>OX465088.1:6638707-16082374 GCA_949987675.1 Chymomyza fuscimana | reverse complement strand
AAAATAATGGAATAATTATTAGCAAATGGGACATATCAATCAAGGGACTCCTTGCGTGAAGAAACATTGATTAGTCGTTAGTAAAAAAAAATATTAGCGGCGGACATGCAGCCATTTAGCTTTGTAAACGATAAAGACTTCTCCAGCACTTTCAGCAGAGCAATCCGAAGTTTTAAAAGATTTAAAATTGATCTAAAAGCGATTTTAGCTGCTTATTAAATGGGAATAGGCCTTAAAGTAAGGCCTAAACGGTATTAATAAGACATTTTCGGTAAATGATTGACTTAGCCAAAATAAAAAAATAAATCTTTGTATAAACCTTTAAATAAATCAATTTGTCGATATTCTTATTTAACAGTTCCGAAAAACTTCATTTTATTTTTAAGAAAATGTGTTGATAAAAAAAAATTACATATTTTTTAAATTCCTTATTTACAACTAAATTAATCTAAAAAAAATTGGTTTGTCCAATTAAATAAAAAGTGAGAATTAAGCCAAAACGCATTAAATTTAAAAATTAAATTATGTAAAACAAATTTTTTTTACCTTTGAATCGGTTTGCATCATTAATTTGTAAAAATATGGAGCATAGGGCCACTACAGATCTAAATCTTACTCTTTTGGGAGCATCACGACCAATTTCATTCCAGGTGTAGTTTGCGGAATTAAACTCAGCGTCAATGGTTCTGCTCGAGGTTTGGGCTGGAGCCCCCGGACGCTGAGACCCCTGAGGGTTACAGCGAATTGCTTGTTTTGCATTTTTGTGACGATGCTTCTCGAGCCTTTCCACGTTTCTCATTCGTAAAAAATATCAATTTAACATTGGATACAAAAATGCGTAGTTTGGTTATAATCGATGTGTGGCTGGATTTCCAGATGTTGCTGAGAATGCCAAAGGAGGATTTGGTATGATTTGGCACCTAAAACACGCCTCAATAAAAAAAGAGTTCCCCAAGCAAAGATGTTTCGGGTGATAAAAGGTACCCCATGATTTCTTCTTAAGGGGAGGTTCTTTCAAATTTAATCGAGAAAATCGATTTTTTTTTACAAAAAATTAAAGCTTTATATTCGTAGAATATGTGTATGAAAGGATTTTTCGATGGGATCGATAATTATAGAAACAGAGCGTCTTGAACGCACGTTCTAAAAACTTTAAAAGCGTTTTTCTCGGAACCATGTTTTTCATCCGCATTTCAAGCATAGCTCTTGATCTATTGTTTCGATTCCCTTCATTTAAACCATGTTTGAAAGGATATCTTTTTTGTATGCCAATATACATGAAAATGAATTAATTAAATGTTAAATTGTTATTTCTAAGCAAGGCCAAAACACAAAAAATGTGAAAAAAAAAAAATTTTTTTCGAACGTCTAATTTTAAATTTTTTTTCAAAACTCATTCTGGTTTAGTATAAGGTATAGAGAATTTTATTAACTTCAATAAACAAAATACATTTTTTTTTCGGTACACTTTAAGAGGCTGGAGAACTGAAATGCGCGGAAAATATTCTGCGGGTAGAGGCTGACAAGAGCCGCCATTTTTCAGCCGCCATTTTGGATTTTGGATAAAAATTGCATAGCGTGCAAAACTCGCTTCCAAACTGATGCTGTGATACATCGAGTGTACAGTATAAGACAAAGTCGGGTTGTTCCGACTTGTTTCTTAATTTTTCTTTAGAGATGGCAAAATTTATTGACAATATTGTTTACAAACACATCTGCAGGTTAATAAACAGCTAAGCAGCCAGCTCATAAACAAGTGTACTAAAAACAACCTTTAAACTCATACATAAAATATCTGCACTATGCATCCGACAGTTCAATTGGCAATGACTGCCACACATCCAATCCTATACAGCCCAAGTTGCAGTTAAGTTGCAGCAACACACACATGTGGCATGTGGCGCACAGATGCTACCGACTGCTTGGAGCGGCTTGGTGCGGGGGCACTTACGCCATCTGTGTGCAATATTGATTGCATTGTGGGGCTCATTAATGTTGCATTGCCAAGGTTTGTTGTTGTTATTGTTTGTATTTGTTGCTGTTGTTGTTGCATGCTACTGATGGCTGCAAATAGCTTGAAGGAAATGCACACTAACGAGCTCACGCAGGCTCATAAAATTGTATATCGAATGCGTCTAGTATGGGTGGTATTTATTGTTTTTTTTTTTCTCAAAGCGTAATAAACATTCTATAAAAGGCAGCAAGGATCGTTTAAGGCCAATTTGAAAAGATTTATCGAGTTCACTGGGCTGTGTACACTTTGAACACCTTGTGTCTGACCTATAAGAGCAATGCAAAGAAAGTGAAGGTACTCATGAAAGATATATTGCATTTGAATTTTGTTTGTAAAAGTTGCATTAAAAACGGGAGACACACCTGCTCTCATTTCGTTTTCAAGTTCACATGACGTCATTCATTTGGTCTATTAAAAAAGTTGTACGCATGAATTGCAAAAGATTTGTATACTCGCTCTCTCTTCGAATTACAAAAACATACGAACAATTTAAGATTTTACTTTTAAGCCAAATACAGGTATTAAAATTTAACTCTTTTTAGTTCAATCATTAAAAAATGCAGGGTATACAAATTTTAGGCTCAAAATTACACTTTTTCCTCTCTAATATAAACATTATGTTTCGTGCATCTTTATTCTCTTGCTCTTTCTGTATGTAAATTTGAGAAGGTGTCTGTCTTATTTTTGTTTTCCTGCTCGACTAAAATTTTGCAACTTGGCGTTTACATTAAGTTGCGCGAAATAAGTAAGTGGTGCACTTTCTTTAGGGCCTGTTAAAGCTTTTCTATACATCCTATGATGTCCAACTTTCACTTATTTTTCAAAGCTTTCTTTAGCCTAACATTGATCAAGAACTTAATGCTCTGTGAGCTTTTATGTCCTGTTTTTTTTGTTAAAAGCTTCAACACATTGGCTTGTAGAGCGAAATAAGTAAGTGGTACAGTTTAGTTTTTGCGACAACAAACACGTGTTGCAGTGATACGCATAATTTAAATGGCGTAGTTAGCAGTTTTTTTTCGTTAATTTATTAATAACAAATAAGTTTTGAAGAAATTTAAAAAAAAAAAAAATTGTTTCTTAAAGCGTTATATTATAAAAATGTCTCGAAACCACTTTCTTACCGATGAGGAGCGGATAACAATATCCGTGTACAATGAAATGGGTATGTCCGTACGTAAAATTGCTCGTAAAATACAAAAGAGCAAGACTACTATACAAAAGTTTCTAAATGATCCCGAAAATCATGGACGGAATGGTCGCTCTGGTCGTCCGCCCCTAGTAGACAATCGTGATAAAAGGAGAATAAAAAATCTAGCGATCAAGGACAACATAAGTTCATCCCAAATTTGTTCAAAATTGGATCTTCCTTTTTCAAAGAGACGTGTGCAGCAAATTTTGAAGGCCAATGAATTCGTCTCATATGAAAAAAAAATTCGCAAATGTCAGCTTCTTCCACGCCATAAGGCAGCACGTTTGCATTTTGCTGAGATGCACAAATTTTGGGACATAGAGTGGCAAAATATCATTTTTAGTGACGAACAAAAAATGTAATCTTGATGGTCCGATAGTAACTTGTATTATTATCGTGACATAAGAACAGAAAAACAAGTAAAGGTATCTCGGAATTTTCAAGGAGGGTCACTGATGGTATGGGCTGCTTTTGGCTTTGTGACCAGTAAAATGAACTCTAAGGACTATATTAATCTATTAGACCATGTTCTTATAGAATTTGGTGACTCCTGGGTTTTTCAACAAGATAACAAAAAAATGTATTGTAATTATAAGATTTTTTATACCTGCATGTGTTTAAACTAGTTGTGAATTATAGGCAGCTGCTGTCAAAATAAACATGTATGCGCAGTTTACGTATTAAAATGTTTATGCGCATCAAAAAAAAACTTTGTTTTGGTACAAAAGCAGTGAAAAATAAAGCGCTACTTACTCATAGCGTTCTCTTTTTATAGAAATTGATATTTTGTATCAATCAAATCGAAAAACGCATGTTCAGTAGGGTGGTCGCCGCTAGTATGGCAAATTTTCAAACCTTATGATATCAATAATCTTAACGCTTAAAAAGTTTCCTTTTTGCCTGAATATAGCCCCTGTAAAATTTAAAGACGATACAAAAGTACTTGATGGACCCGAAAATAGGTCAAAGGTCATTATTTCACTTTTTCCTTTTTGACTTATTTCTGTTCAAACAAATTATGGTTCCAAAAAGCTTGCTTGCTATCTGAACATAATTTAAAAAAAATATGGTGTCGACCTGAATAAATATGGTAAGCTTTAAAATCAATAAAATAAGCAGCTTGTTATGAATAAATATTAATTGATAAATTAACTTTATTTAGAAAAAAAAGTCAAATAATAAAATAAATATAAAAAAATTAATTCAAATTAAAAAAATATGCAAAAAATTTCAATAACCGTCGAAGTTTTTTAGAACGAACTCTTCTATAACGAATTTTTCCATACAACGATTGCTTTTTAAAGAACGCTTTTCTTATGAAAAATTTGTGTATAACGCATTGTCTATATAAGGAACCAAAATTCTGCTCCCGTGCAAAGCAAATTTCGACTGTAATAAGAACGAGTTTTAAGATATGATCGTCTTTTGCTTTAATAAAACCCTCTTTAATTTTCGTGACGTCATAATACACTTTACAGCAAGGTATTGACCTCTTTGGGGTGAATCTTCACCGGCTCTGTTGCTTTGAATGATTCTTTCGATTACCGTTTATTCGATAGTTTCTTATTTTTTACAGATAGAAACGAATATATTGTATTATAAGGCTCTTAGCATTATCAGTTTTAGCAAGTTATGTCCAAAGGTTAATAATAAAACATTTAAATAACACTTTGCAACTTACTTGGATAATGATTTTGTTCAGCTCATATTCTTCTTATGTCCTGTTACTGCTAGTGGAGCATGGGGCCATCGTGATGGTTTCCGTTATATTGGTATTTCTTAAACATGTGGTTTGCACCTCCAAATCCGTCGTGCATGCTGCCGAAGCAGGTGGATTAGCCGCAGGAACACGGGTACCACTTGGAGATTGAATATTCCTCGGGTTTACTCTCATGTTTATGAAGAAATATGTGAAGGAGCAGGGTTCTGACAGTGGGTAAAGTAAAAAGTTATTATGCCTAGGTTCTCTTCAGAGAAGCAGCCTGCTCCTACGCTTTCTGCCGTTTTTGAGTCGCTTGTGTAGATCGTTAGCTCGTTCTCTTTGATGACAGTTTTTCGCTTCGAATCTTGTCTCTTCGGAGAGACTGTGGCAGATCGGTCATAACATTTTAATGCTGTGAAGTAGCAGTCAATTACCTCAGCCTAAGCTTATATGCCCAACTTAAGTAGAAAAAACAAAGTTTTAACGAATCAAGGTGACTGCAACGAAGCTATGCTATATAGATGGCGCCACACACTATTTGAATGTTTTTTTGTTCATATTCCTAGATTCGATTGCACATCTTTTTTATTCGTAAAAAAGAATAACGTGGTTTGGTACTGCGTGGAATAAAAATTTGAGTGCTTTTGTTTAGAACTCCATGGCACATTTTATATCCTTTGCATATCTTGCACTTCCACAATAAATTAACTTACTATTCGCATATAGATATAAAAATTTAAAAAAAAATTATTTTTTGATACAGTTTTGTTACTAAATGCATTATCTCACCCTATAACCAAAGAGTACCTTAAATCACGCGGCAAAACTGTTTTCATTTAAATCCCTCGCTAAAAATGAATTCCGAAGCGTATTAAGCGCTTAAATTGTTTGCATTGTTGCATTATTCAATCGAATTGAAAAAATTTGCATTTGAATGCAAATCGATTTTGGCAATCTGTCGTAACTGCGCACTTCCAGATATCTCCCACCGATATGTCGTTACCTGCAGTAAGTATTTGTATCCGTAAGTCTTTCTTTCTCTCTTTATTTTTGGCATATAAACACTTGATTTATTTTAATGACGCTTTCTTTGACCATCCATCCACAAAGAGCACACCCAAGAGGCAGTGCCATATTTGGTCAGAAGTGGATTGAAGGGGCTACACCTTAGCTGGTGTGTGTGTGTGTGTGTGTGGGCGTTTTGGCCATCCGCCATAAGCGGTGAAAGCAGGAAATACAAGGTCTGCCAAAATAAAAACTTTACTTATACGTCCTTGCTCCACAAAAAGTTCAATACAAACAGTAATAAAAAAATATATAATAACAAAGCAACCGTCTGTCAAAATTGACAGCTAAAGTGTTGGGTCTTTGTCTGGGACACAGCAGGGGATTGGGCAGCATAAGGTGATTCATATATCAATTACTCACAAATGGTGTGAAATGGTTAAGAGAATTCATTTCGCTTTTTTTACAATTATTTGCTGCTTATTTATATTCAATTTGTGGCTTCTCCAAATACACCGGCGTCTAAGCAACGGTATAAACTGGCTTAAACGCTTTGACGCATGCGTAAATTTTTAGCTTATTTTGTGAAATTACAGCACAGCTGGCAACGTCACGATTAGCTTCATTATCACGAAGATCTACATCATAATGATCATCTCAAGTTTTGATTTTATTATCTTGACATTCAAGCAATGTGAGTGAAGGCGAAATGAGAAATGAGAAAGTGCGTGTGTTGGAAAATGAAATAAATAAGCCGCAGTGTTTTTTTCTGAACCGAACCAGTCAGCGAAAGTGCTCCGTTTTATTTTTTATTTATTTTTATTTTTTTGTAAATGTTATAATAACAATTAAATTGCATAAATAATTTGTGCTGTAATTTTTACAAATTACTTTTGCCAACAACTCTTGATGAGCTCTGGGCAGGGCAGGTGGTAATAAAAGACGTCGAGTCAGTTGTCTGACGTTTTAAACTGGGTTAATTACCCAAAGTATTACACATTATGGTGTGAATTGTTATCGTTTTGACCTCAATTGACGATTTTGTTTAATAATGAGATTATACAAATAAATGCAAATGTTTATTGAATTTATTATTGGACACAAAGGTAGAATGATACGCGATGGAACAATAAAATCGCTTTAAGTGGTAAAAATCAATTCAGCAAAGAACGTGTGGGAGTTTTTCAAGATCTTGCGAAATTCAAGCAGAGTTGAGTTTGAACAGTATAATGTAATACATGTGAGTAAATCCAAATACCTTTGCCATTACACGATGAGTTTTAGAAAGTTCTGCAGAGGTTTGGTAAAAGTGCTTGAACTTAAGTATGAGCTTGGTTCATAGTTAGGAATTCCGGTAGGAATCAATCACTGAATAAGACCCTAGGGTCATTTGATAAATTTCTATATGCCTTGGCGTTAAAGATATATATCGATCATTTATTTATGGAGACACTAACCAATTAAAATCGAAATATCGTTTTGTTTTTTTTTTTTTTTTAATCAATTTTGAAAAATTATAATTCCAATATTTTGAGCTTTGAACATGAAAATAAATATACAGTAGGATGGATGGGTCAATTTGTATGGAGCCGAAAAAGTCGATTTGCGGCGGCCCCTAGGAATATTCTTCGGACAATTCTAAGCAACTTTGCCGAAGAAACCATAGGTCTACTTTGAATTTCGAACCTGCAGATTTTTAAAAAAAATTTTTTCCCTATGTAACATTTTAATTCAACATTTGGATTTTTAAACCAAAACTTGTCATCTTTTTATGTGTATGTGGGGGGTTTTGGGGGTCAAGGAATTCATTTTAGATGTTTATTTTTACAGATGAGTGCCGCCAGAGGGCGTTTATACTTAAAAGATATACACTAACATTTAAAAATAGAAAGACATGGCTACCAGGGCCTTTAGCTAACTAATTCTAAAAGTGTAGAGTGTAAAATTGTATTATAGTTAAATGCTCTCTTTTTAAAATTAATTGTGTAATATTGTTATTAGTTAAGCCGGATTCTTGTAAGTTTTACTTGGTCAAGTCTTGAAAGATTATTATAATTAATGGGGTAAGTGCTATGGCTGTTGTTCAATAGTCTATGCCAGTTTGAAGAGTGTTGAAAATTGAGAAATATTTGACTTTCTCGTATTACAATCCAAATTTTTAGTAGCCCAAAATGTTCAGCGTTGAAAAAAATCGATCAAAAGAACAAAGCATATTTTTTTCTTATTTCAATTTATTTTAATGTGAAAAATTAAGAAAAAAGAATTTAATAATAGAAGACAAGGAGTTATGTTTGAAAGTCTTTCTTGCTAGCAAGTCTGGGATATTTCGCACGGTTTTCTGATGTCACCGTCATAATACTTTCTCGATTTTCTTCTAAAACGCGATTAGAAACGCAAGCCAGCAATTGATCTTGTCTTTCTGTAGCTTGTATGTGTAACGGAATTTTTGGATCAGGCAATGGTGGATCGCTGTATTCTAAATATTGTTCCAAATGATCATACGGAATGCTGTGCGTAGACGGTGGTTTGAATAAGACATCATCATTATTTAAATCAATCATATTCGTATATTCGGTACAATTGAAGTTTATCAAAGGTTTTTGATAAACTCTAAGATGCATCGGGTCGTCTAGATTTTTTCGATAGTTTAAAATTTTCTGTATAGCAGTGTCTCGTATCTCTTTTTTATCATCAAACAACATTGCTAACAATATATTTTGGGAATGTGCATAATATGCATTGTCTTTAATGACATTATTGACAACTCCGCGTAAATTTGTATCCAAATATTGTGTCCAACGAATGAATTTGTAAAATAATACGCTACCGTACACGACTGAATTGAAATACTTAATATTGAAATGCATTACCAAGGTTTATTATCAAAAATTTTTTTTTTTTTTCAAACTAGTATCTTTTATTGAAAAAAAAATTATTAGAATATCTTTATTCTTTTACGAGATATGTCTAGTCAAAGAAGGGCTATCCAAATTATCGATAGCTCAAAAAATAATAATCGCAATTTTGGAAAAAAAAATTAAGAAATTAATTATAAATATTTTAATTTTTAAAGCAGACATATATCATGTATGGGTCAAGTTGGGTATGGATCGGCTGAATAGATCAGTTAAGAGCCATCTTTTTGCTTAAATTTAAATAATTTAAACAAATAAAATTATAATTATTAGTTTAATTTTTTTTGTTCTTTAAATCAGAACAATGAAAATAATTTAAAACAAAAAAATAAGTTAATAAAAAAAAATTGTGCTTTGTCATTGCTGGACTTCAACAGAATCTTCAGCCACCGCATTTAATAAAAGATTTCATTTCAATAAGCAATCTCTCTAGCTTGGCGCTGCACAATTTTCAACTGAAGGTTGGCTTGGTAGTTCTCATGCTTCGAAATCTGAGGTAACCTTAACTATATTGCGGCAAGCTTGTAGTGATAGGAAAATTCTTGGGCAATGTAATTATGCCACGATCTTCAATTCTGAAATCACATTGTAGTGGTTTTCACTGGATATCGATTAGTTTTTCTTCGGAAGTGAATTCGTGTAGGCGCCCCTGTAGCATTCTCACTTGGATGAATGCTTTGAAAATTAATGAAAATTGGGAGGACACTATAATCTCGTACTTCTGAAATATAAATAAGAAATATAGTATCGGAAGAGGTTATCGATACACTTAATAGTGTGTTGATAATCGAATGCAAACCAAAAATTCAGTTCTCTTCCGCAGGATAGGCCAAAAAGACCACTGCCTCAAAACCGGATAAACCGGCCTTCATCGTTCATCTTACTTGCATTAATTTTGCATTAGGAACAGAAGCCAACTAGACTGTTTAAAATAAATGCATTTCTTTGTTGTGCACCACCTGTAAACTTGAAATAATGGTATGGAAGTGACGTAGCAGGTACTTTTTCAGCAGTAGCGATTGACTGCTCCATATGACGTACGCATATAAAATACAAATGCAATCATTATAGATGCGCATGTCGGGTACCTGTTTACAATGCCAAAACAAAACTATAACACGTACTTCCTGATAAATTCGGGTAACTAGTGCGGTAATGGGCCAGAGCTCAAAAATTTCAAGACAGACGCTACCATAATGACACACACTACTTCCAACTAGTTTAAAAAGCTTAAACCATCTTTTGCCACCTTTGACGCATCAAACCCAATCGAGTACAATAGCCTATTGATTTTTGCGACTTGGTGCGATACCTTCATAGAAGACACTTGTGCCGTCCCTCAATGCTTTCTTATTGTGCGTCTCGTTTTGCAAATCAAACTAATCCTCTTAAAAGCCTCGATTTCCAAGTACTTAGATGACGACAACTACAACTACGACGACGACGACGCTTTGTCGTTGCATTTCATGCGTGATAAGCTCTCATGTGGGTGTTGTTTATTGATTTTATAATGCATTTGTATGCAGCTGGTTGCCAACTTGGTGCCACCAAAGCGCGCAGGTGAAAAACACTCCAAGTCGATACCAAGTCGTAGACAGTGAGGAAGAGAGACAAGACGTAGCTACACGTGAGACAAACATGTGCCCAACTAGGGTTAAGCGTCTATTTTAAGAGACAACATTGCAGACAAATCGCAGAGTATCGTTCTTGATTTGGGTTTGGGATCTTTGTCTAGCAGCTTACCATGTGTTTAAGTGGATAAGCCGTGCCAGCCACAGTGCTAATCAAGCTTAACCCCATTGAGTACCCCACGACACAGCGACCTCCTTCACTGCATCCATCGTACACTTGAACATGCGCGCTCGTGACATTCGACTGGTAAACGTGCAAAGTGTTGGAAAACGACTAAAGAAAGCAAAAAAACAAAGAAACAGAATCAAAAACAAAACGTGCAAAACGTCACTTGACTTGGCCAGATGCGTCACAGCGGAAAAGCAGACAGCAACAAAAAAAAACAACGCTGGAAGACAAGACAAAAGTGTTGCGACTAAAAACTAAAACTTATGCATTAAAAATAAAACAAATATCAGGAAATGCACAACGCCAATGAGACAGACCGGCAACAACAACAACAACTACAACAACCATAATAGCAATTGTTGTCAATGCTGACAACTTGACACTGCAACTCACGCACCCAACACAAAACAAACAACTCAATGAAGCATTCTCCGCTATGAAAGCGATGTACTTACATACATATATCTTTCATTGTACATAATGACAATTTATATTATTTACAATTTTCGCTATTTGTTCAACAATGTCTCTAATAAAAATGCCACAATCTAACAAATGCAATTAACAATAAGCCGTAATAATAAATTGGCGAAATAGTTGACCTTTGATATGTCAAGATGTCAACTGACTGGAAATCTCTAAAATGATAAATGTACAAACTGTAATCTGATCATCTCAAAAGAGAATGCGGCTGGTAGTGAAAATATTGAAAGTATCTGGGCATAAAACTAGATAAAAAGATACTTTTTAGTCAGCACAAAGGTAAACTATACACAAAGTCAATAAGAAGAAATGAATATATATCTGTTAGATAGCGCAGATGAAAGCTTGTAATTCAGACCAAGTTTACTGTCTACATTTGAGGGCTGTTTGATAAGATCAACATGATCATCGAGCCAGAGAAACTGTCTTCTTCTTTCAGCATCGAAACTATTGCAAAAACCGATCGCTTCTAGGCTTGTTGAGAATATGGACCGTGGAAGATCGATTCCGAAAAAGAATCCCAATTCGGGTTCCGCTCTGCTCACAATAGCAAATCGTTCGAAGAGAGAGAATATTGTAATAGAGTTTTTCTGGACATCCACTGTCACATCGAACAACTGGCAAAGATAAAGACAACGCTGTCTGCCAACAATTACGAGGGCTATCACAGTAAAAGCCGACCTAACATATTCATGAACAAAAGTAAAAAAGGGGAAGTACTGCATATCAAAAACCGAGGCACCCACTATGCGATGTACAGCATTCAGCCAGCTTTTAGTCGTAGTCGTCCATTTCTCAAGTGTTCATCTTTTTTGGTCGACAATTGCGGCTTAATCGACCAGTATGTTTAAAATTCCGGTGTGTGCCGTGTGATTTAGTCTTTGTGAAAGGGTTGGCAGGAGATAATTAAAACGTCTCCCCGACGTCATCTTATTGGGACCGTAACAAAAAGTCTATTTACGTAGAGGTTGCGATGGGCCATCGGACTATAATTGTACTTACTTAAGGAAAAAGGAGATCTGGTTATGTACGGTTCTCATATTCGAGTCACGATGCAAAGTCAACTTACGGACGTGCCAATCACATCCAGAAATTAGGCAGAGTCCTTTATTCTGTTTGATTTTGAATCTGCAGCTGTTTCATTTAGCAGCGGTAGACCAGATCTGAAATTTTCGGAATTTTAAGCCGTCATGCATTAATATTGCAGATTTGCCTCTATTGATGCCAACGTTCTAACGTCTCGCCGAATCCTCAAATTCGTGGAGATACTCCTGAATTCCGTCCACGGCTTTGTACTCACAAGAATCTGAGTATAGTTCTCCGACATCGTAAGCGTTAGCAGCAAGAATGCTCTTCTCCGGGCTGATGGACGTATATATAAATACGTCAACAAAAAAAAATTAGTGTGGTACCGATTGTGCTCGTATGCGTGAACGTATCGAGGTGAAACTTACATTATGTAATAGCCACACCTCATACGGTGTGCACAATATAAGTTTGACCTCGATACGTTGAAATCACGCTGGTGAAAACTCATATGAAACATTAAAGTGTATCATGAAAGGGGAAATTGCAACGGCAACAATAGCAACAAATCACTTGACATTATTTCAATTTTGTTTTTCACATTTGAGAAATCTTAATAACTATTAAAGAGACGATTCATGCAATGCGAAAGACTTTGTCTTTATTTCAACAGTTCTTTAGATAGTCTCCGCGTATATTAGTATTGTCTTCACCAAGTTATAAATGCTCTCCATATGTTAGCAGCTTTTTTATTTACATTTTCAAGATGCTCTTATTAAGATAAGCATGACCACGTTATATGTGAATTCCAGCAATTCCGAATTCTCGCAATATTGTAACTTTAGAACAGTGGTCGGCACAAAATACACTCACAATTTTTTTTTTGCGTATGTATTGAAGTTTTTTCTGCCGCAGTGACGTATTGCGACGTTGACGTTGGGAAGCAACAGACACGAAGTTGATGGTGCGTAGCTTCGGCTATTGTTGGTCTGCTTTACTGCCACTGCAGCAGAGAAAACAATATCAGAGCAACAATAGCCGAAGCTACGCACCATCAACTTCGTGTCTGTTGCTTACCAACGTCAGCGTCACAAAAAACACGCACACATGCATGCATTTTGTGTATAACACATGACGTGTGTCGACGTCGCTAATCCCTATGCTCGCGTGTATAGGCCGTGCCGACCACTGCTTTAGAATATTATCGCTTGTAATATTATCGATGTGCGTTTCATCTTTTAAAAAGTAGAATTATTTCGAATAATTTTGTATTTCCGGCTTGCAAACCAAGTAGGTCAAAGGGATTATATGTGATACACTGAAGAAAGCGGGAAAGAGCTCAAAAGTCCATATACCCTATAACGCCCTCTACAACGAAATTTTACATATGCATTTTTTTCATCTTTTTATCTTCTCATAACGAATTTCTCAAAAATATATTTTCTATATAAATAAAAAGTTGCTTCCATGAGAACTCTAATGTATTTTCTCGAAAATTTTTATGAGATTAGTCGTTCTTGGTAAATCTGTCTGCATGTTTGAGTAACCGAAATTGGTTTATTCATTCCCGGTAGAACTAGATTAGTTATGTTCCCATTTTGCACAATAAAATATATTGGAATTATGACACATCTCTCCAACAAAGTTTTTGAAAATGGAAATTTAGATCTTAAGAATCCTTGGCAAGTAATTTCGGCTCTCTTATAAAACAATTCAATGTCATTTTGTTGCCTCATCTTTAAACAAATTTAAAATTTTAACTCGCTCATTAATTCTCTTCAACACCCACAGTCCATTATAGAAATGACACAACTTGAGCATTATAAATAGAAAACAATTTCTTCCTGGTCACACTTAAGCACGTCTGCGTGTTAGTGTGTACATATTTTTGCAAAGTAGTTTTCAACATTTTGCACTTAAATTGCATTGTTCGACTAATTTCCACTCGACTTTCTTTCCACACAATAGAACTTACTACATGAATGATGACAAAATGTGCAGCAACAACAAACAAACAAAAAAAAAAAACCACTTATTGCGCCAATTGTTATTAATTTGTGCACTAAGACTGTCATCTGCACTATAAAATCAAAAAAAAAATTTCACAACTTAAAACCAGGCCTGGACGACCGTTGGATACTGTGATCAAAACGTTATAATAAGATCCAAGACAAACAGAAATAAATAAAAAAGTGAAATGCAGTTCAAACTGCGTTCTATACATAGCTACAAGTGCTTAAACTAGTTGTGAATTCTAGGTTACTACTATTGAAATAAACAAAAATGCGCAGATTTGCTACTCTCTAAAAAAATCAAGAAGTAAAACTCCCTGTAATAGATTTTTAGATACTCCTGATATACTCTTTTAAAGAGTATTAACATCAACAACTATTTGTTGTGCAGTTACAGCTGGACTATATATGATATATCGCACGCGACTCTTGTCAAATACTTGGCATTCATTCCCCGATTCAGTCTCTTGACTCGGTCGTGCGGTCAACTGCCTCAGGCTGCAATGAATATGTAGAATGTTTTTATTTGTTTGAATGAGTGTTTGAGTGTTTCTTGTTGTGCGGTGTGAATGTAGGTGTGATAGTTGCCACAACTCATATGAGGCATGCCTTAATTGTTGAATATGTATTCGATATTAGTTGCATGTCAGCTTAGAATGTCAGAAGACACAACTATTCGCAATTGCTCAAAGTGCAGCGAAGATTTTTTTGTTATAAATAATTATGGAAATTTTCTTATAGATGTAGAATAGGCGGGTTAGAAGAAAATTGAAGAATTGACATAGATTGTTACATATGTATAGTTTATGAACTTAAATAACTAAGTGGTAATAATGTATGTAGATTGGGAGTATCAATGATGGAATTAAAAAAAAAAGAGATCCGATTAGGCGAAAGCAGTCTTCTTCGTAAGTTTCTGGGATTTTGGAATAATTGAATGTCAATGAGCTTAGTGTTCTTAGTTTTGCAAGTTGTTACAAAATTAACAAATTTTAACTAACGAGAGGATAGAAGAAAGACTCCATCTTTACTCTAAGCTGGAACACTCTCTCTCTTTCTCCATGAGTTGTTTTTAAAAATCTGCATAGGCCTATTGCAGTGGGAGCAAAACTCATACAAACAAACATTTCTTTGTGTAAGTAAGCAGCACACTCACACTGTGCGTGTGCCGACTGCGCTGCAGCAGAATCTTGTGCCCTATCTACGCGTGCTATGTAAATTAAGAGACCTACCGCCACTGGCCTATTGTCAGGCAGTCCATCATGGATAGTCATTCCAACCTCGTAGATCCGAAGAGCTAGATATATAGATTTTCCCGAAATTCTTATAATTCCTTGTTCACTACTTGCATTAAGTTTTTGAGTATTCAATTTGGTTTTTAAGGATGTTAATTTCACTGCATACTGCCAAAGCTTTTATAAATTCTAGATATTTGTAGCATACAGGAGATGTTGTAGACCCTCCAAAGTTACCTTAAGAGAGAAGAGAGAGAGAAGTGATAAACCCATTTCAGTCTGTCAGTCTGTATGTATGCACAACTAGATCTCAGATATGGTTAGAGCTAAAGCAACCAAACATTCAGATCATTCCATAGGAGACAGGTTTATTTTATTTTTTTGATATCGGGGTTGAAGTTTGTTAGAGTTTCCCATTATGTAAATAATTTTATAAAAATCGGATAACTATATCATATAGTCCCAATATCGGTTTTGGTACAAAATGCGTCTGTTTTATGTTTTCTTATGAAAATATCATAAATTTATTTATCATAAATTTAACAATCAAATATCTTTTGGAGTTCTTAAGCAATATATCGGATATAATTGCAGTTTGGCGGTACAGGGTATGTTTTATTTAAAAAGTTTTCCAATTTTGGTCTGGATTATCTACATCTTGTAAATTTCTGAGGCGGTTCAAACTTTTCGAAAATAGTTCAATATTTTAAGAACATGTGCGAAAGATTCATCGTTCTAAAAAAATTATTATTGAGCAAATGAAAAAATGTTGGGCAAAATATGATGACCTTGGCCTGCAGTGAACTGTAAAAATAAAAACTTTTCAATGGAAGGGTCACATTGCATCTAGTACCATTAGTATTGCCAAGGCGCAAAATGTAAATAATGAACCTCGCATCTGCAGCTGTGCAATGGTTAGCAATTTGTTATTTTCTATAAGAAAAGTTTTGAAAACTTTAACTTCATAAATTACGCAAAATTTGGGTAACCGCAGTGTTGACAAAAGTATTATATCAAAGTCAAGTGGAGTCAAAGTCTGAGGTAAATGTACGTCAAACAATATGCAAATGCAAACAATTCGCAATATAAATAATTATAATAGCCCAGCATGAAGAAGGACGTAGTTTTTTAATGTCCTGTTTATATTAACGTCCTCTATACGTAGTAATCGCATGCATATATGTAAAATAAAAGGCACGTGCAAGAATTATGAAAAACAAAAATTGATTTATGGGAGCTCACCAAAGAATGTTTTGTGACGTCAGCAATAAGGAAAGCTTTTTTCTGTCATCTACGAGAAGCATTTAAAAAACTTTTTTATGGAATTCTATGGCATGTGTATTAAGTGCTACTTACGTCAAACAAATTTAGTGTAGAATAATGTTCGTAACTTCTCTTTCTAATTTCTAATGGAAATGTATGTAACTTGGAGAAGCAGACGTCGGAGATCCCCAAAGTTACCTTCAATATGTTCGAGAGAACAAAAGAAAGTTACGCAGACATGTCGTCGTTATGTGTCAATAACTACATTTTGAGATTATAAAGCTTAGGTAAACCAATTTTGAGAACCGAGATCCTTATATGTGCCACGCTACCTTGAACTCCTAAACATGAGCCGTTTTTTGTTACTCTGTGCTGATTTGGTGGAGGCTTTGCCTTAAAACTTGATATTTCGGGTTTGCGATTCAGACGAAAAAAATTCTTTTTGTTTTTTTTTTACCAATAAATAGTTGCCTTATATGGTGATGGTACAGGGCATCTCAAAGTCGGTCTCTCACGAACCTAACGTTCGCCATATTTGTAAAAAAAAACTTTCAAGCTTATAACTTTTTAACGGCTATACTGTGGCGCCACCTATATGCAGCCAACATAAGCTAGCTAATTATGAATGACAAACTGAAGCATACTTTTAGGCAGCACAAGCCAAAATATTTTAGAGTGACTCCCAAACTGTACAATTTTGGAACGCACGTAAATTAGTATTTCAATTAGCTCGTGCTTCATATTTATATATCATGAGGAAATGTTTAAAGATGTATGAATCTCGCTGTCCTGTGCTCTCTCAGGTTAAAGGCATTTGAATATTAGTAGATTGAAACGAATCTATTGGTAAATTTTGTTTTTGTAAATATTATGTAAATCTGTAAATATGTATATAGTAATTTAAGCCCTATCACACACTAAATTTTATTTCTTGTGAAGCGAATAATTTTGCCATCAATATTGGATTATAACCAAATTGTATCCGTTGATTGCCAATAAAAAAATAAAATCAAAAAAAAAAAAAAAGAAGTATTTGAACAAGAAAATTTAAAACTTTAGTCATAGCCAATTGAATTTGGCAAAGCAAAACTTTTCGGACTGCCTTTATATTAGTAGCTAATGTAGTTTGAGACGCAGCTGATACGAAACCGGGCTCCTTTTTACTCTAGGAAGTCTAGTTTAGGTGTTTTAGCCATTTTGAAGTTGGAAAAATAAATTTTGGCTGAGTAGATTAATATTGGCATTTGCTTGATTGAGACACAACTGATACGAATCTGCGCTCCTTTTTGCTCTACGACGCATAGTTTGTGAGCTATAGCCATTTGTAGTTGAAAAAAAAAACTTGGTCGATTGGCCTAATATTGGTTCCTAATGTAGTTTGAGATGCAACTGATACGAATCCGCGCTCCTTTTGGCTCTACGATTTCTAGTTTGCAAGGTATAGCCATTTGAAGCTGGAAAAATAAGCTTTGGCTTTTACTCTGGGACGTCTAGTTTTCGAGAAGTCAATCTTGTTCCATTGGCTTCATTCAGTCTTTCATACTCGGTGTGACATTTGCACCTTTTTTCCTCATTGTTAGGGTTACTCACGTTACTCGTACGTATGGAAATAATTTTAAAAAGAACAAAATGCAGAAATGGGTCAAAAATATTCATTAGAAATTTCAAAATTAAGTAAAGAGTAAAAAACTGGTTCTTTTTAAAATTAAGCTTTAGCATCTTTAACTTTAACTCATTAATTGTCATGAGAATTTTTTCGCCCATTAATCGATCTACATTGAAAGGTTTGAAATATCATGCCGATAAACACGTATCGACAAACACAATAATACATTCAGGTCAAAAACCTGCGAAATGATCAACCAACTCCCTCAACTGTTTTTCGTACTACTCCAAAACATGCGAAAAAAAAAAACAACTCCCCACATTGGTCTCGCTTGGAGTCAGTTCAACAAATTTGCATGTAATTTGTTGTGTTGCCACCGACAGAGCTCGTTGGGCTTTGCTGTGGCACCACAGGAGCTTCCACGGACACTCCATATGCACTTTTTTCTTGCTCTGGTAGCAGAGATGCTTATCAAGGTGACAACAACAACAATAACAACAACAGTAACTCCAAATTGGCCAAACTTTGGCAGTTTTTGGAACCCACAATTCAGACCGAATTGGACTCCTTTTTTTCGGTTCTTTTTGGTTATTTTGCATAATATGAAGTTCAAGCTGTGCAACGGAGTAACCTGATCTGTGGGTTGCCATTGTTACGGTTATTGTTGTGGCAGCTACCTTTTGCATGATCATGTCTTTCATTTGGGCAAGTTGGCAAGCTTATTGGCCCAGTTGGCAGTACTTGACATGTTTGCCATTTCTTCAATGTTTTGCATACATTTAAATTGGTGCAATTTTTTTATTTTTTGGTTTTCTGGCTAAAGTAATGCGGAAGCTGAAAACTTATTCAAGGTGTTTGCATGCGAAGGTGTCAACTGCAACACATGATTGATGCGATTTTTTTATTTAGATCTTAATCGAGCGTAAACTTTATTTTTAAGGGCATACTAGAAAGGAGCCCAATGCCTGGCACTTATCACACCTTAAGCTATAACTTTTCCACCTGCAGTTTATATTAAACTTTTGATACACACTGCTAATTACGCCCCAAATATTGTTGCAATCACTGCTTCAATCAGAAAGGTAAAGACAACTATAAAATATCTTAATATAATTGTGTTGACGTTTACATACTCTAGAAAATTCATGAATCATATTACTTATAACCTTCTTTTTATCCAAAACTAGAAAAATCAAGTAATTTAAAAATTGCATTAGAAGAAAAGGTATTTAGCGTTTAAAAAAAAGAAGGATCTTCGGGCATTCTTTAAGGAAAAATTTTTTTTTCGATTATTTATCGAGCTAACGATAACTATATATTGGTAGACTTTTTTTTGAAAGACATAACTCGTCAACGAACACAGATGTTTTGAAACTTTCTTTGCAATGAAAGATAAAATATTTTAAAGATTAAAGAGGAATTAAGAACCGGGTCATTTTTTAAAACGATCTTTTCAATATTGATAACTTTTTCATATGATTGAGATATATTCACCAGTTAAATTTTTTTTCTAAAGTTCCAGTTCACTATCGAGCTATCAATAATAGAATATTTGGGTAGAATTTTTTAACAAGACTTATCTCATGTATAAAGAAAGTCATTAATAATACATTTTATGTTCAGTGAAATTTACAAGATTTTAAAGAGAAAAATTCACTTTTTAAATACATATTTTCCATATAGTTGAGTTTTAATTAGAATCACCACGTAATTTTTTTTGCAACATTTCAATTATTTATGGAACTGAATTTTTACGTAGGCTTTTTTTTACGTCATAAGCAAATAAATTTATTTGAACAAATAATGAAAGATAAAACTTTGAATTTAAAAATTTTTTTCGATTTGGTTTTTTAAGTTAATGTTTTTTTTAACTATTTTTTTTGTTAATTAATTTTTTTTTTAAATTAGATTTTGTTTGTTACATAATTTTTTTTTTAATTTTTGTTGTTTTGTTTTTCTATCTTTACTCAAAAATAAGAAAGATATTATATCTCTACTATATTTCCAAAAAGGAATTTACGATGATAATTTTGACTAAAACCTCTATCAAATAAAATAAAAAAAGTGAAAATCATCGAAATCGAATAGAACGATTGTTTTTCTGATTACTTTTCAAGTGATCGATAATCTTATGTATATATAGAATTTTTTTGATAAGTCTGAAATTTTCTTTTTAAAAAGATGAAAACTTTTAAAAATAAGAAAGCGTATTATAGAGCAGCATCACTTTTTAAGTCGATCTTTTCGATATCACTTTTATGAATAAGATATTTGATTAATTATTCTTTTCAATTCAAAATAAAACTTTTTGATGAAAACATTTTTTTTTTAAACCTATTGTCTGATCTTTGCTCCTAAATAAGAATGATCCCGTTGTATGCGCGTGAATTTGCTGAGAAAAAAATTACAAAATTTCAAGTTAGGCTTATTTTTGCGAAAGGGCCTTCAGTGTTCACCATAATGATAAGTGATCATTTTTTTAATCAATCCTTTCGATATTGTTCACTTTCACATATGTGGACGTAAATTTTTTTTGCAAAAATTCTGATTCTTTATTAAATTATCGATAACTGAAAATTTAGATCGATTTTTATTTTCTCGTAAGAAAATGAGAATATTTGAACTTTTTTTTTTCAATGAGAAATAAAACTATGCAAAAATCGTGAAAACTTATAATTAAGGACGATATGCTTATTTTAGTGATGGAACGAAATCATCATCGGAATGAAATGAGAGGGTAAAATTAAAGAAGGGAAAATGAGAAATTTCTAAATAGGCAATAAATAACGTGACATCGTTTGAAAGTCTTCAATATCAAAAATCGGTATTGCTTAAATGCTTCGGGTACCATAAGGTGCAACTTTGATTAGATACATCAAAACCTTTTCATGAAAACAATTAATTTGTATCTCAATAGATGGGGTTCTACTAGAAAAACTCACCCAAATTCAACTCCTGTTCTCGTTGCAAACTTCATTACAAGTTTAAGCTACCGCTTTTTAAGAAATCGCTTTGGGAAACTGGGTTTTGTGAACGTGCTGTAAAGAATGTTATCGAATCACAACGATCATTGGACCGCCTGTTCCACAGCGCCACTTGGAAAGCAATTACACCTCATATGCACATAGCATGGGAGTTGTAAGTGCCAAAGTAAGTAAACCCGTTTGCTTCTTTCCCTCCCTAAAGGCACTTAGTTGCAATTTTAATTGAAGTTCAGTTTCAGGCAAAACAATTTGAGGTCTCCAATTCTTTTTTTTTTTTTTTGGTACAAAACTCGCTTTGCAGCTTGCCTTGAACTTCACTTAGTCACAGTTTAGCAGAAAAAAAAACACGTTGAAACTCTTAACTTAAATGCAAATTGGGGCTTATGAGGTGATAATGTGTCTGCCCAACTACTGTGTGATTATATAAACTGTACTTTTAAAATTTTACAGCTTTGCTTTATTAATATTGGCACTTATTGATTTTTTTATGCAACATATTTTTTAAGGACCATATGGGTTAAGACAAGTACAAATTTAAAAATTGTATATCTCAGATTTTCACTATTTTCATATAATATTCCTATATTCAGTTCAAATAGGTTTTTTTTTTCATTTTTCCTCCAACATGATTTTAGACATTTCATTAAGATTTAATTTTATATTGTCATATTATAATATATTTTCAAAATTGTACAAATTAACTTAGTTTTAATGAAACTGTTATTCCAATAAAGATGAATTGAAATTTTAAAAATTATTTCAATATTTCAGAAAATAGTTTCAAATAGTAAGAACTTAGACTCAGATCTCTTGGCTACGTACCCGGATATATGGCATATTTTAGTAAAATGTTAACCCATTTACGACCCTATTCTTTATTGATATGTCCAACAAAGCAATTAATGGACGTGCAAAAAACGTCACAAAATACTGTGGGCGAGGCAGCTAATTGGGCAGCAAAAAAAAAATTTGAATTTTGTAATAATTACAATTTCTCTTTTAAATCTAAGATCTTTTATCTAAAAAACAAAAAATTATGCTATCCCTTGTCTTAAATCAAAATGAATAATAATACTTAAACTTAAAATTTTACGATTAAGAAATATTATCACTCAAGATCTATATCCGTTGCTTATTTAAAATTCTAAATTAGAGAATTATAATTTCCAAATTGTTCGCGCACGTTAATTAAACATTAAACCTCAGAAAATCTTTAGTTAATAAACAAAAATGTTTTGAAACTTACCCAAAAATCAATCGTAATAACCTGCAAAATAAAAAAAATTAAAAACAAAATTTAATTGTATTTTAAACAGGTATAGCCTTTGCAATTTTTTTGAATTATTTGAAAATTTCGAAAAATATTAAATAAAAAAGATGGCGTACGTTAAAGTCGGGCGCGGACGACTTTGGGATACCCTGTACCACTGCTTGCAATCAAATCCGGTAAACTGCTTAAGAACACCAAAAGACATTTGATTGCCAAATTAGATTATGATACCTTCATAAACAACCAAAAACAGACGAATTTTTAATCAAAAACTTTTTTTCGACCGATCGGCCCTATGGGAGCTATATGATATAGTCAACGGATTTTGATAAAATTTGGTACAGTGTTGATAATCTATAAAAAACTTCTGAATGCCAAATTTGGTTACAATATCTTTACAAATAAACGAAACACAACGAATTTTGTACAAAACACGATTTTTTGACCGATTGGTCCTATGGGAGCTATATGATATAGTAAACCGATTTTGATCAAATTTGGTATAGTGCTTGGGAACTCTAAAAAACTTCTTAATGCCAAATTTGGTTACAATATCTTCACAAACAAACGAAACACAACGAATTTTGTGCAAAAAACAAATTTTCGACCGATCGATCCTATGGGACCTATATGATATAGTCAACCGATTTTGATAAAATTTGGTACAGTGCTGGGGGTTTCTAAACTTCCGATTGCCAAATTTGGTTATGATATCTTCATAAGCAAACGAATTATCCATCGAAAACTTTTGCTTTTTTTCGAGGTCCTCTGAAACACCCCTATGGGAGCTATATAATGTAGTCCCGATATCAAAAAAATAAAATAAACTTGTCTCCTATGGATTAATAAGGGATCTTATCTGAAAGTTTGGTTGCTCTAGCTCTTACCATCTCTGAGATCTAGGCGTTCATACGGACAGACGGACAGACGGACATGGGTATATCGACTTCTCTAGTCACTCTGATCATACTTTAGGTAACTTTGGGGGGTCTCCGACTTCTCCTTCTGTGCGTTACATACATTTTCGGCTTGCACAAACACAATATACCCTTTGTACCATACGGTACAGGGTATAAAAATATAAAATATAAAAACGCTTTTTTGGCAATCAGCCACTGAATTTCGATTTTTATTTGTGAAGCTGTATTTGTTTTTTGGCGTGTTACAATAGCAATTTCGCCCACTGTGCAACAGCAACAATTTTGCATTTAACATGCAGCCAACGATAGACAGACAATACCGTCAGACAACTTTATTAGCTTAATTAAAACTCTTGAAAAGGTTCATCAAGCGGTCTGGTATTTTGTTTGTGTGTGTGTGAGAAGCATCCATTGGATGCGCTCCATCACAGCTATAGAAATCTCTGTAAGAAATATGCCTTGAATGCTGGCAATTTAGCATGTTTACAGCTCTGCTGCAGCAAGACCTTCCTCAAGCGATCCCAATAATGAAAATCCAGCCATAGGCCACTCCACTGCTTGCTCCATAGCACGCTCTCAAGTCCACTTGAATGACGTTTTTCTTGATTGCAGTTAATTTTTCTTTTTCCTGCTCTCTGTCCAAATGCAAATTCTACATTTCAATTCAAACTTCCCCCTCAGTCGTTGTTGGAAATATTGGAGAAAGACTTGAACAACTTGTGGCCCTACAGCAGACAAAGTCAAATTGAAGTTACAAAATTTTGATTGTCTGTCGTCTTTGCGTGTTTGGGTGGATATTGGAGTCGAATAAAATGTTTATCTTTCTATTCAAATAAAACCTTTTGAGATAATACATATATACATATATAAGAATAAGAATATTCGGCCGTACTGCGGAAAACGAAAACGAACAATTTTATTCGGATTCGTTTTAAAGTGCTCCCAATTTCACATTTTTTGCTGTCGCAATCCACTCAAATTTCCCTTTCGAGGGAAATTATCTACGACTTTGTTATTCTTATTATTCAATTTTACATAAACACAAATTTACACAACACAATTTTTCACACCTTAGTTGTAAAGCTTTTCTTTAAGCTAATCTCTATAAATTATATAAATAAACTGATGATGAATAAAATTAAAATTAAGATAATTATGAGTTTCGTGTGATCCAGGCGGAATCTCATGTACATAATGGCGTCTTCTCTGTTAATGGTTATTACGGGAAAGCGCCCTACAACAACATCACTAAAAAAAGTCCCGTTACGGTCGCACAAGCGATTCTCGAGTATGGCAATAAAACTCGCACACTGTGTGTATTTTGTTTTTGTAAGTTATTGCGAGTCGAGCGATGGCACACAGCATGTATTTTGTAAATTCGGCGCGTCGCCGGCGATCTGCTTGTGCTTGTACACTGAAAGAAATTTTGCAACACATTCAAAGGCACAGAAAAGTCATATGAGTTCATATGACAATTTTAATTTACCAAAAAAATCACTCGGTCTTATAGTTGCCAAATTAACTATATTTCTGTGCTGAGTGTAGTTTTGCGTAATTTTCGTCTGCGAGCACTAATAAAAAGTCCCGTTACGGTCGCCCAAGCATCCTCGAGTTGGGTGCAACGCGCTCACTGCGTGTATTTTGTTTTTGTAAAATTCAACTCAAACTCTGAGCAAAAAGAGCCAAGGCGTGCCCACCGCTGTTTATGAGCAACAAATCAGAAACTTTTAAATTGCCATAGGGATGATATTATTAACATTATAGTAGAGGATGCGACTGTTAACAAATTTTTTGCATTCATTATTTTGAACTTTAAGAAATACTATTATACTATAATATATACCACGAAGTGGTAAAAATAATCCCAGCGGCAAACTATATTCCAAATATAGAAATGCTCGCTCAAAAATACTCAAATTGGAATCAGAACAAGAAGTAGAAAGCAACCAAGAAATTTTGGATGAACCCGAAATTGACACCTCTGTAGCTGTCTCAATAAAAGCAACTTTAAATAGAGATTGCTCAAATTGGCAGGATGTATGTGAGAATTGGATAAAGACTTTTCGATTTTTAAAAAATTTGTGAAATTATCCCAAGCAAAATCAAGCGAATTGGTAACATAAGAATCAATGGTTTAAATGACATAAATAAGACATAATTTATTTCAGATTCAAATTGACTTCGAATTGATGCATCCCACAAAAACCCATTTACTATTTGCGAAATAGTAACAAAATTTTGCAATATTACAAAAATAATCTCACCAACGAGTTTTGCAAATAGATTTTAGTGAAATCCAATTCTACAACAAACAAAAGTACAAAAATTCAATTCAATTAATTTCCCATATTTCTTACAAGTTTATTTATAAGTAAATAATGTCGTAAACTTAAATCAAAACGTATTTTTCATGTCTTTTCTTTAGATGCACAAGATTTCATAGTTGCAATTCTGATCAACGCTGTGTTGCCATCGACATGATCTGGACAAAAAAAAATAAAAAAGCGACATTAAATGATGCCATGGAATGCTTCGTTCTACGATTAATTACCATCAATGATTACCAGAGAAAAACTACCATTATTACGAATAAGTAACTACTATTTGTCAGCATTAAAAATTCAACCATTTATAATAGTAGAGGGACTATCTGATTCATAAATCGCTTCATTTTATGTATATTTAGATGGAAATTTAAACAAATGTAATTCCTTTTAAGAAAGTCTTGACATATGGTTTAAGATGTTTCACGTTCTATCTTAAAAATATCCCGAAGCTTGCCAACAAGCTTGGACTTTAATACAAAAATTTATTTTCGAAATTAATACAATTTATTATAAAAAATCATCAAATTTGTCATCTCTAACAGATTTTCGAAATAATTAAAAAGATGTTTGCCTGCTTTCAAAGTCAAAAGACATTTTTGGAACCCCAGGTTCTAATTAATCAATTTAAAAAAGATCACTTAATGATAAACAAGTTTTTGAAATTAACTTGTATTCAAAATAATTGTTTTCAAATATTTAGTAACTTTCGCAGATTTCGTATACCCTTTACATTTATCTTTAAATTTATATGAAAAAAGTTCATTGTCTAGGAACCATGTCAAGGATTTACAAATTATGTTTTCAACCCTTTTGCAAAATGTAACTGCTGCAATAGAATCACAATTAAGTTGGAAACATAGAAACGATTTGAAATGTATTCTTAATTTTTGTAAACAACACAGAATGTTTAAAATTTGAAAAGATTTGAAAATATTTGCATATTCAAACGTTTATTTAAATGACGAAAATGTTTCTGAAATTATTGCTCATGGTAATCCTACATTGCACAGTGGTGATGAAGTTCCTGGCGCCTCAAAATTAATAACTTCAAAAGTATGGCACTTAGGTCGGCTGTCTAAATTTTTTTTATAGTAATAGCAAACACTCAATTTTAAAATTTTTTTTTTTAATATTTTTTTTAATATTAAAATTTTTTTTTTAATTATTTTTTTTTATTTATATATTTTTTTTTGTTTAATTTGTCTTTTATTTTGTCAGAGTAATTTTCATTTGATTTTTTTTTTGTAAATTTTTTTTTTTTTATTAATATTATATTATAGATTAAAGATTTTCTCTTTAATGTTATTAATGGGTCCGACGATATTAACAAGCGATGAAACAAGTCTGCCGTAGTTATAGTCCAACTAATATTGGTTGTTGGAAAAACCATCTGGCAGTATTTCCACTATTTGTATTCCCTGAACCTACCACCGGAATATCAGCCAAAAACCCCATTTCATCCAACCATTCTTTGTAATGTTTTTGAAAATGTAACGTCGCGACGTTCTGTTACAACTTTGCCATTTTTGATGCAATTTCTTTGAAAAATTCGCCAATTGATTTTTAATGGTCATCATTAACGTAATCTCTTCTATCAATTACATGAGTAAACTCATAATTTTCAACAGTTAAATTCTTTTTACTTTGAGTAATCTCCCCGTGCCAAACTTCAAACAGCACTTGCTTTTGCACCGACATGTTTCCTAAAAAGCTAAATTATTTGAATACCGACAAAAAGTGGCAGCTGATGTTTGATAATTTACATTCAAGATGGACAGTACTAACAAAAAAAATAAGAATCAAGCTGGACCTAGTCGGCTTGTTACTATGTTACTTTTACTCTAAAGAAGTTTAAAGTACATGAGAAAATAAAGCTCGTCGAAGAGGGGTTTTAAACTTTATCCCAAACACACCTAAGCAAAGGTCACAGACATATTTTTTTATTTAATACATACCTTTAACTTTGTTTTTGAATCAAAAGATTGGACAATATTCGAATATTTTAGCTTTTTTTTTTTAAATTTAAAGTTTACTATTCGAAATTGATAGAATAAATTCTCGCACGCGTAACTACAAATGCCAATTTTGACAGATAACAACTACGTGAATTTGAAGAGTAAAAAAAAAAAGTACCAAAAAATCTTCTGTTCTATTAGCTATCGAAAAAGTAAAAAATGTCGGCTTAAGTAGCAAGTTTGAAAATTAACTTTTGCGGCACTAGGAACTTCATTAGCACCACTGTGCATTGGGCCAAAAAAAAAGCTGAAATTTTTTTTGAAATTCCAAATCTTTTATCTTGCACAATTTAAAACGTTAAAATGGGCTTACTTGAAAATAATTTAAATAGCTTAACATGCGCATATATATTTTGAAAAAAAAGCACAGTTTCTTAATTATGGTCCATATCGATATACATATGTATTTTAAATATATTTTGACGATTTTCAAATTAACAATCCACTAGGTAGCCTTACATGTAGGATTGATGTATATCCCGAGTTTATTTAATGTACAAGGTGGCGCAAAAGAAGTCATCCGATGTTGTTTGGCTCTTATTTTTTTTCTAAATGAAATTCCAAAATTGACCAAAAATGACCAAAATTCGTTGCAGGGACCGCCGGCTGAGGCCCAATTGCGTGGCACGTCGTCTGGTCGATGTTTCGGGGCTCACTTCGACGTCCTCGGCTACAGCGGCGATATTTTCGGCAGAACGGGCGCTCCGGGCCGGCCACTCTTGGCAACGTCTCGTGTGGTCCCATACTCTTCAAGATTAGTGGCTAAACGGCGCAGTGTTTGCGCAGTTGGTGTCGGACGGCCGGGAAATCGGCGACGGAATTCGCGCTGCGCCAACACCACAGACGAATTGTTACGCAAAAAAAATAGACACAATTATTCCGCGTTCTTGGGGAGTGTATCGCTCCATGGCTTATTCACTTGTATTCTGTATCTGTCTAGTCCACAAATGTCAAAACAGATTTGATATTGGCGGCCATTTACAAAAATGAGAGCATCTTCCAATAGGGTGATTTCTTTTGCGCCACCTTGTAGTTTAGTGTATACAACAGTGCCTTAAAGCTAGTGCGACTTTAACAGATTTAGCGACTTTAACTACTTTTACGGCTTTAACAACTTTTACAACTTCAATTCGCTCGAATGCTATTGACTAACGCTTTGACAACTTATTCTTTCGACTGCTCTTTTACTACTCTCCGCTATCGGCTGCTGACTGCTACTTGCTGCTTCTTCTCTCTCATCCGTGCTGCCAACTCCTGCTGTTGTCCGTGCTGCCAATTCCTGCTGTTGTCCCTGCTGCCAATCACTGCTAACTAGAGCTCGATAAAATCGATTAGAAAACGTATCGATACGTATCGATATTTTTAGAAAAGTAGCGATACGTATCGGATAAATATCGGTTACTTCCCCCTCCACTGAACTTAGGCGGGAACTTTAAAGTTAATTTCTTACAGTCACGAGAAGATACTATTTTCTTACGAGAAAAAGGCATTTTATTCCATTCAAGCGACATTACAGATAAAAATAATTGATTTCAAATTTGACTACGGCCGTGTTTTGAAAAATTTGAAATTTTGGCGTAAAAAGACTAGTCTTTCCGCCATTTTGGGGCATAAAGAGCCTCTTTTCTCGGTTATGATGTTGCCCTCTCCGACGGTACTGAAGATGCTGGGACGATCAGGCACTTCAAAGCAAGTTTTTTGAAAGGCTGCATAATCAGTCCAATACCTGACCGCAAATTTGACTAATAAGTACATCGTCAAGCTCCTTTTTTCTTTCCGATTTGGGTGCGTATGGTTACAAGTTTGGCTTCTTCACAAATTTGGTCAACGAAGTTTGATCGTGTTTCCTTTTTAGAGATTAAAAACAAAAACAAGTATGACTTTTAACACTTTAATGTGTGATTTGTTATTATTCTATTACTTCGCGCCAAATTCAGGCGCGTTCTACAAGTCGATACTTTTCTCTTTCTTGTTGCGTTCATAAATATACCTACCCAGGTATAAATAGGAGAGAGAAAAATAATTACGAGTAAAAAAGATAGCCCAGTTTAGCCCATATTTGTAAATCACATATATAATTTTCTCCGCGCATGCTGCTCTAATGTTTATAAAAAATAAGCTTTCACTTATAACTATTATTAGTGATGATAGCAACCGATATATCCGATACGTATCGGTTACTCCAAAAATATCATATCGATACTATCCGATGTTATTGCGTATCGATGCGTATCGGTTAATATCGATACTTTTCCCCAGCTCTACTGCTGCTACCATCTTTACATACATTTAGTATTTGTGCTTATTATGTAAGTTTTTATCATTTGGTTTAAACAATATGAGCAGCCAAGTTAGTATGTCCATGTTGTCGCAAGCTGGCGGCGAAACGGAATTGGAGTTCACCGACGAAATTGATCTGGGGGACAGCTTTTCGGCAGACATTGCAAGCCTTTGCATGAATGAGAAGTACGCCGACGTTGAGTTCGTTGTGGAGGAGCAGAAACTTCCAGCGCATCGCGTTATTCTGGCTGCGCGTAGTGAATATTTTCGTGCATTGCTGTATGGCGGCATGTCAGAAACGACACAGCGTCAAATATCCCTTGAGGTTCCTCTTGATCCGTTCAAGGTTTTGCTACGTTACATCTACTCTGGAACCTTATCGCTAGCTACCCTTGATATGGATGCAGTTATTGATGTTCTCGGCATGGCTAATCAATATGGGTTTCAAGACTTAGAAATGGCCATATCCAAGTATTTGCGTCGGTACTTAGCGTTAAATAATGTTTGCATGATGTTGGATGCAGCTCGACTGTATAATTTTGAAGAATTAACGCACGTTTGCCTAATGTTTATGGACCGCAATGCCAACGAACTGCTGCAGCATGAATCCTTTAAAATGCTTTCCAAGGAATCTCTCGAGAAAGTGCTTAGACGAGATTGCTTTTGTGCCCCAGAGGAACAAATTTTTCTGGCTGTGTGGAAATGGAGTTGCTACAATCCTAGTGTCGATATAAAATCGGTTGTTTCGTATGTCCGTTTACCACTTATAAGTCTTGAACATTTGCTGCAGGTAGTGCGTCCATCGGGCATATTGGAATCAGACAAAATACTTGACGCCATGGGCCAGCGTAGTATAGCTGAATCGCTTCCATATAGGGCTGCTTTGCGGCCTGAGGAAAACGTTGCTACTGCCAAATATTTATCACGCTGCATACAGGGTGAATGTTGCTCAGCACTTTTGGACGGCGACGTCACAACCTATGACATGGTGCGAGGCTATACGCTACATTGTATCACAGATAAGAACGATGCCGGTATTGTCGTCGAGCTTGGCACCATGTGTATGGTGAACCATATACGTATGCTGCTTTGGGATCGTGATAGCCGAACATACTCATACTTTATTGAGGTATCTGCTAATCAGCAGCACTGGGAACGAGTTGTGGATTACAGCAAGTTTAATTGCCGTTCATGGCAATATTTATACTTTGCTGCGCGCCCTGTGCGATATATAAGACTTGTGGGCACGCAAAACACGGCTAATCGCGTAAATATGATTTTAAAATACTGAAGGAATAAATTTTTAACATAATTTTGTTCATGTTTTTAAGGCTTTTCACGTCGTAGGCCTGGAAGCCATGCATACCGCCAATGTGCCCAATCTTGTAGATGGCTTTGTAGCACCAAAAGCGAATGTGGCCACTATAGAGATGAGCGCTATAGTCACTGGTGGCGTCAGCCGCACTCCCAACGCTCTAATTAATGGTGACTACTTACGCTATGACTGGGACTCTGGATACACTTGCCACCAATTGGGCAGTGGTGAAATTGTCGTACGTTTGGGCCAGCCCTATTACTTGGGCTCTATGCGTTTACTGTTATGGGACTGTGACGATCGCACTTATAGTTTCTACATAGAGACTTCAACGAACCAGGAGGACTGGCAAGTGGTTGTAGACAAGCGTAATGACATGGTGCGATCTTGGCAAAACTTTCATTTCGCACCACGTCCTGTTGTTTTCATTCGGATTGTGGGAACACGAAACACAGCAAATGAGATGTTCCACTGTGTACATTTGGAGTGCCCTATGCAAGACAAAAGCTACCTTAAAAAGATAGCCAATCAGGAAAAGCAAAAGGAAATGGAACAAACACGTTTGAAAACTGAATGCATCACTAAAGATGAAGTTAATGAGCAACAAAAGGATGCACGCAGAACAGATGACATGCCGTCAACATCAACAGCAGCGACTAAAACTGCTGCGACGCCCACAACTTCGCCCTCAAGTACCAGTGCACTTGTTCGTTGGCCGCTAATTTTGGCAGCCTTATGCATAAATACAGAAACGCAAGGGCACCAATCTTCAGAGACACCATCAATATCGCCGTCGTCATCCCAGCCAGTGTTAATAGAACCATCAATACTTTCGCAAATAGAGCTTGCAGAATTAGCAATTAGATCAGAGCATTCAGATGCCAAAAAGTCCAAAAGGTCTTGATTAAATATAAATTATCGCGCCTCGTATGGCAACAAATAACATAAAAAAACATAAAAAAAAGTAAAAAAAATCATAAACACACATAAAATTCAGAAAAATGTATGTAATCTTTATTTGAGTCGTTAGAACGATCTATATAATTTAATGTTTAAAGATGATTTTATGTAAATGTTGGTTCATACGCTGGGTCCAGTTTTGGCATACTCTTTCCAACATATCGGCTGGTATCTCACGAATAAATTCTTCAATATTGGCTTTCAGTGCTTCAACCGTTGCGAGCTTGTTGCTATAGACATGAGCCTTAACATAGCCCCACAACAAATAGTCTAAAGGCGTTAAATCGCACGATCTAGGCGGCCAATTGATCTAGGCTCCAAACGTGAAATAAGATGTTCACTGAACTCGCCTCTCAATTGGGCCATTGTTTCGCGTGCTGTGTGGCATGTGGAAACCACATGTCAGCCAAGTCCAGCTCTTCCATTTTGGGCCAAAAAAAGTTTGCAATCATCGCACGGTAGCGCTCGCCATTCACAGTAATGTTTCTGCCTTGGCAGTTTTTGAAGAAGTACGGTCCAAGGATGCCACCGGCCCATAATCCACACCAAACAGTCAGTTTTTGCGGATGCATTGGCAGTTCTTGCAAAGTCCGCACTCTACGTATGCGTGTCGGTGGTTTAATGTCCAACAATGTAAATTTGGTGCGAAATTTAGTCACAACATTCCGAATAGCTGCCTCAGAAGGTCGCCCAAACTGACCATAAAATGGAAGGAGTGCACGATGCAGTTTCTTAACCGAGCATGAATTTTGATAATAAAATTCAATAATCTGCAATCGTTGTTCGTTTGTATTGCAAAGATTTCATTTTTCCAACAATTAATTTCGAGTGTTTACGCTTTTGCAAGAATGGCAGCAAAGGGTTGCTACTTTCCCAAAATTATTTTTAGAACATTTAGACACTCATTTAAATAAATGTTTTTTAACAGTGATCGAATAAAGTTTATTCTTTATTACATTAAGCGATAATTTCAGCATATTTTGCATCATTTTGCTTACAAAATAAATTTAAATTAAGTTTGAATATTTTTACCGCTCAATACAACCCTACGGGTATGACAACCCTACGGGTCAACAGCTGTCGTCAGCGTTGTGAATGGCAAAATTCGTTTGTTTACATTTGCAAATTGCCGGATTGCATTGATGCCTTAAAAAAAAACACATGTGTACGAAGAAAAGGGGGAGCGAAGGTGTCGAAGAACCTCTAGATCGCTTCAAGGCTGTCATACAGTCCAGCAAAGGTTGCAACAACTATGTATGTATTTTAATATATAACACACACACTGATGAAAACAATAACGCAAATGCTAATGAAAATTGTAATTCTAATTGTGCCCTTGCAGTAGTTGGATTTAGTGTTTTCGATGCACTCGCCAATTATTTAAAACGACGCTAGATTCAATAAATATTACTTCATTCATTAAAATCATTTAATCAATTTCTTAAATTTCCATATGCTTTTGTGGCTTTTTTCTGCTTAGGTTATTTTCATTTGAAACCTAAACTGCTAAACTATTGACATTCACAATCTTGCCTAACAGCCGTACATTGCCACCTTAGGAGAAAAAGGTGCACAGCACTTATTTATTTAATTATGCATTAAATTCGTCGCACTTCATAATGATAGCTTAGTTAAAATAAAAAAAGCTATTTTTTAACTTTCATTTAACATCAAAAACATCTATTAATATGCTAAAATAATCACTTCGAATTATTATTATTTGGTACAGCAACTAGGTGGCAACTCCTTGCCACGAAAAGATTTTGCACGTTGACACAGAATGACAAATGTACCAAAGATTTTAATAAAGATTTCGCAAAAATGAAAATCATGAATTAAAATATTAAATTTGTCAAAACATAATTATACAGAAAACTCAGAAATTAAATACACTTTCCAAATAAGTAATACTTTCTTTGAATAAATTAGTTTTTAATGGTGAATTTAATCAAGTCTCAAGCAATTTTGTCGAAGATTTTGAAACCGTTGCGAATCATGTCTGTGGAACCAAGAATCGGAGTGGCAAAGAAATTGTTTTCTGTGGCACCCCACAATTGTTTTGTCGTTTCATGCGAAATTTTTCGAACTGCGTATGTGCCTTTACTAGATAATTGTAAAAATGGAATTCAATCGTGAATATTTTCGTGCGATTATTTTGTGTTACAACAACAGCGATGGAGCACCATCGAAAACTAGTGTTTATCGCTAAGGTATCCTAGAATATTAGTACTTATTAGAAGCATAAAGACCATTTCGTATGAAAAGTTGGCTAAAAAACAATGTTTGCGTTGGATCCCACAATTCCACAATTGATTTAAGTCCATCCCAAAAGTGTGTAGAACTTAAGCTACAGTAATTTGGAAAACAACAAAGCCGTTTTTGATGATAAATAGTTGTGCTTTTTTTATATTCCCGAAATATATGGATCAGCCCACGTACAAGGCATAGTTTAAATCTTGAAAAAATGTAGAATTTGCTGTATTACGAAAGATTAACTTGATTAAATGTTTATGTTGAATACAACCACATACATTTTTATTAAAATTGCACCATTTAAAGCTAATGAATAAAAAATTGTTTGTTGAGCAATCTTAATATTTTTATATTTACCTACAAAATAATTCAGTTTTTTTCATAATAAAAACAAGAAGTATGCATTCTATAAAATATCACAAAAATGTATTATAATTTTTGACATCTTTTGACAAAAAAAAATATTTTTCAAATACATTGTTTTAAAAAAATATAAAAAAATGTTTGTTTTATTTTTTTTAACATTCCACCAAATAGATTTGATTTATATTCACACCAAATAAAGAACGTATAAAAACACGGGTGTAAAAATCATATGATTGACATATTTAAGGAACATACTTAAAAAAAAATAAGAAAATTTCATATATTTTTTTAAGAAAATATGTTGGATAAAAAAAATTAAATATTTTTTTTAACAGCTCTATTGACAACTTAGATTAAAAAAAAAAATATGCTTCAAAAATATTCAGTAGTTTAATCACAATTAAATAAAAACGAAAAAAATTTTTTTTTTAAATTAAGCCGCAACGCGTTAAGTTTAAAAAATGAAATTTTGCGAAAAAATTTTATTTTGCCCTATGCCTCGCACTGCAGTTTCTAGTACTTTATCCTGCTATACCCTTTAAATTTATTTTTTATTTTATTTTATTTCATTTTATTTTAGAGGGGGTACAACAAAGTACAGTTGGCCTTAAAATATAAGAAAAATTTAAATGGTGGGTGCACTTTTTAGCGATATGCACTGACTCACATCAAAATCTGGCCAGAGACTTGGATTTACAATAATCAAGTAGAAAAAGGAAGTTCAATGAAAAATTAAACATTCAGTACATATATAAAAAAAGCCAAAAGAGCATCAATGACCAAACAGGTGCCTCATAAAAAAGGATTGGTCATGGATGCTCGAAGAGGCAAATCAAGATGACTTAGAATAGAAGACGTGATTGAAGGAATAGACCGTTCAAAAGAAAGGAAATTAAAAAGGCTCTTATAATTAGAGCATATGACACGAAAAGGATCATGCAGAGCAAAATTAGATCTACAAAGTTGCAAGGCTATGGGGCGATAATTACGAGTAACTCTGGTAGGTACGAAAAAATTAACTTTATTATGAAGATCAGTAGAATCAATAAGGCCGAGTAATAGCTTATGCAAGAAAAGTACACCGTGGCATGTTCTACGGTTATTTAAGGCGGGCAGCTTTATATGGCGACGTCTGTCTGAATATGGAGGCAGTCGAATCAGTGGATCCCAATTTAAACCCCGAAGTGCGAAGAGGAGAAATTGCTTTTGAACGGACTCAATCCTGTCCTGATAAAGGCGGTATTGAGGGCTCCAAACGCAGGAACAATATTCCAAAATTGGACGGACGAGAGATATGTAAAGAAGTTAAGGGTCGGATAACTTGTGGAAGATCATTAATAAATAAGATAAAGAGTAGGGGACCTAGATGGCTGCCTTAGGGTCCACCTGACGTGACATTACTTAATTTCGATTCGCAGCCTTTAAAAACTACTCAAAAGTTGCTAAAGAACAATAATTCGGCTTGTATTTCAAAAGAAACAGTTAAAACATCAGACAAAATTGAGATGGTAGAGCTCTGGTACTTGTACTAGATAGTCTTTTACTAAAGAACAGTACGCAATTGGACCATAAGAAGAAAAATTACGATGCAGGCCAAATTACTTTCTAAAATTGTGTCCATTGCAATATCTTAAAAAAGAGTAAAAAAGTTTCCCGTAATAAAACTACAATTTTGAACGATAGTACAAGTAATGTTCCGATCTGGTCGATCTCGAAAATATATTATTTCTTTTATAAGAAAAGTCTGTGGGTAGTTCCAACTGCGTATCTTCATTTTCGAATTTCCGGCAAAAAATATTGTATTTGGGACCACTGTGCGTAGTGCGTTCTACAAAGATTTAGGCGGCAAGTGTGCATAGTAAAGCAAATAAATATAACCCAACAAAATGGGCAATCATGCCCACTTACCCCACTGATGCATGTATAACCAATCAATTAAGTGTCGCTTCTTGACTAGGACTTGTTTTACCTACGCAGAATCTAAGATCCCAAAGACTCCCCAAGAAACTTTAGCAAGTGCTCTAAGACAAACATTTTAAACTTGTTTGTTTTGACTACGTGCGTGTGTGTGCGTTTCCAATATCCATTACATAATATGCGCATGTTGTAAATTAATTTTATGGAAACACTAACAACAACAACAAGAAGAAGAAGCTGCCTCAGTTTGGCCATGGGGCAGTTATCTAATAGAGTCATAAAAACGTCAACTAAACTGTCATTCAAAGGCATTTCTATATTTATAAAGATTTACCAATAAACCGAGGCGCCTTGTATGGCAATTAATTTTGAGTCAGTCCGGCAGCACTGCAATTAAACGAAACTGTCAACAATTTATCTTACATGTTCGAGACGTGACTGCAACTTACCGGGAAGACATGGGCAATTTCATTTGCGCCTCCATAATTGGCCAAGACTAGGCTAGCCAAGCGAAGCTGCCTTTCGTGGTAATGAGCTTGACTGAAAAGTAAAAGGGTTCCTAGCACACTAATTGGCACCAAATATGGTCGGAACTTAAGGAATTTCCCAGCATTGCACTGCAGAAATATGTCAAAATGTGACAAAATGCATGTAAGCTGCTCTCTTGGTAGGCAGAAAAGAAAGGTTAGGCTGATATATTCTTAAAGTCTCCGGGAAAAATTCACATTCCTGTTGCCAGTGCTCAAGCCCCTTTTAAGGTGTTCATTAGCTGCAGTTGCAGACCAGTTCGCAAATGGCAAATCGGTCAAAAGGGACAATGACCAAGACGTTGCAGCCAAAAAAGGCACCAAAATCTCATCAGTTATTGCCATTTTGGACAGACTGATCGTTATGAGCATTGCGAGCAAGATAATGATCAGAGACCTTGGACATGATCAGTTCAAGCGCTATCGATCACAGTTAATCAAGTGGGCAGCTTCTGCTTCTTCCTCTCCACCTTTGTTCATTATTCTGCTCTCTTTCGCTTTCTTTCGTTAACGGTACTAGCTGTCAACAAATTGAATGTCTGTCAAATTGCCCTTAAATGTCACATTTGTAACGAGGTTGCGACTTAAATTAAGCGATTTTCACTTGCATGTTTTTAAACTTTTCAATTTATGTATGGTTTCCATTCAGTTGGAATCGATTACAATTGTCCAGCGTAAATAAGCCTGCAGTGAGATGCCCAAGACTTTCACTTGCAACAGTTGCAGAAGTTGCCAAAGACAGCGTCCATATGGTAATTAAGTGATTTTGGCTACCAAAAAGGATTTTGCGGTCTTTTTGGAACTGGAATCACTTGGGGATATAACCATAAGAGAAGAGCGGAGGCTTAAGGTATTCGATGTGCATATTGGAAAAAAAAATATTATGTACTCATTTTTAATATTATACCCTATACTTTATGTACATAGGGAATATTTGTGTATATTGATACATTATAAAGTTATTAATATTGCGCGACTGTGACGTCATACGCTGCAATGCGTTGTAAGATAAGAGAACCACGTAATACATTTTGATTTTTGTTCCGAAACCTTTCGATGTAATACATGACATTAAATTAGTGGAAAAAAAAGTAATACAGTAGAGGCGGTGCCCGACAGTTTAATACCCTGTACCTTTTTTTCGAAAAATTGTTTTTCTTTATATTCCTTCTAAGAATTTTCCAATTGGACTTTTTAATTAATTTTGATCAAAATCGAAAGTTACGTCAAAGAAGTTATTTAAAGTATGTGGGGGAAGTTTCAGGTTCATTTGTTAAGTGGTGTGGTAGAAAACACGGTAAATCGATTGCGAGGGTTTGGGGGAGCCACATCGATAAAATTTGGATGTGGACCTGTTCATTAGAGCCACATGAATCAGCTTACCAAAATTGGTGATTCTAGGTCACTTGTTAGCATAATTTCGTTATTGGCAAGGGGTGGTGAATTTGTACATTTTTGACTATTACTTTTGTTGTACTTGGCCGATTTTGTTAATTTTTGGCGCACAGATGCATGAAACCAAGATGCATGCTAATCAAAAAATTATAAACGGTGTAGCTAAAAACCGCGAAAATCTACTACGGGGGAACGGCGGAAGATGTTGACATAATTTATCAATCTATATCTTCTGAGCTCTTATAGTCTTCGAAATCTAGGCGTTCAATCACTACCCGAGGTTATGATAAGCATTTTGGTATAAAGGACTTGGGGTCTGCCACGCCTACTTCTGTCCGTTATATACATTGCACAAATCTAGTATACCCTTTGTACCTATAGGTACAGGGTATAAATATTTTGTGTGTAACACCTATAAGGAAACTAGTAACACCCCAGAACCTTTATCTATAACAAAATAATCGGGACGATTCAGCCATGTCCGTGTGTCGTATTGCTCTCCAAGATAAAAGGAGCTAGGAGCAGGCAATTTTGATAAAAGGTGCGTCTTATGGCTAGTTCTTTTACATGCATGCAGATTTTTTATTTGACCGCCTTTTTCCTCATTACAATTTTCTATTTCTATGGATGCAAATTTTTGTACAATCCGTTGGGATCTTCGCGAGGGTTCAATATGAGGTAGACTCAAAAAAAAATAAAACTATCGGTAAATAGTATGTTCGTAACTCAAAAACCAAAAACTCCTCCGCAGTTCTTTTTCACTATTTATCCCCAAGCCCTTCTCCGTAGAAGTTAAAACTTGATACTGATCTTCCCCTATGCATAACCCACCCAACAGAGAAAAAAATCTTTTGTTAACTTCGATAGTTATAGCCAAAAATGAAGAAGCCTAACAACCTATAGGTTTTTATAGAAGGTACAGTTACCGACATCGGATGTACAGTCAATCAACATATGCTTTGAAACGTTTTTTTCGATACGATTTCACGTTTAATATTTAATTGAGTCAAGATTTTACTAGATTTTTTATGGGTTATCATAATCTCGGATCGCGATTGAGCATACTAAAAATATAATTTTCCAGCACTCGAAGGTTATAACATAGCCTCAAAAAAACGCTGCATAACTAGGTTTTAAAGGTTATTTCAGGAACCTAACGTGCTGGGGTTTTTTGACCTCGGACTCGGATTCAGCGAACCCAAAATCATATGAAAAGGTTTCAACACTGCCACACCAAAAAAAATCGATTTTCGTTATCGGACAAGGAACTATGTTTACAAGGTTTACTAGAAATCGAATCCAATGTCCAAAAATTCTGGCACGTCACGGACCTCGGATTCAGATTCAGCGATTCATTGAATACTACAAGTCAAAAAAAAATTGTATGAGCCTTTTGCAGGTTATACCAGAAGCCTGTATTGGTGGGGTTTTTCGAACCTCGGATTACCCCACCAACATTAAACGCATTGCTACCTATTGGCCAACTGTCTGATGAGGCACAATAAGCTCACAAAAAAAGATTTCAAAAAACATACGGAAAATATTATTCTAGGAAAATGAATAGACTAAAGTGCTATGAGGGCATTGTAAACGTTTCTTATAACCTCCGATCAGTAGATCTCGAATTGAGAAACTCACGTGTTCTAACATCTATTTTAAGTTTTTAACTAAATTTCAACTATTTATCGAGTTATCGATAACTAAACAGTTACATAAACTCTTCTTTGAAAAGACATATCTCTTAAACGAAGTAGTATATACACATATACTATATATAGACATATACCACATATAGTGGTAAATATAAAATGTAAAAAGTTATCTATTGAGCAACAGTGACATATGTAGTATTGTGAAGTAAAGAAAATTAAGTGTTGTAAAGTGTACATATAAAAATTTGAAGTGAATAGTGACTAGTTCAGTTGCTTTTGCTATTCTGTCCATATTGGAGGCAACTTTGGCAAGTCTCCAATGGCTCCTTCTCTAAAATAAAATTTAAAAAAATATAAAAAACTTTTTTTTTACATTTTATTTGGCTGGTAGGTGCATATTCAAACGTATCTAGCCTGCTGTTTTCAGTTAAAATCGACTTAAGGCAAACCAGTATCCAGACCACCCATACACGAAATTGCAGAATTTTTACTATTAATGAACAACTGCTTGAAATACTAAAAATCAATTATATTTTTTACATTAAAAGCCATATAAACTAATTAACCAACAGTGATTAGCTTAAAATGAATAAACTTCAGCTCCTAACTTCCAAAGCAATGGCCGCCTTCTAAAAATTTATAAGACAGAACCAGTCATAACCAACTGATATCCCTTTGGTAATACCCATTAATTGCAACTTTTCTACACTCCTCTCTATTGCTAGCTTCAAGTCGACTACTTAAGCTTATCTCATGCACGAGGTAAAAAAAAAACTCCACCATGAGAACACAATTTTAGCTTGTTAAGTGATTTGTCTAAAATTAATTAAATTGAATATGTTATGCATGGAATGCAATAAGCCAGACAACAAAATGTGGCAACACGCAACCAGGCCAACAACGAGCGACTACTTTAGCCAGTCCACAAGACGCATAATATCGGGGCACAAGTACTAAATGGAGTTTAAATTAATGGCTTTTCGGTAGCACAAAAACAAGAGTGGCCCAAAAGGTTTAGAGCAGGACACACAGCTCAGGACTAATTGGAATTGGTGTAGGAGTGTAGCCGGAGCACGTAAGTGGCGTCTACGCAGCGCCAACCGTCGATTGCTAATCAAAATATTTAAAATAGTTTGCCCCCAGGGAATCAAGCGAGTAGCCCATGTAAACAAGCCGACCGTCTAAAAATAAAAGCAAAGGATGAGCCGTCGGATCAGGGTTGCCAATTACACATTGGCTGTTGCAAGGGCCCACATAAATAAACTATGTGTATGGGGAAGACTTTTAGAAAACAGACATCAATTCGCAACTGCCAGCAATTTTTTTTTGTAATTCTATGAAAAATACTGGTTTACATTGGTTTTGGGATTAAGGATGAATATATAATTTTTTGAAGTTTTCGAAAAATAGGCAATAATTATAACAGCTCATGTACTTTAAAATAATTAGAATGTTCACTTTGTAGGGCAGAAAAGCAAAAAGGTAGAAATGCAGAAGTGTCCAAAAACATTTTGCACTAAAAAATTGTGTATTTGCAGACCCCTACCTAAGAAAAAAAGTAACTCCTGCGCAACATTTTTTTGTAAAAAACGAAAATATCTAGAAGTATTTCTAGTATTTAGTGCTGTTAGAGTGATGGAAAACTCAACAGCTAACAAACAAAGCACGATATATAGCACTTATAAGCAGCCGTTAGCCTTTTAGCCACTTTTGCATTTGTGAGTCCTTGTCAGGGTTGCTCGTGTCGTTAGTCGGGCTCTTTTGCATTTCTACTCAATAAAGTGAACACTCTAAGTGTCTGCGGTTAATTTGTCTTACTTAAAAAGTGATTAGATTACGTTTTTAGAGAAATGTTTCAACAATTATTGAATCGTTACCTAAGCATTTACTCAAAGTGAATATTAAAACAATTAAAAATAAAAATTGATTGATACATCGTTTAGGCTTATTTTTCGAAAACTTTTTATGTACGTAACTTACAAATAAAGTTTCGTTCTAAATACCGAAACAAGTCCAACATTTTGTTTTTAACATTATCAGCCGACATCCTACATTTGTAATGTGTGACGTCACTCCAACAGAAAATACATACATTGTTTATTTTCAAACAGTATTAATGGCATAGTTTTAATGTTATGTTAAAGATGTTAATGTACAATTTTTAAGGACAATTTCAAAAAATCGTAATCTTTACAAATTTAAAAATATGTTGGTATCCTTTACATGTTTTAGTCATTTCCGTAGTAAAAACCGAAAATGCAGTCAAAAAATTTTTGTATGGAACGGATATCGAGACATTTTGAAAGAACCATTTTTCGAAATTAGAAAAAAAGTGTCTTTACTTAAAAGCAAATATCTCCGGTTGCACTAAACTGATAGTTTTCATAAAAAACTTTCAACTAATAAAGTGGAATTTCCCTGAAATGAAAGTTGGGTAGACCTTGAGCTTTGTTAGTACATACAAATTATCGGTCAGCTTGGGGTCAATCCTTCTATGAACTGCATAAAAATTCTACTACATTAGTATTTTTAATTTTATTTTGTTTCATTTTATTTTGTTTTATTTTATTTTATTTTATTTTATTTTATTTTATTTTATTTTATTTTATTTTATTTTATTTTATTTTATTTTATTTTATTTTATTTTATTTTATTTTATTTTATTTTATTTTATTTTATTTTATTTTATTTTATTTTATTTTATTTTATTTTATTTTATTTTATTTTATTTTATTTTATTTTATTTTATTTTATTTTATTTTATTTTATTTTATTTTATTTTATTTTATTTTATTTCGATCTTCATATAGCGAATTATATCCCTTCTCTATTTTTGTTTATTTTTCTAGCGGTGTGGGTCAAATGATCATGTTATATTTTGTAAGATTTTTTTTTTTTACAAATTTTTCTTCAAAAAATCGTTATTAATATAACACACAAGTGAAAATCAAAAAGTTTTAAAATATGAAATAATTTTTCTTCCCAAATTTCTTCGATTTCTAAAAGAATCGCCCGTATGAATATATAGTGTAAATTCATTTGCCACAGGCTGACGATTTATTTCATAATATTGTATTACAATATGCAACTAAACGAATACGCTTAATCATTCCGACTGCGCAACAGAGTCTTTAAAAAAGAGAGCCGCAGACTGCAGACTGAAGACTACATCAGAGGGAAGCGCAACATAGGTTAACACATATTGCATGTAATCGCGCATGCGCGACATGCCCCAACATCTGAAGCGGCAACTTTATATGAAAATATTGAAAAAAAAAAATATTACTTTTAATGCACGATGCATTGATTGCCCCATGCCACGCCTTCTTCTACTGCATTATCTTTCTCTTCTGCCTCCTCCAAATGACCTACTAAACGCATTTACTTTTTTTCAGTTGGTTTCTGGATTTCTCGCCTCCCCGCAGCAAAGGTGCTTTAAACGTCACGCAACATTGGAGTTTGAGCTGGGCGTGCTTTGGCATTTCCCTTTCGTTCGCTGGGGACTGAGACCCAAAGACACAGATAAATATATTTATTAATACTCTCTCAAGGTGCGCTAATTTCTGTTATTTGATACTATTACGAATTTGGCAAAATTGCTGTATAACAGTTTTTCTATTTCGTGTTTAGAGTGGACCACACAAATTGGATGGGTGCATAATGATGTCATGAGATTATATAAGAGAGTATAAAAAAGAGATTAGATTGGAACAAAAAATATAAAATTACTCTGCGGATGCCATGAATTAAATACCATATTTATAGGTCAAGGTTATTGTGTGCTTTCCTTCCTTCAAGGAATGCAGGGCAGAACATAAGTTTTAAAAAAAATAATAGGCATCGACTCTTTTGCGGATATGACAATGTCTATCTATTCGTTAGAGTACCTAGGTTAGGATATGTACAAGAGCTTGAAACATCAAGATTTGCTAAAATAAAGAAATTATCCATACACATGTCAAGTTTGTCAATTTAAAGGGTTGTCCAATACAGGCTACTTTTTTGATCCTGTACAATTTGGATACCAGTTAGGTAGGTAGGTAAAAGTGGCTGTCTTTCGACACACATAGGCCTGTAAAAGGCCCGTTGTGATGCCACTTGGGCTATTCCTTACTCTCCCGTATCCTCTCTAAACCAACCTGTTGATTTGATGAACGCATTAATCTTATTTATTTTGATCTCTGCTAATTCAGTTATATTTTCAATAGTTTCGGAACCCAGTGTGTACAGTCTCCTCCTGCATAGTGCCATGCATCCACACAGGAGATGCTCCACAGTTTCCTCTTCCTCTACCTCCTGACAGCTTCTACAGTAGTCGAAATAAGACACCAAGATACCAAGTTGGGTACATTATTTTGAAGCTTCATAGATTTGATAATTTTCAAAAAACCCCATAAAAAGAAGTCTAACTGCCCAGGCATCACTCAAGACTTATAAAAAACTACGTCACCTTGAGATATGTGCCATTGAAACGTCTCTTTTGGAAAATGTTAACGAAAATTTGTGCCATCAATGTTGGTTAAAAATAAAATTTTCTTATTTTAATTTACAAAACTGGGAAAGAAGAAGCATATACTCAATAATTCAACTCTTACAATAACCAAAAGGGCGTTCACGCTTTTGGACTGTTGCGTATTTGCACAGCTCCTCAATTTAACAGCATGCGTGAATACCCTTATTGCTAAATGTGCTGTATCGACATACATACATGGTTAAATTTTTGAAAATTAAATTTCAAAGTAAGTATACAAGTACACACAAAAAAAAAAAAAAAAATTTACGTTTTTATAGGATAAGAGAGATAAAATTTAAATTGAGATAAATTTAAGATAAAATTTAAATTGAGATAAATTTAAGATAAAATTTAAATATATAGCTCGAATTTAAATAGCCCATTAAGATGTAACAAGTGCATTGTCTCATTAATGATATGCCTAACCATCAGCGTCTCCATTGCTGGCAATGCCATAAACATCGTAAACACATTCATCTTCAGCAGATAGATCTCCAAAACCTTGAATTTCAACGAGTGCACCGTATCAACTCTGAGCACTTGACCATTTAAGTTCGTGACCTATGACAAAAAAAATGCTACTATGTATTTAGCTTTTTTACTCAACATCCAATCCAGACATTTGCGCTTCCCATGGCACTCAAACTCAATTCAAACTCACACTTAACCTTCAAAAATTTTAAAACCAAACAATTTTTCATTTATGCGTAGACACAACCTGCCCCAAAAATTTATGCCAAGCCATCTATAGAAATAATATCTACAAAAATTCTGAAAATGATAAAATTATGCATGGGGAATTTATAATCAAAATGACAAACATATTTTTTTTCACTCTCCCATGGCTTGGAACTTCTTGAGCAGCCAAATAGTGAACAACCAGGACCACCCTGTGCGCATGAAATATGTTTACTAATTTTCAAAAGACTTGGAACAACTTGATCCGACGCCTGTTGACGCCTCTTGTCGCTGGTTCCTTTGTTGTTTGGAAAAATGCCTCAAAGGGTTCCCTAGAAGTTTACGACCTTTTAAGTGCTGTGTAGCGCATTTTGATATTGACACTTGATCGGGTCACGTAGAGTTACACAGAAAAAAAGGTTAGAACGTTTGGGGTTTTATTGTATGCGGCTTTGAAGAGACTTACTAATTAGAGAGTTTGATGGGAAATTAATAGGATTACGCTCCGTCGTTTGAATATTGTAAAATTAAGTTATAATTGTGGGTTCTGCTGCGCACATGTCTTAGGTTCTAAGTGAATAGATTTCAAAGAAGGCGAATGGTTTTACAACTAGCAATTATCATGACTCCAAACGGTTGGAGGGGTTTTTCGATAAGGCGTTAGAATATTTAATTTGGTTGTAGCGTTTATAGGCAAGGGAATACCAAATAGTTAGATAATCTTATTGTGTTTTCCAATGAAACATTATTTGTCAAATTATAAATAGCAGTTATGAGTATATCTGATCTCTATATGCATACATACAGTTGAAAATTATAAACCTCTCCTTAGCTTCATGGACATAGAACAAGGTTCACTGTGATTACCCCCTATTGTCGACGGTCCAGCATTTGCCCTCCTTAAACAGTACACAACTATTGTGGGTGACTGGAAAGCTTATTTTCCAAAAAAAAAAAAAAAAATATGTAAAAACATGTGAATTCACAAAGTGATATTGGTGCCTTTGGCTTTTAATAAAAATAAAAATAAAAATATTTGTAGCTACAAATAGGCAAATGCTGTTCAAATTTGATCATTTTCGGGTATACTTCTTAGCTCTAGAAGTTCTCAAACAGGAGGAAGATGAAATGACTGTGTCAGTGTTTCAAATTTCTGCATGGACAGGTTTGGGTTGGTGATATTCCCAAAAATGAAAAGAATTTTTATTTCATACCGATTTTAAAGACTAACATTTTTGTGAACATGGATTATATATTAGTTAGGCATCCTGACAAAATTGGTTTACGTAGTATGCATTCGAGTTTTAAGATTTTGGCTTTAAAAATGTTGTCTTTCGAATTCGCTGCCGATTATGCAAAGTCTCATCGATACTCAGGGAAGAAATTTCTTTAATAGGACATGTTTAGACAAAAAATAAGAAGAACTCTTCTATTGTAGTCTATTGTAGAGCCTGTTGCATTTCCACAAAAACTTGTACAAAGAAATTCTAGTCAAGGTCGTTTCTTCTTCTTCTTAACTGGCCAATACAACCCTACAGGGTCTCAGCCTGGTGAAGCACCTTTCGTTGAAGTCGAGTTTTTAGATGGGTGGATCTCCTTTAATCTCCTGATTAAAGTGTTTTGAACCCGCCGCGCACTTTAGTTTGCCATCCAACGGGTGTTAGGCGACAATCCAGAGAGAACAACGAGGAGGTAGTGCGTCGGCTTGAGAAGAGTAGGGTTCAGGATCGTGCTGGCATTCGCTGGGTGAAATGCAATCGGACACTTTGCCTAGTGTACTCTCCCCCAATATCTACTAAAAAAAAGGAAAGTCGTTTATGTTTAGTAATTTTTGGCTTCAACATCGGAAGTTCCCTTCCGATTTAAATAAATCGGTCATTCAGAAAATGCTAATGAAAAAGGAAGGCTTAGGGGGAAGTTAACCGGCTGCATAGAAAGGTTTCGCAGAGAATGGGGTCAAGGGGTGGACATGATTTAGCCAACTGCTTTTATCATCCTTATCATTCTGCTACAAACTCTCTTCGATCTTATTCCTTCCAAACCCCTGACTTTTTCCCAACAGGGTACCAATAGTAGTAGACTTTCCAGTAAAGCTTATTTTTTCACTTCTCCGTACAATCAGTTTTTTTATTTACAGCTCTTCCTTCCAACTTAAATTCTTATCTATAAAAAATTAAGCAAGTCTTGAACCTGTTGATCTTTAGCTATAGCTCGTCCTTACCTCTCTCTTGCAGACCGTAAAGCCCAACCTAACCTATATATTCAATTTTCCTAATAGCTGCCTTCTAATCAAAACTAAGGCATCGGATGCAGCCCACCAGAGCTCTAGGCGCAAAACCAATTAAGAACAGAATTTAAAATACAAAGCAAGTAACTTAGTGCTCCAACTACAACAACAACAAATAAGGAAGTCTCGGAAATTAGAAAAAAAAAAAAAAAAAAAAACGATCGCTGGTGAAGATCAGCAAAAAAAAATCGTCGGTAGCAAATGGAAAACAAAAAACTAAATAAAATCAAATGAAATTTACCGCCAATGCCACCATGGATGCGGGCGCGTCCAACTTTGGAAGCGCCAAAAAACAACAGAAACCACTGCTCCAACAACAACAACAAATGGCAAATAGTTAAATACAATTCATGGCGCTCACGAACGGAATTTAAATTATGCCCAATTAGAGTTAGGTGGCAGCTTGGGCGCACACAATACTCGCAACTGGATCTGGCAGCACTGTGCAGCAACAAGCGTTGCAATTCCTTTGGGGCATTCACTGCTTGGTGGACAGTTGGTAGGCGGCGTTGTGGCCTGTCTTTTTGGGGGCGTTCCATGTGAGGTGAGCTCTGTTTGTGTTCCATGCTTAAGCGCCAAATTGATTTCAATCGCCCATGGGGGCTGTAGTTGTTATAGTTTATGTTTGTTTCTTCTGGTAGTTGCCACTTGGTCAATGCCGCTGTTGTTGTTCTGGTTACTCAAATGTCTTCGAACATTTTGTTTTTTTGTTTTTGATGGATTACGCGTTGACAGGCTTTGTGTCTAGTCCTGAGTTTGCCCCAATGCTGGCAAGCGCCACTGCTTGTTTATTTATATGTTGGGATCTGCCCGCTTCTGCCCTGGCATGGATTGCTCTACATTGGTCTGTGTGTGTCTGGGAACTGGTCTTGTTATGTAAATTGCTGCATTTTGTGGGTGAGTAAGTTACAATTGCCCATTCCATGGGAGTGCTAACAAGGCAGTTTATTTTAATGTTTAGCTTCCAGGAATTTTTTGATTTTTTTTTTCAGACATTCCGCAGGCACCGAAATTAATGATGGCCAAAGTACCAAGGCGGCAGTGTATTGTGGTACTCTAGGGGAGATGATGATTGTTCCATTAGTAGATTGGAAATTGTTTGTAAATTGGGCTGATCTCTTCTACTGCTATAGAAACACTTTATGGTAAATGAGAATTTTTTAGATTCAATTTTTTGTGGGAACATATAATATTTGTGGTTATGAATTTGAGAAATTTTTGCTTTATTTTGTCATTGTAGAATTCTCTCATAAATCAAACCATTGCGGAAAAAAAAAACTTTTTTAATTCTTGGTAGTAAATTTTTTTTTTTGATTGATTTTTGAGCCAACAAAAAAAATATATTTTTGGAAAACGTTCATTTGATACCCAACAAACAATTTTTTTTAAAGGCCCATACGCAGCATGCAAAAATTACGCACCAAACGTCAAAACTTCATATTACAAAAAATTTCCCAAAAAGGAAATATATGAAGTTTTTGACGTTTGGTGCGGAATTTTTGCATGGTGCGTATGGCCCTTAAGCCTAGACTTTATGTCCTTAAGGGGTCTAAGCAGAATGCAAAAAAATTTCGCACGGAATGACAAAACTATATAAAAAAATCCCATTTGGGATATTTTTTATTATATGAAGTTTTGCGATTCCGTGCGAAATATTTCATGCTGCGTATAGGCCTTTAAGAGGTAGCCTTATTTAATTTAGTGTGACGTCATATGGCCTATAACCAGCGGAAGTTACAGACGTGTCCAACGATACATTATTTGTCCGATTATCAAAAGCAGTTTGGAAGTTACGTGAGGACAGATAAACATTCAAAATCGTAAACCTCACTTTGGCTTCATTGCGGATACACTTATATTTTCTCTTTTAAAAAAAACATAAATTTTGTGGTTTTAAATTTGAGAAATTTTTTAAACCCTTTACCTATGCCACCAATCCGTAGAATAGAATGAAAGGAGGCTTAACAGAACTTAAGTCGCTTCTGCAAATAATGGTTAGCATCAACAAGTGAAGCAGTTGAGACCTGTCCGTCAGACTGCTCGTACATAAAAAAAGTTTGTCGATTTATATTTAAATGCCACCCCATTCCCACGAGCTGAGGTTTTTTCGGCCCTTGAAGACTAATTCAGTCTAACTCCAAGCCTGAAAATCAAAGTTTTCGTGTGGCTGTGTAATTTAAATTATCGCAAAATTTCAGTTTTTAAATTGAACTCTTTTAGGCTTAATATCCCAGAAGGTATATAAACCCTTCATCACGAATCCTCGCCAGATATATTATGATCTTTGGCGGTCATGGGATCTCGTGGTACGATGTCGCCCGACTAGAAGCATTCCAAATACTTAAGTTTGTTTCGGGATATGAACTAGCTTATGACAAAGAGTTATAAACTAGGTTAGTAACCGTCCGCCAATCACTTCCTGCAATCCCTTGCTCTACTATTTTCCTCAATGAGAATGAAAGCTTCGAGCATTAGAATCCGCATCATTTTAGTAGTATGTATTTATTTTATTTATTTATTCCCACAAAAAAAGGAAGTTCCGTCAGACTGCAATTTGGACAGCTTATTGTAAGACATTGGGATCTACATAAGCGAAGTAACAAGAAATCAGAACCGCTTTAAAAAATAAAAATTATCCACGCTATAATCCACCATTGGACCAGATTATACACATAGACTGTGTCAGTATAATCATTTTGTTTAACCCCGACCAAAGGAAGTTGTCACTCAAAATCAGATCAAATTGAAAGCAAAGCATTACCCGCACTTATGTAAGCACATGTTTTTCCTAGAAACCCTAAGAACGCAGGAGCAAACATTTCCAAGGACAGCCCGTGTTGCTGTGTCGACATGCGCCAACAATTTGTTAACCATCATTTCAATTAAGACACATAAATCAAGCACAAATCGGGATCAGCATTATCGTCATGAACCTTGTTATCCGCACCACTGAGATTTTCAAGTACCTTGCGCACTTAACCATGTGCACAACCTACGCAACCTCAAGGAAATGCGATGCCCGAGATGCCGAGAAGCATCCCGAGCGCAAACCTTTTTTTTTATTTTTCAACTCGTTCAGATTCGTTTCATTTTGCGCCGCCTGGTCATGTGCCGGAGCAGGCATATATATACATACATACATATGTACACGTGCATATGTAAGCGAACCAATTTAAACGGCGCAGCAGACAAAGAGCGACTTAATCCTTGTCATGCCGCGCAGTCGCCAAGGCAGCAACTGTTGGGAGCTCGTTTAGGAGTTGGCCCTGGAACTGAGGGCCTCGTGAAACTGCTGTTTCACGCTTCGACAAATGCCCTTTGTGCTCTGGACTGTGCTGGACTGGCTTAAGTGTTGAAGTGCAGCGGCAACAAATTGCATCAGATACATTGGCAACTTGCAGATACATTCAAGTCAGGCAAGCAACTTATTAGGCCAACGAGCTGTATTTATGTAGGGGCACATATTCAAGTTCGCCAAAGGGCACACGATTGAGTTGCAAATAGCTGCGGGTAACATGAAACGTGCGCCACTGTTAAACACTATTAAAAGATATTCAAGTATCTTTCAGATACATTGCTTAGTTAGACAGACGAGCCGGCGTTAAGTGACGCATTCGCTGCGGTACTCGAAATTGCGGCCTCCGGCACGTCACCTGCTGTGTCATGCAGTTATACTTGAAATGCTGCCAGGACAACAAAAGCACCGCAAGGATAATGAAAATTACCGTTTAAAACAAAGATCGAGGGGCGCTGCAACTGACTATAAACTGTCAAAACGGAATTTAAGACAAACAATAAAGTGTAAAATGTGCCGCAAAGGAAAGCTAGAAAAAAAACAAGAGGTACAAAACACAGGGCGCGCTTGAAGTGAAGAGACAACAAAAACCCGGCAAAAGGTGCTAGAGCCCAAATATTTTATCTATTTGCGTACCGGAAAATCCCAATAAACCATGGCACGGCTTCTAGGCTTCATGCCCGCGCGAGTAGTTGTTGTACCTGCAAAGTCAATGACAAAAACAACATTCAACAGGTAAACGGTATGCAAGAGAGCGAAAGATCTAAGAGAATGCGTGACGTAAGAGAAACGAGTGCTAGAATAATATCAGTTTGTGGAACTTAAGTTTTGATTTTTGTAAACAATGTTTAAATTACCTGATGTGTTGATAAGAACTGTTTATTTATTTTATATTTATATATATTTATATTTATATTTAGTTACGGAAAAGGGTTTTTTAATATAAACAAGTAGACCCTAGAAGATTGTTCTGCCTGAACGTAGCATCAGAAGGGGTATTATTGGAAATGAATATTCGATATGTTAGAGACTGAATAATATTGGATATATTTTTAATTTGCTTGTATATACAATTGAAAGTTGCTCAAATTTACTCAAATTTACATTCCAAAAATAAGTGATTTTTCACACGATTTTTCAACTTTTAAAGAAGCATGGGATAATCTGAGCAACGAAACAAGAAAATCTTCAAACAAAATGTTTGATCCTTTCCCGAGTTATGGAACTACATGCATATAACACGTCTTTGTTTTAAATATATAGTAGAGGATTCCGATTCCCTACAATCTTGATATTTGACATATTTAAAGCCTCTAAGAAGCAATGTTGCCTCAAAATTGCTCTAGCTCAGAATTTTTCAAATCCATATAATTCCATATAAGAAAGTTCGACTGTATATATTGAATATGATTGAAACCCTGGAATGATATTAAATCCCAACATAGCTTTTTGGCAGCAAAAATTTTAGAATTTCAAAACTAATTAAAAGAAAGTTCTCATGTAGTTCTAGGGTTTAGATCATTAAGAGCTTGGCATGATTATTTAAAGGCGTAGTGTGTCTGAGGCCCTATGCTCCAGTGGGAGATACAGGAAAATATGAAGATGACGATGTTGTTCATCTATGTTTTCAGTGCTAAAGATTCAAAATTCTTTGCTGTGAACCAAAGATACTAAGGACTTCTTCTTCTTCTATAACAATATCAACGAAAAACAACAAAAATAACAACGTTACAGCCCCTTGGACTTATTCTACGGAGCTGTATCGATTCCCCTTAATGTGCCGCTTCAGCCGAGAAAAAAGGAAAAAGTCCGGCGGTGCCGATTTAAACTGTAGGGGAGGTGAGGTAACGTGGCAACCCTGGTCGTCTTCAGCGAGCTCTCGCTCCTCAAGGAATCGATTATGTCACTCGAAATTGTTGAAGTCGTCCTTAATCATTTCGAGAGTCAATGTCACGGTTTTCCAGAGTTTAATGCAGAACGCATGAAAGAAAAGTGATATACATATAACTCCCCTTTGTAACCCTAAACTACACATATATCTATAACTTCTGTATATAAAACACAAAACCCTCCATTACCAGAAAGTGCAGAAATAAGAAGCTTATGATTTACAGAATCGACACCTTTAGTGGATTCCAAAACTTTATATATTAGGGCGTTAAGCCCATAAGATTTTTAGCTGTCGAACAATATATCTATAATACTAAAATTTTGCTGCAGCTCCTCCTATTCTTGTATTTCTTAAAGATTATATTTGCCGAGAAAACAACTTGAAAAACTTTTGGTTAAAAAAATTTTAAAAAAAATTTTTCAACATTTATTGGCAGTTGTATTTAAAAAGGATATGCTCCACTGGAAGAAGAGGATTACAGTAAGTATGTAATTATTTAAAAATAAATATTGGTGAACGTTAAAGACGGAGTGACTTGGAGCAACCTATACCATTACTTTCGACCGTGCTCCGGAAAACGAAAAAAACAAAACGAATAATTTTATTCGAATCCGTTTTTACGTGCTTCCAAAGCCGAATTTTTGGCTGTCGCCATCTTCACACATTTTGAGGGAAATTATTCACGGGTACGCTATTCCTTATACAAAGGGACATGAACTACTTTAGCAAGACATGGACCATATAAAAACTCAGTTTGAGTTGTGCATGCTATTTTTTTGGTTGATTCAGAAAAATAAATAATAAAATATATTTATCAATAACTATTTAACTTGAAATTGGCATAAATAGAATCTAAGAATATCAAAGAATATTTAAGAAATTATTTCAGTTAAAAATGCGTACACTTTTCAAACCATTTTGCGAATTCGTTTTAATTCCTCTTGCAACAAAAGATTCGGTTTGTTTTGGTGAAATTGGGAGCACCAAACATTCGGTTTATTTATTTATCAATTTTTTTTACCTTAGAAATAAAATGTAAAATCATATTTTTTTTTAAATTAATCCATAATGCATTAAGAACAAAAACTAAAATTTTAAGGCACATTTTTTTAACTAAGAATCGATCTGTATCATTACACTTTTTTGAAATCGTTGGGCAGTTATTTCTTTCTTACCCTCTATAACCATTGAGTTCTTAGTGCTTCCAAAATTTAGGCAATCTTAAGGAAGGGATCTTAAAGGCTCAACTGTTCGTTTATTTTTTTCGTCGTCCTTTTTCACTTTGTTACGTTAATTGGGAAAATCTTTAATTACCTCAACCTTATAATAGTAATTTCCTTGACTGACTATTTTGTCAGTCGCCCCTAGGTGGAGTATAGGGATCTCTATTAATAACGGGAACCTACAGTTTACAGCCGAATCCGAACGGCGGTTTCTTGAATTAATAGAGATTTTCTTGTTCAAATAGTGTCTTTTTGTTGGGACCCCCTTTGAAACATTTAGCAAAAGCTAAAACTTTGTCTAAGCGGCTCCAATGCCTAATAGACACATTTGAGTGCAAGCTTAATCTCAGATAGAACTCTCTTCTGAATGAACCTTAGAACGTACAGTAGTTCGAGAAGCATGGAGAACCAATAATAGTGAGTTTATTTTTAAGAAAACAGAGAAGGGGAGCAAAGAAGAATTTGGCGTGAGAACGTTCGTGAACGCTGCATTTTTCAATAACTTGATCAACTTGAGGTCACTTAGAAACAATCGCTCGACTTGATACAACAATAAAGTACAATCCTGAAGAACAGTAGAAATCTGCATAGAATTCGAATTTTTGGAGAGGCTTTAATCTATTTTTTCAACACTCGAATACTAATCTTAGTATTATAACTATAACAATATATTTTGAAATGCTTCAAGCTATAAAGCAATCAATATTTGTTCCAAAAAGAAAAAAAGTCATCTTCAAAACGCTTTTCCATTAAAAATATGTTTTTTACAATTCTCACTACATTGAAGTCAGTTGCAGTCGCAAGAGCACAGCACAAGAGATCAATGCGATCCACAATCGAACCCACAAAGCAGCCAATGCAACGATCGCCACGCTCCGAGCAGCCTTTGGTGGCACGAACGGTCTGCGCATTCGTAGTCGCATCAGTTTGGGTTTGACGGTCGTTTGCGTAGGACGCAATCCGCGCGAGAAATAAACGTGATCGAGAACGTGCAGCCGATAGAGAGATACGTCGCGTTTAGTGATAGCTTATGATGCGAATTTGTATTATGTATAATGCTTTTTATGAGAGTGCCATAAAATTAATAATCAATTAAATGGGAAATCTCAAGTGAATAATAAGAAATTAAAAGAAAAGCGTGTTAAATTTTATGCAATAAGAGTGCAAAGAAAAAGCGGCTGCAAGCGCATCAATCTATTTTCTTATATCTTTCGATTTATTTGTTTTGCTTTACTTGCGGCGAGGATATACGAAAATAGCCTGTAAGAAAATTTTCACGCTGTCACTGCGACAAATGCGGGAAGTGAGAGAAAAGTGTGTGAGAGAGTATTTGTGAAATGCGTGTGTTGCAAGAAAAAAAAAAAAAGGAAAATCTAAATAGCGCAAAAATGTTGCAAGCATGAAAGCAGCAACAGCAGCCGCAAATGAAATAAGATAAAGTTAGTCAGACAAGTGCAGAAATAAATCAAAATAAAATAAAAGAAAAAAAATTTGCATATGAAGTATAAAAGGCAAACAAAAATAAAGGAAATTGTCAGTGAGTAAAAATAAAAGGGCCGCAAAACGCAACGTCGTCTGACAAGCGGAAATCGTAAAAATAAAATATAAAAAAAAAATATTATGAATGAAAAATTCTAAGAAATTTTTTTAAGCGTGTGTGCGTGCAGTGTAATTGAAAAATTAATAAAATAAAAAGCAGAAAAATATTTTCTAATAAGCCTTCAAGTGCCAATATTTTCAATGTCAAGGCATTACGCATGCAAAGCTGTGTACAGTGAATAATCTTTAGACACAACAAAAAATGAAAGTCAAAAGGCTTGACAATTGGCCACTGTGCCTGCTGCTCTTGCTGCAGTTGCTCGCTGCAGCTCAGTCCAGGCGTCATAGCAAACGTCTGCATGCCTACTCACCCGCACAAATGCTCAAGGAGTACACCGAGCTCAATTTAAATATGGATACACTGGCTGGACAGCTTAATGCTAGCTCCTCCGCCGAACTGGATGCCAATGTAGTGTCCTGGACAGGTGCCAAAATCAATCATCGAAAGCTGCAGCGTCTTGAACAGCAGCAGTCGGCGGCGACAGCATCAAAATTGGGTACTACGCGACGTCGCAAAACCAAAAGTGGACTTTTGATTGAAAGTAACATTGCCGAGGAAGATTACAAATTGCCAAGTGGCAAGAAGAACACGCAACGGCGACGCAGTGGACGCCTGCAGAAAACCGGCAGCAAGTCCAATGCCAATGGTAAGTTGGGAATGCTCTGAGCAGCGGCTTAGTTATATTTTTGTAATGTGGGGAGTTGTTGGAATTATAAAGGCTCTTCTGAAGAGTGCTGAAAATTCTTTTAAAATGGTTTTGTAAAAAATAAATCTTTCTTTAATATCTGGAAATGGATTGAACTTTGTCACACCAATATAATCTTTTCAAAGAACTTTGTCTCAGTCTCAACGGTTCTAGTAGATTTTGCCAAAACTTGGAAAATTTCAAAAATTAAGATCTTTACAAAAATCTACGGATCCATATTTGGGGCCTTATATAAACCAATTTATGGAAACTCGGGATTGTCTTTGACAAGCAAATTTTATAAATCATAATCATGGATGTTACTTCAATCAGTCCTAAAACTGAACTTTCCAGCTTCCATCGATTGGAAATAATAGAAAAAAAAGTCAATAAGAATTTTTTTAGCCAAAATTAAGCCAAAAAAGCTGTCATTCGAAAATTTAGTAGAAGTTTCAATTCAAGAAATTTCAAACAATATAAGAAGCAGAACATAATGGAGAATGGGGAGCTTTCCACTAGTAGCTCTAAGATTCTAAAGACACCAGTCAAATTTTATAAAATTTATTCAATGCAGCAATATGATAGAATATTAGAGTAAGTACATATTTTTATAATCACCAATTTTGGTAAGATTATTCATGTGGCCCTAATAAATAAACACACATCCAAATTTTATCGATGCGGGCCACCCGCTACACCCCTCAACATATGAACTTGAAACTTACCCCATTTATTTTTAATAATTTCTTTGACGTATCTTTCGATTATCATCAAAGTCGGTAAACATTTACGGAACTTGTAAGTAAAAATATAAAATTGCAATTCGAAAGTTCTTAAAAGGAATATGCAGGAATACAATTTTTTCGAGAAAAAAGGTACAGGACATTAAACGGTCGGGCACCGCTTCGACTGTATCACATTTTTTTATTCTACTTACTAAATCTACGCAGAGTGAAGAACCACATATCTAATCCAACCCGAAAATTTAATATAAGGTCGAACTCAAAAACTAATCATTGAGTAAAAAAGTCCTTTCCTACCGAAGCTCTTAAGTGGAACCCGAAATATTTTACCATAATAATTCTATGCAACAATATGATAGAATATTAAAACACTTATTTTTTAATTTTACTTTTTAAAAAAAACACGACAAAATCCAAATCTTTAAGGAAGAACCAAACTTATAATTTTCCACGAAAATTTAATAAAAGTTTGAACTCAAAAACTTATCATTAAATGAAAAAGGAAGAATGGGAAGGGGTATTTTTCCACACAAGCTCTCAAGGGCGCCCGGAATATTTTACCCTAACAATTCTATGCAACATTATAATAGAATATTAGAGTTCGTAAATTGTAATACTATTAAAATAAAAATTAAGATATAGCTAAACCTAGGGCAAAGAAGTGCATTTGGGATACTGTCCGAAAATTTAGTAACAGATTGAACTCTATAACAAATCATTGAATAATAAAAAAAGAACGTGGGCTGGGACTGCGTTGGAATGCTTTCCAAAGTATCTCTCAAGTGCTCGAAGCATTACTGTAAAATAGCCAAGTAAAATTTCGAAAACACCATTAATTTAATAATTTTATACAATATTATGATAGAATATTAGAATTCCCATTTTGTAATTCTATTTAAATCAAAAAATACTACCTAATCGAAATATAGTTGGTAGAACCTCATTTCTGATCCTACCACAACACCAACGATTTTTGCAGTACCTTCGTATTTTCAAATTAAATTAACAATTACACTTTCAGGATAATCTATTTTTGCGATGATATCCTTACTTCGGAAGATTCGTGGAGTGGAATTAAAACCCCAAATCCTGCCACCCAGCCACGCCACTGTTCCTTCCAGGCAACGGTTAACTAGCCATGGCCAAAAGTGGCAACTGCCCTGCTAACATTCTAAATATGGTTTGCAAAATGCAGCACGTCATGATCGATTGTGGGCACTGAAGAAGTCCAGAATGTGTCCAATGATTTCCGTGTTGTTGTTGTTGTTATTGTTGTTGGTGGTGGTGGTGGCAGTTGCAAGAAGCCGCCGTTTGTGGTCAGGCTGGCAGCATCGTGTCCAACGTGTCCATATTTGGGCTCTCGAGTTGAAAGAACTTTCATGTGAAAGTTGTGACAGGAAGAGATTTTTGTAATTCTATATGTTATTACGTGAGAGGTTCAAATATGGGCAGCATGTTGCATTTGTATCTTGGCTATCCTTAGCTAACTTGGCTAATAAGTTTTTTTTTTTTGAGCCCAAACAATTTGTGGTAGATTTGTTTGCAAGAATTTTTGTGACTTACTGTTCGCACAGGATTGTCAAAAACTTTTTTTTTATATTTTTTCACACTGTTTCGTTCAAGAATACAGAGAACTCGATTTTTATAAGAAATTAGTTTGAAAATTTTTAAAATAAAATTCTTTTTTGGTTATTTTTCAGTGTATCAGAAAATTTTGGGTTGGGAAGTTTATAGTTCTAGGTCCACTCCTGGATAAAAGTGATTACAGATGCAGGAGAAAATAAATACTAAAAAATTGTACAAAAAAGTTAGTGTTTGGCCCAAGAATGCAAAATCATTTTAGGGTTTACAAAATCTTAAGTTCGGAATTTTAAATATCTGAAACTAATATTTTTTTGCCTTATTTAGAGAACTAATTGTTTAGATTTCTATAGTAAAAGGACAGCTACAAAGACAAAAAATAGGTTAAATTCTCTTATACTCAGATTTTTAATAATACTAAATTAAGAGTTTCGTGGCATCTTTAAAAAATATTGGATTATCTATAGATTTTTAAAACTTGTCTTAAAAGTCAAGAATGTTGAAATCGCAATTGAGGATTTCATTGGTCTTGCTATCACTTATCTTTTTATAATGTTTATAATTTTTATAACTTTTATAATTTTTATAATTTTTATAATTTTTATAATTTTTATAATTTTTATAATTTTTATAATTTTTATAATTTTTATAATTTTTATAATTTTTATAATTTTTATAATTTTTATAATTTTTATAATTTTAATAATTTTTATAATTTTTATAATTTTTATAATTTTTATAATTTTTATAATTTTTATAATTTATATAATTTTAAAATTTTTATAATTTTTATAATTTTTATAGTTTTTATAATTTTTATAATTTTTATAATTTTTATAATTTTTATAGCTTTCATAATTTTTATAATTTTTAAAATTTTGTAAACTTTTATAATTTTTATAGTTTTTATAATTTTACGATTAATTTAATTTTATTGAAAAGGTTCCTTTCCAAAATCAATGTCTACTACATGCAGTGTATATTATAATCAGATATAAGAAATTTTTCATTTCATGTTGTGGGTAAAGGGTCTTAAACGGAAACGAAACTGCAACCTTTTTTCGACATTAATTATTTAATTTTTTCTAGAACCTTTCTCCTTATTTCTACAAACAATGCCTAAATACTTGATGAGTTCCTGTAACCCTACAATTCCTTCCATATTACCCAGATCATCTTTTCTAACCTAAAGTAAACATATGTTTGTTCTGCGTGCGTGTTGTTGAGTGTGCTATTTGTTTAGACTTTCTCAGGGACTCGACTGGTTACTCTGAGATGACCCCGAGTATGGCGACAACAATAGCGCCAGCCCAGTTCAAGTTATTGTTGTTGCTAGTTAAGGTTAACAACAACAATGCATACAATGGGCAATTGTTAGAGCTCTCCTTCCCTAGGTAGATAGATAGGTAAATTGGTAGGCGGGCATATACAGACACACTCTTCTGGGTGAGGATAATGTATGGAACTGGAATTGGTTTGGTTGGGTTTTTGGCATGGCATGGTTTGGTATGGTTAAGGTTATGCTTATGGTGTTCTGTGGTGTATTGCATGCGTATCTTTGGCATGTCATGCCCACAACAATGTTAACACGCGCTAATAGGAACATGTGTTCCTAGGGACCAGGCACTATTTTGTAGGTGTTTCCCCTTGAGTAGTCTTTGGCCTCAGGGTTATACGATTAGAGGCTGTCAGTGGCATGCTGGGTTATAAAACTTAAGTGGCTTATCGTGTCTAGGCCAAAAGTGTCGTAAAAATTGGTTCCAGCTTAGACTCTAGTTGGGAAGAGTAGCTTAAGTGTTGAAGCTTATGCGGGTTATAATATATAGGGCTGGAATGTTGCGTGTGGCATTAAAATTGATATTAATTTTGGAGCATAAAATATTACAAAAGATAATATGCATAGAAAGGAAGCTACATTGTGGTCTGTTAATTTTAAGACCTTTTAAAGAACATGAAAGGTTTTGTTTGGCAATAGTAGTGACCTATTCAGATAAGTATTCAAAAGTAAGTAGAAGAATGCGTTTTGAATTAAAAGAGGTGAGGTATTGAATGAGTAACAATACATTTTTATTGTTAGGAAATTATCTTTCTAATGCAATCAATGAAAAGCGAAGAAAAAGTTTTCAAACATTTTTTTTATTATAAAAACGTTTTAGTTTAAAATACAACTTGATATATGTTATACTTAAGGTTAAAAGAAAGGCAACGATTTACTTAATAAAATATGGAATCTTGAAAGAGACTTTTATAAAACTTAATTTTGAGGAATTTTTGTTTTATAATAATAATAATAATAATAAGTTTCTCACATGTATTCCGTATATGTTAGCGTTTAATTTGGTTTGTTAGATTACAGACTTTTATTCGTCAAACAAAAAAAACTGTTCAGTAGTTTTAATAAATAACACTAGTTTACACGAAAAATGAACCTTCGTATAAAAGTGTTTTTTAGGGTAATTTTGGGTCGAGAAACACGAAAATTGCATTCATGTTTTTTTCCCAAGAAACGTTTCGAGATTTTTTCTTAAAACATGTTTTTGGGTATTGTTTTCCGTTATTCTCTTAAGGTTAAGCTGGAAGAGAATTTTTTGCACTTGTATTTGATTTTTTGTATAAAAAATACTTTTCAAATTTTTATTTAAAACTTCATAAAAAAAATTTTACTAGTGTATCGGAATTTTTAATAAGAAACAATGTTTTACAATTTCTAATTAATTAAAAAAAAAATACCTCTTCTAAAAATACCGTATGTCCCTAATCGTAATTTCTTATGATAAATAGATTTTTTATTTAAAATGTTGAAAAATAAAACATCGGAAAATAAATTTTTGAGATTTCTAAATAATTCAAAAAATAAAAACGAACTCTATAAAAATAAAACATTTTGCCGAATGTTTAAAAATAAATTGATGTTTTTTATGGTGGGAGAGCTTAGCAGAACATCTATAAATATTAAAAGATGTTTATTTGTTTTTGTGAGAAAATATAGCTACAAGTATTTCTATTTTAGAATCAAATCTAAAACATCTCATGTCAATAGTCAAAATTTTGCGATTCCAAGCCTATCATTTTTAAAGCTACAGAACTATAATATTATTAGGCGGAAATAATAATATAATATTCACAAGGTACAATTTTTGCCAATGATCGATTAATTATTGAGTTATCGATATCTGAATAGACTTTTCTTTGACAAGACACTGCTGACTGGCAGTCTTTTCATTGATAAGTCATATCTCGAAAACGAAAAAAAATATTTGTATATTTTTAGCAGTGGAGGAAAAACATCGATGTTGTTGTTTAAATTTTGAATTTAAATATCTTTTGAACCAAAGAGCGTACTATAATGGCATTAATGAGATGTACACTTCAATACATTTTCATCGATGCCTAACATATCCTAATACATATAACTATTTTAATTTATTTTTTACAACTTTTTAAGCCAATTAAAAAATAAAATTAAATATAATAAAAAATAATAATAAAATTCAATAAATTAAAAACTCGCTTTAAATTAACAATTTGTTGAATATCAGGATACTTTCTCAAGATTACAAAGTCAAAGGCCACAAAATTTGGATTTTTTCATATTGTGAAAGCTTTCATGGTATATACCTGAATGATTGTTCTTAGTTTTGTGAACTATTTTATTAGAAATTAAAAATAAATTTATTAATCTTTTATAAAGTTTATTATGGACAACGTCGACTTTCAGTTTTCCGGTAAGGGAACCAATTAAATGCGGAACTGAGGCCTTTAGCATCGACCTTTTTCAGTGGATCTTACTACGTTCTTTGGGCAGATATTTGCAATGTGCCAAATTCAGGTTAATAACAACATACAAAATAAACAAATCGTCATCATATTATTTTCGGTTAAAAGAACGCGTAGTCCAGAAGCTCTTGAGTTTAAACTTAAAATATTTTCTATTAAAATTTTCCAAGCGATTTGACTTTTTTCGAATGTCGATGTTGCCTTATCTGTAAGCTTGGAGATTAACAGAGCTAATACATATTAAATACATTATATGTGTATATATGTTAAGTGATTATGTTTGCATATCAATCCCTTTTTGAGATATACTGTTTCATGATTTAAGGACAAGAACAAAGAAAATAATAATAAAACAGTGTTACCCTAGGATTTTGTGGAAAAATATATACTCTTGTTTAGATTCGCCGGCAAATAAAATTTATATTACCAAGCCGTTTGTTATTTTTTTTTTCTTTTGTGAGCCTTTAAGTAGAGCTCCAAAAATTCGAACAATGTATTTAATTATTTTACTAGCCTCTGTAATTTTCTTAAAAAATTGTCGGATTATGTAGCACGAAATTCTAATTTTTGTATTCTGAAATTAGCTTAGTTAAAATTGTGTACATCTCTAAGAAATCTTCAAGTCACTGCTCTGCCTATTAAATATGGATAACGAATAACCAATTATTTTGAATTTAGTTTAGTTAGAAATTTGTGTATCGCTGAGAAATCTTTAACTTTCTGCTCTGCCTATCAAATATAGGTTCGCACAAAATAAGACTCTAGCTCTAAAGATCTAAAAGTGCAAAAAATGGGTCACGTATTTTGGGTACGGCCCCTAAGGTACAGAGTATAAAAATGCTAATAGTAAACGTTGAGTACATTTATATTATTTTATTAAGCTTTTTATTTTTAACGTTTAATATTTAAAAACAAAACAGCTGATGCCACTAATAGGGACATTTTGTTCGTTCAAGAATCAATTAATCTCCATTTTTTGTTCGGAAGCGTTTCAGGCTGTTGCGTACTGGCTTTCACGCTGTTACTAAAAATAATACTTTGGAGATAGGAAACGTTTGAAACATTTCTCGCTTGAAGATAAAATCGATAACAGATAAAACTTCAAAAGATTAACATGGAAGAAAACTTTGAAGATGCGATACGTCAGTAACATCACGTGCTTGAATGATGGAAAAGATAGGATAAAAACTTCAAAAGTTAAAAAAAAAATTATAAATTTTGTGTTTAAATTTTTTAAAAACTATAGCAAAATATAAAATTTGTAATATATAAGTCAACGACTCATATCGGCCTCACCAACCAAAAAAATTTTTCCTGATTGCTTCCGTATCCACTCAAGATTTCGATTCGATTTTTTACCCGTCTTGAGAGCAAGTGAAAGTGGGTGAAGCTTTGTGACTGCAGCGACAGATACAAATTTATCAATTTTTTTTTTATAATTATCAAAAAGTTTTAATGTGGGAATCATAAAATCTTCGCGAACAGCTCAAGTTCAAAACTTTTGCTTTTTACGTTTAGATAACGCTGAATTGAAGAAATAAATATACGTCTAAGGCTAATGAAAGACAAGAGTAAAGTTCAGTAAACTTCTGCCACATACTTCACAAGTCAATAAAAAATTAAAAACAAATAAAAGTCAATGACAGCGTTTGGATGAATGACAGTGCCCGGAGGCAATGCTCGGAGGGGGCTAGTTTAGGGCCCTGGAAAATACACGTGTTAAATGCAGTCAGTCATTTTCCCACAAATCTAAATTTTCACAAGCAGCAGTGTCTGGGGCAGCAAAGTTTGCCGTCTCTATTGTGTAATGCAGTTAACAAGAAACAAACAAAATAGTAAATAAAAAAAAAAGATATACATAATAGAAGACGTTGGTCAGTCAAAGCGCGGTGTTAAAATCAATAAAGAGTGCAAGAATCTCTCAAGCTCTACACTTTTATACCCGACAAATACAAATATGCATAACCAGCAAAGCGAATGACTTATAGATAGACAGCTCAAAGAATGTATCCATGAGATACACAACAGTTATGTGCAATCCCAAGTGGGTACCAAGGGGGGCCAAAGTTAATGAGCTGATAAAGTGTGTGCTGAGTCCATGGGCTGTATGTATCTGGTTAACCAGGGCTTAGCTAGCTAAGACAACAAATCCAGAAACCAAAAGCAACAACAACGGAAATGCATTCGCAAGCAGCTTGGGTCAGTCACGACGCTTTGTATCTATAAGCTCTCTTGCTGTATCTTTTGGTGCTGTCATCTGGCTTAGTGACCCATTTTACGCATTGCCTTTATGAAACTTTCATTTTTTTCTTTTCTTTAGCTTTTTTTTATTTTTTTGTCTTAATCTAAACAAGCCATCAATCAATTAAAGCCCAGAGCTGTTGAATTTGTTGTATACAAACAGAAACAAGCAAACTATTGTGGATATAGATACAATTACGACATTGCAACGAATAAAAAATTAATCGCCAATAATTCGCTCTATTAATTCGCATTTACGATGCTTGAGAGCGCATAATTTCTTATTACTTATCTGGCTTTCAGTTAAGGTCACTTTCTGCTGGCGCTATTTATATTGAGATGTGACTTTTCAGTTTTTAGGCTTTATGTATAAATTAATAGTTTTTTGTTTTAAATAGCCATTAGCTCAGTTAAAATTGCAATTAATAAACAGATAAAGTCAATTTTGATTGATGGGAAATCAATGCGATTGCAAAAGATTTAAATGATTACTACTAAAAGCTGCTACTGAAGCGATTAGTTACACTAGACTACAAAAATGTTCAACTAGAGATCCTACATTATTTTTAGTTAGTCTAAAAGGCAACATAAAATTTTTTCCTTTAAAAATGCATTTTAAAGAGGGAACAACCCCAAAAAGTTTTTCTCGCATATTTTACAATGTCTCGCTTCGTATCAATAATTACGATATGCCTATTGATATACTTAAATATCCAAAAGATACGACTCAAGTATTTTTTTGCAAATATTGTAGCCTAGGTTTTACGAATTAATAAACGTAAAAATTATTCGTCAACGAGCATTTTAATAATCGGCGTTCGATTTAAAAATTTAAAAAAAATAAAAAAAAAATACAAGAAATGAAATAGTTAAAAACACTTTAGTGATCGGAACAGTAACATTTTTTAATCCAATTTTTGTACAACAAACACTTTCAATCAAGAATTTTCAGCAGAACTGAAAAGAGACTTTTAATATTATTTAGCAATGTTGATATAATTTAAAAAAAAATTCTGATCATACTATACCAATTTTTTTCTTATTATAAGTTTGATAATTTGGTTTAATTCACTTTGAATATTTTATTTTTATTTATTTTATTTATTTATTGCTTAATTCCCTTAATATACAAATTTTCTTAAGCTAGTATATGAACAGCGTTGAGCTGTCGCCATTCATCTAAGAAATTTATATATGTTGTTTTACATGATACGTTTTAGTGTTGTAATATATAAAAAGGGTATAATAAGGAAAATGGGAGTAAAAAAAACCTTAATACCTTCACTTTGAGTATTGTTTTTACATTTTTTGTCTTATTTTAAGAAATTCGGTGTTATCTTATCTTCATACCTTATTTTATTAAATTAATATTTTCATTTTTTGTCAGTGTAGTCGGGCCACTCTAATTTTAAATTAAAATTAAGTTATTGTAAATATTATAATTAAAAGATAAGGTTCAAATAAAACATGTTCTGAAAAACCATTAAAGACATTTTAAAAAAGCAAGGTAGCAAAAAATGGTCAATGGAGCTATGACGTCACACTTACTTTTCACAAATTCCAATTATTATTTCTTTACTTGTTTTATGTTTTAATACACGAGATTAGAGTTAGAAATGTGAAATTATTAAATGGTGAATTTCTAAAAGCTAAAACTCTTAAAATTATTAAATAGGGATCATGTAATATAGAAGTGGTATATTATCCGCGTTTTTCCAAGCTCTCGATCTCTCGCCGTTCCGTATCTGCGCTCTAATTGAACTCACTCAAAAAGTGTAACCTGCTTCTTATCGGATCATCTAGCTCATCAGTGTCATCATGTCTCGCCTACGTCTACATGCAGTGTCCAGGCAAATGCATGGAACCTCATGCAACCTGGCCAGGCGGCATCGTTATCAAGCCGTTTGTCAATATATGTCTTTAACTGATAAGCGATCGTTGATCGAAGGCAATGCCTGGTAACTGTCATTGAACTTCATTGATAAATGCGCCAAAGAGGCGACGATCAGGTGGCCCTGAGCTACAGGTAACGCCACAAAAGCAATGTATGTACTAGTGATGTCACCAGTGATAAGCTAAATTGACAAGAATTTCAGAAATGGCTTACTCAATATCAGTTTATAGTCTTTAGTCTCTACCTGTCAGCGGGTTGCCCCTGCCGTAAAGATCTTAAATCGTAGCAAATATTTCAATATCATGCCTCCGCTTGTCAACACATGGACCTACACAGTAGAGCAACAAAAACGTATTATACTTGAAACGTTTTTCAATTCTTGGAATGACTGTGGGCAAGTCCAAAGTAAAGGAAATGAATGTGTTTTGCTTTCTTTTCGCCCGGAAAATTTGTGGAAAATTAGAGAAACACTTGAAAGTGTTGTATAAATATTAGTGAGGAAATTATTGAGCAGGAAAGTTTTTCTTGCACTGAACTAAATATTTTTTATGATCATACTGAAAGATGCCAAGATTGCACTTTTTGTTGTTTGTTTGTTTTGGTTGAGAATCATTTTTTTGATTTTTCTTTTCATTTTCACAGCTTTTTTTGGAAAATTCGTTGAATTCATTAGAGATTTTGTTCCGCACATGTGTTGTGTGCTGTACAAAAATTAGTTGCGACTTTGAATTTACTTATAAAACTGAATTTAGTCTTTTACGATTATTTTATATTTTTTTAGAGGTTTTTTTATTTTTATTTTTTTTTTAGAATGTTCTCCTTCACTTAATTACTGATGCCAACACACCTTTAAAATTATTCGTGGAGAGCAATTCCACAAACAAATCGCCATCGATGCGTATTATTTAGATAATTTGTCCTAGCCAAATGGACCAACTGGACTTTAGCTTTATTCCCGACACTTTGCATGTCGCGTGTCAATTTTTCATTGATTAGTGTTGGCCCCAGACGCCGTGGAAACACGACAGTTGCGTTATTTGGAACACTAATCATGGCAGCGTAAATGTTTCAATCCTTTTAAAGTGAATGCCGCGCCAGAACTCAACCAACTCCAGCGTTTGATTGCCACTCAGTGGTCGGCTGTCTGATACGGGGGCTACAGGCAGGGAACAGGCAGATAGAGGCTCCCAACGGCAGTCGATGGACAGCTGGCAGCTTAGCTCTGACTGCTCATGCTCCCGGCTGGAACTCCAAAGCGAAATAGCCAAATGTCAGCCACATTTTGGCTTCATTTTAGAGCGCAGATGCTGCAGTCGCAGTTGGTTTCACGATGGCTAACAATCACAGAACCAGTTTATGGGGTACAAGAATTCGTGATTTTAGAATGAAACTTTTTTATATTCTATGATCTATTATAGAAATTGCATTGCTGCAGAAGTAGTTACTTCCATTGATTTATTAAGTGTATTTCAATCGCAGGTGCGGATCCAGGAATTGGTCACTACGAAGTGTTTATCAGAGCTCGCAAAAAACTGTCAACCCACTTTTCCATATTTTGGGGATCCGGACCCGAAAACCCCTCGTGGATCCGCCACTGATCCATCCCATATTTCCATCTCAACTACAACCTTGTTGTTGAAGGACCACACGTTTTGGTCGATCTATCCGCTTAGAGAAGAAACAAGATCAGGATAGGAATCCCAAGTGTTCCGCAAAAAGCTGCGGGATAGAAGAGAATTCGATAACGGAACGGGTGGAATTTTTGTCATGATGCCGAAATTTCCGCATTTCCCCTGTGGTCGAAGAATAGTAGAGACATTTAAAGGAAACATTTTTAGGAGAGATCGTGTCGAGTGGGATAAATTTAAAACAATCCCCAAAATGGAACGAGATATTAGGCGCTTACCCCGGCTATGACCATAGCACTTTTATTTTGGTTTTTTCCAAAGCAAATATTAACTTTGATCGCACTCCGCATAAACTGTAAAGATCGTGCCATCTTACATTTGGAGGCTATCAACGGTCGTTTGTCTGTCTGAAAAACCTGCCCATCGTCCGGCTGTAAGCTCCGCGTGTTTACCAACAATTTGTTTTATTGTGAATTTCTCTCACTGGCTTTTGATTTGACGGCTTAAGCTTTGGCTATGGCTTATTCTAACCTGTCTCAGGTTTTCCCAGCTCCCCCGAGGCTAACTCAAAATGTGTGAAAATGCAATTTCCAAGAGATTGCGCTTTTCATTAGTCATGGCCAACACTTTGCTTTGGCTATATTCAGGCGCCATTTTTCGCGGCGTAGGAGTTTTGGCCAATTTGTCAAAATCTCTTGTATAGTGATAACAGGCGCGCAATTGACCAACTTTGAGGCGTTGAAAATGTGCAGAGTTCATTAAACAAAAAACAATTTCCAGAGATATGCAGACTCAATGTGTGACTCATGCGTTGTGGCACGTTGCAATGTGTCTGCGCCCCAACTTGCCCCAAGTCATGGAGTGTGTGGAGTGTTGATGGATATGCCACCGTCGTGTTGCCGTTGCGGCATTTTGGCTGGTGGCATATTTAAATAGACTGCGAAAAAGTGGCCCATTGTCTGGATTGTCGGCACATTTGTATCTTAAGTGTGGTTTTCTTGTCTTTTGTTATGCAATAGACCAGAAAAGTTTCGATGTTGTAGGTTGATTGATGAGTCAGTAAATGAGTAGCATTTCAACATTCAGGATTGACAAATAAATTTGAATAAAAATTTTCAAAGTTGAAAATTGCTGAAGAAATTTGTGGTTACGGCTGTGTTTTATGTTTTTTGTTTCCTATTTCTAAACTAATCAAAAATGAGTTTTCAAATTTATGAGTGAATGTGTGGCTAGAAAAAGACTCCATAACATACCCAAAGGCCTTTGGATATTTTAAATACACGAAATACTAGTCGTAACCCAGTGAAATGCAGCAAGACCATGCCCTTTTAGTATTTAGGTTAGGGTTAGGTTTGTTGTGTTCAATCCGAGATCACCCTGAGACCGTGTGGTTCATTGTGCTGGCTAATTAAATGGAGAAAGTAAGTGAAAAGGTGAAATGATGGGGAAGTGGGTGTGGATTGAGGGTTCGTTAAAAAGAGCCAGATCCTCATTGCGAAGATTTGGCAAAAAGCATATATCTTCAAGAAAAGGTTACCCCAGTTACTGAATGCGTTTTCTAAGAAGTGCAGAGCGAGCTTATAGCGGATGCTGAATGCTTTCTATTCCCTTCTCATCTCCGCAGCTGCTACAGAGGTTTGACTGGGGAACGTGCATCCTCTAGATCATTAGGATGCCTTTTTCTTTTACAACTCCTATCAGCATCCAGGTCCTGTTTTTGTGGAACCGCAGAAGATCGAATGTTTGTTGTTTTAGATTGCCCCTGGGCCAGAGTTCTCTGGAGAAGTGACAAGCGGTGGCAATGTCCCATTTTCTTCCTGCTTTGGGTATAACTATGTCCGTTATTTTGAGTGTGACATCATAAAGAGGTCTTTTAATATCAGTAACCTCAAAAGCTACTGGTAAGTTGATCAGTTCTTTGCACGTTCGTCCGTCTCCTTGTTACCAAGTATGCCGGAGTAGAGGATGATATTGGATACGGTTTAGCGCCACAACCAGTTACGGATAAGCTTCCTTTTCGTGGTATGCGACGACAAACTTTGATGACTTGATAACTGTTGTTACACCGCACCAGTCGGGGTTCCACGTTCTTCCGAGCCTTTTTCTGTTCATCGTTAGGTTGCTCTCCAGGCTGGGAGTTTCTTGCCTCTAAACTTCTCTACCCAAGTCGACTGTGACGAAATTATCGTTCCAATTCTGAGTTGTGGAGAAGCATTCGCTTCCCTAGAGCTCAACGTATGTCTCTATCTCAAAATAAAACAACGCCGCACCAGGCGAAAGATGAAATGAAGGCTGCGGCACGGGCCTTCTGGAGTCTCCTTCCGTCTTTAATCCTCTGTCTGTGTATTTCGTTAGCTCGTTCTCCCTTCTGTGAGTTTCTAACTTTCAAACATATCTCTCCAAGACGATCGTGACGAAGTTATCGGTCCAATTCTGCTGTCGAGGACCATTCACATCCCTAGAGCTCAACGCGTGTGTCTATCTCAAAATAAACGCCGCAACAGACGGAGAACGGAATGACGGCTGCATTCCTAGCTCTTCCGAGCCTCCTTCCGTCTTCAAGCCGTCTATGAAGATCCATAGCCGTAGGAGCATTCACTTCCCTGGTGCTCAACGTTCGTGCCTATCTCAAGTAGCCCACTGCGATGACCTGAAGTAGATGGCACTAGATGCCACTGAAAACGTAACAAAACTGCCTACAGGCTTAGAATTTCAGCCAGAATTGCCTGAGGAGTGGATCGCAGAGATCCATTAATGCCCAGGTAGGGCGCTCTTTGTACGCTCTAAAGGTTGTTCAGGTGGGATTTGGTGTTAGCCGCCTTCCATAAGACTCACCCGCTCCTAAATGTAAGGATAGAACTGACGACTACTATGTAACGCCAGTAAATAATATACGGTTGCTACCCCCATCTCCTACCGACTGTCGTTTTGAAGGTGTAGTAAGAACCCTTTATTCTTCGTGGTCATTCCTTCCTAGGAGTTACTTTTTAGAGTCCTAAATTCAATAATATCCAGATACTTGGCCACAATAAATCTTATAAGTTGAGTTTCTCCGCGAAAAGGAGGGTTGAACTTAGGGAATTTATATCTTCTAGTGCACAATACCAATCGAGTCTTCTGTGGGCTGACTACGAGACCGTTGGCTGGAATTTCATTAATTTTTAACGAATATTTGAAATTAAGCTAAAAAGCTAATTTTTAAATATTTTTTGATGAAAATTAAATAGATTAATAGACGCTTTCCGAAAAGCATAATAAATCAATTCAGGCATTTTTCCGCTAGCATGAAACAGAATAGTACCTATCAAAAATAAATTTAAAAAAAGTGGTTTTAAAAAGTCAAGGCTTCTCTTCAACTATACATGCAGCAATACTTATTTGAAATATGTCTTAGCAATCGATTTATATTTTACAAGCCAAGTAAGCCACAAACTAAGAGTTTGTTTGCAATCGATTTTGAAAATCTTTTTTGTCCATGTCGACTCACACAACGTTAAGCCAGCTCAAAGTTGTTCAATAAAATGTTGATTGCTAATCAAAAGCAACATATTTCATTGTATGATGCGACAGGATAAGTAAGTGCTTATCAAACTGATCAAAACTGGTTGAACCAGCGTCAAGACGATAAAAATTTGTATTCAGTCGAAAAACAAGTCGAAAAAAATTGAACAGACATTGGTTTAAACAAGCATATTAATGCAATTTTTATTCTGCGGTTGACAACTGATCAAGACAACAGCAGCAACAATCGATAGACGGCGCCAGGGGGCGCTGTTGTGCTTGCTATCGTTTTAGTTATCGGAGTGAAGAGCATGCGGGTAACCCGCTTGTTGTTGGCGTGTTCAAACAACTGTAAAGCTCAAAATGTGCGGCACCTTTTTACGGCCAAAATAAACACGCTTACGTGCTAATTAAATAGTTTACAAGTCAACTTAATTACGCCTGAGACGTCGACAACGGCGGTGAAGTCGAAACCGGCTAAAAAGGAGTAGCAGCGGACCAGTTGGGTACACTAGTAGCCTGGCCAAAATCAAAACTCAAGGAAGCGCTGCAAAAGGCAAGCGAATTTCAATCGTAGAGATTTATTTATGTTGTTGGCTCTAGTTTTAAGCCAGATCTTTCTATGGAGCTCGCCCCTGAGTTGGGCAACACTTGTAGCATGCGGCCTGATCTTTCAAGTTGTTTTTATGGGAATTGAAAATGTGTTTCAAATGATTTGTTTATTGCATGTTAATGCTATTAGCTTGTTACCATTAACTGCCACCATTTGGATTTTTTTAAGTTTCAAACCAAACTCACGACTCTGTTGTAGCTCGTAGCTCGTTTAGAGTCACTAAACTTTGGTAGTAAATGTTGGTTTATGGACATTTCAATTGGTCTGGCAATGGTCAAAGTATTTTACATAAAGTGTAGCAAGTCATTAAACTATTTCTGAAATTAAGCCATTTCAAGAGTCATAAAAATTTTCGTATTAACTATTTGATTTAATTCGATGTCAAGGTAAATTTCTTTTAAATTGGATTGCAAAATTTTTAAATGCATTTCCAATTCAGGGATCATAAAAAAAAGTTATGGGATTGAACGAATTATTGTTAGTGTCCTGTGTGACTCCTGTTAGAGCAAAGGGCCAATACACAAACTTAAGCTGACAATCTGAATTTACGATTTAAGACTCTTTTCAGTCTTACCTTCATCATTCTTATCTTTAAGATTTTTTTGTCTGAAATATACAAATGAACATTACAAAAGTGAAAAACAATTCCTTCTTAAAGTAAGCCACAACCATTTTTTTTTTTATCCTTGAGAAACCGAAAATAAATTTTTGGTTTCAATCTCAGATTTTTTCATTCTTATTTTAATCTTGAACATTTTTATATTCGCTTTTTTTTGGGTTAACAAACCGTCCTTTCATAGTTCTATTGATTGCAAAATGTCTTAAAAGTATATTTAATTCAGGGATCGCCAATAAGAGCTTAAAAAATAATTGCGTAAAGGGATTTTAAATGAATGCGCAATCCGCCATATATCATATTATATATAAGCTCAATAACTACATATTTTTGATTTATTTTAAAAAAATATTTTTATTGCAAGTTTTAACTGTGAAAAAAAAAAAATTATAACTTTTAATTTTTTAATAAAAAAAAATGACATAATTATATGCCATTTTATAAAACTATGTTTAATTTTGATTTAATAATTTTTCAAAAATACAAATAATTGTAAGCAATTATTCGGAAGTCCTTGATTGAATGAGATTTATTCCTTTCCGGGTTTTCAGCTTTCTAATCGCTAATTTAGATCTCAGTTTAAACAAAAATTTCCATAAATTGCTTGAGCCCAAAAAGAGGGAGGTCGTGAATGTCTGCCACGATTCTGAATTTCTCAAAAGGGGTGCTATGTTTTACTGTACTGTAATAATTGAAAGCCTTAAGTCTAGATATTTCATGATCCTGAGTTAAACAAGATCGCAAAAGGGGCCTATCGATTTACTAAGGGCTTAAAAATAAGTTGTTTACAGATTAATATTATTAATGAAAGCTTGAAGCTTAGATTTTTTTTGGTCCTGGGTACACAAAATAGACAGTTTTCCAACACTCAATCCCAAAGTTCCCGATTCGGGTATAAAATGAGTGCTATGTGTTACTGCAATGTTACAAAATAAGTTTTTTTGAAGATAAATATTATGTATGAAAGCTCGACGCTTATATCATTTTCCAACACTCGGGCCCAAAGAGGGGCGTTTGTGTGCTTCTACCTCGGCTGCGTATTTCTAAAAAGAAGCAAATGAGTTATCCGAAGATAAATATTATGAATAAAAGCCCGCACTATTAAACTTTCCTTGTCCTGGGTGCTAAAAGATAGACAGGAGGGCGTATAAATGATTGTAAATCGAACAAGTTATAATTACAAAAACCAATACTAAATTTACGTTTTTCCCAGAAAATGCAATAATTGTAAAGGACGAAAACTTTAAAAAGTATACGCAAATATTTATTACATTAGACGCACTCTTCCGTAAACTTGAACAATATTTCACAACTTTTTTTTGATAATATTTAAGTCGAAGCCACCAAAGTCACTCTCAAAACCAAGCCAAACTCCCTACTCCTTGAACAAATATACCACTTGGGGCACCAAATAACTTTTTTTTTTGGGAATGTGGGTGCAGAATATCTCTCGGTCGGACTCTGCCCCAACTTATTCATTATTTTTTTTCAAATTTTAATTAATCATCTTGCTCATGATCTGGTTCGGTTCATTACATGATTACATTTTTGTACGGAAAAAACGGCAATAGCAATTATTTATATAGTTAATCATTTCTTATATATAAAAAAATTTAGTATGCCCATAAAACCTCTGTCAGCAACGAACTTTTTAAATTAATTTATAACCAAGTTTTAAAAAATGGCATATAAAATAGTAAATTATATATGATTCAAAAAATTTATTTATTATTATTAAAATATTAAATTATATATTATAAAAAAAAACACTAAAAAATTAAAAAAAATAGTATTTCAATTTAAAAAAAAAAATATTTTAAAAACAATTATTAAAAAATTAAAAAAAAAACAAATTTTTTTATATTTCTATCTATCATTAAAAATGTTTCAAATAGCTGTATTCATAACGGGATACATATGTATGCTTTCATGTCAAAGTAAAGTTTAACGAAATCAGCTTTAAATAAATAATCGGAATTTCGAAAAAAAAAAAATGTACAATTTTAATATTGGCTAGTTCTTCTGTCACATATATAAAAATCATAAAAATATATTAAATATATAAAAAATCGAAAATAATGAGATGCCTTGACAATAGAACTTTGAACTCCACTCGATTTTATGTTTTTGTTTTATACCACAATTCTTTGTAGTAGTGCTGGAAGCAACATCGATGTTATATCGATTCATCGATGTTCTTTAATTTTTTCCGATCATCGATATTTTGATTAGGATTTTCGATTATCGAACAGATCTCGTTAGGTGAGTAATTTGAGGCAGACGTATTTTTAATTAAAATAGCTTATTGAATAAATAAGATTTATAATTTTTTTTTTAAGGATGATGTTGTTGTCATGCCATTAGAGAAGGAGAATGTTTTAAAAAAGTTGCATTCTTATTTTTTATGTATGCACATATGTGGTAGCGTATTTCATAAGGAATTTGATTTTTATGTATATAGACGCCAAAAAAAAAAACCTATCTCATAACCCTTGTGTGAAGGGGTTTTTTAGACTTCGGACTCAGCGGCTCAAAATCCATAAGGTCCAGCACTGTCATTTGATAAGTTCACACCACTATTTTGTGTGGGCTGCTTTATCTTTTGTTTTTGTTTTCGTTGTATAATTTTTAATTTGTTATATATGTATATAATCCTTTTTATATTGGTTTAGCTCATTGGAGTCAAGACAATCATGTAAATATTTTTTTGTAAGATGTTATAAAATTTGTAAAAATGTCCTTTGGACAGATTACAAATAAACAAATATAAAAAAAATATATAATCCTTTGATTTTGTATTATAACTTTTGAATTTGAAGGGTTTGGTTATTTACCTATCATTAATATAAAAAATGAAATGTAATCAACTTTGAAATCTATATATTATTAAAATATAATATATGTATATTAATTTAAACTTTCAAAAAATGCCCATTAAATATAGTTCGATGTATCGATCCATCGAGGTTTTTAGTTAAAAATATCGATGTTGGCTAGTATTTTGACGAATACATATACAGCATGCCTCATTTCATTACGTGACGATTTTTCTATCAAACCACTCTAAGCCCCGATAGAGAAGTTCGTGCTAAAAATTAAGAATCTTCTTAATTTTGAAACTTACACAAGTGTCTTGGATATTTTTAGGCGCGTATGTCGAGGGCGGTACCATCTAAATCGCTTCTTCACAAAAAGCCTAAGTTCCTAAACTTACTTAGAAAAATGTGTATCTCATCAAATTTTAAGTCAAATTCAACTATAAGATAATAACTCCAACTTTAGTAAGCTTAATACTTTTAATTACCAGCTTTTTATCATTTAATGTCAACTTTAAAGCACTTGCTTTATTGCAACTTTACAAAATGCAGTTAATTCCTCTACAGCTTCTCTCTGGAAACAAGTTTTTTTGTCAACTACAAAACTCAGACATAAATTCTACTGGCAGACGCCATGAATCACAGTTTATAAATTCAATTATGACATTATTATGCGTCTCTCGCACAATTCATACAAAAAATGAATAAAACTCGTTCATTATTATTAATCAGAAGTGACAGCTTCTGACAAATTAACTGCATGGATAAAAACCCGAAATAAAAATTAAATTAAAATAAAAAAAAACTCTGCTCAAAGGTGGGCGTTGATTTGACTCCAGACTCGTGTCTGCGGCTTAAACATGCTCGTTGGGTATTAAATATCAAATTGTGTTCAAAAGTTCACCACAAAATCATTGAGTTGTTCATAATACGCTCCAAGATATGCAGAGCTTCCCAGCTGCTTTTAAATTTTCAGTTTTAAGTGTTGGAAAATAACTCAGAGGCAAATATTTAGTAACGCAAATGCATTTCAAGTGCTGCACAAACATGGACGTGGACTAGTGAAAAAATGCATTTAGAGAGATATTTCTCATTTCAACACCTTTGAGCATTTAATGAGCCGCAGATTGCAAGTGCCAAGATAAGAGCTCTTCGCCAAAATAGCTTATAAATCGTGATAATTATCTCGAACATAATTTTTTTTTTTAAACTATTTTGGTTCGTGATCGTTTCGCTTATTAAATTATTAAATACACCGCTATATGAAGTCAATTTTTTATGGATGGATTTTTTAGCCGGTAGCTTGCACAATTCTGATTGCTGATTAGGATTAGATAAAGCTTGTGGCTATGGGAGCTCAGGCGGAACAAGACGCTTAATTAAGTGGTGACTAGTGACAGTTTAATGAGCTTCTGAAACTGCTCTTTGGCCTTGCTCGAATGACGTGGTTGGGTACACTACTAGCGTGACAAAATGACTTAATTTGTGGTTTTTGGAGTATGAAAGACAAGTATATTGAGTTCGATCGATAATAGAGTTGGTTGAATAAGTAGTAGTGTCTGTTTATAAAGTGAGTCCCAAATTAATAGGGGCACCCACTTTTTCGGGAATAACGTTTTCCACCGAATTTTGCATTCAACGAAATTCTTATAGAATATTTTTGTTTACATCCTTCGATTTCTCTGAAAATTTAAGTAACCTGGGACAATTAGCTCGTTTGTCAAATTCGTTAACTTTGAACAGTTAACAACGAAATTTTATTTGGGACACTATACTCTAGTGATATGTGGACTAGTGTGGCCATTTTTGCAACATCTCATTCCTTTTTACCTGTATATAGCGCCTGTAAAATTTAAAAACGATCCGAATGTATTTGATGGGTCCGGCAATAGGTCAAAGGTCATAAAAAATGTTCATATGAATGCATAAATAGCGACCAAACCGTAAGTTTGACAAAAACATGTCCCAAACGTAATCAATGGGTAATTTAATTATCTACAGTCGAGAACAAAAATTATCGAAATCAGTTTAGTATAACCAGAGATATTTGCTGTTAAGTAAAGGCACATTTTTTTTTTTTTTTTTTTATTTCGAAAAATAAATTTTTCAAAATATCTCGAAGCCCGTTTCATGAAAAAAAATGTTGACTTCATTTTCGGTTTTAGCATGTCATTTTACTACAGAAACGATTCAAAAATGTTAAGGATACCAAAATTTTTTTTATTTGTAAACTGGTGTAATTAGTCAATTTAATCAATTTTAGAGCTTACCAAATTTATTTAGGCCGACTCTATATTTTTTTAAAATATGTTTTGATAGATATGAGACCTTTTGAACCATAATTTGTCTGATTGGTAACAAGATTTTAAAGTTTATGTAGAACAATACAGTCAAAAACGGGAAAAGTGCAAGTTATGACCTTTGACCTATTGCCGGACCCATCAAATACATTCGGATCGTTTTTAAATTTTACAGGGGCTATATGCAGGTAAAAAAGAAACTTTTTAGGGGGTGGCGTTATTGATATCGACGGTTTAAAAATCCTCCATACCAGCGGCGGCCACCCTAATGTGGACCTAAATTAAAGACTTCTAAGGGACTAGAAGAAGGGGCCCTATCCCCCTATTATTTAATTTTTTTGGTGCTGCATATATGTACATATAGATATAAAGGCATGAATTTTAATTTTTAATTTAATAATTGTTTCTAAATTATATGAGACTTTTAGAATATATTTTTTTGTAAGTTTAAGGATCCCTTAATGAGTTAAAATTAATGTATTTAATGAAAAATAATGCATTGTGTCAGGACAATGTGGTACCTTCTGATTTTTTCAACTTTCGGATAAAACTTTAAGATAAATGATAATATAATTAAAGCTAAGGTCCCACTAGAGAATTTCAGGCCAGGACCGAACTTCTGCGATCCACTCCCACTAACGATTTGCCATTTCTCTCTAATAAAAATATTTTTATTTTGGAAATCTAGTGAATTTCGGGACTGGGAGAATTCAACAAATGCACTCCCACTAACCGCTTGCCAGTTTCTTTATTAGTATAAAAAATTATATTCGAGAGGCCTGATTTTTTTAAACCTGAAAGGAATACATTTTTTTTTTTAATTTATACGCTAAAATTAATTACAAGAACTATTTGAAAATAAAAAATAATGCATTGTATGCTGCCTCGTTAAAATTTTGTAAAAAGCAGTAACAGTTTTGTTTATTAAATTTAAAGGCTTTTTAGTGAGATAAAATAATGCATTATTTCAAAATTATGTGAGAACTTCTGCATTTGTTTAACTTTTGTAAAAAAAAACTTTTTTTTTTAAATCTAAAGAACCCTTGGGGTGCTAAAACGAAATTAATGCCTTATATTAAAATTATGTGAGACCTTGTGATTTTTTTTTAACTTTTGGATAAAACTTTAAAATTATTAATTGTTTTTATTTCAAACCGAACTTCAGGCACGTAAGAATTCTGCACATCCCCTCCCACTAACGACTGGCCTGTTTCCTAAATAGGGGGAACACCTTTTCACGTTGAAGCTGATATTTCTTAGAAATCAATTTTTATTTTTATTTTCATGTGTGAAGGCTTTTTGATAAGACTGTGTCTTATAGACACTGTCTATTTGATGAAAATATATTTTTTCGGCAAATAAGCATTTATTTTTTCAAAATCTTCTTTAAGCTCTAAATATGAGGTTTTCTCAAGGCGTTTATTTCTTTGAAGAGCTCTTAGCGCCAACCATTTCTTCATATTTCGAATCAAAAAATGGTGGTTCGGAGTCAGACGTAGTAAGGCAGGCCTGTTTCTATGCCATCTCCTAACTAGGGTGAAACTTTTTTCGTTGAAGTAAGAATTTCTTAAAAATCGAAATTTTTTGTAATATTATTTTGTCTAAAGTTATTTGAGAAGTTCATGATTTTTCGAGTAAAATATATAATAAAAAGTTTTCACAACGCGTTTTTTTCAGTGATGACCTCTTTATTCGATCCAAATCTCTTAGCGCAAAACCGTTTTTTCAGGTTTGGAAATAGACTGTAAATTTGGTATGGCCACAAAGGAATAACTATTGAAATAAAGCGTGCAAAGTTCATATAGTTTAAAATCTAAAATTCACATACATTTCGCTCTAAGAGTGTTCTACAGTATTCAAATCTTCGCACATTTTTTTTACTTGTAAGCCGAGCTACAAAGCTACATGGATTTCAAATCTACTTACAATTCGGTCTAGACAATTAAAGCCTTGAAATTTAAAGTAATATGCGAAAACGGCTCTGTGAGTCTTCTAAAAAAATTGTATTTCTTTTTAATTCAAAGACAAGCACTAAACAACTACCTGTATTTCAAATCCACCAAAATTTTTTTAAAAACCGAGCATAAAATAACCAATGTACTTTTCCAATCTAGCTACATTTGATTTTAGACAAGAATGTACTAATGAAATCTGCCACTTTTCTTTTTACTTCAAAACGCATCGCTGCGTGGATTTCAAATCCATCTACATTTCGATCTAGGCAAACAAAGGCACATGAGAAAACGGTCCCAGTGTTCTAGCTATTACTAAACTATATAGATTTCAAATCTACCTAAATTTCGATATACACAAGAAAGAAATATGAGAAAACGATCCAAACAGTGCCTTAATAAAATCGTAGCACATTTATTTTTTCTTTATAACCGATCACTAACTAGCTACATAGATTTAAAATTCATCTACATTTCGATCTAGGCAATAATAAATAATAACTAATAAAACCTAATAAAATCTTGGCACTTTTATTTTACTGCAGCGTTCTACTGATTAACCTCTAATCAAACACTCCCCCATACCAAAGTAGCTTGTACCAAAGCTCACTAACGATGGTCTTAACCACTCATCAGACTACCACCAACTGGCCGCCTATTAGTGACGCTGTCTATGACGATGCCGCTGCAGATGCTTAATATAACTTGAGTCAAGTCGGGGACCATGACTCATCATATAGCTACTAGTGTTCAATACCAAATCAAGCATTACTTGCATAACCCAACACAAAGAGTCAACGGCATGATGATGATGATGATGATGATCGTCATCATCAGCAACAACAGCATGTCAAGCATGCATAAATATTATTCTAAAACATATTCAGAAACTTCTAGACAAGCTTGAGCTGCATTTGGTAGGCACTTGAAATACATCAAAACCCCGGTAGCTCAACAGTGAGAACATGCGTCCATGTTTTCTGTCTTGGCTGTCGATGTACTGCTTGTCCGTCGTTGGTCAGCGGATTTTCAAGCACCCACAAGCACCATAACCAAGTCTCTCTAGGCGGGGAACAGCCTCCACTTGCATTGGACGTACGTACGTTTGCCGCTCTTAACGCATTTGGTGCTCGTCGCTCGATGCAGTCGAGCGCTGATGCATAACCAAACATCCTCAGTTCTGGTCAGTTTCGTGTCCATGTTCTGTAGGTTCTTTTATTTTATTTCTTTTTCTTGGAAGTGCGTCAAAAGTCTTGTTTGCCGTTGTTTATTTGTTTGTATGTGTTTATTTCCAATAAATATTTGACATCTGTCTATGAGTTTTTCCGAACTTTAAAGCAAGTGAAGCGCTTGGTTGGACAGCAACCAAAACTTGTCTTGTAGCATGGGGCCGAACGACCACCACCAGGTTACATTAATTTTTAAAGCATTTGCAGTCTTTGAAGCCGCCCTAGCTCCTTTTGTCATGGTCGTAAACTTGAAGTCCAGTTTTCCAAGATTTTCTTACAAGTTGATGCATTTTTAACGCCTGTCTTGTTGACATGTCCAATGCGGATGTTTAACTTGAGATTTTCTTCTACAATTAGTTGCGAAAAATGCTTGAAAAACAATTTTGTGGATATGTTAGAACATTCCTAGACAGGTGTTGAATTTATCGCTTTAGTGAAATGGGCTATTTTAAAGTGTAGCTATCTACATTTATTTCACGCATGGACTTTAAATGTTTATGTCAATAAAGCGGTTTCTGGACAGAGCTGCTTTATCAGAGTGTCTTCGGGTAGATTATAAAAATGGTGTAGATTACTCAAGTGTTAAAGTTCTCCGTGAAATTAAAAACTATTGTGAGAAAATCTAAAAATGTTAGCATATGTGCCTAAGATAGAAAAGTGGGCAGCTTAAACTATCTTGAAGAATGAAAAATAAAATGAACTCGTATACAAGCAGTTTTTTCCATATTACGATTTTTTTTTCTAGTACATTGCTTTTATGATTTCCTAATAAATAATTTCTATATAATAAACAAATATACAGCTCCCGTGCGAATTTGTCTGTATTTTCTGCGTATTACGATATTGTGACAAGAGTATCCGTTCCGAGTACGACTTTGAGATAGAATGTATATAAGCACGTGTATGTGTATTTGTTAAATAATACAACTTTTTTATATAATATAAAAGTATCTACCGTGATCCAACAATTAGAACAATTATCGTGCCTCTTCGAAAAAGAGAGCGCTGGTTCAATTTTTGTATAATGGCTATTTGAAGTAGCGGACCAATTTTGATTAAACTCTACAGAAATGGGAAGAGTTATATAAAACATGAAAGCGAAAAAATCAATTTTTTTTATTTTTTAAAATATCGTAACCAAGTTTATGTCAGTTCTATTTTGGTTTAAACTTAACATTTATGTGAAGTTTGATTAAAATTGATACACTATTTCATATGGCTACCATACAAAAACTAAACCAGTTTTCTGCAAAGTCAGACTCACGAACTTCTTTGCGGTACCTTGTAAAATTTATTGCACCATGAGCATCTATTAACTCAGCTTAAAATAATAAATCTAAAAAAACAAAAAAATTGTTAATATTGGCCCCTGGGACTCAAGTCAACTTAAAGTTTTGGGACCAACACTCTACCAACTTACCTACCCTATCCAAACTCTGGCCTCGAAAATACTATGTTGCAATTATTTTTTATAATCTGGATCCAATTATAATGATGTTTGCTATTAATTGGGAGATTTTTTTATTTCACTCACGTTACCGATATAAACTAAAGCTATAGCTTCGAAATTGTAGAAAATATATAGTATTAAAGTTATTGAGGAGTGGACAAAGGCAGGGCAGAGCCGTGTTTACCCAGACTCTTACAATCTACAAGAATTAAACGTTCATACAAACATATAGACAGACAGCTGATCATTAGAACAGAAGGACATGTCTTCAAAAATTCCTTTGGTCCTCCCGGACAGAACTTTCGTCTTTTTAAATTATGAGACGAAAATTCTGCCCGGAACAGAATATTCATTCTTTATATTATCTTAATACATCGAAAACATGGATGTTTTTCCAACACTGGACCAATGGCATTTCGATAGCTAGACGTGTTTGAGCGCATCCTAAGCCATTTGGACAGATTGAGAATCAAATTAAATACTGCAGACGCTAGGAGCTCTTTTGTAGCTTGAGGGTGTTCAACCATGTTACGAAACACGATTACTCATGCAAACTGCTTGATCACCTATATGGCAGGACAATGATTAGTAGCTAGAGTTCACCGCCCCTCTGCATCGAAATTTTCCTTACAATTCTTCAAATAGAACTACATCTTCCTACTCATCGTTACAAATATCGGCTTCTCTAAGCACAAATTTGTATTCGGCATCGGATTCTTGATTATTAATTAATATCGGATCACATTAAGTTATTGCAGAAATATTATTTGCACTAGTATTATGGCTTATAATCAGGTGCCACATAATTATCATACGAATCATGTTCACAATTTGGATCCTCTTCGCCAAGTTCACTCAGTATATTCCAAATTCTCTTATTCTTAAGGATATTCAAATCACCATTTCGTATGGTAGCTCCATTTGAAGTGTGGAAGCTTCGTAAATATTATTTTTCAAGTCTATAATGAATAAATCGCCTTACCATTTTTTTTTAAGAAGCTACTGTGTTGCAAAACTTTTCTTAGGTTTTAGACGACATAATACTACAGGTACATCTCAAAAACAAAGACCCTAGCTTTGGGAAAGGAGCCCGAGACTAATACATGTATCTTTTGAAGCTCTCATCCGATCTTAATATTATTAATTAAGGTCAGTCAAATAATGTTTTATAGGGGAGGCAGTCCGAAATTAGTACATGGTTGCCTATATCTTATGAAGATCTCAATCGATCTTAATCAATTGCGGCACAGTATTCCTAGTAAGAAGATGCATTATTTTCGAACTTATGGCTTTTATAATATGAGTGTAAGCTTCTAAATTTCCTTACGAGGCGTCAGATATTAACATAAATTGTTGGTAGTTCCCGCCGTGTGGATAATAGCTTATTTGATCAAATTTGTCATCTCTAGCATTTATGGTTCCCAAAATCTAGGTGCTAAGCTAAAGAGACAGAGATGACTCAGACGGTACGCAAGTTAATTGGAATATTTTAAGACAAACAATTTAGGGCTTGTACTATGGTACTGGGAAATAACGTCTTAAAGAATACTAATCAAACGCAAGAAAGAATGTTAAACGAATTCAAAAAAGTTGCAATAAAAAATTTTGATTATCATTAAAAATTCCTTTACCGCAGTTATCCAATTCTTTTATTAATGCAAAACGTAAATGCACTCAAGGTTCTTTCTCATACTTATTTTTATATTAATAAGCCCAAAACGTGAATCTTTTTAATATTCTTTCTTCAACTTTAGCAAGTATCTTCTTAAATTTCGATTAACGCTCAATTCATCACTAAGTCCCAAAACATTCAACTAAAAATAATTGACTTAAAAATATATTAATATTCCATTAAGTCAGAATAAAGCATAACCTATACTCAACGTGACCATAGCCATGGCCTGTAATTGAGCCGTTTCTGAGTTGTCTGTCTGTCTGTCTGCTGCTCTGCTTTGGTAGTGCCAACATTTGGCTGCCACTTGGAGACTGTGTTGGACTTTGAAGTCATTGCCAGGCTTCCTCGCTCGCAGCTTGTCTGCTGTCTGACGCCTATTTATGGCCATATTTTGATTACTCTGGTGTCGTCTCCTCTTGGCCTTTTTTTTATTTGTTGTATCCATGATATTTTGTTTGGACGCGTTGCGGTAGCCAGGCGGCCTGTCAAAATGCATAAAGTTTGTATTCGTCACGCTGCCGGGTCGCATCAGCTTCGTTGTCTGCGTCGTCATCATCATCATCACCAGCGTCGCCAGCAGCATCAACAGCTTTGTTGTTGTTTTTATTGTTGTTAACACACATGGCACATGGAACATGATTGTTTTTGTCGCCTTGCCTTTTTTGGGTACTATGGCAATTTTTTATATGATTATTTATGAAATTTTTCAACTGACTGGCTGATTGTGTCGTCATAAGACATTTTCGCAGCTAACTTTGCTACCGAAAACTATGTATCCCAGAGCTTGTTGCTTAGGTCAGGTAAAAAATAATTGCCTCTTGAACTTTGGCAACAACTCCTCTAGAAATTGGCAGCACTCTAAAGCAGAGTTCAGTTTTATCTTTCAAGTTCAACAACTCAAACAACTTAATAAGCAATTGCTAGCCTGCATTTATTTATAATTTTCTAGTTCAGTCCGGGTAGCATTTCTTTTTTCCAGTTTTTGCATAATTGGCCAAACAACAACTACAACTACAACAACAATGCATGCCACATTAAATGCACACAGCTGTTCCTTAGCCTCCAATCTTGGTCAGACTCGGGAACTTTGCATTCAGCCCCATAGCATCCATAGACAAGCCAAAAATAGTGAAAATATTTTTGTATTTTATGCGCTGTCGATATGAACAGTAAAATGCTTTCAACTATGCAGACCCAGACATGCATCCAACTATGGATATGGCCCTGGTCTCTGGAGCTCTCTGTGTGTATGGGTGTGTGCCGCCCATAATAGTTTGTAATTAATCAAATACAAAAAAAAAAAAATTGAAAAAAGTAGCCACAGACCCCGTCTGGAATACATTGTATCAAAGCTGTCTTACCCGATCGAGGTTTGTCCCAGCAGCTTCTTTCTTCTTGCTTAATTTTATGGTTTATTTATTTACCTTTGGGCTGCAACGATAACTTTGATGCACAAATTTTTCTTTAGTATAGTCAGGGTATCTATTTTAAAGTAGCAGCTTTCTGATCAAAAGAAGCCACGTTCCTGAATAACCAGCCGTTGTAACAACGCGTTGTCGGACGCAACGTTATACCTATCAATGGGGGATGACCCTTCCGCTGCTAGTTCCAAGCCCTATTTTCTGTTCCTTAGAGAATCAACTAAGTACTGTATGTATATTCACTGAATCTGACTGCGAGGTCTAAGAAACTCCATCTCGTCGGGGCTCTTACATAATCTCAAAGAGCTTCATAAAAAGAGGTATTTTGTATGTTATCTCTAAAATCTAACTTGGTAGGAGATCCTTTGACTTCGGAATCGCATTCAGCGACCCCAAAACAATATAAAAAACATTGCCGGTCAATCAAAGCCTAAAAAATTTTTGCTTGGAAAAAAACACTAACAAAAAATCAATTTTCAGGTTTGAGATAGACTATATAAACTAAAAGTTTTTAGGGTCGATGAATCCGAATCCGAGCTACAGAAAACCGCAGTATGTCAGGGTTCTGACATAATCTCAAAAAACCTTATAAAACAAGATATTTTTGAGGTCAAAAAACCCCATAAAAGAAGGTATTTTGGAGGTTATCTCAGAAATATGACGTGCTGGCGTTTTTTTTACGTCGTATTCAGCGATCCCAAAAACATCACGGAGAGCCGGCCTCGAAAAAAAAGATGTATTGTTTTTAGAAGTTAGGATAGAACCAAGACCGAATTCTGATAGCGGATTTACAATTACAAAAAATAATTCTCTATCCCAGATCAAATCAGATCGTCGAGGCTGTGTAATCAAGGGGCTTTCCAAGATCTTTAGCGCTTTGCGCCTTCACACCGACTACCTAATTCAATAGAACGGCAAAGCTTATAAGCCTTTCGATGGTATGAACGCTGTCAAGCGGTCCAACCTACAGTTGGTAAGAACGTAAAAGCTTCAGTGAGAAGGCTGTTCAATGCGACTGGAAGCAATAGGAAAAGGGCGCACTAGTTTCGATTGGTTTCATGCAGTGAAATCCCATAAAACTTAGAACCAGGGTTGTCGAGATAAAAGTACGTGCCCGCGGATGACTATAATCGGACCTCAAGCACACTCCTCTTTTCCTAGAAAATTTAAATGTCAAATGCTTTTTTCAAATCTACAGGCCGTTTAGAAAAATCTGGGCTGAGAAAAATCTCCCGTTCCTCCCCTCTATCGCCAGGCCTGCTGAAGTCCCTACACTCAGAAAAAAAACCGATCTATACTTTCGCTCCAGTAAAATTTCATGAATTGATGCCCCAATAACGATACCCTCCAGATCTAGGCACTAGTGAGAATTTCCAGTGTTTGGCCAGAAACTCCTTGGTTAACAACGAGGTATGGCACAAACTTGACGCATTCCTTTCGCATGGCCAAATATGCGGTCTCTCCCGTACGAAATCCCTAGCTTATCAACAATCAGACGAATGTTTGTGCATCGGTCAGAGTCCAGAAGGGCCTTCACTTTCTTCAATCCTTGAAGTTTATGGGTGATCGGCGCGCTGATGGTCTTCGACGTGCTACCGGACACACTATTGAACGGCTCATGGCAGCTTCTCCTTGGTGTCCTTCATCATTCCGAGTGTCTTTGTCTCGGCTTTCCCGAGAATTTAATGGCGTAGCACTGCTCGAAATTTTTCTTCGTCTTGCAGCGCGATGAAACTCCTTTACAGTGGTTCACGAAAGTCGACGTGCTTACTCTTCGCTTGTCCACAGGCGACTGGAAAAACATCGGTCCCTTCGGAAGACTCCCACTACCACGCCCACATGGAGCGACCGCCCTCCACCGTTCCTTTCGCGCTGTAGTAATTCAGTCCTACTACTTTTGGATTATACCCTGTCAACGATTCTTTTCAAGTTTGAGTGTCTGAAGACTTTTGGGATTGCTGAATCCGAATCCGAGGTGCAACAAAATCTCAGCACGTCAGGGTTTTGATATATCCTTTAAAGTTCCTCTCTTAACAGGTTATTTTGAGGATATATATCAGCATTCCGAGGTGCTGGAGTTTTCTGGACCTCAGCTTTCCATTCAGCGGCTCAGAACCCATGGCACAACACCTCACCTCTTTTTCGATTAAAGAGGTCTTTACTGAAACAAACTTCTGGTTTGAGGGTCTTGAGAAAACCTATTATTCGGAAGAATTACAAAATTGGAAAGACGTCGCTCTATACATACAGAGCTCAAAGGAGGCTTTGGAGAATGGAGTAAAAAGCGCTTATTTGCCAAAAAAAAATATATTTCATTTAAAAAGTCACTACTTCTAAAACTACCCTCTGATGCAGTTGGAACCTTTAAGCTATTTTTATCCATCCAAATTACTACTTAGTTAGCACATTTGTTAACCATAAATTCTTTTACTTCCATGATTAATACATATTATTTATTTCAGCTTATCGAATTCAAATTGTCCATGCCATTTGTCCAATATTTTGTTGTCCATTTCCAAGGCATACATTTTTGCCGCCTTTTTCAATTTGTCAAAATATTTAATCAGCAAAACTTTTCTCACTTAAGCTGTCACCGCGTCGGACCAAAAAAAAAAAACCATAGTTGGGAAAAAAAAGATCGTGCCGACTCACACACTGTCCGAAAGTGTCCGAATCCGTCCGTTTGTCGTGCCGCCAAAAAGACCAAAACCAACTCAACTTGGCTAAGGCTACCGAAAATTTGTCATTTGTCAAAACATTTAAATGCCATTTGCGTGTTGTTGGCCAAATGCGGCATGCCGCGTGTGGCAAGTTGCTGCAAGCGTTTTTGACAGTTGCTGATAATTTTTTAGTCACTTTCCGCTTTTAACACTCTTAAGACTTTTAACACTTTAAACACTTGGCGGTAGCCCAAGGGTTAGTCCATATAGAGTTTGGAGTAGCATTTCGGGTTTCGTGTTTGTGTTGTTCCAGCTTCTATTTAAATTTTCCGAATGTTGATTGTGTTTTTCGATTTTCTATTTCTCGTTTTGGTTTGTTTTCTCCCAGTTAATGTGAGGCAATTTGCGGCTCTTAACTTGGCTTGTTACAATGAAATTAGTGAACGATTTGAGCTAAGTGAAAGTGATATTGGTTTGCATGTTTGCTGTCAATTATAGATGGTTATTATAGTCATAAAGACAGTGGGTACGATCTATTGTCAGTTTTTTGTTTTCGCGCAAGTGTTGGAAAATGCATTACTGGTTTCAAGCAATTTAAGTAAATAAATGTTGTAAGTCGCAATTTCCTGAAGTCTGGTGTCAGTAGTAATTGACGTGCAAGGCGAAAAAACGTACTGACACTAAATCTGGGTAGTGTGTTTTTTCCGACGGTTTGGTTTTAAATTGTATTGAAAATCTCCTGAAATAATTCGTCGTTCAAAAACTTGCATAATCATTTCTGATTTATCAAACGAAATTCTTTTAGGTTGGACTTTTAGAATTGCTTAACATATTCAACAAAATTATGTAAAATTCAGGTAAAATTTTCATTAAAAGTGATTTTCGGAACAGCACTGATATCACGACTCTTTCCTCACTTTTTCCCAACATCTATGACTACTTGAAATCTGCTGAAAATATTCCTACGTTAAAAACATTTATTTAACTTGCACTTTCTTTAATAAAATATCTACGATAGCAACATATATCTTAAAATTTGGTTTTCTGGAACAGTTCTAAAAATGACAAATTGTTTCGACAATCAGATCAGAATTGAGCGAAAAATTTTTAGATGGAGTGATTAAATTTTTTTTGAAATCATGGAGGCTAAAATTTCCTCTGACATAATATCTAACTTACCGATGGGTTGCATTTAAGTTAAGATTTGCTTGGAAGAGATTTTTGGAGCAACACTGAAAACGTATTATAATTCGCTTTTGCTAATATCGTAGCATAAAGATTGATAATAAATAGAAACATAATTACTTTATTTTTGAATTTCAATTTTATTAAAAACAGCTTTTTGAACTTTTCTTTCACAAATTTATTTAATTAAAAATATATTTAAAGGTATTCCAAAATATTTTTGGCATTTCTATATTTGAATATCTGATCTAAATAAAAGCAATTGATTCTTGAACTAATTCCCTATTTGCCAAAATACATTATATACAAAAAGTAATGTACTATATGGCTGTACCGAGTTTTGATTAGGACCGATTTGCAATAAATTTAAAGCCTGGAACTGTCTTGGTTCAACTGATGCTGATTCTCAAACATTAAAAACTGAGAAAAATAATTCTGAATTTTGAAAAAGCTTCGTAAATTTATTTATCTATATAAACTGGATGTCTGTCAGTGTTGCCCAACTTTTTGACTATTATTTTTTGAATTTTTATCGATGGTCACGAAACTTTGATAAGATGGCATTCAAACTGGGGATGCAAAGTTGCAAAATTTCTTGTTATGTTCAGTCTATGACTTCGACCTTGGTTCCTTGGATTTAGACTTCAGAGTTTTGGAGAAACTCTTGAAATCGGTCATATTATAAAGGTAACGTCAAGCTGCTACTTTTGCCGGTATCTAGCCGATAATTGAGGGATGTAACCAATATGGTGCCATCGGGAGATGATAGTGGTCAAAAGTGATCAATAACCAACAAAATTTAAAAAATTCAAACAATTTGCATTAGACAGCTCCAAGCGTCCATTTACAGGATTTTGTCGAAACTTTATAAACTTTATAAATTGCATGACAACCGAAAATTGCTGAGAACATTTGAAGGACATCATTAGACAGGACCTTCTTTTAAAAAATTGGGTCTGGTAATACAACTTTGTCGAACGAGTTGGAGAACTTGCACATTAAAAATCGTATTGGTTCACAATTCCAAAACATAAAATTGGGATAAAACGACTTGTTAAAAAAAAATTGTGATTGGAAAAAAATTATATAAAAATTGCATCACTTTTCTAAAAACATATTATGGATTTTTTTTTTTTCGGTTTATTAAATGTACAATCTATTCCAAGAGCACTGTTCAAAGGGCACTATTCAGTTGCCCAGTCACAATTAAACATGTTTTAAAACAAAATAAAAGTTTAAAAACTGAATTGTGGCCATTTTTTACTCGAGACCTGTGAATCGATCTGCAACATTCGTTTTTTAAAGTCGTTGGGTGCATTGCTGGGCTCTTTTTAAAAGTGTTTTCAAAAAATGATGTGAAGATTTTTTTTTGTTTTTTATTATAATTAATTTTTTCTAAAATTATTGAGTATGCGCACCTATTCATTGTCTATATGAAGTTAAATGAGTCAATTTTGTTGGAAAATATTAAAAAAATTAACATTGCTCACAAATTAATTTTTTTTAGAAAATTTGAACGAACTATTTGAGTCGTTTTCTCATGGTATCATCTATGTGTAACTCCTTAATGTAGAAAGGTGCTACCCATATTGATCTCCAGCTAAATAACCCATAAGCGAAGAACAAAATTTTCCAACAAATAGTGATCATTGCCAGATGATCATTGCAAGATGAATTTCGCCTTTTGATCTTTTTTTTTTTTTGGAGCTTCCCAAATATTCATGAAAGTACTTCAGAATTCAACATTCGAAGGACATCAGAAAAGCTCAAAAAGAACATAACTTTTTACAAAAATGATGACTGATTAGTATACAAATTTTAAAAAATTTTGGTATCCTCAACATAATTTTTTAAATTTACGTTCAAAATAGAATTTTTTTTTTTTTAAAAAATTTGCTGAAAATGATGAAAAATTTCATATGAATGGAAATAACGACCAAACCGTAAATTTGACAAAAATATGTTCCAAGTATAATCGATAGGTTACTGAGGCATCTCGGCTAAGAAAAATCATTTCGACCTCAAATCAGACTACTGGATACCTCCAGAAGCCTGATATGAAATGGACAGAATCTAGTGAGGAATCTTTAAACCTACTGCTAGATACGCACTTCCCGGGTTCGACCAGTGAGCCCACGGTTGATGCGGGGATTAACAACAGGAGAATAGAGCCAGCAATAGAGGCAGACAAAGGCTTGCTAGACCTAATCACTGAACCCAATGTAGAATGGGCAGTAAAGACGTTCAAACCATACAAGTCACCAGGACCCGATGGAATCTTCCCTGGGCAACTTCAATTTTCGCTAGGTTATATTGTCAAATAACTTATAACTATCTATAAAAGTGTTATAACTCTGAAATACATTCCCACCTTGTGGAAGGAAGTCAAAGTCGTTTTTATACCCAAAGCGGGAAAGATATCTCATGTTAGTCCCAAAGATTACAGGCCTATCAGTCTATCGTCATTTCTTCTGAAAACGCTTGAACGAATCATAGAGTTGAGCATCAGAGGTACTATTCCACCATCGCAACTAGCGAGTTCGCAGCATGCGTACTGTAAAGGCAAATCCACTGAGACAGCATTAAACACGCTGATCTCAGAAATTGAAAAATCATTAGAAAATAAAGAATTTACCTTGGTAGCGTTTCTAGATATCGAGGGTGCTTTTAATAACATACAGCCGAGGGCAATAACGACTGCGTTGGCAGACCTGGGTATCTCCGAGTATCTGGTGAAATTTATCGAACATATGCTGATAAGCAGGTTCGTGAATTCAACGATGGGAGATTCGAAGGTGCGCAGATCTGTCACAAGGGGTACCCCTCAAGGAGGGGTCCTATCTCCTCTCTTGTGGGTTCTAGCGATGAACAAACTCCTGCGGAGCCTGGAAGAGAGTAGACATAAAGTTGTTGCCTATGCGGATGATGTTGCTATCATCGTAAGGGGAAAATTTCCGAACACCCTCTGCGAAATTATGCAAAGGCTACTGAATGAGGTTGATCAGTGGTCAAAGTCATGTGGATTAGGTGTGAACGCCAGCAAAACAGAACTTATTATGTTCACAAGGAAGCACAAATTACCGGAGGTTAGGCCTCTGATTTTAAATGGAATCGCTTTAACATTTAGTGACAAAGCTCGCTACCTAGGACTGATTTTAGACAGGAAGCTACTTTGGAACCTAAATGTTGAAGATAGAGTAAAGAAAGCGGCGATAGCCCTTTACTCATGCAAAAGAGCAGTAGGAGCAAAATGGGGTCTTAAACCCCAAGTTGTTCACTGGATATACACAGCGATAGTGAGGCCAATCCTAACTTACGGAGTTCTAGTATGGTGGCCGGTGCTTAACAAAAATAGTGCATTGAAATGCATGAACTCTATTCAGAGGGCGGCCAGCTTAAGTATCAGCGGGGCCCTCAGAACGACCCCAACAGCAGCATTAAACGTAATGTTGCATCTATTGCCGTTAGACCTGTATAGCAAACAGCTAGCAGCGAAATCGGCCCTAAGGCTAAGGGAATCTTCGAACCTAGCCATTAGTTCTAGAGGACATTCGGCTATTCTAAGTCATTTTCCGCAGATTCCCAGTACCACTGACTTTTCTAACTCTACTGAGTTAATCTTAGACAAACCATTCAGTGTAAGATTCCCATCTCGTGAGGATTGGGACAATGGTATACTAGACTGTAACAGCAGAATCACCATTTTTACGGATGGATCCAAACTCAATGATCAGGTGGGAGGGGGTGTCTATTCGCAACCGTTGGGCATTAACGAATCCTTCCGTTTACCAGATCACTGCAGTGTTTTTCAAGCAGAAGTCATAGCTATAATGGAAAGTATTAACATCATTAAAAAGCGCGTGCTATCCGACAGAGAAATTCACATATACTCTGACAGTCAGGCCGCTCTTAAAGCTTTACAATCAGGAAGGCTCACATCCAAAACAGTGATGGAATGTAATGAGCTTCTACTAGATGCTGCAAAATTCTTTACCATTAATCTGCTCTGGGTACCCGGGCATCGAGATATTGAGGGCAATTGCAGGGCAGATGAGTTAGCTAGGCGAGGCACAACGTTATCACTTCAGTCTAACAAGGCGATGATACCTATGCCCCTAGCAACGTGCAAACTGTTAATCGATAGAAATATCACTAATGATGCGAATCACAGATGGGTTCAAACTGGAACCTGTCTAACTAGCAGAAAAACCTGGCCACAATGGAGCTTAAACAGAACCAAGCAGCTCCAAAAACTAAGCAGACAGGACGTAAGAGCAACGATAGGGGTTCTTACTGGTCACTGTCTCATTGGTAGGCACGCTAGCAGATTGGGGGTGCCTCATTTTGACTACTGCAGAAGTTGTCAGGAAGTAGAAGAGGAGGAAACAGTGGAGCATCTCCTGTGTGGATGCATGGCACTATGCAGGAGAAGACTGAACACACTGGGTTCCGAACTTATTGAAAACGTTACTGAATTAGCAGAAATCAGGATAAATAGGATTAATTCGTTTATTAAATCGACAGGTTGGTTCAGAGAGGATCCAGGGGAGTAGAGAGACTATCCCAAGTGGCATCACAACGGGCCTTTTACAGGCCTAGGTGTGTCGTAAGGCAACCACGTCTACCTACCTACCTACCTACCATAATCGATAGGTAATTCAATTATCTAAAAAAATAAGCAAAATCCATTTAATACAACCAGAGATATTTGATTTTAAGTAGACACGCTTTTTTTTTAATATCGAAAAGTGTTATTTTCGAAATATCTCGAAATGCGTTCTATGAAAAAACTTTTGGACTTCATTTTCGGATTCAGCGTGCCATTTTACTACGGAAACAAGTAAAACATGTTGAGGATACATTTTGCTGCAAACTAGTGTTATAAAACGTCGTGGACGAGTGGAAAGTTTCATACAAGGCAAAAACTGAATTTGCACACATTGAACTGCTTCCAGTGAACAAAATAGTCCTACTTCCCTATAACGAACTGCTCTGCAACGAATTGTGCCAAATTAAGAATTTTTTACCATATATACTGTTTATAAGAAATAGTTTTAAATTTCTATGAAACAAACAAAAATGTTGCTACCGTGCGAATTTTCTATATTGAAGTTTCACTGTATCAAGAAATATTGACTGACACTAGCAAGTCAACTATAGATGGCGCCAATAGAAAATTACTTTGGTACCTAGCTTGTAGCCTAGTTACAAGCACTAGCTACAAAACTTTTATTTTTCAGCATTACTTTATAATTATAATATATAAATCAACAAAATAACAAATAAAAGCATTTCTTTTAAAACGGTTGAACCGATTCATTTTAGAAAAACTGCTCTGTTTTTTTTTTTGCTTTTAACCTTGTAAACTTTCAAATAAACTTTTACTCAGCAAAAGTTTATAATTTTAACTTTAAACAAATCTACTTTAATTCAGAGCCTTTTAACACACAACAACTTTTCTTACTTGTATTTAATTTAAACTTGTAGAACATTTTCAGCATCAAGTATCTTGTTGTTTTTTGAAAAGAGTAAAAATATAATAGACCAACTTATATACCATATCTAGCAGCCCCTTCAGTTTGCTTGTATTCAAACCCAGATGTCCTTCAAACTTTTTAAGCTTGTCATTCTCAAATTTTGTCCATTAGTCATTGTCAAAAGCTGCCCAAGACATTGTTTCGTCTGCTACGCTCTATTCGTTTATTGAAAAACTTTTTCCCATAGTCCCAAAACTTAAGTACAATTTAACAACAATTACGTCAACGTCAATGTGAACTAACATTTTTAAGCAAAACTTTTGTTGACAATTGCCAAACAAGAACAACAACAACAACATCAACAAAACGATAACAACCACTGCGATAACAACAACAACAACGATAACTTAGTAGACCAAATGCAATTTTCAGCACTCAAACATGCAAATCGCATACCAGGTCAACAAATGTTCCACTGCTGGGCACAGCTGCTACTGTAGCTCTAACAAAAATATCTTTATACCATTTTATATGCAGAGTATGTATATAAATAAAATAAATAGAAAACTTTATCTTGAAAGTTAACGTGTTAAACTTGTAGCTGCAGCGTTGAGATACATTTTGAAAATGAACGGCAATCAATATTTCAACCTGCACCAGAGGTCGCCAGATTTATTACCCACTGAGAATCAGTGACGTAGATAGGATGCAGTTTAAGGAGTTCAGGCCTCAGTGTCTCAAATGAGAGTGTCAGATAGCTCAAAAAAGTAAAAGTTACTCACAAAAGTTTGATTTTAACTCAGCAACTTTTAAATCCCTGAATTGATAATTGAACAAGCTTTATGTAGGCCCTGGTATATTTTATAATTAATTTGATAGTTGCAGTACAAAAATAGAAAAATAATCTTTTGGTTCGTACTTAAAAGTTAATTTTCGCCAAAATTATTTTAATTAAAAAAAAATATTGTTACATTTTTTACTTAGCAGTAAAGAGAAGAAGAATTTAATTCATATCCAATTGAGCGTATTCACAATTTTCAATAGTGTTTTTACAATTTTAAACTTATTTCTTAAATATAATAAGTAACTCTTATATATTTGTCACACCCTTCTTAAGTCCGTTAACACCGAATCCGATTGATTATCCAACAAGCTTTTAGACCCTGGAAAATATTCTTCTTATTTTGGTAGTTTCAGTAAACAATTTTTCATGTAGCCAAACGAGCTTATTCTTTGTTCCGAAAACTATATTTCCTTAAAAAATATCTTAATAATAGAAAAAGCTTTAAACTTTTTATCGATTTCCACTGTTCGAAATAGATTTGCCGATTACGATTTCTTCAAATTAGTTAATACTCAAAACTACGCTGATATAACAATAAAATCTTAACTTAAGATTTTTGCATTCTCGATTAGAGAATTACATTCTGAAAATAAACCCAAAAATTCTTAAATCAAGGATACAACCGTGTTAAACGAATAAACTATTAAAATATTATATAAAATATTTAATGAAGATTTTTGCATTCTAGATTTTAATTCTTCAAGTAAACGAATAAAATTTTAAAACAAGATCATACAGCCATGCTCCGGAATACAAATAAAATATTCGGATTCGATTTAATTTCACATGTTTTAAGTTCGACTTCTTTCTGGTAAGAGAAATCAAAGCGTATCGGTAAAATAGTTACAAAAGTGAAACATTTTTTTAATACTAAAAGTTCTTAAAAGCAAAAAATTTAAAAATTGGATCACGCAAAAACGAATTCGAATTTACTCATTTTCGTTTTGTGAAATTCGGAGCACAGCTGAATATTCTTAAAATTCTTGAAACAGTCCTGAAATAAGATTAAAATTTTTAAATTCAGTATAAAAGTATCAAACAAAAATTCTGAACGCATGATCAAAAACGAATTAAGACCAAAATTTCTTAAAAAAAGTCTTGAATTAACAAAAAAATGCTCAAATTAAGATACTGAATTTCAAATTTAAAACAAAAACAAATATAAATATTAAACAAAAACTCGCAAAATAAGACCAAATACTCTCAAATTAAGATCTCAAGGGTTTAATAAAAACAACAAATTCTCAAACAACGATTTGCAGCATTCTTTAGTTGGCTTTTTTTGAAGCAAGAATAAAAATTTATAAAATAATACAATACTAAAAGTCTTTATTAAAGACTAAAAAATTCTTAAATCGAGATTTTTAGCATAATAAAATTTTAAAGTTAAAACAAGCCCAAAACCTTTTTAATTAAACCCAAAATTCTGAAATTAAGATGTTTGGAATGGAAAGATGCTTGGAAAAAATTTGTTTTAATGGATCTTTTTGACATTTTGTGACAAGTTTTAGAAGTTATACAAATAGAAGATATACTAATATTATGGTCACGTCTCAAGGTAAAAGTTCCAAAATGCGCAAATATAATCAAATTAATGTTTTACAAGGTTTTTTTTTTTTCCAAATTTGGCGTTTTATAATATTATTAATGCCATCAGATATTGAAACAAATTTGAACAATAAAATTGAAATAATGTCAAGTGAATTGTTGTTCAAGGGTTGCTATTGCTGCCGTTGCTATTCCCCCTTTCATGATACATTTTAATGTTTCGTATGTGTTTTCACCTGCATGAATTTAGCGAATCGAGGTGAAACTTATATTGTGCACACCGTATAAGGGGTGGCTATCACATATTGCAAGCTTCACCTCGATTTGTTAACGCATACGAACACAATCAGTACCACACTGATTTTTTTTGCTGACGTAATTATATATAGTTTTATTAAATTTAATAAATTATTAGAAATTATTTAAATAAAACTATCAAATATCTTAACAAAAACAAAAACCCCTAATTCCATCAAAAATTATAGTCTACTGAGATGCAATTGCTGGAATTGAACCGTTAAAATAAATAGGTTCGAGAATTGCGTTTCCCTGTCAGAAAAATTTCTTACTATCGGAAATTCAATGAAATTTTTGATTCTAAAGCGAGATATCCCCCAATTTTCTCTTCTAACAGTTAGATATAAGAGTTACTTTTAAATTCGAAAATAAAGCAATTCTACTACTTGTTTTTATACTGCCATAGACATATCCCCCTCAAAGAAAGCTATATACGCCACTGACAAAATTTTTGCTATTACAGTTGCAGTTGATTAGCATGTGAACCTGCCAAATATGTCAACGAGCTGATGTTTTTTTTATCTCTTTGCAGCACTACGTCTACTCAGCAGCCAGCAGGCGGACGATGTAAGCGCCGGCTCCTCGAGCAACATTGGTGGTCTCTATCCGGCGCTATTCAATGTAGCACCTAGAGCCGCAATTACAGTGAATGCCACCTGTGGACAGAATGGCGCAGAGGAATATTGCAAGCTAGTGGACGCCTATCCGCATAGGAATTGGGCCAAGCAATGTGCCACATGTAATGCACACTCCTCGGATCGTGCCAAACAAAGACCCATCGAATCGCTCATCTCTAGCTCCAATTTTGATGAGAGCTGGTGGCAATCTCCTACGCTACAAGGCGGGCGACAATTTGAGTATGTTACCATTACGTTGGACTTAAAGCAGGTATGTTGCACCAAAGTTTAATAAACTTTAGCTGGAGCCGTAGTCATGTACCTTTAAGCTCTTGTGACAGTCTGAGCTGTGAGCCAGTTTGTAATTAACCCACTGACTTGTCACTCATTTACAAGCGATTTAACATCGTCATCATTAGTTCCAAGATCCATCGTTGGTATATGACTTGGGTCTAGCTGTCACTGATCATTAGACTTGTGAGCTGGAACTGCTGGGATCATGGAAACTGTCAATTGCGCTATGGCCTGAAATATGAGTACATATGTAGCAATTGCAGGAACCGGTCGTTAGGTATTAAATTCTAATGCTCAAAACTTGTAGCTGAAATTGCTTTGATTGGGCTTTGATTAGAGAGCATATTGGGTTTCCAAGTGGACTTTCTCTGGTAATGAAACGCTAAGTTTATATTTCCGCTGTAATGATATTATTTTATTGGAGCTGGAAGTTGTAGAAAGATCTTTAAGCCGACTGTTGTGTAGTTTGTTGCGTAAGCTTGAGATAAAGTGCAAGTTTTTATTTTCACTATTATTGCATAATATCAGTAAATGTGACTATTTCAGAGTTCTTAGATTTAAAATAAATTATGATTTTAAAATGATGATGCCGAATTAATATAAAAATTCAATATAGATTAGGCCAGAAAGGAGGATAGGCTACAAACCTGAAAATTTAAGAGGTCGTTTACACTTGAATTGACCAAAAATAACAAAAAAAAAAAAAAATGTTTTTGTATATGAAAATTAAAAAAAAATGTTGTCCAAAAATAAAAAAAAAAATTATACCATAAATATCAAAAAAAAAAATTTGTAATTCTACTACTACTAAAAATATTTTATCACAATTTCATAAAGAAACAAGAGAGATCATTAATTTAAACCAGTGGTGGGCAAAACTCATACAAACAAACATATCTTTGTGTGAGTAAGCAGCGCAGTAAGCAACAGCGCACGAGAGAGAAAGAACCGCAATCAAGCAAAAACGAGAGAGAGATTGTACCGTGCATGAGCCGACTGCGCTGCGGCAGATTTTGGTGCAATAGCCTCGCGAGTTATGTAAAATGAGAGAATGTCCACCACTGATTTAAACGCGTATATCTCCAAATGCATTTTTTTTAAAGTATGATCAAGGTTCCTCGAGAGGCATACTTTTTAATCACAAATCTCGTTTTTTAAGGCTGAAAATCCCAATTGGGAAGATGTCCGAAAATTGATCACTTGCGTAAAAATTTGTATTTTTGACGTAGCCAGGACGGAAGTTTTGGCAGTTCAAATCCAGGCCAAAACCAGAGGTTCATAATTATTTGGTCCATAAATTTTATGATCTACGGCAAAACCCTCTCGAAAGTAATTTCTGGCTACGTTCCTGTATCAGGATATAAGTTTAATAATTAAAAACTTTTTGCTTATTTATATCAGATGAAAAATGTCCCATAAATCGTACTTACTTAGAGAAAACTTCAATAAAACGTCTTTAAACTTCAATTACTAGATACGCCTAGAACGATTTTCGAAAAACTGTTTTACCTTTGTACAAAAAATGCTTGAAAGTAGCCGCTCTTTCCGAAGAACATGTTACCACCTAGGTATCTCAGCCTTATTGTACAGAGATCATCGATCATCAATTCCTCCATATAAAATTACACAATCCAAAAAAAAATTGTTTGAGCTTATTGAACAGCTAAATCCGAATCTGAGGTACAAATAAATACAGCACTACAGGGCTCTGAGGTAACCTCCAAAAATACCGTAACATTTTTTGGAATAATTGTTATCGTCTTTTCTTTTTGTTTTTGGTGCCGTCGAAGCATATGCATATTGAGCCGCTAAATCCGAATCTGAGGTACAAAAAATCACAGCAGTGCAGGGTTCTGAGACTCCCTCCAAAAATACCATAACATTTTTATCGTTATCATTGATTTTTTCGTTTTACAAAAACCTCAGCACATCAGGTCTCTGACATGCCTTCAAAAATTTAAAAGTAAAAAACAAATAAAGAACGTTGGACACCCAGACTCGAAAAAAAACTAAGATAACCTCTAAAATATCTCGTTATATAGATGTTCCCTTGAAATGCTGGGGTCCGTCGGTCACTTCCTCTGCAATCCGTCTAGAGGTTTAGATGTTGGAAATAATAGGAGCTACCTAGGTTTCTTTGATTATCCTTAACGACACTTCACTCTTGGATATGTTCCAGATCACGTTTAGTTTTTCTTTCTTTGGCAACCAACCTCGAAAAATATTAAAGCGCTATATTTGTAACAATTTCAAAGCTAAAAAGTAAATAATAAAAAAATAATAAGCCTTTCGATTAATACCAAACATAATTTAAATGCAATCATTAATACCGAAATAATCGCAAAGTCCGAATGACGTCAGAGACGACAATGTTCACAAGGATAGTTAAGCTGGTAGAGTGTTGACCTCAAAACTTATCATTATGCCGTCTAAAGAACAAGTTTCGATTCTCAAAAGAGAAGCAAAATATTTTAAATATTTTTTAAAATTTTTATTTTCATTTTTAGTTGATCATTTTAAAAATAAATGACAGCTGGCCAATCAAGGTCTTTCAACACCTTTGTATTTGATTACTCATCCAGATGGCTTAAAATGTCTTCTATGCTTACGTCGGTGGTGACTTTTGTGTTTATGTGGCGATCTGAACCTACTTTTGACTACTACTTGACTTCTTTTAGGCGAAAGTAAGGCTCTCAAGTCAGCGTTCCATTTTTCCTCTGAAAAGACGGGCTTCTTCCTTATAAACTGCCGACAATTCTTATAGCAGTCTTTTTTAGTTTCAAACCTATTTTTTCCCTTTATACCGCAGCCGGTTATATACATTTTATCGCATCGTTTAACTCTACTACTATAGTAATAGACTTTAAACTCTTTAGAACATTCTAAGCCATCAGCATCTGGAAAGGGCTTCAAGCAAATGGGATTTTTGCCTTCTTCATCCTCTTTTGATGTCTCTTCGCCGTCTTCGTCGCTTAGCTCTCTTAACCTACGCTCTTCTTTCCAAGGATGCTCTACAGAAATTGGGAATGGCTTGTGATTTGGTGGCTTTTTTAGCATGAATCTGTGACAATTCTTATTGCACTCCTTTCTAGTTTCAAACTTATTTACTCCTTTTATGCCGCAGCCATATATGAAAATTTTATCACACCGTTTAGTTCTAATGCTAAAGAAATAAACTTTAAACTCTGTAGAACATTCAAGGCCGTCCGCATCTGGTAAGGGCTTCAAGCAAATGGGATTTTTGCCTTCTCCATTTTCATCGCTGCCATTTCCACCGCCACCACCTCCACCGCTACCGCTACCATCTCCACCGCTACCATCACCATCACCACCTCCACTGCCACCGCCACCACCACCGCCACCACCTTCACCGCTACCACCTCCACTGCCACCGCCACCACCTCCACCGCTACCATCACCATCTCCACTGCCACCGCCACCGCCTCCACCACCTCCACCGCCACCACCTCCACCACCACCACCGCTACCGCTACCATCTCCACCGCTACCACCTCCATCTCCAGTGCCACCGCCACCGCCACCACCTCCACCACCTTCACCGCTACTACCTCCACCGCTACCGCCACCACCTCCACCGCCACCACCTTCACCGCTACCACCTCCACCGCTACCGCCACCACCTCCACCGCTACCATCACCATCTCCACCTCCACCGCCACCACCTCCACCGCTACTATCACCATCTCCACCGCTACCATCACCATTACTCGGAGGCTTAGGTGTAGGTCTCGTTGTCTTAGTTGGTTTTGGCTTATTATCCGTAGTTGTCTTGGTTGGTTTTGGCTTTTTAACCGTAGTTGTCTTAGTTGGTTTTGGCTTATGACTTGTTAATCCTGTAAAGTCGCTATAGTCTTCATCAATCGGAGGGCAATCTGTTGCAGTCTCACCATCATTTTCGTCTTCGTTAGAAGGGACTTCATCACTATCATCCTCACAATCGGGTGTAACAACAGGCCAGCAACATTCGTCTCTGATGCGGTTAGATTCTTCAGATGACATAACATGCACCCAAAACAATATTATCGCAAAGCTTAATAAGACTTTCATATCCGTGTTACCGCTTGGAGTTAAATTCTACGACTAAACGCTATGTCTGTTACCACAAATAAACTTTAACTAAATAACTTGGCATGAAATCGGCAATTTACCACCCAATTTCTTTAGAATTATTTTGAATAAAATTTAGACAGCTACTGGATTGCTTAATTTTATTTCATAACCTGGCGTAGAGCAAACGCGCAACGGACTGAAAGCTTTTGTTTTTAATAATTTAAAGCTAAACTTTTTTGCTAAAAGTTTGAGATCAGGAAATAAGAAAAAAATTTCTGCCAACTGGAAATCGAGCCTGGGAGCAAAAGACTCCATCAACTACACTACCTTATGTTCAGTTTTGCCACTTGAAACACTATATTGTGATTGTAATGGATTTTGTTACTTTGTTTCATTCAGGATCGCAAATCTCAGGTTTTATTATCCTAGCTCTAATAATTTTTAAGATATAGTCGCTTTTACAGACGAACACAGGCTCACGAAAGTAACGTCCACAACACAGTATTTACACATAAAGGGATCTTTTTTTTTATATGAAGTTTTGCGATTCCGCGCGAAATATTTCGTGCTGCGTATAGGCCTTAAAGGCAAAGACAGCAATGCATACTAAGCGGAAGAGGTTTGGCGCCAAAGGAGACCAGCAATTTAATGAAATATATAAGAACTTGTCGGGATGTCGAAGCAAAAGGACATATATTTTGAAATATTTTAATAAATCAGCACTTTCTCAGCTTATATGTAAGTAAATAAGGGCATTCACCTTAAAAACATAATAAATGGCTAAAATTTTTAGTCTAAAATCGAATCTTTACTTAAATCCAAAATTTACCACCAAAAGAAGTTTGAATCAAGGTCTCTACATGTTCATACATATTGTGTAGGCAGTATGCAACAAAAACTTGCCGATTTTAATATGAAATAAAAAGTTGAAAAGTTCACCCATAGCGCTAGATATGCATTAGGGTGGCCGCCGCAATCAAACAAATTATGTTTCAAAAAGTCTCATATCCAAATTTAGTAAGCTCTAAAATTGATTAAATTGATTCAAGTTTACGAATTTTAAAAAATGTTGGTATCCTCAACATGTTTTAGTCGTCGAAAATGCAATCAAAAAATTAGAAATTAGAAAAAAAAGTGTCTCTACTTAACAACAAATATCTCTGGTTGTACTAAACTTGACTGTAGATTATTGAATAAATATGTCCAAACAATTTAGGTTTAAGCAGAAATTATGATTGAATCTGACTAGTATATGAATTTGCTTTGATCTGCAGTACTTGGCTCTACGGGCAATAGTAATAAAGATACACATTGAATTTGGCTCAAATCGCTCAAAAATGCATAAAGCCATGCATAAAGAAAAACTAATATAATAACGCATCAGTGACGTCACGCTCTGTCTCTTTTACAAATGACATGATTGCGTAATTGTTGCATTGAGAACATAGTGCAATGAATGAATGAGAACAATGACAATAGAAAGCCGAAAGTAGAAAATCTTAATATATTTGTACTATTCGTACCAAGTTAAAAAGCATCCACTTACCAAATATAAAGGGTCAACAATCTTGAGTTTTTTTTTTTAATAAAAAAAAAACACAAAAATTTCAAATGAATCGGAAAATCTTTATTATCAATAGCAAGAACCTTTCTTGCCATTCACATTTTAAAAATAATCCCTTTGAAATGTCGGAGGTTCCAATTTTCGATGACGCGTTCGAGCATAATCGGCGGTATCTAGCGAATAACACGGGTAATGTTGGCCTCCAATGCTTCAATCGTAGCTGGATTATCCACAAACACTTTAGACTTCACGTAGCCCCAAAGGAGAAAGTCTAACGGTGTGATATCACACGATCTTGATCCGGAGCGAGAAATTAATTGTTCACCGAATTGGTTCCTCAATATGTCCATTGTTTCACGGGCTGTGTGGCAAGTAGCGCTGTGTTGTTGAAACCAAATGTCGTCGAGATCTCGGGCTTCAATTTTAGGTAGCAAATAATTCGTTATCATGGTGCGATAACAGTCGCCATTGACGATTATGGTCTGACCAGCGTCATTTTTGAAGAAATATGAACCGATGATTCCAGCGGCCCATAAACTACGCGCTGGACGAGGTCTATTCGGTCGAGTGTCATCCAATAATGAATATTGGGTCTCAAATTTGTTGATGGTATGGCGAATAGTGGTCTCAGTAGGTCGATTATGGCGACCATAAAATGGCCTAAGCGCGCGAAAAACATTCTGTGTAGAACGCGAATTTTTGTAATATAATTGTACGATTTGTAAACGTTGTTCGGGTGTATGTTTTTCCATGATGAAATGGCAATGAAAACTGAATAAAAAACACAGGGAGTACTGTATGCGTGGTTTATCAAAAAAACCTTACTGAAAAAAACCTCAAGATTAATGACCCTTTTTCAAGTGCCTAAAAAAATGGGCTGCCACTGGTCAATAAGGCTGCGTACCAGAGAGCAAAATTCTTTGCCCTAAGAATTTCAAAAGTTTTTTGTTATTTTATTTTATATGCAGTTTTGTTTTTTTTTCAGCTCTTTTTGCGTTGCCTTTAAGCCTTTGGGCCTTTAAGGGCAAAACGCTCGATTTTAAGAACAAAATATTTGATTTTTTCTTAGTGTTTCAATTCATATTAATATTTTTTGGGAACATAGGTACAATGTGTTATTCAAACTTAGTTAGTGGTTTAATTGGCTTATGTGTGACGCTTATGCTTGCGTCAAAGAACCAAATGGCAGCGAGTGACCCTTAAAATAAAGGAGAACCTGTTTATATTTTTATTCATAGTTATTTCAACGCTAATGAAAATAAATTTTAAGTTCATTCCTATCAACTTATCTGTTTTAGTTCATTCCACAAACATTTGGACTTCCTCGTAATTTGATAAGCTTAAGCACATTTTCTGATTAGACATACCCATTTCAATTAGTAGCATCTTTCGATATCCTTGCCAACTTGTTGCCACTTCTTATGAATCTTTAAATGCCAATGACTGCTAAAAACTAAGATAGTGTTAATTGCAATTTCATTGCCATTCGAAGTCGCTGCAACAAAGTGTTACTTTGTCTGTGGCATGCCCCACACATACGTACATTATTCTCTCACATTCCCAATCATCATTATTAACTTCATTAACATCATCGCGTACTTTCACAGTCTTAATATAGTAATTAAGTGCTGAAAAATCATCTGCTTAACATCAGCCGACACAAAGTTGACATTTCAAGTGCAGTTTGCACTTGCCAGCAGTTTGATTTGAGTATCTTTTGTATCTCCTTTGAGAGAGATATAGAGGGATTCTTAAAGATATTTCTATGTTTTGATATAATTCTTTCATTGCCATATGCCTGCAATAACAACATTGTAGACGGCAGACCGGGAAGTGTGCACTTAATTGAATCATCGTTGTCCAGACAACCAAGCAAAGCCTGTAGAACCATAAAAGATACACACAGATACTCTGTGAAAAGATACACAAATACACAGAAACACGGCTGGCAGCGCCTGGAAGTGATTTAAAATTAAAAACATTCTTTTTTGCATACTGTACACTGTACAAAGCTGAAGTAGTATGAAAGATTTATGACAGACATACGTTCCCAGAGTTATTAATAAGTTCTGTCTGAGGCCACGAAAATATTTAAATTGGCTTGACTTTTAATTAACTTTGAGAACGCGCTTTTTTACATAGTAAATAGGTACCGCCGAAAACAATTGCAAATTTATGTCAACTTAAAAAGGAAAAAATTGAAGAAACAAAGAATCTAAGGAAGAAAAGTAACAAATTTTGAATACCCTTTTAGATCAAACAATAGTAACTTAGGAGGGTGTATAGTATTTTAAAATCAATGTATCATATTAATTTATGTCTAAGAATTTTTTGTATTTAAATATTTCTCTTAAGTTGACGAGAATGGCTTTAAAAATAAATTTATTATTATTAGTAACTTAGGACATCTTCTCAATTTCTTTTAGTAAATTGAAATTAGAGAATTTTTATTGCTTTTTAACATGAATTTCTTCTTAAAGATTTTGGGACATTTTTCTTAAAAATGGAAACTGTCTCAAAATTGTATTATTTTTTTTTAATTTATTTTAAATTTTTTTTTCATGCTTAATATTTTTTGATACATTTCTCATTGTGCTGGGGAGATTTTTGTTAAAATATTTTTCGAAATATTTCAAATTTGTTCCTTACGAAGATTTTTTTTTTAAATTTTTTTTGTGTTAAACATTTCGAATTTTTTGAACAAAACATTTTTTCAAAAAAGACAATCTTAAAATATTTAAAAAAAAGTTTAAAAATTTATTTAGAGATTTTTGTTTTTTTTTTTTAATGCCTCGAATTTGCTTGTTAAATTTAAAATTATTATTTTATTAATTAATATTTTTTGAATTATTTTTATGAAATGGATTTGAAATTGTTCGATAAATTAATTTTTTGCAAAAATTTGGACTTGGAGATTTTTGTGCAAATATTTTTTGAAACATTTCTGAGCTTGTTGAAATACAAATTTTTAGCAAGAAAAAACTTGGAGTTTCAATTCGTTGTTATGACGTCAATATACAATAGCAGGATACAACTTCTTCTACAAAGGCTCAACATCTTATCGTATTACAAAATAAAAACAGAATATTTGAGGATTTCGAAAAAGCTCAATGTCTCAACAAAAATATCAAACCTGTACCTTTAGCCGTTAAGGGTATTAGCTTTGTTGGACAGAAATGCACAAGTGCACGATTAACAACAAAGTGAATTGTGTTCACTTAAAAATCAAAATTTTTAAGTCCGACATTTAAATAAATATAATCACTGACTTTAAGTGTTGCTGATATTTTTCATTTTAATTCTCTGTAATTTGGCAATGTCTATTGGGGGAGACAGAAGACGCCTCAAGATGTGTATCAGATCTGCTAAAAATTTATCAAATTTTTACCATGTATTATGTATTATAATCGTCGACCACATAAGTCTGTAAGTCCGCCCTTATGGATACGTGAATTCCGGATATCGTAAGATAATGATAAAATATATTGTAGGGAATGCTGTACTGCGATCCTTATAATCCATTGTGTATAATCCATTTTAGCCATAAAGTTACTCAAATAGCCCAATATCTGAGACGAACTTAATATTTATTTATGGATCTAGTCGGGTGACATCGTGCAGCGATATTCTGTGCCCGCAGGAAACGAATATTCTTCTTGTACCTAAATGGAGGAGGTTTCCTTCTCAGTTCCACCAAACCTAAATGTCTTAGAATACCCGATGCTAATGTTATTCAGGTGTTACCTACTTGAGTCTGCATGGTCGCATAAGCAACCCAATCAGTATTCTAAGGGAATTCTTGCCCAACTGGTAAACTTTTTTGAACCAGTTCAAGTTATAGGAACCGATGAGTTCCGATCCAGTTCTCGTTTGGACATTTGCTATTCTTTTAGCAGCTGTTTGGTGGTGTGTCAATGTGTGCCAATATTACAGAAGTGTTCAGGCCCTATTAGTGGCTTTGCAGCACCATTTCTAGCAAGTTCATGAGCTGCTTGGTTCCCAGAAATGTTCTTTTGCTCGTAAGATATTACTCAAAAATTAGCATTATCCAAGTTATATTTGACTTGAAGAGTATTGAAAGCTTCAACAAATCAATGTTGTGCTTTTTTAAATATTTTTTATTTTTTTTCCCCTCTAAGTACTCCAACAGGGAGCTTAGGGCTTCTACAAGAACTTTCCACCGGACTCTGTTAGGCGCAGTTTGCTTTGCTGTGTCCCAGCTGATGTTGTGTAGGGACAGTTCGTTAAGTATTGTACGTCGCCAGGTTGCCTTTGGTCTTCCCACTCGTCTGCTTCCTTGAGGGTTCCATTCCAGGGACATCCTGACAATGCTGCTTCGATGTTTCCTGAGAGCATGGCCGATCCAACGCCACTTGCGTGTTCTTATTTCAGTGCCGATAGGAACTTCACTTGTACAGTGCCATAGTTCTGCGTTTGATATCCGATTGGGCCAGAAAATCCCGCATATAATTCTCTTGTTGACAAATGACTGTAGTTTCGACATCATTCTTGGCGGGGTCAGCCACGTCTCGCTGCCGTACAACTCGATAGTATCGAATATTCAAAACTTGCGGTGTTTAAAGAAAAATATCTCGACATTTCTTACTATTTCTGTTAATAACCTTTTCAAAGAAATCTTTTTTTGTAAATGTAAGTAATTTTGATTTTTCTTAATATCTGATTAATTTTAAAAATGTATTTTTTTTTCTAAACAATTATATTATTTATATATGCGTATATGTATATATGTATATTTATTAGTACGTTTTCTGCCAACAAAATCAAAATCATATAAAAATATTAAGAACAAATTAAAAAGCAACGTATTTACGTAGGTACATATTTAAAGTACTATCGAAAAACTATCGAAAACAAAAACATCGATATATCGCCACGATATTAGCTATAGTGTCTTCATGTATTCGAAATGAGATCCCTCAAAGTTTCGTTTCAATACTCGGTACAATACTTGGGAAAATGTCGGACATTTTGTCGGATACCGCCCAGCTGCGCTCAACTATGATGAGTAAGTGTACTCCATCCAGCTTGACAAACTTTATGAAAAACTCGCAATAACCGCTAAGCAGTGTATTGAAAACCTTTCTGGTAATTTTATCTTGTACACATTTAAATTGTAAATTGTCAGAAAACTTTGGTCGACCTTATATGGCACATTGCTCGCTCTGTCGTTTCGCGTTAGTCTATGTAGATGTCACCTTTACCGAAACGTTGACAATTTTAATGGTTTGCTTCGATTTTAAGTGCAATTGTCACATGTTAAAGTTAAAATTTGGTCAGACAGGCCAACCAAAATGGTATTAAATGAAAATGTTTTAAGAGTTACCATTTGCAATGTCCATTTAAAAATTCCCATGACTTGCGGCCGTAGTACGCGCCATCGCACTCTGAAAAATGGGAAAAAATAAAAAAAAATGCTACACATCAACGGCATGTGTCAAAATTTACACGCTCCCTTTGCATTTATTTGCATGACTGAATAAGTTCAGGGCAGAAGTAGTATTCACATTCATTCACATACTGTCATCAGAGATTTTGATTTATATTCGTATTTCTTTCCATTCAAAATTCCGCTGACATTTATGCTGAAGGCGGCTTAAATTTTGTAGTATTTACTAAGATGTATTATAAATAAGCGAATATTATACATAAAAAAAAACTATTCATTTTAACGACAAGTCTGAGCGACGAACGTTGTTATTAACGTCCTTAAAGAGCACTTTTGAAGGAAATCTAACTAACTTTAGTTAATTGATTGACTTTTTTTTTCCATTAGCGTCATTTTAAGTTGTATATTAAATATTCTTTTTTTTTATATAAGCATCTTCATTGGTTTGTTATAAATTTTTTCAATATTCGGGCTTCTTTTTACATAATTTTAGTCTTTTTATGTTTTCGCCAAGAAATATTCAAAAAAAAAAATAATACGAATTTCAATTTACTTTAGAAAAACTAAAAAACTTTATCTTTATTACACATACCTTGGAATCTGAATGCGGAAGATCGTAGGAAAAAGGCCACGGTCGCCCTATATACATGCAGGAAAGCCATTGGGCTTAAATGGGGTATGGCTCCAAATATTGTCCATTGGCTATACACTGCCATTGTCAGACCAATCCTTCTTTATGGAGTCTCAATTTGGTGGCCTTCACTAAACAAGAAATCCACCCTAAAAAAGTTGACCAGGGTTCAACGTACCGCTGAGATTACCATCAGTGGAGCACTATGCTCGACACCAACTGAAGCACTAGATGCCATTTTAAATATCCCGCCTCTAGATAAGGTGGGAATACAATCAGCAGTCATAGCGGCTCTACGTATGAGAGAAGCGAAGAAATGGAATGACCTAGACTTCGGTCATTCAAAGATTCTAAATGACTTCTCTTCCCTTATTCCTGTTAGCACGGACTACTGTACGCCACAGGAGCACTTCACTACAAAATTCAAAACCCACATTCCAACCAGAGATGAGTGGAATGTCGGTGTACCGGGCCCTCCTGGCTCAACTAAGATTTTCACGGACGGTTCCAAATTAGACGACCGCGTGGGCGGAGGCGTCTATATTGAAGAATTCAACGTTAGAATATCGTTTCGACTCCCAGATTACTGCAGCGTTTTCCAAGCTGAAGTTACGGCAATCCAAGAGGCTCTCACAATAATAAAAACCTTACCAGTATGTAATAGGAACATCTGTATTTACTCAGATAGCCAGGCGGCTATAAAATCGCTCGCCTCTCTTACTTCATGCATGAAGTCAGTGAACAACTGTCGTTCGTCTCTGGAGGAGATGGCAGAACAGTTTTCGATACACCTCATCTGGGTCCCGGGACATAGGGACTTTGAGGGAAACTGTATTGCGGATGAACTGGCAAGACAAGGAACTACCAGCATCCTCCTTCGGGATAAGGAGCGTCTGGGTATTCCTATGGCCAGCTGCAAATTAAGCATAAAGACCCAATTCGCTCATATTACAAACCAAACATGGAACCAAATAACCAACACGTGCAGGATTTCACGTCAAACATGGCCAGTGTAGAATAGTAAAAGAACTAAAGAACTTTGCTGGTTAAATAGAGCTCATTGCTCGAAGGTTATCCGAGCGATCACCGGACACTGGCTAGTGGGGACTCACGCGTCAAGGCTCAACGCTCCTCACCACGATTTCTGCAGAAGTTGTGGCGATGAGGAAGAGCTAGAGACGGTAGAGCACCTTTTCTGTCACTGTCCGGGATTGTGTAGGACAAGATTCCGCTTTCTCAAGTCTTATTTTCTACATGATCTTTCCCAGCTCTCAGAACAGAGTCCAAAATGCCTCTCAAGGTTCATTCAGGCCACCGGATGGCTGTAAATGGAGACATCTAAAAGACCTACTAGTGGGGAAGGGTGGATGAAAGTCCATCACTGCGGTATCACAACGGGCCAAATTGCTGGCCTAAGTGAGCTGAGACGTGTCTCAGCTACTGCTCTAACCTAACCTAACCTACACATACCTTCATACCTTCAGTCATGGCTCTTAAATCTCCCAGAAAGAAATTTTTGGTTCCTCAATAATATCTATATGTTACTACCAAATTATTTAGGCAGAAAAAAAAAAAGTTTAATTTTTTACAGGTTTACCGCATATGTGGCATTCAATTTTGGACTATCGACTGTTTTTTTTTTCTTCCGAACTCGTATCCATCTCATACTTTTCCACAATTTTTGTTTGTTTAGTTCAGGAAACGAACTTTGAAAGCAAGGTCTCTGATATTATTGGAAAGTCAAAGGACTTGATAAAGATGTCTAAAGTGCCTTTATATCCTCTTTTTAATTAAATGGCTGTTTAATCGAAGATTTCGTATTAGGGCAATAAATGGCTTACGGATTTATAAAGACTATATAAAGAGTAACGTTGAATATTGCCCTGCCCACCTGTTTGTTTTTGGAATATGACATCGAGTAGCACATTTGGTCCTGGTGATGGTAAGTCTTCATCTCACACGTTAAAAACAAGTTCAATCTCCTCGGTACTAAGCATGAAATTCATTTTCGCTTTTACTTACGTTACATTGGTTGTACTTCTAGGTTCTAGTAAACCAGCAATCTATGTGTCGTCTAGGTTTCTCTTTTTCGCAATTATTTGCCACTAAAAAGTTGTAATTTACTTTAAACTCATCACACACAAAATCACAAAAGTCACACTAAAGATAAGGATACGTCTCTGCGACGAACTCTTTGTGCTACTATCAGAATTAAGTCAACAGCTGCTATCGACAAGCTGGTAGTGCGAACTGAGAGAGTGAGGTTCGTATTGTGACAATTGTGAGACACAGAGTAAAAAAATAAGAATTCCAGCTCAACACTATCAAAAGAAAGTATATAAAATACCTTTTAGTGCAATCAAAATCTAGCACGCAAGCTTTTAATCAATTATTATAGTTAGCTAATTAAATTTTCAATTTCTTTCTGATTATTGATTAACTTTAGAAAAGTCATCAAATAATCAGAATAACTTAGAAAAAGCAAATCCTCTGCACAAATTATATTGATTGCCTCATTAATTAGTTCTTTTTATATTTAAATATTACCATAGTATAAATACTATAGCCAAGAAACAAGTATCATCAAATTTTAAAATAAATTTTAATAATATTTTCCGAACTCCTACACAAAGACATTCAAAAACACGCAGCTGTCAAATGTCACAGCTAATTAACAGTCTGAAGTTCTTTTATCTTCATACCATATAAATACATGGAGTCTTCCCATTGTTGGTTTATAGCTTAATTAGTAAGTCCTAAGAATGTTTCTATGCCCAAGCAATATTTTAGGCATTTGTCACAACTGTTTAAAAATACATTAGAAGAGATATACTACGGAATTGTTGCCACAAACAGATACAACAAACCCAATCCCAAACACAATTTATGGCCACTCGGAAAACTTGACATTGACGTCGCTGTGTCTATAAGTTTTTCATGGGCAACAAAAAAGCCAAAGATAGCGACAGAAACAACAACAAAGGCAGTGGAAACGCCAACGCTAAAGTCGCCGCTAACTGTAAGCAGAGTTGATTCCAACAATTAGACTAATCGAGTGATTTACAACAAAAGTGACGACGCGCACAGTGCAGCAAATGTATGGTGAAAAACGCAGATGAATATAAAAGTTCTATAATTTTTTTTTAAGATACTTACCATTGATAACCCAAACCTCGCCCCTTAAGCACAATTCTCAGGTTTATCCCAGCAAGTTTGATATTAAAAAGGAACTACCTAAAAAAATCTCTTATTCTAATCAATCTGAGACTTAAAATTTTATAAGTATTAAAGTTTAAAATCTGTTTGAAATATTCATATATTTAGAGCTACCTAAAAATATTCTCAGATTTCTCACGATTTTTGTAGCTTGCTCCCAAATAGTAAACGAATTGGATCGCACCAAAACACAGGATTAGGCCAAAAGAGCAAGGCTAAAATCTCTGCCCAATTTAATAAAGATTTTTGTAGAAAGCAGGTTTGTCAGGTAGACATAAAGAATATATAATATATTCTTGATCAGCGTCAACAGTCCAGTCTGTTTGTATGAACAACAAGATCTCAGAGACTAAAAGAGCTAGAGAACTACATAAGATCACCAAGAAAGGCTCTCAATTCATGTCGATACCTTACTACGTTCTACCTTCAGTTAATTTCCGGCCTTACATCTACACATGTATAAAAGCTACCTGATCAAATTGAACACAATTTTAAGCTATGATCCAACAATTAGAAGGTCATGCAATACGCAGGTCCTTATTCGTGTCTCTTTGAAAAAAAGAGCGCTGGTTCAAATTTTCTATGGTAGCTATACGATAGAGTGAACCAATTTTGATCAAACTTGCACAAATGTGTTTAATAACACACGAAAAATTAACCTTCCTAAAAAAGTGTTTTTCAGGGAAATTTGGGGTCGAGAAACACGAAAATGGTTACCTTTTTTTTTTTTCTTAAGATATTCGAGATATTTTCAAAAAACATGTTTTTGGGCACTTTTTTCAGTTATTCCTCAATATCACGTGAACAAAAATGTATCGGCATGAAGGACGATTATATCGCAAGGTATTGATGTGTTCTTTCCAGTGATATATAATATTTTACAGATTAAGTAAAAATTATCGAAGTTACAGGCAGCTGTAGTTGAAAAAAAGTGTAATTTTCGACAATTTTTCAAAATTACAAATTTTTTATATTTTTCAAAATATATGTAACTTTTTGTTTTGTTTTAGACTTAACAATTAATTGTGTGAAATTTGATCAAAATTCGTACAATTATTTGCAGCACCTTATAGAATTCATTGCATCTTGATTGTAAGCTATATTTTTAGCTCTAGTCATTTTTTATATTTGGTTCAAACTTCAATAGATTTACCTAGATAAAAATGTATTAATCTTAGATGCCCTATCCTATAAACTGCTTTCGATTTTAGTTCAACTTTTGGCATTGAAGACTATAGCTGGTATAGAACCTACACCAGTATATTCTTTCTACTTGAATAGCTTTTAGGCGCATTTTGCTTCATAAATTCCCCCTTACTACGCCGCTGCTTACTTCTTTATGGGGACTTCGGAAATCATTTAAAAATAATTTTTTCCAAAAACTTATGTGAAGAAGTTACAGCCACCCAATATAACGTTTTTTTTTTGTTTAATTTTTGAGGATACCAGCGATTTGAAGGGGCCTAGACGTGTCCCAGTAAAGACATCTTTACACATCTCATGTCGACATTGCAGTTGGTGTGTGGTGTTCCCTGAATACCAATTTGACTTTTTATAATTGGAAGCCAACTCAATCGGTGAACTACTTTGGCACCGTGTATTTAGGCAGGATTGTCGAATATTGTAGTCGGAATATCTTGAAATGAATAAAGAAGACCGTACGGGGGCTTACGAAGCAAGCAGGGAGCGGAGCCACCTAATTTATTATGGCCCCAATGGAATTAAGCTTGATACGCTTATACTCTATTTTTTTATACATTGTGTACTCATTTGGGTTTAAATACAAAATTTTTCGGCACACTACTGCTATAAGTCTCCTGCATCAGCTTTTCACTACTAAAAATCAAATGTTAATGTTAAGGAGAACAAAAAAATGGAGTCCTACCTATGTTGCCAAATAGGATGAAATCTATGGAAATTAAGGATTGGATATTAAAGATAATGTTTTGAAAGTGAGTGCTTGCCGTAAAGTTTCATTCTCACGGGGCGGACAACCACCTTATGGTAACATTTTTCGGCAAGCATCCTTCTGAAGAAATTTCTAGTTGATCATGATTTTTTTTTTTGTTGGTTTGGACCTCAACCGAGTATTAGCTCTCGGTACATGATTGTATATCCTAACGCCATTAGATTTGGTAGTCCAGAGGCCCTTTCGAAAAGCCATAGCAGAAAGCAAAAAGGTTTCCTACCCCACAGTTTGATAAATGTTTCAGTCCATTTATTCGTTTATTTTTTTATTTTTTGTAATGAAATATGTTCAGAAGACCATATTTTGGGCGGTAGATGGCGCTAAAGTCATTTAAGAGCAGTTTATCAGAGCGCGAGGTGTATTACTTCCTCTTCCATACAAACATAATGGAACAAATTTGAGTTAGATCGTTTTTGGAAACTCCAGGTACTCATATTTCGGGGAACACTATCAGATAAGCTTCATGAAACTTCAGGACATATGATAGAAATATGAAACTCGCTTAATCTCCTTAAAATTTGCAGGGTGTATTAAATTCTTGACATACATTTGCTAATCATTGCACCTGTTCTATTTCTATTTTGAAATCACGATTTTAGTTTGTAAATTATTTCCATTAATCGCGGCACTGTGCGGTGCTGATGCTGACGCTGACGTCGACAGCGACAGCGACTGAGGCAGCGGCATGTCAGGCATGTGTCAACGATTTGACAGCTTAAAATATTTTTGTTTGGGATTTGGATAAATGCAGCGAGACAAACTGCTCTGGACTTGTTAGAATGAGTGAGACACAGTCAGTCAGTTGGGCATTCAGTCATCCACTTCAATCTGTGTTAAACATTGTGTGTAGATTTATGCATGGATAGTTCTCTGGGCGCGCGTGACTAATTGAAAGTCTAGAAGGAATTCCGTGTTTGTTTTAGCTAAGCTTAAGCATGAGCAGTGAATGTCAAACTGTAGGATTTAGTAGATTTTATTTATTACATATTAGTTTTTTACTTCCCTATTTTGGCGGCAAGTTGAAATGTTGCAGGTTTTTTTTTTTTGTATAAACATTTAATTGCTTCATTAAATCTAACCAAATTTGGCCAAGTTGGCGGCGCCTGCAGCTTTGGCTTTGGCTTGTTTGGCTTTGGGGCAGCTTTACGTAACTGTAATTCAAATGTTTGACAAGTTGTTGCAACAGTCGCTGCAACAGCAACAACTACAACCATTTGCAACAGCAACAACTACAACAACAACTCAAGCGTGCTACAAGCCACGTAGTACGCGCATTTGGGCGCAGCAATTATTTTAATGGCCAATTTATTTATTTGTTTTGTCTACAAACATTTTTTTTCAAACGTTAAATTGTTGATTTTTCGTTTAAAGAATGTTTCTGTCGTTGTTTGTTGCTTTTGCTGCAAATTTGCATAAAACCGAACATTCGTTTTGGATGGGAAGTTAATGCAATTGAGCGGATTACCGTTAAGCTTGAAGAGCGTTAAAGTTGAAATAAGAAGATAAAAAAGGGTCTACAGTAGTACCTCTCAAAATATGGCTGTTTATCAAGCTTTTTTTATATGAACTTCACGTAACCTTTTGACACAAATTTGTATACCCTGTACCGTATGGTACAAAGGAGTAGTCGGAGACCCCCCAAAGTTACCTAAAGTATGATCAGGGTGATAAGAGAAGTCGATATACCGATGTCCGTCTGTCTGTCTGTTCGTCCGTATGAACGCCTAGATCGGTTGACTATATCATACAGCTCCCGTGGGACCGATCGATGAAAAAAAATTTATAGGGCATAACTCGGTTATTTATAAAGATATCGAAACCATTCGAAAGTCTTTTAGAGTTTCCCAGCACTGAACCAAATTTGATTTTTTTTTTGTTTTTTTATAAAAATATCGTAATCAAATTTGGCAAAGAAATATCTTTTGGAGTTCGTAAGCAATATATCGGATTTGATTACAATGTAGTGGTACAGGGTATCCCAAAGTCGTCCGCGCTCGACTTTAACGTACACCATCTTTTTAAATTAGAAGCATCAAATTTTGAATGATTTCTCGCGGAATCGCAAAACTTCATATAAAAAAAATATCCCATTTAGGATATCCCATTTGGGATATTTTTTTTTATATGAAGTTTTGTCATTCCGCGCGTAATATTTCGTGCTGCGTAGACCCCTTTACCTACAAAACAAATCAAATTTTTACATCATATAAACAAGATTCTAATAAATATTTTAAAAATGTATTTTTATTTTTGACATCTTTTGATAAAAAAAAAAAAATTTTCGTTTTATTTTTTTAACATTGTTCCAACAAATCGATTTGATTCATATTCACACCAAATAAAGAACGTATGAAAACACGTGTTTTAAAAAAAATGGTGATTGACATATTTAAGAAACACACTTAAAAAAAATAAGAAAATTTAATTTTTTTTTTTTTTTAAATCTGTTTAAAAAAAATTATATATAGTTTTTTTAAAGAGCCCTGTTGAGAACTTAGATTAAAAAAAAAATTCTTTTAAAAAATATTCACTAGTTTAGAAACAATTAAATAAAAAGGAGGAACACGTTTTTTTAAATTAAGCCGTAACGCGTTAAATTTAAAAACTGAAATTTTGCGAAAAAAAATTTTTTACCATATGCATCGAACTGCATCGTTAGTTTTGAATAATCGCTGGGGGCAGTTTCCAGTGCCTTATCCAGCTAGACCCATTAAGAAAAATAATTATTTTTTTTTGTTTAATCTTCCGTGGAGATGGTGGGGTGTTCCCTTTGGAGATCTTCAGTCTCGAGCGAATCCGCCCTTTTACAACCCGCCTCTCCTTAAGCCAGCCTTAGCTATGTAAGCAGTTTCAGAAGTTGTTAATAATTTTAAACATAAAATTTCTAAAAAATGTAAGTCTTCGGGATTACATTGAAATATTTTATCATATAATTTTATTTTTAATACAAGTTTCTTCAGCTTCCGGTGTTGGGTGTTTCTTAAAGTTGGGTGGGTTTTTTATACCCTGTACCTATAGGTACAAAGGGTATACTAGGTTTGTGCAATGTATGTAACGGACAGAAGGAGGCGTGGCAGACCCCAAGTCCTTTATACCAAAATGCTTATCATAACCTCGGGTAGCGATTGAGCCATGTCCGTCCGTCCGTCCGTCCGTCCGTCCGTCCGTCCGTCCGTCCGTCCGTCCGTATGAACGCCTAGATCTCAGAGACTATAAGAGCTAGAGACACGAAACTTTACCAGCTGGTGCGCATATTTCCTAAGCAGATGAAGTTTGTTGAATCATGTCAATATCTTCCCCCGTTCCCCCGCAGTAGAGTTTCGCGGTTTTTAGCCACACCGTTAAGTATTTTCACCTGAAATTTAACAGAGCGATGCGTTGTAGTTGCATGCATCTATGTGTAAAAAATGAACAAAATCGGACAAATACAACAGAAGTTATAGTCAAAAATGTGCAAATTTCACCTCCCCTTGCCTATAAACTGCGGCAATATTTGACTCTACGCAATTATGGCTACAAGTGACCTAGAATGACAATTTTTGGTAAGCTCATTCATGTGGCTCTAATGAACAAATCCACATCCAAATTTTATCGATGCGGTCCCCCCACCCCCCGCAATCCATTTACCGTGTTTTCTCCCACACCCCTTAACATATCAACTTGAAACTTACCCAATATAATTAAAATAGCTTCTTTGACGTAACTTTCGATTTTCATCAAAATCGGTACAAATTTACGGAACTTATACCGTATAAATATCGATTTTCACCAAAAAAAAAATAAATTCCAATTGGAAAGTTCTTAGATGGAATATGAAGGAAAAATTTGTTTGACACAAAAGGTACAGGGTATTCCACTGTCGGGCACCGCCTCGACTGTACCACATTTTTTTTTATATGTAGTTTTGTCATTCCGTGCGAAAATTTTGCATGCCAAAAAAACCAAAAAACATTTCTTGTTGGATTTTTCGTTAAAGGTCTCTTAAAAAATATCCGAATTTCGTAAACTTTTTCCATGTTTGACTTATTAATTTTGTATTTTATTTTTTATTTGTTTTTTTTTATTATATATTTATTTAGAATTTATTTTATATTATTTTGTAATTGAAAACTGTTATTGGTGAGTGGGATGAAGGAATTAGTTCGTTTTCTTTCTTCCCTATCTATGCAAGCAGAACAAAAAAGTTGTAGCATGGTCACAATAGCTTCATAGAAATCTGCTAATCCTTCGAGATAATATTGGTTTGCTATATTTCAATATTATTCCAATACGCATAAGTTCCCGGCATATGAGTGCTGCTACAAGCTTTTTGGAGTTTCGTAAAGGAGAACGTATTTGAATCCCAAAATTTTAATCAACTTCTCTGAAATAAACTACTCTAAAAGCTTCTGTAAAAATTAATTTACATATTTTAAAAATTTATTGCATATCCCATATCTCTGTCAGTAGTTCCTTTAAGACCTGCCAAAATAAGAAAACGATTTTATGCTCACTTCATTCCTCCGATGACTTTATCTCTTAAATTTAATAAAACAAAAACACGCAAAAACAAATTTCATTTCGCACTTAAGGCGAAATTGTACACTCCAGTTGCATTACACCTTGAACAAAATACACTGCGAGAAATGCACACAGTGTTGCATTTTCACACAGTGTTGCATTTGTATGCACTATGTGTGTTGCATGCTTGTGCGTGTGTAAACAGAGCAGCAAATATTTGCCCTGCAACTTTGACTTCCTGCTGCCAAAGCTGAACAAGCTGTAGATAAGACGTCGAAGCAAACCCTATATACAGACATGAAACTACTATACATATATAGTAAATCGTATATGCAAAAGCTGTAGGGCAGCAGTGGCAAGTGCAACACACATATGTACATATGTATTTATATATGCACTTTGTATGTCTATGTAGATTGCAATCAGGGACTGCCAGCCGACAATTGCAACACTTAACGTTTTTATCAGTTATGAGCAGTCGAACGAGTGAGCAATTGACTCTCCTTCGATTGGCAGGCAACAAGAAGAGCAGCAACAACATCAAGTGAGCCGGCGACAGGCAGGATACACCGACTATTGTAGACCCCTGAATACGCAACTACTCTCGACAACTTAATTCTCAAAGTATTCATTCGATTTTGAAAATATCGAAAAATATCGTTAAGTCGTATGAGAATAGTTTCAATGTAGTTTTTAATTTTTACTTAGACAAATTTGGATGTAAGTGGAGAAAAATCTGTTTGGATACCACTTTCTATACTTTAAAAAAAAAATATACCAAGACTAGTGTTATTTATAACAAATGGCGTACAAAATCATATTTTGAGACTTTTTGTCATCGTCGTAGGCGTTTCTTAATATTTTCAAAATATTTCTTCTAGATATAGGAAAGCATCAAAAATCGTTTAACATCGTACTTCTCTATGGGATTCTCAGGAAGTTTGAAAAAGCAAATTGGCAAAACTAGTCTTATTTATGATAAATAAGTATACCTAGGTCGAAGAGAAAAACAATTTTTGGGGCATTTTTACATCATCGAGGGAGTTTTCAAGATTTTCAAAATTTCTAAAAATTTTTTTTTTTAATTTTTCTTTACGTAGAAGCTTAAAGTTCGAAAACTCTCTAATTCTTCTATACATAGATTTAGGTGAATTTCGAAACGTTTCAGACTTTTTCATGCTACTATGAATATTGCATGCGGCGAAATATATTTCAAAATCGTACTCTTTTATGCAAGATACTATTAATATGCATTTTGAAATTTGGTCAAATCTTTCCATCGATTTTGGACTAAGATGAAAGTTACCTTTAAGTCGCATGTGTATGGTTTCAACGAAGTTTCTATTTTTTCCGTAAGATTAGAGATGGTATCCCCAGAAAGTGCTTAGTGCTTAAAGACTTGTCACAAAACTATAGTTATGATCAGCATCATCATTACCTGTAACTACCACTGGAATATCGGGCCTCATAAATAGAGTATTGGTAAATAGGTATAAATCGCGTAAAAAATCATAATTATTTGAAGCACTTTTCTAACGTCATTGACTTCTTTAGGGTTTTTGAATATTTAAAGAAATGTATTTGAATTTTGCATTTTACATATAAAATAATTAGTTCTGAAATTCCCTAACATAGATAAAAGAAGAGTCCGAAAAAAAAGGAAATTTTCGCAATACTAGTGTTATTGCAGATAGGTAGATATAAATCGTGTGGGATACTTTTTAGATACTTTTCAATCGTCGAAGGAATTTTATGGTTTTTAAATATTTAAACAAAAAATATTTCAATTTCGCAATATGTAAATCATTTTGTTATTTCAAAAGGTACTCCGCTAGGCCTCTATTGAGCCGTTTCAAAATGCGGTTTGCCATGGAGTTTATTAGGTCTTATATTATAAATTTGTCTTTTTTAGGCCCATTCAGCAACTGAAGTGCCCTTTAAGTCCTTTAGGATTCCCATTTCTATACAACTTATGAGCAAAGAACGTATATCCAATAGAATTTTAATTAGATTTATATCCGGACTTTTTGCTGGCCACGTTTGTACCGGCATATATCGTACCTCTAGAAAATCTTTGAAGTTATCCTGTCGAAAATCCAGAAATCCTTAAATTTTTTTATATCTAAATTCAATAAGAACATATTCAAATAAATTTATATAATTTAGCACTCTTTTTTTCGAACAGAGCCAAAAGAAGGCGTCATCAACGAATTTCCTTTTAAATTTCGATACACCTTTACTTTTTTTTCTGCCCAAATCGATCAACAATCGAGATTAAATTTTTTCCATCATCAGAAATAAAACTAGTGCGATACTGCATAAACCATGTTATGCCTTGCGACAAGAAAAAATCTGAAATTAGTGGAGATTTTTTCGAACCCATATTGGAACATCTAAGTTTGGTTTTCTTTGACCTCCAAATTTGTTAGTCTCCACACATCACGCTTATTAGCTAAGTGCGAATGCCCAGAACAGTCGTTTCTTCTATCATGTTCTGGATCATTTTTGTAACCTTTATTTGAAATTTTTTTATTAATGTAATTTTAATTTTTTTTTAATGCACGGAAGTCATACCAATTTCAGTGATTGTAGCTGTCTGTCAAGAAGGGAAGATTCTTCAAATTTTGGAAGTTTTTATAACTCTCACAGTTCCAAAACGATTTTTACGCAAATTTACTCATAAATGGATATAAAAGTTCCTGTGCCGAGTCTCATTATGGTAACTTTGAAAAAAAAAACTTTTTCTCAAAAAAAGTTATGGTCTGCTCGAAAAGTTGTATGGATAAGTTGAGAGTTCTAGGTTTAATAAAGATATATGGTTAGCGAGTGTAAAATTGTGGCAGGGGATTTTTACGAGTTTTTTGCTCATCAGATAAGTTTACATAAGCTTTATTCTAGCTTTAAACTGCCGATTTTTGGCAAATCAAGTTCATTTTCCAACTTTACGAGAAATCCAGATTATTACAAAAAAAAAAAAAATCTAAAGTCCATATTTCCAGTATTATTACTAATAAGTGGAGAGCTTTGGCCTTCCAAAAACAAGCGTCTAGGAGCGACAACATTTTATTGCACTAAATTATATACACCTCAAAAACTGGGTACAGGGTATTAAAATTACAACAACAACAACAACTACAAGTGCCACAACAAGTGCGCATCGTTGTCTTTAGGTGCTGCCTGCCACAAGACTCTGACCAACTTTAAACGGAGGCAACACCAATAACAACAACTTGTACAACATATGCCCAAGACTTGGTAGGTTCCCGGGCACAGAGCAAACTCCAGACCGAGGTCAATTGGCAGCATTTTAGGCGTGTCTCTCCATGAAATATGTGTCAATATTTAGTGTGCACCACTGTCAAGTGGTCAATACCAAAAGCCAAGTTATTGTTATGCATCTTCTTTTATTCTTTTTCCTCTTGTCTTTTATTTAGTCTTTTTTTTCTGGCTCGGGATAACCTGTTTTTTTAAGATGTCTGTCAGCTGATAAGCAAGCATGAGCTTGTCAAATTAGACAACAAGAGATGAGAAAAATATGCAACTGAGACAACTTAATTGACTGTGTGAGCGAGACAAAGAGTTGCATGCGTTAAGCTATGCTCGACTAGCGGTAATATTAGAGATGAGCCGATAAAAATGATTGAGTTATCGTTAGTCAGTCTCCGTATGCATAAACTTAATATATATATACGTGTATGCCTAAAGTGCAGCTCTTTTTTGCCATAAACTATCTAAATGTGTGTTTTAATGTGCCCGTTTTATGAGCGCAAATATTTATCGCTCCATAGACAATACTCATCAGGCGCTAACTACCGGAAAGTGCAACAGACGAAACTTGGCCAACACAGACAACTTTGCCGTCTGCGTTAATTGCCAAAAAATAAACCAAAGAGCCAAACAAAAATCAAAAACAAAAACCAAAGAACCAAAAAAAATATACGATACTTGGATTATTTTTAAATTTTTGTAGCACCCACCCAAGTCCGAAGTAAATGTGTCGAATGCATGCTAAAACTTTAAAAATAAACATTAATAATGAACATGGGCCGATGCAAAGCATCAAACTATAAGGGAGAGCTTGTCTGTTAGGCTAGAAAAATTGTGAAATACCCTTTGCCAACAAAAAAAAAAAACTTAAGACCGTTCCTAAAATAAACTCGAAACAAGATAAAAATCATACTCTACATAAGACAAAAACTAATATTGAAACTCTAAAGCTAAGATAAAAAGTTCTTAGGTTTAGATTTAGACTTAAATTTTAATATAAAAAAAAAATGTAAAACATGACAATCGATTTTCAGCATTTATAATTTTAATTTTTTTAAGCAATACAAAAAATTCGTATAATATTATTAAAAGAATTGAAGTAACAAATCAAAAATTTTAGGTTGTTTTAATTAATAAGTGTTCAAACTTCGAACAAGAACATAAATTTAAAAAAACATGACTTGACATTCTCTTATTATTATTAAACTTCCTTATTAAAGAACATAAATTACAAACAGTAAAAATCCTTAATTTCGATTTTTAGCATTCGTAAATTTCATCTATTTTAACAAATTCTGAAATTTTTGCTCTAAAATAATCTTGAAATAAAAAAAAAATAAATAAAACATGACCGAACTGTTAATTTATTTATTTTTAATAGGAAAAAAAATAAAAATCTTCTTTAAACAGTATTAAAAGTCTTGCGTTAAAAAAACTTCTAAAAAGTAAGCCAAAATTCTCATAGTAACATTTAACAATTTTTAAACTACGATCAAAAGTGTTCAATTAAAAAAAAAATTATATAAATGGCAATTTTCAAAATTTATAAAATTTAAAATATTTTTCCGATGAATCTATACGAGCCGGAATAGAATTCTTGAAACTTCACAATGGAATGATTGAAAATCGTTTAATCGATAGATTTTTAGGTTATCACTCCACCTTGAAAATAAACGATCAACAAAAAAAAAATAAAATATATATACCAGATGGAATTGATTTCTTAAAACTTAACTTGATATTCTTCAATAGGGAAATTTTACAAAAAGAACAAATCCCTAGAAAAATTCGACAATAGTTTAAGATGGCACATCCAACTTATAAAAAAAAATTTTTTTCGAATCGCTCAAGTCAAATCAAGTCAGAAATAGCAAGATTTTTAATTAGTAAATTAATTGTTAAAAATTTCTTGAGATTGCTTAAAATCCTTAACACAATTTTGAACACTTAATTGACTAATTTACAAAACCATAACATCTTTGTTAGAATTTAAGGATTGGCAAAAATATTTGCTATCTTTCACTATTATCGAATTTTTCACAAGATTCGACACTTTTGCAAAATTTCCCTTTTTAAGAACATCAAGTGAAGTTTTAAGATATCAATTTCGTCTGGCATAAATATTTTCATTTTTTGTGTTGATCGTTTATTTTCAAAGTGGAGTAATAAATTAAAAATCTATCGATTAATCGATTTTCATTCATTCCATTGTGAAGTTTCGAGAATTTTATTGCGGCTCGTATAGATTCATCAGAAAAATATTTTCTTTTTCGAGGTGCAGTTGTAGCTCAAAAATATACCTACTTTAGAAGGAAGTGCGGAATATACAATAAAAACTAGAAAAACTAAAATAAATAAATTAATCAAATAAATTATAGGTATTTAAAAAAACACACATACAGACTGAAATCCTTCACTCTTATCGAATTCCCACTAAATTCGCAACATCTGCAAAATTTCCCTCACAAATTGTAGAGTTGCAAGAAATCAAATTCGGCGGCTTGCATGTGTTCCATAGATAAGGTGTATGCTGAATAAAGCTCTTCCCACACTCCGATTATTTTGAGTGCATATTTAATTTGGTTTTTCTTGAACTTTTTTGTTTGGGGGTTTTCAAAGTTTCTCCATGAAAAGTTCGTTGTTTGTGTTGCAATAAAGGAATGCAAAAGTTTGCAACTTCTTATCTTTAAATTGGCGCATTAAAATGCAGTAAAGCCCGAAACTTATTTAATACTTTTTAAGCCGCAAAAAAATGTATTAGAAAGTCAACTAGAAGGGGAAAAGTTTAAAATTTGTCTAGAAATTGTTTAGGAAGGAAACTATCAAGAAAAGGGCTATGGTCTTAATAAAACATTTACAAAATTCTTATAATTAAACTTACCGAATAGGCATTTTTGAAGAATGAAAAAATTTCAGGTTACTTCTGGAAAATAAAATAAATTTAAAAAATCTGTTGTATAACATTATGCTCATTTATAATAGGATTATATTGATAAAGATGTCTATTAAAAAAATATTTATTAATCCACAGTTACACAGTAAACACCTTGGCTCAAAAGATCAATCTTTGTTTATTTATTAAAATATAAACAGCTTATATATAGTATGGGATAGGATATACTATTTAATTTTGGACAGAAGCTTATTAAAGCTATAGCGGCAAAGATTTAAGGTCCAATGTTTATTTTTATCCTTGATTGGCATGGCTGGAAAATATTGTAGCACGCACCTTGGTTCAAAAGATATTTGAATTCTATTTCAATCATAACAAATACTGTATATTTATAAATTGGTAAGGAAAATAATAAAAATAAAATAAATTTTTATTCATTTTATTAAATTTTTGAAATTGTTAATAAAAATTGATATTGCACTTTGACGCAAAAAATATAAGTTAACACTCAATTTTTTTAAAAATAAATTTCAAAAATAAATTGATCTGTTTCTTAAAGGTCAATTTCAAAAATATAATATGCGGTGGCGTGTCCATTCATCTGAAACACTTTTTTTGTTCTTATTTTTTTTTGAACCCGATAACTCTTATTTGCGATTCCTGAATTTTTCGTCTAATTCAATAAATTTTTTATCGAATACAAAGTTCTGTCTTAAAGTTCCGAGTAGCAAAATAACTGTTTTATAGTATATTTCAAGAAGCTTATTAATCAAAAATTTATAACCTATATTATAATACTTTAGAAAACTTAATTATGAAAAATCTGAGTTCTGTCCAATATTCTATTCTGGCTTACAAAAGTACTATTATGGTACAAAAGATCTCCTGGTCGCAGTGCCCCACCTCTTTGTGAGGAACCCATAGGGGGAAAAAAAAAGAAGTACTATTCTTAAATATTTGTTACTCATAAAGAAATCACATTTCTAAGAATAACGTTCGATTTTTATTTACTAAATATGTAAGTATTTTGAAAAAATTTTCAAATAAAAAAAAAATTTTATTTTTTATAAGCAAAATAAATATTTTTTAGTCACCTCAGAGGGACTATGTTCAAATGATTGTATGAACTTAAAATCACTTTATCATTGAATTATGAAAGTACACTTATACTAGTTTTGTACTGTGTTCGTGGCAAAATCAGAATTTTGAAAAATTTTCCGATAAAATAAAACGAAAATCAATTTTAAGTGTGATTCAAAATTAAAAAAAAATTGCAGATACATATTTGTATCTCAAAACAACAGTAGAACATTCATATAACGAACTGCTCTACAGTAAACTTTTTATTTTACGTATTTATTTTTTTCAAGAAAACTGATTATGTGACCTATTTATAATGCATTTCTGTATAACGAATTTTCTATCCTTCTCGACAACGAAGTTCTACAAGATTTAGTATTTTTTAATAAATTTAAAAGCGTATATTTTCCGTATGACAAACAAATTTTGTAGCAAAAAATTAACCCAAAACTAGGAATGGTTTTTTTTCTGCATAGAATAATTTTTTGTCACACACATATTTTGGAGGACTTCCAAAAAGTATCCTTTAAAAGTATATTACGTTGTAATACTTTTGTTTTGTTATCTTCTGCTTTGGTTAAATGTTCTTTATTTAATGGCGATGGCTTCTTAAAGACAATAACAATTGAACTTTTTTAATCGATCTATTCGATTTTGATGATTTTGCATATATGAGAAAGGTACTATCTCGTAAAAATTTTGATAAAACTCCAACAATTTGTGGAGTTATCGATTACTGAATATTTAGGTAGACACTTTTTGACAAGCTATGCCTCGTAAAAAATAACTTAAGCACCGTTTTCGAGATATTTTCGAAAAACATGTTTTTGGGCACTTTTTTCAGTTATTCCTCAATATCTTTGAACATGTACAGATTAAGTAAAAATTATCGAAGTTACAGGCCACCAAAGTCGAAAAAAAGTGTAATTTTTAACCATTTTTTAAAATTACACATTTTTGGTATGATTTTTATTAAAGCCCTATACGCAGCACGAAATATTTCGCGCGGAATCGCAAAACTTCATATAAAAAAAAAAACCCATTTGGGATATTTTTATACCCTGTACCTATAGGTACAAAGGGTATACTAGATTTGTGCAATGTATGTAACGGACAGAAGGAGGCGTGGCAGACCCCAAGTCCTTTATACCAAAATGCTTATCATAACCTCGGGTAGCGATTGAGCCATGTCCGTCCGTCCGTCCGTCCGTCCGTCCGTATGAACGCCTAGATCTCAGAGACTATAAGAGCTAGAGACACGAAACTTTACCAGCTGGTGCGCATATTTCCTAAGCAGATGAAGTTTGTTGAATCATGTCAATATCTTCCCCCGTTCCCCCGCAGTAGAGTTTCGCGGTTTTTAGCCACACCGTTAAGTATTTTCACCTGAAATTTAACAGAGCGATGCGTTGTAGCTACATGCATCTATGTGTAAAAAATGAACAAAAACAAATGGACAAATACAACAGAAGTTATAGTCAAAAATGTGCAAATTTCACCTCCCCTTGCCAATAAACTGCGTCAATATTTGACTCTACGCAATTATGGCTACAAGTGACCTAGAATCACAATTTTTGGTAAGCTCATTCATGTGGCTCTAATGAACAAATCCACATCCAAATTTTATCGATGCGGTCCCCCCACCCCCCGCAATCGATTTACCGTGTTTTCTCCCACACCCCTCAACATATCAACTTGAAACTTATCCAATATAATTAAAATAGCTTCTTTGACGTAACTTTCGATAAACGGTATAAATACCGTTTTGCACCAAAAAAAAAATAAATTCCAATTGGAAAGTTCTTAGATGGAATATGCAGGAAAAATTTGTATGACACAAAAGGTACAGGGTATTCCACTGTCGGGCACCGCCTCGACTGTACCACATTTTTTTTTATATGAAGTTTTGTCATCCCGTGCGAAATATTTCGTGCTGCGTAGACCCCATAACGAAAATTTTTTTTTAAATTATGTTAAGACTTCTACGGAAGTTCCAATCTTCACTCAATCACACTTTTGTATAAAAAAAATTTTTCACTTAAAGTTTTATGTTGTCGTTCAGTTGCGTCTTCACGAATTTGTACGCAGCAGCAGTCGTGATTTTTCGTTCACGGTTCCATAACATCTACAGTTCCTATCCGATTTTGGACTCGAAATGTTCGTAAAAGAATTCCTTTTCAGCCCAAAGCTTAACATAATTTTCAAATTTTTTTCACGAGATATTGAGGAATAACTGAAAAATGTGCCCAAAAACATGTTTTTCGAAAATATCTCAAAAACGGTGCTTAAGAAAAATAAAAGGTTGCCATTTTTGTGTTTCTCGACCCCAAATTAGGCTTTTCTTTGACAAACCATATCTCGTAAACAAATAAAGCTGCTTGAAAATTTTTTCCAATGAAATTAATAAAAAAAATTTAAAAAACTTGATATATAAAAATACATTTTTTTTAATTTTTTTTTTTTTTAATAACTTAATAACTTTATTTTTTTTGTATTAATTTTTAATTTAAAAAAAAGTAATTAAAATTAAAAAAAAATTTATTTAAGGATTTAAGTTTTTTATTTACAAAAAAAAAATTTGTTTATTATAAAAAACTAAATAAATTAAAAAAACTATTTTAAGTTTTAATTAACAAAAAAAAATTTGATTAAAAGATAGATATTTTTTTTTAAAAAATTCATAGCGAAGAAAAACTAGAATGATTGTTAGGGTATTTGAAAATATTTTACTTGCTTTAGAAGTTTAGATTCCAGTTATAAGTCAAGTGCTATTTAAATCTACCTTAAACTACATTTGGAATTTGGAATGACTCATTAAATCAAAACTCAACCCGTTCATACTCCAAAAAAATGCAATTGCGTGCAACCTAATTTTTTAGTTTCTTACAATCTAATCAAAGTTCCAATTTGTTTGGGGGGCATGGAATACTTTTTGCGTGCAACAATTTTTATGCGGAGTTCAAAGTCTGAAATATTTTTGCAGTGACTGTATGCTGTTGCTGTCTCTGTCTAATCTTATCAGCGGCTTGGCATGTTGTTGCCGTAATCTAATACTGGCCAACCAAATGGATGTCGCCCCATGGTGCAAGGCATGCATGCGTAGTTCGACTATCGGAGAGTCCCACTACTGAGGAGACGGTAGTCGGCGTCGGTTTTATCAGTTTTGGCCAATCGTCTTGCTGGGAAATTGTAGATGGGAAAATATATTGCAGATGCAGTTCATTTAGTGTCTACTTAAGGCAAGATGCAACAAGTGCCGTTGAAATTTGATAGACTTGTTTTTGGGTTTATTGCTCACTGGTTGCTGGTTGCTAGTTACTGTTTGCCGCTTAATGTGGCTTGTTCAGTCGTCCAGCTGTTATCTGTGCGTGATGTTGCTTTTCGATACGGTTGACATTTTCGCCGGGCTTATGACAACGACAACGACGCCGGCTTAATCAATTACCATGGTTTGCTTGCTCTGGGTTAGCCACACCTTTTGCCTGTCGCCGGAAAATTCGAAAATCCAATTGCCAGAGACTCAAGCCTTTTTTATTGAATTTTTGTGTAATTTTTTTTTTGTATTCCAACGATCTTGTAACGCAGATAGCCAAAATATAACAAAAACATCAACACGCGACTTTTTTGGCTTAAGCATTTTACAAAAGGCCACAAAATGTACACAATATACGTATGTGTATATATATATAGTATATTGTCTATGTATAAATATCGTTTGTCAGGTGTTGGGAGATATAACTCGAGGTTGGTGTTGTTACCTGACAGTTGCCTAAATTTATGACATTGGTTTAGCTTTTTGCCCGGCAGCAAAAGTCAACGTTGCATTGGATATTAAAACTTAGGCGGCCACAAAATTCAATAGACACATCAAACTCAAAGGAATCGCAGAAATATTATATCGTCTGGTGGGTGTGGTAGATAACTCTATATGCACTTATAATTTATGACAGACGCAATGGCTTTAAAACTGTTGTATAAGAGTTCACGAGAGAGATTGTGGGAGTACTTATATAGTACAGCCATTACGGTGCTACTTAATACTTAAACTTTTGGTTTTTATAAAACTTACTTTTAGGATATACAATATGTACAAAAATTTTAGATGTTTAAGTTAGGTTAGATTAGATAGGTTACTAGGATGAGGTATATTTGAGACAATGTGGGTTATTTTGAGGCCCACTGAAAGAAAGAAAGTAAAAGAATGTGGAGTTTGGAGTTGATAGTGCGGTTGGGTAGGAGTTAGCAGAGACGGATTTGATGATTCGATTGAAGCAAATATTTAAGACAGGGATTTCTAAGAAAGGATGTCCATGGTATTGAGTGAATTTTCTACGAAGTGCAGGACAGTCGACGAAGGGAGAAAGAGACCACCCAAAATCACTTAAAATATGATCAGAGTGTCTAGAGAAGTCGATATACTTCTGTCCTTCCGTATGAACGCCTAGATCTCAGAGATGATAGGAGCTAGATCAACCAAACTTTTGGTTTAGATCTTCTAAATATTTATTATGCCATCGAGTTTAAAGTTTAAAGGTTTTGATGCATAATTCATTTGTTTATGAAGATATCGAGTCTAAATTTGGCATTGGGAAGCTTTTGAAGCATAAGACAGATCGAACAAAAAAATGTTTTACGGGCATATTTCGTTTGTTCTTCGTTTATGAAGATATCGAAACCAAACTTGACAATTAAAGGTTTTTTGCAATGTACCGAAGTTAATTGTGATGTGATGGTACAGGGTATTACGTTGGCTCCCGACCGGGGTTGGAATTAATTCTTAGCGTTTTTTTGCAATGTTCGTTGGTTTATTATGAGAGTATTATTACAATGGTATTATACAAAGTATAGTCCATCGTTTTCTATTACCTTTTTCCAACTTTCTGACAAAGCAAGGATACCACGTCGAAAGAATTCTTCGTCTTTAGATTCGATGAATGAATCGATCCAATTCTTGATACTTTCGTAGTTGTCGAAGTGCTGCTCTGTGAAGCCATTCGCCATGGACCGAAACAAGTGGAAATCTGATGAAGCGATGTCAGGTGTATATACCGGGTGGGGTAGAACTTCCCATTTCAGAGTTTGCAAAAATCCCTTCCTTGCCTGCCGTTGAAACAGCTGCTCACATATGGCTAAACGCCGTTCGACGACCCTCGGCTTTAACTGCAGTTTTCTCATTCGCGATTCTGACAACGGTGCAAGCGATTGATACGGGTCTTCATCGAGCATTGTCTCCAATTTTTCATCTTCAAACTTTTTCGTCTATCCGGGACGTTCCTTGCCTTCCAAGTCAAAATATCCAAATTTGATCCGAGCGAACCACTTTCTGCACGTTTGCTCAGCTTTCCGCGGCACTTCTCTTCATGTGGATGCAATGAAGCAACACTTTTCGCGAAAACAATTTTTCGGACAAGAACGTTGACATGACATTATAAACTTTAGTTGACAAAGTGTTCTGCTGTAGTTTTTAAATGAAAGTTTTGGTTCCAGTTGGTTTTTGTTCTGCACATTTTTAGAAATAATTAGGTTTATATTTTTACCAGAATTTGTAGAGAGTTCCAAAAATACGAAGATTTTTATATGTTATTAATGATGGGTGTAAAGATGTACTGCGACCCAAATGGATCTATTGTACCCCCTTCGCGGCTCAGAGCTCTCCCAACAGTCCAATGGCCTGCATATATTCCAGTATTTTGATTGGACTTAGGGTAACAACGATCTCCGGTGGGAGAACGTACATGCCCAGAAACTTGTTTCTTTTGCTGATGAGGGCCATGTATTCACATAGTAAATGTATTGAAGTTTCTCCCTCCATTCTGCAGAATCGACATAGCCCGTCAGGATCCGCACGGTATTTTTCCCGTGAGTTATCATGAGTTTGAACCTCTTGCGGTTGTAGTTAGAGAGAAGGGCTTTTGCCTGCTTAAGTCCTGGTGTCTGTGCCCAGTGAAGCAGCCGTTTATTTTCCTCCTCCATTCTCAACAGGTCCCGTACCACGTGGTTACCAATCCCACAGTATGGTTCGGGTCCGATTAGCGGTGTTGCTGCTCCGGTCCTTGCTAGTCTATCCGCCAGCTCGTTCCCAGGTATATTGTTATGTCCTGGAACCCATCTTATCGTGAGCGTATTCCTAGCCCCTAATTTGTCTAGTGATGTTCTCACTTCTTTGACCAGCCTTGATATAATCTTGGCTCTACTTAATGCCCTTATCGCTGCTTGACTGTCCGACAGGATGGATATATCCTTGTCGTAATAGTTATTTTGCAGATTGAACTCTGCACACCTTCCAATAGCACAGACTTCAGCCTGGAAAATGCTGGTGTGTCTGCCTAATGATTCGTAGTATTTTGTCTTGGGTCCTACTACCCCCAGGCCACTTCCTTCATCAGTGAGGGATCCGTCTGTATACCACTTTATTGTTTGTGGTTTCATTGGGTGAACTGCCGAAAGAGATGTCCAGGCCTCTTTCGTGCTGAGTTTAATATCAAAGTTCTGTTTGAACTTGTACTCAGCTAGCATTTCAGCCCTTGGTTGCAGAAGCATAGGTATATCCTTTGCTAAGTCTGCAGCATCTTTCCCGGTGAGGCTGAAGTCAACTCCTTCCCTCCCAATTCTTATTAACGTAGCTTTCCGCTGCATATCGATAACGATATGAAGCGGAGTGACATCCATTAATATTTCGAGGGCCGCAGTAGGACAGGTGCGCATTGCTCCTGTCATACATATGCAGGCCATTCTTTGTAGTTTCTGATTTTTAACCAATTTGCTATTTTTGTAGCATTAACATTGAAATATTAACAACTAATAGACCTGATAAGCGTTGTCCTTCCCGAACGTTGGCTTGCCTGTTATTAGGCCCGCTTATAGCAAGGTTTTTGATATTGAAAATTTCGATAAACTATATATATATATATATATACAGACGGACAGACAGTCGGACAAACGGAAATTTGCATACTGACTTCTCTAGTCACCCTGTTTTTTCGAAAAAAAATAAAATATCGGTCCACCTGTTCGTGAGTTATAAATAGTAAAAACAACTCGATCTTGTTTTATATGTAAAGATCACCAATTCCGATACTAAAAAATATATAATGATACTTTTACTTATATTATTCAAATATTATTGCACAAACGTTAAGCGCAAAAGCAATTATGAGAACTCGAAAGACTTCATCACAAAATGTGTAAAGAATTTTTAAATTTCGAAGCCTAAGTTTGATGTTCAAAACGTTTTTTGAGATTAAAATTAATTTTGTCGGCTTGGTGATAGTTGTAGCTATGTACTTTGTTTTAAAGCCTATTTTCAGCTAAGTACATACTTAGTAGTATAATCTCTAGTAGTCTCCTTTAGTACTGCACGCTGGTAAGTACTTGGTGAGTGCACCCTTCCACACTTACCACGACTTAACTGGAAAGGTAGGGCATGTCATTAGCGAAAATGTTTTGCCATTTGATGCTGTGCTATCACTAAGCATTTTACTCACCACTACAATTTACCACTCACCGATGAATTCACCAATATATGGGTATATGGCGGATGCTGGTGAATTCTGCAGCTACCACTCTCCAGCAAATTCCTACGTACAAAAAATATATATACAAATGTACATAAAAAGACAAAGTTATCTACCAATTTCACTCTAACACTCTCTCTTTTCTGTTTACTTGCAGACCTACCAAGTTTTCTTTGTCATGCTCAAGTCGGCCAACTCACCACGACCGGCCTCCTGGATCTTGGAAAAATCCATTGATGGCATCAATTACGAACCCTGGCAATATTTTGGATTAAGCGATACAGACTGTCGTCGTCGCTACAATCTAGCCGGACAAAATGGCAAATATGTTTTCCAAAACGATACCGAAGTCATTTGCACCACTCAGTTCTCTAAAGCGCTGCCTCTTGAGAATGGTGAACTACATGTTTCCTTGCTTAAAAATCGTCCTGGTGCCATGGATCAAAGCGATGCGCTGCTGCAGTTCATCACAGCTCGTTATATACGCATACGCTTGCAGGGCATGCACTCCACGGCCAATCAGGAGAACAGCGTGGACTGGCTGCTGGATGCACAGTCGTTGGAAAAGCGCAGCTTTTATTCCCTAAAACAGCTGAGAGTAAGCGCACGTTTGGACTGTCATGGTCACGCCGATCGCAGCCAGGAAGTTTTCAAAAACTCCACAGCCATGCTGCAGTGCATCTGCCAGCATAATACTTGCGGTGCGCAATGTGCTGAATGTTGTCCACTGTTTCAGGATCGTGCCTACCGCGTGGGTACTGCACGCGAGCCCAATGAGTGTGAGATCTGTCAGTGCAATGGACATGCGGAGAGCTGCAGCTATGATGCTTTCCTAGATCGTGGCATTTGTGTAGACTGTCGCAATAATACAGCTGGCAATGAGTGCGAATTCTGTGAGTTTGGCTTTTATAGAGCTTTGGATGCAGAGATCTCGGAGCCGTGTTTGCCCTGCGCCTGCAATGCGCAGCGTTCCACAGGCAGCTGTGCACCACAGGGTGGTGCTTGCCAGTGCCTGGAAGGATTCCAGGGTGCACGCTGTGAGGAGTGTGCACCTGGTTACTATGGTGATGATTGCCGACGCTGTGAATGTGATACCAGAGGCACGCTGGACACTAGCGAATGTGCGGGCAGCTGCGAGTGCAAGACCAATGTGCGCGGCGAGACTTGCAGTGAATGTGCGCCGGGTCACTTTGATTTGAGCGCAGACAAGCTGGAGGGTTGCACGTCCTGCTGGTGCTCTGGTGTGGCGGAAAGCTGTCACAGCGCCAAGCTGCAAGCTTTGGCTTTTGAGACGCTCAACGACTGGAAGTTGACTGATATACAACGTACGCAGGCGGTGCTTGTGGCTGTGGATGCGGAAACCAATCGTTTGGTGTTTGGCAATGAGCTGGATGAGGTGGAGGCCATATACTGGCAGGCACCTGCGGGTTATCTAGGCAATCGTTTGACCAGCTATGGCGCACGCCTCACGCTGCAAGTTGCTTGGGTCATCATGCGTGGCGATACTTCCGGCAAACCCACCACGGGACCTAATATTATACTCTGCGGTCGCAATGGCCTTAAGATAGCTTATGCTGATGAGTCCTTTGAAGGCGTGGCGGCCACTTTGAATGTTAGCCTGAGCGAGCACGGTTGGTATCATGTGCCACCGGCTGTGCGTGATATCAAGACGCGACTGCGTCGCACCGAAGGTGGCGCCTATCATGGTGAGGCAGTGACGCGTGCGCAGTTTTTATCGGTGTTGGTTTCGTTAGAGGCTTTGCTGATACGTGCGGCTTATCATACTGATCAGGTGGAAACGGCCTTGGAGCATGCTATTATTTACTCCGGCGGCGTGGAGCTGGGTGCTCAGGCCTCTACGCAGGTGGAACAATGCAATTGTCCTGCGGGCTATACGGGCCTGTCGTGTGAAAACTGCGCATTTGGTTATAAGCGCATCTATGAAAATTCCACGCAACATCAGCTGCTGGGCAAGTGCATACCATGTCCCTGCAATGGACACTCCAATTCCTGTGATTTGCAGAGTGGCAACTGCGGCGATTGCATGCACAATACATATGGAGAGCGGTGAGTAACCAGACTAACATCCACATGCAAGACACAAAACTTAGCTGACGCGACTGGTTTGTGGCTTTGCTAAGGCACATAGCATCCACAAACCTCAGCTACGTAACAAACCAGTTGTGGTGGCTTTGGCTGCAAACTCAACACAGCTGGTTTGTGGATTTGCTTAAGCAACTTCGCTTAGTCTTGACACCAATCTTTTTGTTTTTTTTTTAGTTGCGAGCGTTGCCAGCTGGGTTTCTATGGCAATCCCTTACAAGGCACTCCACATGATTGCAAACGTTGCGCCTGTCCCTTGCTGCAGGACTCCAACAATTTCTCACCCAGCTGTCAGCTAAAGAGCTATAGCTATGTGGACTTGAACTCACAATTCGAGCTTATAGAGCATGCCGAATACATATGCACGCAGTGTCCAGAAGGTTATACCGGCGATCATTGCCAGATTTGCGATGATGGCTACTACGGCAATCCGCTGGAGCTGGGTGGCAGCTGCCAGCGCTGTGACTGCGATGGTGGACCTTGTAATGTAACCAGTGGGCAGTGTATAACCTGCCAAGGCAATACCGAGGGCTGGCACTGCGAACGCTGCAAACTAGGCTACTGGGGTGATCCCTCTGTAGGCTGCCTGCCCTGTGACTGCTATGCAGATGGTTCGGAAAGTGGACTCTGTGACAGCACCGATGGTCAGTGCCTGTGTAGACCACGCTTTGCTGGTCAAAAATGCGATGCCTGTGCCCCAGGTTATGCCAATGTGGATCTCAAATGCCGGCCCTGTAATTGTGATGCGCTGGGCGCCACCGAGCTGGACAGCTGTGAACCCAATAGCGGACAGTGTATCTGCAAAGCCGGTGTTATTGGACTCAAGTGTCAGGAATGTGCCGATGGCTTTTTTGGCATGAATATGAATGCGGAACAATTGGAAGATTTGGCAGCGCTGCGACAAACTGCAAATAATGAGGAAGAGCCCAGTGATGAGGAGTGGGAACTGATTGAAGATGATAATAATACGGCTGCGGCTTGTGAGGGTGAGTAGCCAATGATTAAATTATGTATGTATATATATATATATATGCTTTTAAGTGCGGCAAAACAACAAAAGAATTTTTAAAATACCTTTGCTGGGAACTCGAGGCGCAACGCACTTTGATCGATGCTCGGGTTTGTGGTACATCTTCTTCCAGCACCTAGGCACATGTTGCCCCAAAGAGTATATAAAGTGTATACTTGTACATAAATAAGTATTTAAAAAAAAAAAAAAAAAACAGATGTGTGATGTGCCACTCGCCCATCTATAGATGCCACACTGCAACGCCCCCCAAATCAATTGTTGTGTGTGCAGCACTTTGACCTGGTTTTCCTTTTTTTAAAGTGCCACACACTCTGGATTTTTTTTTTATGGTATACCATTTTGGTTATTGAAGTTAATGCACAAATCAGTCAACTTAATTGATTGTATCTCTCTTGCAATACCGCCTGGTGTTTTGTAGTACTATATATTAAGGTATTTGGAATACAATGTAGATCAAAATATAGACATGCTGTCTCTGTTATGAGTATATCGAATTTTGGCAAATATAATCAAAAGAACGCCGACAGAAAAAACTCTTAAAATATTGGCTAGTCTTGGTAAAGAATTTTTTGATAGACAAAAATAAATTTGAGGAGAGTATATAAATTATAGACATTTAATATTTGCTGGAGCTGAGCAGATTTACGATGGGACATTATATTGTTCTGGAATGCAACAGAAATCTCTACAGATTTTGCGTAAAAACCCCTCTCTACAGAAATTTTAGAGATTAGATTAATCAGCAACCTTTTCAAATACGTAACAATTTCTTGGATGAAATTTATACCTCTTGGCCTAGAAGACTCTTTGAAAACAAGTTTCTTCAATTCAAAAAAACCAAAGTGTAAAATAAAGAAAAAATATCTCTAAAAATTACATTTATTTTTTTATTATGGTCTACATACCGATTTTTGTGACTTGAAGAACCATTTTTTTTTTTGTTTACTCTGGTTCTTCTGTGTAATTTAGATTTAATTCAATCTTCAAATAATATACAAAAAAAAGGCGGATTAAATTGTCCATGCAGAGTATACAATTCCAATTGAAATGGTTTTTATTAGGAAGAGTTACTTAGTTATAAGTTGTAAGGTTCTGTATTTTGGTTCGTTCTGCTAGTTCATATGGTTCATCGAAAAAGTGAACGTTTCTTCTGCTCAATCCACAAGATGCTTAATATAATATATTACAATGCGTCAAAATTAAAAATTATAAAATAATTATAAATCTAGTGGATATTGTCACGAGTATGATACAAAGATTTTTTTTTCTGAATAGATTCAGACTTTTTGTTTGAATGAGATTCGGTCTTGGGGCACACAGTACTTCCTAGATATCCAAATCCAGCTGTTATATTTTATTCTATTTCAAATTGTTTTTACCTGCCTAATAAATAAACATTTTTTCTTTTCATTATCTAGTAACTCCCACTTTTATTCAAATCACATCTAATGTATTCACTTGTCCGGTAATAAAAAACTATTATATACTATGTACATGTACTGAGTACATGCAACTGGTTTTCCTTGAAGCTGCCAAAGATCTTTATGTAACTATATTTTACACTATTACAAAAAAAAAATGAAACAATAGGACAAAGCCTTTTTGAGTAACCTCCAGAGACAAGCACCGTAATCAAATAGCCGTTTATTGTTTAGTTGGCCAACAAAACAAACCAATTAGACTACTTGGCGAAGTCACTCTCGTCCAGCTTCTAGACGATCTTCACTTTTATGTCTCTAGCAAAGGTGTTGTACTTGAACAAGAACTCGGATTGCATAACCGGAGAACTTGTATTCTCTTCTCTAAATAATTCACTTTTGTGTAATTTTCCAAGGCTTTTGTACAAGAGTTCACAGTTGTTTTCTAATTGCTGGCTGTCATCTTTTACCTGGTCATGCTTCAGGTAATTACGGCTTGAAGTATGCAAAACCTTTTAGTTTTGGTTTGTTGGCTTTGCCATTTAGCTAGAGTTGTTATGAGAGATCTTATGCTGCAACTGGTTTATGCAGAGCCTTAGTCAGAATGTGCACCAAGCTTATGCTTTAAAAAAAATATAATCTGGTAGAGAACTTCTTAAATTTGGCTAAAAGCCTTGAGAATTCCAATGGTCACAAAAACATCTCAAATCCAAGGTCTCTTTTGAACAGTTCCCTTAAAATTCACTTTACAGAAAAGTCCTGAAAATCTAGCTTGAGTGCATAGTGATTGGTTCCAAAGGATCTCTAATTCAAAAATTCGAATTTTTAAAACTATAAACTTGTTGCTAAAAAGAATTGATTGCGCCTGCTTCGGAAATCGAATACGAATATTTTATTCGTTTTCGATTTTTTCGCGCAAGGTCGTATGTTTTTAGCCGAAAAATGTTAAATTCATCTCTTTGATTTTGATGATTTTTAGATAAGGCATATTAAGCACGAATTTTATTTTGCAAACTTCCGATTACACTAGTTTACACGAAAAATGAACATTCGTAAAAAAGTGCTTTTTAGGGTAATTTTGGGTCGAGAAACACAAAAATTACATTCTTTTTTTTTCTCAAGCACCGTTTTCGAGATTTTTTCGAAAAACATGTTTTTGGGCACTTTTTTCAGCTATTCGTCAATATCTCGCGAACAAAATGTTGTATCGACATGAAAGACCATTAGATCGAAAGGTATTGATGCACTTTTTTTCGAAGGTTCACTCGATGACCCTTAAATTTGTTTTTGTTTTTATACCCTGTACAGTATGGTACAAAGGGTATATTGTGTTTGTGCAAGCCGAAAATGTATGTAACGTACAGAAGGAGAAGTCGGAGACCCCCCAAAGTTACCTAAAGTATTATCAGAGTGACTAGAGAAGTCGATATACCCATGTCCGTCTGTCCGTCTGTCCGTATGAACGCCTAGATCTCAGAGATGGTAAGAGCTAGAGCAACCAAACTTTCAGATAAGATCCCTTATTAATCCATAGGAGACAAGTTTATTTTATTTTTTTGATATCGGGACTACATTATATAGCTCCCATAGGGGTGTTTCAGAGGACCTCGAAAAAAAGCAAAAGTTTTAGATGGATAATTCGTTTGTTTATGAAGATATCATAACCAAATTTGGCAATCGGAACTGTACCAAATTTTATCAAAATCGGTTGACTATATCATATAGGTCCCATAGGATCGATCGGTCGAAAATTTGTTTTTTGTACAAAATTCGTTGTGTTTCGTTTGTTTGTGAAAATATTGTAACCAAATTTGGCATTAAGAAGTTTTTTAGAGTTCCCAAGCACTATACCAAATTTGATCAAAATCAGTTGACTATATCATATAGCTCCAATAGAACCAATCGGTCAAAAAAACGTGTTTTGTACAAAATTCGTTGTGTTTCGTTTATTTGTGAACATACCGTAACCACATTTGGCATTAAGAAGTTTTTTAGAGTTCCCAAGCACTGTACCAAATTTGATCAAAATCGGTTGACTATATCTTATAGCTCCCATAGGGCCAATCGGTCAAAAAAACGCTTTTTGTACAAAATTTGTTGTGTTTCGTTTGTTTGTGAAGATATTGTAACCAAATTTGGCATTCAGAAGTTTTTTAGAGATTTTTAACACTGTATCAAATTTTATCAAAATCTGTTGACTATATCATATAGCTCCCATAGGGCCGATCGGTCGAAAAAAAGTTTTTGATTAAAAATTCGTCTGTTTTTGGTTGTTTATGAAGGTATCATAATCTAATTTGGCAATCAAATGTCTTTTGGTGTTCTTAAGCAATTTACCGGATTTTATTGCAAGCAGTGGTACAGGGTGTCCCAAAGTCGTCCGCGTCCGACTTTAACGTACGGCATCTTTTTTTTTATATTTATTTTTTTTATTGGCAATCAACCGATACAAATTAGGTTATAATCCAATATTGATGAAAAATTATTCGCTACACAAGAAACAAAATTTAGTGTATGATTGGGCTTAAATTACTATATACATATTTACAGATTTACACAATATTTACAAAAACAAAATTTTCCAATAGATTCGAGTCAATCTACTAAATATTCAAATGCCTTTAACCTGAGAGAGCACAGACTTCTGGGGTCACATGGGTGGAGACGTTTCAGGCGTCTTCGCGGTCTATGACCGGCCAGGGCGCAAGCAAGAGAATTCGGGTGGGATCGTAAGGGATCCGCGTATCGGTCGCTTAGTTTATTTAACAAGTCACCCACAAAAGGAATGCCTAGATCCTTGTGGAGGTTACGATTACGGATATACCATGGGGCACCAGCAATTTTGAGCAAGACTTTATTTTGCAAAGTTTGAATTTTTTTCATATTGCACTTAGCTGTAGTTCCCCAGACTTGGATGCCATAATATCAAGTTGGCATTATTATGCTCTTATAGAGGATGCTTTTATTTTCAAGGGACTGCTTGCTGGTTCTGCCAAGTAGCCACTCCATTTTGCCAAGTTTCGCTCTGCACCTTGCTGTTATTATTTTAATGTGCTGTTTCCAGCATAGTTTTTTGTCGAGATGAATGCCAAGGTATGGGTGCGATGTTTTAATTGGAATTATCTCCCGATTTAAGGTGAGCGCAGGGCTTGGGTCTTTCCTTAACGAAAATAAAACGCTGGAAGATTTGTCACCGTTATGCTGGATGTTCCAGCGTTTTGCCCAAATTGCGATAATGTCCAACTGATTCTGCAAGGCATCAGCAGCCATTTGAACGCTTAAGGAAGACGAAAGTATGGCAGTGTCGTCAGCATAGGTTGCCGTTATAAGCTCAGAACTGCCCGTCGAACTCAGCATGTCCGTCGTTCCGAGAGCTCACCTTTCACCATAACTTTGAAAGTGCGATTTCCAAGAAATGATTTTAGTACTTCATAATGGGGAGCAGGAAGGGCTGATTTAAGTTTTTGTAGCAACCCTTCGTGCCACACTCTGTCAAAAGCCTACTTGACATCCAAGAAAGCTGCCATGCAGTAGCGTCTATGCTCGAAGGAGTCTAAGATGTGCTGTACCACTCTGTGAGTTTGCTCAGGCGTGCCATGTTTCGGACGAAAACCGAACTGGTGCGCTGGGACTAGGCTCTTCACGCTGGATAGTAACAAAACTCTGCTCAAAAAGATTCTTTCAAAAATGTTCGCGAATACCGGCAGCAAGCTAATCGGGCGATAAGACGAGATGGAGGTTGGAGGCTGGCAGGGCTTCAGAATCATTACAATCTGAGCACATTTCCACTGCTTTGGCAAATATGCCAAACGCATAATCGCATTGAATATCTTGGTCAGAGCGAGTATGTCCGCCATGGGAAGAGCCTTAGCTACTTTGGCGTCAATTTTATCAAGATCAGGTGCTTTTTTGGGGTTAAGCGCGTTTATTTGATCTACAATTTCATTAGAAGGTACGGAACGTACAGGCAGATCCAGTTGAAGCGTTGTAGATAATGTCTCTAAGGTTTCCTCGGCCTCCGAAACTGAGTTCAGGTTGAAAGCAGTAAAAAGATCGATAACTGGATTTCGCTTTTCATTTACGTAATCGAATCAATTTGATTAAAATTTGTATATTTGTACAACACCAAACATTTTTTTTAACACTATAAATTTAAAAAACAAAAATTTGTGGGTATTTAGCAAAAAAATATTTTGAGGCACAAATTTTTTTAATTGTTGATTATTTTTTTTTAACTTTTAAATAAAAAAGTAATCCTAAGTAATTTTTTAATAAAAAAATGTCCAGTACTTAATTAAGATTATAAGCTTAAACTTGCACTAAATAATATTGCTTGATCCTTATTAATAATAATAATTAATAATAAGTTATTATTATTTTTTTTTTTAAATTTTATACATTTTTGTTGCCTAATTTTTAAAAATTTTTTTCATTTTAAGAAGAATTGAGTTTCAGGTTCAAACCTTTTCAGATTTTCGGTAATTTTTTGTCTCCATTGAATGGTGGATTAATCATTGGTCATCATTATTTATTTTCTTACTAATATATATTTTTGTATATTTTTTTTAACTTATTATTATTTATTATAATTATTTTCATTTATTTATTATTATTTTTTTTTTTATTAAAAAACTCGAGTTTTTGGTTTAAATCAACTCTGCAAACATACATCGTTCTAGTTTTAAAATTTTGGTTTCTTCGCTACTCGAATTCCATATCAACGAAAAGTGGAATTGCAAATCGAACTGGTTCATTTTCAACGAGGTTTTTAAATATTTTACTCGTTTTTCAATTGTTTTTTTTTTTAATAACAAAAAATGTTAGCAGTCATAGAATCTGTTTACAAGCTATAAGAACCATTACCTTCTGACTTAAATGCCAAATGGCAATCCGTGTACCGTGAACTAGTTCATGTACTCTGTTCAAATAATTCAACTCAAACTACAAATATTTGTTAAACAATTTATTGCTACAACTTTTGCAACATATAAACAAAAAAAAAAAAAAAAAGTTATAAATATTGTAATACTTATTGTAATACAAGGCTGCGAAACAAGGATTTTAATTAGAAAAATACTCAGACACGAAAAATCTATTTACAAACTGTGCATAAAAACAGAAGCTTTTTATAATAAAAAGCTTAAAAAAAAAAAATACTTTTAACATAAAAAAAAACCGTATAAAGAGGCTGTTAAAAATTGACAGTTTTTATGATAAAAAATAAATTACGATGTCATTAAAGTAATAAGTTTTTTCATATATTTTGTAGTCAAACTTGGCTATAAACCATAAAAAAGCGAGAGATAGAGATAAACTCTTGAGCCAGAACAAAGAAATTCATTAAAGCCAGAAGACTCAGAAAAATACGCAAAACTAAAAAGACTCTAAACTTGATTAGTGTCTATGGGCCGTAAGGTGTTTGCATTTGGAGTTGTTTCACTTTAGAGCTGACTTAAAGGCAAAGCTTACTTTTGGGTCAACACCTCGAGCAGAGCCAGCCTCTAAAATTGTCTACACACTCCATAGTAATGGAGTCAAAGTCAGCCAACTGGTTTGATAATAAATCTTGAATTCTAAACTGTCTGCAGTTTGTTTCTGTGCAGTCATCTGTCAATGTATATATATTTTTGCTTGACATTCATTAGAAAACGAACCCCAATAGTCGAAAGCCAGTTTCGCCTCCTTATCGATATATCTCAGCCAGCCAGCCAGACCATGACAATGAACGGATGAAAATTTGGACCGATAGCCAAACAGCTTCTGGCATTTTTGGTGCGGCATACGGAAGCTGTGGCTACGACTTATGGCCATAAGCAACACCCACGCATATATTGTGGATTTGGTGTAGTTTTTGAGTGGGCGAAAGAATTCGAGGAAGTTGAGCGAACTTTGTTTAGAATTAGCTATGATTTTAATTTTTTGTTATATACACAGTTGCTATAAGTGCCTTAAGATCGATCCTTCAAGTATGATTTCAAAGCCTACCAGAGATATTTGCGTTTAAAAAGTTTTAAGAAATACACTCTGAAAAAAGAGCCCATATTCATTTAAGTTCGTCAGCGAGAGAGCCTCAAAAAATGCTTTGATGAAAGAGTGTTGATGATAAAGCTCATTTGTTCTCTCTCAGCACGCAGCAGGCCACGACTTCGGCATGTTGGGCTGTCCAGGTATGAGCAGCCGATTGTTTTCGGCACTAGAGTGCGACTGCTGACAATCACTGCTCTAGAATTTATAAGAATATTTAACAAAATTGGTCCACCATTTCATATAGGTACCATATAAAAATTGAACCAGTTTTCTGCGCAGCCAAACTCGCGCAATTTTTTGCGACACCTTGTAAAATTCGTAGCATTATTCATGCTGAGTATTTGCCCGCACAAGACTGCCCTGATCAAATCCACTCTCTTTTATTGTATCTAAAATATTGATTATTTTTTCATCAATATCATTCTGATACACCTTCTTCTTTTAGTCCTTTAACTCCTTGAGGTGCATAGGGCCTCGTTAGAGTATCTAAATCGTATCCTGTTTTGTGCCAATTGCTTCACTTCGCTCCAGAAACGTCCTGATTCTTCTGCTTCTTTCAAAACATTATTGTTCTGGGTCTCCCTCTTCTTCGGATGACCTGCGGGCTCCAATCAAGGGCCTGACGACAACCTTCATGTGGTGGCTTTGGCAAAGTGTGCCCAATCCATCCCCATTTGCGACTAGTAATTATGTACGATATCGGCTCCATATTATATAAACTTGTAGTTTGCTAAGAATAGCTTCTGTTATGAGCCAAGACTCACTCCCATAAAGCAAAATGGATAGCACATAGGATTTGTATATCTGAATTTTCGTGTTTGTCGACAGAAACTTGGAATTTCAAATCTTTCGGAGTTTCGCGAAGGCAGCTGTTGCTTTTGCCACTCTGGCTTCTATGTCTGGTTTTGCACCACCGTCTGTGACTATGACACTGCCAAGTTGGAGAAAGAGTCCTCTAGTTCGATACACTCATTACAGATAAAAAAGTCATCTTGTCTGTTGGCGTTCACTTTCAAAGCCTTTGTTTTTTCCAAGTTTACCTGGAGACCGTACTTACCAGCTTCTTCGACCAGATCGTCTAATTTACCTTGCATATCATTATGTCGAACAGAAAGAAAACACTGCCGTCGGCGTACTCTAAATCTAAAAGCTACTCCGTAAACGTCCAGGGAATGCCTCTATTTTTTCCATCATTGCGTAGGATATCATCGATGGCGATTATAAATAGAACTGGTGACATAATGCAGCGCTGACGGTTCCAGAACCAGCTTTATGCAACGCATTCCAGATAGATGAGCGATGAACACTGTCGAAGAGACGACTGCCATTTGTTGACTTGTTCTACTAATAATCGAAGTGTGCTGATCTGGTCTATGCAGGAGCGGTTTGTTCTGAAGCCTGCCTGCTGTTTTCGGATGGCATTGTCTGGTGTGGTATTTATACGCTTGAGCAGAATGGTAGTGAGAACTTTGGAGGGGATAGACAGCAGCATGATGCCTCTGTAGTTCCTGCATAGTGATAGGTCTCCCTTTTTCGGGATTTTTACTAGGATGTCTCCAGCGAAACCGCAGTTAGACGATTCTCGCGCCAAATTGCATTAAAAATAGGCTGAAGGAGCTTTACAGTCGTATCTGGGCATGCTTTTAACACCTCTGCTGGATTGCCGTCACTCCCAGGAGCCTTCTCTGATATAAGACTCTTGATAGCTTCGGTTATTTCTCTGGCAGAAGGAGGTTTTGTGCTTATATTTCCGTTGGCTCCATCTGTTGAAGGTTATGCTGCAGGGTTGAATAGGTGATCTCTGTTCAACAGCTCCGAAAAATGCTTGACTTGTTCATCCTGCCGATATATTTGGTAAAAATCGATTTGCCTTCAAAATGATTTCCAAAATGCGTCGTAATTTTAATTAATTTTCTGACACGAGCATTTTTTGATGTTGCAGCTTTTTCCGAAAAAGTCTTTAGAAAATGCTAGATCCAAAAACTATTTCTGGAGCGTGTCTAAATTTTCCGCAAATTTTTTTAAAGATTTATCGAATGCATACCAAACTTAGTTAGACACCTTACTCCTTCTTCCAAAGAAGACTTCAACAAATGTTACACATTCATAATTTCGGTAACAATTGAATTGTATTGCGCCACTTGGTTAACCTGAACAACAAACACCGCAGAAACCACCAAAGTAACCACATTAACTAGCCACATACACACACTTTTCCAGTAGCACGTGTGTTATGCAAATTTCGAGACCCACGCATAAAATTTAAGTCTCGGTTTAGTATTATTTTTCTTTTTTTTTTTATATTAGCTATCTTAGAAATTAAGCAGCAAACTACATTTAGCCGCCGGTCATATTTTGTAATCAGTTCCATTTGCCGCTCACCAAAGATACACAATATGCGAGGGCAGGCCGAAGAGTAATTGAAATAGAGAAAAAGGCATCACTTTTATTGAAAGAAAATTCATTTTTGTTTCTCGGCATTATCTCTTTTGAGAGTAATATATTTAATTTGGTGTTGTTATTTTTGTCTTCCTTCAAAAAAATATTACTTGGAAACGAAATTTTTTTCCCAGATGACGATTTTATTTAAAGATTGAAGCCGTTTCTTCCAGCTTGCCAGAAAAGATATTAGTCACAGTGACCGTATTCGGAGAATATATCAAGGAATGAAGCCCTTTCTTCTAGCTTAGGAAAAGATTTGAGTCACTGTGTCCTATTCCCTAGAATGTTGTGAATGATGAACCAATTGTTGGCATGGCTCCTGAGGTCTTGTACAACGGTGATTGACTCTTTCCTTTGGTATATGTAGACTTTTATTTCTCGGCTATAATACTACTTTAAAAAAATTGTCATTCGGTTAACAATGCAGCCGCCTGGCCTTCTTTTTTGTCGATTCCTCAGAACAAATCCATTGCTTAGGCTGTTCGTTGGCCCTTGACGAGATGTGATGGTTGTATCCAGTTTTATCCACAGTCACGAGATTTTCTGTAACTTTCCTTTGGTCTCGTTTGTTTATTGTTGTGCCGTAGATTTAATAATTTTTTATATATTTTTTGGGGGCTTCCCTTGTTTGTCTTTGTAGGTCTTCGTTAAAAATTTTTGTTTATTAGCTCTTAAATTTATCTGTTCAATATTTAAAACATATATCGAACTTTATTCAATTCGTTTTTTATTCTCATTATTTGTTTGACTTAGTAGCAGTCAAATGGCAGGTTTCCTAATCTGGGTGATAACGCACCCAATGATTTCAATATTCGGATATTTTTGCCAAAGTTGTGTTATCTCAACTATCCTAACTATTTTAATACAAAAAGCAAAGCGGGCCAACATCTAGAACTTGTGACGTCATGCACAACAGAACGAGACAAAAGTTGCGTGCAGAACGACGCCCGCTCATTTTCATTACTCAAGCCATATACTATGCAACTGGTTAGTACAATTTGTTTATAGAAAAATCCAAAAGTCAAGATTTGACGTTCGACCTTAGTCGAACTTCTACTTTTTTAGGAAGAACTCGACGTTCTTTGTGCTTCACACTTTTATCTTTCTTCATAACAATGTCCTTCCAGGCTTCTCTGTTTCAGGAACACCTACTTCAGTTTACCTTGCAATGCAGGCTCGTTTTGCCCCTTCGGCGGGTTCCCACAACTTGACGTAAAAATTGCACCCTATTATAGCATTGCCTTGATTTTCCAAAGCAGGAAAACTGCATGGGTTCGACCTTCTTCTTGTATGTCCAAAACAACTCCTTGTCGCTCCAGGAGCCTCTGTTGTGGGTTTGCCTTCTCCCCTTCGTGATGCCAATGGAAGTTAGCGAGCCCACCACCTGGCAATTCCATTGGAGGTATGGTCTACCCTTTTTTTGACGTTTCCCTCCAAGTCCACGATACCTAAGGAAGCTAGTGATCACTCTACCTTGTTCTTCCAACGGAGGCACGGCCTTCGTCGCGTTTCCCCAACATTCGCATTGAAGACCTTACTCACTGGAGCTTCTTCATCCATACGCATTCTTCTGAAAGAGTCAGCGGAGCCCCTCCTTGTCCGTCCAACTCCATGATATCAAAGGAAACTAGTGAGCACTCTACTTGGTTCTTTCAACGGAGGACGGTCCCACAACATTCGCATTGAAAACCTCACTCACTGAAGCTACTGCATCCATACGCATTATTGTGAACGAATCAGTGGAGCCTCTGTAATTGTGACAGTACAGTTCGTCGTTCCATCGAATGCGATAGTTGTCACTAACACGTAAAGGACTTCAGATCTACGAAGTACTTTTCTATTAAGAATCATGGCGGCAGTCTGGGTAGTATGAGACTCTTGAAGAGTCTTAATTTGCACCAGCGATAATGTTCTTAAGTTCCTTTTGGTATCAAAGTAGATTCGTTTGGCTAGAGTAATTCTTCGCTTGATCTTCATGCTGACATCGTTGTTCAATATAATGGTCCCTCGTCAATCTACTTGAAGAACGCATATACTTCGTCTTGATCTCATGCATTCCCCAATTTGACAGCTTCTTCTAATAATAATAACGTGGTTTTTTTAGCTGCTCCAAATACTTTGCAGCCTGCCCTCGTATGCACACACACCTTGGACGTCGACGCATAGGCTTGAAACCACAGCAGACTGCATGGAGCCAAATGCCATGTGTCCAGTTTTTGTGGCATTGCAGCCACAACTTCAACCACTTTGGCAATCCAAGCCAAGCAACATATTTTTGCTGCGACTGTTTGTTGTTGTTGGAGCACGTTGTTGTTTTATGTGCGCGTTGACATTTTTATGGTCATTGGAATGCCCAGACCCAACCATAGTCCGCTCGGACCGTCTGTGACTGCGGCCCCAAAATCAAGAAAATTGTTTTCCATTTGTTTAAATATTCGTTCGATTTTTTTCGTTTTTTGTTTGTTTTGGATTTGGTTGCCCCCTTTTTTTTGTTTTCAAATTTAATTTACATTTTCAAGCTGATTAGCCAGACAATTTGGAATATTTGTGTTAAATACTTGCAATTAATTTCAATTGTGGTTGCATTTTGTGGTCTCGGAGAACATGGTCCAAAAAATAAAGTCATAGAAATTTGCTACCAATTTGCTGCGTTGGCGGTGCCTTTAAAAATTGAGTTAATTGAGTTCCAGCTGCTAAAGCTGGTAAACTTTGTTATATGTCTCATTAAATTGGCTTGTTTACTGTTTGCACATGGACATGGAACTTGGAGATACAAATGGCTAGCTACACAATTAAAGTCATAGGTTAGTCAAAGGCAATTAGTATCAATTAGAAAGGGAAAACTGGTTAAAAATAGAGGCGATGGCAGACATCGTCCTACCCGCTAAAAAATTGAAAATTTTCAATTTTCTGCAGTTCATCGCGGATTGATTCTCAGATAAATAAATTAAAAAACTTGTTCAGCTAAAAATTGAACCCTTCAACATTTTTTTTAACATGATTTATTAGGACTTCCGACATGAACTATCTTCAGCTTCATATATGTAGATCGGACGTAATCGCAGTGAACATCGATGCCGTGGATATGCATTGTATAATGTGGTTATTTGCCCCTGACTAGTTGAAGTATTTCTAACACACTTGGTGAAAATTAGTTTGTTTTTTTTACTACTAATCATAATATTGTATGAGTTTTCAGTTTATGAAGCTAGTCAAATCAGCGTACAGGAAGATTTTTTGTCGTCTTGGAATGTCTGCAATGACTTCGTTCTATTATACAAAAATTTCATGTCTTAAAGCCTGTATGCAGCACCGAAAATCACAACCCTAATGAAAAAAATTCATATAAAAAAAATAGTCGCGAAATGGACGCAGATAAACAAACAAAACAGTGTTGTACTATGATATGTAAAAACTTTGCTTTGAGAAAGATGGCGCCACCAAAGTTCACTAGATGGCGCCAGCAGTAGCAGCAGCTGCTCTGTTTTGCAAACCAAAAGTATTGTGCAAGCATATATACGGGTTGACTGGTAGAAAAAAACATATTTTACTAATCCGTTTACGATTTATTATGTGTTGTGACCTGTTTAGGAACCAAGTGATGCCGTAACAATCCAAAAAAAATAATATTAATATTCGTGCGGTCCAAACTTGGTATCATCCTAAAATAATTCTAGAGGTCCTGTCTGGGGCTATTAGTGAAATAAAAAAAGTTAAGTAGTAAATTTCGTGAACTTGAATAATTAAGCTAGAGTTACCAACTATGTAGCCAGCTTAGGCAACTCAAAATTCATCTCTCTGACACTTTAGACGTTTTTTAGCCCATTTAAATTATTTTCCCATGCAAAGTCAACCACATAAGATAAATCTAACTAACGCCAAATTGCAATGCTCAAAACCAAAGCCAGAAATTAAATATTTGCAAGCATTTGGCACAGTTTCACAAAAAAAAATCACATTTACCTAACCAAAAACGAACCCACTCACCCACAATCAAGTCAGGTCACACTGACAAAAAAAAAAATACCAAATTTGAAAACAACAAAACAGAAAGTTGCGCCAGACATGCAATAAGTCTTACGAATTTGTTGTTATTTTTGGTCCAACATGTGGCTATAAATCTGCTTTGTCTCAGACAAGCGCACTTCCTAGAGCCACAAACACGTACCTACATTTTCCGACATATGGGTCTATTATGTGGGTAAAAATTTGCAAAGCTGGTAACTTAAAAAAACGATTTTAGCGTATTTTATGCACTTTGTAGTCGCCCTATTTTCTTGATCTTTGAAATATTTCAAGATGTACTTTTATCCTATCTTTTGAAACATCTCATAAAATTACCAAACGAACTCCTTCTAGGTTATCAATCCAAGGCTCTAAAATTTTCATAGAAATTAAGCTGCTTGCCAAAACTGAAAATAAGGTTGAAAATTTTGTAAATTTTGAGATATTGGGTATAAAAAATGTTTTTGAATTAAAAAAGATGGGTTCTTTACTTTATTTCAAAGATCTCCAGTTTACTAGACCGAGTTATGTAATGTTGCTTTTTATAAATTTATTTTAAATTTTTTGTAATTTTTCAAATGTTAATTTTTAAAAAGTTTTTCAAAATAGATTTGTTAATTTTGTTTATTAAAAAATATTTTTGAAAAATTATAAAAAAAGATTTGTTAAATCAATTTTGTTCAGGGATGTTGGAGTTTAATCGATTAAGAAACAAAGAATTTTAATTATGATTTAATGAACGATCATTAATTTCTTTTGTTATCGATACAACTTCCACATTCATAACACAGGTCTACAAATACAGGGGTCATGTCAGTTCTTGGAAAGCTAAGGGTCATTTCCGAAGTAATTTGCTGCGTAGAATCCGAATCCGGGGTCAGAAGAGGGCCATCACGTCAGGATTTTGAGATATTTGAGGTTATGTACCCGAAAATCTGATTTTTTTCCCTACTTTTGAGGTTATGCACAGGGTGCAAAAAATGAATAAAAAAATTTTAATTTTTAAATTTTTCAATTTCTCAAAGTTTTTAGTTAAATGTAAAAGTAATCATTAATATAAAAAATTTAAAAAAAAATATCGATTTTAAGAAGCCCGCTTCATATGTTTTTCCCCATTTACTCGTCCGTATGTACATGTCTATATGCTACTACATAGATTTGCACTCGAATTTCTGCGCAAGCGCGCCAGAACATTTGTAAGAGCAATTAAAATCACACCACAAGGCGACGATGAGGCAGGTAATGGTGGCAACGGAGGCAACGATGGGGCAAGTGGCATGGACAGGCAGACTGGCGATAGTAAAACATGACCAGCTATAGATATGGTTGCATATACGATACATGCATTGCCCACATACAATGAATGCAACAGCAGCAACAACAACAACAGCAACTTGGGGCGAAAGGAAAGCGCCTCTTGCAACAGTTGCAACTGCAGCTACTACTGCTACAACAACAAGGTAGCCCATAAATTAGAAAATCAAAATGCCAAACGATTTTGCACAAAACTTTGATAATTACCCTAGGCACAGTTTGAGAGTCACATGCTTAAATTTTATGTCTGAACATATCATTGCGGTTTGTCCAACAAATTGACAATAAACAATTAGTTTTTGTTTTTTTTTTTTGGTGTGAATATGTGTAATGGGTTCAGTGGCGTAGTTAGAAGAGAAAAGGGGCTTAAATTTAGCAGGAACTGCATAATACTATCAAAGTTGAGGAAGTATTTAGTAGAATTTCTGACAATTTTGCTTGGACCAATTCTTGCAAGCATATATATGATAAGAAAATTGACTCTTCGACTTGAGTCGTCTTTTGTTCGTTCCGTAATATTTATATTTTGATATTCGAAAATATTTTTAAGGAACTATAATACAGCGCATTAAATGCTTTTACGCGCCTAATTTCGAATTCTTAGACTTTTAACTCGACGCTATTTTTAATATTATATTATATTTCGAATTTAGGCATTCTAAGCACGAATGAATTGTACGGGATTTCATCTTATTCAAAAGATATATTTTTTTGACTTTTTAGAAAATTCTGTTTATATCTCGATTTCTTATTAACCGATTTGGCCATATAAGTATTTAGATCGACTGAGTTGCTTAGATGCTAAAGTGATGTAAATAATTTAAAAAAAGTGAATTTTTTGAAAAATAATGTCGAAAATGAAATAATCATTTTGCCGTGCTCTGGAAAACGAAAAAAACAAAGCGAACAATTTTATTCGGATTCAGTTTGGCGTGCTACGAATTTTTATTTTCGATAAATTCATATATTTCCCTTATTTTTCCGATAAATTCTCCTGTTGTCTTGGCACGAAATTGTTTTTTTGTTGACGCAGCTCTGCATCTTTTTATTACTATACATTATTTACATTTAATTTTCATTAAAATATTACTAGTTCTTTATTATTCTATCTTTTAAATAAAATTACACAAAATTATTACTTTAGCAACAATATTTATTAAAATTAAACATGACTAAGCTATTTTTGTTACAAGGGAAATTTTCTTTGTGTAATGTGGGGACCCTGTCGCACTTATCGTCATGTGTTCGTGTATGATATGTGCACTCTTTTATTATTCTGCCCACAAAAGAGAGTGGGCACTGCGACCTGAAGATCTCTTGTACCGTACCCATATGTGCACACTTGAAGTTGGTATAAATATAATCTAAGAATATCAAATGGTTTAAAAAATTATTTCATTTCCTCTTATTATTTCCTTTTGCAACAAAACGTTCGGTTTCAAATCACATAAAAAATTCGGTTTGGTGAAATTGGGAGCACCAAACATTCGGTTTCAAAACAAATCCGAATAAAATGTTCGGATTCGTTTTCCGGAGCACTGCCGAATATAAATAAATTTTAAAAATCGTCTACTTTATAATTTTACCATACGAAGAGTTCGAGAAGCAGCATTTAAAAAATTGACATCTAAACACGAAAGTAATCTTTTGTATATTCAGCTGTGTCGAGATTTGGCTTCGTAAATTACTGAAAACTTTTTTTTCGAAAATTGTCGAATATTGCTGGCGCTGATTTTTAAATTAATCTATAGATTTGACTTAGTCTAAATCTTACGTTGAAAAATCGCTGGAAGGATACATTTCTTTTTCAATAAGAATATTGTTCTAAGCACGAAAATTTGATTTATGCAGGACTTAGCTTGCCTTGTTGCTGAAACCCCTTTTTTCTCGAATTCTGCTGTGTTGCTTGCTCTTATATCTAAAGTAATCCATTCAAAAGACGAGATGAAAGTCAAAATAAATGGCTGAAAGGATACATTTTTTTCTTCTATAGCGAATTCTTCTTAGAATTTATGTATGGGATCTAAGCAGACAATAAAATCGCGTCCAGACAAAACTAAACTTCATATAAAAAAAACGTAACCAAATGAGTTTTTTTTTTAAATCTTATTCAAACTAATGTTTTTTAAAAAATTGGGTAGTAGAAAGAGATTTTACAGTATTAAAAAGGAAATATTTTTTCAATGAAAAACTCGTTGTGTTTTGGATTGGATGTATACGGAGAATACAACTTTTATCATTATTTTCAAGATGGCCCCCCTGAGTCCTGCAACTCTCCTTAAAATTTACAAGAGCTTTTTGAAATTGGGTCAAAATTTTTCTGTGTGAAAGAAAAAGTCATTTAGTGAAAACATTTGCAAGTTTTAAAATTATTGAAAGACCAAGGGGTCACTGTTGCCTTGGAATCCCCCTTAGCTCCGTCACTGATGCTGTTATTGTTGTTCATTCATTAGCGTCAAGTTGTTTGTGTTTTGCATGGCAGATTTGAGACCGTTAGGCATCACTGCCTGCCACATTTGTCGTCGTTGAAATTATTTGAAATTTATTGCCACATCAACTCTGAATGAATGAGCCAAGTGAACGTTGCTCCATTTTGAAGCTCAGTGCCAGAGAGCACTATCAACATCATCCGCATCATCAACGTCATCACGATCATGATCAGCAGCATCATCAGCGTCATCTTCTAGATGCGTTGACAGTTGCAACAGTTGCAGTGGCAGTTGTAGTTGTTGCACCAACTCTTGTTGTTGTAGCTGCTCCATTTTGTCCATATAGACGCTTCTTGATTACCTTGCTGCCTAGTCGTGGTCGTTGTTGTCATCGTCATCGTCATCCTACTCATCGCAGCTACAGCGTCTACAGCCGCTTGACATTGCCATGTCGCCATCAAACTGCCGCCAGGCGATAAAGTTGCTTTTGTATTGCAATTTTCTTTCGTAATTGTAAGCAGATATCTGCCACATTTTACTTTTGGATACTCACTATTTCGTTTGAGTTTAAGTTTGTCAGTTTTTGTGGCATATACAATATATATTTTTTTTGTTTCTTGTAATGCAACAAAATTTTGTAATTGCTGCCCCAGATGTTTATTCAAGCTGCAAATTGCTTGCAAATGTTGAAGAAAAAGTTTTCATTTTGATGATAAAAGTGGAATTTCATGTGGGACCACATTCCAATTAGCATTTGTGGAAAGATTTCTAAGTAAGATTGTGTGATCTCTAATAGGGTATAAGTTAAGAGCTACTTGCAAAAAATGTGTAAAGAAAAGTATTAAGTAGACATCTTATATGACTCGAAAGTTGATGGTGTAAAAATTATGGATTTGGCTCTCTTTGGGCAAATTTTCTACCTGTATTCTGTATTAATTAAAATGTTTTGAACATACCCTTCTCCTTAGAGCTTTTAAATATAATACACGCTTTATCTTCAACTTTCATAATTTTTAGTTGTACAGGCGATTGCCAAAAATTTATCTTCCATAACGTTATCTCTTTTCCTTGCTGAGGCATTTCAACAAAACTACGACTGTATATTTCAATAAGATAAATTATTAAAACCTATTCTATTTTGAATTCTCAGGTCCGCCTAGTGTAAAGGGCATAATAAGGTTGTCTCCTTGCGATAACTCTACAAAGAATATTTTTTTAAGAAATAATCAAGTTCTTCTTAGCTAGAAGCCTATCAGTAAACGGAAAAACAGTTTTTATACGAAGTGTAAGACACGAAGTTTCAAATCTAGGTGTGGGGCTGTCATGATTTACGAAATTTGAAGCCCCAAGGGATCTTAATAACACTAGTACTTACCTTTCATGCGATAGACTGTAAATGCCCAAATAATTACTTTCTAGAGGCAAGTGGGGTGAATTCGGAAGAATTTGTTTGTAGATTTTTTGGAGTGCCAAAAATCTTCTTTTTTTGTGTAAATTGAAAGTTGTGTCGTTCAGTGCATAGAATTAGCTCTATTGTGTCAAAATTTCAGATCGATACTAAGATTTTTTGTTAGCTAGATTGATCTCCGTGCAAAATCCGGAAGTGTCCAAAAATAATAAATACCGCCATAAAATTTCATCGCAAACATTTTATTTCTTTATTTTTGGTAAAAAAAAAGGTTGAATAATATATTTAGAAATGTGGAATCATTAATAGTTTACCACTAAATAATGCGAGGGCCTTCACTTTTAGGCGAGAAACCCTTTCGGCTTTGCAAGTCGGAGATGGAGCTTGAAATAAGAATTGAGTTTCAACAATTTCGGGTCTAGCTATTGGGCTGGCATGACAGACGAGCTTGAAAGCCTCTAGCGATTTCTATAGCACTTTGATCCATCTGCCTTCTTACCTAAAAAGAGATTGATGGCCATTAATCTTAGTGAGATTTACTTGTACTGCAGGTTTACCAGCACTACTTAAGCAGAACTCTTTAAAAAAAATTGATCCGCCATCACGCACATCACCTTAAGCGCAGATCTTGATGCTATCCTTAATTCTTCACCCCTGAATGATGCAGGAGAGTAACTGCTTTTTCTCAGCAGGGCCGTAGAGAGAAAATCCGGGCCCGGGGGGGAAAAATTTACCGGCCCCACTATTACACCTTTAGCTTGAATCATTGTGTTCTGTAAGTACGTCAATAGAAAAAATCTTTTCCACAATCCAGGAAATAGCGTAAAAAAAATTATCCATATAAGAAAAAAAAATTTCAGAAAGTTTTATTACGACAGTAATTACACCGGGTCCCTGAGAAAACTGCTGTTTTTCAGTACTATTTTATTCTTCTATTTTAGTAAAATACGCAAGAGTTTTCCCAAGCATGACAACGTTGTCTTTTGTCTTTTTTTCTTTCTAGAGTTGAGTTTAAAATGAAGCCTTTAAAGAAGATGCTAAACATAGAGCAGGATTTTAGCGGACGTTTGTGCCAACTTTTTAAGCCTAAAAAACACCATCATAAAGTAGGGTCTAATAAATATTTATAGAGATTGTCAAGTAGCTATCAAATACATAAGTTTAAGATCCTCAAGTTTGATAGCGGTAATCGACACTTTTAAATCTCCTCACGATATTACGCAAATATGTCGGCCTGGTGTAGGTTCCTGATTTTTGGATATTTCAAGACAGATGAGCTCACTATAAAAGGTATAAAACTACTACATAGAAGATTCGGATAAGATTTTATATTCATAGAGCCTCCTTCCGAGGGTTGTCGTGGATCGCGACGACAGAGCTTCACACAAATTGACTCTTCGTAGGAGACTTGAAAAATATCAATCTCTTCGGAAGTCCTAGTCGCCTTAGTAGCAAGAGCATATATTTATATATCGGCGAAAATAAGTGAAGCGAGCCACTTACCACCAAACTTACCCGATTTTGATGATTTTTACATATTTGGTTGAGCTACTAGCTAATAGTAACCACGTCAAAAATTCCGATTATTTTTGAATTTTAAAATTCAAAAAATAAAATCATAAAAATTAAAAAAAAAAACCTTAAAAATAAATAATATTCTTTTTTTTAAATTTAATATTTTATCTATCATGAAAAAATATATCGCGTCAATATCTTCATTCGTTTAAAAGATATTGCTTGTCAAAGAATAGTCTAAAAATTAAAAACACAATTTCCAGTTATCGAGAGCTTGATAAATAATCGGAATTTTGCAATAAAATTTGACGTGATTACTATTGGCTGCTAGCTCTATCAAATATGTAAAAATCATCCAAATCGGAGAAGTTCGGGGAAAAGTGGTCCGCTCCTTCCTCTGCTTATTCCTCGGCTCAAACGAGACCTTAAGGGAAATCAATACAGCTCCGTAGAAGACGTTCGAAGAAAAGGTTATTTCGAGGACTACTAATGGCTTGGTAAAAAGAAAATTCTGTCTACTACTTTTTGATTCTACCATGTATGTTTTGAAGGTCGCTACATCCTGAAAACCACTCACCAAATACAGAACAAAATAAAAATTGCTTCCATTAATAAACCAGCTAGTATAACTTTACTTGGAAAAGACTTATGTGAATCTAATAAACATTGACCTTTTTCCAAAACTACCCTCCTGTCCCCCTACGCCTTTATAAATATAACAAAACTAACAAAAATTGATGGGAGATTTTAACTTTTATTAAAAAAGTCAGCCAATTGTGGGGCCCCAGCTGATTCACATTTTTATTTTTGACTTGCGATATCATTGGAATCTCGTCATTTCATAAATTGTATTTAAGCACTTCTAATGATTCGATAATTATAAGCTCAAAGCTCACATATGAAAGTACTCAAAACGCCATTCATTAAAGCTCAGTAAAAGAATTCTCTCAGTTGTTTATTTCCTGTTTTAAATGAATTTCCCTAAAAGCTATTTGATCTCTATAACTTGCAGAATTGCATTTTTTCTACACTTCAAGCTCATAAATATTCTTTACACCATGGCTCCAAAATCACATAATCAGCTCTAGAAACAATTTAATAGCTTTAATTGTTAGATTATCAAGAGTTTATGTGTACAATTTCAAGGCATCCATAACTTACACCAAGCCTCATTGGAATTTACTAGCAGTCCATAAAAAACGCTTCAATGATTTCAGTATGTCTATAAAACTAAACAAAATACTGCAATCAATGAGCCAAGCAAATGATTACAAAACCTAATTTAAAGACTGAATAATCTCCACAACTCAAAATGCCACCCAAATTGTCAGCTATCAAGTGACATCATGGACCGACCCTATGTATAGGAAATCCAAAATAATCAACGACTTAGTATAATAAAAAGTTGAGAAAAAATTAATTAAAAATATAAACAAAAATAAAAGCTTGACAAAAATGCAATAAATAGGCACAACATAATTAATAAATTATTTCCAGTCAATAAATGTGTGTGCGTGTGTGTGGGGGTCTTGCAACATGCCTGCCTATAGACATCTCTGTGGGCTTTGCGGAGGCGCCCCATGGATGGAGCTCAAGAGCGGCGCCGCTGTCAATCGTTGCACTGACGAACGCGGTTCATTAGGGTCAAAGCTGTTTGGGAGTCTTAGCCAAATATTGCCAAGTTTGGTGCATAAAAATTAGCTGGCTATAAATACAGCTTGGACGGTGGTTCTTTTTTTTTCCACCAATATTTTTCTACAAATTGAATTCAATTGCACTTCATTAAGCTGTAGCTGCAGCACTAAAATTTGTTGCTCTCTCAATGAAAATTTTGGAATTTGTTGATTTTTTTTTATTTAACAAATTTTATGCCCTCCACAGATTGTAAACTTAGATGTTGCAGGTGTCGGCAGGTGAGAAATATGTTTTTATGAGATGGTAATTATTGAGTAGTGGAATATGCTCAGGTGAGAATTTAAGTGGCTTGCCACTTTTAGCTGTTCATAAAGAAACATTGAAGTGGTTCCCAGGTATGGGAAAGTTCTGATCAAGCAGCGGCTTTCAGAAAAAAAAACAAAAACAATGAAGTGCTATGAAACAGGAGATGGCTATAAAAAGTGGCGGAAGAAAACGAATATAAAAATTTTGGTAAACATGGTTAGGTTAGGTTAGGTTAGGACGGCAGCTGGGACACGTCCCAACTCACTTGGGCCAAAAAATAAGCCCGTTGTGATACCGCAATGGTGGACATTCCTCCACCCTTTCCCACTAGTAGTTCCTCTAATGTACTCACTCACAACCATCCAGTGGCCTGAATAAACCTTAAGAGGCATTTTGGACTCTGTTCTGAGAGCTGGGAATGGGAGCATGTAGAAAGTATGACTTGAGGAAGCGAAACCTTGTCCTACACAGTCCAGGGTAATGACAGAAGAGGTGCTTCACCGTCTGCAGCTCTTCCTCATTGCCACAGTTTCTGCCGAAGTCATGGTGATGAGCGTTAAGCATTGATGCGTGAGTTCCCACTAGCCAGTGTCCAGTAATTGCTCGGATAACTTTCGAGCATTGACCTCTATTTAAACAGCAAAGTTCCTTGGTTCTTTTCCTGCAGTACACCAGCCAAGTTTGCCGTGAGATCCTGCACGTATTGGATATTCGATTCCACGTTTGGTTTGTAGTGTGAGCGAAATGCGATTTTATGCTTAATAAAGTCCTGAAGGAGGATGCTGTTAGTTCCTTGTCTTGCCAGTTCGTCCGCAATACAATTGCCCTCAATATCCCTGTGTCCCGGGAACCAGTTGAGGTGTATGGAAAACTCCTCTCCTCCAGAGATGAGCGACAGTTATTCACTGACTTCATGCATGATGTCAAAGAGGCGAGGGACTTAATTGCCGCCTGGCTATCCAAATATATACAGATATTTCTGTTACCTATTGGTAAGTTTTTTATTGTTGTAAGAGCCTACTGAATTGCAGAGACTTCAGCCTGGAAAACGCTGCAGTGATGAGGGAGTCGAAACGATATTCTAACGTTGAGTTCCTCAATGTAGTCGCCTCCGCCAATGCGGTCGTCCAATTTGGAACCGTCCGTGAAGATCTTAGTTGAGCCTGTCGGGCCCGGTACACCAACATTCCACTCATCCCTGGTTGGAATGTGGGACTTAAACTTTGTTATAAAGTACAGTAGTCCGTACTCTCAGGAATAAGGGGAAAATCTTTTAGAATCCTTCAGTGACAGTAGTCTAGGTCATTCTATTTTTTCGCCTCTCTCCATGCGTAGAGCCGATATTACTACTGATTGTTTTCCCACCTCATCCAAAGGCGTCTAATGCTTCGTTTGGTGTCGAACATAGTGCCCCGCTGATGGTAATCTCCGCGGTCCGCTGAACCTAACTCAGCTTTTCTTGACCAGGGAAGGACACCAAATTGGGACTCCATAGAGAAGGATTGGTCTGACAATGGCAGTGCAAAGCCAGTGGACAATGTTTGGAGACATACCCCATTTAAGTCCAATGGCCTTCCTGTATGTGTACAGGGCGATCGTGGCCTTTTTCCTCCGATCTTCCGTATTCAGCTTCCAGTCCAGTTTACTATCGAGGATTAACTCAAGATATCTGGCTGAGTCGCTGAAGGGTAGAGTAACACCATTGAGTTTGGGATTAATGAGAAGGGGTATTTTGTACCTTCTGGTGAAAAGCATGAGCTTTGTTTTGTCCGGGTTGACTCCTAGCCCGCTGGCCGTGGCCCATTTGGTAAAAATAATTCGGAGTATCCTAATTATAGTGCCTGTTAGGAATACAAATCTGGATTTAGTAAAATTTTATTAGGAGAGAAAAATAAAATATCCTAGATATTTTTAAATTTTTTTAATTCAATTCATTGCATTATCATTTGCAAAAAAAACTGTCAACCCATTTTTTCAACTTTTGGAGGGGTCCGGACCCGAAATATTTAAATGAATCACGCATGTAAACATCGCTTTACAAGTTTCACAACATTAGTCTGCTTTCTAATTCATTGCATTTCAAGGCGAAAGGGTATTTCCAAAGTATGCCAAAAAAAAACTAGTATGTCCCCAATTGTTGCATTAATTCCTGCAACCTTTTAGTATGTCTGACTTTCGTGCTACTTTCTCTAGTGACAATTTGACATGTTGGTTTGTCTTTGTTTCGCCTAAAAACATGCTAGTAAAAATTTCGAACTTGGCTTCGTATTTAACAACATTTTACACATTGATTGATTGCAAAACGTGCGCCGCAAAAGAAAATGTTGCCACCATTTTCATTGCAACAAGGCAATGCAATTGTTTCACTTAGTATTCTTCGCTCCGAGACTTTTCCACAATGGCATTTTCTTCATTTGCGCCTAACAATGGCAACACTTTGTCACGATTTTAGCTGCCGCAAGGCAATACTGGCTGCAACGACGACTAACAAGACAACGGCAACATGTTGCAGCCAGAGTTGCTACCACTTAATGTGGATGCGACTGTGACTTCCTACAACTCTGGACTCTAGACATTCTGCTGTTGAATTATCACCGCGCATGTGTGACTAACCTCCCCAGGCGGTGCACAACAGACACAAAAATATGTACAAAAAAAAAATACAAGTGGGTCGAATAAGGTCCGAACAAGTCGACTATCATATACTCTGAACCTCCTAGACTATTCACTGAACTGAGTTTGATTCCCAAAACTTGAAACAGTAGAGATATAACGAACTCCTCCACAAAGAATTTATCCATATTACGAATTTTTTCTTCAACCATACTGCGTATTCTCTTTATAACGAATTTTGAAATATAATGATCCAAAATTCTGATACCACGTGAATTCTATAAGAGGAGTTCTACTGCAATTGGAAAGATTTCGATCTTAATAGTGCAAGGCGGACTAGTGTGTAGCCTCACAAAAAAAATTTGTTTTTGTTCTTGACATCCAAATCTGCGTACCGATTTTGTTGACTGTACCATTTTCCCAAACTACATACTTTACAAATAGGAGATTTAAAGTGGTGCGTCAATCAAAATTAATTAAATCGATAGATTATAAAAGGAAAGGCAAGATCTGTGTCTAGTTTCTTGATTATAATTTATGAATAAAAAATGAGATCCCCGTTGTTTGAGAACTTCAAACTTTTTAAAAAATTGTATGTTTCCTTTTGCTTAGCTCTTAAAATACTCATAATAATGGCGTCCCCATACAATAGAAAGATTTAGAGTTCAATCGTCCGATTGTTTAAAGTTCGTAGGATCTTACCCAATTTCATTCTACCTAATATACCCCTCACACCTAGATTACAGTGTATACAAAAAAAAAGCCAGCTGTTTGTGGCACTGAAGACATTACCACTTGGCTGCGCTCTTGGTCTATGTGCCTTGCGTGGTGGACCCAACCTGCTAATGTTTTCCTCGAGCTTGCGCTTTAGTCATAATTTTAACTCTGAAAGATGCAGCAGACTTTGGACAGGATGGCTTCTTATTTATGGTAGCAACTACTACGGTCTGCTACTGCTTTTGTGAGCATGTGATTTTATTTGAATTTTTTATTTTTTTTTGTTTTATTTTTTTGGCCATGTCTTGGTAATGATCTTGTTACTGCTTGTCTTGGACCCTTTTGCAAGAGCCGACAAGGGACCATGTAAAAAGTACTAACGAGCATTGCCCCTTTTCGCATTAATTTGCAAGTGTGATGATGATGATGGAAATGGTGGCACGATCATTCATAAAATGAAAGTAAAGAAAGGGATTAAGTGATTAAAAGAGATTCTTCAGATTTGTACATGGAATATGATTATAAACGGGTTATCTTGGGAAAGTTCTCTTCATGTGAACATTTTGAACGACACTTCGATTACTCACGTAGCGTCCACGGAAGCATAGTGGGAATTAGTTTGAAGCTTACAAAATTTCATTTAATAAAACTGTGATCGATTTATTTCAAGGACAAATACGAGTCCAAAGTGTCTTCTAAGGTTTAGATAATTGCGAAAGGACGTTTTTTTATGTCTGTGTAATCGTTCAGCAGCGGCCTAGACACAATATTTCGAGGGGGCACTAAATTCCTATCTAATGCTGAACATGTTCGAAATTTTTAAAAACTCAGTTGTATCGGTGCAGCCTCCCCCGGTTAATATCGATTAATGGCTACGGTTATATTTGTTGTTTTAAAATCATTTATTTTTAGTATCGACTGTAACCGGTTTGTAGACATTAGTAGATGTCGTTTCGGTTACGGTTTCATTTTCTGATTAATAAATTTATATATAAAATAAATTTTGTTTAAATTCAGTCAGTGTAGGGCTGAGTTAAGTATTATTTTTTCTTTTCTTTTACATATAGTATTATTATTGCATTAAGAAATAAAATGCAGTAAGCTTACCTATTCAAAATTTAAATCCGATAACATTTTTTCCGATTGCGAAGAGCGCATGATTCAAAAATTAGTTTTGATTCCTTAAAGAACCATTTTTTTCCGATCTCTTTGTGTAGCTTTCTCTTCGGTTTCAATGATTTTTGCATGTATGATAGATTTATTAGTCAATATTCATCTCATAAAATTATTTTTACAAAGTTTATCGAGTTATCGTTAACTAAATATTTATGTAGACTTTTGCTTAACACTCATATATCGTAAACGAATAAAACTTTTTAAATCATTTTTTTTTAATGAAAGATAAAACTTTAAGTAAAACAAAAAAATTGCACTTTTAAAATTGAAAATATTTTTTTTTTAATTGAAATTTTTTTTTTTTATTCAAATACGTCAAATACCAAATTTTTTTTTTAATTTTAACTAAAAAATATTTTCTTTTAATCAAATAGATAAAGACAAGAGAAAACTTTTAAAAGGCAAAAAAATTACCTTTTTTTAAATTAAAATTATTAAAATTAGACTAGGAGAGGTAGACGTACAATGGGCACCAGACGTCAAATACCTGGTAGTTATCTTAAGGCCTATACGCAGCACGAAATATTTCGAGCGGAATCGCCAATATACCATTTGGGATATTTTTTTTTATATGAAGTTTTGCGATTCCGCGCGAAATATTTCGTGCTGCGTATAGGCGTATAGAAGAAATTTTCTCTGTTCAGATCGATTTTCCAAGCCCTCATATTTTATGGCGCGCCAATTTGGGCTGATGTCGCAAAGTGCCATTTAAACAAGCTGCAGGTGGCACAAAACAAAGTCCTGAAAATGATAATCAAACTTCCCTGGTTTCATGCTACGATCGATCTACACAATTTATCAAAAATTTAACTGGTGGAAGACAGACTAGACAAAATTATCAAAATTAAATTTTATTCATTTATTTCAAAAATTTTTTAAAAAATTATAAAATTTTTTTTATTACAATTTGTTTAAGTTAAATTTTTTTTTTAATTTCAAGCTATATCTTTCATTGAAAAAAAAAATTTAATGTGGATTTAAACTACACATTTAATAAAAAAAATCATTTAGATTTAAAAATTCCAGTTTTTGGAAATTATTTGTTCATATATTTTTTATTTAAAAAAAATAATACCTTTTTTGTAACCAAATTAAAATTGAAAAGTGCTCCAGGTTGCGCTCGGAAATTTGATCATAATTTATTTGCAAGAATAAACGAAAAAAAAAAAAAAACAAGAATAAATCGATATCCTATTATGATATTTGTAAAAGTTATACTTATTTTAATGATGGTCGTCATAGTATCCAATACCTTGCAAAGGTGTCAATTAAAAAAACAAAATAAGGTACAAATTTATATCAATATCCTTTTGGGCAATTTACGAAAAATTACCAAAATTCTTAAAAATTGGATTTTGTAAATAAAATTTTAGCTATGCTTTGGAAAGAATTTCTCACACTTGATGGGAAATTTCAAAAATTACAATGAATATTTATTTCGCATTTTAAGAGAAGTCAAAGCTCAAAAATTAGGAATTTCGCCACTTTTTTTTAGTGTTCTAAATCAGTGCTTAAAATTTAAAAAAAAAAAAAAATAAGACAGCTCAAAATTCTTTTCAAAATTATTGTACAACACACCAGTAGGGACTATCTAGTGTATGTGTGACTCCCCCAGGGGTCAGCCGGTACAACCTATTGTACAATTGCAATAGAAATAAAATTAAAGTTAAAGAGATTGTAGTTTATTTTTACTACTCCCAAAGCAAACATTTTTATGTCGTCTGATCATGATGCATAGTAAAGTTTACGATGTAAACGGTCTATAAGACATTATGCGGGTTGGTCTCACTGTAATAAACATTGAGTCAGCCAGTCCTGCCAACTCATTTATCTTTTAATGTTTATTTCAGCATCGATGGTAGAAAAAGTGTAAATGATCTGACATAACATTCAGTCCAAGTCCAAGTTGCATGCTCATTATGATGTTCATTACGAACATCGTTTGCAGTTGTTTGTTGCATCGTGTTGTGGTCGATTAGCACCTCCATGCACTGGAATTGTTTAGACTAGCGTACTTCCGTTTCGGGTCTGCATTTACCAGCTGCACAAGAGTCTTCCCGGGATCTCTCGCTCTCTATTAGTGCTCTGGTCCAGACAACAAGTCACGTCGTCAACTTGACATTTAAATTGTGCTCTGATAAAGTTGCCAACAATTTTTTTGACATATGCCAAGGCATGACAAGTCGCTAGCACTTTGTCAACAAGGGGTGAGTAGGAAGAGCGGGAAGTTACAACAGTTGGTCACATTGTTGCAGTCTTGACTTGAATGTGGCACATATCTCAGCCAGCTGTCATATTGTATTTTTGTGAGTTTTGCGTGTGGTCTCATTACAAAAAGTAAATGTCTACAAAGAGCTTTTGCATGCGCCATAAAAAACTCAGAATGGTATGCATTTTAGAAGGTTGCACGTTTTTGGACGCTCAGAGAGCAAGCGAGTCGTTAAAATGATGTCACTGATACAATTTGCAAGCGAATTATTTTTAAAAATTTGCATAAAGACTTTAATTATTTCAAATCTCAATGAGTGTTCTATGTATTCTATATTTATGCAACCAACAAGAGTGGCGGGTAAAATCGGCACATCCCGACTTGAATATATTTCTTACCAATTTTCATACAATTTTGAGCTACTTTAACATTTATTTAAAGGTTTTACTGCCATATGTTGGCATAAATTGTTTCGGCGGGATAGTTGTGGTATCCCCAAAAAGATTCAAGAATTTTTATATTTAAGTCTGCAGAAGTACTCGAACTGATTTTTTTTACTTTTTAACAAACAATTACATAGTTTTAAGTGAAGCTTTGAGGAGAAAAGCTTTGCAGGTTCTCAACCGAAAAAAGTTCTTTGTCGAGTGTCAAGATTGTGGTTTAAAAAATTTTCGTCTTAAGGCCTGTGCAAAGCAGCCTAAAACGCTTACGTAAAAGAATGAACTGGTTCCGAACTAGTAGTGCCGATCACGTGCGGTAGAGCAGTGTTGCTCTATAATTTTGGTCAAAACCAGCAGTTTAGTTTTACCGGCACAACCAAAACAAATGGCCAAATCTAATCTAATCTTTCTTGAAAAATGTATTACAATCCTTTTACTAGTTATAGTAAGCTGTTCAACAAGCCAGTAAAACGTAAAAAGTGTTAAAATTATCCGCCATCGTATAAAAACATTTATTACATTTTTATTGCTTGATTCAGCATAGCCTTAAACTAAACATTTTTGACGAAATTTTTGACGAAATTTAATTTGTATTTGTGCTAAATTAATTTATTTTACATCTCTGTAAATCTTCACCTTTCTGCTCGAACGACGATAAATGTCTTCCGAACTAAAAAACGTTATCCATTTGAAAACAAAACCATTTGAAAACCAAACATATGTTTTTTTTATTATAAGCGTTTCAGTTGAATTCAAAATACCACAGAGAAATTTTTAAGAAAACAAAAAACACTAAAAAAAATACACATTTCGTTGAACCTTAACTACCACAAAGTTATCACAAAAATTACCACATTTCGTTAATAGTAGTTCTTTCTGGAGGCAATTACTTTACAGTTTTTGTTCGGAATCGTTCCGGGCTGCTGCGTGCTGACCTTCAGAAACAAACATCTTTTTTTTGCGAAAAGTGGGCTATATAAAAAACGTGTTCAGGCTGTTAGACAGACAGATCTACAGATAGGCAAACCTCCATTATAGTTTGTGCCATCTTATGTTTTCTTAAAGGCATATCCCTAAAATTATTGTTCTTACTTAATAAAAGAAATCTTTTGCTTTTAACATTTCTATATTTTTCCCATAACTTTTCTACTATCCAACCCTTCAGAAAATTTCGTTGGTATATTCTGTCAGTCTGGTTGCTCTGTCATAATACAATGAATTCAAAAAACTGCCCAATTTTTGCTGCACAAAGAGATAATCCTCAATTCAATTAAAAATTAATTAAATGGCTCGGCTGAATAAATGTTAACTAATGACGTCACAGTCTTATTTTAAAGCGCGCTTAGAGAAATACGAAATACGACCCGGTGCATTGGGTAACCTTCTTAGAGATAGTCCATGGTATTAAGTGCCTGGCTTGTGGAAATTTCAATCGCTTTAGGTTGCGGCTTTTGAAAGCCTACCTAGACTTACATAAAGCTATGTCACTTTTAGGGTCTGAGTATGCAAAAACTGGGACGAACTTGATTAAAAATTGTTGCATCGTTAAATAAAAAATTGACTCATCGTCAGGCTGCGCCCTCAAAAATCGTTTAGCTCTTTGAAGCTGCATTCAAAGACTCACAGCTATTTATTTTTAAAGTTATTTGGCTCTATAAATGTGGTCTGGCCACATTAAAATACTATAAAACTTTAAAGCAGTAGTTGCCGCAACAGAATATCACTTGGTTTCAGTTTTCGAAAGTTTTGCGCTGGGGTCCATTAGTTTTAATATGCACTGTCAAAGACATTTTGATAGCCATGCTTAGGCGCTAATATGCCAGAGGTCTTACTAATCAACTTGTGGGCGTTGCCACACTGTTGTTACCTCAATGCTCTGGGTACTTTCTATATGCCAAAGCCAGCGAGCACTGGACACGCCCCCAAAATGCAATACGCCCATGCCGGCTTAATCAATCTCTTTCAAATGTTCATATGGCCCGCCCAAGACGAGCCGACTGCGTGTCTTTCAACGCCGCGCACGCAAATCCTCCAGGCTTTTAATCAAAGTAATCCCTGCTCGCCCCGCCTGGTGATGATCTGCAGGCGGCTAGACAACTTTTGCGTGCCTTTGACATCTGGGAACGTAAATCACCAGAGCAATTAACGACATTGCTATTGCAGTACCCGAGGATCATCAAGCCATGGCCTGGTGTTTTAGCCAATAGTTGGCGGAAATTGTGACTACGGTCAATAAAAATAAATTGCAATTAAACAAAATTTCCATAAATATTGGCGTTGTTAGTGTCAATAATAAATGCAACAACATCTGTTCAACTCTTGGGAAAATTCGAAAGTTAAGGTGAAAGATGAGCAGCATAGAATGTGAGTGATAGGGATTCATCTGAGATAAGCTATTAAAAAAAACCTTAGGAGAGTAAGTCGAAGCTGTATTTTAGTGAACTTTTTCAAACGCTTTTAAAATCACATTTTCAGTTTCTTCGGTATACGCCCCCTGCTGGCTTGGCTTACGAATTGGAGGGTATTTCGTTTTAAAAATCAAAAATTGAGCAAATAGGAGGTTAGATTAGGTTACATGGGCCGATGTTTATCAATAAAAACATAAAGGAAGAAAACAAAAGAATTAGGGAGGGCTGGGTGGTGTAGTTGTGTGGCCCATCTGTAGGGTGTCATCGAAGATTTAATCGCTCTCATTACTAAACCATGGTGGGAATTCGAAGAAGAGAGCCAGGGGCAGATTTGCCAAAAAAAAACAGGTCTTCGAAAAATGGCTTTCCCAGTTACTGGATGCATTTTCTAAAACGTGCAGGGTAGTCCCATAGCAGGTGTTCGATGCTTTCTCCCTCTCTCCTGAGCTACGCAGATATAGTGGAGAGTAATGTGCATCCTCTCGGCCAAAAGACACACCTGTTAAAACTCCTGTTATTGATTTTGTGGGACCGTTTGTGTGTCCTAAAGATCGTATCAAATGTGGAATCCGAAAAATGTGAAGCAAATTTTTATATTTTTAACTATTTTGGTGACTATAGATTTATTACAAAATATGAGCAAGCGGCTCATTTAAGTAGAGCTTCTGGGCAAAATATTTTAAGTTTTTAATCTTGTTTGCCTACAACTCCCGAATTACAAAACAACTTTAAGAACATATAATAAAAAGACGGAAGACCTTCACCAAGAGTCAAAAATATAACTGAAAAAGTATAAAAAATAGGAGTTTTTTGGTCTTAAACAAACTGACAATATCGAAAGACAGATAGATAGATATACATAGAAGGAAAAATGGTCACTAATCGCAATATTCTTATGGTTTGGTAAAAACAGGGTCCCCAATAAAACAACAGACGATGACCACACGAAATACAACTCTTATGATCAGTGAAACCGTTTCTTATCACATATTTCAAAGATAACATAATAGAATGAGCGGAACTGATGCAATATGCAAATTAAGGAGGTCTTCTTTATATTTGACATTTGATACTCTATAGAAAATATTCTTAGAGCTGTCAATTCAATAATTTCTTAAATAAATAACAACTAATAAAAGTCTACATCAACAAAAAAAACACCATTCATTTATTTAATTGTGAATTCAGTTCCAAACAAACGAGCACTTGTGACGTCATGCACCACAGCACAAAACGAAAGTTGTACATAGAAAGAAACCTTCTCATTTTTTTTTACGTCATGCAAGTCCTCCTCGCTTCTCATATATAGTATTTTAGCTCATATGTAATTAAATTTTATGGAATAACTTTTTCGTTTTTATTGACTGTTATATTAAAAAACTATTTATTTTATTAATTTATTTCATAAGAACAGTTTTTTTTTTTTCATTGGAGGCTACACAAAATATGGGATCAGGAGCAATCTTGCTCAATTAATACCTCAACTATTGTAGTAAAAAAAATAGAAAATTTGTGTAAATAACCAATGAAAGTATGAAACCTATAAAACTTATAAAAAAGAGAATCTTTCATTATTTTATTTGTAAATGTAACTAGAATTTTCAGTTAATAAATAATTTTTTTAATATACACTTTACAGAAATATTTCATAAAGATTGTACAATTCCTTCAGTACGGTTCAGGCCTGAATCAGGCATTAAAAATATAGCTGAATTTTCAGTTCCAGCCATGAATCTAATTTGCTTCAAAAGATAAGGACAGAAATCCTAGGTGAAATAAATTTATTGACAGAGGAAGACGCATTTTTATGTCATTCTTTTGTAATTTAAAACATCTTTCTATGGTCACTTGTAGTTATGTGAAGAGATTCAAAGATTCTTTGCTTTCGTAAATCCTAGCCTAAAAAACTCGAGACTATAATCATCCTTTTTATAGTCTTCTCATAATTCTTCAAGTTCTTTGTCTATAAACATGTCTTGAAATTTAATGCAGTTTACTTTGAGGAAATTTTAGGATACAATAATTTTCGCAATAATTTTTTTTTTAAGATTTATATTAAACAAAAATATATGTAATTCATAAAGCGTTTAAGACCAAATTTGTGCACTTTTATTATTTTGCCTTGTGACTCATAGCAACATTTTCGAAATTCCCTCGAAATTTAAAGCCAGTTAAAATTTGAAAAAAAAACCATTTAGACTCGAACAACTTTCGCTTATTCCACAGCACAAAAGCTTTTGCCGCCAAACTGGCCGAAAGAAAAAATCAATTAAAATCAAGACGACAGGGGAGCTGCCCCTGCAACAAGAGGCACCAAAAAAAAAATGCCTGCACATGTTCCTAAGCAAAGCAGCAACATTTGAAGACGTCAAAATTTAATGCATTTGCACTTGACACGCAAAGGAAGTTGCAACTTGCAACACTCTCGAAATACAACAAAAAAAAATGTTGCACTTGCAGCATGTTGGCAACACTTGGCAGCAGCAGTGCCCCGCTCCTGTCTCATCTAGCCGTAGTTGTTAGAGGTGGAGGAATAAACAGATCAAAAGGTCGGATTGCGCTAACCCGTGGACGCCCACTTTTTCGCACGCTTTTTACTTCTATGCTGCGCCGGATACGCGAATACTACGTCTAGATAAACATGGAGTGTATAATCTATAATAATGTTCAGCTGAGAGAGCATCCCAGAGGTGCAGCAGCTGTAAGCCGGGTTGCAAAAAAAAAAACGTTAGAAATTGAAAAAAGTGGCAACGACAGCCGCTGGTGAAATTCTTTCATCAATAGTTATGAGCTGGGCAGTTGAATGGAGCTTGTTGTTGTTGTACGAAGTTTAGTGTAGAATGGCAAAAAGTTGTGGCTTACAGAGTTGCCAGGTGTTCAGAAATATGATTTTGAGTGCTGTTAATAGTTGCGTTGAAAAGCGTTTTGGAATTTTCTAAAGTAACTAATGTTTCTTGATATTTAAGTGCATGAGTCCACTTAATTTTTAAAAATCGCAAAATCGCCTTGTATAGCAAATATTGAAATTACGTTTTAGTGCAGTTCGTTATACCTAAGTTCGACTGTAGTGCCAAAGTTTTTGTTGTGAAAAATTTCAAAAGAAGTACTAGGCTTCTTTTGTAAGTCTGTAAGTTAATAAAAAAGTAATTTGGTGATGTACTAGGGGACTTTGCCACCTGCCCGCTTCATTCAAGCTGAATCGGGACAATTTTCGACGTTCCCACTTTTCAAGAGTTTTCTTTTTTTTGAATGCCTCTTTAATTGATCAAGCTGTCTGGACTTACAATCTTCGTCTGAAATATCTTAACACTCTTTTGCCTATGCACTATAGTCCAAAAGCCCACTATTTGACCTTAACTTCAAAAATACTCTTATAGGGCTGAAAATGGTCACATTTCATACATATGGCTTAACCCAAAAATTTGCCTTAAAAATTAGCTTGAGGCAGTGGGTTAAGGTTATGTCAAAACTCTGAGGTGCTGGGGCTTATGCCATAAAAATAGACTTCTGAACCACTGTGCCATGGAGTTCTTTGTTGTTATGCTACAACTCTGACGTGTTGCTTTTTTTAACCTTGGATTTGGATTAAGCGACCCCACAGACATATGGTGAGCATGGGGTGAACTCCAAACACGAAAACCCAAATTTTTTTTGTAGCTGTTATTTATATTTCTCCTATTGTTGCAAATAGTAGAATATATTTATAGATATTTCAAATATTTTTTTCGATATTATGCTACCCATAATTATGTTTTATTAATATTGTGAACACAAATAAGCCACAGCTTGCACGCGCCAACTAGCGACAAAAAAATTTTTGCCAGTCCACCTAGCGGCAAAAAAATTAAGTATTTAAATATGCCACACTAAACAGGAAAATAAATGATGACGATGATGCTGTGTTATTTATATTTCTTCTAACGTTTCAAAGATATATTATAATATATTTTTATAGTTTTGCTAAATATTTTTCTATAACTATGTTAAAAAAATATTGTGAACATAAATAGACAACAGCTTGCTTGCGACACCTAGCGACAAAAAAAATTAAATATTAAAATACGGCCACACTAAATGGTTAAATAAATGATGGCGATTATCATGACGGCGTTAGTAATTATTTTATATTAGAGATTTACATTGATAGTCGTAGATATTTTAAACGCGTAAGCAAGTAATTCTCCAAATTTAGGATGCTAGCTTTTGATAATGGTCAAAAAACTGACTCTAAAAAAAAAAATATTGTTTTAAAAAAGGAAGTACCAAGTTTACACTTGTTTTTTTTTACTTTCGGTTATATGTAATGCCTCGAAGCAACCCTGAATATTTTTGAAAAAGTGTAATCTGTTAATTTTCCGAAATTCGAAGAAATACGATAGTATCGACTTTCGTTGTTGGAAAACAAAACAATTTTAAAGGAGAAAATTGACTCATAAAAAACTGGGGTGCGTTCAGGAGCCCACGGCAGTAACGAAATTCCGTATCAGATGGCCAGATCGCCATTTGGGAGGCTGGGAGAAGTTATTTTGATAAGGTTAATACGAATAAATGTGTCTAGCTTCTTGGCTATGACGATGACATTGATATCATTGGTCGAACCAAGCGTGATGTCACTGGTGCTTTTGGAGCAATCGAAAAGGAATCGGCGAAAGTAGGTCTCGCGGTAAATATGGACAAGTCAAAGTTTATGGCGGGCTCCAGCAGGGAATCCCGACGTCTTTCAAACGGTCCAGGAGTTTATATACCTTGGCTCTGCACTTGCCAACAACAATAATGTTAGCCTGGAGATTATGCGACGGATAACTCTTGCCAGCAAGTGCTACTTTGGGCTCAGTAGGCAAATAAATAGCAGAGCCCTCTCTCGACAGACGAAGTTAACACTTTACAAGATGCTCATCCTTCTAGTGCTTCTATATTGTGCTGAAACCTGGACAACAACACAATTAGATGCAGCTGCTCTTGGGATGTTTGAGAGCGAAATTCATCGCAAAATCTTCGGGCCTGTTTGCGTTGTCGGTACCTTCCGTATTCGATGGAATTATGAGCTATATGAGCGAATGAGTGGCATGCGACTTCGCTGGCTGGGTCACGTCGCACGTATGGAGGAGGAAACACCAGCTCGTAAGGTAGTTGGCGGACAACAAAGGAGAGAACGGCCTCAGATAAGTTGGCGAGACCAAGTGACTGAAGCCCTAACATCACTTGGAATTACCAATGGAAGGAGGCGCGCACAAAGCCGCGTGGAAGCACATTGTGCAAAATAATAATAATAATGAACTATTTTATTTCCTTTCATCCCAAGCATAATTTTAAAATCAGTGGTAGCTGTTTGAAAATAAATAAATAAAAATCAGTGGCAGGCTAAGACCCAGGTTGAAACTACAAAATTGGAGCTCAGCGGCAGGGGCAGGATTTTAAGATCTTTATTAAGAATAGAAAAAGTAACAAATTATTATTCTAAAAATAATCACTTTAAAAAGCTCAAACTGACTTAAGTATACAAACTTCCTTATACGCTGTCCGAAATTTCAAAGTAAATAAACAATTTGTCTAGACCCTTCATTGCGTCTATCGATTCATTAAGACTTTAAGAAATTTCAATCCAAATATTTTTCAGTCTTTGAGTTGAACCAAAAAAAAACGAAAATTAATCGTATGAGTAGCCTTTTATTCGTTTCAGATTTCTCTCTTGAAAACATTGATTAAAACAAAAACCTAGAAGTCTATATCAAAAAGTTTATGTGTGGTAAAACTTACATTATTATATAATTTTAAGATTAAATTAAAGAAATTCTTAGTTTTCAAATATTTTTGAATCGGATTACACACCCAGTTCTTGGAATGCCCAGTTAGTCGCCTTTTAAATTAAATAAATTTACACTATACAATTTTTAGATTAAATTAAAGAAATTCTTAGTTTTCAAATATTTTAAGATCGGATTACACACCCAGATCTTGGAATGTCCATTTGGTCGCCTTTTATATTAAGTTTGGTAGCATTGAGGCGGATGGAGCAATTAAAATTTTATACTTTAAGCTTAAAAGCAAAAAAAAAGAAACAATATTTTTTTTTTTATTACAAGTTCCAATGAACATTTTTATTTCTTTCTGTTTGATGCCTGACAACCCTGGCAATGCGTAAAGGCATTCGCCCTCAACCTGCCGCAAAACTTTTTGGCCAAAACAACCAATAAATAGTATCAATCAGAAAAGATCGCAAAAGTGCTGCACCTAGCGGCTCCAACTGGCCCAACTTGCAGCTGTCTTGCCGCAGACTCCACCCTCTGCAGCTTGCAACCCCACCGTTCGCCACACAATCGCATATGCAACACACTTCAAACTAACCCAAACGTTTGCCGACACAACAAATAATGATTCATGCGAGAAAAGTAGTGGCAGAACAGGTTCTAAAACGTGACTGGCAGACCTACTCCAGCGTACTCCAGCGTACTCCAAGATGGGTATGGGTGCTGCAGACAGAGACCTGCTAAAGCCAGCAAAACACCAAAGTCCTTGTGGCACATGTGGCAGCTATTGTAGCGTTGTACGCCGCACATGCATTATGGTTCAATAGGTCAACGATGCGTTGAATGACGACAAAACTTTGGACTGCGACAGACAAAAAGTCAAAAGCATTAAGGAGCAGCAGTGGGACACGAGAGAGTTTGTGGCATGAAAAATTACAGTAAGACACGTCAATCGCGAAACTGATCATCTCTGGCTCATATTTTACGATACGAACCCCAACGAGGCATGTAATGCGCATCTTAACTCCGTAAATAATTCTCGCCAAACGGAACGTTCCGCACTCGTATGCTGGAGAAGGCATAAGGAACCGCCACCAAATGATTGCAATCTCTACAAATCAGAGAGAGAGAAAAAAATAAGCGAAAAAGCGGAAAAAAACGTCTTCTTAAATGCAACAAAAGCGACTTCTAAGCTCTGCTTCTACTGCTTTGAGAAATGTGTAGACCACCAAACGACACATCGTTCCATGTTCGGAAGAGTGTTAGTGGTCGGTGCATGGTGGAGGGATCTGTAGTGAAGTCTGTTTGCAGTTTGTCAAAAAGATGTTGGCGTTTTGATAATTTGCTGCACAACGAAAAATCTGTGTAGGATTTCCTGTTTTTGGCTATGGTTTTTTTTTCATTTTTCATTTTTCCCCATTTGGTTTGGCCGCAACAAATCTGTAGCTGATTTAAATCTTACAAGTTTACTTAGTATGGAGTTAGAAGTTCGTAGAGCTGCTCCTCTATGTACTTTTTGTATGTGGGCTTGACTTTGACAACGAATGTTTGACAATGTTAAGAGCCAAGTTAAATGGGCTAAATTGTTTTCTTATTTGATCGGCGATTTAGGCAACAAAGAATAATCGAAGCTTTTAATAAATATATTGAATTGATTCTTCCAAGATATTTGAAGATTTTCTGTTTGGCACAAAGTATCAATTATTTCGTGGAGCTCTCACTCGGTCCTAAAGAGATCGTAGATACATTCAATTCACATTCAATACATTGATTTTTCATCATAAAATGCATATTAAATATACGTCGCTCAACTTGAAAAATTGAATCTAATTATTTGAATTTGGTTTAAAAAAAAAATCGTTTATTGAATTCAGACTCATTAGATCTTTATTAAATCGTAACTTGAAAGACGAATTTCTATATATAAACACTTGCTAACAATAGAACACGATTTTATTGAAAGGTTTATATTAATTGAGGATACACGTGTTGTTTGCCACGAGTAAATCATTTTATTTCTTCAGAAAAATAGAGGTCGCTTACGGCCCATCGCGAGTCATCATCGGAGCCTACTTTTCTACATGGGTAAAAAGATCTGCTAGATGAAGTAGAGAGTATTTCTTTAGAGGTTCCATTTGCCAAAAACGATTCAATGTATTAAAAAGTCATCATAAAAAATTCAAATTAGAAATTCGAAGTAAATAATGGGTGTTTTTTAGAGAGGTTCTATTTTCAAAAAAAATAAATAAATGTTCAGAAATCGCTCAAATCTAACGGCGTGGACTTCCAGAATGCGCGAAATCAAGCGCATATTATGTACCTACCAAAAAAAATACGCTTTATATCTGCATAAATTTGTTGTTCTATCGACAACTAGTGCCACTTGCAACGTCATTATAAAGCTCTATAAACTCTTTTGCCAGCTAGCACATTGATGCACTTTGTCTATTAATTTGTTTATTTAAATTTTTTTATAAATAAAAAATGCTGATTACACAAATATTATTCAAAAACACAACATTTATGAAGTACACTTTCAATGACGTTGAAAATGACACAAAGAACAAATTAATGCAGATAGAAAGGGTGATCTTTTTTGTAAGTATATACACTCCCGATTGGTTGATGACTCAAGGTTTTTTCATACAACATTATGTTTCAAAATTAAAAAGCCGAACAAAATAAACAAGCAGAAGATATTTTACTATTCAGTATTCAATAATAAATTAAACAAAACAAAAATGGGAGTTTTAAATCAAATGGTTTATTTTTAATCTAATATATATTTTTGTTATTAAACCAAATAAAAATACTTAATTTTATCGATCAATCAAATAGACTCAAGCTCTAAAAAATTATAAAAATAAGCTCAAAAAATAAAAAAATTTAACGTCTTTTTGAATTTTTAAATATTTCATACTTAATTAATAATGTGTGCAGCTACCTTTATTAGAAACGACTTCATAAAATCGATCAGGCATTGAATCATATACGGACTGCAAATAATTTAAAGAAATTTCAATCCAAGCGGTAGTGATAGCATTTTTTAGCGATTTGATATCATCAAATTGTCTACCAGCTTAATAGACTTTACGAAAAAGACAACCACACACGTTTTCGATTACATTAAGGTCGAGAGAATAAGAAGGTTACTCCATGAGGGTAACATTTTGGTTCTTAATCCACTTCTTTACCTGTCGAGCTGTGTGAATTGGTGCATTATCCTTTTGGAATGTCCAGGGACTAGGCCCAAATATGTTGGAAAAGCCTTTTGGTGCAGCTCCTCGTAGCGTTTGGCATTCATCCTAGATGAAACAAACTGCAGTTCGAATGCTCCATACTAAGAAATGGCAACCTACTCAGTTTCTTCACCGTCACGGGTAAGATGACGGGTCAAATTGTGTTCTTTCTTTCTTAGATCATGGAAGTAATAGTTCAATCCATCTGGTCCGTTGAAATTAAAATGTTTTTTGTCGGAAAAAACGATTTTGATCTCTTTTCCATGACATCTCTTTTCCATGACTACGAGCAAAATATTTTTTTTAAATATTAATCTCTTCGGATGCTCAGTTCGGTTGCTATACTTGCATTTACTCCCGAATTCGATCGAAATTTAACTGCAGAGCACATTGAATTTGATGCTTCTCGAAGAATCTTTTTCATATTTTTTCCATAATTTGACGGGTTTCTTGAAAAATGAGACACAATAGTCTGACTTTAACAAATTTTTCCAACTACATATCTGCCTTGTTGTAAGGTTGCAGTCTGTGTAAGCCAATATTCTGCCTTTTCTTCTGAAGTTATAGCAGCACCACGCCCCATTTTGTGTTTAATTAATCAGAAATTGTGAAATAAAATAAACCACTTTATTCGCATAGCTCATCGCAAAGTAAAATTACAGTCTTTGAATCTTTTTGGATGATGGAATAAAAAGCTAATTTTTTGTGGCAGGACCAAAGCCAAACAGAAATATATCATAACTATACAATTTTTACAACCATCTCTTATCATCCAAATTTATCGAATAATTTTTTCTCTTTAAATTAACAAAGGCAGAGGCGATAGCTTACTTCATGAAACAGAAAATCGGAAGGTAAAAGACAAAACATTTTGGGTCTATTTGGTTGATCGGGAGTGTAATATTGTGCCGTTAGAATGTATTCTGAAAGTCGAATTTTTAAGCAGTGGTTTCAATAAAATGTTTGTAAATGTTTAATTGTTTTTTCAAAATAAAACCTCTAAAAATCACCCTTTATATACTTTGTACTTCTAATTTAAATTTTTTCAATGCTTTTAATCATTTTCAAATATAAATTTTTTTTATTTTCATTCAAAATAAGATTCATTCGTGATAAGATTTAATCGTATTTGCTAAACAAAACCTCTAAAAAATCACCCTATATGTACTTTGTTCTTCCATTTACAATTTTTTTCGGATAACATTTTTTAATGCTTTTATTAGTTTTTTTTTGCAAATAGAACGTCTAAAAAGAACACCCTCTACTTTTTCTGTACAGTTTTTAAATATAAATTGTAGTCATATTTTTACAGATTTAAAAAATATTTTTACAGTTACATACTCTGTACCATTTTTAAGTGTAAATTGTAATTTCTTTTTTTTTCCTGATAAGATTTATAATCTTTTTTCGTATCGCCTACCAATTGAAAAATCTTTTATAACAAATTATTGGGCCGTACTTGACGATAAATTAGGCGTATGCACAGTTTGACAGGAGGGGCCGACAAATAGATATCTCTTGAACGTGCACCCGTTATAGTGCCCCCGTTCGCTGCACATTTTGCATACACAATTTGTTTTAATATTTTATTTTTTTCCTCAATATATTTAATTAAGATTTAGTTTGTCGTGCATTTTTCGGTGGAAATAAAAATATCAAGCTTTTCATTTTTATTGTTAAAAACTTTTGTTATTGGTATGCGACACGGTGATTATATCGTATGCGATACCATAATTTGAATAACTTTTGTTTTTTTTGACATTTTTATAGCTCACTTAGCTACTTTACAAATTGGTTCAGCCCCAAAAAAAGGTTTTTTTTTTTTCTTTTTATAACATATTTTATGCGCCGCCTATGAAAACTCGCTCGACAAGCTTCAAGCTCTTCAAAATGCAGCACACGTTTTACTGATTGAGCAAAGGAAAAAAATATGCAGCACATAAGATTTGCTTTATTGGAAAAAGCCAGCGAAAATATTACGAGGGCTGGCATAAATATTTACGAAATGAGCAAAACAAGGCTTGCCAAAAACTTAAGTTTAAGGAAAATAGGGTGATTTTTTGTCTCAACAGAAGTTTATTGACAAAAAATATTGGATATTCGGCAAAGAAGCGTTTTCGAATAACACAGGCATTTTTCTCTATTCAAACATGGCCGAGTTTCGAGATCTGACCAATTTCGTGAGTTTCTTCTAAAATCACTCTTTTTATCAGAAAACATCGATGCAGATCGCGTCCGTGCGCAATATTTTCGCCATTGTACAACTAATGTTCAGTGTACACTAGGGTGGCCGCCGCTGGTATGGAGGATTTTTAAACCGCCACCCCCTAAAAAGTTTCCTTTTTACCTGCATATAGCGCCTGTAAAATTTAAAAACCAAAACTTTTTGAACCATAATTTGTTTGATTGGAAACCAGATTTTAAAGTTTATGTAGAACAATACAGTCAAAAGCGGAAAAAGTGCAAGTTATGACTTTGACCTATTCCCGCGCCCATCAAATACATTCGGATCGCCTTTAAATTTTACAGGCGCTATATGCAGGTAAAGAGGAAACTTTTTAGGGGGTTGTGTTATTAAAATCGTGAGATGTTGCAAAAATGGCCACCCTAGTGTACACTGAACGTATATTTTTTCCCGCTGGATACTGCATATATTGATGATCATCTAAAAATTGGGTTTTATCGACAGCTGCAAGGAATGTATAAGAAAGGCGAAGAATCTATGCTTCAAAGCCCCTAAAAACTAACCAGCAGTCGACTCTTTGGGTCTTTGTACTATATGAAAATCCAATAAAGTGTTTTTGAAAAAAAAGCATTTCGAGGCTTCGTCGGAAGGTCAATTCGGAATGATTTATTTTAATACCCAATAATTTTGGGTGCTTCTTATAGGTTTACGTTAGGTGCTAAAATTTGTTATCCCTTTTTCTTATAGCTTCGAAGATTCTTCCTGAAAATGAAAATATAAATTCTTTTTTGAATAGCGATTATTATAAACTATTTTTACTAAGCATCCATACATCATGAAACGTTTATTCAAATCCCTTTGTCGGAGTTGAAGACGAAGGTTCTTCCTTGCAATCCTACAGTTTTTAAATCTCGAATTGGCAGCATTCTTCAGCTAAGACGATTTTTCCACGAGTTCATAAATCCTAGAGAGCTACACAGATCCTTCGTGCGACAGGTGTTAAAACTGGAATTGCAACGAATACTTTTCTCTAGATCTCAAATCCTACAGATGCTAAATCGGATATTGTCGGCCTTATTGAAAAATTCTTCGTCAAGTAAACCAATCCTACAAGTGTTAAATGTGATATTGGCAGTCTTCTTAAGCTACAAAGATTTTTCCTCGAGGATACTAATCCCACAGCTTTTTATCTCATTTACTTGAGGCAATCTGTTATCAAACACTTATTATTTTTTTTTTGCTTGGCTGTTTTACCCATTACTCGGAAAATGCGATCTCTCTCATAGTATCTCACAAAACGATAGGCGCTGTAGTTCCGATATGTCACTTAGTGTCTGATAAGTTCAAATTGTAGATTTTTTGAGCTACCTGATTTCTATTGGAATAAATTTTACAAAAGTTTGCTCAAGTGAATATTCTTCATGGAAAAAGTTAGAAAAACAATATAACCGATTACTATTCAATCTCTAGTTTCGAAATATAAATGGGAAATTCTCGTGATGGAAGTGGAAAAGTGGACGAATCATTCTTCAGGTCGAAAGATGGCGTACGTTAAAGTCGGGCGCGGACGACTTTGGGATACCCTGTACCACTGCTTGCAATCAAATCCGGTAAATTGCTTAAGAACACCAAAAGACATTTGATTGCCAAATTAGATTATGATACCTTCATAAACAACCAAAAACAGACGAATTTTTAATCAAAAACTTTTTTTCGACCGATCGGCCCTGTGGGAGCTATATGATATAGTCAACCGATTTTCATAAAATTTGGTACAATGTTGAAGATCTCTAAAAAACTTCTGAATGCCAAATTTGGTTACAATATCTTCACAAACAAACGAAACACAACCAATTTTGAACAAAAAGCGTTTTTTTCGACCGATCGATCCTATGGGAGCTATATGATATAGTCAACTGGGAACTCTAAAAAACTTCTTAATGCCAAATGTGGTTACGGTATGTTCTTAAATAAACGAAACACAACGAATTTTGTACAAAACACGATTTTTTGACCGATTGGTCCTATGGGAGCTATATGATATAGTCAACCGATTTTGATCAAATATGGTATAGTGCTTGGGAACTCTAAAAAACTTCTTAATGCCAAATTTGGTTACAATATCTTCACAAACAAACGAAACACAACGAATTTTGTGCAAAAAACAACTTTTCGACCGATCGATCCTATGGGACCTATATGATATAGTCAACCGATTTTGATAAAATTTGGTACAGTGCTGGGGGTTTCTAAAAAACTTCCGATTGTCCATCTAAAACTTTTGCTTTTTTTCGAGGTCCTCTGAAACACCCCTATGGGAGCTATATAATGTAGCCCGTTATCAAAAAAATAAAATAAACTTGTCTCCTATGGATTAATAAGGGATCTTATCTGAAAGTTTGGTTGCTCTAGCTCTTACCATCTCTGAGATCTAGGCGTTCATACGGACAGACGGACAGACGGACAGACGGTCAGACGGACATGGGTATATCGACTTCTCTAGTCACTCTGATCATACTTTAGGTAGCTTTGGGGGGTCTCCGACTTCTCCTTCTGTACGTTACATACATTTTCGGCTTGCACAAACACAATATACCCTTTGTACCATACGGTACAGGGTATAAAAATTTGAGCTCCCACTTACCTCACACTTAAGTTCTGATGCCTTTTTTCGAGGACATCAAAAATCCATTGCCATTGTTTTTCGAGGTCTGAGAGTAGGATGCGTTGAAAACGTATTTTTTGGACCTTTCTGAATCAGAGTGTAAAAAAAGTCCAAAAGTTGGCTCAAAGTGTAATCATCTTCATGGAGAATATTTGCACAACTAAGTACTATACAGATTTCTAAAATTTTAATTCGGAGTGGAAAAAATGTTAAAAAATTTGTCTCAAACGAACATTCTATTCTTTATGGAGAATATTTGGAAAACGATTTCGAAAACTGATTAAGGCGAATGCAGAAGAGAGAAGTGAATGCTGAGAATTTTCATAGAAAATGTTTGGAAAATTTTAGTTTTCTTTCTCTAGTTCCGAAATATAAATGACAAGCCCTCGTTAAATAAAAATATTTATATTGCTTTGTTCAAAACGTGGATTGTCAATCCAGCTGATTCAAAGTTGGAAATATGATCCAAAATGGTTTTAAGCGACTCCAAAATTTTATTAAACCTCGTGGATGATATTTTCAAAAAAAAAAAAAGACAACCAATTTTGTTTTGATTCTTAAATTCTAAAACTTAAATGACAGCCCTCGTCATAGAGAGAGAGAAAAAAAAACCGATTTTCCTGCTCGAATGCGGACACACGCAGCTAAACGGCAAATGGACAAATGGACAAACGTAACCGGCTGGAGAGCTCTGCGTTGTTTTTAGAGTTTGCAATTAAAATATTGACAGTTTTCATATAAAGAGAATAATAAGAATAATAACTTTTCTAGCCTGGCTAAATATTTCACTGGCTTGGTGACATGTCTGCATAATTCTATCTTTCACTTGGTTAAATCTCTGTGCGTGTATTTCCAAGTCTCCTGCTGTCTTCTGGCCTGGGCTTTTGGACTTGGTTTGAGTTTCTTGGCTTGTTGGTTTTTTTGGGCGCGTGAAAGGTTAAGGCGACATGTTCATGTGACATTGTCATAGAAATGCCGGCAGTTGATTGTCCCCAAGTCCATGCGTCGTCGTCGTCGTCGTCGTCGGACTCTTGAAGCGCATAAATAACTGCGTTTCTGACATGGAATTTTATATACTCGTGGTTGTTGTTGTTGTTGCTGAGTAGGCCTGCTCTCGCCAGCACACTCCCTGGTCAGACATGGACGTGTCTAGCCTTTGTAGCCATGTAGCAAGTTTGTTTTGGCCCACACTTGGTGGTGCCTCTAAGCTGGCTAGGATTGCTATGATCATGCTGCCGCTGCTGGTAGCAAGGTGCGGTGCCCATATGTAGCCAGCTATTTGTAGCTCATTGTCGTTGTCGATTGTCGTTTGTTAGTTGTCGGCTAGGTCGTTGCTGATTATGGAAAATTGTGAGATTTTTCCAAACTAGTTCCTAACGTTGTTATTTTTTTATGTATATCGATGGATTTTCATTGCATCACCATAGTCATAGACTTTAAAGTGGGATAAGAATGTGAATACCAAGATTTATGGATATAGGTATAAATTGCATAGAATTTCGCATTTTCTATGAGTTCTGTCATTGTGTAGCTAAATTTGTAGACTACGCAGGATTATGTCAATATTGGCAACTTTATTGCCTTTTTATGAAGGACAAAAGAACAATCTTTGACAACATCAAGATCTGAAAGCTTCTTCGGAATCATTTTTTTAGCTTTATCATGATTTTTGTAATAGAATCTAATTGCTAAGTTACTTCGAAGAAAACATTCAAATCAAGAAGACCCCGTCCCCATCCTATCTATACAAGTCATTAATAAAGAACTACAGGGTCTATGGGTGATCGTCCTATGTAACCTAATGTAACCAAGCTTAGTTACACAGCACTAGTATTCCAGAAAAAATAAATTCTTTGTAATCACTAAAATATGTAGGTCTGCTTTGAAAGCGAAAAAATCATCTCAATCCGCACTGGAACAAGTAAATATTGAACCTTTCACGGAGAGTTATCGTATTATCGTGTCGTATTGAAATCTTTTCAACATGGTCGGTCACCTTATTAGAGTCGTCTTTAATGAATTAAAAAAAAAGCGAAACATTTTGAGGACTTCACTTCTGGGAAAGCTTATTGCGAAGTACTTTAGATCGTCGTCTTTGAATAATCCAAATTTTCGGAGCCGGCACTTTGAGCCTATTTTACCTAGTTAACGTGCATGGTAGCACGGAACCTTTTAGCTTTTTTAGACAGGTGTATAATGCGGAATACAGTTAGGACACCCCTTCTATTATTCAAATGAAGTCAAAGGATGGATACTTAAAAAAAAAAAATGGTGTACGCAATTAACAACATCATTACCCATAATTTCTAGTTCTGTTAAGTTTATGGGAAACTTTATTGAACTGTCAAAACTCGAAATAAAAAAAAATTTACCAAAAAAATGTTTTTATTAAGTCATTTTAGTAGTTCAAAACTTTTCATAAAAATGAAATCAGAGGATAGTGAGATATCTGGCTACAAAGCTGGAAGTTCATGTTTTGGTCAGTTTTGTCTACTTCTAGACATCTTCACTTTATCATTCTTTATTAAAATGCAGTAAAGCTTCCTTATAACTAATATCTCTACTACACTACTTAAATAATTTCCTTACAATGAACTTGCGCTATGAAGAACCAAAAATCTCCTTTCTTGCTAATTTTTTATGGAGAAGTTTGACTTTATCTTTTCAAAAAGTTTTAAATTTAATAATATTTTTTTATTTATTTATTTATTGCAAAAACTCAAAAATGCATGTATTTTTATATATTGCATTTATCATATGTTTTATTCTCGCCAATCCAGGATGCAGCTGGAGCCATCATTGGGCATGAACTGCCTTAAGGCCAAATCAGGCCGTTAAAACAATGTTGGAAATGTTGTTAGGGGAATAAATTTATCAACGATCGCCTTTTTAATCTTGTTATTGGGTTTTCATTCAGTAAGTTTTTCGCCAGCCTGTTTGTGTGTCTGGTTAGACGCTCATTGTATCGGCTAACGTGCTTGTTAATTTGGATTTCCACGGTATCCAGATTGAGGTCGTGGTGCAGGGTCGAATTTCTTACGTACCAATCGCAACCAGTAATAAGCCGCAATGCCTTATTTTGGAACGTCTGTATACGTAAGCGATTCGAGCGAGCCGCCATACCCCAGATCTGGATAGCGTACCTCCAAGTAGGTGCCACTATTGTGTTATAAAGCGCTCTTTTACATCGTAGAGGAAGAGGACTTTTTTTATTTAGCAGCCAATACATTTTGGTCATTTTAAAGCGACAACTTTTGATCGTTTGGTTAATGTGTGATCGAAATAATATTGGAGACAAAATTAACATTTTATTTTAGTTAAAAAGGTAAAAAAAAGTCATAGCATCTCGCCTTGTAACGTCACTCCTAATACTAAGAGTAATAAAAAAGACTCAAAATAATAGATATTTTTTTAATTAAAAACTTAAAAAATTCAGTTACATTATTTCAAATCATACAAAAAGTTGTATTCAAAAAGACGTCGTAGAAATTTATGATTTTTTAGTCCAAGCGATAACCAACTTTTTTTTGTAACACTTCATCAAGCGCATTTTTGATTAAACCTTTTAAATGCTAAAGCTAACTTTCGTCAAATTTTTTTAAATAAATTGATATATATAAACCAATAAAAAACTTTTTACAAATTTTCATCGTTCTTTTTGTGACACATTTTAACAGACGAATGTAACGTCACGCCAAAGGGGAAGTGCTCAGTCGCCAAATGGGTTGGAACACTCTTGCCTAAATAAAGTTCATATATAAGATATTTAAGACTTTTTGTATAGGAATTTTTATCAAAAACTTTAAAAAATTTTCGTTTTTGCATACAACCTCCGAGGACGGAAAGACGTGCCCATCATTTTATTATTATTATTTTTTCTTAAATTTCTGTGATATAAAATCACATCACTTATAGTTCTATTCACTTTTAATATTATAAGTTCGACCCCATTCTTCCTTTAAATCTTCATGTTATTTGCGCAACAAATCACTTGTTGCTAACAAACAGCAGCTAGCAACATATTGCTAAGCACAAACACAACATGTTGCAGACGCTGTTTTTCCAACAATAACAAACCAAAAGACGCAAAGTCTGCCGCCAAAGCTAAGAACACAAAAGCAACAACAAAAACAAAAACAGTTTAAACGCAGCGCGTACTTTGTTTTTGATTTGTTTTTGCTCTGCGACTTGCAACATGTTCGAATCGAACCGCATAATATTTGGCTTTGGGCCACATTTGGAGTAGAAGCTCCAACTTACAGTCAGTTGCAAAGAGACGACGCGCGCGTTTGGATTCATGTAGCCGAAGAGCGCCCGATCATGAAGCCGCTACCGTGTGTGTTTGTGTGTGTTCGTGAAAATTTGTTTATCATAGTAAAATAAACGGAAAGTTATACATATATTGTACATATATACAATTAATTTTTTGTATTGTATGCATTTCTGCGGAAATGGCAAAAGCAAAAAAAAATTTAATAATTTTCAAAAAAATGTATGTACTATCTTTGGCCAGAAGTCAGCATAAAATGTTTACTTTGAATTTGGCCATTTGATTTTACCGGTTCCATAGACAGCGCGACGATCTGGCTGTTTGTTATTTTCCGCGTCACGTACGAAAAACCTTTTCATTTGATGCAGGAGAACGCGATTCGCGATTGATTACTTGATTGATCTATTTTTGCACTTGATTTGCGACGCACGCGCCGCTGCACGACGTGACTGGCGCTACAGTTCGGTCCGGTTCGGGATCAGCAATTATGTTGATTTTTCAACGAGCAACAGAACCAAGAAGACATCGTCTTGCTCATCCACATCGTCATTGCCGTCGTCATATACTTAGTTTGCAATGTAAAGAAAGAAAATTGATTTGATGATCATCTCGTGAGATCTAATCGTAACTGCAAATCTTTACAATATCTCTGCGTATCTGACACGCCCTCGATTTGATTACCTATGTATCCGTGTGTACGCGTGTGTAACGTGTATCTATGTGATGTGTATCTATGTTCAAGGTGTCCATTAATTGGGCGTGCATTTTGAGCATTTACATGAAATTATTTATAATTTCATTTTAAGTGGCAGTGAAAACTTTATCAGCGTACAAGAAATCTTTAGAAGTGCGCACTTTATGAGTTCCAGAAGTATGTGAAATCTGTGCAATAATAATACAACAACGACAAAGTTCTTTTAAATTATTGAATATAATTTATAATTCTAAAAAAATTATAATACATACTAAAAAATATATATGTTTATACATTAGTGTATACATGTACAAATAATAAAATAAAAATATTTCAACAATATTAATGGGTAAAAAAATTAAAAATTATAACAAATATTTAATTCAATTAAGTTTGACAGTTGCAGAAAACTGAGAGCTAGATTAAATTAAACGGACGCACCTGATGCGGAGAATATTCGAACCGACATAGGCCCACAAAAAAAATGGTGTGAACTTTGTATGAGACAGGACTACTCATTTGGAGATCATATCAGGATTTATGGGTCTTGTAGTCATATTAAGCTTTACCGAAAACGAGAAAAAATTAGTTGAGATCTATAAATTCAAAAAAAAAATGTTGATGTTGATTTAGGAGAATATCTCAGAGTCATTGAGTTTTGGGGGATTTTGGACCTGTAACTCGGATTCAACGGCTCAAAGGAGGTATGGGTAGCTCCGTCTCATGAAAAGTTCACAACACTTTTTTTTTGTGGCCTTGTGTAATTTTAAGCTTAAGGCCGATAAAGTTCCCTTTTAACCTCCATATTGCAAATAGATCAAAGTTCGAATTTTTTCGTTTTTTTATTTTTGATTGTACTATTCTAAATAAAATTACACTCATTTGTATCCAAATATATCTGAAAAATATAGAGTTGCTCTGAAAAAACTTGGTGGTCCCTAAAAAATATCAAACTTGAAAAAACTGTACGTTACAATTTATTAGAAACAAATTACAATTTTTTAAAAAATTGTATCTTTTAGAGCCTAAGAATTTTGGTTTCGATATATTTTACAAAAGAAATTAACAGAAGTGACACTGAAATCTCTAGAGATTTCGGCTTTGGTTTGCAAATCGTTCGAAAAACTTTGAGCGGTATTAATTTTCGCACTTTTGCTGCCAAATGAATACGCGTTAAAGGTAATGGAAGGAAGGAGTTACTAATATTCAAAAATAGTTTTAGTACATCTAGAATAGATTAAAAACAAGATTAAATGTTTTTCAGCAATGATCCAATAGAAGATGTTTATTATTAGAATGTGGCATAATTTGCAATATTTCGATTTCAATTTCTATAAAAAAAAATGTGAATATATTTTAAAATATACCTCTTCTAATAACAGTTTTTTTTTTTGAACAAATCTAAAGTTAATTTTTATTTTATATTTGTAAACTTTTGCTTTAAGTTTCTGAATAATGAGAATATATTTTTCCTTCACATTTGGAAATTAAGTTCTTTTTAAAGAAGTCTTTTTATTATTTTTAACGAAATTACAGTTTTTTTTATAAATTTTTTTTTAAATTTAAGAATTTATGAGAGATTTTGAATTTAACCAAAAAAAATGTCTGTGTTACCTAGAAATGGAATTCGCGGAAAAATCGAGCGAATGTGTTTTCTTTTACACCGCTGTGAATATGTTGTTTTCAAAACTAGAATAATATTTGCAAAATCTTAGTACCATAAATATTTTAAATAATGTTTGTGAACTTGAGAATCTAGTCTATTATGAAAAACTTATTATTTAGGCAGATGGGTTGGAATAAGCGTGAATTCTTATAAGATACGATCGGGATCCAATTGACCAAAAAGGAATCGGAATTTCTGAATACTGAAATCTTTTATGGTATGATAGATTTTTTTTTTTAAGTTAATTTATTGTCAAAGTATTCACTTATAAGCCAAAAGGATTACGACTATATTGATAGGCCCTCATAAACATGAAAATTGATCAAGACATTTTTGCATAATTGAGACTTATTTTTGCGAATCTGACGCACTATGCAAGTTTTCAGAACTTTAATTGCTGCAGAATTATTGCCAGAAATGCAACCTGTCCCATAGCCTCTAAGATAATAATCCACAGATATTTAATTGCAAATTGTAGTGGCCAACCAAAATTAAATCTGCGTGAAATCAAGTGTACATTAAATTTTTGTTGGCAATTACTTGACATTTATTATCACCATACTTTTGAAGGTATGGTAGTTAGATCTCTATTATCAGTTATAGGCCATGTAAAATTAGTGGTTATGTCCAGATTTCATATTGGTCGTAGGTGCTCTTCCGGGCACATTTTCGTAGAAATACGAACCAGTAATACCATACACTTGACAATCTCAAACCTAAAACAGGCCAGGAAACTTAAAAAAATCGTTTTTTAAATCATAATTACAGATTTTCAAGGATCTTTTGTAGTTCATTTAAGGAACAAATTGTATTAAATCAGTTTTTTCCCTGAATTCAAGATTTTAAATCTTATTTGAAGAATTTTTGGTCTTAATTTTAGAATTTTTGGTCTTAATTTTAGAATTTTTGGTCTTAATTTTAGAATTTTTGGTCTTAATTTTAGAATTTTTGGTCTTAATTTTAGAATTTTTGGTAATCGGAATTAGAAGTTTTTGTCTTGTTTAAAGATAGTATTGATAGTATTATTTGAAGTTTATTGTTTTTTTTTATTTTTTTGTGCGTCATTATAAATATATTACTTATTTCTGTTTTTTAGAAAAATGGTCCCAAAATAATAATTTTCTTTCTTACTTTAAAAATTAAAATCAAGGCTACAGAGCTCTAATTTTAAGAAAATACTTTTTTTTTCAGTATATGCATTAATTATCATATTCTTCAGCTAAGGTATTTATATACAAATGTGTAAGACTTAAACTAAAAAAATTGTAAATACCATAAATTCTCCAAATTGTCCTCTTTTGATAAAAGTCATTTCAAAAGCTCTGTAGATCGTACCATGCATGATCTATACAAATATTTTATCACCAAATCTTAAAATTTCATTTTTTCTTCATTTCCAATGAAAATACTTATTTTCTTCAATATTAAATTAACTGCTACTACGAAGTCTTAACTTTTACAGCTCCAAACTCCCAAGTACGTAGATTCTTAACCTACCATTTAAATAAGTAATGTGGAGTATAACCCCTAGCAACGATCGTATATTTCCCTTATTTGGCGTATCCGACACTAATCATAGACCAAGCCCAGCTAAATACTATGTAAAAAAACTCCACTGTAATAAAAAAGCGACTTAATTAAAAGTACATAATGACTAGCTGATTCAGCTAATACCATACATAGAAGAGCCAAAGACCAGCTCCAAAGCTTACACAATGAAAACTATAACTCATTAATGGCGCAGCCCTTTAACCCATGGTTAGCAAACCGCGGCGCCTGCTTTACAGACTCCATTTAGTTGACTTTGGATCGACGTTGACTGTCCAACTAAATTAGGCTCAAATCCGACTTGGTAGAGTGTTTATGACTGTTGAAAGCCTACCCGGGGCTGTTGTAAAAGCAAAAGTGATGATTGGCTTTAGAGATGATTAATGGACGGCAGATTTATGACTGAAGCGGCACAGCTGAATTTCAAGAGCAACATAAGTGAAGCGCATTCTTTATTCTAGGAATCTCACTTGTGCATGCTAATGAAGTTGTTGTTGTAATGTATCTAGCATATAGTATCTGTACAAGTAGCTCAAAACAGCTGCAGCTTACAGTTTGTTACGCTTTGTTTCCCGGAAGATGTCAAAAAGCTAACACTTTACAAAACTTTTACCAAACACTGCACAGTAGTAGCCATTGTCTTTAGCTGTGAGTAGACTGTTTGTTGTTAAGTATCTTTAAGATAAAAGTTACAAAAAGGTATGACAACTGTCAGCTACAGATATCTCTAGCCATTAAGTAAATTACATGCCAAATGCATCAGAGGCGCAGTGTTTGCTCTGAGCATACAATGTGATAAAAGATAAGTTTGGAATGTTTCTGGTTTTTTTTTGTTGTTGTTGTATTTTGTGACTTTGTAAATAAAGGTTGGAGCTGTTGCTACAATTGGTATTTAAATGAGTTTAGCGCAATTATTGCCAAATGCACGCCTAGAATTTATGGCTTAATTAAAAAATCTACAATGACTCAACACAGTTTTTTGTACTCAGGGCGCGTGTTGCCAAAAAAAAAGAATAAGATCCAGCAAAATCGAGCTACAAAATTAAATCAAAAGGCGGTAAGCCAATTAAATGCCTTCAAAACGGCGTCTGTTGTAGCCCGGCTGACCCAATTAGACGCGCTACGCTTCCAGCCACGCTCTGCGATCATCGTTTTCCGATTCCCGATCCCCCAGCATACCCAACAACGCATTGAACTTGAACGTCGCAGGCGCCTGCACATTGTTTCTATCTACTTTTTTTTTGGTCTTGGCGGCTTTGTCTGTGTCTTGAGACTCGAAAAAAACAAGTTCTAACTATGCGGTAACTCCCTAAGTTAAAGACCGCAAGAAACAAAGCGCACAGCACATGGATTTGATCTAACTTTGACTCTGACTTGTCTGATTCTCTTCCTGCTCGCGCTCCTCCCTGTCGATCTGCGTTTCAAATTGTAGATCAAAGATCAAGCAAAAATCTTAAATTGGCATGCCAAGACAAAAGCCACAAAAAAAACTGAGAACTTTTGTGTATGCCGAAAAATGTGTACTCTATCAGTGATCAGAGATTGATTTGAGTGATCGTTGAAGGTGTTTGAGCATGCAGCAAGGATTATGTTGCTGTTTAGTAAACAATGTATGCCCAATATTCAAAATCTGGCAAATTTGCTTAGCATCACAAGACTATCTGGACACAAGTGATTTTTGAGATTTTTTAAAAATGTCTTAGAAATCTTTCGAATGTCATCTCAACTTCAGTATCAGTGTTATGAGATTCATTAGAGTGATTGTTTAAAGTGCCAGAAGAAGTATTTAGGATCTTATTAATAAAGTTGTATTGATTATTGAAAAGCTGGGTAGATTATTTTGAAATGCTTAAGACATCTCTTTCTTCCGAGTGTCATCTTAAGTCGAATATCAGTGATCAGAGATTTATTTCAGTGATCGTTAAAAGTTTTTGAATTTATTCCCAACTATCTAGCGACAAGAAATTTTTAATATTATTCCGAAACAGTGATCAGAGATTGCTTTGAGTGATCGTTAAAAGTTTTTGAATTTATTCTCAACTATCTAGCGACAAGAAATTTTTAATATTATTCCGAAACATCTAAGAAATCGTTTTCTTCCGAGCGTCATCTCAACTTTTATATCAGCTTTTATTTCTTTCTTCTTTCTTTTTATTTCTGTTGTTTATTGATGTATTAATTGCAATATTGAAAAGCGAAGACTATCAAGCTACAGAAATATTTTTATATAATTTAAAAAAGTCTACAAAATCTCTTACTATTTTTTTTCCGAGTGTCATCTCAAGTCCAATATCAGTGATCAGAGATTAAATTGACGAATCGTTGAAAGTGTATGAACATGTAACAAGGATTTCGATGCTGTTTAGTAAACAACTCATGCCCAATATTGAAAAGATAGCGACGTTTCTAAATACATTAAAACCAGCTACAGAAATTTTCAATATTATTCAGAAATATCAAGAAATTGTAAGCCCTCCAAACAACTTCTAGCTGCAAGAATTTTTTGTATATAATTTAAAAGAAATCTCTTTCTTTCTAATGTCATCTCAACTCCAATAGAGAGAGAGAAAGTTTAATAATCAGTGATCAAAAGCAGCGCCAAAACATGCATTAAGGATTTTATTAATGTTGTGTTTAAATAATTATTATTATTCCCAATTATGAAAAGCTAGCAATCCTTCTTAACACCATAAAACTATCTAGCTTCAAGAATCGTTTTGATTATTCAGAAAAGATAAAGAAATTTCTTTCTTCCGAGCTTCATCTCAACTCCAATATAAAGCTTAACAAGAATTATTATTGATTCAGTTACCCACCTTAAATAAAATTTATAAAAATTTTAGGAGGTTATACCGAAATGCCTAAGAAATCTCTTACATCGGCACTTCATCTGAGCTCCAATATTATGGTTTACTAAAAATATTTTTGTTTGTTTTTCAGCTAAATTTTCAAGCGTACCCGTCTTAAATAGAACATAAGGTATTCTAGAATTATCTTTAGATTTTCATTAATATCTATTTAATTCTGAAAAAATTGGTTTGCAAAATGTGCATATTTTTTTTAAAAAGCCAACCAATCCAACCAATTTTCTGGAGGTCTTTGGCAAGATCACTTTCTTCTACTTTTCCGTGATTTAATATTTTTTCCTTTATAAGTACGACTCCTTGTTGATGCAAAAAAAAAGGTAATGATTCAAAGAATTCTTAATTAAGATTTTCAGCATTCTTCAAAAAAGACGAGAAATTATTGAAATACGACTAAAAGTCTTAAGTGCGGAAAAAAAATTATCAAACCTAAGGCAATATCAAAAATTTCTAAGTGCTTGACAAAATACCCTTAAAATGAGATCAAAAATTCTTAATATAGTTTCAAGACGTTTGAAATTAATTCGAAATATTATTAAAATAAGAGCAATAATCAAAATTGAATATGTTCTATTAAGAAAACAAAATTAAACTTAAACTGCTGTTTAAAATTAAATTAAAATTTATGATTCTTAAATTTAAAAACAAAAATCTTTAGATGAAATAAATACAAAAATCTTTAGTCATTCAATTCTAGAAACGATCCCAACGATCGTAAACATTTTTTTTGGCTTATTTTAAGCTTGATGAAATAATAGATAAACAGATTGGTTTTCATCATTGTTTAATAATTTTAGAACCCCCAAAAGATCATAATTTTTAGCAAATAATTACAACTGCCCAAGTTCTACAATTTTGACCAATTAGCCAATGTTTTTTTTTACGACCCTTCTTTACTGGAAAACGAACCCATTTTACCTGCTCTCTAATTGCAGCTTGAGCACTACTCTTTAGCGGAGAATTAAAAACTTAAACTTACTCTAAATTCAAAAAGTTATACCTTTAAATTTAATTTAAATTTAATAATTTTTATATCTATTTTCATATAGATACTTTATTTAAAGCTTTATTTTAATATGACATTTCCTAAAAGACATTCAGCCGTACTCCGGAAAACGAAAAAATCAAACCAAACAATTTTATTCGAATTCGTTTTTGCGTGCTCCGGAAAACGAATTTTTTGTCAATATTTCCCTTTTTATTTTCGATAAATTCGTATATTTCCCTTATTTTTCCGATAAATTCTAATGTAGTGTTGTCGCAAGATTATTTTTGTTTGATACAAAACAGCTGACATGGTTTTGTTACTATATGTATGTTCTTTACATTTAATTTTCATTAAAATATTACTAGTTCTTTATTATTCTATCTTTTAAATAAAATTGAACAAAAAATATTACTTTAGCAAGAATGTTTATTGAAATGAATTAATAATTAATTGAAACTAAGTCGTGTTAGCTATTTTTTTTGCAAGGGATTTTTTTTGGATTGAGTCAGAAAAAAATAATTAAAAGCAATTGTCAGTAAATATCTAACTTAAAATTGGCATAAATAAAATCTAAGAATATCAGAGAATATTTCAAAAATTATTTCAGCATAAATTTTGTACTTTTTTAAATCTATTTGGCCGATTCGTTTTAATTCCTCTTGCAAAAAACCAACCGGTTTCACACCACACGAAAAATTCGGTTTGGTGAAATTGGGAGCACCAAACATTCGGTTTCAAAACGAATCCGTATAAAATGTTCGAGTTCGTTTTACAGAGCACGGCCGGATCGGCTGTATCTTATTTTTTTAACGTTTTTTAAATCGATTCCGAAAAAAAAGTAACTTATTCAATTTTTGAAATTTTAGGAGCACTATTTTAAATTACAAAATTTTTACAAATAATAGTTTATTTAAAATTTCCGAGCTTGCATAGATCTTGATATTTAAAATAAATTGAAAGTAACATTAAGAAAAAGAATGTTCGGTTTTAACTTTTTTGGAACCGTGTGCTTTCCATTTATAGCTTCATTAGTACAACAAATCCAAAAACGGCAAACGCATTCCTAACCTAGCTGATTGACTTCTCACTGCGCAAGTCCAAACTACCACCATCTACCAAATTCTACAAATTTGGCACATAAATCTTAATTGTAGTACACTTAAGGCAAAAACTACATAAGTTTTGATAGGTCTTTTTTTTTTTGTCGGAGATTCGTCATGCACATAGATCAAAGGCGGCAATCAGTCTAAACAATGACACTTTGTAGCCCCTAATAACACTCATTGCGAATTCTTATCGCCCACATTAGTATCGGCTTTTATGGCCCATTTACATGTGTAGGGAATATGTGGCGCCCATTTCCAGTACATAGTTCTCCAAAAAATATGCCACTCATTCAAATGTCTGCTGTACTTATTTGAAAGTTTTGCAGCTGTTTTTTATGCCCGTCAAGCTCAAACAAGACAAGTGCATTCAAGCAGCACAAGTGTGAGATTGAGTCACTGAATCCCAGTCGGATTCGGATGCGGAGTCTGCGTCTGCTGCTGCTGCTGATTCATATGCATATGAGTGCTACTTTCTAGACGCGCGGCAATAGCACGCTCTAAATGCTGCAAGTTGGGCCAAGTTGAAAACCCTTTCCCAGGCACAGATACAGATACATAAGTATCTATGCGATTAATCACATGACTGCCACGATCGGTGATCAATATCTGTGGGCCATAAACTGACACACACACACAAAGTCAATGCCTCCGAACAATGCAACTTGACTTGAACTCTGCACCAAACTGTGCACTAAGCCATAAGCTGATCATGGTCTCTGTGCGATCTTAACAATCAAGATCAATATCTATAAGTTACAATATTTGTACAAGCCGCTTTCTTCTGCTGTCTGCCTGATGCCACTCTGATTGCTCCAACTCTTTGGCTCTAACTCTGTAGACTTTCGTTAAACGTTACTAGCCTCTAGGCTTAGCAGTGGAAAACCCAGACCCACTACGAGTAACTACAGGAAAAAAGCAGAAAAAAATTATATAGACAAACACTGGCAAATGCTATGTGGGGTATGTAAAACAAATTAGCTTGAACCTATGCCAATGTGCAACGTAGCATGTGGCTGCCAGTACACCGGAAAATGCTATAATTATGCAATTCCTCAAAGGCGTTGACGGTGGTCCCAGCCTTACTCCACATAGATCTATCTCTTCAGCTACGAGAGCTACGAGGGTTGTCTATTATGTTGCTGTAATCTTGGATACCTGTTTGAATCTGAAGTTTGATAATTTTTAGATTTAAATTACTCTATTACCCTGAAGATATGCTATGCAACTCTGGGGAAGAGCTAATGGATCCAATATTGGAATAGTATTAATCCACGACTCTATGATATGTAGCAAAAGCTGCTTGCTATATTTGCAATTTTGATGTATGAGATACAAATTCGGACAAAAACATAAATAGATTCGCTTTTTAGTCAAGAAAATGAGTTCACAATAAGTCTTCGAGATAATGGAGCGGTTACTAGATGCCTACAGCGATTTCATGTACTGGATCTTCCTGATCGATTTTAATTATTAAAATAGTTTTACGTTACTCCTAATATTTAGATTTATGTTTTTTGAGTTTTTTGAAACTCAATCAATCCTATTATAAACTTAGGAGGTGATTTATTAAGATCTTCATATGAATTATCGTGAGATCGAAACTTTCTTAGAGATTAGCTCCACCAGAAGAAGATTTGTTTCTGCTCATCTTAGGGGCCGTACCCAAATTACGTGACCCAAATTTTACTCTGGAAGTTTTTAATGCGGGGAGACTTTTTTGAAACCGAGTCAGAGCTGATATTACAAAGCTTTTGCAAGGGCATCTCTCTTCATGTCTTCGTAGTTGCCTTGTGTTATGTCTTTCAATGTTTTGGACCTATTTGAAAAGGTCCAGCGCCGTGTTTAGCTAACTTATCCACAAAATCAATTTCCGGTGGATTTATGCTGGACATGCCCAGGAGCTTATCTTAAACAGAGTTAGGTTAGGGTAGGTTAGTTAGGCTGCTCAAGCAAATATAGCGAGATCACCCAGAGACCATGTGGTGCATTGTGTTGCCTATTTATATTTAGGAAGTGAAAGCATAAAAAGGAATGTGGAGGAAGGGGGTGTGATCTTGGAAGGATGAGGGTCAAAGCTGGTGGGCATTCCTAACTTCCCAAATCTCGTTCCTTGCTGAACCATTTTGAGGATTCAATGAAAGTGGCCAGAACCGCAGATTTGCGAGACTGCCCATATCTTCAAGGGAGGGTTTAGCCAGAAGCTTGGGGTATACATACATCCTCTCAGCTTTAACAAAGGCCTATGGTGCAGTGCCCCGTTACAACACCTACCACCATCCTGGTCCTGTTTTTGTCTTTGCCAGACTATCAAATTCTCTTTCCGCCTGTGCTCTCACTGTCTCCCCAATTTCCGATATGACGTCTTGAAAGGGTCCCTTTATATCCGTAACCGCAAGAGTAATTGGCAGAGTTTGTGAATGTTATAAAAAAATATTATTGACAAAATTGAAATATTGAAAAAAATTCAGTTTCAGGCTTGGCTTTTTTTTGTTAAGGCTACGTCGAGATCCTGACAAGTAGGGTTTTTCGGATTCAGCGACTCCTAAAACATATAATAAGCATCGTCCGACTGTTGAACTCGAAACAAATCCTTTTTTTTCTTTATATATGAAATTTTTTAAGAAAGCATTTATTTTTTTGGACTATGGGCTTCTAAATATATAGTTAGCCAATAGTACCTCCGGTTGACAGGAGTAAACATAGAAACAAATTCATATACGATTTTTTGAGGTAGTGCCTTAAATTAGCATTCACCCACCACAAATAAAAACATTTATTATCGTCGGACACGCGGAGAAGGCAAAAATGTATTAATTTCCTGGGCGAATCTTCAGCATTAGACGTCACTGGAAATTTCTTAAAACCCTTAAAAAACTTTCATGAGAAGATATCCTGCAATATTGATTTTTTTGGTACATGAACGCTAAGCTTTTCGGTTTAAATTAACTTTAGAGTAAAATCTGGCCCATTTGGATTGCTAATGGTTTAAAGGAGATTTCTATAACATGCTCAATAAACCCATTTACGATTAAAAAAAGCTTTGATTCTCTGTCCACCAAGTATAAAAACGAATCCTTCTTTAAACCAGCAAAGCGAATTGTCACACATCGAATAGTGCGGATTTGGTGCCCCATCTTTTCTTTTTGTTCCCGGACATTTAAAATTTCAACCGAAAGCAAAAGTGTTTTTAAAACTTACTCAGGCGAAAGCAAAAATTTATTGATCTTCATTATTGTCTCCATTTAATTGGCAACCCCCGTATCTGCTCTTATGTCAGATCGTGTGACAGTTCTCTAGATGGAGTGACCTAGGAAATATTTGAAAAAATCCAATTTTTATAATTTTATTTTTATTATAGATTTATCAAACACTGCAAATTGGCCGGATAGCTTTTGGCTTAAAATTCGCTAAAACAAAATAGCACAACTGTATTAAAATTAACCAAAAATTAATCAAAGAAATTTTTGAAACACCCCTAAATAAAATGGAAAATATCGGGTTCTTGCTCTCCGTTCCTGAAATATAAATAAGGCAGCCATTATATGCAGATCGAGTGTCAGAGCTCTTGTTGATTTTGACCTTTGAAATGCCGTTCGCTGGACGAACGATAGCTGTAATGGTACTAAATTTCTTAACACATTTGGACGGGCAGATTATGAGTTGAAATTTACTAGCGCAAAGTATCTGGCAGATCTGGATTGCTATTGGTTTGAATCTTTTTTTATACAGCCCCAAATAAAAGCGTTACCTATGAAAAATATAGATTTTTCGCTCTACGTTCCGAAATTTCGAAAATCTGCTGCAAGAGGTATCTAAAGCATGTGGATTACTTGTAAAATTGATATTCGATTAAAATAGATTTCTATAACTCCGTATTCGATGAAAAAATCCTCAATTCTCTTATGCCGAAACCTAAAAGGCAACCCTCGTAGTCCTCACTCTGTCGCTCTTTTGCCTTGTCATATGGCATCGCATTTTGGGCGCTACGGCAAAAAATGCCTATCAAATTATTGACTAGAAATCCCGCGTTGACTTGGCCTTAACGTAAATTGCTGTAAATCTTTATTTGTGTGTTCAGCTACTTAACCCGCTTTGGCCCGAACCGTAGTACGTCCTCTGGAAACTAACAAGCCAAAAGCGATTAAGTCATTTCTTATGTTGGCTCATTATTTTTTAGCCAATTCTCCAACTGCCCGGGGCCTAACGGACATGCGTAGCTACTGGGCTTTGTAATTTTTCTCCAATGACTAAGGGGTCTAAGCCGAAAATATAGTTAAGCCGGCCAAGAAACTCGTAAGACCGCAAACTAGCTTGACAGGCCCAAACGTCGCAACGCGCCTTGCCAATTTGGTTTGGGGGAAACTATGCTTAGAAGTGCATACAAATAAATGTATCTTTTTTTTGCTGAGGCCTTTTTTTTTATCTGTTGTCTGACAGCACGTTGAGGCATCTGTTGGTATTAGTTTTTTCACTTTGTTTTTTATTTGTTCTAATTAAAGTTGACAATTCTACTTAATTAGCGGTTTGGCAGTTGGAGGCGCGGTTTTGTTTAACACTTGAATAATTTGCGGGTCTCTGGCTTTTTGTCGTATCAAATTTCAGGCACTTTTGATGATGATTTTAATGTTTAGCCAATTTGTAAATTACTTTTGACAGTTTTGCTTCTGTTTGGGTTAAGTGATAAGTTTTGACCAACTTGTTTTGTGTGTAGGTCTCTTGAAAGGGTTTGAAGCTGAGACTTAAACAAATTATTGCTGTTTAGGGGTCAGTTAAAGAATTTAAAAGCTTTTTGGGAAATTAACAGAGGACTTAACCTTGAAGTGTTTAAGGGTTTTATAAACTACGTATAAGTTATATAAAGTCTTCATGTAAGCATTTGATAGTTGCCAGTGCTGCATTTTTTCTGGTGAGCATGAGTTCACATGTAGGAAAGCTTTAGGGCTCGGGGTTTTGAACCTATTCGAATGAAACACTTGAGCTAAACTTAAGTTTACTTAAAACAAAATATGCTCAGAAATAAAAACTAAAAGTCCAAAATATTCAGCGGTGTTACGGAAAACAAATCGGAACATTTTATTCGTTTTGAAACAACATTTTTGGTGCTCCCAATTTCACAAAAACGATTTTTTTATGTGGTTTGAAACCGAATGCTTTGTTGCAAGAGCAATTAAAACGAATTGGCGAAATAGTATTAAAAGTTTACGTATTTCAAAACTGAAATCATTTTTTAAATATTCTTTGATATTTTCAGATTGTATTTATGCCAATTTTAAATTAAATAGTTACTGATGAACCGAATTTTTATATGGTCCATATCTTGCATAAAAAAATGTTTATATCTTGCTTAAATGGTTTCTGTCTTGCATAAAAAATTTTCCTTATATTAAGAATAGTCGTGGATAATTTCCCTCCCAAAGTGTAGAGCTGTGCTAACAAAGTGTAAGGTGACAGCAAAAAATGTGGAATTGGCAGCACGCAAAAACGAATCCGAATAAAATTTTTCATTTTCGTTTTTCAGAACACGGCTGAATAAATGTATTTTTAAAAAAATTGTAATATTAAGTGTAACAAAATCGCTCGGAACTTTTTTCAAAAATTTAAAATTTCTGACCCTAATATCAGAGGAAAAATTAGAGACAAGACATTTATTCTAAAATTTAGAATACCTATTCTTATTTCCGAAAATTCGTTTAATTCTTCTTTTATTTTTATAATAATATTACAGAGGTCGCATAGAACATTAGAACTATAGGTACCAAGTTTCACCAAAAGTTCCGAACGCAGGAGAAGTTTTTCGATAAATTTTATCCGTTTTCCCGAAGAATACCACAGCAGCTTTAAACAGAAACGGTTTCCGGATAGGAGAAGATTGATATTTTTTCCGCTTAAAAAGGATGAATCTCACCAGAATAGACCGAAGTTGGCACCAGTAACTTGCACCTAAACTATAAAAGCTAAAAAAATTGTGATGATGAAAACTTCCAAGATTTAAGGCCCATAATGGGATATTCCAAATAGGATTTTTTTTTATATGAAGTTTTGTCATTCCGTGCGAATATTTTCGAACTGCGTATGGGCCTTTAGTGAAAAAGCTATTAAGTTTTTTAAATCATTCATTAAAATTCGTTTCATTTGTCAGTAGATCTCATTTCACTATTTAGCTCTTTGTAAATCTTAACCCAATTGCACAAGAGCTGCACATTGAGTGCACATGGAGCTTATTTTTGGCCACTCACTTGCCACTTGTCCAATAACCCCACACAATGAGAACTCATCTCTTAACGCCATCATCAGGCGCAACTACAACAAACTCTTGGCCATAAAATACTTTTTTTTTTGTGCATTGGCAATGCCAAGCAATTGTCGAGTCCACCACCCGCTGACCCGTTTGATCAGTTGCTGGGTCTGAACGCCAACCTAGGCCACATGTAGCGCTCTATAGGCCAAGTTTCATTAAGTTTTTCAATTTTTATTGCATAATTGCAATTGAATTGTTTAGCACAAGGAAATTGAATGGCCAAAGAGTCGGTTTTGGATAACCTGAATGTGTGTTAATGATTTGATTTGAGCGTCAGGAACTTACGGTACAACATATGAGCGCCACAAATAATACTTATCTAAAAACATAAATTTTGTTTAGAAAAATATTTCTTTTTGCAATTAAAGCCATGGGGGGTGTTAGTGTTGGTTGTGCGTTGTCATTGGTTGGGCATCAATTACGTCTCTTAGTTGATGGGTAACTATAAAATCGTAGAGTAACTCCATTTGTAATGATAGTGAAAGCTTATAATATGGGGTATCAAAATGGGCATAACTATTAATAAGAGAATGAGTTATGGATTCGCGTTCTGGGGTTCCAGCATTTAGTTTCGTTCCCATCCCAGAAAAATGAACTTCAATTCGAGCTAATTTTTAGAAAAAAGACAACATGATGAAAACTGCCAAGATATTTTGAAGAAAATGTGCTCTCTTGAAAAAGCTTTGTTATATGTTTGGTGGTATGATATGATCTCGCAAGATTCAGTTCCTTGAGTTGCCATTGATTGTTTAAAACCCTTAATAGCTCTTAAGGTAACTTGAAATATGATATCGAAACAAAAAATCTGGATGCCTTCTGCCATGAACAAATTACTTGCAGAAAAGCGAATTTGAAGTTAATAGAATGACAAAACTTCATATAAAAAAAAAAATTCCAAATGGGATATCCAGTGCAAAAATTTTCGAACTGCGTAACCCACAAAAACTTAAATAGGAATACCCTTAAGACAAAAAAAAACACTTTATCAAACATTTGAAATAGATGCCCAGAAATATAACCATATCAAAGGTAATTGGCTTCTTTGGTTGTCTACGCGTACAATTATATAATCCTTAATACCTTCATATTCCCTATACCTTATAAGCCAAAGATCATTTTCATTTGCAAGTCGCATAATAGAAGATAAGTGTATCTTCTTAATAAGAGCTCCGTGAACTATATTCGAATAATATTTCGATTTTGACTAGTCAAAATTCGGAACTTTTTGATGTAAAGCGCTGCTCAGATAGACCATGTGCCATCGACCGAAATCGGAATCAGCAATGTCTGATGAATGCGGCGGGTGGAGTTAGACTTCCAGATTAAGTGTTCCGACTGTATGAATTTTTTTATCAATTCGATCAATCCACATCGTTATTTGGAAATATTTTGATAATACTTTAATAATAATAATATTTTTTAATCCATACTCATAAATGATGTAGGTAGTGTACTTTTTTTTAATAATAACGCAAATTTAGTTATTTATTATAATTTCGGTATCCATAGCATTTGTTTCCGATTCCGATTATAAATTTGTGCGCTCATACCAAAAGTGCAGTCCAAAAATGTTTTTATAAAGATGATTTAGAGATTAAAAAAAGTTGGACGATTTCCTTTCCAATTAAATTATAAAATTTTTTTTTTTAATTTTTTTGCTTAAGGCCCATGCCCAGTTCGAAAAATTTCGAACGGAATGACACAACTTAATATAAATAAAAAGTCCCATTTGGGATATCCCATTTCCATTCCCATCCCATTCGTATGGGCCTTTACAAATAAAAAAAAATTGTAGAAAGAAAATTTTGGTTGTTGTAACTTAAACGACGACAAAAGAAAAAATGTGGTACAGTCGAGGCGGTGCCCGACAGTGGAATACCCTGCACCTTTTGTCTCGAACAAATTTTTCCTGCATATTCCTTCTAAGAACCTTCCAATTGGATTTTTTTTTTTTTGGTGAAATTCGATATTTATACCTATAAGTTCCCTAAATGATTACCGATTTTGATGAAACTCTAATATTACGTCAAAGAATTTAATTAAAGTATATGGGGTAAGTTTCAAGTTGGTATGTAGAGGGGTGTACGAGAAAACACGGTAAATCGATTGCGGGGGGTGGGGGGACCACATCGATAAAATTTGGATGTGGATTTGTTTTTTAGAGCCACATGAATTAGCTTACCAAAAATTGTGATTCTAGGTCACTTGTAACCATAATTACGAGGAGTCAAATATTGACGCAGTTTATAGGCAAGGGTGGTGAAATTTGAACATTTTTGACTAAAACTTTTGCTGTATTTGTCCGATTTTGTTCATTTTTTACACATAGATGCATGTATCCACAACGCATCGCTCTGTTAAATTTCAAATGAAAATATTAAACGGTGTGGCTAAAAACCGCGAAAATCTGCAGCGGGGGAACGGGGAAAGATATTGACATGATTCAACAAACTTCATCTGCTTAGGAAATATGCGCACCAGCAGGTAAAGTTCCGTGTCTCTAGCTCTTATAGTCTCCGAGATCTAGGCGTTCATACGGACGGACAGACGGACGGACGGACGGACGGACGGACGGACGGACGGACGGACGGACGGACGGACATGGCTCAATCGCTACCCGAGGTTATGATAAGCAATTTGGTATAAAGGACTTGGGGTCTGCCACGCCTCCTTCTGTCCGTTACATACATTGCACAAATCTAGTATACCCTTTGTACCTATAGGTACAGGGTATAAAGAGTTCCTCAGAACCGAAAAATCAGAAAATATGGAAAGTTTTGGTATTTTTGTAGAAAAATCTTGTAATTTGATATATACTTTATTGTAGATACAGAATTTTTGGTTTTAAATTTATTTTTGTACATTCTATTTTTATATTATTGTTTTTTAGTACCAAGAGTTGTATACAATATATTGCGAAACAAAAATAGGCTTTATCAAAAACAAATTAATTTTTGGTACATTTAAAAAAAAAAACTTACAATTTAATAATAAATCGATAAAACTCCAGAATTTATACATCAAATAAAATTTTGTTGTCATATTAATATTCGAAAAATTTTCTAAAAATGATCCATCCATCCAATGATCAAAAATGATAAAGAAGTGGAAGATGAGTGTTTCACATTTAAATACCTACAATTTAAATTAAGATTTATCGAATTCTAATTTATATAGGTATTTTTGGTGAGGTGTAATTTTTTTTTTTTAAAGGCTTATACGCAGCATGCAAAAATTCCGAACGGAATGTCAAATTTTATTAAAAAAAAAATTTTTGTTTAAGGCCTATACGCAGTTCGAAATATTTCGCACGGAATGACATAAATGAAAAAAAAACCCATTTGGGATATTTTTTTTTATATAAAGTTTTGTCATTCCGTGCGAAATATTTCAAACTGCGTAGACCCCTTTATATGAAGTTTTGATATTCCGTGCGAAATTTTTGCATGCTGCGTATAGGCCTTAAGATTAAAAAATTAATTGTTTTTTTCATATTAAAGTTTTTTTTTTAAAATATGTATTATACCAAACATTACATAAAATTTTAAATGTGACCAAAAATTATAAATTAATGTAAGATGAGTGATTTAAATAAATACAATTTTAATTAAAAATTATTAAATTTATTTTGGTATACTGATAGTGATGCTGTAAAAACACTTTGTTTCAAGTTCAAAAAATGTATTTTTCGCTATATTTCAAAATCCATTCCATAGAACATTTTTCGACTGCATTTTCGTTTTTAGCATGTCATGAAAATAAATCAAAGGAGTTCATGTTTTTATAAAATTAGTTTATTTGAAGTACCTATATGATATATAACTTCCAGTTCAATACTGTAGTGTTTTAATTTTATAGTCGGAGAGATAATAGAAGAATTCATATTCATTTTAATTACATGATTTAACATAATATTTTCTGCGTACCGAACTTGGCCTGTGTAGCTAGTCAAATTTGAAGTATCTTAAAAATTTTTTCGGACATACCCTCCAATCTCAATTCGTAAGAGTGTATATGAAATACAAAGACGAACGGAATGCATATCTTGAAGCACAAAACTAGTTCTTTTTGAAATTTTGTACAACTGATCCTCACTAAATTTAACTGTCTTTTATAATAAAGTGGAATTCAGCGCAAATTCCTTAAAGCTCAAAAGATTTCTCATTCCTGACATAAGCCAATTGTTAACCTTTCAAAGCCAACAAAGTAAAAAAAAAAGAATTTCACATCAAAAAACGACTCCACATGTATACATATGAGAAAAAAAAAAAGTATCTTGCGCCAAATTCAATTAAGCGCAATTTTATACATAATTATGTATAAGGGCTAAGCATTTTAAAACCTTTTTTACATTAATTTGGCACTAAACTGTCAGAAAAAAGAAATACCCAAAAAAATTTTGGCTGTTTACAAAAAGGTTCCAAAGTTTAAAAAAATTTCGGCGTGGCCATTAAACGTCTGACAAGTTGAAGTTTAATTGTAATGTGAGAAGCTTAAATAAGGTAGCCAGTTTATTGGAGGGCCCTCCAAACAACTTCACAGCTGATGTGAAAAAAATATAAATAATAATAAATAAATAAAAGACAAGCCAGTCCAATGACTAAGAAAAGAAACCTCAAGCGGAAGATGCCCACAAAATTATGAAACACACATTTTTTGAGTTTTTTGTGTATATTTTTTTTTGTTAAAAAAAAGATCAAATAACCAAAAGCCGCCAAATTTCAAAGGAAAACAAAAGCTCACTTATTTGAAATTTGTTGCCGTTGTTATTTTTTTTTTTCATGTATCTGAGAGTACGTCTTGAGGTACGCAACTAATTTTCCAGCTTTGGATAGGCCTAAAGACGTTTTTGTTTGACTTCCATAGCTCATCCATTGAGTATTTCGACTATTTGTCAGTAGTATTTATCTATAGTTTTGACGAAACGTTTTTGGTAGACCTTTTTATTCATTGCTAAAATACTTTTTGGTAGACAACAACCTCGCTTTTTTTTCATACAAAGTATCTATAACATTTATTTCTTTATGCGAATTACATCATGTTTGTTATTTGCTTTGATTTGATTCTTTTCAAAGATTTCGTTTTTTCTACTTTGTAGTTTATGGCTTTTGGTTTTTTGTTTTCGGGATGTGTTTTATTGTTGCTGTGGTATTTTTGTATCTTAAAGATATTATGCGATTTAATGTGCAGCTGCGCTTCCTAGAAGTTATTTATTTTAACTAGCCAATACATAGGCAGAACTGAAAGGTATTGTACATTAAATTTAATACACTACATACGAAACCACGAAAGGGGGATAGGTAACTTTTTCGGCGAGACAGAGCTTTCAAAAGTTTCCGATTTTTAGAAAAAAAAAATATACAAACTACTACCAAACACTGTGCAACAGTTTTGGGAAATTTTTTTGATTATTCTAATTATGTGGATTTGGCATTCTGAGGCAATTTTTTTTATGCATTTAGTATTTTTTTAGTTAGTGTTATATTTTGGTCTATATGTATGGTCACACTTATCCGTCAGTTATGAACAAAACCTTGTTGTATAGAGAACCTTATAAATAACATAATAAGATCTTGGATACACAGCCACACAAAAATAAAAGTATCGCGATCTGGAGTCTAAGTCCAAAACTGCTATCACAATTGGGTCTCAGTCTTATCCTAACCTAAAAAAAATACATGAAATTAGTTATTTTGGTGGCTATCTCAGAAACTTGACGCGCTGGGTTTTTTTTTACATCGGATTGGGATTCAGCAATCACAAAAACTTATGGACAACTTAGTCGGACAACTGGTCTCCAAAAATATTTTTTTTAGATTTAAAGTTATTTTATACTACAGCTACACAAAAAAAAACCGATTTTCAGGGTCAGAGGGTAGACCAAATTTTCTATATATTTTGTATAGATATAGTTATATATGTATCAAAAAAATCCTACAAAACGAGATATTTAGGAGGTTATATCAGAAACACGGCATATGTACTAAGGTCTTTTTGACTCAAAGTTGAATTCAGCGACCCCAAAAACATTCACAAAATACATCGTCGAACAACTGGTCCCCCAAAAAAAATGTTAAGTGTTTTATCAGGTTAGGTAGAACTTAGAAGTTTTTGTGTAATAACGTTTTTTCTTAGTCTTATGGGAATGCTGCAATTCAGATCTTCACCACGACCCGATTTCCGATTTCCTTTATTCATAAGATCAAGGGTTTTCTAGATTTGCAAAATGTAGGCATCATTAACATGAATAACGATAGATACATGTTCGTGTATCCGTAAGACGTAATGATCGGACATGCATTTAGACTCCTAAGATAAAAAAACGTTTTTTTTAAAAAAACAACACGATCTACCATCACAAACCATTTAAATCTTTGCAACTTTATTTGATTTAGAATAAAGGGTATTGGATATCCCTCTGTCGGGAACCCCCAGCTCTGATAGCAATTTTTTCATAACGAATAATGCGATTTTTTTTTTTTCGTTCCACTGGATAGGTCCAGTTCCAAGCTATTTTTTCCTGTAGCGCCCTCAATTCAGTTCATTACCGGTATTGATTCGCTCTTGGAAAAATCTCTTCCTCTATTCATAAGGTCAATAAGTATTACAGACAAAAGAAATATACACGTGGCATCATTACCTTTGGTAACGATTTAGACATATCCGTCTGAACCTACGTACACCTACATATCGGAGTACAAAAGTTCCTTTTACCAACAGATGTTTGTCAATGTTAGAGAATTTGCTACCAAAACTCAAATTAATCAAACTATTTCGGTACAGTTCGGGGTGGTTCGAATAAAAATTTCGGTATTTATATTCAACATACTATTCAGATATTTAGGATAGGTCCCTAGATGCCGTTGTAAAAAAATAATTAATGTCGGATGAAAACTTCTAAAGATAACGTATCGTTTTCAGAATCCCAAAACTAATTGTAGTCCTAATCAGCAAAAAACTGACATCTTATTGAAACAACCGCCTTAATAATCATAATCATATGGTTTAGTTTGTGATCAGAGTTGTCCTCCTATTCCGGGATTCCTTCATAATCTCTTAAGACGCCAATAGATTACTATGTAAATAATGTAGTTTAAAGTAGTGTAATTAGGTTCCGTCGATAGTCAGTACTCCGCCATACAATTCTGCTTTTTCGATAATCGGTACAGGGTATCCCTCTGTCGGGCATCCCCCTACTATCAGTACAACTTTATGTGTTTCTAACCGCAAATTTATCGCACTTTCAAAGCTTTCGATTGTATATTGTATATTTCTTGATTTTCAGCAGATAATAAGCAAATTTATAGCTGATCTAAGCATACTTATATATATACATAAATAGATTCATTTTTTTAAGTAGAACGTCATTTGACGTCTTCCCGACAGGGGTCTCATATTTATGCCAAAGCCCTCAATGTCATCTCTTTTGTTTACTTACACTTTTTTCGCTTACCAAACAAATAAACAAATATGTAACAAATTTGTTTAAATTTAATTTTTTTAGCTATTTAAGTAATTTTTTGTTTGTTTTTACTAATTACTTTTTTTGTTTGTTTTTATTTCATTTGGTCAAGACATATGTTGTTCCATTTATTTGCAAAGCCACAAAAAAAAAAAAAAATTATATTGTAAATTTGGTTTATTTTTGTTTACAAATTGTCAAAAACTGCCGGTTTTTTGTTGACTTGTTGATTCATTTAAAATGCTACAAGCAACAGTTTAGCTTTGTTTAAATAGACTTAATGAGGCCATAGAAAGAGTTATTTCCTAAATTACCAATGTGTATGAAACAATTATATTTTTAGAAAAAAAAAAAAAGACTGAATGGCATTTAAATGTATAAGGCAAATTTTTAACACGATTCATGATTCATTGAACTGACAGTTGTACTTTTTTCACTAATTACACTTGTTATGAAGCTCTCTCATTAGTATGTCTATTATTTTAGACATATAATAATTTTTGCCATCATAAAATTTTACTTAAATTAGTAAATGATGCTTTCCGTTCTATAATGGTTGGTTCCATATTTCTAATGCAATGTGTGACTAACAACTTTACTTTAAGATGACGAGCATCGAATATTTAACCCAAATATTTTTTGGTATTGTTCTAGTATTTTAGCGATGTATGAAGGATTTTTAGATTTGTTTGTGTTTCTGAAGCTTTTAACGCGGAATAGTCAGTAAGCCAAACTTTTTCTGATTGCATGCAACACTCAAAAGTACGGAAATACATTTCCCCACGTATGAAAAAAAGTTAAAGCCACTTTTTGAAATTTTGATTTATATACTCTTCAATTTTCACTTTTTACTGTGAGATCTAAAAAGGATCCCATCCAAACCCATCTTATCCATGTTTATTCAAGCGAAAAAATCTGTTTTTCCAGTGTCTGCGTTAACTTTTCGAAACATTGCAGCAACTTTTTTTATACCCACTATTTAAAAAGATGGCGTACGTTAAAGTCGGGCGCGGACGACTTTGGGATACCCTGTACCACTGCTTGCAATAAAATCCGGTAAATTGCTTACGAACACCAAAAGACATTTGATTGCCAAATTAGATTATGATACCTTCATAAACAACCAAAAACAGACGAATTTTTAATCAAAAACTTTTTTTCGACCGATCGGCCCTATGGGAGCTATATGATATCGTCAACCGATTTTGATAAAATTTGGTACAGTGTTGAAGATCTCTTAAAAACTTCGGAATGCCAAATTTGGTTACAATATCTTCACAAACAAACGAAACACAACCAATTTTGTACAAAAAGCGTTTTTTTAACCGATTGGCCCTATGGGAGCTATATAATATAGTCAACCGATTTTGATCAAATTTGGTACAGTGTTGAAAATCTCTAAAAAACTTCTGAATGCCAAATTTGGTTACAATATCTTCACAAACAAACGAAACACAACAAATTTTGTACAAAAAGCGTTTTTTTGACCGATTGGCCCTATGGGAGCTATATAATATAGTCAACCGATTTTGATCAAATTTGGTAGAGTGCTTGGGAACTCTAAAAAACTTCTTAATGTCAAATTTGGTTACAATATCTTCACAAACAAACGAAACAAAACGAATTTTGTACAAAAAACAAATTTTCGACCGATCGATCCTATGGGACCTATATGATATAGTCAACCGATTTTGATAAAATTTGGTACAGTGCTGTGGGTTTCTAAAAAACTTCCGATTACCAAATTTGGTTATGATATCTTCATAAACAAACGAATTATCCATCTAAAACTTTTGCTTTTTTTCGAGGTCCTCTGAAACACCCCTATGGGAGCTATATAATGTAGTCCCGATATCAAAAAAATAAAATAAACTTGTCTCCTATGGATTAATAAGGGATCTTATCTGAAAGTTTGGTTGCTCTAGCTCTTACCATCTCTGAGATCTAGGCGTTCATACGGACAGACGGACAGACGGACATGGGTATATCGACTTCTCTAGTCACTCTGATCATACTTTAGGTAACTTTGGGGGGTCTCCGACTTCTCCTTCTGTACGTTACATACATTTTCGGCTTGCACAAACACAATATACCCTTTGTACCATACGGTACAGGGTATAAAAATGAATAATAAAGCCTAATTGATAGAAAAAGAAATCGATATATTCCGTGTTGATGCTTTTAACAAATTTCCCATCCATATTTTTTCAAAACTCTTGTCATTTATCGAGCTATCGATAACTGAATATTTAGGCAGATTTTTCTTTTACTTAAATCATTTTTTTTTTTTCATGAAAGATAAATCTTTAAACTCATCATGCCTGTTCTGGATTTCGATTTCAATTAATAATAATTTAATAATTGTGAGGGGAAAAACTGCACTGCGACCCTTAGGATCTATTGTGCTCCCTGCTAGCTCTAGAGCTCCTTGGCCAGTCCAATTATGGAGATAAATTTAATTATCTGGGATGGCTCTAGTCCAGTTACGTCGCGCATCGATATTCTGTAGTCGCCGAAGAGGGATGCCTTTCTTCTGGCGAGAGCGTCACACTCCGTTAGTATGTGTTGGGAGGATTCCTCCCTTATTTCACAGAACCTACAAGTGTTAGAATCTACGATGCCCATCATGCTCAGGTGTTTCCTTAGTCTGCAGTGTCCCGTAAGTAACCCAGTAAGTATCCTGAGGGAATTCATGCACAGATGGGATATTTTCTTGAACCTATTCAGTTCATAGGAACCGAGGAGCTGCTTGGACTGTCGTAAAGCAGTCGTGCCAATCCAGTTTGATTGTCGTCTGGATCTCTCCTCTTCTCGTAGCAGTTGTTTAATGGTGTGTCTGCCAATGCCACAAAAGGGTTCAGGCCCTATTAATTGGTTCGATACAGTTTGTCGTTTTAGTTAAACTTTTTGCAAGATATCTATAGCAGCCTTTAGGAAAACTACAAGTTTATCTAAGACTGTAAACTGCATTGTTAAATCAATAATTTGGAATCGGAATCTTATTCAAGAAGAGAGCTGCATTTTTTTTAACATTTTTTTTAAATAATGTGCTGTACGAATTCCCAGCGAAAAACCCTGAAAAAATAATTTAAAAATGTAATTAATTGCCAAGTTTTTGTGATAAAAATTTAAGTATTGGGATATGCATGATTTTTAATTCCTTAATGTTATAATGAATAATATCTAAAACAAAATAATAAAAATAGTTTTGCAATTATCTGTACAACATACGACGGATCTTAGAGCATCAAGTATAATAAAATAGGCCTATTAGTGCTAAATAGGAAATGATGTCATTTAGAACTCTTAATTCTTTTATGTAGGGATGACTTATTCTCTTATTTCAAGTGATACTATGAATATAATTATTCCGATCTGACAATCGTTTCTTCTCGTATTATCCTCAAAGAAAATTTTTATAAAACATTATATCTTCCAGTAGAAAAGTTATATTTTCTTTGACGATTGATAAAATTTTAAACAAAGAAGAATTTTTACTGGAATACATTATTAATAATTTAAAAATAATAAAAAGAAATAAATATAATATAATATATTGTAGTTAGCAAAATTTCGTTTGAGAATTTTCGTTTAATTTTTTAAAGCCAGATTTCTATAGGATTCTAAATTCTCGTAAGTTGGACATAAATTATTGTTATAAGCAATTTTTAAAAAAAGAGTTGCGGCCCTATGTTCCACCTTAGAACTCTAGGAAATAGATATATATATAGTCAGCAAAATTTCTATAGGATTCTAAATTCTTGTAAGTTGGACATAAATTATTTTTATAATCAATTTTAATACCCTATACCGTATGGAACAGTGGGTATATTAAGTTTGTGCAAGCCGAAAATGTATGTAACATACAGAAGGAAACGTCGGAGACCCCCCAAAGTTACTTAAAGTATGATCAGGGTGACTAGAGAAGTCGATATACCCTGTCTGTCTGTATGAACGCCTAGATCTCAGAGATGGTAAGGGCCAGAGCGACCAAATTTTCAGATTAGATGCGTTATTATGTCAGGGGAGAAAAGTTTATTTTATTTTTTTGATATCGGGGTTATATTATATAGCTCCCATAGGGGTGTTTCAGAGGACCTCGAAAAAAAGCAAAAGTTTCAGATGAATAATTCGTTTGTTTATGCAGATATCGTAACCAAATTTGGCACTTGGAAGTTTTTTATAGTTCCCAAGCACTGTACCAAATTTTATTGAAATCGGTTGACTATATATACTATGACTATATGGCTCCCATAGGGCCGATCGGTCAAAAAAACGATTCTTGTACAAAATTGGTTGTGCTTCGTTTGTTTCTGAAGATATCGTAACCAACTTCAGCAATTGAAAGTTTTTTGGAGTACCTTAGCACTGTAGCAAATTTGATCAAAATCTGTTGACTATATCATATAGCTCCCAAAAAAATGTTTTTTGCATAAAATTCGTCGTTTTTCGTTTGTTCATGAAGATATCGTAACGAAATTTGGTGTGTGATTGTTTTTTAAAATTGCCTAGCACTGTACCATATTTTAACAAAATCGGTTGACTTATTATATAGCCCCATAGGACCGATTGGTAAAAAAATGTTTTTAAAGGCTTTGGTCCAGCGGGAAGTTATGTTTTTCTGGGTGGATACACAGAACTTACAACCAAAAGATATTTTTGCGAAATATTGTTAAAGGGTCCAGATGAAAATGAGAAAAATATTTTTAACAACTTATATTCTTACTTATATTATATTATATTCGCAAGAGATAAAAAAACGTAATTTAACTAAAATGTTTATTGGTATATTTAAGAGAAAATACGAGATTTTCTTACATTTTTTAAGAAAAAGTAGTAGCTAAAATAAACATATTTTTAAAAAGCTATAATAAAAACATTAACAAATGGTTCAAAAATATTTTCTGGATTAGTCACAATAGAATAAACAATGACAAAAAATACATTTTTTAAGTCAGCCGTAACGCGCTAATTTTAATTTAATTAATTTAATTTAGTCTGATTATTTGGAACATTTTTGTGTTTGGCGTATGATTTGATCTGCACCAATTGTTCTTTCGTTGGGAGCAGTTTTTTGTACCTTACTGATCTAGACCGTTTGTTATCATCTCCTAATTCCCCTTAAATTCCCTTCTTAAGCATTTGAATGCACTTACTTAAAATAAGATCTTAAGAGTCAGTCCTCCTAGTCCCCCTAAATACATTTCAGTACTGCAACTGTCAATAATAACAACACTCTACAGCAAATGCCAACAACAAAAATATATTCATCTTTTTAAGTGTTTAGGCAAAATTCCATTAGAAAAAATCGTGTGAAAAATAATATTATGTTAAATTTGAAAACCGCAAAGGAAACGCGTTGCGTTTTATGTGAAAACTTAATGAAGAGAATTAAATACTAATAGGAAAAGTCAAAATGTCAGCAACTGACAAACGAACTGTCAAAATGACAGACAAGCCAATAATGAAAACCAAATTAAAACAACAAATGACTACAAAAACAACAACAACAGCAACCTTAAGAGAACACAAACGAAAACCACAACAAAAACAACATAAACAACAACAACAACGAAATTCATTAACAACTGCAGGCAAATTGCTGCATTTATGCGTCTATCTAGTCTGCATTACACAAACGTTGCAGCAGCAACATGCGGCGCCTCCGGCCAACATGTTGTTGACGACGACGCCAACGCATGACAAGCAGCAACAACAACAACAACAACCACAACAACAACAGCTGCTACATTTGGAGCAGTCAACTAGTGTAAATAGTAGTGTAAATATAAATATTAGCAGTAAGTTCAACGAAATTGTACAAATTAGTGTGCCCAAAGCGGCCACAGCCAGCGCTACGGTCACACTTAGCAACGCCATAGCAACTACAACAACAATAACGCCGCTGAGACGCAAACTGCGTCGCAAATATCCGCCCAACTATGCGGCACATCGCAATTCGACTAAACGACGAAAAATAGCGCGTCCTGCACATTATCAACGCAATGCAACACATGCAACACGCACAACAACTATGGCCACCGTTGCAGTGGCAACAACAACAACCGCAACACTGATACCAAAGATGCAACAACAGCAACAGCAGCAGCAGCACTTTAGCTATCGCACCAAGTTGCAACATGCCAACTTGCAACCAACAACGATACGCGTGCAAAGCTTTCAGCAGCAGCAACAACAGCAACATGTTGCAGGCAGCAGGCAACAACAGCAGCAACAACAACAACACGTTGTAAATGTCACACCTCGTCCGCCACATATTTCTATAACGCAACAGCAACAACAACAACAGCTGTACAATTTTGCCTACTATCAACAACAACAGCAGCAGCAGCAACAACAACAACATTTGTATGGCAATCTTAGTCAACAGCAACAGCAACAACAACAGCAGTCCGTGTCCAATGTCTCTCCTGGTCATCTGCTCATACATCCCGGCAACAGCGACATTGTGCTCTATCGAAACCTTGCATCAATACCCCCCTGTCCACCGGGCTTGCAACCAACGGGTGTACGTCTAATGCCCCAACATTTTATACCGCTGCGACACAACACCACACCAAGATCCAGACAACGCGGTAAGCCCCCAAAAACTTTATACAGGTGTTGTACAGTGAAACCTCAACAATGCTGAAACTTATGCAAATTACGAATGTTTGTAAGAAAAATGTTTTGGAAGTTTTTGGTTCTACAGATATTGTTTGGCCGTCAAGAGAAAATTAGGGGCCTGGTGGTGACTAACTTATCCTATAGAGAACTTAGAGCCCAGGGAGTATGCCTGCAAAACAATTGTCTGCCGGCAGGAGTATACCTGTATCAATGCTATAAGCCAAATTAATATTCAAAGGCAAAGAGTATAAGAGAAAATTTCAATGTTTCTCTGTTTATTAGGCTCACATAAGTTCAGATACCAAATGACGATTGTAGCCGTTTAAAAATGTCAGGATTTTCGATGGTAGAGGGCACAAGACTATGTTTGGTGAAGATTTCAATGCTATGAGCATTGTAGGCGCATTCAATGGTAAGGTTTTACGGTTGTAAAGGGAATAAGGCAACGTTTGGTAAAAATTTCTATGCTCTAATTTCATTTTATAAGAAAATTACAATGTTTCGGTGTTTATTAGGCTCACATAAATTCAACTTTTGCGGCTCTAGCTTGTTAAAACAAAAAAAAAAAAGTGACGAGGATACTTTACACAATTTTATTCACGTCATTTAAAATTTTCATCTATATCGATTTTGAGTGACCGAATCCGAATCCGAGTTCCGAAATACCCAACATCCAAGGGTTCTAAAATAAACTCCAAAAACCCAATAAATTTTTCTTTCGATTCATGGTTTCAAACTAGATTTTTGCAATGTATGTAACGGACAGATGGAGGCGTGGCAGACCCCAAGTCCTTTATACCAAAATGCTTATTATAACCTCTGTCCGTCTGTATGAACGCCTAAATCTCGGAGACTATAAGAGCTAGAGACACGAAACTTTACCAGCTGGTGCGCATATTTCCTGAGAAGATGAAGTTTGTTGAATCATGTCAATATCTTCCCCCGTTCCCCCGCAGTAGAGTTTCGCGGTTTTTAGCCACACCGTTTAATATTTTCATTTGAAATTTAACAGAGCGATGCGTTGTGGTTACATGCATCTGTGTGTAAAAAATTTACACAAATGTGAAAATTTCACCTCCCCTTGCCAATAAACTGCGTCAATATTTGACTTTACGCAATTATGGCTACAATTGACCTAGAATCACAATTTTTGGTAAGCAGATTCATGTGGCTCTAATGAACAAATCCACATCCAAATTTTATCGATGCGCTCCCCCCACCTCCCGCAATCCATTTACCGTGTTTTCTCCCACACCCCTCAACATACCAACTTGAAACTTACCCCATATACTTTAAATAACTTCTTTGACGTAACATTCGAGTTTCATCAAAATGGGTAAAAATTTAGGGAACTTATAGGTATAAATATCGATTTTCACCAAAAAAAATAAATTCCAATTGGAAAGTTCTTAGATGGAATATGCAGGAAAAAATTTTTTGACACAAAGGTACAGGGTATTCCACTGTCGGGCATCGCCTCGACTGTACCACATTTTTGTTATATGTTTTTGGGGTCGCCGTATCTGATTTCTTTGGCCAAAAACCTGTAGCACGTCAGGTTTCTGATATAACCTCAATAGCGATGTAATTTGGTGGTAATTTCAAAACCAAGACGTTATAATGATCGATTCTCTCAGTGGCTCGAAATCCATATGTATAGCACTGTCACATATAAAGTTCACATCACTTTTTTTATAGGTATTCAGAAAGTAAAAAACTTTTTCTTGAAACTCCTTTGAGAACTTCTAGTTCTAATATTATTTATGAAACATATTTTTTTATGGGGATACTATCCCGTAGTTGATCCTAGCTTCCCACAGTTATCTATCACTACTACAACATTTGAAACATAACATTTATAAGTATATTTCCTAATTTTTTTAAAATAAGGACTCTCTGATAGATGGCCATTTGCCACCAAAATAATTTTTCATGTTTCTCTCATACTGCTGAAGGTCTTATCTTGAAAGTCGCACAAAGCTTTCTTTTTATAAAGCATCCTTGATAAAATTTTAAGTTATATTCAAAAAGTAACAAACTAAAGCACCTATTCCTGTGAGCCTACCAACCCACCTAACTAAATCTATTTGTGAAAATACTATATTGAGATATGCCAATTCCTTAATTTTCCTAAAGCCTTTAACATACTGAAATTCGATTCACCCTCCTCTCCTTGTAAGATCTTTTGACATTTTGAATTTTAAATTTTCAAAAATATTTCATTCTGTAAAGCTAATTTGCCTTTTTTTAATGATATGCTTAGCTTGTTTGAAAACTTACTAAGACAGTTCCTTATCATAATCCTAAAAGATTTACTGACAAAAAGTAAGGAAAATCCATTTGAGTTACCTTCAATGAAACTGAAACATGACTTATAAAAGATCCTTAAAATTCGCTTTAAAGTCAAAAAACTGTCAATATTTTTGAATATTGCAGAAATTCATCAAATGAGCTTCACTGTACCATAAAATCATCTCTCCCATAATTGCCCAACTATTTTATTTTTATTTAATTGTCGCTGGCTTAACAGTCAGCGCACGTCGCCATCAATTGGGGGGATTCGGGGGTAATCATCTCAAATTCCCTGCTATAAAACGAATAGGTGTTTATAACGCTAATAAAAATTGCAATTTTTTTTCACCATTTATGGCGTTTAAAGTGTTTTCGCGCCTAAATGGCACTGGGTCCGTGGCTGGTTCAATGGCGATTTTGTTTGCAATTAGCCCCTCGGGGTCTTGAAATAATTGGCATTTTGAGTTGTCTGGTCTAGAAAGCTTGCCTAATTTGCTTTAAACTGTAAGATTATAATAGCTGTAACTAAGGCAGTAATATTAACGGCTTGGATATGAACATTTTAGTTTCATTTTGCTTAATTGTCAACAGGCTTGCAAAAAAGCAGGGGCGCCTGCTGCCTTTTCTTTATACTCATAAAGTTTTCTATCGAACAAGCGTTTAGAATTAGCAATAAAAGGAAATTTATGATGTCTACAATGTTAAAGTAAACGCGATAAATATAAGCGCTGGAACCGTCGCACATCTATTACATTTGGGAATAATAATAGCTTTACTAATCGATTTTATATATTTACGCTAATTAGGAAATTAAATCGATATAAAAAGATTGCAAATTTTAGTTCGGTTTATTTATTTATTATTTTACATTGAAAAAAAATCGTTTATTCATTTACAAATAGCTATCTTATATAATTATGAAAATTATAAACTAGCTTAAAAAAACGATATTCAAAAACCTTTCTTCGTTTACGAGATAAGTCTTGTTAAAAAAGTCTGCCTAAATATTCATTTATCGATAACTCGATAAATAATCGAAATCGAAGAAAACGACTTAAAAACCGCATCACTAATTTTTATCCATTTATAAAAACTCAGGTAGAAAAAGAAAAAGCAAGTAAAGGTCAAGGTTTTGAAATATTGAAAGAAAAGAATCAAAATGCAAATTAATTTACATGAGCCATCTCTAATTTCATTATGTTTATCGATGTATCTATCTATCAATAATAAAGATCAGCAATGTAAGAAATGTTTATTTGTGTGTATATTTTATATCAAGGAGTATCAACTCCTTGATTTTATATATATTTTAAAATTAAAGTAATTCTTTTCCTAAATTTTTTTGCACTTTTGCATTTCTCATTTAATAAATTTCACGCTTCATGCTTCATGACAAAATAAGAAGACTCATCTTTGGTTTTTCAAGACTAAAAAATTGAATCAATTAATCAATGAATGTATTTGTCTAAGAACTATTTATTTATCGTTTATCTATAAAAAAAAAAAAGATAAGCATTGCAAGAAAAGTTGATAGATTACTTTTTCGTGCATTTTTATTAATTAAATATTTTTATGGAGAAATAAATTTGTTTGCTAAAATTGTGCTTTTTAACCTCATGTAGTTATCATTCAATATACAAGGTGGCGCAAAAGAAATCACCCTATTGGAAGATGCTCTCATTTTTGTAAATGGCCGCCAATATCAAATCTGTTTTGACATTTGTGGACTAGACAGATACAGAATACAAGTGAATAAGCCATGGAGCGATACACTCCCCAAGAACGCGGAATAATTGTGTCTATTTTTTTGCGTAACAATTCGTCTGTGGTGTTGGCGCAGCGCGAATTCCGTCGCCGATTTCCCGGCCGTCCGACACCAACTGCGCAAACACTGCGCCGTTTAGCCACTAATCTTGAAGAGTATGGGACCACACGAGACGTTGCCAAGAGTGGCCGACCCCGGAGCGCCCGTTCTGCCGAAAATATCGCCGCTGTAGCCGAGGACGTCGAAGTGAGCCCCGAAACATCGACCAGACGACGTGCCACGCAATTGGGCCTCAGCCGGCGGTCCCTGCAACGAATTTTGGTGAAAGATTTGAACATGTTCCCCTACAAAGTTCAGTCCGTGCATCAGCTGCTGCCTGCCGACCGCCAAACGCGCGTAACTTATGCCCAAGCTATCCTCAATCTCGATACCGAAGTGGACGATTTTTCGACCAAAATCATAATGAGCGATGAGGCTCATTTTCACCTCAGCGGGTACGTGAACAAGCAAAATTATCGCTTCTGGGGAACCGAAAATCCGCGAGTGATGCACGAGGAGCCATTACACCCGCTCAAAGTGACTGCGTGGTGCGCTGTTCACGCTGGAGGAGTCATCGGGCCATTTTTTTTCGAGAACGCCGCGGGTCAAACGACAACAGTGGACGGTACGCGCTATAGGGCAATGTTGACCGAGTTTTTTCTGCCCGAACTGGACGAATTAGGACTGGTGGACATGTGGTTCCAACAGGACGGAGCAACAGCACACACTGCACGAGCCACAACCGACATTCTGAAGGCCGCGTGTCCGGGTCGCTTAATTTCGCGTTTTGGCGATTTGCACTGGCCCGCCAGATCGCCCGATTTAACGGTCCCGGACTTCTTTTTATGGGGTTTTTTGAAGTCCCGTGTTTACATCAACAAGCCTGAGACCTTGGAAAATATCCGACACGAATGCGAGAATTTATCGCCCGAAACTCTCGCCGAAGTGATGGAAAATGCCATAAAACGAGCCCGTATGGCAATCAATTGTGACGGCGCCCATTTGTCCGATATCATCTTCTCAACTTAACACAATTAATTCTAAAGGTCTAAATAATCATAATCAAAAAACAGAATCGAAGTTTTTCATTTAGAAAAAAAATAAGCGCCAAACAACATCGGATGACTTCTTTTGCGCCACCTTGTATTTACCAAACTGGCGAAAATCTTAAATTTTGTACAATTTGGGAAATATTGGTAGGTCCGATATTTCGATTTTGGCAAGATCAATAGATCTTTTCAAAATGAAAGACAAAGAGAAAAATTGAATTGCTCTCAGCACTATTTCAAAATGGGTCATCTCTAATTTCTATTCGTTAATCGATATATCGATAGAGCAAATGAGCATTGCAGAAAAATTTGATTTGTGTGTAAAATGAAATATTTGAATTCGTCTTTTCTTTCGCCTCGGATTATTTGTGTTTCCGCCCGGCACCGCTCAAAACTTGATTTGAAGCTGGGCCACCCTACCCGAGCCTATCTTTATTTCAAATACAATTATTTTATATTCAACCTTAGCACTACAAAGAGTTGCCACCTTCGAAATGAAATATATAAGCTAGCCTTCCCTGCTTACACATTTAGTCTGTTACGCCCACATGTATCTATAAGAAAACCCGCTTTTCGAACGGCATAAAAAATTGGCATTTCCAGCATGAACAATTTTTTTTTTTTAGTTTGAGATCCCCAAAATACAACAACACTTCTTACAGTCATCTCTCAAAAAGCGTTCGATCTGAAACCAAGTAAATTTAATTACAACAAAACGTGCCACAAAAACAAACAATAAGCGCTAATTGCATATAAAATCCAGTAAACAAAAAAACAACAACAACAACTGCAACAAACAAATGACATGAACAAAATAAACCCAAATATAGTAAAGTAGCAAAGAGCTTAAGAAAAAACCAAATGGAACAACAAACAAAAAGTAAATAAACAAATAAACGAATGACAAATGCAAGTGTTAAAGTTGGAGGCAAGACATTAAGCTCCAATGGCTCTCAAACTGTAACGTAGTGAATGGTTTGTCTTTTTTGGCGTAGGTCAAGACATTTGTTGAAATTTATGAATTGTTTTTAATTTTTTTTTAATACGCTTTGACGTCAAATTGGAAAAGCTGTCAATTTTTCAAAATTGGACATAACTTGACAGCTTTTGCAGTTCAACAAGTATAAGATGACGAAATGGTGTTACTTAAGGCGTTTTTTCTTGGGCGTAGCTTAGTAACAACTGCAGTTTGGGAAGCTTCAACTGGCGTGCTGCTTACAGTTTTATGAATACTGCTGAATACCACTCTTTTTCTTAAAAAAAAGTAATTGATGTTTGACGATTTTGTGTTGAAATGACAGAAGATCAAACTTAACTTAATTAGCAAAATAATAAATTTTTATTTAAAGACCTTTTAACCTTTGTTAAAAGACAAGGCAGTAAAAGGAACAATAATTGTGATCCCCAACGATGTATTATTTGGTAAAGCTAGTCTTATCTACCCAAATTCGATTACTTACACCAAAAATTTAAACCATTTTTTGGGAAAAACTGATTTAAAGATCAGAAGGTATCATCTGCCAACACTAGTTTACACGAAAAATTAACCTATCTAAAAAAGTGTTTTTTAGGGTAATTTGGGGTCGAGAAACACGAAAATGACATTCATTTTTTTTTCTTAAGCACCGTTTTCCAGATATTTTCTAAAAAAATGTTTTTGGGCACTTTTTTCAGTTACTCCTCAATATCTCGTGAACAAAATTTTGTATCGACATAAAAGACTAGATGATTAATGGAATCATGGTTCCACAACATCTACAATTCTTACCCGATTTTAAAAATCTTGGACTCGAAATGTTCGTAAAAAAAAGTATATTTCACATAATTTTTAAAAAATTTTTTCGTTAATAAAAAGCATACCGAAAATGTGTAATTTTGGGCCAAAATTAATTTTTACGTTTAAAAATTCATTAGAAGGTGACTACGAGTCTATAGGAACACTTAGGAAAAAAATAGTGTAGTGAAGAAAATAAAATCCTGTAAAATTCCATCTAAGAAATATTTTTGGGGATGCCAACTTGTAAAATTTGTATGAAATGAATTTCGCAAGTACAATAAGATGAAGGTTGCTCTTTCGATCTAAAATTATATTATTATGTTTTTAAATATAAACATTTTTCTTAATTTTGTAATATTTGACGTGAGTTTTGAATGTACAAAATTTGTGAGACTGCAAACTTGTCAAATTTTTCTTAGCTGAGTGATTTTTTTAAATTTTTATTTTTTACAATTGTTTCTAAATTTGAGTATTTGAAACATTATACTACTTGGACTATATGTTTCGCAGCAATTTAGTTTTTCTAATATGCCATTTATGATCCAATCTAAGTGATCAATCGCTATAGAGGCATATGAAAAATTATATCCTCTGAATATCATTGTAAATAACATATTTCCATATTAAAAATATTAAAATACATTACGAGTAATTGTTTACTTAATAATATCGGATGAAAATTTTTTCTTATTTAATACTATTCCGATCGATTTTTTTTATTTTATTGAAAAATTACAATCAGTATGGTTACAAATCTTATTACGCTTCAAATGGATATATTTCGAAAAATGTTATCATTTTCTAAAAATTTAATCAATGATGATCATTTCCTGTATTACTGGAGCATAGGACGTTATAAAAATTTAATACAGACCTTTAATCCTATTTTGAATCAATGAAATGTTGCTAAAATTACAACAAAATTTTCATACAACAAATTTTTGAAAGGTAGCGCATATGAGAAAAGATCCTACACCTAAATCTTTTATAACATACAGATATCTATTCAATTTATTAAGACAATAAAAACATCATAACCTTCAAATGCCTTGCAGCTTTGCTAACTGTCCTGAGTCCAGCCCATAGATGACAAGACATTTGCAACCGTAACTATTTTATAACATCTACATATAAAACCCTCTCTTAGCCCCCTTAACAGTTTAATAGACACAGCCCACCAGCAGCTTAATCATAAAATATGTCTAATTTTCACCCAATCTGTTTTATTTTCCACATTAATAACAAAGTTTGTCGCACAGTTTGAGTTACATTGTTTATAGATGTGCATATTTATGAAAAACCACATGAAAACAAAAAAAAACACACACACACACAGACAAAAACATAAGCCACACATATGAAAAATGTCACAAGCTACAAAACAATATACGCGCCCCCCGTTGGGCGCCATTTTACACACCAACAAGCAATTGGCTTAAATGCGCCCACAGCGTACAACTGGCTTAATGCCACATTCGTGCTGGTTTGCGGCTATGTCTGATGTCTAGGCACCGTATCAAAGACCCACTACTACTACTTCAACAAATCCCCTACTCAAAATGCTAATTGACCAACGAAACGGGCGCCAAACGATCGATCCAACGTTACAACATTTGCCCAACACCAATCTAACAATCTAACAGAAACGAGCAGCAGCACCCGCTAGCCAGATACCAGGTACTTGGAAATTTTCCAAATTTTCTGCATTTTAACGTACACGTAATTTGATTTGTTTGCAAATTTGTTGACCGAATTGATTACATAAGCCACAAAAAAAAAAAATCCTACAAAGAACGTAAGAAAACAAATTACAGCGCTTTAAATTTGAAGCTTAATTTGGCTTCAATTGAATTTTTTCTCGCATATTTAACAATAAGTTTAACAAATTGCTACGGAAAATTAAAATTTATTTCTTTTTAGAGGCAGCACTTAAAAAAATATGCAATTTTTCTTTGCTTATCATGCTCGGGCCATCCATTTGGCCGCTGTCAACAATTTTGGCCAACGTCCAAACTGTCCCAACTGACCAGACCGACCAGTCTGAGCATTAAAATTGTCACTATTTCAAATCAAAATATTTTGTTTACAACACTTTAAACATTTGAAATGTTGACGCCTTGAGACGATAAGCAAAAAGTTTCGCTCTATTAATGACAGTTGTTAATGCGAGGTTTTTAAAATTGAGTTGTTATATGTATATCGTATTTAGTGTGGAGTTTTGCTAATGGATTCCAATTTGCGTACACAATCTAATCTAATGTGTCTACAATTTTTCAAACGTATGAATAAAAAGTAAATAAACAAATGTACAAGCTGAAATCGCAAAAAATTGTCTAGTGAAAAGTAAATTGGTAAATAAAAAAAGCAATTTGAAATTTTCAAGTTTAAAATAATCTTTGGTCGTACTCTACAAAACGAAAAATCCAAAACGAACAATTTTATTCAGATTCATTTTTGCTTTGAACCTTTATTGGCTCCGTATCAGCATCACAAAATTTTTTCGCACGAAAATGTCAAGATTAGTGATAAATAAGCGTCATATGCGTGAGTTTGGAGAAGCATATGATGAGTTGATGGTTTTTCTTATTTTACGCACACTTATGTTGTTCTTCGTCGAAACGACTACGACCATTTCTCAAGCGGTATATATTTACTCTACTACTACAAAAATTATAAATTTTCCTTCTTATTTTATTTGCGATGTTATTTATTATAAAATAAAATAGATTTCTTATAATTTTTTTTATTTAATCTTAAGAAAAAGGCTTTTAATAGAGCTCATAATTTAAAATCATCTGGTTGTTCAATAAAGTATTTGCTCGCTCGAATTGTCGCACGGTTTTGATGAATATATGCATTTGTGATGAAACGTCGTCCCTTATTTATTTATCTACTTGTCAAGATTTTTTCCGCTTGGTATAGATTTTGTAAATGACATAATATGAATATTTTGTTTTAAAATATATACAAAAAAAAAAAAAAGAAACACCACTTTCCTGTTCATTTTCTTCAGCTACGTCTACAATGTCTTTATACCCTTCAACTTCATTGAATTCATAATTTTCATCACGTAATGCACGAAAATTTTATAATTTCATCATCTTGTTTAAATTTGCCGCTCATTGTTAGCTTAAAATTATAAACAAAGAAAAAAACCAATGTGTGAATTATAAAAAAATGCTTAAAAAATTTAAAAAAATCACACACAAATTGTTATTCGTCGAATCGAAAAGTTTTTCGAAAAATTGACGTAAGTGATTTCAAAATATGATATCTGTATAGTGAGGGGTCAAAAGTGTACCAAGACACGGGATTGGAAATATTATTACAAAAAAGATTTGTTCCAAACGGAAAGAGAACTTGAACTTACATCAAAAGTGACTTTAGAAGCAACTTTAAATCGTTTAAAATCATTGGAATTGATTCAGAGACCAGAAATGTAAGTTCCTACTACTGATGAAACATGGATCCGCAACGATAACTCAAAGAGAGGAAATCATGGTGACCACATGGCTATACTTGAATATCGATAGACAAACCGAATGTTTCTGAAAAAAAAGTCACACTGTCTTTTAAAGTAAGCAAAACCATTACTTCAGCCCTCTACCGAACACAATTAGTAAGATTGAGCCGAGAACTCAAGGAAAAACCCACCCATTACTGCTCTAGAAACGAAAAAATAATTCTCCTTCATGATAATGTTCGTTTGAACTTGTCGTCACTTGAGCAGCGCCTTACATCATCTGAAGATACTAAAAATTGGGTCGATTCGTGGATAGCCTTCAAAGATAAAGAGTTCATTCGATGTTTTATTTTTTTTTTTTTTTGTTGTTAAAAATGTGTATATTTTATTAAACAATAATATAAAATTTGTGTACTACTACCTAAAAATGACAGCTTAAACAAATTATAAGTTATATAAAAAACAAAGATAATTAATGATTAAAAAGAAACATTAATATATATACAAAAAAAAAAAACTTAACATTACAATATTCTTTAATTACTAAAGATTAAACATTATTATTATTGAAGATTTTATATAATTTTACTAAAGGATTCTCCTTGGGAGATCCTGTGGGTGGCACCGTTTTAATCGTCTCATTCTTGCTATGGAAGACGGTCTTTCTGTATTTAGCAGTCGTGCTAGCAAATTTGGATGAGATCCAAGACGCTCTAGATACTTTTTGGCCTGCAATTGGATAACATCTCCTATTTTAGGCACCCTCAAATCTTTTTCTATATCCCTAGTACGCATATACCAGGGAGCGCCGCACAGATTTCTTAATATTTTGCTCTGGACAACTCTGATTTTATTTAAGTTCGATTTCGCTGCAATTCCGTAAATTTGAAGCGCGTACTTCCATATTGGGCTTAGAATAGATTTGTAGATCGTAACTTTATTAAATAAGGAAAGCTTATTTCTGGGAGCCAGCAACCATGACATTTTCCTCGCTTTGGATTGCACAGTTTTTTGCACCATTGTAATGTGCCTCGAGAAGGTTAGCCTCCTGTCCAGAATAACGCCAAGATATTTGTGCGCAGTTTCATGACGCAATGCAGAGCCGAGCATTGATATACGAGACGAATTTCGTCTGTTCGTAAAGGTGACATTGGCGCACTTGCTGGTGTTGATGCCAATATTCCACATTAGCGCCCACTTCTCGAAGCTGTCTACATATTCTTGCAGGGCTTCTGTGGCCACATCAAGACAGGAGCATCTGGTCAGCACAGCTGTATCGTCAGCATAGGTTGCAATGAGGACATCACTCTCCTCTACGGCAGATACCGACTCTGATGTTGGCATATCGGCAGTGTAAATTGAATAAAGTGTGGGACCAAGTACACTACCTTGCGGGACACCAGCACAAATGCTTCTGTTGACTGATTTTGCGCCGTCAACTGCGACACAAAAAGTCCTATTACTTAGAAAGCTACTTGTTATTTGAAAAAGTTGTGGAGTAAGTAAACGCTTCAATTTATACAAAAGGCCACAATGCCACACTCGATCGAAAGCTTGCTGTATATCCATAAACACTGCGACAGCGTACTCTTTGTGCTCGATGGCCTCCAAGGCGAAGTTAACAACTCGATGAAGTTGTTCTGGCGTGCCGTGACTTTTTCGAAAACCAAACTGCCATTTAGGTATAGCTTCAGTCACGCTCGTCAACTGTAGAATTCTGTCAAGAATGACCCTCTCCAACATTTTTCCTAGTGATGGTAGCAGACTAATTGGACGATATGCATCCACATTTGCAGCAGTTTTCCAAGCACGTGGAAAGTATCCCAGTCTTAGAGCAGTGTTAAAAAGTAGGACTATGAATAACAGCGCCTTGGTAGGAAGTAGCTTTAGAGTTCGATTATCTAGAAGGTCCTCTCCCGGTGTTTTTTTGGGTTTTAGTTTCCTGACTTGTAGCACCACTTCTTGTAATGTGACTGGACTAGACGGCAGAGACATTTGGAAAGGTTCTTGTAAAGCTCTACTGATCACTCCACGAGTTTCTTCAGAGGTAAGATTGAGTGGCTTAAATCTGTCTTCCAGATTGTCTGCAAAAACGTCAGCTTGGCGCTGGCTTGAAAGGCACCAACCTCCTGCTGGATCTCGAATTGGGCTTTTCGGAATTACCTGCCTTTTGTATTTGTTTGTGAGCTTCCACAGAGAGTAATTCGTAGATTCATCAGGACTTACGTTGGCAAGAATTTCGTCTATTCCAGCTTGCCTATGCATTCGATGTGGTCTTTGAATAACTGATTCCTTACTTTTGATAGAAAACGGCATTACACCTATTGCCTAAACCAATACAAAATCTAATTTTCTTAAAAAAGTAGAAAGGTTGAAGCTTTAAAGCAGTGATGGGCAGTCTCTCAATTTACATAACTCGCGAGGCTATTGCACCAAAATCTGCCGCAGCGCAGTCGGCTCATGTACGGTCCAAGTGTGTGAAATTTCTCGCTCGTTTTTGCTTAATTGCGGTTCTTGCTCTCTCGAGCGCTTTTGGGCTCAGTGACGTCACGACGCACAGTGGCACGGAAGTCGAAAAAGCTTTGCAAAAACCATATTTTCTAAACCAATTGAGATATTTTAATGAAATGAATTGTGGTTGAAAGAAAAATGCTTCAGGCTTTAAAATGAGTACTCATACTTGGTGATACGATATCTGAAAGCTGCGCAATATGTTGTGAAGGTTGGATTTTGTTTTAAATTTGTAATTTGTAAAATTTGTAATACAAAATATTTTCATCCAAAGTTGAAAAAGTGGTCCAAATATAGTGGCTCAGTTAAACGGAAGTATTGAAAAAACCAAAAAGATATGAAGTCATTTTTTTCTCGTTTATGTTTAAATTTCGTATACCTTTTTATAGAAACCAAGAAAATGGGGGTTGGTTGCGTAGTTTTTTACAAAACAATCTTAAACACGAACTTTTATTCCAAAAACTAAAACTTAAACTATTCATCTGAATTGAATACAATTTTTATTTTCTTGATCCCTGTGAAATTCTAATTCAGATGCCTGTATTACCTTTACAAAATGATTTCATCGCAAGTTCTATTTTTGCAACGCTTTTGCGGCTGCCATGCCACTGTGCCACGCTTCGTACTGCACGTGTGTCAACGTCGCTGAAGCCACTAATCCCTATATACGAGTACCGAGCCGACCACTGTTTTAAAGGACTACTTTAGTGTATTGGGCATTATTATTTTTTCTAATTTATCGAGAGTAGCCGATATAAATCGATAAGTTTCTATCTACAATTTTTTTTGGCATTTTTGGTTGCGAATTGAATTGTTTAAAGTAGATTTTTAAAATCTTTGTTTACTGTGTAGCCTGAGCATGTCCATTGCAATTTAGATCACTTCAGCATATCCATGCATATTACGGCTCCTTTAATAAACGTGCCACTTCAAAAAGTGCAAGTAAAATTGAATTGTTGCACATGTTGTGCCAACTTGTTTACCGCCTTCGGAGTCATCAAAAAAAGTTGCTGTTTCATTTGAACTGTCGCTGCGTTGTTTGTGCAACTGCAACTGCAACAACAGCAAACAACAAGCAACAACTAGGGGGGAAAATCATTTGAAGTATGTAGATCAAAGTGACCGAGGCGCCAGTCAGTGCAACTAGGCGGTAACGCTTTGTTTTTGAAATTCGCAAAGCGATTTCAAAGCGTCTTTAGGTCTTTCTTGCGGCCCCTGCTTTCTATCCTATGGAGTGTATATCATCTGGCTGACCTGGCATAAACCGGCACATGCTGTGTGTTTGGGGCCCCCACAACACTTGGGATAACAGTCAAGTTAAACTACCAAATAAATATGAAAACGTGACTTTGAAGTTGGCTGAAAATTGTTGCCGGTAACTTAGGGATTTGTTGACATTGTTGCACATTGCTTGACTTTTGTTGTCTCTTTACGTGCAACATTTGACCCTTGGCATGGACCAATAAATAAGACCAAAGCAAACAAAGTTATTTGGTTTTTGTAGCAATTAAAAAGTGAAATCTACATATGACATTTGATTTTCTTTAACCTTATTTTCAGTCCAAACCACATAATGGTTTCAGGTTTCCGGTCTGGGCTCTGTGTCTTGGTCGTGTTCGTATCTCTTTTTTTTGTTTTTTTTGTTTTGCCTACTCAAATTCATGGTCGTTTTTAATTGGAAATTGATTTTTAAAAAGCCTTTTTTTTTTTTGTTGTATATATATGTAGTATGCAGTTGCCACTAATTTGACATTTATATGTAATTTTATACTTTTTTATGACAAGTTCCACTTAATTTTCTTTGAATTACAAACAGCTCGAGCCATATGTAAAAAGTTCCATGCATTTATTTTTTTATCTCTTAAGCGTTTAGATATTTTCCCATACACTCGATAAGAAGTTGCTCGCTTGTCAAAACAAGCAAAGCAACACCTTAAAATAAATCGTGTTTATACACTGTATCTTTAGGATAGGTGCATATAAGGTTGGTGCGAATGTATGTAACATACAGAGGCAGATGCCAAAAATGCCCTAAAGTAACGAAGATCTCCCAAAGTCATCTCCAAAATGCTGCGGCGGATAAGAGAAATTGATCTAAGCATACTTGTCCATACGTCTGTATGAACGCCTAGATCTTGGAGATTTTAAAAGCTACGATAACCAAACTTAAGATTTGGACTTCTGCCTATATGCAGGCAGTTCATGTTTATTTTTGACATCCCCCAATAATTGGAAACCTTCTATTTTCCACAATTCCAAGGTCACAGCATTTGTTTGTAGACCAAAAATATGCGAAAGAAAAAAACAACATTCGTTTTCGATATATTTTCGAAAAACATGTTTTTGGGCACTTTTTTCAATTTACCCTTAAAAACACTTGTTTAGGAAGCTTAACTCGATGACCCTTAAATTTTTAATACACTAGTTTAAACCAGGACCATAAATATTCGAAATAATCGGATCATAATATTTCGAGGTTAGAATTCGAATCGCCGCGGTGGAAAATCCATGTATAAGGCTTACCTAAGTGGTGGTCCCAGTTCCAGTCGCGACTTAATTTTTCAATATTTTTAAATTTTTTGTTAAATTTTTTTAAATTAATTTTTTTTTAATTTTTATTTTTTGTATATTATTTTAATATTTTTTTAATTTTTATTTTAAATATTATTATTATTTATATTTTTTTGGAATTCTCAGCAAAGATGTTGAAGTCTTTGCGTTTAAACTCAAAATAGTTGGTTCGAGACCCACATCCTTTTTTTTGTGTGCGATGATACAGAGTATCAGAATGTCGACCACTTCGAACTTAAACGTACGTATTTTTTTTTTTTTGTAATAATTTCAATAAATTTTGGAATTTTTGTTTTTCTTTGCTTGTAGCTATGAGTTTTAATTCTATAAGAATATTCGTAAAAATTGTAGGGCGTAAAATTCTCAAGAATAGAATTCTGTATATAGAAAAAAATTACCGGTCCGTCCAAACTTTTACATACGCCATTTATTTTTTGTTTTGTTTACAATTTCAATAAATTTTGAAGTTTTTGTTTTGGCTATAGCAGAACGAAAAATTTCGCACGGAATGACAAAACTTCATATAAAAAAAAAATCCCGCTGTTCTAACTTCATATAAAAAAATGTGGTACAGTCGAGGCGGTGCCCGACAGTGGAATACCCTGTACCTTTTGTCTCCAAAAAATGTTTCCTGCATATTCTTTCTAAGAACTTTCCCATTGGAATTTTTTTTTTTTTTGGTGAAATTCGTTATTTATACCTATAAGTTCCCTAAAATTTTACCGATTTTGATGAAACTCGAATATTACGTCAAAGAATTTATTTAAAGTATATGGGGTAAGTTTCAAGTTGGTATGTAGAGGGGTGTGGGAGAAAACACGGTAAATCGATTGTGGGGGCTGGGGGGACCGCGTTAATAAAATTTGAATGTGGATTTGTTCATTAGAGCCACATGAATCAGCTTAAAATTGTAATTCTAGGTCACTTGTAACCATAATTACGTAGAGTCAAATATTGACGCAGTTTATAGGCAAGGGTGGTGAAATTTTTACATTTTTGACTATAACTTTTGCTGTATTTGTCCGATTTTGTTTCATTTTTTACAGACAGATGCATGTAACAACAACGCATTGCTCTGTTAAATTTCAGATGAAAATATTAAACCGTGTGACTAAAAACCGCGAAATTCTACTGCGGGGGAACGGGGAAAGATAATGACATGATTCAACAAACTTCATCTTTCCAGGAAATAGTCGCGCCTGCTGGTAAAGTTTCGTGACTATAGCTCTTATAGCCTCCTTCTGTCCGTTATATACATTGCACAAATCTAGTATACCCTTTGTACCTATAGGTACAGGGTATAAAAAGATCCCACTATTTGGGATTTTTTATATGAAGTTTTGTCATTCCGTGCGAAATTTTTCATTTTGCGTGTAGGCCTTATACCTAAATTATAGCTAAAGGCCCATACGCAGTTCGAAAATTTTCGCACGGAATGACATATCCCAAATGGGATTTTTTTTTTATATGAAGTTTATCATTCCTTGCGAAATTTTGCGAACGGCGTATGGCCCTTAACAATAGATATCATAAGCGCAATATTCAAGCTCATCAAAAATCGGTTTAAAACTTTTTAGAATAGTTCAAAAAATGTTAAGGCATGAAGTTCTCTAGAATTGTATAAAAGCAAAATTACTATTTTTTGACCATATACTGTGATAATACAGAGTATCCCAAAGTCGTCCTCTCTCAGCCTCACCTTACACCATTTTTTTTTTTTTTAATAATTTCAATAAATTTTGGAATTATTTTTTTTTGTTGCTTGTAGCTACAAGCAAACCTGATCAACTTTTCGATATCGCAAGCGTGCCGCAAAAATACCACAGAAAATAAAATTTTTTTATTTTTTAACTGCTATAGCAGTTGCAAAATTAATGCTTAATTTAAGCGTCAAAAAAATAATTTGATTTTGTTTTATTTACTGTTGCTCACTGAATTTTGGCCACAAAACGGGTTCTATATAATCAGATTTAATGAAAATTGAATAATAAATATTATCAAGCTGAAAAATTTTACAAAATTATAGAGTGGTCGTGTTTGGGTTTAACGTTTTTCATGCACAGAAGCTGCTAAAGTGTTGCAAAAGTGAGGGCATTAATGGCTTATTATATTAAAACCGGAGATAAATTTGTTCAGATACGAAAACTTAATATATTTTTAAAGCCATAAACGTTTGACATTTAGAATATAAAATATGGTTTGCTTGGATGGAATTTTTGAAATAGCTTTAAAAGGTTTTGAGCAATTTTTCATTATATAATTTTGAACAGTTGTGCTTGGGAATCTCAGACTTAATAGTGTCTAAAAGAAAAAACAAACAATCGATAAACAAATAGCTTTTGATGTCAAATATGAATTTATATTCGTAAAAATGTTTTGTGAAAATCTTTGGGGACCAAATGATTCTTATTTGCAATTGTCATCCTAGTACAGTAAAATTAAAAACTTTAAGGGATTTAGTTGTTTCGAAAAAAATACAAAACCATTCCTAATTTTAAACATCTAACTGGTTCGGATTACCCTAATCGATTTATGATCTTGATTTAGGATTATTTTTATTTTGATGATCATTTTATTGCCAACAATTTGACAGCACCAGAAATATAATGCAAGAATAGCAGCAACCACATATTGCCATAAGGGGTAACTTCGTAAAATTCCCTGGAGTACGAAAACTCGGTCTTAGACTTGGAACATGGCACCAAGGACTCCCATAAATTAAAGTTACCCCTGAGCATAACTCATTTTTTTCCATACTTTTTGACTTCTTAACAAACTGCTTGGACTGCTTGTTAACAATTTAATGTCAGCCTGCATACCCGAATTCAAATTGTACAAAAATTTAAAGCAATTTAAGGAAAAAATTAAGTTAGATATATACATATTGTGTTTCAATAAAAAGTAAAATCGAGTCGAAGGCTCCGAACTGATATTTATTCGATTTAGATTTTTGAATATGAGGGTCTGCAGAAATACTTTTCTCGTATACCCGCACCTGGTGTAAGTTTGACAAACATGGAACTTAAAACTGATATTCTTTACATTCCAAATAAGAGCTGTTGAATTTTTTTGTTCAAAAACGACCTTAAGAGACTTTACATACACTATGATTTGAAAAGTTGTAAGGAATTGTCGAATTGAAATCCGCTAAAATAGAAAAAAGAAGCGCAAGATCCAGTCTGATTATATAAAAAAAATTTTAAGTGCTAGTGCCATATTATGATTTGTAATTAACTAATTTAATTTGTAATGTAACAAATAAGAACTTTATTTTTTTTTATTGATAGACCTTTTTGAGAATCAACAAGAGAAACAATTATTGTAACTAAAGGGAAATTCGTAAGTGCAGTAAAAAAAATTGGGAAATTCAGACCCAAATTGTCAAAGACCAACAAAGTTTCAGAATCGGCTAGAGCAATGAGAAAGTTAAGGGAAATTTAAAAGAACTTTGTTTATTTATTTTTATACCCTGTACCTATAGGTACAAAGGGTATACTAGATTTGTGCAATGTATGTAACGGACAGAAGGAGGCGTGGCAGACCCCAAGTCCTCTATACCAAAATGCTTATCATAACCTCGGGTAGCGATTGAGCCATGTCCGTCCGTCCGTCTGTCGGTCTGTCCGTCTGTCCGTCCGTATGAACGCCTAGATCTCAGAGACTATAAGAGCTAGAGACACGAAACTTTACCAGCTGGTGCGCATATTTCCTAAGCAGATGAAGTTTGTTGAATCATGTCAATATCTTCCCCCGTTCCCCCGCAGTAGAGTTTCGCTATTTTTAGCCACACCGTTTAGTATTTTCACCTGAAAACAGAGCGATGCGTTGTAGTTACATGCATCTATGTGTAAAAAATGAACAAAATCGGACAAATACAACAGAAGTTATAGTCAAAAATGTGCAAATTTCACCACCCCTTGCCAATAAACTGCGTCAATATTTGACTCTACGCAATTATGGCTACAACTGACCTAGAATCACAATTTTTGGTAAGCTGATTCATGTGGCTCTAATAAACAAATCCACATCCAAATTTTATCAATGCGGTCCCCCCACCCCCCGCAATCCATTTACCGTGTTTTCTCCCACACCCCTCAAAATACCAACTTGAAACTTACCCCGTATACTTTAAATAAGTTCTTTGTTGTAACATTCGAGTTTCATCAAAATGGGTAAAAATTTAGGGAACTTATAGGTATAAATATCGATTTTCACCAAAAAAAAATAAATTCCAATTGGAAAGTTCTTAGATGGAATATGCAGGAAAAATTTTTTTGACACAAAAGGTACAGGGTATTCCACTGTCGGGCACCGCCTCGTCTGTACCACATTTTTTAATCATACACCTATAAAATTTGATAAATGGCTGGAGCAATGAGCAACTTAAGTAAAATTCGTAGTACTTTAAAAAAGGGAAATTCGCAACCAAATTGTCATAGACCAACAAAGTTTGAGAATCGGCTAGAACAATGAGAAAGTCAAGGGAAATTCGTAAGAACTTCATTTTTTTTAAGCATAGACTTACAAAATTTGATAAATGGCTGAAGTAATAAGCAACTTAAGCGAAATTCGTAAGTGCTTTAAAAAAATGAGAACCAAATTATACGCTTAGGTATTGCGCCATCTAATGAATAGATTAATTCAATTTCGTTTCCCATATTAGAATTCTTCACCAAAAGTTTAATATGGTTTTAAAATGGAAAATCGAATAAAAAATCTCTCTTAGGAATTTACGTGAAACATTCCTCACGAAAAATTCTGTGTCGTCGACGGTATTCATTTGGTTTGAAAATCAGTTGACAGAGATATCACACCAACGGCCAACTAAAAATCTTGTTTCAAGAGATTTCTAGCACACCACCGACTAACTTCTTTTAATATTTACTTTGCTTGAGCATTTCTTTCCACTCGAATACCAAACCACTCCATTCATGCAAGACTGTTAAACCCACAAATAAAGGTCAAAATAAGCTGTCACATCTTAAGACATTTCCATTTGCTTTAAGCCGACAGACAGACTGTGCTCCAGCAATTAACACTAAAATAAATGACTATATTAAGAAATTCCAATTAAATTTCTAAAACTTTAACGCCCAGCGGGCAACACCTATTCCAAATTTTTTTTTTTTAGGTACTATGTCTATGTTTACTTTGGCCCATCAAAAAAAAAAATAAAACCAACGAGGAAAAGTCTATTTTGCGCTGAAATTACATTTCCTGTCACTTGGCTGGTCCAACGGACTTGGTTTGGTTGGGTGTGCCATAGATTGGCTTGCGCTCATGCCTCCTTGGAGGCTACGTGGTCTGCTATGTAGATCTATGTATCCAAATGCAAGGCGCGCATGTTTATGATACCACTTGGCTTGGCTGGCTGTCTGGTGTCTTGGTTACTGCATGGTTTCATGGTTCCATGGTTGCGCCTGGCTGTCTGCCCCCGACATCGACATGGAAAAGCGTCATGTATGTCAGCTCAGCTTCCAATGTGGGTGTGTTTGTTGTGTGTCATGTGTGTTGCCTACACCACAAACGAGTATTTGTAAAGGCCAGTTACATGACATATGATGTCAAATAGTGAAAAAAAATCGAAATAGAATACAAGCCTAAACACGCTTTAATCTTAATTACAAAAATTACCAAAATAAAAACCAAATGTAAAAAGTTGATTTTTGAGAGCCAAAAAATAGATTTACTAAGACGTGTTTGTGTTTAGTAGGTTGGTCCAAGTTTTAATTAACTTTTTACTCCCGCTTTTAGCTAATCGCTATTAAAACGCCGCTATCGAATATTTTAGCTAAAAGCCTGACTTGGAGGTTTCAATAACCTCTCCAAACATTTTGGCTAAATGCTTTTCGCTTGTAGTCTGAGAAATTGTTGTCTGATCCACAAACGGAGTCCATTAGCTGCTGTTTTCCTAGCGTGCAACATTTTTTGTTGAGATTTGTAATTGCTTAGTAGTGTGTAGGAGGGTATATTAAGTTTAATAAAAATTTGAACAGGCAAATAAAAAGTATTACCGACTAAAAATGGAATCGAAGCTAAAAAAAACGCGGTTTCCGAAAAAGAAGTGCGGGTGTGTAGGTTGGAAACAGCTTTCGAAGCATGCAGTAAGGAATCCCAAAATTCACGGAAAATCGAGAATTTTTATACCCTGTACCGTATGGTATGTAACGTACAGAAGGAAAAGTCGGAGACCCCCCAAAGTTACCTAAAGTATGATCAGAGTGACTAGAGAAGTCGATATACCCATGTCCGTCTGTCCGTCTGTCCGTCTGTCCGTATGAACGCCTAGATCTCAGAGATGGTAAGAGCTAGAGCAACCAAACTTTCAGATAAGATCCCTTATTAATCCATAGGAGACAAGTTTATTTTATTTTTTTGATATCGGGACTACATTATATAGCTCCCAGAGGTGTGTTTCAGAGGACCTCGAAAAAAAGCAAAAGTTTTAGATGGATAATTCGTTTGTTTATGAAGATATCATTACAAAATTTGGTAATCGGAAGAAACCCCCAGCACTGTACCAAATTTGATCAAAATCGGTTGACTATATCATATAGCTCCCATAGGGCCAATCGGTCAAAAAACGCTTCTTGTACAAAATTTGTTGTGTTTCGTTTGTTTGTGAAGATATTGTAGCCAAATTTGGCATTCAGAAGTTTTTTAGAGATTTTTAACACTGTACCAAATTTTATCAAAATCGGTTAACTATATCATATAGCTCCCATAGGATCGATCGGTCGAAAAAAAGTTTTTGATTAAAAATTCGTCTGTTTTTGGTTGTTTATGAAGGTATCATAATCTAATTTGGCAATCAAATGTCTTTTGGTGTTCGTAAGCAATTTACCGGATTTTATTGCAAGCAGTGGTACAGGGTATCCCAAAGTCGTCCGCGCCCGACTTTAACGTACGCCATCTTTAATATATTGCTTTATTTTCTTCGATTCGGAATGTTTTGATAAAATTTTCATATTTTTTTTTTTATTTTTGCTTTATTTATTAAATCTTTTTCGAAATTTGGTATTGTTAGTTTAGAGATTTTAATAAAAAAAACTTCACTAACAATGTTTAAGAGAACATATATATATATATATAACATTTATAAAAAAATAAATTTATATTAACAAAAAATAATTACAAAAATAATAATAGACTCAGACTTTTAACATAATTTTTTTTCTGTAAAAATTCGCCAAGGCCAGCAAATTGTGGCGCCATCTTGGGTGAAGAATATTCTTATTTAGTCAGTCCTTGAGAGAAAGCTGCGAGGAGATGGTTAAAGTATCCTTTTCAGTTTTTTTCTTATTGGGGCCGTTCCCATAAGAGTCTTTGCGTAACTGTTACCATTATATCTGCTGGAGAAATACGAGATCTGGTTCTCTAAAAGATCAATTACTACCATTCACATCCAGAAATACGACGGAGTGCCATATTCTCTATAATTTAAAATCTATAGAGGTTTTACTTCACCCCAGATCTGAATATCGTATCTCTTGGTAGACGCTAAGATTTGCTGATGTACTTTTTCTTCTACAAAAACTTGCTTAACAAGAATTAAATAAGACCCCATCGTCAGTCAGCAGAAAGACGGTAAATTCCACTTCCTTTTTAATACTGTAAGAGCTACTCCTGTTGAGAATTTATGAGCCATATTTTTTTTACAGCCAGACCATGTTTTTTTCTATATATTTTTGGGATCGTTGAATCGGAATAACCTCGGACTCCAAAAACATATACATACAAAAAATTGTCGAACACTCGGACTCGAAAAAAAATGTTGTGGGGTTTTTGGAGGATATCTTAGATCGCTGACGTGAGACCCCAAAAACATAATGAAAACAAAGGTCTGCCCTTTAATGAATATAGTCGATTTTTTTATGGCGCCCTTCTTATATAATTATGTAGTTTGTTGTAATTTTGACTTAAAAAAAAGTATTATTTTTATTTACAATGATAATAATAGTTAAAAACTAATAACACTAGTTTACAAATTTTAAAAAACTTTTTCATGGAACGGATTTCGAGATGTTTCGAAAAAACCATTTACTTAAAAGCAAATATCACGGGTTGCACTAAACTACTCATTTACTCATCGATTATGTTTGAAACATATTTTTGTCAAATTTACGATTTGGTCGTTATTTATCTATCCATATGAAATTTTTCGTCATTTTTAGCAAAGTTTTGAAAAAAATTCCATTTCGAACGTAAATTTGAAAATTTACAAAAAAATGTTCATACAGTTTTTTTCATGGCTCCTAAAGTTTTGATCGATTACCAAAAAACATGAGTTGTTGTTGAGGAATTTTTGTAAAAAGTGAAAAATGTTAATTAGTTTTAAAACCCAAAAGTTTTTTATGAATAATTCATTTATTTATAAAGAAATCGTTACCAAATTTGGCATTAGAAAGTTTGCCATACCTTTTTTCTATATTTTCGAGGTCGTTCATTCCGAATAATCTTATAGTCCTCGGATTCGGACTAAGCGATGACGAAACCATTTATAAAAAATTGTCGGACTCGCGAACTGTCGAACTCGAAAAGTAGTGTTATGGGGTTTTTAAAGGTTATCTTATACCGCTGTCGTGCTGGATTTTTCGGGTTGGTTTTAAATATTAGTTTAAAAAAAAACTGCATAATTTAGATACCTTTATCTTCAACATCTCAATAAAAATGTAACCTTTTTAAGAAGCCAATAGAATGAAATTGGGCTTATAACATATTTTAAAATAACCTCGGAATATGACTGGAAAGTAAATGTCTATTTCAGAAAGAATATAAATCGAATTTTATCCCATTACTATCTCTATTTCCGTTTTTATTACGCGTATATTAAATTGGTTAGAATAAGAAATAGAGTTTATAAAGAAGATAAAGGATAATTGTGTTCCCTAAGCAGGCTACATTTTTGGAATAGAAACGTTATATACACCTCCTTGCCTCAAAATCATTTCATGCAGTAAAATTATTTAATATTCAGAATTATCAGCCCGCCTTCCTCAAAGCATCCACGTTCCGTGCTTAACTTCAAACTCCAATCATGCTCAAGTTCTTAAGTTGATTTAATTTTTAATGTAATAAATAATTCCTTAATTGTATTATAGATTTTAGATCATAGACCTACAAAGTTTGCGAATCAGCTAGAACCATTGCTCTTAAGGTAAATTCGTCAGGACTTTCCAAAAAAAAAAGGGGAAATTCGGACCTAAATTATCAGCTTAGGTATTACGTATGTTGCGTTGATTGGAATAATTTAATCTTAACTTTTTAAGTCGACGTAATGAGAATATAATCTTAAAATTTTGAACCACCCTCCTACAGAAATTGACTTGACCTACTTAATTCCAAACTCAGTTTTAAGTTTTTTTTTTTTGCGCAGAAACTTATTTTTTTACGTAAAAGACTACAGGGTATCCCTATGTCGGACTACTGCTCGAGTAACAAAACTATCAAAGCCATTGGCTTTACGTATTCAATTTTTAGTCCGAATAGTTTTGTTAATTGAAATAAAATGCAATTTGACGTTTATGTGGCTTTTGGAGATAGTTTCGCTAAATACTTGAGAAGTGGCATGTGGCAAGTGCTTCGTGCATGCCACATAATGTGTGAAAGTTGTTTTGGCACTAAAGAAGCATGAAGCCACTAAATTTCATTTGTCTTGGCCATTTAAAAAGAGTGCTTAGTTACTTTGTTCAAGACCGCATACGAAAATGATTCATAAGTCCATTAAATGTTAATATAAAAAAATACATAAAAATTAATAGCTATTATTAGGCAATATTTTATGAAGACATTATAAAAAGATGCAAACTCCATAGTAAAACATCGTCAATTGTAGAGAGTAGTTTTAACCATGCGAATAATCATCTTGGTTAGCCAAAGAATATAAAACCCTTAGCATCTGAAAGCAACGATGTTCGAAACAGCTCTGAAATTTTTAAAAATTAAACATTTTTTACAAGCTAAAAAAATTATTTGACAAAATCTCATTAATTTTTTATGAGCATTAATTTATAAACTCAATTTTTTAACAAAATTTGGGTTCATGCCAAACTTCTTAACTAATAGGAAACGCCACAAAAAATGGTTTTATTTTATTTTTTTTACCGAAAATAATTTTATACTTCTTCTATCTATTATTTTATTTATCTTTTCAAAAGTTATTGTTTTAATTAAAAATTGTACTTCTTTTAAAATAACTTAAAATAGTATGTAAGTTCTGGGTTAACTTAAAGTGCTCTTTCAGCTCTACGAATGAGTGAGGCGAAAAAATGGAATGACCTGGACTTTGGTCATGCAAGGATTCTTAAGGGAAACCCGCTAATACCTAAGGGCACAGACTACAATACCCCACAGGAACACTTTATAACCACATTCGAGACACATTTCCCAACCAGGGAGGAGTGGAATGTTGGTGTACCAGGCCCAGCGGACTCAACAAGAATCTTCACGGACGGTTCCAAGTTAGACGACCGCGTTGGCGGAGGCGTCTACATTGAAGAACATGACGTAAGAGTATCTTTTAGACTTCCTGACCACTGCAGTGTCTTCCAAGCTGAGGTCACGGCAATCCAGGAGGCCCTTTCAATAGTAAAAAATCTACAAATAGGTAGCAACAATATCTGTATTTATTCAGATAGCCAGGCGGCTATTAAGTCTCTCGCATCCATGACATCATGTATGAAGTCAGTGAACAACTGTCGCTCATCTCTGGAGGAGATGGCAGAACAGTTTTCGATCCACCTCATCTGGGTCCTGGGACATAGGGATATTGAGGGCAATTGCATTGCGGATGAACTGGCAAGAAGAGGAACTACCAGCATCCTCCTTCAGGACAAGGAGCGTCTGGGTATACCTATGGCCAGCTGTAAATTGAGCATTAAGAACCACTTTGCTCTAGCTGCAAATCAAGCGTGGTATCAGATATCGAACACGTGTAGAACCTCACGGCAAACCTGGCCGGTATACTGCAGGAAAAGAACAAAGCAACTCTGCGGTCTAAATAGAGCTCAGTGCTCAACAGTTATCCGGGCAATTACCGGACACTGGCTGGTGGGCACCCATGCATCAAGGCTCAACGCACCTCACAACGACTTCTGTAGAAGTTGTGGAGATGAGGAGGAGCTGGAAACGGTGGAGCACTTCTTCTGTCACTGCCCCGGGCTGTGTAGGACAAGGCTCCGATTCCTTAAATCATACTTTCTAAATGACCTATCCCAGCTCTCAGGAAAGAGTCCAAGAAGCCTCTCGAGGTTTATTCAGGCCGCCGGATGGGCGTGACTCTTTAGATCATGTGGGGGACCTCCTGAGTGGGGGAAGGGTGGTGAAAGGTCCACCCAGCGGTACCACAACGGGCCAAATTTCTGGCCTAAGTGAGTCGGAACATCAGGTCCCGACTGCCGCCATAACCTAACCTAACCTAAGTGCAATACGGGAAGAGTTGTAAAACGCGATTTTTAAGTGTTTCTGATCGATCCTGGCAGCCTCGCCTCTGTCCCTTGGAAATATGGGCACATGTGTGAAAATAAAAGAAAAATTCTGAATAAAGATCATAAATCAATCAACATAAATAATTCATAAAGTTTTGTCTTTGAGTGCTGATTGTGATGACCTTGATTAAAATTTTGCATTGATACTCGAATGGATCTCTATTGCTTTTCTACGGAAAATAGAAGTGTTCCAGCAACTAAACGAACAATTCAAAAAAAAACATTTTTTTGACTCTACTAAAATAAAAGCTACATTTTTTTCAGGAAAGAGTTTTACATAGAATGGTTAATAACACTAGTTTACAAATTTAAGGGTCATCGAGTGAACCTTTCTTAAAAAAGTGTTTTTTAGGGTAATTTTGGGTCGAGAAACACGAAAATTACATTTAGTTATTTCTTAAGCACCATCTTCAAGATTTATTCGAAAAACATGTTTTTGGCCACATACGATACAAAGTTTTGGTGGTCATTAGGCTCACAAAGTCTACGTATCAAATTCGAAGGCTCCAGCTTGTTTTTTATGAGACAAAGTGGAATATCATCGCAGATTAGGGAACTTAGTCGTTCTAAACTTGATACATTCTTACCTTATTTCTTATATCTTTTAAAGATTTTATCCTGTCATTATCTGTCATTTTAACGACAGGACAAAAAAAAAAAACCTTTTTAGGATTCCATTCGATAATAATAATTTTCTCAGCAGTTTATATAGGTAATGAAGCCAATTAGTTTTAAATTCGATATCCTTAATTTATGATGTATTTTTTTTTACAAAATTCTGATTATTTATCGATAGTCGTTATTCAGATGGACTTTTCATTAAAAAGGCGTAATAAAGTTTTTTTAATATGGTTATACCCTGTAGAACCTCACAACCCATATACAAACTTTACTTTATTAATTCTTTGGAGATCAACGCACAGTAGTAGGTAAGCGGTTACAAAGAATTATTGAAAATTCTGGCCCCAAATTGAGAAAATGTTGCATCATGGTGGCAGATTTTTCATGATACCGACTTACAACTTTGCAACTTTTTAGGATTAAAGAAAGGAGTGGAAACTATTTACTATTTACTATTTAAACGCAACGAATATTCTATCTCAATGGTGGTGAGGAAACAACATAGATAAAACATAGATTTAAAAAAAAAAATCGGAATTTCTCATATTTTTTTATGCTTTAATCAAATTTTTTTTAATTCTACAATTAAAAATTGATAAACTCCTTTGCTCAAAAATAAAGAATGATCACAATTAATCAAAATGAATGCACTGAAAAAACACAAAACAAAAAACAAGAAGCGGGGATCTCAAAATGTTAATACGAACAGACGGTCGAGCATTTTCTGCCCTATGGATGTAAGGCAGTGGTGTGCAGTCTCTCAATTTACATGACTTACGAGGCCATGGTGTAATAATACAAGGTGAGGAAATGCCAAACAGTGCTCTCTCGTGGGTCTTTATTTTGCTTGCAGTAGTGAATTACATTTCAAAGTGAAAGGTTGTGCAAATTCGATCGTATTTGTCCTAGCGTGTTATTGTTGAAGTTCTAATGTGGGTGGATGTTTGATTTAGAAGAAAAAGTTAAATATTTCCTTTTGAAACTGCGGGTATTCCAACGCATTAAATTTCTTAATAAGGTTTAACGAATTAAAAACAATAAACAAAGATTAATCGGCCATAAAAATATTTTAAAATTTTGTTGTAGAATAATATTAATAATAAAAAAAATAAAAAAAAATTTTAAACTAAACTAACCGAGTATTTCATTTATTAAAGAAAACAAGTCCATGTACAAATCCCAGCAACAAACGATCAAAATTTTAACAACACATACAAGCAGCAATAGCAAAACAAACATACAAAATGCACAGCAAGACAGGTAAAAAAACAGGTACAAACCAAGGTATACTTATTTAAGGTAGCATACTCCCGCCGAAGGCTCTCAACGAAAGTTACCAATTTTTAGTTTCGTTGCGACTGCGCGTGAGGAGGGTTGTTTTCACGCATATTATTTTAATATGTTTGCGTTCTCTCTCTCTCGCTTTTTCTTGCTCTCAGTAAAATTGGTGACGACGCCGGCAGCATTACTCTACCTTAAATAAGTATACCTTGCATACAAACAAACATTTCCTTGTGTGAGTAAGCAGCGCTGCAAGCAAGAGCGCACAAGAGCTCAAGATCGACAATCAAGCTCAAACGAGAGAGAAAATTGTCACACTTACTCTGCGTTTGTGCCAACTGCGCTGCGACAGAATTTTGTGCCCTATCCGCGCGTGATATGTAAATTGAGAGATTGCCCACCACTGATGTAAGGCATGATCCCAGAATTACAAGGTCACGCAATGCGCAGGTCCGTTGTTTGTGTCACTCTGAAAAAGAGAACGCAGATTCAATTTTTGTAAAACAGCTACATGAAATAGATAACAAATTTTGATTAAGCATCTCACAAATATGTAGATCAGTGATGGGCAAAACTCATACCAACAAACATTTCTTTGTGTGAGTAAACAGCGCAGTAAGCAAAAGCGCACGAGAGAGCAACAACCGCAATTAAGCAAAAAAGAGCGAGAGATTTCACACACTTGGACCGTATATGAGCCGACTGCGCTGCGGCAGATTTTGGTGCAATAGCCTCGCGAGTTATGTAAATTGAGAGACTGCCCATCACTGATGTAGATACAAATATCAAAAATACATGCCGAAAATTTTTTTTCGATTTTTTAAAATATCGGGACCAAGTTTACGTAAGTTGTAAGGAAGCTCTGGTGCTGGGGTATAACTCAGTCTGCCCCAGGGCCAACTTACAACTAATTTGTAAATTCGCTGAGACACTGGGCAGCGTAGGGGGCCTAGAAACTGTCCTCGCCTTGTATACACACATACATACCACGATCGCTTCCCATTCGCCCTGAAAATGCAGTTTGGGTGTGTGTCGCGTGTGCGGAAAATAACCTTTACTACTGTGTGCCCTCATATGATCGCCACAGACTACGTCAATGGGTAGGGCTCTCGCGACCGTATCCTTGCTCGAGGGGGGTCGGGAACTTATGGAGGCGGGCGAGGCTCACGCGCACCTACAAAAGGGCCAGCGTATATTTATAATACCGGAGTGGCGAGGCCTACTCGGTCGCTTATATGTGCGCGGCAGGAAAGAGGAGTATAGCGAAACACATTAATGCGCACACACACGGTGACACTCTGTTAATACCGCGCTTCTCACACACGACATCGATGTTTAATAAATACAAACGCTTGCTGCTTTACTTCACGTTATAATTTGCTTCTTTTATTTCGCTTTTTAAGTTCTCTAATTTATGTTACTAATCCCTGCAACTGAGTCACCTAACCTCTATTCTCTTTATCCCCTAACCTTATTTCCCGTCCACGTTTCTTTATTCCTTTTCTTGTCTGCGCGTCGAACCGCTGCACTTCTATTCTCGATGCCGTCCAAAAACCAACTCCCCGCCTTTAATTTTTCCATCGCCCACGCCGGCTCATACCACAGTCTGCCGATATCCGCCTATCGTTTTGCCGATAGTCGGCTATCGGCAGCCTGGGTTGGCAGTCCGACGTGGCGATGCTACGATCTTTTCGTTTATCGATGTTTAGCCCCTTTCTTATTTTTCAACACTTAATCTAACTTATTACTAAGAAACCAAAATACCAAATTCAAACCGTTAACTCCAATTCAACTTAATACTAATAAATTCAAAATTCAAATTTATGCACGGGGGCTGTGCAATATTTTAGACCTATTTGTGACGGGGCTAAATAGCTTCGTCACACCCCCCCCTTTCTCCGGTAGGGACGACGCATACCGTGCCGTCTCGACGACGGGTGACCCGGTATTGTCGCCCTCCTGCTCTAACGGTTACGCGCTGGCGGCCTCTATCTAGCCGGGCGCGTGAAAGGCGTGCCTGGATGGCCTGAATGGTCGTCCTCGGTAACATGCCATCCGGAGTGTACACCGTCCAGCCTGTTGGTACCCCGACGGGTCCGGCGTCAGAAAGTTCGGCAGTCTCCGGCTCTGTCAACAAAACACCGCACCTTGCCAAGTCCGCTTCGAGGCGCATTCCCCAGCGCTCGATGTATGCAGTGGTCTCGGCGACGCCATGGCACTCCTCGTCACTGCTGAGGCTCCGATGGTCTGATTCCGAGCCGAAGGGGCTGTCCTCGGTGTTACCATTTTCGTAATCCTCCAGCTGTGGGCTAACCGCGTACTCTGGCGTGGTGCCGCCACTCCAACTCATCCCCCCGGGCATGCGACTTTCCACAATCTCGGGGTTAGAGTGTTGGGGGACTTCTTCGTCAGCCATCGTTTCAACGGAGGGCTCACCCTCGACTTGGGGCTGTCTTCCCTCACCCGATGTGTCTGAGTCACTAATCGTGATGATGTCTTCGTCCATCTATAATGGTATAATAGCTTAAAGATTACTTCTTAAATAGTACTCCTACCTAGCACAGTTGCGGGGTCCCCCTTAAATCTATGTTTTACAATGCTTTTTCTTAAGACTAACAAAGTTTACTGATTTGCTGCGCCCACGGGCTGCCTTTCTACCTCGTCGGTGACTTCGTCTTCCTCGTCGCGTTGGTCATTTGAGTGGAACGCTTTCAGCTGCGAAATGTTGGCCACCCTGCGCTTTCGTTCGCCTGGCTTCTGTAGGCGCACGATATTGGGGGATACAAACTTGGTCACTCGATACGGCCCATCGTATTTCGGGGCCAGCTTTGCTGCGAAACCGTCTGCTGCTCGCGACAACCAGTGTTGGCGCAAAAGCACCAAGGAACCCAAGGTTGGCCGCCATTCTCTTCTGCGCAAATTGTAGTACCGCCTCTGGTCGTTGGATGCCCGCTGTAAATTGTTGCGTACGATCTCGAATAACTCCCTGAGCCTCTGTGCCTTCGCAGTGGGTGCCTGCGGTAAGCTGGACGACCCTGGCGTAACCTCTTCATAAAGTGCGGCCGGTAAACGTGGTTCTCGACCTTGCACCAAGTAGGCCGGTGAGAAACCTGTAGAGTCAGCTATACTTGAATTGACTGCCAACGAGATTTCTGGTAATAACTCGTCCCACGAGTTCTGCTGGCCGTCGATAAATTGCGCTATCATCGTCTTTACGGTACGGTTGGTCCTCTCGGTTGAGTTTTCCTGAGGGCAGTAGGGTGCCGTGTACTGTAATTCTATACCCAAATCTTTTATAAACGTTTTGAAGGCTCGGCTGCTGATTTGCGCTCCGTTATCGCAGACGAACTGTTTGGGCACCCCAAACGCTTTCTGCAAGGTTGCTGTCGTTGCCCTTCGCAGGGGCACCAGTTCTACCCATTTTGTGAACATGTCATGGAATACCAACAACATCGTGTTTCCTTGTTTGGACTGTGGCAAAGGTCCCACAAAATCTGCGCACAAAATCGCAAATGGTTCGCTGACTTGCCTCGTCAGCATTCTGCCTGCCAGCTTTGCCTGTTCGCACTTGTGTTTCTGGCAAACCTCGCAACACCTCACGTGGCGGCTTGCGTCACGGAACATGCCGGGCCAATAATAACGCTGTGTGAGTCGGGCAATCGTCTTCCGCACTCCTAGGTGCCCAGCGGTAGGGGCGTCATGGCACTCCTGTAGTACTCGACCTCGTTGCGCAGTAGGAACGCACAGTTTCCACGGGACGTGATCCTCGTCGTCAGCTCTATAACCCAAGTTTCGGTACAGTTGGCCATTTTCCAACGTATAATCTGAGTATTTTTCCGGTTCCTCGGTCATCTTGGCGGTCATACTGGTGATCCATTTACACCTGCTATCCTCCTCGGTAATTTGTTGCAATCTCTCGAGGGGCTGTCTGGAGAGGGCGTCGGCTACTACGTTTAACTTACCTCGACGGTACTGCACGTCGAACTGGAACTGTTGCAACTCTAGCGCCCAGCGCGCGACGCGCCCAGATGGGCTCTCAATAGAGTTCAACCATTTGAGGGCCAGATGATCGGTGATTACCTCGAACCGATACCCCTCTAAATAACATCGCATCTTCCTGATCGCCCACACGATAGCCAGGCATTCCTTTTCCGTCGCCGTGTAGTTTTCTTCTGCTTTCGTCAGTCGTCGGCTAGCATATGCGATGACTCTTTCTTTTTCGTCGCCCTCTTGTGTCAGTACGGCTCCCAGCCCGTAGTCGCAGGCGTCTGTCTGTAGCTTAAATTTGAGACTGAAATCCGGGCAAGCAAGCACTGGGGCCGTGGTCAAGCTCTCCTTTAGGTTGTCCAACGCCGCCTGCTGCTCCTCATTCCACGTCCATTTTTTCCCTTTCTTTAAAAGCGAGGCCATTGGTTGTATCATCGAGGCGAAATTGGGTACGAAACGTCGATACCATGATGCCATGCCGATACATTGCCGCAGCTCCTTCAAATTGGTGGGCGCCTTCAAGTTCTGGATTGCCTCTATCTTCGCCGGATCAGTACGGATACCCTCCCCGGTCACCACGTGACCAAGGTAGACCAATTCTTTTCGAAAGAATGAGCATTTCTTCCGATTAATCTTCAAATTAGCCTTACGAAGCCGATGTAGTACTTCTCGCAGGTTCGCTACGTGTTGCTCCTCAGTGGCACCTACGACGATTATGTCATCCAGATAGGCGAATGCGTACGGTTCCATGTCAGGCCCAATCACAGAATCCAAAGCTCGTTGAAAAGTAGCGCTGGCCGAGTGTAATCCAAATGGCATCACTCGCCAATGGAATAGGCCACGCCCGGGCACTGTAAAAGCAGTGCACTCTTTACTGTCGGCCGCCATCGGGATTTGCCAATACCCGTTCTTGAGATCCAATGTTGATATATACCGAGCATTGCGCAGCTGCTCGAGTATATGATTAATCCTGGGAACTGGGTATGCATCAAGAACCGAATTCGCGTTTAACACCCTGTAGTCAATGCACATCCGCTCGCTTTTGTCCTTTTTAGGTACCATCACAATCGATGCACTATGTGGACTGTGAGATGGCTCAATGGCGTTTGAACTCAGCAGTTCATCCACCTGCGCGTTAATGGCAGCTTGTTTCGCAGGGTTTTTGGGGTAGTACCTCTGCTTCATAGGTCTGTCATCCTTCAAAACGATTCTGTGTTCGGCTATGTTTGTTAAGCCTCGCATATTTTCAAACGGCGCCAACTCTTGCCGCAGAAATTCTTTTAAATCCGGTTTTAGGTCGGTGGGCCATGGAGAATCCTCATCCTCATCCACCTCTCTCGCTGCCTGCGCTGTAACCGTTGTACCCTCTAGAATGGTGGTCGACGTCATCGCTGCGTCTGGCGTCGGGGATATGGCCTCGCCTATTTCCCTCGCCGCCTCCCGACCAGTCGACGCGATCGCCTCCCGATTGCTGCCTTGGGCTTCAGATGCGGCCATAATCTTCGCACCTCTCGAACCCTTAGCCACCGTTGACCTAGATGATGAGGCCTCGCCTTCATCTTTCGTCGACGGCGTTACCTTTATACTACAATTCTCCGACTTCTGCGCTGTCTTGCGCTGGCTCCGGTCTCCCTTTGACGCGGTGCCTACATTTATGTTGGCGGCCATTGCCGCCCCTCCTGTTGTTTTGCTCTGGGTCCCAGACCTCAGAGCTTCTCGTTTTTCTACCGTGCTGCTTAACTGCTCAGCCTTTGGCTTCTCTGCCTCCATCCTGTTCCTCGCTTGTGCTGGCTCGCCTAGCGACTCACCCTGTGACGTCACGGGCCCTAACCTCAGCACCGTTGGTCGCAGTCGTGGGTCTTCATCTGGTAACGCAGCGGGCCTTAGCTTCAGCTCTGCTCCTGCGCACCGTATCCTAGTACCGACTGCACACAAAAAATCCATACCTAGGAGTAGGGGGTCTAACATTGCGGGCATGACGAGCATTGGCATGATGACTAGCGCGTCTGCCAATCCAACTCTCAGCCTCAACACCTTGTTCACCTCCACTCTCGTTCCGTCTGCCAACCGAATATGCGTCTTTACTTTTAGCAATTCGCCATCTCTTGTCAAGGCTTCGGCCGTCTCCTCACTCACGAAGCTTCGTGAGGCTCCAGAGTCGATCGTCGCGGTCTGCAAGTGCGAACCAATCTGCACTGACGCGATGATGCGACCCTCATCCATCTTCAGTATATCGTTTAATTCCGGGTTGCTGGTGTCTGCGCCGCTACCTGTCCCCGGGTTTGGTAGGGCGGCGGGCCGTTTCCCTGGGCTGCGCGCTGGCAACACTCCTGAGTCCTGCGTCCTCGTCGTCCACATACCCGACAGAACACCACCAAGGCATTGGGGCATTCTCGGGCCATGTGTCCGGGCTGCGCGCATCTGAAGCACGCGTCTCTGCTGTCGTATGGTTGCCTGCTCGCTTGGCTGATCATTCTGTTCGTCGCCTCTACTTCTGGCGGCCTGGCGCGTGGCGGTGCGTTCTCGTATCCAGATCCTGTCACTTGTCGCGGGGTGCTCCTGAAGGGGTTGTGCGGATTGCCTACGGGTGTTACCATGCCCGTGAATCTCGCCGGTGGTGTCATTGTTGGCTCCCGTGGGCGCCTACTGCTGCTTGCCCACACGCGATGCTGCTCCCTGACCACCTCATACTCGCACGCCAGTTGGGTGAGTTGCGCAATGTCCACAAATTCATGGCGGCGAATATGCAGTCTGTAGTCTGGTGCGGCGTTTTCATAAATCCTATAAAGCCGCTGACTCTCCGTGTATCCAGCGCGGTGCATCATCGTTCCGATGGCGATAGAGTACGTCTTAAAACTCTCTCGATCTTGTTGATGGCGTGCTCGTATCTTGTCCTCCAAGCGCTCCAGGTAGTGCGGGGGTAGAAAAAACTCTAAAAATACACGCCGGAACTCAGCCCACGACGCATCGCGTAGCTGGCTCATGCGGAACCATTGCGCCGCTTCGCCCGTAAATACCTCTACCATGGCTGCGGGTAGGTCGTTGATATTGATACGGTATGCTGCTGCTTTATCCTCCAACTCTTCGATGAGGGCGAGCGCGTCTGTGCGGCCGTCGAAGTGTACGCCCCATTTTCGAACCTGATCCGGTACAATTACGTTGTGTCTAGTTGCCAGCGGGGGCGGTAGGTCGCGCGCTGGGACTGACCAGTGAGCATCCGAGTCCAACTCGGGTCGATATTCGCGATAAGGAAAGCTTTGTTGAATTGGTCGATCTGCAGGGTCTGCTGTGGGATGGCTGGTACGATGAGTGGGTACGTTGAGAGAAACTGCTAACGATGGTTGGGGCATAAGTACGCTGCTTACTGGTTGAGGGGACGGTGGTGCGGGGCTCGCGCCTCTGCTAGGTGACACCCCTGTGCGCCCTTGCTCTGCCAGCTTGGCATAGCGGGCTTCGTGCTCCGCCAGCCTTGACCAAATCTCCGCTGAGTGCTCGCCTTTTGAGACAAACGCTGCTAGCGCTCTTCTCAACTCTTCTACTTTGCCGTCGGTGGGTATGCCCAGCTCGGCGAGTATGTTGCTTAGCTCCTCTTTGCGACGATATGCAATCCAGCGTACGCCGACGCCTGGGTTTTTTATTTTTCCCGCCCATTTTGACTCACCCGTATCCTCCGTTTTGCTTGAGGGCACCTGCGTGTCATCAACTGTGCTTACTGTGCTGTCTTCTGTTTTAGCCTCCATTGTATTTATTGTTGGTTTTAAATTTTTCCCTTCAAATGAGCCTTTATTTAATTCGCCTTTAATTTTAATTTAGTTGGTTTTTTTTTTCCCACGTTATGCCTTTAAATTTAATTTATTTTCTTATATTTTATTTCGTCTTATTTAGTTTTCAGTTTTATTTTATCTTATTTAGTGTTCAGTTTTATTTCGTCTTATTTTATTTTATTTTATTTTATTTTATTTTATTTTATTTTATTTTATTTTATTTTATTTTATTTTATTTTATTTTATTTTATTTTATTTTATTTTATTTTATTTTATTTTATTTTATTTTATTTTATTTTATTTTATTTTATTTTATTTTATTTTATTTTATTTTATTTTATTTTATTTTATTTTATTTTATTTTATTTTATTTTATTTTATTTTATTTTATTTTATTTTATTTTATTTTATTTTATTTTATTTTATTTTATTTTATTTTATTTTATTTTATTTTATTTTATTTTATTTTATTTTATTTTATTTTATTTTATTTTATTTTATTTTATTTTATTTTATTTTATTTTATTTTATTTTATTTTATTTTATTTTATTTTATTTTATTTTATTTTATTTTATTTTATTTTATTTTATTTTATTTTATTTTATTTTATTTTATTTTATTTTATTTTATTTTATTTTATTTTATTTTATTTTATTTTAACACTGTAGTTTTCTGTCACTTTTCTTTTACTTTTATTTCAAATTGCTTTATTTCAACCACTGTCACCTTATATTGTCTTTTTTCTTTCAAAATTATTTTATTCTTAATTTTTCTCTTGACTTCACCATCGTTTACTCCGTTAACTTTCTCACTGTTTTTTTTTTTTTTTTTTTTTTTTTTTTTAACTCGGTTATTTCTTCAACTTTATTTTCTTTTCTTTTTTTTGATCCATTCACTTTTTATTTTTATTCAATTTTTATTTCGTTTTATTTAGTTTTATATTTTCCAACTTTGTTTACTTTTATTTAGTTTAATTAAATTTTATTCAATAAAATGTAGTTTTATTTAACTTTGTTTTAACTTATTCAAACTTTCTTTGATTTATCTTTAATTGCCTTTTGCACTGCTTATTTTTCACTTTGCCTTTTTCCCGTTAAGACGTGGTTTTCGCCCACTGTCACTTTTAGTTTTTGTCCCGTGTACGCTGTCGCTGGCCCACTGTCTCTCTGTGTTCGGCCGTTACTTGCGATCCGTTACGCTGAGCCCGTTATGTGCAAAAGCGAAAACACGAAAACACGCCGTTGCATATATGCACACACACGCACGTTTTCGAACTCGACTGTACTTTACATGCGGTTACCGCGACGCGCCGTTCTTAAACCGTTTTACTCTTTGTCTTTTCTGTCTTGTCTCTATGTTCATTTATAGCCTAACTTTGTTGTAATTTTGCACGCGCCAAATAACTTGCTGCTGCTCAGTTTTACTTGTTTCGACGAATTTTCCATACCCTTTTTTTCTTGAAACCAAGCTGCTGCTGTACCTATTTCTTTATATGTATGTATGCGGCTGGACTCTATATACCCTAACGGGGCTTTAATCCGCTATATATGTTATAAACGATGTTGATATATACCTAGCTATGCCTCAAAGTCCCTGCTCGGGCGCCATTTGTAAGGAAGCTCTGGTGCTGGGGTATAACTCAGTCTGCCCCAGGGCCAACTTACAACTAATTTGTAAATTCGCTGAGACACTGGGCAGCGTAGGGGGCCTAGAAACTGTCCTCGCCTTGTATACACACATACATACCACGATCGCTTCCCATTCGCCCTGAAAATGCAGTTTGGGTGTGTGTCGCGTGTGCGGAAAATAACCTTTACTACTGTGTGCCCTCATATGATCGCCACAGACTACGTCAATGGGTAGGGCTCTCGCGACCGTATCCTTGCTCGAGGGGGGTCGGGAACTTATGGAGGCGGGCGAGGCTCACGCGCACCTACAAAAGGGCCAGCGTATATTTATAATACCGGAGTGGCGAGGCCTACTCGGTCGCTTATATGTGCGCGGCAGGAAAGAGGAGTATAGCGAAACACATTAATGCGCACACACACGGTGACACTCTGTTAATACCGCGCTTCTCACACACGACATCGATGTTTAATAAATACAAACGCTTGCTGCTTTACTTCACGTTATAATTTGCTTCTTTTATTTCGCTTTTTAAGTTCTCTAATTTATGTTACTAATCCCTGCAACTGAGTCACCTAACCTCTATTCTCTTTATCCCCTAACCTTATTTCCCGTCCACGTTTCTTTATTCCTTTTCTTGTCTGCGCGTCGAACCGCTGCACTTCTATTCTCGATGCCGTCCAAAAACCAACTCCCCGCCTTTAATTTTTCCATCGCCCACGCCGGCTCATACCACAGTCTGCCGATATCCGCCTATCGTTTTGCCGATAGTCGGCTATCGGCAGCCTGGGTTGGCAGTCCGACGTGGCGATGCTACGATCTTTTCGTTTATCGATGTTTAGCCCCTTTCTTATTTTTCAACACTTAATCTAACTTATTACTAAGAAACCAAAATACCAAATTCAAACCGTTAACTCCAATTCAACTTAATACTAATAAATTCAAAATTCAAATTTATGCACGGGGGCTGTGCAATATTTTAGACCTATTTGTGACGGGGCTAAATAGCTTCGTCACAAAGTTGTATTTTGTTTTAGACTTTCACATTTGTGTGAAGTTGAATCAAAATTGGAACAGTATTTCTTATAGCTACCATATAAAAATTGAGCCAGTTTTCGGCACAGCCAAAGGGTCTAGCTGGATAAGGTACTGGAAAATGCGCCCAGTGACTTTTAAAAACTACTGATGCAGTTTGATACACAGGTCAAAAAAAAAATTTCACAAAATTTCAGTGTTTAAATTTAACGCGTTATGACAAAACTTCATATAAAAAAAAATGGGCTTTTAATTTAAAAAAAACGTGTTTTTCCTTTTTATTTTTTTGTGACTAAACTACTGAATAATTTTGAACCAATTTTGTTTTTTAATCTAAGTTGGCAACAGAGCGTTTTAAAAAAAAAATGAATTTTTTTTTAACCAACATATTTTCTTAAAAAAAATTTGAAATTTTCTTATTTTTTAAGTATGTTTCTTAAAGATGTCAATCACCATTTTTTTTTTTTTAAACACGTTCTTTATTTGGTGTGAGTATGGATCAAATCGATTTGCTGGAACAATGTTAAAAAAATTAAAACGAAATTTTTTTAATTCATTGCATCATAATACTAGACCTTACAGGTGTTTTCTAATAGCGCAAAACATTTGTTTTAAAGATTCTAATTATCTTAGTTCTAGTAATGCGGCTTAATAGCTCTCCCTCTCACGCTCTCCTAGATGCGCAAACTACATGCTTCGATTGGCAACAAATCTGTGTGGTCCCAGGCAGCCAAGCAGCAAAAAGTGTTTCCTGTTATCTCAACCCGATCTCCAAGTTGCACGTAGACTACATAAAAATAAAAATGACATGTAGTACTACAGCAAATAGCATTTAAAGCACTTCTCTACTTTTTTCTTTTTTTGTTTGCCAACACTTTTATTTTTGGGGATAGCGACACAACTAACACAGATCATATGAGATCTGCCGCCGAAAAGCATTTGAATGTCTAAAGTAATGGGCATACATTTGGTGTGCAAATTGCGTCTCGTTTTCACGCACAAAACTGTCAGCAAACAAACGCCAACGCGTTTTGAAAATATTACAGCCAGAGCTAAAAAATAAAAAAATTAAAAAAAAAACTATGTTAAAAAATTATTTATATGCAATGGGGCGCGCCTGCAATTTTCGCACGGCGTTTGTGACATTTACAAAATGTTATTTTTTTTAGTTTTTAATATTTTGCGCAAACATTTTTTTGAGAGCTGAAACTTTTTTTTTTTTTTTTGACTATAATTTATGTTTCCTGTTGGTGCAAAAATATTTGGTACTTAAGCGTTTTCTAGCAATTTTAAAAACTCATTATTCAATGACATTTTTCGAGTCGATAACATTTATTAGTCGCAAGCGCTTGAAGCCAATACGAATGCAAATTAATGCGTCATTTAGTTGCAGTATTCGCATCAATCAGGCACAGTTTGACAAGCACTGCAAAGGTTAAATGTGCTCTTAACCCGCTTTTGTAGGGGTTAAGCGTCAGCTAATTGATTGATATAAAGCACTGTCTCAAAATTTTGCAAATATTTGTAGTCGTTTTTTTTTTGGCAATACTTGAGCGCACACGATTTTTTTCAATCACGTTCTTTATGATTGCCAAACTTGTAATCCAAAGTTTACCACTCACTCCGAAAGTGTGGGCTTTAAAATGAGCTCGCATTACATGCAATGGTCTGCTGCTCATAAACAAATTTGCATATGATTTTTTTTTATGCTCCTTTTTTTTTAAACATATTTTTTATGTTTATGAGCTCTAGCTGCCACTTGTCTTTGGGGCTCGTGACTTGATCCCCAAGTCTTAAATGCCAAGTCGGCAGCAGTTTGTTGCCTGCTTGTATCTTTCTATCTTTATCGGATTGTCCAAAAATAAAGCGCGAAATTGTCAAATAGAAAAATGTGTGTATTTTTTTTTTTTTTTTGGCCAGACAGCGCGACGTCTGAGCGGCTGTTAGTGCCAATGGCAACACTGGAGTTTTATTTTAGCCTTTTCGTTGGAGTGCTACATAAAAACATATGTTAGACTCTTGCTTGGATTATGTGTTTGCCATAAATATTGTTTTTTTGCATTAAGCTGGGAAACCGTGAAAAGTGTGTCTTGGCGTCCTAGAGCAATATTTTACTAGAGGCTGTAAAATCTTTGGTTTTTCATAATCAGCTAGAACATAAAATATTAAGTAATTTGTAGAATTTTTATTTACGCAAACTACTCCAAAAAACGGAGTGTAATTCCAATTTTTTATGCATCTAAGAAACCAAACAAAAATCTCTCACGCAAATTTCGCACAAATTTCAATTCTCGAGATTTCTGATTTGTATCGATATTGTACAAAAATTTGTTTACTTCAATAAAATTTGTTTTTAACCCACATGGTGCTAGCGCTTAACCGTATCCACTATCACTCAATCACCCTCTTTTAGGTACCGGGGCACTACGATGTAGCTGGTAATGAGTAGGCGGATGAGTGTGCCAAAAACGGATCAGTACTGCCAGTTACCCTTGCGGTTACGAATATCAAAATGTAATACAGTCGAGCGGTGCCCGACAGTGTAATACCCTTTTCTCGAAAAAAAAAAGTGTATTCTGCATATTGCTTCTAGGGACTTTCCAATTGGATTGTTTTTTTTTGGTGCAGAACGATATCTATACCTATATATGGGATCATTCATAAACTACGTGACGCTGCAGGGGGGGAGGGCAGATTCTGGCAAAGCGTCACGAGACACAAAAATCATATGGAAAATCTTCAAAAATATTGCGTTACTGTGCCACAAGGGATTGGGGGGTCTATTTTGACAAAAATCAGCGTCACGTAATTTATGGATCATCCACATACTAATCTAGGTGTTCATACAGACGGACATGGCTCAATCGCTACCCGAGGTTATGATAAGCATTTTGGTATAAAGAACCTGGGGTCTGCCACACCTCCTTCTGTCCGTTACATAAATTGCACAAATTTAGTTTGTACCTATAGCTACAGGGTATAAAAAGACCCTTTCATGACGTCATATTGGAAATTAGAGGAACAGTCAGAGCTTAGGCGGACTGTGGTGCAGTTGTCACATCTCCCGAGCACTCTGGCCAAGGTACTATCCAAAGCGAACCTCTGAATTCCTGCGATTTCACAAGAACAGGATCAGGATTGAGGTAGGAGTTGCAACGGGGTACTGTACCATTGGATTAAAGGCTGATAGTATGCATATCCTTCATCACGACTTCTGTCGCCGCTGCGACGATGAGGAGGAGATAGAAAGTATCTAAAATCTGATATGTGACAGCCCGGCACTTTTTAGGAAATGCACCCAGCTTCTGCAAAAACCCTTCTTTAAAGATCTGGGCAGTCTTGCAAATATTTCCATGGCGGATCACGGCCACTTTCATCAAATACTCCAAATTTTCCAGCAAGGAGAGAGACTTAGGCGATTACGAATGTCCCCGAGCTTTGACCCTCGAACTTCCAAGAATCCACCCCTTCCCTACCTTCCACCCATTCCACCCCTACCTCCTTCCCTCCCTTCCACCCCTTTCCCATTCCACACCTTCCCCCTTTCACCCCTTCAACCACTTAATTGTCATACTTTCTCTTCCTTAAGCATAATGAGGACGATGGACCAAATAGTCTCTGGGTTTCATAATTTTTTTTTTAACAGAGTTATGTTATATAATTTTTATGAAAAAATAAGCCCCAAAGCAGTGTTTTTATACCCTGTACCTATAAGTACAAAGGGTATACTAGATTTGTGCAATGTATGTAACGGACAGAAGGAGGCGTGGCAGACCCCAAGTCCTCTATACCAAAATGCTTATCATAACCTCGGGTAGCGATTGAGCCATGTCCATCCGTCCGTGTGAACGCCTACATCTCGGAGACTATAAGAGCTAGAGATACGAAACTTTACCAGCTGGTGCGCATATTTCCTGAGAAGATGAAGTTTATTGAATCATGTCAATATCATCCCCCGTTCCCCCGCAGTAGAGTTTCGCGGTTTATAGCCACACCTTTTAATATTTTCATCTGAAATTAAACAGAGCGATGTGTTGTGGTTACATGCATCTGTGTGTGAAAAATGAACAAAATCAGACAAATACAGCAAAAGTTATAGTCAAAAATGTACAAATTTCACCACCCTTGCCTATAAACTGCGTCAATATTTAACTCTACGTAATTGTGGTTACAGGTGACCTAGAATCACAATTTTTGGTAAGCTGATTCATGTGGCTCTAATGAACAAATCCACATCCAAATTTTATCGATGCGGTCCCACACCCCTCAACATACCAACTTGAAACTTACCCTATATACTTTAAATAACTTATTTGACGTAACATTCGAGTTTCATCAAAATCGGTAAAAATTTGGGGAACTTATAGGCATAAATATCGAATTTCAAAATAAATTCCAATTGGAAAGTTCTTAGAAGGAATATGCAGGCAAAATTTTTTCGAGACCAAAGGTACAGGGTATTCCACTCGACTGTACCACATTTTTTTTTACAATACATGCATTGCATTGATCACGATAAGCCTAAAGCATCATCTGTAATCAAAAAATTATTTAGATTTGGTTTATAAGTTGCATTAAACAGAGTCTAAACGAAGAAATTTACGAAATATTTGTTCTTTTGCTTGTTGCGATTTGGTTTCAAAAAAATGGAATTTCTAGTTTTAAACAAGGGGGCTCCGGTCCCTGCCACACCATTTTATATTAATTAAGCATTTTAAAATGCTACATATCCTGTTTCAACGCTTTTTAAGCAGGAAAATGTTTTGGGATGATTTTCCATATTGCGTGCTTTGCGTGGCGATACAAGACTATTTCGGATTTTTTTAAAAACTCAAGTCAACTTGATGTTATAATAGAAAAAATATTTTGTTCTTCTCAAGTCACAAAAACAAAATAGAAACTGACCGTGCCAGAGAAGTAAATAGCTTGAATATCCGGCCAGGCGCAAGGTTGCGCAAAGTTAGAGATAGCGCGCTTTAAAAAGTTCTATCCGTGAAACTATCGATTCATTTTTTTTAAAATTGTTCGAATCAAAAAAGAAAGACTCCACATAATATCAGTACCAAAAGAGCTAAAAAAAATAAAATTTTTCCAGAAGGTAAATCTTATTTTAAAGTACTTTTTCTTTCACCAATGGGTTGTTGTGACTGAGGCCACCGTTTTTCAAGAAATTCACCTTTTTTTTCTATTGCCCATTATTGGATGCAAATTTAATTGATGTTCGACCAAAATTTGAATTTTGCCTCAAAACTTTATTAAAAGGAAACTACTTGGTAATCTAAATTTGGAGAAGGTGGAAAGAAATGAGGTTTAATTAAAAAAAATAAACTTGATCGGCTTGTAAAGGGTCATCAATCTTGAGGGTTTTTTTTAAATAGGGTTTTTTTGATAAATCACGCGTGAGCACTGTCAAGTTGCCACGTGTTTTTTATTCAGTTTTCATTGCCATTTCATCACAGAACGACTTACATGCGAACAGCTTAAATTGTTGAAATTTTTTATCAAAATAATGGTTCCGTTCGTCAAACTTAGTCAAAATTCAAATTTTTGTTCTCTGATAAAGCCCATTTTTGATTGAGCGGGTACGTAAATAAGCAGAATTGCCGATTTTGAAGTGAAGATAATCCACAAGCATTTGTCGAAACACCATTACATCCACAGAAAATTACTGTCACTTGTCTACGTCGATAAACCAGAGACAATTGAACAACTGGAAATCAACATTCAAAGAGTTATTGGCGAAATACGGCCGCAAATGCTGCGGAAAGTTTGTGAAAATTTGAAACATTTGAAAGGGATTATCTGGCAAGATTGGTTCTTTCTATTGATATAAAGATTTTTCGATTCATTTGAAATTTTTGTGTTTTTTTGCATTTTAAAAAAAAAGCTCCAGATTGATGACCCATTACATAGACTAGAGCCGAAATCTCATACAGAAGGACGACATGTACGTCAAATGCTTCTGTTCTTCTGATCGTACAGGAAATAGCTTTGTGGGTCTCGGGTATATCTTTCTCTATGAAATTATTATCTATTATACCCCTTGCCTATCTATTATACCCCTTACCTTAAGGTACTAGGTGTTGCAATATACAATCCCTCAAGTCAGTACATAAACTCATGTTGACAAATAATTAAAAAGTGCTTCGACTTAATGGGGCCTCCGAAGCTTTTCATTTAGAAAGTGAAAGCTCGAGACAGATGCTCCCTTTGTTATTACCCGTCTATGTTATTTACATATATCTAAATTATTATTATAGGTTAAGATATGAACGAATTAGTTTGGTAAAGAAATTTCGTTTGAGAAAAATATAGTTACAAAAATAGGTACATAAACTCATGTAACATAGACTTAAATATAAAACATCTTCAAATTTTTATGAGATAACGCTTCCCAGTTCATAAATAACGTACAGGGTACATTATAGTCACGCTAAAAAAATTAAAAGTACCCCTAAATTGCATTGAAGTAGTGCTGGAGAAACATCGATGTTTTCGATATTTTTTAACTTCGATACATCGATGTTACATGTGGAGGCCATTTTTTGATAGCTTAAATTAATTCAGAGTGGGCCATCTGTTGGTTTGGTTATATAAGTATTTTCAAATAATAAAATGGGATTAAGAAACAAACCAAGATATAACTATATTTTCATAATATACATTTCAAAATTAATTAGATTTCATAGAAAAATAAGCAAAGAAATAATAAATAACAATCCAAAAGGTTATACAACGAAAGCAAAATATAATACAGACCGAGGCATCCCTTATGGATTTTGAGCAGCCGAATCCGAAGTCCAGAGATAATTTGGATATTATCCAAGAACCCTTGGTTCGGGGTTTTTTGGACTTCGGACTCAGCTGCCCATAGTCCATAAGGTGAGCCTGTGAGTTATAACAAAAAAATGTTCTGTTCCAGCCAAATTGCAGACTCATAATCTTTAAACTAATTTGAGATCCACGTTTTGGTCGATAATCGAAAATCGAAATAAAAATATCGATGATCGGAAAAAAATAAAAAACATCGATGCATCGATATAACATCGATGTTACTTCCAGCACTACATTGAAGATAACATTAAAACTAATTATTTATGTTAATACATATTCATTATTATCTTTTTTTAAGGGCTTAGTTCCGTAAGATGCATTTTTCCCAATGAACATTACTACCTCTTCAATTTCGCAAAGCAAGCTGCCGAATAAAAAGTTTTTAGATTATTTCAATCTGCTTTGATTGGAAGTGCTCTGTTATTAAGCTAAATATACGCTTTTCTAAAACAAACTACATTACATCATCATTGTCTAAGAAGCATTTTCAAGCTTTAAGACTAACAAAATTTTACCATATGCTCAAAGATAATATACACATATCTGAAAACATGAACACACCCACGCAATTGGAAACACTTTCAGACCACACACATAAAAAACTACATAATAGTGCTTTTCCAGAAAGCACTTGTAATTAATCAAAATATTTTCATGCGTCATTTAAGTTCTGTATAGCATATGTATTGGATATACATTATAAAGTTTGGACAAAAAAAAAAAAATTTAAACATAAGTTCAGCTAATCAATCAATCAGCAATCAATAGTTCAATACAACAGTATCGCATAGTAACACTTTGCCATACTTTTCAAATGCCCTTGAGCTGTCACAAAGCAAACCAAAATCAAAATTATACATACAACATGTCGTATACACAATGAGAAAAAACTTACAATAAAAATAAACAACCAACGCTAACAACTTTTCAACACAACAACAAATCAAACCAACTATGTAATAAATTATCAATTAAACAATAATAATTCGAAATGCAGTGAATGAACATGGTAAAAAATTGACAGTTTAATTGCAGTGTCCATTTGGCAGTAAACTACAAAAATGCAGACAGCTTCAATTTGGGGCACGTGTTGGTAGTACAGTGTACCACTATTACTATTATGATTATTATTATTATTATTTTAACGTGCTGCTTTTTTTCTTGTGGTATTTTAGTTGTTGTAAATGACAAAATATTGATTAAATGATTTATGCTTAGCCGGTTTACGCGAGCCAACGTTGCGTATACGCAATTTGATTGCTTAAGCGCACAATAAATTATCATAAATCTCAAATCAATGATGACAAATAAAAAAGTGCATAAGAAATTTGGTTTCTGCTTTGAGACATACTAAAGCTGTAATACTCTTAAAAAGTCAATTTGAATTTTCGAAATTTAAGTTTTATTGCAGAAGTTTTATGTGAAATGTTTTGTTTCCGTTTTTCCCCAAATAAACTTTAGATATCTATGGGTTCCTGTCTTAACCGCTTAAGCGCATTGTTTTAAAAATGGGTTTTGGCCAATTAACTTATCTATCCGAAGTGCTCTGCTATTTAAAGCAAAAAGATTACTCGAGATTAAGTCAATTATTATTTCTTAATATAACTTGCTTGCATTTAAATAAAGAAATCATTTATATTACTTATAAAAAAGTAATCTTGAAACTAATACAAGAATGTCAAGTATTTCAAATATGATTTCTAAAAACTTATTAACTATTTTAAACTCAAACGGATAAATACATTGAAAAACTTAACTTGTTATGCCGGGAAGCCATGACATAATCCACTCACACTATGATAAGCCAATAAGAGCATATTTATGACATTTTTGATTAATTCTGATTAAAATTTAAGGTACTTTATTTTATTGCTGATAAATGCATCTCCAGCCATAAGCAGTTAAGTCCATTCATATATGGGGTAAAGTGGGGCAAATCCAAAGTAGTAAATGGTATGGCTATAAAATGCTTATTTGTCAAATTCAAAAATGGTGGGGTAAACCCGACCGCCTATTTTTTGGCTGATTTAGCACAGATATGATCTAAATTTAATAGTTTTTCGATTATAAATCAAAAGAACATGTTATTGTTTTACAAAACTGATTGTATCTATTTAAATACATTAAAAGGCTTATTTGACTTCGTATCAACTTGTACGAAATTTAAAGCTAATGCTTTTCCACAACTGTCTAGAACGACAGATGTCTTCTGACCATTATATGAGCATTTTTCAAAACAAGTCAATTTTTGTCATTTTCAAAAATGGTGGGGTAAACCCGACCGCCTATTTTTTGGCTGATTTAGCACAGATTTGATCTTAATTTAATAGTTTTTCGACTATAAATCAATTAAAATTATTGTTTTATAAAACTGAATGTATTTATTTAAAAAAAACGTAATGTTTAGAACACATTAATCGAAATCAAAGTTAAATGAATGTCAATAAAGGATGATTGGATTGAATAGCTAAGTAAGATTTGCAGTGCAAATAGCTTGCTAGCGTATTTTTGGTTCGAGCTGGACGTCTGGTTGGCTTCACCACTTAGAGGTCGGATTTGCCCCAATGTGTCATTTTTCATGACAACGCGCAAAAAAAAGTAGGTATGCGAAATTTCAAACAATACTATATATGCACTATATATGTAGCTCTATGTTTATAGAGTATGAGCCACTTACCGTTTTTTTTCGATCATTTTATTTAACAAGAAAAAATGTGTAATCAAATATGCACAAAAATTAAATTGAAAATCGTAAAAATATACTTCTTGTCGTTTGAGCATCTAAATGTTGACTGACAGACAACTTTCACGCTAACATTTTGGTTATTTTTAATAAGGTCGGGTTTACGAGTTTACACTGACGGGCTTGCCCCACTTACACTATATATAAGTTTTCACGTAATGTTCGCGGTATTTTGTCCTCCGGTAAAAGACGAGGTAAAATATCTTGGCTTGCATCTGGATCATAGCATCACCTTAAAACCAAAATAATTTTATAAGTCTTGACTTTTGGGAGAAGCACATGGGAGATTGTCATTGAAATGAAGAGCTGACGAATGCATTCTCTTCAGAATTCCAGTCAAGGTTTTTGATTGATCTACTTTGCTCCTTTGTATCTACTAGAAGATACACTTCTAAAAGTAAAAAGATAAGCTCTAATTGCTATACTTAACTTTTTGCTTGGAAACCTTTATATAATTTTGTTTAAATTTAAAATGCCAGCCGTCCCAGACTTGGGCACAATAGGCTTATATAATCCCATTATCTCTCTTTGTGGACGTATATTAATTACTTATTTTTTGCCGCTAAGAACAACAAATCAAAAAAAAGTTGAAGTTGTGTTTAGCGGGCTTTGTCGCTAGATGGCGCAAAGTTCCAGCTGCATATTTGTTTTCAAAATAATCGCATTATTTTTTAATCATAATTTTAGTTAAAATTTAATAGAACAAACTTAAAAAAAAAATGTAAATTAATTAGCATGCCTAGACTTGTTTTCGATTCGGATTTATAGACTCAAAAAGTTTGTCGTTATTTCTTTCGATAGTATAAAAAACTTTATGTCATCATCATTTATTTTTCTATTTAATGTGGTCATATACATATTGTTACTTAATTTTTTTCTGCTAGGTGGTACATCGTTTCAAGTTAAAAGATGGCGTACGTTAAAGTTTTGGGATACCCTGTACCACTGCTTGCAATAAAATCCGGTAAATTGCTTAAGAACACCAAAAGACATTTGATTGCCAAATTAGATTATGATACCTTCATAAACAACCAAAAACAGACGAATTTTTAATCAACAACTTTTTTTCGACCGATCGGCCCTATGGGAGCTATATGATATAGTCAACCGATTTTGATAAAATTTGGTACAGTGTTGAAGATCTCTAAAAAACTTCTGAATGCCAAATTTAGTTACAATATCTTCACAAACAAACGAAACACAACAAATTTTGTACAAAAATCGTTTTTTTGACCGATCTGCCCTATGGGAGCTATATCATATAGTCAACCGATTTTGATCAAATTTGGTACAGTGCTTGGGAACTCTAAAAAACTATTAAGTGCCATTTGGGTACGATATCTTCATAAACAACCGAATTATCCATCTAAAACATTTTGTTTTTTTCGAGGTCCTCTGAAACACCCCTATGGGAGCTATATAATATAACCCCGATATCAAAAAAATAAAATAAACTTGTCTCCCCTGACATAATAGCGCATCTAATCTGAAAATTTGGTTGCTCTAGCTCTTACCATCTCTGAGATCTAGGCGTTCATACAGACAGACGGACATGGGTATATCGACTTCTCTAGTCACCCTGATCATACTTTGGGTAACTTTGGGGGGTCTCCGACGTCTCCTTCTGTATGTTACATACATTTTCGGCTTGAACAAACTTAATATACCCTTTGTACCATACGGTACAGGGTATAAAAACGTTGAAGTTGCGATTACCGTTTTTTGTCGCTAGATGGCGCCTAGAAGCAGTTACATATAAGTATTCACAGTAATCTAAATATAGTTTAAACATAAATAAATTTAATATTTTATGCAACAACATTAAAGAAATGTTAATTATTAAAATAAATTAAAATTAAATTATGCCTGTTCTGGATTTCGATTCCGATTTGTTGATTTAGCAATGCAGTTTGTCGTTGTAGTTTCACTTTTCGGGAAAAACTTTAGAAGTGTTACTATAACGATAAACTGCATTATTTAATCGACAAGTTGAATTAGAAATCGAAATCATAACTGTTCTCATGTACATGGGGAAATCGAATTTCAGGGAATAAAAAATACTTCAGCTATAAAAGAAAGGCTACCCAAAAAATTGCATTCGAACACTTCCAAAAACTGTAGTCCTTAAAAGTGTTGTCAATCATGACTTTTCCATGCTGCTACTTTTAGAAAACAGTCCAACTACTCTCTCTTACTATACACTTACTATATACACTTTTTAAGTTACTATTTCTTCAACTAATCCATCTGACAATTAAGAGTCTGTAAGCGACTGAGATAAATATCTTATGGCAACCCGCTGACTGGCTAACAAGATTTATATTTAAGTATATAAGTTGACATTCGAAATGTCAAAATGATGAATACAAATGATGTCTACCAACACTGGCAACAGGTCTAATGCAATTACCAGTCCGCTTGTTGTTGGCTCTCTTGTTGCTGTTTTTTTTTTTCGTTTTTTTTTTTGTAAGCCGCTCGTTAGCCAGTATGTCGCCTGGCCAAAATGAATGCAACGCCCACTGGTTAACCCACTTTTGGCCATCAAATAAGCCAATGGGGGATCGACCACCCGGCTGCCAACGACGCTTGCCTTAACAGCCTCACGTACTAGTCCGTGCTCCAAATTTCCTACTTAATTAACCCGTTTGCATACATTTTATGGTCCAGACCATGGACCACGGAGCAACTTCCTTGTGCTCAACTCACCTCGTCTGGTGGGTTTTCCAGCCAATTTTCTTTTTCCATTGCATTATTTATGCTTTCTTTGATCGAACTCTACGTGGAACGTCATAATAGACGCAATTGTTTTCATAAATTAATAGAATGTTAACTTGGCCAATGTGCCCGGAAATTGTATTTGACTTTGTGCATGTTTTTGCGGCAGACTTGCAACAACAAAAAAAAATAAAAATTATTAAAAAAAAAATTAATTATAGCATTTTGGTTGGCTTTAATAAATGGTTTTTAGTGTGGATTGGCGGCGCCTGATAAGTGACGGCTTTTGGCTTACAGCTCACAAAGTGCTGGCCATATTGATAGGCACACTATGTATTTTTTTTTTTGGCGTTGGCTGTGACTTAATTAAGTTGAGTGCATTAAAAAATTGTTGTTAGTTCTTTTTTGTCAGCAAAGTGTTGCCAATTTGTTGTCTGTTAGTCAGAGAGAGTAAGAGACTATATGAAGTTCGTATAAGTATTGCAAGTTGATCGGCGTTGTAAAGATGGTGCTTTTTCAAAATACCAAAATATTTCGTTTCTTAACGTAATCTCCTTTAAAAGATACTCCAATTTTAGATTAGATATGCTGCTCACCCTAAGAACGTATGATCCATTGTGATGCCTAGTATTTTTATAAAGTAAGAAAAATGGAAGAATGTGGGCCTTTGCTGAGAGAACCTATTCGCTCTCTTTCCTAAACAATTTTAAGGTTTCAAGCTTCTCTAAGAAGACATTGATTGCACAGATTATAGTTTATTATTCAAAGGAAATCTTCTTCCACACAGCCATATTATGGTTTTTGCGGGAAAAAAAAATAGTGACTGGAACATCTCCGCTTCCTGTTTCCAAATTTGAAGAATTGGCAGGACGGTTAGAGATTTGGGTCGAATGAAGAGCCCATCACTGAAAGGGCCTTAAGTAAATCTAAGGAATAATATTATTGAAAATACGTTGAGCTGAATGTATCGAGAAAAAAAAACTGCGTTAACACAAAAAATTGCTGGAATGCAAAAAAAAAATATTTGTATTCAAAAAGTCACTGATTTATCAAACTGTCCTCGTATGTTTCGTTGATCGCTCTGAGTTCTTTAAGGTAATCAATCATCCCAAAAAAACGTAACCAGGTTGCCTGACACACCTAAGTTGGGTACATCTACGCTATCGATTTCTCAGATGTATGCACTGCTTCGTCTGTTCCTTGGAGCCTTCTCATGGATTTAAGAGTCGCCAAAAACTCATTTGAAATGATTTAACAAGCCCGATTGTTGCCACATCTGGCGGAGAGCTTCCAAATATTGGTGAAATATATTTTCGTCCATGACCATTCCATAGTTTCTGTCAACTATTATTGGTATAGTTACTAGGCGAACTGGGCTGTTCTTTAAAAAAGATAATTTCTTCTGCCCTAAAACTCGCCTCCTTTGCCTTAAAACTACTTCATTTCAGTAAATATTAATCAGCCGTTCTCCGGAAAACGAAAACGAAACCATTTCATACGTTTTCTTTTTTGCGTGCTCCCAATTTCACATATTTTGCTATCGATAACTTTTCATATTTCCCTTACTCTTTTGTTAAATTAAAATATTGCTAATTTGTCTTTTAAATAAATTTACACAATAATATTTATTACTTTAGCAAAAATATTTATTAAAATTAACACCAGCTTAGCTACTTTTTTACAAGAGAACATTAAGTTTCAAACCACTCAAAAAATTCGTTTTGGAATAATTGAGAGCATCAAACGAATCCGAATATTTTATTCGTTTTTGCTTTTCAGAGCAAGGCCAAATATTTTTATTATGAGCCAAAGTTTTCAAATTAAGCCTTATATATAAAACGATATCGAAAGGTTGCCATTGTAATCTCCTACTGGCAGATTTATTTCTCCAAAGTATGGATTCAATACTTCACACAAATATCGTTCCATCTGTTCTATTTAAGAACGAAAACTAAAAAGCTTTAAAGACTTTAAAGTCTAACTATAAAGTAATTGTTAGACTGTACTAAAATTACAACTGTAGTATTTAAAGAAAATCAAATCTTATGGGAAAACAGTCATTTGGAATAAAGGTAGGTCGTGTGAGTGGGCTAACGAGGGATTTCCCCGAACCCGGAACTCTCGAAAGGGGTCATTAAAAAACAAAGGAACTGACAGAGTACACTCTATCTAAGTTAGCAAAACAAAAGTTGGAAAAGATAAAAGCTAAAATAAATTAGTAAGCCCCATCGTAAACTAGTTAGTGTCTAAACGTTTACAACCCACTAAAAATGTAACTTGTGTTTAAATTTTTTCTATAATTAAATTTTATAGCAAGTTAGAAGTTTTATTTTATGGAACGTTAAGTATTTAAAGTTATGGCCGATTTATAGCATGCATCCATAGTGTCAAGGGTTATATATACATATATATTTGTGCAACAGGCAGAAAAAGAATTGGGAGGTTTACTCAAAAATCGAACTTAAAATCAAAAAAATCTCAACCTATTAATACTAACTTGGAATTACAATTTTTTTACGAAAAATAGCTGCAGAGTAGTGCTGGAAGTAACATTGATGTTATATCGATGCATCGATGTTTTTTATTTTTTTTTCGATCATCGATAATTTTATTTCGATTTTCGATTATTTTCGTAATTTGGAATTCGGATTCGGCTGCTCAAAATCCATAAGGAATGCCTCTGTCACCTGTTAAGTTTACAACACTTTTTTTTGTATGAAAATATAGTTATCTCTTGGTTTGTTTGTTAATTCCATTTTATTATTTGAAAATACTTATATAACCAAAGCAACAGATGGCCCACTCTGAATTAATTTAAGTATTGAAAATATCGAAACATCGATGTATCGAAGTTAAAAAATATCGAAAACATCGATGTTTCTCCAGCACTACTGCAGAGTATGCTATTTTTGTTTATTTTATTAAATGTCCAATGCTCCTATACCATCATATCCTACAAACCGCACAATACGCCATAAAAAAGGTTCACACTTTCCTGGATGACGTTCATATTAGCCATTGACGATACTAAATAAAAATATGGGATCAAAGTATTGAGTAATCAAAAAAACTCAATACCGAACGACTAATATAAAAACCGATATCGATGTTATCGACTTGGAAGTTTTGTTATATTTTGATTTTTTTAAATAAAAAATGATCACGAAAATAAGCGAAATATTTTAACAAAAAAAATGAATTTAACTTATAACGGATAAGTCTAACCAAAGATATAAAAAAAATGATGAGTAACTATTTAAAAAAAAATAAAAAAATTAAAGCTCAATCAAAAAAGTTAATTTGTGGATTTATTATAGTTACTTTCGCCCATAATTGGAATCATTTTAGGTTTTATTTTATGTGTACTCTTGATACATAATTCAATTGTTACTTTACGTATGCTAGACAAATTGGTTTTGGATTAACGATATATCGAGAACTAACATATCGATATCGAATATTCAGCATCGATGTTTGATACACATATCGAATCGGTTTTACAATTTCGTTGTTTATATCCTAAAACATATTACCATTGTTAATTAAAATAAACTATTTATTATATAATTACCTGTATCTCTCAAGCGCCAATAAAAAAAACAAAATTTAGCTCGATACCGATACTAGACAAATTGACATCAAATCGACGATATATCGAGAACTAAAATATCTATATCGATGTGCGATACTAAAAATATCAGATCGGTATCGTAGTTTTTATCCTTAATACATATTTCAATACTTACTTTAGGTAAAGAATTAAAATTGAATTGTCTACTTATACAGACATGTATCTCAAGCGCCAATAAAAAAAAAGCAAAATGTAACTTGATACCGATACTAGACAAATTGGTCTCGAATTGACAATATATCGAAAACCAAAATATTCATTATCCATTTTCGATACTAAAAATATCGGATCGCTATCGCCATTTCGTAGTACATATCCTTAATCGACACAAACCTTGCAAAAATATTAATCTGTTATAGAAGACAGTATATCACTTCCTGATCTAAATTTGGTTGGAAAGCATATTAAAAAAAAAAATGTTCTTAAGAGTTTTGTCCGCAGGAGACTCATGGGAACGGGCCCAGTAATTAGACTTAAGAGGAGATGCTTCAAGCATTAAGATTACCCTCGACAAAATATTTTCTTGGCCTTGGCGAGCTCTTTAGTCGGACAAAAATTATTTTAAAAGCCGCACTGATGCCTGCACGAGTTTTCAAGTTATTTTTCAGGCCTGTCACAAGGTAGGGGAATGGGTGGATTTTTTAAGATTTCAAAAAAAAAGATTGAAAGATTAAACATTCAAATTCATCCTGAAAAAGGAGGGATTCAATGTTAGTCACCCCAGGGCCCGCACTTTTCTGTCGAAGGCCCTATTCTTGTCTCTAACTCAATATTTTTGACGAAATTGGACGGCAGTTGCTTTTTAACAGTGTACAATCGGCATGTAATTTATCGATTTTTTTATACCTAGTGATGGATTAAATTTAAAACTTATATTTAAAGTTTCGAAATCTATTAAAAACCACTCGATCACTATTAATTACGCCCTCTCGTTACGTTTAAAACATTTACTAATTCCGCTCGTATATAAAAACCCACACTCGAGATTGTTCGAGTTAATTATTGTCCAGCTAAGCCTTAAAACTGTAAATTTTACGAAAAGAACCGTTAGATGAACGGAAGTGCACTAAAGCTACCCACACACAGAAGCACACACACATATGTACACTGTGAGAAATACAGTCAAAAGTCTTAGAAATCTTAAAGACATGACCAAATAAAGATGTGGACTAACTGGGAGCAGCAACAAAATAAATAGAAAACAAAATGTACTCATTAATAAAAAATCAAACAAAGAGAATTGTCAATAAAAATGCAAAAATGAGACCCACGCAATGTTTCTTGTTCGTCTTCATACGCCCATACTGGCATGGTCAGAGGCGTAGATAATAGGGGTCTTTTGGGTGTTCAGTTCACCCTTAAGTTGACGAAAAATTGGATAGAATAAAATAAATCGTTCTATTCGTTTATTAAACAAAATATATGTCGCAAAAAGTGTGCTGAGAAAAGGTATTTTATATTAACTTTCCCTCGTGTTCCGCATGTTATTAACAAATCATTTTTTTGAAAACGACAAGGCACCTGATAAATTAAAAAAAAAGATGGCGTACGTTAAAGTCGGGCGCGGACGACTTTGGGATACCCTGTACCACTGCTTGCAATAAAATCCGGTAAATTGCTTAACAACACCAAAAGACATTTGATTGCCAAATTAGATTATGATACCTTCATAAACAACCAAAAACAGACGAATTTTTAATCAACAACTTTTTTCGACCGATCGGCCCTATGGGAGCTATGAGATATAGTCAACCGATTTTAATAAAATTTGATACAGTGTTGAAGATCTCCAAAAAACTTCTGAATGCCAAATTTGGTTACAATATCTTTACAAATAAACGAAACACAACGAATTTTGTACAAAACACGATTTTTTGACCGATTGGTCCTATGGGAGCTATATGATATAGTCAACCGATTTTGATCAAATTTGGTACAGTGCTTGGGAACTCTAAAAAACTTCTTAATGTCAAATTTGGTTACAATATCTTCACAAACAAACGAAACACAAAGAATTTTGTACAAAAAACAAATTTTCGACCGATCGATCCTATGGGACCTATATCATATAGTCAACCGATTTTGATAAAATTTGGTACAGTGCTGGGGGATTAATAAGGGATCTTATCTGAAAGTTTGGTTGCTCTAGCTCTTACCATCTCTGAGATCTAGGCGTTCATACGGACAGACGGACATGGGTATATCGACTTCTCTAGTCACTCTGATCATACTTTAGGTAACTTTGGGGGGTCTCCGACTTCTCCTTCTGTACGTTACATACATTTTCGGCTTGCACAAACACAATATACCCTTTGTACCATACGGTACAGGGTATAAAAACCCGCCGAGTTAAGCTTCATCTAAGCTTCGGTTCTTTTTGAGGTTTCGCTGTGGAAGAACTTTTAATACTTAAGGCCCATACGCAGTTCGAAAATTTTCGCACGGAATGACAAAATGGTATGATATCACATTGATATGATTTTTTTTTTATATGAAGTTTAGTCATTCCGTTCGAAAATTTTCGAACTGCGTATGAGCCTTTAGAGGCGAGATAAAGTCTAGAATTTTTTTTCGGTTATTTATAATTCATATACAAAAAAGGTGAAAGCGCTTAAGCCGACTTCTTTGGGTACTGTTCCTTATCAGCAAGTGATTGCCGGAGGTCTCAAGGATATGAATGAAGTAAGGCGTCATCCAAGAGATCTCCTTTTTCAAACTCTACGGACTTGAGGGAAAATATTTTCAATTTTATATATTTTTCGTTTTTTATAAATTCTATGGTATGTAGCAGAGCCCTACTTCTGAACATTGTTGTGAAGGGTAAGCTGACCCTATTTTCTAATTTACTAGAGTATCTCAAGGTAATAGACCGAATAAGCGAATGCCTATGTTAGGATGCGAGTTTTTTAACTGGAAAAGGGGTATGGTTAATTGAAAATCTAGGACTCTGACTGGCTCTAAGCGTAAATAGCACGCATGTGGAGTTATAGCTATTTAACTGAATTTTCTACCGCCTGACCTACGATTATATTTCAATGATCACATTAGTATTATCCCTATATGGGATAGTTTGATAAAAGAAGCTGAGAATACCTATCAGAACCTCAGGCCTGAGAGCAAGAAAACTGCCCTGAGGAACTCCAGCTGAGATTGGATGCTTTTCGGACACATCGTCCTTTACTGAAACTTCGAAAGAGAGATTTGCCAAAAATGTTTTTTGAACCAAGTAATGTTATGTAGGTAGAGCATTTTGCGTTTTTGTAAAAGCCCTTCATTTCACCGCCGGTTAAAAGCTTTTTTTATCATCTAAAAAATATCATATGCTGATTTAATTTCAAGTAAGCGTGCTCCACCATATCATAAATTGATTCCGGGCTGACACGCATTTCGAAATTTGGGATAAACATTATTTTCTATGAGTTACAAACATTTCAAATAATCAAAAAATGTGAAAATCTAAAAAAAAATTTTAGCAGCTGTTAAAAAATTTTTTATGTAAAATAAAACAAAATTATTTTTTTTTAAATTAATTAAACAAGTCATAATTTATGTATGGTTTCATATTTAGTAATGTGCCCCCATCGCAAAAAATCTTTCTGCGTCACTGCAACTGGTCAACAGCCACCAAACACGCACACATGTACATAATATAGTTGCCATAAAAGTAAGCTATAATTGCATGTATGTAGGTGTTCTTGTAAAGTGGCTCTCAAACTGTAAGCATGACAAGCAAAATTTGCCAACAGCTGCAGTTGTAGAGTTTCTGATTGGAAGCCTTAATGACATCATTTACTCAATGGCTGAGAGACTTCAGTTGATTGAACTTTTGGTATTGGTTCCTTTCTCTTAAATCGGTCGCTCGTCATAGGCGTGGGTTGGTTTGGTAAGGTAGGTGCAGTGCGGTGGATTGGGGAGTCCAAGGCGACAACGATGCCGTCACGCCTGCGCTGTTTTGTCGCCTCTTTCATTCATGAAAATTCAAATCTTACATGCAGAGGCAGCCACTTGACAGTTGCCAGCCTCAAATTGTACCCATAGATATACATACGTATGTATATGTAGGTATGTATATGGTGGTTATATATGGTATGGTTATTGCATGTATGCCAAGTGCCTTTGAGCGCTGCATCTTGGACGCAGTCGAACCACTATCACCTTGTCGCGTGCTATGTTAATACAATTATTTTAATACACTATGCTGGGTCGGACAACTTGGGATTTTAAAAGAAGTTTGAAATATAGTCGAACTTTGCTTTAAGGATCTCCTTGATAACGAATTTATAACGAACCAATATTAGAGAAACTTGACTGAATAAGGGATTCATCATCATCATTTCCTACGTCTCCCACTAGAGCATAGGGCCTCTTAAGTGATTTATGGTACTCTTAAACCGCACGAATTGGGATTACGTGAAGCAATATATTCTCAGAGTCACATTTCTTCCCAAATATTAAGTAGGCTATAAGTAGAGATCTATAAGTTCGCGATGTCTTTGCCTACGATCCTACGTCTACTTTAGCATTACAGGCTCTTTAACTTTAGAAATTTATGAATTGCTTAAAATAGAGTTGTCATCTTCAGGAAACGTTGGTTCCGGCTAAATACGCGAATTTGCATTTTTTTTTTTATCACTGATTTTGATGCATTATTTGTTTAGTTGTAGCTGGGACCAGGGCTGCAAAGCTGTTTTGAACTGAATCTGGGTATTTTTAAACAGTTAATAGCCCTGGTTTTTACAAAAAAATTTCCAAATTCCCTAAAGGAATGCAAGCCTAGACACTAAGAGATTAAAGAATTTTGACAACTTTTGACACTGCGTATTATTATTAGACTTGTATTTAGATATTTTTATTTTATTATTAGATATAGTTTATTATAGACCCAAAATAAATAGGAGATTTTAAATCTTTTAAATTTATTAAAGATATGCAAATCTAAAGACTAAAAGATTCAAGAATTTTGAAAATAAGTGAAGCGGACAGCCAACGAACATTTATTTCAAGTTTGATATTATAATCTTTCAATTCCGAGGAGTTATGCTTATTTGTTATTTTTGGAGGTACTGTTTACTGTGGCGAGCATGCGAGGTGCCATCACTAAAATAAGCATAACTTCTACAATTCTAGGAGTTACAAACTTTTTATTTTTTTGTTTTTCGCAGTGAACTTACACGCATAAAATGACATAAACACTTTTTTTTTAAAGTGGGAAATCACTTTTGAATTTTAAAACTAAAAATTTAAAAAAAAAATCTTAAAAATAAATTAAATCCTTTTTTTTAAATTTAATATTTTATCTATCATGGGGAAAAAAATCGCGTCAATATCTTTATTCGTTTAGAAGATATGGCTTTTCAAAGAATAGTCTAAAAATGAAAAACCCAATTTTCAGTTATCGATAACTCCATAAATAATCGAAATTTGCAATACTATGTTACTATTGGCTAGTAGTTCTACCAAATATGTAAAATTCATCAAAATCGGAGAAGGTCGGGGGCAAAATTGTTCGTTCCACTTATTTTCACCGATATATATTGAAGTCCTGACCTATTGACCAAACTTTGAGAATGATCGTTCGTTGGCCTTTAATAGGATAGATGAGATAAAGCTGAAACATACATTACCAAATAGGTAATATAATATTTTTGGAAAATCTACCTTTTGCTAATCGATTTCGATTTGCTTAAAGGCTCTTATTAATTGATACAGCCAGAGCTAAATAGGATCCCTCTTAGATTTTGGTCGATCGAAAAAAGAGGTTGTCTACAATTTTTGCGATAACCACTAATTGCCACTCGATTGCGATTGGGTTAAAAGCTAAAATTGCGATTTGTTTAAAGACTCAATTAATTTAAGATAATTAAAGATATTAATTGATACAGCCAGAGTTAAATAGGAGGTTTGATCCCTGTTAGATTTTGGTCAATTGAAAAAAAGGAGGTTATCTAAAATTTTTCGGATAACTACTAATTAAAAGCTAAAATGAAATGTGAAAAGCACTGACTTAATTTAACAAGAGGTTTAGACCTTTTATATTTTGGTTCACCAAAAACGAGACTATGTAAAACTTTCGGCGCAACTAGGAACTGCCACTCAATTGCAATTGGCTTGAAGGCTCAAGTTTATAAGCGTAACGCCAATTAAACAGGTGGTTTGAAAACTCTTAGATTTTAGTTTGCTTAAGTTTAAAGTTCTGCTAGCCCAACGCTCCTTTCTTATAAATGAGGGAGTTGTCCAACAGAAAAGAGTATTTAAACATTATTTTTTCACATTTCTTACAAATCCTGTTTTTTTTTATACAAATTTTATTACTTTTTTTCTATTATATACAATATTATTTTTACTCTGCGTTTCTTGCAATCAATTCAAAATTTCATGCGTTGGTTTTTACCGACCGGATTTATGAATGAATTTATTTTTTTTATATACTTGCACTACTATGATGGTGTGCATGTGTCTGTGCTGTACAACATTTTCCCGGCATAGACTTGTCTGCACGCCCCCCTGGCTGTTTGTCGTTTTGTCGCTGAATAGGAAACTCCATACAAATGTGGGCGAGCGGTTTGTGGCAAAACCCACGCGCAACCCACTAAAGCCAACGACTGGAGAGCTACTTGCAACTTGAGGCTACGTTTATTGCAGCAGCAAAAGTTTGTGCCAATTTATTTTAGATGTCATGAGGCAAAAGAATAAAAATTGAATGAATCTTACACACCAGTAACTGTAGCTGTAGTTATTGAATGAATGAATTTTCACTCGATACTTCTTTGGTAATCGAAATGTAGGCGGAACACGTTTTCAAGCGCTTCTCATGGTAAATGGTTTGACACATTCTAAATTAAACTTTTTATTTTTATATGTAAATTTGGTTGCCCGCAAGGTCGATTTGGGTTTTAATTTGAATAATAAGAGCCTAGGTTAATACTGAAAATTGCGACTGGATTTAAAGTTTAAAATTGAAACAAACGGCCACACTCAAATATGCTAAGCAAACTATTTTGAAAATTGAAAAAAGTGGGTCAGATACTGTCAAAACATCCCAGCTAAAATATACTCCGTACTCTTCTTAATGTCTTTGCGGCGTTTTGTTTGGAAATGTAGCTTCTTTCGTTACAATCTTCACCAAAGAGGTTCCAATTTTGTAATTTTTGTCTATGCCTCCAAAAGCTCTCAATTGGTTTTATTTTTACTTGCATTCATGGATGGCTTTTGTAAAAGGCAAGGCCTACAACAAGTTTTTGTGGAATAATTGTGAAAAACTATTGCGAGCAACTGGTTCAATCAAAATATCGAACCCGACATCCATAAAAGGCTTGCACATTTTTTAATGAAAGCTACTCTTGAAAATGATCGTTTTCGATAATTCTTTTATGCAATTTTAAACACTAAACTTTATTTTGCAATGTACTTATTTTGGATCCAAATATGTGCCGAAGTAAAATAAAAACTTTTGGAAAGCTAATCTGTAGATATGAATACAAACTTTGTAACAATATTTTTTGAAAAATTGGCTCAAAATCGGTTCACTTCAGCACGTACCTGCTATACAAAATTATGCTCACTGCTGATCACGCGTATAAACTATGCAGCTGTGACGTCACACTGACACTTTTCCTACGTCAAAGAGAATCAAATATGAGAGCTGCCACTTTATTTCGTTTTACCATATGTTCCTCTTTTATTCGTTGTGTAATCTAATAATTGGTCGATTAATGCTAACGATTTAAAAAAAAAAATTGATAACTATAGTTTGTTGGATTTTTATTGTTTGGTTAACTCATTGCCCTCCCTTCTCTTTTCTTGCAGATTGTCAGTGCAGCAGTGTTGGATCCTTCTCGCATATCTGCGAAAAACGCAGCGGACAATGTGCCTGCTTGGCCAATGTAACTGGACGACGTTGCGACAAATGCAAATCCGGACACTGGAACCTTACACAGGGCGTAGGCTGTCATGACTGTCGCTGTGATCCGCATGGTTCACGCAGTCACGAGTGCAATCCCTGGACGGGTCAATGCGATTGCAAAATAGGCGTTGGCGGTCAACGCTGTAATGAATGCACCGAAGGCTTCTTTGGCTTTACCACTGAGGGCTGTCAACGCTGCGCCGCCTGTGCTGCTGAGGGTCAGGTCTGTGATCCGCACAATGGACGCTGCGTCTGTCCACAGTTTACGCGTGGTCTGGGCTGTGCACAGTGCGTGCCAGGCACCTGGGGCTGGCAGGCGCGTCAGGGCTGCCGTGAGTGTGAATGTGATCATATTGGCTCAATTGGACAGCACTGTGCCAGCAGCAATGGTCAGTGTCAGTGTAGAGAAGGTTATGCTGGACGCAGCTGTAATAGCTGTGCCGTGGGCTACTTTGGCTATCCCGAGTGCCGGCGCTGCAACTGCGATGCCGAGGGTAGCTTTGTGCGCACTGATGGTTTGATTGCCTGCGATGCCAACGGACAGTGTCCTTGCAAGTCACTGGTAGTGGGTCTGAAGTGCGACACCTGCATGCAGTCCACATTTGGCTTGTCCGCCTTAAATCCGGAGGGCTGTACGCGCTGCTTTTGCTTTGGACGTGCGGCAGAATGCGAGCAGAGTGACTTGTCCTGGGGTCACATACGCATGATCGAGGCACGCAATCTAAGCGTGCAGTATGTGCGCGCCCAGCATGTGCCCAATGGCGAGTATGAATACATTGTAGTGGTGCAGATGGCCGGCAGTGTCAGCTATCGCGAGGATGCCGAAATAAGTCGCATGAACGATCTGAATCTGGTACCACGTTCCACGGGCAATGTATCAATAGGCGCCTTTGGTCATTTCTATCAACCACTCTACTTTCAACTGCCGCCGCAGTTCTATGGCGATCGCACCACCAGCTATGGTGGTTACTTGTACTTCACACTGTTAACAGAGGGCGCACAAACGCCGCTGGAGCGTCAGGTGCTGTCTCAGTATCCGCTGGTGCAGCTGCATGCACATGCCAAGCTGGTGTTGGACTTTTATGAGTATGAATCTTTTGAGTATGCGCTGAATGTTACCTACAAGGTGCCGCTGCATGAGTCCTACTGGAAATATCATCACAATAATCAGGCCGTGGACCGAGGCACCTTAATGGCAGCTTTGCAGAATGTCAAGCACATCTTTTTGAGAGCCTTTGCTTTTGCGGACTTTACGCAAGTTGTGTAAGTTGGAAATGTGCATCCAATAAGAGTGCTTAGTTATATATTTTTAACATCTCTTCCAACAGCTTGCAGAATGTGCATATGGATGCGGCCATTTTTGTTTATGGCTCTACCAACTTAATAGCCAAGGGCGTGGAACGCTGCAAATGTCCCAAACGCTTTGATGGTCTGTCCTGTCAGGATCCTGGACGTTCGTTTTATCGTTGGCGCAATATAAGCGACGTGGAAACTGTTTTCATTGAAGATCTAATTGGGCGTGCGGCTCCATGCCACTGCAATGGACGCAGCAGTGACTGTGATCGCGAAACTGGCCTATGTCTGGTAAGTAGCAGCTCGAAAAGTGAACTTCAGCATTTAATCCACTTTGGCTTAACATTTTAGCATTGCCGGGATAACAGCGGCGGCTTGCACTGCGAACAATGCGCCGAAGGTTACTATGGAGATCCGAACTCGCCACATGGCTGCCAGGCCTGCCCCTGCCCAGAAACAAATCGCAACTTTGCGCGTGGGTGCAATATCTGGGATGGTGAGGTTAGCTGCGTTTGCAAGCCCGGCTATACGGGACGCCTGTGTGAGCGCTGTCGCTTGGGCTACTTTGGCAATCCCATGGCCTATCCCAATAGCAGCTGCGAGGCCTGCAACTGCAATCAAGATGGTATAAAAGCAGAAGGCTGTGATGCGCAGACAGGTCAATGCTTTTGTCGCGAGGGCGTTACGGGTTTGAAATGCAACAAGTGTCTGGCGGAGCGACATCAGCTCGTGGAGAGCGGCTGTAAAAGTAAGTATTTGGTAGGTTTTCATTCAAAGTCATGAACTAAGTCTATTACACTTTACAGTTTGCGACAACTGCACGTTGCTGCTCTTGGACTATGTGGAGCTTGTGGGTCATAAGCTGCGCCGCGGGCTGCACAACATGGATTTGACGGGCATACCAGCGCCGTATCTTAAATTAGCCGAATACGAGCGTGCCTATGATGTATGGTTAACGCGGCAGCAGGATTATCTGCATGCACGCCAGCTGCTTATTGACTATGATGCAGCAGCTTTGCTTAAACTGAGTTCCCACGCTGAGAACAACAAGTTCCAATCCCGCAAGGCGCTGGCCACCATTGGCAAACGTCAGCATGCATTAGGTGCGATGCAGAGTGATGCGCTTATTGTGCAGAAAGATGTGGGCACACTTCGAGCGGACATAATGGGCACGCTCTACGATTTGCAAAACTATGGCAAGGGCGCGCAGCACTTGACTTTGCCCACGGCACTGAAGCAGGCGCGCTTCTATCTGGAGGAGATACAGCAGCATGAACGCATGGTGCAACATATACGCAGCAGCAAAGATTGCGCCTGGCAGTTTTACTACTTTTTTGGCAATGCCTCGGATGCATCTTTTGATCAGCAGGCGCGTTTGGAAATGTTTTGGCGTGATCTGAATCAGAGCAACTTTCGTCTGGCGGATATGCGTCTACATATTGATCGCACGCTGGATGTGGAAAACGAAGCAGAGGATGTGCTGGAACATGTGCGTAATCTGCACAATCATGTGGCGGATCAGCATGTTGAAGTTAATGAGCTGCAGCAGCGTCTTGCACAGCAGCTGAATCAAAGCTATGCGGAGCAGGGCGAGGCTTTGCTGGAAGCTAACCTGCAGCGGCAAGTATTTCTTGAGGAGCAGCTTAACGAGCTGGCTGGCTCTAGTGGCATGCTGAATGCTACGCTAGATGCACAGGCGGAGCTTCATCGTGAGGTACACAAACACTGGCTGCCCAAAGCCGAGAAGCATGCACAACATTTGCTGGATCGCTCCAATGACTATGCGCGACAATTTCAGCCTACACGCAATGGAGCACGCATTGCCATGCTGGCCAGGTAAGCCTGCTTATGGGGCATTTATCCCGGCTACAACTATAAACTATTCCAACTTTGCAGCTCGGCGCATAAAAACATATCCATGGCCATTGCAGCGGCACGTCAGGCCTCGCTGGACTCTAAGGAACGTGTCTATGATGCACAACGCACACTGTATCCTAGCGATGGCAGCTCCATGATTGAGCGCGCCAAGCACTCGTTGCACAGATCCAAGCAACTGCAGAGAGATGCACTGCAGCAAATGCAGCACTCCACTGGTAAGCCTTAGATGCCATTGTGCCACCAACTTCGCTATATAAATCAACTCTCATCCTACTTTTCAGTGCTCAAGAATCAGCTGCAACATCATGAACAGAAAGTGGAAGGCATCAAAGGTACCATTTTTGATACAGGTCTGCGTATCAATAACATAACCGGCCAAATGCAAACATTAACCAACACTTCGGCGCGTCGTTATGCCTTGGAGAGCGTGGATTTGGCCAACAAGGCCAGTGAGGAAATGCGCGCAGAGCTGCGAAAAGCGCGTGAAATGCACAAGACTATACAGAAGCTGCGCAAATCCTTCAATATACTAGAACCCGACTGGGAAATTAAGCTGGGCATGGCTGAGGAAAATATATCATTGACAAAAACCAACTTGCGTTTGGCCAATGTATCACTAAGCTATATCGAAGAGCAGGCGCGCAAGGATGAGCAGATCTTTGAGGTCTGGAACGATACCATGGCCAAGCAGCTGCAGCAGCTCAGAGACAAAATAGCCAAGGCAAAGCATGCAGCGGAAGCGGTAAGCAACTCCCGAAAAACTCTTGAACTTTATAGCTAAATTCAAATGTCTTACAGATTGATGTTTCCTTGGAGTCGATGGGCCCCAAATGCATACGCTCATACTTACCCAGCTCCTATGGACTGACCACCTCCAATACGCTTAAACTAAGCTTTGCGCTGTCCAATCACATGGGTAACTCACCCTTGCTCTTTGTACAAGGCAGCGACGGTCGTTTTATATCGCTGGAACTATACAAACGCCATGTGCGTTTGGTTTGGCAGCTGGGTGGCACTAAGGCTACCATAACGCATCCGCTGGAGGTGCAAACACGTGATCCTAAATATGATGATGCCTGGTATCATGTGGAGGCCAATCGTACGCTCAATTTGGGCAGTCTGCTAGTGCGCAGAATGAACAATTATGGCGCCCTAACGCCAGCCTTGCCCATAGCGGGCTCCACAGACGCCGAACATACGCGCTTCTTCCAAACTCCAAATGAGCGCATCTTGTTGGGCGGTTATCCAAGCAAAGATGTGCACATAACGCCTGGTCTGAATGTGGTGGTGCACAAGGTGGAGGTGGATAACAAGCCTTTGGGCTTATGGAACTTTGTATCCAGCGAGGGTCGTTGTGGCGGCGCCATGATTGGCGCCCAGGAATCATCGGCCTCATCTGTGGCTCGTCACTTTAATGGTCTAGGCTATGCGGAGTTAAAGAAAACACGACCGCGTCCATATCGCAAGAATCTTTTTGCGCTACAAATGACCTTCCGTACGCTGGACGAGAATGCGTTACTGTTTCTGGCGGTTGATGATAAGAATGTAAGTTCTGCAAAATAAAACAATTTAGAAACTAAACTCAATTCTTTACTCCCTAGAATCGCTCTGTATCGGTGACGCTGAGTCGTGGACGCATTATGTTCCGCATTGACTACGGCGATGAGTCCAAGTTGGAAATCAATACAACTAAAAAATATAATACGGGTCAGTGGGTCAAAATGGAGGCAGCACGTGAGTTCTCCACACGGCGCAGCACTGAGAATGGCATGCTGCGTGTAAATAATGATCGTGCCATATCTGGAGCACCCACATTGCCCATTAAGATTCATATGCTGCCGGATTTGTCCAAGGCTGTTTATTATCTAGGTGGAGTGCCACCAGGTAAGCCGAGTCAAGTGATTCCGCAATATTTTTTCTAACTTTTTATTTTCATAGGTTTTACCTCAGGTACCAGCAAAGCGCCTGGAGCGGACAATCCTTTCTTGGGCTGCATGATGGATGTGCAAGTCAATGGTGAGACTTATGATCCCTTAGAGAGCTCTACCTACTTTGGCGTGGAGTCTGCCTGCAAGGACATGATCAATAAGTAAGTTTAAAGTTTACACTTTTTCGAAAGTTTCATTCAAGAAGGTGGAAAAAGCGGCTTTTGCAAGGTTGTAGTTTGGGACGATTGAGACTAGAAACTGATTAACCCAGTCTCCGAAAAATATTTATGGATGTTTTATGACTCTCGATATCACCCGTTAGTTATTAGTTTTGTGATGTTACCTTCCACTAGCGTTTAATCTTAGAATGTTTAATCTATTTGAAGATGATATGAGAAAAAATCTGTGAAATATCAAATTCGGAATTAGTCGTCGTTTAAAAAAAACATCCATAATTAAACAATTTTTACCAGGGCTGAACCGAATTGAGAGCTAGTTTAGTCTGTACTCAGCCAAAAAGCTTTCATATTTGAAACAACCCGGAACATGCGTTTATAACATTTCCGCAAAAATAATGCCCACATTCAAAATTATCTAATACAAAACTATAAAATATCAAAATTGAAATTAAAACTAAAAGCTCCAATAAAATTTCCGAAACAATGCTGAAAGAAAAAAAAGACAAAATTCGGAAGTTTCCATATTTGTTATAATCCAAACGTATTTATAAGTAAAATTGATAAATTCATAGAGGGAACAATTGAGAGCTGATGTACTTACTGTACACAGAAAAAAAAAAATGTAGTAGTAACATAAAAATCGGAATTAGAACTGAAAATTCCATAAAATAAATTGTTCATTAATAAAAAATTTCGAAACGAACCTGTAAAGAATCATTAATATTGTGAACATCTACACTATATTGTGAATAATGTAACAAAACTCTACTCCGAAAAATGTCCGAATGCGAATTAATGCGAACCTATTTAAATGTGAAATTATAGATAATATAGATTAATTTAGACGTACTTTATTTTATGGTGAATTGCGGGAACAATTCTAAACTAAGGACTGCACTCCGAAAAAAATAGTCTCAATTTCAATAAACCAGAAACAAGCTTGTGTGCTCGTGGCTGAACAATGTTAGGGATGGTTCCGTGACTTTAACTTTTTATAGCCTGTACCTATAGGTACAAAGGGTATACTAGAAGGAGGCGTGGCAGACCCCAAGTTCTTTATACCAAAATGCTTATCATAACCTCGGGTAGCGATTGAGCCATGTCCGTCTGTCCGTCCGTCTGTATGAACACCTAGATCTCGGAGACTATAAGAGCTAGAGCTACGAAACTTCACCAACTGGTGCGCATATTTCCTGAGAAGCTGAAGTTTGTTGAATCATGTCAATATCTTCCCCCGGTCCCACGCAGTAGAATTTCGCGGTTTTTAGCCACACCGTTTAATATTTTCATCTGAAATTTAACACAGCGATGCATTGTGGTTACATGCATCTGGGTGTGAAAAATAAACAAAAACCGGACAAATACAGCAAAAGTTATAGTGGTAAGCTGATTCATGTGGCTCTAATGAACAAATTCACATCCAAATTTTATCGATGCGGTCCCTCCGCACCCCCCGCAATAGATTTACCGTGTTTTCTCCCACAACCCTCAACATAACAACTTGAAACTTACCCCAAATACTTTAAATAACTTTTTTGACGTAACTTTCGAGTTTCATCAAAATCGGTAAAAATTTACGGCACTTATAGGTATAAATATCGAATTTCACCAGAAAAAACAATAAATTCCAATTGGAAAGCTCCTAGAAGGAATATGCAGGAATAAATTTTTCTTTTGAGAAAATAGGTACAGGGTATTACACTGTCGGGCACCGCCTCGACAGGGTATTACACTGTTGGGCACCGCCTCGACTGTATTACATTTTTTTTATTAATAACTTGTTTTGAGAAACTTGTGACCCCTATAAAAGTGGTATTCGTAGCATGTGAAATGAATAATAATTGGGTTTAATGTTAGATGACCATATCTAAGACTATATATGTATATTCTGTAACCCTTTAAAAGGCCTATAACTTCTGTAATTTTTCTTATAAAGCCATCATCATATAATGTCCGCATTCAACAAAATCTGAGAAAAGTGTGTGCAATATGATTCCGAATTTAGAACGAAAAACTTCGTACTCAAAAAAAAATGTACCATAGTTAAAATAATCCGAAATGGGTCTGTAAAGAAAATTGAATATATGTTTATAGTTTAGACATTTCAATGCTGTACTCCGAAAAATCTATATGTGTAACTGATAAACCCATATAAATCTTTATTTTAGGTGTATAGTCCGAAAAAAAATGCGATTATAGTAAGGGATCTCTCCGTACTTTATATTTTTTTGTATAACTAATTTTAAGAAATTATGACTTTTTATTTTGATATACGTAGCCTACGAAAAGGACATAAGTCTTTTATGTCAGTTGACTATTATAGCTTTAGGAGATTATAAGAAACCTCTCACTTCTATCATTTTCTCTTTTATTTTTAAAGGTGGTTTCAGCCACAACCAATGAAAACTTGTACTTATACATCTTTCTAACTATTTACAGAGCTGGCTTTACTGGCAATGGCTACTTGGAGCTGCCCTCCCAAAGTCTGCGCAAGCGTGCCAATACCGGTCTGGTCTTTCGTACCTTGCAACCAAGTTGCCTGCTCTTGCTGTCGGCCTATCCGCCGGAAGTACTAGGCGACTATGATGCCAAGGACATCAAGGGCAACTACTCGATGAGCTTGGTAGAGGGTCAGCTGCAGGTGTGGCTTAATTCCGGACGCAGTTTCATCAAAATGTACTCAAATGCCAGCCAACTAAATGATGGCGAGTTTCATGTTATCAATCTGATCAAGTCGGGTCGCAAGCTGGAACTGATGCTAGACGATGAGCTGCAGGAGGTGCGCAGTCTAAGCGGCGCGCCCACGCTGCTGAGCATGCCACGAGATGCAGGTGGTTTATATATAGGTGGTGCACCAGCACATGAAAGCTATACGCCACTAGCGCCTACATTTATCAAGCTGGAGGGAGCTGTGCGGGATGTGGTGTTTAATAATCGCACCATCAACTTTAATGATGCCTTGACCTTTGCCAATGTGCAAATAGGACGTAATGGACCTGTAATGGGCAGTTTGAGAAGCGGTGGGGATTTATATGATGTGCTGCTGAAGACGGAGCCTATGATTGGCAAGAGCTTTACGGCCTCACCCGAGGGTTGCAAGCGGGTAAGTTGTAAATAGGGTGTTTTTTTTTTTGTTTGGTATTTTCTGGAGCTGGAAGTTGCGAGGAGTTTGGTTGAGTGTTAGTCTATAATTGTGCATAAAGCTCAACGAGCATGTAAATACAAACATATACATATGTTAAATGCCTAACTACTACTATATATACATATATCATATACTTTAAAACATTTTTCTTTGTACTTATAGGATGATTTTAGTTGCTAAGCAATTACTATGTCAAAAAAGCTACGCTAAAAGCTGCAAGCGCTGGGCTGCATTTAAAAAAGCTCTTTTGTATACTAATTTCGCATAATAAGCTAACAAAACTGCTAATTGTGGTCTACATGTGGATTAATACGATCATACATCAAATGCATTTCGCGCCATTTTATAAGCAATAATTTTTGAAAAAAAAAAAAAAACAATACCTAACCTTACTTTTTGCGATCGATCACAAACAATAAAAAGCTCAGCTAAAGCTTTAAAGCTCTTAAGTGGTACGGTTTGCACTGGTTTTGTCTGGCCTTAACACACAAGCGTCAATTTCATTAGAGTTATTAATAATTTTATTTCGGATTTTTTTGTAAATATTTCATACAATATTTAATAATAATAATAATATTAACTTTTAACTATGCCTAAGTTCAGTAAGCTTAACTTAGTATATAAGCCTTCATTTATCACTCATCAACGCTTTGTGTACGTTTTTTGCTTTTCATGTATCATATCAATACATACACACATTTATACATACATATAAACAAATACCTTTTGGTGTTTTTTTTTATTTCAACTACATAAATTGTTAATACATTTTGCGTTTTAAATAAAACATTTTTTAACAAATCATGCAAATGTTTTATTTTTAATTTACTAAAAAAAAAAATAATAAAAGCTCTGAGTAAGCTTGCAAAAGCTCAGAACTAACACAAAGTTGTGGTGAGTTAAGTTTGTTTCCTAAGCTAGCTCACTAAGTTCCTAATCACATTTATCCAACTACAACTTGCAGATTGGCAGCTACTCCTACGAGCCCAACGCCTTCAAGTTTGGTGATGAGCTTTATAGCTATGCTCAGCTTAAGCTGCCGGAGCGTCACTTTTGGCAGCGCAACTTCCACATCAGCTTTGACTTTCGTTCGTTCTATCCCAATGGTATGCTCTATCTATCGCCGGGCAGCAAGGAGAAGCCCAAGCATTATGTAGCCTTGCTGCTCAAGGATGGTCAGCTGGTGCTCATAGTGCGTGGTCGGCGGCGTGAGGAACTGCAGCTAACGGCCAAGCTCAATGATGGTGAATGGCATCGCGTCAGCTTGAGTTGTCGCGAACGCAAGGTCACCCTGTCTGTGGAGATAGGCCGCACAGATCAAAAGACATCGGCACAGATGAAGCTGCCCAAGAAGATTGGTGCCTCGCAGGTGTTGCTTGTGGGTGGCCTGCCACAAGCGCCTGTCAAGGTACCATCCGAGATGCACGTACGCCTGGAGGCATTCAAAGGCTGCCTACGACGTGTTAACATCAATAATAGCACACAGGATCTGGCGCGTCCGGGCAAGCATTCCAATGTGGGTCAATGCTTTCCCAGCGTGGAACGTGGCAGCTTCTTCCCTGGCGATGCTTTTGCTATATACAGTAAGTTGAGATTGATTTTTAAATGATACATCGCGTGTTCAGAAATTGATTTAATTTTAACATCAAAAAAACTCGGATATTCGGGGGAAAGTCCAATTCCAGGAAGTGTGAGAGAGTAGAGAGGACTCAGTTTGATACGCTCCTGCTTGCTTAAATTAAGACTAACTTGTAAGGCGGATTCAGAAAACAATTTGGGTGTCCAAATTGAACTCTTAGTATGATTTTAACATGCTCAAAATATGCAAAAAAAATTTAGATATTCAAGGGGAAGAATCGGATTACAGGAGTAGAGAGAGCTCCTTTGAATCCGCTCTTGCTTGCTTAAGTTGAGACTGATTTGTTAAACGATACATCGCCGATTTAGAGATAAATCGGAAGGGTCACCGTTTCATTTTTAGTTTGATTTTAACATCTCGAAAATTACCAAAAATCTGAGAGATTCGAAGGAATGATTCCGATTGCAGAAGAAGAAAGAAGAAAGAGCTCCCAAGTTGAGACTGACTTGTTTAGCGATATATCGTGGATCTAGAAAATAGTTTGGGCTGTCCAGTGTATATAGCAAAAAAAAATATCAAATTTTCAGAATAGTTCTGGTTTCAAGAGGAGACAGGGCTCTTGGATCCGCTCCTGCTTGCTTAAGTTGAGACTGACTTGTTTAGCGATATATCGTGGATCTAGGTAATAGTTGGGCTGTCCAGTGCGTCTTCCACTTCCTAAAAACAGGCAAAAAAACTCATATTTTCAGGGGAAAGTCCGATTCCAAAAGGAGATAGGGATCTCTTGGATCAGCACCTGCTTCATTAAGTTGAGACTGATTTGTTTAGCAATAGGTATATGCAGATCTAGAAAATAGTTTGGGCTGTCCAGTGTATATAGCAAAAAAAAAATCAAATTTTCAGAATAGTTCTGGTTTCAAGAGGAGACAGGGCTCTTGGATCCGCTCCTGCTTGCTTAAGTTGAGACTGACTTGTTTAGCGATATATCGTGGAACTAGAAAATAGTTGGAGCTGTCCAGTGCGTCTTCCACTTCCTAAAAACAGGCAAAAAAAAACTCCGATTTTCAGGGGAAAGTCCGATTCCAAGAAGAGATAGGGCTGCGTTGGATCGGCTTCTGCTTCCTTAGCCTTAGACTGATTTGTTATGCCATATATTGCGTAGCCAGAAAATATTTTGGGTGGGGGTACAAATGTAACTCTCAGTGTGATTTCATCGTGTACAAGACTTTGCAAAAAACTTAGATATTTGGGCGAATAGTCAGATAGCAGGACCCCTTCCTTCGATCCGCTCCTAAATCCGCTGCTAAAATGATTTGCTTTAACATTACATATCCAAACTAATCTAATCTAATCTTTGCAGAGAAAAGCTTTCATGTGGGCAAATACCTGGAACTAGAAATTGAATTTCGCACCTCGGAGCTATCGGGCATATTGCTGAGCGTCTCGGAACCCACTGGTTTTCCCGCGCTCTCGCTAGAACTCAACAATGGCAATGTAAGTTACTTTGAGAACGAAGCTTAGCCGTCAGAGTTTCAACTCTTCCTTTTCCAGATCATCTTCTCTTGTGATCTGGGTGATGGCGTGCCCTTGCGTGTGGAATCTGTGCTGCCCAGCAAATATGCGCTCTGCAATAATAAATGGCATAATATATCAGCGCTCTATGACTCGGAGCAACTGGCTTTACGAATCGATCAAATGCCTGCCACAATAAGTGCAGCAATTCAACATAATCCTGGCAAGGTGCAAACCAAGTCTCCCCTATACATAGGCGGTTTACCGGGTGCGTACTTGGGTTCTAGCTAATATTAATATCATTTTTGATCGCAACAATTTTCTACCACACAGATATAGCGCCCAGCGGCTCTTTGTTAACACGTGATAACTTCAAGGGCTGCCTTCGCAATATTTTCATAAGAAATGAACGACGGGATTGGATTGATATGGATGATTTGCATAATGTGCTGCTCAGCGAGTGTCTGGTATCCAACGATGAGAACTGATAGATCGCTTGATCGTTCTGGGCGTTATGGTTCCTGTTAACGCGCCACACCAAAACTTTTTCCAAATGCATTGTGATCAATTATGAGTTTTATAGCTGTAGTACCTAGAAGTAGAAATAATTCTAGAGCATATACTTACATTTATATAAAACTTTGTAGCCAAGTGCAAGCGCGCCACTGCCATATAAGTTATATAAAACTAGAATTAAACCTTAGTTGATAATTTTTTAAAAATATTTACATATATTATATATTGTAGCGCCAGTGACTGCATTTTGAATCCTAAACTTGTATTTATTTTTAAGTTTTTAATGAAAAGTTAATTAGGCCCTTATTATTTATTTTTGTTTTTTTTCAAAGAGGCTTTCAGTTTATAATTCATTTTTATACAAACTTAAAATAACTGACCCCTAAAGAATCTCCTTTATGGAATTATTTAAGAGTTTCTGAGTACACTTATGTAAAAATAAAAAAAAAATATAACTATAATTAATTTGTATATAGCAAACATAATATTAATTTTATTTTTTAATTTAATAAAATGCAAATTAGTAGAAAGTATATAAAAATTTGTTGTTTTTAATGGCAGTTGATTACACTAGTTTACAAATTTTAAAAAACTAAAACATATTTTAGTCATTTCCGTTGTAAAATGGAACCCTAAAAATCGAAAATGAAGACCAAAATTTTCACATGAAACGGATTTCGAGATATTTTGAAAAAACCACTTCGAAACTAAAAAAAAAGTGTGTCTACTTAAAAGCGAATATCTCTAGTTGTACTAAACTGATTTTGATTATTTATTATTATAAAAGAAACTGTTGATAATTGAATTACCGATTGATTACACTTGGTTTGGTCGTTATTTATCCATTCACATGAAATTTTTCGTCATTTTCATCAAATTTTTGAAAACATTCTATTTCGAACGTAAATTTAAAAATTTTAAAAAACTTTTGCATACAGTTTTTTTCATGGCTCGTAAAGTTTGATCGATTACGAAAAAAATGAGTTCTTTATCAAAATCGGAGCAAAAATGTGGAAATAAAAGGAATTTTTGTAAAAAGTAAAAATCGTAAATTCGTCTTAAAAACCAAAAGTTTTAGATGAATAATTCGTTTGCTTAAAAAGACATCGTACCAAATTTTATCAAAATCGGTTGACTATATCATATAGCACCCATAGGAACTATCGTTCATAAAAACGTGTTTGGTACAAAATCCGGTATATTGCTCAAAAACTTCTAAAGATACATATATAATTGCCAAATTTGTTTACGTTATTTTCAGAAACAAACGAATCAAAACGAATTTGGCACAAAAAAATATATTTTGACCGATCGACCCTATATCATACAACTCATTTTGATCATTTTTTTATATATGTAATGTTTAATTTTTCTTTGAACTTCCTTTTTCCACTTGATTATTGTAAATCCAAGTCTCTGGCCAGATTTTGATGTGAGTCGCTGCATATCGCTAAAAAGTCACCCACCGGGCTAGTGATGCGGATAAGTTCAAATCTATCTTTTTTCCTCGTTCTATTTTTCAATATTTCATTTAAATTTTTCTTATAATTTAAGGCCAACTGTACTTTGTTGTACCCCCTCTAAAATAAAATAAAATAAAAAAATTGAATACAGTGCTTGGGAGTTATAAAAAAATCTGAAATTTGGTACAGAACTTAAGCACTCTAAAAAACTTTCGAATGCCAAATTTGGTATAAACAAACGAATTATCCATCTAAAACTTTAGGTTTTGAGAAAAACTGACTTTTTGTACTTTTTACAAAAATTCCCCTTAATTCCATAATTTTTCTCCGATCGATCGAAATTTACGAGCCATTAATAAAACTGTATGAAAAATTTGTTTAAATTTTTAAATTTACGTTCAAAATAGAATTTTTTAAAAAATTTGCTGAAAATTGCCAAAAATTTCAGTCAATTTGACAAAAATATGTTTCAAGTATAATCGATGTGTAATTCAATTATCTACAGTTTAATAAAATTATCGAAATCAGTTTAGTAACACCAGAGATATTCCCTTTTACACGCTTTTTTTTATATCGAAAAATGGTTTTTTCGAAATATCTCGAAATCCGTTCCATGAAAAAATTTTTGTACTTCATTCACGGCTTTAGCTTGACATTTTACTACGCAAACGATTAAAACATGTTGAGGATACATTTTGCTGTAAACTATGTTTACAAAAAAAAATTTTCATAACTTTATCTACCAATATTTCTATAATTTCCCCAAAGATTGTTGAATAAGATATTTTGCCTCTTTGTTGATATCTATTACGAAAAATTAAAACTTAATTTGGTAATTTTGTTCAGTGTTAACATCGGCAGTATAATCTACATACTGAACTTTGTAGGGGAACATGTTCAAATCTTTCACCAAAATTCGTTGCAGGGGCCGCCGGCTGAGGCCCAATTGCGTGGCACGTCGTCTGGTCGATGTTTCGGGGCTCACTTCGACGTCCTCGGCTACAGCGGCGATATTTTCGGCAGAACGGGTGCTCCGGGGCCGGCCACTCTTGGCAACGTCTCGTGTGGTCCCATACTCTTCAAGATTAGTGGCTAAACGGCGCAGTGTTTGCGCAGTTGGTGTCGGACGGCCGGGAAATCGGCGACGGAATTCGCGCTGCGCCAACACCACAGACGAATTGTTACGCAAAAAAAATAGACACAATTATTCCGCGTTCTTGGGGAGTGTATCGCTCCATGGCTTATTCACTTGTATTCTGTATCTGTCTAGTCCACAAATGTCAAAACAGATTTGATATTGGCGGCCATTTGCAAAAATGAGAGCATCTTCCAATAGGGTGATTTCTTTTGCGCCACCTTGTACTATGCAGTGTAAACAGCTTGCTGCATTTAAATTGTCGTTATTTAAACCAGTTCCAGTTCAATTCCATTGTTGCCAGACCGTCTTTTTGCTTATAATACTTTTTAAGCAGTCTGGCAGCGCTTTTATAAACAGCTGAGCAACAATGCGCAGCGCTCAGCTGTTTGTTGTTCGTTAACATTATGTTAACACGCTGCTAAATTTTCCTAGTCGTTTCGTTTGCTCCCACATTCTTGCCGTTTTGTTTTGTTTAGCGTTTGGCGGTGTTCACTTCGTTGTTTTGTGCTACCGTTCGCGTTTCGTGATTTTTGAGTGTGTACAAATATGTATGTATGCGTGCGTTTGTGCAATTGAAGCGGTCAGCTTAACATGAAGTGCACAAAGTTCTAATAAAAATTAAAACAAAATTTTATCAAACAATATATATTTACATAACAAACAATTAGCAAGTACATACATACTAGTCAAAAGCGTGCACAATGTCCTCGCCAACAAAAACAACAAACACGCTGGCCAATGGCACAGCGACCGCAGCTGCTGCTGCTGCGGCTACAGCCTTGGCTGGGGACTCTGCCAGCGCCACGTTTGAGGAGCAACAAATTGTTGAACAAAATGAAGTTACAGCCGTACCACGTTATGGTCTAAAATTAAAATTCGATCATGTTTGGCCAGAGCGGCGTAATCAAAATTTGAGGCCATCAATTAAACAATCGTTGCCCATGGTGCCTCTAGTGTGCAGGTTAGTACCAACACAGGATGCTGTTGCGTGAAGTTGTCGCTTCAATAAATATTTAATTGCCCCAAATAATGCGAAATCAATAAAATGTGGTCCTTTGCGTGCCAAATATAGCGTCAGGACCTACCTCAGCGGCGTCAAAACGGCTTAACAATACATACCAACAATGCACATGTACAATGTCTGTACATAAGTATATAAGTATATACATACGCACTTTGTAAGGGGCTTATAAAGTGTGTATACAATGTTTGTGTGTGGTTATATATTTAGCTGGCTCTGTGTGTGTGCTGCTGCCAATAATATGTCACGAAGTTGTACATTGTATCCTGGGACAGCACAATAATTCCAAAAAAGCTAAAAGCTCTGCCAATTCGGCATGCAGAAGTTGTCATACGCTGGCCTTTTTGTCACTAGTTCCTTTATAAAATAAGTTATGTATAAGAGGTCATTACAAAATACCATAGTACATATATCTAAAGAACTCTATTATAATACTGTGAGTAATTTGGAAGCACTCTGAGAATAGAACTTTTTCCTATACCTGCAGCCTATAGCCAAATGCTCATGTCTTTAATACATGAATGAGTTTTATAAATCTTAGTAAGGAACTTCATAGCTCCTAACCAAAACCACTTCCCACATTTAAGTCTAATCTCTAAGCTTTAGCTTCGATAATTGCTTTATAATAAAGGGCTCCGTGTACAAAATGCCGAAACTCTTTAGAAGAAGCTCTTACAAGTTCAAAAATTTGTACAGTGTACATCGACTATTTATTTTAAGAACTTCCAAACACTGCGGGCACTGAGAAAAACAACACAACATTCGTTGGATTCTATTTTACCAGCGTCATAATATAATGCTACGATTATAACTCATTTATATAATGAAGAAACAAATTTTTTTAAAACTCCTACCAAAGAACTTAGTAAATAAGTACAGCTTTCCATATTAAATTCCGAGTTCCCACCAGTTGCTTTTATTGCCACTTTATAATAAATTGCTCCACTTTTAAAGTATATTTTTATTAGCTATACGAATTATTTTCATAAAAGTAAATGGCTCCACTCCAATCTAAACAAGCAGAGTCCCGTCCCGTCCCCAACTAAGCTTTTGTTCGTTTGTGTTACATCTAGTTTCCAGTCATTCCACAAATAGTACCTATATCATTAATTTATGATGAACTACTTTCATTACAATGAATTTTATTTTTATGATTATGAATGATTAAATCGAACAATAGCAAAAATATTCACTTCCCAGTTACCCACACTCAAATATAATCTATCTAAACTATATCAGCATTATGATTTAGGGCTTTTATTTAATTAGAGTTAACCTTCAAATACCTCTTTTTTGAAATAATGTCAGAACCCTAACGTGTTGACGTTTTTAAGACCTAAGGTTTCGGATTGAGAGACCCCAAAAAAAGATGTATTTTTTGTGTGGGTGTGTTACGTGTATTACAACTTCAAAAACTTCAGACTTTTTTTAGATATGTTTTTGGGCTAACTGAATTCGTATGCGACGTCTAAAAAACCTCCTTCACGTTAGGTTTTTAAGATAGCCTCCTAAATAATTCGTTTTATAGAGTTTTGAGGTTATTTCTGAACCCTTGGTTATTGGGGCTTTTTAGCCTTCGGATTCTGATTCAGCGCACCCAAAAACTTATGAAAAACATCGCTGAGCAACTAGTCTCGAAAAAAAATGTTGTGGGATCCATATAGTTAGCCCTGTCTCATGTAAATTTCACACCACTTTTTTTTTTGCAGGTCTGAGTTACCTTTTGGCAATTTTTACTAAGATCCTTTAACCAAAAAAAATTAAAAATTTAACAATTAAAAACCTTTTAATAAATTAACCATATTTGTTCTTAAAAACCTTTTAAATATAGGCCGTGCAAGGGTGGCGTCACACTGCCATAGTCAAAAATTATTTCTGTTCGCTTTTTTAGTGTGGCCGTATTCATTAGAAATAATTTTTCCTTGTTTCCAGCTGCAAGAAGTAATATATGGATTCCTTCAGTGTTAGGCTAAGTTCCTAAAAAAGCATTTAAGCAAGAAAACTTAAAAATAAAAAAAGTATTCAGAGATAGTTTTAATAATAATATTTGCCTATTTATAATCCACATCTTATAGAAGGTGTTCCAAATATCAGAGAAAACTCACTATCTGGCTTGTCGACAGCGGGGGAGTAAAGGTGGGATTCCCCGTGATCCTAAAGTTCTGTAAAGAGCCCGTACTTTTGAAAAAAAAAAAAAGTACATTCTTCCTTAAGTTTTTTCCGAAAGTTTATACAGATCAGAAGGTCTCATAATATTTTAAAAACAATGTATTATTTTAATTATTGATTATCTCTTTTTGAAATTTAGTCGCTTAGGGCCCGTTGATAATCACCACCGGGACCTATTCCACGGCCCAACTTACTATATCCTCTGAAAGTGTATAAAAAAAGTAGTAGGAAAGTATAATTGTAGTAAAATTATAGGCAGCACGCAAAGAATTGATTAAAAAGCGGAGTAGAGTGGGTAGTAGGAGCATATACCCAGTTGGGCCTGACAACCCATACTTCTGTACCTTATACAAGTTGCGACCTACCTTACTATGCTGATAAATTGTAGGACAAACTCAACAGCCGTATGTCTACATTTGAGTCATCCAGGTAGGATGTTGAGTTTTCAGCAGCTTTCTTTTACTAATTCTTCTTGCTACCCTCTTCTCCCAGTGAAGTAGTAGTTCCACAAATAACCACTATCATTTAATTCGCTTTCGACCGTTCTTCGCCAAGTCTTAGCAGTGGCAACAGGTCGGCGGGATCCTTGTGGGTTCCATCATAACGCTTGCTTTGCAATATAGTTATTGCTTTTACGAAGTGTGTGCCCAATCCATCGCCATTTACGCTTCTTGACTTCAGTGCTTGCACTCATTTGATTCACTCTTTTCCAGAGTTCTTCAAGAAACAAAAAAACTCCGGGCCCGGGGGGAATCCCTCCTGCCCCTCACCCCTTTCGGCGGGCCTGGTTATAGCCTTAATTGGTTTTAAAGAAATTTTTAAAATTAAATCCATAATTTGTCCTAATATATTTAGAATTGTTCTAAAAAACAAATATTCAAAACCGGAATTAAAAAGAGCAGTTCCTTGCGATTTTGGCCTAATATATAGATACTAAAATATATATAGCCCGAAATGGCTAAAAGGAAGATAAAACAGGCCCACACAAAAGAAGTGTTGCGAACTTTACATTTGACTTACTCATATGAATTTTGAGCCGCTAAATCAAAATCCGAGGATACCCTGGAATGAGTTCGTCCAAAAAAAACTACTGTTGGGGTTTTTTGGATCTCGTTTTCGAATTCAGCGTATCGAAATCCATATGCGTAGCTCTATCTCTTTTAAAGTTCACAGCACTTTAGGATTCTTTCGAACAAAAAAAAACATATTCGAAATTGGAACAAAAATTCTTTCTTTATGAAAGCTTCACTACAGTGAGAATTTCGAAATAAAAATTTGGCAATCGAAAAACTTAGATTTTGCTATAATACTAAGATATGTATTTGTACCAATAACTTTTTTTCGAAACAGCTGAATCAACTGCAAAGTTTCGAATCCATTAACCCACTCCTATATTAAATTCCTTATGACTTTATTTATATTCATAGCACACGTTTTCTTACCTCTTTTTGCATATCAAAGTAATACTAAAATTTTTCGTTGAAATTGAACAAGTTTTGCATTCTTGTATATTAATTGTTTTTAAAGTATTATGGTGTTTAAAATCAAAAAAAAAAGGTGGCATTCGTGCGCTGCATGTTAATCTAAAATAAATTTGCATAGTTTATTATTTTTAATTCAAGTTCAAAACTCATCTAAGTATAAACATTGTGCTGCGAATTCCTCAAAAAACTCTGGTTCCGCCTTGGCTTAATACAACTCTTTAATACTTACGTATAAGCTACTTATATTTAAGCTTGTAAACTTAATCATTGATGTGCCAGAAATTTTTTAGACCGAATTTCAAGCGCATTCTCTCTTAGTGCTGCAAGTATTTCTTTCCAGTGAATTTTGAATCAGAAGCATTACGTCGGTTTGACAGAAACCCATTTACAAATTGTATAAAAACTGCGGTTAAACCCTCTTAAGTTACTTGAAACATGTGAGTGCTGAAAAATTCCAGTGGCTAGCCGCCAAAACAGCCCACACAATTTAATGACAGTTTGGTAACCGCCACTGACACTGACTAAATAAAAACATAACTGGTCACACTGGCGAATAACTGCGAACGAAAATTTTTAACATTTTTTTAGCTTTCTATGAATTTTCTCAATATTTTTCAGGCAAAAAAGCAACAAAATTAGTATAAGAATTTTTAACGCAAAAATTTGTAGACGGTTTTCAAATAATATTTTTTAGAAGGCTTATTTGGTTATCCAAATAAAAATGCTAAAATCGTGTCTACACGAAATCTACAAAATTTAATCGGTATTTACTGAACACCAACAGACGGCCGTTGCAACAGAAATTTTAGATATCTCTGCGTTCCCAAAAAGTAAAAAGAATTTTTATAATTTAGTCTCTAAGTGGACCCAGCAGGCGTTAATCGTGTCCTTACATGGGCTTGCCTGCTATTAGTGGCATCAGTAAAAGTTTTTTGCGATATTCGAATTTTCGATGAACTTTACGAATTGGAGGAACAAATATTTGCATTTTTACAAATTACCGTCAAATTCGATGGGTTGCACTCGGGTCGGTTCCCTTTATTAAAGTAACTTGTGAAATGCGAAAAATCTCATTCTGTTGTAAAGTGTGAGAAGAAAACAGAGAGGGTGGTTGGCCTTGAGATAAACATTTATTTTGTAGATTCAATCCACAAAAGGTCAAGGATTGGTCTTGTGACTTATTAAACTTCATGGCGAATGCAAAAAGAAGCAGAAATTAAAAGCCTTCAAACTTAATTGGCATCTTAGTTGAGATTCTGGAAATTCAGAGCGTAGTAACCTTCTCATCTTTAAACTTACCTTAGACGAACGTCGCATAATTCACATTGCTCATGAGTTTCCTAACCAGTTCAGTTTTCAAAACATTACAACTACCGAGTCCACCTTTAATAGTAATTTGTGGTGTAGCAAGTCAGACAGTTCCCAATTCAGTTGAAATTTCTCGTTTCTAACACAGTCATAAGATTTGAAGAAAAGTCTAAATGAACCACATCTTTTTGTAGTTAGTAATGATGCTCACAAAGCCAATATTTACTCTCTTTGTTGAAGAAATTAATTGTCCAAATATCGGTCACAGTGTCACAATATGGCAAATATATGCTGCAAAATTCATTTTGTGTTAAAACCGATACATTTTTTTTTTTTATTGAAATTAGATCATTTTTTGCAAATAAATAAAAAATCCTTTTTTGAGCAATGTTAATTTTTTAATATTTAACTACAAAATTAAAATTTTTTTTCTTCATACACTGAATTTGTTATATGTTTGAGATATCCCAAATGGGTTTTTTTTTTTTTAAATGAAGATTTGTCATTCCGTGCGAAATTTTTCGAACTGCGTATGGGCCTTATATGTTAAATATTTCAAAAACTACTTATTTAAATTTTTAAGTCTTTTGAAAATACAATTTTTGTTTTTCATAAAATTTTTTAAAGAAACATTAAAAAATTAGCTTTCAAGTTTAAAAACTGAAATTAATCATTTTTTTAAAATCGTGCCAATTTCCTGTATGAGCAAATAAAATGTTTGGCCAAATATTTGCCACGCGATGACATCACCGTAAAATGACTTCATTACACGAATCAAATATTTGTCGAAATTCTATTTATCAAGCACGAGGCCAAATAAATTATTATTAAGATTTGGTGCAAATATTTTGCATAACACAGACAATCAAATATTTGAACAAATATCTTATGCGTTTTGAGCAAATATTTGCATCGTGTAATGCTAGCTTTATAAAGGGCGTAATACATAGATTTACAACAGTTCCAGGGATATTTAATTTTAATTGATTGAATGCATTTGAGTTGGAATTCGTTTGAAAAAGATATTTTCAGCTTTGCTTTTTATCAAAATTACCAAGGTCCTTATTTTTTGGCATATTATTGTTCGCCATCCTCTGCGGCGGTTTGCTCAATGGAAATGTTGCGCTGCTTAGTCTAACTACGACATTACTTTAGACTTGCTACATACTTTAATTTATTTGGTAACAGCGTAAAGTTCTTTATAAATATGACCCACAAGTTTCGCCTGATGAACGTTGTCCTTAATACATATTGAAATTTTGCCACTATTTCTTTTTTTTTTTTTTCTTAATTTGCAAGTTCTGTCTACTTTGCTATGCGGTCACAAGCCACAGCATTTTCTCAACTTTGTTTTCCTGTTTGACGGAAACTATGCTACAAATAGCGCTACTTTATAAATTTTCCAACCGCACACCTTCTGCCAATGACGTCTGCCATAGTCGGAACATCCAACTTTGGCGCCAACTTGACCCGTTGCGTGTTCTGGCAACATTTCGAGCTTCGCCAAATGGAAGTTTGTTTGTTTCCCTCCTTTCCGTGTTTACTGTTGTTGCTATGTACTTTTTTATTTATTTGTACTTGCACTACATATGTATGTACATAGGTATATAGTTTGACTTGTTACAGTTTCTGACTTTATCGTTGGAGTTTTGCTTTCAAAGCAATTTCAAAGCCACTCAGCTGATTCATAACCGAAGCAGCAATAAATGGAAGTAAACTGACCTATCCTGAGCGAAAAGGAAACCCTTAAAGCAACCACAGGCCTATGGAAGTGCAATAACCTCACACTGGTTGCTTCTTTGACAAGTCATTATATATACATACACACAGGCATACATACATAGGTAATACAGTTTTCAGTTTTTGGCTTATTTCCTTATAACTTGGCCCTAGCTGGCTTTGGTTATATGGGTCATATTTGACTGCGGTTTTTGTTTTGGTTCCCTTGGCGCTTAGAACGACAGCCAAATATGCCTGAGGAAAGAAAAACCTACCTATATGAGGGTTTATATACACATAGATAAAGCTTTCAATTTTACTTAGGCTAATTGCATATTTGATTAGCTTTTCATTGGGGTAAAAAATATTTTAAAAGTATGTCTTGGATTAAGTATTTGGCTCCCACTGTGTTTGCAAAGATATCCTACAAAATCCGCTCTTTTTTTCACTTAGTAGATAAAAAATATGAAAGACTTTTCTTTATCGTAATCCATAAAATTTTTGAAACAGTCACTTTTCAGCTCTATTAGAAACCATATTTATTTGTGCTTTATTCTATATAAACTATATGGTTTTCCTCAGTACAGTACCTTTGTATATCAAAAGAGATTTATTCTATTACTTGTCAAAAAATATATGTTTAATGACAAAGAAACGATACTTTTTTTTCTGATATAAGATATATAATTTTTATTTGCAGAGATCATAGTCCTTATTAAATCATAGATGCTTCTATTTAAACAACAAATTTAGATTTATTGTTAAAAAAAGAAGATGATTTTGTGATGATTGTATTAGGCTTTAATAATTTGACCAAGCTTTGATCAAAAGTTCAGACTCGTAAAGGATTGATCTTGTCATTCAGTGTTCATCTGTATTCAAATCTTTTTTTTTTATTGTCAAAACTCTTTTTTTCTATTCTCGAGTATCCTGAAAGCTGGAGAATTCTTCGTGTGTCATAATATGCTGATATTCTCTCCAACATTTTATTTTTATACCCTGTACCAAAGGTACGAAGGTATATAAAGTTCGTGCAAATGTATGTAACCGGCAGACCCTCAAAATATATATATTCTTGATCAGCATCGACATGTCTGTCTGTATCTCAGAGACTATAAGAGCTATGGAGCTAAAATTTTACTAAATTAACACACCTTTGCCTACTTTAAAGTCGGGTAGCATTCTTAAATTCTTAAAAATTAAGACGATGCTCCAGATGTCCCGAAATGAATATATAAGGCCTTACGGCAGTTGTCGTGTGAAGCAGGCAGGGGTCGGAGCTCCTAGTTTGTAAGCATGTCATTGATTTTTTGGTGCAGCTCACATATTTTAAGAATATTTAATGAAATGGTCTATTTACAATTTTAGGATACCGACAAGGTCGTATCTAAAAAAGGTGACACCAATTCTGTTAAATATTCTAAAAAATCGTGTTCCTCTGTTGAAAGTGGCGGCGCAGTCTTTATCGCTTACAATGCTAAACGGCTGGAGGTCCACTGCTAGTATTTCCATTAACTCCCTATCAATTTTTATACCCTGTACCGTATGGTACAAAGGGTATATTGTGTTTGTGCAAGCCGAAAATGTATGTAACGTACAGAAGGAGAAGTCGGAGACCCCCCAAAGTTACCTAAAGTATGATCAGACTAGAGAAGTCGATATACCCATGTCCGTCTGCCCGTCTGTCCGTATGAACGCCTAGATCTCAGAGATGGTAAAAGCTAGAGCAACCAAACTTTCAGATAAGATCCCTTATTAATCCATAGGAGACAAGTTTATTTTATTTTTTTGATATCGGGACTACATTATATAGCTCCCATAGGGGTGTTTCAGAGGACCTCGAAAAAAAGCAAAAGTTTTAGATGGATAATTCGTTTGCTTATGAAGATATCATAACCAAATTTGGCAATCGGAAGTTTTTTAGCACTGTACCAAATTTTATCAAAATCGGTTGACTATATCATATAGGTCCCATAGGATCGATCGGTCGAAAATTGGTTTTTTGTACAAAATTCGTTGTGTTTCGTTTGTTTGTGAAGATATTGTAACCAAATTTGGCATTAAGAAGTTTTTTAGAGTTCCCAAGCACTATACCAAATTTGATCAAAATCGGTTGACTATATCATATAGCTCCCATAGGACCAATCGGTCAAAAAATCGTGTTTTTTACAAAATTCGTTGTGTTTCGTTTATTTGTGAACATACCGTAACCACATTTGGCATTAAGAAGTTTTTTAGAGTTCCCAAGCACTATACCAAATTTGATCAAAATCAGTTGACTATATTATATAGCTCCCATAGGGCCAATCGGTCAAAAAAACGTTTTTTGCACAAAATTCGTTGTGTTTCGTTTGTTTGTGAAGATATTGTAACCAAATTTGGCATTCAGAAGTTTTTTGGAGATCTTCAACACTGTACCAAATTTTATCAAAATCGGTTGACTATATCATATAGCTCCCATAGGGCCGATCGGTCAAAAAAAAAGTTTTTGATTAAAAATTCGTCTGTTTTTGGTTGTTTATGAAGGTATCATAATCAAATTTGGCAATCAAATGTCTTTTGGTGTTCTTAAGCCATTTACCGGATTTTATTGCAAGCAGTGGTACAGGGTATCCCAAAGTCGTCCGCGCCCGTTTTTAACGTACGCCATCTTTTTATAATACTATGATCCATTTCTAAATAATTTGACTATTATTTTTGGCATGGCAATTACAAATTATGCCGATTTTCTCGTTCCTGGAAAGATTTTAAACAAAAAAAAACATCCATAATAACTAAAGAAACAGCGACGTGATCAAAAATATTTAAACATCGATAACATCGATAGTGTCTTTATCTTTTATTTACTCACACTATGCAGTATACGTTTCCTAATCTCTTATAGCTTTAACCATATTGAATCGATTTTTTTGAAAAAAGTATAATTTTCCTTTTAAATTGCTTGGCCTATAACACATAAGAAAAAAACATTTTATTTATTATTATCTTCCAATTTTCTATGATCTATATATAAATTTATTTTTTTTGCGTAGAATACAGTTCTTAAGAAATAATAACGCCTTAATTATAATATATAATATTGAATATTAATTATCTTGCCAACGATTTCTTATTTTTGTTGATCATACATATAATATGGGGATAGTATGAAAAACTACTTTTTTTTAATGAACGTTAAAAATTATTTAAAAAAAAATGGTTTTTCAAGTGATATCTAAGCTCTTTTTTTATTCAAAAGAGTAGTTTTCTAGTTATATTTTAATTACTTTTTAATTTAAAGGAACAACTTAACCTATTAAGCTTAAGGGTATACATTTACAAAAGCAGTCTGTTAAGTCAGTGACTTTTTGAATATTCCTCGTAATAACTTTAAAAGCAACCCGAGGAGTAGGGTACTCCTGTACCAACTGTTTATAGACTCCTTTAAAATTTAAAAAAAAAACTGGGTCATTTAGTTTATTTTTGACAGCCATTGAAAGTGGACAAATTCGAGAATAATAACGAGAAGGGAAAAAAGTGATTTTGGTTTGCTAATTATTCATTATATTTTACGTAAAAATCCATCACCGAAACAAATAAAGAGCTTGGTAAACACTATAGGCTCTCAATTTTAAATAAAAACTTGCAATAATTAAGATTTCGTATGCACAATTGGCGCTGAACTTTCAGGTCACCAAAAAAAAGTCGTCTTTCCAGAAACCGTAGTTAGAATTAATATAGAATTTATTAATAAGTTAGAAAAACTATACTAAACGCATGTAGCATAAAAGTCTGCAAGGTGAATATCCTATATTATATCATATAATATAATAATAATATATCATATAAATTATATGACTATTTGGACATGTAAAAGCTATCCGTGCTATGGGTGCTGAAAGTTTACCATCAGCGCAATCTTAGTCACCATTCACAAATTGGGCTACGAATTTCTGTCCCGTACAAAGAAGTCCTCTACAGATCTGAACCCTAGCATTTTTCTGTTTCCATACCGAAAAGAATTACTGATTTGGGTGAAAAACGCCTATTTTAAGGGCCTTGAGAAAATCTATTATTAGAAAACACTGGACTAAAAGAGACTATGTTAAAAAATAAAAGGTTTCTTTTTTCGAAAAAAATATCTTTCATTTAAAAAGTCATGAACTTATCAAACTATCCTCGTGTTAAAACTTTTATTCTGGTTTGAAAACAGGGATGTTGATGAATTATATTTACTTTATATTTACTTATATTTTCTTATATTTTTATTAAAATATAACAATAAAGATTTTAAAGAAATCAAAAACTACACTAAAACTTTGCTAAGGTTTATTGTCCATGAGTCATGACTACCCCGAGCTTATCAAACTTAGTTCATCGTTATAAAATTTCTAAGCTTTAAAATCATGTATAATAAATTTGCATAAACCATTAAACAATATGTTTGTAAATATTTAGCAACACTAACGAGATACTCGTTTTATTTTAAAAATGCACTTCAAGACCCTATAGACAATTTTCCCAATTAAAAATCTATTAATTCTATATAATATAATAGCACTTATTGCGTCATTTTAGTTATCAGTTCATATTTCAGCTACATATTTGATAAGGGTCACGGTTGCAATTGCAATAGAGTTTAGCTAAAACACCTTTTCGATTTTTTTTTTGAGCACATGGAGGTGCTTATCTCTCTAGATAGGTATTTATTTGTATAGTCAAAACAACAACAAATGCTCAACTACATTGTAGATAACACATTTTGAATTAAAAATACAAGTCATACAAAATGTTTGCTTGTTAGTCATCGTTGGTGTTACTAAATATGGCATTGGACTTCTAGGGTCTTATCATTTTGTTTGTCTAGTATACTATTTTTTTTGTTTATCAACATTTTTTTTAAAAGATTTTTGGATGACTATTTATGGTATTCCAAAATGTAATATTGATCAATATTAAAATAATGTGTTGGAAAAATGATTCAGATCATAAAAAAACGTTCTTTATAAATTTCAATCTATTATCAGATTATTTTTTAAGCAAACTGATGTTTATAGAAGATCTTTCCATCTTCCAAATTTGCTTAAAATATAAATTCTTTAAAAATAAGTTATTTCCAAAACAGTTTTTTTCATATAAATATAAAAATTCCATTTACTTTTTGAGTATACCAGCCATATGTAGGTGACAAAAGTGATCTATTAAAGAAACTTTTACACAACTTTGTGATATTCCCTGAATATCGATTAGACTTTTGATAATAATCTGGAGCGAATTCGAGCAACCAGGGCTAGCTGACTGTCAGATAAACACTTAGCAGGTTGAGAAAAGTACAGAGATCTTGGGATGTCTTTAAATGAGAAGGACGTACAGTAGTTGGCTTGCGAATCACGCAGTAGGCAGAGCCCCCTAGTTTTTAATTTTTTTTATAAAATTTTAAATTTTGTATTTAACAACAACAATTGGCAACACAAATAGTTGTTTGGTCTCTTGAAACAATGATATTTTCCTTATCTTTGGTTGTTGTACAAACTAATCCGATAGAAAGTAGAAGACTACCTTTGTTAATAAAACGTATATAAAATAACATTATTAATTAATTTCCTTTTTTTTTAGCTTAATTTAAAAATATAAACAAATTTTATGAATTCCTAGAATATGTTTAAGCTCTGCAAATGTTCCTAATGTAAACATTTTCGAACTTTATGAATACTTCTAATTTGAATAGACTAAAAATACGCGATTTTTTATCAAAACAAAAACATTTTGAAAATACAAAAAATTTGGAATTTCTTAAAATATGTTCAAGCTCTGCAAATGTTCTTAAACTTAAGACATTAGTATATCATCCAAATGCCTATAATTTATATTGCTTCAGTTAGAATAGTCCTTGAATCAAAATAAAAAGGTGGCATACGTTAGATACCCTGTACCATCACATTGTAATCAAATTCGGTATACTACTTCAAAAAATGTTGATTGCCAAATTTGGTTAAAATTATTGCAACTTCATAAATTAACAAAAAACCAACGAATTTCGCAAATAACAAAAAGTTTTTTTGACCGATCGGTCGGTCCTGTGGGGGGCTATATGATATAGTCAATCGATTTTGATCAAATTTTTTTACTATGCTTGGGAACTGTAAATAAATTCCGAGTGCTACATTTTAAGTTAAATCTTTTGAAATTAAATCTTCCTAAACAACCTATCTAAAACTTTTGATTTCTTTTTTTGACGGTCATGGGTATATCGAGATCTCTAGTCACCCTGATCATACCTACTTTCGTTAACTTTGTGGGGTCTCTAACATCTCCTTCTGTATGTTACATACATTTTCGGCTTGCATAAGGGTATGCTAAGGTACAGGGTATAAAAATACAAACAAATTTATAAGTTCTTAAAATATGTTCAAGCTCCACTATTGTTCTTATTGTTAAGAATGTAAAAAAATGTTACTTTTGAATAGGCTAACAATGCTGATCCTTATTGATAAATCAAACAAAGGGAATCGATATAAGGAAATATGAATAGTATACTGGAAATATGAATATAATGCTCTAAAAAAAACATAGCTTACAACAAGTCTAAATTATTCTTCTGTCTCCTACCCTATATATTCCTAGTAGGAAATGAGAGAATATTTTAAAGATTGTTTCTAACTTTTACATTAGAATAAGCAGGTTAAGAATCGATTGAACTGCATCCAAATTCGGACGGTACCCGACAGTGCACAGTGGTTGTATTTTCCTCCAGCGTCTTCTTAAGTAATCAAACAATCAAAAATCGGCAGTATTATCCTGCCGAACAAAAATTAGAATCTTCAACTCGAATGTCAAATCCATTTTGCTCTACGGTTGCGAAACGTGGAACGCGTCTCCCAGACTCGTACACCTCCTCCAAGTTTTTGTGAACCGATGTCTCCGCCGTCAGCTCAGAATATCACGACGCAAATGGAATTGGATTGGTCAAACGCCAGAAAAGCAATCGACTGGAACCCACAAGGATCTCGTAGAAGAGGACGACCGGCGCATACGTGGAAAAGACAGCTCATCAAAGACATCGAACTCACACGAATGAGTTGGAATGAAGTCAAAGGACTAGCGTCAGAGAGACGGAGATGGAAACAATTTGTTGTGGCCCTATGCTCCTCATAGGAATGACAGGATTTAATATATAAAAATATAGTTTAGAAGTAGATACAGCTTTTACCAATAGGCATGATAGGATTTTGATATCTCGTGGCGGCCATCTTTGTGGATGCATTGTTGAAAATCACATGTCAATTGTTTTCAGCAAGGTTTGGCATTTTACAACGTTGATGGTAAAATGGTTCATGGTTCAAGGTTCACGTTGCCACAACGTTTGGAAATGGTACAAATTTTCTATCAAAATTCGAGAAGTTTTGTTGCTACTCAAAGAGCCTTTCGTGCAGAATATGATCGTCATTCTGCCCCTTCTGAGGGAAAGTTGGAAAGTGAATACATTACTTCGCTACGACCATCGTTTAGGTCGTAAGTTCGCTGATTGGCACCGGGAAGCGATGAAACTAATCGCGATTTTCATCGGAAAATTAATGAGGCTCACTTTTGGCTGAATGGCTTTGTCGTTATTGGTGCGAATCAAACTCCTAAATGATTCATGAATCACCATTATATCCCGAAAAAATCACTGTTTGTATGTTATGGTGGGAATGCTCGAAAATGTTTTTTCGACGTTGATTCACGAGATATTCACGAATAACTGAAAGCATTACCCAAAAACATGTTTTTCGACAAAATCTCGAAAACGGGTCTAAGAAAAAAAAAATGATTGTAATTTTCGTGTTTCTCGGCTCAAAATTACCCTTAAAAACTCTTCATTTTCAAGGTTCACTCGATGAAACAAAATTTTGGAAACTAGTGTAATCGAATGCAAATCAAAAAAGATGGCGTACGTTAAAGTCGGGCGCGGACGACTTTGGGATACCCTGTACCACTGCTTGCAATCAAATCCGGTAAATTGCTTAAGAACACCAAAAGACATTTGATTGCCAAATTAGATTATGATACCTTCATAAACAACCAAAAACAGACGAATTTTTAATCAAAAACTTTTTTTCGACCGATCGGCACTATGGGAGCTATATGATATAGTCAACCGATTTTGATAAAAGTTGGTACAGTGTTGAAGATCTCCAAAAAACTTCTGAATGCCAAATTTGGTTACAATATCTGTACAAACAAACGAAACACAACGAATTTTGTACAAAAAACAAATTTTCGACCGATCGATCCTATGGGACCTATATGATATAGTCAACCGATTTTGATAAAATTTGGTACAGTGCTGGGGGTTTCTAAAAAAGTTCCGATTGCCAAATTTGGTTATGATATCTTCATAAGCAAACGAATTATCCATCTAAGACTTTTGCTTTTTTTCGAGGTCCTCTGAAACACCCCTATGGGAGCTATATAATGTAGTCCCGATATCAAAAATAAAATAAACTTGTCTCCTATGGATTAATAAGGGATCTTATCTGAAAGTTTGGTTGCTCTAGCTCTTACCATCTCTGAGATCTAGGCGTTCATACGGACAGACGGACAGACGGACATGGGTATATCGACTTCTCTAGTCACCCTGATCATACTTTAGGTATCTTTGGGGGGTCTCCGACTTCTCCTTCTGTACGTTACATACATTTTCGGCTTGCACAAACACAATATACCCTTTGTACCATACGGTACAGGGTATAATTACCGATATTTTATATAATTGAAAATTTTCTTCCGCTAGATAGGCCAAGTCAACCACTGTGCATTCGGTAATACGGTGCCAAATACACAGGTCTACATGGTTTAGTTGTTGGAAAGCTAAGGGTCATCTCCGGGATCAGAACTGGCCCGTCACGTCAGGATTTTGAGATATTTGAGGTTACGTACAGAGTGCAAACAAATTTTGTGGTCTCTCTCTCCAGTTACATCGTTTAGTACTCACTCTCACCCTTTAATTTAAGAGTTCAAGAGATCAGTTACGATTTTTTTTCGGGTACATAGCCACTTCTGACCCCGGATTCGGATTCTACGCAGCAAATTACTTCGGAAGTGACCCTTAGCTTCTAACAACCGACATGACCCCGGTATTTGTAGACCTGTGTTATCAATATGAACCAAAAATTTTACTTGTCGCTTCACGTGCCGCCATCTCATATGGCCTCTGATATCTAGGTGTTCATAAGAACGGATGGACGGACACTATGGGTACAGAGTAAAAAGATGCTCCTAACTTTTTTTTTATCTTTCTAACAATCACGGTGCAATCCACATCACTCATCCAATCAAATATGTTAACATTTATTTATATGACTAATTTTATTTTATTTTTAAAAACGAAAGTATCTTTATCAAATCTCGCTTAAAAGTTTTTGTCATTGTAGCCACAATGGCATTTTTTTTTTTTATTTATAGCTAAGTAATTTTTTATGAATGCGTTGATTAAATAAAAAAAATATAAAGTGATTAGAAATGGAAACAAACAAAACATTGTTATGGAGGTTAACAAAGTTTCGGTATATGCATATAGTACTTATCGTAGAATGATGATTTAGGTGTTCCTTGTGCGATTTGCGACCCAGTTTTTGCAATTTTTATCAGCAATGTGAAGAACGAACGTTTTATATTATGCAAGTGAGTTCAATGTAACATTTACGCTCTGGTCCCGGCAATTTCCGTTTCCTTATTGGAGGGAGCACAATCAGCCAGCATCTTAAGGCTCCTAGCATATTATTTTGCTTGGCGCCAGGGCAAAGCGCACACTCGCAGATACACACAGATACTCACAGATACACTTGTCTGTCACACATCAAATGGCTTTGGCAACCGACCGAAGTAAGAAATTTATTTACTATATCAAGTCAGGCAAATCCAGCAAAAAAAAAAGTAAAATAAAAATTACGACAAGGAGCAAGGAGAAAAAGTGTATTCAATTTTTTCTTTGAATATGAAAACAAATCTCTGACTTGGCTGGTTCGTTGGCGGCTTTACTTTTCTCTATACATATAAAAGTTCATATACATACATACATACATATGTACATATATGTATGCAATCAAATTGTAATAGGAGCTGGAACTGCACAGTGGGTTACCCAAAAGGCTCTGCTTTTACAAAATTTACCAGACACCGTGCACTTTTCTTTATTGTTTTTTCGCTGGCTTTTCACTCCTAAGAAAACAAAATGTTTTGTGCAGCATTGTAGAAAAACAAGAAAATTTATTACTTGGGGGACTTGAAGTTACTGTATACATAATTTTTTGCTGGGGTCCAGCGATTCTTATGGTTTTCCTTCAGTTCAGTTTCAACTTGTCGCATTTTGTTTATTTTTAGTTGTGGGCAGCTATTTTTATACGCTTTAGGTTTTAAAGAAAGTTCATTGAAACTTGTTTTTTTTTTAAATTTTAATTGCCGGTGAAGATATTCACAAGGGTGGCGTATACTTTATAGGTTTAATGGCTTAGTGTTGACAAATTTGAATTGAGAATTTATGTATAACTTGCTAAGGGGCAATAATGTAAATAAAGCGGAACAAATGCAGAACAATTTTAAATATGGTTTTTTTTTTTAGTTCAAACAAGGAGCATTTCGAGTACGATCGTAATCCACACAACAGTTGTCCAAATAAAACACAAATACTATTTTTTTTTACCAACTATTACTCACTTTTTATTGTTCTTTAGGTTAGTGCTCCGTAAAAATAAAATAAAAAAAAACGAACAATTTTTTTCGAATTCGTTTTTGGGCGATAAATCGTATATTTCCCTTATTTTTTCCGATAAATTATCATATTGCGTTATTTTTGTTTCATAACAGCTGACGAGCTTCTGGGTTAAGTCAGAAAAAAAATAATTAAAAATAATAACAAATGTACAATCATGCTCTGGGAAAACGAAAAACCAAACCGAAAATTTTATTCGGACTTGTTTTGGCGTGTTCCGGAAAACAAACTTTTTTCGTCGATATTTCCGTTTTTATTTTCGATAAATTTCTACACTATTAATTAATATTATGTTTAAAGTTATTAAAAAAGCGTTTGTGACTCAAATAATAATTTTAGCTTTAATTTATTACAAATGAACTATACTATACTTATACAAGGTGGCGCAAAAGAAATCACCCTATTGGAAGATGCTCTCATTTTTGTAAATGGCCGCCAATATCAAATCTGTTTTGACATTTGTGGACTAGACAGATACAGAATACAAGTGAATAAGCCATGGAGCGATACACTCCCCAAGAACGCGGAATAATTGTGTCTATTTTTTTGCGTAACAATTCGTCTGTGGTGTTGGCGCAGCGCGAATTCCGTCGCCAATTTCCCGGCCGTCCGACACCAACTGCGCAAAAACTGCGCCGTTTAGCCACTAATCTTGAAGAGTATGGGACCACACGAGACGTTGCCAAGAGTGGCCGGCCCCGGAGCGCCCGTTCTGCCGAAAATATCGCCGCTGTAGCCGAGGACGTCGAAGTGAGCCCCGAAACATCGACCAGACGACGTGCCACGCAATTGGGCCTCAGCCGGCGGTCCCTGCAACGAATTTTGGTGAAAGATTTGAACATGTTCCCCTACAAAGTTCAGTCCGTGCATCAGCTGCTGCCTGCCGACCGCCAAACGCGCGTAACTTATGCCCAAGCTATCCTCAATCTCGATACCGAAGTGGACGATTTTTCGACCAAAATCATAATGAGCGATGAGGCTCATTTTCACCTCAGCGGGTACGTGAACAAGCAAAATTATCGCTTCTGGGGAACCGAAAATCCGCGAGTGATGTACGAGGAGCCATTACACCCGCTCAAAGTGACTGCGTGGTGCACTGTTCACGCTGGAGGAGTCATCGGGCCATTTTTTTCGAGAACGCCGCGGGTCAAACGACAACATTGGACGGTACGCGCTATAGGGCAATGTTGACCGAGTTTTTTCTGCCCGAACTGGACGAATTAGGACTGGTGGACATGTGGTTCCAACAGGACGGAGCAACAGCACACACTGCACGAGCCACAACCGACATTCTGAAGGCCGCGTTTCCGGGTCGCTTAATTTCGCGTTTTGGCGATTTGCACTGGCCCACCAGATCGCCCGATTTAACGGTCCCGGACTTCTTTTTATGGGGTTTTTTGAAGTCCCGTGTTTACATCAACAAGCCTGAGACCTTGGAAGCCCTCAAGGAAAATATCCGACACGAATGCGAGAATTTATCGCCCGAAACTCTCGCCGAAGTGATGGAAAATGCCATAAAACGAGCCCGTATGGCAATCAATTGTGACGGCGCCCATTTGTCCGATATCATCTTCTCAACTTAACACAATTAATTCTAAAGGTCTAAATAAACATAATCAAAAAACAGAATCGAAGTTTTTCATTTAGAAAAAAAATAAGAGCCAAACAACATCGGATGACTTCTTTTGCGCCACCTTGTACTAAATAAACAAAATATAAGCTTGAAACTTCAAATAGCATTAAAAAATTAAATTTATACTGCGAAATTCAATTAAACAGTTTCTAAAAAGGAACAAAAAAATAAATGTTTTGTAAAAAAAAAAGGTAAAAACATTAACTTTGTAGTGAGTCCACTTATTTATAACCTCGAAAATTCGGTTTTTCATCGAAAGAACCACCTTTTGAAAGGATTTTTTTTATACAAAACAACTGACATGGTTGCCGCAGCTCTGCACTTTTCTATTACTATATGTTGTTTACATTTTATTTTCATTAAAATATTGCTAGTTCTTTATATTAAATAAAATTACAAGAAAAATATTACTTTAGCAACAATATTTATTGAAATTAAAAACGACTTAGCTATTTTTGTTACAAGGGAAATTTTCTTTATGTAACGCTGAAACCCTGTCGTACTTTTCGTCATGTGTTCGTGTATGATATGTGCATGGGTTGAGTCAAAAAAAAAAAATAATTAAAAATAATTGTCAATAAATATATAACTTAAATTTGGCATACTATAAATAAAATCTAAGAATATCAAGAATATTTAAAAAATTATTATTATATTTCAGTATAAAATGGGTACTTTTTTAAACCTTTTTTGCCGATTCGTTTTAATTCCAATTGCAACAAAACATGCGGTTGCAAACCACATGAAAAATTCGGTTTGGTGAAATTGGGAGCACCAAACATTCGGTTTCAAAACGAATTAAAGAGCTTCAACGAGTACAATAAACAAAAGCACCAAATTACGTTTGCTGGCTTCGATGTCAAAAATCCCCAAAACGCCAGGCAACTCGCATAACCTCGAAAACCCCACAAATCGAGGTACTTTGAAGGATATCTCACAAATCCAACGTGCTAAGGTTGGAGTCAAATTCAGCGACCCCAAAAACATTTAGAAAACATGGTCTGACCTCTGAACCTAAAAAACAATTTTTTTCTACGAATCTCTTTTGATTTTTATCGGAACCATTGCACCACTCATGATCTCGCCAGCTTCGCAGTAAGGGTTCTTTAAATGCTTCTACTCATTCATTGGTAAATTTCTTTGATTTCTGAAGTTATAGTTATGACCTAGTATAATGATATGGGGTCATACCCAAATTACGTGATCATATTTTTGGCATTTTTTAAGTATAGAATACTTTTGGAATTCAATACACCATAGAAGATTTGTTGAAAACTTAAAGCAATCCTAACAAAATTAAATAATTAACAGCTATAAATATATTCTCGTAAGGTAAATTAAAGTTTTCATAGAAATTCACTTCTTTCCCATTTTTTTTTGTTTTTGATTGTATACATTCATCATACATTGAAAATTGGTTTGCATCATTTTGGGCATTCAATTCCAGATCTTTCCGGCGTCTATCAACTTGAAAATAGTTTTTTAATTGAATTGCAAATTGCAACGTCAAGCCCTCGTCTGAACTAATCCACAAAACATTGCCTTGTTAACCCATAAAAAAAAAAAACTTTTCGTATTCCCTTGCTTGTTGGTGCAAGGGGCAGTAAAACTTTTTTTATGAAATTCTAGATGAGGTCAACATGGGTCAAGAGTGGGTGGCAGCAGGCATGCAGAAAGGTAGATGTACAACACAAATTGCTTGTGGCAAGTTACAAATGAAGTTGCAAGATATTGTTGCCGCTTGGTTGACTTGAATTGGGTTGTGAGGTTGCGTCCGAAACTGTAGGTACAAGCTGTCAAACTGAAGCGAATAAGTTTAAAATAAAAATGGTAAAATTGTGCACTTTTTTTTAGGAGATCCCAAAAAGAACTAGTTCTTTTGTGTATCAGCGTCGTAATTTGATATTTGCACAACTTATCAAATAGACAGGAAGAATTCGGACATACTTCGTAAACTAAAAAAGAACTAGTTCTTTGTGTAACACTATCGGTATTTCCTGTTTGGTAAACTGAACAAGAACTGGTGCTCTTGTGTACCACTAGCGCAGCTTACTATTTGTGCTGTAAAAAGAAACAATGAAAATGAAAAAATTTGACATAATTTGCTTACTTGCGTGCTTTGTTGCGGTAAACTGAGAAAGAACTGGTTCTCTTGTATACAACTATCGCCAAGGCTTGATGTCACCGGTTCAATTTTTATGCAGGCAGGAATTTCTTAAAAAAAAAACGGATTTGTGTTACTTTATTTGTTCCGAGATCGATTAATATCAGTCAACTATTCCGTATAGAATTTATAAAAATTGAGACAAAAGTGAATAAGTGACGTCAATTTGGAAAGCTTTTACTACGCAACCTTGCAAAAGTCATTGCGTCTTAACTTCCAGTGTACTCTGTGCTAAGCAGCTGATTTATGTGGTCATATGTCAGTTAGAAAATTTTAATATGGTTGGGGAATTTTTTATTATGTCGAATTCGCCCAATCCCATCCTATTTCGGTCAGCAAAAATTGTGAATTCAGAATATCTGAGCCATAGGGGAAATTTTTTAGTATATCCTTTTCCTGGGTATTGCCTCAAAAAATGTTATAAAACGAGGTATTTGAAGGTAATGGCAGAACTGACTTGATAAGGTTTTTTGAACCATGGGTTCAGATTCAGTGACTCCAAAAAGATGGCCTGACCTACGAATCCTAAAATATATTTTTTTTTGTGGCTATGAAATTTATCTTAATGAGTTTTTAAGGCAATTTAGCTCGTTTCTTAATTTCTTCACTGGCTTAGCATATTTCGAACCCTAGCCATACTCGATACGATTGTTTATCGAAAATGTAAAGTATTTTGATTTGACACAAAAGACGCAATCGATTGTACAACCTGCGCTATAAACATTGTGTATGGTGGAGGATTTCGATGTTTGAAAGTTGAAAACATAAGTACACCCTTTAAAATTTTGTACATCGGAAGTTTGTGTTCTACCCTGAATTAAGATCGCGGTCCTAGAAGCCAATACTTTCGCCTCTGTTTGTTTGGGCTTTATACAAATGGGTTTTCCATGAGAACCTATGACTCAGGCATACACCAAGACACGTATATTTAACTAATCCGGTCTCTAGCGGTTTGGATGAGAGGCGAGCTTGATTTTATATTTTTGCTGTTTTTTGGAAACCTCTTCTTTTACGATATTGATATGCAGATCAGTGAATATCCTCGTTCCGGAGATACCACGGTGGCCCCGTGATTGCTCTCAAGATTTTGGGCTGTGCTTGCTGTATAATTTCAATGTTGGATCTGCTTGCGTTGCCCCATAACTCGGAACCATATGTCCCAAATTGGTTTCAGTACGGAGTTATACAGAAGGTCTTTATAATCCAGGCTAAGGGGAGAGCGAGCTTCTATGTGCGAGCCAGTTGAGCTGTTGCCTTTGCTGGGCATCTGGAGCGACTAAGAATCGCGGTATCATCAGCAAACGTAGAAATCGTAAGCAAGTAGTCTGTGGGCATATCCGCCGTGTACAGAATGTAGAGGACAGGTCCGACAACACTGCCTTGGCGCACTCCAGCTTCGAGCACGTGATCCTGAAAGGATCAAAATGGGATCTACAAATTTGTATAGCTAAGGGGCGATTTATGATTTTTGTTTAGACTTTATATCTGTTTTCCAGGAGAGCGTACGATTCAAGTGTACGCCAAGATGTCTTTCCTCTTCGCAGGCCCGATTTTCTCGGGGGCCCGTGTAATTATTGTCATACTGTCGTGATTCAAGCTAAAGTTGTAATAGAGGGGCCTATACATTTTTCCCCCCGGGCACGGATTTTCTCTCTACGGCCCTGCCTCTTCGTCTTCCCGCCAGGCTACGCTTCTTTAACTAATCGGAATGTGTATCAGCGTATGTTGCATAAACAACGTTGTTTGCTATCGGAAGTTCCGCTGTAAAAATTGTATATAGCTCAGGACCAAGTACGCTGCGCTGTGGTACGTACCCCAGAAGTTATTGGGTAGGGCTCCGAGCCTTTGACAGTATGTTGCACATTAAATTTTCTGTTCAAAATTACGTCTTAAACAGTACGGCGCAGGAAGCCATTGATACCTTGTCAAATGCTTGCTTAAGATCAAGGAATCTACCAGCGCAGTACTGATTATTTTCAAATTCAAAATATATCCCTTTGACAATACGATGGTTCAATTGGTATGACCTCTTCTAAACCCAAACTATCGTCGGGCCCTACGCGCACTCATTGCCGCAATTAATTTTTTTCATAGTCTGGCGAATATTTATCCTTCCAATTTTGATTTTTCGCCGCTTTTACTAAGTTTAGTCGTAAGAGCAGGCTCGTCTGGCAGCGTCCTGGTCATAATTCTAGATTGGTTGAAAAACTGAGCGCAGATGTTTTATACAAATATTTCTGCAATTTTCAGCTCGCCTTTTCACAGGCTTTCATTATTGTCGACTGTTGGTTTTATTTATTTTAGTTGCTAATTTCAATTATTTTATTTAATTTTTATGGCGCGTATCTACAACACTTTATATACATATGTATTTCCTATTTCTTTTTTACAACAACTCGTTACAAGTACTGGATATCGATAAACCAATAGTATCGCCTTTTCTCCTTTTGGTGATGCGTAAATTCTTAATATATGTTTAGCGCGCATTTCGTGAACTGATTAATATTTAAATTTTAAGTTTTTAGCTGGGACAGTCGTCTATTCAACTTTTTCTTCTATTTTTATGCAAAGACTACAGTTTGGAACAGACATAAAACTTTTACGATAGCGACCAATTACTATCGTTTTTCTTCGTCTTTTATATTTTTAAAGTGATGGTAGACGCTGCGATAGGCAAAAACTCGATAAATTAACTTATCGGACAAGTTCCTTCTTTAGTGAAACAAACAAACAAACAAAATTTTAATGTCAATTCTTAATTGAGCGTGCAAACGGCACGCTGTGAAAAAAGTGCTTAAAAAAATAAAAACCTCGATTATTTATCATCATTTGAGCTTTGCTTTTTAAATCAAACTGTGTGAATAGCTTTGTTACTTCTAATAAAATACATTGACAGCAGTCAACTGTAGAAATCCTGCAAAAAAGTTTAATTTCCATAAAGATTTTCATTTTTTTTATTACTTGAGCTATACTTTGATTTTTACGCGGTAAGTGAAGACTTTGGAAGCAAGCTCAATGCTTAACGCATTATTTGCAGCAAGATGAATCGTCACGAGGGTATCACCTGCCGTTCTTGCAACAAGCAAAACTTTACCGGTCGTTGCTATTGCTGCCTCATTTGCACCGATTTCCACATGTGCTTGGATTGCTACGAACAGGATTTTGCCACACCAACGCATCTGTATGATCATCCGGTCAAGTGTCTGTACACGCCCTCAGAGCTGCAACTTTATTTTGGAGGTGAACATATTGTAGGACAAAGTGCACCGCAGAGCTATCGTTGTCCCTATTGCAAATCGTGGGGCTTCACAGAGTCCACATTTTTGTCACATCTTTCGGAGGCGCACACCAATGTCAGCTCATATTTGGTCTCTACCATATTGGCCATTTATGAAGAAAATCTAGCACGTAGCGGTGTTGGTAGGCTTAAGAAGCTGCCTGCACGCAATGTGCAGCATAATCCCGCAGACATTGTTTTGTATTTGAGGAAACTGAATCCGGATGGTAGCTATATTACTGGCCGAAATGCAGTGGTTGGCCGTGAATCAACGCCTAATGTTGATAATGAACGACGCGGCGAGCAGCGTGCAGCTAATGCTGCAACCTCACAAATTGATAGACGTGGAGGAGGTGGTGGTGGCGGTGGCGTTGGCGGCGACGGCGGCTCAGCTGCTGGCGGCAATGGAACAGGCAATGGTTGTTCGCACACTGCTAATAAACGCTCCCATGGCACTAGCTCTACCAAAAGAAGATGCAGTATGGAAGACTTTAATGACTTTGCGCGCAGTGGTTGCAATTTTGATCAATTTTCATTGCCAAGCATATCGGAAAGTCGTGGATCAAGCATAGGTAACCAGCCAATTAGTGCCATAACCGATAGGGAGCGTAATACCATAAGATTTATGATGCAGCAAGCCAACTCAATGGATGCTACCTCTAATAACATGATAAACGACATGATGAGAATGTATAATCAGGTCAACCGTTTGGATCGTCAGGCTGGCTCACGCATTGTACCCTGGCTGGATTCTCATCTACCGCCCAGTGGCTTAATTAGTGGTGGGCGTTCGTCTGGACGTCATGCGCGCATATTGGGCACCTCGATGCAACCGCAGAATGTGCCACGCCCATTTTTTATGACTTCACAAAACTTTCTAGCCAAACGCGCGCGCGAGAGCCGACATCAAGCCAACAACTTGGAGAATAGCACTGTGCCAACGGTTGTCATGCGTCGCTCTGGCATTAGTGGCGACCATAGTCGAGCCAGCGACACTACCTTGGACATGCATCTGAATTATGATCTAGATGGACCTTTTTGGGGAAATAATATACTCGTTGTACCTGAAGAGGCGCGTGAAGCGGAGGCTATGTCGCCGGAACAGAAGAAACGCGAAAAGGAACGTAAACGTGCCTTGTGCTATAAATTTCTAAACAATACTCAAACACGTGATCCTGAGCAGCAACGCATCTTCTTGTTGCAACGCTCTGAATTCGTTGCCCAATTGATTGGTTCCGCTTTGTGCGTGAATCAGCTGGAAATGCCCGAGCCAGTACCAGTAGCAGAGCCGCAACCTATTATAGAAACACTGCCTGAAGTTAATCCCGAGACTGACTTGATAATTATAGCTCCACGCAAATCGCCTGATTCTGGGCCACAGAAGTGTGACCCACGCTCCAATGCTGAATTTGTTGGTGCCGGCGATGCAGAAATCGCCTAGCACATAATTGTTATTTAATTATATTAGTATGTCTTTATTAGCTGCCTTTTTTTTTGCTTTAGTTACATATATGTATGTGTGTAAAAAAATTTTACGTTATATAAATATATTGGCAGCAGTTTAAAACAAAATTTCCCCAGCTAAAATATTTGTTTTATACTTAAAGATTTGCAGGTTTTAGAAATTATGAAGTAATAGCAGCCTTAAGCAATTTCATATTTAAAATCTCCCGGGTCGATTATAAGTATAAATTAGTTAAATATTTTCGTTACTCATCAGTTGATATACCCTGTACCTAAGGTACAAAGGATATGTTAAGTTTGTGCAAGCCGGAAAAGTATATAATATACAGATGGAGTCGTCGGAGATCAGCCAAAGCTATCTAAAGTGTGATGTATATCTGTATCTCGGAGATGATAAGAGTTAGAGCAACCAAACTTCCCAATTAGATACCCTAATTCTACATAGGATACAAGTTTATTTTTTTGATATCATCTTCATATTATAAAGCACGCCTAGTGGTGTTTCAGAAAACCTTAGCAAAGACGTCCCCGCTCAAATTTAATGTACGACATCTTTATATAGGTTGAGATAAAATATTCACTTAAGGGGTAACACCAGTATGGAGCATGGTTTTTATACCCTGTACCGTATAGTACAAAGGGTATATTAAGTTTGTGCAAGCCGAAAATGTATGTAACATACAGAAGGAGACGTCGGAGACCCCCCAAAGTTACTTAAAGTATGATCGGGGTGACTAGAGAAGTCGATATACCCATGTCCGTCTGTCTGTATGAACGCCTAGATCTCAGAGATGGTAAGAGCTAGAGCAACCAAATTTTCAGATTAGATGCGCTATTATGTCAGGGGAGACAAGTTTATTTTATTTTTTTTGATATCGGGGTTATATTATATAGCTCCCATAGGGGTGTTTCAGAGGACCTCGAAAAAAACAAAAAGTTTTAGATGGATAATTCGGTTGTTTATGATGATATCGTAACCAAATTTGGCACTTAATAGTTTTTTAGAGTTCCCAAGCACTGTACCAAATTTGATCAAAATCGGTTGACTATATCATATAGCTCCCATAGGGCAGATCGGTCAAAAAAAACGATTTTTGTACAAAATTGGTTGTGTTTCGTTTGTTTGTGAAGATATTGTAGCCAAATTTGGCATTAAGAAGTTTTTAAGAGATTTTCAACACTGTACCAAATTTTATCAAAATCGGTTGACTATATCATATAGCTCCCATAGGGCCGATCGGTCGAAAAAAAGTTGTTGATTAAAAATTCGTCTGTTTTTGGTTGTTTATGAAGGTATCATAATCTAATTTGGCAATCAAATGTCTTTTGGTGTTCTTAAGCAATTTACCGGATTTTATTGCAAGCAGTGGTACAGGGTATCCCAAAGTCGTCCGCGCCCGACTTTAACGTACGCCATCTTTTCCTCTTAATCTATAGTAGTACAGTAAATCTGCAGTTTCATCTGGAAAAAAATACTTAATGGATGAAACTTTCAGGCATCGTTAGGGACTTTGTTCTAAGTCTAAAACCGAATTTTCGTATTTGTGGGTGGGGGGCATGGCACCGCCCCCTGACATTATATGTTGCTACGGTTTTTGCATAATATCTTTTTTTCTATAAAATTTAGACTCATGGTTTAAAGAATAATTATCTATCAAACCTAAACTTAAATCAAGGTTGTGGGTTAATTGGTTCAAGCATAATACTTGTTTAAAGTAAAAGTTGAAAACGGTGTTTGGTGTTTTTCGAATAATTTGTAAATATCTCAAAGCAGGTAGGTTTTTTCGGAAATTTTACCCGTATATTTGGTTAAAGTACGAAACTCGGTTTTAGACTTAGAACAAGGTCCCTAACGATCCCTGAAAGTTTCATCCATTAAGTATTTTTTTCCAATAAACGCCTGTTTGGAGGCTAGATTTACTGTACTATAGATCAAAAGCAAGTGAACCACGTCACCACGAATATCAATTTAGAAATTAAAGGCCATTTGTGAAGCCATGCGAAAAAAGGGGTACGAGGAAAACGCGTTTAAAGTTTTAAAACTGACCCGACCGCATATAACTGTGGGAAAATTTTGTGTTTTTTTTTTAAAAAATCACTTCTAACATAATTGTCTACCAATTTTGACTAAAACAAAAAAAAATCGATTTTTTGAAGATTCTACACTGCACTATGGGTTTTTTTTGCCACTTTTTTGGCATAACGTCAAAAAATAATTTTCGAAACCGCTGTTACTGTGGGGAGCGGGCAAAGTCAGCTGATTGTACGTCGTTTTGGCTTGCATTTTTGGCGTTTAGTTCGATACCGTTCCCCAGTAATGGTCACAGCTCATAATAAATAACACCGACTGGGGCCTGGTACACAGCATAAGCTTCGCAGAGTGAATATTCGGCCGAGCCGACAACGTAGAAGCATGACCAGGTAGTCCCCAAGATTTTTTCCTCTTTGGGTTGCTGTAATCCATTTTTCATCACCCGTCAACCCTTCCTTCTTTGCCGCTGGAGCAGTTATTTACCAACGAAAAAACGTCGCTCAACGTCTTTTGGCTTCAAATCATAAAGGAACCCAAGTTACTTGCTTTTTCCAACGCATGTAATCGCTTGGAAATGGCTTGGCGCGGAACTCCTAATGCTGAAGCAAGCTCTTCTTGCGTTTGGCACGAATCCTCATCGAGCAATGCCTCAAAATCAGCGTCTTCGAAAGTTTTGGGCCTTCCTTAACGTGAACGGTCGTCAGCATCGAAATCTGCGTCTTTTAAGCGACGGAACCAATCACGGCACGTTGTTTCTTTTAGAGCAGCATCTCCGTAGACTTTTTGGAGCTTTAGATGCGAACGGAAGAGGAAAGTCAACACTTCCCGCAAATGACGATTGTTTGGCACAAAATTAGACATTTTCACACAACCTAAACTATATAATGCAAAAGGAAAGTCACTAATCTATCAAATGGTTTGTTTACCATATTTCTAAGCTTGGTTCATGACGTTTTGGATATGTCAAAATCAAAGACTTACAGAAAACTACTTAGGAGCATATTTCCAGAAACTTATGTTTTTATACCCTGTACCGTATGGTACAAAGGGTATATTATGTTTGTGCAAGCCGAAAATGTATGTAACGTACAGAAGGAGAACTCGGAGACCCCCCAAAGTTACCTAAAGTATGATCAGAGTGACTAGAGAAGTCGATATACCCATGTCCGTCTGTCCGTATGAACGCCTAGATCTCAGAGATGGTAAGAGCTAGAGCAACCAAACTTTCAGATAAGATCCCTTATTAATCCATAGGAGACAAGTTTATTTTATTTTTTTGATATCGGGACTACATTATATAGCTCCCATAGGGGTGTTTCAGAGGACCTCGAAAAAAAGCAAAAGTTTTAGATGGATAATTCGTTTGCTTATGAAGATATCATAACCAAATTTGGCAATCGGAAGTTTTTTAGAAACCCCCAGCACTGTACCAAATTTTATCAAAATCGGTTGACTATATCATATAGGTCCCATAGGATCGATCGGTCGAAAATTTGTTTTTTGCACAAAATTCGTTGTGTTTCGTTTGCTTGTGAAGATATTGTAACCAAATTTGGCATTAAGAAGTATTTTAGATTTCCCAAGCACTATACCAAATTTTATCAAAATCGGTTGACTATATCATATAGCTCCCATAGGGCCGATCGGTCGAAAAAAAGTTGTTGATTAAAAATTCGTCTGTTTTTGGTTGTTTATGAAGGTATCATAATCTAATTTGGCAATCAAATGTCTTTTGGTGTTCTTAAGCAATTTACCGGATTTGATTGCAAGCAGTGGTACAGGGTATCCCAAAGACGTCCGCGCCCGACTTTAACGTACGCCATCTTTTTAATTTCTAAACATTATTAGAATTAAGAAAAATAAGTTTTTCGCATAAACTTTTTGTTGGTCACCGTTTACTTTGCTCTTTTGAAGACACTCAAAAAAATTACAAATCTTACTCTAATTATTTTTTATGTCGGCAGTAATAACTTTCCTTTAGAGTCTGAACTAAAGCATCTCAAGGGCTTTAACCCGCGAACTAAACTTTCCAAAAAGCTAACATAATGGAAAATATAGTTTTCAAAAACAAATAAATAAATACCTACTGTCTATGCCATTGACCTTTTGCATACCAAAACGACGACCTTCGCGACGACCCTGATATTAGACGATTCTATCATATTAAAAACATTCTGCTGCTGCTTAACTTCCACTTCAATCCTTTATGCTGTCTCATTTTGGACTAATTAATTTACATAGCATTATTTTTTCAGCTAATTGTCCTTCTTGCTTTTGAGGTTAATTGCAAGTCCACATCCATTAATCTAGTACATTTTACCACCCCCGCAATAGGGATAACTGCTGGGGTTATGCTAAGACATTAAATATTTGCAAAGCTCAACAACTTTGCAATCTCATTCATTTTAATTATTTAAATTGCAAAAATATTGAATTACCCAAGAGACTGGAAAGTATAGTAAACTAACTGCAAGCTGAAATTTCATCTTTTAATTGAATATAATTGAATAAATGGAAACACAGCGTTCACTCTCGCATGCAAACTCATCCCTTTCCCGGTCGGAGCAACTCTGCCGTCTGGAAAGCAAATCTCTTTGAACCAGTCAATCATGCGTTGGAAAAAAAAAAACATACATACATATTGTAGCAATTAAATTTACTGTGCGACCCCCATCAGGACCCCTAGCACTTGATGCTAAAAGTATGCCATTATAGAGCTTAATGATTTTTCCTTTTTTTTCTTATTGTTTGTATTTAATCTTTTGAATACTCTCTTGAGTGTATTTAATGAATATGTTGCGGAGCACAGATTGAAAACGAGAATAAACATTTGCTTCAAATGCTTTTTTTTTTAATTAATCGAATAGGCAGAGTTTTTGAAGAAGGCTATAAAGTTTGATTAAATTTGAAGAGAGCGGATTCACGAGTCTTTTATGATGGATTATAAAAAAAAAAATAAGTTAACTAAATTAACTTTTGTAAATTACACAAATTGCTTTGGAAGGAGTGTGTTAATTTTTTTTGAGCTGTCGTATTTACATGCCATTGTACTACAATGTTTAAAACTTAAGTGTGGTTATCGGACATCCGTCCTTCCGCTTATCCTTTATCATGACAAATAATTTAAATTGCATTTAATATTTAAAGAGAAAAATTTGTTCATTAAAAATTATATACAAAATATTAAAGAAATAATAATACCTTAAATCTATATATAAATACGTCAACAAAAAAAATCAGTGTGGTACCGATTGTGTTCGTATGCGTTAACATATCGAGATGAAACTCACACTGTGTGATAGCCACACCTCATACGGGGTGCACAATGTAAGTTTCACCTCGATATGTTGAAATCATGCAGGTGAAAACTCATAAGAAACATTAAAATGTATCATGAAAGTGGGCATAGCATCGGCAGCATTAGTACGCCTTTTTGAGACTGAAAAAAAATAAAAAAAATTACAAAACAGAAATTAATACGCAAAACATTAAATTATGTATCATATCAAAAAATGAAAGAATTTAATACCTCGGATCTCGAGCCGACTTTGAAAGTTTTGAAGCCAATACTCCAACTTATGGTGGAACAATAAGGTGACGTCGTGCGAACGCTCACTCTCTCGTTTAGAGCCCTTATCGTCAGTGCAAAACTTGCTGTCAACGAGTATGGTTGGTCGCGGACGAAATTTTTAGCAGTCTGTGTTTTGTTTTCTAAACACGAAACTTGTAATATAAAACCAAAAGCAAAAAATTATGGGCAATAGTTAACTTGTTAAAATTAGGCTATACTATTATTATATTAAATATAAAACATATCTGAATGGTTCTTTGTTATTTATTTACAAACATCAAAGAAATATATATCTATCTCATTCACATTCACGAAGAAATGCTAAGAGAGCTTTCCCACAAAAAGCTTTTGACCTCTCACTCGCACTCACACGCTACATACAATAAGGGATAGCTTTTACGGAAGATACCACCTTATATTATTCCACCATGCTCCAACTCAGCTGCGCTTATATACTCCTTTATCCCAATTGTTTGTAGTCTCTTCGGTACTCTCACGCATACACACGCAGCATACCTCATTTCGTTACGTGACGTTTTTGCTATTATTTTGCTTTAAGCTCCTTTAAGGAACTTCGTTCACAGTGGCATATGGGATTTGAAAAAAAAAAAATGCTGCGTTCTGTAGAATAGTTACTTAAGTACAGACACCTGCGTTCTTCGAAAATTAAACATCTGTGAATTTTATTTGAAATATTATGTTACGAAGGCTGTCATTAGGCTAGGTAACTTTTTTGGCCCTCTTAATAAAAAAAAGTGTTAAGTAAAGTAAAGTGTTTTTTAGAAAAGAAAAAAATACTTAGAGCTTGTTGTCACTTAAAAAATGCATCTCGGCAGAAATATGCAATTGACAGGAGAAAATATTGGGGCGATTATTTTTTTTTTATTATTTTCGAAAAGGATTATTAAGACAAGAATGCTTAAAGGTCTTTCTTTGACTTTTAGCGATAAAACGTCATGATTACTCATTGTAATACACGGAAACAATGGTTTTAGAAGTGGCCGTCAGTATATGAAGGTCGATTTCCGTAAAGGTCGTCCTAAAACTAAAAAATAGACAAAGATTGTATCCCCAAAATGTAAAATTGTAAAACTTTCTCTAAATTGTCCCAGCATACGTTGTCCTACCGAATATGGACTTGCTATTAGCGGGATCCCCAGGAAATTTTCGCATTTTCGATAATTGAAGAAATTCCCTTCGAAGAAATAGTCACATTTTCACAAATTACCCTAAAATTCAATGGGTTGCACTTGGGCCGATTCCCTTACGTAAACTATCTTTTGAGAAGGAATAGAGCGGATGGTTTGCCCATGTCGCGTACTACATATAATAGACCACAAGACCATATTATTTGATCCATGCTCAAAAATTAAGCTTTCCTTTCTTATAACATTTAAGTAGGCATTTAGAGGACTATTTTATATTGAAACACCAAAAGTGATAATTAATACATAGTATTTTGCTACAAAGAAGGATGACTAACATAAAAATATTATCTTTTTATTACATAAGAATATAATTTTTCGAAAAAATTAGTATTTTGTGTGACCACCTTTTGCAGCCAACACAGCTTGAACAGTAACGATCTTTAATAACTCTTACTTGGTTGTAGGCGCTTTCATCCTAACTTCAGATTTCAAAAACTCTTAGACGTTCTGGCCAGAGTTGAGTAGAGATGGTAAGAGCTAGAGCAACCAAACTTTCAGATAAGATCCCTTATTAATTTATAGGAGACAAGTTTATTTTATTTTTTTGATATCGGGACTACATTATATAGCTCCCATAGGGGTGTTTCGGAGCACCTCGAAAAAAAGCAAAAGTTTTAGATGGATAATTCGTTTGCTTATGAAGATATCATAACCAAATTTGGCAATCGGAAGTTTTTTAGAAACCCCCAGCACTGTACCAAATTTTATCAAATTCGGTTGACTATATCATATATGTCCCATAGGATCGATCGGACGAAAATTTGTTTTTTGTACAAAATTCGTTGTGTTTCGTTTGTTTGTGAAGATATTGTAACCACATTTGGCATTAAGAAGTTTTTTATAGTTCCCAAGCACTATACCAAATTTGATCAAAATCAGTTGACTATATTATATAGCTCCCATAGGGCCAATCGGTCAAAAAAACGTTTTTTGCACAAAATTCGTTGTGTTTCGTTTATTTGTGCAGATATTGTAACCAAATTTGGCATTCAGAAGTTTTTTGGAGATCTTCAACACTGTACCAAATTTTATCAAAATCGGTTGACTTTATCTCATAGCTCCCATAGGGCCGATCGGTCGAAAAAAAGTTGTTGATTAAAAATTCGTCTGTTTTTGGTTGTTTATGAAGGTATCATAATCTAATTTGGCAATCAAATGTCTTTTGGTGTTCTTAAGCAATTTACCGGATTTTATTGCAAGCAGTGGTACAGGGTATCCCAAAGTCGTCCGCGCCCGACTTTAACGTACGCCATCTTTGTTAAAGACAATTAAAAATAAATTGCAATGTCAACATTTTTCGGCACAACAAGCCGCTTTTGAATCATTCAAAAATCTCATGTTACGGTCAGATGTAATCTAACACTTCCATTGAAAAATTTGACTTTTTTTTTTTGTATAAACTGAGGAACGCTTTTTGTTTTGTTTACAAATAAAAAATTTTGGGTCAGCCAAAAAATGGGATTAAACCCTCGAAGATATTTGTGGCATGATTTACTACGACTTTCGACGTGGACTATCTCGGCAAGATTGCATCGATCAGCTTTATTGCACTTTGGATTTACGTCACTGTAAAAAGATTTAGGGTATTCACGCTTTGTGTTGAGTTGAGAAGTTGAAAATTTGAGGACTTTTACAAAAACAAATACATGCTGTAAATCAACCCTGCGTTTCGATTTTCAACTCAACTTTTCCTCAACCCAGACCCTAGTCTACTTTTTCCTGTTGAGTTTTTGAGAAAGTGTTGCACAATGTGGTAATTCGCTGCCTTTTCAGCACTAATGCATTTGCCATTTTTTAGCCATTTCGTGGTATGAAAAGCAACGAGTTACCGTTTACTCGTTGGAAAAAAGTAAGCGCCAAAAAAGGTTGCGCCTTTTTTGTGCGAAATTAAGTGAATTAGACATGATTACTTGTTGTTGGAGTTTACGCAAATAAAAGAGTAAAAATAGATGTACTAGGCTTAATATATGCTGGAACTGTTGTGGAGTTACCCTCAGCATTTCGCAAATCGCAAATGTAAACAAACACACGCAAGAAGAAGAAGCACAAAATCAAATACGGTTTTTCTGCAATTATGGGATTTTTGCAGCAATAAAATAATAAAAATCGATGTAATACATAACTACTTTAGCTGCAGGTTTCATTGAAATAGATTTTATGCTTTGACTCGGCATTTTTAATTCGAGTTTTTTAATTTTAATGTAAATTGTACCAATTTACAAATGTAAACAAACTCTGGAAAGAAGAAGAAAACTCAACAACTCAACTCATGAAACTCAACAGGGCTGTTCACGCTTTGGCCTGCGGACTGTTTCCTCAACTTTTCAATTCCTCAACTCAACACAAACTGTGAACACCCTAATTGTTTTGAAGAACAAAATCGTGGACGTCTATCGCTCAACGACGAATTTCCTGAAGTTCATCCATAATAGGTCGTAATAGCAGAAAGCATCGATCGAAAGCAAAATCGTTATGTGATATATTATGAGAATGAGGCATACCTATAACTTAGTTCCATCAGCGTACATTCAATATTGCATGACTTTTTAGTCACCAAGATGATTCTTCCGCACATAATTCTTCCGCCACAATCAGAGAAAAAAAAGTAATAAAAAATAAATAAATTTCTATGAAAACGTTATGTGCCAAATTTTGAATTCTAAAAAAAACAGAACAACTTTTATAACTGCTGGCGCCATCTAGTGGGCATGCGCTGGCGCCATCTTACGTAAAGCATCTATTAAATCATACGACGCGTTCGGACATAAAATAGCGCGACAATTTTTTATACCCTGTACCCTATGTAACTACAAAGGGTAAATTAAGTTTCTGCGAACCGAAAATGTATATAACATATATTTAGAAGGAGTCGTTGTAGACCCCCCAAAGTTACCTAGAGTATGGATCAGGGTGACTAGAGAAGTCTAGATCTCAGAGATGATAAGAGATAGAGCAACTAAACTTTCAGCTTAGATCTGTCATTATCCTACGGCAGACAAGTTTATTTTAGTTTTTTGATGTCGGGGTTATATTATATAGCTCTCATAGAGCTGTTTCGAAAGACCTCGAATAAAAACAAAAGTCTTAGATGAATAATTCGTTTGTTTATAAAGATATCGCAACCAAATTGGTATTTGATAGTCTTTTTAGGGTTCCCTAGCACTGTACCAAATTTATCAAAATCGGTTGACTATATCAAAGAGCCCCTATCGGTCAAAAAACGTTTTTAGGGCTTAATTCGTTTCTGTCTAATATATGGAAACCACATTTGGCATTTCAAAGTTTTTTAAAGGCCTCAAAGGATAATATTTAGAAAAACAACTAAGTAGTTACTCAAGTTAAATTAACATATTTTCATTGCTGGGCGTAAATTATAAATAGTTACCCTTGTATCATATTGCACGCATGGAAATGTGGGCTCAGCATCATGGAAAATTTTTGCAAAATTTTTCCTTTCTGGCATGAACACTTAAAGGACAAAGACTTAAATGATTTTCTATTCTTTGCTGACGTAATGGACGGCGTTTTTCATTACTTTCCCACGCGTTGGTACAGCCGCAGTTTCACTTTCCATATTGGTTATAAGTTGAGCCAAAGTCTATCGCTTATCGATGTTGAACTTCAAATATGGCCACAAATAGAAGTTTGGCGACTTTAAAGTCGGGACTGGCCACCTCCAGTCAAAATAAGATATTAAGTGACCGTGAAAGAAGGGCTTCAATAAATGTATCGTGTTCGTCGAAGTATGGCAAGGTGCTCCATCTTGTTGGAACTAAATGTGCCGCATGCGCTTCCTACTTACAATCGGCATCAAAAACTTCGATAATCATAGGTCGATAACGCCAACCGATGACGCTACACTGGCCTCGATCGCTCATAGTCGTAGAAGTACGCCCTAATTACACTCTACGTAGAAAACTCCACCCCAAAAGGTAACTTTTTGGTCATAGACAGGCTCTTTGTGAATTGGATGTGTGTTTTGAGTTGCCTCGTTATTTTCGATGTTCAACTACACAATAAAAATATCGCTCCCTCAATCAGAGAAAAAAGGTAATAACAAATCAATAAATTTCTATGAAAACGTTTTGTGCCAAATTGTGAATTCTAAAAAAACAGAACAGCTTCTATTACTACTGGCGCCATCTAGTGGGCAAGCGCTGGTGCCATTTTACGTAAAGCATCAAATTAATAACTAACTTCTACGTATCACTTTTAAATGGTCCATATAACCATATAACTTCTGAAAAATTTATCGATTTTCTATGGTTCCAAGCTTAAGTCAAAATGGTTTTGACAAGCTCGAAGTTCGGAAGTAAAGTCCGCAGTCCGATAGCAGAAGATGGGGAGTTGTATTAATAAATGTAAATGTCAACTGTTTTTATTAGACGTACTATGGGTCTGACTTGGAAACGCACAACTACGAGAGGTATTTTTCCAGCCCAATAGATGTGTTTGTATCAGCATTAGAAAGGCCAAAATTCAGTTCAATATTTCTTAAAATCTTTTGCTATCATTATATGACTCTAGCTATTATGGTTTATGCTCATATCGACAGTCGGTCAGGATTCAAGTCTTATCATATATGTATATGGTCTGTCATGTCTTTCTTGTGTCAGGGCCAAGACGGATACCGAGGAAGGGTCATGGTTCCGCACAGTACCTTGGTACAGAATAAAATTATGCTTAATCCCAAACCGTCGTATTCCTCCGTGTATATTCACCTCTTAAAAAGGAACCTATTTGCTTAAACGGTTTTAACGTAGTAAGACACAAGCAATTAATATGTAAATAAGGTTATGATGCCTTTTTATAATCTAATCTGGTCGCACCCAACAGTAACCGGCACCATGCTACATAAATATCCAACGCACTGTGTTACACTGTTGCAAAGTTCTTCCGCCTATGTCACCTCATTGATGCGGTCAGACAGAGCACATTAGCTCAGTGCACTTGACTTTGGCATATGGCTTACTGACCTTCAAATGGGCCAACTTGGAAAATGTTAAGTTGGCCAATGGTGGCAAAGACAACCCCTAGAAACAAAAACACAATGAAAATATGATATGCAAACGGCAAATAAAGCAACCCCCAAAGACTGGGTAAAAGCTTTCACGCAATTATGACATCATCGTCAAGCTGTTCAAGGGGTTTGGGTTCAACTACTACGTACATTAGCAACAAATCTGTTAGCTTTAATGGTAACACCCGTGCTCACGCTCTCTTGTTTGTTTCAGATATGCCGCCTATTATTGGAAAGTGTCGCGTGAAGGTCGACGGGTCTACATGGACTACTACTATATGGAGAATGGCAAGCAAATCTATGGTGTGCCTATTGGCGGCATTGGTGGCGGCAGCATTGGACGTGGCTATGCTGGAGAGTTCTGTCGCTTTCAGATGCGCCCGGGCATCTATGAGTACAATGTGGTGCAGGCCAATCAATTTATAGTCACAATTAAGGATCACAAAGGTTGCACCATATTTCAGAGTTTGCTCTCGAAATGCAGGTAATTCTAGAATTTATTCCATCCTCTAAATAAACCTTAGTATTTCCAGCACATAACTTTCATTGTCCCCCCACCTAACTAGTTAGTTTTCACTCTGCTTGTTATCCAACTTTATTCTTTATTTTCCACGACAAATTTTTCTTTGTTATCGTTTGTATTCATAACGTGACTTGTCAGCATATTTGTGTCGTTAGTTGCATGTTTTGAATTGGATTTTACAATTTTTTATTCTCACTTTGCTTAGAACTTTTTTTTTTCCCCCCCTTTCAAGGTTTTTTTAATACCCTGTACAAGAGTTTACTAGATTTGCGCAATTTGCAGCGAAACCAGAAATTATTTAAATTTATCTTTAAGTTGTCGTAACGACAAATTTGGACATCTTAGTTCTCAACCGATTTTTATACAACAACATGATCCATCGAATGGGTGGACATCGCTAAATCAAAAAACCGCAGCACTGTAGTTTTCTGAGATAACCTCCAAACCTCATACATTTTTTTTTAATTATGGTTTTCAACGATATTTTTTAAATGGTTTTGACGTCCTCTCAAAAATTCCTCTTTTATTAGGGGTTTTTGATGTTATGTTGTGCTGCGGGTTTTTTGTCCTCGGATTCGGTCTGACCTCCGAACCCGAAAATTGAGGTTTCTGAGATAACCACCAACACCTTCACAGATTTTGTTTTTCGAATTATGGTTTTCAATGATGTTTTTTAAATAATTTTGACGGCCTCTCTAAAATACCTCGTTTAATGGTAGTTTTTGAGGTATTGACTTTCTGGTTTTTTGTTAGCCCGAAAATCGACTTTAATTTTCTGACTGTGTTATGACATAACCTCAAAAAATAACCATAGTTATAGTTTTAAAATGGGAGCTACAGACCAACTTGTCTTAATGCAATGCTCCACGTCGCTTATCTGAATCTTCTATAATAGTATGGTTGTCCATGAGCCCAACATTTTGTTGCCACATCCTCGTTTCCAATTCGTTACTTGGTTGTTTGTGTAGACATCTTGTTTAGATCCAGTCCGTGCGGTTAAGGAACCTCTGGAGGTCGTTGTTGTTTATTTCCGTTAGCTCCACCAGTCCATTGAAAAGCGGCTTTCCTAGAGTGTCCATTCTCTGCTTCCAAAGAGCAGGGCATTTACAAAGAAAATGAAGAACAGTTTCTTTTTCTTCCGGCTTGTTACAACTGTGACAGTGGATATTGTGGGGAAGCCTCATTTTGGCCGCCTGTTCTCCAATAGGCCAGAAGCCAGTGATGACTGCCATCAGTCTAGAGGTGTCTTTTCTATTCCTGTTTATCAGCGATGTTGTTTGTTTGAGGCTGTAACTAGACCATAGGAATCTACTAGTCCTGCATGTTACAAGACTATTCCATCTACGACCCGCTATCTGAAGATAAAGTGCAAAAATTGGGTCACGTAATTTGGGTACGCCCCCTTGCCGGTGATCTATTTCGAAAATTTCAGTGAAAGGAACTAGTACAGTAAGGGGATTATCTGGCTGTAAAAGTTCACACTAGTAAATTGTGACTACGAGTATGCTTCTATACTCCAGTGTACCTAGGTGATGACAATTCGAGGCAGTCTTAGCTACCATGATGATACTCTTTCTTTCACACACTAGTGCTAATTTTAAAACTCATTTTTTTCGAGACCGGTTATCCGGTCATTTGGCGTCGCTCCGAGGTCGATAAAACCTCAGTTCGGCAGATTTTTGAGATAACTCCCAGAATACCTTATTTTTATGGCGCAGCCTCAGGTGCTGGGGTTTTTCGGATTAGGACTCAGCGGCATAAAATCCATAAGGGCATCCCTGTCACATTTAAAGTTCATATCCCTTTTTTGTGGGCCTGTGCTATAAACCCTTACTCTTCGAGTGAAGGATATTATAGATATAAGCAATGTAGTAGAAGACATTGCAAGTCACAAATGCAAGTGATTAAGACATGTCCATGTCAAAATATTAACAACAGACGAGCATAATCACTCTTCGTGTAAAGTCTTTTAAATTGAGTCCTTAAATGCCCCCGTTCTTCGCCAGCAACATTTGTTTCAACATGCTACTTTTTCACTTTTGACTTGGAACTTGGCAGAGCTTTGTTCTCTGGTTATATAGTAAGCATCTACGTGTCAAAAAGGAACAATTGGGATAAGTACAAAAAAAGTTGTACAACTTTCCCCACTATAAACTTCATCAAAATTCTTATATACAAATATTGTTTTATATTTAACGTGAGCCAACTATACAAAACATCATCGAATCTTTGCCGATGCGATCATCAAACCCCCGCAGTTAATTTATCGTTTTTTCTCCATTGCTGCACGACTAAAAGACTTCGTACTTACCAAATATATTATGAAAAGCTTTTTTGACTCAAGTTCGGTTAAATTGTTTCCAAGTTATGGGATATACCCTTAGCATCATTTAGCGGCAAAAAAATATATTCGAACTGCTTGCATACTGCAACAAGCAGTTCTGACTGGTAAAGCAGACGAACTGTCAAAATATTCAGTTAGGTTTGCCACTTTGTGAATTTGGTCGTTTCTCATCCTAACGCTGATGGGTCATCTCACGCCCAGCATTCATCAATTGACCACCAAGATCATGACATTTTTCGGACCTTGAATATTTTTTCAGTCCTAGTCTACCAATCACATTGGACGAGCTCGTGGTCAACATTCAAGACTGCACATATTATACCAAGTCATCAAAAATTGGACTGACCACTTGGAGCACTGCTAGCGAAGTTGAGGCGGAAGAAAATATGTGCTATAGAGATTCAAAACAAAGCCAGTATCAATTTGATATATCTCACAATTGCTGTTGTTTTTCAATTTCTTTCGCCATCGTTTTTATCTTATCTTCACCCTATATTTACCTATTTGCCCTTATTAAGGTAGGCAGAAATACAATTTTTTTCGTGAAGAAGCGTACAGGTAGGGTGGTAGAGGGGGGAAAAGTACCGGCCCCTCTATTACAACTTTAGCTTGAATCACGACAGTATGACAGTAATTACACCGGGCCCCTGAGAAAACTCCGGGTCCGGGGGGAACCCCCTTCCCACTCTTCTCTCGTCAGGCCAGCGTAAAGGGTATCCCATAGTCGGCCACCGTCTCGACTGTAACACATTTTTTCCCATCGCTTTGTGTCAGTTGAATTGCTAAGCTAATGACATATAGATTGTATATTAAATACTTACCGGTAGTATTATTTATTTATATTTTTATCTTGATGAGTTTTTCATTTCATATGCCATACATTTTTTATGGGTATGGGTCCCACCTTTTGTATTCTAATGTCTGGTGGTCTAATATGCCCCTAAAAAGCTGTGTCAATGAACCCCGTAGCTGATTGCATTTTGTCTAGCTGCTGTACCAGTAGGTAGTTATAATTAAGGTCAACTATGCATTCTAAAACACTTCACTTAATGCAATATTTAGTGTAATACAAGAGGGTCGATCGAATAGTTCGTGGCATTCAATTTTGAAATCGAAACGCAAGTGAAAATAAACGTCTTAAAATGTTTGCAAAAAATTCTATTAAATGTGGGAACAGATACATGAGGAAAAATTTACTTAATTTTTGGATTTAATTAATTTACATAATACATTTTTTGAACTATTTATAAGAAATCATCATCGAAGTCGTCTCTTGGTATAACAATTTGCTTGAAATGGGTTATTTAAAAAGATTTAACTATCCCAAATGCCTATATTATATATATCACTAGATATTCACAAATAACTAAAAACACCACCCAAAAACATGTTTTTCGAAAAAAAAAAAATCGAAAACGGTCTTTAAAAAAAAAAAATTAATGTAATTTTCGTTTTTCTCGACCCAAAATTACCAAAAAGGTTCGCTTGATGACCCTAAAATTTGTAAGCTAGTGTAATTTTAAAAACTCGAATATTTTATTACCCAAACTAATATTTTTTAAAATTAATAGTCTATATTTTCTTTGTTTTGCGTTAATGAAACTTTTATAATTATTCGAAAAAAAAAATTTCTAGCTGTCTAATTTTTTGGATTTCGAGACTCCCTTTTTTGTTCAAAGATTTCTCCATATTTGTGGCCGTATTTAAGCATTCCGACAAAAACATTTCTTTTAATTTCATGATTTGAGTTCATTTTTTTGAAACTTCAAAGCTACTAAGAACCATATCAAGTATGGTAAATTGTTACGGCACACTCTTCCAGTGGGGCTTAAACAAATGCTTCTGATTTTGTGGGTTCCCAGGGCAGTAATAATTTTTTTTAACAAATTTGGACTAATTGACAGAAGCTCCAAAATTTGAACAACAAACGTCTTGTTTAAGCATGATGGTAGCATTTTATTACGATTACTGTATTTCAATTAGGGTATTCATTTGGTCGGGCAAAAACGCAGAAGTGCACAAGTGCTCGACTAAAAATGCGTGCTTTGTTTTTGTTAAGTAAAATTTTTGTTATAAAAATGTCATTTAGTTAGTTTATTTATTCTCAAAAATTAGTTATAATATAAATTGTGAGATCTGTTATGCGATAAAATAAACATTTTAGGCTTCTAGTCTTTTCTACTTAAATAGTGTTAACATTTTAAAATATGTGAATAAAGATTACTAAAATAAATTTAGTGCGCAAAAAATTAACAAAAAGCCTTTATTTCCTTTTGAAAGCATAAAAGATAAAGTTTTGAATAATTGTCAGTACCTTCTTAAAGATGGCGTACGTTAAAGTCGGGAGCGTACGACTTTGGGATACCCTTTAGGCACCACATTACAATCAAATCTCAAAAGAGATGAATTTTGCACCAAAAAATTTTTTTTGACCGATCGGTACTATGGGGCCTATATGATATAGTCAACTGATTTTGACCAAATTTGGTACAGCTTGGAACTTTCGAATGATAAATGTGGCTATGATATCTTCATAAACAAAAGAATTATCCATCTAAAACTTTTTTTTCGAGATCCTTTGAAATACCTCTATGCAGGGCCGTAGAGTGAAATTCCGGGCCCGGGGTGAAAAAGTACCGGCCCCTCATTTACACCTTTAGCTTGAATCATTGTGTTCTGTAAGTACGACAGTAATGACACCGGAGCCCTGAAATAACTCCAGGCCCTGGGGGATTCCCCCCCTTCTACACCGCCCTCTCGACAGGCCAGCCTATATGGGAGCTATACAATATAACCCCGATTCCAAAGATATCCAGATTATAAGGCATCTAATCTGAAAGTATGGTTGCTCTATCTTTTACCATCTCAGACAGACGAACATGGGTATATCGACTTTTCTAGCCACCCTGATCATACTCTAGGTAACATTGGGGGGTCTCTGACGTCTCCTTCTGTATGTTACGTACATTTTCGACTTGCACATACCCCGCTTTTCGTAGTCAACGGTCTGGGACGGGCGGAATCGCCAAAAAAAAATGTTTGTATCAGTTGCTGTTGAGCGCTTCTACATTTCTGCCCGACAAAGTAAACACCTTATACCCCTTTTTGTATGGCTCCTATTGATGGTGATTATTTTTGCAGACTAATTAATAAGTACATACTGGAACTGCATCGCAAGTTGATAAGTTAAAATTATTCCGCACTGACCGTCTTGGCGAAGCGGCCCGATCGATTTTAAAGCAAACCCCAGTTGACGAGTACTCTGCTATTCCTAAATTTTTTTAGATTTTGAAAAACTTTTTAGGAATATATCTCCAGTTTGCTAATTAAGATAACAGAAATCAGTTATTGCCTTAGAAGTTAGTTATTTAGCTAAAGCACGGTTTCTAATATTCTGTACCTTAAAATGTATATCTTTAAATCAAAACTTATTCCTGTTAAACATCATACTTGATTATATAACCCACAATCTTACATCAGCACTATGACTACAACCAAAATTCTTCTAATTAAGCACAACCCACTATTAAACTGCACAACAATAATCCTCTATATACTTCTAACATACCATATCTACACATAATGGCTCAATGTACGTACTTCTAGACACAACCATTAACTGAAATAAAAATAAATGAATTTTATAATCATCATATATAATTTAAAATTATTTACTTTCATATTGTTTGATGCACCCACAACAAAAACAATGCAATCATCATCAATTCGCAATATATGTATACTATATATTGTATATATGTATATAAATACATATATATATCTATAAACCATACAATTGTTTGGCTTTTATCTTGGATCACAAACTGTGGGCACCAAAAATCGATTTGCTGACTCTCTTCTGTTGCCATTTTTTGATTTGCTTTGCGGTTTGGGTTACGCACTTTGGGTTTACTTTGCCAAATCGTCAAATCATGAACACTCTAGCACCAAGTCATCCAAATCGCAAGCGTCTTACACCTACAACAACAACTTTGCGGAGGCTGACGAAATCGAAGAAAAGAAATCTAAATGTCAACTGCCCAATTGCAGCAGCCGTTCCAAGCAGCCGCTAAGCTCCTGGCATTCCAATATAGATGATGCCAAATGCAGTTATACGGGTCTCTATCCACGTGCCTGGACCGAATATGATTTAACGCATTATGGAGTGCGCCTAGTTTGTCGTCAGATATCGCCCGTCATACCGCATGACTATAAGGAGTCCAGCTTGCCTTGTGCTGTGTTCGTTTGGAGTGTGGAGAACGTTTGTGACCAGGAGCGCAAGGTTTCAATAACCTTTACGTTTAAGAATGGCACTGGAAATAAGAAGCAGGATGCCGAGGGCGGCGCTGAGTCGCTGCTCATAAGTGAGGGCAATGCCAAGGGTGTGGCCATTAAGCAGAAGATTGCAGACATGCCTTGTACTTATAACTTGGCTTGTCGCGTGCTGCCCGAGATCAGTATTACGCGTTGCCCGCAATTCGATCCAGCTGGCAATGGAGAGCAGCTCTGGGCTGAGCTAAAGGAGTACGGACAGTTAAGCGAGCAGCCCACACAGGAAACGCTTAAGTGTGAGTAAGGCTTAATGCTGCGTTGATATCAAATAAGCTTTACATTTTTTTTTTGCTTTAACAGCCAAGGATATTGGTGTGGCCGTGTGCGCACAGGTGGCGGTAAAACCAAAGAGCTCTCATGAGCTGGAATTTGTATTGGCTTGGGATATGCCACACATACAATTTCCACGTAAACTTAAGACACATACACGCTACTACACCAAGTACTTTGATGCCAGCGGAGAGGCAGGCACAAAAATATGCGAGTATGCGCTAAAAAATTATCCCAGCTGGGAGCGTTTGATAGATGCCTGGCAGAGACCCATATTGAATGATGAGTAAGTTGCTGCATACTATTTTCATATGAAATATTATTAATGTATATTCCCTTAAAGCGGCTTGCCAGACTGGTACAAATGCGCCATATTCAATCAGTTGTACTTTATATCGGATGGTGGCACGCTCTGGCTGAAATGTGACTCCTCACTGGGTCAGGAACTGTCCTATGACGATCCGCGTATAGCCTATGGACGCTTTGGCTATTTGGAGGGACATGAATATCGCATGTATAATACGTACGATGTGCATTTCTATGCCTCGCCTGCCTTGGCACATCTCTGGCCTAATCTGCAGGTTAGCTTGCAGTATGATTTCAAGGATGCCATTGCTGCCGAGTTAAATGATACACGCAAGATGCTATATGATGGCAAAATAATGCCACGTAAGGTGCAAAATTGTGTGCCCCATGATCTAGGCGATCCCGATGAGGAGCCCTTTACGCTAATCAATTGTTATAATATACACGATGTCAACGACTGGAAGGATCTCAATACAAAATTTGTGCTACAAGTCTATAGGGATTATTATGTGCTAAACGAGCTGGCTCAGGCGCAGGCAGATAATGCTAGTAAATTCAGCTCCATTGAATTTATTGATAAGGAAAGCCTGTATGAAATGTACTCACAGGATAACAAGCGCAAAAACTCGGCGGATGAGAAGCAGCGTAAGTTTTTGAGTAGGCTTTTGAGCTTATGGCACTTGAATAATTATATAGGCTAAGCCTCAAATGGGCGTTATTAGAAAACCAATGCCAATGTGCTGCCAGAAGCACAGCTGCTGCCTTAAGCTATTATTAGTAATCAGATAAGCCCGCAGCCGGCATTTTATAGCCGGTTTTGCTAACCAACATTATCTTGCTTACGTACATGAATTTCGTCATAAACATAAGGAAGATAATCCCAGTATATTTTCATAACCATTTGTGTTTCAAGATAAAGACCCAAACTCCTAAGCTAGTTACGCTGAATCTTTTATTTTCAATTTTTCACTCTCAAATTCTTTAAACCTGCATTACGCATTAAGTTCTAAATAATTAAAACTCCCTTTTTTTTTACAGAAAATCGAAAATCGGCTTCCATGTACATCAATGAAACCAATGGCAAGGTCTATCTAATGGATGCCATAACTTATCTAAAGTCTATGTATGGTGCCTGCAAGGCAATTATGGAGCGTACCATTGAGTACGACAAGGACAATGATGGACTCATTGAAAACACCAAAATGCCGGATCAAACTTATGATTCATGGGTCATGGATGGACCCAGCGCCTATTGTGCTGGTCTATGGTTAGCTGCCTTGCAAACCATGTCCGTTATGGCCACCATTTTGGATCAACCCAACGATTGCCTGCGTTTTCAGGACATACTGGAAAAGGGCAAGCATTCGCTGGAGGAGAAGTTATGGAATGGTAGCTATTATCGCTTTGATTTATCGCATAATCATCGCGACACTATTATGGCCGATCAGCTGTGTGGACACTGGTATTTGAAATCCTGTGGCTTTGACTATGAAATCTATCCTAAAGAAAATGTGCGCGCTGCCTTAAAACGTATTTATGATAACAATGTCATGGGCTTTCATGAAGGCAACATTGGCGCGGCCAATGGCTTTATAGCCAATACCACGGACCCCACAAAGCCCGGACATGTGGATAACAGCAATGTGCAGGCGGAGGAAGTTTGGCCGGGCGTAGTTTATGCCTTGGCAGCTACCATGCTGCAAGAGGGCATGTTCGAGGAAGCTTTCCAGACCGCTGGCGGCATGTATAAAACCATCTCACAGCGCATAGGCATGAACTATGAAACGCCCGAAGCTTTGTACGGGGAGAAACGTTATCGCTCCATAGGCTATATGCGCCCGCTTAGTATTTGGTCCATGCAAGTGGCCTGGGAGCGGCGCAAGGCCTTGCGCGACTAAATCTGTGCTACTACATAATGCTGCAACTAAGTACAATCTATAAACTAATTTTTTTAAATTACGTTTTTAAACATAATTTAGCGCTTAAACCAAAGTTTTTAATATCTTAAGTTAATTTGCTAATCAATAAAAAGCACAAAGAGCTCGCAAGTCATCATGGGCTAGAACTTGCGTGCCTTACAAATATTCATTTGGTTCTCAAAAGATTGGTATAACGAGCTTATTACAGTTCTTGGAGGCTGATTAGAGCATGGTATTCAATTGTTTAAACAAAAGCTTTATATTTACATATTGGCACTAACATTAAGTATTTGTTTAGTTTATGTTGATTATTTAATACTATATGGTCTTCTAAAGCATTTATATGCTAGCTAGTCTACTTCAGTCATAAATCATATTAAATATATATCTTGATGTTTTAAGTACAATTTTTGATGGTATTCAACAAAGCACAATATTAAACAAATTCAATTTTAAATGTTAGTTAAGTACAAGTCATTATTACAAATTTAAATAAGGTATTAAAATGTATAAGCAATCCAGCTACAAAATAAAATGTATAATTTTTTGCATAAGGCAAAAAAGCAAACAAAATATATATGCAAACTAAAAGATAAACAAATATATAAATTATATGCAAAAATGAATAAAATTTCTGCTGCTTTTCATTGTTTTATTATATTTACAAAATTGACAACAAACGCTGTTTCTTCCAATACCCATTTTCAGCTTAATTATAATTACTAATAGTTCAAGAAAAACAACAACATAAAAGTCCAGCGCATCATCATTTAACATATCTGTTCTATCAACTATTAAGTTCTTCTTGACTATTTGAATTTGTGTACTGTTGACTTCTCCAAGTTTGCACAAATTTATCGTATTCTCGTTTGCTGCGACATAAAATAATTATAGTAGATGGACGACAGCCTAAGGATTTCAGTTCTGCCATGCGTGCTTTGGTTGTTTTTAGGCTATGACATAATATGCGTGGCACGCGAGCTATTTCAAAACGCGAAAATTTTTCCTCAATCATCAAATAATCTAAAACTTCCTTAATCTGCGTTAAAAAAAGAAAAATTAAATTTATATTTTTATACATTGTTTCAAAATTTACCTTGGTTACTCGCACTGTATGCACCTGTGGATGGTTGTCCATAATTGCCTTTGCCTCCGTTGCACTAAAACCTAAGCGATGCGCTACGTATTCTACCACAGAGCCAAACTCGCCCAACACCTCGAGTTCATCCAACGACAGCTTAAGAGAGCTTTTAAAAATACGATTTTAAATATTAAGTACAAATTAAAGCTTAAATTAAACAAACCGCTGCAGAATGGTCTCCGGACAGCGCACCATCCAGGGCATAATTTTATCTTTTTTGGCACGCTTGGCGCGCTCTAGCCGCAGCTCTACAGACTTGGGCGTATAGCGAAAAGCCCAGAGATCCTTTAATATATTAATTGGCGACACATTGTAGTGCATCATATGATCCAGGTTCTTTTCAAACATTTCGTAAGGCATTTCCAGAATAAACAAGCGTTTGCATAGATATTTGGTAACAATTTCCGGACTGACTTGCAACCTGTCGCTTATATAGTAAATACGATTCTCTTGAGAAATAATATGGCTTTCATTATTCAAGCAGGCAACCAGTTTGCGCAGTCGCGGCACTGTCAGGCGCAAGAATGGCACAAAATGATTTATATCACGCATTCGCATGGATTTTATCAAATTTAACTTTGGCTCTAAGCGTCCTGTAAATAAAGAAGTTTAATTAACTTCAAAAAAATTTGGTTTTCTGTGATTACTTACTGTGCTCTAGTGTAAGAACCCAAGGATGTTCTACAATGCTGCACTTAGTTATGCCTTCCAGTTGTAACGTATCTAGAGTTTGTCTTAAAGAACGATTACGATAATTGCGGCTTACTAGTTCATCGCTCATAATGTGCTGTGCCTCCGCTTCGCTGAGTCGAAAATATTCCCTCAATGCGTCGATAAGTACGCTAGCTTTGGAACCGCTTTCGTCTTCTAGGCTATACGGCGCAGGCACGTCCTCATGGTCTGCTTCATTGGAATTGCCTTCCGCAGTGCCCAATATAGCTTCAAATTCGGATTTGCCAGGCTTGGCATTGCTCTCCAGTTGTGTAAAAAGTGTGCGTTGAATGTTTGCAAGTGGCAGCCGTTTGCTGTAGCTGCTACTTGTTGCTACATGTAGTTTAAGTGCCTGCTCAAAGCTACGCAGCAAATTGCGAAGCATCATACAAATTTAAAGAATGAATTTCTTGCTAATTTATTAGTTATTTTGCTTATTCAACACTTTAAATTAAATAAATTGCTGATATGATAAAGCGCTTATGCCGAACAGCTGTGTGTACATAACATATGTGTAAAAAGCTGCCACTAGGTTTTAAAACTTTGTAATACAGAGATATGGCAGCACAAATGTAAGTGCTGCCATAAAAAAGTTGTATGTTGAGTGGCAGCACTTACTGCATTCGTTTCATTTTGCGCGCATTTTGTTAAAAATCTGGAATTGAAGCAGATCTTTTATTTATGTATATCAAGCAAAGCAAAAATTCGTACTGAAGCTAACGCCAACCAGAACGGACACACTGCGGGAATATACAATATGGCGGACAAAGCCTGCAGCAGCCTAGAGAACTCGCAGCTATCAGTTACTGGAAATGAAGACAATGGCAACACAAAGCAACACCTCATTCAGAAGAAACACTCCAGCAGCAATCTGCAGCACTTGGCCCTTAAGCAGCTCAGACTCTCTGCTAAGGTTGCAAATGCAGCGCTTTTGTAGTCTAGGATGTCCTTTTGTGGAGCGTTGTGAACACAAGGACTATTGAAAGCAACTTCAACATCAGCAAAGCGGGAAATTAGTTCAAAATGCTGTTGGCAACGAAAACCGCAGCCACCTAGAAGTTTGCGGGCCTCAACAATCCTACGAAATCGGACTCTGTTCGATGGTTCGGCGCCAGGTACGTGCTGGAGCCCCTGGGCGGCGACTGCCTTGCGGGTTCCATCGCAATGCTTGCTTTGTGATGCTGGTCGACGGTTTTCGCAAAATGTGGCCAATCCATTTACACTTTCTTCGCTTAATTTCTACCACTGCTTGTGTGTGTTGAGTACGCTCCCAAAGGACTTCGTTCGAGATACGCTCTGGCCACCAAATCTTCAATATAAGACGGAGACATTTGTTGATAAAAACTTGGATGCGTGATTGTATGCTTGCAGTGCTTTTCCATGTTTCGCATCCGTTGAACAGGGTTGATTTGACATTGGAATTGAATAGGCGTAACTTGGTGTTGACACTTATTTGGCTAGACTTCCACACGGCTCTCAATTGGCCAAAAGTTGACTTGGCCTTGTTTAGCCGCGCTACGACATCTTCTTCTGCACCGCTTTTCTCAGCAATAACACTTCCGAAGTATGTGAAAGCCTTAAGGTGTTTGATTTCTTCGTTGCCCACCAGGATGTTCGGATTATTAGACGCGGTATATCCACTACTTAAAACTTTCGTTTTCTCGATGTTGATATGCAAGCCGGCTCGTGACGCCTTGGTGCTGAGAACGTTAATTTTGCTTTGCATATCAGAACTCCTGTGACACAGAAGACATATGTCATCAGCATATTCCAGATCGCCAAGTTTTGTGAAAGGAGATCATTGGATCAAGGAGATCCATTGAATAACTAAGAGCTCGCATCAATATATTTCAAAACAAAAATAGGTTTTTTTTTTTGTAATAAAAATTGGTGTGTCTAATTTTAAGTTTGCCCCCCAAGTCTAAAACGAACATAATTTATACGCCACAATATGATTCTTCCCAGGGTATACAATGAGCCACATATTCCACGTTCCAGCTTCAGGGTAATTGTTTATTGCTTATGGCTATTCTTCGTAACAGCTGCGATTCTCCAGTGGATGGGCATTCTATTATGGTGAGTTCCATAGTGTCCAACATACGGTTAGCTCTACTCATGAAAGTCGGCCCACAGGAAACCTTTCAGACATTTTTTTCGTGATCATGAATACGTTAGCATTATATGCCTACTGTTAGCTTGTCTTTTGCTGGCGTTTTTTCTACTGAATCCCCCATTGCGAAAAGTAGATACCCTAAACTGGGTGATGACGATAGTTACAGTAGAATTGCTTATTATTGGAGTCGCTGCGTTGACCATCCGCAGAAAACTGTACACCATGTTAATGTATTCAATTATTGTGCTACTGCTGGTCATTATAGTCATTATCGTTGGATCGTTTATGCCCTGTGATCTTACCCGAAGACCAGCTGGTCTCTTTGTGCTGTCCACCATATTTTTAACTTTGAGTGTATTTTACATGATGATTTTTATTACCGTCTTTAGATATTTTTTTTTCTTTGTTGCACATGAAAGTTGCATTTGCTTTTTCTTATTTGCTCATCTGATAGCAACCACTGTGCTCCTGGTTAGTCTGTTTGAAATTGTTGCTGCTTTAACCCAAATGATTTATTTTTGTACTTGTTTAGTTTATTATGTATCATGCTCAGTTGGTAAATGGCTACAGGCATGCCGAAATTCGAGAAGATGATGGCCTAATGGCCACTCTTTTACTTTTCTGTTATTTTATTTTACTTATCATGCTTACCTGTTATACATGCTGGCCAACTTTACCTATGGACAGAAAAAGACATCATCTCACTACTACAGAGAGTACTTTAAACACTTTAGCAAAGGACATTGAAAGTGAAAGCGGTGATGCAAGTGAGAGAGGTGATTCACCAGACGTAGCTTCTGCAAAGGTGACTATTGGTGTTGCCTATAGTGTCGATGCAAGTAACAATTTGGATGCAAGTACTGGTGTTGCCAGAGCAAAAGGTAGATGGAAGCCTAAGAGAGTTGACTTAAGAGCTAAAGTCAGTAAAGATGCAAATGGTGATGGAAAAATCTTAAGTGGAAATAAAGATGAACGCACGGAAAATGGAGGCTCGACAGGTGAAACTGACCATGCCAAATCGTTACATACAAGTACGGCATCAATTGACGAACCAATTGCATCTGCGTACTTAGTAAACGCGACATTTTGGTATACCTTCGATGTACCCAGAAATGATTATGACGTGATAACCCAAGAATACGAAGACGATGATTTTAGAGATGCGAAATATGGACATAGAGATAGTGAATCTGATGAGAAAAGTAGAAGAACTGAGGATGAAGGGGGCATTGAAAATGAACGTGAAGAAAGTGATAGAAATGATTTTGGTGGTGATGAAAATAGTGAAGGTGTGATCGATGACGTGAAAGATGAGCATAGAGACAGTAAAGCTGATGAGAAAAGTAGAACTGAAGATGAAGACGAAGGTGTATCCGATGACGTGAAAGATGAGCATAGAAACAGTGAAGCTGATGAGAAAAGTACAACTGAAGATGAAGATGACATTAAAGATGAACGTGAAGAAAGTGAAAGAAATGATTTTGGTGGTGATGAATCCGATGACGTGAAAGATGAGCATAGAGAGAATGAAGCTGATGAGAAAAGTAAAACTGAAGATGAAGGCGGCGTTGAAAATGAACCTGAAGAAAGTGCAAGAAATGATTTTGGTGGTGATGAATATAGTGAAAGTGTATCCCTTGACGTGAAAGATGGGCATAGAGACAGTGAAGCTGATGAGAATAGTAGAACTGAAGATACAGTGGTGAAAATAGTGAAGATGTAACCGATGAATACAAAAAATAGGGTGATGAGAAATAATATCTAGAAATGAAAAATTAGTTATTATTTCTCAGCACATTATTTATCATTGTAACAAATACAGAAAATGTTTCGTAGCAACCCAGCAAGCTAAAAGAACAGAAAAAATGCTGCATTTGGCGAAAGAACTAGATCATCTAAACATTTTGGCTCACGGAACGAATGCGTCTCAAAATCCGCAGGAAAATGTGATAACACGTATGCTAATAATAAGACTATTTGAAAACTATCGGAAGAAACAAGACTTTGGGCACTTTTTTAATACAAAAACTATTTCCGAGTAATAAAACAAGAATTTTATAAAAAAAAAATGATTTTGTAGCTTCCTTTATGCACAGCTTAAGAACTTAACTTGGTTGGGAATATTCCAAAAAAAAAACGAAAAATGCTGCTTGCCTGAAACACAGTTACGATATGCTGAATATCCTTTGGTTAATTGTATTTTTTATGCCATGCACTTTGGGAAGAAAGGTATTATAAGTTTGTGGAAAAAATTTGTATATGTAACACCTAAAAGAAAACAAGTAAGACCCTACCGAACTGACCAGAATGACAAAAGAAACCGATTTAGCCTTGCTCGGTGCTTTTTATCGTCCAGCTCTTTGCTCCCTTTTCTCTTAATTTTGAGGATACCTCCCATCTTTTTGAAGCTATAATATTCCAACTCGACACAGACCATTCTTTTGCAAAATTGAGAATTCCTCGATCTTTAGCCAAAAGTCATTAAATTTAAACCCCTTTTACTAAAAAAAATCTAAAAGGTGCGTCATCTCGCCGTCATCTATAAAAACTTGACAAAAAAAAACGCTGGACTGTGATAGTCCTTTTTTGTATTCTTTACCACGAAACCTTTCCCCATATAAAGTTAGGATGAAAAATTTCATTCAAAATCGAATGAACACTTTGAAAATTAGGTAGTGTAGTCGATAGTTAAAGTTCGTTGTTCTTAAAAGATTGTCAGAAAGATGGAACTATACGTTGGGAATTTTTAAAGACACAATATCGGCAAAATTGTGAATCTAATAAGTGAAGTTTTGTTTGTAAAATTTCTCACTGTTTGAGTTGAAGACTCACCACCTTGGAAATAAGTTTTTAACATTTCCCAACATTCTTCAAGCGAATAGTGCCCCATTTCGTAAATGTCAGAGTTTCTGTTACTTGCCGAATGACATCTGAGGTTTTTAAAGTCAAATAATAATAATCCAAACGCTAGATGGACCACCCTATATTTAAATCTTAATTTCCGATTTACGTCCTCAAGATCATTAATATTGCATGAAACTAAAAGTATCTGCAAAAATCTGAAAATCAACTACTTTTATATAGACTAGGGGGCTCCGCGCCCTACGTGCTTCGCACGCCAACCCCGGTCTTCTTTATTTAATTCAGATCATCCAGACTATTCTATACCCTGTGCAATTCTTTATATCTATAATGTTCGTATGAGTGAACGTATCGAGGTGAAACTTATATTGTGCACACCGTATGAGGTATGGCTATCACATAGTGTAAGTTTCACCTCGATACGTTCACTCATATGAACACAATCTGTACCACACTAATTTTTTTGTTGATGTATTTATATATTTTCAATTTCAAAGGTTTGCTTTATTGGCAAAGGAAGTTTAAAATTTGCTTTAAGCTAGCATTAATATAAAAAGAGATTAGATTTTTTATAATCTTAACAACTGAAAAATTAAATATGTATTATATGTTTTATGAGCAAGGAAAAAGAGGCTGGTGAAAAACCTTGCAAAACAGATTATAGATTAATAAAATTTTTTATTCCCAAATAAAATACACAATGAATAAATTTTCTTGACTGGTTTTATTACAGAAATATTTTTTTTAAAAATACTGTCATACAACATCAAACCTTCGAGATATCGAGAATATAGAACGAAATATTTGCAAAAATTATAATTCCAAACTTTACACAAAGAATTCATCAATAATATATCACAAAAAGTACTGAGAGAAAAGAAATTTAACAAGAATTTAGTATTTTGGGCTTCCAAGAAACAATTTTGGTTTATTGCACATCAATGTCCTTGGTCACGCGACCAACCCAGTAGACAAAACTGGACTGCACCACAGATGCCATGATTTTGACATTACCCTTATAACCAGCAGGAGCTTGCCACTCAAAGGTCACACCATTGACGGGCTGTTCCTTCTTGACCTTCATATGTGTGAGTGTGTCCTGTAAAAAATACAATTAGTCATATCTCAGTTTACACGAATAATTAGTTGATAAACGCACCTGAGGTCCTACGCAGTCCAAGGTCTGTGAGTGCTCTGGATCAACAACTGTGAATTTACCCACCACACGATTCTGACCATCACGAGCCTGAAGAATGAAGCCCAGGAAGTTATCGCCACCCAATGTAAGTCTCAACTTCTCGGTGCCCGTCACGTGGGAGGCACCACTCAAGCTATAGGGCGGCTTGACGGTTTGAGGAGTAGCGCCATGCTGAGGAGTTAAATCCTTGCAGGCGGGCAGTGGTGCGCCCTCGGAGTAGGCATGTGCACTGACAGTCAAACAGGCGACGATAACAAACAAGCGGAACATTTTGTTTGGTTTCTCTGAAAAGTGAAAAAAATAAGTTTAGGAAAATATGTTTATTGTATAATCGGCAAAGAGCCATTGTGACGTGTAATGTTAAAAAAATTAAGGATTTGTATTTTTGCGAATAATCTAGAAAGGAGCTATTTACTTAATCTTAATATTTTCATGATAAAAACAAAAAAAAACTTCAAAAAGTGAAGCGATACTTTCTAAAAAATCTTGCACGTTCTCAATTTCGATTTTTGTGCCGATATCACTAGGATTCTACAAGTTTAAATGATTAACACGATAACAACGATAATTTAGCCAATTGTAATGGGAATCGATATGCTGAGCAGACATGATTTTTAACGCTTTTACTTTATTTGAATTTTAATTTCATTTTAATATCAGGTATAAATTTGAGCCGGAAATATTTTCAAAAACGAATATTTGAAAAATTTAGCTTCTCGATTTCGTACGGGAGCTGAATTTTGGTTCGTTATATTGATATTCGTTATAACGAGATTTAATAAGTTGATTATATGAAAAAAGTTGGTAATATAAAAAACTTCATTGTAATGGAGTATTTCGGTATGGGGAGTTTCGATTGTAAATTAATCTAACTCTAAACGAACTATTTTGCTCTCCATATCTATTTAGAAATTGAGTATTGTTTAAAGCTGTACTACATTTTTCCAAAAACTATTTTGTGTTATAGTCCAACAATATTGAAGGAAACTAGGCTTCAGGGATACGTTTAAAAAAAAAAAATATACAAAAATAGATACGAAAAATTGTCCAAATCATTTTCTTTGCGAGTTCGTAAACCGGTTAAGTTAGAAATTGAATATTGGTTAAAGGTATACTAAATTATTTCAAAAACCATTTTGTGTTATAGTCTGACATGATTAAAAGTAAGCTATCGAAATACATATATTAAAAAAAAATAAATTTAAAAAAATTCAGCATTAAAGTCACATTTTCTTTTTATATATTTTTAGTTTGAACATTTAGAATAGCTCGGGACCACAGAATTCACCTCTCCCAATAAAAGATATAGTCAGAATCTGGAAAAAAGGCAGAGGTTCTCTCAAAATTTGTTTAAGTCAGCAAGTATCTGTTATGTTAAGTGAAAGAGCTATAGTTAAATAATCTACAAGTGAATTGGGAATCTTGATAAGATTTATAATACAACATAAGCCCAAGATAACAAAATTGTAGTGAACTTTAATATGATAGTGCTAGTCATATATATATTCCGATTAATGGTTTTAAAAAATTTGTATATCCCGTACCTTATGGTACAAAGGGTATATTAAGGTTGTGCAAGCCAAAAATGTATGTAACATACAGAAGGAGTCGTCGAAGATATCCTTAAGTTAGCTAAAGTACGATCTGAATGACTAGAGAAGTCAATATACCTATGTCCGTCTCTCTGTCCGTCTGTATGAACGCCTAGATCTTAGAGATGGTAAGAGCTACAGCAAATTAAACTTTCAGGTTTGATTCCTTATTATATACAATATATAATATATTCTTGGTGTCGGGATTATATTATATAGCTCCCATATGGGTGTTTCCGAAGACCTCGCAAAAAAAACAAAGGTTTTGGATAGATAATTCGTTTTTTGAAAAAGATATCGTAATCAAATTTAGCATTCGGAAGTTTTTCCCAAGCGCTGGAATTTTGATCAAAATCGGTTCATCGGCCTATCGTTCAAAAAAAAAACGTTTTTGGTGCATAATTCGTCTGTTTTTTTTTTTTTTTTGTTAAATATCGGAACCAAATCGGGCAATAAAAAATCTCTTCGAGTACTTCAGCAATATACCGGATTTGATTGCAATTTGATGGTACAGGATATGCCAAAATCGTCCACGCCCTACTTTAACGTATGCCATCTTTTTTATACGTTTTTGGGGTCGCTGAAGCTGAAAATCCAAAATCCCCTAGTATGTCAGGGCTCTGAGATAATCTCCAAAATAAATTTTTCATGCGGTTTATTATTATTATTTACTTTAGGGTGCTGAGGTTTTTAGAACTTTGGATTTGGATTCAGGGGCACAAAATCCATTACGTTAGCCCTATTACACGACTTATTTTGTAAACCTTTGTTCTTTGAGGAATGAGCAAGAAAACAGCTAAATTCGTTTAAAGACAATTTAGATAATAGAAAAAGGAATACATAAAGATTAAGAATTAAATCAAAAATTATTATATTTTTTTTTTTATATAATTTAGATTTGTTTTAGTAACTAAACATTTTTGGAATTAAAAAGGCTTGCCGTCAAAAAAATATACCTACTAATTGTGACAATATCCAAAAAACTTTACATTAACAAAACGCTCAGGAGTTTTTACAAATTTTTTAATATTTTTAAATTTTTAAATATTTTACCATTTTAATTAATAAGCAATTTAAAAAAATCACCTTGCACGTTGCAGAAATTATTTCAAATCATAAGATTTACCCATCCATGGTATCTAATTACTCTCATGACATGACTATTATTTATAGACAAATATAAAAAATTATCATCGTCTCTAGAACTAAAAAATACCCTGTCTAAAAAAATTTACTTATAAATAACAAACTCACAAAAACTTAACTCTAACAAAAGTAACGCTCACATTTGACATTTTTTGTATTTTTAAATTTTAGTTAAATTAACTTTTCAAATTAATAATCCATTAAAAACAAATGCTATCTTAACATCTCTAAGGTTAACCCACAGAAAAACCATGGTCCCTAATTACTCTCATGACATGACTATAATTTATAGACAAGTATGAAAAATTATCATCGTGTCTAGAACTAAAAAATTCCCAGTCTAAAAAAATTTACCTATAAATGAAAAATGCACAAAAACTTAATTCTAACAAAATTAACGTTCACGTTCTAAAATTTGTAAATTTTAATTAAATTAACATTCAAACAACATCTCTAAGGTCAACTCAAAGAAAAACTATGGTAACTAATTAACCTCATGGCATGACTATTATTTTTTAACAAGTAAAAAAAAAGTTATTATCGCCCCTAGAACTTAAAAGTTTTGCCATGCCTACTTACTAACTGCAATTACTTATAATTACTTAATACAATATTTTTATAAACAAACATAATTAATTAATTAAAATTTGCATTGAAGCGTTAATTTTTTTTTTGCCATAAAAGCCTTGGCCACTTTTGTTGACTTTGTTGTTGTTTTTTTCTTTTATTTATTTATGTAGAAATGCAAATTCAGGTAAATCAACCTACACGTTTATGCAGTCTGTCAACAACTTCTTTGTAATCTTTAAACTAAGTTGTAGTAGATTACCTCGAGGAACTGGCGCGGTGCCCGCAAATTATAATTTATTAGACGCCACATGTTGGGTTAACTACATTTCGTAGAGCCGGCAATTTTGTTATTAGCAAGTTGACCAAATGTACCAATCAATTTGCATTTTCTGAACGTTTTTTTGGGAAAAACAAATTCCCCTTAAAACAAAAGACTTTTAAACAATTAGTATAACTATAAACTTGTCCAAGCTGCAAGCTTTTTAAAACAAAAACTGGTTACTGACGTACAGTGAAGCCAGAAAGTATTTGGACACTTTTTAGATTTCAATTTAAGCTTAGCTAGAAGTGGTCATATTCTAAATATCTTTGGAGTTGTATTCCAATGTTGATAGTTTGAAAAATAATAAGAAATAAAAAAAAATTAAATTTAAGGAATCATTAAGACAGCAATAGACACGTAGATGGAGATGATTGTCCCCAAAGTGACCAATAAATTTATAAATAGTGTGGAAAGTCGTTGGGAAGCTGGTTTTAAAGACAAAGGCCTTACTACCTAGAAATCTAATATTAACCCATTTTTTAAATACAATATGTTATTATTTAAGTTCAATAATAATTTTTTGTTATAAAAAGTGACCTTTTTTAGTTTTTAATTTATTTTTAATAATAAATACTTTAAATTCTAACTTAAAGGTATTTCCGTAGAATAATCCACGCTAGCTAAAAGATTAAAAGCTGGCCAAAAATAAATTAACCATAAAAATGGTTAAACTGTAACGCTTTAAAGATTTTTCTACAACTAAGGTGTTGTAAGATGGCAATATTACTTTGTTCTGAATCGTTTTTTGTATTTTTAAGAATATCTTCTCTTGATCATTCCCTTATTATTATCTGTTCTCCCTTATATATATTTATCAAAAGATGTAGCCAAAGTCTTGTGCTTGGAAAACGAACAAATTTATTCGGATTCGTTTTGGCGTGCTCCCAATTCCACATTTTTTTTCTGTCGTCATCTACTCATATTTCCCTTACTCTTTGTTAACACCGCTCTACACCTTTGGAGGGAAATTATCCAAGACTATGCTATTCTTATTACAAGGGAAATTTTTTTTATGCAAGACATGAACCATTTCAGCAAGACATGAGCTTTTTTTATGCAAGACATGGACCATATAAAAATTCGATTTGAGTTGTGCATGTTCGGTTGATTCAGAAAAGAAATAATTAAAACTAATTATCAATAACTATTTAACTTGAAATTGGCATAAATACAATCTAAGAATATCAAAGAAAATTTGAAAAATTTCTGTGTACACTTTTCCACCTATTTTGGCAATTCGCTTTAATTCCTCTTGCAACAAAACAATAGCTTTCAAACCACATAAAAAAATCGCGTAAGTGAAATTGGAAGCAGCAAATGTGTTATTTCATAACGAATCCGAATAAAATGTCCGGTTTCGTGTTCCGGACCACGACAAATTATTCTTTATTGTTATATTATTATTATATTTTGAACAAGTGATATGTATACACTAAAATTTCATAAAAAAAATTATATTTTGAGTTATATAATTTTAAAAAAATTATTACTAAAAAGATGGCGTACGTTAAAGTCAGGCGCGTACTCTAAAAAACTTCTGAATGCCAAATTTGGTTACAATATCTTCACAAACAAACGAAACACAACAAATTTTGTACAAAAAGCGTTTTTTTCGACCGATCGATCCTATGGGAGCTATATGATATAGTCAACCGATTTTGATCAAATTTGGTATAGTACTTGGGAACTCTAAAAAACTTAATGCCAAATTTGGTTACAATATCTTCACAAACAAACGAAACACAACGAATTTTGTAAAAAACACGATTTTTTGACCGATTGGTCCTATGGGAGCTATATGATATAGTCAACCGATTTTGATCAAATTTGGTATAGTGCTTGGGAACTCCAAAAAACTTAATGCCAAATTTGGTTACAATATCTTCACAAACAAACGAAACACAACGAATTTTGTACAAAAAACAAATTTTCGACCGATCGATCCTATGGGACCTATATGATATAGTCAACCGATTTTGACAAAATTTGGTACAGTGCTGGGGGTTTCTAAAAAACTTCCGATTGCCAAATTTGGTTATGATATCTTCATAAGCAAACGAATTATCCATCTAAAACTTTTGCTTTTTTTGCACCCCTATGGGAGCTATATAATGTAGTCCCGATATCAAAAAAATAAAATAAACTTGTCTCCTATGGATTAATAAGGGATCTTATCTGAAAGTTTGGTTGCTCTAGCTCTTACCATCTCTGAGATCTAGGCGTTCATACGGACAGACGGACAGACGGTCAGACGGACAGACGGACATGGGTATATCGACTTCTCTAGTCACTCTGATCATACTTTAGGTAACTTTGGGGGGTCTCCGACTTCTCCTTCTGTACGTTACATACATTTTCGGCTTGCGCAAACACAATATACCCTTTGTACCATACGGTACAGGGTATAACAAGAAAAGTTTTTCCAGTTGCACTATTTTAAATTATTAGAAACATGCACGTGCCAAAAATCGTTTCCATTATGCCAACATTTCGCTTAATTATAAAGCTTCAAAAGCGTCCGAATAATTTTTGTTATGACTGTATGCATCGTAAAAAACTAAAGAAAAATATTTGCTGTATATTTCCATAGAAGTCTGTTTTCCACATAAATGCATAAACATTTTACGTTGCAGCAAACAGCTGTTAAGTTATTCTCAAATGAAAGTTGCATATTTTAACCATTTTTTATACAATTTATTATATCAAGTGCACTTTATTTACCATTTCCGGTTTCGGAATTGTCAAAACAACTACTCTACTTTATATAAGTCATACATAATACAAATTGTCACAGCTCACAGCTGAACTTCAAATGTTACTAAGCAAGTTCAAGGCTTGGCTTTGACAATACAAATTCATTGTTCCAACATCATTGCTGAGATTTTGTTATCTCTATTTATAAGGTTTTTTAAACTTTAAGCTCCATAATTGCTACCACAATGTCCCACGCCAATGCGTTGAGGCATAAAACAAGTGGAACCTGTGGAAGACCTTGTGTAAATTGAAAGACACACAAAAATAAAATATTGTCAAGCCAATGCAAAGATGCTGAGCTTTTCTATACCCTACAAAGAGTCGTTTAGCTTGGTAGGCAGCGGGGTTTTGAAATTCAAGAATCTGATACTTTATTATTAATATTGACTCTTTCTATATAAAAGCTTAAACAGTAATCTTTAAAAAATAAATACTTTAAATTGAAATAGTTTTTCTAAACATGTCTCTTATGTTACATTTTTACAATCAGATAAATCTGAGTTCGTGGTGAGGAGAAGAAACTTCTACCACATCATCTGCATGAATTTTTAATTAAAAGATGGCGTACGTTAAAGTCGGGCGCGGACGACTTTAGGATATCCTGTACCACTGCTTGCAATAAAATCCGGTAAATTGCTTACGAACACCAAAAGACATTTGATTGCCAAATTAGACCAAAAACAGACGAATTTTTAATCAAAAACTTTTTTTCGACCGATCGGCCCTATGGGAGCTATATGATATAGTCAACCGATTTTGATAAAATTTGGTACAGTGTTGAAGATCTCTAAAAATCTTCTGAATGCCAAATTTGGTTATAATATCTTCACAAACAAACGAAACACAACGAATTTTGTGCAAAAAACGTTTTTTTGACCGATTGGCCCTATTGGAGCTATATGATATAGTCAACCGATTTTGATAAAATTTGGTACAGTGTTGAAAATCTCTAAAAAACTTCTTAATGTCAAATTTGGTTACAATATCTTCACAAACAAACGAAACACAACGAATTTTGTACACAAAACAAATTTTCGACCGATCAATCCTATGGGACCTATATGATATAGTCAACCTATTTTGATAAAATTTGGTACAGTGCTGGGGGTTTCTAAAAAACTTCCGATTGCCAAATTTGGTTATGATATCCTCATAAGCAAACGAATTATCCATCGAAAATTTTTGCTTTTTTTCGAGGTCCTCTGAAACACCCCTATGGGAGCTATATAATGTAGTCCCGATATCAAAAAAATAAAATAAACTTGTCTCCTATGGATTATTAAGGGATCTTATCTGAAAGTTTGGTTGCTCTAGCTCTTACCATCTCTGAGATCTAGGCGTTCATACGGACAGACGGACATGGGTATATCGACTTCTCTAGTCACCCCGATCATACTTTAGGTAACTTTGGGGGGTCTCCGACTTCTCCTTCTGTACGTTACATACATATTCGGCTTGCACAAACACAATATACCCTTTGTACCATACGGTACAGGGTATAATAAAAAAAACAAGAAGCTTACTGGGCGGATACTCTATATACCAAGAGTGTCTGATATTGAAATGCGCTCTGCGGTACCTGCATTTTTTTCGAATAAAAGACGCGGATGACTTCTAGTTCTACAATTAACGCTAATACTATTAACAAATTATAAGTTCGTATTCTCATATAATTCGTGATAACAAAAATTAAAGAGATAAATAGCATTTTGTGTATAAGAAAAATAAGTTTTAGTTAATTTTTATTATGTATTATTTGAAAAGCAAACTAACTCCCTATAAAGAACTTGTCTATAAAACACAGCATTTTAGTAGTGGAAAGTTAAGCTCACATGTAGGGTATTCACGCTTGCTGTTGAGCTGAGGACTTTTGCAACAAAGATCTGAGTTTTAACTCTCAACTCAACTTTTACTCTATACATACACAATTCTAATTTTACAAGGGATCGTCTAGAAATGCGAGAATTTGGCTGCTTAGAAGACTGGTTCAATTTTTGTATGGCAGCTACATATATCAAATAGTGCACCAATTTTAAAAAAAAATAATTTTTTTTAAATGTTTCATATTAGTCTTCACATTTGTGTGAAGTTTGATCAATTTTGGTGCACTATTTAGCATAGCTACCATACAAAATTTGAACCAGTACTCTCTAAATCCAAGAGACAGGAAAACGGACCTGCGGATTGCGTTTCCTTCAATAAAAAATTGTTGCTCCTTCTGATTGTTGGATACTAGTTTTTAGCTTTTGAGTTAGTTGAATAGAAAGTGTTGCCAAATACGCCGTTTCAACACTCCAATACTATATTTTGTTATTTTTAGTCACTTTATGATATAAAAAGCATCACAAAAAGTAAACGTAATGAATTTTAATAAATAAACTGAGCTTAACGCAATGAAATAAGTAAGGCTTATGCATTTTATTTAATAAATTGAGCAATTATTACTTATAAGTGGCTAACCCAACTCCAAAGCGGCGCCAAATTTAAAATTTACAAATGTTAACAAAATCTGAAAAGAAGAAGCATAAAGTCAACTCATAAACTAACAAAAAGTGCGTTCACGCCTAAGACGGTTGAGTTTTTGCGTAACTTTCCAACTCAACGGGTACCGTGAATATACCAATAGGTTTTTAGATATCTAGAATTTTGCGTTACGCATATAAATTAAATTTCATTGTTTTTTTTTTGAGACTCACAATTAATAAATTAAGTAAAGAAAAAATAAGTTAAATTTTTTTTGTGACTTGGCAATTTTTAGTGAAAATGTTGCAAGAAGTAGACTTTTTCTTGAAAAAAAATATTTGATTATAAGTTAAGTTGAAAAGGAAGTAAAATAAGAGATATTGCTAAGCAAATCTGGAATTCCTTACTGCACTAATCAGGAATTTAGAATGAGAAGGTTTTAATTTAAAAAAAATTACTACGGGCATTTAAGCACTCAACGAATTTCGAAACTGTCTCTTTTGACAAGAACGAAATACTTCTTAATTAGATGACAGCCGTGCAGGACAAAAATCTACCCATAACTAAGCCACTAATTACACAAAAAGCCAAAGAATTGGATTAAATTGTTACAGATTTGAAACTTGGCGCACGTTACACACAATATAGGAAACAATTATGTACAAAAATTCTAGACCAGTTGGACCACGTCTTTAGGGACATCTTGAAAATATTCCGTTCCTGTGCCACAAGCGGGAGAGAGGTATATTTTGACGAAAATCAGCATCACTTAGTTTATGGATGATCCCTTATACATCCTCCAACCGCGAATATAGATTGTTTAATATACTATATAATACATATAATATTATATATTTAAAAATAACAAAACCATCTTTTCGTATCCTATGCTCTTATTAGCCTTTATAATTTACTCTCTTTCGAACGATCTGTGTTCTCTATCACTTCTTTTATGTTAAGTTATCTTAACTTGCATCTTAGAGCATCCTGGTCCAATTCTGAGTAAGTCAGCTAGTTGATCAACTGTGCTCTTTTAGCTTTTTCCTAAAATAATATTTGTTTGCACTTCCTTCCTTAACTTTGTTATTGTAAATCTTACTCTCTGGCCGATTTATGATGTGAGTCAGTGCATATTGTTATAAAGTTCCATCGGACTAGTTTATATATATTTTTTCTTCGGTCCATTTTTTAAAAAAATTCCTTTTCTAAGGTTAAATGGGCTTTATTGTACACTTTAAAAATATTTTTCCAATTTGTGGAAACTTTAACATTAATACGTTGAAAATGACTTTTAAGGTTGCGTTCTCAGGAGTAAAAGGCAATTTTTTTGTTTATTAGGCTCACATATGTCTATATACCAATTTAGCGGTTTTACCTAATACAATATCTTAAATTATTTACAGAAAGTATACAATTGCAGTTTATAAAGAAGTCTGATATTGTCAATATAATTGCCTATCGGCCGTGCTCCGGAAACCGAAAAAACAAAACGAATAAATTTTGTTCTGCACCCAAATCCGCATTTTTTGCTGTCGCTATCTGCTCATATTTCCCTAACTCTTTATTAGCAAAGTTCTACAATTTTCGAATTTAATCACCACAATGCTATTCTTTATTATTATTAATGGGGATAAAGATGTACTGCGACCCAAATGGATCTATTGTACCCCCTTCACGGCTCAGAACTCTCCCAGCAGTCCAATAGCCTGCATATATTCCAGTATTTTGGTTGGACTTAGGGTAACAACGATCTCCGGTGAGAGAACGTACATGCCTAAAAACTTGTTTCTTTTGTTAATGACGGCCATGCATTCGCATAGTAAATGTATTGAAGTTTCTTCCTCCATGCTACAGAAGCGACATAGTCCACTATCCGCTATGCCAATTTTATTTAAGTGGCTGCGGAGCCTACAATGTCCCGTCAGGATCCTCACAGTATTTTTCCCGTGAGTTATCATGACTTTGAACCTCTTGCGGTTGTAGTTAGAGAGAAGGGCTTTTGCCTGCTTAAGTCCTGGTGTCTGTGCCCAGTGAAGCAGCCGTTTATTTTCCTCCTCCATTTTCAACAGGTCCCGTACCACATGGTTACCAATCCCACAATATGGTTCGGGTCCGATTAGCGGTGTTGCTGCACCGGTCCTTGCTAGTCTATCTGCCAGCTCATTTCCAGGAATATTGTTATGTCCTGGAACCCATCTAATCGTGAGCTTATTCCTAGCACCTAATTTGTCTAGTGCAGTTCTCACTTCTTTTACCAGCCCTGATGTAATCTTGGCTCTACTTAATGCCTTTATCGCTGCTTGACTGTCAGACAGGATGGAGATGTCCCTGCCGTGGTAGTTATTTTGCAGATTGAACTCTGCACGCCTTCCAATAGCACAGACTTCAGCTTGGAAGATGCTGGTGTGTCTGCCTAGTGATTCGTAATACTTTGTCCTGGGTCCTACTACCCCCAGGCCAATGCTATTCTTATTAGAAGGGAAATTTTTTTATTGAAAACATGAACCATATTTTATGCAAGACACGCACCATGTTTGTGTATGTGAACGTATAGCAAAAATTCGTTTTCAGCTATGGGTTGAATTCGAAAAAAATAATTAAAAATATTAAACAATGAATATCTAACTTGAAATTTGCATAAATAGAATCTAAATAAATTCTATAATCTAAGAATATCAAAGAATTTTTACAAAATTTATTTCTGTTTAAAATGCGTAAATTTTTGCACCTATTTTGGCAATTCGTTTTAATTCCACGTTCAAAAACGTTTTCCGTTTCAAACCACATAAAAAAAAATGTTTTGGTGAAATTAGTAGCACCAAAAATGTGAATTCAAAACGAATCCGTATAAAAATCCACGTAAATTATTCGAATTCGTTTTCCAGAGCATGGCCGTATATCGTTTCTTTTGAGAAAAATCGGGCTTGATCTGCGTATCTATAATACGAACCAATTTTCAGTACCCGTCAGGAAGCAAGCAACGCTGAATTTAATGATTAGTTATTTAAGTATTACCCCAAGTTTGAGCAACAGAACTACAGGAAACGTTTGGCATACATTTTATTCATCACACAAAAAATTATTATTCCCAAATGGTTTCACAAAGAAGAGTATTTCAAATTCTCAGCACGAATAATATTGCTTGTATCTGGTTTTTGTAAGTGTGTCTTTTTTTTTTAGTTTATATTTCGTGTATCTTTGGAAGAGTTTAACGCCTCCAAATGTCTTTGTTTTGTTATATGCTAAAGTTCAGCATTGGTACAATTGCCAAGCCCGACAAGTCTGGTAATATATTTTCTTTCAATATTTTTTTTTTTTTGTGGTTTTGTAGAACCGGTTTTATATTTTTTTTTACTTTTGAGAGATTTTGTTTAAATTAAATAACATCGTTGTTTTAAGTGTTCGTATATTTATTTTTATTTTTTCTTGTCGTGATAAGCTAGTTTTGTAATGCTAAATTATGCAGCCGGGGCTCAGTGAGGCATGAAGCATGCTTCGAATTAAGTTATGGAAATTGTTTTGGGCATTGTTTAACTTCAAAATTGGCAGGGATTGAACATTTTAGGCGTAATTACTTTTTGAAATAATAAATGCAATAAATAGATAATTAATAGTAGAGTTCATTGGAATAAAGCGCAAAACAGCAATAAGATGAATGAGTTTGTTTTAAGCCAAATTAAAAATTCATGCCTCTGCGTATTTCCGCTTTTTTGTAGCGAAGAAACCCTGAAATTTTGAACTTCAAATCACAAAATTCTGTGCTCTAGTTGTAGACATTATATGCAGAGGCAAAATAGAAACCGGTTATAATTTACAAAAATAACTTATTTAACAAGTGGCGAACTTGATTTGAATAATTTCAGCTGAATAATAAAGTTATTATGCAATCAAGTACAGAATTAAAAGTAATTCAGAAGCTGATTAGAAAGTTGAGTGTAACATTTTGAAAAGAAAAAAGTGTAGAGTGTTTTATATGCAGGTTCCGAAAAGGCTCCAGAGAACTACCGAATCAGGTTTTAGTTTTAAAGCAAGATTTATTTAAGTAATTTGAAAAAAAATTTGCAGCTGGCAGAAATGGTTGAAGCGAAACCATTTATAAAAACTTTGCTGGTTCCTAAATGGTTCAAAAGAACCACTGACTCAAAACTTAAGTTAGAAGCAAGGTTTATTTAAGTGCCATTTAGAAAAAACTTTAAACGCCACAAAAGTTTTCCAAACATTACTTGAATGTAAATATATTATATGCATAATTAATAATATTTTTAACATTTGAATTTCTTTATTTCTAAATAATTTATTATGAAAAATATTTGACCAAACCAAAGTATATTCTTCGGATTTAGTTAGGTGCTGGTTTAACGATATTAAAAAGCTTTTATATTTTTTCTTTATTTCTAAATAATTTTATTTTTTAAGTGATTGTCTTTTTTATTTGAAACAAGGCAAAGATAATTTTTCGGATTTTTTATAAAACGATCTTGAAACGTTTTATAAGTTTTTACGAAAACCAAACAAAGAAAATTTTCCGGATTTAGTTAGGTGCTGGTTTAACGATATTAAAAAGCTTTTATATTTTTTCTTTATTTCTAAATATTTTAATTTTTTAAGTGATTGTCTTTTTTATTTGAAACAAGGCAAAGATAATTTTTCGGATTTTTTATAAAACGATCTTGAAACGTTTTATAAGTTTTTACGAAAACCAAACAAAGAAAATTTTCCGGATTTAGTTAGGTGCTGGTTTAACGATATTAAAAAGCTTTTATATTTTTTCTTTATTTCTAAATAAATATTTTTCAAATGATTGTATTTTAAAAGACAAATTTTTGTATTTTAAACAATCCAAAGAAAATTTTTCGGATTTGAAAGGTTTTATCATTTTTTTTAAATTTCAATAATTTTTTATGAAAAACATTTGTCTTTTGATAGTTAAAGTTTTATTTTTAAAGGCTAAGTTTTATTTTTAGAAGCAAAACAAAGAAAGAGAAAATTCTCAAAATTTAAGACATTTTGCATATTTTTTTTTTCTAATTAATATTTTATGAAAAATATTTGTCTTTTCATAGTTAAATTTTTAAACTAAATTAAAATTCTCAAAATTTAAAACATTTTTATATATTTTTTTATTGCTAGATAATATTTTATTTAAAATATTTGTCTTTGTTGTCATAGTTAAATTTTTATTTTTAGTTAGAGCTGAAATGCGAGCTTCAAACGTTTATATATATTTTTTTATTTCTAAATAATTTTTATTGAAACATATCTGTCTTAGATAATTTTTTTATGTAAATTAATTTTAAGAAAATTATACGGTGGTTGATTTAAAGAGAAAACGTTTTTATATTTTTTATTAATTTATACAAAATTTGTGTAGATTACTAATTTATATGTTGATTTAAAGAAATACCATATTAAAACCTTTTATATAAATATATATTTTTTTTGATTTTTTCGAAATAATTTTTTATGTATTTTCATAGACAATTTTTTTATTATTTGAATTAAACCAAAGATAACTCTTCGTATTTAGTTAGCTGCTGACTTCAAGAAACACGATCTTAAAACTTTTTCATATTTTTTTCTCATTGAAAAAAGAATTCAGTTTGAAAGCGGAACTTATATCGAATTTTTCTATGGCTTACTCGCGAATCGCTTTTTTTAACTTCAAAAGATAATCATTCATTTTAACCAAGGCGGGTCTTGAATCAAATATAATTGTTTCTACAAACTCTTAGAACGCTTTTAATTTTAGTACTCCCAAAGCCCTTGCAAAATATTTAGTCTAACACTATTTTTCAATACAAACTAGGACTTTGCATTAGGACATTTGGTTGAACATTCAATAAATATATTTATTTTTTTCGATTTCACAGCACTCTTTTGTGCTATAAAAGCACTTTACATATATACATATGTATGTATATATAAGTTAATAGAATATATTTTTTTTTTGGTCACTGCCTGACTTGAACATGGTAAGTTTTTTTTAGTTACCTACCACACAACACAAAATAAAAACTTGAACTAAACTCAAAATTCTACAACAGCTTGCTATTTATACCAAAAAGCTAAGATCTCCACACTAACACCAATACAAACAAACGACGCTTTGTTATAAAAAAAATAAAATAAAAGACCGGCTAAAGCTACGTTTAGACTGAAAGCTCTGAAGTTTAAAGGCTCACAAAGCGGCTTAAAGAGAAAATCTGCAGTGGAGCAGTAACATAAAGAGAGCTTTTTGAAAGAACTTTTAAAACATATGTTTCTTGATTTCCGTGTATTCTCCTTTGAAAACAAAAGAACTGAGTGAGAACTAGTTCACTTGCCAATTATTTAAAAGCTGACTAATTGTTGACAAATAAAAACAATTAGCAAATTTATAGTCATACCTATTATTTGTTTAAATATTGTCTGCATCCAAAGGTTTTGTATGGGCTACCTACGAATTCGCTAATTAATGTTTTAAATTCGAAAGTTTTTATCTGTAATTAATTAGTCACATGCAAATTTTTTTAGTTGCAATTCGTAAAGTTTAAAAACCTCGAAAATCTGTGCCAAATTGAGGAGAGGATAACAAAGAATGGAATAATTACTTTACTTACTTTAACTCTATAAAAAAGATAATTATCTCATATGTGGCCATAATATGAGAGCAGTTTGATAAGTCAGTGACTTTTTAAATAAAAGATACATTTTCTTTAAAATAAGTTTTTTAATTCTCTACGTAATCTCGATACATTTAGTTTAACGATTTTCCGATTTTTTTAAACTTCCAAATAAGATAGATTCTTTCAAAGCCCTAAAAAAAGTCGTTTGTTGCAGTAATGATCTGTTTTATTCGAACCAATATCTTACCGCGAAAACAAAAAAAAAAGATGGCGTACGTTAAAGTCGGGCGCGGACGACTTTGGGATACCCTGTACCACCAAATTGCAATCAAGTCCGATATATTGCTTACAAACTCCAAAAGATATTTCTTTGCAAAATAAACGAAACAACGAATTTTGTTCAAAATACGTTTTTTTGACCGATTGGTCCTATGGGAGCTATATGATATAGTCAACCGATTTTGATCAAATTTGGTACAGTGCTTGGGAACTCTAAAAAACTTCTTAATGCCAAATTTGGTTACAATATCTTCACAAACAAACGATTCACAACGAATTTTGTACAAAAAACAAATTTTCGACCGACCGATCCTATGGGAGCTATATGATATAGTCAACCGATTTTGATCAAATTTGGTATAATGCTTGGGAACTCTAAAAAACTTCTTAATGCCGTGGTTACGGTATGTTCACAAATAAACGAAACACAACGAATTTTGTACAAAACACGATTTTTTGACCGATCGATCCTATGGGAGCTATATGATATAGTCAACCGATTTTGATCAAATTTGGTATAGTGCTTGCGAACTCTAAAAAACTTCTTAATGCCAAATGTGGTTACGGTATGTTCACAAATAAACGAAACACAACGAATTTTGTACAAAAAACAAATTTTCGACCGATCGATCCTATGGGACCTATATGATATAGTCAACCGATTTTGATAAAATTTGGTACAGTGCTGAGGGTTTCTAAAAAACTTCCGATTGCCAAATATGGTTGTGATATCTTTATAAGCAAACGAATTATCTGGGTAGCTCTGAACATACGTTCAGAAGCGTGCTAACAGTGAGAAGGCAAAATGTCTGCATGGAGACATAGCAGGCAGCCCCTGTGCCAGGATCGGATGCAGAAGACCAATCATCTACTCATCCTAAGCACAGCTGATTATCGAAACCGAGTCAAACAATGAAAATGGGCAAACCCAAGCATATGATACTTAGCAATATTTTTTGACTTTTCAAAATTCCCATTATTTATCGAATTATCGATCACTGCAGATTTAGGTCGACTTTTCTTTGCCAAGCAATGTCTCGTAGAAGATTTTTTTTCCCAATTTTATTTACAATCTGTCCTACAAACAATTAGTAAATTATTTAAAATTGATTAAACAATAAAAGGATAAAAGACAAACCTTTCTAAATTTTTTTTTTAATTCTAAAGTTAAAATGTTATCTGCCATTATATCTAAAACTTGAAAGAGTGCATTTTATGCTCAAGAGTATACTGCAAAAATTAAAAAAAAAAATGTGGTACTGTCGACAGTGCCCGACAGTGGAATACCCTGTACCTTTTGTCTCGAAAAAATTTTTCCTGCATATTCCTTCTAAGAACTTTCCAATTGGAATTTTTTTTTTTGGTGAAATTCGATATTTATACCTATAAGTTCCCTAAATTATTACCGATTTTGATGAAACTCAAATATTACGTCAAAGAATTTATTTAAAGTATATGGGGTAAGTTTCAAGTTGGTATGTAGAGGGGTGTGGGAGAAAACACGGTAAATCGATTGCGGGGGGTGGGTGGACCGCAGCTATAAAATTTGGATGTGGATTTGTTCATTAGAGCCACATGAATCAGCTTACCAAAAATTGTGATTCTAGGTCACTTGTAGCCATAATTGCGTAGAGTCAAATATTGACGCAGTTTATTGGCAAGGGGAGATGAAATTTTCACATTTTCGACTATAACTTTTGCTGTATTTGTCCGATTTTGTTAATTTTTTACACACAGATGCATGTAACCACAACGCATCGCTCTGATAAATTTCAGATGAAAATATTAAACGGTGTGGCTAAAAACTGCGAAACTCTACTGCGGGGGAAGATATTGACATGATTCAACAAACTTCATCTTTCCAGGAAATATGCGCAGTTTCGTGTCTCTAGCTCTTATAATCTCCGAGATCTAGGCGTTCATACGGACGGACAGACGGACGGAGGGACGGACGGACATGGCTCAATCGCTACCCGAGGTTATGATAAGCATTTGGTATAAAGGACTTGGGGTCTGCCACGCCTCCTTCTGTCCGTTACATACATTGCACAAATCTAGTATACCCTTTGTACCTATAGGTACAGGCTATAATTATTTGTGACTACGGTTGTGATGTAGTTAATGGTTATTGGAAGAATGCACGTTTTTTTTTAGAGTATCTTTAAATTCGATATTTAGAAGACAAGAGCATGGGCAAGTGAGTTTGGTTGTTCACAACGTCACCCATATAAGAGATGCCAAGTTCGCAGTGGGTAGTGTTTCTACGGGTTTCTATGGCGAATTAGCAAATTTTCTTTTTTTTTTAATAAACCTTTGGTAACATTGTTTACCCCGGCAAAGTTTGTCCTGCCGAAACGATCCAAGAAAAGCTAACCGAGAGATATAGACTAGGGCTAAAAAGTAGCAGACTCAAATTGATTCGAATCATGCGTTCGTCAGTATGAGTTAATTTTATTCAACGCTGAGTTTCGTTGAGTGATTAAACATGAACAAAACATTTCGGAACGAAAACTGAACATGATCCGAATGATGCGTTTGTCAGCATGTGCTGATTTTTACTCAACGCTGTGTTTTGTGAGGTGATTGGAATTAAGTAAGAATTTTTGCGTATGATTAAAATCAAGAAAAGAGTGAATTTTGCAGATCTCTCACACAACGAGTATAATGCGATTCCCACTGCACGTACGACTTCTAGAACTTGCTTTCAGGGATCCTCTTCAGAGATGCCGCCACGGCCTCTTGGACGGCTTCTAAGGAGTACCCGCTTGAGTCGAGCAAAGAGGAAAAGGTCTGCCGGTGCCATATCTAGACAGTCAGAAGGGTGGTGCAATCACTGGAGACCCTTGGCACAAACTGGAAGAACACCTTTCGAATGGCGAAATCTTTCAGGTGAAATCCACCTTGGATCGCGGCGTCTCTTCTAAAAGCTTTCTTTAGGCAACTGGAAAAAAAATATCTTTGGAAGGCTCTCCACGACCAGGTGGTCCAACCTCCCTGCTACTACATTTTGATCCTACCTTGTAAATGAAGACGAATTTGAAGAATTACACTAGTTTACACGAAAAATGAAACTTCCTAAAAAAGTGTTTTTTAGGGTAATTCGGGGTCGAGAAACACGAAAATGGCAACCTTTTTTTTTTCTTAACCACCGTTTTCGAGATATTTTCGAAAAACATGTTTTTGGGTACTTATTTCAGTTATTCATCAATATCTCGCGAAAAAACTTTTGTATCAACATGAAAGATAATTAGATCGAAAGGTATCTATCATCATCGTTTCCTATATCTCCCACTGGAGCATTGTGCCTCCTCACGTATTATAAGGTGAAATAATCATTCAAATTATGTTCACAACAAACACAAAAAAAAAGGTGGCCATGATAGGCCGCACAGTAAATGTTAATTGTTCCCAGCCTGATTCATACGTTCAATTCCCAGTTTTTCAAGTTGACCACTGTGGAATATTCTTTTTATTTGCCTCACCCGCAAAATATTTTTATCAATTATTTTAAGTAGCTTCTACATACTTACCTAACTTTTTAACATAAAATTGTTACCTAAAGAAAGTTTTACAGCAAACACTTTTAGACACTGACAAAATTTACAAGTTTTAAAAGGGTAAGCTCAATTTTTTACATCAATACATCAAAGCAAATTAATTTTAATTAAAAAAATAAAATAAAATTGTAACCGCTTCAGAATGGGAGCCGAACAGTCAGCGTTGACAGCTTCAACGGAAACTGGTAGTTTTGAGAAACCTCTTCAGATGACGAATGCTGAATTATATTTCCGTGGCACTAAATTCAATACCATGCCTCAGCCGAGTACGGGACCAGTTACCGAGGCACTGCTTCATATGGTAAATGAAAAGAGTGTAAAATCCATAAAACAGGAACGTGGCGCCACTAAGAGTAAGTACATACATTAGTTGTTATTACATAAGAGCTTACAAGAGTTTATTTTGTTGCAGATTGTAAACAAAAATACGATTCTAAAAATAATAAAATGATTCAGACAACATTTGACGAAGAATCTCTAAGCGATGTTTCCGAAGAAGCGGTCGAACACTTTTCCGAAAGTGACATAGAAATGGCATCTAGCTCCTACAGTCAGGATGACAACGAGCACATTGACTTTGATGTTAAAATGCCAAAATACATTGAAGTGGAGGCTATTGAAGCGCCTGAGATGATGCCGTCCCAGCAACACATAAAAGATACCATATTAACTACAGAGCCATACAAGCCAAAAATTGTAGTACTATCGAAGCCCATGCCAAAGAAAGACTATGATGAGAACACTGCCGCTAAATCCGAGCTTAGTACTCAAAACACTCCTCCTTAGATGTTAATTAGTATGTACAAAACTTATTCCTTTTAATAGATTGCAACGAATATGAATAAACAGGAGACTATTTAAAGTTAACTTTTTTCAATCTTAGCGATTTGATGGGTCTAACAATGCTGCGTCTTTCATCTTTATGTTTTCGCATATCCGCTTCGCGTTTGCGCGCATTTTGTTGTATTTTCTTTTGACGATTAATCTCAAATGTCATTTGACGATTGCCTAGGGAACGGCCCACGTTGGTAACCTGTCCCTCAAGCGTGGACATGACACGCACGCGATCCTGCAGGCTGGCCTGCTTGATGCGTCTGCTTAGCTCGTTGCTGCCGATCTGATGTTCATCTAGTGGCATCATGTTAAATTCTGCGCCATTTGTAGCAGCTGCGTTGTGTCCATTGGTCAAGGGCGCCGCATAGTCATCGGGACCGTCTGGCTCAGCGTCCGCATCAGCCTCAGCTTCATTTTCTTCTTCCTCTTCGTCCTCACGTTGTTGCTTTACTTGCTTGTAGGCTTGCTTCATATCCTTGACATATTCACGTCTGTCCTCATCATCAGACGATGCCTCATCTGAGCTTGATGCTTCGTTCTTTTCTTCATCGCTCTTTTCAAAACCAAACAGGTCCTCATCGTTGTCGCTATCCTCGCGCGTTTGCTCCTCCTCTGCGTGCAGCTCTGCTACGCGTGCCACTTCCACACGCTGTTTCACTTCTCTGGCCTTTGCTTTGTCTAAACGATTGAGCACAGGAGCCAGCAGTCTGTACTCCTCGGCATTTTTCTTGATAGCAAAATCGGGATTTTGGAACAAGGCCTTGAAACGTGTATCGTCCAATAGACTTGGCATGGCTTTCTTCTTGGCACTGTTGGATGGATTTTGCTGTTCATCCATAATTTTGACTGCAAGCTCCCGATTCAACAAGGGTATATTGGAATGGATCTCCATGCGTGATTCACGTTCCTTGTCAATTTCCTGTCGAATTTTCTCCTTTCGGAAACGATCAAAAGCAAACGGTTCCACTACGGCCTTGGCCTTGTTGTACAGCCGTACGTCAATAAAGTAGCTGTAACACATAATTAAAAGTTTAATTAATCTTATGCAAAACTATTTGAATTCCAGCTCTTACCCATGCATGTAGCCCTTGATCAAGTTCGTCCCTAAAAGATGCTCCAGACCCAACTCAGCCAGTTCCTTTTGTGTAATAAACTGATAATCATCATAAACATTCTCCACCACCTCTGATTCAATTTCTTCGGTGAGATTGTCCAAGAAGGAACACCAACGAGGCGCAGGTCCCATGTCCGGTACATAATAAGTCAACATTTTGACATCTTCTTGCGCCAAAAAGAACATGCCCGTATTGGGTATAGCACAGAAATCATTAAACGACGTTGTAGATTCAATATAAGCTATCTGCTTGCCCGTTTGCTCATCCCACAATTTCAATGTGGCCTCATCTAAGCTGTAGACAGCATTATGCGCCGGATTGAAAGCCAAACGCTTAACAGGCAGTTTGTTCAAATGATTTTTGGTCAGCAGCGGTTGACGCGAGCGTATGTCATAGAGCAACACATGGCCAGAGGCTGTGCCCACGCCCATATGTAGACCATTTTTATGTTTCAGTGCTGTTACCGAAGGAAACTCTTTAACGCCGGGCAATTTCATGGCCACATCTAAGGTGGCACAGCGTTGTTTCATGCGTGGATCCCAGGCCTCTACAGTGCCTTCCTTGGTACCTACCAAAAGCAAATGATGCTCGGGATTTACGTCACAAGCATTCAGGCAGCTGGCATCAGTTTCGTAAGGCAGCAAAAATTGACCACGCTCTAGATTTAAGCGATAAATATCCTAAAAATAAATTTCGTTAACAACAAGGAAAACTTTATGTTAGACTGCTACTTACTCTGCCTACGCCCACTATGTACATGTCACAACTGGGTTTATGATACTTCATGTCACGACCAAATCTAGGTATGCGCAGTCTATAGTGACGTCCATGTGCCGCATGTATTTCTACATAACGATCGCATTGCAAAAACACCATTTTGCTGTAATCATCGCTGATTATCTCAAATGTGGTTATCTCAGAGTCAAAACAGCGCTCAAATTTAATGGACAGATTGGACACCTCAAAGCATTTGACGCGTGGTTTATATGTGCCTGTAGCCAGAATAAATTGCTGATCAGGACTCATGCGTATGGAAGTGCAAACGCCGGGCATATCAAAGTCCTGTATCAACTCAATTTGCCGACGTGAGTCGACCTTTTTTAGCAATTTGGAGCGCTTACGTCGATCGGTGAGCCACTGTAAAGTAAAAAGCGTATTAGATGAGAGTGCCTGGGGGGGACTTGGACAGCGTGTTGTTACTTACATCTGGCACCGACTTGCCGGCGCTTAAGTTGTAGATTTTCACATCATTTACTTCGTTGACAAACATGTCCAATGCAATTTAGTTTCGCTAAGACACTTTAAATAAAAGAACTATGCATAAACTGCATATAAACAAAACCAACTTGCACGTGTGTGTTCAAAATAAAAGTGTGCATTCACAATAGCGCCGCAATGTAATCGCTCACAGCTGTTTGCACTCGTTGCTGTTTGCAGCAGTGTGGCAACCCTGTCAGCAGTGCATGAATGACGAATACATGAAGAAAAAGTGTTTTTACCAAATTGCATAGTGTCTATTTAATAAATTTTTACACAGCAATTTTTAAGTTAATGTGCTAAAATATACGTAAATACGCTTAATATATAATATACGCTGTGCTCTAGCAACCTAACAAATTATAAATGCAATTGCTAAGCCAGTTTTAGTACAAAAGTGAAATCAGTCGCAGTTGCTATCATTGCCAAACAACAAAAACAAACGCGCAATTAGCAAAATAACAAAATAAACGCAAATAAACAAACAAAAGCAGCCATCATTGTGTTTGCGGTGTGTCTGCATATAAACTGTTTGTGTAACTTTGTGCTTTAAATAAAAATTCAATAATCAGACATACCCCCCGCCGTCGTGGTCTTTGTCATTGCTGCCGCCCTACATTCCTAGTCCAAAGTTTTTACTAAAATATCTACACACACGCACATAAAACGGTGAGTAATATAATATGCATGCAAATTTAATTTACTCTTAAGCCAATTACAAAAGCATCAACCTTATAGCATTCAAAATAAAATAGATTCCATTTTATATGTAGGTCTTAGGGGTCGCAGGCCTCGTTTTATCATCGTCAAATGGCAGCATTCGCGTATGGTCATGTTTTTTTTTAATATATTAAAATTACTCGTTGATAGCGTGTTTATTGTTGTTGTTGTTACTCAAAGTAACTCCCAGACACACCCCCAAAGCCCCTAGCCCAATGTACCTACAATATATGATATAAACATTTGTAATTGAACTTATATGCATGTATAATATACATACATGATGGTATATTAAGACACCCCTTAATTGTATTATTTTTTTTTTCGCCTTGTGTCTGATTTTTGCAAATTACGCCGCTTAACCCGCCAAACCCCATAATTCGTTTGCAAACAATGATAAGCAAAAAATATGTTTTTTTATTTAATCCGACAGCAATTTGTAGCCCAATCCATGAAATTTTGCCATGCAAACTACAATTAAGGAGCTTATGGTTGAGTGTAAGCAATCGCAGCATCCGCAGCGCGGTTAGCTTTTCATGTCTTCTTTGTTGAGATGCATTCAGCCCCAGCCACCTTAAACAATTTTATTTTCCTATTACGACCACAACGGAAATCCGTAAACCAGTGCTTAACCATTGAGTCTCTATACTGTTTATCAAGACTTTCCTTGGTTACGGTGAAGTATATTGAAAGTGAAGTAAGTGAAATATATTTTTTATTCATTTCCGTAAATAAAGGGTCATCAATCTTGAGTGTTTTTTTTTTTTAGATGCATAAAATACAAAAATTTCAAATGATTCAGAACATCTTTATTATCAAGAGAAAGAACCTTTCTTGCCATTCAGTTTTTAAAGATAATCCCTTTCAAATGTTGGCCGCAACTGCGCCCGTAGCTCGTTCATGCGGAGGTTCCAATTTTCGATGACGCGTTCGAGCATAATCGGCGGTATCTCGCGAATGTGGCCGTCGGTAGCGTAGTGGTAGCGTACTCGCTTTGCAACCCGATGGTCGGTGGTTCGATTCCCCGCAGTAGCACTGGTGCATTTGCCTAGCACTGGCATCGCTAGCCCAAAGACGCCGTTTGCCCAAGAAAATCGCAATTAATTCAAGACACCGCCGTTCGGATTCGGCTATAAACTGTAGGTCCCTGTTCTCAGTTATTAATAGAGATCCCAATTGCTCCGCCCAGGGGCGACTGACAAAATAGTCGGTCAGGGAATTATTATATTTTTATCTCGCGAATAGCACGAATAATGTTGGCCTCTAATGTTTCAATCGTAGCTGGATCATCCACAAACACTTTAGACTTCACGTAGCCCCAAAGGAAAAAGTCTAAAAGTGTGATATCACACGATCTTGGTGGCCAATTCACCGGTCCGGAGCGTGAAATTAATTATTCACCGAATTGGTTCCTCAATATGTCCATTGTTTCACGGGCTGTGTGGCAAGTGGCACCGTCTTGTTGAAACCAAATGTCGTCGAGTTCTCGGGCTTCAATTTCAGGTAGCAAATAATTCGTTATCATGGTGCGATAACCAGCAAATGTCCCTACGTATCGTTAAATGCTTCCATCATACCCGAAAGTGAAACCGTAAAGTACCTCGGGGTACATCTAGACCAGTGGTGGGCAGTCCCTCAATTTACATAACTTGCGAGGCTATTGCACCGAAATCTGCCGCAGCACAGTCGGTTCATGTACGGTCCAAGTGTGTGAAATCTGTCGCTCGTTTTTGCTTAATTGCGGTTCTTGCTCTCTCGTGCGCTTTTGCTTACTGCGCTGTTTACTCACACAAAGAAATGTTTGTTTGTATGAGTTTTGCCCACCACGGATCTAGACAGAAGACTGACCTGGAAAGCCCACGTAAAAACGCAGTCCTTAAGCCAGTCTGGACGTATGCCATGCAGCTCTGGGGGACGGCGAGCACCTCAAACATCTAAGTCCTGCAAAGATATCAATCGATAACTCTAAGAAACATTGCAGGCGCTCCTTGGTATGTAAGCAACCAAGAAATACACAAAGACTTCAATGTTGCTTACGTCAAAGATTAAATAAGCAAAACATCGCGAAAATATTTAGTGAGACTTTCTAACCATGGAAACTCGCTGGCAATTAACCTACTAGACAATAGTATGGATGTTAGCCGTCTGAAAAGATTTCATATTCTGGACCTTCCAGATCGTTTTGTATAGTAATTGTATAATAACCTTTAGCAAATAGCATTGTTGTACATTGATTGGACTCACTGGAGCACAATCAATCCTGCCATTTTTGTTTTAGTTTTAATTATAAAATTTGATGATTGTCTCAAAAAAAAAAAAAAGAAAAAAAAGAATGGTGCGATAACGGTCGCCATTGACGGTTACGGTCTGACAAGCGTAATTTTTAAAAAAATATGGACCCATAAACCACACCACACAGTTGTTTTGAGTGGATGTAACGGCAGCTCTTGAACCTCTTCGGGTTGTTCATCAGCCCATACACGGCAATTTTGCTTGTTGACGTATCCATTGGGCCAAAAATGGGCCTCATCGCTGAACAAAATTTTGGTTGAAAACAGTGGAAAACAGAACGCGAATTTTCGTAGTATAATTGTACGATTTGTAAACATTGTTCGGGTGTAAGTCTTTCCATGATGAAATGGCAATGAAAACTGAATAAAAAACACATGGAAACTTGACAGTACTCACGCGTGATTTATCAAAAAAAAAAACCCTATTGAAAAAAAACCTCAAGATTGATGACCCTTTTTTTACGAGATTGTCGGCTTCCAGTGGCTTTCAGCCACTCAGACTAATTAAAGCAGCTTGCTTAAATTTTACAGAGGTCAATAGGCTCTGACTCACAAACAGTTTTAAATTCATGTGACTTACTATGCTGAAAGTGCCAAAATTCACTTACTCAACAAACTACCCTCGTATTTTAATCTACATCGGTCTCCAATTCAAGTTTAGTGGCTCATGTTTGTTATTTAATAAAAGAAAGTTAGATAATATTGCAATTTATAGAGAAGAGTGTCTAAAACTGTTACATACATGGAGATCAGAAAGTTTCCGGAAATTGTAATTTAAACTGCCCTCGCTGAATACTTTCCAGCAATTTTGGTTTCTTTAAGTTGGCAAGACTGTACTTAATTACTATGTCAATAATTTGTATAATATTTTGTGTTTTTAACCAAATTTCGTGTGCGTAGTCGATGCAAATGTTGGAAAAGGCTTATGGTGAATCTGTTTTGTCGAAAACCCAAGCCAACGACTGGTACAAAGCCTTTAAGGATGGTCGAGAGACCGTCGAAAACAGGCCTCGTTCCGGACGTTCTTCGACGTCTACCACTGACGATAACATTAAAAAAGTGAAAGAAATCTTGTTCGAAAATCGTCATACGAGTGTTAGAGAGATAACGTGAACTAAACATCAGTTGTGAAGTAGCACGTTTAAGTTTGGTGGATAATTTGGGCATGAAACGCATCGCTGCTGAAGAGCTGAATTTCCTCCAAAATCATTATCGCACCGAGCTGTAATTGTGAGTTAACATAAGGCCAAAAACTCATTCAATATCATCGATCAACCACCGTATTCGCCGGATTTGGCCCCAAGTGACTTTTTTTTGTTTCCAAAACTATAGTTGTCACTCCGTGGAACCCGTTTCGAAACAATTGAGGCCATAGAAGAAAATTCGCTGAGGGCACTGAGGCAGACTGATTTCAACAGCTGCTGCAAACAAACTAGTTGACAGATCGTGCTAATTTTTGACATAGTAATTAAGGACAGTCCTACCGAAACCAAAATCGCTGGAAAGTATTCAGTCCGGGCAGTTTAAATTACAATTTCCGGAAACTTTCTCGTCAAAATGTATTAACCTATATCCTCTTAAGTTCTAAAGTACCATTTCCCCAAATTTCGATTGGGTGACTTTAAAAGTGAGGATGTCAACCGCGAAGTCTCCTACGAAGGTACGAATAAGATATCGACATGAGTCGTATTGATCTGTCTGCCTTAATGCAGATCTTGCTGTACAAGTTATCTTGCTCTAAAAATACCGGAGATCGAGCAGACCGACCGAGCTATCGGTCAAGCTGTTTAGAGTTAAGAGCCTTTAGAAATAATCAATTTATGTACCCAAGCAGGTACACTGGATACGAATGGGTTAAGAATATATATGCTTTATAAAGAGACGCCTCCTTCTGTATCTGCTTATATAAACTGCGAAAGGGAATGGGAAACATATCGCCATGAATGGACAAACTTGATCTTTTTGTACAATTTATGTTATCTTGCTCTACAAGTCCCAGAAATCTGTTTATTCATACGAACTGCTTGGCGGAAAGACCGACCGAGCTAACGGCTCGGCTGCCCAAGCTGATCAAGAGTATATATGCTTATATGCTGCGAAAGTTTCCTGAAAGGGAACGGAAAAGATATCGACATGAATCGACCAACTTAATCTGCCTGCCTAAAACGCGAATCTTTCTGTGAAATTAAAGTTATCTAGCTCTAGAGGCACAGAGATACCGACTGCTACTAAAAATGTCGCAGATGCCTCTTCCCGCCCGTTACATACTTTTGCACAAACTTATTATATCTTTGTACCTTCAGTGCTGGGAATAAACTACCAGAATTACGCAGTTCTAAAAATTTCTTGTTTTGGAAACTGTTGCAGCCAAAAAATTGGTTTCTTTTGACGGAATTGGCTTTTCTCCAAAGGACACGCTACCATAAAAATAGTCAAATTTGGCCCCGATTTAAACTTAATCTAGATTAACGTACACCCAATTCTTTTTATACCCTGTACCGTATGGTACAAAGGGTATATTGTGTTTGTGCAAGCCGAAAATGTATGTAACGTACAGAAGGAGAAGTCGGAGACCCCCCAAAGTTACCTAAAGTATGATCAGAGTGACTAGAGAAGTCGATATACCCATGTCCGTCTGTCCGTATGAACGCCTAGATCTCAGAGATGGTAAGAGCTAGAGCAACCAAACTTTCAGATAAGATCCCTTATTAATCCATAGGAGACAAGTTTATTTTATTTTTTTGATATCGGGACTACATTATATAGCTCCCATAGGGGTGTTTCAGAGGACCTCGAAAAAAAGCAAAAGTTTTAGATGGATAATTCGTTTGCTTATGAAGATATCATAACCAAATTTGGCACTCGGAAGTTTTTTAGAAACCCCCACTGTACCAAATTTGATCAAAATCGGTTGACTATATCATATAGCTCCCATAGGACCAATCGGTCAAAAAATCGTGTTTTGTACAAAATTCGTTGTGTTTCGTTTATTTGTGAACATACCGTAACCACATTTGGCATTAAGAAGTTTTTTAGAGTTCCCAAGCATTATACCAAATTTGATCAAAATCGGTTGACTATATCATATAGGTCCCATAGGATCGATCGGTCGAAAATTTGTTTTTGTACAAAATTCGTTGTGAATCGTTTGTTTGTGAAGATATTGTAACCAAATTTGGCATTAAGAAGTTTTTTAGAGTTCCCAAGCACTGTACCAAATTTGATCAAAATCGGTTGACTATATCATATAGCTCCCATAGGACCAATCGGTCAAAAAAACGTATTTTGAACAAAATTCGTTGTGTTTCGTTTATTTGACAAAGAAATATCTTTTGGAGTTTGTAAGCAATATATCGGACTTGATTGCAATTTGGTGGTACAGGGTATCCCAAAGTCGTCCGCGCCCGACTTTAACGTACGCCATCTTTTTACTTAACTTCATTCGATGTAGCACGATTAAAAAAAGCTATTTGATTGAAATTTAAGAGGAACGACTAATTCTCAAATTTTAAGAATTTACGGATAATGCAGGGAATATTACGATCGAGATTCTTAAAATGAATTTAGAAGTCCTTACGGGGTTGGTATGCGAAGCAAGCAGGGGAGAAGTCCCCTAGTTTACATATATTTTTTTTTCGGTATGCGTGATAATATGTATATTGTATATATTGATATCATGTGGTTTCATTTTTAAGCGAGTACTTCTTGAATCGATTACCATTAAAATCAATACGTATTTAGTACTTTTTTTTTTGAGTACATTACTGTTCCCAACTACGTGAAGTTATTTTTTGTTTTGTTGCAAATACATAGATTCATCTATTTTAAAACCAATATTATTAAACTAAAAATTCTTGAGAGATCGCTTTCTATAAGAACTGATACCCCCGAGTAACTCTTTAAACAAGATATTGGAGTTTTAGCACGTTAAATAAATGAAAAATTGCCTGCTGTTCAAACAGAGCTATAACATACCTACAAAACATTGGGGGCAACAGTCAGAACCCTACGAAGTGTGCCAACTTGCCTCAAGCTCAGAACGGAATAAAACTTACGATAGAAGAGTCATTAATTTTTGAACGAAAAATATAAACGTGGAATAGCAAGACGAAGCGAATTAATGCGCGGCGTTACACTTTTCTTGATAAGAAAAAAAAACAACATACTAGTCGTAGAGTTTTCATTTATAAGAAAGAAAAATAAAACGAAAACGGAACTAACTGCACTGGGAGCTGAAGAAAAATGGATGTCAAGATGAATAAAATACGCAGCGTTGTGAATAAGTTGCATGAACACATAGATTATTATATTGAAAAATGTTGGGAATAAATTATTACGCGATTTGATTTTCTAGCGCTAATATGTTTTCGTTTTTACAGATCCCAATATGACTGCAGCACCGTATAACTACAATTATATCTTCAAATACATCATCATAGGTGACATGGGCGTAGGCAAATCCTGCCTGCTGCATCAGTTCACCGAGAAGAAGTGTAAGTAGCTAAAATTCTGCTTTGTACAACAAATATGATCTAACTAATGCTCTCTTAACAACTTGCAGTTATGGCGAATTGTCCGCATACCATTGGCGTAGAGTTTGGTACACGTATCATTGAGGTTGATGATAAGAAAATCAAATTACAAATTTGGGATACAGCTGGACAGGAGCGTTTTCGCGCGGTTACACGTTCTTATTATCGTGGTGCAGCCGGTGCTTTAATGGTGTATGATATTACCAGGCGGTAAGTTTTGGACACATCCGCTATAAACATTGGCTTTAAAGTTTTATTTCAATTGCAGCTCTACCTATAATCATTTGAGCAGCTGGCTAACCGATACGCGTAATCTCACAAATCCCAGCACTGTAATTTTTCTCATTGGCAACAAATCAGATTTGGAAAGCACGCGTGAGGTAACCTATGAGGAAGCCAAAGAGTTTGCCGATGAGAATGGCCTCATGTTTCTGGAAGCAAGTGCTATGACGTAGGTTTTTTGTCTGAAATCATATGAGAGCTACTAAAATACTCTCTATTTTACTTTACTGTTTAGTGGCCAAAACGTTGAAGAGGCTTTTCTGGAAACGGCACGTAAAATCTATCAAAACATACAGGAAGGTCGCCTGGATTTGAATGCCTCCGAATCGGGCGTGCAGCATCGACCCTCGCAGCCAAGTCGAACATCGCTCAGCAGTGAGGCAACGAATGTTAAGGATCAGTGCTCGTGTTAAATGATCTTACTTTATATATATTTATATAGATATACAAATCTATTTTTTATTTTTAGTGCAACTCGTAATAATAATGATTTATCTTATATCGTATCAAAAACTTATGCAAAGAATATGCAATGAAAGAGAAAACAAAAAAAATACAAAAACCATGTATGTAGTAGTTAAATGATTCGATTAAGTCGTAGAGTGTGTGAACAAAACATAACAAATTTGTATGCAAATTAAATATATATATATATTTGCAATCTTTATAATATAAACTACAACACATAGTTAAAGAAAGAATAACAAGAGTTGAGTAAACAGCTAGCAAATGGTAGTTTCAAATATCTATTGTATAACGACGCGTTTTAGCAAATTCGACAGAAAGAATATCTAGAGTTAATGTGAAAAAAAATGTTGCAACTTTGGTTCTCATAAAAATATTATATATTCTTAAAGTGTTTGTTAATTTTTTTTAAATCTTTCTCAATCAAGAAAATATAAATTTAGAAAGTTTAATATTTGGTATGCCAACATGAACATTTCCTTTCCTTCAATTTGATGATTTTTTTTAAATATTTCAAGCGTGTTTACTATATATATACATATTATATAAACCTTTATGCATCCTGTTTTCTATTATAGAAACTGCTCTCAACGCTTTTCGAAAACTTCTCAAAACTTTTTATTTTCTTATTATATAACTTTTAAAAGGCTAAAGCCAATTAGTCTGTCCTAGAAATATTTCAACATATAAACTGATTGAAATTTAAGAACAAAAAAATATGTATTCAAAAATAACCTGTTACTTTTAGAAGTCTAGCAAATATTTGAGACTCACGTATATTATATACTTTGTTATAAATACATTTTAAAGTGTATATTTTATGCATTTCACTTTCAATCAAATACACATGTATTACTAAATTTATGTATTTTTTTGTTGTTATTGTTTATAATTATTTTAATGAAAACTGGTACGTATAGTTCGGTATTAGTAGAGAACTGGTCGAGTTAAAAGACGGACGACAATTTAGAACACAACTTGACACACACTTGAAGCCATGGCTAAAATTTGGAAAAGCTAAGTTTCGTCATCGAAACAGGATATTAAAATTTTGCTTTACTTTGTTGATGTTTTGAAAGTGGGTCTGCAACTGAATATAAATCTAAAACCTACCCGTTAATGTGGCAGATATCTTTAAAAATCGTATTTATACTCAAAAGTATCTAGTCAATATGTTTAAAATCTTTTAGTGCATTAAAAATCATTTCTCAAAAGCTTTAAAATGACGAATAAGATTTCAAAGTTTTGTTTTAACCATTTAACTCCTAAAGAAATGTAAAATTTTTAAAAATGCAATATATTTCCTGCTATGACCATTTATACACATCATAAGCGGAAGCGAGATTGTTATCAGGTCTGATTAACAAGTTTTAAGTTAACATATAAGCTCTTATATTGAATGTTGTAAGACCGCATATTGAAATAAAGTAAATAAACTTCTGCCAGAATAAGTTGTAAAAAACGCTTTCAAACTCATTTTTAAATCAACAACGAGTGAGCGCGTAATTCGTCTCGCTGTTCAGTGCCATCACTAACACAGTGGCAACGCTGCACGCACAGCTGATCCATGCAGCGCGTTGTTATTGTGAATGATGTATGCAAATTATTGAAATTGAATTAATTAACCAACACATAGCCAACAAAAAAAAAGAAGCACTTCGACGATCCCAACTGTTGTAATCCGGTTTGTAGGCCAAAGCCATGCAGTTGCAAAATATCACAGTACCACAAGACTCATCTACGTAAACGAAAGCAAAACGCAGACTCCACGTAAATGATGCAAATAAAGCGGCTGCTTTGTAAATCCTGCACTTTGAGCTCGCTGCTCATAGCTGCCGTTTGGACAGTAGCCCTGCTCATCTACATACATATGCTGCGCAGTTCCATCTATGCGGCTGGCTGGCGTTTTAATAGCAGTGCCAATGTCACACCCAAAGCGGAGTATAGTTATCAGTCCCGCGTCATCGTTGATTGTGCCTCAGCTGCTGTAGCCACTGTAAGTAATGCCAGCAGCAGTGCCACACCTTTGGGTCAAATTGGACTACTTGGCGTTGTGCGCAACAAGCAGGACAAGTACATACGTGATATTGGCTACAAGCATCATGCGTTTAATGCGCTCGTCTCGAATAATATTGGACTGTATCGCGATGTGCCCGACACGCGACACAAAGTATGCGATCGTAGTGAAACCACAGAGGCAGAACAACTGCCGCAAGCCTCGGTTATCATGTGCTTTTACAATGAGCATAAAGTGACATTAATGCGCTCCATTAAAACTGTGCTGGAGCGCACGCCCGCTTATTTGCTTAAGGAAATAATTTTGGTCGATGACAATAGTGATCTGCCTGAGTTGGAGTTTCATTTGCTGGCTGATCTACATGCACGTCTTAAGTATGACAATTTGCGCTATGTGCGCAATGAACAACGTGAGGGTCTTATACGTTCCCGTGTGATAGGCGCACGTGATGCCAGCGGTGAGGTTTTGGTATTTTTGGACTCGCATATTGAGGTAAGCTAGCATTGGCATATAATTGCTGCTTAAAATAATTATACAAAATCTAACCAGGTCAATCGTCAATGGTTGGAGCCCTTGCTGCGTCTTATCAAGTCGGAAAACTCCACTCTGGCTGTGCCTGTTATTGATCTCATCAATGCAGACACTTTTGAGTATTCACCCAGTCCGCTGGTGCGCGGCGGCTTTAACTGGGGTCTGCACTTTCGTTGGGAAAATCTGCCTGAGGGCACGCTTAAAGAGCCCGACGATTTCAAAGGCCCGTTTCGCTCGCCCACCATGGCAGGCGGACTTTTTGCTGTGAGTCGTGAATACTTTCAACACATAGGCGAATACGACATGGCCATGGATATATGGGGCGGTGAAAACATAGAAATCTCATTTCGCGTTTGGCAATGCGGCGGCGCTATAAAGATTGTGCCCTGCTCGCGCGTTGGCCACATATTTCGCAAGCGCAGGCCTTACACTGCACCTAATGGCGCCAATACCATGCTGAAAAACTCGCTGCGACTGGCACATGTTTGGATGGACAAATACAAGGAGTATTATATCAAGCATGAAAAGGTGCCCAAAGATTATGATTATGGCGACATAAGTGCGCGTGTGCAGCTGCGTGAGCAGCTAAAGTGTCATGACTTTGCTTGGTATCTGCAGCATGTTTATCCCGAGCTGCGTTTGCCAGGCGAAGAGCCCAAAAAGTCTGCAGCTAGACCGCTGTTTCAGCCCTGGCATTCACGCAAGCGCAACTATATAGCCACCTATATGCTGCGTCTAACTGGCAGCGAGCTGTGCGCATCCGTGGTGGGGCCCAAGGTAAAGGGCTTTTGGAAAAAGGGCAGCACGCTGTCACTGCAGCCTTGTCATAGCACAACCAATCAGCTTTGGTACGAAACGGAAAAGTCGGAAATCATTTTGGATAAGCTGCTGTGTCTAGAGGCGGCCGGCGATGCATTGGTAGTCATCAACAAGTGTCACGAAATGCTGGGCGATCAGCAGTGGCGCCATACAAAAAGTCTCAACAGTCCTGTCTATAACATGGCCAAAGGCACCTGCTTGCGTGCCTCGGCTGCGGCAGTGGGCGCCGACATTAGCTTGGATTTGTGTAACAAAGCCGACAATGTGGGTGGCGCTTGGGATATAGTAGCAGTTAATAGAGAGAAGGAGGCGAAAAACAAGCAATTATGAGCTAACAGCTTAAATTCGTTTCTAGACTGATACTATTTAAGTGTAAAGTGTTTCTTGCTGTGTACGTGTGTATAAAGTTTAAATAGTCAGTATTTTTGCATGAATTTTTAAAAAAATTAAAAACTAATAATGTGAAGATAATAAAAGGGATTTCAATGTTCGGTGTTGCCGGCAACAAAAGATAGATAAGTAGCAGAAGTACACAAGAAATCAAAATCAATAAGCTTAATAACTTTTGCTATATCTGTGCATAGATAATATTTAGAAGGTAGCTGTAAGATTTTTTTAAATATTTAAGAGAAATGTAAATTTGGAAAGGGTTATTTTGTCTTGTGTTTAGAGATATTTTTTAAAATTATGACATATTTTAAGTTTGAAATATTTTTCCAAAATTTTCGCAAGATTGCTTGCTTAAGGAATGTTTAAAGTTCGATAAAATTTCCGTTTTTGTATTTTATTATAATTTAAGAGAAAGGCAAATTAGGTATGAAAAGGATTCGCACTCTTTAGTTTGTAAAATAATTGCTGATATGTATTAATTCCGAGGTATTTACACCATATCGCAAGAATTCATAAGAAATGTTTAGGTTTCTATAGAGTCTTTAAAGTATACAATGAAGTAAGTTGATCATCTGCTTTATTTCAACAACAATAAGACGCAGTAAATGCTGGGTTAGCAAAGATTTGGCAAAAGAGTGAAAGTTTCTTGTGCATAAGCAGTTTTTTGAGAAATGCATATGAACTCTATTAACCCTGTATCGATTTTGACCGCATTTTGTATAAAAACAAAAGTTAACAATAACAGAAATATTAGAATTTGATAAAAATGTAACTTGTAAGCTGTACCTTTTATTGAACACGAAGTTGTGTTTGAGAAAATCGGAATGGTGTGTATTATTAGTGCTGCTTAGAGCTCAATAGCTCTTAAGCTCATTAAGCCACACATTCATATTTAAATCTTGACCTACTTATAAATCAGCAAACTAAAAAAAATATGCTTATTTCATAAATAGCTCGTTAAACAAGCTATTTACTTTATTTTATATTCATATTTTTTACAAATCGTTTAGTTTATAATGTGTGAATTGCTTTTATTAGAATTTTATAGTTTCTCTATTCAGTGGCAGTATCCAAATTCATGAATCTCTTAAGACGGGCGCCGTTGAATGGCTCTTCGCTGCCTGGTGGATACTTGCGCATCTAGAATATTTCATATTATATAAAAAATATTTAAATCATTGAAAATAGCTAAAAATTAATGTAATTTGTAAAAAACACTAAAAATAGCTTAAAAGGCGTGTTAAATGTGAAATTATTGCGCACTGTTTACAACTTATTGGTTTTTTTTTTTGGAAACTTTAAATACCCACCGGAACTATGGTTTAAGGACAACTTGTGCTTGCCCAGGACTAACTAAACATCTAATCCAAATTAGGCGTTTTTGAAGCTTGTCCATACACCAGTTTTATATATATAAACTCTTAAGTTACTGGCTTATTATTACTATGGTGGAATTTACACGAGTAGTACATACATTTTGAGTTCTGTAATTTAATTTTTTTTGGGAGTTTAACTTGCAACCTTTGAGATTAATGGCATTATGTGTTATATACAGCAAATATTACGCGATTGTTTTTATTTATTGTTTTTTTGTTTTAAATGTGTGAATAGCTGTCCTTGTTACATATGTTTTGTAAAGCTCACAACTTGCGGGTGCATTTTAAAAAATGTGTTTTGCATTTGTTTGTTGTTTCAATATGGTTGGTGTTAAATTTTGGTTGTGTTTTTTTTTATTGCAATGTGTGGGATTCGTCTTTGGCGAAACGTTTCTGCAATTAAATAAAATTTGGTATTAGAATCGCATATGTTATGTATGGGCTGGTATTAGGTGAATCCCTGGTATGAACAATTTGCTAATTACGGCATTAAAAAGATTATTATATGTCACATAAGTATGTTTTGGCATGTAAATAAAGCATTAAGTAAAGCTCACCATGATTCTATACTTTTCCTTGCAGGCATAGGCGGATTCATCGATATCGTTATAGCAATCGGATTTGTATTCTGGCGGCAAGGGATTGCCTTCATATTCGCATAGCTTGTGCAGCGGCCGAGATCTGTTAAAAGGTAGCTTTAGTTTGTGCCAGCAGTGAGTCACATTTTAAGCAAAACTTACTTGACAATAAGTTTGTTCATGGTTGAGGGTTTTTGCATGGGACAGTAGAATACATCGGGCGTCTTTTTGTCAAATACTATGGATTTGCGCATCATATCCTTCTCTTTCAGCACCGTTTTCTCACTCAATTTGGCCGTTACGGTGCAAAATAGCGCAAAACAAGCTATTAAAGCAATTGCCAACGTTTTGTTCTGCATGTTGAAATTCGAAACTGCAAATATATCAGTTGTAATGGTTAGCTTTATAAGGTACAACTACTTGGTGACGAATTTCTTGTTTCTTTTGTTTGAAATAACTTTGGTAATCTAATATTTTAGTCGTGCTTTTTATGTGTGGGTGCCGACGAAGTAATCTTCTCAGTTTCATGCGCTTGACATTAAAAAAAACACCTTATTAAGCAAACAGATGGCAAAGTTACTTCACAAAATCCTTGACTTGGCAATAATTTTTGCAAGTTAACCAACCAGTCACTTAACTATGCATGCACTATTTTACGATCTAATGTTTGGCTATTTTTATATTTATTGCTAAAGTGAGTTTAACTTTTTTTTTTTTTTCTTACGAGCAACGAGGTCTGCGAATAAACAATTTTCTTCTTAGTTTGCACGGATTGCGTCAACCAAACACTTTCTTACGCAGCCAAGCAAAGACTGTAGGCTGCCTAGAGTTAAAGTCGAGCTTTGCCATTGAAAGCAAACGGGACGGATATAATGTACAAACTGGCCAGAAAACCGGTTTCAAGATTTAGCTCTTAGCGGCTAGTTGAGCACCTGCACTGCTAATTGATTTTATTTTAATTTTATATGTAGTTCAATTAAATTAAAACATTAATTGTTTAACTTCGAGTTTTGTTTAAAGCTGTTTTATAAATTGAAATCAATTTTGTGCACAGAAACGCAATTTTAAATTTAAATTCAACGTTGCCACTTTCACAGCTAACCGCTAAAGCAATCTGGCAGCACAGTTGTTACAATCTAGCGTTGCCACTGCACTTAATAGCTGTTTTGTGCACGCTGGCAACACTAGAAGCGTCACCTGCGCTCCACTGCCAAAATTAGCGCGGAAATTCGCAATACACATTGTAATTTTAAAATTCAGCATAAATTCATTATCAAATGGAGCCAAAGCAAACTGTAAGCAGGCAAGAACCTGTGCTGAATTTGGGTAAGTCCTTTACATTTAACGCAAAGGCACAACTAAGGCTGCATTTTGCATTTCCTTTTAGACACAAATGCGCGTCGCAATTTTATAAAATATTATGCCAAGTTGGGCGAGGTAAGTCGCTGCAGTTACCACCAAATCCTCTTTAAACATTTGCTTTCTACTCTCTAAAGAAACCCAGCACCACAGTGCGTTTCTTTGATCGCACCGACTGCTATACAGTGCATGGCAGCGATGACTGCGAACTCATTGCCAAAATTGTTTATAAATCTACGGCCTATGTACATAATTTGCTACTGGATAAATCAGAGTCGCTGCAGTATGTTGCCTTGTCCAAGAATAACTTTGAGCTAGCCGTGCGTGAGCTGTTGCTAGTGCGTAACCTGCGCGTCGAGGTTTATGTCAAGCAGGATGATTGGCAGCTGGAATACCGCGGCTCACCTGGAAATTTGCTGCAATTTGAGGATATATTGTTTGCCAACAAGGAAGTGCTCGTGGGCAACAGCATCATGTCGCTGCAGGTAAAGTTGGAAGGTGGCGCACAAAGACGCGTGGGTGTGGCTGCTGTTGAGCAAAACGATTGCACTTTTCAACTGCTCGAATTTGTGGATGATGACTTCTTTACGGAGCTGGAGGCTACTGTAGTGCTGCTGGGTCCCAAGGAGTGTTTGTTACCCTCAGTCGATGGTGAATATGAGGCAGTTAAAGCTTTGCTCGAACGCAACAGTGTGATGGTAACCGTGCCCAAAAAGACCAATGCCGCTGGACGTAGTGATCTGATTCAAGACTTGAATCGTTTGCTGCGTTTTTCCAAGGGCCAGCAAGAGGATGCCACTGGCATGAAAGAACTGCAAATGCAATTTGCCACAGAAGCACTCCGCGTGGCCATTAATTACCTGGACTTGGTAAACGATGCTGGCAATTTGGGGCACTATGAGATCAAGCAATTGGATTTAAAGCGGTGTGTAAAATGTTTATTTGAGTATTGCATTGATTGTTTAATGTTTTCCATATTTTACTTTACAGCTATGTGCACTTAGATGCAGCTGCAGTGGCCGCTTTGAATATTATGCCCAAGCCGGGCACGCATCCTTCTATGCCCTCATATCGCTGGCAAAGCATTTTAGGTGTGCTTGATCATTGTCGTACGCCACAGGGCCATCGCCTTATGTCACAGTGGGTTAAGCAGCCGCTGCGCAGTTGTGAAATACTCAACGATCGTCATAATATTGTGCAGTGCCTACTTGAATCGCCAGATACTTTGGAGACCCTACATCAGGATTATTTAAAACGCATACCAGACATACTAATGCTTACCAAGAAACTTATGCGCCGCAAGGCCACGCTGCAGGATCTGTTTCGCGTTTATCAGGTCATCTTGCGCACTCCGAAAATACACCAGGAGCTGCACAGTTTGGAGAATGCCACAGTTGAAAGCGTGCTCTGTGCGCCGTTTAAGAGCTTTCTGGAAGATCTTATTGGTCTAAAAGAAATGGTAGAGCAAGTTTTAGATTTTGATGCCATTGACAGTGGCGAGTATTTGGTTAAGGCCTCCTTTGATGGTCGTCTACAGGAGCTAAAGCAAAGCATGTCCGATTTGTTTAACAAAATGGAACGACTGCAGTCTAAGTGTATTGAAGAGCTGGATCTAGATGGCAAGCAGCAGGTTAAGCTGGAAAATGTGGCCAAGCTGGGTTATCATTTTCGCATTACGCTTAAGGATGACTCGGTGCTGCGCAAAAACAAAAACTATCGCATTGTAGATGTTATCAAGGGCGGTGTGCGTTTTACATCCGACAAGCTTGAAGGCTATGCCGACGAGTTTGCCAGTCTACGTACGCGCTATGAGGAGCAGCAACAATGCATTGTAGAGGAGATCATACAAGTGGCCGTGGGCTATGCGGCGCCGCTTACATCGTTAAACAATCAATTGGCGCAGTTGGATTGCTTAGTAAGTTTTGCAGTGGCAGCGCGTGTTGCGCCCACGCCTTATGTGCGTCCCAAAATGCTGCCTGAGGGTGCTGGCCAACTGTTGTTGGAAGATGTGCGTCATCCGTGTCTGGAATTGCAGGAGCATGTCAGTTTTATTTCCAATAGCGTGGAATTTAAAAAGGGTAAGCTAAAAAAAAACTTATAAGACGACTTGATTCTAAGGTTATTCTTACTTTTAGACAAATGCAACATGTTCATCATAACTGGACCCAATATGGGTGGCAAGAGTACTTACATACGCTCTGTTGGCACAGCCGTGCTAATGGCACACGTTGGCGCCTTTGTTCCTTGCACCGAGGCTACAATTAGCATGGTAGATTCTATATTGGGGCGCGTAGGTGCTAGCGATAATATTATCAAAGGCCTGAGCACATTTATGGTGGAAATGATTGAGACTTCTGGTATTATACGGGTAAGTTCAAGCAAACTTTTTTCTTTTATCCAATTTCGGTAACCTAGGCTTAAATGATTGGAAAGGGAACAAATTTAATATTATAAATTTTTTCACACTCAATTGTATGTCCTGAACCAAAGTCTAAACTTAAATTTATTAAGATCAGCTGAAAATAGTTTTTCTCTTAAAGAGATTGGATCATTAACTTCTGGCGGCACTTGCAAAAGAATTAAAAAGTTTCAAATTTTTAATTTTTCGTCAGAAGAAATTTCAATTATTATATAATTAACCTGCTTAATTCATAATTTTTGTCCAAACAATTAATTATTCTTCAATTAGTCCTTACATTATTTGTAAACTTGTTTGCTTCGTACTTTAAAAATCGCGATATTGCAGCACCGACAGGTTGCTCTGCAAGTAGCATCTAGAAAATTAAATTACCAAATTTTGGTTTTTAATTAACTTTTACTTACAGACGGCCACGGATAAATCGCTGGTAATTATCGACGAACTCGGTCGCGGAACATCTACGTATGAAGGGTGCGGCATAGCTTGGTCCATTGCAGAGTAAGTTTACTTTTCTAATTTCAAAGCATTCAATTAAATATATATGAAACCTACTCCACAGACATTTGGCCAAACAAACGAAATGTTTTACGCTCTTTGCCACACATTTTCATGAGATAACAAAGTTATCTGATGCCTTGTCAACCGTAAAGAATTGTCATATGGCTGCAGTTGCCGACGCTGATAACTTTACTTTGCTGTATCAAGTGCGTCCAGGCGTTATGGAGAAGAGCTTTGGCATACAGGTAGCTCGCTTGGCCAACTTTCCAGAGCAAGTGGTGCAAAATGCTCAGGCTGTATACAACGAATTTGAGGATGAGCATGCCGACAAGCAAAATGAGGCTGATAAGGATCTTTTGGATAAAATACAAGTTGCCATTGAGCAGTTGTCAACAGCCGGAAACAATACAGAAATCAATGTAGAAGACCTTACGCAATTGGTTGCAAAGTTTACAAAAGATATTAAGAAACTGGATAGTGATTACTTTAAGTCTGTGCTGGGCACTAGCAAAGTTTAGTGAGCAAGGAAATTATACCCTACTTGAAGTCTACCAATAAAGTTTTTGTGATCCAAAATTGTACTTAGAATACAAGCCACTAAGAAGTTAAGCTCAATAATTGCTCGAATTGGATTAAAATGCAGTATTATATACATTATCGTCATCACTCCTTCCAAGCATTGAAAGTGTTAGCATCCGGTTACGCTAAACGCTGAATTATGAAAATTGTTATTTGTTTGCAAATGATAAATTTTAACTTATCATCAATTCAAAATATTTTATCATTGCATTATAATATTTGAAAATACAATTTTTTTTTTTTAATAATATTTAGTTACTCTTCATAAAGCACATATTATATAAATAATCATCATATCCAGCACAATAAAATATTAAACAATCGTTAATACCTATGTCTACTTTTTTTTGTTAACGCTAAAGCGCTATTCTACAGAAAAGTGTGTCTTTGTTTTAAATATTGTTAAACATGTATAAAAAAAAGAGGTTAGTTATTATTATTATGTACAGCAGACTTATTATTAAAATGATAAGCTAGCTTATAGCGTAAAGGAGCACTGCCTGCTGAGGCCATCAGCTCCGAAGTGGTATTGTGTTATATGCTATGGTAAAGATTATTTAGTTTTAGGAATTTGATTATATTTTTGTTACTTTCGGGATCTGGGTTGGAGAGGAGTTCTGTTGGGATAGTGTTACTTATTAAGCGCTTTGCATTAAAATCGCGAGCAGGACAGGAGTTGAGAATGTGTGCGATTGTAATCGTGAGTGAGGTTTGTTTGGTCCAGTCTAAGCCGGGTAAAATTTAGCTAATTGATGGATTCTATGGCAGAGAGCGAGTCTGTGCATATGCAGTATCGTCCGCTTTTGGTTTTAAGGTGTTTCAAAGCAGTGGTAATTGGTAGACCCATTATACATAGTATAGGGTATAGTTTTTGTGTGCTTCTTCGAACTTGTAAAATTCGTTTCTAAAGGTAGTATCTGGTGCTATTTAATAATGATTGATTTAAGGTCCAAGGTGGTACTAGTTTTGCTGAGGATGGTGGGTAATTAAGGCATATTTTTAGTGTATTGCATTGTTGCATTGTTGAAGTATTTGTCTGTGGGAGGGCTTTATTGCTTAGCTATGGGATGGTTAGATAAGTCTTTCGATGTGGTTATAGTTTTAAAAAACATTTGGGTAAGGGGATTTTTTTAAAGTTTTTTTGGGCGTATTTGGGACTCGAAGAGCATGTTATTTGCTGGTGTTGTGCGGAATGCTCCAAGAGCCGTTCTCCCAGCTGCGTGAAGGTATGATTTTGTTGTTTTTACTAGTTCTACTGAATTGCAGTTGAGTTTATATTTAGTTTATTGGTAATTAAGGCGTGAAGGCCATAGCTAGACTCCTATCTACTATTGAAGTTGTGACGCTTAACGCGACAGAAGTATTTAATTATATCATCATTATTAAAACCCGATTTAATATTAAGGAATTGTTTTTATGTAGTATTTTTATAAATTTTTTTTTCATTGTAGTTTGTAGCTTACATAACCTTTAACTTCATTAAAAATACATTATTTGTAGCAAGTGGCGGATCCAAGGTGGGTTTTCGGGCCCGAACCCCCCAAAAGTTGGAAAAATGGGTTGATAGTCTTGCGAGCTCTTATATATGTTCACTTCAAAGTGAAGAACCCCACCTAAGATCATAGGCTGGATCCGCACCTGTTTGCAGCCAAGCCAAAAAAATATGTTCTGATTTATTGTCCGTATCAAACTTTATTATATAGTAGTATATTTTACTGTTTATCTAAAAATAAGAGTATATAGGGTTTCAAATTAAGCTTAAGTTTACATTTAATGCATCACACGATATTAAACATTTGAAGGCCTATAACGTTTCCTGGGGAATATGGTATCTGTTGAATTTAAAGGCGTTCCGAAAGTATATAATGGGCGCGTAAAGATTAAAGTTCATATTTCCGTTTATGACTGTATTGTTTTTTTTTCCATTATTCAAAAATATATTTATTTTTATGAATTGCAGTTGTCTTTTACAGGGTGTGTCTGGAGTCATCTATTAGCTGTGACTGCTATGAGGCCAGTTTTGGCGTAAGAAGAACGTGAAGCCTTGGATTGCGGATTAGGACATCTTTATGGGCTGATGTTGAGAAAAAACCTTCTCAACATTCAATCTGTTTTTGTGCCTAGCTAAACGCACATTGTAACGGCTTACGTGCTTGTTAATTTGAATGTCAATGCTCTCCAGATTGAGGTTGTGATGCAAGGTCGAATTTCTTATGCATAATTCGCAGCCAGTAATAAGGCGAAATGCCATATTTTGGAACATCCGTATACGTAAGGGATTCCAGCGAGCCGCCATATCACCAATTGGGTGCCGCTACTCTTGCAGGTGCGGGTTTTTTTTATTTAGCATCCAATACATTTGGTCCAAGTATTATCCTAAAAGACTTCGCTCCTTGGATGGGGTTATCCTCTTTAAAGCGTACAGAACAGACTGTCACTCTGTTTAGCCGGATTTAGGATAACATTCCACCTGCGAGCCCAGCTCTCAAAAAAAATGTGGATCAATAAATCGTCGGATTGTAAAATGTGATACCTGGGGCGGCCAACCTAATGCCTATATATAAAGGGTCATCAATCTTTAGATTTTTTTTCAATAAGGTTTTTTTTGATAAACCACGCGGGAGTCAAGTTGCCATGTGGTTTTTATTCAGTTTTCATTGCCATTTTATCATGGAAAAACTTACACCCGAACAACGTTTACAAACCGTACAATTATATTACGAAAATTCGCGTTCAGTAAAGAATGTTTTTCGCGCGCTTGGTCGCGCGAGACCACTATTCGCCATACTATCAACAAATTTGGTACCCAAAATTCATTATTGGATGACAATCGACCGAATAGACCTCGTCCAGCGCGTAGTTTATGGGCCGATTATGCTCGAACGCGTCATCGAAAATTGGAACCACCGCTTGGACGAGCTACGGCGCAGTTGCGGCCAACATTTGAAAGGGATTATTTTTAAAAAGTGAATGACAAGAATGTTTCTTACTATTGATAATAAAGAATTTCGGATTCATTTTAAATGTTTGTGTTTTTTTTTTTATTTTTTTAAAAAAAACCCACAAGATTGATGACCCTTTATTAACTCCCAAAAACCTCTGCCGATATATGAGATGTATCTTTACGGCTCAACATATTTTATTTTGATAAGCTCAAAAAAAAAAACAATCGCCAACAAAACATAAATTTTTAAAACAAATTAAATTTAAAATTTTTTTTTTAACATTTATTGGTCTTTTTAATTTTCTTATTAAGTTTAAGTTTTGCATACATATTGTATCAGTTTTAAACCGTTTTGTTTTTGTTTTAAACATCAAATTTTTCTTATAACTGTAGATTGGTTTTTATTTTTTTTTTTAATTTAATTTTATTATTTTTACTAATAAGTTTAAAATAGTATTTGTTAGTTAAATGGACTTGTTTTATTTATTATGTGTACACATGGTTGCTAAAATGTTAATTACTTTTAAATTTCTTTTTGCAATTTAAAATGCTAAACGTTTTTCAAATAGCTATGAATAATTTTAAAACAATGTTTTTCCATGTGTACAGCATTTTAAGTTTTTAATTTTAAATTTTTATATTATACATTTTACAACGTTTAAACACTCCAAAAAATAAATGTTGTATGTAATAGTATGCAAATTCATAAATGTCAGAATACAAACATTCAAATTTATTTTTTTTTTTTATTTTAATTTTTAATTACATTTAATAGTTAACTGTTTGCATTTAATAATTTTTATTACTTTACGCCATTTCCCGCTTAGACGACATTCCGTTTTTGATTTCATTTACGTTTCACATAGAAAAGAAAATGATTAAAAAATTGTTTATTTATTTTTCATTTCCATATAAATTCATAAAGTTCATTAAAATGTTTCCACATTCGAAATACAAAGGCATTTAGGTTTTTTGTTTTTTTTTTCTCATTTTTTTTTTACTTTTAGTTTATGTTAATAAATTTTGATCGCTACGTGTAAAAGTCTAAAAACATATGAAAAATGTTAAAAGCTTCAACTTAAAATATTTTAACAAATTTTTTTTAGTTTTTAGGCAGCAATTAAGAAATAGTATTGCATACTTTTCAGGTGGTCCTATTACACTGTGCGAAAAAACATAGGCATAAAATCTTTACAAAATTGTTACATACAATGAATGTATACAGGCATACAAAAACATATTTGAATGCGTATAAAATTTTGGTTTGGCTTTAACACATAAATATCTATATAAATATTAATAAATATACAATGTATATATAATTTGTTTAAAAATCGTAATTTAGTTGTATAGGCATAAATCTATTGATTGTATACAAAAAAGCTAAAGAATTTTGCAAGACTTTTCAATTTTGTTTTATGTTAATTTATTTTTTATTTTGTTGGATTGGCTTCAGAAATATTCATAATTTAAAATTTAAAATTGTGTGTGTGACTTGTGTTTATTATTTTTACTACTGGATTTTCTTTGGTTTTATATAAAATTTCAACTAATTTTATAAAATTACAAAAATAATTGTCATCAATATAATTATTTTTGCTTTTCTTTTTTTGTAATATTTTTTAAAATTTAGCTTAGTGTTTTTTTTGTTTTATTTTTGTTAAGATTTGGCATAAGTTTTACAATACCATTTTAAACTATATATAAATAGCTGATGAAACGTGGGACTTTTAGTTATAGGCATTTTTTTGGTATATAAAATATAAAAAAAAATTCATATTTTTTTAAGTATGGCAAGCAGTTAAAATTATACATAGTAGGTATATAGCCAATTTAAAATAATTTAAAATTAAAACACATACAAAATTGGTTCCTTTTGTTTAGATAAATTAATAATGTTTTTATTTAAAATATTATATTTTGACTGCCTGCCAAACTTTTCATATATTTTTATAAAATATAAAGTAAGACAAGTTGCTTAAAGTTTTGGCGTATTTTGTAAGTCTAAAAGTTTATTTATTATATTATTATTTCGTGTTTAGTTTTCCAAAGATTGTGCTTTTTGGTTGCTTGTTAAACTTTCGACTAGAATTGAACTATATAATAAGTAGTTTACATATAGAACTACATAGTATAAACAATTTGTATAGGACTAGAAGCGCATAAAGTAGCGCGTCAAGTAAAACATCAAAATTATGGTCAGCGGCAGGAGCTGGAGCGCTAGGCCCAGCCGTGAGGCTTTGCCGCAATAGGTATATAGTTCCTCCTAAAAAATAGATTAGCACAAAAGAAGATTAAATTATAGTATTATAATTAAATATACAGCATATGTGTTAGAGAGCTGCGCAAGCACTGCACAAATGTCCTGTAAGCCATCAGCTGTTATTTCAAGCACTTCATGTCTTTCTTTGGCTTGAACAAAACAAAACAAATACTTCAGTGTCAAAAGTTTTTGGCTAAGTCCTGTACGTAGAATGCAAAAAAATTTCGCACGGAATGACAAAACCATATAAAAAAAAAAATCCCTAATGGGATATCCCAAATGAAAATATCTCCACCTATTTCTATTGTTTGTTAGCGCTTTAATTTCCTTGCAGCATTTTCCGGAAGCTCTAATCTCGTCGTTTATGGTCCGTCGCCATTATGCTCTAGGGCGCTCGCCCTTCTCTTCTGGCTCCCTGCGTGTTGCAGTCCAGGGCTTGTCTTAGAATTTCGCTCGTACTTTCTCGGACGCGCGATTTAAGACGAAATCAGACATAGGTCGTCGTCAGCGTAGTCGAGATCTTCAAGATGTTCTCTGAGGTTTCACTGTATGCCGCATTTGTCTTTGTCCAGAGCTTGAGACAATACATCATCTAAGACAATCAGGAACAATATTGAAGACAGACGGCAGCCCTGTCTAACGCCGGATGATGTAATGAAATTTCCGAAAAGTTGCCGCAGGGCCGTAGAGAAAAAATCAGGGCCCGGGGGAAAATGTACCGGCACCTCTATTAAACCTTTAGCTTGAATCGCGATAGTACGACACCTACCTTCCCACCCCCCTCTCGACAGGCCTGAGTTTCCGTTATGTAGAACCCTGCATCTGAAATTCTCGTACTGTGCTTTGATAAGGCCGATGTACTTCGGGGAAACCCCTCGGCGTCCCAATGCTGCCCAAATGTAGTCACGGGCAATGCTGTCGAAGGCTGTTTTGTAGTCTATGAAGGTCAAGAATAGGGATGATAGCTATTCGTTGACCACCTCGACGATAACGCGGAGATTGTTTATTTAGTCAATGCATGACCTATTCGGACGGAATCCAGCTTGTTGCCTGCGAATCAGAGGTTCGACTTTTTGATTTATTCTTATTAGCAGCAATTTGGTCAGAATTTTGGATGGTATAGACAGGAGCACAATGCCATATTTGAGCGAATAAAGTATGTATCATGTTCAGCTGTTAGCTCAGAACACGTTATGAGCATTTCGGCAGCGATTCCGTCCAAACCCGGTGCTTTGCCAGACTTAAGCTATCGGACCGCTTCTGCTATCTTCGCGTGAGTTGGTGTTTGGGTTGCGAGACGGAAGCGAATCGAAGGGTTTGGCTGGTGTGATGGAATTTGTAAGATTTCAGGAGTGGGAGCGCCGTTGACAGTAGTTTCAAAATCCTCTTTCCACCGCGTACACTGTTTTTTTTTGCTGTAGTTAGAAGGACCCCAGCGGTGTTTCTAATCGGACGAACTTGACGAAATTTATGAACTGCTGGTAGTCGGTTGATCTCATATAATTTCTGCATATTTCCTCCATCTGCTGCAAGAGCGTTAACCATGTTAAAAAGAGAGGGCAACCACTTATTAGTGATCTGCGAGACAGACCGATCAAAATCTGCCTCCGAAGTTAATCAGACATTGGCAGCGGCGATTTGTTTGAATACGGTCATTGCTAGAAAAAAGAGTGATCGGTGGTTCGATGAGTCAACACTTCCAGTTTTTGAAGTAATCGGCGCAAGTAGACTCGTCGCGACAACTATCAAACAGGACTGCTTTACTTATGATGGAGTCGGCCAACTCAAGAAAATTCATGGAAATCTGACGAAAGAGGTTTACCGTAGCTTTCTTCAACGACAAGCTATTCTATCTGGAACTTCGGTATTGTGTACCGGCTATTTGAAAAATAAAGAAGACCTTGCCGTGCTCAAGGTCATGGATTGGCCGACACAATCGCTTGACATCAATCCAAAAGAGCCTCTATGAGATGAGCTAAACTGCCGTGAGAGAGACCTGCGATCAAATAACCTTTCTCATCACTAACAGTTTCTTAATTATGCGTGGCAAAACATATACATAAGTGGAAAAACTTCAGAAACTCGTCCACAGAATGCCTGAAATGTGACCAAAGGTGGCCATTTTTGAGAAAATCGCTTTGAGTGATTTTACTATATCTTTTAATATACCATTCAATATATGAAACCTAGTCATTAAAGTGATTTGTTTTCGTTATAACGCAATTTTTGTAGGGGTATCTATATTTTTGGCCTGTATTGTAAATATTTTTATACCCTGTACCTATAGGTACAAAGGGTATACTAGATTTGTGCAATGTATGTAACGGACAGAAGGAGGCGTGGCAGACCCCAAGTCCTTTATACCAAATGCTTATCATAACCTCGGGTAGCGATTGAGCCATGTCCGTCCGTCCGTCTGTCCGTCCGTCCGTCCGTCCGTCCGTATGAACACCTAGATTTCGGAGACTATAAGAGCTAGAGATACGAAACTTTACCAACTGGTGCACATATTTCCTGAGAAGCTGAAGTTTGTTGAATCATGTCGATATCTTCCCCCGTTCCCCCACAGTAGAGTTTCGCGGTTTTTAGCCACACCGTTTAATATTTTCATCTAAAATTTATCAAAGCGATGCGTTGTGGTTACATGCATCTGTGTGTAAAAAATGAACAAAATCTGACAAATATAGCAAAAGTTATAGTCAAAACTGTACAAATTTCACCACCCTTGCCTATAAACTGACACAATCTTTGACTTCTCGTAATTATGGTTACAAGTGACCTAGAATCACAATTTTTGGTAAGCTGATTCATGTGGCTCTAATGAACAAATCCACATCCAAATTTTATAGCTCCGTGTTTTCTCCCACACCCCTCAACATACCAACTTGAAACTTACCCCATATACTTTAAATAATTTCTTTGACGTAACATTCGAGTTTCATCAAAATCGGATTATATCGGAATATACGGAACTTATAGGTATAAATATCGAATTTAAACAAAAAAAAAAAAATCCAATTGGAAAGTTCTTAAAAGGAATATGCAGGAAAAATTTGTTCGAGACAAAAGGTACAGGGTATTCATTCCACTGTCGGGCACCGCCTCGACTGTACCACATTTTTTGTTAATGTATTTTTATTTGAATCTGTCAGATAACAATCAGCCAATTTTATAAACCAAACAAAAATGGCCGCATTGATTGTGGAACTGTAAATATAACATTTATTTAAAAGTAGAAGCACGTGAGCCTTAAAAACAAATGAATGTTTACTTTTTTTTGAAGCAACCTGGCCATTCTTCTGCCTCCGGCAATCATTTTTCTTGATTGCACCCAAGTCCTCAACGTACAGATACAAAACTTGGAGGTTATTTGAATTAAATCTTTTCGAAATTGGCCGCAAGGGTTTTCATCGAATCAACTCAATTGTTTGGCGACAATTTTGTTATATCCGAATATATTATTTGTTCATTTATTTGCAAATATAGCACTAGAGGTTTTCAGTCCGGTTTAAAGTATAATAGGGGGCTCCGCCCCCACTGCACAAATGCCTTAATTTAAACAATAGATAATTGCAATTTATCCAAAGTTTCAAACTGTTCTTGAAAACAACTAAATTAAATATTGAAACAAATGTGAACAAAAAAATAGAAATAATGTCGAGTGAATTTTTGTTCAAGGGTTGCTATTGCTATTCCCTCTTTCATGATACATTTTAATGTGGTACCGAGGTGAACCTTACATTGTGCACACCATATGAGGTGTGACTATCACATAGTGTAAGTTTCACCTCGATTCGTACACTCATATGAACACAATCGGTACCACACTGAATTATTTGTTGGTATATTTATGGTATTGGTATTTGCGAGTATTTCTTTTGGATAGTGAAGGAGTTGCATATGTTGAGAATAAAAAGGTATTGGTTCACGAAGGCATCTATTGTGTGTGATTGAGATCAAGAGATCTGTTATATACAAGGTTTCTCCGGAAAGTAATGTTTTTTTTTTTACCGATTATTCGGTTGGATTAGGTGGCGGGGACATTCAGTTTCAAAGCGATGCACTCACCAGTCTGCTCCAAGTAGTTGGAGAGCTAGAGCCGCTGTTCACCGGTACGTGCGGCACGGAACACGATTTAACCATCACTCGCGCAACGTTACTCTATAAAGTTTTGCTCACTATTGAACAAAACTCTTGCGGAGAGTTTTTAAATGATTAAGCTACAACGCTCTTTTATACTCGCAAGTTTTGAGATGGCTGAAAGCGTTCAAGGATGAAGTTTCTGATTAACCGCTCATTGGTCTGTCCGGATAACAGTCTTAGGGTAGTAGTGATTCTCTAATTCTTACACTTATCTAAGACCTAAGAGTGCTGGCTTAAGGCCTATACGCAGCACGAACTATTTCGCACGGAATGACAAAACTTCATATGAAAAAAAGGCCCTTAACCTACACTTATCTAGTTTTTTTTTGGTACTTTTCAAAACTCAGTATATTTCTAACGAAATTTGACAAATATTTCTATGTCATGTCAATTTATTGTTGCCCTGGTCACATTAACGTATAAATGTCGTTTTACGAACAAAAATTGTATATTTCACATTCAGTGCACAGTTGCTGCGAGAAACACACGTTAGTAAAATTCTATTTTAACAATTTTTGTCGAAATTTCATAGAACTATAAAAAAAAAAAAATGAGTGATACCGATTCTTTGATGCAGGACGTGGATGAAGACGCTGAATCTAACAACGGTTGTGCAATGTGTTTTTATTTCGTTTCAAAGTAAAAATTTTAAAGATATTTCAGACGTAGAAATGAGTGAGATTGCCAACGACGAGGAGGACAGCAGCAGCTCGAGCTGGAATCCAGACATCAGCAACGAGGAAGCTACTTGCTCCATTGAACCAGACGTACCCATCTACTTAGACTTGACTAATGCCACGGCCGTGTTGTGCTATGAACCTCAAGCAGATACAGATGTCGCTCAGGACGCAGCGTTTAAAACACAATTGCACAAGTTCCTGGGACTTGTACCGCCTGTACGCAAATTGTTCAATCCCATGGACTACGTGCCACAGAATGAAACAGAGGAACAACGCGCGGTTAGCAGAGTTCCCGTACTGAATGAAACCCTGAATGTGATGCAGTCACCAACCATATCGAAGGTTTTCCAGAATCGGCTAAGCAAAACGCTAACAACCGCAAGCCCCCAGGAGCGTGTAACTAAAATTTGGGATGACTTGCTAAAGACTGAAAAAGTGCAGCACATGGAGCTCCAAACTCCACAGCACCTCAAAGAGCTTGACTTGGCTGGTTTGCCCACTGTTAATTGTCGCAAGCAATATTCGATGTGTCTGGAGCAGCATCCAAGCGTCTATAGCTTCATTGAATCGCTAAATAACGAGACACCTTTGAGCATGTGCCATCCCAGCGCATTGCGCTACAGAGAGCGCCATTTTGAAGGATGCAAATACGATCTAGCCAATAAGTTGTTCAAAATGTTTAATCACAAGATATTCCAATCCGCTCTAAAGCGAGCGATACTCTGGAAGCCAATGAAAACGGAGTTTGGCTACTGTCAGCACAACGTTGGATTTGGCCAAGAGCGTAGCTCCAAAATTATATTATCGCACAAGATCAATTGTGCCAGCTGGCTGGTTAAGGTATTGCTGCACGAAATGTGTCATGCAGCTGCTTTTGTTTTCCATGGCGAAACGGGCCATGGCGACTACTGTCGTAAGTGGGCCTATCAGTCCGTCTGCCGTATGCCGGAGTTGCAACAGATTGATGAGTGCACTCCGAACTTTGTGTACACATGCTGCCTGTGCCAAGCTCGTTCCTATGGTAATACAGGCTTCAATAACGTTGCTGCTCGTCTGCGCTGCAAGTATTGCTCCTTCGAGCTAGTCGTGGACATCTTTGAATTGAAGTGTAAAAAAGTCAGCTTGGCTTCCATGCAGCCGAATGCGTATCAGCGCTTTATTAAAGAGCATTACATGGGAGCCCCACAGAAAACTCATACGTCCAAAATGTTGGCACTTAATAAGGAATTCTTATCGAGCCTTTTACCTGGCTAAGTTTTATCAATATTTTGTTGAAATTAATTTTAGTTTTTGTTTACCATAAATTTTATCCTTGAATGTAGTTTTTTTTTTATTTTTGGTTGGTAAGCACCATATCTTTCTGGGATTATGTACTCTAATAATTCCAATAATTAAAGTTTGTTGCTGTTTAATTTTGGAACATTTTTGGCTCTAACTCCCGAAGTTCCCTTCGATTTGTGAAGTGGTGGCTCAGTCCATGAGCCCAATTGGCGCTTTCGCACCATTTTGTTGCCACATCCTCGTTCCCAACTCGTTAATTGGTTGTTTGTGTAGACATCTCGGTTAGATGCAGTCCGTGCGGTTAAGGAACCTCTGGAGGTCGTTGATGTTTATTTCCGCCAGCTCCCCCAGTTCATTGAAAAGCGGCTTTCCTAGGGTGTCCATTCTCTGCTTCCAAAGACCATGGCATTTACAAAGAAAAGAAATCTGCTTCTTCTGGCTGGTGACAACTGTGACAGTTGATATTGTGGGGAAGCCTCATTTTGCCTGTTCTCCAAAGGCCAGAAGCCTTTGATATGGACTTAGTAAAACTTGGCGAGGTATCACTATCACTGCTAATTGCAAATAAGAGACCATTCTCTCCAGATAAACTTAACATTATACAAGCACCGATGATGACCCATTCTGATGAATATGCTCTTGGACTGTTTGGAAAGGAAAGTACTCTTTAAGATCCGCGACGTGTGCCGCGATTAACGCTTTCTAAAGCAAGGCAAAATGGACATAGGTAGGTTGTGTTCAGTGGACAAGGGACAGACTATATCTGTATTATAAAAACTGGGTAGTAGGCGTACTAGATAGTGTCCGACTGCAGTAGAGTCCATAGACAACGAAAGAGAAAGCTTTCTTATTATCTTGAAAATTTTTTGATTAGTATGCTCTTGAAGAACAAGAATTACAAATGAATTGTTTAAGGAATGAACAGTTTGTCCCTATCGACGAAATGTGGTAATTTTCTGGTCTTGTTTTTTGGTGCTTGTGGTAATCTGTCAAATTTTTGTGGAATTTCGGGTTGCCAATAAAATCATTGTATTTTTTCTAATGCTAAACGCACACAAGTGCTTAATAAAAACTTGAATTGTCGTCGTCTATTACACTAGTCTACACGAAAAATTAACCTTCGTATAAAAGTGTTTTTTTTTTTTGGGTAATTTGGGTCGAGAAACACGCAAATTACATTCATTTTTTTTTTTCTTAAGAACCGTTTCCAAGTTTTTTTCGAAAAACATGTTTTTGGGTCGAGTTTTCACTTATTCGAGCATATCTCGTGAACCAAATGTTTTACCGTCATAAAATACCATTAGGTTTGAAGGTCACACCAAGATTACTAAATCTTTTTGAAGTCGCTGAATCCAAATCAAAGTCAAAAAAAAAAAAAAATCTAATAACTTTAAAGCTAGTTTTTTAAAGGTTATATAAGAACCCTGGCGTGCTGTATTTGCATCTAGCGACCCGTAAAACATATAATAAACGTCGGGCACCTGGACTCGAAAAAAATTTGTTATGCGGTTTTTTGAGTTTATGTGCTGCGGTTTTGTGCATCTTAGACTCGGTTTTAGCGGTTTAGATAACCCGAAAATCTTTTTTTGAGTGCTTGGGTTATTTTCGTAATATTCTGTAATTAACGCCAATATGGTAAAACCGTATTTATTATTCAAGGCAGTGAGTAGAAGAATTCTCAGAGATGTACGTCTTTTCAAATAAATTTAATTTTATTTCCCCCCGGGCCCGGATTTTCTCTCTACGGCCCTGCCATTACCATTCGATTATTTTTTCCACCAATTGCATGGAATTGATTTGGATGATGTTTATAAGAATAAGATAAGAATAAGAATTTGACACTTGCAACGCGCCGCATGCTAATTTGGATGAATTGATAGCGTTCTTTGTAAAAAGGTTTCGTTCGCATCATGGCAACGTCAATCGGCCAGATCGTACGATTTGACACCATTGGACTTTATTTATGAGGTTTTTTGAAAAGCAAAATGTACGTCACCTAAGATCTAAACCAGGGGTGTCCAAAGGCTGCTTATGAAAGAGCAAACACCAATACATATGAAAGAAACACACTAACACATCTAAAGCAACCCGTTTTTCAATGTTATTATGTACGCTGACAAAAATAGTATATACATACTCATATAAATGTTTTGTTTTTCGTTGTAACTCTTTTTTATTTGCAAGCTATGTATGCCTTAATACTCACATTTAACACATGGTGTACAAAAATTTGGAGTCCGCGATCAATCCTACACCATTTTTTTTAAGTGCAAGAGTTCAGAGAGCACAAACGAAAAACAACAACAAAATTGCAGTGAAAATCAGTGGGCCAACAACAAATTTACACAAGGGTTGTTTCTGTGCTCATGAGCTCAGAGAGCAAAGAGAGTAAGGGAGAGAACTCGCGAAATTGTTTTTGTAATTTGCATTGGCATTGAGTGATATACAGTTTGGGCCGTGCATGTACACGTGCATTGCTGCCTATGCCTAAGAGCCATTACAAAAACAAAAAGAGCCAGATGACCCCTGATCTAAACCATCAACGATATATGTGCAATTGAAACGGTCCTATTGGAAAATGTCATCGAAAATTTTGACCATCTAATCGACGTCTTTAAAACCAGCCGTGGTTAGCATTGTCGGAAATCAATTTTAACATAATTGCGATCGATGAAGCTTTACAATAAATATCATATAATATTATTGGACTACCCTATATTTTTTTTGGAGCGCAACTTGTTCCATAAATGGCTCATACTAAATAATAAACGAACTTGTAATAAAGGTTTCAAGCCGATTCTGCCTGCACGACATAAATTTTGAAGCATGTTCATTTTTTTTTTAGTAAAAAGCGTACGAAAGCTATAAGGGACCTCTAGTTCGGAAGCATTTCAAACTGCTGCGTACAGGCTTTAACACAGGTGGCATCATTTAGTTAGTTTGAAAATTAAAAACATTTCTGGACATTCTGTTAAATGCAATTGGTGCCTTTTGTTTTTAGGCCTGTACGCAGCGGTTTGAAGCGCTTAGGAACAAGAGCGACCTTCATATAGATAACTGTTTGCTAGCGAATAAACGCATTCAAGCATTAATCGTACTATACAGAACTTAAAAATAAGGAATGAAAACAATACTCATATTCTGACTGTAAGGAGCTCTCTATAAAAGCTCCCCTTCCACTCCCACACTTTTCAATCATATGCATCTTTTACTAAATTCTATGCATCAGTTGCCATTGTACTCACATCTGGATGTTCCGTATAGCATTCCTCGAGACGTCTTCGCTCATAGAAACTCATATTGAGTTTATAGCAGGGAAATTCCAGTTCATAGTCCTCAATGCGCTGTGATTCGGTGGTTAAGTGCACGCTGCGAGATGGCATTAGTACGTTTACCACAACCAGCAATAAATTGGAATTGGGTATTTTCTTGGCTAGAAATGGGCGTGTCGAGGGCACGCGTATATAGTCATTTATATCGTCCAGGGAATTGGGTTGCAGTGCATAGAGCGTAGAACGCATATCGCAGGGCACATATATTGGTTCTGGTTCGGGCTCTTGAAATTTAGCATCGCCGTCTTCGCTTTCCTCTTTGGGCTTGGCAGCTGAAGGTCCACTGTCACCCACGGCCACATATTCATCCTCGATTTCGTCCAAATAGTCCAAAACTAAAAAGTGTGTGAGCTTAGTAAAGTTATTGCTGACTAGAGGTGTAAAGCTTAGTTACTTACAGGGCGCACCATCCACCCACCATTGCACCTTTTGGTACTGCCAGAAAAGCTGTGCTATAAGCCACTTCCAGGCCAGACTTAGTATCTTTAGAGGCTGCTCAAAGGGGTTGAGATAAACAACGCATTGGAATTAAGTCACATTTTGATTTACTTACATGCAATAGGTTATGTCCATCGCTAGCCTGATCCAGATCCACCTTACATTGTTCCTGATAGTCATATACATCAATACTTTGATAGATATTGCGCTCAACCATGGCAGCCATAACATCGCCATGGTATTCACCAAAGAACTTGCCCGTGCTGTTTATATTCTGTCCAACCACTATGTAAGCATTGTTGTCAATTACATAGCAATCGATGTCATCATCCAAGCAAGTAGGCAAACAATTATGGCACTGTTGCAAATATACCAAATTTTTAGCTGCAACTTGGTAGAGCTTTCCATACTTACATTATCAATGCCTGTAATGTTGAAGAAACGCTCCATCATTAGAGCATGTGAAAACTGAAAGCCCACCACACAGGCAGGCGCTTCCTTGCCACCATCGCGCGGAAAAATGGCATGTGAGGCGGTGACTTTGAGCTCAGCATCCTCTGCCGGATCATTGTAATGCTTTACGGAGTATACAAAGCTCTCGGCGCGATCTTGATGATGCTGCAGTATGGCGCTCTTGTACCACGTCTCATCAATAGCTGTTGTATGGTAATCACCAAATTCTCGATCCGTATCAACTTCCACTTCGCCAAAGATGAATTGCCAGCGTGTTAGCCCGCTCATGGTAGCCACAAAACGCAGCGTAGCACCAAAACGTTCTATTAAAGCGCGTTCTTCAGCATTCTCAAACTTCCATTCGCCATAGCTGTAATTGGTTACCTTGGCATCGAATATGAGCAAGTGCACCAGCTCCTTGTTGCAGTAGTAGGCATCATCGCCCAGCGTGTTGCGACCACAATTTACTAGGCAATAGAAAGCGAGATAAGTATCGTATACGCCTGGATAATGTAACTTGCAACCTACAGTCATCCTTGTCATCCCAATCGGATTCGTCTTCCGCATATTGCTCAACCCACTTCCAGTCACGCTTTACCATACGACCCAGAAACTCGCGTAGTTCCGCTTCGGGTGTCTTGAACTCATGCCCCTCCAGATAGTGATACTTGCAATAGACCCTAATAAAAACATGCACTTATAGTTGGGACCTGACTTCACCAATTGCACCCAGCTGCTTACCAATCTGGATGTATTTTCCAATTTTCGCCCAGAAAGAATTCCGATATATTGACCTTCATGTGTATGTTTTTCAGCACCTCCTCGCCAACCTTGATCCAAGTCTTGCCATACTCACTAGGCAGCACTATGCCCAAGGAAAATGGTGTATTGGGCAAAGGTGCATAGAAGTAATCCTGTTTCTCTTCCGAAACGCGACGCATTTTATCATAATGAAATTTTACAGGTATATTCTTGAATTCGCCTGTTTGATGACGCACCATGCCGCTGCGTAGCTGTAGTATCGATTCACCTGGCTGTCGTGGTTGGTCATCCTCGAATAAATGTTCCACTTCGGTAAAGTCTATGCTATTGTAGTTGGGATTCATTTTGCCATTGGACTGCAAAAAGGTTTGTTATTAAAAATAATGCTTTTAGTTAATTGAGTTAACTTACGCCAATGGGTCGCAGATCTGGATGCAGCAGCACGTAGCCGTTGTTGGAGACCACAAAAGAATAGCCGTTGACACCAAGCTGTCATGTAGCGTAAAAATGTAATTAAAAGAGTTTGGCAGCATGCTTTTTTAATGGAACATACCTTATACGGCAACGTGAGCTTGTCAATATCCTCCACGGGCACATCCGTACCAGCCACGCCCAGCAGGCGCGCACGCCTACTTGTGCTGTTTTCCAAACGATACGAACGATCAAAGGCGGGCACACCAACGGCTATCATAAGGCGTGCTCTCCCGCCCGTGGAGTTTTTCGGATCATACTAGAAAAAATAGAAAAATCAAGCAAAACAAATCAAAACATATAGATTTATCTCAGAACTAAGCTTAGATCAAGATTAGGAAAACACTTTGCATCATTGCTGATGAAGTTTAACAAGCTTAGCAGTGACGATTTGTGTGCACAAAGAGTTGATCATTACCCAAATCTTCTTAAGTTCACGCTGTAAATTGTTCAACTTTTATTTTTTCCGCATTTTGCTTTGATGCGATCGATAGCAAAAGTAAACAAAGCACAGAAGGCCATTTCTGCTGCTCGGAACCAGGAAAACTATATTTATTAACTTTATATTCCTTTCGGACATAGATAGCTCAAAAAACTTTTAATTTTTCTTATAGAGAAGATGCCTATTAGCAAGTAAATTGCAATCTTTTTTTCCCTTCGATGGCCAAGCGATAACTGCAGTAGTGTTGCCAGAAACATTTTCCAATATCGATAGATAAACGATAAATGCAACGATCGATGTGTAATGTTGGTAACTACCATCGCTATTGAAAAATGCAGAAAGAAGTAGTGTTGTGTAAACAGGACACTTTTTGATGAGATAGCTCAGTTGCTCATTTTGAAGTGAGTGAGCAGTCTTGCTCACTTGCTCACTCAGTGAGCAGTCTTGCTCACCTGCTTATTCATGAATTCAAATATTCGTAAGTTTCTTTTTAAAGATTATTTTTGTTTATAATGAATTATTAAACTTAACCAGGACTATTATAATGAAAAATTGTTGATTTTCTCTAATGTAAGACATATGTGTCGATCTGGAACATTGCAAGAGACTTGGTAAATGATAAAATCGACAAAATTGTGTGATTAAATCGTTTTTTTTTCGGCTGCCTCGTGGCTTATTAATTAATTTTTCTTATGAGCTAAAACAATATACATATATTACATATCATTTTCTATCATTTTTTTAAAGCGGGCTGTTCTACTGTACGAATTTTCCGCCATAGAGCAAGAAAGCAGTGAGTAGTGAGCTAATGAGCCAAAAAGAACAACTTTACTGAGTTGGCTCACTTGCTCACTTTAGTGAGTTACTCATTTTTTCTCACTCACTCATGAGCAACCCAACACTAGAAAGAAGTGACATTGCGAACGAATGCATGTAAACAAAAACAATTTAAAGAATTTATCGAGCATTTAAAACATGATTTATTGAAATAATAATAACAATTAACAAATCCCAAAACCGTCCCAAGGAACTAAACTTTTAAACGTTGATGTTCTGCAAGTGTCAGCGTGAACGCCCGAAAATCCGATGCTGCCCAAACGAGCTAATAGGATTTTTTTTTGTTGTATTTTTTAATAGCTTAAAATCACAAACGCTTTTTCATCATAATTCGAACATGAGTGATCAAGAGTCATAGTCTTCTTTTAATTTAACTCTTACGTTAGGGATTTTGGATCTCGTCCTATTTATTTAACTGTGTACAGTAGTTTATTTTTAAAGGCTGTGAATCTAAAGTTATTATGCTCACGAGAGGTAACCATCTAGGCGATCAACTCGCATACAATGTGTGAATGTGCTACTCCAATAGTGATAAACATTTACAACTTCAGCGTTATTTTGATAAGGGATCATCCATAAACTACCTAAGACTACTAAGACCCCCCTTTGGTGTTCTGCTTGATCAAAATCTTTAAATTAATAAACATCTGCAAGTTTTTACATATTAAACTGTTTGATCTGAAACATTTTTTGATCTTTTGGTGATAAACACTCAGGACAAACGGTAGAAGTTAAAGGGTGAAGTTTTGTGTTATTATGAACATTAAAAAAGAATTTTTAAAAATGTGGAGCTGTTTTTATGTGAAAAAATTGGTTTGCTTCAAAAAGACTTACAGCTTAGAAAATGAGCTCTTTTTGGGGATTAAAGAAAAGAGGGGAAGCGGGGGTTAACGTACGATGCATGCAGGTTGCGAGGTTCTCCCATTTATTTAGACTCTTAAGGATTTAACAACCCCAGGTGCGGAGCCAGTCTTAGGGCGTGTTTTTCAGTGTATATGTCAGAGGTCGCAAAAAACTGTCGACCAATTTTTCCAACTTTTGGGGGGATCCAGATCAAACTTTTTACATTTCCACCGTTCGTCCTATTTCAGCATAATGCTTCTGCGTTTGGAGCCCTCAAAGCTGTCTTTATCAGGAGAGGATAGCGTCGGTACAATTCATTTTCTTTTTTTTGAGTTTCGCGGTACCTTGATCTAAAATTTACCGGAATGATCACCTTGTGGCGCTCTTAGTCAACCGATTTGATGCCTCTTTTTTTTCTTCTTAAATTAAATCTGTCATTGACATTCTGTGAAATTTTCAGCTTGATAGCTTGACATTTGTAAAAGTGACGCCGTATTGAGTACATCTGCGATTGTCCGTGTTTTCGATTTTTTACAATTTCACAAAAAAAATGTCACCATTATCCGTGATCCACCGAACCACCGAATCCACTGCGGATTTTTCCTATTCTGTCGCTCCATGGATCGCGTTACAGCACCCGAGATGAGTATGAAAGTATTAGTCAAGCGCTTACCCACATATTTATAAGCTCAGAACCTCATTACCAACCTTCCAACCAAGCAAATTCTATACAATTCTTCTTTTCAAGACTCACTTGCTCTGGCAACTAACCACCACCACATACTCACCGTTTTGTCCGTAAATGCATGCGTCCAGGTTGGCGGATGTTCGTAATTCTGCAGCACCAAAGGCGTGGCAATTACATCCACATACTTTAGCACCTCCTCATGCACCTCGTCCAGTGTTTGCACATGTGAGTAGTAACCACGGTTTAGACAAGCCATCCATTGTATTTCTCTCACCTTGGTCACTTCCTTGCCCAGCAGATAGGTAAAAATACGCACACGCATATTGGAGGTACCATTTTCGCCATCACCCCAATTGTACTTTTGAAAAACATCGGTGGTATTACCTGCCACACCATCCGTAACCACCATAATGGCCTGATTACAGGTGGAGGTCTCATTGCAGCGTCGTTGTACATAGTACTTGTGCAGCAGCTTAAAGGCCTTATCATAGGCTAGCGATAGATTGGCAAAACCCTCGGGTAAACCAAGATCAGCAATGGCATCGTTGAAAACATTAATGTTCTCGGGCGTGGCCTGCACTAGTGCATCCTTAAAGCAGGGTATAATGTCATTTACAGTGGCCGAGTAATTGAATATGGTAAAGAAATCATTGTTGGAAAAAGTATCCAATATGCTGCGTATGGTGAACTTGGCTATATGATTGCGAAAGCCTGTCATGGAGCCGGAGTGATCCATTAAAATGACTATGTCTTTGGAGCAGGTGGCCGTCTCAATGTACCAGCTACGCTTGCGGCAATCATAGGTATCCGCATCTAGTTTATTAACTCTAGACTCGTACCACTGTGAGGCCGGATAGTGACGCAGTATGCCTGTATCGGAACCAAAGTATTGCCAAGAAAGCGCCGGATCTGATTGATAGTTCTGCCGAAACACGTCATCCAGCTGTTCGGACCATTGTAAGATCTTTAAAACACGCGGACTACGATCATACACATTGGAGGGCACATGCACCGAGCTATGCTCTGTATCTACCGATATATTATAAAAGTGCGTATCCGGATTTAGATTCATTTCGCGATACATCCAATCATTCTCCAGCACGCTGTCGAGCAGTATGACATCCGAGCGATTACCATTAAAAATGGAGTACCTGCTAGAGTAGTAGCTAAATTCCGCCCGGGCTTGCGTTAGATTGAACTCAAAGTTCTCATTAAAAGCTTCCGCCTTCTCCTGTATGCAACGCACTGCGTCCATTTTACGTGCCAACATTTTGCCCACATTAGCCGTAATGGATTTGATGAGCTCGGTGCCATTTTTGAGCTCAACGCGCGCATTGAATTCCTTGTATTTCTATGGAAAAGCAAAAACAGCTTAATCATTAACAGTACCAAATCTCAGCAGGCCATTAACATTTACTTACCGCCTTAATTTCCTGCGATTTTGTTATGCGTTGGGCCAACATGAACAGCTCATCCCCAAATTGTGAAGCCCACTTGCCCACGCTGAAGGATGCATGAAAAACCAAGCCAAATAAAGTATGTTAATGGTCATTAGAAGCAAAAACAAAAGCTCACTCACACACAGATACACAAACACACACACACACACAGTTACCCAAAATGTGGTAGGCTTTTGGCAACGTCATTTCCGTTTAAGCTAAATGTCAACCACCTGTCGCTCTCGGGAAGTGGCCAAGACAAAAAGTAAGACGAAAACGTCACTAATTTAATTAGTCCAAATGTCTATCACGAGGGTTAGCAACGCCCCAACGCCCCAACGCCGTAGTCCAGGTGTTGACAACGTTAACACAGTACATACAACAAAAAATGTGGACTAGTCGTAGCGTAGACCGACTGTGGAATACCCTGCGTTCACTTTACCCAAAACAAAAACATTAATTAATTATTTTCGAAAAAAAAAACTTTTGAGAGGGTTGAGGGACATTTAAAGGAAACAGTTTACGAGAGCTCGGGAAACAACGTTTATTTGTTGATTAGGCTCACATACATAGAGTTGTCATACCAAATTTGGTGCACTGATAAAAAAATATAAAATCTTATTCGAAAAATGAAAGACCTTGAAATCAGAATAAAAAAATTATATATCATAAAAAAAAGACCCAAAATTCTTGAAATAATATGTACCTATTATCTCGAATTAATTAAGATTTTTAGTATAGTAAAATAAGCCAAAGTATTCTCAAATTAAAATTAAATATCTTTGATTAGAAATACAAATACTAGCCTTAAATTAGGAAAAAAAAAAATCCCAAGGGAAATTATTTACGGGACTCGGTAAAAAAAATTAACTTTTATTTGTTGATTTGGCTCACAAACATACTGTTGATATACCAAATTTAGTGCACTGATAAAAAAATATAAAATCTTACATTAAGATTTTGGCATTCTTGATTTTGATTTTTAAAACAAAATTAAAATTTTGAAATAATCTTAGAAACTTTGAAAATTGTTTAACATAAAATATCAACGGAAATTTAAAAAATAATATTTTAATAGAACCCTTAAATTTATAAAGATTTTTAGCATAATAACATTTTAAAATTAAATAAGACGAAAAATTCTCGAAACATGAGCAACTATATATGTGTATAAGATTATATGTCATCAATTAAGAAAATACAAATTATTTTATCACGATTATGAAAAATTAATCTTAAATTAAGAAAAAAAAGTTATCAAACCTAAAATAAAATTCAAAAATCTTAATTAATTCAAGAGTTTTAGCATAAAAAATATCAAACCTCAAATTTAAATTTCGCTTAAGAAAAATTAGGAAAATCTGTTTTCTATTTTAGGATTATGGGATGTTTTAATATATGAAGTTTTGTCAGCCGTGCGAAATTTTTCAAACTGCGTATGGGCCTTTAAGCTGGAATATTCTGGTTTTTCAGACTTTTGTCTTTAATGAAGTCATTTTGTTCCAGAAGTTATACCAATTTTTTTAAAGTGAACCGTATATCAAGCGTAAAACAAAAACCCATAATATTAAAATAATACCAACAATTCTCAAAACATAACTTAACAGCATCGAATTAAGATGAGAAGATGTTAGAGTTTAATAAAGAAAACAAATTCCTAAATGACGATTTTCAGTATTCTTAAATTTTGTTTTTTTAAAGACCAAAAAATTTAAAAAATAGTATTAAAAGTCATTAGACTTCCACTTTAGATTTTCCATATTTATTATTATTATTTCAAAATGATTGAAAATATAATTTAGGTTAAGATTTCAGACATTTATTTATCTTATTTTAATCTTACTTTTAAGATTTTTTAGTCCCAAAAGCTCTTGAAATTATAAAAATTAGTTCTTGAAATGACCCCAAAATCTTTTATAAGTATTGTTCAAAATGCAGAATTCAAATTTTGGTTATGATTTCTGACTTTTTCAACTCCTATTGTAATCTTAATCTTTAGGATTTCGTTGTTTTCAAAGAAATCATTTCATTCTAGCAATGGCAGCAACTTATTCTTGTAAATGAGCCAGAAAAAACGTATTCCTGGATGGTTCAAAATCTTATGAGATTTACGTGTTTAGATTGCCAGACGTCCATGGATCAATCGCTACCCGAGAAGCCAAAAAGCAGTGCGAAAACAAATCCTACGACATATTAACACTAACTTCCATAATGCTCTTTAACCCATACCGGTACAGTGTATAAAAAGCCAGCCAAGCAAGCAGGAAACCACTACCAACCCCATTACTCCCTTCATTCTAGGGTTAGATGCTCGAGAGGCATGAGATGACAGGAGCAAGTTGGTTGTCAGTCAACATCGTTCAGTCTAGTTAACATTGGCTGAAGCACAGCTGTTTTGACCAAAATTGTTGTGGTAGTGTATGAGTATGTGTGAGAATGTATCTGAAAGTATATGTGAATTTGTGAGCATGTATGTGTGGGAGAAATCAACAAGTGCCTGCGCGCGCAGTTTTTACAACTTTTAAGCTCTTAAAGTTTCTCTTAATTGCTCTCTTTATGATTAGCTCTTAATTTGAATTGGTTTGCTCTTAGTTGTAGGTGAACGTGTTGAATCGATTGTATCGGTTGTAAGAATCATTTGGAGACATCAAAATATTGTTTGAAATATGCCCGAAAAATTTTACATTTAGTCAAGTACGGCATCATTTAGCTGAAAACAAAAAAAAGGTCGATCTTATGATCCCACATGTTTCATTTTGATTAATTCAAATCAAACAAGAATTTCATTATTATTAGGATTATTATTATTATTAATAGTGGGATTTTTATTTTTATATGAAGTTTTGTCATTTCATGCTAAATTTTTGCATGCTGCGTATGGGCCTTTAAGAGATCACACCAACAAAATTTCAAAACAAAAATCTTCAAGTACGCCGACAATTTTAAAGTAAGATTTTTGTGGCTCATTTGGAGAATACATTTATATTGTTATTGTTGTTGAAAAGATTTATTAAAACCAAAAAATCTTAAAGATATACATTTTGAGAATTATTTTTTGTTTTAAGTTTGCTATGCTGACAATCTCAATATAAGATTTTTTTTTTTTTTTTTTGTTGGAGTATACAGGATCAAAGCTGTTAAAAAGTATTGATTACACATGCACTCGTTATAACTTTGACTACCCGATTTTCAGTCAATTATTTCCTAAACAACGCTTAAGTTAAGTCATATTGGGATGATTTCAGATGATGCAATTTTTCAGGAGATTCGATTTGCGGATTTGAACTTACGAAGTGCTTGGATTAAGGACAATATCGATATAACAATGTGGCTCAACAAATTCACTTGCTGTACAAGTATAATTATTTACTTCAAAAATTTATTTTTATACCGATAAGGGACTGTTGAAGGTATTGAAAATCAAAAACAAGAAATAAAATGGATTGAGTCATATTTGTCCAACTGTCTAGGGCTGTTTCTCTCTAATGGTGTATCTGAAAACTTATTAAACATATGACAGCCAGTTCTTAATCTTACAATATTCACAATACGGAATCCGACATAGGAAAGGGCTCAATGAGCGTAGTCTTAAATTTTTATTTTTTTATATTCCACGACACATGTACTCTTCATTTGGATGATATTTGCGGAAGAGCTATATCAAAAAGTACATTTTTAATAAGCTCCCTTTGTATGTTGAGGCTGGAGCTTTCAAAAAATGAATTTCATCATATGATATCATCAGATTAGATTTACAAAGTTAGTGAAAAAGGAACAAGTTTGCGAGGGTACGGGAATTAAGGGTTATTTTGAGAAAAATTCAATGTTTTGTAGCTTATAAGAATCACGTGCGTCTACATATGCAGTTTGATGGCTCTAAAGAAAAAAGATGGACATTGTTTCAGTTTATGGGGGAGAGGGCTTGAAATTGAAACACTTTATCGTGCACCTTCTGAAGTTTCCATCTAATCCTAAAAATTTTGAACAGCACCTCAATGGCTATATCTATTTAAGAGTGTTAAGTAACACTGTTTACTATCCTTTTAGGGTATACAAGTGCTTCCATTTTTATTTCTAGCCTAGGTGACTTTTAGTTTCAAAGTACTAGTAGGTTTCTAATGGTATTTCCAATAAGGAATTTGCTATTTTGTAGCAAAAACTTTTTGTTTATTGTTCATGGCTCAAAAATGTAACTGGGTCGTGAACATATTCTGCGTTGATTTATTAAGAATCGTGAAGTAAAACCAATCGCCTAAGAAGGATTGTCCTCTATCAGGCTATCACACATCGGCAGGAAAACCGGGTTTTTGGACATTCCAATCATTGAATAAATGGATGATCCGCCCGCCTTACAGCATTGGCCAAGAGTCTAAAAAATAATTTTTTGTGTACAGCCTTCTGGCGGTGCCCCATTGTTATTTTTCGAGAATTAATTAAATATCAGTGACCTGTTTTGTATGGATAAATGAATTCTTCATTGATTCAGTATTTTCATTTTCTTTTAGATTTAGTTTAATAATGTTAACAAAAGAATATTATTCGATGATGGCACAGCAGCACATCGAAAAACTCATATGCCCCATTGCTTGCGTTTTTCTCTTTGCTAATCTTCTACTGCTGAGCAAACCTGCGCACTACTCTCAATTCACTCTCTTAAGTGGCACTCTCTCTCTTTATTGGCTTTGTTGTTGCCGCCGCCTGGCTGGCTGGCTGCCTGCCATTTTCATTTTATCATTTTACTTGGTTTTCGCTGCCTTTGACACAGTTCTCAGGCCAGTGGAGCTTACGTGGCCTCAGGGCGTCTGCGGCATGTGGGTTCCTATGGTCGCTCGGTTCTTGAGTAGTACTCAAGTGAAATTGTTTTCCTTTGACAGAGCAGTTTCATTTCATTTACAGACAGATCCCCAGCAAGTTGTTCAATTAGTTTGGCAACAATGTTTTATAGTACTACGTAAGCAGACATTGTTTTACTTTACATTGAGTTTTTAATAAAACTTTTCTTATATTTTGTTTGTCTGCTTATTGTGGTGCACATTCCACAATGTAATATTATGTGTACATAGTAAGTACTACAATTTATATTGACTTTTATTGACGTTTTGCACGATACTTGGCACTAGACGTTTTGTTCTTTTTCCACTTAAAAAAATGACGAATGCCTGACAACATCAAATACTTTTGTAGTAAATACGTCTGTCTAGATACCATCATTAAATGCTCAAATTATGGCCCAAATAATTGTACACTTAAGTTAAAGCTTCTGAGAGGATCCTCGTATATTTATTTTCTTTACACTACTCCTTACACTGCCGAAATCCCACATCGGCGCCTGGAAAAACCTTAAATAAATGGTTTAAGGAAAATTATATGCTAAAAGGATTTTAAGTACCAAAATTTTCAGCGAGTAGAAGTTTTAAAGTTTAAAGTTTTCCGAGATATAAAAAAATAGACTGAATTAAAGATTTTAGCTCATCAAAAAGTTCTTAGATTAAAATTTTTTAAAAAAAGCTGGAAAATGATTACTTTACAACTAAAAGAATCTTAAAACAAGCCGGGAAAAAATCGAAATTCCTAACGATTCATTTTTCATCCGAAAATTTTTAATTTTTATACCCTGTACCGTATGGTACAAAGGGTATATTGTGTTTGTGCAAGCCGAAAAAGTATGTAACGTACAGAAGGAGAAGTCGGAGACCCCCAAAGTTACCTAAAGTATGATCAGAGTGACTAGAGAAGTCGATATACCCATGTCCGTCTGTCCGTACGAACGCCTAGATCTCAGAGATGGTAAGAGCTAGAGCAACCAAACTTTCAGATAAGATCCCTTATTAATCCATAGGAGACAAGTTTATTTTATTTTTTTGATATCGGGACTACATTATATAGCTCCCATAGGGGTGTTTCAGAGGACCTCGAAAAAAGCAAAAGTTTTAGATGGATAATTCGTTTGCTTATGAAGATATCATAACCAGATTTGGCAATCAGAAGTTTTTTAGAAACCCCCAGCACTGTACCAAATTTTATCAAAATCGGTTGACTATATCATATAGGTCCCATAGGACCAATCGGTCAAAAAATCGTGTTTTGTACAAAATTCGTTGTGTTTCGTTTATTTGTGAATATACCGTAACCACATTTGGCATTAAGAAGTTTTTTAGAGTTTCCAAGCACTGTACCAAATTTGATCAAAATCGGTTGACTATATCATATAGCTCCCATAGGATCGATCGGTCGAAAACTTGTTTTTTGTACAAAATTTGTTGTGTTTCGTTTGGTTGTGAAGATATTGTAACCAAATTTGGCATTCAGAAGTTTTTTAGAGATCTTCAACACTGTACCAAATTTTATCAAAATCGGTTGACTATATCATATAGCTTCCAAAGGGCCAATCGGTCAAAACAAGTTTTTTGCATAAAATTCGTTGTGTTTCGTTTGTTTGTGAAGATATTGTAACCAAATTTGGCATTAGGAAGTTTTTTAGAGATCTTCAATACTGCACCAAATTTTATCAAAATCGGTTGACTATATTTTATAGCTCCCATAGGTCCAATCGGTCAAAAAAACGTATTTTGAACAAAAATCGTTGTGTTTCGTTTATTTGGCAAAGAAATATCTTTTGGAGTTTGTAAGCAATATATCGGACTTGATTGCAATGTGGTGGTACAGGGTATCCCAAAGTCGTCCGCGCCCGACTTTAACGTACGCCATCTTTTGTAATGAATTATTTTTTAAAATTTTGACAACCAAAAAAATCGATTTTTTCCGTCAACGTGGTTTTTTTTATTGGAAAAAAAATTTTTTTGGGAAACCGAATCGTTCAAGTACACCAGAATACATTTTTCTTAAATAATTTTGGATCTTTTAATTAAAGTTGAGCGGTTCGCCTTGCAGAACGTTCACCGCAAACCTCTGCAAAAACATGGCATGGGCCATAACTCCGGCAATTTTCAAAATTTGTTCGAAATACAAAGTGTTTTTATTTCTTCGATAGTACTACTAGAACATTGTGTTTTGCTTTTTCCAATAAAATTTGCATTAAACCCTTTTAAAAAATCACGAACTTAGCTCACTTTTTCGCCCCAACTTTGTATATAACCCCTTAATACATACATTCTTTTTACAATAATGTAAATTTCTTTTTTTTTCGAAATAAAAGAAAAACTCTCTTTCAGATGTATTTTACAAATTTGGTCTTATTTTAAGAATTTTGAAGTTAAGCAATGTTGTTAATTGCAATTTATTTTTCCTAGTTAAAGACTTCAAGTTTTATTTTAAGAATTGAAAATCATTGAGAATTTTTAGTTAATTTTAATAGTTTTTGATTTTGTTTCAAGTTTGAAATTTTATTACTCAAAAAATTTTACTTGAAGATATGTTTTTAACATAATTGAAGATTTTTGTTCATGCTATTCGAATTTTGAATCTTCTTTAAAGTTTGATTATTTTTCTTTGCACTACAAGAATATTATAATATCTTACTTCAAGATTATTTGATCTTATTTTAAGAATTGTGGTCTGACTTTAAGTATTTTTGTTTTTTTTAAGAGAATCAACGATTTTATTTGTTTATCAGTGTAGGGGGCAAAGAAAAGAAAATTAATGAAAGACGCTGGAAATTTTTTTTTTATATTAGAGCCATTTAATTTTTTTCTTATTTAAATTACGCTATATCCTTTGCGAGATATCTAAAATCAAATTTGTAAAAAAATTTTTTTTTTATAGTTTGAAATAAAATTATAAAGTGCAAATCATCATCGTCTAGCTTCATATACCAAAATTTGTAAAATGTCACAGTTCAAAAGAAAATACTATTATAACTATGTAAATTCTAGTGGCTAGCCCAACATTCATATGTACTATGCTCCAGTGGGAGATACAGGAAATGATGATGATGCTATGGTAAATAAAGCAAATAATTTTTAAATTAATTAATTAACTTTTTTTAAAAATTTGGCTTTTAGTTGCTTATTTCCCGAACCGAGTAGATATTAGGTTAGGTTAGGTTATGGCGGCAGTTGGGACTCAACGTCCCAACTCACCTAGGACAAGAATTGGCCCACCACTCTTCCCCACTCAGAGGCCTCCTATATGAGATGGTTTACTGCCTTCGGGCAGCCTGAATAAACCTTAGGAGGTATTTTGGGCACTGCTCCGGGAGCTGAGATAAGTCATCACAGAAGTGGGACTTTAGAAAGCGTAAGCTTGTTCTCCTCCCCATCGCCACAGCTGCTACAGAAATCATGGTGGCGAGCGTTCAGCCTGGATGCCTGGATTCGCAACAGCAAAGTTCCTTAGTTCTTTTCATGCAGTATGTCGGCCATGTTTGCCGAGAGATCCTGCACGTGTTCGATATACGATTCCACGTTTGGTTTGCAAAGAGAGCGAACTAGTTTCGTATTCTCAGTTTACAGCTGGAAATGGGTATACCCAGGTAGTTCCTTGTCTAGCCAGTGCATCCGTAATACAGTTGCCTCCGATATCCCTATGTCCTGGCATCCATATGAGGTTGATTGAAAACTGCTCAGCCATCTCATCTAGACACAAGCGGCAGTTGACTGACTTCATGCACGATGTCAACGAAGCGAGGGACTTAATAGCCGCCTGGATATCCGAGTATATACAGATGTTCCTATTTCGTACTCGTAAGTTTCTTATTATCGTCAGAGCCTCCTGGATTGCAATTAGTTTCCTATGATGTATTAATTTTTTTGTAAATATATTTTTATAATTTGTATAAGCCTGCATCACCTTTGTTTTTAGCTCTTAACAATATAAATATACTACATATACATAAATATTTTGTAGAGACTAAAAAAAAAAACTTAAATTGTCTTTCCTTTAGAACCAATTATTCAGAATTTGTATATATTTTAAAATGCAAACAAAAGTTTTTAAAGCGTTGAACAACACATAATTTCTTTTTGAAACAGTTGCTGTCACGTTTTAAATTATTGTGTGGGTTTTATTGTATTTTTCAAAATTTGGTTTGAATGGAATTTATTTTGAATGAAAAAATTTTGACTATATGCATTTTTTTTTCTACAAAAATGAAACAAAAAACTTTTGTTTTATTTTATCTTTTACAAAGTGTTTTATTTTTTGTTTTTGAATCAGAATATGTATTATATATTTAACTGAGCTGACTTTATTTCATTTTCTGTCTAATATCATTTACTCTCAGCATGATATCATTAGCCTATTTATGAAATCAAAAAGCCAGACCCATAATCTCTTAAACTTATTAATTAAAATGTCAAATTTATGCACCAGCTAAAATATTTTTTTTCTTTATTATTATTCAAGTTTGCTTGCTGCTTAGAATATATTATCTAGGCTTTTATGCTAATGACAGGGGCTGGTCAAAACTCATTTTGGTTCAAAGAAAATAATTTTCTAATAAAACGGGCTTGGCAAAATTTATAGCCGTTTTGATAAGTAGGTAGAAAATTTTCATTTCTATTAAACATGCGATTTTTGTTTGTAATAACTTTTTATTAGAAAACTCTTAGTAAATTTAGTTTTTTGAGTCTATTTATAGTCAAACTTGGTTAATTGAAATTCAAAGGCTTTTAAGCCTTATATTTAGATTTATCGAATAAACTTATAAAGGGTGATTTTTTTGCTATTTGGTTTTTCAACCTGATTGTTCTGACAGCTCACGCGTGATTCATGACTTATGTCAAAGTCAAAAATACTCAGTTAGCATTGCCATTTCATCATGGAAAGACTTACGCCCGAAAAAGTTTAGAAATCATTGAATCTTATTACCAAAAATCGTGCTCAGTAAAAAATGTGTTTAGAGCACTGCGTCCATTTTCGGTCGTCATAGTCGACCTTCTGAGCAGGCTATTCAAGCTCTAGTAACAAACTTTCGCACCAATTTTACTTTATTGAACCTGCAACCACCAAATCGTCTACGTAGAGTGCGTACTGAAGAGAATATTGCAGCTGTAGCAGCCAGTGTTAATGAAGACCGTGAAATGTTGAAATGAATCTATTAGGCCACGTTCGCAGCAGTTGGGTATGTGCTATCTTGGTTTACAACCATACAAAATACAGCTGGTGCAAGAACTGAAGCCGGGTGACCTGACACAACGTCGCGTGCTCGTTGAATGGGCTTTGGAAATGCTCGATGAAGCTCCGCTTTTTTATCGAAGAATTGTCTTCAGCGATGAAGCACATTTCGGGTTGAATAAGCAAAATTGCCGTTTTTGGATTGAAGAGCAACCAAAAGCATTACAAGAGCTGCCAATGCATCCACAAAAATGCACTGTTTGGTGTGGTTTATGGACCAGTGGCATCATTGGACCGTAAAAACGGTTTTTTGATCGATCGGCCCTACGGGAGCTATATGATATAGTAGTTGATCATATTCGGTACAGTGTTGAAGATCTCTAAAAAACTTCCGATTGCAAAATTTGGTTACGATATCTTTATAAACAAGCGAATTATCCATCCAAAACTTTTGGTTTTTTTCGAGGTCCTCTGAAACACCCGTATGGGAGCTATATAATGTAACCCCGATATCGAAAAAATAAAATAAACTTGTCTCCTATGGAATAATAAGGGATCTAATCTGAAAGTTTGGTTGCTCTAGCTCTTACCATCTCTGATATCTAGGCGTTCATACGGACAGACGGACATGGGTATATCGACTTCTCTAGTCACCCTGATCATACTTTAGGTAACTTTGGGGGGTCTCCGACGTTTCCTTCTGAAAGTTACATACATTTTCAGCTTGCACAAACTTAACATACTCTTTGTACCATACGGTACAGGGTATAAAAAATCTTTGTTCGTTTACGAGATATGTCTTGTTAAAGAGAAGTCTACGTATATATTCAGTTATCGATAACTTGATGAATAATTGAAATTATGCAAAAAAAAATTTACCAGCTTAATATTAGCAAGTACCTCAACACATTTTTAAAATTTATAAAATATAAAATAAGTAAAAATTTCACAAATATTTTGCTTGTTCTAGCTAAGGCCTCCTACAAACTGTGCACGTTCTTGTAGCTTAATCTTTCATAAGCTTGACCTTTAGCTTTTATTGTTAAAGCTGCAGTTATAATTTATCTTTGACCTTGACAAATAATATTATTTTTAACCCTTAAAGTATGTAAACACGAAAAAAGAGATAAATTGCAAAACTTTGTACCTAAGCACGTGCTATAATTTTCATTTCTCTTACAAATGAATAATAAAATATGCATTAAAATTAAATATGCGCGTCTGTGAGTTGACAAGAAAGAAAATGAGACAGCGAGACACTTCGCACGTTTATACTGCGCCTACTGCCCTTACAAAGGGTATATTAGTTGGTGTCTGTGTTTTGTCAAATACGAAGGAAATGCTCTAAAAAGATTAAATTTTACGAAAAAAAAGAGCAACATATTTTAAAATATATAAAACGACTCTTAAATTGAAATCGATTTAAGACACAGAAAAAATGTTTGTATCTAGAAGATACTATCTAAAATATAAAAAATGACAACGTAAAGCTAACTTTTTTTAAATCAAATGATTTAGGTTTTACATTGACATCTCTTTTATTAAATTCATTAAACAATTAAACAATTTTCCTGTAAAATTAAGAACTACAAGTTTCTTATGCTTATGATCAAGATTGAAGATAAATTTTTAAGATTAACTTTTGTAGAAAAGGAAATAGTTAAAAAAAAAAGAATTTAATTTTACTGAATAATATAACGATGGACATTACCATCAATAAATTATTAATGAAACCAAAGTATAAAACTTTATTAATTAATCAATTACCTTTATTTGTTGACGGGAAATTAATTAGTATAAAAAATCTGCTTAAAAGTTAATTTATTGGAAATAATAATAATTTATATTAAATATTAAAAATGGTGTCGAATTTTTGGGGGAGTGGATTTTTCGGTTTCAAACCCCCCCGTGGAAACTGTTGTACTCAGTGTATTCAATTTTCTGATGTCTGAGAAAGATATATGTGAGCAAATACTGAAGGTATACTTTTTTTTATGTAGAATAATACTGAACAAAAATTGACTTAGTTTTAATAAAACATCAATATATCCGGATGCCAGCTACTATATACCTTTCAAATCAGTTCAAATCATTTGAGAGCATTGAAAATGCTTAATTAAATCTATTTATAGAGATTTAAATAATCCCTCAGCAGAAGATTTTAAAGTCAATAAAGTTTTAACATAAGTGACTGAGAAGCTTCCGTGAACGATATTTTCTTTCGGTAGATTGCTTTTACTTTCTTTTTTCGAACATTTTGCAACCCACCCTGACAAACTTTCCCATTCCGGCTGACACCTGCAAGCTACTTTACTTAAGTTGGTTGAATCGGTTTACCACTTTGTAGTCAGAATAGGTCCTTAGCTATGCTTACTGAATCATATACACGAGGGCAGGCTGAAAAGTATTCAGCCTAGCCAAGAAGTAATCATTTCGTTAATTTTTTAAGGCAAGTATTTTCTATTCGATTATTGCAGTCAAAGTTTTAGCCACCGGTGACGGAAACTCTAACAAAGCATTCGGAGCGAAAGAAGCCGCGATGGCTTAAAGTCGAGAAGAATCGTGATTGTATCAACTTTTCAAAACTGCAATTTGTAATCGCAAGGAGGAGAACTTTGTATGTTTTTGAGCAGCTCGATAGATCTATCACAACACACACCAAAGACGAAGGAAGAATAAGTTAATTTCCAATAAACCGACACCGAAGCGGGTCCGTTAGTAAACCAGATTTTCGCATTACGCAGCGACTATCTTAAAAAAGTCACCGCCAAAGGGCTTAGTTGCGAATTATATCGTCACCCACCATTTATTCTGGATTATTTTCTTGATCCAAATTTGAAGAAATGATGATAAGTTCCCATTTTAAGCAACACAGTGCTCAGCTCATGTTAAACAATTATTTTTTTGAGGTTATGTTTGAACGCTGAGGGGTTTTTTTTGGTCCTTGGACCAAAAAACATTTCGTGAATATGGTTTTTTTGTATGAACGTTAAATTTATGTTTTTTGAAAGGCATACAAAATTGAAGTACAGCTTAATAATGATTCTGAAAAATATTTTTTTTTAAACTTCCCAATTGTCCATTTTTTTACGTAAATAAAATATAAACTTTTTTGAAAGACTTGAAATATTTAGGTACCGCTTAATAATGATGTTGAAATTTTTTTATTTTTAAGTGCCACCTTTTTCTCAGCCTGCCCTCGTTCTGCTTTTCTAACTAATTATAATGATTGCCATTCATAAACTGTTACAAGAGTATCAAAGCTTCAGTTATTCAGCTTTGGTTTGTTCCTTTGTTCCATTCACTGTGTTTTTCTGTGAATTATGAATTGTGGCCAAAATGTCGGCAAAGCAAAAAATAAAAAAAATGAAAACAAAATGAACATAAAAGACAAAATGCGTAAACACGCAAAGAGCAAACAAAACGAAACAGAAAATAAAAAGAAAATGTGGCCAAGAAAAAAATTAGCATAAAGTGCAGGAGAATAGAAAGGAGAATATAAAGCAGACCCACAGAAAAGAAAAACAAAGCGCGACGTCAAAGTTGATAATGACGTTAATGATAATGACGGTGAAAAACACGCCCTTTAATTGTGTTTTTTAATACTCTGCTCCCATGGGGTCAAGGGTGTTATAGATTTGTGCAATAACTGTAACAGAGGTAGAAAGAGGCATAGCAGACCAGACCATAAGTTCTTTATAAAGTCGAATTAGCACGGAAGCAGAATATCTGTCATACAAGAAGTCATTATAAGAAGATTATAAGAGAAAGGTAATTAAAAAGTTCGTAATTTAAAAAAAGTTGTTTTCGCAGAATTAAGTTGTAACGACTGAGTGAAGTCCTTTTGTTCATATAAACAATGACTCAGAGGCTAGACATGCTGGAACCCTCAAATTATATCTCTAATCCCCGTAATCTCAGCACCTATACATGATAGAAACACCAAATTTTCCCAACTTTTAACTTTTATCTGTAAGCTGAAAGAGTCGGTTATGCCGATATCTTTCTGAATTCCCCTGTAGCAGACTTTTACACACATATTATAAAATCCACTCTATCGAATTTGGTACAGTTGTGCATCTTCTTGCTATAAAAGAGTATGCTGCAATTTATTAATATCGATTAGAAAATATATAAGCAAAACAATTTTAAACCCCCTCTTCACACACCTCCACCATATTCATATTTGTTTTATTGCCAAAATAGCTAGTTACATCAACTTTGATTTGTAGGCTCATGAGAGCCTAATCAGCAACAAAACTTTAACTTGTTTTTCAAAACATCTCCTATCACCAGGGCTGCTAAAATTTGGGAGAGGTGATCAGATGCAAAAATTGTTTTCTCGGTCTAATAAGTGATATTACAATACAAAGGCTTTGAAAAAAGAAATTTATAGAATAGAGAAAATAATTTATGGCATAGAATTTTTTTTAATATTACCCCCTTATTTGTATGCTGCCCACAAAACCGTGTATCAAGGTTGGGTACACAATTGAAGCGCAGGTCTTAGATTTTGATGTGAGCTCTAAAAATTTTGGTGCCCGGATGAAAAAAAAATTGTAACAAATTGATGTTCCCATAAAAAAAATATTTAAAAGCACTAAGTGTCATGAGTCAAAATGTAGATGATTCAGATTAAATTTTAAATTAAACATTTGAATCATGAAGAGTATTTTCTGTTTTAGATTTGTTTAGGATTTGTTTTTCAAATAAAACAAACAAATTGTAGCGATTTTCAAAGTATATTTATTCGGGAAGTAAACTTGGGAGATTATACTTGGAAAAAACTCACGCAAATGAGTTCGTTCTTTGAACTCACCAATCTTATCTCCAAATTTTCAATCACTTTTTCTCAAAGATAAAAATAGACCTAATCACGCACCATTTTTTTTTTTAATTTTTTTAAGTGTACATAATTATACAAAATATTTCCTCAATTTTTTAAAACAATCGGATCGATAGTTTAGAGACAGAACTTTTTTTATCGCGTTATCTCGAACTTTTCATTATGTCGCGCCGGGTCTGATAATCAAGATGACTTTTTTCGGTCCATATACTTTATCTAAACTTCTTTAGATGTTTTAGATTCAGTGGTAAAATTCACTTGTTTAGTGAAAAATTAATTTTTTTGAATGTTATGCCGCTCAAAAATATTTTCTCTTATTTTCAAAACAATCGTATCGATAGTTTTAGAGATACACCTTTTACAGCGCGCTATCTCTGACTTATCGTTATCTCGCGACGTGCCTGATAATCAATATATTTGCTACCAAACGCGATAACGGTCCAAAATGCATACCAAACAGTGAGGGTCACTTTCAAAAAAATACATCTTTTGGTTTTTCAGATTTGCTGGTGAAAAACATTCGAAAATTTTTTTTTTCCGTTTTTTAATAAGAAGTCCCTCAAAAATGTTTTCTCAAATTTTCAAAACAATCGAATCGAAAGTTTTACAGTTGGAACTTTTCATAGCGCGCTAACTTTTCCTTATCTCGCGTAGAGCCTGATAATTAAGATCAGTCCCACCAGTCCCAGTCCCGCCTCCAGCCCACACCAAGTTTAGTTTCTTTTTGGATGCATTTAATTTCCATAACTTTTTTAGGGGTTTAAGGGTTTCAGTTACATTTTTTTAATACAGATAATATTTTTTTCTTATTTTTAAGGCAATCGGATTGATAGTTTCGTAGTTAAAACTTATTACAGCGCTCTATCTTTAATTTTTCGTTACCTAGCTCCGGGCCTGATAGTCAAGATATTTTCTTCCTAACATGCCTCCAGTCCAAACTGCACACCAAATTGTGACTCTTTTCGGATGCATTGGTTTTTCCAAAACTCATCTAGGTTTTCACACTCTTAATGAAAAAATATTTTTTGTATTTTTTTAATGTACAAAAATATTTCCTTAAATTCTCAAAACGATCGGATCGATATTTTCAGAGATAGAACTTTTTACAGCGCGCTATCTCTAATTGTCGTTATCTATCGCTGGGCCCGATTATCAATATACTTACTCCACCCACTCGGTTAATTTCTATTGTATTTTCGGCAAGCTACTAGTTTGGAAAAGCAGCCCAAAAAATCTTCCTGGTGATTTGCAACCAATCGAAATAGCAGCTTATGTAATCACGTAAACTTTCAACGGCGGTTATAATTCCATTTTGAAGATTTTCATAGCGATTGGAGTGCCCTGATGATGAGCTTGCGATAGATAGCTCCAAAATTCGCGCTAGGTGCAGTGTTCCACGATTTATTTTCCATGTTTTTGCTACAAATGTCAAAGAAATCCCTCTAAATATTTGATGCCTTCAAATTATGGCTTGTTAAGAACCTAAACGCCTGGTTGGAACACCCTTTATAATTCACGAAATATTCTTTGTATACTAAAACGAATAATGTATACAAAATATGTGAAATATTCTATATTAAAATAATAAACACAATAGAATAGATACATAGAATAGAATTAAAAAATGCTTCCCGGGCTCTCGATTTCTGTCGTCGCGTCGGCCCTACTTAACCAAGAAACCATATTCCTTAAAGTCACCAGGTATCAATCTTAAAGCTCTAGCCAGAGCAATACAAAAAACCAAAAAGGTAAACTGGATGCAGGGTATTCCACTGTCGGGCACCGCCCCAACTAATTCCCATTTTTTGTTGTTATGGGTTGATTTGGTCTTTAGTGTATATTTGCGTGCCATTAACTTTTCACATCCGTTTCAACGCAGTTTGTGCCCGCTTTTGCTATTCATTTGCAACACTTACGCTTCATCCTCGGCGGAGGCATGCACCAGCATGGAGACGCCATGTGGCGTTGGCGGCGTCGTTCCGAATAACAACAACAATAGTGGCAACGATTGAAACGTCAGCAATGCGGTCAAAATGACAGAGAAATGTGTCATCAACTTATCGCATGAACCAAACATTTTTCTAGCATTTTCCTTGTTTTTCCTACTTTGCTGCACTTGACACTCGATTATAATTATTATTTTTATTATTATGCGATATTATTATTATTATTTAGCTTTTATTTTTAAACATGGGCCATGTGCTTAAGCGCTGGCCTTATGCTAACCAACCAAATGTGGTATACAATTTTCTTTTTTTGGGTGGAGTCGCCTGACGTCGTCGCAGTAACCTTTATTTCTATATTTTTTCTTCACAACACACGCGGCGTATGCGTAATTTCGTAAACTGCTGTAAACGTTTTATGTTAAATAATTTAAATGATTCTCTATTTCGAATTAAATTTCTATTTTTCGTAATTTATTTTCAGCTGCAGCAAACTACATACAACAAAACAAAAAAAAACGAAAAGAAAATTAAACAGCAACTAAATTTTGTTCCTCAGCTGTGCGTAAATTTTCTATATATAAACTTTTGCTCTTAGTTTCGTGCGGAACGACGTTTGATTACGCACACACATGCACTATAGACGAGTATGTGTGCTTGTCTATATACATATATATTATATAGTATATATGTATTGGGGCTAATGTAGCGCGCTTTTCACAATTTTACCGCCATGCTACCGCCAACTTTGAAGAGCTGCGAAAAACTGAAAATGTGAAAATCGTCTGGCGCTGCCTTATGCCTTTGCTTAAATTTGTCTCTCATTAACACGTTCGACTCTTACTCTTACACTTGCATTCGCTCAGTCGCGTGCTCTCTTAAGGCTGCTCGCACAACTTTGCGTCGCGTCGCTTTGCGTCCGTCCTATTTATAGTCCCAGTTTCGGGTCTAACTTGGCTTGTTTACATTTTAGTAGCGGCCGCCTTTGCCATTGGAACAGCTGTTTTGGGGCTTTACCTACCCTATTGATTTTCTCATTTTCCCCATTTTACTCGTTTCCATTTTGTTATGGTTCGCCTTATGCATTTGAACATAGGCGCATGTGTTTTTCTTTTCGCTTTTCCTTTTTGTCTTGCATATTCACAACAGAGCAAAAGTCTTTAATGTAAAAAAAGAGAGATTGAAATTTAATGGCATTGTGTTGAGGATTTTGAGTATTTCAAGAGCTTAGGCAGCTTTTCGCATAACTTTTAAAGTGTTTATAGTTTAATATTTAACACAAAAGTTTTTGGGCAAATAATGACGTTTTAATTGTTTTTTGGAACTACATTTTTCGTAGGCTATTAAAAAAATATGAATACGTAATTTAAGGCTTTTTATTTGTGGTTCATAAAATTTTAAGGGAAGTTAAATAAGATGAGTTCTAAAATTGGAAAATATATAAAACTACTTTTTGAAACACTTTCTAAATGTGTATTTGTTTTTGTTTGGGCCGCAAAAACTCGTATCCATAATTGATAATTTAAATCTTTAACTCAAATTTGAACCATTTCCATTTGTTCTTTTTATGTAAAAAACTTATAGAAAATTAAAAATTTTGCAAGCACAGAAAGTACGAGGGTAGTTTGATAAGTGTAAATTTGCGAAAGGTGCAAAGGAACTTTGGGTACGGTTTACAAACGTTTGGGTAGGGTAGGTTAGGGTATGATTATGGTATAAAATGCAGCTTCTCGCTCAAGGTCGTTGCAATCTGCTGCAGCGACGTATTGAAAGATGAAGCTTAACACCACACACAACGTCTTGTCACTAACCATAAGTCTGTTGCTGCTGCTGCAGCTGCCACAGCTTCCATGTCAGCTATTATATCCTGGACTCCCAGATACGCTTGGTGCATCATCTGGAGAATCCTATGCCTGTGACGTCACAAATGCTGCGGCTACAATGCATGCAGCGTCCAAAGCAGCTGCAGCTTCAAGATCAAATGCTAGCACGCATTGCGCCGCTGCTCAAACTGCAGAAGAGCGATGTCTTCTAAGCCTCAGCTTACGTCACAGTTCCTCAAAGAAAGTTCTATACTTGTTATAATAATCAGAGTAATAAAAGTAGCAAAAAAAAAAAAACAAAGTTGCATTTTAAATGCTCAACATGTTTACCAATTAGAATATTCCATTTGGCGATTGTTATTTCACTAAACCAATAACAACAACATTCCAGCTCCAAAACTGGTTCGGCTTAGCCGGCGCTCATTAGACAAACAAACACAGTTTACTGGCTTCTGGTGCTGACTGTACGCGGCACCGACTTGTCATTAATGTCATCCATAACTTTAGCTAAGCTTGTGCCAAAACTAGATCTATGGCTAGTCCAAGCTACAGCCAACAGAGATTTGCTTTAAATAGCCAAACTGTGCATTGTCAGGCATAACAGTTGAGAAAACTAATTCAACATGAAGGCAAGTCGAAAGATTATCACGGTGTCTACAAATCGTAATTGCAATTCTTTTCTATATAGATATTCGCCGTTTTGTTCTTGTTCGCCTTGTTTGCGTTCGCCTTGGCCGATGTTTCCCATTTGAAGGATGCGCATCATGGTGGTCCACAAACCTCACCGGTGCACGTTGATGCTGGACACGGTCAATCATCAGGACATGAGAGTGGCAAAGACGCACATGGCTCCTACCATGGACATTAAATAGCGTAGCTTGAACACTATTTTTTTTATAATTATATTCCAATAAAGTGTGCTTCAGATATTGAACGCTAAGCAGCTGTGCATTTAATGGATATACTGGAGATAAGGCCCAAGTCTCTTTCTTCAGATTGAAAAACAGCAAATAGTTGATATAGGGCCAGACCGAGAAAGGGTAGTGGGTGAGACATTAAATCGCTCTTCTGGACGTCTGTCAGCTCTTTAATGTCCAAGTATTCGTATATAATGTGCTGTACCTACTCAGTTGGGATGCCAACAGCCACGGACGCCTCACGCGCTTTTATTATCCGATCGATAATTCCATAAGTTTTATCGACAAAATAATATATAGTGAACCACATAACCTTTTAAATTTATTGGTGCAGAGTGCCCATTAAGCCTTTCATTGGCTTAGCTGATTGTTTTTCTTTATATTATTATTACTTTATAAAATAGTACAAGTCCCAGAACAGCAATATTTTGGTATGGAGAGATAAGACTATGAATGTAATTTTTTTTGTTTTTGAACAGTTTATTTATCGAATCTTTCTACGTTTTTTAGTTTTTTAGAAACATATATAACTTTTTTATACAGGCCAATAAATATTCAGGAACAAATTTAAAAAAATCATTTAAATTCACAGCATAATTCCTTTTTAGAGCAGTATTTGTTATATCAAGTTTGCAAAACTATGCATTCTTTTTACAGATGAGCTAATATTATACAGAAAACATTTTTCCACCTATTTGTTTTTTTGTTCCAGGGCACTATGGGCCCGCGTAGCCAGATTTTGGCCAAAAGTTCCCCAGAAGAAAGTCAAAATTTGGACAAAATGACAATTTAATATGATTTAAAACATATTAAGGTATGCTGTGAAAAAAAAATATTAAATTATAATTAGTGGTTTTTCAGTTATTGGCAATCAAAGTTGACATATTGTATTTTATGAGCTTACGCGATAATTTACAGAAAAAAAAAACCTGCATTTACCATGATACATGTAGCTACGAAATCTTCATTCACTTTATTATTTATAAATATGACTTCAGAAAAAAAATAAAATTGAGCTTAAAAACTTTTTGGTTTTAAATATATTCGAGTAGTTATAAAGATTTTGTTGGTTTTTTTAGCATTGGGCTACATATACATATATACTCGATATTTGATCGAAAAATATTTTATAAATTTCTTCACATGTTTTACAAGAAAATGTAATTCTTAACGATTTTCGGAAATTGTATTTTGTATCTAAAAGTTGAATTTAAAAAATTGACCCTCTGAGTAGGCTGAAACCTCCCAGAAAAATAGTTCAATCCTTTACGAACACGTGTGTAAAATTTCATCACTCTAAAAAAATTATTATGAAAATGATAGATTTTTGGTCAAAATATGACCATCTGGGCCCACAGTGCAGGGGACCAAGTCGGCAGAATCGAATGGTTGGTCGAACTTACAATTCGTTAAAAAAATCAGAATTTTTGTGGAAAATATATTTTCTTTTTCTCCTATTTTTCCTCTTAATATGGATTGAATCCGTTGGCTCCGACTTATATTTTTCGAATATCGTCCTGCCTTGTTTAAACTAATCGATATGAATACGTTTGTCATCATGATCCTGAAAAATTTTACAAGGTGCCGCAAAAAGCGGCTGCACATAAAACTGGTTCAATTTTTCTACGGTAGCTATTTGAAATAGTGGACCGATTTTGATCAAACTTAGGTCAGTTGTATTTTATTGTAGACTAAACATATTTGTGTAGTTTGAACAAAATTGGTCCATTAAGTTTTCCAGTTTTAAGTGCAGCCAAACTTGCGCGCTTCTTGCGTTATCTTGTAAAATTTATTGTATCATGGTTTGTCGTCACCTTTGTGCAAGAGATCCATATTGGAGTTCATTGGAAGCAGTTTCGTCGACCGGCATAAATTAGGTTATCGTTGAGGACCTGTGTTTGCGCCTTATATTTCAGGATGAAGCGATTAAAATGTTGTCGCACAACCATTTAGTTTAAAAAAATGGTCATTTGTGCCAGATTCAGACCCTTGACTACGAAAAGTAGCGCATTTTTGCACCAAAATATGTTGTAAAAATATCCAACTGTTTTCGGTATTGTTTAGTGTATTTTTATACTGTTTTTGGTATTATTTAGTGCATGTAGTATGATAAAAAACTAAGCAGCCGTAAAACCATTTTTTTTTAAATAATTCTAATTTATATTTCTTCGTAGTTAAAGATCAGCATTTGTAGCATATTTTTGAGTAAGAACTCTTTGTATTTATTGACGTTTTAAAGTCTCAATAATCATTATTTAATTAATTTAAGTCTTTAACAGCAAAAGAAAATGGCCATGTCTGCTCTCGTATTCAATTCTTATACATTTAAGATTTTATTAAATGCTATCATAAATTTTATAAACAACAAAAACAAATTGTATTATCCTTAAAATGTTTACAAATATTTGCCAATTTATCAAAAATATTAGTATTAATGTATTTAAATACAAAGTTAAGGCTATTAAGTCTTTAAAATTTGGATTACATTTGTCTGAGGACTTAAATGCTTAGTTGAGTTTAGCTAAAACTTCTTGTGCATTATTTCAATTAGATTTTCACTCATATTTATCCTTACTTAAAATACGAAGGTTGTTATTTAATTTGGTTGTTGCATATTTCATAAGCCAAATAAGACGACAGGGAGTCATAAAACATTTACGTTTATTCAGGCCGCAAATAGAATTTTTGGTGGTAAACGAATTTTGGCACACAAAATTCAAGTGCGATGACTACCGCAGATAGGCAGACAGCCATCCAGACAAACAGACAGACAGGACCTTCACATGAAAGCGAAGCTACATACACATACTTACATATATACTTAGTACGAGTATATAGATAAAGTCAAACAGCACAAAGTTCAGTTGACAGTCATGCCAAGTGGGTCGAAACACAGAGGCACCAGAGCCTGTGACCTGACTGTGACTCTGATACGGCGCTGATGACTACGAGTAGAGGAACAACCACGTACGTACAGTGGGATGATGTTGATGACAACGCACTTAGTCAAAATTTTAATGAACTCAACAGCGTTTTACTTTTAAAACCGCAATACCGACAACGCCCATGAGTATATGAGCTATGCGACTGGGTCTCTCTCTGCGTGAAGGACACTTTGTGCTTTGTGAAGTGCAGCGTCAACACACAGAAGCTCTTGGGCTATGCAGAGTAGAGGCAGAGGGATTGAGATAGTGGAGTAGAGAACTTTATACGTTGGGGGGACCTGACTAAGTATTAACTTCTATATATTTTTTCTGGAAATGCTTTTTCCATAGTAAACATGGTCGTTTAAAATCAGGTCGAAGATTAGTTTTCATTACAATCCCAAGAAGAAAAGAAAGCTTAACATGGAGTTTTCAAAGCCTCGATGAATGGCTTGCCTAGTCAAGCTGTCTGCATTTTTGGGAAAAAGCAATATATTTAATTTAAGGACAGTTTTAACCAAATGCAAAGATATGACAATACATCCAACACAAGGGAATTTATTTCACCCTGAAATCAGTACTAGGAGGCTCCTCCCCCTGCGTGCTTCAGACTATTATATACACTGTAAAATTTTTAGTTCCATAATGTTCATCCCATTGCCATGTTGCGACGACCTGTATTGTTTAAGAGTATTTTAAAGATGGGCAGGACCGATTGTGGAAATAAAGAATTGTACAGGGTATATAATAGTCTGGATGATCTGAATTAAATTAATGGCAGAAACAGCATCAACGGCTATGCTTGCTGTGTATTTTATATGGACATCCGCTCTGTATGAATGCTGATGCCGTTGCTGCTATTCTCTCTCTCTCTCTTCTGTTTTATACAGACAGCGTCAACGAATGATAAGAAGAGCAATAAGAAAAGTATCAAGCATACACCGTTCGTGTGTACCATGTATTTTGTTGTTGCCATTCCCCCTTTCTTGATATATCTTAATGTTTCGTATGAGTTTTCAGATGCATGATTTCAACGTATTGAATTGAAACTTACATTGTGCACACCGAATGAAGTGTGGCTATCACTAGTGTAAGTTTCACCTCGATATGTGCACGCATACGAACGCTATCGGTACCACACTGATTTTTGTCAACGAATTTATATATACATATATTTATATTACTTTAAAAAAACCTTGTATTGAGTGTATTTGTTGATAACTGAGCAATAAGCTATTTAATAGTGTCATATGACTTGCACTGTTAGCGTTAAAAAAGTTTTTCGCAGGATAAATTTTATTTTAAATACTCGACTTTGGATATTCGTGAATACAATGCACATTCGCAGATCTTTTACTGGAAAAAATTTAAACTGGTACATATTAACGCTTATTACAACACATTATCCGGGATCTGGGTCGGGTAGAAATGCAGAATTTTTTGTGGCGTAAGTTATTGGGCACTTCTGCATTGCTGACCGATAAAGTAAACACCCTAATTGTGCCCCATTATACAAATTTTAATTTAAAAAAAAAGTTATAGTTTAAAAAACTAAAAAAAACACGCTTTAATAGTAAAGCGAATTAAAAACTAGAAAATAATTTTGATGTATCAAGAGTTTGTATTACAGCAACACAAAAAAATTCCGACAATCAATTACGACTAATTAATTTGGAATAAGATTAAATTAGAAATTAAATTATTAATAAAATAATTCAATTATAGTTAAAAATTGTGGCGCGTCGCCAGCCTGTTTGTGTGTCTGGTTAGACGCTCATTGTATCGGCTAACGTGCTTGTTGATTTGGATTTCCACGGTATCCAGATTGAGGTCGTGATGCAGGGTCGAATTCCTTACGTACCAATCGCAACCAGTAATAAGCCGCAATGCCTTATTTTGGAACGTCTGTATACATAAGCGATTCGAGCGAGCCGCCATACCCCAGATCTGGATAGCGTACCTCCAAGTAGGTGCCACTATTGTGTTATAAAGCGCTCTTTTACACCGTAGAGGAAGAGGACTTTTTTTATTTAGCAGCCAATGCATTCTGGTCATTTTAAAGCGACAACTTTGGATCGTTTGGTTAATGTGTGATCGAAATGTTAGCCGCTTGTCGAGTATCACCCGAAGATATTTCGCTTCACTTTGAATGATGAGGGGCTGGCTATCTAGCCATACTGCGGGTGGAGTCTTCCTTTTTAAAGTATATAAAACCGACTGACATTTGGCCGGATTTAAGGTAACATTCCACCTGCGAGCCCAGCTCTCAAGCAGGTGGATGTATTCTTGTATCCCGTCAGCTGCTTCATACTCGCAGGATGATGTGTAAAATATTGCCAGGTCGTCAGCGTATGAAGCGATTAGCATTTTGTCGTTCACAACAGCCTGCATTAACTCCATTGGGGTAGGTTGTAGAGAAGCGGCGCAAGAACGCTTCCTTGAGGTACTCCAGCTCTCATCAGCCTGGCATTGGAAAGCGTGCTTTTGATTTTGACTTGGAATCTTCTGTCCTCGAGGTATGATCGCAATATGCTAAAGCTCGGAGCAGGAAGCAAGGTCTTAATTTTAGCAAGAAGTCCGATCAGCCAAACTCTGTCAAACGCCTGTTTGACGTCGAAAAATACCCCAAAACAGTATTCTTTGTCGTCGAACGCTTTAAGAATATAATTAGCCACTCTATTTACCTGCTCGACGGTGCCGTGTCCTTCCCTAAATCCAAATTGATGGTCAGGTAAAAAATTGCTGTGTTCATTGATCCTCTTAGCCATCAACGTCTCCCAAACTTTGGCAAGAGTGGGGAGGAGGCTGATTGGACGGTATGATTCGGGGTCCGACTCTTCTTTTCCAGGTTTCCTGATCATAGCAATGAGAGCGATTTTCCATTGGGCCGGGAAGTGCTGCGTTCTTATTATTGCATTGAAAATCAACGTAATGAATAGGAGAGCTTTCGTTGGCAGGGCTCGCAAAGTAACATGACATATTCTGTCATGACCTGGGGCTTTTGACTTAGGAAGCTTTGTTATAGTTTCCTCAATCTCATCTAATCGGATGGGTCGAACAGGCAACGTCATTTGTAGTGGTGTGTCAATGATGCTGAGAGCTTGTCTTACTTCTTCATCCGTGGCCAGGTTAAAAGGCGTAAATCTCTCTTCGAGGTGCTGAGCAAATGTATCCACTTGTTCCTCTGTATTTGAGCAGTAAATACCATCATGACGCAAATTTTCAAGATAATCAGACTTCTTGAAATTGATGAAAATTAAGCTGAAAGATTTTGTTGCATAAATACATACATATATACAGGTGAAGCTAATAAAAGCTTGTTAAAAACCTAGAATTCTGTTTATTTTTAAGAATTAATTTATAGTATTTCTCGAGTAAACTTTCTCCTTTCGGTTGTACGAGAGCTGTTTTGAACCACCTTGGCTCCAACCAACATATTCGACCACTCTGCCTGTGGGTAGGGGCACAGCTTGTCTCCGGACAAATAAAAATTTAAAAAAATATTTTTTTAATATGCTTCATATATATCTTTAAAATGAAATGTTTGTATTCAGAACGATTTCAAGCAGATTTGAAGATGATACATTTCAAGGGGATTAGTTTTTGTTGCAAATGCAATCTATGAACTTAATATAAGGCATAGTAGAGTTTGATCAAGTTATTATAATTTCCTGATGAGCTGGCATTGAACCCCAAAATGAGCGCAACCCTACGCCGCTGGACTGATATGTGGTGCTGGTAAAACGGAAAACAAAGCCCAGGAAAGTTGTCAGCTGCATTTTTTTTTTTTCGAGGTACTTAGGCCTAGGTGTAATTACTTTTAAGGTTTGTTGCTTACCACATATTTTTAACCTTACCACAGAACTAAGGAGACCCAAACAAGCTGCTGCTACTTGTACTTTGCATGATAATGACCATAATTGTGGCAAGTAGCTGGAGAGCACAAGACGTGGCACAGGTGTCGGATGCTGTTGCCAGCCTGATATGGGTTAGTCTTGACACTTTGAGGCATGTTTTGCGACGTCTCGACGCGTCTCGTGCTGCGGCTGTGACAAGAGGTGCCAAGTGGAACCACAAGTGTTTGGTAATGTGCATTTCATTTGCATGGTATTAATGACAATTTGAATCCGTTTGGGTACGAAGGTTGAATAATGTATGCAAATGTCTTGTGAAGATAAATGCGAGTCGAAATCATTTCGTTTAATATGTGGTATGTAGTTCAATGAGATACAGAACAAGCGCTTTAAGGATAGAATTTAAGTATTATGCTAAGAGGAACTCTAAAACTATGTCTCTTTAAGCATAAAGGAACCAAATTTAGACTTACTTCACTAGATACATAATTCGAAAGTTATGTTTTCAAATCTTTTGAATCCATAAAGGGGTTTCATTAAGGCACGGCTTACGATTTCAATCTCTCCTCTACAACAAAAATTTTTACTGGTCACTCTTTCCTTTCGCTAAGGAATTAAGAGCCTTTGTGGTTCTCGAAGTAAATAATAATAATAATAATAAAACCCGAATATTGCTTTTTCCTGAAAAGAGTCTTATTATTATTATTCGATGAAAAAATAAAAGACAAACAAAATTAAAGAAAAATAAAGCATTTACAGGTATTAACACTGCTCCTTAAAAATTTAAGAAAAAAAAAATATTTAGGGGTCATTCTCTCTGCTGGCCATCTTGGGTCCGCCATTTTGAAATTTTGAAATTCTAGCCACAGATTCGTGATCAGCGGCCCCGAAAACCCATATTTGCATATCCAACTTGTGTTATAATCATAAAAATGATTTTTCTGTTTTCGGCGGCCATCTTGGATTCGGAATTTTGAAATTTTGAAAAACTAATAAGGTACTTATTCGAAAGTATCTGAATAGCATATAGCAGGGGTTGCAATAATGTTTTTCTGAGAATAAGAATAAAAGTAGTGATTAAATTTCGCAGTTACATTGCTTTGGTGGTCATTGTAGCTCCGCCATTTTGAAATATCAAAAATCACCATACATATGGAAATTTTAAGTCGAAAATCGTTAATCTATCTTTAAAATTAAAGTGTGAGGGGGGTGGCTGATTTGACGGAGAATGACCCATAGGTACAAATAAAGTAAAAGAAAATGAAAAAAAAATAAAAAATTTTAAAAAATATTGTATTAAATAAAATATTTCCAACTTTTAAAAATGAAGCAAACAAAAAAAAAAAAAAAAATTGAACTAAAATTAAGTAAATTAAAAAAAGCTATACCCAGTTGAACAAGTTGAATAAAATAAAGTAAACCAAAAACAAAATAAAAAGCAAAATTTATAAGAGCAAAATGAAATTTAAACAACTACGAAATCAAACCAAAAAACAGCAAAACATAAAATAAATTAAAACAAAATAATAATAGAAAATTTAAAAAAAAATATTTAAATAATAAAAAACATTACAAGTATTAGAACTAAGAAGACAAACAAATAAAATAAAATAAATTCAATAGAACAAACTATAAAATACATTGTATAAAATGATTTGTAATAAATTATTTACAAGATTTCAAGAGCTTAGAAAACACGAAAAAATTAAATTAAAATTAAATAAACTAAAATTTTATAAAAAAATATAAAAAATTAAGTTGAATAAATTAAAACGAACTAATAATAATAATAAATACAATTAAACAAAAATAAAAATTACGAAAAGCAAACAAAAGATTTAAAATAAAATAAATAAATAAAAATTTTTAAGCTACTCACAGTGCTTTCAAAAATAAAAACAACAAAAAATAAATAAATTAAATAAAAAAGTGTATTTATTAATATATTTACTAGTACATATTCATGCAGAACTTTACAAAATTAAGAAAAAAAAAAAAAAAATCTATCCAAAATTAAAATTAAAAAAAAGTGAATAAAAAGTCAAAGTGAAATTAAAATGAAATCATCACATATATTTTTTTCACAGTTTTTCAAAAATTATAAAAAAATAAACAACAATAAACTAAAACAAAAAGATTAAATAAAAAAATGTATTATTTAAAATATATACAAGTATTCACAAAGAGCTTTAAAAATTTTAAAAAATAAATTAAAATAAAGGTAAAGTAAAATACATAAAATTATTTAAAATAAAATAAAATATTTGCAAATAAATAAATATAATAATAAAAACAATATAATAGAAAATTAAAAATTATATTAGATACTTAAATAATAAAATAAAATTAAAATATAATAATAAAAACAATATAAGAGAAAATAAAAAATAATAATAGACGTAAAACCGACCGGCTCCTAAAAGCTTAGCTCTGATTTCACTTCTATGTCGAAGTTTGAAGTCACTTAACAATTTTTTCATTTATTTGTTTAACAAAAATATTCAATCGAAAAAGAGTTCAATAATAAGTTCAGTTTTAAGCTTAGTTCGAATTTGCTTGCTAAGTTTCAAAGCTTATCATCTTAAATCAAGCGAAACCAAAATAAACTTAAAAGAAAAGGTCCCAAATGGCTTTTTTCATAAAACGTTATGTAACTCCCTAAGCTACCATATTTAGAAAATCATCTTTTTATGATTTAACAAACAAACAAAAGCTTTAACCAAACTTTATGTAATGTAATGCCCTTTACGATAACAAAGCAAACAGTAAGTAACTATGAGCCAACATTAAGACCTCCTTTATTTATAGGGTCAACCACAGAAACCACATCAAGTTTTGTTGCACACTAAAAAACAAATCTCTTGTGAACTTTAAACTTTCGTGTTAAATTTTTTACTAGAGTTCAATTGCTTTGCCAATTCTTCTTCTTTTTTTTTGTCAAATGAAAATATAAAAGATGTATGAAAAAGAAAGAAACAGCAATCAAGCAGATAATAAAGAAAATACAACAGGAAAGAAGTGAAAGCTTCTTCAATCAAGAGATGATAATGGGTGCTTTACAATGCGTCTTTTTTTTACAAACGCGCATAGGACATGGAGAAGGTAAGCAGACTTACTGGAAGAACCATTGTTTAGGTGATGATTCAAAATAATAGAAGTATTATAATAGTAGGCCTTCAATAAAACGAGAAACGGGTCAGATTTAAAACAAAGTATCAAACTTTTATGATCAGCAAAATTATTGAAGAACTAGCAACATCATCCCAAAAAAAATTGTATGACGCTTTGTAGAACTAAAACAAGGTGACGTTACTTTCCAAGAATATTATCATTGAATTGGAAGTCGACTAGTCTCACTTATTTGTGAGCGGCTCGTTTTTTACTTTAATCAGTGAAATTCTACAAAAACTTTTTTTTTTTAATTGAATAAATTTTTCGAAACTTTTATCCATTCTGGGAATTTTGGTCATTTCATTCTGGATGTTTAAGAACATTTGGGCTTTAAGGCCCATACGCAGCATGCGAAATTCCCTTTTTTGGGAATTTTTTTTTTTTATGAAGCTTTGACATTTCGTGCCAAATTTTTGCATGCTGCGTAAAATAAAATAAAATAAAATGGACGTAAATAAATTTCTTTAGAAAAATAAAGTTTCAAAAAATAATTGCGTCAAATTTTTAAACTGTAGAATAACACAGGCAAAAAAAAAATGATTCCTCAATGTTTTTGGAGTTACTGAATCCGTATCCGAACTCTAAAATAACGACACTACGTCAGGGAAATAATCTCAAAAAACCCCATAACGTTTTTTACCTCGGCTTTGGTTTCAGCGACTTCGAGTGATGTAAAACTTGGTACGAGTCTTACCATGTAAATACCTTTTTAATTAAAGGGACGCACGGATTTTTGAGTGGGTCTCTTTTCACTTTAATAAGTAGAATTCCATTGCAACGAGCATACATTTTTTTTGGTACTGAGAAAGGCTTCTGACATAACCTCAAAAAAGCCCATGACGTGCTGGGATTTTTTTGACCTTGGATTTGTTCGATACGAGTCTTAGTTCCCATGAATATACTTTTTTTTTTGCTTTTCATTTTAATAAGTAGAATTTCCCAGACACATAGGATGCATCTCTTTTGGAATTGAATAACTTTCACCAAATTTCAAAAAGACTATACATGGAATTTTATATCTTACAAATTTTTAGTAACTAAGCTCAGCTGAAGTTGTTCATCATAAAAAAAGTCATTGCCACAATTTTTTTAAGTATGCACTCAGAAAAAAAATCCGATCTTAACTTTAGTTGTACTGGTTCAAAACAATTCTGTGTCAGTATAGAACTTATAAGAATTTTTAATTTTCCATTTAAAATAAAATACTAAGAGAACGAGATATTCATTTTGAGTACTTATTCTTCAAATAATTCAAAATATTCTCAAAGTAAAAATTTCTGAATTTAAAGTTATCCATCTCCAAGATTTTGAAAAACGCTTCCAAAACCCAAAAAATAACAACAAACAATCTTTATTTTTATACAGTTTTTAAACAGAAAATATACAATATTTACTGCTTTACGGCAACTTTCTCGTATAATAAAAAAATAATTGATGACGATGAGCACGATGATGACAAAAAAAATTATTATGTGGAAGAAACAAAAAGAGTATAAAACTTTCAAATTATGAGATTAAAATTTTTATGATGTTGTGGTAGAGTTTTCTAATTTCCATATATATATATAACGGAGGTACTAGCCATTACTAACCATGTCAATATTTCCATTTTTTGTTTTAGCATTTTCTTTGAAAAGCCAAATCTCCTAAGCGTATAAAGATATTTTAAATTATTTTTTTAATAAAAGATAAAATATTGAATTTAAACAAAAATTTAGTTTAAAAAAAATGTTTAATTGAATTCACACGAATAAAATATAATTGATTATATTTTTGAGAGATGTTGAGATCACTTTTGATTTATAAATTAAAAAAATTTTTTTTTTTTTTTTTTTGTATTTATTTTGCAAAATTATCAAAAATACATATATTTTTATGAATTGCAGGTTTCTTATTTTATGATCGCCAATCCAGCTTGTTTAGTTAGAGATGTCTTAGGAGTGTTAAGGAGTCCTGTCAATCAGGAGGCCATCATTTGGTCCGCTTTTCTGTCGGTCTTCTTTTCGTTTTCTTTCAGTTCGGCGCTTGTTGGAGCAGATTTTTAAAACTTCTTTTTTTAAGCCTTTTTATAGGATTTTCATTTGGGAGCCCTTTTGCCAGCCTATTACGATGTCTTTTTAGCCTTTCGTTGTAGCGGCTTGTGTGCTTATTTATCTGGAGTTCGACGGTCTCCAGTCTGAGGTCGTGGTGCAAGGTCGTATTCCTTACATACCATTCACACCCAGTAATAAGGCGTAAGGCCCTGTTCTGGAGTGTCTGAATACGTGAGCGACTCGAGCGAGCCGCCATACCCCAGATCTGGATAGCGTATCTCCAGGTTGGAACCACTACCATTTTATATAAGGCTCTTTTGCATCGGAGAGGAAGACGGCTGCGGTGGTTCATGAGCCAGTTCATTTTAGACATCTTTAGCCGGCAGTTTTTGACTGTGCTTTCTATATGTTGTCTGAAAGTCAGTCTGCTATCAAGGGTAACTCCTAAGTATTTAGCTTGTTTTTGTAGTTTTAGTGGTTGATTGTCTAACCAGACAGCAGGTGATGATTTTTTTCTTAGGGTATATAGAACTGCCTGGCACTTAGTTGGATTCATGGAGATGTTCCACCTGTAAGCCCATCTCTCAAGTAGGTATAGGTACTCTTGAATTCCATCTGCTGCTTCGTACTCACAGGAGGCAGAGTGAAAAATTGCCAAGTCATCTGCGTATGTAGCTATCATTAGTTTTCCGTTCTTAACGGTTTCTGTGAGCTCCCTAGGGGTCGGGATATCCGCCGTGAATAAATTGTATAAAAGAGGGGCCAGGACGCTTCCCTGTGGTACGCCAGCTCTCATTTTCCTTTCCGTAGATATAGATTCTTTTATTTTAACATAAAATTTTCGGTCTTCTAGGTAGGTTTTTAATAGATGAAAAAATGGAGCAGGAAGTATTTTTTTAATTTTAGACAGAAGACCAACTATCCGAACTCTGTCAAATGCTTGTTTGACGTCTACATATACTCCGTAGCAGTATTCCTTGTCGTCAAACGCCTGAAGGATGTGGTTCGTTTTTAATATTAAAAAAAAATGATCTGTTTTTTTTTTTTTAAATATTTCATATTTTGATAAAAAAAATTCATTCAAAATAAAAATTTGGTTTTAAAAAAAAAAAGTTAAGTTGAATTCACGCGAATAAAATATAATTGAGAGAAGTTGAGATCACTTTTGAATTATAAATTAAAAAAAAAATTGTTTTTTATTAAAAAAAAAAAGATTTTTTTTTTATTTTGATAAAAAAAATATATTCAAATATGATTATTCGCTTAGCCGATTTGATTTGTCAAAGAAATGCCTAAAACAATAAACGCAAATATTAAGTTATCGATAACTCGATAAATAATTCATCTCTATCAGATATGTGAAAATCATCAAAATCGAAGAGGTCGGTGGCCCGCTTCACTTATCAGTGTTTATATAGAAAAATGTTGCATACATTTTTTAAAACCACTTTATAGCCATCCATGGATTCCCAAAGTATCTATAACTGAATTGTTTCTCCACAAACAAAGCCATTTGCTCATTAGTGCGCAACATTTTTGTTCTCATTTTGGACATCCTGTATAAATGTTCGCCCATAAATATCTTAAGTACAATCTTCTTCCATTGATGCTGCTGCCCGCTGCCCGCTGTCCGTTGTCCGTTGTCCTCTGTCCCATGTCCGCTGTCCTCGCTTTCCCAATTCAAAAAGGTTTGTCACACTTGTGACGTTGGCATTTTCATTTTCCTATTTTCTGTCACGAATTGCTCGAGTATTTTTCTTTGTATTGAGTCTCTATCGTTTTCATTTTATGCTTGTTTTTATGCATTTTTTTTTACCCCACATTTTGTCTTGGTTCGTTTTGAATTTGAATCGAGATAACCATTTTGTGCTTGTTACGTAACATGTTTTTTGGTGTGTGAAATTAAGCTTTAATAAAGTCTACCATGCTCGAGTGATTTGGATTTCGTAGAGCATCCATAAAGTAATAAAAATTTAAAAAGAATTTTCAATGTATTTACTTGTAAGGCTTGAATTATGTATAAGAAAATTGAAGTCCTTTTTAAAAAGTATTAAATAAGTTATGAGAGATTCGTATAAAGATGAATGAATTCGAACATTTTTGAAAATTTGTAACATGATGTAAGCAAAAGTAAAATAAATGTTGGATTAGAACTTACTATATAAAAAAAAGGTATATTATGACGATTGTAAGTAAAAGACCTTTGAATTTAAATAAACCTAAATTTATTTGACGAAACAGACTAATAATTCTTTTACGAATTCCAGATATTTCGTCACAAATATGCATTATATGCACATATCTTTATTTATAGTAAGGTACGCCAAATTCAATGAAATTATATATAAAAAAAAAGATGGCGTACGTTAAAGTCGGGCGCGTACGACTTTGGGATACCCTGTACCACTGCTTGCAATAAAATCCGGTAAATTGCTTAAGAACACCAAAAGACATTTGATTGCCAAATTAGATTATGATACCTTCATAAACAACCAAAAACAGACGAATTTTTAATCAACAACTTTTTTTCGACCGATCGGCCCTATGGGAGCTATATGATATAGTCAACCGATTTTGATCAAATTTGGTATAGTGCTTGGGAACTCTAAAAAACTTCTTAATGCCAAATGTGGTTACGGTATGTTCACAAATAAACGAAACACAACGAATTTTGTACAAAACACGATTTTTCGACCGATCGGCCCTATGGGAGCTATATGATATAGTCAATCGATTTTGATCAAATTTGGTATAGTGCTTGGAAACTCTAAAAAACTTCTTAATGCCAAATTTGGTTACAATATCTTCACAAACAAACGAAACACAACGAATTTTGCACAAAAAACAAATTTTCGACCGGGTTTCTAAAAAACTTCCGATTACCAAATTTGGTTATGATATCTTCATAAACAAATGAATTATCCATCTAAAACTTTTGCTTTTTTTCGAGGTCCTCTGAAACACCCCTATGGGAGCTATATAATGTAGTCCCGAGATCTAGGCGTTCATACGGACAGACGGACATGGGTATATCGACTTCTCTAGTCACTCTGATCATACTTTAGGTAACTTTGGGGGGTCTCCGACTTATCCTTCTGTACGTTACATACATTTTACTGGAAAAAGCATTTCATTCAAAAAATTTTGTATAACACATTTTTCATTATTATACCCTGTACCGTATGGTACAAAGGGTATATTGTGTTTGTGCAAGCCGAAAATGGTTGTGACGTACAGAAGGAGAAGTCGGAGACCCCCCAAAGTTACCTTTGTTATTTTTAGAAACCCCCAGCACTGTACCAAATTTTATCAAAATCGGTTGACTATATCATATAGGTCCCATAGGATCAATCGGTCGAAAATTTGTTTTTTGTACAAAATTCGTTGTGTTTCGTTTGTTTGTGAAGATATTGTAACCACATTTGGCATTAAGAAGTTTTTTAGAGTTCCCAAGCACTATACCAAATTTGATCAAAATCAGTTGTCTATATTATATAGCTCCCATAGGGCCAATCGGTCAAAAAAACGTTTTTTGCACAAAATTCGTTGTGTTTCGTTAGTTTGTGCAGATATTGTAACCAAATTTGGCATTCAGAAGTTTTTTGGAGATCTTCAACACTGTACCCAATTTTATCAAAATCGGTTGACTATATCATATAGGTCCCATAGGGCCGATCGGTCGAAAAAAAGTTTTTGATTAAAAATTCGTCTGTTTTTGATTGTTTATGAAGGTATCATAATCTAATTTGGCAAATGTCTTTTGGTGTTCTTAAGCAATTTACCGGATTTGATTGCAAGCAGTGGTACAGGGTAGCCCAAAGTCGTCCGCGCCCGACTTTAACGTACGCCATCTTTTTTTTGTAATGTTTCGTCGAAAACTGACGAGATTGAGTTTAATTTTATTTAAATTTATTTTATGTGTTGGAAAAAAGCCTAGAACAAAATATTATGTACAATAACATAATTTTTACTTTTTTGAGGTTATGTCGTAATGAATTTAAACGAACCTCAGATTCGGATTCAGTGATCCAAAAAACTTTACATTACACGCAGAATAGTACTATAGAGGCGAAATATTTCTGAATTAGAATAAATTTGTAACTAGTGCTATATTTATTTAAAAGTCTAAAACCAAAAAATTGAAACCAAATTTCATAGTTTTTATACCCTGTACTGTAAGGTACAAAGGGTATAGGTATAAACTATGATCAGGGTACTTAGGGAAGTCGATATACCTAAGTCCGTCTGTCTGTCTGTCCGTATGATCGCCTAGATCCCAAAGATGGTAAGAGCTAGAGCAATCAAACTTTCGGATTGGAGGCCTTATTATGTTACGGGAGACAAGTTTATTTTATTTTTATTATATCGGGCTTATATGATATAGCTCTCATAGGGTTGTTTCAGAGGATCTCGAAAAAACCAAAAGTTTTAGATGGATAATTTGTTTGTCTATGAAGATATCTTAAGCAAACTTGGCGTTCGGAAGTTTTTTATTGTTCTCAAGCGCTTTATTTATTTAGAGCTCCCAAGCACTGTAATAAATTTTATCACATTTTTTTGACTTATCATGTAGCCCCCATAGGACCGATCGTTTAAAATAAAAGTTTTTGTGCAAAATTCGTCTGTCTTTAGTTTGCTTATGAACGTATCGACCCCAGTTTTGCAATCAAATTTGGAAGTTTGGATTTCTCAAGCAATATACCGGATTTAATTGCAATTTTGAGGTACAGTCTATGCCAGAGTCTTCCGCGCCCGACTTAAACGTACACGTCATCTTTTTTAAAGAATAAGCGAAAAATAAGTTGTTCATAAATAATAAAAATTTGTTATCAAAAACAAAAGACCTTGTTAAATATAAAATATAGCTCTAGTATATATCAAAACAAGTCTACTCTAACTTACACAAAACAATTCTCAATTAAAAATGTTGATTTATATAAATGGTATTTAAAACGGCTTTAGAAATAAATACCTATGTATTGTTTTTTTTGTTGTGAAAATTGTGCTAGCAATTAAAGTTTCATTTGCATTTGTATATAAATCAAATTTAAAGCCATAAAACTCAATTGTTTCAATTTAGAAATATGTTACTTTAAATTATTCACAAATAGTTTTCAGTAGCAGAAGCTCATAAAAACATATATGTATGTATAATTTGGAATACTTAAAAATGCAGGAATTTTAATTTCTGGCTTTTCATAGTTTTCAGCACTGTAAATAAATTCGGGCATTTGATTTTGCATTTTCCATTTTCCTCGCATTTCGTATGGTTGTGCACAGTTGGATGACTCTGGATGGTTTATGTTTCAATGAACACCATTTCAATTTGACCGCAAAGAGTCCTTCTCGAACTTGTGCACATATTTATGTGCTGGCATCTGTGTGTGTGCGTGTGTGTGTGTGTGTGTGTGTGTGTGTGTTTGGGTTCATTGAGTGGAAATAAGCGCCCCGAGCTCAGCAAAGATGCTCCGAACAAGGTTCACATACTTATTCCAAATAATCCATAATATTGTTGTTTGCGTTGTTTTGTGTTCATTTCGGTGACAAGCTCTATAAAGTTGGCTTAAAGCCAATAGCTTATTTATCGCTTTATTAAAGTCGGGAATTTACCAAATGTGGTGTTTAATGAGATGTCCTGTACTGGCTTACAGTCAATTAATTGCTCATAAATATAATATAAAGTAATAAAATTCACATAAAAGTGTCACATGCAGCACGTAAAAAAGTTATTAAATTATAGGCATTACACGGAATCCTTTTTCCCGTGATTTTTGTACCCTTTACACATGTGGGCGTTGGGTATATTAAGTTTATCCTCAAGGTTGTAACAGGCAGTGGGAATTATTTGCAGTAGCATCATCATCAAAGCTATTGTTATACCTACTCGGAAATCTGAGAATTCCTTTTTTGGTAATCTCTGTACCCTTACTCAATAAAAAGAAGAACTTGAAAAAAAAAAATCTTACTGGCGCATCTTAAACATCTAAAGACTGTCGTCGTATTAGAAATGAAGTCACAGCATCCTGTTCATAAGGATATTCAAAATTCTCGCCACTTAGTTTGGAAAAAAATACAGAAAGACCTGAAAATGAAGCGATATGGATGGCATACTGTAAGGTATGCTGGGGAGAAGTTATACTAGACGCATAAATGTTCCAAGACACTATGTTTTGAAAGCAAAAATTTGTTCTCTTTGTTAAATAAATTATTTGGGTAAATATCGATGCTTAGCAAAGGTACTTGCTAACGGTATCACACTATGGCAAATATTTCCTTCAAATATTCAGTGCAAATACCTCAAAGATAGTGAGCAAACATATTTGCTCATTACACAGTCCAAATATTTTCCAAAATATTATTTGGCACAAATAAAAATGTCTGATTCTTAACAAGAATAGACGTCGAAAGTTTGTATTTTTGGTGCAGTAAATAAAAAATTTTGTTTGATTTTTTTGTTAAAAGTAACCCGATAAAATCTTATTTCCTCCAAATGTACTATGGTAAACACCTAAAAAACCTTATTATTTGCTATTTGATATAAAATGTTTTTGGAATTGCGTCCTTTAATGTAAATAATTAAAAAATCCTTTGTTGAGCATTTTTTTTTTTTTAATATGTAACTACAAAGTTAAAAAAATCTCTTTATCATGTAAACAATGAGTACGTATTCTTGAAGTTTTTTGACGAAAAAAAAAATATATTTCATCAAAATATTTTCGATATTTTCTTTTAGAATTAGAATTTAAAAAAAAACTAAGGAACTTTCGTGAATTTTTTTTTACATTATTGCACCAAATCGATTTGATTTATATTCGCTTCATATAAAGAAGTTATAAAAAGACAACTTAAATTAAAAAATAAAATTGAATCGAAAGAATTCAGTAGCTTAGTCGTAATTAAATAAAAAGTGAAAAAATGAATTTTCAATTCAATTTTTTTTTTTGGATCTATGAATCGAATTTTTTTTAGAGATCGTTGATAGAAATTTTTTGTTGCTTATTTAGTTAGATTCTAGCTAAATTTACAGAATACAAATTGGAAATACAGTTTTCGCGGTATATTGATTATATAGCACAATAAACATTAAACTTTGTTCTTTAAATATTTGCTATTTTCTCATACCGATATCATGTACGTATGTGCAAACAAAATGTTTCTTCAAATATTTGCTACGTGATGACACCACCGAAAAACGACTTCATTACACGAAGCAAATATTTGCTCGAAATTCTATTTGGCAAACACGACCAAATAAAAATTTGGTTAAAATATTTGATCATCACACTGACATCAAATATTTGAGCAAATAATTTTTGCATTTTAAGCAAATATTTGCACCTTGTAATGCTAGCTTAAGTGTACTTGGGGTTGGATAAAGACTTTCCGTATTGGTGTTTCAGATTATATGCTCCGACGGAAAAAACATTACTTAGATGGCCCCGATGGTAGTCCGCATTATTTTTAGGCGAAATTCGGTTGGCGAGCCAGTTATGGTAAGGGCGCGTGTAGTGGTTCCAGAAATATTGGTCCAAAAATTGGGACGCGTCGGAAGAACTGCAAATACTTTCAACAAGTTCTTGAAAAGCATCTTAAGTCCTACTTCCGCCGCTTCCGTTCCGTTCCTAATATTTAAACCAGACAACACAGCGCTGCCCGCTAGCATTCAAATTTGAAGCTCAGAGTCTTGAAGTAAGGAGTTCATATGGGGTGACTTTTTAAGAATTTGGTTTCAAACAGTAAACAATAATTCTCAAAATGTTTGTAAATGAATGAATATTTGACTCTGATAAATTAGTACTTGTCAAAGGCTGTTCGATAAGGATAGTCATGGAATTCCGGGCTGGAACTGCTCCCAACAACTAATGTATATCTGTGAAAATAAGTGAAGCGGTCAACTTTTCCCCCAAACTTCTTCGATTTTGATGATTTTTACATATTTGGTAGAATTACTAGTAAATAGTAACCACGTCAAATTTTATTAAACACTAAAAATGTTAAAAAATTAAAAAAAAAAATCTTAAAAATAATTAATTTTTTTAAAATTTAATATTTTGTCTATCATGAAATAGCAAAGGAAAATCGCGTCGATATCTTTATTCGTATAGAAGATATGGCTTGTCAAAAAATAGTCTAAAAATGAAAAGCCCAGTTTTCAATTATCGATAACTCGATAAATAATCGGAATTTTGCAATAAAATTTGACGTGGTTACTATTGGCTAGTAGCTCTAATCAATTGAGATCATGGGAATCTTAATACGCAAAAGATTTGGAATTCCCTTGTCTAATTTAAGTAAAAAAAAATTAAAACCATTTGTAACTTTTTTGTATAGTAAGTTCTAACAAAAATTATTCAAATCATTCTTTTATATAGAAACGTTGTCATGTTTTTAAATTTGGACAAAAGAAATGCATATTATTTTGAGGAAACAATCAACTCCGTTTTTTTAGTCCTTTCTATTTAAGTTTTAAGCCGCAGCAAACAAAAAGATACAAAATATTTCTGTGCTCCATAAAAAACACCCTTTTACAAAATTTCGCAACCTCCTCTTTTCACGACTTAATTTTATTGCAATAAAAAGAAAGCAGCATATCGCCACAAGTAAAGTGTATATCAAAGTCTTTATCGGCCAACTTTATGTACGCAATTTATTTATGTTGCCCTTTGGCTGCATTAAGTATACGCCCCGTATGCCCTTATGTGTGTCAGTATGGCCGTGTTTTATATGCTATAAGTCTGCATGTGACAGTTTATTGCTCACTTCAAGTAACTTTTATGAACGCATAATGTTTGTTTGTATAATAATAATTATATAATGTCAACAGAAGGCCGCAAAATTCCAACATTATGCAATGACGTCTAATTAATTTTATTCACTTGCTAATAAGTATTCGGTTTGAGGGCTCAAAAACCAAAAATTCATATTGTGGTCAGGTTTGAAATTTAATTTTTCGTGTTTTTGGTTTTGTTTTTGTGGTCGAAAATATGAAACGTGTCACTAATTAGTTGTCGATTAATCGCGTGACATTTGTGTTGGCGTTGTAGTAATACCTATGACATTTTGAAAGCTTAAATATGGCTTTTTGTAATTATTAAATTTCTAATGGGGTATTTGCAGTTGTAAAAGTTCAATTTTTGCTGGACATATTTATTTATTTGTCGTTTGGGGTTTATGGAGTCAAAATATAGTTAACTTTGCTTATGTTACATTTGTGAGATTAGTCAGACATAGCAATCGATGTTAGATTGATCTCAATAGCCAGTAACACTATTTAAATCCAGTTCAAGTAGGTTCAAGTATATTGTACCAACAAACTTAGCATTAACTCGGTTAGTGACCGAGCCATGTCTGTCTGTCATTATTCCCCTTGATAACAAAGGCTATAGGGGCTGATATCTGAACTCCTTCGTTTAAGGAGAATTTGTGGGTTGATCTCAAAGGCTTTAAGGACTGGATTTAGCAAGTTTAACCAGAATGCAGTTAAAGTTTGTCGATATGTGTTGATGTCTGAACTACTTCCTTTATAGAAAAACTTCTTGGCTCACATTGTTATCCACGTAAGTGTTGTATTATAAAGAGATTTTAAAAATTTCTTGGTGTTCTATTGATTACAAAGAGATTTTAATATTTTATTAGATGATAGTTTTAATGATTTTTTCTAAAAATAAGGTTCAACACATCAGATGTCTTTGACTGTTACAAAATTATTTACGCAAAAAAAATTCAAGAACCGCTTCAGCACTGTAAAGCCTGTTTTATTTATTTATAAATTTTTAAAAATTTTGTATTTATTTGCTTATTTAACCCTCATTTCCTCCTCAAAAAAACTTACGTTTCTTACCCTCATGTGTGATTTTCCACACATATGGGATTTATATGCATTTTTATGTAAAAAACACAATTTTTTTAATAAGAATTATAATTTCTCTTTAATAATAATATTATTTGTTTATTTTTTATATTATATTAGTTATGTAGTTATATTAGGTTCTCCTCAATACATTTAACACAAACATTTCGATTGTGTGTTCGCTTGCAAACACCTTTTTTACAGAAACAGCAAATAGTATCATAAGTATAATTCTTATACTTTGACTTCTCAGTATAACATATCTGGCACAGTGCCTTTCCTTCTGTTTTTGGCGGAACGCTTTTATATCTCTTTCGACATCGTAAGATGCAAAAAAATTGTCCATCGTTATGTTATGGCCCTTTAGACCACGCACCAAATCCATAACTACACGTTCGCCTTGATTTTTTTCTGCTGAGCCACCAATAGGTTTTCCCAAATACGGTTGGATTTTCCAAACATAGCACGTTTCAGAGCAAACCATCAGCCAAAATTTTATACCATATCTCACAGGCTTAGAAGGCATGTATTGTCGAAACTTGCGTCTACCACGAAAACCAAGTAGTTGCTCATCAATGGTAACGCATTCAGATGGATTGAAATAATCTGCCAAAAGATCTGACCATTTATCAAAGATTCCACGGATTGGAGCAAATCTGTCTGTAGAGCTTTGCTGACGTCGACTCCTAACATCATCAAATCGAATGGCTTTGTTCATTTATTCAAATGTTTTCTTTGACATTATCGCCCTAAAAATTGGACGCCCATATTCACCATCAAATAAATCCAACATTGTTTCATTTTTGGATCTAAATAAAATTGATTGGAAAACACTAGATTCATTACAAGCATGAACGTAAAACTAAAAAAAGATACACCTGTACACTCCAGCCAAAATGAGAACAGCGTCATATGCTTTCAAGAAATTTGAATCAATTTCTATATATTGGTCAATACAGTTCGCATTTGCAAATGCGTTTGACCACTTCAGAATAATGTTTGGTGGTGGAAAGAACAAGAGGAAAGCATCTTTGATGTCATCGACACGTGCTTTTGCATATCTTGTTGTACCTGGATGCAAATTGATAACATTTTCCTTCCGTAATCTTCCGGTTTGATCTTGCACTGGTTGTGATTTCCACACCATACCGTCTTTTGAAACGAACAATGGGTCGATCGTGTTATTTGGTGCAATTGCTATTTCTGGTTCACTGGAATCACTTTCACTTCCTTCATCTGTTTCTCCCGACGAAACATCGTCATCGTCATCGGGATCCTCATCATCAGATGCATTCATAATTTCTTCTAACTCCTCGTCTGTGATATATTTTGGTCTAGCCATGATTTAATTTCAAGCTGATTCAATATATGTTTGTATTATAAAACGTGTCTAACGACTGAACTATGACGTCATGAAATGGTTTCACAAGCAAAATTTATCAACAGGCCACACACAAAGCAGATAACACACTGATCCAATTTTGTCTCTGAAATGATTTTCTTTTGCATTTGCTCATAGCTAACGGTATCTTTCTTTGGTATACATTTTTATTTTCTCCAGTGGCGTCTACAGTGTGTGCAAATTTGCTTGTTACTTTGGGCCCCTGAAAAAATCATGCGTACGCCACTGGATTCTCTTTCCTTCTTCTTTGTGCTGCAACAGAAACAATCTGCGCGTGTTTACATATTGTATATACATAAAAAAAATGCATGTACATATAAAAAAAATTGTTTATAGTGAAAAACACATAGAAATCCCATATGTGTGGAAAACCACACACGAGGGTAAGAAACGTAAGTTTTTGAATATCTCGATATCAAAAAATATTATTTTATTAAATTATACGTTTTTTGTGTTTTATTGATGTTTCAGGAATTGTCAAGAAGTTTTATGAAGATCGCTGAAAAAAAAACGTGAAAAAATTGTATTTCAAAATTGATTTGTGTGGTTTTCCACACAAGGAGGAGATGAGGGTTAAAGAAATTACCTATACAAAAAAAAAGATTTTATGAAAGTTTTTATAACAAGGGTACCATTAAGAAGATCTTAAATAGCTTAAATTAATAAAGGTAAGTGGATTTCAAAACTTTTCACGTTTACAGATTCCTATAAAATACAATTTATGTTCGATTTTTTGTTATGCAGGTACATCAAGTATTTTCACAAAAAAATATGACTTTGAATTTATTTTAATGGCAAAATTACGATACTGTACAATTTTCAGACTGTTGATATAAAAACAATAAATTAATAAATTTTAACCAAATCTAGGAAAAGGATTTACAAATTTTTGGCGCTTACAGATTTTATCTGTCAGCCGAATTTCACAAAACAGAAATGAATACAATTTATTTTACTATTACTTACTATTTTCAATAATTTTTAATATTTTCATTACTCTTTTCGATAAATTCTTATATTTTCCTTGCTCCACAAAGCTCAGCGAATTTTATTGCAAATTCGTAAACATTGTTAAAATATCATTTAGAAAAAAATTTAATTCAGATTAGTTCTCATGATTCCCTTACTCTTTTCGATAATTTGGAATATTTCCCTTACTCTTTTCGATAATTTCTAATATTTTCCTTGCTCCACAAAGCTTAGCGACTTTTATTGCAAATTCGTAAACATTGTTAAAATGTTATATAGAATCAAAATTAACTCAGAGTAATTTTCATAATTGCCTTACTTTTTTTTTTGATAATTTCTAATATTTCCCTTACTCTTTTCCTTGCTCCACAAAGCTCAGCGACTTTTATTGCAAATTCATAAACGTTGCAAAAATGTCATTTAGAAAAAAAAATAATTCAGAATAATTCTTATATTTACCTTACTCTTTTCGATAATTTCTAATATTTCCCTTACACTTTTCGAAAAAAGCTCATACATGTTTTATTCCAAAAAGCTGGCTTATGTTGCAAATTCTTTAAGATTGCAAAAATTTCATTTAGAAAAAAAAATAATTCAGAATAATTCTCAATAAATATCGTTGGCATAGTAAATAGAAACTAAGAATATTAAATGATACCTAAAAATAATTTTAGTTCAAAATCCGTACACCTTGGACCCATTTTTCCAATTCGTTTTAATTTCTCTTGCAATAAAGCAATCGAATTTAAACCACAAACTTAACTGAGCAATGCGTCGTGGATATATGCATCTGTGTGTAAAAAATGAACAAAATCGGACAAATACAACAAAAGTTATAGTCAAAAATGTACAAATTTCACCTGCCCTTGCATATAAACTGTGTCAAGACCTGGAATCACAATTTTTGGTAAGCTAATTCATGTGGGTCTAATGAACAAATCGACATATTGACATTGACAATTTTATCGATGCGGACGCCCCACCCCCCGGAATTTATTTAACGTGATCGTACACCCCTCAACTTACCCCATAATCTTAAAATAACTTTTTTGGCGTAACTTTCGATTCTCATCAAAATCGGTACTTTACGGAACTTATCTATCTATCTATATATATATTACACAAGGCCGTTTTTTGTGACATCAAAGGCTCCTAGACGGATTGCGCTATTTCAATAAATGTGGTATCAATCGAAAGCTATTTACACCTAGATGTGCAAACTGGTGTTATTTTTTCGATTAAACCCATGATCCAACAATTAGAAGGTCACGCAACGCGCAGGTCTGTTATTCGTGTCTCTCCCAAAAGAGAGCGGGTTCACTTTTTGTATGGTAGCTATGTGAAATAGTGGACCAATTTTGATCAAACTTCACACAAATGTAAAGACTTATACTAAATTAAACTGACATAAATTTGGTTGCGATATTCAAAAAAACAAAAAAGTTTTTCCTTGAATATATTTCCTTGTTTGTATGGCAGCTGATGAGAGCAGCATGCTGTAATGAATTAACATACAAATGTTCCTTTACATTTGCTTATGCCTGCATCTGTAAATTAAACAAATGTTTTGTATGAGAATAGTTATTGTTAGAAAAACTTTTTTGTTTTTTATAATATCGCAACCAAATTTTTGTCAGTTTAATTTAGTATAAGTCTTTACATTTGTGTTTATCAAAATTGGTACACTATTTCATGTAGCTACCATACAAAAAGTGAACCCGGAGCCGCCATTTTTTCCGCGCAGCCGAATTCGCGTACTTCTTTGCGTCACCTTGTAAAATTCTTTGCATCATGGATTAAACCTATATTTTGGTGGATATCGCTAAAATAAAATTTCAATCATTGCTATAAAAAGTGCGAAAAGGAAGGCCGATGGAAATTACTATGCGTGGGTGTGAAAAGGTGCGCATATTTTTATTTGCAGTGAGCGTAATAAAGGCAAGCGTGTATGTGTAAGAAGCAAAGTTTGCTCTATTTGGTTTCTCTTTGATCTTATTTTGCAATTGTGCATTGAAGACAATAGGTGTAAACGGCACGGCTAATCTGTGTCTTTTTTTTGTCAAACTTTCTCTTAAAGGGTTGCCACATATGCGCGTGGCAAAGTTCTTATTAGAAACTGAAATCTGGCTACCCTACGACTGCAGATGTAAATTACGCGATTGACACGTTTGTATTATTATGCAATGAATTATCTGGCGATTTTATACTAGTAAGTATAAATTACGTTTTGCACCAAAAAAAAAAATTGTTGCAATTGGAAAGTTCATTCAAATTATTCAATTGATTACATTTTTTTAAGCTGGTTTTAACTTTCTTCTAGATAAATTATCAATCCTCAATGACGCATAGTCGTACCGACCAATCAGTCGCATACCTTCACTATGGAAAGTATTGGACTGACTGATTGATCGTAGGCTTTTTGAGAGTATAGATCATAGAAAATATGGTCACAGTACTGCAATGTATTTTTTTTTTTGGACTCCCAGCAGGCATGCGAAAAAGTCTGGCATCTCGGCCCACTGGCAAAGATGAAGACAAAGCTGCCTTGCATTATTTACATAAAATCTTCATCAGTCGCCTACCAAAATTGCCATAGATAGAGTATCGCAGACATGGCTCTGCCTAAAAGCAATATACGCATCATCTCAAGGATGATGCTTTTTTCCGCTTAAGCTTATGATGTTTATATTTAGAATCTTGAGAGTACAAAGTCACGGAGGGAATTCAAGAGAATCTCTACGAATTTGAGAATTGGCCCAGACGTTGGAACGTTGGCATCAATAGAAGCAAATCTGTCAACGTATGCTTTACATTACGGCCCGAAATTGCGCCAAATATCTTGGGGTACCGCTGCTTAGTCCAAGGGCTATTGGTTTTAAATCGTACCGAGTATGTTACTGAGTCTTTTTTTAGGATGCGAGGTACGTCACACCAGAACTCTATTTATTCCAGCAGATACAATGGTAGGTTGTTAGTACGCCGTAATCGCTACGCAAAGAGACTTGTGGAAACGATCCCTATACGAATGCTGAAGAGAAGCTGCTTCAAATATCTCCTGCTAATCTTATCCTGAATACTATTAAAGAATAGCCCCTTCACAATACGACACCACAAATATTTGGCCTTGGCGAATTCTACCGAAGATAAAGATTATGTTAAAAGCCGCCCGTAAGTCATTCATATCTTTTAAACAAAAAAAAATAGTCTACAATACAATATATGGTTTTAAATACAATAAAAAATGTTCCCCTGTGAAAGTTGCTTTAAATTTCACTTTGAATGTAAAAAGATGGCGTACGTTAAAGTCGGGCGCGGACGACTTTGGGATACCCTGTACCACTGCTTGCAATAACATCCGGTAAATTGCTTAAGAACACCAAAAGACATTTGATTGCCAAATTAGATTACGATACCTTCATAAACAACCGAAAACAGACGAATTTTTAACCAAAAATGTTTTTTTTACCGATCGTTCCTATGTGAGGTATATGGTATAGTCAACCGATTTTGATCAAATTTGCTGCAGTGCTTGGGTACTCTAAAAAACTTCTGAATGCCAAATTTGATTATAATATATTCACAAACAAACGAAACACAATGAATTTTGCACAAAAAAAGATTTTTTGACCGATATAGGGGAGCTATATGATATAGTCAACCGATTTTGATCAAATTTGGTACAGTGTTGAAGATCTCTAAAGAACTTCCGAATGCCAAATTTGGTTACAACATCTTCACAAACAAACGAAACACAGCGAATTTTGTAGAAAAAACGTTTTTTTGACCGATTGGTCCTATCGGAGCTATATGATATAGTCAACCGATTTTGATAAAATTTGGTACAGTGTTGAAGATCCCTAAAAAACTTCCGAATGCCAAATTTGGTTACAATATCTTCACAAACAAACGAAACACAGCGAATTTTGTAGAAAAAATGTTTTTTTGACCGATTGGTCCTATCGGAGCTATATGATATAGTCAACCGATTTTGATCAAATTTGGTACAGTGTTGAAGATCTCTAAAGAACTTCCGAATGCCAAATTTGGTTACAATATCTTCACAAACAAACGAAACACAGCGAATTTTGTAGAAAAAAGGTTTTTTTGACAGATTGGTCCTATGGGAGCTATATGATATAGTCAACCGATTTTGATCAAATTTGGTACAGTGTTGAAGATCCCTAAAAAACTTCTGAATGCCAAATTTGGTTACAACATCTTCACAAACAAACGAAACACAGCGAATTTTGTAGAAAAAACGTTTTTTTGACCGATTGGTCCTATCGGAGCTATATGATATAGTCAACCGATTTTGATAAAATTTGGTACAGTGTTGAAGATCCCTAAAAAACTTCTGAATGCCAAATTTGGTTACAATATCTTCACAAACAAACGAAACAGCGAATTTTGTAGAAAAAACGTTTTTTTGACCGATTGGTCCTATGGGAGCTATATGATATAGTCAACCGATTTTAAAATTTGGTACAGTGCTTGGGAGCTCTAAAAAACGATAGAGTGCCAAATTTGGTTACGATATCTTCATAAACAAACGAATTATCCATCTAAAACTTTTGGTTTTTTTCGAGGTCCTCTGAAACACCCCTATGGGAGCTATATAATATAACCCCGATATCAAAAAAATAAAATAAACTTGTCTCCCCTGACATAATAGCGCATCTAATCTGAAAATTTGGTTGATCTAGCTCTTACCATCTCTGAGATCTAGGCGTTCATACAGACAGACGGACAGACGGAAAGACGGACATGGGTATATCGACTTCTCTAGTCACCCTGATCATACTTTAGGTAACTTTAGGGGGTCTCCGACGTCTCCTTCTGTATGTTACATACATTTTCGGCTTGCACAAACTTAACATACCCTTTGTACCATACGGTACAGGGTATAAAAATTAAAATCGATTGAATAAATGAAGTAAAGTGACCATTTTTCAAAAACGTCAAAGAAGTGTAAGTCTTGAAGAAATATTTTTTACACAAAAAACTGAATCACGTGCAAACTGGTTTCCTTTAATAACTTTAAAAATTGTAAATTTTGTATTTCAAAATATCTTTAAGTTTCAAAATGATTCGCCTAAGTACAAAGTACTTACTTAATGCACATTTGCACAGTTCATTTGCTTAGATTTATTCCATTGTGCCACCAATTAATGTGAGTACTTAAGCTGTTGATATTATCACTAGAATACTTTCTATGCCATTTTCGTTTCGCTTTTATTCATTACGTCCTTTTTTTTTTGTGTCTGGTCTTCTTTATATAACAAAGCTAAGAGCCTTGAGATATCTTGGCAGCATCTTTAAACATCTGCCTTCAGATATTCTGTGTGTCTCTCTTGTCTTAATTTACTTTGAATCTTTCTATCTGGTTGGCATGTTCAATTAATTTGTGTCGCTTTGTTTCCAAGTAGACCCGAAGAACTAACTAACGCTTACAAATTGCCCTAAGCGCCATTTCAAAAACAAGATATCTTCAAGGGGCAGCGTGCCAGCTTCGTTCCACTAATCCCCCAGCCAAGTGATGCAACTGATTTCCAGTCTAACAAATGGCTCTGGTTTATGGTAGCTTAAAGAGCAAGTTATTTGGTTTCAGACATTTCTCAAGATTTGAAGCAATCACAAATTAAATTAATTATATTTGCTGCTTTGAGTGATCAAGGAGTCAAGAATGTAACTTGAATATAAGTTATAATTAGTTTTGAATTACACCGCAGCCTAAACAATAGAGTTGCTATTCATAATAACTAAAGCCAAACAAACAGGAATGTTAATTGATGACATAGCTGCATGCATAAATTTATCGATTTTAGGTTTACACATTTTACGCTGTCAAAACAAGTTAGATATTAAATGGGTCCAGTGGCCTAAACTAGATAGACTTTAACTTTTAAGCTTTTAAATTATTGCGCAAAATTCCTGGGAATTGGCAACTCTGGTCAGTCGAAACATCATTTTTTTTTAGAGGTTTTATGCTACTTTACAACTACCATACAGGCAAGTTTTGATCACGGCGAAAAAATAGCTCATGCCATTCAATTTATAATTGAATACGAAAAAAATAGGTCATTTTTTTGCATATATGTACTAGGGGAGGGTCAATATTTATAAAAAAAACTGCGTTTTTTTGGGGTTAGGCAGAAACAAGTGCCAATGTGATTACACTGTTTCACAGGAAAAATATTTTCTGGTAATGCTTTGTAGTAATTAAGATTTTGGGTGAAATAAATTAATAAGTAAGTGTTACCATACATGCACAATAGGCCCGCGTTGCCAGATTTTGGCCAAAAGTCCTCCAGATGAAATTAAAAATTTGGACAAAATGATATTTCAATATGATTTTATACATATTAAGGTATCCTGTGCAGAAAAAATTATTAAATTATAATTAGTGGTTTTTAAGTAATCAGCCATCAAAGTTGACATTTTGTATTTTTTGACCTATCGCGATAATTTACAGAAAAAAAAAACTGCATTTACCATGATACATGTAGCTTCGAAATCTTTATTCACTTTATTATTTATAAGTATTACTGCAGAAATAAAATAAAACTGAGCTTAAAAACTTTTCGGTTTTAAATATATTAGAGTAGTTAAAAAGATTTTTTTGGTTTTTTTTTTGTCATTTGGCTGCTTTGCTTTAAGGGTACCTCCGACTACCACTCGATATTTGAACGAAAAAATTGTATATAAATTTCTTAACATGTTTTACAAAAAAAGTAAGTAGTTCCTCCCAATTTTCGGAAATAGAATTTTGTATCTAAAAGTTGAATTTTAAAAATTGACCCCAGGTAATTTAACTATTTTTTGAATTTCTTAGCTGCCTAAAAGTATGCTTTAATAAACATTTTTAAAATGTAAAAAAAATTTATAATTTAAAAATTTTACTTACAAAGATGCCAATCAAAAAATGTAAAAATTATACATTTTGACGAAAAAACGTAAAAATTTAAAACTGGATTTTTCAAATTTTTTTTCGGTAATTAAATGAGCATGCAAAAAAAATCACAACAGTTAAAAACCAGATGGATGGTGATGTCGTCTTTTTGTAACTTGCTTGTAAAGCTGAAACTGTTTGGGGCTATAACTCCAAAACCATTCAATATTTTGGGTATAGGCTATTTTTACAATGTATGTGGTGCTCATATTTACCTCTGTGTGAAATATGATCCCATTTCAATTAACGGTTTTTTTTTTAATTAAGTTAAAATTTTGTTTGTTTTTTTTTTTTTATATTTTACCCAATTTTGGTCTGGATTATCTATATCTTAAAAAAATCTGAGGAGACCTCAAACTTCCTAGAAAAATAGTTCAGTCCTTTAGGAACACGTGTGTAAAATTTTATCACTCTAAAAAAATTATTATGGATATGACAGGGTTTTGGCCAAAATTTGAAAATATGGGCCCACAGTGCCATGTAAGGCACTTGTTCTTCAGATTAGGTAACCATCTAAGTTGCGACATATAAGCCCATGTTGAAAAATGTTCCTGGCTACGGGCCTGTATTTCGATCGAGCAAGCAGTGCAAAACTTTGTCACTGCAAGTTGGTGTTGGGCATATCTGAATTTCTGCATTTCTGCATCGACACATTACTTTGCAGAATTTCTTAAGCTTTACCAATAATTTATAAAGAAAATTTCCTGGATGATTGTTAAATTTACCAAATAGCTAAAAAATGTGTATTTTAGCTTCTTTAGTAAATATGATTAGTCACGGAATGATTCGAAAAATTTGAATTTTGATAGCCTATAGAGGAGTTCCAATAATCATTACTTCAAGAATCGTTCCAACCCAAATTATTTTAAATTAATTTCTTAAATCGTACGCATATGTTATATTGATATTACATAGCTCTAATAAAAGTAGATAAAGTAGATTCTAATAAACAGATATATATAAAGTATGAGGCCCTTTGTTTCATCTAGGAACCAGGGGAATATATCTATCGGTGAAAATAAGTGTAACGCACACTTTTTCCCCCGACCTTCTCCGATTTTGATGATTTTTACTGATTTGGTAGAGCTACTAGCCAATAGTAACCACGTAAAATTTTATTGCAAAATTCCGATTATTTATCGAGTTATCGATAACTGAAAATTGGGTTTTTCGTTTTTAGACTATCCTTTGACAAGCCCTGTCTTCTACACAAATAAAGATATTGACGCGATTTTTTTTCCATGATAGATAAAATATTAAATTAAAAAATAAAAATTTTTTATTTATTTTTAAGCTTTTTTTTTTTATTAATTTTTTATCATTTTTAGTTTTTAATTTTAAAATTCAAAAGTGATCTCCCACTTCAAAAAAAAAAAAGTGTTGATGTCATTTTATGCGTGTAAGTTCACTGCGAAAAACAAAAAAATAAAAAGGAGGTAACTCTTGGAATTGTAGAAGTTATGCTTATTTTAGTGATGGCACCTCGCATGCTCGCCATAGTACCTCGAAAAATGACAAATAAGCATAACTCCTCGGAATGAAAAGATAATAAGTTCAAACTTGACATTAATGTTCGTTTTGACATTTTAAGATCAATTTTGAAAGTAACAATGAATATCATGGCCTTTTACTCGGATACCAAAAGTGCTACAAGGATAAAAGTTCGTTTCAGAAGTTTCAGTTTATACAAAATTTTTTCAACTGTATTCCATTTATTTTTAATACCCTTGTGGGGGGCATTGTAAATTTATGGGAATAGAGATAAAATAGAGATGAAGACGCTTCATGAGACTAAAAGCTATAATAATCAAGCTTGAGATTTAGTGTCCTTATATGTGTAGGTAGAGAAATTTATTTTTTTTCCTCGCCACTTTTCCACCTAGTACAATTTCAAAGCGCTTTCATTACGAGTATAATCGGAACATAAATATCGGAGAAAATCGTAAAATGACATCGTATCAGTGGCACAGTCATTAAAAAGAGTGTTCTTCTAAAAACTTAAAATCGGTTCGAGACCCAAGTTGGATTTCCAGTCGAGACAAGTTTATTCCAACCTTTAATTTTTTTTTATCAATGTTGTTTGTAGGCCAATAAAGGCTGACTTGGTCACGACATTGACATTGGTTGAATACAGAGTATCTCAAAGTCGGCCGCGTCCGACTTTAACGTGTGCCATTTTTGATATTGATCCGCTATCCAACAAGCGAATAAACGCTAAATTTTTTTCCATTTAAACTACTAACCGTTAAAAACAACGAAAAAAATAATGACTGAATTTAATTTAATGAAACCTACCAAGCCCCACCAATTGTATAAAAATGTGTGGAACTCCACTCCTACATCCACGCAAACCTTTCCAAAAATAAAGTTAAAACTTGTCACCTGGATTTTGTACACCAATTTAAATACTTGTTTCAAAATGGGTTCAAAACTGTCTCAAAACAGTGTCCGTTTCACTTATGTCTAGTAACTGCCCCAAATTATCCTTGTTTCAGCTGCTCGCTTAAAGAGCTTTGCCACCTTAACTTAAAGAGCCTTAAAGCTCTGAAACCAATTTACTGCACTCTTAAGCTTTAATAAGATTAAATCACAACAGATACTTGTCGCACTTTGGCTCTATCTGTCGGATTAACGCCAATCATTGATTTTCATGCTTTTTTAACATTGTCCATGTCAAGCGAAAATCTCTACAATCTCTCTCACAAACAATAAAAAAAAAATACTTAGTCTGATAAATATTTGCCAAATGCTAGAGAGCAACTTTTTATCAACACTTCATCAGAGTTGAAATGCTTCCAGTCCCAACTGTTGGCAATTTCAATTTTGATGCGAAGAGCAAAAAAGTTTAAGTATCTGTCATGTTATTTGTTATTGCAGGTTCTTCATCAAAATGTAACCCACATCAGTTGCTCCTTAAGTGCTTCCATACTACATTGCAGCACACGAGTATATAGCACATTTAATTAGTTTTCATTTCACGCAAAAAGCGAGAAAACGATTCTGACGCACACATGAAACCGAACGCAGGACATTCAGGACATCCAGGACATTTCTAGACGTTGACATACGCCCAAGGTGTCAGCGTTTAATGTCGTTAGCAATGACGGCAACGGAGCGTGCAAGCCATTGAGCGACCACTGGTCCGTGCCCATCAGCTCCTGAGGAGACTACTACACTGACAAAAATAGGGGGAATGCCAAAGCAGTAAGCTTGCTTGATCACTTATTATTTTTGATGCTTATATTCGTTGAAAAAAATTTGAAAAATATATAAATATTCTTGGTTCCCCCATATTTTGGAAACATTGCGTCTCACAAGAAAAAAGATTTCTGAAAGATTTCGTAATTTCTACGGGGTTTTCAAGTGAGCCAAATTTTCGTTTTGAACAAAGGAAGTGAAGCTTTTGTGTTGTTTGAATTTTAATCAATAATCTTTATTCCCTATATTTAAGACCCATTACTCATCAATTTCTATTGGATTTTTAGTCAATCAAGCGATCTAAGCCTTTCTTTTAGAATAAAGAAAGCTAGCTTCCGCTTTGTATGGCATGCGTCTCTTCGTTTTTTGGTGTCCTATTGCAGATTTATACCACCAAAGGGTTTGATTTCAATTCAAAATTGAAATCAAAAGTTTCAATTTTCCCTTACCTAAGCCACACACGATGCAACAGTTTGTACAACTTGGCTGTTTATCAAGCAAGTTGTACCACGGATGGCATCGTTTGTGGGGTTGTCGTATGAAATTTTAAATGGTTGTAAGAAAAATCAAAATCTTTTAATTTCGATAAACATTTAGCCATTGTTTCGCATAGAAGAACAATCCTTGGGACACTTTTTGAAGCTACTGGATAGAAAGAGTAAAAAGCTGGTCTCTATGAGAGATCCGATTCCTATAATATTTGGGAATGCGGTCAAAGTAAAATATTTTTTTGTGGAAATGGATGAGACAACAGTACATGCAAATAATTTGGGTGCATAGAACTTTATTGCATAACATCGAGAAATAATTGAAGTATGTTCATTTACCAGCTAGAGTCCGAAAGTTTTGCCTATTTTTTTTTCAGTGTATAGACCGCAATGTTGTTTTTGACAATGTTGTTGTAGATGGAACCTGCTTCCACTGGCGACACTGCGTGGGCATTATCCATTGTCGACTTTGACTGATGATAGGCGGCATATGATTTATGAGTCAGTTGGTTTGCTGTTGACAACATGCAAAAAAACTTTTAATTTTCTTCTTTGGTATTTTCTTATTGGTAACGAATGTCGATGTCACCAGAGAATTTATTTATTTTGCTTATTTAACGAAACTTTGGTGGCAGCTTACATAGAAAAAGGGATGCGACAATGAATCGATGGGCAGCAATGGTATGAGAAACAAAAGAGCTGTATAAAGATGATGATAAGTATAATAAATGATATGACATTTGAAAATTAAATAGCACTAATGGCAAGAATAGGGAAAGGAAATGGTTTGGACTATACGATTGTCTTAGAACTTTTTAGTATTTAAGGAAAAAATTGTATTAAAGTAGTGCTTAACCAGAGTTTTCATTCAAATATTTGTATGTAACCATTTACGGGCAAAAAAAATGAAAAATAAAAATAGGGATATAATAAAAATGTGATAAGTGCCTGAACCGAGTCATATTTGACAGAGATACCAAATATTGGGCATTGCCACCAGGGTAGCAATCTTTCGGATTTTCTTGAAAGATATGGTTTAAGGTTTTGAATCAATGTGGGTAGTTTGGTTTGCGTTCACCCGCTAGCTCTAGTAGAACCTAGTACTTTGGTTTAAGCTAAGCCTCAACAGTGTCAACAGTGAATAGTAAAATATTCTTTTAGAATTTTTGTTTATATTTAAATTGAACTGCGATATAACTTGCGGATCACAAAATGTTCATGAAACTATAGGAATAGCTGCGAAGAATATTTTCCAAAATACTCACTCTGAGACATAGATTCGAAAAAATTTGAGCAACTGCCTGGATTATGTTGGTTATAGGTTTAAGGCCCATATGCAGTTGGAAAAATTTTATGAAAAAAAATATCCCAAATGGGATCCCAAATGGGATTTTTTTTTATATGAAGTTTTGTCATTCCGTGCGAAAGTTTTCGAACTGCGTATGGGCCTTTAGTCGATTGCTTTTTCAACCTAGACCACTTGAAAAAGTCACTCGATCTTGGTGACCAATTGACATCCACTTTGCGAAACATAGCCAAACTCTCAAATCGTTCATGCAGAATATACATTAGGTTCTCTGCTGTGAGGCACGTTGCGCCCTTCTTTTGGAACCACATGTTTTGTGCCACCATATCGTTTGATTTGGGGGGAACAACTTGTTTTTGCAGAAAAAGTGTCTTGGAATCGTGTAGCCTAGATTAAGTTTTAAATCTTTTTTTATACATATATTGAAGGCGCTTCCTTCCGAAGGAAACAGTCCTAAAAAATAAGGCATGTTAAAAAAATTTGCTTGTATTAGAATTTTTTAGTCCTTCGTTATCTCACCATAAATAATAGGTATGTGTCCAGAATAATCGAACCAGAGCTGTTTGCAACCAGCAAATTGTCAATGCAAATGGAATTCCCTGCAATCCCTATTAATGAACTATCCTGCAAGAGCAAAATGCGCAAATAATAAAAAGGAAAGCATAAAAAAAATTTGTATATCCAGTATCCAGATTTAAGAGTATTACAGAAACACAGAAGAAAGCGTTGCAGTCCGTAATTTGCTTATACCAAAGTGTTTGCCATCATCTCGTGTAGCGATATAGGGCAATGGATCCTCATTTTTCATAAGATCAGAAACACTGCGTACTTCACCTCGGTTGCTGAAAAGAAAACAATCGAAGAGAGAAAGAAATTGTGTTCCAACTAGCTCCAACGTAACACGGTCAATGAAAAAAACCTCCACCAACCTTTTTTCGAAATAGAAGGAGCCTTCGGCCATCTGGAAATCGCCGAGCATTTCGCTCAACACAAAAATCCGGCTATTCATCACCAACGTGAGCACAGTTTTGCTTTAGGGCAGTGAAAGTTGGAGTCTCAATGTCACCTACACTCAGCGTCTACAAGCATTCGTAGATCGCTGTCTGCAGCGCATTCTTCGCATATTCTGGCCGAATACTATATCAAGCAGTGACCTATGGTTAAGAACTAAGCAATCTGCTATTGCAGGAGAAATTCAAAGCCGAAAATATAAATGGTTGGGCCACACCCTGCGGAAACCGGCAAACGATCTAGCAAAGTAGGCGTAAGACTTCAATCCCCAAGGCAGCCGTAGACAAGGTCGCCCGCGTAACACCTGGAAGAGCAAAGTTGAAGCCGAACTGAGAAGTTGCGGGAAAAGTTGGAGTGAGATCAAGGACCTAGCCCTAGACAGGGTTCAATGGAAATTTTTTGTAACAGCCCTATGTTCCTCCTAGGAATTAAAATGGATTAAATATATACAGGTGGAAAGAAAAGATTTTGACTTTATGAGTCTTTGGACACGAAGATTTGTAGTTCGCAATGAATGATGCATAATATGACGATAACTCAAAAGAAGGATCGTCTAAGGGATCATTCATAAACTACGTGACGCTGATTTTCGTCAAAATAGAAGCCCTCCCCCCCCCCCCCCCCCTCCCCACTTGTGACACAGTGACGGAATATTTTTGAAGATTTTCCATATGTTCGTGACGCTTGATCCCTAAAGAAGTATTCAAAACCGGCGAGGAATCTTTAATCTCGTAACGCAATATAAATTACTGAATGGATCTTAGAAGACGAATCAAATTAATTTGCCTTAGAAGCCAATGGTGTGGAGCCTATTTCCCGAAGCATACCGTAGTGGTTTTGATGAAGTGCTCACGGTTTGTAAGCCCCTGGTCCAGAGCAATGCCAAGATATTTTGATGACTTCGCCTACGGTATTGTTTCATCATTGCTTAAAACCGCGCGAAATTTTAGTTCGAAATAGAAGTATATGATATCCGAATTGCTTCTATAGATGCCAACGATCCAAAGTCTGGCCAAATTTTGAAATTTGTACTCACAAGCATCTGAGCTTCCGCTGATTGTACTTGGAAAAGAAAGACCAATGGTACTCAAAACAGGCTACTTAAAATGATTTTACTTCTTCCATGGTAAGAATCCTCTATTGACCTCATTGTAGATCAAATACTGAAAGAATAGCTGAAAGATTAGCTCGGTTGTATCAAAGATTTACAAATAGATCTGTTAACTTAACCTATTCGCATATAAATAGTTCAGCAACCATCCTTGTATATAGTATTAATTAACTAATAAATATTATTTATTAGTATTTTGTTTACTCCTTTTGTTATAAATATTATTACTATCTATGAAGAAAAAAAAACTAGAAACCGTCATTGTTTAATTGAATACAGATCCCACAATTATGTTAATTTTATTTTAAATGACAAGCGTGTTAAAGATTTGCTCTTGTTGCCAATGAATGCCGGATGTACCAGAAAGGCTATAAACATACTGTGAACAATATAAACGACATTAAAAAAAACGACATTGAAAAATTTTACACTTGTTGGAAACTGTAGATGACCTAATAACCATTTTATGCATATTCTATTAAAAACACCCTCTAGTACGGGTGGGTAGTGCAGAACTAGTGATTTCAGTAGGCACCAGGTAATGACCAGTACTTACCTTGCTATTTACCTCTTCATTTCCATCTTATTAACAAATGTCATAGGCGGTAGGCAATCGCCACCAACCCGTTTACCAGTAGACAGCGGAATCACTACTTACGCCTTCGTTTACCAGTAGACAGCGGCATCGCTACTTACTCTTTTGTACACTAGTAGACAGCGTAGTAGTTGCCAGTATTTTATCCTTACTGAATTGATTAAAATTGAAAACACACATATGTATATTTTAATATAATATTATTTTATATTATTTCAGAATTATTTTCATCTACATTCATTATTTTTTTATTTGAATCGTTTTTTTTTTTTAAACGCGTTTGTTTTGGAGCTGGAGTGCCTTTTTAAGGTTGACTTCTGACGGTCCGGCTCCATTTTCAATTGCATCTGAAATTATAAATATTTAATTGTAGCGCTGAAAATATTTATTTAGAGCTTTAATAAGCTTACCGATTATTGCTTCATAGACTCTTAAACTGCTTTCGTTTCCTTGCAAGCCGTGCAAACTTGACAGCGGTCCAAACGAAAATAAACAAAATTCCAGAACATTCAGGAATTGTCATAGATTTGTTTGTGTAAATTATAGTCGCAAAGAATATGCAGAATACACACAAAAAGAATAACGAAAAATTCGCCTTACTTTATATTCCCGTATTAAGAAAAGGAGGCGAATTGCTTCATTTTTTTTTTTTATTCGCTTTGTGCTTGTTGTTTGTCATATTTCGTTCGTCACCCGTTTACCTCGCGCATTACAAGGAGTTTGCAAGGTAGGTAGCTACTGGCGACAAACGATGTAAGTACTTACTGGAGGACAATAGCCACCAGCCGTACTAGAGAGCAGTTTCAAGCCATGAATTCCACTATAAATTTTTTTAAGCTGCTTATTTATGACTCACTTTTGGCAACAATATGGACTTGGCTTTAAGTACTTACTTATTTAATTTTCTTATTAAACAATTTTTGTATAATTGTTTTATAAATTCATTAAACAATTTTTTACATGAAAAACGCGCACTTTATATTTCATATTTCCTTTTATTTTTTACATAGCGTTGCCAGACATTGCGCATGTTAATCAGTTCATACAGCAAAATATCGTTCTTATTGAAAACTGCGCAGTTGGCAGCCCTAATACTTCAAGCCAAAGAGAAGAATAAAAGAGAATTAGAAATAAATAAATAACGCCGCTAACTCGTGACTCGGTAAAGCGCTGCAGTTTAATTAAAAATTAATAAGTTTATGTGCAGTAAAAAGTGTTAAAATGTGATAAAACAGTTGGTGGAATAATTAACAACAATTTGCACAAGTTAGCTAAAGTAATTTCAAGAAAATTAATAAAACGCGAATAGGAAGGCCAATCGAAAGTGCGATAATGTGGGTGTATGTGGGTGCGAAAAGGTTCGCGAACAGCTTGATTTATTTTTTTTTTCTGCAGTAATTGCAAAAAGTGCAAGTGTGAGGGAGTGCATGAATACCTCTCTTTTGTTTCTTTTTGATCGAATTGATGGAAATAAGTGTGAAGGGCAGCTTAGTGAAAGTGTTTGCGTTTGTGCGAAGACCAAAGATGGCTCTCTTTGTATTTTTTTGATCCATTTTCCTAATGTGCATTTTTATACCCTGTACCGTATGGTATATTAAGTTTGTGCAAGCTGAAAATGTGTGTAACATACAAGAAAGAAACGTCGGAGACCCCCCAAAGTTACCTAAAGGATGATCAGGGTGACTAGAGAAGTCGATATACCCATGTCCGTCTGTCCGTCTGTCTGTATGAACGCCTAGATTTCAGAGATGGTAAGAGCTAGAGCAACCAAATTTTCAGATTATATGCGTTATTATGTCAGGGGAGACAAGTTTATTTTATTCGGGGTTATATTATATAGTTCCCATAGGGGTGTTTCAGAGGACCTCGAAAAAAACAAAAAGTTTTAGATGGATAATTCGTTTTTTTTATGAAGATATCGTAACCAAATTTGGCACTCGGAAGTTTTTTATAGTTCCCAATACCTATACCAAATTTGATCAAAAACCCCAAAGGGCCGATCGGTCAAAAAACCTTTTTTTTGTTCAAAATTTGAAGATATCGTAGCCAAATTCGGCATTTGGAAGTTTTTTAGAGTACCCAAGCACTGTACAAAATTTGATCAAAATCGGTTGATTATATCATATAGCTCCCGTAGGACCAATCGGTCAAAAAACATTTTTTGTACAAAATTTGTTGTGCTTCGTTTGTTTGTGAAGATATTGTAACAAAATTCAGAAGTTTTTTAGAGTACCCAAGCACTGTACCAAATTTGATCAAAATCGGCTGATTATATCATATAGTTTCCATAGGAACGAACGGTGAAAAAAACATTTTTGCTTCCAAAATTCGTCAGTTTTTGGTTGTTTATGTAGGTATCGTAACCTAATTTGGCAATCAAATGTATTTTGGTCTTCTAAAGCAATATACCGGACTTTATTGCAGGCTAGTGGTACAGGGTATCCCAAAGTCGTCCGCGCCCGACAAATATAAAAAATGTGATTAATGTTAATTTGCAAGTTGTTAATAATGGAATGCCTACCAACAGCGTAGTTGGCTTAAAATATACTTATTATAGTAAGAGCATCTTCAAGAATATTTCTAAAAATGTGATACAGTTTAATACCATGTAAACTTTTTCTGAAATCAAAAAAAAAGCTCCTGCTTAGTTTAACATGGCAACTTTAATAGGTAATTAATTCCAAACTGCTTCTCTGATGTAAACAAGTGGTTTCCAATTGGAAAATTTATTTGTGTTTGGTTCAGATGCACAAAGTCATGACGCCTATTTTTGTCAAGCTTCAGGTCAAAATTTTGAACAGCCTAGCTGTAAAGCTCGAAATTTTTGCTACATATCATCAAACTTTATCTGAATAGAGACTATGCGCTTCAGGCGGTAAATGTTTTAATCGCCGAACCTTTTGGTCTTGGAAATCTAGGTGCTCATAAGGACGAAGAGATGGACTTGGCTCAATCGCCATAGCCTGAGGTTATGATTAACATTTTACTCTAAAGGACTTATGTTTCGTCAAGCCTCCTTCTGCCTGTTACATTGCACAAACCTAGGTAATGCCTGAGGGTACAGGGCATAAAAACATTTTCCAGGGCAGTCATTATTTTACTCAGCCTTCAGCACAAAGCCTAGCTTCCTAGCTCAGGTGATCTACCCATGCACAATTATTATACTTTTTCCGAGTATTATTTCTTCTTGGCATTCACTTTACTTAAGGTGATGCCATAACCTTCAATGGAAAACACTCCATCCCACAGACAGGAAGAGATACAGGTTGCACAAAGTCGCCACCTTTTGTGCCTTACATCATGCTATAAAAAAAGCAGAAATAGAATCGAAAAAGAAGTAAATTGAGCGACTGACACGGTCGGTCACGCGCTGCAATTTATAATTCAATACTGTTTAAATATGTTAAACCAGTTAACGGGCATAATTTAACAAATACGTGTAATTATTTAAATAGTAATTAAAAGAAAACGCAGTGCGCATAAAAGTTGGCAATGAAAAGTGGAAAAGGGAAGGCTAATCCTAATGTAAATGTGCGGAGTATTATATTACCAGCCAATTTATTTCGTTTATTAAATTTTCGAAGGCATCTTGTTTAGATTCGATACAGACCATCTTCTCACTGTACCCATCCGCATTATAAATTGTTCTAAAATCGTTTGGAAATTTAACATAAACCACATAAAAATATGTCTGGAAAAGTACTCTCTCTATTTTGCATTACAACCCTTGGTGGGTCAAAGCAACTGCGTGCAGCCAGCGGATTTAAGGGCAACGTCTTGCTCGGAGTCCGTATTGCTTTAAAAATTTCTTTTTGCGCGTCTGTAAAAAGTTAAGTCACCAAAATTAAAAACGCATTTGAATTTTTGGGAATATCACCCCAATATCACGCAATATTTCTAACCCCATACCTTCCACAATAAAAATTTGAAACTTAAGACAAGTAGTTTACAGGGTATATTATAGTCGGCATGCTTCGACTGTAATGGGTTCACTTGTTTTGTTTTTATTATGTGCAGAGAGCTATAACTGCAAGTATTTTGTGTATTAAAGCCTATAAGAGTAAAAGGCACGGCTAATCTATGTTTTCTATTGTTGTCTCATGTGAATTGAAAATATGAGGCAGTTTTTTTTTAATGTGAGCGTAAGCAGTGCGTTTAATATTTTCCTTTGTCAGATAAATAAGCATTAAAATAATAATATCATATAATAAGCGATTGGTAGATTGCAATGTGGGCCCAGATTTTCATATTTTGGCCAAAACCCTGTCATTTCCAAAAACATTTTTTTAGAGTAATGAAATGTTACACACTTGTTCCTAAAGGATCGAACTATTTTTCTAGGAAGTTTGAGCCTCCTCAGATTTTTTTAAGTTATAGATAATCCTGACCAAAATCGGGAAGAATTTAAAAAAACAAAAAAAAATTTTAACTTAATTAAAAAAAAACTGTTAATTGGAATTGGATCATATTTCATACAGAGGTAGATATGAGCTCCACATACATTGAAAAAATATTTAATGGCTTTGGAGTTATAGCTCCAAACAGTTTCAGCTTTCCAAGCCATTGACAAAAAGACGACACTAACAATCAATCTGGTTTTTAAAAGTTATAATTTTTTTGGCATACTCTTTTAATTTTCAAAAAAAAAATTTCACGTTTTTTCGTAAAAATTGATAATTTTTAAATTTTTTGATTTGCATCTTTGTAAGTATGCTTTAAAATTTTCAAATTGTACATTTTTGTACATTTTAGTACATGTTTTGAAAAAATGGCTATTAAAGCATGCTTTATTACTACTCGAATATATTTTCAACCAAAAAGTTTTTAAGCTCAATTTTATTTTTTCTCTGATGTAATATTTATAAATAACAAAGTGAATGAAGATTTTGTAGCTACATGTATCATGGTAAATGCAGGTTTTTTTTTTATGTAAATTATCGCGAAAGCTCATAAAATACAAAATGTCAACTTTGATTGTCAATAACTTAAAAACCACTAATTATAATTTAATAATTTTTTTTTTCACAGGTTACCTTAACATGTGTAAAATCATATTAAATTGTAATTTTGTCAAAATTTTAACTTTCTTCTGGAGGACTTTTGGCCAAAATCTGGCTACGCGGGCCCATTGTCCATTGTTTTAAAACCAGGTAACTGAGAACATAAGTACATACTTATGTACATACTTATGCACATGCATACTAATTAATAATTATGTAAATTAATCTATTCAAAAAATTCACAATTTATTTGCTCGTCAAACATAATTGACATTGAATCAAAAAGAAATTCGAACTTGAGTGGAAAGAATTGAATTTCAACCTCTGCTAAAGGAATATGTAATTCAATTAAAATATTTATAATAAGATATTGTTAAATGCACTGCTACAACGTTTTCGATAGTACACACATAATTTGCTGTTGTTGTTGTTTATGTAATGAATTTTCGAAAGATCGGGAAGTTTATGGAAAATAAAAGGAATAAAAGAAAATAATGAACGATGGTTAGGGGCCATACCCAAATTACGTGACCCTATTTTTGCAATTTTTGAGCACCAGCTCTCAGTAAATTCTGATGACGACATAAAATATTTGTAGCTCCCGTTGTACTATTTGGTGTAAGTGACGATATAGTGTGGTCTTGGGATTTACTTTGAATTAATGCGCATGTTGAAAAGATGTATTTATCTATAACTTCAAATGTACGCGAAACTAAGTGCACATTAAGAGTTGAAGAATATGTTATGTCGTGTATTAACTTAGGTAGTACGTATGTTCATTAGAGCGGATCAAATTGTGGGGAGGAGCCTATTGAAGAAACGATGCCTTTAAAATTAATTTCGATTCCGCCCCACTTTTTTAAACTAGGTATTTTTCAAAATATACAAAAATGATGGATGATATGCCATTAAAAAGGCATAAAAAATCTATTTTTGAGGAACCCCATTTTTGGCATCTATTTCAAATTTTTAGCTAAACAAAGACCCGTTGGGCTAAATTTAATAGCGGATTCTTAATCACCGCGTTAAAATACATAAGAAAACATATGCCTCAATGCAGTGGCGTATCCACGGGTCCGGACCACCCCAATAGTAAAGTTAAATTTTAAAATACACAAACTTTATTTATTATTATGATAATTGACTAAATTAAATACTAAATCACAAAAATGTTCAAGCGTGTATAAATTTTTGCGGTTTCGAAAAATGCATCAAGAATTTCGTATTCGGTCAGTTCAATGCACTGCATTGTATGAATGTTTAAAGAAGCAAGGCCATTCAGACGCTCCAATCCCATTGTATTTCTAATGTAGCTTTTGATTCTTCTCAACGTGGAAAATTATTGTTCTTTTAACATTTTTGAATGACTTGCTGTTGATCACCAGCAAAATACAGTAAGCTTAAGTTTTGCATATCACTTTTTTTTTGGTCTTAAAAATTCGAGAAATCGAGAAATACTGACCAACAAAGCATCAAGTGCATTTTGTATATTCAGATCCTTAATACGTTGTCTCCACGTTCTGACTTTAGAGATAAAATTCCCTTCTGAACAATCCAATATTTCTTCATAAAATTTGTAAAGGTCTGCGTCTGAACAATTGTCCGAAACTTTGAAAGATACTTTTGTGTTCTTGAAACCGACTTTTACGCTGAGTAATGAATGTGTCGAGGAACGGAATGTAGAATACAATTCTATAATAATCTTCTACATTTTTTGCTTCAACTTTGCAACGACGAAGATATTTCATTGTGATCTCGTATATGGAACAAATTTCAACAACATGTTCATAAATAAGATGGAAAGATGAATATGCATTTTCTCGCTTTTCCCTGCATTTGATAGCTTCGCCTAAATTTTGGTTTTTCGTTGCATTTTGTGAAGTATTACGATTATACCACGTTTTTATTTCTTCTAACGCCTCCATAACAGCTGGCTGCAATTCGATGTACGTTACGATTGCTTCATGAGACTGAGCCCACCTTGTAGGCCATGTAGACTTCAGTTTGTCTTTCTTTTCTTTTGCTCAATTTTTTTATTTTTAAGATTTCTTTCTTCGGTATGTCCTGTCTTTTAGGACAGTGGAAAAATGTTTCAATTGATCCGAAAGTACGCAATGCGTTTTTTATTCCAGATACTTCGCAGACTGCATTAAGAACCAAAATGAAGCTATATGCAGCGTAATGTTTGTACATCAATTGCCAGGGGGGGTCTCAGATCTTAGATGAGCCTGTGCACCACTAAACTTGGCACTCATTGCTGGAGCTCCGTCGAATCCTTGGCTATACATGAATGAGCAGTCGACGCCGACATCGCGTAAATAGTTTCTGATTGAATCCGCCAAACCTTCTCCAGAAACGTTGGCAACTGGCACAAATCTCAGAAAATCTTCACCGAATGCAAATAGAAAATTTAGCTATGCTTGATATATCGGTCGATTCATCTGCTAAAACTGAGAATCCTTCGGCTTTATTGACTGTGTTAATTATTTTTTATACCCTGTACCGTATGGTACAAAGGGTATATTGTGTTTGTGCAAGCCGAAAATGTATGTAACGTACAGAAAGAGAAGTCGGAGACCCCCCAAAATTACCTAAAGTATGATCAGAGTGACTAGAGAAGTCGATATACCCATGTCCGTCTGTCCGTATGAACGCCTAGATCTCAGAGATGGTAAGAGCTAGAGCAACCAAACTTTCAGATAAGATCCCTTATTGATCCATAGGAGACAAGTTTATTTTATTTTATTGATATCGGGACTAAATTATATAGCTCCCATAGGGGTGTTTCAGAGGACCTCGAAAAAAAGCAAAGATATCATATCCAAATTTGGTAATCGGAAGTTTTTTAGAAACCCCCAGCACTGTACCAAATTTTATCAAAATCGGTTGACTATATCATATAGGTCCCAAATTCGTTGTGTTTCGTTTGTTTGTGAAGATATTGTAACCAAATTTGACATTAAGAATTTTTTTAGAGTTCCCAAGCAATATACCAAATTTGATCAAAATCGGTTGACTATATCATATATCATTCGGCATTCAGAAGTTTTTTGGAGATGTTCAACACTGTACCAAATTTGATCAAAATCGGTTGACTATATTATATAGCTCCCATAGGGCCAATCGGTCAAAAAAACGCTTTTTGTACAAAATTTTTTGTGTTTCGTTTGTTTGTGAAGATATTGTAACCAAATTTGGAATTCAGAAGTTTTTTAGAGAATTTTATCAAAATCGGTTGACTATATTATATAGCTCCCATAGGGCCAATCGGTCAAAAAAACGCTTTTTGTACAAAATTTGTTGTGTTTCGTTTGTTTGTGAAGATATTGTAACCAAATTTGGCATTCAGAAGTTTTTTAGAGATTTTCAACACTGTACCAAATTTTATCAAAATCGGTTGACTATATCATATAGCTCCCATAGGGCCAATCGGTCAAAAAAACGTTTTTTGCACAAAAATCGTTGTGTTTCGTTTGTTTGTGAAGATATTGTAACCAAATTTGGCATTCAGAAGTTTTTTAGAGATCTTCAACACTGTACCAAATTTTATCAAAACGGTTGACTATATCATATAGCTCCCATAGGGCCGATCGGTCGAAAAAAAGTTTTTGATTAAAAATTCGTCTGTTTTTGGTTGTTTATGAAGGTATCATTATCTAATTTGGCAATCAAATGTCTTTTGGTGTTCGGAAGCAATTTACCGGATTTTATTGCAAGCAGTGGTACAGGGTATCCCAAAGTCGTCCGCGCCCGACTTTAACGTACGCCATCTTTTCATTATCAATTCGTGACATATATCAATAAATTCGTTTCGAATTGTTTTGCTCAAATGAGACGCATTTTTTGGCAACGACATAATATTTTTTGTATCCAAATTTTCAGCTCGATAACGTAGAACAACACTAAAAATTTTAACTGCGTTTTTTTTATATGAAGTTTTTGTTTTCTTTCACGAGGTTTTACACTGCTGCGTATTAGCATTTTACAACGACGCGTATTGGAACAACACTGATGACAATGCAGAAAAATTTTGTTTTTTTAACCAGCTCGGGTCAATTTGGACCCCCCTAAGACGAAATCCTGGATCCGCCACTGCCTCAACCGTATATTACGAGTTTTTTTTGTAAGTGATACATTTTTGGAAATATCTATTTTTTTTTAAGATCCCTCTTGCTAGGTGCCAATGTTTTAGTGTCGCTGTAGAGGTGCACCAGGTTGTCTAGAAATGCTTGTTTGCATTTTGATAAAGTAAAAGCTTTACATCTCTAAATGTTTTAATACATTTTGTTTGGTTAGGGCATTCTGCCTGGGTTCTAATCAAAAAGTCCATTTAAAATTTTTACATATTACATCTGGTGCGGAAGTTATGAGGATTCAAAATTTTAGATATTCTCTTAAACACATTTTAAAGAAAAAAACACAATTTGTAAGTTACACAGAAATTTCTTTAAATTTATTCTGATTCAGCTTTGGCGGGTATGAGCTGCACCAGTGAAAAATAAATAAATAAGGAAATATGCCTTTTAGCAACGTTATAAATCATGTGCTTTTCATAACACAATACCATTTCCTTCATGAATCTCGTTACCATGGCAAATTCATTCAAAGGAACACACTCCATTGTATAACATACACCTTGAACACTTTATTAGGCATGAAATCCGTTTCTAGGACATTAACTTAATGAACCTTAAAGCATTCTTTGTGCACCTTTTAGCACAAAGGAAATGAGAACAGCTTTGATGTGAAGATAACACACCTGACAGCCTTACCTTTTAACAGTAGTCAACTTTTTCTCATTAAATGTTCTCAAAGGCAAGACGATTTCTCACCTGGCAAAGGAGAGCTCATCACGTCAAGTATTGTTGAGATTGTTTTTCGGTTACTCGCATTATGCAACTAATTAAAATGTCAACAACAGACGAGTCTTAACTTGTACGGGCAGTACAGTACAGTTGTGCTTGGTTTCTAAGTGCTTTGTAATGACGTCTAACTAAAGGCTAAGAATAGCAAACGGACTATTTTGTGTCAATTTGTTTCAATATGATTGTGTTTACAAGACAATGGCGTAGATAAAAAGGGAGTTAGGGTTTTAATCCCAGCACGAGACAATTCTGATGGCGAAAAAAAAATCGTAATCTTAAGCATTACACGAATCAAATTTAGGTAATCTAGCTTTAATAAGTTTTGAACCACCCAAAGAAAGCTGATTTTTTTTAGCAGTTTATTGGAAAGCGGAAAGTCAGAATAATAGAGCCCAAACGATTTCCGTCTCGAAGCTGCTATTACACAGATCCCTCTGACACCTTAAGCAAAAGCTATAACAATTTTTTTCTAGCTCTCTTAAGATTAAGCGCAATCCTTGCCCACTTATTTAAATATGCTCATAAATTGATTATTATAAATTTATAAACTTGCTGTCTATCGGTTAAAAATGAAAAAGAATTACATACTCAACCTTTAGAATAAAAAATGTGGTACAGTCGAGGCGGTGCCCGACAGTGGAATACCCTGTACCTTTTGTGTCAAAAAAATTTTTCCTGCATATTCCATCTAAGAACTTTCCAATTGGAATTTATTTTTTTTTGGTGAAAATCGATATTTATACCTATAAGTTCCCTAAATTTTTACCCATTTTGATGAAACTCGAATGTTACAACAAAGAATTTATTAAAAGTATACGGGGTAACTTTCAAGTTGGTATGTTGAGGGGTGTGGGAGAAAACACGGTAAATGGATTGCGGGGGGTGGGGGGACCGCATCGATAAAATTTGGATGTGGATTTGTTCATTAGAGCCACATGAATGGGCTTACCAAAAATTGTGATTCTAGGTCAGTTGTAGCCATAATTGCGTAGAGTCAAATATTGACGCAGTTTATTGGCAAGGGGTGGTGAAATTTGCACATTTTTGACTATAACTTCTGTTGTATTTGTCCGATTTTGTTCATTTTTTACACATAGATGCATGTAGCTACAACGCATCGCTCTGTTAATTTTCAGGTGAAAATACTTAACGGTGTGGCTAAAAACCGCGAAACTCTACTGCGGGGGAAGGGGGGAAGATATTAACATGATTCAACAAACTTCATCTGCTTAGGAAATATGCGCACCAGCTGGTAAAGTTTCGTGTCTCTAGCTCTTATAGTCTCTGAGATCTAGGCGTTCATACGGACGGACGGACGGACGGACGGACGGACGGACGGACGGACGGACATGGCTCAATCGCTACCCGAGGTTATGATAAGCATTTTGGTATAAAGGACTTGGGGTCTGCCACGCCTCCTTCTGTCCGTTACATACATTGCACAAACCTAGTATACCCTTTGTACCTATAGGTACAGGGTATAAAAAACAAAAAAAAACGATTAAAAGTACTTGTTTCTAATGGTTTTATTTTTGTTTGTATTACATTATTTTGCCACATTTTTGAACATTTTATTTATAACTGCCAAAAAATATTTTTATATGTTTGTGATCACACTCTGCTGAAGACTTGTCAACTTGGCCGGTTGATCATGAAACTCAAGATGAAGCAGATGCATAGTTGTGTATATTCTTGCAGGACCATAAAGATGACGATCTCAATGAGGATGCTGCTTAAGCTGTAGAAGATGTACAGGAGCTAAGTACACACAATGCAGGAGACTTGGCAACTAAGCCAGATGATCATAAAACTCAAGATGAAATAGGTGAATTGTTGCATATATCATCGCAGGAGCATTAAGATGAGGAACTCAATGAGGATGCTGCTTAAGCTTTAGAAGATATACAAAAGCTGAGTGCATACTCTGCTAGGAATCTGTCAGCTAAGCCAGATGATCATGAAACTCATGAATTGCACTTTCTGCTGAAGACTTGTTAACTGAGACAGATGATCATGAAACTAAAGATGAAGCAGGTGCAGAGCTGCCTATATCGTCGTAAGTGCTTATTGAACCAGCAGAGGACAATGAGTATGCGCCGCCGTACTACCAGGAAGATGATGACGTTCATTGAGTAACTTCTACGCCATCATCTGAAGAAGTTTGAGCTTATGCATAGCAATCCACTTAGCGAATTAGTGTTATTGTTAAAGTCATTATTAGTGGTTCCACATTTTGGTGCATTCCAGATGTACTTGCTTACCACCTGTCACAGCGTAGGATATAATTCCTAATTTGGAATTTGATGGAAGACACTAGGAAGTCTTCTACGGCAGTGCTAAACAGGTGTGGAAAACTCGTTCGTGTGGAAAGTGCGTGGAGGTGAATGCACTGGTCTGGACTACGAGACATCGAGCGATTGGTAGATGACGGTATTGTTTATATGAAGGTCTGCAGTTTTGATTTATAACGAGGAGCGCTGTTTTTATTGCGATACCACAAGCAGTAGCGTGATCATATAACCAAAAGAAAGCCGGAGTACAAAAGCCGTCATCTTTACTCTTCCAACTATCTACGTCTACGTCACAGCGTCCGTGTATCTAAAATGGATGAGATCAGCGAAACTGGAAGCGCCTTTTAATATTATAAATACTTACATAGATTACATAATTTTTAATACGAATTTTCGAGTCAAAATATTAAAAGGAATTAAATTTTCAGTTGTCGTGTACGAATAAATGGTACTCATGTGATTCTTTTATGAATGTTTGACAGTTAACATAACATATAATAAAATAAAAGAATATAAAGATAATAAAGTATTATAAATTTTGCATTGAGCGTAATTGAGCTTTATTTAGTCCAGGGTTCCGATTAAGCGATGTCTAAATAAAAGCATATCGGAGACTATGAAAGATAGAGATCTCAAATTTCAACAAAAGATGTGTTTTATTTGCAGACAAATCAAATCTTTTCATAACTATAATTGACCCGTTTCTTCATCGAAGAATTTTCACCCACACTAACCCCTCCTCTTTTGAACTTCGCCAATATTCCAACCGGTAGACACTTGTAGACTAAAATATTCCAATTCTTCTTGCATTTTGAAAATATTATTCCCAGTCGCCCAAATAAGTGGAAATTAAGAAAAGAAATGAATTATAGAAAAGTTGACTTGACTGTAACCGTCCAAAAAGTTTTAACAAAAAATTTAACCAACAATATTTTTTTACTTACCTGACTTCTTTAGTATTGTACCCTTCAACGGAAAAAGTTAACTAAGACACTGACAAAAGATTGCTTTGTTATAGAATTAGTGTTAATACGTTTATCAAAACACAGCCATGTGCAAGTAACTAAGTGAGTATATATAATACTGCCGACATAATCAATACTTTGACAATAGATTCCCTCGGACTGTGTATCTAACAATTTAGCAACTGGAATACGGACGTCAATACCCAGACCCATGTTGTTGTTGTTTTTCATCTCGTTGATGTAGCTGCAAATGCTGCAAGCGTTTCCTGCCACGTTCTTCTCGATTGGCACAATTGTCAACACTTACGCATTCGAACGCACCCTCGCTTACATTTACGAGGGCAGATTAAAAAGTAATGAGCCAAGCTAAAATACCATGTTAGCAAATTTTTCGATAAGTTTTTTTTTTTTTTTTCAAAAGCTGATTGCTGTTGAGAATAACTTTCGATATTAGTCATTCTCTTAACAAAGTAGACGCCAAATGAAGAGATCATGATCATAATAAAGTGTCAGTAATCTCAACCTTTATGACTAACTAATTTCATAAGTATAAATTTTAGACCTAAAATCTGTCCAGAAGGTCTAAAACATGATCTAATTTTTTTTTTTTTAGAGTATTGCTAAATGACTGTCATGCCCCTGAAGTCTTTGCCAAGAACAAGAAAGAACGTTTTTGGTAAAAAATTCTAATTTGTAAATTATCATTTCTTCTGAATAAAGTAATTCAAATTCTTCAGAAAAAAAGTCCACTTTAGGCGTTGGTCGTCACCGTCGCTGGTTACGTCACATTTCCTTTGTCGCTTATTCAGATCCTCGGTTTATCGAACTGAAAACCAACAATAGTTGCTCATTATTGGTTCATCCCAACATCCTTGGTATTGTCTATGAAAGATTTGCATTTGCTGATGAAAGTGAACGTCATTTTCTTCGATTTCGTTCCCAAGATTTTCCATAAAAAATCCAGATGCGATACGTTTAATTTCTAAATATATAAAAGGCGAAAAAAAAGTTGAAGGACCGTTGAACTAAGTGTTTGCTCTTAAATTTTGCGCAAATATGTTTCCCCATTTTTGATCAGCCGATTTCTCATCAGCCGACCCTCGTATAAGCATATGTGGGTATATATTGGTGCTATTTCATATGCTTGCATATTCATAACCAATTGTTAGAGAGTGCCTGATGCTTTTTGCATTATGCAACTGCAACAAAAGCAACAACGCCAAGGACAAAAAAAGGAAGGATGTCAATGACAGTGACAAATGCCAAGCCAATTCCGAACTGACAGCTTTCAGGTGAAACTGAATACGCCGAATGCGAAGCTTTCTCAATTGATTGCTAAATTGACTTTAAAGTGGATTCTCGTTTTTTTTCAGGTTTAAGTTGTAGACAACTGGTTCAATTTTCAATTGCGGTTCTTAATAGTAGAACCAGAGTGTTTTCTGGGGTGTGCGGAATTTAAATTTATGGTTAATTGATTTAGGTAGAGTAATAGGTTAACTTAACGTTGGCGAAATAGTTATGCATTTAAATTAGGCTCTTTTGAGCCTTGTTTCTGAAGTTAAGATGTATATTAAGTTTGTGCAAAGAAGACGTCTAAGAACTTCTTAAGTTATTTTCCGAATGGTCTGGAGGACAAAATAAAAAGATTTTAAGAGCTAGCATAACTAAACTATGAATTTAAACTTTTGCCTTCCAATCCCAAATAATTTCAATGGGCAACAATCTCTGCAAATCTGCAATCTCAAAGTCACAGCTTTAGTTTGTGTGGATAAAATGCAGATAAATCGGAACTGGATCGAAGCGAAGGCGTTGGCGCAAGAGTCCTATTATCGAGATCTTTCCTTCGCTTCGTTCCAGTTACGATTTACTGTCGCAAGCTCTATGTCGATTTGACTCCGCCCTTTTACATGCTTCTCTGCGGATTCCAGTCGATGGTCGTTCGCATGATGGAATAATAAGGTGGTGTCGTCCGACCGCTCACTCTCTCGTTTGGGGACCTTATCGTCAGTGAAAAGTTTGCTGTCAACGAGTAAGGTTGATCGCGGACGAAATTTTTTTTGTAGCGTTTTGCTTCGCAAAAATATATATCTATATCATTCACATTCACAAAGCAATGCAACGAGAGCTTTCCTAACAGAAAAGCGTTTGATCTCTCACTCGCACTCACACGCTACATACAATAAGGGTCAGCTTTTACGAACGACACCATGGTCGCCTGGAGCCCTCCACATCATTCCAGTTCCAGTTCCGATTTAATATCATCAGGTCAATATCGTAATCTGCTCCTCTGCGAATTTCAGTCGCTGGTGGTTCGAGCAATATCTTCGTGAGTCCTCCACATCCGCCTCAGTATTTCTTGCTGGATATGTTCTGGATGTATCTGGCCACATAGCTCTGTGTGATATTTTATTTAGCCAATAAATTCTTCAAATCTTGCGCAGGCCCCAGTTTACATATACTTGAAGTTTCTTGACGCCTCTCGCAGCAGCATTCCACGTTTTACGCCTGTATACCAATATTGACTATTGAGTTAAAGATTCTGAGCTCTGTCCGCCTCAACAGGTTCGGTCAGCTCGACAATTTCGAAAGCTGAGCAAAAGACTCTTGGCTTTTACTATGCGGCAAACTTTGTATTTAGAATTTTTACTCTAAAGCTTAGAGTATACATCAGATTTGTTTATTATCGGTTCGTCGGATACTTCTGAGCCATTAATTTTGAGCCGCTCATTTGACTCAGTATTTAATCGCATTTTCTAGCAGTTATTGTTAATATCGGAGATAATCACAATATACTACTGGGATCAAATTAAAATGTGGAAAGGAAATTTTTAATTTAAACTTCCAGAGTTTTTCCAATCGCTAGCTATGCAAAATATCACGTCAAAATATTCATTAATGTTTGTGATACGCTTCGTTTTGTGAGGTGCTACGATAATGCGCCCATCTCAGACGGCAGTGGTTCTTCGTGAGCATTTCGCCAAAAATTCAAGAAATATCGTTTCGCAACCTGCTATTTAACTGATTTGGCTCCGTGTGACTTCTGGCTATTCAGCAAACTTAAAAGCTGAATCGCAGAAGACTCTGAAGGCGGACTTTGCCAAGGAGGACTATGCCAAGTGCTATGATAACTGAAACATTCATTGGCATAAGTGTATTGCATCGGAAGGGGATTACTTTGAAGGGGAAGAAATAGATATATTTTTTTTTTTTATTTATTTATTGCAAAAACTCAAAAATTCATATAAGGCGCAATGCCTTATTTTGGAACGTCTGTATACTTAAGCGATTCGAGTGAGCCGCCATACCCCAGATCTGGATAGCGTCCCTCCTAGTAGGTGCGACTATTGTGTTATAAAGCGCTCTTTTACACCGTAGAGGAAGAGGACTTTTTTTATTTAGCAGCCAATGCATTTTGGTCATCTTAAAGCGACAACTTTGGATCGTTTGGTTAATGTGTGATCGAAATGTTAGCCGCTTGTCGAGTATCACCCGAAGATATTTCGCTTCACTTCGAATGATGAGGGGCTGGCTATCTAGCCATACTGCGGGTGGAGTCTTCCTCTTTAAAGTATATAGAGCCGACTGACATTTGGTCGTATTTAAGGTAACATTCCACCTGCGAGCCCAGCTCTCATGCAGGTGGATGTACTCTTGCATCCCGTCAGCTGCTTCATACTCGCAGGATGATGTGTAAAATATTGCCAGGTCGTCAGCGTATGAAGCGATTAGCATTTTGTCGTTCACAACAGCCTGCATGAACTCCATTGGGGTAGGTTGTAGAGAAGCGGCGCAAGAACGCTTCCTTGAGGTACTCCAGCTCTCATCAGCCTGGCAGTGGAAAGCGTGCTTTTGATTTTGACTTGGAATCTTCTGTCCTCGAGGTATGATCGCAATATGCTAAAGTACGGAGCAGAAAGCAAGGTCTTAATTTTAGCCAGAAGACCGATCAGCCAAACTCTGTCAAACGCCTGATTGACGTCAAAATATAAAGCGAAACAGTATTCTTTGCCGAAGAACGCTTTAAGGATATGATTAGCCAGTCTATTTACCTGAAAATATAAGAAAATTCACCTTTCTATTTGATCAAGGTAGTATATACTTTTCAAGTGGGCGGTGTTCAAATAACCTTAGTTGCAGGTTTGGCTAAAGATGTTAGAGTTTTGACCTCGAAACTTATAACGATGACGACGCAGCTTATTAATGATGTGCGGAAAAAAATAAATCAATTCGATATTTCCAGCCCTCTTGTTTTAGTTTAGGGGTACGAGCTTGCATTACTATAATGGAGAACGATTCTTCATTCGTTTTCCGTATTTAACTGAACATTTCAGGGAAAGAAGTCTTTGTATACCTTCAAAATGGACTGCCTTACGTTGGTGGTGCCTTGACCATCTTTTCCCAAGAAATAGTTGACCTTTTGTTTTGAAATTTTTAATTCGCGAGCAACTTTTTTGGTTTATCTTGGAAGAACTGCCAATTTTTGCATAGTTACAAGCTCATAAGCATGAATTCAAGATTTGTTCTTTAATTTTTTTTGCTCCAGACGAAACGAACCTTTTTTTTTGACAAATGGTCGAAACTTTTTGGCGCCCAAATGCTCAGCCAATGATGAATGTAGGCTAGTGAAACGGAAGCCCAGGGATGTTTCATGCGATTTTGCTTTATCATTTCAAATGCGGCATCGATGTTTTCTGCGCTTATGGCCGATTTTAGACGACTTTCACAATTATCGCTTCCGACTGGTGACTCTGACGTACTGTGGGGGGTATGATCAACACAAGCCGTATGAGGTTGATCGTTGCACAGTCGTCGATTTAGTCCATTTCGGAAGTCGTAATAAATCATGGCACGGAAATTTTTACGGTTCAATGTCAAATTTTTCAATGAAAGAATCAGATTCCATTTGGCAGCATTAGTATTGCCAAGGTACAAAATATAAATAATGACCATTGTATGTAGATAAAAACATGCCTTATAATGGGATGTTACAGTGTATGCCGAAGACGATTTTTTGGAAATGTACAAAATTTAAATGAGACTACTGTCTATATGAGCATTAGATTGTTTTTAAAATCCGTACTTTTGACACTTTGAACCTTCTTGCGGGTTGCAGATATAGCCATATCCATCTGCTAGTATGCACGCCTTGGGACACAACAAAATCTATCCTGGATATGTATAGTGAAAAACAATCGACACATACCTTCAAAGTTTTTAAGCCATAATTGGCTCCATAAAATAAAGTATGACCGATAGCTTTAAGTGCTTAATTCTAATTGCTTTATTTCTCTCAAGTTTTCTTCTTAAGACTTCTTATAACTGCGGAACTAAAGAGTGTTGCCAGAGATCAATTGGTTATTTTGGTAAGTATTAAAGTACCAGCAGATATCTGACAAAAATTTATCGATTTTATACCCACTCCTATATGAACTGAATAGTTTAACAAGACTTGACATCGTAGTTGGCTTTGCACAAAAAATTTGACAAAAATTTTGACGTCAAGTTAACCTTATAGCTTTCCTTTATTCTAACTCACTTGTAAATTATTCTTAAAGAGAATAGTCGGGATTGTGATTGTGAAATTTGGTAAAAAAAAAAAAATAAAATTTAAAGAAAAAAATAAAAGTGCTTTCATTTCTTCATTTTGATTTTAAAATCTTTGTTTCTAAATTTATCCAAGATAAAAGAAGATGGAGTCCGTAACAAATGAAGTTGCCGCAGATTTATTAATTGACTCTAATGGAATGTCGATTTGTCCATTCAACGCCGACCATCGTGTTCTGCCACACCGTATGGTCCGTCACGTTCCCCATTGCTCGCGCACGTACGCCCATTTGGGATATGTGAAGTGTCCCTATAGTGACATACATTTCTTTCCACCAGATCAAATTGAAGTAAGTTGTATACCACTTTAACATAAAGATTTACTCGTATTAACAACTCTGCTCCATAGGAGCACATCCAAAAATGTGTTTTTCGCGATGTATGAAGAGAAGACGAAGAGCTGGTAGTAGGAAATGAAAAAAATCAAGACGCACACGTTTGCAAAAGATTTACTCGGAATAAACACAAATTATTGACAAGGAACGATCTCATTTTGGTTATGCTTCTATAGAACTTTTTTGTATTGTTTCCATTGGCGTCTAGTTCTATACTTTGAATTTGTTTCGCAATAGTTTGCCTTTTTCTTTTTGCAAAGATAAAAATGGTAGTCCGTTAATTGAAGAAGAATCTATACTCGATCGATGGAAAGAACACTTCCACGAATTACTTATGTCAACACATCTAGATGAAGAAGATAAATTTAATATATACACTGCAGAACCATATATAAATGAACCAACCCTTGAGGAAGTCATGGACGCACTTAATCGCCTTTTCGAAATCATTGTCACTATCTGGAAACAAGAAGAAATGCCTGAGGAGTGGAATAAAGCTATTATATGCCCTATATTTAAGAAAGGTGACAAAAGTGATTGTGCAAACTACCGAGGTATATCTCTTCTTTCCACGGCATACTAAGTACTTACCAACATAATATACGAAAGAGTTAGTACTACTGCTGAAGAAGTGCTGGTTCAATATCAATGTGGCTTTCGAAAAGAAAGAAGTACAACAGATCAACTATTTGTTATTGCGCAGGCCGCCGAAAAATGTGTAGAACATGGGATCGATCTTCACTGCCTGTTTATAGACTTCAAGCAAGCCTTCGACAGCATAAAGAGAGAAATAATCCGTCAAGCACTTCTGTTCCAAGGTGTATCTCAAAAAATAACGCGTTTGGTGATGATGACTCTTAAAAAATCGAATGCAGCCGTTTTCATACAAAACCGGCAATCAGACACATTTGACATTAATTCAGGAGTAAGACAAGGTTATTCACTATCAGCAGTTATATTTAATCTCGTTCTAAATTTCGCGCTATTAAGAGTTGACGAAGTAAACAAAAAAGAAACTGTATTGAGATATCCAGTACAGCTATGTGGATATGCGGATGATCTTGCATTGATAGCAACCAATAAAGACATATTAAAGCAAACATTCCTTAAAATTGTGTCCGGAGCCAAATTGGTCGGAATTGAAATTAATAACGAAAAAACGAAGTACATGGTGATTTCAAAAGATAACAATACACCTAGATCCATTAAAATTGGCCAATACTGTTTTGAAGAGTAAAACGTTTTAAATTACTTGGTGTACTATATAATGAGCACAATGTCGCCGATATAACGCTAAGCGATAGAATGCAAGCTGGATTAAAATGCTGATGGTTCATATCGAATACGTTATAACGATGAAATAAATGAATTGATGAATGAAGACACAATAATAAAATACATCAAGAGACGAAGATTAAAATGGGCCGGCCAGGTTATACGAATGCCCGACGATAGGCCGCAAAAGAAAATTTTTACGAGACCACGTAAGAGATGGATAGACGGAATACAGGAAGATCTACGAAGAATTGGAATCACTAATTGGAAAGATAGAGCAAGAGATAGAGAAGAGTGGAATGCTGTTATACGACAGGCTTAGGTCCTACACGGACTCTCAACGCCCTGGAAGAAGAAGAAGAATTGACAACGACCAAACTTAAAAAATAGCATTTTCAAAAACATTACCTTTATATAACTTCTACACTATAAATATTTTGCATCTAACTTGTAATTTATTTGTAATTAGTATTTCCTTTACTTAAGCTACACATTGTATATATTTTCATTCAAATTTGTAATTTTTTTGTTTCATATACATCTTACACACAAGATAAACTTTTGTAATAAACTTTGCTCCTCAAGGAGAATAAACTTTGTACCAGGGGCGAATGCAGAACGAATGCGCTATTGGTCGGGTACTCATCCAATAAATTTTTGACATATTCAATACTGTTGCTCTGTGTGGTGTCGCGGCGGATCCGTCTTTGATTTATAAGGGATGGATCGATTTGTTCGAAACTGACTTGGTCCAACCTCTTGATCAGTAGCTTTTAGTCTGTTATGGGTTGCCAGGAGTCTTCAAAGCTTCAACAAAATGGATACTGCTGAAAAATGTTTTAAAGAATTCACAAAATTGTTCCACTGTGCAGATATAGTATATACAAGCGTACACGCTTTTCTTTAGTTACTGTAACAAAAGGCAAGATTTTAGGAAAAAGCAATTAAATTTTTTTTCTTGGGTTTTAAAAAAGAACAAAATGCTAACCAGAAAAAGGATTGATATCATATCATCGTAACTGATGAATCGATTACCATCCGCAGCCCTCTAGTTGTATTTGAAGTTATTGTATTAGAGCTATTTAAATATCTTTTTGTTTAAATGTATAAAAGTTAATTGTCTTGAGACCACACGTGAGTATTCAAATTATATAATTGTTTTCGAATCTTTCCAAAAACAGACTGTGAACCAGGAAGACATCGATGTTTTCCAGCACTGCTGTGAACATAAGAACAAGGGCTTTTAGTAACCAGTATAAAAAAAAGTACATTGGAATAGTTCCGTTAGACCGGTGTGTATGCTTGCCATCTCTTTTACTTCTTCACGCTTCAGTGGCATTTTTGCTCCTTGTCCGTATAGCGTCATAGCAAACACGTATACGTTGCTATGGCAACCAAGAACAAAAGGCTCAGTATCAGTTGTTGTAAATGTCGGGTCAGGATTATTTTCTAGCAAGTATTTCATTTTGTCTTTTATAAAAACTGTGCGTAACAACGAATTCCCCGTGTTGTAGGTTGCTGTGGTCAAACTCAAACTGTCCCACAGTTTCTTTGTTCGTTCGTAGCGAGCTCATACTGCCTTCTCGCTCCCTCTACAGCAGCTACCATGGGACTACGTTCAGCAGCAGTTTACATTTGTCCTGCTCTAATAACTTTTCACTCAAACCTGCATGTGGTTTAACATTAACACAAGTGCAACAACATAACTCAATAAGTAACTCATGGTAGACTCCTCAGGCACCGATAACACTTGTTTACACGAAAAATGAATCTACCTACCCTAAAAAAGAGTTTTTTGGTGATATTTTGCAAATTTATTTTATTTTATATAAAGCTAGCTTATACTTAAAAAGATATAAACTAACAGTTAAAATAGAAAGCCATGGCTACCGGGGCCTTTAGCTAATTTTGCAAATTATTCGAAGACGAAGTGATAGATTTCATTCGCACGAAACTACTAAGTAGGCACACTTCCAGTTTAGAAGCTTATACGAATGTTTTTGAAATTGTGCTTTTAAATTGGGCATGTGACACACAAATTTTTTTCGCAGTTATTTATTAGTCAATAGTCACATTAAAAAACTGCAAGTCTGTCAGAACAAGATATTAAAACTAGTGTACAATTTGCCCAGGGATTATGCCACGCAAAGTTTACACAGCCTAGTTAATGTTGACCTGGTTAGGGACACAGTCGAAAAAGCTACTCGTAAATTTTATGATACGTGTTCGACATCAGACTTTTATCATATCCGGGAACTTGCTCTCCGCTTCTAGAATAAGTTAGTTTTTAAGTTTTAGTTTTAGTTATCAGTTCATATGGCGTTTTTGGCATTTTTATACCCTGTACCTATAGGTACAAAGGGTATACTAGATTTGTGCAATGTATGTAACGGACAGAAGGAGGCGTGGCAGACCCCAAGTCCTTTATACCAAAATGCTTATCATAACCTCGGGTAGCGATTGAGCCATGTCCGTCTGTCCGTCCGTCCGTCCGTCCGTCCGTCCGTCTGTCCGTCCGTATGAACGCCTAGATCTCGGAGACTATAAGAGCTAGAGACACGAAACTTTACCAGCTGGTGCGCATATTTCCTAAGCAGATGAAGTTTGTTGAATCATGTCAATATCTTTCCCCGTTCCCCCGCTGTAGATTTTCGCGGTTCTTAGCCACACCGTTTAATATTTTCATTTGAAATTTAACAGAGCGATGCGTTGTGGATACATGCATCTATGTGTAAAAAATGAACAAAATCGGACAAATACAACAGAAGTTATAGTCAAAAATGTGCAAATTTCACCTCCCCTTGCCGATAAACTGCGTCAATATTTGACTCTACGCAATTATGGCTACAAGTGACCTAGAATCACATTCATGTGGCTCTAATGAACAAATCCACATCCAAATTTTATCAATGCGGTCCCCCCACCCCCCGCAATCGATTTACCGTGTTTTCTCCCACACCCCTCAACATATCAACTTGAAACTTACCCAATATAATTAAAATAGCTTCTTTGACGTAACTTTCGATTTTCATCAAAATCGGTATAAATTTACGGAACTTATAGGTATAAATATCGTTTTGCACCAAAAAAAAATAAATTCCAATTGGAAAGTTCTTAGATGGAATATGCAGGAAAAATTTTTTTGACACAAAAGGTACAGGGTATTTCACTGTCGGGCACCGCCTCGACTGTACCACATTTTTTGTGTTGGCGTCGTAAAAACTAAATTCTTACGTATCATACCAAAAACGCCTTCGAAATCAAGGATCTCAATAAAAAAATGGTTTGTTGAAATACATATACAATTTTTTGAAAGACTGCAATAAAAATAGTTTTTAACTTACTTTAGGATATATCCGGGTTAATCAAATATTTTTCAGCAGTAATTCGAGAAAGTTAATTTATTATTATATTAGGCGAAAATTTATAGCGTTTTTGTTTTAAACTGACATCATGAATTAAAACAATTGATTTACTAAAATATAGAGATACAGATAACACAGAAATTGAATAATCTGTGACACAAAGAATTGGAATACTAGAGAAACTTCAAAGTAATTGGTTTCTGTGTTACCCCTGCAAAATGCAACTTTATATTGTATACCGTTTATTTAAGCCTTGACTGTAAATTTAGTAACGAAAGAGGATAAAAGTTTTGCGAAGCTTTACATTTGATATAAAGCTTTTTACTATTGTTGATTGGCAAAACTAAGCTTAAAAGCTTTTGTTGTACATTTTGAATAAAATATATTTATGTTTCAGTTAAGTGTTCATAGATGGCGCTGTTGGTCATTTCGGTGAAGTGCAGCCTGAAGGCCTACGTTGCTCTGGCTACAAACCTTTTATAACTTAGAATTAACTTCTGCTTTATAATTATATAAATAAATAATAAATAATTTAGTGAACTGTAGCGGATAAGTTAAGAAAGAAATCACCACTTTTTAGCTAATTTTAAAAAATAAATTGTTTTGTAAAAATGTCCTGTCCTTCAACCAAAAAAGTAAAGTTTAAGTGGAAATACGTAGACAACCGGAGATTTGGTCTTTAAATTGGTTTTCAGGGGCAACTAAAATGCATTAAAAAAATATATTTATAATATTTTGTAGATCGTAATATTATTTCATTTATGAAATTGTGTATAGTTTGTTATGTTTTAGCAACATATAATTTTTGTATAATTACTCATTAGCATTCAATTTACGTGAATCCTGGACGACTTAAGTGTTAGTTTAGTATCACATTAATTTATTTGAATATCGTATATACAATAGTGGCCAAAAGTATTTTGACATAAAAAAATAATATTGATTTGGTCATTTCTTATGATTTATTTTATGAATAAATTTTTAAAAAATTTTCTGACAAAAATACTATGTTTAGCTTATAAAAACGCATAAGTTTATTATTTCTAATGAAATGGTTTAGAAAATAAAAATGATTTTTCATAAATGTTGCGGGACAAAAGTATTTTGACATTATAAAAGAAATTATTATTCAAGAAAAGAAGAGAAAAAGCAGTTAATTCAGCATAGAAAAAAAATTAATAAAATGTAAATCCTCCTTGGACGTCGATGACCTTTTGCAAGCGTACTGGGATTGATCTTACCAAATTTTTTAATGTTTCAAGTGAAATGTCCTTCCCAAGGCCTTCGACTTCAGCAATTGTCTCAACTCTAGTTCTTGAAAAATATGGTCTTCTCTTTCTTTTTAAATAAGCCCATGCGTTCTCTATTATGTTAAGATCACGACTTTGAGGTGGCCAATCTATTGTATTTACTACCACTTCTCTCAAAAAATTGGTTATCATATGGGACTTGTGGCACGGAGCATTATCCTGTTGCATGATAAAGCATTGTCCAACCAGAAGTGAATGCGTGATTATTTAAGACGTGTAAATATTTATCTTTATTCATTGTACCATCGATCATGCATCATTTATTTTCGAATATTCTTGGGTAATCTACAATAAACTTTTTTTTTCGATCCATGACATTCGACAGAACTTTCATCAGTCCATAATATGCGTTCCCAAAACAATTGAGGCTTGTTTATATGTAATTTGGCAAATTTTAAGCGCTTAAGCTTATTTTTTGATGAAATTGAAGGAATTGATCGGGCTATATAAGTACAAAAATTAGCTTCTTTTAACCGTCTTTCAACTGTTTTTCGACTAATTAATATTTTATACTGTTCAATGACTTCAATTAATACAGCTTTTGGAGGAATTAAGGCATCTTCCTTGAACCTTGCGAGCACAATGCGGTCCTCTCTTGGGGTTGTTATGCGTGGTCTGCCCGATCTGGGTATATATTTTATAGAATTAGTTTTCTTTTGCTTATTTATTTGATAATGAATTGTTTGTTAAGGCACTTTGTATGATTTGCTATATGATTTTACTGAAAAACCTGCATTATACTTTGTAGCCATTTTATTTCGAACAAATTGATTATTTTCACGTGTTTTACCCATTATTTAAAAAATAAAAGAATAAAAATATGTTTTGAAACTTCCAAACGTTGTTTGGACCGCACACGAAACGAAGAAAATGCAAATCAAAGCAATGTCAACATAATTTTGTCCAGCCAAAAATGCATAACCTCACACGCAGAATAACATAGAAAGCAAATCGGTCCCTTTATCTCTTCAATTTTTTGCTCTTTTAAAGCTAATAATAGATTCTTTCTCTTAAAAATCAATTGGATACCGTTACTTCTCTCAGTTTTTATATACAAGCGTTAATACATTTCGTACAGTGTTGTCAAAAAACTTTTGGACACCATTGTATATGTATATATATTCAATTGCTAAAAGTCGAAAACAAACGTGATAGCGTTAAAATTAAGGAGATCTTATTGTTCCGTTTGCTACTTAAATGAATCTGGGATCTATCACAACACCATTATCTGTTCTTTTCCGCACTTCATTAAAATATTCTTATCTTCCGGCCATCTGGAATGAATCCTTCATTATCCCTATTCACAAAAAAGGTTCCAAGTCCAACATTGAGAACTACCGCGGTATTGCCAAGCTTTCATCAATTCCAAAAGTTTTTGAAAGGATTGTAACTTCACAATTGCAACACTACTGTCGTTCTTTAATGTCGGATTCCCAACATGGGTTTGTAAAACGTCGGTCCACTTCTACTAACCTTTTAGAACTTTCGTCTCTTATTAATCTTGGTTTTACGGAAAAAAAACAAACTGATGTTATTTATACTGACTTTAGTAAAGCATTTGACTCGGTAAACCATAGTCTTCTACTTGTTAAACTGTCTCGTCTGGGGTTTCCGTCTTGTCTTTTAAATTGGATATCGTCCTATTTATCCAACCGAGTCCAGAAGGTAGTTTTTAAAGGCTGCGAATCTACAGAAATTATGGTCACGTCAGGGGTACCTCAAGGTAGCCATCTAGGCCCTCTTCTTTTTAACTTATTTTTAAATGATCTCCCTCAGGTAATCTCATCTTCTCACATTCTTATGTATGCGGATGATGATAAACTCTATATGTCCTACTCCGATAATAATAAGTACTTACTTCTTCAGCATGATTTTGATAATATGCAATCTTAGTGCAATATTAACCAACTCTTTCTCAACAAAACAAAATGTAACGTTATGACATTTTATCGTTCTGCTCCTTATTTGGCTACTTACTCTTTAGAATCTTCTACCTTAGAACGCATCGAGAGTGTTTCTGACCTTGGTGTTTTGTTTGATCATAACCTTAAATTTAATAACCATATTTGCAACATCGTGAATAAGGCTAGAGGTGTTCTTGCTTTTATTAAGCGTTGGTCTAAAGAGTTTAACGACCCCTACACAACCAAACTTCTTAATATTTCTCTCGTCCGTCCAATTTTGGAATATTGTTCCTGCGTTTGGAGCCCTCAATACCACCTTTATCAGGACATGATTGAGTCCGTACAAAAGCAATTTCTCCTTTTTGCACTTCGTGGCTTAAACTGGGACCCAAATATCCGACTGCCGCCATATTCTGATAGACTTCGCCTTATAAAGTTGCCTTCCTTAAATCATCGCAGAACATGCCACGGCGTTTTATTCTTGCCTAATCTGTTACTCGGTCTTATCGATTCCAATGTACTCCTTAGCAAAGTTACTTTGGTCATACCATCCAGAGTAACTCGTAATTTTCGACCCTTAGCCTTACAATTTTGTAGATCTAATTATGCTTTGCACGACCCGTTCCGTGTCTTATGCTCTAACTATAATAACTTTTACAATTTCCTCTCTTTCGAACGGTCTATTCAATCAATCACTTCTTCTATCTTAAGTCACCTTGACTTGCCACTTCGAGCATCCTTGACCAATCCTATATTATGAGTCACCCACTTGGTCAATGGTTAATTTTTATCTTGCTTCCTTTTTTCAACTTTAATATTGTAAATCCAAGTTTCTTGATGTGAGTTGGTGCATATCATTAAAAAGTTCACCCATCGGGCTAGAGACGCGGATTAGTTCATATCAATTCACTCGCTCTATTTTCTTTTCTAAATAAATTATATGTACTTTTTTATAATATAATGTCAACTGTACGTAGTTGTACCCCTCAAATAAATAAATAAACAAACCAGAGATCAAGCGGACTTCGAAGATCAAGAATCTTCTGTCACAATTATTATGTGCGGTCAAAATATAATTTATTCCGAATATCCTGAGCAAGGAAATAAATGCCATAGATTATTTTTTTTTCTTCCAGTTTTATTTACAGTCTGTCTGAAATAATAATAATAATTGAAAAAAGTGCCCAGAAACAAAGGTTGCCATTTTCGTGTTTCTCGACCCCGAATTACCCTAAAAAACACTTTTTAGAAAGGTTCATTTTTCGCGTAAACTAGTGTAATTGAAGTATACATTGATTGTGCTTGAAACATATTTTTGTAAAATTTACGGCTTGGACGCTATTTATGAATTTATATGCAATTTTTAGCAAAGTTTTGAAAAATATTCTATTTCGAACGTAGATAAAAAAATTTAAAAACAATTTTTCATACAGTTTTATGAAATATAAGACTATTTGTAAACAGTGAAAAATGTCAATTTGTTTTAAAAACCAAAAGTTTTAGATTAATAATTCGTTTGTTTATAACGATATCGTTACCAAATTTGGCATTCAAAAGATCTTTAGTGTTTTCAAGCTCTGTACCAAATCAAAATCGGTCGACTATATCATATAGCACCCATTGGATCGATCGTTCAAAAAACTTCAAGATTAGAGACGCTTGCCGTGCCCCATAACTGAGTCTTACTTTGTTATTAGAATTACGCCCCAACAGCCAGTGCATTTTTATACCCTGTACCGTATGGTACAAAGGGTATATTGTGTTTTTGCAAGCCGAAAATGTATGTAACGTACAGAAGGAAAAGTCGGAGACCCCCCAAAGTTACCTAAAGTATGATCAGAGTGACTAGAGAAGTCGATATACCCATGTCCGTCTGTCCGTCTGTCCGTATGAACGCCTAGATCTCAGAGATGGTAAGAGCTAGAGCAACCAAACTTTCAGATAAGATCCCTTATTAATCCATAGGAGACAAGTTTATTTTATTTTTTTGATATCGGGACTACATTATATAGCTCCCATAGGGGTGTTGCAGAGGACCTCGAAAAAAAGCAAAAGTTTTAGATGGATAATTCGTATGCTTATGAAGATATCATAACCAAATTTGGCAATCGGAAGTTTTTTAGAAACCCCCAGCACTGTACCAAATTTTATCAAAATCGGTTGACTATATCATTGGTCGAAAATTTGTTTTTTGTACAAAATTCGTTGTGTTTCGTTTGTTTGTGAAGATATTGTAACCAAATTTGGCATTAAGAAGTTTTTTGGAGATCTTCAACACTGTGCCAAATTTGATCAAAATCGGTTGACTATATCTCATAGCTCCCATAGGGCCGATCGGTCGAAAAAAAGTTTTTGATTAAAAATTCGTCTGTTTTTGGTTGTTTATGAAGGTATCATAATCTAATTTGGCAATCAAATGTCTTTTGGTGTTCTTAAGCAATTTACCGGATTTTATTGCAAGCAGTGGTACAGGGTATCCCAAAGTCGTACGCGCCCGACTTTAACGTACGCCATCTTTTTGTTTTAATTTTAAACTGCGCTTGTTTGGCTTTTATATTTTTATATGCGCATTCCATGTGAGTCTTCTATCCAGATGCATTCCAACGTATTTAACAATATCACTTTGGGGAATTTCAGATCCGTATAATCGAACCGATGTACAGTTCCCTTTTCTCAATGCAAATGTAGTTTGGACGGATTTCTTATGCCATGAGAATTTTTTATACCGTGAGAATTGGCTAACTAAAGACATCGCCGGGAATATTTTACTTAACCATTTATTTTCATTATAGGAATTTTTGGTCTTATTTTAGAAGCTAAAATCAAGAATGCTATAACTTATGTTAAGATCTTATTTGTTATCAGTAAAGCCACAAAATATGTAAAAAAAGCTAAAGTTTTTAAAAGTTTTTGTTTTAATAGTTACTTATTAATTAGGTCATCATCAGTGGTTTTTACAGCTCAGGTCGGGCCAGAACCGCCTCAAGTTTTTGTCTCCAATGATCAGTAAAATATATTTTGTAAAAAATAATAATCGTTCTTATCGATTCGACGATAAAATCTTAAACACGTATGGCGTTACGTTACAAAATAGCAAATTACTGCAAGTTAGTCAATTTTGGTATAAAACTTATATTAGTATAGTTTCAAATAATTTTCGTTTTGTTTTGTTTTTATTAGCCTTAGTATCTTAAGTTGTTTTGCATAGCGTGCCTTTAGTCAAATTTCCATTAAACATTTTTTATAAGTAACTTTTTTTTTAATTTTTTTGAATAATGAAAAACATAAGTTTTGAATTCAATATCAATAACTTTTATGAATTTTTATCAATTGTTGAAAAAAAAAAAAATGTGGTACAGTCGAGGCGGTGCCCGACAGTGGAATACCCTGTACCTTTTGTCTCGCAAACAATTTTTCCTGCATATTCCTTCTACGAACTCTCCAATTGAATTTTTTTTTTTTTTTGGTCTAATTCGATATTTATACCTATAAGTTCCCTAAATTTTTACCGGTTTTGATGAAACTCGAATGTTACGTCAAAGAAGTTATTTAAAGTATATGGGGTAAGTTTCAAGTTGGTATGTTGAGGGGTGTGGGAGAAAACACGGTAAATCGATTGCGGGGGTTGGTGAGACCGCATCGATAAAATTTGGATGTGGATTTGTTCATTCGAGCCACATGAATCAGCTTACCAAAAATTGTGATTCTAGGTCACTTGTAACCATAATTACGAGGAGTCAAATATTGATGCACTTTATGGGCAAGGGGCAGTGAAATTTGTACATTTTTGACTATAACTTTTTCTGTATTTGTCCGATTTTGTTCATTTTTTACACATAGATGCATGTAGCTACAACGCATCGCTCTGTTAAATTTCAGGTGAAAATACTTAACGGTGTGGCTAAAAACCGCGAAACTCTACTGCGGGGGAACGGGGGAAGATATTGACATGATTCAACAAACTTCATCTGCTTAGGAAATATGCGCACCAGCTGGTAAAGTTTCGTGTCTCTAGCTCTTATAGTCTCCGAGATCTAGGCGTTCATACGGACGGACAGACGGACAGACGGACGGACGGACATGGCTCAATCGCTACCCGAGGTTATGATAAACATTTTGGTATAAAGGACTTGGGGTCTGCCACGCCTCCTTCTGTCCGTTACATACATTGCACAAATCTAGTATACCCTTTGTACCTATAGGTACAGGGTATAAAGACAAAACACATTTTTTTTTTAGTTTAAATTTTCGGTCATTGTGCACTTTTTGTGAAAATAATCTTAAGCAATTTTTTATTATTTAAAAGCATTTAACTATTGAAGACTGTTGGTTTATATTTTCCAATCTAATTTGCTGTACAAGAAATGAATATTTACAGGACCATGAAAAATACTTTTGAATATTGTTTGATTCTGAAAATTACAATGCTCTTTTTGTTTTCGTAAAAAGTGGTAGGTACTTTTAAGGCTGCCCTCGCAGCTCATTTGACTCATTTAGGCAACAAATTGAGCATTTATATGCACTGAGTCGCTCAGCAGAGTAGCTCATTTAAGTAAAACTGAGCTCAATAAGCAAAGTTAATTAAATTAAAATTAAATCAACTAATTTTGAGCCATGTGATTTTTTCTTCTTTTAGTTAATTTTTAATTTTCATAAGCCTTTCATAGCGTTATTAGTTAATTAATAATTAATATTTATTTATGATTTTATTAAAACCGCTTTCAATAATAATACATACATTGAACATTAGTATAGAAAAAAACACAAGTTTTTTTTATTTTATAATTTAAAATGCAATTGCCTTTGCTGGTTATTTAATGACAATTATGTAATTGATGACAAACAGAAAATGGCAATAACTAATTTCAATTAATTATAAAAATACAACAAAAAAAAAATAAAAATTCGAATTATTATTATAAATGCTTAATGAAAACCAATCGAGCGTATTTTAAAGGTAGCTACAACAACAACAACAGCAACAGCAACAACAACAGCAACAGCAACAGCAACAACAACAACAACAACAACAACAACAACAACAACAACAACAACAACAACAACAACAACAACACACACACAATTTACAAAAATGACCTCAATTTTATTGTTTTCAGAAAGTGCAACGAGCCATAGTTGCAAATGTGTGTATCTGTGTGTGCCAATGTGTATCTGTGTGTTTAATGTGTATGTGTGTGTGTGTGTGTGTAAGTGAAATTCATGACAAATATTCAATTATTTTTCATTAAAGCAGCATTATTGATATAAATGCAATTTTGGCATGCGTAATTAAATTGCATTTTACAAGTTTTTTGTTGCACATTTAAAACTATTAATGATCATTAAGAAAATCCATTATAATAACTATCCCATAATGACAATAAAATTAAAATATTTGCAATTAATTTAATAATAAAAATAAAAAAAAATTTTAACCAAATTGACTTTGACATTCATTTAACATTATACTCTTCTTGAAGTGTAAGTAACGCTTAATGAAAAAAATGAGCCAGATGATGCCAAATGATGCAGATAAAAAATTTTTTTTTCTACAGGTTAGTTAAAAAAAAAATATACTTTTTGTTTGTTTTTATCTCGGTCTACAACGATCTTATCAATTAAAACTAATGTAAATATACATTAGATTGTTGTTTTCGTCTTTTTTTTAATTTATGTTTTTTTTTTTTTCTTTAAATAAAAAACTGACTATATGGCTGTACATCGCACTGTGGGCCGAGATTGTCATATTTTGGCCAAAAATCTGGCATTTCCATAATAATTTTTTTAGAGTGATGAAATTTTACACACGTGTTCGTAAAGGATTGAACTATTTTTTTTTGGAAAGTTTGAGCCTCCTCAGATTTTTTTAAGATATAGATAATCTAGACCAAAATCGGAAAAAATTTAAAAAAAAAACTAAAAAATATGTTTACTTAATTAAAAAAAAAAAACTGTTAATTGGAATCGGACCATATTTCACATAGAGGTAAATATGAGCTCAACATACATTGAAAAAATAGCCCATACGCAAAATATTGAATGGCTTTGGAGTTATAGCCCCAAACAGTTTCAGCTTTCCAAGCCAATTACAAAAAGGCATGCTCTTTTAATTTCCGAAAAAAATATCAATAATCCATATTTGAATTTTTACGTTTTTTCGTCAAAATTGATAATTTTTAAATTTTTTGATTTGCATCTTTGTAAGTAGGGTACGTTGGGACGCTAAGTCCTAACTGCCGCCATAACCTAACCTAAGTAGGGTATAAAATTTTCAAATTGTACATTTTTTGTATATTTTAGTACAACTTTTGAAAAAATGGTTATTAAAGCATACTTTTAGGCAGCTAGAAATTCAAAAAATAGTCAAATTTGCTGGGGTCAATTTTTAAAATTCAACTTTTAGATACAAAACTTTTCTTGTAAAATATATAAAGAAATTTAAAAAAATTTTTTCGAACAAATGTCGAGTGGTAGTCGAAGGTACCCTTAAAGCAAATTAGTCAGATGATATAAAAACCAACAAAATCTTTATAACTGGTCGAATATATTTAAAACCAAAAAGTTTTTAAGCTCAATTTTGTTTTTTTTCTCAAGTAATATTTATAAATAATAAAGTGAATGAAGATTTTGTAGCTACATGTATCATGGTAAATACAGGTTTTTTTTTTTATGTAAATAAAATAAAAAATGTCAACTTTGATTGCCAATAACTGAAAAACCACTAATTATAATTTAATAATTTAACACAGGATGCCTTAATATTTGTAAAATCATATTAAATTGTCATTTTGTCAAAATTTTGACTTTTTTCTGGGGACTTTTGGCCAAAATCTGGCTACGCGGGCCCATTGTGCATCTTAAGAAAAGTGATTAAATATTCATAAAATAAGATAAAAATTTAAAAAATTAATTTAAAACTTTAAAAGTTTTTGTCAGAAAAAGTATTTTTTTTTAAATTAAAAATTCATATAAATTTTATAAAGTTGAAAGTTTTTTTTTTTTTTTAACTTTTGCTTACAATCTTTTTTATAATAGGCCGTGCACCGGAAAACGAAAACGAATAAAATATTCGAATACAATAATATTCTCTAAAAGCATCCACAATCTTCCACTGTTTTTTATTAACACACAAACCAGGGTATCGCATGCCGGTCAGCACCACGACTGATAGAAATTTTATTGATCACTTTTTAAAACTTTTTAAACAATGTTTTAATCGATTTAACATTTTTTAAATAGCTTGAGTCAAACAAATCAAATGACAATTCCTAGGCATGTCAAAAGAGTATGCCACTTTCGATCCTCTTTACTTAGGTTTTATTGTCCTTCTGTGAAACCTCATTTGGAATATAATCAAAAAAAAAACAAAACTTGCAATGCAATTAAAAAGATTTATTTTGCTAAATTGACGTTGAAGCGCGTGCTTTGTTAATATTTAATTTAGTGACATATACTTTTAATAAATAAAAATAAGAAAAAATATAAAATAATAAATTGATTCATACCTTCTAGTAATATATAATATAACAAGCTGAAATTCAGCATGAAAGTTTATTTTGACATAATAAGGTTAATGGAAAAGCAGGCCTTTTATAAAAATGAATAGATAATCCATTTTTAAATTAAAGTTGTTAAATTTTGATTAGTTAGGTAGTTACTTATTGTTAAAAAAATGCGCTGGAAATTTGAAGATTAGTTTAGATTTGGTCTACTGCTCTAATTAGTTGATTTACCTAATTTCGGAGCTACCTGTAAAATTTCACGGAATTTGTATAAAAATATGAAGTTTGAAAATTTTATAGTAGGTATAAGTATTTACAAACAAGTTACAAAAAATACAAAATTTGGCTTTTCGGATTTTGAAAAATATTGGAAATTAATAATTTCAGAATATCTGGCACAATATTTGATGCCGACAAAGTCAGATGGGCAATTGGCTCCTTTGAACCTTTCAAGGCACCTGGTGCTGACGGAATTTTTCCAGCACTTCTCCAGAAATGTCTGGATTTCATTCTGAACCCACTGATTTTTCTGTTTAGAGCAAGCTTTGACTGGGGATACATACCTCACTCTTGGAGGAGAGTTCGGGTGGTTTTCATCCCTAAATCTGGCAATAGGCCAATAGATAAGCCCAAGTCATACAGACCAATCAGTCTAACATCATTTCTTCTGAAAACAGTAGAGAGGCTTCTCGACCTGCATATCAGAAACAAACTGCAAGTCACGACCCCGTTGCATCCAATGCAGTTTGCCTATTCCAAGGGGAAGTCAACAGAGGTTGCCCTACACCACCTAGTCAGAAAGATTGAAAGCGCTTTTGACTCCAAGAACATAGCTTTGTGCGCCTTCCTGGATGTCGAGGGAGCTTTCGACAACACTGACTTTGGTTCTATCTCTAGAGCGTTGGCACATAGAAACATAGAACCACACGTGATCGTGTAACTGCATCTCTAGATGGCACAGCAGTCAGCATAAGAGCTGTAAAAGGTTGTCCACAAGGTGTGTTATCTCCCCTGCTATGGTCTCTCGTGATCGATGAACTGTTAACTAAGCTGACAGTGCTTGGTTATAAAGTCATTGGCTACGCAGATGACCTGGCTATCATAGTGACGGGTAAATATGAGAACACCATAATAGAGATGATGGAAAATGCTCTACAGATAACCCTGAACTGGTGTCTAAGCGAAGGGCTTAACATCAATCCCCTGAAAGCTGTGATTGTTCCCTTCACGAAGAGATACAACATTAGGCTTCGGAACCTCGTTATAAATAACACTGAGGTGGAGTTTTCAGAACAGGTCAAATATCTAGGTGTGGTCCTAGACAAACGACTCAACTGGAACTCCCACTTAGAACAAGTGCTCTCCAAAGCTACTCGAGCCATGTGGGCTTGTAGGAAATTCTTTGGCAACACTTGGGGCTTCACCCCAAATACTATAGATTGGATATACCGTATGATGGTACGGCCTATCGTCACATATGCAGCCCTTGTGTGGTGGCCCAAGACGCAGCAAAATGTGGCCATTAAGAAGTGCAGCAAGCTTCAAAGATTAGTATGCCTATCTCTCTCGGGAGCTATGCGTACCTGTCCTACAGCTGTCATGGAGTCAGTCCTTGGACTTACACCACTGCACATTTTCAACCAAAAGTCAGCCATGCAGAGTCTACTACGTATCCAGATCACATCTGGACTCTTAGCAAGCGACACGTATCCATCTGCTCTAGATCAGATCTTATGATCACGGAATTATTTCATAACAAGAAATTTAGATCTCTTCTTCTGATGGCAGCCCCTGTGGAAACCTCCGGTGGCAACAATGGTTCACGGATGGGTCCAAAACTGAGCAGGGTGTAGGTGTTGGAGTCGTTGGGCCCAACACCAGAATCTCTAGTGCAATGGGCATCTGGCCCAGCATATTTCAAGCAGAGTTTCATGCCATAGAGATCTGCGCCCATAGTATCCTTAGTAAGGAAACTAGGGGAGCAAACATCTGTATCTACTCAGATAGCCAAGGTGCTATTAGGGCACTGGAGCATCTCCTCCAGGATGTTTAAAGAATGCCATAATTACCTCCAAATCCTGTCCTCCCGGAACAAAGTCGTACTATGTTGGGTACCTGGACACTCAGGTGTGGATGGTAACACGATCGCTGACGATCTAGCACGACAGGGTGCCTCCACCCTGACCACTGCACCTGCGCCCTTCTGTGGTATTGGTTGGTCCACAATCAAAACTATGGTAAACAAATGGGCTGCAGGAGAACATAGGAGATACTGGTTCACCTTACCGGGGCTGCGTCAAGCAAAAGCGCTTATCAAACCCCTGGATATGATCAAGACAAAAGGTCTTGGCAGAGCGGACTTAAAACTCCTGGTAGCTTATCTATCTGGCCACCACACTGTTAGATACCATCTACAGAAAATTGGCCTATCGGACTCTTCAGAGTGCAGACTCTGTCTCGAGGACGATGAAACCACCAGACATATTCTCTGTGAATGCCCAGCGCTGGTATGGGACAGAGCCTGTCACTTGGGAAAGGAACGGATTAGTCCCTTCCATCTTAGATCAATACCAACAAAAGACCTACTGCTATTCATGCGGAAAGCGGAAAGTCTTTTGCTGTAATTTATGGGTATGGTACAAAAGATCTCCTGGTCGCAGTGCCCCACCTCTTTGTGAGAAACCCAGGAGGAAAAAAAAAAAAAAAAAATTTGATTTTTATATTTTTTCTTTTACTAATTGAAGGAGCAGGGGAACAAAACTAAAATATATTTAAAAGCAAAAGAGAAAAAGAAATTTAAAACCATTTTCTATTTCTATTTTCTCTAAGTAAAGAGCGGAGAATAGTTTTGGGATAGTCTCAATATATCTTTATATTGAGGGCGCTGTATGATATTTGGTTCGATTGTCTTTGAGTTTGACGATTTTTACGGATTTTAAGAACGATTTTTAATTTTCCAATTATCGTAATGTAAATTTTTGTTTGTAATCGTTTTGTCTAATATATAATCCAAAAAAAAAAATTGTTAAAAAATTGTTAATATTTACATAGCTCTATTTATTAAAAAAAAAATTATTTTTATGATAATCAAAGGTAAACTGAGTGGTACCTCTTACGTAGATAAATAAATTACATTAAGAGACCCTTTTTTAAAAATTAAAACAAATTCCAAAATAAAGAAAATTTAATATTTTTTTAATTTAAAATAAAAAATAAAACTAATTAAAATAATTAGATAATTTATTTTTGAAATTAAAAGAAGTATTTCTTGGATTTTAAAAATAAAATATTAGTAGTTTAAATAAAAAATAAAAATGGTCCCATTTTATGATGAAGGCCCACAAAAATAACACTTAAGGGTTACCGAATTTTATTCACGTTTATTAGGGTCGCTGAAACTCCTAGCACGTTATGGTTCTGGCATAACCTCATAATAAATGTCAGGGTTTTGACATCACCTCAAAATCTAATTCTGAATAAAAAAAAAACTATTCCCTTATTGCGGAGTTATCGATAACTCAAAATTGTGTAAAAAAATTGTAGGCGGCGAAAATTGCAGTACCAAGTCTATAGAATATATTGAATTTCGAAATTCGATTTCAAAAACGAACTTTCATTAATACTTAGTAAATAAATACATAGAAATTCAAAAGGAATAAAAATACGTAAGGCGGTCTTTTTTTGGAACCCATCTTTTCCATGACATGATTACACTACAAATCAAGATAATATCAATGTTTGAATTTTTTATTTTATATTTTTATTTTATTACTTAAGCAATGCTTTATTTAATAAATTAAAATATTTAATGTGGAAACTAAAAGTAATTTACATTAAATTAAAAAAAAAGGTATAAATTAAATTTAAAATAATAAAAAAAAAATTAATACATTTTTTAAACTTGGAATTAAAAAAATTTTTTTTAATACATTTAATACTCAAAAAAAGTTTTTAAAATAAATTTTTAAATTAAAAAAGTTTTTAAAATACATTTTTATATTTTAAAATAAATTTTTAAAATAAATTTGTATATTATAAAACGAGTTTTTTTTACTTAATTTTAAAATTAAAACAAATTGTTTGTAAATGTACTTTAACTTATTTTAAAATTAAAAAAAATATATTTTTTCTTATTTTAATATAAAATTGTTTTTATTTATGCCGAAAAATAAAAATAATAACATTTAATGAGCGTGCATTGTGATTGAGAAAAAAAATAGTATATATAGTATCGATTAATACAGCGATAAATGTTTCTTACAAGATTTTCAATAAAAAAAATCTTTAAATAATTTATCAGTCTACAAGATGAGAGTTGTGAAAAAAATGATTTCCTTACAATACAATAACTCTAAATTTTGCAACAAAAATTTTATGAGCTAAAAACTGGACGTCTATAAAATGTGCAAAAATCGTCTAATCAGAAAATCGATTTAAAAACTAACTCGTTTCCCGCAATTTTGTCCAAATGCAATAAATAAATACATAACATATATAGGTACTTAAATAAACTGCCCAACTAATATATAATTTCCTGCTAGGAAGTTATCGTAAATCATAATATTCATAATTTTATTTGATTTGATTATTAGCAGCAGCAGTTTATATCATTTATCCAAAATGATTTGTTTACTTTGTATTCTCTTTATTGTATTGTATATATATACATTAGGGTGGGTCAATTTTTTTCGGTATAAGGGCTCACTCGGATTTTGATTCTTTGGGTAATTCAAAGCAAATTTGCCCAAGAAACTATGGGTCTAAAATGAATTTCGAGTCAACCACTTTTTCAAAATTTTCAAGAAAAAAAACCGAAAAAAATCAAAAACCAACACTAAAGCGCCCTCTGGCGGCACCAAAAATTAAAAGTAGATGTCAATAATAAATTCCTCGACCCCAAAAACCCCCAAATTCACATTTGGCTAGAGAAAAAATATCGATTTTAGGCCTTTTCAATGAATTTCTAAGTCGATTTTTGAATATGTCGAAAAAACCTATTTTGAACAAGTGGGCGACTCGAAATTCATTTTAGACCCATAGTTTCTTGAGCAAATTTGCTTAGAATTATCCAAAGAATCAAAATCCGAGTAAGGTTTTTTCGGCCCCATACAAATTGACCCGCCCTAATATACATATATACAATATATGTATCTATATGTATGTATCTATATATTTTATGTCAGTTTGTACTAGTTATGTTTTTATAGCTGAACAAATGCATTTCACTTTAATTATGTAAATTGAATTCCGTTCATCCATAAATAGATTGACTGTCTACCCATCTCCGTCTCTCTCTTGGCTTGTTTAATATGCGCCTTCTCTTTTTTGCTTTGCCACTCAATTTGCATTTACTTTTGAATTTTTATTAGAAAATTAGCACTTATGTAAATTTTGTGACGTATGTTTTAATACCCTTTTAGTGATAGGGTCAAGGGTATTGTAGATGTGCGTCAGAAGAAAGAATAAGTAGGTGTATCAGACTAAAAGTTTCTCAGAAGTTAAAATTTTTTAAAGGTACCACAGTAAATCCGTCAAACGCGAAACTTTTTTTAATGCTTTTTATACCCTGTACCTATAGGTACCTTTATACCAAAATGCTTATCATAACCTCGGGTAGCGATTGAGCCATGTCCGTCCGTCCGTCCGTCCGTCCGTCCGTCCGTCCGTCCGTATGAACGCCTAGATCTCAGAGACTATAAGAGCTAGAGACACGAAACTTTACCAGCTGGTGCGCATATTTCCTAAGCAGATGAAGTTTGTTGAATCATGTCAATATCTTTCCCCGTTCCCCCGCTGTAGATTTTTGCGGTTTTTAGCCACACCGTTTAATATTTTCATTTGAAATTAAACAGAGCGATGCGTTGTAGTTACATGCATCTATGTGTAAAAAATGAATAAAATCGGACAAATACAACAGAAGTTATAGTCAAAAATGTGCAAATTTCACCTCCCCTTGCAAATAAACTGCGTCAATATTTGACTCTACGCAATTATGGCTACAAGTGACCTAGAATCACAATTTTTGGTAAGCTCGTTCATGTGGCTCTAATGAACAAATCCACATCCAAATTTTATCGATGCGGTCCCCCCACCCCCCACCCACCGCAATCGATTTACCGTGTTTTCTCCCATGTCCCTCAACATATCAACTTGAAACTTACCCAATATAATTAAAATAGCTTCTTTGACGTAACTTTCGATTTTCATCAAAATCGGTACAAATTTACGGAACTTAAAGGTATAAATATCGTTTTGCACCAAAAAAAAAATAAATTCCAATTGGAAAGTTCTTAGATGGAATATGCAGGAAAAATTTTAATGACACAAAATGTACAGGGTATTCCACTGTCGGGCACCGCCTCGACTGTACCACATTTTTTTTTTTAGTAGTTTCCTTACGTACTTTTTGGATACATCTTTGGTCCAACTTATATTTCGATAGTCATGAAAAATATGTCAAAAGAAAATTGTATTATTTTTTAAGGTTTTTATTGACATTTTTTTTTCAAAAATATTTTTTAAGATTTTGCAAGCAATGGATATAATCTTAATACAAGTTCTACAAAAAACTTATTCAAGAACGTAATTTATGGTATTCAATTTACTTTCCTATGATATCTTCTTCATAACTATAGTGTAAGTGAGACCAAAGGTAATATTTATAAATGTTAAAAAGGATACAAAAAGAGTTTTTTTTTATCCTTAGCCTTGCAACTTTGTAGATCAAATTTTGCTCTGCATGATCCTTTCCGAGTTCTATGCTCTAATTACAATAGCCTTTTTAATTTCCTCTCTTTTGAACGGTCTATTCCATCTATCACGTGCTCTATCCTAAGTCATCTTGACTTGCCTCTTCGGGCATCCATGACCAATCCTGTATTATGAGGCACTTGCTTCGTCATTGATGCTCTTTTGGCTTTTTTTTATATATTTAATGTTTAAATTTTATTTGAACTTCCTTTTTCCACTTGGTTATTGTAAATCCAAGTCTCTGGCCAGTTTTTGATGTGAGTCGGTGCATATCGCTAAAAAGTTCACCCACCGGGCTGGCGACGCGGATTAGTTTATATCTATCTATTTTCCTAGTTTAATTTTAAATATTTCTTTTAAACTTTTCTTATAATTTAAGGCCAACTGCACTTTGTTGTACCCCATTTAAATCAATAAATCAATCCCAGAACATAAAAACTTTTTAATGATCACCGATTACTTTCATCCGAAATTAGAATAATTTCACAAAATTGCCTGTTGCCAAGTAGAACTAGTTCAATTGGAAATAGGGGACAACCTTGGAAGAAGTGGCAATACGAAGCGAAGAAAATTAGTCATTCTACAAGATACACTAAAAGTCTCAACTAATCTTGTGTAGAGTTTTCAAATAGGCGCTCTTAAAGACTCAACAACTTGCTTTAAGTTACGATAATTGCCAAGATATACAATTCTCTACAAAGGGTTTAGGGTTTGGCTATTCGCGCATATCGATTCATAAGTAAACAAACTTGAATAATCATTTTAGTTTTTAATACTAACTCAAAAATAGTTTAATTAAAAAAAAAACGTGATTTTAATTTTTTATTTAATTATGACTACTACTGAATAAAATTTTTTTTTTATACTGAACGCGTTACGCCTTAATTAAAAACATACGTGTTTTTATTTACTCTTGACATACTACTGAGGGTGAATCAATTTTTTCTTCAAAATCCAAGTTGGCAAAAAGTGTTTTTTCAAAAAATGTTTTCCTTGTTTAAACATGATTATTTTTTTTTTTTACATTTTACGTTTTTTATCTTTAATTTAATATTTGTTTTTGAACAATATTTTAATTCTAACTTGCCAACAAATTTAAAATTTTATTTATAAAATATTCTACTTTTTATACCCTGTACCGTATGGTACAAAGGGTATATTGTGCTTGTGCAAGCCGAAAATGTATGTAACGTACAGAAGGAGAAGTCGGAGACCCCCCAAAGTTACCTAAAGTATGATCAGAGTGACTAGAGAAGACGATATACCCATGTCCGTCTGTCCGTATGAACGCCTAGATCTCAGAGATGGTAAGAGCTAGAGCAACCAAACTTTCAGATAAGATCCCTTATTAATCCATAGGAGACAAGTTTATTTTATTTTTTTGATATCGGAACTACATTATATAGCTCCCATAGTGGTGTTTCACAGGACCTCGAAAAAAAGCAAAAGTTTTAGATAGATAATTCGGTTGTTTATAAAGATATCATAACCAAATTTGGTAATCAGAAGTTTTTTAGAAACCCCCAGCACTGTACCAAATTTGATCAAAATCGGTTGACTATATCATATAGCTCCCATAGGACCAATCGGTCAAAAAATCGTGTTTTGTACAAAATTCGTTGTGTTTCGTTTATTTGTAAAGATATTGTAACCAAATTTGGCATTCAGAAGTTTTTTAGAGATCTTCAACACTGTACCAAATTTTATCAAAATCGGTTGACTATATCATATAGCTCCCATAGGGCCGATCGGTCGAAAAAAAGTTTTTGATTAAAAATTCGTCTGTTTTTGGTTGTTTATGAAGGTATCATAATCTAATTTGGCAATCAAATGTCTTTTGGTGTTCGTAAGCAATTTACCGGATTTTATTGCAAGCAGTGGTACAGGGTATCCCAAAGTCGTCCGCGCCCGACTTTAACGTACGCCATCTTTTTTTAATATGTGCGTGTAATATGTGTAGTACGTCGATTTTTTTTAACACACAAAAATAATTTTTTATAAATATTTTTATTACTTAGAATGAATAATTTTGGAAACATTTTTTTGGCAACACATTTATTGGAAAAGTCAGCCGTGCGCCGGAAAACGAAAAAAACAAACCGAACAATTTTATTCGGATTCGTTTTACGTGCTCCGGAAAACGAATTTTTTTGTCGATATTTCCCTTTTTATTTTCGATAAGTTCGTATATTTCCCTTTTTCCGATAAATTCCCTCGTTGTTTTGGTTCGAAAATATTTTTGTTTGATACAAAACAGCTGACATGGTTAGCGCAGCTCTGCACCTTTTTATTACTATATGTTGTTTACATTTTTATTTTTGTTTAAATATTGCTAGTTCTTTATTATTCTATCTACTAAATAAAATTTCACAAAAATATTACTTTGGCAACAATTTATTTATTTGTTTAATAAAGATTAAGTAAGCTTGCAAAACTAACTTAACTAAAAGGAAGCACTTGCAGCTAAAGGCCTTAGGCAAGTTTGGCAACAATATTTATTGAAATTAAACACGGCTTAGCTATTTTTGTTACAAGGGAAATTTTCTTTGTGTAAAAGTCGGAAAAAAAATAATTAAAAATAATTGTCAGTAAATATCTAACTTAAAGTTGGCATAAATTTAATCTAAGAATATCAAGAAATATTTTAAAAATTATTTCATTATGAAATTTGTTCTTTTTTAACCTATTTCGCCGATTTGTTTTAGTTTCGGTTTCAAACCACATGAAAAACTCGGTTTGTGTGAAATTGTGACACCAAGCAAAATCAAAACGAATCCGAATAAAATATTCGGATTGCAGGTTTGGACGATCCAAAATGAAGTTAATTTTTTCTCATATATCAACCATATAAATAATGCTGTTTTGAGAATATTTTAAAGTGGCTAAGAAAACGACGAAGTACTATTTCCGTGTTCATAAAAAGAATTTCCTTATCGATTATACTTGGCAGATTTCAGTGTATCGCATCGTCGACCATCCCGACTGTCTCGAATTTTATTTTACTGCACTAGTTTATTTTGATGACTTTGATTTAATACACATACATGTCTATATATATGTGTGTTTGTTGATGTTTTTGGTTTAACTCTAAAGTAATGCCAAGTTTTATTGCAGAAGTAAGCAAGAAATTAGATTTTCATATATATATGTACATATATATTTTTTTACTTTATTTGGAAATGCATTAAAACATGAATATGCATTAAAATTATGCATTTATGAACATATGTGCCAAATTAAATGGAGTATGTATGCTTCAAGTGCGTTCAGTGCTAATATTTGAAAATAATTTTTCGAAAATAAAAATAATATGCAAAATTTTTGCTAAAAATATTCAAGAAGTTGACGTATCTGAAAGGGACATCTGCTGTATTTATTTATTTTAGTAGTAAAGTTCAAGGTTTGCCAACAACAAGCTATAGAAAATTTTTATTTATCCGTTTTTACGTGCTCCCAATTTCACATTTTTTGTTGTACTCTTTGTTAGCATGCTATTTATTTTTATTTTCGATTGAAAATAATTACACTAGTTTACAAATTTTAAAAAATTTTTGGTATCCTCAACATGTTTTAGTCATTTCCGTAGTAAAATGCTGTGAAAGAAATTTTTTATGGAACGGATTTCGAGATATGTCGAAAAAGACATTTTTTGATTTTACTTAAAATTAAACATCTCTGGTTTTACTAAACTGATTTTTTTTTTACTAAACTGTAGATAATTACCTGGCCTCACGAAAATAATATCTAAATGTCATATACATAGTAAATAGAAGCTAGTATTAAGTATAAATATCATGTATCAGTATAAGGTACAAAAATTCCGGTTATTTCCATAATTTTTCCCCGATTTTGATAAACAACAACTCATTGTCTTCATAATCGATCAAACTTTACAAGCCATGAAAAAAGATATGCGAAATTTTTTTTTTAAATTTTTAAACTTTCGTTCGAAATAGAATTTTTCCCGAAAATTTGCTGAAAATTATGAAAAATTTCAAATGAATAGATAAATAACGACCAAACCTTAAATTTGACAAAAATATGTTCCAAGTATAATCGATAGATAATTCAATATCTAAATCAGTTTGGTAAAACCAGAGATATTTGCTTTAAAGTAGATACTATTTTTTTAATTTCGAAAAATGGTATTTTTCGAAATATCTCGAAATCCGTTACATGAAAATTTTTTTTGACTTTTTTTTCGGTGTTAGCGTGCAACGAGTTAAACATGTTGAGGTTACATTTTGCTATAAACTAGTGTTATCAATAAATATGTAAATTGACAAAATCAATAGAACTATTCGGATCTTGTATCCTTTTATTAACAGAAGATCCCATTTCTCAACAAAAAATAAACTCCTTCTCTTTAAATCTATTTTTGTGCCCATTTTTTTATATGGCTGTGAAATTTGGGGAGATTGTGCCGTCAGTCACCAGGCCAAGCTGCAAGCTGTTTCTTTTTATACCCTGTACCGTATGGTACAAACGGTATATTGTGTTTGTGCAAGCCGAAAATGTATGTAATGTACAGAAGGAGAAGTCGGAGACCCCCCAAAGTTACCTAAAGTATGATCAGAGTGACTACAGAAGTCGATATACCCATGTCCGTCTGTCCGTCTGTCCGTATGAACGCCTAGATCTCAGAGATGGTAAGAGCTAGAGCAACCAAACTTTCAGATAAGATCCCTTATTAATCCATAGGAGACAAGTTTATTTTATTTTTTTGATATCGGGACTACATTATATAGCTCCCATAGGGGTGTTTCAGAGGACCTCGAAAAAAAGCAAAAGTTTTAGATGGATAATTCGTTTGTTTATAAAGATATCATAACCAAATTTGGTAATCGGAAGTTTTTTAGAAACATCCAGCACTGTACCAAATTTTATCAAAATCGGTTGACTATATCATATAGCTCCCATAGGGCCGATCGGTCGAAAAAAAGTTTTTGATTAATGTTGTTTATGAAGGTATCATAATCTAATTTGGCAATCAAATGTCTTTTGGTGTTTGTAAGCAATTTACCGGATTTTATTGCAAGCAGTGGTACAGGGTATCCCAAAGTCGTCCGCGCCCGACTTTAACGTACGCCATCTTTTTTATCTGTTAAAATTTAATATTAATGCCATGGAATAAAACTAAAATTAATTAAAAATAAATAAGAATAGCAAAGAATTTAAAAATATTTCAATTTAAATTGCGTACACTTTTGAGCATTTTTTTCCAATTCGATTTGATTGCAAAAAAGTGAATTCTAACCACAAAAAATAGATTTATGTGAAATTGATATCACCAAACATGTAGTTCGGATTCGTGTTCAGGAGCGCGACCGATTTATTTTTTTAATAACTGCTAAACGTTCGTTTTGATATCGATTTTTTATCAGTATCGTATAAAATCGAATTGAATTTATTTTTGAGTCATTCGTATTGAATCTCATAACAATATTGCATAACAGAATTTTATGCCTTTATTAGTATTAGGGAATGGAGTTTCAATTGCAAAAGCCTGCCATTTAGAAAGAGCTCTTTTCATAATTTGAGTTACCTATACTTAGTATTGACCTTAAACTTAAGCTATTTTGTTATGCATTGACCAAAAAAATCAACAAATGCAATTAGCTACAAAAATACTTTTTCAAAGCTCTTGTAAAGTTCTAAAGCTACAAAAACTTAAAAAAAAAGTGAACTTTGCTTATAGAGTTTCCATGTAGCTCTGGGAAAATAGTTTCTAGACTAATTTGACACACATCAGTGTCAGAGGCTTTCAGTTTGGTTGGGCCAACAAAAATTTGTTCTACCTCAAATAAAGAATGGATGAATGTCCAGAAAGGGGAAAGGTCAACATGCCGAGCTAAGTGTAACACAAAAACACATTATGATGCTGGAGCACTCTTTAGAGTGTGTGTGGGTATCTGTGTGTGTTCTTGTATCTGAGTAGGTTTACTCGTACGCAATTTCCCAATTGACATGTTTTTTTTCTTGTGCCCTGTCTGTAAAGCGTTACTTCCTGGACTCTGGACAGTACATCAGTCTGGACTGGACTGCAATTTATCTTTTATTTGACGCAGTTGCAAAAAGAAGAAGCAAAATATGGTATTGACTCGTTGACTCATCTTGGAGCAGTTTTGGGCTTGCATTTGAATAGGAATTTTAATAGTTTGAGTGCCTGGCCTGACTACCAACTGTAATTACACTTAATGCAGTGCCTTCATTTTTACAGACATTAATTTTCGACTTTTTCGTAAAGTCATTTGCATTCCTTGGAGTTCCATTTTAGTTTTTAAACGCAATTTACCTTCAATTCGAATTACGGTCGCAGCTGTTTAATGACAGAATTTTTAGGTCTCCTCGTTGTGGCATTGTTTAAAGTTTTGGATACCCTACTAGTGGCTTATTTTGCTTTAGGAACCTTCTTTTTTTAATATAATAAAATAAAATTATCTGCCAAAAAACTGTCAGCTTTAAAAAATTTTAAGGTTTTTGTTTCGAAAGTTTTTAAAATACTAGTCATGTTTGATATTGAAAGTTTAAGTACGAGTAAGACGTTTTTCGAGAATAAATGGATAAAAAGTTTTTCGAGGGTCATACAAGAATTAGGCGACTAAACTTATTAGTGTTGGTTGTTCGAGAAATAAGCGGACGTATTTTGGGAGCTGAAGTTCTAAGAAAATGCTATCGGTGAACGTTTTAATTTTTTGATAGGGAACCAAATTATATAACTAGTCGCATCAGGTATGGCCTGGGTAACTGAATAATCAGTTATCCATAACTCGAGAAAAATGTGAATTTTGTATGAAAAAACTATCAAAATAAATAAAAAATAAAAAAATCTTTTAATTTTTCAATAAACAACCAAGTTCTAAAAACAGACGGTTCGTGTATCGTTTGGGCTATTAGTAATTTCATAGCTTTTAAATTCCTAGCCAGATATTGCTTTTGAAAATGAACTTATTTTTATACCCTGTACCGTATGGTACGAAGGGTATATTAAGTTTGTACAAGCCGAAAATGTATGTAACATACAGAAGGAGACGTCGGAGACCCCCTAAAGTTACCTAAAGTATGATCAGGGTGACTAGAGAAGTCGATATACCCATGTCCGTCTGTCCGTCTGTCCATCCGTCTGTCTGTCTGTCTGTCCGTCTGTCTGTCTGTCTGTCCGTCCGTATGAACGCCTAGATCTCAGAGATGACAAGAGCTAGAGCAACCAAATTTTCAGATTAGATCCCTTATTATTCCATAGGAGACAAGTTTATTTTATTTATTTGATATGGGAGTTATATTATATAGCTCCCATAGAAGTGTTTCAGAGGACCTCGAAAAACACAAAAAATTTCATTTTTTTATTTTATTTATTTTTATGAAGATATCATAACAAAATTTGGCATTCACATGTTTTTTAGAGTACCCAAGCACTATACCAAATTTGATCAAAATCGGTTGACTATATCATATAGCTTCCATAGAAACGATCGGTCAAAAAAATGTTATGGTTCAAAATTCGTCGGAAGGTATCGTAACCTTAATTTGCAATCAAATGTATTTTAGTGTTCTTAAGCCATATACCGGATTTTATTGCAGGCAAGTGGTACAGGGTATCCCAAAGTCGAAAGAATTTTTTGGTTCTATTAAAAATTTGAAATGTAACTTGAATATTAAAACTTACAATTAATATTTTTATTTTATTTTATTTTTTATTATTGTATATTATTTTATTTTATTTCTAAGATCTTAAATCTTACTAGATTAATATTTGGTCATGCCATCAGTATTTTTGTTTTTGTTTAAAGTTTAATCATTTTCTTTTAAATCAGGATCGTAAAATTTATTTGCAGATTATTTGGTTTGGTTGTGAGAATTATGCCTTTGTTTTAATATATTTTAAGAATTAAAATCAAGAATGCTAATAATGCTAATTTAAGACTTGAGAAACAAATTGGAATTTTGTTCCTTCCAGTATTTAAAAAATTTTTTTTTTTTTAATTTTAAAAATTATAGTATGTGCAGTAATAGTTTTTTTTTTGATGAAATTACTTTATAAGGACATTTCGAGTTCGACCAGCAAAAAGATAACAAACTTTATTTATTTTTCTTTTGTGGCTGCTAATTATGATGTGTAATTATTTAAATTGTTATTAATTATGACGTTGCGGCAACAAATTAGTTTTGTTTATTAAAGTTATCTTGCGTTTTTGTTTTGTTGTTAAAAGTTGTATAATTTTCACTGCATTTAACTTGTGCCGTGTGTTTTTGTTTTTGCAGGACACTTTAATAGAAATATCGATTTTATCTAGGCACATAAATGTGTGTCTGTACTTTTTTAAGCCAGTGTAATTACCTTTTGTGCTTTTAGGTAGACGTTACACGCATTTAATTTTATTACAGAGCATAATTAAAACATATGCTCTATGATTAATGATGCAGATTAAATATTTGTTTGAGTTGCGGCATTTTATTTATGACTTATTATTATTATTATTATAATTGTTGTTGCTGCATTAACCAAAAACAATTCACATGAATTAGTAATAATAAATTGTGCATGCTTTCATAAATGTACATCAAAATTATATTTAATAACAAAACAAATGGAATATAAATAGAAGCTCAAAGTGTTACATTGTGTAATTGAAATATTTGTGCAGGAAGAAGTAGTTATCTAATGATTATTTTTTCGTGTATATAGAGTTATAAGGGGTATGCTTAAATTCCAAATTGCTAATATAATAGATTTGTAAATATTTTAACACGTATTTAAGAGGTTGACTTTTTGAACAGGATGACAAACGAAAAAAAGACAATAAAGTAACAATTTCCAAACAAACTCTCCCCGCATATCTTTTAAAGATTTCATTTCCATCTTAAACAACTTACAGTAGAGTATTATTATACAAAATTTCTCACGGTGAACAGTAGTAACATGATAATTCGACATTCTTTGTTTTGGAAAAATTTTGTGTTTCAAATTTAAGATTTTTATTAGAAATTGTTGACTTTCTTTCAAAACAACACCCACCACCAACGTTTCATTACAAAACAGCGCAGACATTAACTTTGAAAACTTTGAAAATTGTGAAACTAAGAGAGACGATGTATCCCGACGGTCTTCTATAGTTTTGTTTTTAGTTTTAAGGGATATATTTGTAATATTTTTCATAGTTTCTTAATTTTAATAATTTCAGTTTTTTTTTTTATAGTAATACAGTAGTAATTATATGTGGGCATAGGGGCATTTGAACGAGATCAGCCAAAAATATATATACAAGGTGGCGCAAAAGAAGTCATCCGATGTTGTTTGGCTCTTATTTTTTTTCTAAATGAAAAACTTCGATTCTGTTTTTTGATTATGTTTATTTAGACCTTTAGAATTAATTGTGTTAAGTTGAGAAGATGATATCGGACAAATGGGCGCCGTCACAATTGATTGCCATACGGGCTCGTTTTATGGCATTTTCCATCACTTCGGCGAGAGTTTCGGGCGATAAATTCTCGCATTCGTGTCGGATATTTTCCTTGAGGGCTTCCAAGGTCTCAGGCTTGTTGATGTAAACACGGGACTTCAAAAAACCCCATAAAAAGAAGTCCGGGACCGTTAAATCGGGCGATCTGGCGGGCCAGTGCAAATCGCCAAAACGCGAAATTAAGCGAACCGGAAACGCGGCCTTCAGAATGTCGGTTGTGGCTCGTGCAGTGTGTGCTGTTGCTCCGTCCTGTTGGAACCACATGTCCACCAGTCCTAATTCGTCCAGTTCGGGCAGAAAAAACTCGGTCAACATTGCCCTATAGCGCGTACCGTCCACTGTTGTCGTTTGACCCGCGGCGTTCTCGAAAAAAAATGGCCCGATGACTCCTCCAGCGTGAACAGCGCACCACGCAGTCACTTTGAGCGGGTGTAATGGCTCCTCGTGCATCACTCGCGGATTTTCGGTTCCCCAGAAGCGATAATTTTGCTTGTTCACGTACCCGCTGAGGTGAAAATGAGCCTCATCGCTCATTATGATTTTGGTCGAAAAATCGTCCACTTCGGTATCGAGATTGAGGATAGCTTGGGCATAAGTTACGCGCGTTTGGCGGTCGGCAGGCAGCAGCTGATGCACGGACTGAACTTTGTAGGGGAACATGTTCAAATCTTTCACCAAAATTCGTTGCAGGGACCGCCGGCTGAGGCCCAATTGCGTGGCACGTCGTCTGGTCGATGTTTCGGGGCTCACTTCGACGTCCTCGGCTACAGCGGCGATATTTTCGGCAGAACGGGCGCTCCGGGGCCGGCCACTCTTGGCAACGTCTCGTGTGGTCCCATACTCTTTAAGATTAGTGGCTAAACGGCGCAGTGTTTGCGCAGTTGGTGTCGGACGGCCGGGAAATCGGCGACGGAATTCGCGCTGCGCCAACACCACAGACGAATTGTTACGCAAAAAAATAGACACAATTATTCCGCGTTCTTGGGGAGTGTATCGCTCCATGGCTTATTCACTTGTATTCTGTATCTGTCTAGTCCACAAATGTCAAAACAGATTTGATATTGGCGGCCATTTACAAAAATGAGAGCATCTTCCAATAGGGTGATTTCTTTTGCGGCACCTTGTATAATAATTTCCCTGACTGACTATTTTGTCAGTCGCCCGTGGGCGGAGCATTGGAATCTCCATTAATAACTGTTCGAAGAGAACAGGGAACTACAGTTTATAGCCGAATCCGAACGGCGGTGTCTTCAATTAATAGAGATTTTCAAAAGTATATGCTTACTTTTGTTATTAAAGACAAATATTCAATAGTTTTTAAGAATGCCAAGAAATCTTGCAACAGAGCTAAAACTTCATGTTTGCTCAATTTTTTTTTGCTTTAATTATTATATTTGCAAAATTAAGTAACATTTTTTCAAAACACGCTAAAAAATATTTTATACCAAAAGTCTTGTCCAATTTCTAATATATTGCAACGAAAGTTTAGAAAATTTTGAAATATTTTTTCCGCCAAAATGAAACCGTATAAAAAATATAATTAAAGGCTATTAAAAAAATATTTAAAGGAAATTTCAGCGAAGTTGAGGTTTTTTTTCAATAAGGTTTTTTTTGATAAACCACGCGTGAGTACTGTCAAGTTGCCATGTGTTTTTTTTAATTTTTCATTGCCATTTCATCATGGAAAAACTTACACCCGAACAACGTTTACAAATCGTACAATTATATTACGAAAATTCGCGTTCTGTAAAGAATGTTTTTCGCGCGACTACTGAGACCACTATTCGCCATACCATCAAAACATTTGAGAACCAATATTCATTATTGGTTACACTCGACCGAATAGACCTCGTCCAGCGCGTAGTTTATGGGCCAGTGGAATCATCGGTCCATATTTCTTCAAAAATGACGCTGCTCAGACCGTAACCGTCAATGTCGATCGCACCATGATAACGAATTATTTGCTACCTGAAATTGAAGCCCGTGATCTCGACGACATTTGATTTCAACAAGACGGCGCTACTTGCCACACAGCCCGTGAGGAACCGATTCGGTGAACAATTAATTTCATGCTCCGGTCCGGTGAATTGGCCACCAAGATCGTGTGATATCACACTTTTAGACTTTTTCCTTTGGGGCTACGTGAAGTCTAAAGTGTTTGTGGATAATCCAGCTACGATTGAAGCATTAGAGGCCAACATTACCCGTGTTATTCGCGAGATACCGCCGATTATTGGACGAGCTACGGCGCAGTTGCGGCCAACATTTGACAAGTATTATTTTTAATTTTAAAAAGTGAATGGCAAGAACGGTTCTTTATATTGATAATAAAGATTTTCCGATTCATTTGATGACCCTCAAGATTGATGAACCTTTATAACGTCACGCCAGTTACAATAGCAAAATTAGCTAACATTTAGCCGTGCTAAGGAAAACGAATCCGAACAATTTATATTCCACCAAAACGAATTTTTCATGTGGTTTGAAAACGCATGTTTTGTTGCAAGAGGAATTAAAATGAATCGCCAATACTACAATTTAATACAACTGAAATAATTTTTTTAAATATTCTTTGATATTCTTAGATTATATTTGTGCCAACTTTAAGGTAGATAGATATTCATTGAAAATTATTTTTAATTATATTTTTTCTGACTCTAACCAAAAATTAGCATGCAACAACTTTTATTGTAGTTGTGTATGTGTTCATATCATAAACGAACACATGACGATAAGAGCGAAAGATTTCCCGCGTTACACAAAGAAAATTTCCCTTGTAACAAAAATAGCTGAGTCGTGCTTAATTTCAAAAAATATTGTTGCTGACGCAATATTTTTGTGTAATTTTTTTTTTAAAAGATAGAATAGTATCTTTACTAGCAATATTTTAAGGAAAATAAAATGTAAACAACATATAGTAATAAAAAGGTGCAGAGCTGCGGTAACCACGTCAGCTGTTTTGTATCAAACAAAAAAAATTTCGCACCAACACAACGAGAATATTTATCGGAAAAAGGGAAATATAATAATAAAAAGGGAAATAAAATAAAATAATAAAATTGTTTGGTTTGGATTTTTCGTTTTCCGGAGCACGGCTGATTATTTTAAATCGTACTAAAAAAAGTAATACTGAAAAGTCTTGTCCAATTCGCAGAAATTTGCGATTTTGTAATGCAAGTCAAAGCTTTATTCTACTTTTTTTTTAACCTCACTCCATTTTTGCTTATTTTCTTTAATAGGCTAGGCCGATTATTTTCGTTTTATATCAAATGCAACGTCACGCCCATATTTTAATTTTTAGCTCGATATGATTATCTGATAAGAGTATACTCGATTCTTTTTTATGATTTTGTTTCGTTTCTTGTTTTAATAATTACTTAAGTCCATCTAACCCAACAAGATAGTAGTTCCAGGAATCTAATTTAGAACACCAAGCACAAAAAGAGGAATTTTTTTTTCAATTTCATTTTGCATGGAAACTGTACAAAAAAATTCCTCTCTAACCCTCATACTCCGGCTTGAATTTGATCCATTTAAAATATTTAGCTAATGATAGAAAACTCTTTTATTCCCTTAACTTATGCTTTGTCTCCTTTTCCCTAAATAGATTCTCGAGCACTCCTTATATTAAGGCAGATTACGTTTTAAACCATCTTTTATTTCGTTAGCTCTCTTATTTAAAGCACAATAAAATGAAATCCAAAAACTCGTTTTAAATAAATTATATGTATGAACATCCAGAAACATTGTCCCAAATAATTTCTAGCTGTCAACATCTAGACACATATAATCTTAATATGATAAAAGAAAAATGTATAACAATTGTTTTAAGCTGACCGAAATACATTTTGTAAAAATTGTCTGTGCCCTTTGGCCTTCTAGACAGTTGGAAAAAATTTTACGTACATTGCGTGTGTATATTATGTATACATTGTATATGGCAGCTGCGTCTACAGGTAGGCGGCATTCTAGTTACCTGTGAGCTTTTTATAGCACAATTGTTTTTTAAATGAACCATAGCTATGTATTGAGAGAATTTTAAATTCAATTTGCATTTCTAATTTAAAAATATTAAAGAGGGCCTTATCTTTAAAAATTTATATTCAACTATTTTAGGTACTAAAGGCCTGTACGCAGAATGAAAAATTTCGCACGGAATGACAAAACTTCATATAAAAAAAAAATCCCAAATAGTGGAATTTTTTATACAACTATCGGGTGACGTAAAGAAAAACGCATAAAAACAAATAAATATATGTAAGACAATTGTTTTATTATTTAAAATATAGTGACCAGACATAAATCAATTGTATTTGTTTTTCGACTAAACATTTGTGAAGTTTTGTAAGGAAGTTCTGGTGCTGGGGTATAACTCAGTCTGACCCAGGGCCAACTTACAACTAATTTGTAAATTTGCTGAGACACTGGGCAGCGTAGGGGGGTTAGCAGTCACACTACACCACCCGTGCATACATACCATTTCTACACTCTAACGATTCCCTTGGGCTGTTGCTGAAAATAACATTTACTACTGGGTGCTCTCGTATGATCGCCACAGACTACGTCAATGGGCAGGGCCCGCTTGATCGTATCTAGGCTCGATTAAGGTAGGAGTTTGTGGCTGGCGGGCGAGGCCAACGCTTACCAACAAAAGGGCCAGCATGTATTGCACCTGAGTGGCGAAGCCAGCTCGGTTTATAATATATGCGGCTGGGAGGTGGGGAACAGGGATGGTAGCACACACTATGACGTTCAATCACTCTCGCGACACTGGAGCGCAAATATTTGTAATAATGACAACGTTTAGTTTCTTCTCATAACTTTATAATCATTTCACTTTATTCTCTTATTTAAACCTTTTTTTTATCCTAGTCTCGTACTTTAACCTTTTATTACTAACCACGTTTCCTCTTCCCTAACCTAACTCGTCCGAATCTATTCTCCCCTTGCTTTATTTTTCTATCGCCCACGCCAGCTCATACCTCAGTCTGTAGATGGCGATAAACGGCAGGCTGGGTTGGCAGTCCGGCGTGGCGATCTTCTACTTATCGATGTTTGGTTTTAACAATTAATACTAAAAGCATTATATTTTGACTTAATACTAGAATTTCTATAAACATTATATTTAACTATACCAATACTTTATTCATTATTGTGGAGAGGCTGGTAGCCTCGTTACAGTTTAATCAAAATCGATCCGCAATTTCTCTTAGCACCCATACAAAAATTGAACCAGCTTTCTGCGCAGTCGAACTCGAGCTCTTCTTTACGGCACCTTATAATATTAATTGCATTACGGAATCTTTAAATTTGGTTTGTTGAGGCAAATGAAAAGTTGCAGTTCGTATTATCCTTAATTTTTCTTTTTCCTAATAGTACTAGGAAAACTTGTGTTTGGGTATAGAATCAGGAGCCAAAACTAAATATTTGCAAAAAAAGTGAAAAATAGCTATATATGTACATAGATGATGGGTTTTGAAATTCCATCTTAAAACCTTTCAACTTGTTTTGTTTGGGACTATAAAAATTTGTTGTTTCCAATTAGGACTTGGAAAACGTGCCACATTACTGATGACACAGGACCACAAAAAAAAATAGTGGTCTGAACATATGGATTTTGAGCCGCTGTTACCAAATGCGAGGTGCAAAAAATCCCAATACCCAGTCGCTTTGAAATATCCGTAAAAAAACACATAAGCCGATTAATTATAGAGGCTATCTTAGAAACCTGAAGTCTTTTTTGACATCGGATTCGGACTTAACGATACGGTCTGGAAAAATAATTTTGGGGGATTTGTGGCGATGAAGTTTCTTTTATAACAAAACCACACCAATAAAATTCGAAGTTCAAGTTTTTCAGTTACTATATGTTTCGGTGGTTGCTTCCTGTTTGGGGTGCATGTAGCTGTTGTTCCAAAATGTCTAGTCTTCGATATGTGTAGTTGATGTTCCAATATACATGTGTTTATTGTTGAGTGTATGGTACAGTGATTATGTGGTATATATACATATATGTGTGTTCAAAATAAGCAAAAACGAAAAGATTGCAACACTTAGTTGCAAAAGGAGCTGTAGTTGGAATAGGGTGTGGGCTTAGCTGAGTGCTAGCAGCAGTCGATTAGTGACTGCAAGATCCGGAAAGGATCCAGCCAAATATGGTGCATTGGGCGACTGGAAGGCCGGGCTGGCTGGCCAGGAAGCCAGCTTGGATCACGCTGGGGTACGCATCCGCACCCAGCACAAGCGACACCAGCTACGGTCGGTGGAAATCCTCGTCCGCTAGCACGAGGCTTGAAAACTTCTCCCGTACGGTCTCTTCGATAGCCGGGAGTGATGTTCGCATAACCAGGTGTGGTCTTAAAAACCACCTTCAGTTTCATCAATTTGTCCAGCCTGGACCCGACAATGGCGGTGCAAGCCGTCTCTTCGCCGACGAGTCGTCGGTAGTTTGAAGGCTGCCGCCAGCGACGAGTTGATGCGGAGTGCCCGGGTCTCGTACCGAGTGGCACCATTGTCGATAATAATAATTGCCGTGGGGAGGACCTGGGTCCCCTGATGCATCAGCAAAGGCGCTAACGATGGCGATGGGAGTGGCTCTGTGGAGCGCGGCCTGGTCTCTGCGCGTGGGCGCGGCGGCGGGGATCGAGCACGGACAGTACTTCTTAATAAGCACTGCCCGTAAACGTCTTTCGGCGTTGAGCCGCAAAAATATTCGGCACTTCCGTAATGCGTGAATTCCACGGCAGACACGGCATCGGAATGAATTTATCCCCCTTGAAAGCGCTGTGTCTCTCCGACGTTGTGGAGCTATCTATGCCGTGGAGATTTGAGCTGTGGATGTACAAAAAAAGGAATTAGTACAGGTGGACTAGGTTTGGAAATTGTTTATGAGGACAGGACAAACGGTTCTGTAGGAAGATGAACGAGCTTCACTACAGACGGCTTTAGGGGACCGCGCGTTGTCATCAGGTCGACCACGCGGACCTTGTCGTCGATTCCCGGGTAAAGTTTATGGACCCGACCCAACCGCCATTCACAAGCGGGAAGGTTGTCCTTCTTAATGACGACCATGTAGCCGCACTGTAGGTTCTCCTCTGCTAGCTGCCACTTGGTCCATTTATGTATAGTTTTTGATTTCGAAGGGTCCGGCGAAATCAACACCGGTATAGGTGAACGCCGAGAAAAAGCTGTTCCTTCTGGAGGCAGGCTCCCCAGCAATTGCGACTGCAAGCGCTTTCGATGGATTGTGCAGACCTTGCAGGAGTTGATGACGGATCTTGGCATATTTCGTAGTTTGGGGATCAATGTTCAATTGTTTTTGAGATCAATGAATTCGATTCTAAGTTCTTAAAACCCAATCACGTTTGCGTTCTGACATAATCAAAAAAAAGAGGTATTGTGGAGGTTATCTCAGGGACCTGACGTGCTAGGGGTTTTTGGACCTTGGATACGGGTTCAGCAGCTCAAAATCGGGAAGCGCTTTGATATGTTAAGTCTATATCACTTTCTTGTGTGTATATGAGTAATCTAGAAGCTTTGCCCCTTGCTTCGTTCAGTAACCCCCAACGCCCAATCCTATATCAAAACTTTAAAAATTTTCATTTGTTTCTTGATTTTTATTGCGAGTTGGTAAAGATTTAGGAATTTTTTTTTGTTGCAACGTTTCTTGAGACAAAGATCATGTGTCTGAGCCGCTAAGACCCGTAGAAGACTTTTTTGGAAAACAAAAACCAAAAATTTTTGATTTCTTTAAATAACCATTAGGTCATTCTGTTCCTGAGCAAATTCGTTATAGGGAAATTCGACTGTCACGCATTCTCAACAGAACTCTCAAGCTCCGGATATATAAAACAATGATCCGACTAATATTAACGTACGGATGTGAGACGTGGACTCTGAGGAAATCAGATATAGGCCTCGTAGAGAGCACAGAGAGAAAATTTGTGGGAAGAATTCTTGGTCCGATAAGGATGGATCCTCTAACAATTACAGCGTTCGCACCAACGAAGAGTTACGCGACATTTTTAACAGCACTAGTCTAGCTGGCTATGTCGTCACAAAGACTTAGGTGGGCCGGACATGTTGCGAGAACGCGAAACCCAATTCTGAAAAAAATATGCTTCAATCAACCAGATGGAAGAAGAGTAGTTGGGCGACCACGCGCACGCTGGATAAATGGAGTGAAAAATGATTTGCAAAAATTAAACGTACTTAAATGGGAGGAAGCTGCAAAGGATAGAGACTATTGGAGAGATATTTTTCGAAAGGCCAAAGCTGAACTATAGCTGCAGCGCCAAGGATGATGATGATCATCAGATGATGGTGATGAATTTCGACTGTATTATCTATTTGTGGCGCACAAAGAAAGTGCAAGCTATATAGTACATATATAGTTTAGTAAATAAGCAATGTTTGCCATTTACTTACACGCTGGGCATATACATATAATTACTGTTAATTGTGCATTTTCTAATACTGGTCATTACCATTGACAACCAATTAAATATTTACCAATCTTTGGCCAAATTGGATGCATTAACTTCACCTAACCGCATACAAAGCTAATTTGAGTCATGGAATTCCTTAAGTTAAAGTCGAAATGCAATTAGTCTTGTTGGGGTTTGGTGGTAATATTGGGATGGTAATACATAAATCATGAAACCAAAACTGAAATTTACTACAAACATAGGGAGCCACACACACACACGTACACACATGGAAATGGAACATTCATAATGGCATAGAATTGGATGACACAACGACAAAATGTTATTGTGTGTGCGTGCACACACGCAGATACAAATATACGCACGCACACAGATACTCACAGATATAGACATACATAAATCTCGGCGATTTGAAATCTCATTGACAATTGGAAATGTGACCAAAATCATGCATTTCCGCAATGTAAGGCATGCAGGACATGCACACATCTACATGCTGCAAAAGGGTCATCATAAGTGACAACACTGAGAGAAAAATTTGTTCGAAAATTGTTGTTAAGTACTCAAAAAGTTAACGAAAGTTTGTGAGCAAAAATTGGACATCAAATAGGTATTTGCGATAAGTCTTTGGTCCAAAGGTGGAACTATGAGGGGGGATTTCGGCCTTGGTTGGATTGCAAATCACTTGAAAAAACGTAGGCGGCACACCACTTTGACAGACTTTTTACATTTGCTTTCGAATGAATATGCCTTAATGAGAATGCTGGGTAAGAGTTGCAGAAAAGATAACGTTACGTCTGAGCGACGTACGTTGGGTTTTACTTTATTAAACAACATATTTAATCGAAATGTTGACAAACAGTCATTGAAACACTTTTTTTAGGTATTTTTTATCATTTTCCATTTCATCATGGAAAAACTTACAGCCGAACAACGATTACAAATAGTTTTTTTTTTTTTTTTTTTTTTTTTTGAATATATTTATTTATTGGCAATCAACCGAAAAATTCAAAAGGTTTTAATCCAATATTTATACAAAAATAAATCGCTACACACTAAATATAGGTGTGTGATAGGGCTTACATTACTACATATATACATATATACAATATTTACAAAAAGAAAATGTGCAAAAAAAAAGATTCGACTGAATCTACAAAATACTCAGGTCTTTGTAATCTGCTAGAAAAAAAATTATAGTCTGAATTAGCGACATTAAACATTTCCTCATAAAATATTAATAAGACACATAGTTGCTATGTTAAAGCACGCCTTCTGAGATCATATGGGTGGAGTCGTTTCAGGCGTCTTCTTGGTCTATGACCGGCCAGGGCACATGCAAGAGAATTGGGATGGGATCGTAAGCGATCCGCGTAACGGCCGCTAAGTTTATTTAACAAGTCACCCACAAAAGGAATGCCTAGATCCTTGTGAAGGTTGCGATTACGGATGTACCATGGGGCATCAGCAATTTTGCGCAAGGTTTTATTTTGCAAAATTTGAATTTTTTTCATATAGGACTTAGCTGCGGTTCCCCAGACTTGAATGCCATAATACCAAGCTGGCATTATTATACTCTTATAGAGGATGCTTTTATTTTCAAGGGACAGCTTGCTGGTTCTGCCAAGTAGCCACTCCATTTTGCCAAGTTTCGCTCTGCACCTTGCTGTTATTATTTTAATGTGCTGTTTCCAGCATAGTTTTTTGTCGAGATGAATGCCAAGGTATGGGTGCGATGTTTTAATTGGAATTATCTCCCCATTTAAGGTGAGTGCAGGACTTGGGTCTTTCCTTAACGAAAATAAAACGCTGGAAGATTTGTCACCGTTAAGCTGGATGCTCCAGCGTTTTGCCCAAATTGCGATAATGTCCAACTGGTTCTGCAAGGCATCAGTTGCCATTTGGACGCTATAGGAAGACGAAAGAATAGCAGTGTCGTCAGCATATGTTGCCGTTATAAGCTCAGAACTGCCCGTCGAGCTCGGCATGTCCATAGTAAAAACGGAGAATAAAAATGGTGAGAGAACGCTACCTTGGGGCACTCCAGCTTTAATGTTCCGTCGTTCCGAGAGCTCGCCTTTCACTTACAAATAGTACAATTATATTACGAAAATTGGCGTTTTGTAAAGAATGTTTTTCGCGCGCTTACGCCATTTTATGGTCGCCATAATCGACCTACTGAGACCACTATTCGCTATACCATCAACAAATTTGAGACCCAATGATAGACCAGGTCCAGCGCGTAGTTTATGGGCCGGTGGAATCATCGCTCCATATTTATTCAAAAATGACGCTGGTCAGACCGTAACCGTCAATGGCGACCGTTATCGCACCATGATAACGAATTATTTGCTACCTGAAATTGAAGCCCGAGATCTCGACGATATTTGGTTTCAACAAGACGGCGCTAATTGCCACACAGCCCGTGAAACAATGGACATATTGAGGAAACAATTCGGTGAACAATTAATTTCTCACTCCGGACCGGTGAATTGGCCACCAAGATCGTGTGATATCTACCTTTAGATACCTTTATACTTTTTCCTTTGGGGCTACGTGAAGTCTAAAGTGTTTGTGCCAACATTACCCGTGTTATTCGCGAGATACCGCCGATTATGCTCGAACGCGTCATCAAAAATTGGAACCTCCCTTTATTTATTTTGCAATTTATAATAAACAAAAATAATAAGAAATTTGTAATGTGACGATTGTTATAGAGACAAAAAGTTAAAAAGCTAAGGTAAAAGTGTTTCAATAGTGATCCAAGAAAGTTTAATGATTAGCTTATAATTTATATCATATTCTGTAACTTTTCGCTTTCAATTTGTAGAAAATAAGCCTAAAAACTCCCTTGCCAATTTCAATAAGTTTAATTGCAATTCACAAATTGTTGGTCATTTAGGACTTAAAAATACAGCTAAATATTATTGGTGAATTTAAACAAATCTCATATTGAATTATAACGAAATGAATTGAAATTATTAAAAGGTCTTTCTTTTAGAGCTGGGAAAAAAAAGTCCAAACCATGATTATTGAATGTTCTTGGTTGGTCAAGTTGGGTTTTCGAGATAACCTCAATAAATTTCAAAATATATGTTATTTCTTCCGGACATTTATTTTTCTCACTAAAAAACTTAGAATAATCAGATTTCAACTTTGGATTCAGGTTTAATGTAAATATCTAGTGAGGGGCGCAAAAAGCAACAACTTATAGTGTATAGCTTTAAGGCCCATACGAAGTTCGAAAAATTTGACACGGAATGACAAAACTTTATTTAAAAAAAGTCCCATTTCGATATCCCATTTGGGATTTTTTTTTCATATGAATTTTTCATTCCGTGCGAAAATTTTCAAACTGCGTATGGGCTTTTAGAAAAATCATAGCATACCTTCAGGAGAATTGTGAATAATTTAACAACGTGACGTAGTTGTGAAAATAAAACGGAAACAATATTAAATTTTTTATAAAAAAACGCTAACGAATTTTGAGTCAAACGATATCATGCCATCCTGACTTTTTTTGGTTGACATGAGATGCCCATACCCAACAAGAACAAATACTCTCAAAGTTCGATTTAATGGCCGAAGTTTTTTTTTTCTACAGCTACATTAAGTCGCAGGCTTATGTTAATAAACTTTAAGAAAATCTATCTTAAGTGTAAAAAAATAATTGTAAGCGCAGGCAACGGAACCGAGAGTAACTCTGGGTTACAGAATAAAAAAATATTAAAGGGATGATTTTTTTATCCTAAAAATCATTTGGTTACACTAATCTAATAAATGATAACTTAATACTATTATACTATTGTGCTTCGGAAATCGAAAACGAAGAAATTTTGTTCGTTTTTGCGTGGTCCCAATTCCACATTTTTTACCATCGCTTTCTACTTGTATTGTTAGCACAGCTCTACACCATTTGATTGAAATTCGATTTTAAGATTATAAGTGAAATTTTTATACCCTGTACCTATAGGTACAAAGGGTATACTAGGTTTGTGCAATGTATGTAACGGACAGAAGGAGGCGTGGCAGACCCCAAGTCCTTTGTACCAAAATGCTTATCATAACCTCGGGTAGCGATTGAGCCATGTCCGTCCGTCCGTCCGTCCGTCCGTCCGTCCGTCCGTATGAACGCCTAGATCTCAGAGACTATAAGAGCTAGAGACACGAAACTTTACCAGCTGGTGCGCATATTTCCTAAGCAGATGAAGTTTGTTGAATCATGTCAATATCTTCCCCCGTTCCCCCGCAGTAGAGTTTCGCGGTTTTTAGCCACACCGTTAAGTATTTTCACCTGAAATTTAACAGAGCGATGCGTTGTAGCTACATGCATCTATGTGTAAAAAATGAACAAAATCGGACAAATACAACAGAAGTTATAGTCAAAAATGTGAAAATTTCACCACCCCTTGCCAATAAACTGCGTCAATATTTGACTCTACGCAATTATGGCTACAACTGACCTAGAATCACAATTTTTGGTAAGCTCATTCATGTGGCTCTAATGAACAAATCCACATCCAAATTTTATCGATGCGGTCCCCCACCCCCCGCAATTCATTTACCGTGTTTTCTCCCACACCCCTCAACATACCAACTTGAAACTTACCCCGTATACTTTTAATAAATTCTTTGTTGTAACATTCGAGTTTCATCAAAATGGGTAAAAATTTAGGGAACTTATAGGTATAAATATCGATTTTCACCAAAAACAATAAATTCCAATTGGAAAGTTCTTAGATGGAATATGCAGGAAAAATTTTTTTGACACAAAAGGTACAGGGTATTCCACTGTCGGGCACCGCCTCGACTGTACCACATTTTTTTTATTCGAGTTATGAATCATTTATGCAAGACATGAACCTTGTGAACATATGCCTAAAAATCGATATTTTTTTTTTTGTTTTTTTTTATTGTTTATTTTATTTGATTATTTCTAAATTATAAACTATAATAAACACTAGTTGAACAATTTTAAATTAGTTTGTACTAATGGACCCTAGATGATCGCTCAAGTACTTTATGCATAATCAATTTCTTTTAGGAATTTTTATTTTTTTTTTGTAATAATTTAAAAGCCAAAAATTCGTTTTAAGTTGTAGTTAAATAAAAAAAAAAAAAAAAAAATTTTTTGGCTAAGAGGTTTCTTTCAATTTTTGTGGCAACTTATACAACTTTCATAGTTCATTTAGAACTGCTCGCTACCAAGTACTAGACTAGATATCGATTAATAAATAGTATCGTTTCGATTCATCTTAGTGTTAAGTAACATCTAGACATTTTCTATTTTAGCCCCTTTTCTTAATTATTTTTATACCCTGTACCGTATGGTACAAAGGGTATATTGTGTTTGTGCAAGCCGAAAATGTATGTAACGAACAGAAGGATAAGTCGGAGACCCCACAAAGTTACCTAAAGTATGATCAGAGTGACTAGAGAAGTCGATATACCCATGTCCGTCTGTCCGTATGAACGCCTAGATCTCAGAGATGGTAAGAGCTAGAGCAACCAAACTTTCAGATAAGATCCCTTATTAATCCATAGGAGACAAGTTTATTTTATTTTTTTGATATCGGGACTACATTATATAGCTCCCATAGGGGTGTTTCAGAGGACCTCGAAAAAAAGCAAAAGTTTTAGATAGATAATTCGTTTGTTTATGAAGATATCATAACCAAATTTGGCAATCGGAAGTTTTTTAAAAACCCCCAGCACTGTACCAAATTTGATCAAAATCGGTTGACTATATCATATAGGTCCCATAGGATCGATCGTTCGAAAATTTGTTTTTTGTACAAAATTCGTTGTGTTTCGTTTGTTTGTGAAGATATTGTAACCAAATTTGACATTAAAAAGTTTTTTAGAGTTCCCAAGCACTGTACCAAATTTGATCAAAATCGGTTGACTATATCATATAGCTCCCATAGGACCAATCGATCAAAAAATCGTGTTTTGTACAAAATTCGTTGTGTTTCGTTTATTTGTAAAGATATTGTAACCAAATTTGGCATTTAGAAGTATTTTGGAGATGTTCAACACTGTACCAAATTTGATCAAAATCGGTTGACTATATTATATAGCTTCCATAGGGCCAATCGGTCAAAAAAACTTTTTTGTACAAAATTTGTTGTGTTTCGTTTGGTTGTGAAGATATTGTAACCAAATTTGGCATTCAGAGGTTTTTTAGAGATCTTCAACACTGTACCAAATTTTATCAAAATCGGTTGACTATATCATATAGCTCCCATAGGACCGATCGGTCGAAAAAAAGTTTTTGATTAAAAATTCGTCTGTTTTTGGTTGTTTATGAAGGTATCATAATCTAATTTGGCAATCAAATGTCTTTTGGTGTTCTTAAGCAATTTACCGGATTTTATTGCAAGCAGTGGTACAGGGTATCCCAAGGTCGTCCGCGCCCGACTTTAACGTACGCCATCTTTTTTTATGATCTCTTGAGCTTCACGCATTGAATTTCAAATATTGCAGTTCTAAAGAGTTAGCTTAAAAAAAATGTATTTTTTTGGAAAATTTAAAGATGTTGAAAAATAAAAGACAATTAGACTTGTTAACAAACGCTAACTAATAATCCAAAAATTTTGTGGTATAATATTCTTATTTTCCATTCTCAAACTATATCAAGATGGAAATAGAGAATATGGGAATATTAAAAAAAAATGTTGTCTTACTTTTTGAGCTGAAAACTTTAAAACTAATTTAGAAATAATTCTTATCGTGAACATCTGGTGGAATCTAAAAAAGTTTGATTTGTAGTTGTCTAAGAAACATCAAAAATTTTTAAGGCTATAACCTTAAAAACTTGCACTTAATCTAAGTGGGGTAATATTACCACAATGTACTTTTTTATTTTTCTCTCAGTGTATTCCCTCTCTTCAGCACTCGCAACTCCTTTGAGAGAGTTTACTGCCAAATTGAAAATACATTTTACACAATTACAAATTGCAATGAATTTGATTTATCATGCACAAACGCACGAAGGTCACGCAAGCCACATAAATTTTGACTCATACAAAGTGGTCTGGCGTTGGCGAGAGGCGAGGGTGCAGAGAGAGAGTCTGGAAAATGGAAAGGGTGAGAGTGCCAGCGGGAGAGTAGCTACTGCAGTGACGTAGAGTGCGCAAAGTTTTTGCCTATTTGCATGAGAGTCCCATATCCAGAAGGCAACAGTTTCTGGGCCTATTTGAGGCACAACTTTTTGGTCTGACCAATGGCCAACATTTACATACATTTTAGGCTTATTATGTTTGCTTTTGGCCAACTGACCCCGTACTAGCCATGGACCCTCTTCTCCAAATTGTATTAAACGCTTTTAAGCCCATGAATTATGCGCACTGCAAATTTGTATTATCAGCTGCATTAAATTGCATAAAATATGCGAAAAAGTTCTCAAATAGCTGCCGTCGGCAAGTCATAAAGAAGTCAAATGAGCAACATGGGAATGAATGGATACGGACATGCACATGGATATGGACACTGAATGCTACGTGCCGAACCAAAAAATTCCTTAACATGCTGTTGCCAAAGGAATTTTATTAGAAATGTCTGAGCCCTAGAGATGGGGCTAGTGCACTTAAAAAATAGTCTTTTAAAACTTTTTTTTTTTACTCAAAGTGACTGAATTATTTGAGGTGGGAAATCTGGAGTCTGCCACATGTCTTTTTCCTCATGAAATTGCAATAAAATGTTTAAGTAATTCTTGACTCTCAAAAATCACATATTTAAAGATTCAGCCTGGAATCGGTTTCCGAAAATCTTTACAGATATATTTTTTTCAGTCCTTCCATGGAAAATTGTTTAAGTATCATTGTTCCAAGCCTATAGGTCGCTTATTAGAAGTGTTGAAAAAGTATTAAAAATCGATATGATACCTTGAAGGGTCACGAATACAGATTGATTGAGACAAGTCAGTCTTATCCATAGGCAGTTCCATATGGATGATTCACATTAACATAATTTATTTGCATATTTCTTTTTGACGTAAGGGTTACACCAAAACTATATCGGAACTCGGATTGCATAGATACCAAGAAGTACCTCGAGATACACTTGGATCAAAAACACAGAAAACGCAGCTCCAGGCAAAGGACAGGATAATTTATTGGCTCTACAAGAATAAGCTGCGGCAATGCAAAGCAGTTCTCAAGACCATATAGACTTAAAGGAACGGCGAATATATCGAACAATGAAATATTTCAAGGGCCTCAGTCCATGACTCTGAGATGTAGAGCAAATGCTTCTTTTGTACTACTAACTAGCAATTTTGAACTGGCGAAAGATTTATCTATGTATATATCCTATTTTTTTTGGATCCGATAAGAAAAATGGCAAAATCATTTGTGGGACGCGATATTTTGAAGGTTATGTCAGAGCCCCGACGTACTTGGGATTTTTCGGAACTTTGACTCAACCACAAAAAACATTTAAAAACTTCGCCCAACGCCCGGACTTGGAAACTATATTTATTTAGGTTATGTCGGAACGCGGAAAGCTACAGTAAACATTGTCTGCTTTTCGTGCCATAGTTTTCTGGAGTTCGTATTAGGATTCAGCGAGAGGTTTGCCCTAGCAGCCGGAAATGCTTTTGTTTCTGGACCTTGGATTTGGATGCAATCAATCCCGAAAACATATAAAAAACAACCTCGGACACCAGGACTCGAAAAAAAAACAAATTGTGTTTTGTTTTTAATGTTATGTCAGAGGTCTGAAGTGTTTTTACATTGGATTCGGGTTCTGCAACTCCAAAAACCTAAAGTAAACATGTTCTGACCCCTAAACCCGAAAACCGATTTTTTTATATCAGATATCGAACTGGTGTTTTTTTGGCCTTCGAATTCAGATTTAGATACAGCGATGCCAAAAACCTATGGTAAACATGCTATGACCTCTGTACCCGAAAATTCCGTATCCAGCTGTCTCTTGGGTATGCACGTTATCGTTAGTAATCCGGTGAGTATGCTAGGGAATTATTTCCCATTTGGGAAAGGGCAGAAAAGGTGTCTGCTTGATCTGCCTTTGAATTGTTGCATTGATTCAACCTTTTTTGTGTTTGCCCTGACGCCTTTTAAGTATTCGCTTTATCTGCTCATCCCTGGGATCCGTTGTCGCACATTATTTTGTCTAACCTTTTTTTCACGAATCAGCCAATACTCCATTATAGTTCCTTCAACCGCATTTATCGGGACCTGACAGGTAGACAGCTTGAAAGATGCATGGGGCTTCGGACATTGGCGTTCTCGTTCTTGCAACTCCTAGGTCGTATATGACATAATGGGGTGTCTCCCCATAGGATGCACTTCATCTAGCGTTGACTAATTATACATAAATAGAATTCTTTGTGAAGTGGTACTCGGTAACTAACTCATCTGTAGTTATAAAGGGGACTTCTATTACCAATCCATTGGCGTCTTTAATGCGCAATAGGCGATTTCTGGCAGTGTCTTCCACTTTATCATTATTGAGCAAACTAACTTTAAACTTGCATATAACTTTTAATTAAGCGCGAATTTCTCACGCGTCCATCTCTAACATGCATGGTAAATAAAATGAAATTTTTAATAGATTACAGAACTCAGACAAGATTCCAGCTAGAGCCAACGTTAATGCAATTAACTCCAGTTTTCCTTAGTGAAATTCTGTCTCATGAGCTGCAGCTGCCATTTTGTGGTTCCTATAAGGATATCCAGCCGAGTGAGTGTGTTTGATATGTGTGTGTGTATTTAGCTAGTGTGTGGTTGGTGTGTGAATGTGTGTGCTGTTGTTGTAAATAAATGATAATAGCTACCGCTGCATGACTCGACTGGATGTGATGTGGATGTGGCATCCGATTCATGTGCTCTCCACTCGCATCGACTTGACATACAAGATGGACATTGGCTGGCATGACTGTGTGTGAGTGAGTATGAGTGTCTATGAGTGAATGTGAGCGAGTATGTAAGCGCGAGTGAGTGTGTCTATGTGTGTATTATTGTTGATATTCTTATATTTTAATACCCTGTACCTTAAGGAATATTAAGTTTGAGTAAGGGTTTGTAACAAAGAGAAGAAGACGCCATAGGAGCTCTCTCAAAGTTACCGCCAATAAAAAATATATATAAGTTCCTATAAGTCCTACAAGGACTAGAGGGCCGTAATAAGATATTTTTTAATCTGTATGAATGCCTAGATCTTGGAGAATTTAAGAGCGAGAATAACCAATGTTAAAATTTGTACTCCTTATGTATGACATGCCACTTTTCAACCACAAATAACTTTAAAATACATAATTTTTTGAAATAAAAACAAAACAGGATTGCGTTTGGAGGAACTCCGTCAAGAACGAAGCTCCTTCAGCTTTTTATTTTGAATGATCAGCTGAATTGACTGACGATAAGTAATATGCGGAGACATAGATTATACCTTCAAATCTGAACCTTAGCTGCTAAAACGAGTTTCAAGATCGTAACCCAGCAGAATAAAGAGAGTTTCTAAAATTTTAAACAATTATCATAAAAATTGTATAAAATTCGTAGTGACTCTAAAATGCGTCCGTTGATGCTGACTGAAAATTCAAAGTGAATAAAATTTTGTGTCGACACCTCATTTCGTTACGTGACATCCCAATAAATACCTGTATAGTCAAAGACCTTAGTAGACAGTGCTTGCTGTATATAATAATAATAATAAAAATACCTGTTATAAAAAAAAGTATGTCCAAAATAGTATAGAATTCAGAAAAAATTATATACAAACCAGTAAATTACGTATTTTAATATATAAAAATTATTAACAAAATAGGGACTCAAAAAAGAATTATATACCAATTAGTAAATAAAAAAACCAAAACAATTCTATTGACTGAGAATCGAATCTTGGACTCAAGCCGGCTTTAAAAGTTAGGAAGCCATTACTTTACCAACTAAGCTACCTTCGTGGACTTTACTATTATAATTGTTTGTAGTCTACTCAATACATACCTCCCTTCGTTGAGTGACGATTTTCCTATCATTTGGCATTAAACTTCGTTAAAGAACTTCGCTCTAAAGGATACTTTTTGATAACAAACATCAATCGCATTATAATGTTACAGAGGCATGGGATCGTATCGTGTCAATGGGCATACATAAGGGTAACTGAGCTGTTGGTGGAATAGTGGCCCGAGTACTGGATACGATTCCCAGTCGAGACAAATTAAAAAAATATTTCTTTTTTTGTTGATGTTATGTTCACGGAGAAAAAAGAGCAAGAGACATCTATCAGAAGAACGAGCCAACGATCTATACCGATGGTTATAAGATGGACGAATGCACAACAGCGGGCTCTTCTGGGAGGAGCTCGCGACGGCCGAGATAGAGTGATACGGAACCTCTGCTGAGTACCACGAGTGGCCCCTGCAGTTCTTGGCTGTAGCAAGACATCTGCAGGACGTAATATTGGAAATCACGAAGATATGCCGAACCGAGGCAGTACAACAATGGGACATTGCATCCGATTGTCACATTTCCCGACTACTCTGTCCAAGATACAACCTCAAGAGAACTTCCGAGTTCAGGACTAGGCATGGTGACAGGAGTTTTAACCGGGCCGCCATAGGCCTATTGGCTGAGAGGGTGCATGTTCCCCAAAACGACTGTTGTTGCAGCTGCGGGGATGAGAAGGAGATAGAAAGCATCCCACACCTATTGTGCGATTTCCCTGCAGTTCTTAGGGCACGTACTTAGTATCTGGGAAAACCCTTCTTTGAAGTCCTGGGCAATCTGGCAAATCTGCCCATAACAGACCCGACTCTTTTTATTGAATCCTCAAATCAGGAAGATTATGCCAAGAGCTCCCACTGTCTATTTTACCTCCCGCACACCCAGCACTTGAATTCCCCTGTCCGCACCATTCCTTTCTCAGTACTTCCTCGTTAATAGGCATCCCAATGGACGGCAAGTTCACCGGTTGATCTCGACCTTGTGCCGAGCAGCCTAACTAAACTATCCTATGTTTTTTTATAATGTAATTCTTATATTATTATATATATGCAAATATGGTGTTAGCTAATAGTGCAATATTACAGGGTATACCAAGATCGTCCGTTCCCGACTAGTACACTCGGTACATTTTTCTTAAATTTTTTTTTTGTTTTTTTTTGTTGTGCGAGTACTTTGGCTGATTGTCGTTGTATGCTGCCCATTTCCATGACATTTTGTTTAGTACGTGTCGCATCCGAACAAATTCCAATGTAAAAAATGTTGTTTATTATTACTGTAAAATATTTTTAGCTTTTGTTGCTGCTGTACTTTGTGTACTTTGTTGTTGTGGTGTTGTACTATCCAAGTGCATTTTGTACTATGGCATACATATATATAGCAGGTATTGTAAGAATTTATGATGAATAGCTTTCGTTCGTATTAAAATATGCATATGCATATGAAAACTAGGCGGGGTAGCGAAGAAGACACTTTTGATAAAAAAAAATATACTGAGATTAAGGTCTGCAATGTCCTTAAATTATGCATTCAATTTGTAAAGAAAATCTCCTTTTTTTCAAATTCGGAAAAAATAATGGTCAAATCCATATTATGGAGAGTGGGTAACCAATTCATAGATCATTCAGAGATCTGCTACGTTGTCTGCTTAAAAAATTACTTTTTCCAAAATTTTCTTCAAAGTTGAAACCATTAATACTACCTTTTTGAAGTTAATGTATATAAATTATGCCAGAAGCATTTTAATTTTTTTTTGCCACAGGATGACGTTATATGTTTTGTATAAGTTTATACTGGCCTTAATATATATATATATTTTCCCGTGGTTCCTAGATGGAATGAAGGGCATCAAGTACGGTTATCATATAAACTTTTAAATTCAATATTTTTTTTAAAGTCGCGGAAACACAACCAAATTTTGAAATATTCTTCAGTAGGCAATGTGGTTACGGGGGGTCTACGTTCGTTTGTTAAAACTAATTTATGTAACTAAATATATGCAATCAAAATTAAAAACAAATCAAAAATTGTAAATTTAATTTTGGGGAAAAATTTAACAAAAAACCCCTATTTCCTTCAAATAAGTATGACATTTCCTAAATATGTCTATCACCCTATTTTTTTTAAATGACGTCTTGCCATCCAGCAATGTGTTTTTTTTTTTTTAAATAGCATGAAAAAAATTTCAAATATTACAAAAATATAATAAATCATATAAAAATGTAGTATGTATGATAATAACATAAATGATGAAAAAAAAAATTCATCGTTTACAATGTTAGGAATTCTTAATTTTTTCACGTTTTACATAAGTTCTGGGTTTTCACCGATTTCAACAGATTAAAAAAAACTTAGATTAATAACAAAATTGCTTCAAAAATATGCAGTACTTAAGTTATAATTAAATAAAAAACGATTTTCACTTTTTATTAATTAAGCCGCAGATCGTTAAGTTTAAAAACGGCAATTTTCCGAATCGTTAGCTTTTAAAGTCGTAAGGAGAACACCTCACATATTCGTTGATCTGATCGTGGTATTCAACGAATATTAAGAAATCAACAAGACAGACTGTCTGAAGACTATAAGAACTAGGTAGCTCGAAATTTTACCAAAAGATGCGTTTTTATTGCAGTTAATCGATATCTCGACCAGTTCCCCCGTAGATAATTTCCGGTGCAGTTTTTATGCATGTTACTTCTAAGAATGGTGCAAATATAATTCACATATATTATATTATTATATCTTTGGTGAAGAAGCTTGAGACACCAAAGCCGGCATGTAGACTACATGAGATAACAAAATTCGAATTTTTTTGCTTAGTGGGGTTATTATTATCATCAGTTGTTGACTGTTAACTCCCAATTCTCTTATGTAGAAAAGTTAAATTGTATACAGATTTTTTTTCATTACCCATCCCTGGGTGGAAATATTCTTAAACCACTTTGGGAATTTTGAAAGTTTTTGCAAAAAAGAGCCAAACAAATTATAACTTAAGCTTTAAAGATGGTACAGTCCCTAAATTGATATGTATAATCATATAGACTAAAATATTAATTAATATTTTTTTAACATTTTGTGTAGACCACTCCCATTCCGTTGCAATAGCTTTCCACTGTTTATCGCCAAACCTTAAGAAGTAGAAACTAAGTTCAGCCAATAAAGTCGTTGTAACATATGCTTCAACACATGGCAAAATCGGATGATCTTATAAAAAATTATAAAAAGTATTGGGTAAATTATTTCCGAAAAGAAACGTGAGAGACATCTTCATATTTCCTATATGTGGTTTACCAAGCTAACAACGCAAAAAAAAGTAAAATTTTATCTCGGGATATATTTTAATTTTATGATCAATAGTAACTGTCTTAAGTCGTTTGTTCTGCGCTCACTAACTTTGTGAACAGAACCAAAATTTTGAACTAGTTTGTGAACTGAATAAGAATGAACGCGTAGTACATAAAAGAGGCACAGCATTTGAGCGTGTCAAAATTTTTTTTTTTCTTCATATTTTATTTACATTTGTCTTCAGACAATAAGTAAATTTACCATCGTGTAAAAATAAAAGCAAAAACTAACAAATATTAAAGTTAAAAAATATATTTTTTCAAAGTAACTATAAAAAAATATGATACAGTTGAGGCAGTGCTAAACAATGTAATACCTTGTATTTTTTTCACGAAAAAATTGTTATATCTGCATAGTGCCTCTAAAAACTTTTCAATTGGAAAATTTTTAATTTTGGTACAAATCGATATTCATGTCAATAGTTCCGTAAATTTTTACCGATTTAGATGATAATCGAAAGTTACGTCAAAGAAGTTGTTTAAAGTGTATGGGATAAGATTCAAAGGGATATATTGAGGGGTGTGGGAGAAAGCACGGTAAGTCGATTGCGGGGGGTGGGGGGTCGCATCAATAAAATTTCGATGTGGGTTTGTTCGTTAGGGCTACATGAATATTCTTATCAAAATTGATGATTCTCAGTAATTTTTTTTGTACCATAATTATGTATAGTAACTATAATTATTACCTGGGGTTATGAAAAGCATTTTGGTATAAAAGACTTGGGGTCTGCCACGCCTCCTTCTGTCCGTTTCTGGAACGTATCTACAGTGTAAAAACAGAATTAGTTGTACATACTTTAAAAAGTGTATTCATATTTCAAATAATTTTTATTGCAAATACCTTTTTAAAATTATTTGTATCAAAGTGGCTCTATTTCAAGCTGAGTAAATTCACATTTGAGTTTTGTCAAAATTCCATTTTGGAATAATTTTTTTTATTTTTTATTAATTAAGAAATTCAGTATTTGGCCCAGTTTAGTAGTTCCGAATAACATCTGTTGCAGTCTTCACACTAAACTCTGTAGATTAGTAACGCCCCATATCCATAAACAAACCCCACATATGTTTAAACCTCCCCCAAAAAAAAATTCTATGCTCATTTATGATAACTGTCTATTAAGTCCGTCTAGCCATAGTCATTAGGTTTTATGGCTTGGCCATGTGCTCATAATACATCGCTTTATCTGCACTACCAACAAGCTTCGAACCCAACCATATGTTGCCTTTGACCATGTCCAGAAAAATTGAGTTAAAAGTTGCATTCAAGTCCGAGCAAAAGTCATAAAAGAGTTATTAGTTTTAATGAGCATGTTGACAAAAAAGTTTAAAAAAATAGTAAGCTCTTGAAAAGTTTCGGGTCGCATTTTGGTTTGGCTTGGACATTGTCCTTTACAACATTATTCTTTGTTTTACGATTACATTTTTCCACCCTCTTTGGGATTTTAAGCCTGTTGACCACTTGAGCACATAATATTTATTTAATTATTGTGTTGGCTTAAACAAACAAAATGATAAATTAATGATGTACTAAAAATTAACTATGGTTAATGCAAAATCAATTGACCTCAATCTGCTGGTTTTTAAATTTAATTTAAAAATAAAAAGCTAATTATTCAGTGTGAATTTTTGAGTAATTTAATTTGATTTTTTAAGTTTTTACATAGTAGATTAAAAAGCTATATTTAAAAGCTATTGAGGTAAGAAATTTATTAAATAAGTTAAAGTGTTCATTACTTCACTATGGTTTTTGTACCTCTACTTCAATGTATAAAGGGTATATTATGTTTGTACAAGCCGAAAATGAATGTAATATACAGAAGTATATATCAGAGACCCCCTTAAGTTACCTTCAATATAATCAGAAGAGCTGTGGGAGATAAAATACTCTATTGATTAATATCCAGGATCATTAAAATCAACCCACAAAGAATGGAGATATTATAAATTTAGTATTTGAGAGGCAGAAACTTTAGTAGCCTCACTGGCAAATGTATGTATAGGGTGGGCCATCTGTTGGTTTGGTTGTTAAGGACTCATAATTCGGAACATAATGCCAAGTTCAAAACTGACAATGCTGACAAATTGGGTCAATTCACTAGAAATAATTTTTTTTTTTTTTAATATTTTCTCAAAATTCGAAAAAATTACAGAAATCAACAAGCAAGCTTTTTGGTGATCTCCTGATTATGGTAATCATATTGTTTCCCAGACATAAGCTGACACTCGCTCTACTATAAAGCCTAACTACAAATATGTTTTAAAAAGAAGTATTTTTTCTGTTCTCTTGCATAAATATAAAGTCTACAGGATCGTTGCTCAACGTTGTGTTTTACAATATAGAAGAGAGCATTCGAAACCTAGGGAGAGTTTAGTCCGTTGTTCCAGATAGTCTATTAGAAATTAACCCTTTTCGAATCTCACAGTTTATAAAGTATAATGAGGGTAAAGGCTGGTTTTAAAAAAAAAGTAAAAAATATATCGTAATTGGTCGGACTTTCTATGTGACATTTTTTACAGCCACTTTCGTTAACATACGTAAGGTAAAATTCCTAGAATTTGCAGTCTAAAAAAAAACTATGGAAATTATTTTTTGATTTTTTCCCAGTCGTTTAAAATTATTTCCTCATTTTGAATGAACTAATATTAGCGAATCTTGACATTTTGTAAAACTATTTTTATTTATTTTTTCCTTTGTTTCTCCTCTTGGGAGCTTCGGTTTGAGTAATTGATTTTTATTTTCATTCGATGCGGCTGCCATCTAACGTCAACTGAGCGTGGCGTCGCTTGGTGATGTGACTACCATCCAGGCTTCCAGGGGAAGAAGCTCATCTTCTGGACTAGCACACTTTTTGCTCGCAGGTGTCATATGTGCTTGGAAGCCGCGCCATATATTGGCGAAGACGAAAACCAAGATGACAGCAGCGGTTTGTGTCTTCGCTGATCGCATTGAGCTTTTCGAGCTTTCAACAGCATCACTTTATTCAATAGAAATTTCATTTACAAAATTTTTCAATATTGTTGACCAAATAATATAAGAGAAAATTTAAATTTGCTATGTCCATTTTTTAGAACATCGGCATGATCGCTTATATCTCGTAGACGAAGTCTTATCAAAAGACCGTATGTCTCGAATGTGATTTTCGAGATATTCACCTGTCTTATATAAGCTTAACTTAAAACTTGACGCATTTATCTATTAAAGAATAATATTTTTTGTCGTTGTAATAATACTTAGATATATTTGTCAACCTAATGAACAAAAAATATGTTGACTTTTTCTCTAAATAGTCTCAGTATTTTGTTATCCAAGCAAACCAGCCAGATCAAACCTCTGGATATGATCAAGACAAAAGGTCTTGGCAGAGCGGACTTTAAACTCCTGGTAGCTTATCTATCTGGCCACCACACTGTTAGATACCATCTACAGAAAATTGGCCTATCGGACTCTTCAGAGTGTAGACTCTGTCACGAGGACTATGAAACCACCAGACATATTCTTTGTGACTGCCCAGCGCTGGTGTGGGACAGAGCCTGTCAAATGGGAATGGAACGGATTAGTCCCTTCCATCTTTGGTCAATACCAACAAAAGACCTACTGCTATTCATGCGAAAGTCTTTTGCAGTGATTTATGGGTACGGTACAAAAGATCTTCTACTCGCAGTGTCCCACATCTTTGTGAGGAACCCACGAAAAAAAAAAAAAAATCCAGGCAAACTATTTTTTCTATTATTACGTCTCAATGTATTAATAAAAAGACTACCTTTTTTTTTGAGGTGAAATTGTATCCCACTATTAGCCAACGCTCTAATAGATCCAATTTTATAAGCTGATTAATTTTGAATATTGTAAAAAATAAATATTTTTTTGTTAAAACTTATTTTCGTACCATTCTAACGATGAGTTTGCTTTAAGCAAATTCTTTCTATAAAGAGTTATGGATAAATGTTAACTGGTCTGCCCTCTCCTAAAATAAGCCCAAATAGTGTGGACATTTAGCAATTGAGTGGCTTTCAATAGAATTAAACTAAAAAATAGCTTATCCTGGGGCATTTTAATCTAGTCTGACAGACATAATGAAGATATAGACTTTTTTTTACAAAATCAATAAGTTACTCTTAACCTACATAGTAATTCAGCTGCAATCAAGTAGAAATTACAAGCAAATCGAATTATATGCCATTGAAGGTGATTTAACAAGCCATATAATATATATATATGATAGCTCTGAATGAATGTTGGCTTGGGGAGCAGCAAAAGGATATGGCAATAAATAACTGCTAAAATAAAATTTTTAAAAATATAAGTTTGTACATATATACACAAGTGTATGCAACTATATAAAACGGGCTACCCGCAGGATAATGTCGGGAACACAAACACACACACATACATCCACAAGGAAACAGCAGAGAAACCCAATGAAGCACAAAGGACTCTGTCTCTCTCTCTTATGGCAACGAGAGAGACGTTAATGCCAATGCCAAAGCCACAGTCAGGGCCAAGTTTTTGCTACGACTTCTACTATTCGATTATGATAAAATGCCTTTAGGTGACCACACAGCATGCAAACACACACATATATACTTATTATATATATATATATACACACACACATACACTGAGTGCACACATTTCTACCCAAATAATAATCGTGCACATAAATAAAACATTTTAAATCAAGTGGTTTCTCATTCAAACAAACAAACTCCCATAGAAAACCAACACAAACCAGAACCAGAACCAAAACCAGAAAAGAAATTGAAAGTCAGGACATGAAATATTTATGCTACTTTTGTTGTTTTACCTCTGTATGCATGTATATTGTATATATGTATGTATATAGCAGTTTATAGTAGCATCTTGGCATGTTTGATATTTGTGGCTTAGATGCCAATAAATAAAAACCTTTGCCAACAAATTTTAAAGTGTATTTTGTGCCCGGCCAAACTGTTACCTCCCGAAAAACAACAAAAACTATACAAAAAAAAAAGAATTGCGTACGTAAAGTCAGGCGTGACTGACTACGATCCACATCTAACGAGCGAATGTTTCCGACTGTGGAATACCCTGTATTCCTAAAAATAGTTTGGTAGAAACTTTGCTTTTTACGCCAAGTATAACCAGTAATAGAATTTTTTTTTTTTAATGAGTTAAAGCCATTTTACTTATCTACTTAAGGTCCTCCTCCAAATGTACAAACCAGAAACACTCTGCGTAATTCAATTAAGCCCACTGTGTTTTGATCCGTTAAATTCACTTTTTTCGAAAAGGAATAACAAGACACTATCCTTTTTTCCTTTGTGTCTCTTCTTCGTTTTCTAATTTTAGCTCAAAGAATGCAAGCACCTTTACATTTTTTTTGAAATAAGCTTCGTTGAATCCATTTTCACTGTTTTCGGTGCGAAATTGAATTAAGATCAATGCGTTTAAAGCTCTTTAATAGGTGAGTCCAGCAGACGAATTCATTTTTTTAAGCATTATTGCAAGTCATTAAGTTATTTAAAACGAAAAACAGAATAGTATGGAGGAAAATGGAAGCAAAGCCTGCTGTCAATGAAAGCCATAAAGCAAGATCCTCCTCCAATTTCCTATTCGTGGAATATGACTTAAATCACTTGAGGTCATGTCTGTGATAGTTAAAACTGTCTGAACCATCAAATTTAATTTTTTCTCATCCGAAAAGATCAAATTTTTCCACTGTTCTGTCCACGACATGTGATCTTTATTTATTTACTTATTATTTTTTTGTTTTTATTACATCAAATTTGACTATAAATTAATTTGTTTAAGCTCAGTTTTTGAAAAAATTTACTCTATATTAAAAAGTATTTTAAAACCTATGATTTCTAAGTCGAATTTCCACGAGAGTAGAATTTTGTTACGCGGAAACAAATCGTATTATAAATACCACTTATAAATACTTATACCATATTTATATTTTACCACACTACGATTTTTTTTCCGTGTAACAAAATTATACTATCGTGCGAATTCGATATAGGAATTTCGATTGTATCCGATTAGCAATTATAATACTAATTTGGGCACATTTGGCATTGGGTGTTTTGCCCAACTTTCTTTATAAAAATATAATTATAATAATTTTTTTTTTTTTTAACATATTTTTATTAGCTTTACCTGTATGTATGTATGTATGTATGTATGTAACAATCTCTTTCAACTTAATTTTCACCTATTTCAAGAAGTCTGATCATCTTGAAAATTTGCACAGGGGTCAAGGACTGATGACAATACAATTATTTAATAACTTTGTTCTAATATCCTGACTAGGATCATCAGGATTTAAAAAATAAAATGTACACTAAACGTATACAACAATTTTTAAAAATAATTAGTGGGCTTGTTGACAAAAGTCCATGTTTGTTTTTAGTCTTAAAATAAAAAATTATAGTTTAAAAAAACTAAAAAACACGCTTTAATAGTAAACCGAACTACAAAAGTAGAAAATAATTTTGATGTATCAAGAGTTTGTATTAAAGCAATAGAAAATTCCGACAATCAATTATGACTAATTAATTTTGAATAAGATTAAATAAGAAATTAATTTATTAATAAAATAATTCAATTACAGTAAAAAAAGCGTGGGGTGCAATTTACTATATTTTCATAATGACTTTAATTTTATAAATAGCTACTTCTGAAATAATTGTAACATTCAATATTAAGCACCCCACGCTTTTTTTACTATAATTGAATTATTTTATTAATAATTTAATTTCCAATTTAATCTTATTCCAAATTAATTAGTAGTAATTGATTGTAGGAATTTCATCAAAATTATTTTCTTCTTTTTAGTTCGATTTACTATTAAAGCGTGTTTTTTAGTTTTTTTAAACTATAATTTTTTATTTAATTTTTCAAAATTTTTAAAAATACATATATTTTCATGAATTGCAGTTTTTTTATTTTGAAATCGCCAATACAGCTTGTTGAGCTGGAGGTTTCTTAGACGGGTCGCAATTATAATAAATAAATTATATTTAAATTGTGTAGATTAAATGGAAATCATAGTATACCTTCAGGGGCTGCTTCGCAATTTGTTTGGCGCAGTGCACTGTGGGCCCAGATTTTCATATTTTGGACAAAATCCTGTCATTGCCATAGTAATTTTTGATGATGAGTGATGAAATTTAACACACTTGTTCCTAAAGGACTGAACTATTTTTCTGGAAGTTTGAGCCTCCTCAGATTCTTTTAAGATATAAACAATAGAAATTAAAAAAAAAACAAAAAAAAAGTTTAACTTAATTAAAAAAAACTGTTCATTGGAATTGTATCATATTACATACAAAGGTAGATATAAGCTCCACATACATTGAAAAAACAGCCTATACCCAAAATATTGAATGATTTTGGAGTTATAGCCACAAACCGTTTCAGCTTTCCAAACCAATTACAAAACGACGACACCATCAATTAATCTGATTTTTAAAAGTTATAATTTTTTTGGCACGCTCTTGTAATTTTCTAAAAAAAATTACAAAAATCCGTGTTTAAATTTTTACGTTTTTCCGTCAAACTTGATAATTTTTACATTTTTTATTTGCATCTTTGTAAGTATGCTATAAAATTTTAAATTGTAAATTTTTTTTACATTTTAGTATAACTTTTTAAAAAAGGGTTATTAAAGCAAAAGTTTAAAGCTTAAAGTTTTTAAGCTGAATTTTATTTTTTTTCTGAAGTAATATTTTTAAATGATAAAGTGAATGATGATTTCGTTGCTATATGTATCAGGTAAATGCAAGTTGTTTTTTTTCTGTAAGTTATCGCGAAAGCTCATAAAATACAAAATATCAACTTTGATTGCCAATAACTTCAAAACCACCAATTATAATTTAATAATTTTTTTTGCACAGGTTACCTTAATATGTGTAAAATCATATTAAATTGTTATTTTGTCCAAATTTTGACTTTCTTCTGGGGGACTTTTGGGCAAAATCTGGCTACGCGGGCATTGTATCTAAACTTGTTTTCTAGGTCAAAATTTTATTTTTGAAACCATTAAAAAATCGTAGAAAATGAAACTGTTCGAGTTTAAATTATTCGGCTAAGATTAAAAAAACAGGGAAGACATAGGTAGAAGTAAAATAAATGCAAAGATTTTTTTTGTAAAATATGTATACTAGTCAGAGCAGAAAAAGCCTATTAGCCTATATTCTTAATTTAATAAATTAATAAATATAATGCCAGATATTGCAAGTAAATATTTAAAAATTGGAATTCCAAGTTCTCATGGTTTTTGGGATCTCAATGTTCATACTTTATAGGTTTCGGAAATACTTCCTTCTCCCTGTTACAAAGATTCCAACGCTCCTAATATACTCTCTAACTTCTATAAGAAACTTGTATGAAAACAACAACAAATTAAATGTTGACTTGCGTGACCAAACCCAACCATTCTCTGATTGGTCCCTGCAGCCCCCTAAATTTGCCTCTAAATGACCAGTGCCTAAAACTGAACACAGTATGTAGATATGTTGCTACATACATATATATTTATAGGTATATGTATATGTATATACATATATATCCTTGTGTACATATCTTGTTAGTTGTACTTTGCCTGCTGTGTTGTGTTGATTGAGTTGTTGGTTGGTTTTTCGGGTTGTTTGGGTTGTTCTGGTTGGTTTGGTTGCTCTTTGGTTGATTTTTGGCTAACTTCGATGCCCCGGCAAAACTATTTGCACTTGGGTTTTTGGCTATAAAATAGCATAGCATACAGCTTTGTGGCCATAGAAGTGTAAATCATTTGTTATTGTTATTCCTTGGAGCTGACAAACATGGAATGGCAAGAGCACTCTTTAAATAAGACGCATTGGGCGGTGGTGGCAGGGACTTCAAGAAAACTAACAAAAGACCATTTTCATAATTATTATGATTGTAACAGCTAAGTGTAAATATAACAAATAAATGCTGATTGTTTTATTTGATTTTATTTATATGGCATAAATTGATACATTTTGTTATATATATATATATGAATTACGGGGTAACACCTGTGTAGAATCTTCAGAAAATCGATTTTTTTAATCTTAATTGGTAGACAATTATGTTAGAAATTATGTCCCGAAGTGATTTAAAAACAAAAAATATTTCCCCCACTTATAAGTGTCGTGTGCATGGCACCCCGCCGCTAATAGCTTCACCAATAACTCAGTCAATTTTTATCCGATCGATTTGAAATTTTGACACCATCTGTATAATATAATTTTCTAGTGAGCCATATAAGATTGTTTTATTTTACATCTCATTTTTCATGCAAATTTTATTTATTAAAGTTTGTGTTCAATTCGTTATTAAGTTTGCTTTTAATGGCAATTAAAATGGACTACCTCGAAAATTTCACCTAGAAAGGAAGTAAATTAAGTTTCCTTGATAGGCAAAGTAAATTTCATAAAAAATATAACAGAAACTAAGGAAATGCTTGATAAATAATATGGAAAACCTGGCTGTAAGGTGGTGTACTGAATACCATTGCGTACATATGACGTCGATGGTGCACGTCGCCCAAAAGATGACGTTTCACCAGAAGTCGTGCATCCATCTTAGATTGAATGTACGTACGGTGGCTAAGAGTAAAGACTTTCCAGCTGATACAAATGGTACTTAGAGCTCTGAGACTGAATAGATTTGAGGCAAAATGAAGACCTGCACTTGGGTGATGATCCAACAATTAGTAGGTCTTGCATAGCGCTGATACAATATTCGTGTCTCTCTGAAATAGAGACGACTGGTAAAATTTGCATTTGGTGGTCATATGAAATATTGGAACAATTTTGATCAAATACAAAAATAGACACAAATATTTAGACTAATATGAAATAACGTAAATACAAGTTGAAGTTCGCTGATGATGTTAAACTTTGTTTCTCGTTTAATGATTCCACGTCACATCTTTTACTTCAGGATTATTTAAACTCTCTTTATAACTGGTGTACGGTTAACCATTTGAACTTAAACCTTTCCAAATGTATGTTTATGACATTTCATCGACACAAACCTTACTTGGTTAATTACTCCATAAATGGTTCTCTTTTGGTGCGTATCTCTTTATGTACTGACTTAGGTGTTACTTTTGAGCCTAAAATTACCTTCAACACCCTTGTTTCTACAGTTGTAAATAAAGCCAGGTGTGTTTTAGGGTACATTAAACGCTGGTCAGAAGAATTTAATGATCCGTATACGACCAAGGTTCTTTATTCTGCTCTCGTTCGCCCAGGACTTAAGTACTGTTCCTGTGCTCCTGTGAGGGCACCCAATACAAAAAATATCGAGCACGAATTGAATCTGTTCAGAAACAGTTTCTCCTTTTTGCTCTACGAAGCTTAAATTGGGACGCCAATATCCGTTTGCCTCCTTATGCCAGTAGACTTCTACTAATTGATCTACCTTCTTTGAAAAATCGTAGGATTGCCCTTAATGCTATTTTTTTGCATAAACTCATAACTGGTTCCATTGATTCCCCTCTCTTCTTCGGCAGCTTTTGTTTAACATTCCTAGACGCTCCTCTAGAAATTTTGTACCCTTATCTCTTAAGAGATGCTCTACAAATTATGCTTTACATGAGCCTTTTAGAGTTTTATGTTCGAATTTTAATGACTTGGCGCGTATCCTCTCAAGTGAACTTTCGCCTTCCCGTTTGATGAGAGCTGTCTTGAACCACCTTGGCTCCAGTTAAAAATTACCCCAACGGGCCGGAGTCCGATTATTTTCTGGATTGCTGGTTCTACTTGTTTGCTACTGACCACAATTGGCTGTGGGTAGCGGCATTGCTGGCCACCAGGCAAATAAAATTCCCCCAACAGGTCAGTGGCAAACTACCTAATATTAATTATATTATATTATGTTATATATTATAAAATTTGTTTATAAGTTTCTTTTTGTATTATCCTTTTTAAATTAATCTTTTTTTTTTTTTAATTAATCAACTGATTATATTATATGTTAATCCTAAAATAAATAAAATAAAATAATTTTTAATTTTTTTAATTTCGTAGCCAAATTTATGTCAATGGTATTTTGTTTTCGACTAAACATTTGACAGAATTTTGATCAAAATTGGTTCCCAATTTCATTAAGCTCCCATATAAAAATTGAACCAGGGTTCTGCGCTGTCAAGCTCGCGCACTTCTTTGCGACACCTTGTAAAATTCATTCACACTAGGGTCGGCACATTTTTCTCACAATATTAATAAGCTCAGCGCCAAAAAAGTTTATTTTTCTCTGCATATAGCATCTGTAAAATTTAAAGACGATTCGAAAGTAAGTCAAGGGCAAATTGATAAAATTTCAAATTTTTTGGGATGCACTAGTAAATCCACCATTCCTTTTAGCAGTTTTATGTGATTTTTCTACTTTAAAACTCAAAATTAATAAATTTTGGGCCAAAAGCCCATACGCAGTTCGAAAAATTTCGCACGGAATGACAAAACTTCATATAAAAAAAAAATCCCATTTGCGATATCCCACTTTAATCAGAAAATATTAATTCAAAATAATTGTCGATAAAAAAAAACATTTTTTTAAAAATATTTCAGTTAAAAAGAAGCACAGTTGTGAAATTATTTTGCCAATTCGATTTGATTTCTATTGCAACAAGGCAGTCGATTTCAAACCACAAAAAAAATCGTTTTGGTGAAATTGGGAGCGCAGAATGTGAAATCAAAACGAATTCAAATATTTTATTCCTTTGACTGAATTTTTCATCTGTCTCGCTGAGTTCAACATTAAGTCAACTAGTTAATTGAAAAAGTAAATTATGCCCAAAATCTACAGTCATAGCGCCCAGAAGCATATTTTGCAATACTTAGTCTTTTTTTTGCTCAACAAGCTTTTTAATTTATTATAAAATATAGAAATATATAGAATATTATGTTTATTCATACTTGGTTGCTTCAAACACAAGGTCCGCCCCCACCCAGACCTCAGAACCCCATCAACTGCTGTTATAGATGTGAAACAAACGGCCCGTAGCAAAAGAGAGGAAATGAAAAAGTTTTAGGCACAGCAGCTGTAGTTGATTTTCCGGCTGCTTCTTGCTGCTCTCCGGGAACTGCCCCATCTGTCTATTGGCCATTTTGAGCCAGTTTAAGCTGAGGGAAAAATGACGGCTGCTTTGACTGGTCTTTGAATTTTCACTTAGGCTTTTTGCATAATCAAGATAAACGATAAGTAAATTTATCTTTATTAACAAATCTTCAACGTGGCTTTGGTAATTTATTTGCGGTTGCCCTTTGCAGGTTTCTGGACTTGTAATATTTTCAGTTTCAGGGTTGTCCTTTTACTTTGCCTTTTCTGAGCTGGCACGTTCGAATTAAAGTTGAACGTGTGTAAATTGACTTAGGTTACTTTTCGGAACCCAATTGATGGTTGAGGTTTGTTGGCACCAAGTTGTGGTTCAGGGACTTGCAGCCGTTTGTTAAGGATATGAAAGTTGAAGGCAGGTGCCTTATTAGATTTGTGTAGCTAAGTCTAGTGGTTTTTATTTTTTTATTATTATTTTTTTTTTTATTTATAAAAAATTAATTTTTTGCCTAATTTTAATAGTTTTCATAAATTAAAATTTAATTCAATTTTTTACACAGTCGGCGAATATCACTAAAGTGAATTAGCAATGGAGCAGCATATTGACTATTTTTTTTAAAAAACTGTTTAACAAAAATTGTACAATTCAGTAAACCCTTTTTTATTGAGATCCTTGATTTCGAAGGCGTCCTACATTTAGATCATTGGACACTTGTGCTATGATAGGGAATTAGATTTTCGTATATCGAATCCTAATAGAGAATTTGGGCGTTCCTGTTAATAAGCCTTGGGATTTCAGTTTTGAGTGAACAAATTGTAGCAATATTTTTTTTAAGTCTCATGCACTCCACTATTTTTATGATAAAGATGCCAGACAATCTGAAACGCCATGTTGATGCGGTGCATTAGTTGTCTTTCATTGAAACTCTTTGGCGGCACATGTTGTGATCCTATCGATCAACTCCTCTCATGTTTTCTCTATGCAGGGGAATTATGTGACGGACGCAATAATGTACTATCATCAGGCTTCATCAAAAGATTGAATTTTTTGTACATTTTCAAAACATCAGGCGAAAAAATGCCTTTCTTTTTGCTTCATTGTCTTCCTTATTCAACATTTCATTGTGCCAAAACATCTCATTGTGTGACATGCCCAATTTAAAGAAACAAACTCAAAAATATTCGTGAAAGCTTCTAAACTTTAAGTGTCTTTTTGTTTTCCCAATAAAGTCTACGCCTTGGCACATCCATATTACCGTTGAGAATTAAGACCATTGGACTTTGTGTAGCTCACGGAATTCTTGTCACATTTCCTGTTGTAGTTGTTGGTGAAAATTTGATAATTTCTTCGATTTTTAGATATTTGAGGTTATGTACCCGAAAAACGGCGTAACATCGAATAGCCATAACTTAGCAAAAAAAAATCATAATTGATCTCTTGAACTCTTAAATCAAAGGGTAAGAGTGGTACTAAATGATGTAACTGGAGAGACAGACAGATCTTTTTAACGCTGTACATAACTTCAAAAGTAGGAAAAAACGCCGCTTTTCGGGTACATAACCTGAAATATCTCAAAATCGTGATGGGCCAATTCTGACCACGGATTCGGATTCTACGCAGCAAATTACTTACACTGAAGTGAAACTTAGCTTTCCAAAAACTGACATGACCCCGATATTTGTAGACCTGTGTAATTGTTCGAAAATTAAAATCTCTCAAAGTTCTGTGTCAACTGCGGATTTTAATTTTAATTTAAACATGTCCATATGTATAATTTTTACGGGAAGCGCTCGAGTCCCGAGGTATTCCAACAAAGATCATCAGACTTATTAAAAACAGCTGCGAGCAGGGTACCAGCAAATCGTGGCATGAAAGAATACTGAGTGAACCTTTTAAAACCAGAAGTGGAGTGAAGCAAGGCTGTGCATTATCAACACTGCTATTCATTACAGCCTTAGATGTTGTATTTGAAACTCTAAATCAACGCTCTATCTAATAAATCTGAGACTAAACACTACAAAAGGCATGAGAATTAAAACCAATAACCAAGCAGCACGATATATTGAAAATACACGCATAGAAGACGTCAGCGAACTTGAATATCTGGGCAGCAAAAGAGGTGGTGGGGCATTGGCGGATATAGAAAACCGCTTACGCAAAGCTCTTGCAACTTTTAGCAGTCTAAATCGAATTTGGAGATGTAGTGCACTCACTCAAAACACAAAAATTTTAATCTTTAACTCCTGCATCAAATCTGTGCTTTTGTATGGCTGTGAATCGTGGCACGTTACACGAATAATTACACAGAAGCTCCAGACTTTCATTAACAGATGTCTTCGATTAAGGCTACGAAGCAAGAACCGATTGAAAAGGAAAATCAGACAAAGAAAATACAGATGGCTTGGGCACACTTTACGCAAAAATAATAACGAACCGTCTCATGCTATATTATGATGGGACCCACAAGGTAGCAGATCGCCGGGACGCCCGCGTAAAACTTGGCGCAGAACATTGACGAATGAAACACACAAGTCAACAAGTGACTTGAGATGTATAGCCCGAAATAGGGTACAATGGAAAGTCTTTATAAGTAGGTACTCTTTGTGAATAGACGAAGTTTGTACAATATGATATTGTCATAATCATGCTTATAGGCAGGCAACAATTGATGTTGAGCATTATGCCCTTGGTTGCTATAATGCTATATGGACAAGGAGCAAAAGTCCCACTGAAGCGTGAAGGAGTAAAAGAGATGGCAAGTGTACACAACGGCCTAACGGAACTATTCCATACTATTCCAATCTACTTTTATACTGTCTCCTAAAAGCCATTTTTCTTATATTCATGTCTTCAATGCTTTTAACTGGTTCACAGTCTGTTCTTGGAAAGATTAGAAAACAATTATATAATTAAAATACTTTAACACTAAGACTTTGTATGTCACGCGTGGTCTCAAGACAATTAACTTTTATACATATAAACAAAGAGATTTAAATAGCTCTAATACAATAACTTCAAATACAACTAGAGGGCTGCGGATGGTAATCGATTCATCAGTTACGATGATATGATATCAATCCTTTTCGTGGTTAACATTTTGTTCTTTTTTAAAACCCAAGATAAAAAATTTAATTGCTTTTTCCTAATATCTTGCCTTTTGTTACAGTAACTAAAGAAAAGCGTGTATGCTTGTATATACTATATCTGCACAGTGGAACAATTTTGTGAATTCTTTAAAACATTTTTCAGCAGTATCCATTTTGTTGAAGCTTTGAAGACTCCTGGCAACCCATAACAGACTAAAAGCTACTGATCAAGAGGTTGGACCAAGTCAGTTTCGAACAAATCGTTCCATCCCTTATAAATCAAAGACGGATCCGCCGCGACACCACACAGAGCAACATTATTGAATATGTCGAAAATTTATTGGATGAGTGCCCGACCAATAGCGCATTCGTTCTGCATTCGCCCCTGGTACAAAGTTTATTCTCCTTGAGGAGCAAAGTTTATTACAAAAGTTTATCTTGTGTGTATGTAAATATATGAAACAAAAATTAGAATTACAAAAAAATTGCAAAGAATGAAAATATATACAATGTGTAGCTTAAGTAAAGGAAATACTAATTACAAATAAATTACAAGTTAGATGCAAAATATTTACAGTGTAGAAGTTTAAAGGTAATGTTTTTGAAAATGCTATTTTTTTAGTTTGGTCCTTGTCAATTCTTCTTCTTCTTCTTCCAGGGCGTTGACAGTCCGTGTAGGACCTAAGCCTGTCGTATAACAGCATTCCACTCTTCTCTATCTCTGGCTCTATCTTTCCAATTAGTGATTCCAATTCTTCGTAGATCTTCCTGTATTCCGTCTATCCATCTCTTACGTGGTCTCGTAAAAATTTTCTTTTGCGGCCTATCGTCCGGCATTCGTATAACCTGGCCGGCCCATTTTAATCTTCGTCTCTTGATGTATTTTATTATTGTGTCTTCATTCATCAATTCATTTATTTCATCGTTATAACGTATTCGATATGAACCATCAGCATTTTAATCCAGCTTGCATTCTATCGCTTAGCGTTATATCGGCGACATTGTGCTCATTATATAGTACACCAAGTAATTTAAAACTTTTTACTCCTTCAAAACAGTATTGGCCAATTTTAATGGATCTAGGTGTATTGTTATCTTTTGAAATCACCATGTACTTCGTTTTTTCGTTATTAATTTCAATTCCGACCAATTTGGCTCCGGACACAATTTTAAGGAATGTTTGCTTTAATATGTCTTTATTGGTTGCTATCAATGCAAGATCATCCGCATATCCACATAGCTGTACTGGATATCTCAATACAGTTCCTTTTTTGTTTCCTTCGTCAACTCTTAATAGCGCGAAATTTAGAACGAGATTAAATCTAACTGCTGATAGTGAATCACCTTATCTTACTCCTGAATTAATGTCAAATGTGTCTGATTGCCGGTTTTGTATGAAAACGGCTGCATTCGATTTTTTAAGAGTCATCATCACTAAACGTGTTATTTTTTGAGATACACCTTGGAACAGAAGTGCTTGACGGATTATTTCTCTCTTTATGCTGTCGATGGCTTGCTTCCATGTTCTACACATTTTTCGACGGCCTGCTCAATAACAAATAGTTGATCTGTTGTACTTCTTTCTTTTCGAAAGCCACATTGATATTGAACCAGCACTTCTTCAGCAGTAGTACTAACTCTTTCGTATATTATGTTGGTAAGTACTTAGTATGCCGTGGAAAGAAGAGATATACCTCGGTAGTTTGCACAATCACTTTTGTCACCTTTCTTAAATATAGGGCATATAATAGCTTTATTCCACTCCTCAGGCATTTCTTCTTGTTTCCAGATAGTGACAATGATTTCGTGAAGGCGATTAAGTGCAGTTTCTCCACCATATTTAAGAAGTTCTGCATTTATGGAGTCAGCACCTGGTGCTTTATTGTTTTTAAGTTTGTTAAGTGCGTCCATGACTTCCTCAAGGGTTGGTTCATTTATATTTGGTTCTGCAGTGTATACATTAAATTTATCTTCTTCATCTAGATGTGTTGACATAAGTAATTCGTGGAAGTGTTCTTTCCATCGATCGAGTATAGATTCTTCTTCAATTAACGGACTACCATTTTTATCTTTGCAAAAAGAAAAATTCAAACTATTGCGAAACAAATTCAAAGTATAGAACTAGACGCCAATGGAAACAATACAAAATAGTTCTATAGAAGCATAACCAAAATGAGATCGGTCCTTGTCAATTATTTGTGTTTATTCCGAGTAAATATTTTGCAAACGTGTGCGTCTTGATTTTTTCATTTCCTACTACCAGCTCTTCGTCTTCTCTTCATACATCGCGAAAAACACACTTTTGGATGTGCTCCTATGGAGCAGAGTTGTTAATACGAGTAAATCTTTATGTTAAACTGGTATACAACTTACTTCAATTTGATCTGGTGGAAAGAAATGTACGTCACTATAGGGACACTTGATGTATCCCAAATGGGCGTACGTGCGCGAGCAATGGGGAACGTGACGGACCATCCGGTGTGGCAGAACATGATGGTCGGCGTTGAATGGACAAATCGACATTCCATTAGAGTCACTTAATAAATCTGCGGCAACAACATTTGTTACGGGCTCCATCTTCTTTTATCTTGGATAAATTTAGAAACAAAGCTTTTAAAATCAAAATGAATAAATGAAGAAATGAAAGCACTTTTTTTTTTTTTTTCTTTAACTTTTTTTGTTTTTTTACAAGATTTCAAAATTTTAATCACAATCCCGACTATTCTCTTTAAGAATAATTTACAAGTGAGCTAGAATAAAGGAAAGCTATAAGGTTAACTTGACGTCAAAATTTTTGTCAAATTTTTTGTGCAAAGCCAACTACGATGTCAAGTCTTGTTAAACTATTCAGTTCATATAGGAGTGGGTATAAAATCGATAAATTTTTGTCAGATATCTGCTGGTACTTTAATACCATACTAAAATAACCAATTGATATCTGGCAACACTCTTAAGAAGAACAAGTCTTAAGAAGAAAACTTGAGAGAAATAAAGCAATTAGAATTAAGCACTTAAAGTTATCGGTCATACTTTATTTTATGGAGCCAATTATGGCTTAAAAACTTTGAAGGTATGTGTCGATTGTTTTTCACTATACATATCCAGGATAGATTTTGTTGTGTCCCAAGGCGTGCATACTAGCAGATGGATATGGCTATATCTGCAACCCGGAAGAAGGTTCAAAGTGTCAAAAGTACGGATTTTAAAAACAATCTAATGCTCATATAGACAGTAGGCTCATTTGGTTGCACAGACTGCAGTGTCATAAGGAATAAGGTGAAGCTCATGTTTTTTTTCAAAAATTTTAGACAGAAGCATCAAAACATTAGATTAAGCTTTTAAGTTAAATTTTTGGGATACAAACAAACGCTAATTGAATTTAATTCTTTTTTCCTAATTAAATTGGAGCCATTTTACTTTTTGTACATTTCCAAAAAATCGTCTTCGGCATACATTGTACCATCCCATTATAAGGCAAGTTTTTATCTACATACAATGGTCATTATTTATATTTTGTACCTTGGCAATACTAATGCTGCCAAATGGAATCTGATACTTTCATTGAAAAGTTTGGCATTGAATCGTGAAAATTTTCGTGTCGCTATCTTGACAAGAGTGCAACAGTCAACTTCATTCGATAATAGATGAGAAAACTCCATAGTATGCTGTTAAATGCTGGTTTGCAGAATTGAGTCGAAGCCATGAATGAAGTGGTACTGCGAGATCCGAAGAAGTATCCCAGGGCAGATTTGATCGCGTTGGATACTGCATAACTTGAACATAGCTAAAAAAAGATTGGTGTAATTTGGTGTAAAGAAAAGGCAAAGATATATCACCATCAAAAGACGCTTAGAAGATGGTGACAGGCGATGAAACGTAGGGCATGATATACAGCCATTTGTTTGCCAGAAGTGTTCAGTAAAGTAAGAAAAACGAATCATTCTTCATCACAATACTGCGAGATCTCACACATCGACACAACCAAGAAAGTTTTTTTACCATCCGTCGTAAAGTCCTGATTTAGATCTCAATGGTTTTCTTTTTTTCCGCACATCAAAAATAAGGGCAGGTATAATTTGTGGGTACCGTATGGTACAAAGGGTATATTAAGTTTGTGCAAGCCGAAAATGTATGGAACATACAGAAGGAGACGTCGGAGACCCCCCAAAGTTACCCAAAGTATGATCGGGGTGACTAGAGAAGTCGGTATACGCATGTTCGTCAGAGATGGTAAGAGCTAGAGCAACCACATTCAAATTCAGTTGGAATCAGTCAATTGGATGCGTTATTATGTCAGGGAAGTCAAGTTTATTTTATATTTTTGATATCGGGGATATTTTGTATAGCTCCCATAGGGGTGTTTCAGAGGACCTCGAAAAACCCCAAATGTTTTAAACCAATAATTCGTTTGTTTATGAAGCTATCGTAACCAAATTTGGCGCTCGAAAGTTTTTAGAGTTCCAAATCACTGTACCAAATTTTATCAAAATCGGTTGACTATATCATATAACCCCATAGGACCGATCGGTCAAAAAAAGTTGTTGGTGCAAAATTCGACTGATTTTTGTTTGCCGTCCGCGCCCGACTTTAAGGTACGCCATCTTTTTAAACCGTATTTGTTTTTGGTTCTCTTCTTTTATTTATTTGCTGGATTATTGGTGGTATGTGGAAGACATTTTTTCAGGCTACTTTCAGAATCTCAAACACGGGTTAGCTCTAATAACGAGTTTGTTCGTCCGAGCTTTTCGAACATAGATATTTAGCAAATTTGTCGGTGATATATTGGGTATCTATAGTATATTCTTTTTTTGTTGCTATTCATTCATCATTCTAAACTTGCCATTCAATGCCGTGTTGGCAATGATTTGGTTCAAAGTATATTTCCAAAATACCAAAAAACTCTGTGTCTGGACTTTACTGCTAAACCACGTTCCATTTCTGTAAAAGCAAAAATATGTTGAAAGTATAACTAATGAATTAGATTATACTTTTATTATTGACTGCAATGTATTTTTTATGCTACCATTACTTATATATTTTTATTTTTACTTTTTTGGTAAAATTTCAGCAGCAAACACGTTTGAAGGAAACAATCATGCCTGCAATAGTTTCCTGTCTGATTGTAAAACGATTATCTATATGTATCCTTTGAGCTCATAAAGGATGTGCACACACTTACACACACACACAGATACACGTAGACTGCGGGAGTTCCGTTTGATGGAAAATAAAGAAAACGAATTGAGTGCACAAGAACTGGCCAACTTGCTGAAGGATCTGAAGATGAAGCTACAACCAGTTGCCTTGTTGCATCAAAGAATGCCACTGATTAAAGTCAGCAAGATGGAAAGAAGCAGCAGCACACAGCCAACTTGCAACGGATTGAGTTTGGGTAAAAGCAGGAATTGCAGCAAGTGAGTAGCGCTTGGAAACGAGGTAAGCAAGTAAAATAGCTTTGGTATTGCTTTACATTACCTATGAAGTAAATAAGGAATTTGAGATGCTGCACTGCAGCAACGGCAGCAGCAGCTCACTAAAGCACTGTAAAAAGGCATTAAAGGATTACGTAGTTTGGAATTTACTATTTACTATGAGTATAATATGGTCATGCATTGGGCGCTCCATGCTTTGTCATGGAGCTAAGGACAAAACGAAGGATAAAGCAACCAAATAAAAAAATAGCTTGCAGAAAACAATTCACGTTGACAGGACATTGATGACTTATTGTTTGGTAATATGCCTTGGATCTAATACTAACATAAAAGTTATTCGTTAGGTCTTACTGGATAAGTCAGAAAATTGACTTTAGATGATTAGGACAGATAGTTATTGAATTTAAAATTGTTGTGGTTAAAAATGAATTCTTACTAGGCTCCTATAGAAAATTCTGCCAGTATAACTTAAGGTTTCCAATGGTTTCAAAAAAAGTTCAAAACAATTTTAATATTAAGCTTTCATATCAAGTATTTTTTCAAAAAACGATATTCGGCTCTGAGAAAATAATCTTTATATATTGGATATCAAAAAGTATTGTTTAATATTGATTGGACTCACTGGAGCACAATCAATCCTGCCATTTTTGCATTATCTATAAAATTTGCTGATTGCCTCACCTGACAAATTGCAAGTAACAATACACTTAAAAAAAAAATATATTGGACATACATTTAAATAATTAAAAAATATGATTTTTTGTTATATTTTTTTGGAATCTTTTAATACACTTGAAGATAAGATTGCAGCATTAAAAATATAAATTTATTAAATTAAAAAAAATATAAATTTAACTTATTTTCTTAAATTTTGCAGTTAAGTTAAAAGAGATTTCTGATAAACCAGCAATTATTTCTTGAATTTTTTTTCGACTAGATATTTTTATTTTAACTTATTTTTATTTATGTATTTTTATACACAGCTAATCAGTTGACAATAATTTTATTTTTTAAACTTTTTAAAAATGACTTAATCGATTGTGCTCCTTGGCTTTTAACTTATAACATTTTATTTATTTATTATTATACAAAATATTGATAAATTAAAATTTTTTTTAACTTATGGCAAAAATAATTGATTTACAAAAAATTATAATTGTATTTTATTTGCAATATATCGAATGATGACCTGTAATAAATTGAATATGGGAAAGGCTTGTAAGTTGACACACCATAGCTTTTTTAGCTATATCTCGACATTGAATACACAAAGGCATCAATGTAAATATACCGTTGGAAAGAGAAAAGAAAGAGCTATAATCTAAAATAATCAAATTATTTGAAATCTATAAAATTAAGCTTTTTGCAGAAAATGTTCAAAAGAGCTTGAAAACGACCACCAAAAAAAACGGCTTGTAAGTTGTCACTCCTGCAAAACTCGATGAAAATTTAAGAAAACTGGAATAAAAACGCATGATTGCTAAAATTTATGAAAATTTATTGATTTTCAATTTAACTGAGCATTAAATTGAATTTAAAAAAACCAAAAAAATTTAACTTTCCAGAGAAGTCAAAATTGTGGTTTTTTGTGATTGGTCGAAGTGCAGCCATACTAAAAATGAATTGGAATGGAAAATATTGAAAAATAAAATGGCAGAAAAATGCACTAAAAACAATTCAAATTAGTTTCAATGACAATTCCACACAATAAAAAAGTCATGTAAATAACATAGCAATGTAAAAAAATGAAAATTGATGTTTGACAACTTACAAGCTAAAAAGTGTGCCAACTTACATTTTTGAAGCCATTTTGGAATGCATTGAAAAAAATTTGTCAATTCAGTGTATGTCCGAACACATTTTTTGATTATGAAAGTTCATTGAATTTCAGTTCCAGCACATATATTGTCCTTGATTTCTTATTTTGATTTGACCACTTTTTGAGCTCAATCAAAAATAATGTTTTTTATTTTCCGATTTCTTTAAAAACAATTTTTATATTCTGTCACACACATACTGCATTTTTGAGTCTGTTCGCATCAAAAACACATTAAAATTGTTTACGGCGTATTTGCCATCGAAGACAGGTGGAATTTTGGTATTTTCATTGCTGGAACATCAAAATCGACCAGATGTGCCAACTTACTATTTGAAATTTTTCGAGTTTTATTGAAAAAGCAAGTGGCTTTAACCTTTTTTCGCGCACTGTATGTAAGAAAAGAGGTGAATTGATTATGCTTTTTTTAAATATCTTACATTTACGTTTTTCTTTAAAATTTTTAAAAAAAATTAAATTAGTTTAATTTATGCCTAAAATAATTTTTAAAAAAAGATTTATTTAAATTGCAAAAAAAAATATTTATTTTATTTGCAATTTATCAGATAAGCAAGAAATAAAAATGAGAGCATTTTTTTTTTATTTTATGTTTATCAATTTATTTATTTTTATCAATAAATTTAAGAAAAAATTATGCATATTTATAAACAATCTATCAGATGATAATAAGCTAATTAGATTTTTTGTGCTTTACACATTTTATATTTATTTATTTTATTATTTTTCAATTTATTTATTTCTTTAATTTATGCCAAATATAGTAAAAACTGATGAATTTAATAATCAAAATTCTAATTGGGTTAAAACTTTACAAGACATGGTTAGGTGGGGCTTTGGCTAGGTCAAAGCAGGTTGGCGTTCGTACTGTGGCTTAATTGTTCTCCTATCTTTAACATTTTGAGAATTTGAATGAAGTTTTGAGCAGATTTGCGAGGAAGAGTTTCGAAATGAAAGTGTTATATCTCCTACTTATCTCCGCAGAAAATAGAAGAAAAAGGCCGTGATGAAGAACTAGCTTTTTTTTGACCATTAGGCCCTGGTCTTGTTCTTTCTGAGCCGTAGTAGTTCATGTCGTTGCTTTGGATTGAAACTTTGCCAGAGTGCTTGGGATATGTGGCAACTGGACGCAGCTGTTTTTTCTGAATATCTTGGTAATCTCCATCATGACATTTTCAAGAGGTCTTTTTATATCTATAGTCGCAAGAGCCGTTGGTAGTGCTGGTTCATTTTTTAAACGTTTTGCTTTTGCTTATCTGGCTCAAGACACAAACTTATCAAAATCAGAGCTTACTTTATTATCTGATTAAATTTTTTACAAGTTGTTTTCAGGAAGTTATCTGTTTAAGTGCTCCATTATATTGTCTCCCCCATCTAATTGCACAAATTTTTGAAACACTTAATCACTTTGATCATACGCTCGTGCTCATCCAAACAGTCAATAAAATGAAACTTCAATTAATCGAATATCTAACAAATTAGAGAAAAAAAAGACTACAAAAAGAAAATTGTTTGTCGCTTGGCTTTTTCGTAATGGCCAATGGTTAAGGGCTCCTTTGTCCATTTCTCCACACTCAATCACTCAAAAGCCACGTTACAAAGCAAACAAAGTACAAAATGATATAGTATGTATTGTAGTAACTGTCAGACAGGAAGCACGAAACAAGCCGTATAAAACTTTTATTTCCACACATGCAACAACAACAACAAAGTAAGGACGACAAAATGGCGAACAGTCAGGTCATTTTTTTTCCATTTTTATTTGACCGCAGCTAATTGTTTTTCGTTACGCTACGCATACCAATGCATTTAGCAGAACTCTCAAATGTTTTATGGCCTCACGCACGGCAGGACAATAACTTACTTTGCACGGCAAGGCAGTAAGAGTATTTACAGGATACATATTTCCTAAGAGCAACAAAAACGCAATCATAAACTAAACCCAAAGGCATCCACAAACACTTGAAAAATGTATTAATGTGACTTCAACGCATACACACGAACATATCGCCAACCACTACACCAACAATCACATACATTAAGTCAAAAAAGTTTCGACATAGCTATATTTGTAAAAGTTATCTGTCAACAAATTTTGGATATAATTAACTTTAAAAGTTCTTGCAACTTTTATAGCCCTTCTTAAATCTTCTTTAATGCTTAAATATATTTGTGTCCTTTCTTATTTGATCTAAAGCTACTGTTGTTCTTTTTCGAAAATGTTGAAATTTTTTTTTACAAATATCTAAAGTAAAAAGTTCCCAGCGTTTTTTGGTTTTACTTCGAGGATGCCCCGTTTTGTTCTACAACTTTTGTCCATTTAGAAGGCAGTTTCATAATTCCCCGATTAAACAAATCCTCGTTCCTATCGGTAAAAAACCTGAGCAACTTAATTTCAAATGCCTCTCTTGAAGCCATTTCTTTACCATTAGGTAATTTTTCAAATGGTTAAATAGGTGATAGTCGCTCAACTACAGTCTGGCCTATACTGTGGGTGCGATAAAACATTCCATCCAAACTCTTGGAGCTTCTGACGCGTCATTAAAGATGTGTGCGGCTTCGCGTTGTCTTGATGGAACACAACACCTATTGTCCAATTTTGACCGCTTCTGGTCGATCACCTGATTCAATCTAGTTAGTTGTTGACAATATAGGACCGAATTGGGAGCAGTTCACAGTGGATGATTCTCTTCCAATCCCACCAAACACACAGCAAAACCCTCGTGGCCGTTAATCCGGGCTTGGCGATCGTTTAAGCCGCTTCAACGCAATTGAACCACGATCTTTTTCGGCTGTTGTACCCGTATGTGACCCATTTCTCATTGCCAGTCACCATCCGCTTCAAAAATGGTTCGATTTCGTCACGTTTCATCAAAAAATTACAAGCATCCATTTGGTCCAAAAGATTGTTTCGCAAAAATTCGTGTGCCACCCATACATCGAGCTTCTTCTTGATACCAGCCTGATGCAAATGTTTCCAAATGGTTTCCTGGGTAATCTTTAGTTCATGGGTTTTAGAATTCGATGATGTTCGATGATTTTATAAACATTTTCGACGATTGGCCTACCAGAGCGTGGCCCATCTTCGACGTTCACATTACTAGAACGCAATCTTTGGAATCACAGCTTTGCTGTTGTATTCGATACTGTATTGGGTCCATATACAGGACTAATTTTTTTTGTCCGCCTATTCGCCTTTTCACCTTGGTCATAGTGGTACTGAAGAATGCATTGCATTTTTTATTTTATACTTCCAATTTGACACTCTTTAGCATAAAACTGGCTTCACCAAACAAAAATTGATCAAGACCCTTTTTTATGATATGACCCAATACGATATATACAACTTGAGATATGGCTAACTAAAGACATCTTGCAAAAACCGCCGGGAACTTTTTACTTTACCTAATATTATGACGATGATGAAAAACATGGTATCATAAAAAATTTTTAGAAAATTGGTTTGCGTGATTGGTAAGTTGCTTTGAGGTAAAGTCAATGTGTCCTTGTTTATCAGATTCTCATGAATCCATGCAGCAAATTATATTGTTCTGGGGGAAAAATAGGAATACACTTATGACAGAAATAAATTTGAAATGCCTTATTTTTGCTAAGCGAATAATTTTCAATCTTGCTTTACGCTAAAGCAATTAATAATTTACATAATAAATTTAAATATTTTTTAAAAAAAAATTGAAGTCTGAGCTGTGCAAAAACTTTTGTGCTAAACTGTAGGTATGTGCAATGAAGTTTGCAAAAGTAATCTGAAAACTAAAGCGAAAATTTAGCGCTTTCCGTTTGGTTGATTTAATTGCCGGTTCTTTGAGCTCAGTATAGCAAAAATACATTTTAATTAATCAAAACTAAAGTCGCCTTAAACATAAGCTGCAAAAAAAAAAAAACAAAAAAAATGTAGCATACTTTTCTGCATGCATTGAAATTTGTAAAGGCTGAAGGCTGTTTCCTTTTCCGGTTGCCATAAGCTTGAAACAATAGACGACGCATTCTACAAGAGTGTGCGTGTGTTTGTGTATGTGGTGCACATGTGTGTGTGCTTAAAAGAGTACGCTAGAGCATGAGTGGGACAAATCTGAAGTGCATGGCTCGTTGCTTTGGTTTCTCTTCTCATATTTTATATTCTCTCTCTTCTTGCTAAAGAATCTGTGAAATGAGCCATAATAAGCCGCTGGCCAAGCATTAAATTGCAGCATGACAGGCTTCATCCGATGGCCATATTATCCAGCAATTTTATATGGCAAATCGTTAGATGGCTAATATGCATATTTTATATGCATCCAATTAAACGCAGGCATAGGAGTTTTAAATCTTAAGGCATGTTTTTAAATGCATTAAGGTAAAGAGATTTGGAGCATCTACTGTCGCTAAATAATGGGTTGTATATTTTTGTGAGTGTTTATTAAAACTTTGCTAGTGTTGTAAAGTCGAAAATCGTTCAATCACCATTAAGTTCGCATTAAAAAGTAGTGGAAATAAGTGTATGTGTGTTTCTAATTGGTTTATACTATTTATTTGAAAGAAAATACAATTTTTTCAACAATTTTCATTTCTAAATTAGTTGAAGAAACAAATTAATAACCAAAAATTAAAATTTAAAAATTAGTACATTTTTTTTAATATTAATAGTTATGTCTAACATCGTTGATCTGCTTTGGCTTAGACTTAAAAATACTTTGCAGCTAAGAGTTATCCATTTCCGCCAACTCTTCGAGCAAAGACCTTTTAAGATCAGCCATGTTTTTAAATTCAAGACCTTTCCTGCAGGCCCTCATGAAATGTACACCACTTAGTTCTTCTAGGGGCTTTAAGTGGGCGCCGATTGCTGACCCTTCCATTAATAATATTTTTCTTTACCAAAAGAAGGCGTTTTTCTTGTAGGCAGTAAGGATTGAGGTACATTCCTTGATTGGGGTGAGTCTCCACCATGATTCACTTAAAATTAAAAGTTTTTTCCTCTCAAAATTATATTTCTCTAAAAAAGTCAAACAGACGGTTATATGGTCCTGCTATATTTTCATAATGTGCACACTGGAAGCATATTTGTTTTTGTTAAATAAAATAAAATAAAAATTTGTTTGTTATTTTTCTTGGATACTGTTTTTTTTTCGGCCGCCAGATGAAATATTAGTTTCTTACGGAAATCTGCAAAATTGCTTGATTTTACCATAGCTAGCGCTTAACTGTATCCATCACGACTCAATCACCCTCTGTTGGATACCGGGGCACTCCGGTGTCCCTGGTAACGAGGAGGCAAATGAGTGCGCCAGGAACGGATCAGCACAGCCAGCTAACCTTGTGGTTACGAAGGACGTTACAGGACGTTGTATCGCAAATTAGGGGGACGGCCAGAGCTCTGGCGGAAAGAGAATAGGACACTGCGTCCGGCTGTCGCATCTCCCGAGCACTCTGGCCATGGTATAATCCAAAGCGAACATATGAACTCCTGCGCTTTCATAAGAACAGAACCAGGATGGTGGTAGAAGTTGTAACGGGGCACTGCTCCATGGGCCTAATGGCCGAGATGATGAGGACGAGACAGAAAGCATCCAAAACTGCTATGTGATTGCCCGGCGCTTTTTAGAAGACGAACCCAGTTTCTGGGTAAACCATTCTTTGATGACCTGGGTTGTCTGGCTCTTGTGCCCATAGCGGATCTGGCCACTTTTGTCGAATCTTCAAAATGGTTCTGCAAGGATAGGGACTTAGCTGACTAGGAATGGCACCAGGTCTTTTTTGAGCCTCGAAATAATCGTCACTCCCTCAATTACTGATTGATTTTTGAAAAAATTTCGTTTCTATGCCGAGTCGGTCGATTTGACATATTTTAAAGCCACATCAAGACTCAATCATGACTTCTGCAGAGATTCTCAGCTTATTAAAAATGTTGGGGGTGGGATATGGCTTCCAATTTGAGCATATCCAGGTAGATTGGTTAAAGACGATATTGTACCCCAATTATGGTTTCTTTAGGTTTTAACAGCTTACAATAGATAAGTCCCACCAAATACACAGCATAATCGTGACAGTAAGCACATTCAACGTGTGCTTTGCCTTGAATATGGCTTGGCGGATCTTCATACTGGAATTCAGCCTTCATGTACGCTGACGATTGTTAACATGGAAATCCTCATTTAACAACGGCAGGTTGTTTGACTTAGATCAGCATCTCCGTAAACTTTTTTCAGCTCTCGATGCGCTTCAGCCGTCGTTTTCGCTGAATTACAGAAATGGCAAATTTTTGGCACATTTTCACACAATCAAAAGAAAATGACATCAAAAACAAATTCACTAGTGTGGTAAAACGGCCTGTCTTAGCTTGCTTCATTTTGCTTTGGATATGTAAAAATTAACCAACACTTATTGCTGCAGCCACCTATCGATGAAAAGCGGTAGCTGAATACAAAAACAAAATACACCATTTGACACTAGTAAGTGGTTAGTATGAACCTTCTGCATCTTTGTTACGGTAGCTCACATCGTTAGTTGTGTATTTATTTTATTTAAATCCTCCTCGTTAAGTTTTTTTGTGGAATCAAAAAATTACGTATAGTTTCATAATTTCTTACGTTTTAAATGGAATTTTCATCGTCAAACATGCATAATATTGAAATCTGGTCAAATATGTATAAAATCGAAAAATTATTGTTAGTTTGGTGCATATTCATGCGCAATGAAACTTACCACACATGACGGATTTTTTGAAAGAATTTCTAATATTTTATAATACGTACACATTCCTATTCCTCGTCACGGAAGATGCATTTTGCGACATGATCCTATAAAGCATAGTTTTTAGTAAAAGTAGTCATTTATGTTCAAATGAAATACAACTTACATCGATTACATCAGGCGGGAAATAATGAACATCGCTATAAGGGCATTTGATGTAGCCCTTATGTCGATTTTTTTTTAAACAACCCGGCATATGTGTTACTAGACGGTGTGGTTGCATGCGATGGTGGTCCTCCAAGGGGCACACCACAAATCCATTGGAATCAATTAAGTTGTCCGGCGGTACCTCTGGTCCATTATGTTTTGTATTTGGCATTGTTTTATGAATTAAAATTATTTTTTTATTTTTTTAAGAAAAAAAAATTTTTTTTTAAATTAATTTTTGGAACTCCGACAAAAATCACAAGCTGCGTGCTCTGGCTCTGCCAATTGAAAAGTGAACTGAAATGGTTAAAGACAATATCTAAGGTTACTTCGACGTCAAAAATATGTCTTTTTTTTTCGAATTTTTTAGCAACGCCAACTATGATTAGAACCTTTGCAAAACTATTGATGTAAATATGTATGGATGATGACTTTTCTTGTTTGGGTGTAAGCCGCAATTCGTCTGCGAAGAAAATGAAAATTCCTAGCTCTTATGGAAATGTAGATGTTCTTACAAACAGATCAAACTATAAGATGCACGGTTTGTTGAAAACCATCTTATGATCATACAAAGTCCATTGATTGACCGAAGCAAGATGGTGGCGCAGCCTGCGAATTAGGATAACCATCGCGTATATCGCCAAAATAGTAATTTTTTTCAGACTACCCAAATTTTAGTTTTTATTTGTGCTAATTTTCAAAATTATATTTATTTTTATTTTCTTTCTTATTTGAGGAATTGCAAATCCAGCCTATGTAGCGGGAGATATTTTTTAATGGTCACTGAAAGATACTCATCACAAGACCAAGATTTGGTGATCTTTTCCAACAGAAGATGTTATTTCGGTACGTGACATGGTGCAGCAGGGTTTTAAAGCTTCATCTCTGTAGCCTCTTCATTGGATTGTCTTCACAGAGCCCTTACACCAGCCTTTTTTCGGTGTCTTTAAAGTGGCTCATTGTGGCGAAGGGTAACTGTCCCAGTCTGAGGTCACAGCACAAAGTCGAATTTCAGTGATGAGTCGCAAGGCGCTGTTCTGAAACGTCTCTAAGGCTCTTAAACAGCTTTTCGAACGAAAAATGAAGAGTATAAAGTACTCTTAGAGATGAGTGACAAGTCAGTCCATTTTGAATATTTTTAGGTAGGAAATTTTTATAATTCGTTATGAATGCAGACTACATGAAAGTCGACTATTCAGAGTGACCCTTAGATATTTATATTCCGCTTTGGAAGCTTCAGAACTGGAACTCGACAGCCTAGCTTACACTGGTTGTGACTGATTTTTCCTTAGAGGGTACAGCACTGCCCGACACTTAGATGGGTTTAAGAAAATGTTCCATTTCCGAGCCTAGCTGTCAAGCATGGGGATGTATTCCTAAATGACATCTGCTGCCTATATGATGATCATAAGTTTTCCGCTCTACACATTATCGGTCTTACACCATATAAAAAATGCATAGCAATGTGGCTAGGACGCTTTTATGCGAGATTCCAGCCGGCTCTTATGACTCATACCGAAGATTGGACTTCTTTCGTTTTGACGAGAAATCTCTTTAACCTGACTACGTTTTCAGTAGATTGAAATATAAGGTGGGAGCAGAATTATAATTTTTGAGAGAAGCCAACTTATCTTTGTAGCTGTACTCCTTGTTGTTAAACGCTTTTGAAATGTAGATTCAGAATCGGTTATATCATGTCCTTCACTGAACCCGAATAGGTGGTCCGGAAGAAAGCCACAATGTTCTTTTGATTATCCTGTTTCATCATATGCATGCAATAAGTGCATAAAAAGTTTTTATTAAATTAAATAAATTATTTATTAAGTTATCATTGCTATTAAAAATTTTTGAAATAAAAATAGATAAATAAGTATTACCTCGAATGTGAATCAAACCAGGGTTTCGAGTTGACTTTTAGTCTAGACTTTAGAGTCTACGAACTTAGCTGCTCTGATTGTATGATATACAACTGAGGCGATTCGAACTTTAGTGTCTTGAAAACTATTTTATAATTATATCCCATTTTAATGGTCCGATTATATTAATAACTTTTGGTACTAATCGAAAGGTTTTTTATTTTTTTTATAAATAAATGAAAAATATTTTTTTAAATATCACTTTAATTTGTTTTTTTTTTTTTTTTTTGTTACACATATATTAACATATATTATTCAAATAAAATGCGCAATTCTTATGTTTTTCATTTACCAAATGTTTATTTAGTATATTATTCACTCTTAAAACATCTTAGTTTATGTTGTACTCTCATTAGTTTCATTACTTCTTAACAGCGTAACAAATTCGAGTCTTATTATTCTGGCTGCTCTCTCAATACTCCGCACTGCTGCTTTATTGCTGCCAACTCTTGTCTTTCCTTACTTTACTAACGCTGCCAATTTCTATACTTAATGGTCAGCTGCTAAGCTGCCAACCGTCATTCCAACATATATAGTTTATTTTCTTGTATATGTCATAATTTAAATAAAAATGAATGCGTAGATTCATGGCTGATTCAGGCATGATTTCATTACTTATTCAGGCCTGAACCGAACTGAAGGGAATTTTATAATTTTTAATAAATAATTTTTTTAATAAAATTTTATATGAACTTTTTTTACTTTTTTTTTAATTTTTTATTTTTATAGTTTTCTTTTTATTTAATATCTAGTTGAACATTTTTTTATAATACATAATTTCTAATGGAAATTATTCATAAAATATTAAATGAAACCTTAATTTATTTTATTTTGTATTGTTTTATTATATTATATAAAAAATAATTTATTTTTATTTATATATTATATTTTTAATTTTTATTTTAATTTTGTACTTTTTTTTATTTTACAATATTGTATTATTATGCAAAATGTTTAATTTTTTTTACTGTTCTCTATATAATTTCTAATATATTAATACTTTTGTTTAATTTTGTATTTATTATAATTTATTGTATTATGTTACATTTAAAATTTTTTTTGAAATTTTATATAAATAAATATTTTTTATCAAATGTCATAGGCAATTTTTTATAACTTTTTTTAATTCTTTATTTTTATAATGTTTTTAAAGTATTTGTTTTTATTGTTGTTTATATGAAGCTATAAAAAGATGTAATGGTTTAGGGTATCTCTGTGTGGTCTGCCTGTAACATTCAGCATATTTTTTTTTGTTAATATAAAGTTTTGTTCAAGTTATTATTAGACTTATTCTTAGTCAGATACAGTATATTAAAAGCCGGAATATCGTTCCTAAATTTTACTCTTCTACAAAAGATGGGAATTTAATTTGGGAAAGTTAATAAGTAAGCAAATTTTTGTATGCCTAAATACTAGTTCATATACTCAATCAATAGACCATAAATTTACCTAGCAACTACGCATGTTATCACAAATCATGAATCCAAAATCGAATTTAAAAACCATTCAGCGTTAAAGAGCCCAACAAAAACCCAATTACAATAAATGTGCCAAATTAAAACAACTTATTGTACATGGAATAATAAATGCTCATTATTATTTTAAATACAATATTTATCGCTGGGCTGTTAAAATGTTTTCACCAAACATTTTACATGCGGCGATAATTGTGCAAAAATAAGCAAAAATTTTCTGGTGCAACAAAGAGAAATAGAAAATGGCAAACATGGCGGCAACGGAAACGGAAGACACAACAACAACAACCAAAAGGCAGCAATAACAATAACAACAACAATGGCAAAAACCACATGCCAACACTTAATGCCAGCCGCGAGCTGGAGCTGGAGCTGGAACTGAAGCTGAAGCGGCATATTATGCTTAATTATAAGCAAACGCACAAGGGTCGAGTATGGACATTGGACAGTGGGACAATGGACGTTGGGACAATAACAACAATAACTGGAACAAAAATAAAACAACAACAGTAACAACTGTGGCAAAGGAACAGCAGCATGGAAAGCCATGCAAAAATGCTGCCATTATATGTGTGTGTTTGGGCGTGAGTATGAGTGTGAGTGAATGTGAATGAGTACATATGAGTGAGTGTGTGCGTGAGTACGTATGGGTATGAGTGTGTGTGTGTGAGTGCGCCAAACAACACGACGCATAACTCATATTACGCGCTAGAGTAGCGCTTTAATTTCGCATGCTATGCACACACATGTGTTTGTGGTGTACACAAACTCTTCTATAGATACGACTATAGCAGACTTGGAGAAAAAAAAGAATTTGATTTCCTTAAACGATAAATAGAAGTTAAAATACTCTATAATAATCGACATAGATGCTATGCTTGCTTATGGAGAAATCAAATCTTTGTGATAAAGTTTAAGAGCTGAAACGATAGCACTTCTCGTATTTCAACACAATATTTAACCGATCCAGCCACGCCAAGTTAAAGGTTAACCCATGGTATAATAATATGGTAGCGAATATTGAGAGAGCGCTCTCGCGGTTGACTTGCTTAAAGCAGTTCAGTATGAAAGTTGACTTGCTGTTGAAAGGTTGTGCGAGGACTGGTTATTTAAATGCCGTTGGCAAATAAAAGTAAATGCTTGTTATTTTTAAGTTTATTAGTCCTTTTATTTCTCTTTAACAACAAAACAATTAACAAACGCATAATATACATAGCAACAATGATCAAACACATTTTCATACGATTTGCCTGCCCTCATGCTATATCACTCTCTCTCACTACTAACAGCACATACAATTTTTTTTCTCGCTCACACTCATATGCTACTTCATTATTCTTCATTCGCTTTTGACATGCATACGTCGGAGCGTGACGCTACCTTATTATTATACCATGGGTTAACCGTCCACTTAAGGCTATATTGCGTATACTTAATTTTATTAAAACGTTTCATAATTCTTGATTGCATACTTGAAACTTAAAAGACACATATTTTTTGCTGTATTCAAATAGAAAATAATATAATAATATAATATAGAATACTATATAGGTAATAATTAAATAACATAGCACACAGGATATACCAATGTTTGGAAATATCTTTGAAAAATTCTTGTACAGAGCTGAAACTTAGAGCAATTGATAAAGACAGCACTCATAATATTTTCAGATTATTTTTAACTAATCTGGTAACGCCACGGAAAAGATTTACCGTCCATGTAAGGCAACATTGCGTATACGTTTTTTGTTTAAGTTTATAGTTTCACATTACACACTCGAAACTTCAAAAACAAATAAGTTTTTATATTTAAACATAACAAAAGTACAGTTGCATAATATTTATTTATCTTATTTCAATACAGTTTTCGTAGTAATACATATTAACTTAAATAAATAATACATAATAAGGTTGGATATTTGGCAATAGCCAGTGGAATTATACATTTTATGTTATATACTTTAAAAAATCTCCTGAACTCCTTGTGTTATTCAGCCAGTGCACAATTGGGTCCGCGTAGCCAGATTTTGGCCAAAAGTCCCCCAGAAGAATGTCAAAATTTGGACAAAATGACAATTTAATATGATTTATCCTGTGTATCCTGTGCATAAAAAATTATTAAATTATAATTAGTGGTTTTTAAGTTATTGGCAATCAAAGTTGACATTTTGTATTTTAAGAGTTTCCGCGATAATTTACAGAAAAAAAAACTGCACTTACCATGATACATGTAGCTACGAAATCTTCATTCACTTTATTATTTATAAATATTACTTCAGAGAAAATATAAAATTGAGCTTAAAAACTTTTTGGTTTTAAATATATTCGACTAGTTATAAAGATTTTGTTGGTTTTATATCATCTGACTAATTTGCTTTAAGGGTACTTCCGACTACCACTCGAAATTTGTTCGGAAAATTTTTTGTAAATTTCTTTATATGTTTTACAGCAAAATGTAATTCTTCACGATTTTCGGAAATGGAATTTTGTAGATTTTTGGCCAAAATATGGCAATCTGGGCCCACAGTGCTTAGGACCAAGGTTTTTAAGTTTACTTTCATTTGGCTACACAAAGACAATACACTTACAATTTTAATTCATAGCTTTAAAAAATGTTTCTGTTTCAGCTGAACAGATTTTTATATCTAACTCTTTTAATTTTAGTGGCTTGCATTAAGCAAAAAACACACAAATTATAAAAATAAAGCAAATTTTTAAACATTAACTTAAACTTAAAAATTATAAGTTTATTTTAGTTTACAATTTTCTTTATTTGCCGTAAAGCAATAAAAATAATGCTTAAAGCTCGCTTTACAAAGTCAATCAAAGTTTAGATATTCTATCGGTACAACTAAAACATTAAAAGAATTAATTTACAAAATATAATGCAGTTTAACTCGAATATTTAGTACTAAGAAAGAGAATGCAAAGAAAAAACCTTAATTGTATTCAAAAATTATAATTTTCATTAATTTTATTTATAAAATTGTAGGAGTTACAATCTCTGGTTCATATTCCACAGATCAAGTATATTTTGGTTGTTTTCTAGTTCTAAAGAACAGCCCAAAAAAAATTCACAATGAAAGCATTTAACAACATTCCATCTAAAAATCTATCTGTCTGCCCGTCTGTATGAACAACTATATCTTGAGAGGAGTTTATAAGGAATAGGATAACCAATCTATATTTATGGACTGTCCGATTTAGTTTATTACATTCCGCGTTAAAATAAACTCAAAGCGCTATATTTTCTACAATTTTGAGGGCAAAAAATTTTTTATTTTTTTTTTAAATTTATTATAATTGTAGAAAAGTACTATGTAGTATTTTGGCGATCAAAGTCCGAGTCATAAGCATGCATAAGGGTTTTGTTTTTTGACAAAATATATAAAGATGCCTTATAATGTCATGATACAGAGTACCTCAAAATAGACCTCGCGCGACTTTCACTTTCGGCATTTTTTTTTTTAAATTAAGTGCAAACTCTACTGCTAATGTAGTAAATAAAATAAAAAAATGATATAACAAATTTCATTTAAAATATGTCTTCAATTATTTTTTATAGAATTAGAAATCAGATACTTAAATTAAAATTTGTTGGCTTTTGTTGTTTGTTTCAGATACAATAGGACACTTCTTAAGTCCTTTTTCTACGTATTTTTCGTCGATTTTTTATTTAGTAGGTACTTATTAACTGAAAGAAAGCATAGCAATAATAAATATAATTCGTCGAAGTATAGCTCCAAACTAATGTGATAGCTTGAATAAGTTCGAATATAATCAAATATTGTTGTCCTGATCCATTTTCTTGATCCATCATTATCTTATATTTTTGAAGATATTCAAATGCTTTGAATTAAGTATTTCAAAAAACACGATGCAAAGTTGTGAGACTTGCCATAACAGATCTTTTTTCCTGATTTTGCAAAGAGTCGCTGAAAATTTGAAGAATTTCATAACTTTATCGTGTTTTTGGATTCGTATTCCGCGGCTCAATATCTATATGGATGACCCTGTCATATGTTCTATGAGCAATAGCAATAGTATATAGGATGTCCTATTCCAGTGTCCAGGACTGTAAATGCGTATTAGCTGCTTTAATTTAAGTAACAAGAATTAGAACTAGAATTTCGAATTCTTTAAATCGAATTTCCTGTATTTACTATATATATAATATAAATTTATGTCTTTAATCGAAATAAAAATTAAAACTAACCGTGCTCCCGAACTTTTGTAAAATAGTCGCAAACTTTTGTTTAGTTTCCGAACAAATTGTCTGACTAGCTTGAAAATAGTCGTGTGATTTGTGTATAGGTCAAAAATATACTTTATGACCTCATCAATATACTCTATTTATAAAAGCGTATATTAAAAGTTGAGCTCAACGTTCAAATGCAGTGGCAAAGTTTTTAGTGCAAAAAGTTTTTGCTGCGCCAGCTTTGTGTCAAAGCAAGGCGCCAGTTTTGGGCTGCCATTTGGGGCTACCACAGGCAACAGCAACAACTGCAACAACAACAACAGTAACAACAGTGCAGTGGAAACGACTTTTGGTATGTCTTCGACATGCATAAAACTTTTCGACTGCTGGAGCTCCCGAACCGAACTGAACCGAACCGAGGCGTAACCAAAAGCCCGGCTGAGTCATCTTATCGGTTGTGCAGCCACAAAGCAAACACAAAAATGCTATTAATGTTTCCGGTTTTTGTTTGTTGTCGTAGTGCTGATAACTTGCTTGGAAAAGTGTTGAAAAATATAAAAACGTAGGTATATAATATAAAGTAAAAAAGTATATAATATGTATGAGTAGGGAATTTTAAAGTTCATTACCAACATGCAACAGTTTAAATTGCCTTAAAAATGTTTCCGCCATTTTTATGCGCTATGCAAATGCAACTCTGCTACGCTCTTCCGCTCTCTCTCTCTCTCTGTTTCCGCTTATTGTTGCTCTCTTTAGCATCAATGCTGAAGATTTATTATTTATCAGTGCAGATTTTGCTTTAGTCCCTGCCAACATTACATGCATATGTTGTATAGTATGTATGTGCAGTCATGCATAGCGCACATAAGCACACACTCTGACAGTTGCACATACATAGATGTAGATATATGTAAAAATGCTTAGAAAGTCAGACGATATGCCAAAGCATAACGGCAATAGCTTGCCTTATATGCATTGTCTGCTTTTGTTATCTCGAGTTTCCAAATGCAGATTGCTTACTGATTTTCGATATACTTTGCCATCGATTCTCCGCCTGCTCCTGCTACTCATCCTACTGCTCCTTACTTGCTCTTTTAGTTGGGAATATTAAATGAAATTGCCTTGATTTGTTGCTACCGCCACTTTAGCATATTGTCTGTATTCCCAGAAGGTCATTTAATGCTCCTCTGAAACTACTTAAATATATTTTTATATACATTTTAGAGCAATATCGTTTATTTTGATGAAATTCGATGGGTTGAGATGTGAGATGTATTTGTTTTATAAATATTTTTTTCTTGTGAATTTATCTTTTGAATTATTCACAAAAAATTTGGCGTTTTCATCTAGCAGTTTTTTAACTGTCATAAAAAGAAAAGTAAGAAAAAAAGTGGTCTCAGACAAGCTGACTCGCTCTCATGCATACTCTTCAATCTCTTCATGGAGAGTATTATAAGAAAGGCGGCTGTACATCGGACGGGCACAATATTAACAAACAGATGTGTCCAGCTCCTTGGATACGCTGATGATATCGACATCATTGGTCGCACCAAGCGTGATGTAACTGCCGCTTTTGGAGCTATCAAAAAGGAATCAGCTAAAATGAGACTGGCAGTAAATATGGACAAGACAAAGTTTATGGTGTGCTCCAGCAGAGAATCGCTTGATTCTCAGCTGACCGCAGATAGCTATAGCTTTGAGTCAGTCAAGGAATTCAGCTACCTTGTCACTGCTGTGTCCAGCAGCAATAATGTCAGCCTGGAAATTAAGCGGAGAATAACACTTGCCAACAGGTGCTACTGGGGGCTCTGTACGCAAATCAACAGTAGAGCTCTCTCTCGACAGACGAAGACAACACTTTTCAAGACGCTCATTCTTCTGGTGCTTCTATACGGTGCGTAAGACAGGACAGTAACACAATCAGATGCAGCTGCTCTTGGGGTGTTTGAGTGGAAAATTCTTCGCAAAATTTTTGGTCCTGTTTGCGTTGGCGGTATCTATCGTATTCGGTGGGATGACGAGTTGTACGAACTGTATAACGATGTTGATGTAGTCAGTCGATTGAACACTCAGCGACTGCGATGGCTGGGTCACGTCGTACGGATGGAAGAACGAACTACAGCTCGTAAAGTGTTTGATGCGGTAGTGGGCGGACAACGAAGAAGAGGAAGACCCCGGACCCGTTGGGAGGGCCAAGCGACTGAAGCCCTGTCACGCCTTGGTGTTACCAACTGGAGAAGACGCGCGCAAGACAGGGGCGTGCATCAGGCTATGACCCAATAGGGTTGCCCTATAATAATAATAAGAAAAAAAGTGAAAACTTTAAGCATTCAATTTCTTTTGAGAGACCAAATAAAAAAAAGACTATTTGCATAAAATGGTCCACCCTGACCGAAAAGAACCTATAAAACTAGGTTTTCTAAAGGTTAAGTCAAAACGATGGCGTGTTGAGGTTTTTTAGCATGAAAACACGGACATTTTTATTTTATTTTTTGAGGTTATGTTAAATGGAATCGGATTTGGCGATACCCAAAAATGTGGTAACCATGGTGTGGTTGTTATTAAAAAAAATATTCATGAGTTAAGATAAGGCTTTAAAAATCTATAACCTCGTGATTTAATCAGTTATATTTATTTTTAAGCCGGCTGACGGCATATAGCCCTAGCCGTAAGCTCTATATATAACATTGTTGTAATTTATTACATTGTACACACCATTATACAGAATTTAAAACAATAAAGAGCTACTACTACTACTACTACTACTATTTATTTTTAAGCGCATCTTCTATAAAATGAATATTAAAGCCAACATTTATGCTTTTTTTTAGTTTTTAACAAGAGTCATTACTATAAAATTTTTATTGAAAATCAAAGTAACGTCACGCCACATTCTATTTAATTGAAAAAAAAGAAAGAGTTTTTTGATTTAATAACTTGAAAATAATATTTCAAATCATATAAAAAAAAAGTTTTATACTATGAGATTTTGTGAATTCGCAAAAGTTTGCGATTTTGTAGCCAAAGTCAAAAAGCGCTTCTATTAGTAACGTCACGCCAAGCGTATTTTTGCTTATGACTTTTAACTAGTAAGGCCGATTGCTATCATATTTTTGTATGTGATGCTCCAAGTTGGGCTTAAAAAAATACCGTTTGTTGGAGCCTAACAACTGAATATAATATAATTTAAGTTAAAACAATGTAAACATAGCATATAAGTCTAAATCTGTTAAACACTTAAACATTAAAACTAAGCTACACATATTTTAATCATTTAATTACCATTGTTATATATCTTTAAAAATTAAAATAATATATAAGAATTTTTGTCACGAGCGCTCGACTAGAGATTGTGATTAGTTTTATGTAATACCACTACATTTGTTTATTTATGTTTATACCAAACTTGTTTAATAAAAATAAACATGAAAAAAAAAAAAAAAAAAACTAAGCTACACATAAATGTTCAACCATGCACATGTAAATTAGCATAGAATATTCTCTTAAGACATCACAACATAATATTAACATAAAATACACAAAAAAGCTTCTAAAAGCTCAATGCAAGCCGGCCTTAAGCTCTCTTTCAATTGCACTTAAAAAACATACGGCCACTGCAACAAGCATACATATACAATACATCAAACATATACATATATAAAAACCTTAACCTAATAGTGTAATTATTGGAAAGAACGATCTATTGTGCCCGAACTCAACTCCTTCGGCGAAAGCAGGGCACGCCGTTAGTCCAACTATGATACTTTTACTGCTGCATTATGAATACACTGTTCATACCCTAGCACGTTAAAAAAAAGAAGATTAAGACGCCACGGCCTTCATACCAAAACGATCAGGTCGAAAAACGAAAGCAATTTTGCCAAGTTCATCCGCCTAACTTTCCTTCAGTAGGTAATGCATATTTCTCGAAGTCCAACAATATGTGCCTTGTGGACTAGGTCTCTCATTCAGTTTCTTGATACTCCTCCTTTTTCACCAAATGGAGTATAGACCTTTCCTGATGAAAAACAGTGAATTCCAATTTTATTCAAATCGATTGGGAAGCTCGTGATCAAATTTTTGCCCCTTTTCCTTCCCTATTTCCAAAATTATTTATAAAGAAGCTGCAGTGACTAAAACTATGTCTAAAATTAAAAAAAGTATGGATTATGTTGTTACGGATGTCCCGATTGTTTAACTTAGGGCTGAACAGATACACGTTGCGAAAATTGTACTGCTGCCCTCAGTTTCAGTCATTCAATTTCGAAGTAGCACTTAATAGCTCCGTCACATTTCCCCATCTCCATGTTTGGTATTTGTGTGGCTGAGTAATTTGTTGAAAAAAAAAAAAATAATAATTAGTTACGTAAGCTATTTTTCAACATTTTGCGTTTATTATATCTCATTTATCCCGACGGACCTCTATGTTATAATATATTTTACTAATAGTGAATATAAACAGTTTTTTTTTTAACCCAATGCGTCTTTCACAAATCCAGGCAACCAATCCAAACAGAAAACTAATTCAATCTAGGACCTCACTCAATTTTCAATTTGCCAACAATCCCACAAATATTAATCAAATTTCCTGTTGACCTCCTTTTTTGACAAACAGACAATGCAATCGCTGCGCAGCACTGCTCACACATTCATTCATCTATCAGATACCACATACGCCCAGTAAGCCACATGACCTATGACCTCAGCTATCATGCCATCTGCTAATAATTCAATTACAAGAATAACAACAAAAACAAATACAACAAAAGTTACCAAAGGGAAATGAAAACAAGACACGCACACGAACAAATAAACCAAGAAACAAAGAAGACCAAGTAAAAATTATCTTCACATTTCGTGCGAATCCATTTTTGCCGCAGTCACTCGACATTATCACATACTTGTACTACTTCCTCCTCCGGTTTCTTTCGCCGAACCCAATTGCATTGTCTCTCTCTCTCGCTCTCTGCGCCTTAGCTGCATTTAACTAATTGAGATAATTAATTAGAACTAACGACTGAAACTGTAAAAGCGAACACATGACGCAACAATGTTGCTAAAGCAGAACGGTAAGAGTGAGAGAGAGCGAGAGGGAGAGGGAGAGCGAGCAAAGCCTACGCTAGGGTAACGGTGCACATGTGCTTAAAGAGAGCACTAAGATTATATACAGTTAGTCGTAACACACACACACACACACACACACACACATAGCCATAACGGTAGAATCGCTTACACGGACTTATGTATAATAATTTAAATGTTAGTGGCTGTTATTTGCATTGTTATGGCAAAGTGCGCTAGAAAGTAGGCTAAGCTAAAGTTATGTGAAATATATGTAGAGAAAATTCTAGAGTTTCTAAGAACTTTACAGGGTCAAGTACTTCTATCGCAAAAGGAACTTGAGCTGACAAGAAATTATAAGCAAAATATTGTGCTCCAACTAGTTCAAAACAATTAAAAAGTTCAAGGCATGCTATAGTATGTAACCATTGATAACTATGACAGGGCTATCAAACTAAACATCCGTGTTCAATAAACAAATGTCAGTAGCTTCCGATATGAACATATCCTGGACAACTTGCTGGTACAAATATATGGCAAGAGTTTCCGTAATGAATATTTGGTCAATGACTATGAGCAATTGACACGCAATTAAGGTTCATCTTTTGTGGTTCAAGTTTCATCTTTCTATTCTTGAAAAGTACAAATATTTGTAATATACATACATTTCTCACATTTAAAGCGGATCCTTTTAGAGTTGTGTGCAGCAAACAAAGAGAGTTCCTAAAAAATAGACTTAATAGATAACTTAATAGTACTGGGTGAAAGAGTATATGTATAAAGTTTGCTCAAATCTAAAAAGGATTTTGAAGAGTAAATACCAATTTGATCAGAATGATAATCTTATAGACAAGTCCGTCTATTTGAATGAGTGCTATAATTTTGGGGATCAATGGGGCTAAAAATTCAATATTTCATGAATTTCTACATCGCTTTCACTCCGGTAACAAAATTATAAAAACAAACAAAAAACTAAAACTCTAAAATTGCCTCATTTTGTTCCCTGTTCTACCAAACTATTTTTAAATTTAACTTTATAGTATATTTAAAAACGTTTTGTTTACTAAATTTTGTATGAGTAGTCTTTAAGACATTTGACATTAACTCAAGATGTTTGATCACTTGTTTGATTCTTCAGAAGATTTTTTGAGGGGATATTTGAATTCGAAAAGTTTTTTTTTTTTTGGATATCAGGTTGTTGAATGACAGAAGTTATTGAAACTGAAAAGCCACATTCCCTCTCTGAAGGTATAGTAGCACAATGGTGGAAAAATGAATAATCACTTTGCTTATGAGCTCTATATGAGAAATCATATTCCCCGTTTTATGGGTTATGGGGGCTAGGAATTTTTTATTTAATCGCCTTTTTATGGTGATTCAAAACACTTTTAAATATTTTGTATAATTAGTCATTAAGGGAATTAGGGGAAATAAGTTTTACTTGCTATGCTTTGCTGGTATGGATCAGCCCAAAAAGCAAGAGATGTTTACAAGGGTAAACTAATAAGAAAGCATGGAAGACCAAAAGTTCTTTATACCAATATACTTATTATAAACTCAGGTAGCAAATCAGCCATGTCCGTCTATATAAAAACCTAGTGTTGGGAGACCGCAAGAGTTAGAGATACAAAATTTTCCCTCTTCAGTTGGAGTTATGGTCTTGAAACGTAATACAAAAATTTTTAATTTCATTTCGAACGATATAAAAATCGGTTCAAATTTTCGTAAGTTTTTGCCCCAAAAAATTAATTTTCCAATTGGATTGTTTGTGTACTGCTTACAAGCAGTTTAAAGTTTCCGTATAAGTATGGAATCCTCTAGCTGCCTGTATCCGAAGGCGTGGAGGTTAAAGTACCCCATCCGACTTACTTGGTAATTTTTATGTTGAACCATCCCAAACCTTGATAAAACGCCTCAAAAGTGAGAAGTTTCAAAACAGTGGAAAACCAAAAACCATTCAGAATTTGAACCAGGCAAACTTTTTGAGAAAATTCAATTTTTTATTTGACCGAAGTCCGTCAAGTTTTTGGTAGAATCGTCACATCTCTTTGTGATTTATAGAGCGATTTCAAATTTGAAGATAACCAAGTTGATGAATAGCCTTGAAGGTGTCCCCTAGTTAGTTGGCCTAGCTACCGTGCAGTGTAAGGGTAGCCAAGGCAGAAAAGTCTCAAATGTATTCGAAATATAGTGTATTTTAAGCGTAGGTCCTCTGGTCACCTAATAAGAGGTGACGTAAGAAAAAGCATAAGCTTTATTTCGGGCGGTGTGCAAGTCTTAAAAATCTAAAAAATATTCTCTCAAAACGGATCTGATAATTAAATAATCTAAGAAGATACAAATCTGTACGTCAGATTGGACAAAGGCTTTTCCTATGATCCATTGCAAGTACATCTGTAGTAACCCACCTATTCCTTCGAGCTTAAATCATGTGCTATGTCTAGTCTCGGGAAGAAGAAGAGATGTCGTAATTTTTTGCTAAGAGACTTACAAAAAAAAAAAAAATATATAGGCGCGAAAAAGCCCGTAAGTTCATGTGTTTATAAAAATTTAACCTTATGGCATATTGAATATTCAGATTTTTCTTTATTTTCGGGGAATAGTTTCAGAATTGAAAAAACATTGCAGAATTTAAAAGTTTAATTTATTTATAGTATTTGACCGATATACATATATGTATGCCTATCACCTATATGTGTTGATTTCAAGAATAAAATTACATAGGATTTTTGAGTTTTTGTTAAAACGAAAATCTGAAAATCGCAACTTAAGAACTTTAGATTAAATATTAATTTTGTGTTTTATTTTAAATATTTTTGTTAGTCTTCTTTTAAGTTTTATATTTATTTCATAGCTTTTAATATTTATACCCTGTACCTATAGGTACAAAGGGTATACTAGATTTGTGCAATGTATGTAACGGACGGAAGGAGGCGTGGCAGACCCCAAGTCCTTTATACCAAAATGCTTATCATAACCTCGGGTAGCGATTGAGCCATGTCCGTCCGTCCGTCTGTCCGTCCGTATGAACGCCTAGATCTCGGAGACTATAAGAGCTAGAGACACGGAACTTTTCCTGCTGGTGCGCATATTTCCTAAGCAGATGAAGTTTGTTGAATCATGCCAATATCTTTCCCCGTTCCCCCGCTGTAGATTTTCGCGGTTTTTAGCCACACCGTTTAATATTTTCATTTGAAATTTAACAGAGCGATGCGTTGTGGATACATGCATCTATGAACAAAATCGGACAAATACAACAGAAGTTATAGTCAAAAATGTGCAAATTTCATCTCCCCTTGCCAATAAACTGCGTCAATATTTGACTCTACGCAATTATGGCTACAAGTGACCTAGAATCACAATTTTTGGTAAGCTCATTAATGTGGCTCTAATGAACAAATCCACATCCAAATTTTATCGATGCGGTCCCCCCACCCCCCGCAATCGATTTACCGTGTTTTCTCCCACACCCCTCAACATATCAACTTGAAACTTACCCCATATAATCTAAATAACTTCTTTGACGTAACATTTGAGTTTCATCAAAATCGGTAAAAATTTAGGGAACTTATAGGTATAAATATCGAATTTCACAAAAAAAAAAATAAATTCCAATTGGAAAGTTCTTAGATGGAATATGCAGGAAAAATTTTTTTGACACAAAAGGTACAGGGTATTCCACTGTCGGGCACCGCCTCGACTGTACCACATTTTTTTAAAAGAATTTTTGGTCTTTTTGGAGCATATTTGGTCTTGCTAAAACATAAATTTTACTTATTTATTTCTAAGTTGGAATTAAATCTTAATTACAATGTCAGTTCGCGTATTGTTTCAGATCTCTAAACTGGATACTAAATTTGTTAAAATTGGAAATGTGATTCAGTTTTACATATACATAAATCCATTACTAATTGTTCAGTTTTTTCTCATTTTCATATTCCCCAAGTAATTGTTTTGGTTTTCATATTTTGCTCACCTTATAATAAACCCAAAATTATTTACTCCTTTCATTTGTTTACAAAATTTGTTTTGTTTTTTTTTTTTTTTTTTTTATTTCGCACTTCAACACTTTGGCAACCCTTTTGCATAACAAAGTAATGTCCCGAAGGAGTGCAAACCTCGCAAACATCGCAATTTATTTAATAATAGAAACGCGATGGCGTCGACCCACGCAATTGAAAGTTTTTCAACCGCAAAATACCAACCAAAGTATATTCGTACTTCTAGGCAATAATGTAATTCAAAGCCACGGTGGCAGTCAGACATTTGCCATGTTGGCGACACCAAAAACTTTGCACATTTTTTCGAAAACTGGGCACTTCACACAAACTTTATTTTTGTTTTTCCAACTTTTTTATTTTTTTTTTGAAAATTGCGTTCAAAAATAAAAACCCTTTTTGCAAACAGTCCAAGCGGCAAAGTCATAACAGCAGCAGCTAGAGCAGTAGTGGGTTACCCAGTTGGAGTCGGAGTCGGAGCTGAGTAGACGCTGTGCGGCATTTACTAAAATATTCATGGGCCTGGACCTCTCCGGCTCTCGACAGCTGCCTGTTTGACTAGTTGGGTTGGTCCAGGGTTGCCTTGCGCTTTTTGTTTACGACACGAATGAACGAAGTTTTTGATATTTGTTGATTGCTTTTTGGCTATGCCGTTGGTTCGTTGGTTCTGGATGGGATAGCCCCTTAGCCCAGTGAAGGGTTTCCCAGTCCCACTGTTTGCCAAGTGTTGGCGGTGTCAAGTGTATTTAAATTTCGTTTGTGGCTGTGCTTTTGACATATTAAGTTTTGCTTTTGCGGCCGATTGGCATTTATGTTGTCTCAGTGACGTCACATGTACATACTCTTTAAAGAAACCCCTGTTCGTTATAGAATGAAAGCACATTTCTAATGCTTGTGGTGGGAAAAAGGTAAAAAAATTTACTTAGAATTTCAGTTTTTATTTTTACGGCTTAATTCAAAAAAACGTCGTCTTTGATATAGTGTGATTGTGACTAAATTACTGAACGTTTTTAAAATATAAGTTGTTAATGAGGCTTGTTAAAAAAATGTATTTTTTCATCATCGTTATTTTTACTACACTAAGCTTATCGTTCGTCCAAATAACGACGACTGTTTTAACTTACATATTGCTAACCGAAATATGTTTCAATTCTTCATATTTATAATTCATTCAAAAAAAAAAAATTAAATATATTTATTAATAACTATTTAACTTGAAATTTACATAAATAGAATCTAAGAATATCGAAGAGTATTAAACAAATTATTTCAGTTTAAAATGCGTACACTTTTGAACATATTTTGCCAATTCGATTTAATTCCACTTGTAACCAAATTCGCTTTCAAACCACATAAAAAACTCATTTTGGCGAAACCGGGAGCACCAATTATTCGGTTTCAAAACGAATCCGAATAAAATGTTCGGGTTCGGTAATATATAAACTAACGTTGTGCGCAGTTCGTAGTGCATTTGCATCCACTGAGAAAAATGCGACCAATAGACCCAATATCCAGAAAATCGAGCGTAGTCGTTTAGACGAGTGATGATGCTCCAGTGTTAAAAAAATATTTAACATTCGCTTATTACTTTTAAGCATATTTCGTAAATATGTCAACTTTAATTTTTTTTAAGGAAACGCTTTTTTTTTATTAAAATTTTTTTTTTTTTTATTTTCTTTTCTATTTACAATCTGTAATTATATTTTATTTTATATATTAAAAATGTTAAAAAATAAAACTACAATTTTTGATTTTTTTTTTATTAAAAAAATTGTAAAAGAAAACCGAGCGCCTTCATTGTGACGAGTGATGGCGCTCCAGGGAGGGTTTAAAAAAAATACAAATTATCATATATTTTCTTGTTACTTTTAAGCATTTAAACAACTGGAAAATCGGTATGAATCATAGAGACACAAAGATTTTCACGGACGGAGCCAAAATGAAGTCCGGCGTTGGGGCCGCGATATACTGTATAGAACCACCCATGGAGGTGTCTTATAAGTTGCCTGACCACTGCAGCATCTTCCAGGCGGAGTTATACACCATAAAGAAGGCTGCAGAACTAGCACTAGAGCAGAACCGAACTAACATTTTTGTTGTTAGTCAAGTGGCAATCAAATCCATGCAAGCATTTAGCATCAACTCCAAAAGTGTACTAGCAAGCAGGGACACACTAGATGCACTAAGCACCCAAAAGGAGGTGTGCATCTTCTGGGTTCCCAGGCACTAGGGCATAGATGGAAATGAGACAGCTGACAGGCTTGCAAAGGAAGGAGTCGGATCGAGGCAACCGTCACTTGAGGATCTGAATATTCCTCTAAGGACGATTAACCGCAGATCGGAAGAAAACGCTGCAATCAGATCTGACAGAAGGTGGCGCAACGCAATGGACTGCAGGACAGCTCGCACTATGTGCAGAAAAATCGACAACAAATTAGCCCGGTATATTCTGAAACTCCCAAGAAGAGATTGCAGACTTATAGTGGGCAAACTCACTGGTCACTTTCAAATAGACTTTGGAGCAACTCATTTGCCGCTGCCCTGCCCTATGTACTTCGAGACTCAAATATCTAGGAAAACCCTGGCTTACCTCAATGGAAGAGGCAGCCGACTGGGCATCTCAAAAGCTTCTGGCGTTTGCCTAGCACACGCGCATACTTGACGACTAATATACATCGTACACCAACCGCACCTTCCGGTATCACTAAGGACTGTTTAGTCTATGTTTGACTCCCCTAGGGGTCAACCGGTACAACCTATGCCTATATCGATGGTGCAAGAATGGTTAAAAAGACAACAAACCTTTTTATTTAATAGTTTTTTAAATTTATTAATTAGTAAAATACATTTTTCTAAAATTATATGAAATACGACTCCATAATTTGACATCTTATCTTAAATCTTGTTTTTAAGCTAGAACTCCATAAATTGTATATATGGTATGTTAACCGATGAATAAATATTAGAGTGAATACAGAATTCAATTGAAATGAATATATGACGAAACCTATTGTTCAATTTGGAAGCTTAATATTAGAAATTAATGTTGCCCAACAAATATTTTTTTAATTCTTTGCATATAGCCTTTTTGGGAAGAAAGCATGCGGCTCTGGGCTTTACAGATAAAAAATGGTTTGCTTTGTTGTCAGCCACAATATCCGGAATTCAGACAAAAAAAACAAATCATAACGCTTTGGAGCCCAGAGTTTAAAATATAACTTCTTTGAGCCTACTTTAATAAAAGACTACTAATGATTGACTTTTGCAACACCGTTAAGTATAACTTATAAAGCGCTTTAAAAAAAAAGTCCAACCCAGAAGGCGTTGCAGTTTCCCTTGAATGCAGTTTACATGTTGCATATACATATGTAGTACATATAGGTACATATGCTTCAACAGTACGAACATTCGCATATATGTACAAAAAGCGTAAAATAAAAGTTCAGCATGTCTATCGATAGGCCTATGGGCGTTACGAATGCAAGTCGAGAATATTCACGCATAAATAGGACACAAAGAATGGGAAGGACAGAGAGCGTGAGAAATAAATAAACAAAACAAAAAACAGACATATGCAAATGAAGTTCAACCTGTGTATTTTTGAGGTGTTGCTGTTGTTGCTCTTTGATGTCGTTGTTGTTGTTGCTGTTGTTTTTGTGGGCTGTTGCATCCCCAAACATCGTCATCGTCATTACTTGACTACGCTTTGTTGTTATACACTGTACGCAAAAAGAGTAAGGAGTATATTTATCCAGTCTACAAATCGACAAGTTATTTTGGAAATTATTATTATCCCTTTCCGGAATTCTTAAAATTTATCCCGGCCGTCTCGACCCTTCAAAAATTTGGTGCTTTTCAAATTCATTACAAAAATGCAAATTCTGCACTTGTTGTTGATTTTTAAGATTTTGTAAATAAATCTTTTTTATGAGCTCTTCCATCTTCAGGAAACGAAGAATTTTCAATAAACTACAGATCTGTTTATACCCTGTATCTGAAGGTAAGGGGTATTTTAAGTTTGTACAAAAGTATGCAATATAGGACGAAGGAGACGCCTTAAAGTTACCTCCAACATGGTAAGGAGGACAAAAGAAATTGATCCTGCAAATTGAAGACTATAAAATTGAGGATCCCCAATCTTGATGTTTGGGCTCTTTATCATGTAGTGTTTCTTTTTTTGTCTTATGGGGCAGTTTTTTCCTTATTTTAATTTTTTCCATTTAAGTTGTTTATTACCATTCCTGAACAATGGGAATCGGGAATAATCATCCCCATTCACAAAAAGGGAGACCGCCTCAACTGCAGCAACTATAGGAGAATATCACTGCTCAACGTAGCATACAAAATATTCTCCAGTATCCTAGCCAAAAAACTAACACCATATGTAGAATCCAGCGTAGGCAACTATCAGGCGGGTTTCCAGCAAGGAAAATCAACACTTGACCAAATCTTTGCAGTGCGACAGATACTTGAGAAAACATGGGAATATAACATCACAACATTCCATTTATTTATCGACTTCAAGGCGGCATATGACAGCATTGACAGGTATGCGCTGTACGAAGCTATGCGAAAGTTTTATATCCCAACAAAACTACTAAACCTTGTGAAGTGCAGCATGAAAAGAATAAGAAATAAAGTGCGTATACGCGGATCTCACTCCGACGACTTCGAAGCTCGGAAGGGCCTACGACAAGGCGATGGGCTGTCTTGCGCTCTCTTCAACTTAGCACTCGAAAGCGCTGTCCGGGAATCTGGTATAAACACCAGAGGTAACATCCACAACAAGTCGGTTCAATTACTTGCATACGCAGATGACATCGACCTTACTGCCAGATCAGTGACAGATCTACGAGAAAGCTTCCTGAAATTGGATGAAGCAGCTAAGAAGGTCGGCCTTAGAGTCAATGAATCAAAGACAAAGCTAATGATGGTCACAAGAATGCAACGAGGACGAGACCAATTTGGCCCATCTTTTCAAGTTGGCCCGTACAATTTTGATGTGGTTAGAGAGTTCACATATCTGGGCTCAAAGGTTAATAGCGAGAATAATATATAGAAGGAAGTTGACAATAGATTACTACTTGCAAACAAATGCTACCGTAGCCTTTTCAAGCACCTAAAAAGTCAAGTGCTTAACTCTCAGACAAAAATTAGAATATATCAATCCGCAGTATTAACATATGGCAGTGAAACCTGGGCCTTAAATAAAAATGACATGGAAAAACTGAGAATATTTGAAAGAAGAGTGCTGCGCAAAATATATGGAGCAGTCAACGAAAGAGGGATCTGGCGAAACCGCTACAATGACGAGTTAATGGCGTTGTATAAAGAGTCAGATATTGTAACCAAAATACAAATCGAAAGGTTAAGACTTGCGGGCCACATCATAAGAGCGGACAGCGGTCATCCAGCACAAAATATACTATTCGCTAGATGTTATCAGAACCGCGCCAGAGGAAGGCCTAGGCTTAGATGGATCGATTGTGTAGATAATGACGCAGTAGAGCTAAACGTGAGAAACTGGAGGACGTTGGCGAAAAGAAAGGACGAATTGAGGCAAATACTAAAGCAGGCGAAGACCCAGCACTGGTTGTACGGCCAGCAATGATGATGATTACCATTAGCACTATTACATTTTGCTTTATATAATATGGATTATTAATTTCTTATTTGAAAACTTATTTTATTGACTCCGAAATATAGGCTAATTTTTATTGTTTTTGAGAGAAAATCAACCAATCTTTTTTTGCCTTAGAGTTTATTTTTTCATGTTTATTGAACTTATATATTGATATATGAATTTTTTAATAAGTTACAATAATGTACATACATATTATGAATTGTTTTTTGGTGTTTAGGTTTTTCACTTTGTCTGGCAGAAATGCAAAATTTTTTAGTGCACATTTGCACTCCTGCATTTTTGCGCGACAATGTAAAGACCTTTGAAACAAATAAATAGTTTATATATATATTTGTGTATTAGAGACTCCTAACTTGTTTTTTTTTTTAAGATTTATAGTATATAAGATTTATAATAGTAGAAAAAAAATATTTTATTAAAATTGATTGGTTGGTGAAATATTGTCATTTTTCTTTTTAAGAAATATTTAAACTATTCAATTGACCGGCAGCATTTGTTCCAAAATGATCTCCACCATAAAAGACATCGATAAGAAATAATATTATAGTATATTTTCAAACCAATTTTTCAAAGGACTTCAAAATCGAAAGAAAACTATGTAAATTAGAGAAGATACAGGGTATATTATAGTCGGAGTGTACCGACTTTCACTTGTTTTTTATGTGTTTAAGTGCAATAAATTCGTCCTCTGGTAAGCATACAGAATATGGGTGGTAGCAGCCAGTTGAAATGTATTTAATGAGCTTTTTTTCGCTGTGATATATTTTAATGGAATTTTCGTAAACGATTCACGTGACAATTCTGAGAAATGAGCATTTAAATATATATAATTATAAACTATATTAACAGTCAACGATTGACGTTGTTACCATATATATTTATTTATTTTATACTACTATAAATACTACTGTAACATACCTATATATATACATATGTATATCTGTGACGCAACTAGTGCAGCAGAAGCATACTCATTACTCATATATAGCTAAACCGAAAGCTTTGCCGTAAAAGCTTCAATTAAACACAGCTATTCCGGCTTTGTATGGCACTAAGTTTCCATTATCATCTACTTGAGGTAAGCTGCCATTAAAGGTTCGTGCAACATGTGGTTTTCAATGTGCAGCGGCACGTGCAACATGTTTCAATGCTCATTCCCAACAAATCCAACTCATGCTGAAATTTGTTATGCATAGCTTAGGGCACTTTTATGATAGCGCAAAAGAAGAGTATTCTAAGAAATTCATTTGAAAGTGTTTATATATGAGTAACGATATTCTCTGAGGTTTTATAACCTGTCCTGCAAGGTTAAATGTACTTTCAAAAATTGAAAAAAAATATTGTTTTTGGATGCCTTTTGAAATCTTCCTACTATGTACTTACGAGTGTGACGATTCTTCCGTCTTTGGCGATCATGCGATTCCACTCTATTAGAATCGTCCTAAATATTTACGTTTGAGCTAGCTAAGAGCACTAGAGTTAGAAGGGAGGCCTTTGATGCGATGCTAAGCTTCGCCAATAATATTAAGAGCCCCTAAAAAAAATTAGTAACACTTTACAAACTATCTGCGTTCTAAAAATCCAAGTGAAAAGATCTATCCGTTTGTGCAGGGTGCCTGCACAGCGTTAAACTCAAACAGAATGTTCTTCCATCAATAAATAATGTTCTAAAAACTCGAAACAAACTTTCCTTTTATTTTTACCCATTTAGAAACGAAATTGCATAATAATCGGTTTGGAACCGTAAAGTTATACAACCAAAATTTCGGAATTTTCAACCCTAGTAGCAGTTCTACTAATACATGGTCGGATGAAAAATAAACTTCGTAAAAGAAATGTGGACCTAAAAATAAAAATCGTCTGAAATCTTACCGTCGTCCGGAACAGATTTTTTATATCTAAAGGGTCATCAATCTTGAGGGTTTTTTTTTAATAAGGTTTTTTAGATAAACCACGCGGGAGTACTGTCAAGTTGCCATGTGTTTTTTATTCAGTTTTCATTGCAATTTCATCAGGGAAAAACTTGCCCCCGAACAACGTATACAAATCGTACAATTATATTACGAAAATTCTACTGAGACCACTATTCGCCATACCAACAACAAATGTGAGACCCAATATTCATTATTGGATGACATTCGACCGAATAGACATCGTTCAGCGCGTAGTTTATGGGCCGGTGGAATCATCGGTCCATATTTCTTCAAAAATGACGCTGCTCAAACCGTAACCGTCAATGGCGATCGTTATCGCACCATGATAACGAATTATTTGCTACCTGAAATTGAAGCCCGAAATCTCGACGACATTTGGTTTCAACAAGACGGCGCTACTTGCCCGTGAAACAATGGACATATTGAGGAACCAATTCGGCGAACAACTAATTTCACGCTCCGGACCGGTGAATTGGCCACCAAGACCGTGTGATATCACACCGTTTGATTTTTTTCTTTGGGGCTACGTGAAGTCTAAAGTGTTTGTGGATAAGCCAGCTACGATTAAAGCATTAGAGGCCAACATTGCCCGTGCTATTCGCGAGATACCGCCGATTATGCTCGAACGCGTCATCGAAACTTGGCACCTCCGCTTGGACTTACTACGGCAGTAGTAAGTTGCGGCCAACATTTGAAAGGGATTATTTTTAAAAAGTGAATTTAAGAATGGTTCTTACTATTGATAATACAGATTTTCCGATTCATTTGAATTATTGTGTTTTTTTTTTTATTTTAAAAAAAAACCTCAAGATTGATAACCCTTTATAAGCTATGTTCAAAACACCAGTCAATAAGACGCGCTCCGGAAAACGAAAAATTAAACGAATCCGAATGTAATATTCGTAAATTTTAATAAGATATTTGGATTCGTTTTCTGGACCACTATCGAATGTCTTATTGTATTTAAACTAAATTATGACCCCTTCAGAATTTTCTATTTAAATTATATGAGAGAAACAGAACTAAGGCAGAACGACAATGGGACACTGCTTTTGATTGCTCCATTTCCCAAGCACCCTTGCCGAAAGAGAGTGCAACTTCCACACTACGACTTATATCATACCTCGACAGATGGCGCCGAGATAAAAATCATGTGGCACTTGCTATGTGACTTCCATGCATCTAAAAAATCCATTCTTTGAAGATCTGATCCGTCAGAAAAATTTGCCACTATGTGAACTGACTCATTTGACATCACAATTTGTGCTCTCATTTAAACTTAGGTGGAATAAAGAACAAAGTTTATAGGGTAATTAAAAGTCGGGCTGTCCACTGAGAAACTTGTTCATATGGTAAAAGCTCAACGCTGGAATAACAAACGTTAGAAAAACACGCGCAAAGATACGCACACATACGCATTTATACTCATACTTAAAATTATATAAAAACTTCGAAACCGCAAAAATGTGACGGATTCCAGTTATGAGCACATTTAGGAAAAATTAAATAAAATTTTATAAATATAATATCAACCGATTATGTCTATATAAAAATAAATATTTTGTTTTTAATTTTATAAAGTATATATTATAAACTATAATAAACACTGGTTAAGCAAGTTCAATTTAGTTTATACTAATAGACCTGAAATGATCTCTCAGGTACTTTTTATTTCTTTTAGGACTTCTTTTTTCTGTACTACTTATAAACTAAATAATATTCACAAAGAGTTTTCAATAGTTTTACAATATAATAAAAAAAAGAGTAAAACATTACTTAATTGTTTAACTAACCTAATCTTTAAATCTAAAAAGAAAAAAAAAAAAACTATCTACTAGTATTACTTACGGGTACTTCTGTAGAATCATTTTTACTATAAGGCCACCAGTGTTTACAAATACTTTTTTATAGAGCTTCATATATTTTGCAGATAACGCCAGGTCGAATCTTACTTTAGTCGTTCCTGGCATGTTGGCTCTTTTGAATCAATGATAAAATATAAGATTCTTCTGAACTAAAAATTTCTTTTCGAAAAAGAAAAATACTTCAGGAGATACAAATCCACTCTGTAATGCCAAGTTTATATCATCCTCATATACATAATTAGAAGCTATTATTAATTTATTAATTGAGCAATCAAAGCTTTTCTGATTATGATTTCCTATTAACTTAATTATTAAATTATTAATTCTTATTATATTTGCGGAGTTGTAAAGCTTTGTGTTGGAGTAAAATTTTTATATGTACCTATTTGCTCTGAGGAGTTCTTAACAGGGAAGTGCATACTCTAAGACATTTTCTTTCAAAAACCTGAATTCTTTTCATATAAGACGGAGAAATATGGAATCAAATGTGATAACCATATATCAATATCGGACGAATAAGGGCCCGATACTGAACTTTAACCCTTTTATTTAAATGTTTTTAATAACATTAAGATTTATACATGAAAAAGGCTTTTCTTGATTTGGTTAGCTACATGTATACATGGTCATTACAATAAAAAAATTGGTTAATATTTACTCCAAGCTAAGGCACTAAGGTCTTTTTCGAGATTATTGAATTGGTAACGTCGACTTTATCTGCCATTTTTTTTTTCAAGTTATGAAGTATATTGTTATTGTTTAAGAAGATTCTCCTTGCATACGATTATAAAAAGGCAGAACGGCTTGAGCGAGGGGAGGGATCTAATCAAAGATTGATAAATGCATAAATAAAGCAAATTTCTGTGGGAAAATAAGTGAGCCGGGCAATTTTTTAAGTCGTTCTCTTCGATTCTGATGATTTTAACGCATGTGACAGAGGTACTAGTCAATTTCAAGCTCGTAATTTTTTTGTGTAGTATTTTTTTATCGATATAGTATTATTTAGGTATACATACTTTGACAAGCCGCATCACGTAAGTGAACAAAGAAATTTGAAAGATACACATTTTGTTTTTCTTTTTTTTTTTAATATAATTTATTTACAATCTATTACTTGGGCAATAAGTAAATGTTTTGGAAATTAGAATTTAGCAGAGGTTTTAGTTAAATTCCAAAGAGTTATAACTATTTTTTTTAAATGCTGTAAACTCCATTTAAATAAAAGATAAAAATCGAATTCAAAAATATGGATTAAAAAAAATGTTGTTATCAAAATTTGTTAATATAAAATTTTTCAGTGATCTCCTCTTTGCTCAAAAGTTAGAACGATAAAATTATACATAAATTATCGAAATATTGAAAAAAAAAAAAATTAAGTACGGCCAGTACCTCTTTCACATTTGTTAAAATCAACAAAACCTTATTTACGCCCAGAATTTTGAATGTCTTTTCTTTTTCAATGTGTCCATTTTTTACGCGGGCAGCCATTTTTTTTTTTTCAGCATTAGGTGATCCCAGTCCCATCATATTCATCATCTACAAGTGCTTCGTGAAGTTCAACAAATTTTGTCAATATATACCTATATAAAGGTATGACATTCTTCCGATCGTGTGCCGTATCCGGCTTTTTGTTTTTGATTTAAAGAGCCATATCCGCTATGGCAGCATTGCCAGGACTACCTAGAAAAGCTTTCCCAGGCTTTATAGCTTAGTTTAGTTTTGTCAGGCTATTCGGCTCAGACTGAAAATGCCAAGAGAGCGAAGAAGAGAAGTATAAATTATGATGAGAAGGGGAGGGGGACAGTAATGAAGTTGTGAGGATTACCTGTTGGACGTTCTGGTAGACGTCTTAATTGCTCCCTTTTGAGGATTTGATAAAAAGAGCGAACAGTGGCAGATTTTCTAGGTATTTAAAGAAAAGCTTTCGCAAATAATGGACGCGTTTTCTAAGAAGTGCAGTGCAGTCGTACCTCAGCTGTCTCTATTTCCTCCCCATCTCAAAAGTCGTGTTGGGGAACCTGCATTCTTTCGGTAGTGCAGTGCAGTGCCCCTTTACAACGCCTGCCAATATCCTGCTCCTTTTCCTGTAGTATCGCCGGAGTTCGGAGTTCATTTTGGGTTATATCTAGCCAAGAGTGAGTATAGTCTCCTTTTTTTTTTGTTTTTCTTTGGTTCTTGTTATCGCTGTTTTTCTACGCTTCCCGTAGACGCACTATTCAGGAAAATGCCCTCTGGCCCAAGGATCAGAATTACATCCAGGGCCGCCTTTTGAAGGGTAGATCGCTAGGATCTAGTGATGTCCGGACAGTCTGCTCTTTATGTTCTGAAAGATGCTGGGATTTGGTGTTAGACGCCTTACACCAGAAAAACGACCCATTGGTAAGGATAGAGTGCCAGTGAATGATATGCGGTTGCAGTCCCCATCACCTACTGAAGGTAGCAGTTAAGAAAAAGAAGAACAAGAAGAAGTACATCGTATATTTTGTGCTAACTCCTTGGATTCCCCTGCTTCTAGAGAGAAATTCAAATATCCACGCCATGGTACATAGAAACATTTAGAAACCTTGCCAGCGCAGTTTAGTGAAGCGATCTGAAAACTCTTAAAAATTTAAATGCGATATTTTCTGTAATAGGTAAAAATTTTATTTTAATTTTGAAAAACTTTTTTTTGTGTTTGCAGGAAGCCCGTTATTTTATACCTGCGCGTCTTTTGTTAGTCATGAAAATATTTTTTCCTCGTTATCTTTTTCCGTTGCCTGAACTTATCTTAGCCGCAAAAAATTGCAACGTAAAAAGCCGATATTATGTTTCCTTTGCGGGCTACTGACCTCATTGTACTTCCACCTGTGTCCACCGCATTTACCATACTCCAGTCTTCTGGTCAGAGAAATCAATTGCAGCTCACGCCTTCATCATCAGCGTAAATATTTTCACTGTCGGAAATTAACACACTTTCCGTTTCCGCACATATATGTATATATACACACACACATATTTACATACACACTCATATTCGTTTATATACAAAAGTAAATAATTTATTCATATTGGCGTCTGTTGTCGTTGCGTATTTTTCGCAATTTTCTTTACCTTACCCCCTCGCAGATGAAAACGTGCTAAATAAAAATTAATGACTGCCGGAAGCGTATTGTAATCAACGGCAATGTCCGACGAACTTGCCAATAAAATACAAACAACATTTAAGCGAAAATGCATGTACATACAAGTACATACATATGTATATGTATATAGCATACATACACACATACCTGCATAAATGTATTAAATATGTATATGTCTAGCGGCAGTGTTGCTTTTTTATTGGCAAATTGTGCTCACGTTTTGTGCTGCTGTTGTTGTTGTTGTTGTTGCTCATTTCCGGTCGCCATTGCTGACAGCCGTTTTTTTTTATTTTTGGGTGCACTTCCGTTTTGGCAATTTTATACGCATGTCAATCATTGCATGTAAATAAAATATTAAAAAAATTTTTTTTATTCATAACAGAAGTGTTTATACTCTTATTTAAAAAAGTTTTGATTCGAATGTAATTAAAAAAAAAATTATAAAAATTAGCTTCGTCTTAAGTTCTGCTTACTACGACCTTCATTTTGTTAAACAATTTTTGCTGATTTTTGTAAAAACATTTTTTAATAAAAATTATTTTTTTAATTACCAAAAATAATTTTTAATATTAGTCAAACTTTCCTTGTTTTTTTGTATTTTTTGTAAAGTGTTGTTTTGTTATTCAATATTTTATAATACAGCTTTACTAAGCATAAGCCTTGGCATTATTTATTTATCAAAATTTGCAAAACTAAATTATAAGAAATTATTTGACAAATGTTAGATATCATTTTATTATTTTTATTAATTATAAAATATTGTAGTATTAGAAATTGGCAAACTCCTTGTTTTATTTTTCAACTGTTTTTTTTATTATGCAATATTTTATAATTTGTGTAGGACAAATAATAAAATTTTAAAAAAATATTTAAAAAAATAAAAAGCATATTCTTGGAGTTTTTTTTCTAGGTTAAACTTTTCGAATTTGCATTATGTTTCGAAACACTGTAGAACTTTTTTTTTTCAAAAGCTTTAAAAAAGTTACAAACTTTGAGAAAAACTTGACATACTCATTTCAAAGAGCATTCTGTTAAAAATTCCGCTAAAAATATTTACAGAATGCATTTATTTGAAAATATTTTTGTCCAGCGATTAATATTAATTGTTAGCTGAGTTCATATAAATGCCGAAACTCAATTCAATTGCCAAAATAAAATAATCAATCAAACTCATGCATATCAATGCATAAAAGGCAATGCATTTGTCGGATCAAAAAAATCGTATCACACCGATTTTCAAAGGGGATGGCAACTCTTTATTGCCCGCATCAAGTTAGCAATCCCATTGATGATAACCAAGAAGATTATGAAGTTTATAAAGTTGATGATGAAGATGATGACGATGACAACATCTGCCGTTGACAGGCATTCTGTTGCCAGTTTGCTCTTGTTATCCTTGAATATGTAGGCAATGGGCTTTTGGCTTGGCCAACTTCAACTACTCCTCCTCGGTTTTATGCATGTTTATGCCTGTCTGCCATTTCAAGGTGAGTTGTTTTTGCTTTTGACGCATTGTTATCTATTGTTCGGTTCGTTATTGCAAAATTTTTTAGCTGCTTGCAAATTTTATTTTTCGTTAAAAAACATGTTTTTTAAAGACTACAACTTATCCAAAGAGAACGGTGGAAAAAATAAATTTATTTTCGACAAAGAAAAAACTGTAATAGCTTTGTATAAGGTTTAAATTTTTTATAAAACTGTTTGTTCGTAAATAAAATATGAATGAAAAAATCATAAAAACGCAGCTTGAAACTTATTTAAAATAAACGCATTTATGAATAAATGTCGTTGGGCAGTTGTATGAGGCAGTGTTTCAAAAGATTCCTATTTTTTTCTAGAGATATCATTTAATGATATATTTCTGTATATAAATAAATATTTATTATAAATTACAGATGATCCAGCTGAATTCCTTAAAATTGAAAATCTGTGGATCAGAATTAGGGGGTAATATTCGACAATAGCAAAGGGCATACATTGCCGTCATAACGATTTTGATAAACGTGGCTTTTTCAGAATCATATCTAAAATCAGAGGGTCTTCTAGCCATAAGGGCTATTCGCCTATAACTTCCGAAGTTCTTAATGTTAATGAATTTTAAACCTATACTTGATTGGGTAAAATAGGAAGTCCTGTATAAAGTTTTGGAATGGCAGTGGTCTGAAGTGCAGAAATTTTGGTACAAAGTTCCTTTATCTAACCCTGACATTCTAATTCGAAAAAGATAAGCCAATACAAAATTTTAGGCCTTATCTTAGCTTATCTTAAATCTTAACAACTGAAGCATGCGACGCGCTTTCCCAGAAATATGAAGCCTTCATACTCAGGAGGATGTGGACAATACCATTCTTATTTCAAAATTTGTATGATCGGATTTTTGTTATACTATTTTTGTTGCTTTTGTTTGTAAAATCAAGTCTAGCAATATAATATCTAAAAAAAATATATTCAAGCTAATAAAAAAAACATGAATTCTCATCTATGTCTGATACTTGCATTAATTTTTGTAATCAACGTCACATTAGTTACATACAATGTCTATAATAATGTCGTTTGCCAAATTATTATTTTAATTTAACACGTAAAAAATGTTTCGCAATGATTTTTCCTTTATACTTTCCTCCATACGAGTAACTGGTCAGCTTGGAAAATAATTGTGTAAAAAAAAAAATGATTTTTCCTAGCATCCATTTGTTACGCCTCCAATAATATGCTCGCACATTAGTTTTGGTTGTGGTGGCAAAACAAAACAGCAGTTGTTACTGCTGGCGCCATCTAGTGTACTTGCGGTGGCGCCGTCTTACGTAAAGCATCGGTGGGACAACATTGTTTTTTTAAAACTTAGTCTTCGTTTCGCTCAACAAAAGTTACAATTTTATATTCGTTTCAAGTAATAGGTTTTCTCAAGAATAGAAAAGTGATTGGTTGAAGGTCTCTTCATTCAACCCAAACTGGTTTTGCAACTAGATACAATCGCTAAGAGGCAGATCTGAAGATTATGGTACTAGATAGGCCTTCAATTCGTTACCCAATTCACGAAATTTTCCTATGCTGAATACAGCTAGGCTTATGGCGAGTATCAGCGATCCCGTAGGCCATCGCGCAAATGAACTTTAAAATCCAAATATTTTTGTAAAATATGATGTACAGTCTATTATCCATATTTTCGGACGGTTTCTTTTGAGCGACCGGAAAGTTCGGCGTCCTTATGCTGGTAGGACAAAATCGGCACTCAATACCACCTCTTAACCACTACAATTGCTGGTACAGAGTCCCTGTAGTAGTTCTCAAGTCTTGCCTAGTTTTCGATAATTTTTTTTTTCCGTGACATACACAATTTTTCCATTTTCTTAAGTATTCACTATGTTGTCTGCATTCAAGCCCATTAGCAGATGGTTCTTCATATGAGGTATAAAATGGCGGGAATTCAAAAATACACTAACTTATCGAACAGCCCACTCCTTGATAAGTTAGGTCAATCACAATGTCCTTTCAAAAGTGCATAAAATGTAATCAGTTTTCTCATGCATTTTTTGAGTCATTCATTTTTTGAAATATATATTTTTTATTATTGTACTATACTATAATATATATTAGGTATATAACATATTTTAGCTTTGTATTTAATACTTTTCGGTTAACAATTTTCTTTTTTATTTATTAGCCAAACATATAAACAGGTATAACTGTCTTAAACAGTGTTATCTCATCAAATAAATTTTAATTCAAAATACATTTTACTTCATTTAGTTGTAATTCAATTTCAGTATTTGGGGGATTCGCCATTTTGCGTGCTCCACAAATATGCGTGAAAGGTGAAAATTAAACAGCTTTAAATAAAACTTAATAAATAAGACTTAACGATAATTTTTGCAAATTTAATTCAGAGCCCAATACGTGCCAGCACGTAGAATATAAGAGTGAAAGTACCGGGCAGTCCGACAAAACAATTTTAGGTTGTTTTTCAATACCTATTAAAATTCTGGAATTAATTCTGACGTGATTAACTGCTACAAAGATGCACTAAAGCAAGAATGCCCGACCAACGAGCATGAAATTGATTTTGAAAATAAAGTTTAACAAATTCAGCTCTTTCTTTCGGTGTGCAATGCTCCATGGAAAAAATTGTACAAAAATGACGCTTCCAAAACGCGCTCATTCGTGTCAATCGGACAGCTGTTGTCTTTTTTATTCAAAATTAAGATCGGTTACCAAAAGATTTTTTGGATAACATTTTTTTGAAGCCCCACTTGGTATGCAGCAAGTAATAAAGCATACTTTATTGAATATTGGTAGTATGTATCAGAACTAACGCTTAATTGTTGTAAGTCCTTTAGAGCACTTTGTGACTTTAACACAATCTCTATTTCTGCCTGCCAAGCACACGGACTATTATGCCCTACCAACTCGTAGGCGTCCTTCAGCCAACAGCGCAATAAAATCCAGCAGGGTTTTATGCAAGAATTTGCCCGACAAATTCCTTGCTTAGCGAGAAATTTTCCCACCGCCTTCAAGTACAAGTATTTCCACGCCAATTCATTTGTGGGACACTTTTTACGGAAACAATTCAATTTCAGCAAAGGATCAAACAGGTGGCAATGCAAATAAAACGTACAAAACACAATAAATTGTGAGTCAATGTTTTTATGTAAGCCAGACGACGACTACGACGATGTGGCATTACAGTTTACGAGCGGGGATGCAGTTGTAGAGCAAGACGGGAACGAAGGGAGAGACTTGGCAGCAGCCGCTGTTTCCGTTTCCGCTTGGTAAATGTTTCATTTTGTTTTAGTGGCATGGGCGTGCATGGTCATGTCAGCCAGTAAAGCGGCGTGGGAGTGTGCATGTGTGGGCCAAGTTAATGTGCTACACGCTTGTCCATATGTCAGTTAGTTAGTTTTAGTTAGTGCTGGGCCTGGAACTGAGCCAGGAACTGGTCTGCTCTCTTCAGCTGCAGCTGCTTTGAGCTGCCATGTGTTGGCTTTTCAAGACAAAATGGCTTAAGTAGTCACTTTTTGTGCTTATGCTAGGACTTTGCTTTAATTAATTACAAGATTAATGTGCTGGACTGTATGTGTATGTGTGTCTCAATGTGTGTGTATCTGGCAAGTGTTACCGTTGGTGCGTGTGACACTGCCCCGGAGTAATTACTTTAGTCTTTGCAAAAATAGTCTCAAACATATGTTTGCCACAGCAAACATGTCAACATTTTAATTAATACGCCAAACGCTCAATTTCATTGCGGTTTTGTCATGCGGCCTGTTAACAGTTATTTCAAACAATCCCCAGCAAAAAAAGAGCAACCCGAAAAAAAAAACCAAACCAAGATATAACTACCAAACTGTCAACTGCCAACACTCATTAGCTGTACGGAAGTTGGTGTGATTGATGTCTCTGTTATTCAAATAAGGGGGGGCAAAAAAAAAGAAAAGCTTTAAATTTCATGTACACAAACTTTGACATTTTATCAACATGGAAAAGCCTGGCTCTAGTCTACTTTATATTCAAATCTTGTGCCCTACACACAAGCACATATATCACGCATACGCATACGCATATATGCACATATAAACGCTCTCTCTTCCCTACGCTCTGACACTTTTGCGGCGGCATTTTAAAATGCGCCTTTCAACTTTCGATATGTAATCCTTTGATTGATGTGCCCAGCTTCAAAGCACGTGCATCACACAGATACACACTCACGCAGCCACACTCAAGTATATGTGCTCTCACAGGTACATATGCACATTTATGCTCTTACAGATACGCTCTCATACGCTCACACCTACAGTCGCTTCAGTTCATCAGATAGACCAAAAATCAACGCCTATGCAAATTCGTGTGCGTATGTGTGTATGTACAGGGGCGTGGATGTCTTTTCACAATGGGGGGTTCAACCCAAATCTCAGGAACGTTTTCATTATGTTTGGATCAGAATTTCTATGGCGTGATATTTCGCAGCCTTGTTAATGGATTTTTTGTATGTACAGCTGCGTAGATGGAGACGTTTTCTCCAGGCTTGGAAACAGCAAATATTGGTCGGGATGCAGCGGCAGTGCATAGTCCACTTTATGGATATTTTTCTAGATAAGTGCATCCTTGTATTGTCATGGCGGAGGCGCAAAATTTTCTGCGCCAAAAACGATCGACAGCTCTGAAGCCGAAAGGTTCATTCGCGCCAAACTCGTTGGAGTACTGCACTTCCTTGGTCCTTTTTCAAAATAAACCTTATTATTATAATGAAGCTTCTAATCTAATCTATTGTGCTCCAATCCAAACAGATCTCTGCTATTTTTTAAATAAAACTTATTAATATTAGCAAGGTTCTAGCCAGGTTACATCAAGCGCCGAGACACAATGCGCTGTGGAGTAATGCACTTTGTTTCTTGGGGTCTATAGTGCTCCCTACAAAACTAAACCATATTATAAGAATGTTCTAAATAGGTCAGTCTTATTTTAAGGAAGCTTGCAACCGGGCTATGTCGAGCATCGAGATACAATGCCCGGTGGAGTACTGCACAGCGATCCTTGGGAGATAACCGGATGCTTATGATCTACTCTGCCCCCTACAAAACTTAACTATAGAGGAGGCCCTTTTTATACAGATAGTCCTGTAATTATATACGAATATATATATATATATATAAAAAAGGGGTTCGTTGTTATACCCAATCAATTGCCTATTCGGGAGATTTCCTTGAACCTGTTTAAGATATAGCAACCGACCTCCAAATTCAACATTTGTTCGCGAAGGTAGCACCTCCAAGCAAATGGTCGCATCATTCTTCGGAATAATTGGTCATGCCGCCACTGTACCACTTGAGCAAAATAGGTCGGTCAATTATGCCATTCAGAATTTGCCAGAAGTGTTTATAAAAGTTAAGAAAACGAAACACCAAAGACGAATCATTCTTCATTACAATAATGAGAGCTCTTACACAACAACTAAGAGAGTCTTCGAGCGCTGAAAACATCGAATTAATGATGGACCATCAACCCTGCAGTTCTGATATAGCGCCCAATGATTTCTTTTTGTTTCCGCACATCAAAAATAAACTTGCTAGTGTGCGTTTTTTTATTCCCGAAGAAGCAGTTGATGCGTTCAAAATTCATATTTTGGAGATATGTGCCCCTAACAATGATCCTCCTAAGAGCAAGAATAACCAAACCAAGAGAGAAGTTTATTTCCAATTTAAGTTTGTATGGACAAAAGATGAGAAATTCGAAAATCTTTCGAATTGCACACAACATTATCATTATAATTATGGAAGATAACTGGAATTCGAATTGTCTTAGTGGCAAAAACATACATAAGGTTAAAAAAAGTAAAAATCCGCTCGCGACACAGTTTCGAATGCCAGTCGAGGCAACCTTTTTTTTAATTTTTTATTTTTTTTATTTTAAGTAGTGTTTTAATACAATTCAGAGTTGGTAAAGTCGTGGCCTTAAATTCTGAATGGTTGGATCTAATACATGCTACTCAACAGCTACAGGGGTCAACTATGATCATAATCAAAAACCGTCTATCTTAAAAATCTTTTTTTTTTTTAATTTGGTCAAAGTACCTTTTTATTTAACCCTAAAAAAATTACGTACTTCGACAAGACGTAGACTTTTAATTTTATTTTAGTCTCTCTCTCTCTCATGATTGCCACTCCGCGAACTGCCTTCTCTCTCTCTTTTGTGATCGCCACACCGCAAACTGCTCACTCTCAGTTCGCTCAGTTTGAATCACTAGCTTTTCTATAATAGTTGTTTTACAGCGTTAAGTTGAGTTAAATCTGAGATATGCGCAAATTGTACGTCGCAGAGACGTATGGTTATTATTAGTGTGATTTTTTTTTAAACTTTTGAGTTGAAAATATAGATCGCTGGTTTTCTAGAAGATTTTGAATACAAGCACAAACAATGTAATTTGGGTATAAGCGGAAATGAATTTCTTGACAATTAAATGAAGGATGAACTTGTTTTTCATGAGTGAGATGAAGACATATATAAAATAAGGTCATAGGGACTCGAATGAGAGATGAGAGGAAGACATACCGAATTATAATAAATTTTCCTGTGATGAGTTTTAAGCTTAATTTACTTTTGAATGGAAAATACTAGTAGCAATAAATTCGAGATCAAACAGATTACTGGTAGCGAATATATTACTATTATATATTATTTTGTGACTGAAAGCGAAAAGAATTCTCTTAAAGACAACATGCTTAATTCAAAAGATGATGGGCTTGTTGGATAAAGACATACGAGTGACAAAATTGGACTAGACACATTAGACCAAATGTGCTACTTAATATGGCGCTATAGAAATAAACAGAAGGACACTTGACTATATTTTATTTTATGATCGATCGTAGTCCATTTTTATTTTTCATATTAATCTTGAAATCTACACTATTTTAAAAAAACAAAACTTTAAAAAAACCATTTAGGGCTTTAGAATCCCGCCTACCCTTTTTAGGGAAGCCTTTTCAAATTCAGATAAATGGTGAAATTTTCTTCGGGTTTCACTGAGCTGTGTCTAACTCCTCCCCCAGCTGCGCCCCTGTGCGTGTGTGTGTGGGTGTGGGTATGTATATGTTTATAAATGTATGTAGGACATATGTATGATGACAAAGACGATTTGCACAATTTTGGATCTTTGCTTTTTGATTAGCCTTGGCATAGTACAACCAACATACATAGTACATATATACTATATACATACATAGTACACATGGCAGCCATTTACATGGCATACTTTTTACTCTACCAAGTGAAATTTAAGCCTTGTTAAAAACCGAGATGGTTTAGTTGAGTGCCAAACCCCCAAAAAACAACAACCACAAAAACTACGATACCAACAAAAACATCGATAATAACAACAACAACAACAACGATAACAAAGTTGTTTGGCCAATACTCAACTTCAAAGCAAAGCAAACCATTTGATTAGCAAACTGCAATAGTTACAAAACTGCATACAGGCTCAGGAAGGACTTAAGGCTACCTAATTCAGTTCATCTGAAGTTACTCTCTCTCTCTCCCATAGGTACATATATAGGGACAACAAAATTGACAGGAATAGGATGATGAGCACTTATGTGGGCTGATACTTTAAAAGAGGATTAAGCAGATTTGATAGTGTGTTTTGGAAAAATATTGAAAGTAGAGAGAATGGATTGTATTCTTCTTCTTTTACGTTAAGATAAATGAGTTTATTTCGATATGGATTCTACTGAATGAAAGTAGATTTTGTTGCAGTCAGTTTTGTAGTTATTACGATTTATGAATATGTAAGTCAATCTTTTCGAGTCATTTTCTGCAGTTAGTTGAACAATTGCAATGTATTTTCTTTGACTAGCTGAGGAATAATCAATATGAGGAAATTAACTTACTTTTGCTCTTCCGATAACCAATTCCGCAGATGGAATTCACCTGACATTGGCATACATACTACTTAAACTTTAAACTGCGCGTGACAAAATTGGATTTGGACAAATTTTTGTTTCAGGTCTTCGTCATCCATGCAAAGTTACACGTCAAAATATTCATTAGTGTTTGAGTACGCTTCGTTTTTGTGAGCTGCAAAAAGTAAATTTTCGATTGACACAATGTCTAAATTGAATATTTTTGGTAAAAAGATTATCGTGGTGTTGTGCATTATGAGTTCCTTCCGCCGGGTCGAACAGTCAACAAGGAATATTATTTGAGCGTTATGCGTCGTTTATTTACGAATTTTTTAAGGTTACTGGTTTGTTTATAACTTGTTTAATTTATAAATACCTGGTCGCTTCACTCGCCACCACCTGAGTCCTGAGCAACCCAGCCTCAAGTTACTAAATTGTCCGCGGGAGGGAGCAAGAGCAAAAATATTAAGCAAGGCTAGTTACTAAATTGCCCGCGAGAGGGAGCCAAAAATAAAAGACGCAGATAGATTTTATTTAACATATAAATAGATGTTAGTCACTCTTCATAATAAAAAATAGTTATAATAAAAACAACAAGCAAGTCAATGCTCTGTATATTTTTTTATCTTATTTGCTTAAAAAAATCGTTTATATGTTTTTGTTCCAAATTAATAGTAACTTATCATGTCGCATTTTTCAATTTTCCTCTCTTGGAGAGAGAGATTTGAGAGCTGAGATTTCATCGAGTCACAGTTACAGAAGGGAGATAAAAAATTCAAAACGAAGACTGGATAATTGACCGTCACAAAAGACTGAAAAGAAAGAATCAAACGAAAAACAACTAAAAATTAATCTGACGATTAAGTTGAGAAAGAGAGAAACCGAAAGCTGGAGTCTTACACTAAAACGCAAAAAGATGTTAGGTTCTTATGCACCACGACAGCAATGGATAGATTATCTCGACACAGGCGATAAAAATAAAGAATACGAGTCAGTGTTGGAGAACGACCACAAATGCAAAGAACGCTTTTTTACAAAATGTTTTTATTTATTTTAAATGTTAAACGAAATAGATACCTGCCCTCGACTATCACATTATAAGGCAACTCTATCAACACGAAAAGTCTTTTCGACTGGGAATCAGGGACTCATTTGTAGAAAATATTGGTGTGGAGGAATGCTGCGAGGCATTATGCAATGAAATTTACAAGGTGTCGCAGAAAATTGGGTCAATTTTTGTATGGTAGCCATATGAAAGAGTTTACCAATTTTGATCAAACTTTATACAAATTGTTAGTCTTAAGGCCCATTTGGGATTTTTTTTTTTTATATATATTATTCCGTGCGAAAATTTTTGAACTGCGTATGGGACTTTAAACAAAATACAACTGAAATTAATTTGTGACTACATTAAAAAAATATGTATTATGCTGTGTTTTATTTTTAAGGGCTAGAATCTTCAGAAAATCTACTTTTTTTTAGCTTAATTGGTAGACAATTATCGGAAATGATATCCCGAAGTGATTTTTCAAAAAAAGATAAACGTCTGGCGCATGGCACCCTGCCGTGCGGTCGTTCCAAATTTAAAACTTAAAACTCGTTTTTTTCGAAACCACTTTTTTTCGAATGGCTTCACGAATAACTCAGTCACTTTTTATTCGATCGATTTGAAATTTTGACACAATCTTAATAACATCATTTTCTTGCGAACCACCTATAATAATAAAAAGTTTGTATTTTACAACTCAATTTTTATGAAAATTAGTCATGGACAGGCGCCCGTTTGTTTTTTCTTTGGAAAAATTAATTTTTGTAGCTCAAAATATGTATAATATCGTCACCTATTTGGATTTTGAATATAAAATATAGTTTCTTTAAAAAAAAAAATTTAAAAATTAGCTTAAAAAACCATGCTCCACACTGGTGTTACCACTTAATGTTAATTTATGCGTTTTTATGTGTTTAATATTAGTGTACACATTTGTGTGAGGTTTGGATAAAATTGTTTCACTATTTCATATGGCTACCATATAAAAATTAAACCATTGCTCTTTCTTTCAGGGAGATACGCATATTGGACATGCGCATTGCGTGAAGTTCTAATTGTTGGATCATGGGTCGGAACAAAAGAACAAAAATAAACCTAAAGATCTCAATTGTGTTTGTCCTAGCGCTTATAATTTCCAATATCTAGGTGTTCAAACAGACGAACAGGCAGACGAACGGAAAGACATGTCTATATCAATTTCTGTTTTCTTCCTGAGCATTTGGAGTTAATCTTTTCAAGTTTACATACATTTGTACAAGTACCTTTGCCCCCCTGCTTAGGGTACAGGGTCATAAAAATAAATTCTCTAATTTATTTAGAAAAATTTTCAGAACTGTAGCTCTTGAAGAAAACTGAAAGAAATGTGGATTTGATGAGCAATAGATAACTTTTATAAACTTGTTTCATATACATATCATGGCTTAATATGCTATGCAATAATTTCATCCTATTATATAACTACAACATTATTGATGGCACCTTACCCCCACTCACCAGCGAATACTTGCCTGATTTTAGTAATTTTTTTTTCTACAAAAATAAGTGCACTTTTGAACATAATGGAAATTTTAAAGCAACTCATAAAATCAACTGAAATCCAACAGGATTAATTTTTTTAAAAGCTAATACGCAAAGGCCGCACTTTCACCCATAATTCCCACAAGCAGACCATACATCTGTCAAAGCGCAAAAAGTCAATGAATTGAAATTCAACTTGAAACCAACCGCAATTTGGATATTTACATAAACCACGAGCCACAGTGGCATGCGCCCAAAAAGCCGCAAAAGTCAAATTGAAATCAATTAGCTAATTATAGTGAAAATTTAACCACTGTATGACACGGAGACGAAGTCCAATTTAAAAACCCGTCTGGCATAAATTAAGCTGCACAGTAACACTCAGACACAATTATATAATTCCTATGCGTAGGCTTACATTTTACATAATTAAAATTAACTTTGTTGTATTTATAGTAAAATTATGGAACCATGTACTTATGTGCGAAAATACATAAACTGCTAGAAGCTAACATTTTAACCATAAAACGATTTAATAATGCTAATTTTTCTAAAAGCCAGCCAAACTATCCAACTTGTTCAATGAAAGCCAATGCCTTGGGCAGACACATTGTACCGCGCCAGGATTACCTATCCTTGGCATTTGTCGAATAATTGAAAATGAATAGCAGGCAGCCAGGACTAAAGTGTACCCGTTGCTGGGGAAAAAAAAAAACAAAAAACTTTGCACTTGGGCAATAATATTATTAAAGGATTAAAGTTTAAACTTTTAAGTGCACAAACAAGTGCAATTCCATGTGATGTGAGTTTGTACAGGATAGCAAAATAGAGTGCATGGTTTTTCCAAAGGTGCCTCATAGTTTCACAATCGATTGCAAGAAAGTTTTAATGTAAGCAAGTTTTGTTTTATATACGAATACAAGTGCTTCTAGGTGCACATAACGAAATACTACTTTTGAATTAGTGCTAAAAGTAACTTGTTAGAGGTTTACTACACAAGAGTATCTGCTGTGTTTAATGGCTAGTTAGAGAGTTAAATACCTTTGCAAATGGAAAATTGATTCATCTTAACAAGCAGGCCTCAGTTAGGCTATTGTTACTTTGATTTTTGTCTAGATTCTTAGCTGTGAAAATGGCTTCAATTTGCTTAACTCAAACAACTTCATTGGTCCTACCAAGCCGCAGTGTGTTAAACTGCCGAATTTTTGGAATAAAGTCGATAAACGTTTGTGCAGAGCTGAAACTTAATGAATTTGAAAATAAAAGCACGCATAAAACTCGTACAACACTTTTTTTCCAATCATCCATATAAGCTTACCTTGCGTATACATAATTTTTTCAAAAGTCACATAATTTTTGTTTCGACACTCGAAATTATTAAAAAAAAGTTTAATATTTATTTATAACTACATATACAGTACATTTTAATATTATTTATTTATAATTAACAAAGTTGGCAGTTGGGAAGATTTTGCTCAATAAAGCGTCGAAAATTGAAGATATGTATACTTAAACATATATAGATTTTTAATCAAGGCTTACGTTTTTGCAAATAATTTGCTTTAAAATCCTGTCTGAAATGGCTTCTAAACTTCGAAAGAGAGACTGTACTTGAAATTAATATCAACAAATGTAGGGAGCATGTGACAAAATGGACAAAAAGTGTAAGCAACATGTAGAAGAGGTGGCATAGAAATATCTAGAGATTTTGGCTTCAGTTAGAACCGTAGGTGACAGAGATCTTTTAGAGATTTTAAATTTTCGGAATGCTTTTACGAGAATGGTAGCAAAGAACTGGTACTGTTCAAAAATAATTTTAACTTATTTAATTATAAGATTTCTAAGAACGTTAATTTAATATTTGATTAGTCGATAACTTGAAGCATACTTTTCAATTTTAATTTCTTTAAAATAAGTTTGATTATTTATGCTCCCAAGATTAACGCATGTCTTGGGTGTCTCATGTCTTATGATGACCCTACGAGCCATCAATTGTCAGTAGCATTGTGAATGGCAAAATGCATTTGTTTACACTTATTTAAATGTGCAATTTATTCCTTTCACTTCAATATGAAGTGCAATATGATAACTAAGTCAACTTTAGTTATAATATTTTAACTTTAATTTGACAAATAATTTTAATTTGGAAAATAAAAAACTGCTAAATTTAATTTATTGTGGAGGCAACTGTTGTTTGAGGTCGCTTAAACTGAAACTGAAGTCGAAAAACCCCGCCCTCCTAGGATTGTGACATAGCTTAAAAAAATAGGTTTCATTTTTTTATTTATTTATTTTATTTATAAACAGCAACTACCTAATTAAAATTATAGTACGAGCTAGAATTAGCTGGTGGTTATAATTGATGGTTATAATTCTGAGTTCTTAAAACCCCATCACGTTAGAGTTCTGACATAATCCAAGCAAAGAGGTATTTTGGAGTTTATCTCAGAACTCTGACGTGCTACGGATTTTTGAGCCACGCATTCGATTAAGCGTCCCTAAAAACATATAAAAACATCGTTGAAAATAATAAATGGAAAAAAAATTGTATTGTGTTTTTGGAGGTTATCTAATGAACAAATCCACATACAAATTTTATCGATTTACCGTGTTTTCTCCCACACCCCTTAAAATATGAACTTGAAACTTAACCCAGAAATTTAAACAACTGCTTTGACGTAAATTCCGGTTTTCATCAAGATTAGTTAAGATTTATGGAAATTATAGGTATAGATATCGTTCCTAATCAAACAAAAAATACAATTGGAATGTTCTTAAAAGGAATATACTTTTTTTTCGAGAAATAAGGTACAGGTACACTGTCGGGCCTGTATTACATTTTTTTGACCTCGAATTCTGCTCAAAATCCATATGGGTAGCCCTGTCACATGTAAAGTTTATACCACTTTTTTTTGTGGGCCTGTGTAACAGCTTTTGGGATTTTTCACATGTATAAAATATCTCACGTATATGGCGGCAGCGACGTCGATACACGTATAGTTCACGTACACTTGGCATGCACTTGTATGCAACAGACACGAATCGCATTGCCCATGCCTGTGTCGACGCGTCGTGACGTCACTGAGTGTATTTCATGCCGATCACTGGTCTAAAACCATACCTTAATACAGTGATGGGCAAAACTCATACCAACAAATATTTCTTTGTGTGAGTAAACAGCGCAGTAAGCAAAAGCGCACGAGAGAGCAAGAACCGCATTTAAGCAAAAATGAGCGAGAGATTTCACACACTTGGACCGTACATGAGCCGACTGCGCTGCGGCAGATTTTGGTGCAATAGCCTCGCGAGCTATGTAAATTGAGAGACTGCCCATCACTGCCTTAATACCTATTAAGCAGAAAGCTTAGAGAATTTTTACAGCATTTATTTATTTTATTTTTAACAAATTAAATCAAGTATTTATTGTTAATTCAACGCGCACTAGCTACCGGGGCCTTATCTTAACAAATTAATTCTACCATTTAATACTCAACTTAAGGCTAGTTTAACGAGTTCTAGCTACTGAAGCATTCTACTCCCAGCCGTTTATTTAGATTATGATTCATTTTGCTACGTTAGGTTGTATGTCTTCGAAATGTTTTCTGAATGTTTTTCTAACAATTCGGATGGGTTCTCAGATCCCAGGAAAGCATTAAAGCTAGCTCTATAGATTTAGACAGGCGTCCAGAAGAAGATCTTCAGTAATTTTTTTTTTTCTTATTTCAATGAGGGTAAGTTTTTTAGATGTCTTTTATGGTTGTGTTGAACTTTTTTTTTAAGTTTAGATTTTTTTGAAGTTTACCATAATGGATGAAAATGATGAAAATTCAAGTGCGCCGAAAATAAGCAAAGTGATGATTATATGTGATATGTTAGTGTCCTAGATTAGGTTCCCAATTGGAGCAAAGGGCCTCCACAAAGTTACTACAGCTCTCTCTGTTTTTTGCAATCACTTTTATTTCCCTCTAGCTTTTGCCAGAATAATTTGAATAATTTCAATCATTCATTTCATATAACTTTGAATGTAAAAAAAAGTTGTTAAATTTTTTATTTATTTGTTTTTATGCATTTTTTAAATAAACATTTGAATAATTTCATTAAAAGATAAAACTTTTAAAAGTCATAAAAAAGAGTAAGATAGTTAATAAAAAGCTGTTACAAAATTTGAATTCATAAATATTATAATAGATTTTGACCTACCGTGAAAAATGAAAACGTGTAGCAGTGATAGGAAGATAAATAATGATAAATTAAAAATTATGCGTACCGCTGATATTTTCTTAAAAAAATTAAACAAAATTAATTTAAGCTGCAAAAAATATAAAAACTAATTTTGTAATATTTATTTATTTTTTATTGCTACTTGAAGAAAATCTTTTTTTCTATCAAAAACTTTATTTCGATTCCGATAGTATATCGTTATCTAGAATCTGTGTAATAATGAAATATTTCTAATACATTTTTCTCCTTAATATTTGTTGGGCATTGGACTTAACGCCATAGAAATGTCGTCAATCTTTTTGCTATACTCGCAAATATTTTTGTCTTTTTATTTTATGTTTTTTTGTTTATTCTCATCGATTTGTATCTTGGCCTTGTTTCAGTTGACAGACACAAATTAATTACACTCTCTTATGGAAGTCGCTTCCTTTCCATTCAAATGTCTAATTAATCAAGTCGACAAACGCAGGACAAACCCTTTTTTCCTTTGATTACAATAATTAAAAACGCAATAAATCATCAGCTGTTAAATAATCATTTTTATGCACGAAAAGTGCTTTGAAATGGAAACGGAAACCGAAACTATCGACCATCGACAACACTGGCAATCAAAATGTGCAGCTGTAGTTGTAATCGCAAACATAATCATACTAATAATAATAATAGTAATAATAGTAATAATAATCATAATCATAATGATGGCCATTAGGAAAACGGCAAACTATTTTAACCATTGAATTCAAGTCGTGCGGAAATTATTCATTATAAAAAAGTGGAGTAGGTTAGGGCAAGTCAAGTTAAACCCATACAATGGAGCAGAATGTAAAGCACTAAGGCTAAGGCTGCGGCTGAGAGCGGGGTGTGGCACACAAATGCTTGCAAATCAATTCACCCAAAAAAAAAAAAAAATAACGAAAACGAAAACGTGCACAACGGTTTTTTGCTTGAGCGGCTTCTCAATTGCATAACCGAAAGAGAAAGTTGAGCGTTTTCAGGTAGCTGGAGTTCTCCCGGGGGTTTGGGCTCTGACAGAAAGGATTCGTTTCGGGCTGGGCTGGGCTGGGCTGGGCACTTGGCATGCAAAACTATTTGAGTTGGAATTTAAACGGCTGACATTTTGCGCATGAATGGCAAACTGAATGCGTGTCTATATCGTGTTACATGCAAATAGAAGCAGCTCTCCGTGCTCCACGCTCTGCGGTTAACCGACTACCTTGGTGTAGCTCCAAGAAGCTTCAAGCCATGAAAATTAAAGACAACATTTCTTCAAGTTGCCTTTGTCTAGTTTCGCAGCGAAATACTACAAGATACTTTTTACTCTTGGAGTAGTGTCAAGTCGTGGGCGGGGCTAGTGGCAGTTTAGCGACATTATTCACAGCATAAGTCAGGATTATCACTTAAATGCTGGGCGCTACCAGGAAAAACTAGCACGCAGTCGAGTGAAAGTTGCAGCAGCAACAAAGAAAAGGCGAGCAAAAAAATTATACACAAAGAAAGGGAAATCTTTCGAGGGAACTTTAAAATACACTTTAATACGAGATGAAACACAAAGGATTTCGGATTGGGATTTTATTCAAGTAAAATTTGACCTCTCGCATCAAATTCTGTCAACCAAGCCGAGAAGTTATTTTATGCAAAAATACAAATAGATATAAATATTAGAAATATCTTATACACAAATTTTATTAAGAAAATTGACAGGTAGGACACACTTGAGGCTACAATTATAGACATTTTAGGCTGTTATAGATTTATGCATTAGGGAAACGGTCTTATCGTCTATGCCTTCAAAAACCTTATTCTCATTTATTAAACTGCTAGGGACAACAAATTTTATCATAAGATGAGTATGCCATATCATCTAAAAATTATATATTTGGACAATAAAGGAATATTTTTTAATTAATATTTGAAACCATTTAGAGCTATGGACGCAAAATTTTAGCAAAAGTTGCGCATAACTCGAATATAGCAATCATGTTGATATTAGGCTGTACAATTAGGGATTAACAATAATTAATTGTTCCCCTAAAGTTTTAAACGATATTTTTTTAAGCCTAAAACTAAGAGATTACATTGATTTTGATAAAGAAGATATAACAATAAAATTAAAGCTAAAAAAATGAGTACACCAATACTACAATGGAACTTCCCTACGAAAATATCCTCTACACCACGTTTTTCTTTACGATTTTTTGTAATTTTCTATGTAACAATTCAATATTCTGCTCTATATATGGATTCCTTTTATGTTTATATACGATATATTTTAAGTTCATATAAAATTATTTTAATTAATTATCTGTTATTTGTCACCACGTGAAATGAAAAAATATTCAGTTTTGAGGTAGCAATACATGAAGCAAATATTTGCTCGAAATTCTATTTGGCAAACACGAGGCCAAATAAATTTTGGCAAGTTTTGGTGTAACATATTTTTTACCAAATATTTACATCGTGTAAGGCAAGCATTATAAAGGCTCATCAATCTTGAGGTGTTTTTTTTAAATAAAAAAAACTCAAAAATTTCGAATGAATCGGAAAATTCTTATTATCAATAGAAAGAACCGTTCTTGCCATTCACTTTTTAGAAATAATCTCTTTCAAATGTTGGTCACAACTGCGCCGTAGCTCGTCCAAGCGGATGTTCCAATTTTCGATGACGCGTTCGAGCATAATCGGCGGTATCTCGCGCATAACACGGGCAATGCTTCAATCGTAGCTGGATTATCCACAAACACTCAAGACTTCACGAAGCCCCCCGATAACGGTCGCCATTGACGGTTATGGTTTGACCAGCGTCATTTTTGAAGAAATATGGACCGATAATTCCACCGGCCCATAATCTACGCGCTGGACGAGGTCTATTCGATCGATTGTCATTCAATAATGAATATTGGTACGCAAATTTGTTGATGGTATGGCGAATAGTGGCCTCAGTAAGCGCGCGAAAAAAATTCTTTACAGAACGCGAATTTTCGTAAAATAATTGTACGATTTGTAAACGTTGTTAGGGTGTAAGTTTTTCCATGATGAAATGTCAATGAAAACTGAATATAAAACATATGGCAACTTGACAGTACTCAACTTATTTAAAAAAAAACCTCAAGATATCCGAAATATTTGTTTTCATTTAAATCAGTTTGCATCAATAGTTTTTAAAAATCTTTTGTGTTTCGAATTTAATAAAATTAAAATCACAGATGGCAATTCAACAAGGTCTCTGGCAAGTAGTATATACCAATATATGGGTCTTCTTTTCGTTTTCTTTTAGTTCGGCGCTTGTTGGAGCAGATTTTTAAAACTTCTTTTTTTAAGCCTTTTTATAGGATTATCATTTGGGAGCCCTTTTGCCAGCCTATTACGGTGTCTTTTTAGCCTTTCGTTATAGCGGCTTGTGTGCTTATTTATCTGGAGTTCGACGGTCTCCAGTCTAAGGTCGTGGTGCAAGGTCGAATTCCTTACATACCATTCGCACCCAGTAATAAAGCGTAAGGCTCTGTTCTGAAGTGTCTGAATACGTGATCGACTCGAGCGAGCCGCCATACCAACCATCAAAATGAGCGATACGATTTTCAGAGTCTTGTTTTCAATGTTTCCCATTAAATTTATGAGAAAATGTGTTTAATTAGCATCGATTCATCTTTAAATATTATCAACCAGATATATGAAAGATTTTCTTCTTTCAAGGCCAATTGAATGACAAAGTTCAAACAACTTTATAGAGAGTATTTAAAAACAGTAGAAAGAAGGCAAGTAGCACGGCTAGTAGACAAGCTAAAAAATGGCACTAAATTGTTATAAGCATGTTAAAAGAGAAAATGGCCGGCCGTCCAAGTTTCCCCCCAAGCCAAGCCACGTCTTGTTGAAAGGACACAACTTGTGTAGTGTCCTGCCAGGAGTCCAAGCGTTGCTTGCAACATGCCGGGGCACATGGCAAGCCAGTGGCTCGAGGCGGGTAGTCGCGAACACTTGCTCTACCTTGTTATCATCGGCAGTTGCACTTCATTTATAGTCAACTTGTCAATGGTCATTGTGTGGACTGAACATCTTATTTTTTTCCTTGAACATTTCTTTACTTTTAAGTATACTATATATACTTAGTATATAAATAGTAAATATTTTTTTAAGCATCTTTAATTTCTTTACTTTTTATTACAGTTGAACTTAATTGAATGTTCAATTAATTGTAGCATAGATATAACAATTACAGCGTTTAATTTCCTTTTTTGTTCGGAAGCTTTGAGTAATAAAAGTTAAGTTCCAAGGATATGGACACACTGTTAAGTGTTGCTTAATGATTAAAGGTTTTGTATATTCATGCTTGTAGATTTTTACAAATTGCATACCTCTTTTTTAACAGCATATTGAAATGATTATTCAGATATTATGTTTAAACGTACTTATACATATGGTATGAAAAGCTTCTATTTTCTGGTCCCTTGTTATCCAGCTTAATTTAAACTTTTTAAGAGTTGCGATGAGTTTTTGAATTTTTTCCAAAGAAATACCTATTGCTTAAAAGGAGTAAAAAAAAATAAATTGCAATTGACACATGGGCTTCTCCATTTTGGCGTGACGTTACGTATGACCAAATATAAAAAAAAAGGTAAAAGCTTAATTTTACAAAAGTTTTTTTTTATTTATCACTATATTTATTAAAAAGTTGGTGTACATTAAAGTCGGATTTTTAGTTCCGGTTATATGTTATAGAATATCGATTTGGTAGTGTTTGGACACTCTAAAAAAATTTCAGAATGCCAAATTTGATTACAATATCTTTTACAAAAAAAAAACAAAATTCCAACTAATTATTGCCTGAAAACGATTTTTCGATCGATAAATCGATATAAACTAAATTTCGGCAATATCGCCAAAATAAAATAAAGGAAGGAAGGGTTTTAAATCCAAAGTTTAGTTGCTGAAGGTCTTGACATCTTTGGGATCTAGCCAAAAAACTTTGTTAAATATTTAACATTATTCGAGGCAAAAATTCGCTTGAAATTCTATTTGCTAAACACGAGGCCAAATAAATGTTGGCAAAGATTCGGTGCAAGTTTTTGATCATCGAACTGATAATAAAATATTTGCTCAAATATTTTCTGCATTTTGAGCAAATATTTGCTTTGTGTAATGCTAGTTATACCCTGTACCGTATGGTACAAAGGGTATATTGCGTTTGTGCAATCCGAAAATATATGTAACGTACAGAAGGAGAAGTCGGAACCCCCAAAGTTACCTAAAGTATGATCAGAGTGACTCGAGAAGTCGATATACCCATGTCCGTCTGTCCGTATGAACGCCTAGATCTCAGAGATGGTAAGAGCTAGAGCAACCAAACTTTCAGATAAGATCCCTTATTAATCCATAGGAGACAAGTTTATTTTATATTTTTGATATCGGGGTTACATTATATAGCTCCCATAGGGGTGTTTCAGAGGACCTCGAAAAAAACGAAAAGTTTTAGATTGATAATTCGTTTGTTTATGAAGATATCGTAGCCATATTTGGCACTCAATCGTTTTTTAGTGTTCCCAAGCACTGTACCAAATTTTATTAAAATCGGTTGACTATACAAAATTCGTTGTGTTTCGTTTGTTTGTGAAGATATTGTCACCAAATTTGGCATTCGGAAGTTTTTTAGGGATTTTCAACACTGTAAAAAATTTATCAAAATCGGTCGACTATATCATATAGCTCCCATAGGACCAATCGGTCAAAAAAACGTTTTTACCACAAAATTCGCTGTGTTTCGTTTGTTTGTGAAGATATTAAAACCAAATTTGGCATTCGGAAGTTTTTTAGAGTACCCAAGCACTGCAGCAAATTTGATCAAAATCGGTTGACTATACTATATACCTCCCATAGGAATGATCTGTCAAAAAAACATTTTTGGTTAAAAATTCGTCTGTTTTTGGTTGTTTATGAAGGTATCGTAATCTAATTTGGCAATCGAATGTCTTTTGGTGTTCGTAAGCAATTTACTGGATTTTATTGCAAGCAGTGGTACAGGGTATCCCAAAGTCGTCTGCGCCCGACTTTAACGTACGCCATCTTTTTATATATAAAATTTCCGAAAATATTGAAAAAAAATTTTTTGTAAAAGCGTAAAGTAACAAATAATAAAAAATTATCATACAATATTAGAACAGCTCCTAAACAGGTCCTAAATATTTTAAAAAACCTGCATAGAATATTATTAATTTTTGAAGGACGAATTATCCAATGGTACGTAAATTATAAAAAATAATTAATAAATCTCCTATACATTAAAAAAAATTTAAGCCCCGTTCTCTTTTTTCTTTATAGTAATATTTATGTTTTATAAAGTGAACAAAGTTTTCGTAGCTATTTGTATCATGGTTAGTGCCGGATTTTCTTTATGAAGTATCACAATACTCAAATAAATACAAAAAGTCAATTTTAATTGGCAACAATTAAATATATACTAAACTAGCATTACCCGGCGCGCTTCGCTACGCAAAAATTGATTGCTAAAAAGATTTGATTTCTAAACGCAATAATGTACAAAATTAAGTGAAATAATTTTTATTTTTATTTCGGAAAAAGAAAAGCAACGTTCAATTTAATACACATTGTATACACAAGATTTTTTGTTTTATTTTGTGGTGCAACTCTCGAAGATGCAACGTACAGTTGACCGTGAGAAATTTATCATTGGTATGTTGATATGATAGCCATCATCCCCTCTCCAAAACAAAATGGGGTATTGCAATGCATCATAACAGCGATGGAGTTCTGAAATACGTTGTAATTGCTCATTTCTACGATACAAAACAATATCTCGTGGCCGAAACTGTTCACCAACCACAACAATAGCTACTTCATCCATGGTTGGTACATTGAATCGTCTGGCGTGCTCCCCAATTGGTGTTTTATCGGCATCCGATCGAGTGCCACTTTAAACAATTTCCCACCAGCACAGCACATGCCAGGCGTTTCATTTGACGTATATCATAAACGGACGTACGCCCACGTCGCGACGGTTTCTTGGTGCTTCACTATTAACCAAGTGAGTTCTCCGTCTGTGTCGTTGTGTTTCCATTTCATTTCGTCGAACACGATCTTCTTCACTTTGCAATCTTCGACCAATGACCAAAATTCGTCGCAGGGACCGCCGGCTGAGGCCCAATTGCGTGGCACGTCGTCTGGTCGATGTTTCGGGGCTCACTTCGACGTCCTCGGCTACAGCGGCGATATTTTCGGCAGAACGGGCGCTCCGGGGCCGGCCACTCTTGGCAACGTCTCGTGTGGTCCCATACTCTTCAAGATTAGTGGCTAAACGGCGCAGTGTTTGCGCAGTTGGTGTCGGACGGCCGGGAAATCGGCGACGGAATTCGCGCTGCGCCAACACCACAGACGAATTGTTACGCAAAAAAAATAGACACAATTATTCAGCGTTCTTGGGGAGTGTATCGCTCCATGGCTTATTCACTTGTATTCTGTATCTGTCTAGTCCACAAATGTCAAAACAGATTTGATATTGGCGGCCATTTACAAAAATGAGAGCATCTTCCAATAGGGTGATTTCTTTTGCGCCACCTTGTATATAGATAAAATTCAAAATCTTTTTTGCACAGGCTACCTTAATATATTTCAAATCATATGTCTTTCCACTTTCTTAAATTTTTCGGTTGCATTCTGGTCAAAATCTGGTCGACCCAGTGAATAAAATCAGCTTTCATAGAGCCCAAACATTATTCGTAATAAAAATAGTATAGTTAATAATATAATTAATACTCATTATAAGTTCATTTGTGTACTTGTTTAGAAAAGAGGCTTAAAATCTAAGAACTCTATAAAATATTCAACAATTGTTATTTGAATGTTTTTTCTGATTTCCATTTAACGACACTGCAATTATGCGGCTATTTTTTTCCCCTCTGGGTTAAAGTGTCACCGTGGTTTTAAAACACAAACACACAAATAACATTTATACATATATACCATATACATAGAAAAAAAGGATAATACAATTGCCATACTTGCGTTTTACTATTTACAATAGCAAAAAACTTTCAAAATTTTCTTTGTTTTTTGTGTTTTTCTGTGGAAAACTAATGCAATAACATTCAATGGCCACCAAATACATACTCTATATATACATATAGTTATTATTGCACAAGTTTTTCTCTAGATGGCTCTTTTTTATACACTATAACTTGGGTATAAGGGTATATTAGGCCAGAGCAGGAAAATGTTGTATGTAAGACCGCAAAAACTTGATATAAGGTTTTATCGGCGCTATAAAAGAAATTGACTTCTTCTATCCGTTTCTTAAGCACTGAAGGAATAGAAAATTTTATTGGGTATATACGGATTTAAAGCAGAAAATTCCTAAATGTAATCCCCGATTGTCTCTCAAAAAAACAAACTGTCCTGGAAAAGTTACTGACAGTAAAATCATTATTTAGAGTAATATACTATACAAATATTTACCATACCCTACTCACCGTAAAAATTTTTCAATATTTCCGCCCAAACCTTTCTATGTTAAAACCCAAAACTCAACTGTGACTTCCTCTTCTATTTCCGATCCAATTTTATTAACATCGTTAGATGTTACCACTTCGAAAAATTACCCCTTTGTCCAGAACAAGCTATTCGTCCATGTGTTTATAAAAAAGTTAGTATTCAAAATTTTCAGATTTTCGAATAAGTTTTAACAAATTTCTTCGTAGAAAGCTAAAAATAAATCGTTCTCAAAATGTTCTTCCAAAAATGCAGGGCATTCTAAAGTCGTTATGTTTCGTTTATAATCGGTCCACTTGTTTCTACATGAATGTGTGTATAATTTTGTTGTTTACTTTTGTGGCTTGTTTTTACAAATTTTTATAGAGTCCATATAAAAGCTTTTGCCTGGGTTTTGCTTATGCGATTTCATTTATTTAATATTTTTTATTTTTTTTTTTTTGCAATACGCATTTGGAAATTCGATATAAAATTTAAATTTTTTTTATTAAGTGCAGGGTCAATTTTTATGCGCATTGTTTTCATTTGCCAATTAATGGCAATATTGTTTTGGAAATTGCTTTAAACAAAAGTACAATTTAATTTTTGCCATTTTTTTTTTAGTATTTTTTTGTAATTTTGTTTTTATTTCGTTCTATGGGCTTCCAATTAATTGAATTGATTGTTTTCAATTTGTACTTTTAATTTGATTGGTTTTTTAATAGTTTCTGGCGAACAATTTTTATTAGTTTAGCTAAATTTAAACATGATTTGAATGAAGTGTGTTTTATATATATTTTTTTACGATTTAAATGAACAACATATTTGGTATGTTAATTAAAACTTAATATATAAAGGGTCTAGCTGGATAAGGTACTGGAAACGATGCATATGGCAAAATAAAAATTGTTCGCAAAATTTCACTTTTTTTTTCATTGTCTAAACTACTCAAAATTTTTGAACCAATCTTTTTTTTAATCTAGGTTAGCAATAGCGCTATTTAAAAAAATATATTAAATTTTTTTTTTTACCAAGACATTTTCTTAAAAAAAATATGAAATTTTCTTATTTTTTTTAAGTATGTTCCTTAAATATGTCAATCACCATTTTTTTTTAAACACATGTTTTTATACGTTCTTTATTTCATATTCAGATCAAATCGATTTGGTGGAACAGTGTTAAAAAAAAATAAAACGAATATTTTTTAATGTATTTTTTTTTTTTTTTTTTTTTTTTTTTTTTTAATTTTTGTAATATTTTTGTAGAGTCCATACTTTATTTTATGATGAAAAAAACTAAATTATTTTGTAGGTAAATATAAAAAAAAATTTTCATTGCTCAACAAAAGATTTTTTAATAATTTGCATTAAATGGTGCTATTTCTATAAAAATGTATGGGTTTACATTTAACATAAAAAATTCAACCAAATTAATCACTTTCAATATAAAAAAAATTCGAAATTTTTTTATGATATACATATATATATTTAAGCTTATGCACGTATTCACAGTGCCTTGTACGTAGGCCAACTATTCATACGAAATGGTCTTTATGCTGGGGGCAGTTTCCAGTACCTTATCCAGCTAGACCCTTTGTTTTAAAGTGCAGAAATAAATTTGTAACACACAGATATGCCATTACCTTTCAACACTTTAATAGATGTTTTTAAGAAAATAAGATTAAGCATTCGCGTAAATATATTAAAAGCTGCAAGTAAAATAACACAGGCCAACATGGTTTAGTTGTTGGAAAGCTAAGGGTCATTTCCAAAGTAATTTGCAGTGTGGAATCCGAACCCGGTACTAAAAACGGCTTTTTGCCTACATAACCTCAAATATCTCAAAATGCTGACGTGATGGGCCAATTCTGACCCCGTATTCGGATTCTACGCAGCAAATTACTTCGGAAATGACCCTTAGCTTTCCATCAACTGACATGACCCCGGTATTTGTAGGCCTGTGTAATCAGCCGTGGTCCGCAAAACGAAATCGAAAACGTATAAATTTTATTTGTTTTTGCCTATTCGTTTTAATTGCTCTTACAACAAAACATTCGTTTTCAAACCATATGAAAAATACGGTTTGGTGGAAGTGGAAGCACCAAACATTTGGAATCCGAATACGGACGATTATTTAAAATATTTGACAGCGGTATGATACTCTGCACCCGAAGGAATTTGTTTGCGGGTGTAGCAGCTTAAAGAAAATGCCAATTTTTTTGGTTTGTTTGGCTCACATGATCCTTCAAAACAGAGTTTTTAAATCTAAAAAAAAATATTTGAGTAGTGCCCCAAATTGATATATTATTTATATCTTTAGCTGCTTTCATCCGGGTCCTGATATTTCTCAGGGTAGACTGTAGTGCTGGACAAACATCGATGTTTGGACTTCGGATTCAGCTGCCCAAAGTCCATAAGGGGTGCCTCTGTCACATGTAAAGTTTACACCACTTTTTTTTGTGAGCCTGTGAGTTATAACATTAAAAGGTTCTGTTCCAGCCAGAATTGCAGTCTCATAATCTTTAAACTAATTTGAGATCCATTCATGATGGTTATTAAATAAAATCATGTCAACGTTTTTTGATTTAAACGAACTGCGCTTGTCGCTCACTAGATTGCCAGACTTGCTAAACTTTAAAAGGTATTACCTTCCAGTAATTCAACGGGCACATGCTTGAATCTAAGTTTTCGACATTAAAATATTGTCGAAGTGCCAAAATTGAGTCAACCCTACTATTTCGGATCTTTTGCGATTTGCTTTTTTCTAAAAGAGCGAAAAGTGTCTGCGATATTTTGTCCGTAATAGGTTGATCGATGATCGGAAAAAAATAAGAAACATCGATGTTACTGCCAGCACTAGTAGACTGTGTAGAATTTTGTTAGTATGTCACTGAGCCTTGTTTGGGTCCAATAGCTTTTAAAGTTTTTCTGTCTTTTACGAGGATAGATATCATTATGATTCGAGAAACTTCATCTACGCAGCAATAATAGGCATCTTTTGTAAAATTTTATGTCCTTATATTTGCTGGAAGCCGGGTCTCGTTGTTTATGCTCAAACGGCATATTATATGCAAATGCAATTAAATAATTCAAACTTAATATTATTCAACCGATTATAAAAAAATGTAAATTTTTAAATTTTACAAAATTTAAATTTTTAAATTTTACTTTTTTTAGGTATAATAAAAAAAACGTTATTGACTACTCATATAGTATAGCTGCACAAAGCTTATTCTTAGTTTTCAATGCAAAGAATTGCAATTTTCGTAGGACTCTTATTTTTTTCGTACAAACATATCTTTAATTTTAGTAAATGGACTTGTCAAATATAAGTGTGGGATTTATATGTGTATGAGTATGATTATGAAGCCTGTATATTGCTTCCGGCCCCTGCGGCAACCAATGACCCGAGGGTTACTTCGGTCACCAAGTTCACGGTCACTTTAGTTCCGCAAATATAATATATAAAAATGTGGTACAGTCGAGGCGGTGCCCGACAGTGGAATACCCTGTACCTTTTGTCTCGCAGACAATTTTTCCTGCATATTCCTTCTACGAACTTTCCAATTGGAATTTTTTTTTTTTTGGTGAAATTCGATATTTGTACCTATAAGTTCCCTAAATTTTTACCGATTTTGATGAAACTCGAATGTTACGTCAAAGAAGTTATTTAAAGTATATGGGGTAAGTTTCAAGTTGGTATGTTGAGTGGTGTGGGAGAAAACACGGTAAATCGATTGCGGGGGGTGGTGGGACCGCATCGATAAAATTTGGATGTGGATTTGTTCATTAGAGCCACATGAATGAGCTTACCAAAAATTGTGATGCTAGGTCACTTGTAACCATAATTACGAGGAGTCAAATATTGATGCACTTTATGGGCAAGGGGCAGTGAAATTTGTACATTTTTGACTATAACTTCTGTTGTATTTGTCAGATTTTGTTCATTTTTTACACATAGATGCATGTATCCACAACGCATCGCTCTGGTAAATTTCAAATGAAAATATTAAACGGTGTGGCTAAAAACCGCGAAAATCTACAGCGGGGGAACGGGGAAAGATATTGACATGATTCAACAAACTTCATCTGCTTAGGAAATATGCGCACCAGCAGGTAAAGTTCCGTGTCTCTAGCTCTTATAGTCTCCGAGATCTAGGCGTTCATACGGACGAACGGTCGGACGGACGGACAGACGGACGGACGGACATGGCTCAATCGCTACCCGAGGTTATGATAAGCATTTTGGTATAAAGGACTTGGGGTCTGCCACGCCTCCTTCTGTCCGTTACATACATTGCACAAATCTAGTATACCCTTTGTACCTATAGGTACAGGGTATAAAGATAAATATATCTTATTATTAATAAATGATGCTTTTAATACTAATATAACTGTTATACAATCGTCTCATATATCATATATATATATATATAGTGCTCATATTTTGGTTGACTTTGACCCGGAGCCAAAAAAAGTTTACCGTCCCCTTGTTTAGTGGAGCTTATTGGTGACACAGCATAGTTGAATAAACTCTATGTACAGTAAAATTGTTACACATAGTATGGTAAATATTTAAAGGAATTTGTTTAAATTTAAGTTCTTTGTAAAATAAACGCAGCCAATACGAAGAAAATTTTTTGCCAACGACTTTTTATGACTTTAATAGTAGTTTAAAAATTTTGTTTTTCCGACTCAATAATTTATAAAGTTGAATGTAACTTTTTTTTTTTTTTGTATAAGTTAGGGAAATTATAAATTGCGCTCTATCTAAATTAACTTTCCGTAGCCGCTAAGACTTTAAGCTACAATAAAATTTTATATTTTATTTAACAGAAAACATTTAAAATTTTATCTCAATAAAGGCAGAAATTGAAAGGAACTCATGCTTTCCTAATAAAAAGCATTTTAAAAATCATAGGAATCTCCAAGAAAACAAAACATAACCAAAATTTGGAGCTACCCGAATCGAAAGAAACAACGAAAATATTTGCCCATATTGGTTTATAATGTCGTTTTGTTGTTGGTGTTGTTGTCCTTGGCTGAGTTCCGTCGCACAAATGCCCAGCATATCTTCTTGCACTGATTTGGCACAAAGAAAGGATTATTTTTTTGTTCACAGCATTTTATTATGTGGGCCCTTGAGAGTTCTGTAAGCAGAACTGCAGATTGCAACGACCCGAGGGCTACGTATAAAATAACTTTGGTTTGTACAAAATTCCACACGAAGTTGCCTGCACTTTGCGCAGGTTTGCTCTATCAGAGAGAACGTGGTGTAACGCGCTCCAGTGCTCAAGTCACAATGTGGTGTAATTTAGGAAATTCACCAAAAACGAGCAACAGGTGTTTTAGCCGGCTCTTTAACTGTGCTCTTAATAAAACGAAAACAAACGCAAGCAGGGGAAATGCATTGGTGTATTTGCTGCACTGCTTTATCGGCAGCTGTGGTGAACAGGGGAGTTGTGCAATGCGGATAAGATTTGTGGTGAGCTGTGTTGAATTGGTCGAAGGGGAAGTTGTAGCGGGTTTTATGGTGAAGTATGTTGAGTTTGTGGAAGGGGAAGTTACAGCTCTCTGACTGGTGAAATATTTCAATGCATTTGTGTATTATAATGCAGGTATAAAATTGAAACAAAAAAGTATTTTTGTTTTTTTTTTTAATATCTTAAAAATTGAAACAAAAAAGTATTTTTGTTTTTTTTAATTTCTTATAAAATTGAAACAAAAAAGTATTTATGTCCTTTTTAATTTCTTACATAAATAATTTTTTTTCAAATACAAAGTTTGGGGAAAATTTAAAGATGTTCAAAAACATTATTTGGGTTAAAAAAATAAAGACATTTTAAAAATAAACAAAGAGGACATGCTGAATTTTTGTTTATATATTTATATTTTGGCAATCAACCCAATAGGAAATGATTAACAAAATATGTTATAATAATTATTTCCCCTTTTTTTTTTAAATATAAAAATAGTCCAATTTTGACGCTTTTTTTAACTTAAAAATAAAAAAGAATATCAATTTTATGAAAAACACGTAATTACTCATATGTTAAAAATTTAACAATAAAAAACCACAATATAAGTTATTCGTCAGTAACGAATCTAAAAATATTTATATGAGTTGGAGCTTATTCACTAAAGTGCCAAAAACTTTTAAAATTTGTTTTTTTAATTTCTAAATATGTTATACTGTTATACTGTCTCTGCATATAATTTTCAAAAAAAAAAAACCAAAGTAAGTATGTGTACTAATTGAAAAACCAGCGATTGTTAATAAAAAGTTATCGAGTTCAAAAAAATCGCTAAAAAAAATTATTTTTAAATGAGCTTTAAAAAAAGGATAAATTTATATTCTTAATTTGTGCAAAAAATCTATTTTTTAAACTAAAAAATAGTAAAAATCGAATTTTGTCTATTTGTTGTCCAATTTTGGAGTATTTTCCCAATTTTTATTTTTAAAATTTAAAACAAATATTGACTGATTGATTTTGAACCAAGTTGTATGTTACAATAGTTGCATATTTATACAAAATAATATTTTATATATTTTTTATTAAAAAGAAACTGTTCTATATTTTGACCTTAGTCCAAGTTCAATTAACCATACTAAAATAAAATATGTTGGGATCTAGTGTAATTAGAGTAGATATGGGATCCCGTTTCGGTCGTCCCAAAATGGACATTTGCTATTCCAACCCGACCCATCCTGAAGGTTTTTAAATTTATTCCATCCGAGCAGATCCCGAACAAATTGGAAAAATGGTGATGTTGGTACCTGTTGCTTGCCTACCAAGTTTTTCAATAGGTATCATGGATAACATTTGCTTATTTCGCGATTTAGAATCCTTACCCCTCCTGCCTATGCCATAAATTTTAATAATAATAATAAATTATTTTTAATGGCAGGCCTTGAAAAGTTATTTTTATATAATTATAATTATAATGCGAGTCCCAAAGCTATGCTTCTATGCTAGTGGTCGGTTTTAAGTCAGTACCATTTTTTTTCTCATCCTTTTTTTTAAAAAAAGGAGCTATATAAATCCACTAGGAATTCGAGCCATTTTTGAAAGTCTTAACTAGAGAGGGCATAGATTGTATTATAGTCATATCCCACATTCATTTGTTGCAAAAAATAGTTTTGTAAAAAGTAAAAATTTTTGTTAATCGATCTGCACAAATTATAATTTATGAATTACTCATTTTTATCAGACCGTTCTCCAATGTTGAAATTTTTTAATAATTATTATAAGGAAATATCTCCGACAGTTTTTGCCTCAATTCGTTGAAACTTTAACAATATGTCAAATTTTTATTGAAACAAAAAAAACAAGACCAATGATTGCCCTTGTCTTCTAAACTATTTTTATATTTTCTTCCACAACGGTTGCTCCATTAATATAAAGATTAGGATTAGGATAAGTTGAGAGTCTTCTTCTCCTGCTTAGCATATTCTGCGTTGCATGCCTTAAGAAATTGATCATAGTAAGCCCTTTGTAATTATACTATCGATGGCAATTAGTTTAAATAGCTTATATATACCTACATATATATTGTATAAAGTGTTGACAGCATATGCTGCAACAGTCAGCAAACAATATCAACTTAGAACGACACGTGACAAAATCTTTTGAAAGTTTTCCAACAGTCACGTGAAATGCAGGTGGCAGGAATCCTGAACGAAGCACTTTTGACTTTCCTCGATGTTAAGGCAAAGAAGCAGAAGAAGAAGAAGAAGAAGAGGAAGTCAAGTGTTGAAAAGTAAGGTGAAAGTTGTGCAAATGTTAGTGCACATAATTGCATAAGATACATACTACAACTTGCAACTTGTTGCATACTTCAAGGCGGGTTGCAACGTTAAGCACAATTGCGTGCTAAGCGTGACTAAATGTGCGTATACTTAATGTATCCAAAGTAACTGTTTAAATAAGTATGTAAAACTAAAAAACTTGACAGAAAACAGAGTTTTACGCAATGAATATTCAGTGCTAGATTAATCGCGGGGTAGTGGATGAGGGCAGGATGTTATGTGAAGGAGCTAAAACTCGAAATGGATTTTATAATTATTACACCAAAATGTGCATAATGCTATTAAAAGTATTTAAGAAAACAAAAGGCTGTAATAGCCTTCTTTAATAAATGACCGACTCTACCTTCTCTCTTGCTAGTAAAATAAGTTCAAGATGTGGCGAAATGACACGGGTAGAACAAACTATCGATCTCTAGAGAATATTTTAGCGATTTCATTATGCTGCTCAATAGCTAATTATGGTATTTTTACAATCGGATAAAATCCAACCTAGAGCCAGACATCGGATTGCCTTAAACCTTATAGTTAAATCCTTGGAAAATATAATAATGAACGGATTCTGCAGATATCTACACAACTCCAATTTTTGAATGAAATTGAGGTGAAATTTATATGAAAGTGATAATGCCAATTAGAAAGCTGTTGCAACATAAAAATAATAAATTTAAGAAGCGCTAAAAAATTTTGTTTTCTCCAAAGAATTCGAAGACATATGAAGATATATAATATCTAAATATCTTATATATGATATAAACACCAGCTGAAGAAATCCAATTGTGCAAAAAATGAAAAGACTCAAACGGCCGAACTCTAGAAAACGAATACGAATATTTTGTTCGGATTCGTTTTGAAATCACATGTTTGGTGCTCTCAATTTCACCAACTCCAAATAGATTCAATTTCATTTAAAAAATTAATTTTAAAGTGATAACATTTTTTAAATAATCTTTTCTTTGCACAAGCATGTTGCATGTTGCATGTCTTGTAGAAATGGTCCTTGTCTTAGATAACAAATGTCCCTACTAATAAGAATAGCTTAGTCGTGGTTATTTTCAATCGAAAGGTGTAGAGTAGGATGGCCATTTTTGCAACATCTCACGATTTTAATAACTGCACTGCCTGAAAAATTTCCTTTGTACCTGCATATAGCGCCTGTAAAATTTAAAGATGATCCGAAAGTATTTGATGGACACTAAAATTAAATTTCCAATAAAAATAATGAAATATTAATTTCTTTAATAATTCCATTCTACAAAAATAAATATTCAAAAACAATTAAGTGTCTTATGATTAAAGCCGCACCTTTTTCTGTATCTAAAACAGAATTCGAAAATTAAATTGAAGGCCGTCAATTTTGAAATAAAAGATGGCGTACGTTGAAGTCGGGCGCGGACGACTTTGGGATACCCTGTACCACTGCTTGCAATCAAATCCGGTAAATTGCTTAAGAACACCAAAAGACATTTGATTGCCAAATTATATTATGATACCTTCATAAACAACCAAAAACAGTCGAATTTTTAATCAAAAACCTTTTTTCGACCGATCGGTCCTATGGGAGCTATATGATATAGTCAACCGATTTTGATAAAATTTAGTACAGTGTTGAAGATCTCTAAAAAACTTCTGAATGTTAAATTTGGTTACAATATCTTCACAAACAAACGAAACACAACGAATTTTGTACAAAACACGATTTTTTGACCGATTGGTCCTATGGGAGCTATATGATATAGTCAACCGATTTTGATCAAATTTGGTTCAGTGCTTGGGAACTCTAAACAACTTCTTAATGCCAAATTTGGTTACAATATCTTCACAAAAAAACGAAACACAACGAATTTTGTGCAAAAAACAAATTTTCAACCGATCGATCCTATGGGACCTATATGATATAGTCAACCGATTTTGATAAAATTTGGTACAGTGCTGGGGGTTTCTAAAAAATTTGGTTATGATATCTTCATAAGCAAACGAATTATCCATCGAAAACTTTTGCTTTTTTTCGAGGTCCTCTGAAACACCCCTATGGGAGCTATATAATGTAGTCCCGATATCAAAAAAATAAAATAAACTTGTCTCCTATGGATTAATAAGGGATCTTATCTGAAAGTTTGGTTACTCTAGCTCTTACCATCTCTGAGATCTAGGCGTTCATACGGACAGATGGACAGACGGTCAGACGGACAGACGGACAGGCGGACATGGGTATATCGACTTCTCTAGTCACTCTGATCATACTTTAGGTAACTTTGGGGGGTCTCCGACTTCTCCTTCTGTACGTTACATACATTTTCGGCTTGCACAAACACAATATACCCTTTGTACCATACGGTACAGGGTATAAAAATGTAACATAGATCATTATAATTAGAGCACGAACTAGAAAAGGGGTATGAAAGGATAAATTATAGATACACAGATAGCCGGAATAATCTAACCTCACCAGCTAGTTAGGCTGAATAAGCTAATCCTAAAAGTATTGCTTAGGTACGCAAAGTAGGCTTATAAGATGAAGTCTACTAAGGTACCAGTTCAGGGCAGTAATGCAATAATAATAGATTAAACCATCTGGCCCTGTTACTATCAAATATATTTGTAATTAAAGAAATACAGATTATAAATAAAAAAAAAAAAACCTTCTTTTGATTTAAGAACCCACACAAATTGCAGACAACAAACATATGTCATGATTACTTATTGTCTGTCGACAAATATGCAAATGTGTGGAGTAAGCAACATTTGCAACAGCAACAAAAACAACAACAATAACTAACTCAATTTCGAAACTAATTTAAACAAAAGCTGGCTTTTTGCGTAGATTGCTGAACAAAATTTATGCAAAATAAGCAAAGCAATTGAACAGGAAACCAAAACTGAGCAGACAATACGAGTCAAAAACTGTATCAGTTTTGAACTTTTGTTATGAATATTTTCATGCATAAATATTAAACAATTGGCATGTTAATTTGTGAGCGTATCTGTGAGTGTGCCTGAAGTTACAAAAAACACATATTTAAATGAGTTATACGAAATTTAAATGACTTCTGCACGTAAATAAAATCGACTTCAGTGCAAAATGAGCAATGATCCCCAAAAGTATGCAACGTTAAATTGTATGGCACTCACAGGCAAAGGTTCTGCTAATTAGTTGAATGTATGTGAGTGCTCGTGTATGTGTGCGAGAGTGTGTACACTGAGTGCCTGTGTGACTGTGTGTCTGTGTGTCTGTATGTGTGTAGCAAACACTTTGACAAGTTGCATTTCAAGAGCGCGCCACGTAAGTCAAATAGATGAGCGACGCTGCTAAGTATGCAACACGTAATTTGCGTTCACTCAGTGCGTGTGTATGTGTTTATGTGTCTCTTTGTATCTATGTTTGTTATTTGTTTGCTTGTGTGCTGCGTCTGTCTCTTTGTCTCTCACTGTTTGTCTGTTGCTCTGTCTATCTGCGTGAATTTCTCAAATATTTCCACATTTTGGTTTCAAGCGTTTCGAGGCATGTCTGTAGACTTTGCAAAATCTTTTAATTATAAACTTTTAAGCTGAGATTTAGTTATGTTTAAAAACTTTTTTTGTACAGGCAAAAAAGGCAATATTTGGAAGCTCATATTTTTTTGAAATTTTTTTTTGCGATCATTAACAACGTGACAGAGTTGGAGCGGTGAAAATATACTCCTTCATACTTTAATGAGAAAACTGAAAAATTTACTGCGACACAGAAGAAGCAGAAATCGACTCTATAAACTAAATCATTTGTTGTTTAAATTAAGAGTCAGCGAGGTTTATATGGTTATGGATACCAAGTAAAGATGTTAAGATAATTTTTTTTTTAATTCAGGGTATTCACGATTACTTTGAGTTAAAAAGTTGAGCACTTTTTAAAGGTATGGGTTTCAACTCTCATCTCAACTTTTACACAGCCATTATAGCGACTAGCTCATTAAGAGAGGAAGCTTCTCAATAACTGCAATCACAACTTAATCTTATTACAGCCTGGTTTCTACGTTGGAAAATAAAAGTAATCGCCCTAAAATCTGCTCAAATAACATTTGCATTAAGTAAAGGCGACTGCCCAGAAGTATTTTCTAATGGATCAGCAATTCCAAATCTTGATCGTAGACTCACATGGAAAAACCATATTTCTACAAAACGTCAGCAACTTGTTACAAAAACAAAACGTGTGTCCTGGTTAATAGGCCGAAATTCATAAACAAGCCTGGAAAACAAGATTCGTCTCTACAAAGCAATTCTAAAGCCTGTGTGGACTTATGCTATACAACTGTGGGGAACTGCTAGTAACTCAAATATTGAAATTCTTCAGCGGTACCTTTCCAAAACATTACGATACATAGTTAACGCTGGAAACTTTTATTTTATTAATTATTATTGATATATTGATATATATATATTTATTTACTTATTGTCTGAAGACAGATGTAAGCAAAATAAGAAAAAAAAAACTCAACCTTTTTTCAACTCAGACCCTATTCTGCTCACCATGAATAATTTGAATTACAATGTTCTATCAGGTATTGTTTATCAAAAATGTATTTGCTTATAAATTTCGCTAAAAAGCGCTTTTGACTATTTTTTAAAATTTATTTCAAATTTCAGTGTTATATTTTTTTATTTTAAATTTCAAGCAAATTAAAGTTTTTAATTTAATATATTAAGCAATTACTCACATGGACATAGAAACGTAAAAACGGCGCCTAATCTAAAATTTTATGAAATCTGACATACTGTCTTTTGGGGAACTCAATCTGTAACGTATAACAATTGAACTCTGCAATAATATTGAAACATATTTTTGTCGTTAGATGATTCTATTCGTGGTCACTCAATTGGATTTTTCGTTGAGCTCCACAGTTCCTATGATCTGAATAGAATCAAGAAAATTTCACAATTGGACAAGAATTCAATTAGGATAATTAGTGGGCTGCTTTTCATGGAGCACCTGAGGAAGATGGCCATCATAGGCTCTAACACCTGTAGGTTCTGTAAAATTAAGGGGGAGTTGTTTCAACATATACTTACTTGCCAGAAGAAAGACATCTCTTTGCGGCGGTCATAGGATCTTGATGCGCAATTTCACCAAACTAGAATCAACCCAGATAGTTAGATTTAGCTCTGGAATTGGACTAGCTGTGGAGGTCTAGGCCTAGTAGGGCGCACAATAGACATCATCGCAGTTTATCCCACACAATTATTATTATTATTCGATAATACTAAAAAGTTATCGTTGGAAAAAGAATTCAATAGCTTACAAAATGTTCTTGGATCGATTTTTTTTAGAAATTGTAGTTTCCCAAAGTATACCAGCTATTACGCCTATCCTAAGTACAATATAAACATACGATTATATAATAATACAGGCCCATCAAAAGAGTGTTTTAAACTTTACATGTGACTCACCTAGTCTTATCGAGTTTGAGCACCGGAATCCGAGCACGAGGTCCAAAAAGCCTCAACCCATGAGACCTTCAAACCTTCAACCATGAACCTTCAAATATCTCATACAATTTTTTTTCTATTTTCGTTTTTCAACCATATTTTTTTTATATGTTTTTGGGATGGCTGCATCTGAATTCGAGGCCTTAAAACTCTTACAACGTCAGGGCTCTGGGATAACCTCCAGAATGAATATTGAATGGGAGTGATTGAAGAACCCTAACATGCTAAGTTTTTTGGACTCAGATTCGGATTCAGCAACCCCAAGAACGTTTAGTAAACATAATGGACCTCGAAACCCCTTAAATTGATTTTTAACTTCAAAAAACCACACATAATTTTTTTCGAGAGCGGTTGCTTTTTATGTTTATAAGGTGGCTAAATCCAAATACGACGATTAAATAAAACCCCAGCACGTCAGGATTGTGAGATAGTCTTCAAAATACCTCGTTTTAAAAGGTTTTTTTGGTTATTTCAGAAATATTGGTTTTTGGATATTATAGTTTTTTGGAACTTGGATTCAGCGGCTCTAAGCCCATATGACTAATCCTCTCACAATTAAAGTTCACACCACTTTTTTTTTGTGGCACTCTGTAATATAATTTAGCTTTTTTATTTTCTTTCGAACAATATCTTGTTTATCTCTATCGGACAAACGATATAAAAAATAAAAATAAAAGGCTGCCTCGGAAAACCACTGTAAAGGACATAAGATAAACGTAACATACCTCATCCTCCGATATCCTTTTATGGATTAACTGTGCTCAACACAATCATCCAGCAACATGGTTGTTCTTCAGTGTAAAGAGAGTCTGGGGCCCTGCCGACCTCAGACAACAAATTTTTGAACATTTTTCTGAATCTTCGAGAACAGCAAAGATCGTTAGGCCTTCCCTAAGCCATTGTGAGGAACTTTTTCGAACCCATAATGATGGATTCACGGAACCGTACTAGTGAAGTTGGAAAAGAAATTGCAGCTACTTCCAACTTCTTGATTCTATGTGTTCCTTAAAGTTTGGGCTATCTCATATTATTAACTTAATAATACATTTTGGGATCAGATTTCCAACTTTCGGACCCTAGTTATAAAAAGTATAATACAACACCCAGAACATTCAGGAATGCTTACCTATGCGTTGCAACTGACTTGCTTAATTCCTTAGCTCTGCTTCTTAGGCGCAGGACTCAGTGCGTCTTCTGTAGCTTAGAACAGCACATGGTACTTGTCATGGTTGAACTTTGGAAACAGCTAGCTCCAAAAGTTAGACAAGTTTTTGAAGTCTTTCGAATACATTTGAATGCATGCAACGAAGCAACAAACTTGCAAATGTGCACATTTAATGCTTTACCTGGCAGCTGCCACCTGCCACCTGCCAGCTCCAAAGTCATTATCAACGCACTTACAAGATTCAAATTCATTGTGAGAACTTACCACAGTCTCATCGTGGACAGACATATGTATGGATGGGTGCACACTGGCTATTCAGCATTTTCAATACGCTAGAGTATGTCAATTAAAACAAGAGACATTTGCATTAAGTGCACTGAATGTTGCAAGTTCCAAGCAGGACACTAAGCTGGGTGGCCCGTGGCTCAGTGTCTGTGACCAGCTTGGCAGAGGAGTCTCTAATATAAACTTGCTCTCTCTCTCTCTCTGTTGTGTCACTCTCATATGAGTCAAGAAAATGGCCAGCTAAAAGCATATCAACAGTTGTAAGCAGAACATCCTGCTTGGATCATATTCTGTTGACGACTGTCAGCAGGAAGCACTTAATAAATTCTGCCAACAATTGTTTGAAACTTGCAACGAACAAAACCCACACACAAAAGGCCATTGTCTGTGGAGAGTTAAGCTCGTCCAGCTGTAAAGTTCAATGGACGTCAAGTGCCATGTTGCTAAGATGCCTTTTTAGTGCGGACATGTCAAGCCAGCCAGCCCATATAGACACTACCAACTACCAACTACCAAACCCGCTGGATGCCAGTTTATCATTATTTTGTGTGCTTTGCCGGCTCTCCACGTTGGTTGTTATTGTTTGTGGAGTGTGCAGTGTGAAAATCGAATTTCATCCACGCAAAATTATAGTGTACTCGGCGATGCAGTGGGTTGCAAACCTAAACCATGCCTCATTCTAGTTGCAGCCAGTTGTCCGTTTGAGTGCAAGTGGATGTGAGATGTGGATATGGATGTGGATGTGGATGTGATGAATGTGCCGCGGCACTGGTGGTGGCATGAACCATGACATGTTTGTAATTAGCAGATCGCCATGCCAACCAATGCATCTGCATGATGTCAGCAAGTTGGTGCAGCATTCCGGTTAAGGGGTCAACGTTGGGCAGTGCTTGGCTTCACGCTTGGTTGGCGTAACTAATGCAGCGGCAAAAATTACTCTGTTTTCCACATTTCAGGAAAATAAGTGAGTGGCGAAAATCAGCACACTGCAATCAGTTTATAATTTCCCCAAAAAAAACAAAATTTAATTAACAGCCAAGCAATCACAAAATGCAGCGTCATTTTTCAAACTAAACCCCAAACACATTTTCCCGAATCACCTCCGATGGTGTAGTCCTTCGATTAAATTTTGAAGTTTGCATAAGAAATAGGTATGCAGAGTGATTTGCATATTTCGTGGAAAATTGAGCGAAGTTTCGAGACATATTGAATGAAGACACTTTAAAAAACAATAAAAATAAGCGGAGACACACACTCAAGCAAAAAAATTATTGATGAATTTTGGAATCCGTTGGAAATAGTTGTAGGGGTAGAAGGATGTTCTTTGGAATTCGTTTCATATATTCTTAAGGCATACAAAAAATATGATGTGCAGTGTAGGATCAAAAAGTAGTAGGACTGAATTTCTATAGCTCGAACGGAGCGTTGGGAAGCTATCGCAGCATCTGGGCATTGTTGGGGGGAGCCTTTCAAGCAGACCTACACTCGCCTGCTGGCAAGGGAAGAGTCAACACGTCGATTTCCATGAAACTCCCTTAAGAAGTGTCGTTGCGATCCAAGATGGAGACAAATTTCGAGCATCAATACGCCATTAAATTCTGTGTCAAATTCGGAAAAACTGCGACGGAGACCCTCGGTATCTTTCAGGACGCCTACGTGGATTCTACCATGAGCCCCTCAACAGTGGTCAAGTGGCAAAAGCTGTTCCGGGAGGGCAGCAGGTCGCCCGTCAAGTTGAATGTTGTGAAAGTCAAGGCAGATGGTTGCCATGCTGGCCCATCCTTGGCAGGATCAAGGGAAACCAATTCAGCTCTAAAGAAGACCGGATTTCCCGGAAAGGGAATTCCAAAAAGACGTACGCGCAGTGGAAATTGCATTATATTGTTTTGGACCTGAAGGGTGCTATTTCGAGAACTACTCAATTTACCAATTAGTTAAAAAAAAATTAAATTTGTATTTAATTCAGTCCTACTACTATTGTTCCTACCCTGTATGAAATTCTTTTGGGCTACAATTTGAAAGTATAGTGCAATCAGTAAAATTTTTGAGTTTCGATTTCTTTACGATCGAAATCTTTTATAATCTTCGAAAATTTAAACATACGGTGCTTTGCTGAACTGGGGTTAAGAACGGAGGTCGGTCCAATTGAAATCCTATCCAAAAGTGTTCAACATATTGATTTGAACATAAAAGCCACCACCGTGTAATTACTACGTGGACAGTCGAACCCCCTAAGACTCCTATTGCGATGTCTCTGTTTTTGCAATAATGTGTACCGGGTGGCTTTTAATGTGTGGGGAAACGGAGCAGGATGTCGACAATTGCGTAAGGATATTACACTACTTATAAAAAGAGTTTGAATCTATTTAAAAACTAGGAGGCTCCGCCCCCTGCGTGCTTCTTACTCCAACACCCATAAAGCCTATTAAATTCATTTCAGGACACCCCAGCACTTTTCTTAATTTCTAAGAATTTGAGACTGCTACAGCCGGGCTCTCCCGAAATACCCTGTGACAACGCAGCACAAGCAGGCAAGGCACAGGGGTTTTAATTTGGTAGCTTTTGGCTATAGCTCCCGAAATTCCCAACCAATTTTAAGTTAAGTAATTGGTAATTCATCAATTGGTGGTATCTCCACAAACTAATAAGGATTTGAGTGAGTCTACACACCGGTTTTGGTTAACATAGCTTCTTTACAAACATTTTTATAAATTCTCCAATGGGTGAAAGGGGCAATATATCGGCATGAATCGAAAAACTTCATCTGCCTGACTATATTGCACATCCTATGTTAAAATTTTTATTTTTGGAGAATTTATATATTTCATATATTTTTCATATATATTACATATTTCATATATTTCATATATTTCATATATTTCATATATTTAGAAAACTCCAGGCTCAGGCCCCCCATTTCTGTCGAAGGGGCTGCTCTTGTACATTCTTACTCACGCCTTTAAGTTTCTCAAAATTAAAAATACTCTTTGCCTTTGTAGTGCGTATTTCCAATACAATTTTTGTGTTATCTCCTTCTGTAAATTTGGTTACAAAGACATTTGACACAAGTGTTCCACCTTTTTTTTTGTCTTATTCCGCATGCAAAAGTAAGAAAAAGAAAAATTTAATTTGACTTTGATTTCAACAAAAATTAAAAAAAAAAGAAGAGAACAAGAACGAAGCGAATTTAGTTGACTTTCTTGTACTGATATTCATTTTGAATTCACTCTTAAAAAGTCAACTCACGTGCCAACCAAGCACTAAAGTAAACGGAAGCCAAAGCAAAGTAAATGAAAGTAGCGCCAAAGAGCACGAGAGAGGAGAAAAAGTAAAAAATCACATTGAAAATTTACACAAATTTGTAATGCAGTCAACAAGTAAATATTGTACAGTGTCACAAAGCTTATTTTATGCAGATCAAAATCTTAATGACCACACTGTTAAAATTATTTTAAAATATTCTGTTCTAAGATATCGCATAAGTATCCTATCGTCGAAAAAACATTCGTAGTCTCAAACTTTCTATATCGTATGATACAATAATTATTGGTTCTGTTGTTAGGGGATCCCAACTAAAATGAAAGCTAGCAAACTAAAAAAAAAAAATGATTTTTGGCATGGGGTCAGAAATGCCTTCATATGGTGCTTAATTACGGTTGGAGGTTTTGAAATCTATTTGAGTTTAAATTGGCGATATTCCAAAAAAAAAAAAAGTGTTTCATAAGCTTTTTACAAAAAAAAAAAAAAAAAAAAAAAAGGGAGATTATATTAAAATGGAAGTATCAAGGAAATGAAAACTATATAAGTGAGTATTCTTTGGTAATGCTTTTTCAAAGAATATTATTAATTTGGCCAGTTTTTGACAACTTAGCTACGGGGTGTACGTAAAAATTAAGGCTTATAGCGTTAGAATGGTATTTAGTCTTTTAACTATATTATTTTTTTAAATTAAACACGCCGGCTACAATGGTGACATACTGTACATCTACCCTACAATAATAATAATATTTTTGCGAAAGCTACTCCCTCCCAGCCCTAGAACTCTGGAGCGAGTCAAATTCCCGAAGAAACCTAATTATTTTAGATGATATTGTGCATGGAGATTCTATATCAGCCAAAGAGGAATATCTTACACACTGCAAGTACTTGTTAGGGGGTTTCTTACTTAAATAAAATTTGTATTCACTATGACCATATTACTCAGGAGTTTCCTGGGTCTGCAGTGACGCAGTCTACCCTATACTTTCATTTATTAACACTGTGTCATCATTGTATGCAATAGGTTTCAACTTTCTACAAAAAACGATTGGTCATAAAAAGTGGACAAATTTTGCGGGGATTCTGAGAAGTGAAGAGAATTATATATCTATACCATATATAAATACGTCATCAAAAAAATCAGTGTGGTACCGATTGTGTTCGTATGCGTGAACGTATCGAGGTGAAATAATAGCCACACCTCATACGGTGTGCACAATGTAAGAGTCACCTCGATACGTTGAAATCCTGCAGGTGAATTACAGCATCCAGCAGCAGTGTGGATGATCTGAATTGAATAAGGAAGGTGTGCGAAGCACGCAGGGGTGCGGAGCCCCCTAGTTTAAGTTTAAATAAGCCTAAATGGAAAAAAAATGGCGATATAACTGAATATTGAGTTAGAATATTGTAACTCTATTGGGTGAAGAGGTCCTCAGTCGATGTCTTATGGTGTAGTAGCTAGCAACCAATTTCTCAAAACAACTACGAAACTACTACTATACTTCAAATTTTGGTTAGATTAGGTAAGGGTTGCAGGTGCATTGAAGAAGTGTAGACCCCGGGGTGTATTTTGTAAAAAAAAACAACATTTCGTGATTGATCATCTTCCCATTAGAATATATACAAAATTTGGTAACAATGCGGAATACATTTGCCATTTAAAACCGAATTGCACAGCCGTACAAGGACTGTTAAATAATTACTGCGCTAATGACCAGTGTGGGCATATAAAAGCAAAGTGCTATTTTTTGTCGGATTGTTGTTTTTTTGTTGTATTTATTCATCGACATTTAGTTGGGTTGAGGTGCAATCAGCTGCGTAATAATATGCTTGCACATAAGTTTTACTTTTTGGAACAGCTGTTGTTACTGCTGGCGCCATCTAGTGGACTTGCGCTGGCGCCATCGTACGTAAATCGTCCGTTAAATCAAAGAATAAAACTTTTTTGTTTGTTTATCTGCGTCTATTTTTGTATATGAATTTTTTTGTAAGGTTGTGATTTTCAGTGCTGCATACAGAGGAGGGCGTCCAAAATTTATACATATTTGCTTGCTATATCTTTTCAAGTTTCCGATTTCTAAACTGGTCAAAATAAGCCTTGAGCCACTGTACGTCAACAGAAATAAGCGCGCATTGCGACTAGGGGGCGTGCTAAGAGGGTTCCAGGAGCTTACTTTTTTTTTGCGTAAAAAAGAACAGCACTTAAATGCAGCGGCATCGTTTGGCACATAATTTAAATGTAATTTAAGCTAAGTGAACTACCAACTGGAAAGGCATTAAATTTATTACAAAACCAGAGGAAAGCAACAACAACAACTAAAATACATCAAATGCCATAAACAAGATTATCTATTTTATACAAAATCAAATCTTTAAAATGCAAAAAATTTACTTACTTATCAACAAATAGCAAATAACTGAGAAATATGTGCGAGCATAAAGAATTCAATCAAGACAAGGACCAAGATGTAGCCAAAGAAGTTAGAAGTTCGACAGTTGGCATGACAGTTTATGGAATTTCCGTGCCGCACTTCAAAACAGACAAACAGTTGCTACTCAGACGCGCCATCAACTCCTTTATCATTTTCGCAGTGTTATCATCATCATCATCTTGGTAACACTGTCGCCATCGTGCACTTGGCCAAGTTAATGTGACAGTCTGATGGACAGACAGACAAAGAGACAGACAGACGAATGCCGTTTAAATACATTTGCCAACAACCTTGCATTCGCGTTCATATTTTTACAATTTTATCCACAGTCAGTCACTTACAACTTGCATCATTCTTTCTTATTTCTCCTGAGTAAAATGAATGAATGAATAGTTGTCTGACGGAGTGACTGACTTTGGTTGGTTTGTTGTCTAGCCCGTCCGACTGCTGCTTCGAAAGCCACTAAGTTGGATTTGTGTGTGCTCTCTACCGGTTTGTCGCCTTGGCGTCAACTGCTTTAGATACATTATTTATTTAGTACCTATTATTATTATTGCTTTGCTTTTGAATGACCTTAAAATGGAGCAGTTTTGGTTACTAAAATTTTATATATTTAATACTTAGAATGTTATTTTTCCGATGTCCATTAATTGGCTTTCGTGATTTGCCTTACTGCCCATGGTTGCCACCAACTAGAGACTACCTTCTGCCACAAAAATCGGAGACCCCAGAAGTACCGAAAAAATTTGAAAAAAATTAAGATTAAACTTGAAAGGAAATACTCAAATGTATGATATGACCGAAAATAAGTCAAGTTGTAGGGCATAAAATTCTATACAAAATCGGTAAACGACATAATCTTCTAGATATAATCATTCTTGAGATATAGCTTGGAAAGTGGGAGCTGCTTTGGTGCTGAAATTCCATAAAAATGCGCCTTTAGGCGTTGCACTTAGAAAAATTTTTAGAACATTGTTTTTCGAAAAACCAATTTTTGTGTCCTTTGTTTTTAAATATCTGGAGACGGGCTATGATATTCATTGTTACTTTTAAAATTGATCTTAAAATGTCAAAACGAACACTCATTCTTGAATTTAGACGCATAAAATGGCAATAACACTTTTTAAAGTGGGAAAACACTTCAATAACACTAGTTTACACGAAAAATTAACATTCGTAAAAAGTGTTTTTAGGGTAATTTTGGGTAGAGAAGCACGAAAATGACAACCTTTTATTTTTCCTAAGCACCGTTTTCTACATTTTTTCGAAAAAAATGTTTTTTTTCATTTTTTTCAGTTATTCGTTAATATCTCGTGAACAAAATTTTTTATCGCCTTGAAACACGATTAAATCGAAAGGTATTGATGTGCTATTTACAGTGATATATGATTTAAGTAGACAGATTAAGTAAAAATTATTAAAGTTACAAGCAATCCGATTTCAAAGATCTTAGACTCGAAATGTTCGTAAAAGAATTCTCTTTCAGCTTAAAGCTTAAGAAAAAAAAAAGTCGTCATCTTCGTGTATCTCACCTAAAAAATACTTTTATATGAAGGTTCACTCGATGACCCTTAAATTTGTAAACGGAATTTTGCAATAAAAATTTACGTGGTTACTCATATTTAGGAGTATGTATATTTCGATACGTTTTTATATTTTGACAAACATGTCAAAACTTTGCTAGCTAAGGCTAAGAAAGCTTTCTTCGCAAATCAACTATTATTATACTCCAATTATGTTGATCCTAAAGACAAAATACTCATTTACCAAGCATTCATTAGACCAATAATCACGTATGCATGTGCTATATGGTTGAACATATCCCCATCGTACATGCAAGAAAATGTCTGAGAACATGCACTTTCCTATACATATCTCCCCATAGCAACTACACTAGATTCATTTCAAAGAATAGACTATACAATACAGCCAATATCTCAAGAAGAGACTACCACATTATCAAACTAATCCGCCATCACATCTTACGTTCTACAGAATTTCATGAAAACAATTGAATAATGGCCCAGTACTATGAAAATTAATATTATTTTAGCAATACATTTAAATCAGGATCTATTCCACCAGAAGCATTTGTTTTGTTAGATAAAAATAAATTTATTCAGAACGAAAGGGGCGTTCCAATATTCAACCATATATTCAGACGAGCTACTTAAGTCCATACCAGAAAATTTATTGCAATTGGCAAATTGGCGCTTCAGTATGAGCATCCCTGATAAGGACTCATATTCAAAACTCTATAAGTTCTGGTGGCTATCAGAAGAACCCTGATCTCCCATAATCCCAAAATCCATAAGCCCACCCCCTTCTCATCACATCCCCTCCTTTTTATTTTATCTTAAACTATACAATATGTAACATTTTTGTAAATTTTTTGGTTACAAACACACTATATTCATTTGTTTCATAACAAATACATGTAATGCACGTATGACTCTAAGATATAGGTATCTTTTTTAAAAGAATTTGAGAACTCTTTAAAGAGACAGTGTATACTGTTATTTTTAGATAATAATTATTTTGTTTGATAAATATAGGTAAGCTTTTTATTGAATTAAACTTGATAAACAATCAACAAAAAAAAAAAAAATTTACGTGGTTACTATTTTTAGTGGCCCGCATCACTTATTTTCGCCCATCTGAATTCCTTTTTTGTACCCTGTACTTTATACATATACATAGGTTATATTAAGTTTATGAAAAAAAGTGTGTTACATCTAAAAAGAATCGGGGTAGACGCCACGTTATACAAAAACGATCAGGACGACAAAAGAAATCGAAATGTCTGTCTTCTTGTCCGACTGTCTGTTTAGCTGAATGTCTGTCTGCCCGTATTGACTTGTTCCCGGGGACCAAATGACCTACGAGCATGAGATTATTCCACAAGGTGCACCTTATGTTAAAGTCTAATTATTCACTTGCATTCATTTCTTTGATATTAGTCCCCCTTGCCCCTCAATAGAATTTCGCGCATTTTTTAACATACGTATCGTCATACTGAAATTTGCCACTTCCATTTTTGAAAAGTTTGCAAATTTTATTAAAATCGGTTGGGAACTTCGAGAGTTATAGGAAAAACTTAAAAAGCTCCAATAAAAATAATCTACAGGAAAAATAAAGTTTTTAAGAAACTTTTTTACAACAAAATTGGTAAGCAGACTCATATGGGCTATAATATGTACAATGCTTATACTTTTTAAGGATGCCACCTCCCAGTCCCCCTTAAGCGTTTTTCACTATTTACCCCAAGCCTTTGGGGACAGAAAGTTAAAACTAAACAGCCATTGGACATAATCCATTAAATACGGAAAGTTCATTCTATATCGGTTAAGAACTTCGGCAGTTCTAGCCAAAAATGAAATGAAATGAAAAATGCTTTAAAATTCAATCGCCTCAAAGCCGGATGAACACTTCGGAAGTTATGGAATCTACAGGGTATAGTAGTCGGGATGTCCCGACTGTAACCATCACTTGGGGGGTTTTTTGCGAAGTACGCAGGTAGCAGAGCCACCTAGTTTTATTATATACCAAGCTTCACTGGCAATTACTTCAACAAAAATACAATCTAAAGTGATAAGCTGATATGAAAAATTAATGTAAGTAGCGCGTGATTTATAATTGCAATTCTATTCTTTAGTTTTTTTTAAATAATAATTATTACACATTATAATGCAAATATCGTCAAAAAAATAATTTTTTCGAAAAATTCAAATATGTTTAGAATACATGTATTTTTTGATCGGCTAATGTTGACAAAATTATAAGCATTTTAATAAATGTGAGAAAACAATTGCGTATGTCGGCTTTCAAAGTATGTAAAAAAAAAATTTAATTGTTCTGGTTTTCCGCATGTATAAATAATTATATTTATTAACTAGTACCAACATTATATTATTATTATTAATGGGTATAAAGATGTACTGCGACCCAAATGGATCTATTGTACCCCCTTCGCGGCTCATAGCTCTCCCAACAGTCCAATGGCCTGCATATATTCCAGTATTTTGATTGGACTTAGGGTAACAACGATCTCCGGTGGGAGAACGTACATGCCCAGAAACTTGTTTCTTTTGCTGATGAGGGCCATGCATTCACATAGTAAATGTATTGAAGTTTCTTCCTCCATTCTACAGAATCGACATAGTCCGCTATCCGCTATGCCAATTTTATTTAAGTGGCTGCGGAGCCTACAATGTCCCGTAAAGAGGCCCGTCAGGATCCTCACGGTATTTTTCCCGTGAGTTATCATGAGTTTGAACCTCTTGCGGTTGTAGTTAGAGAGAAGGGCTTTTGCCTGCTTAAGTCCTGGTGTCTGTGCCCAGTGAAGCAGCCGTTTATTTTCCTCCTCCATTCTCAACAGGTCCCGTACCACGTGGTTAGCAATCCCACAGTATGGTTCGGGTCCGATTAGCGGTGTTGCTGCTCCGGTCCTTGCTAGTCTATCCGCCAGCTCGTTTCCAGGTATATTGTTATGTCCAGAACCCATCTAATCGTGAGCCTATTCCTAGCACCTAATTTGTCTAGTGCAGTTCTCACTTCTTTGACCAGCCTTGATGTAATCTGGGCTCTACTTAATGCCCTTATCGCTGCTTGACTGTCCGACAGGATGGAGATGTCCTTGTCGTGATAGTTATTTTGCAGATTGAACTCTGCACACCTTCCAATAGCACAGACTTCAGCTTGGAAAATGCTGGTGTGTCTGCCTAATGATTCGTAATATTTTGTCTTGGGTCCTACTACCCCCAGGCCACTTCCTTCATCAGTGAGGGATCCGTCTGTATACTACTTTATTGTTTATGGTTTCATTGGGTGAACTGCCGAAAGAGATGTACCAACATTAGAAGGCAAACATTGTGATACAACATAATAATCATTAATTAATGGACTGTCATTAGAAATAATGTTGAAGATTTCCACAGCAGAAATTATGTTGCTGGCCCCAATGTTCAAGTCGAATGTATAAACGAATACCAACATCAATGGCAACATGTTAAAGTTAACTATCAACAATTGAATCCATGTTGCCAAAATTCGTTTGCAGCATGTTAATGGCGGCGGCAGAAACAAAAACAAATAATGTTAACAGTGGCTGCTGGCAGTAATGGTATTATGTTAAAGTCGAAAACAAAACACAGCAGCAATGTTGTTAAACAAAAATTGACAACAATGCCTGTATGTTAAAGTCTACTGCAACATGTTAAAATCCTTTGGCAACAACAAATAGCATGTTGCTAAACTATCCTGGCAGTAATGCATAATGTTAAAGCCCATTGGCAACATGTTAATAACAGTGCCAAGCCGCATGTTAAAGTCGACCGAAATATCGGAAATCATGTTGCTAACGGTAGCTGGCAACAACAGTGGTAGCAGGTGGCAGCAAGAGATAACATGTTGCTAATAATCACGGTCAGACTGTTGCTAACAGTAGCTGGCAGCTGGCAGCAGCGACAATTTGTTGAATTCATGTTGCACTGGCAACTGGTCCATTGGCAACAAAAGAAAATATGTTGTTTACAGTCGAAGGCAACATGTTAAAGTTGACTGCAAACAAAAAGTAGCTGGCAGTAGTGATGCCAACTACTCGCCACAAAAAAAGGCCAAACCGACCAGAAAAAAAAGGCTAAAAAAATGACAAAAAAACAGGACAAAAGTTTTTTTTTTTTATTTTAGTATATTTTTTAATTAATAGTATAGAATTACCTGATGGATAAAATAGCTTTTAATGTCTCCGCTTAGAATCGGTTTTTACTTTTGTTTTTACCAAATTAATCTGTCTAAGCACTTTTTCAATTTCTGCATTCGACCAGGACAAACACAATTGATCGATCGGTCCTACGGGAACTATATGATATAGTCAATCGATTTTGATAATATTTGGTACAGTGCTGGGGAACTCTAAAAAACACCCAAGTACCAAATTTGGTTACGATGTCTTCTTAAACAAACGATACCGGGGATCTCTAAAAAACTTCCGGAGGCCACGATGGTTACGATATCTTTATAAACAAACGAATAATCCATCTAAAACTTTTGGTTTTTTTCGAGGACGTCTGAAACAACCCTATGAGAGCTATATTATGTAACCCCGATATCAAAAAAATAAAATAATCTTATCTCCTATGGAATATTAAGGGATCTAATGTGAAAGTTTGGTTGCTCTAGCTCTTAACATCTCTGAGATCTAGGCGTTGATACGGGCGGACAGACAGACAGACGGACATCGGTATATCGACTTCTCGAGTCACCCTGATCATACTTAAATTAATTTTGAGGCATCTTCGACGACTCCTTCTGTATGTTACACACATTTTCGGCTTGCAGAAACTTAATATACCATTTGTACCATACGATACAGGCTATAAAAATTAACTGTTGCCTGCTAAGTCTTTATATTTCCTAACTTCGGGCCAAAATTTAATGGTTGAATCAACATTTTTCAGTTTTACCAATTGGATGGTAGCATATTGTGTTAACATTTTGTGAATATCGAACGAAGGATGTTTTCTATAGAAAACGTTTCAATATTTTTTAAAACTTCAAAGTTATTGGGCAACCTAAAAAGATAAAATACAAACCATTTCAGAAGTTCACGTAACAGAATTTCCCATTTATTTCTTTGATCTGCTTCTTAATCTCATTATATAACATGCTCAAAATAGTGGCTTTGTAACGTTTCTCTATCATTGCAGCTGTATTTAAATGCGACTTCAGCTCCCAGTTCTTAAAATCTGGTTGATGTAATCAAGAAACGCGAAATTTTGCTTGTACACCTCCTTTGGTATGTTGTCAGTAATGTGCGTGATATTTTTAAATGGCGCTATTAGACGATAGTACCGATAAATTGATAACGAAAACACTCTTGAATTCGGTATAACAGTGTATCAAAGCTACGCCACATTGTTGCAGTTGCATTATATTTACTATATACATATTCAATTTAAAAAAAAAGGCTGAAAACTGTTAACCAAGCCAAAAAAAGGCTAGATTTCCGGATAGGGGCTGTTTGATATTTTTTCCGGCTGAAGCAGTTAAAAGGCTAAAAAAGGCTAAATTGGCATCACTGGCTGGCAGCACCTGTAGCCAGCCAACTAGGATCAGTAAAAACAGCCAAAACTATGTTGATAACAGCCCCTGGCAACATGTTTAACTGTTTACAAGAACAGAAACCACCTTGTTGCTAATAGTAACTGGCAGCACTGGCAGCATGTTGGCATATTAATATTAATAAATATAAAAAAAAAACTTGTTTTGTTTGAAAATATGTAGTTCAGGCATGAACATATTATAGGGATAATTTATGACTATTATTACTATGCAGGACTCAAGTGGCCACTTCAGAAATAGTTGACGAAATCTACGTATTGGACTGGTAGGGTTGAAAAAGGAGCATGTAATGGCTGTGGCAATGAATTTAGAGCAGTGCAATGAATTTAGAGTGCCAATATGTACGGCTTTCCTAGATTTTAAAAAAGCCTTTGAAGGCTTGAGAAGACCATATATTTAGACAGCACTCTCCAAAAGAGGAATGCCAGAAACGATAATAACTCTTTTAAAGGGAGTCTTCCGAAATGTAAAGTGTCGCGTGATCCACTAAAACCAACTCTCACAGCCTTTTGACATAAAAACAGGCGTACGACAAGGGTGCATACTGTCGCCATTGCTCTTCATTGTTGCTCTAGATGATATTCTTAGCAGAGCCTTAAGCTATACAAGAGGCATCCAATGGGGTCTATTTGAATATCTGCAGGATTTAGAGTTCGCCGATGATGTTCTGCTTTTGAGTCACTGGCCAGGTGAGCTACAGCAAATGATATTAGCCATTAGGGAACGAGCAGAAGCCGCTGGATTGAAGATAAGCACTGAGAAAACAAAAAGCATGACGAGAGCTTACAGCGCAGTCCAAAATTTAAGGTTATATGTAAATGGTGGGGAAGAAATCGAATGCGTAAACTCTTTTACCTACCTGGGATGCGTTGTAACGAACAAGAGTGGGGCTGATGAAGATGTTCATGCTCGTATCAGTGGTGTACCTGTACTATGGCTGTGAAACATGGAAGCACTCAAGAAACATATAGAAAAAGATGCAAGTTTTTATCAAAAAATGCGTGCGCAGAATTCTTAAAATATGGTAACTAAATAGAATATCGAATGAACAACTGCTAAATCAAACTCATCAAAAAGCAGGATTGAAATAAAAACAAGGAAGTGGAAGTGGGGATAGGCTACACACTCGGACAGCCTAGAAGTTATACTGCCAGGCAAGCTTTAACATGGAATCCGAAAGTTAGTAGAAGACCTGGTGCACCAGCGAAAACATGGCGAAGAACTGTCGAGAGTGAACTAGCTGAAGCCCGATATACGTGGAATGACATCTGCACAGCAGCACCCAACAGAGTCAGATTTAAGAGAATCGTCGACGCCCTATGCCCCACTGGGGGAATAGTAGTAGTAGTAATGGCTGTGGCAACAATCTCAAACTGTCAATATTTGAATATCAGAAACCTGTCTGCCGAATATATGTTGCTGTGGCTCTTAGTTGGCGGAAAACCTGATACTGTAAGCAATAAGACGACTTTTTATAAGTTTGGCTGAAACTTACATCTATCGTGACACATAAAAGAAGATTTCTTCTAAATCAGACAGACAACGATTTTTATCTGTAAACTTAGAGCTATTGAATAGCTTCGTTGTGAATTTAGAGAATAGTGTGCCGAATATGGTGAAAAAATTTTTCTAGCTCGGCAAACGAATGCTGTCGCACTATTACCTCCTTACAAAATTGAAAAAATGGCTAGTTGGAGATATAAATTATTTAAATCATATGGTCATCTGTTAAGCGAATGCGTATTTTCAGTGTATTATTTTATTCACAAAGTATAAAGGCACATCCATAGATTAATAAAATAGTTTATTAAAGAAATATCGGACGCTTCTTAGATTCGTAAATATGTACATAGAAAAGGACACTAAACAAAAAAAATCCAAAGCTGCAATTTTTTCAACACTGCTTTAATCTTTGCAATTTTAATCGAAAACAAAAAAGTCAACAACCACCAACGGTGCATTGTCATCAAGCAACAGATACAACTATAAAAACAAAAAGAGGGAACAACATTTGTTTGTTAAGTCCGCCAGGCAGGATATTACACTTTGGTTCGCTGTCTTTCACTTTCACGCTGTGACATATTTCTATGCCACCTACAAACCACTCTCCGCGAGAAATGCTGCCAACCTTCAAAAAAAGCAAGCGAAGTGCTGCCAAGCTTACAAAAGTGGAATGAGCAGTTCGCCAAGCAAGGCAGCCATTTTATGGTAGTTGAAATGAAACTCCTGCCGTTAGTTTCCTTTTTGATGGGGGTTTTTTTTTGGTTTTGTTTTCGTCTATCTGTTTTTAATCTTGAAAACAATGTGTCAGCATGTGTTCTGACACCCTCAAGTGCCTGGTAGTTTTTCTACTAAAAAGCAGCTTAAGCTTGTTTCGTATGTAAGACTTAAAAGAACCTGCATATAAAAATATTAGTTCTTCGTCAAACAACTTTAGGCATAATCATTCTTTTAAAGTTGGTGTCGTGACTGTGACCTTGTACCTTGAAGAGCATTACAAATTTTTTAAATAGGTGCAACACAAAGAAGAATGCGTTGCAGACCATAAGTTTGTTTTGCAACAATGATTAGCATTGACTGAGCCATTCGTGTGACCTTTTGTCCGTTGACCCTTAGGAACGCTTAGGTCTAACAGATTCAGGCAGACTATTAGTTGTGTATTGTTCGTAGCCAGGTGACGTAATTCCATACTAGCCATACCAAAATGGCACCAAATGTAAAATTTTTAACAATTTATCTTTCTAAGTTCTTTGCTGTAGATAATGTCAGAATCACTCAAGTTTTACCTTAACCAAAGGGTCTAGCTGGATAAGGTACTCGAAACTGCCCCCAGCGATTTTTGAAAACTAATGACTACTAAATATTTTTGAACCAATTTTTTTTTTAATCTAAGTTGGCAACAGAGCTATTTCTTAGTATGTTCCTTAAATATGTCAATCAGCATTTTTTTTTTAGACACGTGTTTTGATACGATCTCTATTTGGTCTGAATATGAATCAAATCGCTTTGGTGGAACATGTTAAAAAAAAATTCAACAAAAATTTTTTAATGTTTTTTTAAAAAACAATTTTTTTCTTAAAAGATATAAAAATTTTTGTAATATTTTATAGAATACATACTTTTGGTTTTTATGATGAAAAAACTGATTTATTTTGTAGGTTTTTTTTTTTTTTCTTTTTAAGAGAATGTTGCCAATTATGGACGAACTTGCTATCATTCCCGAATATCAGTTTGGATTTAGAAGAGGCCATGGTACCCCTGAACAATGCCACAGAGTTATAAACGAAATCTGCTCAAATAACATTTGCATTAAGAAAAGGTGACTGCCCAGAAGTATCTCTTAATGGATCAGCAACTGTGTGAAGTATCTTGGATTACATCTCGATCGTAGACTCACATGGTGAAACCATATTTCAGCAAAACGTCAGCAACTTGTTACAAAAACAAAACGTATGTCCTGGTTAATAGGCCGAAATTCACAAACAAGCCTGGAAAACAAGATTCGTCTCTACAAAGCAATTCTAAAGCCTGTGTGGACTTATGCTATACAACTGTGGGGAACTGCTAGTAATTCAAATATTGAAATTCTGCAGCGGTACCAATCCAAAACATTAAGATCCATAGTTAACGCTCCTTTTTACGTGTCTAATGCATGCATTCATAAAGATTTAAATATTCCGTTTGTAAAAGAAGAAATAATCAAATTTAGCAAAAAGTACATGGACAGACTTCACAACCACGAAAATAATCTAGCCTTAAGTCTAGCCGATAACAGTACAGCAGTAAGAAGACTTAAAAGACTGCATATTCTCGATCTCATGGATAGATAAATTGGTCACATACAACATATGCTAAACACAATAGTAGGTTTGGATGGAAACTTGCTATAATATTTATATTGTATTAATTATTTTAGTAAATTTACTTAAAAAAAAAAAAAATATTTATTAGACCAATTTCTATTTTTAAGAAAATTCCAATAAATTAGCGAGTGATTAATTTTTAATTAAAGGATCGAAGCACCGCGTTTAAACGGAACTTAATAAAAGGGTTGGGTCACTCATTTTTTTCGTAATCGATCAAACTTTATGAGCTATAAAAAAAGCTCTATGAAATTTTTTTCTTTAATTTGAAAATTTTTAAACTTGCCTTCGAAATAGAATTTTTCTTAAAAATGTGCTTAAAATTACGAAAAATTTTATATGAATGGATAATTAACGAACATACCGTAAATTTGACAAAAATAAGTTGCAAATATAATCGATGGGTAATTCAATTAGCTTCAGTATGGTAAAAACAATAATCAATATCAGTTTAGTACAACCATAGATATTTGTAGATATTTTTATACCCTGTACCTATAGGTACAAAGGGTATACTAGGTTTGTGCAATGTATGTAACGGACAGAAGGAGGCGTGGCAGACCCCAAGTCCTTTATACCAAAATGCTTATCATAACCTCGGGTAGCGATTGAGCCATGTCCGTCCGTCCGTCCGTCCGTCCGTCTGTCCGTATGAACGCCTAGATCTCAGAGACTATAAGAGCTAGAGACACGAAACTTTACCAGCTGGTGCGCATATTTCCTAAGCAGATGAAGTTTGTTGAATCATGTCAATATCTTCCCCCGTTCCCCCGCAGTAGAGTTTCGCGGTTTTTAGCCACTCCGTTAAGTATTTTCACCTGAAATGCGTTGTAGCTACATGCATCTATGTGTAAAAAATGAACAAAATCGGACAAATACAACAGAAGTTATAGTCAGAAATGTGCAAATTTCACCACCCCTTGCCAATAAACTGCGTCAATATTTGACTCTACGCAATTATGGCTACAACTGACCTAGAATCACAATTTTTGGTAAGCTCATTCATGTGGCTCTAATGAACAAATCCACATCCAAATTTTATCGATGCGGTCCCCCCACCCCCCGCAATCCATTTACCGTGTTTTCTCCCACACCCCTCAACATACCAACTTGAAACTTACCCCGTATACTTTTAATAAAGTCTTTGTTGTAACATTCGAGTTTCATCAAAATGGGTAAAAATTTAGGGAACTTATAGGTATAAATATCGATTTTCACCAAAAAAAAATAAATTCCAATTGGAAAGTTCTTAGATGGAATATGCAGGAAAAATTTTTTTGACACAAAAGGTACAGGGTATTCCACTGTCGGGCACCGCCTCGACTGTACCACATTTTTTTTTTAATTTCGAAAAATTTGTTTTTCTTTATATCTCGAAATCCGTTCCATGAACAAATTTTTGACTGCATTTTCGGTTTTAGCATGACATTTTCTAAAACATGTTGAGGATACCAAAATTTTTTAAAATTTGTTTTAAATTTCACAGATACGGGCTGCGCAAAAATGGCAAATGTTGCCATACTTATAATGTACCACATAAATATTTAAAATTAAGTTCAATAAACGAAAAATATTTAAGTGATGAAGATTCTGCTGATGTTGATGAAATCATTAGTAATTGAATATAATAAAAATATTTAGTACTAAAACAAGGAAAAATTTTTGTTTTTGGTAGCAGTTCAGTTTGGCTTTTTTTTTAGCAGATTTATTTGGATTTTTAGGTTGTTTTAGCAACGTTTTTTTTTTTAAATCTAGCTCCATTTCTGGCATCACTTGTAATGACACTAAATAACAGTCACAACTGCTAAAAAATCTATAATTAAATAATCACACAAAAAATCACAAAAATCGCACAAAAGATAATGTTACGTCTCTAAGACGAACTAAATAAAGCAACACACTTACTGGTCGGTAAAGGGTTTATTAAAAAAGTCCCGTCTGTAACCGCAGAAAAAAAAGTACTTACTTAAGTGTTGGGAGAAATGTATAATACTGCGTTAAATACAAATTTCATGTACACACAATCGACGCTTTGCGGTTGGGTTGAGTTTCTGGTTAATGACTCCATCATTTCCACTCGCCGCTTATCAACACTTTTTATGCCCTTTAGCAAATGTAATTAATATTTACCTGTGCTTCTGTTCGCAAATTTGAATTTTTTTTGCTGCTTTTTTTTTTGGTCTGGGAACAACCTGAGGCTATACATTGTAGAGCAGCATTTCTAGCTTTTTATTTGCCATTTACCTTGAATTAGCTCATTTTCTAATGAATCCAAATAAATAAGCAGCGCGTGTGTTTGTTGAGTATCCATGCTCCTGCGACGAGCTCCGACTGATAAAAGCACAAAAGGTAACGCTCCAGGGCAGCAACAACAAAGGCAGACGTGTGCCTTATCATCGTTTCATTTTTTTCTTTTTATTATTTTTATTTCTGGGTGAGCAGCCGAAATTAAAATTCACAATAGAACACGCAAAGGGTACACTAAATACACGTGTACTTATTAAAGTCTTTCTGCGGGAAATCCAAATAGTTTGCAATTAGTTTCTTCACAATCTGAATAATTTGCATTGTTTTGCGTGATTATTTAGTATTTTTACTAAAGAGTGAACTAGTGAGTTCTATAAGGGCTTCTTAAAGCAAGCAGAGGCTCAAATCGATATTATAGTATATAGAGCTACTAGCATTGAAAGTAGTTATACAGGAGAAACTGCTTCTACAAAATATGCAAAAATATCCTATAGCTACGGAAATAAAAAACTCATGACTTCGTTGCCTTACAAACATAAACAGGAGGTTCTTGGTTCCACCAAAAATAAGTCGAATCAAATTTAAGAAAAAAAACTGGCAAAAGTTTTGAATGTGCCGCAAACTAAAGATTCAATTATCATTGTTCAAATGATCTCCCTCAAGTAATCTCATCTTCTCACCTTCTTATGTATGCGGATGATGTTAGACTCTGTATGTCCTACTCCGATAATAATAAGTACTTACTTCTTCAGCATGATTTTGATAATATGCAATCTTGGTGCAATATCAACCAACTCTTTCTCAACAAAACAAAATGTAACGTTATGACATTTTATCGTTCTGCTCCTTATTTGGCTACTTAATCTTTAGAATCTTCTACCTTAGAACGCATCGAGAGTGTGTCTGACCTTTGTGTTTTGTTTAATCATAACCCTAAATTTAATAATCATATTTGCAACATCGTGAATAAAGCTAGAGGTGTTCTTGCTTCTATTAAGCGTTGGTCTAAAGAGTTTAACGACCCTTACACAACCAAACTTCTTTATATTTCTCTTGTCCGTGCCAATTTTGGATTATTGTTCCTGCGTTTGGGGCCCTCAATGGCGCCTTTATCAGGACTGGGTTGAGTCTGTTCAAAAGCAATTCCTCGTCTTCGCACTTCGCGGCTTAAATTGGGATCCACTTATCCGATTGCCTCCATATTCTGACAGACTTCGCCTTATAAAGCTGCCTTCCTTAAATAACCGTAGAACATGCCACGGTGTACTCTTCTTGCACAAGCTATTTCTCGGCCTTATTTGTTCTACTGAGCTTCTTAATAAAGTTACTTTTGTCATACCATCCAGAGTAACTCGTAGTTTTCGACCCTTTGCCTTACAATTTTGTAGATCTAACTATGCTTTGCACGACCCTTTCCGTGTCTTATGCTCCAACTATAATAACTTTTACAATTTCCTCTCTTTCCAATGGTCTATTCAATCTATCACTTCTTTTATCTTAAGTCACCTTGACTTGCCACTTCGAGCATCCTTGACCAATCCTATATTATGAGTCACCCACTTGGTCAACGGTGATCCATTGGCTCTTTTTGTGATATAATGTTTAATTTTTATCTTGCTTCCTTGTTTCAACTTTAATATTGTAAATCCAAGTGTCTGGCCAGTTCTTGATGTGAGTTGGTGCATATCATTAAAAAGTTCACCCATCGGGCTAGAGACGCGGATTAGTTCATATCAATTTCCTCGCTCGATTTTCTTTTCTAAATAAATTATACTTTTTTTATAATATAAGGTCAACTGAACTTAGTTGTACCCCTCAAATAAAATAAATAAAGTATTCGCCAACGGTGTTTTAACCCGTTAAGAGCCGAGACCCTGATTTTAATCAAAATCTGTACCCACGAATAGGTTAAGATACGCTGTACCCCTGTTAAGGGGTTTCAGCTATACACTTGTTTCGTGAAAAAAATCAGGATTTATTTGTCATGTTTGTAATATAAAGTTCCCTAGTAATATTTCCTCAAATTTTCAAAATAATCGGATCCATAACAAAGAACCACAAAAAAAAAAGTACGAAATTTCAAAGAGACAGGGCTATCCATAGGGATTTTGAGCCGTTGGATCCGAATATGAGGTCCAAAAAATGCCAACACCTAAGGCTTCTAAAATAATCTTAGAAAACCTCATAAAACAAGAGTTATTTTGTGGTATTTTTTGAAATCATAGCCCGACAAAAAAATCGGTTTTCAATTTCGGAGATCAGACAATGTTTATTACTAAATGGTCATCAATCTTGAGGTTTTTATTTTAATAAGTTTTGTAAAATACTTTTTTAGGAAGGTTCATTTTTCGTGTCTAGTGTTATAGGTCATACATACGATATATATGATATAGAGAATCTCATGTAAATCCGTTGGAACCAATTTAAGCCATCTCAAGTACAACTGAAAACTACTTTTATAATAGTACCGATAGATTATTCACAATATCTCAAGATCCTTTCACATATAATCCATTTGAATTTATATTATTATATCATCATGGACGGTCCTTGGGCAAAGAAATTAAATTTTTGAAAAAAATTATTTCTTTTTGGCAGGAAACCCAAAATTTATTGAAACTGTATATATTTTTTTTTTAACTTCTTTGGGCTAATCGCGAACACCGCAACGCATGATAAAAAAAACAGTGTTTTGAGTCATCGGTCACAGCTTGGCCTTGGGTGGAAATATTTCGTCAGAATTTATCCGTGAACATTTTTCTTTGGAAATTATATTAAAAATATCTGAAAAAAGTGACTATCCGACGTTGACAAATAAAATTCCAACAACATTGCTAAAAAAAAATTTTTTGAAAATCACTTTGTTTTGGATATTACAAGCGTATATAACCCTTTCAGGCAAAGACTCTACCAATAAAGCTCAGAGTTTTATAAAAAACACATTTAAAAGAATAACAAAAATTAAAAAAAAAACTTATCTCGTCTGCGAATTAAACATGCGTCTCAACAACTTTAAGTTTTGAAGCCTACACTCTACAAATTCAAGTACCCTCATGGATGCCTTTACCAAAGAGGTGATTCACACTCTGGCATCTAAAATATCACATTATCTTCCATATCCCATTATGAAGATATTTGGTACTAATCAAAAGAATTTTTTATTTGGCTCATTTTATATTTAAGCTGTGACATTAAAATTGTAGAAAATATAGCTCTTTTAAGTTTTTGTGGGGGCACAAGGAGGCATGGTATATAAACGGGCCGACGGACGCTAAGACGAGATGGGATATTACATACCATGCAAAAACTTAATCTTAAGGCTCAGGGTACAAAAATGTGGAATAAAACTCCATAATCTTATTGGATAGAAAGGATTAGAAAACGCAGCTTGTTGCAAAATGTCATGCATCCAGCTTTTGGAATATCTGAATATTGATATTTTCTTTTTTATATGAAGCTTTGTCATTCCGAACTGCGTTTGGCCTTTACGAAAAAAAACGAATGTGGATGGACAGACAGAATGGCGGACAAAAGTTTTCTTTCATGGTTTCCTTTTGTTGAAGATTAGGGGAGTCTTACTCGTTTTCTTTTTGGGTTACAGATAATTTTTTTTACACTAATAACATACCTTGTACGCAGTGGCGGATCCACGAGGGTGGTTTTCGGGTCCAGAACTCCCCCCCCACCCTCCCCAAGACCAATTCCTAGAGCCGCACCTGCTTGTACCTGATACCATGGCAAACAAATATGCCTGCACCCCAAACATTGGATTTACAAAATTTTACCAGATATAAACTTTTTAATGGTAAAACTCAGTAGAAGGCCTCCAATGGTTGGGTAACTCTCCAACTAATTGAAGTTGTTATTATTCAAATTAAATGGAAATCCAGAACGCGCCTAAAGGATACACACTCCTGCATACACATATTCTCGCATATTTATTCATACAATCGTTCTTCTGAAGTTAAAGTTCCTTGGCTACTTTGTGCATATCCTTGTGGACTTCATTATAACTGCCCCTTTGCAGGAGCAAACATTTGTATGTAAAGTGCAACAAAAACAACAACAACTACTGGAGCATCTAGCAAAATATTTAACTTGATAATTTTCCGGACATTTTAACTGTAAAGTGACATTTCATACTTGGTTCAGGGTAGCCGAAGAATGTGCAGGAAAAGCGTTAATAGTGCAGGCGGGAAAGCAGGGAAGCAGCAGGAGTATGAGAAGGAAGCTGCTGCCAGCTGGCAACAATATAAACGTAACACTGCACAGAAGGACATCCAAGTGGTACGGCAACCAACTGCAACTGCAAGCTCTTTCACACAGGACACTCGATAAAGTTGCGCAACTTTTGCAGTCAAATCTCAAAGGAAATTAATTTGTGTTGCAATGTGAAAATTGTGCTGAAAATGAGATTTTTGCAGTATGTTGTCGGGATTTTAATATAGGGGGCTATGTGTGCGTATGCCAGTATCCTTGTATGCATGAAAATCTGTGTGCTGTTAGTGTATGTGTAACGCGAAAAATATGTTAAGCGGTTGCAATTTTTTTTATTCATATAATAGTTATACTATATGATTAAACGTATATACGATTGCTGTTGTAGCGAAGTTAAGGGAGCTACCAATTGAACGCGGAAGTTTATTGTAAGTTGAGGTTTATTATACCGTTTCACGCCAGACTGCTCCAGACGACCCCAGTTATTTTTTAACGGGGGGTAGTACACTGCGACTCTTTCGATCCTCTGTGAGTTCTGCCGCAATTTTTTTTTTTCGATAAAACCTTTTTATGTACCACCACAGTGCAAAAAGATATTTATTTGTCAAATTTGGTTACGATATTTTCATAAACAAGCTAAAAACAGACGAATTTTGCACCAAAAACGTTTTCTCGACCGATCCGTTCTATGAAGGCTATATGACACAGTCAAATTTGGAACAGTGCTTGGGTACTACAAAAAACTTTCGAATGTGAGGTTTGATTACGATATCTTCATAAACAAACGAAATACAACGAAATTTATACAAAAAACATTTTTTTGACTGATCCTTCCTATATGGGAGCTATATGATATAGTCATCCGATTCTGAACAAATTTGGTACAGGGCTTGATCCGCAAAATTACGATAAACGAACGAACTATCCATCAAAAACTTTTTGTTTTTTTCGAGGTCCTCTGAAACACCCCTATATAATATAACCCCGATATCGAAAAAAAAAATAAACTTGTCTACCGTAGGATAATAATGAATCTTATCTGAGAGTTTGATTTCTCTAGCTCTTACCATCTCTAAGATCTAGGTGTTCAAACAAACGGACGGATGCGCAGAAGGGCATTGCTCCATCGATATCCGAGTTAATGATTAGTGATTTATTTTCGTATATACAAGTTCTGGACAGTCAATACCCTTGACAATAAGGTTACAAGATCGTAATGTATTTACTATTTAAATAAATTGATATCAAAAAAAGAACTTGTTTTTGGGTATTAAAGCTTAAAAAAGTATTGAAAAATTAAAGAGTATTGAGAGTTCGGTATTCCTTGCCTAGAATTAAATTTTCCCTTTGTTTGTAGTTTTGTTACGTATGTTTAATGGCAAATGAGTAAACTGCTGTGCATCGTAATGAGGCCAATTAGACTTGGGGCAATGAAACCACAAAAAAAGCCGCAACTATGTGTGGCATCAAAATCCCGGCTCCACTAGCAGTTTCCTCCTCTGTGAGAGGGGGGTAATAATGATAATGATGATGCTCTGCTAACAAAATTTTACAGCTCCTCGGCATAATAAGCAATGTTCTACATTTTTTATTATTGCATCTATCGGTTCAACGCCTTGTCATAATCTATTTTATGCAGCATATTTATCATTTGATTCCAGACTTGTTGGCGCCTCAAAAACTGATTTTCTTGTTACTGAAGCCTTTTTATGAGATAATTTGATTGAGACTTTGGCTGGTGGAATGCTGTTGCAAAGGCAACTTATCCTCTCATGGCTGGGAGCTCTTGTTTATGGTTGTTCATCCCACAATTTGCATTATAATGTACGCAAATAAGGCAAAGTCAATGAATTCTTTGGTTTCGTATCTAGGTTAAAGTTAATATTGTTTGTTGAGGATGCATTATATTATATGGGGATTATATCCTTAGGGACACTGTGTGCCATGTTTGTAACAGGAAGAATGGGACGTTGTAGATTTATAATAATATCTGAAACCACTGCCTCGTGGTAGAAATACGTTGATTACTCGCACTTAAAAAAAAATCATCCTTTTTGATAAGAAATTCTATTCAACAAGTTTGTTGCAATATTTCCATGCATAGACTAGCCTTAAGTTTTTTCAATTCGAGACAAACCTTTCACTACCTAAATATCTAAGATTGTGTTGAAGTTCATAAAAATCACCTACTCGATTTATTCTGGATTTATTCTTGTGGATTTAAAAAAAAAAATAGCTTTTTTCTTTTTGCTTATACAAGATTTTACAGTTTATACCCAAATCTTCTGATGTAGAAAGGGAAATTCGAAGGATATAGATTTTTGAGGTTTTCATTGTGGTACTGCACCAACTCATTTGTGATCAAAAAAAAAAAAATTAGGGCAACGTACTTCGAATTGAAAATTTCTGCCGGATTAGGTCTTTAAACATAAAAAGACGTACGTGGGTGGTCCAAAGTACTTAGCCTCACCGCTCGATGGAGCTACTATCGTAAGAGAATTTCCGTTTAGTAAATTCTCGTAGACGGCTACTGTCAAAATTTCAACCGAATCGAGCTCGTAGTTTTGTTTTGACCGCGTGTAGAAGCGAATCCGAAATTTTCGGTTTTCTTTTGTAGGCTAAGTACTTATAGAAGTATACCCTCGTATATGGGCAATTCTTAATGAGTATGTTTTATACCTTTGCATTGAAAAATTCCTACACTGAGAACACAAAATCAAGAACTTCGCGGTCGAAAGCGAGCCTTTTAACCTTAAAAATAAATTTGAGATGTCAAGAGAACGCCAAGAGGAAGTTTTTTATTATTGAGAGTAAAATTTTTATTTCAAGCGTGTTTTTTTGTAGAATTTTTTTAATTTTTGTTTTTTAAATGTTTGGAATGATTTTATATATTATGATTATATATAACTTTAAGACCGAAATTCTGCTCTAAAGGAATGTTTAGTCTTAATGCTGAGATTGAGAGTATTTTACTCTTCATTTATGTAAGTAAAATAGAGAAAACAAGTCTCTTATAAATTCTAAAGTGAAATAATCTTGTTTTGAGCAAATGCGAACTAAAATTATCATCGCCTCTTTTTTCTGATTGTAACTTTTCGATGAGCACGCCATTATTGGTCATCTTTATTTTAGCTCAAGTGCTACCTTTTTAAATCTGTCTTAAATAAATTAACAAACTAGTCTAATATCCTTTACCCCCTCTCAAACCCCAAACTTTGACCAAATTGCAAAGAGTTTCTCTTAATCCTAACTAAAGGTTAGGAATAGCTATAGTTTCAGTGAGTTCCAAAATTGACAAATGTTTTGGTAGAAAAATATTAAATGGACATATGTGTTCAAAGTCAGATAAATGTTCTTACATTGCACAGTGGGCTCAGACTGTCATATTTTGGCCAAAAATCTGTTATTTTCATAATAATTTTTTTAGAAAGATAAAATTTTACACTCATGTTCTTCAAAGATCGAACTTTTTTTCTGGACAGTTTGAGACCCCTCATATTTTTTTAACAAAGAAAAAAAAAGGAAACAAAATTTTTAACTTAATTTAAAAAAAAATCGGTCAGGGTTCGAAGCCAATTACAAAAAGACTAAACAACCAATCCATCTAATTTTCAAAAGCTATCATTTTTTGAGGGTGGCTCTTCCAATTTCCTAAATAAAAAAAAAAATTCAAAATCCATATTATTATTGTTACATTTTTTGAGAAATTTTATTATATTTGTGATTTTTGACCTGCGACTTGGAAAGTATGCTTTACAAACCAAAGAATTGGTTTTCTCAAGGCACTTAAGGCTGTTTTTTGATTATGTCCCCTTTAAATTGGAAATGGAAAGTAGTCGAAAATAATGCAAGATATATCAGCATATACTAAAAAAATTATATTTGCTTTTGTAGATCTCCAAGAAAAAAAAGATACAGCAAACAGGCCGCTTACATTTTTATCATAAAATTTTTTTCATATACTGTTCAAATCAATGATTCTATTTTGATGAGTTGGATTGTTGTAAGGCTAGGCAAGTACTTTCTGGTCACTTAAACACCCATCCAAATTAGTTAAACCATCCATTACTGAACTTGCATTGCCTTGACACAACTTGAACCAAACTTATATAAACAAATATATATATTGCAACTTAAGTAACCCTTAGCCAACCTTAGGCAAGCCAATCGAACCGTAATCCAACTTAAGCCAACTTGTTGTAAATACCCAAGGGTAGCTGTCCCTTCCTCGTTTGCACTTCCACTTGGATAGCCACATCCGCTGCATATTTGCACAAAATGCATTAAAGTCTACACAAGAGCATGCCAAGTATTTATGAAGGAGCAGCCGGAGCATTCTAGCGTTGTCATGGTCGGTCAGATGATTAGTTGCATATTTCTGTGTAGCGAGTAACCCATGACCGTCCTGGAGCCAGCAACCAGGAGCTGGCAGCCAGCGCGTTCCTACCGTGCTCCCACAGCTGTCAATGTGTGTGCAGCTGATTTTGACCAAGCAAATATTTAATTTAAGAACATTTTTGTGTTGATTTTTTTTTTTATTCCTATTATTTGTAGAGTCCAAAGGGTATATTAAATTCGTCGAAATGTTTGTGATAGTGTGAAGAAAGCAGTTCGGATAAGTTTTAATAACTGAGATACTTTTTTCTAATCGCTCGTCTGTATAAATACTGAGATCTCGGTGATTATAGAATATGGCGGTACCAAATGTTCTAAATTAAAAATACTGGCATTAGTCTTAAATCGTGACAAAGATTTTAATTTGTGATTTTTAATCATCTTCGAATAAGAAATTTGTGCTTCGTGAGCGTGAAATTAAGTGTTCACCGAATTGGTTTCTCAATAAGTCCATTGTTTCACGGGCTGTGTGGCAAGCAGCGCCGTCTTGTTGAAACCAAATGTCGTCATCATGGTGCGATAACGCTCGCCATTGACGATTACGGTCTGACCAGCGACATTTTTGAAGAAATATGGACCGATGAAGTCTATTGGGTCGAGTGTCATCCAATAATGAATATTGGGTCTCAAATTTGTTGATGGTATGGCGAATAGTTGTCTCAGTAGGTCGATTATGGCCATCATAAAATGGCCTAACAATGGCCTAACAAATGGAAAAACATTCTTTACAGAACGCGAATTTTCGTAATATAATTGTACGATTTGTAAAAGTTGTTCGGGTTTAAGTTTTTCCATGATGAAATGGCAATGAAAACTGAATAAAAAAGCACATGGCAACTTGACAATGCTCCCGCGTGGTTTATCAAAAAAACCTTATTAAAAAAAAAACCTCAAGATTGAGGACCCTTTACTAAGTTAATTAAACAAAATTAATTCGGTAATCAAATTTTAACTTTATTATTTTAGGGATCCCAAATTATTGGTAAAAAAAATCTAGTTTTCTAGAATAGTATTCCAAAAACCAGTTTAAAAAAAAAAAACAAGAGTCTCATTTATTTTTTGCAAAAATATTTCCTTCGACCAAACTACAAAAAAAAATTTATATTTATATTTCCTTTATATTAATTCTTAGAATAATTGCCCAAGAAGTGTCTTAAAAAATACGTTTTTTCGTAAAACAATCAGTTCTATTTATTTAAAGACTCCTCTTAATAAAAAAAAAAAAATTTATTTTAGTTTCATTTGACTAAATTAAAAAAAAAAGTAAAAATTTACACAGTTTGACGATTTTTTTTGGTTTTTCAACATACTACAATTTCTACATTTCTTGAATTGAAGTTGCCCATAAAACCAAGTTTTTTTTAGACCCATTACTAGATTAACATATTTCCATTTCCATATTTCTGGAATTTTAATTTCCCAAAAAAGCGTCCGTTAAAAACTTTTTTTTTTTTCGAGATATAATGCGCTCTGTTGTTTGAGGGCGTTACCTCTATTTGACCAAAAATTGTTAGATAAGATTTTTGATGATTTTTTGATAATTTTTTGACTGCTCTTATAAAAGTTAAAGTTAAATTTAATATAGGATTAAAAAATTGTATGGAAGTTATGGGTTTAAATTCTATGAAGACTGTCGGAACTCGAACTTTTTTTGCAAAAAAAAAAGGTTCCGGAAGTTCTTGTATAGTGTATGACAAAGTCGGTTTGGCACGATTTTTTAGTTTTATTTGTATTTTTTTGCTATGTGGCTTGCGGACGTGTAGTTACCAGGGTGGCGTGTCTTTGAAATCTCAGTTGTATTGCTGCCACAGAAGCGACCATGGTGCAGCGGCAGGAGCTGAAGAAGCTCAGCGTCATATTAGCCCAAGTCAAACAATGGCATTGGAAGCGGAAGCGGAGGAGCAATGCCATGTTGCAACGTGCTGCAGTCGACCAGGAATAAGTTAAAAAGGAGCAAAGTAAGGAGAAGTGCAATAAAAATAAAAACCATGGGGAAAGTGTTGTTAAGAAAATGCACAAGACAGAAAATCGATGTGAAAATGTTTGCCGTGTTCTATGTCTTTGCAACCATAAATGATTCGTTTGCTTTTTTTTTTTATTTGTGGGGCGGGTGCTACTAAATCCTTTGTGTGGCAGATTAACACGTGCTGGCTAGCTGGCTGGTCAGCAGAGAAGGTCAAATTGGAGTTGAATTTTAAGCAAACATGCAAGGCCAAAAAAAAAAAAAATATATACAAATAAAGTATTTAAAACGGCATGAAGTTAGTCAAGAACTTCAAGAAGTTAAGTTATGAAGTAAGGGAAGTCTGGCTAGGGGATTAACATCCTTGATGTACTGTTACCTAATTTGGACAGGCTCTGTTCTAGCTATTTTCATATACATAAAGGAAATACATGAAACGGCCATTGCACTCTAAGCTTGGATCTTATTTGTTCTGATAAAGTTATCACAAAAAGGTGTATTCATTTTAGAACGTCTTCAAGGAGTAAAAAAAAGTATGATTTGCCTGTATCTTTCAAGATTGTTGTACTTATTAATCTAAACTTATTAAACAGAATCAGTTTGTTTGGTGCCGAAATTCCGAACATTAACCCATTTCGATATTGCAAGTTTTGCTCATAATGAAAATCCAGGACAAGCCTATATGTCTGTGTCCTTTCCGCATTTAAATTGTATTTGTACATTGCATTGGAGAAAATGAATATTATGTTTTCCAAGCAAAACTTTTAATTAGCCTCAGTCAGCCAACAACACTCATACGCACAGTTGCACTATTAAGTAGTTGCTTGCTATTTTATCTGCATTAAAAACAAACACAAAAGCCGCATAAAAAATATGATACAATCGAAGAGGTACACGACACGAGGATACACTTTATACCTTCCTTTAAAAAAATCCATTCTGTTCAAATCAGATAGGTATAAGTAGGCAAAAGTTGCCATGCGTGCGTCTATTTATCATTTTCTGAAATAAAATATTTATTTAATATTTAAAAACCAAATTCTAGCTTATTTATTTAAAGATTTATATTTCATTAATTTTTGAATTAGTCCATAGAGGCGAAGGGGGCTCAACATCTTATATTTTAGACAATAATGATTTTTATTTTTATCCCTTTCTAATCATTTCAGAACAAAAGATATATATATATGCCTTACAACTGAGACAAGAAATATAAGATAATGGCTAAAAAATATTTTTTTTTGGGACACCTTTTCATTTGTTTGTTATGGTAAATTCGAACAAAGAGTTCAGCTAATTGAAATCGCTAACTCAAAAAAGTTTCCAAATCCCGAAACTTTTTCAATTAGTTTCACTATGCTCAAAATTACGCAACTTTGGAATGGTATTTTCTATATCAAATTATATGTTGTACGGAGTTGCCTTTGAAATTATTTTTATACTTAGGTCCTGGGCCCTGTGGCATGTCAAACACTTCAGCCGAATTAATATGGCCACGTCTGTCTGCCTGTCTCGGATTTCGAAGAGAGCTAGATTTCCAGAAATTTTACCACACCCGATTTTGACGTAGGTACAACAAGCTTGTCGAGTCATGTCGGTATCATGCTCCCCATTAGCATAAATTGGCGTCTTACATCCACACTCTAAAAGCCATACGGTCGATATTTATACATCTATTAAACAGGCCTACACATATGGGCTTAGATCCACTTAATCCAAATACGAGGTCTCAAGGGCTCTGAGATAACCTCCATAAACCCCATAGCAGCTATATGCTTTTGGCGTCGTCGTATCTAAATCCGAGGCCCAAAAACCTCTAGCACGTCAGAGTTCTAGATCAGCTCCAAAAGAACTCATTTCGGCAATCGGAATAGCATAACCGAGTCTCAATATATTCAAGGACAAATGTTTCAAAAATCGTCTTTTTGCAAATAAAATTTAGTTTTGATTTAAGAATATTTAAAATACTCCAAAAAAATTTAAGAGTAAAATTGTGTACAAAATCGGTGCAACATTATCTTCTTAAATTAACACTTTACGAGATGAAGCCATTAGACATTAATGCTAAGGACTCATTCCATCATTATATGATTTGTATCTCAAATTATATTGGGTACTGATTTTCTAGACCATTTTAAGCTCCACTAATTTTTAGAAAATTTTCAATATTTTTAAAGCCGGAGAAATATTTTTTTTTTTTTGCAGAAAGTCGATTTTTGTAACTTTTTCCTTGAATATCTTGGCCCACGGTTATTATATTTATTAATAGTTTTAAAATTAAAATGTCAAAATTAATATTCTCAGCAAGTTTGTTATCTTTCCAATCAGAGGAGTTACTCTTATATGCCAATATTTCAAGGTAATGTCTACCATGGCCACCATTGGAGGTCACTAAAATAAGCATAAATTCCTCAATTATAGGAATTACCGATTTTTAGTTTATCGAAGTGAATTCGCACGAGAGAAGTTGAATTCACCTTTGAATTTTAAAATTAAAATAAAGTTTGTTAAAAAATTTTTAAAAATAATTCCAATATATTTTTTTTTAAATCACAATTTTATTTTTCGTTAAAGGCCCATACGCAGTTTGAAAAATCCCAAATGGTTTTTTTTTTTTTTTATATAAAGATCTGTCATTCCGTGCGAAAAAACCAATTTAGTCAAATGTCTTTATTTACTTACGAGACATGACTTGTCAAAAAAAATCGATATATGCAACAATAATCGAAATTATGGAAATATGGATGTAGTAATCATCAAAGTCGATGAGATCGACTCAAAAAGTGGAACGCTTCACTTATTTCTACTTTTGATTACATTTTCTATAAATGCAAGTTATTTAGTTTTCTTTTGCTATAATTTTTTCCATAAAAAAGCTTTGGAAAATTATCACAAATATTGCTTTTATATGCAGGTTTTGGTATCCTAATGCCTAGATTAAATTCAATTTCGAATCTTCAATTTGTTGGTAATGGTACTAACTTTATTAATCAATTAAAAAAATCCAACTTTTGCATGAGAGATGCATTTTTGAAATAGGTTTCCTCGAAAATAGGGTGGATACCATACCATTCGGTACTGCGTTTGCGAAAATAAATTTAGTTTTTATTTATTTTTTTTTTAATTTGTTGGTCTTTCAAGCTCTAATGGTTTTTGAAATCCTGCGGTTTTATAAAGACAGGTGAACATATCTATATTGACTCGACATTATATGTTAGTAATTTTTGTATATTGTATAGAATTGTGGCTAGTACTCTAGCTCTTTTATAAATTATTGTATATATAAATATAATATATTTAAATTTATAAATAAATAAGATATTCTACAGAAGAAGTCGTAGCGTTTGAATCTAAGATATTTTTGCATAGAAACAGTCTTTTAAAATTATTTTCATATATTATATTTTATTCTCGCAACTAAAGTGGATCACTTGAGATTATCAAATGCGTTACTCGTCTTGGGTTGTCGACCCTTGCTAGATGGAATAGGTCATGCTTCCTTCCGCCTGTTGCATATATTTGCAACAACTTAATATACCCTTTTACTCTATGAGTAGTACAGCAGGTGTATAAAAATAATAAAAACATATTCATTATATGCATTTTATATATGTTACGGTTACAGTTACACTTACACATTCTTATCATTATCATTAACATAATTATGCAACATATGCCAAGTGGCATGGCGGCAACGTACACAAAGACAATCTGCTTGAGCTTCTTCCTGCCTCAGGGCACACTCTTCCTCTTTCGGTTAATAATTTTGCAATTGTTGTTGTTGTTTTTGTTGCTCCTCTCAGTTCTCAGTTTGGCTTTGCTGCTTACAAGTTCAACTTCTGTAAATAAGCTACAAACGTGTCTGTATACAAAAACAAAAAATATATATATATATAAAGTTAGTCTGCACTGTTTTCTGACTACATGTAAATGTGTGTGTAGTTGTAACTGACTTTATGTGTCTTTTACATAAATATATGTTTGTATTACATTCGGGTTTTACAGCTTAGTTTAGTTTTAGTTAGTAATTAGCAAAGTTATTCGCTTGTGTGTGTCTGAAGTGGAAAAAATTGTCAAATAGAGAAAGAAATATTTTTTTCTATAAAATAAAATTATTTTTAATAACATTTGAGCCGACAATATGTAGTTGATTGTTGTGTGCTTCAGTCATCTGAGTCCTAGAAAGCTTATACACTTTACATTCACTCTGTCGATCAGTGATGATGTGATAATGAAGTTAGAAGGTCGATGAAAAGAGGTGACCGCTCCAAAAATGCTGAAAAAATCTACAATGGAATAAATAACAGCCAACGCGGCGCGGCACCCATCCCATCCAATTTTGTTGATTTTTTTCACCATTTCTGGAGGCGTCACCAATTTTTTCCGTGTTAACAAGTTCACTGAGACAATTCTCAACTAATAGCGCCCATAAACAACTTTTCTGGGTCGGCCCTCGTATAGCACTCATAACAATTGCATACAAATTTGGATGTGTTGCACAATAAAATTTCCCTTGTTTTAATTTCAATAAATATTCTTGCTAATTCTAATATTTTTGTGGAAATTTATTAAATAGCAAGAATAATCAAGTACTAGGTAAACTATTTGAAGTAATTAAAAAGTGTAGAGCTGTGGCAATAATGTGAGGGAAAAGTAAATGGGGAACTATATAGGAAAAATATGAAAAGTTATAAAATACATTTTATTCACTTTTGTTTGTAAAAACAGCTGATCGTGTAGCTTCACAAAATTTATTTATTGTATTTTGATGATATATTATTAGTTCGTTTTTGATCCACATATATATTGGTTATTATACCCTGTAGCGTATGGTACAAAGGGTATATTGTGTTTGTGCAAGCCGAAAATGTATGTAACGTACAGAAGGAGAAGTCGGAGACCCCCCAAAATTACCTAAAGTATGATCAGAGTGACTAGAGAAGTCGATATACCCATGTCCTTCTGTCCGTGTGTCCGTCTGTCCGTATGAACGCCTAGATCTCAGAGATGGTAAGAGCTAGAGCTATTAATCCATAGGAGACAAGTTCATTTTATTTTTTTGATATCGGGACTACATTATATAGCTCCCATAGGGGTGTTTCAGAGGACCTCGAAAAAAAGCAAAAGTTTTAGATGGATCATTCGTTTGCTTATGAAGATATCATAACCAAATTTGGCAATCGGAATTTTTTTAGAAACATCCAGCACTGTACCAAATTTTATCAAAATCGGTTGACTATAACTCATAGGTCCCATAGGATCGATCGGTCGAAAAATTGTTTTTTGTACAAAATTCGTTGTGTTTCGTTTGTTTGTGCAGATATTGTAACCAAATTTGGCATTATGAAGTTTTTTAGAGTTCCCAAGCAGTATACCAAATGTGATCAAAATCAGTTGACTATATTATATAGCTCCCATAGGGCCAATCGGTCAAAAAAACGTTTTTTGCACAAAATTCGTTGTGTTTCGTTTGTTTGTGCAGATATTGTAACCAAATTTGGCATTCTGAAGTTTTTTGGAGATCTTCAACACTGTAACAAATTTTATCAAAATCGGTTGACTATATCTCATAGCTCCCATAGGGCCGATCGGTCGAAAAAAAGGTTTTTGATTAAAAATTCGTCTGTTTTTGGTTGTTTATGAAGGTATCATAATCTTATTTGGCAATCAAATGTCTTTTGGTGTTCTTAAGCAATTTACCGGATTTTATTGCAAGCAGTGGTACAGGGTATCCCAAAGTCGTCCGCGCCCGACTTTAATGTACGCCATCTTTTTTCTATTTGTAAGGTCAACACACAAAAACAATTTACAATAAAAGCACTTAACAAATATTAAACGGTGGCCATATGATATTTTTATTGCACATACCATCCTTATTTTTCATATTTTCTTTAAATTTTCTGTTCATACTAAGCTATATTGTGATTTTTTTGCGGATACAAATCGAGCTTGTAAGCTTATCAAAAACTAAGGTTATCGTAATATTACTTTTATTGATGAAAGGGTTTTTCCAAATGAAATATCGACTTTTTCCAAAAATGGATGAATGGGAATGAATAATAAAAGAGAGTAAAGTCTCTATAGTGCTATGCTACTATACAGAAACATTTTTCAAGAACAACAATGTTTTGTTGGCCACCCCGATATCAACAAACTGAATTCACGTGAAGATTATGACCCTACGAAAATTTCATAATACCAACTTTTTTGGTCTTCGAGCCAGACGAACATGGTTAAATCGATTTTTTATACACTGTACCTTATGGTACAAAGGGTAAATTAAGTTTGTGCTAGCCGAAAATGTAAGTAACATACAGAAGGAGACGTCGGAGACCCCCCAAAGTTACCTAAAGTATGATCAGGGTGGCTAGAGAAGTCGATATACCGATGTCCGTCTGTCTGTCCGTTCGTATGAACGCCTAGATCTCAGAGATGGTAAGAGTCCTAAAACAACCAAACTTTCAGATTAGATCCCTTATTATTCCATTGGAGACAGGATTATTTTATTTAACCAAATTTAGCAAATAAATATCTTTTAGAGTTCTGAAGGAATATACTGCATTTGATTGCAATGTGCTGGTACAGGATATCCCAAAGTCGTCCGCACCCGACTTTAATGTGAGCCATCTTTTTATTTTAAAAGTTTTTTGTCTATACAGGTTGTGAGTTTGTACTCGGCCTTAATATACCCTTTGTTCCGAAATTACAAGAAATTACAACTTTTCGGAAGAAGCCTACGCAACCTAACAGGTTGAAACTTAATAAATAATCGGATTCAACAAAAGCTTCCAAAGAGTTACTGTGCACGGTTTAAATAAAGTTAAGTACAGCATATATTATAGTCGGAATCTCGATCGAATTTTTTTTTATTTATATATATGTATATTTTAAAAACCAAAAACTTCATAAAACACACAATATCAACTTATCTGACTTATATGAATACATATAAATATAAGTATAAATGTTTATACTGACATATTAATACATATTTGCAAGCAGTTTATTATCTGACAAATAAATATAATAATATAATTAGTACTGTTTGCATATTGTCATTTTAAAGTTAATAAGCTTAAAGCGCTTTAACACGAAGTTTAATAATGAGCTTTTGTCAAAGAAATAAGCTTTCTGTTAAACTCTTGCTGTTAAGCTGTTAAATGCTTTAATGCTGTTAAATTCTGTATGAATCTGTTAATAATAGCGACCGAACCACTTGAGGGAACTACCCTACACCTGGTTTATTTAAAACAAATTTTAAACATAATTAATTTTTATTGCAAAATTATATTTGCTAAGATTAAATAATTTTTATAAAATAAATATGCACATAGTTATTACTTTAAAAAGTTAATAAGTGTCAGAATCACAAGTCACAGTAAAAAATCTTGATACTGTCAAATTTGGAAAATCAGAATAATATATTTTCTAAAAAAATTTGAAAATTTATTAATGAGTTTTTAAATTGAGCCATCTATCTGAATTCCATAAGCTAAGGAACATTTTTTGTGTTGGGCAACCAGATATTCCAAAAATCGAAAATTGAATATATACCTAATAAAAGTTTTGTTTTTTTTTTTCCAAAATTTAAAATAAAAAAATCAAGAATTTATTTATAAGGTATGCGTAAAAAGTTGTTGGCGTTTGGAAATTGTCAAAGAAATATTGTTTTCAAATTTGTATTATACTTTATAATATTATTGTGCAAAATTAATTTGTTTTTTTTTTATATATAAAAATTAGTGAAAACTGAAAGGTAAATTAAAATTAAAAGCTGTAACTGGTAAACTCCCTTTTTTCAAAATACACTTCCAATTTAATTCATTTGTTTTTTTTTCTACCTCAATTTTCAATTGATTTTTACTTTTTATGGTAGATTACATAAACACATTTTATTTTGTTACAGGAACGCTTTTTTTCCCACTATAGAAGACTTTAGCGGTTACTTATAGTTAAATTTTTTTTAATAGCTCTGCGTCAAAAATGAATTTTTTTTTAAATTTATTTAGATTTAATATTTAAATAGGTACATTTGGTTTGCAAAAATTCAAAAATTAATATCGTTTAGCAAAGATTTTTTCAACTATTTGCATTAAATAATATTATTAAAAATGTATCGGTTTCAAATTTTCTTAAAAAATGAAACAACTTAAGCACTTGCAATAATAAAATTCTTTATATGAGTCAAACCAGCCAAACCTTCCTCACACTTCCATTTTTTAAGATAAATCAACATTTTTGTGCTTAAAATTTTCGTCTTCTCGTCTAATTTTTAAAGCCGTATGATGATTTTTGATATTTCAAAATTGCGTAGCTACAATGGCCGCCAAAGCAAAATAACTCCATAATTTAATCACTATTTTTTATGGTACCCCTTTTATATGCTATTCAGACACTTTTGTGGTAGCTTATTATAAGTAGGTACCTTCTTAGTTTTTCGAAAATGAAAAATGGCCGACCTAAGCTGTGTTTTTAAATTTTTGTGTTTAAAGTTCGAGTTGGGTATGCAATAATGGGTTTTCGGGGTCGCTAATCACGAGTCTGCGGTTAAAATTTCAAAAAAATAAAATGGCGGGCCTAAGATGACCGCCAAAAACCTACAAAATCATTTCTAGATCCGCCATTTTGTAATTTTGAAATTCTAACCGCCGATTCGTGATATACAAGGTGGCGCAAAAGAAGTCATCCGATGTTGTTTGGCTCTTATTTTTTTTCTAAATGAAAAACTTCGATTCTGTTTTTTGATTATGTTTATTTAGACCTTTAGAATTAATTGTGTTAAGTTGAGAAGATGATATCGGACAAATGGGCGCCGTCACAATTGATTGCCATACGGGCTCGTTTTATGGCATTTTCCATCACTTCGGCGAGAGTTTCGGGCGATAAATTCTCGCATTCGTGTCGGATATTTTCCTTGAGGGCTTCCAAAGTCTCAGGCTTGTTGATGTTAACACGGGACTTCAAAATACCCCATAAAAAGAAGTCCGGGACCGTTAAATCGGGCGATCTGGCGGGCCAGTGCAAATCGCCAAAACGCGAAATTAAGCGACCCGGAAACGCGGCCTTCAGAATGTCGGTTGTGGCTCGTGCAGTGTGTGCTGTTGCTCCGTCCTGTTGGAACCACATGTCCACCAGTTCTAATTCGTCCAGTTCGGGCAGAAAAAACTCGGTCAACATTGCCCTATAGCGCGTACCGTCCACTGTTGTCGTTTGACCCGCGGCGTTCTCGAAAAAAAATGGCCCGATGACTCCTCCAGCGTGAACTGCGCACCACGCAGTCACTTTGAGCCGGGTGTAATGGCTCCTCGTGCATCACTCGCGGATTTTCGGTTCCCCAGAAGCGATAATTTCTCTTGTTCACGTACCCGCTGAGGTGAAAATGAGCCTCATCGCTCATTATGATTTTGGTCGAAAAATCGTCCACTTCGGTATCGAGATTGAGGATAGCTTGGACATAAGTTACGCGCGTTTGGCGGTCGGCGAGCAGCAGCTGATGCACGGACTGAACTTTGTAGGGGAACATGTTCAAATCTTTCACCAAAATTCGTTGCAGGGACCGCCGGCTGAGGCCCAATTGCGTGGCACGTCGTCTGGTCGATGTTTCGGGGCTCACTTCGACGTCCTCGGCTACAGCGGCGATATTTTCGGCAGAACGGGCGCTCCGGGGCCGGCCACTCTTGGCAACGTCTCGTGTGGTCCCATACTCTTCAAGATTAGTGGCTAAACGGCGCAGTGTTTGCGCAGTTGGTGTCGGACGGCCGGGAAATCGGCCACGGAATTCGCGCTGCGCCAACACCACAGACGAATTGTTACGCAAAAAAATAGACACAGTTATTCCGCGTTCTTGGGGAGTGTATCGCTCCATGGCTTATTCACTTGTATTCTGTATCTGTCTAGTCCACAAATGTCAAAACAGATTTGATATTGGCGGCCATTTACAAAAATGAGAGCATCTTCCAATAGGGTGATTTCTTTTGCGCCACCTTGTACATATATTTTTTTTTTACAAGCACAATCAAAATGTCCGTTTAACGTTTTTTGAACCTAATGAAACTTTCTAAAATTTTTTTTTTCATGCAAGTAGGTTAGGTTAGGTAGGTTAGGTAAGAGCGGCTGCAGGCTTGAAAAGCCAGCACACTTAGGCCTTGACTGGCCCGCCGCGCGGATCATTATTTTCATCCCTCCCTGAGGAAAACTAAAAGGATTCCCATCCTGTTGCTACTATGTAACTGGCGATCCTCCTTGGACATATAAACTCTAGCTCCGCTAGGTTATGAAAAAAGTAGTTTCCCAAGTACTTTTCCAGCGTCTACTAAGAGCCTCACAGGAGCAGAAGAAGTGTTCTACTGACTCAACTTCTTCGTCGTCTCTGCAGCTTCTGCAAAAATCGTTGCTCGGAGCGTTCATTCTGGTCGCATGTGTTCCGACAAGCCAGTGTCCTGTGATCGCTCTGACGACTGCCGAACACTGCGACCGGTTGAGTCCACAGAGCCTCGCGGATCGTTTTTTGGCCATATTTGGCGGCTGATTGTACAGTGGGGTGTATTGTACCACAGCCTTTGTACATGAGATCTAAATTTTTCCCTAGTTTGTAGCTTAAAAGTGGCCGTTGGCATACGAATATCCTCTTTATCTAGCAAGAGGGTACTGGTCGTGCCCTGTCTGGCCAATTCGTCTGCTATCCCATTGCCTGTTATATTTTGGTGCCCTGGCACCCAAATGAGGCTAATAACGAACTGCTGTGCCATCTCTTGAATAGATTTGCGGCAGTTGTTGACTGTCAACGAGTTTGAGGATAGTGCTCGAAGTGACTTAATGGCAGCCTGGCTGTCCGAGTATATATTTATGGTACCAGTTTCCAGGCCGGTATTACGTAAGCAGATCAAAGCCGCGTTAATGGCAAGGATCTCCGCTTGAAAAACGCTACAGTGATCCGGAAGTCGGAAAGACTGCCGAATATTTAGTTCCTCAGAGTAGACCCCCCCTCCAACTTGGTTGTTGAGCTTGCAACCATCTGTGAAGAAGTTAATACGGTCAGTATGACCTGGTTGATTTTCCAGCCACGATTCCCTAGAGGGCATATTAGTGGTGAATAATGTTGATGAATGCTCTAAGGGTGTGCAGTAATCAGTGATTGACACATCTGTGTCTTCTTTTAGAATGGACGAGTGCCCATATCCCGAGACTGCCCAGTATTTAGCGTCTTTCAGGCGTCTCGCTGTTAGGGTGGCAATTTCTTTTGCCATTACAAGAATGGCGGGAATATTGGTGATGGCGTTTAGCGCTTCACTCGAAGTAGTTTTAAGGGCACCTGTGATGCATAATTGTGCTGTTCTCTGCACCTTATTTAGTGCTTTGAGTCTAGACTTGATGGTAAGGGCTGGCCACCAGGTAGATACCGCATACAGGAGTATGGGCCTAACTATGGCAGTGTAGACCCATCGAACTATTTGAGGAGACATACCCCATTTGAGTCATATTGCTCTTTTACAGGTAAAGAGTGCAGTATTTGCCTTCTGTACTCTGTCTGCGATATTTAGATTCCAACTGAGTTTCTTGTCTAGTACAAGCCCCAAGTATCTTGCACTATCGTTGAAGGACAAGACGGAATCATTTAATTTGGGAGGAGATAGATTAGGGATCTTATACCTTTTAGAAAAGAGAATAAGCTCAGTTTTGGCTGGGTTAACACTTAACCCGCTTTCGATTGTCCAGAGTGACAGCTCTTTGAGTTTTAGTGTCATGCGGTCACAAAGGGTTTGTGGGAATTTCCCATTCAGCGTTATAGCCACATCGTCCGCATTCTATGCGTTCCATAGTAGTGCCAACAGTAAATTCTGGCAAGATTATCTAAAATACATATTACGTTTTTTTATAATAAATACAAATTTTTCGGTAAAATAAATAATACAAACTCAGTATAATTATACTAAAAAAATATATTGGCAAATGCTGTCTTTATTTTATTTATTTGAACATATTTTCATCACATCGATTTGTTTTATATTTACACTAAAGGAAAGGCCTCAAAGAAGTTAGAAAATGAAGAATGAAATATTTACTGAAATAAAAAAAAAAAGATGGCGTACGTTAAAGTCGGGCGCGGACGACTTTGGGATACCCTGTACCACTGCTTGCAATAAAATCTGGTAAATTGCTTAAGAACACCAAAAGACATTTGATTGCCAAATTAGATTATGATACCTTCATAAACAACCAAAAACAGACGAATTTTTAATCAACAACTTTTTTTTCGACCGATCGGCCCTATGGGAGCTATGAGATATAGTCAACCGATTTTGATAAAATTTGGTACAGTGTTGAAGATCTCTAAAAAACTTCTTAATGCCAAATTTGGTTACAATATCTTCATAAACAAACGAAACACAACGAATTTTGTACAAAAAACGTTTTTTTGACCGATTGGCCCTATGGGAGCTATATAATATAGTCAACCGATTTTGATCAAATTTGGTACAGTGTTGAACATCTCAAAAAAACTTCGGAATGCCAAATTTGGTTACAATATCTTCACAAACAAACGAAACACAACGAATTTTGTGCAAAAAACGTTTTTTTGACCGATTGGCCCTATGGGAGCTATATGATATAGTCAACCGATTTTGATCAAATTTGGTATAGTGCTTGGGAACTCTTAAAAACTTCTTAATGCCAAATTTGGTTACAATATCTTCACAAACAAACGAAACACAATGAATTTTGTACAAAAAACAAATTTTCGACCGATCGATCCTATGGGACCTATATGATATAGTCAACCGATTTTGATGAAATTTGGTACAGTGCTGGGGGTTTCTAAAAAACTTCCGATTGCCAAATTTAGTTATGATATCTTCATAAGCAAACGAATTATCCATCTAAAACTTTTGCTTTTTTTCGAGGTCCTCTGAAACACCCCTATTGGAGCTATATAATGTAGTCCCGATATCAAAAAAATAAAATAAACTTGTCTCCTCTAGCTCTTACCATCTCTGAGATCTAGGCGTTCATACGGACAGACGGACAGACGGACAGACGAACATGGGTATATCGACTTCTCTAGTCACTCTGATCATACTTTAGGTAACTTTGGGGGGTCTCCGACTTCTCCTTCTGTACGTTACATACATTTTCGGATTGCACAAACACAATATACCCTTTGTACCATACGGTACAGGGTATAAAAAGTGAAAATGTACCTACGATAAAAAGAATATTTATTTTTAAAACGCTTGTATAACATGATAACGTAAATTAAAAAAAAGGGCATACAGCTATTTAGTATTTAAGTCATAATTAAATTAAGTTTTAATTAATTAATTTTTAATTAATTAAATTTTTTTTTTTTGAATTTTGGGTAACGTTGTAAAAAACTAAAATTTTTGAAAAAAAAAAAATTTACAAGGCATTATTAGTTTTTAAAAGCGTTGGGTTATGTTTTTCAGCTGGACCAATGGGCGGATTTTTTTGCTTAAAGTTTGTTAACTCACCGCTCGCAAAAATTTTCATAAATTTCCAAAGATATACGCATGCCAAAGAAATTTTACGATAATGTACTAATTTTGGCCAAAACGCCAAATGTATATCATACGGTAGCAGCACCCAACAGGGGAACTGCTCCACTGACAGTTCTCGGCTGATCGTTGCGTGATTTGGTTTGGCTGGCTCGTCGTTTCCGTATATTTTGAGAGGAACACGCAACGCGCCCGTCTGCGTTCAGATTTATTTTTAAGCTATAAAAATACGGGTGAAAATTTTGTGCAGTTTTTAAAAGAATTAAAACACATTTTCCAAGTGAATTCAAGCAAAAAATAAAGTGAAAATTATATGGAAAAGCCAATGAAAGTGTACAACTGTGTAAAATACAGTGAAAATATGAAAAATGTTCCATGAAAAATATATATATAGCTGATAGATATATAAATATATATCTATACTGTGTGTGAGCAATGTGCAATAAATTTTCAACCTATTTTATTTTAAATTTGTTTTCGCAGCAAATTGAAAAATCATTTTTGAAAAAAGTAGCAATCAACGAAGTAAATTAGTTAAAGCATACTATCTATATATTTATATATGTAAAAGTATATAGATATTTAATAAATTGAAAGCATAAAAACAAGCACAAGTGAAAACTGTGAAAAGCCAAGAAAACTCGGCAAAGTTAAAAATATCAACGCCACGTATGCTGCTCTTCTTCATGCAAATGGCCGCCACATTTTCCCAGCCCTCCCGCCGTCTGCCCTGCTGCTGCTGCTGTGCATAAAAGAAAATCGTTGCGAGTTTTTCTTTTTTTTTTTTGTCTTTATTGTTGCCACATCATGTAAGTGAAATGTACAACAAGTTGTAGCAATTTACTTTTACTAGTTTATTTAGTTATAGTATATTTATATTATGTATTTTATTAGAACTAGCTCAAGTTCAGCTGCATTTAAATTATATACAACGTCTGTTCTATACAAAACAAAACTTGCTCGGCATTGCATTTGAATTTCAAAAAATTTTCAATATTTTCTTAATAGCCACTGATAAAAGGCAATTAAATTAAGCTAAATTTAATTATATTGTTCTCTGTTAGCTAATGAAAATTTGGGACTAACAAAAACAACAAGAAACAGTGGGCCGAGCACAGTCGGCATAAGCTGACTATGATATACACTCACTTCACCTTTTTGCGTATAAAGGCTGTTGTTGAGTACTGTGGGATAATATCCCTAAAAAGTAACAATCAAAAAAAAAATTTATACCTAAGTCTAACGATCTGTAACTTTTTTACAAGAGTTTAAAGCAAGGTAATTCTTCCCAATCGATTCTATAAAACACAATATAAAACATATTACGTATACAACCATTTTGACTTTAGAACTGAGCTTCGAATATAATTTTTTCCTTTACGCGTTTTGTCAATTTGGCTAACACATTTTTATTCTCAGATTAAAAATTATTTTATTTTTAACAAGTTTTTACTTTAAAGGCCATTAGCCAAATATTATGAAAGCTGCGGTCCTATGTTATACTTTACCTAATAAGTATTTTATTAATTTTTTGTTACGACTATCACAAGAAATCAGTTCACACGTGTTTCGAGATTTTTAATAAAAAAAACTAGTTTGCAGTTCAGGAGCACCCATCAGGAGTAAAGATAATTTTGCTTATTCTTTTTCAAGCAAACTAATGTAAGTTTAATTTAATATTTAATGAAAACATGTATTTATTAAAAATAATATAGAAAATATTATCTTAAAAAATTGTATATAAAATAGTAGATAATATATAATTAAAATAATAAAAAAAAAAATAAATAAAAAACAATGTAAATTTGTTTTAGTATGTTCTGAAAAATATTTATTTTAAAAATTTAAAAAATAAAGAAAGTGTGTACGAAGAATATTAGGAATAGATACAGGCTATGATCCAAGATTTAATCATAGCGTTTTTTTTTAGCTTCGAAGTGTATATATATCAGAGCTCGCAAAAAACTGTCAACCCATTTTGCTAACTTTTGGCGGGAGGAGACATTTAAAAAAAATAAAAAAGTGTAATACAAAAAAAATGTAAATAAACATAAAAAAATTTTATACAAAGAGTATGCACTAAAAATTATATAATAAAGATAAAAGTAATAAAATAACTGTGTACAAAATAGAAAAAACTAAAAAAAAAACTACAATTGGTTTTATCTACTCGATACTCTTAGGGTAATTTTGGGTCGAGAAACACGAAAATGGCACCCTTTTTTTTTTCTTAAGCACCGTTTTCGAGATATTTTCGAAAAACAAGTTTTTGGGCACTTTTTTCAGTTATATCTCGTAAACAAAGGTAGGAAAAAAATCAGTTTTTCGGGTACATAACATCAAATATTTCAAAATCCTGACGTGATTGGCCAATTCTCACCACGGATTCGGATTCTACGCAGCAAATTACTTCGGAAATGACCCTTAGCTTCCCAACAATTATTATTATTATTATTATTATCAATAATAATCCAAAAATCGTCACGTAACGAATTGAGATAGCAATTATCCCCGAATTTTGATTTGCAGTCAAGAAATATTTTTTTATTTAGTATTATATTAAATAAAAACGATTGTGTTTTCAGATCCTCAGCTTTCTATATTCTTGGTTTTACCATAATTGTTTGAAGTCTTCTCAAATATTTCACAAATAATTTTTTTTGTGTTTTTTCTCAGATTTGTCCCATCACGCCATTTTTCGGGTACATAACCTCAAATATCTCAAAATCCTGACGTGATGGGCCAATTCAAACCCCGGATTCAGATTCTACGCAGCAAATTACTTCGAAAATGACCCTTAGCTTTCCAGCAACTAAACCATGGTGGCCTGTGCTATTGTTTCAAAGGCTTCGAAACTTTGAATAGCCATAACTTTGCGAAAAAAAAATCGTAAATGATCGCTTGAACAATTAAATTAAAGGGTAAGAGTGGTACTAAATGATGTAATTGGAGTGGCAGACCACAAATTTTAGCACCCTGTACATAACCACAAAAGTAGGAACAAACGCCGATTTTCGGGTACATAACCTCAAATATCTCAAAGTCCTAATATGATTTTTATCAGGTAGACTTATTTTTCAACAGTTTAAAAACCTGTGCTGCTATTTTTTAAAACTAAAATATGATCTTAATACTGATTAAAAAGCATGTATTGTCTTTTGCTTAAACGATAAATTCTTTATTTTTATTTTTCTGAATAGATAGAAGTGAATTAATTGGTCTAGTTAAAGAAAATAAAAACAAAACTATTATAGTATAGGACGTTTTGAGCTAAAATAACATGTAAAAAAAATGTATTTATGCGATTTTTTAGAGATTTTTGTCAGAATAATAGCAGGTTTTACATGGAATTATCAATTTCGTTTAATTTTTTAAATATTTTTATATATTTATTTATTATTGTAACTTAGGAATTAATTCTAGGAAACAAAGTGATTTAAAGCCAGAGCAACATATGGTAGGTCTTCAGTCTAATAAATAATTTATTTCATTTATTTATTGAAAAGCTTTTCATCTGAGAATTTTGACATAGTGCTGTTTTAATTTAACTACTTAAAAAATGTTAACCCATGTTTCTCTATTCGTGAAATTGATCAGAGGCAGATTAGAGAAAATTGTTCTAGTTAATCCTTGGAGTGGTAAATAACTTATGTTAAGATCTATAATGTGCTAGAGAGACTACATTTGATTTTTAATATTTACTTTAGATAATTTTTTACTGACATTTCAAAAGTTGTGCCATACAAAATTCCCTCCAAAAGTAACGAAAATAAAATTCGAGATAATAATAATAATAAAATTTAGATATATGGGATAATAATTTTTATTTAGCAAATACAAAAGGGAATTAAGAAAAAGCCTCGAAAAAAGTGATTGTTTCAACCCAATCCAACGAGCAGACAGACCAAGCGATATTCTACTAAATCGATATCTTTCCATTTCCTATATAATTTTCTTAGAAAACACTTTTTTCACACTAACTGAATAAACCGCTTACCCCATGTGTATAGGGTATAAAAATAAAAACAGCATTAAGAACAACAACAACATCTAGATCGACATATCCAAGCAACTAGTACTACGTGTGCTTGTTCTATATTTAGAGACCCAACGAAACATCTGACTAACCCACAAACTGACTGCCCGACTGACTATCTCTATCTAGCTATTTGACCATTAGATGGATGCTTGGATAGCTGACTAGCTACTTGGCGGCTGGCCGTATTCGTTGGTTCTGCTCGGTTCCTCTGTTGTTTTCGATAATATTTAGCTTCACATTTTTCATTCAGATGCCGAAAACAAAAACAACAGCAACAGAAAATACAATAGAATTTTTCGTATGATTCCTTCCTTGGATGGGGCACGTTACTCAAATGATTTTTTTTTATTTTTATGTTCAACATATTGTTGTGTAAATGTTTTGTTTGTGCTGCGAATCACTTTCCATATGGTACATTGGCATTTATGATCAACTATAGGAAAGGAAATAGTATAAACTATCCAATAAAGCGAGTCTCATAAAATATTTCAGAAAGCTATTAAAATCAAGTGGGCTAGGCTATAATATACCTTGGAACCTGCGCCGTTCGTTGTTCTGACCTGGCCGTGCTGGGAATTTTTTTAAAGTACTAAAACGCTCCGGAAAACGTACATTTTATTCGGTTAGGTGCTCCCAATTTCACCAAAACGAATTTCGTATGTGGTTTGAAACCGAATGTTTTGTTGCAAGAGAAATTAAAACCAATCGGTATAATAGGTTTTAAAAGTACACTAAAATAATTTTGTAAATATTCGTTGATATTCTTAGATTATATTTATGCCAAGCCAAGAAATATACAAAGATATTTAGAGAGACTGTCTAACCATAAAAACTTACTGGCAATTAACCTACTAGACAATAGTATGGAAGTTAGACGTCTGAAAAGATTTCATATTCTAGACCTTCCAGATCGAAAAAAAAAAATATTTATGCCAACTTTAAGGTAGATATGCATTGACCCAAAAAATAACATGCACAACCCAAAGAGATATTTTTTTGCATACGTGCACATTAGGGTGGCCGCCTCTGGTATGCAAATTTTTAAACCGACGATATCAATAACGTCAACGCCTAAAAAGTTTTCTGTTTACCTGCATATAGCGCCTGTAAAATTTAAAGACGATTCGAAAGTATTTGATGGTCGCGAAAAAAGGTCAAAGGCCATAATTTTCACTTTGTCCGTTTTTGACTGTATTGATCTACATACATTTTAAAAACTTATTTCCAATCAAACAAATAATGGTTCAAAAAGTCTCATACCTATCTAAATATAATTTTAAAAAAATACACAGTCGGCCTGAATAAACTTGGTAAGCTCTAAAATTGATTAAATTGATTAATTACACTAGTTTACAAATTTTAAAACAATTTTGGTATCCTCAACATGTTTTACTCGTTTCCGTAGTAAAATGACATTCTAAAACCGAAAATGCAGTAAAAAAATTTCATGAAAGGGGTTTCGAGATATTGCGAAAAAACCGTTTTTCGAAATTAGAAAAAAAAAGTGTCCTTACTTAACAGCAAATATCTCTGGTTGTACTAAACTGATTTCGATAATTTACTTTACTTAACTGTAGATAATTGAATTACCCATCGATTATCTTTGGAACATATTGTTCGCTATTTATGCATTCATATGAAATTTTTCGTCATTTTTGACGTATTTTCGCGACCATCAAATACTTTCGGAACGCTTTTAAATTTTACAGGCGCTTTATGCAGGTAAAATGGAAACTTTTTAGGCGGTCGCGTTATTAATATCGTCGGTTTAAAAATTTGCATACCAGAGGCGGCCACCCTAATGTGCACGTATGCAAAAAAATATCTCTTTGGGTTGTGCATGTTATTTTTTGGGTCAATGAATATCTACCTTAAAGTTGGCATAAATATGGCACAAAAATAACCACCCTAGTGCACATACACGAACACATGGCTTTACCGATGACTGATAGGTGCGACAGTATGCGAAGTTAATGTAAAAAAAAAAAAAACGCAAAAACGAATCCGAATAAAAATTGCAAAAGTATGAAACATGCCGAAAGAAGCATATACGACCCTATAATAGTGATGAGCGATACTGTGAATTTGCAGTCACAGCGACAACTGTGACTGTGACAAAAAAATATCAGTGACAAAAGGTCGTGACAGTGACACCGAATACATAATAAAATTTTTACGAAAGAATTTCGCGGATTTTTATTATGCTTTTAAAAACAAAAAAATTATAAAATTTATAGTTTATAAAAAATTAATATCTTACAGCTTTGGGTAATTCACACGTTGGATGTTTCCTCTGAATATGTTTTGATAAATTGATTGTTGAAGATCCTATTAAGAACCTATTAAATACGCGCCAAGTATTTCCGTACCAATTGCATCTTGCAATATTTGCAAGGCAAAATTATCATCTAAAGCACTCAATAATTTCCAAATTTCACTTTTCTTTCTATCCATGTTATTATTCACTACTAGACACTTTCTTTGCATGTGACCCTTCATATTGCAACAAATATCTCAAAACTATTGTATTCATTAATACTAGCCCTCTATTTTGTAACCGTTTATACAATAATATACAAAATGCAAAATACACGCCAAGTATTTACCTGCAGTATTTAGTCTTGCAATATTTTGTTACTATTGGTACGGAAATTCTTGGCGCGTATTTTGTAACAGTTCATAGGATCTTGTACTTACGAATATTTTGTCGCAGTTCATACGAACTTATATATCTACGAGTATTTTGTCAACTTGGGTTGTGACTGTGACAAAATACTCTCGCAGTATTTTGTCGCTATTGGTACAGCTCATGTTACCCACGAGTATTTTATCGCCGTGACAAAATACTTGTCACTGATACGACTCGTTACATTTTGTCGCCGTGACAAAATACTTGTCACTGATACGACTCGTTACATTTTGTCGCCGTGACAAAATACTTGTCACTGATACGACTCGTTACATTAAAATACTTGTGACAAATCACAGGTACGTAAATATTGCTCATCACTACCCTATAATATGTTATAGCCGAATCGATATAGACAAATCACTTCATCTGTATATAGTATAAACGCTGCAATCTCAGACAACTTAAAAGTTTGACACCCTAATGAACTACAACAACATGTTGCTTCAATTTTTTAAAAAACTTTTATATACTATGTATAGGCCAGAGCCACAACATTTAACCCTTGTCAGCCACCACCAACCAACACATACCTTCCATGTTTTGATTATTGCCACAACCCAAAATTAGTTACAGATATTTTCAATTTGTTTTAAAAAAATTGGTTCAGAGTATGCCTCTTTCGGTCATCGCCTCGACAGATCTAAATGGATGACTATGTTGCGAAACCTTCAAAACTACATCAAAATTCTGAGAACCGCATTTAATAGTGCAAAATTTTTATGATGCACTGCTTGGACATATGTTTTAAGAATACTCTAAAAATAAGCAAGAAAAACTATAAAATTGTTTTTATTTGTGTCTTTATATTTGTACATAATGCAAAAAACTTATAATAACTTTGCAAAATATTTTAATGAAAAATAAATTGTCAAGAATGCATTTACATAATGTGAAAACTTAAGTTGCCTTAACTATGTGAGCCTTTTAAATCGATCTCTTCGATTTGTATGATTTTTACTAATTGAGTAGAGACAGAATTTTGCTGTTTATGGAAAAATAAAATCATTTTTATTTGTAGTAGAACCATACAAAATTTTGTACGACAACCCCATACATGATGCGATCGATGATACAATCTGCTCTACAAACAGTCAAGTACAGCCAGTCACATCGTATATGGGTTGGGTTATACTTACTTGCCTGTATTATAATATATGGTCGGGGAGAATAGTATACATATAACTAAACTAAAACAAATTGATATTGAATTCTATACTTGTCATAAGTAAACTGTTTTTGATCAGTGTAGCTCACTGAAAGTGCACTCTGCGCTCTCAGTGCACCAATATATTCACCATTATTTAAGCTTTTTGTAAACCATATGTACATATTGAAGAAATATGAAATTGAACTATCAAACGCGGCAGAGGTAGCTCCGGAAAATGAAAAATCCAAACCGAACAATTTTATTCGGATTCGGTATTGCGTGCTCTGGAAAACGATTTTTTTTGTCTATAACTGCCCTTTATATTTTCGATAAATTCGTATATTTCCCTTATTTTTCAGATAAATTCTCATGTTGTGTTACCGCGAAATTATTTTTGTTTGATACAAAACAGCTGACATGGTTGCCGCAGTTCTCCACCTTTTTATTAGTATATGTTGTTGACATTTAATTTCCATTAAAATATTGCTAGTTCTTTACTATTCTATCTTTTAAATTAAATTACACTAAAATATTAGTTTAGCAACAAAATTTATTTAAATTAAACACGATTTAGCTATTTTCGCTACAAGGGAAATTTTCTTTATCTAACGCGGCAACCCTCTCGTACTTATCGGCCGTACGTACACAAACGCAAGCAAAAAAAAAATCGTTTTGTACAACGCATGCTAATTTTTTGGTTGAGTCAGAAAAAATATAATTAAAAATAATTGTCAATGAATGTCTACCTTAAAGTTGGCATAAATATAATCTAAGAATATCAAAGAATATTTAAAAAATTATTTCAATATAAAATAAATGCTTTTTTAAACCTATTTTGGCGATTCTTTTAATTCCTCTTGCAACTATACATTTGTTTTCAAAACACATGAAAAATTCTTTTTGGTGGAATTGGGAGCACCAAACATTCGTTTGCAAATGAATCCGATTAAATTGATCGAATTTATATTTTTTTTTTATCGATAAGTGAATATATATAAATTTATTTTATAACAATTTTTTTATTTTAAAATTAAATGTGATTTGCGCTTTTCTTAAAATATAATGATACCTATTATTATAAAATCTATTATGCAAAAAACCCTATTGTTGGATTGATATTCATTGTAAATTTAATATTTTTGAATTGATGTCAAATTGAGCATTGAGCGTTGCCATCTCGCCAAAAAAAACAATTAACTTTTCTATTAATCATTTTTTTTTTTTATAAAAGCTCAAATTTTTTTTTAATTTATATAATAAGAGATTATAATTGAAATGTTAGATTTAATCAGGGTTAGTTTAGTTTAACAAAATTAGTTGGTTTACAAAAATATTGAATTTAAAAAACCAATTAAATTTTTTTTTTTAAACAAGCCATTAACTCATTTTTTTTTGTTAACTAATTTTTTTTAAGTTTTGTGTTCATTCATATATATCATATTCCGCGTATAAAATTTAAAATTGATCCCAATTTTTAGAGAAGTTAAGACCACTTTTGAATTTTAGAATCTTTATTGCTTGTCAAAAAAACAAGCCTAAAAAATTGAAATATTCATCATATTCAAATAAAATCATTAAAATTAAAGGCATCGACCTTAATCGCAAGCTTAGACAAGCTTAATCTTTAAAGCTTTCCCTGTGGTATATTTTTCTCTCCTTGACCATGTCAAAGTTTATAATCAAATTAAATAATTTCGGATTTCTACTTTGTTGGCTACTCTTGCTCACTGCTCCAACTAGTACTAATTTTTTTTAGTTAATTTTTTTTACTACATGTCTTCAATACTTTTGAGAGCTATTTATAAGACCTGACTGAATGGATGTAATCACTTTCAAGGGTTTTCTTATGATTCACAAAGCGAACTTTGTGGAATTTTTTATTATTTAAACGAAAATAATTATAAATACAAGCAAAATAAATTCCAAAGAGTATGAGCTTTTATACACACGGAGTTCAAAGCGATATCGACAAAAGGCCAATTGTAGTAAATTGATTTGGCAAAGACTCTGGTTTATATACAAACATTTAAAAAAAAAATGTGGTACAGTCGAGGCGGTGCCCGACAGTGGAATACCCTGTACCTTTTGTGTCAAAAAAATTTTTCCTGCATATTCCATCTAAGAACTTTCCAATTGGAATTTTTTTTTTTTTGGTGAAATTCGATATTTATACCTATAAGTTCCCTAAATTTTGACCCATTTTGATGAAACTCGAATGTTACAACAAAGAACTTATTTAAAGTATACGGGTAAGTTTCAAGTTGGTATGTTGAGGGGTGTGGGAGAAAACACGGTAAATGGATTGCGGGGGGTGGTGGGACCGCATCGATAAAATTTGGATGTGGATTTGTTCATTAGAGCCACATGAATCAGCTTACCAAAAATTGTGATTCTAGGTCACTTGTAGCCATAATTGCGTAGAGTCAAATATTGACGCAGTTTATTGGCAAGGAGAGGTGAAATTTGCACATTTTTGACTATAACTTCTGTTGTATTTGTCCGATTTTGTCGGACAGAGCATCGCTCTGTTAAATTTTAAATGAAAATATTAAACGGTGTGGCTAAAAACCGCGAAAATCTACAGCGGGGGAACGGGGCAAGATATTGACATCATTCAACAAACTTCATCTGCTTAGGAAATATGCACACCAGCTGGTAAAGTTTCGTGTCTCTAGCTCTTATAGTCTCCGAGATCTAGGCTTTCATACAGACGGACAGACGGACAGACGGACGGACGGACATGGCTCAATCGCTACCCGAGGTTATGATAAGCATTTTGGTATAAAGGACTTGGGGTCTGCCACGCCTCCTTCTGTCCGTTACATACATTGCACAAATCTAGTATACCCTTTGTACCTATAGGTACAGGGTATAAATATATAGGTATATACATATATTTTAAATACATCTTTAGATATGATGATCAAAATTATAAAGTATTACATATATACCATACATTATAGATTGTATACATTTGTTTATTTTTAAGTTTGTATATAAATATTGTAATTACCGATTTTTTTATTTTTATCTATTATCAATTTACACTAAAGAACGATTGTATTATATAAAACAGGATCAAAGAACTAGTTACTCGTTGCGCTACTGTTTTATTAGTTATAGTATTGTTATTGTATTATATTTAATATTTAAATAAATAAAAATATTACATAGAAAATGTAATTTTAAGACTTTCAAGATATTACAAATGTTTATATGTAAAATTATTTTGAAAAATAATTTAAGTTTGACACACAAAATTCAACAACACAAGTGTTAATGATAGGTAATTTATTGTCACTATACTACACGTTCTTTGGAATGTAATACTTGTCCAGCTTCTTAATTGGTTTTTAATTTATTCCTAAATTTAAGAGACAAGCTAGCTAGCATTTAATCTAAGCAATAACCTACTAATTTACAACCAAATAGTGCTCATTAACACATTGTACAATCCATAAAAATCTCGCATTTTTTCCATATTGAATTTTCACAAACGAATACAAATCACACAAATTAGTTTATGTACACTTAAATTTTGATTTATTTTCCCATGCCAAAATTTGCGGTGAGTCAGCTGTGAAGTTCAGGAAATCAACGAAAAAAATTTAATATCTAAAATACCAAAAAAACCAGCAAAAAAAAAAAACCTAATTTTGACACTTGGCGCTCTCAAAGAGATACAAATTGAAACGCTCTCCAACTGTCAAAGATTGAGCTCTTAGAGCATGCGCAAATGAAAAACAGCTGATCCAATTAAATCTGACAACAAATGTGAGTGCGAAGGTGAGGGCACTACTTGTATTGTGCTACTGCTCTCAATAAAACAACAGTTTTGCGTTTTTTTTTTGTTTTTTTTTCAAAAGTGACACCTAAAGAGCGATAGAGAAAACATAGAAAGTAAATGAAATTCTTGTGTTTTGAATTTTTCGCTCTCTTTAGCACGTTTTCGGTTTGTTTGTAAACAAATGTGTGTTCTGTAGTATGATATTTTTAGAAGATGTTTGTACACGCTTAACAATGGGGTTTCCTGCATGCAATTTAGAAGTTTTTAAGTATTGTATAAGTTTTTATTATTTTAAGAACCTTTTTAAAATAACATTTTCGGAAAGACTATAAGTCCCTAAAACAGTAAAATGCAAACAAAAAATTATTTCTCAAAAATTCAATGGTTTTTTTGGTAGGATTTCCAACATATATACGTATTTTTACAAAATGGTCCACGCTGACCAACAAATTGTAGGTTAACTAACAATGAGTTCATACTGTTATTATTTGAAAAAATATTTAAAAGTTATTAAATTTGAGAGTACAAAGCCTAAGCTTGGAATATTGCGAGAAATCTGGCTACAATGCTTAAAGTTCATGTTTTAACCGAACTTGCCTAAGCATTTCCTATTCAATGGCTTTTCATAGTCTGTCGCCCAAATGAAAATGCCCATCTAAAAAATATTTAAAAATTTTTAAAAATTTACTTTTCCTATGCTTATGCCTCAAAACAAAAGGAATGAACACACATTCATACGTGAGCCAAAAATCTTGACGTTTTCGATCTAAATTTTATTTGGAGTTTGAAAAAGTCCGTTTTTTTCACTTAGTTTTTAACGTTCTCAAAATAATTTTTAACAAATTGAAGCATTGTTTCTTAAGGCCCATACGCAGTTCGAAAAATTTTGCACGGAATGACGAAACTTCATATAAAAAAAAAAAAATCCCAAATGGGATATCCCAAACGAACTGCGAATGGGCCTTTATTTGAAATTTTTCTGTAGAAGTTATATCTGTTGAGTTGAAACTCGTTTGAGAAAGATTTCCGGGACACTGCTTATTTTGACCAGTTCAGAAAAAAAATTTTTTACCACATCGTAGCGAGCATTTTGCGAAGACAAATTTTTGGACACAGCACAAATTTCATCTTAGTCCACATTTTGCACTAGTTTTCAAAGATTATATAATTTTTTTTTCAAATTTAAGATTTTAAATTTTTAAAGATTTTTGTTTTTGTGGGATTTTAAGGAATTTCCCTTCAAGACTGCTCTGTAGATTTTGTTCTAAAAATATGAAGTCTATTTGTCAACAGAGCGGCCATTAAGGTTTTTTTTTCTTCTGGATTTCATATTTAGGAGCGAAAAATTAAAGGAAGCATGGAGGTCACCATCGAAGGTTCTTATTCAAGCATTTCAAAAATAGTCAGTTTTGAAAATTAAAAAAGCACTTCCATCCTCCGGATGCAGATGCACATGCAAACATTTTCATTCCTTCAAAATTTTACTCGACCTAAGAAAAACTTTTTTACATGGCGTTTGATTGCTTTTCTTTGAGACATAGGCAAACAAAAAAAAAATATAAATAGATCAATTAAATAGACCCATGTATTATGTTCTGGAGTCGAGATTGAACTCTTGAATGTACTAAATTTCTAGTAAATTCACGTTAGACAGTAAACAATTTATAAAAATTCAAATTAATTGAAATTTTTTTATATTGCAAGTGGTTACTTTTTTAAGTTCTTTGTATTAAGGGTAACCTGATACTCTTTAATTGAAATCAGAAGGAAAACATTTTTTTTTATAAATTAAGCTGCAGCATAAATTTTTTTTTTTTTTTTTAGATTTGAACCGATCGTCATCAATATTTTTTAAAAATCATTCGGGAAGACGGAACATAAGTTTTTATTTTTTTTTAACATTGTTTCAACAAATCAATTTTATTCGTATTCACACCAAATAAAAACGTATAAAAACACGTGTTTAAAAAAAAAATGGTGATTGACATATTTAAGGAAAATTTCATATTTTTTTTTAAAAAATCGTGTTGGTTAGAAAAAAATTAAATATAGAGTCCTGTTGCCAACTAAGATTAAAAAAAAAAATTGGTTTAAAAATATTCAGTAGTTTAGTCACAATTAAATAAGAACGGAAAACACTTTTTTTTCAAATTAAGCCGTAATGCGTTAAATTTAAAAAGTAAAATTTTCCATCTGCATCATTATTTTTCAAAATTTGCTGGGGGCAGTTCCCAGTACCTTATCCAGCTAGACCCTTTGGCAAAATGTTGATTTTTTTTTAATTTTTGGTTAATTAAATTTGGTTAAAAATTGTACATTTTGGTTTTACACGACTTTTACACTTTTCCAGCAAATTTTTTTTTTCTCCAAAAAAATCAGCGATTTGTCAAAATCTATTTAGCAATATTAAACGAAATTCCCGTATATTGGGGTATTGCGTGTCAAAACTTCCCCCATTCAAATTTTTTTGCATATGGGTCATTCTCTGTTAGTCTCCGGCTTCCATATTGGATCCGCCATATTGGGTCCGCCATATTGGATCCCCCATTTTGTAATTTGAAATAATTTTGTTAAGCGACGTATCCATATTTGCATACCCAACTCGTGCTATGATCACAAAAATGATTTTTTTTTTCTGCTTTTCGGCGGCCATCTTGGATTGGCCATTTTTAAATTTTTTAAAACTAATAAAATTTTTATAATGAGCAACCTTAAAAGTAACAGCATATAACAGGGTCTGCAATAATGTTTTTCCGAGAATAAGATTAAAAATAGAGGTTAAAATGTGCAGTTACTTTGCTTTGGTGGCGATTGAAGCACCGCCATTTTAGAAAAAAAAAATTTCAGCATACGGCATGATAAAGTAAAATAGATGACTCAAACGTTAAGCCTAAAAATATTGGTTTATTTAAAAAATGTAAGTTTAAAGAAAACATATTGTTATATACAAAATATATATGAAATTGTATTTTTCCGATGTTTCAATATTTATTCTATAATTCGCTGCGGAGAAAAATTCAAAAAATGAAAGGCCATTAAAATCGGTCATTGTAAGTAAGTAACTAAAAAAAGTCATCAACAATCTAATCAGTTTGTTCACAAACCTTCACCCAAGTCCAAATCCCAACCATAACAACACCAACAATCGATAAACATCCATTTGAACTTCAGGAAAAAGCTTTCCGCAATTTGATGGTCGCCAGATGGAAAGCTAAAATTCCTGCACAGTGTGCTTTTGCGACTGATTCCTTAAACTCGTTCACGTTGCTGTTGGTCGTTGCGTGTGTGTTGCGTTTTTTGGTGAAAAGCAAAGAAAATTCCATTTTAAACTAGCCTAGAAAAATATATTTCGTATGAAAATATATGCAAAAGCATGTATAAAGTGCGGCAAGTTGTTTAGAAATGCAACAAAAAGGTGAAATAGTGTGCAAAACGAAGTTTAGTGAAAAAATTTGTGAAACGCTTTCGCTTTTCTTCAACTACGACTGAATTTTTCACACGGCATAAATACACACAAACATACCAGCGTGTGTAGGTGTGCGTGTGTGTGACATACGTGTGTGTACTTATTACATATGCCTGGGTAGGTCAATCGGTCAGCAATTTGCTGCAATGTCCCACTAATTTAATCAAATAAAAAAAAAAGTGCTTAAAGGTTAGAAGCGTGCACTAGAAAAGTTGGACCCTTGCGGCATTACGCTGGAAAGTATGCAAAAGTATTCCCTAAACAGCTCATAAAATAACGCAAATTAGTTGCCACATTGAGAACAGCGCGCACTTGACCTCATTTTAGAGAATTAACAAACCAACCCAGTCGGTGTAGTCCAAACGACAGACAACGTTCTGAACGTGGGTGTTCCATGGACTTAAATAATACCCTACCTAAGTGTTGGATATCCTAGAGACGGACGCTCGGAACAATGGGACAGTCATTCAGTTAAAAACCCTAATGAAAGTATGTTGATGTGTGTGTGTGTGTGTGTGTGTGTGTGTGAACTTAAACATGCTTTATTTTTTTTTTCCTTTCGAGCAAAGCTGCAAAGCAACTTGCTTTGTGTGCTTTCGCTGCAAGAGAATTGAGAGAGCGTGTATTGTTTTGAGAGCGCCAGAGAGCGCCATAACAAAGAGCGTAAGACAAAGTTGATTGCCATTTTGACAGTTGAACAAAATGTTGGACAACAAAGAAAATGTAAACATTGCGTCTGTTTTTGTTTTGATGCGCGCACGCATGTGTGTCACACACACACAGAGACACACTCACGCACACTCATATACACATATATGTACATGTAAACTATATAAGCCCTACGTAATCTATGTATTAGTGTACATATGCTGATAAATGATAAGCTATCAACGCTAATGGATATTATGTGTAGTGCAACCGCTTGGAATAAAGTGAAATTCAATAAACATGTTTTGTCTTCGTCGTATTGTCACGTAAAATAAATAAAAAATTTTTATCAAGGGCTGCAAACCAAATTTTAGCCAACTCGGTTCGAAATCCAATAAATATTTGCATATTTTTCTTTTATACCTTTCTTCTGTTGAAGCCATACCCTAATCAAGAGCACTTGGTTTTTTCGAAAAAAGTTTATTTATGTAGGATAGGTTAGTTTATACCGGTTGACCCCTGGGGGGGAATTCACACATAGACTGCATAGTCCTTAGTGGATTGTTTATATATAAGAATCCCCTTAATATCCATTAAAAACCCAAAAAATAATAAAAAAAAAAAATTGTCAAAAATGACATACAATGAATTCAGGCTTTAAGTAGATATTTTCGAAAAGGAGGATATTCATATTTTTAAAAAAGTTTCTATTTGTGACGAGAGCGATATATTGTTGAAAAATCGTTTTTAAATAAAATATCCGCATATTTTTGCACATTCGACTAATTCTGTTTTTTTTTTTGCAATTTGAACCATACCCTGAACCAGGTCATTTACTTTGAAGAAGATAGTTCTATAAAAAAAACTTTACTTAAAAGTTACGGTTTTCATTAAAACTCAAATAAGTATGAAAAAGATACTCTAAAGTCAATCATAAGAGTTTAGGCTTTAAAGATATATAAAAAAAAAGATATTGATATTTTACCAAACCTTTTTTGCGTAAACAACGCCATATCATTATTTTTGCACTTTGAACCATCCTACGTTCCAGGGCACTTGCTAGTTCTAAAAAGATTTGGCGAAATGTTATTAGAAAATCTATTAGAAATTGAATACCCGCATATTCTTGTAAATTTTACTATTTCTGCTTTTTTGCAGTTTGCACGATTCTCTGCACCAGATCATTTACTTTTCTCCAAATGAGTTGGTTCATTTATAAAAAAAATCCTGATAAATCTTACCGCTTTCATTAAAACTCACATAAATATTAAAATGAAAATATTTTAAAATACTATAAAATGAATTAAAAGAAAGGTGAAAACTTTACGGAGATTTCGATATTTTGACAAAGTTCCGTGTTTGCGTTTAAACTGATACAGTGCACTTGCTTTTTCTAAAAAAAATTGCCTCATACAAATATAAAAAAAATTAGCTTTAAAATGTACTCCTTTTTAATAAAACTCATAAAAGTATACAAAAATAATCAAAAATACTGTAGATCGAATATGTCAGGTTTTGAGAAGATATTTTAAAAATGATTATCTGATGGTCTATAAATGTCTGGCCGATCGGCAAATAATTGAGTTAGCCGACAAGCGGCTCATATTAAAAAAGAAAGCGAAACGTTCTTAGAAGAAATTTTACCATATGATATGTAAAATATTAATTTATTTTTTTATTTTACCAACTACCAAAAACAAAATAATCATGCTTATGGCAGGCATCTTATCAACAACATTAGGGACATTATCTCAACAGCATTATAGATAATTTTTTAAATTCAACGTTAAGTGGCTACCCCAACTATTTTTGTAAAAGATATGAATTTGAATGGAATGAATTTTCCTAGCCTTTTTTATGTGGCCTTTGCCAATTCCCTTGGCTGATATAATTACCAGTGTAACTTTCATTTGGAGACTTATATTGATATGAAGTTGTGTTAATTCCATAAGGACCTCTAATGCTGTTGTTGGCCAGGTTCTCAATTCTTCTGTCATACAAACACAGGCTACCCTCTGTATCTTCCTAAGGTCATTTTGGACGGAGGCAAACATCACCCGAGCTTCGCAAGCAATAGCTCATTAAGTGAGACTTCTGACCATTAGGTATAGCCAGCATATAATCTTGGGCGCTGCTCCCCATGATTTGCCGGCTATCCTTCTACACATGTATGATGCTGTAATGCAATAAAATAGTTAATATAAATGCAAATAATGAAGTGACTGAAGTTTAAACTGAATCTAGAAAACCTACGTCAATTACATAAAAAAATCAAGAATAGTTTAAATCTGGAATGAAACTTTCGGTTTTTACAGATTTTAATTTTACCAGTTTTTATTATTATTTCCTCGACCGACATATTACTTACTTAACGAGTATATTTAAGATTATTTTTGAGCTCTGTACTTAATGTTTTTTTTAACAAATTTTTTTATTTTATGATGCTAAATTAAAACCTTACCTACTCTCTCCCACGCTTGCAAAAGTTTGGGAGAGCTTGTGGGCCAAAGGGTGCTTCAACTCAGCGATTTCCTTCCTGACCACCAATTTGGATTTAGAGAAGGTTACGGTACTGTCGAACAGGTGCACGGTGAGGCAAATCATATTCTTAAAGCGTTTGATGATAAGGAGCACTGTTTTGGAGTTTTCGTTGAAGCGAAACAGGCATTTGACAGTGTATGGCTAGATGAACTTCTGGTTAAAGTCAAGAATCTGCTCCCTGCACAGTACTTTAACTTACTTTAAGGTTGTGGAGACCGGTAAAATGCTGCTAGCTAAATATGCGGACGACTTGACTTGGCTGTTTTCTAATCTTCAGCATGTGAATATGAAGCAGCAGATGGGATACAGGAATGCATTTTATCTTGGAGTCACCCTGGACAAGAGGCTGACATTTAAATCACATGTCGACAAAACCGTTAAAGACTGTCGTCTCAAATTAGCCAAAATATTCGGGCTTATAAATCATCGAAGCCCTCTCCCGTAACGTTGCAAACGTGCGTTATACAACGTTATAGCGGAGCCAACTTGGAGGTACGCAATACAAATTGGGGTTATGGCGGATCGCTTACATATTCAAACGTTTCAAAATAAGACATTGCGTCTTATTACTAATTGTGATTGGTACGTCAGAAATTCGACCTTGCAGCATGACCTCAATCTGAAAACCGTTGAACTACAGATAAATAAACATACTTGACCATTTCTTGGGGCCTCTTTTATGATATCTCCAGCTAATCAGGTTGGATTGGCTATCAAAAATTTGAAAATCGCGATTCAGAAAAATATATGCATTTTTTATTATTTGCATTATAGAATATAGATAAAAAAGAAATGAAAGTTTGACCAATTCATAATTCGGACGGATGCCAAAAATATATTTTTTTTGTCGTTAACATACATAGCCCAAAAAAAAACGAAGACAGGACGGCACACGAACGGAAAGATTTCCAAAGACTTTAATTTTACTTTTTTCAAATCATTTGATATTTAAGGCAGCAATAAAAATCACAACCGTGACAGAACAAATTTTATATAAAAAATAGTCATTATAATTCATGGTTAAGTGGACGCAGATAAACAAACAAGACAGTGTTGTCCTAGGATTTAACCGATGCTATACGAAGATGGCACCACTAGTTCACTAGATGGCGCCAGCATTACCAACAGCTGTTCTGTTTTGCCGCCACAACTACATAAAACTAATGTGCAAGCATATTATTATTGGCGAAACAAATGGCGAATAATAAAAATCGTTGCAAATATTTATTTTTTATTTGATGTGAGCTATTTAGGAACAAAGTGACGCGATGACAATCCAAATAAAATTTTAAATTAAATATTTTTCGCCGCATTATGAATATGTTTATAATTTGGCACACATTTTTATAGAAATTGTATGTAACTTATGTCGAGTTGATTACAAAAATGAATGCAAGAATAAGAAATTGACGACAATCCATGATGTTTTTTATTAGTTTCATTTAGCACATGTCAACGTTTCCCACTTGAAACAAAAAGCAGCTGATTGTGGTGAACTTTGCGTTTATATGCACAGTAATTTATTGAATTTGTTGTGAATTTTGGAACTGCAGACAGGCGTTAAGCTTATAAATTTTAGAAAACATCTCTTTGGTGTCTCGAATTTTGGATAGCGAATGCATGTCTTTGGGTTTTCCCTTTGTACTTTTGGCAGAAACTTATTTACGTACCGTTTTATTTTAATATTATCTTTAAGCCGAAACTACTTTTTTATTATTCTGTGAACTTACATCACAGAGTATTCAAATGTAATGAGTGCAAAGGGGATAAAGTTAACAAGCAGTGTACTCAGTCTACTCTCACAGATTTTTTTGTACTTCGTATCTACAAAAGTTTGACTCAAAGTGTATGAAATATTTAACCCATTAAAAACCACAAATGCCTTATTTCAAACTAACTGAATTTGTTGTGGGTTCTTTTCTTTTTTATTGCAACAGTACTCATATTTAATACTCATTTAATTAAATTAAGCAGCTTAATGCATCCATACCAGGGAGTGTATAAATGAAAACAACGGACAGTGTACTTAGTGCACTTAAATAGATAGTAAATGGGTGCACTTTTCGTGTAACAGTTGTGTTGAAAAGTATATAGTTCCCTATTCGTTCCATTCTCAATGACTTAACTATTAAAAGCCGCATAGGCAATGGCTATCAAGTACGCTTACATTGGTAATGTACCCCAAGATTGGTGTAGGGGTCTCCACAAAGCGCTACCCTAACATGAACCTAAGCGCTCTATTAACTCAAACCCGTGAACCGCACGTCACAGCGGAATGCTGACGTTTGCAGTCCTGATAAAAAATCAATAAAACTAAAGATAAAATATACTAACTCTAATAAATACTCAGCTACACTACGCCTCAAGTAAACTGCAGACTTGAAAAAATGCCAAATTTTCTAAATAAAATTTATTTATAAAAAAATAAAAACATAAATAAACATCTACGTCACTAAAACGTCCAGTAAACAAAAAAAAACGAACTTAAAATGCACCACCGTCTAGACATTTAAAAAAAAAAAACACAAATATTTCTCCCAAACATTCTCTATTGTGGCCCAGAATAAAAAGCTCTTTCCGGCATTTTGTCATGCCAACTTGGAATAGTGTCTGTATGTGTGCATACTGTGTGTATCTGTGTGAGCTCAAGTGTATCTATGTTGGCGCACTGGTCTGTATGTATATGTAAGGCGCTGAGACAAAGCACACCTGTTGATGTTGACCGCATTTAGAAAACGTTTTTGGCATTTAAAGCAGTCCGCCCCCCAATCCACCACTTAGCAACTGAATGAAAGGCAAACAAATTGGCAGTGAAAAGGAATTCTCAAATATGAATACAGGTAAAAGGCCACATGGCGTATGTGTGTTATGTATATTTGTTTTTGTGCATATATATAAATTTTATGGCAACAGTTTTGAATTTTTTCTACACTTTTCATGTTTGTGTGATTTGTTTTCATTTAGTAGCTGTAAACATATATCATCTGTTTCATAGTTTTTGTTAAACATTAAATGCATTTGTATAGCATCAAACATATACCAGATACCTTTTAAGAATTTTATTTCTCCTATGGTCTATAAAACAAATGAGGGCAGGCTAAAAAGTGAACGACCTGGCTAAGAAATCGCTTTAGCCAATGTTTCATTTAGTTTCTGTTGGGATTATCTATTGCTGTTCAAGTTTCAGCCATCTTGGCCACATCGACGTTATCGTATAAAAAATAAAACGAAAATTAATATTTGGCGTACATTCTTGCAGTACCATCGATATCGCACGATACTATCGATATTAGACAGAAAAAATGTAAACGCGTAATAGAAAATAGTTAAGGCCTAGGCCGCTCAAATGACGTCAAAATTTCAGATATAGTTGACAAGATCCAAGGACGAGCAGCGAGAACACCAGTATTGGAAACGATGTAGTTTTCTGGCGGAATAATGCCGCGATTGCTTAAAGTCGATAATAAATATAATCGATTAGCCCTGCCAAAGGAATGTTTATAAAATATGTATAATTCTTTGAACCACGGCAAGAAAACAAAGATCAAGAATAGGAGGCGATGGAAAAAGTTTCTAGAATACCCCGCTCGAATCGATCACTTAAAACGAGGTAGTGCCACAGCCGGTAAAATTGGAGCTCTTGCTCCGATACTATGCAGTTAATAATCTATTTTCCAAGTAGATACTAAAGAGCTCAGTCGTCGTATGAATATTATATTTGAAATGCGTTCCCCTCTTAAGTTATTCCTCACGTATGACCGGCTACTATTATCATATCTAAACTTTATTTCCTTTAAATAATATAATCATCTTTAAAACGAATGCCTTTTTTAGGATGACATGAATTGATCTAGACATGTCGGTTCCTCTGTTTGAACGCCTAGATCTCGGAGACTATAAGAGCTAAAATATCTAAACTTGAAATTAAGATTTCTCATGTGACCAGCCAGATCCAGTTTATTTTTTTCTTTTCCACCACCCAAAAATTTCAATATACATATATTTTTTATATAAAAAAGTATAAAAATACACACGATTAGGAAAAGGTAGATCTTGGTTTGTAAGTCGTCCGATGGACTATCTGTAATCCCTTATGCTGGTGAGAGCTCAGTTTACGAAATTAGGCAATCCCTGCTCATCCATATCCTTGAGAACGTTTAAAATTTGGTATCTTAACCTGCTAATGCTACTTTTGAAAACAATTGTTTAAATAAGGTCCAAGAATTTTTTGCAAAGTACTTTTTGTCTACTAATTTCAATAAAATTATGTAGAATCTTCCATTTACCTGTCAAAATTTCAGTTGAGCGTAAGGTCAATTCCAGGGCAAGGGTATAGTGCTGGGTTGAAGTATTTTGATCTGATAGCTTTTATAATAGTAGATCTAACACGCAAAATTTACAACTAAGTTTTATTCTCAGAACGACCATTTTCAAAGTACCCCTTTGCCACTTATACGCGTTGTACGGTTGCTAAACGATCCATTACTACAATTGAGTAGTTATGAACTTGACATATGTCGAAGAGCATTCACTTTGGACGGGTATGTTCCGAATTATGAGTGTTTAACAACCAAATCAACAGGTGGCCCACCCTATATAATACGCTAAATTATTTATGTGTTTTACAATACACATTCAGCGAGAGTTGTAATCATTCCGCCAACAAAAAGGTGTCAAAAAATTAGTTTCACTGCATAATCAGTAAATCACATAATCATCTGTAACCATATTGCTTCACTTATCCCATATCAATTAAAATATTTATTAATAATTTTAATACCTCTTAAGCCCACACACGCACAAATCACAGCGTCACAATCATCATTATTCATTTTAACAGCTTTACTAATAAACTTTGCCATCATCTGACAAATTAATTTCATTTCAACAGGCGATCATAAGGAGCATGCATCATCTACGCATTCCACACAGCAAGCTCCAAGTCAACAACAATCACAACAAAAACTACAACAACAGCAACAACAACATAAAAGTAACAAATGCGACGCCTTGGATAGTTCTAGTACCAATAATAAATTAAATCATAAGCACAATAGCGATAAGGATAAAGCAAAAGATTTAACAACCGGCCTGGTCGTCATCGATGAATCATGTGCAACGGCCAAAAGGAACCAACAACAACAACAGCAGTCCGGCACAAGCGCCTTGGAGCCCAGCAGCTCCAAGTCGCCAACAACAACCACAACAACATCGTCAACAACGACGTCATCACAGCGTCGACGTCAGCTACAATTCCAGCGTCAAAAAGATGCCAAACTTTATGACAATGGCGAGGAGTCAAACAATGCCGGCCTAAGCAGCCTTGCTGGAGCGGGCATTGTGGGCGGCGGCGAGCTGGTCAACTGCATAGCCTACGATGACAACACACTAGTCATCGAAAGAAAACCCTCACCCACATCGCCAGCAACAACTCGTCGCTATTTGAAGGCAGATCACAAATCGGAGACGCCAACGCGTGGCAGTCGCAAATACAATCGCAAGTCGAGCAAATCTAAGGCTGCGCCGGTTACCAAGAGCGACCTGGAGGTGGTCATTGTACAGCCGGAACATCATCATCAGCATCGTTCCCCCACCATAACATTGCCTGTGGCGGCCACTTCGCCCACAGCGCCAACTGTGCTCCAACAAAGGTATTTGCAGCTCCAGCAGGAGCACGAAAAGAAATTCATTTACAATGCAATGCAAGAGTTTGATTATTTGGAACAGACTAGGGCATAGTAAGTTAGATCTATCAAGACCCCTATAATTCTCGTCAAACTAAGTGTTGTAAACGTGTGTATATATTTTTTTCTTTGTGTATGGGGGTATAAAGACGCATGCTGTTTAACTTTAAATGGAACCAATTACTATACACAATTCGGGCATGTTAAGTTTTAAGATAAAGAGTGTTAGTAAAGGTTATGGCTTATCTATATAAACCTCTATGATGATTGTACCATATTTCCTTGTACTTGGAATGAACTTCTTGATTAAAAAAGGGTTGAATAAGGAACGAAGCCCAACACGAATGTGTTAAGAGCAAGCACTCCAAATACCAAATACACCAAATACCAAATGCATTAACCCTATGATGATAGAGATGATACACAGAGAACAAGAAAACAAAGGTTTAGAAGATTTTAAGCTGAGATGAAAGACAAAGAAAAAAGATTTTTTTTGTCTAAAAACGAACCAAATTTTCTAAAACTTGTTACTAACACTAGATTCAGAGGTCAGACCATGTTTTCGTAATATTTTTGCGGGCGCTAAATCCGAATTCGACGTCAAATAAATCCCATTACAACAGTATTCTAAAATAACCTCAAAAAGTCCGTAAAACGGGTTATTTTGGTGATTAACAGAAACCTCGCGTGTTGTGGCTTATTAGATATCGAATTCGAGGGGAGTGGGAGTGTTTTGAGGTTATGTTATTACAGCACTTCAAGGTTACCCATAAAAAGCGGCATTTTGGAGATTATCTCAAAAACGTGATATGTTCAGATTTTTGCGACATCGGATTTGGATTGAGTGACCGAAAAAAAAAGAACGATGGATTATTTTCGAAGGAAATTTTCAGTTTCCTGTAGAAGTTATCCAAAGGAGTTCGAGAGCAAATAATCTTTTAAAGGTTCTTCTGTAGTAACTATTATACATAGGAGCAATGGACCAGCTTTCGGATGACTGGATTGTTGCTTACTCAAAATACATTTGTCCAACTAAGTATTATGGAAATCAGTTTAAAGTGTCCTAGGATATTTTCATTAGCAATGGCAGTTTTTAAATTTTCTGAGACATCTCCACCGCTAGCTGGTCGAACTTTAATACTGCCTATAGGAACTAGGAAATCAAGCCTTTTATTTTTGTCAAATCCTGCAGTAATGCATAATTTTCTATTTCAGCTACCGAGATTAAGTACTCAGCAACTAACATTTTTTTTAAACATAAATCTTTAAAATTTTCGGGTTCAAAAATTATTTGAATTATTAGAAAATACTCCAACTAAGAAATAACCAAAGTTTGGTAGTCCTAGTGGCAACCTTCTTCTAGTCAAGATGCCTTAAAATCAAATGAAAAACTCGAAAACCTTTCCATAGTATCCAATGCACAAAATATTTGTTCATAGGTCATACATGATTTCTTCATCTTTAGTTCACGTGGGATGTCCCGGGAAAAATAGTTCATAAGTTCAAAGTAAGCAAAATGTTCCAGGTGGACACCTTGATCTCGACGACCACAAAAGCTAATAATACAAAACAAAAGAATAGCAAATAGTCCGTCTTCAGCTGAAGTTTGCAGAATTGCGTTGATATATGCACCCCACAAATTTTGTATTTGAGTTGGAGTAATCAAAATAGGTGTATGGACTTATTTATGTAAGTCTAATATACGAGACTACGTTGATATTTTGTCAATACAGTAAGCACTCCATGTAATCGATTTGATGTGAATAATCCAAAGTCCTCAAAGTAAGGACTAAAGTTCTGTTCTTGCTTTTCCAATTCCGTTTTGTCGATTTAGCAATTCGGTTCATTGTTAGAGTTTCAATTATCGGAAAAAATCTATGCCTTTCAAACTGCATCGTTAAATCGACTAGTCGCAATTGGAATCGCAATTCAGAACAGGTAAAACCAACAGATAGAACAGATAAATATAATTTATGCATAATAATTGTAAACTGCTTGTCAGACTGTAAACAAGCAGCTTAACATATCCAAGACTCAATTTTGTTTTTCTTACAAAATGGTGCAGAATTTAGTTTCCAACAAAAATGTTTAAATAGAACCATACTTCTTAATGTTACATTAGTATCTCTCACTTTAAAATGGTGCTATTAAACTAGATCCGGGTTATTAAAGATTCAAGGGAGTTGTATCAAGTCTACTATTAGATCTCCAGTTACACCTATTGAGAACATATTTTTATCTTTTTATTAGTCTCTACTTAAGACAAGCATCCCAAAAAACGCCAAAAGCATTTGTTTACCTGTACTAATATATTTTTTCCTTATTCCATCTGCAGCTGCCCGCTCGAAGTTGTTGCCAGCAACGACGAGCACTCGCCCAACAACAGTGCGCCGGGTACAGCAACCGGAGATCTCTATAGGAAGCGTTCTTCCAACACTGAGTTAGCGCTCAGCACGGTCACTAGCCAGATAGTCAACAACAGTGCCTACAAGCTAGACTTCAAACAGCGGCGCCACAAAAACAATAACTCGAGCAACGGTGGAGCCGGTTCCAACGGCGGCAACGGCGGCAACGGCAAGCGACGCAAATCCTCCTGCACCTCTTGTGGAGGCGCCAGTCAACGTCTTACGCCCGTAGAGGCGCTTGCAGCGGCACAATCAGCGGCGGCAGCGGCAGCTACAGCCTGGCAGCAACAGCCGCAGAATAGTGTGACCAGCGCTGGAAGCACCAACAGCAGCTACAGCAGTGGGGCAAGGGACGACGACAGTAGCTACAGTGCCATTGGAGGCGACAGCAGCAGCAGCAACAGCTGTAACTGTGACATCACCGGGGATAATAGTACGCTACAAGGTTTTGGAGTCGGTGACGTCAGTAGCTTTATAGGCGACGACTGCGACGAGGACGACATTGGTGCTGAAGGCGATCTAAGCTCCCAGACTTTGCGCACTGCGGCTATTGTAGCTGCTGTAGCGGCTGCCAAGGCAGAGCGTGGTGGTAAGGACAAGGAGCAGACTGACTGCGAGAGTTTTAGTGAGAGAAGAGTATGCTCTGGCGAGGATGCTGACGATGTGGCTATTATTGGCAGCGTGCGTAACGGCAAGGACGATTCACTTGAGGATGTGGGTGATGTTGATGACAACGCGGATGTCATTATAAGAAAAAATACACGCAACCGACCGTCTATAAGAGGGACATGTAGAATAACCGAAGAGGACGACGACGACGACGAAGCAGCAGCAGACTTAGACTTAGAGGACGATTTAGGTGAGCCCGAGGGCACTACTATTGATATTGATGAACAAGAGCAGCTGGCAGCTCAACAAAACGCAAACGAAGCCGACGACGACGACGACGAAGGTTGCGAGTACTACGAGGAGGAGGACGATACACAGGCTTTTTCACCCTTTTATTCCAGCTCTGCGGAGCTTATAGACAATTTTGGTGGTGCGGGTAAATTTTTCAACATAATGGATTTTGAGCGTGGTGCCGCCGGCGGTGGCACCTTTACGCCCAATGGTAATGGCGGTGCAGCTGGCGGTGCGGAAATGTCCACCGCCACACGCTATGGCGAAACGGAAATGGGCGGCGCCAGTAATATAATGGGTAAGTTGTAGTGGCCACTAACTGTCCCAAGCTTTGCTAACTCATTGAACTGCAGGCATCGATGGCATGGGCATTGCAAACATTCCGGAGACTATGAATGGCACTACCATAGGACCCAGTGGTGTTGGTGGCCAGAAGGCTGCCGCCGCTGCAGGGCAGAAGAGACCACAGCGTCGCGGCAAGCCTCAACCAGATCGACCACAGCGTGCGCTTTTTTGCCTCGGCCTCAAGAATCCCATTCGTGCGCTTTGCATACGCATTGTGGAGTGGAAGTATCCTTTTAACAGAACGCACTGTAGAAACAATTCGCTTAGGGGCCATATTTAAGGGCATGGGTTTCCTATTGTGTCCAGATTTATTTTTAAGCAATGTGGTCTGATATTTACGCTACATTTTAAATTGGTGGTTGCAAATTGTTGGAATTTTTTCCCAAAGCTCAGAGTACTTAAAATTCATATATTCTGAAGCCAGGCAATTTTTATGGGTTGTTGGTTTATCAATATGTAGTACGTCTATGTACATATTTTTGATATATGCAGATATTTTGATACCAACATTTTTTTCGTTCGCGGGATCCGTCTAAAGGTGATTTACTGAATTCCCGAACTATCGTTAAAGGGTGAACTTTTTCGATAGCTTATCGGATATTTCGTTCCCAGTGATGTTTTTCGTTCCCAGGATCCATATAAGAGTGATTTTATTTCTCCTTCTTAAATGGTTTAATTTGGCTGTGGATTCCCGAACCATCCTTGCCCACTTCATTTAAGACTTCAAGAAAATCGTCAAGATGCGCTTTGATTTTCGATTATAACCTCTCAAAAAATCACTACAGCCAAAAGATTTAAAAATAGCTTTTAATGGATTGTTTTTAAATTACAATTCGGTGAGAAGATATATCTGACACACTTTGATGTGGGATTGGAGATAGGTTGAAAGATAAATGTGTCACTCCAATGATTAAGATATCTCGGTGAACTTTTCGTAATCTATATAATCACATGGATGCTCAACATAATAATGATTTTAAATAGCTAGTCGATTATTTTTTCGATATTACTTAGGTTTTGTTTTCGATACTCGGTGTATCGATCGATATACGATAAAAAAAATAGAGTTCATAGGTCAAAAAAGTTGGTTTGTCACTAATTGGGAGATCAGCTAGGGTAATAGATGATTAGAGAAAAAATTATATATGAAAAAATATTAGAAGAAAAACGTTTTTAATATTTGTTCTTCTTACGACTATTTCGATGCTCCTAATTCGAGTTCAACAGTTTTGGGTTTTACGAGTGGTTAAGATAGTGAGCAGCGATTACGAAACTGTTCAAATATTCGCTAGAAACTCTGGCAACTGATTATGTCAACATCCTTAGTTTAGTTAGTGTTCTAAATTAGACACCTAGTTGGAGTAAAGGGCACCCTTAGCCATAGTATAAACTCATCCTTATAATTTAAGTGGCCCCTAAGCGAATTGCAGCTTGATTAAAGTAGAATTCGTAGTTGTTGGTTTTCCTTAACCCAAGGCTTAAACCTGCACCACGCTAGACCATTTGAATTCCTCATTTTGTTAACCATATTTGCCAATTGTGTTGCCTTGGCCGTATATACGCCTTATCCGGGCAGTGATTCGAACGTAACGAATCAAACCTTGGTAAGTCATAGCTGCCCAATTGTAGCGCTCATATCTTGATTATATGCATTACGGTTTTATTAATCTATATAAATTTCTTTCTATATATTTCTATGCAAACTCATTATCATACCATTATATCATGCATCAACCACATCTATTGCACCCACACCAAAAACTTTAATACTATATGAAAACTGGTTCCAAAAAAAAAAAAAAAACACGGCACAAAATCCCAAATACACTATAGGAAAAAATCGAATATGTATTCCTAGTTATATTCACAGCGGAATGTGTTATGAAAATTTTAGCATATGGTTTTATGTTACATAATGGTGCATATCTAAGAAATGGATGGAATTTATTAGATTTTACAATTGTAGTTATAGGGTAAGCATATAAAATATGCCCAGTTAAAAGCGCAAAGCGCCGTGGCCAAGCTGCTAAAGCTGGTCCTAAGTTTTAACCATTTTAAATGTTACCTTATGATCCAATTAACACAACCAAAAAAAAAAAAATTCAAATATCAAAAAAAAATATTTCCATGACGAATGAAAAACGTATGTTATTGTAATATGCCAAAATTTTTGCAGTATGATAAGTACAGCACTGTCCAATTTGATGAAGGAAGGCTTTGATGTGAAAGCTTTGAGGGCCTTTCGAGTGCTGCGTCCACTGCGGCTTGTCTCGGGTGTACCAAGTAAGAGCTTTTTAGCACTAAATGTCCTGTAGAGCAAATAAACTATTAAAAAAAACTACGGTCTTCGTAGTTGTCATGTACACTGCACAAATGCGACTGAGATGAGAATTTTAAGGGAAAGGCAGTCCGATAAAAATGTTTTCGATAAGATTTTTTCTATTTTTTCGGGATATATTAATGAATTCTATGGTTTTGTTTCATTTATTTGATATTTTGTCGGGATTTTCATACAATGCTCCGAATTCCATTTGAAATGACAATTAAGAACGATGAAAGAATTAAAAAAAAGTAATGAATAAATCTCACAAATTTTTTTTTTTAATTCCGATCACAATAAGGACTTATCGACAAAAAACAGTAAGATATGTATAAAATATTAGTTTTGGTGACTATAAGTGATAAAAAAAAAATATTAAAATCTATATAGGGATTTTCTTGATTTTTATTCTTAAAACACGAACAAAAATTTTAAAAATAGAGAATATTACATAAAAGACCAAATAATTGTAAAACTTATTACAATCTTAAGTCAAGACAACAATTCTGATAGCTCGACAAATTCTTCGTTTAAATCTAACAATGTAGTTCTTGTATCTTGATACTGTTCAAATAAATTAAAATTTTGAAACAAATTCTTACATTCTTGATTTTAATTCTTAAACTAGTACCAAAAATACAAGAATTATACGCAAATAAAAATAAAAATATTGAATGAGGGTCAAAAAACTCGTTTCGAAAAGAAAACGAAAAATTGAATAAGAATCTATGTAATACAATGAAAATTTTAAAAAACTCATTTAAAGTTTTGAAATATGTTTCAAGATAGTTTTGAGACTTTTTTCAGTATTATTTTAATCTCTGCTCTCATTCATTTTTGCTATTGAAACAATTTGTTCTTAAATCGAGCTACAAAAATCATATTTCAAGATTAATCTTAGGTTTTTTCAGTTTATTTTAAGTTTGAATATACTCTTAACATTTTAACTCGAAATCTCGGTTTTTGAACTTATTTGCAATAATCTTAATTCAAGAATCCTTAAAAAAAAGATTTGGGTAATTTTCGGTCCCATTTGGGCACTATTTTGGGAGCAGAAATACCAAATATAATATTTTTTATTCATTGAATTACTATCTTCATAAAAATTTTGAAAGATTTACTTAATGTTGAAAGTCAGATGACTTAATCGAAGGCCCGAAGAAACGAAACGTTAGGTCATATGAAGTAAATAAAATTTTAGATCCCTATTACAAAATTTATAAAAAACGACGCCGTGTTTAATAAAATATAATAGGAAATAACTATCAAATTTTTTAAAATCAAACAAAAAATTAATTAAAGAAAAAATTTTTTTTTAAAAACACCGTTTTTCAAAGCTGAATGTTTTGAAATAAATCCAAATTGTTATTTAATATTTTTGAGTTTTTTGAAAACTAAATTTTAAATTAAAAATTTAAAGTTCGATCTGAAACTTCGAGATAAGTCGAAATTAGTTTATAAAAATTAATTGAAAAAAAAGTAGGACTATTACTTTGAAGAAAAATATTATTTTGAATGTAGACAAGGCGGAAAGATAAAAGTTACCTACACCAAAAGTCCCTATTTTGTGCAGTGTACTCTTTTTATGCTTTATGTATTGTATATATGAATGTTGTAACGTGTAGTAACCATTTGTTATATGTAAACCACTATATTGGCAAATTCATACGCTTTCTAGGTCTACAGGTTGTGCTTAATTCAATTTTAAAGGCCATGGTGCCATTGTTCCACATTGCACTACTGGTCATATTCGTTATAATAATCTATGCCATTATTGGCCTAGAATTATTTTCTGGTAAATTGCACAAATCGTGTCGAGATCCGGTAACAGGTAAGCCTCTAGTTTTCTATAGTACTACGAATATCATTCAACGTCTTGAGTGCCACCAGATATGTCGCATTAAAATTCAACGTCCAAAAAGCTCTATCAATAGTAGATTAGTGCACGGAAATGTGGGTCCAACCCGCCAAACACATGTACACATCACATGTAGATTTCCGTAAAAAAAAAAAAAAACCATCCAATAAAAACCAAGATATGCCCAAAACACAAAAACAAAGTACACGAGATCACAACAAACCCAAGATTTCCGTTGTGCATTTACTTGAAAGCTAATCTACTAGTTAATGGAGCTGTTGAAGATTAAATGAAGACAAAGTTTAATATGCCAAAGCGTCATGTTCCGCAAAACTCAAAAAAAAATTCAGAACAAAGTAAAACAACAGGCACTTCATAGACATGTCATATCATCACTCATCTCATATATAGCACCACTAATGCATAAAGCCTAAAACAAAATCCCCAAAAAAACCAAAAAAAAATCTAGGTGACTTCGAGGAGGAACCCAGACCCTGCGGCTCGGGCTATGCTTGTCCCAATGGCATGAAGTGCTATGACGACTGGGTGGGACCCAATTGGGGCATTACCAACTTTGATAATTTTGGTCTAGCCATGTTGACGGTGTTTCAGTGTGTCACACTCGAGGGCTGGACAGATGTTTTGTATTATGTAAGTATGCTTAGTGCCTAAAGCTAAATAATGTTCATGGGAAAGCTGCACTGCGATCCTAAGGACATGCGAGTCCAATTTCCAAAGCAAACCCAATTATGGGATGGTTTTAGTCGGGTGACATCGTGCAACGCGATTGTATGTGCACCAACGAATGAAACCCTTCTTCTGGCAAGAGCGTCCCACTCAGTAAGTATGTATCAGGAGGATTCCTATTCAATTTCACATAATCTGTAGGTGTGAGAATTGGTGATGCCCACCTTGACCAGTTGTTTCCTGAGCCTGCAATGATTCATAAGAAACACAGTCATTATCATGAGGGAATTCTCGCCGAAATGGGGAGTTTTTTGAACCTATTTCAATTATAGGAACCAAGGAGTTGCTGTTTGGTGGTGTATCTGCTAATGCCAAACTAGTGTTCGGACCCTATTTGTCTTTTGGCAGCACCGTTCCTCGACAGTTCATCAGCTAATTTATTCCCTGAAACTTTCTTATGTCCGGGGATCCGTCTAAAGGAGAGTGGCCTTAATATTTGCCAATATTGTAATGTCACTGTCTTTATAAAGCCATCGAAAAATCTTGGGCGATGCTTCCAATGATTTCCTGGCTATCTTTCTACATCTATCTTCTTCTTCTGCTATCCTTGACTGCCAGTGAAGCATAGGACCTTTCTACATCTATATGAAGGTCTAATGCTTTGCCTTGTCAAATTTTTTGTACCAAATATAGCTCGAAGGTGTTTGACTTCTTTGCTCGTCAGAATAGGTACCTTCTACTAAATGGTACTACTATGGTTTTAGCTCGAGTAAAGTCCACTTCCGTGCACCAATCATGTTTAATATTTAATCCTTTCTAGATGAGTTTTGGGTCATAGAGAGTGTCTTCAAATTTTGATGTGCCAATAAGGTACAACCTTGGCATTGTACTCCCTTTTCTGACAGTCCTACAAATAGTTTATCAATAAGAGCCTTCATAAGAGTGGAGATATTACTACTACTTGTGAGTTGTGGAGACGTTTACGGAGGTGTCTTCTGTATACGTTGCGACAAGCCTTGAATCCAGTACGAGAGTCTTCTCATGAGTACTTTGTTGCCAGCATCATGCAACTGCTCTACTAAGCGTACCAAAAGCTTACTTAAAAATATTTTAAACCTCTTCATCCCGCAGATACAAGATGCCATGGGCAGCACTTGGCAGTGGATGTACTTCATATCCATGGTTATATTGGGCGCCTTTTTCGTCATGAATCTAATTCTTGGTGTGTTGTCCGGTGAGTTCTCCAAAGAACGTAATAAGGCCAAAAATCGTGGTGATTTTCAAAAGTTACGTGAAAAGCAACAAATTGAGGAAGATCTGCGTGGCTATCTAGATTGGATAACGCAAGCCGAGGACATTGAGCCCGATGCAGTGGGCAGTCTTATGAACGATGGCAAAACCAAACAGCCCAACGAAATGGATTCGATGGAAAATCTGGGTGAAGAAATGCCCGAAATGCAGCAAACCGAATCGCGTTGGCGTAAAATGAAAAAGGACTTTGATCGGGTGAATCGACGCATGCGTCGTGCCTGTCGTAAAGCCGTCAAATCGCAGGCTTTCTACTGGTTGATTATTGTGCTGGTGTTTTTGAATACGGGCGTTTTGGCCACCGAACATTATGGTCAACCATTATGGCTCGATGAGTTTCAGGGTGAGTACGAACTTGGTCCAAAAAGTAGCACCTTTTGTATAAAAACTGTATTTTTTTGTCTTTAGAGTATGTGAACATCTTCTTCATTGGGCTCTTCACCTGTGAAATGTTGTTGAAAATGTACAGCTTGGGTTTTCAGGGCTACTTTGTGTCGCTTTTTAATCGCTTCGATTGTTTTGTGGTGATTGGTAGTATTACAGAGACCCTATTGACAAATACGGGCATTATGCCACCCTTGGGTGTCTCCGTGCTGCGTTGTGTGCGTCTACTGCGTGTCTTCAAAGTCACCAAGTGAGTAAAACCCTTTATAAAGTACTACCAAAATATGCTGTATCTTTTGTGCTTCGCAATTTTTTTTAGATACTGGCGTTCCCTTTCAAATCTTGTGGCTTCCTTATTGAACTCAATACAATCGATTGCTTCACTTTTGTTACTGCTCTTCCTGTTTATTGTGATATTTGCGCTTCTGGGCATGCAAGTTTTTGGTGGTAAATTCAACTTCGATGATAAGGTTGAAAAATCCCGCTCGAACTTTGATAGCTTTTGGCAAAGCTTGTTGACGGTATTCCAGGTGAGTCCTCTATTAAATGCATCTTGAAGCTACTTCTAATTCTGTTTTGCTTTTAGATCATGACGGGTGAAGATTGGAATGCCGTGATGTATGAAGGCATTAATGCCTATGGTGGCGTTTCATCCATTGGTGCCTTGGCTTGTATTTACTTTATTATATTGTTTATATGCGGTAATTATATACTGCTAAACGTGTTCTTGGCCATTGCTGTGGATAATTTGGCCGATGCAGACTCATTGTCTGAGGTGGAAAAGGAGGAAGAGCCGGTATGTTAAAAAATCTGGGAATCGAACTGCAAAGTACAAACGATATTGTTGGGATTAGGGTGTTGAACTAACTACTTTTCTCAATCAAGGATTACGATTTCACTCGATTGTCAAATTTCTGTGCAGCCTCAAATAGTTCGTTTTGGTATAGGCGGCGTAAATGGTTCGGGTTCAAATCTTAAGTTAAGACTTACCTATAATATGATTCGAGCAGATCTTTGAGCGTAGGTTTTATTTTGAAGCTGGTTATTATTATCCTAATATGTATTATATATTATATTATATTATTATTATTATATTATATATATTGGTATATAGGTAAAAAATTTCTTAAATCGAAGAATTTTTTTAAGTGATAGAGAAACTTACTTGCAAATATTCACCACGTAAATTTTATTCATATAATTTCGATAATTTCGATTTGGAACTTAATTTGAGGTCTACTTTTTAATGCCAAAACCACATTAGCGAAAAAAAATTGTTAATATTGTTTGGCTTATTAAATTACAAATTTTCAAAAAAAAAATACTTTCTCAACGAAAGCCTGAACGTTTATTAAAAAAAATTGTGTATATTAAAAAAAAAAATTTATATATTTTTTCCATTTTTTTTTAATTTTAAAACTGAAAAGTGATTTGCCCTTTGCTCAAAAACAAAAAGGATCGTATTTGAATGACTTCATTGAGAAAAACGAAAAAAATAAAAACCCTGTAGCTTCTATAGTCGAGAAAGATTTGCATATTTCTGTTATTGCGACTCCAATGGTCACTATGTTATACTATAATATACTATTTTATATCATATAGCACCTTGTTGTGGCAATCCTCATTAATCCTCAAAATAAAAAGATGCTAACATATTCAATTTGACATAAGAGATATTTCCAGACCGCGTCTTGAGATATTCAAAGTCAAAGATTACAAAAAACCAAATAATTTTTTGAATTACAATATAACTCATATATCTTTATACATTTGCGGGATACGTCTGACCAAAGAAAAATCGATCTAAAAATTAAAAAATATCGATAACTCAATAAATATTTGGAATTTTTCAAAATATGTGCACTTGGTAAATATTGGCAAGCAGTTTTATTACATATGTAAAATCAAAGATCGTTATATCGATCGAAATTTTTGGCTTGGGAGATTATATGGAATGGGTCCATTCTTATTTCCCAAGTAAACCTTTCTGTCATTAATGATTATTATTATGGAAACTTATTTTATCATGCTAGGGTGTCACGCTTCGTGATTACGCTCACGACTTCTAGTCTGTGTCTTATGAGCTACTAAGACCTCTCACTGAGGGAGCTCAAATCTGTTTAGAAAATATTCGTCAACTTGCTTAAAGGTGTTGCCAACTTCTATTCAAAATTATTAGCGGAAAGAATTCGACATCTTATGTACTTTTTAAAGAACGAAAAAGAAGGAAAGCCTAAGGGGTATAATTTCCTTAGGGTATCACTCACTTCGTAAATACCAAGGCTGTAAGATATGATCATTCTTTGACAATTTCTAGTCGTTGTCTTCGGAGCAGACCTCTTCGTAAGGTGAACTCAAGTTCATTTAGACTATTTTCGCCAATCTCTTAAATCTAGAGAAACTGAGGTCATCTCAACTAAGAATCAATTTTAAAGCGGAAAAGAATTCTTCAAACCGTTCTTTCCAAGGCTTGACTATCTAATAGACATCTTATTATCGGTTACCCTTAATGATCGTTGCCCAAAAAAAAAAATACATCTATTAGAACACATTTTTAACAAGATTTATAAATAACAGGCTGACGATGGCGGCATGAAAAGATCTCACAGTCCCACACCTACAATAGATGGTGAGGATGATGATCACATGGATATTGATATGGACATGGAACACAATGAATTGGACGAAGACAAACTGTAAGTAACTACACAAAAATTGACTAAGTATAATTTTAAACATAATGCCACCCTTAGGGATCACGAAACCTTAACCGATGAAGAAAATCGCGAAATGTGTGAAGAAGAGCAGGAGGGTATGTTTTTTTATGCTTTTTACTAACTTTTAACACATTTAAGTATAGACATATAATTAGGCTTAAATTAAGTTAAACCCAAATATGATATAAGTTAGCGACTAAGTAAGCCCATTTAAAGTTTAGGCCTTTGAAAACTAACCAAATGAAACCAAAATTCATGCCGCTGACGCTTACAATTTACTTGGAACCTACACATAAACATATGTATTAATAAAAAGACTCCCAATCCGAAGCATCAGCACGGGTAACTGCACGTCCTCGGCGTTTATCGGAAGTCAGCATGAAGAAGACTAAAAAACCCTTGCCACGAGGCAGTGCCTTTTTCATTTTCAGTAATACGAACAGGTAAATCTACACTGAGCGAAAAAAGTCCTACCAAACAAACATTTTGTATTGGTTCTCTAATTGGTTGCATGTGCGTTATTGAGTTATAAACATTATCGATTGTACGACACCCTACTCGATTATTTCTTATCGAGCTGTATTTATTGCATAATTGTTTTTAAGTGATTGTAAATAATTTTAAGTTGTTTTTGATAATCTCGTTACTGAGTTTTGGTGTGACTTCAACCCAAAAATTTGTTCGTTATTTGAATATTTTTTTTTGGATATGCTAACCCTTTTCGTTAATATTTGTTCTTTGATGAGTTTCGAACAATAGAAAAATTAATTTATTTGACTGCCCTTTTTCTGAAGTACCATGCAACAAATTCAACCTTAACTTAAAAATTTGACCCATTTACGTTATTGAAGCTTGATTTTTTTAATTACTCTGACATTTTTTTAATTAAATTTTATGGCATAGTTGAAATGTTTTAAAATGCATTCGATTGCTGAAATGATTGCTATAAAAATCTGGAATCATACTACAAAATATCGTATATACTTCGGCCCTACTGCAATGTTTGAGAACGTATCAATGTATTTTATAGCTTTTATGTAAAGAGGTGTTGCATTGTGAGGCAATGTATATTATTTAATAATTATTTAAAACTGAAGGATCATTAAATATTAATTCAACAATATCAAGTTGCCTTATCTCAAGGAATATAAAAGACATAATTTTCAATAAACAAAAATTTTTCTTAAAAAAAAACAAAACAAATATGTGTGATTATGTTAATTTATTTAATTCACAAATATTTTACATAAATATATTCAATCACAATTCTTTATTTTTGTTTAATTTAAAAAGTTTAAAAACATTAGATTTATGCAAAGAAACTGCAGCTTTAGATCAAATCAATCGATAAATAATGCTACACAAATATTTTTAAATTTTAATGACATTTATAAAAGTCATCCGGTTTTATAACGTTAGATTTCTAGTTAAATTTTATAAATTTCAGAAAAACCTTATTTATTATTATTTTTAATTTTCAAATTTAAAATATTTTTTTAAATTTGATTAATGCCGATAATAATTTTAGAGCAAAAAAAAATGTTAAATTTAACAACATATATGCTTTAGATCCAACCATAATAAAGTAATTGAATGGAAAAATATGAAAATAGATTTTAAATCTGACTGATTTTGAAACTGACTTCAACAAATTTTTTGACAATTCTTGATTTTTCAAAAAGTAATTTTTTTTCCTAAGCCTCATTATGAATTTAATAAAAAGAACTATGATACAAAAAAATATTTTTTATATACCTTAATGCTACAAAAATGTTTAATAAAAATTTGTTTTATGAATACTTAAATCTAAAAAATAAAATACATTCAAAAAATATATTTTTTTTATATATTAAATTTATGTTTATTCAAGTTGAAAATAAAATCTTTTTTTCATATAAATATTAACATAATATACATTTTTGAAAAATAATATCTTTTTGTTTACTAAAAAATCGGATATACTTAAAAAACAAACCACTTAAAAAAAAAATATTTTTCAAACATTAAATTTATATTTATTTTATTTTTAATATACAATCCATAATTTAAAAAAATAACTTTTTATTAATTTAAACATCGGATAAAGTTCAATTAAAAAACCAAAAACAAAATAAAAAAAAATAATAATTCTTAAAAATTTAATATATCTTTATTTATAAAAAAAAATTTTAATATATAATTGAAAATTAAAAAAAACAACTTTTTATTCACTCAAAAGTCGGATATAGGTTGTTTGACCCCTGGATCAATAAAAAAATTAAATAAGATATAAAATCTAAAAATATTTTTAAATAATTAATCAAGAAAAGAAAAAATATTTTTTAAATATTAAAATTATGGTAAATCAAGTTTTGGAAAAGATATTTTTTTTAATTTATAATTTTTAAAATTAATTACTTTTTATTCATTGAAAAATCGGTTATCGTTAAATAAAGAAAAGAAACAAAATTTATAAAAATATTTTTTAAATATTCAATTTATTTTTATTTAAGTTTTAAAAAAAATGTTGTTTGAATATAAAATTCGTAATTTATTGCGAGAACCTGTTTTTTTCATTAAAAAATCGGATATAGTAAAATTAAAATAAAACTAGAAAAAGTTCAAATTAATTTAATCTATTTAAATATGCTTATGCTCGATTTTCGAACTTTTGACGACCTATCCCATTCTTAAACTTATAGCAGTTCTGAATTCTAACATTTTTTTTGAATTAAAACTTAGTGTAACTTTTATTGCTATAATTAAATTAATTTTATTTTAAGTTATTTATTAAATAAATTTAAGCTTATTTTACATTTCTAAATCATTTTTTTAAAAATAATTTTTTTATTGTATTTTCATTGTTTAAAAATCAATCTTTTTTTCTAAATTGGACACGAAAAAAAAAAAATTTTAAAATTAATTTTATATAGTTGATGAAGAAGGCGTGATTACAGCACGTCCGCGCCGTATGTCTGAGGTCAATACGGCTAACAAAATACTACCGATACCACCGGGCACATCATTCTTTCTTTTCTCACAAACAAGCAGGTTTTTATGTTTTTGTTAATTATTAAATTTAAAAATCAAATCAAAAAAAACCCTAAAATTAAGTGACTTGTATGTGTGTCCTTTTAACTTTGTAATTTTTAATTTGATCAACCTATTTTGTTTTAAAAATTCAGTGTGCCCAAAACTGTTAATAATTACGATTGAAGTATGGTAACCCTAAAAATTGTACCCAACAGTGTGAGCTAGTCTTTTGTTGTAACCAAATGTAAAAGTTAAGCTCTGTGTGTTTTATTTAGAATAGAAAGCTATTATTTTTTTATTTTTATTTTAAAAGTGTTGTGTCTATACAGGTAACTCCCCGATCTTTATGCTACGGCTTTATCTACCAGCTTAAGTTCTGCATGTAACGCCTGTTAATACCCTGCATGTTTTTGTACAAATCCCAACACTCAATAGCTAAAAACTTCTACTTGTGTTTTATTTTAAATTATTAAATCTGCATTTAATTTTCACAGATTTCGCGTTTTCTGCCACTGGCTGTGCAATCACAGCAACTTTGGAAATATTATATTATGTTGCATTATGTTTTCATCCGCCATGTTGGCTGCCGAGAATCCGCTCCGAGCCGATGATGATCTGAACAAAGTAAGTAGCTCCAGTAACGTGCAAGAAATTTTAAGCGCCAATTGATATATGCTGTAAGTTTTCTAACCAAGCTTGATTTATTTCTGGTAAAGGCTACAAATACTGCACCCGAACTAAACGTATTGCTAAAAAGAATACCCTTAATGCAAACCACTTTCAATTTTACTATTCCACTTTACAGGTACTCAATAAATTTGATTACTTTTTCACGGCAGTTTTCACAATAGAACTGATTCTGAAATTGATTTCTTATGGCTTCGTGCTACACGACGGAGCCTTTTGCAGATCCGCATTTAATCTATTAGATTTACTTGTGGTCTGCGTTTCTTTGATATCTTTAGTATCCAGGTAAAATTATAATCACTACTCTAACCCAGTAGTGGATAATGCTTCTGGAATATTTATAATACATCGATTTCAACTACAGTTCGAATGCGATCTCAGTCGTGAAAATTCTACGTGTGCTGCGTGTGTTAAGGCCTCTCAGAGCCATTAATCGTGCCAAGGGTCTGAAGGTAAGAGCCACTTTCATGTTCTATATACCTGTTACTTACTCTTCACAAGCTTTTATTAAACATTTTATTTAATTTTGATTTTTTATATATTTTTTTTAACAAGTTTTTTTTTTTTTTTGATTATGACACTCCTTAAACTACAAATAATTTTTGACAGCTGTTGAGAAAAGTTCATTAATTTTTGCTTTAACCACAAAAACTGTTTTGGCTCAAAACCAGTGCAAAAACAAAGGAGTTCAACTTAAAAACCTTGAAATGCTGGGTGTAGGGTGCACCACAAAAAAGAAAAAAAAAATACGATATCTTACTGCTGAATTATACACTGCAAAAAAACGAGTTTAAAAATAATTTTAATTTTTGTGATAATTGTTAAACTAATAATGAAAATGGGCGTGGAATAAATATGTGTGACAGCATAGGGGCGTGGCTCAAGCATAGTAGTACTATGTCTAAATGTTAATACTAATTGCTGAAAGTCAACGTATAAGCCAAAGCAAATTAATACTTTAGATTTATTTAATTAGTTTTTAGTATATGACTTCTTATTTATTATTTATACCGTATATATTATATATATTATATACAGCATGTTGTTCAATGTGTCATAGTCGCTGTTAAGACTATCGGAAATATTGTGCTCGTCACATGCCTACTGCAATTCATGTTTGCCGTAATAGGAGTCCAATTGTTTAAGGTATGATTTTATTTTTAAGGTCTTTTATTTTTTTAGTTAGACATATTTAATACTTCTAAGCAATTTAGCTTAAGTTTTCTAGCCCTGTAATATACACAACTTTTTCAATGTAAACATTAGATTTTCTGTAAAGTGAAACAGTTTTAACTTCGTACATCTTAAAAGAGTAAAAAAAAATTTATTAGATTATATTTTTTGTAGTGTACAGTGCCAGGCTTTGAAGCTGTGTTTACGCTGATAATTAGTTATACTCTTCTAGCACTACAAGTCGAGGTCTTTTTACCAAAATACTTACAAGTAGAAATCTAGCAGACGGTTATAGAAGAAATATCCTGACTGTAAAATATTTTATAAGCTCATCTATATTAATAACGCAGGCCTACAAATACCGGGTTCATGTCAGTTGTTGGAAAACTAAGGGTCATTTCCGAAGTAATTTGCTGCGTAGAATTCGAATCCGGGGTCAGAATTGGCCCATCACGTCAGGATATTTGATTGAGATATTTGAGGTTATCTACCCGTAAAACGGGGTTTTTTTCTACTTTTGGGGTTATGTACAGGGTGCATTTTTGTGGTCTGTCACTCCAGTTACATCATTTAGTACGACTCTTACACTTTAATTTAAAATTTCAAACGCTTATTTATGATTTTTTTTCGCAAAGGTATGGCTATTCAAAATTACATAGTATATCCCTTTTTTTTACCGGTCTTTAAGATTCAGTTTCGATTCATTTCAAGTTTAAACTTTCCTCGAAGAAATTAAAAGGGTTAAACTCTTGCCAGGAATAGGGTGATTTTTCCAAAGTTAAATTTATTATTTTCTAATCTTCATAAAAATTTCAACTAGCTTCTAGGCAAATCATTTTTATGAACATTTTTTTTCATATAAATCTCGAAGATCTCAACGGGGAAAATTTACCTCTTCTACAAACGATAATAGGTTGAATTGAGCAACACTTAAATCCTTTGCTCTATTTTCTGAAACATAATTTTTATTAAGAAAATTTATGATTTTGCAACGGAGTATTTAATTTAATTTCATAGATAATTTTTTGATTATTTTTGTGATTGCATCGCTGACTTCGAATTCAAGGTCTAAAAGCCCAGCCGCCAGGGTTCTGACGTAACCTCAATAAAACTTATAAAATTCGAAATTTTCAAGATTTTTTTTGTGCATGATGTAATCAAAAAATACCATAAATTAGTTGCTTTAAGTTCAGGTGTCCAAAGGTGCTTATTATACGTTTTTTGGGGTCGCTGAAACAACATCAGCAGATCAGTGATCTGTCATAACCTTCAAAATATCGAAACCGAAATATAATATTTGTTTTTTTCTCTAGCTATGCTATTTTAACAGTGGAACTTCTCTTTAGTAAACTCCTTTAAAACAAATTTTTCGAAACTACAAATTTTTTCAAGATCAATAAACACGAACGAATGACGAACTTCGATTTATTTAGACAATTAAAAAGTGGAAATTAATTGTAAATAATAAATGGTTTATAATCAGATCAACATAGTCCTTCAGGCAGGTTATAAAGGTATTTTTCATTATGATTACACTTTATATGCTTATATCCAGTCTAGAGGTGAGGTGTATGAAATTCTTATGGTGTTGGTACCTGCGAGCATATTTGTAGGAAAGAACTTTGAATTAAAACGATTTTTTTTATGTGACAAACAAATATTCTGCTCCTGTGCAAATTCATTATAGGGAGGATTCATTATTATAGACATGAGACTTCGCTTATCCTATCAATAAGCATAATAAAAGGATTACAAATTTTAGTTACAAGAATTGAATATCCTTCATAAGACTCGGACTAAAATAGCACTAGCCAAGTAAGTTGCTGCGTGGGCAACGGTGCGTATACTTGATAGAAAACGTATACATAACCTGAAACGGATTGTTGGGAGGACAGCAAACTTAAACCATTCCAAATCCCTTTCTTTTTGAATTGGAGTTAGTGGAACATTTGTTTTAAAATTTAAACAAAGTACTACGAGTAGTGAACCTCTTTTTTTTAGCCTACCTATCTCAACCAAATTTTTCAAATAGAAACCTCTTAAACAAAAAAACCTAATAGTTTCTTTACCTTTTACTAGAGCGTAAGCACAGCTTGTCTCGTTTTTTCCTATTTATATTATAATATAAATATATTATAGCTTTTTATAATTAGTTTGTAATTAAGAATGGACCATAGAGTAAAAAATTTAAGTTAGAATTTAGAAAACCTAAAAGCTTTAGTAATTATAAAAAAAAAAAACCTTAATTCTGAATTTCTTTATTGTAAACTATTTATTTTATTATTAGAAAATATTTATACATTTTTTAAAACATACAAAAAAAACTTTGGGTGCACACAAAAATTTTGAAATTTTACTAACATTTTGTTGTTGTTACAAATTGTTTCGAGTTTGAGTTGCTTAACATGGTTTATTACTTTAAATAACTTAATTTAACTTTAATTATTTGTATAAACAAATTATTTTTATTTACTAACAACTTGTTTATTAACCAAATAAAAAGCACTTGTTAAGTGTAAATACCTTATGTTAATATACCAAAAAGTATTGCTTATTAATGCCCAGCAAATTTTGTACATTTTGAATATACATGATAGTGTTTTTTTTTTTTCTAAAAATAAATTACGATAATTCGCTTTATAGACAACAATTTAGTAAACAAATTTAAAATAAAAGAAGTGTTTAAAAAAACGAAATATAAATTCAAATAGAAAATATTCCATTTATAATTATATATAGTGAATGCCAAGTGCACTGAAAGAAAACTGTCGTTTTTTCATTTCCTTATGCAGTCGAATTCGCTTAAGTATAACAAACATTTCTTAAAAGATTCTAAGAATTTTTTTCAAGTACTCTGCTTTTTTGATCTCCTTATAACCAACAAAATTTTGACCCATGCGAATTAGCTATAGGGAAGTTCTACTGTATTCTCTTTAAAGTAGAGTATATCCGAATCATGAGTATCATTAGCTGAGTAAATAAATCTATACCAGGTACTCGTATTTAGTATGTACTTACGTCGGACTGTTTGCATTCTTGATGGATGACCTCTTAAATCAGTATTTAAATAAAATTTCTTACCAGGATTGATAATTTTGAAAATTTCTGTGAGGTTTTAGGTTTCTGGAAGTAAATAGCACAGCCGCCCTAAAAAACTAAGTTTTCGGAATCGAAGGTTAAACCGCGTTATCTTAATGATTTTAAGGTCTCTCTCCAAATTAAAAAACCTTGATTTATGGGGTTTTGAGATTATGTCAAAACCTTGATATAATCGTTGTTTTCGGGTCATGGCTTCAGCGATCCCAAAAACATATAGTCAACATGGTCCGACCCCCGAACCCGAAACCCGCTTTTTTTTTGCGGCTATGCTATGACAACCTTAAAAAAACATAAATTTTTTATGAGCCCGGATGTCGTACACCGTTTATTATATATTTTTGGAGACGCTGAATCCGAATCTAAATTCTGAAAAAACACAAGCACGGCAGGGTTCTGATATAATCTTTAAAATATCTCGTTTTATGGAATTTTTTGAGTTTATGTCAGAGCCCTGAAATGCTGGTGTTTTTTTTGGTCTTTGAATGCGGGATTTTATTACATGTGTTTATAGTCGCTGAATCCGAATCTAATCTCCGAAAAAAAACATCAAAGCACGGCAGGGTTCCGATATTATCTTTAAAATATCTCGTTTTATGCGGTTTTTTGAGTTTATGTCAGAACCCTGAAATGCTGGTGTTTTTTTGGTCTTTGAATGCGGGATTTTATTACATGTTTTTGTAGGCGCTGAATCCGCATCTAAGTTTCAAAAAAAAAGCCAAACACGTTAGGGTTCTGATACAATCTTAAGACTTTATTGTGTTTTTTGGTCAAAGAGACCCGGCGACCCGGACACGAAATAAATTGAGCCTGAAACCCTGAGGTTCGTTAGCCGATTAATTCTTAAAAATATCCTTATTATCCGAAATATTTTCAAAACTAGCTTGCAGCGTTTCTTCTGTACTTTTCTATTTGGAAGAACGTTTACCATGAGATTTGAACCACAAGTTGGGAAATCTATTAGAATTCGCATATATTTTTAGATTTGTTAGACATTCGAGATCTTTCAGTGCACTTTATAATAAAATAAAAAATCCTAACCCAACTCACAATATTATAATCGTGTATGTTTGTATAAAACATAAAGTTAAATTGTATTCCACACCCATTTTCTGCGTTATCTACTTTTATGCTATAAAACATACCAAATATTTATGAAAGTCTATGGATCACAAACTCACACGCACAGCCTAGGCATACACACACACCACATTTACACATTTACACCAAACAGCACAATAATTTTTGTTTAGTGTAACTAAGTATATATTTTTTTTTGTATATTAAAAAGAAGAAAACATTTCAATATAGCATCATTGAGCGACCTACCTTGCACCCTAGCATCAAGGCAACAAATCTACAATCAAAACCATTCCAATTCTTCTGTATTAAAGCAAAATTCCTACAAGAAACCAACAACATAGATAACAAAAAAAAAATTACATTTTTTTTACTGTGTATAAAAGTTAAATAGCAGCAGAATTCGTTCCGTATAGTAGTAGTATTTATAAAACATTCCAACTAATACATGCTGTTCTGCTTCGGTTTTCGATAACGATTTCGATTACCTAAAGCTAACAAACTTTATTGAATTCCGTAACAGCGTCTGATTATTTACTTTTCATTTATTAAAGATATGCTTTAATTTCTTTTTTACCACATAAACGCTGCTCACACTCATAATTGCTCATATTTTTTTTCATTTTTTTTCATTTGGACTCATTAAAAACTAATAAACATTTATTTTTAGCTAAAAAAAACCTTTCAGTATTAAGATCCATATAAATGTATTTTCTTCTTTTTTTCTCTCTTTTTCAATATGTTTTTCGAAACTATTGCCAAACCTAACAAAAACTGTGTGTGTCATATTTACTTTGGCAATATGTAAAAATTAAATTAAAAAAAAAAAAAATACTTTTGATTTCTTTGAAACTATTTCAAAAATGTGGCTACCCCATATACGCTCTAAACATAAACAAATTAAAAAAAAAAAATATTCAAAAAATTCATGTAACTGCCTGTCAAAATCCCACACACACACACACACACACACAAACGCCTTTAAAACTACAACTAAAATTGGCTACACTGCAAAAAATACTTGTTAAACAGTACGTGGTCAAATGCGTTGTAGTTGCAATCAAAACCATTGGTAATATCATGTTGGTTACATATTTGTTGCAATTCATGTTTGCGGTTATTGGAGTACAGCTCTTTAAGGTAATTTCTTTTGAATTTATAAAAATAAAAAAATTATAAAAAAAAAATTGATGAATTCGTTGTATTGGTGAAGGGTATTTAGAGACGGCTTTAAGTGTGCGCTTTTAAATCGATATTAAAGAATTCAAAATTACAAACTGCTTTATATGTGTGCTTCAAGTAATGTGTGTGTGTTTTTATATAATACCATATTTAAAAAAACAATCGAAGAAATTTTATATGGTTTACAGATTTTACATTGGGCAGTCTGTCAAAGCAACTCTGTTGTTTAGAAAACCTACGTTACAAATATATATGTATGTACTACATAACCAAACTTATAGTTCATACTTACATACGAATTATTTACATTAAAATCGTTTTTAAGAAAACTACTCAAACAGCTTAAAAATCCAGCTAGACTTGGCAGCTGTTTTTAGTTAATTCTCAATATATACTAAAAGTTTAACATACTATTTTGGTAAATATTTGTATACTAAAACTCCCCCAAAGCAACCAACAATTAATGCCAGTGAGTTCTGCTCTCAATACTTTGCCAACTATATACCTATATAGATGTATATAGTTAGCCCTAATCCCTTTAGCTAGACGCCGCTAAGCAGCTTGCTTGCTGTAATATATTGTTCTTACACTGAAAAAAACAACTTTGTATGTATTGTATGTTAAACCCACGTCTGTAAATATTGTGCTGTCCATTTCGAGTTATAAAAATACTTACCACTAAAAAGCTGTTGTGTCCGCCCAAAGCACAAAAAAAAAGTTTGAAAAATTGCAGTGTATGTAAATGTATTTGCATATGAAAAAAAAAACACCCTGTATGTATATAGATACTATATAGTGTAAAGTATGCTGCAGTTATCGTAAAATAGAGTTAGGCTTTAGTTAATAGTACTACATTTAAAAAATGCTAAACTGCTAAAAACATAAAAAAAAATTTTTATCCTATATTAATATATCTCCATTTTTCGCCATAACACGCTTGAAAACTCCATACAGGGCAAATTTTTCAGCTGCTCGGATGGTTCCAAAATGATTGAGGAGGATTGCCAGTGAGTATAAGATATAGTTTATAAAAACGGCTAGAATAAAATATTTCGCTAATTTTTTGCGAACCAAAATTACTCCTACTAAAGTACGAGTCGGAACCTAAAGCTAAACTGGAACCAACACATGTTTTGCTAACAAGTTCTATTAAAATTGAAAATCTTACTCGCAAAAGTTTCGGCTTAAATGTGACGTACGCTAATAAAAAAAATTGTGAATTAAGTATTTTTAGCGTTCTGGTTTAATTCTGAAAGTAGGACTACAATTTTTAAAAAAATTTTGAACCATAATTCATGCAACATGGCTAAATTTTTGAATTGTGAAAAAAATCTCTTATACATTTAGCAACAACAAAAGTTCTTAATTAAGAGAAAAATTTCTTATACTAAATATATATGTAAAGTAAATTTTTCGTGAATTTCCAAAAAGGAAATATGATAAAGAAATCTATTATCTTATATTAAGGTTTTTATACTTAAATTTCAAGATTTTTAAAACTTGTTTCAAGATTTTGGTCCCGATTTTAGATATTTTCGATCCTTTTTCTAATCTTGAACATTCTTATCTTTAAGAGTTTTACTGTCCAATCTAAGGAACTTATTTGTTCCTATCTCAAGACTGTTGAAAAACCATAATGAATAGTTTCAAATTGTTTTTTCAAGATTTTTTTGTGCGAAATAATCATAATCAAAAAATCTTAATTCAAGATTCAAACTAATAATTTGATCGCTTTAAAAAGAAAAATCGTAAAATCTGCATTTTTTTAACATTGTAGTGTTTTGAATTTTAGTGTGTATCGCGTCCCGGAGTTATTTTTTATGATAAAATATTCAATATTCGCTTAACATTTTAACAGTGTTTGAACAAAAATAAATGTCGATGCATTAAGCAATCATCAGTTTTCATAGTTATCTTAAATATCCAGATATTTTTTTGTATTCAAAATAACTTACTATCTTTCAAGCCTAAAAAAAAATTAGGAATTTTCTTAGCGGTGTACTTTTTTGCATTTTAGTGTGTATCCCGCGGAGTTCTTTTTTATGTGAATAAAATATTCAACATTTTTAACACGGTTTGAAAATGCATAAATATTGATGCATAGCACCTACGTGCGCTTAAGCAATCATCAGTTTTCATAGTTACCTTAAAAATCGAGACATTTTTTGTATTCAAACTTACTATCTTTCAAACCTAATTTTGGTGATCGATTTTTTTGGTGGTCAAAATTTAAAAAAAAAAATTAATGGCAAAAAATTAAAAATTTTCGGATGAAAAATGAATCGTTCAAGTACACGAAATCGTAAATACGAATATTTTTAAAAAAGAATTTTGAAAATCGGTTGAAATGTTTTTGAGACATCACGTTCACCGCAACAGTACTTTTGAAAAAAACGCATTCCGAGATAATCGCATTGAAAGTTTTGTGTCAACTATGCCTAGGTATAGGACCAGCCGATCTTCAAAAGTATGTACTTTTAGAATATGCAAAAAAAAATTTTAGATTTTTCGAGCCCCAACTTTTGTATATAACCCCCTAAGATACGTTAGAGGTTCCGGTAACCGTTTAATATTTTTTTAATATTGCTATAAATGATACTTATATTGAGATAACAACGAAATATAGTTCAGTTGACATAAACTGCGTTGATAATATCGATAACAGAAGCTTTTATAGTTTTATACAATTTTTAATATTGCTAGACGTTACTGTAAAATTTAGCTTAATACTGGTCTAATATTGTTCAAGTGGAAGATAGTTAAACTTATCAAAAGTTTAAGAAAAAAAAAGAATATTTTTTTTATCATCTATTATAAGTAAACAAAAGGATACGGTTTTCTTAATCCTCTTTCAAGCTTTCAGATCGATATAAGAAATAAACAGTTTAATCGGTTAATTGCGGTAATAACAAAAACTTAATTAATAAATGTAATTTTCTACAGCGGCACGTATCTAATCTATGAGGATGGAGATGTACACAAACCGCGTCTCAAGGATCGTGAATGGAGCAATAATCGTTTTCATTTCGATGATGTGGCCAAGGCTATGTTAACGCTATTTACAGTGTCCACATTTGAGGGTTGGCCTTCGTAAGTGACACCCTAAACAGCGCAAAGAAAGAAAGTCGTAATGTAATCAAACTTTTTGGAATTATCTTTACAGACTGCTTTATGTTTCGATCGATTCGAATCAGGAAAATGGTGGTCCAATACACAACTTCCGTCCTATAGTTGCTGCCTACTATATAATCTATATTATTATTATTGCCTTCTTTATGGTCAACATATTCGTGGGTTTCGTTATTGTCACGTTCCAAAATGAGGGTGAGCAGGAATACAAGAATTGTGATTTGGACAAGAACCAACGTAACTGCATAGAGTTTGCCTTGAAAGCAAAACCTGTGCGACGTTATATACCCAAACATGGTATACAATATAAGGTTTGGTGGTTTGTGACGTCATCGTCATTTGAATACACCATATTCATATTGATTATGATAAATACGGTGACATTAGCTATGAAATTTTATAAACAACCGGAATGGTATACGGAATTATTGGATGCTTTAAATATGATATTTACGGCAGTGTTTGCTTTGGAATTTGTCTTTAAGCTGGCTGCATTTCGATTTAAGGTGAGTTGTGAGAGCTTGTCTGAATTTTTTTCGATTTCGAGGCTATTTTTTAGTAGACCGATTTCCTTGACACATTTGTGACGTATGCCGTTTAACAACATTTCTTTTTCAGAACTACTTTGGCGATGCTTGGAACGTTTTTGATTTCATCATAGTACTGGGTAGTTTTATAGATATTGTGTACTCGGAAATCAAGGTTTGTAGCTCTACGGCACTCAAGTTGCGTATATTTTTAAAAATTGCTTTACTTTTTAGAGCAAAGATACTTCTCAGGCCGCCTGTGACATAGTGGAGGGCTGCAAAGCCAAGGCCAAGGCGGTAAGTTTGGAAACATATATCTGTATATTATAATCGTTAACAAAATTTGTTTCTATCTTTCAGGCCGGCTCCAATTTGATTTCCATAAACTTTTTCCGACTATTTCGTGTTATGCGTTTAGTCAAATTGTTGAGCAAGGGCGAGGGTATACGTACGCTGCTTTGGACCTTTATCAAGTCCTTCCAGGCTCTGCCCTATGTAGCTCTACTTATTGTGCTACTTTTCTTTATCTATGCGGTAGTAGGCATGCAGGTAAGTTCTTCCTCGCATATATTTACTTAAAAAGTTATTAATGCTAATTCCGGTATTAGGTCTTTGGTAAGATCGCCCTGGACGGCGATAACGCCATTACAAGGAACAACAATTTCCAGACCTTTCAACAAGCTGTTTTGGTGCTCTTCCGTTCGGCAACTGGTGAGGCCTGGCAGGAAATTATGATGTCTTGTTCACAGCAACCGGATGTTATATGTGATATGAACTCTGATTCACCGGGCGAGCAGTGCGGCTCATCGATTGCTTATCCCTATTTCATTTCCTTCTACGTGCTGTGCTCCTTTTTGGTAAGTCTGAATTTTTAGTCCCGATTTCTGCACTGCTTAAATAACGTGCACTTTTGAACCTATTTTGTTAATTCGATTTGGTATCCGAATAAAGTATTCGGATTCGTTTTTCAAAGCACGACCGAATAATTTTCGGAGCAATAAGTAAAATATGTGAGATGAGCTTTAAATATTTAAAAAATTTGTGCTTTAATTAAAGTTAAAACACAATAGAATTTGTACAAATTGCATACATAAAAATAGTGTTAACACAATCAAAATAAAAATTTATTTTCTTTAGTAAAAATGGGACTCTGGGTATAATAAAATTTAGTATCCCAACTACATTCTGCCGAAATTTAAAAGAAAAAAGTATTGTCTTATTTCTAGATCATCAACTTGTTTGTTGCCGTCATTATGGATAACTTTGATTATTTAACTCGTGATTGGTCCATTCTGGGTCCACATCATTTGGACGAGTTCATTCGCCTTTGGAGCGAATACGATCCCGATGCCAAGGGTCGCATAAAACACTTGGATGTGGTTACGCTACTAAGAAAAATCTCACCGCCCTTGGGCTTTGGCAAGCTCTGCCCACATCGCATGGCCTGCAAGCGTTTGGTATCCATGAACATGCCTCTAAATTCCGATGGCACAGTACTTTTTAATGCCACACTCTTTGCCGTCGTACGCACATCCCTGAGCATTAAAACTGAGGGTAACATTGACGATTGCAATGCGGAGTTGCGCGCTACAATTAAACAGATTTGGAAGCGAACTAATCCTAAACTGCTGGATCAAGTTGTGCCACCACCTGGCAATGATGATGAAGTCACAGTGGGCAAGTTCTATGCGACATATTTGATACAGGACTATTTCCGACGCTTTAAGAAGCGCAAGGAACAGGAGGGCAAAGAGGGTCATCCGGATAGCAACACGGTCACACTGCAAGCAGGTCTGCGGACGCTGCATGAAGTGTCTCCAGCGCTTAAGCGTGCTATATCTGGCAATCTGGATGAGCTTGCCGAAGAACCGGAGCCCATGCATCGCGTAAGCTTTTTAAATATAAGCGTAATTTAAAAATTTATTTATACTAATCCTAATCAAGAGCAAGGTCCACTCAGATAAGCAAGTTTTCCGACAAATACTTCTGACCAAGGCCAAAGCAATTGCATCTAAAAATTTGGAAAAAAAAACTTGGACAGCTTTTTTTTAATATATTAAGTATTCGCATCGCATTTTATGATTATTCTTTATTCTGAACGAAACCGAAAAAACATTTTAATTTTAAAATTAACAAAAATATATATTTTGGGAATAAGGGGTCTGGGTGGATAAGGAACAAAAAAATGGCCTCAAAGATTTTTAAATTTATGACAGATCGATTCATGGCCCTTCAGTTCGGTTCAGGCCTGAATTAGTCATGAAATCATGGCTGCATTTTCAGTACCAGCCATGAATCTACGCATTCATTTGTCACTGAATTTAACATATGCATGTCGTAGGATGAACCTTAGCCGTAACAATCAGCTATGAATTCAGTGTTGATTGACTTTGAAAAGTCATGCCTGAAACCAGCGGTGAATTTTAAAAAAAACATGAATTCAGTGCTAAATTTTTCAGGCCTGAATGACCGAACTGCAGGGTGGTTGAAAAAAGCATAATTTAAAAATTTTGTTAAATTTACCTAAGTGTACCTAAGTTTAAAAACGGAAATATTCAGGAACTTTTTTTTCGGCTATGCATTGATCGTCAGTTTTTTGTTTCTTATTCTTCTAGACCTCTTAATAATCTTGTTAACGAGGTTTGATCTGTTTAACAAGACATCTTAAAAATTTTATTATCGGTAGACCTATAGATAATCGATTTTCCGTGATCAAATGTTGTGACATGATGTGTTCGAATAGATCCTCTATCGCGTTTGTAAGATCATAAAAATCGAAGAGAAGGGAATCTTATTCTTCTAGACCCCTCAACTGTCTTGTTAACGAGTTGTGACCACTTAAAAAGTCTTCTTAAAATTTCTATTATCGATAGACCCAAAGATAATCGATTTTCCGTGACCAAATGTTATGACATGATGTGTATGAATAAATCCTCTAACGCGTATGTAAGATCATAAAAATCGAAGAGAAGGGAATCTTGTTCTCCTAGACACCTTTAATGTCTTGTTAACGAGCTGTGACCAGTTAAAAAGTCTTCTTAAAAATTCTATTATCGATAGACCTATAGATATGATGTGTTCGAATAGATCCTCTATCGCGTTTGTAAGATCTTAAAAATCAAAGAGAACAATTTAAAAAGTAACCCATATTAAATATAAAATTTATATTTTCGCCATCTTTGACACTTTTTTTCCTATTTAATCCGCAGCGCCATCATACACTGTTTGGCAGCGTTTGGTCCTCCATACGCCGTCATGGCAATGGCACCTTCAGGCGCAGCGCCAAGGCCAGCCAGAGTAATGGCGCACTGACCATGGGCGGCGTCGCTGCCACTGCCGCAGGCGTTGGTGGCAGCAGCCTGGTCTTGGGCAGCGCCGATGCCCAAGGTGGCGACTATCTGTACGACAGTCTTAATCGCAGCGTGGCCGATGGCGTCAATCATATAACGCGCAACATAATGCAGGCGCGTCTGGCGGCCAGTGGCAAGCTACAGGATGAGCTGCACGGCAGTGGCGGAGAGCTGCGCACCTTTAGCGAGAGCATCTCCATGCGACCGCTGGCCAAGAACGGCAGCGGCAATGCGGCTGCCACAGTGGCAGGCACGCTGCCGCCCGAGGCCAATGCGATATCTTATGAGTGAGTATGGAAGCTTGAGTATTTGTGGCGCTTATGGAATTTGTATTTTTTTTTTTTGTTTCGAGATGGAGTTAAGTTCACTTTAGACCTTTTTTTCTTATGGCTTGCTAATATTTAGTGAGTTCTCCTTTTAGCCACAACGTAGCTGTTTGAGTTACGTATGTGCCCAGATTTTAGCCATGTTTAACTTGGTTAATTTGTTATGATTTTAATTATTTTTTGTTTCGAAATAATTTTGTTTGTTTAGAGCCACGCCTTTTATTTGCACCTAGTGCGCCTTAAAGTTTGTAATGGACAAAAGGAGCCAAATGAAGTCAGTGTCAAGTCACAGCACAAAGCGTTAGTCGCTATTGATGGTTTTTTGGCTTATTAGTTTTTTTGAATGTAGCTTTTATGTAGTTGAAAAAATAATTAAAACAATTTGTTAAACATAAAGCCATAAATATGTAAGTGCGCTAAAGTATACAAAAAAAAAAAAAAACAACTTAAACTTGATGAAAAAAAAACCAATACATAAAGATTGAGAAACGATAAACCTTACTCAATACCCGAACATTAATTTCAGCAACCGCAATCGTGGTATTTTATTGCATCCATATAATAATGGTAAGCGCCAAAATGCTCGTTGCAACAACAACTACAACAACAATCATATAATAATATTACAAAACAAAAATTGCACAAAAATTTTTATAATTTTTTTAAAATTAATATTACGTTTAAATTTTCCAATATCCCATTTCAATCAAATTGTTTGTTGTGGCATTTTGTTTAAAACATTTCTCTTAAACACCTTTTCGATTAACTTAATCTCAACTGCAAATTAACATTCTAATTGTTATTATTTAATTTTTTGAAAATAATTTTTTAAAACAATTACTAGTTTTTAATAATGCCTTTAATTATTATAATTTAATTGTCTAACTGAGCAAAGTAGCGCCGCATTTTTTTTTTTTTTGTAAATTCTTGTAACTTACTTTGTTGCCGCAACTAAATTGAGTTCCAAGTTCTGAGTTCTGAATTCTGCCTGAGGCATGCCACAAAATCGACTAATGAGCCAATATGCTCTGCATCAAAAAAAGGCATAAAGCAGTTTAATGTAATTTTTTTGGCTGTTTGTATTGCGGCGTCAAAGACATATGTACACACACACTCGCTCACACATACACATACCTTCGTTATGTACTACAGCAGCCTGTTAACAATTATACATATGTATATGCAATACATAATATATTATCGTAAATTCAGTAATTCGTAGCGTTCTGTAGTCTAGTTTAGTTGGGCGCAGCTAATTTGAGCTAAATTTAAAAATGCTTTCATTATAATATGCCTTTAGTAGTTAAAAAAAAAAAAAAAACAAAATATATAAAAGTAGCTATATAATTATATTTTAATACCACATAACCACTGAACACTTGTGAAACAAACTTTAGCTAAGACACTTCATTTTCAAAATATTTCAACTAACTTATTTTTTCAGAGCATTAAAAATTTGTCATTTGGCTTAATAACACTTTAACAGAACTAAATTACTTTTCTGGAAAACTCTCGGTTGGCAACAACCTGACTATGATACAACCTGCACCATTCCTAATTTCCACAGCTTTCTCTAATGTTAATACCCTTTTAAACGTAGGGTAGAACCGATTATAGAGTAACTTAAGTAAAAAAGTTTTCTGTCCCGAGGTTGAGATCATACTTATTTTTTTTTTGTGTCGCCATGTTTACATTCCCAGGCGCAGCCTCTGTAGATAGGCTATGAGTTTTACATTTTCAAAATTTTAGCAAAACAAAAATCTAAATGTCTTTTGTCTCTAAATCTGAATATAATGTGAAGGTCAAGATCCAACTGACGCTTCTAGGATAAATTTTTTTGTATTTTTAGGAGATTATGTCAAAAAACAGAAGTAATGGATAGCAATGAAAAACTGAAAAAGAATGGTCGTAAGACCATAATCCAGGTAAAAAAAAAGAGACTATATGGCTCTGTTTCTTTTACAGAAAAGTAAAGGGTCATCAATCTTGAGGGTTTTTCTTAAAATAAAACAAAAACACAAAAATTTCAAATGAATCGGAAAATCTTTATTATCAATAGAAAGAACCGTTCTTGCCATTCACTTTTTAAGAATAATCGCTTTCAAATGTTGGCCGCATTTGCGCCGTAGCTCGTCCAAGCGAAGGTTCCAGTTTTCGATGACGCGTTCGAGCATAATCGGCGGTATCTCGCAAATAACACGGGCAATGTTGGCCTCTAATGCTTCAATCGTAGCTGGCTTATCGACAAACACTTTAGACTTCACGTAGCCCCAAAGGAGAAAGTCTAACGGTGTGATATCACACGATCTTGGTGGCCAATTTACCGGTCTGGAGCGTGAAATTAATTGTTCACCGAATTGGTCCCTCAATATGTCCAATGTTTCACGGGCTGTGTGACAAGCAGCGCCGTCTTGTTGAAACCAAATGTCGTCGAGATCTCGGGCCTCAAATTTAGGTAGCAAATAATTCGTTATCATGGTGCGATAACGCTCGCCATTGACGGTTACGGTCTGACCAGAGTCGTCGTTTGAAGAAATATGAACCGATGATTCCACCGGCCCATAAACTACGCGCTGGACGAGGTCTATTCGGTCGAGTGTCACCCAATAATGAATATTGGGTCTCAATTTTTGTTGATGGTATGGCGAATAGTGGTCTCAGTAAGTCGATTATGGCCTAAGCGCGCGAAAAACATTCTTTACAGAACGCGAATTTTCGTAATACAATTGTTCGATTTGTAAACGTTGTTCGGGTGTAAGTTTTTCCATGATGAAATGGCAATGAAAACTGAATTAAAAATAAAATGGCAACTCCTAATACTCCTGCGTGGTTTATCAAAAATACCTTATTGAAAAAAAACCTCAAGATTGATGACCCTTTTTTGAAAGATGGCATTTTTTAATAGAAATAATTTTATTTTGTCTTTTTGTACTTGAGCACTGGCGAAGAAAATAATTTAAGATTTTTTTTCACTAGCTGCAATGATAACCTGGGCATAAGTTTCTACAAAAAAAAATTAAATTTTATATTTACATCATTTACAAATGAGTCTTTTTCATACAGATCTGAAGTTGATGATTTTTAGTATTATTCATAGTTTCTGGGGAGCTGATACGCAGCCTAGTAAAAAGCCATGAAAGGGAAAACTGCGTAGCGTTTGTTAGCAAACTGTGCTGCCCATTTTTGGACGATTGTCAGCTAGATGGCGCCAGCAATTTATGCTAGATGGCTAGAAACGACAATTTGTTAGTTTATAGATAGTAAATGTGTTGCAAATGTAAAAGCAATAACAATTGAATCGTCCCAAACGACGTCCGAAACGGTGATAGCGACTGTTGTGGGTAAGATCCCAAATATTTGGGTAGTCCTCCACTTCCTTTATTATAGGTATTTTTTGCACTTTTGTATGTGCATCTAACTTGCCTACACGTCATGTTTTTTGCTATCAAAATAGCTTGCTGCACATTTACTTTTAGTTTTTAGCGCTAAAACAGTAAAAGTGATTCTACAGCTGGCGCCATCTATAGTATATGTGAAGAGCCCAACAAAATGGGCAGCACTGGTGGTGTGGTTAGTTCGTTTCTTTCAGGGGTTTTTAGGTTGCTACTGGCCTTTAACAAATAATAAATATTGTAAATAGGTGTTTTCAAAAGATGTAATATACAAATTTTTATGTAAATACAAAATTCTATTTTAGGGAAAGGAGTCAGATATAAAATAAAATATTTGGAGGTAAAGAACTAGAGTGTGTCAAGCACCTTATGATAAAAAAGAATTCATCTATGGAAACTCGATTTCTTTTGTCCTAAAAATTTTTGCATAAATTTTAGACCGTTTCGAATCCATCTAAGTATAGATTTTGGATACAGGGCATTATAAATCTTAAATAATCCTTTAGATTAAAAAAAATTAAGAGTTTACCTATATTGATATTTTTTTAAAAATCAAATAATCACTGTCATTAATAGCCAACGAATACAAGTTATATTTAACTGCGCTTCTTCAGCGTAGAACGGCTAACAACGCTTGTGAATTATAAGGTACAAAAACCATATTAGCTTTGGCTAAAATAATTAAAAACCATCTTCAAAAGAATGATCTTACTCAAAAAAAAAATATTAGTTATTTCTTAGATTAATCACATAAAAATTTAATAATAATAAATGAGTCTTCGCACCATTTTGTGCCACTATAAGCGAATCTTCGTATCTGATTTTTTTCTTCGAATTCTCCTTAACGAATATTTAATTGATTACAATAAACTATAACTGAAATTGAAGATAATGTAATCTTCTTAACCTTTTTCTCATACTATTTGACCTGCTCTGGGTTGATTTGGAGTTACTGGAAAACAAATTTTGTACCTTAAAAATTTTTTAATTTTTTTAGAAATCTTAATAATCATATGTTAATAAATATTAAATATGTATGATTATTTTAATTTTGTATTTATTTTACAGTCCAGCTTCCATTACAAATTATCACGAGAGCAGTTTTTTGGTTCGTTATATAAAAAAAATCCCTTGGATAGGAAAAATCGTTGTAGTGAAATTCGTTACTGGATTAAAAAATTTTTCGTTCTCGAAAATATAATTAGCTGTGTATTTGCAGGTGTAAAAAGTGATAAAAGTTAACACCTTTTTTCTATCATATCAACCTTCATAGTCGATCCCGATCGGGCTTAATGTTCGTAAGTTTTATATTATAAAATGGGGGGTACGGCTGAATACTACCTTGGCGCATCGATGTTCCCGTCGACTTGTCGACACCGGCCTCAACTATGTTTTTTTTCACAGAACGACCATTTTTCATAGTACGCCTTTATCACTTTTACGTGTTGTTCAGTTGTTAAGCAATCCATGACTAAAATTTGAGTAGTTTTGAACATGACATATGTCGAAGAGCATCCACTTTTATGAGTGTTTAACAACCAAACGAACAGATGGCCCACCCTGTATAAACAAACATTTTTATGTAATATTGTTTATAGGCTTACTTTTATAAAGTAAGAAAATGGAAAATCCTATCAGGACTGATAAATACGTATATACACTAACTACTTCCTAAATTAAATTTTGCTTTTATGTCCAAAATTTGAAGAACTTGAACATAACCAATTTTACAGGATGTATTTAAGCCCGAAAGTAACAGCTAACAATGGCTTTTAATAACATAATGCAAACATATATGATGATATAATTTACAAATATTTTTTTTAAAACTAACTAATGCAATGTGTGTTAAACATTTTGGAATTATGGAACTCCACATGGCTCCTTTTGTTGATTACAAACTAAAGCTTAATTTAACAAAAATATAAACAAAACTAAAACGAAGCAAACTAAAATAATTTACTAAAAATAATTGCAACTAAAACTAAAGATGCATATGTTAAAAAATGTTTTTGTTAAAGTAATTTGTTTTTGTATACCTCTTTTTTTACAAAAAAAAAAAAAAAAAAAAACTATTATAGCATAAGTGATTCGAATTTAAAAACAACCGAATGCTGAGTTTGAACACTGAAATACTTGCTGGATGAGTGTGTCAGAGGGTTCGAACCGGCTCTCGAACCGCAAGGCAGAGAGCATATTTTGTTTTTATCGATATTTTAACAAAACCAAAAGAATAAAAAACAAAACTAATCATTACGACCAAGTACAACAAAACATTCCCTTGAGTTATATGTAACAACTACTTAGAACTGCGTGGAACAAAGACATAACACCTACAAATCAACAACAACAACAACTACAACAACAACAACAACAAGAACAACTTTAACAACAATCGTTTTAACACCAACAATGAACGCAAATAAATGCAGGTTACCTTTAAAAAAGTTTTCAACATTTCTAACCTACTGATATATCGATGTCTATCTATAACATACTATATAACAATGTTGTTTTAAACATGCTCTTAATTGGCTGTATGTGCGCCTAAAACCAGGCCTTCTAAAAAAAAAAATCAAAACGAGTGTATCATGCGAGAACCCATATCAAAAATACCATGATTTGAACTATCTATAAAAAATATTGTATACCCAACTATTCCAAATTCCATTTATTGTTGTTTGAATGTTGTCCCGTTGCTTCGTTGTGTGTATAATGCGAGTTACATGCCATATACTATATATATATATAAATAATAAAATGGGGTCTGACCCGGTCCCACATAATATTCACATATCACCACTGTACAGTTTAAACAAAACGTTAGCTTTATATTTGTTTGATTTTTTGAAGAAAAAGCTTTTACTAAGACGCCTGCCTTGTTCATAAGCAACGAAGCCTATGCCCTAGAAAATTTAGACGTAATCCGTAATATCCGTAGTATCCGTATTTTACCTATATATAATACATATACACACATAAAACATTTAGTACTAATCATAGCCTTAGCGTTTGCTGCTTGCTTCAGTTGTTCAATCTTTGTTTGTATAGATCATGCTTATAGAGCTGAGTTGTATAAAAAATAATATTAACAGAATTATGTGTAAAGCCTGTACTATTGAATGCTTGACTAACCATGTGATATAATTGTAACATATAAAATATTAAATGCTTGATGATCATAAAAGGTAAGATGAAATGGGATGGAATGGAATTTAATGAGATGGGGAGGTATGGGATGGGAAGGAATGACAAAAGTTGCCAGAACGATGTCAATACGTTGGTATGATATGGGCCGACACAGAATGGAATGGAATGACAAATTTGCTAAGGGACTGACGCAAGAAATCGTAAAGATATTTAAATAAGGGTAGATTTTATTCATTGTTCGTGATTTTAAAAAAGTGTCCTGGAAACATCTTAAATTATTGTGATTAGTAAGATTGCGGATGCAACAAAAAAATGAAAAGCCAATATTAACTTAATAATTTTTTTTTTACATAATCCAGATTATTTATTGAGCTATCGATAACTATTCATAAAGACTTTTCTTGTTATTTTGAATAAAATATATTTCAAATTACTTTTATAAAAAATCGCTACACAACGTCATCTTCTTGAACTGATATCTGTAGATGATAATTTTATAGACTGGTAAACTTAAATTAAATTAATTTAAATTCAATAATATTTTTAACATTTTCATATATTCTAACTAATTTTTCCTACAAATAAAAAAAGTCGATATAAAGTTAAGTTAAAAAAGTTAAATTTAAGTTTAACAATTTTCTTTATTTTTATAAGATGAGTTTTGCTTAAAGCTAGTCATTAAAAATTACAGAGTTAGATGTAAAAATCTTTTCAGCTGAGACAGGAATATTTTTTTAAAGTTATGAATTAAAATTTTGAATTCAAAAACCTTTGTCAAAAAAAAAAAAAAAAAGGATTTAGGTTTATATATAATAATAATTATATAAAATGCATAAATGCAAAAACCATCAAAATCAAAGAGATCGAATATTAAGTTATTTCAAAAAATAAACAAAAATAAAACGACGATTTTTTACGTAAGGCGGACTCAAAAGCTTTTTAGCCTTATGCCTTGTTACACAATTCGAATTTTAAACACTCTTAGCTTACATAAAAAATTGTATTTAACAAGAGTTTCCTTTTTTTGGCTTAGATTTCGAAATATTAAAAATAAAAAATGTATACGTTCTTTTCTATCTCTCACTAAAATCTGCGGAAATTCAAAATATAAATGAAGCTTTTAAGCGATTAAATTGAAAGTAAAATTTAAATTTAGATAATTTCATAACCAGCATATTTATTTATTATCTAAAAAAATTAAATGCAATACCAAAATAAAAAAAAAAAATGAACTAAATTCTAAAATTAAAAAAAAAGTAAACAAATTTTAATATTATAGTAAAACTTAAATTTAAATAATTTCATTTTTTTCTGAAATATTTTGTTAAAAAAAAATTAACCATATAACCAACATATTTATTTATTACAAAATTAATATTCATGCTTATGATTTAAAAAAATTAAATGCAATACCAAAATAAAAAAAAAATTAACTAAATTTTAAAATTAAAAAAAAAATAAACAAATTTTAATATTATAGTAAAACTTAAATTTTAATAATATCATTTTTTTCTAAAATATTTGCTTAAAAAAAATTCACCATATATATATTTATTAGAAAATTAAAAAAAAATAAGAATGAATTATGATTTAAAAAATTAAATGCAATACAAAAATTAAAAAAAATGAACTAAATTTTGAAATTAAAAAAAAATCAACCAAATTTTAATATTAAAGTAAAATTTAAATTTAAATAATTTTATTTTTTTCTGAAACATTGGTTGAAAAAAAATCCGCTATATTACCAACATATTTATTTATTACAAAATAAATATTCATTCTTATGATTTAAAAAAATTAAATGCAATACCAAAATAAAAAAAAAAATTAACTTTATTTTAAAATTAAAAAAAAAGTAAACAAATTTTAATATTATAGTAAAACTTAAATTTAAATAATTTCATTTTTTTCTGAAATATTTTGTTAAAAAAAAATTAGCCATATTACCAACATATTTATTTATTACAAAATTAATATTCATTCTTATGATTTAAAAAAATTAAAGGCAATACCAAAACAAAAAAAAAAAAATTAAGCAAATTTTAATATTACAAAAAATTTAATTTACCAATAATTTTTTTAATTTGAAATTAAGTTTCAAAAATCAAGTGACAAACACTTATTTTCTTAAAAGCATTTTTTTATATGATGAAATTCGGATACGTTGCTGTTAATTATTGTTTAATATATTTTTAATGTTTTCCAAGTAAAAAAACTAATTTATAAGCAATACCTATCAGATAGATCTAGTACATGAATTTAAAATAAAAGATGAAGATAATATAAAAAGACTGACGAAACCATATAAAGGAAGACTTCATAGGCATGGAAATCAGTAAGCTTCTATAATTAAATAACGAAATAAAAACATTAAAAAGAAACCGATTAAAGCCGTTAAATTTTTAACGATTTTAGGCAAAAAGAAAGAAGCAAACAGTACGATCCTACCTCTGAGAAGACCAAGTAGAAAAAACAATCCTTGTATATATTATCTAGAAGAATTGTAATAAAATTAAACTTTGACGCACTGCTTACCTTTAGAATGATCATCAAGCTCTGTATAAAGTCTTTACAAAATTGTGTCTACTATTTTAAATTCATAAAAATTGATTATTTACATTTATAATTTATTTTTACAAATATATAGTCTACGCACCCAATGGTGCTATTCCTGGCCACGAACGCATGATCCAATCGACACCAGCTAGTCCTTACGATCAGCGTCGTTTACCAACTTCATCTGAAATGAACGGCCTAGCCGAATCATTAATTGGAGGGGTAAGTTCCAAATGAAATCTCGAAGATCTGAGTTATAACGCACTTGGTGCACTTTTTTGCAGGTACTCGCCGCTGAGGGTCTGGGCAAATATTGTGATTCAGAGTTTGTGGGCACGGCTGCGCGTGAAATGCGTGAGGCACTCGATATGACACCCGAAGAGATGAACCTGGCCGCACACCAAATACTCTCCAATGAGCACTCCTTGAGCTTAATAGGCAGCAGCAATGGCAGCATCTTTGGCAGTGGCGGAGGCGGTGGCGGTGCAGGTGGCAGTGCTGGCGGATTGGGTAGTGCCATAGGTGCTGCCTTTGGTGGTAGCGTTAGTGGACCTGCATCCTTTTCACCGGTACATCATGCTTCGGGCACTTTACAATCACCACCGATACCAGATAATCGTCTAAGACGTGTTGCCACAATAACGACCACTAATAATAATAAGTCTCAGTTTAGCCAAAATAATACTAATAGTAATTTAAATACTAGAAATAATGTTGCAACTGGCCAAAGGACAATGTCACCCACACAACAACAACAACAACAATTGCAACAACAGCAACAACAACAACAATCGCCACAGCGAAATATGGGCGGAACACAATTTAATGCCTCCTCATAGCATATAAATTGTAGTCCTTATATGCAAAATGTCTTCTTGATGGAATTTTAATTATAGCAACAACAACAAAAAAAAACATAAAAATTTAAAAAAAAATAAATAAACATTTTTGTATAATTTTTAGCAACCAAAAAAGAAGCAACAAAACTAAAAAAATAATTTAAAAAAGTTTCTCAACCAAGCAACAAAAACAAAAAAAATTAAAATTAAACACGTCAAAATTGTAAAACTTGTAAAAAGAATTCTTTTAGTATAAAAAAAAATTGTTTCGACTTTTTGATAACGTCTATGATGGTTTATCGTCCTTTAGAAACAAACATTAAAAAAAACAAACATTGTATATGAACAAATAAATATATATATATTTTTAAAAAACTGGTACATGCTTACGTACTAAATGGAAACAAAAATGTAGAAAAAACTTACATAATTTATTTGATTTATAATTCTAGTCACCTATATAAAAATTTTACATGCATATATGGTACTTTATATATACTCATATATTGTATGCATGTATTTCGATTTAGACGCATTTTATTTTTTAAGTATTTAATAACTGCGTAAATAAAGCATAAAAATGGAATTGTTTAATGTTTAACAAGAAACTGGTAAATAATAGCTAAATAATTTAATAGCAAATTTTCAAAAGAAAAACAAAAAAATTCTATAGATACCAAAAACTGAATTTAAAAATGTTATGACTTACTATTTTATAAATAAAAAGAGCAAATTAAAAAATCGAAAACTCTAAAGATCTCTTTCTTAGCGATTGGAGTGGGTCACATCCAGACTGTAATATTTTGGCCAAAATTCTGGAATTTCCTAAATTATTTTTTTCAACGCAGACTCTTGAAATTTTAAATGTTATTTCTCGTAAATTTGAACTGCTTCAGATCTTTTCTATAGAAAGTTCAAAATTGGAAAAAGTTTTTAAAATATTTTTTTTTTCAACTTTTTAATTGAACCAAATTTCCATCTTTCCATCTTTTGAAAATTTGTTCTTTTTTTTTGGTCTGCTGTTTCAATCTCCAAAGAAATAAATATAATATAAAAACAAAAATATAATAATTTTTAATTTTTGAGATTTTTCACCTGTCGGTATTTTTGCCAAAATCTGGCTATGCCCCATACCTGTTACAAATTATTGGAAAACGGAATAAAAAAGCCTATTTTAATAATGAACATAGAATTGTCTTCAAAAAGTCCAATAACTCGGTGACTGTATGAAAGCCAAAGGCAGCACTACCAAATATTTGAAACCGCTTTTTTCCTAATAAAATACCATATAATTATTTAAGAATCCATTTTTCTGTGAATTTTCGAAACTATCTTTTTGAAACATTTAGCTTTTTGCTGACAGTGAATGTGCTCAGTTTTTAGTTGTAGCTCATTAGCAACTAGCAATACACGAAGCAAATATTTGGTCTTTTTGTTAAAAAATTATTTGGCCAAATATCGGTGCTGAGCAAAGGTGTTTGCTGATAGTATCACACTATTACAAATATTTTCCCCAACCATCAAATATTTGCTCATACCGATTTCCTGCATAAGCAAACAAAATGCTCGGCCAAATACTTGTCACAGAAACAAATATTTGCTCTAAATTCTATTTGACAAACACGAGGACAAATAAATTTTGACAAAGATTTGCTGCAAATATTTGATCATCACACTGACAACTAAATATTGGCCCAAATATTTTATGCTTTCTTAGACATGGTTGTATATGTAGCTTATGGGACTACAGAAATGGGTTATAATGATACAACTTTCGTGGATTTGGTAAGAAGCCGTTTTTCATTAGAGCTGGGCATAGAAAATGAGCAGTAACAATTAAATTTTAGTTTAAACTTCAAAAATAATTTTTTTAGCCTAAAGTAAAAAGTAAGAACAAAACTAAACATATCGAATTCTAGGTATATCTTTACTCTTATGGTCCACCGTGATGCCAAATGGTTTGTGATAAAGAATGAGAAAAGCTGCTGAGGGAGGGTTGCGATGGGTGTGGTATAGTCGGTGGTTGCTTCCAAATATTCAATAACAAATCATATCGATATAGCTATGCATTGGTAATTTAAACATTTTTTTTACAATTTGTATTACGTGTTGTGGCTTTAAAAATCAAATTATAATAGACTTTTTGATTAAAAAAAAATACATTGTTCCAATTTAAGGTGTTGACACTTTAAGCAATTTAATTAAAATGAAATAGGGGATTTATGAATCTGGGGTAGAAGGGGTAAATATTATAAACAGGTACCGCAAACTTTAAAATATCTTGTATAAAAATTACTCCATTTTTTTTTTTTTTCAAAAAATTAGTGGAATTTACTCATGTGAATAAAGTGCAAGTTGTGCGCACTGCATACAACGAAAGAAAATTGAATTCGAAGGAAAAAGGTTAAATTTAAAGTTATAAATGGGATTTACAAAAAATTTTAAATCTATTTGTCACGGCCCCTTGGTATATTGGTTAAAACTGAATCAGAGTAATATATCGTAAAAATGCGAAGAAAACTTGAACAATTTACATAAAAAACTTAACACAGCAACCTTTTTTTTCTAAAGTTTAAATTCGTAGAGTTTTTCCGTAGTTCAATCCGTAGAAGCCATACTATTGAAACTTAGCACTGTCATACTCCTCCAATCTTATACTAAAAATATTATGATATACATTTTTAAAAGGCGTGAATATATAATAAAATATGTCCAAAGTAAAGGTCGTTTGGGGGACGACGTTGAAAAAGTAGGTACCACTTAGACGATTCAATGGTCTTCAATGTACAAATCCTTAGTAGTCCGCAAAATAACACCCTTTTGCTTCGACATATACTTTTTGGTACTCGCTTTTCGGGATCTCATTTACGGAACTGTATCGGTTTTCCTGAAGGTCCCGCTTGAGCTGGGGAGTGAGGTAGCAATCCAAAGGTCCCAGATTTTTATTGCAGTAGGGTTGGGGCAACGTGGCAACCCTTTGCTTGGTCAACAACTCACTCATCAGCAGCGCGGTGGTTGGCGCACACATTTCCCTTTCCTTTACCTCACGAAATCTTTTACTTGACAACAATTAAACGAATCTTTGTGTGCCGTTTAGACCCCAATGGCGCCTTCACTTTGGCCACATTTTCATTAATCCTTGAAGTTGAACGGCGACCGGTACGCTGGCCGTCTTCGACGAGCTTCCCTTCTTACGCAGCTGCTCATGGCAGCTTTCCCGCAGGCGTCCTTAAACATTGCGAGGGTCTCCGTTGCGGTTTCCCTAAGTTTGACGCAGAATTTATTGGCTTAAGATTTTTTTCCATAATGGATCGCGACGACACTTCTTAACAGAGATTTACGGATATTGATGTGCTTACTCCTGCAGGCGACTGGAAAAATATGTCTCTTCCGAAGGTTCCCCATTGCTACTACATGTTAGAGCTTTTGCCAAGAAATTAAATAAAAATAAACTTCGACTGCCGGCATATATAATGATTTCAGGGAACAAAGCATATGTTTTTCTTTGAGTCCCAATCCGCGAAAAGAATTGGCTCAACGGGTCTTTGTTTGAACCTGACCTAAAAAAAACTACACATTTTTTTTAGAGCAGTTGTCCGGCGATGTTTTTTTATATGTTTTGGGTGTCGCTGAAACCGAGGTCCGAAAATACCAACACATCAGAGTTCTGAAATGATCGTCAAAATAAACTACTTTATGGTGTTTTTTGAGGTTATGTCAGAGTCCTAGCGTGCCGGGGCTTATTTGAAATCGGATTCCGATTTAGCGATCTCAAAAACATTACGAAATTATGGTATAATTTGGATCCAAAAGTCGACTTTTTTATTTGGATGTCCTCGTTCTTATAATAACCAAGATCTAGGCGTTCGTATAAGGTGGGCCATCTGTTGGTTTGATTGTTCAACACACATAATTCGGAGCATACCCGTCCAAAGTGGATGCTCTTCGACATATGTCGAGCTCAAAACTACTCAATTTTATTCATGGATCGTTAAACAAACGAACAACGCGTAAAAGTGGTACAGGCTTTCTATGAAAATGCTCGTTCTGTGAAAAAAACATAGTTGAGGCCAGTGCCGACGAGTCGCTGGGAACATCGACGCGCCATCGTTCGCAAGAATTAAACCTTGCTAGGACCACTTTGCGTCGAATTTTGCATACGGATCTGCATTTACACGCTTACAAGATTGAAATGACGCAACAATTGAAGCCCATTTACCATTATCAGCGAGCTTATTCGTTCAATGGATAGGAGAACATCGAAAAACAATATTCGCATACGGGCCTGTAGAGCCAGCCGTCATACATAAATGAATAGCTTCAAACTTGTATTTGGTATATAGGTACATTTGCCCAAATTTTGTTGGAAGATATATGATGAAAATGCAATTAACAAACAATCCAACAGATGGTCCACCCTATATATTGTATATGCCAATAGACGGACAGAGGGGCATGTAAAAATTAAATTCTTCTGAACATATAAATGCGTACGATTAAGTAAGGGTAGGTAAGCCTCAAAATTTACAGACGTCTAGAGACCAAGATTCGATTGCCAGTAGAGGCAAAAAATATATTTGCTGAGATATTGATGTTGAACAGAGTACGCAGTACTGTCAGTCATGAAGCCTTTTGTACAAAGTTCCGTTTCCAAATATTAAAAACTTGTAGTAGGCTATTTAAAATTCTATTTGGAAGTGTCAATTATATAAGCATTACCTACATAACAAACATTCTCACAAATATACTTTCCTCCATACGAGTAACTGGTCAGCTTGGAAAATAATCATAAAAATAAATAAAATATACATATTGTGAAGTTTTTGAAATTGTGTAAAAAAAAATAATTGAATTTAAAATTTAAACGAGTCGTACGCGTTAGTTTAATAATTATTTTTTACAAATTGAATTGTAATTGCTATCATAATCCTGGCCAGATTTATGCAATGCTTAAGAACGTTGCAAACGTTAGCAATACAGCAAACAATTTATCCCGACAGGAAATCCTTAAGTGGTTGAATGCATTGCTTGTATGTGAGATTCCAAAAATAGATGAATTATGCACCGGTGCAGCATATTGCCAGCTCTTCCACATACTCCGCCCGGATGGCATAAATTTGAGGCGTGTTAAGTTTGTGACCAACTTAACAACGGATTATACGCAAAATTTTAAGCTGCTGCAAAATGCTTTTACAAAGTATCAGGTCACCAAAGAGGTACCGATACAATTGCTTATTAAAGGACACTTTCAGGACAATCTGGATTTTATTCAATGGTTCAAGAAATTCTACGACATGAACCATAATCCAAACCAGCCATATGATGCATTGCAGGCACGTGCTTACGAGCCTATTGCACTTTGTGCCAGTATGCAAAAAGAGCTCTTAAAAAATAACATACGCATGTCCTTGACATCCCTAAATTCTAGTATAACACAACTACGCAACGCAGATGCCAACGACTTGACGACACAACCAGCTCTGCGTAGAGCAACGACTCTGGGTGTAGATTCGATGAATTTTGGAAAATATGCAAGAAAATCTGCCTTAATACAATGCGAGGAGCAAAATATTGTTGATGCTTGCCAAAAAAAAGTATTAAACATACTACATCGTTTTATACAAAAGACCGTATCTAACATAGACGTTATTGATGGTGCCCAAAATATATTATTACCTGAAGATTTGCTTAGTGGCATTACTACTGAAGAGCGCAAAGCTGTGGAAGAGTTTATGGCACAGAGTCAGGATAAAAAAATATATTCGACATATGGTCAGTTGAATTTTGATTTATCATTGGTAAAATGTATAGACCAGGTAGTTTTAGTACCCCACAAGTCTTCGGAGCAAGTAGATGACTTCAAGGATACTCCAGACAATGGATCTGAAGAGACAAATGAAAATACAAATTCTGCGCAGTTTGACTCTGATGACACATCTGCAAGAGTTGAGTTGGATCTAAGTATACCAGAAATGGAACCTAATGCCCGGGTTGAAGAATGGCTAAACGGGTTGCAAAACGTAGTAACACCGAACATGGGTAATATCAGTGAAATTAATCAGCTCAACCCTAGTTGCAATAATCAAGATGATATGGACATTAAGTATACTAAAAGCTGCATATTTGTTAATGCCAACATTAAGGCTGCGGGAGAAGAGAGCATGGTTGATATAGCTGCTAAAAAAGTTTCAATAGATTCACATTCAAATCAAAACACTACTACCATAATATCACAGCAAAGTATTGCAGATGTTGAAGAAACGAATCAGGATCAGGAGATTTTACAGCAGCATACAAAAGAAGTGGAGAGCAGCATAACAAATAATGAAGCTGAAGAATTGAAAGAAGTCGTGATAAACCCTACCAATACCAAATTCTCGCTTGAGTCATCTGAAGACAATATTTCAAACGATAAAGAAGTAAGGTTCAAAGCCACATTGTCAGAGATTGAATTGGAAACCAACTATGAGTGCGTAGATAATACCACCGAGAACTTTGAGATCGCAACACCAAGAATGAACAACTTGTCAATATGCAAGGTTGCACCTCAATACAAATATCGAGCACAAATAAGAGAAAGGATCGAAATTGAAGCCAGCTGCATGACAAACCCGAAACAAGCAAGTCTTGGAACAGCTATTAACTTCAAGGGGGTTTCTAATAATTACAATAAAAGTGGAGATGGTGATGTACTGACGACACAAAGAGCGGTTAAATCCATACAACAGAAGACTCCCATATTTGAAGAAGCTAAAGCGATAAATCTTGAAGCAACTAGTCCAGATAATGTAAACTTGGATAAAACCAAGCAGTCGAAGATTGAAAGTCTTGAGACAAAATCGCCTAATTTCAAAGATTTCACTCAAAATTCCAATGACTGCCAAGATAATAAGCCAAAGACGTCAATTAAGTCGAGCGAAACCTACAAATGGAAGACTTCGTTAGATGAACGAAAAATAGCAAACTCAAGCAACAAAGAAGTCGGCTTATTAGAAGAATCTGGCAAGTGGCCAAACAAGTCACTAAATTTTAATTGTCTTCCTTCTCAGGGCTCAAACGACAATTTAACTGAAACGGATTTATACAACTTTTCACAATTGGAAGTTTCCCTGCAAGAATTAAATACGGTATCAGAAAGAGGTTGTTCTAATAGCAGCTTACTACTTTACCAGACAGCCAAATGTTATCCAGACTCGCCTGATTTCAAGCCAAACTATCATAGTTCGACCTATTTGTCTGACACGTCTAGCCCCATGTTTCAAGAATACCAGAAAAAAGACGAAAATCAAAATTTACTGAGTGATGCACTACTAACATTGAACGGTACAGAAGTTAAGGAAAGCTCAAAAGACTTGCCAAGGGAATTACAGGATCATAATCCCATTTGGAGTAAGACCCTCTTAGGCGAGGAGCTTAAATTGGTTTTGTACACCAAAGAGGGTAGCGAGAAGAATACACGTTTGATCAACTATTTGAAGAATTGCTTGGAAAAGTTATGTTCGAGTACAGACCAGTTAAATGCTGAAAAACTTGTTAAAGATACCGAAAAAAGGCTTAAGAATTCGCCTTTACCTAAGCCTGCTGAAAATCGCCAACAGATGAGTGAATGTTTGGACAGCAGTCTGGATATGGAAGATTTTTCATCGGATTCGTCGCGACTATCAATAAATTCCGATGAACTTAAGGAGGGCGAAGATTTGCCAGCAAATGTTCGGACAAAGAAAGGCACAAATCTCGTCAAATTATTTCCTCTTACCGGAGAACATTTACAAAAGGGAAAGAAAAAACATTTCTTGCGTTGCATGTTAGGTCGCAAAATTTAAAACATCTTGTTGATACATTAATAAACAGTTTATAGTTTAAAAATTTATTATTTTCCGAGTTTTTTTATGTAAACGTGCTGTTCTAGCTGGAAGTATAAATCGTCATCTGAGAGTACCAAGGAAAATTTGAGGAAAAACAGTAGCATACTATATATACCCTGGCACTGTCCGGCCGTCAGTCTGCATGTCCATATTGCCTATTTCTGCAAAATCAAATGACCTTGGCGCATGAAATTTTGCACGGGGTTCGTCTAGTTCATTTGCAAGCAGCTTTTTGATATTGGGACGCCCATTTTGAATAGTATTTTTGCTTTTGAAAATGAAAAGGAACCGCGGGATTTTTTAAGTGGGTTTTTTTTTTTTATATGATGTTTTGTCATTCCGTGCGAAATTTTGGCCGAAAGTCATAGAATTATGTTGGCCATGCTCTGTCTGAACGAACGTGCCAGAAGTGGTTTGCACGGTTTAAAACTGGTGATTTTGGAAGACCAAGAAGAAGGCATTACTCGAACAAGACTCGTGTCAAACGCAAGAAGTGTTTGCGGAATCGTTGAAAGTGACTCAAGCGGCCATTTCGCAACGTTTGAGAGCGTTGGGAATGATCCAAAAGCAAGGAAATTGAGTCCCATGCGAATTGAAGCCGAGATAACTGCTTCAAAGAAAAAACAAAGGCTTTTTTGCATCGTATTGTTACTGGTGATGAAAAGTGGATCCATTACGATAATTCAAAGCAAAAAAATCATGGGGACCCCCTGGTCATGTATCAACATCAACGACAAAGCCGCATATCCATCGCTCCAAGCTAATGCTCTGTACCTTGTGGGATCACATTGGTGAGGTGTACTATGAACTGCTGAAACCTAATGCCAAACAGGTTGAAACATATTTGGAAACATTAAAACAGGAAGTGCCACTCCAGCTGCTGCATTCTCCAGACCTTGATCCTTCTGATGAACACTTGTTCCGGCATATGAGTCGCGAGCTGTCTTCTTCGTATAAAGATACTAAAAAATGGGTTGATTCGTGGATAGCGTCAAAGATATATCGTTATTTCGTGATGGAATCCGTAAATTGCCTGAAAGATGGGGAAAAGTAGCGTCTGTCGATAGACAATATTTTGAACAATCAATTTGAAACCATTTTTCTAAAATAAAGTCTCAATTTTTGACAAATAACCTCATGAATTTATTTATACTCCAATAGTAGGATTGAATTTTATTGGCGCGGAGAAGGGCGGTCCGACTACCTGAGCATGGTAGTGGGGAGCCTTCCGAAAATACCAATACTTTTACAGTCGCCTGCGAGTAGGAGAAGAGTAAGTATGTCCATTTCCGTAAACGTCTGTTTGGAAGTGCCATCGCGATCCAAGATGGAGAAAAATCTCAACATGGTTCGTGAGGCATAACCGCTTCGGCAAGGGAGGGAGCTTATTGAAGATGACCACCGCCCTGGTCGCCCATCAACTACAATGATGATTGATGAAAATGTAGCCAAAGTGAAGGCGTCCGATTGTTGATGAGCTAGGGATTTTGTCGGTAACATCAAAAAAATAATTAGAAAGATGTGCGCCTAGTTTGTGCCACACCGCGCTGCTGTTGAGTGAGTTTGTGGCCAAGCACAGAGTAGCCTCGTTGCGCCACCCGTCCAACAGTCCATATCTGGTAATTCTAGACTTCTACCTCTTGCCACAGCTCAAGCGGGACGTCGAAATGGCTGTGACGGCACTTCTGACGTTGATCCCAGAAAGCGATTTCCCAAAGGCGTACGCGCAATAGGAATCGCGTTGTGCCAGAGCGCAGTGATGCTATTTCGCGGACTCCTAAGAATTAAAGCACACCACTAACAATTTATATTAATTCGTCCAACCGCTTTTTGATACTACTCTGTATGTCTATCATTTCTCGTAAAAACTGTACTAAAAACTTTTACTGCACACCCAAGTCTGTTTTTACACGATTTATAAATAATACGGTCTAGAAAACAAAAAAAAATTCCCACAATTTCGATATAGAACGATTACAGCCTAAAGGCCTAAGTTGCTCTGGCTTACAAACCTTTCATAATTTAGAATTAACTTATATTACTTTATAATTATATAAATAACAGAACGATTAAAAAAAAACTATTTGATTGAAATTAAAAAAAAAATATTTTCACTAACCTAACTTTTAGAACTTTGCTAACTTATTTTTATAGCAGCTTAAGGATTTACTTCATGTCTCTTTTTACACGGTTTTTTGAAACACGTCTTGGCCGTTCTGGAACGCATCTAAGTATGTGTGAAAACAGACATGGGTGTGTTTCTAATTATTATGTTGGAAATATTGCAAATTGTCTAGCTGGATATTCCTTAAAACTCTAGAACGACAAAATTTTTAACCCAAATTTTAAGTTTTTAAACATATCGCATTATCGTTTAATACAAAAAACAGTGTTTTTCACATTTTATTTAATTGTGACTAATTTAAAAAAACTTTTGAACCAGTTTTTTTTAAATCCAAGTTGCTTAAGGATCCTGTACTCTTGATCCGTGCATCATAAGCATAGACATGAATTTATTTCCCAATGTGATTTATCTAAAAATTTGGATCTGACTGAATACTTACTTATGTATTCCAAACTTTCAATAAGAATCATGATATCAGATCGTTTTGCGGCGTTTGTTAAAATGAGAGACTTAATAGTCTTAAAGGTAAAGCTATCAAGTGCTATTATTATTATTATTATTTTCTATTTATTATTAATTTCTTGCACTTTCTTTGTCACTTGTGATCAATGAATGGCTAGGCCTTACGCCATTTGTCTACTATCAAGAAATGAAATTATAAATTATTAGTTTTATGATTTTTAAGCTCTAAAATCAAAAAGAAAAGCTGTAAGTACAAAAAAAAAAAAACTCCAATGCTCCAATTTTGTAACTAATGTTCCTAAGGTGGCTACTAGGTATTTTTTATAATGTGGCAACACCGAAGTAGTATTGCCGATGGCGAGAGTGCGATAAACTCATCGTTTTGTTGCTATCGGCACGAGCCTTAATCGAAGCATCTATCATCACACTCACTCACTCGTCTCGCGCCGAACTTCATCACACTTCGACGCATCATTACTTTGTAGAGTTGTTCATTTTAGTTCTTTTCGCTGATTTAGTTCTTTAGTTCTTTTTTTGGTGAACGAACGAATCGTTCTTTTAGTTCTTTTCGTTCACAGGTCTTTTCGTTCAGTGTTCTCGTTTATAGGTCTTTTCGTTCACCAATCTCGTTCACAGGTCTTTTCGTTCATAGGTCTTTTCGTTCACCCATCTCGTTCACAGGTCTTTTCGTTCACCATTCTCGTTCACTAGTCATTTCGTTCATCGTTCTTTTGTTCAAACGTAAACAAACGAGCTTTTTAAATTAAAATTTATTCAGTCATTCAATGACAAGGAACTTTATGGATATCATCTTAAGATAATACGTTAATTAATAAACTAAAACATACATATTATTATTAAGGAACGCTAATTGCGTTACCTTTTCAGGTAATAAAAGGCACCTTCTGTCGCTAATAATTTGTCCCGCTACAGAAAAAATTCTTTCGCAAGGCACTGAAGTTGCAACAATGCATAGCCGTTTTAAGGCAAACGCATACAACTTTGGATTACCAACTTGCGCTCTTTCCACCATTGTAACGGGTCGCCTTTTCTATGTAAATATTCCTCATTTAAATACTTGTCGATTTCCCGAATGGCTCCTGCAACATTGCTCGTCGGTTGTGTTACAGAGCGGAACTCTGCATCGTATGCATCCCAAATGCTTGCACGTTGTTGAGGGTCAGCATTGGTAGCCACCAAGACATCAAGATCCTTAGAGACCTCTGAAGCTTGAGCAGAACTGAGTTTTTTTTTTTAAATTTTCAACCGCATTTTTAAACACACTGTCGTTTTTGAACCCACGACTCTTGAAGCGTGGGTCGAGAATAGTTTAATTGCAAATGTTACCACAGTATTTAAAATTATGTTTACTTTATCTTATTTTTTAAATTAAATGTCCGGTGAACGAAAACTGTGATGGAATGACTGGTGAACGAAAAGACTGGTGAACTAGAATGGTGAACGAAAAGACCTATGAACGAAAAGACATGTGAACGAGAACGATGAACGAAAAGACCAGTGAACGAGAATAGTGAACGAAAAGACCTGTGAACGAGAACGAATAAAAAGAACGAAAAGAACTAAAAGAACGAAAACCAAAGACATAGTTCTTTAGTTCATTTCAAAGACCCGTTCATTTGGTCTTTTTCAGAACGAAACGACCCAAGACTATTACTTTGTACTTGTTAATATTAATAAAGATATTAATTATTATTAGCAATCAATGCGTTTGATTGCTAAAGTGGTGACCCCGACGTGATCTATACAAAAATCGTAAAATCACAAATACAACAACGACTTTGCGACACTGCAGTTGGCCATAATTTCGCAACATTGTGAAATAAAAATTCCAAAATGGCGCGCTACGAGCTGCGATCTAATGTTCCGGAAAGTAAAGACAACAACGAAGACACCTTTTGGGATAGTCAGGGTAGTGAGATGCAGCGCGAGGAACTAAAACTTCAAATGCAAACTATGGAGGGCAATTTGCAACATTTAAATACAGCCATCACTCAGCAAACAAATACGCGTGCAAATTTGCAACGCGTGCATGTACCAAAATTTAACAAAGCGAACCCACAGCTTTGGTTTGCTCAGTTAGAGCGTTCATTTCGTTTAAGCGATGTTAATAATGACACGGACCGTTTCGACATATTGGCGGTTCACTTGGAGGACGACGTTGTTCATGAGGTCGAGGACCTAATTGCTGCACCTCCAAATTCGAATTGTTACAACGCACTTAAAACTCGCTTGCTGACTAAATTTGCTGATTCTACGGAAAACAAAATGCGACGCCTGCTGCAGGGTATAGACACGACCGGCTTGAAGCCATCAGAAATTTTAACCAACATGAAGCGCCTTGCACCTGATGCTGGGTGTGAGCCAGTAATTCGCACACTTTTCATGAGCTACATACCTCACTCGATTCGCCCGTTGCTGTCTGTGTGGAAAGAGGAGGATCTTGGCAGTCTAGCAAAAACTGCCGATAAAATGCTGGAAGCATGTGATACGAGCTCGGTGTCTAGGATATCTCCGGTACAACAGCAAACTGTAACTTCAGGTTACATTGAAGCCTTATCACGCTTTCCAAAGTCATCAGACGTAGCTTCTTCAATTAAAAGTCTTGTAGAACTGGTAGACAAGCTTCAACTTGAAGTTAAAACTCTCAAGGAATCGCGTCCGAGTTCACGTTCTCTCTCTTTCAATGGCAGTTCAAGTATCGACGGAAAAGACCAGCGCGAATTGTGCTGGTATCACAAAGAATTTGGCAGCAGCGCACGCAAATGCCGCGACGGCTGCCCGAATTGGAAGTCGTCAAACTAAAACAGCTGCCGACATCGCTGGTTGGCGGCAGCTGCATGACGACCAGCAACAATGCCGACGGTTCTTTGCAAAGCAACGAGCCACGTTTGCACATAAACGATCGCATCTCAAAATTACGTTTTCTTGTGGACTCTGGTTCCGTGGTATCCGTTCTACCACGTACGGCAGTAAGGTACAAGACGACGCTTAATAAGTTAAGACTATTCGCTGCTAACGAAACGATAATTAAAACGTATGGTGTACATGCCATGCATCTTGATATTGGCCTTCGACGCTCCTTTAAATGGCTGTTTATCATTGCGGATGTGCAGTCGTCAATACTTGGAGCCGACTTCTTAGCCCATTACCATTTGCTTATTGATCTAAAAGCTAAGCGGTTTATCGACGCAACCACTAATCTCTACACTTTGGGTGTAGTGCTCAATACAACGACCACGTCAATTTCAACAATTAACGATAATAATGATTTTCGAGGTTTGTTGAAACAATTCATCGCAGTTACAAGAGTTCCAGCAAAACACAACAATGCAAATACAGCACACGCTGTAGAGCATCACATCGAAACAACTGGAAACCCCGTAGCTGATCGCCCACGTCGCCTAGCCGGAGAAAAACTAGCAGTTGCCAAAGCTGAAATAAATTTTTTAATTGAGCATGGTACTTGCAGGTCGTCTAAAAGTCCATGGGCTAGTCCTTTGCACATGGTCCCGAAACGAAACGGTAGTTTTCGCGCTTGTGGTGATTAACGCAAATTGAACGATATCACGGTGCCCGACCGTTACCCAATAGCGCATATACACGATTTTGCCGATAAACTCCATGGAAAGACCATGTTCACCACATTGGATTTGGTACGAGCTTACTATCAGATACCCATGGCCAAGGAAGATATTCCAAAGACAGCTGTATGCACGCCGTTCGGCCTAATCGAATTTTTGTATATGCCTTTTGGTTTGAAAAACGCTACTCAAACATTCCAGCGATTCATGGACGATATATTCAGAGGCATCGACTACGTCTACTGTTATATTGACGATATATTGATAATGTCTACATCTGCTGATGAGCACGAACAACATTTACGAACTGTGCTGTCTATATTGCAAAAACATGGTTTATGTATTAACGTCAGCAAATGCCAAATTGCGCAATCCGAGGTGAAATTCCTCAGTTACACTATCAACAGCGAGGGGATACGTCCACCAGATGATAGAGTTAAAGCCATCGTCGACTATAAAAAACCCGATACGATCTGTGAGCTCGGCAGATTTCTCGGTATAGTCAATTATTATCGCCGTTGTATTCGTCATGCATCTGCGATTCAAGCACCGCTCAGCGAAATCTGTAAAGGCATTAAGAAAAACGACAAACGCAAAGTCGAGTGGACTGCTGATGCCACCAAAGCTTTCGAATTATGTAAGCAATCTGTGGCAAGCGCTGCACTAGTTGCTCATCCCGCAGCCAATGCAAAACTGGCGCTCGTATGCGACGCTTCGGATGCAGCGATTGGCGCGTCACTGGAGCAACAAGTCGACGGTGTTTGGCAGCCATTGGGATTTTATTCTCGAAAACTCTCTACCACAGAGAAAAATTACAGTACATACGATCGCGAACTTCTGGCTATTTATGACGCGATACGATATTTTAAGCACATGTTAGAGGCACGTGTTTTTGTCATCAAGACTGACCACAAGCCGCTAGTGTACGCATTCTCTCAAAAACCTGAGAAAGCATCGCCCCGCCAGTTACGCCACCTCGATTTCATATCGCAATACTCAACCGATATTTTGCACGTTGCTGGACTTGACAACGTAGTCGCCGATGCGCTTTCTCGCATAAGTGCCATCTCAATGCCAACTACAATTGCACACGAGAGGATCGAAAGTGCTCAGAGCGAAGACAGTGAGCTAACGCAACTGCTACAAGGCAGCACTTCTCTCAAACTTCAACCTGTTCAATTTAAAAACCAAACAATTGTATATTGCGACATATCAACCGGCACAGCTAGAGCGTACATTCCCAAATCACTACGCTATGAAATTTTTGAATCTGTGCACAGCCTTTCGCATCCAAGTGGGAGATCGTCGCTACATCAGGTTAGTCGCAATTACGTATGGCCGTCCATGAGAAAAGACGTCACTGCATGGGCTCGAAATTGCTTACCATGCCAACGTGCTAAAATCCATCGTCACAACACTCTGGTTCCAGACAAAATCCGAATGCCAGATAATAGATTCGACCACGTACACTTGGATTTAGTCGTTATGCCTCAAGTGGATGGATTTCGATACTGCCTTACAATGATTGACCGTTTTTCCAGATGGCCTGAGGCTATTCCTTTGAAAGACATGTCTGCTGATGCAGTAGCTTCGGCTTTTTGGTCTCACTGGATTACACGTTTTGGTTGTCCTCAAACCATTACGACAGACCAAGGCGCCCAATTTGAGTCTGCTTTATTTAAGGCACTTACTGATTTAACAGGAAGCAAACACATACATACGACAGCTTACCATCCCCAATCGAACGGCTTAATAGAAAGATGGCATCGTTCCCTTAAAACTGCGCTCATGTGCAGTCCAGGTACTCCTTGGATTAGCTTGCTGCCTACCGTGCTTTTTGGTTTGAGAACGTGTTTTAAGGAAGATCTGGGTACTTCGGCTGCAGAGATGCTATATGGTACTCACATTCGGCTCCCAAACGAATTTTACGATGACATGTCAAAGCCTTTTCATCCGAAAAATTTCATCGAAAAATTCCGTGAGCATATGCGTTTGGTTCGACCAGTTCCAGCAGCTCATCATATCAAAAAAAGCATGTTTTTTCTGAAAAATATGCATGATTGCTCCCACGTCATGTTGAGGACAGACTCCGTTCGGCAGCCTTTGGAGCCTCCTTATTCCGGCCCTTACGAAGTCGTGGAACGCGCAACCGATCATGTATACATCATCAAAATCAATGGAAAAGAAGTAGCTGTTTCTACTGAGCGACTTAAACCAGCATTCACACTTAGAGAGATCGAGCCTTCATCGTCTGGTGATACTGCGCCACGTACTTATGAAAGAAGTCGTAAGGTCAGATTCGCTCCCGACTTGGTCACTGGGGAGGGGGTAGCTGTGGCAACACCGAAGTAGTATTGCCGATAGGCGAGAGTGCGATAAACTCATCGTTTTGTTGCTATCGGCACGAGCCTTAATCGAAGCATCTATCATCACACTCACTCACTCGTCTCGCGCCGAACTTCATCACACTTCGACGCATCATTACTTTGTACTTGTTAATATTAATAAAGATATTAATTATTATTAGCAATCAATGCGTTTGATTGCTAAAATAAATTATAATGTGGCGCCATCTATAGCGAATCGTCACCTTTGCCATTTAGCGGCATTTTTTAAAATTCTGTGCTGCCATCTAGTGTAATTTTCAGCGCGCCATCTAGAGTCACGAAAAATCAACACTAACGTGGCGCGCTCTACAACTTTTATTTACAGCGCCATCCTGGTTTGATATAGCTTTCACTTGCTTGCAGAAGCTGACGAGCATGATACACATAAGGACTTTATGATAGGGACATTTTTGACCCGTTGAAACTTTAGCAGTTATTATTATAGTAAATAAGGCCCATATGCAGTTCGAAAATTTTCGCACGGAATGGCAAAACTTCATATAAAAACAAAATCCCATTTGGGATATCCCTTTTTTCGAACTGCGTATGGGCCTTTAATTGAAAAATTTGCAGTTCTCTAAAAATAATATATTAATAAATGTAGATTTGTGATGAATGAAAGCTGCTTCAATAGATATTTCGTGGTGGAGGTTGTTATTTTTTTTGTAACAAGATAATAGATAATTGGAAGATTTGCGTAAGATAGAAATTTGTTCACAGGTAAATAGAGTTAGGTTAGTAGGATATATAAAATTGAGTGAGAGGTGTATTGCTGATGATACAAGTAGACGCGAGGCATAGGTTAATTAGGTATCTATGGATGATATTAATGTAACCTAGCCGCAGTCACAAAATTTTTATGAGAGAAGTTCGATGATGGGATCGGTAGGTAGTGTTAAAATTGTTCTCGATGATTATAGAAAAGTTTTATGCATTTTAATCCCAGAAATGTAGCAGTGTTCTGTTATCTATATCAGCAGAATTTTGTTTGCGAGTTTTTTATAGCTGTGGAGTAGTTATCTAAGTTCGCTTCGGCAGCTTTTTGTGTAGTTCGCCCTTTTTTGCATTTGGTACTTAAAACTATTGTTAAATTATTAGGTGCCCAACTAAGTTCTCGCTGTTTTTTTGATGAAAATGTAACTTTAATAATAAAATAATAAAAGAATGGTTGTCAATGACTCATTCAAAGTATTGCCCATCGCTAGCTACAACTTTTTCCCATCTTTCTGGCAGAGTTCGAATACCTTGACGGTAGAAGTGTTCGTCTTTTGAGGCTATCCACGAATCAAGCTAGACCATGTGCCATCGAGCGGAACAAGTAAAAATCGGACGGCGCAATATCTGGGGAATATGGCGGGTGGGGTAGGACTTCTCATTTGAGCGTTCCCAAGTAGGTTTTAACAGGATTGGCAATGTGAGGCCGAGAGTTGTCACGCAGTAAAATCACTTTTTCGTGCCTCTGCTCGTGTTGTGGCCGTTTTTCTCGCAGTGCTCGGCTCAATCGCATCAATTGAGTTCGATACCGTTCCCCAGTGATGGTTTCGCCTTGTTTCAACAGCTCATAATAAACAACACCGACCTGGTCCCACCAAATGCACAGCATAACCTTCGCAGCGTGAGTATTCGGCCGTGCCGACGACGTGGTAGCATGACCGACGTGGTAGCAGTCCCCAAGAATTTTCTTTGGGTTGCTGTAATGAATCCATTTTTCATCACCCGTCACGATGCGATGAAGAAAACTCTTCTTTCTTTGTCGCTGGAGCAGTTGTTCACAGGCGAAAAAACGACGCTCAACGTCCCTTGGTTTCAAATCATAAGGAACCCAAGTTCCTTGCTTTTGAGTCATTCCCAACGCATGCAATCGCTTGGAAATGGCTTGGCGGGTAACTCCTAATGCTGAAGCAAGCTCTTCTTGCGTTTGGCACGAATCCTCATCGAGCAATGCCTCCAATTCAGCGTCTTCGAAGGTTTTGGGTCTTCCTTTACGTGGACGGTCGTCAACATCGAAATCACCGTCTTTGAAGCGACGGAGCCAATTACGGCACGTTGTTTCGCTTGGAGCAGCATCTCCGTACACTTTTTGGAGCTCAAGATGCGCTTCAGCTGCCGTTTTTTTCGAACAGCAAAACTTCATATAAAAAAAAAATATCCTAAATGGGATTTTTTTTTTTATATGGTTTTGTCATTCCGTGCGAAATTTTTTTGCATTCTGCGTAGACCCCTAATAGCAGAAAATTGTGATTCAATTTTGAGGGAACATCTTTTCTTCTTCAATATGATACACACTGTTGCAAAAACTTAATATCCCGCTTACATTGAGGTACGGTGTAAAAATGAGATCCGTGGGAACTTTGGGTTCATGGAAACGTTCACCCGCCCCCAAATGGGATTTATTATCCCAAATGGGATTTTTTTTTCATATGAAGTTTTGCGATTCCGCGCGAAATATTTCGTGCTGCGTAGACCCCTTTACGTGTAATTAATTTTATTTGTAAAAGTTTTATTTTGTTAATGTATTGCAATTATATGCGGGATTTAAAATAAAAAATATATATTTTTTTTAGTATGACGTGACAGTTTGAATGTTGGCTTTATATAACATATTTGCATATCATTTGCAAGTGTTGAAAAATACATCTTTTAATAAATAAATAAAGTCTAAAGTTATTGTTTGAGCTTAAATTGGTATAATGTTCTATAATTTGGTGGGGATGTGCCTGAGCCAAGTATTCTTCGTTTCAAATTAGAAAAGAAATAACTTTTGTGTTACTATAGCAAACGACTTAATTTGTCCACTTTCACTACCAAACTAAAAAAAAAAAAAATATGTTTTTTTGTTGACGGAAAGCAGTTGAATTATCTAATCAATGCCAATGTATGCTTAGACTTTAAGGAAATAAGATAATTAACTGCTAAATAAAAGATTTTAAAGCTCCATAAGCAAAAAATAAGTTCAACAAAAACGGCAATGAGCCAACAGATGGAAAAAGATAACGATGTTTGCGGTTCTAATGTTTAAAATTAAGCCCCGCTGACAATTTGCTAAATACTACAAAACTTAAGGAAAAAACTTCAAAACTGAACAGGTTCGTGTCGTCGCTTTACAAATGCCTGAGTCAGCCTGTGCATCAAAAGCGACATTTAGCGCAAAGAAACAGCGAACACAAAGCATGGACGTAGTCAAGATTTCGTCTATGCTTTTGCAACTCAAAGTACTAGATGCAGACACGAAAAATAAACAAAACTTCATATAAGAAAAACGCTGCCAAACGTTTGGCTGGTGGTATGCAGAAACAGTGTTGTTTGTTTTTTTGTTTGTTGATGCTGGCGTCACTTGCAATAGTAATGATGTTAGCAAGTGATATTTTTTGTAGCTAAGCTCCTGATCGACACGACCCTATCCGAATTTTTAGGTGAAATTGCTCTGCTTTACGTCCGCATAAAAAAAAAACCCGGTGATATTGTCGAATTAAATGACACCTATGCCAAAAAAAAATGATTTGTCCCATTGTACCTCGGTCTTTGCAAAAGCTCTTCTTTGTTTACCGCTGATCTAGGCCTCAACAGTAAATTTAGCTAACAGCAAATGGCGGCCTTGAACTTGAAAATAAACAAAATGGCAGCTAGGGCCAGTGCTGCCGATTTTGCAGGAATATTAAAAGACAGATTGACAAAAATAAATGGAATGCAAATTGGATAAATTTATCAAAAAGAGATAAAAAAAGACAATTAACGAATTAACCAGTGTTGCCAGATATACGGATTTTTCAGTATTCTACTGATTTTTTTGAATTTTATGCTGATTTTGAAAACAATGCTGATTTCAATCTTATTTGTAAGAAATCTGGATTTTTCGACGAATATAAGTAATTTTTTCCTTCTTTATCACATGACGGTAAAGAAAAATATTCATAAAATCACCTAAATAGGTATTATATGTATATATAGGAGAGCTCGTAAAAAACGGTCAACACTTTCAGAGTGTCCGAAAAAAACAGCTCTCTTACGAACACTTTGAGAGAAGCGATTGACAAAATACACTCAATTGTCTTGAACAAAGATATTTATTGATTGAATCTCTTTTGTTCTGATAATGCACTATTTATTTCAATGTACATAATACATTTTTTATTTTATTTTATTTTTGTTGAACTTGTACAGATATTTTATGTCTCAGCTACAGGCTCAAGATTTCAACGAGTCAAGAATCTGCTAAAAATCCAGAGAAGTTGTAAATAACACTACAAACTCCTGGAGCAACGAATTTTTTATCATTAACAATTGAATCGTTTGCATTTTTTTATTATTTAAAATTTGTTTTTTTCATAGCGTGGGAAAGAATATTTTTTGAAATTTAATTTTTCGTCTCACTGAAAGATTTTTGCAATATTTTTATACATTAATCATGTAATTTTTATTACAGTAAAAATTATGTGAGAATTTTCCCACGAACAATGTGAATTTACACAGAAATAAATATAATGTAATAAATAAATGAAGCAGATTTATTTAATCATTTTTTAAATTTCTTTCATCATTATTATATGAAGAAAAAGCAAATATTTAACTACACGATCTCCAAGCTTTCCTCCGGTTTTCCCCATGTTTTCCTGATGTGTTACGCACCTGCTATGACAGTGGAGAAAACCTCGAGTATCTCCGCGCTTAAAGAGATCACTTAACAGCAATGAGTGCAATAAAGATAGAGATACCTCACTCTGGAGTAAACAACATTTTTTCATATTATAAGTAATCAAAATTCGTTAAATCGCAAAAGAACGCCCTTTAAGTTAGTAAGGCAATAATTGATATAAAAAACTTGTAGGTAATGTAAAATAAGTTATACTGATTTATACTGATTTTTTTTCCTCTACCCCCACTTCGCTACTAGGTGGAACACGGAAATTCAGTTCTCACGATCTGGCATCACTGGTTTCATTTTATTTATTTATTATAGCATAGGCTTTAAGTAAACTTAAAACTAATAGAGGAGAGTGAAGCGCTGGCTGCTGGGGCCTTCGGCTTAATCACTGGTTTTAATACTTTTTATATCCTGTACCAAAAATACAAAGGTATAATAAGTTCGATCAAATGCATGTAACGGGCTGAAGGAGACTTGACAGACCCTCTAAAGTATACAGGTGAAATTAAGTAAAGCGGTCCACTTTTTTGGTGGACCTGATGAATTTTACATATGTTATAGAGCTACTAGAGAATATTAGCCACGTAAATTTTTATTGAAAAATTCCGATTGCTTATCGAGTTATTGATAACTGCATATTGCATTTTTCATTTTTAAATGTCGTCAAAATCGAACAGGTCGCCCAAAAAAGTGGCCTGCTTCACTTATTTTCGCTGATACATATTTATGATCAGCATCCACAGGCGGGTCGAAGAAGCTCATGAGGTCTAAAATATACAAATTATTTTTAGTTTGTGGAGATACCACACCGCAGTCTACCGCAATAGAATTTTCCAATTGCTTAAAAACCTTTATGTAGCAAGTTAAAAAAAATACTTTCGTTTTTTCATTGCTCATCCGTGAATGAAAATTTTAAAAATAGGTTGGAAAATTCGTGAGCTATAGCAAAAAATTAGCACCCCCTAGTCCCATGCCTTGACGGTCAGAGAAGAAGAGGAGAAGAGGAAGACCACGCGCCTGAAGCTTTCTCAGCCTTTGGTGTTACAGATTGGCGATAGCACCTGGATACAAATGTTGCGCCAGGCCGAGATCCGCTGGGGTTGTATAGACAGCGTCAGTTAAGAACAAGAGCCCGCTTATGACAGACAAGCCAACATTCAGACCGACAAAATTTAAGGCAAAAATTTCCATCAGAAATCAGATTTTTAAATGATTCTTAAATATCTTGAGACTCGGCCAATTATGTTTACTAGGGGGCCTTCTTTATTTAATTAAGATCATCCAGACAATTATATACCCTGCACAATTCTTTATTTCCATAGTGTTCATCCCATTGTCATGCTACAGTCGGTTTTGCCCGACATTACAATACTCTGGAACAGCAACGACCAGCATGCTGCTATGATTCGAAACTGAAATAGGAAAGTTGATAATGGCTCCTTTGATACTGTTCTGTTCTGTTCAACAAAGAATGAATGCCATTAAATATTGAAACAAATTTTAACAACAAAATTGAAATAATGTCAAGTGAATTGTTGTTCAAGGTTTGCTGAACGTTGCTGCCGTTGCTATTCCCCCTTTCATGATACATTTTACACAATAGTGGGTTTCAGTGGAAACTTGCTGTTATATTTTTATTTTATTAATTATTATTTAGTAAATTTACTTATTCTCTGAAGACAAATGTAAATAAAATATGAAGAAAAAAAAAATACATTTTAATGTTTCGTATGAGTTTTCACCTACATGATTTCAACGTATCGAGATAGAACTTACATTGTGCACACCATATGAGGTGTGGCTATCACATAGTGTAAGTTTCACCTCGATGCGTTCACGCAGACGAACACAATCGGTACCACACTGATTTCTTGTTGACGTATTTATATATAGATTTCCAATTTTGAAAATTCTTATAAAATGTCAGAGGATAAATGCTTATTCCAATCAAGTACCTAGCAGTGGGTACTGTGATATGCTTTGGGGGCGTCATTTCAAATTAAGCAATCAATTGCTCAATTATAAGAGTAATTCATTTTAAATTCAAGAAATATAATTTTTAAAATTTTTGGGGCAAACTTAAAAAAAAAAATATTTTTTTAATAAAAATTGAGAAAGTTTGTTTGTGACTAGGTCATCTAAATCGGAGAAGACTCGTTTAAACTCTTCTTCTTGCCTTATTTTTACTTAATAACTTGTTTATTTTTATTGGATTAATTGGAGCAAACTGTACCATCCCATGGTTTTTATCAACCCCACAGTACACATAAGTCTCTTTATTTGTCATTGCCAAGTTGCATAAACCTTGCGAAATCCTTTGACATCTTTATTTGCTAAACACATACACATACACATGCACATGCACACATACACATTCTTAATAGACTTATCAATGTCCGTGCAATTTCCGAGTAACCACAAGCTTGAAAACACACACACACACAAGCGTCAAGTTCAAACACCTGCTAAAGTTGAAAAACATCAACAGTAATAGCTACAACTCTGATAAGACTAAACACACCGGTTCAAAATGGAGACCGACATATGCTAACTCGTTCATTTCAATGCGGCACATTAACCCAAAGTGCACCCGGCAATGTTTGGTCATTGGAGCACACGGCTCAGTAATTCCCTGAATGTTCAGCATACTTAGGTGCTGGGACTCATGCCAATTGCTATGCAGCAAAGCGCGTAGTAAGAGGGGTATATATATATTTACATGCCCTTTTTGGGTGTGCAACACGCCTCTGTATTGCCCTAGTGGTTGCCAGGAAGTTGCTCGTAATTTTGTTTCCGCTTGATTTACAAATATTTGCATGGCAAAACATTTTTCAACAATTTGTGTGCTACAAAAAAAAAAACAATAAAAAACCCACTGAAACAGTAAACTCAAAACAAAAATGGTTAAAACCAGAAAAAATACAAAAAAAGCTTGCCTGAAAACTAAAACTAAAATTGCAAGGAAATGTTAAACAACAACAAAAACAAGTTGTAGAAATGTTTTACAAACTCTTCTGTGGCTCAACAGAAAGCAAACCAACTTGGCCAACTCCTTGATGCACCCACCGACTGACTCTATGACTGACTGACGAAATAAAGCACGTACTACAATGGGCGTTTTAAGTGCAACTGTTTTTAAGTTAAGGGTATCACAAATTTTAATAGAAAGCTAAACAATGCAATTAAACAAATTGTTTGCCATACTCTCCACAGACAACTTGGTAACTCTGCAACAAATTGCAACAAATTGTAGTTTGTAATTAGATCAAAGCTGTTGTCAAATTTCAGCAGAAAATTGTACTAATGAAAAACTCAACTCAACATTTGGACAATCTGGCAAGCCAGAGCCCAACACAAATCCAAAGCAGACCAAGGCGAAATAAAACAAAAATATTTAGTGCCAAACTAAAACAAAACTGCATAAAATTGCCAATGACAGCTGCACGTTCTACTGTTAAAGGCATAATGACATAAAGGCTTATGGTTAGCTTAATAAGAATTTGTTTTGTAGTCTGGCAACGCCCCATCCCACACTGAAACATGCTGACGCACACATGTAGACACAAATACAACTGGCAACACTGTTATCAACCGACAAGGACAGCTGCAAACAGTTAACAGGCTGTCGTAATGAACTCTAACTATTATACCCGATAGTTATTTGGATTTGGAATTATCATTGCTTTAAACATTTTAGAATATAAGCTGCAGACGTCCTTATGTAGGCTACACTGTTGTTGTGTTGGCCCTAAGTTGTTGGTTGAGTAGCAGAGAGGGTGACAGTTGAGCGTACAGAGAAAATAAAGAGAGTTAGCGCAGTGCCTGCCATTTGTTTATTTCCTTAATAGTAGAAGTAGCTTCTATTTTCATTTACATTGTCTCTGTTACTTCAAAGGACTTTCAAGTTCTTATAGTTTGAAAATAAATGGTAAGAGTATATTACATTTGTGCAGAGTTATGTTACATGTCTAGGAGGGATTATGGCATTATGACGTTTGTACGGCAAAATGTGACGAAAAAAGGAGAAAGGAAACTTTTAAAAATATTTTTTATACTAAAATATCAATAAAGCACTATGTTTGGTAAACAAATAAAAGATACAATTCAAAACATACATGGCGTTACGTTTCAAAAATTAATTGCTATTTGACTTGAATTACAAAATGTTGAATTTCTACAAATTGGGCAAGTACTTTGGTCCTTTTATTATGATGATTTTTATTGTGATTAAAAATACTGATTGATAATTTTGCAAGTTATTAATTCAGAAACATTTTTTCGGTTTTTTATAGTATCTGTCGTGACATTAATTGGCGTGATGTTACGCAAATATCCATTACAAACTTTTTTAAATAACTTTTGTTTTTAATACCTACAATATTCATAACATAAATGAATATAATTCGCTTGTAGAGAAAAAATGATTGATGGTTTAAAAAGCTTTAAATTCTTTAATTAATAAAAGTAAAGTGGTTAGGATACCCGGCTTTCAACCGGGAGGCTCGGGTACAACTCCCGGTAAAGAAATAAAGTAACTGGCATTTCTTTCTCAAATTGTTTAATTACAATTTTCTGAGTCGCAAGCCAATAATGCTTGTACTGTAGCTCTTATTTTGATTTGATATATGACTTTTCATTTTTCGGTCATGTTGCATGATTCTGGGGAAATGCCTGTATTTTAAACTATTGTAAATTCGTTTCAAATATTTGCTTTATTAATACAAGTAAGAACATGTTTTTATAAAACTTTGAACTTCCTAAAAAAAATTTCCAGAATTTTGGAATCCTTTTCAATTTCCTCAGTGCTTATGTAGCAACGGTTGTACATAATTTCATGGGCTGATCTGTAAATCGTTAGTAATGTGCATAATAATAGAATCGATTATATCAAAGACTTAACGTGATGGAGTCAAACAGACTACAAATTGGTTTCAACGACGTCCTCTTTTTATACCCTGTACCGTATGGTACAAAGGGTATATTGTGTTTGTGCAAGCCGAAAATGTATGTAACGTACAGAAGGAGAAGTCGGAGACCCCCCAAAGTTACCTAAAGTATGATCAGAGTGACTAGAGAAGTCGATATACCCATGTCCGTCTGTCCGTCTGTCCGTCTGTCCGTCTGACCGTCTGTCCGTCTGTCCGTCTGTCCGTCTGTCCGTCTGTCCGTCTGTCCGTATGAACGCCTAGATCTCAGAGATGGTAAGAGCTAGAGCAACCAAACTTTCAGATAAGATCCGTTATTTATCCATAGGAGACAAGTTTATTTTATTTTTTTGATATCGGGACTACATTATATAGCTCCCATAGGGGTGTTTCAGAGGACCTCGAAAAAAAGCAAACGTTTTAGATGGATAATTCGTTTGCTTATGAAGATATCATAACCAAATTTGGCAATCGGAAGTTTTTTAGAAACCCCCAGCACTGTACCAAATTTTATCAAAATCGGTTGACTATATCATATAGGTCCCATAGGATCGATCGGTCGAAAATTTGTTTTTTGTACAAAATTCGTTGTGTTTCGTTTGTTTGTGAAGATATTGTAACCAAATTTGACATTAAGAATTTTTTTATAGTTCCCAAGCACTGTACCAAATTTGATCAAAATCGGTTGACTAAATCATATAGCTCCCATAGGACCAATCGGTCAAAAAATCGTGTTTTGTACAAAATTCGTTGTGTTTCGTTTGTTTGTGAAGATATTGTAACCAAATTTGGCATTCTGAAGTTTTTTTGAGTACCCAAGCACTATACCAAATTTGATCAAAATCGGTTGACTATATCATATAGCTCCCATAGGACCAATCGGTCAAAAAATCGTGTTTTGTACAAAATTCGTTGTGTTTCGTTTATTTGTGAACATACCGTAACCACATTTGGCATTGAGAAGTTTTTTAGAGTTCCCAAGCACTGTACCAAATTTGATCAAAATCGGTTGACTATATCATATAGCTCCCATAGGATCGATCGGTCGAAAAAAACGCTTTTTGTACAAAATTGGTTGTGTTTCGTTTGTTTGTGAAGATATTGTAACCAAATTTGGCATTCAGAAGTTTTTTAGAGATCTTCAACACTGTACCAAATTTTATCAAAATCGGTTGACTTTATCATATAGCTCCCATAGGGCCGATCGGTCGAAAAAAAGTTTTTGATTAAAAATTCGTCTGTTTTTGGTTGTTTATGAAGGTATCATAATCTAATTTGGCAATCAAATGTCTTTTGGTGTTCTTAAGCAATTTACCGGATTTGATTGCAAGCAGTGGTACAGGGTATCCCAAAGTCGTCCGCGCCCGACTTTAACGTACGCCATCTTTTAATTTAATTTAAATTAAAAAAAAAAAAAAAAATTTAACAAAAAACCCCTACGTGCTCTTTTTTAAATTTGGAAGGAACGGTCGATTTATTGGAACGAAATTAATACCGTCTAAAGGCCTATACGCACTACTATTTGGGATTTTTTATTTTTTTTTTTATATGAAATTTTGTCATTCCGTGCGAAATTTTTCAAACTGCGTATAGGCCTTAAACCTTAAAATTTTTTGTAGGATAGGTGCCCAAATTTTGAAGAAATGCTCCAGAACGTCGAAATTTCATGTAGACGTGTATAGCCTTATTGATTTCGTGTGTCATCCTGATACTCCCTTTACACCTCATGTGTTCTTGCTTCTTTCCAGCGCATTCAATAGTCTTCATGCATTTCTCTTAGTTTAACTTCTCTTTGTTTGTTTATTTATTTGATTTATCTACAACATCTTATCTTTGTCTTTGTTTCGTTGGACTTCTGGACTGTACCCTCTCCCTGCTTTGTCCAGCCTTGGTTAATGGCATAACTGTTGACTTCGTGTTTGATATTTTGCATTTGTAGCTAATACTTTTCAGCTGCTCCGTTGACATTTACTATCGAAACGCTATGCCAAGGACACATGCATCTTTCGAACCATCAATTACGGCAATTTGTAGCAACCAAGTTGGAGTGCAGTGTCAGGACATGGCAAATCACCAGCTGCCAATAAATCAAATGCACAAATCTCAAGCCATTTCAGTGCTGGTGACTTTGCCTGTTGCACTCACTCGTACTACACCTCTGCTGGGCCATTGGTGCCACCAAGCTCAAGCATCTTCGACAGCAAAAATGCATTCACAGCACCCTCTCAAATGCATTAATCACATCCAGCAACACAAAATGGCGGCAGCTGCCTGGAAATCTAGATTTTAAACATGCAGAGCTCGTTCGATGCACAACAAATTTGCGAAAATTTACGCCAACATTTGGCGAGTGCAAATGAAACAGCGGCTCACAAATCAGCAGCTAGTCAGCTGAGCGTATCTCTACCCCGGTGGCTACTATTTATACCCTGCAACCAGAGAGGTCCAGGGTAATATGGATTTGTGCGATGTATGTTATATGCAGAAGAAGGAACATTAGTTCCATGGGCTATTGATATAACCCGTGATTCCCCGGAACAAAAGATTGCTATACGTACAATCTGATTTTGTTTTGATTTTGACTTAAGTTGAACTTCTGGGTAAAAAGGGCTGAAATTGCAAAAAAATGTCTTTCTAATGCCGATACTTTCAAAATCGGGCGTAATGAGAGCCAGGGTCATATATTGAGTATCGACCCAAAAATGTTTAATTTTCAAAATATCGCATTCCCAATTAACTGTGAATTTTTTAATTTTGATTAAATTTTAAAGAAGGGCCTATGTGGAAGTTAGACGAGTTTTTATAGCAGGGTATCCCACTGTCGACAGTGACAGGTTCCATTTTTTTTTTTTTTTTTTTTCTTGTATTGTACTATAGCTGCTTATTATGGACGGCAATCGACACCGAAAAGTTCGATATTCAAAATATCGGATCTGCATCGCCCCTAACTTCTAAAGTTCGCAATTGACTTGAATAAATTCTCTTCTGCGGATGGGTAACGAAAGCAACGAAAAGAAACTAGGGTATCCCTAAGTCGACACCAACAGTTTCTAATATTTCAATTACGAGTCGTAATGCATTGCATGCAGCTGCTCATTATGGACGCCAAAGTTTGATTTTAAAAATATCGGATCGGCATCGCACATTTCTAAATAAAATTTTTTTATTTTTTGCTCCTAACTCCTTAAATTCACAACTGAATTTAATAAACTCTCCTCTGCGGATGAGTAATGAAAAAAGAAAAGTCTGTCTTACGCTGTGGAAGCCATTTGCTTTTTTGTTGCAGAGTATCCCTAAGTCGACACCGACAATTCCTAATATTTTTTTTGGCTCACAACGTATTGCATGCAGCTGCTCATTAAGGACGCCGGTGCAGCGTGTATGCCCCAAATCTCCCTCTAGTAATTTACTTTCAAACTCTATGTTTTTGTTGTTCCCGCTGAAAAGTGCACTTTGCCATTTTTCAAATGCTAAAGTAGACAACAACAAAAGCTGCATCTGGATTTATACCATACCAAGTATACTGGATGACTTTTGCTGCTTGAAGTTGAAATTGAAATTGAATTGCGATTGATTGGCTGCGTGCTTGAACGACATCTCTGGTAAATCATGTGCACCCAAGCACGGATTTCCAGCCACTTCGGCGTCTTGTAACTTTCGCTTATTGTTGGGTGCGGGTGTGTGTGTGTGTATGTGTGCATGTGTGCATGTTTTGGATTATGAACAGCACGAAACAAGCTGTAAAGTAACAAAAAGTATATAGTACTACGGATACTAGCTCTATTTGTTTTCTTTTACCCTTCCAAAGAGTACATGCCAGTACGTCTAAAAAGTATTCTTAGCTTAAAACTTGTGTTGAAAGCGATCGAAGATTGTCCCTAAGTTGTGGCAGATAAAATAGTTGGTGATCGAGAACTTGTTAGTGTTCCAAAATTAGCCAGATCCAAAAAGGTGGTTGGCTTTTGAAGCGCTTTATCATTTTGCCAGTTTCTTCAGAAAAACTGGTCATGTGTCGATTATTGAATTAAAGCAACATATGACGGTAAACTCCGAATGTTTTACGAGTTTTTGTAGATGTGAGGAACCCAACCCGCTGAAGAAAGATGTTCCTTCACCATAACATTGCAAGCTCTCACAAAAGATTTGTTGAGCATCCAGATCATAAGGTTAGGTTGATTAGTATGCTCAATCAATAATTGAGATCACGCAGAGAACCCAGAGGTCCATTGTGATTTCTAATTGTGTAAAGGAATAAAGAAGTGTGAAAGTGGAAGAAGGAAGGAGGGTCAAAAAGATCTGGTGGTTATTCCTAGTAACCTAAGTCCCTTTCCTTGAAGAACGATTTGTGGATTCGAAAAAAGTGACCGGAGTCGCTACGGGCGCATAAGCCAGACTACCCAGGTCTTCAAAGAACGGTTTACCCAGAACCTGGGTTCTTCTTCTAAGAAGCGCCGGGCAATCACATATCAGGTTTTGGATGCTTTCTGTCTCCTCCTTATCTCCACAGCTGCGGCAGAAGTCATGATAGGGGACTTGCATCCTCTCGGCCATTAGGCCTATGGTGCAGTGCCCCATTACAACTTCTACCACCATCCTGGTTCTGTTCTTATGAAAGCGTAAGAGTTCATATGTTCGCTTTGAATTATACCGTGGCCAGATTGCTTGGGAGATGCGACAACCGGACGCAATGTCCGATTCTCTTTCCGTCAGAGCTCTGGCCGTCCCCCTAATTAGCGATACGACGTCCTATAAGGGTTAATTTATATTCGTAACCGCTAGGTTAGCTGGCAGTGCTAAACCGTTCCTGTCGCACTCATCCGCCTCCTCGTTACCAGGGACACCGGTACCCAACAGAAGGTGATGTATACGGTTGAGCGTTCAGATCATTGAGGTTATATTGTGCAATTTGAAGTAAGCCGCTACTTGTTGTTCCAATGTCGACACTGTCTACCTCTTTGCCGTCTTTCATCAACAGCTCAGTTCCTTAATCTTAAAAGCTCCTTCATCCTCACGTGCCACATGACACATCGGAGTCTCTGCAAGATCGCTTGACTGTATCGATATCTTTGTTGAGTTCGACATTAAAAGCCAAAAATATTTTGAAACACTATTCTCTCCAACAGCGCCATCATCCTTGCTTCATCGCCATTCAAAGGGGAGAATAGGAGCTATTTAGACTCCATTGCCTATTTGTCCGCTTGATCTCTACACAAGATATCCAAATTCCGAATAACCTCAAATATATTTCTCTCCAGCAATCTCAAAATCAGACAGCAGTGTATTTCTACTGGAAAATCATATACTTCTTCATCTTACCATTTGCCACCAGACCCTTCCTCACTGATTCTATTTCCATAGTTGTAAATGCTTTGGTACATCATGATTACCATGACCAGTTGTCTCTGAAAACGCTATTCAATTAAATTAAAAATAAGTAATTCATGAACTGAAAAAATTAGGGGCTTTGCTCGCTGCGTGCTTTGAAGGACAACCCATGACGGGATATCCCGACTATACTATACCCTTGAGTTTCTACACTGTCCATCCGATTTGGAGGCTCATGAATTTTAAGAAATTTACAATCGGTGACTGTAGCTTCTTAACATACATAGGTTCTTTTGGTGGGGTTTTTTTATTTGTCTCCAATAACACCCAAAGTTTCCATATTTTTATATTTGCACCCATAGCTAGCTTTTCAAAAAAGGAAAGTCAGTTTTAAAATTATTACTCAGAAACTGCGGCAGCAAGTCGCGGAATTCTATTCCGGTGAAACGGGGGATAATACGAAAAAGTTAATTGAGTGGAGAACTAGGCCAGCAGACGCACCTTGTGGCAAAGTTTCATGTTCCTAATTCTTTTGGCTTCCAAAAGATAGACGGACATGGGGAAATCTATTGGCCTCTTTACCTAGATTTGGGTTTATAGTGCTATGGTCAATAAAGATTAATAAATTTATTTTTGTTTAATACACGGTTGATGTCGATCGAGCTCTGAAAAGTGTTAAAAATCGAAAAAAAAAACTAAAAAGAAGATATAGCTATAAAAAAATGCCTTTTACTGGAGTTAAGCCTTGCAACCCGAAAGAATAAGACTTTTGATTAAGCTAAATTTTGTGTGTTATTAGATAACTATCAATAGAAAAATAAATAAAAATCGTACAATGCTTTTTAATGCAGCCATTAATGCCTTATTTCGTAGAGTATTTTACATGTGTGGCTACAAATTTCTCTTTTTCTTCTAGTTTTTTAAAATATTTTCTTTATTTACCAGCCAACGAGAAAGTTTTCAATTTGCCATTTGTGTCTGGCATGGCTTAAAATTGATTTTGAGTTTTTCTGGCTTGGAGTGTTGCCGAGTGTATTGAAGTGGAGTTTTGTGTATTGTTTAGTCAATAGCATCTGCTCAAAAGACTTGCTTGTTTGTGAAATAAAGTTTGGGTAAAATTATCAACTGGAGCGGTTACAGAAATCCAAAGAAACAGAAAGTCGTTCAAGCTATATGTATAATGTGTGTATCTATATCTATAGTAATTCATTGATAGGGCGCTACTGTTAAACATAATAATGTAAAAAATAATTTTCAACTCCATTTCGAAGTATACGACAAAAGAAAAAATCCATTCATGACACTTTACTTTGAGCTAATCCGTAGATCTCATCCTAAGCTGCATTGATTTAGCACTGGAATTAAGTATACATTCGGTTAGTTCACTTGAATTCCAGAACTACAAAAATTTTCAGAATGCAGAAATCTTAAAGCTTCATTGCACCATTAAAAACTTCAAATGCAAAAAAAATAAATTTATTAGGGTACATAAAATGTCAATTTCCGCCTTCTTTCTTTAAACAATGTTTACCGATTTTGAATCGAAGCACAGTGGTGCTAATGAAGTTCCTAACTTGCTAATTAAGCCGATATTTTTTACTTTTTCGATAGCTAATAGAATACCAGATTTTTAGGTTTTTTTTGGGATGACTTCAAATTCACGCAGTTAAAAGTTTGCATTTGTAGTAACACGTGTGAGAATTTGTTCTAGTAATTTCGAATAGTAAACTTTAAATTTAAATAAAAGGGTAAAATAATCGAATATCGTATAATCTTTTGATTCGAAAAAAAGATAAAGGTATGTATTTAATAAAAAATGTATGTCTGTGATCTGTGCTTATATGTGTTAGTTGTAATTACTAGTTTAAAAACCCTCTTTGATATACTGTATTTTCTAATGTATTAGAAACTTCTTTAGAGTTAAAGTAACATAAGGCAGGCTGGGTTCGGTTTGATTCTTTGGTTCTTTGTTAGTACTGACCATCGTGAATGTAAATTATCAAATATCAGCTGCCTCTTTTTGCCGGTATTCAAATAATTTTGGTTTTTAGGTAACATGCCGATGCAAAAGCAAGTGCTGTTTGAAGTTTGGCATGGGGAGATTACTCAAAGTAAAAAGAATTAAGCTGTTGAAAATTATGTGTTTACTCATATAATTGATACAGAAAAGTACGGTAAAAATTAACGCAAAAAAATTAAAAATCAATTCGCGAATTTTACAAAGAAATTGCATCCAAAATGGCGAAGAATGTAGTCATAATTTCAAAAGCATTGCAAAGGATTTCAGGAGGAAATTCTCGTTTTTCCTATGGCTATGGAAGATTTGTTTAAAAATCTGTTAATATCGTCGGACTCTTTAACAACATCAAATTTGATTTCGTCGAAAACGTACAACTGCTTTCACCAGAAATAGGAAACATTTATTAAGTTTTTGTTAAATTAGTCATTTTTAAAAAAACTATTTATTTAAATTTTGTATACTAAAAAAAACCCATAAAAATCACTTAGAAAAAAACATTAAACAATAAAAAAAAATTAAAAAAAAAAAAAAATTTTTAATTATTAAAAAACAAAAATTTTGAAATTATCTGTTTTGTATTGCCATACAAAAAAATTTAGAGAGCCAATTTAAGTGCCATAGGTACTTTTCATGTTAATAATTTTGCAGCGCCACGAACTTCATTAGCACCATGGCCAAAAGTCCCCCAGAAGAAAGTCAAAATTTGGACAAAATGAATATTTTATATGATTTAACACATATTAAGATATCCTGTGCAAAAAAAATTATTAAATTCTAATTAGTGGTTTTTAAGTTATTCGCAATCAAACTGGACATTTTGTATTTTATGAGCTTTCGCGATAATTTACAGAAAAAAAAACCTGCATTTACCATGATATATGTAGCTACGAAATGTTAATTCACTTTATTATTTATAAATATCACTTCAGAAAAAAAATAAAATTGAGCTTAAAAACTTTTTGGTTTTAAATTTATTCGAGTAGTTATAAAGATTTAAGAGATAAGGCTTTTTATCATTTGGATAATTTGCTTTAAGCGTGCCTCCGACTTCCACTCGATATTTGATCGAATAAAAATTTCATAAATTTCTTTATATATTTTAAAAGAAAATGTAATTCTTCACTATTTTCGGAAATTGAATTTTCTATCAAATTTTAAAAATTGACCCCCAGGAAATTTTATTATTTTTTGAATTTCTTAGCAGCCTAAAAGTAAATAAATAAATAACTAAATAACCATTTTTTATATTATAATTTGAAAATTTTAGAGCATACTTACAAAGATGCAAACCAAAAAATGTAAAGATGATTAATGTTGACGGAAAAACGTAAAAATTTAAACATGGATTTTTGTAATTTTTTTTTTTCGAAAATTACAAGAGCATGCCAAAAAAATTATAACTTTTAAAAACCACATTGATTCGTGGTGTCGTCTTTTTGGAATTGGTTTGGAAATCTGAAACTGTTTCGGGCTATAACTCCGAAACCATTCAATATTTTAAGTATTGGCTATTTTTTCAATGTATGTGGAGCTCATATCTATATAAATAATGGTCCAATCCAATAATACAGTCAACATTTTTTTGGGTTTTTTTTTTAATTTTTTCCAATTTTGGTCTAGATTATCTATATCTTAAAAAAAATCTGAGGAGGCTCATAGTTCCCAGAAAAATAGTTCAATCCTTTACAAACACGTGTGCAAAATTTCATCACTTTAAAAAAATTATTATGGAAATGCGAGATTTTTGGCAAAAATATGACAATCTGGGCCCACAGTGCACTGTGCGATGTGGCGGATAAACAGGCTAAACTCCCAAAACATATGATATATATCCATTTTATTCTCACTTTTTGGGACAAAACTATTCAAAATCACATATGGTTAGATGTTGCCGATGTGTTAAAAAAATTAATAAATTCTTTCTACACAAACTGCCTTCTAAACAATACTGCCTTATTGCTAAACTACGCCTTGAAACGAAACGGAAAAAAGGTACAAGGAATAACAAATTCAGTGTCTACCGTGAATTCGTAAACGAATGAATAAATGAATGAATGAATGAATGATTGAATGAATGAATGAATGAATGAATGAATGAATAAATGAATGCTTGAATCATTGAATGAACGAAGTTAGTCAATTAAGTCAAACAATTTTATATATACATAAGAACAATCGTATCAACACATTAAAGCCAAGGTTTAAAAATCAGAACGGGCTTAAAATATTTTTTAAAAACTAATTTAACCCGTACACCCAATCATACAGCGTAAGATTGTATTTTAAAAATTTGTCTGCTAAATATATTTATTGAGATAAAATACTCATAGCACACACGCACACCTAAGAGAGCGGAACTCGCGATTTCAGCGGAAGCAATCAGGTAATGGCGACAATTGCGTTATGTTGCACATAAAAGCACTTCAGGACATCATTTTGTAAAAAAAAGAAAGTCGAGGTAAATGTAAATATATAAGGTACAGGTAGTGCTAAAGTGTGCATTTTTATAAACTTTAGTGTGCGTGTGGCACTTGCAGCCACAATAAACAGCAAACATGCAACAACATGCAGCATATGTTGCAGCTGTTGCTGCTGCTGTTGCTTTGGGGCGAACATGCCACAGCCATAGCGGAAATCCTTGCGACACAAAATATATATTTTCTACCAAATTTACAATATGAAGTGGCTTGCTTGAGTTGCTGCCAAAGGTTGTTATGTTTCCAAACTGAATGTCGCCGTAGGTTGCTGGCACACTTCATTGCATTGAGAAAAACAACAAAACACAAACCAAGCATGTGGCAGTCATATGTTGCAAGCGGGGCGATTCTTTAGCAAACGAAATGGATTTCGGCGAAAGAAATTTCACATTTTGAAACTGATATTTTTACCCAGAGCCAATGAAACCGTCTAGGAGAAGGAAATAAGATGGATCCCAGATGGATAGAAGAAAAGTTAGCTTAATGTGTTTAATATATTTATTATAACAGAGGACCAGAACCCTTCTAGCTACAAAAAAAAACAACATCTCTCCGTTAAAACCAACCCATAGTTAAGTTGCTGATTGAGAAGCGGAAACCCTATTTTAAAGCCCATTTTAAAATACCTGCCAAAGCTGTCATTTGCTTTTCTATTTCGGAACAAGTCACATAAAAACTATTTCATAAAAATTTTAATTATAGAGTACAAAATGGACGCCTGGAGTCGGAATTGTACTCACCGTGAAGTTGTAATTTTCAACATAAGCTCTTTAGAGACTATTAAGTTTTTGTATCACCTTTTTTTATAGCCGCCCCAGGAAAAACCTCCGATTCCAACTATTGGACTCTGTGACGTCATGGATGCTCAGGAAAGAAGCCGTCAGCGTTTGAAGCCTAAACCAAGAGAATGCTTAGATTGTTGCATTGTAGAAAAACGCAACTGGATAAAGGTGTTTGGATTCACACCGGAAGCACGTGACAAAGTGTTGCAATTGTTTATGAAAAATGGCGCAGTTTGCAGATTGCTTGTGACGTCAAGAAACTGCTTTTATCTGAAATACCAAAATAACATTGATTTTAACCGCGCCCAGCGGCATAGTGAGAAAACCATTTTGGGAATCAAATTTTGTGTACGTCAATTAAAGGAAACAGAATTGAAAATTTTGCAAAACGGTTACCTTGGAAATGAAGTCATAGACATACCAGAACGCAGACCTGCACAGCGGCATTGGGGTCGTAATATTATGGGTCCAGAGCGTTATAATGTACAATCTTAAAATTGTAATGTTTGCTATTTGTCTTTATATAAGTTAATTTATTTTATAATAATTTTTATTATTCTATAGCTATCGTGTTTTTGGTATGTGTATAAAAATATTACAAAATTGCGCCTCGCGTGTATAATAAAAAATGTATCTTTCAAAAAAACCATAAAACCACAAAAAAAAATTGTTTGATTAAAAAAAAAAAGCGCTTAGGTATAACTGAATATTCTTCTTACCAATCTTGCAACCGCTGGCGCCATCTAGATTGTCCAACAAAATGGGCAGCACTGTTTGCTTATGAAGCTGCGCACCAGATAGAAAAATTCTTTGCGCTAATAATTTTGAAAGCGTTTTTTTTAGGACTTTTGCGTTGCTACGTACGGGCCTTAAGAAAAAAACAATTTCTATGTAGGTCAAAATTCTGTGTAGTCGAAATTTGTGTTTGTTTTATCAAAGAATCACCCATGTCTATATATAAGAGCTCTTCTTATTTCATGTCGTTAGTTGTGTTTCTGTATGCACTCAGCATACAATAATTTCCAAATTTTCATGCGTGTTTTACTATTGGATCATCAAGGACAGAGACAGAGTACCGTTAATGTGGTTCTATTTTTCATTTTAACACTGCACATCATTAGAACTACGTCAGAAAATTGTGTGTTAATTTTTATTACTCGCTAGTAGCGCCATTATTTCTGAAATTATTAAAGTAAAAGTTTTCATAACCTTAGTATCTGGACACATTTTATTTCTCAACGTGAACTCCCTTAGCAGCAATAGACTATGCGCATTGCTCCAATTTTTAATGCCTGATTTGTCAGGAAATCTGTTTTCACCAACCCATTTTGAAACGGATCAAAGTCACTGGGGGCCACATCCAGAGAGTATTGTGGGTGAGAGAGCCATTTTTGTTGCAATCCATGCAGTTTTGCATAGGCGACAGCGCTCTTGTGCGTTGTTTCCATGTTGTAGTGAAGAATACATTTTTTTTTGCCATATGCGCAACATTTCTCCTTAAATTAGATTCGATACGTTTCAATTGCTTGAAATAATATTTCCGGCTATCGTTGTTCGAGGATTAGTCTGTTGACTTTCGGAACTTACTTGGCCATGCTCTTCCTAGCAGAAATTTACTGCTTCGACTTGGTCCCTAGTTTCAACAACAGTTACAAAACGGCTCCAACAGTAATCCTTCTAACGATTGAATCCCGCCAAAAGCTTTTTCGAAATAGTTACCTGATTAGATTTTGGTGGACTTTACGCAGTCAGCTTCAACATACCCAAATTTTTTTGTCATATCCATTCGTTGGCTGGAGCTCAAGTTCAGCTGTCCAATATATAATGGTAGATATCAACTGTACGGACTCCCCATAAAGTTTATGGCATAAACATATTTCAATTCGTTTTTTATCTCCGCAAATAGCATACCGCAGCGGTTTTGGTGACGCCATCGCGGTAAGTAGACGTTGGTCCAGAGTAATCCGAATATATTTGTCTGAACACTTGTTTTAAAAAATTATAATTTTTTTTTTTAAACAAAAACCCATTTTTCAAATTGAACTCGGATTCCGCACTGTGCTTTCATGTAATTGTAATTGTCAAAAACTTTTTAAAAAATTTTTGGAATCGCATTGACTCTGGTTCACCTAAAGTATTTCGAAGATTTTTAAATTAGTCTTAGTTTGTACATTTACCTCCCAGATTCCACCACCCCTTGCCCATGAAAATTACCGATTTCGATCCAAATCGGCATGGTACTCAGGTACCCCAACTTTTGACTGAAGAATTTAGTTACGATATCTTTATAAACATTCGAATACAACGGATTGTTTCTATGGGAGCTATATGATATAGTCAACCGATTTTGATCAAGTTTGAATTCCAAGTTTGTTTGCGATATCTTTATAAATAACAAAATAAGTAAAAAATTTTAATATTTTTTTGAGGTGCTACATAATACGCTTAGGGAAGCTACATTATATAAGGCCTATATCGAAGAAATAACATAAACTTGTTTCCCGTAAGAAAATAGTGGTCTAATCCAAAAAAAAAAATCAGGAGTCTAGTCCAAAAGTTTCGTTGTTTTAGCGCTGGCCAACTCTGATGACTCCAAATAGGCAGATGGACGTGTCTAAATGAACTTCGCAAGTCACTCTGATCATACTCTAGGTTAACTTTTTTGGTTTCCGATGTTACCCCCTCAATACATATTACATTCGTTAAGGGCTTGCACAAAGTTAATATAACCTCATATATCATTGTTGGCTCTGCGATCCGTAACGAATCTTGGCCTCCTGTAGAACACGCTTCCATCTAGGTCTGTCTCTTGCTGTCGTCGTCCAATTTCTGGTTGAAATTTCGTTTGCTTTTTGGTCTTCCAATTTTCCTTTTGGATGCTGGAACACCCATATACACCTTCTTTGTAGGGTTTTCTTCAGGCTTTCTTATTATACGATTCAAACTGTCTCAATTTCACCAGTTTGCTGATCACTGATCCTCCTAGCTCACTTGCACACTTCTCATTGTACCTTAACCTGAATCTAATCTAATCTAATCTAATGTAATACTAACACTAATAATAATATAGTAAAATTATAATTTTATTAAAATCGGTTGGAAACTTCGGGAGCTTTAGGCAAAATTAAAAATTGAAATGCTCATATGCCAAGAAGCCCACTTTAGGTACACGTATAGATAAACATATTTGTTCAGAAGCTACAGTCATTTAAATGGGTATGTAAGCTATAATATAAAAAATCCTTTTACTCTATATGAGATGTCATCCTCCCTAATCGTTCCACGGATATAGGCGCGGAAAGAAAACAGAGGCGGAACCCCCTAATTATTTTTAAGGATCAGCTATTTTTAAGCATGAAATTCAAACTGGAAAAAAATACAGATCTAGTTTTTATTAGTTAGGAGTGTCGACCTTATACACGTATTTTCGGCCTAATAGTAAAAAATGTAAATTATTGAAACTGTCTTGAGATGACGGGAAAGTATGGGGTAGCACATATCAGATCTGGTCATTTTAAAGTGTAAAGTGCCGGAAAAATTAATGGCAACCTTACTGTTGTTTATTGAATATTTATTTTTGCTAAGAGATCCTATTCCATTCTATGACCCTGCCCCTTGATACGTACTAGACGATAAGACAGCCCAGACAGAGCCTTTAAGTTAAGCAAATTAAATTAGCATCTCGTTTGTGTTTTTAAAAGCAACCAAAACATTTAATATGCGCTTTGAGAGAGCGCACAAATGTTGCCCATTTAGTGATAAAAATGGTTTAAAATGTTCGCCGGGGAACACTCTGTACTACACACCTACAGAATTACAATATACAGCTTAACTTTCGGTGCAAAGAGCCATAGCACCCACTAGAAACATTGTCAACAACAACAACAACAATTAGCCGAGAGTCAGTGCACTGGCTGGCCAAGTGGCTTTCTAGCTAGCAGGATATCTGGCCGACTGGCCAGCTGACTGGTCCTCCGACAGCATAATTAATTGCGGTAATTAGTGTGTTGCCAACAAATAGAAAAACAACGTAAAAACAACCCACCAAATAGCCAAAAACAACATCGTACAAGTACAGCCCGGTAACACAATTTCAATGCAACTCGCGCACATTTGCTTTATAGAAGATTTGTGGCCCAACTCTGGCATATTAGTTAACCAACTTGGCCAACTGCTCTTGAAAGGCCGGCAGCGTTACAAGTATTTGTGCTAATTTAGTTTGCTTTTTACTACCATATAGCGGAATTTGCCGTCATTAGAAAGCGTAAAATGATTTAACGGCTAAACAAACAGCCGGACAAATACACAGCGCATACTTGAAACAAATCTCAGTAGTTAACCGCCGGCTACACAAAAAAGAAAGGAAGCAGTAGAAGCAGCTGCTCAGTCGCTGGTCTGTTTGCTTCTGCCAGTTCTTGAACTTATTCTTCAGCACGACAAACTAGTCCAGGACTGGTGACTTACTGCAAAACTAGATCCGTCTGCATCTAAAATGCTATACAACGTTGCGATGTTCTAAGCCATGGACAGTTGCCACCAACGCAATACAGTTTGATAGTCGGGGCCAATTGCCACCGTTATCGCTATGTGGATAGCGATCATGGGATTCAATTGATAACGCTCTACTAAAGACCCTTTGAATTCAAATTGAAGAAGTACTTCTTGATTTCATTCTACTTTTAATATTTTTTCTTGTGTTTGTTTTTCTTAAATCCTATTTTTTTTTTTTTGAAAACTCTCACTAAAAATTCATTTATGGGGTCATAGGTATATTTGGCGATTAACAATCAAAGGGGCAGTATTACCCTGCTTAAAGCCCATAGCCATAAAAATGTTCCTTCTGAAGCACTAAATTGCTTTAGATTACTCTATCTCCATAATATTGCTTAATTAGGCCACTTTTTAACAAGAAAACAAAGGCTCTAGCTGAAATAGATACCAAAAAGTGCCTAAAGCGAAAATAAATTTCCCTAAATTTTAGTTTATCAATTTAATGCATGATTTAGTTTAAAAAAAATGTGTTTTCACTTTTTGTAGCATTATGATTGGTTTTAATTTAAGGAGACTTTTTTAAATTATGATATTTTCTCATTTTCTTTAAGTATGTATGTTCCTTAAATATGTAAATCACCAAATCGATTTGATTCATATGCATACCATATAAAGATGTAATAAAAAGACACATTGACATTTTTAAGGAACATATTTACAAAGAATGAGAAAATTTCGAATTTTTTTTTTTAAAGAAAATATGTTGGTAAAAATTTAGAAACAATTTTTTTTTATGGAACCCTATTGAGAAATTAGATTTAAATTAAAAATTAGTTTACAAATATTCCGTAGTTTAGTCACAATTAAAAAAAAGTACAAAAAATAATATTTTTTAATCAAGCTATAGCACAGGTCTACAATTAGCGCGGTCATGTCAGTTGTTGGAAAGCTAAGGGTCATTTTCGAAGTAATTTGCTGAATCCTGGGTCACAATTGACCCGTCACGTCAGGATTTTGAGATATTTGAGGTTATGTAGCCGAAAAACGGCGTTATTTCCTACTTTTGAGGTTAATTGCTTCGGAAATGACCCTTAGCTTTCCAACGACTAAAGCATGTTGACCTGTGTAATCTGTTATGTAGAAAAACTGTAATTTTGTTAAAATATCCTTTAAGCAACAGACTTCAAAATCTTATTAGCAATTTTTCCCAATTTTTCAAACATTTGTTGGCTGCTTAAGTTCAGTGACTTACCTAGCTGGTAAACTATTCAATTATATGTACAACAAAAAAAAAATGTTCATTTTGTATCTACCTCAACGCTAAAGGATTATCACAAATTTTAAAATATAGCACTCAAAAAAGTAATCGTAATCAATGATTATTCTGGTAGTTAAAAAGATTCGCCTAGCTTAAACAAATTATTTATAGTAAACACTTCAGCTCAATGATAATTCATAGCCAAAATATCGATTTTAGAAGCATCTTATATAGCAATTAATAATCATAATGGCTTTCTAAAAACAGAAACAAAAATTATAAGGATGCTGAATAAAAATTGCGTATACGCAGTGTAGCCTTAATGGACGCTCACGGTATGCATGGCTAGTTCGGTCAAAAATTGTGCGCAACTGTTTTAGCGCACAATCAACCAAATTTGAGCGTTGTTCAAGCATTTCTCCACTTTATGCCAAAGATTTGTCTATTTTGTTCAGTATGCATTCATGGCCGAAAAATGGTCTAACGCCTGGCTAAGGAAAAGTAGTGCAACAGTGGAAAATTCAACGCATTTGTCAAACAACTGCGGAATAGTTCTGCAGCGGTGGCAATTGACACCCGTGAACACAAAAGGATGCCTATACAGTCTGTGTACAGTAGTCTGCTCACACTGATATCCCACACACACATTCTTATATCATAGCCAAGCGGAGAGACTTTTTGCTATTCGTTTTAATTGGTCACTTGGCGCGCACAAAAACAATTTAATTTTCGCCATTTTCTTATTATCTCGATTTTACACTCCAGCATCTTTATCCCGAGCAACTGCGTGGGTCTCTATGTCGCTCTTGGTTGCTCTGTGGCCTCTCTCTCTCTCTCGTCCACTCGTTGTTGTTGTCAGCGGCGTTAGTCACTCAGCATCAGTAAAATGGCTGCCAGTTTATGTAATTAAGCGTAGCATACTTTTGCGCGTTGCCTTTTAATCAGCTGCCATTATAAGTGGTATTGGTAGAGAGGAAAGTTTCAGTAGTTGCTGCCTTTGCAGTGCTGTTTTGTGTTATTAAATCTTTTGTGTGTAATTAAAAATTACAATTTTATGTCTTGTTGATGCCCAGGGCGCACATTGCGACCAACTTAAAAGCGAAAGTTCAACGCAAACTGCTGCAAGCAGTGTATTTAATATTGACTTTGTTTTATTGCTTTATTTTATTTACTTTGGAAATAAAACTAATAACGCCAGTTGTGCGAATCGATAAATTGTATAAAATAAAAGCTGTTTGGCATAAACAAAAGCCTTTCGCTGACATGAAAATTGCATTGACCTAATAAAGTCTACTCCGAATGCATCCATTGAAGCTGTCCAAGAGGCTTTTCGTAGCAGACTTTGCTACCACCCCCCAAAAAAAAGAAACGAAAGTTAACGGTCAGTTTGGTTTTTTGCAAAAAGCTTGATGCACTGGCAACAGAATTGGGTTGGTTGCTCCTCGTCCGCTTAGTGGCAGCACATCAGACTTGTGGCATGACGCGCTTTGGGCGTGACTGTGGCAAGTGCCTTAATAGTGCTTTAAGTCCAAATTGCATTGCTTGTTTTGCTTAGAGTGCAATGATTTAAGCCACTATTTCGTTTTATGACCTCGATTTTGGAATTGAAACATTGGACGCACATATTGGCACTGATGTGTAAACTGTTTTCTAATGATTTTGAGAAATTAGAAGTATCAGTGTGGGCGGATTTATAAAAAAAGATAAATATTTAAAGTTGATTTAAAATCATAAATAATATAATTGCAATTCAAAAACATGGCTAAGTTCTTAGTATTCGTAGTGAAAGCAGATATTTTGGTATATGAAAAAATTAAAGTGCTGGTATTTATCTCAAGAAGCTGTTGACTCTGTCAATATACAAGGTTAGGTTAGGTTAGGTTAGGGCGGCAGTCGGGACCTAACGTCCCAACTCACTTAGGCCAGAGAATTGGCCCGTTGTGATACCGCTGGGTGGGCCTTACACCACCCTTCCCCCATTCAGGAGGTCCCCTATATGTTCCAAAATCACGCCCATCCGGCGGCTTTAATAAACCTCGAGAGGCTTCTTGGACTCTTTTCCGAGAGTTGGGATAGGTCATTAAAGACGTATGATTTAAGGAATCGGAGCCTTGTCTTACACAGCCCAGGGCAGTGACAGAACAAGTGCTCCACCGTCTCCAGCTCCTCCTCATCTCTACAACTTCTACAGATATCGTTGTGAGGTGCGTTGAGCCTTGATGCATGGATACCCACCAGCCAGTGTCCGGTGATTGCCCGGATAACTGTCGAGCACTGAGCTCTATTTAAATCGCAAAGTTGCTTTGTTCTCTTTTTGCAGTATACCGGCCATGTCTGCCGTGAGATTCTACTCGTGTTCGATATCCGATTCCACGCTTGATTAGCAGCTAGAGCAAAGTGATTCTTAATACTCAATTTACAGCTGGCCATAGGTATACCCAGACGCTCCTTATCCTGAAGGAGGATGCTGGTAGTTCCTCTTCTTGCCAGTTCATCCGCAATGCAATTGCCCTCAATATCCCTGTGTCCCGGGACCCAGATGAGGTGGATCGAAAACTGTTCTGCCATCTCCTCCAGAGATGAACGACAGTTGTTCACTGACTTCATGCATGATGTCATGGATGGTAGAGACTTAATAGCCGCCTGGCTATCTGAGTAAATACAGATATTGTTGCTTCCAATTGGTAGGTTTTTAATTATTGAGACGGCTTCCTGAATTGCCATGACTTCAGCCTGGAAGACACTGCAGTGATCTGGGAGCCTAAAAGATATTCTTACGTTGTGTTCCTCAATGTAGACGCCCCCGCCAACACGGTCGTCTAACTTGGAACCGTCCGTGAAGATTTTTGTTGAGCCACTTGGGCCCGGTATGCCAACATTCCATTCTTCCCTGGTTGGAAAATGGGTCTCGAATGCTGTTGAAAAGTGTTCCTGTGGGGAACAGTAGTCCGTACCATCAGGAATTAGAGGATTACCATTAAGAATCCTAGAGTGACCGAAGTCTAGGCCATTCCATTTTCTTGCCTCTCTCATACGTAGAGCTGATAGAATGGCTATTTGCTTTCCCACTTTATCCAGGGGCAATAGGTTTAGGATGGCATCTAATGCTTCATTTGGGGTGGAGCATAGTGCCCCGCTGATAGTTAATTCTGCAGTCCGCTGAACCTTACTTAGCTTTTTTAGGACGGTTTTCTTGTCCATTGATGGCCACCAGATTGAGACTCCGTAGAGGAGAATCGGTCTCACGATGGCAGTGTATAGCCAGTAGACTATATTAGGAGACATGCCCCATTTGAGACCAATAGCCTTTCTGCATATATACAGGGCGATCGTGGCTTTCTTCCTTCGATCTTCCGTATTTAGGTTCCAGTCCAGTTTACTATCGAGGATTAGACCAAGATATCTGGCTGAACCGCTGAATGGTAGAGTGACACCATTTAATTTTGGGTTTAAGAGAGGGGGTATTTTGTACCTCCTGGTGAAGAGCATGAGCTTGGTTTTTTCTGGATTAACTCCTAACCCGCTATCTGCAGCCCATTTGGAGAGAGTGCATAATGCGTTTGTCATGCGCTCACATAGTGTTTGAGGATATTTTCCCGAGAAGGCAACTGCCACGTCATCCGCGTATGCAGTTATACTGCATCCACCACCCTCCAAGGTGCGCAGAAGACCGTTTATTGCTACATTCCAGAGGAAGGGAGAGAGGACTCCCCCCTGAGGCGTTCCTCTATTTACGTATCTTACGATACTGGAATTCCCCAGAGAGGATTGAATAACTCTACATCTGAGTAACTGTTCAATGAGACTGATGACCGTCGATTCCACTCTCAGGTCCTTCAGTGCTTCAATAATTGTCTCAGGTGTAACATTATTAAAAGCCCCTTCAATGTCTAAGAAGGCGACTAATGAGAATTCTTTATAGTGTAGTGATTTCTCTATTCCTGAGACTACAGAATGCAGAGCTGTTTCGGTGGAGCAGCCCTTTTTGTATGCATGTTGTGATTCAGACATTTTGGATTGAGGAATGGTTTTCCTGAGCTGTAGACCAATTAGTCTTTCCATCGTCTTCAGAAGAAAAGATGAAAGGCTAATGGGTCTGAAATCATTGGGAAGTGTATGCGTAGCCTTCCCTGCCTTTGGAATAAAGACTACTTTTGATATAAGCCATGGTTCCGGAATAGTTCCAGTGGCTAAAGTTCTTCGGAAAATATCTGTCAGCCATCTTATGACAGATTCCCCTCCATGCTGCAATTGCGCCGGGATAATATTGTCTGGTCCCGGCGATTTATATGGCTTGAACGTGCTTAGAGCCCATTTAACCTTATCATAACTAACCAAGTTGGCAGGGACCTGTGACCAGTCCACCCTAGGATTGATCTCCACTGGCTTGTTGGAGGAGCAACCTGGAAAGTGGGTGTTGGTGAGCAGTTTTAGCGATTCCTCGCTTGAAGCTGTCCATCTACCGCTGGATTCTCGCAAGTATCCAGGTGTCGATGCGCATTTAGACAGCACCATTCTTAGCCTTGCAGCGTCAGTGGTACTTTCAATCTCGGAGCAGAAGAGCTGCCATGATGACCGTTTGGCTTGACGGACTGCCTTCTTGTATTTTGACAGGCTGACTTTATATTCATTCCATGAATTTTCGTCATCCCTAGTTCTAGCACTATTGAACAGTTTGCGACAATTGCGACGTAATTGCCCAATTTCCGACGACCACCAAGGAGGTTTGTCTTTCCCCCTTGGTGTTCTTAATTTGCACGATTTTTTAAAAGCATTATTGCATGCATTTGTGAGCGTTTTGATCAGGGTGTTATTGAAGTCTTCCGAGTTAGGACCTCTTGGCGGGTCCTTAGGAAGCGTTCTACCCATAATCTCCTCAAAAAGCCCCCAGTTTGCCGAGCGGGGGTTTCTAAATTTCCCTTTAATGGACGGGGCTAGGGATATCAACGTCTCAATATACCTATGATCCGAAAAGGAGTGGTCGCTCAGGACTCTCCAATTTTGGACCATATGGTACAGAGAGTTTGACGCCAAGGTAAGGTCTAGGACTTCACTTCTATTTCTTATAATAAAGGTAGGGTCATTACCTCTATTGCATATCAATAAATTAGTAGACAGGATGTAGTCAAGAAGTAACTCACCCCTTATGTTAATATCAGTGCTTCCCCACTGAGTGTGATGTGCATTGGCGTCGCACCCTATTAAAAGGTCGATTTTCTCGTCCTCACTATCCTTCACAAGGCGACGTACCCCTTGTGGAGGAGGATTGCTCTGGTCGTGAGCCATATAACACGAGCTTAGTCTCAGGCTGCAGGATTCCAGCTCTAGGCTTACAGCTGTGTTGTCTTCATCACTGTAATTAGGAAGCAAAAATACATGCAAGTGCTTTTTTTGCTAGAATGCAGGTACGAGATTTACCTGAGTTTTGCGCTGCTAAGAGCTTGTAGTCATTTGTCCTCAACCCAGAAATCTGACCTTTGCTGAGCCAGGGTTCCTGGATGAGGACTATATCGACTTCGCCTTGGCTGAGGCGAAGCGTTAGAGCTGCTGAAGCTGATATACAGTGATGGAGGTTAATTTGGAGAAGTCTTATCGACATTTTCCATATTAACCTCCACCACTGTTATGTTGGCCTCTTCTTCATCGGTATCCCCGAGAATGGAGTCATCGTCCCTTTGACCTAGCTTGGAGAGCTCCCTTGCTAGGTCCGACGATTCCGAGGCATATCCCTCCAGGATATCCTCTCCTTCACTCATCACCTCCGGGATGACAGGCTCTGGGTCTTCCAGCTGTGGTTCGGGCGCGGCTTGCTTGCCACCCGCAGTGTCTGTGCGGTACACCCGAATCACAGCTTTCTTATACCCATATCTAACCACGCCATCCACTTTGGCTAGGGCTTCAATATACAAAATATAAACAAAATAAATTGTGGCTTACAAACGCCATTTTAACAAAGAGCCATTTAAAAAGATCTAAAGTTTATTGCAAAGAAAAAATTCAATCATCAGTAAATCCAGCTATCAAACCACCCGAAGACTTTTTTTGAAAAAGTGTTAAAAACTCAAACCCGAAAATTTTCCCCTTCAACCATGTGTACACACCACTTGAATAAACTAATTCTCTTTTTTTTATCGAAATCACACACCAAGCCTACCCTTATCAATTAAAAGCCCATAAAATTAAATTAATAAACATTAGGGGAAAGGCTTATAAGTTGACACACCATAGCTCTTTTAGCTATATCTCGACATTGAATACACATAGGCATCAATGTAAATGTATATAGAGCTATAATCCATAATAAGCAAATCATTTTAAATTTATAAAAATAAGCATTCTACAGACAATTTTTAAAAGAGCTTGAAACTTTCCAGAGAAGTCAATATTGTGGTTTTTTGTGATCGGATTTTCTTAGTCGCCATGCTAAAAATTAATTGTTATAGAAAATATTGAAAAAATATATCCGAAAATGGCAGAAAAATGTACAAAAAACAATTCAAATTAGTTTCATTGATAATTCCACACAATAAAACAGTCATATAAATAACATAGCAATGTAAAAAAATGAAAATATATGTTTGACAATTTACAAGCTAAAAAGTGTGCCAACTTACATTTTTGAAGCCATTTTGGAATGCGTTGAAAAAAATTTGTCTATTCACTGTATTTACGAAAACCTCTTATGATTATGAAATTTCATTGAATTTCAGTTCCAGCACATATATTTTCCTTGATTTTTATACCCTGTACCGTATGGTACAATGGGTATATTTAGTTTGTGCAAGCCGAAAATGTATGTAACATACAGAAGGAAACGTCGGAGACCCCCCAAAGTTACCTAAAGTTGGATCAGGGAGACTAGAGAAGTCGATATACCCATGTCCGTCTGTCCGTCTGTCTGTCAGTCCGTATGAACGCCAAGATCTCAGATCTCTGTTTTTTGGATATCGGGGTTACATAATATAGCAAAACCAAAAGTTTGAGATGGATAATTCGTTTGTTTATAAAGATATCGTAACCAAATTTTGCACTCGAAAGTTTTCTAGAGATCTTTAACACTGTACCCAATTTGATCAAAATAGAACCAATCGAGCAAAAAAATTTTTTTAAAATATCATTTGATGTATTTCGTTTGTTTATGAAGGTATAATAACCAAAGTTGGCATTCAGCAGTTTTTTAGAGTACCCAAGCACTAAACCAAATTTGATCAAAATCGGTTTCCTATATCATATAGCCCCCATAGGACCGATCGGTTTTTGTACAAAATTTGGTATGTTTCGTTTGTTTATAAAGATATCGTAACCAAATGTGGCACTCGGAAGTTTTTTTATAGGTCCCAAGTACTGTACCAAATTTAATCAAAATCGGTTGACTTTATCATATGTATAACCATAATGACCGATCGGTCAAAAAAATTTGTTTAGTGCAAAATTCGATTTGTTTTGTGTGTTTATGAAGATATAACCAAATTTGGCAAATAACTGTATTTTAGAGTTCTGAAGCAATATACCGGACTTAATTGCAATGTGGTGGTACAGGGTGTCCCAAAGTCGTCCGCGCCCGAATTTAACGAACGCCATCTTTTATTTTGGTTTTCTGATTTCTTTAAAAACAATTTTTATATTTTGTCACACACACACTGCGTTTTTTCATCTGTTCGCATCAAAAACACATTAAAAAGACAGGTGAAATTTTGGTATTTTCATTGCTAGAACATCAAAATTTACCAGGTGTGCCAACTTACAAGCTGTGTCAACTTACAAGCCTTTCCTCTATATAACAGCCTAACATAGAAATAAAACGATTTTCCATTATGGGTAGAATGTCAATAAAGTATAAATGAATTTTTGTACGTCAAAAAGAGAAAAACGAAAAGAGATACTGTAGAGCGGTGCAATTTGTTAATGAAGGTTAAGCTATGAAAGCTATCGAAAGCTTACTAATAGTAGCTTGATTAGGAGATTAAACGTTAAGGAAAAGTTTGCTAAAGCAGCTCTTCCATGTTCAATTCTGCCAGCCATCATACAAATTCAAAACAATAATACAAATTGTGTGGGACCCAAACTAAACAGCAGGTATCCAGCAATTGTTCTGCCTTGTATATTGACGCTCAAAATGGCGTAAACGCTTTCATTGCAGAGCTGCAGCTGCAGATACACAGATACTAGTACATAGATAGATGCAGACTCTGATAGGCATCTATAGCCGCTGCACACAAATAGAAAAATATTTAACATGCGGTTTGGCAATAAAAGTCACTGGACCCAATATGCCGGCGGTTCATGCTATTTGCGTTCCAGAATTCGTTCGTCTGATTTATGGCGTTGTCCTCGTCGCAAGGGCTTAGTCCAAAGACCTGCCATGTCCCACGGAATGCTGAATTTGTGAGTCGTAGTTGAAGCGATATGAACGAGAAGCGGGCCTGATTGACAAACCCGCTGTTTGCCAAAATGAACAGTTTGACATGCTGGTTTTCGGTTGTGGCTGTGGTTTTCCTCTGCGGTTTGGCCCACAATTGCCTATGCACAGCAGGAGAAACTGTCTATAGTAATGGCGTGAGAGGCACTAGCTGACGTTAGACAAAATTGTTCGCTTTACAAAAAATTATAGGACTTGGCAGTATTTAAGCGTTTTGCATAGAGCGTGGTTATCCTGCCTGAGGCCCTAGGAGATAAGGACGACAGTAGTAGTAGTAGTAGTAGTAGTAGTAGTGGGTACCCTGTGCCATCTTTTCTTAAAAATGGCAAGTACAGTATTGACGTGTAAGCTTTTTTAGCAGCCCAAACTGATTGCATGCTGTTTGAAAAGTAAATTGCAATTAGAAATTTTATTTTGTTTTAAATACTAGAATTTCAATTGAACAATTAATCGACAAAATGTCAATATAGTTTTGTTTATTACGATCACAATAATAATATTTACCTATTAATTTAAATACTTTTTGATATCATGACGACGAGATAGAAACGGTGGAGACTTTTCTTTGTTTAGGCAAGGCCCTAAAGGCCAAAAAATGCAAAAATACCCAGGCGGCCCAAACGCTTTGCGAATCCTTTGTTAGAAAAAGTGTTTATGTGTAGAATAAAAAGATTTTTTATTGATCATTTTACATATCTGTCGCTAAAAACTTTCCAAGATTTTTATTGCATTTTTGAGGAAGTCCTTTTATTTGAAACGAACATTAATTTGAGCATAAATTTAAAAAAAAATACATTTTTGTAATGGTTAGCTGACTCCTAAATTACCCAAGATGTCTTGATTTAAAATATTCTAATCGTCAATGATCGCTAAAGGCTGTTGCAACGTGTACAGCCTTAAATTTAGTATTTGTTGTTTAGACAGGCCAAATTTACAGCTGGGAGGCACTGGAATTTGTTCGCGCTAAGGAGATGCTGTCCGCACTGGAGCTAGGCTTGTTTCCTTTTGGAACTCTTTTATTTTTTCTAGACCAGTTTTGGTAAGCTGACAGCTTCAAATGTTGTGCACTTTTACTTTTAGAATTTTCCTTGAGTTTTGCTAATTCGAGCAGATCAGTAAGTGAGAAAAGCGTGCCAAAAGAGTCCATTGGCAGACCCAATATTTTTGATGCAAACTCTTCATCAAAACATTGCATAGTCTTTGCTGTAAGTCGGTTTTCCGATGGAACTTTGCCACCACTTTGTCTTTGATCACGTATTAACTCAAATGCGTAGCCAAAAGCCTGATCCGGTGGTTTGAGAGTGCTGCGTGAGTCGATCACACAAAATGTTAATACCTGTTGAAATAGACCCAGCACCAAGGCTTCCTCAATGGCAGCATCGCTAACCAGCACACAGCCCAAGACTTTACCCGTAGAAAGTTCTCGCACACTTACATGATAGATATTGTCCGGGCGTAGTAATATGGTCAACACTGCTTCACTGAACTTGCGTGGACCTAGTAACTTGAGCACTTGGCAGTGCAGATCTGCTGCGTGCAGAGGCAGATCTAAATCACGACAGAACTGACACTGGCTAGAGGTCTTGGCTGTTAATGTCGTTTTTGCTTTCACTTTCGTCGTCTCCGGTTTAATTTCCGTTTGCGCTTTCATTTCTATTTGACTTTTGCTGCTTTCAGCTTCTCCTTGCAAAGTTAAGCATTCGATCAAAGTTCGCAACTCCTTTATATTTGTATTGATCTCTTTTAAATGCTCTATATGTACTTCTTGGTTATCGATTTTTAATTGTAGCTTCTTGACCTGCTCCACTAGTTGTGGTATCAAAGTACAATCACTGCAGCTTTCGGAATCGCTAGACGACAAACCATGTGATTTAGGCTTAGTATCTACCATACCGCCGGACTTTTGTGCTTTTAATTTATCTTCCAATGACTGACTTTCTAATGCCTCCAGCAACTGTTGCAAGTCTTTGTTAGCCTGCGGCTGACATTCTGGCAACTTCTGCGGCTCTGGCGACGGCTTGTGCGATCTACACACCAACTTTCGCGACTTACGCTCCGACCTTCTCAACTGATGCTCCGACTGTTGACAAGCACATTCCTTTACTAGGTGCTTTGGTAAGTCTTCTGGCGCTAGCTTCTCTGGTACTTCTTGTTTGTCTTCGCATTTAGAGTCGTTAGATTCCGTCTGAGTTGCTGAAGTGGTGTGCGCAGATTTTTCAGCGATAGTACCAAGTTCAGGATGCATATGAACATGCCTAGCGATGGGCTCCCGTGAGTAAGAAGTATGTGATCGCTGTGTTTTGGGTCTGTCGGGTTGCTGTGGCATATTAGAGTGTACTAGTATTTGGGGTCGCCTGGAGTACACGTGTGGATGATCATGCTGATTAGGTGCATTAGCGTCGTAGGAATTTTTCAGGTACTCAGGCTGCCTTCCAAGTTCTGTTTCGTGCGGTTGGCGCTGCCGCAGATAGTTTTCGTCATCTTTGTTAACCTCACGACCACGAAACCAATGGAAGTCGGCATCCACTCGATATGGATTCGTACGATTTCCAGACCATTGCCCAAAATTATGCCAACGCTTCTGGAGCTCATTCTGATACCAAGAACGGCTATTACTTTCAGCTGGGTAATAAGTGCCGTATTGAGTTTCTGTTGGCATAGTGTTCGTAGCGGTTCTAAAGGACTCTGTTTTTTGCTTTGAAGCTGGCTGCGAATTATTGTGTATGCAGGGCATATCAGCGGGACAATCACATTTGCGACCACCTCCAGAAATGCGCGTTTCTAGCTCCGACTTGATAATTTTCATCTCACTTATGGCTAAGCTTCTATCCGAGAGTCTACTTAGCCGAGTTGATGGCTTTTGTACATGAATATATTTGATGTTGGTACGCGAGGTATCTACAAGAACAAAAAAGGATTCTAGCTTTTTTCTCGTTAAATTATAAATACTTACCCATTACATAACCAGCTTTATTATATTTAATATTTATTGTTCTGTATTTATTACGAATATCATGCTGATCACTTCCAGCTGCTTGACGTTGAAAATTTGAATTTTGTCGCTTTTTTTCTACGATGCTATTTTACCAGAAATGAAAGAAGGATAACTAGCTTTATTAACATCTTACCTTGTCAACATTTGTATTATATTATCATAATAGCTTTTACAGTGCGCCTTTTGAATATTCAAGGGGTCAGCACTGTCATTAGATCCTGCACCAGTTTCCATTCTTAAAATTTTGATTTTGTCCAAAATGGCAAAAATTTTGTATTTTATTTTGTGACTAAATTCCCCATGAACAAGTGTTGCGCAACAATTTATTGTTCACAGCTTTTCTGTAAATATTTTTGTTGTTGTCTGTTTTTATTTATAAAACTCTTTTAAAAATGCTTGTCGAACAAAACTTTTATTAAATACATGGTATATAGTATATATGTATATTTTTTTTGGCTCAAACACACAGCACACACAAAAACCACAAAACATTTAATCATTGGCCATTTTTGAAATATTTTTTTATCAAACATAATATTGTTTGTGGGTATTATTTTAATCAAATATAGACTATGAGTATTTTGTGATATTAAACTTTTTTTTTTTGCCATAGTCTAAAATGTTTGTATTTGCATAAATGCAGTGTTGTTATTTTTTTTTTCTGGTAATAACATTAGTATGCTCTATATAAATTTTTATACGGATTGTTTACTTTTTGTTTTAATTATTTTTATCGTAATAAATTTCATACAAATTTCAAATGCTGTTATTAAGCTCTTTATAACATGTTTTTTTATTATTGGTTCCATTAAGTGTATTTTTTTTTCGAAAGAGTGAATACAATGATTTTAAGGCTTTAGTTATGGTTGAGGGAATCTTTTGTTTACAATTTGTTGAATAATATTTATAAGGTAATGTACATATAGCAAACCATTCAAAGCTGTTCATTGTTATAAATACTTGGAAAAAGTTTAAGGAATGATGACAAGTAATTTGGTGCAATCAGAGATAACTTGTTTTTATAGTAATTTGTAAGATATTGTTTAAAATTGTGTTTTTGATAGCTTTTTAAAGAGATTGTCTGGAATGTAAAATTTTGCATATGGAGGGAGAATCAAGCACGATTTTTTTCTTTGGCAAATTTATTATATTTTGGGTTGCTGTACGGTTTCCATTGCGCAATCATCTTACAACTTTTTGATACCGCTTTTATACTAAATTCAGAAGACGATCTTAATTTAAGTTCAAATTTGTTCAAAAAAAGATTTTTTATAAGAATTTTTTGTTTTCTTTTTTTTCTACATTAAGAATTACTACTCTCAATATCAGCATTAAGACTAAAACTTCCAACAATGAGTAGCAAAGTTCACTTCCTCCTACAATCATTCTAAACTTTCCCAAATAAAGAATATCTGCCATGGAAGCCATAGAAATCATTTTAAAACAACCCCTGCAAGCCATTGCCCGCTGGTGACGAGCACAATCGGCTGCTCGCACTGTCACGAGCCGAACGCAAGCCAAACTCGCGACCTGCTGCTGCTGAGAGAGTAAAAATTAGCTCAGTTGTCAAGATGCTTTCATTGAAGCATGTTGATGTATTTTTCTAAACACACCAAAAAAGTTGAATTTTTTGACGAACTCTCGAGGCACCCTGCTCTTTACTTTCGCTGACGAACGCTTTTCTAAATTTTTTAAAATTAAGAATTTTCTACAAAATTGTCTACAAAAAAACACTCTTGAAATAAGAATTTTAATTTCAGTTAGAGAAAAATGGCATTTGGCCTACTTTTGGCAGAGAAAATTCTTAATTTTTGTTCTCAGTATACTATCTTTGTAGTCACGTTTGCACCTGGAAAAAATAATAGGTGTAAAAATGTTTTTTTCGCTGACAATTTGTTTTCATTCATTTATTTACTATTTATTCTACAAGGAACAAGTTACTTTTCAACTTAAACATGCTCTATGGTCATAAAATAGGTTTCGCAAGCACTAGTAGAACATTTTAGTACTGGCCTATTTCAATCATTTTTTTCTCTCGGAGCTGACAAATGAGTATTTTATTGTTCTGCACTTAAGAGCAGCTAAGGTCCCAACTAAAATTTTTTAAATAATAAAATTATACCTTTATTTTTCTTAAAATCTTATTTCTCGCAACTAAATAACTCTTTCAAATTGATCAATTTGAACAATCAGTAAAATTTTCGAAATTAAAAAAAAATATAACATTTTTGTAAATGAAAATGTTATATGCTTAAATAAATTCTTTTGAATAAAAAAATTATATTATAATTTTTAAATATCAATTAAATGAAAATGAATAAGAAATAATTTTCAAATTCTTTATCTTTATGGACCTTATTTGGGACACAAAAAGATTAACAAATTAAAAATTATAATTATGCGACTTATTTTATTTTTTTGGAAAACGAAACAAGTTCTTTCAAAAAGCAAACAATTTTGAAAATAGTATTTATTTTTAATATATTTAATATTTTCTATCTATTGAAATTTAAAAAAATTTAAAAAAATTTAAAAAAATTTAAAATGAAATAAATTATATTTCTAAAGCTCTACATCTTTATCGACCTTGTTTGGGACACAACAATTTTAACAAATTACAAATTATTGAATTCAAACCTTTAAAGAACACTAAAAATTTTGACATTTTACATTTTTTTTTCTCAAATTAATGCCAATTGTTTTATATTATTTTTCGAAAACGAACGAAAAAACTTAAAAAAGAAATAAATCATATTTTTAAAACTCTACATCTTCATCTTTATAGACTTGGCTTGGGATACAAAAATTTTAACAAATTACAAATTATTGAATTGAAACCTATAAAGAAAACTTAAGGCCTAGTCGCAACAAAAAAAAATTATGCTTTTATACTATTTGTAATAGTCTATAAGCTGTATTTTAAATAAATAAAATTTTGAAATTTTACATTTTTTTTCTCAAATTATTGCGAATTGTTTTATATTATTTTTCGAAAACGAAACAAGTTCTTTTAAAAACAAACAGTTTTAAAGCTTTTTCTGTTGATGAATTTGCCTTTACTATAGAATTTGCAGAGCAGAAAAAAAAATTATTTCCGGCTGCCTAAAATTTATCGGCTGGTTATAAAAATATTTCTGAAAACTGCATTTGTTTCATTACCTAGTGTAGTAATGTTTTTGTAATTGGATTTAAAGTGGACCTGTGGAATTTAGTTGTTGCAATTTTTTTTGTGAAATTCGATTTATTTTTTTATGTTTATATTATATTTTATTTATTGTATATATGTATTATATTTTTTTATATATCATACTTTTCTTTTATTAAAAAATTTCTTTAACATTTTTTTTATTTCTTAAATTTCATGTCTCGTTGTTTGTGTTTCGCAAAGTAATAAAATAAGATGTTTTTTAAATTAGTTGAACATTTTTTGGAACAGTTCGTGTGTTTCCTTCGTTATGTTTTGACCCTCTTGAGTCCTTAATCTTGTGTGGATCTAACCTGTAAGAAACCGTCGACCTATCATTGCGCAATGGAAGCCGCAAAGTACCCATATTTGGCACTAGGCACTAAACTGCAACTTGCTATAATTAAACGCTATGAGGGCTTTATAATATTTCTATAGAATTAATAAATTCATTTTTATTTGGCTACAGCAGACAGCAAGAGTGGAGCGGTTCAGGCGTTTCGAACGCAGTGGAACCACAGATGTTGCCAAACTATAAGCTTACGCATACAGGGCTAATGGAAACGCTTAAAGGACTTAAACTTAACAGCGATTATATTAACAGCTTAGCATAATAATAATAGTAATAGTAATGAATAATAGATGCCACTTAAGAATCAATCTATAAACTTAGCAGCACTTAAACAACTTAAACCAAAGAAGACTGTTGCTATAGTTAGTTGAAGCAAATCAAACAGACGCTATCTTAAAGCTAGGAAAAGCACGGGGTCAGGTTTAAAGCTGCAAAACACTTGCTCCTTAATTGCTCAGTCGCAGCAGCAGCAGCGCCACAGCAGACAGCGCAGCCAGGAACTGAGATGGGGAGCAGCTGGTGGCCAATGCACGGGGCTCCAGCGACAATGTTCGATATTTCTCCACTTTGGTAAAGTCACTAAAACCGGCCAAGTTACGTGAGGCGGCACGAATCAGATACACAGTATCAGGCTCCAGGTTGGTGATGAGAAAAGTTGCACCTGTCGAAAGCAAACCAATATGCGCTCAATACGCTAGCTGGCATATTGCGGATTCAGTAAACTTACCTTCCTCAAAGGGAAAATCCTTGCGCTTGGCGTTAGTCCATTTGCCACCATCCGATTTGAACTCGAACTCCGACATATACTCGATGCGATATCCATTCACATCCATGGCATTGCGTTCGGTTTGTGTGCGCGGTACGCCCACATTCACATCGAATGTATTGGAGTTGAAGCCGCGCAGCTGGAAAGTGTGCGGAGGTGGCGGCTTGGTGCCCTTCTCGAGATTAATAATACGCTCGATGCTGCTCAGATTATTGGAAGCACGGCAGCGATAACTGTCAAACACGCTGCTATCGATAACATTGATGCTCAGACGAGACCAATAGTTCTCCGTTTCGATGGTATAGTGCTTGTCATTGTGCAGACGCTTCTTGTTGCGATGCCAGGTGAAGTTTGCTGGTGGCTCTGCCTGTGCCTCGCACATGATGGTTGCCGTACCATTGATATAGGCATACTGAAGTCCCAGATGATGCTTGTGTGTCCAGTGGGGTTTGTCTGTTGTATATTTTGGCAAATGACAAATCAATTAAAGTTTTAAATTGAATTTTACGCATCATATGTTTGTTGGGTTTTTGACAGCAAAAAAAAAAGTTTGCACGGTCATCAAAAGCAGGTTGGCAAAAATTTTGAAAACTCTTGACTTTTGCACAATAGATAAATCATCTGGCTGCACATATGATCATGTCATTAGAAGCAGGTGTTGTCTACCACGCCCTCCAACCTCCACTCTGCTCAACAGCTGCTTAGTCATGCCACGTCAACCAACATACATCAAAAATAATTCGCATAAAATGTGGAAAACCCTCAACTAAGCGTGTGTAATTTGAAAAATTTTCGTGCTCAAAAAACTATTTGCTGCTCAATGCGCTGCATACTAAGTGAGCACCTATGTACGCACACAGATTTGTACCTAAAGCAAACCCAAACCACATACCAGTGACGTAGATAGGTTTTGGTGCTGGAGGGAAAAGTAATCGGCGCAGCTGAAAAACCGCTTCAGCAACCAATTTTTTAAAAGAATCTAATTAATATGATAATCTGTAAGATTCTTCGTAAGCTTTTGTACATGTACATGCTTATTATCTTATCTTATTGAGCTCTTCTTGTAATCCTTTGGCGAGGTCCTTTTGGGTACTTTGAATCTGACTCTTTAAGTTTCACTCACAATGTAGAAAGTTTATCTGCATTAAGCTTTCTTTTTATTTGGAAATTCACGGGAACTCTATATAAACCAATGGTTACACGTTAGGATATAGTACTTATTAACTTAAAAAATTATTATAGTAAAATGAAAAAAAGTGTTTTGATAACACAAGCCCACAACCGAGCTACCCGTATGGATTTTTAGCCATGGAATCCGAATCCGATGACCACGAAAGGGTTCAGAAATAACGTCCAAAAATCCATTTAATTTTTGTTGTGTTTATGGTTTTCAACGATGTTTTTTGGGTCGATGAATCCGAATACTAGACTCAAAAACTCTTAGGTCCTGAAGAACATTAAAAAATACCCCTTTTTCGATGTTATGGCAGTACCCTGATGTGATAGGTTTTTTAGACCATATAGTAGACATTATCCGACACTAAAAATGTTTTTTTTTGTGTGACTCTGCTATAACATAACTTTAAAAGATTCTATTATTCTAGAGTTATTCTACTAAGGTATATTCTTAAAAGCGTCTTTGAAAAATGTTCAAAGTATTCTCGATTTACTGTTTCGTGTACTGTGGTTCCATTGTCATGATCCAGTACACTAGTTTACACGAAAAATGAACCTTCGTAAAAAAGTTTTTTTTAGAGTAATTTTGGGTCGTGAAACACGAAAGATCTAATCGTCTTTCATGTCGATACAAAATTTTGTTCACGAGATATTGACGAATAACTGAAAAAAGTGCCTAAAAACATGTTTTTCGAAAAAATTTCGAAAACAGTGCTTAAGAAAAAGAAACACTTTTATAGGAAGGTTCACTCGATGACGCTTAAATTTGTAAACTAGTGTTATTCTTCATCAGAATTCTACATCAATTCTTAAAGACGTATGCTTTTTTTTAGAATCCTTTTAAGCTCTTTATGCGAATGATAAAGCCTGCATATATAAGCTAAAAAGACTAAATATAATGATTATTGTACCCAAGTGTTGGACAAAACCAATTCTTAATTTAAACAGAATTTAAAATTTTTTATAGCATTTAATTTGCTCCAGTTAAATGTCAAATGAGTGCCACATAAAAACCAGAAATCTATATACTGGACATGTAAATAAATTATTTTTAAAGCTATTTAATCCCTAAAAAATATCCGTCTTTTATTTCTCTTAATAAAAATATATAATACTTATATATCTGCGAAAATAAGAGAAGTAGGCCTCGAACAATTTTTTTCGATTTAAATCGCCAATAAATTTTTTTTTCCAAAATTCTGATTATTTTCCGAGTTATCGATAACTGAATATTAAGGAACCCTTTTCTTTTAAATGTCATACCTTGAAAGCGAATAATGATATCTAAACGAAATTTATTTCGGCGAAAGTTACAAGCTTGAAAAATTTGTTTTTTATAACTATATATTTTTTGAAAAAAATTTTTTTTTAATTTAAAGTGGTTTTAATTTTGCTTCAAAATAAGAATGATCACATTCTATGCGCGCAAATTCACAAAGAATAGAAAAAAAATTTCTATCACCTATAATTTAGGAAGTTAGGTCTATTTCAGTAAGGTGACCTTCAATGGACGCTAAAGGACTATAACAGTACCTTGTAATATTGGCCAATAAGCATAACTCCTCGTCGAAATTAAAGTTTTAAGTAGTCTTAAAAAAATGCATAACTTTTATGCAGTTATGGCAAAAAAAGAACAGTAAGTGCTTATTCCAACTTCGGTGCAAGTAACTAAGTTGAGAAATGCATATAAATAATATTTGGGGGTCAATTGATCTCTTAACTTCCCACTAAACTACGCCACTGATACGCAAGCATACTCATACATACATACATCTCTCCCCACACGCATACACACATACAATGTTCAAATTTAACAACTGGGCAGCAAAAAAAAAAAAAAAAAACTCTGGCAACTCCGCTCAAGTATTGCTGCTGTCCAGAACTGTAAAGTCAAAATTGCTTCTTGTTGTTACTTTTTGTTAGGGGCGGGAGGCTATGTGGGGGGCGTGGTTGAAATCATAAATCACACTCACGTTCGATTTTCATCAAAACTGTGCGCTCCTGCATATCGGAAGCAATGGAATTCACTTGGTATGCTCGGCACGCATACTCTCCGGTGTCATTCTGTGTTACCTTGTTGATGAGCAAACCATCAGCCAGGATACGGAATTTGGTCGCGTTCGCTGCAAGAGATGTGCAAAACGTTATCAGCTAAATAAGTCATACTAGTAAGACACAATGTTGTGTATTCTCTTTCATATAAAATGCAAAGCTCATTATCATTGAGCACGCTGCTCACTCACTCTCGACACTAATGGGCTGTCCATTGAAATGCCAGGTAACGTTTGGTTGTGGTTCACCTTTAACCTCACACAATATGGTCGCATTTTTGCCCTCCTTAACGGTCAAAATGGTGGCATTCTCGGTAAATGTAATTTTCTCTGTTGAACAAAAAAAAAAAAAGAAGAAAAACAATACAAGATTAATGAGTGTTTGCTTGCCAGCTACGTTGCTGATGCAGTTCTGGTTGTCTCCGTTGGCGTCAACGTTGTCATCGTCCTTGTCGATCTTTGCGCTTTGCACTTACGATATACAATCAAATTGTAGGATTTACTATGCAGTCCTCCCTCGGCAGCCTCACAGGTCCAATTACCCTTGTCGGCCAGGGCTATGTGTGCAAAAACGATTTTCAATTGTTCTGCCAAAGAAAAAGATAAACTATATAGAGAAAAGCGAATGCGCAGCTTCGAGCAAAACAAAGGAGCCAAATATAAAGGAAAAATGTGTGTATGTGTGTGTGTAGAAAATTGCAATTAATTGTGTTTGTTGTTCTCCTGCTAGTGCTCTCTTTTGGCGTTTTGGCATCCTATGGGTTTAAAGCTATTTTCAGTTTCGAGCATACCATCAAAAGAATGTGTATAACTATAGTTAAAATGGAAAGAGATATTTCTAAAGTACAGTGTCTTTCAATTGCTATGTTCGAACTTTGACAGCTGATAAATTTTCTCTAGCAGTGTGGTAACACTGTAATTTTTTTGACGTTTGTATTTGTAAAAGCTTGGAAGTAAACTCAACCGCGTGTCGAAATGGTTTGGGTAAATAATTTGGAAATGAATACAAATCATTATCAGTAATTTTTAAATTTTTCGTTTTGTGGGAGAGAATAATCCACAGCCATTTCAAGACTCTCTACTGTATCTTCAATTTCATGTATGCTTCGGTCAACCAAATTTATTTGTTTACCATGTAAAAAACGCTGCTTTTATATTTAAGAGAAATTTTAAAAAAATTTAAATTTTTCATCATTTTAAACTATTCCGAACTTACATTTCAAAAAAATATTTCCCTACATAATTACATTAAGCTGATTAATTAGGCTTGTGTAGTATTTTCCTGACTTATGATCCTAAATTAAAAATTTCAGTAATACAGATATTAATACGAATATTCTTTAAATAAGATTAACAAATTTTAAGCCACTTTTTTAAGTCCAGAATTCAAAAAAAAAAAATTTCTACGTAAGACATTGGCTCAAAACAAAATATAAAATTTTGAATTTATATAAAGTTCTTGAATTAGAAAAACTAAATTCTTAAATTGTGAATTTTATCATTCTAAAATATAAATATAAAAAAAAAAATTAAAAATTTCTGAAATCGTATTTAAAGTCTTAAATTCATAGGTAGAAAAATAAAAATTCTTATATTAAGATTTTTAGCATGCACTGACAAAAACAGTAAAGACTGTAAAGACAATTAAGTTTTCTGAAATGTTGATTTTAATTCTGGCGACCAAATATTCTTAAAATAAAACGACATCATTTTTAAATTTGATTCTAATTCTTGATTTCGAAATTTTTTTTTTTAAATTTTAAAAAATAATTTTGAAATAATATTAAATGTTTTGAATTCAGAAAAAAGTTTTACATTAAGATTCTTAGCATACATTGCTAAAAAAATAACATTTTTATTGGAAATTCTGGCATTTTTGATTTTAATTGCTTAAACTCTCAAAAGACCATAGTTTTTAAAGTAAGACATAATAATCTTAAAGTAAGATTAAACTTTTGCATTACGAAATAAAATTGTCAAAATTGCTGCAAAAACAAAAATTCTAAGGCATGACCAAAAATATCCAAAAAACGCTTCTCATAATTTTAAAAGTCTTGTATTACAATAAACAAAAAATTGATAAAAAGAAAATTGTAATAAGCAGCTGTACATTCTTAAATTAAAATTATTAAGGTATACTACTTTAATAAAGAAAAAAAAGTTAAATTGAGATTTTCTTATTCTTTATTAAAAAAAAATCGTTTATTCAGTTTTTCCTACTCCTTAATTTTATTCTTTTCAAGCAAGATCAAAAATTCCTAAAATAATAAATAAATAGTTAGAATAAAAAAATTATAAAATTAATATTTTTAGCATAATAGAATTTCAGACTAAAGCCAAAATCGCAGCATGCAAAAATTTCGCAAGGTGGGATTTTTTTGTATATGAAGTGTTGTCATTCCGTGCGGATTTTTTGCATGCGAAATTTTTGAATGCTGCGTACGGGCCTTAAGATTGAAAGTGGATTCAATTAAAAATCACAATTTATCTTTTATTTCCGTACCCATAATATTATTTATTAAATAGAACATATTTGTTTTTTTTTTTACAGTGTATCACTTAGTCGCAGTCGCTTTCCTATTAAACTGCTATTGTGGAATGTTGAAAACTTGGCTTGCCCCATGCTACGTAGAAGCACAATTCAATCACCTACCTGGCGCCGTCTGCTCAATATGTATGCGTCCTTTGTGCTCGCGTATTATTTCACCTTTCGGTGATTTCCAGTGCAGCTGTACATCCGGTGTGGGACTGCGACAGGCAACAATGAGTGATTCGTTTGTATACCTTACGACTGTTTGCTCGGCGGGGCTCAGTGTCAAGCTGTCATGATGATTGGCCAAGACGCTGCCTGCAATGGAACATGGAAATGTGCCACTTTAGTTAATAGCTCGTTAATTGGAGTTGCTTAAAAACTAACTTAGCAGCTGCAATACTATGCAAGCATTTAAAAATTTAAATTGAAAAGTTGCTGGCAAGTTCTTGCTGTGCCTTACAATGAGCGTTGGAAGGATGCAAAGAGCTCTTCCAGTTGGCAGTTTCCACTTTTTGAATTTGCATAACAAGGCAAAGCAGTGCATTTTATTTTGCCAACAACTCAAATAGCAGCATTTATTACACACACACATAAACACGCTTACATACAAACACAGCCCATGCATACAGACGCACAATGCGGCTGCAACATGGAGTGCAGTGTTGCATACGCATTTACGGTTAAATAGACTTAACAAACGGCGCACATGCTGCCAGGGAGAGGGAGAGGGAGAGAGAGAGGGAGAGAGAGTTAGTGAGCAAGGCGGAAGAGAGAGGAAGAGACCAAGCTAGGCGGGCTCAACCCCCCAATTCTTTGAACGCCCGTTTGGAATCGGCACCCAAAGGCCACATAAAAAAGTTGCTCCTGCTACAAAAAACTTGAAACAAAACTGAACGGAAAGCAACAATTTCAATATATTGCTGTTGGGAATGGTTTGCAACAGAAGTTGCAAAGTTCATTTGCCGTTTAGTTGGATGAGATTTTATGGAGCTCTATAATAGAGTTTTGAATGGAGAGTGTACATTTAAAGAACTAGCACGATTTTGTAGGCTTTATTTTAAGCGAGTTGAATAAAAAAGCTTCGGTTGTTAAATTTTAAAGCCATCAATTTTCTAACGTTTTAGTTTGGCCAACTGGTTGAAAATGTTGAACAAAGCAGTAAAGCCATAGACAAAATTTAAATAATGAAAAAGCTGAAAGCGAGAGCTAACTAGTGTCAAAAGTTGACTGCTTACTGTCTTTAATTGTGAGCAAGCAGTGCACTGCTTGGATGCAAGTGTATTCGTTTGTTAGCTAAAGGCCCATACGCAGCATGCAAAAATTTCTCACGAAATGTCAAACCTTCATACAAAAAAAAAAAATCCCCTTTGTTTCAATTTTTAATAATTTTACATTTAATTTAATTTACATCCGCCGCTGTGCCTTTAGATGCAGGTCCTAAAACACTGCAATGTAGAACACCAGCATGAATACTAAATAGTTCTGATGTTTCGCCTTTCTTTTGGGACATAAATATGAAACATTTAAATATGATTTGCATCACAAGAAAAATAAACCGGAAAGCTGATTTTCGTTTGATTTCGTGCTGGAAAAGTTTGTTTTTCATAATTTTGATTTTATTAATTTTTGCAAGTTTTAGATCCAAACTTTGACTTTGAAATATCGTATACACTTTTTTTCCAAAACTATTAGCTTTTGTCTAAGCAGTATCATAAAGTTGTTGGACCAAAATATTTATTTTCTTTATTTATTTTAATATTAATTATACTACAATAACAATACTGTAAATAATAACCTTTAGCGCAACGAGTAAATAGACTTTAGACCATATCGTACGCAGTTGTTAGATTTCCTTGTCTATTTTACAGATCTTAAGTTAAATATAGCCTCGATATTGGTTTTTTTTACAATTACAAGTAGTGAAGATGGTATTTGATTTGGGAAAAAAGATATTAGCCTTATATTGTCAAAACCTGGACAGATGTCAAGAAGCTGGACTGTAGTTAAGACCTGCTCACAGTGTTGGCACGTTGGGCGTCGATCTACCTACTGGTGGGCGTGAGCTTTATGGCAGTATCCGATACGTAGCCGCGAAAATGCGCCTTATCTGCTAATTCATGCCAGCTATCCCTTTGTGACTGAGTACCCAAAAGATTTTGATTTTGGCTGGAGACTTAACGCATGCATCCCTTATAAAGTTGATAACCTGATTACGGTTGCTGATATATTTAACTGCTTCTATTGAAGATAGTAGTCAGACAGCTAGCCAGCTGATATTCTCAATTCGCAACGGCGCAGCAGTATCCGGATTACCAAGTCTGGTGCTGCTGCGTTGGAGCCATGGTCAGAGGTGCCTGGCAGCAGGCATAAAATGCTATGGGGAGGCTCCCAAGAATAAAATCAACCGAACCCCCGCTCTGGAGTCTACTACGGATTCAACTCGGGCTGGGATGTCAGCCCAAACGTCGGTGGAAAGCGTGACCGCTACCACCGGCGGGCACGGAGGGACTAACACCCCTCTGCGTGTCGCCAGCGGTCACACCACCTCTGTACTGGTTGGAGCAGGCCAGGACAGTTGTATAGCTACTGCCACAACATCAACAACAACCCGTGATGCCAAATTGTGGCGCAGTTCTGCGGTCCTAGAAGACTCAGACTGCGAACCAATAGGCTCAATAAGTGCTGAGGCGGAGGAAGAGCTCCTACGCTCCCCAGCCAAGGGTTCCACTCCCCTCTGCAGGGATGGGCCCAAGAAAAGCAAGGACGGCTTGAAAGCCAAAGCCCAGTATAAGGCCGCTCTGAAGATCAGAGCTCGGCTCAGTAATAGCAAGAATCTCACCGCTGAGGAGAGAAAGAAGCTAGACTGGGCCGAACAAAAGATCGAAGACGGCCGCAAATACTATGACAGTAGACCGGCAATGAAGGCCACTAGCAGCCAATTTGCTAACAAGGTCGAAGAGCTGTTGCTTACTAAAAGGCAGCGCTCGGCTGACCAAGATAAGGCGGATGTGCCCGTTTGTAAGCGGCCTTGCCATAAAACGGAGAAGCCACCAAGGAAGCCACGGCCGAAGAGGGAAACGGCGAGCGATGTGGCGCGACGACACTTGATCGTCGCCCTCATCGACCGCAGTGACCCTAACGGCAAAATGACTCCCGAGCAGTGGAAGGTGGTGGAGCTGAAGCTTCTGGATGCTCTCTTCCAGAGAATGGAGGATCCAGATGCTCAGCCTACCACCTTCGACGGAGCGGGGTGGCTGAACGGGGTCAAAATCCTGAGTTGTAAGGATGACCTCACCCTGAAGTGGCTAACCGACACCGTGTCCAAGATGGACGCTCCCTGGGAAGGGGCCAAGCTTGAGGTAGTCGACAGAACGCTGATTCCGTCGGTACCGAAGGCGAAGGTACTCTTCCCGAGAGTAGTCCCATCGGAACACGCTCTCAAGCTTCTAAAGTGGCAGAACCCCGACGTGCCAACCGAAGACTGGCTGGTACTGCACGAGGGCAAGCCGGAGGAAAAGGGTCAGCAGATGGTTCTCCAAATTAACAAGGAGGCCGAGAATCTGCTCTATCCGAGGTTCGGGAAAATGGCGTGGGGCGTTGGTAACGTGTACCTTCGCCTCAAAAAGCGCCACCCGAATGACGCAAACACGAACACGCTGGAGGCTGGTGAGGTCGAGAAAGACCTTGGCGTGGCAGCCATTACAGAAGCTGCCCACGGCCTCGAAATTGATGAGGACGCAGAGGACGATGGCGATACGACCCTAGTAGTCGCCCCATCGGAGTTGGAGGAGCCTTTACACAGCCATGCAGCTGAAGGTCCTGCAGCTCAACCTACATAAAAGCAAGTTGGCGTCGGCGGAGCTTCTCTTAACCTTGGAGGAGGGGTCCGTCGACGTGGCTCTAGTCCAGGAGCCTTGGATAGCCTCGGGAAACAAGGTCTCTGGACTAAAGTCAACCGACTATAATACTTTCTACCCGACAACAGTAAGTAAAGCAAGAACTGCAATTCTGGTAAGAAAGGGCATCTATGCTTATCTTATGTCTAATTACAGCACCGACGATCTCACGGTGGTAGCGCTCGAGGGTGCCGAGGATGAGCCACTCATAATGGCATCATGCTACTTGGCGCACGACAGGGAGGCACCAACAGAAGAGACGGAGCGTCTGGTCCAGGAGGTGAGCCGGAAGAGGCAACCCCTGGTAATCGGCGCCGACGCAAACGCCCATCATACAGTATGGGGATGCAGGGACGTCAACGAAAGAGGTGAGTCACTGCTAGACTGCATACTAAGGTACAACATAAGTATCTCCAACACAGGGGAGGAACCCACCTATGTGGGCCCTACCTCAGATAGTGTCATTGACCTTACTCTCTCGCTTGGTATGAACACTGCGGTCACAGAATGGAAAGTTCTCGGCAAAGACTCCTTCTCTGACCACAAGTACATCCAATTTAAGGCGAGGTTTCTGTGTAAAGTGACAAAAAGTGTTTACAAGAATCCCCGGAATGCAAACTGGGAGATGTTTAAAGACAAGGTGGCAAGGAAACTCCCACCACCACCAACAGTAAAATCCATAGACGACATCGAGAAGTCCGTGGAGACTCTCTGCCGTCATCTAAATAAGGCATTTAAAGACTCATGCAAAACAACAGTCAATAGAAGGAGACACAAGCCACCCTGGTGGAACCCAAGACTGAAGGAACAGCGTACCGACCTACAGGATATCTTCAAGCTGGCTAAACAAGCAGATGATGATATCGTATGGGATGAGTACAAGGTAAGGCTCCGGGACTTTAAAAAACAAGTCCGGCTAGCCAAAAGAAACTCCTGGAGATCCTTCTGCTCTGGCATAGAGAAGGTCAAGGATACTGCAAGACTCAGGAAGCTACTCTCGAGTCAACCCGCTATACAAAGTCAACTAAAAACGAATGACGGACATTGGACAGAAAGCAGCAAGGAAGCGACAGACGCCCTTCTAGGCGAGCACTTCCCCGGATGCACCGACGTCCTCACACCAGATACGCCCACAAGCCGTCCCAGCCAACGGATCGACGTACCTGGGGATATAATCACGCCTCACAAAATCCAGTGGGCTATTGACTCCTTTGAGAGCTTTAAATCCCCTGGCCTTGACGGTATAATTCCGGTCATGCTGCAGAGGACCAAAGACAAGGTCACGCCATGGCTGAATGTGATATTCAAAGCATGCCTGAGATACGGACATGTTCCTGTACCCTGGAGGACAGCACGGGTTGTGTTCCTGCCTAAAGCAGGGAAATGCAGTCACGTGCAGCCAAAGGATTACAGGCCAATAAGTCTCACCTCATTCCTGCTAAAAACTCTAGAGAAACTTCTTGATCTACATATAAGACAGGGCATGCACCATCTTGTAGAATCCAACCAGCACGCCTACACTAAAGGTAAATCGGTGGAAACAGCGCTGCATTCTATAGTAGCCACCATAGAAAAAGCCCTACATCACAAGGAATACGCCATGGGAGCGTTCCTGGATATCTCAGGTGCATTCAATAATGTATCTACGGAAGCTATACTGCGAAGCCTTAGAACCAAGGCACCCCATGAGGCCATATATCTCTGGATACAGAGCCAACTGAGCAACAGAAGGATAAGTGCTGAATGGGGAACCACGACAGTGACAAAAGAGGCGCACAGAGGCACGCCGCAAGGCGGAGTACTATCGCCCTTATTGTGGAATCTAGTGGTAAACGACATTCTACACAAATTCAAACGAAAGGCCCCAAGGATAACTGCCTATGCGGATGACATAGCCATAATTATCGTGGGCAAATGTCCTATGACGCTCAGCTCGATCATGGACATTACGCTAAAGGAAATACTGACGTGGGCCAAGGAAGCCGGACTCAGTATCAACGCGGACAAGACGGACCTAATTCTCTTCACCAAGAGATACAAGGTACCGCGATGGACTCCGCCCTCGATAAATGGCACTCTGCTCAAGCCCAGAATGAGCGTGAAATACCTAGGAATAGTACTGGACAGCAAGCTGAGCTGGAAACCCAATGTTGAAGAAAGGGTGAAGAAAGCCACCAATGCACTATACACATCGCAGAAGATGCTAAGTAGCACGTGGGGTCTATCACCAAGACTGATGCATTGGATCTTCATCTCAGTCGTGCGGCCAGTGCTACTCTACGGAGTTCTGGTATGGTGGAAAGCCACGGAAAAAACCACATACCTACGAATTATGGAAAAGACACAACGACGTGCACTGATGTGCATAACGGGGGCTTTAAGGTCCACTCCAACCAAGGCCTTAGAAGCAATACTAGGAGTACACCCACTAGACATCCAGGCCAAACTACTGGCGCAGAAGACAGCGCAACGTCTTTGCGCAGCAGGGAATATGGCCCTTGCGAATTACGGGCACAGCAAAGTTGTAGGGGTGACATCCAATAGCACAGACTATAGGACCCCAGTAACCAACTTCTCCAGAACACGCACTCTTATGGGACCAGAAGATTGGAAAATCGGCATGGACCAACAAGCGATAAAAATATTCACGGACGGATCCAAAATGGAGTCCGGCGTTGGGGCCGCGATATACTGCCTAGACCCACCCACGGAGAGGTCGTATAAGCTGCCGGACCACTGCAGCATCTTCCAGGCGGAAGTATTCGCCATAAAGAAGGCTGCAGAACTAGCGCTCACCTTAGAGCAGAACCGAATAAATATATTCGTAGACAGTCAAGCGGCAATCAGATCCATGCAAGCATACAGCATCAACTCCAAATGTGTTCTGGCAAGCAGGGACGCATTAGATGCACTAAACACCCAGAAGGAGGTGTGCATCTTCTGGGTTCCCAGCCACCAGGGCATTGATGGAAATGAAACAGCTGACAGGCTTGCAAAGGAAGGGGCCGAATCGACTCAACCGTCACTTGAGGATCTGGAGATTCCTCTAAGGACGATTAATCACAGGTCAGAAGAAGACGCTGCAGTCAGATCTGACAGAAGGTGGTACACCACAACGAACTGCAAGACGGCTCGCACAATGTGCAAGAAAACTAACAGCAAACTAGCCCAGTACGTTCTGCAACTTCCAAGAAGAGATTGTAGGCTTATAATGGGCATACTCACAGGTCACTGCCTGACAGCAACTCACGCTATGAAGCTGGGCATCACTAACAACGACGAGTGCAGGAAATGTAGGGAGACAGGCGTCAAAGAGACCCTGGAGCACCTCATCTGCCGATGCCCCGCCCTCTGTAAATCGAGATTAACATATCTAGGAAAACCGTGGCTCATCTCACTAGAAGAGGCAGCCGACAGGGCACCTCAAAAGCTTCTGGCGTTTGCCAAGCATACGCGAATACTTATCGACTAACGTGTAGTGTACACCAGACCTTTCCGGTACCACTAAGGACTATTTAGTCTATGTGTGACCCCCATGGGGTCTACCGGTACAACCTAACCTAACCTATTCTCAATCCACATTTGTCAATGACGGCAAAAGCAGTTACATTGTCATTTTTTGATCCATCGGTGAACTTCCAATTCCAACTATTAAGCCGGAGGTGGGACGACTCATTTGCAAAAGCCCTTCTATAGACTTCGCCAGGAGTGGAGTTTTTTTTGGATACTTCTGCAATGTGGTGCTTAAGGATGCAGGGTGCAGGAGCCAGGAGCTGTAGTCTAAAAGTGGAATGATGTTAAGATCCTTGCATAGTGCTGAACATCGACGGAGCGTAGATAGAATTCGAAAATTTTGATTTTGCATGATTTTGCGGAAGTCTGTTCAAAGGTATCGATTTGGTGTATACAGATCAAAATAAATTTCTGATAAATGTGCTGAATATTGCCGCCAAAAAGAGAAATGTGATTTAAAAAAAGTTTGCAAATGTTATTTAGTTCCTATTGTATGCCAACTTCTATTGAAAAAAAAATAAAAAAAAGGTAAGATTTCTGTTTAACTTGGGGCTCTAAGTTTTCCTAAAGCAAAGGGGTGGGTTTCTCTAAATTCCCATAACGTACTAGTCAATAGTCACTGCATTAGAACTTAATCACTCTCAATTTCCATATAATAATAATAAGACAATCACATTTTTCGAAAGAGTTTAGTCTGAAGTTGGAGCTTTGAAAAAACGGACGGAAAAGAGCTTAAAATTTTCCAATTTGGAAAAGGGAGGGTTGAAATTTTGAATGCAATTTTGTTTAATGGCACTTAGAAAATTTTATCACAATGATATCAAAGTTTATGAAGGGAGAATTTATTTTCGTCGAATCGAGAAAATCAATTCCATACCAAAGTGCCTAGTCTCCAGCCATCGAATGAAGAATTCGATCCCAGTAGATAATGGTCGCGAGCGTAGGATGCGATCATGGATATCTGAGCACACGTGGAAGCTAATCCTAGCCCGCAGAAATGTAAAAGAAAAGATCAACAGAGAAAGAACTAGACATGCTAAGACCAATTATAATATTGCTAACCGCAAGGTCAAGCGCAGCGCTGGAGCTGACAGAAGGAAATGGTTAGATTATCTTGCGACAGAGGCGCAACGAGCAAGCGAAACTCACAGGCCTAGAGATCTCTACAAAATCTCAAAAACTGGTGAACTAATGTTTTCTACTGACTCGCAGTTAGCCGTTTGGAATCATCATTATAAAAACTTACTGGAAGGGATGTCCACTACTACTCCGGAATTTTATTGCACACATCACGAACATATGCCCAGAATTGACTTTAACATCGGGGCTCCCGGCATTATTGAAATTGAAAGACGCTGGGCCGGATAATATTGCTCCACAGCTGCTGAAATCTGATAATCATTTAGCTGCGCAAATTCTTCATCCACTCATTAACCATTTCTGGCCTCACGAAACGCTTCCTGAGAGCCTTAAGAATGGCATTATTATCAACGTCCCGAAAAAAGGCGATCTCTCGGAGTGCATTAATTGAAGAGGCAGTACCATATTGAATTCTGCGAACAAAGTCGTTGCCCAGATACTGCACAATCGTATTGCAGCGCTTGTGGAACCGGAACTACGTCGCGAATTAGCTGGCTTCAGACCGTATCGGTCTTGGACCGACCACATTAACAGCCTCCGCATAATTGTGAAGCAGTGAAGCAAATGGCAGGCTCCGTTAAACCTCCTGTTCATCGACTTTAAGCGCATTTTTAACACCCTTATTCACCACGCAAAATGGGAAGCAAAGGTATCCCGATCAAAATAATCAATCTGGTGGAATGCTTATATTCGAACTCAGCGACCTTGATTATGCAGATGATATCATCTTGCTATCGAACAGTTTCTCGCAGATCAAATTGCACTTATAGCCCGTTCAATAGGACTGCATATTAATACAAGAAAAACAAAAATTATGCGTATTAACTACTCATGCTCAACCATCTTCTATTATGGTGGAAGTCAGCAAGATATAGAATTTAGGCTCTCCAAAGCCAGGCAGGCTTCAGGCAAAGTCAACTCAATTTGGAGATTGTATAACATCTCGCTTCACACAAAAGTTTGGCTCTTTAATATCAACTTAAAGTCTATGGCAGTGAAAGCTGGAACAACGCCTACAAGCGTTCTTAAATCATTGTCTCCGGCCCATATTGGGAGTATTCTGGCCGAACAACATATCAAATAGTCATCTCTGGCTTAGAACCCGGCAGCCTCCTGTCACAAAAGAAATTGTGTACCGTAAATTCACACGTTGATGAAACCTTCTACGGATATTGCAAAGATAATTTTGATCCCCTTGGCAGTCGGCGACCAGGTCGCCCGCGAAATACTTGGAAAAGACAAGTTGTAGCAGGAGTGAAGCAAAGCAACTAGCGTCAGATGGAACTTGTTTGTATCAGCTCTATGTTCCTTGTAGGAATTTAATGGATTAAATGTATAGTATTGGATAATATGGTGCCAGGTTAATGTTTTTATGGGTAGCACCGAATCACCGAAGAACGCAAGAAGCAGAGCCCCTTAGTACTACAATAAAACTAATTAAATTAAGGCAATTTAAAAAAAAAAAGTTTGTTGTATGGATTTTTATCAACAATACTCATATCTATACAAAATCACAAATCTTCTAACGTCTCTCCCAGCGGCAGGTATCTTTTAGTTTCATATGCCACCACTGCAATTTATTTTCAATTTATCACAAGAGTTTACAATTTAATATTACATTTTCATATCGTTCAAATGAAAAAGTACCAAATAGTTGCTGCCAATGATCAGTACCAAGCACTGTTCCAGCAGGACTTCTACTTCCATTCCACACACATATGCAAATTTTTCTTGCATAGTTTTTAATAAAGTTTCTTGCATGCCCAAAGAAACAACAAAGAAGCAAAGTGTAAGACAGCAGACAGGGGCAGAAGCAATGTGCTTGGAAAAACTTTTGCCTTGCACTTTGTCCGAAACAAGTTGAAATTTTATTGACTACAAAATGGCTGTGTTGAAATGGCACAGCAGCTACATAAATGAAATACATATTTTTGCAAAATTGCAGCAAATTGCAAATTTATAGAGAGACCGTGCATGCATAATCATTAAAGGAGTCGAAAATTTAGGAAAAGATGCAGTAGCCTGGCTTTAAAGCTTGCTTAACGTAGTTCATGCAGCAATTTCAATGTCAACAGTGCAAAATGTCAAATTAAATTTTATCGCACATACGTAATTATGAAGCATGTACATGTCAGTTAAACAAACATTTGCACACGGTTTGTTCACACCTGCAGATGACAGAACGTGCCTCAGCAGTCTGCTGGGATGCTATCCTTATTGTCCTTGTAGCTGTACCAGTGCCGCCTGTCAGCGTTTTTGCTATTTACGTCTGCTACCTTTTGGCAGCAGATGAGCGACAACACTCGTCATAAAATTTTATATACAAACCAAAGTCGTAACACTTGGCAGCTTAATGACACCAAAAATCTACGCAAAAACGAGTAGCAAGCGTTGCCAAATGCAGTGCAGAACAAACAATCTGACAAACAGTTGGCCTTAAACGGCATTGCCAGCGCAAAATAAAACAAGATTATCTGACACAGACGCCATGTTGGTATTATACAGCGCCATTTATAAATGCATTATGTGCACACACACACACACATACCGCTAAAAAGATGGGCATGAAAATAAAAGTAATAAAGCGCGGGTGCGAAAAAGTATTAAAGAGAAATGTAGAGAATTATGCAGGAGAGCGGGTGCCCAGCCATGCCTGCTGCCAAAAAAAAATGCGACCAGGCATGTGGCCCGCCAGTCCTGCTCCTCTCTTGGCATATAAACCAGTGCTGCGGCATCCATGCGGGTGTCGATGCGGCTGGATAACCAGGTTTCTCTGTGTGTGTGTGTGTTTGTGGGTCTGCGCGTGTTTTTTGGACTGCTCGTTGGGTGTCAAGTGGCATGTAATTCGGAACCGGAGTGCAGTCTGTTAGTGCGCGTAAAGGTGTTGACCTAAAAGTTTCATTAAATACCATTTATTACAGTAAAATGGCCACGATTTTAAATTGTCTAAGAAGCTTTATGCAGATAAGCATGGGATGCTTTTAATTAGGAAAGAGTTGGTAAGGATTGGAGATGGGAAAAACTTTGGCACGTATTTTCTGAAAATTAATTTTTATTTTGTGACATACTTAACAGTCCGCAGCAAACCGGCCTCAAATCACTTTTTTCAATATAGTACTTACTTAAGCAACCAAACTAACGATAATAAAATATGGTTACAATTTATGTAAACGCAGGCATGTCGACTCCCTAAATCTTCTAATGCGCCCTTAGATTTTAAAAAGCTTTGATATTCACCTTGTCAGAAAAAAATGCAGAGGGGTATTACAACAAAAGGAAAGGAATTGTTGCATTTCTGCTTGTGTACATAAAGTTATTTTATTATTTTTTGTATTTTTTAGTGCTTGCAGTGTGCTAGAAAACTAAATAGCAAAAAGCCTCCAAAATTAGGTAACACTAGTTTTTGTTTAAGGTTTCAATTGCTTTGCAGTAGAAAATAGGAAAATTTATATTGTACTCAGCAATGCTCTAGCCTTTAATTACTTTGTTCCCCAAAATTAATTCTAAGTTACAATATTAAAAGATGGCGTACGTTAAAGTCGAGCGCGGACGACTTTGGGATACCCTGTACCACCACATTACAATCAAGTCCGAAATATGTTGAATATTTTTTAGAAAATCACCCAATTACAAAATTACTTTTGCTTTTTGTCTTTAACCTAGGTACATATGAGACAATAAAATCGAAAAAATGTAAAGTGATTACCTAAATTCTTGATTACGAAATAATTTAATTTTAAATAAAACAACATATCATCTATGAAAAAAATTAAAAAAAAAAAATGGCTTTAATAAATTTTTTAACTATCTATTTGTAGTGAGATATCGTTTTTTTTTAGGTATTTAGCATAGCAACCAAAAAAGCACATATAAAGAAAATATGAACGTTTTACTTTAAAAAACTAGGCAAACGTTAAATTTGGGCGTGGCTGACTTTGAGAAATACTCTACCATCACAGTATATAGCAACTTACTATCTGCAAATATATTCGTAGGTAATAGTAACGTAACTATAAAAAATATAAAAATAGTATGTACTACAAATTAAAAAAAATATAAATATAAAAATGAAGTTTAAGTTTAACAATTTGCTTTATTTGTATAATATATGTGTTTAACTTAAAGCTAGCCACTAAAATTTACATTTTATCCCATTTGTGACTTTTTTTTTATATGAAGTTTTGTCATTCCGTTCGAAAATTTTCGAACTGCGTATGGGCCTTTAGATAAATAATCTATAGTATTAATAAATATTGTAAGTTTATTGAGACAAAAAAAAAGTACTTACCTATAAGTTTACCGAAAACTTGTTATACGTATAGTCTTGATTTTCTTTAATATTTAGATTAAATTTGCTTGATGCTCATAAATATAAAAATTTATTTATTTTTTTTTATTATTTATAAAAATTTGGGAATCGAACCTTGATTTCTAGGTATCACGGCGTTAAGGTCGCTTCGGTCTTTGAACTCTAAAATACCATAGTTTGATTATCATCGATTATAAAATAGCTTTTTTCATACAACTCCTTTTTGTCCAATCAAGATGTATTTCGCTAGAAATACCAAATTACACAAAATTTATGAAATCTTAAAATATGAATTTACGATAAGTAAAAAAGCAGCAGTTATCTCTAAGATTTTTGATATTGAGTACTATATATATAAGTAGTAAAAAATACATGAAATTATTTTAAGTGCAGAAAAAATGATGCTATCTTTTAAAATTGTGCATCTCAAAGAGTAAGAATAAATTGCTTAATTGATATCAAAGGGTTCCATTGCTTAAAGTTTATTTCCTTGAACGAATGTTGAAAGTTGGCAATAATGTTCAATTAAGTTGATACTATATAGATTTCTTGCTGGGTAATAGCTGGCAGAAAAACTTATAAATTTTTTACAAAATTATTTATTGTTGCTTTTCGAATATAGCGCCGATATGCAAGATATGAAACTGTTCGATTATTTTTCATGTGTGGCCAATGAAGCGCATGTTAGATTAAGCTAAGTCTAATTTTTCTAAACTTTTATTAAGAAGTTTCTAGTGCTTATGCACCATTTTCTATATAATGTGTGTTAAACAAAATTAAAAATTATAGTTCTTCAATAACGCTGAGCTTTAATTGAAATTTTGTATAACACTTTAAGCTGCCAATCGAAACCAATTCAATTTCCATTAACTCGCTGCAAACTTTTTAATTACATACAAAGAAATTCGCATACACTGTCAAAAGAAGCTTAAAACATTGGAAAAAAAAGTTTTTCTATACTTTTCGTGTTTTTTTTTTTTGTATTTGGCACGCGTTTTGCTTGTAAGGAAGTTTCCTTTCTGTGTGCGACTTTACTGCTTTGCCATTTTCCATTGAATAAAAATGTTGGTATTTTTGTTTTTTCTCGACTTTTGTTTTTGTTTTTATTATTATTTTCGCTCAATCCTCAACTTTAATAAAAAGTTTTAATTTTGCAACTGTAACAAAAAGCGGCAGCGACAGTAGTGCCATAACTTGTAACATAAAGCAGCACACACATACACACATACACACACACACACACACACACATCCCATACTCACAAACTTGCAACAGCTTTAGTATGTATGTGTGTGCGTCATAAAGCCTGCATAGACGCATATAAAGCGCACTTAACCTGAATAATGCTGGCTGATGGCAACACGCACACACACACACACACACTTATTTACCCCACTGTAGAGCAGCAGCCCTGGTAAATAGAAATAGCTCAACGCTCAAACATGCAAATAATTGCAGCATTTGTATGAGCTTAACCCATTTTCGACAAAATCCCCACTCCAGCTCACAAGCTCCCTTTTGCTTTGAAATCCAAACGGAGGCACACATTTGACGTTTATAAGCCAGCGACGGGAACAATAACTCCTTGCCCCAAAAGTCAAACAGGCTTGGAATTTAATTTCACATTGCACTTGCCACTACAGCAAGTGCTTGCTACTCGTAGCAAGTGCTGTGGCACGTAATGCCAAACATAAATCATAGCTGCGTCTTCGCATAAGAATATATTTCCGCTATAAAATGGACGTTTCCGCTTTTTCGGTTGCTTTCCTGCGCTGCTCAGCGAACGCTCTGGCAACCATTTTGAAGCAGTCTGGCTGACTGCTTGGCAACCCTGGCAGCCCAGTGCACATTGCTCAAAACAGGAAGTGCAGTGCAGTTTTGTTTTGTGGCAAACGGAAATTCAGGTAGTTAAGTTGCAGCGCGCCACTGCCTTACTTGCCTTCAGAAGATCTTGCCTCCTCCACTTGCCTTATTGTGATGCCTTTTTAATAGTTTTTGCAGCTGACATTCGCAGCTCAGCGCAGAATGAATTGCCTGACTTTGTATAAGTTTTTTTTTTGTTTTATTTTTATTGCAATTAATTTTGGTACTTTCAAGTTCATAAATTACACATTATGAGTGCATCTCTCATATCCTGGCACAATCGCTGTTAATGCCCTTTAAATGCCTGACAGCTTATAGCTTCTCCACAGCTGGCGGCTTATAAAAGCTTATAAATCTGAGGCAGTCTGTTGTTTCTCTAATGAAAACATTTAAGCATTTTTTTTCTTTCTCAGGGTCCATCTACAGTTTGTGTATCAACTAGTTTTGTTCCAGTTTTTATTCAGCTGCTTTGTGTGTTTCTTCTTTGACTTTTTAAGCAAAAGTTTATCAAAAACTTTTCATTACGCAGAGAGTGTGAGGAAGAGAGAGGCGTGGTGCTTCAAGAGAGGCGTCACTCAGCTCTATGGCGGTCGCTTCAACTTGAAGACTTGGCAGATAACAAGTGCACAGTGGTGCACATTGAAAAAAACTTAATATTATTATTTAAGATACCCTATTTAAAATTAAAGTTTGAATTCAACGACGCGTCGTTCATCTGCAAATGGAAAACGCTGTGTCCAGTTTTCCTATGGTTTTGTGTTATGTTTTTCTCCCCATCTAACAATAGTTGGGCAGAAATGCAAAAGTCAACATAAGCAACAGACTATATCAAAAACAGAGTATAAAATGTGTACACACTGACAGATAATAACGCTTTTAACAAAACTTTTGCTCAGAAGTGCCCATTTTTTTATAATGAAGGCCCTGGCTCACGCAGAAATGCAAAACTTTTTAGTATAAGTTGGTGCTGGGAATTTCTGCGTTTGTGCCCAACTAAGTAATTGTTTTCATTTACGACAGCCAGTTTTGCTGACAGATTGATTTAAACTCATGGCAACATTTTTTTATTGTTTCCTAAATTTGCATTTAAAAAAACTTTCTAGTTCTACACTTGGAAGCCTTAGCCCAAAAATAAAACGCAAAATGTTGCTAAAAAGACTGGAAACCCAAAAAGAGAATCCATTGAAACGCTTTGCTGCTGAGTTTCAACTCGAATATTGAAAAATCTTCTGCAACGATATACTGTAAACTTTTTTAAAATGAAACTTCTTTGGCGGGTCTAAAATTCTTAAGCAGAAGTCGAAATAGTTTAGAATCCTTAAAGTTTAGAAATGTGCTTTGGATATACTCAGCAATAGTATCAATAAAATCTTTGAAGTTTTCATCATTCTGAAAATTTTTTGAGCACAAGCTTTGATCGAGTACATTAAATTAAAGCATTTGGTCACACTGAGCTTTTATTTATAGCATGAGATCAAAATGATTTTCATAATTTCATATTTTTTTAACTAAGGGAAAAGTAACCTGGCTTTGCCTTCAAATCCTGTCGGCTCACTTTATTACGGTTGTCATGTGTATCAAATATTCTAGATTCACAAACATACAATATGTCACCAAAAACCTGACTAAATTTATTCCTAATCTGCCTCTGCCCGTGAGTGCCACATTTCAAGCTTCTAACGCAAATATCTTTAAAATAAATTTGTTCATTAAAGCATCTCTTCATGGTTCCACTTTGTTACTTCCACTGTGCGGCGCCGTTGCCTCAAGCATTTTCACTTTCCCACAAATGTTGCATAAATTTTGCGGACACCAAAAGACAATGTCACAGCCAGAGTAGATCATTTGTTTAACAAATTTGCGTCAAGTTGCAACCTGACACAGACGCATTAATCATGGCCAACATCAAATTTAATATATTATGCATTCAACTTTCAACTTAAATGGCGACCGCAATTATGTAAGAGCTCAACTTTGTTGCTCTTGATGTTTCATCAACAAACCGCCCACTACCCGGAACTTTAGGAAAAAATCGAGAAAACTTGGTGAAACAACAATCTCACGCATTTTCGTAGCTTATTCCCAATCTATAGAACTTTTAACAACAATGGGGTCTTTGAAAAATATTTAATTTAAAAAAATGAGGGATATCGATTAAATAGAGAATTTATCGCTCTACAATTCCCAAATTAAATTTGCCAAAAAAATCAGATTTTCGGATTGAATATCTGGGGAGCTGCGGCCATGATATTATTATTAATGTCAAAACGAACATTGAAAGCAAGTATATTTGGCCATATTTTTTTGTTACCATAAAAACAAAAAAATAAACATAAATCATAAACTGAGAATGTAGCTTTGTTTTAAAATTTAAAAATTCATGAATTTTAAAGAATTCAAAGTTTTACTTTTCATTGAAGAACAATGGTTTCAAAAATCTTTAATTCTTTGGAATGCTGAAATAGTGTTAAAGCTTTTTTTTTTTTTATCAAATACACGTAAATACGTTTTTTTGAAAAGCGCATGATTTTATAATGTAATAATAAAAATAAAAATAATATAGCTAAAAAACAATTCTTAATCTAAAGTCATATCTTTCATTGAGAAAAAAAAGTTTGTTTACATATATATTAATTAGCTAAAGCAAAGTATTCCCAAATAATCAGCTGTCGAAAATTCGATAAATAATCGGAATTTTGCAATAAAAACTTTCAAGACAAATATATTGGCTAGTACCTAGTAGTGGCATGTAGGCTAGTACATGTGGGATCCGCATGAAATTTTTCGAAAAAATTCTTGTTAGAGAATATGTGCTTCAGGATTTTGGACTACATTTTTTTTTGTTTAACCTCTATACTACTTTGATTACAATATTTTTATAATAAAAGCTATTAAAGGCTTTTGAAAAAATTTGTAATTGATAATAAACTACAGTTTCTAGCAAATAAAATTTATCGAGAGTTTTAAAACTCGAGCCATTTTTATAATAAAGGGTCAACAATCTTGAGGTTTTTTTTTAAATAAAAAAAAAAACAAAAATTTTAAATGAATCGGAAAATCTTTATTTTCAATAGAAAGAACCGTTCTTGCCATTCATTTTTAAAAAATAATCCCTTTCAAATGTTGGCCGCAACTGCGCCGTAGCTCGTCCAAGTGGATGTGCCTATATTCGATGACGCGTACGAGCATAAACGGCGGTATCTCGCGAATAACACGGACAATGTTGGCCTCTAATGCTTCAATCGTAGCTGGATTATTCACAAACACTTTAGACTGCATGTAGCCCCAAAGGAAAAAGTCTAACGGTGTGATATCACACGATCTTGGTGGCCAATTTACCGGTCTGGAGCGTGAAATTAATTGTTCACCGAATTGGTTCATCAATATGTCCATTGTTTCACGGGCTGTGTGGCAAGTAGCGCCGTCTTGTTGAAACCAAATGTCGTCGAGATCTCGGGCTTCAATTTCAGGTAGCAAATAATTCGTTATCATGGTGCGATTACGGTCTGACCAGCGTCATTTTTGAAAAAATATGGACCGATAATTCCACCGGCCCATAAACTACGCGCTGGACGGGTCTATTCGGTCGAGTGTCATCCAATAATGAATATTGGGTCTCATATTTGTTGATTGTATGGCGAATAGTGGTCTCAGTAGGTCGATTATGGCGACCATAAAATGGCCTAAGCGCGCAAAAAACATTCTTTGTAGAACGCGAATTTTCGTAATATAATTGTACGATTTGTAAACGTTATGGACTGAATAAAAAAAACACATGGCAACTTGACAGTACTCACGCGTGGTTTATCAAAAAAACCTTATTGAAAAAAAAACCTCAAGGTTGATTACCCTTTATATAAGCAAAATATATATACAAAAATATTCAGTATCTATTCATTATATTTTTTAAAAAGGATGTTTTTCATGGGCTGTGTATATTTTAAAAATTTCACATTAGCTTGTAAACGTAGTTACTTTATTTAAACTTCAAATATCAAAAATCTACACGTGAAATCTAATTTATTTCCTTCAAGAATTTTTAAATTGTATTTAAAAACAAATTTCTAAATTTAAGATTTTATTTACTTCTTACAAAGTTATATTTTTAAGCCTGGAACAGTAGATATCACATATAAAGTAAGTTCGCTTTTAAAATTTTTGACAATTTTTCAAGGACTTCAAATATGAACAATGGCTAAACACGTGAAATTTTATTTCTTCTCTTCAAGCAACTTAAAAAATCCATTTATATTGCAAAAGAATCGCATCACATGTAAAAATGATCATAATTAAAATTATCGATTTTTAAAATGGAAAAGTGTCCTTTTGATAGAAACGATTTCTGTGAAAATGCCAAACTTCAGTTTTCTTCAATTCCGAATTTCCGATTTGTCTTTATAACTTTTTCCCGAAATATCTACGTATTTTACAATAAGTGTAACTATATCAATAAATGGCATTATTAAATCGTTAAAAAGATATAGAAAGAAATCCAAATCCAGAACATGCATGATTATCACACTAAAGTTCATTTAGTCTCATATTCCTTAAAATCTCTTGGAAAAATTAATCAGCTTGAGCTTGCTGAATAATCTTGGATAGGAACGTATTGTAGTTTTTCAGTAGAATTTAAAATTTTTATCCTTTTAACAACAAAAGTGTGGAAAGTTGGGTGGTGCAGCAAAATATTCTTTGCCACGTGCGCCCATTTTTGTAGCTACGCCGCATTTGTGTTCAGTTCCTTGTCACTTGAAATAGTAATTGAAACCGTTGTTACGTATACGCAATGTGGTACGTGCTTAAAGAACTACCTAACATCGTTGTGCCAAATTTCCTTTTCTACCATGTAAGAGCTAAAAAGTAAGTTGTTCCCAAATGCAATTTTTAGTTAAAACTTTGTCTCATGTTATGCTTGCTTGTTTTTAGCTGTTGTTTTTTTGTTTAAATCCAAAATGCTTCGCGTACTTTCGGTACCTATTTGAAAAAAAAAAACAACAAAAACAATGGCGACCCGAACAACAACAATTACAAGAACAACATGCGTAACAGTTGGCTTCTTTTGCTTTGCAGCTTGCACTTTGTCGTAAAAATAAAGTTTTTCACATACGCGTGCATTTCTTACTGGAAAGTGTATCTATGAGTGTGTTTCTGTGTGCATGTGTTGGTTTAGTATTTTCCAGAATGCCACATAACACCACCAGTAACAACAGCCAAGTCTGCTTAAGCTAAGCTTTTGTGTCGCTTGTCTACTTTTTAAGTATCCCATTGTGAAAACTTGTCGGTTTTGGATTCCACTCATAATATTATTTTTGCAGCTTTGTTAGCTCTCAGATGCCACAATTCTAATTATGTTGGCTTTCTTACAACAAATTGAGTACTTTTAATATGATTAATAAAGAGCATTATATAATATTTAAGCTTCGGTGCGTATACTTGATTTTTTGAATTAGAGGTTACCTGTAAGTTTGGTTAATTTAAATGAATAATTTTTGCGGCTGTGTCAAAAATCTCAGAACAGTTTAGTCATGTTAATATATTCAATGGCCCTATGCTCCACTGGGAGTCAAGGAAAGCAGAAGAAGAAGAATATATATTCAATAATAGTCTACGATAGGTTCAAAATGCTACCGATGAAAAGACATTGAACTAGAATATAATACTCGCAAATCCTGGCATACCTGCAAAAGGAATTTTGTGCTTCTTGCAGTCTTAAAGACTTTTTTTTAGAATTTTTAAACTAGCATAACTTACCCTCATTAGTGTCTTAGATTGGGTGTAATAATTTTTTAATTTCCAAATATATAAGAAACATTTGAAATTAAAATTAAAAGAAAATAAAATCAAAATTAAATTATCTTCAAAATCATAGGTAAAAAATTTGGTCTCAAGATGCATTTTGCGTTTTATTATAAACATCCAGCGCTCTCATTTGCTATTGGAACTATTCCGTAGCTATTCCGTGCCTGTTGCAAGTCTTGCTCTTCCTAATTATTGATTTTATTCCTTAGATGATTAAAAAAGCCCACCAAATTAAGTATCTCAAGGGCCATTTAACTGAGTAAGAAAGTTGTATATGCTTCTCATTATAATAAGCAACTTATGGATATTAAAGCTTACAACCGACTAATTAACTTTCCATAGGCCTTGTGCAATTTGGCTAATAGTTAAATAAAGCAACTTACTGAACAGCTGCCAACTTTTAATGCTTGGCCTCGGTAGTAAATATTATTATTATTATTACTAAGTATAGTAACTAGAGTAAAGTCTGTGCAAGTTTCGGGCACAAGCGATTAACTTGCTTACAAAATTGAACCGTGCCACTTAGTTGCATATTTCATTAGCATGCAAAAGCCACTTTTAATCCAGCCCACAACAACAACAAAATGGCGGCTGAGAAACTCGTACAACAAAATGGCGACTGGCTACTATAAATTTACCTGCGTGCATGCGCAGCGTAAATTGTTTTCCCAAGTTTTCTATGCGCACTTTCTTACACTTGTTGTTGTTCTTGTTGTTGTTGTTGTTGTTGTGGTAAGTACCAGATAGCACTTACTAACCAAAAGGAAAACCCAAGCTTTAGACCACCCTCCACCCGCCAACGCTGACTGGCCCCACAATTTATAGTCGCTGTTGGCTTTAACGTTGGCATCGGCATCGTAAGCCAAGTTGCATGGTGCAATTAATGCGCTTTTAATTAAACTTAAGTGCGCATTCGTAATTGCAAAATTACTACTAAGTATTTTGACTTGATGGCGTTGGCAGTACCTCCCCGACTGGGGTTGGGGGCGTGGTGCTGCAGCTAGTATTTACTTGCTTAAATAGTTGCACAAAAAGCGTAGAGTTAATGCATAGCTCGATTTTACCTGGTGGCAACCAGGAATGCTCCACTTTAAGCCCAGCTAAAGTGCTGCCGCCTCAAGTGGCTTTTATTTTAATGAAATTTCGCTTAAGCTGTTGAGCAGATCATAGAGTTTGAGTTAGTTTCTGTTAGTCTGTTGTTGGCAAGGGACGTGTGCGAAGCTGCCGATTAATTTATGCCAAAAGCTATTATAAGAATTTTCTCAACAAAGCTTAGTCTAAAGACATAGATACTGCATAAACATAGGGGTATAAATATATAAGTATATAGAAAGGGATGCATAACGATATGTAGAGTGCAGCGTAAACTTTTAGCAGAACAAAGCCCAACATAAAGCGTGTAACAAATTCAATTTTTCACACCAACACACCTGCAAGCAGCCACAAAATGGCGCACACTTTGAACGCGGGCAGTTTGAGTAGTTTATGGGCATAGCATTAAGAGTGACTGTATTGATTATAAGAACATTCGGCTGTTTAGCTAATTGCAATAATTTGGAGATTGAGTACTAAGGTGATGTTAATATTTTATTTAAAAAAAATATACACATTTTATTACTGAGTTGAGGTCAAGATTTCGTTTCAAGAAATATATATTTATACCCTGTACCGTATGGTACAAAGGGTATATTAAGTTTGTGCAAGTCGAAAATGTATGTAACATACAGAAGGAGACGTCGGAGACCCCCCAAAATTGCCTAAAGTATGATCAGGGTGACTAGAGAAGTCGATATACCCATGTCCGTCTGTCTGTATGAACGCATAGATCTCAGAGATGGTAAAAGCTAGAGCAACCAAACTTTCAGATTAGATCCGTTATTATCCTATGGGAGACAAGTTTATTTTATTTTTTGATATCGGGGTTCTATTATATAGCTCCCATAGGGGTGTTTCAGAGGACCTCGAAAAAAACAAAAAGTTTAAGATGGATAATTCGTTTGTTTATAAAGTTATCGTAACCAAATTTGTCACCCGAATAATTTTGATAGTTCCCAAACACTGTACCAAATTTGATCAAAATCGGTTGAGTATATCATATAGCTCCCATAGGGCAGATCGGTCAAAAAAACGTTTTTTGCACAAAATTCGTTGTGTTTCGTTTGTTTATGAAGATATTGTAACCAAATTTGGTGTTTATCAGTTTTTTAGGGTTACCCAGCACTGTACCATATTTGATCAAAATCGGTTGACTATAGCATATAGCTCCTATAGGTCCGATCGATACAAAAAATGTTTTTTGAAAAATAAATTCGTTATGTTTCGTGTGTTTTTGAAGATACTGTTACCAAATTTGGTGTTCCAAAGTTTTTTATAGTTCCCAAACAATGTACAAAATTTTTTAAAAATCGGATGACTATATCATATAGCTCCCATAGGACCAATCGGTCAAAAAAACGTTTTTTTTCTCAAAATTCGTAGTGTTTCGTTTGTTGGTGATATCTTCACCCCAATTTGGGAATCAATTGTCTTTTAAAGTTCTTAAGCAATATATTGGACTTAACTGCAGTTAGTGGTACAGGGTATCCCAAAGTAAGTACGCCATCTTTATACCCTGTACCTATAGGTACAAAGGGTATACTAGATTTGTGCAATGTATGTAACGGACAGAAGGAGGCGTGGCAGACCCCAAGTACTTTATACCAAAATGCTTATCATAACCTCGGGTAGCGATTGAGCCATGTCCGTCCGTCCATCCGTCCGTCCGTCCGTCCGTCCGTCCGTCCGTCTGTCCGTCCGTCCGTATGAACGCCTAGATCTCAGAGACTATAAGAGCTAGAGACACGAAACTTTACCAGCTGGTGCGCATATTTCCTAAGCAGATCAAGTTTGTTGAATCATGTCAATATCTTTCCCCGTTCCCCCGCAGTAGAGTTCCGCGGTTTTTAGCCACACCTTTTCATATTTTCATCTGAAAATTAACAGAGCGATGCGTTGTAGTTACATGCATCTATGTGTAAAAAATGAACAAAATCGGACAAATACAACAGAAGTTATAATCAAAAATGTGCAAATTTCACCTCCCCTTGCCAATAAACTGCGTCAATATTTGACTCTACGCAATTATGGCTACAAGTGACCTAGAATCACAATTTTTGGTAAGCTCATTCATGTGGCTCTAATGAACAAATCCACATCCAAATTTTATCGATGCGGTCCCCCCGACCCCCGCAATCCATTTACCGTGTTTTCTCCCACACCCCTCAACATACCAACTTGAAACTTACCCCGTATACTTTAAATAAGTTCTTTGTTGTAACATTTGAGTTTCATCAAAATGGGTAAAATTTTAGGGAACTTATAGGTATAAATATCGATTTTCACCAAAAAAAAATAAATTCCAATTGGAAAGTTCTTAGATGGAATATGCAGGAAAAATTTTTTTGACACAAAAGGTACAGGGTATTCCACTGTCGGGCACCGCCTCGACTGTACCACATTTTTATACCCTGTACCTATAGGTACAAAGGGTATACTAGATTTGTGCAATGTATGTAACGGACAGAAGGAGGCGTGGCAGACCCCAAGTCCTTTATACCAAAATGCTTATCATAACCTCGGGTAGCGATTGAGCCATGTCCGTCCGTCCGTCCGTCCGTCCGTCCGTCCGTCCGTCCGTCCGTCCGTATGAACGCCTAGATCTCAGAGACTATAAGAGCTAGAGACACGAAACTTTACCAGCTGGTGCGCATATTTCCTAAGCAGATGAAGTTTGTTGAATCATGTCAATATCTTTCCCCGTTCCCCCGCTGTAGATTTTCGCGGTTTTTAGCCACACCGTTTAATATTTTCATTTGAAATTTAACAAAGTGATGCGTTGTGGATACATGCATCTATGTGTAAAAAATGAACAAAATCGGACAAATACAACAGAAGTTATAGTCAAAAATGTGCAAATTTCACCTCCCCTTGCCGGTAAACTACGTCAATATTTGACTCTACGCAATCATGGCTACAAGTGACCTAGAATCACAATTTTTGGTAAGCTCATTTATGTGGCTCTAATGAACAAATCCACATCCAAATTTTATCGATGCGGTCCCCCCACCCCCCGCAATCGATTTACCGTGTTTTCTCCCACACACCTTAACATATCAACTTGAAACTTACCCAATATAATTAAAATAGCTTCTTTGACGTAACTTTCGATTTTCATCAATATTGGTACAAATTTACGGAACTTATAGGTATAAATATCGTTTTGCACCAAAAAAAAAATAAATTCCAATTGGAAAGTTCTTAGATGGAATATGCAGGAAAAATTTTTTGACACAAAAGGTACAGGGTATTCCACTGTCGGGCACCGCCTCGACTGTACCACATTTTTTTTTTTTGTATTGTTTACATTTTTAATTTCCCCTTTTTTTCTCAATCTGAATCGATTATTTTTATTATTATTATAATTATTTTTGAGATTTTTAGTTTTTTCTTAAACATTATTTTTTCTTTCATTGAATCAGGCAATGTTTTTAAAAAGTCTAGCATCAAGATTGTCCCATTAAGAATGCAAGCCAGAAGATCAAGCCTTTCAGTCCAGTGTTCGTGTCGGAAAAACAATCAAAAATCGGGTTGTTCGATTTCTTACAATAAACGAGCAATATGTTAATAAAAAATAAATGCTAACTACCAATTTTATCGACGTAATGCAGGACACTGTGACTGTACTCACTACTCTTTATTTCCGGTGATGTGAAATGCAATTAAAGTTTGTCTTCTGAAGTAAATACTCCCCACACTCTTTTTGCAGCAGCTGGAGTTAAAGCAGTTAAGCTACTTTGTAATTATAATAAAAAATACTTCACACAACTATGCACAATATGGCACATCACAAACTCTTCTGACGACCCTCGCATTACTCTCAGCCGGCTGACTCTACTGTACTGAAAAATGCGACAATATTTTGTGGCAGCGTTGGCTTAAAGCAGTTTAAACCGCTGCGTGCAGCTAAAACTTAAAAGCATATGAGCAGCAAAAATCTATTGGTCTGGATTATGTGGCATAAATGCCGGGGAAAAAGATTTTCAAATATTTTCAAATATTTTCTAATATTTTTATGCTTCCATGCCATATAGTTTAAAATATTTTAGGCGGCATCATTAGTGTTTGGGGACAGCTTTCAACAAAGTTGCCATAAAGAGCCTTTAATGGCCGTGCTGACGAGTTCTGCTCGCAATGTTCAATGTGTCGCAGCTAATTACGCTTAGTACGCTTAGATAGGCACCTTAATGGCTCTGACTATTAGCTCTTGAAGTTTTACTGAGAGGCGTGCCAAATGTTTAAGGTAGTGCTGGGACTGTAAATTGCAAAAATTCGTAGTTAAAGCTCTACCAAAATGTTTAAAATTCAGCTCACTTGTCAGTCAGCAGCGCCGAGTCATGGCTCGACCTTTTTCATGTCGTATTTTTTTTCTTATTTTTTTTTTTTTTGACAGATGCTCGAGTTTGCTGGAGTTGCAGAGGGACGTACACTAGGCAGCCATAAGTCTTTTTATTTCGACTAAGTAATTCATTACTTTAGTCATGCATTGTCATGCATGTTTGCCACACTTTTTCACTTTATTTGCATTTTTATATACAGCGACTGCATGTCAAGCTTTGCAACAACAGCAAAAGCTGCAACAATAGCAACAAACGTTGAAGCAACATTAACAAAAACAACATGGTACAAGCCAAGAGCTTGTGTTGCAATTTGTATGCAAAATTGTTTTACAAATTGAGCAAGAAAGATGGCGTAAGCACGAAATACATATAGTGTGTCAAAATAGTCAGCACACAGTGACAACTTTTTTAAAAAAAGGTATGCTTAAATATGCGATAATTTTTTAATTGACTTTTTTATGCAATTATTAGTAACAATAAAATCCATAATCAGTCCAATATTAAGTCGTCCAGAAAAATTATTTTCTGATATGTAAGCTCGCTTATAACTAATTAGTATTATAAGCTTATTTTTATTAAAATGCAAATGGCAGCTTCTGGTTTGGAAAACCACGTCATTATATATAAATTTTTTGCCAGTGCTTCAACGGGACATACTTTTTATTGTGTAGCAATTGTTTATTTCCCATTGCAAACATTTCAAAAATTTAATGGAAAAAAATTGGATGCATCACATAAACTTAAAGGGATTATTTTTCATAATTTTTAAAAAATTCGTATATACCTTGTTTTGTTTCAAAGGTATATATTCAGGCTTTCTTCCTTTCCATATTCCGATCTCCAGCAAAACACACCCTGACCCACACATTAAAAATTAAAAATTACACAATGAAAAATCTTTGTCTTTTCGACATGAAAAGATGTTGTATCCCTTGTTAAATTTATTTATTTATTTATTTAACATTGTAGCTTAGAATTAATTCTAGGGAACAAAGTAATTAAAAGCCAGAGCAACATGAGCCTTCAGGCTTCCTTGTTAATTAATCATCATGAATGATACAATTCTTTAATTATGCTTAACTAATCGCAGACTGTTTCATTTTCCGAGCTATGCGCCAGCGTTGCGTATACGCAACATGCCGCCACAGCATTTGTAGGTGCTGGAAGGCGAATGTCGCGGCTTTATATTGATTTCATTCCAATAAAATTTTTAAAATGGTTTAAAAAGGATGATTGCTTGAATTTTGTTTTTTTAACATTACTACGTTAAAGCATTTCAAAGAAATAAATTTATTTTTTATTTATGAAAATGTAAGTACAGTCAAACAGCCACGGAAACATAAAATGGGTTCATTATAGAGAAAACTCTTTAAACAGAATTTGTAACCTTTTTTTAGGTTTTTAAAATTCATTCAAAAAATTCGCAATTTATGTTTGGATTACACTTTTTATTCTTTACTCAATGAAAAATTTTATAATGTTAAGGACGCTTTTGCTAGCTAAGGTTTCTAAACAGTATTCTGTCTAATTTTAATTTTGTCCCACAATCTACATATAGCAGTGCATTAGAAAATTCTTGGAATTTCAGGCTATTGGTTCAGGCTATTATCCGCTACAGCATTGCTTCATAATTTTCAAAGTCCTTTGTTTTTAGTACTTATTTCTTCGTGCTATATTTTTTTTTAGATTTTTAATAATATGCTGCCAGAAATTTCCAATCAGTTAGCAATAACTTTTATTTAATACTCATTTTTCAATATAATTTTTATTAACTATATGTTTTCAAGAACATAGACTACTTTTCTGCTACATTTTCAATAAAAAATTACAGTCAACAATAAATAACAAATGTTTAAAAAAAATTGTAAGAAGTAAAAGTTCGTTAAAGAATGCTGCGTTTGGTCACAAAATCTTATTTTTTTCAATATATAAATGCTACTAATTTGATGATAATTTTTTTTTTTGCGTGCTAGTAATTTTAGTTATTACAAAAAATATTTTGTCAACCAGTTTTATTGAAATAATAAATTTATTAATATGTACCAAATATAAATTAGCATAAGAACTATGACGAGTTAAACTTCGTCAGAAATACAAATATTATATTGCAATATGATCAAAATAAATTTAAATTAAGCGCCAAGAAAAAACTTTTTTAAAGTATACAATACAATTTAATTTCAATATATATAATGATTAGTTTATAGTATATATAGCTTATATAATATTTAAGTAAGCGAATAATTAGTTTAATTTATTTGTTTGTAACCATAATTGAGGCGAAAAGTCAAAAGAATAAAATAAAAATATTAAAAATTTAAAAAAAAAACCATATTTATGTCATTTAAGAATTATGTGGTGTTTTTTTAATGTATTTTTATTTGCAATCTGAGGACAATCAAGAACTTTCATCAATATGGGAAGATATTATTTCATATTTGAGACCTTCTAAGTCAATACTCTCAATCATTTCATATATTAGAAATAAATTGACAAGCTGATGAATTAAAAGCATTTTTAGTATTAATATAATTACCATCAATTATGTATAAATAAAATAAAACACTTTTTTTAATTTTAATTAAAATTGTATGTTTGATAGAAAAACTTTATTAAGAGCTAAACTTCAAGAAAAAGTATGTGCCAAGACTTTTTCAATTCACTGTACAAACAAGCCCACACCCTAATACTTATGCACACACACACGTTCAGTCACTCACACATGTGCAGCTGTCAGAAGAAAAGAAGACAGCAAGCATGCCAAACAAGCAGCACGTACTGTCTCTCCGCTCACTGCGCTCTCTTTGTGTCTTACACTCTCTTACGCTCACTCTCTCTTTGTTAGCACGTAGAACGCCGCTCAGCAACGGCGACAGTTTTGTTTTGCACTTTGTTTCTATGCTTAATTTTTTACCTCTTATTTTATTTCCTCGTTATTTGCATGCTTCTGCGGACGCCATGACACACATTTGACACAAGTGTCGAAGTGTGTCTGTGTGTGTGTGCGTGTAGACAACTTAAACAAATATTTGCATTATTGTAGCATACTTTTGGGCTGTCTGCAGTTTTCTTTGCATAAACATTGACACAAAAACTTCATTTCAATATTTGCATAATTAATTGAGTTTATTTTTAATTTATGTCAAACAAAAGGCAACTGATTACAGGCACTCACATGCTCACATACACATACACGCACACTCACATTACATTATGTGCATCCATATTCATTAAGCTGATATAAAAGAAGATTAATTACAATTTAACGTGCTATCCCTTAGGGGTTTCATACGAGTACATAGCTCTGCGTTTCCGCTCTCTCTTCTTTTATCTCAGCTCAACTTCCTTTGTGTCTTTATAGAGCATTATATTTGCATGGCATTTAATATATATTACACAATCATTAAGCGCACTTTTGTGCACACAATGACGCTCTTTTCGCATACACACACAAACACTCACAGAGTCACGCCCTAGACATACCTATATCAACGACAGACAGCCCTTAGCCATTTTTCGCAAGTTTTCCAACGCAACAGCGAAAAAGTTTCGCTGCATCAGCTTCTTCTTTTGAAACTTTTGAAGGCTCAACGCTGATCCACTCGAAAATTTACTCAAATTGTAAGAAATTGTATAAAATTGTACCAGGTGTTGGCATATTCAAGTAAAGCTGTACATAACAATAATGGCAGGTGCTTGTATGTTACATTTTTATACCCTAAATCCATAAAGTGAAGAACGTTGGAGATTGGCGTAATGTTTGCAACAAGCAAAAGGTTGCCTGACAGACTCTCACTAAGAACGGCAGCTTTAAAGCAGTGCAGCTACTCAGATATTCTCACTGTTAACTTTTTGATCAGATTTGTTCTTTAAAACTCGATTTTCTCTGGGAAAAAATATTGATGAATTAAAAAAAATTTAAAATGAAACAAACAGCAAATATTATCTTGTTCTATAATTATATTATATTATGAAGTTTTGAATGCACAATTGCCAAGTCTTTGGAAAAAGCCTAAAAAAAGCTTTAGAGCTCAAACTTTGCCAATTTGTTAATGACAACGCACATTAACTTTACATATAATTTTTAATCGATCTACGCAAACCTTTTCCGTCCATATGAGGCGTATACGCGTTTTTTGAGAAATATATTGCGTTTAGGTAATTTTTTATTTTCGTTTTACTTTTAACCAAAAAATTGGCAATTTAGCCCGGTTGCCCGTTGTCTGCAAGCATTCATTTTTTTTGAAAAAAGATTATAGGGCATCCCGATTTCGAAATGTGTCTGGATTTTATATATTTATTTTTAATACGCCATATTCTGTTCAATTGTGTACAGGCTTGTGGTTCACAAATGTATCCCAATATCCTTCAATTAAATTGCCTGTAAAAATGTTCAAAGCGTGCATTAAATTGATAAAAACAAATGGCATGGCATGTATTTAATTGAAAACTGATTGCAATGCTTCACTTTTATTTATGACAATTGCATATTTTATGCTTCAAAAAATTGGCTTCAATATAAATTGGTTGCAGCTGCAGCTGTTCCTAAAAGCAGCAACAAACTACAAAAGCTATAAGAAATTTGGAATTTTATCAGCATTGTCGCAGCAATTTGTGTGCCAGAGTTTTGGGACTTTTGGGTTTTCTTTATTTTTTGGGCAGTAGTTTCCATGAACTTCATTTGTTTGTTGGCCAAAGTCCACTCGATGACGACAAATGCAGCACGGTCAAAAACAAACGAATTCCAGCCACTGACTGAATGCTTATACAAAATTCTGGGGCATACAAAGTTAGGGGGATATTCACAATTCAAGAAACTTTTGCAAAGTAGAATTGCATTTGCTTTGCTTCAGAAACTATTATAACTTTGGCCACGCAAGAGTTTCAGTTCATCCAACTATAAAAGTACTTTATGTGCGCTAACAAAAATATTTCTTTTATTGAGTTTTGCCAAAGCCTGCAAACACACACACACACACGCACACACACACATATACAAATATAAATTTATATATAAGTATATGAAGGCAAAGACTTTGTCCATTTTTAGGCTGTGCTCTGCTCGAACACTTAAATAGCTCGCCAAACTTTTGTACTCAAAGGAATCGAGCTCCCTTTCACTATGCTTCTGAGTGGCATCCAATTGATGCCAGGGGCATTGTTCGAACTTCATTTGAACAACTAAATCTTGAAGTGCATAAGGATGTTAGCTGGGTAACATGATATATGCACTAAGGCTTTGCCATAAGATGCTATTATTAGGCTTGGACAAAGCAATATTATGTCTGGGCATTACTGAAAGGGATAAGCTTAATTTTTTATAAAAATAACTAACTTGCTGAAAAACCTGCAGCAAGCATTGTCACAAAACTCAAAAAGGTATATAATGTTTTTTTCGTTTCAAGATCGCTTTGTGTGTTCTAATACTACTTGGGTCGTTTGCCAAGAGAATATGAATCTATGCAAACATGACCATCTGTCTTTATGGATGAGTCACTAAATTTTTATGGTCTTTTTTCAAATAGATGGAAATACTTTTATTATGGAATTAAATTAAAAAAAAAAATAATTTTTTATTACAAAAAAAAATAAATTTGAACATAAATAAAATTTGTTTTTCTAAGTTATACAAAATGGAAAAAACGAGATGATAAAATTTATTCATTTAATTATTTCAATTTTTGATTGCCCTTTTGACAAAATGGATTTGAGAGAACTTAAAAGGAGCAAAAAATGTTGCATTAAAAATATTTTAGAAATTTGTTTTGAAGTATCCAAATATATGCCACGGAACTTCCCTAGAGCTTATTCTCACGGCAGCAGAAGAGGTTGCCTCTGAAGTAATCAGTATTACATAAAACCCCACTACCTAAGCCTAGAAGAGAGGATTTAAAAAGAAAAAAAAAATTAAAAAAAAAAAAAAAATACTTTGGAAATTGGTTTTCACGTATCCAAATATATGCAATCAAACTTCGCTATAGCGAATTCTCACGGCAGCAGAATAGGCTTCCTCTGAAGTAATCATTATTTTCTCAGCATTTTGGGGTCACAACCTAACTTCGACGCCAACATGTCAACCTAGATGAATTTGTATAATTTTGTCCTGGACGTAAGAAGACTAAAAAATTGATTTGTTTTTATTACAAACTTCAATTAAGATAAAATGTTAAAATATTTAAAGAATGATTTTTTTTGAGGGACTAAAAATGTAGGAGAATTCTGCAAAAATCATAGCATACGTTCAGGGGCTGCCTTTAAATGCATATGCATGTGCAATAACTTTTAAAATGGTTATCTTAAAACCAGAACGTATAGGTAAAGGGCCTTATCAAAGCAAATACCATAAGTAGTTTGTGAAGGAGGTCCTTCGGTGGCAAAAGGTAAACTCTACTGTGGCAACGTTTTTTTTTTCTGGGTCTTCGAAAGAAAAAAGAGCGGAGAAGATTTCAAGAAGTTACAAATGGGATTTGAAAACAAATAAGCAAATATCAGTGCAGAAATTTTTGCAAGGTACACTATCCAGAGAAAACTTACGGTCAAAATCAAATACTATCAGACTTCTGAAAAATATTGCGTATACGTAATATACCCTTATGTGGGTTGGCGTCGCCAGATTGTCAAAAAAGATTAGAATGCAGCAAGTTTCATCTTTTTACACGTTTCTCGACTTTATTTCAAAATTGTTAGGTTCTCTAACGAAAGTGAGTGGGCACTGCGACCTGAAGATCTATTATACCGTACACATGTTTAGGACAAAAGAACATCTGCCTTCCTTATGAAGTAGTAAGGAGCAGTAAGACTTTCGTTGGGATTCGACGTAGCTCCCAAATGTGTGACTCTAGTCCACACTACTGCTGGACAGTCACACAAGATGTGTTTGGTCCTCTCGTCGTCTTCAAAACAAAGCCTGCACTCTGAAGAGTCCGATAGACCCATTTTATGTAAGTGATACCTTACAGTACCTTAGGTCCGCTCTACCAAGACAGTTCTCTTGGCATCCGAGAGTAAGACAAGCACTTTAGCTTGTCTCAAACTCGGTTAAGAATACCCATATCTACTATGTTCACCTAAGGTCCATTTGTTGACCATGTAATTGTTGTGGGTTAGGCATAGGCCTATATGCACTGCAACCAGTTCGATCTATTGTGCACTTTGTTGGCCATTGTTGACCAGCTAATGCCACAGAAGGGCGCTGGGCAAGTGGTGGGCGAAGAGGAACCCAGTTTCGCAAGCTCATCAGCTGTTAAATTACCTTCCACTTCTGAATGTCCGGGTTTACAATTAGTTCACAAGCATTTAATTAAATATTTCAAAAGCCTGAAACGAGGTGCGTATTCGATTTAAGCGATTTCAAATACATTGTAAAAACATTGCCTAGTCAGAAGACGTTGTATGTTCGATTATTGATAAACCAAAATTTATTGTTTTCATAAACCATCTTTACACTCTAACACTTTAACTCTTGTCGCATTTTTCAACAATTTCTGTATCGTTTGTGCATCGTGTAGCATATATCAAATTGTAAAACAATTGGGCTCAAAAATAGGTTATTTATTTGCATATCAATAAGGTAATTTATAATAATTTTGTGCAATATTTTTATGACTTCCTCAAACTGCAATTCAAACAATATAATAATTTCGAGGTGTGATTTATGCAAAACACAAAAATTATTTCGTATTGTAAATTAATTTACGCAATTGAATATTTGTCACATTATGTGCCATAAATTGTGCAACAGCTGTGTGAGTTAAATAAAAAGCGACTGTTTAAAATTAGACAGCTTTAAAATATGCATTTATATTATGTATTTTGCAGCAACCGCACATTAGGCCGACATATTTTTGAGTTGCCACCACAAACACACACACACACAAACTTGTTATCCGTGATGGTTTTGTTTCCGTAGTTGTTGTTGTTATACTGCGGTCTTACTGTGCTAGTTCTGTGGTCGTGCTTTGTTTTGTCCAAGACAATGCAACAAATGCAACAAAAACCACCAGCAAAAATGTTACTTATGCAATATGGAAAAGGGACCCCTCTAAAACCAACTAACCAGGCTTTTAAGCTACTAGTCAGCTCCTGTCTCCCTATCTGTCTGTCCTTTTCACAGAAAGTTCATTACTATACAACGGCATAGCAACTAACGAACGCCAACTTTTAATTACGTGAAATATTTTTGCGTGCTCTCTAATCAAGTTAAAAGCCCGAACCAGCCAAAAAATGCAATTCGGCAACAAGTCTAGGGGAGCTGCGATACAACAGTTAAAATTTGTTGCAACTGCAATTTTGTTTTGTTGCAATGAAAGCCGTAACTTTTGAAGCACTTTAAAACAAGACAGGATTGTATCCCAAAAAATTGAAATAGTTTATATTTTAGACAGCGTGCACGCACGCAAAAGCATTTTAGGCAAGAGCAGCAGGGGCGGATGTTGGAAAAATTTTGTAGGCGCCAAATTTGGCTCACATTCGGATCCCTGACTTAGTAGCACGCGGGCTTAACTTTTTATTTCAGACTCTAATTATGCACTGTAAAAGTATTTACTATTAAAAGCATTTTATGCTAGAACACGTTAGGAGCGGAATCGGGAAAAAATTTCGATGGCGCTAAATTTGGCTCAAAATCTGTTTTCTGGCTTAGTAGCTGTAGAGATAGCTCTTTTTTCCGGTATACATCATCGAAAAGCATTTATAATTAATATAAATTTATTCAAAAGTATCAGGAGCGGATTCGGTAAAAAAAATTTCGGGGTCGCCAAATTTCGCTTGTATTCTAATTTTTGACTTAGTAGTACGAGGTTTGTATTTAATATTAAATATTTTTATATTTATTATTAAGAGCGTTTTAAGCAAGAGCATCAGGGGCGGATTCAAGAAAAAATGCCGGGGGCTGCAGTTTTCGTTAACATTCTGATTTAGAGGTTGCCTTTTATTATTATTTAAAGCACTAAATTTAAGAGCTTGCCCTGTAAGCGGATGCGGCAAAAAATTTCGAGGGCGCCAAATTTCACTCTCATTGCGATTTTTGACTTAGTAGTACAAGGGTTGCTTTTATATTTCAGATTCTACTGAATGCACAACTAGGTATCATTGGTACTGGGTTTTTGAAGCCATCTCACAAATCCCTGAAGTACTTTTTTCACTCTGAAATGGATACATCTGAAAAGAACTGTTTGAAGGTTTAAACAAATTACCTTTTATGTTATTTCGATTATACACTGCTCAAAATCTGTCTTATGTGAGCCTATGAGAGAGCCTGTGAGAGCTTGCATTGGCTTGGTGAAAGAGAATTCGTCAAAGGGTTTTTGGCTTTCCGCCATTTTTGAAAAACAGACGGCCATTTTTTTTAAAGGTTTTGACAGCAATCAACTTTTGTTGGATTTGGCTCGATTTGATAAACACGTATGGTCAACTTCTTTTTAGATTCGAGCTCATATGCAGAGATCCAGGAAACACCAAATTCAAGATATCTTTTGGGAGCTGGGTTGTATATTTTGGTAAATTCGTTATATCTATCCTTTTTTTGGGAGACTATCAAGTGATGCATTTACCCAACAAGAACAAATCGTCAGATTTTGTTTAATGAATAGAACAGATTTTTTTTTTAAGTTTCTTTCCATTTTCATGCGGAAAATCATGAAAAAACAGAAAATCTCACATTCAATTAAAACATTCTCCTAAAGCAGACGGATTTGAATATGTTTATGTTAAAATTGTCTTTTTTGATGAATATTGCTAATCAGATAAAAGATTTTTGGTTTCAACGGCATAACCATATTAGGAAAGCTTCACAAAGACGTTTATGATGTGAAAAAACGATTATTTGAAAGTTGTCAAATATTTTGACGTATTTTTTTAACCTTTACGCACATCAAAGCAAGGCATCTGTGGCTCTTAGTCTAGAGAAATTATGGAAAAGCCCATGCATCCAAATTAATGCTGTTGGCGTGATTCGGGAATACATTACTTTGTCATCATTTGAGTGATGTTTTGTTTCTAGTATTATTTCCCAAGATTATACTTTCAGAATTAATATACTTCTTGATTGAAATCGCAATTTTTGATTGTTTCTTTAAAAAAAAAAAATATGTACTAATGTTCTTCTTGTCACACTGCTTTTTTCTATTTCGTCGCCAGTTATGATCTATTAGAGTGAATCTGTATCGTCGTTGATGTCATTTGAAAGTTCAAAGCCATGCCGAAGAGGCCAATCTATAAGTAAAAATTTTGGTATTTCAGAAAAGACTTTGATGTCATACGTTTTTTGCTTAGAACATAAAAAAAAGGTAACAGCCAAGTTAAATATTTTTAGCATCCCGTGTATTTTTAAATAATTTTCAAACAACCATAATTTATTTGTATATATATTTTTGTTAGAAAAAAATTAGTAATTATTTATTTTTTTGTTAATTTTTTTATACCAAAAAATCGCAAAGCACACGAAAACTAATGTAATCTTTGTACTTGTCAAAGACAAACTAAAAATGCAAAATAGCTGATCATATCAAAAAAGATCGAAAAGTCTTAAATATTGTAAAAGTCACCTTTTTAGAAACCCAAAACTTTCCGGACACTCCGTACCGCCAAAACGCACTTCCTAAATCCACGCCTGAACATCATTATAAGTGTCTGAAAGGGTGTCAGCTAAGTCAGTCTTTCTTCTAGTGTGTAAGTCAGCTAGTTCCTGTAGCATGTAGCTTTGTTGTAACAACATGTTATGTAATTACTTGTTAAGCGAAATACGCAAAATGGTTGAATAACTCTGGCTACAACAGCTACCACAAGTGGCAACAACTTGCAACAACAACAAACAGTCGTGGTTGATACTATTACAATTACAACGAACCACTTTAAGTGCTCTGTGGCATACCAACACGCCGCCTATGTAAGAGTGTGCGTGTGTATCTATGTAAGTTCTCGTGTAGGTGTGAACAACATTTATTAACATGATGTTGCGCAGGATGCGAAAGCAATTTAGTTTACAGCTATGTAAACCTTGTGGTTGAGCTGTCCTCTTTTGGCCTGAATTCCAGACGGGTTGCTTTTTAGCTGATTCATAGCTAAATAATGTTTGTCCCTCGGTGCGTATGATTGATATCTACAATGTGCTAACTGCACAAAACATACATATTAAATTCTGAACTTTGCCATCTTCAACAATAAAACAACTACCAAAGGGTCTTTCAATAACTATGTTCGAACCTTGGCAACTGATAGCTCTGACTATATTGGGGGGCCAGATGATTCTAATAAAGGGTGTACAGTAAAACCGTAATCCATTTTAATTCATATGTGGTAATGTTGTTCTGTTATTTATGAGGCACACATTGTTTAGGCATATAATCTTTTTTTTTTTTATGATGCGATTTTATGTCCTAAATGAATATGTTAGCCATATGTTACACATAATCTCTACTTATTAAAATTTAAAGTTTAAACATGCTTGAGGGAGGGCCCTGTAGAAGAGCAGCTCAGAGCAGTAGCAACAACAATGGCTGCCAGACATTAGCAAGCCAGCGGCTTGTCAAAATTAAGCATACGCACTGCTGACCAAGAACAAAGCCACATCCACATACGCACGCTCACACATACATCTGCACACACACACACTCACACATATCTGGCTGCATAAATCACAAAATACCTGACCATCAGTGAACCAAAGTGTAGAGCCTCTTATTGAAGGCCCCAACTCTTGCCTCACTTAGTGGTTCTCGGTTCAGTTTCAGTTCAGTCACGTAGCCAACATGCTCATGATTATGTACTTGGACTGCTGTCCCAGCTCCTGTTCTGCCTCATATTTGGCATTTTGGGCTACAATTGTTAATCAACTGCAAACATGACAGGCACAAATTATGCAAAAGCACAACCAAAAGGCTAACGCTTGACAGGACCCAGACGTAGCTCGGGTGCTTGGCAACACAACCAGACAACGCAATAACTGGGCCAAAAAGTCATCAGCTGCCCATTAAGCAAAGCTCTTCGAAAATTGTTTTAACAACAACAGTTAAATGCTGTACAGTAGCTGATATCATTAACAATTGACTGGTTTCTGGAATTAAAACTTGTTGATTTGCTCAAGGATGGTAAATAGCTGACAGCGGCAAGATTTAATCTGTGGTGTGCCAGAAGTCTCTAAAAGGGTTTGCTCTAATTTTCAGTTGATATCTCTAGCAAAATGTAGCCGTAAGACCATTATGGCCAAGGACATCAAAGTTTACCAATAAATGTCTATTATTCGTAGACAGGTGATGCCTCTCGATCAAGTTTCTGGAGTCTCCGAATTTTTCTGTTGTTACCCACTCTGTAGATGCTACAACTTTAAAGTTTACTATTCATAAGTACGTTAACTTTTTCATTAAAAAAACACTGCCTTACCCCAACACCAGTAAATCTTTATTCTTTTCCTATCAATATGAAATTTTAGCCGTTAATAATATATTCTTTGATGCAGAGTATCCGACAGTCGATACGAATAAAAAAAGTTTTTTAATACGAGACATTTAGATCTTCTACAAACGAGAGAGGCTTCTCATACCTTGAAAGTAGAAGATTTTATGCGACCTACAAGGGTATTGACTCTGACTTATTAGGGCTAGAGTAGGATAAGGTTGTGTTCCATTGAACACTGTTCCAGTGCTCTGCCGGCTTGACAATCAACTCCAATCAAAATCTGCTGGTATCTACATATATGATATCGGCTTGCGCATTGCAGACAGTCTTATCTTACTTGTTGATTCCGGCTCAATGATCCTAGGTGCCAACACTGGCAATTCTTCCCTCGTAGTATTCATTCCAAGACTTAGGAGTTGCTTGAGTTTATTGGTCTGAAGGGTAATATTGGGACTTACATAGGACGAAATGATTTTCTGGAAACCCCAACTTACAAAAAAGGAAACCGCTCAATCGTGAACGTGGCATTATTGATCACTGGCCGAAAACGCCGAAAACCTGTAAACAACACCGGCAAGGCTCAGAGTATTCTTTATCCCCTGACACAAGAGTTACCCTCCAATTCGTCAGAACGAACAAGCAAGTACTTGGGATTTTTGTTTGATTAGGGGTTAAGCTGGAAGACGCAAACAAAGGAAACCGCTCAAAAATGCTTCAGAAACAAATTGACATAATTGAAATATAGGAGTTAAAACTGTCAAGTCTGCCATGTTCTCTCTTTGAGGAGTTTCCCAATAGTTTGTGTGAACGGTGCCATCCTCCCCTATCAACAAACAAACTTCAAACCTACATATGAGACATGCTGATCTGGATGACATGGGATATCTGACATAAAAAGAAGGTGCCTAACTAAGCTTGGAGTGTAACGTCCACTTGCAAAAGACCGTACTCAAGCCACCTCAGAGCTATGGATTGCCGATCTGAAGCTCGGCGTCTGAAACTAAAATAAAATTAATTTTAAGACTACAGTCCGCAACCCTGAGACAATGTGGCAAACTATGTGATTCACAGGTACCTACCTAATGGTGTCAAAAAACCAGGAGGAAATCAATAGATTCATCAATGTATAGATCTCCTATATCGGAACACAGACCAACCAATCGTTTGTCAATTTGCTCAGTTCAACCATTTGCTAATAAGTTATACTCAATTCTTTTCATAAGACCATACAAAAACTACAACTTAATTTCTTCAAAAACGAATATAGGAGTGTTTAATGTGGTATTCACTGGTATTTTTTTGGTATTTGTGGAATTTTTTAAATTTTGGTTCAGTGTTTCAAGAGGAACTAAAAATGTCCGCAATAATTTGACTGCTCAGCGTCTACTTAATTGTTTGAAGAAGAAATTTTACGACTATGAAGTCAGTTCTGGTTCAAAAACATTTCGGCCTGCTGCGTACTGCCCTTTAACAAATTGTAAAAACGAGTTATTATTATTATCAGCAAATATGGCTTATATTATATTATTATATTTTGTTTTTTTTTAAATTTATTTTATCAAATTAAATCTCTAATTTAATTTTTTATTAAAAAATATAGTTTTTGTAAATTTCAGCGAATCAATTAAATGCGTAATTTCTGAGGGTCATGTTATGCAAATATTTATTAAAAAATATCAACAGGCATAAAAAACGCAAGGTAATTACTTTGATTGAAACACAATCATGAATGCACCGAGATCTAATTTATTATGCAAATCGATAGTTCAATAAAAATTTTAAGTTTGCAGCATGTCAATGAGCTTTGATGATGAAAATCATTTTCAATTGTCACAAATTGCATTCAATTTCAAAACATGTTTATATTTTTGCATATATGAAATCATAAGTAGATGACACACGTATGTATGTGTTAGTGGAAAAGTCAATGCAATTATGTGCAAATTAGATTAGATTTGATTTGCCTAATGCCACAAATTGGTTTATTTAAAATTTTCCATAAGAAGTTACTAATTGAGAGTTGAGAGCATAACATAAGATAATATTAAGCATACGTAAGGTTTCACACAGAATGACGTGTGAAAATTTAGCAAAATTTGTATAACTTAAACAAAAACAACCAGAGCGATAAAATGCATTTAGCTTGTGACACAAAAGTTTACAGAATCAAGGTTTGACAGTTTTAGTAAAACAAATTACAAACTGTTAATGATGCATTGAGAAACTGACAAATTGTGTTGAATTTCAAGTTGAAATGGCTTTTAAACATTTTGTAATGTCTTTACACTTTGTGAGTTGTTGTGTGTGACGATAAAGATTAACTTGAACTAAAGTAGTTAAAGAACTTGTAAATGGTTGAACATAAGTTTTTAAACATAAATTGTGAGAAGAATGATTAACAACTTTGCTGGATATCTACATTGTAGCATACATTTATCTGCAAGCTAAGAGTTATTACTTAAGTTTATTACTCTAACAATAGGTTTTACGTTTTATAGAAAAGTTAACAAAGCTTAGTCGCTAATTTGACAAATTTTTGGCATAAAGTCAAAGTTTACATAATTTTAGCAACGTTTTCTTGAAATGCATAGCTGCAGTAAAGAAGTACCATAATTAAAAGAATTCTGAAGACAAGCCTTAACTTTTAAATAAGCTTTCCTATTCTGATCATTGATTTGCTGAAAATTTGGAAACTTTTTCTCAGCTTTGAAATAACACAATGAAGCTTTGAATGGATGATACAATTTGTGAAAATGTGGAAAATAAAGATAATATTTGCTAAATTGTGCTTGTTTTATCCTTGTGCCATCAAAAACTATAAGACTTCAAAATAAAATTACGTATACGTCAGGTAGCCTAGTATAGACGGTAAATTTATGACAGATTGTCCAAACGTTTTGTGCAAATAATGGGTATTCGAAAAAGTTCGGTTACAAATATGAACAAAAATTAAACACGTTTTTTTTATATTTGAGACAAGCTTTATTAAACCAAATATGAGCCGTTTTGATCGATAACCTTTGGCCATTATTGATCTTAAGCCTTTATTCCATATGTGTAGAACTTGTGGATATTCTAAGCGAAAAACTAATCCAAGTGTGTTTTGCAGGCCTAAACGGAATTTAAATTTACACCATTAATAGAGTTCTGCAGAGATCGAATCAAATGATAACCTGTAGGTGCAAGGTCCGGGCTATATGGTGGATGCATCAAAACTTCCCAGCCAAACTCTCTCAGTTTCTGCCGAGTCATCAAAGATGTGTGTTGTTTTTCGTTGTCATGATGGAACACAACACCTTTTCTGTTGATCAATTCTGGCCGTATTAATTGAATTGCTTCAATGTCGTTAATTTTTGACAGTAGAGAACAGAATCAATCGTTTGACCAGGTTGTAGAAGCTCATAACGAACAATTCCCTTCCAATCCCACCAGACACACAGCATTACTTTTCTTGGTGCCAATCCTGGTCTTGCTACCGTTTGCGAAGCTTCACCTTGCTTCGGCCATGATCTTTTTTACACATTATTGTACGTGATCCACTTTTCATCGCCCTTCATCATTTGCTTCAGAAATGGTTCGATTTTGTTCCGTTTAAGCAGTGATTCGCAAATGGACATTCGGGTTATTAAATTGTTTGCTGTTAATTCATGTGGCACCCAAACATCAAGCTTTTTTGAGTATCCAGATTTCTTCAAATGGTTGATAACTGTTTGGTGATGAATAACTAGTTCCCTGGCAACGTCCACGCTGCTTATGTGCCGGTCTTGCTTAGTTTTTTCCATAATTTCATCGACTTTTTCAGTGATTGGTCGACCAGAGCGAGGTGCATCTTTAACATCAAAACTATCAGATCGAAATCGAGCAAACCACTTCGCTGCTGTTTTTTTAGTTACAACATCGTCCCAGTAAATTTAACAAATTTTTTCAACAGCCTGCGACGCATTCTAACCATTTCTATAAAAAAAAAAGCAAAATATGGCGATAATGTTCCGAATTTTCACTCATTTTTGAACGTAGATAACTTTTCACAGAACAATGCGATTTTAATAATGTCTTCTAACAAAATGATGCATAAAATGTCACCTTTCAAACAAGCTATAGCATTGTCAGATGTAATTAATATTACCATAGATATTACATTTAAGAGCCACCTAGCGAAAATTTGTAACCGAATTTTATCGAATACCAATATTATGACTGCTATTATTATCAAATCCACTATTGAATTGTAAAAAATTTTGAACTTATTTTAGTTCGAAAGAAAGTTAGGAAAAAGAAAAAAAACAGGCCGAAATCTCAATATAAATTTGTTTTATTCTCCTGACCACTTAGGAAGTAATTTTGGGGGATCTCCCATTCATTCATTAGCACAAAATTAATATACCTCTTGCTTTAGGGTATAGGATATAAAAAGCTTAAGGCCAACAAAGCACTTAAGAATAAATCAATCATCACCATTTTGGATTGGTTTGGATAGGTTCAATTAAAAAAGGTTTATCCAAAAGCCCATTGGGTCTATGTGCTCATCTTTTTAAGACAAAAAGAAAAAAAATAATAATATAAAGAGGTAAGGTCCCAGAGTGGCAAGTTTGCCCAAATCGTTAAAGTTTTGATACTAGCGTCTTTCCTAAAGAAGTGCAAAACGATAAACATAACTTATTTTGATACATACGTGTTCCTACTAAGAAATGTATTTGGTAAGAAAAGATAGTTTTGATAGATATTACATGTTACTCCCATCAAATCGTATTGCTCAAAATTGGTTCAAAAGTAAATTTAAAAAAATTTTAATTGGAATTGCATATTCCTCTTTACTAGCAAGATCTTATCAATAACTAGATCTTCTCAGAAAAGCTCCAACTTGTAGCTCGTCTTTAAAAAAAAAATATTTTTTTTACCAAAAGGGGAACTTTTCAGATTTATTTCACTCAGATTTTTATTATTTTATAAAAATGAATTTTGAAAAAAAATTCCAAACAAGTTGGCTTCGGAAGAAATCCAAAATTTCGATAAAACAATTTTTTTGCCTTTGATTTTATATTTATGAGAAGTCTACTTGAATTGGTCTAAAATTGTTTTTAGATCTTCTTATAAAGGGTCATCAATTTTAAGGTTTTTTTCAATAAGGTTTTTTTGATAAACCATGCGGGAGTATAGTCAAGTTACCATGTGTTTTTTATTCAGTTTTCATTGCCATTTCATCATGGAAAAACTTACACCCAAACAACGTTTACATATCGTACAATAATTACGAAATATTGAGGAACCAATTCGGTGAACAATTAATTTCACACTCCGTACCGGAGAAGATCGTGTGATATCACACCGTTAGGTGAAGTCTAAAGTGTTTGTGAATAATCCAGCAACGATTGAAGCAGTAAAGGCTAACATTACCCGTTTTATTCGCGAGATACCGCCGATTATGCTTAAACATGATTTCGGCGCTTATTTGTTTTCTGTTTCGGAATTAAATGAAAATTTGCGTATATCTTTATAATATCTTTATTCGTTTAGTAGATATAGCTTGTCAGAGAAAATTCTAAAAATGGAAAATATTCAGTTATCGATAACTCGATAAATAATCGGAATTTTAAAATAAAAATTTACGTGGTTACTATTCTCTAGTAGCTCTATGACATATGTAAAAATCATCAAATCGAAGAGTTCGACAAAAAAAGGGACGCTTCACTTATTTTCGCCCATATAAATATTTTGGTTGAAAGAAAAATTTGCTATATTAATGAAATGTATTTAAACATATTTGCATTTATACGGTACATTTACATTAATTATAATCACATTTATGCATAATTTAATTATATCCAAAAAGTAATTTATCTAATTATTCGGGCAGAGCATGTTAATTAGAAACATTGATTAGTTTCATGTATTTGCTATCACAGCTTTAAAAAAAATTGTTACTTTTTGACATTTGGCTCGCTAGCATTTTGCTTATTAATCAATCAATAAAACTACAAAAAATCCCAACGGATTTGTGTAGCCAAAACTTTGCACATGCTGTAAATATACATATAGTATGTGCCATATACAAACATATATAACACTGAGTTATGGTACATATGCTGGAATTTTCAAATTGAATTCTTACACTTTTGGGAATTGGCTAAAAGTGGAAAACTTATGAGAACTACTCAAGCATACTGCTGCGTACCTTAATTTGTAGCATTTTGGGAACTGTCGAAGCTACAACTTGCTTTAATTAACAATTCGACTAATGCAATGGGAGCAATTAAATAGATTAAATAGAATAGAAAACCATTTTTAAATTTAAGCCAAACACTCTCACAACCAAAAAGGGATTTTGTGGCTAACAAACTGCACACAATGCCACATGGAGAAGGCCATGTTCTAGTATAATACAATGTGCATACTACCACATACGAGCCCCAACTGATGACATGTTTATCCTGATTTCATGTTTTAGAATTTCCATTCATTTTCATATTCAATTACAGCATGGCGGCCATTTTTAAACAGCTGGCTAACAAATTTTGATGAACGCATTATATCAGAGCTGTATTTACACTGTAGAATGCATTTCAAAGCCGGCGCCCTAAAACGCATCTTTTTATACACTATACTGAAAGGGATATATTAGATAATAAGTACATAAAGTTTTTTTTTACACTCGAAAGAAGAAAATGACGGTTTGTGGTCTTTCTCAGGTTGAGAACTTTGGCAGTTATGTGTAAACATATCAAAATTCTAAGCTACAATATTTCCAAAAAACTATTGACAAAAAAATTGTTAAAATACTTGTTCTTTATCACACTTAGCATTGCACCACGAATAAAAAATCCATCTCGATGCAAGCGAAATACAAGATTTCATTCACACACTTACATAAGCATTCCAAGAAGGAATCAGCCTCCAATTCTGGTGGCTGCCGGAACAACTCATACTTTTCCGTATCTTCAATAAATGTTGCTTTAAAATTCGTTTAGTATAAATGAAATTTAAGTACGTCCAGAATTTAAAAAAAAAAACAATTAATTTTAGACCAAATTAATTAATTTAAAAATAATTTAAATAAATTCTTTTCTTTCACGAAGAGTATTGCACTTCTACTCTAAAGTGTTTTGTAAAAAGCACCACTATCTACCAGTGTGTACACATAGTAATACAGAAAATTAATATCAAATAAAAAGCAGAACAAGAAGCTTAAGAAGGAAAAAAAAACGCCTTTTAAGATGAAAAACAAATCCAAGGATTGGTACCTTTCTTCGAATTTTTGGCTGAACAGTAACAATTCACATTTAGATTCTAATTATGATAGTCTACTCTAATTAATTTTCGGGATTTTTATAAAAAATTATTGGAAAATATTCGTATGCAAGAAATTTTTAATTTATGGCTTATACGCAGAATGAAAAATTTCGCACGGATTGACAAAACTTCATAAAAAAAAAATAGTGGGATTTTTTTTTTTTATATGAAGTTTAGTGGGATTTTTTTTTTTTTATTTGAAGTTTTGTCATTCCGTACGAAATTTTTCATTCTGCGTATAGGCCTTTATGTAGAAAAATAAGATGTTCAGAAATTCTTTATAAAAAATGTGTTTTCCTAAAAATGCCAATGCAAATACAAAATTTGTTATAGTGAGAATATAATTTGTGCTGATACCAACCCATAGTTTGTCAGAAATAAAACATACGTTTTTAAATCATGCTTTAAAGCACATCGAATGGAATCCAAACTGTAGTAACTAAATTCAAGAAAACAGCTTCAGGCTCTGGCCGCCATGGCTCACTATTGAAGGCTAGCTTATAGTTTTTAAACAAATAAATAAATTCTCAAATATGCAGCACATATCGTCGTCGGCTTGTTGCACTACTTTAAACTTACATTTCATTCTAATTCAATCATCGCATAGTTTTAAGCGCGTGTACACAACAATTGATTATTTTATTCAGATTTTATTTCTCTGCACATTTTCAAATAATAACAACAATAATGCAAAAATTTACAACAAATGCATTTGAATAAAACATTTGGTAACAAAACTAACTGTAACGTTTATTCAAAATTTCAATGGAAGCTCACAAACACATGTGGCACACCGCATTGCTAATTGAAGTGTCAAAATGCCACGGTGCGTATGCGTAATGTAAGCATGCATAAATTAGCCAAAGGCTGTATCAAATGTTTGCCCTGCTATTGATGTTTAAAAATTTACACATTTTACATTTGTTGTGTTTCTGTGAAATTGTTGATGAAACGCACGAATAAATTATTTTAGGGAGATTACGCATACGCAGTGTGGCATGACCCAAATGCTGAACAAATTGTTAGCTTTCAGTGGAAATTGCATTGAAGTGACATTGAGTAATTTTGACTCTATAGTATTTTTGTTGACCGTTTAATGTGGGTATGATTTGGTGTAATAAGTAATAGATTTTCTATCTTTTAATCAACATTTTAATTTGTGCCTGCTCAATGGTTTGGGTGCTTTGGCAATCGGCAATGAGCTTGCAAACAAAATACCTAAATAGGTAATTGAATCGTTAAAATGCTAACTGGCTATCTGAAACAGAACATACAAATGCCAAACAGCATAAGGATTATATGGCACCACAATGCTCCAAAAATGGTTTTATCCTGTTTTACGTATTCAAGCCGCTTATAGGGTTAGGTTAAGTAGAAAAGGTTTGTCTAAAAAACATAATGGTAATACGTTAGCATCTAAAGCGCCTATTTCCATTAATAAAAGACTCATGTTCAGAAGCAGGATTGGTATCTGACGCAGCGTTGGACTTCGCAATCTGTTTTTTTAATAACGTACAGCTGCGAAATGTGGTCCAGAAAGCGTTGTTTAGCTTTTAGACTGAATTTCTACAGAGAGTTGGTCAGGAATAGCAGAGTAGCGCACACATTCCCGTCAAAATCGATAAAAGCTACAAAAACAATTGTGCATGGATACCAACTAACTAGTTTGCAGTAATGTCGCATCCAACGGCCTAGAATCTATCAATACTAACTAGAAAAAAAAACCCAGGTTTGCAGTGGATTTTGGTCTACAGTTGGATAACTTCTAAATCAACGACTTCTCTAATTTAAAGCTAACAAGTGGCTCTAGGTACCCAAATTTTCAAAAATAGAAACAGTAGCAATCAAGCTAAATGGCTCTACACTTGAATTAAATTTTCCTGTGACTAATCATGAACTGTTAAACGAACTGGAACAGAGATTTGCAACAGTTGGAGTAAAATTAAATATTTACTAATAATCTTGAGTCTTATATCTGCTTGAAACAGTGAACCGATAGACATATGATCCACGTTGCATTGAGCTTTATTGAGAAGAGCCCGCCTTCAACAGGAAGTTGGCCCTGAATGCGAGCTTCAGGGGTTAATATACAGAGTAGATTTAAAGACTGCCCCAATGCAGTAAATTGAGCCCGTTAACTAAATTATTTTAGAACTCATTTTATATCGACTTATCGATAACTGCACTTCTAATTAGCGCATACCTATTATCGCGACTTATGCTTAAATTTTATTGTTCTCTTATAAATCTACTACTACTAAAATACTTTTATATGGGGTATCTACCTGGTGGCCAGTCCTAAACATTAAATCAAAGATTAAATTACTAAACAAGGTACAAAGAACGGCATAACTATGCATCACAGCTGCCCTAAGAACTAACTCTAGTGAAGCGCTTAATACCATTACTAATATATCTCCCATCCTTTTAATGGCAAAAAAAACTGCCACCTTAACAGCGAGGCGCCTTAAGGATGCCAATTGCTGGGCAGTTCTAACATGTGGGCATTCGTCCATCTTAAAAGAAGACACAAACGTGTCAGGCACAGATTATTGTATACCTTTAGAGCATTCCTCAAAGCTATTTTCTACCACCATACCCTCTAGGGAATCATGGATGGAAAACCAACCGGGTCAAAGCGACCGGATAAATTTCCTCACAGATGGCTCCAAGCTCAACAACCAGGTTGGGGGCGGGGTATTCTCAGAGCAATTAAACATCCTGCAGTCTTTTCGACTACCAAACCACTGCAGCGATTTTCAGGCGATTATCCCAGCTATAAATGAGGCTTTAATCTGCTAACACAATACCGGCCTGAAAACGGGTAAAATAAATATATACTCCGATAGCCAGGAAGCTATAAAGTCATTACGAGCGTTGTCTTCCAACTCGTTGACAGTCAACAACTGCCGCAAATCTATCCAAGAGATGGCACAGCAGTTTGTAATAAGCCTTATTTGGGTGCCAGGGCACCAAAATATAACAGGCAACCAAATAGCTGATGAATTAGCCAAACACGGAACGACCACTACCCTTCTCCCAGATAAGAAGGATATTCGTATGCCAATGGCTACTTTCAAGCTACATACAAGTGAAAAATTTAGTTCTCAGGCGCAAAGGATGTGTAGCAACACATCACACTGTAGAATCAGCCGCCAAACATGGCCCCAAAATCGACCCAAAACGTTCTGCCAGGTTCTCTGAACTCAACCGCCCACAGCGTTCGGCACATGCGACCAAAATGAATGCTCCGAGCAATGACTTTTGCAGAAGCTGCAAAGACAAGGAAGAGGTAGAATCAGTAGAGCACTTATTCTGTTCCTGTGAAGCTCTATGTAGACGCAGGAAAAAGCACCTGGGAAATTATTTCCATCACAACCTAGAGGAGCTAGGTCCTATCTGTCCGAGAATGATTGCAAGCTATATAGCAGCAACAGGCTGGGTTTCCTTTTTAGAATACTTTCCTGTAGAATGGGTTTAAATAGAGATTTGTGCGGTATTACAATGTGCCAGTCTAGGCCTAAGTGTGCTGGCTTTTTAAGCCAGCTACCGCTATAACCTAACTTAACCTATAAATCTTATTGAATTTTAAAACTTGTGACTTGTAATGCTCTTTTTGGCGTTTCTAGTTATGCCCTTCGCCCCAAACAACTCACAGTTGAATTAAGCTGCCTGTTTTCGGAGCAAATACCTATCAAAAAGGCAGTGAAAGTCATAGTCTCCCATTATATTTTAGTTTTGGTGATAAATATTTTCTAATTTCGATGAGCCGAAAAGAATCGATATATTTAGCATGGATAGGAAAGACAATTTCTCATATTCTTGAAACAAAATTATAACAAATTCCAAAGTATTAAATTATCCACAAAATGGTTCTGCTGCAATGTTTCCTATAACTAGCCGGTCTCTAAGTAGAGTGCAATGTCTCTACCCTCAATCAAACTTTTCTGCCTTGGACATTCCCATAAATAAAAACTTTACATTTTCCAACTTTGAACGGTTTTAAAAAAAAATCTCTAAGCTATGTTCAAATTGTTTACAAAAGCTGAAATTTTAGAATTTTAAGTACTTTTAAGAACTAAGTACCAAAAATTATTGAAATTAATGTGGCTGAATTTCCATTAGCTGCAAAACAAAACTCTCCTTCGTTCACCTGACAACATAAGAGCTGTCTGCTCTAAAATTTAAATAGTAACTCGAAACTTGCTGAAATAGCTACCTAAGTAAATTACAAGCTATTCGGTTATGAAAATTTTACAAGGTGTGTCATAATTTTTTTTACTCATCCTTTATGGGTACTCATGGCTTTTATGCATGTTTGGTAAAAAAAAAATATGGCAAACGTTAAAGTCGAGCGCAGCTGACTTTGAAATACCCTGAATAATAGCAATAGAAGACAACAAGGCATTTTCACTTTTTTTGGCGTGACGATACATTTGTACGACTATGACAAGAAAAGGAAAAAAGGAGAAAAGTGTTTTCCGTAGCAACAAAAAAAAAGTACTAAATAAAAAATACTAAATACGTAAACAAAATAAAAAATAAAACAAAGAATAAAAAAAGAAATAAAAAAAAAAATTTTTAAAATATAAAAAAAAATGAAAAAAACAATTATAAATAACAAATATGTATTATAATAATAATAACAATCGGCCTTACTGATTAAAAAAAGGAAGCAAAAGCACGTTTGTCGTGACGTTACAAAAAATTTGAAGTGGGTTTGGACTTGGATAACAAAATGGCAAATCACTTCGAATTGTGTAAACCTTTGCTTATAATACTTTTTTTTAGTATTATTTACAAATACTTCTATTATTATTTTTTTTTTTTTTAATTGTGCACATGCAAGTTTTGTGAAACTGAGGAGGAAACCTCCCAGCACATAATTGCAGAGTGTGATGCCTTTGCCAGAAGAAGGAAATCCCTTCTTGGCAGGCATAGAATATTGATGGATTATATTACCCGACTAGAACCATCTCAGATAATCAAGTTTGTCACGGATATTGGGATAGTTGAGGAGCTATAGGGCTTGAAAAAGCACAATAGATCCTAAGGGTTGCAGTGTAGCTTTCCCCAACAATATATATGTATATCTGTTTGGACGTTACGTAAATTTCCAAAAAATAATTTACTTTAACTTTTTTTTTTTTTTTTTTTACTAAGTCTTCTATTTTAGCTCCATTATTTTTAAATCTTAATAATATATTTTGAAATGACAATGAAAATAAGAAGATGGTAACAAAAATACAAAACTGATCAAAACATGTATTTTTAGCATTTATGAAGATTTTTCAAGATCTTATAAGGAAAGTTTTGAAACTCTTTAATTTAATATAATAACAATTTAATACAGTGAGTAATTCTTTTTAATTATACTTACAAGTAAGAATATTGTTTTGGCTTACTTTAATTTGTCCATCTGGGAAGAACTTTCTGTTTAAACGCTCATTCACATTCAAAAAAATTGTCCAATCTAAGACTAGAATCTATGATTTCAAGTTTCAGTGGAATAAAAAAAATTTTTTGAAGATTAGGACTCAATTTTAGGTTTTGAAGCCTAAGGTGATGCGAAATCTGACGTCTAAACTACTATATTACGATTATAACCGATTTTTGGTCCAATTTTAATGATTAATTAAAAGATTGTTGATTTCAAAAATGCAAACTGAAGCTTTTTTTCGAAGAGCTAAAGGACTAAGAGCATAAAATGTTGTAACAAGAAAAAAATAAGCTTGCTCTGCCTGCTCATATGACGAGTCCAAATCTCAAGTTTTATTATCATAATTCTTATAATCTCCAAGATATAGGCGTTCATACAGACGCAATGCATCACTTGTTTGTATCATTTTCTTTAGCCCTGCTGACGATGTTGAATGTAACATAGGTTACACACATTTGCCCAAACCCAATATACCCCTTATTATAGGGTACAGAGTATAAAAAGGACTTTACTTGATAAGTATACCAGTTATGACCACAATGCATTTCATTTTATGTGCATGTCATTTTTATGCATTTTCCAGCAATAACCCTAACAACAATGTAACCACCACAGAGCCAGTGTTAATAATTTTACTGCACTTTTATTTTTACTACTAACTACCTTTTTACTGCAAAATGTTACTACTATTTCTACAACAACTACAAGCATATTTTAGCAACAAATTGAGCAATGCAAGTTTTATGAATCCCTTGACCCAACTTAGGAACTCCTTGTGGAAGTGTTTTTGCACACAATTGATCGCTGTCTTTGTATTGGCGTTTTGTGGCCATTTTTCATTTACTCTCTACTAATTGGACTTGTCCAACAATGTGCCTCATTTATTTGATGCATGTCGAATCCTTTTTAATTATTGTACATATATTTTAACACACTTGAGCACAAAAACAAATGACTGGCACATTTTTCTTGCTTGTTTCCATACAAAAATTATTTTCAAAACAAACACACTCACTTCCAAACTTGTTTGCACATTTCTGGTTGCTCAATTCCTAGTGTCAACAAGCAACAACAATCCTGTGTGGACTACAAACAATGCCAAGTGTATGCAGCTTGTTTGTTCTTGTTGTCCTTGGACATGCTTACTATGAAGATATTTGTAGATATTTGGCCACATTGGTGGCACACTTCATGTGTACAAAGTGCTGGCTCCTGCTGCTCCTGTTTTCACACATATTTCTCTTAAAGCCTTTTTAATATGGTGCATGCAAATGAGTTGCATGTTAGTTAAGCTTAAAAACGGGCTATGAACTTTTAAGAACCTGCTGCAGTTTCGCTAAATTACTCCAAACGCTAATCTTTGCTAAAGCTGGAACGGGCATAAAATCCTGGCACTAAGGCACTTTTGCTAGGCAAGCGGCGTAAAACTTTATGAGCGACTGTAAAATGTCATAAAAACGCGATTTGCGACTCATGGGTTAACTCTTATGTAGAAAGACTTGCTGAGTTTTTATGCCTTCACTAATTCACTAAATAGCTATAACTACAAAAATCATAAAGTTTTTTTTTCACTTAAAATATGACGTGCCAGATTTATATCTTAATTCAACACGCCATTAAATAAGTTTCGAGAATTAGCGCATACTAGTAGAAAAACATTTGCATAAAAATTAAAGATATTTTAAAGTCAACTGTTATGACCCAAAAATCAATTATACAAGCCATTTGAGTTAAGAGCAAAAAATGAGCAGTCAGAATGGTGCCGGATAAAGGGCTACCCTGCACACATTTCCTCAAAAACTATTGGCACGGTAAATGTCGGGATATTCCGACTATAATATGCCCTCTACATGCTTCAATTTCCACAGTGTTCGGTGACTGCCCAAGCAGCAAATATAATTTGTAAATTTTATCGATCGCTTTTAAATCAAGATGGCAATTTGGATAAAGGTAGCTTGATTTTTACGCGACTACGGCTAAGCAAAAAAGGAGTGTTACAAGTTTGACCTGAGTGTTTTAGACCTTGGCATACTGTTTGACCATAAACTTAAATTAAAGAATCATATTTGCAATATTGTAAATAAAGCTACAGGGGTTCTTGCCATTATCAAGCGTTGGTCTAAAGAGTTTAACGACCCTTACACAACATAACTTCTTTATATTTCTCTCGTCCGTGCAATTTTGGAATTTTGTTTCTGCGTTTGGGGCCCTCAATACCGCCTTTATCAGGACAGGGTTGAGTCTGTTCAAAAGCAATTCCTCCTCTTTGCACTTCGCGGCTTAAATTAGGATCCACTTATCCGATTGCCTCCATATTCTAACAGACTTCGCCTTATAAAGCTGCCCTCCTTAAATAACCGTAGAACATGCCATGGTGTACTCTTCTTGCACAAGCTATTTCTCGGCCTTATTGATTCTACTGAGCTTCTTAATAAAGTTACTTTAGTCGTACCTACCAGAGTTACTCCTAATTTTCAACTTTGTAGATCAAATTTTGCTCTGTATGATCCTTTCCGTGTCTTATGCTCTAATTATAATAGCTTTTTAATTTCCTTTCTTTTGAACGGTCTATTCCTTCTATCACGTCTACTATCTGATACATATTAGTACTTTAATACTAGCTTTAGTGATATCGATATGTAACCAATTTAAGCGAACATCGATACAATGTAAATCAATGTAAGAATAAAAGTAGAAGTGTGCAAGACACAACATAATTGGCGACGAGGATGGGAGTCATCTTGACTTGCCTCTTCGAGCATCCATAACCAATCCTGTATTATGAGGCACCTATTTGGTCATTGATGCTCGTTTGCTTTCTTTTTTTTCTTCTAATATATGTAATGTTTAAATGTTATTTAAGCTTCCTTTTTCCTATTTGGTTATTGTAAATCCAAGTCTCTGGCCAGTTTTTGATGTGAGTCGGTGCATATCGCTAAAAACTTCACCCACCGGGCTAGTGACGTGGATTAGTTCATATCTATCTTTTTTCCTCGTTTATTTTTCAATATTTCTTTTAAATTTTTCTTAAAATTTAAGGCCAACTGTACTTTGTTGTACCCCATTTAAAATAAATTATGTATGTATGTTAGTCTGCTCCCTCAGAACTTCTAAACCGCTTATAATAAGTAGAAAAATGAGGTATCGTTGAAAGCGTCCTGATCGTCCGCTGGTTATAGGCTATGCAGATATTTAGTGAAAAGTCGTGATCATATGCCAGAGTTCAATATATTCAAAACAATTGTAGGTGATCATAAGCTAATGGCTAATCACCATAAAAATGGAATAAATATTTTGAAATATATACGAATATGTTGTTGTATCTCAGAACCCTTTGGCGCTAGGGGTTTTTGGATATTGGATTCAGATTCAGCGGCTCAAGATGTAAGATGTTTACCCTCTCACATAAACCCTCTCTAAAATTCACACTCCTTTTTTTATGGGTCTTTGCTATAAATCAACCTGTGTAAGATAAGGTTTGTAGGCGGCCAAGGTGAAAATTAAACAAGGCTCAAAGTGCTGCCCGGCAATCACTAAGACACCTTTAAACTTCCCGTTATAGAAATAATATGTTTGTTATATTTATTGAGGATAGTTTTGGAAAAGGTGAAATGACGGGAAAGTAGCATAGATTGCACTTCTCCACTTCTCTACACATGCAAAAGTCCTTTAAACAAACGTTCAGACTGGCGACTGGCAGCACTAACCAGCTTTCGCTTTATTTTAATAAACAAGTCTTTTCTGAATGAGAATAACTCGGGATAACTGACCTACTACTATTCAAAGAAAATTTTTTTTAATGTGCACACATATCTTAGTGTTTTATATTTATGGAGGACATTCCGAGCTTCCCATTTATAAAATGAAATTTTTGCATGTGTTAGCCTGGCATTTCATTCAATTAGAAGAAACAGAGCCAAGTAAGAAAAGTATGTCAACATTGGAACGTTGTACGAGTGGCTACCTTGTTTGTCTGTCGCCTTGGCTTAGTTCATGATATAAGGTCTGTTCCGCTTCTCTCTCCTTCCGTAAGCTTAGAAAGTGGCAGTCTAAGTCTAAACAATCTTTTTAGCGAGCTCACAAACCAATGGAGCCAAACAAAAAAAGTGGAATTTCGGTTTCGAAGATCAGACCGTGTTTACAATATGTGTTTGGTATCGGTAAATCTGTCAATATAATTGAAAGTAAATATCGAAATAGGTATAGGAAATTAAATTCCAAAGTAATTATAGCAATTGATTCAAAATTTTTTTTTCGATCCCGCTTGCGTCGTCGAAGATCCTTTCAATTAGGCATTTCTTCACAAATTTTTTCCGAAAATGCCAACCGGAACAGTCTTTTATATTTGACTATTAGCATATTGGCAAATGGCTTGTGGCAATATTAAAAAAAAAAAGGCCCAAAACGCATCTATTTTAATCAAAGGCATTGAACGTGCTTTGCATACACACAGGACCACAACAACAACAAAAAACCAGATGACGCCCACTTTTAGTCACTGCTTAGTTTCCGGCGTCAATGTTTGCCTGTCAGAGTAGTAGACTTTTTTGGCCAAGTCAAAGGAAGGCAGTAAATCAAAGCTAAGCCCACAACGTTGATGACCATTCAACGTCACTTTAACTGACACTTACTGGACCAACGCTCCCTTCTACTCTCTCTCCCTCTACGCAGCTCTGTTTTAACCAAAAACTGCACTGACTGCCTGCGAACTTTGAACTTGGTTGCAGCTTAACCCTTTAATGCCTTTATCTGCTTTCACATTTCACTTGCTTGCATTTTGCAGGAATACAGTGTGTCCATTCATTTGCATGCGCTCTACTCGAAAGGATTCAATGTTTGGGATTTGTTTGATATTTCCAGGCCTTTACTTTAGTTTGCATTTGGCCTTAGCCACACAGCTTCAGTGTTGGAAGCCGCATTTTTTAGCCCAAAGCGCATTCAGTACACCATCCAGTTTAGGTGTTTTCATGTGTGCATGTATTGGTGTTGGTGTGCTGCTGTATTGGTGTGTTTGTTTATGTTCGTGCAAATCCTTATATAAGCATGCTAACGACTTTTTGCTAGATTTTTCGTTTGAGGGCAAATCAATGTCAACGCATAGTTTTTAGGTTGACGCTTAAAAACTTTGAACACACTGCTCTGCCTGGCAAAAACATTTTCCAATTATATGAACTCATCTCGTGTCTGTCGATGCCGTCTTTTGGTAACTCTGCTGGGCAAAGTTTCTTCAACTTTTTAGTTATAATAAGCAAAGCTCTCTAGCACTGCCATTTCCCTTTATGTCAACCCTTTCAACTCATCCAACCATCTATCCATTTACATGCTGACAACTCAAATTTGTCATTACGCGTCTGGGGCTAAGCTCTTTTTGCCTTATGCACTGCGCTCCATTACCTTACTATGACTTCCTGGCCAGCTACGGGCAATTGTAGCCCCAATATGCGCATACTTTTGTTACTCCTTGTACTTTGACATTGTTTTTTAATTCTTTTTTTTTTTGTGATAATTTTTTGCAGTACATTAACTTTGTTGTGGCGCTTGTAATACACTGAGGAGCATTAGTCCTGCTCTGGACTTTGAAAATGAACTATGTTTGAAATCGAAGTCCGCAACCGAACCCGGAAGAATCTATGTATAAGAAAGAGAGCTTGTCAGACGATAACTGCCAAACCTTCAACATATTTATTTTTCCTCTCTATTCCATCTATCCTATCTTCCTGGTCTTACCTGCCTTTCCAATTCCTCTTGTCTAGCCTGTCTATTCTGTTTATACTGTATGTCCTGTGAACCTGTCTATCCCTTATATTTCGTCTATAATGTCCATCCTATCTATTCGGACTGTCCTGTGAACCTGCGTGCCCTATCTACTCTACCTTATCTACCCAATCTACCCTATATTCACTGTCTATCTAGTCCAGTGTTGGGCAGTGTCTCAATTTACATAACACGTGTGGATAGGGCACAAAATTCTGCCGCAGCGCATTCGACACACGCGCTGGTGTAAGTGTGACAATGTGCTCTCTCGTTTGAGCATGAGCGTCGATCTTGCGCTCTTGTGCGCTCTTGCTTACTGCGCTGCTTACTCACACAAAGAAATGTTTGTTTGAATGAGTTGTGCCCACTACTAATCTAGTCTAGACTTTATCTGCCGATATATAAGTCGCATTTCGTTTGATCACATCATATTGGGAATTCTAGATAGTAAAAATCTACACTATCCAAAACTTTTGTCAGGGAGCCCAGTAAAGTATGCTATTAAATAGTGTAACAAGACTTCGGCTTCTCAAGTTTAGCCATGTGCCGCCTTTTTTCCCTTTTTTTTTTTGATTCACTATAATCCTTTTTACAGGCCAGTTATTATAACTAACTACAACATAGTTATGCAGTTGCCTGACGAGTTGGTTAAGCTGCTTACTGTCTGCAGGGAGTCTTTTGCTTTGTTAGACTTTCGTAGACCCCTGTCCATCCGCCAACACGTAGCAACTGTAATTGTTCATACTTTTTGCTTGACTTTCTGCAGGAGCTTATGGCAATTGACATTTTGTTGGCCCTTTAATATTTATTAGCAGCTTGTTAGACTCGACAACTTCAAAACAACTTGACATTGACATTTGTGTAAGGAGCACAGCTGGCAGGAGTTACCGCTTACTTTATGCATTATTCAAGAGATTGTAGTGTGCTGGGTGCTCTTGCAGGATGTTGATTGCAAGTAAGATATAATGTAGTCTTCTATATGAGCGGATTTGGAACTGTGCACCTCTAGCAGTGCTCTTGCTAGCTCGCCGGGTTGTCGTGGTTCTTTCCTATCCTAATCTCATATGCACACACTCGCATAATATTTTAGGTGCACATTTTGAGAGAAATAAAAAATGTATAAATAAATACAAAACAAAAAAAAAAATCAATAAAAGAAAATTGTATATATATAAATAACTATATTTATAAACATAAATATAACTATATATATGAAACAAAAAAAAAATCAGGTGGGAAATGGTTATCAACGCTAATTACTTTCATTGGGTACTCTTTTGGTCAAGTCTTGCTGATGGAGGACTAGATGTTGCTAAGCCCTATCTATACCCGCCCTACCATTGTAAAAACAGACATATGTACGTATCAGATTTCACCCTGTTGAAAACGCATCACGTTTTCATTTCGACTGAGACACCGTCATGCTCTACTAAGGAGAAAACACCAGACGGATTAGCAATTCATGTTCAAGACGTTATAATTCATTAAATTTCAGAGAAGGTACTGGAGGTAGATATAAATCTTAACATTAATCCTTAACATATAGTTTTACAATTGGTATACTTAATATTAACTCTTAACATTATTCATTTTAAGCAAAGTTGAATTTTTATATCATTATTTTGTATTAACAAGATTTTAAATTGAGGTTGGTAGGGGCCATTAGGTAATATTAATATATATATATATATAAACGTTTATATGAAAATAATGAAACAAATCAATACTAAGGGTCGTTTTCGACCTTTTAAGACTCACATATACCGCCATACGCCGAATCGTTGAGCTCAATGATCGATGTTCGCAGGTACCTTTTAGGAAATTTCAAATTCATTAGTATACATATCAAGCAAATTAAATATATATATATATTATGCATATAAACATTTTGGCACCATTTAATTATGATTTCTATATTATTTTTAAAATTCTACTAATTTAACTAAAAGATACATTATAAGAGCTGTTAGCGCATTATTTGTAAAACTTAATCAGCTGACGTTCGCTTACGCATAAGAAAACAATATAACTATAAAAGCTTATGCGAATGAGAGTTTTATAAGCTTTTTGGTGCTAGGTTTTACATATTTTCTACGATGCTTTTAGACCATTCGTAATTATTCTCTTAAGTAAACAAAAAAAATGCGTAACAGCTGATTTATACCACTATTCTTGGTGCGTTGCCTATGTTTACATGGTTTGTTGTTACTTGCGGTTTATATTTTGATTACGACCTTATGATCGTAAACAAATCAATACAATGACGTTTGTTGTTGCTTATGGGTGCGCAGCCGCTTTTAGCTGCTGTAGTTGTTGCTGTTGTTGTTAATGAGCAGCTCTTCAAGCTGCTGTCTAGTTATCACTGTTGTTGTGCGTGCGTAGCCGCTGCTAGCACTGCTGCAATTGTTGTTCTTAAGCGCGCGCCGCTCTCGAAGCTGCTGCCGTAGTTCTGAGTCGCTGCTAGTGCAGGCTTGTTGCTGTTGTTGGCAATGCAACTGCGCTTAGCAGTTGTTGTGGTTGTTCGGAAGAGTGCAGGTCTTATTGTTGTTGTTGATATTGTGGTTCCTGTTGCGGGTGTAGGATGCACGCCGTGAGTGGCGCTCACGCCGCGTTATACGCTATAGCCTAAAACATTTATTTGCTTAGTATTAAGCTAATTTTTGCAACAGTATATTACCTCTATGGGCCCACCGCAATCGATGAAAATTAAAAAAAAACCACACAATATATAAATATTTTGTATATACACATAAACTCTTTAGTTATCGTGGCAATCTATATATATGTACATATACACTTTTGTCTCACAAATCTTCCGTACTGTATGTTTGCGTTTGCGCACTGTCGAACTCCAACTGACCTTCGCTAACTTTAAGTATGACTGTCTAAGCTAAGCTTTGCAGAATGTTTGAAACGCCCTTATACACTAGAAGAGCACGCATCAGCCGATACCCCTTTCGTCTCGCTCTTTCGCTTGGCTAAACCTAATCAATGCTGCTCGCGCCAAATTCGCTAACTGCATTATCGCCTGATTAAGAGCGGTCGTTGACCCGTAAGAGCGCACTGAATGAGAGCGCGAGCTTTAACGGTTTTAAAAGCTCGTTTTTAAAGCTTAACTTTTATGCCTATTTTGAAATGAATAAATGTAACGACTTTTTAGATCGTATCGATTTATATTCTATATGGCCACTACAACACAGTTAATGGAGAGCTAGATAATATTAGCGAGGCATTAACTGAAAAAGGCAGGTTCTATGCTTTTATTTGAATGTCTTTAAGGTGATACACTCCAATATCTTTACCCTGTTCATTTGCCAATTGATAATATACTTGGCTTACTTTGCGAGTAACTACAGCAGAGTTAAATCTTGGAGCTAATTTGGCACTAAATTTCTTCTCTGCACTACTAGGACTAAAATTGCGTGCGTACACTATGTCCCCTATTTTGAGATTGATGATTCGGGAACGGAGGTTATATACCTTAGCATTTTGATCATGTGATTTAGTTATATTTTCTTTCGCTTTTTGTCGCATAATCTGTAACGCCGATGAATGATCAATCCGTGTATCGTCAGTCAAGAGGTTTAGACGCCTGAGTAATTCATAGTCTTTCCCATTTAATACCATGTTTTGGCCAAATGCCAAAAAGTATGGGGAATAACCAGTACTCCGATGTACATTAGTTCTTAAGGCCGCACTTATTTCGGGCAACTTGTTGTCCCAATTAGTGTGGTCTTTACCTATGTAAGCTCTAATAGCCGCTAAGACAGACCTATTAACCCTTTCACTAGCATTAGCTTGGGGTGAATATATAGCAGTCTGCTTGTGAGACACTCCGAACCGATTCAAAAATGCTTTAAAATGACCAGAAATGAACTGAGATCCATTGTCAGTCAAAACAGATTCTGGTACCCCAAAGGTACAAAACAAAGTATTTTCTAAATAGTCACAAATTCGCTGTGAGGTAAACTTTCTCAGTGGAGTCAGAAAATGGAATTTTGTGTGATGGTCCAGAACAATTAATAGGCCAATGTTTCCACTTTTGGAGCGAGGATACGGTCCTAACAAATCCATATATAAGTTTTGAAAAGGTCGTTCTGTAACCATAGGTTTTCCCATAGGTGGTCTCAAGACAATGTTTGGACTTTTGGTTTTATGACATATCGAGCAGTTAGATACGTATTCACGTATCTGATTAACCATTTTTGGCCAAAACAAATATCGTTTAAGTTTCTCAGTAGTTTTACTAATACCACTGTGCGCAGCATTGGGTGGATTATGGGCTCTGGCAATAACATCTTGTGTAAGGCCAGAAGGGATCCATAACTTCCAAGAAAGTTTTTCTTGTTGCATATCCCCAGTAGCTGGTTCTGTTCTTTTGTAAACAAAATCATCGACTATCCTTAAGTCGGGCAATTTAGCATTGTTAGAACGAATTTGTTCTTTGAGGTCATAGTATTCTTGTGATTTGAATTCAGCTGATGATAAATCGACAATGGGTCCTTGATCATCAAGCTCTTCTAAAATAGGCTCGTTCTGACGAGAAAGCGCATCGGCAACAATATTTTGTGAGCCGCTACGATGAGTAATCTTAAAGGTAAATCCTTGTAGTTTAAATGCCCATCTCGCTAGACGACCTGCAAGATCTTTTTGCCTCATTAGCCACTGCAAAGAAGCATGGTCAGTTATGACCTGAAACTCCTGACCTTCAATGTATGGTCTGAACTTTTTAATACCTCGAAGTACTGCTAGACATTCTAACTCTGTGATTGAGTAATTGCGTTGTGCTTTAGAAAGTTTTTCAGACATGAAAGCGATAGGTAGCTCTACACCTTCCTCATTTGCCTGTGCTAAAACACAACCTATACCAAAGGTGCTAGCATCACAAAGCAATAAAAAAGGTTTGTCAAAGTCTGGGGTGCACAGAATGGGAGCGGTAGTTAAACACATCTTTAATTTTTCAAAGGCTTTTTCAGCATTAGCGTTCCAATTAAGTGATTGTTTCCTTTTTAAGAGTTCGGTCAAAGGAAAACTTAGTGTGGCATAGTTTTCAACAAAACGCCTGTACCAGCCTGAGAGACCGAGAAATCGTCTTAATTGTTTTACAGTTTTTGGAACCGGAAAATCAACTATAGCTTGTATCTTGTTTGGATCAGTCATGAGTTGACCGTGGCCAATTATAAAGCCAAGATATTTTATTTCACGCATGCAGAAATTCGATTTGGCTATATTAATGGTTAAATTAGCTTTTCTTAAATGGAGTGCCACTTCTTGCAATAGCAAGAGGTGAGATTTAAAATCGTCGGAAAGTACTAACAAATCGTCCAAATAAACAAAAACTCTGGTTCTTAGATTTGCTGGAATGACTTGATCCATTAGTCTACAAAGAGTTTGAGGAGCATTGCAAAGACCGAATGGCATCACTTTATATTGATATAGCGGACGATTTGGAACTGTAAATGCGGTAAACTGGCGAGAATCCTCGTCAAGTGGTATTTGCCAAAAGGCATGCTTCATATCTAGTCCGGTAATATATTTTGCTGGAGGTAATCGACTTAAAATGCCATCGATATGCGGCAGTGGATATGCATCCTTTCGTGTATACTTATTTATTATACGCGAATCTAAGCAGAGTCTATCTTTGTTGGCTTTTCCTACTAAGACGCTATTACTGCTCCAAGGGCTATTTGTCTCTTCAATAACATCTAAAGCAAGCATTTTCTTGATCTCCGCAAACATACGTTTTTCAACGGCAGGTGAAACTGGCCAATGTCGTTGTTTTACAGGAGTCGTAGTCTCCATTTCTATTTTGTGCTTAATAAGATGAGTACGACCTAGTCCTTCTTTTTCATAAGATGGGAAAATTTCAATAATTTTATCTAATTGCCTTCTCTGCTCAGAACTGAGCGTATGCATTTTAGCTATTTCGGGCTTGTCAGCATCTTTGCCGATATCCAATTCATTTACGTCCTGAGTGCGAGAAAGTAATTTGTCTAACAAGCCAAAGGCTATCCAAAATGGCATACCCAAATAAACATCCTGTTTTAAGTCAGGGACAATAAAAAATTGGACTTCATGTTCTTGATCGCGAAATTTTAACGGAATCAAAAGTTTTGCCACAACAGCACATGATGAATCATTTGCCGTTCTAATTCCACCAGAACATTTGCGTGCTTTTGGATGTTGTCGTAAAGACCGAGCGGCGGAGCCACCAATGCAACATAAAGTAGCACCTGAATCCAGTAAAGCAACATAGCTACAGCCTTCAATGCTAATATCGGTGTACACACGATTATCTGTGGACAAAAATATGGATTCAACTAGCATTTTACGATCCTGTCGAACTTGTTTCCAAAATTTCCTTAATCTTATTGTTGACCGTTTCGGTTTGTGAATCAAATCGAAACTTTCGAGCGCGTGCTCACTCAGGTCCGTTTTATCGAAACCACTATCAGAATCTTTAGTTTCTATATTAATTTCAGTTTGAGTTTGAACATAATTGCCCGTAAGTAAATTTAATGGTTTCTTTTGTAAATCTGGGTTTGTTGGTATTTTAAAAGCAGAGACAATATTTAAATTTGGAGAATGTGATGATTTTACTCTATCGGATGCGTCAAAATGGTGTTTGTTTGCGCATCCTTCTTCAAGTTTCCCGAAGCTTTACACTTAGGACACTTGGGCTTATAAACATTTTTCGTGCCACATCCGTAGCAGAAAACTTGACGTTCAGCTAAGCAATCTTCAAATCTGTGCCCCACTTTTTCACAATTCCAGCAAACTATACGATTGCGACGAATTTCTGAAATACTTTCGTCTTCTAACTCGTCATTATCGGACAAAATTTCAGACACGTTGGGTCTGTTAAATTTAGGTTTAGAGAAGAAGGTATTAGTTTCTCTGCAAAACTTTTCGTGCTTGCGGACTTCTTCACGCAAGTCGGATCTGTTTTTGATTTTCAAATGCAGTAGCTCGTATCTCAACGAAGGTTTAGCGTTACGCATTAAAATGTCAACTATTTTAAACTCGCTTATTTCGTGAGACAACTGATCAACTAGGTCTTCAATAGCTGTTTGAAAATCGTCAAAAGTTTCATTTTCTTTTTTGACGCCTTTTCCTTATTAACTCCCACAAATCAAAATCATCTTTTGGATCGTCAAATCGACGCCTAAATTCCAAACAAAACACTTGCCAGGTAAATCCTTGGTTTTTACGATGGAAATTCCAAAACCAATCGGAAGCTTTTCCTGTAAAAAGTAATTGTAAATTGTCGCATAGAAGGTGATAGTCGCTGTTAAGATTCTGTGCTGTTAGAGCCTGAACTCGATATAAAAATTGTTCTATATTTATGGAATCTTTAGTACCATCGTATTTAAGACGCCAAGTCTGCATAATGCTCGCGGCTTTATCAGATGTTATACTCGAATTAGACTGACGACTAGTACGTGGACTATTTAACAACAATTCATTTCTTGTTGGTGAATCGCGATGATCGACCACTGCATTATTATTTACGGAACGTGGTGAATCTCTAGATCTTCTATCTATATTTTCTCGACCTAAGCTAAGAGATGATAGTTGAGCTTGTATTGTCTCCACTATTGAAGTTTGAATAAACGAAGTTATTTCTTCCATCATGCGTTTCTGATGGCTATGTACAACAGATTGAACAATTTCTGTTATTTCAGATTCGGTAATGTTGCCATCTGATTTACCAGATACTCGGCTACCTGAACCATCTCTATTCTTGCTGTAATGATATGCCGATCTTGTTTGTACTCCCCTTTTGGGAGTTGCTCCTCGACCTCTGCCAGTTCTAGGCCCTTGTTGACGAGAAGTATTTCCGCTAGCAGCATTCATTTCAGCTGCTACAGTGTTATTTGCAAAGGAAAGCGTATTGGGATGGCATTCAGCTTTACATAAAGGACATTCGGTTGACGACTTTAGCCACTCGTTTATGCAATTTTCATGAAACCTATGATTGCATACTGTTGTTGCTAATAGCTCGTCTAATCTAAAGGGGTCATGGCAAATGCCACAGAACGGATCTTGCGCATTAATAGCTGCGGCTATATTTTCTGTGCTTCTGCGTACAGACATTTCAAAATTTCTCTTTTTAAAGCTCAAGTGTTTTGGGTAAATAATTAGGTAGGTATATTAGAAAATTACCCAGATTATTAATAAGCATTCAAATAATATATATATAATAAACCCAAATACGCAAATATAAATTTCAACAAAAAAAATAGTATCAAGATCAAAAATCAAATATAAAAAAAAATAAAAAAAAATAATAATAATAATATTAGAATAGTTTCTCCTTTTCAAGCATGACGTGTACTATCTCAGCTAAATGTTATCAGTCTTAACTTTGGCTCTAGAGTACCACACAGATTGGAAATTACTTGGGTTATTGTTTCGTTATCAATTTAATGAGTCAGATAGTAGACAATCACTAAGTTCTAAGACTCTGTCGATTGTAAATTCTAAAATCTGAACATCACTTCCAATATAACTACTTTATGTTTTTAGCAAGAATCAATCTACACTTTCGCATCTTTAGATTATATTCTGGTCGTTCTGTTCGGATACTTCCAATTAGAGTTCGCAAATTCCAAAAATAACATCCGAAAGGTAAAGTTGTAGATAGGCAGTGCTTTATTGGGTCTGTATTATATCTTAAATTGATCGTTACTAATCGCTTTTGCAACATAACTGATTACAACTGGTCGATAGTCTGAATCTGGTTCAAACAAAATCGCTGTTCCAAGTTGGCCTCAGTAGTTACAATAAACATTGACAAACAAAATCAAATTTAAAATATAACAAAAAAAAATTCTATTATTTTGGGTGGAAAATTTATAGAGTGTTCGTGGAGCTTAACCTTTGGATTTCTTCTTATTTACGGTTATGCCAATTATTTAAGCTAAAAGCTATCTAGGCCCCACGTTGGGCGCCAATTATTTAGTGTGCTGGGTGCTCTTGCAGGATGTTGATTGCAAGTAAGATATAATGTAGTCTTCTATATGAGCGGATTTGGAACTGTGCACCTCTAGCAGTGCTCTTGCTAGCTCGCCGGGTTGTCGTGGTTCTTTCCTATCCTAATCTCATATGCACACACTCGCATAATATTTTAGGTGCACATTTTGAGAGAAATAAAAAATGTATAAATAAATACAAAACAAAAAAAAAAATCAATAAAAGAAAATTGTATATATATAAATAACTATATTTATAAACATAAATATAACTATATATATGAAACAAAAAAAAAATCAGGTGGGAAATGGTTATCAACGCTAATTACTTTCATTGGGTACTCTTTTGGTCAAGTCTTGCTGATGGAGGACTAGATGTTGCTAAGCCCTATCTATACCCGCCCTACCATTGTAAAAACAGACATATGTACGTATCAGATTTCACCCTGTTGAAAACGCATCACGTTTTCATTTCGACTGAGACACCGTCATGCTCTACTAAGGAGAAAACACCAGACGGATTAGCAATTCATGTTCAAGACGTTATAATTCATTAAATTTCAGAGAAGGTACTGGAGGTAGATATAAATCTTAACATTAATCCTTAACATATAGTTTTACAATTGGTATACTTAATATTAACTCTTAACATTATTCATTTTAAGCAAAGTTGAATTTTTATATCATTATTTTGTATTAACAAGATTTTAAATTGAGGTTGGTAGGGGCCATTAGGTAATATTAATATATATATATATATAAACGTTTATATGAAAATAATGAAACAAATCAATACTAAGGGTCGTTTTCGACCTTTTAAGACTCACATATACCGCCATACGCCGAATCGTTGAGCTCAATGATCGATGTTCGCAGGTACCTTTTAGGAAATTTCAAATTCATTAGTATACATATCAAGCAAATTAAATATATATATATATTATGCATATAAACATTTTGGCACCATTTAATTATGATTTCTATATTATTTTTAAAATTCTACTAATTTAACTAAAAGATACATTATAAGAGCTGTTAGCGCATTATTTGTAAAACTTAATCAGCTGACGTTCGCTTACGCATAAGAAAACAATATAACTATAAAAGCTTATGCGAAAGAGAGTTTTATAAGCTTTTTGGTGCTAGGTTTTACATATTTTCTACGATGCTTTTAGACCATTCGTAATTATTCTCTTAAGTAAACAAAAAAAATGCGTAACAGCTGATTTATACCACTATTCTTGGTGCGTTGCCTATGTTTACATGGTTTGTTGTTACTTGCGGTTTATATTTTGATTACGACCTTATGATCGTAAACAAATCAATACAATGACGTTTGTTGTTGCTTATGGGTGCGCAGCCGCTTTTAGCTGCTGTAGTTGTTGCTGTTGTTGTTAATGAGCAGCTCTTCAAGCTGCTGTCTAGTTATCACTGTTGTTGTGCGTGCGTAGCCGCTGCTAGCACTGCTGCAATTGTTGTTCTTAAGCGCGCGCCGCTCTCGAAGCTGCTGCCGTAGTTCTGAGTCGCTGCTAGTGCAGGCTTGTTGCTGTTGTTGGCAATGCAACTGCGCTTAGCAGTTGTTGTGGTTGTTCGGAAGAGTGCAGGTCTTATTGTTGTTGTTGATATTGTGGTTCCTGTTGCGGGTGTAGGATGCACGCCGTGAGTGGCGCTCACGCCGCGTTATACGCTATAGCCTAAAACATTTATTTGCTTAGTATTAAGCTAATTTTTGCAACAGTATATTACCTCTATGGGCCCACCGCAATCGATGAAAATTAAAAAAAAACCACACAATATATAAATATTTTGTATATACACATAAACTCTTTAGTTATCGTGGCAATCTATATATATGTACATATACACTTTTGTCTCACAAATCTTCCGTACTGTATGTTTGCGTTTGCGCACTGTCGAACTCCAACTGACCTTCGCTAACTTTAAGTATGACTGTCTAAGCTAAGCTTTGCAGAATGTTTGAAACGCCCTTATACACTAGAAGAGCACGCATCAGCCGATACCCCTTTCGTCTCGCTCTTTCGCTTGGCTAAACCTAATCAATGCTGCTCGCGCCAAATTCGCTAACTGCATTATCGCCTGATTAAGAGCGGTCGTTGACCCGTAAGAGCGCACTGAATGAGAGCGCGAGCTTTAACGGTTTTAAAAGCTCGTTTTTAAAGCTTAACTTTTATGCCTATTTTGAAATGAATAAATGTAACGACTTTTTAGATCGTATCGATTTATATTCTATATGGCCACTACAAGATACACAATCCGTATACAATATAATACTTTTGTTTGTATTTGAATCGCAACGCTTATCACTGCTGAAAGCTATGCAGCAAACAGACATTGATGGTTGTGGCTCTTGGCCAGCTTTAAGCGTATATATTGTGTATACGCAACATTGGCCACAAACAAATATATTCACTAAACGACAAACGGTGGTCGAAAAAGCATATTTAGCTCGAAAAAACGAAAATTTTGATTTGAAGAGCGCTTCTAATAATATCGTAATATTTAATGGATAAGATCTTTGTTTGTCCCGGGTAGACTTGAGCCAGGTATAGGTTTTATGAAAGCTGTGGACTTTTGTGAATCTAAACTAGCATATACAATAGTTATTGTCGCTTCTTCCCAAAAATTAGTTGGTGACGCATATTTAAAGGGGCAGTATTAAAGAATTGAGCTGTAATATTTTTTCGAACTATGGTTTTCTGTTCTCCAGACGGAGGGTCATTGGGAAAATGTTCGTTTGTCCTTACAAAACTGTGTCAACCACAATATTGCTAGGACTCCTGAGAAAACAATACAGAAAGAGATAGCATCATACGTCAGAGTATTTAATAGACAACTTGGAAAATTGCAATGCAATAATTTTGTTTATCAACTTTGTAGTCTTAATAAAAAAATATAAAATACAAAAAAAAAAAAAAATAATTTTAAAAGTTCTAGAACTTAAAAACCATAAACGGGCAAGGAAGGCATCTACTTAACCAGAATAATTGAACCTTTCGTTTCATTAGCAAAAATCTTTCCTCGAAGACCAACTCACATTCGCAGAAAAAAAAAAAAAAAATTGTCAATTTATTTTTTTGGCACGTCAAACCTTTTTTCTATCTAAATTTTTCATTTCGTCCACTGTGCAGCGCAGCCAAATGCCAAATGCCGCATAGCAGCTGTTTGTTTGGCAGCGTAAACCAAATTTCCTTTGCAGTTAAGTAAGAAGCTGTGTACATATATACAAAAATCTATATATATACATCAATATATTGATGTATAAGTGTGTGTGACGACAGTGGCAGCCACAGCGACCATTGAATTTGGCAAAATGTCAGAATGCGGTTTTTGCCACTAAACTTTACGTATTTGCAGCTGGCAAAAAGTTCAAAAAGGCTGTGGACTTGCCCCGAAACCAGCACCAATACCTAACATGCTGCTGCATAAATAAGTTTTCTTGAAAAAGCACTGACAGTGGGTTAGGGCAAGGAAGAGGCGTGGCGGTAGCAAGTTTTGTGGCGTTTCTTGCTGGTGAAAAGTTGCGCTAGGAAACATGTGTTGCAATGAATTATAGTTTTCTAAGCATTTCAGTCTTACTTCAATTGCTTGACTTTCAATCGTTGGCCATGTTGTAATTTTCAAAAGTCCACATCAATTGCATTTCGGTTTAGTGCGGGATACGCGGCAGCTGCACACGTGTGTGACGTAATCGTTGCATATCAGTTACGCGGTGCACGTTTGCACTCAAGCGTTGCCAGATGGTTGTAGCCAGAATTTCTTGCGCTCCATTTTGCCATTTTTCTTGGCTTTTTGTCAGGTTGCATCTGCTTATTGCCGCATAAATCAACAAATATGCTACTAGACACATATAGGTAAAAATGTAGCAGATAGTTGCTATATAAAGTGTTTCTAAATGCGCAGCATTATCTATGTATAAGTGTAAGAAATTGTGTGTGTGTGTGTGGTCGCACGTGTTTTCCTTGCTGATGTCATATGCGCGGCCATTTGTATAATATAAGTGGCTCTTTTTGTCTTAACAGCCATTTTGCTCTTTTATGCCTGCTTTTCTAGCAATTTAAACAAAATGGCTGCTATCATAATTCATATAGGGCAAACAAAATGGCGGCTGTTATGACTTTATACTCTGCTCTTCGTTTGAAAAATCGTTTAAAATTCAATTTGCCAATGTCGCAAAGTTTGGCGCATTTGTCAAAGTCAAATTTCCTTCAAACAGCAACAGCAAAAACAACTTAAACCCCAACAACAACAACAATGTTGGCAACAATGGGCCATAAAAGGAACAGACAGTGATGGCATCGACATCGACGTACACGGAACTACAAAGTAAGCTGGCTGTCAAATATTTTGCGCGAAATAAACAAAACGCATAAACAAAGTTCTCTAGTTGGGCAAACAGAGGACAAAAGCAGTAGTGACAAACTCGCACTTAAACACGCTTATGCCTAGCTCTTTATCATGATATGAAAAGTTTTTTTTTTTAAACGGCAAGTTTAAGTTGAGCAGTTTAGTTCTAGTTGATATGGGTCGCTTAGTTTCGATCAGGAAACAATTTGGTGCTTTAGAGGTTCGTTTAAAGTGGTGCTCCAAAATAAGCCGTAGCGTTCAAGGCAATAGCAACTGTGTGGCAAAAATACATCAGATGTCCATTTTTTAAAGTGATTTCTTCGATAATGATAATTTTTTTTAAATATGCGTCAGAATTATTAGTCGTCATTTTTTTCACATTCCGATTCTTTTAAGAGTCATAGAGAACTGAGTAGTTAGGTAGACTCCTTTTTTAGAAGTCATAACTCACTAACGAAGAAAGATGATTGCTTATTTTTTAAAGAAATTGTGAATTTAGAGAAAATTTCGATTTAAAAAAAAATGTATTTTTCACACTTTAATATTTTGAACTGTTACCATTAAGGTAACAACTAAGTTGAATAGGTTAAGCCGTAACTCTGCACTTATAAAATAAAGCAAGCTTCAAACAATAATAAAATATAAAGAAATAAAATAAAAAATAATAAATAATTTAAAGCTATTTTTCTTTTAAATTAAAAATCAGAAAAAAAATCTTATCGAAAATAATTGTAAAATTTATGACTATTTCTTTGAATCGCTCTATTGTAGTTCATTTATAGTTATAATAACAATTGAGTTTAATACCTCGAAATGAAAAGATAAATTCAAAAGTGCTAAATATTCTCTTGATTCAAATCCTCTATTTATTGTGCAGCCGAAACATTTTTCTATTGTATTCCAAAAAAAATAAACTTTTCTTTACTTCATTGTAAAGAGCTCCAGATGTACTAAAGTTATTTCAGACCCACGTTTTTTTTGTCAATTTTTCGTTTTGGTTCTATTTATACATTTACATAAAATTTTTAGATAATTTTCAGAAAAATATATTTTATTTTTTAGCTTTTCTCTTTTTATCAAATCAATCCTCAAAAAATTTTAGAAGAATTTTTGGGACAAAAAATATGGATAAGTCTTATCAAAAAAAAAAATTAGCTGAATTTTTAAAATAGCAATAAAAACCACTAAATAATTTTTATTTTGTTTAAAGATCTTTAATACAAAGAACCAATTTTTTATAAATTCGCCATAGGACCGATTTTGCACGGAATTTCAGCCCTACAACTTTGTGGAACATTTTAAGTGCTATCATCTGTGTAGATTCTTCAGAAAATGGTTTACTTTTATCTAAATTGGTAGACAATTATGTTACAAATAAAGTCCCAAAGTAATTTTAAAAAAAAATTTTCCGCCAGTTTTAAAACTTTAAAAGCGTTTTATTCGAAACCACTTTTTTAATTAAATAGTTAAATAATTTATAAATTATAAACAGTTTTCAGTAAATTTATTAATTTTTAATTTTTTTTTCTTTGGACCAAGGTTTTGTGTTCACTTTACTTTGGCTATATAACGATAATACACTTGAAATAATTATTAATACTATACCATACTATGTTCAACTTGAAAAGATAACTAATCTAACTCTCTAAATTTTAATGGCTAGCTTTAAGCAAAACTTCAAAATTATAAAAATAAAGCAAGCTAGCTAACTAAAAAACATGCCATAAATAAGTGGCTCACTTGCTTTTGGTCCCAAGATTAAGAGAAAAACAATGTTTTTTGTTGCAGATCAATGGCGACGTCAAAAAGCTGTAGCCGTGGAGGCCCCTACGAAAATTAGTCATGTACTCGTAGCTCTCTACAGGCGCCATTTTGTTTTTTATTACTTTGGAAAAATTAATTTTTGTAGCTCAAAATATGTATAATATCGTCACCTATTTGGATTTTGAATATAAAATAAACTTTCTTTAAAAAAAATCTAAAAATGAACTTAAAAAACCATGCTCCACACAGGTGTTACCGCTTAAAAAAAAATGTAAAGCACGTGAAAAATGTTATATGCAAAAAATGGATTTCTGTCACCTTTAACCTTAAATATCTGAAGTCGGGGTCATGACATTCATTGTTACATTTAAAATTTATCGCAAAAAGTCAAAAAACGTTCATATCAAGTTTGAAGTTAATAACATAACATTCCAAGGAATTATGCCTTTTGTTTTTTATTAAATTCAAAGTATTATCTTTCATTGAAAAAAGTTTTGTGTAGATATCTTTATTCGTTTGGAAGCTATGACTTGTCAAAGAAAAGTCTAAAAATGAAAAATCCAATAATCAGTATGAATGAATTTTGCAATAACAATTTACCTCTTATGTAAAAATCATCAAAATCAAAATCAAAATGGTCGACCTCAAAAGTGGACCGCTTTACTTATTTTCGTATATAAGAGCAGACATAAACTAAAACATTTTTTTTTCTTAAGTTTTTGCACTCATTATCTCCGTTTCAACTAAAAAGTTTTCATAAATTTGGGTCAATGTGCCCGTATTCTTGGCAGAATGTCACCGAATGCGGCAAAAGTGTGACATGAACACACTTGCTTATCATCAAGCTTGAACGCATAAACGGCGCATATGAAGCACAGCAAGAGAATTATAGAGAGAGATAGAGAGCCGGCGAGAGAGATGACGTAGGCACATATATCAACTCAGCAGCAACACGGAAACTGCCTTTGTATTTCCGCTTGTCTCACTGACATCGTTTTTCAGCCGCATTGTCGCTGGCGTCGCCATCGTTGCCAGTGTCGCCATCATCGCTATTCCACGCCATTCCAAACTGCAGTCTGCGTACCCTGCTTCCGGTGGTTCCCCACCCGCCGCTCTCCATCATCAACTACGTTAATGTCGACGCCTGTTTGTCGCATTTCAAACTGACATCTAGCTGTCATTGCACACAAATGCACGCAATTTTCTCTTGGCAGTAAATGAGATACTAAAATGCGTTCAGTTGATTTTGTTGCTTTTTTTCTGTTTTTGTTGCTGTTGCGTTTATGGTTAACATTTCGAGGTAAATGAATTTCGTTGTTGCATAAAGTTTGTTGCATGTGTTGTTGCTCATACTTAGAATATGCATTTGCATTTGGTTTCACAGCTTTAATTTTTTTCTGCGTGTTTTTGTTTTCGGTTTCGTTGTCAGCTATTTTTTCAACTTAATTATCCGGCTTTTGTTGTTTTTTATTTTTGGTTGTTTCAACAACATTTATAAATAGTTAGTGCTAAATGCCATATGCCATTTGTTGCTTTTCATTGTTGCTGTCAAATTGAGTTTAAATGTAATTATATTCTGCGTAGACAGCTTAATTTTTTTGGTGTTGTGGAGGGGGGCCAACTCTATGAGAGTTGAGCCCAGAGGCGCAGCTGACTAATTGAAATTGCTTTTTAAAAGCGTTTAGCTGACATTTTGAAAGTACACGAAGATGCCATAACGTCTATGTAGCGGTTATATAGCGCAGAACAAGCGCCAAATTAACTCATTATAATTTTTGGGGTCGACACCGCACAGTCCTGCGTTTCCATGTTGGCCTGGTTCAGTGACACTGTGTCCTTTATACACTATAAATGTTTATAGGTACTATTAGTTTGTAATAAAATTTTAGCATGCCATTGGAGCTTTTTCAAGCTTTGCTGGAATAAAATGAAGAGCCGCCGAACACGATGCTTAATGTTTAAGTTTAGTAACGAGATATAAAATTTTTTTGAGCAAAACAGCTACAGTGGTTCTTTGGTTGTCAGGCTCAAGCAGATCTTTTGAGTGAATGATCATAACCATTAAATAAACATGAATATGTAGGATACAAAACTTGCCTTGAGGCTATTTTGAACATGCTCAAGAATTCGCTTTAGAAAATAGCACTTGGAGTTTAAAAAACTATATTAAATAAATAAAAACTGTTTCGTGGATTATAAGAAATTGGCGAATATTTTCTTAGCGAGGGTGAATGGCACTCAAAGATCTCGAAAAGATTTAAAGAAAACGTACCTACTTTTGTTTTGAAAGCTAAATTCCCAGATAATGCTTTTAAATTAAATTCTAACAAAAAACAACCAATGTGTGAGAAATATCTTTAAAATGTACCAGAAAACATTTTGGGAAAGAAATTTATAAATAAAGTCCGATTTTTGTATTCGCAAAACTTTTTAGCGATATCAGGCACATATACAATTTTTTTTAAACTCCCTATACCATACGAAAATTCCAGCAAACTTAATCACTGAAATTTTCAAAAATCCGACATGACTTATTCTAATTTGTTCCAATAAAATTTCGACGACCAAAATTATGACTTTTAATTTTCGCAATAAATATCCAGCCAAAGACTCTATTGCATAGCACTAGCTTATATGGCTTTAACAATTTTCAATAAATGCTCTGAAAATAGAAAAAATGTGGTACCCTAAAAAGATATGCATAAGTTCAAAAATTATCCACAAAAAAAAATAACGCTAGGTCTAAAAATTTTCGAGAGTGGGAGCAGGTAAATATGTGTATAAGGTGAGCCATCTGTTGGTTTGTTTGTTAATTGCATTTTATTTGTATATTTTGTTTTATTGTACCACAACGATCCATGACTAAAATAGAATAGTTTCGAACTTGACATATGAATTATGAGGGTTTAACAACCAAACCAACAGATGGCCCACCCTGTTGAACGAAGAAAATAACTTGTTATTTAAGGCCCATACGCAGTTCGAAAATTTTCGCACGGAATGACAAAACTTCATATAAAAAAAAAACCCAAATAAATATTAAACGAGAAATATCTTAAACACAAAATTGATACACTCAAAAAAGAATCGGTCATCCTATTTGCTTTAAGATGATTTATTATTCAAAATTTTATATTAATAAATAAATATAATAGTATAACTTTTTTTTATAAAAAGCAGCCCGATATATTTTAATTAATTTTGTTTTAATTTAAAAAATCTTTTTTTAAGTTAACCTACGAAAATTAAACAATTTTTGTTTATATATAATATATTAGTATGCATATTCTGTTTTAAACATAATATTAAAAAAATGTATAATACTTTAAATAAATCTTTTTAAAAAAAAATCGATGTAATCTATATAAAAAATTTTTAATTTTTTAATTAATTCAGTTTTTATTATTAGTAAAAAAAAGTTTGTAAATAAAAATTTCAAATTTAGTAGCTAAGATGCAATTAAATAAAAAAAAAAATTTCTTTATGTATAAATCAATCTGCATCATTACCTTTTAAAAATATTAATTAATGTAATGTAGAATCTTTTTTTTTTTACAAAAAATTTCTGCAGTATTTAAATTAATTCTTTTTATTTTGTAATACCTATATTCACACAACTTTGAAAGCTGAAGGCTCATAAAATGTTGAGCAAAAAATACCTATATCAAATGTAAAAATAACATAAATTATATATTTTTCTTCTTTTAATAAAATTTCCGGATTTCTTTTTTAACGAATTTTATTTTTGAAACATTTTTTTAAGACGACTTTGAAAGGTAATAAAAGGTACCGCTGAAAAAATATCCAGCAGAGAAAGAGTATCAAATTTTCGATAGCACAATTTATACTTCTTCTTATTTTTAGGTGGTTCTTTCTATGTATGTGTGTTTTTGTGTGTGCATGCCGAGGGCTTAAAGTTGAGTTAGTTTGAAGCGCGCTTAATTGAAAATTTGTTTAGCAAGTAAACTAAATTGCCGAGTAAATAGTTTAAGTGCGCAAATTTGCAGTCATTGCGGCAAACTGTGCGCACCATAAAGCATACGACCTGTGGGCCATATGCGGCATATTAAGTGTAGCCTCAGCTGCCGTTGATATTGATGGAGCAACTCGGCACATTGTCTAACATAAATTTAGAGCTCAACGTTGTGCATTAGTTTTTAATTACGCGTAATTCCACATGAATAGCTCGACTCTCGCAGAGACACTCGACTCATATGACTTGCCTCGAAATTGCAACCGACAAACGACAAATGCTGTAGCAGCAGATTTATCACAAAGTGAAACGTGATTGAAGTCAAACACTTGACTCTTCAATATTGTTAGTTGCTATTGTTGCCTTGTGTAATGTGGCAGCAAATGGAATAGAATCGAACCAGAGCAGACACAGCCAAAGGAGCAGCATAAAAGCTATCTATAACTTGTAGTCCCAGTGACAACCAAAGAGTGTTCAATATAAAGCTGAAAGTCTGGAAAATTGAAGTCAAGCATCTGTCCGGGCGCATTAGTGTGCGTGAGTGTAAAATGAAACTCATAAAACGCATTAAATTGACAGCTTCACTTGGGCCAGCTGATAGCTTGACCGGCTAAACACTTTAATATTTAGTAGCTTAAAAAAACGTAGCTTGCCCAAAATAGAAATGTATAGCATGAGAAATCAATAACCGACGACCTAAGCTATAACAACAAAAAAAAAAAAAAAAAGGAACAACAACAAGAACAACTTGCGATAACGGTTACCAGCAGCCGCAGAATTTATTTTCAGCCGAAATGCTAAAGAAATGGCGGCAGTAAAAATTGGCAATGACAAGCAGCGGCATGGCTACCGTCACACACATAGCTGCTCATACACACAGATAGACACCAACACATTTACAATTTAGTGGCGCCATGAAACTGCGACGCCATTTGTCTGCCAAAATAGAAGAAGCAGCAGCTGCAAAAATAAAGAAATAAGAAATAAAAGAAAGCAAGCAAAAGAAAGAGAACAAAAATGGCCGCACATTTTTGGCTGCCACTGTCTGTGCATGACCTAGAAAACTAAAGCTGAAGCAACTGCTCTTAATTCTCTGGCAACTTCATAAGCAAGCAATAAAGCTGATAGAATGCTATACGAGGGTTGGCTTTAATAATTATGAAAGTGGATAACTAAATTCACTGAAACGTTCTTTAAGAAGGCTTCAACAGGCAATGCTGTATTCTGAATAAGCTGAGCTTGGAGTTTATCCTTAACGTTAGGGGGTGCTGCCCCCTGTTAGCTTTGCTTTTAGCTGACTGTAAATTCGTAAATTGTTTTCTTGCTTACAATACGGATTTGGGACAGAGAGGTAGATTTAGAGAGGGAAGATTTAATAAATAATTAATTACTACAATTACAGTAATAGAGGGAAAAAACTTGTATTTTAACTATTAAAGAGGGATTTTAAAATTTAAACGTTTTTTTAAATAACGCGATTCTTCAAATAGTAAACTTATAAATACAAAAATATGACTTTTTTGTTCTAAAAAGTATGTTTTTACTATAGCAAATTAATAGACAAACTGTGCCCTGTCCACCATTCTAATCAAATTGTGGATGCGTTTCTTTTAATATCTTCTTTTATGAATCCCTAAAAAGCGCACGTCAACTCTTTTGAAGAACAAAAATTACACCGTATTCGAACTTTGACCCAGCATTTTCTCTGCTTGGGGGCGGAATTCTGTAAAAAAAATTGATATACATATCTTTTTTAATGTAAAAAATTCGAAACTCGAAGTTGTAGCTCTTATTGTAAAAAAATATCAAAATTAATTTGTTAACTTTATCTCAATAAACAATCGGAATTTCGCAAAAAGAAATTAATAATTTATTAGTATTTATTTTTATAATTTGTGAAAATCAAAAATAAATATAAGAGATCGATTTAAAAAATGGGCCGCTTCACTTAGTTTTTTCAATAAATATTCTGATCTCAGTAATGCCCAAATGTGCCCAATGGTCACGCTAAAAATTGTCCAGGCCGAAAATTTAAAGGCAAACCTCGTGTATACGATAGTGTGCGTGTGTTGCTGCGTGTGTGAGTCGACCATAATCAATTGATTTATTGGCAATCAACTTTTGCAGCACATAATTAGTTTTTTGTTTTGACCAAATTGATTGAGTATGTGTACGAATATATATATGTATTTAATATAGTAAATGCAAGCTCATTTGTTAAGTGCAACAGAAGTAAGAGCTAACGACTTACTAATTTTATACACTATACTTAAAGGATGTGGTGCACATTAGGTTCGTGGTTGAAAATGTTACGTGCGGTAACTAGAAAGTGAAGAACACAAACAGATTATAACGTAACGATCAAACGTTAAAATAAATGGATCAAGACTGGCTTTTGAATTGTCTGTATTACCTATTTCTCGATGGTACTTAAAAGGGTCATCAATCTTGTGGTTTTTTTTTCAATAAGGTTTTTTTTGATAAACCAAGCGGGAGTACTGTCAAGTTGCCATGTTTTTTTATTCTATTTTCATTGCTATTTTATCATGGAAAACATTACACCCGAACAACGTTTACAAATCGTACAATTATATTACGGAAATTCGCGTTCGGTAAAGAATGTTTTTCGCGCGCTTAGGCCATTTTATGTTCGCCATAATCGACCAACTGAGGCCACTATTCTCCATACCATCAACAAATTTGAGACCCAATATTCATTATTGGATGACACTCGACCGAATAGACCTCCAGCGGTCCATTATCGGTCCATATTTCTTCAAAAATGTCAGACCGTAACCATCAATGGCGACCGTTATCACACCATGATAACGAATTATTTGCTAACTGAAATTAAAGCCCGAGATCTCGACGACATTTGGTTTCAACAAGACGGCGCTATTTGCCACACAGCCCGTGAAACAATGGACATATTGAGGAACCAATTCGGTGAACAATTAATTTCACGCTCCGGACCGGTGAATTGACCAACAAGATCGTGTAATATCACACCGTTAGACTTTTCCTTTGGGCTACGTCAAGTCTAAAGGGTTTGTGGATAATCCAGCTACTATTAAAGCATTAGAAGCCAACATTACCCGTGTTATTCGCGAGATACCGCCGTCATCGAAAATTGGAACCTCCGCTTGGACGAGCTACGGCGCAGTTGCGGCCAACATTTGAAAGGGATTATTTTTAAAAAGTGAATGGCAGGAACGGTTCCTTCTCTTGATAATAAAGATTTTCCGATTCTTTTGAAATTATTGTGGTTTTTTGCATTTTAAAGAAAAACCTCAAGATTGATGACCCTTTACTTCTAGTTTTAGTTCTTCACTTACATTTGTTTTTTGTTGTTGGGCCTCCTCGACACATGCCTTATTTTCTTGCTGCCCATCGGTTGGAACAGATTGATTGAACGATTGAGTACTTTGGAAGTTATAGCTGGCCAATTTTAAACAACTGAAATAAGTTTTTAAAAAAGCTGCAGTCACCAAAATTGGTATGCAGGGGAAGAATAAGAATTGGTATCTACTACCAGCTACAGATTTTTTATAACCGGTTTACTTGCAAATGTTAGGATTGGGCTAAAAATGTATGTGTCTAGTTTATTTTCCTCGTGACGCTCGATTACACTAGTTTACAAATTTAAGGGTCATCGAGTGAACCTTTCGAAAAACATGTTTTTGGGCACTTTTTTCAGTTATTCCTCAATATCTCGTGAACAAAATTTTGTATCGACATGTAAGACGATTAGATCAAAAGGTATGGATGTGTTCTTTCCAGTTATATATGTTTAATATGTCTATAAAAAATACTTTTTTAGGAAGGTTTATTTTTCGTGTAGACTAGTGTTATTTATCATTCCAAAGTTTCGGGATTCTGAACATTGTTTTTTGCCATTGGCCATTTTTTTTTATTTTACGGATACAAATTTTATTGAAATCGTTTGAGAACTTGATGCCCAGTTTGAGGACTTAAAAATAACATAGTATCTTCAAGCATGTTTGTGACGAATCTACAGTCGCTGAAATCATTTACAAGCTCAGTACCAAAAAAAATTGTTTTGCTCTCAAATACTTATATAATATATATTTTAATTTATAAATAATAAAAATTAGTTTTCTTTCCGTTTTTTACAGCCTTTCTATATCAGATGTGAATAATTAGTATGCAATTGTTATATATTCTTGGCAAGGAACAGGGATTTTTTTTCAACATCATCTCATCAGTAGTCGTGAATACAGAGTATATTATAGTCGCCATGTCCCGAATGTATCCATTCCACTTGTTACGTTCATTGAGCTCAAACCTGCTCAGCAGCAAATTAATTTTAATTAAACACAACTGATGGTGTAAGAATCAAATAGTCCCAAGTATCTGTCTTAATTACTGATGATAATAAAAAATAAGCCACAGAAAGCCCAGTTTCCTAAATTTTCAATTTGTTTACTCGGGCATTGCTAAGTTCCTGCAAATTTTATTTTCACAAAGAATTTTTGCACTTATTTCGTTTTTGGACCAGAGTATGCACAATTTTTGGCCTGCACATCTTCAAAAGTATGAAAAGTTCCGTATACATTTTCTTTTAGATATATATTCTTACTCTATGGAACAAGTTTTCATATTTCTTTAGAATCTATAAATTAATTTTTAATTTTGTTGGTTTTACGAAACTACTCATTTCACATTTTTTCCCAATATTTTTTAATGTATATATGTTTATCTAGTGTTTATTATAGTTTTAAGTTGTATTAATTTTAAAAAAATTAACAAAAAAAAAAAAAAAATCCCTGATATTCGATGACTTTAATTTATCTTTTTTTTCAAAGATTAAGCTTTATCAAGTTACCATGGCTGCAGCACTTGGGCTAAATATCAGACCGTTGTGATAACGTAGGTTCTACATCTGATTCTGAAGGACTTGTAATTAGAAAGAGCAGTTTAGAAAAAAAAGTGGGTACTTGGCATGAAATAAGCTCTAGCATATGTGTTTACGATACAAGATATTTTAAAGATTACGTCAGATCCCTGATGTCTTGGGATTTTTGGAGCTTAGATTCGAATTACCAATGCCTAGAATAGCAAATATCGGCAGCCTCCCGAACTCAAAAAAAAAGTCACCTTTCCTTCATAGTGTGGGTATAATGGTTCTACGAAAATAAAAAACAATTTCTTTTTTTTTTTGTTAGAATTGATGCAAAAAATATATACTAGGAGCAGTATGTATAGTGCTGCAACATATCGTCATCAAATTGTAATTGCAGTAGAAAAATAAATAGTATTAAATTAAAATAATTACAATTTTTTTTCTTCAATTTGTTGTTGTCTAAAGCAGCTGTTGTACGCGAAATTTATTCATTCACATTCGTTCTCTGGTTTTAGTATTCAAACCCAGTGCCGGAGGCAGTCACAGTTCTGAACCAAACTGTCATTCTATATTTTGGGATACCACCGCATTTTTTTGTTGGCACTCGGCTAAGCATTATGACATTAAGAGGCTCAAGGCAAACGTGTCTTTTTATAGACGAAAAGGAATAGATTAGAGTCATATTTTTATCTAAAGTCGCTTTGCGACTTTTTGTGTATTTTAAATTTATGCAAATTGTTTTAAGCTTAAGCTTTTGTGTTTATGCTGAAATAAATAAAAATATGTTTGATAAAACCTTGTGTAGTGTAGTCTATAAAATATTTTAGGAAATTATTGTAGAGAGCTGAACAACTTAAAGCGTCTTTGTTTCGAGCATTAAAAGAATAAATATTTGTTGAAATTATACTAAATGGAACCCTTTTATAAAGCCAATAGAACCTAAAACCTAAAGCAATTTTCCATAGAAACTTTTTTCAGAAGAGATGATAAGATCTATCTGAAAATTGTTTTTTTCTGGGTAAACGTTTTTGGAGTTGTAGGCTAACAAATTGAAGAGAATTTGTCAACTGAAGAAAAGCCTTCATGAAGCTTTTAGTGATATTGAAGCCGCTTTGTGCAAAAGAGTCATACATAATTGTAACCCTTTAAAGTCCGCTCAATCGAGCAGTCCATTTTATTATTTTAGAAGGTTTTCACGTAGGTAGAAATGCAGATGTGCCTAACAACATTTTACACAAAAAAATTCTGTATTTCTGCACGACCCAGACCCTTGACCACTTTTAGAAGGTTTTCACGAATGTGGAAGTGCAGAAATGCAGAAGTGCCTAGCAACATTTTACACAAAAAAGTCTGCATTTCTGCCCGACTCAGACAATTGACCACAAAAAGTAGTACACCCTCTGCATTAAAAAATATTATTAAAGTATATATTTATTAAAACTATTTTTTGTATTTTTAAGAGATAGTAAAAAGACAAACAACTGTTTGAACACCACACTAAGAATAAAGACATTTTTTTTTAGTTAACTCGGTTTATAATTTCTTTGTGGAAGTGCAGAAATGCAGAAGTGCCTAGCAACATTTTACACAAAAAAGTCTGCATTTCTGCCCGACTCAGACAATTGACCACAAAAAGTAGTACACCCTCTGCATTAAAAAATATTATTAAAGTATATATTTATTAAAACTATTTTTTGTATTTTTAAGAGATAGTAAAAAGACAAACAACTGTTTGAACACCACACTAAGAATAAAGAAATTTTTTTTTAGTTAACTCGGTTTATAATTTCTTTGCAATGGAAGTTCAAAAGATATATTGTACTGACAACCAACCAAAAAATTTCATATTTTTATGCATTTCAATTCCAATTTTTCAGAAAAAGTTTTCCCAACAGAACTTTTCTTGTAAACAGCTGTTTGTTGTTGCTCAATTTGTTAGTCGGGCACTTTTGCATTTCTGCACGATTTCATGAACACGCTGACTGATATGGAATGAATTTCAACTCTCAAAAAATAAATATAGCTAAGCTCAAAATTTATGTTACTTTTACAAACTGCTTTTCAAAATAAATTTATAGTCGAAAAAGCAGCAGTCTTCTAAAGCTTCACTAAAGACTGAACTGAAATAAAAAGGCAAACAAATATTAGAGTTTGTAAATGTTGAATCCTTTTTATTCTGCTTAAAAACCCTGCCACGATGTTGAGAATCTGCTTTATACTGCACAATAAAAATTGCTCCAAGAACCGCACAGTTTAAAAACCTTGGCATTGATTTGTGCTAGAATTTGGCTCCAAGTTGCTTAAAGAGCAAAAACACTGCTTTGAAGGTTTGATCTTAATTTTTGCTTCCTTGTCTCAATGTCACTTTATGAATTTCATTCACAGAGCTGCCAAACAGTATATTAAATTCTCTTATATTATAGAGCATCTTGGAGAACCTTGAAATTTCAAGCTTACAAGAAATACTGATACTTTGAAGGTTTTGCTCCTAACTTTAGCTAGGATTTCACTGTCACTCTATTGATTTCATTTTTAGAGCTGCCGAAAAGTATGCAACATTATTTTTTTTGCCCCCAGAGCGCTTGCCAATGCCAATGGCTTGGCGCCATTTTGTCGCGCCGTCGACTTTCAAAACAACTAATACAAAGCAAAATTTAACCTTAGAGAGCACAAACACATACATATGCAAACACACTTATATACACACACTCACACACACACATGCCCACCATGAATGCCAACAAAGTGTCAGAGGGAAGCTCAACCGAAACCCAGACAGTCATTACGCCAAACAAGCGTATGAAAAACAAACAACTATGTCTGTTTAGCCCCACTTCCCAGACAGCAACCTCCCACTGGCAGCCATCTTGCCACAGCACACCCCAGCTCCTTATCCACTAACCCCCCTGCAACAACACCAACTTATGCCACTTTGATTGTAGTGCACTGCTGATAAAGCGTAAAAGTGTCTACACATTTTGCCATTATATTTGTGCTTTCTTTTTTTTGGATAGTCCTGGCGAGGACTAAAGTTTGCTATACATGTCAAATTTTGCCTTACGGCTTACTTGCCTCTTACTGTTTGATGTTGTCGTTGTTGTTGTTGTTGCCACTTGTTATTGTTATGACTAAGTCAACAACATTAAAGAAAACAATGAATGTGCAGCGAAGGCCCGCAATATCCTGCACTCTGCACTTTGGACTGGGCTCTCCTTCCTTTAGAACACTTCTCTACTTTGGGCACACTAACTTGGTGTCATAATAAGGGTAACACAATAGCCGGATTAAGTGGGTCTAAAGTGCAATGAGCGCGGTTGTTGCCATTGAAGTTGCAGTTGCAGCGCTGCTTGTCTTTTGTCCTTGAGTCCTCAGGCGTTCAGCTTTTGTTGTTGCTTCTGCTGCGCTTTTGTATGCCGTGCTTTGTTGTCAACTACAACAACAGTTGCAATATCTAGGCAAGCTACAACAACAGAGTCATAGTACAAGCATGTGGCTTGTTTGTATAGTTTGCTCCCTGGCTGCAGTATGTCACTCGAACTCTTAATACAAACACATGTATTGAAGTACCCCCCCACCACGCCAGTTGCATGCCTCCCATATGCCCTGAGGCGCTACAAAGCACGCAATTTATTGACAAACAATTTTGCCGACAGGAAAACCCAGCAACAAGCATTTCCTTAACTATACACATTTTTATAAGTATTTGCAAAGGGGCATATTCACTTAGGCCCGTTTCTTGTCACATTTGGAAATAGGTAAAGTATTTATCGGTTTATTCTTTGTTTTTCCTTGTAATTCTTCTTACAGCGTACTTCAAGCGATTCACATAGTTGGTATAATAAATATTTTTTGTTGACCAATTATCTGCAGGCTAACGTGAACGTAGGCTACAAAACTCATAGATAGGACTTGAATGTGAAATTGGAAGCCCCTCTACACAAAATATACAAAAATTCTGCGAACATTTCGTAGTAGCTTTCATATGAGTTTAAAAAATGCAAAACTGTTTCGCAAGTTTTTATCGTCTTTTTTTTTAATATACATAATCCTAAAATCTGCTATGCATTAAAAGATAAAGAATTTAGGCTTTCCTGCCTTGATGGAAATAAAATATATACAGTGTAAGTGAACTAAGTTTTCTAAAATAGTTTAAACATAAAAAATGGTTACAAACACTGCATAGAATTAGGACATGCATTTATTAATTAAAATATTTATTCAAATGCTCTTATTATAGCCTCGCTCTAAAGCAAATGGCAAAAATATTATCAAATAGCTACTTTTATAAAGAGTTTAAAAAGTCTTAACTAATTTTTACATTTGGGTAAAATTTTTTTCACATTAAGAAAGTAGTGTGACGGGTCTCAACAAAAAATAACTTTTTATTTAGTTATAGCGTAAATTATAAAATAAAGATAGTGTCCAACATGTTTAAAAATTTCTAATATAAAGAAACAAAAAATTGTAACTATTTTAAGACAATTGTATGATCTAGGGAGGGTAATCTGTTGGTTTGTTTGTTAATTGCATTTTATTTATATATTTTTCAACAAAATTCGGCAAATGTATATCAGCGATTATAAATGAAGTGGGCCACTTTTTCCCCTGACCTCTTCGATTTTGATGATTTGTGGTAGAGCTACTAGGCAATAGTAACCACGTCAAATCTTATTGTAAAATTCCTATTATTTATCGAGTTATCGATAACTGAAAATTGGATTCTTCATTTTTAGACTTTTCTTTGACAAGCCATATCTTCTAAATGAATAAAAAAGTGAAAATCTCATTTTATGAGTGTAAATTCGCTGCGAAAAACAAAAAAATAAAAAGTTTATAACTCTTACAATCGTAGAAGTTATGCTTATTTTTGTGATGGCACCTCGCGAAAAATGACAACTCCTCGGAATTGAAAGATAATAAGTTCAAACTTGACATGATTAACCGTTTTGATATTTTTAGATCAACTTTAAAAGTAATAGTGAATATCATGACCCCGTCTCAGATATTTAAGGTCAAAGTTCACAAAAATCGGATTTTTGCAAATAAGATTTTACCAGTTCTTTAAAATGTTTCCCAAAATGTTTGCATAAAATTCTCTGCAAAATCGTTGTACGGAATAATCTTCTACAGATAATATGTCCTTATGAGTGTTTTACAACCAACACAACAGATGGCCCACCCTTTATAAGGAGGTAATAAAAAAATCAGCTTAATGATGCAGAAGTTGTAATAGAACATCGTCACATTTTCAAAGCAGTGTAAAGCATGGATTGATGGAAATCTCGTTTTTCCTATAGCTCAATATGCGACAGCTGGGCTTTTTATAATTTTTAGGAACCATCCCATAAAAATGATTTCGAAGCTGAAAAATCTTCGAGCTTCCATTTTTCAATATAATTAAGAATTTGACAATTTGCTTAGAAAAAGTTGTTCTACCCAGCCTGAAGGCCTACGTTGCTCCGGCTTACCTTTTTATAATTTAGAATTAACTTCTAATTTATAATTATATAAATGAATAAATAAATAAGTTGTTCTACCATGTTTTATGTAATACTTTTCAGTTTTTGAGCGCTACAGAAGCCTTTCATTAAACTACTTTTTTTGCTTAACCCGTTTTTTGTAGAGATCACATATAAAAATAATAATTTCCCTGACTGACTATTTAGTCAGTCGCCCCTGGGTGGAACATGGGGATCTCTATTAATAGCTGTTCGAAGAACACAGGGACCTACAGTTTATAGCCGAATCCGAACCGCGGTGTCTTTGAATTAATAGAGATTTTCTGTGGCCATCGGTAGCGCAGTGGCATCACTAGCTTAAAGACGCTATTTGCCCAAGAAAATCTAAAAAAGATCACAAATAATAACAGATAAAATTATTTAATGTGCATGCAGTGACCACCATCTATGATTTAAAAGGACTATCAAAAAAATTTATAAATTTTTATTAGTACTTATTTATTATTATTTATTTCAAAAAAAAACGTTGTTGGATTTTTGTTTTGGCTCGCTTGGGTTCCAAGAAGTTCAGCTGTATCAATATTTAGCTTATAATTCACATAAATTTCGTGAAAAGCCAAAGCTAGAGTCCACAAATAAGCCCAGAATTTCAAGTACTTCTTCATAAATTACAATAGTTTTTTGCTCTTAAATCTATTTCTAATAAACGAATGCTATATTTCGCTTTCAAAAATACACGCAGTACTATCCGTTTAGATTTCTCTATCACCATTTAACCAATCCATAAGTGACATCCCCCATCCCGCCCCCTAAGAGTATATCGAATTCGAAAACTAAAAGTCATCTTATCTTTCTCGTTTCCTTTTTGAGTAAATTTTTTATTAATGCGCTTTGGTGCTGCTTTGATGTCCGCACGTTCTGTCAATTGCAATCCTAAAGTAAATGCTTTAATGCGCTTAGCCTTTTAGCGTCAGTTGAGTATTCGCTTATCCTTGTCTAAGTTACACATTCTCTGCCATTCAGTCGCAGCCATTGCTGTTTTTATAACCAGCACATTGAGTGAAAAAATATATAAAAAAATAAAAATAAAAAATATCCTTGAAAAAATACTATAGCTACAGAGTATTTCACTCTAGAGCTTTGCAAATATTGTCGCTGACATTTCTACGCTGAGTTACATGGAAAATTCATTCATTGACGTTAGGTGTGAAAAACAATTTAAATGCCGCTACTCCAGGAAAACAAACTCATTGCATTTGTTGCACTATATATTGAGCAAACAAATGGAGTGCACACTAAAAGCCAGTCAATTTTTGCCGAACCACGCGTCAATGAACGATTTGGGCGCCCGCAGCCGCTCCTGGCACAGGGGCTAGACCATTGTTATGAGGCTGAGCCCAGTTGTCGCTGAAGCAGACGAAATTCGTAACAAGGGAAAAGAGCTAACAGTAATGGGGCTTGGGGTTACTTGAATTCCATCAATGGCACGTTACGGGCTGACAATTCGATTGTGCATGCAACAATATAACATGGGTGCATGCACCCGTCCGTTGACAACAAGAATAACTGATACATGAAACGGTGTTACCTTGGACAATCTGTTTCAGTTCGATGAGTATTCAGAAAGGATTACTAAAAGTGTCCATGGTAACGCATATGTAGCATATATAAGGAAACCATGACCACCAAGTTCAAAGCTTTTGAACATCAAGCTTGACTTCTTCTTGTAATAGTAAGACGCAAGAGCGGAGCATCGAACACTGCAAACACGTGTCCTTCACGACCTGTTATGGCAACCATATTCAACAAAAGAGTGCAAAACACAAATGTGCACCTTCCGCTTATTCTTTACCAGCGAATTTCTCTTGAATTTACACATCGTTAACAGTGCCCCGACTCCCACAATATTCCCTTTTTGACTTTAAATTAATGACGGGCTTTGCACTTTAATGGAGTCTGCGTGTGCTCAGTACTGGACGAAATCTGTCTCAAGAAGCACTAAAAAATTGATACTACTCAGGTCCAGAGTTCCAGTTTTTAAATGAAGACCCTTTACCATTTTCAATGCGCTTTAAATTCCCACTTAGCCATTTAGAACTTGGCCATGATAATATTTAATTTTTTAGAGGTACCGATTTAAGCATGGCGTGAAAATAATTAAAAACTGGACTTACCAAGATTTTTTTGCAATCTGATAGAATCTAATTCGTTACCACTTTGGAAACTAAACTAAAGCGTTTTTTTAATAATAATAAAATCAAATATTTTACAATTCTTTCCATATGACATGAAATTTTCATATTGTTCTCTCCAAAAAGACTCAACATACAAAGAAAAAACCATTTTTTTTTTAAACAAATAGTCTGGAATGTTGTAAATACTATTTTTGTAAATCCCGAAACCGTCAATTCTATTTGAAATTAAACTTGTCACAGCGACCGGTTTTCTCCAACTGCTTTTGAATGCTGTCAACGCCTGTCTTTCTATTACCACCACAATCGAATAAACTGGCTACTTCCGAAACCGCAACAACAATAGCAGATGCATTAGGAATAATAACAAAAACAATGGCAAACTTATAGGCATTGCATGGCTTTGGGGCGTGACAGTTGAACCACGCTAATTAACAAGCAATTAAAGTGCCAACCCAGCATGCAAACATTTATATAAGCCGAGAGCCATTAAAAGAGAAATGAGAGAACTCCTTCCTAACTTTGGGAGAAGAAGCAGAAACTCAAACACAAGTGTTTCATTTGAGCCGCAGCTTGCAACAACACTGGCAGTGGCGACAACAACGGAAAGGCATGCAAAATGCATGCTGTAAATATCGCGCCAATAGAACAGGGTAATGGGAGGCGAGCGTCAGCCGCAGCACAGTGGGACAAAAATGATGAATTTTGTTGGACTTGCTTTTCTCATGCACGTAGTCTAAGGAATTCCAAGGAAAGTTCTTTCTTTTCTTTGCACTGATACTGTTACTCCAAAAAATATCGAAAGAGAAAATAGCCGGAAATGTTCAGCATTCTTGGGCATGGATTTTTCAGGTACTGAAAAGCTTTCTCCTAGTTTATGCTTCGTCGGCTCAAAAAATTCAGAAATGCCTGTTCTTCGCGATATGGTGTAGTTCAGTTCAGTGGAGTTTAAGTAAAAATTTAATTACTGAGCAAACTATCGTTTTAACCTTGTTTTATCTAATGATATGCTTATTTCTTAAATTCTTAACGTTGTTAGGGTCATCAATCCAGTTTCTGAAATAGTAAAGCAATATTCAAACGTTTCAAAAAATCATGACGTAAGACATGAATTCCTCGACTCTGCAATACAAAATTTATAGAAATAGTACATGGAAGCTCACTTACATACTTCAAGTTTTTAAAATCCATCGTCGTCATCTTAGCAAAAATATCTGGTAATACTTGAAAGATGTCTGCCTCAAACATTCTGGCAGCAGTATAGAAAAGTAATTTTCTTTCTTGTTTGTGAAAAATTTTTAAGCTTTTGTCTTTTATTAGCTGGAAGAACAATCTTCAGATTTCCTTTCTGCTAAAAATCATACTTGAAAAATGTTGAATACTTAACGCCAAAAATGAGAAACTGCTGCTGACTTTTTTATTGAAATTTTGCGATATCATCTGAAATTGCTGCCGCTTTATTCGAAGTTAAATGGAGATTGCCTAAGGTAAATGCCTGCCCATTTAACCGCTCTAATCCCCAAACTTCATCTGCTTAAGAATATTTCGCATCGACTCTTTGAAAAGAAATTTAACGGATAGATTGAATCTGAACTGCAGTGACAGTAACTAAATTTTTTATTATAACCTTACTCAAATGTTCAATGGTATACTAGATTTGTGCAATCTAACAATCAGAAGACCATTCCTTATACCAAAATGCTTATTATAAACTCGAGTTGCGGTTGACCTACGTGCAGGTGCCCGTAAGTATAAACATGTAGATTTTGAAGACCAAAAGAGAGATATAAATGTGACCCTAATAAACGAAACCAAATCGACCTTTTTCGATGCGATCCCCACACCTCGTAATCTATTATCGGGACAAAAGGTAGCACATTGTCTTTGTGAAGTAATAAGGCTCAAGGCACTATAGCTACTGGCTACGTAAGCGCTTCGAGCGAGACGCCATACCACAGATCTGCATAGCGTGACTACAGGGTGATGCCACCATAATATCTGAAGGAATAGTAGTTGAGTAGCCAGTACTTGAGTACTTTTCAACGTTCACTCAATGTGTATTCTAAATGTGAGATCCCTGTCTGAGGTGACCCCTAAGTTACTGTTTCGTTCCCAATATATATGTATGTAGCACTTGGATGAGTTCAAGGTAATCTTCCACCTGCGAGCCCACTTCTCAAGCAGGTGTTGACATAGTACTTTTGCGGAAGAAGTTGCCTTGCTACAGTTATGGAGAGATCGTTTTTTAACCTGAAGAGAATAAAAAGCTTTTCCCAAGGTGTAATGGTTTACCAAAGTCTGAGTTGTTGGCCTTAAGTCAAAAGAATAATCAAGTAGAATACACAATGAATAACTCATTCATTTAACTGAACATTTTTGTGCACTTTAAAAATAAATACTTAACCTCCCTTGAAGGCTCTTACGCAAGGCGACTTACGCAGATAATATCGATGTTCTCTACAGCTCGAATTGTCGGCTGACGGCCTCCAAAGGTATCTCGACACACTGGCTGATTGGTGCACTAGATGGAACTTGAAGGTAAACCCAGGACAGACGACCAACCCGTTCTTCACCTTAAAAAGGACGATCACCCCAGCATCATGCTGGACAAGCGACTGACTTTAGGCCACACCTTAAAGCTACTCGCAAGAAGTGTGGTCAAAAGATGTAGCAACTGCGGTGTCTGCCAAACAGGAAGAGCACTCTGCTACTTAGGGGTAAGAGAGCAGTGTACGCCCAGTGTGTCACCCCGATGTAGCTTTACGGGCTGCATATTTTGGGCATCGCAGAAAATACAAGCTGTAAACGTATCCAAGTACTGCAGAATCGTATCTTAAGTCAAATAACCAATCGACCCTGCACCTTGACCTTAATCTGCATACCGTAGAAAAGCAGATTTGGTGGCACAATAGCATATAGTATACAGTGACAGACTCAGTAGTCATCGCAGTCAACTTGCAAGGAGATTACTTCCCGCTAGGCCTCTCAGGCGACTAAAAAACAAGGATCCGCCAAGACAATTGCGCAATAATGACGCACTCTCCACCCGTTTTATAAATTCTCGCACGGATTGCACGAGGCTTAGCTATTTAATATTATATGTATTTGTTGTTAAGTTGCAAGCTTTCTACGGATTCAACGCTTGTTGTCTTCAAAAACAATAACCTATTCACACCTGTCTACTTATTGCAATGCAACAAAGTTCTACAATTGTTTAAAACATTTATCCATTATATAACCCACTGTGCAACGTTTGGCGTCCGTTTAAAAACTGCTTATCTCCAAAGTGTTCACACTACTTTACGCCGCCAACTAATCCCGGTAAGTTTACTTTATATATAGAAGCAGAAGCAGCAGCGCAGGCGCTGAGACTAAAGCGGACGCCATTGTTTATTTAAGCCAATATCCGTTATTTAAGTTGTGCTTCCTTCCGCTTACCATTGCCGTACTAACTGCAGCTGCTTTCATTGTTGTAGTTGTTGTTGTCTTTATTGTGCTTGTTGTTATTGCATTTGTCAGCTGTTTGTTTGGCTTTTGTTTGAAATATTTAGCACGGCCAAAAGTCAACGGCAAAAAGTGATTGTGCGCTCGTTCGGATTTGGACAAAAGTTCAACAGACTACACTAATACACTTGCACATGGTACGCACATAGATACACACACACATACACACATATATGCATAGTAGCATATGCTTGCCGGCTGCGGACCAAGTTTACAAAGGAAGTGTGAACTTTTTGTCATTAAATAAAGTTAGAAAGCACCACAACAACAAAAATAACAAGAACAACAAAAAGCACTAAGAACATGTAATAAATTGTAGCAGCAAATCTTTGGCAAATTTGCTCTAATTTCAAATTGTTGCCAAAGCAATTTCATAGAACTCTACAGAACAGGAAACCAAACCAAAAGAAAAAAAAACTGTTTCCTGTGTCTGACTGATGTCTGCAATTTTCATTTCCTTTGTTAACGAATTTCTTTTTTCTACTTCAAACAAAGCAAGCCTGGATAAAATACGTATCTAAATTAATCTGTATATAATAAATTCAGACTTTGCATTACATACAAAAAACAAATTTTTGTTTAATTATTTTTAAAAATTCTGAGATATTTGCACAAATTATTTAGTGTACCTAAAAATTGCAAGATGACGGTAGCCAAACCTAAACGACCAAGAAAAGCAACAAAACCGAATTGCAAGAAGCTAGCAGCAAAAGGAGAACTGGCCAAGAAGCGCCGACTACAAAAAAAAAGATCGCCTCCAATCATCTTCAGAACTTATTCTATTTGTCCAAGATGCAAGTTTGCAAAATTACAAGAAAAACGCAACAGCAAGAAGAGCAAAACTCCGAAAGAGCTACGAAGCAGAAAAAAAGAGGCAGAGCAAAATGGACTAGCAAAGCTATACCTAAAGAATGTGAGCATAATATTGTACAAGCGCGAAAGCGAATCACTTACAAACCACCCAAGCATTGTCGTCCACAGTGCTTCACTGGTACAACTAAGCATTAGTTGACTAATCCACAACACTTCGAAACGTTTAGCTTTTTTCTTTGCAGTTCGTTTCAAAAAAACGCATCCATTAAAAGTGATTCCAGTAGCGGTATTTATCTTAAAAGCTCCAATTCCTCACGTACTCAAACTATGCAGCATTCTGAAGCAAACTACCCCTGGTACAGCTTTCTTGTATTCAACAATCTGGTAACACCTTTTATAATTCAAATTTTTGTCCATGCAGTAATTTCCAATGAGACGTATCCTTTCCATTCATTCATCTCTCAATAATTCAATGCTGAAACAAACTCCATGATAAACCGCTGGTAAAGTCAGTTCTTAGTTAACAAATCAATCATACGCCCTGTAAGCGAAGTTATTACATTGCAGTTTCTTTGAAACAGACGACTGTGTTCTATGTGCTTCTATCGGTGGTTTTTTTTTTTTGGAAGCGGCAGGTATCAGACTCCAGAGTCCTATCCAACTCCAAATTGGACAATTGGTTCTGAGTACACTTGTAAAAACGCTTCCAAATTTAAGCCATTTTAAAAACGGTAGTAGTAACTGGATGAATATAAATGGCAGGTAAATAAAATATTTCTTATTAAACCAAAAATCCATTTAATTGAGTTTTCCAGCAAACCACAATCAGTACTCTTAAATATAAATCGACTTGGAAGGATCGACGAGCTTTCTTGTAAAATTTATTTCGTGCTTCTGAAGCATTTTCAACCAGGGAACCAAAAGGAACAGGAAGTTTCAATAATTTGCCATCCATAGGCCAGTAATTTGCTAAGTGAAGTGTTGCTGACATGGGATACCGTGGATAATTGTCCATATACAAAGCAGCAGTTCTATTGCAAAAATGTTCAAATTTTTCTGAAGAAATTCTAATAAAATAATATATTATATGATAATGAAACTATTAATAAAGTAGGGAAATTTTCAAGTACTTCGATATAGAAACCTAAAATTAAGGCTCTGCGGGCCAGCGCTTCCTTTAAAGTTATTTGATGGTTGGCTATATCCGGTGAGTCAGTTTGGCTAGATTTTTGAGCTGAAACAGCTGCAGCATACAGTAGAAGGTCTGTCTCATGGCCATACCGCCAAAGCCAATTTTCTTTTTAAGCGATCCCCAGCTTCCATATAACTAAGGGAAGGACGACTTCTTTTTGTGGGTGATGGAGTAGCGGTGAAGCTTTCAACCGCCAATATAAGAATGTTTAATGAGAGAGATTTTTTTTAAACCGGCTTACCAATTTAATGCATTTCGGCAAATATTTATGTACATGTGGAAAAAATCCTTTTACTAATTAATTTTAATTCAACAATCTTGAGGTTTTTTTTTAAAATAAAAAAAAAAAAAAATTTCAAATGAATCGGAAAATCTTTTTATCAATAGAAAGAACCATTCTTGCCATTCACTTTTTAAAAATAATCCCTTTCAAATGTTGGCCGCAATTGCGCCGTAGCTTGTCCAAGCGGATGTTCCAATTTTCGATGACGCGTTCAAGCATAATCGGTGGTATCTCGCGAATGACACGGGTAATGTTGGCTTCTAATGCTTTAATCGTAGCTGGATTATCCACAAACCCTTTAGACTTGACGTAGCCCCAAAAGAAAAAGTGTGTGATATCGGAGCGTGAAATTAATTGTTCACCGAATTGGTTCCTCAATATGTCCAATGTTTCACGGGCTGTGTGGCAAGTAGCGGCGTCTTATTGAAACCAAAGGTTGTCGAGATCTCGGGTTTCAATTTCAGGTAGCAAATAATTCGTTATCATGGTGTGATAACGGTCGCCATTGACGGTTACGGTCTGAACAGCGTCATTTTTGAAGAAATATGGACCGATGATGGAGGTCTATTCGGTCGAGTGTCATCCAATAATGAATATTGGGTCTCAAATTTGTTGATGGTATGGCGAATAGTTGCCTCAGTAGGTCGATTATGGCGACCATAAAATGGCCTAAGCGCGCGAAAAACATTCTTTACAGAACGTGACTTTTCGTAATATAATTGTACGATTTGAAAACGTTGTTCGGGTGTAATGTTTTCCATGATGAAATAGCAATGAAAACTGAATAAAAAACACATGGCAACTTGACAGTACTCACGCGTGGCTTAACAAAAAAACCTTATCGAAAAAAACCTCAAGATTGATGACCCTTTATTAGCTATTTTAGTTTAGTTTAGTTTTTCCATTATAAAAGTGGTTTCTTCAGCTTCATTGCGACTATTGTTACTCCAGCCGCTCTGCATGGCTTAACTCAAACTTGACTGCAAATAACCGATTTTTGCAAAAAGGGGCAAAAACGGGCAAACGGAACTTATTAAATATGAATCTATATACTCTCGGTAAGAGCTTGATAGTTTTAGTTTCTTGCGCCAGTGTGCGCCTCGAAAGTAATGCTCCAAAAAACACAACTACCTATTCCTATTCCTATTCTAATTGGAGTACCTAGTTTTAAAATTTGAATTCATTTTCCAAAAATATTTTGATAAAATTTTTGATTTTATGCCTCTGTGGGGCCATTGTCCAATGGTAAAATATCTGCAGATTAGGGTTAGGCAGATGGCACCCCAAATCCTCAAGATATTTTTGTTCAGTTTCCACAAATTTCAAAAACTTATTTCTTAGTTTCTATTAAGCTTCAAAATGGTTGAGTTTGCTGCTGACAGCAATTTTATTTTGATCCATGCACATGACTGATGAACGGATTTACACCCACTCCCCGTGTTTATCTTTAACAGCTTTGATGAGCTTTGGATTGCAGGTGTCATTGGCTGCACTTTCTGCATATTTGTCTTTTGTCTGCTGCGTCAGCAGTTGTAGGAGCAGTTCCAACTAAATTGCGTCATAAACACACATTGCTCAAGAGCAGACAGTTCGAGTCCAGAGCTTGGTTTGCGCTTACCGAGCTGGCCAAAAAGTTTCCAAGTTTATATTAACAGTTTGTCTCTGCCGCTTGGCAGTGTCAGCGTGGCTCAACCTACACGAAGCTAATTAATGTCAAAAGATTTGGCAGAGTCCATTTTGTGTTTTGTGGCCAGGACATGCTAAAAAACAATAGAAATTTAAAGCTGCAACAATGGCGCGTTGCAGCAACGGAAACGTATCCGAGCATTCAGGCTTTTGTACAATTTAAGTTTTAGTTTAAGTTGAAAATGAAATTGAAGATTTTGGAGCTACAGCAAGACTATACCCAGCTGCTAGATTGCTCCCAATTCCATTTTGTTGGGCATCGCGTGTATTAAAAGTTTTACAAAATGAAATCCTTCGAGTATAAATGAAATGCAAACTTTTTCCGGTAAGCTGACGTTCTAATTGTTGGCTGTTTGGACTGGCCCAAGTTTGCACTGCCTGCTTTTGTTGTTGTTTTTGCTATTGTTAAGGATGCTGCTGAACTAACTCCCCAATGATCTGCCTCTATAGCTGTTGCTGCTGTGTTATTTACTTTTATTTTTATTTTAATGCCCCTGGAAACTCAGTTTTAAATAATTCACTGCTTTTTTTAGTTAGTTCTCTCCTCTACACTTTAAATGAAAACTTAATGAGCTGTTAGTTGAGGCGCCACTCAAAGCAAAGCTTGTGCTAGCTAAGGGTTAACGCCCACCTAAAAAAAAATAAAGCAACTGGAACGCTGCAGCGTTGACGTTGCATTTACGTGCTTTGGCCAACATAATTGCGCTTCAAATCGTTTAAGTGTTTTATAATCCAACCGTTTTGTGGCCGCTTTCAAAATGGCGGCAACGCAAAGCTTGGCCACAAAAAGCATACGCACAAAAAAAGCACCGGCTAAAGTTCGCACAACCCGACCTTATACTATACCCTGCAGCATCGTCTACTCACTACTCCTAAGTATAGTTAGTTTCCAAAGGTTTTATACGATTTTGCGATTTTGAATCGTCAAAAAACTGCTCTGTAGAGACTAAGATAACACATAGATCCTTTGGCCTCTTGGGATGACGTCACTGCACTATGTTAAAAGTTACAATCTTGGCCGCGGTAATTATCCTACGCCAGCGGTTTCTGTCCTGTGCTTCCTGGCGCCAATTGGCAATCCCAAGGCTACGCAGATCCTCCGTTGCCTGATCTTCCCATTGCAGAGGCGTGCCTCCCTTATCATTCATTCGTGCAACATGACCTAACCAGCGCAGACGTTGTAGTTGTATGCGCCGAACCAGATCAGTGTCGCCGTATAGCTCGTACAGCTAGTGGTTCATTCGAATACGAAAATCACCATCCACCAACTTTCCTAGCTACATAACAACGTTTAGCTTCCATCGATGGGATGATGTCAATAAGCAATGTTCTTTTAAAACCGTATCCCTGAATCGATATAAAAAAAACAGGCTCAATTTTCAGGAGCTTTCTTTCCTAAGAAATGAAGGCAACTAAAAATAAGGTGTTGCATGCTGTTTATTCCCATTGGGGATAATTGATCTCAGATGCTACAACAGAAATCGAGGAAGAGAATAGGCATCCAATTGATCGTATGGCCTATGGTGCAGTGCTCAGAGACTAAGACTCCTTCCTGTGTTTGTCGGAATCAGAAGTATAGAAGCTCGGCGATTCCATTCTTGACGCCATGTCCCATTGTTGATCTGACGTGCTATTAGCTACAAATGATAGACGGAGGTATATGTACCATTAAATGGCATTAAACACAATCCATCTATGTGTTTAAGCGAATTATTGAACATATTTATCCATACTCATAGTCAACTGTGATACAGGAAACTCTTTCGCCCAAATTTTGGTCGAGTTGGAGAACTACGTTGGTTTCGACATCCTTCGCAACTTTACTTTCACGGTAGCAATTTGTGGAATTCAATGATGGAAGCCAATCCATTTTGTCATTACCAAATCTAATCAAAGCTTATGACAAATCCATACCCCCAAAAACACATGAGGTGATTTCAAATTGATATAACACAGAAAAAAAACTTTATAGTTTATCTCAGACGTGCTGGGGCTTGTTTGACCTCGGACTCGGCTACAATGACCCCAAAAACATATAAAAAACATCTACACACAATCGGTATAGGAAGGCACACGAGCAAGTACAGTGACAAACTCAGGTGTCATAGCAGTAAACTCTCCAGGAGGCTACTGCCCGCTAGGCTTCTTAGGCAGACAAGAAACAAGGATTCGCTAAAACGATTCAATCGTGACGATTATCCACCCTCTTATTAATCCTCGTGCTGAGCTCACGAACTTTGACTTTTTTCGATTGTTATTTCTGTTGTTGTTAAGTTCATTCTGTTAGTGGATTCGAATTCAACGTATTGAAATACATGGGAAATCACATGCCTCGTCCCATTGATTTTTATTGCCTGTGTTATTTTTGAACAATTGCAACTCTTTCCTACAATTCTCATTTAAACACATCCATTCCAAACCAATTAAAATAAAACCTCAACTATTGATTTTCCGAGCGATTTGCAATCCAAGCTGCATGCAAAACCTCGTGAGATTTTTGTCTCATCTTTGTAACTTATACTAAAGTACGAGGGTGTCCCGATAAGTACTTAGCCTCACCATCCGATGGCGCTATTATCGCAAGAGAATTTTACTATCGTGTAGTACATTCATGTAGATGGCTACTGTCGAAATTTCAGCCGAATTGGACTCGAAGTTACGTTTTGGCCTCGTGTGGAAGCGAATCCAAAATTTTCGTTTTTCTTTTGTAGGTTAAGTAAAAATCTGTATGCAGTTTATGAACAAAAATAGTCCTCGGGCATAACCAGTTAAGTACATTAATATTAGTTTTACACGCAGTTTTCTGAATCCTTTGAAAGTTTTATTCCGAAAAGTTTATTTCGTTTATTACGTTGCCTCAAATTTGCAGTATGCAATTTTAGGGTTTCATGATTTTCATGATGAATTTTCTCGGCGTAAAACGGCCAAGAAGAAAAAAAATCTTCAAGTAAATCGGGCGCTTCTTTCTCGTATCATTTATTTACACACTTATTAAACGAATTTGCTTTATAATGACTGATTTAATATTTAAGCTGTATGCTTCAGTGTGTCATCTATATCTTTTTCTTAAACCGATGTATAAATAGCCGGTTTTTGGAACTACCAAGCGACAACTGTTCCAAATTCCATATTTCAATGAAAAAAAGTGGCGAAATAGATTGACTTGGCTGAATCGATATTTTGCCTTTAAGATCCTTTTAAACTGTTCTCTGTGGGGTGACACCATTTTTTTTTTTTTTTCTTTTTTGAATGTTGCACGCATCATTTTTCCGTAAAGTCAATAAGCCCTTTACCCTTTGGATATAGGGCATCAAAAGAGAAATAGAAAAGAGCGCGCTGTTAACCCGTTGAAGTTGCTTTTTTAAAGCGTTTGCGTGCAACACACCACACGCACACTAACGTATATATACACACGCATACAAACACATACACACACACACATAGAAATGCACACGCGTTCTATTAAAAGAAAGGTAAAAAATTATGGCTGGCCCCTGCAGCTGTGCGTTCGAATGTGTGTGTGTGGGTTCATTATGAGCGCCATAACATGGGTCAGTGGAACATAATCTTTGAACCGCTTGAGGCAAAGTTTTTCTCTAAAAAATTCCCCTGGGAGTATTTTCTTACCCTTTTAGTTATAAATTGCACGCAATGGTTGAGGCAATCATTTAGGTTGTACAGTGTGTGATTTTGGGTATGGAGCAATCCTGAAGGTATGCAATATTTACCAAAAATGTTGAGAGAAGAACACGGGAACCTTGCCATAATATTAATACAAACACTGGGTTGCTTATTTAAAAGCAAAAGTGTTGCCTTAAAGTGCAACTATCGCAATTTAAGCGTAACGAGAAAAGCAACGCCGAAATTGTAGTGTTGGAAAGCAACGCAGCGTAACTGCAAAGTGCAGCCTTCCAATAGTAGGCCAGGGCTGTTTGCTTTCGTCGCTTGCTCTTCTGAAATTTCTATCTACAAGAAAAGGTGCGTACGAAAAAAGCAAACAAAAAACTTTGACGAGCTTTAAATTATTGGTAAAGTATTTGGTAAAGGTTTTAAGGGAACCACTGAGAAACGGAATTGCGAGGATTATAGTTATATAGTATATCAACGAAAATAAGTGTATGGGCCACTTTCTAGTTCGACATCATTGAAGACGTTAATTTTTCTTGGGAAAATTCGATTTATCGAGCTATCAATAAATTAATAATTAAATTTTTTGTATACATTTCTTGGACAAACCGTATCTCCTAAGCGATTTGTTTCTTTTTTGAATATTTAAATAAAAACTTTTTTTTTTTAAATCAAAAAAGAACTAAATTTCTTCCAATAATGGGATCAGCAACATTTTATTCTCGTAAATTTATTGAGAAAAAAATAACCATTTATTTTTGAAATTTTTTAAAAGATTTAGAAAGTAACAGCAAATATCAGGACCGCTTTTCAAGATATTCAAGGTCAAAGGAATCAAAGATCGTTTTTTTAAAACAAAAATTTTGCTTCAAATTTTTAAGAATATTTAAAAAAAATGAAAGGATAAAATTCTCTACCAATTATTGGGGTATATATATAAACGCATAGAATCGCACCTAGCCGGGCATGTTTTTGTTTGCCTCTCCCCTCCCTAGTTCAATTTGCCTGCACTTCATTTATAGATTTGACATGCGAAATTTCAGAATAAGGGCACAAAGACACGTGCATATTGGTTTAAGTCTAAAGAATAGATAATATAGTAATAAACACAAGCAATCGAAAATTTGATAGCCTCCTATTCATCCTTTTAGTTCAATTAACAAAAAAAAACTTCTTCTCCTGTCACTGGCATGTCTGCAAGTTAAATTGGTTGAAAAATTCTACTTCTCGCATAATAACACCAAAAACTATATCTTTTCATAATCTGATTAATGCATCAGGCGTAAGATTTTAAGTATAAAGAGCGAAACGGTTTATATCGGTTTGCAGTCCTGGCATATGTGACGTCATGCATGGCCTTCAATCTTTTATGTTCTGCTTGCAACAACCATTTTTTTTCCTTCTGTTTTGGCGCAGACAAAAGCTGGGTACTTTAGATTCAACGAATGTAAACTTTATATTACCCTGACTCGAGCTCATACTTTGGACCCCTGCGATGATGCAAAAGCTGGCAATCAAGTGCTTTAAAAAGACCCCTGGATGCTTAAAATAAAATGTATATGAAAGAGTAAACAAATAATGTATGGATCAAACATGGACGATTACTTGCTACTTGTTACTTGCTTATGCGTCTAATTTATATGTTTCCCTTACTTATACACATATCATATATATCTTAATTTACTACTTGCATTTGCTATTTAGACACAAAACTGATTTAATTTGATTTCCTTTAATTTTTTTTCAGATATGTATCTTTATCGGAAAAAACTGGCTTATAAAAAGATTAATAAGGCATTACGACTTTTAAAGCAGTCTAATTTTTTTTAAACAAAAACTCAAAAAAGACAATTTTGTTTGTACAAAAATTATAATAAATTTTGGGTTTATCACAATAATTTTGTTTTAAAATTATTGCAAATAAACTAAGCATATTAAGTTAGTTGACTGTATACCTATGAATATTGAATTTAATAAAAAAAACTTGAAATTTATTTTCTGTTTTTTAGATACATTTTCTCTTAAAGCGTAACTAAATGAGTTTTTTTTTTTTTATTTCGTAGCAGAAACTAGCTAGATATTATTGTTTTACAAAATATGCACACAAAAAAAAAAAAAAATAAATAATAAGTATCTTAAACGCATTTTTTTCGTAAAGGGTCATAAAAAAACTATATAACTTTTTTATCAGCTCGCATTAAATTATTTCAAATTAAAGAAACGTATTGAAAAAAGAGGTTTAACTAAAAATATCGACAATGTGCAAAATATCTAGAAATTTAATAATGTCAAAAATTTGTTTAACCATTCCATTTTTAGATGAATTGCTTTTACTAAAGAAAATTTAAAAATTGTTAAAACACATAAAAAACTTCAGTACATATTTGTGTAAAAAATAAACGCTGCTTTTATAAAAAAAGTCAGCTGAAATATATAAAAAGCAATGTAAGCATTTAAAAAAATTATATTTTGTTGTATCCTCTGAACCTGAATCCTGGTACTGATTAAATCATTTTATTTTCATCGGTGCTTAATGTTTTTGCAAATTATCAGCTCAACAAAACTGCTAGACGTTTGTAAAATTTAAAAAAAAAAATTGTATTACATACAGGTTAAGGTATTAAAAGCATGTTAAGTTATCGTGGTCAGGACATTCCAACAAATCTGCAAATTTTGAACGTTTTACCTTATTTGTTTTATATGTAATAATTTAAAGTCCGTTTAACTTGAGGCGTGAGATAATCGGCTCAGAAGTAATATATATTCCCATGCTTTCGAAATGCAGCCCCTGATATTTTTTATGCCAGTCAGCCTGCTTAGAACTAAGGCTACAATCAAATAGGTGACGGCGCAAAACCAACCAACAAAAGAATTTGTGCTGGTGTACCGCAAGGTAGTGTACTTGGTCCCAACATTTATACAATTTACACTGCCGAAATGCCAACATCAGAGTCAGTATCTGCCGCAAAGGAGGGCGATGTCCTCATTGCAATCTATGCTGACGATACAGCTGTGCTGAGCAGAATCTTCTGTCTTGGTGTGGCCACAGAATGCTTCGAGAGTCGAATATCGGCATCAACACCAGCAAGTGCGCCAATGTCACCTTTACCAACAGACGGAATTCGAGGCTATTTCCGTGCGAGTTCGCTTTGGGAAAGTTTGGCTGCATTTGTTATAAAATCCTCCATTTTTAAGTTATGTGGGAAGATAAAACGGCCTAAGGAATCGGACTCGAAATATACTTATAACAAAATATGGTGCGGCTGTATTATAGGTCAGGCAACTAATCTCTGCTGCATTAAAACACTTGAAAACCATAAATATTTCAACAGCCGAGCGTAGAAAAGGAAATGTCTTTATTTATTATTTACCAACATTGCGTATACGCACTGCTTTAACAATTCCGCTTTTGAACAAATTAACATAACTTTAAATCCAATTGAGTCCATGTCGGAATTTCAAACTCAGTTAACATTTCTTTTGCTTGCTGATTAAATAAAACATTTCTTTATACATTTTTCAGGGCAACCCGTTCCCCCAATAGCAACAAAACTCTTAAAATGTACCACGCTTGTACCCCAAAACCACTTGAACCAATTCAGCAAAAGTTTCCACTTATAAAACTTAAGATATTCAAGTGCCAGTTTGTACATAGTACTAGATATAGCTATTACATTTGCAAGTGTTGTAAATATGCATATGCAGATAACTCTTTATAAATACAAATGTGTGCGTGTGTGTCTGTAGTATAGTAGCCGGCAGGCACTTAGACAGGCAGCAAAAGCTTTTACCTAGCAAACAAAAATATATGTACATATTTGTGAAAAGAGTATACCTTTGGTCTTACATGCATACTATACATCCAGCATATCCTTGAACTGAGCGGAAGAGAGCACAAAACAATATAGTGTGGAATCATACCTGAAAGAGACAAACAAATAAACATAAGTAATCATGCCAAGCTTTTATGGTAAGTCAGATGAATATAAATATGAATATGCATGATATATGATGGACTTAGAATATGGGGTAAAAAACTGACTTGAGTTTGTTGTGTACAACTATGCTTATTTAAATGGCAAACAAATAAACTGGGAAGCTGGCAAGCTAGAAAGCTGTGACTGAAAAGCTAAGAAAGTAAGTTAGAGAGCACTATGGCCCATATCTATGCGTAGCTAGCTTTGAGTCAAGTTTTGTAAGTGAAACTGTTGACAAGTGCTGCCGTCCAAGTGTCATTTGCTGCTACATCCGGTATATATCTTTTTTTATATATACGTGTGCTGTGTGTATTTGTGTGTGCGTATTGCATGTAGTGCGCTTAAACCATTTGCAAATTTCTAAATTGTTCTCTGTGGCTTTTGTGTCAGCTGTCCTACACAGACAATGCCTGCATGTCTCTCTAAACAGAGTATCTGGAAGAGCGTGACTGTGTATCTATGTGTCTGCTGCGTGTAGCAGTATGCGTGTTTGACATGCATTATGCTGTTTTTGACTTTGCCCACAAACGATGCAAAAATGACGTTGTCTGTAAAATGAACTTTATTGTAAGCCCCATTGGGATTTTGCTGTGACAAATGAAATTTATAGTTCTCTGTTCTTTTAGTCGCTGCTATAAAAACTGCAGCTCGGCAAATCTGTGCGCTTTTATGTGTGTTGGCTCTGCCAGAGTCCAATCTAATTCATCTTTCAAATTAGCAAACGCAAAAAAACAACAAAATGGCCAGCTCTTTGTGCAGCTGGGACATGACCCTAAAGTCGCATAAATAAAATTTTATAGCATATTTTTTTGCGCACAGCACACATCACTCATACGCCCAGTGCATATTAATTTAAACAGCTGCCTCTTTGACTTGCCAAAACTCTCTTGCTCTCTTTTTTTTCGTTTTCGACATATGGCTACCCAGGGCTTAGTGTTTATATGTACTTGGTGGCTCTCTGGCGGTTACTGTACATTGACGGCCATTTTGCTAATGCGCTTTGGTCATTTTAATACTATACCACTACTACACATAATCCGCTTTTAAAGTGCATTCCTCTTTAATCATATTAATCAAGGCAACTGTTTGCGGTTCTGCAGGACATGCAGCTTGCTATTTTCCGTTTTACGTTATCTGCTGTGGCTGCATCCGTTTTGGCTCCTGTGACCCGCTATCAGCCAAACCTTGGCTCTGTACTAATCTAATAAGTTGCCTAACCAACCGCAAGGATGGCAAAATCCTTACTTGAAGCGTGTATGCGGTTGCGGCTCACTTGTCATCACCCTAGCTCTGCTCACTCTCGCTCTCTTTACACTACTACACAGGGACAGCTCCTGTTGTTGTGGTTAATTTTGAAGCCGGCTCTGTGCATGTTGCATGCATTTGTGGTTGCTAGAAGATTTGATTGCAATTGTGTTGCACACTCTCTATCTCTTTAGTTTCAATATGTTCCAGCTGCTTGACTGAACATGCTTAAAAATTAAAGCGCCTTAAGCAGCTGCAGCTAGCATTTTAAAACACAACTGTACCAGCCTTTGTCTTTGCTTCTACTCTCTTCTTTCTCCGGAACGTGCAGTGCCTGGTGTCTAGCTCACTGGGTGGTCATCTCTTGCTGAGCATACTCGGTAGTCATCTTAGTTATATGCACCATGGCAGCCATTGCTGATTAAGCATAGCTCCACAGGCATCTGGCTAAAAATATTTAAGCTTTTATTTAAGGTAGCTGAAAAGTATGCTACACTTTTTATCTGCTACATATCAAATGACCGTAATTCAATTAAAAAGCAGTTTTAATCCTTTTATAAACAAAACAATACGCAGCTAACTAAATTGCAGCTAAATTGAAAAAAAAATGGGTAAACACAATGTATATTTAATAAACATGTTGCACAATTCAAAACCAAACAACTAAATACAAATTGTGGTTGACACTAAAAAAAAAAAGAGTCATATAAACAATACAATAAAACAAATTATTTATCAGGCTTACATTGTCATTAACAATGAATAGGCCACAAAATAAACAAACAGCTATAATAAATATTTAAATAAGCTGCTGACATGTGATAGTTATTGACATTGTTGTTGCTCTTATTGTTATTAACATTAATTAATTTGCACTAAGCGGCTTATGAGTATAAATATTAATTTAAATAAGACTAAACCAAAGTTGACACAGTATACCAATTAGTAATTTAAACTTGTTTTTTTTTTTTTTTGTTTGCTGTTCTTACTATATATATATAATGATTAAGGGAGAGAGGCAGCAACTTATAGAGTTCTTTCAGCAAATAAAAGCTTACATAGTTTTATTTACACTTTTTTATAGCAACTTAAGCTTAAAATGCGATTGGGACGGGAATCTTGCGAAAATAAAAGGCAAAGATTTAAGTGGGTACGAACTAGGATACATATGACTTTAAGACTGATCTCAGTAACTTTTTCTGGCCATATTAACTTTTAAACCTGTTGATATTCGTAACCTAACTGACCTAATCGTCTGAGTAAAAAGCAAGTTATTTTTTCTAATATGAATTCATCAATTAATAATTATTAATTTGATCCTAAAACTGACAAGCTAACAATGACCGGAACATTTTATAAGAGATTTACTGAAACAAATTTGAGAATTAAAACTATAATCTAAAATATTTGACATATTAAATTATAGAGATAACTCGAAAATGTATTACGAGGGCAGTTTGATAAGTCAGTGACTTTATAAATTAAATTTATTCAACGTTTTTATTTTTCAACATAGGCGTGTTCGATATTCGTTTTAAAAAATTTTCGAATTTATGTTTTCCAAAAAAATAAATATCATTTGTCAAGACCCACCAAAATGTGATGACAGCACCATTGGAAGAAAATCTCTTGCTTTCTAGGCATTTTATCAGGTTTGACCAGATTTGGAGACTGTGGTGGACAGGATGGAAATTCGAAGCCAGCTGTAGCCTGAAGGTACCCATTCAGTTGAGATGCCTACAGCTCCAGCCACTTCAACTACGCGGCAGAGTGTTGCAACAACAACATTTTTTATATCCGCAGGAATTTTTACTTGAATATTTTATAATATAGGAATTTAAGTAGAGGCCTGATTTTATTGGTTGGTAATAGGCTGTCGAAAATAAAGACTTCTGCAGTATATGGTCAGTCCTGATTGTATAACGATTTCTGTTGGTTTTTTGGATGCTTCGATCTATGGGCAGTCCAGCTGATTGCAAAAAAGTGATGATAAATTTAGAAGAGCGGACTGAAGAAGAGAGAGAAAATAACGTTGCGTAACGATAACTCTCCGCTTTCTTGCTTAATATCACTTAGTAGAAACATTTGCTGTCGACACATTTTTAGAAGAGAGAAAACTGGAGAGAAAAACGACAGAGAGTTAAAAGCAAATATCTCTCATTGCCGAAAAGGCAATCTATCAATATAGATAGCGACCAGATAAAAGATACAGATAACCGTTCTTGAGATAGATAATTTATGTCTTTAGGCGTTGCACAATTTACCTCGTGATGGGTCAGTTTTATAATGTTCGTACCGATTTTGAAGAGAATTTTAAGTCCTATAACTTTTTGAAACATTCGCAAAATTTCTATAGCACTGGTTAGATTTTATTTGCAAATGACATCCATCCCATTGTTTAAAAATTGTTAAGAAATGTGAAAAAAATGTAAAAAAAATTTTAGAAAGAAAAAAAAATTTTAGAAAGAAAAAAAAATTTTTTTTTGTAATCATTACTCTTTTTCTTGTAATTCTAAATTTTAAACTTTATTTTTATACTCATAGAAAAAAAAATTGTTGGTAAATGTATTCGTTTAGGCGATACGGCTGGTCAAAGAAAAGTCTAAAAATAAAAAATACAATATTAAGTTATCGATGATTTGATAAATAATCGGAAATTTGCAATAAAAATGTACATGGTTATTTTGGCTAGTAGCTCTATTACATATGTAAAATCGTCAAAATCGAAGAGGTCAACCAATATTTAACATCTCACGAAAAAAAAAAAAAAGCTTTCGCTTGATTCTTACATTATGGTTAAAAAAAAACGAATTTATCAAAAAGTTACATCGCAAGATACAAACAATTTTAGAAACAATAAGTCGACCGAATCCATTCGAATTAAAAAAATGTTGTCAACGTAAGCACCATCATAAACAAAAATTCGTATATTTTTGGTGAAATCTTAAGATTTCGTGTACTCATTGAGTACATTCAACTACTGGTGTTCAATGGACAGTTCGAATTTCATGAAAAAGGACTTATTTGAAAGGTAATGACTATATCCTTACATAAAAGTTCCAAATATAGAAGAATGAACAACTTTTCAAAGCTTAAATGCAGCTGAAAAAGACAAAAAAAAAAATTCCTTTGAAAAAAATGATTTTTTTTTCATTTTTACTAAAAATTCCATAAATCAGTCATTTTGTATCATAAAAAGACGACACTATTCAGAAACCGCATCTACATATCATGACCAATAACATAAAATAGCTAACTTTTCAAGTGTCTAAGACATTTGCTAAAAGAAATAGCGATATTTATACGAAAAGTCACCAAAATGTTGTGTTTTTCGGTGTTTTGGGCACACACTTTCGGCTGTAGTTTTTTCTTGATGTTACCAATTTTAATTGGGGGCATTTGGAAAGGTAGTCTACTCTACTTTTGAGAAAAATCAAAATAATGAAAAAATTCGTATTAGTAAAGTTTTTTTGACCTCATAGGTGCAACCGTGTTAGGAGGATAAAACAAAAATCGGTTTTGAATGAAACATTGCCCTAACATAAAAAAAAAGTCTCATCTCTAGAAAAAAAAAAAAATGTGTTAAATTTGTCGACTAGTGCTATCAAAGATAAATGTATGTTATAAGGTAAAATAACTTTGCTTACTAATACTTCAAATTAAATTACCTCTTGGGACAAAACACAACCACAGGCCACAAATATTCTTTAGTTATTAATACCGTTAAATTTAATTTACGAGTAGACAAAAAGTATCTCTAGCTCAAAGTCTCTAATTTATCGTGGTTCATAATAAAAGAAAGCCTATTATATTTACACTTTCGCAATTGATTTAAAGAAGAAAAAACAGAAATCAACACAGCCCAAGGCTCTTATTGATTATGAGCTTGGTTTTTGGCCAACTTCTGTTTTATTTTATTGTTGTTTATAAATAAAGAAATAATTTGTGTCCTGACAACTCCCCTAAGGGCTACATAAACAATAATCTCATAAATCTCATAAACCGTGCGTTAGGATTGGAAATTGTATGCCCTTAAACCTAGCACACGCTTTAAGCTTCAGTTCCTGCACTCCATACCGACACCAACTTCTAGATAAATCTCAACCAAACGAAAGCAATAAATAAAAAATCGGAGCTAACAATTTGCACAGCGGGCCTTGAAAGTGCTGCCCGGAAATGGACACAGCGCCAAAAACGCAGGCCAAGTGTGCACGGAAATCCCGCTGACAACTTGAATGTTCCATGTATGCGGATGCGCAGGCGGAGAAGGAGTTTCAGTTAGTCTGGACGTGGTTGCGGTGGCTCATGGAAATTATGCATCGAAATGAAAAGTAATGAAATTAATTGCTTGGAATAAAGCGTGCGCACACAATGGATTCGAGTAGTTTACATAGTTCCATAGTGCTTTTTATTCTATTCTTTTTTAGAAGTGGTCTGAGTTAGCGCCTGAGCTGGATAATGGCTGATAATGGGTTGTGTAGGTAATTGTATTCATGGCAATTGTGCATTAGGTGTAGACCATTGAAGTTTTTAAGAAGGTAATAAAAATTTTAAAGGCACCGCTAAACTGGCTTAGAGGTCCAAGAATCGGAACTAGATCTTATTTTATAGAAAATTTCTATGCGTATGAGTTATAAAGAAATAAGAAATAGCATTTTAAAAAAAAATTGTATTTAAATCGATATAAAAAAAATATTTTTAAATAAAAAAGCAGTGGCTTTGCATCCGGCTACAAATTATCTTAACTTTAATTATATCAAAATAATATTCTGGTATACTTTACTGAAAAAATTAATACAACAACTTGCTAGCGCCCTCTGGCGACCGCAGTAAACGGGCTAAATAAATGCTGATGCAAACGTTGACAATAAAGAGCTTTTTATAATAAAGAAATAATAAATTAATTTATTTAAAAAAAAACATATCTGATTAAAATTAATTCTAGTATAAAAATGTATAAAAAGATATACATTTTATTTTAATAGCTACAAAGAAAAATAATCCATTCATTTTAAAAAACGATAAGCAAAAAATTATCATTTAAAATTAATTTATTTATTTGATGCATAAAAACATATACGTCAGCTACAATGGAGAAGCACCGACTTCAATATACCCTGACCCACAAAAACTCACTATACCATTAATTTTTATTTTTTAGCCAACGATCGAGTTTTGTTGCGGTAAATTAACAATTTAGACACAAATAATAATTAGTAATTCAAAAAATAATATTTTCTTTGTTGTATAATTTGTGGATTGTTACAATCATATCAACAATTTTTTGGTTATTGTGCTCACATAAATAATTTCTGGCTCCAAATTATATGCAGTCTAAGTCCCTAGTTCCAAATGTTAGCCTTATCGTATCTATGGCAAGACGGATTTTTGTAGCATTGTATAGGCAAAAAGTTTAAAATTGAAATATTTTTTAGAGTTTTGAAACCATTCGTAGATGGGTTAATCGATACCCGAATGGATGCAGACCATTGATATATTGACATAAAAAGTTTATGTTCTGCCACGACTGATGCTCAAGTATTGCACAAATGTAAAATAGCCTTACACATTTGGGTACAAGGTATAAAAATAATCATTGCAAATATATAATTATATTATTTATTATGAATTTTCATTAATATCTTATATTAAAGAGTTTTTTGTTAACATTGTTTTTATTTTAGTATTAATCTATGATTGATGAGGGATGCGAACAGGTCAGTCCGATTCCCGTAACAAACTTTAGTATTTGGAATGATTTTGGTCACGGAGAGCATCGAGATACTAGGATGCAAAAATGGGGATGTCACCTTTTTGGATACAGCGTTAACTCAGTAAGCATGTGTTTATAGAATTCCTTCTGAATCTCCTAGATTCCGTGGTTCTTTCTTTCTCAGGCATTTGCCGAGCCTACACTGTCCAAAAGTAACCTAGCAGTATCTTAATGGAATTCTTGCCACAGTGTGTGCTTTTCTTGAGCATATTCGAATTATAGGTGGCTGTGTAGTGGCTGTTCCAGGAATCCATCAAAGGATGATATTAAGTAGCACCTACTATTGTTCTAGATTATTTAGCCCCGTAATTTATTTTTTAAATAAATTATTTTTTCATTCGTAGAACTGCTAAAAAATAGATATCCTTTCGCAATCGTTGCATGGTGGATATATGTATATATATTATAAGTTCCTATAAGTCCTACAAGGACTAAAGGGCCGTTACAAAACTCCATCACTGTTGGCAATCTCCAGATATCTGTTTAATTTAATTTGGTGCCAGCTCATTCCTAGACCTTCCAATTCCAGGTCAAATTGTCTGCGCCATGTGTGAGCTGGCCTGCCTGTATGTAGGCTTAGTTGAAAGTTTTCAGGGAAAGTTACCCATAAAGTCAAGTATATTCAAAATTTGAGTAACAACAAGATCTTTGATTCCATATCATAGACATAGACATACAATTATGCCAAAAGAAGTGCATTCTTCAAACGAATATGAAGTTGATGTATTTGAATTAATATCTTTACTAATTTCCTCCTAAGAAGATATTTGTAATTTCTATATACGCTACATACGGCCGAGAAAAAAAAACTGACTCTGTTATACACCATTGTAGACAGAATATTGAATATTAAGAATATATAAAAAATTGCATAAGATAGTGACAAAAAATTATCAATTTGAGACCTGCGGTTTAGATACAGCCAATTTTATATATAGACTCATGTGAGCCATATAAATAATGAATCTTTGTTCTCATCAAAATCTTGCTATCACTCCTTACCCGAGAGCAGTACATAACGTAACTATGCACAACTTAAGTCCAAAATTATTTCCACACATAATTTAAAAAATGTTTGAAAAGAGATCTATACTTACTAGAACTTGAATCGCAACTACGAAAATGTATTGGTTAAGATTGATAAAAAGACATCAATGGTTATTTCCCGATTTGCCAATTTTTTGATAAGAATAATAACCTTGGGGCAGAGTATTCTAATTTTTGATACAGCACATCGACCTCACTAATTCACTTTTTTTCTATAAACTATTGGAACCAGCTGCCACAAAAAGTTTACCTTACATAGATCATAAAATGGCAATGAGAACACTCTCAGTTTTGAGTACCTAAGACAACCCTATATAATAAAAAATTATCTCATCATCAATTTGCAAAGTTTCCATTTTTCTTATATGCCAATAATTATGTGTTAATGGCTTTAGCAGTTATCGGCATTTGTATTTCAATTCAATTGTTCAACCCATTTAAACAATTTTTCCAAGCTACCGCCTAAAAGCATACTGCATAAAATGGCGATTCCACAAATGTCCGCCCCAGTCGGCCATTAATCAAAGTTAAAATGCGTTAAACAAGCGACAGGCAAATGCGATTTTCACTCCCACATCAAACAGCTTTGGTCCTGCTGCTGATAGTGTGCAATGCCTTCAGGTTCCGTTTCCTTTTCAACGCTACGTTTCCGCTGCACAGCAACGGGACTTGCCGACGCCGCGGCGTCGCCATTAGAGTGCAAACTGCATGGCTTCATGCTGCATGCAACATTCCGAGTTGCCTTGAAGGCGCTCCGTTATGCATTTCCCCCGACGCTTACATGTTTGCAAAATTTAGCAGCCGACGCGTTATAAACAAAGTTTATAACAACAACGCCAGTGGCATGCCTCAAATTGGAAGCCAGAAGGCAGTTGAATGGTTGGTTGACTCGCTCCACGACACTGGACTTGGTTTGGCGAACTGTTGCGTACTTTGGCACTTGTAGTGCATAACTTGTCGAGAATTTTGTGAGCGCCACATTCAAGCATGTTCGAGTTGCAACTACCATGTTGCAGGCTGTTGCCCATTTGAGCTCATGTAGTTATGTTTCTCTTGCCTCTGCTGCTGTCAATGTGTCCTCAAAAGGACAAAATGACGGCCTGACAATGTTGCTTTTGATATGCAATTCGTGACCTCAATAGCGGCACGTCCATTGTCAGCACTCAACTGGTACATAAGCATATGTGCTTTGACTAAGTACACTGAGAGAAACTTTTGTACTAATAATGTCACAAAGAAAAAGGCAAGGCGTCAAATTTTTCTCAAAGCAAATTCTTTCAATATACAATTTTCAGGTTTCCCAAGTCGAATTAATAAGGCGTAAAATGAATTTTCAAATTACAATTTGGATTATTGGTTACATAGCCACACAAAAAAAAGCGACTTTCGGATAGAGTGTCAAAATGATCTTGGAGTTGTCGAATCCGAGGTCAAATAAAACCCAGCACGTCAGTATTCTGACATAAAAAATTATTTTGGTAGTTAGCTCAGGACCCTGACTAGCTAAGCTTCAAGAGACCTCAGTATGTCAGGGTTGTAACATAACCTCAAAAAATAACATAAAACTATGTAATTTTAAGGTTCTTTTCTTGAAAGCTGACGTGCTGATGTTGTGGGTTTTTTTTGAGGTTAGGATAGAACCAATATACGTTGGACCAATTCTGTTAACGATTTTTTTTTTAATAAGGGGATGGATGTATATGAAATAGTAAAACAAAAATGTCCAAAAATATTCTGTGGTTAGGTCACAAAAACTGAACCGCATCTAAAAGTACTCGATCAGCCTCTTCCATACCAGATTACGAGGTTAATTACATTAAAAGATGACTTCAAGACGTTATTTTTAAAATAGCAGCGATAGCTAGAAGCAAGGTAGAAGAAGAATAGGACACAGTGCTCTGCTGTCTACCGAGCTACAATCCAAAACAAAATTTCGCAGTTTTTTAAGAACAGGACCATGATGGCGAAAGGAGTTGAATAAGTGTATTGAACAATAAATGGCCAAATGGCCAAGAAGATACATATTTGTCACCACGACTTCTTTTAGATGTGGAGATGGATAGGGTCATCATATAAAGTCATCAAACACCTGCTATGTGAACTCACTGCACTTCTTAGAAAAATCAACCAGTACCGGCGAAAGATTTTTTTCCCAAGATGGTTTCAAGAGAATAGGTCACAGTGTTCTCGTTCTGCTGTCTACCGAGATATAATCCAAAGCGAAATTCCGCAGTTCTATAGGAACAGGATCAGGATGGCGAAAAGAGTTGTATGGGAGCACTGCACAATATTCCTAATGGCCAAGAAGATGCATATTTTTCATTACGACTTCTCTTAGCTGCGGAGATGGGGAGGGAAAAAAAGTCATCCAACACATGCTGCACTACCAATGGCTCTTTTTATCGAATCTCTGGAATAGTCTAGCCAAGAGAGCGAATAAGCCTTCTGTGATTCAGGTTTTATTTGCAAGTTTAAAAACTATAGTTTTCAGGAAATTTTGTTTTCACCAAATTTTCTTATGTTTTTCTCTTTCTATGCTGTAATTAACTCTTTTAATTAGATAAATTATCTGAGTTAATCGAATCAGCTTTCGTGGGTTTGTTTATCTACAAAAATACAAAACCATTTTATAACATTTTTGTATGTATAAACTTAAAGCTGCGTCTGTTTAAAATTAATTAATTTAAAGAAAAATCAACGTTCCCTTTGACGTCACTTACATGTTTTGAGAATACATTTTTGCTCTCAGTGCATTTTCCTCTCTTCTATGTATTTTTGTGCGTTTGTCGGTTTTTGCTGAATGCCAGCTATTAAACTAATCGTGCCGCAATTTGCAAGACTAAAAACTTTTACGTTCCAATAAAGAAATTGCAGACAAATTGCACACACACTCACACACTTACAAACACACACACACACACAAGCACACACATACACAAACACAAAATCGTTTGTGGTACAGACAACGTTTGTTTGCCAAGCAAAAACAAATAAAATGGAAGCTGACTTCATGGGCTGCTTAGGGCTTAAAGGAGTCTCTCTGCATAAGTAGACAACTTCTGCTGCTCTTCATCGTCTTTTGCGTCTGCTTCTTCTTCTAGTTCTTACAGCTGCGATACATTTAATACTACGGTACTTTTTTCTCTCTTTTGTATTCTTTTAGTTTGCTGCTCTCTTGCACTTTATTGGCAATTGAGTTTTTGCTGCGTTCAGCTCTCAGTGAGTTGCCATTTTATTAACGCAATTGCAGTCAGTCTCCTTCGACTCAATGTCTATCATAGCTAGAGCCAGAGAGTTGCGCACAGTGGTGCAATTGACCCCAAAAAAGTGTTGCTTAATCTTGATTTAATTTTGTAATTAGTTTTTGTCAGTTACATTGGTAAGATTAAAAAACAATTGCTTTTATATGGGCGAAAAACAAAGTGGGCACCTTATTTAGTGCATCTACTCAATATTAGTCTCATACATTTTTTTTTATTTTTATCGCTTTATCGAAAATTTAATTTAAGAATGTTTTTTTTTAATAAAATGTAACACATTTATTTAGTTATGTACTTTTTTTAATTTTCAAAAACTTTTTAAATATTGTGGTACTACTCAATTAATTAATCTCATAATTTTTTTTTTTTTTAAATTCCGAATTTTTATTGCTTTATCGATAATTAAATTATAGGATGCCTTTCTTCTTATAATAAAATGTAATACATTTAATCTTAAAAAATATATATGTACATTTTTTTAATTTCTTAAAAAACATTTTTATTTTTTTTTTATAGTTTTAAAATTATAAACGATGTCCGCTTTGCTCGGAAAGAAAAATGTTAAAATTTTTTCTCTGAAAGAAAATTAATACAAATCATTCGTTTAGACATTTTTTAACAAATTTTAGAAGTTACAATGAAAAATTTCTCTTTCTCAAAGTTGAGGCACAAAGGTTTTTCTTCCTTTCCAAAAATTTCAAAAAAACATTCTTTGCCAAAAACAATAAATTATTAATAAAACCGAAGTACTTCATTACTTCGTGAACACCCCAACTTCCCTTGGGAGGGGCAGAAATAATCAGCTCCTAAAATAGTATACATTTTTTAAAAAAGTTTACAAAATTATTTAGAATTTTAAAGTCCTGAAAGCATGAATTGATGGAACGCAAATGGATTTTAGATTGAGGGTACGCAAAAATTATTCATTATTTAGCACATGGTTGCATCACCAGCTTTTTAAAATTTGTGTCAACTCGAAAGAATAGAAAATTTTGCTAAACTTTAATCAATAAAAACATTAAACTCATAAGCCACACCAAATTTGTCATAATTATTTTAAAGAAAATTTTATTTTCAAATGAGGTAGCTTATAATTTAAATTATAACGCAGTTTCGTGCATGTGAAGAAATTCATTATATAAAAATATTTTATAAAGAAAAAGCAATATTTATACTAACAAATATGTGTCCGAGCAGAATACCTGGCACCTTTTCTATTTTCTGCTATTTTTGTTATTTATGTTTTATTGTTAATGTACATAATAAGCAAGAATAAAAATCATCGCAAATCATCATAAAAAGCGCCAAAATAGAATAAAATATTTTTATTTCAATAAAAAAAAAAAAAAACAGTAAAGAAACTGCAAAAAGTATCAACTGCTAGAATAGTTGAATCAATTTAAATTAATCGACACTTTTGAGAATAATTAACCCACTGTGCGGCTTTGAGAGAGCGTTCGCTGATATGCTTTGATTACATCGAAGGTTTTTCGTATTGCTTTTAGCTTGAATTTAAATTTGAATTTGATTAAATGCCAGTTATATATTGGCTTCAATGACTTGCAATGAAAGCGCTGCCAAATAAGTTTTCACCAAAAACACATTTTAACCAAATAACATAAAAAATAAATTAAAAAGGGTGCAAGCAAGTATTTTAATTGGAATTTGTTACCACTTTTTAAGCTCAAAACCGCAAAACATTTAAATTAGCCGAGCAACGTTGCGTATGAGTAATAGCAAATATATAGTAGTTTATGCCAGAAGTTAGTTAGTTTCTATAGAACTGATATCCGCAACGTTGTTTAAAACTTTGTCTTTGCCAATAAAAATCATCTATCATGGAAACTAATTGCATTTGCAGACAACGTGGCGTATACGTGAGCTCATTTAATGAATTTAATTAAGTTGATCACAAAAGCTTCATATCAAAAGCATAAAATGGCTAAACATTTTTCACAACAAACTTTTCAAACACACACGTGTATTTGAGTGTGTGTGTGTGTGTGTGTGTGTGTATCTATGTGTTAAATCTTATGCCTCTGCTATAGTGCAGCTTAAGACAGTCAGTTTTACGTTTCTTAAGTAAACTTCTCTTGGACTGCTTGGTTCCATTGCCATTTGCTGCTTCCACGTACTTATGTATCTTCGTTAAAAGTTCTTAAAAGTTTACTTTTACTTGTTTCTAGTAACCTTCCCTCAACCGAAATCCCGCAGCTGCTGCTTGCTTAAGCGACAGCTCCAAACAAAACATGTTTGGCAAGTTTTTGTTGGTTTTCCTCTGGCTTGGTTGGCATTTTGCCTAGGTATTTTTCCAGTAAAATTACAACAACAATAATGAAAACAACAACTACTAAAAATTTACTTTAATAAAATGTCGAAAAATATTTCTAATTAAAAGTACATGCAGTACTTTCAATTGGTTTTGCTTCCCTTTTTTGTAGTTTTTTTTTTTGCTTTGAAAATGCAATTAGTACAAAAGTTTTCTTTTTTTTCAGACTTTTTGTTCTTCTTGAGTTTTTTCGAACTAAGTTGGCTTAAGTGTCTCTGGCATGGCATAGAAAACTTGTCTCATATTAGTTGCAGTTTTCACATCGACAACAAACTGATGATAATCATACATCTTTCTAGTAACAGTTGCAGCTTTAAAAGCGCACTGCTCTATCTGATGACAAAGTGACTTTGTTTCTACTTCTGAAAAGCATTTTTTTTTCTTAATATTTTTGTATGAGTTATAGAGGAATTAGAATTCTTGTACAGAGCAGCCCATGACAAAATTGTTTGAGACTTACCAAAAGATTTATCAACACTTCCCTTCAGCTTAACTTTAGTGAATTTTTTGTATTTATTGCTACAAAAACACTCTGAAAGTATTTGTTTTAGTACAGAACTTGCAAGATTTTTTTTGTTGTACAATGGCTGAATCCTTTCCTTTTCCTATTTACCTATAGGGGTAAGATCAAAACTTAGTAAACTTAAATAAATCTCAATTTTTTTTATAATCGCTACAAATCCTTAGTAGTCCCTGAAATAACACTCTTTGCTTCAACACAACTTAAATAATGAAATTCCCGAGACCATCTTCAGAGATGATCCTTAATTTTTTTTTTTTGGTAATTAGGCTCACATGAATCAACAAAAAATGGCGCAATATTGACGATAATCCTGATTTATCAACAGACTGCCGTTCTCAGGAACTTGGGCTTTGTCCGCCTGCCACATAGAAAATTTGGCCAAAAGATCACGGTCTAGAAAAAAAATTCGATTTAGAAATTTAGTTAGGGAATTCCCCTTTCATTTACTTTCATAGCAGCTTTTCTTCATGTCTTTTTTTGCACGGTTTATTTTGCACGGTTTTTTTGAACGAATCTAACGTGTAAAAACAGAGTTAAGAGTATTTATAAATAAAAATTTATTAGAGCCACTTTTTTTTAAACTGCGAAGAAGCTGGATGTTAACATTTCGTCACTTTTTATACTGCAAACAGATGAGAGAAAAATTCATTTCAGAAAAAATTTTGCGAAGAAGTATCCTAAAAAATGGTTTATGTAAAACTGTTACGCAAAATTTTAACGTAAGATCATAGCAAAATTCGAAAAATTATAAAAAATTATGGTAAATTGCCAAAACCCTTTGGCATGCATTATTTATACAGTAAAGTTTAAAAAATCTTTTATTTTGGTCTATGCTTTTCTCATTGCATCCTCATCCTAAGCTATAATAAAATGGCAAAAAACTTAAGAGCAAATTATGCAAAGATAACAGTTGAAATTTGGTTGACAATCTATTCGCGCAGCATATCAAAGTCACAATTTCTTAACTTAAAAATTCGTCTTTTTTTTACCCCATAATGTGGCATCAACTACGCTACGTTAAGCTAAGTGGCCGCTGACATTGATGCCTAAGTTGCAACTGCAGCTCTAGTTGATGCTGACGCTGATGCTGCTTCTGATGTTGATGTGAAACTGTGGCGCAAATTTAGCGCCTTGTCCCAAATGCCTCTGACAAGCGACAACCAGCATTCCAGAAACAACAACAAAAATAACGAACATTAGCTGCAGCTAATGCAACAACAACAACAACAGTAGTAGGACACACTCAGGCCATAAAACAGTTTGGCCCAGAAATCCTTTGGGAGATAAGCCAAAAGTCGGCCTTAATTTATGCCTGCAACGAGTACAGTTCGCTGCCAACACTTTAAAAATTGCATATGAGCTGCAGTTGAGATTGCGCTCCAAAGTATGCTACAATTTTTGCATTACCGCCTCTTCATTTAAATTCTGACGCATATTTTATTGCAAAATGGATTTGACTATGCCACACTTGGCTGGCTGCACTACGACAAGCTAAGCTTATTGCCATGGGCATTATACACAGACTCATAGACACACATGCACACACGGACATATCCTTCAGTACGCAATGTGTGTGTTAACTTTTAGTGAAAGCCTAGTTAGTTCACGCTAGGATCAATGGCCCCCAAGCAATCTTAATCGTCACGAATGATAGTAAAAGAGCAATTAAGAGAAAATCAGCAGCTACGGTCTGAAGATAGTCGCCACTGCTGCACTACTTCTCTGGCATAATCGTCAGGAATAATGAAGGAAAATCATTGAAAGATTACTCCAAATATGTATACTCCAAATTTGTGAATATCAAAAGATTGCGAAAATGACGACGAGAATCAGTGTGGCTTCCACTATCAACTTTTTGTCACTACTAATCTGCTTTTGATTTCGATTTTTCGATTTCGTCTGTATGGCGCCATGTCTGAACTTGCCACTCCGACACCCTTGATAAACGAGGTCTCAGATAACGCAAGCATTATAAGAACAGATGTGTCCAACTACTTGGATACGCCGATGACACTGACATCATAGGCCGCACCAAGCATGATGTCACTGGTGCCTTTCAAGCTATTGAAAAAGTTAAAGTGGGTCTACCGGTAATCGAGAGGCATACCAAGCTTATGGTATGGTTTGGTAGAGAATCGCGGCGTCTTGATTCTCAACTGACTGCAGGGAGCTACAACTTCGAGTCTGTCAAGGTATTTATTTATCGTAGCGTCGCTGTAACAAACAAAAATAATATCAACCTGGAGATCTTGATCAAGCGAAGAGTAACTCTTGCCAAAAGGTGCTTCTTAGGCAGTGATGGGCAGTCTCTCAATTTACATAACTCGGGAGGCTATTGCACCAAAATCTGCCGCAGCGCAGTCGGCTCATGTACGGTCCAAGTGTGTGAAATCTCTCGCTCGTTTTTGCTTAATTGCGGTTCTTGCTCTCTCGTGCGCTTTTGCTTACTGCGCTGTTTACTCACACAAAGAAATGTTTGTTGGTATGAGTTTTGCCCATCACTGAGGTAGAGTAACGCGGCCGCGTCTTTCTCTATCTAGGGCCGAAATTTTGAGTCTCATTGTCGCAGTGTTGCTTCTCTCTCTCTTACACTTTTTTTGCTGTGACGACATTTATGGTCCCGAGCCGTCTCTCTCTCTCTCTCTTACTTTTTTTACTCTCACAAAATTAAATCGCTCCAGCCGGCAGGCTTACATTAGTATGCCGTGGCTTTGGTGCTGTTTAGTTGGCTACAAAATAAGATCGCGCTGCGCAAATTTTGAAGTAAAACTTTTTGGGAGGCATTGTGACTTTCGACTTGTGTTAGAAAGGAACGAGAACGGGAAAGGAGAAGGTGCGTTGGAGGAGGAAAGTCGTAAAGGAACGAGAACGGTGTATAAGAAGGCGCGGGGGAGAAGAAGGGCGTAAAAAGTTTTACTTCAAGCGCGCGGAGCTAGAAAATTAATTTAAAGACTAACCAAAGAAGCACATTTTCATTTTGGGCTACCTCCGAGACATGTAGGTTTTTAAACGTAGTTTTTAAAAAAACATCTGAGCATCTCAAGTTGGCATTGCAATTACTGGATATCGATAAGGGTCATGAAATAACACTGATAAGTTACTTAGCTATTTAATTTTTTTTCAATCCAATCATCCTTTATTAACATTCATTCAACTTTCATTTCGATTTATATTTTCTAAGCATTACGATTTTTTTAAATAAATATATTCAGTTTTGCAAAACAATAATATGCTCTTTTGATTTATAATCGAAAAAACATCGAATTTAGATCAAATCTGTGCTAAATCAGCCAAAAAAATAGGCGGTCGGATTTACCCCACCATTTTTGAAAATGATAAAAATTTACTTTTTTAAAAATGGTCATATCTCAAAAATTAATAATGTTCTGAAAGTTAGCTTTAATTTGGTATAGAGTTGAGAAGCATTTTTTAACCAAAATCAATTACTAGGTCGGATTTGCAGCACCTTACCCTAATCGTTTATAATAGTAGGTACGTCCCGAAATGAGTAAAGAAGTCCGGATGGGATTTGGTAAGCGAAGCGAACAGTGGCGGAGACACCTAGTCTTCTTCATGATGTTATATAAAAAATCTGCTTTGCACTGACTTAGTATGGCTTCTACCCTTTAGATAGACAATTAATACAGATTAATCAAAATGGATTGAAAACTTCAATCCACAAAGACACTGTAGGAGCAACCATCCTTGACTTAGGGATCAAAACGCCTGACGCTTCGATAGTAGACTGGTTCGACGTACTGAAGGATAGTCTCTAACACATGCATGTGTGTTTGGGAATGTGTGTATGTGTGTGAGTGTGTGCTTCTTCTAGGCAGCAATTACGCTCAAGTGCGTTTAGCTTTTTTATTGCAATTGCAAGTTACAGTTTAGCTTACGCTTTGCCATCTTTTTGTATGTTTATTTGGATTCTAACTTTCTGATATTCTTTTCATTTTTTTGGTTACTTTTGGTAGATTGCTGTAGCTATCACTATACGAGTATATGCATCTCTGCCTCTTCACTCTCTCTCTCTCTCTACTCTCAAAAGCTGCTTAGTTAAGTGCACACAAGTGTTATTTAAAGCCGCTTCCAATAACAGCAGGCAGGCGGAAGCATCATTCCCAAGTGCGTGTTTGTGCGTATTTTGGTGCAAGAATCTTTTGCCTGTTGTTGCCAAGTTTTTGATAAAATTTTGGTGATGCTTTTTGGTAAAGCGCGCTGCAGTTGCATGTTGCAAGGAAGTGAGCCAGCACAGCCATAAATTTTGCATAACTTGAGTGAGAGTGTGAGTAAGGTAGGGAGCTACATGAAAAGAGACTCAACTGAGCGTTCGAGTGAGTTATGAGTAGGTGTACGGATTTATGAAATGTGCAGGAAATGGTCTGATAAAGATGTTGAATTTTGGGCCATAAGTAAGTATAAGATGCGTATGGGAAATTGCTTAGCTTGCAAGCATATGAGTAGTGCTTTATTTGCATATGTCTTCTTGAAATTCCCGAGAGAGCAAAAACTAAAGAGTTTATTTATTTAAGTTAGCGTTTTGAAATTTTTTGTTCTAGCCTTTTTGCATATACAGCACGTTTTGAGTGGAAAATTCTGTCAAATTTGAAACAAATGCAAGTTTTTGTATATAAAGAAATATTTTTTTTATTTGCAATATGATGCAATGGCATATCACTCACATATGCAGCACGACTATGTGACAGGTCATGACTCTTTTATTAAAAATTTTTTACTATTGGTTATTATTTTACAATAGCACAGCCCGTTGACCGTAAATTTGCTTATGGCCATATTTTCGTCATTTCGGACCATATAGTGCATCGACAGTTTAAGAAATTTCATATTCTTTAAACAATTTTTCTTGCTTTTTAAAGGCCCAAAGCAAATATTTGGTTTGTTGATAAATGCAGAACTTTAAAATTAGTAAACTGCAGCCAAAAAAAATTATTTTTCTTAAAAATTGTCTAAATCGCTACCCAATGGATTAATACTAACTTTGGTATAAAGAACTTAACACCTTCGCCTGTATATTACATGATTTGAACAAATCTATAATACCCTTGACACTGCAGGTGTAAGGATTAAATATTTATTGTTAGAGCTGCCTGCAAAAATGCAAAAGGCCAAAATGAAATATATAAATAAAACTGTTTATATATTATTACTATTTATTTATTTATCAAAACTGTGTACTAAAATGTAGTTGCAACATGCTTTTTATGTGAGAAATTTTACATATATTTACATATATTTATTAATTAATAAGGGATTACAACTTAAAGTGGTGAAACTCTGTTAGGATCTATTATGAACCAATTAATTTTATTAAATTTATTTATGGTTGACGAAAAATGATGCCTGTAAGTGTACTTTTTGTCCAAGTTTATTCCAAGTTGAGTTGACTTTTACTTTGATGATAGTATGATAGTATTTCTCAACCTTAGTCTTTGACCAGATCTATAGATTGCTATGTCTTCAAATATTGAAAAATACAGGTCCAAGCACTTATTTTAATATAAAAGCAACGCTGAGAAGAATGATTCTATGATTTTATACAAATGAAAAAATTTAAATTGACTACATAATGTTCATATTTCACTTTCTTCAGCTAGATCTTTTATATCATAATTCAATCATTGTAAACTTTGTAAACCCATATAATATCATAATTAATTAGAAAAGGTAATAAGAACCTGGACTCCTGAATTTACTATATTAAAAAGTCAATTTCAACGTAAATCTAGAAAATGCTTTCAGCCTTCTTTCTAGATGTCGACAATTCCACAATCTCTTAACATTACTTTAACAAATTTATTATAAGCCTTAATAACAATTTTATTATCTATTGTGCTCCCTTCAAGCCCTAGAACTCCTCTTTGCCAAAATCATATTTTTAAAACCATTTTTTATTAGGTAAACCTAGTGCTAAAACTCTCTGAAAATTAAAAAATATTGTTAACAATAACACAATAAAGTACATAAGCTTAGACCTTAAGCTAAGAAATTGTATTTTAAAGAATTTTACGCTATACAATTTTTTTGGAATTTTCTAAAACAAAATTAAAGCACATGTAATATTTCATTAGCAAAAAAACAATTTTGGTAGCCTTTTGACCTAACATAACTTAAGATGATGGTGACATCAATAAAATACCGCTTAATTCTGTTTTTCCCATTTTTGAGATATGTTGGAATTACTTTCAAATTTTAAAATTAAAAAAAAATGGTTCAAACCTTTGCAGACGAAATTCAAAATTTGAACACAATGACAATTTAATATGATTTTACACATATTAAAGTATCCTGTGCAAAAAAGAAATATTAAATTTACTTTACTGGTTCTTAAATAATTAGCCATTAAAGTTGGCATTTTGTATTTTTTTAACTTTCGCGATAATTTACAGAAAAAAAAACTTGCATTTACCATGATACATGCAGCTCCGAAATCTTCATTCACATTATTATTTATAAATATTACTTCAGAGAAAAAATAAAATTGAGCTTAAAAACTTTTTGGTTTTAAATATATTCGAGTAGTTATAAAGATTTTGTAGGTTTTTCATCATTTGGCTACTTTGCTTTAAGGGCTTTACCTCCGACTACCACTCGATATTTGATCGAAAAAAATTTTATAAATTTCTTCACATGTTTTACAACAAAAACAAAAAAAATTTTATCAGAAAAATGTACAATTTGAAAATTTTATAGCATACTTACAAAGGCGCAAATCAAAAATTGAAAAATTTATAAATTTTGAAGAAAAAACTTAAAAATGTAAATATTGATTTTTGAAATTTTTTTTCGGAAATTAAAAGAGCATGCAAAAAAAAAATTATAACAGTTAAAAAACATATGGATTAGTGATGTCGTCTTTTAGTAATTTGCTTGGAAAGCTGAAACTATTTGGGGCTATAACTTCAAAACAATTCAATAATAATAATTAAGTTAAACATTTTATTGAAATTTTTTCCAACTTTGGCTTAGATTATCTATATCTTAAAAAAATCTAAGGAGGGTCAAACTTAAACAATAAAAAATAGCTCAATCCTTTACGAATACGTGTGTAAAATTTCATCACTCTAAAAAAATTATTATGGAAATGCCAAGGTTTTGGCCAAAGTATAAGAATCTGGGCCCATAGTACTTTGGTTCAAACCTTTTTTTTTTAAACACAACCTTTTTATGCACTAATACTATAAATTAACGATATACCTACCATAAATATTTATTAAAAAAATAAAAATTGACTTATTATGAAATTATAATATAATATTTTTTTGTTTAAAACATAAAATAATATAATAATTATAAAAATGTTTGTCAATATAAATTTTTATATACTTTTAAACTATAATTGTCGTTAAATAAATTAAATTAAATAAATGTAATGGAAAACTAGCAGCACTAATTTCCTTCATCATAGCCAGCACTGTTTATGCATAAATTATAATTTATAATATGTAAATCTGCTTTTTTATATCACTCATAGACTTGGAACAATTAAAAATGGCAACAGCGCGTATGCTTAATGTGAGTATATATAGTAGTTGCTTGAGCCACCCATCGTTACCTACACAACATGACTCAGAACAATCAGTACTTATGAATCTTCTGACAAGCTTAGAACTTTTAGAACAAAACTAAAACGCCAGGCTGGCAAGTCATTTAAATAATTTAAGCCAACTAGCAAAATGACAAAAGATGATTTTGCATATTTTGTAGCTCAAGGCAAAAAGCAGCCGCCAACTCGGCAAAAGTTGCCACAAAAATATACAAAATTAAAATATATATTTTTCATGTTGGTTGGCATATTTTTTTTTTTTTTAATTTTCCAAATGAATACACTTTTAGGTTAACAAAACAAGCGCACAGGCAGAGGCGGATAAAGAACGATCTCGGACTGTTGTGGAGGCGTGAGTTGCCTGGAAGAGGGCCACAGCACATTGGCAACCGCAAAAACAACGCAACGCAGCCATAGACGCAATTGAACGACATATGCGACACTCACAGATACACACAGATAAACACAGAGTCCTGGCCCAGAGTAAGCACAGTGTACAGTGCTTTCACGAAAAACATATTGTTAATGGAGTTCAGCATGTGAAACAACAAACAGGCGTTTCGGGGCCTCTTTTGCATTTGTTGCAAGCCGCAAAAATGTTGCCGCAAGTGCGCTCAACAACAACAAACTGTGCAACTGTGTGGCATGAACTAATTTTGCCGCACTTGAAGCTGTTTAAAATTTAATGAGCACAGGCCAAAACTTGGCCAAAGTTCAAGGTGTTTGCCAAGAAGCGCCATTATTTACACGGCTGTCTGTCAACTGCCAGAAAACTTTTACCAGCTCACGTTCTAAGCAGAACTTGCTTACAGCAATACCTTTCGAACATTAGACAAGCGCAACAAAACTCTTCATTATAATAAAAAGCTGTTGTTAGAGCTGACAGCTAACTGACAGCACGCACATTTGGCTCAAAACACGTAGCAAGGCCAGCTCAACTAATGGACCCACCTGGCGCATACGTAATTTTCTGTCACTATCGACAGCCGCTGCCTTTCTCTGATAGCCCTGATTTGGCTTTAAAAAGTAGACCCATTCACAAGCGCATTTACACAAAATTTTGCACAAACACTTGTTAAAACTTGCATACATTTTTATCAATCCGAGCTTTGAATTCGATTTGGCTTAACACAAGCGCAGTCAAGCGTTGCCAGACCGGCTCAGTCCATTTAACCGTGCACAAGATTTCATGGACAAAATAAAAAATGGGCGCAAAAAGCAAAGCACGTTAAAAATACATAGATAGTAGATATATGTGCAAGTTTTTTATGTGCCCTATCGGTGTGTTACTGTTGCATAAACAAACTTTTTTAGCATTTTCTATTTTTGCTTTTGTAAAGACTTTACACAGTATTACAGCCGCATGAAAAATGGTCTATGAAAATCCTGAAGGACTTAAAAAGGCTTCTAAAGTATAAAAGCTGCGCTTATTTGGTATCAAAATGCAAGAAAACTTTTTTTTTGTTTTGGTTGGTATTTAAAGAAGATACTGTCAGCTACTTAAAATATCTAGCTAGTTATGCCGCAAAAAAGTGCACCCTATGTTTTTGAAAATTTAATGTTACAAATCGTTAAACAAAATGTTAAAAAAAAATTTATCTGAAATTGTATTTTCGCTTAAAAAAAATGGTCTCTTATCTGTTTTGTATTTAATTGAGCACAATTAATAGTTACAGATACCTTATTAAATAAAAAATTAACTTTGCTATTTATTTCTAAATATGTTCCTTGAATATTTTGACAAATAATTATATTTTTTTTTAAATATTTTTTAAAACTTTTTTATATAGTACAAATATGAACTTAATCGATTTTTGACTACATAAATAAATAAATAATACCAAAAAAAAATTTTAAAATTTTATTTATTAAAAAAAAGAAAAAAAGTTTAATTTTATTTATTAAAATGAAAAAAAAAATTTAATTTTATTTATTAGCATAAAAAAAAATTTATTTTATTTTTTAAAGAAAAAATTTGTAATTTAAAAAAAATTGTAATTTTAGTTTTTAGAGACTGATTGCCTTTCTTATGCTTATAGAACGAGTCTGTCTTGATAAACCATATATGTAGAGACAAATGTTTTTTAGACTCTTGGATTCTATACATTTTTCTTAAAAATTTATCTAAAATATTTTGCACAGATATGTTATAGGTTAGCAGATAAATTTTTTTTTTCTGACAGGTTAATAAAATAATCGACTTGAACTGGTAGTACTGGGAAACTAATTGCATCGAATCCAACTGAAAGTCTTCTCAAGTACCTAAACTAATTAAATCGAAGCCAAGTGCAAAATCTTTCTAAAGACTTAATCTATTCCTTGGAATAATTCTTTTGCAGCAATGCTAATATAACTTAATGATTAGCCAAGGCTAAACTTCTCTATCTCTAATAATAATAATAATAATAATAACTTAATGATAATATAGATTCCAGAATAAATTCGAATCATAAAGGAAAGTGAACAACAAAAAATATTTCACGCTTTTGCTTTGCATGTAAATGGTCTTTTGTCTAAAAGGATCTAGCTGGATAAGGATTTTTAAAAGCTAATGATGCAAATCGATTCATAGCACAACAAAAAAACCTTTCACAAAATTTCAGTTTTTAAACTTAATTTAAAAAAAAAGTTATTTTCACCTTTTATTTAATTGTGACTAATCTACTGAATATTTTTGAAGCAAGTTGTCAAAAGAGCTCTACAAAAAAATATATATTTTTTTTTTATTATTAAAAAAATTATTTTTTTTTATTATTAAGGAACATACATAAAAAAAATTTAAAAATTTCATATTTGTTTAAGAAAATGTATTAGTAAAAAAAAAATAATTTTTTTAATAATAAAAAAAAAATAATTTTTTTAATAATAAATAAAAATAATAATTTATTATTAAAAAAATTATTTTTTTTTTACTAATACATTTTCTTAAACAAATATGAAATTTTTAAATTTTTTTTATGTATGTTCCTTACACATTACATTTTTTCAAACACGTCTTTTTATCCCATCATTTTATGGTGTAAATATGAATCTAATCAGTTTAATGCCATAATTTAAAAAAAAAAAAAAATTTTTACGAAACTATTTTTTTTTTTATCAATAGGTGCTAAAAATATATAATTAATTTGCCCCTATATTTAATACGTACATTCTTTTTACATAAATCTTTTTTCAATTTAATTTGTTAATTATGGAAATATTAACATTGCTAACAACAAACGATTTTTTTAAATTTATGCGGTTACATTTACACAAAAATTCTTAGCCTTTCATTTAGATTTGCCAATCGAAAAAAAAAAATATAATAATAATTATTATTTTTTTCTGAAGCAATTATGATAATTCAATCAAACACGAATATTATTCAATCAATATGCAAATCTATAGTTATTGATTGGCAATTTGACGAATTAAAAAATATATAAGCACTTGAAAATCCATGAGACTATGCAATTGATTGCTTTTAATTTATATGTTACTGACAAAATAGAAATTATAAAATATATACAATAGAGCCAGGCGAAAATGTATAATTACAAATTATTTTTAGTATTCCCACCAGTCCTAAGAGGGTACACTAGGCTCGCAATTTTTGCTACATCTCACAATTCTAACAGGGTTAGGGGCTTAAAAGAGCCAACAAGGAATGGCATGTAATATATGTAAAATTATAAAGCCCATCGGAGAAAATGTGGTGACCCCTAAAATTGACCAAATGCTAACCTTATATAAAATAGTGCAAGTCCCTGAATTAAGAGGCCCTCACGGCTGCATACCGTCTAGGCGAGTCTCCTTAGATGAGGTGATTAGCACAGACAACACAGCTCCAGATGTGCCCACCCATCAAGCCTTACCATCTGTAGGAGGGTGATCTCGTAGCAACATTGGGTGAACCTCAAGTTTCAGAAGCCTGAGCATTACGTACAGTCGTACTGAACAATCAGTTTCCTTTCTTTAGTACCGCAAGTATTGAAGAGACTGGTCACTTCTAGGCTTGTTGAGAGCATCCTAAAAGAGGGTTTCGCTATAATCACAGTCCAATGACCCAAAGAATCAAAATCGCTGTGAGCCTTTATACCTAAAAAAATTGACCCACCCTAATGAACACGTCACTATTTTTTTCCACATGTATTTTTCATTTGTCATCGCTTTTCGAAGAAGTGGCTCTTGTTCCGATCGATTCAAAAAAAGAGTGAATTCTTCGCAACTCATATGGAAATTTAATTTCGTCAGAAGCTCTGTCTTCACCAGTTCCGACTCTCATTCGATTCCTCAAATCGGTCCAAACATTCTTCATGACTGAAAAAACATTTTCCACGTTGGCATTGCTGATGGGGATCGATAAAACTTTGCCAACAATTAAGGGCAATTGGACAAATCCGTCAGAACTTTCGAAAATTTTTACCCATTTTATATGGACAGGGAGGTAAATTTTTTTGATTTTGGGGATAATCTTCGCCAAAGAAAGTATTTCGTCGTAAAGAGCGTCTTCGTCAACATCGAGATCAATCGCTTCAGCCGCTCGAAGAAATAGTTTTCGTTCGACTATTTTGTCTTCAAGGTTCAACACTGAAAAGTGTTGAAATGGAGATTTTTCAAAATCGTACTATTTTCCCAAATATGTAAGAGCTCAATGGTAAACTAATAATTCGTCTCTCTCAAATTTCGATCGTTGATGCTGTTTCAAATGAGGTAGACTTTGGACTTGTCATCCATTCTGGTTTGCAACCCATCTCTCAATTCAAATTCGAATTTACTTAGTTTACATGGCAGCCCGGTAAAATTGTCATTGGCCCGGCGGCCCGACGACCACTTCCTAGGCCCGGCATTGCCGGGCGAGGCCCGTGCAGGTGGCAACCCTAAGTACATACAATTGCATGCATGCATTTTAATGAATGCTAAAAATTTGAAAAAAAAAATATTTATTACAAATTCGTTTTAAAAAATTAGTTTTAATCACCAAAGCACTACTAAATTCAGCTTTTCCCAGGGAATGCAACTCTTATAATTTTTTTAATAAAAAATTTATTATTTTTTGACATTAAAAATAAAAATTATTAAATAATATTTAAATGCCAATTTTTATTATAAAAGTAGAAAAAAAACTTTTATTTTGGAATTTTTTAATAAAAATTGGCATTTAATTATTATTTCATCATATTTATTTTTAAATTTTTTTATTTTTTTTTTAAAAAATAATAATTATTAAATAATATTTAAATAACAATTTTTATTATAAAAGTTGAAACACAATTTCAATAAAAATTGGCATATAAATATTATTTCGTCAGTTTTATTTGTAAATTAAAAAAATAAGAGTTACGCTTGACTTTTTTGATAAAAATTAAAACTAAAACTTTATTCTCATTTCGGATTGCACTTTCATCCAAAGCACTGTTTTCGCTTTGATTTTTTTCAACCCCATCACTCTTATTCTTTTTAGCAAGACCAGCTCTAATAGAAACTGAACTAACGAATACAAGTCAAACCAATTTATAAATTCACGAGTTTTATTCTAAAAAATTTTGTATTTCATAAAAAATGTCTTAAAAATCAGTAGCAAACAAAAGTGGCTTACTTGCTTGCCATTTCCGCTATTGCACAGTACTAGTGTGGATAAACTTTTCCTGGCATAAAGCCTATTTTTGTTTAGAATTTCAACTAGTTCCAAACTCTTCCAAAACTGCAGCCAAAAAGCATTACCAACACAGCTGTCAATATGTTTCTATACTAACTCTCTTTGTTTCCTCTGCTATGATATCAAAGGCAACTTTATTTTCCGCGTATAAATAGCACCAATGTTTTATGACTAGCGGCAAGGAGCTGGCTGACTCGGTTTTGGCCTGGCCAATTGCTTTACGCTTTTTTGCCCAAAAACGCAGCGTGCAGTATTTGTTTAACATGGTTTTGCAGCAACGCTGGTTAACTCAATGTTTGGGATTGTGGCAGAGTCGTAACGTGGCAAGGTTGGTTTCGCGCTTTGTTGGCGATGCATCCATAAAAATAAATCAGGCGCATTTACGCTCGCCTGGTTTGGATTTTGCATATTTTATGAACGTGTCAAGCCATTTTTATGCACTTTTTATGCATAAAATGAAAATAAAATGCAAGTTGTTGATTTTATTGATTTTGTTTGTGCGTTTTGCTGACTGCCAAGGCCTAAATGTTAGCTGCTGTTTGCAGATAGTGCACAAAATGTAACAATACAAAGCATTTTGCGGCATAAAGCAAAAAAAAAATTGAAATTTTATGTATGTGTGTGTGTGTCTAAAAGTTAAGCCACTTTGTGCCAGACTGCACCACAAATGGCCAGGATCTGAATGCACACAACACAAATGGCAATAAAAACGTGAGAGTTAAAATGGGCATAGTCTAGATGTGCAGGATGGATGGATGCAACGGGCAGGGCACAGTGTCTGCCGAAAGCTGTGCACAAACAAACCTTAAAAACCGCAGAGCACAACATGGTATGGTATCTGGTGACCTCCAATGCCGGCTATGCCCCACGGATGCAGTGCAAATATTTACCTGTGCAATCAAATTTAAAATACAAATACACACACTTTCACACAAAAGCAAGCATACACAGATAGTGCAAGTGTGTGTGTAGCCCAGAGAGAGACAAAGAGTGTAGTGTCAAGCTAAAAAAATTACAAGTTTAAATATTTTAGGCAATTAGTGACGACACAGAGACAAAGTGAATAAAGTAACGCAGGGGTTACAACAACACAAACACACACGCTGCATATATATGTGTATATGTGTAAAACGGCATTGAAATAATAAGAGAAAAGAGAATAGACAACTAAAAATGTAAATCCGTTAAGGCGACTCGACTGCGGGATACCCTGCAACCATTTCAGCAAAAAAAAATTGGTGTCGAATGGGAATGGATATGGACAAGGCCTCCGAAGAAAAGTGTTTACGTTGAAACATTTGTTACAATTCAAATACGGCGAATGTTTAAGACCATAAACATTATTTTTGTTTCCAAATACATAAAAAACCATCGGGGAAGCTTCGAAGAAGCAATCACATTACGCATTTGCTCAAATCACTTTAAAAATTCAATTATATATTACTTTATTTACCGTAACGTAAATTTTAAATATCCAAAAAAAAATGTAAAAAATTTCAAAATTCATAAAATAATATTTCTTAAAATCCTGAAAGTATGGAATCTCTCACAAGAGATCTTTGAAGACAACTTTCCGTTGAAAATTACGATTAAAAGTAGAATTCAACAAAATTCAAGCGATCTTGATTCTATGGATCGTTCTAAGAAACTTCAAAAAACTATAGGTTTAAACCGAATTTAGAGTTTTTCATAAGGTAAAAAAACGTTATCTTTCTTTTCTTTAGCCAAGAGAGGTCGAGAAATCCATTTATTTATATTTTTGAGCGCCGTCAGAGGGCACTTTTGTGTACATTTTGGATTTTTTCCAGTTCTTTTTTTTGAAAATTGAAGAAATTTTGCGAAAATCTACGAAAATTTCACTTTCTTATGATGCAATCCCAAATTTGAATCTTCCCAAAATGTTCAACGTTGAAAAATGCATGGGGTGGGTGTTTTGCGCGTACTCATTGACGACATATATACACTAAATTAAATTTAGGACACAAAAACGATTTTCTTCATTTACTTTATCAATAATAAATAAATATTCCTTATTTTATTCAAAATTTCAACTTAAGATTTAAGTATAAAAACTGAAAAAAAGAATCCAGATAACTTATTTTTTGAAAGTCAATCTTGCTTTCAAGTCTAGGCAATCTTTCACGGCTTTCAAATGTCACTATCATAACTTCTTCTCGATTCTGTTCTAAAACTCGCTTCGACACCCTGTACAAAAACTGAACGTGCCTTTCCGTTGCTTGTACATATATGCAACGGAATTTGGGATCATGAAGTGAATCATTGTCTTCTATATATTTCTAATATTGAATTAATATAAAATATATCAAAACATAAATCCATCTGTGTTTTATAAATTGAGGCAAATCGGACAAAACAAGTTCACTGTTGAAGTATTTTCAGAGAAATGGTTACGGTTTCATTAGAATACTACGCAACCATTTTTTAAGCAGACATTTTTTTGACAATTGAGGGAAACTAATCGCCGAATCTCTCATAAACTTAGTGATATCCAAGCCAAAGCGAGTGACCTCGAGATCCTGGCCAGCAAAGTTGGACTCTCAATAAACGCATCCAAAACCAAAGCGATGCGCCTCAACCACACCAGCCAAGGTAGCATAACCATAGCTTCTCATACCTTGGTACCACAATATCCACCTGTGGTGGGGTGGATGAGGATATAGAGAATCGTCTCAATAAAGCGCGATCAGCATTTGGACGCTTGTTCCGCATATGGAGAAACCAACAAATAAGCAGAAGAACGAAGCTGCGAATCTTCAATGCATGCGTCAAATCCATCCTGTTGTACGGCAGCGAGACATGGCTGACCCCGCCAAGAATGCATTGTCAGGATGTCCCTGGAATGGAACCCAGGGAAGTAGAAGAGTGGGAAGACCGAAGGCAACCTGGCGACGTACAATACTTAACGAATTGTCCCTACACAACATCAGCTGGGACACAGCAAAGCAAACTGCGCCTAACAGAGTCCGGTGGAAAGTTCTTGTAGAAGCCCTAAGCTCCCTGGAGAAGTAATAAGAGGAAAAAAAAAAAAAAAAAATCGACGAAAATGGATTATCCTAATGCAAGAGATTTTCTAAGCATGCACCGTAATTTGGCACGCTTTAACTCATTTTAGAAAAACTGCTTTGAAAATATGTTTTGCATGCATGGAATAGTCAAGCATCATGGAGAAAAAAAATAATAAAATCATTTAAAAAAGATGGTGTACGTTAAAGTCGGGCGCGGACGACTTTGGGATACCCTGTACCACAAGCCTGCAATAAAATCCGGTAAAATGCTTAAGAACACCAAAATACATTTGATTGCTAAATTAGGTTACGATACCTTCATACAAAACCAAAAACTGACGAATTTTAAACCAAAAATGTTCTTTTGACCGATCGTTCCTATTGGAGCTATATGATATAGTCAACCGATTTAGATCAAATTCGATACAGTGCTTGGGTACTCTGAAAAACTTCAGAACGCCAAATTTGGTTACGATATCTTCATAAACAAACGAAGCACAACAAATTTTGTACCAAAAATGTTTTTTTGACCGATTGGCCCTATGGGGGCTATATGATATAGTCAACCAATTTTGATCAAATTCGGTACAGTGCTTGGGTACTCTAAAAAACATTTGATTGCTAAATTAGGTTACGATACCTTCATACAAAACCAAAAACTGACGAATTTTAAACCAAAAATGTTCTTTTGACCGATCGTTCCTATTGGAGCTATATGATATAGTCAACCGATTTAGATCAAATTCGATACAGTGCTTGGGTACTCTGAAAAACTTCAGAACGCCAAATTTGGTTACGATATCTTCATAAACAAACGAAGCAAAACAAATTTTGTACAAAAAACGTTTTTTTGACCGATTGGCCCTATGGGGGCTATATGATATAGTCAACCGATTTTGATCAAATACTTGGGAACTATAAAAAACTCGCGAATGCCAAATTTGGTTACGATATCTTTATAAACAAACGAATTATCCATCTGAAACTTTTGGTTTTTTTCGAGGTCCTCTGCAACACCCCTATGGGAGCTATATAATGTAACCCCGATATCAAAAAATAAAACAAACTTGTCTCCTATGGAATAATAAGGGATCTAATCTGAATGTTTGGTTGCTCTAGCTCTTACCATCTCTGAGATCTAGGCGTTCATACGGACGGACAGACGGACAGACAGACAGACAGACGGACAGACGGACTTGGGTATATCGACTTCTCTAGTCATAGCCTGACCATATTTTAGGTAACTTTGGGTGGCTTGCACAAACTTAATATACCCTTTGTACCATACGGAACAGGGTATAATTATGCACTATGGTTCTTTCACTATAAGTCAAAAATAGGAAAGGCAGCCCTCGCAGTATCGCCGCTAGCACTCATATCCGATTAGTATTATAATATAATCGGATGGCAAAGAATTTTATGGGGATTACAAAAATAAAAATGAATAAAAGAAGTATATTACGTGCTAACTGCTCACCATTTTACAAATCATCGGAAAGGATAAATTAAAAAAGGAAAAGTAAAAAAAATGTATCTTGACTAGGACTATCAACTCAGCTGCCCTTATAAAAGTATACTCTTGTTACTGGGAGGTATATAAAAAAATATTTTCTTAATCTAACTGCACATATAAGGAGCGAAAAACTTAAGCTTGGCCATCCTACCTTTTACAATATGCGAGATTTACGATTTCATGCGGGCCTACGGAAAGACTTGTCAACGCATTGTAGTAAATGGTCTTACATAAAGGTGATAATTCGAATATCAAAACAATACAATTTGTTAGTTAAAAAATGTCACCAAACTCAAGACCTTAGCTCTTTAATGCTTACAACAGAACATACAGAAATTTTAAAAGGCAAAAGCACACTCACACAGATACTACACGCACCCACGCGCATATGCATACAAACACAAAGTTACTTCATTTAAATGGCGCGCACTCGAGTTGCAAAACTTTGCCAATATATCAGCTGCTTAAAAACATAAACAACAGCAATAACAACAAAAGCAATAGGAAGCATACTAACCTGCCACGCCCAAAATGCCACATACCCCAAAACGCCCACCTTACAACCCAAAACAATGCATGACTTTGGTAACTTTTTTTGCGCCCTACATAATGAATGAATGCCACGTTAACTTAAACTCTATCAACTTTGTCTGTTGTTGCAACGAGGGCAGTTTATCATGTCAGTGAATTTTTTGGCAAAAAGAGCTTGATATCTCTTTGGATAGATAACTAAGCCCTAGTTTTTTTTGTTTTTTTTCTGTAAACAGAAAAGAAATTTCTTCTAATACTGAATTTCTTAAAGATTTGAGACATATAATTGAAATTGCGGGATTCAAAGCAAAAAAATTAAAAAATCGTTTGTTGAGCAATGTTAAAATTTTTATATTTACCTACAAAATAAATGTTTTTTTTTCATCATAAAATCAAGAAGTATTCTATAAAATATTAAAAAATTTATTAAAATTTTTAACATCTTTTGACTAAAAAAAAAAAAAAAATTTCGCAATTTTTAGAAAAACATTAAAAAATGTTGGTTTTATTTTTTTTAACATTGTCGATTCATATTCACACCAAATAAAGAACATGTAAAAACAAGTGTTATAAAAAAAAAAAGCGATTGACATATTTAATATATATTTATATTTAAGTATGCTCCTTAAAAAAAAATAAGAAATTTCATTTTTTTTTTTTAAATGTGTTGGTTAAAAATAATTTAATATTTTTTTTTAAATAGCCCTGTTGCCAACTTAGATTAACCCTTTCAGGCCCGAATTAAAATGGGAGTACTTAAAAAATATTTCACCCTAGAATTATCTTGTTATAGCCCCAAATAGTCACAGCAAAAAATTTCAAGGTCCTGGGTATCCTGGTTTGGCCCCACTGAAATTTTGGCTACAGGCAACATTGGGCCTGAGTGGTACATTTTCATATTGTACGTATACGCAATTGAGGACAAGAAATTTTTTAGAATCTTGTAAATATTTAGTCATTTTTTAAATGGTTTTGGTGCACTTTCAATAAGGTTTGATTAAAATCTATGTATGAAATGAAACAAAGCAGTTTTTTAGTGGATTTGAGCATAAGTGAACGTCACACTTAGAGCATTTTGACCGGGGATATCCAGTTTTGAATAGTCTGCATCTCCCTTTTGTGCCCCATTGAACCCAATGTTCAGTTTTGTCATATCTGATCACTTTAAAGGGATCCGGCACATATTTTTTTTCTTTTATTTGGGAGTTGAGGTTTCCGAAAAGTGACGCTGCAGCTAAAGAACACAGCGAAGAGTCAAAATTAAAAATAAGTTGTGCTGGACGACCTCTTTTTCGTGCAGACTATTGATTAGTCGAGCGGAGCAGTTCGTTCGCAATATCGAGTTGAAAATTTATAAGGGATGCCCCTTATATGCGTAGTCTTGTCTTGTGCTCGCTTTAGATCTCTGCGGTATTGCAGCCAACTATTCACCACTGCCATGTTTATGCAACAAAACACAATGCGCATATACTATTTATTGGAACGATGATGGATTTTATACAATTCTAATAACATGTCTGATAGATCAACGCCACCCATGTTCTTATTGTAGCATTCTACAACAGCAGGGCGCGAAATTTGAATGATTTTTTTTTTCTTTTCGACACCATCGAGTGCATTGCGAAACGGGTTAGTCCCCATATAATTTGATATAAGCTGCACATATTTGTGGTCAAACCAGCGGCAAGCAATCAAATTGTGGGAGGTCTCAACCTTTACAACGTAGGATCCGCGGCCTAATTTACCAAGTTCCTTTTCTGTCTTTAGCATACAATTTTTAAGACGGTTGTTGCGAATCGTACCAACGGCTAGGATACCTTTCTCTTTTAAAGAAATCATTAAATTTACTGAAGTGTTCAAGTTATTAAAAAATAATTTGAGGTTTTGATGCTCAGGAACACCTGAAGCTGAAAGACAATATCTGAAGTTATTCCAAGTCAAAAAGAATTACAAGTTCCTTCTCCAACGTAAAGACAGAAGTCATAAATAAGGCCGGATACTCCTGCCCTCGAAAACATTTTGAAGCCCAACCTATGTGGCTTTTTGGCACTTAAGCTCCTCTCCATTGTGTGTTCCTTGGCTGTTGAACCATTTAACAAATTTTCCCATGCAATACTTTCATAATGCGCAATCATTTGAGTCTTTTTTTCTCCACCATAAACTTTCAAGATTAACTTTTTCATAATTTTCATGCACCGTTTCATCATTCGATTCCCGGTTACTGTTTGGATGTTCACTCCTCCTCATCAACTCATCTTCAATAGTTTCGCCTCTAGCAACAAACCTCAATGAAGTGTTCCAAAGTGACAAGTGTTTCAGATTCCTCTGAATTTTCTCCATCGTCTTCGTCTCCAGAGACATCCCAATGAAACTCGCCAATATTTTGTATTTCTGATCGTGTTAAGCCAGTTGGTTGCAGGTGACGAAAACAACGGCATAACTAATTACTAAATATATATAGCTGCATTATGTTATTTCAAGTCAATGTTGCCTACAGGCAACAGTGGGCCTGAAAGGGTTAAAAATAAAAATTGGTTCAAAAATATTACACAATTAAATAAAAACGAAAAACACGTTTTTTTAAATTAAGCCGTAACGCGTTAAGTTTAAAAACTTCAATTTTGGGAAAAATTTTTTTTTAGTTCTTAAAAATCGCTGAGGGCAGTTAACAGTACCTTATCCAGCTATACCCTTTTACTTACAAAATAAAAAAATTATTTAAAAATATTATTTAAAAAAATTATTTAAAAAATTTAAAATAATAAAATTCAAATTCTAGTTCTAACCATGTTCATGTATCAAGTGTGAATTTTAAAAAATTGAACAAAATAAAAATATTTTAGCGTTACGTCGTTGCATACAGTTGTTATTACCACAAAATAATAAGTTCCAAAAAGTCGCTGACTTATCAAACTACCCTCGTTTTGTTAATATGATTCTGTTGCTGTCAAGCGCCCTGGTGTATGCAACATGCAACACCAAGTAAGCGTCTAATAACGCGCAAGTGTCAGCTGAGTCAATGTATCTGAGTGTGTATGTATATGAGTGTGTACGCCAATGCATGTGTTTGTGCGGGTGCAACTTTCTGCGTAATTAAATGAAAATGAAGCAAGTGCCAAAGCGCGGCACAAAAGCTATTTACTGCACGCCAATGATGAAAATGCGCTAATGGTTTTGCTCTTTAATTGAACCGCATTAAGGGTTACAGAGTTAGAGTTGCTGCCAAACCCTTCTAATACCAAAATGCATATGGGCGATTCTTATACAAATTAATCACCTCTGACTTCACAATTTTGATCTTCGTGGAATTTTCTTAAAAACGCTACAATGCGAATTAAGAAACAAGACCTTGAGATTTGTTGTAGATATATGCTTCTAAAAGTTAACATACAAAGTCTCCGGCTTTACTAATCTAATCGATTTGGAAATTGATCGAAATGTTTTTTCTTTAAGTTTTTCTGATATTCCCTATTTCAATCTAATCGTTTACTAAGAATTAAACTAAACCTTAACAATTTTGTTAAAAAAAATTAATAAAAAGACAAATTGATATAGAAAAAAATTTTACAAAATCACGATTGCCGCTCATAAAAAATTACTCCTTTATTTATGTATTAATGAAGCTACCATAATATTAATACTTAATTGATATTAAATTAATAACCAGAATTTTAAATCTCCTTTCTTCGTGTATTCTACTACTATTTAAAAAACCCAATCAATCTCAGCACATTTAATTATTGCCTAGAAAATTGTTGTAAAGATGAAATCTCTTGAATTCCTTTCAAAACAAGAAAATTTGAATATTCTCTGAAAACATCTGCTTATGTCCTATTATCTCGTCTGAGAATAAAGAATCTCAAATAAACTATGAAAAACGATCACATTTACATCGTTTTCTTAGCGATTTATTTGAAACTCACGACTTCAATTATTTTCCAGTATTGATAATACCTTTTTATGAAAGGCTTAGTTTACCCGCTTAAAATATTGCGTTACCTATGTCCCATAAGTTCGACCTTTAGCAGGACTTCTGCCTTCGGAGAACAAATCTACCAAGAAGCTAAAAATTAGTAAATGAATTATTTAAGATATCATCGGATACGAAGGTATTCCGGAATTCTCGCCCATCAATTGAGTAATTTACCGCCTAGCATATGCTGTAGCCTTTTACGGATTTCCTGATGCGATCTTATTGAGTTCCCACTTTAAGCAACTAGTAAGACCATTTAGCTTAGTCTTCAGTTAAAAATTGAAAAGTAAAAACTTCAAACTCAATGGATTAGATTAAGAAAATCGAAGATTTTTAAAAAAAATTTGTGCATGGAAAAAAATGGTTTACCCCAATTCCCGAATACTATGTAAATTTCTTTTTAACACATACGCTTAAAAAATTACAAATATATTTCTCACTCAAATCCGTTCGATATGTAAAAGAATCGCCCATATGTCGTTGTGTGTATTAGTGTGTGTGCTGGCCAAGTTATGTGCATTATCATAACTGCTGTCAGCTCATTTACAGCATTTGTTGCCAGTTGCCAAGCTAGTGTTGGCTGGTAAGGGGTTAAGTGCTGCGGGCAGTATGGCATGGGCAATGCCATTAGGCAAGCAGCTCGCACCTGCCACGTTACGTATACGCCGTGCATTAACAGCACCACAAACTATTTCCAGGCTGTTGAACAATTTCCACTGCAATGCGCATCACTTTATTTGCTTTTATTAAGCTCACAGTTTTCAGCGAAGACATTACAAAGTGTATGAGTGAGAGGCAGAGTGGGCATAGTTTATTTATGTGTCTCTGTCTAACTGACTTAAATCTATTTCCAATGGACTATTATGCGATTAGTTTATGGGAATGTTTAATGTATAAAAGTTAATACACTGCGCATAATTGGATTGGATCAAATTTTGTATATCCTGAAAAATATTCTAATATGCCTATAAAATATAAGGTTGAGCACCCAAAATGGCTCTTAATTTGCGGAGCCAAGAATATTCGTTATCTCAATTTAAAAAAATATATATCAATAAATAAACAATTTCGATTCCGCTTCCGAATTAAAAGATACAATAACTCCACCTTTTTTATTAGAATTAAATGTATAAGATAGTTTATTACTCTTTTAGGTTTTTTTAATATAAATTTCGATTCTGTATCAAAAATTATGAGATTTTAATTACGTTACGTATACGCAATGTAGTACTATTAAGACGGTATACATATTATGCATTCTATCATTATAAAATTCACTTAGCTTAATCTCTCTTACTTAAGACCAAAAAAAAAGAACTAAAAAAAAAATACTCCCCAAAGAGAAACGCTCCGCCATTTAATTTGAAAGATTCAATTAATACATTTTTTAAATAATTTATTCAAAATTTATTATTTAACCGACTATTTAAAGGGGAAACTTGAAGGCCATTTATATAGGATTTGGGTAAAAACGCTTTACAACAAAATAAAATTATTCGAAATTCCATTTTGTTTTTTAAAACACATCAATTAAATTTCCAAACTGTTACTCAATTTTTAAACTTTGAAGAAAGTATTTTTAATGGGTTTGTAGTCACAGTTGTGATCCAATAAAATTTTTACTCGTAATTCATTTATTAACCCATCAACAGAATTTGATAGCTGACAATTAATATTTGGAGTCTATAGCGAAAAATTGGTCCTGAGCCATGCATGTCCAACAATATATAAATTTAGTAGAATAGAAGAATATTTAGTTAGAAAATTTGTCATGCCTGAAAATGAGTTTAATAAAAAGATTGAAATTATTGAAAACAACCAATTGGTTAGCCATTTCTCTAAAATTTCTCAAAAATTTTAAAATGAGGTCTTTCTCACAAAGAAAGAATCCAACTTTGTTTTAAAATATTATATAAGCTTAGAAATGCTCAAAAACAAAAAAAAAAATCCTACAGACATTCAGTGAATAAATGATTTGCGGAGAAAGATATGGTAATATGAAATAATCAGGCTAAGTTAAAAAAATATTCAGGAAAAGTAGCCACAAAATATACAAATTATGAACAATGGAAAAACATTTAATTAATATTCATTATTTTTTATTATTGCGCTCAAGCTGCTAATCAGGCTACTATTCAAAAATAAATTATAGCAGCGGATAAATGTTTTCACAATAGTTAGCAACACATTTCAATTCTTCAAAAGCCGAAGAAAGACCATACTATCTTAACTTAACCAACTGCCAAGTACATATAAATAAAAATAAGCCTAAATGTAGCCTACACAGTCTGCTGCAAATTTTGCATAAAGTAAGCTGCTTTCTGTTTTAAGCACCTTATGGACAATTTGCTCTCTGCCGTTGGCCAACTTGCAATATACCTTGCCAACTTAACTTGCATAAATACATTTAAATTACCAACATGGCAATATGTTACGTATACGCATTGTTGTGCCAAGCTCAAACTATTATTGCTCTTCTGTTTGTAGTTGTTAGTGTTACAGTTGTTGCTGTGGTTGCATTGCATACATTTTAAGCTGCTACACTTTAATAATGGTTTTTCGGGCTTTTGTTGCAACCACAAGCAGAGCGGTTTGCCATGACCCATCTATGCCCTGCTGCAAGCTTTTTTAATGAAGTTGCGTACAAACAGAATGCAGTCCGGAAGTTGGACATTATCTGCAACCCAAAAAACAAAAAAGAAACACACACACACACACACACACACAGACAGACAGTGTATAAAACAACAAAGCAATGGCTACGTTTCAAGTTATTTACTGCACATACATAAACTTAAATGAATGTAGTTTTTGGTTTGCTCCGTACAAAACGAACCCGTTCAGTTCATTAGTGCCGTAACGTAACTTGAGGTACGCATAGTTTGCGGTTACTTCAACACCGAATTCCCTGCATCTAGAATGCAAATTAAATGCAGTGGTTACAACGAACAGAACGCTTTCATGATTTTTTGGGTGTGGCATTGGTGCAAATGGTAGCCATGCTGCAGCTCATTTTTAATATCCTGAGGCCAGAGCACGCCCAGCTGTCGTGGCATAAAAGGCAGCGGAAATTAAAACTCGATATTCGAGTGATTGCACAGCATGCAATGTAAAAAAAAAAAAAATAATGGCAGAAAGAAAATGCATCGGACTAGAGTTTCCTTCAACTTGGCTTGGATCTTTTTATAACCAGGAATTTCAGTCAGTGTCGTATCCAATGACGTCTCAGTCAGCTGGCAGACCACACAAAAGTGCGCAATTGAGGCAGCAAATCAAATAAAAGGCACGCATTGAAAACCAAAATCGAACAAATTTATATGTGCAATTTTCACAGCTTTTCAACGAATCGTTTGATTCTGTTCAAGTGCAGCTGCTCCTGCTACTTTTCTACTCTAGAGTGTCACTGTGCTGCTGCTGCTGCTGCTGATGGTGATTGTGCTATTGCCATCTTCTTATGCCATTTGTTAAATGTTAATGCCATTTCCATTGCTAGCATGCTACAGCAACAACTGGCAACAAACACCCCCAAGAAGTCAGAACCTTGGCTATTACCATTGACACACATTTCTATTATGCACCCTCAAGATTGAAGCCACATAGAGTATATGCGTTTTGGAGATCCTATTTGTCACCTACACTGGATAGTCAAAAGCTATGATATAAACATCCAAAACGGAATGCGCAAAAACTGATTCATGGCCTAAATTAGTTAGTCCTTGAATATCGTGATATTAATTGTATCCGTGGAATTGTCTCAAAAATTTAAAATGGTGATTTAGCTTATTATCTTTCAATTTCAAAGATTCGAGATCGAAAAAACCCAGCGTCCGAGGGTAAAGCCCTGTAGCCTCAAAAAATACCATAGCTTGAAGACTATCTCAAAAACTTTATGTGCTAAGGTTTTTTTAACCTCGTATATTGACTTAAAGGCATATACAAATAATCGAACAGCCTGTCCACAATTTGGTCCTGACATAATCTTAAAAACGGGGATTTTTGGAAGTTACCACGGAACCCTGACAAGCTAGGAGATTGCTGACATCGGATGACAGCGATCCCAAAAACGTACGAAAATATGGTTTAAAACCATAAATGAAAAAACAATTGTATGCGATTTTCTGGAGTTATCTTGAAAGAATTGTGTATTGGGGTTTTTTGGGCTTCCGATTTGGATTCAGCTGCTTTATAGCTTTATACAAGCTAAAAATTTTCCCAAATCTTTGCTTTTTAGAGGTACACTCTATCATATATACACCTATTGAAAATTATAGAAATCGATTTAAAAACTGATCTGCTGCACTTATTCTAATATTGTAAAATTAAAAAAAAATTATAATAAAAAAAAAATCAAAAATACAAAACTGAGCATTACGGAAAATAAAATTTAATTAAAAAAAATCAAATTAAAAAATTATTCATCTTAAACTTGTGAAGTACAGGCTCTTCAAGGGGTAAGGATATTGGTAGCAAATCATTAAGTAAACAGACTTGGAACATAGGTGAGAACTTTTGGAAAGTATTAAAAAATATATATAATTGTCAAAACAATAAAAAATGGAAATTTAAAATTATCAGGTATCTAAATTAAAAATAATTTGCCAATTTAAAATTGAAAATATTGTAATAAAATCGAAATAAAAATTTTAAATAAAACTTTCAATTTGTATAAAAATAAAAATTGTCAAATTATTTTTATTCTTAATTTCGCAAAACATATTTAATATTTTAATTTTAAATTTATTAAATAAAAATTATCAAATTATTTTTATTCTTAATTTGATATTTATCTTTTAAATTTATTAAATAAAAATAAAAAATTAAGATAATTTGACAATTAAATTAAATTAAACTATCAAATATGTTTTGCGCATCTTCTATTATTCGTATATAATCATTTATTTACCATTTTAATTTTGGTCAAAAAATTAGACTTAAAACTGACTTGTTTTTATAAATAAAAAATAGAAAACTATACATTTTTTTAAAAAATATGAAATATGGTGCTTTGCACATTTTTCTAAAAGACTTTTCGCTTTGATTTTTTCAACCCCAAAATTCTCATTAGCGATCTCTGCAAATTACTGATGGAAAAAATTGTAAATTTACACTTAAATGAAAGTGATGATCCAAATCATCTTGTTTCAGCCAACTCTATAAAATTGCAACAGATAAAAAAAAAAAAAATTGGGAAAAACTCCAAGTTTAATTCCGTCATTTTAGTTTGTCTAAAAGTGCGAGGAAATTATCTTATCTTAGCTCTTATTTGAAAAATTTTCGAAAAAAAAAACAGGAAGAGTTTCTCAAATAAATTTAAAAAACTGTTTTAATTAAAATTAATGGCACGCTAGGTAAAAATCACAGTAAACAAACCATTTTTAAGACTTTCAATAACCAATGGTTGACTAACAAGGCTTAACATCCCACCGTAGTACTCAGAAAAATGTCGACATTCTAAAAGGCGCCATCTTGGAAAGTAAATACACAAATTCTCTTCTAAAAAAAAAAAAATGTGGTACAGTCGAGGCGGTGCCCGACAGTTGAATACCCTGTACCTTTTGTGTCAAAAAAGTTTTTCCTGCATATTCCATCTAAGAACTTTCCAATTGGAATTTATTTTTTTTTGCTGAAAATCGATATTTATACCTATAAGTTCCCTAAATTTTTACCCATTTTGATGAAACTCGAAAGTTACAACAAAGAACTTATTTAAAGTATACGGGTAAGTTTCAAGTCGGTATGTTGAGGGGTGTGGGAGAAAACACGGTAAATGGATTGCGGGGGGTGGGGGGACCGCATCGATAAAATTTGGATGTGGATTTGTTCATTAGAGCCACATGAATGCGCTTACCAAGCTTGTGATTCTAGGTCACTTGTAGCCATAATTGCGTAGAGTCAAATATTGCCGCAGTTATGGCAAGGGGAGGTGAAATTTTCACATTTTTGACTATAACTTTTGTTGTATTTGTCCGATTTTGTTAATTTTTTACACATAGATGCATGTAACTATAACGCATCGCTCTGTTAAATTTCAGATAAAAATACTAAACGGTGTGGCTAAAAACCGCGAAACTCTACTGCGGGGGAACGGGGGAAGATATTGACATGATTCAACAAACTGCAAATCTGCTTAGGAAATATGCGCACCAGCTGGTAAAGTTTCGTGTCTCTAGCTCTTATAGTCTCCGAGATCTAGGCGTTCATACGGACGGACAGACGGACGGACGGACGGACGGACGGACGGTCTTGGCTCAATCGCTACCCGAGGTTATGATAAGCATTTTGGTATAAAGGACTTGGGGTCTGCCACGCCTCCTTCTGTCCGTTACATACATTGCACAAATCTAGTATACCCTTTGTACCTATAGGTACAGGGTATAAAAAACCGAACTGATATCGCTAAAAAGTTCACCCACCGGGCTAGTGACGCGGATTAGTTCATATCTATTTTTTTTTTCCTCTATCTATTTTTCAATATTTCATTTAAATTTTTCTAATAATTTAAGTCCAACTGTACTTTGTTGTATCCCATTAAAATAAATAAATCAATAATAATCTTGTCTGCAGTTACATAATGTTTTGCTTATATATCTGCATATAATAGCTTTCAAAGTATTTGATGAATACGACCACATTAAAAATAAGATTCCTATAACTTAAAATATGTTATATTTACTTAAAAAAGTTATTTTTAAATAAAAATCAAATACATATAAAAGAGTTCGCAGTAAACAGAAATCGTGACGCTCGGCTCTCGACATTATATGAGTCCTTAAATCGCATTTAAAGTACCCTAAAAGAGTATAAAAATACCAACACCTCGAATTTCCAACCTTGCTTTACTTATCCTTTTTCTTTTTAGCACAAAAAATTTGCGAAAAATCCAAAGCCAAGTGCAATGTGCTACGTGAAATGTTCAACGTGCATATCTCTGTCACGTACATAAAACTTTTATATGTTTGTCGAACGCTCTGGCGTTGATATCCTGAGCTTAGTGGCATTCAAGAATCTAAACACTATGAAATATGATATAGTTTTAACTTTAATAGCTTACCAAAAGCCATCAAAACTAAATTTGACCGAAATATGTAGCATCAATTTGCTGTAGTTGCCGCAGCATGTGGCATTATTCGTAGCTGGCCAACTGGACCAACTTTCATAATCAAACCAATTTGCAGACTGACCAAAAACGAAGACTCTATTAGCCAGCCCCAAAAAAAGATTCCAAAAGCTGTAGCTTATATAACATTGACAGCTTGGCAAGCTTATTAATTGTTCTGGCAGCATTTTCGTACATTACGCATACGCCATGTGCTGCTCACAAATTGTGGCTGCCATTTAAAGCTGTATTAAAAATGTTTTGCCATTAGAATGATGTGCACGTATGCCAACGTTCATTGATTGATTGACTGAATCGCTAACTGAATGCCTGATTGATTGACTGCGCACGCACACACTCGGACACACAAACAACCACATACAATGAGTACGCGTATTACATATACAACCAGCTAAATGGAAACCTTTTTGTTATGTGTGATTTGTTTTTGGTGTACCAAAATGCAGAAGCCATTCAGCAAATGGCGCACTTTCATTAAGAGCTTTATTTTTGTTTTATGTACTTCCTGTAGTTTACTTATTTCCGAGTTCTATGAATGGCGGCCTATTGACGTATTGTGTTATGTGTTTAAATTTGCTGGCTAATTGAGTATTTTAAAATGCGATTGTCAGAAAATATAAAAATGTGCTGGTAATTGAAGAAGTTAACTCCATTTTTCATTCGAAAATGCCACTATAGTTTTCATTTTGTTTTGCCTTAAATACTTTTCTTTTTTATAACAAGTAACAAGTCCTTCTGGTTGATTTTAAGATTGGGTATATTATGGGCTTATGTTAAGTTGAGAGGTAAGTTTTGGGAAATGAGCATTTCACTTTTGTTACAAGAAAATTTTAGTCTGAATCTGTTGTTGTAAAGAAATATTTAAACATAAGCTTCAGTTTTTTATAAAATAAATAGGCATGATAGAAATATAAAAAAATGTAATACAGTCGAGGCGGTGCCCGACAGTGTCATACCCTGTACCTATTTTCTGAAAAGAAAAATTTATTCCTGCATATTCCTTCTAAGGACTTTCCAATTGGAAATTATTTTTTTTTTTACCGATTTTGATGAAACTCGAAAGTTACGTCAAAGAATTTATTTAAAGTATATGGGGTAAGTTTCGGGGAGTGGGGGACCACATCGATAAAATTTGGATGTGGATTTGTTTATTAGAGCCACATGAATCAGCTTACCAAAAATTGTGATTCTAGGTAACTTGTAACCATAATTACGAGGAGTCAAATATTGACGCAGTTCATTGGCAAGGGTGGTGAAATTCGTACATTTTTGACTAAAACTTTTGCTGTATTTATTCGAACGCATCGCTCTGTTAAATTTCATGAAAGTATTTAACGGTGTGGCTAAAAACCGCGAAACTGTACTGCGGGGGAACGGGATATGATATTGACATGATTCAATAAACTTCATCTTCTCAGGAAATATGCGCACCAGCTGGTGAAGTTTCGTGTCTCTAGCTCTAATAGTCTCCGAGATCTAGGCGTTCATACGGACGGGCGGACGGACGGACGGACATGGCTCAATCGCTACCCGAGGTTATGATAAGCATTTTGGTATAAAGGACTTGGGGTCTGCCACGCCTCCTTCTGTCCGTTACATACATTGCACAAATCTAGTATACCCTTTGTACCTATAGGCACAGGGTATAAAGAGATAAACAGAGTTTAAGGCAATTTCTAGTGGCAAAAAAATTGACCATGGCGTATTATTTATTAGTTTAACTTTGAATTTTCATTGTATCAAATTTAAATAAAATAATGAAAGCTTGCATTTTAGAAAATGCAATTTTATATTAAAATTTTTTTAATTTAAAAAAATTGGTTTTAAATTGTTTGAGATAGATTAAAAGGTAAGATAAGTTTATGGGGTCACTGAATCCAAATCGAAGATCAAAAAACTAGAGACTGATATAGCCTTAAAAACAACATAACAATTTTTTTCGTGTATGAGTGTCCGCCGATGTGATTTTACAGTCGCTGTATACGTATCCAACTTTGAAAATTCCACGTTTTTTGGGGCTTACCTTGGCATTTTTTATACTCATTTGAAAATTAGGGGCTATCTTTTAATTTCTCAAATATAACTGCATTTTATTTGAATGTTTTTAAAATATAAAATTGTATCAGATATTCATTAAAAAATGAGTTAATTTTTAATTTTATCGCGCCAAGTGTGATATATTCTATTTCTAGCTGAGCATCGCTAAAGAGCTCCTGTATCTGGAAGATACATGAAATGATGATGATGTTGATCAGGTTTGCTTAAAAAGGTTTTTACTGGGCGTGATGCCGTAGGCGAATATTCCCAGCGGTATACTATTATGCCTATCAAAAATATAAAATACTAATGCAAAATGGCTGCTCAAGTCAACATTCGTGTATATTGGAAATAGTAGATTTATAAAAAATTTAACGGAATCATCACCGTGTAGCGCTTTAAGTCGCACGATTTGATGTCTAGTTTTTTTCTTAAACATTAACATACGAGACTCTTAAAAAATATATAAAAAAGAACAACTTCTAAATTTCTAAAAATAAACAAACCCATGAATTTAAACCACATTCTATTGTAGCGCATTCTATTGGAAACTAGATAGACGCAATTTTTTTATTATTTAATGAATTATATAGAGTGAGCCATCTGTTGGTTTGGTTGTTAAAGACTCATAATTCGGAACATACCCGTCCAAAGTAGATGCTCTTCGACATATGTGAAAAAAAACATAGTTAGAGCCAGTGTCACGGATTCGCCGGGAACATCAACATCATCAAGAATTAAACCTTCCTAGGATCACCTTGGGTCGAATTTTGCATGTGGACTGAGGCCAACGCACCATTGTCATTTTTCGTCAAAAATATATACACGTTTGCCCAATTTTTTTTGGCAAATATACGAATAAAATGCAATTAACAAACAAACCAACAAATGGGCAACCCTATACAAAATTAAATTTTATATTAATTTTTATGTAAATTTTTTCAAAAGAGCATTAGATAACATTTTTTACTTTGATCTATTGCAATATGTGGCTACATAAACAAAGAGTTGAAGGTATATATTTCTAAAAAAAAAAAAGTTAAAAATGTATGTATTTATACCCTGTACCTATAGGTACAAAGGGTATACTAGATTTGTGCAATGTATGTAACGGACAGAAGGAGGCGTGGCAGACCCCAAGTCCTTTATACCAAAATGCTTATCATAACCTCGGGTAGCGATTGAGCCATGTCCGTCCGTCCGTCTGTCCGTCTGTCCGTCTGTATGAACGCCTAGATCTCGGAGACTATAAGAGCTAGAGACACGGAACTTTACCAGCTGGTGCGCATATTTCCTGAGAAGATGAAGTTTATTGAATCATGTCAATATTATATCCCGTTCCCCCGCAGTAGAGTTTCGCGGTTTTTAGCCACACCGTTAAATACTTTCATGAAATTTAACAGAGCGATGCGTTGTGGTTACATGCATCTGTGTGTAAAAAATTCAAAAAATCGAATAAATACAGCAAAAGTTTTAGTCAAAAATATACAAATTTCACCACCCTTGCCAATTAACTGCGTCAATATTTGACTCCTCGTAATTATGTTTACCTAAAATCACAATTTTTGGTAAGCTGATTCATGTGGCGCTAATGAACAAATCCACATCCAAATTTTATCGATGCGGTCCCCCCACCCCCCGATTTACCGTCTTTTCTCCCACACGCCTCAACGTACCAACTTGAAACTTACCCCATATACTTTCAAACATAACAAAAATTTAGGGAACTTATAGGTGTAAATGTCGAATTTCACCAAAAAAAAATAAGTTCCAATTGGAAAGTTCTTAGAAGGAATATGCAGGAACAATTTTTTCGAGACAAAAGGTACAGGGTATTCCACTGTCGGGCACCGCCTCGACTGTACCACATTTTTTAGTTTTAGGAGATAGGGTGTTAGTATAATGTGTCTTTTGAGGTACAGAATAAATTGTTTTCTGTAAAATTTTCATGTGACTAAAAGGTATAAGCAATAAACACGAATCGGCAAATTTGGCCTGTGTAAAATATGGTATCCCCCCCATCTTAAATGATCTCTGAGAGCTAAGTGTGAATGCGTACCTACATACTATAAATCGTTATACAATTCGATGCTCATAATTTTGGCATAAACAACCTAAACATTACCAGGTCTTCTTTTGCCGCTCTAGTACTCTGCACTTATCCATAATACCCTTGATCCTCTGCTGAAAAACAAATTCGATTAGTAACTCTCTTACTTTAAAAGATTTAATAGTCACTTAAAAACAACTCAATTTTTTCTATGTTTAGCTTAATTCGCATAAACACTAAGTACATATGTCTAAACATTATCTGGTGAGTTCTCATAGATATGAAAGCCATAACCAAGTGGTAAGCGGGTTTGTAGACCAAAATAATGGCCTAAATTAACAGGCTGTAGCAAATGAGTATACTTACATATCAACGACCGAGAGAATTACCACAGCTGATTACAAACCAAATGCCTTGCCACACAGGCGGCATGCATGCCACACACCCGCACTAAAATATGCATATACATGTGGGTGTGTGTGTGTGTGTGTGTGCCTGTATCTATGTGTATGTGCGTTCTGTCATTATAGCTCATGCATAACACAAACTTGATTAACATTGTGCAGAACTGAGCAAGTTTGTTGGTCTGCTTTATAGAGCAAGCGGTTCAGTAAGCAATCTGTCAGCGCCAAAGGGTCTGCAACTCACAGATACATACACGTAAGTAAATAACACATACATTCAAAGTTGTTGTAGCCTTGGGTTCAAAGTATAAAGCGGGACTGACTGCAGCTTCACATTTTATTGGCATCTGTTTGGCATCAATAAAAGTAAAGGTGCTGCCAAATGGCTGCATTATTATTTACCGTTACTTGCCACACACTCAAAGGGAGTGAGAGAGAGAGAGCTGTAGAGTGTGTGTGGGTGTGTGGCAGGCACTGCTGCAGCATTTTCATTTGCATGTTAACAACTTGTAAACAACATGCGACGCCTCGCTTGAGAACTCAAATTGGCTCTGTGCCTGGTGCAACTCTACTTGCTCCAGCCAGCGGCGGATTCATTGGGTGATCACAAGGGGCTCGGAGGCCCCGAAATAAGTACTATTGAGTTTATAGTAGGCATGGGATCGGTACGGAAATACTGCGGGCTCTCCAAAAAGTCTGGAGTTTTTGTCTGATCCAGGAATTTCCACTAATAGCAAATTTCTACCGTGTCCCTTACTTCATTTTTCTATAAGACTCCTGGGTATTCGTTGATATGTAATGTCCTATCTCTTTTGGGAGCTTAATTTTCTACTTTTTTCCATTACACTTTTCATCAATTGGTTTTGATTTTTTGATCTCTCAAATTTAAACGTATGCCTTTATTCTTCTACGCTTCACCAGTACAAACATTGCGTTTTTTATCGGTAAGTCGAAACCAAGTTCCAATTGGAACCTCTAAAATTTTTCAAAATTTTCCGCGGAAAAGAACAAAAATTCAATTGAAATCTACGCGAGAGGGAGCAAGAAAAAAATAAATGTTGGACGGAGAAAATATCTTTTATATATTAAAGAAAGATACGTTAATATTAAAAAGTTACGAATTTTTTGAATATTTTTTTGATTTGAACTGAAATAATTTTAAGAAACGAGATTGTTCCCGTTCTTGCGAAAATGTATAAAGGCTATAAGCGCTTCTTGAATACTTCTTTCAAAGAGCTTTTGGAAAACATTCAAAGTTATTATCTAGAAAGGCAGTTCAGAATTAACAAACAAAAAAACTCATCATATAAATTTTTTGTTTTTTATTAGAAAAACGCTGCATTTTGAATTTTTTGGAATGAATACAAAATAGTTCCACTTCTACAAAAACTAACCAAAATTAAACTTGACTTAAATGCTTTCGAGAGTGTTTTCTTTTTGCTTAGAAATCGTAACAAACTTGTCTTTTTGATTAAAATGTAAAGCAACTATTTTCTTTTGAATAAAAATCTTTTAAAAAAATTAAATTCTGAATGTTCTATTTATTTTAATTAAAAAATGTGCAACAATTTTGGACTCGATACAAATTAAATGTTATTCTTCTTAATTAAACAAATCACTAAGTGAGAGAAGAAAAGATTATGAATAAAATTCTGGGAGGAAATTTTGACAAAACTGCTTTTTTTTATATGTAGTTATATAATCATATATCTTAAGGCTAGAAGCTGTTACACCTACACTATAAGTTCTACATTTAAATAATCACAAAACCTAATTTAGATTATTAAATTCGCAATAAAAAGACTCCCTATGAAAACAAAAGGGAGCTTTAAAAATATTTTTAAAGAAAGTTAAGCTTTGAAGGAAAAACAGCTTCGGGCGATATCGAAAAGTAGCGATTTACAACTGTTAAATATCACAAATATGACTAAAATTTCGTACCCCCGAAATTATTCGCTGGCTACGCCCCTGGCTCAAGCTTATTAGCTTTGAGCAGGACAACGTTTAGTTTTGGTCAGGTTCGGCTAGGTTGTAGCTGATTGAGGTGTTGATTGCTTTGATGGCATTGCGACAAATAAAAAATAAAGGCGTGCTAGAGGCGTGTCATGCCACGAAAAGCGGCAACTAATTAAAAAGTTATACTCGTGTGCCTTTAACTTTTAGCAAAGTAATTAAAGTTGGCGCTCCATTCAAAAAGAAAGAAAGCAAGCATGTGTGTATGTGAATATATTTCTGTGTACGTTGGTGTGCTTTCCGTAACTTTCACGAATTTTAAATTTCGCATCCTGCCAACTTGTGTAAATTTTTTGTGCCGTCAAAGTTAACACCGACCAAAAGTTGCATGCATTAAGAAGGGTACTTTTTTATTGCATAACCTTAAGGCGCCAGGAAAAAATAATTGTATTTACACACATGAGTTGAGAGCGTGACAAATGAGAGATATGTTATTACGAATGTCGCAATATGCAACCAATTACGGCATTACTTTTTCACATTTTATTTTTCGCAGCTGTAAGATGCTCTTGAGAACTTTTTAAAGCAGCAGTTATTAAGTTATACGTAATATTTGCGTATCTTTCAATTCTACAAATATCATATTATTTTCATCAGTTTTATGATTCGTGAAGATCTACATGTATGAATCTGGGACAAAAAGGGGTTTTATTCCAAAAAAAAATAAATCCATATTCATTAGTCTAAATAAGTCTTATTATTGAAAAGTTGTTAACTGCAATTAATTTTTGCTTACATCGTGACTCAAATCCTGCTTTAAAAGGCTTAAATACCTAAAACATTATTCTATTTAATCTTTGTGATTTATAAAAAGTATCTTTAATATAGCTATAATTCTTTGTGTGCGTTTGTGTGTTTAGTTTTCTTGGCTGGAACGCCTTAACAGATACATGCAATTAATCAAAACAATTTAAGCCGCTTATCTATCCAAGCGAAATGTAATCAAATAATACACACACACACACACACTCACATATAAATACATAGCCACTAATATAGATAAAGCGAGTTAGAATGTCACCGAAAGTGAGAAAGCTGCTGATTATAAGTCGATTTCCATGTAAGTCTGTGCACATAAAATTGTTTACAGGCTACTTTTGTAAATCCATTAAACAGACATTTTCAACGCATATTAACCCTGCAGTAAAGAGCAGTTGTAACTACTTCGAACGTAAGTAGTTGCAAACTGGTTCAAAAAAGAATTATAGCGAGATGCGACAAAATTGTTGTGGAGAGAGTTCTAAGCTCTCTCACTATCAAATTATGTTCTCTCACTTGTTCTGGCATCACAAAGACAAACAATTAGATCGTAGTTATATATTAGAACCTTTATTTTAAATAGCCTTAATTATTGGTTAGATAAAAAAGGACTTAAGTTTCACATAAACACAATTTGTTTATAAAAATGTAATAGTATATGGTACATAACATAGAACAACATAATATTCTTGAAGGAATCGGTCTTTGGGAATATTTTATAAATACAATTCAAGTGATAGAGCTTGGAAGGTGAAAAATAACTTGACTTACATTTTAAATACTTAAATATCATCGGCCCGCAAAAAAAAAGTGAACTTTACATGTGACAACGCTGAGTCCGAGTCCGCGGTTCCAAAAAAAAAAAACCAAGGCTATCTCAGAAACCTAGCGTGATGGGGAATCTTGGAGATCAAATTCAGATTCAGCAACCTCTAAAATAAATAAATAAAATAATTGGCGCATAACCAGTAGTGGAAAAAAATTGTGTGTGATTTATTAACCCTCCGTCGGACACATATTTTTAACCCTTCGGACGGACACATGATGCCTGGCTGGACCCCTATGTATTTACATACATTTATATGGGAATATATCTCATGTTTCGGCTTAATTATATACCAACGAGGTATATTTTCTTAAATAATCACCATTCTGTATCGATTTGGCATATGTTGAGCTACTTACCTGAGGAAATAAATATTCGAAAAAAATTTGAATTTGGAAAAAAACGCACTTTTTTTGTTTTTTTTTTTTTTGATTAAATTTAATGTTGTTCGAACGAAAGTAAAGGGATTTAAATGTATTTTATTATGAAATATAATGCAAGATCATTTATGGACTCTTAGGAACACATTGAAAGCAAGTATAAGCGATTTTACTGTGTTGTTGACACACGGGATTGCTGCAATTATTACAAAAAAAAACGAGTTTTGCGACGCAGCTTATCGCCTCCTTGCAAACAAATGCGACAGTCTCTCTTGGTTGTGAGTGTATCGGCGCAGCTTTTATTTGCAACGATCGCATTTTCTGTAATATTGATTGGTCTGCCAAAAAATTCTTCAACGGCCAAGCGTGTGGAAAATTGACAAATGACGTGTGCACTATTCATTCAACTTTCGACGTTAGCGAGAACTAAACTTTTAGCCAACGAATCCAAAAAAGCACGTATTGCGCCTGATCGTCTATTTCCTTCCACTTCTTTATAAATGCAAATAGAAACCAAATCCATAACATTTAAAATGTTGCAGAAGAATTCATACGTCCAACGTCTTGTCGGTCGTTTTGTTGTGAAGTGTGTGACCATTTGGTCCATACAGTCGACACCCACTTTATTTTTGTTATAAAAAAGGATCGCTTCGGGTTTTTTTGCTTTGCCTTCACAAGATTTCGAATAATGAACTGTTGAAAGTAAGTTCACGACCTTATTCTTTTTGGGCACATAGCTGGAAATTGATACAATGTTTTCGTGAAAACCAAAGAAAGATGAATGAACTGGACGAAAAACATATTTTTTCATCTCCGGAGGAATACATCTTTTGTTGGCTATTATGGTGCCAACAAGTGCGAGACCAACAGCAGCAAGTTGTTTAGCTGCATTCAATGTTGTAAAAAAATTGTTGGTCACAATGGTTCGGCCGCTGGTCATGTAGCGATTTGCAAGTTGCATCAACAACTGTCATCAACTGTCTGTGTGATAAGTAACATACATGGCCGTATGAGCCCATAAATAATATAAAATATTGAAAAAACGCACGAAGAGCGGTCGATATTGATCAAATTTCATGTGCTTCCATACAAAATATATAGGGGTCCAGCCAGGCATCATGTGTCCGTCCGAGGGTAAACTTTTTTAAATCCTTTTTTTTCGTCCGTTTTAAGGACTTTTTGATATTTTTACTATACATGGATCGATAGCCAATAAAATTTTAGGAAGCTACCTGGAAGCGCAAGTCGATATCTAAATTAGAAATACTTTGAATTAACGGTCAAAAACGAAATAGGTCTGGCCAGACCCAGGTGTCCGACGGAGGGTTAAAGTAACAGAGACACACCGATTTTCGCGTTCGAAATTCAGAGCACGTTTATGTTTGTTGCATGTATGTCATGTTTTCGGGGACACTGAATCCGAGCACTAAAACACCTCAGCACGTCAGAGGTCCTGAAGGTTATCTCAGAACACTGCCGTGTTAAAGGTTTTTGGGCCCGTACTCAGATTCGGCAAACCCCATAAACATCGTTGAAAGTTATAAATAGAAAAGAAAAGGTATAAGGTTTTTAGAGCTTGATCTTAGAACTCTTGAGTGTGTAGACCCCAGATTCGGAATCAGCGGTTTTAAATCTATATGTAAAATACACATAACTTTTTTTCCACGCTCTTTTTTTTTGGATGATCAAAGTTACCAATATCTTACGAGCTAAATAATCTCCTTTTTAAGTTATTTTGAAACTAGTAAACAAAAATATGTGTGTACCGCCCTATGCTCTGAATAAGAGCGACAAAACAGAATTATTTAATTTTATTTTTAAATAGATATAATTCTGTAAACTCAAGGAAATAATAATAATAATAAATAAAAATATATTTTAAAAATTTTAGCTTAGTTTTATTTTTCATTTAACTTGTTAATCGTTGTTAAATAGTTAACTTAAATGTTTATCCATAGCTCGATAAAAAACCGAAATCTTGTAAACAAATTTTGCGAAGTAAAATTTATCAAAAAATCATGATAATGCAAGAATCGATCTTAATTGGCCCGGTATACATATTTGCCCAATTATTTACAACAATTATTTACTTCATGAAATTTTATCTTAATATGCGTCAAGGCACATTATTTGAATGAATTTAATATAATCAATATTTTTTTTGTATTAATTTTTTTTATATAAATATAAAATTTAAATAACAAGCACTAGCTCGAAGCGAAAGATGCTAGTACCATTCCGCCTACAACTAGACTGGTATAATACCAGTACAGAACAGTCTAGTTGCATGCCGCATGCATGCGACGCAGATTTTAATTAAACAAATGAACTAGTGAAAACCTATTTCGAAGGTTTCTTATTCCAAACTAATTTTAGTTATAGTTTCAGCCCCGAGAAAAGCATATTAGTTCATTTTATAGTAAGCATACAAATTATGAACCACAAAGCCAAACATACAAAGTGTTTAGAAACTAATTTCAAACTAGTATGGTATCCTGCAGGGAAGCTGGGCACACACACACACATACGTGTATACAATAATACATACAAACAATTGCGCATTCACGTATTGTATAAGTGTAACGGAGCCATAACTTACTTACTAATTATACTAAACTTTAATTAGTTGACCAAAGTTGTGCATGATTAAAACAGTTCGATTGAAGTTTTACTTAACAAGCACTCGCTATCTCTATGATGGGGCCACCTACCTGTGCCCACCGCCCTGGAGCTGGTATAACTGTTTTTTGTTGTTGTTGTTGCAGCTGTGGTGTTGCGTAACTGTAAGGGCTGTCACTTGTCAGCTGACAAATGTAACGCCAACAAATTGTGCACAGCTGTACCAGCGATAATGTCAAAATATGTCAAATTGTCGAGCAGCTGTCTAGCCTGCGGCAACAACAAGCAGCTCGGAGCAAAATAATAAAAATTAAAGATAATTTAATTAGTTGCAGCCAAGAGCGTAGCCAACTTTTGCAGGAGGCAGGAATGGGGGTTCACATAATCAAGACATTTTTTATTTTATCCGGCACTTTCAATTTGCGATCCAGCACCTACTTTAAACTGATTAAAAGCAATATGCTAAATTAAAGTTTTAGTATTACTGATTTTATTTCTTAAAGGTGAATTAAAAAAAAATACGTAATTCTTAAAATAAGACCAAATAATCTTGAAATAAAATCAAAATTCTAACACAAAGAAAAGAAATTATCAAACTTTAAACAATAGCAATGATCAAAAATTGGCAAATTAAGACGAAAACTTTGTTTGATAAGATTAAAAGTCTTAAATTAAGTAAATGCTCTAATTAAGATTTTTAGCATAATTATATATCAGACCTAAAACAAGAGCAAATAATATGTAAATTTGACCAAAAAATCTCAAAACATGGGCAAAAAATCTTAAATTCACAGTCTTTAAGAAAAAAAATTAGGTTTTTAATTTACGATTATCAGCATACCTATCTTGCTTTTAAATCAAGAAAAAAATTGCCATAAAGCGAAATCTTAATATATTCATATTAACTTTAAAGATTTATTGAAAAATATTTTGAAAAATTTAAATTTTTTTTAATTGTATGATGATATGGAGGTACGGCACAAACTTGCCCCCTGGCTGCGCCCTTGGCTGCATAAGCGCACTTAATTTGCGGCTGTCCAATTAAATGCTAATCAACAAGTTAATTACAGCGCACCTTAAGGTATGCAATACTTTTTTGTTAGACATTGTCTTAAGTTTATGCTTTTTTTTATGTTTATGGCTTAATTGTGGCAGCAACAACAAAAGCTTGCAACATAAGCTGCAGTCAATGCACTCTAGAGATGAGAGCGGAACTAAATTTCAAGACACAGCATGGCACGAGCCAAATAAATCCCACTCGGTGACAAATATAGTCTGTTAAGTCCGAAACTAACACAAATTGCCCATTATTAATAATGGTAACTTAAAATACTAAAAAATTAATACAGAACATTATTTAACAATTTGCAAAATTTTAATATAGTACATATAAGATAAAAATTAGTTCAAAATTTTAGTTTTAAAAATCTTTCAAAAAAAGCGGTTGAAACCAAAAACTTATAGAGAAACCAAACTTTGAACTTTCAAACATACACACAAAGCATTTATCAAGCCTGGTTCTCCGGATATTTATCGAGCTTGCTTCCCAAAAAATATATGGTCAATGTTTGAATGCCTCTATATTTGACCCACGAATATATCTATACAGTCAGAGTGCGTACCGGAAAACGTTCGGCCAAATATTTGCAACGTAATGCCACCACTGAAAAACAAATTTATTTGGCGAAGCAAATATTTGCTCGCAATTCTATTTGGCAAACACAAGACCAAATAAATTTAATGCAAATATTTCATCATCACACTGACAATCAAATATTTGACAAAATATCTTTTGCATCTTGAGCAAATATTTATTAGCTCAATACAAACATGCTAACCTTCTCACTTTCAAGAAGAAAACACATAACAACTCAAAATAACTGCATAAAAGTATTCTTAGTCCTTTATTTTGTATTCCATAAATTTAGCCACAGGCCATTGTAGTCAGTAATCTAAGGCTTTAGTATATAATTATACAAAATATTTACTTACCCTAAAAAAAAAATAGTTGGTGTGACTTTTTTGATCCCTAAACAGCTACAATCTTCGTATATCAAATCTAAATTTTTCAAAAATTTTTCCTTTGCGCCTTGAGCGTATTCATTTAATACAATATATTCGACGATACAAAGAAAGTTTTCTTAATATATTTAGAATTTTTGCAATATACGAAAGCCGTTCTTAATCGTTCTTGTTTACTTTTAAATCAATTTACTTTTTTCAAAAGTGCCTTTCTTTTTTAATGCTAGGTATGACAAAATTTATTTATCGATATGTATCGATAGTTTTTCAAAGCCTGCATACGGCGATTATTTTACTCACAATTATTTATGCGAATAAAAATTAGAACGAAAATTATATGTTTTCGCTGCGTACTACACTTCTGTTCGAGTTAGAGGGCCACGAAAAAAAGTACGGCCCGCACTCATCTCTAATTCACGCAGACAGTCTAGACAGTTGCGCCTAATTAGCCAGGCCATTATATAAGGCATCATATATAAGGTACGCCCACTGTGCCACAAAAGATCATTAAGCAGCAACATTCAGCTTATAAAAAGCAACTAACTTTTGTACATAGTTAACTAGTTATTATAATGGGCACACTGGTCAAACACTTTGACAAACTAAGATACTCCCAAGACAAGTCCACAGTTTCTATATACTCCTTCCTTTATTTTTTTTTTTTGTTTTTGTAGCTGCTGTCAACTCAAATTAAAAGCAACTGTTGCAGCCAAAGGCAAAGTTAGCAAAGACAGCTAATGAGCCGACAAGTTGCTCAGATAAAGTCAGCCCCTCTCCATAACTTGTAAGCAGTACATCAAAGTTAGAAACGACCAACCCCCAAGCCCGACCTCATCTTTAAATATGCTAATAACTGCAAGATGCACGGAAGTCGCGTACAGATTAGCGCCATTGTAAGCGGAAAAATAAAAATGCCTGAAAAAGAGCTAAGTTTGTGGCGCTTAAGTTTTTATACCCTTGTCAAATCTAGCATTACATCATTTGTTATAGTTCTTAGAGTTTGTACAAAATTTGGTCAAGCATGGCAAATATTTGTCATACAAATCAATTACCGTCATTGAACCCTTAAATCAATTAGGATTTTTATATCTATAACTCATGTGCTGAAAAGATATACAAATGAACGAGTAGCTAACAGGGCGTAGAAAGCATTTCCTGTTCTACAAAAATGTATCCGTCTGTTCGCTTGTCAGTAAAAACTCTGAGATCGCGAACAACATAACTTCAAGTTTTGAAAAGACAAGTTAAAAACTATTTAAAATATTCAAATGTTTATAGCTTTCCTCACAGATAAGGTCGTAAGATGGCGGAAAATCTGTTCCGTTTTTCCAAATTTTATGACCATATTCTCTTTATCTTTTTTTTCCAAAAGAATATTCATTAAAGTTATTTATATTAAAAATGAATTAAAATTAATTAAGAATATTTTATATCATCTTTCTAAAGCTCACCAAAAAAATTAATTTTAGAAAAAATTTACAATAATAATTTTTGGCTCTCGAAATCCAAATTTCAGAAAGGAATTGCGTTCAAATAAATATTTTTTGTATACCCATATTATTATTATAAAAAACAAATTATTTTTAAGATTTCAAGCTTAATAAAAACTTATCACACCCTCATTTCAAGACTGGACCAAAAGTTGAATAATAGTTTTTTTACTACAACTTGAGCTTCCGCTTAAGAGCGCTGTATGGCGCTATCTGTTCGGCGGATTTATGTTTTTATGAGGCCAAGCTTGCACTTTTCGACAGCTCACATAATGCACTTCATGATTTACTTGCGCATAAATTTAACACCTTGGCAAGAATTATGGTAAAGGGAATAAAAGACAAAGGAGCGGGATCCGTTTGTTCAGCCTCTAGAGAAAATTGCTTATACGCGCTGCTGTTGCCTCTGCTCTGAATTGTTTGTTGCTTCGCTCACGTTGCGTATGATTAACAATTTAAGAGTGTGTGCATATTTTACATTGACAGCGCGTTGGAGCATAGCGCAAAATTGCATGCATAGACAATGTGCAGCGGGGTAAAGGGACTTGGGACTTAAAGTTGCACGCAAACTTTAAGCTACGAAATTTGCACAGATAAACACTGCGTATGCGCAATCTAACACTGAAAATGTTTCAACTACTCTATAAGAGTCTCTATGTAGCATGTGTACGAGGGTCGACTGAAAAGTGATTAACTTCGTAAGGATAAGAAGTAAGCCAGCACTTTTATTGCTTTTTTTTTTGTTAAAGAAAACAAACTTTTTTTTTTTTTATTAAATTGTACAATAAAAAAAAGTAATCGTAAAAGATATGCACTCTATCTAAAGAATTGGAGAGTTTATATGAGCACAAATTATAAAATGGTACAATCAGGACCGTAGAGATTAAATCCGGGCCTGGGGGGAAAATGTACCGGGCCCTCTATTACACCTTTGGCTTGAATCACGACAGTACAACAGTAATTACACCGGGCCCCTAATAAAACTCCTCTTGCCGGGCCTGGTTACAATTAATCATATAAAAAAAAAAGTAAATAGACAAAACAAAATTATTTTTTCTTTACCAACTTAACTTAGTATAAAATTTTTGTAGTCTACTACCTCATACATCATTTCGTTGCGTGACAATTTTTCTACCATTTAATTCTGCCCCCAAAGCTTCGAAAGGGTGTTTCAAATAGAAAGATCAAAAAACAATATGGACAGTTTTTTTTTAGACTCTGCCATCATCATAGGGAAGTTGAGCAAGTCCATGAAATGGTCTTGGGTAATTGAAGGGTCGGAATCGCTTTTGCCATAGGATAAAATATTTTTTTAACAATTCGGATAAAATTAGGTTGTCATATAGCCATTTTAAAGCAGTGTTTGGCTTAATGTTATCAAATTATTAAGGCCTTTTTGGGACTATTTTTAGCCGTTGATAAATCTTGAATCCATCCCAATTCCCCAGTTACCTACAAATAGGCGAAGCAGTAAATTTATTTTGGAGAATCGAAACCAAGGAACTTCACAGCTAACAAGATGATGGCAAAGACTTTTGGGATGTCAGTGAAATTATTGAAATGTTAGGAATTGGTAACCTTGTAACCTTATAAAAAATGATTTCCTTTAAATGATATGATCATCTATGAAATGCCTGAGAAATAAATCAAACCATGTTTCGATTGAAGCCATCATAACATTGGTTTACCTTATTATATTAAGAACTTCAAAAATTTACTCTTCCCTTGCTAGTCTCAATACTTTAAAGCCTACCCTCGTATGTGCGTTACTTTTTTGAGGCTGTGCAGCAGGTCGGTATTGTTTTGCATTTGGGCAAGAATTTAACAAAGCAATGGCATTAAGCATACGACATGTGTGCATGCCTAGCAGCAAAAACCAGAGAGAACTAGAGCTATGGCAAATGGAGTAGTGTGCTCCATTGAGCTGTACGTGCCAACTGCAAGTTACTGGTCGCAACATGCGCTTTTAAGTGAATTGTCGCACACAGTAGAACCAGGACAAACAAAGAGATACACAGATGCACACACACACACACACACTGCAACACTTTGTCGCCCATTTGAACATGCTTTATGGTAAAACGTTGTTGCTGTTGTTGTTGCTTTTGATTGACTGATGCACAAGAAGGACATGCATAAAGTGGAGCTGGGGCATCTAATAGCTGTGGGTAGACAACACTGTGAAGTGGCCATCAGCCAAAAGCATGAGATATCTATGGAAGAGAGTGTATAAGCAGCACACCTACAAGAACTATAGGCAATCATCAATCAATGCACAACTTTGTCCATAAATGGCCAAACATAATTGCCTGGCGGCCCTTAAAAGTAGGCCACACTTTTGCCAACTTCTACTATTCACAATAAGTCTTGTTTTGCTCTTGTTGGTAAACTTTGGCCAAAAGCAGCTTCAGCATAAAATACAATATTTTGTGAAAACCAGGGCTGCAAAACTTTTAGGTCAATGAGGTGTTAGTTTCACGCATGATGGTTTTGGTTCACCGCAAAGTTCGCTGAAACAACAAAATAAGTAGACACAACTAAAAATCCAAATTTCTTTTCATCATTTTTTTTAATAATTTTTTCTGACGGTCTGGCACTGACGTTGAACAGGGAATTAACCTCAGAAATCGTCAAAGTAGAAATATGCAGTTATAGATGTAAGTCTAGCTGTTTCGTCATAAATTCCCGAATGAATCTGCTGCTTTAAAAGACATTTCTAAAGCCAATGCGGACATACAAAAATTATCGATTGGTGACGATCTTCAATTCAAACATTTAAATCTTACAACGTTTCAAGAAAAGATCCTGTGCAAAATTGTATCCGCTTCGTACTACTTCTAGATTTAGACCTTGATATCCTCGAGTTGTCAAAAGAGATATCCAGACTAGGCCAGAGGAAGAGGATTAGATGAACACCACATTCCAATAGACATTGATCTACTGTGCGGTTTAGCCACAGAACCCGTCGTTCTGATTTCACCAGAATTTACGTTTTTCTCTGACCACACAAATGATATGCTTTTATAGAGATGTAGCCACCTTTATTGAAGCTCTGATCATAAACCTACTTTATTGTAACCCTAGATAGATTGAAAATACAATGCAAATCTTAATGTGTCGCTTCGCTGCGACCCTTTGGTCTATTGGGCTTCCTACCAGCCGTGGGGCTCTTTAGCTTCTACAATTTCCGAAATAAACTTAAATATTTGGAATGGTTCAAGTCGGGAAACATTCAGATTCTATGACAGCCTAAGAGGAGCAACCCGTTTTTTCTGGCAAAGGCGCTACACTCCGCAAAGATTTCTGCTCAATCTCATAAAACCTGCAGGTGTTAGAATCCGTGATGCCCATATTGTGCATGTGCTTTCTATGTCTGTCATGTCCCCTTAGTAACGCAGTTACCAGCCTAAGAACATTCTTACCCAATTTAAAAATTTTCTGGAACACAGTGAAATTGCAGAAATCGAGGCCTGCTTGGCCTGCCGTGGGCTAGCCGACTAAGCAGTCAAAATCTTGTCTATATTGCTGTGTCTGCCAATGCTACAGAGAGACTCAAGCTCTAGTAGAGCTTTCACTCCACCATGCCTCGCCAACACATCTTCTACTTTGTACCCGAAAATATTATCGATCTGATTCAGATTTATCCTATTTATTTATTATTTATTGTCCTAGATGGTTTATTTTTAGCTTTGGTTTCCGGAACCAATTTTGTTGGTAAATAAAATTGACAAAAAAAATATCATGACTTTTTAAAAAAGTTCTTTTGTGCTTTTTGGAAACATGGTTTCTTTTATTACCTAGACCTTTAATGTTTACATCAGAATGTTAATAGAAAAATTGTCCCATTTCGGTTTGAAACAGCAAAAGGTTTGAATCTTATGTGCCTCAAATCAAAAATATTGGCACGCCGATCCAGATCGTAAAGGCTGCATTATTGTTTGACAAGATGTTAAAACTCAATTGTTGCTGCTTATCAAAACAAAGGCCCTAAAACGCTTGACTCTACTATCCAAAAAAAATGTCTCGATACAAAAAACATTGTCTAAAGTAATGTTTACAATGAATCGAATCGACACCTTTGGCTTTATTTATGGGAATATAGCGAGCCGCTGCTCTAAAAATCAAATTTTTAAAACATAGAAACGATTTTCCTCAGATCTCAAAGTTGGTTTTAGTTTTGGCACTAATAATCCTTAAGCTAAACTTAAAAGAATTTGAAATTAAAAACGGAATTTATTGAATCTTTTAAACAATATTATAAAAATCAGCTAAACGCTAATTCCAATAATATTTTCGATATGATTTGCCAAATTCCGATTTTTATCCAAATAAATCATATTTATTTAATATTTTTCCAATTTCTTTAGCTTTTAAATAATCTTAAGGTAGGCCCACATTGATTGTTGTATCCAGACTAGAGGTCTGCATGAATGCATTCAAAACGGCGAATGAATAGCTCAGCCTTAAAACATATGCATATTTTTTGGTACCCATTTGAATGAATATAAGTGAATGGTGTACTCACACAAACATGGGTTCCAAAATTGTGAGTAGAGTACTTTTATGGTGTACTACAGTAGTGTACTCTACTATACTCTAGTAAAATACGTTTGAAAAAATGAAAAAGAGCAGAGAGCAGAGAGCGACAGAGCAGCGATCATGAGCGTAATGAAAGAGATAAAATGAAATAAATGACATAGTAAATGCAGCAGGCATGAGCGAGAAAGCATAAATATTTTCTTTGTCAAATTGGGGTGGCTTGCGTGCTTGAGCAGTGTAAACGGGAAAATGTATACCCTTTCGAAGTAAGGTAACTGCTATGACCCTTGTTAGTCGTGTTTACATTCACGCTAAGAATTGTATGTATAAAATGCGAAAAAGGGTACATTTGTATCGGCTTTCAATCTGTTCAACGATTCTTACAGCGTCCAAAAAAAAAACAGAAATGCGTTTTATGTTGTGTGTTCTTTGGTTTAACACATAATTTTTTAATATTTGAATAAATATTATTTAACAAATTTTTTGCTTCAATTAAAGTAATAGATTTATTTAAAAAAAAAATGATGGTTACACATTATTATTTGCTTTATTGATTTGCAATATGTTTTAAAGAAAAAAAGTCATATAATTAGAAAAAAAAAAAATAACGTATATAAACGCAAACAAATAAACCAACACCTAATTTTTTAGCTCTAAAACAGATCAAACTAATGTCAATTTAACTGTCTAAGCCAATTTACTACAACAAATACACACAGTTTCCAAAATGTTCATTGCGCCGGCTTTGTTTTTTTTGCTTTCCATTTTTTTGCCGCAACAGCTACTCACGTACATGCATGTATGCTCGTTTTGTACACTACTATACTCAGTGTATTCATAACACTTTGCCTATGCTTATGTTAAAAAGACAGCATACATAAATATTCACTGTTGGCATGTATTCTATAGTAGTATACATTTTTTCTGTGGGTACTGCAAAAATGGGGTACTGTAAATTTTTGAGTACGGCATTTGTGAGTACCACATAGTACTGTATAGTACTATGTGAATAGAAGTGAATGTAGCCATGCAGACCTCTAATCCAGACGTTATTTGCTTGGTTCAGAAATACTAGATTTTTACTTATTTTCTCATCTTGCCAAAAATAGGAAAAATATTCATTGTTCCATATCTGGATACTGAGACTTAAACTCTTTCTATGACCAATCTGCTTCATAGTTCCAAAAAAAACAGCTGATTACTGTTTAACTCGATAATACAAAGCGTCTCTTGATGATAGCTGCCGACTGCACTTTAAAATAGTTCCCTCAAAACAGATTGAGTCAGTTCCTTAACGAGCTTAGGTCCCTAAACTGAATCTAATCGTTGATTAGTGGCTCAATAGCTTGCAGCTTTATTAGACTCATATGTATTATACACATATCCTAGAAAGGACTATTCACATTGCACTCAGCTGTTGCTCAGCAATACATCTACGATTCGTTTGCACTTAGCTCATTCACAATTGATATGCCTATTGAAGCAGCAACATCAACAAGCAGCCATTTTGCCTCCAGAGTGACTCAAATGTATGACTTAAGTAGACAGTTCATTAGCACACACACACACACACACACACACAAATACTATTTCTGTAGTTCTGAAAGTATCTTCTGTTGGAGGTCCTGAATCGGTACATTATGGTGTGCTAGTCAGTAGCAGCTACCCAAGATATGGGATGCAGACTTGTTGTAGTACACATATGACAGCAGATGAATCGAGTTTCATAATATTTGTGTCATAAGAAGAGATATCTAAACAAAGAAGAAAATGTTTTTGGCAATAAACTCTCACACCCCTCCTCAAGGAGCGGCAGGTTTGATGGACTTGACCCTCGGAAAACGGTTTGGAGAGTTGTTCTATATAACGCCCAGATTCAAAATTGCCAAACCTCAAAATCGTACCTGCTTCTCTTCTCTAGAAATCGACATATATGTAAAATCTTAATTGTTGCCGATAAAAACTTAACACATTCAAAAAAAGTTAATGTTGGTCCGAAAACTTGAGAAGAGTTTTCAGTTGATTGCAATAATGAATTAACTATTCCTGAGCAGTAAATTCGTTAAATATAAGCAAACTTCGTACCACCGAAACTGGAAATTTAACTCAGACATACTATTTCTAAATCCCCTAATAATTCGTCTCATCTCTTGTTGTGCAAAAGAAAGAAGAAAATTCACTTTTTGGATTATACATATATTAGATGTAATGTGTTAGTAAATTAATCAACAAATAAATAAATCAAGTAACAGTTTGGCGTTTGTCACTTCTGCATCTTGTTAGGGTAGCTCATGTTGTTGGTCGGGCACTTCTGCATTTCTGCCGGCAAGGTGAATACTTTAAATATACTTTTTCTTTACTTCTTGTAGAATCATGTAGATTTAAATTTAACGAGTCATTTCATTTGTTGGCGATAAATGTCTCAGTTCCCAAATTTTCATTGTTTACCTTTAATTTTAGACTGTTGAAAAGAATAAACTACACGCTGGACGTGGTCTATTCAGTCGAGTGTCATCAAATAATAAATATTGGGCCTCAAATTTATTGATGTTATGGCGAATAGTGGTCTCAGTAGGTCCATAAAGGCGACCATAAAATGGCCTAAGCGCGCGAAAAACATTCTTTACAGAACGCGAATTTTCGTAATATAATTGTACGATTTGTAAACGTTCTTCGGGTGTAAGTTTTTCCATGATGAAATGGCAATGAAAACTGAATAAAAAACACATGGCAACTTAACAGTACTAACGCGTGGTTTATCAAAAAACCTTTATGAAAAAAAAAAATCAAGATTGATGACCCTTTAGTTTATATGGATGCGGAAACTCCAGCTCTTAAGGTGTTCAATGAGGTAGTTGGAGGTCAGAGGAGATGGCGAAGACCACGACTGCGTTGGCAAGACCAAGACCGAGACCCGTTTGGGTTGTATGGGCCAGTTAAGAAGAAGAAATACAGGGTAGTGAAAAGCCAAGAAATAACAACAACTTTTCCCAATTATGTTAAAAGCGGTGCAGTGAGAAGTTGAGTATATGTAAATATAGTATAGTCAAGAAGTCCCGATAAATAAAACAAATAAAAAAAAAAAATGGCGTACGTTAAAGACGGACGCGGTTGACATTGGGATACCCTTTACCACCACATTGCAAAAAGATATTTATTTTTGTCAAAGTTTACGATATTTTCATAAACAAGCGAAAAACAAACGAATTTTGCACCAAACACGTTTTTTCGACCGATCCGTTCTATGGGGGCTATATGATACAGTCAACCGATTTTGATAAAATTTGGTACAGTGCTTGGGAACTATAAAAAACTTTCGAATGTGAAAAAAAAAAACATTTTTTTGGCCGATTGGTCCTATGGGATCTATATGATATAGTCAACCGATTTCGATCGAATTTGGTAAAGACCTTGTGAAATCTAGAAAACTTCCGAGAGCCAAATTTTGTTACGATATCTTCATAAACAAACGAATTATCCATCTTAAACTTTTTGTTTTTTTCGAGGTCCTCTGAAACACCTATATGGGAGCTAGCCCCGAAATCAAAAAAATTAAATAAACTTGTCTCCCGTAGGATAATAAGGGATCTTATCCGAAAGTTTGGTTGCTCGAGCTCTTACCATCTCTTAGATCTAGGCGTTCATACAGACGGACATGGGTATATCGCCTTCTCTAGTCACCCTGATCATAATTTGGGTTACTTTGGGGGGTCTCCGACGTTTCCGACTGTATGTTACATAAATTTTCGGCTTGCACAAACTTAATATACCCTTTATACCATACGGTACAGGGTACAAAAACTACGTCAACTGGAAATCGAAACTTGGTCTGTAGAGGTTGTGAGAAATACTTGAGCTATTCAGCTAACCTTTTGCTCCCCTTATCTCCGATATTTGTTTATGTTTGCTATAGCCTTGAAATTGTAGAATTACAGAAATCATTGCGGCAGAAGAAAAATAAATAAACTTGAGCTTGCTGGACACATATGGAATCCAAATGTCAAATAGAGAAAGAAACGCCAGAGAACCTTCCATAGATTGATCCAATTTAGTGTGCAGGACAAAAAAAAGTTGATCAAGACATGTCCGTCCCTCCGCATGTCTGCCAGTCTGTAGAGACTTACGGATCTTGACACCAAATATAGACCTTACCCTAAGGTTCACGGCTAGGCCGATTACTTTTCAGTATACAGCTAAATCGTTAGTCCTTGTTACCTACTCGACTATCAATACCATACTACAATGAAATTTAATGGATAAATCCGCCAAGCAACACACTAGTGCTGGGTACTGCAGAATTGGTGGGTAACGATTACGCCCATGATGCACCGGAACACCGTACTATAGGGTCATGTATTTATAGTATTATTTAGAAATACATACCAACTCAGTTGCACACACGCTTGCGGCATGCTTTGCATAATTTGTGGCATTAAGTGCAGCGCCTAGAGGGCAGACCCACATCTTTCTGCCGCTCCGTATGTTGGATTACTCAGTTATGCAAACATAATGCCATTAATTACAAATATGTTTCTCATTTGATTTGGAGCACATAGCGATATGTACATGATTGATTTGATAAATACCCAAATGCCGTGTGAAAGCCAACTCCAATTTTATTATGAAGTCATTCGGAGTTGCTTTTGTAGTTGCTTTAAAACGCGCTAGAGAAATAATAACATCAGGCGCAATGGGACTCGCAGCAAAAGTAATTTTATTATCAAATCCAACTTTATCAACTGTAGCAGGCAGCTCGGTGCTAGCTCTTCCTAGAACTTGTTTGGCTTGCAGTTACTAGTTACAAAGTCTTCTTGTTCGTGTCCTCGGGGTAATAAAACAAAACTTTGTGTTGAAAATGAAAATGTACAACTCGGCAAAAAAGCAAAGCAGGAAACGGGTACAAGGCAATAGCCATGGCCATGGCAATGCCAACGTTTCGTTTCCTTCAATGCAAATGACAGCTGGGCCAAAGGATTACGGGTGAATGTTAATGTAGTTGTAAATTTCATTTGTATGTTCATGTAATGTGTCCTGTTTGTGCACTCTCTCTCTCATTCTCTCTCCCTAGTCGTATTCAAATTCTCACCGCTGGCATTTCTTTTTTAATTATGTTCATAAAGCAGCTGCTCGCAAATATTTTTTACTAAAATTACAAAATTAAAATAAATCTCTGTAGTAAAATAATGGACTAGCATAATTTGGATATTTTTTTGTAATGTAATTTCAAGGCACAGATAGAGTTGACCTTAAATTGTACAACTCACCAAAAAAAAATATTTAACTGAGCGCTTAAATCTATTTTAAATCTAAAACTAAGAAATTTCTGAAAAGCAATTCATAAGGCGGCGTTCATATGAGCGTCTTGGATAGGACCTCTTCGACCCTTTTCATACCTTTTGAGGTGTCCAGCAAGGTAATGCTCTCTCTTGCAACCTTTTTGGCTTTATGATGTAAATGTTTGGCGAAAGGCCGGAATATATATAAAATGGACACTTAAAAACATCTTGTTGTTTGCATATGCGGATGATATATAGAACAGTTTTGAAACCAACCGAAATGTTACTAGAGTTTTAGCGAAGGGCTTATTTTCTTCAAGTTGAGGGGCACAGCGATCAGACAATCAGATTGCAATTAGAAACCGTTTTGATTCTGTCTAAAAATGGGATAACTTTGGCACTAACGCCACAATGAACAACAATGTCAGCAAGAAGACCAAACCGATAGTCACAGTCTTCAATTGAGAAGTAGAAATTATTCTTGGCGGATAAGATTCACACTCTGTAAAATGCTCATCCTCATGAAGAATGGGTGATGATTAAGACTTGAAGTATTTGAGATGGTTTGTGACGACTACTGCAAACGCTCAACTGTATGAGCTGTAAGACGACATTGACACAATCATATGTATCCAGAGGATCCACTGGCTTGGTCATGCCATGGAGTGGTGATGGCTTACTCAAATGACGCCTGGAAGGACATTTTACGTGGGAACGTTACCGTATACCTGTTTTTGATGGCCATTTATGAAAAAGAATAAATATGATAATGTTATTCAAGTTGAAATCAACAGCGTTATCCACGGTCAACAAATTATGTTTATCCAAATCAAACTTGAAGTCCGTATTACTCTATGGCTGCGAACTGGTTGACGACTGAAGGCTTGGCAGGTGAACTTCAGGTGCCTGAGACTAACACTGTGGATATGGTGGCCAAGGACTATCTCGAATTGAGAGCTTCTGAACAGGTGCGTGGAGAAGTCGGTCCAAATTTGGATTAGTCACGCCCTACGCAAACCAGCAGGCGAATTACCAAAAGAAGCGTTGGACTGGAACCCGCAAGGTAGCTAAAGGCGCGCGCGCATAAGAACAACCTGACGCCGGACTCTGGATAGGGAAATTAAAGCTTCCGGCAAAAGCTGGAGGGAAATGAAAGCAATAGCGAAAAACAGAGAAAGCTGAAGAAAGTTTAAGGAGGCCCTTTGCTGCAACCAGGAGCCTAATTTAAGGCACTAACTATTTGAGTTAAAACATCTAAGACACAGAGAGCTTCACTTACTTGGAAAGCATTCTTTCCAAAGATGGTTGGGCTAGAGAAGATGTATTAAGCCGTATTCAAAAGGCACGAGGGGCGTTCGCAATGCTAAGAAACATATGGAGAGCCAATGAAATCAGCACTAAGACTAAAATCAAAATCTTTAACGCATGTATAAAATCAGTTTTAATGTACGGATCAGAACCTGGCATGTGACTGCTTTCCTTAAGGCAAAATTACAATCATTTGTAAACAGGTGTTTGCGGAATATAATGCGAGTATGGTGGCCAAGGAACATAACAAATGTAGAACTATGGAGACTTACTCATCAGAACGACGTAAATATAGAAATTAAGAAGCGGAAATATGGTTGGATTGGTCATACGTCGCGGAAAGAATACGACGATATCTCACACGCTGCTTTGACGTGGAATCCACAAGGGACAAGACAAAGAGGGAGACCATCAATGACTTGGCAGAGAACTATACGGCAAAATCGGTTCACGAAGTAAGACATATTGCACAAAACAGAGAAAACTGAAAATCTATTGTAGAAACCTTAAGCTCCTAAAAGTAGTATGGAAATAAATAATAATAACTATTTGAGTTAGTTAGGTAGTGCCGTCTAGCTCAGTAGTGCTATGAACTACACATTTCTAAGAAACTCAAATATGTTATATAGTGAGCCATCGCACTACAGAAAGCTCCGCCTGGATCGGAGCCTGGCAATTACCTTTGCCGCTAACTGTGCCCCTTTCTAGACTTTTTTTATTTAGAAACATAACTTTTTAGATAATTTTCGATTTTAAATGATTTAGCTTAAAGACAAGCCTATTATACATTTTGTGTATTGGTAATGTCGAAAAATGTTTCCAACATCCATTGTAGGATAAGCGGCTGCGAAAACGACGGAGCCCCAAACTGCCCGGTAATATGATGCGGCTGTCGGTGTGATTTACCACCCGCAGCGGCTTTGAGGTGATCGACGAATGCGCGCTGATCCCAATGGACCAATTTAGTTCAAGACAATAATATGTATATAAACACACGAGTTTTAATTTGATTATAAGTATTTATAATTGATATGCGAACAGCATGTACGTGTGCCTTCATGTGCTGACGCTAACAGACTTCAAACTAAGTGGCGTGATTTTACATATTTTATTCATAATTACTTAAGCTAAGCATAAGAAAAGACAATAATAACTGTTGTTAAAGCTCGCTCACTAACGGCGCTATCAAGGCGCTTAACTCGCTCTGAACGCATTATCGCTTATCATAAGCGCGATCTCTGCAACGGCTTTGCATCTCTGGCTGCAGCGATGACGTATGCGCCTCTCTTAAATCCTCTCTTAATCGTAGCTTAAACATCCATAGCAGGCCTTGGAGCTTAAATCAAAATCGTGAAAAAGATCCTTTTTTTTAAAAAAAAAAAGGTAGTATTTGATATTCCTCAAAAATAATTAATAACTTTTCTAAAGAATTCTGAAAATGAACAAGATGGGCCCATATGACGTTGGGAAGAGTCAGTTTATTAAATACAATTTTTTTTTATCAAAAAGGTGGTTAACCTTGACCAGGATCTTGTGTGCACAAGCAATCCACCGCTGCTAAGGCAATTGATGATATTAGCCATGAATCCAAACGCCAAGGTCGCAGTGAATAAATCGATTACGCAGATGCCATGGACTATGAATAAATTTGCGAAAAGCTTTATTTTGCATAACTTAGGTTTTTTATGTATGGCATCTCGCGGTAGAGCGACCTACCTACTGTTAGTTGAATATATTGGTCAGGGGAGTAAAAAAGTGTAAAGAAGCAAGAACTTTACTGCAACTTGAAATGAATTGAAGTTATGCGAAAAAAAATTTTTGTTGACCTATGAATCGAACTAAATCATTCGTTTTTAAAAAGCGTTGAGAGCAGGCTTGTTACGTCATCAAGCTAGTACATTTATTGAAGTTTTGCTGAGAACCTGACCTGCGTTCAAACGAACCACAATGTCGTTTTCAGCAACCTTCAAAACCTTTTCGACAACTCAATATCGTAAATATAAGTTATTTGCAAAATTTTTCAAGTTTAAACTCTTTTTCAACAAAAAGCTTTCTAAATTTGTGGTCCTCTATTTTATTTCGTAACAGCTACCTGGTTTTTTGGGTACTTCTATAAAACTTATTTTTCGCTTCCAAGTTATGACAAACTATAAAATTCATTGCAACGCACAGCATTCAAGCATATCAAGAGTAGTTTTTGCTTTCTATAGAGCTCCGCCGGAATACATAAATTTTACTTTTTACCAGTGTTGCCTAACAAACAATGCATACTTTTGAGCGCTAAATGAAGCAATTTCTCACTTGGCATTGCGTATGTGACACGCATGATAAGCGCTAAATGCAGGCAACTGGACTCCTATAATCCTATAAAGCCCACTTTGCAACTACCCGCTAGCATTACTACAACTTTCGGAATTTCGGGCAGGTGAGTAACTGCGAGCTGCATTTTCCGAATTTCCCAGCTTATTGTTATTCAAGAGCGAAAGTTTTTTTTTTGTTTTGTAAGTCACAAGATGTTGAAAGGATTTTATTTGTGGCCCACTTCTACAACCCACACTTAACTCGCAGCAGTCGCCGGAATAGTTTTATGACTCTTTGCCGACTTTAAATGCCTTTGGAAAATTGCGTTTAAATTGATCTTTAGTGCACGTGCAGGTGGCCAACCTAAAGTCATAAAGCGTATTTTAAAGTACCATCAAGGCGATGACGATGCAAGCACTTTCAGAAAACGATATATACTTTTTTATACGTAGCTATATGCTATGTAAGTTTGTGTAATATATATAGATATATATGTATATAGGGTAGGGAATGCTATATAAATCAAGTGCTACTCTTCGGTGCAGCCAATTTTGTTGAGCTGGAGAACTTAAAAGGCAGCAATGGATGCGGTGAACCACAAATATTTTCATTTCCTTAGTTTTGTGTTCTGCTTTTAACACACGCCGTGAACAATAAGTCATAATGAGCACTAACAGAAAAAATGCGAAAGAGAGGAAGAGAGTAAGAAAGATTGAAACAAAGAGAATGAGAGAAATAGGAAAAGAGAAAGAAATAGTAAGAGTGAGTAATTGAATGAGCGTCAGCCAAGGTGTACACTGTAGAAAAACAAAACCTATCGAACACGTACAGAAAAAATGGGAAAGATTAAGGATAGAGTGATTAAGTGAGATATTGAAGTAGAATGAGAGCCAGGTACAGTTAAAAAACAAAATCTTTTTAATACGAACAGAAAACAGAAGGGGACTGGGAAATCAAAGTGTCAATCAAAATATACACTAAAGAGATTTATAAGAGAATGTAAAATTGTGACTTTTGGAAAATTAAAAAAAAAAATATATATAATATGTATCAAAAGAAATCCATAGCATAACGAAAAAATTTAATTTTCGGCAACATTAGTCATGAGTGCTGCCGAATTACAAGTAACAGGTATAATCTCATCAATTAAAACTAAAAACTAATATAATTTCGAACTTCAAATCAGCAGCCACAAAAAAATCTATGTTTGGTGTTCTCCTCTTCGCAGCAGACAATAAGTCAGAATGTGCACGAAAGAAAAAGTGCGAGAGGGACGAAAAGCAAGAAAAAAATACAAATAGAGGGGAGAGAAATAGAGAGGCAAAGTTTTAGTGAACAATAGAAATGGAATGAGAGACAGGAAAAGTGTGCACTGTGGAGCATCATGATCACGCTTTGCGCAGGTGTAATTCATTTCTCTCAGAAATTCAGAGAACTGGTTCAACTTTTGTATGGTAGCTACTTATTAAATAATGGACAAAATTCGATTAAACTTCACACAAATGTGTTTATATATATTCCTTTATTCATAAATATTTCATATTTCATATAAAAGCGTGATTATGCTATATGAAAGCTATAAAAGAGCATAGGGCGTGTACAAATGTGTATACTAATATAAAACATACAAAAAAACGTGAATTAATTTTCGAAATTTTTTTTTTTATTTTCTAAATGCCATGACCAATTTTATGTCAGTTGCTTTAAGTTTTAGACTAAGCATTTGTGTGAAATTTGATCAAAATTGATTCTCTGTACCATACAAAAATTGAACCAAATGGTTCCTTATCGTCAGTGGATAAGTAAGGTTGGCTGCCGACCAACATTATTAAACAATAATAAAAAAATTATAAACTTAAAATGTAACTGAGAGAGAGAGAGAGCTTTCTCAACAGTAAAGCTTTTGACCCATTACTCGCACTGGTGCATGCAATAAGGGACAGCTTTTACGGGCAACGCAACCTTATGTCATTACATCATGCTGTGGATTTTGAAAACAATAAAAAAAACTTGTAACTTTCGTCCAATTTAAAAATACCTTATCCGATGTAATCCAATTTCAGGCTCTAGGTGAATTCACATAAATTGTACATTTTTTAAAAAATATTATTATTAATATTTCGTAATCAAAATCAGCAGCTCCAAAAAAAAATCTTAGTTTTATGTTTTTTTAATAATGGACACTGAAAGAAAAATGCAAGGGTGAGGAAAACAGTAAGTAGGAGAAATGGAAGGTAAAGTTCCACAACAAAACTTTTGGAAAAATAAAATATGAATTTCGAAAACTGCCTAATTCCAAGTTGCATGTAAGAGCAAATTAATTTAAAAACTGGATTTTTAAATAAATGAAATTGGATTCGCAAAAACTTAACTAAATATAACCATTTGTATGAAATATTTCCTTCATGTTGGTTGTCCATATAGTATTAAAATAAATACTTCCTAGAAAATCTTTTCCGTTTACCTCATTGTACTCCAAACATCTGTATATAGACACGGGGTTAAACTATTCCATTTATACACAAGCAATCTATGTATCGAAGTTTTTACCACGCCACAAGCTCTACAAAATCGAAGCAACATTATTATCTTTTTTTTTGTGGAATAAATATCTCCAAAGCTTATGGCAATATGGTTATACTAGATTATAACATTGAGTGTGCAGGCAAGAAGAATTCTTTGGAAAATCCAAGCAAGCTTTACCTGAGTTACAGGCAGCTCGAGTATGACCTTACTGACCTTACTAACTTTTTACTGCTAAGCTCAGCTTTGTGACCCCTGCTAAAATATTGAAATTCAAATTTGTGAATTGTTCTCTCTATTGAGGGAGCAAGGAAATATTATATTCATTCTATGTTCTATAGTTCTATTTCACGTCACAAGAACTTTCAAAAAATTATATCGCATTCGGAATCGGCCACACTGATAACTCCCTTCATTTCAATTATGGATCCATGTTCCCTACCTCGACAAATGTCGCTGCTGTGGAGATGAGGAGAAAATATAAATCATTTCCTGAGATGTGACTGCCCTACACTTTCTATGAAGCTAATCCAATACCTGGCGAAGCCATACTTTAAAGATCTGGACTGTCTGGCAAGTCTGACCACTGGTGACGTGACTCTTTCTATAGAGTCCTTAAAACCCAACACATTTCTCCTTATGCAAATTTGATAGCATCACAATAGACCATAAAATATAGGGATGATATCGGTTTGAGCCGATCAAGTTATCCGACTCAACCTAACTCATAAAATTATAATATTTTATTAAAGAAGTTCACCATATACGATATTTGCCGAAACAATTAACATGTTTGGAATCTACCACCCGAAATATGGAATAAAAATAAGGCAAAAATCAAAATCTCAAGCCCCCCGAATCGGATAATATTCACTTTATTTGCACAATCGGACTTTTGACTCGGTATCATTATCCCTAAAAACGCTGGATGTGATGATTCTATCGAATTCTTGTAGTTTGTGCATTTCACACACTAAAACTCCACAGTGTACTCATAAGCTAAAACTGGAAACATCCAAGTGGAGTGCCCTATCGAGTAGTTGCTGCACGCACTCAACTACAAGTAATCAAGACTTTGCCCCTCACTACGCCCTATCATTTATTAACTGATCACGTGCAGCCAACAAATGATGTTTTTTTGCCAGGACTAATGCTTGTTGCAGCATCCCGAAACTTTGCTCCCTACTCTGGTGCTGCACAAAAACCATGCGACTCCTGCTGCTGCTCCTGCTGCTGCAGTTAGTCGTCACATTCTCGACTAGGGCAAGGAATTAAGCAAGCATTCAACATTTGTTGCGTGACAGAATCATTTTGACAAATTGAATTTGCCAAGGACGTGCTGTTGATTCATTGCAGTTACGTCCCACAAGTACATCCCCAGTTTCTAGCTCACTCACGCTTCATTGATGATGTCTGATTCCTGACTTGACTAGCTGACTTGATGTGGACACGCCTGCCTGCTATTTCCATGTAAAACTTTTCAATTACTTTATAGTTTCAAGTCGATTTGCTTGGCAGAAACTCAGAGGGGTCATTCCCGGAACTCTCTTGTAAAATATTACGTATACGTAACATAAGCTATTAAAACGTTCAAAGTGCGGTTGCCAACGATGCACAGCTTATGAGCTGTTTGCTCAACTTTTGATTTTATTTAGTAATTAGACTAAAACTAATGAAATTCATTAAATATTTATAACTTTCTTGTCGAGAGTCTAAGTTAGCCGGGTAAATTGCACATGTTAGGAACAACAAGTGCACTCCTAAGCAGACACATGAACTGTTGTATGCTTCCATAAGTGCCCCTCAAGGTCTAATAATATGAAGTATCATGTTACCGACTTGATGTATCTCTATATGCTTTCAAAAAGGCTTTAAGCATCATTTAACATAAGACTAAACACTTAACCAAGCATATTTTCAGATCTCCCCCCAAAAAGAAAGTCGATTTTGATCTTAAAGAATCAACTTAAGAGCAGTGAAAAAAAATCTTAACTTAAATAAAAGAAAATTTTTAATTTTCGCAACTGGGTCGGTTGCAGTCGGGACATCTAAACGATAATATACCCTATACTCTACCTTAGCACATAATAGGTATAATTTTGTAATATGTATTTTCATTTATTTATTATATGAGTTTTAACTCTTAATTTTTGAAGCAAAAAAAAAAATGTGGAGTAATAGTTAAAATTAAAATTTTTTTTCAAATCACTAAATTTTTTTACTTTAAAAATAAATTGATAATAACAATAATTATTTCAAAATAAAAGATTTTTGGAAATTTTATTAATTTATTTTTATTTTTAAAAATTAAATAATTAATTTAAATAAAAATTATTAATTTGTTTACTTTTTGATTTATTTATTTAATTTTGTTATGGCAAAAAAAAGTATTAACATGTAGTTTCATTTATTTATTATTTGAGTTTTAACTCATATTTCTTGAACCAACAAAAAAATAATGAGTAATAGTTAAATTTAAAAATATTTTTTAAATCACAAAATTTTTTTTTTTTTTTTTAATATTAAATTTGTTGCGTCGCAAAATAGAAATATTCCGCAACGCGCCGACTGTTCCAATAATTCCTACTTGGGTGCTTGTCAGTCCTAGCTATCAATTCTCTGGCTAAATGATAGGGGAACACTGAAAGCAAGTCAGCTCACTCCACTTCATTATATAAAATATTTTTTAAGTGAACCAATTGATAATATTGACGCGTTGGACTTAGGTACAGACTCTCTAAATAATCAGGAGAAAGATCATTTGAAAAGATTCCCTATATTTTTGTAAAAAGACGAACCTGCGATTAATTTGATTTATTTTGTAAATTCATTTTTTGATTTTTTTAAATGAACCAGTTTTGAGCCAAAGTATACTTGCAACTGCTCAAAGGCTTTTTTTTTTCATAATATAGGTTCAATAGAAATCGTCTTGAAAAATTTGGAACTTAAGCTCGAGCAAGTGTGGCTTTGTGTCTCGTGGTTTGGCAGTAGTGCAAACCGTCCAAAATATGGTTCAGTTCTCAATTCGCAATCCAAGCAACCTCAGTTCGTGGTCAATCGTTTCAATCTAGCTCAACCTAATATACTCTTTCAGCTAGTTAAAAGTTATAAGGTATGTAAAAAGTTGAATGTACGCCAACTACAGCGCTTTTACATAAGTTATGAGTGCATTTTCATTGTATTTTTAAGCCAATACATACACATATGTGTGTGTATTTCTGTGTGTGTGTGTGTGTGTTGGCGCTTTCAAAATATAAAAGGCTCGTAATATAATATTTTTTCCCAACTTTAACAAGCACACCATAATACATACGAGCTGGACGTACGCCCCCTGGCTATATTTCAGCTTTGGCGCACACACACACATACACACTGTGACGTCACACGCCCCTTGTAATGACGGTGACTTTGCAGTTTCCAACGTGGTCTTTCATACGACCCTTATAACAAGCAAACCAAATGGCTTCGAATTACTGATTGATAGACTTCAGCTCAATAAATTCAATTGTCAGCGGTGTTGCCGGCATTCCTTGCTGACTTCCTGCATCGTTATTGTCGTTGGCTTTACTCAACATGCTACCAAGATTTATATTGTGGTCTGTTGACCACTGACCGAGTACCGAGTAGCGAGGCGAGGGATCGACCCACCAACTGCTCCAGGCCAAAGTCACAATTGAACATTATTCTTTTGTGCTTAACGATGGCGTCTTATGCCTAAGCTGTAGAAGGCAAACAACAGCAGAGCGAAAACACATGACAGGCAATTTGTGTTTATTACGTATCCGTAAAGTATCCCATGCTTTTAACGATAAGATCCAAAGGCAACCCAACAACATCAACAGCAATAAAAAGCGCGATGACCTTCATTATTTTCAAGAGTCAACACGCGCTCACTAACACACACTCATACACACCCAAAACCCACTTACACACACACACACACACACTCACACATGCAAGTGAAACAAAAAGCTAGAACAATTTTTTGTCTCATTAAACGCTCATTTTTATACGAACACTTTTTATGCACGTTATTTGTAGGGTAGCAGGTATATTAAGTTTGAGCAAAGGTATGCAACAGGGAGTGGAAAATATTTTTGAAGTTATAAGGCATATAAACAAGGAATTTTCAATAGCCAAAAATATAGGGAAACGATATCGGTAGCAGATACTTTTTAGGTAGCTGATTTTAACTTATTTATGCATAAGACCTTATTTGTTTTTCAAAATTTCAAAATGGTGAATCCAAGATGGCTGCCGAAAGCAGAAAAATCCTTTTTGTGATTATAGCACGAGTTGGGTATGCAAATATGGGTTTACGGGGTCGCGAATCTGGGGCTAGAATTTAAAATTGGAGGACTCAAGATTGGCAGATTGCATTGAATCGATATTTTCCCTTATCCTCAGTATAATCTCGTTATATAACCAACATTATTGATTGCTCATTTCTGTATGCATTATGACGCTGATAAAACTATTTAACTTATGACTTTCTATGGAGCCAAAGATAAAGGCAACCGCATCAATCTTTATCGACTCATGTTTGTCACCGAAGTTTTCGCCAAGAGCTTGAGGAAGGCATTGAACCCTTATTCAGCCTTATTCTCAATACGCTGAAGTCTGCAAATGGGAGAAGCAATGGAACCTTGTGGAGCGATCTCTCAAGGCCAAGTTTCTTATTCATCAGGACGACAAGACTGTATATATAACTATATAAACTTTGAGGATGTACTATTATAAATAAATAAATAAATAAAATAGCCTATGTCTCTGAGGCTGTAAGAAATATAGACAAGTAGTTTAAGCAAAGGATGCCCATTATTCGGGCGCAGGTTCTGAACCTTAAAGTTGATACCTAACCGCAAAATACCTGGACAGATGCTAGTCAACACAAAAAATTGTCAGTAAGACCTAAGACTTGTTTTGCTTAGCCTCGATACATAATTGATTAACTAATTAATTAACAAAAATTTGTTAATAAAATTATGAGCAGAAAATTTAACAAAAATCTTTGAGTGTAAAGCTATGATATAAGTATGATAAATAACTATTTAATATTTATGTACTATGATTTCTTGATACTACATTTTAGTGTAAGGCTATGCTATAAATATGAGAAATAACTATTTATTATTTATTTACTATGATTTATTCAAATATCTAGGAGTGGTCCTAGACAAACTACTCAACTGGAACTCCCACTTAAAACAAGTGCTCTCCAAAGCTACTCGAACTCTGTGGGCTTTTAGGAAATTCTTTGGCAGCACATGGGGCTTCAGTCCTAATATTATAGAATGGATATACCGAATGTGGCCCAAGACTCAGAAAAATGTGCCCATAAAGAAGTGCAGCAGTATGCCTATCTCTCGAGAGAGCTATGCGAACCTGTCCAACAGCTGTAATGGAGTCAGTTCTTGGACTCACACCACTGCCCATTTTCATCAAAAAGTCAGCCATGTAGAGTCTACTACGTAACCAGATCACATCTGGACTCTTAGCAAGAAACACTGGTCATGCCGCACTTATTTATTCCCTTCTTGACGTATCGATCTGCTCTAGATCAGATCTTATGATCATGGAATTATTTCACAACAAGAATTTTAGATCTCTTCTCCCAAGTCGGGAGACTTGGGCTGATGGCAGCCCCTGTGGAAACCACCGGTGGCAACAATGGTTCACGGATGGGTCCAAAACTGAACAGGGTGTAGGTGTTGGAGTCGTTAGACTCAACATCAGAATCTCTACTGCAATGGGCATCTGGCCCAGCGTCTTTCAAGGAGAGATTCATGCCATAGAGATCTGCGCCCACGGTATCTTTCACAAGGGAACTAGGGGAGCAACCATCTGTATTTATTCAGATAGCCAAGCTGCTATCAGGGCATTATCATCATGGAGCATCTCCTCCAGGATGGTACAAGAATGCCATAATTACCTCCAACTCCTGTCCTTCCGAAACAGACTCGTGCTATATTGGGTACCTGGACACTCAGGAGTGGGTGGTAACATGATCGCTGACGATCTAGCACGACAGGGTGCCTCCACCCTGACTACATCTCCTGCGCCTTTTTGTGGTATTGGTTGGTTCACAATTGTAAACAAATGGGCTGCAGGAGAACATAGGAGATACTGGTTCTCTTTACCGGGGCAGCGACAAGCAAAAGTGCTTGTCAAACCTCTGGATATGATCAAGACAAAAGGTCTTAGCGGAGCGGACTTGAAACTGCATACCTATCTGGCCACCACATTGTTAGATGCCACATACAGAAAATTAGGCTATCGGGCTCTTTAGAGTGCAGACTCTGTCTCGAGGACGATGAAACCACCAGACATATTCTCTATGACTGCCCAACGCTGGTGTGGGACAGAGCCTGTCACATGGGAAAGGAACGGATTAGATCTTCTGGTCGCAGTGCCCCACATCTTTGTGAGGAACCCATACGAGGAAAAAAAAATACTATAATTTATTAAGCGAATTCAATTTATTATAATTACCAAATAAATAATAAGCTTAGTTTGGTTATAGATAAAGAAATTTGAAATTTTTTTTAAAGTAACAAAATTATATATGTATAATGTACTGTACACCTAAAGGCAGGCCCGACGAGAGGGATGGCAAAGGCGGGGATTCCTCCCGGTCCCACAGTTTTCTCAGGATTTTCTTTCTACAGCCCTACCTAAAGGCAACAAATTAGGTATATGAACCAAATAGAGCTATGTGAAGCAAATAGACAATAGAATCCCGGCACGAAAATTGTCTAAAAAAATAGTAAAATAGAAAAAAAAAAAAAAAAACTTGTTTTTCTTTAAAGTTTTTTCCGAAAGTTGCAAAAATTCATATGGTGTCATAAAATTTTGAAACAACGCACTAAATTAGAAGCTATACCAATTTTCAATAAACAAGGTACATTAGAAATAGTGAAAAAATAGGATAGTTTATGTACATTTATTGGCAAATTGTTTTTCGTAGTCGCAATACAATGGCCTACAAAAACCAACTGACTCGGCTAAAAATTTCGAGTGCTCTTTTACGCTTCAAACTAGCCTATTTTTTTATAGTTAAAGATATAAATAGCGAAAAAAATCTTTAAAAAATTATGAATTATAGAAATAAAAATATTATTGTGTATTATCTTAACACAAATTCGTAGAAAAAGCTCAAAGAATATTCCAGAGTAAAGCATCGCCTCGAGAAACGGGTATACAGAAGTCGGTCACTTCCGAATTTGCAAGCTCGATTTTTTTGTGCTATTTTTTTTGTTGTCAGCAGCCGCGGTACTTGATTAATATGCAATTCCTTGATGGCAGTCAGGCCATTAATGCACACACACGCACGCAGATAAAGGGCAAAGAGCTAACAAATACATTCATATATGAAGCTGTGTGTGTGTGTGTGCAGCGCCGCCATTGTTTGTCAAGTGGATAGCAAAAATAGCGCGCAAAAGACTGTGGCAAAAACAAAGGGATAATTTAAACTCTGTCATAAACTAGGTTAGCATGGACACAAACCACCAAAATAAACAAAAAAAAATAAAAATGCTTTAATGCGGCTTGCTGCAACGTCAGACAAACTCACATACACACACCCCCAAACCCTTGAAACCGCCCTCGTTTTTGCTGCAGTTTTATAATAACTGTCGGTTTGGCATTTTTTGCTTTTGATTCTTCTTTATTTTCTCTTTGCCGCAGACAATGTGCGCATTTATTTTATTTTATATCCTTACACACAAACACACACACATGCGCTGCTGCATATGTATGCATGTATTTGTTCATGGCTGCATTTTATTTTGAACAAGTCTTTTGAACCTTTTATTTTTTTTTTTAATATTATATGTATATAAATTTTATAGCAAGTCAAATACCAAAGTATTATAAAGTTAGTAAAAAAAATGTGTTTTTTTTGTGAAATGTGCAAAATATAAAAATAATAAAAAAAACACTAATTAATAAATGCATTATTTGATATTTTTACATTTTTTATGTATTTTTGCATTTTAGGCATTCAATTTTTTTTCATACATCTTCGATGGCAGATATCAATATTTAGTAGATTTTTGGTATAAAAAGTGAAACATGGCCCTAGTTGCGCAATGCGCATTGGGGTTAGATACATAAAAGATACAAAGCCATAGCCGCAGAATGCTTTCCAACATCATCCTATCCTCAATCCTAGTTGATATAGATAGATGCACGCTGTTGCGCAAAATGTTTTCAGATTTCAATTTTAAGGAAAATAACTTTTTGACGCTAGACTTTAACAAAGTCCATAACTCAACACCTGCATTGCTTACCCAATCATCATAGTGACGTAGATAAATGAGTGTTAATTTTAACGTTTATGATAGTGTCTTTATAATTTACGGCGAAAATTTTATATGCGCCATACATAATTTTATTTATTTTGTTTTTTATTTATTGTTATCATTATTATTTCCTAAGTTAAGGCGCCAAATATGATAAAAATATTACCTTCTAAAAAAAGAGTAAGTATCGTAAGCAAAAACGAGCTTTTTTATAAAAAAATTATAAAATTACATATTTTTTTTATAAAAAATTTTCATTTTTTCATTGAAAGGGTCTAGCTGGATAAGGTACTGGAAACTGCCCCCAGCGATTTTTGAAAACTAATGATGCAGTTCGATGCATAATGTAAAAAAAAATGTTTCGCAAAATTTCATTTTTTAAACTTAACGCGTTACGGCTTCTGACTTAACTACTGAATATTTTTAAACCAATTTTTTTTTTATCTAAGTTGACAACAGGGCTATTTAAAAAAAAATATTTAATTTTATTTTAAGCAACACATTTTCTTAAAAAAAAATAGGAAATTTCAAATTTTTAAACCAAATTAGCCCCTCTCAATATCAGAAATTCTAAATTCTAGTTTATGTTTAGAATTTAGAATTTCAGATATTGAGAGGGGCTAATTTGGTTTAATTTTTTGTGTTGAGTGTAGCCCCATACATTTTTATTAAAATTGCATGATTTAATGCAAATAATTAAAAACTCGTTTGTTGAGCAATGTCAAATTTTTAAATTTACCTACAAAATAAATCAGTTTTTTTTCATAATAAAAACAAGAAGTATGTATTCTATTAAATTTGTTTTATTTTTTTTTAGCATTCTTCCACCAAATCGATTTGATTCATATTCGCACCAAATATAGAAAGTATAAAACCACGTGTTTTAAAAAAAAAAAATGGTGATTGACATATTTAAGGAACATACTTAAAAAAAATAAGAAAATTTCATTTCATGTGTTGGTTAAAAAAAAATTTAATTTTTGCCAACTATTGCCAAGTTAGATTAAAAAAAATTGGTTTAAAAATATTCAGTAGCTTAGTCACAATCAAATAAAACCGAAAAACCGTTTTTTTTTTAGTTAATTTTAAAAAATTAAATTTGCGAAAAAATTTTTTTTTGTTTTATGCATCGAACTGCATCATTAGTTTTCAAAAATCGCTGGGGCAGTTCCCAGTTTACCCTTTGAAATGCAATTTTTTATAAATTTAAATTTTTTGCCACAATTTTTTTACATAAAATTATTTTTTTTTTAATTCAATCATTTTTTATTTAAAAATTTTTTTCTAAAGAAAGTTGTTTTTTTAAAAAAATTTAATACAAAAAATACATTTTTTTATACAAAAAAAATTCGTATAAAAAAGTTTTTATAACAAATATTATTTCATATACTTTTTCTTCTTCTCCCAAACCCTTGTTTACCTCTTTTCGGATTCACTTATGCTCCTCCTGAGGTGTGGGTATGCGATCTCAGCGTTTGTCTGCAGGCATTCCGATCCTGGATCATGTCGTCGCTGAGACCCATTCGTTGGTGATGTTAAAAGGTGATGTTTTTGGCACTTGCGTATGGATATTCGTTAGTTATGGACTTTCCTTTTACACCGGCGGTTGTCTCCAGACCCGGTAACCAATCGCATACACTGATCTTTGGAAGATCTTTAAGATGTTAAAAATGTGCCTCAGGCTCAATGTGATGGTAAGTATGCCTGCATCTGACTAGTTCTCTTTTAGGGACCTCTTACGCCAGGCAGAGAATACCGTGGTGATAAATTATATTACAGGAATTTTTAATTTTGTAATTTTGACAGAAATTTCCAACTTTAGCTACAGGTATTATTATGTATTATTTCATATACATAATTGTATATTTATTTTAAATTGTATATAATCTTATATAAAATTAATTTAATAAAAAGTAATAAATGTCCTTTCGTCAGATGAAAAAATAACAATTATAAGAAAAATTTATAAAAAACCCAATTTCTTAAAATTTTTATTTTTTAAAAAACCAATTTTTTGTAATTGTTATTTTATAAAAAATTATTTTTTATAATTGTTATTTTTTAAAAAATAATTTTTTATAATTGTTATTTTTTAAAAAATAATTTTTTATAATTGTTATTTTATAAAAAATAATTTTTTATATATGCTATTTTGCAGCCTGACGAAAGGACATTCATAGCGTATCGGGATTGGATGTGCACCATATTTTTTTTCTTAACATATTTTTTTCTTATTTAATTCTTAAAAAGGCAAGATCTCATATACCTCGATATATTCAAAGTCAATTATTAAATTCAACAATTAGATGATAAAGCTCCAGCGCTGAAGTGTTGTCATGTTCAGTGGAGTAAGCAGGAATTAAAATGTTATATTCCTTAAATTTTTTTAATACCAATCTAAAATTTTTTCATAAATTAAACATGACAGAAAATATTGAACCACAACAACATTTACAAATCTTTATTGACAAAAGCATCATAATTATAGGAATTAATGTATATTATCATTGCCCGTTAAACAACTTTATGCAATTTTATGGCTCTTTTATTGATTTTGAAAATTAAGTGCAAGGCTTGCAAATAAAAATAACTCTTATGAAAACATTTCACTTTTTTTATTAGCCTTGTCATTAGGCAATTGTTTTTATTTTATTAAAAATACATTATTCATTTATTGGTTTTAAAAATGAAATGTAAATTTAATAACAAAATAAATCGCAGCAAGCACACATTTATGTGATAAAAAAATTAGTGGCATGCCCAATTTGCGAAAAAAAAAAAAGAAATAAAATAACTTCAATTAAATTGCATTTTTGGCACTCTTCAATATTGTTCTTATTTATTTTTTTTATTGAATCATGCGAATCGTTTATTGTAAATGTCATAGTTTTTATTCTTTTTTTATTAACTTTTTTATTCATTTATTTGCCCACGGGCCACGAAAAAATTGATGCAAACTGATAAGCAACATCGATGGACAATTTGTTTTAATGGCATTGCATAAACATCAATTAAATATGTTTAAAAAATTGCTTAAAAGCAAAAAATGTACAAATGAAATAATTGTTTAAGCGACTAAACGAAGAAAAATTTAATGCATATATATAGCATGTACAAATACATTTAAATTTTTTAACATTCAATTAAATTATATCACGCCCACGCACAAAATGAAAAGAATGTCAGAACTGGTCATGGTTGGAAAAATACACTTTCCAAAAGAGCTTATTAGCTTTGTCTTGAAGTATTTTGTTTTTTTTTTTTGCGTACAACTATTTGTATTTTTCGAAGACTGCGCAGATATCGAAATGTGAGAGACTAAAAATGTTTTTTTTTAAGGCCAGTACACACCAGCCGGAAATGCTTCCGTACAAAAACTGCAATTTATTTGCTTTAGAAACATACAGTGAGTAGCTATCTATTAAACAGTGGTTTAAATTACGTTGTATAATTAACGCGATAATTATGTAATCTGGTACAATCTAGTGCTGGAAGTAGTGATGAGCGATACTGTGAATTTTCAGTCACAGCGACAACTGTCGCTATCAGTGACAAAAGGTCGTGACAGTGACACCGAGTACGTAATAAAATTTTTACGAAAGAACATCGCGGATTTTTATTATGCTTTTAAAAACAAAAAAAATAAAAAAATTTTTAAGGCACTAGTCTCTTCAGCTACTAGACACTTACTTTGCATGTGACCCTTCTTCATATTGCAACAAATACTTCAAAACTATTGTATTCATTAATGCTAGCCACCTATTTTGTAACCGTTCATAAAATAATATACAAAATGCAAAATACGCGCCAAGTACTTACCTGCAGTATTTACTCTTGCAATATTTTGTTAATATTGGTACGGATCTTGTACTTACGAATATTTTGTGGCGGTTCATACGAACTTATATATCCACGAGTATTTTGTCAACTTGGTATGAAAATACTTGGCGCGTATTTTGTATCAGTTCATATACCCACGAGTATTTGGTCACCGTGGGTTGTAACTGTGACAAAATACTCTTACTCTCATACCAATAGCGAAAAAATACCTGCAGCGTATTTTGTAACAGCTCATGTTACGGTGACAAAATACTCGTCACTGATACGACTCGTTACATTTTGTCGCCGTGACAAAATACTTGTCACTGATACGACTCGTTACATTTTGTCGCCGTGACAAAATACTTGTCACTGATGCGACTCGTTACATAAGAATACTTGTGACAAATCACAGGTACGTAAATATTGCCCATCACTAGCTGGAAGTAACATCGATGTTATATCGATGCATCGATGTTTTTTATTTTTATCCGATCATCGATATTTTTATTTCGATTATCGAACAAATCCCATTACGGACATAAGATGGGCAATCAACGGCATCCACGTCGTAGACACTTTTCGCTTTTTTAGAAAAACACAAATCTCAAAAGATCCGAAATAAAAGGGTTGACTCAATTTTGGCACTTCGACAACATTTTAATGCCGAAAATTTTGATTCAATTCATAAAATGAGCCCGCATGCAAGCAGGGCTCATGAAATGACCATCAATTTTATTTAATAGCCATAATGAATGGATCTCAAATTAGTTTAAAGATTTGAGACTGCAATTCTGGCTGGAACAGAACATTTTTTTGTTATAACTCTCAGGCTGCCAAAAAAAAGTGGTGTAAACTTAACAGGTGACAGAGGCACCCCTTATGGACTTTGGGCAGCTGAATCCGAAGTCCAAAAAACCCCGATCCAAGGGTTCTTAGATAATATCCAAATTATCTCGTTTTATGGGATTTTTTGGTGGTTATCTCCGATTCAGCTGCTCAAAATCCATAAGGGATGCCTCTGTCACCTGTTAAGTTTACACCACTTTTTTTTGTGTATCTGCATTAACTTTTGTTTTCGTTGTATAACCTTTTGGATAGCTATTTATTATTTCTTTGCTTATTTTTTTATGAAATGTAATTAATTTTGAAATGTATATTATGAAAATATAGTTATCTCTTATTTTGTTTGTTAATTCGATTTTATTATTTGAAAATACTTATATAACCAAACCAACAGATGGCCCAATCTGAATTAATTTAAGCATTCAAAAAATGGCCGCCAAATGTACGTCGATGTATCGAATCATCGATGTATCTAAGTTAAAAATATCGAAAACATCGATGTTTCTCCAGCACTAGTACAATCCATATATTATTTTCAATTGAATCAATTTTGTAACTATAACTTTTATTTACATTTCGTATCAAATCAGAAACCGATTTTGTTTTAATTTTCATATGGTAACTTGGTCCCTTATCGGTAACAAATAATAAGTATATAATATTTGGGATGTTCCATAACGTTATTTCGCTTTTAAAATGAAGTTGCTGCACATTACTTTTGGTTGTGCCGACTTTTTATATGTTACCACAAAAACATTGAGCAAAACTGTTTTGTCTTATTTCTTTCGACCTCTGCATACGGCTTCCGTACTTTCGCGACTATTATTTTTTATATGAAGTGTGTTTCGAACGGAAGCTTTTCGAAAAAAGCACCTGATAAAAGTTGATGTAGCCGAAAATTTCATTAAAACAAAGACGATAAGAAACGATTTTTCAATTTAGAACATTGTATATTATCTGAATTATGTAGTTTTATTATTTTTAACAATATTATTACTACTTTAGTGTTTTGCATATGAATAACATATATTCACAAATAGAATTGAAAATTAAAAAATCTTTTTCTGTAGTAGAATTATGGCTTCTTGCAACAACTTTTTTATACTAATTTGTTGGGCAAATAAATTTGGGTCCTATAGCAGTGGAACTGCTGAGTTCTTGGCTGCGAATTAATTGTAATCAGATAGCCAGATATTGGTGAAGGAACTTATAATAAGACCCATAGTAAAAAAGAGACCCCAAATTTTCATGTAACCTAATTAAATATTATCATCAATGAAATATTATTTCGATAACCCATAACCACCTTACACAGCATCTTTACAGCTACGAGATTGTTGTTTTTAGGCGATTTCTATATATTTTGATTAATATCAACACGCATCCATGATCTGCTTGGAGATACATATTAACTCTTTAAGAAAATAAGGTTTAACTGATTAATTCAGAAGAATCCATCTCCATTCACGCTTACCCATTTTATTTCAAGCTTTTTTTATCTAGGCTTTTTGTAAGCCTAAGTTACTTTATCCGATGCTCGAAATTATTGTAGTACATATAATAGTTTATTTTGATTAGCTCTTACTTTTTAAGGACGTTGGTCTTTACTTAAACAAGGCAGCATTTTTTGCAAACCGCATATTTGTTTTGATGATATGATAACTTATCATAAAAGAAATTTATGCTCACCTGCAACGAGAATTTTAAAAAGAAAAATATTTTTATAAAATATCGTAATAAGTCAAGTAAGAAATTTACATTTACTCCAAATATATTCCGCACTAATTTATTTTATTTTTCATATCATTAGCTCATTCAAAAATTTTATTAAAAAAAAAACATAAACACATCCATTAAAAAATATAAAAAAAATGCTTTCTTCATGGCACACAAATTTGTCATAATCGACATTATCAAATAAAATCTTTTAGCCACTTAAATAAAAAATGCATAAGTAAAAAACGACCTCGATGCATGGAATAATCAGATTTCTGTCTTACACTGTTGGACAATTTAAGAACTGGATTAAAGACAATTGTGTTTTTAAAAAATATATCTCCTTAAACATATATCTAATATAAAAATATAATAAAAGTAAGTCAGCGGATCACTTTTTAATCGATCTCTTCCACATAAGTTTTTTTGCAAGCTAATTATCGCTAAAACATATCTCCGATATGAATAAAGATTTTTATTAATCTATGTTTTTGACCATAAGATACAACTTGATTTATATATATATATATATAGAATTGATATATTTTTTATAATATTGTAGTTTAAATGTATTTTTTTTAATGCTAAAAAATTAGAATGCTCACATGTTATGCAAAATAGTCAACAAAGTACTTGGTATCTTGTAATAGTGACAAATAAGCATAAATTATCGGAATGGAAAGCTAATAAGGTAAAACTACCTAAACCTCCTCTATTGACATTAACAATTTTACAATTTTATGGGTTCTAGCAAATACAATTTTAATAGAGAGTATAATTCCATAAAATATTCATCCGCTTCACTTATTTTTACCTACATAAATGTGGCCAGAAATCAGTTCGAACCAGGAATTAAGCTGATCGACTGGATATGCACTTCCAGACATTATTGGAAATAGAAATCAAGTCATAGTGGTTTAAAAAGCAGCCAATGCAAAAAGGGGATCAACAGCTTTTTAATTCGTTTTTGACAAAAAGCTTTTTAATATAACCAAAGGATTGTATTTTTAACAATTTGTAGTTTCAAAATTCAATTACTTTCAAAATTATAAAATTTAAGTGCAAGTAGCATATAATTTTAAAAGAGACATCTAAAGAAAGTGCTCACAAGACAGTTTTCAAATAAAAAATAGCGAAATATTTAATACTTATGTTCAATTAGCTGCATTTTGATATTTTTTACAGAAATTAAATAGTTTTTCTTTTTTCAATAAACTAAATTGCTGTTGCTTTTTAATACTTAAAAAATATTACTTGGAACTAGGGTTTTAGGAAAGAATTTCAAGGAAAATATTTGGATATTTTTTGGGAATCAAACCAGACAACAACTAGTCAAGAAAAAAAAGCTTAAGCAACAACTTGTTCAAAATGTAACAATTGGAAATCCCAAACAAATAAAAACTTTTCATGAAGACAGTTAAAGTGGATATCCAGATAAGTCTTGGGAAGCACTTTTTAAGAAGACATTAAAAGATAGTGCACTTAAAAATACGTTTGTATTTACATTTTTCAACAAAGGAGCCTCCTCAGTCAGTTGGCAAAGTTCTTTTCTTTAAGGGACACAAACTTATAAAGTTCAAGTTCAATGGTGGATTAACATACAATTCAAAAAGGGTATCTTAGCTGTGCCATAACGTCGCCTCTGTTCACTCATTTATCTTATTTGCATTTGTTAACCCCTGCAAGCGTTGGGTGACTGACTTTGACTCACCACAGCAGCTGTGGGGGGGCCTAAGGTTAATTGATGATAAATTCAGCATATGCATGGGCTTGTGTGTGTATGTGTGTGTGTGGGGGGGGGAACTCTAGCGTTTAAAGCTTTTTTACAGCAATTGCAACAGCTGGGGGCGCCCTTTTGCAGGCATTACACACACACACACAAACACACATAAAAAATGAGCTACAATAAAAACGTGAAACATGAAACAACAAACGATAATAAATAGGTATGCAGAATGTCATTTAATTAATGAGTTATATATTAAATTATAAACAAAGAGCATGCAGAGTGCCAACAAAGCAACACAAATTTAATTGAAGCACACTTCATGCGCCCCTCTCTCTCTCTTAACAGCTCCTCTTTCTACTTTGCTCTTTAACTGCTGGCAACAAGTGACAAGTGCAATGATTTTTGTGGGGGCTCTCCACAGTATTGCGCTCAGAGAGTGTTTGCTGCCTGTGTCTATGTGTGTGCGTGTGTATTTGTTTGTGTTAGTGAGCGTATGTGTGTGTGCTAGTCAATTGTAGTTACAATTTGTTGCAAGTGTCAAAGAGCAAGCAGCTAGCATACAAAAATTTGTCAACTCAAGCCAAACGATCTCTCAACTGCAGTTGATTTCAATTAGTCAGCTCTGGTCACACTGGCCAACTCTTAAGTGTATGCTAGTGTGTATTTGTGTGTGATGGGGTCAAAGTACACATTTGATAACTATATAAATGGTTTTTGATTTGTATCACTTAATCTACACAAAACACTTTTGGTACTACTTAATAAAAGACTTTTGAAAATTTGTTAGCACTGTGTACGGAAATAAATAAAATTACTCAAAAAAAAAGCAGAACATATTTTATACTTGATAACATATAGTCAGCTGTACCTTCTTGTACAACGTCCACTGCAGCTCATCTGAATAGTTTCAATACACATTTTTAGATATAGATAAATTACTTGCTTTTTTATTACATTTGGATTACGGCAAAAAAATTTGATAATTTTAAAAAATCCTCTTACGAATCCATAAAATATTACAATCTTAAGTTAAGCTTGTAGTAAATTTTTTATCATGTTGTAAAGGCAAAATACGATTGATAAACTAAAATGTTCATGTATTGAAGTTTGTCTGAGGCCCATCTGTCTAATATAAGCAAAAGAGTTGGTTATTCAGCCCAGTTCGAGCTAAGCAAATAAAGTTCTATTGTAAAAGGCAATTCTTAAGCCAAGACTATCGTCATCTAAAGGAAATCCTGAAAATAACCAACCGAAACGAATTGATTTTTTAACAATACTGTGATGCCAAACGTTCAGGTGATTCTGCTAATTACTTGGCTGCCTATTTGCTAAAAAATAGTTTGCACTCAGAAGACCAAAACATTTACATACTCTTGAAAGAAGGTTTTTTTTTTGGAAATCTTAAAGATTAGTCAAGATTATGAAAAGTCCTGTAACTTTTGACGATCAATCTGTTGTCCAGTAGAAATTCAGCCAAGTGGCTAGATGCACTAGTAAATATTTCTACTTTATTTAACAGCTTTACCTTTAAATTTTCAATACCTACATTTATATATATGTATTATATATATCTTAAACTGTCTTAGAAATAGATGTTTGCAAATACAACTACGGATAACTCGATAAATCAAATACCAAAATGATCAACAATGTCTTGAGCATCGATAGAAGTACCATATGTCACTCTGTCCGTCTGCGCATGGATGAAATTTTATCAACTGATTCACATTAAGCCGGTACTTATGAAATTAGTTAAATTCAGTCGACATAGCCTCCTTTATCTCATCAGCAGTACTTTGGAAGCATGGTGAAACTTGACATACGTACACTTTTATTCGCGATATTCCCATCAAAAGCCCTTTATCAGTATTCTTTGATATGCAAAGGGTCATCAATCTTGATTATTATCTTTAAATAATAAAAAATAAAAACACAAAAATTTCAAATGAATCGAAAAATCCTTATTATCAAGTGAAAAAACCGTTCTCTCCACTCGCTTTTTAAAAATAATCCCTTTCAAATGTTGGCTGCAACTGCGACGTAGCTCGTCCAAGCGGAGGTTCCAATTTTCTATGACGTGTTCGGTATCTCGCGAATAACACGGGTAATGTTGGCCTCTGATGCTTCAATCGTAGCTGGATTATCCACAAACACTTTAGACTTCACGTAGCCCGAAAGGAAAAAGTGATATCACACGATCTTGGTGGCCACTTCACCGGTCCGGAGCGTGAAACTAATTGTTCGCCGAATTGGTTCCTCAATATGTCCATTGTTTCACGGGCAGTGTGGCAAGTAGCGCCGTCTTGTTGAAACCAAATGTCGTCGAGATCTCGGGCTTCAATTTCAGGTAGCAAATAATTCGTTATCATGGTGCGATTACGGTCTGACCAGCGTCATTTTTGAAAAAATATGTACCGATAATACCACCGGCCCATAAACTACGCGCTGGACGGGTCTATTCGGTCGAGTGTCAACCAATAATGAATATTGGGTCTGAAATTTGTTGATGGTATGGCGAATAGTGGTCTCAGTAGGTCGATTATGCAGACTATAAAATGGCCTAAGCGTGCGCAAAACATTCTTTACAGAACGCGAATTTGTAAACGTTGTTCGGGTGTAAGTTTTTCCATGATGAAATGGCAATAAAAACTGAATAAAAAACACATGGCAACTTGACAGTACACCCGCGTGGTTTATCAAAAATATCTAATTGAAAAAAAAAACCTCAAGATTGATGACCCTTTATTACTTAATCTATGCACATATTTTTCGCATTACTTAATGAAAGTCACTTGAACACTGAATATTCAAGTCAAACAAATTGCTAAAATCTGCTCAACTGTTTCAAAAGCTGTACGCCTCTCACACTTGACACATATGTCAGGCATAGCCACAGTGTTGCTATATAATATAGAACAGCGACATATGTATGTACTATATACTATATGGCTACTCAGATTCATTTTCATTGCAGGCCACACACATTATACAGATATTACCCACGCCTCGAGTGACACCAACTTGTGTCATTTACACACAGTCTTTTACACACACCACATACACACACGCACACAAACCAGACAAATACACGGCTGACACCTGACAGCCACTCAACGGTGAGTGCTTGTCGGATTTAAAAAAAAAAAAGATGCAAGCTATATAAAAAATATATGAAAAAAATAACAAGAAAAACAAACATCGTGCATACAAAAATGACTGTAAAAAATAGCTTAAGTTAAAAAAACGAGACCAAAGAGTAACCAGCAAGTAAAGCTTAATTTTGGTGCAACAATGTTTAAATACCCTTTCAATATTACTTACCATCAGAATTCTGATAATATTTGTAATATTGTCTCTATTGTAAGGGTCAGTACGCAGCAGCATGAAATGCTTCCGTACAAAAACTGCAGCATTAATTAATTAAATCTGGTATTTTTTTTGTGTGTCTGGTATTATTTCGTTTGAAAAGGCTTAACGATTACAAATATAAATTGTCGTTAACATCTTTTATTTATATTAATTTGTGTAAACAAAAAGGCGTGGTATTTAGTTAAACCCCTAGGTGTAAACGATTTTGCAGAGGTGTACATTAGGGTGACCATTGAAAATGAAAATGATGACCTTTGACCTATTTTCTTACCCATCAAATACCTACGGATCGTCTTTAAATTTTACAGGCGCTATATGCAGGTAAAAAGGAAACTTTTTAGGTGAATCCGTTATTAAAATCGTGAGATGTTGCAAAAATGGCCACCCTAGTGTACATATTTTAAATGAAATATTTTATTATTATTTACCAAATTTTTAGTTGGAAACCAAGTTCTGCATACTGCAGCATTTTATATAAATTATCATATGACCACGCCTAATTTTAATATTTTGTTTGTATTACGTTTTCTTTGAAATCCTGGGAAAGTATGTGATCAATGATTTACTATTCAAAATATAAGAGTATCCACATGCTTTTCAAACGAAATTTCCTAAGTAGCGATATATAGGTACTATCGATGATTCCATCCACGAAACAAATTACTATTTTAAGGACCTGCAGAATGCCTGCTACTTCGAAAGGATCCAAAAATGTAAGAGCTCGAGCTAAGCTTAAATAAAACGGGAATGTTTCATCCCGTGCTCGATTCGCTCAAAATACACTTTTTTAGTATATTATTATTATATGTTATAAAAAATATTAGTTTTAATTATGTTTTAGTGATATTTATGTTATTCAACAAGCGGTATACATGTATAAAATATGTCCATAGACAAAAAATAATCACAGCATGCCAAAGCTCTGACGTAACCTCAAAAAACACCATACAAATTTTTTTCGAGTCCTGGTGTTTTCATGATCCCATTCCGAGATCCAAAATCCCCGGCACGTCAAGGTTCGGACATAATCTTCAAATAACTCGTTTTATTGGTTTTATATAAATAAATATATACCGGAACCCTAATATAGGATTTTTATTATCAAAAGGACAAGAAGATGTTCCCATTGGATAATACCCAATTTGACAATCGCCTAAAAAAGTAAATGGGATATCCCAAATGGGATTTTTTTTTTTATATGAAGTTTTGTCAATCCGTGTGCAAATTGTCAATGAGTATCATAAATCTAAGAATATTAAAAAAAATTAAGCTTAAGGCCTAGTCGCTATAGCTTTAAAAAAAAAAAAATAAAGCTTTTATACTATTTGTAATAGTTTATAAGCTGTATATAAATAAATAAATAAATAAATAAATAAATTAAAAAAAATTATTTCAGTATAATATAAGTGCTTTTTTAAAACTATTTTGGAGATTCGTTTTAATTCGTCTAGCAACAAAACATTCGTTTTCAAACCACATGAAAAATTCGTTTTAGTGGAATAGGGAGCATCAAACATACGTTTTCAAAACGAATCCGAATAAATTGTTCGAATTCGTTTTTCGGAGCACGGCTGATGACTTTACAAACATTTTTAAACATTTCCACTATGAAAGCTAATCATTTCCAACCAGCAGCTTTTTAAAAACCCGCGACAATTTTGGAATGCCGTGCGGTTTAGGAGCCCATGGCAGTTTCGGGATCGACCACCTCGCACATTTTGAGGCCTTTTCCCGTAGCTACCATTCGGAAGCTTTGTGCGCGACCCCGGGCTTCAAACTTTAAACCAAATTTGAAATTCTCTCTGAGTAGTGTATTAAAAATTGAAAAATGGCGGACTGTTGACATGCATACGCGCACAAGGACCATACCAACTCACACATACGGACATACGACAACATGCTCCAAGAGACACACTCACACGCACACACACTGACATAGTGGCGCTTTGCTCGCGCATCGCATGAAAATGACAGCAGACTTTTGCATGTGTCACTTATATGAAAGACACTCGCACAGATACACACATATACATATGTACATACTGCTTTACACACACAGATACACACAATGAAACACACTCCCATGCGGCAACTGCTTGAAGTGGCTGGCAACCACAATGTCGACAACGTTGTCTATGACCAGTTGGCTCTTGGCGGCAGCGTTTCCCATTTTGGATCTCAACTTGTGTGAAGCGCTTCTTGGCCACCAGGGAGAACCTTAAAAGATGTCAAGGTAATGTTTTTTTTTGTTGTTTTGTTGCCATATGCAGCTTGCGGCAAGTATCTTGCTAAAAGTCAAAGTTCAAGTAACTGGGGTAAAAGTTTAACAAATTCAATAGACAATAGATATGAGATACGGTTTATGGTTGTGGGAGAACTAAACACACAAACACACACATGTACTCAGAGAGAGAAAGTTTTTGTGTGTGTTGGTATTTGGACGACCCGTTGACAGGAAAAATATGCAAAGTCAAGTGGCAATTTATCATGTTCATTGCAATGCCAGCCAGCTCTGTTTGTCCATCTATTCGCTAAGCCGGCAAAAGGTACCTAGAGCCATGACAATATGCAACCCCAGGGAGCAGTGTGGGGTTAAGTTCCATGTACTATGCGCACTGAGTGAGCACAACAACAACAAAAACTAAATTGAATCGTCAGCGTGCAACAAATGTGGCGCAACTATGCGTAGGCATCAATGAATGAAATAAATACTCGTACAGATATGTATGTACATATAAGCCCTTACTTGCATATACAGTGGATACTCGAATGGTTAGAACATAAAGATTGGCATTTTTTGCCGAGCACTACATTTCTTCTGTTATTTATCGGAGATCGATTTTAGATTGTTCAAACCCATGCCTCTAGCATGGGCCAAAGTTAATAAAAATTTAACATTTTGAAACTCAGCCATATTATTCATTGTATCTTCAAAAATTTCTTATAAAATGTCAAAGAGAATATTATTTTTTTATGGTTATTTGTCACTGTTTAGTATTTACTATTACGATGACCATTCGAGACGTCATCACAAAAATAAGCATAGTATTATTTTTTTGTTGAGCAAAGGGCAGATAACTTTTTAAAGTTAAAAAATAATTGGAATAGTCTTTTTGAAATTCAGTGCCTCACCTTTTATAAGAACCTTATGCGTTTACGAGGTATGTTGTGCCAAAGAAAAAACTATCGATAAATAATCGGAATTGATGCGACCGACAAAAAAATCAAAAAAAAAAAAAATATAGCCTATTTATTAATACAACTTAAAAAATAAATTACACATTATTTTTCTTAAGACCCACAATGATTTCAACTATTTTCTGATTTTTATTTAAATTAGTAAATAAGAAACTATGAAAAAATTAATAAACCCTACTATTTTGTTGTATAAAAAAAGTTTACGTTCTAACCGTAGCCAGATTTTGGCCAAAAGTCCCCCATAAAAAAGTCAAAATTTGGACAAAATGACAATGATGAAATAATATTAAATTAATATTAAATGTTACAATTATTTCAGTAGTAGCTATTTATAAAATTAAGTTCATTATGAAAATATAGTAAATTGCACCCTATTAAAGCGTGTTTTTTTAGTTTTTTTAAAATATAATTTTTTATTTTAAAGGCCCATACGCAGCACGCAAAAATTCCGCACCAAACGTCAAAACTTCATATAAAAAAAAATATCCCAAAAAAGGGAATTTTTTTTTTATATGAAGTTTTGACTTTTGGTGCGGAATTTTTGCATGCTGCTTATGGCCCATAAGACTAAAAACAAACATATATTTTTGTCAACAAGCCTACTAATTTTTTTGAAAAACTGTTGCATACTGTTAGTGTATTAAGTAGTGTAAGTTAATAAATAATTGTATTGTCATCAGTCCTGGACAAATTTTCAAGATGATCAGACATCTTGAAATTGGTGAAAATTAAGCTGAAAGATTTCGTTACATACATACATACATACAGGTCAAGCTAAAAAAAGCATGGTAATAAAAATTATCAATTTATGGAGTTTTGAAATTTTTTTTTTCGAAAATTAAAAGAGAATGCATAAAAATTATAACTTTTAAAAACCAGATTGATTGGTGGTGTCATCTTTTTGTAATTGGCTTGGAAATCTGAAATTTTTTAGGGCTATAACTCCAAAGCTATTCAATATTTTGGGTATAGGCTATTTTTTCAATGTATGAGGAGCATATGTAATATGGTCCAATTCCAATCAACAGTTTTTTTTTTAATTAAGTGAATTTTTTTTTGATATTTTTTTAAATTTTTTCCAGTTTTTGGTCTAGATTATCTATATCTTAACTTCCCAGAAAAATAGTTCTATACTTTACGAATACGTGTGTAAAATTTCATTATGGAAATGTCAGATTTTTGACCAAAATATGACAATCTAGGCCCACAGTGCGCTGTCGAAATAAAATGTTAAAAAATTACAAGAGATTTTTTAGTCAAATTGAAAGAAAAATAAAGCGGTAATATTGCATAACACTACTAAATTTATTTCATTAAATTATTCTATCAGGTTTCGCTGAAATCGACGTTCGTCCGGAATCCACTTCTGTTTTTGCAACGTTCGAATGGCGTCCTTTTTGGCCAATATCTTTTTACCAGGACATAGTCTTTAAATCAATCAACTTAAGCACCAATTAAAGTGTTCCCCAAGAGCTTTCGGCTAAACATATTTATAATCAAAATAAAATATTTAAGACTAGTTTTTATTTCACTTGGAATTCGTACGATAGTCACGTTCGACATTTTGAAAATGCCCATATATAAATAAAAAAAATTCGAAGAAATCGATTAGAGAAAGTGAAATCGATTTTAAGCAATTTTAAGTCTGGCATTTGTTTTCCTTATTTTAATATCCGAATTTTGGAAAAACGACGTAAACTTACGTAATTAAATTATATGTTAAAGGCTACATATTTTTGTTGTTCCTCGATTTTCATGCTTTCCATGCAGTACGTCGAAAGGGACGTTTTGGAATCCTCTTTCGTAGATATATGCAAATGGGTCACTTCTGACTATTTTTAGAGTACTTTCTATTCGAAAAAAAATATAAAAAACTTACTTTTGCAGGAGTAAGAAAAATAATTTTAGAATAATTTCTATTAATCGTATTGTTTTTTTGGGAAGTTAGGCAGATTAGTTTATGGTAGATATATAAGATACAGTCCTGAACGCGCTGTGGCGTAAATCGAGCTCACAACACACAAGGTGGGCGTCCAAGGGGAAGAAATAAACAGACAGAGTACTGTCTGTATTCCTTAATGACTTTATAAGGATTCTAGTTGACGGCAAAAGTTACAGGCAAACCTGGATAGACATTGCCAGGATACGACAACGATAAACGGGCCGTAATATTGCAGATGCAAGTCTCCTATGCCCAAGGAGTCGCATGCACCAATCCATTGCCCACTGTGTGAATGTATTGAATAGAAGTCTATGCATTTATATACTAATATATTTTCTTTTTGTGGTTTATGTTAACAACAATTTAACAAATTTATGTGTTTATTTAAATTTAAAGTTAACAAATATTTTAATTAAAAGCGAATATATGGGTGGTAATAAACAAAATAAAGCAATTTTTTAAACGACCTATTCGCTTTTAAAATATTGTGTTTTTTTACTAATATACAAAACTTTAAAGTAAAAAAAAAATGTTTTTTTGAAATTTTTTTTAAATATCAAAAAATAATCTTCCGTATGCTCAAAAATAATAAAGAATAAGACTTTATTGAAAGATTATAATAAAAAAAAACTTAACAATTCATAGAATACCATGACTGCGTCTCAAGATATTCAAGGTCAAAGGTCACATATGGTTTTTTGCAAATTTAAAATTTTTACAAAATGTTTGAAGCATGGCAAGCTGGGGAGTAAGAAAAATGCAATAGTGCCTTTTGTTAGTTTGCTTCAGATCTTTAGACTTTAACCCTTCAAGGATATAAAAAACTTAAAAATTTAGAAACTTTTGTTCAAGTTTGCGAGCATTTACTGTTCTAACACACATTTACGCCCGCTATTTGTTTTCTTTTTTGTTTTGGTTTTTGTTGATTTTGTGTTATTTGGAGGGTCCACATTAAATCGATGCGACGCTGACCTTTCCCTCAATTAAAACCACGCGTACATTTAAAACATAGACAAAAGCTACAGTGGTGGCCAAAATTAGTGTCACAGTTTTAATGCGTGCACTCAACAAATACACATTGGCGTATAGCCAATTGTAAAAGCCATAAACTATATTCATTTGACCTAAAACTCTAATATTTCCTTTGACAATTTTATCTCAAAATTTATAGCAGAAATATGGAAAATCAGCTAATCCCCTCAGCTGCCCAAAACTTTAAAAGCAGCTCGATCAAGCATAAAATAAAATAACTTGGAAGCCATGCTAAGTGCTGCCACAAAAGCAAAGCAATTAACAAGGCGATGCACAGTAGTCCAAATGGTTGAATCACGGTGAAGAGCAAACAGTGTTGCTAAGTTAGAAAACGATTAGACAAAAAATGAGACAAAAGGGAAAAGTTAAAAATTTGAGAAAAACAAAAGCAAACAATGGTTAGATGAACAAAATTATTTAATCGATGCTCAGACTGATGCTTAGAGATCACAAAAATGAGCTCGAAGAAAAAGAAATTGGGGAAGTGAGACCCAGCTTTCCAATATATAATATAGGCTCTGAACATAAATTTTAGCCTTGAGCTGGGACGCGTCTCAGCAACAGCTTTAACCTAACCTAACCTAATGCCAGTCTATATAAACTGCGAATATTTTAAAAATTCACCAATTAATTCTAACTAGATCAATCAATTCGCCCACTGTGCGTTGCAAAAAAGAAACCAAATCCAGTTCAACAGTCGCTTTCGGAACCCCCCTCGGAAACTAGCTACTGGTCTGTCTTTTTGGCTTGTCTGTTGGACTGTCTATTTGGCTGCAGCGGTTACTTGACAATCATGGCAAACGGAAATGCTTGGCAACCACAGCAGCGATTGCGACTGCAACTGGCGACACAATGACCGGTTGCGGGGTGGAATGCAGCACCAAGGCACAACTGGCCATTGGGCGGAAACGCACGCTGCTGTTGACAAGGCTCAAGAGCAGCAACAGCTCAGAGCAGCCAAGCAGTCAACCAGCCATCCAACCCATCCAGCCCGTCCAGCCAAGCAGTGCCAAGCTGGACACTCGTAAGTGACCACACCGTCCAGCATTGGAAGCGCAGACTGAGTGCCGAGAATGGTGGAGTAATATGCGTAATTAAACAAAACCGCAAGTGGGACAGCAGCCAAATAAACGAAAAGCAGAGTGTAATGGCCATAGAAGTGGTGAGATGGGGAAGGGCGAGGCGATAGCAGTGGCAAGCAGGAAGTACAGCAATGGCTTAAGAGAGCAAAGGAAGGAGACGAAAAAAATAACAAACAAACAAGCGCTTAAATTAAATATTTGTTGTGAGTGTCAGGGCAGGCAAAGAGTTAAAATGCCAACGAGCATGACAATGTGTGTGTGTGTGTGTGTGTGTTTGGTGTGTGACACATAAATGTGGAACAAACTGATTGAAGTGTGTGTGCCGGTAATGAAAGTGCTTCCAATGTTCAAGATATGACGGACGCTCCGGTGGCCAAACTGCAAGGAACTCTGAAGTAGTAAAAACATCAAAGGATAAGCTGGAACTGGCAGTTGAGCAAATATATTTTTTTAAAGGGTAAGTTTTTTTAAAAGTTTTTTAAAAATACACACACGTCAAAAAGACTTTTGGTTGGTCGTTTTTTTATGGAACAATGCAAACAGCTGTTCTGTTTTTCCGCCACAAGCAAAGAAAAGCGACTTACTATGATAAGCGATATATATGGAGGCTAGGTAAAATCCTTGTGAAACACAAGGCACCAAGTGACACTCCAACATTTCAAACAAAGTGTCAAAATTTTCAGTATTCATATGAAAATTTTCCTAAAAAATGAACGAATACTGTACTATGACTCCGAACTGAATATTTCCTAAAAAATATTACTATTTAATTAGTTAAATATATTTAATTGGTAATAACAACTTTAACCCAAAATACTGCAACAAAATTGGGCAGAATATCACAAACGTAAAAAAAAATACCGAAAGAATGAAGACGACGATAAAAAATACTACTTGAAATACTTGAAGTTTTTGGCTGCTGCGTACAGGCCCTAAAACAATCTCCGTTTAAAGCAAAATATTCGTATAGTACTCTCAGTAAGCCAGGAATCCAGAGTATATCGATCCAGTTTTCATATTATTTCATCATGGCGACTGAACAAATTTTTTGAAACACAGTTCCTTTGAAGAGCATGAAGATAGTATGAGATAATAGAAAAATCGAGACCTAACGAACTGTGTTATCAAGACACAATTTTCACTACTTGCACGGTTGTTTTTTTAGTCGCTTTGAACTTAAAAAATTTTATAGAGATTCTCTTTTAAAATATGCGCTTCGGCTATGTAGGCCTAATCTTGGACTCTGCTTGTCAGTTATCAACGGTCTTTAAACTGATTATAACTTTTACGGGATAATGAAAAAATAAGGGAAAGGAACTTTTTTTTGTGCTCCCCCGACTGCAGTTTAGTTTTTTTTATTTCAGCATCCAATCGTCCGCCTATTACGCCAGAACATTTATAAAATGGTATTAATGGTAAGGTAATCAGTAGCAATTATGCACCGGGCATCAAAAAATAAACGTTCTTATTACCTTCTACGGTAATAAAACATTCGATGTCAAACCACATGAAAAATTCGGTTTAGTGGAATTGGGAGCACCAAACATTTGGTTTCAAAATGAATCCGAATAACATGTTAGTAGAACAAACTCGTGTCAAATAGAAAGTAAACTTTTGTAAACCATCATTATTTGGAAGCCATTTTCTATTTGACCCTATTTTGTGTTAATCTAAGTTGTCAATAATATTTGTAGAAAATATAAAAAATATTAAATTTTCTTATTTTTGTCAATCACAAGCGAAAATTTTTTAATTTTATTTTTAAATTTAGCCTTTACGGTGCACTTTTAGTTGCATAAATAATAAATACAGCTTAGAAGGTTTGAACAAAGTAAATTATTTCAGCTTCGCAGATAATTGAAATTTATTTTCAGCTCTGTCGTTTATTTTACAAAAAATGCAAATTCCATAATGTAAGGGAATGCGTTATTGATTTTCTATTAGCAGCGCAGCAACACTTGAGCCAAATACCAAAAGAAAATATTGATAAATATGTAGAAAAACAACAAACAATAACAACTAACAGGGGCGGACACGAAAAAAATTCTCGGCTGGTTGAATTCAAGATTCTCAGTTGGGATGGATATTTACGCTTGCTCTTGAGTTGAGGACTTTAGAAGTTAAGGTAAAGGGTTGTGTTTTTCTCAACACTCAAGAGTGTCAGTTTCTACTAAGAAAACTGTCAAGTACCTGGGCATTTACTTGGATAATTTCTTGTATTTTATTGAGCATACCCAACACCCAACTCGCCAAAGCCAAAAAAGCTTTCTGCGTACGCTACTTCGTCCTATTATAACCTATGGCTGCCCAATCTGGTTTAATATTTCGCCGTCTTATATGGAACGCATAAGAGCATTTAACAGAGCCTGCTTGCGAGCCTGCACTATGTGCTTCAGGGACCCTAGAAGCAATTATACGAAGTTTATATCAAACAAGGTTCTATATGACTCTACCAAGATATGCAGAACTGACAATCATATTATAAAACTTATAAGACAACATATTCTTCAATGCGCATTTGAAGAAAAAAACAATCTCATCAAAGCACCAGACTATACCAATGAGGAATACCTTCTGAGAACCCTAGAAAACGGTTTACCACCTCCTGAAGCGTTTAATGGCTTTAGATAGTAAAGGGGTTAATTCAAAGCCAAAACGGAATCCCTATATTCTATCATCAATTCAGAAGAGCAACTGACAAAAAAATCCAAATGAACCAAGAACCAAATCTCAGATTTAATACGAACATCGGAAATATAGACTCAATCAATAAAGAACAACAAATTCTGTTGGTTGTAGATATGTTTTTTGTAACTTTTTCATGCGAATATATTATATTATTATATATTCAGCCGTGCTCCGGAAACCGAATCCAAATATTTTATTCGGATTCGTTTTGAAACCGCATGATTGGTGCTCCCATTTCCAAACCGAATTTTTCATGTGGTTTGAAACCGAATGTTTTGTTGCAAGTGAAATTAAAACGAATCGCCAAAATAGGATTAAAAAAGCACGCATTTTATATTGAAATCGGTTTTTTAAAAATGTTTTTATGACGCATGGTCGAAAATTTCCCTTGTAACAAAAATAGCTAAGTCATGTTGAAAATGAGGGAAATTTATACATTTATCGAAAATAAAAAAGGTGATTATCGACAAAAAATTCGGTTTCCGGAGCACGCAAAACCGAATCCGAGTAAAATTTTTCGGTTTGGATTTCTCGGTTTCCGGAGCACGGCTGATTATGTTATTATACTTGCCAAATTCCTTTAACTAGTAAATAATTATAAATAATTCAGTATACTCGAGAGCTCTGTATAAATCGCATAAAGCTTATTATAATTAAGGAAAGCACTAAATACAAATAAATAAACAAAAAAAAAAAATGTGTTTTGTGTTTGTATTCTCAACTCAACTTTTACTCAAGCCAAAACCTATGCTAATTGTTAGCTGTTGAGTCGTTGAAAAAGTGTTGCAAAATATGCTGTTTGCGGAATTTTTAACACTGCAATATTACGGGCTTTTTTTTGATAAAAAGCGGCAGAATAAAATTGTATTTGTATCTAATAGAATTTATGCAATTAAAAATATTTCATTTAAATACTATTACTTTTAACAATTCAACTCATAAACCAAGCAGAGGGTATTCACGCTGTAGCTTGCTGAGTTTTTGTGCAACTTTGCAACTCCTCAAGTGAATAGCATGCATGAATACACTAAGTTTTATTTCTGACTCAACAAGTTGAAAATGTTTAGTAAGTTTAAGAAAGTCAATTATACTGTGCAAGAAATAATTCTATTTGCAGCTGATATAGTGAATATAGAAAGTCCATAAACGAACTTTGAGTTTTGAGATCCTAAATATTTGTTATATATTACGCAATTTTTTGTTTTAACAAATTTTTGAATTTTTTTATCCTATCACACATTAAATTTTATTTTTTGTGTAGCGAATAACTTTCATCAATATTGGATCATAACCTAATTTTTATCGGTTGATTGCCAATAAAATGTATTTTTTTTATTTTTGAGATATATTTTTTTTTTATCCAATCAACCGATACGTATAAGGTTATGATCCAATATTGAGTACAAAAAATTAATCGCTACACATTACTCATAATTTAGTGTTTGATAGGAATTTTTGAATTAAAAATGTTGATATTCAAACAAAGATTTTAACTTTCTTTAGGCATGATGCAGTAAGCATCAATAAATTTAAGTTGGACGTAATTTGAAATTGCGTTTCAATCTTTATAATGATGATTGTCACTTAAACAATTTTTTGTACTATAAGATATAGACAAATACCTAAGAAAAATACTAAGAGTTACATGAACAAAGTTTGAACCCAGCACACAAACACTTAACACTTCAGTGACAATTCAAGCCCCTCAAAACCCGCTGCCTACATACGCCACTGCAGAATATTTGCCAAACGTAAGAGCCAAGTGGCGTCACAACGACATAATAGAGAAGCTAGGAAGCAACGTTGTCCATGAGAAATAAAAATAAAACAAAACAACGTAATAATCTCAAGCCGCCCTTAACGTACCGGCGCCTAAGCCGGCTGAGGCCCCAAAGCGGCAAACCAAAGGCATATTCGAAATTATGGAAAATATGGATTTTAAAGTCACTCACCTGCTAGAATAGCCAAATTTAGCACAAATCCAATTAACCACATGGCAGCTACTAAATTGTATGGAAATTAAATACCAACTAACTATTATATTATTTATTTTTAAGTACACTCGTTGCACAAATCAAATTGCACGCACTAAAAATTAGATTTATTGTTATATTATGCACATTTATTTTTATTTGTATTTTGTTAGCCTAGGTTTAAGCGTAGTTTTGTTATTGTATTCGATTTTTTATATATTTATTTTTGTACATAGAACGCGATCCAGAGAAGAGACTTTACGAACCGACGAAACCGAACAAACGACACAGAGACGAAAATTCACGATGCCAATTTGTTATTTTTGGAAGTGAGAGAGAGAGAGTCGCACGGACAAGCAGAACACGAAGTCGTCCAACTAGCACGAACTACACTTTATCAATGAACGAACTTGATTTTTTTTTCGCATCTTTAACACTGGCAACATGCGCTTAGCAACATGTTGCGCAGCGTGGGGAACGAAAAGCTCGTTAAAAGCAAGAGCCCTCTAAATTTTCTAGTTCGAAAGCTAAAAAGTTAGAGCTTTCCTTGTATATGACAGTTTTGCTGCTGAATGTCAGCAGAACTGTCATACTTTGGGACACCATAAAATAGCACAGAACAGCACCAGTTGGTTACTTTGCTACATTTCAATAATTTCCTGTAATGATTTTACCCAATAAGTTTTAGTTATAAATTATAAATATAAATAAAAGCCAATTTAGATAAAAAGGTCCCAAGTTGGTGTTTATAGCTACATTTATTGGGAAATGTCTTTGGGAAAAACTATACAGGTGCGTCATCTCTTGTCATCTATACAAAACTGGCCATAAATTTGCCGTTTGCAGCAAGTTAGTAGCCAAAATTCAATAATCGTGCTACTGTGGCTTTATCTGTGCCTGCAAAAAATCCCAGAAAATTTCGTTTAAAGGGCCATACGCAGCATGCAAAAATTCCGCTGCAAACGTCAAAACTACATTTAAAATTAAAAAAAAAAATTCCCTTTTTTGGGATATTTTTGTTTATATGAAGTTTTGACGTTTGCAGCGGAATTTTTGCATGCTGCGTATGGCCCTTTAAACGAAATTTTCTGGGATTTTTTGCAGGCACAGATAAAGCCACAGTAGCACGATTATTGAATTTTGGGTACTAACTTGCTGCAAACGGCCCTTAATATACATTTTTTCACTATTCTATCTTTCCAAAAGTTATTTTCTACTATCTAAGGTCAACTGAGCTTTGTTGAACCCCTTTGAATAAATAAATAAAAAATAAAATTAGTAGTGGCGTTACTGCGACCAATGATCGATGAACGTTTTATATCAAAAATTGGCGAAAATGGCGGTCTCCAAGTTTATCAGCTCTCGACTTTTTTCTGTGGGTATATTCTCAGGAAAAAACGTTCGCGGCAACATTCTCCGAGTAATTGACACTACTCCCAGAGGTTGTGGGAAAAAAAGTGATGGACAACGCCGAAAAAGGAGCAAGTCTTTGTGTGGCCACTGAGCACGGACATTTGGCGGTTTTCATCTTCCTCGCATCATGAGTCTAGGATTTAAAAACACAATATTTATAAAAAGGAAATACAAAAAGACGTAAAAAACATCAAAAGATACATGACGAGGAAAGTTAAGATAAATGAATATAGAAAAAGTGATAGAAATCAAAGAACGTTCGAAAGATAGATACATTTTTTAAACTAAAGGGTCATCAATCTTGAGGTTTTTGTTTCAATTAGGTTTTTTTGAGTACTGTTAAGTTGCCATGTGTTTTTTATGCAGTTTTCATTTGCCATTTCATCATGGAAAAACTTACACCCGAACAACTTTAACAAATCGTACAATTATATAACGAAAATTCGCATTCGGTAAAGAATGTTTTTCGCGCGCTTAGGCCATTTTATGGTCGCCATAATCGACCAACTGAGACCACTATTCGCCATACCATCAATAAATTTGAGACCCAATATTCATTATTGGATGAGACTCGACTGAATAGACCGGCGGAATCATCGGTCCATATTTCTTCAAAAATGACGCTGGTCAGACCGTAACCGTCAATGGCGACCATTATCGCAACATGATAACGAATTATTTGCTACCTGAAATTGAAGCCCTATATCTCAACGACATTTGGTTTCAACAAGACGACGCTACTTGCTACACAGCCCATGAAACAATGGACATATTGAGGAACCAATTCGGTGAACAATTATTTTCACGCTCCGGACCGGTGCATTGGCCACCAAGATCGTTTGATATCACACCGTTAAACTTTTTCCTTTGGGGCTACGTGAAGTCACAAACACTTGTTACGATTGAAGCATTAGAGGCCAACATTACCCGTGTTATTCGCGAGATACCGAACGCGTCATAGAAAATTGGAACCTCCGCTTGGACGAGCTACGTCGCAGTTGCGGCCAACATTTGAAAGGGATTATTTTTGAAAAGTGTATGGCAAGAACGTTTCCTTCTAATGATAATAAAGATTTTCCGATTCATTTGAAATTTATTTTTTTTTTTTTTATTTTAAAAAAAAATCTCAAAATTGATGACCCTTTATTAGAACATATTGTGAGTCATTTAATCAAAATGGGAACTAAAAAGTTATGAAGGCAAAGGGCGTATATAATTTAAAGTGCCGAAGTTTTAATTTTATTATAACATTTTAAAACAAATTATTCGGCCGTGCTCCAGAAAACAAAAACGGATATAATCGTGTTCTGGAAAGCGAATTTTTTGCTGTCGCCATCTACTCAGTTAGCACAGCTCCACACCTTTCGAGAGAATTTATCCACGACGTTGCTATTTCTATTGCAAGGGAAATTTTTTTTATGCATGACATGAACTATTTAGGCAGGACATTAACATTTTTTTATGCAAGACATATACCATATAAAAATTCGATCTGAATTTTACATGCTATTTTTTTGAGTTGATTCAGAAAGAATATAATTAAAAATATTTATCAAAAACTTTTTAAATTGAAATTGGCATAAATAGAATCTAAGAATATCAAAGAATATTTAAAAAATTATTTCAGTTTAAAATGCGTGCACTTTTTAACTATTTTTGCTAATTCGTTGTAATTCCTCTTGTAACAAAACATTTGCCTTCAAATCACACAAAAAATTCGTTTTGGTGAAACGTATAAAATGTTTGGATTCGTTTTGCGTTTACTTTTAAAACATTTTTAAAGTAACTTTTGGAATTCTAAGATATATGTATATGTATATAGATATGCGAATTGCAACTTAAATATTAATTGATAATTATTATTTTTTTTTTTTTTTTTCCGTCTCAACCCAAAACAGATTTTTGTCTTGTAATAAAAATAGCTTTAAGAACAGAGAGTATGGTAGATAAGAAAATTTATGGAAAAGAGTAAGAGAAATATGTGAAGTTAACTGCAACAAAAAATGTGAAATTAAGAAGTAAAATGAATAAAATTTGCTGATTAATTTTTTCCATGAATTGTTCATCTATTCTCTGACACCCGTAATAAGCTTTTGTTTCCAAAATAATTTCTAGGCATAGTTTGTTTGTTTTAAGTTTCTTTTTGAAGATACCTAACCAAATTTGGCATTTGAAAATTTTTGTAGTTTCCAAGCACTATACAAACTTTATTTTAAATCGGTTTATCATAACATTATTGATTTTTTTTTGTTTTTGTGAATATACCAAACAAATTTGTAAATCAAATGTTTTTTTTTTTTGTAGTTCCTTAGCTCTATGTAATTACAATAAAAAGAAGTCAATGGGAAAAAGTAGCCAGTTAAGGCAAACGTAAAATAAAATGAAAAGCTAAAACGTATAGCAGCAAATTAAACTGACGCACTGAAAGAAATTCATTCAAACTTATTTCCATTTATTTTATTTCTCTTATTAAATAGTTACAAATTAGCTTAGAAAGTAAAGGTAACTTGGTTCAAGCACTGGCATCTTAGGCCTTCGGCTAATTATTTCCATTTATTTATTATTATTGTAAAGTGAATAAAAAAAAATAAAATTAAAAGCTAATTCAATAGAAGCAAAAAAATGTGGAACGCTTCACGATTTTGCGTGTCATCCTTGCGCAGGGGCCATGCTAATCTTCTCTGTATCGTTCCAATTTTAGTATATGTTCTGCCGAAGCAAGAACGAATGTTAGAAGTGGAAGATTGTATATATACTTTCAAATGCTGCTATAGCCACTTGTGAATTATAAGCTGCGGCAGTAAATAGCAAGAGTAAATGCACTACTGGCGCCATCTAGTAGATAATATGAACACAACACATAAAAAATAAATTATATTTGCTTTGTTTCTTAAGTTGAATAATGTCACAAAAAATATGCTAGACGCCAAAAAATTTTAAAATTTTAAATAAGTACAGGAACAATTTTACAACTTGTTTGTAACAAAAATGTTTTTATGTTGCTTTTCTAGTCAATCATTGGTTTGTGCTGCTGGCGACATCTAGCGTGCAGCTTGCAAAACTGCCAACTAACTACAAAAAGTAGAAAAATTGCCGCCAGAAAAATTTAAAACCAACTATTTTTATTTTTTATTTTTTGATAATCGTGAATCCTAAACTTGCCATGACGAAACCATTCGAGGTGTTCGGTTAGCCCAGCTATTTTTGCAAATAATTATAGGTTGCAAGATTGCAAGAAGGCATGCTGATATTCTAGGGCTGCTGCAGGTGAGCTCGAAACGGACTCCAAATTCATTTCATTGCAATCCATGATTGTAAAAGGCGCAACACTATTTGTAAATCCTGTGAGAAAGAGCTAACAACTTGTTTAAAAGCAAGTGGCAGGCAGTAGCAAATATTATTTAGCTTATATTTCACAACAAAAGTAAAACTATTGACGGCTTTTTAAAAAGTTCGTTGTATGAATAATAAAACAGCTGTAATGCGATAACAGCGATAAAAGCTCCATTTTTTGGCTTATCATTATCGGCTTCTATATAAATTTGCCATTCACATTGAAGCAGCAACATTTAGTTTGTTTATTTATTAAACAGCTGTTTATTAAAATGATTAAAAAGCCTAAACACATTTGCTTCGTTATTATGTTGAGTGCACAAAAAAAAATCATTTTACAAGATATTGAGGTAGAAATACTTTGATCTGTTACTAAAATTTAACTCTGCAATGTGGCCAACACACTTACAACAACTTAATGATTCTTCTCCTCGTGACCCTGTTTGAGCACTGGAAGCCAGACACCATCAACATCGCGGTAATCACAAATTCGCCTGTGAAAAATTGCAAATCATTGAAACTACCTAGCAAATCTTTTACAGCCTCGTTCATATTGGTCTTCATCATATCGACCTGATCGGGCGCTGAGATTTCTAAAACCTTTATATAATCCCCAAGGTAGAGTGTTAATGATTCCTTACTGGGGATGGCAGAGCTCTTCTGCAGGCGTTGGTTCAACTGGACAGTTTCACTGCAGGTTTCGGTGCCAATTCGATTACTAAAACCTCCGTCGCGGGGAACCAGCTTGACGTACACTTCGTAGATAACCGCATCGATGAGTTTTCATTTATAGATGTTGGCAAACATTTCGTCACCGCTGAAGATATCACTGTAGATCTTCATATTGTTAAGGCTGACAACAAAGCTTTAGGTGAAGTAATTTTTGTTGTCAACTTTTGGTGGCTTGTAAAAACTTCAAAAAGCTAATAAACTTTTGAGATACAATTTCGCCTACATAGTCAAGGCGCAAGCAAACCGTGTAAAAGTGAACAGACTTACTGGGCGTTTGCAACACATTTCCCATTCTGTTTCACTTCTATTTCTTTAAATGTTTTCGTATTTCTTTTAGCCAAGTTCAGCTGCCTCGAAGCGTATTATACGGATACAAACTAGCCTCATAGTCGCTGCGATAGTCTTAGTTCATTTGTTATAAAGTCCAACATGAGCACATTATCCAGACTTGTTGCCAAGCAATCCATTATTTTTCACTTAAATTATTAATTCATTAATTCGTCCTCTTATGTCAGCATGAGCTACTCAAGTAACATAAAATACTATCCACTGCAAAATTAAATAAGTTTCACAATTTATTTTTGTGTAAACTTTGAAATGAGTGCCAACAAAAAGCTTTCTTGTAGGTAAACAAAAGCTTTTTTATTTCTCAAAATACAAAATAAAACATAAAATTCTTAATTTCAAACAACTTGGGTTTTTAAAAACAGTTTTGTGCTTACTTTTTCAAATGAAGCTTATCTAAATACATATTTTTAAATTATTTTGCAGCAGACGTCAAGTTTGCTTTTAAGGCTTCCTGTATTATTGATTTAGATGAATTTTAATTAAGGCACAGTAGTACTGTTTTCCGACTAGATACTGATAGAGGTAAGTTCAAAATATGAAATCAGATTATTTTATATCTATAGTACTATGTCTAAAGTGGCTGTCTGTATTTGCGAGCTTTTCATTTCACAACTATTTAAAACAGCGGTGGGCAAAACTACTAATGCAATTTTTGTGCCTGAGTGCGTAAACAAAAAAGAGCTTTCGCAAAAACCGAGGTAAAATGGACAAATAATTTTTTGTTTTTGTCATAGTTGTCATTAAATTCGACAATATCATCGAGTTTTATTCTTTCGGGTCTTGCCATGCGGCTCTGCTTTGCGTTCCATTGTAAAACTAGCTCACACGTACGAGACTAGCTTTTACGGTAAAAAGCTCCTTTCTCGTACGTGTGAAAGCTCTTTGGCACGCGTGCCGTCTAAGTGCCCACCGCTGATTTAAAATGACAAAAGCAAAATAGAGCAGGCACAAACAAAGTTCGTTAAAAAGCTTACGGATCCCAAGCTTTTAAAATGTACTTCATACAAATAGCCATTTTCAGGCTTTTGTACAATGCGAAAACTTTAAGTAATTAAATAACTTTATGTACTTCAATCGATTAACTTCTCTTATTTGCGCGTCTATCAACCAAATATTCGATATGTAGGGAGTTTCAAATATATTTCCTTTTTTGTTCCACTTACTATATAAAATCACTGCAAATTATGCCCTGCAAAAGGCTACAAATTTTCGATCTTATATTAAAAATTTAGTCATAGAAGTTGATGCAGAAAACTTTTTACCAAAAATAGCTGAATTTGCTTAATTTATATTTAACAAAATATTTCAAATATACATTAAAATTTTTGATAAAAAATATATACTATATGTATATACATTTTTATTTTATTGAGACAAATGAAATAATTTTTTTTAAATAAATCTATAATTTAACTTATATTTCTATACAAGTTATCACTTTCAGCTTTTTGTGCTATGCAGAAACTTCAAGTAATTGAAAAACTTTTGGAACTCCAATCGGTTTATTGCAGTAAGCTGCTCATATACAGACCAATAACTTGATGTGGCAGAAATTTCAAACACATTCCCTTCTTTATTCCATTTATACTGAGTTAAATGCTGTCTTACACTTTGTAATAATGAACGGGCTAAAATTGTGTACAAAGTTATGTTGTTAAAAGCTTCTTCTTTGGATACAAGCTATGAATTCGATAATAATCTTTGTCCAAAGTGGACTGACTAGAGCAAATCATGTGATATAGTTTTCCACTGCCTTCTTTATTCAACAAGCATACTACTCCAAGAGTTCATAGGGCAGTCTATTGCGGGAAATGTTACAGCGCTGTCATGCTTCAACAATATTCTGCTTAATATGAGTGGGAATGTATAGCGATCGACTGCAGGTACATATCGTTTATTACCCTTCTGTGGACGTCGAGCTGCTCACATTCTTTTAAACCCAGAAATATTCAGCAAAGGTGCTTCGGAGCGTTTTATAGCTGTTGCTTCGACGTCCGAAATGGACGCAGACTCCATGTTTGTTGTCAGTGTATCCATTATTATTGTCCAAAATAATATATATATATATATATTACGCTAATCTAAATCTATTCCGATCAAAGATTCTTTCACGTAGTCAAAAATACAGAATGTACAAAACACTAATAAGACCAGTACTCACATATGCCTGCGAACTCTGGGTCTTGAAGATGCAACTCAACTGTTGTGCTTCGAGAGAAAAATATGGCGAAAAATATATGGCCCTGTCAAACTATCGGATGGCACCTACCGGATAAGATACAACCATGAACTAGATTCGCTAGCAGGACATGAAACTGTTATAAGATTTGTTAAAGCACAGAGAATAAGGCGGCTGGGTCATGTGCTAAGAATGTCCACTGATAGAATAGCTCGAAAGGCCTTTGTATTGAAACCGATTGGAGGAAGAAGAAGATGGCGCCCAAGAAAACGATGGCTGGATGATGCAGAAGCCGATCTCAGGAAAATAGGAGTCCGCCACTGCAGAGATGTCGTTGGAGAGAGGGACAAATGGAGAGAGATTGTTTCGGAAGCTATGGTACACCAAGGACTGTAAAGCTAAGAAGAAGAGAAGAAGATATCAAAAAAATAAAATAAACTTGTCTCCTATGGATTAATAGGGGATCTAATCTGAAAGTTTGGTTGCTCTATCTCTTACCATCACTGAGATCTAGGCGTTCATACGGACAGACAGACGGACAGACAGACAGACAGATGGACGGACATCGGTATATCGACTTCTATAGTCACCCTGATCACACTTTAGGTAACTTTGGGGGGTATCCGACGTCTCCTTCTGACTATTACATACATTTTCGGCTTGCACACACTTTTTTTTTTTTTTTTTTTTTTTTAAAGATGTTTATTTATTTTAGACAGTATTATTTGATTACTATTATAAACATTAGTTACAAATTTATTATTTAAAGCACTGACCCCGATGGGTACTCCAACCTTGGCCTATAAAATTTACATTTTTTTTAAAATAATAATATATTAAATTATTGCTTAGCATGTTTTTCATGCGATTTCAGCTAACAAAAGCCCTTAAAAGCATCGAATTTCTTGAGTGCCTGCGGGCATCATTAGGGTAGAAGGTTTCAGCGATTAGAAATTGCAACAGGCGCACAGCAATATGCAGCAGGTGTCTCTGCTACAGCATATCTTTGGCTGCAGTTGCTCTGGTTGTTGTCCGACGCCGCCGCCGTCGCCATCACTTGGGAACCGGGACGTGAGCCCTTCCAAGCGAACCGAACAAACAAACAAACCAAGCAACCAACCAAGAACTTTATTTTTAGCAGGAAATTGCAGAGGCAAAAAAGTAGAGGCACTCTGGCACAGACGACGATGTTGCTGTTGTTGTTGTTGGTGTGGCGATGTCTGCTGCGGTGGCCCATTGTGCAAAGAGGAACACGCAAAATGGGGGCAGGGTACCAAAGGCGGCAACATCGTGTAGCATGATATTTTTATGCTGGCTACAGCAAAAGAATAGCTAGAAGGAACATACAAAAGGGGATTAAAGGCATGGTCCGGGGCAAGTGACGGAGTGTGCTGAGAGCAGCGCGAGTCTGAAACGTACTCTGTACCTTAGCAGGCCCTATTGGAAGAGACGCGTATAAATTTGGTCACCTTTGATTATGAGTGAAAATTTGTTTTTATTTAGCTACGATAGTTACTACGATGGCATACAAAATGCTAGTTTCAGTTTAAAGTTAAAATTTCAAAGAACCGAGAAGTAAAAAACCTGTCTTGGATTAATTTAAACCAACAAATTTTTAAGTGCTCGAACTCAGGTTAAAAATTTATTAATTAGATATAAAGTTAACACTTTTTGCTATGGGAAAAAGATATGTCTACTCACCTTAACTTTAGTTCCTAGTGTTCTCAGTGCCGGATTAAGCCACATGGGGCAACAAGGCAAAGCTGTACTGGTAGACTTCCATCTATCATATGAAAGAAACAATTTTTTATACCAAAATTAGTTTAAAGTTATTTACACATAAAATAATTTAAACAAAATTATAAATACAAAGATGGCGTATGTTAAAGTCGGGCGCGGACGACTTTGGGATACCCTGTACCAACACATTGCAATCAAGTCCGATATATTGCTTACAAACTCCAAAAGATATTTCTTTGCCAAATAAACGAAACACAACGATCAATTAAACATAGAGAAATATTGGGAGGAATATGTGGAGGAATCCAAAAATCAAGAAACCAAGCTGCTTAAGAATTTCATGCTACTCATTAATAGTAAAAAATCACGTATAGTAGAGCTTGAGCGGCAGCTGGAGGAGGCACTCGATCAAAAAGCCGATGAAACGGATGTGGAGCCTGAGCCGCCTGAGGAAGGGGAAAAAGCAGCAACAACTTCTAAAGCACGCGCCGCTAATTAATTAATGAATGATTGTGTGATTCAGGATTCTGGATTCAGGATTCCATTCCAACTCCTTTATTGAAGAACTAGAATTCTTACGATTGTGTAAAAAAAACTGATTGGATTCATATATTTATTATTTTATGTAATATTTTGGAATAAGTTATTGGATATTAGTTGAAAGAAAAAATAACATTATAATCGCCAACCAAAAATATAAAGTTAATTTTTAAAATAAAGCGTCTTAATTTTACATAAGGAAAATACTTATGTTTGCGTGACAAAGTAGAAATTTTAAATAATTAATCTTAAAATATTTGTTGCATACTTTTAGCATAAAAATATTATCATGGTTTGTGGTTTGTGTCTAGTGTGTTTTTTATCACCAAAAGCTCGTCAATTCTCCCAGTTCCACTTTAGCTGTTTTATAAACCATTTGGAGCAAATTTTGTTTGGTGAATTTCAAAGCAAATTTTTAGCAAAGTTACACACCATTTCAATATGCTGGCGCCATCTGGTGTTAATGCGTAATTTAAATTTCCTTTGCTTGCAACTAAGGTTGTCAAAATATTTTAAATAATTTTAATTAACTTAATAAATTAAATTATTTTTTTTTTTTAATTAAAAACAAGTTTAAATGCAAGCGAACTTAAAGTTTAAACATATAGGTAACACATGGAGTATTCCAAAATAAAGTAATAAAAAACAGCCAATTCTGGAGAAAAAACTTTGCTTTTATTTTTTAAGCAAATCCAACTAAATTTTGTTGCATTTTAAAGCCTTGATACAGCTAAATTGAGCAAAAATAAATTTATTGCTGTAGGAAACATAAATTAGAGAATAAAAAAATAAAAACCGCACATAACTCGAGAATGAAGAGTCCGATTTGCTTGGGTTTTACCATTCCATATTAATTACTAAATTTTTGAAAATTATTTTGAAATTAAACAAAATATTAAAAGGCATGAAATCCGATAAGATATTTGTGCTACCGAGATTCAGTATATAGTTTAAATACCCACAAAAAACTTTTGATTGCCAAATTTGCTTACAATATCATCATAAGCAAACGAAAAACAAACGAATTATGCCCTGAAAACGTTTTTATCTAGGGTCCTATATGTTTAAAATATAAATATCTTAGTTGTAAAGCTGTAAAGGCTAAACTCTACATAAAAAAAAGTTAGGGTAAATAAATAATTAAATTGTATATAAATTATATTAATATAATATAATAAACATAAAAATAGATCCAGTAACTATCTAGATAAAAATAATTTAAATTACATTTACAGGTCAACACTTAGCGCCATCTGGCACTGCTGCGGCCATTTAAATTTCCTTTTGCCTATACCAATTGTGGGAAATTGCCAAGCGCCATCTAGTGCTGGCAAAGGAAATTTATTTTCCAAGCGAAGCTTAGCCAAGTTTCACATTTCAAATTAAACAGTGGCACGTGGCGCCATCTAACGTGGCTACGTTAACTTCAAATTACCTTGCAGCTGGGTTTTATATATCAAAGTAGAGGTAAGCTCAGTGAATGTTTATATTAATTTCCGTGATATCTCCGTTTGTTACAAAGTTTTATATAAAAACCTAGAACTATGCTTGTAAAAATTCAGTTTAATTGAAGTTTTCATAAGATGAAGCTCGAATTGGTCTTAAACTTGATCTTGTTGGCTTATGGCCTGGAGTGTCTGATCTTTATAAAAAAACTACACGATGACAGTAAGTTATATGCGATGAGTTACAATAATATCATGGGTTTTCTGGGCGTGAGCCAAAGCTCGCACTTGCCTTATTTGCCACTGATTACTCTTGTCTTACAATTTCTTTGTCAATCTACAGCACATCCCGGTCAATGCTATCCCGTGTATACACGCGTAGGCGGAAAAAAGAAATTGGATGTAATTGCACTTAATCCCGGCGAGGAAAGAGACGATCCAAATACTTGTGGCACTACAGTCTGCATGGATGCCGATGGCACGGCTTATGTCTACTAGTAAGTCAGTAACAAGGTCACTCACGCTTAAACTTAAAATTTTGCTCATCCCTAGCTGTCCAGCCACCTTGCCCTCCAGCAATTGTAAGCAACCCAAGTTGATGAATACACTACTAAGATTTCCGGAGTGCTGCTGGAACTGCACGGACACTATGCAATGTGACAACACCGATACACCAATAAACTAAAGATACAAGTGCCTTAGTTTAATTGAAAATGCTACAAAAATGTCAGGGTTTTAATAAAGTTTAGCAGTATTTGCTTTTAAAGTCATAGTCATCATCGCAGCTGCCACCAGAACCATTGGGCAGCAGTTCATCCTTACAGCCATGATGCGAACGATGCACATCCGAGTCAAAGCACTCGTCGTGCAGACGTTTATCGCGACTCTTGCTGCGTTGACGCTGATGATGATGATGACGAGAGTGAGCATGACCATGGCCATGACTATGGTTAAGGGCACGAGCATGATTATGGTGATGAGAGCCCGTGCCATGATGATGTTCGTTGGCAGACTTATGAAAGGGTGGTGGTGAGCTAACATCTCTGGGCGCACGACAATGGCTGGAAGGTGGCACGGGATCATCATAGCGCGGACACGGATGATCTCCCACAGGCGAGGCAGTTTCATAACGCTTGGACAACAAAGTAAACTCCTGATGCGCCGAGCACAAAGCCTGCAAGCGATGCAACAAATCGGTTTCCGGCAAATCACGCAGATGTAGCGTGCGCGCAACCGATGTACGAAAGGATTGTAGATGGGAAAGACGTTGATTGGCATCCGATAATTGCGCCGATAAACGACTGATATCCTCGCGCAAGGACTGAGGCAGCATGTTACAAAAGCAACAGATAAACGAAAAGACTATGGCAAAGAGATAAACCAAGCGACTTACCGTGATCAGAGCCTCATCCCGGCAGCGACGATTTTGATTCGATTCACAGGAGGATTTCATGCGTTCCTTCATAGCGCTCAGCTGTGCCAGCAGTCGTGTCTTCTCATCCTCTAGGTCACATATTTGTGTGGTCAACTCATCGATTTTGCGTGCGCGCTCCAAGGATGTTATCTTGTACTCCACTGCCTCGGCCAACTGCGCCTTGACCTCGGCTATTTGGGTGCGTGCATCGGCCAGCTGCGCCGTCAGCTTGTCCACATGCTTGGAAGCTTTTTTGGCTCTACACACCGCATCATCACGTTCACCCTGCAGAATGCATTTGCCCCTGGCGCCATCCTCAATAATAGCTAGCTTACGACGTAGCAGCTCCAGATGCAGATCTCTGCGCTGCACTTGCTCGCGTAGAATGCGCACACGTCGCTGCAGATTGTAGACACTGCTGCTCTCCTTGAGCGGTATGTCATGACAGGAGCGTTCACGACGCAGCTTACCATGGCTGTGATGATGATCGTTGCAGCAGCTCTTCTCGGGTGAGTGATCGTGACGATGGTGATGATGATGTGTGGCCACAACTTCATGCTCGCATTGCGCTGTCAAGCGCTCGGCGCGCTCCAAAAGGCTGTCGGCCATGAGATTTGTGTCTGTGCCCAGAGCAGGTGGTGCCGTGCACTCGCTCCAGCTCATGGCGCTAGCCAGACGCTGTAGAAACTCCGACAAGCCCATGTGATCCTTGCGTAGCGTATGTATTTCAGCATGGCACTTTTCTAGACGTTGCTCCAGCTCACACTTGTGCGATTCGCTCGAGCGTAAACGACATTCCGTAGACTCCTGTGTTTCTTTCAACTTGTCATGCTCATTGTTCAGCTGATCACGTAGAGAGTGCATTTGCTGTAGGTTAAGAGAATGAAGCTTTAGTTAAAGGCTTGGTCTTGAAATCATGCTGACTCACCGTATGCATAGCCTGATGCTCAGCCAGCGTCTCCCGCAACTTTTCCTTGATCAACGTCTCACAAGGTTCGGGCACATTCAGCTGATTGCTCAGACCTCGCAAAAATTGCAAGCGATCGCCCTGTATGCGATCCAGATTGTTCTGCAGCCGATGACAGCGTGACTCGAAGCCGCGCAGCTCCTCCTTTAGTTTTTCAGCATTTATTTCCGACTCCGTCAGGCGGTCACGCTGTATTTGCAAATCCCGCTCGTACTGCCTGCAGCGTCCCTCCAGCTCATGATTATGATTACCAGCACCATCCAGCTGTGCTGTCAGTCGTTGCTTCTCAATATTGGCCAAGGACTTTAGATTCAGCAGCTCATTCTCACAGCTGCTCAGTGTATCGCAGGTGGAGCTCACTTTGGCCTTGGCGCGCTGCAGCTCAATCATAACCTCCTCAGCACGACTGACCACCACCTCGGGTGTTGCATGCGCATTATCACACACATCCATGCCCAGACAAACGCTTAGACGACGCAGCAGATCATGCAGCTGCGCCTTCACCTGTTCCTTGTGTGTCTCCTCAGCAGCTACATGGGACTCCAAATGTTGTATCTTGCAGAGCAGCTCTTTGTTGCGCTCATCTGAGCTGCGCCGCTCTCGCTGCACAGTGTGTATGGTGGAGTCACAACGAGCTTGCACCGATTGCTCGCGGTTCTCAGCTGTTTGTAGACGATTCTGAAGCGAGGCTATGAGCGCCGTCTGGCGTGCTGCTTGAGTACGCAAGCTCTCGCAGTCCGCCTCCTTGGCGCAAAGCACAGTGCGTACCTCAGCGAGCTAGAAGATATTTGGTTAGTTATATAAAATATCTATGTCATATATTTTAGGTTACCTCACTGCTAAGTCGCTCTTTTTTGTAGGAGATTGCAGCCAGCTCACTGCGAAGAGTTGTGGTCATGTCTATGCTGTGGTGGTGGTCGGTTACTGTGATACCAGTTGTGCCACATGATGTAGCATGATCCAGCTAAAACAGAAAAAAAAAATATTTACATACCATACGGGTATTACGAGCTATAGTACAAAATAAAACACTCAAAAGCCGGAGGCTTTGTTTTTTTTTGCTTACAATTCACAAATGGTTTAAGCAATTATTTGTTTAGATAAGACGCAGAAACCACTAAAAAATTTTCGATAAAGAGTATGGTGGACTTGTATATAATTGTTAAAAGGCAGACCATGAGCTATTTATTTATTATTTATTTTTTTAACCTTTAGTAACGCTGCAAATTTTTGTATGAAGGATAAGTTTGTTGATCCAGCTCGATATTTTTCCTCGTTTCCTTACTGTTGAAGCCACCCAGTTAAAAAAACGGCACAGTTATTGTTGCTAGTCCCATTGTCGAGTATGTCCCGACTGCTCCACAATTTTTGAATGATATAAGCTAATGGGATATTATTTGTAAATGATTTCTAAAGTATTCTTATGATCGTCGAATTTCCGCAGCTTTATAATTTTGTATCAAGAGAAATCGGGGATACCAACGGATTGGCATTGAGTAGAAAAAGATTTTTGGCACGCTATTAAATGACTATTTAGTAAAAGAGTCCGCATAAGAACTGCTAGTTTCTTCAGGAATTAGGAGTATCCCGTTTTCTCTACTCATCCCTTTTTTTTTAATAAATGCAAATTATTTTTATTCGATTTCGATTTAAAATAAACAACTTAAATAGCTTAAATAAGCTTCCCTTACTCCTACCAAATGATGACGATGTGGCGACAGACCATGTCCGCTGCCCAAATGATGGTGCAGCAAATGCGAGCTATGATTATCACTTGGCATTTTGTAAGCAACAGCAGATTACTAGCTCCAAATCCCACCGAACCTTTCACTAAGAACGTCAAACACCAACTGAAACCAAGTGCCGTTCCAAGACCAGACACTAACTACCCAACTACTTGACAACCATAAAAGGTAACCTGGCATGGCACAATGGAATTTACGCCAACATAACATCGCACTAGGCACAAAATTTATGTTCCCCAGAAAGGGGGTTGGACTTTGCATATATCTACATAAGTGAAAACGAGCTCAATGGCAATACCTGAAGCAGAGGTTGGTGCGGAAAAGCGTGTTTGAAAAACGAAAAGTTTTGCCGTTTGTTTGTTGTTATTTGGGTCATTCACATGGCGCCAGAGTCGTCGTAAATGCAATCGAAGCTGACGTCACACGCATGCGAAGGAAGCACTCTTTGCCACTGTTGCACAGTGTGAAAGGATTGGGCTCCTGCAGCCACAAAATTTGTTGCGTTTCCCTTGCGACCGGAAGCGGAAAATGTGGTGGGCAAGTTTGGCTAAGCTTGAAAGTAGTTGAAAAAGAATGGACGTTGAGTTAGTCCAATTTGTGGAATACAAATTAAAAGGGAGAACGTGATGAAAAATTTAAATTGAGCTAGAAAGTGAAAAACAGGAAAACAAATTTGGAAACCAAAATAAAACGCTTTAAAGATTCTAGTTCACTTTTTTTTTACTTCTAAAATATCTTAACTATTTTGGATAACATTTGAAGACCTTTACAGTACAAACGAATCAGACCTTTGATATTTCTGTTTGGCAGTAAAGATAATTAAACAAATTTTAGTCAAAGTTTTAATAATAATAATTTTCATTGACTGACTATCGGGTTGCAAAGCGAGTACGCTACCACTACGTTACCGATGGCCACAAAGTTTTAGGGTTTTAACAATTCAGTCTTTATTAATAATACAAGTAGCCGGCAAAAGAACTTAATGGGTAAATATCATATCTCAGGTTCTTAAAAATTTTGCAAAATTTAATTTCGTCGATTGAGTTTTCTAGACATTCGGGCGTGCTCCGGAAAACGAATCTGAATATTTTTTCCGGCATATTATAAGGATTCGTTTCAAAATCGCACGTTTGGTGCTCTCAATTTCACCAAAACGCTTTTTTTAAGTGATTTGAATCCGCCTACTTTGTTGCAACAGAAATTTCAACGAATAGGCAAAGCGGGTTGAAAAGTGCACGTAATTTAAGCTGAAATAATTTTTTAAAAACTCTGATATTCTTAGATTATATTTATGCTTATTTCAAGTTAGATACTTATTGATAATTATTTTTAATTATTATATTTTTTTTCTGAATCAATCAGCTTATACAACTCAAAACGAATTTTTGGCATTCGTGCACATGGTTCATGTCTTGCATAGAAAAATTTCCCTTATAATAAGAATAGCTTAGTCGTGGTTAATATCAATCGAAAGGTATAGAGCTGTGCTAAAAAAGAATATGAGAAATATGAGATGGTATCGACAGCAAAAATTGTGAAATTGGGAGAACGCAAAGCAAAAACAAACAAAATGTATTCGTTTTCTTTTTCCGGAGCACGACCCATTATAAAAAAATTGTTTTGCAAAAACAGAAAAGCAGAAAAAACGCAATTAAATTTTTTTAATCAAAAATTGAACTTAATAGGCACATAAACTAAACTAAACAAATGGGATATCCCAAATGTGATTTTTTTTTTTATATGAAGTTTTGTGATTGCGTGCGAAATATTTCGAACTGCGTATAGGCCTTAACTTCTAAAAAGTTTCGGCGCAAATTTTTCAAGTGAGAAAGGATCCAGAAGTCAGACCTTGTTTTCCTAAATTTTATTCACGTAGCTGAATCGTAGTCAGAGGTCCTAAATTCCCCACTACATCAGGGTTCTAAATTGTTTGATGGATTTTCTAGGATACGTAAGAAATCTGATATGCTGGCTTTTTTCGGACCTTGGATTCGGATTCAACGACTCCAATAACGTAGATAAAACATAGGTCTATGATGTTCATGAAAATTTCCCCGTAACGAACTTAAAATGTCCGATATCTTGGGAACGCGTTATTAAGAAGAAAAACAATTATAGTTAAATTTTTTACTAAGGTATTTTTTATAATTTAATAATATATTATATATTTTATAAGTATATTGGGTCATGGGTCTCAGCGACGACATGATCCAGGATCGTAATGCCTGCAAATGAATGCTGAGATCGCATACCCACACCTCAGGAGGAGCATAAGCGAGTCCGAAAAGAGTTAAACAAGGGTTTGGGAGAAGAATTGTATAATATTTAATAAGTATGTATATTGCAGGGATAATTTTCCAAAGCAGCTACCAAAAAAGTCTCAATAAAAATACTCTGAGTCTTGCAAAAAATGTCTTCTTAGTAGTGCAGTTTTTATTCCTTTGGATTTCTTCAATAACAAGGCAACAACTTTTGAATATAGTAGTTTTTCCGTAATGCCCAAAAATGCATAAAAAAAATCATTTTACTTTTTTTGTTTTGTATCAGATATCCAATTCCTATAGACCTGCTGTATCAATAACTAAAACATCGTAACCACTGTTCGAAAACATGCCCACATTATGCAAATTCGCATAAACGGCAATCAAGAGTTACCCCTCAATAGTTGCTTCCCTCCTAGAATACATAAAAACAAAACTTTTGCCTAACAACCGCATAATTCAGCACCCCAATGCGAAACAAAAAACAACCTAACTAACAACTCACATGTAAACAACAACTTTGGTTGTTTGATAAGCCTGGAACTCAAAACAATTTGGCGTTAAGTTGCGAGACTTCTTATACACATTAAAATCCAAGCACATAAATCTCAACGGTTTTTTTTTTTTGGCAATTTGGAGCAGGAGGATATGCGAGAATACACGGCAATGTACTTCACACTAATTTTAGATAAGCCAACTTTACGTGTGTAGTACGAATTTAGGCAAAATCCATAAAAGATGTCGCCAACTTACCACTAAGCATGACTGGGACGTTGTCAGTGTCAAGGGATTTTGATAGTTGTTGTCAGTATGAGGTGCTTCACTAGCTCGACAAAGTTCTTCAAAAATGCGCCAGTCCTCGGTTGTATTACCATTTGTACTAGGCCTTAAATTGGCTGGCATGGCAACTTAAATTTGCTTAAGAGTTGCAATTTTTTTTTTTATCTTTTTTAAGCACTTTCTGGCACAAGATTTAAGAGGCACTGTTGAATTTTCCAAGCTTGATGAATTTCTAATGCTATTTTCTAATAGTAAACAGCAAATTATGCTAACCTGGCAACAACAACGAAAACCAGGGACGGAATAGAAATAAATTTTGTGGGGCTCAAATACACTTAAAACAAGGATTGCCTTTTTTTTGACTCACACTTACTTTTGGGTGATCACTTCCATCAAAAAGTTGGCACAAACATACTCAGAACTTTCACTCCTGCGAGCAATGAACTGGTTCAACTTTTGTATGGCAGCTATATGAAATAGTGGACCAATTTTGATTAAACGTCACACAAATGTTTAGACTAAAATAAAATACAACTGACATAAATTTGGTCGAAACTGGTCCACTATTTCAAATAGCTACCATACGAAAGTTGAACCAGTTTTCTGCGCAGTCAAACTCGTGCAATTCTTTGCGACACCTTGTACAAAACATTGCATTATGAAAATCGCATGTAAAAACAAGATTTAGTAAAAAGTAAAAAAAAAATTGTGATATAAAACGACCCCGGTATTTCTAGACCTGTGTTATTGACAGTCTCACTTTTCATCTCAAAATTCATAATATATGCTAATAAGCTTGGAAAATTGAAATTCATGCGCTTGGCGTCGATAGTCACCACCGGTCAAAACTTTTCTGTATTTAAATCATAAATATGCCACTTAAAAATCATCCAAGTACCCTTACCACATATTATATGCTAAACTTCTTTCATTTTAACCTGAACTGGTGCCTAAGTCCTTAAAAATTTCCATGTGAAAAGTACTACATTGAATCAACTTAAAACGATCAATTCTAAAATCCTTTGTTAGGCAATTAAAACATTAAATTTATGGGTCATACGCCTCATAGCCCTAACTTGGCGCCTATCAACTTACTTCTGTACCCTACTGTTCCCATGCAGGCAATAAAAGACACAGCACTCTTAGTACAATCACTAAATTGCTATAAAAAAAGTTTGGGCGCTTGCGAACCCCCAGGAGCTTACCACTGCATCCGCCCCTGACTGCAACTAAAGCTATGTTAAACGTTAAACTGTTGCCAGGTGCAGAAATAACGATACAGTCTGGAGTTGTTGGAGCAACGAGAGCAAGGAAGTGGTGTAAAGAGAGCCTCGTTTAACTTGTGGGTGCCGTGTGGAACGTTACCAAGGCAAAGTTCAACGTTTTCGCTGAGCGCGCCACAAAATATGCTATAATAATTTGATTCGATTTGGAAATTGCAAATGGCGGCGACGCCATCGTTGACTGCTTCCGTTGGCTTCCATTAGCCAGCAGTTACGTTAAATCGTTTTGCTGCACATAATTTCATTGACGCTGTCTGGGAAATGTTTTCCCTGGATGTTCCGCTCACCCCAAATACCAAATAAATATTGGTAGACATTTTTTAAATGTTTGCCTAAACGGCAATGACTTTGATTTTTGCAGTCAATAACGTTCGTAATAAACAGTGAGTGCATAATTTATTCGTACACACTTATCTTTTAAGTAAATGTTAATGTATCCGGATTTGTATCCAAGTAGTATTTGATTAAAAAAATAAATAAGGAAGCACCAATAAATATTCCAGGAATCGTAAAAACGGAAATAGCGCCAGAACAATAGAAACTCAATAATTCGGTGAAAGGAAAGAGATGTCGTTGGAAATCGTTTTTTAAAGCCTAGACAGCCCTTTTTTTGTCAGCCTGCAACCTGTTGGCCGCGGCTCCAAATCAACCAAAATGTAAATATTAAAAAGACGTTTGGGTCACTCATATTTTCTCTCGCCTCCATGACATTATGCATGAAGTCAGTGAACAACTGTAGCTCATCTCTGGAGGAGATGGCAGAACAGTTTTCGATCCACCTCATCTGGGACCCGGGACACAGGGATATTGAGGGCAATTGCATTGCGGATGAACTGGTAAGAAGAGGAAGTACCAGCATCCACCTTCAGGACAACGAGCGTCTGGGTATACCTATGGCCAGCTGTAAATTGAGCATTAAGAATCTCACGGCAGACGTGGCCGGTATACTGCAAAAAGAGAACAAAGCAACTTTGCGATCTAAATAGAGCTCAGTGCTCGACACTGGCTAGTGGGTACCCATGCATCAAGGCTCATTGTGGAGATGAGGAGGAGTTGGAGCCGGTGGAGCACTTATTCTGTCACTGCCCTGGGCTGTGCAAGACCTTGCTCCGATTCCTAAAATCATACTTTTTTAATGAACTATCCCAGCTCTCGGAAATAGTCCAAGAAGCCTCCTCGAGGTTTATCCAGGCCGCCGGATGGACGTGATTTTTAGATCATACAGGGGACCTCCTGAGTGGGGGAAGAGTGGTGTAAGGTCCACCCAGCGGTATCACAACGGGCCAATTCCCTGGCCTAAGTGAGTTGGGACGTTAGGTCCCCGTTGGCTTACCCATTCCGAAGGAATTCCTTTTTTACGAAAAGTGGGTGCAGGATATTCCTCTTTTAGACGCCATCTCAACTAACTTTTCTTTAATTTTTTCTATTCCATACATAAAGTGTACGAATAAATTGTGTGCTGATTGTAGCTACTACTGCACGAAGTCGCTTTGTCAATCATTGTAGGGTTAAGGTTCCTGTTTTGATTTGATTTGATTTATTGATTTAAATGGGGTACAACAAAGTGCAGTTGGCCTTAAATTATAAGAAAAGTTTAAAAGAAATATTTAAAATTAAACGAGGAAAATGGATAGATATAAACTAATCCGCGTCGCCAGCCCGGTGGGTGAACTTTTTAGCGATATGCACCGACTCACATCAGAAACTGGCCAGAGACTTGGATTTACAATAACCAAGTGGAAAAAGGAAGTTCAAATAAAATTTAAACATTAAATATATAAAAAAAAAGCCAAAAGAGCATCAATGACGAAACAAGTGCCTCATAATACAGGATTGGTCATGGATGCTCGAAGAGGCAAGTCAAGATGACTTAGGATAGAACACGTGATAGAAGGAATAGACCGTTCAAAAGAGAGGAAATTAAAAAGGCTATTGTAATTAGAGCATAGAACTCGGAAAGGATCATGCAGAGCAAAATTTGATCTACAAAGTTGCAAGGTTAAGGGACGAAAATTACGAGTTACTCTAGCAGGTACAACAAAATTAACTTTATTAAGAAGTTCAGTAGAGTCAATAAGGCCGAGTAATAACTTATGCAAGAAGAGTACACCGTGGCATGTTCTACGGTTTTTTAAGGAGGGCAGCTTTATAAGGCGAAGTCTGTCGGAATATGGAGGCAGCCGGATAAGTGGATCCCAATTTAAGCCGCGAAGTGCGAAAAGGAGGAATTGCTTTTGAACAGACTCAATCCTGTCCTGATAAAGGTGGTATTGAGGGCTCCAAATGCAGGAACAATATTCCAAAATTGGACGGACGAGAGAAATGTAAAGAAGTTTGGTTGTGTAAGGATCGTTAAACTCTTTAGACCAACGCTTAATAAAAGCAAGAACACCTCTAGCTTTATTTACAATATTGCAAATATGATCGTTAAATTTGAGTTTATGGTCAAACAGTATGCCAAGGTCTAAAACACTCCGGATACGATCCAAGGTAGAGGAGTCAATAGAGTAAGCAGCCAAATGAGGAACAGAACGGTAAAATGTCATAATTTTACATTTCGTCTTGTTTAGAAAAAGTTGGTTGACATAACACCAATATTGCATGGTATCGAAATCGTGCTGAAGAAGTGAATACATATTATTATCATTGTGGGAGTAGGACAAACAAAGTTTTACATCATCCGCATACATAAGAATGCGAGAAGACCGGATAACTTGTGGAAGATCATTAATGAATAAGATAAAAAGTAGGGGACCTAGATGACTGCCTTGGGGTACCCCTGACGTGACATTAATTACTTTAGATTCGCAGCCTTTAAAAACTACCTTCTGCACACGATTAGTTAAATAGGATGAGATCCACTTTAAAAGACAAGGCGGAAATCCTAAGCGAGACAGTTTAACTAGGAGAAGGCTATGGTTTACTGAGTCAAATGCCTTACTGAAGTCAGTATAAATGACATCAGTTTGCATTTTGCTAATAAAACCATTGTTAATAAGAGAAGAAAGTTCTAAAAGGTTTGTAGTGGTGGACCGACGTTTTACAAACCCGTGTTGGGAGTCAGATATTAAAGAACGACAGTGGTGTTGCAATTGTGCAGTGACAATCCTTTCAAAAACTTTTGGAATTGATGAAAGCTTGGCAATACCACGGTAGTTCTCAATATTTGACTTGGAACCTTTTTTATGAAAAGGGATAATGAACGATTCATTCCAGATGGCTGGAAGATATGACAATTTTAAGGATGTGCGGAAAAGAACGGATAACGGCGTGGAAAGGGAGCCGGCACAATGCTTTAGAACACAACTAGGAATAGCATCAGGGCCAGGAGAAAAGGATAATTTTATGGACATAAGAGATTGTAAAACGTCGGATTCTAAGATTTGTGGAATAGCAATAAGGTTTGAGCTAGGAAGATTAAAAGGATAGTGGAGGCTAATGCTATTAGGATTGACAGAGTAGGTAGTTTGAAAGAAGTTCGCGAACAAGTCCGCGATTTCAGAGTTATTAGAAGAACATGCATTATTATAGTGTAGCGATGCAGGAAAAAGGGAAGACTTCCGTTTAGAATTAACAAATGAGAAAAATTTCTTAGGATCACTACGGAAATTGAGCCTACAACGGGCTAGATAATTATTGTAGCAAGTTCTATTAAGAAGAACAAACTTGCTGCGTAAGATAGAAAACTTATAGAAGTCGACTGTAGAACCACTTTTCTTAAATCTTTTATAAGACGAAGACTTACGATTTTTTAAATTAGATAGACTTGGCGTAAACCAAGGCGTTTTAGAAGAAGGACTCAGAACAGAGTAGGGAACAAAGAGATCAAAAGCGGCGTACAATATCCGATAGAAATTATTAATGGATAGCTCAAAGTTCTCAGCAGACAACAGAGAGGACCAGTTAACATCAGCCAAAAAATTGGTTTAGACCGAAAAAATTAGCCTTGCGAAAGCACCGATACCGAGGAGCACGAGCATGGGGCAAACCACTATTGCAAACATTAAGTGTTAGTGTGATTTGCAAGGTCGGATGATACGGATCCTCAGGTAAGGATATCGGACAGACTCTTGAAATTTCGAATTCTGAAGAGTCACTCACGAATACAAGATCAAGCATTCTATTAGAGCAATTATGAATGAAATTAATTTGGCTCAAAGAGATATCAATTAATCCAGTTATAAAGTCATGCTGATCAGAAGAAAAAAGAGAATTAGAATCAACCGAGCGAGTCCAGGACAAGGTAGGAAGATTGAAGTCACCTAAAACAACTAGTTGATCTCTAATACCAATAGAATCAGCCACCATACGAATAGCAGAAAGATGGTTCATATATATGCTTATGTCGGAGCATGGGGGAATATAGGAGCAAGTAAAATAAGTAAAACAATTTTTGGTAAACACTTTTACTGCAATAAACTCTATTCCTGAGGGAAAATTAAGAGATAGTAAATGCGATTCTAGGTCGGATTTTACAGCAATAAGAACACCACCACCACGACCGGACGGCCGGTCAAGTCTATAAGTTATGAAGGAATTTACGAAAATTTCAAAATCAGAGACAGACGAATTAAGCCAGGTTTCAGAAAAGGCAATAACATGCGAATCAAAGTCTACGCTATTGGCAAAAAGTCTACTAAGTTTAGAAAGAAGCCCACGTACATTCTGATAATGAATGATAAGGTTAGTAATTAGTTTTTTGGAATAGAGTTAACTACGGAAACGGACGATGCAACTTTGGAGGCTAAAGAGTTTTTAGGTTTTTTAGTAAACTCATGCACTATAGTATGAGTAGGCCAAAAAGAAGGAATAAGTAAAGAAGAAAAGATAGAATCAGGAACGCTAATTTTAAAAGAAGAAATATCACGCTTATACTTAAAATTAAATTTAATTACTTCGATATCATTTGAAGAAGTTATGTTAAGCTTCTCGCAAATAAACTGCTTGATAACGTCTTCAGAGGTAGAGGGCATTAGTCTGGAGACGAACACCGATCTTCTAGGGGCAACGCCCATAAGTGGGAGTGAAGGCTCCGAAGTAGAAAAGTTACTCGCAACAGACGGAGCAACAGTAACAGGTACAACACTTAGAACAGTGGCCGAGCTAGATCTTTCAGTCATAATAGCCTCCACAGGGACTGCGATAGAAATCGCAGCAGGGCTAGCTGTGTTGTCATCTTTCAGGGCAGAAACGGGTAAGATTTCGCCAGAAACGACAGCAACGACATCAGTCGAATCCTCAGCAACGGCGGGCGAAACTGGAACCGGAGTTGCAAACGATATCAATTGCGTCGGATTGGGAGTTTTGGGCGAATCCAACCCTGCTGAGTTGGAAGATACAATTAGACAAGGCTCAGTGGCAAGTAAGTTTGCCTTTTTACGCTTAGGAGAAACTCTCATTAGCTGTAGATTGGCAAACATACTTGTGTGTACATATAACTGTGTACATATAACTTATGTTTTGTTTATTTGTACATGTCCATATTTTTACTACCATAGCTACATAGAATTTTGATTTATTTACATATATTTTTTGTTCTTGTTATTTACTTTTTCTTTTTGACAATCGACTTCTTTTTGCCTTTGCCCAATTTTTTTTGCGCTTCCAATTCAGCAGTTTTAGCCTGTTTTAAGACAGTATTTTTTGTGATAACTGAATACATTTAAAATCCCATAGCTATACATACCAACTTTTCCGCTTTGAGTCTGGCCTCCTCCTTTTCCTGTTCTATTATGGCGCTCATCTTTTTTACACGCTCGCGAAAATAAACAACTTGATCATTGTAATATTTCAAATCATCCTTGACCTTTTGTATTGAAATACTCGATGCACTGCATTTAAACTCTGCCGCGTCAAAGTCCGTATCGTATTTTACGGTCCAATAATCGATCAAACCTCTTAAGTTATTGATTTGCTCATTGTAAGCATTTAGCTTGCCAGCAAAAGAGAAGCCATCTTCTAGTAATCTGTTCCTTATGCTGATAACCTCATCTCTCATTTCATTGGTTTTTTTCTCCACTAAATAAGTATTCTGATCGGTGGCACTTTGAAGCCAGTTCAGGCGATAACGATTTTCGACGGGTTCCGTGGCTATGGATAATGTCATAGGATTAGGGAAGGGTCTACAAAGAGTATTTAATGATAAAGCCTCAGCTCACACATATTTGTCGAAAATCGATATCTACGAACTATTTGGAAACTATAAAAACTTGATTACCCGTTGATAGATTTAATGATCCTAAAAAAATTGAAGCAATGTTGACTATACACAGCTCCTTGAAGGTAAGAAACACTCCGATCTTTTTGATACTATGTTAGATTGCCGAAAACAATTCTGGCTTCTCCTACAACCCTATTAAAAAGACAGTCCGCGTCAAAAAGAAATCTTTCTTTATAAAACAGTCTAGTTACTTGCCTTTTCAGACGATATAAACATGCTCAGATTGGGAAGAGAAAGCGAGGGCAGGACGAAGTATATAGTTGAGAGAAAATCCGGGCCTGGTGGAAAAAGGAACTGGCTCCTCTATTACACCTTTAGCTTCAATCACGACAGTACGACAGTAATTACACCTGGCCCCTGAGAACACTCCGGGCCCGGGGGGGAATTCCCCCTTTCCGCCACCGGGGTGCCACGGTCATTACATTTTAAAATCATGTATTGAGGTCATCAGGCATCTCGGTGCCTTAAAGAAGAAGGGGGTAACTTCAAAAATTTCTATTCGGAAAGCAAGCGGAACATCTCTCTTGTCAGTCTATGTTTCTTTCGTCTGAGTCAGGTGCGGATCCAGGATTTAGTCTTAGGCGGGGTTCTACACTTCGAAGTGTATATATATCCGAGCTCGCAAAAGTCTGTCAACCCATTTTTTCAACTTTTGGGGGATCCGCCACTGGTCTGAGTAGAGTATAAAAACAGTAAGGGAGACTAGAAATTATAACGGAAAAGGTATCCCCAAACTGCAAAAACTTTTTTCCTCAATGTATTACATTGTGCTAAAAATTTTCGGGACGATGCAGATAACTCCCGAAAATTTCGCGACTGTAAAACAAACCCGACCTTCCCACTCATTTCATGACGAAGATTACCAAGATTACCCGCTAGAGACTACTTAGGTATACCTCAGCCGAGGTGCGGATCTAGGATTTGGTCTTGGGAGGGGTTCTTCACTTCGAAGTGTATATATATCAGAGCTCGCCAACTTTTGGGGGGCCCGGAGCCGAAAACGCCCAAGCATATTTTCTAGGCAAGCCCTCTTATAAACGTTGGTTATCTTTTTATCTACAGCTTTCTATCTAGCTTTTCTACGACTTTCCAATGTTTAGGCTTTGACTTACCATCTTGTTCACGTGCAAGGCTGTAGAGTTCCTTTTTCTTAGCCCGAATTTTTTTTGGCACATTACGACTATGCATAAACAGTTCATGCATTAGGTTACTACGCCTGTTACGCATTTGGCCAGATTTACCAAATTCACCCGTACGTTCATCGTAGTCCGCCTCACTATATTAGATAATTATAATTTTTCCAAAACTTTTATCTCAAAAGCGTATAACTTACGCTAGCTTCACCATGAAACTGTTGCAAATATTTTCATTATTGGTAACATCATTACGAATTTCATTAAGCAGCACCTTGATTTCGTGCAAATCAATCTTAAACTTCAGACAATCCAGCTCACTATCACTCTTATCTCGTTCCAAGACATCGAGATAAAACAATATGGTGTCAGCCCGTTCATAAAAGTGACTCAAAGACCAGAAAAACATCTTACGCGGTGAGGCATTTATACTACCAGGCCAGCCATTTTGTAGAGTCGATAACTTTTTTATCAGACCTATACAGAACTTATTAATTGCGGCAGCTTTCAAAGATTGATTCAATTCCGCGTATTTTATACGTTTTTCCTCCGAAGTCATTGGCGGAGCTATGAAATCTTCATCGTAACTCGAGAGAGATTCACGGTCTTCCTGCAATTTGAGTATGAGCATACCTTCGGCAGTAGTTACTGCAGCGCTGTGGAAATTAAAGGTACTCGTTTTTTGTCGCATTCTTGTATGTCGCTTGATGGTTCGGCAGTTCTGAAGCGTGTTCTGTAGATATAAGTCATGGCAAACAGCAGGATCTGGATTGGGTTTGAGTGGAAAAGGTACTATATATTCAGCTATCTGCTCAAATACTCCGTCTTCCTCTGATGCTATATAGTCGTCCTTTTCGGCAGCTTCTGCATAGGTTACTTTAAACTTTACGTCGTCCATTTTGTAAGTTTGTATGTATGTATTTATACGTGTAAAGGAATAAAGTTTTTGAAAGTAATATGTTTATATGAAACAAAATGCAAAACTAGTAGATTAGGTTTGTAGAAGTACTTGGGTACTGAATAATATAAAAACAGGGTTACTCTTCTAACTAAAATAAAATTCTCGAGTAATAGAGACTTTCTTAAACTGTAGTACATTTTCGGAAATGTCTTCTCTTAATGGGAAGATTTCATGTACTCTATCCGCTTATGCAGCCATTAATCTCGCAAAATATAGCAGCTTAAGGCCCTAACTTGGCTTTTTATATGGGTACTGTAAAAAAGATTATTCAACTGTATAGTGAGTTGTCGAATTTAAAGCGCATCACCAAAACAGCTGGAGAATAGCCAGGGCCGGATTAACTAGAGCCCGTTTTTTAGGGCTCACGCTTTGTCTATGGTTCTGTCAGAGTCTAGAGACCCAAAATGCTGATGAGAAAAATAAATATTATACATTTTTTTAGTCATATACACTTGGCCTTTTTGCTTATGCAAAGTTTGTCAGTGTGACCAGATTTTTTTCGATTCTTATAGTGACTTCGAAGGTAGTGACATTCTTTATTGTTAGCGACTTGACCAGAAATTGTAAGTCTTCCGTGATATGTCTGTTTCAAAACTTAGGCGAAAAAAGATCATATAATAATGGCAATCATCTGGGAACACGCTCTTAAGCGAATAATAATGGATAACCCTAAAATGTGTGATGACTGTTCTGAAAATTTGGTCCTATCCTTAAAGAAGAAATGGTGCTGATAAAATATTTTCTAGCACAATAAAGAGATGTTCAAAAATTATTATTATTTATTTATTCAAGGAGTATAAAAATAATGAAAACAGAACGAGGAAATAGATATGAACTAATCCGCCTCCCTAGCCCAATAGGTGAACTTTTTAACGATATGCACCGACTCACATCAAGGACTGTCCAGACACTAGGATTTTCAATAAAAAAAATTGAAAACAAGGAAGTCAGTTAAAAATTAAACATTATATCAGAAAAAGAGCCAAAGGAGCACCTATGACCAAGTGGGTTACTCATAATATAAGATTGGTGAAGGATACTCGGAGAGGCAAGTGAAGATGGCTTAAGATAGAAGAAGTAATAAATTGCATAGACCGTTCGAAAAAGACGAAATTATGAACGCTATTATAGTTAGAGCATAAGACACGGTAAGGATCGTGCAAAGCATAATTAGATCTACAAAATTGTAAAGCTAAGCGTCGAAAACTGCCCAAGAAAATCTTTATTAATTCAAGACACCGCCGTTCGGATTCGGCTATAAACTGTAGGTCCCTGTTCTCTTCGAACAGTTATTCATAGAGATCCCCATGCTCCGCCCAGGGGCGACTGACAAAATAGTCAGTCAGCGAGATTATAAGGGTCGAAAACTACGAGTTACTTTGGATGGTACGCCAAAAGTTAGTTTGTTAAGAAATACAGTGGAGTCAATAAGGCCGAGTAACAATGATTTAAGGAAGGCAACTTTATAAGGCGAAGTCTATCAGAATATGGTGGCATAACGATATTTGCGTCCCAGTTTAAGCCATGAAGTGAAAAAAGGAGAAATTGCTTTTGTACAGACCTAATCATGTCCTGACAAAGGTGCTATTGAGGGCTCCTGGGACGAGAGAAATATAAAGAAGTTTGGTTTTGTAAGGGTCGTTTAGCTCTTAAGAACAACGCTTAATTAAAGCAAGAACCCTTCTAGCCTTATTATACTCTGTACCGTATGGTACAAAGGGTATATTAAGTTTGTGCAAGACGAAAATGTATGTAACATACAGAAGGAGACGTCGGAGACCCACCAAAGTTACCCAAAGTATGATCGGGGTGACTAGAGATGTCGATATACCCATGTCCGTCTGTCTGTCTGTATGAACGCCTAGATCTCAGAGATGGTAAGAGCTAGAGCAACCAAATTTTCAGATAAGATGCGTTATTATGTCAGGGGATGTAGGTTTATTTTATATTTTGGATATCGGGGATATATTATATAGCTCCCATAGGGGTGTTTCAGAGGACCTCGAAAAACCGCAAAAGTTTTAGATAAATAATTCGTTTGTTTATGAATATATCGTAACCAAATTTGGTACTCAAAAGTTTTTTAGAGTTTTCCCAATCACTGTACCAAATTTTATCAAAATCGGTTGACTATATCATATAGCTCCCATAGGACCGATCGGTCAAAAAAACGTTTTTTGCACAAAATTCGTTGTGTTTCGTTTATTTGTGAAGATATTGTAACCAAATTTGGCATTCAGAAGTTTTTTTTAGAGATATTCAACACTGTACCAAATTTTATCAAAATCGGTTGACTATATCATATAGCTCCATAGGTCCAATCGGTCAAAAAAACGTTTTTTGCATAAAATTCGTTGTGTTTCGTTTGTTTGTGAAGATATTGTAACCAAATTTGGCATTCAGAAGTTTTTTTTAGAGATATTCAACACTGTACCAAATTTTATCAAAATCGGTTGACTATATCATATAGCTCCATAGGTCCAATCGGTCAAAAAAAAAGTATTTTGAACAAAAATCGTTGTGTTTCGTTTATTTGGCAAAGAAATGTCTTTTGGAGTTTGTAAGCAATATATCGGACTTGATTGCAATGTGGTGGTACAGGGTATCCCAAAGTCGTCCGCGCCCGACTTTAACTTACGCCATCTTTGTATTTATAATTTTGTATAAATTATTTTATGTGTAAATAACTTTAAACTAATTTTGGTATAAAAAATTGTTTCTTTCATATGATAGATGGAAGTCTACCAGTACAGCTTTGCCTTGTTGCCCCATGTGGCTTAATCCGGCACTGAGAACACTAGGAACTAAAATTAAGGTGAGTAGACATATCTTTTTCCCATAGCAAAAAGTGTTAACTTTATATCTAATTAATAAATTTTTAGCCTGAGTTCGAGCACTTAAAAATTTGTTGGTTTAAATTAATCTAAGACAGGTTTTTTACTTCTCGGTTCTTTGAAATTTTAACTTTAAGCTGAAACTAGCATTTTGTATGCCATCGTAGTAACTATCGTAGCTAAATAAAAACAAATTTTCACTCATAATCAAAGGTGACCAAATTTATACGCCTCTCTTCCAATAGGGCCTGCTAAGGTACAGAGTACGTTTCAGACTCGCGCTGCTCTCAGCACACTCCGTCACTTGCCCCGGACCATGCCTTTAATCCCCTTTTGTATGTTCCTTCTAGCTATTCTTTTGCTGTAGCCAGCATAAAAATATCATGCTACACGATGTTGCCGCCTTTGGTACCCTGCCCCCATTTTGCGTGTTCCTCTTTGCACAATGGGCCACCGCAGCAGACACCGCCACACCAACAACAACAACAACAGCAGCAACATCGTCGTCTGTGCCAGAGTGCCTCTACTTTTTGCCTCTGCAATTTCCTGCTAAAAATAAAGTTCTTGGTTGCCCCGTTGTTGGTTGGTTGGTTGCTTGGTTTGTTTGTTTGTTCGGTTCGCTTGGAAGGGCTCACGTCCCGGTTCCCAAGTGATGGCGGAGGCGACGGCGGCGTCGGACAACAACTAGAGCAACTGCAGCCAAAGATATGCTGTAGCAGAGACACCTGCTGCATATTGCTGTGTGCCTGTTGCAATTTCTAATCGCTGAAACCTTCTACCCTAATGATGCCCGCAGGCACTCAAGAAATTCGATGCTTTTAAGGGCTTTTGTTAGCTGAAATAGCATGAAAAACATGCTAAGCAATAATTTGCCCCGGCCCTGGCAATATCGATGCTTTTTGCGTGTGCCTGTGTGTGTGTCTGGTAATGCTGGGCGCCTATTCGAAATTGTTCCGTTGAAATCTGTGCGCTGCGCACAGTCTGAGTCTGCCACAAAATGTTGCAACACACAGTAAAAAACAGCAAAGACAGTCTCGGCAACATAAGGGCTCCGTCGCAAGTGCATGGCATCATCTCTTTCGCACTTGTCCAGACCCTTTTTGTTTTTGCTCTGCTCTCTTTTTATGTTGCCTACACTTTGGTCTGTCATTCGCTGCCTATGCTTTCTGCGCGCCCAACGGCGCTGCGCTCTATGTGCGTTGATTATGCCCTCTCACACGGACACACAGATAGCTCGCACACACGCATAGTCACAGCCAGACAACCCAGCACACCAAAGTTTGCGCTTTAAGTGAGCATTGCCCAAGCACATTAACAAACAGAACTAAAAGGATGCAAAACGTTTATTAATCAGAGCAAATCCAGTGTTTGGAACAAAATAAATATTTTATATTAAAAATTAGTAAATATAGCACAACTAATTTTTATTATTACTTTTTGGTTTTCGTTCACGCATTTAGTTATTTTTCCCTTTCTGTCAGCATGTATGACAAAAATAATTATCTTACTTATTAAGATTACATAATACATAGTGGAAAATTAAAAATAAAGCGAACTGGCTTACGTATAAGTAGAAATATGGTTTTTTTATATTTAATTACGAGTTTCTGCATTTCAAGGTATTATGCGCAAATCACGGCATTTAACTTTTGATTATGACATTTACATGTTGTTTAAACGCTCTAGCTGGATAAGGTACTGGACACTGTCACCAGCGATTTTTGAAAACTATTGATGCAGATCGATTCATAGAGCAAAAAAAAAAAAATGTTCGGTGTATTTCAGTTTTTAAACTAAACGCGTTACGGCTTGATTTAAAAAAAAAAGTTTTTCGTTTTTATTTAATTGTGACTAAACTACTAAATATTTTTGAGCCAATTTGTTTTTTGATCTATACGCAGAATGCAAAAAAATTTCGCACGAAATGACAAAAACATATAAAAAAAAATTCAGAATGGGATATCCCAAATGATTCTGCGTATAGGCCTTAAGTTGGCAAGAGGGCTCTTTAAAAAAGTATTTATTTTTTTTTTTAACCCACACATTTTCTTTAAGGAAAACTAAAATTTTCTGATTTTTTTTTGCTATCATCATTTTCATTTAAGACGTGTTTTTATACGTTATTTATTTGGTGCGAATATAAATCAAATCGATTTGGGGTAACAATGTTAAAAAAAGTAAAAATAAAATAATTTTTTTTTATTTTTAGATGTAGCAAAACAAATTTTTTTTTTTAAATATGTTAAAAAATAATATACATTTTTATAACATTTAATAGAATACATACAACTTGTTTATATAATGCAAAGAATTTATTTATTTTGTAGGTAAATATAAAAATATTAACATTGATCAACAAACGATTTTTAATTATTAGCATTAAATGAATTAATTTCAATACAAATCTACAGGGTTACAGTCAACATAAAAAATTAAACCAAATTTACCATTTTTATTCAGTGAAATTCCCAAGTATTTAATAAATGGTTTTCATTTAACGTTCCCATTCCGTAGCCTGATATCTTTTGAGAGGACATGCATATATGGTTTTTTTTTTATTTTTTTGATGAAAGATAGCCAGCGCCATCGATACCATTTCTATCTCCGCTAGTCATCTTACAAAAGTGCATCAAAAGAGTCAATATCTTTGCTTTACCAATATAAACATAATTTTTTATTATTGTATTTTTGGTCTGCTGGGTATATATGGCGGGCAGGCAGGCAAGCACGCACACCAATGCGCCATATGGACGATGCGATGCTCTCGCTCGTTTAGAATTCATGCGGACTGTGTGTGCAGTGTAAACTGGGAATGGGGAATTGGGAATGCTATGATGATGTTGTTGTTGTTTTTGCATGCCTTTTTCGCTTTGTTCTCATGGCGTTCTGGTCGCTTCTGTTTGCCTGTTCGCGAACACCTTAATAAATGTCGAAATTTCATATGTAATTCCCACGGCCTGAATTTTCCCACAGTGTTTAGTTTAGTCCGTCGTAGTCTCTCGGAGTCGTCGCCGTTGCAGTTGTCGTTGCTGCCGCCAGTGTGCGCCATCTCCCTCATGCACGATTGCAGGGCAGCACAGGAAGCCATGAAATGTTGTATCTCTGTGTGTGTGTGTGAGTGTTGGTGTGTATCTGTGTGTGTGTGTTTATAAAAAACGATGAAGAATTCAACAAAAAGCGACAGCCGCCGCAGCCGCAGCAGCATCATCATCATCAGCAGCAGCAGCAACAACAACAAACGTTGCCAGTAGAAACAGACAGCAACATTTCTTTTTTTTCTCTTCTTTTCATACACTATACTGGTTGTATAAACAATGCTGCAACGTTTGCAATCTATAGAAGGGTGCAAATGGGAGAGCCTAGAGCTAGGGTTGGATTGCAGAACCACCCAACACACTTTGATCATTATAGGGCCATTGTGGTCGAGCGGCATAGAAAGGGAGAAAATGTTGTTCGAATTGGATTTCGAACTAGTGAGGACAATGCAGCCTAGAGTTTGGGTTAAGTTGAAAAACCATCCGACACATTTGGGCCATTGTAGGCCCATTGCGTTACAGCGGCATAGATATTTGCAACAACACCTAACATGCTTGACATTTTATTTTTCGGACACTTGTTCCCAAAAGTATACGCTATTAAGAGAATGGCAGTAAAGAGTTTCTCGAGTATAATTACTGGAGATTTTGAAACCATCCGGAAGGATATATACTTTTGCAATAAGTGTTCGAAAAATAAAATCTCTTAGGGATCATCCATAAACTTCGTGACGCTGATTTTTGTCAAAACAGACACACACACACACCCCCTCCACACCGCCCCCTTGTGACTTAGTGACGAAATATTTTTGAAGATTTTCCATATGAGGACGCTTCGCCAGACCCCCCCACCCCTTGGAGCGTCACGTAGTTTATGGATGATCCCATACAGTTCTGTGTCACCTGCGGGATTTCTCTCGCGCTTTGAAAATCTCTATAGATAATCTCAGAAACTAAGTATAACATACATAATCCCTAAAATCTTCTACCGGAATAGAAGTTAAATCTGTAGTTTGGCGCACCTATTTGGTCTTTAAACAAGGTTGTAAAGAAACCATCAAAGGAAACTCCCAAGCTTAAGTAAGATTTTTTGACTTGTTTGTCTGGATTTCGATATCTTAAGAATAAGAGACACCGAATTTTAATCAAAAAAAAAATATATATATATTTTATGTTCTAAAAATATTCTAAAAAAAATAATTATGTATACGTTGTGACCATTAGAGTCAGGGTATTGAAACTTCGCAACTTGAAAATTGGGACTTCTGTTTGGATTTTCTTTATGATGGTATTGAATTTGCTCCCAGGGTCGGTTGCATGGTCTCTAGCTGAATCATTCTGTACTTTGTTTTGTTTATGTTTCTGATGTTGTTGTTGCTGTTGGTTTTATCTGCCGCATTGGTCATTTGTTGTTGCGTCCAAGTCAACGACTTTACCAGCGTCGTCGTCGTCTTCGTCGCCATCTTTTAACATCTTCTTCATGCAAGCTCGAATCTCTGGTTTGGCTTGGAATTCCTTGCACTCAGTTTCAACTACAAAGCATCTGCTGCTAATGTCTGACCAACTGGGACTGCTATGGGTGCTCCTGCTTAAAGCAACAACAATACCAATGACTTTCTTAAACGACGACCTTCTGTTGCAACCTTCAAGCACAGTGGGCTGAGATTGAGCGTAATGCAAAGAATTATATAAAAGCTTTAAGTGAGTCAAATCTAAGCAGAATGGTGTTCAATGCATGCTGAATCCCGTTTGGTTCTTTGTTGTTCCGTTGGGATGGCTCTTTTAGCAACACCCAGTTTTGTGCCTACAAACTTGACAAGTTGTTGGTATGCATCAACTGCAAAGGATACGCGCTTCTTTTTAGAGCTTCGTACCCGTACAGGCGCAGCTTTCTTGAGCTCTGAGTAGGTGGAAGCTAAATTTGCGCCAGCAATGAACTTTTCTAAACCTGAGCGCATAACAGGCTCCATCATGGGAAAAAGTACGGCACCATATAGCGAATAATCTACCTCTAGCAATATTGATTGTGTTATACGCTGTACTATAGTGTTGAGATCTTCAGATTTTTCCATTTCCAGTAAATCCTTATGCTCCAGCAGCGGCCTAACGAGTTTTTCGCTTACAATTTCCATAAGGAATCTGGCCTCAGGCAGCACTTCAAATAGTTTGCCGTAGAGCGTGCGCACTAAATGCGAAGGATGCACGGTTAATTGGGAAGTCTGTTTGGTTGTCACATCCATAAAGTGTATACAGAGAGTGTCTCCTTTAATGAGAGCACTCAATTGATACGGCATTGAGCGGCATAAGTACTCCAGCAAGTAAGTGTCCTTCGGACGATTCCATCTATCCGGTAGCATCTCACTAGGACTGGGTGTGTGTATTGGATGAATTATAACTGGTAAAACGCCCATATTATAATGCTTCGTGAGCGTAAAATGAATAAAAGCTATAATCACATCGGTGGGTTTTGTTAAGCACGGTTTTATGGAGCTATAGAGCAGCTCCCAACCATAGAAGGGGTTTGGCTTAAGGCCACTTAAATTTTCAACATAAAACTTTGTGTTCATGTTTGACATTAAATTTAGTTTCCAAATTTTCTTTTTTTTTCTTTTTTTTAGTGTATTTTTTGAATGACATGAAAATCAGATTTTTAAAAAAAATGTTAAAACTGAATGAAGTTGAGATAATACTAATCGAAGAAATGAGCAACCCATATGAACTATAAATATAAATAAATCGAGTGTGGAAGGGTTCTAATGTATTTTTGAGGTAGTTTTCGCCTCTATTTGTCGCGATCTCGGTGTGGTGTTCTCCAACATCGCAGATCTAAGTCCTCCGCATCTTGATCGACTCCATCCAACCATCTCAACTTAGGTCGACCTCTTCTTCGGTTACCTGCACACTGTCCAAGCATTATTCGTTTTGGAGGATAGCTATCGTTTGCTCTAATTAGGTGGCCAGCCCGTCGTAATCGGTTTGTTTTAATCAGGCCCGACGTGATTGGGGGTGTTAAGTGGGGGATTCCCCCCGGGCCCGGAGTTATCTCAGGGGCCCGGTGTAATTAATGTCGTACTTACAGAACACAATGATTAAAGCTAAGGGTGTAATAGAGGGGCCGGTACTTTTTCCTCCCGGGCCCGGATTTTCTCTCTACGGCCCTGGTTTTAATGAATGTTATTATGTCGGGGTATACGGTCCCCCCCCAAAGATTTTTCGTAGAATCTTACGTTCAAATACTTAAAGTTCGTTTTCTGCTTAACACCCATGCTTCGCTTGCGTAGGTGAGAGCTGGTACAATTAGTGTGCGGTACAGGAGGGTTTTTGTCCAGATTCAGCGAAAGTAGATTTTTTATTGTTTTGCTGGGTCCTCAAAAAACCCCATAAAGATTTTTTCGAGACCGATTGTCCATATATATTTTTAGAGCGGCTGAACTCAAATCCGAGAGCACAAAAAACACAGTCCGTCAGGCTTCTGAGATAACCTCTGAGCGTTTTCTGTGTTACTGAAATATTTTAGATCTTGCTACATTTGTTTTATGTGTTCTACTAGCTAACATTTCAATTGTTTCTAATATTACCTTCAAATATAACATTATCTCTTGAATTTAAAGCCATATAGAATATTTAAATCGATATCGATACTTGGCAAATTCATATCGGATCAACAATATCTCGAGAATTAAAATATCGCTATCGAGTATACAGTATCAAACTCGAAATGTTCGATATTCAAAACAAGAGATCGGCATTTCTAAACTCTTCATTACACTTATTTTACAAATAAACGTCAATGAATCATTACCATCATTTCCTACATCTCTCACTGGAGCATAGGTCTTTAAGGACGTCAATGAATATGATACAACGTAAAAGAAATCTCTGAAAGAAGAAATATTGTTGGCTCTTTCGAAATAATGGACTCGTCAATTTCTCTCATAATTTATTTCTTACAGATAACACAGCTAGACAAAAAAAGGATCGTGATCTGGGGACGAGGCATATTGGAGGGAGGCTTTTGGGTTTACGTTCTATCCTAACCTGAAAAAACACTACATAATTTGTATTCGAAACCGGTTGTCCGGCGATGTTTTTTATATGTGTCTGGGATCGGTGAATCCGAATCCTTGGTCAAAAAACGCGTGCTGAGTGTCAGGTCTCTAAAACAACTATCAAAATACCTGTTTTTATGGGGTTGTTAAAGGTTATGTCAAAACACTGATGTACTGGGGCTTATTCTACCTCGGATTTGGGTTAAGTGACTCTAAAAACGTAACGAAATCATGAATTTGAAAGTCGGTTTATTTTTTTGTGGCTCGGATTGGTGTTAAGTGACAGGAGATAAGCAGCATGTGGACAGAATGCTGGCACACCGCTAATTACAACGTTCAAATTTCGGCAAAGTCCTGCTGCAAACAGCGCAGGGCGTACCATTCCCCCAGCCTACCTTACCTTCGCTCTAATCAAGTGCCCACTGTAAAACGTGCAACCAAAAATTTAGCTTTAGAATTTGCGTCCTTGAAAGTTATCAGCAGCTCATTGAACTAACCAAATAAAATTTGTTGGTATGTCAACAGACTTGACGACGTCGAAATTTTGTTGCGTCTGGACGACATCATCGAACACAACTTTGGGTAGCATCTCTGCACGGGAGGCTGCACAATCTTTGGCCTTGACTCTTTCTAATGGTCCCAATGCCAATGCTCTTTTAGGTCTGTACTCTGATAATATTGTTGTTCTTGTTCTGGTTGTGCGCTTGGGGAGCTGTTATTCCAGTTATTGTTATATGTAGCTCTTTGTCGTTGTTGTCGTCTTCATCATCATCATCGTCGTCGTCGTCATGATTGTTGTTACTTTTGGTATGTTGTATTGCAGCTTAAGCTACTGCACTCCTGGTTCATCAATTTTTTCAAGGATTTTTTTCTTGCTTCCAGGCATTCCGAATGTACATGTGTGAGTGCGATTGAGTATTTAAATCCCATGTGAGTGAGTTTGTCCCTGTGGCTGTTGTGTTGTGTGCTGTGGTTCAATTGGCCTAAAAGGTCATGAACATTTGAGACCTCCTGACAGTATCTCATGCGGCTGTAGATATCTGGGTGTATGTGTGCATGTGTGCTTGTCCTCGTTTGAATTTTTTGGCAATTTTGCTTTATACCAGGAGTTGCTAAAATTGCTGTTATCCTGTCGCTTGAACTCTACAGAGGTAACAAAAAATGCGCTTAAATGGGGTCAATTGGTTGACAATAAGTGGTTGGAGGGATTAAACCTGATGCGGCAGCTAGTGGCATAAGTAAGGGTAGTTTCAGTCAGTGCACACATGTGACTCTCTTCTCAGCACAGCTACAAAGTGCTTTAATATGGATTGCAAAGACACACTCAGTTAAAGCTGTAAAATCATTAAGCTCACTCAATAAATGCGAGTGCCTAAATTTTTGGTACTTTATACTATTCCTAACAGGCATAAACAAAATAAGCATACCAGAGGCTTAGATATCTTTTGCGCAAGGGGCTATATGAGTTTCTCACTGGAATTTATACAAAAATCGTCATTCGCAACGTCTTTTCATTTTAGCTTGAGCTTTTTTTAAGCGATTTCTTAGATTTGAAACTTTTGAAAACAAAAAAAATATTTTACAGTTTCAATAAATTTTTACATCGGAAACATCTGGTTGTTGCATCTTAATTTCTTAAGAACAAACGTCACGTAACGAAGTTAAGGAAGCTCTGAGTCGGCTCGCGTCGATTCATGCTCAGCACAAATTTTTTTTAATTACAATTTTTTTCACTTTTAGTTATATAATCAGCCGTGCTCCGGTAAACGAAAAATCCAAAACGAATAATTTCATTCGGATTCGTTTTTGCATGCTCCGGAAAATGCATTTATTTTCGATAAATATGTAAATTTCGCTCATTTTTTCCGATAAATTTACATATGCTGTGGTGTAACCAGCTGACTGCCTTTTGTTAAAAATTTGTAAACATTTAGGGTATTCACGCTTTGTGTTGAGTTGAGGAGTTGAAAAGTCGAGGACTTTTACAAAAAACAAATATATGTTGTAAATCAACCCTGCGTTTTAACTTTCAACTCAACTTTTCCTCGATCCAGACCCTATTCTACTTTTTCCTGTTGAGTTTTTGAGAAAGTGTTGCACAAAGTAATTCGCTGCCTTTTCAGCACAGTAAAATTAGTAATTTTTTAGCCATTTCGTGATATGAAAAGCAACGACTTACCGTAGACTCGTTGGAAAAAAGTAGGCGCCAAATTTAAAATAATAAAATTGCATTAACGCAAGTAAAAAAAGGTTGCGCCTTTTTTGTGCGAAATTAAGTGAATTAGACATGATTACTTGTTGTTGGAGTTTACGCAAATAAAAGAGTAAAAATATATGTACTAGGCTTAATATATGCTGGAACTGTTGGGGAGTTACCCTCAGCATTTGAACAAATCGCTTGTCGTCGAAGGAACTGAGCACGTTCTGGCGCCATTCAATCGACTTAGGGATATGGAAGTGGTCGCCCTGCCGCGAGAATATTATTGCATTTATGTCCTCTACATTATTATCCAAAACTTCATCAATTTGTGAGTCGTCCCGCAACCCCATTTTCTCTGTATTAAACAAAATTTAGTTTTCATACGATGAATTTGTTTTAGCAGACGAACCTTCAATAAAATCAATTTCATCCAAAGCCACTTTAGCAACAGCTTCAGTCAAACACACACTTTACGCTTAGTCTTGGCATTTTTAAATCAAAATTTTTAATAAATATTTGCAGCACTTCGCGAATGTAAAAAAAAACACACGCAAGAAGAAGCACAAACTCAAATATGGTTTTTCTGCAATTATTTCATTTTCGCAGCAATAAAATAATAAAAATCCATGTAATACATAGCTACTTTAGCTGCAGGTCTAATTAAAATAGATTTTATGCTTTGACTCTGCATTTTTAATTCAAGTTTTTGATTTTTAATGTAATTTGTACCAATATACAAATGTAAACAAACTCTGGAAAGAAGAAGAAAACTCAACAACTCAACTCATAAAACTCAACAGGGCTGTTCACGCTTTGGCCTGTTGACTTTTTCCTCAACAATTCAACACAAAGCGGGAATACCCTAATTGCAAACTTTAACTACTTGTGAATTATAAGCACGCATGCAAATGCTTTTCGTATGGCTTATACTTTTAATATACTTGAAGCACTCGTGAATTTTAAGCACAAGTAATGAAATTCCTAACTCAAACCAGTTGTTAGTTTTCTTTTATGACGTCAAGTTTTTTAAGTGTGACCGCACTCTGCTGAGCTGATATTTTTTCACAAGGATCGCATATAAAAGTTATGGGGTTGAAAAAACATTCAAAGCCAAAAAAGTACTTTGGATGAAAGTGCAAGCCAAAAAATATCACAGGACTATCCGTAATAAGGATAAATAAAACAAAAAACAGACATTAATTAATCTCTTGCTGTTTAAAAACAAAACAGTTTGTCAAGAGTTTGCGCATGTATGTATGTTAGGGCGGGTCAATTTGTATGGGGCCGAAAAAACCTTATGGGGCTCACTCGGATTTTGATTCTTTGGATAATTCTAAGCAAATTTGCCCAAGAAACTATGGGTCTAAAATGAATTTCGAGTCGCCCACTTTTTCAAAATAGGTTTTTTTCGACATATTCAAAAATCGACTTAGAAATTCATTGAAAAGGCCAAAAATCGATATTTTTTCTCTAGCCAAATGTGAATTTGGGGGTTTTTGGGGTCGAGGAATTCATTTTTGACATCTATTTTTAATTTTGGGTGCCGCCAGAGGGCGCTTTAGTGTTGGTTTTTGATTTTTTTCGGTTTTTTTTCTTCAAAAATTTTGAGAAAGTGGGCGACTCGAAATTCATTTTGGACCCATAGTTTCTTGGGCAAATTTGCTTAGAATTACCCAAAGAATCAAAATCCGAGTGAGCCCTTATACCGAAAAAAATTGACCCACCCTAATGTATGTACTTATGTTATATACCAAATAGAAACAAATTTATATCGACTGAGTATCGAGTCTGAGAGCCTAGTCGACTTTAAAAGTTGAGAGTCTCTCAGCTAGCATTGTGTTTGGTTCTCGTACAATTGTTTGTAGTCACGAAAGAGTAAATTTTATTATGTAAAATTATATATTTATTTATATTATTACTAAACAGAAATAAATTATTTACAAAATATAAATTAAAAGAAAAATGAATAAACAAAACAGTAACTTATATTATGCAAAGAGTTATATTCAAAATGGGATAAAAAAATTATATACAAGTCCATTCGATTTCGTTAATTTAGTGAATTTTCAACTACTTTGAGTAATAAGTATACACTATGGTGGGTCAATTTGTATGGAGCCGGTTCTATTCTACATTTTTGATGTTTATTTTTACACATGAGTGCCGCCAGAGGGCGTTTCATGCATATTTTGCAATTTTTTCTCGTCTTTTTCGAGAAAAATTACGAATTTCTTGGAAAAATTTAGAAATATTTGACTGTATCGCATTGCAACTCAAATTTTTATTAGCCCAAAATATATATGTATACTATGTAAAAGTAAACATGTAAAAATAAAAATGAATTCCTTGACCCCCAAAACCCACCATATACACATTAAAAAATTACAAGTTTTGGTTTAAAAATCCAAATGTTGAATTAAAATGTTACATAGGGAAAAAACCTATTTTTAAAAATCTGCATGTTCGAAATTCAAAATAGGCCTACGGTTTCTTCGTCAAAATTGCTTAGAATTGTCCCTAGAATACTCCTAGGGGGCGCCGCGAATTCGAAAAAAATTTGACCCACTATACACATATACCCAAAGATGGATAATAGGCTTGTTTATTTTCATATGCTAACGTTATCTGCATAAATAAAAAATTTATGGCCTTAATGTGCCTATTTAATAGCTATATAGCGAATTATAAATCGGGGCTTTTAATTCGGCGGTTTAAACCCCCAACTACGCCACTGCAGCGGACAACGCTCAACGCTTGCTTTATCAGCCAAACAAACAAAACTTTTTTAAAGTGTTGTTTATTTCTTTTTTCCTTTGTGCTATGTTCGACAAACACACTCACACACACATACGGCGAAAAATTCACACTCAGCGCTTTGCTGCCGCCGAGTGAATGTCAGGGCAAGAAATCTCATGCGATAGCATATCGTTGAGCTTTTTTTGCTGCGCGCCTGTTCAGTTAGAGTCCATGAGGTTTGCGCGAAATTGTGTGCAACGCTGGCGATGGCGGCGGCGGCGACCAAAATGACGGCTTGGTGTACGTGCGACCACCGACCAGACCAGTTGGGTGGTGGTAATGGTGGTGGTGCCCCCATTATCATCATTGGGGGATTGGAAGCATCAAGTGTGCAGCTGCTGCTGCTTGAGCATTTCGTATCGCATGGTATTAAGAGCATGCCGCTGCCGCCAGAGGCGTTGATTGGAATGATGTTGGGAGCAGTTTACGGACTGACGGACTTGACTGATGACTCGTACAGCTGTTTGGGTGGTTGGGTTCGGTGGCTATCGCCGCCATCCGGTGTTCAGCAGCAGCAGTAATGGCGAGCAATGCGCTCCGCTCGCGCGCATATGCTTCCAAATGCTTAAACTAGAGCAGCAAGAGCATCATCTAGACCGGAATAGTAATAGGCGCACAGGAAAGCTTTGCAAGCTTGCAGCTGACGGCGCATTTGCTTAGTTTGGCGCGCTTTGTAAAACTTGCGCATTCGCTCGCTCTCACTTTGTTGTCAGTCGTGTGGTGCTGCTCGGTTGTGTCATGCTGCGTGCTCGCTCTGGCAGCTTTGGCTGTGCTTTTGCGCGTTTCACTTGCCAAAACGTTTCGCTAGCTGTTTGGCGCCAAATAAAAATAGAGCTTTTTGGCACAGTGGTGTGCCAGAAATATCTAGAAGGGGTTGCCTTTATTTTTGTTGTTTTCAGCGTTTTTTTGATTTAAAGGAAAATGGCGATTATTAACTCAAAACGAGATATTTATGGGTTTTTCGCAGGCTGATTATATCATATATATGTACATATGTATTATAACCAACAGTTCTCTTTGGTTCTGTTTAATATTACAAAATTGTTAATTAAAAACAAAACTTAGCAGAAAAATTTGCAATTTATAATTACAAAAAAATCATTCCATGTTTTATTTAGGTAAGTATAGAAATTGATAGAAAAAATTATGTTCCAAAGTTAATGCACAATTGAAACTTGAACTTGAAGAAATTTGGTTTTTGCGACGCTTTAACTTTTGGAAGCGCTAATTTGCATTTTTTTTTTTTTGGCAATGCATTTCTGATACATTTTCAAATATTTACATCACAATTCAAAAAATTATTTAAAAAACGCAAAAAATGTATTATGGAGTATATACTTATAATGGAATTTTATTGAAACTTGGTCCATTTTTTTTGTTTATATGCTGGGGACCTTCAGTAATTTATTTATTTATTATATAATACGTATTTTTGATTTTTGAACATTGTTTTGTCGAACCCAAGACACAATTCCATGGGTTCGAACTTGCTACTGAGAACCCTTACGAAAAATGTAAAATTTTAAGTAGCTCTTACACATTTCGCACGCACATGTACTATATAGAATTGCAAATTAGCTCAAATTTTGGCAAAAGCGATATTTGGCGCAACTTTTTTACGCTAAGGCTTAAAATTCAAAGAGTTTTCTAGCGCACCACTGACTTAGTCAATGTCAAACAAAGCAATTTATTGCTTAATTTAATAAAAACAATTGTAAAAACATTTCAACAATTTAACGGTAGTGTATTGTGGGCCCCTCCAAAATATAAATTCAAGTGCACATTAAAAGGCCTTGACAGTGTAAAATGCGGTCTTCATTCGTTGTCGTATACAAAATATAACATTTATGGGCCATCATTAGGCGGTTGCTCTTCCATAGCTTCCTGATTTTTTTCATTCGTCCAGTGTTGTACAAATTGCATAACGCTGCGCCAAGACGAGAGTATCAATGCATCACGCTCATCTGGAGTGATATCAGCACGTTCGAATTCACGTAAAACATTTTTCTGATTATCTCTAAGGCACTGCACCGCTGTTAACCAATAATCCGTGTCGCGTTCCATTTTGTAAAAATGCGTTCAAAACTTATTTTTTTTTAAATAAAGTTAAAAATTATTAATTCTCACGTTGATAAGCAAATTTTTCAAACATTGATTTGAAATACAAAGCTATACTTTTAGAAACAAAATTGAAACTGAAAAGCATTTTTTTTTTTTCATATGGCAATCGTCAAACTTTATAATCAAGTTTTTTATTTTAAACAATGGCAGGATTGACAGTGCTCCAATAACTCCAATTAATTAAGACAAATAGATCTGGAAGATCTAAAATATAATATCTGTCCAGACGTCTTAAGTCCAAAAGAATTGTTTCACCATTTTCGTTCCGTAAAAATGTTTTATTTTAATATAATTTGTAAATGTTTATGTTAATAGAAAAGTGTTGTGTGTATAAACTAAAGGTATAAACATACTTCATTCAGCTTGGAGTAACCGCATATAACTCATGTACACATTAACATATTGGAGAGACTCCAAGCCAAAGTTTAAGGAAGAATTATAGCTACTACGTTCGAAATTACATAAATAGAAATCACACCAAAACTTCGTCAATAGGGAATAAGAAACAATTGTCTCCAATTTTAGCTTTTTATTAACTGATTTTGTCGAATTTTTTTTTTAATTTACTTATCATTAACTTTTATATAACTATTGAAAAATGAGCAAAACATTTCGGAAAAGTTCTAACTAACGTAGAAAACAGAACATGCGAAAGTTTCCCATTTCAAAAAAACCGCCAACTTGATTTGTTCCAACTTCATGTGGAACGCTAAAAACGAAACAGAGCCATAGAGAGCGATAGCGTCTGATTGAGAGAGAGAGAGCGCGCGCTTAACGAGTTATTGTGCGAGAGAGCGCCTTGATTTGTTGTGGCAAACTGCTTGACTTTATTTTTACTTCTTTATTGACGCGCGCTCGCCTGCTCGCTCGCACACTCAGCAGATTTTTAGTTTCTTTGGCTCTCGAAACGAAAAAATAAACACAAACAAAAACCGACAGCGTTCATTTAAAAAAAAACGCGCTTGCGAAGCAGACGTTATATCGGTGTTGTCGGTCGGTCGCGCATTGCGTCGCTCGGTCGAAGTCGTCGTCGTTGTGTCGCCAGAAGAGCATTATTCAGCTGATTTTTGCCAAATATTTTGGAAAAAATAAAAAAATTGCAAATAAATAAATAAATAAATACATTCAAATTTGAGTTTGTTTGTCGTAAAAGAAAGAAAAACAAAAAATAAAGAATTTTTTGTTTGCTTGTTGTCTAGTTTGTTTATTTGTGTTTTACTTGTGCATGTGTGTGCGTGTGTGTGCGCGGCAGTTTGTAACTGTTGTTGCTAGCAGTTGTTGTTTTGTATTAGGCAAGCAGCATTTGAGGCAAAAGGCAACAGAGCAGCTAAAATAAAAAGAAATAATAACAACAACAACAACAATCTATGTACTACATGCAAAGTGTTGCAAAGTAACGTGAAATGCAAATTGTAGCAACAACAGTAATAACAAGTACCACGGTGGCAACAACAAAGCAATTTCGCGTGTGTGTTGGAAAAATTGCAAACAACAACGACACAGCGCAACAATAGCAACAGCAACAACAACAACATTGATTTGTACGAAAATTGCGCGCCAAAAGCAACAAAAGGATTATACACACATACATACAAACAAACCAGCACGTAGCAGCTGTGTCCAAAGTGAGCAGCAGCAATAGCAACAACAACAACAACAACGACGAGGCAACGAAATCAAAACAAGACAAACGAGGAGAAGATACAGGCAAAGAAGCAAGGCACAAAATTCCAGTTCGCTTTTGGACAAGGTTTCGCATAAAAATTCACCGCAAAAAAAAACAAACAAACAAACAGGACGATAACATATAAGACGCACTTGAAATATTTCGCTTTGTGGTGAGTTTCGGCTGTACAGTGCACAGTGACCCCAAAAATGCTGCGGACAAAAAATTTTTCTAAAAGTCTGCCTAAAATATCTGACAATAGTTATTTTGAGTGAGTTTTTAATCTATGTAACTAGTGGGCCTACGGCAGACGTTGATCTACCGGGACGTACGCTTATCTGCTACAAGCGAGTTCCGGCAAAGATATTTGCCATATTTAACACGATTTCCGAAAGACATCTCTCAAATTTTAGACATACATATGTATAACTTTTTAAATTTTCTTTCAACAGTTATTAAATTAATTCAGGGTTGTAATTTTCCTCTAGCTTCTTCTACGCCAAACATGCACATAAATTTTGTCAAGTTATTCTTTGCAAAATAAAAAAAAATTTACACAAATTCACTTTGCATTTTTTATTAGAATCAGCTATTAAAATGTTAAAAAAAATTTCGTATAAAATATAACAAATCGATTTCTACAATGAAAGTATACACTTTAACATTGTCTAAGAAAGTTTGACCTAAAATTTTATTATTCGTTACCTGAAGTATACTCTAGGGCTAAATTTTAAAATTTTTGATAGTATGCCATTTTGTGTTTTCGCGATTTTCTCACTATTCCGCATCAGTCTCTGGGTTCTTGAGCTATGAAACTGCAAACATATAGCATAAACTTATTATGGAGAATCAAAAGGTTATCGGTCTATCACAAAAACGGTGCCAAAAGACTCTAGCAACGAGTATAAAATTAGATAGAGTGGAACGACTGGCCGTTAAGAACAATTTTTCAGCGAGTATTGAGCAATTATTAGGGATTGCTCGGGTCATTTAAGCAGTTGTATTTTGCATGCGTGCAAATAAAACAATAACTATCAAAATTCTTCTAAAACGGGGAGTTCTGTTTTTTATGATGAAAAAATTAACAATTATTTACTTTTATGTGAAAAAACATATTGAAAGGAAATTTTGCAAACTATATTAAATATTTGGACCTAACGAGAAACCATAATAGAAATGGATTACATAAACTTTACGCTATTAAGAATCAGAATTGCCAGTTATGAATCCTTTTGAGCATATTTGGCACTAATTGGGAGATATAATTTGAAAATGTCAAAATATAACAAAGAAATTACCAAAACATATCCTACGCAGATCCTATAAAAAAATTGTACGGGAGCAGAAAATTGATTCGTTATATAGAAATTTGGCTTCAGAGAAACGACAAATAAACCAAATAGGCAATGTTCTTCAAACACATTCGCAATAAGGAAATATTTAGAGAAACGACAAAGAGACCAAAAAGGCAGTGTTTTTTCAATACATTCGCAATATGGAAATATGATAATTTTTTGTAGAGGAGATTGTGATAGAACAGTTCAAATCTAGGAGACCCATAACTTAGATAAATGAACTCAGAGGCAGAAGTACCCACGAAATATTAGGTATTCAAAAATTTTACCCTGTGAATTCCGACCAAGAGAGTACCTACGAAATAATAATAGTACCCCAATGAACTTAATAAAAGGTATCTGTGCGTAGACGCTTGGAAACAGTTCTTCAGGCAAGGGAGTACACACGAAATAATAGATCTGAAAAAATTTTACCCTAATGATCTCATTAATGACTAAACTTTGTTGATATAACAGCACGCTGTTTTTGCTGTTTTAAAGTATAACCAGGTAAACTAAAAAAAAAATGATTTATGCGTTCATTTCGAAAAATTTCGATTTTCATAAATGGCATCCTAATTAAGTTTGTCACTCAAGTAGAAAAAAAGTAATTTACAGAAAAACTGTAAATAGCGCTATGAGTAGACTTTTTTGATTCACTGTATAAACCATATATGTATGTACATACATATATATGGATTTATTTTGCACACTGTCTGCCTTTGGGCACTATTTTTATTACTATTTCTTTTTTGCACTAACAGCAATGCGCAAACATTAAGCCAAAGTGCAAAAGTCAAGGCTTCAATTCAAAGCTTCGATTCTTTTTTGATTTTGCTTTGCGCTATGGCTATGTCATTTATTTACTTTTTGACCTTTGCAATAAGCACTCATTCACTGAGCGCCAGCAGCAGCACATGTACAGAAACACACACACACACACACATGCACCAGCATAACTGTAGTCCTTGCCCTTTACTGGCGTCACTTGAGCCCAGCCACAGTGGTTAGGTGCTTATGTGTTTGAGCGCTGCAACATTGTAAAGGGAGGCAAAAGCGAGGGCTGTCTTTAATATTGTGAACGCTTGCAAAGACTTAAAAAATGATGGACATTTTTGTCAATATGAATGAAAAAAGTTTCTAAACAGGCATCAAAAATATTGAAAGAAAAAACTGGTACCCAATTTGGACTAATAATTATAATTCATCAATTGAACATTTGTTTAAATATTATAATTGTGAAGACAAAGATTCTTTATTTCCTTTTTACTTTGGAACTACTAGTTCCTTTTGTGTTCCTTTTATTTTGTTAAAAAAAGAGCCCGCTCTTCAGTCTTCTTATTGAGACCGTTCCCAGTAGCCTATTTGCTTAGCTGTTGGAATACTTGTTAGAGAAAAATTAACTATTTTTGTTTATAGTCGCTTTTCAGTTTGTTTTTAAGAACAAAAATATATCAACTCATTTACCGTAAAAGCTAACTACGAAATTACTACAATTAAAAAAAAAAAAAAATTATTTTAAATACAATAAAAGACAGATTATTAGCGCATTACTTATACGATGTAAATAGTTTATTAATATACGATGAACTTATTTTGGATTTGACTTAACATTCTGTTAAGATTCGGACTTTTAAACGAATATCCAAGATTCTGACTATAACTTTTCTTTAACCAGCATCTTTTTAAGCAGTCAATCATCTTATCAAATGCGAACAAACATTTTTAACGACCAATTGTACATAATACATGCACATTAGGGGAAACCTCAAAATCACTTTAAGTCATGTGACGATCTTGCAACATACTTTTGCGTACACCATCGATGTTTTTGGCAGCTGATACGGACGACTCGAAATTTTTTAGTGAGCGCAGGCCAGGATTGATTTTAATGGGAAACCAACTGTGCACTGTGGTTTTCAATTGGTGCTTAATGAACAAAAATGACTTTAAGTTCAATAATGTGCTTCGAGTTCATGGTTCAAGTGCATTTTTTGGGCGTCACACTTTTTTTTAAGTAGGCACAAATAATAGCGTTCTGAAATCCAAATGTACTAAGTACTGTAAGACTTAAATGTCAAACTTTTAGACGCTGAATTCAGGTTTGATACGGCAACCCCCAGGTGCCTAACTCATACGCAGCAACCCTCGTGTGCATTTCTTTAGTAGTCAGGGTAGTTAGCAAAGATTATAACGATAAAGAAACGAGCCATTTATAAGATTTGAAACGCTCATGAATGCAACAATCATAGACAAAAGCATTGCCAATGCTGATTAATATGCCGTAACAAAAGCAAAGCATTTGAGAACTGAGATGTCACATTGTTAATGATAATCCAAGTGAGAAATAATCAAAAGGGGTTGCAGCTTAAACCTGATAGCAGTTTGATATTCTTTTGTATCTTACCTAAGCGACTTATTCAAGTTGGATAACAATTGATAACGTAGCTACAAAATATAGTATATAAAACAAGCTAAAGTGAAAGCAACGTTTATATACATACTTCAAACCTACTTAGGTTACCTTTATTTTTTTTTACTCTGAGTTAAATAATCATGTTAAGCGTTACAAATATATTTTTTAACGGCTTCTTGCTGAGTTTAACAAGGTAACTCTTGATTTGCTGACGACAGTAAACAATTTGCATATGATATATTATCATTTAAATTGTAGACTTTGGACGTAGATAATCATGATACCTTTAATGGGTTAGGCAAGAATTTTAAAGCTTTACAAATAACTTTATAGATTATAGACAATTGACGTACACCACGTGTACGTTTATCTAGGTTACGCAAAAAATTGTATGCTTAAATAAATATTGCATAATAATCACGTAAGACATTTTTTCTGAACAGTAACTAAGTACTGCACTCAATACAAATTGAATTGAATTCTGATATAGCATATTAATCCCCGAAGTATGCAGGCAACACCAACAAAATACTTAAGACGAGATAAAACGCTTCTGAAAAAGAAAGTAAAATTGCCCACGTTTAAAAAGTGGTTTAACTAGATTTTTAATTGCATTTTTTATGATGGCATTTTTCCTATCTCTCCTTTTTTGGCAAAAAAGCAAATTTAAAAAAAATTTTATCATCATATTTTGATAAAGACCAAGTTAAAACTTGTAAATTTTATATAAAAAACCAGACAGTCGTGCATCAAAATGCGACAGAAAAGAATTTGATGATAATACTCATTTTGATTTGAAACACTTAACATTTTTATTTACTTATGCAATATAAAATGTATCTAAGCCTCTAGCTATAAATTTACAACGGATACAAATCAAATTCAACCATGTAAGTCGTTTTTTTCTAAACAACTTTACAGCCTTTGAGAAACAATAATAAAGCTGCAAACGCTTTAGCTTATCTCTGTAATTTCAATAAATTTTAGGTCAATGTGCGTTGAAAACTTTTTGACCTTAAAAATTATGAAAAATATGAAATCACATTTTTACAAGCCCCAAATGATAAGGGACAGTAATGACAGCCACATATAATCCTCACACACTCGTAAAACGCATAAAAAATCGCATAATAATCATTAGAGATGATGGTAGGATACCAAACCAGTTCAAGGCACTGTGCAGCAGGACAGGCGGCTCTCGCGTCTGCGTCGGTAATCAAACGTCTAGACAGTGTTGTCACAGCTTCTTCAGACCCGAGCTACAACCCATGCTCGCCCCCAAAAAAAAAAAACCCAACTCATTCACACACTCATACATATATAATCCCTTTTTATTGCATTGGGTTTGGCGACCCAACAACAACAAATACAACGCGCACCAATGTCAAAAGTACAGCCAAGTCGAGTCCTTATGCAGCAGCCGCCTCTCTAAAAACTCACACAAACACACACGCAACCCTAGGCCTGCCTTCAATAATGATGCTCAGAAGGGCACTGTGCTAGAGAGCCTGTTTATGGCTGCCTGCCTTTGCCTTTTGCTTTTTGTTTTTGACTCCACTCAATGCTGTTTGTGGATCTCCCAGTGAGTGTGCGTTGCCGTTGCCGCTCAATCATTATCAAAATCGCGCTCGTAAATTACAAAATCATGGTTTTATTTGTCAAAATTTGAAACTTATTTTAACAGGCGCCAAGCAATGAGCAGCCAGCTCCCAACAGATTCTCGACGACACAATCGACTCGAGTCGAGTCGAACAGTTGTCCCACTCGTTTCGTTTGGCGCTTGTTTGTTGTTCTTTTTGTTGTTCTTGCTTTTACTTTATAAACACACACACACACACATATGTATGTGATTAGCATGCAAACACACGAAACACGAGCAGCAATAACAATAGTCGCTGGAAAGTGCGGAGAGCGTCAGTGAGTGAACGAGTCAATTGCCTGCCTAGTTGCTTGTGTGTGGGTGCACTCAATGACCTGCTACTGCTGTGTGTGAGCGCTTCAGCTGGAGTTCTTTTGATATGCACTCTTTCACTCAGCGAACTGACCATTTCTATCAATGAATTTCTCTAATGAGTGCTTAGTCAGTGGCGTGCCTGAAATCTTTACAGTTCAGCCATAACTTAAATAGGGAATCTCTCGAAAATTGAGTAAGTTAGAGATGACACAGAAATGGCTTTCGAACCAATTCTTGATGATACCGAACCAACCGAAAGCGGTGGATTACTCGAGATTAGAATTCACGATAAAACCATCTAAGCAAAAAATTGTTATTTATTTCAAAAGGTTTTTGAATTTCATCAGATACCTTTAAAGGGAATTTGAAATCGACAAAATAGCTTTTTCTGTAAATGAAGGAAAGTTTGAATTCACTAGACTGAGTAAGTAGAGATGACACAGAAATGGTTTTCGCCCCAGTTCTTGATGATACCGAACCTACCGAAAGCGGTGTATTACTCGCGATTTGAATTTACGCAAAAACTATCTAAGCAAAAAACTGTTATTTATTTCAAAAGGTTTTTAAATTTCATCAGATACCTTTAAAGGGAATCTGAAATCGAAAAAACTACTTTTTCTGTGTATATAGTGATATAGTATGAGCTAAAAATGAGGCTAGGTTTTTACCAAAATTTATGAAAAATTTTGCATTTGGGCAGTTTCAAAGCTTGCAATCCCAACCACTACTATTATGACATATATTTAGGAGTTTTTAATTTTTTTAATTATTTGGTGGTTTTGGTGTCGAAAAAATTTGAGTACTGAGCGGAATTTATATTTAAATTTATTTTATAAAAAATGCAAAATACGCTGCAAATTATCGCCTAGTCTTTTAAAGCATTGTTGTTGAAAAACATTTAATTGAAAAAATATTAAAATATGCATTTTTTTTTGTACAAATCGGAACCGAAAAGTTGCTAAATATTTTAAAAATGATCGCCTTATCCAATAATAATAACTTCCTTAGATCTCTGCTTAAAATCGTGTAATCGTATAAGTGCCTAAATGTAATAAATTATTTGTCCGAAAAATAAAATCTCTTAAAGTTGTGTGTCACCGACGGTTTTTTCGAGCGATTTACAATCCAAGTGATGCCAAAATCTCGTGAGATTTCTGTGTCACTCCTGATTGTGGCAGAAGTTCTAGGGAATTTATTGTTAAACAGCTGGCGATGATTGACTGGCTGTCCCAGGTGACGCATAAGGGCTTGGTAAAGCAAAAATAACTCATTGACTGATTAAAATTCAATTTTATTTTTACGCGGATCGTCATATCAAGCTAAGTCTAATTCAAGGTATAGATGCAATCGGAAAAAAATTCAAAAATAATATTTATTATAATAATATTTTCAATCGTCGTTTTTTTTGCAGTTTTGAAATTATATTTTTGGCATTGGAATACAAATTGATCACAAATCTGTTTATCTAAAACGGAAGCTTTTTCTATTAGAAAACAAGCGACAATATCAATTTCTTTTTCTTCCGAATGTCCTGTAGAATCAGAATCTTTTTAGGCGGATTGATCTATCAATTTATTGCTATATCGAATGGTATACCTCCCACTTTACTCCTATGTGAAACGTCGCATAACGATATTCACAATTAAAATCATCGAAAATTATTTTTCCTTTACTATTTACTACACATCACAATATATTATAGGCACATAATATCCCATGAACTTCTTTAATTGTCTCTCTACCGCTCGAATTAGTTCTCGATTATGAGAAGTATTATAGGTATCCAGGGCACACCACAAAGTATTCATTGCATCTTTAATACAACATATAGGTAGTATTCCCAAAAAGTAAAAAATTTTTATTTTTAGATTACTGGACTCTACGTATCCGAACGTCTACGTAAGACTCCCGAAATCGATAACGGATTTTAAAATATAATATTAATAAATAAAATAATTGACTTGCATCTAGTCGGGTAATGTAAAAAAGAAGGTACAAGGTGGCGCAAAAGAAATCACCCTATTGGAAGATGCTCTCATTTTTGTAAATGGCCGCCAATATCAAATCTGTTTTGACATTTGTGGACTAGACAGATACAGAATACAAGTGAATAAGCCATGGAGCGATACACTCCCCAAGAACGCGGAATAATTGTGTCTATTTTTTTGCGTAACAATTCGTCTGTGGTGTTGGTGCAGCGCGAATTCCGTCGCCGATTTCCCGGCCGTCCGACACCAACTGCGCAAACACTGCGCCGTTTAGCCACTAATCTTGAAGAGTATGGGACCACACGAGACGTTGCCAAGAGTGGCCGGCCCCGGAGCGCCCGTTCTGCCGAAAATATCGCCGCTGTAGCCGAGGACGTCGAAGTGAGCCCCGAAACATCGACCAGACGACGTGCCACGCAATTGGGCCTCAGCCGGCGGTCCCTGCAACGAATTTTGGTGAAAGATTTGAACATGTTCCCCTACAAAGTCCGTGCATCAGCTGCTGCCTGCCGACCGCCAAACGCGCGTAACTTATGCCCAAGCTATCCTCAATCTCGATACCGAAGTGGACGATTTTTCGACCAAAATCATAATGAGCGATGAGGCTCATTTTCACCTCAGCGGGTACGTGAACAAGCAAAATTATCGCTTCTGGGGAACCGAAAATCCGCGAGTGATGCACGAGGAGCCATTACACCCGCTCAAAGTGACTGCGTGGTGCGCTGTTCACGCTGGAGGAGTCATCGGGCCATTTTTTTTCGAGAACGCCGCGGGTCAAACGACAACAGTGGACGGTACGCGCTATAGGGCAATGTTGACCGAGTTTTTTCTGCCCGAACTGGACGAATTAGGACTGGTGGACATGTGGTTCCAACAGGACGGAGCAACAGCACACACTGCACGAGCCACAACCGACATTCTGAAGGCCGCGTTTCCGGGTCGCTTAATTTCGCGTTTTGGCGATTTGCACTGGCCCGCCAGATCGCCCGATTTAACGGTCCCGGACTTCTTTTTATGGGGTTTTTTGAAGTCCCGTGTTTACATCAACAAGCCTGAGACCTTGGAAGCCCTCAAGGAAAATATCCGACACGAATGCGAGAATTTATCGCCCGAAACTCTCGCCGAAGTGATGGAAAATGCCATAAAACGAGCCCGTATGGCAATCAATTGTGACGGCGCCCATTTGTCCGATATCATCTTCTCAACTTAACACAATTAATTCTAAAGGTCTAAATAAACATAATCAAAAAACAGAATCGAAGTTTTTCATTTAGAAAAAAAATAAGAGCCAAACAACATCGGATGACTTCTTTTGCGCCACCTTGTACAAGGTGACAAGGTATATTTTGCTATAAGGTGTAAACAATTACAAACTAATGGTCTTTCAACGTAGTCGTGGGAAAAATTTATTCCATATTCTTTTGGCATCATCAACGGCAAGTTTTTCAACGCTATTTCAAAAAAAATTTATAATTATTATTTTTTTGCAACGACATTGTTTTTTTAAATTGCAAAATCTCCACTAAAGTGTGCTCTAGCTTGCCAACGAAATTCAAATTTGCTTAAAAAATATTTCTTGCACGCCACCTATGCTGAACATTATCTTTAACGACTTGTTTTGGTTCTCTTCTACCATCACGTGTCCCTTAATTAACTGGGATTCGGAAAGTATTGTATAACTGCTGCTGTACATACATATGTACGATATCTATGTAAATGATAACTAATGATCTATGATTGATTGTTTACGCTTTGTTGAGTTAATGGCGCTCTCTTTTAACTTGAAATTCAAATTTTGAATCCATTTAGCCATATATAGATATAATCAGCTGTACATAAGTTAGATTGACTGTGTCGAAAAGTTAATAGCCAAAACATCATCATTATTTTGCATTATTAAATGAATTGCATATGTAGAAAATATACATAATTTAATATACAAATTGTAGTTTCTACTTTTTTTAGAGTTTGGCAAATTATATACAATACTTTTGCATCTTTTTATTGTATTTCTTTTTTCTTATCACGTTTTTATAAATATCGCCTAATCATACGTCGGCAATAAATTGACTAATTTTAATAACTATTGTGTTAAGGCTCGTTTGTTTGTGTACTCAAGAAATGCTCAAAGTTGTTTGTTATTAGTGGAAGTGTTTCTAATGCGCATTTTATACACTATGTGGGTGTATAATAATTTTATCGTGAAACTTGTAATCTAAGGCACGACCTTCGAACATAAAGAAATATACTCTAATCAGACCTCTTCCGGATTTCAATTTCAATCTAAATGCGGAAGGAACATTGCTTTTAAACGTATTGTACCTTTTTTTTTTTGTCCCTGAAGGTTCAAATATATATACTCATAATCTTTTCTATCGAATTTCACAAAAACAATAAAAATTTTTGAGTCTACGTCATTAGCGTAAATAGTCATTTTGCTAAAAACTGGTTTGAGATAAATCATTTTTATACCAGTTTAAAAACTCGCAAAAATCATAAATGCATATTCTTTCTTCTATCAAATTACACAAAAAAAAAAAAAACTTTTTAAGTCTACATCATTAACGTAAATAGTCGTTTCCCAAAAACTGGTTTAAGATAAATTATCTGAGATAATACATTTTCGTATGTTATGTACAAGAACGTGTCTATTTTTCAATTGTCTTTGCGAAAAAATTATAAATAATAAAAACTATTTTCTTTGCAAATATGATTTTGAGATTTGGTCACACTTTTGTTCTAGCTAGTAGGAACAAAAACTATTTCTTCTGTTAATTTCTAATTTCCAAAACATTTACTTATTGTCTAAGGGATAGATTGTAAATAAATATAATTGAAAAAAAAAAAATAAAAAATTTGTATAGTATACATTTTTTTTATTTTTATTGTTTACTTTCATAAAGCATAGAAAATGATTATTTAATAAAAAAATTAAATTTAATTTTCTGAACAAAAAATTGCTCTTATGCATAATAAACTGAGATTATTTGTGGAAAAAAAATATATTTCATAAAAAATGATACAACATTATTTTGCATAAAAAACGATTACTTGCATAAATTACTATGATAAAAAGGGGCTGTTTCTGAAAAAACTTTTATTTGCATACATTTTTATATACAATAGAAAATTTATAAGCATTAAAAGGGTAAATATTGAGACAAAAAGAATTATTTGCATAACAAGGGTTATTTGCTTCTTATTTTTTTGCTTTGGTATTTTCATTAAAAGGTTTGCCATATAGAAATTTATCTTAATGGATGGACACTAGGGTGTCCATTTTTGCAACATCTCACTATGTTACTCCCTAATAATAAAAAGTTTGTTTTTTAATTTACTGCAAAATTTGATGAACCCAAAAATAGGTCAAAGTTCATATTTTTTTCACTTTTCCCATTTTTGAATGTATTGTTCGACATAAACTTCAAAAAACTTATTTCTGATCAAGCATATGATTCAAAAAGCTTTCTTTCTATCTAAACATAATTTTAAAAAAATATAGAGTCGACCTGAATAAGTTTGGCAAGCTTTAAAATTCTATTAGATACCGATAAACGACTATATTGAGTGGAATTTGGTTGGTGTTGCCATTTTTAAATAAAAAATTTTTAACTCGACTTTGTCGGGCAGAAGTGCATGACTAACGACTTGAGCAAACATAACAACGTTGCAGAAATGCAAAAGTGCCAGACTAACAACGTTTGTGTTATATGACGTGCTTGCTTTTTGTTAAGAAAAATTTAGTGGGAGAAAAATGTCAATAATTCTGATCAAATTTTAATCAGTCAGCCTTGTGCCAGAAAACGAAAAAACCAAACCGAAAAATTTTTTCATCAATATTTCCCTTTTTACTATCGATAAATACGTATATTTCCGTTGTCGGGCAGAAGTGCATGACTAACGACTTGAGCAAACATAACAACGATGCAGAAATGCAAAAGTGCCAGACTAACAACGTTTGTGTTATATTGCTTGCTTTTTGTTAAGAAAAATTTAGTGGGAGAAAAATGTCAATAATTCTGATCAAATTTTAATCAGTCAGCCGAGTCAGCTCCGAAAAACGAAAAAACCAAACCAAATTTTATTCGGATTCGTTTTTACGTGCTCCGGAAAACGATTTTTTTTGTCAATACTATATTTCCCCTTTTATTTTCGATAAATTCGTATATTTCGCTTATTTTACCGATAAATTCTCATGTTGTGTTGGCGCTAAATTCGTTTTGTTCGATACAAAACAGCTGACATGGTTGCCGCGGCTCTGAACCATTACTATATGTTGTTTACATTTTATTTTCATTAAAATATTGCTAGTTCTTTATTATTCTGTCTTTTAAATAAAATTATATAAAAATATTAATTTAACAATAATATTTATTGAAATTAAACACAACTTATCGGTCATGTGTTCGTGTGTGCTATGTGCACATACTAGGGATGGGTATCACGTACTCGATATATCGATATATCGTCGCGTATAAATAGTTCAACATGAACACATAAGTGGCACTTGTATAATGGCCACTCGATGTATCGATGTATATCGAATGAAACCGATATGGAATATCGAGATATCGATATTTTTGATCGATATATCGATATAGCGTCGCGTATAAATAATTCAACATGAACACATAAGTGGCACTTGTATAATGGTCACTCGATGTATCGATGTATATCGAATGAAACCGATGTGGAATATCGATATATCGATCAAAAACATCAATATCTGGATATATCGTCGCGTATAAATAATTAAACATGAACACACAAGTGGCACTTGTATAATGGCCACTCCACTTTGCACGCTTTGTTATGGCGCCGAATTCGTAAATATCGTCAGTATCGGAAAAAAATATCGATATCGGATATATCGTCGAACATGGATAGCGATACAAAATAGTCGACTGCCAAAGAAATAATATCGATATTCCGACATACACGGGCACAAAAAAAAAATCGTTTTGGCTGAGCATGCTATTTTTTGGGTTGAGTCAGAAAAAAAATTAATCAAAAATAATTTTCAGTAAATATCTAACTTGAAATTGGGATATACATATATAATCTAAGAATATCAAAGATAATTAAAAAAAAAATTTCAGTTTAAAATTTGTACTTTATTAAACCTATTTTGCTGATTCGTTTTAATTCGTCTTGCAACAAAACATTCGGTTTCAAACCACATAAAAAAATCGTTTTGGCAGAATTGGGAGCACCAAACATTCGCTTTCAAAACGAATCCGAATAAAATGTTTGGGTTCGTTTTCCGTAGCACGCTCGAGTATTTTTTTTTTCAATTTGGTTTACATCTAAACAAGGCTTTGAAGAATATTTAATTAATTGAACATTTTTTTTCTATGGTTTTCTATAATTTTTTTTTTTTTTTGCTGCAAATACGCTTTGTTGGCAAACAAGCGAAATATTGAAAGAAATCACGTATAGATTGGATTAAGCAATTAAATTAGAGTAAATTCAAAAGCAAAAACAAAAAAAATAAGTATTGCCACAGCAACCAAATATTATTAAAAACGATTACATACATACGTCTTGAACTCAAGAGTGTGTTTGGACTTTGATGTGCGCTAGATTTTAAATTTGCAATATATTAAGTATACGTACACATTTTGTGTGTCAATACTACGTACAGTTGGAAACAGCTTTTTGCAATTAGCTCGTAACCAAAATTAGAAATGTAAAATAAAAAAAAAGCAAAAAATACGCGCTAGTTCAAAGTCAATTGCGTTTTACAATACATTTGGCTATGGATCAATCCGGTGCGATAATTTCACTGCTCCATTGTTGTGGATATAGTAAAGCGGATTAGATTTGCAAAAGGCGGGCTAACAAGGCCGCTGTCACTCCAAAAACAATGCGCGCCAAATGAACGAGTGAATGAATGAGTGAGTGAGTGCAAAGAGTGAGAAACGTATGGCGCCGAGTGCATGAATGAAAGCCCGAAATTTTCATAAGTGGCTGAGGGGGTGGGTGCCCGCCACATTGTGGTTGTTTTTGTCGTCGTCGTTGTTAGGGTATTTTTTTGTTGTACGCCACATACACGAACATGACCACAAATAGCATTTGCTAATGTTATGTACATATATGGTAATGTAATTTATAATATTGTATACTCGGCATAATGTCGCTGGAACACTCTGTGTATATATGTGTTTATTTGATAAAAGTAACAGTCGCACAGCAAGTTTATCACAGACCTCGACTACTGTGGGCTCTGTGCGCTTTTCCAGCCTGCTCTCGTGTAATCGTAAACGACGACGACGACGTACTCTACGTATACGTAATTACTACATATCGAAACATGTTCGAGTGCGACTCACACTTTTGGTTGGGATTGGGTTTTTGTACAGAGCACGATTACGAATGTTTACTCGCTCGAGTGGTTTTTGCCTAAAAGCGGCTAAGCAAGTTGGCCGGCCCATTATGTAATGCATCATCATTATGGCAAATTTGCAGCCACAAAACTACAAAAATCGTTAAAGTATTAAGATATATATATATATATAACTCTATGTTTGTACTTTCTTATAAAAAGAAAAACAAAAATATCAAAAAAAAAAAAAAATAAAAAAATTCAGCAAGTCATTGCAATTGAAAAGCTGTTGCAATTGGAAATGCAATGCCGGTGTTGCAGTGCCTCGTGTGGCACGCGGTAATCCGAGTAACTAACTCTTAAAGAAAAGTGAAAACTTGTTTTCCTCTACGCTTGACTTTGACTTTTTCAACTGCAGCGTCTCTTTGACGTCGTGGTGAAGGATTGCAACGTCAGCGTTGGCACAGTGTGATCAAATGCTGTTGATAAACAACAAATCAGTTGTATCTAATTATATAAATACACTTACTGAGTGTTTCAACGCTTTGACATAAAACTTGAAACTACTATAATAGCAGAAAGTTAAGATAGTTTGGATAAGGTTTACACCAAGTGTTGCCTTAATCGAAAGTCAAAAAATGTCAATAGATTGCCTCTTGTCTCTAGTAAAGAGAGACACTCTGCCTTTCTACCATTTAGATAGTTGTTATAGATTTTCCTTACTTCAATTTATTGAAGGCAAGATGGAAGTTTCGATTTTATACAAACGTAAAAAAGTTTTGTTGATTATGAAAATCTTTCGGAATACATTTATCATTATTTACTATTGTTGAAAATAACTAATAATGGAAAAATCGTAAAAAGTTCGCTTAGCAAAAAAATTTTTTCCATTCTGTTTTTGTTAAATTACACTAGTTTACACGAAAAATGAAACTTCGTAAAAATTTGTCCATTCTGTTTTTGTTAACTTACACTAGTTTACACGAAAAATGAACCTTCGTAAAAAAGTGTTTTATAGGGTTATTTTAATTTAAAATCGGGCATAAATTCTAGATGTTACGGAACCAAGTACGGAAGTTCGAATCTTCACACAATCACACTTTTGTATGAAAAAACAAATGTTCACTCAAAGTTTTTCATTTGCGCTCAGTTACGTCTTCACGAATTTGTATGTAGCTGTAGTCGTGATATTTCGTTCATGGTTCCATAACATCTACAGTACCTATCCGATTTCGATGATCTTAGACTCGAAATATTCGTAAAAGAATTATCTTTCAGCTTAAAGCTTAACATAATTTTAAAAAATTTATTTTCGTTCATAAAAAGCAAACCAAAAATTTGTAATTTAGAAAAATTGTCAAAAATTAAACTTTTTTTCGATTTTGGTTGCTTGTACCTTCAATAATTTGTACTTAATCTGTATATATCATATATCACTGTAAAGAGCACACCAATACCTTTCAATCTAATCGTATTTCATGTAAAAATAATAAATATATGTATGTTTTTCGAAAAAATCTCGAAAACGGTGCTTAAGAAAAAAAAAAAGGTTATCATTTTCCTGTTTCTCGACCCAAAATTACCCAAAAAAAAACACTTTTTTACGAAGTTTCACTCGATGACACTCAAATTTGTAAACTAGTGTTATGGATGCTTTCGCTATGAATTTCATGTACCTACAATTATACACAATTCCTAAAACGTGAATCGATTAACGTGGACACCACATCGAAGTCTATGTAAAGTTCTCACAATTTTGATCAACTTTGGAACTATGGAACTTTGTGAAATTTTACAAATAGTGGATCGAGATTTCAAATTTTTTTTTAGTCATGTTAGGTGCTATTAAAAATCTTTTTAGAGTCAATAATATTTTGTTGCAATTACTTCAGTAAAATTAAATAATAAGCGCAAAATTTTTAAAATAATTGTTATAAACAAAGAAGTTTTTCAAATTTTCTTTCTGGTGAATTATGAATATTTTTACTAGGAGCTCCGTCATCCAACTATAATTATATAGAATGTCTAAAATTTTGATAATTTCCATCCAAGTGGAAAAGGCAACGAATTTTGTTTTTACCTGACTACAGTGAAGCAAAAAGAAAGGTTATGTGTTTGACCCGTATCTGTTTATGTTCATCTGTTCTCCCGTAACTTTCAAACCGCTTATCATAATTTGACAGTTTAGGTATCGTTAGAAGCATCTTGATCGTCAGGTGGTTATAGGTTTTTTTTTCAAATCCGTGTAATTTTTTACTAAATTGCCCAATTATAAAATTCCCCTAGCCGTTTGGCGTTAACCTACGTGAAGGTAAAACAATAAAACCTAATCAAAATTTCAAGCACTTCTTTAAGTGCTTTATTACGAAATTATAACTTCAAAATTTTATTAAAAAATAAATTTAAAAAAAAAAACAAATCCAAATGCTGAAAAATCTCGCTCTGAAAAGTATAAAACAAGAAAATATTCTCATCCGAAATTGTTATCTACAAACTATTTAGTATTCATTATTTATTAAACAAATAACTTGCTTGAATATATTTTTATCTTTTTGTGCCCTAGAATTAATTCTACAATGTTACAATGTTAAATAGAAAAAAAAATATATATATTTTAATCTATTTAATACACATTTATAGTGAGAATAGCCGTCTATCCTAAAGTAAATCCTTCAAATTTATAATTATATAAAATTACTAAAATAATAAGATTTAAAAGCATTGAGGCGTTACGTCACATGCTAGATTAAAAACTTTAAACTGTTTATGTGAATTTTTTTTTTATATTATAATAAACCGTCGTCAAGATAATAGAAGATAAGATACTTGACCAAAAATGAGTTGTTTAAAAATAAACGCACTGTAGCCCGTAAACCAAACGTAAAGAGTTATAAACAAAAAAATATGAGAAGATTAACTCACTACCCCATAAAGTGCTACCATCCAGAAAAAATCATTAAAAAGAATCGTTAAAAAATGTAAAATGGAAACCCTGAACTGTTTACTTTTAAATCTTAAAAACAAAGTATGCTTAAATAGGGAATTTTGCAATACGATCCTCAATAATATCCAGCCTGACGTCTCCTACATATCAACGTCACCAGTCGATGTTATTGTTAATTTTTATGGACTACAAATTTTTGTTGTTTTTGTTTTTTTGAGTTTATTTCTGTTATAGGAATACATTTTTAAACAAAATGTGGATAATTAAAAGTAGCATACACGAAAACTGAAGGAATTCTTTACTACGTATTTTTATGAAATTTCGTCAAAAACAGCGTGGTTTCCAGGAAAACATAACCTTTTATTACACCGTTTTTCGTTTTTACGATTTCGAGAACCATTTCATTTCTTTAATATTTTAAAATCTGTTGTCGAAAGAAATGCTTTAAGTCAAAAAAGGGTGCGTTTCCGGAAAATAGAACATTTTATTACACCGTTTTTCGTTTTCAATTTGGAGAACAATTTCATTTCTATAATAATTTAAAATCTGTTGTCAAAAAAAATGCTTAAACTTATCGGAGCTTATACATATTTCTCAAATATAGAATATACTTGCACCCTACAGATACGGTCCGACGCACGGGAAGGGTCCTGTTAGTCATTCACCAAATATCTAAGTTTTTGAAAAATTTTAAAATGTTCGTTAAAACACTATAGTTTTTCTACAACTTAGTCAGAGATAACTCAGTAAATAAATTTTGAATCGCCCAAAAATTGTGTTCTGAATCCGCCCCTGGATGCAAAAAGGCCGACACTGAGAAAAAATACAAAATTTTGCGCTCAAAAGCGAATTTTGCAATTAAAAACAACATTTTTGGGTTCAAACGTACGCCAAGATAAATTTTTCTATTAGTCAGACTACAATTTTAATCTTTTTTGTTTTAAATAATTAATATTAAATAATAATTTCAAAATGTTTACAATAATTTCAGGAATAATTGCGCTTCTTAGAAAGAAATGTTTAAATTTGAGAATATTTAAGAAAGAATGATATTTAAAGCATTTTTCTCAGAGATTGTTTTGTACTCATTTTAAAAATAATGAGATTAAGAAAGAGTATTTTATTCATAATATTCGAAAAATATAGGACAAAAAATCTTATAAATTCTATAAGAAACAATTTTGTTTTAAGAGAATTCGAAGTTAAATTAATTTCGGCTCCTTTTTCTGAGTGTAAAATATAGAACAAAAAATTCTTATAAATTCTAGAAGAAACCATTTCGTTTTGAGAGAATTCGAACTTAAATGAAGTTCGGCTCTTTTTTCTGAGTGTACTACGTAGTCCGAAATCATACTGTGAATAAATTTTAGTCCTAGACCTCTTTGGTAAGTTTAAGAGAACAACGCTCAAGCGCCTAATGTTTTTAGAGATACCCCGTTGACGACTTACAGTTCATAAAGTTCATTGCTGCGCACTTTTCTGCTATAAAAGAGAACTGCAAATATAAAGATACTAAACATTCTATAAGTAGCACACTTTCATCTATGATTTCCCGATAGCCAGTCTTTAATAGGATTAGCTTAAATGTGACCTAAGCGGCTAATGCGGTAGCTGGCCACAGTGGTGACGGCTTTCGCTGTCAGCTCAGTCCACAAGCCCACTGTGCAGCCGGCGGGGGGCCAGTAACCACCACAATACGTATAGAAGATACATGCAAGCACACACACAGATACAAAGATACATATATGGAGTAGAAAAGACGCTTTCGATTTTCTTTCAACCCCGCACGTAATACAGCTGATGAGCGCCCATTGTGGGGCATTAAATAAGCAATAAGTACAAGTATAACTGTAGCTGACAGTAGGTGTGCGAGTGTGTATCTATGTGCGTGTTGGTGTAGCTGTGTGTATGGTTGCCCCCCATGGCAGGCGTGCGTTTGCTGACGTCAAACGTCCGAAGTGCAATGACGCGTCGTCGTTGTTGACAGCGACGTCAGCGTCGGCAGCTGTGTTTATTGTTGTTGTTGCCATATCAACTTTTTATGGCGTAGCGCGGCGCGGGGGCTGCTATCAGGGTAGCTTTGTGTGCATGTGTTTTGTATTTTTGCGATTTATATGAACTTTATGCCGCACTCTACACATTTTGATGATTTCCTGTGAACATTTGGATATTTCTCTATGTTAGTAACTTGTTGCATGAGATACATTTTGCCGCCTGCGCCATTGTTAATGTTGCTCTTATATTATTGTTGTTTGTGTGTTGTGTAGTGTAGTTGTACAGTCTGTGTGGCATTGTTCCGCCACATGCTTCATGACTTCATGCCATAAGATTTATCTAAACTACTTGTAGCTGCTTTTCCAATGGTTACGTCGTCAAGTGCTGTGAAAATGCTTTAGCCTTATGGGAGATATTTATCTTTCCGCATGCGATTTTAAAGCGCGCTGTTTTTTGTCGTCTTGTCAATCAGCTGCAATTGTTTCAAGTTTAAGCTAAAATTCAATTAGGCTTAAGTCGTAGAGGCCTGTTCCGGTTCTCATATGTGTTTGGATTATGTGGAAATTAATTTTTTGCATACTATTTCGACACCTTTGTTGTGCAAGATACGGCGATTTGAATTCACTTGACATTTAGCTGATGAACTTAATTCATCTACGCTTATCGCCAAGAAATTCATAAAGTTTAGAATAGGTATAAGCTAAATATCTCGAAGATACCTAGATAGACGGTCTGAACATAACAACTTACTGGCAATTAACCTACTAGAAAATAAATAGTGTGGACGTCTAAGTCTGAAAAGATTTCATACTTTGGACATTCCAGATCAATTTGTTTATTTTGTTAGCTAAAAGTATTGTACATTGATTGGATTCACTGGAACAATCAATCTTGTAAAATTTGCGAATTCGTAGATTGCAAACAAAAGTACATTAATAACAAAAAACCTACGCTGAAAAGTAGGACTGCGAACCAGGCGAAACCTGAACCCAACCTTCTTCTATGTCTAATTCCAGTTCGAACTAAACCCTGAACCAAAGTAATTATTTCTCAAAACAGATTCACTTGAAATGTAATAGAAAGAAATAAATTTGTTCAGACTTTGCAAGTCAAGATTTAAGAATTTTATTTGGTGGCCCTTGAGAATTAAAGTCACATATGCCGAATACCAGTTCCAACCAAACCGTGAACCAGTGCAATTTTTCTCTAAAACCCAGAACCAAAGCACTATTTCTCCAAACGGATGCGTTTGAAATATAAATGTGAAAATAAATTTTGCTTAGCTTTTCCAACACTTATTTTTGGGAAAATTTAAGAATTTAATTTAAAATACTTTGAGCTTAGGATCAAACATATACATGCCGAATACCAGTGTCTCAATCCAGTTCATACCAAAATCTGAACCAGTGCAATTTTTTCTAAAACCCAGAACCAAAGCTCAATTTCTCAAAACGGATGCGTTGGAAATATACATTTGGAAATAAATTTTGATTAGCTTATAATTTAAGGATTTAATTTAATAGACTTTGAGCTTTGGATCAAAGTCTTTTTTATAAGTATGGCGAATACCAGTGCCTACTTCCAGTTAAAACTGAACCCAGAACCAGAGCACTTTTTCTCAAAACGGATTTGGTTCAAATACCAAAATGGCATGTGAAAAAAAATGTTCATAGTTTTTTTTTCAACACTCACTCTTGGGCGAGAGTTGTGAATTTGATTTAGTGAGCTTTGAGCTGAGGGCCAAAATCACATATGCCGAAAACCAGGGCTGTAGTCATTTTAATTTTTTTTTAATCAAAATGAACCGCGAACGGAGCTGTTTTTGTTTTCTTAAATTGAGCTCCCTTCAAGTGTACTGAACTATTTGATTAAGTTTAATTAAAATCTATCTAAAAATTGAGCTTGCATCATTAAGTTAAATCAGACAGCTAACTAAACAGCTCTTTTAAACTCTGGCTGCCAGAGTCTGTCTTTCCTGTATTAGAAAATTAAAAAAAAAATTGATTAAACCCTTTTAAATTCATCTAAAAATTATGCTTGTGAACTAATAAACTGTTTGAAACAAATAATTGGTTTTTCGAAGCATATAATAATGTGAATCTTTTTCTATTTACAGCTCGAGTCTAAACCTAAATCGCAGCATTGCTTTTTTTATAAAGTGCTCTTTGTAAGTATAGAAAAGTTCTATATGTAGAACTTATAGTTTTTATAAAAACTCAAATAAAAATAAAGATAAAAAAAAAATATACCTACATATACATTTATGTAGATAGGAATTATTGAGCGAATTGAAGTATTGAATAATAATAAAATCAACGCTTAAGCACTGGAAAATATTGGGTTTTTTGGGGCTCTTTGTAATTATAACAAAATGGGATACAATTTTTATTTAAACTTATAAAATAATAAAGAAAAAATACACAAAGCTGCTTAAATTATTACGTAGGTAAAATACATTTACCTTGGTTCAATGAACTTCTCGCAATACTTAAAGTCGTTCCTCTACTAAATGATATACAGCACTGGTTCGAAACGAATATTTCTATAATTAACTAATCGAACCTTCTACTATATGTGCAATTAGAACCTTAAACCAGAGCACTATTTTTTTCAAAAGCTTTTTTTTCCAAATATAAAAGAATTTCTATAAAATTTAAAGGTTTAATTCAAATTAATATGAGAATAACAAAAAAAAGAATTGTCCTTAGTTTTAACTTGAAATTTTAGAAATAAATAAGGAAATTATTATAAAAACTGTTTTAAAATTATTGAAAAGTTCTAAAGGGTTTGTTACAATTTGCATGGAAAGTACTTGGTATTTCAAGATAAGGTACCCCTAAGCAATTTATGAGTTGTAGTTCCTTTGTTTTTATTTTTTTTTTTGTCTACAAGACATGAAGAGATAGCATATTTTTGTTTAAAAGTTAATGCTCATGCTCATAATGTATCGTTCTGAGTCGATTCCTTGAACTAGTTCTTCTTTTTTTTTCGAATTTAATTTACATCTGTCTTCAGACAACAAGTAAATTTACTAAATAATAATTAATAAATCTGAATTCATATGTTTAAACAAACTTAAAAATTTCCCATGCTCATAATGTGTCGTTTTGAGTCGATTCCTCGAACTAGTTCTTTTTTTTTTTCGTATTTTATTTACATCTGCCTTCAGACAATAAGTAAATTTACTAAATAATAATTAATAAATCTAAATTCATACGTTTAAACAAACTTAAAAATTTGCGAAGGTTTCTTAATATTATAAAATCTGTATATCCAAATAAATTTATCAAAAAAATTTTTTTTTAAATGTAAAAGTTTAGAAATTATATAATTATCATGGGATTCAAAATATGAAAAAAAATTTTTTAACGAGTTTTCTTAGTTCGTAGAGTGAAAAAATAGGAAATTCGAAATGAGTTGTCGAGACAAATTTTTATTTTGTTTGAACTTTTTTTCATCTTATCGGAGCTTATTGCGTAGCTTCAGTTTTGTAGTTATAATTTGGATCTTCAGTCAATCAGTCTCCGCCGGTCAATTCATATGTTTGGGAAATTGTGTTTTTTAATAATACATAACTTGTCCTAGTTTTCCAAATCGATCCCTAGCTCATTGTGCGTAAGTTTTTATACCCTGATTCGATATAGCCATGACCTTCTGTCCGCCTGCCGTTTGAATAAAAGTAGAGCTATAGAGCCCATATTTTACCAGGCAGATTTTTCGATTCATGTCGATATCTTGCCGGTATCCCTCGTACGAGAATTTTGCTTTACACACACACTATAAAAACTATCGGATTTAAATTTGCCATAGTTATGAGCTAAGTTTTCAAGAACAGTATTTTTAAAATCGGATGAAAGCTTCTCAATTAGCATTTTCAAATTCATAGAAACTAAGGAACGTGCTTGGGATTGCTCAAAATGAATGAGGCCTTACAGGGCCTCGAAGTACGCAGTGGCTGCCTAGATTATTTAAATGTTTTACGAACGTTAATGCATCACTGGTTCTTGGAACTATATTGTTATTGTTGGATTTTGAATAAATTTTCGAGTTTTCAAGAAATTTCTCATTTCTCAAATCATTAATCATCATCACAGTTGGTTTATGTACTCTCTTGTTTCGGCAATTCTATCTTAATCCTCTATATTTCGCTAAAAATTAGCGAATTCAAATTCTTTGCCAAAAAGTGAAAACGGGAACAGCTCTGTATGACCAAATTTAGCGAAAGACGTGCTAAAATTGTTGTCTCTTAATTTAAGCTTATTTGGTATTTTGATTTTTACAAGCTGCATGCTCGTTTTTTTATTTATTTATTTTTTTTTACACTATTATCTTTATTTTTTATGTCTTAAGTGCTGCAATTTAAATGCTTGCTTACATAAAATGTTTAACTATTTTCGTAATTTTCTTAATGCGATTTTGTGTTGTATATCTTGCGTTTTCCAACACCAAAACCGCTCTTACTCTTGCGCTCCTTTTTTGCTGTGTTGTAAAATGCTGCGTCACATATTATAAAAATAGTTTGCTTTTGTTGATTGTTTAATTTTGGCTTAACTTTTGTTGGTTTTCACGTTGTTTAACACGCTACTTAAGCATAGCTCAAGGCCATATTTGTTGTAATACTCATTTCTCATTTAAAGCACATATTTTTATGTGTATCGTCGTCACTCTTTAACCACTGTGCAATGTGAAATAATTTAAAAGCTGATTTTTATGGCCAATGAGGAAATTGTATAAACTACGCGCTCTTTTTTTTTTTTGAACATGATGACCCAATGAAAGTCTTGAAAATAAAGTAGCGTCTTCAGACTATCCTATAAATATCACTTTGTGCCATGGCAAGTTCAAAGTCAATGTGAAATAATATAATAGCTTCATGATATAATGAAAATGCTTATCATTAAGCGTATTTATTTCCTCTACATAATAGTAGAGAAAAAAGAAATTAACTATCATTAGGCGAATTATCATGAGAGAAAATATTATTTTAATATATGTGAAATGAATATTCGACTATTAGCAGTTTTCTTTAATATTATTAATGATAATATATATTTTTTACATTTAAAAGCGGAAATGTATATTAAGATAAAGTCAATTTATTGTAAGCTTTAAGTGTGGAAAAATATAAATTTGCAAAAAAATCCAGTTTTGGCTTGACTGAGTTGAAAGTTTTTTTTTGATTGCTTTATGGGAATATTGTTATTTTAAAAGCTTTAGAAGAACTTTCGAAGATATGGCTTAATAATCGGTGGTGTGAAAGAAATCTTTGCGTCAAATTAAGACACAACACTAGTTCGTCGCTGTACTAAGATATGCGACTGTTGTCTAAGAACCAACCGCCAGAAAAACGAAAGACTTACCAAATTCTGTCGCAGTATTTTCTGAAAATTTTTGTTGGAAAAATGTGTTAAGACTTATAAATCTTATAAAATAATAAATCTATTTAAATCGTCTTTAGTCTCTTAAGAGCTGCAAAACAATTTTGAAGCAAATTTTTTCGACCCCAGATAAAGCTATATGTTTGGGAACTACATCGGAATTCGGTTTCTTTTTCATAAATTAAAAAATTGCTCAAAAATTCTAAAATATTTCTTATGTGTGAAAATCGAAACTTTACTACTAAAAAAGACAAAATTATTTAGAATACCAAAATTCGAGAAAATTGAACATTATTTCTTGAAAAGAAGCCTTAAAATTTTTATATGGGTATCAAAATTTAGTTTTCAGAAATCGTGAGATTGGTCTATATAAAAAAATAAATATTTCAAAATTGAAAAGAGATTTAATAATAAAACGAACTTTCGTGCGAGATACTGTTTAAGTGCTAAAATCTTGGCGCATAATTTCAAGAAAATTGTTGCATTATTTCGTGAAAAGAAAGAATCCTTAAAATTGTTCTACTCGAATCGAAACTAAGATGTCAAAATATATGCTCTATTATTTAGGAATGGTCAACATTTTTATTTTTTATTAAAGTTATTTTATTTATAATCTATCACTTAGACTGAGGCCCTATGCTCCATTTGGAGTTAATGGAACAAAGAAGAAGATCACTTAGACAATAAGTGTATGGATTGGAAATTATAACTTAACAGAAAATATATGTAGTTAAACTTCAATGAGTAATAACTATTTTTTTTTAATGCTAATTTGAAGTAAATTAGTCTAGGATATGATAAGAATGGTCAACCTAAAAAATATTGCTAAGTAAAGATTCAAAAAAAAAGAACGTGGTGTACAAACACACGTTTGAAGTAAAACTTCTTTTGTTTATCTGCGCCTTCTTCTACGCCGTTCTCGTTTCTTTACGACTTTCCTCCTCCCCCGCGCCTTCTCTTTCCTTTCTAACACTTTTTGCTCACCTTAACAGAATCTCAAAGTTACTCCCTTCGAAAGCCACAATGCCGCCTAAAAAGTTTTACTTCAAAAAAATATGAAATAAATGGAATAATTTGAAGTAACTTAAAAATCGGCGTGTAACACTTTTGAATTAGTTTAATATAATTAAATAAAGAACATCACCTTTTAACATCACCAACGAATGGGTCTCAGCGACGACATGATCCAGGATCGGAATGCCTGCAGACAAACGCTGAGATCGCATACCCACACCTCAGGAGGAGCATAAGTGAATCCGAAAAGAGGTAAACAAGGGTTTGGGAGAAGAAGAAATAAAGAACGACAAAGAAACCTATACATTTAATATACTTAAATAAATAATACGACCAAGAAACCTGAACCCACCAACTTCTCAGAAAATTGCGAATTCCGGAACAAACTGATCCCCGTTTTTTGTCCAATTGGTCCCATGGGATCTATATGATATAGACAATCGATTTTGATTAAATTTGGTATAGTGCTGGGTGACTCTAAAAAACTGACAAATACCAAATTTGGTTACAATATCTTCACGAACAAACGAAACCCAACGAATTTTGGGCCAAAAGGGTTTTTTTGACCGATCTGCCCTATGGGAGCTATATGATATAGTCAACCGATTTTGATCTAATTTGGTACAGTGTTTGGGATCTATTAAAAACTTTCGAGTGACAAATTTGGTTACAATAACTTCATAAACAAGGTCGAGGTCCTCTGGAACACCCCTATGGGAGCTACATATAGTATCTCCGATATTAAAAAAATAAAATAAACTTGTCTCCTATGGAATAATAAGGGATCTAGTCTGAAAGTTTGGTTGCTCTAGCTATTACCATCTCTAAGATCTAGGCGTTCATACAGTCAGACGGACAGACGGACATGGGTATATCGACTTCTCTAGTCACCCTGATCATGCTTTAGGTAACTTTAGGGGGTCCCCGACGCGTCGCGACGTCTCCTTTTGTATGTTACATACATTTTCGGCTTGCACAAACTTAATATACCCTTTTGTACCATACGGTACAGGATATAAAAATATAATGCATAATTCTTTTAATATATCATGAAAAATATTTTTTTTGCATCCAGTGCTCTGCCAAATTAGCTACACTCAGCTTTTTCGTTACGTGACGATTCATTCTAGTAATAAATTGTTTGCCAACAACATTTATAATCCCACTAATAGTTCTTTAGCTGGAAATCTTTTCCAAAAATATCCAGTGTTCTTCAAATGAAAAGGGTCTGTCGTATGGTTTCCAATTTACTCGATATTCTTATGCATACCTAGTTTCGTTACGTGACGATTCATTCTAATAATAAATTACTTGTAAATCACTTTCTTAACTAGAAATCTTGTACAAAAATTTTCTGAGTTCTTCGTATGAAAAGGATCTCACGACTATAATCAGGGTTTGGATTAAATTTTAAACAGTTAATAAGACTATGCAAGTAAATCTTTTATATAAATAAAAAAAACAAGAGTAAGCGAATCTTTTTTCATATAGTGAGGCCTACATAAAATTTGTATTTTTGCATTTTCTTATTCCCACTCACCCACAACTTGGCCTCAAAAACCATTTCAACCATTTTAAATGGCCCATTTGCCGAAACCTCTCACTATCCAAGTGTATATATCTTTAAACATAACCGCTTATCTTTTATCTGTTTTTTAAATCCTCTAAATGGCGTTAAAAAAATATTTGCACGGATTTTGCATGGCACGCAAACTTTGCCTACCACAAAAAAAAAAAAAAATAAATCGTTTTTATGATATTTATATATACAAGGCATGCGATTATCAGGCAATATAATACAACTTGAGATAATGCACACAGACACATAAAACTAACACTTGAAATATGTATATTACTTCACTGTCAGCTATAGACCACTCTGGGACCAGTCCATTAAGAGCATATTTTCATGCACTTGTCTACAAGTGTATTAAAGTACAAGTAGCTTTCATAATAAAATTCCTATACTCTGTAATCGTGGGTCAAAAGCAAATAAAATGTAAGTATTAAAGAAACGTTTGAGTAGGATATGTTTTGGTACTAAAAAAGTTTTTTTGTAAATAGCATGATATATTTGAGTAAGGATATAGTTACTGGCGGTCTCTTTGATTGATTGATATGCTGCTCTAAATTTGAACTTGTGACGTCAGTTGCGTCAAGCCTGGTTTATAGTTATTCGTTTTAGGACGAAGCATCTGATTTTTCTTTAGGTTAAGTTTTTGCATAGTAATCTTTCTTAATGTAAATTCCATTTATACGAGAATTTTTTCAAATTTATATGTTGAAGCGATTGAGGACAATTTATTTTTAAAGTTGAAAACTTCTTAGGAAGTGACTTTTTTTAACATTTCTTGAATTGAACCTTACATAACGTGGACTTTCTAAAATAAATTGTTTCACAGCTAAAGTTTTTATATATTGAAAATTCTGTAATTAAATACATTTTGAAAATGAGAGTAATTTTTTTTTACAGATGAAAACTTCGTAAAAAGTGATTATCATATTTTGAGAAGATGATTATATTTTTTTTTAAATCAATTTTTTTTTTTTTAAATACATTTTTTTTTTAAATCAATTGAAAAAAAAAAGTTTTTTTTTAAATCAATTTTTTTTTTAAATAATTTTTTTTTTTTTAAATCAATTTTTTTTTGAAAACTCTTTTTTTTTTTTGAAAATCAATTTTTTTTCGAAATTCCATTTTTTTTTTTAAATTTTTTGAATATAATAAATATACTTCCATAAAGTGTAACTTTTTCTATAATTAATTTCTAAGCTAAAATGTCAAGGTATTGATAATTCTATGAATTAAATATATACAGTACACGCTCGATAACGTGAATACTCCAAAACGTGAACACCCCAAAACGTGAATAAATTTTTTTGTGCATTGACTACTCCAAAACGTGAACAAGGCGAGAAAGGTCTATAACATGAACAATAAAAGTTTCAATGTTTGCATGTAATTTGCATTAAGCTCAAATAATTCTGATCTTGGGGATTCCCCTTTTGCATTGAGCTTAAATAATTCTAAACTTGGGATTCCCCTAATAGTGAGTTATGTTTTTATTTGGCAATTTTAGCCAAGCATGGAGCGTTTTGTCTTAGTTTATATCTATTCAGAATAGAAATGAGTTGTAAAAAACCTGTGTGCTGACATTCTCGGTTTTTGACAAAAAGGATCGAGTGTGACGTGCTTAGCGAAAAAATACAATGTTGCTAAATAAACAATTTGTGGCATTAAAAAAGAAAAAATTATTTTATAAAGCGTAAACGACACATTTTAAACCAAGCGAAGCAATTTAGATTTTCAGTAAAGCGGTACAGTGGTCTAGCCATGAAGATGTCGATCAAAATGATATGAATGTACTGAAACGACTAAGGGAGTAAGCTATGTTTCAATTAATAGAAAAACAGAAGACACAGAAAAAGATGACTGATTTTTTTAAAAAAAAAAATTTTCAAATTTTCTCAAATTAATATATACCTATACAAAACATCAATAAAATATGAATTTAAACGTGTGAATTTACTTGATACTTGTTTGGCATTCGAAAACGTGAACACTTTTGTTAACGTGAACTCCCTTGGTTTTAATTAGTTCACGTTATCGAGCGTGCACGTATACATATATTTTTTTTTTCCTTCATCCAATTATCCCTGCTTTCAAGCCGACTTTTATATACACTTTTAAGATATAAATCCAAATTTTTTACATATTTCGATTGCGTTCGTTAATATTTTCTTTTGGATGTTTCCGTTAAAGTAACCTGCGAGTCCTAGACCTCTGGTATATCGAATTTTGGAAAAAACTTGCTTATACAAATGCTATATTAATATAATAAGAACGTTATAAGAAATCGATTTAGCCATGTCGGTCTGTCTGTATATCAATTTGTCTCTTTGTACTGAGTATTTTTCAAGAAGTTGGGAACAAATAAGATTCTACAAATATTATATTAAAATAATCAGGACGTCATAAGAAATCGATTAAGCCTTCAATATCCTCTTTTGGTAGCACATTTTAAAATATTTTTAAGTCAAAATCTTTAAACTAAGCCCAAGTCTAAAAAGTTGAAAATCTTTAAACTCAACGTAAGTCGAAATTGTTGAGTTTAAAGATTGGGACTTAAAAAATTCTAACCAGACTTAGAAATTTCGAGATTTATACCTGTCTCATCTTAACACATTGTAAAAGCCATATTGGTTCCCTTATCTTAAAACTTGATTTTGGGAAATTTAGTTTGACAAATGTATGTATCTCAAAAAATGTTATAATTGTATCTGCTGTATCTGGCATCACTCACCAAAATCATTCTAATTTCAAAATCTTTCATAGAAAAGTGTCACGAAATCGTAGTGTAAAAATATAACGCTTTAAAATTCTTAAATTTGGTAAAAAAAAAGGGGGCGTGTTGGGGAAAAAAAGAAAGTTGATCTGGCTGGACACATAAGGAGTTCATATGTCAAATTTAGTTATCTTATAGTCTCCAAGATCGAGGTGTTCAGAGGCACGGACATGTCTAGATGAATTTCTTTTGTCCAACTAACCATATTGGAAGTAACTTAATATACCCTTAGCTTTGGTACAGGCTTTAAAAAACAAACAAACCGAAGAGAGCTGTGAAAACCAAGTGAAATACAGTGTATATTATAGTCGGGTTGCTCCGACAATCACTGACCCACTTGTTTTACGAAATTCTCTAATCTTGTAAACTTCATTAGGCAGCTAAAATGAAATTCATTTTGATAAGTCGACCGCACACAGTTTTTTTTTTCTTGGTTAGATTGAAACACTCCCAACTATAAGTAGAATTTCTTATACACAGAAAAAAAAAATTTGCATGATTATCGCTTTGCCTTGGTTTTGGATTATGAAATTGTGGAATTTATATAGTTATTTGGTTATAGATATATGAAGTTGTGCGTATTTCTAGGGTATATTTTAAAACTGCTGCGGGGATTTGTTTATCGACAGAACTTGGCTGTTTTTCGCTGTGGTTGTTTTTGTTTTTTTGTTTATGAAAACGCGGCAATCCAAATGCTTGAGCATTTTTGTTTTAATGGCTTAAAACTGCCGTAGAATAAATATTTCTTGGTTTTTTTTTTTCTTTTTTCGCTTTTCTAGTATATTATGTAAACAAATTTTTGTTGAAATTGTTTTCTCTGAAAAGGCACACACATATGGGGCGTACACACATGTGGCATCCTAGTTGGTTTAGTTTACAAACAGCCGTTGAAATTGCTGCACGCGTCTGAAAAGTTTTTTTTTCAGCCTTTTAAGGCGGTTTTGAAAACGATTTCAAGCAGTTCGTGGAAAGGTCAGTTAAAGTTTTTTGCTTTTTTTTGTTCAAGTTAAATTGAGTGAAATGCATAAATTAAGCAAAAGACTTGGACGTCGACGTTGACGTTGACATCGGCGTCGACTGCGAAGCGTAGTTGACGTTAACGTTAATGACGATGACTAGACACAGTCTATGCTATAAGTACGCAGACATTGCGCAATCGTAGTTGTTGTCGTCTAACGCGTCTCCGAAGAAAATGTGGCCGGTTTTATTTCATGACAAAATTTATTTGTTACGCTTTAAGAGAGTATATCAACTTTAATAAGAGTTGTAGATATCAAAAAAAAAAGTATTCCTTTGAAATTGAGTCGAAATTGATGCTATTGCGATTTTCACAGAACGTTATTTCGTTTAACTATTCAGCGAAAACAGTATTTTACTCCATTGAATTTTGGTTGAAATTCAGTCGAAATTGAAGCTAAAGCAATTTCAGGAATATATGGATGTGACTATTTTCTCTGCTCTCAACTGTTTAGCTTTTACAACTGAAGCATCCGAAAAAATATTGTCTTTCATTAAAATTCGATCGAAATTAAAGCTAAAGCGGTATTAGATATACTTATATGGATCTTTTCCGCTTTTCAAACCGCTGTATCATTCGAAAAAGTTATTAAGTTATTATTATTAAGTCGAGATCAAAGTTCAAATGAGCTAATTTTCACAGAGTTTTCTTGCCTCTTAGCATTCAGTTTAATTTTCAGTTGTAACATCCAAAAAAAATTATATTGCTCCATTAACATTCAGTCGAAATTGAAGCTTAAGCGTTTTCAGACAGACATGGACTTTTCAAAATTTTTTTAGAAGCGGAACTTCCCAAAAAATTATGTGATATTGTGTCAACAAAATTTTGTCGAAATTGAAGCTAAAGCGGATTCAGATAGGCATGTACATATATTTACGCTCATTTTCTTATATATTTATTTCCTTTAAAATGTTTAACTTTATTTAAAGCTGAAAGAAACGAAAAAAGTGCATGAAATTAGGCGAAATTAAAGCTAAAGCGTTTTCAGACCTATCCACATTTTGTCGGAGATTTTATTTTTCTCTTAACAGTTCGGATGTATTACCAGCATAACATTCGGAAAAATTATATGTTATTTTTTCATTAAAATTCAGCTTAAATTTAAGCTAAAGTGATTTCAGGAACACATGGGTATATGAGCCTGTATTCTTTTAATTGCGGCATTGGAAGAAATAAGAATTATTCTATTGAAAATCGCTCGAAATAGAACATTTCCTAAATTCTTTCGATTTATATTTTCACGAATTTTTTTTAGATCAAAAAGTTGCTACTGAATCTCAAAATTTGTATTTTGTTTGTAAAACCAAGGGATATATAAAATATTTCATTTAAATATATAGGTTTTTCACTTCAAATTAAAGTTTTTTCATTTCAAATTAATTTTTTTTTATTTCAAATTCAAGTTTTTTCATTTCAAATTCAAGTTTTTTTATTTCAAATTAAAGTTTTTTCATTTCAAATTCATATATTTTCATTTCAAATTCAATTTTTTTCATTTCAAATTCAATTCGAATATTTAAAACTGAAGAAACTACACAAGTATTTTTATATAAACAAAACAAAAGAAAAAAATTACAAAAATTTAAATTCATAGTAAGATCGTAATTAACGCTTGAGTGGATATACCCAGGGTAGTCGAGCAAAAGTAGGGAACCATCATAAGGTGGTGATTAAAGACTATTAAAAGATTAAAAGGTGTTCAAAAAAGCTCACTTGACCGTAGATATTAGAACAGTGAAAAAAGTCTCTAGCCCGATGGGTGAACTTTTTAACGATTTTTAAGTGTTTAATTCTTTTCTATAGGCTTTTTAAAAAACTTTGGAATCGGTTTCGACAGGCCTGGGTGGAACCAACGTATTAGTCCATAGTCTCATATCTCAAAATTAGCTTTTTCTTGGGAATGTATATTCATTAAAAATTTTAATTTTTAATTAATTTGCATACAAACGGGATCGTTAAAGACAAATAACGTAGCATCCGTTCCTACCTAATGTATTTCGCTCTAAAACTAAACTTTTCAAAATTTTGATAGGCTCTTAAGATACTACTAAAAATTCCTACCTAACCTAAACAGACTACGCAGAGAAATAAATTTTATCATCCAAAACTCCTACTTCAAATAAAGAAAAACCCGGCCAAATATTTTTTCCACCAATATTCGTGCTTAAGACATCTTCAAAAAAATATGTAAGAGTTCTATGTGAAGAGAGTTGGAAAACTAGAGTTATTTGCAAAACTTTAGTTTTTGTGTCCTTATAACTGGTAAGTCTCAATTTCAGTCAAAATTTAGTACAAAATATTTATGATAATTGAAGGAATTAAATTTGTCATGAAAAAAAAAATTTGGAAAAATAAATTGTTTAATACAAAAAAATCTAATTTTTCAAAATACATATAAGCTTTTTTTAAACAACGACCAATTTTCTTGTCAAATAACCTCTTTTAGAGCAAATAAACTTTTTAAATGAAACAAAACAATATCAAAAATTTTTTTTTATACCCTACATCGGTTTTGAAGCAAACAAAATGTTTGAAATCAAAATAAATTATAGCAGCGGAAAAAGCATCTTGGCATAGACTACATTTTTTCGCCTAAAGTAAACCTCTTGATACTTCAGTTATAGCAGAATGAATTCAATCGAATCTAAAGAGTATTCCAACTTTGTCGTAGTAAGCTAAAAGCTTCTTACTGGTTTCTTGAAGATACGTTTTGTTTATATATTTTGGTTAGTTGTCAAGTTGGTAACTAAAACTACAAATTAAGTAGAAAATTGTGAAAAAAAATAAACGACAGCTAAAAAACAACGAAAAACGATGTCGACGCGGAAAATTAGTGGTTTGTTTGACTGACTGAGTGAATGAGTAACTGAATGAGTAGTGAATGGCTAAACGAATGCGAATGATTGCGATTAAGCGAATAGTTGTCCAAAAATCAAGGCAAGAAGGGAGCCAGCTCCAAGAGAAAGTAAAAATTATTTATGTATTAAAAACTATACGACAAACTAACTTGGTTTTTTTTTTAATATTTTTACTTTGTGGTTTGTTGTTGGCTTACATTGTGCCTGCTTTTAGCTGACATTTTTCCATTTGGCTTTTTGGACTTCCTGTGGCGCCACAAATTTCATCTCCCGCTGTGCAGCTTAACAGATGCTACCAACTCAAAGTTTTAGCTGGCAGTTTATCAGTGGCGCAGCTAATGGGTGCACTATTCAATCATTGACCCAATTAGTGTCATCAATTAATTAGCTTATTCGTGACTCACGTGGAGCAGGACGCTTTAATGAGCAACAAAATGAGCCAATCAATTTGAACACGCCATAAAAATTGAAAGGCGCAACAAAAATAATAAAAATAAAAATGGAGAATGCCACAACGGCCTTCGCTTCACATAGAAGAAAAAGCAAGTGGGCCAAGAACAGTTGGAACGTCTCGACTATAATATGCCCTACGCCATATTGAATGCAATTTCACTATTTTTAAGCGATTTTGATGCGCTCTGGGTTGAAATTATTATTTTAATATTTTCTTTCTAATTGGAATGGCTTGGATGTGAACACGTGTTCTACAGCGAAGTTTTTCTATACATATAATGAATCAATATTCTGCTTCCATTCGAATTTGATAATACGACATTTGACTGTATTCGAATATATTGGAAATTAAATTTCTTATAAGACATAGTCCGACTATAAATTGACTTTATAAAACATCAATTTCACTTGTTTCTTCCGATTTTGATGCGCTCTTGATTGAAATAATATTCTGCTTCCATTCGAATTTGATAATACGAAATTCGACTATATTTGAAAATATTAGAAATTAAATTTCTTATAACTTTATAAAATTCAATTTTCCTACTTACTTCCGATTTTGATGCGCTCTGGTTTGAAATCTTTTATTTATTGTTTTCTTTCTAATTGGAAGAGCTTGGATGTAAACACGAATTCTACAGCGAAGTTTTTCTATACATATAATGAATCAATATTCTGCTTCCATTCGAATTTGATAATACGACATTTGACTGTATTCGAATATATTGGAAATTAAATTTCTTATAAGACATAGTCCGACTATAAATTGACTTTATTAAACATCAATTTCACTTGATTCTTTCGATTTTGATGCGCTCTTGATTGAAATCTTTTATTTATTTTTTTCATTCTAATTTGAAGGGCTTAGATGTAAACACCGATTCTACAGCGAAGTTTTTCTATATAATGAATAAATATTATGCTTCCATTCGAATTTGATAATACGAAATTCGACTATATTCCAATATATGAGAAATTAAATTTCTTATAACTGTCTATAAATTCACTTTATAAAATTAAATTTCACTAATTTCTTACGATTTTGATGCGCTCTGGGTTGAAATCTTTTAACTATTCTTTTCTTTCTAATTTGTAAGGCTTGAATGTAGACACGGATTCTACAGCGAAGTTTTTCTATATAATGAATCAATATTCTGCTTCTATTCGAATTCGATAAAGGAAAGTTTGACTAAATATACATTCATATATATTCATAATTTAAGTTCTTATAACTCAACATGCCAAATATTTCCGAATATAAATTGGCTTTATGAAATTCAATTTCACTAATTTCTTCCTATTTTGATGCGGATTAAAATTGAATTTTTGTTTTTCGCGTCAAGTTTCATTTGACTTCGCGGAAACTTTTACGTGTTAAGGGGTCCCATTTGGAATTTTTTTTTTTTATATGAAGTTTTGCGATTCCGCGCGAAATATTTCGTGCTGCATATAGGCCTTTAGCAGTAAAAACTGTAGCAATGACCGGGCCTGGTATGCTTCAAAAATTAAATAGAAATTTAAGATCTCATAAATAATGTCACGCGATTTTGAAGCGTCTGTATGAACGCCTTGATCTCAGAGTTGGCATAAGTTAGAGCAACCCAACTTTCAGATTAGATATTATCTTACGGGAGTCAAGTTTATTTTATTTTTTTGATATCGGGGTTATATCACAAAGGGGTGTTTCAGAGGATCTCGAAAAAAACAAAACTTTTAGCTGGATAATTCGTTTGTTTATAAAGATATCGTAACGAAATATGGTATTCCGAAGTTTTTTAGAGTTCTCAGGCACTGTACCAAATTTTTTCAAAATCGGTTGACTATATAATATAGCCCCAATAGTACCGATTTGTCAAAAAAACGTTTTTGCTGTAAAATTCTTCTGTTTTTTTTAACGTACAACATCTTTTGGTATAAATAATAAGAACAATATGGTGTTACTTAGGAAAAAAAAAATAAAAAAAACTGAGAGACTGATAATTTTTCCTGTTCTGGGATCTTAGCTTATTATAGGAATATTTATGTTATAAAATTATTAATTTTATTTATTTTTAGAACTCGGATATAATAAAATTGTTAGCTCTATAAAGCATTAAAATAAATAGTTTAGGCCTCTCGGTTTTTGGGATACCTTTCCGCTGTCGTTGAATTTTTGGTAAATTATTAAATTCCGACAAAAAATTAAGATAATTTAAGTTTGCAAAAGACAAAAATTTTGGCGCACTATTTGTTTGAAAAGACGTTAAAAAATCATGCTTTTTTATGGGAGACAGCATTAACACGCATTTTTTAAATGTTTTGACAAGAGGAAATGAGCTTCATATATTTTGCGGAAATTTTTGTGGTCTCCAAACAAAAAATATTTGTCTAACTGGTTCAAAAACTAGTTTTGGCACACATTTATGGGCTATCAAAATTCGAATAAAAATCAAGATTATCGAAACCTGTACAAATTTGGATTACGACTGTAATTCATGGTTTTTTCCTGCAAGGTGTTACACGCGAAATTTTTGTTACAAATTTAATATACCCCTTACCCTTTAAGTAGAGGGTAAAAAAAAACTGTCAGCGAATGAAACATCAACACCTGGCCAAGGTGTGGGCCTGGGACAGTGGATGACTGAGCTTTGCGTGCTTCAGCCGGCGCCCTTTTGTCAAACAGTCAAAACAAACAGACAAACAACAAAAGCAACAAACACAAATAAATAATACCAAGTACAAGGACGCTATGACTAAGAAGGTGGAACTAAAAATAAATTACGCATACGCAATTTGTTGACATTGCATTAAGTTAGGTGTGTGTGTGTGTGTGTGTGCTTATTAAAATACAATTGCAAAATTAATGGCAATATGGGGTTAATTTGGGAGTAAGATAAAGGAGAAACAAATTGGTACTACGGATTTTAGACGAAAATGGATACACATTAGGGTGGCCATTTTTGCAACATCTCACGATTTTACTAACACCACCCCCCAAAAAGTTTTCTTTTTAACTGCATTAGCGCCTGTAAAATTTAAAAACGATCCGAATGTATTTGATTTGACCTTTGACCTATTCCCGCGACCATCAAATACATTCGAATCGTTTTTAAATTTTACAGGCGCTATATGCAGGTAAAAAGGAAACGTTTAAGGGGGTGGCGGTTTTGATATCGACGGTTTAAACATCCTCCATAGCAGCGGCGGCCACCCTAATACACATGCTAAATATTTTGAAAATGTATCTAAAGACGGATTTCTTAAAAAATTTCACGTTTACAACACTAACTAAAAAAGCTTAGAAAAGCATGGCTAACTTTTTAATTTAAAAAAAAATCGATTTTTATGTTGACCTAGGACCACAGCACGCAAAAAACTGTCAACCCATTTATCCAATGCGGTCGGCTCACGAACAAAACAGAAAAAATAAAACAGAAACGGTCTGTCACTGAGCCGAACACTTTTTGCGTTTCGCTTTTCGGTTCTGGTCAGTGTTTTCGGTTGAGCAAAACAAATGTGTCTCTCTCACAATAACACTTATGTTGAGACACTTTGAGCGATCGCTCACTAAAAAACCCTCAGCAAAAGACCGTTTTGCAAAAAGTGTCCGCGAAAAGTGTGTTAGTTGCCTGTGCGACCAAATCGGCTTGTGTCTGTAACATGCACGAAGTAAAACACGGGCGACTCGAACAAGCACGCATACATACACAAAAGACACTTTTGATAAAAGTCTCAAGCAAAAGTGTCCGCGAAAAACACAACCAAAAAGGAAGCGAAAAAATTGGTCTTGGTCTGAGCCGAACACTTTTGAGCAAAAACACAATTGAAAGTGTGTTTTGTCAATAGCTTCTCTCAAAGTGTTCGTAAGTGAGCGGTTTTTTCGGACACTCTGAAAGTGTTGAGCGTTTTTTGCGAGCTCTGCCTAGGACCTCTATCAAATATATAAAAATCTTGAAAATTTATGTCTTAATTTAAAAATGTCTCGTTTCGCGTATTTTGACCTGTTTTTGAAATCGTATACGATCTATTGTTTCTTTAACAATTTATTAAACTATTTAGTAAGCCCACTCTTTGTTCCTATTGTTTCTCAGATTGATACTTTGTAGACTTTAAATATATGCAATAGAAATCATGAAATATTATAAAACGAAAAGCTTTTAAAATATATTAAGTTATTATGTTAATTAACTACCATATGAAAGCAAATTAAATATATTCTATTGAAATCTTCCATTGACAAAGTATTAAGACAAAAGTTTATAAGTTAAGCTTAAAAATATTTGCTTAATGCTATTTGAATTCAATCAATTTATAGGTCCATCTGTATTGAAAAATTTTGAATACAAAAGATATTTATTGGCTGCTTTATGAAAATCGGCTATAAGCATGCAAAAGACAAGCTAAAAAAACAAACCTATAAATTAATGAAATTTGGCACAATAGGAACCAAGAGCTGCAGTGTAAAATTCCATTATTTTTTTTATATTTATAACATAATTTGCTTTAAAACGGTTGTTTGCTGAAATTTGCATAAAAAGAAAAATTTCTATTATGACCTTAAAGATATAGCAAATAAGACGATGGAATATATTTAGCAAATAAAATGGGGAAAAAATGGATTTGCTTAAAAACGATTATTTGCCAAGAGTTAAATAAAACAAATAATTTACATGATGGTCTCCGAGATTTAGCAAATTTTATAAATATAAGCACAAATGGATTTGCTTATAAACGGTTATTTGCTAAAATTTGAATGAAAAGACAGATATCCATTATGACCTCAGCGATCCATCAAATATGATGAGCAAATAATTGATTTGCTTTAAAACGTGGTTATTTGCCGAAATTTACATAAACGAAAGATTTCCATTATGACCTCATAGATATAGCAAATAATATGAAATTTACCTAAAATAAAAGATTTTCATAGTGACCTCCGAAGTCTAGCAATTAAGATGATGAGCAGAAAATGCATTTTCTGAAAAATGATTATTTGCTGAAAATCACTTAAAATTCTAGCAAATAAAAAGATGAGCGAAAAATGTATTTGCTTAAAAATTTATTATTTACCAAATTTTACATAAAATGAAAGATCTTAAAGATAGTCTTTGAGATTTAACAAATAAAAATATAAGTGCAAATGATATTCTTTAAAACGATTATTTGCTGAAAATCAATTAAAGGGAAAGATTTCCATTATGACCTCCAAAATCTAGCATATGAGACGTTGAGTGACAAATTAATTTGCTTAAAAATGCGTATTTTCTAAAGTTTAAATGATATGAACGATTTTAATGATGGTCTCCGAGATTTAAAAAATAAAAAATGGATTTGCTTAAAAACGTTTATTTGCTGAAATTTACTTAAAAAGAAATATTTCCATTGTAGTTTCCGCGATTTAGCAAATAAAAAGATGAACAAAAAATGGATTTGCTTAAAAACGATTATTTAATGCAAATTATTTACTTTTGTTGAACAGTGTTAATAATTTTATATTTACATACAAAATAAATCAGTTTTCTTCATCATAAAAACAGCAAGTGTGGACTCATAAAAATATTAAAAAAATTTATTATAAATTTAATATATTTTGACAAAAAAAAAAAAAATTCCATACATTTTTTTAAAAAAACATTAAAAATTTAGGTTTTATTTTTTTTAACATTGTTCCACCAAATCGATTTGATTCATATTCACACCAAATAAAGAACTTATAAAAACACGTGTATAAAAAAAAAAAAACGGTGATTGACTGATTTAAGAAACATAATTAAAAAACATAAGAAAATTTCATATTTTTTTTTAAGAAAATATGTTGGTTAAAAAAAAATAAAATATTTTTTGCCAAATTAGATTAAAAAAGAAATTGGTTCAAAAATTTTCAGTAGCTTAGACACATTTAAATAAAAACGAAAAACAAGTTTTTTTTTAATTAAGCCGCAACGCGTTAAGTTTTAAAACTGAAATTTTGCGTACAATTTTTATTTTGCCATATGCATCGAACTGCATCATTACTTTTTAAAAAGCGCTAGGGGCAGTTTCCAGTACCTTATCCAGCTAGACCCTTTATTTTTAGAGAAAGATTTCTATTATGACCTCCTAGATTTAACAAATACAAAGATGAGCAAAAAGTGGACTTGCTTAAAAACGATTTTTTGCCAAAAAAAAAAAAAAAAAGAATTACTTTTCAAATTAAAATTTAAATATAATAAATAAATACATAATTAAATAAATAAATAAATAAATAAATAAATAAATAAATAAATAAATAAATAAATAAATAAATAAATAAATAAATAAATAAATAAATAAATAAATAAATAAATAAATAAATAAATAAATAAATAAATAAATAAATAAATAAATAAATAAATAAATAAATAAATAAATAAATAAATAAATAGATAAAATAAATTTAAATAAAAAATAAGAAATAAAATTTATTTGCAATATAAAATATAAATTGAGAAATATTTTTTTTTATTATTATAATTTTTATTGAGAAATAATTTTTAATAATAAAATAATAGCTGATAGGTAAATTTTTAAATAAATAACCGTTTATTCATAATATTTTTTTTTTTGATAGATAGGGACTTGTGTTTATTCATTTCAAAGACTTTTTTTTCGGATAGATTTTTTACACTACTATTTTTTTTACTCCAATTTAACTCCTGTTAATTATGCCAAAAAAAACATAAAGTAATTAGTTTTAATCTTTATATTAAATAACAATTTTTTTAAGATTTTTTTTTTTATACTTTAGTTTATACGCTTCTATACATTTTGATGTCTAACCTTTAAAAGCGATGTTCATACAGTAATTGCTGAACAGACCGGTTTTCCAAAACCTCACTACAAAATAATTTTACGACCAAAGTTCTCATACATAACGAATTACATATTGTCATATTCATATTTAATCTAATGAATATGTTAAACAATTTATAACGAACTTTATACAGTCATATTCATATTTCAGCTAATAATAAATAGAATATGCAAAAAGCTACCCTTAACCCCATGGGCTAGTCTAGGGTGTATAACTATAAAAAATAGTCAAAAGTTTTATGTGTTACCCTCAAACAAACACGCTCGCCTACACAACAGCTGTCCAGCTGTCATTGCCCCCATTTGATTAAATCTACCCCTTTGGCCAACCCCCACCCCACCAGACAGTTGCAATTTCTATTTCAGTTACACTCCCCAAAGCATACAATCATTGTTGTAGTTGTGTGTAAGGGGGGTTTTGTGCAAATGTTTTCGCACACTTGTTCATTTGTTGTCGCTGTTGTTGTATGTTTCTGTTATCCTGTTGAAAAATCAGGGAAATCTATTTATTGATGTTTTTCGCTATGAAAAAGGTCTTGGCCATTAAAGGCATGCCAGAATGTGTGACGTCAGCGCGCTCAATAAGACGCGACGACGTGCCCCCTTCACAAGCCATAAAGAGAGAGCGCGCGCCATACAATATCAGGAGAGCGTATGCGCAAAACTGAAGCATGAGATTGAGAGAGTGTATGGCATTAAGCTGGGGCACTTTCCACCACCGCGCTCTTGCGGCCATTTTATCTTGAAAGCTTTGCTCCTGCACGCACATGATAATGTGCGCTCAGCATGAAACTGACTACGTCATCGTTCAGGCTGCTCCTGTTTCGACTCCTGTTGCTCCTTGCGTGCTGTTTGCTGCTGTTCCTGTCTGTCAATTGCTGCGCGCCGGTTGATTTGAGGCGGAGTATTTGAGTTAGAGTTGTTGAATGGCGCGCTTATTGTTGTGCAGCCCATGGAATCGGGCGTAACATTTGTTACCACAGCCCTGGAGAAATGGAGTGCATGGGGCGGCTGCCTGCTGTTTCTCCTGCATTGCATTGGTTGTTATAGCCCCCCAATGGGTGGTCTTCAAGTGGGCGTGCCAAGAAGTTGGCAAACACACACAGCTGCACAGCAAAATGTCTTAGACACGGCTTAGCTCAACCTCAAACTCAAGTTGAGCTAAAGGCATTTGCAATCTTTGCTGCATTTGTGTTTGTGGAGCGGCCATTTTCTCCATGGAGCCAATTAACACCAGGCGCACAGCGTGCGCCGACAAGCGGCTACACCTCCTGTGGGGTGCGTTGAGGCGCATTTAAACCTTAACGTTTGTTTTCCCGATTGCTCCTGCCACACGGTTGCCCCTGAAAACGATTGTGTTGGGTTAACCAGCACGCAAACAATGGCGCACGAGACAGGACGCACGAAGCAGCACGCAAAGTACGAAAGAGCGTAGGCACACGCAGCCTCCGAGAGCTTTGTTGCACACGTGTAACAAAATGGCTGCAGGTCAAGGACTCACCTCGCGTACTCACTCTCTCGCCAGGCTGCAGCGCCCACGCATTGATTTGCAATGTTCAATGATTGTTGTTGCATTGCTGCAGTCCTTGCAGCATCAGGGTCGTTCTTGCTGCTTTAATTTTTTGTATCTGTTGAGACCAGGGCTGCAGTTCAGGTTTGCAACTGAATGTGTTGCAACGCTACTTTAAGCGAAAAACGAACCTAATCTTTTTTTTAAATCTTTGAATGAACTCTGAACCGGCTCATTTTATCCCAAAAACAATTTAGCTCAAATATAGAATTTTTTTATTAAAGAGTCTGGAATAGTTGATTTTAAATTTGGCCTGCAAACCATTTACACATTGCATCTATTCGAAGCCGAATATTTAAATGTTGGTGTACGAACCGAGTCTCCTTCTTCACAAAAACAATATATTTTTGTTATTTTTATAAAACTAATTCTATCATTTGTATACCCTTAGCATTCAGATTTTTAAAACTGTCAAAACATATTTATATATTATATTTATTCCTTGATAAGATGTACATCGCGATTTAGATAGACATCTTTATGCACATATAATCGCTCCCATCGCACCGTTTCTCGAGAACCAAAATATCGGTATCAAATATTCAGTATCGACTTCGATATTCAAAATATCGGATCGGTATTGCGAATCCGTAGACCCTACAGCTAGGTCGAAATTCGGTTGAAAAAAGAGCTTTCAGTTCCTCGATGAGAATATGAACTTTCTGCTAAGTGAACTGTGGGCACTCTTTTTGAAGATAGCTCGCACTCCACCCTGTTACTTTGTTGATCACTTTTATGCACCCTGTTTGAGGAGTCTGAGGCTATAACTATGTTATCGGGTGATGCTGCACTGTGAGCATAGGGATCTATTTTAGACTGAAAGCTTCATATATAGTTATATTTTCTAAATGAGCTCAGTTCTCAGTGATGGTTCTAACTGGTTCACTTTAAAAATAGATGGGATTCCATGTTCGCTGAAGGGAATGTTCTTCACACAGTAATTTTACAATACTTTAAAAGAATCCTAATCTTCGAAACAAAACCTTGAATCAGAGATTCAATCAAATCAGTGGTTAAACTTTATGCACCCGGGTGATGCTAGGGATCTATTGTGACAGCTTCTAGACTTAAGGTTTCGTAGATTGTTTAATTGTGCAAATGAACACAATTTTCATCATTGAACCGGTTCACTTCAAGCATTGATAGGCATCTGTGCCTGCCGAAGGGAAATGTTCTTCACGCAGTAATTTCACCATATTTTTAGAGAAACTTAATCTTCGAACCAAAACCTTGAATCAAAGATCCCCTCAACTTGGTGGTTAAACTTTAAGTTATGGGCTCGAACGCTTTAAGTTAGGCAGCCCTGCTTAAGTTCTTCTTGCCCTTTAAGAATTTTCTATGATTTGCAGCCCTGGTTTAAAACAAAGCTTTTCACTTTCACATTTACAGGAAATAAACGATTTGCATGTAACTGCCAACTGCAAGACGCCCCTCGTGCTACCCTACCCCTAAGGGTTGCTTGCCACAGCAGTTCGTGTCCAAAATGTAGGTCAGCTTTTATTTTTATTTCCACACTGGCTTGCATAAGTCTCTGCCAGCCTCATTTGCCACCCATTTCGGTACCATGGCTCAAAATGAGGAAGCCTAAAATAGCAAACAGAGGCGCGTAACTTTGACGCTGCAGTCGTCTCTGCCGCCGCTGCTGCTGCAGCTGCTGCGGCAGCAATCGATTGCAGCGCCACATTTGGCGACAAGGCGCACTTTTTGCCACACATTTTGCAGTCGCATTGGGAGTCCGGTTTCAGCGCCATGTCGCTGCTGTCTCTAGCTTAAAGCTGCTGCTTTTTTTTACTTCTAATTTCTTTTAGAGCCGTTTCTATTATTTTGCATAAAAGAAAGAAGAATCCCGAGCAACTGTGCTAATAAGACGTAAAAAAACAAAAGAAAATCGCAAACAAATAGTACAATACAACAGTTATAACAAAAACAGCTGACTCTTGCGAAATTAAAAAAAAAAAACTTTAGTGCTATTCAACTGTTAAATTTAATTAAACACTCATGTGACTTAGTACAAAACTTTGCAGCACTCTGGAATTTTTTGGAAATTTTCCATCGAAAAGTTTTAGTTCATTTATCAAAATGCAGCAGCGACCAAATCATAATATATCTTCAAATATCATGAGCCGCATGTCGGTCTTTGAAAGTGAGTGAGAGTGTAACTTGTTTCTGCTACTTATTGGTATGGCATTTAAAATTCTAAAGTTAAGTCTTTTAGTCACGGTTTTAACGTCTTATTTGTTACTTTTTAAACAAAAGACTACAAAAATGGTTGCTTTTTGTGTGGAAGTGAAATCGCACGTACTCTTAAGATGTGCGATAAAAAGCTCGTATCTCTTGTACATCTGTTTTATTGTGATATGTACATGAAAGGGAGAGTGTGACACGAGATTGCTTAAGATTTGTTAAAATAAGTGGAAGAAATTAAAAAGTGTTTTATACCTGGGATATCATTTCATCATTTTATCGTTTATCAAATAAAATTAAAAAAAAAGTGAAAATGTTATGATGTTAACATGAGGGCTTCAAATAGATATGATGCAAATTGTAGTTCGAGTAGGGCAACTAGAAATTGTTTAACATATAAAAGGTAGAAACTAATGAATGTACTTATATCGTGGTTCAAGGGCCTCGAATTAATTTAATTTTTGAAATTTTACGATGATGAAAAATTTTTATTTTTTTATTAGAAAATTAAAAACATGATAATTTTCAAAATTAAATGAAAGTCCTATATAATTTCTGATTTTATCGACTTTCGGAAATAAGAAATGCTTTTTTTTTAAAATTTACGTTGATGAAAATTTTTTTTTTTATTTTATTTTGCAATGAGATAATTAATAACGCAGGCCTACAAATACCGGGGTCATGTCAGTTGTTGGATAGCTAAGGGTCATTTCCGAAGTAATTTGCTACGTAGAATCCGAATCCGGGTTTTTTCCTACTTTTGAGGTTACATCGAAGGGATATATTTCGTAACTTCTAATAGCCATAACTTTGCGGAAAAAATCGTAAATGATCGCTTGAACTCTTAAATTTAAGGGTAAGAGTGGTACTGAATGATATAACTGGAGTAAAAGTCCACACCCTGTAGAAAAAAACGCCGTTTTTCGGGTACATAACCTCAAAATCCTGACGTGATGGCCCAATTTTGACCCCGGATTCTGCGCTACAAATTAGTTGGGAAATGACCATTATCTTTCGAACAACTAAACCAGGCTGGCCTGTGTAATTAGAAAAATAAAAATAATACATTTTTTCAAAATTATATGAGACCATAATATAAAAAATTTATTTTTTTTCAAATCTACAGGCTTCTTTGAGAGCTTTGAACTCCAGACCCGGAGCAATAAACACGTTCATTTTCCCTGTCGACAGGCCATGGCATCGAGGCATCTTTGGAAATTTCTCATCAAATATCAAGTCGAGCAGTTATAACGCATTATACCTTATCATATTTCCATTCCGAAAACTTTCGCTGTATGCTCTAAGTACTATGGTAACAATTGAAGTCGCCAGCACAATACTAAGCCTACCATCGTTTTTCAAAGTGAATTCGCGCGCATAATAAATATGTGATAATTTTTAAAGACCCGGCAAAATTTGCTAGCATTCAAAATCGAATAAAATATTCTCATTCGTTTTAATTTCATATATTTGGTTCTACCCATTTCACCAAAACGAATATTTTAGGTGATTTGAATCCGACTGCTTTGTTGCAATAGAAATGAAAACGATTTGGCAAAACAGGTTCAAAAATCTCCGTATCTTAAACTGAAATAGTTTTTTTTTAAATTCTTTAATTTTCTTAGATTCTATTCAAGTTGACGATAGAAATTTCAAGTTCAAATTTATTAATAATTATTTTTCTTCTGATGCAAAAAAAAAAAAATCCAAAACGAATTTTTGACACATTGACATATCGATAACTGACCGACAGGGTTGATGTGCTGGTTAATTTCAATACATAAATAAGCAATTAAGTAAATGGAGTAATTTTTCATTGTTTACGAATTTTCAAGAAAATTCGTGAATTTGACGGAAAGAGCAATGGAAAAGTTAGAATTTATCCAAAAAAGCGAGGCAAATATCAAAAGTTCTCAAGTTGAAATATACAGAATATTAAAAGATGGCTTCCGTTAAAGACTTTGAGATACACTTGACAATCACATTGCAATCAAATTCGTTATGTATTGCTTTAGTTCTTCTAAAAACTTTTGATTGCCAGATTTGGTTACCATATATTCATTAAAAAAAAAGCGAACGTTTTTATGATAGGTCGGTCCTATGGCGGATATTGCTAACCAATTTTGTTAAAATTTGGTAAAGTGCTTGGGAACTCTTATGAGATTTTTCGAACGCCAAATTTGTTTAGGATTTCTTCATAGACAACCGAAATGTTCATCTAAAACTTTTCGATTTTTTCGAGATGCTCCTATGGGATTTGTATAATGTAACCCCGGTATCAAAAAAAAATAAAATAAACTTGTCTCCAGTGACATCATAAGGTATACATATAATCTGAAAGTCAGAGATCTGGGCAGACATATAGACGGATATGGGTATATCGACATATTTAGTCACCCTGGTTTTATTTTAGGTAACTTTGGAGAGTCTCCGATAAGTTTGCTAAGTTTAAATTAATAGTTCGCTTTACTTTTTAAAATAATTTTTTATAGTTCAAAAAGTCAATTCTCCAATATTCAATTCTATAAGTTCGAATTGTATCCAAAATGTAATTTATGTTAATAATCCCATAATAGAAAACTGTTCATTACGATCAACGATTGATAACAAGAACATATTTTATAAATAGATAAAATAGTACTCACCCATTTTTGTTGCTGAGAAATATAATTTTACACCAATAACCTTATATTTCTGTCTTCCAAGTTTGCAATTGACCAATTTTTCGTATAAAAGCCATAGCTGCCTATAAAATAAACTGAAAAGTACAACACAAAATTTATATTAAGTTCTCATAAATCTTTTTTGCATAAAAAGGCAAAACACTCCAAAAAGCATTTAAAAAAATATAAAGTTTACATCATGTACTTACTACAAATGTACAACAAAAACTTTCTCATGTACTTAATATTATTGCCAGACTCATTTTCATAAATCACCAGAAAAAAAAAACACAGAACCATAAATGTTGTCTACTAGACATTTTGATTTATGTACAAAAATTCCAACTCTATTCAGCTAATTTGTTGGATAGCTTTGGGACAGTGCGTGCTATAAGGCATATTCGTAAAGAGAAAACCAAATTGAATATAATTAGAGGGGGGACCCTTATAACTATGAGTAGTAGTAGCTTTACGACATTATAATTTCACTTGCGTTAATTTCACACCAAATCGTCGGCAAAGACAAAAAGCGGGAAACGTCAGTTTCCATATTATTAACCCACATGAGTCGCATAATTTTCTAATATGCTGGCTGGTCACTCAAAATAAATTGCGCAAATGAAAACTTGTTAAGACTTTACGAGCGAACCCAACCAAACCAAACCAACCAACCAACCAACCCAACCCAAGTAAAGACAGACCAAACAAAGCCCAACTAAAAGACTAGACTGGGTGTGGTATTACATAGTACAGTAGTTATAAGGCCCATTTAGAGGCATGTGACAAAACAATTGCAACTTGACTAAAAGAAGTTGGGCGGAGAAGGTTTTGAAGCAGGGACGTAGCGTGCTCTTTATGATGGGGGAGAGATTACACTGTCAAACAACACAAAAATCTAATCTAGCGTTCACAGGTCACAGTATTATGTTATGGGATCGAAGTTCCGAAGTTCTTTTGTACTCCAGCACGGTCTGAGGTAACCTCCAAAAAAAACCATATACATTTTTTTCGTGCCCGAGAGTCAGAGGTCAGACCATGTAACTCTTATATTTTTTGAGTCGCTCAATTCGAATTCGAAAAAAACAGCAAATAACCATAAATTTTTTTTGCATATCTGGGTGTCCTATGAATATTTATATATGTTTTTGGGATCGCTGATTCCGAATAATAGGTCAGAAAAACACCAATGGGTCAGGTTTTTCAAATTAGCTTCAAAAACCCCATAAAATTCTAAGGCCCAAACATTTTCCTTTCGATCCGGGTGTTCGACGATCCCTTTATGTTTTTGGGATCACTAAATCAGAATACCAGGTCTTAAACGTCAAGGTTCTGAGATAACCCCCGAAAACCCCATAAACTATTTTTTCGAGTCCGCGTGCCCGACGATGTATTTTATATGTTTTTGGGATCACTAAATCCAAATCTGGGGTTCCAAAAAAGGCCAACACGTCTGGGTTCTGAGATGACCTCCAAAGACCAAAAAACATTTTTTTTCCAAGCCCGAGTGTCCCACGTAGATTTTTATACGTTTTTCGGATCACTAAATTCGAGTCTGAGGTCCAAAAGAGGCCAACAAGTCAAGATTCTGAGATGAGCTGCAAAAACCCCAACATTTTTTTTTTGAGTCCGGTTTTCCGACGATAATGATTTAATGTTTTTGGCATCACTAAATCCGAATCTGAGATTCAAAAAAGCTCAATAATTCTGGGTTCTTTGATGACCTCCAAAAACCCCATACAAATTTTTTTTTCGAGTCCGAGTGTCCGACGTAGTTATACCCTGTACCTATAGGTACAAAGGGTATACTAGATTTGTGCAATGTATGTAACGGACAGAAGGAGGCGTGGCAGACCCCAAGTCCTTTATACCAAAATGCTTATCATAACCTCGGGTAGCGATTGAGCCATGTCCGTCCGTCCGTCCGTCCGTCCGTCCGTCCGTCCGTCTGTCCGTCCGTATGAACGCCTAGATCTCAGAGACTATAAGAGCTAGAGACACGAAACTTTACCAGCTGGTGCGCATATTTCCTAAGCAGATGAAGTTTGTTGAATCATGTCAATATCTTTCCCCGTTCCCCCGCAGTAGAGTTCCGCGGTTTTTAGCCACACCTTTTCATATTTTCATCTGAAATTTACAAGAGCGATTCGTTGTAGTTACATGCATCTATATGTAAAAAATGAACAAAATCGGACAAATACAACAGAAGTTATAGTCAAAAATGTGCAAATTTCACCTCCCCTTGCCAATAAACTGCGTCAATATTTGACTCTACGCAATTATGACTACAAGTGACCTAGAATCACAATTTTTGGTAAGCTCATTCATGTGGCTCTAATGAACAAATCCACATCCAAATTTTATCGATGCGGTCCCCCCGACCCCCGCAATCCATTTACCGTGTTTTCTCCCACACCCCTCAACATACCAACTTGAAACTTACCCCGTATACTTTAAATAAGTTCTTTGTTGTAACATTCGAGTTTCATCAAAATGGGTAAAATTTTAGGGAACTTATAGGTATAAATATCGATTTTCACCAAAAAAAAAATAAATTCCAATTGAAAGTTCTTAGATGGAATATGCAGGAAAAATTTTTTTGACACAAAAGGTACAGGGTATTCCACTGTCGGGCACCGCCTCGACTGTACCACATTTTTTTTTATATGTTTCTGGGGTCCCTGAAACCGAGTCTGAGGTTCAACAAACTCAGCACGACAAGGTTTTGAGAAAACGGGTGTTCGACAATCTTTCGCATTCAGATGTTTTCGCTTTGTTTTTAGGATGCTAAATCCGAAACCGAGGTCCAAAAAACACTAATGCGTCAGGGTTCTCAGATGACCTTCAAAACTATTTTTTCGAGTCCGGGTATCCGACGAGGTTTTTTACAAGGCCAACACGTCAAGGTTCTGAAATGACCACCAAAAGTACCATAGACTTTTTTTGACTCCTGGTTTAAATGTTTGTGGAATGACTAAATCCGGATCTGAGATCCAAATTGCACAACACGTGAGGGTTCTAAGTTGACCTTCAAAATACCGTTTTGGTAGTGTTTGTTGATCTTATGTCAGAATCCAGACGTAATGGTGTTTTTTTGGACCACAGCTTCGGATTCAGTGATCTCAAAAACTTCTTCAAGGTGTGACATCCGAAAATCGATTTTATTCTATTGCTGTGTTATCATATGAATGGATCCATGATTAGTATTTTTGGTTATTAGTATGTAGCAGTTAGGAGGTTCTATGCTTCACTTAGGAGAAAAAAAAAATCATCAGTATGTAGCGGGCCCCCTTGCAAATCTTCTGACCACACCCATGCATCAAGAACTGGCTGTTGACCAAGTTTAAAAATGCAAATTGCTGCAAGTTGTAATAAATATTTATAAAAAAAAATGAATTTGCATAAATGCATTGACTATGGTTTGACACATAATTTGAAAGATCGCATAAATGCAAATATGTGGTCATGCAAGTTGCTCAACTGGAAATACAAAAGTTACAGATACTAAATTTAAACAATTGCATATAAGCAAACAAGTTGTCACCCAACTCTATAGTTGCTTAATTTGATATCTGCATCATCATATACGAGATTTAAACAATCGCATAAAAGCAAATATGTTGTCACACAAAGCTCTATAGCTGCTTAATTGGAAATCCAAAACTTTAGCTACAAGATTCAGGGTCATCAACAAAAAAAATTGCGATAGATGATGATTAGGCCAATATTTGCTGAGTGGTGAAGATTATGATTGCCAAATTGATTGATTGATAGCTTTTTTATGCAAAAAAAAAAAAAAAAAAAGCGTTGCATGGAGCGCTTGACCTAGACATATACCATAAAACGCTCTGCAAAACTTTTGAACTTGACGCTAATAGGGCCAATGCCTCGAATGTGTGAATGGCCTGAATAAAGTAGTCTACAGATCTCAACGGCACTTTAGTTTTAAAGACATTTTTTGTGTTGTTGTTTGTTAATGACGGCGGCCCTTATCTGCAAACTTATTAATCTAGTTTTTCGAGCGGCTTCTTGCCAAGCGACTACACACAAAATGGGTTAATATGACAGAGAGAACAAAGAAAGGCTTTGTAGACTGAGTTTGCGCCCAGAGAGCGTAGAACTTTACCGGTCGCTGATTATGACAACTTAGTGGAGGCCTTTCCAGTTTCAGTTCTTTGAAATATTTTTCTTATATTTTTGTTACGGTTTTACCAACTTTTTTTTGTGTTTTACAATGACTGGCTGATTCTTTTTTTTTTGTGAACAACAAATTGACAATGACATGAATGAAAAATATTTAACCTTAATAAACGCAAGACCGCCAATGTTGTAGAGTGTAGACTGAAGACGTTGCCACACATTTCGCTGCCGCTTTTCTTTCGACAGTTTTTTTGAGCTCTTTTTTTATTTTTTGTTATTATTGTCGCAAGTTGCATTGTTTGCCATGGCTGATTTATGGAACGGTGGTCAAACAGATTGTTGTAGAAGGCCAAGTGCCAATTAAACTTTTGCTTTTTTTGCGGTCTGGCAATATTGACTGGCCTACGACTGGCAGTAGAAAGTTCAACAATAATTTTTTGCTGGTTTTTTTTTTTCTTGCTCTTCCTTTATATAGTCATCAAAAATGATTATTGGTACTTTGAAGTGCAGTGTGTACACTATGGGTTACATGGGCTACATGAAGTTTGTGGAAGAGAATATGACGTTTAAGATCTGGAAACGTCATCTTAGAAGTTCTATAAAGTGAGTTATGCTAGAAACGGAATCTGGACGGGAAATTTGGTACGCATCCGAAACAGTCGCTTAGTCTCGTGCACCATGTTTTTTAAAAAAATTCCGCTCGTTCCTGTACCGCACAAATGAGTCCTTTTCGCTAAGCTTAGACATAATATTGTGCCCGAGAAGTATTTTTATACCCTGTACCTATAGGTACAAAGGGTATACTAGATTTGTGCAATGTATGTAACGGACAGAAGGAGGCGTGGCAGACCCCAAGTCCTTTATACCAAAATGCTTATCATAACCTCGGGTAGCGATTGAGCCATGTCCGTCCGTCCGTCCGTCCGTCCGTCCGTCCGTCCGTCCGTCCGTCCGTCTGTCCGTCCGTATGAACGCCTAGATCTCAGAGACTATAAGAGCTAGAGACACGAAACTTTACCAGCTGGTGCGCATATTTCCTAAGCAGATGAAGTTTGTTGAATCATGTCAATATCTTTCCCCGTTCCCCCGCTGTAGATTTTCGCGGTTTTTAGCCACACCGTTTAATATTTTCATTTGAAATTAAACAGAGCGATGAGTTGTGGATACATGCATCTATGTGTAAAAAATGAACAAAATCGGCCAAATACAACAGAAGTTATAGTCAAAAATGTGCAAATTTCACCTCCCCTTGCCAATAAACTGCGTCAATATTTGACTCTACGCAATTATGGCTACAAGTGGCCTAGAATCACAATTTTTGGTAAGCTCATTTATGTGGCTCTAATGAACAAATCCACATCCAAATTTTATCGATGCGGTCCCCCCACCCCCCGCAATCGACTTACCGTGTTTTCTCCCACACCCCTCAACATATCAACTTGAAACTTACCCAATATAATTAAAATAGCTTCTTTGACGTAACTTTCGATTTTCATCAAAATCGGTACAAATTTACGGAACTTATAGGTATAAATATCGTTTTGCACCAAAAAAAAAATAAAATTCCAATTGGAAAGTTCTTAGATGGAATATGCAGGAAAAATTTGTTTGACACAAAAGGTACAGGGTATTCCACTGTCGGGCACCGCCTCGACTGTACCACATTTTTATTTTTACATTTCCTGGACGATTTGTCGCTTGTTATTCGTCGATGTACAAAAAGAGACTTTGATGATGATGTTAAATAGAAAGCATCGTTTGATTCCATTTTAAAAGATGGTTTCGAACTCAATAGCGTCAAATCTCGTTTGGTACCAAAAAGACGAATTTTTGGATTTTTCTTTACTTTTTCGCCAAAAACCGGTGATTTAGCACCGTGTGGGTTGAATAGAAAAGAATCGTTCGATTCCACTTTAAAAGATGTTTTAGAGCTCAAAATCGTCAAATCTCGTTTGGTACCAAAAAGACGAATTTTTTGATTTTTTTACTTTTTCGCGAAAAACCGGTGATTTAGCACCGTGTGGCTTTTGGTTATTAACTAAACTTAAAAGACAACTCCGGGAAATCCGTTTTGAGTCGATTGAGGAGACATTTCAAAATTCTCCGAAATTACTTTTAGCGTCTCACAAAGCCAAGTGAAATATTAATAAATATTTTGGCATGATACAGATATAAAGGCCACTGCAACCGGCTTACAAAAAAATTAAATTTAAAATTGGTCTTACTTTTTCAGAGCATAGTGGTAGTCATATACCACTTTGCTCTCAAACTTATGATTGCTTACTCTATTAGAAAGCATTGGTTTTTGTTTTCAATTTATTGTGACGTCACAATACCTATAACCAGTGGACGATCAAGAAACTTTCAACTTTACCTCATTTGCCAAATTATGATAAGCGGTTTAAAAGTTACGAGAGAACAGACGAACATCTACTGTGATCAAATTCAAAGGTGGAAAGGAAATTTTTAATTTAAACTTCCAGTTTTCCAATCGATAATTTTTTTCTTTCTATAACTTGGTAGCACTGTTAGTAAAATATTCATTAATGTTTGAGATACGCTTCGTTTTGTAAGGTGCTACGATAATGCGCCATTTCACACGGCGCTAGTCCTTCGTGAGCATTTCGCCAAAAATTCAACAAATATTATTCCACAACCTGCTTATTCAACTGATTTGGCTCCGTGTGACTGCTGGCTATCCACTAAACTCAAGAGACCGCTCCGGGGACACCGTTTTGACTCTATTGAGATAATAAAAGCTGAATAGCAGAAGGCTCTGAAGGCCATTCAGAAGGAGGACTTTGCCAAGTGCTATGATAATTGGAAAATTCGTTGGCATAAGTGTATTACAGCGAAAGGGGAGAAATAGATTTAGATAAATAAATAAAGATTTTGAAAATATTAGAAAATTCTGCCTAGACAGTTCTTAAAAATATTGTAAGATCTTCACAATCCCTCCAAATGAGTAGGTAATATTTAAACTTTTTTTTTAATAAATGCTTGTATCATAAGCTTATGTTTGTTATATCATCTTCTGGATCTAAGGAATCTTCAAGCATCGATTATTTACAGGTCTGGAATTTGCTTTGTGACTTGTTTGAACCTCTCACAAAGTTTTTCAGCATAGTTCTAAAAGCTAAGCTTAGTAAAAAGTAAAGCTCTTTTATATATGCTTCTAATTAAAGGCCCATACGCAGCATGCAAAAATTCCGCACAAAATGTCAAAACTTCATATAAAAAAAAAAATTCCCTTTTTTGGGATATTTTTTTTATATGAAGTTTTGACATTAATTATTGTAATTTTTAAACAAATCGGGTGAATCGGTGAAGTTTTTATAGGAGCAGTATGGACAAGTTAGACTTTAAGGGCCATACGCAGCAGGCAAAAATTCCGCACGTAATGTCAAAACACCATATAAAAAAAAAAAAAAAATTCCCTTTTTTGGGATATTCGGAATCATTAAAAATTCCGGCCATCCCGCGACATATCCGTCCCACCCACTTCGCAGATTTTTTTGGACCCGTGGGATTTTCGGAATCTTTAAAAATTACACCGTTACCGCGAGTTTGAAAATCGTTTTACGTCACGACAGTGGAGTTTCCGTACCAATTCCATTTGATCAGCGCGACTTCGCTTTTAGTCCGTATGTCTAAAACTCTGATGTTTCGGGATAACCTCCAGAATCTTGCCACGCCTCTGTCTTCACATTTGTTTATTATAAATGATCTGTCTTCCTGAACGAGTTTCTGGCTCTATTGGTATTATTCTTGGTGAACTGCATTAAGAGGGCCTTATGACTTATCAGAAATTTCTAGGCTCGAGAAATGGCAATCAAAAAGAATGTATCTTATAGTCACATATAACCCATTACAACATCTTAATTGTACGCTTTGAGATCTTTAATTTAAATGTACTTCACTGCTTTGCTTACAGATTCGACAAGAGCCACGCACAGTTCTACTGAGGCAGCGACAGAGATTGGAGAGTCTGCAGCAATGATGTCCATGTCCACATCTCCACCAGCCACGCCCACGGGTGTGCAAACCGATGCGGATGGACTGATATTGCCAAAGAAGTTAATAAATCCCTGCATTGAGAACACAGATCGCAAGGAACTGCATCGCGAGCTCAAGTTCAACAATCGCATGTAAGTTAGCCAACTCTTAAAAAATCTAAACACTTGAGAACTAATTTTATTTCCAACTCTTCACAGCGGCAAGAGCGTGCTAAATCAAAAATCGGAGCTACAACGCGCCTATGACAAACAAAAGGAACGTCATGCCGCCGCCGAGCTACATGCTCCCGAGCCCAGCTGCATAGCTGGCATACCCGATCTGAAAGGAGAACTGGGACGTGTTATTATGGAGCGTGCACAGAAACACGAGGCCGCTGCACAAAAACAAAATGCCGAGGTGGACGAGGAGCGGCAATACGTAAACCCGGAGTATTTAAATGTACGCGCCAAGCTGCGCACGGCGCATGGGCCCAACTAGGGGCGCTAGGAGTGCAACCAACAAAACCTTAACTTTAACTGACCTAACCAAATTGTGTTTAATAATCTACCATTATTTTATATAATGTATAATTTGTTTTTATGTTTATTGCTAATTATTAATTTCTAATATGTCTTTAGTTTTTAATTGTGCTAACAAAGAATTTTTGATATTATGTGTATTTAAAATTTAATTTCTAGCCTAAGTCAGCCACATTATGTTTAATTAATAAATGCTGTTGTTTGTGTGTAAAAAAAAACAATTAAAAAAAAAAGAATTGTATAAAGTTTGATTTCGTTGCGACTTCCAAAAACTTTGGCTCTATTTACATAAGTTACATACACAATTAACAGTATCTATGTTTAGTGCGTAGTTAATTGTAAAATTGTAAACAAATTTGCAAAAAAAAAATGTTTAGTTATATTATCACATAAGCTGAGAGAGAGAGAGAGAAAAAAAAAACGATATTTATGTACATTGTACATGCATTTAATGTATGTATGTACTATGTGTATATAGCTGGAACTATTTTATGTGAAGCGATTGCGATAATTAATAACTATATATAAAAAACAGGAGCGAAGAAATTTAAAAGAAATTACAAAAACTATATATGTATACAACAATATATATCTATATACAATTTAGTTTCGGAATTAATAAAATTTTATTGTAGCAAAAAAGTCAAGAGCAAGTGTTTGTTTTAAAAAAATGTGAAGAGATTTTGGGAAAGTTTTGAAAATGGATACAAATGTAATGGAAATCTTTTATGAAGTCCTATTTCTAAAGCAATAGTTCCAAAACCCAAATGCCTCTACTAAAAGAATATTCAGATTGTATCAGGGGCCAATCACAGATATGGGATATGGTGTACAAAAGCTGAACTACAAGCTATATTATATTTACCAAAATACATACGTAATCTTCTGTATAATATAGTCGAAATACCCTGTAACGAGCTCCCCTATAACAAATTTTTTCATATTACGAACTTTTTTCAATTACACTACTTTTTTGATCTCCGATAAATGTGTACCTATCATATTTATAAATCTTTAAAAATTTCCTATAAACAATATTCTGTTCCCATGCGAATTCGACTTTTAAACATCGGAAAGCTGCCGAGTTCTTTAAAAAAGTTGTTACATTAAAAATCAAAATGGCTGTCTAATCCGGACTGCTGCCTCTAAGGATGATTTGATTGCATTGACTTAACACCGTAACTGTACGTTCGGAATACATATACACCTGGTGACTAAAAGTAAAATTTTGAAAAGCTTGATATTGCGATGGAGATTAAGACTGCTTGGATTATGAAAAAGACGGAATTTTTGACAAGAGCAAAGAGGGAGCATAAAAAGTTATCAGTCACGAAAACTAACGAGAAGCTGTTTTATTTTTGTTCAATCTGCCGCCTGAAAATTCAGAAACCACTTTGGCTCGCATTACTTAAGGCAGCTGGTACAGTCTTCACTTATCTCTAAGAAGGCCAACTATTTTGAATGCCCTCTAGCGCATAGGTCTCAGATGGAGCACTTTAGTGGTTAAGAGATCGAACCTTTTCTTTTAGCAGCAAAGAAATATTTCAACTATTCAACTTGACTCATTTTTTGATTACCAGCAAAACAGATCATTTGTTGCATCAGCTGGAATACCAAAATTGTTCCATACTTCATTCAATACTAATGTGCAAAATTTTGGGAAAAGTTTACCCGTCAATCAAAAAAAGCTCACTAAGGTGATCGATAATTGCCGTGAAGCTATTTTCGCGATATTTGATCAGCTAGGAGCTTTCACAGAGAACATTGCTGCATCAGCTAGAGAGCCAAAAATTTCGCGGCATTTAATAAATACCAATGTTCGAAATTCGGTGTAAAATTTTAAAAATTAATTTTACCGGTATGGCTTTCATAGCGCGCATCAATTCACTTTAAATCTCTTTAATCTACCCAAAACGTTGTACCAGGAGTGGGTTTATTTTGTTAAGGCCTATAAGCAGGCCCATTTGGTATTTTTTTTATATGAAGTTTTGTCATTCCGTGTGAAATATTTCGAACTGAGTATAGGCCTTTAAGTGTAATAATCTACCGAGGAGCGGTTTATAAATTCCGCATAAAATGAAATGGTCATGTCTACAATTGTACTTAAAATATGAAAAATCAAAACCACCATAGTTAGGTCTCTAAACGATACGAAACATCATACAAAGAATGGCTATTGTGGTCGTCCGCCCCTAGTAGAAAATCGTGATGTGACGAAAAAAAATATGGCGGTCAAAGAAAACAAAAGTGCAGCGGAAATTTGTTCGGAATGGGATCTTCCAAGGTCAAAAAAGCGTGTGAAACTAATTTTGCATTCCAGTGAGTTCGTCTCATACGGAAAAAACGCCGGTAATACCAGCTTCTACCTTGTCATGTATGCATTTAACAGAAATGTACAAATTTTGGTCGAAATAGGGTTATCAATCTTGCGGTTTTTTTTCAATAATGTTTTTTTGATACACCACGCGGGAGTACTGTCAAGTTGACACGAGTTTTTTATTCAGTTTTCATTGGCATTTCTGTTCTATAGAAAATGTTTTTCGCACGCTAAGGCCATTTTATGGTCGCCATAAACGACCTACAGAGACCACTATTCGCCATACCATCAACAAATTTGAGACTCAATATTCATTATTGGATGACACTCGACCGAATAGACCTCGTCCAGCGCGTAGTTTATGGGACGGTGGCATCATCGGTCCATAATTCTTCAAAAATGACGCTGTTCAGACCTTAACCGTCAATGGCTTCCGTTATCGAACCATGATAACGAATTATTTACTACCTGAAATTGAAACCCGAGATCTCGACGACATTTGGTTTCAACGAGACGGCGCTACTTGCCACACAGCCCGTGAAACAATGGACATATTGAGGAACCAATTCGGGGAACAATTAATTTCACGCTCCGGACCGGTGAATTGGCCACCAAGATCGTGTGATATCAAACCGTTAGACTTTTTCTTTTAGGGCTACGTGAAGTCTAAAGTGTTTGTGGATAATCCAGCAACGATTGAAGAATTAGTGGCCAACATTACGCGTGTTATTTGCGAGATACCGCCGATTATGCTCGAACGCGTCATCGAAAATTGGAAGCTCCGCTTGGACGAGCTACGTCGCAGTTGCGGCCAACATTTGAAAGGAATTATTTTTAAAAAGTGAATAGCAAGAACGGTTCTTTCTATTGATAATTAAGATTTTCCGATTCATTTGAAATTTTTTATTTAAAAAAAACCTCAAGATTGATTGGTACTTTCTATTGATAATAAAGATTTTCCGATTCATTTGAAATTTTTTATTTAAAAAAAAACCTCAAGATTGATGAACCTTTATTAAAAAAGAAAAAAAATGTCTTAAATCTGTGAGTTTTTCAACAGGATAACGCTGCCATCCTTGTCTCCCGTGCGATAAAACGTAATATCGCAAGGTGATATACGATATGTACAGATTAAGTAAAAATTATTGAAGTTAAAAGCAACCAAAATCGAAAAAACGTATAATTTTCGACCATTTTTTAAAACTACTAATTTTCGGTTTGCTTTTTATTAACGAAAAAAAATTGTTAAAAATTATGTTAAGCTTTAAGGTGAAAGAGAATTCTTTTACGAACATTTCATGTACGGAAGTTCCACAATTATTCACTCAAAGTTTTTCATTTGCGCTCAGTTACGTCTTCACGAATTTGTATGCAGCTGTAGTCGTGATTTTTCGTTCTTGGTTCCATAACATCTACAGTTCCTATCCGATTCCGAAGATCTTAGACTCGAAATGTTCGCTAAAGAATTCTCTTTTAGCTTAAAGCTGAACATAATTTTTACAATTTTTTTTCGTTAATAATAATAATAAACTGAAAAAAGTGCCCAAAAACATGTTTTTCAAAAAAAATCTCGAAAACGGTACTTTTTGTCATTTTCGTCTCTCGACCCAAAATTACCAAAAAAAATACTTTTTACGAAGGTTCACTCCATGACCCTTAAATTTGTAAACTAGCGTAATATATTTACTTACATATTTCGCGCACCTTATGTTTCAAAAAGCGTCAAAATCGGCTAACGAGCATACTACAGGGTATACTATAGGCGGTATGTTCTATCTCTAGTCGACCAACTGATTTTTTTTTAATTTTCTCCAATTTCGTTTTTTATTGTGAGTTTATTAGTATAAAAATAAAACGAAGACAGCAGCACAAAAGAGTGTATAAAGAGGCAAGTATAACATAAGCATTGGAGGTTTCCCTAATCGTCTTCTATTAAACAAAATATGGCCTAACATTGTTAATTTGTATGCTTCTTTTCCTTTCTTGGTAGTTGCTTCTTTTAATCTTTCATCATTTTCGTAACGGCTCATCTAACTTATCTTTCTCAGCCTACTCTGTACCTATTTGTAATCATTAAAAATTTCCCTAGCACTCTTCTACCCATAAAAAAAGACTGCCTAACTTTGCTAATTTTAGTACTTCTTCTTCTTCTTTTTGAGTTTCTTCTTTTGAGCTTTCTTCTGCTTTTCTTCTTGCTTAAATCTTTCCAACTCTGCTAGCAGCTCCAACTGTAAGCAAAAAATACTTTTATCGAAAAAAAACTTATTTTCGCAAACATTTTCATCATCTCACCTCAAGCTGTCGTTTGATTTCCGCAGCCTCTTCTGCAGCTTGTTTGTCCTGCACATATTTAATTTCCGCCTCAAACTTAGCAACCTCATCCTGATAGAACTCTATATCCACATTGATGCTGTCCAAGGCATCTAATTCGTTTTGCAATTCAGCTTCAGCCGCATCAACATCTTTGGCCATTTTTTTTTCCCAACGCTCCTGTTCCTCTGTATAGCTAACAATTAGATTGTTATATTGCATTTCGACGCAGTCAAAGATAAATTGGTCTTCCTCTGTTAAGTTCTTAATACGCTCAATTTCAGCATCAAGTTGCTGTAATTCTATTTCGTCCTTAACGCTTATTTGTTCCATCTGATTGTGCATAAACTTAACACGATAACGATTCTCTATGGGCATCTTTACTAAATAGCTAAGAAACATGGCAGCCATTTATTGGGCTAACAAAGATTTCCACAAACTTACGCTCCACTTGTGCACTCAGCTCCTTGACGTCACGACGCAAACCCTCTACCAAGGTACTTTTTTTAGTACGATAGACACCCTTTAGCAGATTAGTATGCTGCTGTAATAAGGCCTGCTGCGGTTTCTCTGCCAACTGACGTAAACTTAACAAGGAATTGCTGTCAAGTGTGTAAGCAACATATTTATAAACATTGCAACTTTTAGCACAGCTGGCTTACCCAACATCCACTTTGGAGTACTCAGCTACATTGCGATCCGCTTTAATATCATTATAGATTAGTTCGACCAGCTGCAACAGTTCCCTTAAATCTACGCGAAACTTTGATAAATCCTGGTAATCCACATCTGACTCACAAGATACAAGTTTATTGAATGCAGTTAAGGGATTTTTAAGACGACGAAAAATATCGTCTATGGACCAGCCAAACATTAGCTGCGACATGCCACTTATTTCGCCTGGATATCTATCAAGTAAAGTTGTCAGCTTAGTCTTGAGATCCAACAGCAGATACAATAAAGATGATTTGCCCATTTCTGCAGCCATATCATCGGGAGTCTTTTTCAAAACATCTCCTAAAGTTACTTTCCACTGATATTCAGCTAATTTGCGTTGTCTTTCTTTGGTTTCCTCTTGTTTCATTATTAATATGTTCTCTATGTAGAATTCGTCGACCTGCCAAAACTCACTATCTTCTTCTAGTAATTTCTTCATTTGACAGCTCTTCCAGGTTATCTTTTTTGCGCCACTTTCGTCATCATCATCTTCCACTCGCTTCTTCGGCAGTTTTATAGTAATTGCTTTTTGTATTTTTTTTTCTTCTTTGTTTGCTAGTGTTGTTGCTTCAGGTTGTTTAAAGTTAATGCGCTGATATTGATAACAGTTGTCTTTAACTACTGCTTGAGGACTTTTTTTAACCAGTTTGTCCTTTGTAGCAATAACGCTCGAGGCTGCCAAAGCTGTGCTTAAGGCTTTATCGCGGCACAGTGTGAGATCAAAATGCTGCCTCAACTTACGAAAGTCGATACTTGTTTGCGACATTGTAAGAAATATGTATATATTACTATATGTTTCAAATGATATACTTGTTTGAAATTATAGTTGCTATTGACGCTTAACTACAAGCACTGCTGGGATTATAACAATTTTACACGTATACTTTGTTAAAGTAATTGAAATTATCTACAAAATGAGTCCTTCCTGGCTTTCCTACGATAAACTGCTTTTGAGCAATCGAACAAATAAGTCGCTAGCAAACGCAGCCAAGCGTTAAGCAGGGCACCAAGCAGAGGACTGCTTGCTTTGCCGACTGCTTGCTTAGTTGTCGCGCACGTAGACAGTGAAGTAGAAAAGTGACGCTTATGAGCAACTTTTTTGTTCGATTGCTCGAAATCTGTTTATCGTAGGAAAGCAATGAAGGACTCATTTTGTAGATAATTTCAATTATTTTAACAAAGTATATGTGTAGAATTTCCGAAAAAACCTACCTGTTTTGAGATATTTGCAAATTATTCGAGAAACACCAACCACGATTACCAACTTTTAATTTTAAACAGGCATTGTGCTTGAATCAACAAACCGACAATCTTGATTTAAGTCTTGTTTGATAGATAATTTTATTGGCAACAATTTTGATCTTAAAATCATGAGTTTAAGTTTAATAGAAAAAAAGATATCATGCAAAAACCGTAGCAACATATATTGCCAAAGGCCGGTGCCACGCCCCCTAACTCTCAAAGTTTCATCCATTACGTATTTTTTTCCAACTCAAACTCTTCGTTTACTGTACTACACCCAAAAACGTAGTAACCCTTGATTTTATAATTATTTTTTTCTGTAATCCAGGCAGGCTCTGATTTTAACATTAACTTTCATAGTTTACTCTAGGAAGCACAAATGAAAAAAAATTTCAGTTTCTCTAATATTTTGAAACAGTCAACTTGTGAAAAAAGTAATTAACTTAAATAATGTGGTATAATAATTCATCGGACGCAGAATCAAGTGCTAGATCTGCTATTGGCATGGGAAATAATTTAGAGACAGCAAACGCGACTGGTTCACGACTAAGACGTTATGCACGCCTTTTTAGAGATGACCCATTTGTATATACTCCCGATGTTTCCGAGGAAGATACCTTTGAGGAAGCATCATCGGATGCAATCAGTACCGAAGAACAGGTAGCTTAAAAATTTTTTTGTTAATATTGTAATAATTGGCGTTATTTTGAAAGCAGTTATCCGACTCGGTATCGGGTATAAATATATCACGTGCTGAAACTAATGCTGCTGCTAGCGAAGCTCAGGTAAGCCAACGACAAAAAAGCGACATTAGTTGATATTGCAATAAATGAATTATTTGTTCATAAGTTCATCCCATTGGATACTTGGAGGAGTCCAAGTCCAGCTACACAGCTGGTTGAAGCAGTGGCCATGACGCCTCAGTCGAGCGTTGCTGCGACCATGCCCACACAGTCGGCTGGCTTAGGCACTGCGCCACACGCACAGGTGAGCACTGCTTGCCAAATCTTTATAAAGCTAATTATTTTTTTTATTTCTTAGCACACTGCTGAAAAACCCGTTGCTCGTGTCATACCACGTCAGCGTCCATTAAATCCGTCTTGGCCCAACACCACAGTGCCGCCATATAATGAGATGCGTCAAGCATTGGACTACGCACGTCAGCAGCTATATCCACAATCCATGACCAGTCAAGAACCCATACCAGGTCCCATTTTTCCTGTGCCTTTCAATCCCAACACCGAGCTGGTGCGCATACAGGCACGTCTCTCAAATGTTATAGAAATGCTATGCCATGTTAGCGATTCCAGCACAACTCAAGCCGATCGCGATCAAATAACATATAGACTACATAATCTTTATGTCGTAGCCATTGATATGAATGCCTCCTTGATGGCAGCCTTGATTGCACATCGCAATGCTCAAGTAGAGCAGACAAATACAACTGCAGCTGTTAGAGCCAATAGCCAAACCAACAATGCACAGCACGCAGCTACTACGAATCAACCAAGAGAGATCATCCGTATAACTATGGCCAACCAGGCGGCAGCTGCATGGCCGGCAGCGGGCGCAACTAACGCACATTTCATTACCGTTGGACAAAACGTTAATCGTCCACTGCCAGCGCAAGCCGCACTTGGAGCCCATTTTGCCGAGCGTACTGGCTCGACTCCATTTATATCTTTAACAGCATTCCGTTTGCAGCAGGCTGCTCTTGAGAGACGTGCTGCAATGGGTTTACCCATACACTCAGAGCATGGACGCCATTATGATAATAGCATACAACAAACTCAAAATAATCATTCACAGACTAGCCTAAGCTCCTCCAGCTCTCATACACAGACAAATGGGCCACAATACCGTACCCGGGCTGTACAAGGAAATAACATAAATACTACAAATGACTTTATATACATTTAAACTGCTCGATTGTTGTCGCTTATTGTTGTTGATAATACTCTATTCGAAATTATTTTGTGATACATTTTAAATAAAAAAATCTACGTATGAGGATAAACATACATGTTGCGAAATATTCTGATGATTGGTAAGATTTCTAGTTAGGGTTGGCCAGCTGGCAGGACCGTCGCGGCGAGAGTATAGTAATGCTCAGTTGAGACTATCGACAGACCCTATACGCACTCTTTGTACTCAAGGAGTACAAATTACCCCTTAAGTTCATGAAATCATGACTGAATTTTCAATACCAGCCATGAATCTACGCATTCATTTGTCACTGAATTTAACACATGCGTGTCCTATGCGTTCAGGCCTAAAGCTTAGCCGTCACAATCAGCTATGAACTGCAGGGACTGTGTTCTTAGAGAAATACAGAAAAATATGAGCCACCTTAGAGAGCTTCAAACCCGGAAAATCTCCCTGTTGAAAACCCTGCCAATTGGATATGATAGAGCGAAAAATCAACTGAAGTACCAACCCCTATGACAAAAAGTCAACCTTGAGCGTTTCTATTTTAGAATTCTAGAGAATAGAGAAATTATTTACGGGATACTGGGAGAAACGGTTTATAACACTTCAACAATTTTTTTTTTAATATGCTCAAATAAGTATAAATACCAAATATGGAGTCTCTGTTCTTCAGTTCGGTCGTTCGGCCTGAAAAATTCAGACCTGAATTGACGCATGAAATGGAACCGAATGCTCCTGGCTTTGTAAGAGAAAGAAGGATAAATATAAAATTTCTCTTTCTATCTCTTTCTTTTGACAGACAAACAAAGCAAAAAAGAATAAGCAATGAAAAATAAGAAAAGTCAACGGCGTGTGTTTTGTGCGTTAGATTCATGGCTGGTACTGAAAATTCAGGCATGATTTCATAACTCAGGCCTGAACCGAACTGAATGACAGTTAAATATTATTGTAGATTTTAAGAAAGCTGCTCCAAAATTAATAAAGTTTTACCAATAGCATTTAAAGATTTCATTCAATCTCAATACGCCAGTAGTGTGCAGTATAGTCCCAGTAACAAGGTGTGTGGTATATCTGAAGTTTCGAATGGGATTGCCATCACAAACGCCGGAGTACCGAATCGCACACAAACTAAAGCTATCCTGACTCTTCTAAGGATCCCCCCAACTTCGCGTACCAGACTTCACTAGAGCTCGCAGCGTTGCATATAAAATCTAAAGTCCTTATAAAAAACCCCTCTTAAAAAAATTTTTTCCATAGAAGAAACTTCATATAAAAAAAATCCCATTTGGGAAATCGTTCCAGGATTTTCCTCAGAAATCATTCTTATTACTAAAATATATATAAGAATGTCACTCCTAGCTGGAGCATAAAGCACAAACAAAATCTTTATAGACATTTCTGTCACGAGCAGTACTACGAATCTCATTCCATGATGCAAGGTGTTGACTTTCGGCAAGAACCGAGCGCATCCAGGTCTGTCTAGGCCTACCACGACGGCGGCTACTTTGTGGGTTCCACTGGAAAATCCTTTTTTTTTTTATTGTCATCGTCTCTTCGTAAAATATGGCCTATCTAGGTCCACTTTCATCTATTAATTTCCGCTTTTATCGTAATACTTCGTGAGCGGGTCAAAAGATCTTCGTTCGTGATTGTTCGTGGCCAAAACACGCGACAAACGATACGCAGGCATTTGTTTAAAAACGTTTGGAGCTTCGGGCACATAGTATCGGTCACCTTCCATGTTTCCAAACCATAGAGCAATATCGGCTTTATGCTAGATTTGAAAATACGAAGCCGTGTTGACTGGGACAATTGCCTTGACTTCCACACTGTGCCCATGTTTCGGAAAGCGACGCGCGCCTTATTGATACGTGCGGTAATGTGTACTTCCGCACCCCCATCCTTCGAGACAATACCACCCAGATAAGAGAACTACATCTTCAATGGTAACAATATGGTTGTTGATGTTTAATGTGAGTGATGAGCGATTCGCAGTTTCCATCCGAATGAGTTTCGTTTTGTTAAAATTTATTTTCAATCTTACCATCTCCGCATTCTCTCTCAAACGGTTAATTTTTGCGTTTGTTTCCTCGTATTTTGTGTTTGGTGTTAAGGAGTGTGATGCCTCTCCAGTTGGCGCAATAGCTTAGATCCCCTTTCTTCGGGACAGTTACAATCACGCCCTCCTTCCAATCTTGTGGAATAGTGCCGTAAGCCCAAGACATCCGCAAGATTGGATATAGGGCGGGAGCCATGCTTAAGTAACTCTGGCGGCACGTTGTCAGGTCCAGCGGCTTTGTTGGCTTTGACCTTAGTGATCGCTTTTTTATTTCCACGATAGTGGGTGCATCCGTTTCAATACTCCTATCAGGACTTCGGCGTATATTGGGAAGCCCATTCCTTCCACCGTTGTAGCTGTTCCTCCACAGACTGGTCTTTAATCGGAGGTATGATTGGCTTAGAGTTCGTGAGGTATACTTGTGAATATCTAGATGCTTAAATCTGGTGCCACCAATAAAAAGGTCATGGTTAGCGCAGAGGTCCACCAAACGGATCCTATTGTTTGTTCTCGTTGTGCCGAGTCCGTGGCAACTCATTATACGCTCAAAATGAGTATTATCATTGCCTACCTTTGCATTAAAATCACCTAGAATAATTAATATGTCTCCTTTACGTGTATTCCCGATCGTGTTATCCAGAAGCTCATAAAACTCTTCTTTGGTATCATCGGGTTCTGTTGGAGCGTAGCATTGTATGAAAAAATATTTTGCGAAGTTTTTTTTTTGAAACCGTGCTACAATAATACGATCAGAGATGGGCTTCAACTTAAACAGCGCATTTCCGATATGCCCAAAATTTCCATCTCACTGCATGCACGTTTCAGAAAGTGTCCGTTGTTTATAGCTAAAGGCCGTCATCTGATTTGCGTGAATTGTATATCCGAGGCTGTTTTGTGTTTCTTTGGTAATAATTTTTTAAGGCCGGGCTACCAACCCAACGCAACCTGCTTTTAGGCAGCGGGAGGCCTTTAGTGACTGGCTCAACTGTCACGTTGTAGGATGCGCTTGGTTTCGATGTTCTCCTTCGACCTTACCGGCATGGGTGGCCCTGCTGGTAGCGAATGGTACCTCTGGCATCGTTCTCAGTGTCATTACATCTACTGAGCCCCCTAATCACGACACGGTGGCATTCCCCGAGGTTGAAAAAAAAAATCATTCTTAGCTATGAAGAAATGGTCAACAAACAAAACTGTCGCATCTAGACAAACGAGAATCCTCGTGAATATCAAGAAAAGCCGTTGCATCCTCAAAAAGTGACTGTGTTGTGTGCATTATGGCCGAAAGGCATAATCGTGCTTTATTTTTTCGAGAATAACGTAGGCGATACCATTGTACATCATGGCGAACCGATATCATTCGATGTTAACCGATTATTTTTAACCCCAATTGAATGAAGTTGACTCAATTTGTCAATTTGGATGCATTACCAGCATCTGTCGAAAAGCGTTAATATCGAGTGGTGGAAATGTCTATTAACCAGCTAGATTATAGGATTTTTTGAGAAGTAAAGTGTACGTCAACCCAGACACTCTCCATGAATTAAAAAACCAAGTTCAACGATCTAGTACAGTAAAAGTAGGTTTTGACCTGGAAAAAACCAGTCTTGTGTACTTTTTTGAGATCTACACACCAAAAACAAAAAAGGGCAAAAGGGTGGGTAAAAATACGAAAAACGGTGTTGTTGTAACTTTTACGCCCTCTACTGCCGAAAATATGAACTTCTGGATTTACCTTCCAATACAAATAAAACTCGAAATTCAATTTTGATAATTTTTTCCCTAAAAAGTTTTTTTGTACGACTTATAGAATTCGAGATAAATGGGCCGACACAAATGTCAAAATAGCGGTACCCCACCAGGGAGGGGGAGAGGTCACCATTTTGGTTTAAGACTTTTTGGATAGTCCTAAATACATTAAACAAGAGGAATTCCAGCGTGCAATTTTTTCCAGGTCAACCCCTTTTTTGGTCTATTTTTCTATACTAATCAGATAGGTTCCTTTGAAACGTCCCCATTGGAAAATGTCAACGAAAATTTTGACCATCGGCTTGACATCTGTAAAACCAGCCGTGGTTAACATTTATCGGAAATCCTTTTTTTACAGCGAAAATATTTCAAAATAAAGTACCTAACTTGGTTTCAAAATACTTTCCTGCGCTTTACTATTGGACAACCCTATATAATGATAAAAAATTATAGAAAGAATATGCTCTTAAAAATAGGAAAATCTGGCCAAAATATGAGCTTTGTACCTAATAATCTTAGAACTTTTAATTTTTCGATTATGGTTGAGCTTTTTGTCAAAATATTTGAAATTTGAAATTGCCTTCTAAATGGAAAAAAGTTATCGTACCAAACGGGGAATACTTAATATATAAAAGAAAACTAGTCAATTGCAAAAACAAAAGGTTTATTCAATTTTCCGACATTGCTGTGGATTGAAAACTTTTAAGTGCATTTTCTGCAGAATGTCTTTTTGAAATATGACAGACTGCTTGCAATTAAGCTACACATATTTATGTATACATATACATATAATACACACATACATATCTACTACTAAATAATAATGCAACTGTAAAATAAATGGACTGACTGACTGACTGCAGTCAAAGTTAATTTAGTTGCAGCTGTTGCTGCAGCGGCAGGTCGCTGCTGTGGGCATTGTTGGAGCATGCCGCTGTCATTAGAAAGAAACAGCCTCATACACCTGCGCGCCCCCACATAAGTCTTCTGTCAAACCGAGCGTGCAGTTGCAACTGTAAATCTTTTTTTTTTTGTTTTTGTGGCACAGCTGCTGAAGAAGTCATTGTGCCAACTCCCTCGCTCACATGCTAGCTAACATGCAAATATGTAGATAGAAGACGACTCGACATAGCTCGCTCTCTCCCATGCTCCCATTCACACTGCGCCTCTCAGTCATTTTTTCGTGTTCCCTCTCGCAAGAGCTTTGGCGCTCGTTTGTCTGTGAATGCTTGGGCTAACTTGTCGTTGTCGTTATGGTTGTTGTTTTTCTTTTTGCTGCTGCTTCCGCTGTTGCTCGCTGCTCATGTGTTTGCTGTGACGTAGCGTAGGCGCCCGTTATTGTTGGAGCCACATACTCACTCACACACACACACACACTTACACACACTTGGCGCGTTTTGAGCATTTGTTAGCTTTGTCGTCGTTGTTGTGCTGCTTGCTAATACCGTGTGTGCGCCTGGTTGTAAGTATCGCGTAGAGGGACCTGCCTCAATGCTGCGCGTTGATTTTAGGGTGCCTACACATTAAAAAAAAAAATCGGCAACGCTGTTTTTTTTTTTTTTGCATCTGCTTTTTGTTACTTTTCTTGTACGCTTTGTGTCGTCTTGAAGTTCGCTGCGGCTGCTGGATGCTGCAAGTAGCAGACACCGATTTTTGAGTGCTTTCTTTTCTTCACTTTTGACGCCTGCGTAGGGCTGCTTTGCAGGTATATTGCAGTATGGCGCCACTTTGCAGCTTTGTAGTTTGCAGCTTGTCCACCATTTTAAATGGCGCTGTAGCTTGTTATGAAGCAAACAGAATGCGACAAAGCGCGGATGCTGCTTAGCTGCTTGAAGGGGCATCTAGAGACTAAATAATGCTAATATGTTATATAAAACGAGTGGGTGGCTCTTGGCTCCTAACCTTAAAAGTGCTCGAGTTATTAACCTTGACATTTTGACATTACAATGGTCGGCAAAAATATGTTTAGACGTAACTGTATGCAATGTTGGTTTTTTTTTTTTTTGATAATACTTTTACACATCGTACGCAGTTGGTGAAATTAAATTTTTGATATGTAATTTAAAATTTTTATGATATAAATTAGTTTACTCGTATATTGGTAATTAGAGCAACAACTTGTTTTAAAGAGCTCTATTAATTTGTAACTTAAAAAAAATGATGTTAAAAGCCTGCTCTGAGGCTTTATCAATTCTACTACAAACAAAAAATTATTACAAAAAATACATTTTTAATATGTAAGCTTTTTTATTCTTTTTTCTAATTTTTAAAGAGTTTAAAAAAGTATTCGGCTTTCATAACAAAGAAAATTTTATTGGAAATCTCGAACCCCAAGTTAAGCCCAAATTCAGCAGCAATTTACTTATGCAACATTGCTTTTTTTTTTTAGATAATATATTCAAAAGTCAATAGGTGTGGGGGTTTTTGTAAAATACGCTGCCAGCCTAATATTCTAAAAACTCCTAAAAATGCATACATTTCGTTTCCGACTTGTCGATTTAACAATGCAGTTTGGCGTTATAGCTACACTTATTCGAAAGTATCTCCAGTAGGCATTGACAAAAAATTGTATACGTGTCACAATAATGACAAATATCGTTTAATCGCAAAGTCGGGCCTGACCAAAATTCCGCAGACATTCGATATTTTTAATAAATTGTTTGAAAGTTCCCTAAACGTTTGTATAAAAACTATTTCTTGAAAAATTTCATACATACATACGTCAGGCGGTGAATAGGACTACATATCAACTGAAAACGACTGACTTCTGCTTCGTTAGAATAATGCCTAATTCATTATTTTTTTAATTAATGACCGTAGCACTTCAGTTCTTCAAAACCTACCTATGCTTAAGCTGTGTATGAATAATGTTATTTTTTTTTTTGCGTATTTAATGCCTCAAGCAAGCGGGTTCTTAAACTGAAAGTTTTTCTCCTTGCACAAGTCTACAAAAGCCTTGACCGTATGGACTCAGTTTATAAACAGCAGCTACATACAAAAAAGTGCAACTTATTTTTTTGTTTGTAAAAATACTTTTGTTGACCATTGTTACAGCTGACGCAGCGCAGTTGATCGATTGAGCTAAGATGATTTATATTTTGTCTGCTTTCAAGAGCTTTCGTTTGACAACTACAAAAAAAAAAACAAAAAAAAAACGGCACATTCAGCAGCTCATTTCTTTACAATTTCACCGTTAGTAGTCAGCTTGAACACGCTCTTCGTGCTATCTTTGTCTGTCGCACTTGAGTCATTTGGCACGCTCTGCATATTTTATCAGTTATGACAATGTGTACGTGTATATGTGTGTATCTTTTTGCTGTGCCCTTTATCTGTGTGCGTGTTCGTTGAGAGTGTATTGAGTGGCGCCGTGTGGTTTCTCGCGGTCCAACGTTGTCCCATATTTGCTGTGCACTTGTTCAACAAACCGCAGCACTCACAATGCCAACATGCATTTAAACGTAACGGTAATAGTGTGTGCTCTCCCGGCTCCAAGTGGAAGGGCCTAAAGAGGCGGTAGAGAGTGCTTGCTGAATTTTGCTGATTCCGATTGCGATTCCTGAATCAGTTTTCGAGCTTGGCGCTCAACCGTACACAATTATGCTGAGCGCGCGCGACAGAGACGATTGTACAGCGGCTAGCAACGAAGTTGCCCCAACTGATAGACAGCTGTCTCTAGTTACGTCAGTCAAAATGACGCATCGTGTTTTGGTAACAGGAAAGCATAAAAATCCGACAGACGACATAAAAATTGCAAAAAAGCTGGAGCCAAAACCAACAATCAACGGGGCGGCGGCGGCTGCCACAAAAGAAAATCAACGAAGTAAGCGCACACAGCACACACCACAAAACAAAAGAACACACGAATGAGCGAACAGACACACACTCAGTCCCACTCACACACACAAACACACACGCCCGACGCGACTTTGTAAAAGCATACGCCAAAAACAACAAAAACAAAAATGTGTTGCACGTTACATTTGGTTCTTAGCTGGCGGCTGCAACAACAACAGCAACAACAACGACGCCCACGCAAAGTCTGTGCTATTCTGTTTTAACACCCGCACTGCTCATAAAGTCACCCCCTATGCACTTGGGGGAAACAAAATGGAATTTGTAATTATGTAAAGTGCAATCGCAGCCGTCCTGGATAGACTCTGGCACAAAGCTGCAGAAATTATGAAACCTAATTCTCGCTGCTGCCTTCTCCTAGAGGATGTTTCAATTCCTGTGTACCCCTCTCGCGCAAATGCGTTGTAGAACACACAAAAAAAAACAATGACAAGAAAGTGCTGTATGTGCGCACAGACCCAGTGGGAAAATGGCGAAGCGCTCCCATTTGCAATGCTTTTCTTCAGTTATGTATAATTTTTTGTTAATCGAGCATGTTCTGGTTATCGATTGCTAGTAATAAAAGCGGAAACAAAAAACAAAACAATTTATTCCCTTTTTACACTATTTTATTCGATTTAGCACGTTTTAAAAAAAAACTACTATATTTGATTGAAATTTTAAAGAAAAACATTTTTACTGAGCTAATCTTTTAGAGATTTGCTTACGGAATTCCTCTTTCCAATTTATTTTCATAGCATCTTAAGTATATAGGCATTTTTTATCAAGCCTAATTCTCGCTGCAGTCTTCTCCTAGAGGATGTTTCGATTCCTGTGTACCCCTCTGGAGCAAATGCGTCGTAGAACACACAAACAAAAACAATGACAAGAAAGTGCTGTATGTGCGCACAGACCCAGTGGGAAAATGGCGAAGTGCCCCCATTGCGATTATCCCTCTAGTACGGCTGGTGGCTATTGTCCTCCAGTAAGTACTTACATCGTTTGTCGCCAGTAGCTACATACCTTGCAAACCCCTTGTAATGCACGAGGTAAACGGGCGACGAACGAAATATGACAAACAACAAGCACAAAGCGAATAAAAACAAAAAAAAATGAAGCAATTCGCCTCCTTTTCTTAATACGGGAATATAAAGTAAGGCGAATTTTTCGTTATCTATGACAATTCCTGAATGTTCTGGAATTTTGTTTATTTTCGTTTGAACCGCTGTCAAGTTTGCACGGCTTGCAAGGAAACGAAAGCAGTTTAAGAGTCTATGAAGCAATAATCGGTAAGCTTCTTAAAGCTCTAAATAAATATTTTCAGCGCTACAATTAAATTTTTATAATTTCAGATGCATTTGAAAATGGAGCCGGACCGTCAAAAGTCAACTTTAAAAAGGCACTCCAGCTCCAAAACAAACGCGTTTTAAAAAAAAAACGATTTAAATAAAAAAATAATGAATGTAGATGAAAATAATTCTGAAATAATATAAAATAATATTATATTAAAATATACATATGTGTGTTGTCAATTTTAATGAATTCAGTAAGGATAAAATACTGGCAACTACTACGCTGTCTACTAGTGTACAAAAGAGTAAGTAGCGATGCCGCTGTCTACTAGTAAACGAAGGCGTAAGTAGCGATGCCGCGGTCTACTGGTAAACGAAGGCGTAAGTAGTGATTCCGCTGTCTACTGGTAAACGGGGTGGTGGCGATTGCCTACCGCCTATGACATTTGTTAATAAGATGGAAATGAAGAGGTAAATAGCAAGGTAAGTACTGGTCATTAACTGGTGCCTACTGAAATCACTAGTTCTGCACTACCCACCCGTACTAGAGGTATGTAGCATTTCTTTTGTCAAGTTATATTGTATAGCCACGTTTTGGCAATCTATTCCTAGTAATATAAGCTAAAAAAAAAAAAAAACTTATACCATTTTTACACGATTTCATTCGAACGATTTAAAAAACTATTTGATTGCAATTTTAAAGAAAAATATTTTTGAATACCTAATCTTTTATAAAGGAAAAAAAATGTAATTTATTTTCATAGCAGCCTAAGTATACACCTAATTCTGTTTTTACACGGTTTTGAAATAGCACGGTATAGTAAAAAATGTTTTATACAATTTCATTCTATTTAGCACGATTTAAAAACCCTATTTGATTGAAATTTTAAAGAAAAATATTTTTATTATCCTAATCTTTCAGAATTTTAGTTAGGGAAGAATTTAGTTTTTTTTTTAACACGGTTTTATCTGGAACGTATCTACCGTGTAAAAACAGAATTAGGTGTATAGTATATACTGCATGCCTTTTTTTACACGTTTTTTTTTGGAACGTATCTCCCGTGTAAAAACAGACTTAGGTGTACTTATATATACCTTGTTTGTTTGTGCGGAATATATTTATTTTATATATCTGTATTTTAAAAATCTACGCCTTTAGTCAATTTTACTGTAATAACACTGTTAAGAAAAATAAGTGTTTTTTATTTTATTATTATATTTTAGCAAATTGCGAATCTAGAAAATCTAATTCATAAGAAATTAAATACAGCGTCTTCCAAAGCAGCTGTGATTACTGAATCTATGACTTTTCTTGGGAAATTTTCCATCTTACTGCACTTTATTTTTTTTATTACTACAAATACTGAAAAGAATAAAATCTGAAGAGTCAAGGACTCGATAAAAGGCATCAGTTATGCCTCGTATGTGAGCTTTTATCGCTCTTATGTAAGCGTTCTTTGTCATTTAACAAATAAGGAGTAGAGAGGCTTTACTAAACTGTACGCCGCTAATCAGTATTTTGGCTGCAGCGAGCCGTAAAATCTGTAGCTTACATTACATTTAAGAAGTATAAGTAGAAGTTTTTTAAAAGTAATTGGAAGAATTTAGCTGGATGATGAAATATATGTTTTTTTGACGGCATATAGCCATAGCCGTAAGCTCTATATATACCATTGTTGTAATTATTACATTGTACATAACATTATATAGAATTAGAAACAATAAAGAGCTACTAATACTACTATTAAGTGTTGCGAGTTGAGTTCTAAACAAATTCCACTTTTATTTTATGTTAGACAGGAAAAAAGTTTTCTAAAATAACGTATCCGCAGATAAAAGCTTAATAGACATTAGAGGTCTGCATGAATGCATTCAAAACGGCGAATGAATAGCTCAGCCTTAAAACATATGCATATTTTTTGGTACCCATTTGAATGAATATAAGTGAATGGTGTACTCACACAAACATGGGTTCCAAAATTGTGAGTAGAGTACTTTTATGGTGTACTACAGTAGTGTACTCTACTATACTCTAGTAAAATACGTTTGAAAAAATGAAAAAGAGCAGAGAGCAGAGAGCGACAGAGCAGCGATCGTGAGCGTAATGAAAGAGATAAAATTAAATAAATGACATAGTAAATGCAGCAGGCATGAGCGAGAAAGCATAAATATTTTCTTTGTCAAATTGGGGTGGCTTGCGTGCTTGAGCAGTGTAAACGGGAAAATGTATACCCTTTCGAAGTAAGGTAACTGCTATGACCCTTGTTAGTCGTGTTTACATTCACGCTAAGAATTGTATGTATAAAATGCGAAAAAGGGTACATTTGTATCGGCTTTCAATCTGTTCAACGATTCTTACAGCGTGCAAAAAAAAAAACAGAAATGCGTTTTATGTTGTGTGTTCTTTGGTTTAACACATAATTTTTTAATATTTGAATAAATATTATTTAACAAATTTTTTGCTTCAATTAAAGTAATAGATTTATTTAAAAAAAAAATGATGGTTACACATTATTATTTGCTTTATTGTTTTGCAATATGTTTTAAAGAAAAAAAGTCATATAATTAGAAAAAAAAAAAAATAAAAGTATATAAACGCAAACAAATAAACCAACACCTAATTTTTTAGCTCTAAAACAGATCAAATTAATGTCAATTTAACTGTCTAAGCCAATTTACTACAACAAATACACGCAGTTTCCAAAATGTTCATTGCGCCGGCTTTGTTTTTTTTGCTTTCCATTTTTTTGCCGCAACAGCTACTCACGTACATGCATGTATGCTCGTTTTGTACACTACTATACTCAGTGTATTCATAACACTTTGCCTATGCTTATGTTAAAAAGACAGCATACATAAATATTCACTGTTGGCATGTATTCTATAGTAATATACATTTTTTCTGTGGGTACTGCAAAAATGGGGTACTGTAAATTTTTGAGTACGGCATTTGTGAGTACCACATAGTACTGTATAGTACTATGTGAATAGAAGTGAATGTAGCCATGCAGACCTCTAATAGACATGATCATCCATAGAAGAATTGGGCTGGATGGTCGATTGTTTGCAATAATACGCTAAAAGTACAAGCAAAAAACTTTAGCAATGACGTTAGTTTTAATTAAACTATAAGTTTATAAGTTATAAGAAAATAAATATTAAGTAACAATTACGCAAAAGCCAAGCAACTAAGAAATTTAAGCAATTTATTCACAAATCGTTTTAACTTTTGAAAGTTTTATATGAAAAGAAAGTTGCATCGCGTCGTTGGAAGAGACACCAACTGCAAGTCCCTGTTTATACTCTTTATCTTATGTTAAGGGCCATACAAAATTTGTGCAAATGTATATAAAATTTATTAAAAAAAATGCCGAAGAACCCTAAAGTTACCTCCAATACGGTCAGAAGGACAAAAGAAATTTATATTTGATGGGAACTAATTTCTTACACAATATGTGCATATTGCATTACAGCAAACTTGATAAAATTCACATAATTTTAAATATTTTTTTCTTTATTTATAAAAAGAAATTAATTCTACATTATAAATAGTTTTGTAGCCGGAGCAACTAGCGCCTTTACGCTGCTACATAATAAGCGTAAGCTCACTCATCAAAAAAAAAGAGCCCTTCATGTAAAACCCCATTGGTAACGCATCCCACTCGACAGTGCTGAGTGCTGAACAGCGCTTACTTACGTATGCGTCAAAATTCCCATTGGGCAACATATTGCTGCTATATGAGCGCACCAAGCAAAACAAACCCGCGCAATTGCTGGCGTCGCAGTCGCAGTCGACGTCGTCAGCTCGCCGTTGTTTCTTTTTTTTTTTTTGTTGTCACTGTCTGCGTTGATTCTTGCGCTTTTTGCTGCAGCCCAGCCGTGAAAGCTGGGCGCCTGCTGCTTTGCGGACAAAATTTGAGCAGATCCGCTCACAAAAAACGGTATTATATATTTATTTATTAAATAAACTAAACTAAAAAAGCAAGAAACTATTTTATAGAGTGTGCTCGAAGCAATTCCATAGCGTTCCAGTGTTGGGGCTAAGTACAATGATACACTGTGTGTGCCTTGGCAAGTTCTACATGTCACCCATTCCAATTGGAAATCCAGACGACAGGCGCATGTGAGCTCCAACACACAAATCACATGGGAAAAATCCCCAACTGGTATTTTAAGCAGGCGCGCAGAGTTTATGGTAAATGGCGCTCCAAAGAGTTTCGTCTGCACATTGCGTTTTTGTGGCATACAAATGAGCAACAGCACTTGGTAGCTCTCTGATATGCTGGCAGTTAAAGATAAGCAGAGCCTCAATCGAAACCAGATAAGCAGCAGCAACAACAAAAAATAACAAAAAAACAAAAAAAAACAGAATGCAGTGTAACGGAGCAACAAAACTGTTGTTGGTTACCCAATCCGCTAAGTGATCGCCAATCAGCTGTACTTCAGATTAATACACTGTAAAAAATGTATTTAATCTGTGTTTTTTTTTTTATCACTTTTTAATTAAAACTGATAATTGAACGCTAAAAATTTTTATACACAGAAGTTCTATTAAAAAGTTAACGTTTGTGCCGGCATACATTTAGTCGCGCAGCAAAGCCGAAGCAGTTAAGAGCTTCCCAGTTTTTATATTTTACGTCATTGTATTTGTGATCTCTCTAGGTGAGTAATGAGAAATAAAAAACGTGTTGGGAGAGCGGTATATGTTAAAGCTTTTTGAGCGCAGCGACAGCTGATTTAAACTTTAAATATAAAAATATTTAGTTTGTTTTAATAAGCAGTGATAAGTAGCTATTAGAAAAATGCTGCGTGGTTTTAGCAGAATTTTCCAACAATCAACAATTATAAGCAGACAACTTGGTTCCCAATTTAATATGTATGTATATATGTAAACACTGACAAATTAGTTACGCGTGTGTCCAATTTGATTAAATAAATTATGAAAATTGAGTGAGTTACTGATTTTTACCAAGTCACTTCAATTAGCATGCTCTGTATGTTCTATATGTATGGATCTACTATTTCACCATACCTTTAATTTAGTCATTTCGGATAGTCACAATTGGAACTTACATTTCAAGGGCAAAAAAAAAATATAATCACTTGAAATGAAATTGGAGCTGACGAAATTTGTTTTTTTTGTTGTCTAGTGCGATTAAAAAACAACAAATACTAATCATACTTTCAAAAAAATGTTGACTCCCAAAATGGCTGCTTACAAATAATAAAAAAAATATTTTTTTCTATTTCTCTTGCATATTAACTTAACAATAATAATAATTTTCCTGACTGACTATTTTGTTAGTCGCCCCTGGGGGCCTCTGTTAATAACTTTTCGAAGAGAACAGGGACCCACAGTGTATAGCCGAATCCGAACGGCGGTGTCTTGAATTAATAGAACTTAACACTAAAAAAAAAAAAAATGTATTGTTATAAATGGTCAACCTCCGTTATAGAAAATTTATAAAACTTTAGAAATCTCTCCCTAACACACACTAAGTTATGTTTAGTGTGTAGCGATTTATTTTAGTGTCAATATTGCATTATAATCTTTTGAATTTATCGGTTGATTGTCAATAAAAGATGGCGTACGTTAAAGTCGGGCGCGGACGACTTTGGGATACCCTGTACCACCAAATTGCAATCAACTCCGATATATTGCTTACAAACTCCAAAAGATATTTCTTTGCCAAATAAACGAAACACAACGAATTTTGTTCAAAATATGTTTTTTTGACCGATTGGCCCTATGGGAGCTATATGATATAGTCAACCAATTTTGATAAAATTTGGTACAGTTTTGATGATCTCTAAAAAATTTCTGAATGCCAAATTTGGTTACAATATCTTCACAAACAAACAAAACACAACGAATTTTGTGCAAAAAACGTTTTTTTGACCGATTGGCCCTATGGGAGCTATATGATATAGTCAACCGATTTTAATCAAATTTGGTACAGTGCTTGGGAACTCTAAAAAACTTCTTAATGCCAAATTTGGTTACAATATCTTCACAAACAAACGATTCACAACGAATTTTGACAAAAAATAAATTTTCGACCGATCGATCCTATGGGAGCTATATGATATAGTCAACCGATTTTGATCAAATTTGGTATAGTGCTTGGGAACTCTAAAAAACTTCTTAATGCCAAATGTGGTTACGGTATGTTCACAAATAAACGAAACCCAACGAATTTTGTACAAAACACGATTTTTTGACCGATTGGTCCTATGGGAGCTATATGATATAGTCAACCGATTTTGATAAAATTTGGTACAGTGCTTGGGAACTCTAAAAAACTATTGTGTGCTAAATTTGGTTACGATATCTTCATAAACAAACGAATTATCCATCTAAAACTTTTGCTTTTTTTCGAGGTCCTCTGAAACACCCCTATGGGAGCTATATAATGTAGTCCCGATATCAAAAAAATAAAATAAACTTGTCCCCTATGGATTAATAAGGGATCTTATCTGAAAGTTTGGTTGCTCTAGCTCTTACCATCTCTGAGATCTAGGCGTTCATACGGACAGACGGACAGACGGACATGGGTATATCGACTTCTCTAGTCACCCTGATCATACTTTAGGTAACTTTGGGGGGTCTCCGACTTCTCCTTCTGTACGTTACATACATTTTCGGCTTGCACAAACACAATATACCCTTTGTACCATACGGTACAGGGTATAATAATAAGAAAAAAAAAAAAATTTGAAAACTCTAAGCTGTCAATATTTAAAAAAATTATAACACAGCCACATAAAAAAAAATGAACTTCTGCTTTCAGACCATGTTTACCAATCATTTCTAGGGTCGCTGAATCCGAATAGACGATAAAAAAAATCAAATCTAAGCAAGACAGTAAGTTAGGTTTCTGTTATAACTTCAAAAACTTCATAAAAACTTTTTTCGAGTCAGTGTGTCCGACAATGTTTATTATATGTTTCGGGGGTTCGCTGAATCTAAATACAAGTTTAAAAAAAAATGTGGTACAGTCGAGGCGGTGCCCGACAGTGGAATACCCTGTACCTTTTGTGTCAAAAAAATTTTTCCTGCATATTCCATCTAAGAACTTTCCAATTGGAATTTATTTTTTTTTTGGTGCAAAACGATATTTATACCTATAAGTTCCGTAAATTTGTACCGATTTTGATGAAAATCGAAAGTTACGTCAAAGAAGCTATTTTAATTATATTGGGTAAGTTTCAAGTTGATATATTGAGGGGTGTGGGAGAAAACACGGTAAATCTATTGCGGGGGGTGGGGGGACCGCATCGATAAAATTTGGATGTGGATTTGTTCATTAGAGCCACATGAATGAGCTTACCAAAAATTGTGATTCTAGGTCACTTGTAGCCATAATTGCGTAGAGTCAAATATTGACGTAGTTTATTGGCAAGGGGAGGTGAAATTTGCACATTTTTGACTATAACTTCTGTTGTATTTGTCCGATTTTGTTCATTTTTTACAAATAGATGCATGTATCCACAACGCATCGCTCTGTTAAATTTCAAATGAAAATATTAAACGGTGTGGCTAAAAACCGCGAAAATCTACAGCGGGGGAACGGGGAAAGATATTGACATGATTCAACAAACTTCATCTGCTTAGGAAATATGCGCACCAGCTGGTAAAGTTTCGTGTCTCTAGCTCTTATAGTCTCCGAGATCTAGGCGTTCATACGGACGGACAGACGGACGGACGGACGGACGGACGGACGGACGGACGGACGGACGGACGGACGGACGGACGGACGGACGGACGGACGGACATGGCTCAATCGCTACCCGAGGTTATGATAAGCATTTTGGTATAAAGGACTTGGGGTCTGCCACGCCTCCTACTGTCCGTTACATACATTGCACAAATCTAGTATACCCTTTGTACCTATAGGTACAGGGTATAAAAACTTAAAATAGTCTTATATGGGGCCTTATAAGCCAATGTCAAGACGCTGAAGTGCTGAAAAAAGTGCCCAAAAACATGTTTTTCGAAAATATCTCGAAAACGGTGCTTATGAAAAAAAAGGTTGCCATTTTCGTGTTTCTCAGCCCCAAATTACCCTAAAAAACACTTTTTTGGGATGGTTCACTCTATGATCCTTAAATTTGAAAACTAGTGTAATCTAAGAATATCAAAAAATATTTAAAAAATGATTTCAGTATAAAATGAGTACTTTTTTAAACCTATTTTTCGGACTCGTTTGAATTCCTCTTGCACCAAAACATTCGGTTTCAAATCACATGAAAAATTCGGTTTGGTGAAATTGGCAGCACCAAACATTCGGTTTGAAAACGAATCCGACTAAAATGTTCGGAGTGCTTGTAATTCGCAATCGATTAAAACACTGTTCGCCCAAAATGGTACATTTTTATAAAGCAGAGCTTGCAATTCACAATACGTTAAAACACTATACGCTCCTAAATTATCACCTACCGAAAACATTCATTCAATTTTATTGCTTTCTTATTTTGTTTTAGTTTTAAATAAGGGTTGTTTAAATTAATTTAAATTTAATTTAATTAATTAATTAGTTTTATTAAGTAGACTTATTTTTCTTGCTGTAGAGTTTTTTGTTTTCTTCACGAATTTGTATGCAGCAGTAGTCGTGATTTTTCGTTTCTGGTTCCATAACATCTACAGTTCCTTTCCGATTTCGAAGATCTTAGACCCCAAATGTTCGTAAAAGAATTCCCTTTCAGCCTAAAGCTTAACATAAATTTTAAAAATTTCACCAAAAATTCGTAATTTTGAAAAATGGTCGAAAATTACATTTTTTTCGACTTTGGTTGCCTGTTTATAATCGATAATTCGATAATTTTTACTTTTAATATTGAGGAATAACTGAAAAAAGTGCTCAAAAACAAGTTTTTCGAAAATATCTCGAAAACGGTCCATTTTCGTGTTTCTCGACCTCAAATTACGCTAAAAACACTCGATGACCCTTAAATTTTTAAACTAGTGTAGTTATTCCAATTCTGTTTGCGATATTAAGAACGAATTTTGTTGTTTGCTCCTAAATCTCAATTATTCTCGCTTGAAAACAAGAGCATTTGTAAAAATCATGCATAATCGTTCGCTTAAGCTTTAAGCTAAAAAATATCTCAACCTTTAAAGAGAGCAAATCAACCATTAATAGATCCCAGCTCAAATTAAGCGAAAAAGTATTCGAAACCGGTTCAGAAGTTTATCGCAGCTAAGTTCCTGTCTCAGAAGTTTTTTTTTGCTTTAAGTTCAGTTGCTTGTTAGAGCCCGCCTTAAGCACAACGTCTCCGCTTAAACCTGCTTCAAAATGGCTTTTAAGATAATCTTGCTGGCACTTACCTTGTTTATAACTTTGAACGATGCTAAAAGACTTGCTCTTCTCAGAACTCCAAAAAATATGACCGAAAAGGCTTTCAAGGTGCTCATTACACATCCAGAGACTCCCCAGGCGGCAATTGATCTGCTGAAGGAAAACTGTGAGCTAATACGTGTAAATAGTTTGCCACCAAGTCGTGCTGAGATTTTGGAAAAAATCAAGGGCGTCGATGGGGTTTTCTGGGGCGGTCATGAGGCGCTCAATGCTGAGGTATTGAATGCAGCTGGTACACAATTGAAAGCGGTTACCACCATGTCTGCAGGCATTGATTATGTGGATGTGGCTGAGTTTAAGAAACGTAAGATTCCCTTGGGACATACGCCCACAGTGCTGAATACGGCTGTAGCCGATTTGGCCGTGGGCTTGTTGATAGCTGCAGCGCGTCGTTTCCAAGAGGGCAGAAACAAGATTGAAAGGTAAGTTTGGTAAATTCAAAATATTTCAGAACTTATTCTAAATATGTTTTATGTTCTTTTTGAAGCAACAAATGGGAGAATTATCATCTAAACTGGCTGTTGGGCAAGGACATACGTGACTCTACAGTGGGTTTCTTTGGCTTTGGCGGCATTGGACAGGATATAGCCAAGCGCCTGTCGGGCTTTGATATAGCTCAGGTGCTCTATACTACACGTCGTCGTCTGCCCAAGGAGACTGAAAAGGAATACAATGCCAAGAAAGTGGAATTCGATGAGCTTTTGGCAAAGAGTGACTTTATAATCATTGCTTCACCACTGACGGCGGAGACCCAGGGCGTATTTAATGCTACGGCCTTTGGAAAGATGCAGAAATCTGCGGTTTTGGTGAACATTGCACGCGGCAGTAAGTCTTAAAGAAATCATAATACAACAAAGCTGCCTTGACACCAAACAAATTTTAGAAATTGTTAACCAGGAGGACTTGTATGTGGCCCTAAAGACTAATCAAATCTTTGCCGCTGGTCTGGATGTTACAGATACTGAACCCATGCCCGCCAATGACAAATTGCTGCAGCTGCCCAATCTGGGTAAGTACAAATAAAGGTTATTCCATAGTTTTTGTAAACATTTTTGGCACTACTGATACGGGTCTATTTTTGATAAGTTGTGCTAGACGGCTTTAACCTATACCCATTAGACATACCATATTTGCTTGGTAGCAAGCTCCGTGCCTTATCTTTAATGAGTCCGCCGTCTTATCGAGACTGTCGCTAATGCAAGCAATATATATTAGTAAAAACAGATTTTTGTTTTTAGTTTTTTATGTTTGAGTCATAAATTTTGGTGTAAAGCTTTTGCTTTTGATGAAACTGTAATTTATTTTTTGTCTGAATGTGAATCAATTTTTTATAAAAAATCGAAATGGCTGATTGATAATTTTTTCATTTTTTTAAAGTCCGATTCCGCATAAAAAAAATTAGTTTTAACCTAGTGAGCTGCGAAAATCCGTTTTCAAATAATTTCTTGAAACCATATTTTCTTCTTTCTAATTTTCAAAACAAATTTATTATCTTAAGATAATTTATAATTTAGAAAGATAGAGTATTTTGGGAATGTAAAAATATAGTTCCAACAAAATTTTATCAAACATCAAATCAAAGTCTAAAATAAAGATTTCTAGCTTTATTGATTTTAATTCTTAAAGTCGAAGTTATCAAACATCAAATCAAAGTCTAAAATAAAGATTTTTTGATTTTAATTCTTAAAGTCGAACCCTGGATCGAAATCCGGATATAAGATTAAAGTTCTTGAATTAAGAAAAATATAACAAACTTTAAAAAAGATTAATTGAAAATTGAATTAAATGTTCAAGATTTTTATATTTTTATTTATTTATTTAACATTGTAACTTAGAATTAATTCTAGGGAACAAAGTGGCAAAAAAAATAGACCTTCAGGCTAGATTTTTATATAATTTGTCTAAAAAAGATTGAATCGCAATTAAATATTGATTTTGCCATAAGATACGTATAGGGTGGGCCATCTGTTGGTTGGTTTGTTAACCACTCATAATTCGGAACATGTCTGTACAAAGTGAATGCTCTTCGACATATGTCAAGTTCAAAACTACTCAATTTTATTTTTGTTTTTAAAATGTTTCAAGATTGCTCAAGCTCGGAAATCAATTTTATGGTCAAGATTTTAATTTAAAAAAATAAATTGTAATTTTATGATCAATAAAAAAAATCGTAAATCATAATATATTTTTTCCGTCAGTTTAACCATTGCATCAAACAAACTTTATTAAGTTGTTAATTTTTAATTTTTTTTTTAATTGACATTTTTTTATTTTTTTTTAATTTAAAATTTTTTTATTTAATTTTTTTTAATACAAAAAGATTTATTTTTTTTAATAAATAAATTTAAAAAGAAAAATATTTTTCAGCACATTTTCTAACAAGAATTTGTTTCTCTTTCTGTTTCCTAAAGTTTTTACTTTCATTGACCTTTTTTGACTTTTATTTTAATTTTATTTATTTAAAACCTCTTCAGAATGATTGTCAGCCACTTATAAAGCTTATCTAAATACTTACTTTATCTGCTCTGCTAAAAACTATATTTCCCATTTTTTACAGTTGTCATTCCTCACCTGGGTTCCGCAACTGAACGTACCCGTTCTGATATGGCCACCATTGCGGCACACAATGTGCTTCGCGGCATGGTTGGGGAACCTATGTTCTCACCAGCCTACTAGGAATCAGCAACAACACGGAAGAGTGCTAAGTACACAGTTGTTCAGATACTACATATATGATATGTTGCTTATGACCCTCAATTTAATAATACAAAAAAAGAAGTAATTATTTTTTTTAATGTAAAAAAAAGAATAAAGCAAGGTTTAAATTATAATTGCAAATTATGCGCGAATGGCAAACAAATTAAATTAATTAAGCAGCCGCTCTCATGAGAGTACATTTGAAGACAATGTTTGGAAAATGAATGCACTTAAAGCTTAAGAGTGGGCCAAAAAGCTTTTTAAGAGCGCCAAAAGTTGACGTCAGCTGTTTGAAAGCTTTGCGACATTCATTGTGGAAAGTTTTTATTTTAGTTTCGTGTTTGTAATGTCAACTGCAAGTGGCGTTGCTCGCAAAGCCTTCCGGGTGCTCATCACGCATCCGAATGTGCCGGCTGCAGCTATAGAACTACTTCGCGCCCGCGGTGGGGAAACCATCATATGCCAAAGTGTGCCACCTTCGCGCAAAGAAATACTGGAAAAGCTGCCCGGTGTGGATGCCATCTATTGGGCGCATTATCAGCCGCTAAATGCTGAAATTTTGGATGCAGCAGGCACCCAATTGCGTGCGGTAAGCACCATGTCTTCTGGCATAGACTATGTGGATCTGGCGGAGTTTGAGCGGCGTCAAGTGCCACTGGGACACACGCCGGGTGTGGTGAAAAACTCTGTAGCCGATCTGGCTATAGGTTTAATGATAGCAGCTGGACGCAATTTTCATGCGGGCCGGCAAGAGATTGATAAGTAAGTGCAACAGTCGCCGAACAGCTGTTTGAGAGCTTTTGCAAAAAGCTTGCTTTAGCGCGCTCAGCTTGAGTGCTGCCAACTTGTTTGTGCATTTAAAAACTTAAACGCTTGCAGTTCGCAGTGGAAGACCGAACAAATAGACTGGATGATGGGTCAGGAAATACGTGACTCTGTTGTGGGCTTCTTTGGTTTTGGCGGCATTGGACAGGCCATAGCTAAGCGTCTGCAAAGCTGGGATGTCGCCAAAATACTTTATACGACGCGCACGCGCAAGGCAAATGAGGCGGAGTACAAGGCCGAACATGTGCCATTCGAGCAGCTGCTGAAGGAGAGCGACTTTCTGGTAGTAGCCAGTCCGCTGACCGACGAAACCCGTGAGAAATTCAATGCGCAGGCGTTTCAGCAAATGAAACGTAGTGCGGTGTTTGTCAATGTGGCCAGGGGCGGTAAGTTGGTCTGTATGTAGCCAATTTCTAGCTTTATTATGATTTATTGATATTATAGGTTTGGTTAAGCAACAAGATTTATATGTTGCTTTGAAGTCAGGACAAATATTTGCCGCCGGCTTGGATGTTACTACGCCCGAACCACTGCCTGCGAATGATCCTATACTAAGGCAGCCCAATTGCGGTAGGTTATATAAAAAAAAAAAATTGGAAAAGAGGGCTATGTAGCGCATGTTTTTTTATGACGATTTCCAAAATATAGTTAAGATCGAAAAAATCTTTTTTACACTTCCAGACTAGTACTTAGGTATAGATTTTTTAACAGGTAAACTGTTATGCGGTTTCTATTACTACTTAAGTACTGGAACTTTCGCAAAATCTTTTAAAAATCAAATTCACAATAATAATTCCGAAGCTAGCATACAAAGATAGAATCGAGCTAAGGAATCACTTTATTTCGTCGAATAGGCTTAGGTCACAGTCCAGGGTATTTTTTTTTTTTTTTTGATTAGAACAAAACTAAGTCCAGTGAACTACAACCCAGTTCAAAAAAAAGAAAAAAAAAGTAACAAACTTAAAATTCAACGACAGATTGAAATTTTTCGCTATAAGGCCCATACGCAGTTTGAAAAAATGCGCACGGAATGACAAAACTTCATATAAAAAAAAAAAATTCCATTTCGGACATCCCAATGACAAAACTTCATATAAAAAAAAAATACCATTTGGCATATCCCATTTGGGATATTTTTATATGAAGTTTTGTAATTCCGTGCAAAAATTTTCGAACTGCGTATCGGCTTTTAAAGAGAAAAATTTCTCTTCGAAATACATTTTTTTGAATGAAGTTTCTTACCGAAGCTTGTAGATTGAAAACAACTCACGTAACAAAATAAGGTGTTGATTTAAATTTTTAATAATTATGAATAATTTTAATTAATTATAAATAAATTATTGCTTTTCAAAATTAGGATCCCAGCTTAACCAATCGCCCTCTGGCCCATTATTGAAAATTTTACCATGAAAAAAATAAGCAACTTCGTTTCTGATGGGAGTTCAATGAAAATCAATCAAAAAAAAAAAAAACTGTAGAGGTGGAAAAAAACCACTATGCCGAGTTCGTTTCCATTTTCTGGATGCTTTCAATTCAACTAATGAGTAAAAATTAAGAAATAATAAAATTTAGAATTGTAGCAGAAAGCAGATTTCAAAAACAAACAAAACAAGATAATATAAGGGAATTCGCGTGCATATGGCTAGGAAGTCCTAAGACTAGGGGCTTCTTCTGTGGCTTTGCGTTTAGAACTGACAATTTTTTAAAATAATTAAAATTTTTTTTTTTTAAATTACGCTTAATTTTCGTGTAATTGGTTAAGGAGAAATAAAATCCTTTCAAACTTATTTAAAAAAGACGACATTTGAGTAAAGTTGAAAGTTTTCGATTTAAAGACCCATACGAAGCATGCAAAAATTTCGCACGAAATTTTTTGGGATATTTTTTTTTTTATATGAAGTTTTGACATTTTGTGCGAAATTTTTGCGTATGGGCCTTAAAGATAGAATTTTTCTCAGGCTAAAGCAGCATATTTGCTTCATTTACTCGAACCTATAGAAATAAACTTTTTGCTCTCTCTTTTTTATAGTGGTGCTGCCCCACATGGGTACTCAGACCTGGAAAACCACCATCGAAATGAGTCTAATGGCTGCCAATAATATTCTCAATGCGCTGGAAGGCAAACCTATGTTAAAATCCGCCTATTAAAAACCTACCAAATCTCTACAAAGCATTTTATTCACTTTCATTCTCATCCTTTTCCTTGACAGCAAAGGTTAGATACAGTGCATCCCATTCCTCTCGCTGAAGCGCCTTTAGATACTTGCGGCGCTCCGCTAGCACAGTCTCTAGTATTTTAGGCTCCTCCGTCTGATGCTTTTGCGCTATTTCTAGTCCCCTACGCCAATTATGCATTCTCAAGGCCACGGCGATGGCTTCTTCATACTTGCGATTATGCAGCAGTATGGTCTCCGCTTCCAACAATCTGCCCAGCATCAAAGAGTTCTCAGCCATTTGCTCAGCACTGGCTGGAGTTAGCGTTTTGATGTGCTGCAGATAACTGACCTTGTCTATCTGCAATGCCGCCGAATAAGCCTCCTCGCTGATCTGCAGCTGATGCTTTCGTGTAGCAATCGCAGCCAAGGTAGCCCAGAGACTGGGATTCTGCGCCAGGCGACAAATCTTGAGCGCCTGCTGCCACTGCGAGTCCATGAGAGTGCGATGCAGCACCTCGCAGTAAATATTTACATTTACAGGTAGCAAAGCGCCGGAACAGCGAAAGGTCACAATGGCATCCTCAAAGCAGTCTATGGCTATGTGCTTGCCAAACTCGCTAAGGAATAAACTGCTTCAAAAGCGCTTTCAAATTTATATTCTATAAATATCACTCACGCCGTGTCCACAGTAATCGTTGTTAAAGCAATTATGGTGGGATCTGCAGCGCCCTCACCCGGACAGTACCATATGCTATAGCAGGAATCGTGTACACCCACCAATATATTGGTCTCACTAGCCCACTTGACAGCCGTCACCTGTGTGCCAATTTTATAGATCTCTCCCGCGGCACTAGTGCCATTGCCAGCACGTTCGTTGCCTCCATTCAAGTTACGCGTCTCTGTTATATACAATTCCCGATTGTTATCGATAAATACCACAAATTGATCATCCACAGTGCCGGCACGGCTGGCGGCAATCTCAGCCAGCTGCTGCTTGGCGCGTATAGAATGCGGCTCATACTGACGCGAGGCACCCGGCATTAAGTCAAACAGATGTAACACCGTAGTATCCGAATTGTCGCGTATGGCCAAGACATCCAAACCCAAAGAAATGCTGCGCCAGGTGAGCAAAGGTATTTGCGCCTGAGAGCCGGGATAGCGCGGATTCAAATGCAGGCGACCCGTATAGGTATAAACCCATATTGAAGCGGAGTCCAGAACCATAAAGTATCTGCAAATAGTATAGTCATCATAGAAGCTTTAAATGCTAAGAAGTATGGCACCCACTTTTTGCCCACTTCGATGACTCTGACATCGTTACGTCCATCTATTATTATAGGCGTATTGATATACTTCTCATTATAGATGTGCAGCTGATGCGTGGTAGCCACCACCAAATGTCCATAGCCTAGTCCAAAATTTATGATACGCTGCGGAAAATCCAGTATATCCTGCGTACCATTAGCTATATCCTGCAGCGAAATGGACTTGCGACTGGTTGTCGTAGCTTTAAGATTACGCGATATAAGCTGTTGCTCCACTACATAGCCCACTATGAGGCTACCCGTGGAGGTGCCACAGGAGACCTGTGTGCCATCTGTGGACCAGGCCAGACTATAGAACGAGCCGACGCTGGGCGCGGTAAAGCGAGCGCTGCTATAGGACCACTAGAGAAGATTTCCCGGTTATTAAAGCCGTAGTTAGTTGCGCTGCCTACTTACGCCGGAGCTGGAGCAGAGCTTTAACATATTAAAAGTACCCACTAAGAGGTAATCCTTCTCGGGATTGAAGGCCACGCTGGTAATGGCATATTCTTCGGCAGCGCTGGTAAACAAATTGGCGCCTTGCGCATCCCAAATTTTAAAACGAAAGTCCTCCCCACCAGAGGCTATAATATTGGATTGTGCGGACCAGCTAAGCGAGAGTACTAGGCCATCATGAGCACGCCACTGTTGTTGAACCAAACTTTGGTTAGAGATTATACTTGTGTGAAAGCAGCCTCATATAGCTTACCCGGATTAGCTTGCTGTTCGCTGCCAAAGGTTTAATAGAAATATGTCCACCCTGACTAAAAACAATGGACGTAGAATTGGGCGCCCAGCGTGCACAACGTATAGGCTCATCGCTTTGGATCACCGTCGAACGTAACATGCCCGATCTTGACCATATCTTGACAACACCATCCTCGCCAGCTGTCAGCAAGCCGGCGCCATCGGGACTCCAGCGACCCGTGCTTATAGCTGCTGTATGAGCCGCGATGCTGCGCTCCACTCTGGCACTCTTATTGAGTATCACAAAGCGTCCATCGTTGCTGCAGATGAGCAGCGTATCGCTGCCCTTACCGCCGCCACTGCTGCGTCCACCGAGCAGTAACCAATGCAGGTCCGTGGGTATAAAATCATCGGGCAACTTGGCCACCTCTACGGAATCCCGACTAACATCGCTCCATTTGTAGATTTGATGATCATCGCTGTGGGTTTGGTGCTTTAAGATATGGTTTTTTTTGTTTTTTTTGTTGCATTAATCACCTGACGAAATAGATTTCCTCATTGCTACTCCAATCCACGCAGCTTAGTGGGTTATTTGTAGAATGTTTGTTATCCTGCTCCGCTTCCGCGGCACTCTTTTGTAGTGCCGAATTGGTTTTATAATCCTGATTATTTAAGCAGTTTTTCTTGCAGATTCGCGTTTTTAACTTCATTTTTAAGATGATTTTTATAAGAACTTTTCACATTAAATGTTAGCTGGTTTGTTTGGACCTGGTTACCATGACACCACTAGAAACACCGGCGGGGGGTTTTTAGTGGTTGCTTGGATATAAAAGCCCCTGTTGCTGCTTTTGGGTGCTCAGCTGTTAAGGGTTGTTAGTGCAAGCTAGCTTGGGAAGCGTGTATTGACTAAATGGTTGTGAAATCGACTAAACAGACCGCACTAAGCTTATTTTTGGTGAAAATCTTGCATTTGATATTCTTTCAGCGAATATTTGGTGAATCAAGTGTTTATCGCAAAGCTGTTTCGGATCAATAGAAAAATAATGTAACTTACAGATACTAACTATATGCTCCAAATTTAAGAATAAACTGTTTCGGCCATAGCCATAAAAAACTCTATGAACGAGGATCAAAAACCAATATAGAACCAAATTAGGATTTCGATATTTTTGGGAGTTCGTATGGTCAACGAATTCAACTTGCTTCTGTTAAAGTTCGTGTTGTAGCCTATCCAAACCAAGTTGGACATTCAGAGTCGGGAACACCTCTTCTCTAATTTCCACAGTTTTTTTATAAAGCTATTTTTTTTTTTTTTTAGTATTATTTTGTAGTTCGTCTCTAGTTTTAACTACTTTTCCGACGTTCTTAAACCCAAGGATGGGTGTAAAAAAGTAAAGCTTTTGAAGCAAAATTTTTTTGTAATGTTAGAAGACGCATCTTGTAATAAAATTTTTGAAGAATAAACTGTTTCGGCCAAATCCATAGAACCTTGTGGGATTGCGTTAAGATGGCAATAACGCCTCCTATATGAAATATATGAATGAGGTCCACAAACCAATATAGAACCAAATGGCTTCGAATTAGGATTTCGATATTTTTGGTAGTTCATTTGGTCAACGAACTGAACTTTTTTCTGTAAAAGCTCGTATTGTATCCTATCCAAACCAAGTTAGACATTCGAAGTCGGGAACTTCCCTTCTCTAATTTCCACAGTTTTTATACGATTTATTTTTTTGATTTAATTTATTAATTTGTATAGTAGTTCGTCACTAGTTTTATATACTTTTCTGACGTATGGATGGGTGTAAAAATGTAAGTCTTTTGAAGCTAAATTTTTATGTAATGTTGGAAGACGCATCTTTTGATAAAATATGATGCTCCCGGATATTTTTCCTTAAACAACAATGGACCAACGGACGGACATACTTTAATCGATTTCTTTTGCCTTCCTGATCACTAAAAGATGGCGAACGATTTTTGGATATCCGGTACCACCACATTTCAATCAAATCTGATTTATTGCTTAAGAACTCCAAAAGACAGTTGAATGACAAATTTGGTTACGATATCTTTATAAATAAATTTAAAACAGACGAATTTTGCACCAAAAATGTTTTTTGGCCGATCGGTCCTATGGGGACTATATGATATAGTCAAATTCGTTACAGTGCTGTGGAACTCTAAAAAACTACCAAATACCATAATCGGTTACGATATCTTTATAAACAAACGAAACCCAACAAATTTTGCACCAATCGCGTTTTTTTTGGGGGCTATATGATATTGTCAAGTTCGGTACTACCAAAACGTACGTGACAAAATTAAAAGTTTTTTTTCACGAACAACGTTAAGGATGTCAATTTCAGCGAAACCTGAGAAATATTTAAACGTTATGCATTATTGTTGTTTTATAATTTTTTTAACTTGATTAAAAAATCGAATATTCTTTTTTTTTAATCTAATTATAATTGCTGTAGCACGTGATATTTTTCACTTGATATGTTTTACGTAAAATATAAAAAATATACAAAACCAAAAAAATAATAATAATTCAATTATTTAATATTTTTGTAATTAATTAATATTCCTTATATTAAGGCCCAAAAAAATGAATTTTTTTTTTTGTATGAAAATGGGATTTTTTTTCTATATGAAATTTTGCGATTCCGCGCGAAATATTTCGTGCTGCGTATAGGCCTTAACCAAAGAAATTTTTTCTTTAGTATAAAACCTGCTTTTTTAAGCTTTTAATTTTCTGTGGAATTTTTTTTTGGAAATGTGAGAGCGATCGAGCCAAAATCAAAGCATAAGAAATTACATCCTAAATTCTGCGCCAATATTAATAATAATATAATAATTTTTTTCAAAATTTTGATTATTTATCGAGTTATCGATAACTGTACCTCGTAAATATATAGTTATAAATTTAATATTATTTTGTTTTCCTTCTCATAACAAAGATCACTTTTAAAATTTGAAACATTGACAATATTTTTTTAAAATTTAAAGAATAAAATAAAAATAATTATAATAATTGTATGTACCTACTATATGTCATTAGTATGAAGCCGATATACTACATATCTACTAGTCGCAAATGGGCATGGATTGGGCACACTTGAAGTTTGTCATCAGGCCCTTGATTGGAACCCGCAGGGCAACCGAAGAAGAGGGAGACACAGAACAACATGGCGCCGAACTCTTTTGAAAGAAGCTAAAAAATCAGGACGTTGGCGCAAAACCGGATACGATTTAGATGCTTTATCGAGGCCCTATGCTCCTCAAGAAGTTACAGGATTTGAAGGAGAATTTATGACATTATGGCAAATAAAGCCAAGGGTAAACAAAATTAATGTTTTTAAATAAAAAAAAAATGTTTTTTTTTTTTTAAATTAGCTTTCGTTGAAATAAAAATTTGTATTAAAAAATTGAAACAAATTATATTTTTGTTTTTACCTTTCATTAAATAAAAATTTGGTGTCTCATAAAATTTTTTTTTTTAATTGTTAAACAATTTTTTTTAAATTTAAAATTGTAAAAGTGATTTTTGCTTTAAGAATAATCACATTTGGCGTTTTTAATGGTCACCAAGGTAGACAGTACTTTGTAATAGTGACAAAGGAGCATAAATCCGTGTTATAAAGATAATAACTTTCAAGTTGTTATGAGTGTTCGTTGAATAAAAAATTTTAAAAGTAACAATAAATATCGAGACTGATGCTCAAATATCTTTACTCGTTTACGAGATATGGCTTGTCAAAGAATAATCTATCTAAATATTCATTTATCGATAACTCGAAACAGTTAATGAAAAGTCAAACAAATTGAAGAGATCGACTGAAAAATTGCCAGGTTGGCCCTTTTATAATTTGTAAGACTTAATTTTTTTTCTTCAAAAATCTCTTTAAATATAAAAAAAAACCTTAACAAAAGTAAAGTAAAAAATTGTATATTCTTCAAGCCCTTTAAAAACTAATCTTAATAAGCTTCAGCGAACTTAATAATTTTCTAAAGTTCTCGAGTTAATTAAAAAAATATTTTAATTGCTTTGTTGTAATGCCTATTTTGGCATGTAGATAATAAACTTTTTAAATTGCTTCATTTCCGGCTATTTTGTTGTAAGCTCTGTAGTTATGCGATATTCTGTTACCAAATTATTTCAGATAAAGTGCTCAAGAAATGTAGAAAAAGCTTAGACCTGGACATATATGAAACACAAGTCTATAATTATAGCTTATCATTTGTTTAAGTAACCGTAACAAGATTTATAATAATTCTTCTATAATTAACTTTTGAATAATAAGCTTCGCATGTTTGTCATATGTTGCTTAAACCAATTAGAACAATTTTTTTTTACATATTTTTTGTTTTAATGGTAATTAGTTAGAGCTTAGATACATTTTAAAAATTATAATAATTTCAAGTGTTATAGGAGTCTTAAGATTCCAGACTTTCAGGAAATATTTATAAGTCTTTTTCCAGTATAGGGCAGTAAGAAATATCTGGCACATTGATAGATTAATTTTGAATTGAAAGCAAATTCTTACAATGCTTTTTAAGACTCCCTTTTTCGGAACTAATTAGCACTACATATTCATGCACTTATTTTAACATGAAATTCTGGTAAAAACCTATCAAGTTGCCACATAATAAGGAAACGCTAATTACCTCCAACCTCAGTAATTGCTTGCCACAAACGACTTGACCAAAATACACCATAAACTAAGCATATACATAAACTTTATCACTCTATTTACCTTAAGACACTCTTAAGTACAGCATAAAATAAATGTCCAAAGCGAAGAAAAAAAAAACAACCAAAACTCCAATTATTTTCAAATTTGTTTGCGCCCCATAAATACAATTCATCAATAAAAAGGGGATGAGGAGAACAAAAACGCTTATAATCAAAAAACTAGTACAGCTATTTGCCCCAAAATCAGAAATTCCAAGAAAAAGCTGACGTCATTGTTTGTGTAGTAAGCACGTTACTCATACGCCACATGCTAACGCCCAGACTTTCAGCTAATTTCTCAGCTGTATACACATATCTAAGCCAAGAAATCTTGAGAACTTAATATACGTCTAGAACTTACTTTCATATTGGTTTCTGGGAGTTGCGTACTTTACAAGTAACAATATTTAAGGCGTAGTTTGTGGGTTTTTTTTGATTACTTGAACTCTTGACATGTCATTGAACCGACTTTAATTTTGTTGATTTGAACATTACTAATACGCAGTGTAGTCTGTACGACGTCTATTTATTTTTATCTGTTTATCTTTTTACATGTCAAGCTGTCCAAGGAGCTAAACCTGTATTTAAATGGCAATTTTTCAAGCAGACAATTGATATGAACAGTAACTAAGTAATTGAGGGCAGTACTTTTTCGAACAACAACGAACTTTTCTAGATTTATTTATATTAAGGATAGTTAAAAATAAAACATAATTAACTTTATGAAAAACAAGAATATAAAAAGAAATTTGTTTTAAATAACTTTGAAGAACTCTAGGGCACTTCATTGAAAAATACTCGACGCTAAATTTTATTTGTTTTCATTTTTGCGTGCTTCATTCTATAACTTTTGTGGCGATATCTTCTCAAATTTCCCTTACTCTTTGTTAGCACAGCTCTGAACCTTTTGATTGAAATTAAACACGACTAAGCTATACTTACAAGGGAATCTTTTTTATGCAAGACATGAACCATTTATGCAATATACGATCATTTTTTTTTAGAAGACTTGAAGCATTTGAAGCAAGACATGAACCATGTGAGCATATGCCAAAAATTCGTTTTGAGTTGTGAATGCTATTTTTCAGCTTAATTCAGAAAAAATAATTATTAATAATAAGTATGTAACCAAATATTTTCTTAAATATAATCTAAGAATATCAAAAAATTAAAAAAAAAAAATTATTGTTACTATTTAACATGAGTGCACTTTTGAACCAATTTTGCCAATTCGCTTTAATTTCTCTTGTAACAAAGTATAGGGTGGGTCATCTGTTGGTTTGTTTGTTAATTGTAATTTATTCGTATATTTCCCAACAAAAATGTGCAAGTGTATGTAAAAAATGCAAGTTTGAAACTACTCATTTATGTATGAAAAATAATGGCTCTACAGGCCCGTATACGAATATCGTAATTTTCGATGACTTTTTTTTGACGAAAACTCATCTGGCTTTTCTCCCATCTATTGAAGGAAAAAGCGACGCTGATCCGTAGGCTTGTTGCGTCATTTGAATCTTGTAAGCGTATAAATTCAGATCCGCATAGACAATTCGACGCAAAGGGGTCCTAGCAAGGTGTAATTCTTGAGAACGATGGCGTGTTGCTGTACCCGGCGACTCTGGCCTCAATGTTTTTTTCAGAGAACCACCATATTCACGCCTGTACCACTTTTCCGCGTTGTTCGGTTGTTGAACGATCCATGATTATAATTGAGTAGTTTTTGGATGGGTATGTTCCGAATTATGAGTGTTTAATAACCAAACCAAAAGATGGCCCACCCTATAGTTGGACTAAAATAGAGTAATTTTTGGATGGGTATGTTCCGAATTATGAGTGTTTAACAACCAAACCAAAAGATGGCCCACCCTATAGTTGGATGAAAACCACATAAAAATTTCGATTTGGTAAAACTGGTAGCACCAAACATGGGATTTCAAGACGATTCCGAAAAAAACAAAAAAAAATAATTAAAATATTGGGTTTCGTTATCCGTAGCACGGCCGATTAAGTAGGTCGTGGTTTGTACTCCAGTGCTGAGAAGAAAGAGCTTATGGAAAGATATTGAAAAATTGGGTTGTTGATACTAGAGAGCTGCGCAAGCACTGTACAAATGTCTTGTAAGCCATCAGCTGGTATTTCAAGCACTTCATGTCTTTGGCTTGAACAAAACAAAACAAATACTTCTGTGTCAAAAGTGCTTGGTTAACAACAAGCAATAGAACATCAAAACAAACGTGAAACAGAACAAACCTGAAGTAGAACAAAATGGAAGTAGAACCGAACTGAGGTAGAAACAAACTGAAGTAGAACATTTCAAGCATAGTAGAACGTTTTTGTTGTTGCAATGATTTTGGTGGTGGTTTTTTTGACTAACACAAACAAACAATCTGCTTGCGTCTGTGTGTGTGGCTTAATATTATGTTCGCTGCGCAAAAAATCAAAACATTCTAGTGCACTCGCTATGCTTGCCGAAAATTTGCTTCACTCAAGCATTTTGTGTGATGTTCTTATGTTTTGAAATATTCAAGCACTGAAGCAAAGGCAGTTCAAGCACTGAAGGTTTTGTTTTGATGCAAACAGAACATCAAAACTTTCTGCTGTCAGCTCTGCAGTGAAATACAGTGCTTGGAAGTACTGTGCAGTAGCGAAGTGCGACGTTTAGAACATTTTGTGCAGCTCTCTAGTTGATACCGAAAGATTGCAATTCAAACTTTTAACTATTATACTTGCCATCCGAAAACTGGTGCATTTATAAGGGGCTTCTTACCATTTATTATGACGAATATGTTTATCTTGAAAAGTAGCCTATACCTTGAAGAAGTAAAAGAAAAATATGAAAACCAAAAAAAAAAATTGGTCACACCTATTGTTTTTTCGGCTATGCATGTATGTAGCTTTAAAACATACGATTTGACGATTTATTATTTATATATCTAAGTATAACAATCTATGTCATTTATTTTTTCCCTTTATTTGATTTGTATTCATTTGCTTTTGTCAAAAGGTATTTACCGCGTAGTTTTCTTATATTTTTACTTCCTCAAATAAAATCCAACTAATTAATTACTTTTAGCCATATTAATGACTATAACCCTTTACCCAAATTAGAAACACGTGCTGCATTTAGCAATTACTATACCACAAAATATAGGGTGGGCCATCTGTCGGTGGTTTGGGCGATATTATTTTTCATAAAATAAATGAGTAGTTTTAAACTTGCAGTTGGTATATACCAATTTTGTTGGAAAATATACAAATAAATTGCAATTAACAAACAAACCAACAGATGGCCCACCCTATAACTTACTTTATAAAGTCAATGTCTTATAAAGCACATTGAAATCAAGTTGTAAACAACCAAAAGTAACATAAGCAAAAAGTCAAAGAATAAAAATTCAACTTACCAAGTCCAAAACTACATCTAGAGGGTTGCCAACTTCGTCAACAGTTGCTTTGGCTAGTACAATAACCTAATGATAAAAATAAAAGTATATATTTGTTATGTATGTAATACAACTTACAAACAAACTCATTAAATGCAAACAGTGCTACAAAAACAACTATCAAAACATGAAAACAACAATGTGCCCCTTGCCAAAAAGTCTCATAATATCAGAAAAAAGTCACACACTAAAAACAAAACACAAACACCAGAGTTGTCATATACATTCGGCTAGAGTTGTCCCACACGCACAAAAAAAACACACCTCTTCGTAATTTGTAACTTTGGCATAACTTAAGGATCCCCTATGGCAGGGCGGGGGCTTAAGAATGCAGCAAAGTGTCTATATTGCATTTCCTTATCAAAGAGTGGAGGGACTTAGTTGATTAGACGCACGAGACGCAGAGACGATTGGACGGACAGACTTTCAATTGGCGTTAAGCGCAATGGTGCAAGAAAACGCAAAATGTTTATCCAGTGTCTGGCACAGTGGTACAAAGCTATTGAAAATTGTTAAGCAAGCTAAGCGTGACACGAGTATTTAATCATCTTTATACTAATGAGTTGAATACATAATTTTTGTGAGCTTTTACTATGTATGCTTTGGTATCATTTTAAAAAATAAGCTCTTTTTATCACTAGGTTACAGTGCACTCTATTAATATTATTATCACATGATGGAAATTTTTTCTAATGAAAAAAAAAAAAAGTTTTATTGTTTCGAGGTGTATGCTAAATGCATACATTATAAGCTTTCTTGTTTTGGTTTTAGTGACGTTTGCGAACCGGGTGTCGGTGTAGCTCGTTTGAAGCTGCATCTACAAGTTTGACTGTAATAAACGAGGGTGTTTATTTGAAAAAAAATTTTTAATTATTCACTTAGTTAGCAGTTGTACCAAAAAACTAAGAAAGTTGTTCTATTTTGAGCTACTTATTGTTCACTTTTAGCAGGGCTGCAAAGTGCAATATGGGTTTCTTGGGAACGATTTCAAATGGATCTATAAAAATGGTTCGAAACTTTATGTTTTACGAACAGCTTATTTACTTATTTATTTATATTCCACTAGATCTTGAAATATGCTTTTTTTTTTTGGTTTTAGTGACGTTCGCGAATAGGGGTTTCGGTGGAACTCCTTGGAAGATATTTGTGTTTTTGGCTTGTTCTTACTACTTTTTGAGTGATTCTCAAATTATTTATTTACTTTTTTCGATAAACGCATCACTTGGAGTATCATTATTTTTACACATTGGGTAAGGTGGGGCAAACACGACCTAGTAATTTGGTTTTGGCTATAAAATGCATATTTTACATCGGATGAACTCGTCCGACTTAACAAATTAAAGCTAACGCTTTGCCCCAACTTTATAAAACTACTGATTTCTTCTGATCATTATTAATTTGTGAGATATGACCATTTTTTTAAAAAAGTCTATTTTCGTCATTTTCAAAAATGGTGGGATGAACCCGACCGCCTACTTTTTGTGGCTGTTTTAGCATATTTACGATCTAAATTTAATGGTTTTTCGATTATAAATCAAAAGAGCATATTATTGTTTTATAGCTTTTTTTTTTTTTTTTTTTTTTTTTATAAATGAAAGTTGTTAGCAAAGAATGATTGGATTGAATAGCTAAGTAACTAATCAGAGTTATTTGACTTGCTGTCAAAATAGCTTGGTGGTTTTTTTTTTGGTTCCTCTATTAATGGGTCGGATTTGCCCCACTGCGTCATCTTTCATGACGACGTGAATAAATAAATTATATATTTCAAAACAATACTGGACATGCACTATATAGGTCTATGTTTTTAGTATATAGTAGTGCTGGTTTTCGATATTTTTTAACTTCGACACATCGATGTTTCGATACATCGAAGTACATGTGGAGGCCATATTTCGAATGCTTAAATTAATTCAGAGTGGGCCATCTGTTGGTTTGGTTATATAAGTATTTTCAAATAATAAAATGGAATTAACAAACAAACCAAGATATACCTATATTTTCATAATATACATTTCAAAATTAGTTACATTTTATAAAAAAATAAGCAAAGAAAACGAAAGCAAAAAATAATACAGGCCACAAAAAAAAGTATTGTAAACTTAACAGGTGGCAGAGGCATCCCTTATGGATTTTGAGCAGCCGAATCCGAAGTCCAAAAAAACTCCTTCACACATGGATGAAAAGTCGAAAAGTCGATAGCCACCAAAAAATCTAAGGGCCCTTGGATCGGGGTTTTGTTCTGTTGTTACAGACAGAATTGCAGTCTCAAAATCTTTAAACTAATTTGAGATCCATTCATTATGGTTATTGAATAAAATCATGTCAACGTTTTTTGATTTAAGCAAACTCCGCTTGTCGCTCACTAGATTGCCAGACTTGCTAAACTTTAATAGGTATTACCTTCCAGTAATTCAACGGGCACATGCTTGAATCTAAGTTTTCGACATTAAAATATTGTCGAAGTGCCAAAATTGAGTCAACCCTACTATTACGGATATTTTGAGATTTGTTTTTTATTTTAAAAAAGCGAAAAGTGTCTACGACGTGGATGCTGTTGATTGCCCATATTATGTCCGTAATAGGTTTTGGTCGATAATCGAAAATCGAAATAAAAATATCGATAATCGACAAAAAAACATCGATGCATCGATATAACAAAAAGGCTTGTAAGTTGTCACACCTACAAAAATCGCTGAAAATTTGAGAATACTGAAATAAAAACGCATGATTGCTAAAATTTATGAAAATTTATTGATTTTAAAATTAACTGAGCATTAAATTGAATTTAAAAAAACTAGAAAAATTTAACTTTGCGGAGACGTCAAAATTGTGTTTTTTTGTGAACGGTTTTTCTTGGTCGACATACTAAAAATTAATTGTTACGGAAAATGTTGATAAAGTCCGAAAATATCAAAAAAAATGCGTTAAAAACAATTCAAATTAGTATAAATAACATAGCAATGGAAAAAAATGAATATAGATGCGTGGCAACTTACAAGCTAAAAAGTGTGCCAACTTACATTTTTGAAGCCATTTTTGCATTGAAAAAAATTTGTCTATTCAGTGTATGTCCGAAAACCTTTTTTTGATTATGAAAGCTCATTGAATTTCAGTTCCAGCACATATCTTTTCCTTTATTTTTTATTTTCCGATTTTTTAAAAAACAATTTTTATATTTTGTCACACACACACCGCGTTTTTGATTCTGTGCGCATAAAAAATACATTAAAGTTGTATACGGCGTATTTGCAATCGAAGACAGGTGGAGTTTTGGTGTTTTCATTGAGGAAAAAGCCGTCTAGAGAACGCTTGATTACCTGCTACATAGTTCTAGTTTCTGGTTTACTATTACGAATGTAACTTTTTGTAGCATTTTTCGCATGACCTGGTGCCACTGTGCCTGGGCCAGCATTAAAATTGCAACTACTTAAACCCAACCCAAATAACTTTACTATAAAAGCAAGTAGCCCAACTTCAATCCGAGTTTAGCTAACTGTGTGAACTATCTGTGTCTGTGTGTGTGTGTGTGTGTGTGTGTGTGTGTGTGTGCGTGACAGTGTGTGCTGCCATTGAACGCAACGCTTTCAATTGTTGCTTTCAATTTGGCAGCGTCGCAGTCGGCGTCATCGCCGACTTGGTCGTTGTCGTTGAACGATCTCTTCTCGTACGTTTTATTATTGGTTCGTTGTCGTGTGGTTGTCATTCGTTGTTGCCTTTTGCCTTCCTTCGTTTCGGCTGTAGTGCATTTTCGCTTTCAGTTTTAGTTTAGTTTGCTTTCGGTTTGTCAACGCGTCGCATGCGTATCGTCTTTTATATGTTCAACGACTTTTAGAGCTCAGTGTGTCAGTAGTTCCCCAAGAAATAGAAATATTTCAACGACATTTCAAATTTATTTAAACGTGCTTTAAGAAAGTCCGCGTAATTTAGTAGCCAGTGCTACCACAACAAGTGCATCTTGTGGCATATATAATATATAATAAATTTTATATATATATATATTTTTATTAAAGTGCAAAAAGTGTAGTTTAAAATGTCGCCACACAGTTCGGTAGGCTGCGCCATGTTGCTTTTGATGCTGTGCTCCCTTGCCGCATGTTTTAATGCAGGTGGGTTCAAGTCTTGGCTTACAATTTGTTGCCTCTTGTTGCATGAAAATGCACCTAATTAAGTGCAACAGTGTGTGTGTGTGTGTGTAAGAGTGTGTTTGTATGGAGGAAAAAGTTGAAGTACATAAGTATGCGTGAGCTTGCATTTGAATAGGTTCAAAAGGCACGACGGGTTCACTGAACGAGTGCTTAAGTGCTGGGAAATTGTTACTTACAAGTTAAAAAAAAAAAAACTTTAAAAGCGATTTATGAAAGTAATAATGTTTACGTAGACATATAAATAACTTTAAAAGTTCTCGTTTTAACATTAAAATCTTTAGGTGGAATATTTTATTTTGTATATTTCACTTCAGCGAGTTTTTTAGTGCATTAAGTGTTGAAAAATTGTAAATCTTGTGTTTTATAGCAGTGACGTTTTGTAGCAAATCACTTTGAACGAGATTAAAAAAAGTCAAAGTCATGAAAGAAACTCTAAAATCTTAAAGTGGAGTATGCTGCGTTGCACTTTTTGGGAGTCGAATATTTTCCAAAGAACTTTAATATCTCAAGCTAAGCTACAACTTTATTATATATTTTTTTTTTTTGTTTTGTTTTTATTAGAATAAAAATAAGAATTGAATCCGTATGCGTAATGTACCATAACAATAACAGATATAATAATAAAAAAAAAGCCAAACGCGCTAAGCACGAAGATTTTATTATAGATGGATATAATAATATATATAATAATATATCTTTCTGCTATTCGTATTTAAAAGCTTGAATATGCTAGGCACGTATTTAAAACACTGCCTTTTACATTACAGATATATGTACAAACAAAATTTAATTTATGCATACTTTTTAGACAACTTTAAGAACTTTAATTTTTATTTTCGAAGCTTAATCAAATAGAGGGTGGGCCATCTGTTGGTTTGTTGCATTTTATTCGTATTTTTTCCAACAAAATTGGGCAAATGTTTGTACAAAATAAAAGTTTTAAATTACTCATTTATGTTTGCAAAATAGTATCGCCCAAATGGCTGCTGTGGCTCTACAGGCCAGTATGCGAAAATTGTAACTTTGGATGATTTTTTTTTTTTTGTTTGATGAAAACTTAACTGTTCGGCCAGCCATTGAAGAAATAAGCGACGCTGATTATGGTCCTTGGGCTTCAATTAAATGCAAAAAATGCATTAAAAATGCAGATCCGTATCCAAAATTCCACACAAAGGAGTCCTTGCAAGGTGTAATGCTTGCGAACGATGACAGTTCGTCGACACTGGCCCCAACTATGTTTTTTCCCAGAACGACTGTACCACTTTAACGAGTTATTCGTTTGTTAAACGATCCATGACTAAAATTGAGTTGTTTTGAACTTGACATATGTCGAAAAGCATTCATTTGTGATGGGTATGTGCCAAATTATGAGCGTTTCAGAACCAAACCAACAGATAGCCCACCCTATACTTTTTCCTTTTTCATCTCAATTTCAATTTTAATTTATTTCACTTATCAATTTATAATATTTATAGTTAACGTGATTTCTAATATACAAATTTAAGACCCAGGTTCGTAAACCTATTCTACTTAGTTATAATATTGTGATTAAAGAAAAAATTTACAATGATAGGATTTTCATATACAAGATTGTGGAAAAAAATTCAAAAAACCAACTAAAGAGCCTCTTACATTAAAAAAAAAAACAAAAAAAAAAACGAAGTACAGTCAAACCTGTTTTTGTGCGGGAGAAAAAAAATCGCATTAAAAAAGAATCGTCCAAAACTTCACGTGTATCTTTAGAAATATATATTTTTCGCTGGTTTCCACTGGCGATAAGGGATAAAATAAGAGAGTGCGCATACAGGCGGCGTCACCTTGTGATTTTACTATGTGCTGACCCAATATTTAACTAATGTAATAAGACCGCACAAAAATATGTTTGACTGTACATAATCTGCTAGTTTTTAGAATTATTCAATTTTAATTAATTTTTTTTTTTTTTTTAACAATTTCTCACTTTTGCCAACTTTGTCTCACTATTGTTTTCTTTGCCGTCCCTAAATGCGAAAATCAGAAATAAAAATGACAGGATTTTCATATACAAGATTGTGGAAAAAAATTCAAAAAACCAACTAAAGAGCCTCTTACACAAAAAAAAAACACGAAGTACAGTCAAACCTGTTTTTGTGCGGGAGAAAAAAATCGCATAAAAAAAGAATCGTCCAAAACTTCACGTGTATCTTTAAAAATATATATTTTTCGCTGGTTTCCACTGGCGATAAGGGATAAAATAAGAGAGTGAGCATACAGGCGGCGTCACCTTGTGATTTTACCATGGGCTGACCCAATATTTATCTAATGTAATAAGACCGCACAAAAACATGTTTGACTGTACATAATCTGCTAGTTTTTAGAATTATTCAATTTTAATTAAATTTTTTTTTTTTTTTTTTTAACAATTTCTTACTTTTGCCAACTTTGTCTAACTATTGTTTTGCTTTGCTGTCCCTAAATGCGAAAATCAGAAATAAAATTGTTTATGAAATACTTTTAACTTTTGTTTTTTCATTCTCTGTGCCAACATACTGAAACCTTAAAAATTTTAGTATATTTAAAAAAAATGTTAAATTTAAATTTGTACTCAGAAGTTTCTGTAAAGAAAGCCAATTTTACAAAATAAAAGAGTTTAGTTTAAGTTTAGTTTATAACTTTGATCATTTTCATATCTGCTTAATATGAAAATTAGAGAACGTAATTTTCATGAAAAGATTTTTTTATTTTTTTTTTTGATTCTCTCTTTAAAAATTTCAAAAAAAAAATCATCAAAAAAAAATTTGGTCACATTTTTCTTCAAAATTTGATGGTTAAAAAGAAATATGCCAAGTGCTATAACACTTAAGTTAGTTTAGTTTTGTAAACTTCTCTATCTCTAATAATAATAATAATACAATTTTTTTTATTATTTTCTCTTACTTTAAAAAAAAAAAGTGAATTTAATTATTCTCAAAATTAAATTTGAAATTGAAATGAGCGGATGTGTTCAAAAATATATTTCAAATAAGTTAATGATGAACTATTTAATTTAAGCATTATAAATATTAAATTAATATTAAACAATTTAATGCATGCCCAGAACGTGTGAACTCTTGAACAAATATCTGTCTTTTTTTTCGTCTAATAAAATTGTATTAAATTGTTGTGATACGCTCAAATTCTCACGAACTCAATAAAACCTAATAAAGAAGCAACAAAAATCTTAAAAATTAATTAATCAAATTTATTCAAAGCCTGCTCATAAAGCAATCTACAAGACGTTTTGAATTGTTTATTTGTTTTCGTTTTGTTGATTTGTAGATTTACATTGATAATAAATATTGTGTGGTAGACAACCTTCTAAACCAACTGGAACATACTGCACATTGTACTGACAATCTGGCGTATACTTAACATTGCACTGAAGAGCATCAAAACAGTTTCAAATAAACAGATTACTTCATGATTTATTATTAAATTCATTTGTTTATGTACTATAAGTCTCTTTGCCTATATGTTGTTTATTTTTAAATAAATACAAGCGTTTAAAAATATTAACAGCATATTTTGTGTTTTTCATCCAAGCAGCAGTGGAAGGTTTTATGAAATTTTGAAATATTTAAATGGCAGCAATAATTTTTCAAAATATTTTAAGAAAATGCATTTTATGAGCTTTTAGAAATTGGAACACGGGGTTAGCAAAAACATTAAAAGAAAATTATTTTTTTTTAGTTTTGTTATATGTTCAGGAGACATATATATTTCTGAGACTCTTTCAAGTTTAAAAGTATTTATAGTGTTTCTTAAGTTGTTTGTTATAGCTTCTTTTTTCTTCGATTCAGTTTTTAATTGAATTAAGTTTAATTGTCTGACTTTAAGTGGTTGACAGGGGCAAATGTTTGTCAACATTAATAAACAATGCAATTGAAGTAGGGGAGTTTGAAGTGACATTAATTGTTAGCTAAAAGAGTACTTTAGTAGCCACTTACTACTTGAGTTGTCCCCAATAGATTCAAGTAACTTTGACATACAAAAGAATTGTAGCTACAAGCTATTAAAATGTTTCCATAAAGTACTAAAAAATGTTTGGAGACGAAATATCGAAACGTAAATTCTTTTAGCAGCATTTGGGTGCATACATTATGTATGTTTGAAGACTAAGTTAGATTTCCGCGAATTAGATTTTTAAGTCTCTAATTGCCCACATTAACTCTCAGGCTTCGAAAGTTTATGCAGATTCCACAAAAAGGTAGATTTCGAAAATTCGACCGTAGCTTTCAGGCTATCATTCAGATTATATTTTTAGTTTTCTGCTACAAAAAGGATAATGAACAACTTTTTTTTTTTTTATTACTACCTAACTTAGCAAAAGACGCTTCTTAAGGTTCTATTCTACAGGTCAATGCGGCTCAACTTTCCTCATCTTAACCGGGTGTATGACTATTATACAGACCTGTTTGAAAAATGTTGGGATGGCATTGTTTTTTTCCTTTTATTTTTACAACTTGAACGTTAGAGTTGTTCTCCTTAAAAAAATTACGTTAAATAAAATTTTATACATACACGGCTTAAAATTACTCAGCCCTCCGAACATTTCTAAAGTATTCTTACAAAGTATTTCTAAAGTATTTATATTTAAAAACGGGCTTAGTTTTGTGTTCAAATTTTTTCAAAACAAGATTGTTCCACTCTAGGATTTATACAATTTTTCGTTCCATATAATCCTTATATTAAGAATAAAATTCTCTTAATCTCAGTATCAAAACTAAACATTCTTACAATGAGTATGAAATACTTTTGGAGAGCACTTCTTCAGATCAAGTTAAATTCAGAATATCTCTTCTAGAGAATATTTACAATCATGAAACGCAATTGTTCTAAAAATCATTTTAAATATCCTCGTATAAAGCATTTTTTCCAACAAAATAAAAAAGATCTTGAATTTTAGTCTCAATAACACTAGTTTACACGAAAAATGAACCTACGTAAAAAAGTATTTTTAGGGTAATTTTTTTCGTTAATATCTCGTGAAAAGTGTAATTTTCGACCAGTTTTCAAAATTCCAAATTTTTGGTTTGCTTTTTATTAACGAAAAAAAAATATTTAAAAATTATTTTAAGCTTTAAGCTGAAAGAACATTTCGAGTCTAAGATCTTCGAAATCGGATAGGAACTGTAGATGTTATGGAACCATGACCGAAAAATCACGACTACAGCTGCAAACCAATTCGTGACGACGTAACTGAACGCAAATGAAAACCTTTGGTTGAAAAATTTTTTTTCATACAAAAGTGTGATTGAGTGAGGATTGGAATTTCCTTCCATACTGGGTTCCATAGCATCTACAATTCTTACCCAATTTTAAAGATTATTTTCGGCTTTGGCTGCTTGTAACTTCAAAAATGTTTACTGAATCTGTACATATCGTATATCACTGTAAAGAGCACATCAATATCTTTCGATCTAATCGTCTTTCATGTCGATACAATATATTTTGTTCACGAGATATTAACGAACAACTGAAAAAGAACATGTTTTTCGAAAAAATCTCGAAAAAGGGTGCTTAATAAAAAAAAACAAAATTACCCTAAAAAACACTTTTATATGATTTTCACTCGATGACCTTTAAATTTGTAAACTAGTGTAATCGAAAAATATATTTTTTAGACCTCTTTTGGCATCACGAAATTCTTGATTTTTTCTTAGTGTCCTTTCGAATTGGAATATATTATGAATTTCTAAGAATTCGACAGCTTAGTAAAAAATATTTGGAATTTTTGAATTAAGTAAACAAATTTTTTTATATGCAAATAAAAAAAAATAAATAAGAAGTAAAATAAATAATAAAAGATAAACTTAATTATTTTTACTAAAAATTCATTCAATTGATTGAGCAACAAAAATTATTCAGAATCAGGATGATCAAAATTTCGGATCAACCGTCATGCAGAATAACGTCTGCCGGATGGCTTGTAAATTAAAAAATATTTAGCTCCAATTTTGTATATAGTGTTTATTTTAGCCAAGAGCATTAAGTAAAGGCAAATTATTTTAATTAAATAAATAAATTTGCAAATCTCGTAAAAGCATGCATTTTGTTTTTTTTTTTGTTTAAATTGAAATTTCGATTATTTCTACATAATCATTGTCATACTGCTTTATATTAAGTTCAAAATTAGTTTAGTCGAGTTGGCAGCGCTGATACGTACGGTCGAAAAATTTGACGTGTGCTAATAAAAAGTTTTAATTAAATTAATAAAATCTATGGACAAGTCCACGTTCGTGGCAATATTTAATTGAACAGTGAACTTAAGCGCTTATGCAATCAATATAATTTTATCAATAAAAACTCATAAAGTCAATTTAATCAGTGCGGTGACTGCGCAAACTCCTAAGACTTTTTGCAAAGCATAACATCCCTGTCTTTGAACTGCAGACTTTTCTGTCAAAGCATAACATCACCGTCTTTAAACTGCAGACTTTTATAGCAAATTTAACAACCCTGACTTCGCAAATTCTAACACGTGTTGTATCGGCAAAGTGCGGCGATGTCGCAGGCTAAAAGGAAAAAAACTGACAATCCAAACAGCGGTCAACGCCCTAACGACCGTCAAAACTATTTCTCTCCGCTTCAGACTATCGACAACAATGATGACAAAAATAGTGACAGTGATACCGAGCAAATCCTCGAAAAGTCAATAACTAAAATTCAAGTTCCACCAATCACCGTTTTAAAATGCTCTCAACAAAATTTACATGATGTGTGCAAAGTCTTAAACATTACTCAATATTCTATCACGAAAATTTCAATTGGTCTTAAACTTAACTGTGCCAACAAAGCCGACTACGACAAAGCATGCGTTCACCTAAAGACTCGGTATCAATTTTTCTCATACGCTTCGAAAAATGAGAAGCCATATAAAGCTCTCCTAATTGGACTCGACAAAATGGACCCCAGTCTAATTAAATCCAAGCTCGTCTTATTGGGTCTAAAATGCATAGATGTCAAATTGGTCGAGCATAAACGACAGAACAACACCAATTTTATACTTTATGTGGTCTACTTCGAACACCAATCCATTTCACTAAGCAGTCTTAAAAAGAACTACTCTGTTTTGGATTTTGTTAAGGTCAAATGGGACTACCAAAAACAAAAATCCAACAAAGTTACACAATGCTATAACTGTCAAATGTTCGGCCATGGTTCCAGTCGTTGTGCAGTCAAAACATACTGTGCCAAGTGTGCAGGAAACCATAAAACTGAAATTTGCAATGAGACGGTATTTAAATGTGCCAACTGCAATGGACCTCACAAGTCATTCTCGCCTGATTGCCCTAGTCGTCAAAACTACGTCAAGATCAGAGAACGTGTTAATCCTAGACGCTCTTTACCAATCAAACCCCAACCAAGAGCGCCTCCACTTTTCGATTTGGATGCGTTCCCGAGGCTTCCTAACTACAAAGCGCCGACACCACAGCCCGCTTGGAAAATCCCATCTTGCCCTGAGGCTAAAAGCGATGAACTTTTCTCATTAGATGAAATACAAAATCTTACGTTTGATTTAATTAATAATCTCAGAAACTGCAAAACTAAAGCAGATCAGTTCGGGGTCATTACCTCATTAGCTTTTAAATTTTTATATTAATGTCCCATTTTCTAAAAATAATTACTTGGAATGCCAGAGGCATCAATAACAAAAAAGAAGAATTATTCGATCTCTTATCTGAGGAACTCATCGACATTTGCTTACTCACTGAAACCTGGCTAAACAGCTCATTATCGATTAAACACCCTAATTATCGATGCTATCGGTTCGACCGGCCTAATTCTAGGGGTGGAGGTGTAGCCATTCTTATAAAAAAATCAATTCGCCATATATTGTTACCACTCCCGCAAACTAGTATCATCGAAGTAATCGGCATCCAAACCTTTCACTTCGGTAGGCCAACTAATATTTACTCTTGTTACTTTCCTGGTGGCCTTGCTAACCTTATTAATAAACAACATTTTGCTGATGATATTCGGAAGCTTACGAATATTAACGAAATCTACATCTTAGGTGGTGATTTTAATAGTAGACACCGGGATTGGGGTGGCCACCGCGCGAATTGTTGGGGAAACATTTTGCACGAAAAATTAACTTCATTCAATATTAGTATGTCCTACCCAGAATGCCACACTTTAGTCCCGGCCAGTGCTAGATGTCAAGGCTCGACATTAGATATTTTCCTCTCTAACTGTGCGCCAGTCCTATCTCATGCCACTGTATTAAACCAGTTGAGCTCGGATCATCTTCCTGTACAAATTTTTTTCTACAATCGACCAGTTTTAGATAAAACACTTAGATTTGACTATAAAAGAGCCAATTGGGCCCTTTTCGCTGGCTACGTTAAACGAAACTTACAACCAACCCTCCTAAGGTCTATTACTCAAACAGAACAGATTGATTCTATGATTGACAAATTCACGACAGTTATCCAAGAGGCCAAAAATTTAAGTATTCCTAAAGTAAATAGCCAGTTTGTTATGAAGCCTCTTCCGCCTCATATCAAAACATTAATATTACTCAGAAATAGCCGCCGTCGTCATTGGCAAAGATCCAGAGATTTATGTCAACTTGCAGCTGTCAGATGGTTAAACCACTGCATTAAAACTGAAATCAAAACTCACCGCAATAAGTCGTGGAATACGTTCTTGTCCACTCTGGATAAAGGCTCCTCACCTTTTTGGAAAGTTGCTAAAATAATAAGGAAAAAGCCTACTTGCATCCCGACTCTTGTTGTTGGTCAAGATCATTCTTCCACTGCTGAACAAAAATGTGAGTTACTTGCCCAGACATTCTTGACAAACCACAGTAGTACGAACTATTCTAGTTTTCCTGACACTGAATTTGATGTTCAAAACTGTGTCAATTTACTTAATATTACGGAACTTAGTCCTAATGAAAACAACCTAACTAACTGTAGAGAAGTTGCGGACACTATTAAGTGTCTTAAAAACAAGAAAGCACCCGGCCTAGACAACATTGACAATTTATGCTTAAAAGCCCTACCTCGCAGTGGAGTCCGTTTCTTAACCGTTATTCTAAATGCCAGCCTCCAACTTGGTTATTTTCCACGTGTATGGAAAACATCTAAAGTTGTCCCGATCATAAAATCTAACAAGCCTCCTCATTCTCCTTCCTCATACCGGCCTATTTCCCTTTTGTCTGCTGTCAGCAAAATACTTGAAAAGATTATAAAAGAAAAGCTCACAGCCTTTGTTGACAATGCCGATCTCCTTCCAAACGAGCAGTTCGGTTTCCGTAAGGAACATAATACAATCCATCCTCTAATCCGAATTAAGAAGAACGTGAAAGAAAACTTTATTAGAAAGGAATCCACTGGGATGGTTCTGTTAGACATTAAAGCAGCCTTTGACTCTGTATGGCACAACGGACTAATCTTCAAGATGTCATCTTTAAACTTTCCCATAGAACTGATAAAAATAATACAAAGCTTCCTGAGCAAGCGTTCATTCATGGTTTACATTGGACTTGCCCATTCTGCTGCTAATGAAATCCCTGCAGGATGCCCTCAGGGCTCCTGCCTCTCCCCGCTTCTGTATAATATTTACACATGCGACTTTCCAAACCTAAACGGCTGCACTGCCTCTATATTCGCTGACGACACAGCAATATTCACTGCAGGGCTACATCCAGCTGAAATTACTCGCAACCTACGGTGCGCTTTTGACACTCTCCAATGTTACTTCACTAGGTGGAAAATTGTGATCAACGTCGATAAAACCCAAGCCATATATTTCTCCAAAAAAAGATTAATCAGATACCTGCCAAACAGTCATATAGAGCTGGATGGTACCGACATCCCCTGGGAAAAAAAGGTTCGCTACCTAGGAGTTGTTTTAGACTCAAAACTAATCTTTAAGGATCATGTGGGGTACACTATTGATAAAATCAACACACTGACTAGAATCCTATATCCATTCATTAACAGGAACTCACGGTTGTCCATTGAAAATAAATTATACTTGTTCAGATCGATATTCCAAGCAGTAATTTTTTATGGAGCCCCAGTGTGGTCCGATGTGGCTAAGTGCCATATTAAAAAGCTCCAAATTATCCAAAACAAATTATTAAAAATGATTTTTAAGCTTCCATGGCACCATCACACCCCAGATCTGCACTATAAAGCAAATGTCGAAATGATTTCAGATAGAGTAGCCCGACTGACCCTTAACTTTAATGATAGATGTAGATACTCAAACTATAATCACATTAACCAATTGTTATGTTAACATAGATATAAGTAGTTTTAGTTTTAAGTTATTTTTTTTCTTTTTTCTTTAGTTTTAAGTTTTTATTCTAAAAAGTATGGGTTTTTTTCTCCTTTCCAAATTTTTCCCTAAAATGTAATAATAAGCACGTAGTTTTAGAACAATAATAATTTCCATTTTTATAACAAAGTAGAAAAAGACTGGGGTCTTGAGCTCTTAAGAAATATGTATATTAATAGCATAAGCCTTATAAAACAATATGAAAATGCAATAAATTGAATTGAATTGAATTGAAAAAATTAGTTTACAATAAGAAAATCACAAAAAGATAAAAAAATATAAGTTGAAAAATAAAAAAGTTATATGTTTACTTTAGCTGTCGAATACGAGACACAAACAAAAACAAACTAAAAACCAAATATTTTTGTTACTGTTAATATATTAAACTATACTGCTATAGTAATAAAAAATATAGTGTAGTATAATAACAGTAATAAAAAATATTTAGTTTTTACTACAAACTAAAAACTAAAATTGTTTTTGTTTGTGAATTTAAATTTAATATAGCACAGTTTGTCATAGATTAGGTGGAAATACTCGAAATTTACATTAAAAAAACAATCCATAAAGCCCAGCAATCACAAGATTTTAAAAACAAGTCAAGCAAATAGTAATCACAGCTGACCAAAGTGACTTCTTTTAAAAGATTTTCAAATTTATTTTATTACTTAAAAGAAATGACCTTATCTTAAAGCGCGCTTTTCCACAAAACATAGGTAGGTAGGTAGGTAGGTAGAAGTGGTTGCCGTACGACACACCTAGGCCTGTGATGCCACTTGGGATAATCTCTCTACTCCCCTGGATCCTCTCTGAACCAACCTGTCGATTTAATAAACGAATTAATCCTATTTATCCTGATTCCTGCTAATTCAGTAACGTTTCCAATAAGTTCGGAACCCAGTGTGTTCAGTCTTCTCCTGCATAGTGCCATGCATCCACACAGGAGATGCTCCACTGTTTACTCCTCTTCTACTTCCTGACAACTTCTGCAGTAGTCAAAATGAGGCACCCCCCACAAAACATATAAAGCCATCTTTATCGTTCTGAAAGTTTGTCTGACTTTTCTATATAGCTTTCTTATTTCCTTTCTTACACCAAGTCTCGTCACTGCCAGTACATTCCTCTAATGCACAAATTTTGGAAATCCCGACCACTGTGCAGAACAGAAATACTTGGTAACATGCTTTTCCTACTAATTAAATTGCATTCAATCTTCATGTCATTTCCAACACTAAAGTTTTGTTTGACAGAGATTCCACTGAAGCCTTTAAGCTACTCGTAACTTGGTTAGAATAAGTTTTGCGTTTTCTTGCTTTCTTTCAAGACCTTTTCTAACAAGCAACTTACTATTTGTATTAAGAATTTATTTATGGGCGCGTCGTAGGCGCAGCAAAGTCCAATATCAATTTGTAGGCCATGTTACTCCATAAAGTGTCAGCGGGTTTCCCAACACTAAAAAAAACTGTCCAGAAACATACACTCACATACACACTTACACGGATAGACATCGAAACAGACACACACCCATACTCGAACACCAACACACCCTGACTGTCCTTTTTATAAGCGTTGACAGCTACAACCTCAACATGACACACTTTGCTTATCTAAGAGCTGCTGCTCCCTCCACACTCTCTCTTCCTCCCACTCTTTTGGTTTCTGTCACTTTATGAGCAATCTTCTTCTCTACCCCCCACACCCACTCATTGTTTACATTTCAGCACGCTTTACCGCAATTATTTCCGCACGCTTGCAATGAATGAATTCGAAATTGAATTTCGAAATTTTATAGTTTAATCAAAAATGAACCGCATGAATAAAAGCCAAGTTAATTTGTTTGCTTTGGCACGTAATTGGCCAAATAATGCTAATAGTGTAGAACGTCTTTTGCACGTTTTTAATTAATGACTGTAATTTGTAAATAATTTCATTTAAGCCATAATAAAGACATTGTTGAAAATATTAAAAAAAAAACTGCGTAGTAAGTTTGAGTCATCTTGTAGTTTAGCAACAACAACTTGACATTGTCGCGAAACTAAATTTGAATACTCTATAAGCAAAGAGTTAGGGATATATAGGGTGCGCCATCTGTCTATATTCCAACAAAATTGGGCAAATGTCTATTTATAAATGTGAATTATAATGAATCAATGTGGGTCGGAAGAAGATTGGTTTAAAACTTTGTCAAAAGGACCTATATTCTTTATTTTCATTCAGTTTCTTGCTGTTGGCTACTCTCAACTTATTATAATTTCAACCTATATTGGCACTGACCACAATTAGCTGTGGTCGATAAATTTTTCAAAATATTGCTGTTTTAAAGTTATCGGTAAAACCTACAAAATAAATCCGTTTTTTTTCATCATAAAAGCAAGAAGTATGTATTCTATAAAATATTATAAAAATTTCTAATAAATAAAAAGATGTCAACTTTAAAAAAAAAAAATAATAATTTTCTTTTCATAAATTTTTAATAAAAAAATTTTCCTTTTTTTTTTAACATTGTTCTACCACATCGATTTGGTTCATATTCACACCCAAAAAAGAATGTATCAAACCCAGTGTTAAAAAAAAAAATGGTGATTAACATATTTAAGGAACATACTTAAAAAAAATTAAGAAAATTTCATATTTTTTTTTTAAGAAAAAGTGTGTTAAAAAAAATTAAATATTTGCCATTGCCAACTTAGATTAAAAAAAAATTGGTTCAAAAATATTAAGTAGTTTAGTCACAATTAAAAAAAACGAAAAACACGTTTTTTTTTTTTTTTATATTTAGCCGCTACGCGTTAAGTTTAAAAACTGAAATTTTACGAAATATTTTTTTTTGCCCTATGCTTCATAAGTTTTCAAAAATTGCTGGGTGCAGTTTCCAGTACCTTATCCAGGTAGACCCTTTAAATGCTTAATTTTTTTATTATAATTATATTTGAAGTATGCAGTTCACAAATCTTTGAATTTTTTTTAGATTTTGTTAAACTCATTTCATAATTTTGCCAGTGCTTTGTGTTCACCGGATTGTTCGATTTATTGTTTATCGATTAAAATATTCAGGTCTAAAAATACTTTTACAGATGTCTAATACATTTTTTATTTTTTAATTTAAATAATTTATTTTACTTCAAAATTTTAATATTTTGGAGAAATCTACATGAGTTCCAAATTCCCGGAGATCATCGTCTAGGCAGGTAATTTTTTTTTTCCATATTTTTAATCAAATCTATTTTTTAATTTGAGATTCTCTTAGTCATAAAAAAATAAAATCTGCTAAAATTATCTTTGAAATACTATATAAATTAAAAGGGACTGATTACGACTGATATAAATAAACTAAACTGCTTAGCCAAAGAGAAAAGTCTTATATAGTTTGTTTTATCTGGATTTTTTTTAATAAAGTTTAGAGGGTGCTAATCCTGGCCTTATCCCTTTTTAGAAAACAATGGACCTACTGGTTATGCAGGGTAGCTACAATCTTTTTATTTTTCAAGTTCAAGTTTGAAATCATATCGAATTGTCACGATTATAGTGTACAATCAAGTCGTTATTTGCCAAAAATAGTCAGCCTGGTTGTTTAATTTTTTTTAATTAATGCCTGCACGCCTACAAAATAGTGCATTCCAGATGCTTCCAATTTTGCAGTCTTAAGGCGGCTTGGCAATAATTGCAACAAAGACAAAGTGATTGAATGACTGACTGACGGAATGACAAACTAAATAATTTTCATCCACTACTCCTAATGTTTGTCATGCTTTCAGACGCGTTTCCTCCTCAGTGATTCAGTGCCATTTTACCTTAGATATTATCGCGCATATATTAAAATATATACATATATACGAAACACACCCACACCTATCCACTTACATAACAAAATGCCATCATTTGTTGTACGTGCAAGTCATTAAAATATCGAAAATTGCTTACATTATCATCTAAATATTTTTGCTTAAATATTACTCAGGGATTGTAAAAGAGAGCGTGACCTAAGGTTGGTACATAAATTAGAAGGGCTTTTGGAATTTGTCAACATAGCTTTATTGTACTTCCTGACTACATCCATGACATAGCTGGTAAATATAAATATGTAACTATCTCAGTATTACAGCAAAAAGTAGGGTGTGAGCGCCGTGCCTTTATTGAAATTGTTTGATTTGTAAGCTTTTGAAATACTTTAAGTACTTACAGATTTACAAATAAGTATTGCAACAAAAGATTTCGCAATATGTAATAATAAATCTATGTGGATATGATCAAGTACAGGGGGCGCCATTTTTTATGTCGGTATTTAAACCGATTTCTATATAAGAGTTATTTTTATTTAGTTTGGTCCTTCACAATTTACACGGACTAGTTTTTGAATACAACATCAATCAATTGGCCACCTTTATTGACCGAAGCCAAATGAGCCCTTTTCGCAGCGTTTTCTTACTTTTTCGGGCATCTCGGGCGGAAAAGCGTTGATTTCGGCACGAATGTTTGTCTTGAGCTCGTCAATCGTCTGAGGCTTGTTGGCGTACACTTTGCTCTTCAAATAATCCTACAAAAAGGAACGGGAGCGGCGGTTCCTGTTGGAGTTGCCGAAGACTCCCTAAAAGTTATAATAACTCAGAAGGACAAACGAAATTGATCTAGATATGTTCGTCCGTCCGTCTGTCCGTCTATATGACCTCCTGGATTTTTAAGATTATAAGAGCTAGAATAACCAAATCTATCATTTCAACACCTTATGTATCCAGCCATGTTTTATATCTTCTGCCACGCCGCAACCATCAAATAATTTTGAAGCGCTATATTATCTACAATTCGCAAGCCGCAAATGTAACATAGAGAAAGAGACGGGTGAAGCCCCGGAAGTTAGCTCCAATACTGTCAGAAGAAGAACCTTGCCTTATAATGTGATAGTACAGGGTTAATCCAAATCGGTCGCAACCGAGTTCAACGTTCGCTATGTTTTTTTTAAAGATACTTGTTTTTATACCCTGTACCAAAGTGAATACTAGATTTGTGCAATGTATGTAACGGAAAGAAGAAGGCGTGGCTGCACCTAAGACCAAAATGCTTATCATAACATGGGATAGCGATTGAGCCATGTCCGTCTGTATGCACACCCATATTTCGGAGACTATATGAGTTAGAAATACGAAACTTTACCAGCTGGTGAACATGTTTCCTCAGAAGATAATGTTTGTTGTTAACATCTTCCCCCGTTCACCCCTTAACGTATGAATCTCAAACTTACCTCATATACATATATACTTTAAACAAATTCTTGGAAGTAAATTTCGATTTTCAACAAAATCGTTAAAAATTTACGGAACTTATAGGTATAGATATTGTTCTGCACTATTGTTAGATAATAATTATATTGTTTGTTAAATATAAGATTTTTTATTGAAATACACTAATAAATGATAAAAAAAAAATTAAAAATAGTTTTGCACCAAAAAAAAAATTCCAATTGGAAAGTTCTTAGAAGGAATATGTAGAAATGTACTTTTTTTTCGCGAAAAAGGGTTCGAGCACCGCCTCGACTGTATTACATTTTTTTCCTAAATGCTTTTATTAAAAATCTATTGAGTTATTTTGCTGGTACTGTTCTAAGCTAAAGTTGACAGAGAGTCGTCCAAAGAAAGCAGTTTCCGCAGATAAAACTAGTCTGAACGCCTAAATTTGGGAACTTTAAGTGGTAGAAAAAACTTGTATTTGAACTCATGCCACGATCCCTTGAACCACCATATAAATTCAAAACGCTATTTTTCTACAATTTAGAATGTTACCTCTTTAGTTTGTTTGGATGAAATACGCAAAATAAAAGAAATCTAGAATTCCAAACCTCTTTAAAATAATTTGAAGAAAATCTAACAACTTGGCAACAATTCCCTAAGAATACTGACTAAGCTATTTAAGGGGACTGCAGGCCCAGGAGACCCTAACTAAAATGGGTATCTCTGGTTCTTTCACCTGTAGGTTCTGTGGAATTGAGGAGGACTCCTCCCAACACGTACTTAGTGAGTGTGACGCTTTTGGCAAAAGAATGTCTCCACTTTTTGGCAAGATAACGCTAAATTTGAATTTGGATTTGGGAAAGTTTAGGGCTAGTAGAGAATATGATAAATGTTGGAAAAAAAAATCGGAAATCATAGAAATATAGTATTTTAGAAGACATAGTTTCAATGGCCTCAGTGGCAAGAATCCAACCCCAGAAGAAACTGCTAAGTTGCTTAGACCTATGAAGAGCTCTGACTTGGTGATTGTTTTATTGACTTAAGTAGTTTTAAAGTTATTGTGAATTGAGCTCTCTCACACCTCTCTCATTCTCTGCCTGGCGTAGGAGGCCCCTAAAAGAGAACTACTCAGATGCAGGCATACTTACCATCACATTGAGCCTAAGGCACATTTTTAACATCTTAAAGATCTTCCAAAGATCAAAAGAATCCAACCCCAGAAGAAACTGCTAAGTTGCTTAGACCTATGAAGAGCTGACTTGGTGATTGTTTTATTGACTTAAGTAGTTTTAAAGTTATTGTGAATTGAGCTCTCTCACACCTCTCTCATTCTCTGCCTGGCGTAAGAGGCCCCTAAAAGAGAACTAGTCAGATGCAGGCATACTTACCATCACATTGAGCCTAAGGCACATTTTTAACATCTTAAAGATCTTCCAAAGATCAGTGTATGCGATTGTTTACCGGGTCTGGAGACAACCGCCGGTGTAAAAGGAAAGTCCATAACTAACGAATATCCATACACAAGTGCGAAAAACCTCACCGCCGGAGAGCCCCGCTAAAAAGGCAATACTTAGCGTAGTTCCAGTTAACGGCCGTAGGGCAGGCAGACCGAAAAATACGTGGATCGGTCAAATGCAAATGCATCAGCAACGAATGATCTCAGCGATGACATGATCCAGGATCGGAATGCCTGCAGACGAATACTGAGATCGCATACCCACACCTCAGGAGGAGCATAAGCGAGTCCGAAAAGAGGTAAACAAGGGTTTGGGAGAAAAAGAAGAGCTCTCTAATTTTACGTATTAAATGTAAAGAAGACAACATCTTGAAGTAGATCTTGCAATAAATAAGCCTTGGAATTCTACAAAAGAAGAAACCCTTTAACGAGCAAACGTACTTTGGTCTTAACATTCAATTCGTTGATATACGATAGGATTGACGAGGTCAAGCGGTATGGACATCTTGTGATTATTGAAAGAAGACGTCGCAGGCTTCTTTTGAAAGAATAAGAAAGATATTGCACTAACTTCGCTTAATATCAGGTAGTGTTAAAAAGTGCGCTAAACAGAGACTTCTGAAGGGTCTATGACATCAGTCTGTAACCCAATAATAGATTTTGTTGGCCCGTAAAGACCCTCTGAAAGTTGCCAACATAAACGAGTAGGGATCTAGTAGGAAAAAGTAATTTTGTTATTGCTACTATTAAGTTCGGAGAGGGTTTGAGCTCTGCCTTATAAGTTAATTCCGTTCAGCTGTACCATTAAAAGACAATTAACAAGCACTAAATAAAGCTTGAATGCAATTTCTTAGAAATTGTAAATGCTTTACTAACGAGCCTATATAACGAGCATTACTTTCTAGCCAAGTTTAATGAACTTTTGAGCGACCCATATACTATATAATATGAAGCTTGTGTAAACTGTCACATGGCTGCATGTACTATATTCCCACACACCTGTCAAAGTTCCCATGCAATTTTTCTTAAATCCTGGCAACAAAATGTCCAGCGCCCAGTTGGCTCACCTGTCATAAAAAACTGCATCGAAGCATAACTAATTCCTACATAACTTTAGAACTCACATAAAAATAGAAAACTTACGACTAAATACTGAAAAAAGTGTTGATTACGATGGGTTGAAATGCGGGTTGCCATATATTGGCAACTTTTGCACAAATATGGTAACTTATGTGGCCCTAAGGGGGTTTGCCAGAGGGCTGCAGATTTACTCGTGACTGACATGCAACTTGCATTACAGTTCATTCAACTGTAAATACAACGCGCGAGAGAGTGAGAGCGAATACATGGGTGTGACGACATGTCGAACTCTTTTGAAATCGAATGGTTACTACAGTCGTCGTCGTCGTATTGCTCTAAATCCCTGAATAATTAGACAGGCTTGGGATGGGCTTATATGCAAACAACTAAATATGGAACTTTACAAGTTATGAAAGTAGGGTAACTTCATATACTATGTACTATACATATATGTAAATATTGAATGTTGCATGTAGCTTCGTTGCACTCGAATGTTGCATTTATGATGCCAAACTATTGTTGAACAATCAAAACTTATTTTATTTGTATTGATTTGTCAGACAGTTCTATTTGTGCGGGTTTGTGACATAAAGAAAGTTTTTCCTTATAAACCAATGAACCAATTTATGTCAATAACAATTTGTTAAAATGTTTTTATTATGTACATTTTATTAGGAAACTTATGTTTTCTATGCAATAAGACAAATTGTTTTGGAGTATATTTCAACTTTTGTAAGAAGTGCCGCTTTTAACAAAATTAAAGCAGATATGAAATTTTTTGTTTCACGACTGAAATCGGATGAAGATTCGTCAAAAAAAATAAAGTACTATGGTTACAATTTGAGATGAAATGAATTTCTTTCGTTTCAGAGAGTGATTTTTTGAACATATTATTTATTTAAATTATTTTGGGATTATAATAACAACACTGCATTGTTACAATTTTTTTTTGTTTATGACTTATGTTTTACCTCTATAACCACTGGACAATCAGGGCGTTTTAAACGATATCTCATTTATCCATTTATAATAAACGGTGTAGAAGTTACGAGGGAACAGATGCACAAACAGTTCTAATACATAAAACTTTCTTTTTCTTTGCCGCAGTTGAGTAAAAAATAAATATAAATATATTTTTTTTGGCTTAAATTTTAATTTATTTAATATTCACTTTTTTTATTTATGACTTAACATTTATAACAAACGGTGTAGAAGTTCCGAGGGAACAGATGCACGTACGGTTCTAATACATAACACATTCTTTTGCTTTGCCGCAGTTGAGTAAAAATATGAGTTTTCATGTGAGATTATGAATAAATTAAAAATAAAATTTTATATTTTTCGTGCGTAGTCTTTTCAAACATATTCTACCTATATATTAACTTCATATAAAATATTTTTTTGGCTCAAATCTTTTTCAACCCCATAGGAGTTTTAATATTCACAATTTGTTTCTTATTTACGACTTAATGTTCACTTGAGGGCGCCATCTTGCCTTTAATATGTCGTCATATAGCCTATAACCAGCGGACGATCATGACGCTTTCAATGATACATTATTTTTCAATTTATGATAAGCGGTATAGAAGCTACGAGGAAACAGATGAACATTAGGGTGGCCCCCGCTGGTATGAAGGATTTTTAAACCGTCGATATCAATAACATCACCCCCTAAAAAGTTTCCTTTTTTCCTGCATATAGCGCCTGTAAAATTTAAAGGCGATCCGAATATATTTAATGGTTCCTAAAATAGGTCAAAGGTCATAATCTTCACTTTTTCCGTTCTTGACTGTATTATTCTACATAAACTTTAAAAACTTATTTCCAAACAAACAAATTATAGTTCAAAAAGTCTCATATCTATCAAAACATAATTTTAAAAAAATATAGAGTCGGCCTGAATAAATTTGGTAAGCTCTAAAATTGATTAAATTGACTAATTACACCAATTATCATACAAAAAAAAAATTTGGTATCCTTAACATGTTTTAGTTGTTTCTGTAGTAAAATGACATGCTAAAACCGAAAAAGCAGTCAAAATTTTTTTTTTTTGACACGGGCTTTGAGAAATTTTGAAAAAACTATTTTTCGAAATTAGAAAAAGAAAGTGCCTCTACTTAACAGCAAATATATTTGGTTATACTAAACTGATTTCGATAATTAACTGTAGATAATTGATAATAATATCCATCGATTATATTTGGAACACATTTTTGTCAAACTTACGGTTTGGTCGCTATATATGCATTCATATGAACATTTCTTATGACCTTTGACCTATTTTAGGAACCATCAAATACATTCGGATCGCCTTTAAATTTTACAGGCGCTATATGCAGGTAAAAAGGAAACGTTTTAGGGGATGGCGTTATTAAAATCGTGAGATGTTGCAAAAACGGCCACCCTAATGAACATACTTACTTTCAAACATACACAAGTACTTTAGGGTGGGTACATTTTTTTATGTAGGCTCTTCGCGATTTTGATTCTATGGGTCATTCTAAGAAACTTTTTCCAAGAAACTTTACGTCTAAAATGGTTTTTTTTTCAAAATATTTAAAAATCGAACATACATACATACATATATTTAGTTGAAACATATAATCCTTCCTTTTGCTACGCCGAAGAAATTAAATAAATATTTTTTTTACTGTCAAAAATACTTTATAAAGGAACCCCGATGTAAAGGCCAAATCTGGAATAGCTCTTCAACTTAAAATTCGAGTTTTTTTTACTCCAGAATATTTATGCTCGAACTATATTTTGTTTTTATTTAATTCATCAAAATTCCTAGGACTTAAAAGTTGGAAACAAAAATTATAAAGGCAAGGCTAGACAGATTAATTATGGAAATAATCAAACTAACTAATTGTCTACAATTAATGAGCATGTTTGATCCCTGTATTTTGTATAAGAAGTTGTGCTTTAAAAATTTGTCACTCTTCAATATAGTAGAAATACAAAACCGATCATATACATGATTCTTTTTAACTCCATTTTTTTAACTTTTTAATTTTTACGAAGGAATTAATTTTTGTTAGATCTTTAATTTCCCGGCCTGTTTCCTACTCTAACTACTCTTCTTTTTCCAAAAGTCCATCGCATATAAACTATTTGATTTAAATGGTATTTACTACTCGAGAAATGCTACTCCTAACATAAACATAAAAAGTTATGGAAACATTTTCGCTCATTTAGTTAGCGGGCAATTCCAGCTGCCACAACATTTCGAAAATGCGCATACAATATCAATTTTCAATACAATTACAGTCATTACCATTAGTAAACTGCCACTGCCATTGCAAGAGCCATGGCTTTTGGTCGTAAGTATAAATAGTTTTTCTTGCAAACGATCTGACAATTCAACTGTCAATTAATTTCAATATATTGTAAATAATTATGAGCCAAACGAACAGAGTTGCCAAGTTACTGTAATGGCTAACATTACATATGAACACACACACAGTTGCAAACAAAACATAGAAACAAACGCATTTAAACATATTGCAGTGGCGTTGAAATATTTTTTTCAATGGGGGATATATGACAAAGATATTACTTTCATCATTTTTTTTCGAAAGCAAATAAAAAAAATGTTTTTCAAAATTAGAGAAGAAACGGAAATGTAAAGTATCTAACAATATCTTCCACTAAAAAAGATGCTCACAGCTGGGTTGTGGAAAACGCCAAAATCTTTCAGAGTATAGGGTAAACTGGGGTTAACCCGACAATGTGGGTAAACCCGACCTCCCACTGTTTCTCTAAAAAGGCAATACTAAATCAGGAAAAAAAGGCGCTCGGGCTTACTCCAACATTTTTGAAAATTACAAAAATTTACTTTTTTGAAAAATGATCATATCTCAAAAATTAATATTGGCCAGAAGAAATCGGTAGTTCTACAAAGTTGCGGCAAAACGTTAGCTTCAAATTTGGTTTATCGGACGAGTTGATCCGATATTTGCCCCACCTTACCCTATATATTTTGTAAACTGTTTTCGGTTTTTTTTAGTGCTCCTAGAATTAGTAAGTAAAATTGTTAACAAAAAAAATGTTTGATGTTCTTATTTGAAGATCAGCAAATATATATGGTTCTGACAAATTTCCAAAATTTAATCTTATTTATGCTTCGGCATTTTTCGCACAAAAACTTTAAAAAGAAAAAACAAAGCAAGCCATATGATACTTGTGCACAGCTGATTTTTGTTGCTTATGTTGTTGGTCTGGCACTTTTGCCTTTATACCACGTTGTTAGGGTTGTTCACGTCGCTACTCGAGCGCTTTTGCCCTAATGCATTTGTGCATGTATTTTTTTATTTTATTTTTAAAATGCATTTATGACGTCGAAAGCTATGAATAAAATCCATAACTAATCCAATCAAGCTTTTCTATCATAATAATTACCTCGGCATTCTTCTTTTATTATTAAAATCTGTAAATGTCAAAAGCTTAGGAATCCTCTGACCTAGATATATTTAGAGTTTGAGCCAATTTAATGCACTTTCTATATATGAAGAAATCCAAAAAAATTTTCTCTTAATAGATGCTATTTTTTTCACGCCTTCTCATCAGGGTTAACCTAATCCTCTTAATCACCATCCCCCACTAAGCCACTGTTTCCACATAGAAACACACACATTGATACATACGCAAAATAGTAATGTTTATGGGCCAAATGCGTTAAAACACGTTTCTGGCCAATACGTTATATGCGTTGGCCCGAAACTCTTGGCCGCATTGACTTGACTTGGCTGCTTTGCGGTTTTTTCGGTTATCTAAGCTTTCATTTAAACGCGCCTCAAAGTGTTGGTTAAGTGCATTTAACCTGCACGTTAACGTTTTGACGTTTAAATTGGCAAACGCATGGCAAACAAGTTTTTATTGTAGTACCAGTACAAGGAGCTACAGGTATTCTCCAAAAAATTCACTCAAACTTCAAAATCCAATGCCAAGCACAGCTCAGCTCGGCTCAGCTCAAATATGACTAACTAGCTAGTTGGGCATATTAATAAAATTATTATTTACACGCAGCGAGTAACCAAGTGGCCAAGTAGCCCAAACCTGGCTTTAATAGTGCGCATAAATAAGCCCAAACCGAAAGTTTTGACACTTTTATAAGGCAATTTTCCATTGCTTGTCATTATAAATAACTCCTGGCCAAAAGGCTTTCGTGTCAAATTAATGTTAGCCAAGTTGAGTTTGGTGATTTTTCAAAAAAAAAATCAGTTCGTGATTTTACTTGGCTCGTAAAGCGGCCCCATTTGATGGGGACATTTCTGTCATCAAAGCAATCAAAATCGACGATTGATTTGTAATGTTGTTGGCAATTTTTTCATTTCCTGCTGCAATGAACATAACTAATTGGTTTTGTGGCAGGGGGTTTCAGTTACCAAGACTGGTAAGGTACAGCAATGAACTTGTAAGTGTTGTGCCAGAAATCTCTAGAAGGTTTTTTTTTGATTTTTTAATAAAAAACTTTTTCGAAACTCTTTAATTAAATGCAGTTAAACACAGAAACGAAATCAATTTTTGGGTTCAGAGGTGAGAAGAGGTTTACTACATGCTTTTGGGGTCGCTGAATTCGAATCCATGGTCCAAAAACCACAAGCACGTCAGATTTCTGGCATAACCTCAAATAAACCCATAATAACCATAAAAACCCATAAAAGAAACCCATAATACCCTAAAGGATATTCGGAGGAATGATATGCAGGGACTTTTTTTTATCTACTGTAACTCATTTAAAAAAAATACACCGAACTGTCGGTAGAAAATGCCAATCGTAAAAATATGTTTTTCAGAGACTGTTCTGAGACTCCTTAATATTTAAAAAAACAAATTTCTTGGGATCATAACTTTAAAACGTCTGAAGAGGTTTCCCTATTTCCCTAATTTCCCTAGACACATTAATGTTTAAAAAAATATTGGATCTTAACTTTAGAACGTCTAATACCCTAGTTCCATAATTCCTTATAAGTACAAAGCATACAAAATATGCTAGGTTTATATTTCTAAAGAATTGTATGTTTAACAATTAATGTCTGGTCATCTTATAACAAGGGAACGAGGTATTTACCCGATTTTAGAGGTCTTTGAAACTGCACATTTAGACGACAGCCACAACGAAGGGAAGTGTTCGAATTTTCGACCATTCTTTTCGAATTTTAAAATCTTTATTTAACTGAACTAAGCTAAATTCCTTCGTATACGAAAATTTGGCAAATCAATCAGCCGCGCTCCGAATTTCGCAAAACGAAATCGAATTATATTCGTTTTTGCGTGCAACAAATTTTAAAATATAATAAAAAAAAACATTCGAAATTCAAGACGAATTCGAGTACTTTATTCGTTTTCCGAAGTACGGCCTTACTCTTTTCGAAAAACTCCCATATTTCCCTTACTTTAAACAGCTAAGCGACTTTTAATGCAAATTCGTAAACATTGCAAAAAAAAAACATTCGAAATTCAAGACGAATTCGAGTACTTTATTCGTTTTCCGAAGTACGGCCTTACTCTTTTCGAAAAACTCCCATATTTCCCTTACTTTAAACAGCTAAGCGACTTTTAATGCAAATTCGTAAACATTGAAAAAAAAAAAAACATTCAAAATTCAAGACGAATTCGAGTACTTTATTCGTTTTCCGAAGTACGGCCTTACTCTTTTCGAAAAATTCCCATATTTCCCTTACTTTAAACAGCTAAGCGACTTTTAATGCAAATTCGTAAACATTGCAAAAGAAAAAAAAAACAGGTGAATTCAACACGAATTCGTATACTTCATTCGTTTTCCCAAGTACGGCTGAATAAACTCTTTTAAAAATTTAAACCAGTAGAGGCAAGGTTTTTATACAATCTAAACCACGGGTCGGTCATTTTTGTTGGTCATAATCAAGCCACACAGACAGACTCTTTGTAAAAAAGTTGAAGTATAAGATAACCACGCCAGGGCTGTATGATTCATGAAACTTAAGTGATCAACCGGGGATAGTTTGCCGATATCAGATCTTAGCTCTAATAAATAAAGTTAAAAATAATTTACTTACTTTTTTCTTCTACTCTGCCCTACAGGTGATGCAGTACTGCGCTGTTGGCGTTGCTCCACGGATGTCTCCAATGGTGAATTCTGCAATGATCCCTTTCAGCCGGATAGCATATCAGAGCAACAACGTTATTGGAGCTTTGTCAATTGCACCTATTCCGTTGGCGTCAAGTCCGTAAATGCGAGACCTGTCTGCAAGAAGCTGGTGCAGGAAAGTAAGTTCAAATTATGTATAGGTTATAGTTCATAGCCACTTAATACTTGAGTAAGTGGTATGGAACTGATCACAGTTCGCTCTTTAACTGCAGTGCAGAGGTCTTAGATAGGTAAGCGTGCTATGTAGTACAAGAGCAATTGATATGAACCCACCACAACCCACCTGTGGAAGAATGATTGTAAATAATCTATGGGCGACAGGTCCAGATATGCGAGAATGAAAAAAATCGTACGGGAAGGTACGATGTAGTTATTCATAGGTCCTAGACAGTGGCGGATCCACGGGGGTGGTTTTCGGGTATGGACTCCCCCCCCCAAAAGTTGGAAAAATGGGTTGAAAGTCTTTTGCGAGCTCTGATGTATATATACTTCGAAGTGAAAAACCCCCTCCAAGACCAAATCCTAGATCCGCACCTGGTCCTAGATCTAGAACGATTGACATGCAACCTATCACAGCCCGCTCGCTAGGTGCAGTGAATGAGTGAACGAACAATGGATAAGGGTAAACTATAGATATCCAGATGTCATAGTCCATTTAGCAATTATAGCCCAGATAATCATTGGATAATTGTATGAATGAATGAAAGTCCGTGAGCGAAAAAAACTTTCTGCCAGAAATTCATACAGAAGGTAACCTCAAGTTATCCATTGGTCTCAGATCATATACCATTTAGCACCGGAGCAATTGACATGCAACCGATCACAGCCCACCCGCTAGGTGCAGTGCATGAGTGTGTGCATGAATAAGAGTGTGTGCGTTGTTGGCTGCCAAAAAGTGTCAAACCAGATTAAAATTTATTGCCATGACAGAGACTGAACAAGTGCAGAATACATATGGAGAGAGAGAGAGGCAGAGAGAGAGAGATCGCGGCAGAGGGGCTTAAGTCAGGCGAGACAATTGCAACGATCACAAATGCAGCTGCAGTCTGGTAGGCGTTGTTGCGGGGCGTGGCAGACACACTGGTAGCTAACACACCAACACACACACACACGCAGACATGCTCTTACAAGTGGCGACACTTGGGCCTTAGTTGCATGTGGCGCTAATTTGCAGCAAATTTATGTGCGGCATATAAAAAAATGCCAAGACACCGACACGTGGGGCGTATGAGTGATATTTACTTTGCACTTTGAAGTCACTGCTCTTTAACTTTTTATTTGTATTGTCAGACCTATGTCCAAACTATGTACGTTACGTACACTTTTACACAGAGAGAAAAATTGGCATCAATTCCAAAAGGAATAAATGCAAGTTGTTGGTTCATCTGCTGATTCTCAATGTGCGAGCGCTCACTCGGTTCGCTCTCAAAGAGTTGTTATTGAAAGAGCGTAACACGAATAGCTCAACTGAGAACACTCAACTGAAAGCAAAAATGAAGAGAAGCGAAGTGTTCTGCTCAGAGAGAGAGCAAGCGTGCATGGTTTTTTCGGTTATGTTAGCGTGTAGACCACAAAGGGAAAAACGGTCAACTGTTATTTGCGAGCTCTGATTATTTCCGAAATCAGCAGCGGATCTAGGATTAGGTTATAGGGGCAGTTTTTTACTTTAAAAAGAAGTCGCAAAAACTGTTAAGCCATTTTTTTCAACTTAGGGGGGATCCGGACGCGAAAACCCTACGTGGATACGCTACAGGCCTACAAGCCCGCAGGCTTGGGGGATAATGGAGTCTCGTAGCTACTCAGCTCCTCCGAGATATTTAAGTTTCTTTATAAATTTGAGTATGCTCTTGTCAGCTAGTAAAATAAGATGTTCCCAGACGTACTTAGATCGCTTATGATTATAAACAGCTTTAGTCAATTTCAGTACAATGTACTCGAAGTATTCTCTCTGTGTACCCACATGGATACATGCAAATTGTGCTGCTTGTTGCCATTTGCATTTGACAACGACAACAACATAAAAGTGCACACAATAAAATCAAATAGTAAAAAATTTATATATATATATCAAACATTTTTTGTATATGCTCAATTTGCCAAGCGTTGCATATCGTTGCATTTTGATCTCTCTGTGGCAAAAAGGTAGTAGGGCAGGGAAACTGAGGAGTTATGAGGTCCATGTGGTCAGCTGAACAATAAAGCCCAGCAAATCATTCACCTGCAACACATAAATTGTCAAAACAGACGAATGCCAGACTGGACGCATTGTTGTTGCAACTGAAAAAGTGGGCTATGGACATGACTGTGGGATTTTTTTTGGATTTTATTCTATTCTATTATATGGTTTCTGTTATTTACTACTAGTATAAAAACATTTGTCATAGAAACTGAGCCATGAATAAAGTGGAATAATAGATATTAGTGCTAGATGCAATGAAATTGGGACAAAAGTGAACAAAAGCGAGAAGAGTTAAATATTAAAACTATGTACTATATAAAAAGGGTGATGAACGAATGAGCAGCGAGTGAAAAGCTACAAATAGGTCAAGTTTAATATATTGCCACAAAAACTTGGTCATGCACACTTCAGGTAATTAACAACGCTGGCTTTATGCTGCATTGCTTGCAGGGAGTTCAACCTAAATTATTATATGAGAATCACGATTCAATCTACCATTCAGGAATATTCTGATACCTGTCTCTGTGGATTCCCACGCAGCCTGAAGCTCTCCAAAAGGGCTCGTAGAAGTGAAAAAAAGGAAAGATTTAAAGTTTTTGGAAAAATTAAGTGCACTTAGGGCCCGTCGATAGTCATCTCTGGGCCAATACTTTTTTCTAGACGGCCTTGGACATCTGCATTATAAAACTTGCAATTCTTCCTGATCCCTCGGTCCTCATAAAATGCACAGAATATTTTGTAATATGAGGTATTGTGGCAAAAATTTGGCAACGCATATCTTAGGAAATTTTCTCTAGATTCGCTATATTCTGTATTTGTTTCAGGGAACTCAAATGAAATTATTTTATGATTTAGCACTATGCAATCTCAGTGTTCCCAACCATATTGACATCGAAAGGACTCTCGACTGGTGGTTAGTAACGGGGATTCCCTTCGGAACCGAAGTTCGAAAAAGCGGCCAAAAATTTGAAAAAAAGAACATTAAACATTTATATTCTTTGAATAAAAGGAGTTCGCTTTGGGATTTTCGATAGACACCAAGGGACCCCTTATTTTCTCCCAAAGGTACTGAGCATTTGCTAAATTCTTCCAAATCTCTCGTCATTGTTTGTTTAAAATTTGATTTTCTTCTTAAAAATATATAATATATATTTTTTTTTGTACGGATCACTTAGTTAATTAACTAGGCTGACTCTACACTGTCACAAAGACAGGGAATGCACCTGAAATTTATGAAGGTTATTTTGTAACTTTCATAAGTACCAAACCATAGATGTCTATTCTGGATTTCCATTCCAATTTCGACTTTTCAATTAATCAATGCAGTTTATCGTTACCGAAATTCAAAACAGACATGATAGTAGGTTATATGGAAATTTTCGGTTGTCTGAGTCGCAGAAATAAAAAATTTCCCTAATCCCTTGGCATTATTTGTTTGAAATTTAATATTTTCTCTAAAAATACTTTAAAAAAATTTCAAATAGAAGCTTTGCATTGTTTTGTTAAAATCCGCATCGATAAATTAATTCGATTTTGGGATAGGAAAAAAAGTGGTCTGAACTTTAAAGATGACAGGGATACCCTTCCAATGTCTTAAAAAAATTCAATACAGTCGAGGCGGCGACCGACAGTGTAATACCCTACATCTACTTTTTCGAAAAAAACTACATTCCAGAATATTCGTTCTAAGAACTTTACAATTGGATTTTTTTTATTTTTGATGAAAAACGATATCTATACCTATAAGTTCCGTAAATTTCCACCAATTTTGAGGGGTGGGGGGGCTGCTTCGATAAAATTTGGATGTGGATTTGTTCATTAGAGCCACATGCCCCAGCATACTAAAATTGGTGATTCTAGGATGGACGGACAGACGGACATGGCTCAATCGCTACCCGAGGTTATGATAAGCATTTTGGTATAGAGGACTTGGGGTCTGCCACGCTTCCTTCTGTCCGTTACATACATTGCACAAATCTAGTATACCCTTTGTCTTATGGGTAAAAGGTATAAATACCAGCTTGTCAGAGCCCTGACGGTGTTTTTTTGACCTTAGGTTTGGGTTCAGTGAATAAGCATCTCCCAGATTTCACTGCGCCAAAAACGTTTGCGAGAACATAGATTTTCAATGGTGCGTCCGATCTACAACACAGGAGTTAAAAAAAAAAAATGTTTGCTTTTTTTTTTGAACAGATTATGAACAGCTGTTTTGCAATCCGATGTCTAGAACATCCCAGCAAATCAAAGTTTCGATGTAGCCCCCAAACCCACCATTAAAGGATTTATTTTGTACGTTACTCAGAGCCCTGTCGTGATAGGGTTTTTTCGACCTTGGATTCAGATTCAGGATCCCAAAAAACGTAACTCAAAAAAATTTTTTTATGGGATTCGGGAGTTTTTCATGGCCTAATTCGGCTTCAGCGTTTTAGGTAATATGTAAATCTCAGACTACTTTTTTTGTGGGCCAGTGTCACCGATAAGCATAAAAACGGAAAATATACCAACCTACTATAGTTTAAAGCTTTGTTGCCACAAATCATCGGTACAGTGTTGCAAAATCCTCGTTTAATCGCGCGATTGAGGCATTGCTAGGCTTTAGTTTCATCACTAACGCTATCAGCTATTTAGCAGATTGATTTTCTTGAAATACTTATAAATTTGAAATACTTTTAAAAAGTTAAGGAATATCAACCGCTATGCCCTAGAAGACTTTAAAGAAGTTTCGGAATACTTATTTGGGAATAAAGCTATTGACGTGGAACTTAGACTAAAGTATACGCACAGAGTAAAAGTTGATTGTGGATAAAGCAAATGTTTGCCTCTTTCATCACAGTACTTGGACTACAGGAAAATTGTTGAGTACTTAAAATGAGAAATCTATGGATCTTATGCCTGCGTACTTTTCTAAGCCACGTTTTTGACTCCTAAAGATGTGAGAGCTGCTTTTAATTCGAGTATACCAATTCCAACAATAAAATAGATCAAGCGAATGAAAAGCTTATTGGTTCCCAACGAAAATATTTTTGATTTAGCTGCTTTAGTCAAAAAGTTCAAACGCCCAAATTGTCTCTACTACGTACATAAGTTTTTCTCTTAAATACCTATTACACTATAAGTTTTCTAATTTGTATAAAAATCATTTTTCATCGTTAAAACTATAAATTCAAATAAAGTCAACAACAAATTACACATTTTGTGGCTTATGCGTCATAAACTTAATCAATGAATACGAAATCTACTTACGACTACGATCCGAACATTTTGCAATTCTTATGACCAATTAATGAACACCATTCAATTTTTTAAATCAAGCGAATACAAATTGGTCACTTGGAAAAAAAATATTTGCAAGATATTTTCCCAGAGTTGCAATTAGAGAACAAGAAATGAAAAACAGAAATAAATAAGAATCAACTAGAATTAAAAAGATATAAAGTCAAAGCTGCGAATTGTACATGAGCAGCGTTTGTAATGCGCAAAATAGGCGCCAATACATACATATATTAATTTATAGAGATGTACACTGAGAGAAAAGTGTAAGAAGTCGCTAAGAAAAGTTAACTGCTTATGTAATAAATCAAAGGAAGATATGAAGGAAATTCATGTTTCTTATTAAGAGAAGCTCTCTCAAGAGTAGGCTGTGGAAAAATATTTGAATATTAGTCTTCTTTCGGAGATCTTCGGAATCTGCTCTAATTTCAACTTATCCTGTAAGGTTACGTTTTTATTTGCAATTAATTTTAAATAGACAATTTTTTTTATTACGAAATTATTTTAATTTTAATGTTCAGCTCTTCAAATTGAAAAATGATTTTGTGGCCGGTGATCTTTAAAATTGTATTAGGAATAAAGATTTTTAGAACATTCCGAAGATGCATAATTAAAAACTTATCACGGTCAACATTTGCAACGAAAACTTTCTTAAAACCTCTGTAACTCCTAATCTTAGCGACTTCACAAAAACAAGAGATTTTTTATCTGTACACGGAATAAAGATTGCAGAGAGAAATTTCATATCCAGGTCTAAGCATCAACGACTCCATATAGAGATCTTTTTTCTCATAAATTCTAAGGCATAAAAACAACATGAATTTTATTCACCAAAGAAGTTTTAATTATCAAAGAATAATTTAATTAAAAAATATATTTCTCTGTCCACTACTTATTTTATATATCCAGCTAATCAGGCTGGATTATCGATCAATAATTGGAAAATTGCCATTTTTAAAAACATATTTATTTTTAATTATTTGCATTATAGAATATAATTAAAAAAAAAAAACTACTTATTTTTTTTTTGCAACTGCGTCGAAAATGTTGTTGTGTAACGTGATTCATTTTGCTCCCTCTAGCGGCCAATTTTGCAACTTGGTAAAGCAATAAAGAGCGCGAATTCCGAAATTTAAAAGATTAAAAATTTAAAACGAAGATTTTATTTTGTTCAATTTTTGGTGCTAAGTGTAATCAGATATATTTTAATTGGAACTTCATTATTTAATAAAAATAATCAAAAAATTCTTTGTAGAGAAACGTTAATTTTTTAACCTTTTTTTAATATAAACAAGAAATATGTATTCTATTAAATAATTCAAAAATTTATTGTTGTCTTTTAAAAAATAACAAAAAGAATTATTTAATACTTTTCAAAAAAATGTACAAAATTTTCGTTTTTACAAACATTGTAAAAATTTAGCACATAAAAAGAAAAAAGACTTGTTTCAAAAAATAATTGTAATTGGCATATTTAAGAAGCATACTTAAAAAAACAATAAGAAAATGTAAAAAATGTGAAAATTTTTTCAAAAGATCACTATAAATTTAAAAAAAAAAATTGTTTAAAAAATATTCAGTAATTTAGTCTTATTTAAATATAAAAAATAAAAACAGTTTTTTTTAAATAATTATAAATTTTTTGGATAAACTAAAACTCATATTAAATGGTTCTATTTTGAACACTTTTTAAATCTGAAAACATTTTTCTTTTTGATCTATGACTTTTTTTTATGGTGATGCATTAGATTTCAGAAGTCCGGACCCCGCGTATTGCCCTAATTGTGTTTTTTTGTGGTTATTTCGGAACCCTCACGTGCTGGGGTTTTCGGATCCCGCGACACGAAATTGCGGCTCAAAATCCAAAAGGGTTCAAAGCACTTTTGTTTTGAGAGCATATGTTATAGATCCGATTTTGGCATAGTGAAATTTGTGATAAGAGTAAAATTAGTTATTAATGAAAAGTAACTACATCATTAGCACTACCTAATTTCGCTTAGTGTGCAAGTATGTTTGCAAAGATCCAACATCTACAGTATGTATGTATGTATTTACTGCATATGTCCATAAGTATATATGTATTTGTAAATAAATTAATTAAGTTGTTGCACAGCGTGAAGCGCTCAATTACGGCAAATGCAACACTGCGGCCAATGGCAACCAAATGTCTCCGAGTACAAGTCCGAATTTCATTGAAAAACTGCAACAAACAACAACAGCAACAAAGTATGGTTGTTGTTGTTGTTGTTGTTTTTGTTGCCAAACTCAATTTATATGCCGTTAAATTAATTGCTTATGCAGTTTTAGCCAAACGACAACTGAACGGTTAAATTTTGTTGCAAAAATGTCAAATTAAAAATGTATTCCATAATTTTGTTCGAAAACTTGCAGCAATTAGCTATAGAAGCTTAAAGATTTATCATTGCATAAGTGCCACAGTTCTGTATGTGTCTGTATGTGTGTGTGTGTGTGTGTGTGTGTTTGTGTGCGCATTGATTTTTAGTTGTCACTGTACGCAAAAGTATTTTGCAACTAGTTGGCATGTCCAAAACTTAAAGAAAAGCAACAAAACTCTAAAGCAACTTGTCTGGTTTTGTCTTTTTTTGTGAACAAGCTTGAAAATATTTTGTTTTTTACTGTGAAAAATGTTGCAAAATGTTTGCGGCAAGCCAATAAATAATTAAATTAATTAAAATTTGAAATTATGACGCGCCAAAAAACAACAACAAAAATACTATACGCATACTAAGTATGGCCAACGTAGCGTATGCGTAATGTGAAAAAAATGTGTTTTTTTTTGTATTTATTGTAGCCTGTAGGGGTAAGGGTATTATAGATTTTTTTTTAATAGACAGAAGAAAGTTTTTAGGCCATAAGTTCTTCCAGAATCCAAAGCAGAATTTTTTTTTCAAAATTATTTTACACAAATCTTAAAAAAATGTTGGATTTTTTTTAACATTATTGCAGCAAATCGATTTGATTCATATTTACACCATATCAAGATTGGATAGAAATTTATGACCAAAAAAAAAAAATAGGAACGTACTTAAAAAATAAGAAATTTTCTTAAATATAAAAAAAAAAATTGTTTTTAAAGACTCTAGCGACAATTTTGAATAGCTCTGTATTATTAGTTTTTTAAAATCGTTTCGGAACTTTATCCAGCTAGAACTTTTAAGCGAATGATAAAAAAAATTGTTGGTATAGCTTTATTGATAACTTATTAAAAAAAAAGATTCAAAAAATATAAGTTTAGTCGTAATTGAATAAAAATTAAAAATATTTTTTCTTTCTTTAATGAATCAATTAAATAAAAATTAAAAAATGTTATTTAATTATAATTTATTAATTAAATAAAAAATATTCAAATTAGTTCATTAAATAAAATCGAAAATATTTTGAAGAAATCGAAAAATATTGAAAAGATTTTAATAAAAATATTAAAAAAGATTATAATAAAAATATTTTGTATTTATTTTAATTAAATAAAAATTGAAAATAATAGTATTAAAAATACTTTAAATTTTATTTTAATTAAATAAAGATTTAAAATACTTTTTATTTAATTAAAAATCAATTAATTAATTTAAAAATTACAAAAAAATTCATTCAACATTTTTTTAACTATACCTAAAGCGTTAGGTTTAAAAAATTCAAGTTTTGGACAACTTTTTTACTTTAACTTTAACAATCTGCTTTATTTTTATAATATGACTTTTGCTTAGAGCTACTTTTTTTTTACTTGTAAATCATTTTGCATCGAGTTTTTGAAAAATAATTAGGCACATTTTTTTTCCTTAATCAACAATCTTTTTTTTTGGAAAACTGTGTGCAGTGTATTTCACTATCGGTTATCGCTCCAACCGATTCTCATATTTATTTTTTATAGTTTATGCCGAATTTAATCGTAGATCTTTAGTCGTAGATAAAAACAAACAACAATTGTCAACAAATTTATTAAGCTGACTGTGAGTCTGTGTATGTTTGTGTGTGTGTGTGAGTGCGTATGGCAACTCATGCCAACTCACTCGCACTTGCTTAAACTCTATACTCGATATCAGATTTTTAAGCCAATCACAAATATGGTCAGTCTCCAGCCTTTTAAAGCGGCTTTTAAAGTTTTATTTTATTTTATTTATTTTTTATTTGATTTAATTTTATTTATTCGTTTGCGACACGCAATGAAAAACGCAATTTGTTGTTGTTATTCTTGTTTGATTGCAAATTGTCTCGATTTTTTTTTTTTATTTCTACAAGTATTACGTTCGATTTGGCAAATCGTGTGCGGTGCATTGCCTCCATAAGACTCAGCCTCATTTTGAGATTTAACTTGGATTTTGTTTTTTTTTTTTTTAAGTTTAAAGCCTTGAACCCATTGCGACGGATTAGTTTTTATTTTTTTTTTAAATGTATGCATATGATGAAATCTGCAAATGCTCCTTGAAATTTTGATTGAAATTGACTTCTTGCAAGTTACTTGATTTTTCAGTCTTCAAATTGAGAAGAATATGGCACTGGCTCAACCGAACTAATTGCGCTCTATTTTGCAAAGAAGATTTTGAGAAATAATTAAAAAAAAAGTTTCTCAATTCTTTGAAAAATGTTGTGTTCTGCTTTCTTCTTAGCTGTAATGTTTGGGAAGAATGAAGCTAGCGAATAAAATTGGTTAGTCTGGACAATATCCGACAGTGGGATCAGAGCCCAGTTGAGTGTGGATATGTTGGGTTATGTGTATTCAAAGGAAATGTTTTACGGAGAAAGAGCGATTTGGGGCTTATTTACTTATTTTTTTATTTAAAAGGGTACAACAAAGCTCAGTTAGATTATAAAAAAAAACTTTTTTTGAAAAAGTTTATGAACTAATCCGGTTTACTAGTCTGATGGGTGAACTTTTTAAAAGGAAAAGTCAATATTCCATCTTTTATTAGGCTCACAGGAGTGCCAAACATGACGGCATATTGTGTAGATATATACAGGGCCGTAGAGAAAAAATCCGTGCCCGGGTGGAATCGCCCCTTTCCCACCGCCCTCTCGACAGGCCTGGATATATACATATATTAACAAATTTACAAAAAGTCGAATTTTGTGGCAGTTTATAGGAGTAGTAGTAGTAAGGTGTAAACTATCTAGAAGTAATCTGGATGAACTGGGTCAGCTTTAAACATAAGCCTATAAATTGACCTGCATATCTAGTGTTCATGGTCTCCAAGATCTAGGCACCCATAAGCACAGAGAAAAAAAGAGCAGACAGACATAGATTCACAATAGATTCAAATTGTTTTTGTATAAATAATATAAAGTGTAGGATCAAAGTCGTAGGAAGAATTATGGATTAATTACATTTTTTTATTGAGCTCGTGGTTTGATTCCCCGCAGAGGCACTGGTTCATTTGCATAGCACTGGCAGACGCTATTTGTCCAAGAAAATCTCTATTAATTTAAGACACCGCCGTTCGGATTCGGCTATAAACTGAAGGTCCCTGTTCTCTTCGAACAGTTATTAATAGAGATACCCATGCTCCACCTAGGGGAGACTTGACTGAGTCAATTCAGGGAAAATTATATTTTATTCTGAACAAATTCTTAGTAGTCCTCGAATAGCACCCTTTTGCTCCGATTCCAACTGCGCGTACACCTTCCTCTATATCGTCACGGCCCCTGGGACGTTTTCTACGTAGCTGTACCGGTTTCCCGTTTGAACCGAGGAAAGAGGGAGAAATCCAGCGTTGCTGGATTTGGACTGTAAAGGCAATGGGTCAACGTGGCGACCCTGTGCTTGGTCAGAAACTCCCAACCAAATTTGGCGCACACCTGTCGCATGACCAAATCATCAGTAATAATTATTTGGGCGCTACCATACAAAGTCGTTAGCTCATCAACAATCAGACGAATGTTTTTGCTCCGGACAGAATTCAGAAGCGCCTTCACTTTGGCCGGCGCGTTGGTCTACTTCCATGTGTTCCCGACCTTCCTGGAACAGATTGTGCCAATCATATACTCAATCACTTCGAGGGTCTCCTTCACGGGTTTCTCGAGTTTGACACAGAATTTAGCGCTACTCGAGGTTTTCCCCCCATTTTGGATTTCGAAACACAGAGGTTCATGGAAATCAATGTGCCCGCAGGCGACTGGAAAATATATATTCCTGCCGCACTCTATCGCTCCGTTTGCGTTCACAAATTCAGTCCTACTACTTTTGTTTCTACCCTATATGGTCTGCCATGTTTATTTTGCATGCTATGTACACTTGAAAGAAATAATAGGTCAAAAATAAAAAAAAAATTGTTAAACAAAAAAGACTATACGTCCTACAATCTTAAAACTATTTGGCTGATCGGCTAATTTGGCTAGAAATCGGCAGAGCTTCAAGAGCTTCAAATTGGAAAATATTGTGGTTTTGGTAAAGCATTTCAGCTGTCCTCTTTTTATATTGTAGAACATTTTAATACTGAGAATAATAATACAACACTACACTACCAAAAATCAATTTAGCCATGGCGTTGTGCCAACTCAATGAGCTAATGATGACAACTTGGGAGGTTCTCGAAAAATCGATTATTTTTACACATTTCTTTCAGCACTACATAGCCAAGAAATTAAAACATATAAAGAACAATTTTTCAATAGCTTTCTACATTGAAGGGTCTTTGCAGTAGAACTTTTGGAGTCTAGTTTTAGTTAAGAAATAAAAAAGCCAAAACTGTCCCACTCCGTTTGTTTCTAAAAATCTTAAAAATTAAATTTTAATTTTAATGTCTTCGTAAAAAGTTTAAAATTCTACGAATCACAAGTTCGGCAGAGCATGTAGTTACGTAGGTGTTAGTGAGAAGGCTAGTAAGGTAAAGAAAATGGTATTTTAATACTTGCTATTTGTAATTCATAAGCGGTTAAAACGCTGCTTTAACAAGTATCATGTATGTATTAAACTTATTTATTTGAATAATTTTTTATAAAAAGTTGATGGAACTTGGAACTCGATTTTATTTTGTATTAACACGTTCTTCTTTAGACTTAAATTTATTTTGACAGTATGATAAAATTCCTGTTTTATACTGTTAAAGAAAAAATGGTCAAGTTTTCTAAAACTGTGCATAAATTTGCCTTTATTAAATCTTTAGTTTATAAACAAGTAAAAACTTTATCTAAAAGCTGAGCTAGCAAAAAAAAAAAAAAAACAAAACATTGAAGTAAATAAGTAGAACCATGTTTCGAAAACCTTAAGTAAATATATATACAATTCACTGACTTGACTCCACCACTAGGTGGTAGAGGTGGAATACTATCGATAGTGCCACCACTCGATAGTTTAGACTTTGATAGTCGAAACTATCGATAGTACTATCGAACAAAGTGGGGAAAATTCTAATACTTACAAAAATAGTATTTCAAAATTTTTAACAGAAACATTTTATTGATGACATTGTAAAAATCAAACCCCAAAAACTGTCCATTCAATAATTAACAATCATAAAATATTTATCTTTCAAGTAGCTTGTTTTTGTGGCAGAAGACCAACATGTCGACATTTCTAGGTTTCGGTCGGGTCCTTATGTCCAAGACTATAAGGCCACTTCCTCTCACTTTCAGTAGAAGTTGCAGGAGTGCATAAACATTTGTTGACTAAGTTTTGTAGTCCAACACAGTCGGATCCCTGAAAGTTGAATAATTTTTAGTTACATTTTTTAATTGTTTATACTAAACTTCCAAAAGCTCAATGGATTTGCATTTTGGCTTAAATTTTGACTGGCCAAATAATGTGGAATGTCAAACATTGCTGCTATCTAATTTTTAGAGATCTTTTTTTCTGTTTTTTGCTACACGAATTTTATGGAATTCGAAATTTTGGAAGCCAAAGTCGTCTACTATCCGGAAATGCTGGACGTCTGTGGCAATCATTAAGGCTAAAGTGGCATCGATTTTTGGTTTTTTAGGCGAAGAATTTCTATAACAATTTGACTTATTTAAATAATTTTTTTTGGTCCCCATCGGATTTGGTAACTCTAAAAGCGTAGGATGGTCAAAAAGGTTCGACTTGTTTACCACTGGTTTTGTATTCTTTTTGTCATATTGCCAATTTTTTGTCCGTTGATTTGCCAAAAAAGTTTTTTACATACAAAAGTATACTATCGATATATCGAACAAATCCATCGATAGTATTTGTAAAAGGAAACTATCAATACTATCGATAGTGCCATCGATAGTGCCATCGATAGTATCCCACCTCTACTAGGTGGAGCATGGGGATCTCTATTAATAACTGTTCGAAGAGAAGAGAGTTTATTATACTTAGCTCTCAATAAAAAAATATGCATCCCAAATTCTGAAATACGTGAACTCAAATTTTTATTTACAAAAAATTTCAAAAAATTCAAAATTGTATTCTTTTTTTTTTGCCCATGCGTTTGGCTTGCAAGAGTATCATCCATATGTACTACATATATACCAAATATTTATGTTTATAGTATTTGACAGAATTCCACAAGTGCAGCCAAAAGTTTTGACATTGCAAATGTCAATGCCATTTATTTCTAGAAAAAAGAAAATAATTCCTAAAAATCTAATGAAAAACTAGAATTTACGAAAATCCTACTATGCAGTAAATTACATTTTTAACGAGGGAAATTTTAATGAAATATTCTCGAAATCTACTTTTGATTTATGCAGTTATGTACTTATATACTTCCTACACTTATATCATTACAGTTTATGGCAAGCGCGTTATAGCGCGTTCCTGCTTCTACGAGGATATGGATGATGCCCCAGACAAGTGCGCCATGGACACAACCTCGTCCTATATAAAGACCGTCTATTGCCGCACTTGCACCAGCGATGGCTGCAACGGGGCCTCGAGCTTTATGCCTCTAACAGGACTTATAATACTGCCGTTACTGGCGCTGTTCTCGCAGTTATGCAAATGAGCTGAGCAACTTACTCGGGGTTCGGGAGCAGTGCCAGAAACTGGTTCTTAACTTAATCACCAAGAGCATAACTGAATTTATAACTTACATACTATATACAAAAGTCCTCTCGAGTCGAGTTTTTTAAGTGTTTTTTTTTTTTGATAAATTTTACAACAAAATATATGTATTGTGAGCTAAAGTTTTATTTTTGCCTAGTTAACTTATTGTATCTGAAAGTATGTGTATCTGTAACTTAAGTCAGCATGCCTTAAAAATTGTTGCACAAACTGTTTTCATTTAAAGCACAAGAATTTTTCATACTAAAAACTGCTGAGTCACAATTTTGAAAACACATAGTAAATATATATGTATGTAAATGTTATAAGCTATATACTGTAAGTGGTTTCTAAATGTATGTAAACAAAAGAAATTGTAATAATATTAATTAAAGGCAAAACCTAAGCAAAAGCAATCAATAAATTTTAGACCAAAAAATTTACTTAAACACTCCAAAAATTAAAAATTACTTATAATTGCATATTTGGCATAAAATATATTTAACTCTTTATATATATATAAGAACTACGGTATATAAAAATTGTATATGCAGAGAGACACTTTTTTGTATGATTTACTTTTTAAATAAATTAAAGCATTAGTAATTAATTAAAGAGGCGTTTTTTTTGACTTGATCACGAAGAAGTTGAAATAAACTAAATTTAAGACCCCACTTGAAGCCAACGCAGGTTCAAAAGTCAGTCAGTTTGTCATGCACTCAGTTAGTCAATCAAACATTTAGTCACTCAACATTCGAGATTTTTGCGTGGAGCACAATTAACTCATTAAATGAATGCAAAGCAAAAAGCTGAACTCATTTCCGTTTGATGTCAGCTCTGAAGCGTTCTACAAAGAGTGAAGATTCGAGATGGCATTGCTCTATACATGTGATATATAGGTATACATAGTTCTATGTACAAATGTACGGACTATTTGTGTATGTAACTGACAATGTCAAGCGCAATGAGGCGAGACAATTGTTTTTGATTTGCGTTTTGTAAATTTTTATTTTTTAAAGCGCAAATTTCTCAAGACGTAATGCAATTTAAATTTGTGATTTTGTAGAATTGGAAAAACCACTATGAATCTAATTGAATGTGGGTGCTATATGCAGTTTTTTTTTTAATTTTAATTAAGTTCTTCGTGGTTGCGGAAGTACAAGTGCTGTTAATTAGAAGATTTAATAAAGAAGCTGTACATTGCGATTTTTGATGCGGTCTTAATTAATAAAGATTTTAAAATGGAAATTTCAAACCGAAATAATTTTATTGCGAATTACAACAGAAGGTTTCAAAATGATTTAAAAATGGGCATGTGGATTCTAAGAAAATTAATATTAAATAAATAATTCGGTTTTGTCTGTTACGATTTAAAAAAAATTTCGTTAAAGGTAATGTAATAAAATAAATAAGGGCGGGTCAAATTTTTTTGCCACAAAGGCGAATACCGATTACTCATTCACGATCTGTATCGATTTCATTCAATTTAAAAAAAAAAATGTGGTACAGTCGAGGCGGTGCCCGACAGTGGAATACCCTGCACCTTTTGTGTCAAAAAAATGTTTCCTGCATATTCCATCTAAGAAATTTCCATTGCATGTAACTACAACGCATCGCTTTGTTAAATTTCAGATGAAAATACTAAACGGTGGCGCTAAAAACCGCGAAACTCTACTGCGGGGGAACGGGGGAATGATTCATGATTCATGATTCAACAAACATCATCTTTCCAGGAAATATGCGCACCTGCTGGTAAAGTTTCGTGTCTCTAGCTCTTATAGTCTCCGAGATCTAGGCGTTCATACGGACGGACAGACGGACGGACGGACATGGCTCAATCGCTATCCGAGGTTATGATAAGCATTTTGGTATAAAGGACTTGGGGTCTGCCACGCCTCCTTCTGTCCGTTACATACATTGCACAAATCTAGTATACCCTTTGTACCTATAGGTACAGGGTATAAAAATTCGAGTGTTTTTCTTCACTCTTTGTATAGTCAAAGCTAATTGTTTTCCTTATTTTACTTTTTTTTTTTTTTTTTTCAAAAATTCAACTTAAGAAATAAAAACATATACATAAAATGAAAATGAAAAAAAAAAACAGGGAAAAACATTTTATTTATAAACGTTTTGAAACCACAAGTTTGGTGCTCCCCATTTTATTTATGTCGTTTCAAGCCGAATGTTTTATCGCAAGAGGCATTAAAACTAACTAACAAAATAGGTTTAAAAGTTTACGCATTTTAAACAGAAATAATTTTTAAAACATTTTTAATTCAATTTTTTTTATTACATTTTTTTTTTTTTTGTTTTTTACGTTTTTCAAAAAAGTTTGTTACAGCTAACAGGAAATATATAAATAAAGGCGCATCAAACTTATTGCGACAATAAGATATTGCATATCGCGATTACTCATTATTACTTATTCACGATCTACTACTGTGTCCAAAAAGAAAGACTTTTTTTAAAGAACTCTTCATTAATTCATCCCAATGTATTTCAACGCCTTTAAAGTAATCCTCTCCGGACACAAGGCACTTATACCAAAGTTTTTCCCAATCCTTCATAGGTTGGGATAGACTTATTATTAAAATTCTGTTTTCGGTACTAATCGAGATTTGATGCGTTTTAGGCCTAAAGCGTCTTTTAAAATGATATTGACGGATGTTGGCCAACATCGATGTTTTCGATATTTTTAGCTAAGATACATTCTAAAAAAGCGAAAAGTGTCTGCGACGTGGATCCGTTGATTGCACATATTTTGTCCGTAATAGAATTTGATCGATAATCGAAAATCGAAATAAAAGTATCGATGATAGGAAAAAAATAAAAAATACTTCCAGCACTTTTTTGAACCATTTGGCCAATTCGTTTTAATTCCTCTTGCAACAAAACACTCGGTTTCAAACCACATAAAAAAATTCATTTTGGTGAAATTGAGTGCACCAAACGAATCCGAATAAGATGTTCGGATTCGTTTTCCGGAACACGGCCGAATATTTATATTTCTAAATACGTTATATTCGTATATTGCATACCATTTCTGATTGTTAAGATAACCGACATGAGCCAAGCAGTTGGGTATAAGTGCCCACACCATAGCAAAATATAAGCCAATAAAAGGACCACTATTGACCAGATGTCACAGTTCACTTAAACTTAAAAATAACTACAAAGATTAAATCAAGACCAGACATCCCTTTGTCTAAGCCAGTAGTGGGCAAAACTCATACAAACAAACATTTCTTTGTGTTAGTGAGTAGCGCAGTAAGCAAGAGCGCACAAGAGCGCAAGATCGACAATCAAGCACAAACGAGAGAGAATATTGTCACACTTACACTGTGCCGACTGCGCTGCAGCAGAATTTTGTGCCCTATCCACGCGTGTTATGTAAATTAAGAGACTGCCCACCACTGGTCTAAGCCATAAGTATAACTAGAGGACGCAGTAGCTACCTGTTTCTCTGTTAGAAGGACCAGATAAATGGTCAATACCCACTTACTGAAATTTCTGTATTTAATCCTTATAAAACAAACACAAATGATCCTTACAGCATCATTCTTCATCCCACAGCGCCGCTGGTTTTTGCTTGGTGTCCAAACTTCAGGCTCCTTAAGGTTCGCATACTCTTAGCCTGGGTTTTCACCCAGCCACTTTTATAGAGCCTACGGACGTTTTGAGCGCTTTTTGCATGTTGGCTCATTGTGGCTATCTGCGTATATCTGCACGCTCTTCGAATCTTAACGTTTGACTTCCTTTATTGTCTGGATCTGCTCCTATAGCGAGGTACATATAACTGCGCAGGGCGAGGTTTCCTCCAGAGTTTAGCATTAAATACGGAAGTAATCGTACATCCGCTTGCTCACCTAGCACCTGATCAACTAATGCTTGGAAAGAGGCTATCTGCTCTGCAGAATCGTAACCCAAGTCCGTTCAGTTTTTGTTTCTGAACAGATCTGCATAGCTAAACTATCTTTTAGCAAGAGGATCGCATTCGGCCTAGTATTTTCCTTTGTAGCATATTGTGGACTCGCTTCGGTCTCGCACGCACTTTCTTCAACTTGTGGGGTTACCTGGGAGTAACCGGGTGTCTACGGGAGTCAATGCGTCCGTATCACCATCTTGGCTCATGCAGCCGTTGCAGCTCTCAATGGGGACCTGCATCGGTTGGTAAAATGTGGCTTTACAGTTCCAAGTGCAATATATATAATGTATATTGCAAATAATCCAAATTTCCAACTTTAATCTACCCTGTTACAATAGTCGTCCGTAAGAATGGCGTACACCTTCATTTGAAGAAAGGCGTATATCTTAGAAGGTTTAATTTTTATAGAAGCTGCTTACTGGTCACGTCGACTTGTCGTTCTTTTAAGAAAGAATTAATTTCAAAATCGCGACAGTATTTTAAATTCCCGAAACTAAAAAGCTTTTAAAGCTTTTCGTGTTCATTGCCTAAAATAATCTAGAGATCTATTGTGTTAATGTCCGGAGATTGAATTCTTACTGAAGCTTCTTACTGGCCCCGTCGACTTGTCGTTCTTTTAAGACAGAATTAATTTCAAAATCGGTATTCATCGTACCCAGAATTTTAAATTCCCGAAATTAAAAAGCTTTTAAAGCTTTTCGTGCTCTTTGCCTAGACTAATCTAGAGATCTATTGTGTTAATGACTTATGCAGACCCATCGAAAGAAAAGTACAGGACCGGTGGTGACTTTCGTTGGGTCCTGAGCGCACTCCGAATTTTCGAAGAATTTAAATGTTTATTTCAAATCTTCATGTAAGCTTAAGTAATTATTAATCCTAAGGTTTGACTGTTTTAAAACTAAGTCGCATATAAATAAATTCCATCTTTTCCGCATTTTCTTTGCTAGTTAATTTCTATACTAAAATATTTTTAACGCCTCTTAATTTAATTATGATAAAAAAAACAATAAAAAAAATTATTACAAAACCAAAACAGCTTTAGCATTAAATCTCAAAAGTCATAAGAAAAATTACAACGAAAAAATTATAAATAAAATGGGTGGCAACAAAATTTAAACTTGTCGCACGACTTTTATGTGTAATTTTTTATTTGATTTATTTCTCCTATAAATATTTTTATTATTTTTACGTAGTGCATTTTGCTTGACAAAAATGTCATAGAATTTTTGCAAAAAAAAACTAGCAATATATCATAGTGCAAAAAAAAAAAATGAATATGGAAAATTTGAAAATGACATTGTCGTACGTTACGCATACGCCCCGAGGTGCTGCGTTGGCTGCTTTTGCTTAGCTTCGGTGGGGTCTGTATGCTAGCTCTGACTACGAGCTCTGTCCGGGGGTCTGACTGGGGGTTTGGCTGGGGTTCTGCGCATGCGCAGCATTTTAATTGCGCAAAAGGCCGGGGCAGCAGCAGTTACTAGATACAACAGACTATGGATGACTAAACTTGGCCAAAGTTTAAGCTCCTAATCCGATACGCGTTATTGTTTGTTTTTCGTTTTTTTATTATTGGCAGCTCGAGACGGGCCGGACTCGCCAATCAAGTCCGGCAACATGGCAGGCGTGAGTTGTCTATGCGTGCAACAACAGCAGCAGCAAATAGGTTGGTTACAGTCGGGATATCACGACTTCAATATACCCTTTACTCTTCTTAATTTTCAGATTGGAAGATTGGTGAAAATCTTGATCATGTCCACATGGATCTACATACCGACTGCAGCTGCTTCACACATATATATATATTTCTTACTTTGTTTTCCTTCTAGATAACTTCCAAAATTTTTATCAGATTTAAATAAATTTTCAACCATGGTTGGGTAGTAAATGAATGAAGGTCTTTGACAAGTTTTAACTTAGTATATGGAAAAGTTTGGTGGTAGTTAATGCTAAACTGCTTACGGGGATTGAGAGATGGTATTCCCGAAGTACAAACAAAATTTGTATATTTTTGTGTATATGAGTCAACAAATTTTCCAACACTCTTTTTTTATTGGGTCTCCTAGCCAAAGAGGGCTTACATTTTGTAATTTTTGGCTATAATTTCCAAAGTTATCGACCAAAAGTGCATGGGTAATAGAAAATAGTGGGTTTCAATACTGCAACTTGAAAAATGTGGGAAAATCCACAAAATTTCTTTGGGGAAGCGGGAAACCAAAAAACTTTTTCTGAAGACGCAACTTTTAGCAAAATTTCTCAGTTCTCAGCTCGTCAAGAAACATATAACACGATCCAGCAGACGGACAGTACTAAATCGATTTTGTCGTCCTGATAGTTTCGGATAGTAAAAGTAGAAGTGTGGGGTCTTACATGTTCTTCTTCATGTTGCACTCAATATGCCCCTCCACACAAAGTATAGCGTATTGAAACAACAACTGCATCGATAGCTCTAACGATGACAACAACAGCGACGCACATTTTTCACGCTTTGTCATTTAAGTCTTATATACAATGTACATAGACACTATATACAATTTTTCCTTATGTTGTTTGTCAGACTGTTTGTCATCTAATGTTGCAGATTAATGTCAAGATTTGCATACGAAAACATAAATTTGTGGTGTGTGGCAGTTTGCTGAGTTTTCCAGCCAAATTTGGCCAAAAATTCAATTGAGTTCCAAATGGAATATATGGACATAAGCTACTCCACGCATTAGAGTGATTTACTTTGACAATTGTTTAAATATCCTGATAAGCAAATCTGTTTTTTTCAACTTCAGATTTAAGTTAGCTTTATATGGAGTTTTGTTTTTAATTGCAATATATTTTAAAATCGTGGATTGAAAATAATGATTCATTTAGCAAATTTGATCGTGGGTAAAGCTTTTTGTTTTTTTTTCCTTTAAGGACATCAAAGCTCGCACAAAAAAATTGTTGGTTAAAAAAGTTTTACCCCCGATTTACATATCCAATTATGACCAAGAGACAGCATCTGGATTATAATAACCACACAGCATTAGAAAAAAAGCCTTTTGGATACCCTGTACCATCTCATTGTAATCAAATTCGGCATATTGATTGACTTGGTTTCGATATCTTCATGAACAAACGAATTAAATCTAAATCTTTTGTTTTTCGATTATAATCACGATTTGACGCCCTATGCTCCAAATAGGAGTTAAAGGAACATATATGCATATATATACCAAAAAAAATAAAATAAACTTGTCTGCTATGAAAAAATAATGGCCTAATCTAAAAGTTTGCTTGCTTTAGCTCTTACCATCGCTGAGATCTACGGACATAGGTATATCGACTTCTCTAGTCAGCCTGATCAAATCATAGGTTACTTTGAGGGATCACCGCAAAAACGCGCTTAAAGTTATACCATCTTCTGCTTTTGAAGAAGGATCACCCGGTTAGATACTCAAAGATTAAGGCATTGCATTAATATATGCAGGACAATATTTTGTACCTGTTGGATATCGCATAACTAGACAAAAGGTTCGTGTCGATAGGTGCAAGGAATTAAGAATAAAGAATTGTGATTATTTCGGAAAATTTTCGAAAAAAGTGTCTCAAAAAATGCGGTTTTTAAAATTGTAACCCGTATTCTGATTTCTCATTTTGAACAATATGAAAAAAGCTTTTTCTGACTCATTTTAGAATAAATTGAAGTGCAAGAAACTTTGAATTAAGAATGATCAATATAAGAATACGACTGGAAAAGGTCAAAAATTGTGACTAAAATCCTATCGGATCTAAAGTATAAAACTAGTCGAGCCTAAGATAAGTTGAATTTAATTTGCGGTATTTACCAATCTTTAAATAATGTTATAAATATATTACGTATAAGAAATTATAATTTTAAAATAAGATTAAAAAAATCTTTTAATAGGATATTTTAAGGTAAATAAGATATTTTAATTTCGATAATTTTTGTTGCATAATTTCAGACTTTTAACTTTATTTAAATTTTGATTCCATTTGAAAAATTTTGAATTTTTTTTTTAAATTCAAAACAAAAATTCTAAAAATCTCAATTTAAGATTTTATAATTTTTTATTATTTTTTAGCAATGACGAGCCGCTTGGAAGACCTGAATATGCAGACAATATATTCCCTCTGAGTCATAGATTCGACGAAATAAAACTTAAGCTAGATAATCGGCCGTGCTCCGGAAAACAAATCCGAACTTTGGATTCAGATTCGTTTTGAAACCGAATTTTTGTCATTTGCTTTGAAACCGAATGTTTTGTTGCAAGAAAGATAATTAGAACAAATCGACAAAATCGGTTTGAAAAAGTACAAGTTTTTTTTTAAATATTGTTTGATATTCTTAGATTATATTTTTGGCAACTTCAAGCTATAAATTTATTGACAATTATTTTTAATTATTTTTTTTCTGACAACCCAAAAAATAGTATGCAAAACGAATGTTTTTTTGTTTGGGTATGCGCACGTATCATACACGAACACATGACCGATTGGGATCCCGCGTTACACTAAAAAAATTTTCCTTGTAACAAAAATAGCTAAGCTATGTTTAATTTCAATAAATATTGTTGGAAGTGTAATATTTTTGTGTAATTTAATATATAATAAATAAATATCGACAAAAAATTCGTTTTCCGGAGAACGCAAAAACGAATGCGAATAAAATTGTTCGGTTTGGTTTTTTCGTTTTCCGGAGCAAGGCTGAATGTTAAAAATATATTCCGTATAAGAACTTGTAATTTTAAAAGAATGAAAACAACTTTTAATAGGGTATTTTAAGATGAATCTGATATCTTAGGCTCGATCATTTTTGTTGCTTAATTTAAGACTTTTCATCTAAGAATTTTTCATTTTTTTTTTTTCAAATTAAAATCAAAAATTATAAAAATCTCAATTTAAGATTTTATAATTTTTTACTATTTTTAATCAATTACGAGCCGCTTGGAAGATTATACAGACAAAATATGCCTTCTGAGTCATACATTCTACGCAAGATCATCTAATCTTGCCGAATAGCTAAGTTTGCGGGCTAAAAATGAACTGCTCGAAAACAAAATTAATGCGAACTAATACTGACTCAAATCAGCGGTTCAAAATTGGCGTCTCCAAATTATCAGAAGTAGAGTCCTTATCTTGAAAGCATTATCAGAAATTCTGGCGGATCCCCGAAGACATACTTTGCCGCATCGCAAAAGCTAAGCAGTCGTTCGGTCATCTGTCGAAATTTTGGAGCTGTCCGAGAACCTTTAACTCGAACGTTAAGTCAACATTGTTATACGGCATGGAACGCAGCTGCGAGAGACATCAAGAAACTGCAAATATTTGTAAACTGATAGCTGCGCAAGATTCGCAAAATTTTCTGGTCAACTGGAATATAAAACATAGATCTATGGCTCCAGACACAGCAAAAAATACTCAGGAACTGGGTCGGAAACACTCTGCGGAAGGCTCACGAAGATTTTGTTCGGGGAGCAGAACAAGGGCAAGATCTGCACACACATGGCAGCGTCGAATCATTGAAAAATTATGAAAAAAATTAAAAACTATAAATTTCACTATAAGGTCGAATGAAAGTCAGGCCTTCTTACAATTGCAACTATTGTAGAAAAAGGACAAAGAGGACAGCAGTGTTATTCAAAGCTTGCACATTAAAATTTTCCGTCTAGATTTTTTTTTTTAAATTTTTAACGCATGCTTCACCCCATGTCTAGAAAAATGGAAGTAGCGCCATCTACTTACGACTTATTGTAGACTTAAAACTTGCATAAAAGCTTTAAATGATTAAGTTCGTTTAGCAAAGTTGCAAACCAACAAACTAAGGTGACCGTGCTTTATAAATTGCTACAAATTGTTTGCAAATTGCAAAATTAATTTAAATTGATTTTTTTAGGTAATATATTATTATTATAAAATGAATCGTGCTTGATATATTTTAAATAGATGACGAATTTACTAACAAGTTGCTGAGTTAAAAATTGTGTCCTTTATCAAACACAACAAAAATTTTATGACCTCGACAAATACCTTCAAAAAAAAAAAGCAATAAAAAAAACCATCCTCAACGCTTTCGCATGCCGCCATAACTGTCTGGCTTCTTAAGCATGAGGGCATTCCCGAAGACAACGCAAACGTCATCATGGACGACGCCTGCGTCACTGCTGGCGTCAGCGTTGGCGTCGACACAAAGCTGCCGCAGCCGCCGCCGCCGCCTGTGGCACATTGGCTGCGTAGCCTGCGGCGTTCGGCACAGTCTTTTCTCGGACGACCAACCGTTTGCATCGCGCGCTTTTCGAAAAGATTTTAAAGCAAAGGATAAAGGAAGATAAAGCTATTTTTAAAAAGCAAAGCAAAAGACCGTTGCATTGTTTACCGGAAACCGGCGCCATTTTGTCGTCGTGCGTTTATTAGTCGCTGTATACTGTACGTGTGTGTGTATTTGTGTGCAAATTGCTAAGGATATTATTACAGACTAAACCAAACAAAGTGCAGAGAACACAAATTACGCTTATATACACATATTAAATAACTATATACATATACTATATACGCTTAAAACTATGTCATCGCATATGAAGTTTGTTATGGCTGGATTTTGCCTGCTGGTCGCTGCTTATAATATTGAAGGTATGATTTTTTGTGTGGGTGGCCATATTTCTGTTAATTTTTTTTTTGTGTTTCGAAAAATCTTTTAAATCACTTACCTGTAATTACATCTGCCACTACAAGGCCAATCTCCAGGTGCTCCCATGAGCAAATCCAAGCAAACAAAAATAATAACATTAAGAACAACCACACAGCAACAACAAAAAGCCAAAATAATAACAACAACAATTGGAATACTTGCCGGTTTTTAGCCATTAACTCACTGACTGACTGCATGAATGAAATGTTTCAAATTTTATTTAAATTTGTTTGGTTTTTTTTTTTTTTTTTGATTTTGGATTTTCTATTTTAAGTTTTTCCATTTGCCAAATTTTTACGATTTTTCTGCGGTGTTTATAAAAGTTCATTAATTGTTTCATACTTATAAGTAAACATTGTTTCCATCACTCTCTCTCTCTTCTAAATAGTTTCTGATAATGATAATGCTCAAGATAATGCTTCTTCTTTTTTGAAGATTAAACCAAAACTGATACTATAAACAATTTGACTGATGATAATAGATCAGTAAATATATTTCATTATATTTTGTGAAATAATAAGTGTGCTAATAAATTTTCGAAACAGCGTGCATACAATAATTAAAACTTTTTTTCACCAAAAAAACAAAGTAACTCCAATTATTTTCAGATGTTTGGGGCACGATTGTTATTCTGTTGTTTTAACTAAAAATACAAAATTTAAATTATTAAAGTTAAGATTTTATTTCAAGAAAAAAAAGCACTAAGCAATTTCCAATATTACTCTATCTATGCAGCAGTATTATTTTACTTGGGCAAAAATACATAAATTTTGGCACTTGGTATCAAGTTTCTCGTTAGGGCTAGTCAAAAACTAGGTCAATTGCGTGGATATGATTGCAAACATTTTTGCACAATGCACAGTGGTCCGGAACTTCGATTTGCTGGCATAAATAAATTTAGCACTTTTAACACTTGTGACTATAAAATCTAACAAAAAATATTATTAAATTTTTGGGCAAAAATACATGAATATTGACACTTGGTATCAAGTTTCTCGTGGTCCAGAACTTCGATTTGCTGGCATAAATTCGAAAAAGGTAGCTAGGACGTTGAAATTTTGCACATTTACTACTTGTGACTTTAAAATCGAACAAAAAAATTGAATTCTAGGGAAAAATACATAAATTGTGGCACTTGGTAATAAGTTTCGCGTTAGCGGTAGTCAAAAATGTTATCAATTGCATGGAAATGATTGCAAAACAAACTCCGATTTGCTGGCATAAATTCTAAAAAAGAAAATTACCAAAAAAAACGAATAATCTAAAATGTAATGAATAAAATGCAAGACTAATTGGTCCACTCATCCACTCGGACTTTTAAATTTATATAAAAAAAAAAGATTATCATCAATAAATAAGACAAAAAAAAACAAAAAAAAAAAAAATGTATGCCAACTAATCGCAGTTTCAGACCACTGTGCGATGCTTATATACACATATGTACATATAAGTACATACAATATATTTGGCTAAGTATAAGTGCCTCGAAAGCAAAAATTATCATATCCCCTCATGCGGGTTTTCATAAGGGTATAAAAATAACGAAACTGTGGGTACTACTGTGGGTGGTTGTAACTGAACTCATAAATAAATTTAATAAATCCTCTAAAAAAAAAAGCTAAAAATTAACGACAATGTGAAAAATTTGTATTTTCAATCTATTCAATTTAAACCAAAACCGTCAAAAGCTAAATATTTTCTTATAAATAACATCTATAAAAAAACGAGCTCACAGAAATTCTTAAATCATCACAATCGCAAGAATCTTGCATAAGTTTAATAATGATCTTAAGTATTTAATTCCAAAGAACTGATTGAAATTTTTTTAAATTAAATATGTAGATGCGAATTTTTAACCACTCACTTAAGAAATTGATTGGAAATACATATTTAAACAACGGAACTATTAAAAATTCAATTTCCTTATGAGAAATTCAATTTTTTTTTTTTCATTTTGGTTTCAATTATACGATTTATTTAAAAATCGTTTTGCGAAAATTTCCAGATTCAATTAATTTGAAAAACCAAAATTACGGATGATCAATCAGCAACAAACGACTTTGAGATACCTTGTACCATCACAATAAACAAATAAATAAATGAAACAATTTCGATCAAATTCGGCATAGTACTTAAGAACTCCAACAACTTTTGATTGCCGAATTTGGCTAAGTTATCTTCGTAAACAAGCGAATTATATCCTAAAAGCTATTTTCGACCAATCGCTACTGTGGGAACTATGTACAGTGCTGCGAAACTCTAAAAACTTTCCAACGCCAAACTTTGTTACGATATCTACATAAAAAAAAAAATAATTATGCTTCTAAAAACTTTGGGTTTTTTCGAGGTGCTTTGTAATACCTCTATGGAAGCTGCATAATATAATATTATAACCCCGATATTGAAAAAATAAAAGAAACTTGTCTTTCTTGAGATAATAATAATAAACCCGAAAGCTCTTTTGCTCTTACCAATTTTAAGATCTGAGCATTCATAAGGACGGACAGAGATACAGATGCACTTATCTTTCGATTTCTCTAATCACGCTGATCTTACTTTAGGTAGGGAGACTTCGACGTCTCCTTCTCTATGTTACATATATTTTCGGCTTGCACAAACGTAATATACCCTTTGTACCTTAAGGTACAATGTTGAAAAAGGGTCTTCTAAAAAGAATGTTGATGAGGGAATACAGAATTAATTTAAAGACTGTGTGTAAAAAAAAAACTTTGTTAGTAACAACGCTAGAGCTAGAGAAAATAAACTGTAACCCGATTCGTTAAGGCTAGGGTTCTAACTCTTCATTCCTTTATTATTTGATTGAGTGGTATCGATTAAGCAAAATTTTGCTTTTTTGTTAACAGTCGGAAGTGCAGTTCGTTTTGAAATCACATGTTTGGTGCTCCCACTTTCACCAAAACGAAGTTTTTATGTGGTTTGAATCCGACTACTTTTTTGAAAGTGAAACCAAATCAAATTAGCAAAATAGGCTTAAAAGTGCAAGTAATTCAAGCTGAAATAATGGAATTGGGAGCACACAAAATCGAACAAGATTTTTTCGTTTTCGGGAGCACGGCCAATCATTCGCTTTTGTGAAGCATGATTTTTAAGTCGTTTATTTTTTGAAAATTAAAAAAAATAATAATTGGTTTTTTTTAGATTAGTTCGGCACCTAAAAGGGCAAGTTTCTATGAGGCATTAGAAAGAAGGCGCCATTAAACCTTTTCCTTACTCTATGATAAAATAATTACCATCCGTATCGTGTGGAGTTTACTTTGTTTAATTTAGTTATTAATGCTCGATACCAGAAAAAAAATCGAAACGAAGTGAGTCTTCCAAAAAAACACGATACCGATTCGATTCTGCCAAAAAAAAAAATCGATATCGACTTTTTGACGTTTTTTTAAAGAAAGAATTAAACAAAATGGAGGCGTTTACTCGACAAAGAAACCAAAATTTTCTAATGTTCATAATAAATTGAGATAGGGGTTATAAAATGAAACTGAGAATGATATAAACTTTTTCTTATTTAAATTTTTTTCGCATAGCTTATTGCAGCGGTGGGCACGCACCAGAGCTGAAAATCGCATGGGGAACCTTTATGGTGGAGCTTTTTGCAAAATAAATTTCAAGCGCCAAATGTAAAACGAAATTTAGCTCGATACCGATACTAAGCAAATTGGTATCGGATCGACGATTAATCCAAAATATAGGTATCGAATATTCAGTATCGACTTCGATGTTCTCGATATTCAAAATATCGGATCGGTATTGCGCATAACTTATTATCATAACAATATGGGGCTGAAAGTTGTACATATAACATAACCTAAATAATTATTTCTCTATTTTCAAAAACAAATTTGCTCAAAAGTATGAATGTATTTTTGCTTAATTTTGGGTATTATGCTAACTTAGTAGCTCTAGGGTTAGTAGGGTAGTAGTTTACCCTAATATCTTTATTTTTATGGATTTGTCTTTACTTTTTAAATAATTTTTCATGAACGTTGATCACTTTCAAAAAATGCAGAAATCATTTACATTTTTTTGAATGACGTGTCAATGATTCTGAGAGACTGTAGTCAGTCTTCATTTTCTTTCACATGAAACAACAACAAAAATCACCCTATATAAACAAAATTTGTTTTAAGACCTGTATATATATTTCAAAATTTCTTTTTCAATGAGCTTTCCTCGAAAACTGAGTTTGTTGGCCTTTTCTCCCAATCAGCATATTATTGGGTCAATGTTTGATGGATCGATACGCTGCAAAAATCTGGCTGTCAAATTTTCAAACACAACAAATTTGGCATGATTGGCAATCTAAAAATATTAGTTCCACAATTTGCACGTTTTCCAGCTAGTTTGTTTGTTGCTACAAAAATATAAACAAAAACAAACATGTTTAGATGAAAAGCTCCATAAATCGCATGAGAATTTAAAGATCTGCTGCCAGTGCAAAGAATTTGCTGCATTCGAAAAATTTTTATTTCCCATACTTTTTTTTGTTTACTAAATAAACTTCAATTAAGGCCCTGAACTTTGAACTTCAAACTTTGCTTAACTTCGAATTATGGGCCAGCCAAAAATTTTGTATGCTAATTAAAGCGGAAGTTGCAAACTCGATAATAAAGACCCCAATTAAGGCCCCAAGTCAAGCCAATTTAAGGCCATAGAAAACTGCAATGGCATTGAGTGATGTATCTGTGTGTATCTATGTAATGTATTCCATTGTATCCTTCAATTACCTAATTTGCTTGCATTCAATAACAAACCTTCAGCATCGCCCAGTTTGTAAGCATTTATCCCAGTTCAGTTCCTGGCGTATCCATTATCCCAATGCGCATGTCAGAATGGCGCCAGTACGACGTCTGCTCCAAATTCCTATGGACAGTTGCTCCCGCTGGCTTTTTAACTGGCGTCGGGCTGCTGTACTCAGTTGTCTATGATAGTCACAGATTTGTCTGTGTTACTCCCCCCCCCAAAACTTTTGCAGTCCTTTGAAACTTTTGGCTTGATAAAAACTATGTCATAGCGACTGCGCTTCTTGGTGGTTGCTTTAGTTATATTTTTTTTTTTCTGTAGGTCCTTGCCATGAATTGAGTTGCGTAATTTGTATGTCCTGGCGGGGCGTGTCATTAAAAACAACTACAAAAACACCAAAAACAACTTCACTTTTTGCTCGATTTCAGTCGAGGAGTCAGAGAGATTGCGCACGTTTCTTGGCTTGGCACTTAATTGAAGCCGTTTGGCTTTTGTTTCTTTTTTTGTTGTATCTCTCGAGGCGTATCAAATTATAGCACTAGAGGATGTTTGGATTATGTGGCAGCGACCCGCAGTCCCCGTTCCCGTCATTGTTGTTTGTTTTGTATATTGATGACAGCTTTTTTTTTTGGAGGGTGGGATTATGTAAAGGGTTGACAGTTGATTAAGCGTGTGTTGCAATTTATGTGCGTAACAAGTACATAAGAATTCGATACTTTGAATACAAGTTGTTTTGATGAGGGCGTCATGTTGCACGTGCAACCAAATTTTGCGGAAGGAACAATGGTTTCAAACAAAAACAACCCTTTAAAAATAAATTTGGTGATTCACATATTTAAGAAAAGTACTTAACAAAAATAATATCTACCATAGAATGGGCAGCACTGTTTGCTGACAACATAAAACAAAATAGCTGTTGTTACTGCTGGCGCCATCTATCGTAAATTACCCAAAGAATTGGCAGCAGTGTTTGCTCACAACATTTGATTGCCCGCCTCGTTGGAGTTTTTTGTCTCATCGATTTTTTTGATAGCTTTAAAAAAAAAACGTTTCTTAAAGTAGGCCTTAAAGTGTTAAATTTAAAAATTAAAATTTTACGAAATATTTTTTTTGCAGTCTTATGTTTCTAATTAAGCTAGATCCTTTTGTGGTTCAAGCTTGTAGAGGAATTTGGGTGTTTTTTAATAATAATCCATCGTTTCCTTGTTAATTGGGTTCAAATTAAGTGCCTCTAGCTTGTACATAAATTAAACTAAAATGAATACTGCTGCAGGGGTGTAAATTCTCCAACAGAGGAACGGGTTGAGATATCGACGTGAATCGAATAACTTCATTGGCGCATCTTTAAAAAATTATATTTCTAGCTCTTCTCGTATCTGAGATCAATATGTTTATACGCACAGACATTATTAGCACATCGCTTCATGGTTAGCCGAATTAATGTGAACCACTATGGTGCAAAGATGCAATGGTCTGTCACGCTATCTACTGTCTTATAATCTATTATTATAGATACTGTTAGAGCACATGGCTTGCGCCGATTGGGGCAGCGATGTTTGACTCTAATAAAAGAATTTATAGAATTTGTTATATGATAAAAAATTGTACAACGTTACCCAATTTTTTTTTGCCACTATACTTTTTTGAGGAATATTTGTTTTGAATATTTTTTAACATCTGTTAAACTTGTTTGAAGAAGATTAAATTTTAGATTTTAGCAATATTGAAAAAAATTATTATTATAACTTATGTGTCTATATCTTCGACTATATCAATCAAATCAAGACAAGTAAATATGTAAAAGATTGCATATGATTATTGAATTATTTATTCTTGATCATATGGTCGCTCGTAAAGCTTTATCAATCTATGAATTTTTCTTCAAAATATTTTAATTTTTTTTTTAATTCTAAGGCTATAATTTAAAAAAAAAAGATTTTGTTTCAACAGTTTCGTACAACAAACAAACAAATTTTTTTTGATCGGAAACCAATTTTTAAAAAAGGTTTATCTTTCGATAATCCAAGCAATCTAATTTTCTGATGATCCGATAACATTTACCAGAACCTTTTCATATTCTGCTTGGTCTGAAGCCTTAACCGAAAAAGTTGTATTGTATTTATTTATTTATTTTAATACCCTGTACCTTATGGTACAAAGGGTATATTATGTTTGTACAAGACGAAAAAGTATGTAACATAAGAAGGAGTAGTCGGAGACCCCCCAAAGTTACCAAAAGTATGATCAGGGTGACTAGAGAAGTCGATATACCGATGTCCGTCTGTCTGTCTGTCCGTATGAACGCCTAGAACTCAGAAGATCTAGAGAAACCAAACTTTCAGATTAGATTCCATACAAGACAAGTTTATTTTATTTTTTTGATATCGGGGTTACATTATATAGCTCCCATAAGGGTTTATGTTGTTTATGAAGATATCGTAACCAATCGTACATCTGAAGCATTTTAGAGTTTCCCAGCACTGTACTAAATTTGATCAAAATCGGTTGACTATATCATAAAGCCCCCATAGTACCGATCAATCAAAAAACGTTTTTGGTGCAAAATTTGTTTATGAAGATATTATTAAATATCTTTTAGAGTTCTGAAGCAATGTACCGAATTTAATTACAATGTGGTGGTACAGTGTATCCCAAACACGTCCGCGCCCGACTTTAATTTACGCCATCTTTATACCCTGTACCTATAGGTACAAAGGTTATACTAGATTTGTGCAATGTATGTAACGGACAGAAGGAGGCGTGGCAGACCCCAAGTCCTTTATACCAAAATGCTTATCATAACCTCGGGTAGCGATTGAGCCATGTCCGTCCGTCCGTCCGTCCGTCCGTCCGTATGAACGCCTAGATCTCGGAGACTATAAGAGCTAGAGACACGGAACTTTACCTGCTGGTGCGCATATTTCCTAAGCAGATGAAGTTTGTTGAATCATGTCAATATCTTTCCCCGTTCCCCCGCAGTAGAGTTTCGCGGTTTTTAGCCACACCGTTTAGTATTTTCATCTGAAATTTAACAGAGCGATGCGTTGTAGTTACATGCATCTATGTGTAAAAAATAAACAAAATCGGACAAATACAACAGAAGTTATAGTCAAAAATGTGCAAATTTCACCTCCCCTTGCCAATAAACTGCGTCAATATTTGACTCTACGCAATTATGGCTACAAGTGACCTACAATTTTTGGTAAGCTCAGTCATGTGGCTCTAATGAACAAATCCACATCCAAATTTTATCGATGCGGTCCCCCCACCCCCCGCAATCCATTTACCGTGTTTTCTCCCCCACCCCTCAACATACCAACTTGAAACTTACCCCGTATACTTTAAATAAGTTCTTTGTTGTAACATTCGAGTTTCATCAAAATGGGTAAAAATTTATGGAACTTATAGGTATAAATATCGATTTTCACCAAAAAAAAATAAATTCCAATTGGAAAGTTCTTAGATGGAATATGCAGGAACAATTTTTTTGACACAAAAGGTACAGGGTATTCCACTGTCGGGCACCGCCTCGACTGTACCACATTTTTTTATTTTATTTTCGGTAGTCCGAGATCAATTTTACTGATTTTTATCCTTAACAAAAAAAAACCTAACTAACACCTTTTCGTATTCTTCTAGCCTTTGTGAGGTAAAATCAATCAAATATGTAATATAGGCGAACAAGTTTTACCCTTCATTTGTTTAAATAAAGTCAACTTTTTTTTACCTTCTTCGAGGTTCATGCCTTAATAAAACGTGATATTTGAGTCATGGTTAGCGTGTAGCTCCATAATCTGCATGGCTCTTCTAAAATGTGAACAATGTTTTTGTGTCTATAGGATTTTTACAACCTAAACTCTTGGTAAGGAAACTCAACTAAAACAAATTAAAATCTTACAACAGAATGTTTCAATAGATAAAGGTTTGGTTTCTATATTGAGCTATAAATTAAGATTTCGCGCATCATCTGACCTGGTTAGAAAATGCTCAGCAGTGTTTGGGTGCTGCCAACTTGTTAGAGAGAAATGGGCGTTGAATTAATGCCCAATAACTTGCAAGTACCTCGTGTTTAATGAAGCTTTGAAAAAGAACACTAATATAAATTTTTATTGAGGTGTTTACCTGAGTTGCAGCAATGTTTTTTTTTATCTATGACGAATAAAAAAGTTGGCACCCTTAGCAGTCAAAGAAACTATAAATGGTGCAATGAACTCAGAAAATCTTTGAGGTTAACTTGAATGAGATGATGTAAGAAGAATTCGTTAGATAGGTAATGCATGAAAAAATAGGTATATGTTTTCTGGGACATTATTTTAAGATATAGTGATATATGATAATGTGATAGTGGTTCAGTCTGGTAAATCTAACAAATGCTATTATAAGAAAAGTATGTGCCAGGTTTAATTTTTGGATCTTAATTTTTGAAATTTCATTACAAATACGGGGGTGGTCCGATAAGTACTTAGCCTACAAAAGAAAATCGAAAATATTGGATTCGCTTCCACACGCGGTCAAAACAAAACTACGAGTCCGATTCGGCTGGAATTTCGACAGTAGCCGTCTACGAGAATGTACTACACGATAGTAAATTTCTCTTGCAATAGTAGCGCCATCGGGCGGTGAGGCTAAGTACTTATCGGACCACCCTCGTATATGGATTTTGGACCAGTTTTCATTGGTTGAGTAAAGAGAATCAAAAGTTTGAAACGATCAGAACTACGACCCTTTTTTAACTTTGGTTTCCTATTCAGCGACCCCAAAAACTTTTTATGGTTTTACTGCAATTACGTCAAAACTCAGTCATAAAACTCGATTTCTTGAAGCTTATGTTAAAATCCTAACATGCAGGGATTTTTTGGACTTTGTATTCGAATTCAGCTTTCCTAAAAACGTTTAAATGGTTATGCAAATTTGCTTTTGGAAAAAGCAAAACACAATGTTCTAGTAGTAATTACTATCGAAAAAATAAAAACACTTTAAATTTCGACAAAAATTTTGAAAATTGTCGGAGTTATGGCCCATGCTCCGCAGCGCTTTTTTTTGCAGAGGCTTGTGGTGAACGTTCTACAAGGCGAACCGCTCAACTGAAATAAAAAAAGTAAAAAAAATTATTGAAGAAAAATGTATTCTGGTGTACTTGAACGATTCGGTTTAACAAAAAAATTTTTTTTTCAATAAAAAACCCACGTTGATAGAAAAAATTGGTTTTTTTTTGGTGGTCAAAATATCAAAAAAAAAATCTAAAATTTTCGGATGAAAAGTGAATTGTTGAAGTACACGAGATCGTAAATACGAATTTAAAAAAAAAAAAATTTTGAATATCGGTTGAAAAGTTTTTGAGATGTCACGTTCACCGTAACAGTACTTACTTTTGAAAAAAACGCATTCCGTGATAATCGCGTTTAAAGTTTTGTGTCAACTATGCCTATGGATAGGACCAGCGCGCTGCAAACCTCTGTAATTTGAAAACCAGTGATCCGATCTGGATGAAATTTTGGGCAGATATTCTCAAAAGTATGTACTTTCAGAATATGCAAAAAAAAATTTTTGATTTTTCGAACCCAACTTTGTATATAACCCCTCAATAAACATGACATGATCTCGCACGCCGAATATCGATTTTTTTGTGGCTGTCTAATCGATGAGCGATATAAACTTAAACAATTCACCCCCATAATTTTTCTAATGATAAGATTTTCAGAAGTGGTATGAAATATTTGTAAAAAACAATACATTGCCGAATTTTTCGAGCTTGATATATTGTTTTATTAGTAAATTTCTTGCCTTGATAAGACTTTAAATAACTTGGTATTTTTTCTAAAAGTACTAAATACCTACAAGAAGCAGTTACTTCTTTCAGAGCGATTTTTAAGGCAAAAAATAAAAATTTCCTTATACCTACCCACTTTAAAACGTCATTCCGTAGCTCCATGCGTGACCTGAAGCGTCCGAGCGCCGATAAGAAACTCGTTAAAAAATTGCGACCTTGGCTTGGTTTAAAGTGCTACAAAACAATCAATTACTCATGCTATAAAACTTCCACGTCTTACCTGAGTAAATTACACACAATTGCACCACGTCAAACAAAAAAAAACAAAAAAAGGTGAAAGAACAAAACTTAACAAGGCTAAATGAGGGCGTTCATGTGGTCTATAGGAAAATGCATAAACCCATACAAACGTAGCACACATCCTGCCACTGCTGGACAAACAGTTCGAACCCAGCCACGGGTTACTACGCTGACATGCCAAGGACGTTTTGCAAAGTTGGCGTGGAGGTTTTGACGTTTCAAGAAGTCTTGAACCCTTGTTCGAAGTATGGTAACATAATATGTCAAGGACTCCAATACTACGAATTGACAGTCAACATAAACTTGTATGAAATATCAGTCGAGAAATAAAGTGTAAATATTTTGCTATATATGCTAAATATTGACACACCTCTTGAAACCTCGTTCCTTGATGGCTGGTCAGGCAAGTTGGCATGTTTGCACTGATTTATGAAGTATTCAGTTGGCAAATCTTTATTCTATCTTTGTCAACGTGCTAATCTTGACATGCAAAATGTAGAAAAAATTCATATATTATAAACAACTGAAGGTTATTCTAAAATATGGTCATTACGTAGAAAATCACGCAAATGTCTTCAAATTACCAAAGATACAAAAAACACGCTAGCTACAATTTTTTGTATAAACTTGGCACGTTTCATTCGTAGTGAGACTTTGTGGGCGTCAAATGAAGACAGCGCGCCCCTTAACTGGAAGCCCTAATTAATTAACAATTTGAAAAAAAAAAAAAGGAAAAAGAATACAGTTCCGTAGAAACGCTTATCCGGTACATCTTTATGCATTGTTTACGATAAATAAATTGATTGGCGCGAAATGAAAACAATTTTACTAAAGAACTTAATGATCTAGTTTTTTTGAGCATGTTTATTAATCCGATTGTACATCAAAGATAAGCCAAATTATTACAATATACATATAAACTGACATAGATTGATGGTTTTTTAATTAGTTATACACAGTCGAGTTCCTATGTTCTAAAGTTATTTTAAAATTGGGAAACCTTTCCATTTTAGGGCATAGCTAGAGGGTAAGGTATAATTTAAGTATTGCGGTGTAATTAATTCTTCGTGCTCCGGAAAAAGAATCTGAACATTTTATTCGGATTCGTTTTGAAACCACATTTTTGTTGCTCCCAAATTCACCAAAAATAATTTTTTATGTGGTTTAAATCCGCCTACTTTATTGAATTGACAAAATAGCTTCAAAAGTGAAAGTAATTAAAAAGACATAATTTTTTATATATTATTATTTGGTATTCTTAGATAGAGGAAAGTGGAGTGAATTCGGAAGAATTTTTTCGTAGATTTTTTGAAGTGAGAAAACATTTTTTTTTTTTTTGATTTGAAAGTTGTGTCGTTTAAGGCATTGAATTAGCTTCATTGTTGAACAATTTCAGATAGATATAACGATTTTTTGTCAGGTAGATTGATCTCCGAGCAAAAAATGACAAATTCGTGATTTTCGATTTTTTTAATGGGAATCCGGAAGTGCCCTAAAATGATAAAAACCGCCATCGCAAACATTTTATTTCTTTATTTTATATTTTGAAGATTAAATAATACATTGAAATGGATGAAAGTGGAAAAAAAATTGTTGCCTAGTGAAATGACTTGAAAAAATGGGTTTTTAATAAAAGCGGGAAGTGCTCTGAAAAAGCACTCCTTTTGTTGATTTTCACTGCCTTCAGCATTTCCAACAAATAATTAGAACTTGGAACCGGCTTACGGAATTTTTTTCGCTTTTTTGTAAGTTCTCGGCATATTGACACAAAAATAGTGGAAATCCGTGCTGATATTATATTCAAAATAATTATTTGGCTCATTTCGACACTTCCGGATTCATCCCAAATTGACTTTTTCGAAACGGAGTAGCGTCGTTCTAGTGGCTTACTTTTTTACTAATTTTTCTGAATCAACTCAAAGAATGCAAATATGCGAAGATATCGACAGCAAAAAATATGGAATTGAGAGCACACGAAAACGATCTAAATTTATTCGTTTTCGTTTTCCAAAGCACTGTGATTTATAACAGACTTATTCTTACTATTCATAAAAAGTTCCTGGGAAGGAAAAGATTCCGGTAACTAGTAGGTTAGGGGTACATTCATTATTATAATACTATTATAACTTCATAATAAAATCAAAAATATTTCAAAAACCTATAAATTTTAATCTGCTTCTGCTTCAATTTGAGTCCTGACTGACAGAACCAGTGCAGACAAAATTACTTGTCAGACACTCTAGTTTTCAAAAAAAAAATACCAAACTATAAGTGCCTTCTGTAGAATTTTTCGCGACAAAGAGAAAGATTCGGGTTTTTTCGATTCTTTCAATGCTCCTTTTTTCAGTATCATACAAACTCTCTAATTCAGTAAAGCTTCCTTTGGACAGGGCAGACAACCTACAAAATACCTCGTTTTTGAGGTTATGTCATTGTCGGATTTTTTTTTGACCTAAGATTTGGATTCAGCGACCCCAAAAACATGATCTGAGCTCCAAACCCGAGAATCGTTTTTGTTTTTCAAAAAAATTGCGAAAAAACTCTCTAAATTATTTTTCGAGACCGGTTATCCGGCAATATTTTTTATATGCATTTGGAGTCAGGTCCATTAAAATATATATATGGTTCATTCTCTATCAAACCTAAATCAACGTTTTTGGGCTTAAAATTTTCGTCTTCTTGTTTACTTTTTAAAGCAGTATGGTGATTTTTGATATTTCAAAATGGCGGAGCTACAATGGCAGCCAAAGCAAAGTTACTCCATAATTTAATCTTATTCTCAGAAAAACATTATGGAAACTCCTTTTTCATGCTATTCAGACACTTTTGTGGTAGCTGAATATAAGTACCTTATTAGTAATTCAAAATTTCAAAATGGCGGATATGTTTTTCATTTTTGTGTTTAAAGTTCAAGTTGCGTATGCAAATATGGGCTTTCGGGGTGGCTAATCTCGAATCTGGGTGTAGAGTTTCGAAATTACAAAATGGCGGACATAAGAATGATTTTTTAGGTTTTCGGCGGTCACCTTAGGTCCTCCATTTGCTAATTATGAAATTCTATCCCCAGATTCGTTATTAGCGATATCGAAAACCTATTATTGCATACCCAACTCGACCTTATTAGTTTTCAAAATTTCAAAATTAATTTTATTCTCAGAAAAGTATTATTGAAACCCGTTTTATATGATATTCAGACACTTTTGTGGTATTATAAGTTTTTTATAAGTACCTTATTAGTTTTTCAAAATTGCAAAATGCCGGACCTAAGATGTGTTTTTCATTTTTGTGCTTAAAGTTCGAGTTGGGTATAAAAATATGGGTTTTCGGGGTCGCTAATCGCGAATCTGGGTATAGAATTTCGAAATTACAAAATGGCGGACACAAAAAAGATTTTTTTGCTTTTCGGCGAACATCTTAGGTCCGCCATTTTTTAATTTTGAAATGCTATCGTACGATAAACTCTGTTACATGAGAAAGTCCGCCATGCATCACGGTCTAAGACTAAAGTCTATTGAACTATAAAGTAACAGGTACCACTAGTTCTATGTCTCCAGAACAGATTGGCGAGGGGTTACGTCGATTCCATAAGGTGGCTAAAATGGAAGTGCTTTCAAAACCTTTTTAATCCATCCCTTTGATGAAGTGCCCTGACTGGAGTATCTATATGATAAGAACTTTGATGTCTTCTAAGCTGTTTTCTGCCTCTTCTACTTTTTTTTTTGATTATGGGGCTTACTTACAGTCTTTTCTTGATTTGTTGCTTATTTTATCAAAGAAAGTGAGTACATAAAAGGGTTTGTAACTTTATGATGGGTTAAAAACAATGCCAAACTTAACCTAATGACCAGCTAAGAATTCCATAGCATTACATTCAACGACCTCGAGATGAAAAACAAAATTGTTAAAAATAAAGTTGAAAAATTAATGTTTTTATTTTTTTTGCTAAGACTTGAATAAAAATTGATACAACTTTTGGTAGAACATAAATTTACATAAATTTTGAACGCTTTTTGCCGCCCAATTTGATTTGAATCGACAAAAAAGTAATTCAAAATGTGCGTCTCTTTATGGGTCTATTAACATGCCTCATGCCAGTGGGGCACCCTACTGACAGGATACAACGCACATGCAGATTTGAAAGTTCTTTCATTTGGTTTCTCTAATTGAGACTTGCTTGTGACGCGGCGCCACAATGACTACAGTTTGGGCTGCTGCCACAAGGGATGGCATATAGAACATTAAATCTGTTGTCGTCGAGTTGGCCACCCTTCTGAGCGATGATGTCAACCAGTGGCAACTCCAATACACTGTACTAAAGCTAAAGAAAGGACAAGGGCAAAACAAGTCAAAAGGCGACAACATGTGGCGCATGTCTGAGACAACAAAAGCAAACTGTGTCTTGGTCGTCTATGAGTATTTTTAGCAATCTTTATGGTATTGGTACTATACATGTTTTTATTTTATGTTGCCTTGGCTGTGACAAAGCTTAAGCAGGTCAAGTCCCAAAGGTCAGAGTCATTAATGCTGCACTTCTTCTTTTTTTTTCCAGCTCTTGATCAGCATCACTTGCAGTGCTGGCATTGCAGCTCGGATACGGTGGGAGCTGAGGACTTTTGTGATGTGACTTTCCAGGAGGACAATATACCTACGGATATGATCAAGGAGCGTGGCATAAGTCTTGTGCGTAACTGCAATAGCAGCATTAACTCGGATCATGAGCGTGCCGTGTGCCGCAAGACTGTGGAGGAGTGTAAGTTGCGTTTAGAGGAAGTGGAGTTCAGGGTTACTCGGTTGGGTGGATTAGCAAGTTTCTTAATTCTGTTGTCGCTACAAAAACTGTCCTGAAAACTTGTCTTTCGATTTTCAAAAATTACGGATACCTAGAATTCTTACTCTAAGTTCTCCGCTGATCACGCTGAGAAACTCATGCGAGACAGAGTTTTTGGTTACGGACCCACAAAACCGTTCCCCGAATCGATTTCTATAGCTTAGCCATGATACAATAAATTTTACAAGGCGGCGCAAAGCAGTGCGCGAGCTTGGCGTTAAACTGGTTCAACTTTTGTATGGTAGCTATATGAAATAATGGACCAATTTTGATCAAATTTTACACAATTGTTTTATCTACAACGAAATAGAACTGACATAAATTAGGGCCCGATATTTTAAAAAATAAAAAAATGTTGGCATGTATTTTTTGTTTCATATTAGTCTTGGAGTCTATAAGAGCTAGAATAAACATACTTGAGGTTCGGACGCCTTAAGCCAAATCAAGTTTATTTTTGTCTGCTGCCACGCCTCCTTTCACATCCAAATAATTTCGAAACGCAACATTTTCTAGTTTGTAAAGCTACAGCTTTAGTTTTTTAGGGGCAAACAGACTACTAAGAAAAAATGTTTTTCTTAGTTTCTATTCATGCTTTAAGGCCTGTATGCAGTTCGAAATATTTCGAAAGGAATCACAAAACTTCATATAAAAAAAAAAATTCCATTTGGGATATCCCTCTAGACAAAACCAATAAAGTTATTTTAAACTCTAAACAAAGAATTAGGAATTATGAATTTAATATGCATGTTTGTTCTAAATTTTAGACTCGATCAATTATTACCAAAAAAATCTTCATACTATTAACTCCATTAATAAACTTTTTCTCCCTTCATAGCCAATGGAAAAATCATTACCAAACGTTTTTGCTACTACACCAACAAATCGGATCCCGTGGAACAGTGCAATGTGACCAGCACTGAGAAAAATGTACGTCGAATATTCTGCGAGGATTGCATGACAGATCGCTGCAATGCAGCCAACAAAATGGTCGCCATGTTGGGCGCCATTTTGTTTCCATTCCTGGCACTGGCCAACTAAAGAGGCGCAACAATTTTCAAGCTGATTGAAATTTAATTTTGCATTATTTTTAAGTTTTTAATTTTAAAAGGTGATATTTTTTAATTTAGCCCTTAGCTAGGCTCTAACTGATTTAATTTATATAAGTTATTAGATTTTCAAATTCAAAAGTTGGCCAAAGATTTAAAGCTTTGATAACTTTATTTATGCGTAATTTTTTAGCTGCTTAAGTTAAAAATTTCAAATTATAAATGTCTATAATTTATTTAAATTGCATTAAAGGCATTTTGATGGAGTAAGGCTGTTGTAACAGACATGTATTTTAGCATTTGCCAAGCTCAACATATTAAAAACAAACAACAAAAAAAAAAATCGCTAACTATATATTTATGTAAAATTAAAAAAAAAATAATTTACTTTTATTGTAGAAAAAAAACAAAAACTCAAAGCACAGCATATACAAGATATACCAAAAAAAATATAAAAAATATATTAAAAAAAATATACCAAATATATGTAAAACATATTTTATTGTAAATGAACACAAACACACACACACACACTTGATTATCACAGTTGCAATGTATGTATTTTACACATATATACCAAAATACACAGTTATTCTAACACACACATACATAGACAAAAGTTACCAATAAAGTTCACAAAGTATATAGAAAAACATAAATATATGATAATTTCTTGTTTTACAGAGCAAACATTGCTTCAGCTACGGCTCCGGTTCCGGTTCCAGTTCCTTATAGTATTTGTTGTAGTGTCTGCTTTGCCATAGATCTTTCATATATTTACCAACAAAATAACATAATTACTTATATTTCGTATGATAAGCCAATAAGCCAAAGGCCGCGTCGCGAAATCTTTTCTTTAGCTCCGGTTCCAGTTCCATATAGCACTTTTCGTACTGCCAGCCATATATACGTACCCCAAAACATATTTATAAAAACGATAAAACATAATCATTTCTTGCATTGATTATGAATAAGACAATAAAACAAATCTGCACATTGAGCAGTCTTTTTTGCAGCTCTGGCTCCGTTTCCAGTTCCTTATAGTATTTGTTGTAGGGTATGCTTTTGCCATACCGCCGGCCATGTATATACTATGTACCAAAACTTATTTGGAAAAACCACTAAATATAATAATTTCTTGTATTCCTTACAGATAAGACCATAAACCAATGCCCGAGCAATCTTTTTTGTAGCTCCGGTTCCAATACCAGCTCCTTATAGTATTTTTTTCGTACTGTCATGCATATACCAATGCATATTTGAAAAAAAAAACAATTAAATAAAATCATTTCGTTTCCGCCTTATAGATAAGACAATAGCCCAATAGCCGCATCAAGCAATCTTTGCTTAAGCTCCGGATCCAGTTCCTTATAGTATATTTCATACTGCATGTTCTGCCAAAGATCTGCCATATATTTACCAAACTCCGCCTGCTGCTTGCCACGGCTTTCGTATTGCTCAAACAGCTGTAGTTCGGCACTAACCCATACCTCATAGGAATCCCGATTACCGGGCTTGTAAAGATTCGAGAGATACTCAGCCAACAGTGCAGCCCGCTCCAGAGTGTACAATTTACGCACGACACGCCTAAAGATCTCTTCCAACTGCTTGGGCTTAAAAAGACAAAGCAGTTTTTCCGCATGCTGTGCAATCTCCGGACGCCATTTACTCAACTTAGCCTCGGGTTGCTGCAGCGCCTGAGCATATAGAGCTGTGGTATTTAAGGTGGTCAGATGCACCCTTATTTGTTCTCTCAGCAGATGGGCTTGAAGATTATGCGTCATGCTTATGTTTTTCTGAGGTTGGTTACAAAGTAAATGCTTTATGGTGTCCGAAAGTCCCTCGATTTTGGGCACATCATTGGTAAAATCCGCACGCAGCTTACCCCAAGTGCTGGAAGCCAGCGATAACTGCTCATCGATATTATCGTAGCTGTTGATAAGAGCCAGCATGCGTTTGTGATCATAATTGGAGACCTGCGTACCTTGGATAGTATTCCCATGCGGTAAAATGGCAATAAATGGCAGCAAATAGATGTAGTATAAACCGATTGCTGTGCTCATGTTGAGATTTTAAATACAACTAGAGCTGGCTTGGACAGTCGCAGCTTGGGTTATCAATGAACGTGAGGCTTATCAGTTTGCTTGCAAGAGCAACAAAGTGTTATCTGTAAGGGCTGCATAAGTGCTCGGTAGCGGAACCAGTTCAACAAGCCGTGAACATTAGGAAACCCAAGTTTCATAAATATTGTTTGGTAAAAAATAAGAGCAAGCAGATGAATGGAACAAAAATCAAAGATGGCGTACGTTAAAGTCGGGCGCGGACGACTTTGGGATACCCTGTACCACCACATTGCAATCAAGTCCGATATATTGCTTACAAACTCCAAAAGATATTTCTTTGCGAAATAAACGAAACTCAACGAATTTTGTACAAAAAAGGTTTTTTTGGTCCTATGGGAGCTATATGATATAGTCAACCGATTTTGATCAAATTTGTTACAGTGCTTGGGAACTCTAAAAAACTTCTTAATGCCAAATTTGGTTACAATATCTTCACAAACAAACGAAACACAACGAATTTTGTACAAAAAACCAATTTTCGACCGATTGATCCTATGGGAGCTATATGATATAGTCAACCGATTTTGATCAAATTTGGTACAGTGCTTGGGAACTCTAAAAAACTTCTTACTGCCAAATGTGGTTACGGTATGTTCACAAATAAACGAAACACAACGAATTTTGTACAAAACACGGTTTTTTGTCCGATTGGTCCTATGGGAGCTATATGATATAGTCAACCGATTTTGATCAAATTTGGTATAGTGCTTGGGAACTCTAAAAAACTTCTTAATGCCAAATTTGGTTACAATATCTTCACAAATAAACGAAACACAACGAATTTTGTACAAAACACGATTTTTTGACCGATTGGTCCTATGGGAGCTATATGATATAGTCAACCGATTTTGATCAAATTTGGTACAGTGCTTGGGAACTCTTAAAAACTGATAAATGCCAAATTTGGTTATAATATCTTTACAAACAAACGAAACGCAACGAATTTTGTACAAAAAAGGATTTTTTGACCGATTGGTCCTATGGGAGCTATATGATATAGTCAACCGATTTTGATCAAATTTGGTACAGTGCTTGGGAACTCTTAAAAACTTATAAATGCCAAATTTGGTTATAATATCTTCACAAACAAACGAAACGCAACGAATTTTGTACAAAAAACGATTTTTTGACCGATTGGTCCTATAGGAGCTATATGATATAGTCAACCGATTTTGATCAAATTTGGTACAGTGCTTGGGAATTCTTAAAAACTGATAAATGCCAAATTTGGTTATAATATCTTTACAAACAAACGAAACGCAACGAATTTTGTACAAAAAAGGATTTTTTGACCGATTGGTCCTATGGGAGCTATATGATATAGTCAACCGATTTTGATCAAATTTGGTACAGTGCTTGGGAACTCTTAAAAACTGATAAATGCCAAATTTGGTTATAATATCTTTACAAACAAACGAAACGCAACGAATTTTGTACAAAAAAGGATTTTTTGACCGATTGGTCCTATGGGAGCTATATGATATAGTCAACCGATTTTGATCAAATTTGGTACAGTGCTTGGGAACTCTTAAAAACTTATAAATGCCAAATTTGGTTATAATATCTTGACAAACAAACGAAACGCAACGAATTTTGTACAAAAAAGGATTTTTTGACCGATTGGTCCTATGGGAGCTATATGATATAGTCAACCGATTTTGATCAAATTTGGTACAGTGCTTCGGAACTCTTAAAAACTTATAAATGCCAAATTTGGTTATAATATCTTCACAAACAAACGAAACGCAACGAGTTTTGTACAAAAAACGATTTTTTGACCGATTGGTCCTATAGGAGCTATATGATATAGTCAACCGATTTTGATCAAATTTGGTACAGTGCTTGGGAACTCTAAAAAACTCCTTAACGCCAAATTTGGTTACAATATCTTCACAAACAAACGAAACACAACGAATTTTGTACATAAAACAAATTTTCGACCGATTGGTCCTATGGGAGCTATATGATATAGTCAACCGATTTTGATAAAATTTGGTACAGTGCTGGGGGTTTCTAAAAAACTTCCGATTGCCAAATTTGGTTATGGTATCTTCATAAGCAAACGAGTTATCCATCTAAAACTTTTGCTTTTTTTCGAGGTCCTCTGAAACACCCCTATGGGAGCTATATAATGTAGTCCCGATATCAAAAAAATAAAATAAACTTGTCTCCTATGGATAAATAACGGATCTTATCTGAAAGTTTGGTTGCTCTAGCTCTTACCATCTCTGAGATCTAGGCGTTCATACGGACAGACGGACATGGGTATATCGACTTCTCTAGTCACTCTGATCATACTTTAGGTAACTTTGGGGGTCTCCGACTTCTCCTTCTGTACGTTACATACATTTTCGGCTTGCACAAACACAATATACCCTTTGTACCATACGGTACAGGGTATAAATATCAAAATGCATCTATTTATAAACATTAAAAAAAAGTGCTTTAAGGAATAAATAAATTGTAATTATTTTGTTTCATTAGCACCCACCGCACAGTAGATGATCTTCCAGCGGCGAAGAACAAACTCACATAATCCAGAACTAAATGAAAATCAAAACTAACCAGATTAGAGAAAAAAAAAAATAACACAAAAACAAAATTAATAAAACAAACTTAAAAATATGTACATTATCAAAAAAGTGCAGACCAACTACTTAAAGTTAATATTTGGAGCATGTAAAGTTTAAACTGCTTGCGAATTATAAGCGTGCTCCCACTATTTACAGTTGTGCGAATTGGATTGGATGAAAAATAAAATTTTTTATAGAATGATTTTTAGAAGAAAGAAGAACTCCCGAAAATTGGGGTTTTAATGAATTTTTTTTTGTTTTTTAAATTTTATTAGATGTAGGTACATTATAAACACTACCTAAGAATGGATCTTAAATAATATATAATAGATTTCTTTTAGGAGTTTGTTTTCTAGACTACATTAGATTTACAAAGTTTTAATTTCCATTCACTATTGGACTATTTCGAAAGCAAAAAAGTTGTTGCATCAATAAAATTTGGTAAATGCAAATAATTTATTATTCGGTGCGTTGAATATATTATTGAATAATATATTTAAATTAATAAGTAAATAATAATTTTAATTTTAAAGGGTAGGGAACGTCCGTACCAAAGAACAATTTTTTAACTTCAGCTTAATTACGGGCAGGCTTTGACGGAGGACTAGGGCAACGAATACCTAGAAGTTCTACTTCTTAAAGACACGACAAATGCTCTCTATTTTCATACCCTATAGTCTTTACCAACTCCCATGTTCTGGCTAGACGGCTAACAATATTTATAATTGGAAACATTGGGAAAATCCCTCCAGTATTGCCATTGTATCGAGTCTGAGTTCTGACTTTGTTTATCTATCCACCTAAATCCTGCCTACGGGAATGCCACATGTGGTTACGAACCAGTCAAGTGAGATTTTTTGAGAGGGACATGAGCAGGAATGGATTTGGCAGCTCGAATCGAATACACAATTTTTAAAACAAAGTAGTCTGCGAAATTTAAGTATTCCCTAAAAATTTGGTTCAGAATGTGTTAAGCTGAAATAAATAATTTTTTAGTTCATTCTCTGCTGGAAGCTCGAAGTGAAAACATCTTTTGGCTCTAAATAAAATAAATTTTCTTTCCCATTTCCTTATACGGGCTAATGTAAGTAAAACGAAAAAGTGTACAAAAATTTAAAATAATAAAATAAAAAAAAAATATATAATTTAGAACCGCGACCGCTAAAGATGTGTAATCCTAGAAACTGTTCTATGCCTGGTACCTGCTGTGGACCAACTGGTGAATTGGGACCCTGCGGCCTGTGTGGACCTTACAATGGCGAGTGGTTCAAGGCAATCAACCATTGCTGTGGACCTTATGGTTCTTGCGCTCATGCACCGGACCCTGTGGTGGATCCTGTTAGTCTGCCTTTTTTTTGTGTTTTTTTTTTTTTCTCTGATCTGGTTAGAGTTTTGATCAGCATTTAACTCGGGTTTGTTCTTTGCCGCTGAGCTGGCGGTTCCGACTCCGATGGAAGATCATCTGCTGTGTGCTGAAGATCATAATACTTAAAATATCAAAATGCATCTATTTATAAACATAAAAAAAAAGGGTTTTATGGAATACATAAATTGTAATTATTTTGTTTCATTACCAACCGCCGCACAGCAGATGATCTTCCATCGGAGTCGGAACGCCCAGCTCAGCGGCAGAGAAAAATCCCGAGATAAATGAGAATCAAAACTAACCAGATTAGAGAAAAAAAAAAATAACACAAAAAAAAAAATTAATATTACAAACTTAAAAATATGTACATTATCAAAAAAGTGGAGACCAACTACTTAAAGTTAATATTTGGAGCATGTAAAGTTTAAACTGCTTGCGAATTATAAGCGTGCTCCCACTATTTACAGTTGTGCGAATTGGATTGGATGAACAATAAAATTTTTTATAGAATGATTTTTAGAAGAAAGAAGAACTCCCGAAAATTGGGATTTTAATGAATTTTTTTTTGTGTTTCTTAAATTTTATTAGATGTAGGTACATTATAAACACTACCTAAGAATGGATCTTAAATAATATATAATAGATTTCTTTTAGGAGTTTGTTTTCTATACTACATTGGATTTACAAAGTTTTAATTTCCATTCACTATTGGACTATTTCGAAAGCAAAAAAGTTGTTGCATCAATAAAATTTGGTAAATGCAAATAATTTATTATTCGGTGCGTTGAATATATTATTGAATGATATATTTAAATTAATAAATAAAAATAATTTTAATCATTTTTCTTGATGGGCTGAAAGGATTAAGAGTAATAGTATTTACTTATGAGTCATTCTCTGTCAAACCAGCCACCCCCTCCTCACACTTAAATTTTTAAATTATTATACCCTGTACCGTATGGTACAAAGGGTATATTGTGTTTGTGCAAGCCGAAAATGTATGTAACGTACAGAAGGAGAAGTCGGAGACCCCCCAAAGTTACCTAAAGTATGATCAGAGTGACTAGAGAAGTCGATATACCCATGTCCGTCTGTCCGTCTGTCCGTATGAACGCCTAGATCTCAGAGATGGTAAGAGCTAGAGCAACCAAACTTTCAGATAAGATCCGTTATTTATCCATAGGAGACAAGTTTATTTTATTTTTTTGATATCGGGACTACATTATATAGCTCCCATAGGGGTGTTTCAGAGGACCTCGAAAAAAAGCAAAAGTTTTAGATGGATAATTCGTTTGCTTATAAAGATACCATAACCAAATTCGGCAATCGGAAGTTTTTTAGAAACCCCCAGCACTGTACCAAATTTTATCAAAATCGGTTGACTATATCATATAGCTCCCAAGGGGACCAATCGGTCGAAAATTTGTTTTATGTACAAAATTCGTTGTGTTTCGTTTGTTTGTGAAGATATTGTAACCAAATTTGGCGTTAAGGAGTTTTTTAGAGTTCCCAAGCACTGTACCAAATTTGATCAAAATCGGTTGACTATATCATATAGCTCCTATAGGACCAATCGGTCAAAAAATCGTTTTTTGTACAAAACTCGTTGCGTTTCGTTTGTTTGTAAAGATATTATAACCAAATTTGGCATTTATCAGTTTTTAAGAGTTCCCAAGCACTTCCCAAGCAATTTGATCAAAATCGGTTGACTATATCATATAGCTCCCATAGGATCGGTCAAAAACAAGTTTTTTGAAGAAAATTCGTTGTGTTTCGTTTGTTTATAAAAATATTGTAACTGAATTTGGCAAAGAAATTGTTTTTGGTGTTCGTAAGTAATATATCGGACTTGATTGCAATGTGGTGGTACAGGGTATCCCAAAGTCGTCCGCGCCCGACTTTAACGTACGCCATCTTTTTTTATATGAAGTTTTGTGATTCCGTGTGAAATATTTCGAACTACGTATAGGCCTTATACCTATATACTAATTAAACCACTTGTGAATTGTAAGCACACTCAACCTAAATGCTACAATTTCTGTTGAATTTGATTTTTTGCTGCTTTAGTGTTACTATATCTTATATTAGTGTGACCAGCTTATACGTAATATATCTCGTTCAGTTCAGTCTGAGCTGCTATTTTTTAAACTGAAAAAATACATTTTTTGATCTTACTCAATTTCCATTGGTAAGTTTAGCGAGCAACCTGGTATAATTTTAAAAAAATAAAGAGAATTTCGTTCGTTAGATATTTGAACAGCATGGGTTGCATGATTGGCCATGAGATTTGGTGCTATCTAAACAAGTTTTAGAGCTGATTGCAAAAGGAGCTAAGTATGAGTTCATTGAGGCTTGATGGCTTGCCTAGAAGACATGTACATATGATGGCTGCCTGTTTATGGCGTACTAAGCAAGATAGATTTCTTCTAGAAACAAGCGCCGCTAAGGACTTACATACAAGACTTAATCCAATTTCTTTTGGAAATACTACAAATTTAAAGCTTGAAACCATTTTTAACATAAGCTTTAAAGCCTTAATGTTGCTCTGTTCCTGTTTTGAGCAGCTGCCAGCCTTGTTATCTACACTATACAGTGAACCTTGCCATATGCTCGTATCGATTTCCAAAGCACTTGCACTACATGCTCTTCCTCGCTAATCCAATTATTTCTCAAAAGACAATCTATATGAATATTTCACCTTGTTGGCCTCATTTCCGCATATCCTGCGTCTGTTGTCACTTCCACCATTCTCGTTGTTGTTATTATTGTTGTTTTTTGATTTTATTTTCTTGACCCGTCGCGTCTATCGAAGACTGCAATCTCAAGCGGCGTCAAGTAAAACCTCTCCTACAGAATCAATGGGTGGCAGAACCCTGCTTTGGCCATTTTAATTAAATTTATGCAAATTGCAATGCCTTGTCACTATTGATTAGTGTATACCCCATTCAAATGGGGGACTTCTCGCATCGTTACACATTTTCCATAGAGGGTTCTGATAAGAATGTTTTAAACAATAAAAAAAATAGCATACTTTTGGGCTGTTTTTAAAAATAAAGTGCTCATATATGAAATGAGTGGTTTGTAAGAGTAAAAATAATATTAATATGCATTCAATATTCAATATTTAAGCCTTTAAAGTTAATGGGTATTTCTTAAATTTAAAAATGTAACTTTATTCAGTTTTTTTTTAATTCCTAAATTTATGATTAATATGCTGTTCTTAATTGAAATACTTTAAAAGACTGACAACAGGTTGCCGAATTGTTGTATGGCGGTGGCGATTTTCTCCACATGTAGGCACCGAACCCCAAGTCATGTACTGCAGCGCACACTGGGCCTGATTTAGCCAAAATACTAAAAATTTTCAAAATATGGCTAAGTGATTGTTGGCGGGATCTGCCTTTTTTTAAATTAAAAAAAAAAAAACTAAGATTTGTAAAAATGAAAACCATGAATTAAAACATTAGATTTATCAAAACATAAAGATACAGATAAATCAGAAATTGAATAACCTTTCCGAATAAGTAATACTTTCTTTGAATAAAATAGGTTTTATTGGTGAATTTAATCAAATCTCAATCAATTTTGTCAAAGATTTTGAAACTGTTACGAATCATGTCTGTGGCACCAAGATTTGGAATTGTAAAGAAATTGTTTTCTTTGGCACCCCAGTATATTTGCTAATGATCCCAAACAAAACCCGATTTTCTTATAAATTTTACAGATGTTTAATATGTTGATTCAGGAATCATGAATATGGAAATTTAGAGCGTCTTAATTTTTTTCTTAATACTATGTGTGTATATTTATATACTATAGAAAGTGTGTTGTCCATCACCAACTGCCCATGCAGCCAAAGAGACATCCATTCTTTTTGTTAATCTTCGTTCACTTTATTATTCATATATATAACTTTAAAGAAAAAAATCAAAATGTAAAAAAATATTATACATAGACATTATTCTACATTCTTTTTTTTAATAGAAAGAACATGCTCAAAAATTTATGGTTAGCTGGTTTCATCTTTTTTTGATTGAATTTCAAAAAATTTAATGTTTGGGGCTGTAACTCAAAAACCGTTTATATTTTAAGATCGTACTATTTTTTCTACTAAACGTTTGTTCCGGTTGCCATTGACCAATTATTTTTGAAATAAAGTTAAAAAAATTTGTTGTTTCAAGTTTTCCAAATCTGATGCCGCTTTAAATTAAAATTATATCATACGAACTTTGACTGGATAATTTTATTTAAAACATTTATGAACTTGCCAGAATTTTGGCCAAAAATTGAAAACAAATTTTGATTTACAACTTTTTAGAAATTTTTCTTCGGATTATCTATATCTTAAAAAAATATGAGACGGCTCAAACTTGCCATAGATGAAAGAAAGTCAATCTTTCTAGAGCATGTGTGGAAAATGCCTAATTAAATTATGATGGACATCCCAAAATTTTGGCCAAAACTAACAAACTGGGCTCACAGTATAGCGGTGGGAATTGGCCCCAGCCTGGAACAACGATATGTTCAATTAAGCTGTACTCAGGGCGAGGGTTGGAAACTCTCAGTTCCTCATTAACGGACTTGTTTATGGTACTGAAGGAATACATGTATAATAATATAATACATGTTTAGGTATTAAGTACATTTTTTTTTTACTTATTTTCTTGTCAACGTAAAAATTACAACAGTCGCGAATGTAGCATATAATTATGGTAAACATAAATATATGACATTAACAGTTTGGTTAGCTTAAAGAGAAGATTCGTCTATTAGGTATAACTATTTTGCTGTACTTTCTTTGAAAAAAAAAACACATTTACGGCGTATTTTTAGAACCCCTACGCTAATTGAAAAGAAAAATGTGACATTTTGCAAATACACAGAAAATTTGGCAGCTTTCAAAATATTTTCGCTTCTAAAACTACCAAAATAAATAAAACAGTACGTAAAAAGTAAGCCCGTAAATGTAATTAAAAAATTAAAATTGAGAAAATTATATTTACAAAAAAATATATTATATGAAAAAAAGCTTACAAAATGTGAAATTAAAAAGAATTGTATGTAAAAAAGTAAAAATAAATTTTATAATAAATAATTAATATAAAGGGTCATCAATCTTGAGGTTTTTTTCAATATGATTTTTTTGATAAACCACGCGTGAGTACTGTCAACTTGACATGTGTTTTTTATTCACTTTTCATTGCCATTTCATCATGGAAAAACTTACGCCCGAACAACTTTTTCAAATCGTACAATTATATTACGAAAATTTTCGCGCGCTTAGGCCATTTTATGGTCGCCAAATCGACCTACTGAGACCACTATTGGCAATACCATCAACAAATTTGAGACCCAATATTCGTTATAGGATGACACTCGACCGAATAGACCTCGTCCAGCGGGTAGTTTATGGGCCGGTGGAATCATCGCTCCATATTTCTTCAAAAATGACGCTGGTCAGACCGTAACCGTCAATGGCGACAGTTATCGCACCATGATAACGAATTATTTGCTACCTGAAATTGAAGCCCGAGATCTCGACGAAATTTGGATTCAACAAGACGGCTCTACTTGCCACACAGCCCGTGAAACAATGGACCTATTGAGGAACCTCCGGACCGGTGAATTAGCCTCCAAGATCGTGTGATATCACACCGTCAGACTTTTTCCTTTAGGGCTACGTGAAGTCTAAAGTGTTTGTGGATAATCCAGCTACGATTGAAGCATTAGAGGCCAACATTACGCGTGTTATTTGCGAGATACCGCCGATTAAGCTCGAACGCGTCATCGAAAATTGGAACCTCCGCTTGGACGAGCTACACCGCAGTTGCGGCCAACTGAAAGGGATTATTTTTAAAATGTGAATGGCAAGAACGGTTCTTTCTATTGATAATAAAGATTTTCCGATTCATTTAAAATTTTTGAGTTTTTTATTTTATTTAAAAAAAAACCTCAAGATTGATGACCCTTTATAACTTTAAGTTGGCATAAATATAATCTAAGATTATCAAAGACTATTCAAAAACTTATTTCAGTATAAAATGCGTTTTTTGTTAAACCTATTTTGCCGATTCGTTTTAATTCCTCTTGCAACAAAGCAATCGGTTTCAAACCACATGAAAAATTTGGTTTGGTGAAATTGGGAGCACCACATTCGGTTTCAAAACAAATCAAATGGTTCGATTCGTTTTCCAAAGCACGGCCGAATATTTAAAAAATAAGTTCAGTTTAAATTACGTGCACTTTTGAACCAGGCAACTTGATTTGTTTTCACTCGCAACAAAGTCGTTGGATTCAAACTATATAAAAAATTTGTTTTGGTGAAATTAGGAGCAACAAACAAGTGGTTTCAAAACGAATTCGAATAATATGTTTGGATTGATTTTCCGGAGCACGGCCGATGTTGTTACAGCTTGACTTAATTACGTCGCACAAGTTGCAAATTTGAGTTAATTATTATTATTAGCACGAGGAAGAAAACATAAATAAGCATATAAGGAAAACTAGTAGCAGTATTTCTTCAGAAATTTTCTTTATATTTTCGGAAACTTTAATGTGATATACTTATAAACGTCAAACGTTTCAAGACATGCAATAAACAATAAAAGCATTCAGTATAAAATAAATTGCTTATAATGTATGCATACAAAAGAGCTCATTATATGGCTGGGGTTATTTGGTATTTAGAAGCAAAAAAAAAAAAAAAAATTAAAATCTAAATTTTAATTCCAAGCACAAAGTACAAGCAAAGCCCAAAAACAGAAACCAAAACAAACGCCGCAAAACCGGTTACTAAAGAAAATAAAACTCAAAACAATTCTTGAACATTCGAACGTCGTTGAGTTGCACTCAAGCAAAAGCAGCGGGCAGCGCAGTCGCAGTTTGAGTAGAAAAATTTGTTTTGAGTGGTTTGGGCGTGAGGCGCAGCGAGTTGTTGGTGGCACGAAAATGAACTTGTCAGATGTGCCGCAGACTGCAGACGTAAAGGTTCTATTATACGGGCTTAAACAAAAAATAATCGAGTTTTTTGAAAAATATTAAAAAAAAAAAACAACACAAGTGTTTAGAAAATGGTGTCAACAACAAAATGCATTTTGGCCATGGCCGTCTTGATTGGTTTGGTCTGCTCGGGTAGGTGTAGTAGTTTTTTTTCAATAAAAATTTTTCGAAAAAAGGTTGTGCTTGTTTTTTCAACAGGCTATGCCATCAAGTGCTATCAATGCGAATCGCTGTCGAATCCCAACTGTGGTCTGAAATTCGAGGCCGATGACAGAATGCTAACTGATTGCTCCCGCATGTCCGCGCCAAGATATTTGCTCAACTATTCTGGTGTACGCAATGCCACAGGTTGCATGAAGAAAACGCTTGAGAGTGGTAAGTTATCGCATAAAACCTAAAGCTGTTTTTTTTTTCCTAAACCAATATCTGATTTAACGCTGTGTAATTATGTGTAGATCTTTTTATGGCATTGATGCCATATATCTTTGTCTCGGCTTATGTCTAGTGATTTGTAATGATGTCATGCCTAGATGTTGTATTATATTATATCTAGCTTCAGTTACTGCGCACTAAGCCGATTATCTTTTTCTACGAAGCCGTGCACGATTTCATGTAATTACGTTTAATTTGAGGCTTAATTCGAAAGCGAATTAGATGAGTCTGTTATGATATGCTACAAATTTTTCACAACGCTTTTCATTTCAACACATTAAAAATGGAAATTGAAATGGAAATGGAAATTTACTGGAGTTTTGGAAAAATTGTAAAATATATTTAAATGCATTTCACTCATTCAATCGCTCTCACTTTTGACAAACGAATGAGCTAATTTTTTGATATGACTGCGCGATAAGCTCATCACAGTTTTTATTAGGAGGGGCTTGAGCGTAAATAGTTTCTTTCAGCTGGAAAATTTAATTTCATTAATGGTTAATTTTTAATTGAGCGGAATTCGATGTGTTTATAATGAGCTCATTATTTAAATGGCAGGAAATTAAAAACCAAACTCTTTATAATCATGGGAAGTATGAGATAATTTCACGTATAGAGCCGTTTGAGCATTAATTTCGAAGCAAATGTATTAGGAGCTTAGGACACACATTTTTTTTGATAAAGGCCCATACGCAGCATGCAAAAATTCCGCACGAATTGTCAAAACTTCATATTAAAAATATATGAAGTTTTGACCTAAAAAAGGCATTTTTTTTATTTATATGAAATGTCAAAACTTCATATAAAAAAAAATCCCAAAAAAGGGATTTTTTGTTTTATATGCAGTTTTGACCTAAAAGAGGGGAAAACTAAGTTTTCATAGAAATAAATTTTTGCATGCTTGACAAACTTGACAAAATTTTAAAATTGAGTTACCATATAAAACTCCATTGAAATATAAATTCTTCGATATGTGCTCTTACCACTAAGGACTATCTAGTCTATGTGTGACTCCCCCAGGGGTCAACCGGTGCTACCTAACCTAATGTGTACTCTCTAAAAAAAATTTTTTTAAAACTAATGGAAAAAATCAAACCAATTCATTTTTTAAGCATTTTTTTAATACAATTTATAAAAAAAAAAAATATGTTTTTGTTTTAAATTTATTTTTTTTCATATTCATATTTATAAAGATGAGATAAAAGCACGAACATAAAAATATATCTAAGAAACTTACTTAAAACAAAAAAAAAGTAATCTGCATATATAAAATAAAAAAATTCATTGCATAAATAATTTTATATAATTTTTTGATTGTTTTTGGACAGGTTGTAAATAAAATTTAAAAAAAATTTATATATAATATATATTTTTTTTAAATGTTTAGTAACAAAAATGAACAAATTTTTTTAAGAGTCCTATTGACAACTTATATATTAAAAAATTAATCGTTTAAAATCATTCTGTAGTTTAGTTACAATTAAATAAAATCTGAAAACACGAATTTTTAAATTAAGCCATAACGCATTAAGTTTAAAAACCGAAATTTTGCCAATTAAAATTCGTCTTTAAACCAGGTTTAAATCAATTTAGTTCAACAACAATGTTTGCTTAAGTTAGCGATATAAGCTAGACAACGTACTGATACCAAAATCGCAGGCTTGCAGCCCTGGTTTAAGTACTTGGAAAAACTTCCAGCTCAATTTTGCGTTTTCCTGAAAGTGCATACAAATTTGTTTCTTTGCCCCCTAAAATTATTCCGTATTAAAAAATCGATACAATTAAAATTTTTAAATTTTTTTTTAGTTTGAAAATATTTTTTTTTTTTTCAAACATATAACATATTAACAAATAACGCTTACCAAATTCTATCGTGGATATAAAATAAAATAATTTTTTAAAGCTTTTCAAAGTTTTAGAAAAAATGGAAGTTCCAAAACAAAAACATTTTTCAACTCTTAACTTATACAAGCGAAAAATTCATTAGTTTTTTATACTAGTTTTAAAAAAATGATTGAATTGGAAATACATTTTAAGCAGAAATTGTTTTCAAAGCAATATGGAAGTTTTTCAACGGTTGATAGTTTTTGATATTTCAAAAAAAAAATTACAGAAAACCTGACGATTAACATTTTATGCGATTTAAAAAAAAAAAAACTAAAAAACGAAACTGTTTAGATATTTTTACTTGGTTTATGTCACTTCGGATTACATATTTGCATAAATTAATTATTTAAGTTTTAACAATTAGCTTTATTTTTATAATATGTGTTTAGCTTAAAGCTAGCCACTAAAATTTATTTGCATAAATAAATAATATTTGTTGCCTCAGTCATATTTTCAAGCCCTTTAGAGATATAACTTTTTTTTTATGGCACTTTTTACAATGAACATAAATTTAAATGCAAATTTTTTGTTAAACAAATTAAATTGCCTATGGTATATTTTTAACTTTAGATAACTTACTAGATCCCGAAGTTACAATACTTGCTTATGCATATAGCTTTTGATTTTATGCAAATATTCTTTTCTTATGCAAATTTTTCAAGAAACAATTTCCATTGAGCCAATTCAAAAAATGTTTTAATGTAAATTTATTATTGATTTTAATTACTCGTAAATTCATTTTAAATCAAGAATCTCGATTAAAAGTTATGGTATTGAAAAAATCAAAACGAAAAAAGTTGTATGGCGGCTGTCCGATATATCACTGACATTGTTTACTACCAAAGAATATTTTTAAATTATTTAAAAAAATAAAGCTTAAATTTTTTGTTGACCCAAAAATAAGAATAATAATAAATAGTTGCATGTACCTTTTTTATTAAAAACCACGAAAAAACAGGAATTTTTTAATTTTTCTAATAAAACGACTTATATTTTTTTATCCATTTTTATTGAAAAAAATTAAAAATACGATGTCAATGTTAGTTTAAAAATGAAAATTGCGGAAAATATTTTTTTTTTTATTAATTTTTATTTAACAATTTAAAAATACGTTAGCAATATTAGTTATCCCAAAAAACGACTCATATTTTTGTATTAATTTTTATTGTAAAAATTTAAATATTAAAATAAAAATTGCGGAAATTATTTTTTTTTTTATTAATTTTTGTTTAACAATTTAAAAATACGATAGCAATACTAGTTATCCCAAAAATCCATTCAATTCAATTTGAAAAATAAAAATTGCGGAAACTATTTTTTATTATTTTTAATACATATAAAAATTAAAATATGGTTTTTCGTAATTTTTCAAATAAAAATTGGTATTTAACTTTTATTTCACAGTTTTAGTTTTTGGGTAAAAAAAAAAGTTTACTTGATTTTTAAAATAAATAATAAATAAATAAAAAAAAAAATTAATTAAGATTATTTCATATTTTTTGTATTAAGAATTCGAATTTTTGCAATTTCCGTTTTGAATCATTGCAAAATCGCTTAATTAGTAGTTTTCAGCTACCTTATCAAATTTAGAAGTAGTTTCCAATAGTTTTTGTAATTTTTCTACAAAATTCATTTAAATCACGTTCTGGAATTCATAACAAAGCGTTTCGTTTTCAATATCTTGGGCATGCCAATTTAGAGCTTAGGTATAATTGTCAACTCATTGACTCAGAATGTCAATATGCGTCAGAGACCCAAACAAAATAAAGTATTACAGAAATTACAAAAAGGTGTAAAAAACAAATACTAGGTATAGCTAAGCACATCTGCAATGTTGATTTTATAAAATAAACTTATTTTTTTGTAATAAGAAACTGTGACGATAAGGCAAGGGCACACCCTTAGCTCTAGCGATAACAATTACTAGATCACATACTCATGTATAGTATATAAGTCACGAACAATGCAATTAAATTGTGCAACACTTAATAACAGTGTTGAAGTATTGTTAACAGCTAATAACAATCAACACCTTTGTATTAGCCAACACAGTGAAAGTTTTTACTCAACCCAACTCTCTCTTCCGTTTCAGTGGTCGGACATCCCCAGATTGTGCGCACCTGTTACTTTGGTGATGTCTACAATACGCAGACTGGTTGCCAATCGGATCCCTCCCTGCCGTTTGTCAGACAGCTGAGCTGCGATGTTTGCACCAAGGATGAGTGCAATAGTTCCGGATCTATTGGACCTATTGCGGGCATTATAATGTTGTTCTTTGGACTGGCTCGTGTGCTCTCATAAGTTCTTTAACTTAGCTTTTGTTTTTGTATTCTAGATGTAGTGCTACTTTTTCTCTCTCTCTGTATATGCAGTATATGTTTTAATTGCTACGATTCATATACAATATAAGTTCTAAACGCCCATAGTATTTATGCATTTTTTTAAATGGTATTGTTTAAATTTTGTGAGTAATTAATTGGAAATAAATGATTTATTTATGTGTACAAAATATGATATTATAATGAGTTCAGTGATTTTTTATGGTGTAAATTGCTCTATATGGTATATGAGTACCCATTAGGCTTACTACAGTACTACGTGATTTGTGTTAATAGTATATTCTTTTAAGTGATTATATTTTAGGAACTCCATGTAGCATCATTCCGAATTAATCTTAATCTGGGGCGCTATGAACCCTCTACTATCCGTTAGTAATAAACAAGATATCGATTTAAAATTCATCAAAAAAGTCAAAATTCAGGCTTAGGTGATGATATTTGTTCGCAGAACCCGGCTTGTCAACAGGCTGATTCCACCCGGCTCAAAGTTCTCTAAGGGGCGCTTGATTTGAAAAAATATACATTAAATAGAATTTCCTAAAATATTGGGTATAAGAAAAAAAAAATGTGAAAATTTTATAGAAATAATAATGACTCCCTGGATCCCTATATTTTCTTCACCGCCCGGATTATAGACAGTTTGAACTATTTTTGAATTGCTAGATTAAAAAAAATTAGTCGTTTTAAATATCCTAAAACAGTGGGTTTAAGAAAAAAAAAAATGGGAAAAATATATAGAAATAATAACACAGGCCAACATGGTTTAGTTGTTGGAAAGCTAAGGGTCATTTCCGAATTAATTTGCTGCGTAGAATCCTAAACTCAAATATCTTAACTGACGTGATGGGCCAATTCTAACCCCGGATTCGGATTCTACGCAGCAAATTACTTCGGAAATGACCCTTAGCTTTCCAACAACTGACATGAGCCCGGTATTTGTAGGCCTGTGTAATGACTCACATGATCCCTATATTTTCTTCACCGCCCTGATTATAGCCAGTTTGGTCTATTTTTGAATTACTAGATTACAAAATATGAAAATAATATATAATCTTAAACTGTACTAAAAAAAATTTCTTGCTGGTTAATGGATTTTCTGAAGAAAGACAATAAATAAATTTTAACCTTGACCTTGATTTTTTATTTGTTTACCTTTTTTTGTGCAAAAACTTTAATTAAATTTTTTTTAATATAATAATAATATAGGGATGGTCATCTGTTGGTTTGTTTGTTAATTGCATTTTATTCGATAATTTTCCAACAAAATTGGGCAAATGCCAGTTTGAAACTACTAATTTATGTATGCCGCGGCCGGCTCTACAGGCCCATATCCGAACATCGTAATTTTTAATTACTTGTTTTTTGACAAAAACTTATCTGGCTGTTCTCCCATCCATTGAACGAATAAGCGCTCCTGATAATGGTCCGTGGGCTTCAATTGTGGCCACAATCTTGTAAGTGTGTAAATGCAGATCCGCTAGAAAAAAAATTCCATGTAAAGTGGTGCTAGCAATGTGTAATTCTTGGGAACGATAGCGCGTCGATGTACCCGGCGACTCGTCGACACTGGTTTCAACAATGTTTTAAAATGAAATGTTTTTTGTTAAATGATCCATGAATAAAATTGAGTAGTTTTGAACTTATGTCGAAGAGCATCCACTTTGAACTGGTATGATTCGAATTATGAGTGTTTAACAACCAAAACCAACAGATGGCGCACCCTATATTATAAGATATGGAAGATAATGGCCTTTTAAATATAACTTATGCGCAATAATGCCTTTTTTATTAAAAATTATGCGCTTTAAACTGCAATTAAAATATTTTTATGTCCCAGAAACTTTCTAAACCAAAATGTATGGAGAAAGATAAGAACTACTAAAAAATCCTTAATCTTAAAAGAAATCCAGAAAAATATATATATAAAATAACCTCTAATGGCAAGATATAAAGTAATTTGAGTAATATAAAGTTAAATATTAAATTATATTCGATATATAATTAAATTATGTCGATTCAATTTTATTCACTTAATCTTAGGCATTACGAGATACATAAAATTTAATGTTCATAAAATAAAGAGTTCAGGCTTAATTAAATACATTTTCTACTCAGTTATTAAATTTTAATGAATATATATAATGGCATTTGAGTCATAAGAGGCGGGAAAAATTTTTACAAAAAACACATGAAAATTGAATTACAATAAATATAGAGTATAGTAAGATATTCGGAGATAAGGGCATTTCTTTAATATCTTTAATTAGATTTAAATTAGAATTTTTTATAAAAACGCCTAAAGCCATAAAATAAAGAGAAAGATAGGGCCGCCAAAAAAGTTTTTCCGTGGAATCTGAATCCAGGGTCCTAACATCACGGAAATAACTTGAAAAAACAACATAAAATGAGTTACTTTGGAGACTATCTGGGAGTCATGATGTGAAGGATTTGGATTCAGCGACTCAAAAAACATTTAAAAACCTCGTTGAACAACAGGTCTTGAAAAAATATTTTGGGGTTTTATGAAAATTTTTTGAGACCAAATAAAAATTGATTTTCGGTTTCGGAGGTCAGACCATATCTACTACATGTTTTTGGGATCGCTGAATCCGAATCCGATGTCTAAAAAACTCCATCACTTTAGGGCTCGAACATCTGAATCTAAAAAAAGTGTCAGTTTGGAGGTTATCTCGGAGCTCTGACGCGCTAGGAGTTTTTAGATCGATAATTACTTTGACAGCTATATAATATAGTTTTCCGAACTATTCCATCTTGAAAAATGTTCCAAATATAAATATAAGAAGAGCCTGAGTCAAGTTTCAGTTTCGTATAATTTTTCAAATTTATGTTAAAAATTTGATTTTGGAACCAGTGTGAACAGTAGTAAAATTTTGTTTGCATTATTTTCATATCGATGAAATATTTAAGCTTATGGAGCGCAGCAGTATGCGATATTTTCTTGCAGTAGGATGATAGGCAGACTATAAACTGAAGATAATTGTCGGGACTTGGATTCACATTATAAAAGTTATCGGTACCAAAATTGGCACATTAGCATGCGTTAAATACCTTGCTGCAAAAATTTCGACTTATGTGAGCCAAATAACCAAAAAAAATTTTGACTATTTCTTAAAGCACACAGACACAACATTTCGATATTTAAAGTAAGTTTTGGATAAATGAGGGCAGTGTATTTTAATGTCAAGCAGCTCCAAAAACTTTTTTTTTATCAAATTATAACTGCCCAATGCCATTTATAGTTTCTCAAGTACAGACAGAATTATCAATGGAAGGAGACTTCATATGGTGTATGTATATTTATAATATGCATTATCAAACATGACTGAGTTTCTATAATTTAATTCATATCTCTGCTGGAGAAAGTTCTTTGTTGTTCGAAAAAGCAGGAGAAGTAAAGCGACTCCGGAGCTTCCTCTGTGACTAACTTTATCAGGAACTGAGACCAGAAGCAACTGTCTACATGGAAAATTTTTAGAGGAGTAATTAATTATTTTCGCACGTATATGATTCTAGTACGCTGTTGCATGACTGTTTCTATATAGAACAAACATATATATGTATGCATGTAGGCTGGTTGTATTAAATATATTAGTCAACCTTATGAGGCCCTGTTTATTTACAGCGCTTAGCTCAGTCTTATGTAAGCAGAAAATAAATTTAAATTTTCTAAAGCCAATGGCAGTTCAATGACTCAGTAGTGCTCATAACACCTGAATTTTAATTAATACAGCTGTAGCATGAATATAAAATACAATTAAACATTTTATTGTACCTATATAAAAGTATATATAGGTATATATATGCCTCATATCTTGACTCAGTCAACATTCACTTTTTAATGAAATTAAGGAATAAAACGCTTCAACAAAAAAACAACAACAGCACGCAATCCGTGTTGACCCGTAACTTGGGCACATATAGTATAGTATATGTAACCCCCGTCTATATATGTGCATTAGGGCGGGTCAATTTGTATGGGGCCGAAAAAACCTTATGGGGCTCACTCGGATTTTGATTCTTTGGATAATTCTAAGCAAATTTGCTCAAGAAACTATGGGTCTAAAATGAATTTCGAGTCGCCCACTTTTTCAAAATAGGTTTTTTTCGACATATTCAAAAATCGACTTAGAAATTCATTGAAAAGGCCTAAAATCGATATTTTTTCTCTAGCCAAATGTGAATTTGGGGGTTTTTGGGGTCGAGGAATTCATTATTGACATCTATTTTTAATTTTGGGTGCCGCCAGAGGGCGCTTTAGTGTTGGTTTTTGATTTTTTTCGGTTTTTTTTCTTGAAAATTTTGAAAAAGTGGGCGACTCGAAATTCATTTTAGACCCATAGTTTCTTGGGCAAATTTGCTTAGAATTACCCAAAGAATCAAAATCCGAGTGAGCCCTTATACCGAAAAAAATTGACCCACCCTAATGTGCATATATAAGTAAACCTCTTCCATATATGTACATACTGTGTGTGGGTCTGCGTTTTTAATTATGTCTAATTGAGTTTAATTTCAAAAAACTCTTACAAGTCAAGCTCAACTGCGGGCGGTTTTACTTTTCTTCGAACATTATGTATTCAAAGTGTTAAACGCACTTTACATAAAAATACACATAGCACATACATATATACATAGTATACCAGAGGTCAAGAAACTATGGCAGACTTTAACAGCGGAACTCACCGAGCTCATTTGGAAGCCGCCACACAATTGACCCAAACTAATTTGGCATAATTTAAAAAATTACTTAATTGAAATGGCTGAACTGAGCATATTAGAAAATTATAAAAAGACAAGTTAGGGGCAGATAATAGAAAAAATTACAAAACAATTTTAATACGTTAAGAGTTATATGTATATGAGAAAAGAACATATGCAAAGGCAGACGCTATAAAAGAAAGTAAAATTATAATGCTTTAGATCTAAAGAAAAAAACAATTACACTAGGCAACAAATTTTAGCCTCAATTTTGGGTTCACTGAGTGCAAATCCGACAACTTAAGACAAAAATAGATCTCTCGAGTCTCCAAAACTTCGACACATGTTAGACTCGTGGGTAGTACCTCTGATCGGGATCAAGTATTAATGAAATGAGTGAAAATTATCTTAACTGTTACTGAAACTTTTTTGGACTATTTGCTATTCGCATTTATATTATTTCTTAATAATATAACTATTACCGTATTAATGTTACAAATTAGTTAAATTGTTAAATTAATTTACTATCGACCAATTAAAAAAAAAATGATGAATGGGCAAAAAACAAAAATATTTTGCCAAATTTCAATTTTTAATATTTAATCGAAATTTTTATTAATATAAAAAATGATAATTATTTAATAGTAAATATTTTTAGGCCAATTTTTTTTCCCCAATTTCATTGCAAATAAAATACATTAAAAAAAAAAATAAAGATAAATATGGCTTTAAAAAAAAAAATGTTCTTTTTTAACCAACATTCTATTTTAAAAAATAATCTTTACTTATTTTTTTTTTTAAGAATGATATTTGAGTTTTTTTTTTAAGATAGTATGGTGATTAAAAAAGAACAATTTTTTTTCAAAAGCCACATTACTAACTAATAAAAATAAATTGGCCCAAAAATATTTACTATTAAATAATAATGATTTTTTATTCTTAAGGCCTATACGCAGCACGAAATATTTCGCACGGACTCGCAAAAATTGATATAAAAAAAAATATCCCAAATGAGATATTCCAAATGGGATTTTTTTTTTTTATATGCAGCAAGTATGAAAATCATTCTATCATTTTTTTAACACTTTTTTTTATCCAATCATTGTTTGGTGTTTATAAGAATCAAATCAATTTGGTGCAACAATGTTAAAAATAATAAAACTAAAATTTTGTAATATTACAAATTTATTAATATTTAGAATTAATTTACAAAAAAAATGTATCTAACTCTGTAAATTTCAATGGATTTTGAAAGATTGCAAATAAAATGCAAAAAAAAAAAAAAAAAAAAAAATGTGGTTTTATCATTCCGTGCGAAATTTTTTTTGCATTCTGCGTATAGGCTGCGTATATTTTCCTGAAAATGTATTGGTGCCAAAAAAGGAATAAACCTATAATTTTGAAAACATGTATAAAGAATGGAGGAGTTTTACTTAAAAGTTTTTTTAAAAAAAAAAAAAAAAAAACTTAATTTCTTTATCTTGTTAAAAGTGTAAAATGAAAAGAAAGTATTTCTAAGAGCAATCTAAATATGTTCGAAAGTTGGATATTCATTGGTAAAAATTAATGAACATAAAAGTAGGTTACAAAATTTTTCGAAGTTTGCAAAAAAGTTTACTTTTCGCACTGAATGACAAAACCATATAAAAAAAAAATGTGGTACAGTCGAGGCGGTGCCCGACAGTGGAATACCCTGTACCTTTTGTGTCAAAAAAATTTTTCCTGCATATTCCATCTAAGAACTTTCCAATTGGAATTTTTTTTTTTTTTGTGAAAATCGATATTTATACCTACAAGTTCCCTAAAATTTTACCCATTTTGATGAAACTCGAATGTTACAACAAAGAACTTATTTAAAGTATACGGGGTAAGTTTCAAGTTGGTATGTTGAGGGGTGTGGGAGAAAACACGGTAAATGGATTGCGGGGGGTGGGGGGACCGCATCGATAAAATTTGGATGTGGATTTGTTCATTAGAGCCACATGAATGAGCTTACCAAAAATTGATTCTAGGTCACTTGTAGCCATAATTGCGTAGAGTCAAATATTGACGCAGTTTATTGGCAAGGGGAGGTGAAATTTGCACATTTTTGACTATAACTTCTGTTGTATTTGTCCGATTTTGTTCATTTTTTACACATAGATGCATGTAACTACAACGCATCGCTCTGTTAAATTTCAGATGAAATATGAAAAGGTGTGGCTAAAAACCGCGGAACTCTACTGCGGGGGAACGGGGAAAGATATTGATATGATTCAACAAACTTCATCTGCTTAGGAAATATGCGCACCAGCTGGTAAAGTTTCGTGTCTCTAGCTCTTATAGTCTCTGAGATCTAGGCGTTCATACGGACGGACGGACGGACGGACATGGCTCAATCGCTACCCGAGGTTATGATAAGCATTTTGGTATAAAGGACTTGGGGTCTGCCACGCCTCCTTCTGTCCGTTACATACATTGCACAAATCTAGTATACCCTTTGTACCTATAGGTACAGGGTATAAAAATCCCATTAGGATCCCCATTTTTTTGCATTCTGCGTAGACCCCTTAACAATAAAGAACAAGAAAATTAAAGAAATTAAAAAAAAAATTAAATTTGTAGTGTTTGTAATATCTAATCATTGGCATTCAAAAGTTTTAAGTTATGGACTGATAAGTACAAGAAATCTTGGCATTATTTGGGGAATAAAATTATCTTCTCATAACATCAGCATGCTGGGCATCACTTTAATTAAAACTTTTCTTTTTGCTCCCTCTCGCAAATAATATTGGAACTTATCGATGAAGATCGCAAAATCCTTATAACTGAGCAATCGTGAAAAGCATATATGAGAAGGGAGATGAAAATTCAAAAAGAAAGTTTAATCGAAAATTTACATTCACTAAGGAAACGAAGAGTATTGAAAATAAAGCTATCTATGACCCAATTGAAAAGAAGAGAAATCAAAAGTATAAATGGTGTGGAAAATATTTTATAATACTGAAATTTGCAATGAGACACAGACACATAAAAAATATCGCATTTTGGGATCAGTTTCAGACGTTTTTAGGGTCGCTGAGGTCCAAAAAAGCACATAGCCTCAAAAAACCTCATAAATAAATTAAATTCAACGTTGTGGACGACTAAGTTTGAGAAATTAAGGAAAGATTTAGGAAAAACAAAATGGTTAAACTTTTTTTTTTTTAATTGTAATTCCAAAAAAAAACATTTGAAGGCTACTTTTGAATCTCGAAAATTTTTCGAAAATGCAGGCAAGTTAAAAAAAAAAAATGTCGGAACAACATCAAAATAAAATTTTTATTAAGCATACAAATTATAACGATCAAAAACAGGAGTCTTGCTAGAAAAGGAGTTTTCTAAAATTGGGATAATTCAAAAATTTGAATAATAATAATATTGAATCATCTTTTGAAGTTTACAAAAAAAAACTCTCAGATCATGGCAATATTGCGCTCCAATGAATCGAAACTATTTAGACAGAAATTTCAAGAATATTAAATTCCCATAAGCTATACACATTACGGAATTTTGTGACGCCCGAAATCGGGTTAAAATTTTATCGGTTCTCAGCCCCAAATTTACGCTAAAGACCATAATTAGCCACAGGCATATTTTTTGCTTCCTAGGGAACTATTATTATATTAATGCATAAAAAAAATTAAGTGCTTATGGAGTAAACAAATTAAAACGCCAAAATGTCTGTGACTAGAGCAAAAAGTAACTGACATATCTCAAGCTAGGCATAGCCAATATTAAATTTAACTGGTACCTAATTGTTAATTATTTTAATTGTTGCGCAACAACAATAAAAATGAAAAAATAAAATTAGAAAAAGCAATTACAGAAACCTGTCTGAGTTTGAGCCGTGGGAGGCGTCTAAACTGTGAGTGAATTTTTTAAAGCAACTACTACGCAGCATTTATTATTAACAATGGAAACTAAAATTAAATGAAGGCTGTCTATTAAAACCCATATGGAAAACTAGTTCTAATGCGGGTTTTCAACTATAAAAATACTCGAAAGAGTTGTTCTGTGAAAAATTTTATTCGGAACCATCAATTAAAGAAAGCTAAGGAGTTGGGAAATATATGATGAAAAAATGAAAAACTATTTTTTTATTTTACAGCGTACTACGGAATTCTTAAAGTTTTATATAAAGGGTCATCAATCTTGAGGTTTTGCTTTCAACAAGACGGCGACACAGCCCGTGAAACAATGAATATATTGAGGAACCAATTCGGTGAACAATTAATTTCACGCTCCGGACCTGTGAATTGGCCACCAAGATCGTGTGATATCACACCGTTAGACTTTTTCCTTTGGGGCTACGTGAAGTCTAAAGTGTTTGTGGATAATCCAGGTACGATGGAAGCATTAGAGGCCAACATTACCCGTCTTATTCGCGAGATACCGCCGATTAAACTCGAAAGCGTCATCGAAAATTAGAACCTCCGCTTAGACGAGCTACGGCGCAGTTGCGGCCAACATTTGAAAAGGATTATTTTTAAAAAGTGAATGGCAAGAACGGTTTATTCTATTGATAATGAAGATTTTCGGATTCATTGTTTTTCATTTTTCATCATATATTTTTTTTTTTGGTGCCCTCTGTTGGATAATTTTTAAAACTTGGCGTGATTTCAAGATTTTTTTCTTGGAGAAAGTTTTGTACCTTAACATGATTCCTTTTTTTATACCCTGTACCTATAGGTACAAAGGGTATACTAGATTTGTGCAATGTATGTAACGGACAGAAGGAGGCGTGGCAGACCCCAAGTCCTTTATACCAAAATGCTTATCATAACCTCGGGTAGCGATTGAGCCATGTCCGTCCGTCCGTCTGTCCGTCTGTATGAACGCCGAGATCTCGGAGACTATAAGAGCTAGAGACACGAAACTTTACCAGCTGGTGCGCATATTTCCTAAGCAGATGAAGTTTGTTGAATCATGTCAATATCTTTCCACCCCCCGCAATCGATTTACCGTGTTTTCTCCCACACCCCTCAACATATCAACTTGAAACTTACCCAATATAATTAAAATAGCTTCTTTGACGTAACTTTCGATTTTCATCAAAATCGGTACAAATTTAGGGAACTTATAGGTATAAATATCGTTTTGCACCAAAAAAAAAATAAATTCCAATTGGAAAGTTCTTAGATGGAATATGCAGGAAAAATTTTTTTGACACAAAAGGTACAGGGTATTCCACTGTCGGGCACCGCCGAGTAGCAGCTCAATGATTTATTTTTTGCTTGGTTTTTCTGGAACGTATCTAAGATGTAAAAACAGAATTGGGTGATTACTTTTTTATTTAATTCAAAGAATTGTGGATGTCTGATTTGAATATTCCGCCCACTTTCAAATACAAGTATATATAACTTTCTTAATTTCATATTATACCTCCTGAAAATGCGACAAGTTACCTTATGACATTTCCACTACGGCGAGATTTATTATTTTACACTTGTAGTAATATTCAAATAAAAGTTGATATAGTAATATTTTTTTATTTTCTGTTTGTAATTTTATTATTATATTAACGATGTCATGAAAGGCGTCGAAATATGCTATAAAACACGGAGTAATAAACAAAACGTAAGTATTTGGATCGCTACGAAGAATTAGATTTATGCGAAATTTATATGTTTGTTAAAGTTCTATAAAAAAAAATTCGACGTCATTTTAGTATAGCGAATACTTAACCGATTTATGAAGATTGACGTTACGTTTTTACAATTTCATATATAGTATAATTAATTGAAAATTGTACGAAAATTGTAGAGTCAATAAAGTCAAAGAGATCTATTTAGATGGAGATCTCTTTTTCGTGTTTTATCAACACATAAGGTTTGTAATATATGCTGTGTTTAGGGTGGAACCACGCAGCAGTCTGCTCATGAGAAAATTAGGGTGGCTCCACCAATTATCAAGATGAAAGTTGTACACAAAGAAAGAAGTTAGTTATTTTTTTGTTCAAGAAGAGTCTGTGCCATGTTTCAGTTTCTTATATTCACATTTCGAAATGGTAGCAAAAAATGTTTGTTTGGATGTGCGCTTTTTTCGAATTTTTCTTTCGGGGACTTTTTTCGAGCTTTGAAGTGTTTTTTTTGCAATAGTTTTATTTATTAAAAAAAAACTTTAGTGGTTCAAACATAAAATCTAGAAAGATTTTAGAAAAAATGGGTTTTCGTACAAAGTTTGTCGCTAAATAGCGATTGGCCATTGCAATAAGTCTTGAAAGCTTATATTATGAACATATACCACGTTTTTACGATTTTTGACTGCGCAGCTAAGATCGGTTGAAAACTTTAAAATATACGGTTCTTTTGCATAGAAAGGTCCGTCATGAACAAAAAATAATTATCAAGAAAAATATTCGAAAGTTATAAAATTATACGAGCTTAAAGCTTTTCCCACAAATAGAGTTGTTAGATGGCGAAAAATGTTGCAACAAGGCTGAAGGTTTGGTCACATTTTCCTATTTTTTAAAGCATTTTTTTGTAAATTTTTTATCCTATACAACCATTATTTTTTTTAACTAGGCAAATATATTCATAAACGTTATTAATATTGAAGCTAAAATTTATATATTTCTTGAGAAGTTGTTAAAAGAAATATTTAATAATAATTTGAGTAAGGTCACGCCAAAATACTGAGGCTAATAAAATAATTTAAAAAAAAAAATAAAAAAAGTTTTATACCAAAAGATTGTTTATTTACAATTTTGTAATCCCAGTTAAAAACCACTTATATTTTTGGTAACGTAACGCCATGAGTAGTTTTGCTTGTATCTTTTAATAGATATGATCGATTGTTGCCATTTTAATTTTTTATATTAAGTGTTTTTTTAAATTTTTTTATTATTTTACCTTTTTCCTTTTTTTTTCATATTTTAGCGTACATTCGTAACGTCACGCTATGTAACCTTACGCTATAAATACTGAAGCTTCTAAAAAAATTAAATCAATTGTTTTGATTTAACAGCTTGCGAAATTAAGTAATATATTAAATTACCAAAAGACTTGCTACATATAATCGCAAAAAATTTGAGATTTTTTAATCAAAGTTAAAATCCACTTGTTTTGGGAACGTAACGCCATGTATAGTTTTGCTTGTATATTTTAATAGCGGGAGCCGCCCCCTGAGTGCTTCGCACACCAACCCCCGGTCTTCTTTATTTAATTCAGATCATCCAGACTATTATATACCCTGTACAATTCTTTATTTCGATAATGTCCATCCTATTGTGCACACCGTCTGAGGTGGGGCTATCACATAGTGTAAGTTTCTCCTCGATACGTTCACGCATACGAACACAATCGGTACCACTCTGTACTTCTTCGTTGACGTATTTATGTATAGATAAAACGAAATGTTGTAATTTTTTTTTTAAATATAGTGCTATTTAATTGCGAAGTTCCTATTCCTATTCTTTCATGCGTACAAACGTAAAAATATCTGATTCGTTATCCGCTCCCGTATAAATTAAAATAAAATTTCACTTTTTTTATGTGAGCCAGATAAACAAAATATGGTGATCAGCTGCATCAGATTTTATGCAGAAGAACGATTTTGACAAAAGTTTGTATTGATAAACTATGAGCAACTAAATTGTGCAGCATTATTATTATAATGATCATCAACTAAATCTAAGCCCATAAAAAACTTTAATAACTTGAAGTATTATTTTCTTATGGCCGGACAGCGGCTCGATCGCATGAGCTTTTCTACAAAAGTTAGATTTTAACAATAATAATTATAATTTTGAAGCACCTAAATTGTGTAGTAGTATTATTATATTGACCATTAAATAGATCTAATCCCATAAAATTCTTTATTAACTTAGGCTTGTTTAATCCTATGGACATCGTATATATAAGCGAAACCAGTTGTCATATTTATTCAAAAACTAGTTAAGACAAATTTTCCCATCTACTTAAGCTACTGTAACAGTAGAAGAAATAGATCACTCGAGTTTGTTTCGCATTTTGAAAATAAACAGCCATTGTTCCATACATTCAAGTGCCTTCTTCCCGGCACAAAAACTGATAACCCTCCATTTCTCTAAAAATGGACTTAACTGGTTTTGCCGTCCATTCGCAGAAACACCAATCTTTTGCTTCTTTTCAACACCACACAATTTATTCACATGACGATGTTAGCCTGCATTGCATAGGCACATATCTTCACATGTGCGTCTCTATAAATGGAGAAGGGTGCCCGCTTGATGATGTCGCCCTAGCTAACACGCCCTGCATGCAAATGAACCGGCCAAATGCCAAAGCATAATAACAATGACACTGACAACCCATCCATAACTCAACTTATATAATATTTATAAGAAAAAAAAAGTCGGGCGCGCACGACTTTGCGATACCCTGTACCACCACCACATTGCTTCAGAACTTCAAAAGATATTTGATTGCCAAAATTGGTTTCGATATATTCATAAATACAGGAAGCACAACGAATTTTGCACCAAACACGTAATTTTGACCGATCGGTCCTATGGGGGCTATATGATATAGTCAACCGATGTTGATCATATCTGGGGAGCTCTAAAAGAAAACTACCACACACCAAATTTGGTTACGATAGTATCCATCTAAAACTTTTGGTTTATTTTCGTGGTCCTCTGAAACACCCCTATGGGAGCTATATCATATAAACCCGACATCAAAAAATAAAATAAACTTGTCTCCCGTACGATAATGAGGGATCTTATCTGAAAGTTTGGTTGCTCTAGCTCTTACCATCTCTGATATCTAGGCATTCATACAGACAGACGGACGGACAGACAGACATACAGACGGACATCGGTACATAGTCACCCTGATCATACTTTAGGTAACTTTGGGGGTTCTCCGACGTCTCCTTCATAAACTTAATGTACATTTTGTACCATAAGGTACAGGGTATACAAATTTCAAAAATAAAATAAAATTAGATAATAATATTAAACAAAATATATACAATATGCGTACTAATAAAGAAAATGCCAGAAGAAGCACAAGAGACAGCAACAAAAAGTAAATAAATAAGGCAAAAAGCGGCTGACATCACCAAAAAAACAAGTTCAAAAAGACAACAACAAAAAATTGCTCTGTCTAATACTATGTGTATATACAACATAGCCAACTTGTTGTTATATACACATATATGTATATATGTGTTTGTATGTCAAATAGCTGAACCCCTCAAGCAACAAATTCTGAAAATATGTGTACGACGAAAAAAAAAAAAAACATAAAATATTTAAACTCAAACGAAAGCACGCAATCAATTTCACTCAGTTAAAGCACTCAAACTCTTGAAAATCTAAGCGCGCAACAGCTTGAGTTTTGTCTGAGTGAGTGTAAACGTGCAAGAGTATGTGTGTTAATGCGTATATATGTAGGTTTGTACAGTTCATGTTTTTGGTTGATGTTGAGGCCTCTAACGCGCATTTTTTGAAATCCTAACATCAGAAGTATAGCAGTCGGCGTGTCGTGCAGGTTTGTCTCCAAATTTTTGGCTCCGTGTTGCGCATCAGTAATTTGGATTGTTTTTTATATAGTACATATATATACATATAATATAGTGATATTTTGTGGCTTTTATTTACAGAACAAAAACATTTCAAAGAATTCAAAATGGTGTCAAGTGTAAAATATTTGTTGGCTGTTGTTATATTGGCCAGTGTGGCGTGCATGGGTAAGTCCAAAAAATATGTTCATGTCATTAATCTAAAATAAAATCTTTGAATTTAAAGATATACGCATTGAGATTCAATATTCATAGCAGTGTCAGTTCTTAGTTTCAAAAATGCTTCTTGAATTTTTTTGAACAGATAAATTGAGCTAAATTCCCATTTTTAAGTTCCATTCTTTCAAAACCAAATTAAAAATTCTATAATATACGAGCCAATATTACAATTACAAGCAGCTCTTTAAGCGCAAATATTTAGTTTACAGATTGACCCGTTTAAATTTTTTTTAATTACAAATATGTTTTTTTCAAAGCAAGCTGTGTAAATCGCTCAAGCGGAAACAGATCTTTAAATATTTTCACTTAACTGAAATGAATTTACAAATTGAGCGCTTAATACACTGCATTTATATTAATATCAATACATATTTTCAAAAAATTATTTCGAAAATTGTTCTCAAAAATGTTTCGCTTTTCTTTGAATTATTATATATATTGCATTCGGACAAGTTGAAAAAATTCAAAATCCAATAAGATCTGAAAAAATATTTTAATTTACAATACTTTGATTTAATTTAAAGACATTATAAAATACAATTTACAGCATTTGTACAAATATCAATTCATATTTTCAAAAACTCATATCAAAAATGGTTCTCAAAACTATTTTTGATTTTTTTTCGAATGTTTCGAAATTTTCATTTAATCCACTCAAGTCAAGTTCTGTTTCCAATTTTTAAATCTATTAAGATATAGAAAAGTTTTTAAAAGAACTAATTTCGAGATTTTTTTTTTTTATTTATTGAAAATTTAATTTATCCCACAAATTCAAAGCCCAATAAGATGCAAAGAAATGTCCAAACTCTAAATCTATTAAGATATGGACAAGTATTTAAAAGAAAGAATTTCAAAAATTTTTCTTCGTTTTTTTTTTTTAATTTATCGAAAATTCAATTTATTCCACAAATTCAAAAGCAATCAAGATGTGAACAAATGTTTTGATCGGAAACAGCTCTTTAAAATATTAAAAACAATGTACTATTTAATAATCACTTTAAAGATCGGTATATTCCAAATAAATCACAATCACTTTAACTTTCCTAAGATAAGATTTTAAAGATATCTCTTGCCATACTAAATATGTAGGTACATAAATAAAAAAAGAAAAAATAATAATAATTAAATTCTTTGAAGCTAAGCCAAAACCCAGGATCTATACGAATTGTTAACATATTTTTATTATGGCTTTTAAATATTTTGAAGTTCTAATTTTATTTATCCCAAAGAATTAGATTTTTTTTAAAAACAAAAAAAGAATTTAACGAATCTATAAAGATCTAGTGTAACCTTCTTTGGCTATAATTTAATTTATACCACAAGAATTAATATAACTATATAACGCTAGACCCTAAAATCAATTTGCTGAATATTTGTTTTATTTTTTTTTAATTAGCATTAGCATTAGATACAAATTTTTCGACTTTATAATTGAGTAATATTTTTTCTAGAGCTAAGTCTTACTTTCCAAAATTAAATCGAGATTTTTTTGCAAATTTTTTTTTCGCAAACAGGTTCTAAAATGTTTTGGCTGTACTTCAAATACTAAAGCATTAAATTCAGAGAAATTTTAGACATTGAATGTAAGGCTTAGAGCACACAAGTAAATTATTTATTTAAAAATTTTTCAAAACATTAATATTTAAACTTCCGATTCCGACGTAAGCCTTAAAACCCGTGCTTAAGAAGACTTACAATCAATCAATTTTGTGTTAAGCCTATAAATTGAAGTAAAAGTGGTACGACAAAGTTTCCAATCGTAATATCGATAAATGCTGAAATTGAAAATGTATATCGGTTCTTAAACAGTTTTCAATTGTTTTCGACAAAGACAAAAACTATCCAGATCATAAAACTTTCCCATTCCAAAAATTCACTTAAGACAACATAATAATTTCTTAAGCTTTTAGCCAAAACGTAAAAAAAAACAAAAACTCATAATCCCTACTACCCGCACTTATATGACTTCCTTTTGGCTTATATTTAGGTTTTGCCATCAAATGCTATCAATGTGAATCGCTGACCAATGCCAAGTGCGGCGAGAAATTCGAGGCCGACGATAACTTCCTGTTGGATTGCACCCGTATTTCCCCACCACGTTTCCTGCAGAACTTCTTCCCCGTACGCAATGCCACAGGCTGCATGAAGAAGACCATCGATGGTTGTAAGTACATACTACTATTTTCTTACCATATATTTTAAGGGCTGTCTGTGGAATTTTACGCACAAAAATTTCAGCTGGGCGAGCGAGGGGTTGTTACTGTGCTCATGATGTCAACATTAGTTTGGCACATGATGTCATGCTTATACGTGTTTAATGTGTCAATGGTTTTTTATTTCGGGGAAACCAAAACTTCCTACTTCCTTCTTAGCTGTTTTGTAGTTGCTGTACTTCTACGGGGCGTGGCAGTACACTTAGTGGCTGTCGTAAGCATATTTTTGGTAATTATGTATTAACTTGTGAGTGGCAGGTCATTAGTTAGCTTAGTTTCAAAGCATTACCTTAACTAGTTGTGAATTATAAGCTATTAAAGCAACAGTTAGTTAGCCAAACAAAAACTTGTTTATAGAAAGCAAAATGGCACGCCCATAGTTTGTCTAATTTTTTCTCTTGCATTATATTGCTTAATTTATTATAAGCATAATTTATGTGTGAACAAAGTTCGGCATTTATTAGTGGAATATTTTAGGCTGCTTATAAATAAGAAAAATCCACTCAAACTGTGACGTTGTGTTGTTGAAAAAGAGAAAATTTTTTTTCTTGCCTCAATTTGCTTTCCAAATTAGTGTGTCGAAATGCGTTTTTATCAACGCTTTCAACACTAGCCAATAATAATAATAGTAATAAATTAGAAAATAAATAAAATAAAACTTTTATCAAAACGAAAGCTCATAAATTAAAGCCATTTTTTAGCCCTCTTTCGTGTGTATCAAGTTCAAATTAAACAACTGGTTTTTTTGAATTCAAATTTTTCCATTTGAAGGCAATTATTTTTTTCATTTTTTGTTATTGTGTTCGGCATAAATAAATAAATGCTTTGTTTTGCGAAACTTATTTTTTTGGCATCACTTGAAATCGAGACCGGCAGCTGTTAAGCGTTTGAAAACAAAACAATCTTAAATTGTAGGATTCCATATGTTAGTTATGCAAAAAACGTTTTTATAGCACAAATGAGCTAATGCCGGCCCATGAACAAATTTTTATATTTATAGGAATATATAGCATGAGCTTTATATACTATATATGTCAACTAAATTCCTGAGCTTGACCGCTGAACCAGTAGACAAAAAAAAAACACTGTCAAACAATTAATACTTAATTAAGCTACGCTTCGTTTGTCGTAGGCGCAAGGGACGCCAGGGAGCCATAGGGGTTTTAGCTGTCAATGTTATTATGTTAGTCATAGCTATATTTATTAGTTGTCTATGTTTGTTTAGCACATATATATAGTTGATTAAATTGCACTGTTTACCCATTTATTTGTTGAAAAAATTTACATTTCAAAGTGTAAACAAATGCAAAATGAATTTTTCATGATTTGTTAATTGAAAAACTAGTCGAACAACTACTAAAGTACATAAAATGCAGCTGTGGGGCTTCGAAGTTTAAATGCCCTACCTACCATTAACAAGTTTTCCAAGCCGGCCTTAAAAATTTCAATTAGAAGGTCATTCTCACAGCGGCTTGACTTTAATATATTTTTGCGGTTGAAATTTTAAAAATGAAGCTATTCATGTAAGAAGAAGACTTTTATTGTAAGTGTAATTTTTGCGGAAATTTCAAAATTTAAAAAAAAAATGGCGAACGTTAAAATTGATTTCAATAATAATAATTGCCGAATTTGGTTACAATTACGAATTATGCGATGAATATATTTTTTTTATCTGTTTTTTAAGATATTTTTATAAAAAACGAGAAAATACGAGTTAGATCCTAAAAAAGTTTTTTTTGCCGTTCGTTTCATGGGGGCTGTATAATTTAGTCAACCGATTTTGATAAAATTTGGGAACAGCTTGGGAGCTCTAAAAACGCCTATATCTTACTTTATAAACACACGAATTATGAATCTAAAACTTCTATACTATATAATCCCTATATGAAACAAATAAAGTAAGCTTGTCTGCTGTAATATAAGGAATCTTATCTGAAAGTTTGGTTGATCTAGCTCTTATCATCTCTGAGATCTAGGCGTTCATACAGACAGACGGACAGACGAACATCGGTATATCGACTTCTGTAGCCACCCTGATCATACTTTGGGTAACTTTGGGAGTTCTCCGATGTCTGCTTCTGTATGTTACATACATTTTCAGCTTGCACAGACTTAATATACTCTTTGTACCATAATGCGCAGGGTATAATAAAATAAATCTGTTTTCCATGACATAATAACATCTAAATCCAAGGTTTGATTACTCAAGCTCTTATCATCTCAGAGAACTAGACATTTAGACAGATGGTCAGATAGATAAACGGAATTGTAGTATATATCGACTTCTCTAGTCTTTTTTCTAACTTAAAGGGCTCTTTGACGTTTCCTTCTCTATGTAACATAAGTAGGGTATATATAACTTAATTCAGCGAGCATAAAAATATGCAAAATTTATTAACTCCTTTGTCAGTAAGCTTCTTTAAACGTAAACGTTTTGTTAAAAACTAAGAAAAACTAAAAATTGCATGTTTTTGTAATCTGTTGCGTACAAAAATTTATAAACAGACCCAATACTACTGCAAAATTACACTTTCTGCATATAAGCCAAAGGCAACAAATTTAAAAGAAGCTTTTATGTGAGCTTAATAAACAACTAAAATGTTGACTATATTTCTAAACAGTTGCTATAAACCCAGCTTCGCAAACCATTTTTCGTAAAAAAAAATTGAAAACTCTGCGCAAAAATTAAATTCTCATACCCTGTTCCTCAAGTTAAGGGGTATATTAAGTTTGAGCAAATGTAGCAGGAGACTACCCAAAATTACCTCCAACAAGGTGAGAAGGACAAAAGTGATATAGACATGTGCGTTTGTCTGAACGTCTAGATCTAGGAGATAATAAGTGCTAGGAGGACGAAGCCTAATATTTGTACTCCTTATATGTACAGGCAGATACAGTAGATTTGGTTTTTCTTCTACCACCTCCAAATATTTCCAAAGCCTATGTATTCTACCATTTCAAAGTTACAGCTTTAGTTCGCCAAATTTATTAAATAAAAAAATCTCTCGCTTATTTAAATAACTATAGTCGTATCATAATTAAGGGAGATAATCGCAATATAGTACTTTAGTGGGGCCAGAGCGGAATACTTCAGTGGCAAAAGCTTAGCTGAACTGGTAAAGTGTTGACCGACTTAAAGTACTCTGGAGACCCAGGTTCGATTCCCAATCGAGGCAAATTATATATATTTTTTTTATTTTTTATTTTTTATTATTTTTTATTTTTTATTATTTTTTATTATTTTTTATTTTTTATTATTTTTTATTTTCCATTTTTTTTTATTTTCCATTTTTTTTTATTTTCCATTTTTTTTTATTTTTATTTATTAATTTTCTTTATTTGAAGGGATACAGACTTTGCACTTTTTTTTTATGACAATTCGAAAGCGTTGGTACGAATATAGGGTATCTCAAAATCGACTCGTCTGATTTTAACATTCGCCATATTTATGATTAGAATGAGTGCAGAGTATCATAACGTCCAACAGCGCCCCGTTTAATTCATATTTTTATTCACTTAAAATTTTGACAAGATAATTGTATGAAAACTATTGTGTGCGTCCGTTAAAACAAAAATAAAATTGTTATAAGCCAATTTGTTTTAGAGAGGGGGATATTTTTAGATAAAATATTAAACTTTTATTATTTAGAGATTTTGGCAAGTATCGAGTATCGAAATCGATGTTATTTTTTGAGCTAATCTTTACAAAACGGACCTTTTTTTTTGGTTTAATCAAATGGAAGATATTTAACCTTTATTATATAGCGACTTTGACACTATATTTTTAAATAATGAATAACATAATTCTATTTATATTTATAAGTATCGACTATCGACATCGAAGTTGCTACGCTTATCAAACATTTTTTTTTTTTACCTTAAATAGAATAAAGATATTTCACTTTTATTATGTTTACATTGTTTTACTTATTACTTGTACTTGTAAGTATCGAGTATCGAAATCGATTATGTTTGTCTAAGTATTTACAATTTAAAAGTTATTGAATAGTTGTTTTTTTTTGCTTCAATATAATGAAAAATATTTCACTTTTATTATCTAGTGATTTTGAAACTTATTACTTGTAAGTATCGAAATCGATTACACTAGTTTACACGAAAAATTAATCTTCCTAAAAAAGTGTTTTTTAGGGTAATTTAAATTTCAATATCTCGTGAAAAAATGTACGGAAGTTCCAATCTTAAGGTGTACTCGATGACCCTTAAATTTGCAAACTAGAGTTATGTTTGTCCAAGTTATTCAAATTTTAAAATTTATTGAACAGTTTTTTTTTTTTTTTGCTTAAACAGAATAAAGATATTTCACTTTTATTATGTATTGACTTTAAAACTTATTACTTGTACTTGTAAGTATCGAGTATCGAGTATCGAAATCGATTATGTTTCTCTAAGTATTTACTATTTAAAATTTATTGAATAGTTATTTTTTTTGCGCTTAAATATAATAAAAAATAATATTTTACTTTTTTAGTGATTTTGAAACTTATTACTTGTAAGTATCGAAATCGATTATGTTTGTCCGAGTTATTCAAATTTTAAAATTTATTGAATATTTGTTTTTTTTTTTTTGCTTAATTAGAATGAAAGATATTTTTCTTTTATTATGCATTGACTTTGAAACTTATTACTTCTACTTGTAAGTATCGAGTATCGAAATCGATTATGTATGTCTAAGTTTATTAAACATTTTTTTTTCAAATAGAATGAAAGATTTGAAACTTTTATTATCTAGTGATACATATCTACATAATTTATAATATTTAAAATAATGAGCAAGCTGATTATATTTATACTTACAAGAATTGAGTATCGAAATCAATAATCTAATTCTTTTTGGCATACAACTCTTTTATGATCGTATTATACTTTAACTCCGACAATGACAGACTAAAGTCGCCCAAACTGTACGAAAAGGAAAACAAATTCAATTTGCAATCTGGTTCCGTAAAATGAAGCAGCAAAGTGAAGAATCCACAGTAGGAGCACACTTAGTTTTAGGTTTAAACGAATACATTTTGGTAAAGCAATGCTTCGTTTACATTTTGAATATGAAAATGCTGGGCTCGAGGTTCAGCTTACAAAAAGAAAAGAATATACGGGTTCGAGCCGCTTCGGTTCGACCTTTGTCCAGTTTTTAGCTAATTCGGGTTGACGTTGTGAAGAAAATTAAACCTTACCTTTGGTTACATTGTCCAAACGCCTTCAGGACTTAATAAAAGATAAATTCCATGTTTTTGGAACTAGTTCAAAAAGTTACTGCTCCTATGGAATAAGTGCACACACTCTACAAATAATAACTCCCCTGCAGTATTTGCAGCTTTATTTTAACCCTTATTGACACCAGTGCAAATAATTAACCAACCAACACATAGCAATATCATAGATTTTAGCCAAGTACATATTTACATTTTATATTATATATTGCTGACAAAATTAACATTTAAATGCTATCCCATTGTCTAAAATTGACGCACTGTGCAAATTAGCACAACTGAACAATACCCTACACACAAAACACATTCGTCTCATTAACATAGGGGGTCATAGCCGTTGCTGGGTACAATGCCTCCTCCTCGGCGCATCCATTGTTAACCAGCGAAAGTTTAACATAATATTTATATACTATATACCACTTATACTCAAACATTTATTTTTCATCTGTATATTTTTAGTGCCCGGCAAGCCACAAATTGTGCGCAGCTGTTACTTTGGTGATGTCTCCAATACTCAGTCTGGCTGCCAATCTGATCCCTCCCTGCCATTTGTGAAGCAGTTGTCCTGCGATGTTTGCACCAAGGATGAATGCAATGCCTCCAGCTCCATTGCACCCATTGCTGGCATTATTGTGCTGTTCTTTGGTTTGGCTCGCATCTTGGCCTAAAGAGAAGCTACAGCTACTGAAGTTCCCCAACTGTAGCCAGTTTGTTTTGAAGCAATGAAAGCAACTTGAAACATTCAAAACTAAAGTATCTCACTTTGGCGTGTGCCTTATGCGCTTAATTTTTTTATCATTAGTATTTCTATTGGACTTACAATTTTCTCAGGCAAAAACCATATAAATTATAATACTCTATTTTGATAGATGATGCATTGTACACTTGGAAAAATATTTTGCAATAATAAAAACAGCTTAATTTATTCAATATGTGCATAAAATTTTTACTTTTTTGAGGTAATGCCAAGAAACTGAAGCTAAAATTTTGGTGTAAAATAAATCATACAAGACTTCCGGGCGTGGAATTTTGTATACACTTACTGGTTGATTGGTTTTTTTTGGAAGATGCATAGACAAAAAGTACGTTTAAGTAATTTGGAAAAAAATTTGAATACACGTCTATAATTAATTTTTACATAGTACGAATTTTTTGCAAGTACTGATTTTTTGATACCCTTTTTGTGGGAATTTGCTCTACGGAAGTTCGCCTGTATATGGCGTAGACATATTACATACAAATGCAAAATGTCTTGTAAGCCATCAGCTGTTATTTCAAGCACTTCATGTCTTTGGTTTGAACAAAACAAAACAAATACTTCAGTGTCAAAAGTGCTTGGTTAGCAACAAGCAATAGAACATCAAAACAAAAGTGAAACAGAACAAAACTGAAGTAAAACAAAAGGGAAGTAGAACCAAACTGAACTCAAACCAAATTGAAATAGAACATTTCAAGCATAGTAGAACGTTTTTGTTGTTGTAATGATTTTGGTGGTGGTTTTTTTGACTAACACAAACAAACAATCTGATTGTGTCTGTGTGTGGCTTAATATTATGTCTGCTGAACAAAAAATCAAAACATTCTAGTGCACTCGCTATGCTTACCGAAAATTTGCTTCACTCAAGCATTTTGTGTGATGTTCTAATGTTTTGAAATATGCAAGCACTGTCAAGCACTGAAGCAAAGGCAGTTTAAGCACTGAAGGTTTTGTTTTCAAGCAAACAGAGTGCAAACAGTGCTTGAAAGTACTGTGCAGTAGTGAACTGCGACGCTTAGCACATTTTGTGCAGCTCTCTAATACAAGTATGGATTTTGGTAAAGATGCAAATACAAATAAAGCCTTTGATTTGACTCGAACACAAAAATTGTTCCCGAAAACCAGTGTTCCAAATAATTTTAAAAGATAAAAATTGTGCTGTCGAAGTTTTGTGATTGTAACACTAAGATTGAATTTACTAGGAACCACAAACCTAGTTTGCCCGTTTTTAGAGATACAACAGAAAAAAAAATACTACCAAAAACTATATATTATTATACAATATACATTTCTATTATAAAGTCTCACTACAACCTCACTTAAAAAAAAGTAACCCTATATACTTCCGTTCAAAATTATAAAAAATTCCTTTTTTCCAATTTTGGTCTGGACTATCCTGTATCTTAAAAAGGTCTAACGCAGCTCAAATTTCCCAGAAGTAAAGTTTTTTCTTTCAAGAGCAAGTTTTTGAAAAATTTCATCTTCCTAAAAAAATTATGCTTGAAAAGGCCAAAATATTAAAAACTTGGCCCACTGTACATTGAAAAAAAAACGATATTGAAAATGCTGTGAAAAATGTTGTTTGATAAACTCAAAATATGTGATTCTAAAGAATTAGAGGATAAAATGATTTATAATCTTCCAATAACAATCATGACGTTTGAGGTCAATCATTTGCCCTATATGGTCTCCGGACGTTAAAGGTACTTCGAAAAGCAGAAGAGGGTTGAACCTACGAAAGATCGTAATATAATTTGAAAAATAGATGGATGGACGAAAAAGTATCTAAAGTAATCCTAAGCATATAATAAAACTGAAAGCCCTATTTTTGCAATATTCCTCAAAAAATTTTGTTTCTGTTGAGTCTCAAGCTGTATACAAAAAGAGTAGTTAATCGGAAGAAGATTAGAAGTTCTAACAATAATCATTTAATGTAATGCAGTTAAAGATATTTTTAGACTCTGTTCCAATTAAGGACTTTAAAATAGTTATCCTAGGGACCTTTCACCTTGCTTTCAAAAAGAACCATATGACTTTTCTGGTTTTTGAAAAAAGTATTTAATGGCAAATTTTAAATGTTTATTATTTAATTCAATTTAATATTTATAGGAGCTACACAAATTTAGTGCGCTATTAATTCGCTTTAAATCTTTGTCAATTAAAATAAATAAATCATCAGCATTTTCGCATTCCTGATTTTATTTTTTAAAGACCAAAAATCAATAAAAAAAATTAGCATAATTCTTAAAAAAAAACAACCATGTAAAAAGATTCAAATTCTTGAATTCAAAAAAAAAAAAATCATCAAAGAAGACTAAATTTCTGCTGGCATGAACAATAATAATCATATTAAATTCTTAAAATTATCAACCGTGCTCCGGAAAATGAAAAAACCAAAACAAATCATTTTATTCGGATTCGTTACTACGATTTTTTTTTGTCGAAATTTCGCTGTTAATTTTCGATAAATTCGTATATTCCTCTTATTTTTCCGATAAATTCTCATGTTTTTTTGGCGCGAAATTATTTTTGTTTGTTCATATATTTCATTTTCATTAAAATATTGGATTATCCTTTTTTTGTGTAACACAGGAATCCTGTCGGACTTATCGTCATGTGTTCGTGTATGGTATGTGCGCATCCACGAACAAAAGAAAAAATTCGTTTCGGCTTTTTTTTTTAAATATTTGTCAATAAATATACATATAACTTTAAGTTGGCATAAATTTAATCTAAGAATATCAAAGAATATTTAAAAAATTCAGTTTAAAATGCGTACTTTTTTAAATCTATTTGCCGATTCGTTTTAGTTCCGCTTGCAACCAAACATTCGGTTTCAAACCACATGAAAAATTCGGTTTGATGAAATTGAGAGCAGTAAGTATTCGGTTTCAAAACGAATCCGAATAAAATGGCTTGTCAGCAGGCCCGACGAGAGGGGGGGGGGGGGGGGGGGGGGGCCGGTGTAATTACTGTCATACTGTTGTGATTAAAGCTAAAGGTGTAATAGAGGGGCCTTTACATTTTTCCCCCGGGCCTGGCTTTTCTCTCTACGGCCCTGCTTGTCAGCTATATCCTTATTTTAACATTTACAAAAAAAAAAATAAAAGTTGCGTTTTTGATGATATCCTTATTTTCAATGGTGAGCATGATATATGACAAATATGTTACACGGGGTTTGAATATCTATTCTTCTTCTATTCTTAACATATGTCAACCCAAAAACAATACTCATTTGTGCAACTATATAACAATCGAATATTCGCGTGTATCAAGGGTTAAGGATAATAACAAAATGTGCGTGCTTGGTCATAATTAAGGCTCACACTCGCAAACACACACAAACACTGTAACACACACACGTAAGTGTTGACTTTGATGCGCGCTCTTTAACAACAACAATAGATGTCTCTTCGGGCATATCAAGAATGCCCAGCATAGTTAAGGAAGAGCTGCCCATGACCACATACTCAATCCATAGTACATAAAAATACACACACATAATAACGTAAAAATCTACATATATATGGACTAGACACCAGTGGCGGATCTCGAAAAAAAAAATTAAGGGGTTCTATATTTGTGAAAATCGAGGTATCCGCACAATGGGATGACTTGAAAAGAAAAAGAGCGAAACTCCCAGTTTTGAACTCTGAAAGGCGCACTGTCATGTAAGGCATGAACAAATTCTTTTATTCAATTAAAAAAATATAAACTGGCAGATTTTATAATAAATATATTTCAATGCAATTTTTCTTACAACTTTTTCAAATTTTGGTCTGGATTATCCATATATCTTTAAAAGTCTAAGGCGGCTCAAATTGAACATAAATAAAGTTTTATCTTTCAAGAGCAAGTTTTTGAAAAATTTCATCTTACAAATAAAATGCTTATTGAAATGCCCGAAATATAACAATCTTGGCCCACTGTATATTGGAAAAAAAAAAACAATTTTTGAAAATGCTATGGAAAACTTTGTTTGATAAACTCGAAATGTGTGATTCTAAAGAATTAGAGGATAAAAAGATTTTTAATGCCACATATTTACATAGGGAACACCGGAGAAGATCCGTCGCGATTTGAATTGCTAAATGATATCTTTCATTGACTTTTTATGAGAAATTTATCCCCGTTTATATACTACTTAACTTAGTCATAAGAAATGCACTTAAATCGAATCTTCTATATCCTTCAGAGAACTTTCGTGCTAGCTTTTTTGAGCAGGGAAGCATCCAGGTAGCGAAAGAATCCCGCCAATTTCCCTGAGCACAGTCGACACCGTAGGCAGCCAGAGTAGGCTACCGGACAGCTGCAAAACAACACACCGAATCGTTACAATACAAATCAGTATATTCTTGGCAAACGAAGTGCCCTGACTGGAGATAGGGCAAAGTGGGGCGAACCCGACAGTGTGAGTAAGCCCGACCTCCCACTGTTTCTTAAAAACGGCAATAATGAGCTACCTCATATTCGTGTTGTTACCAAATTGGTAGCATGACAGTCGTCTAACAGTCTACATTTAGATGCTCAGAAGACAAAAAGTATATTTTTACGATTTTCAATTTAATTTTTGTGAATATTTGATTACACATTTTTTCTTTTCAAATAAAGTGATCGAAAAAAAAGAATGTAAGTGGCTTATATACTACACTTAATTTTTATTTATTTATTTAATCACAAACAGCTATCTTATATTTAAAATTATAACCTAGGTTAGGCACTAAGAGTGGTGGCAGCGATGGACTTCTGCTCGTCAGAGTATAATAAATATACGTTACATTATAATTTTTTTTATTCGCGTCGTCATGAAAAATTACACAGTGGGGCAAACCCGACCTATAAATGGTGGGGTCCACCAAACGTCCAGCTCGTACCAAAAATACACCAGCAAGCTATTTGGACAGCAAATCTTATTAGTTACTAAGCTATTCAACCCAATCATTCTTTATTGACATTAATTCAACTTTCATTTCGATTCATATGTTTTATCTTTTAATAAAAATACATTCAGTTTTGTAAAACAATAAAATGCTCTTTTGATTTATAATTGGAAAAAAAATTTCAGAAAATCTAGATCATATCTGTCAAAAAAATAGGCGGTCGGGTTTACCCCACCATTTTTGAACATGACAAAAATTGACTTTTTGGAAAAATGGTTTTATCTCAAAAATTCAAAATGGTCAGAAGAAGTCAGCAGTTCTAGAAAATTGCTTCAATTTGGTAAAGCTTCAATTTGGTATATCGGTTGAGTTGATCCGACGCCAAATAAGCATTTTATAGCCAAAACTAATTACTAGGTCGGATTTGCCCCACCTTACGCAACTATTATATTAGACAGTTCTGTACTGTTGCCTGTTTTGAATAGACTTGAAGCTGCCTTCTACACATTTACTTCGGAGAATTATTATTATATATTAATATTATTATTAATTTATTTCAATTCAATATTATTTACTTTATCTTGATCATTACAATATACAATTAATGTTCCTAAAAAAAAAAAAAAATAAAGAGTTCAGGCTTAATTAAAGGTTAATTATTATTAAATTGTAATGATTATATGTTATGGATATTAAATAATTTACAAACATTAAAAAAAATATTGTTGGACTACTTAATGTTATGTTGTTTTTAATTTATTTAAAAATTAAAGTTCATTTGAATAAAATAATAATCCCCTTATCGATTTATTATAACGAACTCCTTTAGAAAAATCTTTCCATACAATGAATTTTTTCACATGTTCGCCTAATAACGAATTTTCTATAGAGAATTCGCTAGAGGGTAGTTCGACTGTATTCCATAATATATTTTTTATTTTTTGTATAAGCGCACACTTTGCTCTCGGCGGCACTGTTTGGACCACCCCAGGACCAGCATCCCCACTGACTACGCCCCTGTTACAAACGCACATCAACGTATTGTATATTATCGTCGAGACGCTCGTCTGACGAAAAAAATTCATTAATTTTAGACAAAATTCAAATGTGAGAGCGCCAAGAAGGAAATGCTTTGGAAATGCTTTGGCATTCGGTTCTTTTTTTCAGTATAATTTCGAACGCGGGAGCCAACAGAGCACACGGCACTCGTCAAGACCAAAAATAAAAACGACACGCCGGATAAAATCGACAACAACAAAAACACACAAAAAGGCATATGGTTGGAAAAGCCAAAGCCAAAAAAAAAAACAAAAGGAAAATTGCCAATGCGATTAGCTTGAAAGTGGGCAACAAAAAAGGCGCGAGGGGCGTACATTCATAAAAACACGAAAGACGCGTGTTTACGTTTTCTTGATGTTCTTTCGGGACTGTTCGAAATATGTAAAAATAATTTATAGAAGCAAGAACAACAACACCATACATAGTATACAGTAGACGCCACTTGAATCCATTTCATTTGTGTTGAGTGAAAGAGTTATAAATAATAAGTGCACTACAAATTTTCCATAATAAAAGTGTACCAAGAAATATTTTCGAAAAAAACACATGTATTTAATTATTTGGTTTTAGACTGTGCAAAAATCATGCAACATTTGTTATTGTTTGCCGCCTTGAGCACTTTGCTGTCCACAGGTTTGTAGACCCCCTCCCCTCTCTGATGTCTCTAACTAGAAAGTTGCCTAAGTTTTCCAATCTTCCCAGCTTACGCCATTAAATGTTACGCCTGCGAATCGGTCTATGAAACAAGTTGTGGTGAAAATTTTGAACTTGAAAATCATTTCAAATATGATTGCGCCTTTATAGCACCTCCACGATTTCTCGAGAGCGAGCTGTCCACACCAAATGCCACTGCGTGTCTGAAGCGCGTTTTTAAGGGTAAGTAATGGGTTAAGTTTATCGAAATGAAAAAATAAATCTAAAATATTTATCTAAATTATAGCACATTTTCACGTTTTGTGTTGCTTATGATTGTTAGGCCGGCAGTGGGGTAATGTTTTGTATGAGTGGACTGTCATGCTTCAATAAATCATGACGAAATCTGAAATATTTTATGACCCATATAGCATACTTTTAGGCCGCTAAGCAATTAGGTCATGATAGAGTTTTCACGTAAAAAACCTGGAGCAAGCTATTTTGGAATAAGTTGCTTGCTACAAGTAACTTGTGAAAAATCACTGGGAACACTTAAAACTATGTCAAATCATTTCAATTGGCTTAAATATAGGGTGTTTTTTAAGCACGTCCGATTTATAATGACATTATTTTCAAAAGACGCATTTAGAAATGCCAGAATTTGTCTCCAAAAATTATAAAAAAATTTGTTTTCAATTCATTAATTTTTCGTTGTCTTATTCCAACTAGAGCCCAGATGCTTCTCAAAAAAAAAACACCCTTTAGAATTCGAATATAATTTTCCTATAAAAAATCTATCAGCACAAATATACTTAAATCGGCTTATATAAAGGGTGTTTTTTTAAGCTTGTCCAATCTTTCCATAGAACCAAAACTTACAAAACATAAATGCCACGAAATTTGCCACCAAACAGAAAACAAATTTTTATTCATTTTATTAATTTTTCGTTCTTTTATTTTAAATTTAACTTTAAGATAATTTCCTTATGAAAAATGTATTAGAGCAAAGTTATTTTACGCTGCTTATATAAAGGGTGTTTTTTTTTAAACATAAATGCCACACAATTTCCTCCAAACAGTATACAAATTTTATTTATCACTATCATTTATTTTTCTTTGTGCTATTTCATATTCGGATACCCTTAAAAAAAACACCCTTTGCAATTAAAATAAAAAATTTTTGTATGAAAAATTTGTCAGTACAAATTTATTTCAATCGACTTATGCACAATCCGAAAAGGATTATAAATTTTCTATATGCTTATTAAATCCCACAACATTTTTTGTAGGAATTTTCAAGTGTTCCCTGAACATACTGCACGCATTCTAATGCATATGTGCAAATATACAGCGTCGGATCTAGAAAAAATTTTCGTTACAGATTTTATATGCAGTCTGATTTCTGCCAGTGTACTATAAATGCTACACTGCAGGCATAGAACATATTCGAAAGTTAAAAGAAACTGAAAGGTCCATGCCATCAGGTGTCTAGATAAAGTCCCAATTACAATTTTCATTTAAAATAAAATTGTATGGTCGCCAGGAGCGTTCTGACCGCCAGCTCCCTAACCTTGGATTCGTCCCTGCTGTAGAAAAGTCCCAATTGTAATATTCAAACGAATCTTAAGTCAACGAATATTAATATTTGAAAACCCCAGGAGCCTCCCCAAAGATGCACTTCTGCTGTCAGAAAATTGTCACAATAATTATAATAAAGGGTCATCAATCTTGAAAATTTTTTTTCAATCAGGCTTTTTTGATAAACCACGCGGGAGTACTGTCCAGTTGCCATGCGTTTTTTATTCAGTTTTCATTTCCATTTCATCATGGAAAAACTTACACCCGAAGATTTTAAGATTTTCCGATTCATTTGAAATTTTTGTATTTTTTTTATTTTGAAAAAAACCTCAAGATTGAAGACCCTTTATATTCAAATATATTTAATTAGTAAATTAATATGGCTAAAAATTTGAGTACCTATCCTCTAATATGAAATGGTTTTCCAAGTTCTTAGAGTAAATAATCGCAAAGTAGCCGAAACAGCTTACCTTCCATAATGAAATAATATGTATACTGAATACAGTAGCTTAAAATATCTGAATTAAATAAAATTCACTTACCCTGAAGATACATCAATCCAAATTCTTGTGAGAAATTAAATTATAAATTTAAACGTGGATGTTAATATCGTTTCTTCAACTAAGATCAGCTTTTGAAGAAGGAGAACAAATTTTAATGCGGAGTTTTATTTCCATGATTCATAGACTTGAAATCAAAATCGTTTCTCGAGAAGACTGCTTCAAATGAAAGTAATTTTTAGTAAAGATTTTAATAAACTGGTGCATATTTGATGAGTTAGCATAAAAGTTAAAGTTCGTATGTTTTAGTTTGGTTAAAAATTTGCTGAAAAATTTTAAAATAAATTTATTTAGTTAAAATATATACATAGGTAATATTTAATCAATAGTCACTATACATAATTTCATTCAGTCAGTTTCCGAAAGTGGGCTACCCTGAACATATTTTAAACAAAAAAAAATTAATTTATGCGCCAAGATTTGTATTGATTCGATTAGGGATTGAGTTCTTTAGTGTAAAAGTCAACTTTTTTGTAGTTACTTAATAAGTCTCCATCCAATATCTGAAGAAAGTAAAATTCTATGGCAGTATTTAGAAAAGTGGTTCTAAAATTTTCAACCGATCTTGAAACAGCAGCATAGTATTGTTTGTAAAAAGGTGTAAAACTCTGACTAGTTTTGATCCACAAGATATTCGGAGAAATTCACCTGCCAGGGAACGGAGTCGGATATCTACATATGTATATGGTTCAATCGCTACCAGAGCTTTATAAACAGCAATGCCTGTTTCCAGATGTTTTTCCAAATTACGCAAAACAGTCTGAAAAATGAAAGCTCTTTGATCAACCCTAATCAGCCAAGCTTGGGTGACCGTTGAAATTATATTATTTTGATACCACAGGGCTAATTATTTATACAAACACAAATCTTCTTATTCAAACTGAAAGTTCAGATACGCCTATTAAGAGACCCTGTCTGTACATGTTATAAATAACAATAAGGCCAAATGTCTAAAACTTTTTGTTATCAAATACAAACCTATGAAGTCATAGGTTCATAGGGTTGTATTTGATAAAATAATAACAAACTTTATTTTACTGTAATTATTACTGACCTTGACAATTTAATCGCTTAATTAACAGTTGCCCTTGGTCTTAGTCATGACCGAAAGGTGTTACCATAGAATCCTCCAGAGAACGTCAGCAACAGGGTCACTTAAGCTTAACTTAATGGCACTCGTTTGCATGGGAGTTGTATATATACATAAACGTACATTTTCTGTCATGGGCAATTCTTTTAAAAATCAAACAAACATACGCAATATTTTTTACTTTAGAATTTCTCGGAAATTTTGGTTATATATATTTTTTATGCCAAAAGTAACAATAAAATACTGTCAATCGAAAAAAATTTTAGAAAATCTAGATCATATCTGTCAAAAAAATAGGCGGTCGGGTTTACCCCATCATTTTTGAACATGACAAAAATTTACTTTCTGAAAAATGGTCATATCTCAAAAACTAATAATGGGCAGAAGAAATTAATAATGCTTCTAGAAAGTTACGGGAAAGCGTTAGCTTCAATAAGCATCTTATAGCCAAAGCCAATTAGTAGGTCGCATTTGCCCCACCTTACCCTAATTTAAGTTTAACAATTTGCTTTATTTTTATAATATATGTAAGTTTTGCTTAAAGCTAGCCATTAAAATTTACAGAGTTAAATATAAAAGTCTTTTCAGCTGAGACAGGAATATTTTTTAAAGTTATGAATTAAAATTTTAGATGTATTGTCGTTGTGTAGTCAAGGAAAGTAAATTTAAAAACCTTGGTCCAAAGAAAAAAAAAAATTTTTTTTTTAATAAATTTTTAGAAAAAAAATAAAAAGTAGTTTTATATGGTAATCATTGATGATTGACTTTCATTGATTTTTAAATTAAATTTTCTAGTTGTTCGAGATATATGATTATCGATCATATGTAAATATTTTGTTGGATAATAATAAGGGAGGTTCAATATCATCTTCAATATTTTGTTTTAAGAATTAACAATTTTACTGATAATAGTAGAAAAATTGGTCTTTGCACAGTTTATGAGTGCAAAATTCTAACATTTTTTCTCTCAGTGTAGTTTTAAAGTATTTAGGAAATTTGGATTGAAATATTTTTTCTAAGAATTCCATATTACACACTAAGATATGTTTAGTGTGTAGCGATTAAGGTTTCCTCAATATTGGTATTATGCTGAAAGGTTGATTGCCAATAAAAAAAAATCTAGGAATTTATTTATTCGAAAATTCACAAAAAATTTTTTCAAAAACAAAAATGTCTCCAGTTTTACTTATCAATCGATTTTATTTATAGCGTTTGTCTGTTAAGAAAAAATTTTGAAAATTATTCTTTTTTTCCAGTTTTCGAACATGTGGTACCATTTTTTTTTTTTTAAATTACATTGTAAATATTAACATGTCATTGATTTAAAATCAAAAGGTATTTTTTTTTTAATTTTATGCTAGATTTTTGAAGTACAGTAGGGGCGTACTACTCCTGAGTTCTTCGAACGAATGTACTAAATATTAAATTCTATTCTCGTTTTTTCAAACATGTAAAGGATTCGATGCGATTTTCGATTTCCCTCCCCACTGAAAATTAAAAAAATAAAATTACCTCTTATAATTTCGATTTGGGCTGATCGAGAGAGAAAATCCGGTCCCGGGGGAAAATGTACCGGCCCCTCTAATACACCTTTAGCTTGAATCATGACAGTACGACAGTAATTACACCCCCCGCCCCCTCTCGACGGGCCGGCAAAGACCTATAAAAGATATACCACCCTCAATTCCCACACCTACAATTCTCAATTTAAATGGCTAAGTTGTTCCAATCGGTGAAAAATCTTTTGTTTAATCCCCAAGTTATAAATAGATTTGATAAAAATAAACTTCTTGAAGAAATTATCCAAATTCTTTACATAGTATGTACTACCGTTTGGGTTAATCGCCTATCTTTAAGTTAAATAATAAGCATTTTAATTTTGTAACTTTCAGAAAAAATCTTACACAGAATCACTTGTAAGAAAATATGTAATAGAATACAAAACAAAAATAAGTTTAGATTTATTCAAATTTTAAAAGAATTACTCATATAAGTTTATTTTTATGTTCAAGTCCAACATTAATGGATTTGTAAAAGAATCCCCCATAAGATGTAGTCGGACTGTTCTATAAATCCAAAAAATAAGACGCAGAACGCTAAGCACATTACTAGTCCTGGCCTTTTCATATAAAACATTATAACCAAGCTTACGCTCTTCAAAATTTAGTACAAAATACATGTAATTTTTACATAACTATTGCTCTTTATAAATAAATTTCTCTTTTCTATTTTTTCTTTAGAAAATGACGTACAGAAATTCGTGCGAGGTTGTTATTTTGGTGACGTCAACGAGACTGACGTTGGTTGTCGCATGGACCCAACGCTGATCGAAGTGCAGGATGTCACTTGCCACGTTTGCGATGACGAGAACTATTGCAATACGGCGGAAAGGCCTCAACATTTATTAGCCTGGAAAATGTTGTCACTTTTTGTGTTTATTTTATCGGCTGGCATTCTCAAACTTGGCTAATCGTGCGTAAAGACAAACAACAGGCAAAATGTGAATAAAGAGCGTGGGCAAACAAACACACAAGCACGGAGAGTAAATGGCGACGTGGTCAAACATGGCGTATGAGCAATATTTACTTGTCGTATGGCGAATTAGTGTTAAGGAGAAATTAGAACAAATGCAAAGCAGACAAACACACACACAGATACACAGACAGACAAACACACCAATAAACAAGTTTAACAAAATAAAATCGTATAAAAAATAATTTTATGGTTAATTTGTTTATTTATTCTTATATATAACTAATGAATTTCTTTTGCTTGGGCCTGATGAATGTGGTTGGGACTGCACGAGTTTGGGACAAGGGCGTCGTATACACCCACGTTTTGTAAATGCCGTCATGCAGGGGCGCAACCAGTGGGGGTCGGGGAGGAACACCTCGTTCAGGGGCGAAAATATGTGAAGTTGGTTACTTTACAATGTTGTTGTTTAACTTTGAAGATTTTTATATATGCAATAGAAGTACTAACCGATATACAACGAGAAAACAATTTTTTTAAATTTTTCCGATTTTTATAGTTATTGATAAATGAATATTTAATACACACTTGTACATTTTATATAGTTATCGATAACTAAACCTATTTAATAAAATGTAAACACTATAATTTTTAAGCGAAAAAAACTTAAAAAATAAAGGTAGTGGTATTAATATTTAACTAGTAATGTTTTTTTCGCTGAACTTCAGTTATCGAACTGAATATTTGATAAAATTCGATAAACTTTCTTTCTATAAATACAATTTCTTTATACCTTAGCATTTTACATTTTTTTAAGATTTTTACAAAACTAAAGTATACTTTTTTCCAATTTCCGATTTTTTTGGTTATCGATAACTGAATATTTATTGTGATTTATCTAGGCAAACCGAGAGAAGTTTTTAATTTTAGAGTAGAAAGGTGTAACTGTAATAAATTTTATTTTTAGCAAAACCGATAGGATATTTTAATTTCAGAGCAAAAAAGCTCTAAACGTAGAGGTACTGGTATTAAAAATTTTATTGTTTTTGCTGAGTTCCAGTTATAGTTATTAATATTTAACTTGCAATGGTTTTTTTCGCTAAATTTCAGCTATCGAACTGAATATTTGATAAAATTCGATAAACTTAATTTCTATAAATACAATTTTGTTATATCTTAAAATTTTACATTTTTTTTTAGATTTTTACATATGCGAAGAATTACTAACCGATATGCAACTAAACTAAACGTTTTTACAATTTCCGATTTTTTTGGTTATCGATAACTGAATAACCGCAAACCAAGAGAAGTTTTCATTTAAGAGTAAAAAGATCTAAAAAATTAAAAGAAGGTGCTGGACGATTTTTTATAGAGTTATCAATAACTTAAAAAATTTACAAAAAAAATTAATAAATATTATTTTTAGAAAAAACCGATAGGATATTTTAATTTCAGAGCAAAAAAGTTTTAAAAATAGGTTTACTGGCATTAAATTTTTTTTTTGCTGAGTTCCATTTATCGATAACTGAAGATGTCATAAAAATGAATAAATAATAAAAATATAATATGTGATCATTTTAATTTCTAGGCCACATCGCGATAAAATTTTAATATTAAAGTAAAAAGTAAACAGTTAAAAAATATTAAAAATAGAGTCACCATGCAAGAGTTTTACCTGAATTCTAATTACTTATTAAGTTATCGGTAGCTGAATATTTATAAAATGCGTTCGTCTTCATGCAAATGCGAAACTTAAAATACATTTAAATTTAAAAATATTAAAAAAAACATAATTTATATAAGACAAAATTTTTTTTTTTTCTCCGATTTTATTTACCATCAGTAAATTATATAAAATTATTTGAACAGTGACAGGAGCAGCTACTCTCCATTGAGAAAAAATTAGAATTTTTTCTAATTGATAACTCGTCTATTAATCGAATTTTAGAAAAAATATGTATTGGGTGAATGTTTGCTGGTATTAGTTTGTTTAAATCAACAAAATCGAAAAGATATATTCAAAAAGTGACACGAGTCCTACATACTTCTAAATTGAACACCAAACTGTGAATAAAATTTGGACCCCCAAAATTCTTTTTCAAGATCCACCCCTGCCACTGTACCCATGCTTTTCTCCACAATGTTTAATGTCAACACGAACAAGTTTTCGCTCATATAGATGGAAATGTCGAGCATGTGAGGAAAATTCGAAAAGAAAATCTGTTTGCTAAGCATTTAAGAACAATTTTCATTCAAATTCTGTTTGTACTCTCAGTTTCGACTGTGCAAGTCAACGCGACGGTTGTATATAGTAAAAGTACCATGTGATTGGAGCAGACTTATAGCCAACATCCAGATCCATATACATAAATATATGTACATCTGTCTAAATCTGTCTCTGAGTTTTTAGATCAAAGTCATTTACAATGCGCGTGTTTGTTTTACTCTTCTTGATCGTACTGCTCATCGATATAGGTGAGATCAAACACACTCTCCCGCAGTCATACATGAGATCGATTATATACTGCAAAAATTCCAACAATAAGTGTTCTAAAAGTGCATTATAATAAAGGGTCATCAATCTTGAGGTTTTTTTTTCAATAATGTTTTTTTGTTAAACCACTCGTGAGTGCTATGTGTTTTTTATTCAGTTTTCATTGCCATTGCATCATAGCAAAACTTACAGTTCAATTTTGCCCAAAACTGTAGGCACTTTTTTTTTTGAAATATCAACAAAAATATATATACTTTATTACTCACAATTTGAATGTCACAGAATACTTTTCTTAATACAAATGAAGCACTTGAAACAGCTGATTGTAGTTGCTCACATTGTTAGGCTGGCACTTTTGCCTTTTTGCCTCGTCGCACATTGCTGAATTTAACGTACATATCTAGCGGAAGGAACCCAAAATTTTAAAATGTAAAAACTCGCCTATAAGTGGCTATATGGCAATTAAATGATAAAGAGATCCAATTCAGATCGAATTGTATGTATCTTATTTTTTTGTTTTAGAAAATCAGATTTTGTTGAGACGGAATGACAAATGAGGGAAATGTGACCAAAACCACTTTAGGGTTATAAGGAATCTATATAATATAATCGTTCGATTCGGACCAAACTCGGCATTTATCTATAATACTTTATACTGAAAAATTTTATGCAGAGAGGTTGATTATTTCGGAAGATACTAATTTTCTTCCGCTAGATAGGTCTACATAGTTACTCGGGCACTTTTGCCTTTATGCATTTTTGCAGACAAAGTATATTTTACCCATAACACAGGCCAACATGGTTTAGTTGTTGGAAAGCTAAGGGTCATTTCCAAAGTAATTTGTTGTCTCAAAAACTTAATGCGAATGCTAATGGCTTCGAGGCTTATACTTTGTAACTTTGAATGGCCATAACGTTGCGAAAAAAAAATCATACATGATCGCTTGAACTTTTAAATTAAAGGTTAAGAGTCGTACTAAATGATGTAACTGGAGTGAAAATGCACTCTGTACATAACCTCAAAGTTAGAAAAAAAAACGCCGTTTTTCGGGTACATAATCTCAAATATCTCAAAATCCTGACGTGATGGGCCATTCTGACCCCGAATTCGGATTCTACGCAGCAAATTACTTCGCAAATGACCCTTTGCTTTTCAACAACTGACATGACCCCGGTATTTGTAGGCCTGTGTAATTTTTAATCAAAAATAAAATTCATTTTCAATCGTATTTTGAAGAAATGTAAAATATTCTGGACTTGGTGTGCAATTCGAATTACAAGAACAATATATAATTCTTTCAGTTATTATCAAAATAAAATACTTTTAGAATCTTTCAAAATATTTTTTTAAAATTAGCGAAAATGCGTCGTTTTTTATAAAAAGCAGATTTTCAAAGAAACCATAAAAATTCTAAGATAATTGGATTTTTTTCTTTAAATAAAATAGGATTAGAGAAATATAGAAATGAAATTCATTTGCCTTAGCAGCTTAGGCTAAACTTGAAATTATTTAAGTTTATTTTATATTTCAATTTTAATAATAAAATTTGAAAAATATTTTTTTGAAAGAGCGCGCTCAATTTATATTACTATAGGAGTATACCAACTCGCCGAGGCGTCGATACATTTTATAAACTTAATATTTAATCATTTTTTAGTAATTAATTATAATTATAAATTTATTTCTTAAGCATTTGGCGTTACTTGCTATGAATGCGATACAGTAAACGATAAATATTGCGGCGAAGCTTTTATACCCGATGATATTGCACAAACGGATTGTGAATCCCTGGAAGTACCCGAACGTCTGCTGCAATATTATCCACAAAGACCTTCCACAGCTTGTCTGACCAAGTATTACGAGGGCTGTAAGTGCTGTCCCGATATCCAATTATTCTTGAACTATAGTATGCCGTATTTGCAGTGCCTGGAGAAAAATATTTTATACGTCGCTCCTGTTACTTTGGTAATTTGGAGGATTCCTATTATAGTTGCGAGCAGCTGCCAGATCCTTTGGTGCCCTATCTAGACTTCTGGGGCTGTATGGTGTGTGACCATGATCTGTGCAATGGCAGCCTGAGACAAAGAGCAACTATGGCGCTGACGCTGGGAGTTATGGGGGTGTTGTTATTGGGTGTTTAATGATACCAGCTTGACTTAGAAGTGAGTTGTGGTATTCTACCCTAAGATCATATTTTTTCGGGGATAACAGCTCACTTTAACAAAAACTATCATAATAAATAAAGTAATTGCCCTGGGCTAATCAAATTTTCAGAAAAGTCCGATAAAAATGTTTTTGTATGAAAATATATGAAGAGATAAGAAAACATGTACTTTAAAAAATCCAATAAAAATAAAGTTAGGTTTTAAAAAGTACTTAAAAAATATTTTTTATTTATTATAATCTTAAAAATTTGTCTAAATCACTTAAAATACAGAATCCATTGATAAGTGTTACGTTTCAGTTTGGGAATACTTAATTACAAAAAATAAAAACAAAATTCTCTTAAGAAGAAAATCCATAAGTCAATTTTTTATATCAACTGAGTCAGTACCAAAGATTTTCTGGTGTATTGTAAAAATATTCTTAAAACTATTGAGTATCCTCAGCAAAAAGATCGTATAAGTATCGTATAAGTAGTAAGGTAGATAAATTATTTTTCTTGAGATACGATGTACTACATATCTTGTAAAAATATTCTTAAAATTAGCATATCTGAATTTTTAGTACGATTAATAATAAGGAACCATTGGAAAATCGTATCATATGACACAGCCATACAAAAAAAAATACGTCTTCCGTTTCCAGACGATTCAGCGACCCCAACATCCGGACTCGAAAAAGATTTTTTGATAGGTTATATTATAAATGAAAAAATAAAGAAAATATCTAGTTTTGGTTTCGAAGGCCAGACCATGCATGGCATATGATTTTGAAGTCGCAGAGTCCGAATACGGGAACGGAAAAACCCCAGCACGTAAGAGTACGGCCATAACCTCAAAATTTTTTTTTCGACAGCGTTTGCCCGGCAAATTTTGTTTTATGTGTTTTTAGGGAAGTAGAATCCGCACCCGGGTTTCATTGAACCCCAGCACGTCAGGTCTATGAAATAATCCCACAAAACCCATTAAACTTTTTTTTCGATGACGATTTTCCGATGATGTTTTTTTTTAAATGTTTTTAGGGTCGGCTGGGTAAAAAACCCTAGCACGTCAGTTTTCTAACATAACCTCAAAAATCAAACAAAATTTTTTTTTTTCAGACCGTTTTTCCGACAATGTTTTTTTCATATGTTTTTAGGATCGCAAAATCCGAATCCGGGGTTCAAAAGCTTCCAGCACGTCAGGGTTCTGACATAACCTCCAAAATCTGACGAAATTTTTTTTCGTGACGGGTTGTCCGGCAATGTTTTTGATATGTTTTTTAAGTCGCCGAATCCCAATTCTGGGTCCAAAAAACTGCAGCAACCAAAAAATCGGGTATTACCTCAAAAACCCAATAAAATTTTTTTTGAGATCGGTTTTCCCGCGTTGATATATATATGTTTTTGAAGAGCCGAATCCAAATTCGGGACCCCAAAAATCACAGCAATCAAAAAATCGAGCGTTATCTCGACAATGTTTTTGATATGTTTTGGGGTCGCTGAATATGAGAATACAAAAATGCCAGTAAGTAGGAGATCTGAGATAACCTCAAAAATCCTATAACATTTTTTTCGAGATCGATTTTCCGGCGTTGATATAAATACGTTTTCGGGATTCCAAAAATCACAGCAATCAAAAAATCGAGCGTTACCTCGACAAAGTTTTTGATATGTTTTGGGGTCGCTGAATCTGAAGATACAAAAATGCCAATAAGTAGGAGATCTGAGATAACCTGCAAAATAAGTTCTTTTATGGGGTTTATTGGACCTGGGACTCGAATTCGTTGGCGCCAAAAACATAAGGAAAACATCGCTTGACCTTATCTTACGATCCAAAAGTAGCTTTTTTTTGTGGGCAATCCTTACAAATACTTTTAATCAGAATGACTTTGCCCCCTTGTTTCTTAATTTTGCAATAAAAATATAAGAAATTATCTTATTCCGGGAATCAGCCTCTTGACGAAAACTCAAGATTAAGCGGAGAATCATAAAATATTGTATCAAACTGGATAACACATATTACATAGTTTGTACTATAGTGTATAAATAGATATAGGTACCCTATCATTTGAAAGCTTTGCTCTAAATCTAGAAACAATCTTACCAAGAAATTGTCTTACTTAGCATCCTTAAAATATAAAGTAACAAAGTTAATAATAAATAAAACTTACATAGCAGATGGTGGCTTAATTTTCATCTGAAGTCTTCTAAGAAATCTGTAGATCGTAGATCTGCAGTTGAATTCCCAGAATTCTAAGGATTTTCGATTTTCCATCATTTCAAAATTTCTTAGTTGTTTTTAGTTCTCCAGCATTTTTCCAAGTTCTACAAACTATAAACAAGAAACTTATAACCAGCTAATGTCATTGCCCCACAAGTGTAGCATATAGAGAACATATTTTTTTTTTAAATATTTGTTTTTATTTGTTTTGTTTTTTAATACATCCACTAAAATGATTTAACATACATATATAATATATATATAAATATTTGCTTGGTATTTAAATGTTATACACATAAACTGTTATACTCAAGTAATTTATTATGATTTATTGTGTATATTTTATGTATGCAACTTTTATAATATGCTCTTTTATTAATAAAATATATATTTTATATGCATAAAATTTATAACACTCAATTTAAGTTTAAAAAAAAAACGAAAAGAAAACTGTTAATGCTTTTGCTTTTTGCTTATATATAAATTTTACACATATATAATTTTTTAAAAAATGTACTTTATGTATATGATGAATAGCTATGTATATGTTATACATAAATTAAGCGCAACTACGTAACTATAACATACATAAAATTTTTAAAATATATGCACATAAAAAAAAGCGCGTTTTTTATTTTTTTATTTTTGTATTTTTTTTTTTTTTTTTATTAAATAACTAACAATAATTAAATTGTATTATACAAAAAGTTTTGAAATTTCATTTAGAAACAGTTTGTTTTTTTTTTGTTTTTGTTGCTCTACCAAATACTGTCCATATCTAAGGCCTTGTAGCAGGCCCACAACTTCGCTTAAGTTCTAAAACAGTTTCAAAGTCAACGTGTTTTTTTATTTATTTTTTTTTTTTGTAAGATTAGTCAACCAAAGTAAACTATTTGAAATGTTTTAACAACGCAGAAACAATTTTTTAAAAATAATATTTATGACTCATATGAGTGTAACAAACAAACGTTGCTACAAACTAAGTTCAGTTTATATTATATATCATATATCGTATGCCTTCATTAGTTACAACAAACATTCAATAATAACAACAACACAGAGAGTTTCTTGTAAATTCTTAAACTAGGCTTGAATAATTATTGAATTTTTTGTATAGTTTATAAAGTTTTATTTTTTTATTGTATCTTATAAAAAGTTTGCTCTGCTGCTGCTTAAAGATTTGCTCACTTGAATTCTGTACGTTTTAGGCATAAACTTGTGGAGTACCAGCTCCGAAAATACATTAGATATTTGCTTATCTAATAATGCACTTCATGGTTTTTAAAATTAAGAAGTGCATACAAATTGTTTTTGTTTTAAAATTTAAATTAAATCGTGAGCACTCTTTAAAACAGCAACAAGAACAATTTGTAGCTGTATGTGAGCAAATATTTGGCATAGTTTGCTCGATATTTCGTTGCAAAGAGAGTAAGTCGGAGCGTTATATAAATAAAGCTGTTGTTTTTAGAGCTGGCCGATTTTTTTTTTATATTACAAAAATAAAAACAAAGAAAAGTTACAGCTAAATTATGTACAAACAAAGAGCGCCGCACATTACGTAAAGTTTTTTTTAAAGCAAAGTTGACTAGAAACTTGAAACCTTTTTTTTTTAAGCAAATATTTGTTACAAATTTGAAAATGAATATAAAAATGGAATGAATTTTTATTAGCAACTTTTTGAATAGATATTTTTTTTTTAAGTTTATATTTAATGTGAGCATAAATGAGATCAATTTTATATGTGAGCGCTCTTTGTTTCAAAAACAAGAAAATTAAAGCAAACAAAACATTTTTTAAAAAAAATTTCAAGCTTAAGCAGTAATATTTGTTTAAATTTTTCGATTTTAACAAATTTCATGTAGACTTCAAAAAACAAAATACATAATTTTCCAGTTAAAAAAAGTCTTTGTAACATAAAAAACTAAAAACAAATGCAAATTTACAAAAAATATATTTTTTTTTAGTTTTTAGATACAAAAGTTGTTCTTTTTGATTTTTTGGAAACTTTTTTAAGTTTTTTATGTAAAAAAATTTATTTAAAAAAAATATATTTTTATTTCATTTTGTATAAACAAAAATTATTTTTAAATTTTTATGACAAAAAAAAATTTCATTTACATTTTTAGGCAAAAAATATATATTTTTTAATGTTAATGAAAAATTAAAATTTCATTTAAATTTCTATGCAAAAATACATTTAAATTTAAAATATATTTAAATTTGTATGAAAATAATTTTTTTTTTTTATATTAGCTTTTAAAAACAATTTCTTGTTTTCTAGCCAGCTCAAAACCCAGCTCTACTTATATAGCAAATTTTTTAAGTTCAGCTACTAAAAATTTCTATACATTTTTTTTTAGTATTTATGGCTTTTTTCAAATACGCTTGTGTGTTAAGGCAAAATAAAATTGTTTTAACAAAGTTTAAGCTTGTTTTTTTAATTGTTTGTTTGTAATATATATATTTGTAATGTTCATTTTGTGGCAACATAAAAACTAAATTAAATAAACAGAATTTCCAATTATGTTCGTTTGCAACTAAATTAAATATTTATAGAATATATAAAATATAATGCATTTACAAAATAAACGTTTTTATACATATAGTAATAATAATATTAATAACATTTATAACGAATTCAGTCAAGTCAGTTAATTTGGTTCTTTTTTTCCGTTTTTGCAGAAACAATAAGCAACAAAAAAAATTATAATATACAAAGAAATATATATAATGAAGCAAATTGTTAACAATTTTTATGTATGTATATGCAAAAAATGTATGCGTGTGTTTTTAAGGAATATTTTAAATTTACATTTAGTTATACACATATAGTAATATTGTTATATGAATTAATAATTTAGATTTAACAACTATTGTAATTCCAAAGCTTTGCGTTTTGAAACATTAACTCACAGAGTATTTTCATTATATAATATATAATTTTGCTTCTTTTTTTTTTAACATTAAGGCGACTCTAACAAGACGCAGCTTAGTTATGCCATGTGGTTAGTTGTATATATATAAATAATTCTTCATAAATGTTTAAACATTTATATGCTCTTTTATTTGTTTGTTTTTTTTCAATCAATTCGTCAACAAAGCTATGCAAAGCGTGCCAGCTTTGTCTCTCTGCCCCTCTGTCTGTCTGCTGTTTTTATTTTATCTTCCAAATGTTTTTATTGTTGTCCGTCTAAAGCGTTTAGTTCTGAGCACTTTTGTATATTCGGCGGGCAATTTGTTTGGTTTTTTTTATTTCCAAAGGCCTAAGCAGTAATCGCAGCAGCAGTAGCAGCAACCGTGAGTCCAGTAGTTCCAACTTTCTAAGTGGTGCCCACAAAACCATAGACCTCTAGCACACGTATCTCAAAGTCACCAGATGGACAGAGTGGCGGATTGTTAAAGGTCTTGCAGCCGTCGGTCTTGCCAAAACGTATGTTCTCATCCATCATAATAGCTTGGCCCTCACTTGGGGGTAAGAAAAAAGAAAAAAATTAGTTCAAAGTAAACAGGCATTGTATATATGATTGGACTTACCCGCCACCAATTGTTATCATTTTAGAATCTGCAGCCATGAACAGCTCCGAGGAGTGACCCAGATCCTTATCACCTTCAATGCCCACCCAGGGGTATTTGGCACGCTCGGGATATAAGGAAAACAAGAACGTTTCACCAGTGCCAAAGTAGGCTTGTCTTTGGCCCTTGTCATCTTTGACATTGCGTTCATACCAGCGCGTAGAGCAATAGGCACCAAATACCTAGAAAAATTAAAACATTAATATAAATATAAAAATAAACTATTTAAAAAATATAAAAATGCAGTAGACGCTTGCAAATAAATAATATTTTTATAAATTGGATTTAACTGTAGTTCATAAAGTCATTTTGGACAGATATAATAAGAATCTGGTTTTTTTTCCAGAAATATACTATATATATATATATGATATATAATATGATTAATAATATTAATAATAATATAATATATGATAAATAATGAGAGAAATGCTTTTTTAGATTGCTTGGAATTATATTCAAAAGCTACATTCGAGCAAATTTCGGAGTTCCTTTGAAAATGTTGGAATTTCTTAGTTAAAATATTGATATGGAAAATAAAACAATGGCGGCTAAGACAAGTTCTTTTTTAGATTGCTTGGAATTTTATTAAAAAGCTACATCCAAACAAAATTCGGAGTTCTTTTGAAAATGTTGGTATTTCATGGATAAAATATTGATATGGAAAATTAAATAATGGCGGCTAAGAGAAATACTTTATTAGTTTGGCTGAAATTTTACTCAAAAGCTACATGCGAACAAATTTCGGAGTTCTTTTGGATATGTTGGACTTCTTAGTTAAAATATTGATGTGGAAAATTAAATAATGGCGGCTAAGCGATATTCTTTTTTAGATAGTCTGCAATTTTATTCAAAAGCTACTTCCGAGCAAATTTCGTAGTTCTTTTGAAATTTCTGGAAAATAATTATAATATGCAAAGTAAAATCATTTTCTCGTTCTGTTAAAGTCTTAGGAACTTTAAAATGTGTACAAAAGCGGTAGAAGAAATAGTTCTTATCAAATAAGCTTTTCGAAGATTTTGGACTTTCGGAGTCTTTTTTTACAGTAAAAAGTACAATAAAGTAGATAGTAGCTAGTAGAAGTAGGTTTTCAGAGTAAGTCAAAAATTAAATATTAGCATCTAAGATTGTCCGAAAACCCTTATGCAAATGCTGCATTCAAATAAATTTCGGAGTTGTTTAAAAAAAAATTTTTTTTTCAAAGGCGGTAAAATAATAAAAAATTGAATAATGACAACTTAGGAAACATTTTTATAAAATGGTATGTAAAAGCTAGATCATCCAAATGGTATTCGGAGTTCTTTCAAAAAATGCATTCTGCAATTCTAAGAAAGTAAAAGAATCATAAATTAAATAATGCCAACATATAGAAAACATTTTTTAGATGGCCTCAAAAATGTTATACAAATGCTACATTCGAAGGAATTTCGGAGTTGCTCAAAAAAAATATTATTCTAAGTTCTAAGAAAGTGCAATAATCATAAATTAAATAGCAAATTAGGAAAAAACTGTTTTTAAGATAGCTTGAAAAATTGTACACAAAAGAACAAGAAATACACGAATAAGTTTCGGAGTCGGAATAAATACAAAATTAAGCTATATAATTTTTTATTTTTTTTTTTTAAATATTAGTACAAATTGTATTCGGAGTGCTTTAAATCACTTTATTTTGCTGTTTTTAGGGAGTTTAATAATTAAAAAATGAAATATTGGAAACATACTGTAAATATTTTTTATGATGGCCTCAAGAAATGTATACAAAAGCCACATTTAAATAAATTTCGGAATTTCTTAAAACAAAAAAAAATTTTTCTGAGTTCTGATCATAAATTAAATAATGGCAACTTGGAGAAAAATTATTTTAAGATTGCTTAAAAAATTGTACACAAAAGCTTTATCCGAAGGTATTTCGGAGCTCCACAAAAAAAAAAATTAAAAAAACAAATACGAAAGCTGCATACATCCAAATGGTATTCGGAGTGCTTTCAAAATTTAATTTTGCAGTTTTAAGAGAGTTATATAGTCAAAAATTAAATAATCGAAGCATATATATATACATATGTATATAAAAAAAAAGCATTCGAACGAATTTCGGAGTTGCTTAAAAAAATAGTTTTTTGAGTTTTAAGGAAGTGCGATAATCATAAATTAAATAAAAGCAACTTAGTGAAAACATTTTTTTTAGATTGCTTAAAAAATTTTACAATTTCGAATGCATATCGGTTAAATATTTTTTCGGAGTCCTTAGTTATTAAAGTATTTCTTAAACCATCCGTAGTCGGTGGATCTCCTCTTCCAGGTAGCTTATTTTATAGAGTGAGTCAAGTTTCGCACTCCAAATGTATCCAAAAATTTTAAGGGATTGGTGGATTCCTTTTGTTAGTTAGGAGAAAAAAAATAATACCTCTTGCTCACTTAAAGCTAGCTTTGAAAAATAGTAAGGCGTATTTAAAAGTAGCTAATATAAATCATAAATAATAACATACAAGATCTGTGAAAACTTCTTTAAAAAAAACTGGTTTCCTATAAAACCTTTCCTAACTCTTTTGCAAGCGTCTAATGTATATTTTGAGTTACTTACCTCATTATTGCACGTCTTGATCATGAGCAGCGTTGGCTCGTGCTGCTCCACCCGGACATAGAATGTGGTCAACGAACAGCCGTGCTCCTCGGTGGTATAGAGTAGAACCGGTTGGTACATAGTAATGCGCACGGGCAACCAAGACCACAGTGTGAACAACTAAATTGCACAAGACACAAAGATACTTTTAGCGATAAACTAATTTAAAATGGTTTTACGTTTAACGCAAAACTACGAAAAACAAGTTGAAGGCGTAGTTAAGTAAAGTTAGGATTTAAAACGATTAGCCCAATAATTAAAACAGTTAATAACGCCAAGACAAATCAAGACACAAAACGAAACAAAAATCAAGCGAATGTTGAGTAAAAAGCCAAACAGATAAAGCATATTTACAGAGAGAGAGAGATATGGAGAATATTAGAAAGCTATATTTAAGTGAAAAAACAAAACTAAGTCGAACACAAAACACGCGCTTCAGTGCATTTCAAACTGTGACAGCGCAGCAGCAGCAGTAGCAGCGATGGCGGCAGCGGCAGCAGTAATGAGCGCAATGGCTGTCAAACTGTATGATGCTTATGCCGTAAGGTTTTAGAGAGGTTTTGTGAATTTTATGATACATTTTGGGATTTTTTTTAGTTACTATATTAGCCAATACGTTCTATGAACATGGACAGTTACGCACACACACACACTCACACACACAAATGCAGTTAATTAAGTTGTCTCTAAACAAATGAATAGCACAGTATACGGCGAGATTGTGGTGCGTGGGGTGTGGTGGTATTTTATTTTTTTTTGGATGGTATAGAGTTTCGGGGTAAGATTTGTTGCTCAATAATGCTTACAAATTGTCTATCCGTCCAGGTTTTAATGAAATTCGTAGTGCCCGGCAAACCAAAATGCTATGAAAAAAGATGATATAGCATGTAAATTAGATGTGAACTGAGAGATGTTTATGTACAAGTATAGCTAATATAGAAGGTATTTTTTGAAAGGAACCTTTTTTTTCGCCACTTGTAGAAAAGTGTTGTAGAGAGAGTTCTGTGTGCTAGAGTACTCAGTGCTGCTAAAACTGTCGGGTTTGTTTGCTAAAATATACCAACTAATTAGCAAATGAGCTACTAAAAATACCAAAAATTATAAAAGCAACTAAATATACTTTAAAAAAATACTAAACTAAGAAAAGTTAAAATTTCTTGCTGTTTTTAATTTTTTATGCATTTCATGCACAGTGCCGTGGTTTAAATTTTTTTTTTTTTTGAAGTTGTATTTGGGTGCAAAAAGCTTTCAAAGTTGGATTTGCTGTTGGTATTGTATATTTGCATATATATAAAGAAAACAAGCTAGCAAATACAATCAACATTGCAATAAGGACACAATACACAAGTCCTGCTAAATTTAGATAATAGAGTTTTTGGGGAAAAAACTGCTGCAAAAACTTTTATTTTTGATTACAACTTACATCTTCGTTCTTACAAACTTGACTTTTTAGATTATGTATGGGATATACGCCCATGGCGATGGCTCTATGACCGGGCGATTTTTCACCCTATATGCAAGAAGTATATTTCATGTTCCCAAATCATGTAGAAATGTCATATGTTTTTGGTATATGTTATATATGTATATAAAGCAAATGAAAAAATAGCATAGTATTTTTTTTTAAGCGCACGCAATTTCATATATATATATATATACAAGTTGGATTAGTTTGATTATGAGTAGTTGATTGTGGTATTTTTGTTATTCGTTATTCATTCATAGTTGCCAAGGCAGCAAAAAATACAAGAAAAAATAGTTAAAAAATTTTTTTTTTTATATATATTATGTTCCATACGTATGTTATTTTAAAAGGATTTGTTTTTCTTTGTCAAGTGTTTGGGTTGTTTGTTGTTGCTTTTAAGGCCATTGTGCACAAAACAACTCAAGAAATTAGTTTAATTGTGTTTAAAAGAAAAAATACCAAAAATTAAAAAAAAATACTAGAAAAAAGCAGCGTGTTTTTTTTTGTTATTGTGGTGAAGTAGGCGCGAAAAGTTAGTTGTATATTTTCAAAACATTTAAAGATAAAACAAAAACTAGAGTTATTTTAGCGAAAAACTTATTTGTATGCGTTGGGCATACTTATATAAACATATAAAAGAAAAGTTTCGGAACTAGTTCCGTGTAGCATGAAAATGAATTTAAGGCAGCTCTAGTCTTTTTTTTTAAAAAATCCTTTGAGGTTAAGTATTCATTTGGCCAAGAGAAGTTTTGTCGGAACTAGTTCCGCAAAGTATTTGTACAATTTTAAGAGCTGCAGAGCGTAACGCTTGAAAAAAATTAGTTTTCGAAAAGCCTTGCATGCACAGAGCATACAACAACTCACAAACAGTATAAAACTCAACTTTAACTTATAATTTCAAAACTTAATTCAAACATTTAGTTAGAAACTCAATTCTTTTTTTTTTTTTTTTCGTAACATTTGAAAAACAAAACAAGCAATTCAACAGCATCAATCAATCAATCATCAATCAAAAGCAAAGAGAACACATATATTATCTTGAAATATTCCCATACCAAATTGCGACAGCTCTCGGAGTGCAGCTTCTAATATTGTTTTTTTTTTTTTTTTCAATTTGTGTAAAAGTGTAGGTGTTGATATTTTTTTTATGTATGGGTGTAAAATTTTGGTGTTTTTTTTTTTTCATGTGTGTGTGTGTATTGAAAGAACATAAAAAAATTAAATAAATATTATTAGAGTATATGCGAATTTTTTGTGCTGTGCTCTGTATAGATGTTATGGGTAGTATGTATATATATATTGTAGTATATAAGGTATAAGAACTTAAAGCTAAACTGAGTGCAGTTACTTTAAACTGAAAATGAGTGATCAAGTGCAGTGCTTATATAGTAGTGTATAGTATATAATGTTTTTTTATGTAGTGTTTTTGTTTGATAGTGTTTTGCAAAACTTTGGACCTACCTCACGTATGGTCAATGTATGTGACATCATTTGTATGTTGACCTGCGACTGACTAGTGGGCAGATTATCACTTGAACGCGATTTGATTAATTGCTTCGAACCGCTATTGAGCACGGAACGGCTTTTTAGTAGCATTTCAGTCTTGATAAATATTCTAGATATATATTGGGTACTACAAAGATCATAGAAAAACAAAAGATAACAATTAATAAATATTATCATAGAAATTATACAGGTAGCAAAAACTAACCTGAGTCCCCTAATACTAAAAGCGGCATGGAGCAATTTTGCCGGCGATACTGGTATTTTTTTGCAAAACTTTATCAATGCATTGCCAATATCATTTCTAATATTATCCGGACTCCATTCGTTGTTCGATTGGCATTCCTTATGGAAGAGATTGAGTATGACCAGAGCAATGCGATATAGCACCTTGATGCCCTCATGAAAATAACAATCCATAATGCGCACCAAATGCTGAAAGGGTAGACCAGCTAATATCCACCAGCACCAGTCCATGAAAACGCGTTCCATTTTCAAGCCCGGACATATGCGTTGAAAATACGATATGGCACTTTTCTGAAAAAGATTAGAAAAAACGTGACATTAATAGGTGATGCGAAACCAAAGACCAGAAGATTCAGCTACCTCCATGAGCTGACCTACGAACCCGAAAATCTTTTTATTTTTTTGTGGTTGAGTTAACAGTGTAGTTTATAAATATCGATTGCACATTGATTTAAGAAAAATATTTCCAATTTATAAAAAATAATGTTCCAAGTCTTGGAATGTGATTTGTAAATATTTTAAAATTTATTTATCATATTATCAATCATAGGTAATTTAAGTCACTCCAAACCGGCTTATTCAATACTAATCATATTAAAGTTACTCATACAAAAAAGTGACTTAAAAAGTTATTGAGTAAATGCAAAGTTATCAATCTTACAAAAAATTTGTGGGAATTTTCACAGTATTTTTCACTCGTCATAATATTTTATTACTATTTTTTTAACTTACTGTGTGCTTCTTGGCTATTTGCATGACTGTTTTCCAGGTGACCTCGTGCTGTAGTTTGGTTTGATTGATGAATACCTTTTCCTTGCTACCCACCAGAGCGGCCAAACAAACATAGGCTTCCTCCTCTGTAAATAAAAATAAAAAACACCTTGGTTATTGTTTATAAATTGAATTTTATGTTTATACTTCAAAGTCAAGTTGGCTTTTATCAATTCAAGTCGTTAAGTTAACAGCGTAACGTATACGTAATATTGTTTATTTCATGGCTAAAGTTGTTTATATTGACATACCGAAACTATTTTCTTTAATAACAATATCAAAAAATAACAAATCACAATATGATTAAAATTATAGTTTACAAGCGATTTGAAGCAGCTTTAACAACTTGTCGTATACGCAATATTGGCTTTATTAAGTCTAAAATGTCTCAAATTCTTTAGAGTACAATTTTGTTGATGAAGCTATTATTCATTAAATGACAGATAAAGCAGAGTTCGCTAATTAAAAAAAAAAAATTCAAAATAAAGCGCCAAAATGTTTTTTATTAACTTGTCGTATACATAATATTTGTTTGCATACTGTCTTTTCTAAAGCATTTTGTCAATCGAAAATGCTTAGATAACAATACGTCGTATACTTAACATAATTTATTAGATTTATGTTACTCAACAGCTTCACTTTTTATTAAGATTAGTGCGAAAACTTTTCCATGAATTGGTATAGAACAGCTTTATTGTCTTGTCTACAGAAATGTACACACGGCGTATGCTTTATGTTTGATTATGAGATGTACGCATAATTTTTATTAAAATCAAGTGAAAATTTGTCTAATAACTTTCGCTTGTCAGTTCAAACTCAAGTATATAAAATTTTTGGTGCTACTATTGCTGGCTTTTGTCAATCAAAAATTTTTTAATCACAACATGTATACTTCATATTTGCTTAATAAATTGTGCGAAAACTTTTCTATAAATTGCAAATTCAACAGCAAGTGCTGAGAGATCATAGAAATTTAAACCTTTATAAACAACCTGTCGTATACGCAATAAGTGATTTTATGTTTGGCTTTTGTCTATCACAAGTGTTTTAAATAATAACATGTCGTATACGTTATAAATGCTTATGTGATTTGTATTGCTAAAACAATATTCGCTTAAATTTTTGGCATAATTTTCTTCGAAATGGCATTTCAACAGCAAGTGTCTGCAAGCGATCAATGAGTAAAACTTATCAACAAGTCGTATACGTTGTATACGTTATTAAGAATTATTTCATTAAGCAACCGTTTAATGTCGTATACTTAATATTTGCTCTTACGTTATTTCCAACTAGCGCGCTGGCTTTTGTCAATCAAAAATGCTTAGCCAAAAGTTGTATACGTTATAAAGGACTATTTAATTTTTTCTTCCCTAAGCAAACGTTCAATGTCGTATACGTAATATTTGCTTTTACTGTATTTCAAACTGATGCGCTGGCATCAGTCGAAAATGCTTTCTTAACCACGTGCCGTATACGTAATATTTGCTTTTCTTACGCTTTATATTCCTTAAACAATATTCGCCACCTTTTTGACCTAATTTTCAATTCATTTCAATAGCACTTCGTTCTGGATGTGTACTTGTTAAGCTATGCCAACAACTTGAGCATGTTATTTCAAGAGCGTAATTGCATTTGACTTGTGGCTAGCAATTATCTATCAGTTAATACTCTATAGAACTATACTATACTATGTTCTGTAACTCGAAGCGACTTAGGGCTCTCAGACACTCGCTCACTTACAGACCACATAAGCAATGCCTTTTGTGTTCTCATCTCTAATTTAATTGTGCAATTTGTGCTACATTAGGTCAAGAAAATGCATTGCTCGAGGTCTCAAAGTCTATACTCAGCCACAGAAATATGACTTGAATACAGGGTGTTTCAACAAGCGTGTCGAAACTTTAAAAATATCAATTGAGAATAGTAATACGTGGGATAAGACCTTATGTTATGATTGAGAATTAAAGCGTATACAGCATTATGTTTCCAAAGTATTATGCTCCTAGGTCTTCGCGGCTTATTAGATAGGATCTAAACCTGGAGAGTTTCCATTTTTATGAAATTTTTGCAGAAGCCTACGGCTACAACTCATCAATTGTATAAATAATATTATTCTCGATTTGAGCAATTTTTGGTTTAGGATTGATTTGACCAATTTTTGGTTTATTATCAAAATCCTGCGATTTAAAGCAGGCCCGGAGTATAAAAGTTCGGGTACGTCAAAATTTACGATATTGGCGCTCTGGAAACTTGATTTTGGTTTTCTTAAAATATGCCCCATCACTGAAGACAATTTTATCAAAAAAAACTTGGATGCCTTCCCAATGGCACCATTTAAACTATTTCGACTCCAAAATGAAGAGAATCTTCAAAAAATGGCTGCCAATTTCAATAATCAGTGTCAAGAGCAGATTTAGAAAAAAGGGGTATAAACCATATCGGAGTTTCTTACAAATTTTAAACATGTTTTACGACGCACTGTAGAATTGATTTATAATCTCACTCACTCTATAAATAAAATTTTGATGACCTCCCCGAAATTTCTTTCTACATCCGCCCAAATCCATTAGATTTTAAGTAAAATATTTAGTATAATAGTTTGGAGTATTCGGACACCCGTAGATCACCCGCTGATCAAAACTATCAGCCGTCAAGATACAACTTTTGAAAGACCCTCTAAGACCTGTTGTAGTTATATAGACATTTTTATTGCTGTTGTTGTTCCTGTTACTGCATTTGACGTCTTCTGACGTAGTTTTGCGGTTATTTGTCGCAGTGTAATGACACTGCAAATTATCCCTTGGCTTACTTGTCTGCAATTGGCACAAAATTGACAGAACAGTTCCGCTCTCCATAATTAGCTTTGGCTTCGGAATTATTTGTTTATAAAGTTATTCATTGTTGTTCTGTTGCTCGAGTTTATTTAATTTACAAATTAGCTAAAAATTATGTAAGTATAAAAAAAAAACTAAAAATACATTGAACTACAATGAACATGTGAGTTTCGTGCTTGATTCATTAGCATGATTAAAGAAAAAAAAATTTAGCACGATATAAAAAAATATATAGTACATACATATATGTTGAAAATTTAAATATAGACACAGAATGTGACTAAAGTATGTGGTGGTAATTTATGGAATTCAATTGTTGGCGCTTTGACCCAAAACAAGTCACTTAGATATCAATTAACAATCAAACAAAAGACCGTGCGAAAATCCGACAAGAGGAAAATACCAATTGACATATTAAACAAAACACGGAACCAATTATACTTGCATTCATAATTAATGTACGGGTGTGTTTAGTGGCAGTATACGGGTTGTATACGTTTGAAGGTGGGGGTGTAAATTGAATTAATATGTCTGACTGTCTGTAACAACTACACTTTTGTTATACGCTTAACAAAAAAAACCGGAAGGCAGCCGAGCCAATTTTTCAATATTATTCAGGCAGATGAGCATTTAGAACTTACCCAAAGATTTTTGCATAAAAAAAGAATTCCATTCCAATTTGTATTTTACGATATTATCATGCAAAGTTGTCTGTATTTCTCTTTATCAGATTTTATTGCCAATTTTATATCATCTTTAAGATTCTCTATAAGATTTTGAGATAATGACAGTTGATCATCTTAAATTTATTCTTTTTTGAAGTCATATGTTTTTCTATGGTATAAGATATTGAGGCTTCGAAATAGATATTTGTGAATAGGTTCCCTTTTGTCAGTGTGAAAAACTTTATTTAGATTTACTTTATTTGCGGCAAATTGAAAGTTTATCATATTTTGTTAAAAATGTATTATCTCTAGATATAAGTCCATCATCTGATGACACATATCCGTAATTTCTTGACACAAGTCCATCATCTTTTGACACAATTATATACAGAAGGTTTTTATATATATAAATATAAAGTGCCTAAGATTATCCATGGGGCCTTAGTACTTGAAGGGAATCGGAAGTCTTTAATTATATGTAGGAGTTGCATATATTTAAAGTGCCTAAGATAAAATCATGGGGCGGTAGTATTCAAAGCAAATCGGAAGTCTATCATCGTTTGACAAAAATCTATCACCTCTAAAAACAAGTTCATCATTTGATGTCACATACAATTCATCTCTTGACATATGCATAAATATAAAGCGTCAAGATGACCAAATGGCGTTTGTATTTGAGGCATTTAAGTAGACTTTCATCTTATGACAAAAATGTATCATCTCTAAACAAAAGTCCATCATCTGATGACACATATCCAACATTTCTTGTCACAAGTCCATCATCTTCTGACACAAATATATACAGAAGGTTTATACAAATATATATAAATATAAAGTGCCTAAGATGATTATGGGGCAGCCTGAAGGCCTACGTTGCTACGGCTTACAAACTTTTGTAATTTAGAACTAATTTCTACTTTATAATTATATAAATAAATAAATAAAATGATTATGGGGCGTTAGTATTTGAAGCAAATCCGAAGTCTATCATCGTTTGACAAAAATTTATCATCTCTAAAAACAAGTTATCATCTGATATCACATATCATCGTTTGACAAAAACATATCATCTCTAAAAACAAGTTTATCATCTGATATCACGTATCCTTCATCTCTTGACATAAGTTCATCATCTGATATCACTTATCATTCATCTCTTGTCATAAGTTCATCATCTGTCGATACAAGTCTTTCATCTTTTGACGCAAGTCTATCATCTCTCATCAAAAACAGAAAAAGCTGTGACTATCGAATTAATCGAAACAGAAACAGCTAAACTATTACCCCAAACATAAGTAATGCTCGTCTTGCTGTTTCTCTCAACGTCACAACAGCATTTTTGATAGGGCAAACATTGACTTTGAAATTGCAAAGCGTATTTCAAAGATCATCTTGCCGAAACTATATTTTCATTCCAATTTTTCTATTGATTTTTTTTTTTTTTTTTTTGCCGAATGCAACTTGAGCAAACATGGCCCGGCTAACTTTTTGCTGATAACAGCTCAAACAAAAGATGGCAGAGCAATTTCTATTGTATTGTCTTTTTTTTCTTTGGTAGATGTACATTACAACAAAGACTTGATTGGAATATTGTCGTCTATGGTGTAGAAACAATTATATGTAAATTATAGCAAGCAACAAAAGTCATGTACTTTACATACATATGTATGTGTCGATTTATGTACAGCTGTTTATTATCAGTACAGTTCTTATCACATATTGCTATTTGCAGTGTAAGCCAGTCTAATGCAGTTTGACTTAGTTTATGACTGTCCTTAATTATAATTTTATTATTACTTATACAAATATTATCAATTGTTTTGTTATTGACAAAGCGCAGAAAGATGCCAAAGGTTCAACTGCAACAGACATTCACTCTATAGGTGAAAATTTGTAAAGCGAGAGAATTACTTAGAGTAAATTTACATCTCGTGCTTATCAGTACAAAAGTATCTGAACTGCTTATCTGCGGAATACTTAAAGGTTACAAACTGATAATAATAATAATACTTTAAGTACAAGTATGAAATTGTTTGCAAAAGGTGTTTTTAATATTAAATATTTAAGCATTTAATTATAGTAGCTCATTCATTTGCTGCCTATTTATAGGCGCTTTGACGCAGTGCCAAATGCAAATATTTAATTAATTTAATTTTTTTTGTTTTTAGCCAGCTGTATTAACATAATTAATGCTAGTACACACTTTTAAATAATTATTTGTATAACCTAATGGCAATGATGTATAAACTTATTAATGAATATGATTAATTCACTTGAGCAGACAAAATAATCAAGCCGCTTGATGGTCTAGTTAGTAACTGCTGAGTACATTTAGTTGCAGTCAAGATTTACTATTTTTTTCTCGATTTGTTTATTGCAGTATAGTAATGTTTAGTTAACAATTAAAAATAGCAAACAATATGTCTAGTATAAGTATATTGTATATGAACAAAGTTTCATTTGGTCACAATATTGAATTTGTTTTGTACTTGAAAGTTGTCAACAAGTTTTTTAGTTTGTTAATTGAGTGTAAAGTGCTTTAAGGTTTTATTGGTCTGTGGTCAAGGTTTAATTAGTAAGATACAAAAACTAAGTTGGTTTTATTGAAAAAGTCAAAGAAAATTTAATTATAAAACGCATTCAACAGCTGTATTTTCGATACTTTGTATTTGGCTTAAACCAATACATTTATTATTACATTGAAGTTATTAAAAATACTCATTACCTTGGACTAACCGCCTAATAGTTATACACAGAGATGAGCGATTTTTAATACTTTGACATCTTTATTGGAAAATTGTGTAAGTTTGCTCAGATGTTGTTATATCCAAATATATTTAGGGTTAAGGATTTGAAAAGTTGCGCAAAAACTCAACAGGATAAAGCGTGAATCCCTTTTGCTTTGCTTATGAGTTGAATTGTTCAGTATGTGCTTTTTCTTTCCTAATATTGTAAACTTTAAATTTTACCCCTACTCTACCCTATTCAGCCACTTACAAGTAATAATATTTCACTCGCTCTTTTAATTGCACTAATCCCATTAAATTTGAATAAAATTTACTTTGTTTACATTTATTTTGACGCTGTTTATTAACGAGTATGAGGTAACTCGTTGCTTCTTACATCACAATATGTCTAAAAATACCGAAAGTTGCAATGTTGACATTGCCGCAAGTTTTTCAACACTTTTTAACAAATCAGCAGCTAAAAAGTAGAATAGGGTATGGGTTGAGGAAAAATTGAGTTGATAGTTTTAACTTAACACTGTACATTTTGTTGTTGCAAAAGTGCTCAATTCCTCAACTTAAGAGTAAGCGTGAATACCCTAAATGACAGCAGTACTAATACTGCAAATAATTGTGATATCAATATTTTGTTTATAGCCATGGATTTAGCGATATTATATTCCCGATACTTCGGTACGAGTATACTGCGTTAAGAATCGTTTTAGAAATTTTATTTTTTTTTTTTTTTTGTTAATGTATTTCATATTTGACGTAAGGAACATTCAAGTCTTTGTGTATTTCTTCGCTGCTAACAAGCCAAGGAGCGCCTGCAATACTTAAAGTTAAAGATTGATATCTTTGAAGGATTTCGATGTTTGAGGTGCTCGCCGTCCCCCAGAGCTGCAGGGCATACGTCGACGGTCTTAACGACTGCCTTGTAAAGTCGTACTTTGTTTTCTACGCTGAGTTGCGACCGTGCGCCTAAAAGCCAGTACAATTTTTGAGTCTTCCAAGTCAGTTTTCTATCTAGATGTGCTCTGAGGTATTTTACGGTTTCACTTTCGGGAATGATGGGGCCATTTAATGATACTTCACAATACCGATTTAGAAAGTTACTTGTAATATCGATACTTCGTTAAATACATAGGAATGGCATGTTTTTTCTGCAAGTCCCTGGCATCGCATTTTCTACGATATTACATTTTTTTCAACTAAAAAGTATTTACTTAATTTAAACCAGGAATCGTTACTTTTATAATTTTTAGAATAAAAATCATCAATTAATTATTATTTTAAAATTTTTAACGTATTACGAATGTTTTCTATTTAAGGCTCAAAAAATTTTGAAATCTCGTTCGACTGAACTTGTTGTCTTCGTTAGCGTTCACTGCTAGGGAGCTGTAAAATCGATAGTATCGATAATTTTCATTGGCGGAATTTTGAAATTAAAAGCATCTAAGATCTATATAAAAGTTTTTTTTTTTTTTCATAAAAACTGTCTTTCTCGCAGAGCTTTGCCTACAGCTTTCGATGAAGTCTCCCAAAACAACGATTAAGAGGTAAACACGATTTCGACCGAAACTGACTAAATCGAAAATTATAGAAAATTTAATTGTCACCTCCAAAAAATTACAAAAATATTTTTCGATAAAAAATTTTCAAATTGTCAACGACTTCCAAAATACAACAAATGCCAAAAAAAAAAAAAAAAAAAATGTTTCAACTTGAAAAGTCAACTTTTTTCCAAAAAAAAAATCTCGAAATATATTCTAAGCTTTTTCAAGTTGGCACAATTTTTTGAAGCAAAATAATATTTTTATCAAATATTTCAAATTACTTTCATAAACATCGGTATTTTGCGAGTCGTTGGAAATTCGAAAAAATCTCGGAGACTGCAAGAGCTAGAGAAGTCCAATTTTACAACACAAAAAAAAAAAAAAAAAAAAACCCATTATCAGCTGGTTTTCATTCACCCCATAATAAATCTATTTCTTATACATATGTATTCAGCAGCCTCTTTATAAATATTTCTTTAAAAAAAAGCACTTGCATTTTATTCTGATAAACAAATTTCGCTACACATTTTCCGAGACATCGCACCTATTCAAATCAGCATACTAGCTAAGAAAGTTTTATTTGTAGTATTTACTACAATCTATATGCATCTTCTTTTATTTTTTGTATACAAGACATGTCAGCAAGAGGCAAACAAACAACAACTAGCTTATCTTTCAACTCAACTCAGTATTGACTCGCTTTGCAAATATAAACAAATATAAGTCTAAAATAGCACCAAATAGCAGCCCAAGTGTTATACAGAAAATAAAATGTAGAAAAAATTATATATAACATTAGGTATACCTAAACAAAAAAAAAGTGCTAAAAATGCTCAACAAGTTAAATACAAGATAAATGTAAAAGATACTAGACAAAACGTACTAACGTATTAAAGTAACTTGCAAAACTTTTTGAGTTAACATTAACATTAAAGTGCTTAAAAGCAAGTTTAATCTCTATAAGGTTTAATGGCTAGCCATAAACCCCTATGACGTTAGGGTTGGTTCCATTTCCCTATAGACGTCAGTAATATATAAAAAGAGCAATTCTTTCTATAAATGTACTACTATTATAATCTCAAACGTGCGTGCAAGGCATCTATAAGTAACTTTATGATTGTCATATTGTATGTGATATGGCAGATATAGTATATATAGTACATATAATATGGATGGTTTGTTTGGGATGGGCAAACACAAAATATGCAAGACCAACAACAAACAGGCGTAAAACAAACGACAATAAAACAAAAGCAAAAGCTAAACAATAATACCAAAAAAATACAATACAAAATGTTATAACAAAATTGTGCGCATTTATATGAATTTGAGTCAGAATTGCTTACAGAGGGGGGTTTATGAGGCATCCAAATCTGAATATGCAAAAACAGTCGGACAGACTGTTTGTGGTTTGCTGTTTATTCGAAATAAATGCTCACGTGCTTGGCTCATTAGCAAAAAGCCAGAAACAACAAAATTAAAAAAAAGATGGTTTAGCAAATGAAACCACTCGAAAATTTGTTGTGACAAAATTAAGTCTAAAAATAGCGCAGTATCTCTGACGAATATATGCAAAAAATAGCAGAAGTTGAATGCAAATTGACAATCTAAAAAAAAAAAAGAACTGTGCCACACGCGTCTTGGAAATTTACTTAATTTGTTATAATTTTTATACGCTTACAAAGTGTATGTGCTACTTGTCGATTGTCATAACTATGATGTCATCGATTACAAAAAATCGTTTTCCCTTTTAAAATCTAAATTCGTTTTATTTTGCACTGAGTACTATAATACTCCTGAATGGTTTGGGGTAATATTTGCATCAAGCATTTGAACCAAAAACGTCTACGAATATAGCCGATTGTCATAAATGTTATTTTATCGATAACAAAAATTTGTTTTCTCTTTTGAAATTTGTATTCGTACTATTCTTTTGGTGCAGCTGTCTTCTGATCGTTGAAGTACGAGCATTGTTTTAAAGAGTTACAAATATTTGCAGTACGAATATAGCCGATGGTCATAACTGTTATGTTATCGATAAATTTGTATTCGTACTATTCTTCCCTATCTGACCGTTGAAGTACGAGCATTGTTTTAAAAAATTACAAGTATTTCCATTTTGAGATTATACTGGCATTAGTTGAACCAAAGGCTCCGTCTATAGCTGACAGTCACGAGCAACAATAAATAAAATATCGGCTTCCATTTTGAAATATTATTTCGCTTGGGAACCAGCCCTCTGATCATTGCCAGTACACTTTAATAGATATAACGAATTACAACGATTGTTTGCTTTTGGAGATTATATTTGCAAAAAATATTCGAACTAAAAGCTGGTAAGTATAAAGCCGATTGTCATAACTACTATGTTATCGATAAATAAATAAAAAATATCAGTTGCTATTCTGAAATTTCTATTCGCTTTTATCGTTAGGGAACCAGCTCCTGATCGTCTTTATGAAAAAAGTGTCGACAAATATAAAAGGTTTCCAGAACCTCTAGGATGAACAAATTTTCAATTGAATACAAAAAATCGATTTATTTTAAAAACCAAAAGAGAATCAATACAAACATATATGAATGTGGACCCAACTTCAGAAGAATTGCAAATCTCAATAAAAAAAATAAAGGGATAAGATAATTTTAAGAATTTTAGTATTGTAAAATATCCAACAAAGATAAAGGGACAAGAATAAAGCTAAAAGAATTTTAGTATTAAAACATTGTCCAGTAACTACAATAAATCAGTCACTAGCCTATAGAGAGATCTTGCCCGTTTCGGAGATTATCTCAAAACTACACAAGTTATAGAAAGCAAGCAGAATGTTTTTATCGTTTTTCTTCCCGAAAAAGTACACTAATCTTGGCTCTGCCATTGCCACAAAAATGGTTCTGTGGAAGATTGTATTTCGTTGCCCTAGATAGTTAGTTTTAGGGTTGGATTTGCGAACTTATGCACTTAAATATCTAACTATCCAGAAAATGACTTACTAATAATAAAATAAAAAATTCGACAAAATAAAATTAAATTGATAAGTTAGACGGTAAATCCCTTAATCCCTTAACTCCTTAAGTGAACGGCCTGTAGAGATTATTCTTAAACCTTTTTCAATCATGAGCAACTTATCAACTCAATAGCTTATGAGATTGTCCTCTTTTTTTCAGTCCATATTATTTAATAATGATGTTTGTATGGCTAGTTACACTGTTAGGCTTCATCTGAATAGTTCCCAATGGGGAGAAGCTCTGCTGTCATTTCTGAATAATCTCCTTGCTTGCCAAACCATTTTAAGGATTCCCTAAAAAAAGCCAGGTTCGCTGTATGTTAACAGTCCAGACCTTCGAAGAGGGTACTCTCAGTTTATGGTTGCCTTTTCTAAGAAGTGTAGCTAGTGTTGGATGCTTTCTATCTACTGCACCCATGGGAGAAGTGATGGAAAACGCGAAGTCTCGTTGACCATCAGACCTATGCTGCCGGGACCGTCACAATTCTTGACACCATCCCGTTCCTGTTCTTGCAGAACTCCAGGAGTTTGAATGTTCGCTTTGGATTGTATCTTGGAGAGTGGGGAGATGTGACAACTGTGGGTAGTGGCCCAAACTCGTTTTACCTTATTTCTGACTATCTCTATAATCCCGAATGAGACATCTTAAAAATATTTCCCCAAAATCAAGTTAAAATAATATATTACAGGTTTTTACGCTGTGAGAAGATGACGCTTTGTAAACAAAAAGTTAATTCTTCAAGTGTCTTCAAGATCTTTAATGCTAGCGCCTGTTAAAATTCTTCTTCAACAGCCTAAATCCTTAACTGAAGAGCCTACGAGAATTGATGTTTGATTAATTTTTCTTCATTTTGTTTGAATCCAGGTATGAGATACAAAGATTTGCAAAAACTCGTATATATAATTGTATAAATTACTACGCGGCTGAAAGGTTTTCTTGTTTTAGATTCCCCGAATAGATTTTAAGTGCAAATTATGTAAATACTTTTGTTACTTATGAAATAAGTTTTTATATTACTGAGCTTAAAAATCATGTTAAAAAACTTTAAACATTAGCATTAAAAGTAAGTTTTCCCATGGGGATAAACTCAGCTGATATTGCCGCAAAACTGATTCTTCTCAAATTTTATATATTTCTTTTTCTGCACTCTAACATAACTGCTTAGTATCTTATACATATATCATCTCAGAAGACAACTCTTTTGCTCTCTACAAGCGTATTTGGAATTCTGTGCCCCAATTTTAAGCTTTTCTTTTTGCGTTTTTCTTTGTTTTATGTTTTAAGTGGCAAATTTGCATATTGCAATGCGTTATAGAAAATGAGACTACAAGCGACAGTCAAGACACAATGACGTCAGCAACAAGGCATACAATAACAATTAAAGGCTGCTTTAGTGTGCGTCTCTCTCTCTTATTTACAAATGACTCTTGAACTTGAAATGCACAAAATGTTGATTAAAATGGTTTCACATTTTTGCGCTCTGTCAATAAGAGCCAAAACGACAAACCCAACCAATCTTAATGCAATTCAATTGTTTGCATGTTTACATAGACGACTCTACATGTTGAAAACATATAAAATATATAATGTATAAAGAGCCAACGAATACGTAAACCTAAATACACACAAGTTTTGTCTATATAGTATGTATATGAGGCCCTATGGTGACCTTCAACAATTCGAGCGTATGGCGGCTCATGTTTATACATTTTTACAATACAAACAAAAATGATGTATTAAACTGAAATTTTCATTTCCATTTCTATATTGCTTGTTCTGGAATTTCCTTTTAGAGACAGCAAACACATTTTAAAATTGGTTCATTGTTTATAAACAAAACTATCAGCTGGCACAGACAGATTGCCTTTAAAAATGCTAAGTAAATAATTTGCATTACAGATTTTAGACCGGAATTAACATTTTCGCTAGACATTTTGTATTTTATGCAGGAATTTGCGCTGTAAATAAACCTCCAAAAAAAAAAAAAAAACAAATGACAACAAACTGAGTGACTTTTGTGGTCTACGACCTTCTAGGCTTATCAACAAAGCTTTATCAAATCATGTGCTATAGAGCGTAACCCTAGGTATATTATGTACTATATTGGCGCTGATCTTAGCGCACTATTATGTGTCAGAGATTATGTTTCGCATATAGAGATACATACTATACATATTATTGATAATTAGCTAAGTTAAGTGCAACTGACTTGAACTGACTGAGTTACGCTTAGACTGTTCTATATAATGTCGATTTATTTATATTTTATATAAGCTATAAATCATATAACTCTAATATTAAGGCAAATAAATGCATAATGTACGCGCCGCAACTGATCCAAACTTTACCCACATTCTACCAGATTAATCCAATTTTTGCATGAATTATAATTGAAATCAAATTTAACTTGAACCGCCACAACAACAACAAAGACAACCTTAAAGTTAATCAGACAACAAACACAAAAAAAAAATAATCTTGAAGGAATACTAAACAGACAACGAGTCGGAAGAACTACGCAGCTTTGAAACTTGCAGCTAGCACAATAACCCACTAACAAACAATACAAACAAATAGTAACTTATACTCATGGGTAATATGAGTACTTCACTTCATAAGTACTTTTGAAAATACTTTAACAGTTCTATAGTACACTGATAAAAATTAGGGCAGAATAAGGATAAATTTATATACAAAATTATTGCTTGCTTATTATTTTTTTTGCTAATGGCTTCAGTCGGGCACTTCTGCCTTTTTGCCTCGTTGATATGGCTGTTCACCCGGTTACACAGGCACTTTTGCCCTTATGCATTTTTAGAATAAACTATTAGACTACTGAATAGAATACACTATTAGCACGCATTTCAAGCGTCATTTGTTTTTGTTTGAAAGCCGTTGAAAGTAGACAAGCTCCAAAATATTAACTAGAATGAAAAAAAACGATTTTCGCGACCTTTAAAAACCAATTTCCCTCATCAACTATAAGCAATTTTTGGATGCTCAACTGTTCTTCACATAGCTTTAAATCCTGAATGTGCTTAGTTTATTAAAAGTATCTTTTGGAAATCATTTTTATAAAAATCAGCATTATAAACCAGGGCGTCTCCAGCAATAAAAAAAATTTCTAATATACTTCCAATTCTCATTATTATTTTAATGGCGTTAGTAGCTCTTATAAAACGATTTAACCTGTACCAAACAGTTTTCGAAATAAAGTATTTCCATTGGAGCCACGAAACATAAAAAGTTTAGATTCCTTTTAAGACGGATATCCGCTTTTCATTCTTCCCTATTCCGAATCATACCACAAATACACCATGAATCACGCTTGCTAAAAAATTCGAAATCCACAAATCTAGCCAAAGTTGCTATTATCAACAAACAATCTCAACTATCACTTCCATTCGTTTTATTATATTAAGAAAAAGTATTTGAGTATTTGATTAAATCTAATTCGCGTAAAGCTGTTCTACGTCTCGGTAAAAAAAAAAGCTTCATTTTATTTTCGAGTGTAGTTAGTTTTGTGAATTTACATTTGAAATTATTATTAAATGCTTTGAATGTTGTTCATATCAATTTGCTGGAAATCACGATACATCAATTTACGCAAAATGTGTGCATGATTAGGGAGTAGAGACGGGTGTGTTAAGGGCTTTTGGGGAGCTATTTGAAGCCGTGTGAGTGAGTAGCCAGCAGTCAACGTGATTTACAATTGTGCCATTTATTTGTGTATTTTGTTGATGTGATAAAAATTACTTGTTTAAATATTGATACATCATGAGCTCGAGTATAATATACAAGTGTACTTTGTGTATATAGATAAATAAACCGGCAACATGCGGTTAAAATTTGTTAACCAAGCAAATTCAGTTAAGGAACTTGTAACTTGCGAGATACAATTACAAAAAGATACACAGTTGGCACGTGAACAGTTGTAAATGAGTACTACATAGTGGAATGCTCTTGAGAACTAAAGCAAGTTCAAGAAGTTAAAGGCGTACAGTTACAACAAGTCACAGCTATTACATGAACAGCTGTAAATTAGTAAGTACTGAGTATTTTTGAGTACTACAGCAAGTAGGATTCAAGAATGTTAGCAGTTGAAGACGAGTACTGTACTGAGTACTTATTAGCACTGATTCCGTACGTTCTGAGTATTGATGAGTAAAGACGAGTAGATGCTGAGTACTGAAATTAGTAGAGTTGACTTTGGCAGCTTAAAGTGTAATGAGTACTGATTGCTTAAGATCTGAGTATTTACAACTCAAGTAAGTCAAGTCGAGTAAATACTGATAGTACAGTAATATTAGACGAAAAAGGTCACTGGAATTTCTCTTGCTAAATGTTTGAAGCACCTCACAAAAAGTCTAAAACCAAAAAGGTGACTTCCCTCCCCCCGTAGGGTTTTCCGTTATTTTGACATTTGTATCGGCCCATTTATCTCGAACTTTCAGGGCAAAAAATGTTTAAAATTGAATTTCGATTTTTATTTGTATTAGAAGGTATACCCAGATGTTCATATTTTTGGCGCCACTAAAATTCAGTTTTTCGTAACCATCGTTTTTAACCAACCCCTGCCCTTTTTTCAGTATGATGTGTAAGAACAGAGTTGAATGAGTACTCAAATTAGTACAGTTGAGCTTGGACAGCCGCAGATGTACTGAGTACTTAATTATTAAAGACTTATTGCGTACGTTCTGAATTTTTAATCGTTCTTAGTTTAAGTTAGTTCCGAATGGCTGAAGTACTAAGTACTAACGACATGAGTAAACTTGAGTAAATACATACACAACTATTAGATAGATTTAGAAATTAAGTAACTTTATCTGACGTGGATTACAGTATCAAATTTTGATAGCATCAGGCAAATTATATAAATTGTTCTTATGCATGAGTCTAAGAGTTGAGATATCGAGTTTAATTAGAGCACTTATCATCCCTCAAATAACCGACATTAAAGTTGTCAAAACATAACTTCAACATAAAATAGTACGCAGTACTTATTTATGGACACCTCTCAATGAGTACTAACTTAAAATAGTTTGCCTACTCACCCGACATAAAATGCAAAAGTATCGATGTAATTGGGTACAATACTGGACTGTAGGTTATATCAGGACAATCATAGCCCAAAACATTTACAATGCGATCAGCTACAGCGCGTCCTGTGCTTGTCAAATGATACGGCAAACAGTGTGTGGCATCTACAAAGGCTGGCAACATAATGGGCTTCTCGGATAGCTCGGTAGTACCAAAGACCTGTAAAAAAGTACTCATTAAGCAACTACTCCAAATATGCCTTGGCAATCGTAAACTTACCTGATGCACCATTTCCCAGTAGAAACCATCTACCATATTTTGTTTGGTCAAATGTTGTGCACACAAGGCGGGCCATAGTTGTGAGCGTATGGGTGAGTTAATGGGCCAGGAGTTCTCTCTGAGTATGTTCTTAGCATCGCGTTTCTTGCCCTGTGCCAACAGCTGTTGTATCTCTGTAAAAGAGCGCAAGGCGGGCTCTTTGCCTGTAAGAAAAGAGAGAAGAGAGTATGTAAGTAAAGTTGTATTATCACGGCGGCACATGCCCGAATTAGAAACTGCTTAGGCTAGGTCAAAAAAAAAATGAGTAACCCAAATCTGCAGAATGAAGCACAACAATCTTTTATAATTTAGTACTCATTTGAGTACATAAATTACGCTGCTAATGTTTGTTTAATACACATCTGATAAGCCCAGTGTTGGTCAAGTTATCAGGCAGTAACTTTGGTAACACCACTCAAGTGTTATAAGCAAAAGTAGGCACTCAAGAGTTTTTTGTGTAAGAAAAATTTAAGAAACAGTAAGCTATTTGCACGCAATTATCATTTAAATTGGTTTTAAACAGAGACTCTATATTTAAGCATTGTATAAGTAATTCTGATAAGCAAATGCAGAATTTAACGCTTTATTGCACTTTAGTATAAGATTTACTTTGAAGTTTGCCTTTGCTGACCAATTTTTTGTTTACTTACAAACGGATTAGTTAAGCTTAAGATAAGTTATAAACTCAAGTATAACGATTAGTCATTTATAATCTAAATTATAAATTTATGGCTGACTAGAGTACTTGCTGCTTCATATCGATCATATAGACAAGTAGCTCGTGTTTTTTGGTGACTTGAGCTCATACGAGGGTATCTCGGAAACTATTTTTCAAAGTTTCTTTTTGGAAATAAAACAAGTTAACACAAAACACCCGTTTCTTCATACGCTGAGTAAAGTTAACACCGCAATTTTTTTTGATGTGCGGAAACAAAATGGAAGAGACAAAGGACTTATGTGATAGCCGATGAGTACTCCCAATTGTTATGGTGATTCATATTTTTGAAGATAAAATAATCAAGTTTCAAAGTATAAACTTTGAACACATCACCCGCTTCTTCAGTTGTTGAATGATGTGTATATCGAAATTTATTTTTGATGTGCGAAAAAAATATGGATTACATATTAGTGGATTACAATTGTTGTATTTACTTAATTCAACGCTTCTTCTAGCAATCATTATATTTTCATACCATTCAAGTGTCCTTTTTAAAATGGCACTGTTTTCAGAAGTCTGATTTTTGTTAAGAAACAGGCGACAATTTGCATGTAAGTACTTTGAGTTGTGAATTTCGAACGATTCTAACGCAGATAACGATATCATTTAAAAATTACGGTCTATAGAACTTTGTCTCCGTATACCGAATCGACACATTAAAACATACTTAAGTTAATTCTCAAAGCTTGTTTCCAATATTTTTTTGATATCCATTTTTCGAAATTTCGGCTTTGATCTGATCAATCCAGGCCTGTTCCCAAAACATCAAAAACAGCCCTCGCATAACCCATCAAAACTGTGTCAGGCCTTGCTACGTTCTGGCGCTTTGCTCACGGCCCGTGTGCGCCATTGACGCCAACACAATTTAGATATTATACCAAAGTAGTAAAACCCATTAACCGATTCCTGCGTAAAAAACCACAAGACAACACATCAAAAAACTTCACAACCTTTTTTTAACGCTGAAACTTGATTATCTCCCAGCAAAGTGTAATTGATTGGGTGTCTCATTACCCCCCCAGAAAAAAACCATAACAAAATAAAAATAAAAACATATCGAAACTGACAACTGATCGATTTTAGCATGCATTGCTTATCAAAGCTGCTGACTTTGTTATAATATTAGATTATATTATGTTGTTAGTGAATAAGCCGCCCAAGCCAAGCTGATAAGTCTAGCTGAGCATTTATAATAATTTCAACAAATCACAAACTTTATAGTGAAATCAAAATAAATAAAAATATAATTATAACTTTTTTTTTTAAACTGTGCCATAAATGTATAACTGTTTATCAGCCACTTGTGTTGTAAAATACCATAAAAAAAAAATCTTGCAGCAAAATGCATTTACTGTACTATAAATATAACAAGTGGAGCGGCTACAGTCGGCAACTGACGACTTTAGTATACCCTTTTTTTATTTTTAGTTATAGTAAGTCTAAATACTCAACACTATAGAGAGTAAAAAACTGAATGATAGAGGAGAACTAGAGCAGAAGCTGCACAAACGTACACTCTACTAAAATTTTTTGGTTTCCAAGAAGAATTTGAATAAATTTATATCGCTTCTCGTGCTGATTTGGCATAAAGTTTTTAGAACCTTACTCGTTTCAAGATAATTTGGATGAGATGACCGCTAAATTCTAAAGAGGATCAAAAAACGGAAAGAAAGCGAAGATGGACTTTCTGTAGATTCTTCTGAAATTTATTGAAACGGAAAGAAAGCGGAGATGGACTTTCTGTAGATTCTTCTGAAATTTATTGAAACGCAAAGAAAGCTTAGATGGACTTTCTGGAGATTCTTCTCAAATTTATTGATTTTGACTCTATTGGTTTTCAAAAAACAGTCGCATGTGATAAACAGAAGAATTTGAAAAAACCTATGTCTACTGCGGACTTTCTGTAGTTTCTTCTGAAATTTATTGAAACGGAAAGAAAACGGAGATGGACTTTCTGGAGACTCTTCTGAAATTTATTGATTTTAACTCTATTGGTTTCCCGAAAACAGTCGCATCGGCAGACAGAAGAATTTAAAAAAATCGATGTCTCTTGCGGCATCTCACTCTTTTTTTTTGTCAGCTTTTAGGAGTATACCCCTTAATCTTTGGCTACAGTGTATTAAAATGGTTAAAGCTTGTCAGTTGATATACTCGACAATATCAAATGACGTTTAACAGCTACAACAACAACTTAAGATAGTAGAAAATTTTTATACTATATAAAACACATACTATATATATACATAAATATATATGTAGGTATGTAATATACAATAAAAACTGGTATAATTGAGTGGGCAGTTTTGCATTTCTCATGTGTATGTCTGTATCTCACTGTGTGTAATTAATCCGTCAATTTGCATTAAATAAAAATAGAAAAAAAAAAAAAAACGTTTTTATTTTTGCTCAAACTCAGTATCAATTGTATATCTTAAGTGTTGTATAAGTTGTGCGGTAATTTTCCTATCAGCACTACTATATGTCTACATAATACATAAAAACAATAAAACTAAGACAGATGTCTTAATATTGTAGGCGAAACATTAAAATTATGCTAATCAAGATATGATTAATAAATATATTAACACATTTCGATTGGGGCAATTGAACTAAATCGAGTTTAAACCAAATCGACCAAGTTCTCACAGCTGTGAGAACATAGGAATAAGCTAAATATTACTGAAATTGATATCTTTGGGTCAAAAAAATGAGTTACAGCTGCAATTTACTTGAGGTACGCTTTTTGGTAAGGAATGTTTTATAAATATTAAGAGGTTACGAGGTTAATTGGAACAAAATTGTAGCATAAGAAACCAATGCCGGTCTAATCTTGGTAAATATCCATTACATCTTAGAGTACACACCTTCTAAAATGATACTAAAGCCCAGTTTTTTATACTTATCTATCCTCTGTTGCTATGATTTTTCAAAAAAAAAAACTTAAAAATCCAATTACTTTTTTAAAAAATTTCTTTAAAATAAATATTTAAAAAAAATATATATTACAAATATTTAAAAAAAATAATATATTACAAATATTTAAAGAAATATATTACAAATATTTAAAAAAAATATATTACAAATATTTAAAAAAAATATATTAGAAATATTTAAAAAAAAATATATTAATAAAAATATATATTAAAAAAATATATTGATAAAAATATATATTAATAAAAATATATATTAAAAAAATATATTGATAAAAATATATATATTAAAAAAAATATATTAATAAAAATATATATTAAAATAAACATATTAAAAAAAATATATTAAAAAATAAAACTTCTTAAAAAAATTATTTTTCTGTTGGAATTTAAATATTTTTTGTAAAGAATTCAACAATTTATCATATCAATGATTCTCCTTGCATAAATCTTAAGAAATTGAATTAAACGTAAATTTTAGGAGCTATGCAATTAAGATATCAACTCAAATTTCTTCTTAAATGTTTTTCCACTGAAAAGTTGAGATAAGGCTGCTAGTTAAATGCTCTTAAGTTAAATTTCAATTGAAAAGAGATTTCTGACACATCACTGATTATACGTCTTTACTTAGTTTTACATATGTTTAAAATTGTTTGAGACTGATAACAATTTGTGTCTTTGGGTCACTTTAAAAGATCTTTATTTTTACTGCTACTGTCAAAGCTGAGGTAATCACTTTGTTTACCTGAGTTTAGTTACTCTTAAATTATACGTTAATTTCGTATATATTGCATTTATTATGTTGTTATTTTGTATATATAAAAACCTCAATTAAAATTTAATTTTATTAGTTTTTTTTTTTGTTTTGTTAATTTTATTACCTGGACTAAATTGAAAGCATTGACACTTTGTTGTTATATCATTTGAACTGGCTGCTATAAAGAGGGGCAGCTCAAAAAATTTATCACATTCTGGATCGACATAGACGCTGCTGCGACGACTACTAAACTGCTCCAAGGTGCCCAATTTGCCCAAAGCTGTGACTTTGCCAACCATTTTGTTTTTGGCTCACACTTTTTGTGTATATATTTTTTATGTCGTATGTTTTAGTTTATTTTGTATTTTAGATATATTATATATTCCTTTTTTCTTTTTTTTTTTGCTTTTTTTGGTTCTACTTTTTGGTGCGGGTATTTCCACTTATGTACATATTACACAGCCAGGGAATAAATGTAGCAGCAAAATACATATGTACAAAACATTTATGTAGATTTCTGTTGCTTTTTTTTTGTTTATTTATTTCTTTTTATTGTTTTAATTTATTGCGCTCTGCAACTTTTGTGTTTTCTGCTGTGTTTATTGCCTCTGCGACAGCAGCAAAAAGCAGCAGCACTTGAATTTAATTTCCAACACATTTAAAAATCAATTCACATTTTTGAACTCTGCGAGAAATTAATTTTAATATTTATATATTTAGTCTTAAAAAAAACTTGTTATATTTTTTATGTTATTATATTTGCACACGCGCTGTTTTTATTATAATTAAAAAAACGTATGCAATTTAATTTCTCGTCCGTGTATTGGGTTTTTTTTTTTTATAAATATTGCCTTTGCCCTTTGCAAGTTCCGTATCGACTGAATTGAATTAAAGTAAACGTTATTTACTCGATTTTTACTTAAATCAAAATATGCCGTAGGCCTATGTACTACGTGCGACGCGTTCGAGTGCGTTCAATGTTCTCGCTGACATGCCGGCAGAGGCAGCGCGTTGATGTTCATTTCTTGGGGACGTCGCGTCGTGAATGAAACCGAAAGCTTCACTGTCAAACGAATGGGGTGGCAATGGGCTGCCGCATAGCACACAGTAAGAGAGCGTGTGAGAGCAAGTGAGCGCGCGCTTAAACACGATCCCCAAAACCTGGCGCGTGCAAGCAGCAGCGAGCTTTGTGTGTTTTCTTTTGTGTCTGTGTGTGTGTATTTTTGATGTTGTCTTCTTTATTGCTTAATTCATTTCGTTTCATTTACTCGCGTATTTTACTATGTGCAGTTGGCGCCGCTGTCGCTGCCACAGCAGGCAAACAGCTGTTTAGATAACTGCGCATACCTGACGCGGCGTTTGACGCTGTCTATCAAAGAGAGCGACGCGCTGCCGCTGCACTGCTTTGCTAAGGGCGCAAAGAGCGCCCCAAATCTACGTTAATGCTTTTATAAATAGCTCTATGGGGAAATTTCGTAAGGTAAGGCGTTAAGACTTTTTCATTACTCATTTAGCCAATGCTAGCTAGGTTGGAAAATTCTTCTTGCAGCAGTGACGTAGATAGTGGGTGCATTTAAGAGTGCGATACTCTGTATTGATATATAAAACAAATTCGTGTAAGTTAGTTACACTATTTAAAACTCAAGCATGGCTGAACAGATTTTTATGATCTTTGATTTGTTGAATTGCCGACGCGAAATGGGAACCAAAGTTAAATGCCACAAACAAAAAGCTAAATGCTGTGATTCGTAAAGCTTAGTCTTTCAGAAACAGAATGTTTATATTTTGCACACAGCAGAATGTCATAAAAGCAAAGTTTAAACTAGGCAAAACAATCTCCTGTTAAGAAGGAATACCAAACAAACGCTTATTTATTTAGCGCCCTATGGCAATGACTTTCTCAAGGAATTAAGAAATGAGTATGCAAGAATTTAAAAAAAAAAAAATTTAAACAGCAACTATAGATGTAGAACTGGCTGAAACAGAACTGAGATTCTAAAAAAAAAAAAAAAAAACATTCCACGAAAAACAACCCGCATGTAAAGAAAGAAGTTACAGTCGCCAAAATCCGTAGAACATAAAAGATAATTTCCACAATGTTACATCTAATTTCCCTGAAAAATATGTCAAGCCCCCTTCTACGCTGCTGATTTTCATGTAACAAAATTCTTGCGGCGCTAGGCCTGAAAGCCATTGCAAAATGCGGCACATTTGTGTTTATACCTCCAAAAATTTGTTTTCAGACCCAAATGTTTGCTACAAAACGTAAACTTGGAAAAATTTAATTAGGGATTTTGTTTATATGAGATTTTTATGCTTTCATTCATAGTGCGTTTAACATCTGGCGCGTAATGCACACGTGATGTTTCCTGTGCCGCACCTTATGCTTTTCTTAAAGAAATGATTTTCTCACACTTTTCTTGGGCAATTTGTTTATACGAACTTGTATATGTATAAATAAATGGCTTTAAATATAAACAATAGTCAAATAATGTTTTTGCTTAGAGTACCAAAAAAAAAAAATTAATTAATTAAGAACAAATCTCATATGCATGTAGCAATAGGGTATAGTATTATATATGGTATCTGTTGTTATTGTCTTAACAAGTTTTTAAAAATACGCCATTTAAATGTATGGGGCTACGTCAAAATTTATTGGCTATGCGTTGCCAAGAATTTTGGCGGCTCTTAAATATTGCAACACACGCGCACGCACACATATTAGCCAAGTTATATAGGAGGTGGTGCTATACCTTTGCTTTGTTGACAAATTTTAAAGTGTTTTTCAAATTATTCACATAAAATTGCGTCACGTTTTTGATAGCGTTTATAGCGAATTGAGATCTATTTAAGTAAATTCAAATGAATTGAATTCTATGAAATATTTTTAACAACAATGATGCATTTAACAACAATCATGCATTTTTAGCTTAATAGGACTTTTGGGATTAGTTTTGGTATACCAAAATGCAAACGATTAGCTAGTCTCATAAACAAAAGTCCTTTTTCAGATTCAAAGGTTAGACCAAATCTTATACATCTTTTTTTTCGAGGAGTAAATGGGATTTGCGAGTTGAAATAATTTTTTATAGCGTTAAATACTTTGGATAACGAGCAATTTTGAAGGTTATTCAGCGACCCCGTAAACATGTTAAAAATAGAACTTCCCAAAATGGAAAACAAATTTTTATGCGGTTTTTTTGAGATTATGTCTGAGCTCTGCAGTGCTGTGATTTTTTTAAACTTTGGATTCAGATTCAGCGCCAGATTCGCCGTACACATGGGCTCGAAAAATTAAATTCCTTGAGGCTTTTGTGGTTAAAGAGAAATATTTTTATTAACCAAATCTTTTAGAAATTTAGTTAGGGAATTCCCCTTTCTAAATGATTTTCATAACAGCTTAAGGTCTAGAACGTAACTACCATGTAAAAACTATTCAATATTTGTTTAAAACTATCAATATTTATTATTCCTGAGTCAAAAACTAAGAAATTTTTAATGGCAATTTGTGTAACGTCACGCCATGTAACTGAGAGCCATATACTACAGCTAATAAAATTCGCAATTAATTACATTTATATTAAGTCATGCTAAAATTAAGTTTCATATTGGTTTTTGTTATCCAAGTCAAAGCAAATCTAATTTTTTTTCACGTAACGCCATGCGTAGATTTGCTTATATTTTTTGAATCAATAGAATGGATCGTTGCCATTTTTTACTAAATGCGGTGCCACTTAAGTGAGTACAAAAATATATTTTTAAAAGTTTTGCTTTCTCCCCTTTTTTTTTTGGCATATCTTGTCACACAAACGTAACGTCACGCCAAAATGCAAATAGCGCAACCGTAAACATAATCTAACCGAACCCAAAAGTTTGTGTGACTTGGTTATTCTTTGCAAAGATATAATAATATGAGATTACTGTGGTAAAAGGTAGAAATACGTATAGGGACAACTTTTAAGATCTATGCCTTCTATTTAACGATTTTTATAGTTAATCGTTTTTGCTCTTATCTAAATTTTTTTCAAAGAAATTTAACATTTTATTTTTGATTGTTAATGCATTTTTAAAGTTCTTAGGTTAAGCTATGGTAGCTTCCATATGTAAAAAGCCTCCAGCATGGTGCTGGTCTTAGTTCTTAGGACACAATCGTGACTCCTGTTCTAAGTTTCGCCCAAAATAATTCTTTGTTAATTAATTAATTATTTTTACTTTTTACTATTGTGCTATAATAAAAAAATATCATTTTAAGTATATTCAATATAGCATTCATGTGCTTGTCAAAGTCTAATATATCATCATGCTGCAGTAAACAAGCGAAAAACTATTTCACATTATCAGAAAATATTACCAAAAATTCGGTGTCGGTGATCGTAAGCAATTAGCACCAATTTACCAATTTTAGTCGTTCTAATTGTCCCAACCATAATTTCTACTTTAATGCAACAATAGGGTAAGCCAAGAATTGAAATGTATCGCGGTTACAAATCCTTATCGTCCTACGAGATACCACTGCTCTAAAAAAAACTGCTGCCTGGTGTGATTTTCAAGGCGGTAGCATTAGTGAGCTTATGAGAAATGGTGATCTAAAATTGGCTTCAATAAATCGATCGCTATAAGCGCACCTCTACCAGAAATAGGAAAGATGTCGAGTTTTTGCGTATGTTTAATGATATATGGATCTGATTTAGGTATTTAGGCTTACTTTTGTTAACAAAATTTCTTACAAAAGAGGAGAAACGATCTATTATCAATTCGTCGATTTCTTTAGTCACTCTTGTTGCTGCGGAAACACTTCGAAGCCTCAGCCTGGGTACCAAAGACCACGGGAGAACCAACCCGAGCGGCCTGGCCTACGGGTGCATACCTATATCGTTAAAAACATTCCATGTCTAATCCAAAGGTGTTCTAATACCAACTTTTGTAGATCTGTGAGCAGAGAATACTCAAGGTATCAAATTAGTTATGAAACTTTCCCCAACACCATTTATGAGTGCATAAAATTCGCTTCATCATCTATTTCAGCGCTCCATATGCCATCATAGTAAATGTTTACCACAGACATACAGTTTGGTGTGAGGTTCTATAATTGTATCCAACCAATAAACTGCAGACTATTAGTTTATGGCATAATTGGGCTATAAAAACAAAAAATTCCGAAAAGATCTGTCTGAAATAAAGCAAACTTTTGTTAGACATATTGTATAGCAATAAAGTATATGGAAATCTCAGTGAATAAATTGAACTTCTAATTGCTAATTGCTCAAAAAATTAATATTTTTATGACTGATATTATATATAGACGGTCTTCACGAGCTGATATGTTTAGTGCATTGTACTATTAATAAGCATATATAGTTATAGTTTTTGGTTTTTTTTTTGTATTAGCTTAATTAGTATTTGACGCAGTTGAATTTTAATACGTGAGTCAAAATAATTTCCAAAATATGTATATCAAGCACGTGAAAGATTTCTAATGTCTAAAACACGACTCACTTTTGGGTAAATATTTGACTTACGTATACTCTTAACGTTAATTGAGTTTATAGAGCACGATTTGCTAAATACAGCCAAGACCAAGATTAATTATAAGCTGATTCTTTTACGACTTTCTTGGAAACTGTCTTAGTGCATAGTTTAATAATTTTTAATAAATTGCATTTTCCGAGTATTTCGATTCACACAATTTGCTTAGAAGAAAGCAAAACAAGAGAAAGAAAACTAACAAGAAGCATAAGATAATTTTTCAATTGAATTGTACAACAAACAAATAGCTACAAATAAAATTATTGTGACATGAGCCAATGTTCAATTTATAGTTGTACGAAAAAGAAAAGCGGAAATAAGACGAAAAGCTAAAAGCAAAGAGCAAAACAATTTACAAACTATAGGAATAGGAAAAGAAAGAAAAACCATAAACCCAAAAACTGACGACGCGTGGGATTATCTAGGGTTTCTACAAAGTGTGGCAAATTTTAGTCCGAACAACAAGTGCGCCGGCTATGGGTGAAATATGACGACTAGAGCATACACTGTAATAAAAAGAAAAAGATGATGTTCGATTTTTTTCAAAGCAGTGCAAATATTGTCAGTTTATATTTTCACCAAGTAAAATAAAATGTGCGATAAAGAGCAAGATGTATCATCTGTCATGCTAATTTATTAATAGAGAAAATCTTCTTGGGTAGACTGAGAGATGATTTTCCTCAAGATTTAATTAAAATGATATAGAAGAAGACGTATATTTTGCTATGGTTTGGTCTTCATAACGCAGGTATCTTGGGCACATGGTCAATAAAAATATAGATATTAAGTTGAAGATTTCAATAAGTCTTTCTCGTGGCAATCTAAAAGCGGTGGCAGGACCAAATAAGAAGAATATTTCTTTGGTATTGTAACCTTTTTCTCCTTACCCAGAAGAAAATGGATTAAAAGTCTCCATATATCGTATGCTTTCCTAATGCCGAATACGCTGGCTCTGGTATATTTGGGATCACTTGTTCCGAGTCCTGCAACCGTTTTTAACAAAAGCCATCGAAGCGACAAAATCTCTCTCAGACTGCAAGTTGAATCGAGGTGAGCTATTAGGGTGCTCAATTTGTCAGGCAGAAAGAAATGCACAAGTGCCCCACAACTGTCTTGTAGAAAGCGTGAATATCTGCCAGTGTGTGCATGTTTTAAAAATAATTTTTATACCCTGCACCGTATGATACAAAGGATATATTAAGTTTGTGCAAGCCGAAAATGTATGTAACATACAGAAGGAAACGTCGGAGACCCCCCAAAGTGACCTAAAATATGATCAGGGTGACTAGATAAGTCGATATACCCATGCCCGTCTGTCTGTCCTAGATCTCAGAGATGGTGAGAGCTATAGCAACCAAACTTTCAGATTAGATCCCTTATTATTCCATAGGAAACAAGTTTATTTTTTTTTTTTTGATATCGGGGTTACATTATATAGCTCCCATAGGGGTGTTACAGACGACCTCGAAAAAAAACAAAATGTTTTAGATGGATAATTCTAATGTTATTCTATGAAGATATCGTAACCAAACTTGGCATTCCCAAGTTTTTTAGAGTTTTTTAAAACAACCATGAATAACTGAAGTTATTTTTTTGCAAGACAAGATCATCAAATAAATACATACAAAATTTAATCTTTTATGTTCTCAAAAGGAATTGTTCTCAGAAACAAAAATTCTTCATAAAAACAAAGCAGACCATATGGCATTCGCAAACAGCTTATTATTGTTGCTCGGGTTATTACCTGGGCACTTCTGTATACTTGTAAGGCATTCTCACGTCATAGCTAGGGCACTTCTGCATTTCTGCCCAACAGAGTGAAAACGCTTTAAATATTATTTAATAAATTAAATCTACTGAGCGAAGATTTTAATGGCGAAAAAATTGGGACATTAGCTGTTTTTTTTTATTTTTAAAATAATAATTTGTATGTAGATGATTCTACAAAGCTAATGGTTTTGAATTATTTTCTTAAATTTTTTGCATTATTTGAAACTCTTTTTCACTTTTATAATATACCCTCAAACTTTTTTCGGTTACACTTTATACAAATCAGTAGATTTGCAATTTGTTAATGTAATTTATTAGTTGCATTCATTTGTTGTTGTTATTATTTTGGTTATTTCGGTGTTGACGACATTGCAGACGTCTGCCAATTGGAAAGACAATTGCCGAAAACGTCAGACCCCGAGCTTTTGGGCGCTATGTCTAATTTTAAATAACCAAAACACGTCGGAAACTTGGTATTTACATATTTATTCTTTTTTTTTTGGCAAGTCAAATAAAATTTATGTGTTTTTTGTTGATGCTACTTCTTCGGTTTCCATATTGTCTATGCCACACTAATTAGCAACAAAAAACATCACTTAAGAAATACTCAAGTCCAAGTGTCTTAATGTTTTTATGGTTTTTCGAACTATTTAGACTTTTATTTCCTGAACAAATTTGTTGAAATATTTCCACATTATACTCGTTTTCTGCGCCCTTAAACAGACAAAATCTGACAATGGCTGGCATGCACATTTCTTGATTATTTTGTCTTTGCTTTTTGAACGCTCTTCAATTAAATTAAATTAAATTAGGAGACTGACTGCAAAGCCATTCTTTTGCTTGAATTTTTAAGATATTTTTGCAATTTTGAATTAATATTGTTTGTATAGTCTATGGTAAAGGATTAGCAACGAAGTCATGAAGTTCACAGAAGAATTCGAAGCATGAGTTATTTTTAGGCTTTTTAACGAACTTCTTGGTTATCTCGTCCAAAAAGTTTAAAAAGTTTTCATAAACTTAATGATCTTGTAGCCGCTTAAGTGATAAAATCGAAACGAAAAATTTAACATTTCATTGTTTCTTTTTTATATGCAAATCTTTACACACATTATTTCAAGACAACTTTTAAGGTTTTTAAGGTTGCCGATTAAAGCGGAAGAATCTAGTTGAAAAATTTATACTTTTTACACGAATCATCTTAAGATTTCAATGGAATTTTTTTCGTTAAATAAAATTGTTGAAATGAATGAATTTCAGCATTTCATTGATTCTTCTTTTTGGCAGAATATCATCTTAAGATTAATTTTTTTTTTTTTTTTGAATCGGATAAATAAAATTCAAATCTTTTGTATTTATCTTCCTGCCTTTTACGATTTGATCGAAAATGAAGCTGCAAAATGAAGTTCTATGTCCCAGCTGTATAAAAACTCATAACCTTCATTTGCTGTTTCAAAAATCTTCACAGATGATGGAAGTTCTTTTCGAATAATAATAATAATTAATAATTATTTGTCTTTTATCGAGTTTCATATGCGAATTTTTTAAAGAAGTGGTGTTCTGAGAAGTCTGAGATGATAGAAAAAAATTTGCATTTTTTTTTAAATTTGAAACATTCTTTGTATTATATTAATAATAGCTGGTTCGTTTTTAGCAACGGCCTAATGAACATTTATCCACAAAGAAATGTCCGCCCAAGATTGCAATTATAAAAAATATCTCAGATGATAAACTAAACGTTCTTCTTTTTTTTTTTTTTTAATCTAAATCTTTCTTTTGCTTGTAATAATAAAAATTTGTGGTTTTTAGTCATTTTTCCCCTTTTGCAATCCACAATGAAATTACCATTGAAGAAGTTATCATCTTTGAAATCTGATGATAGAAGAATTTGGTTTTCTTTTTATTCAGTTTTGAATCTTTTATTGGCTTGTAATAATAATAATTGGTTGAAAATTTTGTCCCTTTCGCAATTCTTCTTCTGAGATAATGAAACGCCATTTTTGGTTTTCTTGTTGAGTACAAAGTACAAACTTCTCAACAAAAAAAGTTGATCATCTCTTTAATGCGTAGAATCTGACTGAATACGACTTCCATTTCTTCTCTTCTTGGTTAGAACTTTTTTTTTTCAAATCAAATAACTGTTGTATGTCAATTTAATTACGTTAACTAACCAATTTGTTAGTTTGCCAAAGCACGTTCTACACGAATAATTAGCACTTTTCTGGGCATGTTGACCACATGATAATGCTCTAATCAACCTTTGATCATATTGGATCATCATCATCTTTGGCTGGCGATCAACAGACATAAAGCTGCCCCTTTTCTTAAAAACGCAATTCATTCAAATTACTTTATGAAGGCGCCGCTGCATTCATTTACAAATCCATATTAATTAAATTTAATTAAAGATATTGTAAAATCCTAACAAATCTCCGTATAGTAGGCGGCAGTGAATGAAAGATCCACGCGCAGACGCCATATTTTATTTTATATTTTTTTTGGTATGCTTTTTAAAATTTGTTAAATATTTTATGCATTTAGTAAAGTGTTAAATGGCGCTTTATGACAAGGGAAACGCTATTGATTTGCGACTCTTTGAGCCTGGCACAAATTTAAGTTGTGAAAAATATGAGAAAAAAAAAAAATGCATACCAAGTATTTTGAGGCATGCATTTTTTATAATTACTATATAAACAAATACTTGGCAATTGGTGGCGACACTTGAAACCAGTTACGATAATAAATTACACTTAGCTATTTATTTTGTCTATTTTTATAGCTAGTTACCTTTTTAAGCACTTTAAACCTTTTTTAAAAGGCTTTAGTATACAAACAAAACAATAACATTGCATACAATTAGTGCAATAATTTGCATAACAAACGATTAAACGACGTTGCAATATGGCAAAAGTAGCGCAAATTATTTCATTAATTTTTATTGTCATTTAGAAATGCAATTATTGTTTGCAAACAGTACAAACTAGCATAAAGCTTAATTAAGCTGAAATAATTTCTCCTAAGTATTGTTATTCATTGCCCTTTGTTTCAATTTTTCAGTGCAAATCAAGCTAAGCACACATGACGTATACGTAATCAGTGTCTATAGAGCTCAAGCACACGATCAATATGACTATCGAGTCGTAGCATTGATGAACCGACTGACTGACTGACTGATCAACTATCAAATCGAGGCACGCACGATTCAACGTTTGATTAAACAAGATAAGAGAGGGGCAAGAGAATGAGACAAAAAACAATAAATAAATAAAATAAAAAAAATAGAATAAAAGGCACGAGACCAAAAGCCTTTGCACATGTTAAGCGCACTTAAAAGAAGTGTTGGCAAGCGCTTTAAGATATGCACTTGCAGAGAGCGTTTTAGTATTGTAACAAGTCAAAGAGATGAAAAAAAAAATGTAATCGATAACACTGATTTCTATGTTGAGCTCAAATTTTGTGGTTGCAAGTGAAACTATCGCAACAATTTATAGTCTGCAGTTGAGCTCGACAACTTTTTATGAATATTTCGATTGGACGACAAAATCGATGTTATCGATCACGACATTTTTTAATTTCTCTTAAGTTAGACATAGTATAGTATATCTCACTCAAGTGAAACTATCGGAACAATTTTTAGTACGCAGTTGAGCTCGACAATTTTTTATGAATATATCGATTGGAGGACAAAATCGATGTTATCGATCACGACATTTTTTAATTCCTCTTAAGTTAGACATAGTATAGTATATCTAATTCAAAGAAATTATACAATTATGATCAAAACTAAAATATGATCAAAAAAATTGTCATCGAAATGTGCGAAGCTCAATTATCGAAAAGACAATTAATTGTATCAACAGTGTTTTTTGAGTTGTTATGGAAATTATCGATACAATTTATTTTGAGACTCAATCGATTTTTATTGCACCTTTGCGATAGGATCTCAAAATAAAAATCAATGCTATCGATCAACATTTTTTTGAAATTTCTACTAAGCAAGACACCTTATTATCAACAGTCTATTTCCAGTCGAGTACATAAAATTTTGAAAGTCAATCGATTTCAGTATCGATGGTAAAAAATTTAATAACACTATCTTAGCTTACAAGAGGAAGTAAGCGATAGAAGTATTTAAATGTATATTGAACTAAAGCATTGTGTTGAGATTAATAAAAAAAACCTAGTTTACTCTCGAAAATATGCTGTGAGTTCTTCCCTAATCAAAAGTTCAGAGACATTTTGGATGCGCAGATACACACAGAATTGGATATGAAAAACTAGTCAGAACTGCTATGGAAATCATAGTTGATAAAGTTAACTCTAAATTACAAAAACTTAAAGTAAAAAAAAGAGTATTAAAATAGCGCAACATTTCCAGCTACTTTTCTTGTACATTTTTTTTTATTATATTTTTATCATAAGTTTTTAAGCGGTTTTTTATTTTATGTTTATTTTCATCATTCGCAACGAGGCGCGACAATTCACAAGCCGATTGCATTTGGAGGCTGCACTGAACCACATATGTATACTTATAGCTATGTGTTTGCATTTACATAATATACACAGGCAGTCTCATACAGTGCGTATGCGCAATATAAAGTTAGCTAAAAAGCAATTACAATTCAAAGTGTGCGACACGCGACTAGTTTTAAATTGCTTTTAAATACTTTATGTGTTTTATATTTTTTATTTCTTTTATTATTTGTTGTTGGCTAATTTCGAGGCAATTTCGTTTTGATTTGTTGACAAAAATTTATTTTTTTTTTTTGTAACGCGTGCTAAGCAATAGACAACAAAAAGTGTGTAAACAACCGCACCGCCCGAGGGTTGAACTATAACTGAGCAGCAACAAGTGATGCTCAGATATATTCTGGGCGCTCTTAGTGGATACAATGCGGCGTATGAGCAATATGCACCCATACAGGTGTAATAAATAAATGACAACAACAACAAAGAGAGCGCAATGCAAGCGACAATTGTTTATCGATCGTGCGTGTGTCTCTGTCGTGTGCTCTTTGCATACAACAAAAAAAGCTTGCGCCGCTTAAAGCTTTAAGACAGTTACTAATTGGGCATAGTTTATCAAAGCTTTCAACTGGAAGTTGCGCGCTTTTTCTTTATTTCTTACTGCTTGCTTTAAAGTTCGTTCAACTTTCCAGGTGTACATGTGCGTGTGTAGCTCAACGTGCTTTTCTTTGTTTTGGGGGCACGGCGCCTTCCAAGCTTACGTATTTACATATAAACTGTTATGTCTAAACATATGTAAAAAACATGTGACTTTTTCAGGGGGCTGACTGATGCCGGAACTGGATTTTGAGCTTTCTCAGCGCTTTGAATATCTAATGCAAATGGCAGTCTGTCTCATTTCATTTACTCACTGAGCTGTAAATGCAACTATTTTAATTAATACATATTGTTTTATTTATATGAAAAAGACTTTGTATTGATTGAACATTATTATTATTAATAATTAACATGTAAATTTGTGCATTTGTAGTCATCATATTCTGCGTTCAATATGGCGTCATTAAATGATGAGGAAAACTTGAAATCAACAAGCATGTAATAAAAAGTTAATAAACACGACAGTTCGAGAAATATAAACTAAAAATAATTTTTTTTACTGAATTAAAAGATAGAAAGAGTCGCGTTAGTATAAAGGTGGTTTCTGGGCTTCTAAAACGCTGCTTCAGTACTTAATAAAAAAAAAAAAAAAAGACTTTTGTTAGAGAATTTTTGAAATGCATGCCTCAAACTCAAAACATAAAAATCTAATTAAAATGTAATTAAATGAAACTTGCTTCAAAAATGCTTTTTCAAGATCTAAAATTTAATTTTTAATAATTTAAAAAAATACAAAACCAAAAAAAATGTTTTTCGGCTGAGAATCGAAGCATCGTCTTATCGTTACGTGACGATTATACACTACCCACAAGCTTCGTTAAGGAACTTCGTTTCGAAAACTTGTCCTCAATTTGACGTCTTAATACGTCATTAGGGTTTTATAGCAACTTGTACATGAAAAATCAAAATTAACTTCGTAGTTCCAAACTTGCATACCAAAATTATAATGAATAGGTAATAAAATGTTCTGTTGCTCAAAGACCCATCCAAGTATTTTGACCAAGTCACAAGAAAATCGCATTGTTACAGTAAGTGTACCATAAAAAAATCCTGATATGGCTAAAATATAAACTTAGTCTAGAAAATAAAGTTCTAAAGCGTTTCGCATTAACTGATTTAAATTAACTTAATCCTTGTTAAAACTAAAATTAAAAAAAACGATAGCCCAGATAGCTAAAGTATTTCAAAAACTTGCTGTCTGTGCTTTTCACGCTTTGAATAAACAGCCGATCTCAATTTAAGTTCTAGTATGCTCAAAAAAAGACAGATAAATGCTAGAATTTTTTAAGAATTTTTCGTTCGCTATTATTCTTAAACATTTGGAATCGCAGCATTAAGACTTAACATTCTTATTTGAAGAGCACTATTTAAAGTATTTCCAAATATTCTGAAATTATGAATATATGTGTTAATCTCGAAATTATTCAAAAAAAAATCATATAAATTTTTGATCAAAAAAAGGTATGTTTTCAAGATTGTTTCCGTCAAAAATTTAAGATTATAAGCATTTATATCAAATTATTTTCGAACGTGGTTAGAAGCTTTTATTCAGCAAAAATTTACTTTAGGAAAACAGTCTCCAACATTTTGATACTGATTATTTGCATTTTGATTATGCTAGGGAGTAGCAAACAAAGGTTCTAGTTGGATAAGGTACTGGAAACTGCCCCCAGCGATTTTTGAAAACTAATGATGCAGTTCGATGCATAGCAAAATAAAAATTTTTCCCAAAATTTCAGTTTTTAAACTTAACGCGTTGCGGCTTAAGTTAAAAAAACTTGTTTTTATTTTTATTCAATTGTGACTAAACTACTGAAAATTTTTGAACCATTTTTTTTTTAATCTAAGTTTGCAATAGGGATATTTAAAAAAAAAATATTTATTTTTTTAACCAATATTTTTTCAAGCTGACAGGCTCGCAATGGAAGGAGCCGAATCGAGTCAACCGTCACTTGAGGATCTAAAGATTCCTCTAAGGACAATCAACCACAGATCAGAAGAAGACGCTGCAGTTAGATCTGATAGAAGGTGGTACACCACAACGAACTGCAGCACGGCTCGCACAATGTGCAAGAGAACTAACAGCAAATTAGCCCAGTATACTCTGCAACTCCCAAGAAGAGACTGCAGGCTTATAGTGGGCATACTCACTGGTCATTGCCTAACAGCAAGCCACGCTAAGAAGCTGGGCATTACCAACAACGATGAATGCAGGAAATGTAGGGAGACAGACGTCAAAGAGACTCTGGAGCACCTCATACGTAGCTGCCCTGCCCTCTGTACATCGAGACTCAAATATCTAGGAAAACCATGGCTTACCTCAATGGAAGAGGCAGCCCATAGGGCACCTCAAAGGCTTCTGGCGTTTGCCAAGCACATGCACATACTTGACGACTAGCGTGCTTTGTACACCAGCCGCACCTTCCGGTACCACTAAGGACTACCTAGTCTATAGTCTAGTCTCCCCCAGGGGTCAACCGGTACTACCTAACCTAACCTTTTCAAAAAAAAAATTGAAATTTTCTTATTATTGTTTAATAAAATTTTTTTTTTTTTTTATTAACATTGGCAAAAAATATGGTATTATATTAAAACATAATTCAGACCTATTTGAAAGTATTTCCAGTTAAACTTGAATTTAATTTTTACCAAATAGTATTGCTGTAATATACAACACTCACTGCTCACTGGAGCACAATCAATCCTGCCATTTTTGTTTTACCTCTAAAATTTGCTAATTGTTATCAGACAGATTGCAAATAATAATACATTAACAAAAAAAAACTATTTATTTATTTTTATAAATAGCAGCCACTACAGTAGCGTCCATAATAAGCATACAGCTTCCATACAATTTGTTTTCCAAACAAAATTTTGAAGCATACTTTCAGGCTGCAGTAAAAATTTCCCACACAAACATACAAATAAATATTGAACAGCTGCATATAAAGCAAACTCTTAATGCATATGAATTTCAATGCAAGCAAAAATTGATAAACAAGACGATTAAGCAGAGTATGTTACACAAATAGCACCAAGAGTAAAACAAAAAACAACAACTGCCGGCAAAGTGAGTGCTGTTATCTTAAAAGCAGCGCGAAGCAGAGCGCATAACAAACAGCGTTATCTAGCAGAAGCACAGTAATAAGTGCTAAAGAGAAATGGAGAATAAAATAGCGACAACAACAAGCACAACAAAGGCAGCTAAGTTTACAACAAAGCTTGTAGTGAGGTTGACTTGAAGTGTAAACAAAACTTGAAAGCTCTTTTTGTTGTCTTTTATAAAGATGAGCTTAGTGCTTGACCTCACACATACAGATACACATATGTGGCCATATATATTTAATTAACATTTTGGCATTTGCACGTAGAACACATAAAATTTATTAACGGCATTTATTGATTTATCGAATATATTTAACTTGATGGATCGTCACAATTTAATAATAATATGAGTATAATATGACATAAAAAAGAACAACTCAATTTGTAATGCACATTAAAAATGCAAGAGCCGATGACAATTAATTGGCTTGTAAAATAAAGTACATATGTACTTAAAGCGTGTATATGTTACATACATACATTTGTTTGTGTGCGCGTGACTATAAACACAATTACGTATAGTACATTTATATATTAAGGGTATTCATAATATACAGCAGGTATTTTGTATACGGAAAAAGTTTGAAAAGGAATTCTTCGAATTTCTAGGATACAAGTTTGATAGCCTTCCAAAAATCGTGAGGATTACTGTTATGAGCGCATATAAATGGGATTTAGCATAATAATTTGAAAATTAAATTTAACTCATAAAATTTTGTATCCTTCATCATTGGTATCTCATGGTTGTCTACTTGTTCAGATCTTCTGGTTTTCAGTAAGGTGATTCGGACAGATAAAAATTTTTACAAAATTGAGTGAAATACATTTGATAGTATTTGATGCTAGAAGTACACATTAGGGATGGGCGATAGTGTATAAATATATCGGAATATCGATATTCTTTCTTTGGCAGTACTATTTTGTATCGATATCCATGTCCGACGATATATCCGATATCGATATTTTCCTCTAATCCTGACGATATTTCCGGACTCGGCGCCAAAACTAAGCGTGCAAGGTGGAATGGCCACTTGTCACTCAACATAATTGAATTATTTATTCGCGACGATATATCGATATATCGATATTCCACATCGGTTTCATTCGATACACATCGATGCAGAATATCGATATTCGAGTACGCGATACCCATCCCTAGTACATATGTGCGTCTGTATTGTTTTCGTTATTCCATAATTATTTGTAAAACATGGAGATCCCTGTTAATTTTGAAAAAAAAAAATGTAAAATTTTGTACTATGTTTTATTGGTGTATGATGACAGAATACATATAAGCCAAGTCCGCTAAGCAAAAAATGCAGTTGCAATTTAGAAAAATTTCAGAAATTTCTACCGATGTCAATAAAAATTTGGCAAACTTCTCTAAAGATCTAACGCGAAGAACTGATTGTCAGAAAAGGTTTTCACTCAAGTATAGCAACAACAAAATGTAGATTCAAATTTTATTGGATTGCCAATATATTTTAAATGCTAGATGAAGGCATTTAATAATTCTGCTGTCTTGAATCATAGGTCATTGTTGCGACTACTCCAATACAAATAAATAACAAAAAATTATATTCCCTTACCCTTACTTAACGCCAAGTACGCAAGTAACGCTCAAAGTTTGTTCACTAGTTTTTATTTTTGCTTTACTTGCTCATTACCACAACTGCTTAAAAGTAATGAATACCCCCAATGCAAGCTGTTCAAGTTACAACACCTTTTAATGCCCCTGCTATAAAAAATATTACCACCTCTACTGTAAATATTTTGCCAACTTTTCAAATATATTAATCTTTTACAACCTAAAACAAAAAAAAATTTTACTTTTGGTATTTCCTTGATTTTCTCTTATAGTTTACAGCTGCGTTTAATTAGCCATAAAAAGCAAATGAAAAATGGAAAAACCATGCCAAGGTTTAATAACATCATTCAAAATCTGAAGCGCTTTTGGCAGCCATTTTGGAATTTTTTTTTTTCTGTGCCAGCCCTCTATGGTACACTTAAACACCTATATATCTTTATTAGATTATCATGCTAAACAACGGCAAGCACAAAAGGCACAGCCCAGAACAGCAGCAATTGAATATAAAAGCCGGCCGGCCATTATTATTGACGCTGAGATAAGTACTCGGTATATAAAAAAAAAAAAAAAAAAAGATGAAAATGTTTCAGGCGGAAAACCCCAACTAAGAGATGCTCTTTAAGAATTTATTGCAAATATTTGGAAATTTTTAGTAGTCATGTGATACATTATGAACTGGTGTTTTGTAAATAAATTTTATTTATTTATAGATTCGAAAAAACAAATGTTTCTACATGAATGCAGGCAGCAACATTTAGGCAACATTTTTTGCTTCGATTATTCTGAATTTTAAGTTTTTTGAAAAAAAATTATTTCAGTAGATGAGGTCTTGGTAATGACAAAAGGTCAACTGATTTTGAGAGCATTTCTGCCAAATATGTAAAGACACTGCTAAGCTTTTCATACAAATAATGTTTGGAAAAACCAGTAGCTCACATTTAGGCGCATAAACGCTCACTTTAAATCAGTGGTGGGCAAAACTGATACAAAACAAACATTTCTTTGTGTGAGTAAACAGCGCAGTAAGCAAAAGCGCACGAGAGAGCAAGAACCGCAATCAAGCAAAAACGAGAGAGAGATTTTACAGTGCATGAGCCGAATTCGCTGCGGCAGATTTTGGTGCAATAGCCTCGCGAGTTATGCTTTAAATCAGTGATGTGCACCCATAGCCCGTGGGGCCCGAATGAAAATGAGTATTCACACAGACACGAGCCGAGCACTTGCCGAAGTAAAAAGCCAAAACGAAAAAATGCTAGCGTGCACTGACAGAATAGCTCAAGGTATACTTATTTAAGGTAGCATACTCCCGCCGAAGGCTCTCAACGAAAGTTACCAATTTTTAGTTTCGTTGCGACTGCGCTTGAGGAGGGTTGTTTTCACGCATATTATTTTAATATGTTTGCGTTCTCTCTCTCTCTCTCGCTTTTTCTTGCTCTCAGTAAAATTGGTGACGAAGCCGGCAGCATTACTCTACCTTAAATAAGTATACCTTGGAATAGCTGTAGTGGCGCGTAAAGCTATTTTCACTTTTCAGTTGCGCTCTATACCAATACATTTACAATTTTGGTCGCTCTCTTCTTGCACATCCCTGCTTAAATGATTTTCATCAAATTCTCTCTCAAGATCGCTACGCTCTCAGATCGCTTTGACAGATCAGCTGTCACCAAATCTCAGATGCCATATTCCCTTAATATATCCATCTTCCATCTTTCTTGCTTATCCCTATCTGCAACTTAAATAGTAATAAAATAAGCTATTAAGTTGAAAAAAAAAAAAATATATTATAAAAATGCAAATAAATATTAATTTTAAGACAAATATTTATTTAAATACAATATTTATTTTTATGTAAATCAACCCAATAACTATGCAAAAAATTGTTTTGATACAAATCGTCTATATATATATTTTTTTTTTGGTTACTATTTGATGCAAATAACCTTTTTAAAGTATTTTTTTTTTTAACATTTTTACTCTCTTGCAAAAGAAGCATTTACAACATTTACACAGTAGATACAAATACAATCAAACTTCCCTATCAGGACTTCTCATGGTAGCAGAATTTTTGTTCATTATATAGATAATTCCTTTTATAGCAATTCGTTATAAGTAGATCAAATAAGTAAAATGAAATTATTTTTGAGAAATAACGGAAGATATATTTTTAAAAAAATTTGATCTTGTTCAAGATTTAGGAAAAACCAAAAAAAACCCTGTCATCATGTTGGGAATTTCCCAGTTCCGTGTCAGTTTTTGCAAAGCTCATAAAAATAAGACGAAAATACAAAAAGAAAAATTGAAATATTTTTAGCTTTGTTCTTCAAATGCCATTTTAGATTATTCGAGTTAATAAACAATTTTATTAAACTTTTGTGTTGTTACTAAAGATAAACTACAAAGAAAAATTATGCAACAAAGCATAACAATTTTGGAATTTAACAACACTCATGGCGCCACCATTTTACGACTATTTTTTTCAAGAATTTTTTATAAACAGATTATTTAAACTGAAATTCAGATCTGTCGGATCAATTTTTTTGGCCATGTTCAAATCACGAGTCATCCACCGATTTGCCAGAAACTCGTCATATAACACTGGCCAACATGGTTTAGTTGTTGGAAAGCTAAATGTCATTTCCAAAGTAATTTGCTGCGTAGAATCCTAATTCGGGGTCAGAGTTGGCCCATTACGTGAGGATTTTGAGATATTTGAGGTTATGCACCCGAAAAACGACGTTTTTTCCTACTTTTGAGGTTCTGTTCAAGGTGCAACAAATTTTTGTGGTCGGATTCTACGCAGCAAATAACTTCGAAAATGACCCTTAGCTTTCCAACAACTGACCTGACCTGGGTATTTGTAGGCATGTGTAATCATTTTGGCGTAGGAGCGGATCCAGGATTTGGTCATAGGTCAGCACGCAAAAAAACTGTCAACCCATTTTTACAACTTTTGAGGTGGGGTCCGGACCCGTAAGCCCTCCGCCATGGATACGCCACTGTTTGGCTGATATATTAAAGAAGGTTAATATTTATAATTAGGTTGAAGCTACATTGAGATTTTTTGGCACATCACGGAATAGGTCAAATATTACGCATTTAAAATTAAAGAACTATAAAAAAAAAAAAAAAATTGCGAAAATAGTTTTCAATGCGAATTCAAGATATTTGAGTTTATTTTTTTTACATCACTTTTACATCACTTTTACTTTTTGAGATGTCAACAAAAGTTGTAATAACATAGTTAAATAAAAAAAAAAATCGGAGCTTGTTGGTAGAGTACAATTTTGTAAAAAAAAAACGTCACGTCACAAACTGAGATGACGAGAAAAGTTTGAAATCACTTTCATTTTTTTTTTTATCAAATTTGAAATTTCCCCTTCCGTTTAACGAAATTATGGTAACGATGGTATAGGTTGCGCCATATTTTATTTCGGCATGTAAACATTGAACAACTCTGACGTTTATCAAACGATTGACATGAGTGGGCATGTTTTTAAATCTTTATTTCATTAGAATTTTAACCATAAATACCTCAAAACCAAAACAATGTGTCGAAATAATGATACTCTCTAGATTTGATTCTTCTCGAGTTCTTTGTATGGGATTATTCAAAAGAAAACCTCAGACCATAGGTTAGGTTAGATTAGCTAGGCAGCTCGGCACAAGTCCGAGATCACACGGGGGCGACCCATCGTGATGCCTATTTAAGAGACAGTAGGAGTAAAGAGAAGAGTATGGTAGGACCAGGCTAATGTCTATTATCCGTGCCGAAATCTTGGCTTAACTGCCCAAGATGCTTGAAAAAGTATTGGAATATGCAGCAAAAAGGGAACATTTTTTTATGGCCAATAAAGGATGAAAATAAATAAAAATATCCCATGTAGGAAATTTTTTTTTAAAACATTCAATATTTGTATACAGGTAAAAAATATTCTGCACGCCGCATCTTTTCGAAGTAACTTCTCCTAGCTTTTCAAATAGCACTCTGGCCCAACAGAGGAAATTATTGCCTTGAGAAAAAACCAGTACAAGCAAATTTGTTCCTGAGTGTAGTCGCAGTTAAGTAATGAAATTGTAGTGATCTTAACAATCGTTTAGAAACTAGATACAAAATAATTTTTTTTCAACAATTTTTCCTAAATTTTTTTTGTGAACATTCTTTTTGTTTGTGTTTCAGAAAAGTATTGCAAGTGCTTTCTAGCTATTTTGTGCTTCAAAACGATCTTCTAGTTAACAAACACTTCTTTTCCCACGCTTTTTTTCCCCGACTGTTGCAAACATTTCCACAAAGTGTATACACTCTTCAAGCCATAATTGAGTAAAGTGTGTACACAATTTAAAACAAAAACACGCAAAGTTTCGTGTCACTCAGATGACGAGAAGATACACTGGCACACACACACACACACACAGATACACAAAATTATAGCACTTGTACAGAAGCATCAGCCGGCGCCTTTAATGAGTGTTAAGCCCCCTGGCACTACGCCCTCTTTTTTCTTTTCAACTGTATGTACCCAAACAAACCGAAAGCGTTGATTGTTTTATGAGCCTGCGGATCAAAAGACCAACCCAAATAAGTTTTAAAAAAAAAGAGAAAAACTTTTTGTTTTTTGGTTTATAATTTTTTTTTCTTTGTTAATTTGACAGCGCGTGTCATTTTTACGGATTTGGGGGCAAAGTGATCTATGACCTTGCTAAAAACAAATTGTGCAAGTTATTTTCGAACAAAAAAATTTGATCGAAAAAATGTGTGGACTGTTTGACATTGTTGATGACATGGCTTTAAAATGGTTTTTGCTCTAATCTAATCAAAAAATAAAAAAAATATATACTGTTAAGCATGTATATATGTGAAAATGAATCAAGTGGTTTGTTCATTTTGGTTGAGGAAAAATGTTTTGGTTTTCCTAGCGGTCAAAGCGGTCAAAGTTTTCCGTATTGACCAAGAGCAAAAATATGCACACAAAGTTAAATAAAATTTATTAAAAAAAAAATGCATATTTTTATTTCAGGCAGTAACTCATTAAAAGCATTTGTAACGTCCTAGACATAAACTGCAGGCAGACTGAACGTCTGCTAATTTCTACAAAAGTTGAAAAATTGCAAAAGAAAACCACTCTAAAAATAATTTACCAAAACAAAAGTCTCCGAGCAAGAAAATGTATTCGGCGAGCAAAACCAGTTTGGGGCAGTTACAGAAAGCACACTTTTTGCATATTTTTAGAGTCGATCGGCACGTGCCGCATCATGCATCATTTGAACGCCCCACTTTATGAAAGCATGAAAAAAAAATACCGCTCTATACAAATTTATCGATTAGCTGGCCAAGGCGTGTGCTCTATATATAGTATATAATAATACGTATATAATAGACACACACACACACATATACTACTTATATACATAGACAGCCCCCGTGTGCGCGGTAAATTTGGTTTTTTTTTTCGTTATTTTTGATGCGTCAAATTAAAATTTCTTGTTTTGTTGTCTATGAAAAAAATTCTTTAGCGCAAAATTTATGAGCTCGAAATCTACAAACGTTCTTAAAAATTTCTCTTATATTTTTCGATGTTTTCTGTTTGTCGTACTAAAAATATATCAAAAACAAAAACATAATTTCTTTTGGGCATTAAGATCCTACGACGAGTCAACCAAAAAAAAAACTCAGTGTGAAGAAAATCTTTTTTAGACTTCTTCTTCTTGTTTTTTGCTTACGCAAGCAACCAAAATTTTGCTTGCAAAAAACCAACAGAAATAAATACTGAAATTAAGGCTATAAAAATAATGCCTATATGCATTGTTTTTCTTCTATATGACAGCAGGTCGTTGAAGCGTATACTTGTTGGAATTTTTAATAAAATAACAACATATGTAGTATATCTTAGATATAGCATAAGTGGTGTGCTCTTTGCTGAAAAAAAAATGGACCTGACTTTTGTAATATTTAGCAGAAAAGAACTTTTAAACATATGTTAAATGTTCAAACAGCTTCGACGCAAGTGTGCCGACAATCTCTAAATGGGTTTGTCGTAATTTGCATTGAAAATTTCTTGAAAAATCCAACAGCATCCACGATACATTTTGAACTTTCTCGAAGAAACTTCTGCCAAATTGTTGCACGTCTCTTCTTTTATTATTTGGTTGAAAGCCACATCAGGCTCGAAAGTTCAAAATAATGATTATAATGAAGTGTTTTTCGGATTGCTTTTTTAGTTGGAATTCGTTCAATATTATTGTTCATTTATGTTGAAATTTTTTTTTTTTATATTTGTTTATTTGTAATCCGTCCAAAGGACATTCAACAAATTTTATAACATCTTACAAAAATATTTACATGATTGGCTTGAAATGATTAAAATATACAAATAATAACTCAACATGCTCTAGGCCCATCTAAACTTTCATTGCAAACTTGGAGTCTAGCAAGCCTCTGGTGTTTCCACGCAAAATTTCTAAAAGAACAACAACAATTCATTCAGATGTTCAAAATTTTCAAGAGACTCAGGCATTTCAGAGTATGTTTGATCCCCCAATGAGCCTCAGAAATTTTTGAAAACGAATCAAACTTTCTTGGGCTTTCTGGGATCCGAAATGGGGGTCCAAATTTCATTTATAATTTCTGTCCCAACAAGTTGAACATTATTAACATTTCTAAGAAACTCAAGACGTTTTGGGGGATCCTAGAAACGCTACTGCGTACCAAAGATTTTCGGAACCCATCTCTAAGAGCCTCTCTGTGAAAGAGGCTCACGGCGTTGACCCACAATAAGATCCTGACATGATTGAAGCCCTACGTTTCACCTTGGAACTCTAGGAAACATATATGTACATTAGGGTGGGTCAATTTTTTTCGGTGTAAGGGCTCACTCGGATTTTGATTCTTTGGGTAATTCTAAGCAAATTTGCCCAAGAAACTATGGGTCTAAAATGAATTTCGAGTCGCCCACTTTTTCAAAATAGGTTTTTTTTTCGAAATATTCAAAAAACGACTTAGACATTGCATTGAAAAAAATTTCTAAAAATTATGTTAAGCTTTAAGCTGAAAGAGAATTCATTTACGAACATTTCGAGTCTAAGATCTTAAAAATCGGTTGAGAATTGTAGATGTTATGTAACCATGTACGGAAGTTCCAATCTTCACTCAATCACATTTTTATATGAAAAAAAAAATTTCACAAATTTTTTTATTTGTATTCACTTACGTCTTCACGAGTTTCTATGCAGCTGTAGCCGTTATTTTTCGTTCATAACACCTACAATTCTCAACCGATTTTTATGATCTTAGACTCGAAATGTTCGTAAATGAATTCTCTTTCAGCTTAAAGCTTAACATAATTTTTAGAAATTTTTTTTCAATGCAATGTCTAAGTCGAATTTTGAATATTTCGAAAAAAAACATATTTTGAAAAAGTGGGCGACTCGAAATTAATTTTAGACCCATAGTTTCTTGGGCAAAGTTGCTTAGAATGACCCAAAGAATCAAAATCCAAGTGAGCCCCATAAGGTTTTTTCGGCCCCATACAAATTGACCCGCCCTAATGTACATATATATATATATAAGATTGAAGCCGAACCAGACTTTTGTGGGCTTTCTTGGATCCGATATACGACGTATCCAAATTTCATTACCATGAGAGTTCTGTAAAAACTCCGAAATTTTGGGGCATCCTGTATAAGGTGCTGGGTTGCAGAAATTTTTGAAGCCCATCGAAACTTCTAAAAAAAAAAAAAAAAAAAAAAAAATAACGTATCCATAAAAAATTCTGGGGGGAGGACTCCAAAATCAGTCTTCGAAAATGTTAAAAATTTTAGAGAGACTGACATTTCCAAAAATCCTTGACCCCTACTTTTAGGGGACCTTTGTCTTCAGCCAAACTTTCATGGGACTAATTTTTTGTTGTGTAGAGGACTTAATAACAGGCTGCCTATTCTTTAAGAGATACCATCTTATACCTTAAAAAATCGAACTGTCTATAATCAAAAGAGTAAAGAAGAGGCCGTAGATAGAAAATCCGTTCTAGGGGGGAAAATGTACCGGCCCCTCTATTACACCTTAAGCTTGAATTAAGACAGTACGACAGTAATGAACCCGGGGCCCTGAGAAAACTCCGGGCCCGGGGGGAAATTAAATTATTAATTATTATTATTATTAAAATTAAATGGGTCAAGAAAATTTCAACAGGGGGCGGAATACAAAAATCTAAAGGGAAATAAAAAAACGATTTGCCGTGTAGCATATTTTATTCAAGAACATATACATATATACTCAAGAAAAAATTTGGAAAATGCTTTTCGAAATTATGTTTCTTAGATTAAACAAACTAGAGTGAGGCCAAATAAAAGCTCCACTGTAAGTGTACAAATTTTGATATTAAAAGAGACAAAATAAATTTTTGTTTTTGTTAAACGATTAAAATAGCTATAATATAAAAATAATAATATTTTAAAAAATCAGTCACTTCATAAAATATTCAGTATTATGTTATCGAAACCTTTACGGCAATTGAAAATACCTTCCATAATTGATCTGGTGACGCATAAAAGTAAGTAGGTAATTGTTTTTTATGAGTAAGTAATAAGAGGCGACACCCAGTCGTATACTTTACTTTTTAACAATAGAAACTGTGTCACAAATATAAAACGCATTCGCATTGGCTTAGAGGATTAAAGAAGTTAGAAGTTTCTAAGGGGCCATATGGCTCGGATATATCAGCTATCCTAGCTTCAACAGGAGGCTATGGTATGAATTGGGAGATATTGCAGAAGAAGAGTTTTCTAGAGTGCATTTAAGTAGTTTTAGTTATGAGTTCAACCATCTACCTATGTTGTAACCCTTGCAAACTTTTCAAAATTTTTAATGAAATTCTACCCCTAGCTTAACATTAAAAACAATTATAAGACGCATCGTATAACAAGCTATATAAAAACTTAATCAATTATATCAATTAAGATACGCTGTTAAAATTAAATTCGTAAATTTCATGGAATTCATAAAATTCGTTTACTCATCAAATATTTAAGCAACTGTTCGTTGAAAAGTAATTTTTTTTTCATTTTTTTTTCATTTTTACAAAGTTATTTGCCGAGTTCGTTGAAATTTTATCAATATTAAAACAACGCAAAAAGTTATAATTAATAAGGAACTTAAGAAGTAAACATAACCCATAAAACAAAATCTGTACAACAGAAAAACAACAACAAATTGAAAATCACGTTTATTTTTAAACTAATTAATTGGAAGCCTGCCAAATGCCATAAAAACGTGAATACTTTTATTTGTTTGCTTTTGACCCAAACAACAAAAACATCTAGATGAAGATGAAATATTCTTTTGCAGAAAGTGTGTGCCGAATATTGAGAAAATATTATATACAAAATATATCTACACTGACTTAAAAAAATTTTCGCACACTTGCATGAGAAAAATGTAAAGATCAGAAGGAATGAATCAATCCTACTGTTCGAAAACAACAAACCCAAACCCTCATACCAAATACGTAAAAATCTCCTTGTTTGAGGGTCTCCTGTTCCGAACCGAGTCGAACTTTTTCGAACTTGATAAACAACAGTTTATATCTTTGAAGACAACTTTATGGAATATTTTTAAAAAGTCGTACAATCATCTTAAGCCATGTGTTCTAAAATCCCGACAGTAAGTCATCTGCGATTCTTCAATAGAACTTCTTGACTTATCAAGTCAAGAAACAGTGTTCGTCTTCAAAAGTAACTCTGCAAATTTCGTAAAAGAAACGTGAAATAATCTTAAGCCAACAGGTCTTCAAAACCCCGGCAGTAGAACATCTTAAAAACATGTTATCTGCAATTCTTCATTAAGACTTGATCATCAGTTCGAGAAACAGTGTTTCTTCTTCTTCGAAAGCAGGCGAGAGCATCGTAAGCCACCGCATCTTTAAAATCCCGGCAGTAGATAATTTTAATAATATGTTATCTGCAATTCTTTATTACAACTTGATCGTAAGGTCGGGAAACAGTATTATTTTCGAAAGCAATTCTTCATTACAACTTGATCGTAAGGGTCGGGAAACAGTATTCTTTTGGAGAGCAATTCTCTGGAATATTTTTAAAGAGACGAGAAATCATCCTAAGTCCCGTTTTACTGAAAAACCGATGTTCTAAAAATACATCATCTGCAATTCTTGAGGTGATTTTACTAAATAATTATTTCATTTGAACTTGATAGTCGTAGAGAGAGGCAAGATAATTTGTATAAGTCCCGAGTTTTTGCAAAACCGATGTTGTTAAAATGCGTCATCTGCAATTCTTCAGGTGATTTTACTAAATAATTATTTCATTTGAACTTGATAGCCGTAGCAACTCACGAGAATTATTTTTTTTGAAAGACGCAAGATTATTTTTAACCACTGGTTCTTGATTAACCCCACAGTAGAACATTCTAAAAACATGTCATCAACAATTCTTCAGGGCATAGGCAAATAATATTCATCTTCGCAAGCAACTCTCTCATAAGCAATCGGTTGTAGAAAAACGCGACTGGATAAGGTCTTAAAAACATGGTATTTGCAAATCTTCAGCAATTCTTCTTTGAATAGAAAACATATTTTTTACATCTTACAAAGTTTTTAACAATTGCGAGATTATTCCTAAATTTTGAAAAACAAAATTTAAGTGTTTCAAAACTTTCAACCGACAGTGTAGAAATTGTATATAGATTGCAAATTTTTAGATATTTTGTATGATAAACCTGCGCACTAACGCTTGTCAAACCATCAGCATTAATTTTTAGGTTTTCCATTAGCAAGAGCAGTATAGCAAAAATGTCGGAAAATCCACAAATAATAATTATGCCAATATTATTTTTATTTTTCGACTTACAAACAAAGCCAGAAATTGCAAAATGCGCGTTGCACAATATGATTATTTTTTTTTTCAAAATCAAGGCCAATGTCAAAGCTTTTAGATTGAAAATGCATTAAAATAGTTTTTTCATTGGAACTATTGAAATACAGATTTGTGTACCAAGTATTTTAATGGATAAGCAGCAAATGCAGTATCTGAGAAATCGGGATTTTAATGGCATTTGATGGCACATTAAGTTTACATATAGCCATTTCAAGTGGACGCACATGTTGGGAACTTGAAAAATTGTTTAAAATGTAGACAAAAAAATTAAATGAAATAAATCCTTGTACTAACAAAATCACGTCATGTTTTTGTTTGTCAAAAAAAAATGTAGGTCAATGAGTTGTATAACCTTTCTTTATCTATTAACTTGGACTGATAAGCACTTATTGATATGTCATCGAAAAGTTTTGGCTGTATACATGATGAATTGACTAAAACTTGAAAGCCTCAAAGTAAATAATATTTAATATATATTTTTTTTCGAGTGCACTCATTACACAAATAAAGTAAAATATGATTTCAAAAAATTTATGTAAATTGCAATTTGCATTTTAAACACAAATAAACAAAATCTCATTTTTTTTTCTGCGAAAACAAATTAAATAAACACAAGTGAGCGTGAAATCAAATCAGGCGTTTAAAGCAGCGCAAAAACCGCGCGCGATTTTTAACCGCGTGAAAAAATTAACCAAGTGTGAGAGTGAACGTGTTGTTAGGCTAACCACGTTGATTATAATACTGTATTCAAAAAAAAAAAGAACATTATAATATTTATATTTAACATTTATGCCAAAAGTAATGGTTTCGGTTAAAGGCAACGAGCCATTCCCAAATGCATAGCACAGCAAGCAGGAGTATTTACCCAAAAAGGAAGTCCCTACAGAATTAATTCAAATGAAAATTTTATTCACAGTGCGATTAACATGAACATGTCTAAAATGAAATGTTTCGCAGGGAGGACGCTGGATCCGTTGCCAGGACCCTTCCGCTTAAATGTGCCATTGTCGGCAAACATTAAAAATGCAAAAAGATGTTGATTTCGTTTAGCTGAATAAGTTCATACAGTCAATTCGAAAAATCGGAATTGGATTTAAAATCCGTAATAGCTGATTTTCGAGATATTTAAACAAATCAAACAACTGTTAAATAGTGATTCAAAAATTTTGCAAGAGATAACTAAAACTTATACATATACGGAGTTTAAGTATATGTATAAATAGTTTCTCAAAAAGGTACATTTTAACATTTAGTTCGTATACTCAAGTCGAAGAATCGGAATTGCAATGGTTCTTCAGAGACCTTTTCGATACACAATTGACGAAATTCCCTAACTAGTGGACTTAATTGTTCCCTTTAATTGTTCTGGATGGACTCTTACCTACTTTCTTTCAAGTCAATCTGTTGCTGGCTTAATTTAATTAGATGAAGTGAAAATACATGAATTTAAACACAAATTTAAAAAAAAAAAAATTAGAAAAAAAAAAACAATAAAAAAAAAAATTAATAAAAAAATTAAAAATTAATAAAACAAAAAAAAAACTAAATAAAATAATAAAAAAAAAAAAAAAAATTAATAAAACAAAACAAAATAAAAAAAAAATCAATAAAAAAAATAAAGTAAAAACAAAAAAAAAATCAATAAAAAAAAACAAAGTAAAAATAAAACAAAATAAAATAAAAACAAAATTAAATAAAAACAAAATTAAATACAAACAAAATAAAATAAAAAAAAACTAAAAAAACAAAATTATATAAAACAAAATAAAATAAATAAAAAAACAAATTTTAACCTAAGACCTCGAATATCGAATTTCTTAGTTTTTAGAAGTAATTGTAGACATCTTAATTTGGAATTCCGTAAATAAGTTAAAAATACGTCAACAAATAAAAAAAATAAAAATTAAAAAAAAACAAAAATAAAAATTAAAAAAAAAACAAAAATAAAAATTAAAAAAAAAACAAAAATAAAAATTAAAAAAAAAACAAAAAAAAAAATAAAATAAAATAAAAAAAAAACAAAAAAATAAAATAAAATAAAATAAAAAAAAAACAAAAAAATAAAATAAAATAAAATAAAAAAAAAACAAAAAAATAAAATAAAATAAAATAAAAAAAAAACAAAAAAATAAAATAAAATAAAAAAAAAAAACAAAAAAAAAAAATTAAATAAAAAAAAAACAAAAAAGTAAAATAAAAAAAAAACAAAAAAATAAAATAAAAAAAAACAAAAAAAGGAACAAAAAAAAACACACCTAAGACCTTCTTAGTTTTTAGGAGTAATTGTAGACATCTTCTTAATTTGGAATTCCGTAAATAACTCAAAAATACGTCAAGTCATAAGTGCAAGGAACAACAGTCCATAGTATTCTTGCTCAATCCGTCGAGAAAAACAAATATTTAAAAACTCATTCTTGATTTGAATACTAAGAAAAATGTTGACGAATCGTTCCGCAAAATTTCTTTCTTTCTGATTTCAGTCATTAGTGTTGGAATCTATTTTAAAGTTTGGATGGGATTATGAATTTATTCCAAAAAGTAATTAGCAAGATGAAACAAATCCCATAAAAATAGGCATTTTCGAGGCATTTGGTTTCCATTTTTTTTTATCGTAAAAACTGCAGGCTCTTATATCAGTATAAGGCAAAATCATATAGAAATTGTTGCCTCGTCCATGGCTGAAACCAATTCTAAATTAGTTTAGCAATTGGCCAATTTGATAACATTGACAGTTTTTAGATCTAAAGTTTTAGTTATATGGTAAATGTTAGGATTCCTATTAAAGTCTGGACGGGATTATAAATTTGAGCGGAAAGGTAAATAGCAATTAACTCTGAAAATTGTTCCACTAAGGTGAACTAATCCCATACAATGCGGCATTCTCACAGCAAATGATTCCAGGTTTCTTCCGAAAAACTAAAGACTCAAGTAAAATCAGGATAAGGCAAACTCATCTAGAAGTTTCTGTTTTTACAGCTGGAACCAAATCGAAATTCATTTCTTCGAACTTTAAGCTCTTCAAATAGTGACACAGCAAAGAAAAAAAAGAATACTTAATAACTTTTTATATACAAAGTACTGCCATTATAAACATTTATATATACTACAATACTATACTTAAATACTCAATAAATCCTTTGTTTATCTGTTCAATTTCAGCAAACAAAATGCATCTCGAAATTGTTTTTCCAATATTATTTTAACATTTTTCAACAATTGAAATGTTTACATTTCATTATGCCATAAAATTATCGCACAAAATGTCATAAGTAAAGAAAAAGTTGTTAAAATGCTACTATTTATTTTTTAAGTTAAATCGTGCGTGTTATTAAAAATATTACAGAATATGTAACATGCAAATATCGGCCAATTTTGGCCGCTTCGCTTAACTTGGCCCACTATTAGCCGTAAATTTTACAAATGCCTACAATATTTTAATTTATTTTGCTGTTTATTTTTACTTGGCTGTTTATTGATTAATGTTGTTTGCTTCAAAATTGTTTCATTTAATGCATAAATTAAAAATTTGTGCACTTAAAATATTTGGCCAAAAAGCGTTGAAGTGGGCTAAAAAAAAATAACCAGACGCCACATAAAAAATTGAAAACATTTTTTGCTATATTTATTTTTTTATTTTTTGTATATAAATTAATGCGCCTGCTGTTATTTTTAATAGAATCTTGCAGCTTTTGTTTATCAATATACATAAAGTATATTGTATGTGATAATTCAAGTCAGTATATGAATAACAGCGGAAATCATTTAGTATCATTTATGCCTATAAATAATACAGCTGTTTTTGTTTTTTTTTGTGGAAAATGATTTTCCGACTAATTCGGCGTAACTTGATACATAAACATATTTTTATTTGTACTCACCAGTTTGCTTTGGTAAATTATAAAAATCGAGCGTTTTTATTTCCGATGTTTCCACATGTGGCGCAAATCCTTCATACAAATCCGATTCCTCCACAATGCCGCTCAACTTATCGGCCTGAGCCGATGTATCTCCACGATGATAGGGCATTTTCCTAGTAGCCAGCTTTACGTCTATCTGGTATTTTTTAAGCAGTGAGCACTCGTTGATTTCGGGGTATTTCGTTTTAGTGGGTTTTAACCAATTTTTTTGTTGCCTTTTTTTTTTGTGTAATTATCTTCGTTGTTGTGTTAGTTAGATTGACTAGAAAACTTTTTATAATTTATTTGTAGACGTAATTTAATATTTTTTTTTTATTTCAAGTTTAATTTTGCGGGAATTTATGGAGACAGAAACACTCCAATACGATGATGCCGCGCCGAATTCATTATAATTTACAATTTAAAACAACAAATACTGCGAGTGCATATTACGTTTGCCTGCAAAGAGAGATAGAGAAAAAAAAGAGAGTTAGAACGTAAGTTTAAACTTTAAAGAGCGAGTGTGAGCTTAAAGAGCGAACGCAAACTTGAAGTGCGCTCTTATGATTTATTTATGTGCTATTCAAAAAGGTTATACTAAGTTTGTTCAAAAGTATGTAGAGAAAAGCGTATAAATAAAATTGATCAGCACAAGGCCGATAAAGTCATATCTCTCTGTCTGTATCGGAGGCCTCAAGAGATCGGAACAATGAATGGAGCCAAAGGATGCACCGTTCCGAACGAAAACGATATCTGCTCCTGCTGACGAAAAACTTCTCTGGTTGTTGTACAAATGCGAAAATCATATAAGAACACCAAGAGTTAAAATCAGAAATTTACTAACTAATTAGTAAACATCTACCTAGCAAGGAAAAAAAGAACATCTCAGGAAATGAAGTAGCTCATAAGCTGTCGTGTAATGGTGCTGCGAAACCTTTAAGGCATCATCCATAAACTACGCGACGCTCCAGGGGGTGGGGGTGCGGTCTGGCGAAGCGTCACAATCATATGGAAAGTCATCAAAAATGTTCCGTCACTGTGTCACAAGGGGGAGCAAGGTGGGGGGAGGGGGTCTATTTTGACGAAACCCAGCGTCACGTAGTTTATGGATGATCCCTAATAGAGCCTGAACCCTTCTGTGGCATTGGAAAGATCCACTTGAGACTAACGACTGTCTGGCTTACATCTCGCTTTCTATAATTCGTATAGGTTCAAGAAAATCGTCTGGGTTACTTACGGGATACTGCAGATTCAGGGAACACTTGAGCTTGATGGGTCATACGGATTCTAACACCCTTAGGTTCTATGTTATTGAGGAGGGGTCCACACAAAACGTACTTACTGAGTGTGAGGAATTCGGATACTGACTGGGTTACTTATGGGGCACTGCAGGGTCAGGAAGCACCTGAGAATTACAGATTCCACCAGTAGGTTCTGTGAATCCGAGGAGGGATCGTCCTCTGCCAGAGAAAGGCTTTCCTTTTAAGCAGTTATTGAATAACGAAGCACGAGAAATATCAAGTTTACCTCGGGTATTGGACTAGCTGAGAACCTATAGGGCTAGAAGGGAGCACAATAGGTCGCTAGGGTTGCAGAGCAGCTTTCCCAACAATATAATAATTATTATCCCCTAAAACAGCACCTAAATATAACTATTTCAAAATTTGTTTCTATAAGCTAGAGCTACCTGGTAAGCTGCCTTATGTGAGCCTAATAAATAAAACGATTTTGTCTTTTTGTCAATACAAACCCAACCTTCCTAATTTCAACGTTAGCACTCAAAATTAGTTATTAAAAGTATTTTCGAATTAATTTTCGAACTTTACGGCTAAATCAATAAACTGAAAACTTGCCTCATATAATTCTAAAAGTATTTTCGATTTAATTTTTGTTTTTTTTTGGAACTTTACAACTAAGTCAGTACACATTTTTTTAAGTTATGGGTAAAAGCTAGAGATGCAAACAGGAAAAAAAAATCGCTCGCCCTTAAACAGGCATCTTTCAAAATAAAACGTAATTTGATCCTTGTAAACAAACGAAGTAATTTTTTTACAATTCAAGCCAAACTTTCGTAGACTTCTTTATTGCTTACTTCCAAAAACTTGTCGTGTACATTTTTCATAATTTTCGATCCACGCCTAGAGCCATCAAAATTTATTAAAGTTAGGGATACAAATTAGAGATGGGAACGGGTTGAAAATTCAACTACTTCCTGTTTGTACCAAAAGAGCCATCAGCGTTAATATAATGTAATGTGAGCCTAATAAGCAAACGATGTCAACCAAGCCCAACTATCCCTAACGTAACTCCTTGACATGAACATTTTGAAAATATTTTTGACTATATTTTCGAGTCACGACTTGAGCGTTGAAAAGTTACGATACTTAGGATTATAAATAATTGGGAACGGGTAAGAAAATTCGTTTACTTCCTTATCATGCAAAGCACGTAAATAAAAGATCAAGAAAAATACAGCACATACCACATAATCCTTTGTCGTACCCCCAAAAATAAACAGCTTCCCGATTAAAAACTGTACATGTTCAGAGCTACTTTAAATTTAGTAAAAACGTGCACAAAGAATCTCACTGTAGGGATCTAGTAAGGGGTAAATCAAAGTCGATCACGTACGATTTTATGAACGATTGTTTTTGTTATTTATTTAAAGAATATCATTGTATGCGCGCTATTGTTTATTGTTTAAATGTTTTGCAGTACAACTCAAAGGTTATAAACAAAAAACTCAAAACTCAATCAACATCAATCAGCTAGAACAACAAACAAGCACATAAAGTCCTTAAATAAATAAATGCATAAATAACTAACTATGTATGTATATACATAACATAAAACATTAATAGGCATGTATATCATACTTTATGTATAAGCCAGTTCAACGGCATTGTTCCTTTCATTTTAGCACAAAAAAAAAAATAATATAATAAAAGAAATTCCATTGAAGACAATGCCTACGGCGCCGTTGGCACATAAAAAAAAAAAGAAACAAAACCCAAAAAAACATTGCCTGACATAAAATCTGAATAAGCGTACATAAAAATGCCACTTGGTAAATACTATATGGAATACATAGTAAGTATTCAGTATATAAGGCAAGCGGCAGATATCGCTCACTTTGCGTACAGCTCTGAGGGTGTTTTTGAATCAGCCGGTTTGATTTTTAATTACACTCATTTTTTTTATTTTTTTTTGTTTTTGCGAAACGAAAACCGGACCAAATAAAACAATCCATACAATTGAGCAACATTTGTAAAAACAAACAACATCAAAGCCATTGCTTAAAACTAATATTCATTTATTATTAACCTTTGGAAATATTTTAAGATATTTAAGTTTAAGGAATATATAAAAAATGAATGAAACATTTCGAATTCGAATTGTATTTGAAAAAATGGGGCAACACTGTTGTCAAAGCCGCTAATATAATAAAAATGAAGAATAGTGCCACACGATGAGTGCCGCAGGAACTGCGATTAAAAAAACAACACGGTCACACTTAAAAGTGCGTGCAAATAAGTAGGTTGAAAATTCGGCTCAACTCAAAACCCCTTCAAAATGTGTTCAGGGGAACTTTAGAAATATAATTTAATTGAAATCCAATACAACAACAATCCATCAATAAGCAACATACCGGTATGGTTCGAATGAGCTGAGACTTTAAATAAAGCTGATCACAATTGGATTAAAAAAAATTTTACTTGAAAATGTCAAAACACAATTCTAAGGAAATAAAAAAAAAAAAAAAATGTATACGTTAAAATAAGACGTAAAAACCTGTTCCGGGGTTTGATTTCGTTTGTTTCAAACCATAACTATAAAATTAATTGTTACATAATTCCACGAATTCAAACCAGTCATGATTGTCTTTAATCCTTTAGAAAAAGCCAAAGCCTAACTTAACCTAAAATTGCGAAAAGATAACCTCTCCACAGGGCTCTATTTAAAGCCAGTTTCGTCATCTTTCTGATGAACAAGTTATCGTTGGAATGGGATACATATAAAATACGCATAAAAAAATCCAGGTGGTTCCGCCACCTGTGTGCTTTACACGCCAGCACTTGATTGCGAAACGCTCCGACTATGATAGCTTGCTTTCCAAAAATTTTAGAATTGTAACATTTACATGTAAAACACCCGTCTAACCGATATCCAGGAATTACTCAATAAGAAATAGATGTTTGAGATGTATCTTCTTCACAATACGTTTTAGAAATAACTTGTTTTCATTTAAGCAAAGGTTTTTAAATTTGATAATTTTTGACATTAACTCTCGAAGTTTCCAACGAAATTTAATAAAAATTGCACTGATCATCACAAAGACTTAGACAATAATATAAGATTATCTAAAAACAAAAAAAAAGGGCATAAAACCAAGTTTGGCATCCTAACGAAAAATTCTTTAAGGGTATCGACTGTACTTACCTAGCACTATCACCCAGAATTGGAATCAAGAGGAAAATTATTCAAAAATTTTAACTGAGTGTAAAGCTCTAGCCATAAGAAGAACATCCCACCAACTGAGATGAATAAGTTTGGTTTGTAAATTGGACTCAAAAGGGGCAATTTTTAGAAGATCGAGCAAGGGGCACTATATATACTTTGGCATCTACGTTTTGTTATTATATTATTCTCTCAAATGGTATTTAAGCTCAAAGTATAGTCGCACTTTCTTCTCGCATTAGAGCAGAAATTTGGTTTACTAGATTATAATTGATAAAAATCGTAATAGGAAAAATATATATATAAACATACATATAGCTTGTTTAAGAGTTAGTAAAAGGGAATCTCATCTGTATTATGATCTTTCAAATGGTAAATTTGAAAAATTTATGAAAATTCTATTATTTCTCAAGCTCGGTTAATAAAATCAAGAAGTTTTTAGGAACGCACAAGCCTTATAACCACGAACCAAACTAGCTTGGAAGATAAATAAAGGAAGTATTTCCCATTAAAGAGAGCTAATATACTATGTTTTTTGAAGACCTGTACGCAGCAGTTCGAAATACTTCCGAACAAGAACTGTAAATTAATTGCTTTAGTGTGCCCCTATTAACGAAATGAGCTACTTCTTGGGCAACACTGTTTTAACTGTTTAACATTGTTGTAACATTTGCCATACTTCAATGCCTTACACAGAAGGACTAATCGAAATTGAAATCCAGTAGCATCGAAAAGTATGACATGTTTTCCAAGTTTTAATATCGAAGCGACACCTTGAAAACTTAGTATTATAATTTAAATTGTCTTTTCTTACCGCGGTAATCAAGGGATCTTTAAGTTTAAGTTTAACAATTTCGCGAATTGTAAAGTTTTCAAAGGAATGTTGCAAAAATTTCAAAGCTATTTTCAAGAAATTTTCATTTCTCTAGTATAATAAAATATCTATTCGATACATTGGCCTCCAAAGAAGACCAGCGAATAGACAGCTGCCCTAAAAATTCATGAAGAGCTGTAATAATGCGAATAATGTGAGCTATGTATTTTTGCATAAAATATACTATCCCTAAAAATAAATTTTAATTTTTAATGGCTTCTAGTTTCTATTCTACAATGAATACATACATAGAACACCTAAGTTTGTAAGAAATAGAAGTAGACACTAGAGGTCTGCATGAATGCATTCAAAACGGCGAATGAATAGCTCAGCCTTAAAACATATGCATATTTTTTGGTACCCATTTGAATGAATATAAGTGAATGGTGTACTCACACAAACATGGGTTCCAAAATTGTGAGTAGAGTACTTTTATGGTGTACTACAGTAGTGTACTCTACTATACTTTAGTAAAATACGTTTGAAAAAATGAAAAAGAGCAGAGAGCAGAGAGCGACAGAGCAGCGATCGTGAGCGTAATGAAAGAGATAAAATTAAATAAATGACATAGTAAATGCAGCAGGCATGAGCGAGAAAGCATAAATATTTTCTTTGTCAAATTGGGGTGGCTTGCGTGCTTGAGCAGTGTAAACGGGAAAATGTATACCCTTTCGAAGTAAGGTAACTGCTATGACACTTGTTAGTCGTGTTTACATTCACGCTAAGAATTGTATGTATAAAATGCGAAAAAGGGTACATTTGTATCGGCTTTCAATCTGTTCAACGATTCTTACAGCGTGCAAAAAAAAAACAGAAATGCGTTTTATGTTGTGTGTTCTTTGGTTTAACACATAATTTTTTAATATTTGAATAAATATTATTTAACAAATTTTTTGCTTCAATTAAAGTAATAGATTTATTTAAAAAAAAAATGATGGTTACACATTATTATTTGCTTTATTGATTTGCAATATGTTTTAAAGAAAAAAAGTCATATAATTAGAAAAAAATAAAAATAAAAGTATATAAACGCAAACAAATAAACCAACACCTAATTTTTTAGCTCTAAAACAGATCAAATTAATGTCAATTTAACTGTCTAAGCCAATTTACTACAACAAATACACACAGTTTCCAAAATGTTCATTGCGCCGGCTTTGTTTTTTTTGCTTTCCATTTTTTTGCCGCAACAGCTACTCACGTACATGCATGTATGCTCGTTTTGTACACTACTATACTCAGTGTATTCATAACACTTTGCCTATGCTTATGTTAAAAAGACAGCATACATAAATATTCACTGTTGGCATGTATTCTATAGTAGTATACATTTTTTCTGTGGGTACTGCAAAAATGGGGTACTGTAAATTTTTGAGTACGGCATTTGTGAGTACCACATAGTACTATATAGTACTATGTGAATAGAAGTGAATGTAGCCATGCAGACCTCTAGTAGACACCATCAAAGCACTTCAAGATCATCATGTATATAATCTAATTTGATATTCTCAAGCAAATTAAAACAAGTGTAAATATAAATCAAAATGTAACAAATATAAAATTTCAAGGCTCTTACTGTTCAAAAATATAAACAATAAAAACATTCTATATGTACAGAAAATTCTTTAAAAATGTAATAAAATTAACAAACAAAAACAAATAAAAATGTTTTATATTTATGTTGCTTAATTTAACATCTTACATATAATAAAAAGCCTGCCAAAGTTTTGCATTTGATTTAAGTTTAAAGCACATGCTGCGTATGCGTAATATTCCTTTGTTTATTTCTCCAGGGTGTGACTTAAGAGATATTTACCATTAAGTTTAAATAGTAGCTCTTAAATTTGATGTACTTTCATTAGCATAATTTGCCTTTTGTTTTTATTGTTGTGTTTTCACAGTTTGCATGCTAAAATGTTGTACAAATCGCTCAAGAGCTTCAAAAGACAAACTACAGGAAAAAAAAACCGTAAAAAATTGAATTGCAAATTTCAATTGAAATTCCAAACACTCACAATACACAACTTAAATAAAAAATAAAATAAAAATTTCAGAAAATATACAAACAAATATAATACTTCTTTCAGTTTCATTTGACACTTTTAATGATTTTGCTTGTCAACGTTTTGCTTTGGAATTTGATTGGGTTGCTTGCCCACAGTGCGTCCAAACTACTGACAGATAGATCGTTCCATTTAGACGCTTTGACAGCCCGGTTGAGTGATTGCAACTATTTGTATCGATAAGTAAGTCAGAGATCGAGTAGAGCCATGCAAATTGATTAGGCAAACTAGTTGTTAAATCTAAAGCCGGATTTAAGGATATTATTGGCGGTGACTAAGTGGTTTGTGAGAAATGCCAATGTTATCGAAACATTACTAACACTACAACATATAGAATAAGCATATTGCTGGAAATAAAGTTACTTTTAGTTATTGGAGTTAAACTCTTTGAAATTTTTGAATTCTTTTTTAAATGGTTAAATATCAAAGAAATTGTAGACCCTTTAAATTCCACTCATAAGCACCAAGAATCTTGATCCAAAAGAGAGCAGAGGTTGAATTTTTGTATGGTAGCTATATAAAATAGTTGACAGAAAATTTTTTTTATTTTTAAAAATATTCTGACCAAATTTATGTCAGTTGTATTTTGTTTTAGTCTAAACATTTCTGTGAAGTTTAATCAAAATTGGTACACTATTTCATATAGTTGCCATACAAAATTGAACCACTTTTCTGAGCAGCCAAACTCGCGCACTTCTTTGCGTCACCTTTTAAAATTCTTTGCATCTTGCCAAGAATGAGCAAATCTCAAAAAGCTGCATTAGCCTCTGATATGCCTTTTTAGAATAGTTTCTTAATGGCAGCCTTAGTTCAAGATCCAAAGATGGTACCTAGAAAAAAGTTATATGCCCTTACTCAGTTTAACTCGAAACAAACAAAGGTGAATCATTTTTTTAGCAATTCTAGAAACCATAACGGGAGCCAACAACTTGGAAGAGCTACTACAATTCCACTATCTTGCTTCTAAATCGACAACCAAACAAAGTTATCAACTTTCAAGAGCTCATATATTATACCCTAAACAACTTCATTGATTTTTTTGTAGTTTTTTTTTATAAAATTGCATTTTGTTTATTATCAAATCTTGCTTTTACAAAAAAACAAAAAAAACATTTACAATTTTGAGTAATAGTTTAGTAACATTTTTCTTGGCAGTTCAATCCATTATTTGTAACCAGTATCTTAAAACTTGCTAGTTAAATAGTTAACTTTTAATTAATCTTGACTCTTGTTAAAGATTGGTACGTTTTTAGATTGAGTTGGATCTTGCTATTTAAAGACGTCATATTGATAATCCCAAAAATTAATAAACCCAAGTCAGATAATTATGTCTCATGCGCTCAATTTCGAGAATATTTTTTTTGATAACAAAATCGAGTAAAAAAAATCGATTTCCAGAGAGATTAAAATTTTTAAGATTAAAATAAAGATGAATGGTTCAAAAGACCATAGTTATTTATTCTTTGTTTATTTTAAGTGGAGTTCTTTCAATTTGGTTTTAAATGATGGCCCTTAAAATTCTATCTATAAGCACCTAGAATGACCAAATATCAAAGGAATTGTAGACCCTTGAAATTCTACCCATAAGCACCAAGAATCTTGATCCAAAAGAGACAACAGCTCCAATTTTTGTGTGGTAGCTATATAAAATACTTGACCAGTTTTGATAAAACCACATAAATGTGAAGACTAATCTAAAACACATAAATATATGCGAAGTTCCTAGATTGTCCGAGAAAGGAAACAAGAGAAACTATAGTAACTCCACAAAGTTCCAAAATTTTATGCATGAGGGAGCATGAAAAAATTGGAATGAAAAATTTTCGTATAATTGAGCAAGATAAAAAAGATGGCGTACGTTAAAGTCGGGCGCGGACGACTTTGGGATACCCTGTACCACTGCTTGCAATCAAATCCGGTAAATTGCTTAAGAACACCAAAAGACATTTGATTGCCAAATTAGATTATGATACCTTCATAAACAACCAAAAACAGACGAATTTTTAATCAAAAACTTTTTTTCGACCGATCGGCCCTATGGAAGCTATATGATATAATCAACCGATTTTGATCAAATTTGGTACAGTGTTGAAGATCTCTAAAAAACATTTGAATGTCAAATTTGGTTACAATATCTTCACAAACAAACGAAACACAACGAATTTTGTACAAAAAACAAATTTTCGACCGATCGATCCTATGGGACCTATATGATATAGTCAACCGATTTTGATAAAATTTGGTACAGTGCTGGGGGTTTCTAAAAAACTTCCGATTGCCAAATTTGGTTATGATATCTTCATAAGCAAACGAATTATCCATCTAAAACTTTTGCTTTTTTTCGAGGTCCTCTGAAACACCCCTATGGGAGCTATATGTAGTCCCGATATCAAAAAAATAAAATAAACTTGTCTCCTATGGATTAATAAGGGATCTTATCTGAAAGTTTGGTTGCTCTAGCTCTTACCATCTCTGAGATCTAGGCGTTCATACGGACAGACGGTCAGACGAACAGACGGACAGACGGTCAGACGGTCAGACGGACAGACGGACATGGGTATATCGACTTCTCTAGTCACTCTGATCATACTTTAGGTAACTTTGGGGGGTCTCCGACTTCTCCTTCTGTACGTTACATACATTTTCGGCTTGCACAAACACAATATACCCTTTGTACCATACGGTACAGGGTATAATAATTTAAAAATTTAAGTGTGAGGAGGGGGTGGCTGGTTTGACAGAGAATGACTCATATGTAAATACTATTACTCTTAATCCTTTCAGCCCATCAAGAAAAATGATTAAAATTATTATTTATTTATTAATTTAAATATATCATTCAATAATATATTCAACGCACCGAATAATAAATTATTTGCATTTACCAAATTTTATTGATGCAACAACTTTTTTGCTTTCGAAATAGTCCAATATTGAATGGAAATTAAAACTTTGTAAATCCAATGTAGTATAGAAAACAAACTCCTAAAAGAAATCTATTATATATTATTTAAGATCCATTCTTAGGTAGTGTTTATAATGTACCTACATCTAATAAAATTTAAGAAACACAAAAAAAAATTCATTAAAATCCCAATTTTCGGGAGTTCTTCTTTCTTCTAAAAATCATTCTATAAAAAATTTTATTGTTCATCCAATCCAATTCGCACAACTGTAAATAGTGGGAGCACGCTTATAATTCGCAAGCAGTTTAAACTTTACATGCTCCAAATATTAACTTTAAGTAGTTGGTCTCCACTTTTTTGATAATGTACATATTTTAAGTTTGTAATATTAATTTTTTTTTTTTGTGTTATTTTTTTTTTTTCTCTAATCTGGTTAGTTTTGATTCTCATTTAACTCGGGATTTTTCTCTGCCGCTGAGCTGGGCGTTCCGACTCCGATGGAAGATCATCTGCTGTGCGGCGGTTGGTAATGAAACAAAATAATTACAATTTATGTGTTCCATAAAACCCTTTTTTTTTATGTTTATAAATAGATGCATTTTGATATTTTAAGTATTATGATCTTCAGCACACAGCAGATGATCTTCCATCGGAGTCGGAACCGCCAGCTCAGCGGCAAAGAACAAACCCGAGTTAAATGCTGATCAAAACTCTAACCAGATCAGAGAAAAAAAAAAAAACACAAAAAAAAGGCAGACTAACAGGATCCACCACAGGGTCCGGTGCATGAGCGCAAGAACCATAAGGTCCACAGCAATGGTTGATTGCCTTGAACCACTCGCCATTGTAAGGTCCACACAGGCCGCAGGGTCCCAATTCACCAGTTGGTCCACAGCAGGTACCAGGCATAGAACAGTTTCTAGGATTACACATCTATAGCGGTCGCGGTTCTAAATTATATATTTTTTTTTATTTTATTATTTTAAATTTTTGTACACTTTTTCGTTTTACTTACATTAGCCCGTATAAGGAAATGTAAATGTTTTCACTTCGAGCTTCCAGCAGAGAATGAACTAAAAAATTATTTATTTCAGCTTAACACATTCTGAACCAAATTTTTAGGGAATACTTTTTGTACACTTTTTCGTTTTACTTACATTAGCCCGTATAAGGAAATGGGAAAGAAAATTTATTTTATTTAGAGCCAAAAGATGTTTTCACTTCGAGCTTCCAGCAGAGAATGAACTAAAAAATTATTTATTTCAGCTTAACACATTCTGAACCAAATTTTTAGGGAGGCCGCAGGGTCCCAATTCACCAGTTGGTCCACAGCAGGTACCAGGCATAGAACAGTTTCTAGGATTACACATCTTTAGCGGTCGCGGTTCTAAATTATATATTTTTTTTTTATTTTATTATTTTAAATTTTTGTACACTTTTTCGTTTTACTTACATTAGCCCGTATAAGGAAATGGGAAAGAAAATTTATTTTATTTAGAGCCAAAAGATGTTTTCACTTCGAGCTTCCAGCAGAGAATGAACTAAAAAATTATTTATTTCAGCTTAACACATTCTGAACCAAATTTTTAGGGAATACTTTTTGTACACTTTTTCCTTTTTAATTACATTAGCCCGTATAAGGAAATGGGAAAGAAAATTTATTTTATTTAGAGCCAAAAGATGTTTTCACTTCGAGCTTCCAGCAGAGAATGAACTAAAAAATTATTTATTTCAGCTTAACACATTCTGAACCAAATTTTTAGGGAATACTTAAATTTCGCAGACTACTTTGTTTTAAAAATTGTGTATTCGATTCGAGCTGCCAAATCCATTCCTGCTCATGTCCCTCTCAAAAAATCTCACTTGACTGGTTCGTAACCACATGTGGCATTCCCGTAGGCAGGATTTAGGTGGATAGATAAACTAAGTCAGAACTCAGACTCGATACAATGGCAATACTGGAGGGATTTTCCCAATGTTTCCAAATATAAATATTGTTAGCCGTCTAGCCAGAACATGGGAGTTGGTAAAGACTATAGGGTATGAAAATAGAGAGCATTTGTCGTGTCTTTAAGAAGTAGAACTTCTAGGTATTCGTTGCCCTAGTCCTCCGTCAAAGCCTGCCCGTAATTAAGCTGAAGTTAAAAAATTGTTCTTTGGTACGGACGTTCCCTACCCTTTAAAATTAAAATTATTATTTACTTATTAATTTAAATATATTATTCAATAATATATTCAACGCACCGAATAATAAATTATTTGCATTTACCAAATTTTGATGATGCAACAACTTTTTTGCTTTCGAAATAGTCCAATAGTGAATGGAAATTAAAACTTTGTAAATCTAATGTAGTCTAGAAAACAAACTCCTAAAAGAAATCTATTATATATTATTTAAGATCCATTCTTAGGTAGTGTTTATAATGTACCTACATCTAATAAAATTTAAAAAACAAAAAAAAATTCATTAAAATCCCAATTTTCGGGAGTTCTTCTTTCTTCTAAAAATCATTCTATAAAAAATTTTATTGTTCATCCAATCCAATTCGCACAACTGTAAATAGTGGGAGCACGCTTATAATTCGCAAGCAGTTTAAACTTTACATGCTCCAAATATTAACTTTAAGTAGTTGGTCTGCACTTTTTTGATAATGTACATATTTTTAAGTTTGTATTATTATTTTTGTTTTTGTGTTATTTTTTTTTTTCTCTAATCTGGTTAGTTTTGATTTTCATTTAGTTCTGGATTATGTGAGTTTGTTCTTCGCCGCTGGAAGATCATCTACTGTGCGGTGGGTGCTAATGAAACAAAATAATTACAATTTATTTATTCCTTAAAGCACTTTTTTTTAATGTTTATAAATAGATGCATTTTGATATTTATACCCTGTACCGTATGGTACAAAGGGTATATTGTGTTTGTGCAAGCCGAAAATGTATGTAACGTACAGAAGGAGAAGTCGGAGACCCCCCAAAGTTACCTAAAGTATGATCAGAGTGACTAGAGAAGTCGATATACCCATGTCCGTCTGTCCGTATGAACGCCTAGATCTCAGAGATGGTAAGAGCTAGAGCAACCAAACTTTCAGATAAGATCCGTTATTTATCCATAGGAGACAAGTTTATTTTATTTTTTTGATATCGGGACTACATTATATAGCTCCCATAGGGGTGTTTCAGAGGACCTCGAAAAAAAGCAAAAGTTTTAGATGGATAATTCGTTTGCTTATGAAGATACCATAACCAAATTTGGCAATCGGAAGTTTTTTAGAAACCCCCAGCACTGTACCAAATTTTATCAAAATCGGTTGACTATATCATATAGCTCCCATAGGACCAATCGGTCGAAAATTTGTTTTATGTACAAAATTCGTTGTGTTTCGTTTGTTTGTGAAGATATTGTAACCAAATTTGGCGTTAAGAAGTTTTTTAGAGTTCCCAAGCACTGTACCAAATTTGATCAAAATCGGTTGACTATATCATATAGCTCCTATAGGACCAATCGGTCAAAAAATCGTTTTTTGTACAAAACTCGTTGCGTTTCGTTTGTTTGTGAAGATATTATAACCAAATTTGGCATTTATAAGTTTTTAAGAGTTCCCAAGCACTGTACCAAATTTGATCAAAATCGGTTGACTATATCATATAGTTCCCATAGGACCAATCGGTCAAAAAATCCTTTTTTGTACAAAATTCGCTGCGTTTCGTTTGTTTGTAAAGATATTATAACCAAATTTGGCATTTATCAGTTTTTAAGAGTTCCCAAGCACTTCCCAAGCAATTTGATCAAAATCGGTTGACTATATCATATAGCTCCCATAGGACCAATCGGTCAAAAAATCGTGTTTTGTACAAAATTCGTTGTGTTTCGTTTATTTGTGAAGATACCGTAACCACATTTGGCATTAAGAAGTTTTTTAGAGATCCCAAGCACTGTAGCGAATTTGATCAAAATCGGTTGATTATATCATATAGCTCCCATAGGACCAATCGGTCAAAAAATCGTGTTTTGTACAAAATTCGTTGTGTTTCGTTTATTTGTGAACATACCGTAACCACATTTGGCATTAAGAAGTTTTTTAGAGTTCCCAAGCACTGTACCAAATTTGATCAAAATCGGTTGACTATATCATATAGCTCCCAGATCGGTCGAACAAAAAGTTTTTGATTAAAAATTCGTCTGTTTTTGGTTGTTTATGAAGGTATCATAATCTAATTTGGCAATCAAATGTCTTTTGGTGTTCTTAAGCAATTTACCGGATTTGATTGCAAGCAGTGGTACAGGGTATCCCAAAGTCGTCCGCGCCCGACTTTAACGTACGCCATCTTTTTAGTATTATTAAAGTTGGTCGGTAGAAAACTCTAGCGCGTTCCGTTTGTTTAAAAAATATATTTTTTTATATTTTTAATAAGGTGTTTAGTTAAACCAATTTAATGCCAGGTGGTTTTAATAGTATGTAGTAGAGGTGGGATACTAACGATAGTTCATTTTACGGATACTATCGGTAGTATACTTTTGTATGTAAAAAACTTTTTTGACAAATCAAAGGACAAAAGATGGCGTACGTTAAGTTCGGGCGCGGACGACTTTGGGATACCCTGTACCACTGCTTGCAATAAAATCCGGTAAATTGCTTACGAACACCAAAAGACATTTGATTGCCAAATTAGATTATGATACCTTCATAAACAACCAAAAACAGACGAATTTTTAATCAAAAACTTTTTTTCGACCGATCGGCCCTATGGGAGCTATATGATATAGTCAACCGATTTTGATCAAATTTGGTACAGTGTTGAAGATCTCTAAAAAACTTCTGAATGCCAAATTTGGTTACAATATCTTCACAAACAAACGAAACACAACGAATTTTGTGCAAAAAACGTTTTTTTGACCGATTGGCCCTATGGGAGCTATATGATATAGTCAACCGATTTTGATCAAATTTGGTATAGTGCTTGGGAACTCTAAAAAACTTCTGAATGCCAAATTTGGTTACAATATCTTCACAAACAAACGAAACACAATGAATTTTGTACAAAACACGATTTTTTGACCGATTGGTCCTATGGGAGCTATATGATATAGTCAACCAATTTTGATCAAATTTGGTACAGTGCTTAAGAACTCTAAAAAACTTCTTAATGCCAAATTTGGTTACAATATCTTCACAAACAAACGAAACACAACGAATTTTGTACAAAAAACAAATTTTCGACCGATCGATCCTATGGGACCTATATGATATAGTCAACCGATTTTGATAAAATTTGGTACAGTGCTGGGGGTTTCTAAAAAACTTCCGATTGCCAAATTTGGTTATGATATCTTCATAAGCAAACGAATTATCCATCTAAAACTTTTGCTTTTTTTCGAGGTCCTCTGAAACACACCTATGGGAGCTATATAATGTAGTCCCGATAAAAAAAAAATAAAATAAACTTGTCTCCTATGGATTAATAAGGGATCTTATCTGAAAGTTTGGTTGCTCTAGCTCTTACCATCTCTGAGATCTAGGCGTTCATACGGACAGACGGACAGACGGACATGGGTATATCGACTTCTCTAGTCACTCTGATCATACTTTGGGTAACTTTGGGGGGTCTCCGACTTCTCCTTCTGAACGTTACATACATTTTCGGCTTGCACAAACACAATATACCCTTTGTACCATACGGTACAGGGTATAATAAATGTTGGACGGAGAAAAAATTTAATAGAGGGCAAGAGGATATATATCCAATATATAACTTTTCAAATCCGTCCGATCATAATTATTTAGGCAGCCAGTAATTTTGATTCAGCATTTAACATGGATTAAAAGTTCTTCCAGTGCTTTTCAATTGAACGTTAATTTCGCCCAGTTTTGATTAGTTTGCTTATCAGGAGGGTCCCACACAGCTTCAATACCAAATTCATATTCACTTATTTAAAATACAAAAAAATTATATACAAAGTTTAATTGCAACAAGGCAGCCATTTTCAAAAGCGCCACTTAAGCTACATTAATTGCAGTCATTGTATCTGTATGTCAATATTATGATTGTATTGTATTCAAGGTGCTTCAAATTACGGCAAATGTTTATATTCCATGGCAAAAAAAAAAAACAAACTATGAATACAGTTAACAAACGTTTTATTATCATTTCATTAGTTTGCAAATTGAGTGTACCTGCAAAATAGAAAAAAAAAAAAAAAAAACCTTATCTCAAAATTACACAGAATTTCCAGTTCATGAATTTAAGTGCAACTGCAACTTGAGTTGAAGTCTGTTAAAAATTCAAGTGAATTACAGGTGAATAACATAAATAAAGTTTAGTTTATTTTCATTCATCATGATTAAATCAACTCTAATTAAAAGCGTTTATGCTAATCAGCTGACATTATGTCATGTAGAGATGTCAACTAAATAAAATAGAGGTCAAATAGATCAACCAAACGATTCGATAGATGCAAAAAACAGCCTACATAAAAAGCAACTTTGGATAACTCTCGCGCTCACGAGATGTTTCACAGTGGTCGAAACAGCCAATTCGGATCTCATAAATATTAATGATTTTTTTTTCCATGGCATTAATATTTAGTTTTATAAAGGTAAAAAAAATATAGGGTTGTAGGGTTGATTCTTAAAAATTATTAAAATGTGTTTACAATAACAATTTTGGAAAAAACCTAAAGCATAAATATTAATTTTGTAGTACTGAATCCTCTCCACATTTTGGATAATTCGATAATCAATACTCCAACGACACTTGTGTCGTGCATCTGTAAGGTCATGGGGCTGTAACGATTTGTTTAAATTTTAGAATCAATCTTCCTTAAGATTTAAAAACATTTCTTTATTTCTTATTAATATAGAAGCTAGCTCCACAATATTTAGACATAGGGCAGCCTATTGAGCTACGAAACGCTGACTTTTTCTCAAAAAGAAGCTATCATTAGAATCGATTCGATTTCCATCGGCTTGTCACAGATATCGACGAATTGGGGATTTATTGCGATCTCCTATATCTCTAAAGCTTTTTGAGCAGAATTTTTGAGTCGAACTTTTTAAGATTTTCAAGTTTATTGTTTTAAAATTTTCAAAATAACTTCCCCAGCTATCCAAAAAGGGCTCTGGCCCATTATGGAAATTTGTCCCATGAAAAAAAAAATTCACCGAAAGAATCTTCGTTTTTTCCTTTCTTTAATATGAAAATATTTTCCGTCCATCATTTATTTTTGGTCTTGCTCCCTCTCGCAAACAATTTCGAAACTTGGCTTAACTTTTTTTCTGCGCCTTTAGCGGATAATTTTGGAAATAGGCGTCGTTTCCGCAAATCATTTATTTTTCTTCCTTTTTCAAGTGTCAGAATAAGTTTCCTATCAATTTAAAGATTACTTCTTTAGTTCATTAATTTATGTATTTCACCCACTGTGCATCGATACTCGTATTTATGGACAGCTGCGCAGATTAAACATGGCGGCCACTGACAACAACTACAATTACAACTTCTACAACAAATGTCAGCCAAACATAAACAAGTCAATTAGTTTCATTTGCCGTGTGAAAATGTGCAAAATGAATTGCATAAATAAATAATAATACAAAAAGAAACGAAAACAAAATAAAGTATAGTAAAGTCGAGTGATTTACATTTTTAAACAGGTGCAAATCTGTGTCTATTATGCCCCAACACGTGCTAATCAAAAGCCAATTTCATGCGCGCACAAAAATAAACAAATTTTGACGCACTTAAATGGGGGCCACAATGGGTTAATCGTATGCCAAAGCCAAAGCATAGCCAAACAACGCAAGTCGAGTTAAGTAAATTGAACTACGTTCTATTATTCAGCAGGCTAGATGGCACATATACGAGGGTTGCCTTACATATATCAGGGATGCGGCAGCAAAAGAAATTAAAATTTTTTATCGAAAACACGTTTGTAAATCTCTAGACGGATTTGGCAGAAATTTAGGTTAGGCACCTTAAGCTGCTCGTTTTAAGCCGAGAGCAGCCACGGACCGTGAGATCCATTGTGAAAAAAAGAAGAAGAACCATGTTAGGGAAGGGAGTAATCAGAAGAGCTAGGTGAGTTGGGTGGCATAGCTCCATCTTAATAAGTTTTCTTGCTGAACCACTTTGAGAATTCGATAAAAAGAGCCAGGTCCACTATAATTAGATTTGACAGAAAACTTGTATCTTTGAAGTAGGGGTTTCCCAGATATTCGGGCAGGGCAGTCGCTTTGCTTTCTATCTTCTCCTCATCTCACTTCATTCGACTTATGGTACAGAGCCCCATTACAACCCCTGTCACCATCCAGGTTGTGGAACCGCAGGAGTTAGGATATTCGCTTTGCACTATACCTTGGTCGGAGCACACAGAAGATATGACAACCGGAGGTAGCGTCCCATTCTTGTTCTGCCTTTGCTCCGACTTAATTCTAATTTCAGATACGACATCTTGTAGAAGTCTTTTTAAACTCTTAACCGCAAAAGCTTGAGATCAAACTGGTATATTTCACTGGGCCAAATTAATTTGAAGTTGAAATTAGATAAAAAGTATCGACGAATTGTAGTTGAGCTCAAAGAGATTCGTTTAAAGGAAATTTCTTGGACAGCACCGTTTGTTTCTTAAAATATTCGCCTCCATCAAAGATTAGTACACTTGAACTTGCTTGAACCAATTTTTCAATTGGATATGTGGAAATGCAACGAACTATTTGTAAAATAGCCCATCGAGTCTTTAACTCGTACCGATTTTTGCAAACTCTCATTGTCGTAGTAGATGAAGATAAATCATTCTATCTTCGGGTATTTTAATTTCACGATTTTTCTTCTGGATCAGAACTTGGTTGTAAATTGATTGAGTTTTATAAACACTGGTGGTTTAAGCTGCGTCTAACCCAAAAAAAAAAAATGTGGTACAGTCGAGGCGGTGCCCGACAGTGGAATACCCTGTACCTTTTGTGTCAAAAAAATTTTTCCTGCATATTCCATCTAAGAACTTTCCAATTGGAATTTATTTTTTTTTGGTAAAAATCGATATTTATACCTATAAGTTCCCTAAATTTTTACCGATTTTGATGAAACTCGAATGTTACGTCAAAGAAGTTATTTAAAGTATATGGGGTAAGTTTCAAGTTGGTATGTTGAGGGGTGTGGGAGAAAACACGGTAAATCGATTGCGGGGGGTGGGGGGACCGCATCGATAAAATTTGGATGTGGATTTGTTCATTAGAGCCACATGAATGAGCTTACCAAAAATTGTGATTCTAGGTCACTTGTAGCCATAATTGCGTAGAGTCAAATATTGACGCAGTTTTTTGGCAAGGGGAGGTGAAATTTGCACATTTTTGACTATAACTTCTGTTGTATTTGTCCGATTTTGTTCATTTTTTATACATAGATGCATGTATCCACAACGCATCGCTCTGTTAAATTTCAAATGAAAATATTAAACGGTGTGGCTAAAAACCGCGAAAATCTACAGCGGGGGAACGGGGCAAGATATTGACATTATTCAACAAACTTCATCTGCTTAGGAAATATGCGCACCAGCTGGTAAAGTTTCGTGTCTCTAGCTCTTATAGTCTCTGAGATCTAGGCGTTCATACGGACGGACGGACGGACGGACGGACGGACGGACGGACGGACGGACGGACGGACGGACGGACGGACGGACGGACGGACGGACATGGCTCAATCGCTACCCGAGGTTATGATAAGCATTTTGGTATAAAGGACTTGGGGTCTGCCACGCCTCCTTCTGTCCGTTACATACATTGCACAAACCTAGTATACCCTTTGTACCTATAGGTACAGGGTATAAAAATTCAGAGCGTGTCTAACGCTGAGTCTATCATATGCATATTTCCAAAATTCGTCGAGTTTGATGGATCATGGAGTGAATTGGCTCATGGCCAAATATCGAATAAACTTCATCGAGTTGAGTCTATCAACGCCCACTTGCTAAGATGTGTCATTTTGATGTGGTTTTCAAGAAACGCTGGCCCAAACTGCTTTCAAGTATCTTTTAACATAATCCAGAGAGCTATCCTATTATTGATGTGCGGAAAATCGAACTTTCTAGTGTGAGCTGAGTAATTTTGTCAAACTTTACGACGCAAATGCCTTATGACACGACTGCCCGCTTCCGAAAAGTAAAAGTCAAACCTCGTATAAAATCTGACCAGGTGACGTTGACAATAGCCTAAGACCCTATTACGAAATGTCACAAGCTGTAGCTAGGAAAACGTGCATGGGTGTGTTTATACTACTACCATAGGTACACCACCATTGACGTAAGTGCAATCAACTACTACTAGAAAGTTTTTCTTATTGTTTATACAATATGCGTCAATTTGTCAAGCAGGGAAAAACTTTTGACAGTTGCTTGTTTTCCATAATACAAAAAAAAAAAAAAAAAAAAAAAACTTTCTAAAGCTGTTGACCAACTATAGCCATGGTTATTAGCCTGGCCATCATAAAGTGCATTGTTTGCAGCACTCTGGGCCAGGACACACCTATTAACTGCATGTAGTTATCCATGCAACCAATAATACGATATAGTACCATCATCATCATAATCGAATTCGCAAACTGTGCAAGTTATGAAACTTTTATGATTAAGGCCACGCCTGACTATTGACCAGGTAATAGTTCTAAACTAGGCTAAGCAGCTGTCATATGTCCCACTTGAGAACCACTCCAATCCTTTTTGGCCAAACACATTTAAGTAAAAGTGCAATGACTTTTAAGCAAACTCAAGGACATTGTGGAAAATTATAAAATTGTGTCAATTTATGGCTAAAGTAAGCAAGAGGAAAAGTACTAACAGTGACTGCAAAAAAATTATGCCATAATGTGCCCTACTAAGCCCTTTAAGTACATCCATTTTGCAATGGAAAAAGAAAGTATGCAATGTAAGCAAGACCAACAACAAATGTGGGCCAACAACAGTGGCGTAATTGAGGGGGTGTACTGCAGAAAAGGCAGCCGATTTTTATTTAGTTAAGAATTGGCTCAAAAACAAGATTTTTTTCACTCTATAATTTTTCATATGCTCTTTTCCATTATGTGGTGTCTGAGTAATCGAGCACATAATAATTAGTTTTCACGGTATCCAACATGCTTATAAAAACTATAAAAAACTAATATATGACTCACATCATGACACATCAGCTGATAAGTTTTTAACACTAACCGCTTGCATCAATTTTTTGCTATACGATACTCATGATTTATGTTTAGAAAAGTTATAAAGTTTAAGAACTAGATAAAGAGATATGACCATCATATGATATTGAAAACAAAATTGAGAAAATCAAAAAAAAAAAGCAACAAAAATTATCTTTTATTGTCCTAGTACTTTAGGTGAATTTCTGCTCAACCCCCATTTATCTACGCCCGTGAACAACACACAATGGAAATTATATGAGTGCCTCGCACGTGTGAGTGTTTGTGCGTGGGTGTGACGGCTGTTGGTAAGGACGACACTTTACGTCAGCAACAGAACAAATACAAACCCGCCCACTTTGCCCCCTACTTCCCAACTCACAATCGCACATACCCAATCGGACTTGCAGGAACGTGTTACGCAATATAAAACCGCTTGTAACAAGCAAGTTTTTCTCAAAAGAAAAGTAACTACATAGTAGTATGTAGTATGACTTGAGGGTAAATGAATGTGGAAAAGTTTTATGCCTTTCTTTGTGCTTACTTTGCAGAGTTAAAATGTGGTCAGTGGTTTCCAAACTTTTTACTTACTTTGAAGGCAACAAAAAAACACAATTGATTACTTTGTGCTTACATTGTAAGGCGAAAAAATCAGCAGTTCACGCCTTTTGCTTGTTTAGTGGTTAGGGGGTTTTGGTAAATTTTCTATTTAGTTACACCTTGTCTTAGGTGTAAAAAAAGATTGTCGAATTGTGGATATATTTGAGCTCCTTTCGCTTTTGACAATAAACTTGACAAATATAGTTAAAAATTTACTAATTTCACTTTATTCGTTAGAAATGAGTGAAATTTCCACCAACTTTTGGGTACAGCCGCGTGCAAGCGTAATAAACAAAAGGGTGTTGACCTACGGGCGTTGCTTGATGAAGGGGTTAAACGCAGCTCAGATTTGTATTCAGCAGCAAGTTTGACGAACGGAACCATTATTTTGATAACAAATTTGAACAATTTGCAAGCGTTACTCTGGTGTAAGTCTATCCATTATGAAATGTCAAACCAAACTCAACAAAAAGCAACTATCAGCTGTTAAATGGGTTGTCAGATAAAGCAGTGTTGCCAACTCAAAATTGGGAACCTCTAGAAAAAACACGCTGTATTCGTGTATATTCATAAAATAAAACGATAAATTACAAAATAGTTTTTAAGTAATATTTCCAAAAGATATAAATACGTTACATTTTTATTTTTAATATTAACGCTTTTGCTTTTATCATTATCCCATTGCCAGTAATAATCTCAAATCTTCAGAAATTATTGAGACAACTTCTTTAACTATTTAGTGGAAACCCTTAAGAGTGTTGTTTAATTTTTGCGAATAAAAAACATGGGAATAAATCCGTTTTTGAATAATAGAGTTGCTATTCATAATCCCTGATGGTTCGGAACTCGTTGAGACAAATATAGGGTGGGCCATCTGTTGGTTTGGTTGTTAAACACTCATAATAAATAACATACCCGTCCAAATTGGATGCTCTTGTACGTATGTCAAGTTCAAAACTACTGAATTTTAGCAATGGATATTTTAAAAAGCGGTACAGGCGTACTATGACAATGGTCGTTCTGTGAAAAAAAAAAAACACAATTGAGCCCAGTGTCAACGAGTCGCCGGGAACATCGCCCTCGTTCGCTAGAATTTGGCATGCGGATCTACATTTACAAGCCAACAGACCATTATCAGCGTCGCTTATTCGTTCAATGGATGGGAGAACAGCCGGATGAGTTTTCGTCAATAAAAAATCATTGCAAATTATGATTTATCCATACGGGCTTGTAGAGCCAGCCGAGGCGGCCATTTGGGGAATATTATTTTTGAAAAATAAATGACTATTCTCAAACTTGCATTTGGTAAAGGGTTTTCCAATAAGAGGTGTTATTTTGGTATTCAAAGAAAAATGTAATTTTTTGAGATAAATGATCGGATGTTTATTTCATAATAAAGAGGAAGGTATGCCGTTACAACATCAGCCAAATGGCCACCACGACCACGCTTGCAGGACCATATCCTTTTCATGAAATTTTCCATAACCAAATCGCAAAGTGGCTGCCCTATGTCCTCGATAGCCTCACGAATTCTATCTTTGAGGTCTTGAATCGACGCTGGGCTGTTGGCGTAGACCTTATCTTTCACGTGGCCCCAAAGGAAGAAGTCGCAAGGTGTTAAATCACAAGATCTCGGTGGCCAATTGTGATCACCTCTTCGAGAGATAACACGGTCCGGAAACTTTTCTCGTAAAAGAGCAATGGTTTCGTTGCTTGTGTGGCACGTAGCGCCGTCTTGTTGAAAGTAAACGTTGTCTAGATCAATACCATCCAACTCCGACCATAAAAAATCATTAATCATGACGTTTGTGGAATGCACAATTCCAAAGAACGACGAGGAATGGACAAACCTGGGTTTTCTTCAACACTTTGGGCTACAGCAGCAATATTCTCAGTTGTTCTTGAGCGACGTGCACGGGTTTTATTCTTCACATCACTAACTTGTCCCAACAGCTCGGATTTTTCCACCAATTTCTGTATTGCGGTCCGACAAGGTGCTTCACGACGACCCAAAAATGCGAAATACCGGGTGATTCGAAATAACACCTCTTGTTGGAAAACCCTTTACATACATTTGCCCAATTTTTTTTATAAAATATACGAATAAAATGCAATGAAAGGCTTGAAAGCAGATGGCCCACCCTCTACTTAGATCATTTTATAATAATCTTGAAAAGTTCTTTTCAATTTCAGCGAATTTAAATTCGTTTTAGTTGAATTTTAAATGTATTTTATATAACGTTAATACCCTTAAAATAATTTTTCATATAATACTATACCTTACTATGTTCCAGTTAAAAGATTATTTATCTAACTCTGTAAATTTAAATGGCTAGCTTTAAGCAAAACTTAAATATTATAAAAATAAAGCAAACTAACTAACTAGCTAACTAAATGTATTTCAAATATTTGTGTATATAGCAGTTTTTAATACTTACAGTATTTATTTATTTTTATTTACGTAATTTATCTCATAAAAAAATCTCTACAAATGTATCTTTTTCAATACAAAGCATCTAGCTCTAGCAATAAATTCCCATTTTCATGCCATCAACTCCAACTGAGCACCCTAAAATATCCCTAAATATATGTAAAATTGCCTAGACCATTATCTAAACAGCAGGGCTGGTAATGTAAAACACCCAAAAGGCATGATGACTACAGTCCTAGTTAGGCATAGTAGTAAAATACTAAGGAGTGGTTTGGAGCAAGAAGTTGCCTACCAAATCGATGAATGAAAGTAACAACAACAACAGCAAGTGCGAGTAGCACAACACATAACAACGTATTAGAGGAGAGCCAACTGATTGTTAACCAAGTTACTGAATCAATTTGTGTACAGCCAAGTCATAGAGTCACAATGTCGCCGGCATCAAAGAAACGCAGGACTAGTCGCAGTAAGAGCAAAGGGCAGAGTTAAGGACATGTAGCACAATCCATAAAATGAAAATAGATTGCTTCGAGCAAATCAAGTTAAGTTTGTCATTTCAGTTACAAGGACAAACAAAAAGGAGTAAGTAAGAGCGTATCTATAAGTAGCACAGAGATTTAATCAAGGCATCAAGAGAGTAGCTTATATAAATTGTAGCCACATAAACCATTTAGCAACGACATTCACCTCATGTAAACAGCTTGACAAAGTCAAAATTGATGACCAGGCCAGCAGGACGGGACTGACTGACTGACTTACTGTCTCGGCTGGCTATATCAAGTCGCGTGACCCGATTTCCATGGCCCAAACAGCTGCCGCATATTTCACAGACGCCAGACTTTGTGACGGCGTAAAAAAAAAAAAAATGCCAAAAACCAGACGCTGAGACTGTAGACAGTCAAAACCCAAGTTGGCTATAAACACGCAAGGTGCTGGCTAAAACTGCGATAAAGTCAAGATACAAAAAAAAAAAATTTCGACAAAAGAAAAACCTGTAAAATGCACTTGCCGCATTGGAGCGCTGCTCAGAGCACGGTCATTGAACTGATCCAACCAAAATGAAAAATGAGAAAAATAAAAAACTCAAATTCGAAAAAAATCTGCTACAACAGCAACGGCAACTGAACAATTTATTTCATAATAATTGCATATATGCTTATGTACAATACAATATATAGTATAGTATATGTAATGAAATTGGAAAAGCAGCAGCTGGAAAAAACAAAAAATAAAGAAAATCAGGCACAGTTATTTATGTATTTGGCCGAAACGTCGGCGTCTGACTGCCTGACTTACACATACCATACATGTAGACAACAAAAGACCTCGACAAGTCGCCAAAAAAATAATAAAATAAAAAATAAAACATAGTTTTGTGTACCACGAAGAACTTGTACTCTTTAGGTATCAGTTTACCTATAATAGGGCAATAAATTTCTTATTACAGCGAGAGACTTCTCTGGAGACTTCCAGTAAGAATTAGAGATGGCACGTGATGAACTTTTTTGTGGCCGCCTAAAGTAGCTTTTCGCAACGGGCCTGGGCCTCGAAAACCAATTTCGTAAGTTTTTCTTGTGGTTTTTCATAAAGATATTCGTTATTAGATCAAAAGATGTATTTGATGAAAAATTTCTTATATGGAAAAATCACTGTAGAGGAATGTTGGGATGTTCATTTATATTAATATCCATATTTCTATCAGTATAAACGTTTTGCTTTGAGAATTCTTGATTTATTTTGAAAATTTTTACGAATTTTTAATTTCATGGACTTTTTATAGTTTGCCATTTCATATTTGTGGTCATTTGAGCCGGATTTCGAAATTTTTTCCAAAACAATTTTCTTTAATCTAAAATTTGTAAAAATCTGGTAAAATATTCATTTAATTCAAAGAATTGGTTCCGAAGTCTGCTTGAAACTATTTAGAGGAATCTCAACGGATATTTCAAAGTTTATTAAGTTCGATTAAAAACTTCAAATAGTAAATTAGGGCTATTTAGGGCATTACGATTTCCGTAGATGCTACTTCTTCTTTCTAATCATTAAGAAATTATAGTTGCATATTTTTTTTTGTAATTTATATTTTTTTTTAAACTTATGTTTATATTTATTAGTTATTATTCATTTTTTTTTATAACGTATTTTTTAAATTTTTAATGAATTTTTATTAAATTAATTTTTTTAAATTTATTTTTTTAAATTTATTTTTTTAAATTTATGTATTTATTTTTTTAAATTTATGTATTTATTTTTATAAATTTATGTATTTATTTTTATAAATTTATGTATTTATTTTTTTAAATTTATGTATTTATTTTTTTAAATTTATAATAATAATACATTTTTTAATTTTTATTAGATCGTTTTTATTTTCTTTTAGTTTTGATTCATTTATTTACTTAATTATTTTAATAAAATTTTTTTAATTTATTTTATTAATTCATTTGTTTTTTAAATGAATTTAATAATTTTTTTAAATTTGTTTATATTTTTTATTTTTTTTATTATATATTAATTTTTTTTTTATTTTTTTTATTATATATTAATATTTTTTTTATTTTGATTTTTCATTTATTGTTATAAATGAATTTTTTTTATTTTTATTTTTTATTTTTTGTATTAATTTATTTTTTTTTTTTTATTAGTTATAAATTTATTTTTTTTAATTTTGTTTTTTTTTTTTGTAATGTCATTTTTTATTTTTGTTTAATCTTTGTTCAGTCTTTATTAATATGAAATCAGCTGGTAAGAAAGGCTATAAATATCACGTTTTTAGGCTAAGTCGCTGGGATTATATAAATTAAATGAATAATAGATATAGGTATTAAATCAGGAACTAAGTCATTACTTATTTTTCTTCTTTTTTTTTTTTTTTTTTTTTTTTGTTTGATCATCTGTTTTAGGCTCCTTGAGCGTCTGATACTTTCTTAAAAATGTATTTAAAACTACTATTCTCAAAATTTCCAATTCTTTAATCCACATTGGTAGAAAACCGCTTACAAAAGGGTGCACCGGAACAGATTAAAGTTAACTACTCTACACTTTGTTGCCTAACCAAGTGTTACAAAACTGCTTTACAAGCTTATAAGACCTCTTTGCTACCCAAAAGAGCATCTCTTAAACTGGCAAACTAACATACAGAAAAACGTAATGCCAAATGAAAAACCATGAAAAAAAACAAGCTACAAAGCCCGCTCATGTGAAAATGAAGTTGGCCAAACAAAGGGGCCAACAACCAACTACCAACCCACCGAGCATGCGGACTAACTTGATTCAACTGGGCTCATAACGGAACGCCAACTTTTGCACAATGTTATGTAAGCATTGTGAATTTTCAGCATTTTTTTTCTTCTTTTTTTTGAACAACGGTCTTGCCAAAGTTCGCGGCTTACCGAAAAAAAAAAACAAGTAACCCGCAAAAAAGAAGATAGTCATATAGGAAAAACTGTCGATAAAGATGCAAAGAATGCGCAAGAATCAGCAACAAACTTGTTTCAATATCGCATAGTTGAGCTTGAAATATAATATTTTAAGTTATTTTTTTAAGATATTGCTACCAATTTGGTTAATAACAAATTGATGCACGCATTAAGTGCTACCCACTTGGACAGGACGGGGCCAATGAAATTTTTATGAAGACATCAAGAAAACTCATATTACTTTACATACTGTGTACTCTGTAATTACAAAGCATTTAATGGACATTTGGCCATATGTCGTATATGTGCAAATGGCCAAAATGATGGCCACAAAATGGCCAATAAATATAACAGCAATGCATAAAATTCATGTACCATATAGTACAACAACGGAAACAACAGGCAGCCCAAAGCACTTATATAATAGGTTTTTATATACATACTACAATATGTATGGTTGTAGTATCGGGATACTCAATCATTTGAATGAGTTATATCGGGTGTTTTTTTTTAGATGTTTTTCAATTGCGATCATGTAGTACAACAAAAGAAACAGCAGGCACTAATGGGCATAGCATTATGTTAAATGTATGCTATATGCGTGTAATAACAGTCATATTTTTAGAGGTTTTTTTTATAATGTTGCGTTCTTCTTCTCTTTTTTATTCATTATTGTTTACTTTTTATCACGAATAGAGTTCCTACCGAAGACCTCTTTCAGTGCTCTGTGAAAAACAGGTTCAAGACATCCTTATATTATTATTCATATTTTCATTGTTACATATTTTATGAAGACGCTTATTTTACCATCGCTTGTTTTCTTAATAATCACATTGCCGCATCTGGTATGATGAGAACCGACAATGCATCAAATAAGGTTCCTGCTGCTTTAAAAATTAAGTCAGCCAGAATGTCACCGCTATTTAAATCTAGTATGAAACAATCATATAGTTTTTGTTTCCAAAACTGCGTGATAATAGTTTGCAAGACTATTGACTCGAAATTGCACGAGATACATTGGATTTATGAAAAAATGGGTTCTGTGACGTCATCTTTAAAAATGGAACTTCATTCCAACGCCAATGCCTCTGGAAATTTTTTGTGAGATCATTTGATAACTTAGAACGCAGTATCGCGCGTTCCATTTGTGAGATGCGAAATAAATATTTTCAAAAAGTGGCCAAAATCTTAGACTTCAAAATAATAAGCCACAAAAAATATCCCGATAATTGTAAACGAGCAACTCAACTTCTGCTATAAATAGTTGAAATTTTGAAAAAAGTTTTTGAAAATGTTCATAAGTACATTAATTTGGATTTCAGGCAAGAAACCACCAAACATTCTTAAGCTTCAGATTCAATATTTGAAAAAAGTGAAATATGCGAAAAAAGAAAACTGACTCTAGAAAAAACACCCGATATTTTTAAATATGCAAATTAAATTGTACTTTGGTAGTTTAAATATATACTATAATATATTAATAGTTGAAATTTACGTCAAACGTGTTTGAATATATTCAAAAGTAAATTAACTTTTTGTAAATAAAGCTGCAATATATGGAAATTTTAAAATAATAAATGCAAAGAGTTACTTTCATGTTAGATTTCTTATAAGAAACTATAGCCTTTACAGCTGACATTTATAAAAAAAAAAATCCCCTAGATAAAATAGGGGGAATATTAGAATGCGAAATCTTTAAAAAAAAGTAGTTTTTCTTAATATATAAAAATCAATTAGAATTTAGGGTATCCCAGTAATCTTTTCCAGTTATTCTCAATCGTTCGCTATGGTTCATTTGTGTACAAGCTGATTGCTCTTAAGTTCCAAAAGTTACTGTGAAATTTTCTTGAAATATAAATTTCACATAATTAATGTTTCTTTCCCTTAATAGCAAAAAATGTAAATAGGAAACAAATTTTTTGCTACTATTTTTTTAATTTACAACTACTTAAAGCATAACACTGATCAAAACTTTTAAATTCCAGCCACCACCAAACTCCAAGTTACCTTTTCTGCTCTACTTTTCCAATCAAGTGTTATGGATTGCAAGCTAATTCTCTGACGTCAACACCCCTAGAGGCAGCTTCAAAATGCAATTATAAATTTCCCTGAACTCTCAAACATCAAATTATAACCACGCAACATTCGTGGACACTCGAACCCATGCTCTAGTAACATTTTTTTTTCTTTTTTTTTGAGAAATAACGCACAACAAGCTGTATAAACATTGCCTTAAAATTACTTGCCAATGGCATAAAATATGCATAATATAATATGATAAGATATAGTGCTTGTGGCATTGTTTAAGTCTGCCCAATTTTACTGATAATAAAATTATGTATTTTTTGATTTTTTTTTTCGTAGCTACATTTTGTCTTTTTATACACTGTACACAATTGAGTCAAGGTTATACTAGTTTGCTGCAAGTTATGTAACAGGCAGAAGAAGGTGTGATAATATGCTCCCTGTTTCTTAAAAAAAAAAAACGCTAAATGTTACTAAAGGATGTGAATTTTGCGTAAGAAGGTTATGTTTGTTAATTCATATCGATATCTTGAACGTTCTCTCATAGGAGAAATTCTGACACTTCGATCTCAGAGAGCTTAAGAGCTGGTGACGTAAATTAAGGGCATTTGCCATATGTTTCACATCATAAAACAACCCAATCAAATTTCGTTACATTTATGCAACTTATTGCTAACAATCTTGCAAAAATGATAAAAGGTTAGGTAGCCTTTCCTTACAAACTGAATCTATACTTTATTTTATATTCATTAATATAGAGATGACTGGAGCCATTAAAATTTTGTATGCATACTCATGTGACCCTAATAAAAATGGAAACGTTGACATCTGCATAAAACATCTCTATTCGCTACACCACAAACCATATCCCTTAAATACGCCTACAATCAAATTATCAATGAAAAAGTTTTTTCTTTGGGAACATCTATCGAATGGGATGAAGTAACGGGGGTACTCCCCACGAGCACGTAGTTCCCTTAAGAGGCCCATTGAACTGAGAACCACATTACACACATAAAATCTTCGGAAAAAAGAAGTGCCCGTCGATAGTCAAAACCGGATCTACTTTTCTCCTTACGGCTCTTGGTGCAGGGTATACCACTGTCGGACACTGACCCAATTAATTTCCATTTTTTTATTTTTTGGTAATTTAGTGCCAGAGTGAGATGGCTTGTATACGCTGATTATTTTTTTTGGCAGCGCTGAGTACTACTGATAAGGTTGTTAAATAATATGCCAAGCAAACCAGCTCAGCTTTTGGTTGAACTTGATTCAACCGACTGAGTGACTGACTGACGACTGACTGTGTGTCACGAGTCCAAAAGTGATATCAACCGAATACAACCGGCTCCACTATAAATAGTTACCCTTAAAAAAAAACAACAAAAACAAACACAACAGTTGCTGACATTGATTATAAATCTTGACAATGGCAAATGCTCAATGGAAGGAGGCGGGTCTGTGGGCACTACGCCATCGATTTGACCGACCGGCTGGTTGGCTGGCTGTCAGTTCGTCCGGTTTGATGCGCTGTCCGTTTGACTAGCTGACAATTTGCACATAAATGAGTACATAATATATATTATATACTTTGTATGCTCGTATCTAGACGTCTGTCATAGTGTCATTAATAGTTTGCGCTTTAACCATAAATATTTCAAATAGACCGGTTCGATGCCATCATTTTTTTTTAAGCTCCTATATAAATATATCATTTAAAGAAATTCAAAAAAGTTCTAGACAGATATTCGTATCTTGATATAAAATGACTCAGCAGCAGTGACGACCGACCAATCCGTTGAAATTATCGACGATGACGATTGAACTTGTTGTGGTTTTTGTTATTGTTGGAACACTTGTTTGGCATTCCACCGAACTTCAATGATATTCGAGAGCATGGAACGACATTCGGTTTTGGAGCTAACCAACTTTGCTGAGCGAGCTGCAAACTGATCCAAAGCGTCACGTGCGTTTTACAATATACAATTTATTTTTATTTTTTCCTCACTTACATTTCATTTTCTGTCATGCTTTATTCGTTTTGTTTTTGGTTTCTTTTTATTATGTATACCAAGTGTAGTATGTATATCATATTGCTATAAAGCCTATTATACAATACCATTTTTGGAATTCGTTAAATTTTTTTCGTTTTGTTTTGCAAAAATGTTTAGCACTGAAATTCTTTTGGTCTTATATACTTTGTATAAAAGAATTGAGATTAGACATTTGAGTTGTTTATAGATACTATTTTTGGGAGGCACCCTGTTAAGCTTTCCTTTTGTAGAAATTCTTAGCTCTCAACCGAATAATTTTAATCGAATTCGTTTTCTAGTTGATGGAAGGTAATTTAATTAATTAATTAATTTAATGAAATTCTTAGGTCTTATTTGAGACGTTTATAAAGAAATGATTTTCGGAGGCACCCTGTTAAGCTTTCCTTTTGTAGATATTCTTAACTCACAGCTGAATAATTTTAATCGAATCCGTTTTCTAGTTGATGGAAGTTAATTTAATTAACGAATAATTTTAATCGTATACGTTTCCCAGTTCATAGTAGGTAATTTAATGAAAATTCTTAGGTCTTATATGAGACGTTTGTAGATACTATTTTTCGGAGAAACTCTTTTAAGCCTTCCTTTTATTATTATTCTTAGGTTCACAATCGAATAATTTTAATCGTATTCGTTGTCCAGTCGATAGAGGGTAATTTAAAAAATAAATTTCGTAGGTCTTACATACTTTGTATAAATACATTAGTGACTTGGATCGTTTTTAGGATAAACCCATTTAAGCCTTCCTTTTACTGATATTTTTAAATTCACAATCGATAAATTTTGATCCGATCCATTGTCCAGTAAATGATGGGTAATTTAAAAACTAAAATCCTCAGCTCTTATATACTTTGTATTAATTGTAAAAAAAATTGATACTTCAAACGTTTATAAATGCTGATTTTCGGAGTAAGTAAGCCATAATTTTATAGATATTCACAATCGATTAACTTTAATCGGATTCGTTTGACAGTTAATAAGAACTGTCGTTCTAAGATATTTGTGTATGTATGACTGCATTGATATTAGACACTTGAATCGGTTATAGATACAATTTTTCGGAGTAAACTATCTAAGCCTTCCTTTTATAGATATTCTTAGATTCACAAACGAATAATATGGATTGTATCCGTTTTTCAGTTAATAGTGGGTAATCTAAAAACTAAAATTCTCAGATATTATAAACATGGTAAAAAAGCATTGATATTGCACACTTGAATTGTACATAGATACTTTTTATGGGAAAGTTCGTCCTATGACTTCCTTTTATAGCTATTCTTAGATTCACAATCGAATCATTTTAATCGTATCTGCATTCAAGTAATTTGAAAACGAAAATCTTGTATACTTTGTATAAAAATATTGATATTAGATACTTGAATAGTTAATAGATACTATTTTTTGGAAAGATCTAAGATTTCTTTCTTGGGTATATTATGGGTGATTTAAAAACACACACATTCAATTTCAATTTAAGTCGGATTTCTAACACAAGCTCTATACATACTCGAAACAATAGTTGTCTCAAAATTCAAAAGACATATCAAAATTCGGAGTTCAGAGAGATCCCAAGTGCTATATTATCAAGACTAGGTACATTTTAAATTCCAGTTTGATTTTAAGCAAATGTCCGATAGATTTATTTTAAATATTGAAAACGATCAAAGCGTCGTTTAAATCGTTTGGGAAGAACTCCGAAAATTTGAAATTTTTGTTTGCCTTGGTGTTTTCTGATTTTCCGAAAGATTTTAAATACTCGACTATTCAACTCACTTTAGTGACTCCTGGTTCAGTCTTTTTTCAGATTTTTTACAAATCGAAATCCATTAGTGTTTATTTAATCTTTCAATTTAACGTCTTTAATTGGCACGTCTAGCTTACAGTTTTGATTAGTTCTTTAAATTCGAATCAATCATAATAGTTTTACAAAGAAATCTATAACACGTTATTTACTCTTCTAATTCTGAATCTATTCTTGTGCGACCATATATTATAAAATTTTTGCAGCTTTTTTGAGCTCGATTTGAATCAATTTATATTCGTGTTGCCACAAATGATGAACTCAGATATCACATACATAAGTAAATATTTACCCTTCTGAGCGTGTTCGAGTGATTGCTTTTAGGGGGTTCTTCAACTTTACAAAAGATGTTTCGGTCTAAGTTTGGTTTTTTCTTATATGATCACGTTCGTTTGCAGTGCCAAATGTTTAACTATGTATATAAATAAATATACATATTTTTATATATAGTAAGCTTGCTAATTTCTTGGGCACGCTTAGTCAAGCATGACAATCAAAAAAACAAAAATTCCTGTGTATATTTTGCGTCATCGAGCATACAAAAAAAAAACTGCATTTTATTAGGAATTTTAAGCCATATTTTATATAGAATATATATTATTATTAGTTCTTTTGGCTTATGTATAAAAACAAAATGCATATTAAAGCAGAAATATTTTCACGCCTAAATGGCAAACGAAACCCATAAATAAAACTTAAAATTTAACACGTGCTAAATTCTAAAAAATGTGCAGCACAATCTTTATGGCATACTGACGTACAAAGTTTTTCCATAAATATAATACAAATTTTTTTTCAAAGCTTGGCTGTTGGTTGCTTATTTTTGCTAAATCAAGAAACCAAAGCAAATTAATTAGTAACCATGTGTGACTGGGCAAACAGACTCTTATATATAGATGGTATACATAAAGATTCAAAGACGTGACATTTACAAAATCCGAGGGTCAGTGGGCACAACAAATTACAAATTATGAAAGGTGTGCAAAAAAAAATTTTAAATCTAAACAAATCTAACAGCTGCCGCCTACACAAAGTAAACAAAAAAATATATATAATGAAAAATTTAATTAAATTAACGCGAGCAAAGTAAAACTATAATATGGGGCACAAAAAAAAAAAAAGTGAATATTTGAGCAAAAACCATAAACCATACTTTGGGGTTGCTTGGCAGCCTGCATAAAATTTGCGAATAGCCGAAAAACAAACGTAAAAACAAAGCAAAAAAAATGAACGGAACGGATACAAGCGTTGCGACATCCCGATTATGTTATACACTGACTGTACGTAGGATGGCTGCGAGGAATTTCGAGCCCGGAACTGTCAAAAATCGCATCGAAGAATACAAGTTCTGAAAATTTTACTTTTTTTCTTCACTTATAAATTGTGAATTTCGTTTTTCATAAGAAAGTCTTGAGCTTATCATATAACACATAGAAAAAATTAGCGTCCAGTTTTCCTAGAAGCGCTTCAAGAAAATATTTTATTAAAGGGTACTCCAATCCCATAAGTAAACGCAAATGAAAAAAAAACCAAGTTGGGTACTTTATTTTGTAGCTTCATTATTGGCATTCACAGTATGTCTGAAAAATGATATCCCTGATGGGTAAAATTTTCCATGACATTTTCTGAGAGAGATATATCAATGCAGCATATCTCTTCGAAGATGTGGTTTATTAGGGCTTGAAAAGTGAATACAAATAGCACATAAAGGAACATGATCCAACAATTAGAAGGTGCCGCAATGCACAGGTGCGTTATTCGTGTCTTTCTGAAAAAGAGAGCACAGGTTCAATTTTTGTACGGTAGCTATTTGAAATGGTGGACCAATTTCATAGTGGGATTTTTTTTTATATGAAGTTTTTTGCGTATAGGCCGTAAGCCTAAATTTGGATGATCCTCACTTGTTGGCCACCAAGAAAACACATTCTTTGCCACTAAGCTTATATACCTCTTAAGCTTTGGAGTACAGTGTAGAGAGCCCAGCAGCTTTTGGGCTGCCTTTGTCTGAAACCTACGATCTTTGTTGTTGTAGCTCACGTTGTTGATCAGAGTTTTCAATTCAATTAAATGCTCTGGCGGGTACAACATGGGCCGTTGTTGTTCAGAAACCTGGATACTACTGGTCTGGAGCTGAGCCTCCTTTTGTGCGTAATTCACTTATGTACGTATGTATGTATATACCATATAATAAAATAAATTTCAATATGCAAAATAAAAGCAAATCAAAGTATACTATGCGCCATTGTATGAATTGAGCTGAGCTGAGCTGCGCAGAGTCGTTGTGTGGAGTAGTGTAGAAGCGTCGTCCAGACCAGACCGGGGGCTCTGCCACGTTTGCCCGATACAAAAGGCGCGTCCAGTTGCTTTATGTGCGCACCGGATGTTTTTCATATAGTCCGAGCTCTATGTGAATTGTGAACTTATCTCAATGAAGAGTGACATCGGCAACGAGCAACGTTTTTCTAGAGACCTAAAGTTGCATTTATTTAATATGCAAACTGTTGCAATTGAGGCATTGGGTGGGTAAATATTAAAGCGTAAACAGTTTATCTACAGGCTGTGCGGATAATGAAGCTAACACACAATAAAAATCTTGACAATTTAAACTCATAAGCAGTTGATAAACATGAATTTGTATCACTTTGCTCACAACAAAGCATTTATCCATTTGAACTTACTCTTGCACTTGACAGCGGATAACAATGGGCGACTAAATTGACACCAACAATTAAGGCAACTTAGTATTTGCAGGCTTATTTGAATGCCTAAATCAATGGGAATCACAAAGATTCTGAAAATAAAAGCCCCCGAATGTTATGTAAACTAAAAAAAGACGCATCATGATGAAATGCTTGCTAGGATTACTTATCCGATAGAGCAAGTGCAAGCTCACGTAATATATAACGAAAATCGAACGAAGCCATTATTTGTACGCTTATCCGACTACCTAAATCGCAAAGATTCTAAAAATAGAACCCCCATGTTGCACAAAAAACTTATGTAAAATGACAGATAACACTAACAAACTTATCCGAAAGACCAAGCTCTAGCATACATTATAAATAACGAATATATGTAGAACGAAGCATATATTAATACGCTTATCCGACTATATAAGTCAATGAGAATCGCATAATTACTGAAAATTTAACGTAGCTTTAGAATATTTGTGTGCAAAATGTTGGAGTCCTTGTCCTGTTTCTTTAAAAAATTTCCTTATAGGGTAAAATCTATAATAGTTATCCGTCTGTTTGAATAAACATCGATGTCTTAGCAACCATAAGAGCTACAAACGAATATCCGACTGCACAGACAAGAAAACTTACACCAAAAAATAATTTTATCCGTTTACTCAAATTCCAACGGATAAAAGTGAAAAAAAATTTCGTCCAAATCGGCTGCAATTTAAAATGCAAAACGCCACACTTCACTGCATTCCCACATTTTGTAATTTATGCGCATAAAAAGCAAACCACATTCGAAAACTAGACAGCAAGTAAGTGACACCGAAACCGCTTAGAATTCCACTCTAAATTAAATAATTAATTTATATAATATCTTAAGCATGCAATGATTGCAGATCAAAAGATAACATACCGCATACGAAATCTAGCAATTAAATCTGCTTAGAGATCCAATTGAGCGATAAATGAAATCATTTATAACATATCGAATTACGGATAACACCGGATAACATTATTTAAGTCACTTGCTACAAAATATTGTTGATAGCATAAATTTATAAGATTAAATAACTATTAAATCAAGTGCCGGATAACATTTACAACTCGACAAAGGCCCATTAACACACATCAAATCAAGGTTAATCAAGCGAAATGTGTTAAAATATTTACACTAAGCGAATGTCATTTTAAAACGCGCTCAGTTATTAAACTTATATTCATTAACATTATATTCATTGTAGTCTTAGTAGTTTGTTTTCGTTTTCAATGTCAGAATCCGGCCAGCCAGCCAGTCAATGAAATTACTTTGCACAAATTACCGACATAGCCGGTACCGGACCACACCAGACAATTGACAATATCTAGATATGTGTTATAATATGAATATGTATATGTCACAATTTATAACGCTGAAATTGTTTTTTATATGTGAGACACGAGTATTTTTACTTTCGGATATTGTGGGCGTATATATTTCTATCTATGTACTGGACTATGTTCGTACTCTGAATGCGTTTATTAACACATTAAGCCGACGTTGTGCGCACCAGTTGTATTTGATTTAATAAATTTGATTAAGATTTATGAGCGTGGGGGTTTTTAAAATTTTTAATATCTGCCGAAAAGCCATAAAATTTTTTTTTGGTATGCTGCACATCATGTGATCTATTGTTGTCCTAAAATTAAGTAATGAATATAAATTGTTACGATAAAAATAGCTTCCAATTATATGTAGGTTAGGCAATTATGTTATCAAGTGTTAAAAAGGGGGTTTGCCAAGGTTGCGGATAACTTTTGTATAGAGAGCTACAGCGAAAAAAAAGGCTTGACAAAAAACATTTTGGCTAGATTTCGGATAACTTTTGGATAAAAACCAACAAACTATGTAAGCTTATAAACGTGACATAAATGCGTGTTTTTGTTGTTAAGCACATGATAAATTAGCTTCAAACTAATTTTAGCTTTATCCAAGGGGAAAAAAAGGTAACAAAAAAGTTGTTAATTGCTATTTAACAAGTTAAATTTTATCAGCAATTATGATCTTGTTTCATAACTAATTTGGGAACGAAATTGGGTTGAAATTATATATAAGTAGGCAAATGTCATAAACTGGTTACAATATAGATTTGAGTGAGCATTGACTGGCGGATAAGTTTCGGATAGACACGAAAATAAATGCCATTAATTTTCGTAATGAAAAAGTTTTGTATACTTTTGGTACACTTTTGTATAGCAGAAACATCTAGAATTTATCCAGGTTATCAAAAGATGTCTTTGGCAAAGCCCTGCGATAGCTGCTACTTTGATGTAGATACTCAAGTGGTCAAAGTCTGACTAGAAACCGACTACTACTGAGAAAAAGGAGAGATTAAGGCGGATGAGAAAGAACACTTCATATAAAAAAAATCCCAAATGGAATATCCCAAATGTAGACTGAAAGAACCAATGAGAAAGCTTTGATTACCAATTCAAACATCATAATAGCAAAATTCCCATATGATACAGGTTAATAAAGTTAACTTTTTATAGGAATTCTTCACTTAAACGTTAAAAGAAGAAAGGAATCTAACGAGTTGATCAATCATTCTGTGCGACAAACTACATAACTTTAATAGATGATTAAGAAACATTCTTCCGAATGGACAAAAAGTACCTTAGGATAATAAATGTAACTTACAGGCTGAAAAGACAAATTAAAAAGCTCATAAATCTCATAAGCAAAAATCCCAGAGAAGACCGAATGGTCAAGTGTATATTATAGACTACCCGGACACTTGGGAACAAATTTTTATGACAAACTGTTGAATCTGCAGATTCTCGCTCAAACATGGAACACATAGATTCTTGATGCTACCAAGCACAGTTGCAGACAATGGTTCACGGATGGGTCCAAAACTGAGCATGGTGTAGATGTTGGAGTCGTTGGACCCAACACCAGAATCTCTTCTGCAATGAGTATCAGGCCCAGCGTCTCTCAAGCAGAGATTCATGCCATAGAGATCTGCGCCCACAGTATCCTTCACAAGGGAACTAGGGGAGCAAACATCTGTATTTACTCAGATAGCCAAGCTGCTATCAGGGCATTATCATCATGGAGCATCTCCTCCAGGATGGTTAAAGAATGCCATAATTGCCTCCAACTCCTGTCCTCCCGGAACAGAGTAGTGCTATGTTGGGTACCTGGACACTCAGAAGTGGATGGTAACACGATCGCTGACGATCTAGCACGACAGGGTGCCTCCACCCTGACTGCGTCCCCTGCGTCTTTCCGTGGTATTGGTTGGTCCACAATTAAGACCATGGTAAACAAATGGGCTGCAGGAGAACATACGAGATACTGGCTCTCCTTACCGGGGCTGCGACAAGCAAAAGCGCTTGTCAAACCTCTGGATATGATCAAGACAAAAGGTCTTGGCAGAGCGGACTTAAAACTTCTGGTAGCATACCTATCTGGCCACCACACTGTTCGATACCATCTACAGAAAATGGGCCTATCGAATTCTGCAGAGTGTAGACTCTGTCTCGAGAACGATGAAACCACCAGACATATTCTGGTGCTGTGGGACAGAGCCTGTCACATGGGAATGGAACGGATTAGTCCCTTCCATCTTAGGTCAATACCAACAAAAGACCTACTGCTATTCATGCGGAAAGCGGAAAGTCTTTTGCAGTGACTTATGGGTACGGTACAAAAGATCTTCTGGTCGCAGTGCCCCACCTCTTAGTGAGGAACCCATGCAAGGAGAAGGAAAAAAAAAGAAAAGAAAAAAAAAGCACAGTTGCAGACAATAGGATCTTTTAAGTAATGTCCACAGCTTGCAAGGCACTACTCCCCAAATGATATTATTATAAAATTTTGTTAAAAAACATAAAATTTATTTTAAGTTATTCACTGCTTATAAAGCGTTTTAAATTTGTCGTTCTAAGTTTTTATCACGTAAATTATAGTTACACTTTCGAAAGAGAATTGATACTACATGCCCAAAAAACATCCAGCACTTAATCGCTGTTTCTAAAATCTTAAACAAACCCGATTTCAATTGCATAAAAATATATTGGGTAACACCAAATAAAAACTGCCATAAATTCGGGCATTTACGCAACGTAAAAAAGTATCCGAGAAGTTTCCGGAAACTATGCAATAAATCTTAAAAAACAAAACCTACCAGAAAAAACACACAAAATCATCGGAGATTCATCTGAAATTACAATTTACTTTTTAAGCACGTGATGAATTCACTTTCAAGCGATTTGAAAACTTGAAATCGCTTTTGTCTATTTATCAAGTCAAATTAGTTTATCAACAATTCACCAACCATCTAAAGCCACGTAGACTGGAACCAACTCGACGGAACATGCATGTGTGGAACCAAAAAGCCATACGTCACTTAGGTCAGGCCCCACAACCAGCGCCTATAAATAATGCAGAGCTCAACAATTTTAGACACTTTCGGGGCAAACAAACAAACACAAACAAGCACAATGAAAATTATTGATTTTTTGTAACCCAAAAAAAAAAGAAAAACCCATTCACCTGTACACGAAAAGGGTCTTCCCAAAAAGGGGTTGGTCTGCGCTTGGTGCACGTAACTTTTGGTCAGCGCCCGCCCCAATTAGAGCACATAGTCAAGTTGAATGAACTGTAAGCGCTGAAAAAAAATTTGAGTTGCAATTTGGAGGGAAAAAACTTAAGCTTTAATAGAGCAGCTACTACAACAGCTAGCTAATGATGCAGCGAATTTGTATGTGACTTTGGCTTGAATTTCCAAGATGAATCAGCCGATAAAACAAGTCACGTCAAATGCTCATTTGAGCACGTACACAAATCACCAAGAACACATCCTAAAGCGATTTAATGCCGACTTATTGAAATCGATTGATACTGTCTGTAAAGTTCTAGTCTCTGTCATGACGACGACAGTGCCACATTTATGTCTCAAACTACTTGCTCATACATTAATAATTGCTGCATATTTTTTTTGCGCATGGGATTGGATTGCTGAGCTCGTGAGTTGCATGAATTTTTGAAAGCGTAACAGATTTTAAGCGTACAACGTAACTTTTAAAAGTCGTTTTTGGCATCACGTGAGGCTTACAATTTGTTGGTCAACGCCGTGAGTTTAATGAATGGAGCAGCATTTTTCGTTAGACGTTAACATAATTTGTCTATTGGCTTGCATTGATATTAAGATAAAAACTACTTGAGGCTTTAATAAATGGCTCACGATTTGTGTGCAAAAAAGTTCCCAAGACTTTGGAGGCAACTTTCAAATAAGAATAAAACAAAAAATTTTTGCCTTTTAAAAAAATTCTCGTTATGTACTTTATTGTATATGTTTATGTGGGTCTTGTAGATAAGATAAGCTGGCACAACAATTGATTTTAGCAAGGTTGGAAGTGATTTTTTTTATGGCTACCAACAAAAGTTTTTGGGCAAAGTTTATAAGAATTCTATGTTTCAAGGCATTTCCTCAAAAGCTGCAAACAAGAAGAAGAGCAAGTGCAAACATACTTTTATTTAAACTTTTTTTTTTTTTTGGGTGCTGCCTAATTAGTACTTTATCAAAACATTATGTGATATATGATACACTTACGAAACATTTGTCTTAATTATATTATAAAGCGATAGAGTTGCAGATATAAAGCACGCGGCCGTAATTCATAATTTGGTATAATCAAAAGAATTAGCTCTACGCTTTATCTAAGCAACAAATTGTGCAAGGTTGGGAAAGTATCTTATCTAATGAAGCGACCAATCTATCTAGTATTTACTAGTAAGTATGGCTATTTTTTTCAAGAGTTTTTCTTTTTTTAATACGTTTGCATGCTAACAGTTGACTGCCATACGTACACCTGTCAGCTGTTTTATTTTCGCTATTGTTAAACATTTAATTTTAAATTGAGACAGACACCCGAACCACTTTTTTAAATTATGGAAATTTCATTTTAAAAATCAGTGCTCTTTAAAAAAGTACCTTCAGCTAATATTTTAGCTTGGTTATGCTTACATAGTTCAATTTCCCTTTTACGAATTTCTCTAAAAGGAATTTTTCCATAATACAATACAATACTTTTATGAGTTCCTTAGAACGAATTTTCTTTGCAAACAATTTTTCCACTATATGAATTTTTTCATGTACACTATTTTTATGATCTTCTCAGAGAATTTCAGCAATTTTCTATATAACCATACCATAAACATTACAATAGGAAAGCTCGACTGTAAAAATTCCGCCATCTATTACGATTAGACCCCAAGAACCGCATGCCAAAAATTCAATATTTGGTGCTGATTACTCTAGTTTACACGAAAAATGAACCTTACAAATTTTCGGTTTGGTTTTTATTAAAGGCCCATACGCAGTTCGAAAATTTAACGAAAAAAAATTTTTAAAAATTATGTTAAGCTTTAAGGGGTCTACGCAGAATGCAAAAATATTTCGCACGGAATGACAAAACCATATTAAAAAAAAAATCCCTAATGGGATTTGTCATTTGTCATTCCGTGCGAAATATTATTTTTGCATTCTGCGTATAGGCCTTTAGGCTGAAAGAGAATTCTTCTAAGATTCTAAGATCTTCGAAATCGGATAGGAACTGTAGATGTTATGGAACGAGATATTGACGAATAATTGAAAAAAGTGTCCAAAAACATGTTTTTCGAAAAAATCTCGAAAACGGTGCTTAAGAAAAAAAAAAAAAGGCTTGTCATTTTCGTGTTTCTCGACCCAAAATTACCCTAAAAAACACTTTTCTACGAAGGTTCACTCGTTGACCCTTAAATTTGTAAACTAGTGTTATCGGCCGGTGGCTTCATCAAAAATAAAAGTAAAGTTACTCTGGTAACGCTCATATAGTGGCCCCAAAAAATCATTTTTCAACATATTCTACCAATAAAAATGCACCATATATGCTGCTATAGAAGGGCAGCAATCACAGAACTTCCCGGAACCAGACTGTTACCAAAATCTTCCTGTTGTATCGAGACAGGTATTACCCTGGCATTCTAAGAGAGAAATAAATAGTTACCTAACAACAACTACCAGAGATTCCTTCATGCTACCAAGGAAAGCAAAGTCTAAGAGCTGTTTAAAAGCGGAAATCTCAAAACTTTGCCGGAACTATCTGTGGACTGTCGTTTTGTAATTGAAGAATTTCAGAAAACCTCTATAACATTTTTTTTCTCCAAATATGATACATATCAAAGAATCTTGGTCTTAGCTTCCTTTGTTAAAAGACCATTTCAGCCAAGTATGTTGCATATCAAAGAATTTTGGTCTTAAACGTCAATCTCAACGGCCTATGTTCGATGAAATATTATACTTGAGACTAAGTCCCAACTGCAAATAATCATTTTGTTTCTAAATTACAGTTTGTAGAAAAAGCTGTAATAAGATAATTCCAGATAACAGCAACTTTGAGCTTTCTTTGATACAATAACGTTTTGCCCAAATATGATACTTTTCTATGAATCTTGGTCTTAGAGCGTCAGATTCCATTACGTATAGGCGTCAAAAGCCCAAGGTTTTATTTTCCTGATACCGAAATTAAATTTATTTAAAATGTTACTGTTTGGTTTTTTTCAATATAATATAATAATTTTCTTGCAGCCTTTGAAATATTAACAATCAGAGGACCGACGTTGTTTCTACAGACTCCATTTTGACCACGAAAATTTCTGCATCGCAGCATTTAAAAGTCTTAAGGCATCGTTGGCCAACCTTTCAAAATTAAACCCCATGAATTTTGAACTTTTAGCACAGAAAGTAAATCACCATCAGAGTGTGTCATACACACAGTGTAAAAAGTAAAAGCTAATAAAAACTAATACTGAGTCATACATAGAGAGCAATAAATAACAAACATAAAATGCAATGCATAAAACATGGGCGCCCAATTATGAAAGAGGAATTTTTCGTGGCGTAAAGAAGTCGCAATTAAAGTGAGAGCAAGAGAAAAAGTGTAGCATAAAATGCATTGGTATTTGTGCGCTTACCTGTTTGTGTGTTTTTATTCGTTGTTATCTTTGTGCTGCCTTTTGCCTTTATATTTAGTTGCCCTTCCTTTTTACTTCAAGTGGCCACTGCTGCAATTTGTCGTTTTTTTTTTGTTTGTTTTTTGTTACGTCCACTCTTTTACGTTCTGGTTCTGACCTTTTTTTTTAAGTGCTTTGCTTTGCTTTGACGTCTTTTATTATTTCTTCTTACTTGAACACTTTTTTGCTGCTTGTGCACACACGCGTTTTGTTTTGCTTGCCTCGTTCGTTTGCTTTTTTATGTTTTCACTTTCACAGGTAAATTCTATGTAAAATAAGAGAAGAATTTCGCATTTTTAGCAATGCATTTTGCTATGTTTTATGCCTTGCCTTTAGCATGACTCTGCGGCATTAAACAACAGCAAGTAATCGTATGTTTGTATGTATTAAAACTTTATATAGCTTCGATTCTTTTATACATATATACAATATATATTTGGCCTTTACACAAGTCGAAAACTATCCGCCGACTACCTTCCGATGCGAGCGTTAAAACAAACTGTGACGTTTTGTGGCTCGCTGCTCGAGCCAGAGCGCGTGATACCGTTACGGAGCGCAAGCGAGTGCGCAAGTGTGTGGGGGAGCAGCGAGTGCCCTGTTGGAATTCGCGGAACACTTTTCCTCTTAAATGCAAATTTTGCTTTAAATGCAGTTTGTTTACAAAATAAGAGCAGTGTCTAAAACTGAGATTATAAAAATAGCTACGTTACTCATTTAGAAGGCCGTAAGTTAAAAATCATCAGATCTTGAATATGTTGTTTGCATTTTTGTAAGAATGATTCGTGACATTTTTATATTTGTGAATAATTTTTAAAACATGCAATTAATACGTAATTTGCTTTTTTTAAATTTAAATATCTGTGCTTCAAATTTTGTATCAAAGCATTAATGCAGAAAAAGATTTGTTTTGACTTAGAAATACGTTTTTCTTCATGTGAGTTACTGCACTAATTTTTTTGTGATGCAACCAGTGGTGCCTAAAGTTTAGCGACTAAAAATTTCAAATTAAGATTAATGTGGAATAAAAAATTTTGTCTGCAGTAGGTCGAGATGGACAACAAAAAACTACACTTTTATTGGTTACTGCGGCAATTTTGTCGAGGTGAAACATGTGAAATTTTAGTGACAATTTTGAGCAAAAGAAAATGTGCTCAGTTTCAATTGTTTTCTGTTACAGCTGGACGAAAAAATTGAATTATTTATAGGTGTGGTTTCTAACATAAACAAAATCTAGACATTTTTCCAGAAAGAGTACCGACAATGAAAGAGTCAAGGTGAATCAGAGCGAACGTGATGCCAGCACACTCAACTAACATTACTGCAATAACAATACGCAAGGCTTATGCACTACTAAACTGAACTTGGATTTGTTCCAACTAATACAGCCTCTTGTGGTTTTTCGGTATAACAAATTATCGTTGGTAGCATTTTTCATTGGAATCTTGTATTGTATTAGGAGGTTATTTGAATCAAAAAAGTTTGGGAGTCTAAAGATCCGCTTCATGAATATTTATTATGTCATATGCGCAGTCATAGTTTGTGAAATAAGATTTTAAGTTAACATCATCTTGGGAGCTACACTGGCCCTACAGGAGAACGCTTCTTTCATAAGCCACACCCAGACAGTTTATGCAGAATGCAGGTATGCTATCGGATTGCATTTAGAACAACAATTTCTGGAAAGTTCTGTTTAACGAATTTTGCACTATTTTCGGAACTAGGCTAGGCCCAAAAAGTAAACTTGTGTCATAAGCTTACAAAAAGTTTTCCCCCAGAAAAATTTCATTTAAAAAAATATTATTAAGTTTGGCCCTATCACTCCAACGCTTCTTTCATAAGACTTCTTCAAGACTTCTCCTATTGAAAATTGCGCAAAATATATTTACACAACGCATGCTGTTAAAATTCCAACTGGGTCTAACAATTACTCTGTGACGTCTTTATGTATTATGTGTACACGTGTGTGTGTGCCAGCGTGCGTTTTTTTGATAAATACTTGGGCCTGCTTATTAACCGGCTGATTTCTTTATAACGCGTACTTTATTGATACAGAGAGCACAAAAACGCTGCCAAGTGAAGCGGTTCCTATTGGAGTGTGGTGCGTGTGGGTGAGCGCGACAGAGACAGCTGCCCTAATTATGTGCGCTATGCTTTTATTTGTACATTATATATTTACAAAACTGTAAATCAAGTAAATGCTAAAATATTGCACAAATGCAACAACTACAACAACAACAGCAACAACTAAACAGACACGTGGTGTAATTATTGTGTTCAACCCGCTGCAACTTCACGCACCAAAAATTCCCACACACTCACACACACACGCAAGTCGCACGTCACTCACGCTCTCTTTTGGGGCGCTCTGGCTCTCTCACGCGCTCTCACACTGCTCCGAAAAAAGATTCTTGTGTACAACAAAAATTTGTACATTAAATAATGTTTTTAGCACTTTTTTTGTTGTAGGCATTTAGCAAACTTTATATATAATATATTACTTAAACATTTTTGTACATATGTATTAATAACTTTTTTAACAGGGCTTTAAAATTTGTTTACACTTTTTTATGAACTTAACGCGTGCGAAGCTCTCTGCAGTCAAAATGCAACTGCTTGCAATTTATTTTTTTTGCTTCAACTTTAAGCCCAAGCTAAAAAAAAGTATTTTACAAGTGTTTGTGTGTGTGTGTGCGTCCAAACATAGAAACAGCAACAACAACAACACGCACAGACAAAATTTGGCCTAATTTTTGAACAAATGTGGCTTTTATTGATTTTTTTGTTCTATTTAAGCTACAATTAAAACATTTTCTTAATTGTTTATAAAATTTCCATACAGCATACAACAAATTTAGTTTGCTTTGGGCGAAAAAAAATGCATTTTGCCGCGCTGTGATTTATATTGTTGCTTTGTATTTATTTACACTTGCCAGCAGTTTTGTTGCAATTAAACACTTAGACACTTACGTTTTAAGTAAAAACTTTTGGTTTTTATACAAAAAACGTGCGAATTTTTATGCGAATTTTGATTAAATTTATTTCGTGTTGCGTACTTCGCGAGGTAGAAATAAGAAGTAGAAAATTGGAGTTTATGTTTACAGTGTTGCCATTTGTTAAAATTTATGAGCAAAGTGGCCATGCCAATTGCCATTGACGGTACTCTTCTAACTTACGGCCATGTGGCTAAGCTGTTTGCCTGCACTCCTCTAACGTTTGTGCTCAAATGAACCACAGCATTGTTTAATTGAACTGGTTCGAGATAAACTGCGCATTGAACAACACCAGCTGTTACAGGCGCTTAAATTGTCATTTTAAATTTATTTGGTGAAACTGGAAAATGTTTTTGGAACAATATTGAATATAATACTGAAATTTAATTGATGCAACTGAAATGATTCACAAATGTACTGCGCATTTAACAATACTGTCAGCTGTTTGTTTATTTGTGGAATTGTACAGCATTGAAATAAATCAAATTGATTCAATTTAACAAGTTAGGGATCATCCATTAACTACGAGATGCTCCAGGGGGTGGGGGGGGGTCTGTCGAAGCGTCACGATCATATGGAAAATCTTCAAAAATATTCCGTCACTGTGTCAAAGGGGGAGGGGGGTAGTCTATTTTGACGAAAATCAGCGTCACGTAGTTTATGGATGATCCCTTAGTCCTTCCCAGCCAAGGAGTCATAGAAACGAAGACCTTGCTTGCCAGTAATCAATACATAGTACTCAATAATATATTCATCCCAAACGTCTTCACAATTTAAGAAAGCACAGCAGGAACTTACTTTATAAGGTTAAACGGTTGAAAATTGGACGCGGCGTTCAAACGAGCTGTAGAGAGTGGTGGCCTGGATTGGGTCTCTAGGCCCGAGCCCTAAGCATGTATTCGGGCCCGGGATTTGGGATATTCTTTAGGTTTACATTCAGAGGAGTCCTGCCTGCCTTGAACGACGAACTCTGCGAGCTCTATGTAGACATTGATTAGCTCAAACTAAGAAGCTTCAAGCAGAAAAACGCCCAATACTGCGGTAGATTAAAGATGGCGAAGACTTACTTCCTTTTTTGAATAAATCAGATAGAAAGGTGCATTAGCTTCCTTTTGAATTCAAGATGTGTATAAAGCGTATTTAAATGACGAAAATTGCGAGCTGTATGTAGACGTTGAGTACCTCCATAATCTCCTACAATATGGACAATAAATGTAGATGCTTCAAGCAGAAAGGAATATACATATATAAGATTGTGAGCGTTTTCTTGTTGCATGGATGAGATGAATGCGCATTAGCTACTTTGGTATCTAGGTGTCCATAAATTTAAGAAGCAGAGTCGCCAGTAGTGACGCCTTACATCAAGCCAGACTTCTTTTCCATGTTGTTATCGCCGAAAAATAAAGATTCAGTAAAACTTTAAATTAAATAATTTTATGCAATTAAACTAATTTATTTATTAATTACTATATTATCCGGACTGGCAGTTTTGGCAAGTATAGTAGCTTTGCTTAACTTTGACGCACTTTAGATGCACTGCTCTGTGGCATTTAATGCATTCTATAGAGTTATTGGAATTCATTAAGTAACGTGACATTGCTTCCAAACAAACAATGCAAAAGTTTTTATCCTCATCCGTTAAATGCTCATGCTGCACTTGACTCTGTGCAGCTACACTCTGCTTAACAACATCTGTTGCAGCTCTACCGGAAGCATCTAGATTGCGAAAGAGCAACTCTACAAATTCAGCATTAAACTTAACATGTTGTCCGGGCTTGCGTAGCGTAAGATTTTGGTTTTGATGTCGTCTCATAAACCCATAGTACCAATCACGCCCACACATGCCATTTTCATCCCAGCTGGCAGGATAATTTGCATTGATTCTCTTAGCAAATAGGTACGCTAGCTCTCTTAATTCGTTAATGCTCAGGTCGTAGTAAAGTTCACAGCATTGTTGTATATAGCCCACCAAAATTTGCTCCTCTTCGCTGGAAAATACCTAAAAGCAAAAAATTGGTCTTTACTTTGTATAAGAATTTTTTTTAACAGTGTACTTACCTGCTTTACCGCACATGCAGCGTATGTACCCAGCCGTTTAATGGTTTCCTGCAGTTCTTCATCGGAGATGTTGGAAATGTCCACATATTCTGTTGTAACTTTGGCCAAATAACGCCGTAAAGTTGATCTAGGCAGATTGTAAGTCTGTGCTGCGGCTCTGACCGTTTTGTTGCCCAACTTTATAGTTCTTATGGCCTGTACAACATCTGCCAAGTTAATGCTGCCACGATCCGTCGTGCGCTTGTTACGAGATGTGCTGCTAAAATGGGTAAAGAGAAAAACTTTAATTCAGGTTTGTTTGTTTTAAAAGATCACTAGCTTTTCAAAGATTAAGCTTCTAAATTTATTTATTTTTTTGTACTCATTGTGACTTAACATTTTTGGACCAAAAGGGGAATGAAATCAAAACCTCCCAATGGTAAGTTCCTGGAATTTGGAGGAGTCCGACGATAGTCACACTAGGCCCGTACTTTTCTTTTGGTGGTTCGTTCCTTATAACGTTAAGCTTTTGCGTATTAAATATAAATCTCAATTTCTACAAATTCTTACGCAGTTTCCAAAAGCATATTTGGACACAACGTAGCAAGCATCATAAGGGTGGGCCAACCCTTGCTACAAAACTAAGCCAACTTTGAGAACTTGGCCGCTACGGGCTTAAACAACGCAGTTTTTATATTTAAAAGCTAAGCACATAAAACATTTAAAATGCTTACCTGGATTGCATTATTTTCACTCCTAGTTACAATCTCGGGGTTTCTATTTTTTTGGACATTACTTTGACGCTAAAAAAAACTGTTCGGCAGCGTTGACGGTTGCAGAATTGCAACCTCGGCAGAGGCGCTGCATTCACTCAGCCAAGAGTAAATATATTTCTCTATTTTACTTTCTTGTTAAAACACATTTAAACTAGTTTTTTAATAAGTTCTGCTTCTAAAAACTACAAATTAGGTACTTTTCGCGGCACTTTGCTGCTGATACAAAAATAGCTCAAACAGCTGATTTTATTATTTTGCCATTCACAGGGAAATTGTTTACATTTTACACAAGCTGACAGTAGTTTTACTTTGTTCGCACATAGATGGCGCCAGAGTGTCAACGGATAAATGACGGCTAGCTAGCATCCTTATATAGTCGGGGTCTTTAAAGCCAGTCTAGCTCAGATTTATTAGTTAATTATTAGCTAATTTAGCTTTTAAAATGATTTTACAATATATTGACATCGTTTTTAACGCATGACACTTTTTTGAACATCTTATAGGGGTCGTCGAGAGAAAAGCACTAATTTTTCCGAAGAATTTTAATGCTTAATGCATTAAATTAATTTAATTTTTAAAATCTACGATTCCCTTCCGAACACTCCAGGCCCAAACGAAATCGACTGATTTCTGAAGAATTCACTTAATGAAGGAAAAAAAACCCACGCAAAATAGAATTCCAAAGTGAACGAACTTCACTTTGAGTATACCTAGATTCCTTTCTAACAAAGATAAGAACTTCTTAGGCGCACATAAAAGAACTTTAAACTAGCAAATTGTTCAAGAAAGTTTTGTCCCAGGTACTTTAGATGCTGCAAGACCTTTTAAGATTCTTCCAATTCAGGAAAGATTCTCGGACCAGTCCTCTACCTCCTGTACACGGCAGACATCCCCACAGACTACCAGCTAACAACTTTTACGTTTGCTGATGGATGATACGGCGATTCTCAGTCGCTCCAGATGCCCAGCAAAGGCAACAGCTCAATTGGCTCGCCACCTAATAGCTGTGGAAAGATGGCTAGCAGATTGGCGCATACAAGTAAACGAACAAAAATGCAAGCAAGTTACGTTTACGCTCAACAAAAAAAGGTGCCCCCCCTTGGTCTTGAATAATGCACGCATTCCACAAGCTGACGAAGTAACACACCTGGGCATTCACCTAGACAGGCGGCTCACTTGGCGAAAGCACATAGAAGCCAAAAAGTTGCATCTGAAACTCAAGGCAAGTAGCCTTCACTGGCTAATAAACGATCGCTCTCCCCTTAGCCTGGACTACAAAGTTCTCCTGTATATCTCCGTGCTAAAACAAATCTGGACCGATGGCACCGAGTTATGGGGCAACGCAAGCAGATCCAATATTGACATTATGCAGCGAGCACAGTACAAAATCCTACGAACAATCACGGGGGCACCGTGGTATCTGCGGAACGAGGATATGCACAGAGACCTGCACATCAATCTCGTAAAGGATGAGTTTTCCGAAAACCGTCTTGCAAGATGTCTAACCCAAGTTTGCAGCCACAGCCGACTGCAGCGCAACGACTTTCCAGCCCAGCGACATTTTTCTTAGGGCCTTTGTACATAAATACAATTCACAATTAATTGTAAAGCAAATTAGAATAAGATTTGATTAATTATTGTTAGTCCCTTGTTAGAAAAAGTGGAGATGCAATAAATACATAAAGAATTAAAAAAAAGGAAAGATTCCAGCGAAGAGTCTCTAAGCAATCTCAAATTAACTTATTTTATGGGCTGTATGTACACTTGTTTATATTCTTTTTATAAAAGAAAATAAATTTCTGATTACTTAATATTTACAAAAGACTTTTTGGAAGAGCACTCTGGAATACACGGCAGGAATGTAAAAGCCACCTGTATAAGATTTACTTCTGGAAAATACGTAGTATGTGTCTTGGGAAAAAAGTTTTGCTATTCTTAGGAGCTATGGCATACAGGAAACTGTTTACAAGTGGAGTGAGAGAAGTTGGAAGAAGGTCCATCGGCTTAGGCTACACCATTGTGAGTATGTAGTCATGTACAACCGTGACGTTCCACATTTGCTGGCTTTGATTTTTAAACTATAAACGTTTAGAATAGAATTAAAGAATTACAAAAATCGTATTCAAGTCTTAAGGCCCATACGCAGCATGCAAAAATTCCGCACGAAATGTCAAAAATATATATAAAAAGTCTTCTATGGGCCTGTAAGTGCTTGTACTCATGAATTAAATTTTAGACTCATTTCTCAACAAAAAAATCCTATTCAAGTCTCAAATGGATGTATACATTTGGTTAGTTCCTTTTGAGTTTCAAATTAAATATACTTGACATCAGTTTTTGGTAAATTAAGATCAACTATATAAGTTATATACAAGAATCGTGTTCAAATCTTAAATGCTTGAGAGAGTAGTTTTTTGAGATAAAAATATTACCACAATTGGCTGAAACAGACGGATGCAGTTTAGTTTTGCATAAATATTTGATATCAAATGATAATGATTACAATAATATTGTCTATTTGTTCAAACGATTTTACAACTACTTGTAGTCTTAATCTCTGCACTTTTTACATACCAATAAACTATTTATAAGTTTTAATTTCTGGAAGTATAAATCTCATATTGTAGAGAATATGTCTCAGCTTAATAATAATCCAAAATCATGTTACACATCTCGTTGTTCTTTTGGTTCAGTGCAAAAGTGCAGCCCGCAGTTTTGTGAGTATTCTTAAAACGCAAATATTTGGTATAGGCTTGATCCACAGATTGCAGCGTTACGGAGTGGGTGCTCTCATGACTGTAAGCATAAGTGATAAGAAGTCAGTTTTTAAATAAAGATAAGTTTATTTTAAATAATTACGTCAGCAATTGTTCCAATCTTTGTAGCTGCATGCACAGCTTGATGCCGCTGTAGAAATCCAAATTAGCTTGCAAACTTAGCTTGGGCTCGTGAGTTAGAGTAAAGTCCTGAACCAGCTGAGCATAGGTAAAGCCCACGGCTATGTGGCCTAACACTGAGCTGCCGGTGCTGTAAAAAATCCGGAAAGTTAGCTGAGTGCACTTTTTTTTTTTTTTGTAATTTGCACTCACTTTTGTAGTATTTCCGTTTGCGCATTGCGATTCCATATGCTATAGTTCACCTTGCCATTCAAATCCACGCTTTTGGCGCCCAGCACGCGCCAATGTAACGTAGCACCCGAGTTTAATATTATATACTGTTCATGATCTTGCGCCAAGGTAGTAGCTTGGTAAGCCGGCGTGGATTCAGAGGCAGTGGAGCCCCATACATGACCCATTAGTTCTACCTGGCTAGTGAAGAAGACCAGTGGACGCAAGTGTGCACCCAGTACGCTTATTTCCATACCAGCGGTAACTGCCTCCTCACTGTTTAGCTCATCATCGGCAGGCGTATCGCTGCCATCGGATACTTCGCTGTCGCCGATTATGGAGCCCAAACCGGATGTATAAATGCCTAGCTTAAAACTGCTGGTTTGCTCACGGCCTGCTTGTAGAAGAAACTCCACAGAACCACGTTTTAAGATGCCTTGATAGACCTCCTGTGTGCTGAGCAGACTTTCGTTAAAGGCGGGCGACTGTGAGATTTGGCGACTTAACACAGTGGTGAGACCTGTGGCATAAAATTTACATAAAAGTTGTTTCTCTCTAGGACTAATGTGTAAAGCTGCACTTACCCTTTTGACCCAACACATGATAGTTGTGCACATGTGCGCGTGACTTCAAAGTTGCCTCAAATAAAGCTCTAAAACGTGGACACTGCTCAGCCAACATGCGCAGCTTTTGCAGCACATAGGTCTTAATTTCAAACTGTCTATCATTGGAGCTGAGATAGTCCACCAGCTCGCCCAACTGCTCGGGACTAGGGCGCAATGCTAACAGCACATCCAAAGCCAATGTACGCGCTGAGCTATCAAAACGACGCTGTTTCTGGTAGAATATGGCCGCAAATTGCTGACGATGTTTCTCACTAAAAACTCTTACAGGGAAGGCTTTCAAGGACTGCAAGGCGGCGACAGAGACTTGTGGCTTCTCTGACAGTGCCTGCTGCAGCAGCACATCAATGGTTTCTACATCCTGCAGATTCTGTAGCGCGCGTATGTACAAAGTCTGACACTCAATTTCATCCAGCTTGCCTACGCACTTGGCGTCTGCCAAGTTATCCAGCAAATAGCTGCGCAATTGTTGCAATAGTTCATCATTGGCTTCCAAGCCACTTTGTCTGGTTAGCGTAGCTAAGGTCTGCAGCATGCTGTCCCTAAGCTTCAACTGTCTGGAGTTAGACGTAAGTTGAAGTTGCGCAAAAAGATGCTCAAGTATGGCACGTTCCGGATGCGTGCCTACGGCCAGCGACTGCAAATATCTTTCAAGCAAATCCAAAGCATCCTGAAAAGTATCAGCGCCATCGTAGTAGTAAGCAAAAGTGGCATTATGCGCATCAAACGTTTGCACGGCACCTAAGAGATCCAAGAGCTGCGGCGCAATTTCATCGTGCTTGCCCAGCAATTGCAAAAACTCTGCTTGTTTAGTATGACGTGCCACTGGCAAAAGTTGAGCAAAAGTCTGAGCTAGTGTGGATTTGCCCACATTTGCAGCTGCCATTTGCTTTACAGCACGGCTTAGTTGGCCTTTGAGCTGTTGGATTTAAGTATTTTATTAAAGTTGCTTATCAGTGCTTACAATGCTTGTATACTTACGGTCTGTCCTTTGATCTCACTGATGGAGCCATCCACATCTGCTTCTAGCTCAAACACACGATACCATTCCAGCAGACTCTCAATAGCAGCATCCAATGTGGCATGTTCCAGCTGTTTTACTGCCGGCTCACCCTCCAAGACATGTTGCAGTATTAGCTTAGCCTTCACCAAGCTGCCCACATCTGTCTTAGCAGCCAGTTCCAAACGATGCGATTCCGTGGACTCAGCGCGTAACAGCTCACCTTCTGCGGATAGTTCATAGCTTATGTGCTCCTGGGAGTGTTGTGCCACGCCCAAAGCCTGCTCGGAGCGATAGTTTACACGCAAATCCCAGTGTGCACAATCTGTTTTGGTTTTCTCCACTTTGGTGGAGGATTTGACATTGTAAAAGACCTTGCAGCGACCCGAAACATCGAGTTCATCGTGCGCACCGCCCGCATATTTTAATTGCAGCAAAGATGCTATGCCACGCTCAAGATTTAACAAAGATTGATCGCGTGAGGTGTGCGCTATGACCTTGTCAGGTTGTCCCTGTTTTAGACTTATGTAAAAAGGTCTATCTGGTATTTTTGTTATGGAGCGCTGTACAATTGGAGATTTTTTGCCAGGTGCGCTGATAGTGCTGTCTATAAACTGAACTTCGAGTAGTTGAGCATCTTTTTGCTGGCTATGCCACACGGACTTAATCTTCAGCTGCGTCTTAAAGTTATAGCTAGCTGCATCCGTTTGGGCGGCACCATTGAGATTATCCAAATTAACTTTGCTTTGCAGCTCATAGAATTGCTCGCTGCCGGCTCTTATAAGCTGCGCCTGAGCTGTGGGTGTAGCATGGAAAAAAGACACGTCATAAGAAATTCTTTAGATTAACTTTCTCCCTGCCTAAATATCAGCTCAAATAACATATTTATGTGCAAAGGTTATCAACTAGTGGCTTGACCCAAACAGCTGTTTGCAGTGCTGCCCACTTGTTAACTGTGTCAGTAAATAGGCCAGTAACAGTTAACTGTGTGTATGTGTTGTGTGTCACTTTCAATGTCAACGTGTGTGTGTGTGTGTTTGTCTGTTATTCGCATTACAACAAAAGTTCATTCAACTCTTGTTAAGTTCTTTAGCAGCCACTTTCTAAACACACTTTGCCTTTGCTTCTATTTATCTATTAATTAATAAATAATAGATATACTTACTCAACGCACAGCCAGACAAACAAAACAGCCAAAGCAACAACAATGGGCTTTTGTTAACCACTTGCCGGCGCTGCATTTTATGTTGTTGTTCTTGTTGCTGGTTCACTTAAATTAGAATCTCAACACGTTTTACTTATATGTATAATGTGCTCTTGAATTAATTCATTGATAAGGAAATTCAAACGTTGCGTTTCGAACCGGCGACGAAAGTGTTCTGATAGTTGCTGTGCGCCGCGCGCCCGCTTCGGAATTAAAACGTAAAGATATACGCATTGGACTGTAAAGTCGCACATTAGCCATGCTACTTTGTATACAGTGGCAGCGCTTTTTTGCATGAAGTGGCAGCACTGTTCTGTTAAAGTTAGCAGGCCTTGTGTTAGTTTCAATGTTATTGCAATGTTAACTTTTAAAAGTGATCTGTTACACAAATGTTAAATCCTATACATGGTAAAAGTGACCGCCAAAATTTGAAATTTTAAAAAATGATGTTGGCTCTAAAAAAGATACAAAAATTATTAATTTAAAAAAAAGAAGCGTTTTCTTGAGAACTGTTTTCTCTGATAGACTGTTACCAAACAAAAAATTCAAATTTATTATTTTGAAAGTCAATAAGCTAAGCATAGCACATAATTAATTTTGAAGTAATTGGATTGTTTTAAAGGTGGCACACAAGTTCCATTATTTTATTTCGGAATAGCAGCATATAGAGTATTACTTATTATTTTGTACTTGTTCATATTTTCGACTATTTAATTATTAATCTAAAAACTTAATCGTTCCCAAGCATTTTTTTTTCATCATCGAAGGGACTTGCATCTACAGTTCTTACCCGGTTTTGAAGATTTTAGGTTCGAAATGTTCGTTAAAAAAATTCTCTCTCAATTCAAAGCTTAAAAAATATTAAAAAAATGTTCTTGTTTATAAACAGCAAATTCAAAATTTGTAAATTTGAAAAATGGTCGAAAATGTCACTTTTCGACTTTGGATGCTTGTAACTTATAATTTAATAGTTTTGACTCAATCGCATATCAAATATCACCGTAATAGGACACATCAATAGCTTTCGATTACGAGATATTTACGAATAACTGAAAACAGTTTTTCAAAAAATTCTCGAAAACGGTTCTAAAGAAAAAAAAAATTACGTAATTTTCGTGTTACTCAACCCAAAATTACCCCAATAAACTCTTAATTTTCCAGGTTCACTCGATGACCCTAAAATTTGTAAACTAGTGTTATTAATTAAATATTACTTCCATGGAATTTTATTTTTTAATAATAAAAAAAAAATTTAAAAAAAGTTTGGAAATTTTAAAAACAGATAAGTTTTCAATCAATCTCAATGCCATTCTTTTAAACAAACATTGAGGAATAAAAAGTTAATACAGTTTTTTTTAGCTATTTTTTAATGGTAAAGGCCCATACGCAGCATACAAAAATTTCGCACGGAATGACAAAACTTCATATAAAAAAAAAAATCCCAAACGGTATCATCCATAAACTACGTGATGCTCCAGGGGGTGGGGAGAGGTCTGGCGAAGCGTCACGATCATATGGAAAATCTTCAAAAATATTCCGTCACTGTGTCACAAGGGGGAGGGGGGGTTCTATTTTGACGAAAATCAGCGTCATGTTGTTTATGGACGATCCCAATGGGATATCTCAAATAAAAAAAAATTTTTTTTTTGTCATTCCGTGCGAAATTTTTCGAACTGAGTAGGGGGGGGCCTTAAATCGAAAAATTACCCAAGGTATACTTATTTAAGGTAGCATACTCCCGCCGAAGGCTCTCAACGAAAGTTACCAATTTTTAGCTTCGTTGCGACTGCGCGTGAGGAGGGTTGTTTTCACGCATATTTTTTTAATATGTTTGCGTTCTCTCTCTCGCTTTTTCTTGCTCTCAGTAAAATTGGTGCTGACGCCGGCTGCATTACTCTACCTTAAATAAGTATACCTTGAGAGTTACCAGCTAAAGTAAAAACTCAAATAAACTATGTACATCATTGTCTTGGAACTGCTTCAAATGAACATTCAAATTGCTAAGAGCGCCATCTATGGTCATAAATTTCAGCAACCTATCTGTTACAGTTCAAAAGTGAATGTCTCAAATGAAGCAAAGTTATGCAGCATAAAAATGCAACGAATGCGTTTAACTTTCTGTCTTATCTGCAATATTAGCATTCCATGTCTTAAATCAATAGCTACAAATTATTTACTTTGAGCTTATCAATATCAAATGGCTGCTACAAATTACAAACAAAATTGACAACCAGCTCAGCAGCGACCGACCGACCACACAAGGTATAGCCAACAACTAGTCGCAGCTGCCTGATGAGTCTTCGCTTCCAAAGTGCAACCTTTTCTTTTTTTTTATCATTTATTTACATACACACACTCAAAATATAGAAGCGACCACAAGGTTTAATTAACCGCAAAAATGTACAGCGAGCGCACAGCACATTGCCCACGAAAACGTTGAAGAAAAGCGCCAGTGGAAAAAAAAGGAGCGACAAACTTTATAAATATAAAAAATGAGATATGCGATAATGCAAAAGGTAAATATGAAAATATGGAAATAGATATATGCACACACTGGCCACATGTGTGTGCGTGTGTGTGTGTGCACGGACATATTGGCATTAAGCGAAATAATAAGGTAAACACACTCAAACACACACACACACACTAACATTGGGAGAGTGACGATAAGCTTGACAGCTTGTTGAAGTGGTCCAAGTGAAGCGAGTGAGTGAGGAGTGAGTGAGCGACTAATGCTAAGTTTACACTGCATCAGACTATGGAATGAAAAATATAAAATATTCAAAGCTTAATAAAGCTTTGCTTACTACTATTAAGTTTGTAAGATGGATATAAGGCCATATATGTTCAGGTTTTGGTCAGTTTTGTCTATTTATCTAAAAGTATCTTTTATTAATCATTCTTTATCACAATATTATACTTATTTATTTAATAATTTAAATTTATTCATTAAGAGTTATTGATGCTGGGAGTCAAAATTGTTGTTTAATTAGAGTTGAATAATTTAAAAAAGTCATTAACCAAAAAATTTGAATAATTAATAAAATTAAGAGTAAAGTATAATATAAAACACTAGAAAAAGGGTTTTTGATTAAATAATTTACAAAATTAACTAAAAATATTTTAAATTTAGCCAGAAGGCCTATGTTACTCTGGTTTACTAACCTTTTATAATTTATAATTTTATAAATTTCAAAATATATAAATAAAAGTAAATCAAAATTTCAAATTTTTCGATTTTTTAATCCAAGTCAAAAGCCGCGTCTATATTTTGTAGCGTATTTTATCTTTAAATAAATAAGGACGATTTTTGATACTTTATAAAAATAATAATAACTTTATAAAAATAAATAATCATTGCTTCGTTACTATAAAACAGCTTTTTAAAAACTTTTCATTTCATTTTCTTTCGTCATATTTTAAACGTAACGTCACGTCGCGACGCGTGACGCGACGCGTCGAAATGGAAATGCCCGTATACACAATAACTTAATGCACAAAGTTGACTTACACTTTTTCATGTTCACATCACACATAATTTAATTAAAAACATAATTTTATATTAAAAGACCCTTAGATAAAAAAATTAAAATAATTTGTAATAGTAAAAAGCGAAATAATTAAAAAAAATCAATTTTTTCTGGTAAGTAGACTGAAGAGGAGTTGCTTCAGTCATCTTCTGCGAACTCCTCTCGCAGACTGCCTAGTTAAAATACGCTTTGAAACGATGACCCCACATTTGCTTGGCCCCGACGAATTCTTTATAAAGACAAGAACTCTGTTTAAAGCTGCCCTGAGGCTTGTACAAATTTTCAACCTAAAGGCCCATACGCAGATTGAAAAATTTCGCACGGAATGACAAAACTTCATATAAAAAAAATCCTATTTGGGATATCCCAAATTTTTGGAACTGCTTATGGGCGGACCTTAAATAAAAATAAATTTTTTTTTTAACAAAAAAATACATAAATACAATCAGAGTTTAAGGAGTCCCAGAAATCTCTGCCATTTGCGCGCTATGCTGTAGATTTAGGTATAGAGTAATTGCAGTAATATTCCTTTAGTTACTTAAGTACCAAATTAAATGAAATTTTCTTTAAATCTATTTTTTATATATTTTATATTGCTTTTCTTTTTTTCGAGTTTTTAATAGATGAAGTTTTTCCTTGCTCATAAATTATTAAAAATATAATTTTCTGGTTGTTAAGATTATTTAAAATCTAATCTCTGTTTTTATAAATGCTAACTTTAAGCAAATCTTCTACTTTCTTTGGCAATAAAGAAAACCTTTGAAATTGAAATAATAGATAAAGTTACTCAGTGCTTTATTTCCGACCAATATTTTGGCAATTAATTAATTATCCTACTTTTAGTTTTCCATTACTTTATTGGCACAACTATTTTCTCTCTATAAGAAATGCGAACCGTTTTGATTGAGAATTGGCATTTATGATATTTTTTTTATATTATTGGCACTTTTTGTTATTACTTTCTTGTCACTCTTTTTTTTTAAATTTAGCCTTAATTCACAATCATTTCAAACATAACAATAAAATAGAAGCCTGAAAATTTAAGTTCTAGGTAACACCAACTCTATGACAACTTTTCTTTTCTTCTTTAAGGCCTATACGCAGTTCGAAATATTTCGCACGGAATGACGAAACTTTATATAAAAAAAAGTCCCAAATGGGATTCATTCCCTGCGAAATATTTCGAACTGCGTAGACCCCTTTAACTATCAAGCTTTGTGTCTTAAGGCCCATACGCAGCTCGAAAAATTTCGCACGGAATGACAAAAATTTAAAAAAAAAAAAAAATAATTCCAGTTGGTATTTTTGGACCTTTAGAATCAAATTTCCTGAACTCAATACCCCTAGATGCAGCTTCAAAATGCTATTCGTTCTCTGAACTGTCAGATATTGTTTGCGTTTTATAATTTTTTTGTCTGCTTTAATTTGGATGTATGTATTTTTAAGGCTACAAAGAACAGGAAAAAAATTTGCATATTTAAGTCCCAAAAAAAGGGAATTTTTTTTTTGTATGAAGTTTTGAAAATTCGTGCGAAATTTTGTCATGCTGCGTATGGGCCTTAACACTAAAAAAACTACTTATTTCTGTGACGTTTTGCATCTGTGCCGCTGTGAAGCTGTGAAACAATTTCTTGACGCAGTGTAAACCCAGCATTAGTTAGAGGTACATTGACCGCTCAACGCTTGCGCTCCTTGCGCTTTTTACAGCTGAGTCACTCTCCGCAGCCCAACGTTGACGACGAGCAACGTTTATCAGTTGCAGCAGTGGGAAGGGGATGACATGCATACAGAAAGACAGCGTGAGTGAGCCGCTGCGGCTGTCACTTAAAGTAAACATATGTTTCATTACAAATTGACGACCGCAACAAAGTCAGAGCCGGACACGACGCTTATCAGCAGAGCGCTGCTGATAAGCCCAACAGCAACAACAAGAAAATTAACAACAAAAGCGAGAACAAGAAATAAGAGCTGGGTCAGGGGCAGCGGGCAACCAAAGGCACAGCAGCAACAACAACAAAAGAAAATTAACAAAAACTAAATTTAAACACGTCTTGCTGTGGTCCCTTTTCGCTAAAAGAACGAACGCACAAAATGGACACAAACGATGAAGTGAAGCGGAAAGCGGGGCGCGGATTTCATTAGCTGCACAGTTGTGTGCGAATGAGTGGGGGGGGGGGGGGGGGGGAGATGGATAGCAGTGAGTGAAATGGCAGATGAAGTCACAGCTACTGCTGCGGTCGTTTTGCCAAGGTTAATGCTGGCTGCATTGGAAGGAAGAGAGGGGGACGCATCGTGCACAGTGTGCAAATGTAAATTTGTTGAACTGTGAAAAAGTAAAGAAAGCCAAGGTTAAAATGAATCCAATGGGCGAAGTTCAAAAGATAACGCAGAAAACGCATACAGCGTATCGAATATTGACTTGACGATGAAGAAGTACTATATGAGTGTAAAAGTATTTTTTAATCAGCTGTAAACAGCTGGCTATATTATTTTTAGTCCATAAATAATAAATGCGAACCAGAATTTGCTTTTATGGTATTTTTTCAATATTGCAAATGGTCTAATTTTTTTTCATTATTGTCTCTTTGATGATCAGTAGAATATTTCGAATAAAGTAGCCCAAAATTTTCTAATTTTTGAACGCCAATACAACCTGATTAGCTGAAGATATCAATAAAGAGTCCACAGCGGTGTACCCATCAGAAGGCCAAGAATTGGTTAACATTACCGCTCATCTTATGGTAGAGATTAAGTTCGTTAAAATTTATGTAATTTTGTTTATTTGCATTATAGAACATATAAAAAAAAGGTACCCCAAAATAGCTTCTCCAGGAAACATTAAAGATGGCGTGATTTTTTTTCCAGCAGCTACAATGATAGCTAAGCGTAACACCTTTGCAAGGAGTCTTCTAGGAACGGTAAGAGTAAGAGATGTAAGTAAGAGACGTTTGGACCAAACGCTGACTCATTACGAAATCACTTACACAAGATGAAACTACAATAATTTGACGAGAATTATATTAATAGCCGATTTGAGACTTGTAGAAATTGTGACTAAAAAAAAATGTTCGATTTCACATTATACAAGTTTTGGAAGCTGATTAGCAATATTAACTATAATCCACTGGAACGTATGGTCATGGATGCTTTAATTTATTGTAATAAATCATAATGAGCAGAGCATTGTTGGTTTTAAGCAAAAAGTTAACCACCTGTGAACCATAAAGTCGTTTTTAGTTCATCAAAGCACTATTGTAGGGGAACTGACGTCGTTCGTACGAAATTCTAGTTATTTTTTATTTTAAAACCGCTTTTACGAATAACAAAATTTAGCTTTTATAAGAAATAATTTAGCTGAAGAACGCTTAGAAAAACTCTGAATAAGTTTAATTATTGCTTCCCTTTCCTTTATAATTCAGTTTCTCTTGTATATAAATTTGATTAAAGGGGTCTACGCCGAATGAAAAAAAAATTTGAGATATCCCAAATGGGATTTTTTTTTTTTTTTGTCATTCCTGAGGCCCTATGCTCCACAAGAAGAAGAGGACTACAGTAAGTCAAAGTTTTCCAAAAGTTTTTGGGTTAAAGGGTTCATATAAAAAAAATTCCCTTTTTCGGTATATTTTTTTTTTAAATGAAGTTTTGACATTTCGTGCGGAATTTTTGCATGCTGCGTATGGCCCTTAAGGTTGAGAAGTGCGTACAAAATACGTGTACACTGATAAAAAATAAAATTAATTAAATGATTTCGTATTCCCAATTTTAATTTTTAAAGTTGGATCAAAAATTCTAGACCAAAGATCATAAAATAAGATTAAAAAGTCTTGAATTAAGTTACAAAAATTCTTAAATTAACTAAATTTATAATTTAAAACTAGAGCTAATATTATTAAAAAAAAAGTCTCTCACTTTTTTTACTCTCACAAAATTTATGCTCTCAATTACTCTACCTTGTTGTTGTTCTACCATGGCCAAACGCTTAGGCCGATCGTGACTCTCTATCGCTTGTTTCGCGCTCTCGCTTACACGCACAGGCTCAAACGGAACGTGACACTTTTGCGGTTCTGCCATTGTACATCGTTTTCATAGACGTTATCACGTCAAAACCAAAAATAATAATATTAAATATCTTGAATTAAGATAAAATAAATTCGTAAATTTAGTTTTTAAGCATACAAAAATTTCTGAATGAAACCAAGATTTCGGGCTTGATAAGACCTTATTTTTTTTTTACAAATTATGAGTAAGTATATGTAGCCATTGTTAAAGTGCACAAAAAAAATCAAGTTAATTTGTGTGTTTTGCAAATGTATTTGGCAGTCAATTGCGGATCGAATTAATCAGCTTATCATGACATAGATATAAAGTTCAAGTTGAAAATTGAAGTTTTCCCTATACGTACAAAGCATAACAGCTTCAGGGTGTTCGGTGTGCAGTATACTGCTGCTGCATCAGAATCATATTCTGTATAAGACTCACCCCACTTTTTAATGCATCCACCCTGAACCGTATTTTAGAGAATTCGGTTGGTTTTATTAATTAAAATTTGAACCCACATTTATTTTTTGTACTTCGAATTGAAAACTATCTGTAACAGTTTTCTCTGCACTTTGTTTAAAAACTAATTGATTCTTTTTTTTTTCATCAAAACCAAGAAATTTAAAAAATACCATAGAAACAATTATAGGTTATGACAGGTATACGCAATAGCAATAATTCGCAACTGACCAAAAAAAATTGCGGTTCACAAATTATTTTATGGACATAGTTTTTTAAATATTTACCAATTTTTCAGCACTAAATTTTTGTGCCAAAAATCACGAGTTCAGGCACTCAACATAAAAAAAAACATCACAAAGAAATAATTAATTAAACATAATAGCTAAAGCACTGCAAAGAAAGTTCTGTTCAGAAAGTTTTTGCGGATTTATGAGTGCAAAAAGTTGCTGCATAAAATAAGCTGTGACATAAATTTTTGAGTTTTCAAAGCATTTTAGTTAAAATGTGTGCAATAATTGCTCGATTTTAAAAGATGAAGTACTTTTAATAAGCAAAATCTGCAACATTTTTAAAGATTTATTTTTGAATATTTTGAAAGTTTCGTCTGTTTATATAATTTGAATTCTAAGCGAGCTGATTTATTTTGTACCAAGTTGTTTAAGAGAACCTTGGTTTGAACCTGTACCTCTCTTTAAAGTTTAGCCAAAATCAGTCCTAAAACCAGAATCAAAGCATTATAAACAAGAAATTTCTCTACGCTTTATTGATCTTATCTACAATTTATTTTAAATTTAAATTTAAATTAAAAAACTAGCTAAACTCAAACTTTTGTTTCGGCAGCACTTACAAAGCTTCCCCTAAATATGCCCACGTACTAAATCGATAACTTGAAGCAACTTTCAAGCCTGCACAAGTCACTGTGACTTATGCTACACTCTCCCACTGTCTCAGGCGCTGCCGCAGTCGACGCTGACAGCGACTGAGACAGCGACAGCGACTGCGGCGCGGTGTGAACTGGCAAAGGCAAACAAGCAAATAAACAAACAATCGAAGTGCGGACGGGCGTATTGTAGCTTTTGGTCAAGCTTTTCAATGGGACGCTCTTCTAATGTATATGTGTGCGAGAGGCCTTTTATTGTTGTGTGCGTGCATTGTGTGTGTTTGTATATGTGTTTGTTGTTGTTATTGTTGTTGTTGTTTGAGGGCTGTGAGTTGGCGCAGCAGGAAACAATTAGCTCTAAATAAAATTTCAAAATAAGCAACTGTTTGCGCTCAAATCCGGCCAACCAACTATTCTAAGCGCGCACGCAAGGGCTTTTAGTTGTATACACACAAACACACATACATAGATATATGCACGGATACAGATACTGAGGTAACACGTATGTGTCTGTTTACAAAATGGACACGCTGAAACATCCACACACACACACAAAACAGGCAAACACTGATACAATAACGTTATCACTTAATTACGGTATTTAAATGAGCAACAAATGATATGCTTTGCATGCACCGTTAACAATTTAGAGCACAAACTCTCACACACACACACACACCCACAACTAACTACACCTATACACACGTAACTATATACACATAGATATACTATGACTATACCTAAACATATGGCAGTGGCGTAGATGGCAGATTAAAGGTTTCAAATATTTCTTCGAAAATTCCTGGCAATTATTTTTTAAATTGTAGAAAAAAAAGGTAAAGATTTTTTGCTTGTTAAGGTAAGTGTAGGAGTTTCTAAGAAAGTATAAAACGCATAGAAAACATTTTTGGTATACTTTTTCGTTCGTTTGCCGCCATCATAAATTTTTTTTTCACTTATCAAGCTTGGCATAAAATATTACTATCCTTAAATGTCCAAAATATGAGATCGTCTAGTTTAGATTAAAAAACTTTACCACAACTTCTTTTTATACCATTCTTTATATAAGAAAATAAAATTTTACTATACTATTTAAGGGAGTTGCAATTTATATGGAATTTTTTTTTTTTTAACTGTCCGAAGAGTCTCTTATATTTTTGAATCAAAATTTATGTTTTCTTAAAAAAAAAATAGTTACTGACTAAAACTTTAAGGAATAGTTTGGCACAGTGGCGGATCCAAGGAGGGTTTTCGGGTGCGGACCCCCCCACCCAATAGTTGGAAAAATTGGTTGAAAGTCTTTTGCGAGCTATGATATATATACACTTCGAAGTGAATAACCCCCAAGCTCAAATCCTAGATCCGCAACTGGTTTGGCACCTTGTTTTAAGTCTGAAACAGAGTTTTCTTATTTGGAAGTTACATAGACAATATATGTATAATTTGCGTATGATAATATATTTTCTTTTAATATTTACCTTCAGGAAGTGCAGAAATTAACCTTAATTTATATGATTCTTCTTTCTTCCTACCCACCGTTTCATTTCTGAAGAGGTTGTACCACAGTGTTTGAAAGAACATTGTTAAAATAATTTAGAAACTAAGACATTTCTGAAGGAACTTCCACCCCAGCGCCCTTCTTAAGGGAACTTTGTTGTGGTCATCTATATTTTACAGGGCCAATTTGCGAATGACGTCACAGTTGTGTAGAAAACTCTTTGCGATGGCAGGGTTGATCTACGAAGGTGCGTAGATTTTTGACAATGCAATGCATGTATTAGTAAGGAAAAACGAGCTTTCTCGATTTATTTTTTATAGTTTATTATAATTTTTTACATAAATATATAAATTCCTGCCTAGAAGGAGATGTCTACAGGAGCTAGACATCGTGACTTGTAATTTATGTTGTATTTTTTAACTTTCAGGATTTACGTACTCTAATTTTTCTCAATTTAAGACCAATTTTAAAATTCTGACTTTTTGAAGAAAAATGGATTAGATTGATATTAAAAAAAAGTGTCTTCGTAAACTTGGTAAATTTTTAAATTTTTACTCCTTAAAATGCATATTGGTGCTTTTAAATTTTTTTGTGAAATCAGTGAAGGGATAGGGAATCTACGCCACTGATGAAAGCTAATACAAAGCTTACCACATGCAACGTCAACAAGAATGTCAGAGAAATATTTGAAATGCGCGCCGGTAACTATACTACACTTTATTTCGTAATCATCTTTTGTGACAACTTCATCGAGCACATGGTTGCATAAGTATCTGTGTGCACGTAAGTGTGTGTGTGTATGTGTGTGATTATGCGCACGTGTATCAGTGTGTGTGTTGAAAATTTAATTGATATTTTAACAACTAATTGTTGCTGTTGCATTATAAATTACACACTGTGGCTGCCACAGCAACGATAATTAAAATATTTTTGGTTTATTCATTTTTTGCACTCACCTTCAATTAGAACAACAATAACAATATTAGAAAAAAATTATGAAAATAATATTGAATTTCAGGCAACGATGCAGGTATACTCTAGGAAGAGGTGTCACTTATTGGAGTACTTTTAGTACAGTGAAAAAATTGGAACCTAAGGGAAGAGAGGGCTTCAAACAAAAAATATCAAAAATGCAAGGAATACCCAAATGGATAGATGACAACTCAAAAATAATTTCTTGACAACCTAAAGCAATAGTTTTGAAAATCTGGAAAATAAAAATGAAAAATTCGTCGGTAGATACATTTTATAATAAAAACCAAAACACATAATCAAGAATATCGAAAAAGGTAAAACGGTCATTATAATATAAAGATTTCAAAAATGAACTTTTTTAAAAACTATGTTATAAGTCAAACCGCTCAATTTTCTTTTGGCAATCTTAAAAACTAAATATTGTTTTGAAAGAGTGTGTGTGAGGAGGCAATTTGCCGCCTCACAACATTGTTCCTATTTTTCCAATAGGGCAATAGGTAAAACTATTTGGACTGCTTGTTGAGAGTAGCGGTGAAAGCGCGCCTACTCTCACCAATACTAGTTAAGGTATAGCGGCCTTTAAGCTTGGCTCTCTAATTATTGTTTTGTACTAGTGCGTAGGTTAATGGTATTAGTGCATAGGTGTAAGTGTAGAGTAGGTGATAGGGATAGTGTTAGGTATGGCGGACTCTTTCTTTTCTATTAGGATAGATAGATAGATAGATAGATAGATAGATAGATAGATAGATAGATAGATAGATAAGCAGAGTGCCGTGTAGGATTTCTTGGTATACGTTTGGGTGGGAATACCAGGATTTGGCGGCGATCGAGACCAATATAAGGCGGATCGCCATCTAAATCTGGCCAGTCTAGTGAAGTGCAGTCTAGTGAAATCTATCTAGTGAAATCAATCTAGTGAAGTGGAGTTTAGTGAAAAGAGTCTAGAGAAGTCAGTCTTAGTGACTTAGTGAAAAGTGATTTTAAAATTCTTTTTTTTTTAATATTTAAACATTTAGTTAATTGCAATAGTCTTATAATAATTTTAAGAGAAACCGAGAAGTCTGAAAAAATTTTAACAAACCGGAATTGAAATCGTATTATGGAACTAGCATGTATGACTTATATCTAAAAAAATAAATACTAGTTGCAAACATATTACCAAAATGAATAAACTCTCTATAAAAACATACAAAAAACAAAATGCAAATGACAAAGTAAATAATTTAATTAAATAAATGATATGGAAAATGCTAAATACAAAGACCAAACGGCGCGTTTTCGATTACAGAACCAACAAAAACATCAAATTTCCCTCTCACAGATACAAAAAACACCCACAAACACACAATCAGTAGCAAAGGAAATGCAATGGAACTGTTGACCCAATTAGCAAAATGTTTTTCTGATATTCCAACCAAAAATGTTTGCTGCCATTAAATGTATGTAATATGTGTAAGTATGTCTATAAAAAGTGTTCCAGTTTTCACTTGTTTTAAACGAAAGTGAATTTAAGAATCAAAAATATGAGCGAATTTCCCTATGTATTGATGTTTGCAATTGCTCAGGTTTATCAATTTGAAGATTTCTTTTAATTCAATTTCATAAAACATTAGAAAATTATTAAGAAATATAAGATTCAGTATTCGGCCTGTTCTGGTTTTCGCTTTAGGTCAAAATCTTTCTTTATATTTATATACATTTTTTTTTGTGGAACTGGTTTAAAGGAAACTCATTTTTAATTATAAAAACATACGAACCCTTAATCCTAAATTCTTTTTTATATTATAGAAAAAAATGTGAATATTAACTGTACTAAGGCTACTGTTTCGTAAAATCGGAACAAAAAAATTAATGATGACGATGAGCATGATGACGTCAGAAAAAACTTTTTTTATAAAATAGAGGGGCAACACTGATGTGAATTTTATTGTTTTTAAAAAAACTATATAGACAAATAAAAAACTAAAACAAAAAAATGTTTAAAAAAATATAAAAAGAAAAAATAAAAAAACTAGATCTAAGTCAAATAAATTGAATTAATCTAGACAAAAGTAAGGAACGGAATAGCCCATTGAAATTTCCTATAGTTATAAATGTGAAAATGCTCAAAATGTTTCTGAAAATTTAATTGTTTTAAACAATTGTGAATTGCATTCACAAATTTAAAGTCACATTTCTTAATCTTGGTTAAAGTCAGTTTTATAATAGGTGAACGCTAAACTTGGTGAAATTAAGAGTCGGAACATTAAATTGCCGACTGAGAATTTAAATCACCATTTTACAGTGGTAGCAAAATAAATTTATTTCATGATTTCGAAACAGATGAGGGAAATTAAATTTCACTAGAAATGAAGTGAAGAATTTGTATATTTATGGTGGCAATGAGTTCCTAAACAGGTGAGAGGAATTAAATTTCGCGAAAAAGGGAAATTTATATTCCTGCTGGCAAGAAGTTGTGTAACAGGCGAGGGAAATAAAATTTCACTAAAAAATGAAGTTTGAGAAATTAATTTGCTTGGTGGCTAGAAATTTCGAAACAGGTAAGGGAAATTGAATTTCATCAGAAAGTTAGTGAAGGAAATTAATATACTTGGTGACAAGAAGTTCCGAAACAGGTGAGGGAAATTAAATTTCACTAGAAAGTGAAGTAAAGGAAATTTATTCTTGGTGGTGAGAGAAATTTAATTCCACTAGAAAGTGTAGCTGGAGAAATTCATTTGCTTGGCGGCAAGAAATTTCGAAATAGGTAAGGGATATGTAATTTAACTGGATAGTCAAGTGAATGAAATTTATAATATTGGTGACATGAAGAGTCTTAGTAGAAAGGGAAGTGAAGAAAAATCATTTGCACGGTGGCAAGAAATTTCAAAATAGGTAATGAATATTAAATTTCACTAGAAAGTGAAGGAAATTTATATTATTGAAGGCAAGAAGTTCCTAAACAGATGAGGGAAATTAAATTTCTCTAGAAAGTAAATTAGGAAATATAATCTGCACCAAGTATATGGTGGCAAGAAGTTCCGAAACAGTTGGAGGAAAATAAATTTCGCTAGATCTAGGTGAAAGTGAAAATCGAAGCAGTCCTTTATGCTTATATGCGTGATTGTAAGTGTCAGTGCGTATAAGTGTACTAGTGTGTGTGTGTGTTTTTTGTCGCTTAGTTGTGTAATTGTTTAAATGTTGGTTTAAGCCAAATTATGCATAGATAAAATGCACAAATGCTAAAAATTCAAATCCCACAAAAACTCACTGAGCGTATTTTCTCTTAACTTGTCGCTGATGTTTAACTTTTAAATCCGCTGAGCTTTAATTAATGCACACAGACACTGTATACTAATATAGTATGTATATAACTTATATATACATAAATATATGATATACTTTTATGCTGCTGGTTTAAAACTTCCATATTTCATACAAAATTTTGTTTATTCCTTTGTTGCATTTTGCCATGACGTCAAAAAATATCCAACCGAAATAAATTCACTTTAAATAGAACTAAAAGTTGCCGAAAAAAGATCAACATATAAAAAACTTTTCGAGCATTTCGCTCAATTTAAGCTTGGGAGTTTGCAATTTTTCCGACTGCATTTTGTATATGAAATATATGTATATACAAATTGTATATAAGCAGACACATGTGAGTATATATGCATATATCCGTGTTCTTTTTAGGTGAAAAGATTTATATGGGTGTATGAGTGCATATGTAGTATTTTGACTACTTTCAGTTTTAAGCTGTGCGTATACTCTTCATATGAAGGGTATATTCGCATTGAAAACTGGTTCGAAGGGAAGTGGATTTAGTAGCCCATTAAGCAGAGAAATTGAGATTGTTAGTGCTGTGTCAAAATTTTTGGGGACTTGACTTTAAATGGATTATTCTGAAAATTTATTTTCTAGGTTTGCGACTGTGAAACTTTTCTGCGATGAAAATTCATTCCAACAATGGACATTTTACTACCAATGCTGAGATCTCGTCAGATTGTTTGGTAAAAAATCCAATTACCACAATTTTTGTTCGAATTTTAATAGTCAAAAAAGCAAAACAAAGACTTTCCTCGCGACTATAACTTTTTATGAGAAAAATTTTGGAAAAAAATCTTATTTTGGAAAAAAAAAGGTTGACAGAAACAAAATCCTGGATCCGCATGATGACCAAATCCTGGATCCGCACCTGGACCAATTCCAACAATCGATCTCTTCTATAGAATTCTCTTCTAAAAAATATAGGACATATAGTATCTAGTCAATATTCACTATAATTTTTTTTTTGCAAAACTATCGAATACTGAATATTTTGGTATACTCTATTTTTTTAAAGTTTATCTAGTAAGCGCATAAAATTAAAAAAAAATAGATGGAATGCATGTGATATTTTTTTTACTTATGTTGTAAACATTGTTTTATGATTTAAAATACTTAAATGATCAACGATTCGCTCAGGGATCATGGAAACGGTGTTCCCTAGATTTAAATTAAACATTTATTTTGCTTAAATTTTTTTTTTAAAGTTGAAAAAATTACAAAACAAATTTTGGCCAAAGGCCTACGTGGCCAACGCTTCAAAAAAAAAAAAAAGTTTTTAAGCTAAATTATAACTATATATAATATAATAAATAAATAAAATAAATAAAAAGAAAAATTAAATTGAAGAAAAAAATTAATAAAAATAGGTTAATTTTTCATTGGAGCAATTATGATTATTTCTGTAATGGCGCCTCCAATTCACTTTATGGTACCCATACCTAGTACTAAACAGTCAAAAATAAGATAAAAATAATACTCGGAATTGAAAGTAATTAGACATTTGTTGAAAAATTCGCATTCAAGTTCAGAGTTCCCAAAAATCGAATTTATGCAAATACAAAACATTATATAGTACGTATGTATTTGAAAGAATTCTAGCGCGTAACATTCTCCAAAGAAGTTTCCAAATAAATTGAATATTGATAGTCCAAAAACAGACCCCTTTGGAACACGAACTGTAAAGGTTCCCCAAAACTAGTTTTCTTCTCTTTTTTTTTACTATGACCACGTAGGGTCTTTGAGGCCCTATGTCCCACTGGGGATAACAGGAAATGAGAGAGAGACGTAGGATCTTTCTGAGAGAAAGCTCTTTTTTTTCTTTCCAAAGAATAAGTCTTTTGAGTGCATAATTGACATAACTTTTTGATTTTCCATAGCAACAAATATGGAAAGACATAAAATGTGATTTTAATTCACTTAATTTTTCCCGTTTTCCTACAGCGCACATTTCCATTCGCTGCAATTCGTTATGCTCATGTCCCCCCATATTATACTAAGTATATTTTTTTGTTTTTCTCTTGCCATCATAATAAATTTATGCATATATGGGTAGGTGTATTTGAATGTGTGCAAACATAGTTTTAAATTTTTGCGAAAATGAAAATGAAATACAAACAGCTAGCGGCTAAAGGTGTGTGAGCCTCACACCAAAACGCACAACATATAATATAGAGCAAAACACGCATTTAGATACGAGGGTAGTTTTAATAATTTAGTGAGTTTTAAATAAAGAAGCGAAGCTAAAAATGTAGCAGAAGATAAAAGAAGGCATCTGTGCAACTTTAGGTTATCACAACTCCATTGTCAGTGAAGGAGACGCTTGATCCTCGGTTAACCGAAACAAATTGGTATATTGGGGCAGGCGCGGATCCAGGATTTGGTCATAGGGGGTGTTTTTCACTTGGAAGTGTATATATGTATAACAGAGGTCGCAAAAAACTGTCAACCCATTTAGCCAGCTTATGGGGGGGTCCAGACCCGAAAACCCACCCGTGGATCCGCCACTGTATACGGGAGTGAATCAGAAAATAATTAAAATTCTCGGTGACATCGACATTCCTTTGGAATAGTTTCAAAATATCTATTAAATGTAATAGAAAAAATTCTCGAGTATTAGAGATTTGATAAAACTCAGCAATAAAACAAATTTTATTCAAAATAAATAAATTTGTTATTTTTTAAATAAAATAAAAAAAATAAATAAACTTTTTATTTTTTAATTAAAAAATTTATTTAAAATAAACAAAAAATTTGCTGATTTAATTCGGGAACAAATGGCTGAAAACTAAAAATCTTTAAAAGTGTGTCACCTACGGAATTAACTACAGATTTTCAAACCAAACGAAGCCAAAATTCTCTAGATATTTTTATGTCACCTCTGATAAGCTATTTTGCAATATTTTTTACCAACTTTTTCTTTGGAAAACAAATTTAAAATAAAATTAAAAAATTTTTTTTTGTAGTATTTAACTATACCTTATATCCTGAAATGGAAACATTCGAAACAGCACAAAAAATTTTTAAATTTAAAAATTAATTAAAATTTTTTTTTAGGATTTCACTATAGCAATCATCCTGAAAGGGAATCATCTTGTCCCCAAATTTCCTTTTGTATGTTGAAAAAGCAGCAGAGATCCTAAGGCTCACACTGCCTTATTACGCATTGACAAAAGAATATTAATCAAGCAGCCCTCGTGCTATATATATATGCATACACTCACACACAAACACACACACACACACACATTTATAGAAACACGCAAATTATGCAAACGGCAACCGCAAATAACATAAATTTCAGAAACTCGTCGACCGCGTAGACCGCACACCTGACGAGGTGTTTTGGCCATTTGCCGCATTGAAATGTCCGCTCTCCGTTTGTTTGTTTGTTTATTTTGCATGTTTGACTGTTTGTTTGCAAATATATTCACACACACATGCATATTTATGTTTGTTTGCATTAATGTTTGTTGCAGCACTTTTGATTTCTCACCCGGTGACAAGGAACTTACAATGTGCTTAAAATATTTTTATTGCTTCATTTTTTGTCACCTCTTTGCATACTGGTTTCAATCCATAACAAAAACAGATTACGACCATGTTAAGCGCTTGTTGACAACTCTGTCAATGCAATGCAAGCAGGTTGCAAGCCTGACGCAGTCGTCTGAGCTTAAAATCAATGAACGAGAGCGAGAGACGAACGCGTAAGCGACCGAGCAGTGTGGCCAACGTCAATTGGCATGCATTTGCATTTGCCAACACCGTTGGAGTGAAGAGAGTGTTGTGCGCAACGAGAGCGAATGAAACAGACATGCAAAACAAAAAAATACGCACACACACACTCGCACACAGAAGGCGCAGTAAAACTAAAGATCAACAAAATGTTTAAAGTTATATTCAATTGGCATCCAGCAAAATCTTACACAAACACACGGAGATTGCAATTTTAGAGGGTGTCTTTTTAAGGACAGTTTGACTTTATTCAAAAAATTCAAATTTTCTTCTTTAAATTCTTAGTATTGTAGATTTCTTGGAAGTAATCGTTGAAAAGGGAAAACTGAACAGAATATCTTCTTTTATGAATTCTAACAAGAGCTCCGATGACTTTTAAAAGAACAGGACCATCATTTTGTCAGTGCTGATAAGCTTGGAATGGAAAATCCTAGTTTTGTGCAACATCTGGAGCTGACTGAGAATATATGCGACCCAGCCGAGTTTTAAAAGCTAAAAGTTCAGGCCCCTTCTTTTATCAGTATTGATAGGCTTAGAATGCAAACTGCCAATCTCCTGCAACCTAGAGCTCAACGTTTAATACAAAGAGCCAGGTTTTGTAAAGATTTAAGAATTAAAGTACAGCAGGGTGTGCACCCATGCTTATCAGCTCCACATGGGCTGCCGCCCAAGGACTGCCAATTTCCGGCCTCGTACGACCAAGCATGTGCCCTAACTTGTTTTTTTTTGTTCTCACCGATTCAAAGGGTCACACAAAGGTAAAACCCATGCCTTAATGCAAAAAAGCTCTCCTATTTAAGGGAAGTACCAACGTACCTGGATGATTTCAGAAGATGTTGGAATGAGCTATTCTAACATTGAGTCTACGATTATGTTTCGCCGTCAGAGAGACTATGAAGAATTTTGTAAGGATAGTGGAATACAAGTATAGGGTGGGTCATCTGTTGGTATGTTTGATAAACTCATCTCATCCTTGCATGCATTGAACGAATAAGCGACGCTGATAATGGTCCGTATCGTAATTTTCGATGACTTTTTTTTGACGAAAACTCATTTTATTCTTCCATCCATTGAACGAATAAGCGACGCTGATAATGGTCCGTGGTCTTCAATTGTTGCTTCATTTGAATCTTGTAAGCAGATCCGCATGCAAAATTCGACGCAAAGTTGTCCTAGAAAGGTGTAGTTCTTGCGAACGATGTCGCATCGATGTTCCTGGCGACTTATATACACGAACCTCAACTATGTTTTTTTCACAGAACGACCATTTTCATAGTACGCCTATACCACTTTTATGCATTGTTCGCTTGTTAAACGATACATGACTGAAATTGAGTAGTTTTGAACTTGACATACATATGTCGCAGAGCATCTACTTTGGATGTTCCGAATTATGAGTGTTTAACAAGCAAACCAACAGATGGCCCATCATATACAATAGAGCGCACAACGGATCCCAAGGGTCGCACAAAAGTACTGTCCATGTTTTAGGGCAGAGCAGCAAACCACTTGGATGGTGGTAGTAAGGAAAGTACCCACCTACACGGATGATTCCAGAAGACGTCTGAAAAAGCTATTCCAAAATTGAGTTCAGAAGTATCTTTCGTCATCAAAGAAACTACGAAGACTAAGATTTTGTTAGGATATTGGAATTCAAGTACAGTTTTCCACAAAAGAGATTTTCATCAAAAAGGCCCAAAAATCTACTAAGCCAAGGAAACTCTTTTTTATTCAGTCTTCAATAATGAGGAGTTGGTAAAAAGGCTATAAATATCAGCTTTTTAGGTAGAAAGAACTTTAAAGTGCATGTTAGCAGACTAAGTATTATTATATATTATTGTACTGGGTGTAATATGTACTGCGACCCAAGTGGATCTATTGTACCCCAATAGACTAGTGCAGACTAAGTAATGAAAGGGCTTTAAAAAGATGACATCGTCAGAGAAACTACGTAGATAAGAAAGTATATTGAAATTCAAGTACAGCAGGGTCCTACCGATACTAAGAGTAAAGAACACTGAAAATTTGTAATTTTGAAAAATGGTCGAAAATTACACTTTTTTTCAACTACAGTTGCCTGTAACTTCGATTTTTACTTAATCTGTACATATTATATATCACTGGAAAGAGCACATCAATACCTTTCGATCTAATTGTCTTTCAAGTCGATTTTGTTCATGAGATATTGACGAATAACTGAAATAAGTGCCCAAAAACATGTTTTTCGAAAATATCTCGAAAACGGTGCTTCAGAAAAAAAAGGTTGCCATTTTCGTGTTTCTCGACCCCAAAAAAAAAACACTTTTTTAGGAAGGTTAATTTTTCGTGTAAACTAGTGTTATCAGAGAAGCTTGAAAAAAAGATTGTGATTTTTTACGTATATTGGAAGTCAAGAATGTTGAATTGAAGTTTTTATAAAAGTGAACTTCAAATATGCAAGAAAAATTAGGTGCGTATAGCTTGGGACCCGACGCTCTCCTCAACAGGACGTGACCTGGAAACCAAGAAAAAGAAGAAGAAGCGCAACGGAAGAAGACTAGCTTAAAACAAGTCAAGCTTCTTAAACAGGTTTTCTTTTAAAAATCAGAGTCCCTTTAAATTTTTTTTTGAATACTATTATGTATCGAATGCGCTTTCAGTTCGAAAAGCTGCATGCTTTATATATGTATGTATCAACATACTATGTAAATACATACATATGTATGTCTCTGTGGATATACTTATGTGCATATAAGTTTTGTGACATTAATGCGCTTAATTAAAGTAGCGCGCGAAAATGTCAACAACAATAACTGTAAGCACACATGGTGTAAGAGTAACAAGGAAATAGTGTGCGAGTGAGCAAGGGAGTGGAGTGAGACTGAGATGGCGAGAGATGTGTGCACTCTGTCTCACCATATGAGTGAAAGATACAGCACTTGTTTGCACAGTTGTCAAGCCATTTGCATTGTCAACAACTAAAATGCCAAACCGCTGGCCCCCTCCCCGCAGGAACCTCTTATTACCACGGCCGACCACCCACTCAACCGCATAAACAAACTGGTAAAAAAATAAAAAATATGCAACAGTGGCGTTGATTTTTCTTTGTTTTTTTTTTTCTGTTCAGGATTAAATCAAATCAAATTGAAGCAACGATGTCGAGCAGAAAATTAAACTCAAACTGGTCGAGAGTGCTGCCATTGGAGCGGAGGACCCCTGCTCTATGTTTGTCATAGCTGCCCCAGACTCAGCTGCTGCCTTGACTGCTTCTGTGGAGATTTTTCCATTCCCATTCAAACAATGCAATAAAAATTGGGTCAAAGATCAAGTGGAGCTCAGCAGCAGCAGCAGAAGCAAAAACAACAACAACAACAACAAAAGATGCCACCAAATAGAGTTGTGCAAGGCGTATGTACATATATATGTGCGTGCGTTTGTGTGTGTGAGTCGCTTGACGCAGCGGCGCGTGGCATGCACATGAAAGAAGTTGACAGAGAGAGAGAGCAGTGCAGTGGCAAAGGCCATACACAAAATACAGTGACGTAGATAGCGAGAATCTTAGGATCAATGCCCCTGTGCGGTGGCAGTACCATATATACGGCTTTATAAATGTTGTTTGAGTTTAAAACTGGATAAATTATTTATCGTAGATAAAAAAATGTTATGAAAATTGCATCATATACGGATTTTTATCAAACATATCGAATATATAGGGTGGGCCATCTGTTTGTTAATTGCATTTTATTTATTTATATATACCAAATGCAAGTTTTAAATTAATCATTTATGTATGAAAAATAATATCGCCCAAATGGCCGTATGCGAACATCATAATTTTCGATGACTTTTTTTGACGAAAACTGATCCTATCCATTAAACGTATAAGCGACGCTGGGCTTCAATTGTTGCTTCATTCGAATCTTGTAATTCTCGACAAAAGTCGACACTGGCCTCAACTATGTTTTTTCACAGAACGACCATTTTCATAGTACCTGTACCACTTATACGCGTTGTTTGGTTGTCAAACGATCCATGACTAGCATTTTGTTTTGATCTTGACATATGTCGAATACCATCGACTTTGGACTGCTATGTTCCGAATCGTGAGTGTTTAACAACCAAACCAACAGATGGCCCACCCTATATAGTTTGTCCCTGCAGTAAATTTATTTCGATTTGCTTAACCTTTTTGCACTATAATTGTTAACCAATTATAATATAATTATTAAAATTATAAAGCGAATGTTGATAAGCTGATGTACAATTTGTAGGCCAAAGTCTACCAATAAATCGCCAGGGCTATACAATTGAGTTAATAAAAATATATAAATAACAAATTAAACCTTTGTTTACAATATTAAAAGCACAATAAGACTAATTACATAAAAAAAAAATGTTTGCATTCTATAGACATTGAATTTTTTTATGTACATTTTTTCATTTGAAAAAAAATTGTACTTCTTATTTTTAAAACAATAAAAATTGTTGGATTGTTGTAAAAAAATGGTCTTTAACATATTAAATGAATAAATATGAATACAAAAAAACTTAGTTGCATCAAATCGAATACGTTTTTTATTGTAAACTTAAAGTGCTAGTAAAAAAATTGTAAATAAAATACAATATGAATATATATGTTAATAATTGCAACAAAATTTGTTTTCAATTTTTAAGCATTAAAAAATTTATTAATAATATAACATATTTTTACTGAATCATTATAAAAAAAGAATAATTAAATTATATTTTTTTCGAATAAATATTTATGTAACTAATAAAAATGTTTTTTTTTTGACAAAATAATATAATAAAATAATATATCAAATTAATTAAGTTGAAAACATTGTTTTTTTAGTTTTATGGGAATAAATAATTAAATAATGAAATACGTTTGAAAATGTCTTATGTTGGGTCAAAAAAAATTAAGGAAAAATTATGTAATTTTTTTTTATATTTAAGTTAAATAATTAACTAATAAAAAATTTACAGCAGTTAAAGCTTCTAAAAAAATATTTTAATATACTTAAAATGTAATTTTTTTTTATAAATTTTTTTAATAATATTTTAAAGTTTGTGATTTTTAGAAGTTGAGTCAAGACAAAAAAGAGAATAATCATATTTTATTTTTTTAAGAGTTATTAATAATAACTTATTATTGTTAAGAATTTATGAGTTAATAAAAAACTGTGTTTTACAAATTTTTAGTGGTTAAGTCGCAGTAAAAGATGCAACAATAATTTGTATACCGAAGGTAGAACGGTGTAATAAGATCGTGAAAATTTATGTAATGGCTGGAAGTAGGATGGGCAGGCCCTATAAAGTATACATAACCAAAGGATCTCATAGACCACATATAAGAGCTATAGTTTTAGCAGAAAATTCGCATTATTTGTACGTAGATCACGTTTGTTGCCTTAGAAGAATTTCGAGGATTAACCCCACATAGTAAAAGACACATATTTATACACCAGGCTATTAAAAATTGCACAAAAATTTTGGAAATAGCATAAAAACTTCAAAAGTTATAGGCAAAAAATGTTACTTTTTAGCAGAGGCGGATCCCCGTTGGGTTTTCGGGTTCGGACAACACTTTGAGAGGGTACCATACCCAGTCACTCGCAAAAGTTTTTTACCAAAAAACCATATACCTTCCTTAACACTTCCCATCCGTGGACGCAAGTTTTATTAAGATCCCATATCCCGAACTTCGGGAGTTATAGCCAAAACTTACAAAATTAAAACCCCTTTGCCTAGAAGATCCTTCAAAAATTGTGTGAGCTGCATTGGTACGACAGGCACGACTGTACTTTTTAAAGTCTTAGAAAATTAGGAAAGTTCAGGGTATAATATGTTTAGGATGTCTCAAAATTAATATAACAAATCCTTACGGGGACATGCGAAGCACGTAGGGGGCGGAACCCCATCGTTTTTTTATTTGTAAAACTTTGGTACACTTATTTATATATATACCGGCTAGGCCCTTTGCTAATATTTTTCTTCAGAAAATGGTTATCACTTAGTTTTCTGAGTAATATCTGCTTTTATTCGGATAGCCAGGTGGTCATAAAGTCCCTCGCCTCTTTGACATCATGCATGAAGTCGGTGAACAGTCGGCAGAACAGTTTTCAATTCACCTCATCTGGGTCCCGGGACATAGGGATATTGAGAGTAACTGCATTGCGGACGAACTGGCAAGAAAATAAACTACCAGCATCCTCCTTCAGGACAAGGCCAGCTGCAACACATGCAGGATCTCACGGCAAACTTGGCCGGTGTACTGCAGGAAAAGAACCAAGGAACTTTGCTATCTATATAGAGCTCAATGCTCGAAAGTAATCCGAGCAATCACCGGACACTGGCTGGTGGCAACTCATGCATTAAGGCTTAACGCTGATCACCATGAGCTTCTGCAGAAGCTGTGGCGACGAGGAAGAACTGGAGACGGTGGAACACCTCTTCTGTCACTGCCCGGGACTTTGTAGAACAAGGTTCCGCTTCCTTAAATCACACTTCCTAAATGACTTATCCCAGCTCTCTGAACAGAGTCCAAAATGCCTTTCGAGGTTTATTGAGGCCACCGGATGGCAGTGAATTGGAATATCTAGAGGACCTCTCCAGTGGGGAAGGGTGGAGGATAGTCCACCATTGCGGTAGCACAACGGGCCTATTTCTGGCCTAAGTGGTTTGGGACGTCACGTCCTAACTGCCGCCTTTACCTAAGCTAACCTAATTTTCTGACTAATGCATACATCTTTTTAAATCTAATCCACCTACTTGTTTTTGATTAACAAAAATTATAGTTTTTAAAGTTTTCAAATTCTTCTACTCTCTTTTGAACCATAATGATAATAATTTTTTTAATTTCTACCAGTTTTATCTAAAATTTCGCGAATAATTGTATTTTTGCATAAAAACTAATTCTTCTACTCGTTTTTAAGCCACATAAAAGATTATTTCACAAACTACTATTTTGGCTTCAGTTTCCTGAGTAACGTATACATCTAAGTAAAAACTAATTCTTCTACCTGTTTTTTAACCAAATAATAAATACAACAAAAAAAATTATATTTAAAGAAAAATTTATGAAATCCTATACCAAGCTGGCAAACCGACCCCCTTGCACGAAACCCTAACTACGTCACTGAAAAGAGGGGAGCTGTGGCAACAGGCATGTGGCATGATGAATATGCCGCGTCGCACAAAGTGTATAAAGCAGCAGAAAGCTGCAAGAAAAAGATTAAGAAATATACGCGGCTCGGTTCGTTGTTGTTGTTGTTGCTGGGTATCGGTGTCGACGTCGAAGTCTTTGCCAGCTCGGAACTAAAGCTGCATTGTTTGCAAGCAGCAGGAGTCGCTGCTAGGGAGGTGCAGTGGAGCAGTGGAGAATCAGAGAGGCATGTTGCATATGCAACTCCATGAGAGCCGGGCATGCCGGCGGATTTCGCTTGTCAGCGCCACAGCTGTGACTAAGCGGCGCATAACTGCACCCGCCTGACGCTTGACGATAGCAGCGATAACGACGATGGGTTCACCAGAAGTTGGCCAGAAGTTGGGAATGCGCTGCTTCTTGTTGTTGTGAATTGAATGCAGTCAGCCGTGGACTCCCTTTCGCTTCAGCTCCCTCTATCTTTTCGTGTCTATCCCTTTTTTTTTTCTATGAATATTTCGCGATTTTTTGGCATGCATCGTAGTATAGTTGATGGTTGGCCCAGAAGCCACCCAATAGAGAGGGCACATTGGGTCAGAGTTTATTAGCTTTGGCTACAAAAAAAAATATTTTTTCACTTAGTTAAAATCACTTTTCATGCGATTATTTTTATGACCACAGTATAAGAAGTGTGCTCAAAAACGAAAAGTCCATAAGTCCTGTGAAACTGAGAAAAATAAAAAATGGGTGGAGACGGAAATTTTGAGACATATGTATTTTAAATTTGTGAAAATATTGTCAAAATCAACACATTTTGATCATATTATCTGCACCTATTGACATGTTCTTAAAATTTTATAGTTTTAGAAAACTTTATTTTATGTTCTGAGATTATTCAGAATTTTGGAAACTAGATTAAGTATATTACAAAACGCACTTTGTAAAAATTTTAATATTTACCGATTTGGAAAATATGAATCTGCTATCATCTATTACATCCAAAATTTTTAATTTATTACGTGCGGTTCATAGACAATATATAGATAATAGGCTTTAAAAAAATTTAACTTCATGAAAAATCGATAACTAAAAGTATTGTTACAAAATTAAAAAATTTTATTTTTGAGAATCCAAGAACTAGAAGTAATCAAAAAATGTTAATTATACATTTAGTTATTATTTTTAAGCCCATTAGGGTTGTAGAATAATTTTTTTGTTTTTCATGGAATCAGAAAAAAAAATTTTAAATAGGCAATTAGTTAACTTATTTTTAAGACTTTTAGCGGGGTCGAATAGGAATCATCGACAATGGAATATTATTCAGGAATTCTTTAAAAAAAGGTTTTTAAATATTTTACGTAATTAGAAAAATGAAACCGAAATACCCGAAAACTATTTGCTGGAAAATCCAATGTTAAAATAACCTACAAATAAGAATCAAAAGAATATTGCTAAAAATAAGGTTTTTAAAAACGGTTCAATTTAGAGACCTATCAAAAACATCATACCATTGGGACTTTCTATCTATAACACTAGTTTACAAATTTGAGGTAATCGAGAAACACGAAAATGGCAACCTTTTTTTTCTCCTCAGCAACGTTTTGGAGATATTTTCGAAAAACATGTTTTTGGGCACTGTTTTCAGTTAATCCTCAATATCTCGTGAAAACCATTTTTCAAAATTATACATTTTCGATCTTAGACTCGAAATGTTCGTAAAAGAATTCCCTTTCAGCCTAAAGCTTAATAATTAATTAATTAATATAATTTTTAAAATTTTTTTCTCGTTAATAAAAAGCACACCAAAAATTTGTAATTTTGAAAAATGGTCGAAATTTACAAATTTTTTTCGATTTAAAACAAAGGTTCGAAACGATTATTTTATTGTTGGAGAATTATTTTGGGAGAAACTAAGCCAATATAAAAAAATATGTCCAAGTAGAATAACCTGTAAGAACCATCAGTTTTTTTAGGCAGCCAAAAATGGCGGAATGCATCACCATTGTCGTCCTTACTTGAACTTTGGAAATACAGTCGAACCAACTTATAGGAAATTCGTAAGGGGGCAGTAAATTAGTCGAAATTCCTTAAAGGAAACTCATAAGAGCAGTGTTCGAAAAATTCATTGAAGAGGAGTTCGTTATATAAAAGTTTGACTGTACATCATATAATTTAAATTAAAGTTTTATTTTTAGGAGTTATAGTTATTGGCCTTAAATTTTTCGAAAAACTAAAAATTTCTTTCGGTTGCCAAATATCTTGATTTTTCCTATGTAGACTTTTAGAAGTCAAGGATGTATAGGTCTTTTTTTTCGGAACAAAAATCATATAATCATAAATTGAAATATTATACTTAAAGATGTTATGAAGATTACGTCAAGACGATTTACCGTGAATTTTGAAAAACGTTATATTTTTGGGCTTACACATTTCTTATATTGCTTGTTTTCTTAATATTCCAGAAGCTGATAATAAGAGTATTAAAGCCAATTTGGCTATGTAGACCAATCGTCTGCAACCCACTGTGCCCCAAGGCGACAACTGCAAAACGGCACGAAAATATGCAAAAACGGCCAAATGATTGCGACTTCCTTCTGCCCACTGAATGATATAGCCGTCTCTACTCACATACACCCCTCTTCTTAGCTAGGCACGGGCATTTGCTAGCAAACAACACTCCACCTCTTCATCCCTCTCGAATGGATTTGTGCGCGCTTCTGTGTAGGTCGCTCTGCTTGCATGCATGCAACGAAAATGAAATTAAGTCAAGACGGTAGTCACATTAATCGACCGCACAGCCGTGCCCCCAATCCGCCGCAGAGCAGCAGCAGCTCTTGACAGGAGGAGACTGAGACGCAGCCGTCAGAGGCTTTGCTGGATTTATTTTCCCTACTTTTTCTTGTTGTTGTTCTGGCTGCCGTTGATTTTCACTTCTTAACAACAATTAAGCGCAAACATAAGTCAAAACCGCAACAACAACAACAACGACAACAAAATGGGGCACAAAGTGGAAATAACAAAAGGCAAGAAAAAAAAAGTCTGCCACTAGATGTAGAGGGGAGCTGGGAGTGGGCAGGGGAGCCACCAAAGCAAATAGTAGCAAAAAGTCATTTCCTGCAAACAACTGCCGACGACGACGACGACAGAGGTGGCCAGATTGTTGGCTGCTCCTTCGGTGCATTTCTGGGCGCCCAGTTAGTCATCTAGAGTAGTGCCTGCCCACTAAGCTTCGACCACACAAATAATTGGAGCTTAGTCTATGGCAAGGTGACGGGCTTGTGGGTAGTCTGAATAGCTCTGGTGTGGGCAGCACTGAGAGAAATAGGTGCCCAATTCCGGTAATAAACTTAAGCAGCAGCGTAGTGAAAAGTTAAGTTGCATTTGCTTTAAATCTGGGTCGAGCGAACTGCAACCAAGCAGAAGCAAGCCTTGTGAAAAATGAAGTCACAATAGCTTTGAAGTTTTTGTTTTTGTGCAATTGTTTTCTTTTGGAGACAATCTGGATTGACAATCTGGCATGCACATCTACAAAAGTTTTTACTAAGTGGAAGCCTTGGAGCTTTTTTAGGGGGGCAATCTGGTAGTTTTTTAAAGCTTAGTAAAACTTCTGTGCTCAGCGTTTTCCAACACTCACAAATTTTTACTTGGTTTGTTATTAGTTATTATTTTTACTTTTTCGAATGTTTTACACCGCAAAAGAAAATAATTTTCAAAAATCCATATAAACATTATAAAAAAGGAACAATCAATTTTTGTAAGGAGTAATAATAAACTTTTTAAGCTTTTTTTGCCTGTATGAGTTGATTTTTCAGTGAGTTGAATTTTCAGTGTGACCAAAATAATTTCTGTGAGTAATATTGTATAAGTGTAAAAGGTTAGAAAAAAAAATTAAGTGATTCGTTACTTTGCAAAATTGATGCTTCCCTACTTGGTGGAGTAGAATTCTTTTGAGTCCTTGGACTCCTAATTAGAAAATATGTTTTGATTCTGCTGTTGCCAAAATAGTACACAGCCACACAAATGAAAATTCTTTTCCGGCTTAGTAGGAACGTGCTTACTCCGACTCCAAGGTCATAAAGGCTGCATAACCTCAAAAAAACCACATACAAATTTTTTTCTATTTCGGGTATTCTGGCGATGCTTATTAATTTTTTTCAGTGGATCTCTGAATCTTTATCCAAGGCACAAACAATTTCAGCACCTCAGATTTCTGACATAACCTCAAAATTCCTTAAATGTTCATAAAATACCGCTTTTTTTTTACAGGAGGTTTTGTAAAAACCCTGATGTGCAGGCGATTTTTATTGACAATTTGAACATAATCTGACCCCCAAACCAGAAAATCAATCTTAAAATTTGCGATAAAAAGTTTCAACAAGGAAGATGTTCAATGTTGAGGATTCACCGAAAATCAAGGAAATGCTATTTTTTAAATTAGAAAATAAAGAAAAATTAGGTATTCAAAATTGTTTCTAGCATAAAAGTGTTCAAAATTGTATTTTTGTAAGGTGTTGCACATGCGGCTTTTTTGTACGAATTTATTTTTAATTAATAATTTTTTATTAACAAAGTTTGAGATAAGTATCCTCAGCGGATTTCACTAGATTTTTGTTAATACATGCAGAGCTTGTACTTTTTTTATTTTATTGTATTTTTTTTTTTAAATTTATTTTATTTTATTTATTTTTTAACTCTATTTATAATTTGGTGGAATTGGCTTTGACTAATTTATTTTTATAATTTTTGTTTGTATATTTAAAAATCTGACGAGGCTCAAACTTTTAAGAACAAAGTTCAATCTTTTAAGAATACATGTGAAAAATGTCAAATCTCTAAAAAAAAAAATGTATGTAAAAATATGAAAATCTTTCCATGGAAAAAATCAAAATCTATAAAAAAAAAAATATTATTATTTCAATTAAAACTATTTCAGCATTTTAATAATTATTTAATTATGCAACATAATAAATAATATAATTAAAAAATATTGAAAAGCTTTATAATATTTTTGATTAGTTTTTTTTTTCCAATTTTCATAACGCATTGATATTTTTGTTATTTTTAACATATTTTTAATAATTTTAAAGATCAACCCTTCAGTATAAAAGCTAGAATTTAGCTAAACTCTGTATATATTTTACCTGTATAACTTTTAAAATGAATGCCATGGAAATAAAATAAATTATTATTATAATAAATAGAATTTCATTCCAATGTAAGTATTAAACAAATATTTTAAGTTTCAACTTCTTCAAATTAAACCTTGAAACTTTGCATTAAATTGAGACTTACATACATAGTTTTTCGCTCAGTGTGCAGCGCCCAGCTCGGGCAGCTCTTCAAGTGCATTATTGTCGTTGACGCTAACGTCGCAGTCGACTTTGGCTTCTTTGCGGTGAAAGCAGCGCTTTGCCTTGAGCGCACTTATTCTACCTCCACCACCCCACACAATTTTAACACTCTCCCTCTCTCGCAGAGTCTATTCAGCTTTTCTTTCATTCCATTGAAACCGAAAATACGCACACTCAATCATCGTTTTTGTCTTTCTAATGGAGATTTTTTCTTTTTTATTTTTTCTTTTACTTTTTCTATGAGCTTGAAGTTTGCTGCCGCATAATTATTGCCATTAGAGCGCGTCTCAATTGAGTTCATTCTTCTCCTATGTTCCGTTTTTTTATTTCTACTTCTTATTTGAATTCATTTTTCTTTTATTTCTTTTCTTTTTCAATGCCCACTTTGGCGTTTTCTTTAAACGATGCGTGTCATTGTGGTTTGCTATAGGGTCAGATCAGGCTCATTTGAAGTTAGCCTCGACCCAGTGAAAGCTCTCTGAGAGCTGAGAGCATCATTAATATATGTCAGTTCTTTTGGGCTATGTATTTGATTTGATAACTTTAATTTAAAATGAAATACTAAAATGCAAGCAACCAAGCAAAAAGTTAAAAATATATTACATAAGCAAAAAAAAATAATAAATAAAGAAACAAATCTGGTTCAGAGTGCCAAAAAATGTTGGTAACCTTAATTAATTTTGTTTAAATAAATAGAATTTTTGTCAAACTCTCTTTATACCCTGTACCTATAGGTACAAAGGGTATACTAGGTTTGTGCAATGTATGTAACGGACAGAAGGAGGCGTGGCAGACCCCAAGTCCTTTATACCAAAATGCTTATCATAACCTCGGGTAGCGATTGAGCCATGTCCGTCCGTCCGTCCGTCCGTCCGTCCGTCCGTCCGTCCGTATGAACGCCTAGATCTCAGAGACTATAAGAGCTAGAGACACGAAACTTTACCAGCTGGTGCGCATATTTCCTAAGCAGATGAAGTTTGTTGAATCATGTCAATATCTTCCCCCGTTCCCCTGCAGTAGAGTTTCGCGGTTTTTAGCCATACCGTTAAGTATTCTCACCTGAAATTTAACAGAGCGATGCGTTGTAGCTACATGCATCTATGTGTAAAAAATGAACAAAATCGGACAAATACAACAGAATTTATAGTCAAAAATGTGCAAATTTCACCTCCCCTTGCCAATAACCGTCAATATTTGACTCTACGCAATTATGGCTACAACTGACCTAGAATCACAATTTTTGGTAAGCTCATTCATGTGGCTCTAATGAACAAATCCACATCCAAATTTTATCGATGCGGTCCCCCCACCCTCCGCAAGCGACTTACCGTGTTTTCTCCCACACCCCTCAACATACCAACTTGAAACTTACTCCGTATACTTGAAATAAGTTCTTTGTTGTAACATTCGAGTTTCATCAAAATGGGTAAAAATTTAGGGAACTTATAGGTATAAATATCGATTTTCACCAAAAAAAAATAAATTCCAATTGGAAAGTTCTTAGATGGAATATGCAGGAAAAATTTTTTTGACACAAAAGGTACAGGGTATTCCACTGTCGGGCACCGCCTCGACTGTACCACATTTTTTTTTAGAAGGTTCTCAGTTACTCAACATAATTTATTATATAGTAGTTAAGACGAAACTTTTTTTTTGATTCCTTGCATAACCTGGACTCTTTGGTTTCCAAATTTATATAAGATTAAAAAATTGAGGAGAAGTTAATTTTCAATGAAATAGGGTGTAAGTTTCCGGAGGAGAAAGATCCCTTAAAAAAATTCCAGACAACTGCATCGGGATGGTTTTGGGATGGAGCTGCAGCTGATAAATAAAAGAGTGGTGTGGCAAAAGGTACGAGGTATGTGGGTGACGTAGACTATATGTGATGCCAACGGACAAGTCGGACCCGTTGTTTAAATCAGTTCTATTTATTCTCCCAGTTTCTTGCCAAATCGCAAAAAAATTATTACAAAATCTGCATTTTACTATGGGGTTACGAAAATAATATATGCGGCTTATTGTACCGCGAATGAATCCAATCTCTTTGCCTGTGTTAAATATCATGAGAAAAACAAAAGCAAAATCAATTGCAAGGTTATGAGAAAAAAAAAATAGTTGCATTATTTTGTATATTTCCCTTGGTATCCAGTCATGTGTATTGTCACCCAAATTTAACACGAATAATCCGCTTGGCGTGGTGCTTAAATGCAAACAAGTGTAGTTTTATGTAAATACTAATAGATGATTATGTAGTTCAACACACACACACACATACACACAGTAACAGAGAGCACTCAACCAAGACTCATACAAATAGTTACACACACTCACAGAGAGAATAACATTTAGCATTTGTTGCCTTGAGGTCATTATATCGAAAACAGCAGTTGCCAAAATGTTACCCAAAAGCTTTTGTGTGACAAGTTCAGAGAGGGTGATTCGGGAAATTGAGGGGGCTCAACTTGCATTACATGCTTCAATTACAACAACAACAAGAACAACAACAATAATAATAATACAACTAGTACAATGGCACACAGAAAAAACATTGCTTCGTACAAGTATGTACTCGTATATTATAACATACACAGTACACTGGTCGGCATAATTTTTTTGACATACCTTGAATTTGGCTTATTTTCTTACGATACGTTGTAAGGATAAATTTATTTAAAAAATTTATACTAAATAGTCGGAAATAATTTAGGAGGAGGAGGAGGGAGTCGCGTGATTAGGGTAAGGTGAGGCAAATCCAACCTAGTACTTTGTTTTGGCTATAAAATGCTTATTTGACATCGGGTCAATTGGTACGATATACAAAATTAAAGCTTTCTAGACTTCTTGTGGCCATTATAAATATATTAGATATGACCATGTTTCAAAAAAGTATATTTTTGTCATTTTCAAAAATGTTGGGGTAAACCCGACCGCCTACTTTTTTTTTTGCTGATTTAGCACAGAAATTATCTAAATTTAATAGTTTTTCGATTAAAAAACAAAAGAGCATGTTATTGTTTTTCAAAAGTGAATGTATTTATTTAAAAACTCATAATATTTAGAACATAAAATCGAAATGAAAGTTGAATGAATGTCAATAAAGAATGATTGAATTGAATAGCTACATAAATAATTAGAGTTATTTGATTTGCTATCCAAATAGCTTGCTGGCGTATTTTTGGTTCGAGCTGGACGTCTGGTTGGCCCCACCATTTAGAGGTTGGATTTGCCCCACTGTGTCATTTTTCATGACGGCGCGAATAAAAAAATTTAACGAAATTTCACCAATACTATGGTATACATGCACTATATAGTTCTATGTTTATAGTATATAAGGCCTCCACCTGTTTTTTTCAATCACTTTATTTAACAAAAAAAGAAAGCGTAATCAAATATTTACAAAAATTAAAATTATACTTCTTGTCGTTTGAGCATCTAAATGTAGACTGACAGACAAATGCCATGCTACCATTTTGGTTATTTTAAATGTAATAACAGTGGAGGTCGTGTTTACCCACACTGTCGGGTTTGCCCCGCCTTACTCTGTATAATATTCTAAAGCATAGTTTCATGAAACCGATGATACGAACCATATTTTACACTTCAGAAAATTGTTCTTATTTTTTTTGGCATAGAGGAGGAAATTTTTAATGAATATTTTTTGTGAGATTCTTTTGTAGAGAAAAAACACAAAAAAAAAATTTGTGAAATATTTGAGAAGACTTCAAACAATTATGGTAAAATCAAGAATATAGATAGCTGAGGATCTGACCACACAATAGTTTTTATTTAATATAATACTAAATAGTATAACAAGAAAAATTTTTCTTGGCTGCAAATCAAAACTCGGGGAAAATTGCTTGTAGTCTACTACACACACACAGCCAATCTCAATTCGTTACGTGACGATTTTTGGATTATTATTGATAATAACACAGGTCTACAAATACCGGGGTCATATCAGTTGTTGGGAAGCTAAGGGTCATTTCCGAAGTAATTTGCTGCGTAGAATCCGAATCCGTGGTGAGAATTGGCCCATCACGTCAGGATTTTTAGATATTTGAGGTTATTTACCCGAAAAATGGCATGATGGGACAAATCTGGCCCCGGATTCGGATTCTACTCAGCTTTCCAACAACTTACTTGACCCCGGTATTTGTAGACCTGTGAAATGCTAATGACGTCGAAGGGATATATTTCGTAACTTCGAATAGTCATAACTTTGCGAAAAAAAAATAGTAAATGATCGCTTGAACTCTTAAATTAAAGAGTAAGAGTGGTACTAAATGATATAACTGGAGTGACAGACAATAAACAAATTTTGCACCCTATACATAACCTCAAAAGTAGGAAAAAACGCTTTTTCGGAAATGACCCTTAGCTTTCCAACAACTAAACCATGTTGGCCTGTGTAATTCATCATATTGCTTAAGATGTCAAAATTCTTATGCCTTCATAAAATTTGTTGGCTGTTAACATACTTATATTAACTTACTGAGCAAAGCAAACTCCCTTAGTCGCAACTAAATTTTGTCAAAATAATTATGTTGACCAGTGTATTAAACAAAAAACCAAAATGCGATAAATTGCTAGGAAGAGGAATCGAAACGAAACGAAAGAAAAAAACGGAACATGAAAATAAATGTCATTGACTAAATGACATATAACTTGACAATTTTGTTCTAGCTGAAAAAAATTACATAGTACACTACATATTGTGAAAAACTACTACATACATACATATGTATATATACGAAATTTATAGAATTACAAGTGTGTGTGTGTGTTTTTGGACATGTTTTTTTTTTTTTTTTGGTTTGCAGCAAACAAGTATGTAAAATAATCTATAAAACCAAATAAAAGGGTTTTCAAATGCATACAATCACAATCATATATGTATACATATATGTTTGCACATATTTACATACTTTACATGCGACTAAGGCCAAGTCATAATGGAAAATGTTTTAAATTCGCCAATGTTTCAGTTTTTAGTTCGGTTGCTTTTGTATGGTACTCAGTACAGTAAAAATCGAATAAAAACTATTTGGAAGTTTATAGAAACGTGCTTGCATTTGTCAAGTGTATTAAATTTCAACAAGCATATTATGTCTAATAAGAACAAAACTTTAACATTTATGTTTTAAAAATTTCTAAATAAAATAACAAGCCAAACAAATAAACTGGCTAGAGGGCTTGCAGTACGGCTTGACGCCAATTCATATGGGGGATAAGAGATTATTAAAAGCTTCAATATGAAAGTTTTTCTAAAGTGGACCCTAACAAGGGATCGCAAATAAGAGTTGTGGGGGTTAAAGCGAAAAAAAGTGTTTTGGAAGGATGTACAAGCCGACATAGAATATCTGTCGACGAAAATAAGTGAAGCGGGCCACTTTTTCCCTCGACCTCTCCGATTTTGATGATTTGCAAAAAACGATTTTTGTGACCTTTGACCATTAAATATCTGGAGACGGGGTCATGATATTCATTGTTACTTTTAAAGTTGATTTTAAAATGTCAAAACGATTAATCATGTCAAGTTTGAACTTATTATATTTCAAATCCGAGGAGTTATGCTTATTTGTCATTTTTCGAGGTACTGTTTACTATGGCTAACGAGCGTGGTGTCATCACTAAAATAAGCATTACATATAAGGGAGATCACTTTTTTATCTTAAAATTAAAAAAAAAAATGATAAAAAATTTAAAAAAAAAATGTAAAAAAATGTTAAATCTTTTTTTTCTATTTAATTTTTTGTCTATCATGGGAAAAAAATTCGCGTCAATATCTTTATTCGTTTAGGAGAAATGGCTTGTCAAAGAAAAGTCTAAAAATGAAACACCCAATTTTCAGTTATCGATAACTCGATAAATAATCGGAATTTTGCAATAAAACTAGACGTGGTTACTATTGGGAAGTAGCTCTTCCAAATATGTAAAAATCATGAAAATCGGAGAGGTCGAGGGAAAAAGTGGCCCGCTTCACTTATTTTCGCCGAAATATTTTAAAAAAATCTTAAGGAAAAATATAAATTTTTCAGATAATCTTCAGCTTAACGCATTTATGTAAAAGTTAACAAAAAAGAAATATGATGTGAAATAAAATGTTTCCCATTTTTTTTTGTCTCAAATTGAATTGGGTGCGGTCGGGCGACCTTCGTCAGGAACGATATTCCTTACTCTTTATTTTCCATAACCTTCGATAATGCTATCGAAGACCCAGACTATATATAAAATATTTGAAACAAATAAAAAATTTGCCTCGACCACTTATTTCGTTACATGACGATTTTCCTATCATCTCGCTCTTCTATGAGAACTTTGTTATAAAAAAATTTGCATAGGCTTCATAAGTATCCTCTCGTTCCCATTTGTTTTTTTTTTTATTAAAAATCGACCAAACAGAGTTGTATCTCCATAATATTTTATCAAAAATTTTATTATAAAACTTTGACAAAATTCGTTACTCAAAAACTTTTATGAGCAATGCATTGTAAAGTATGACATTTATAGCATAACATCTGGTTTTTAATTTGTTGGAAAAACATAACTGATACATCACTAAGTAACTCTTATCGTTCATAACTCTTATCTTCGCTGAGTTCACAAAATATTTCTTTGTTCTATTTTCTTTAACATTTCATTTACTCTTATGTATATATGTATTTGACCATTATATTAAGAACTTGTTTGGCACATAAAGAAAATCATGTTTACTTTATGGTTTATTTGTAGTTCTTTAGGGATTTTCACTGTATTTGCCAAATTAGTAGCGAACCCGAAACCAAATGACAAAGGACATTGGGTTAATGCATTTGAAAGCTCAAATATATATACATACCCACACATACGCATACCTACACAATACATGCCAATACATAAGCCAAAAGCTGTCAAAGACAAAATTACAATAGTGCTAGAAATGCAAACACACACACATAAGCGCACTCTACAATACTAATACAGACTCTCTCAGTCTCTCGCTCTCTTTGACTGTTCCCGCACACCCCCAAAGTTGTTGTCTAAGTAGACAAAAATGCGGTCGATGTGGACAAAGAGTTGCCAAAGCACAAAAAATAAGTCTGAAAACAGCAGCAGAAAAGTTATAAGTTGCTGTTTCTATTGAGTGTTGGTGATTGACCTGCCATAAAAAACTTTTGGCCACTCTCTCAAACACTCCTTGCTCTCTCTCTCGCAGCGTTGATAAGACAGCCAGCTTTAAAGGCTACGCACAAAAGTATGCTACTAAAATGCGGGCGCTTAGAATTTTCAATTTCATTTTTGAATTTTTGTCTGAAAAAGGTCAAAAACGCAACACAATGGTTAAAATTGAATTGCCTCAGGCACAAGACACAATCATAATGACAATGATGAAGATGTTGCTGACAAGTCAAAGAAGTCTACGATTTTGATAATTTCTTTAGCAGTGATAAAGTTATCAGGTCTGCCTCATTGTCTGACGCTGTTTAAAGGTTATCTGTCGTCATATGACAATTTATATTTGTTCGCCAGACTATTAAATTTTTTATATACTATTACATGTAGAGTTATCGGGTATATTTAGTTTGTCAAAATTTATGTTACAAGCAGAAAGAAGCATATACGACCTTAAATAGTAAATACCGAAATAATAAGCATGAATGGCTATGCCGGCTGAGAGATGCTTGGAGTCTATTGAAACTAGCTAACTAAATTTTTCTAAAAGATGCGAAAAATTATGTTTGTTATATTGAGTTTATATCTGATTTTCCTCTGCATCTCTATTCGCGGTTTTCTATGTATACAAAACTGGATAAGGACTTCACTGCTAGTACGGAAAAATACCACCATTCCGTCAAAAAACTATTCTTTGCCAACATTGGGTAAACATACATGAATATTGAAAACATTCCTATTATAATAATTATTAAAAGAATTTGAAAAAATCTCTCAAATGCAAAAATAATTGCTACACTGATAAAAAACTTGCTGAATCACGAATTTTTTTGGTCATAAAGTGGTGACCAACATTGTACGAAAGTTACGCTTGATTTTTTATTTGTTGTTTTTGAATTAAGATTTTGTTTAAATGAATCCGAAAAATCTTGGCTTAAGAGCTAATTGTAATTATTTCACACCAAAAATAAGTTTTAGATAAAATCGAAATTTGAAACAAGACGCGAAAGAAGCTCAATTTTTTATGGCTCACTTTCAGAACGAATAATTTTCATTTCAAAGAATTGAAAAACTTCTTTAGAGACCAAAAATCTTACAAAACTTAGAAACACCAATTTCAATAAGAATATTCATGTAGCCCTAATGAACAAACCAAAATACAACAAACATAATTTTTTTGAATTCGATCTTTGTATAATGTATGTCTAGTCTTTTCTAGTCTGGGTATCCGACGATGATTATTATATGAATTTTGAAGTCGATTGACCCGAATCAAAGGCTTAAAAAAACATAAACATTTTTTCGAGTTTGCCAATCCTACATATATAGGGTGGGCCATCTGTTGGTTTGTTTGTTAATTGCATTTTAGTCGTATATTTGCCAGCAAAATTGGGCAAATGTATAGTATTTACCAAAAACGAAAACTCATCTGGCTGTTCTCCCATCCAATGAACGCTTATTCGTTGATAATGGTCCATGGGCATCAATTGTTACGTCAATTGAATCTTGTAAGCTTGTTAGTGCAGATCCGCATGCAAAATTCGACACAAAGTGGTCCAATAAAGGAGTAATTCTTGGGAACGATGGCGGGCCGATGTTTCCGAGGACTAGTCGACATTGGCCTCAACTATGTTTTTTTTTCACAGAACGACCATTTTCACCTGTACCACTTTAACACGTTGTTCAATTGTTAAACCAGTGGTGGGCAGTCTCTCAATTTACATAACTCGCAAGGCTATTGCAGCAAAATCTGCCGCAGCGCAGTCGGCTCATGCACGGTACAATCTCTCTCTCGTTTTTGCTTGATTGCGGCTCTTGCTCTCTCGTGCGCTTTTGCTTACTGCGCTGTTTACTCACACAAAGAAATGATCCATGACAGAAATTGAGCAGTTTTGAACTTAAGATATGTCGAAGTGCATCCACTTTGGACGGTATTTAACAAGTATTCAACAACCAAATCAAAAGATGGCCTACCCTATACATTAAAGATGGCGTACGTTAAAGTCGGGCGCGGACGACTTTGGGATACCCTGTACCACTGCTTGCAATAAAATCCGGTAAATTGCTTACGAACACCAAAAGACATTTGATTGCCAAATTAGATTATGATACCTTCATAAACAACCAAAAACAGACGAATTTTTAATCAAAAACTTTTTTTCGACCGATAGGCCCTATGGGAGCTATATGATATAGTCAACCGATTTTGATAAAATTTGGTACAGTGTTGAAGATCTCTAAAAAACATTTGAATGTCAAATTTGGTTACAATATCTTCACAAACAAACGAAACACAACAAATTTTGTACAAAAATCGTTTTTTTGACCGATCTGCCCTATGGGAGCTATATGATATAGTCAACCGATTTTGATCAAATTTGGTACAGTGTTGAAGATCTCTAAAAAACTTCTGAATGCCAAATTTGGTTACAATATCTTCACAAACAAACGAAGCACAACGAATTTTATACAAACAAGGTTTTTTTGACCGATTGGTCCTATGGGAGCTATATGATATAGTCAACCGATTTTGATAGAATTCGGTACAGTGCTTGGGAACTCTAAAAAACGATTTGCCAAATTTGGTTGCGATATCTTCATAAACAAACGAATTATCCATCAAAACTTTTGGTTTTTTTCGGAGTCCTCTGAAACACCCCTATGGGAGCTATATAATATAACCCCGATATCAAAAAAATAAAATAAACTTGTCTCGTATGGATTAATAAGGGATCTCATCTGAAAGTTTGGTTGCTCTAGCTCTTACCATCTCTGAGATCTAGGCGTTCATACGGACAGACGGACATGGGTATATCGACTTCTCTAGTCACTCTGATCATACTTTATGTAACTTTGGGGGGTCTCCGACTTCTCCTTCTGTACGTTACATACATTTTCAGCTTGCACAAACACAATATACCCTTTGCACCACACGGCACAGGGTATAAAAATTTGAAAAAAAATGACTCAAGGCCAGAACTCGAAATTACACGATTAGAATAGATTATCTAATTTTGTCTAGTATAGTGGGTTTTTTTTTCTCTTTTCTCATCTAAAGATCTATCCCAAAAACAAGGTTCTGACCTCTGAACCCGGAAATAATTTCATTAGGCACTGTAATTGGTGTTTTAAAAAAAAAAAAAAAACGAGGCTAGATTGACGCGAAATGAGAATATAATCAAAATCGAACAGATATGTATATATATAAGCATGATTCGCCCAAATTCGTATGTAGCCTTATAAATCAGGCTATATCGACTCTTTGTCTACAGAAAACCGACGCTACTAAACTTCTTAACGTATAGACGTAAAACTTGATATATATATTTTTTTTAAGAGTTCTCCGCTTAATTCAAATCACTTCTTAATCGGTTAAAATAAAATGGAATCGGGAAAAAAAAAATTCAATGACGTCCTGCTAATCGCGTAAGAGAAACCCGTCGGAATATCAGATCATACAATAATTTCATCCATCTCAAATACATTTAACCCTAGACCTGTCCTTCGTCTTACTCGTGGAAAAAATACAAAAATAATTAAATTTGAAATTCATCTGGGGCACTCAGTGCTCCAAGGACAAGTCTAGGGTTAATACATAAGTCCGCCAAAACAAACTTTAGAATTGAAAACTGCTTTTTAGATTTTCTGGAATAAATTGTTTTGGCGAAATATTTTAAAGGGTATCCCACAGCCGGTTACGCCCGACTTTAAAGCAAGCAATTTTTATTGTGTGTGTTTGTTGACTTTTAAAAGTGTTGGGTCTACCATAGACACACACATCTAATGAATTATAAATGGGCCTCATATAATAATCTTAGCTGCTCTATGTGCTTGCCCTTTGACCTTAGCTGCTTGTTAGTATATACTTATATAAAAAAAAATTATAATTTATTAGCACATAAAAATAAACGCTTGTAGATTGAGCTGTCATGTGTATGTTTTAGCCTTATCAATTTGCTGCTTTATTTTTAGGGGTGTCAAAGTATTTTTAGTAGCATTGACCCATGACCTTTTGCCTATCGTCATATTAAGAATTTACCATATGCTAATGAACTATACACTACTTACAATTTGTTTTATGTGTTGAATGTGTATACTTATACTACAGTACTATGTGTTACTGGAACTAATTTGGCATAATTTTGTTATGGCTTCGTGCGCTCCTAAGTATGCACTAATTATTTGCATAACTAATACAGGTGCCTCAGGTAAAACTGAAATATTTCATAGAATTTAATTGAGCTGCTTGCTTCCTGTTTTGTACTACCTGAGCACTTGAGGCGTCCCAATCATATTTTGCAGCCCTGCAGCTACTTGTAGTTAAACTTATAGTTGAGAATTAATCGAATTGAAAGCAGCATTACATATATACTCTATAGTGGGTAATATATATAAAAGTTATAGGTCAACTATAGCTAAATAGCTACAGGGCAATGAGGTCAAATTAGTTAAATTTCTATAGCTGGCAAGAGCTTAGAGCAAAAGTAGCTGGGGGATATAGCCTAGAGTTATAGTGAAAGTAAACAGGGATATAATTATGTTTGTTCTGCGGGGGTGGGCTACAACTTATGATTTATATAACAACGTGCATGTGCATGAATAGGACATAAATAGTAATGTGCAATACAAAAATTGGATCTTACGGAGGCGAAGAAATTATATGTACAAGCTAGTTATAGGTTAGCGGCATAATTAATGAAAGCGGGAGGTGTTAAGTCCTCCAAGATTTTTTATATTGATTAAAATTTATGAAAACGATGGCGTATGTTAAAGTCGGGCGCGGACGACTTTGGGATACCCTGTACCATTAATTGCAATTATGTCCAATATATTGCTTAAGCACTCTAAAAAACACTTGATTCCCAAATTTGGGTACGATATCTTCACAAACAATCGAAACACAACGAATTTTGTGCAAAAAACGTTTTTTTGACAAATAGGGCATATGGGAGCTATATGAGTCAACCGATTTCAAATTTGGTACAGTAATTGGGAACTATAAAAAACTTCCGAACGCCAAATTTGGTTACGATAACTTCATAAACAAACGAATTATCCATCTAAAACTTTTGGTTTATTTCGAGGTCCTCTGAAACACCGCTATGGGAGCTATAAAATATAGCCCCGATATCAAAAAAATAAAATAAACTAAAATAAAATAAAAGGGATCTTATCCGAAAGTTTGGTTGCTCTAGCTCTTACCATCTCTGAGATCTAGGCGTTCATACAGACGGACGGACGGACAGACGGACGGACGGACAGACGGAAAGACGAACAACGGTATATCGACTTCTCTAGTCACCCTGATCATACTTAAGGTACCATACGGTACAGGGTATAAAAATGAGAGTTGGAGTCGCTATCACTGCTTTAGCTACCAAAAAGTTAAAATATCTGGTTTATATAACTAAGTTTTAAAAAATATAGGGTATTATTGCATTGCTACTTGGTACTTACTGCAATTCGATGATTGAGGTATCTTCGAAAAAACCTTTCATGGTAGATCTACAGCGGAGCAACCGAAAAAAGCCCACAGCCAAAGGAGTCGCTAGAAGTGTTATTACGCAATGTGAACACCATGTACGTACATATATAGGGTAAGGTGGGGCAAAACCGCCAGTGTGGGTAAATCCGACCTCCACTGTTTATCAAATAAGCATTTCATAGCCAAAATCAATTAATAGGTCGGATTTGCCCCACCTTACCTTATATAGAGTGACGAATTGAATCATTTACTCATAGTGTTAAAGGTAAAACAGAGAGAAAATACGATATATTCTAAGGTACCACTACGACCAAGGTGAAAAGACGGAGCAGTCAGCCAAAAAAATTTTTACTGTTTATGAACCCAATACAGTATCGAACACAACAGCAGAGCTGTGGTTCCAATGATTCCGTTCTGGTGATATGGACATCGAAGTTCGACCACACTCTGGTAGACCAATCGTCCAAAATTTTTGATAAAATCATGGAAATCATCGCACTGCACACTATCTTATGGTGGTGCAGAAAATTTGGGTTAAGCATTAATCCACTGAAATAGAACCTAAAAATCTTTGCCAAAATCAGAAGACAAGCGGCGATCCGTATAACCGGCTCCCTCAGGTCAACCCCCACTAAGGCCCTGTTTGCGTTGCTTTGCTGGCTTTCCTCGGGACTTCTGGGTAGGCAATACGCCAAGATTGCAGCAACGCGACTACACACCACTTCTCACTGGCGCTCCCTATCTGGCCACGCCAGTATACTCAACATGGACCCACCAGTCCCCAATTCCATCGACTACGTCACTAAATACCCAAGTCTACACAGGGGTTTTGACTTATCTATCCCGAGCAGGGAGGAATGGAGTCATAACCAAGTCACCTCCGAAAGCTCCATCGAGATATATACCGATGGATCCAAACTTAATGGTAGGGTCGGCAGTGGCATATTCTCAGACAAGCTCAACTGGAGGGTTTCCCTTAGATTACCAGACCACTGCAGCGTCTTTCAGGCGGAAGTTCTTGCCATCTACTATGCAGCGAAATCACTACAGGAGGGGGACAATTTTACAACCAACACTACAATTTTCTCGGATAGACAGGCTGCAATCAAATCCCTCACTGGTTTCAACGCCAACTCTAAGCTTGTGCTTGTTTGTCAACTCGCCCTAAACAAGTTATCCCTGCTCGGCCAGAATTTTCGATGATAAAATCAAAGAAAACATCGTTGTTTCTTCAGCAATTTTTCATAGTCCCAAGTGGTGTAGATGAATTTAATGTATGTCTGGTAAGCTTTGGGGAAATCCTTTTAGCACTTACTCCACAGTGAGACATGCTACCTAGAAGATTGAAGTCCCTCTTCGGCGGACCTGGACCCCAATACCATATTGGCTCCAGCCCTCTTAGAACCAACCTATAGGCTCAAATCTATTTTGAAAACATGCTCGACTCATCCTAAGCCTTACGGTCAGTAGGATGCAAGTTAGATAATAACTTTGTTAATAACATTGTTATTATTTAACTATTGTGCAATACTCAGTTGAATTCCTGTCAACTTAGTAAATAACTTTGCTTAAATCTACATATCAGATAGGCTCACACCAAACATAAGTTATTTGCTTTAACCAGAGTGATGAAAATCCTTGAGAAAATACAAATACATCGAGACAAGGCTTAACAGCTGCAAAAGCTCTGCTAAACAAATCAATTAAGAACAGGAAAATCTTTCTTTATTATGTTTGAAGATTAACTTTAAGTTGCCAACAGCCTTTGGGGCCGACCAAACTAACTTATCAAAATACATAATAAATATGCACAGGACACACACATAAATGTGTTTCTATATACATATGTATATATATGTATACTATATAGAATAAATTGCATAGCTTTATATCGAAGCAGGACTATTTTATATACAAGTTGTAATAAATTTGATAGGCTTTCGTGTGTAAGCAAAACAATATCCGGGGTGTTCGAAATACCAAGAGTCATTTGCAGAGTAGCTTAAAAATATAATTAAAATAGCTAGAGACTAAGCCTTAAACTTTACTTATATTTACGTGCAACAATCTTCTTGATTATGCCACAAGCAGCAACAAAAACAGTTGCAATAACAATATTGAGTAAGGCAAGTACACTGAAAGAAATGTGGCGGATTTTAAAAACAAAATGCATAGGAACAGGAGTCAAGTTACAATAAGCTTAAAAAAAATAGCTTATGACTTTTTTAATAAATTTTATTTTTTTTTAATTACATTTTAATAGTAATTTTTTTTTATATTTACAAACAAGTTAATTTTTTGAGCAAAAACAATTTTTTTTATTATTATAAATGCGTACAAATTAAAGATTAAATAAAAAATTAGCATATAAAATTTTTTAACACTTTTAACATTTCACTGCACGAAAACTGGTTTTCGAATACAAATCTTATTTTGATACTCGATTGTCAAAGGATATGGAAATACTCTACAGTTAAAAATTAAAAGCAGTTTTTTTATATTTTACCCAAAAGATTTAAAAATCTTTAACCTAGTTTGAGATATTTCCTTTGTTATTACGCATTCAAATTCATGAACATTTTTTTGGACTTTGTCAGAGTTATGTATAAAAATGGAAAAATTGTAATCCTTATGTTTTTTTTTATTTATTCAGTTTTTAAAAAAATAAACGTTTATAAGTAAATTAATTTTTTTCATTTTATAAATTTAAACTAGCAAAGTATTCTACGCATAGGATCTCCCAAGGAGAATCCTTAAGTAAATGTATAATATATAAAATCTTTATTATAATGTTAAGTTTTGTTATATATATATTAATGTTTCTTTTTAGTCATTAATTATCTTTTGTTTTTTATATAACTTGTTAATTTGATTTAGCTGCCTTTTTTAGGTAATAGTAATAATTTGATATTATTGCTTAATAAAAGCTGCCTTTTTTAGGTAATAGTAATAATTTGATATTATTGCTTAATAAAATATACACATTTTTTAACATTTTTTTTTTTTTTTGAAATAACTTTCTTTTTTTTATAAGAATAAATAATAAATTTTAAGCAAGTGATTAATCTGTACCGATTTTATTGTTACTGCAATTTTTATACCCTGTACCTATAGGTACAAAGGGTATACTAGATTTGTGCAATGTATGTAACGGACAGAAGGAGGCGTGGCAGACCCCAAGTCCTTTATACCAAAATGCTTATCATAGCCTCGGGTAACGATTGAGCCATGTCCGTCCGTCCGTCCGTCCGTCCGTCCGTCCGTCCGTCCGTCCGTCCGTCCGTCCGTCCGTCCGTCTGTCCGTCCGTATGAACGCCTAGATCTCAGAGACTATAAGAGCTAGAGACACGAAACTTTACCAGCTGGTGCGCATATTTCCTAAGCAGATGAAGTTTGTTGAATCATGTCAATATCTTTCCCCGTTCCCCCGCAGTAGAGTTCCGCGGTTTTTAGCCACACCTTTTCATATTTTCATCTGAAATTTAACAGAGCGATTCGTTGTAGTTACATGCATCTATGTGTAAAAAATGAACAAAATCGGACAAATACAACAGAAGTTATAGTCAAAAATGTGCAAATTTCACCTCCCCTTGCCAATAAACTGCGTCAATATTTGACTCTACGCAATTATGGCTACAAGTGACCTAGAATCACAATTTTTGGTAAGCTCATTCATGTGGCTCTAATGAACAAATCCACATCCAAATTTTATCGATGCGGTCCCCCCGACCCCCGCAATCCATTTACCGTGTTTTCTCCCACACCCCTCAACATACCAACTTGAAACTTACCCCGTATACTTTAAATAAGTTCTTTGTTGTAACATTCGAGTTTCATCAAAAAAGGGTAAAATTTTAGGGAACTTATAGGTATAAATATCGATTTTCACAAAAAAAAAATAAATTCCAATTGGAAAGTTCCTAGATGGAATATGCAGGAAAAATTTTTTTGACACAAAAGGTACAGGGTATTCCACTGTCGGGCACCGCCTCGACTGTACCACATTTTTTTTTTATGTAAACGATACTTTTTTGACATATAGCATTTAATTACTTTGTTCCTTAGAATTAATTCTAAGTTACAATATTAAATAAAAAAAAAAAAATATAAGCCGATTTAAATAAAAAAATCATTTTTATTTATATATGCAAAATAATCATTCTTAATGCAATATTTTTTACTGGGAATTTTTGTGTTACGGTTACTATCGTTTTTAATAACTTTTTTTAACAAAGTATCCAGCTGGCTAAGGAACAAAAAATTTAAGCCGAAAATTTAAGCTCTTAAATTTAAGTACAGCCCGATTTAAAAGATTCTGGTTTTGCTTTTTTTTAATTCTTTAATTACTAAATATTTTTAAAAATTGATTTTTGATAACTATCAACACGTCTTAAAAAAAAAATATTTTCTTTTTTTTATCTTTTCTTTTTTTTATCTTTTCTTTTTTTTTTAAACAAAATGAAAAATTATTACAACGATGTGAACTGAATATTTTAGTTTTAGCTTAATTTAAAATAAATAGATTTTTTTTTAATTACTGAATATATTTTTATATTGCAATTTTTTTTTCATTATTAAACTTATTATTAAAAAAACATACTTATATAAAAAAATTTTACTCTTTTTTAACCAATATTTTTTCTTAAAAGAAAAGCAAAAAAATTTCAATATTATTAAAAAAAAACATAGTTATTAAAAAAAAAAATTGTACTCTATTTTAACCACTATTTTTTCTTAAGACCGCACGCAGCACAAAATATTTCGCACGGAATCGCAAAACTTCATATAAAAAAAAATATCCCAAATGGGATATTAAAACAAAACCTAAAAATTTCAACCTTTTTTTAATATTATCTTTAATGATTTCAATCATATTTTTTGTCAACTCTCTTTAGTACCTTACTTACTTTGTGTAAAAAGGAATCAAATTTATGAAACAATGTTGACTTTAAAAAAATGATTATTATTTAATTACGCCTTTAAAAAAACCAATATTTATTTTATATAATTAAATGGTTTTTATTTCATATAAGTAAATCTTATTCTCATTAAAGGCACATAAAATTTAAATCATTGTTCAATTCTGTATGTTAATATAAAAAAATTAAAGTTGCTTAAGAGTTTTTAAAATTATTCCTATTAAATAATTAATTTTCAATAAAAATGAAATTAACCCAAAAACTTAAATAATTAACTAGTTGCTTCTGTTCGTATTTATACATTGTAAAAAGGCCAAAAAGGAGTTTTAAAATAAAAAAAAGAGACACAATTTTTGGTTTTTTTTTTTAATTGTGGGGTAACCATAATAAAAAAAAATTATTTTTGTAGTCTTTTTGATAATTTAAATTCAAAATCAAACATATTCAGTAGGCTTATCACCATTTAAATACAAAGAAAAAAAAGTTTTTTTAAATTAAGTTTAAAACTGAAATTATCACATTTCATTAATCGTTAGGGACACCTTTATGTGTCTTAACCAGCTAGAACTATTTGTTATTATTATGATGCAACCAAATTTAATAAAAAAAAAAATATAATATAAATAATAAAATTTATTTTTAATTTATAATTCAAGTTTTATACATAGATTTTCACATTAGCTTTAAAGGATTTAAATAGCGAAAACAATTTTTTTTTAAGACTAAACTTTTTTTTTCAGTGTATCATACCTGCTGCCTGTGTTTGTATAAAATTTTAGCACGAATATTAGTTATTTATTATTGAAGTTGTGTTTGTTAGTATTTTGTGATTTTGGCCAAAGCAAATGCATTTTAATATTTCACATTGATTTGTTATGCAAAAATTTGTTATAATATTCGAGACTGTACATACGTTTGTGTTGATGTGTGTGTGTTTCAATGCGATTACATTACACAAGACTCGGCAGCGTATAAACAACATTATGCATACGCCGTGTGGCACATTGATATACTTTGCATATATCAAATATTTTACCATTTATTATGATGATTGTGATTATGTTATTTAATTTAATTTGAATTCATTTTGCTGCCATAGATAGATTTAATATGCGTGTGCTCACTAAACCCACTTTTTCAACCTGGGAAAGTCTTTAACTTTTTCCATGAGTGGATTACGGCAAACGACCAAGTGGGATACACAACAAAAAAAAAAAAGAAGAAGTCAAGAGATTGACTGACTCACAGACTGCTGCCAATAAGTGGAATTTCCCAAAACTGGGGGCGGTTTTGTGTACCATGCGTGTGGAGACTGCGAGTGTAGCCAAAATGTCTTCGATAATAGAAAATATAATCAAAGCGCTATAAAAATGACATTTAACATGCGGCATGCGTTGCTTGTGCCACACAGCACGGCAGTGTCTTGCCCCATGCCGCCCAGCCCCGCTCCATAGCTAACCCTTGTCTGTCTCCCTTATTTTTTTGGGGATGTCTGCGATGCGGTTTTTATTTCATTTCACTTCACCGAGGGGTTGGAACTCAATTTACTTGAAAACGCATCAAACAGCAAATTTTATGAATTTACAACATTTCGTGTAGTTGTTGTTGCTGTTGTTGATGTTCGTTCGTTTTTGGAGCTACGCTTGGGGTCACTGCGGCCTGGCAAAAAAAAGGCGGGCGACAATTGTCTTTCTTCATATACTACATACGTGTGAGTGTTCCTTCATGTGTGTGTGTGTGTGTGTGTGTGAGTCTGAGTGTGTATTCGGTTAGTGTAATAGAAAGCAAAGTTGATGGGTTGGCTGACGACTGGTCGACATCGACATTGCACAGTGGTTGCAGTTCTATGAAGTCGGGTGTGTACAATTATTACAGCAGATACAAGGTGGATGCAGTTAAGAATTTTTATTCGTTTTTGGCTTATTTTGAAATATAGATTGGTAAGAAATGTGTCACTTTCCACGTCAAAGGTTTTGGATACGTTCAGTAAAAATATCTTTTGGGAGAAAGGCATTTCATTAATTAATTCATTAATTCAATAATTGTCAAAATTTAAATAATCCGTCAATGGGATTTGCTAAGGCTCTACTTTCAAGGTCAAAGGGTTTTGGCTGTGAAAAAAGAATATTAATCTATTTTGATGATTGTATATTTTCCATAATTGAAAAAATTGAGCTTCACGGAAAAATGTTCTAAAGTTGACATATACATTGCACAGTGGTCGCTATTGTATGAAGATAGTGGCTAAAACTTATTTGAGTGGATACGGGTTGGATGCAGGAATAAAATTTGCGACGAAGTTCAAATTTTCTTAATCGATAAAATTTAGCTTCAGGGAAAAATGTTCTAAAATTTGACGTCTACATTGCACAGTGGTTAAAAAATATTTTAGTAGATACGAGGTCGATGCAGGAATAAAATTTTCAACGAAGTTAAAATTTCCTTTATTAATAAAATTGAGCTTCAAGAACAAATTTCCTAAAATATGATTTCTATGTTGCACAGTGGTCGCCATTGTATGAAGACAGTGGTTGAAAATTATTTTAGTAGATACGGGGAGGATGCAGCAATAAAATTTTCAACGATGTTCAGATTTCCTTAGTTGATAAAAATGAGCTTCAAGAAAAAATGTCAAAAAATTTTATGTCCATGCTGCACAGTGGTCGCTGTTGTATGAAAACAGTTGTTAAACATTATTTTAGTAGATACGGATGCAGAAATAAAATTTTCAACGAAGTTCAAATTTAGTTAGTCCTGACTCAATTTGGAAAAAATATAAATAAGGATTTTTAAATGGAATTTTTCACTTTCTATCTCAAAGGTTTTTAATATGAACAGTAAAAATCTTTTGCTGGAAAAGGGAATTTTATCCAAATGTGACGTCAGACTGATGCCCACACTATCCATGCTTTATTAAGTCTATTTGGCACCGATTCTTCGATGGGGTCTTTTGAGATTCAACTTTCAACATCAAAGAGTTGTAAGCAGAGAAAATCTATTGCATGGTTACCCTAAGATGTAAAAACATACTAATTTTTAGGACCAAGTTAGTTTATCTATTGATTTTGGTGATAGTATACTTTCTTATAATAAAAGAAATTGAGCTTTAAGGTGAAACGTCTTAAAATTCGATGCCGATACTGTACAGTGATCACAAAGCAGTCAGCGGTCAAAAACACTTCCGATTCATACAAAGAACGAAATCATTAAAATCAAGATCTAAAAAAATATTATGAAAGCAGTTTCGATTTCTTTTGTTCTCCCGATCATACTTTATTCTTGGAGTTCAGCATTTAATACGCTTATTATTAAAGATAGCAATGATACATTTGCGAAAAAACTTGTGACCACTGTGCATTGGCAGCGTCGTCAATGCCATCGTCGACGTCGTCAGTTGTGGCACAAAGGAAGCTGCAGCAACCGCAGCAGCCGTAAGGCAAATGGCATCATAAGTAACCACCAGCCAAATGAGTTTGAAGTGGGGCATCTACAGAGAGAGAGTAAGGAAGCTGGCGCTTTGCTTTGATAATGGTTTGTGGGATTTTAGTGGGTGAGTTGTCTCTTCTTCTTGCCTTTTCTTACTTGCCACACGTTATGTGAGTGTGTGTGCGTGTATCTATGAGTGCTCTAAGCACAGCAGCAGCAAAATGTTAGTTGCAGTTCAAGGGGCAACGCATAGCTTAAAGAGAGAGAGAGTAAATTATTTGACAGTTTCTATAAAAGATTGATGGGGAAGTGAATACGAAATGGATTAGTCTACAGCTATCAGTAACTGAAGAAAAATTTAACTCACAAATGCAATTTGTAATAAAACTCTATTCGACATTGCTTTAAGACAAAATAAAAAAAAGAGCTTTTACATTATTTGCTAAGAACAGGATGACGTCATAAATCGATTTGATTCTATCGTTTTGTCTATAATTCTGCCAGACTGCACGCTGCATAACCTCGAAACGCAAAATATATATAGGAAGCATAAAATTTTGTCAAAAGATGCGTCTTAATTTTTTTTTATACTGAGGCGGAATACAGTTGTCGGAACATAGCAAAGGACAACCTTAAATTCGACACATGTATTTCACATTTTTATTACTTTTTACCACCTGAAAATTTCCAATTTTATTTTAACTTACAGTGATGTTAGAAAAATTCTATATATGCTCTGAAGCTCCACTTAGGGCAACCTATTTGTAAATAATTTTTATGTGTAAAATGTGAAAATGTGTAAAAATTGGTTAAAAGCGGAGAACTTTTATTTTTTTAATTTTAAAAGATTCGCTCTTCCAAATTATGCGTGAAGTTACAGAATAAACCAAATTATAATAATAGTAGTATGAAATTCAAGGATAGGATGGCTTAAAAAAGTCAGAGTATCAATTTTTTAATAAAAATCAGATCCTACTATATCCTTGATGTGCAAGGTCAAGCCGAACTACCAAATGATTTTGATTTATGTTACTAAAAAAAAAGAAAGCGAAATAGAAAGTAAAAAAAAAGGGAGGCTATAATTTTTGTATTCAAGCTATTTGAAATTGTTCTCATGAAATTCCGTACAAATGTAATATTACAGTAAGGGAACTGCATATTGTGCAGGGTCGTTTTTCGGATAAAGTTAACGTGTGACGTCACAAGATACAGTTTTGGCGCGCTCTTTACTTTTAGCACAGTTATAATCAGAGCTGGGCAAATGGAGAGCGGTCTGCCATACAAAAACCGAAATGCACGAACAAAAAGTGCCCGTTTGGGCTATGGGCTGCCCAGCTCTGGTTATAATTGTTGACATATGTATATAAAACAGTGATGGGCAGTCTCTCATTTTGCATAACTCGCGAGGCTATTGCACCAAAATCTGACGCAGCGCAGTCGGCTCATGCACGGTACAATCTCTCTCTCGTTTTTGCTTGATTGTGGTTCTTTCTCTCTCGTGCGCTTTTGCTTACTGCGCTGCTTACTCACACAAAGATATGTTTGTTTGTATGAGTTTTGCCCACCACTGATATAAAGGTTTGTTCTTTTGCTAATTTATTCTAGGGACCGTACCCATACTATGTGACGTTATTGGCTTGGTCACTGGACCGTCAATATTTTATAGGAAAATCTCGAGTTTTTTTTTGCTGCAAAAAATAATTTAAAATCATACTGACGAATAACTATTTGGCAACTAGTAAGGGGCGGGGGGGGGTGTCTTGGCATATACTGCGTTTGGTAACCAGGGGTTAGAGGGGGCGAAAAAAATTTAAAAATTGAGTGACGCAGTATGGTTATGGTCGTTTACTTTCTATTTTTCGTAATTCTATTATTTAATTTTTTTTTTTGTATATTATATATTTCGAATTTCATAAAATTCGTATTGCAAAAAACAGAAAAAAAGATCTCTAAAAATTAGGGTGCAGCAATATTTGACACTCCACATTATTTGGCCAGTCAAAATTTAAGCCAAAATGCAAATCCATTGAGCTTTTGGAAGTTTAGTATGAAGGGCCATATGCAGCATGCAAAAATTCCGCACCAAACGTCAAAGCTTCATATAAAAAAAAAAATTCCCTTTTTTGGGATAGATGTTCAGTAGAGGTGGCCTTATATTTTTGTACATAAGCACCCGACTGAAACCTAGTAATGTCGACATGTTGGTATGCCACAAAAACAAGCTACTTGAAAGATAATTTTTTCATGATTGTTAATTGTTGAATGGACAGTTTTTGGTTTTTCAAGATGTAATTTTAAAAGGATCTCTTTTACAATGTCATGAATAAATAGTTTCTGTTAAAAATTTTGAAATATGTACTCTTTTTGTAAGTATTACAATTTTCCCCACTTGCTCTATTTTACTTATTTAAAGAATGTACCCTTTTTTGTGTGCCATATTTCACTTTGTTCGATAGTACTATCGATAGTATCAATAGTTTCAACTATCGAAGTCTAAACTATCGAGTGGTGGCACTATCGATTGTATCCCACCTCTAATGTGCGGGTATGGGGCTCAATACAAAACCCAATTCTACAAACAGATTTAAACTACAAATATAATCGAATATAAAATAAAAAAGCAGTGCTAATAAAAAAAACTGTTTACTGCAGTTACAGAAGTTACTGCGTTAATCAGTTGTGAATTATAGGTCGCAAAAAGAAAAACGTGTGGATACACACTTGAAAATTAGGCTATTTTTTTTTGTTTCATAAATTTTTGATTACTTTCGCAATTTATTTCAGTATATGGAGATGATGCAAAGAAATTTAAATTTAAATTTTAAATTTAATTTTAAGCGAGAAAGTGAAAAATATTTTTAAAAAATACATATATTGTTTTTGAATTCATTTAGAATAAAGGTTTACTTAGATATGTGCGTCGTCGTTTTAACGTAGAATGTATTTGGTTTTCTTAAAATAAGAATGACCGTCTAAAGTTCAAAGTAAAAATGAAGTCGGCGCCAAAATGTTTGGTTCGAATGAGAAAGTATTTTAAAGCGTGTGTATTTTTACATCTCAGATTTTGCCAGCAAACTTTTTATCCATGATTTCCATCCATTATAAAGCTTTACTTTCGCCAAAAGTTGCATCTTCAACACAACGTGCCTTCTATGCAGTCAGCTCTACTAACTTTTCTTCGTGTCTGTATTAACAGCGCTGAGTCAACGCGTTGAGGCGTAAGTGGCACTGTGGCGTTGCCACATGTTGCAAAGAAAGCGCACGTGGGTGTGAATGTATGTTTGGTTGCAAGTGCGTTTGGAAGCTGGCTGCAGTTGATCAAAAATTCATTTTCGAAAACTTGCCATAAAAATGCCAGTCTTATGTGCATTTTGTGTGCATGGATGCGTCGATATGTGTGAGTGTTGGTGGATGAGTGAAGGTGTGTGCGATGCTGCTGCAGTCAAGTAAGTAACACTTGGCTTGCCGGCGTTGCCAACATGCAACACCAATGCGCCGCGTTGGCAACTTACTTGTGACTTTATTACATACTTGCAACTTGGCTTGCGTGGACTTGGCTATGGGTTACTTTCGCTGTGGCTGTTGTTGTTGTTGCTGCTGTTGTTGTTTGTTGGCAGTGATGCACGTCGACCTCGTCGACATGTCGTTGACAGCGTTGTTAACAATTTTATAACCGAACTTTATGCGTTTTAGGGCCCGTGTCGCCCCGGCTCGCCTGCGTGATGTTTTATGCAACACACACTCACACATATGCACTCTCTCTCTTTAAGCTGCAGATGTAAACAGTTTATGCGTGGGAAAATTAAAAAATTAGAAAAGCTTAGAGCTCTCGCTAAATCCGTTTATTGTTTTAAAAATAAACGCATATTAGGGTCTATGTCAAATGTCGTGGCTCGCTTTCATCTGCTTTCGTTTTACCATAATTGGAAAAAATTGCATACTCTTGGTCAGATGTGTCTGATTGGGATACTCTGATTACTTGAGGGGGTTAATCTGACCAGAGATGGGATTTGCAAGATGGGAGTGACCGGAAAGGAAAATGCAGAATAGGCGGTATCTTGGCAAGCTTCAAAAGCTCTCATGGGTCTCGATTAAAAAGTTAAAAAAAAAGGGGGAAAAAAATTATTTTTTTTAATCAACGAAATTTTTTTTATCGTAGTTCGATTTTTATGGATTTGTTTTCGAGATATGGCTTGTAATCGATCTAAATTTTCGATAAACTGGTAAATAGTCAAAATTAAAAAAAAAAAAAAAAATTTACGTGGTGAGTACTTCACTTTTTTTGTGGTTTTAAAATATGTATCAAACGAAAAGTTTCTTAAATCAATTTTTATTTAAAACTCACTAAATAACTTCTTTCAAAAAAAGTTATTCCGCAATAAAAATTGATTCCTGTGCTTGTGAACGACACTATATTACCTTTCTATCTATGTACAATATGCCCTTGAAGGACTACATACTACGGAGAAGCAAAAAGCCGGACTATGTATTTGAACTGTATGTACGAATGTTCATCTGTTTGCTCCTACACTCTGAACCGTTTATCATAGTAAATTAACAAATGAGGTCTTTCTGGAAGCTTTCAGATCGTCCGCTGGTTATAAGCTTTGCAAGCTCACATTAAATTAAATTTGGCGCCCTCTAGAGGACGCAAAATCATGAACTAAAAAATTTATTTTTGGCAATAATGCTGTGCTGGGTATATTGAAATTAGCACATTTCAAAAGTATATATATTTGTTGGATTTACTCGTCACTTTACTTTAATAGATCCAATGAAAATAATTTACAGCACTTAATTTTTTATTTTTTTTAAATTGTTTTTTGCTTAAATTTAAATTTTCAAGAAAATCGCAAAAATTCAAATTTTCTCTAGCTGGTAGGCTTAAATGAAATGCAAAAAATTTAATTAAGAAAATATATGCTCAAAATAATTAAAATAAAAAAAAGAGCTAAAACCATGCCCTGAAAAGTATTAAATAAGAAAATATTTTCTCTAGTAATTATTTAAATGTATTTAGTACATATTTATAGTTATGTTAAGAGGATAACCTTGGTCATAAGCCAACTAAGGGCTGAGTGGCATCCATCGTTACTATAAACGGAGATGTACGACTTTGTCATAGATATAATGTTTTCACAAGTAGCCTAATCACAGAGTAGGTTCTCTTATCAATCATGAACTTAACAATGACTTTTCGATAACACAATATTATTAAAATTGAAAGTAACTACTCGGACAAAAAGTGAAAGTGTTTTGACACGTTTTTTTACACAATTTCATTTGATTTAGCACGATTAAAAAAACCTATTTGAAAAAAAAAATTTATATATAATTTTTTTTTATTTTAAAAACGCAGCTCGAAAATTTTCGCACGAAATTTCAAAACTCGAATTAAAAAAAAAAATCCCAAATGGGATATCCCAAATGGAATTTTTTTTTATATGAAGTTTTGTCATTCCGTGCGAAATTTTTCGAACTGCGTATGGGCCTTAACAAATTCAATCTAGTATTAAAATTAATTAATTTTATATTAATTTAAAATGCACTAACTACTCAGGCCAAAAAAAAAGAAGTTTTTTTTATTAACCTAATCTTTTAGAAATTTAGTTAGAAAATTTCCCTTTTTATTTTATTTTCATTGCAGCTTTAGGACATACTTCATGTCTTTTTTAAACGTTTTTTTCAGAATTAGGTCCCACATTCATTTAGTCTCAAATCTTTCTATTGTAATTTTTTTTTTTGCAATCTACGTGAGCATAATTACGATCTACTTACACGCATAAACCTACACAGTAGCCAGTAGCTCGCTCATAAGTAGTATATATGGGGCACGTTGCTGGGGCCAGCCAAAAAAGTCAAAGTTGCACTTAGATGGGCCAACCCGCACGTTGCAAATTTGCCGCACATCGAACAAAATGGCAGCGGGAGCATGGTGCAGCTGGAGCGCGCCAATGCAACCATTGCTGCCACATTTAGTGGCAGACAACACGTTGAACTTAGTTTTGGTGGCGTGGCAGCTTCTGCGCGTTTGCTGCTGCTGTTGCTGCTGCTGCTGCTTTGTCGCCTTGCCTGGCGGGTGTTGTTAGCGAAAGTGTTGCTGTTGTTGCAAGTTGTTGTAGTTGTTGCTGCTGTTTTTGACGGCTTTACGTTGCAGTTGATTTTTTCTTTTTTTTTTTTTTTGGTCGGGGTTTTTGGCCTATTGGCTTTTCGGTGGCAGGCCGTTGCTGTCGCCGTCGCGGCAGTCACATGATGATGACCTCATTCTGTCTGCTCGTCTCTGCGCAATTTAATTTGCGAAACTATCTGTGTTTTCCAAACTTTGGTTGTCTATGTGTGGTATGGTGCCAGTGTGCGTGTGTGTGTGTGTGTTACATTGTGTGTGGGTTACATTGTTGCTGTATTGGTATGTTACAAGCTTTCACGTTGCAACAAATAGCAAAGAAAAAATTTTTAGGCGCAAAAGTTTTTCATACCCTTGCCACAAGGGCTTAGAAACTTTGCTCTGACGTTTGTAGTTATTAGTTGGCTACGCTAATAATTTTCAAGAACCGCTTACTCGTTGTCTGGTTAAAACTTTAATATTGTGGCATGCAACAAAATAATAAAATTTTTTAGGACTTGCTTAATTTATATTAGAAGAATTTTTAATATAGGCTTGCCTGGACTTTGTCAAGATAGTTCGTATATGAGGCCCTGTTACGATGTTTCCATCTTTAAAAATACTCGTTTTTTGTCACCAATTTGCTAAAAAAAGAATGTTCGACTGGAAAATCCTCAGATATTGGTATGAATTCTCATTTGGTCATTCTAGACGTGGTAGCTCAAACTATCCTATTCTTAGTCACTGGATACATACGGAATTGGGTATGCAATACCCCAGTCCACTGAAGCTGCTTTTCATTATTTACTGCTGAGCCTTTACTCGTAAAACTCAATACCAATTTTTTATTTTATATAATCCACTATAACAATACAGAGTTTAAGGAAAGTATGAGGTTACACTATAGTTGGGATGTCCCGACTGTAAACGTTTTAACCGTCCTTACGAGGGTTGGTGCAGGGGGCAGAGCCCCTTAGCTTCTAAATGAAACATTTTACAATATAAAATGTTACTTTATTTCTATTGAGAATAAATTCTCCAAATATTTTCTAAGTTTTTCATTCAAACGTGGAGTATTTTAGGCGTAAGCTCGAGAAAAGTGTATAAGGTCTCCTACTGTGTTGTGAAAATGTTTACGTTGCTTTGTTTTTTGGGGTCACATGAGTCTACATATCGAATTTGTCTTCTCCAGCTTATTTATCTATGATTTTTCCTTGAAGGATGCAGATGAGAAGACCTGGTTTAAAACTTTACGTCCGGCTGTAGTTTTGTTCATACTACCGAAAACAAAAAAAAAAAAAACCATTATGTCTCAAAATTTCGAGGCTTTTATTAAAAAAATGAAGAAAAACGGAAACAGTGACTTAAAAAATGTTAAATTAAAAGATGTAATGCTGAAATAGGTATTCTATCTGAATAAATGAATAAATTTTATTCATCTGAAATGTAATGTGTTTTTCTTTTTTGTAGACTAGTTTGTTTTTAAGTTAAATCTTCAAAAATAGGTGTGAAGACTCATGTGAGCCTAATCAACAAACAAGTGTAGACACTTTGTCAGAGTACGCTTTCTTTGATATCGGGTGTACTTGTTAACTTATCACTAAAAAATTTTAACATTTTTTTGGAGGAAATGGTGTTTATCTGACGGTCAACGCACCAACTAATTCAAATTTGTTTTTTGTAAGCTAGCTAAGATAAGGAGATGGTATATGGAGAAGATAAACTTTGGCAGTTAACACCTCGGCTGTTATAGATACAAAGATAGGTGTGAGAGCTCATGTGAGCTTAATAAACAAAAAAGTGTTGATTTTTTCCGAAACAACCTACCTTTAATAGCGGATGCAAGCTTTTTGGCGACTTACTTTTTGTAAACTTTTCTTTCTGAGTTAAAATCATAAAAATATGTATGAAGACCCATGTGAGCCTAATAAACAAAAATATTTGACTCCTTAAAGCAGATCTAAGCTTAAAACACAAAAATGGGTATGAAAACCCATGTGAGTCTAGTAAACAAAAAAAGTTGACTCTTTGTAGAAACAATCTGTCTTTCATTAAGCGTATATTTACTTTGGGTAAAGGGTATTCATCGGTCGCACTCCGCCTGAACAGAACCAAATTTTTCCCCCTCTGTTTATCGTCGTTGTATTGAATTTGCTGAACGAACTTTTCAGACATTTTTGCGAACTCTGCCTATACATAGATATATGTGCCAATTTAATCGGGTCGTATCTCTGAAATTTGCATGCAGCGAAAGTGGGGGTAGGTACTTTAATGGGAATGGCATGAATGAATGTACAGCTGTATGTGTATGTGTTCATTGATTTAACCCTAACATTGTTAATGGATGTGTCAGCGCCCGAACCAGTTTAGCAACAACAACAACCAATTTTCAAATGTGCTAATATACGAACTACTCTGCTGGCCAATTGCATTGATCATGGCTAATTGGGTCACTCTTTGCCAAAAAAAAAAACAAGGAAGACATAACTTTCATGTCATTTTGGTAAAACAATACTTACAACTTTCAAAAACTTCAAATTAATTTAATTTTAAGAATGCAATAAAAAATATGAAATACCTTACTGTTATTTAAAAGGCGCCAGTTATGCGTTCTGACATGACCCCCCAACGACATCTTTTTTTTTTATGATAAATAAACGTCTCAAATTACAATACACAAAACACAGCACAACTTTCATGCCACATGTAAAATACAATTTTTAAAAAGAGAATATAAAATTAAAAAAAAATAACAGCTAAATAAAACCGATAAAAAGTTTTTACATTGCCAACCCGCTGCTTAATCGAATTAATGTCAAAAGGCTAACTTTTAACCAATGTATATAAACATAAAAACATACAGTCGGCACAGTAAGTATTCGTACACTCTCAAATTTTGAAATTAATGTTCAACTTTTTTTTCATATTGTGAGAACCACTTTTTTTTTTTTTTTTTAATTTTGACCAACAAATTTTGTACAAAATTCTTTCATTGATTTAGTATTGTGCAGAGCTCGCAAAAAACTGTCAACCCATTTATCCAATGCGGTCGGCTCACGAACAAAACAGAAAAAATAAAACAAAAACGTTCTCTCACTGAGCCGAACACTTTTTGCGTTTCTCTTTTCGGTTCTGGTCAGTGTTCTCGGATGAGCAGAACAAATGTGTCTCTCTCACAAAAACACTTTGAGCGATCGCTCACTAAAAAAACCCTCGGCAAAAGACCGTTTCGCAAAAAGTTTCCGCGAAAAGTGTCTTTTGCGTGCGGTTTTTTTCGGACACTCTGAAAGTGTTGAGCGTTTTTTGCGAGCTCTGCCCAAGAGTGAGTGTTGAAAAAAAAACTATGAAAATTTATTTTCACATGCCATTTTGGAATTTGAACCAAATCCGTTTTTAAAAAAAAAAAGTGCTCAATACTATTGTGTCTTTGGAGCACTATCATCCACAATCAGGATTACTCTGTCTGACTATTAACTATTATCGTTACAACATTCAAATTATACAGGAACACAAAAAAAAAAATTTGAGTTCAGGCCTTGTTTAATAACAATTTTTTGGGGTCGCTGAACCCGAATCTAAGGTCAAACAAACCCATCCAATCAGGGTAGTGACATAACCTTAGGGATCATTCATAAACTACGTGACGCTCCAGGGGGGTCTGGCGAAGCTTCACGAGACACACAAATCATATGGAAAATCTTCAAAAGCACTCCGTTACTGTGTCACAAGGGGGAGTGGGGGGGTCTATTTTGACGAAAATCAGCGTCACATAATTTATGGATGATCCCTTACCCCCAATACAAGTTTTTTTCGAGTCTCAATCTATTATAAGATTTTTGAGTCCGAATCCAAGGTCTGAATGATCGAGCACGAAAACATATAGTAAAAGTGGTCTGGCATCCAATCTTGAAAATCGACTCTTTTTCTGTGGTTATGTTTTTATTTCTGAGGTCCTACGCTCCAGTGGGAGATGCAGGAAATGATGATGATGATGATGATGATGATGATGATGATGATGATGATGATGATGATGATGATGATGATGATGATGATGATGTAATGGAATCCCTATCCGCAGACTGTAGTAGAGTTTTCAATTTTTAAACTACAAAGTTAAGAGTGTACGCATAATTTGTGTGCTGACGGTATGAACACCAGATATATTTTGCGTACAAACAAATCTATATTATATGTATAGCAAACAAATGTTGTGCATGTATTACATTTTTTGATGTATTTTGGCAAAAAGTTGTGGTTTTCTGATTAGTTTATTATTTAATTAAATTTAGTCATATAATTGATTAGCTTTTTTTTTTTGTGATGGAAACTACAGGTTTTTATGTCCTCACAGCGTGATTTTGTTTTTATTCAAAGTTTATACCAACAGGCCATAAAATAGATACACAGCCAGAAGCTCGAAAGTCGGTTAATCTGAAAAGTCTCTGCCTTTCTTTTTTTTTTAAATTTAATCGCCGCGAATTTTTTAAAGTAAGGCTTGGCTTGTACGTATTTCTGTAAGTCTGGGCTTAGCTCAAAGTGGTTCTTGCAGCAAGAACAGCATTTGGGCTCAATTAATTTTATGTAATTGTTGATCTCCTTTTACTTCCTAATTCAGAGATAGTTGTTTATTTTTCAAGGCTTCATTTTTGAAAGCTCTCAGGATCTGTAAGTATAGAAAGTATCGTGCGTTTTGATTTCCAACAAATCTGTCATGAGTGAGTTCAATATTTATTAAACGGTCTCCTAAAAAACACACCCTATATTTTTAATGCAAAATTTATAAAATATTTAAAAAATGGAATTTTTTTTAAAACTAAGTTATTTAAATGAGTACCTAAAAATATTTGTTATAAATATTTATTTTAGGTATGTGCTGTCGGTTGTTCGGAACCCTAATGCATATTAATTAAACTTCCCATAAAAAATAATTTTTGCTGTTTTTATACCCTAAATATTTATGCCTATAATTTATACCCCATATTAAGTTTATGCAAAGTTAGTTATATAGAAAAGAAGGCACAGGAGAGCCAACAAAATTATCTCCTATATCGTCGAAAGGACAAAAAAATTGATATAGGCAAGTGCCTTTAGTCTGTATCTTGACGATTATAAAAAGTACGTTTTAGAAACAACTCGTGTTTAAGTTATATCAAGTATTAACTAAGTATTAAGGTAATAAGAGAATATTTATTAGTATATAGAAGTTAACGCGTAATGAAGGTTTAATAAAGGAATAAGTAGTCTAAAAATATACTAAAATCTTTCTAAGCCATACGTAGTGCATGCAAAATTCGGTAATAAGTTTTGCATAACCACTTTTTCAACATTATTTATTAAACTTGATTTAATTAACGTGCATTTTAAATCTAATATAAATTTAATTGATTCATTTAAAACTTATTAAACATAACAATACTTTTGAATATATAACTTTCAACCACCATATTGTCAGCTGAAATTTATTAAACAGATTTCAATCCAAAACCAAAACCATTAAACAAACGCCCTCGCTGTGCGTAAATTTTTGCAGGCATAAAAAAAAAACAACCCAAAATAAACAGAAAAAAACTATATTAATTTTTGGCCTCAACTTGGGCACGGCTTGTGGTGAAAAGCCTTTTGTATATCGTACAAAAAATATCTCAAATTTCAATGCAATATAATATACTATATAAAGAAATTACGGAGAGCCGGCCTGCTGGCACACATTTTAGTGGCCCTGCCCAGGCAGGAAGCTGCACTGAGGGTCGTCGCAGTCGTCGTCCTCATCATCATCACCATACACCGTCATCCATCGTCATCTGCATCCACATCGCCGTCATAGTCGTGTGTGCCGCCCATCAAACAAAGCTGCTAAAATGGTAGGAAGTCCAAATGTATCTTTGTATCTCATTTTGAGTATCTCTAAATATGCATACATACGACTATGTGGTGTGTGTGTGTGCGTGTGCCGAGCCTGTGAAACCACAAAAAGGCACGACGCTGAACTGTAAAACTTAACTCTGTAGCTTATTGTGGCTGGATTGTTGGATGCCTTTCTGGAGGTCTAACTGTCGGATTGTCGGACTGGCGTACTGGCCCGTTGCCTTCAGTTAGTCAGCGGACTCATCAACACACAAACCGCAACGTGTCCCATTTAAGCGAAACCAAAATAAAAAGGCGGGAAGCAAAGTCGTGCCCCAGTGCAACAAATATTGAATACTCTTTAGATCACCCAACTCAATATTTGATGTATATCCCAAGAAATTTTTGATAAAGTTATTTCCAGAGATATCGTAAAGAGATATCTGGGATATTTTTATGCTGGCTAATAGTAATAGCTAAGACCTTAACAAAAATTACTCCAGAAACGGATATGGGAGCAACCACACGATGACGTCTTTCAACTTTAAATCAAGAGCGCGACTCGTAACATGGAAAGTCCGCTCGCTTCTGAAGCTTTTAAAGAAGCTACTCCACGCATCACCTTTCTCCTTTTGAACCCAATAAACTCCCTGCAAGTGTATTGCAAAAAATCCAGAGAAAAACAGAGCCCAACCAAAATGTTTTGGGTGCAGTGCAGAGCATTCTCAGTCTCAGAGTAAACTATATGCAGTAAAAAAAAGAGAACAAAAAAAAAGAGCTAAAAAGAACAGAACACGAAAAAAAAAGAAGATAGAGCGGCCAGTTACTGGTGGGCTGGCTGGATAGCTGGATGGCATGGGGCTATAAAGCATGGCTCGGCAGTCAGGCAGGCGATATCCTTGAGTGCCGGCGAGTGCTAGTGTGCCAGGCCATTAGCCGCAAACGAGAAATGAAGATTATCTAAAAGATACACATATACTCTCTCACACACAACACTCACACGCACACTGGCTGGGATACATATAGACTGACTGGCATGCATACAAGACGATGACGATGAGCTACAGTAACAAGAGATGGCTGACTATGAGCCTGAATGTTGAGGAAGTTTCATTACAATAACAACACAAAAAATGTTGTACTATGCATTGGAGATGGACGGAGATCAGCGAGTGACACAATATTAGCGTGGAAATGCAGTTCGTGTTGGTCGCGTGACTTGAATGACTCTGGATGCATTCTTTGGTCGATAATGGCATAATATATCTGTAGTAATACAGCCCAACTTCCCTATAGCGAATTTGCAAGGAAGTAGAAAATTGGTTCACTGTATAGATAGAGATAAAAATCCGTGTACTTGTTAAAAAAAATTCGTAATAGGGAAAAATTCGTATATGATTTTTTTATAGCAATCTTTGACTGTGAGACAATATAAAAGCAGGAACTGCTAGAGTAAAGGAAGCAGAGGCTCTGGGGCGGACGTATTTTTATGAATAGTCACGAAGTACAAGATTTGTAACACCAGAATTTCAAAAGGACCTAGTATTCAAATAGAGAGAAGACGTTGTCTGAAAAATATATTTTTAAGCACTAGGATGTTCGTAATGATGAGTTCTTCAAAAAGAAAAGAATTATTTGGATAAAAACTTGATTCTACGATTTTTTGGCATTTTATTTAAGATTAAGGTAAAACCAAGAATTTGAAGGTCAATTCTGATGGTGATTTCTGTTTAAGCGCGTTATTCAGGGACTTTTGATGTATTAATGGAGAGGTATTGAAATGTATCTATATATAAATACATCAACAACAATATCAGTGTGGGACCGATTGTGTTCGTATGCGTAGACGAATCAAGGTGAAAATTACACTATGTGATAGTCTAACCTCATATGGTGTGCACAAAGTAAGTTTCACCTCGATACATTGAAATCATGCAGGTGAAAACTCAAACGAAACATTAAAATGTATCATGAAAGGGGGAATAGCAACGGCTGCCCTTGAACAACAATTCACTTGACATTTTTTTTAATTTTGCTGTTCACATTTGTTTCAATATTTGATGGCTTTAATTAACAGAATTGTACAGGGTATATAATAGTCTGGATGATCTGAATTAAATAAAGAAGACCGTGGGTGGCATGCAAAACACACCTAGTATCATATAAATGGGCCAACCATGGGCGTACACAGGGAGTAAATTTTTGGGGTTGAAACCACTGCAAAAATCAGGGGTTTTCTTAATTATTTACTCCATATGTTTTATGGTCTACAGCAAATCCCCCCGAAACTAATTTCTGGCTACGTTCTTGTTGCCAACTATTGAAATACACGCCTTGGTCAATCCCAATATTACTGTCAATAAATAAATAATTTAAAAAAAAAAATCGCGAAATAACTTTTATTTTCAATATATATAAATGAAAAATTGAGCAAGATATATATTTTTATAAACAAAAATGAAAAACAAGAGTTATTTTGTGATTTTTAAATTGATATTTAATTCATTTTTTATAATTTTTTTTAAAGTCCCAAAATGAGTTATTTTTCTAATTTAATCCCATTTGGGATTTATTTTTTTTATATGAAGTTTTATGGGCCTTTAAGATAAAACTCAGAGGAATTCTATACCAAAAAAGTTGTATCGAAATATGCGAGTTGTTCGTGACGTTTTATCGTTCGTGTTCGTTCATATTTGGCTCATCTCAAAAAAAGACAACCTTGTTAAGGAATTCGATTTTTCTAAGAGAATGCACTTTTCAGACCAGCCGTGGCTCAAGGATTTGGTTTTGGGGGGTTTCATCTCATGTCCATCTCTATCATGCGTTGCAACTTTGTAGGAGTTTGAATTTTTCCTTTTGTGCCTATGTATGTGTGTGGAGCGCTTTCTACACGCTTTTCACCGCATCCATTGTTTGGTATGTCTGCTCTTGGTGTCGCTGTCCGAAATGTAACTTATGCTCCGCAGCAGCAGCCGCAGCAGCAGAGGCATCAGCATCAACATCAGCATTTCGCATGCATGTAGTTTTTGGACTAGCCGGGACGAGTGTATCTGGCTAGCTAGCTATGCCTGTGCCTCTGCCTGGACCTGGTTCGGATCTCGGAATGCTCTGTGCTGCTGCTGCAATGTATTGCGGTAGGCATTAGTTCTGTTGGCTGGTTGCTTGGTTGGTTGATTTTGTAGGCTATGGGTTGGTGTGGCATTGAGGCGCCGCCATTGTTTTGGCGGCCCCGCTTGGCATAGTTTCATGCACATGAGCCTAGTTTTAGCATAGTTACAGTTACAAGCCGCCAGGCAGACAATGGCATACAAAAGTAACACACACACACACACACACACACACACACAAATACACCCGCACACACAGATACGGAAAACAATGCTGATGATGATGACGTTGAGGCCTTGCATTGAACTTTTTTTTAGGTTCTTGTTATTGTTGCTGTTGCCTCTGCCTGTGGCATGGTTAACTGAGCTCTCTTGGACTGGCCATGTGCATTGTGCATAATTGTTTTATTAGCAACATTTGCCCAAGCCCAAATCCGTGGCTTAGTTGCCAAACAAGGCTACTGTGTTTATGTTACTTTCCTATCTGCCAGATACAATGCATTGCAGCTCAAGCTTTTGTTGCCAATTTTTTATACCCTGTACCTATTGGGTCAGGGCTGTACTAGATTCTTGTAACGCATGTAACAGGTAGCAGAGGGCGTGACAGAGCCTTATTTCTTGGATGACAATTGAGCTACGTCCGTCTGTATGAACAAGATCTCAGAGACTGCAAAAGTTAGAAATTTAGCAACAGATGCACATAGCTGCTAACTGCTCTCCTTTCGTGATGCAAAGAATTTAACAAGGTGACGCAGAAAACTGGTTCCATTTTTGTATGGTAGCTATATGAAATAGTGGAGCAATTTCGATCAAAGTTCACAAAAAGTCTGAAAAAAATACAACAGACATAGATTTGGACGCGATATTTTAAAAAATAAAAAAAATTTTCTAATATGCATTTGTGAGAAGTTTAATCAAAATTGGTTCACTATTTCAAATAGCTACCATACAAAATTGAACCTACGCTCACTATTTCAGAGAGACACGAATAATAGATGTGTGAGCTTCTACTTGTAGCATCATGCAGACATCTATCGGTTACTAAATTTGAAGAATGAAGAATTACATTATTTCCGATATAAAGGTTATAGGGTAGCCTACAGTCGTTCAACACATCGACTTTATTACATTTTCCCAACAGCGCATTTGGGTGCAAAAAAAACGACAAAATCAAATTTCTACCAACTACTATGTACACTATATACTACCGCATGTCCTATATACGAGTATTCATCAGCTTTTTGGTGAGCATTTGTTGATGTCAAATTGTTTGACGCTTCAATTTAAGTTTGCTGCAAATTTGATTTATTGCCAAAGGCAACTCAGCTGTTATACACGCTAGTTACACATAGATGGGTTGGTTTTTAAGGAGTATCTGGCAAGTTACAAGCCACCCTAGGTTAAATTGCAAGCTTCATGGGGAACACGTATAAAAACATAAAATAACAACTATAACAAACACGAAATGTACAAATTGAACGCACTCGACTAGAAGATACCCTCTGGCCAGTTGTCTGAGATTTTACGGACAGATGTGAGCAGTTGCAGCATCTCTAAACGATTCAATGTGAGGCAGAAGAAATTTAGCGGAAAGGTGCAAGGCAATCTTTAAAAATAACACCCTAAAGACCGTAAATGGTTTTCCCTTGTGGCAGTTGTAAAAAAAAAATTAGTTTTATTGAATTGTTAAGAACAATTTTAATTATCTTGTATCTACGTGTTATTTTAGCTTGGAAATGCGTTGGGGTTGGGAAATTCCTCTTGTGAAAAAGTATCAATAAAATTTATATTACTTCATAGGCATATACGGCATTCACTTTTTCGGAAGAAACCGGTTTTGCATTCAAAATTTTGGGATTTAAGAATATAACAGGGAAATTATTTAATGGCAAGAATGATAGAAGGTTGTGTTGTTTATATGCAAAAACTAAATATTCAACCGTGCTCCAGAAAACGAATCCGAACAATTTATTCGGATTCGTTTTGAAAATTTTGAAAAAATTCGTGAAATTTATTAATTTATCGAAAATAAAAAGGAAAGTTATCGACGAAAAAATTCGTTTTCCGGAGCACGCAAAAACCAATCCGAATAAAATTTTTCGGTTTGGATTTATTCGGATTCGTTTGAAAATTTCGAAAAAATTTGTGAAATTAACGAATTTAACGAAAATAAAAAGGAAAACTATCGACAACAAAATTCGTTTTCCGGAGCACGCAAAAACCAATCCGAATAAAATTGTTCGGTTTGGATTTTTCGTTTTCCGGAGCACGTCTGATTTGTGCCAAATTTTTAAAGATGCGTTTAGAATGTAGACGATTTTAAATAGATTTGTTGGGGATATGTGGCATATTTAGAGAAAATATATTTTTTAATTTTTTCACTTATTCTGAGTAGTGAGTTGTACGATTGACACATCGGATGACTTTTAGAGGGTGAAAGTAAGTAAGATCAACAAGAACCAACAAACTTCAGCTGCATGCGTACCAATTTTGGTATAACTTGGTTTTCTTAGCTAATATAGTCTCCGAGTCCTGGTTATGAATACGGATGGATTTTGGTATAAAGAACATATGGTCTGAGGCATCTTTTTCTGCCTTAATACATTTACTGGCGGGATAAGGACTTTAAGTCCTATTTGCATTGGATCACAGACCACAGAAATCGCAGAGCTTGTAGATTTTACTACACTTTTCGGCTGTTCAAGTTTCTCCCACCTACCCCTATCCATATAATTGGAATATAATTAGAATAAAGACAAGCAATATACGCTCTCATCAAATTTCTCCCACCTTCCCCTATCCATATAATTGGAATATAGAATAAAGACAAGCAATATACGCTCTTCTTCGTTTTTCGATCAGAAAGTAGTCTGCATTGATTTTCCAAATCTTATCAAGAACCTTTACATTTTTAGTCCTTAAAATTTATGAATCTAACCACATGCTTATAAATTTCGCTGCATCTTCACTTTTTTTCAAAAATATGTTTCTAAAATCATCTCATTTACTATATCTTAATCTTAAATTTTTTACGAACCTTATACACTGCCAACTTTTGAATAGGCTGATGCCTTCCATTTTGTAAATTTTCAAATCTGAAGACCTTAAAAATAAAGAATTCGAAACCGAAAATTGTAATTTCAATTAAAAATCACATTTATTCAAAAAGTTATATGTCCATTCTTTCATTCTTGCAAATCACCAAAACTTCAAAAAAGACCCAATCACGTCACCAGCCCACAATACCCATCTTTTTGGATGAATTGGCTTTTCCATATCATCCTAGGGTTCTTAGAGCCCCAGATGCAGAAATTAGTCTTGTTTACGCAGCTGACGCGATAAAAATGTGCTTCATTCGACAATATGAATTTTTTTGCAAAATTTGTCTAAAATAATTAAATAATTTGGATACATTGGTTTAATTTAAAGCGTTCTAAAAGAAATAAGTCCAACAGCCTTCAAATTATGGCTCAGTCATACCCTTGTTGCAAAACCCTTTATATACTATGCCCACATCTCTGTCATCTAACATTTATCTATCTAAGTGATAACACAAAACTAAAGAATATAGAGTTGTTTCCAAGTACTTCAGCTCAGATGCAGTGGATAGCTTCAATACTATTCAGGATCTTAAGTAGTCAAATCCTATATAGAGCAGTCATTATACGGATGAAGACATGAAGCAGAACCACGTGGAATGGCGACAATGCAGAGGACTTACAAAAGATTTAATACTACAAAATTATTTTTATTTGTTTTCGAAGTTTCTTCTATTACAGGGGTGCCCAGGCCTATTGATCATCTGGCTCTTTTGTTTTTGTAATGGCTCTTAGGCTCTTAAGGGTAGGGTAGGATTGATCGCGGACACGAAATTTTTGTAAGCCATGTGTTAAATGTGAGTATTAAAGCAAAGCTTGCAAAGAAAAAAGAGCTACAACGAAAAACAAAACATTTATATGAGTATATACTATTTTTGTCAGTATACATAATAACATGAATAAACAGTTTGCTTTACATGTGTTAGTGTTTTTCTTTCATATGTATTGGTGTTTGCTCTTCCATAAGCAGCCTTTGGGCACCACTGTTCTATTACTATTATATATTCACTACGAGTTTTACAGCAACCCATATCATAAATCATCTTCAACTCTCAGATAAGTATAAAAAAGTATAGAGCATAGAGTTCTTCTTTACGATACCCCTTTCATAGCTCCTATGATCTTAAAGCTGGCTTCAACACCTTTCCACAGTGGCTTCTTACGATTCCCTGCTCTCCAAGCGTCTTAGATCATAAAGCTAGCTTTCACACCAAGATTCCAAGATCTGAGATTTTTGCATATATGTATACCCGTCACTACGAATCAATATTACCATGCATATGTGCCTTATGGCTTCCAGCACACCTCCTTCTACCCTATCTCTTTCGCGCTTTATGGCAAGTTTATAGAGCCGTTTCACCCATTTAATGGATATGCTATGCAGCAGTATTAAAAGTGCAGACGAAGGCGTGTAAAGGGGCGCATAAAAAGATGTAACCAAGTGTGTGCAGTACTCACCCATAATACAAAAAAAAAGTATCCATTGAAAAAAAGAAAAAACCTTAACGATGATGGCGATGACGTTGGCTATGTTACTATATAACATCGGTGGCGGCGACGACGGCGGCGGCGACCAGCTCTTTTGTGCTTTGATCAATCAAGCGTCAAAAATATTGCTGATACGAAGAGTCCGTCCAGCAACACGCCAGGTTCAGCTTCAGCGTCAGCGTCAGAGACGCGGATGCAATTATAACCATTTCCACGTGCCGCTTCATTGGGTCCAAGCGCATTGGGCCTTGAGCCCTGCGCTCTGTGCGGTGGCCCTCTGACATCGTTGTCTACTCATTGCCCGCCGTGTGCCATGTGCCGCCTCCATAACTCCATCTCCATCTCCGCCGCATGCCACACGTTGAACTCATTTTGGCACAGTTGAGCGGCAAGCAATGTTCTGCAGTTGACTGCTAAAGTAAAGCACGGAGAAAAGTTCTCATGTTAGTCATCTAGAATCCTCCTATATAGAGTTAATATCGTCCGCGTTGTTGTTGTGGTTGTTGTTGTTGGCATAGCTAAATAGAAATTTATTACCAAGCTGAGAAACACGCCCACTCGACTGCCACTGAAATAATGAAAGGGAAACAAGCTGTGAGTGTCTGTTGTTAGTTATATAAAGTACACTGAAAGAAAAACAAATAAGCAAATGTGCTGTTAAATAAAAGAAAGCAAAATCTGTGTCAAAGGTCATGCTATAATCAAAGATAGCACGAATTATAATGAGACGTATATAAATGATAAATACTATTAAAAAATAAAGTACAATTTTACAAAACATAATATTCAGAAATCGAAAAATGTCCAAAATCCAGAAAAAGCGTTTTTAAAAAAATTTTGCTCACGAAGATTTAAAATACAAACTGATAAGTCCAATCAATATTTAGAGTTTATTTTTCGAAGTATGATTCTTATCAAACCTAATACAGTATGAAGCTTTCAAAATATAATTTTTACAGATTAAAATAATATCCAGAAATCGGAAACATTTCATAAATCCGAATATGTTATAACTCCCATCTGTAGTTTTTTTTCGGATTATAATTTTTTTCAAACTCACAGATTAAAATACTTTATTTTTCGGATTAGATTTTTTTTAAAACTCTAAATAAAATTAATTTTCAGATTAAAATATATCAAAAAATCGGAAAAACTTTCAGAAATCCGAAAAAGGTTATGTTCGACTGTAATTTAAAAAAATATTCGTGAATTTTTAGAACACGAACGGATAACTCACATCTTAATTTTTTCGGATTATGATTCTTTTTAAATCCAATAAAGTAAAGTTTACCAAAAAAATAACTTTCAGAAATTAAAAAACTATTCGGGAAATAAATATATATTAAGAATACAACTAAAATCATTTTTAGGCCTATTGTAAAAGATTGGATACCATTTTTGCAGAGAATCTACTCTGTGTCTTATTTATTTATATAATGGGTATGGTATAAAATGAAAGTGTGAACAAAAAGAAAAATAATCACTGCCATAGTTTTCCAGATTTCGATTGGTTAATTTATTTAAAAAAAAGTAAATAAGACAAAACTCTCAAAGCCGAAAAAAAAATTTGTTCATAAAAAATTGAAGTTTTTGAAAATTCTAAGCAATTTGTCAAGACAGAATTCGAAGCAGTGCTGATGAAAGTCTTCAATCTCAGTATCATTAACCTTTTTGTGAGATTTTTTAGTTAAGAAAACTCTTTTGTGATAGTTTTATATTTTTACCAAATTACCTTTTATAGAATTTTTACCTTTTTCATCTAGTACATAATGCAATCTTTCAAGTGGAATAATTCTGAAATTTTTGTTATTTCAACTAATTAAGCTTGTCAAAAAATTAAACACTGAGACTAGTTTAATTCCAAAATTCTATTTTGATTTTTATTAACGTTCTTAATTTTTATCTTACACACTATACAATTAGAAAGTAACAATTGGGTTGAATTTTTTTTTTAATTAAACAATTTTTTTTTTAAACATTAATTTTTAGTTTTACACAATAAATGTAGTTTACAAATCAATTTTTAACAGATACGTTTGTATCTTTTTATATTTACGCATTAACGTTTTATAAAGCGGACCTCTTTGCTTTTTTTTATAAGCATAATTTTTAAATTAAATCGTCTAATCTTCAGTTTCATTCATAAAAAGACACCATCTAAAATAATTATAATTTTTAAAAAAATATATTTTTAGTTCAGTTAGGTTAAAATTATTTTAAAGATACTCGTTTGTTTGTGTTGCATTTTTAACAATTACATTTATTTAATTAATATATAAATTAGTTTTATTATTCAACGCTTTTTGCTACAAGTATCTAACGGATTCTTTAATATTTTTAAAAAAAATACAGTATTTAGAAAACTATTTGAAGATACGCTTTTTAATAAATTAAAAAAAGAACAGTAATTTGAAAACTATCTAGAAGATACTTTTTTGTTTATGTTTTATCAGTGTACTAAATGCATGAAAAAACACATATTAAAATTTGTATTCTTTTTGGAAATGTATCTACGGAACTAGATAGATATTGTATAAGGGTATAAGCTAAGTATTATTTAAAAGCTTAATGCTAAAAGTATGCCAGTGATATATTTGTATGCGTCAAGAAATACAAAAGAAATGAAGTATGTTTGTTAAAAAAATGTATCTCTAAGATACTAGTTGTGTTGTGTCTTTATGTTGTTATGTGTTGGTGTGTCCAAATTGCATATTATTCAAACGCTTTGATTAATAGTATCTCACAGATACTTTTGTATCTTTTAGTGTTTTTACACGTTTATAAGCATCTGCATAGTGTGCAAAAATGAACTAACAAAGCTAAATAATTTTAGACCACAATTGTGCTCAGTGTACTTTATGTCTATATATATGTGTATGTAAGTGTAAATGTGTTGTTGATGCAACTTTCCACACTACCCAAAGAGGTATTGCATCATGATGTGCGTTAGCCCATTTTTGTGTAGCGCTGCTTAAGTGGCCACTCATATGGAGCAGCAGCAGCAGCAGCTACCCAGTACAGCAGAACAACAACATGGCCGGGCTTCCCCAGTAGGCCTATGCTGCCATGTTGTTCTTGTTATTGTTGTTTAAGTTGGCCGTGTTGTTGTTAAAAGCCTGCCAAGTTATTATGCGCCCGACGTGGCGCATAATGCAGCTAATCTAGGGAATTAGGTAAAAAACAAGCTGACAAAAGGCAAACAAGCGACACAGAGTTGTTGCACAGCAAAGTGGATGATCCACCAGTTACTGGCCGCGCACCCCCTGAAGTCCTGGTTACGGATCTGGTTGTTGCTGCTACTGCCTGCTGTTGTTTTTCTAGCGTTGCATCAACATTGCAATTTTGTATCTTATTACGTTACGCAAAGTAACTCAAAGTCGTTTAGGCTGACTGGTCAACAACAACAACAACAACAGCAGCAGCAGCAGGAGCAGCAGGCACAACGAGTGGAACCACATGCTGATGTGCCAGATAGTGCAGAGGGTTAGGTAGGTATAGGACTTATGGTACTATATAAAGACTGCCACAATGTTGCCTCTTCTTAAGTGACTCAGCTGCTGGGGTAAGTCAGTGCGCGCTTATCGCCGGAAAAATGTCCTTTTTGGGATTTACGCACAAAGCGGCTAAAAAGAAAAAAAAAAGAAAGCGAAGATGAGAAAAAAACGTAGAGCGTAAAGTCAAGCTAAATAAAGTAGGTAAGCGAATTAAAAAAGTAAACTCAACAGGCAGGCGGCAAAGTAAATTAAATGCCAGACTGACTGCACAGCAGACAAAGTTAATACAGTGGAGACTCGAAGAACAGCACAAGTCGAGCTGGTTGGAAATTTAGAAAATGTTATTACAGGTTTGGGATTATCTAAGTAAGGTCATGTTGGACGCTATGTACAGCAAATATTTTAGGCAGTTACTATTTAGTAGTGTGTCTGATACCTAGTCATTCAACCTAAAAGCAATCGGTCGATATGTTTATCTGTTCCCTCATAACTACTTAACCGCTTAGCATAATTTGGCAAATAAGGTATCGTTGGCATCGTCTAGATAATCCTCAGGTTATAGAGTATACATATCACAGAAAATTCTGAACTTAGTATGGCTGTGTACGGGTTATGGTTTTGTTTAACTTAATTTTAAATTCAGTTGCCTAAGGAAAAAGTAATTTCTTTACAAATTTTCTGGGATTCCTCAAATTTTTCGAAATAACGGATATAATTGTTTAATAGATTTTCACAAAAAAAAAATGAATTGCTTTCTAAAAGTCATTACTGTATTTAAAGCAGTACTGTAAGAAAGAGATAGCGCGTGACAGACACGCGCTGAAAAAAGACATGGCAACCAAGTTGTTGATAAGGCGTTAAGACGATGACGACGATGACGACAAGGACAGAGTTGTCTTGGATGAGGCTGGCTGAGCGGCGACTAACCGCAACGCAGCAGCGTTGAAAATCTTTTAAAATGAAATCACTTTTAATGAGTCATTCAAGTGGCATGAGTTGGAGGCAGGGGTGAGCACAAGGCACAGACCAGACATAGAGACAGTCAGTTAGAAACCAGTATAGCCAGCATAAAAATAATAATTTTTACAACGAAACAAAACAACGACAAAATGGAGTATACCATAAAATATATGAAGGAAGGCAAGGCAATAATAATTTCGCGTATACAGTACTAGAGCTAGAGAGAGAGAAAGAGCAGTGAGCAATGAGCATATAGTGCAGGAAGCGTCTGCCCGACCAGAGTTGCCAACAGCACCAAGTCTCTCTGCCGCTGCTGCTTACAGGAAATCACAAACGGCGTCCAAGCAGCAGCAACAAGTTGCAGCTCCTCCGGCCATTTCACTTTGCTTTTCATTTTATTACTAAAATTTTTTTTGTGTTCCTCTGCGCTCCTCTTCACTCTCTCTCTCTCTCTCTCGCTGTGCTATTCTCTGGCACTTTTAGAGTTTGCAAATTATAACGGCAAGCAGTCAGTGTAGGAGTGAGAGTCAGCACGAGTTGGCGCCGCTCTCAAGACGACAGCGGTAGCGAAGAGCAACAAAAACTTGGAAGCTGAAGCTGGCAACAAATAGACATTTAATGAAACGAAACGACAACAAATTGTTTAAACATTATTTGCGCTTTCATATTTCAGAGCTCGACGTTTCCTTTTGCCATTGCTAAAGAACTTTGTTTTGTACCCTATAGCCACATTGTAAATGGGTATATTAAATTAACACACAACTGCAGTTGCCTTGAACAAATTTTTCTCAATTAAGCTTAGTTAGTCGTAAAATTTATCGAAATGCGATTTAAGGATGCTCAAGCTATTTTATGATTCCTTTAGATAGTAGCACCCGAAAAGAAATAGAGTTAGCCATGTCTTCTTGTCCGTCTGTTAGACCGTGATGTCTGTTCCAACTAGAACGAAAGAGAGCTAGAGAAGCTGCTCTAAAACTTGCTGGGTTGTAATAGACCAAATCTGACACAATTATAGGTTATATTTCATAAAATCCTAGAAAGCACGAACATTTTAGTTCTTAAAACATTTAGAAATCCTGACGAAGTCCGGTGTATCGATTTTTCCCAATTAAGTTGGCTAGGTCTTAAAATCGTATTAAGGATGCTCAAGCTTTGTAAATTTGTTTGGGAAAAGACAGCAGTCGCCAAAAACGCTATGTAGACTCAAAAATAATATTATATTATAGCTTCGCACACAATCGCAAACACCAATACGAATGTAAAGTCAAACTAATAACACACAAAACACAAGAAGTTGACTTTTCTTATTTTTCTTTTCTTATTCTTTTTTGCTTTGCTTTTCTGTCAATAGAAAGAGATAGAAAGATAAATTTTATATTTGTCCTTGTTTCTCTTACAAAGCCATGAATTTTCGGTTCTTTTTCATGCCTGAATTCAGGTCTGAATTTGTCAGGCCTGAACGACCGAACTGCAGGGTACTGTGCCCAAAAAATAAAAATTACAAATTATTTATTTTCAATGCCACACTATTATCATCCAGAGTAGATTTATACTGTTTTCCCAACCATTTCCAAGTTCAAAAAATCGAAACAAAATTTGACGTCGAGTCTACGGTCCCTTCATAAAATCCCTTTTTTGCTCCCCCTCTGACGATAGTCAAAAACTGAAAAATTCCTTTTACTTTCTAGTGCTACCTACCAACATCCATTTTTTTTTTTTTTTTTTTTTTTTTTTGCATGTTTATTTTTATTAAACAAGTTTGGTATAAACATAAATAAACAAATGTAGTGGTATTACATAAAACTAATCACAGTCTCTAGTCGAGCGCTCGTGACAAAAACCTACCAACATCCATTTATCTCAAACCTTTCCTTATGGCAAATTCAATACAAGCTTCAAAACACATCCAAATTGGCTGAACACTCCGGGAATTAAGAACGATACAGAGTATATTACAGTCGATATCTTTGGACATTTTTTCCATTTTTGCCTTATTTCTTTCGTTACTCGCTTTCTTTCTTAAACATTTTTTTATTGTTAATAAACAGACATTACATGGCAAATAATGAGCGCAAGGGCGGCAACTAGAATAAATGAAACAAAAGGGCAAATCTTTGCTAGATTGAAATTGAAATGGGTTGAGCAGACATTCAAATGGGTTTGCTGCTTCTTTATAAATCATTCATGCTGCATATACTTGAGATGGATATCCGGAAGGATCTGGCAATGAAATGACAAAACTGAAGTTGAAGTTTGTTAAAATGGGCTAAGTTTTTCTAAAAAACAAATTTGTAAGGAGTTGTTTTTTTTTTTGGGATTGAAGTGATTTTTCTCAATGATTTTTTTTTTGCCTCTTTATGGTACCCTAATTCATTTTTATTATTAAAGTGAAATGATTTGTTGTTGTTAAGAAGTGGTATAGATGCAAGTGTAATAAAATATTCATAAAAAAAAAAATTAGAGTGAATGTTTTTTGATAGAAAAAGGTCACACGTTTTCATCAAGTTTTTATAACTTTGCAAAAAAATAATTTTTTCCGAGTCCCCAGTAGCTAGCGCTCGTTCAATTAATATTAAGCTTAGTATTAAATACTGGATTTAATTTTTTTAAATAAAAAAATAAATAAAAATTTAAGCTTTGACCAATAATTGGCGCTTATATTATTTTAAAAGACATAATATAGGAGGATGATACTACGAAGAGTATCCTACATATGGCATATTCTTTCAAAAACATTTTTACGTGATTAGTTAACTCTATTGCGAAAATAATCAAAGCAATAATTATTGTTAGAGACCACATCTTGTTTTGCATATATAATCCCAATTCTCCGACAAATTTTTAGCGATTTCCTTCCAATAGAAGAAGCAGTCCGAAACTACACTAATATGATATTTCAAACTTATCCCAACATACTGTCAAATAGGTTTGACAACTAAATGCTCGAATCCCAGTTAATTTGCCAAAATTTTTGCTAAAATTTTGTGATTCTCACTTACATATTCTCTAAAATCTAGTTTTTATACGTACTAGAGAGCGGTTCTAAACGTCGCACTTCACTACTGCACAGTACTTCCAAGCACTGTATTTCACTGCAGAGCTGACAGCAGAACAAAATGTTTTGATGTTCTGTTTTCTTCAAAACAAAACCTTCAGTATTAAGCCACACACAGTCAAAAAAACAACCACCAAAATCATTGCAACAAAAAAATTTTTCTACTATGCTTGAAATGTTCTAATTCAGTTTGGTTCTAGTTCAGTTTAGTTCTACTTCCATTTTGTTTTGATGTTCTATTGCTTGTTGTTAACCAAGCACTTTTGACATTGAAGTATTTGTTTTGTTTTGTTCAAGCCAAAGACATGAAGTGCTTGTAAAGCTGATGGCTTACAAGACATTTGTGCAGTGCTTGCGCAGCTCTCTAATACGTACATTGGTTTCTCGATGTACTTTATTTGCTAAATTTAATCCTAGCCGCTTGGACCTATCATATCTTAGGAAAGACCTTTATGGCGGTCTAGAACCATTGGAATATTGAAATTAATTTAAGTTCTAACAATTTTCCATGTGTGTTGCTTTCATCCTTTCATTGTTAAGCGCCAAGATCTTGTTTTCATATTGATATTTAAAACTTGGTTTGAGAAATTAAATCGTTACCGTATTGCTCTATCGTAGCCATGGTATGACTCCTGGAGGTCCTGGAACTCTTAAAATATTATAATTTCTTTAAATTGGGAAAATTCTATGAGTCACTGAAGTATTGCTCTAGGTTCATTTTGGTTCATTGGGATGACAAATCATTCTCTTAAAACCTCCAAACAGCTGAAGTTCAATTTTTCTTCAATTAAATTCAGTTCGCCATATTTTTTGTTCCTTAGTGTCATAGTCTCGAATACCTACTTTTGAAAATTGATTTGCGAAATTTAATATACTACCTGTCGTTATTGAAAGCCCTGAGGGTTCACACCTCTTGAGATATTGAAATTTCTTTGAGTTTAAAAAATTTTCTTTCGATAATAAGCTCCATGATCTTGTTTTCATATCGATATACTAAACTTAAAGCCATGGAAAGCCTGCTGGAAGTCCTAGAACTCTTGGAATTTCAAAATTTCTTTAAATTTTGTGCATTCTATGAGGCACTGCAGTGTCTATTTTTCGACGTTCACAAAAAGGAATCACCTAATAATCAATAATCTGATTTGATTTCAATTTTAATTTACTGTTTATCAATGATTTTATAGTGAAGAAAATAAATAATATATGTTATTCGTTTATTCTTGGACATAAGTAAGTCAATTGTTCCTAAAAAATTAAATCCTAGAAAAGTTAAGTTTTCGCTCATCCTTTTTCTCACTGGCTTTAATGTCCTAACTGTAAATGATTTCACTTAAGCCTTCTTGCCAAATGCACTTGCTGATTACTTTGTTGTTAGAACATTTATAATATATATATTTTTTCCTGTCATTTAATTTCTTTTTCATTTCTTTATTCCCAGGCGCCCAGTCATTCACTTTTTATTGTCATTTACTTTATTTATTTTTTTTGTAGCTACTTTTTTTTTTTGTACTTTGTTTTCACGCCAATTCTTTGAAGCATTCAAAATGATTTTGTAAAACGCAATGCACAACAACAACAGCAACAACAACAACAAATAGAAAATCATAATAATTTTCCTTTATTACAAGAGTTTTTACCCATTTTCCATAGTTGCTTTTTATGGCTAAACTTTTGCTACAGTTGCAGCTGCTGTTCCCAGCTGTTGTTGTCATTGTTGTTGTTGGTGTTGTTGTAAATGTTGCCCGTGTTGTTGCTTTAATTGCCATTGTCATGGCTGTTTGTAGCAGAGTTGTCATTGCTGTCAAAGTGCCAGGCACCCGCATACATAGACACATACACTCCTTGACACTTGAATAGCGCACCTTAATTTGTTTTCGTTTGCAAGCCCATATTTTCTATGAAAAACGGAAACGACTTAGCTTGGGAAGATTATTATACTACTGCTGCTTCTTTGGGTATTGTAAGCTTAAGCTTGATGTAATATTTTTAAATATGTTTTAGTAAATTATTCAAAATCAATCACCTTCTCTAAGTACAATTTTTACGTTAAAGCTATGCTATAATATTTAATTAATTGTTTTCCTATTATGCTAATTAATGGTTTAAAATATGTATTAATGTTTGCATATCTATTAATCTGTCATAAATTATGACTCATAATCATGCATATCTTGTTGACCAAATCTTTATGGTACAATTCTTCTGAATGTTTAAAAAGCTAATAAAGCATAGAAAAAGATGGCGTACGTTAAAGTCGGGCGCGGACGACTTTGGGATACCCTGTACCACCAAATTGCAATCAAGTCCGATATATTGCTTACAAACTCCAAAAGATATTTCTTTGCCAAATAAACGAAGCCAAATTTGGTTACAATATCTTCACAAACAAACGAAACACAACGAATTTTGTGCAAAAAACGTTTTTTTGACCGATTGGCCCTATGGGAGCTATATGATATAGTCAACCGATTTTGATCAAATTTGGTACAGTGCTTGGGAACTCTAAAAAACTTCTTAATGCCAAATGTGGTTACGGTATGTTCACAAATAAACGAAACACAACGAATTTTGTACAAAACACGATTTTTTGACCGATTGGTCCTATGGGAGCTATATAATATAGTCAACCGATTTTGAACAAATTTGGCATAGAGCTTGGGAACTCTAAAAAACTTCCTAATGCCAAATTTGGTTACAATATCTGTACAAACAAACGAAACACAACGAATTTTGTACAAAAAACAAATTTTCGACCGATCGATCCTATGGGACCTATATGATATAGTCAACCGATTTTGATAAAATTTGGTACACTGCTGGGGGTTTCCAAAAAACTTCCGATTGCCAAATTTGGTTATGATATCTTCATAAGCAAACGAATTATCCATCTAAAACACCCCTATGGGAGCTATATAATGTAGTCCCGATATCAAAAAAATAAAATAAACTTGTCTCCTATGGATTAATAAGGGATCTTATCTGAAAGTTTGGTTGCTCTAGCTCTTACCATCTCTGAGATCTAGGCGTTCATACGGACAGACGGACATGGGTATATCGACTTCTCTAGTCACTCTGATCATACTTTAGGTAACTTTGGGGGGTCTCCGACTTCTCCTTCTGTACGTTACATACATTTTCGGCTTGCACAAACACAATATACCCTTTGTACCATACGGTACAGGGTATAAAAATAGTTCATTGCAAATCACAGATTTTTGTTATCTTTACCCTTGGGTATCTTGTCAGGATAATATCTTATTATTATTTCATTCCGATAATTAATACTTATTTGTCTCTGTTGTAATCTACTGAGTACCATTGTGATTACTGGAGGTTCCATCATTTAAAAAAGGATATCTTTCTCATTTGTAGAATGTTTGGATTTTGATTTTTTTTGGTTTATCGGAATAAGGTCACGCGCACAAAATATGGGCATTTTTTTTTTTTAAATTTTCATTTTTCGAATTTGAATATAAAATATTTGAATTCAAAGTTTTATTATTCAAATATCATTATCTGTTTACGAAATATCGATAACTACACAAATATTCGGAATAGAGTACCCAAATATTCTGTTATCGAACTATACAATTAGTCGGAACTTTGCTAAAACAAGTTTTGTGGTTAATATTGACAAATAAGTACAAATACACAAAAAAAAAAATTATAATTGAAAATCTAAGAGATCGATTATAAATTATTAAATAATTATTTATGTATCCGCCAAACGTTTTTTCAGCTAGTTATTTGCCTAAAAACTTATTTTAATCCTTATATGTTTAAATAAGTAAACCTCTTATTTTGCAAATATTCCGATAATATACAAAGTAGCTTCCTGAATTCCAATTCTCAGAGCATTTCTCTTTGAGACATAGGACGGAAACTATTTTTTTAAAGTTTGAGCACTTTTCTTTTGGAGTTTTGACTGTAAACAGTGAAAAACTGTGAGAATAGGGTAGACTGGGGATTGGATCTAAAAAAAAAATTAATTTTTTATGTAAATGCGTCTAAGAATCGTATCGTAAAACACATGACAAACAAAATACTTATTAAAAAAGGACAAAGAAGGAATTCGCTAAATCGATTAATAATCGATATCCAAAATTTTTTTTCACATATTTAATATAAAACATCTTACATTTTTGGGTTCAAGCTGAAATTATTAGGCTTGATTAAACCAAAATTATTTAAGTGACTTATGCACTACATAAATATCATAAATTCTATACATTTGATATATCTATAAGTACCAAAAAAAAAAAAAAAGTTGAAAAGCCAAGAATTAGATACAATACGGAAAAGTAGCTAAAATGTGAGTTTTTAAAATGATGGCTAAATTCCCAAGCAAAAAATAATTTCAAAAAACTTTATCTAGAATACCTTACATTTTGAGTTTATGGTAAAAAATTAATAAAAACAGAATTATTTAAGAGCTTTACAAAAAATTTCCATTTTATGTAATACATACCAAAACATTAACTTATCAATAAAATAAAAAAATTTCCGTAGGCCTTAAAGTACAAAAATAATTAATATATAAGGTGGGTCATCTGTTGCTTTGGTTTTTAAACACTCATAATTCGGAACATACTCGTCCAAAAAGGATGCTCTTCGACATATCTTAAGTTCAAAGCTACTCAATGCATTTAACAAACAAACGAACAGTTGGCCCACCCTATATTAAAAAAGATAAGAAAGGTGGAAAAAATAGGTATAAACAAATACAAGTCTCTAATCTAATGGGGTATACACAAAATTCACCAAATATTATCCTAACCCGTTCCAAACACAGTATACAAATATGCTCTTCTAAGCACAACAAAAAAATATAAGTGTGCTATTCAAGTGGCAAGGAGTGTATATATAGAGAAAGGTGCACACACACAACTTATACAGGAGAGTAAAGTGTACCCTTGGCACGCTTCACTCAAAATAAGAGCAGAATTAATAGAAGCAGAAAAAAAAAACTTTTGTTACCAACTGCTTTGATTTGTTTTGTGTACTACAGTAAAAACTTTGTCCACTTGCCACGCCTTGATACCCAGCCAGTTAAAAGGTAGACTACGAAACTTTTTAAGCCATAATATTTTTGGGTTATTAATGAAAAGTTCCATATAGAAATGGTTTTATGTGGAGCCCGTGCTCCAAGTTTATATAAATACACAAGTGCAAACTAAATGTTATGTTTTCATTATGCTTAGCACAAGACAGTACCCATCAGTGGCTTATATAATGGGCGAGAGAGAGAGAGAGTGAGAGTGGGGTGTTTGAAAAGTTCATGCAACTGGAACTCGAGAACTTTGTCCTGTGTAGCTGTTGCTGCTCGGTTATTGGTTTAACTCAATTTTTTTTCTCTCTACAACTTCCAGCTTTCTTGTGAATTCACATTTGTTTACCCAAAGTGCAGTTTTTAACTAACTTGTCTAAGGCAACTAATGAAAAAGATTTGTTATTAGTTTTACCCAAGCAATTGAAAGCAGGTGCAAAAAGTGGCAGCAACTTTTCTGCTTCTTCTGCAGCCTTGTTACTTGCATTTATTTGTAAAAAAAAAAAGAAAACAAAAAACCTAGAAATAAATAAAAATATGTTTCAACTCGTAAAGTAAATAAATATTTGAACAACTTCTTATGGCCAACTATTTGTTTGGGGCGCATATGTAAGCAAAAAGTTTTCCCTAATGCAAACTTGGCAGTGTGAGGGTTTTTGTGGATAGAATTGTGGACCCTTCATCCATTATGGCACTCAAGTGGAAGTTGCTGGCAATTGGCAAGCTCCACTAGCCTCAATACAATTTGATAAGCCAATTTTAAAGCTAATTTAACAATAGAGAAAAGTCTTTGAGACAGCATAAAACTCTCAAACATAAGCGCCAACTTATTTAAGCAGTCAAACTTCTTTATCAGAAACTACTTGTTGAGATTATCTTTGATAATCTAAAGAAACTTTTAAGTGACAATGAAGTGGGGTCTATGAAAGGATACACATACAAGGCAAAGGCTTGACATGTTATTTGTTGTTGACAAAAAGTTTGTTGTAAAATCAAAAGAAAAACTTCAACTTTTTCTTTTTATCACAAACATGATGGAAATTTCAGCTTGCCTTTAAAAGTTCAGTTTTCATTAAGTTCAAACAGTTGAAAGAAAATAATTTTATTATGTTCAAAGAATGAAAAAAAAAAAAGTTGCAAGTAAAATAAAATAAAATTGAAAATTTTTTTCCATGTTTAAGTTGCTGTACCCTCGGCTCTCGATACTTTTCCGTACTGAGTCTACTTTAAGGTAAACCTACTAAGACTAAGTATCGAATTCCATAAATTTTTTTATTATACCCTGCACAGTATGGTACAAAGGGTATATTAAGTTTGTGCAAGCCGAAAATGTATGTAACATACAGAAGGAAATGCCGGAGACCCCCAAAGTTACCTAAAGTATGATCAAGGTGACTAGAGAAGTCGATATACCCATGTCCGTCTGTCTGTATGAACGCCTAGATCTCAGAGATGGTAAGAGAAATTTTCAAATTAGATGCCTTATTATGTCAGGGGAGACAAGTTTATTTTATTTTTTTCGATATCGGGGTTATATTATATAGCTCCCATAGGGGTGTTTCAGAGGACCTCGAAAAAAAAAGTGAAAATTCCTAAATGCACCAAAATAAGACTATGCGAAAATCTTTATTTTTCGAAAATAGTTATCTTGTATTAGAAGCCCGAATTCTTTTCAGCCTGCCATCGTAAATGGAAATGATGGAAACGCTAGTTTAAGAAAATTCTTAATTTTATTAGAAACTTTTTTTTTTTTTTTAGTTTTGAGGGCCTATGCTCCAGTGTGAAATGATATAGGAAATGATGATGATGATAGTTTCGATTTTAACTAAATTAATGTCTTGGGATTAACAACTCAAGGACTACCAAAAAATTACAAATTTATTGCCTCAAAAAAGAATACATAGTTAAATTAAAAACAAAAGAATGTTGCATTTTTTTTCGAATATAGTGATCTCGTAAACCAATCGTTCCAGAGTTCCCCAGTAATTGAAAAAGATACTTAAGCAAATATTGGCAAGTTTAAAAATATATTCTAAATATTAACTTTTTATTATATACTTCAAAATAGATTTCTACTCTACGTCAAAATTTTAATAATTCTAAAAAATTCTTTTTTCGAAAATAGGCAGGTTAAAAAAATTATTTATATACTAAAATTTTATTCGAAACTTTAAAATCTACGTGGCCTCTATTTGGCACTAAGTTAAAATTTTTATGAATCTGATAAATTTTCTTGAATTATGTAAGGCTTTATCTATAGGTTTTGACTTAAACTAAATTAATGGCTTGATAAGAACAACTCAAAGACAACAAACGTAGAGCTGAAATAAATTTATTGCTCTAAAAAATATTTGTTTTTCGAAAATACTGATCTTTCCATTTTTTCAGCTTGCCCTCCTAATGGTTAAGGTAGAAAAAAAAATTAGAGCCAATTCGAACATTTTCTAAGAAAATTCGAAATAAAATTCTACCTTGTCTCAAACATGTTCTAAGGCAGTGGTGGGCAAAACTCATACAAACAAACATTTCTTTGTGTGAGTAAACAGCGCAGTAAGCAGAGAGATTTCACACACTTGGGCCGAGCATGAGCCGACTGCGCTGCGGCATATTTAGGTGCAATAGCCTGCTCTAAGGCAAAATTTCTAAAATTCTAAGCACTCGCCTTGAATTCAAAGGTCCTAATGTACAGCTCTAAAAGATTTTGTTCAAAAATAGTGATCTTGTATTTTTAAGTCTGAATTCTTTTCAGCCTGCCCTCGTAAATGACAGTTTAGAGCAATGACGAGACAAATTAAAAATTTTACGATTTTGCTGAAAACCATGATATAAAATTGTAAGTGTCCTCAGTTGGGTCTAGTAAAAATTTTTGGTTTTTACGGGGTCGTAAAATCTACAAGATTTTTAAAAATTTTGACATAAAATTCTAAGTTGATACAAATTTGCTTCTGTGTTTTCTGAATTTTCGAAACTCTGAATGAAAGCAATCAATCGTGCTCCGGAAAAGGAAAAACGAATAAATTTATTTATTTGACAATTCGATTTGATTTCACTAGCAACAAAGTAGTCGGATTCAAAGCACATAAAAAATTCGTTTTGGTGAAATAGAGAGCATCAATTATATGGTTTCAAAACCAATCCGAATGAAATATTTTAAATCGTTTTCCGAAGTACGGCCGAAAAATACGTCGATAAATATGCTTTGTTCTTTTGGTCGGTTTTTTTAAATAGATTTTTTTTTTTTGCACAAAATGGCAAAATGTGCATGAAACGCCCTCTGGCGGCACTCATAAGTAAAAATAAACATCAAATATGAATTCCTTGACACCCAAAACCCCCCATTTACACATAAAAAGATGAAAAGTTTTGGTTTAAAAATACAAATGTTGAAAAAAACATATTTTTTAAAATCTGCAGGCTCGAAATTCAAAATAGACCTATGGTTTCTTCGGCAAAGTGGCTTAGAATTGTCCGTAGAATACTCATAAGGGGCGCCGCGAATAGGCAATAAATTTGACCCACCCTAATATATACTTATAGATGATGCGTCTTATAGCTTCAAATTAAAGTGCCAACCCGATCGTGAGTTCTGGATAACTTGAAATCAACGAACAAAACAACAAAAAATTCAGAGATTTGTCGTAACTTCTCTTCTTCTTAGAAATTCTGGATTATTTATTCTAAGGCTTATAAGTCTTGTAAGCAACGAATCGAAATTTTTAATATTTTTAACTATTATAATAATTCCTTTAACTTTATTGAGTCGTAATCACACTAAATTTATGTATTAATGAACAAAAAGATTAAATTCACAATTTCCATTTGATTATCTAATGCGTTCATCCAAAAAAAAAAAAAAAAAATATCTTTCAATTTATAAAGGTATAAAAAATTCATACAAGTTCACACTTTATTGAGACATAGATGAACCAAAAGATTAGGTACATAAAATTCATTGATTGATTTTATGTCTAAAATACCCAAAAATTATGAAATTTATGGCAGTAATTAAGATTAAATTCATAAAACCCATTGAGGGATTTAATGTGTTGCTCCAAAAAAATTGTAAAAATGTATGCAGGAAATCTGCGACAAGAAACATTTTATACCTGTCTGTATCTAAGCGCTTAATTTGTTTGGATATCTTTTTTTGGTTATTGATCTCCATTCTAATTGAAAGCTGATAGCTTGCTTGCCTTTATATACGCTGACATCAAACTCTTTATTTACAACATAAATTGCTTATATCTTGTCGAATGTTATAATAAAAGCCATATACAGTTTTGTTTGCACCAAATAAACGTTAACTATAAACATATTAAGTTACTTCCTTTTCAAATGCTTAAATAGCTCTTTATGGCTGCTAACGCTGCGGCTTTATAATTAAGTCGGCAAAAGTTTTGTATAAACTACTTCTATTGATTGACTTTATCGTATCTTTTATCAGTACAGCTCTTAAATCAATCTGCCTGCCGCGTAGCGATATCTAGATGCAACAGAACGCATAAACGACGTAGCCTATCAATAGACCATATCTTTGGCAGACAACAAGCCAGTGTTGGAACACGTTTAAACATACATCAGTGTAGGTTGCAAGTGTTTGTAATACTCGTTAGAAATAAAATTAAGCTGGTCTTGGCATTTCCTGGACATAAATAAATATCGCATTTAAGAGCCTAATGTAAATAAAACAATGCATATTTACTGGCTATGTATATATGTATGTATATGCACTACTTACATTTCAATTTCCACGTAAATAATCAACTCTGCAAAGCAGCTGATTGCAGCAGCGTCATCTGTTGGCATCCTTTTCGCTCTCTTGTCACGAGTTCAATCAATCAAACGGCACTTGCAGCTGTCGCATAATTGAATTTTATAGTTTTTTTTTTTTCGCCGTTGTTCTGCCCGCATAATAAAAAAATAAACGTATCCATAGAATTGCGTGTAAAATAAACTATTTAAAAATTCAGGCCAAGCTGCACATAATTTGATTATTAATGAAAGTATTTTTAGTAAAAATTGTATTAAAATATTTATAAATGTACATACAGCTATAAAGTTGTAAAAATATATTTTTAAAATTAATTGCAAATAACTTGTTAATTTTTTGTTACTGTTGTTATTGCCAGTGACGTGGGTAGGAAGGCGAAGAAAAGGATATAGGTAAGTTAAAACGAAATAAAAAATATAAAAGTAATTTTTTATGTAGTAAAAATATATTAGAAAAGAATTAAAAATGTGGAATTATAAATTAAAATTCTAAGATTAAAAATTTAAAATTTTTTTTGACTTGATTAGTTAGAAACGATTGTCAAAGTAAAGTAACAAAGGGTCAGCCCATTAAAATTTGGAAAATCTTTTATTGGACAGCTTTCTGGCACTTTCAGTCAGTTTTTAAAATTGGAAATCGTATTTAAAAAGTCAGTTCAGTGAAAAAATTGGATTACAGGCAATATAATTAAATTGTAGCTTTTTTAAAATTTTTTTTTGTTGACTTCCTCAATGAGAATGCTAAAGAGCTGATGAATTTTTGAATCCAATCAATCTATTTTCTCGAAAATCATTTTTCGAAATTATGAAAATGTTAGATTCAAAATTCGGTGAAAGAAATAAAAAGTTTTTAATTAATTTTTCGCGCTTTTAACAGACCTTTTCTACGTGACTCCTCGAATCGTAATCAAATATTTTCAAAGTATTCAATTTATTAAAGTTTGCCAAATTCTTTACCGAAAAACTATCTATCTAATGGAATTTCCTTAAAAAAAAAAAACCAAATTGCATTTAATAGGTAAAAAAGTAACCTATTAAATATATAAAATATAAAAATTATTAAAGTTCATAAGCTCTTACAAAAAACACCCTTTATAAGCTGTTGAATTGGCTTTATTTTGAGCCTCTGCTTGTGCAATCAAAGATATGCGGGACAGCTTTTAAAAGTTTATAAACCTTAAAAATTAAATAAGAAAAATATACAAACCTACAATACGTTAAAAATTTGTTGTGAAAAAGTTTTCATAATGAAGGAAAATTGTTTTGCGAGCATCAAAAGTTATTTTTTTGTACAATCAGATGTTTTTTCCCCTTCTAATGATATTTTCGTTTTCTCTACAAAACGGATTTTACGCTCTTCGCTAGTAAGACCATGCCTAGTTCCAAAATTGTCCGCAAGATGGAGCTAGAAAAAAAAATAGCAAGCATGCCAAGTTCCAAAAAGTGGTTCGAAAAAAGAGTAGGAAAAATATTAGAAATCATGACAAGTTAAAAAATTTCCTGAAGTGGAAGCAAAAAAAAAAATTATTAAATAGATAGATTATTACTAAATAATTAGAGGTGGCAAAATTTATCACAAAAAGAACATTTTTGAAAAACTCATCTGGGAGGTAGTTTGTTAAGGGCTTTTAAATCGCCTCATCCCTTTATCTACGCCACTGTACGTTACCTTTGGGTGTGACATCAATATGTAATGAGCGCTGTAAAACAAGAGAGCTGCAAAACCTAAATATTTCGTTTGTTTAAATATGTATTGTTTAAATGCTGAAGATTTGTTTTATAAAATATTATATAGCCTGTTAAATTTTTCAAAATAAATTATTAAAAGCTGTCAAGAAAAAAGAACGTGGTAAATGTAATCAATAAATAAATGCAGTTTATAGTTGTTCCCACGCTGACAAAAGGCTACCAAAGTTGCCTGCAAGTTCCGTGTACAGTTGCCTCCAAAAACCAAACCAAACTACAACAAAGCAGCGCAGCAGCTGAAAAGAAAAAAAAAACCAAACAAAACTACCCAAAAAGGCAGCAAGAAGCTGCGCTAAGGTACACAAGTTCTATATACTACTAGCTCTCTATATATGTATTGTATGTATGCAAGTAGGTATGTAAGTGTGTGTGCAGCAGCTGTGGGGCAACTAAAAACGCCGCTCAAGGTTTTACAGGCGCGTGTTGGGCACTTGGGAGCTGCCGCTGCTGAGCCCTCTGTATAAATAAACCAATTCCCCAAACACGGCCAACAAAAAAAAAAAAAAAAAAGTGTTAAAAAATATATGAAAGCTGTTAGCCAAACACGCACACACACACACACATAGTCAGGTGAAAATGGATTCTAAAAATTGGGTTAATTGATGCTTAGTGTTTTTGCCTGTGTATGTGTGTGCTGACTGGGTGTAGCTGTGTGCGTTGGTTATTTAGCGCAAAGTGGCTAATAGTTTTTGCCGCCATCCGCACGGAAACGGAAACCGGAAATGCGCGCAAGGAAATACACCAAAAATGCCCAAAAATGGCGGCGCGACGGCAAAGCTGCCAACCCCCCAGGGGCGTAACTGGGGGGTAGTTTGCTGCGTGCTAGGAATGCTTAAGAAATATGTGAATTTCTTAGAAATTCTGCAGCACTCTGCTGTTAATGATTTTTGCTTTACCCCTCTCAAAATTTTCGCCGCATACACCACTGCATACATGCATACATTGAGCTACCTACACATATAATTAGCGTTAAACATTTTGCGTATTTATACACACCGGGACTACCCAAATCCGTGAGATTGGCATTTAGCGTTGCCACTGCTCCATTGCTGGCGCCATTGCCGCTAACGCCACCAACGCCGCCGCCACCCACATTGGCACCGCCCACACTGCTGCCACCGCCAGTTATGGCGCCTCCAGTGTCCAAAGCTTGACTTTTGTTGCTGCCATTGCCAAAGAGTAACAACAGCAGCAGCAGCATGATTGAGCATGGCCAGCTTGTGAATGCATTGACTCTAAACGGCGGCCTCCTCATTTTGCAATTTGGTATTTTGGCTATGTGTTTGTTGTATTCCAGCACGGGCATCAACATGTTCCATTGGTTGTTGTTACTTTTGGCTCGGATGGCGCTAATTGTGAATGCTGGGTAGGATAAAATAAAATGCGTTAAATTAATTGTTTACAATAAGTAGGAATGTTTTTGATCTGGTTTAATTGTGGCTTTTTGGGCGTTGCGGCATTTGTTTATGGCTGGCATTATTTACACTTTGAATAAAATTCAGTTTATGCATCTTAAAGATACTTTTAAATGTTTGTTTGCAGTTGTTTTTAAAGCTGTTCAAGTGGCAGCTTCTCATAGATATTATTGCAGCTTTTCGTTTATGTATTTATTTTTTGTTTGATATTTATTTAAGTTTGGATATAAGTATAATTTAAGCACTTTTTGCAAATATTTGTTAGCTTTATGTTTTATTGGCATTTAATGCATTGAAAGCATTTTAATGTTTTTTCAAAAGAATCTTATATATACTTCTGTGTTCTTTTATATTTATCTTTGAATTTTAATAACAAGTCTTTTAAGCAATACAATTTAATAATGTAATGCTGGTTTAAAATGTATTCCTAAGATGCTTTTGCCTTTTGTTTTGTTTATACGCATGATTCCAAGCAGATTGTTTGCTAAAAGATACTTTTGTAGCTTTTTGCGTAAATTTTTGACTTGAGATTTTAATTTTAAATTTTTTACTTTTGTATCGTTTTTTTATATTTTTGATCTTTGGCAGTTATTAATATTGTTACACAAAGGTATCTCAACAATATTTTTGCCTCTTTGTTTTTTCATATGCAACATTCTAAGCAAAGTAAGCAGCTCTTCTTTAGTGCTTTTTGAAGAGTTATTTCATCATAAAAAAGTAACTTTTCCAAAAATATCTTACAGATAAATTTTTGATTATGCTTTATCTTTGAATGCGCGATAAAATATAAATTAAAACTGAGATTAGTATTCTCATAGAAACAATTAAACATAATTAATAAGCTTTTCATTAAAAGTATCTTAGAGATACTTTTGTGTTTTTTCCTGTTTTTGCTCGATTTTGGGCATATTCAAAGTTTGCAGAGTCGAGTTAAGCATTATTTAAAAAAATATCTATGTATCTATCGGTTTAAACAGTAAGTTGCCAAAAGTATCTCATAGATACTTTATAAATTATTTTTCGTCTTTAGATGCGTGAAGTAACACAAATAAAAAAACATCTATGTATCTATCGGTTTTAACACTAAGTTGCCAAAAGTATCTCATAGATACTTTTAAAATTATTTTTCGTCTTTAGATGCGTGAAGTAACACAAATTAAATCTAAGATGCTTTTGCAAAACTTTTGCTTAAGAAACAATTAAATATGCATTTTACTAAAAGTATCTCACAGTTACTTTTGTATCTTTTCATGTTTCTGTTCGATTTTAAGCATACAAACAGTGTTTAAAAAACTAAACATTATTTAAAGAAATATTTATGCATTTGTCGGTTTGAACACCAGTTTTTACAAGCGTGTCTTTTATTTAAACATATGTTTCGTTGTTGTATTATTTGAGATGATTATCTTGATTATTTAACACGTTTAACTTTTTGTTTAAAGTGCATAAATTTTTAGTTTTTTAAGACTTATTGGACTGTGTATCTAAAGATGCACCTGCGCATTCAATTGGACACTCAACAATTATTTAAGTTGTTAGCATTAGTTTTAGAAAAGTTGCTAGCACTGGGTATACATTTTTTTTTTTATGTTTTTAACATTTTGTGTAGGATTAACGAGTTTTTAACCAATTCGACCTCATATGTGTAGAATTTTTTTTAATGAACACGTCTTAGTAACAACCGCTTTAAATTATCTTTAATTAAGTTGTTATGCTTAAAATATGTTGATTGTGTGCATTTCACAGTGGTTATCAATCAAGTTTCAGCGTCTTTTATTATGTTATAATTTTTATTTTTAATTTATGCAAGATGCATGCATATTTATGTGTGCACACTTATGTTTTCTGTTTGTTTTAATTTAAAATTTATAATTTGATGTGTTGCATAAAATTTTGTATATATTTTTTCCAAAAATATCTTGAAGACATATTTTGACATTTTTATGCGTTGCATAAATTTTTGTGTATTTTTTCAAAAAGTACGACAAAGATACTTTTATAATTTATAGTATATGCATTGCATAAATTTTTGTTCATTTTTTTTTAATTATCTCGAAGATACAACTTAATTCGAAACTGTAGGGATATTTGTAGTTTATAGTTTTGTATATTGTATATATATTCTTTTGAAAAGTATCTCTTAAATATGTTTGTAATTTATGAGTGGTAATTTTTTTAGTATAACTTCAAATACATTTGTAACTTAAAATTTTATTATTTGCATATAATTTTTGTATATATTTTTTTAAAAAGTATCTCATAGATACATAATAATTTTATATAGTTAAAAAGCATCTCAAAGACATATTTGCAATTTATCAGTGTAGGCATTTTTTAAGATATTTTCAAAAACATATGTAATTTAATTTATTATTTTATTTTCATAGACTTTTTGTTTATACAATTTTAAAATGTATCTCACAGATACATTTGTAATTTATTTTATTGTACTGCATAAATTTTTGTTCAAGTTTTTTATTAAATTATTCCAAAGATATATGATTGTTTTTTTTTGTACTTTTATGTATTTTTTTTTTTAAAGTATCTATTAGATACATTTATAACTGCACACTTGAACGCCTTTTTTTGTTCTGCTGCATAACTTGTTCTGCATACTAGCAGCAATTACCAACAATATGTGTCTGCGCGTCTCTCCCCTACAAGTCACCAATGTATCTTACAGATACAAATTGTATCTTTACATGCTGTTTGCATCTTTTGCACATAAACATCTTCATTTGTTGCCACATTGCTTTAATTTATTGATTTTCTTCACTTTGTTTATAACATTTTTCACCAAACACACACACACAGATATACATATAACGTCTTGTTCGTCGCGTTTGTCGTTTATATCTTCTTTCTTTGCTGTCATTCCCTTTTACTTGTAACTTTGTTGTTTATATTTATGCATTGCACTTGTGCACAGCACTTGTGTTGTTGTTGTTATTGTTGTTGCTTGTTTCTAGCTTCGTTGTTGTTGTGTTGTTGTTACATTTATAAATTGTTACAACAATAACAAAGTGTTCGCACATGTGCACACACTTTCTTACATACACATAACCAGCTGTGGCTACAATTTGTAACTGTAGCGCGTTTTATATAAATGCGTTGGTTTTGTGGTCCTCAGTTCTAGATGTTGTTGGCGTTGTTGTTGTTGTTGCCCAATGTTTACACGCTCAAAAAAGTTTTTGTTGATCGTCAACAAACCATCAAGCATTTTGGACTAGCGCTGCTTTGCTTATCACAAACGTTGGTCCTTGCTGGTCCCCGCTCCTACTTGGAGCTCCGACGAGTTGCTCGCGTAACGCTCTCTATACTCAAAGTGGCTTGGCTTTAGCTCTGGGTCTGCCTTGACTTGCGAGTGCCTTTCGATACGGCCGTCTGTATTTGATTTGTGTGGTTCTTGCCTTTATTGTTGTTCTTGGCTATGTGTGTACTTGCGTCTGACATACCCTTGGAAAAACGTGCTCATATGCGGTTTTGTTGAATTTTCCGCAGGCTTCAATTGGCTGCCTTGTTTTCGATACTCTTCACGTAATAAATTGGTATTATCAGTTTTTCAAGGAATTTGTAATGCATGAGAGCAAGTTACCCCTTAGAATAGCACATTGAAATAATAATATTATTAGAAATTTTAATTGCCGCATATCAATGTGGTCTATAATCTAATCTAAAAGTTAATGTTTAAATCCAGCCTCGGGCATGTTTACACATCGCACACCCAAAAGTTTTAAGCTAAATGTATTCCAGCGATTCGAAGGTCTAGCTTGCTTGTGGTATAAACAACACATGGTGTTGAACCAGTTCAACTTTAATATCCATTATAAAGGAGGGACCTTACTCTTCGTTACTTGAGAAGTATTTTTTTTTTTAAAAAAATGAATGAAGAAGAGAATTTAGACGTTACCCAGAACAAGCTTTATTCTTAAAAAAATTAAAGATATAGTAAAATTAAAGATAGTTAAAAATTTTTTTTTTTATTTATAAAAAAATATTTTTTTAAACAATTTTCAAAAATATGGTTTCACTTTAGGAGTACTTTAAAGCAATCAAATCAAGAAATACTTTTATATACTTTTGTCTTGCGCTTATCTATTTCTATACGAATGAGAATAATTTTGCAATCTTTAGGATTAACAAGTTTTTTTTCAATTTTCCTCAAGAGAGCGATTTTTTCTGAGAAGCGACAAAATCTACCACATGTCTATCTTGTATATTTATGAACAAGTTATTTTTGTGTAGTTTGAACTGTGCTCGTCGGGTTTTGACATATCTCTATAATTTAAGCGTATTTTAATTTTTTAAAGCACTAATCTTAGCCGATTTTTAAAGCAATCAAATATTACTGCTTACTTTACTTCGAATACTTTTTGGCCTTGCGCTTTTCTACTTTTAGACAAATAAGAAAACATTTCTAATCACTGCTGGATTTTGACGTATCTTCTAGTTTTAGAATTTTTTTCTTCTTATTCAAACGCGTTTTTATTGAAAGAGTAGTTCAAAACCATCGAACCTAAGAAAATTATACTTTCTTTTATCTTCTGTTTTAAAGCATGTGATGAAAAGAATTTGTAAATCTTCAAAATAGTTTCTTTTTGTGTTATTTTTCTGAAGAAATTAATTTTTTTTTGGAAGGCTTTGAAATCCAAGAATTCTACTACTTTATGCGTTTTTCAATCCAAAAAAAGGAATATTACTTTAAAATGCTTAAATCTCAAGAGTGTATTGAGCTATCAAATACAAGAAATATAAAATTTTTGTTCCAAACCTACTTTTTAATCATCCGTGCATAAATTTTTATGCACTTCTTCCTAGTTTTTGTATCGTCTCCTAGCAGAAATACTTCTTCCTAACCAAATCTTTACCAATAAAGAGAATAAAGTTTTGCGTGTTCCACGCACAAATACTCGTTGGATTAAGGATTATCTCTTTTTTTATGATTTTTGTTATTCATACTAATAACACAACGGGCCAGTATGGGCCTAAGTGTGCTGGTTTCAAGCCAGCGGCCGCTTTAACCTATTCGTACTAACAAAATTTTTAACAATAAGTAAAAAGTATCTAGTTTTCTTCTCATGAATACTCTCTAGATTGGATTTAAGGAGAAAGAATCTGTTAGCTACAGTAGAAAAAGCAAAGGTACTTGATGGGGTCTCTCTCTTTCTAGATTTCACTTCCGGTTCCGATTGCCTACTTAACAATACATCTTCGGAATATGTAGTATTGGCGGAAATCGATACTTTTTGTATACACCTTTGAAAGTTTTTATACGATTTTAATCATTTCTACAACATACAATATATAGTAAAAGGCTTCAAATCTGGAACAATTTGAGTGGCTTTTAAAATGTGGAAAAAAATTTAGAAATAATTCTCAAGTCAAGATTTCGACATGTATCGATAAACTGCGAACGTATAATGCGCAACTTTTGGTGGTAGAAGATCCTGGGTTAGGTTGGGTTAGGGCGGCAGTTGGGACCTAACGTCCCAACTCACTTAGGCCAAACAATTGGCCTTTTGTGATACCGCTGGGTAGACCTTATACCACCCTTCCTCCACTCAGGAGGTCCCCTAAATGATCTAAGAGTCACGTCCATCCGGCGGCCTGAATAAACCTCGAGAGGTTTCTTGGACTCTTTTCGGAGAGCTGGGATAGGTCATTAAAGAAGTATGATTTTAGGAATCGGAGCCTTGTCTTCCACAGCCCGGGACAGTGACAGAAGAAGTGCTCCAATGTCTCCAGCTCCTCCTCATCTCCACAACTTCTACAGAAGTCATTGTGACGTGAGATCCCAAAATAATTTTGAATTTGCTCAATAAAAGCTTGTTTCACTCTAGAATTTGAAAGAATTCTCTATTTTTCTAAAAATAAGAATCGAAATCTAGAGCACACATGATAGACCCCATTGAGCAGCTTAGCTTTAAATCAAAAATAACGCTTCAAAAATTGTATCTTTAGTTTTTAAGCTAAATTATAACTACAGATAAAAAAAAGAATCAAATACTCTCAATCTCAGCAATCAATCTCTTCTTATACTTCTTACGAATTGCTGGTTTAAAACACTTCTTCTAAATATCATTCTAAACATTCTCAAATTTAGAATTTCTGCTATCATAATCACTTGGTCTTGATGTTAATGATCTATTCGATTTCTTAAAATCATTCTTAACATATTTTCAAATAAAGAATTTCGGTCTATAAAAAAACGCTCTTGTAATAAATAATTTGATTGCGAAATTCTTGATTTCTCTCAGTGTATGGTCGTGAAAATAGAGGTGTTCATACGCACGGACGAATAGAAAAAAATTTTCGTTTCATTTAATAAAAGAAAAAGAGAAATATTTCACATTTTAAGCACTCCCAATAATTTCACCCATTTGCATTTGAGGTTCCTTAATCACGCAGTACCTGCTATATTATTACGTGAAGAGTACATAAACTTCGAGGCGACCTTAAACTTGGGCTTACTTGCTTAGGATTTTTATTTTTTTTTGTTGTTTCAGTCAATTGCCGCATTTTAAAAACGCATAAAATTGCTTTGTGTTTGCTTTTCCATTTTCGCTGTTGTCTGTGCATAAACACAGATACTCACAAAGATACACACACGTGTCTGAGTATGTGTGTATAAGTATTCCCGAGTTTTTATCCCTTTTTTTTGTTTGCTTCAGTGCCTGGGACTGGCCTAGGGTAAATTTATGCAAAAGGCGCCTTAGTTAGACCAATCGTTTGACGCGCGCATATGACAGACCGCCAGACAATGCTCGTTTTCCGCTTTTCGTTGAGTTTTCCGCGCTTTTCCCAGCACAGAGAGAGACAGAGAGAGAGAGAGAGAGGGTGCGAGTAGTTAGATGTCGATAGATAGCTCTAGGTTCAACCGTAGCAAATGCAGCTGAATGCACTTCAAGTCACTTTAGAGAAGTGCGAGCCAGGTTTCTAGAGTCAGTACCGCTTCGCTCCATTGCCGCCAAAGGTTTTTCCTCCTCGAATTTTTGTTGTTGTTGTAGTATCTGTAAGTGGTGCATAAGTGGTAGAGAAATGTTATTGATGATTTATTTGCATTTGGCATTGATATATGCTAATGTTTTTTTTTTTTTTTTTTTTTTTCTTATTTCTCTATATGTAGCTGACTGTTCTGACTGACTGCCTGCCTGCCTGCTTTCTTTGTGCCTGGGGTTGGGTACGGGAATTATGTTATCTCTTGCCGCATTGTTGTTGGGACTTACAATTTTTCATGGCAGCACAAAAAAAATTATTATGGCATTTTTTAAGTCATTTTTATTTGCATTTCGTGATTTCTTACAAGACGATAAGCATAAGCAAAGACAAACCCAACCAAAACCCAAACCAAATGTTTCCTTGTCCCTAGTCCGTAGCGTAGCGTATCGTTACCAAAAATGGAACAACGTTGTGACAACTCAAATATTTGATTTAATTCCCTGACATATAATTAATCACTCTACACCTTTTAAGAGCCCAGACATTGCCTCCGGGTCTCGAACTTTTGCTGCCGTTACAGAGACCCCCAGACCCAGTCGCTGCTGCGTTTATTTGTTTATAATTAAATATTATTTGGCAGCCCCAAATGAGACAAGACTGGCATTTATCAGTCAGTCACTCAGTCCATGTTTCCATGTTTTTTTTTTGTCTTTCTCGAATTCGTTTCGTTTGGATTTGGTATGGTTTTTTTTTTTTAGTTTTTAATGAGTTACAAATTTGGTTTTTCAGTTGTTTAATGGCTGACAGCATTATAGATTAGTGAACGAATAGAAACTTTTTCCAGCTCTAAAGTCTGTCATTTACATGTACGGACGTATCGACGGACATAGCCCCAAGCTTATGGGAACTACTTTGTGTGTGTGCTTTTCGTTTTCGTTTTTTTTTTTCGTGCATTGGTTTTTGTCATCTTTCCGATTGACCACGGACGGACTCTACTGACTGCGACTTCTACTACTTGGTGGTCTTTGGAACTGCGCTAATGTGCGCGCGTTGTTTGTTATATCTTTATGTGAGTTCTGTTCTGTTTTTTTTGTTTTTTTTTTTTCCATTTCTTAGCTAATAGATGTGCTTTGAGGCAAGTGGGGTTACGTTTTCCGTGCCGCTCTGACGTCTTTTCTTGGCTAATTGTGGCTCATTTTGGACTTTGGTTTATGAGTGTAAACTTGTCTATCGAAATACTTTGGCTAACTTTATGTTAAAAGTTATCTAATGGAGGATTGGCATTAAGCTTTAAGTAAGTATGAATAAGCCTGAATATAAGTCGATATAAATGGAATCAACGAATAACTTGTTAATGTTCGAATATCTTAGAGATTCCGTTTGACGCAACAAATAGAATGGATGCACAAAAGATAATGCTTGATTTAGTATATATTTTAAAATTCTTTTAGAGATGACAAGTCTTGGGTTGCTTAAGTGCACAGCCTGAGACATTAATACTCGCGTTATGATAACGTAGCATCCTAGGCGACTAGCCCCATTTCTGAACCATTTAAATCAGTCAGAACTTGAGTCTTTTAGTATATAAACTTATTTCTAGTGTGGAACGTAGGGCACTCCTAAAGTACGGGGTATCATCATCATCGCCAATTCCTTTTTTACCGAATGAAACATGGAGCCTCAACGGGGTATGAAAGCTCATAATTAGAAGAAGCTCCTGCATATCTCAAAGATATGAATAAAACCTCTTCTTAATAATAATTACTGAAGTTTTTTCATTTTAAGCCGTCTCTTAAAGATTTTCTGAACTTAGCCATAGCAGGCTTCTTCAATTACCTTAAAAAAAAAAAATAATAGGTGAAGTCCCCCTGAAAACTCTTTAATATCAAAAAACTTTATCTTGAATAATTTTTCTCTCCAAGCACTGCTTATATAGCAAATTAAAGTTGCGCGAATTTTTAAGCAACATAATTTTAAAATCGATTAGAAGATGAAAATTTTCTTAACTCCGATGTTTCACTAATATTCAACAAATTTTGTTTGCAATTAAGATTCTCAGTATTTTTGATATTAATTCTTCAAATAAGACCAAAAATGCTTAATATAAAACTAAAATTCTTAAAATAAGATTGAAACTCTACAGATGATAAAATAGACTAGAGATGAAGATTTTCCCAACTTTGAATTCTCAAGTAATCATAAGTACACTGAAACAAAAAATGTAATCTTCAATGAAGATTTTTTGCATTTTTGACATTATTTCTTAAAATAAAACCTAAGAGATCATAATCTTCTTTTATGCCTTTAACTCATTGAGGAGCATAGGGCATCAAGAGATCATAATAAATAAAAACTAAATTCTTAAGAAAATATCAATAAATCTTGAAATAAGATTAAAACTCTACAGATGATAAAATAGACTAGAGAGGAGATAAGTAAACAGATCAAAAAAAAAACAAACGTAATTTTCAATTAAGATCTTTTGCATTTTTTACATTTTTACATGTACAGAAAGTACACAGATAAAAAAATTTAATTTTTAATTAAGATCTTTTGCATTTTTGATATTAAGTCTTAAAATAAAACCTGAAAAATCATAATAAGATAAAAAAATTCTTAATATAATATTAAGCGTCTTGAAATAAATATTAAACTTAAAACAAGACTAAATAATATAAATATAAGACCAAAAATAAAAACAGAATATCTTCAATTACAAAAAATAAAATATAATAAAAAAATCATAGAAAAATAAAAAAATAATAAAGAAAACTAAAAAAGAAATTGTGATTTTTTGCATTCTTTAATTTTAGTTTTTTAATAAGACAAAATTCCTTATGATGAGATTTTTAATACATTCCGTTCTACAAATATAAACAATTTACTCTTCAACTAAGTCAGAAAAATTTTAATTCAAGATTGTTCAAAATCGCAAATTCAAGTTTTGGGCATAATTTTAAACTTTTTGTATTTGAATATTTTTTCGATGTTTAATAGTTGTTATATAGTATCTAACTTTGTAAATTTTAGTGGCTAGCTTTAAGTTAAATAAATATATTATAAAAATAAAGCAAAAAAAAAAACTTAAGCTTAATAGTCAAATCAAACTTTGAAATCAATATTTTTCGGGCTTATCTAAAAAAAATCTTAAGTCAAGAACGACTTTCTTAAACTGAGAACAAAAAAATTAAACTTTTTGGTCACAATTTCGTAACTAAAAATATTAAATTTAGATGGTTCTTTTTTTAGTGTAATTTTATTATATTACTCCTTATGGTATGAAATAAAGATGCCATAGTAAGTTTTTTTTTATGTGAATAAAAATTTTAAGGTTTTAATTTTTATGTGCTTTTATTACAATTTTGATCACTTATTTAGGCGAACAATTTTTAAATTGTCGGGTCCGTTCTGATATATTCATGTTCATATGCTCTAAAAAAAAATTACTTAAAAATTTACACATCTAAAAACCAAACATTTTGTGATGGTACCAAAAAATATGTAATCTTTGTAAAAATTCACTAAGCTATATGTTCTAAAATGTTTACAAGCTCTGCATTGAAAAAATCGTGAAAATGTCACTTACACATTACGTGACGTCACAAAATCTTCTCTACTTGTTAAAAACAACTCGTGCAGTGGGTAAAAAAAAAATTATTTAATCATCAGTCTTGAATTCACAAATATCCAGACATAATTTGCTAATAATGATCTCCAAATGTCAAAATCGAGCAGAGATAATGCTATTATTTAAGCTCCACGTCTAATACGTCAAATTTCTAAAAGTTTATAAGCAGCTTTTCGTTACTTCTGAAACAAACCTCTTGTGAATGAAGATGATTAAACTGTCTTGAAATTCACAAATATTCAGACATAATTTGCTAATAATGATTTCCAAATGTCGAATTCACGCAGAGTTAATCCTATTAGTTAATCTCTACGTTTAATTCGTCAAATCAAAATGCGAATCAGATCTGATTCAGTAAAAATTCGTGAAGTTTCTGAGAACTGGCTAAGCTCTCAAACAAAAATGATAAAAAGATAAACAGACATAGTCTGAAAACGCTTATATACATACAAATACATACATATATACTGCTCTTACTGCTCCGCTTGTCTCTGGGGTAACACATTTGATGGATTATACGAGTAGTGTATGGTATAAAAAGTTATTTTTAGCTTTTTCAAATTATTCAACTAAAGTCACATAAATTTAAATTTAGTTAGAAATATAGCTATAAAAGGATTGCACGAGCCACTTTATGCGCCAGCGTCTGCAGCTATATGTATGCACAGATGTGGTGTATACGAGTATCTACTACTATGTATACATATTTAGATGTATATATCTGTAGATATGAATTCCAGCTGGAGGCGCTGTCAGAGAGCGCGCCAGACTGTCAGAGACGATTAAAAATTCATATGCTCAACTGTCAAATGAGAAAGCATTTAAAATTCAAGTGGTTCACAGCACGCGTAAGAGGTTTCCTTTGGGTTGAGGTTTATTCAAAGTGTCAAATTGGCAAATGATGCCACACGAAACAAACAAAACGCAACATTCTAAAGCAAACTTTGATGCCTTTATAGAGACAGCCATATGGAGAATAATATACACCCACGCTCAACTGTACAGGTTCGGTTTTATTTTTAATGTTAGATGAAATAGGTTGCGGCAGACAAATTATGATTACCAAGAAAGCTTAAAAAGAGCTGAATATGAGAATTCCCTTAAATATTGAAAAATCGATAAAACTGTAATCCCAAACTAAAAGTTCATTAGTTCATATTCGCAAAATAGTCGAATCAGGAAAATAAAGCTAAGACAGTCTAGATATCTGTTCTTTAATGTTATAATGCTTGTACGGGGAAGGTTTCGACTATTACGCAGGCGTACAAATACCGGGGTCATGTCACCACACAAATTTTTTGCACCCTGTACATAACCTCAAAAGTAGGAAAAAACTCCGTTTTTCGGGTACATAACCTCAAATATCTCAAAATCCTGACGTGATGGGCCAATTCTGATCACGGATTCGGATTCTACGCAGTAAATTACTTCAGAAATTACCCTTAGCTTCCCAACAACTAAACTATGTTGACCTGTTTTATCGATTGATTTTTTGTGTATCTGATGACAAAGTTTATTTTGATTTTCCTAAAGGGCCGACATCTTCCAGTACAGATCTAAAAAATGAGCAAGCGCGAAAAAGTGATCAAAACAAATAATTTTATTAACCACCAAATTTTCGCTAATTTTGGAAGCTCTAGAATAAGAGCCAGTTGATTCTTGGTGTGAACCACTTTTATTCGTTTCGAAAAACTTGTAAAACAAATAATTTTAATTAACTTATATTTGTTAAATTTTGAATTACAGTGGAAGGTCTAAAAAAAGAACCACATGGTTCTTGGAGTAGTTCTTATTTCGAAAAAAATATTATGTAGGAAAATATTTGAGCTGTAACTTATAAGATCAAAATTTAATTATATCTTTGGAGTTTTTTTCTAAGCCAATGTATTCTCTTCTTCTTTCTAAGGTAGAAATACTTTTGAATGATTGTAATTTTTAAAATTAATATTTAAACAACTTTAATTTAATTTGAAAAGACATTAAAAAGTTTCTTTGGAACTACTACTACTATTACAGTAGAATATCTGAAATAAGAACTTTTTGGTTTCCAAAAATTTTCAAAATAATTAATAATTTTAATTACCTATTTTTTGTTCAACTTTGCAATACAGTATCAAATCTGTATCTCTATCAATACAGATCAAAAAAAGAACTACTTAGTTCATGGATTGTCTCTCCAAAAAATTCCAACGTAGGAGCATATTTTAATTGAAATTTATAAAATTTAAACTAAGTTACAGTTTAATTAAACATTTACCAATTTCTTTGGAATTTTTAGTAGCTTATGTTTTTTACAGTAGAAGTTCTTAAAAAACTACTGGAAGTGGTTCGTATTTCAAAAAATCTACACAACAAACAATTTTTTGTTGTTAATTTTTGCCTTACAGTAGAGGTATGAAAAAAGAAGCATTTGGTTCTTGGAGTAGTTCGCATTTGAAAATATTCTAATGTAGCAAAATATTTGAATAGTTATTTTTAAAATTAAAACAACGTAATACAGACTATAAATAAAATAAAAACTGACCTATTTTGTTTTTAGTTTTTAAAGTAAAAGCTCTGAAAAAACGACTACTAGGTTCTTAAAGTGGTTCCCAGCGAAATATTTCTAATACATGTAGAAACATATTCAAATTTTAGTTTTTCAAATTAAAAAAACGATTTTTGCGTAATGCAAGCATTAATAATAAAAAAGAACTTCCAAGCATTGAACAATTTTTTTAAACAATTTTCTAAGCCAATGCATTATACGGATAAATCTGATATAAGAATCAATTGACTTTTTGTGTGGTTTATTTTATAAAAATCACTTGGAACTTTAATTTTTTTTTAAGTTAAATCTATTTTTAAAAGACCAATTTCTATATTTACAGTCTTAGTTTTAATAAGTTGTTTTAAGGACATTAACAGCTGTAGGTTTTTTCCAGTTTTCCTAACTAATTGATATCTTGTTATTTTTAAGATATTTTAATATTTTTAAAGATGAACCAATTCAGTTGAAAAGCTAGAATTCAGCTAAACGCTGTATATATTTTTACCTGTTTAAAACTAAATATTAATGGAACGTAATTAAATTAAAAATGACCAATTTCTTTAAATTTTTCGAAAAATCTATAGAACTAAAATAAATCTTTATTTCAAGAAAATCTTGAATTCTAGAATTTAAAAACAAATCAAATAATTGTTGAAATTACCTAATTTTGGTTAAATTTGCATTACAGTAAAAGATCTTAAATACGAACTACTTGATATCTTGAGTGGTTATCATTTCGAAAAACTTCTTATAAAAAGAAATACATTTATCATTTCTTATTTTTAGAGGTTAAACAATGATTTTTCACTTATGTTTTATTTTCGAAGAAATCTTTAACTTTAGATTTTACAAGTTTTGAAGTGTTTTAAGTTCACGCAGCTCTTCTGATTTATGCAGCAAAATATTTGAGGCAGGCCACTCCCAAATCCCACCTCTTGGATTTTTAAGATTTTAACACATTTAAAGGGCGTCCCGACAGTTTTACAGTGAGTTAAAAAATTTATATTTTGGGTACATGTTTTTATTTTAATTACAATTAAGCGCAGATAGTATAATAATAAATGGCTGGCTCTGCCTCTTATTAAGATTTAGTTTGACTCAGTTCAGTGAACTGGTTTAAGTTTCGTTAAATTAGTTCTGAACTTATTCAGTTCAGCAGTAGTGTTTAACTGTATGCATATGTGTTTGTATGTTTGTGTATAGTGTTGTTACCTCCCATACGAAATTGATATCATTTATCAAACTGACACATGCACAACGCACACACAGACACAAATTCACTCACACACCCATTAAAAGTTTTGCAAATAAAGTAGCAAAGCCAATGGCATAAAAATAAAGTGCCAGGGACTCGACACACACTCTCTTTCTCTCTTTGTATAGCGAGAGAACGAACTGTCTAATTGAATTCAGGTTTGAGGGGTGCCTGAATTAGAGCTACGTTACATAAATAAACAGAGAATCGCATTAAGGTAGTTCATTAAAAACATTGCAGAGAGATCCAACAAAAGTTGAAACAAAACCATTTGCATAATTTAACAACTTTTATTTTGGCCATGTTAAATACCGAATGCTATAAAAGCAAAAAAAAAAAAAAAACATATAAAAATAACTTGGCGACTTTTGTAAAAGCAAAACCAAAAAGTGTCCAAAAAAAGGGCTCCAAAAAATAATGTAAATTAAAATAAACATTGTGTGCGCTGCGAAAACCCCCGCAATCATCAAAAATTGTTTGGGGGTAAAATACAAAAAAAAACACACAATACCAACAACTACTACTACCGAAAAAAAATTGGAAAAAGTTACAAGAGAGTTGGGCCAAACTTGAAAAGTTCAGAGTACAACATGCAACATGAATATCAAAAATCTCGTATAACACAGTAAAAACAAAACAAATACAACAAAATATGTTGTATGTAGTATAATTCCCGGAACAAGTGCAGCACTAACAAAACAAAAAAAAAAAAACAAAAAAAAACCCATCGAAACAGTTGAAGCGCAACTATCAGGGCCAAATTCTAGGAAGTGCCCCCACAGACCCAATAATACAGCACACAGTTCTCCACTTGTAATAAAAAATATTTTCAATAATAAAGTGTATTAAGTTGTGAAGTACACACACACAAACACACACACACACTCCTACAAATTTATATGGCACGACGGCTGCAAGTGAAAATAAATGAAATGTGAACCATGGAAAAGCTTCGAAAAGCAATAAGAGTGAAATTTTTTTATTTTATACCATATATTTATATGTACATACAAATACATACACATAAATTTTATAAAAAATAAGAGTGGAACAAGGAGCTTGTTGCAAGTGGACCTGGGTGACTTTTTTTGGCAAATTTTTTTTTAAATTAAATAATTACTTTTTTTATATGGTGAAAAAAATTTGTTGTTGACAAATTTTTGATTTCAATTTGGGCTGATAGTAGTTGGTGGGTAAAATATATACACAAATATATAATATATTTACAATTTATACATATTAGGGTGTCCATTTTTGCAACATCTCACGCTATTAATAAAGTCATTGCGTCAAAAATTTCTTTTTTGTCTGCATTTAACATCTTACGTTAAGACGATCCAAATACTCGTGAATAGGTCATAAATCATATTTTTAAATTTTTGCCCGTTTTTGAGTGGATTTTTTCTACATAAACCTTAGAAACACATTTCTTGTAAATCAAATTTACGTCAAAATAGTTTTCTTTTTATCTAAATATAATATCTAAAATATATAGAGACGATCTTCGCAAATTTGTTGGCTTCTAAAATTTATCGAAGTTGAAAAAATTGGAAATATGCAAGTTAAAGAATTTTACGCTCAGAGGCACAATTTTTTTCGACATCATTGCAAAGGAATTCAATAACCTTAAAAAATTATAAATTATATTTTTGGCTGAGGCAATTAACCTTAGAAATTCTAATTTATATCTTTGGACCACTTTACTACTTATAGTTATTGAGAAATTATTTTTTACTTGCAATAATTTTTCAGTTAAGTTTTGACTTTAGTTTTTAAAATTTTGTAGTGATAATAAATCAAATTTAAAATTTAGATAATCAACCAATTAAGATTGACCAAATATATACAAAAAATTTAGGACTACCTAAGGAAAACACTAAAAAGGGCATAAAAAAGTGTGACGGACAGGATCCCAAGACAGAACAATCATAGATTTGAAATAAACCTAAGCTACTTGGGGTACTTATTCTAAAATTTGTATTGTAACTGAAACTTTGATGTCAGTTCTTAGGTTAGTCTAAATGGAAGGTTAAGGTGCTCTTCAATCGATGTCTTTGGGTACTCTTTTGCAGAAATATTACTGCCATGTGCTTGACGTGGGACTCAAGCCTAACAGGGTAGCATGAAGTGCGACCTGAGATCACATCTAGGACTGGCAGGGTCTTGCAAAAATCTCTATTGTGCTTCCTACTAGCCCTAGATCTTCTCAGCTAGTCTAATTCTCCACAAAAACTTTATTATCTGGAATGGTTATGGACGGGTAACTTCGTGCATAGAGATTCTTAGGACGCCTCAGTCAGTCACAGAGAGTAAGTAGATGTTGGAAGGATTCCACATTTATTTGACAGAAAATGTAATATATACATCTTGCCATTATGTTATAATTTCGGGCACACGGTCTCGGATATGCCAATTTTCGATCGCTTTTTAAAGAAATGGGTACTGTATTTCAACAATGGATCGCACAATGTTTTTATGCAAGATGCTTTGCATAAACAAAAGACTTCATGCAACCACACAGTAAATACCCTACAATTATTTGGAACTTTATAAGAAATCAAGGCTCTATAGCGCTCTTCGTTTGAAGGACGTAATAACTAATGAATTTAACCGGCCATAAAGCACACAAAACAGTGTCAACTTGTGGATGTAACGTTATACCGAAAATCTCTTGTGAAATCTTTTCACTTCAAATGTGAATGAGCCAAAAATGAACCTCAACACAGAATTTTGCCATAAAAGTTTGGGTTGACTTGCTGTCCATTAACCGAACAATTAGCAAGCGTTGTACAGACTGTAGTCTATAGGCAATCCAAACTGAGCCCACTTGACAATAGCGTTGCCAGATCAAACCAATTTGTGACAGTTTAATCTTGGACGTTAAATGCAGCCTCAAAAAAAAAAAACACCCTTTATATAGCTGTAACAGCATTTATTGTGTGGCTGTGTGTGAGTATCTGTAGTTGATTCTACGAAATGAAGGCATGAATGTGTCAATGGCTCAAAACGATTTATACAGCATATTAAATTCTGACATCAATGTTTGTTTGTGCACATATACGTATATATGTACACAAATAAAAAGCAATAAAAAAGCGCACACATACATGCACACATATATAGATAGTTATGTATGCGTTTGTCAACAAAACAAAAGTAACGAGAGAGAGAGAAAGTAAATTATTAGAGCTACGAAGCTGTATATACCCTAGCATATCGATTTACCTAGGCAGCCGTAGCCCGCATGAGTCGAAGTCAAGGCGAAGTACTAGCCGAAGTCTTGACTACCCTTTCGTTAAAAAGAAAAAATAGTATTGAAGCTGTTTCTTTTGGAACATGTCTGTCTTAACTTCTAAGAGAAAGCTTTAAAACGTAATTTAATGTACAAAAATAACGGTAAAAATATATGAATACGAGAACGTATTATTCAACAAGAGCTTTATTTATGAAATTGTGTAAAAAATTTGGTTTTAGATAAAGTTGTTCAACGATTAACAAAAACAAGTCTAAAAAAATATGCGATAAAATTCAGAGCTTGGAGTGTACCGAACCTTATGTGAAGAATTTCCTCATTATACCCATACTACGAATTACTTCAAGATTTGAAAAAAAAACCTTGATATATTTCTCTAGAACTTTTGTACCTTGCAGTCAAAGAATTCTTCAAGATTTTCAGTCAAAAAACCCGAAAAGAGATGAGATGCCACATTTGTTTTTAAAGATTTCCAGTCAGAAAACCCGAAAAAAATTGGAAGTTGTAAATAAAGTGTTAAAATGTTAAATCCTTTAGTTCTTTAAAAACAGAAGCCTTGACTATGTCCATGTTAACAGACTATTTTTTTCGGAATTTATAAAATGAACCTTTATCCGATATTACAAGACCGCTCACTTTAACCCTATTGACCACATGGTTTTTTTTTATACGCTTATGCACATGCTCGTCGATTCGACGAAGACGATTTTTCATACTTTTCATATTATTATGATGTTAGTCGATTTGAGGCACTATGCTCCACTTAGAAGAAAAGAAATCAATCATCATCATCAGTCGATTCGAATAGGTTCTAGCTCTAGGTTAAAAAAAATCAAATAATTCGTTGTGGTTTCAAGAAATGCTCTATGTGCACAAATAGATGTTGTAGTAAACTGTCAAACAGTTGAAATAATCAAAATCGATGCAGCTCCTTGTATCCTTGTACTGCGCAGAACAATCAGGACGGCAGCTCAAAGCAACCCCACTCCCACCTCAAGTACTATGGATAGCCAAGTACATCAAAAACTTAAAATACCTTCCTTAAGTGTATAAAAAAAAAAATCGTTGCCGTAGAAATAGTACGTAATGAAATCACAAATAAACTGGAGTGATGTGAAGTGGAGTCAATTCCAGGCATGGCACACGACAGCTACAACAATGACAATCCCAGCGATAACAACAATGCCAACAAAAACAACATAAAAAACAAAAAAAACAACAACAACCCATTGCATTGGCATCTAATAGTTTTATATCAGAATACGATAGTATATAAAATTTTTAACTGTAACTGAAATGACAGTTGAAATGGAGTGCACACAAAATTGAAATTCATTTAAGTTTTTACGTTTTTCCTATTTTTTCAATTTTATAGCAACGCTTTGATTTTTTTTGTATTTTTTTAAAGAATTCACCGCATTGTTTGTATAAACCTTTAAGTTTGATTGAAGTGGAAGTTGGTTTCATTTTTTTTACTTATTTTTTTGGGTGGTTTTATTATTTGTGTGTATATGCGTTTCACATTTAAAGAGATTACATGAAATTGAAGTGGTTTGCTCATACATTATGTACTAACAGTATAAGAGTACATACTTGACTTGGATCATACGAACTATGCTATTATATGACCAAAAGGGCGTAACCAATAGGATTTGTCTGTTAAAGTTGACAGCAGCAAGTACTTTTGATCTAAAAGTAAGCTATATATGCAGCAACAATAAGGAATGCTGACGTCAGAGTGTGCGCTTGAGAGCGAGAGCTGAAGCACTTTGCAAGTTGTACGTACAGCAAAGAGATTAGGCCGGGCTTAGCTTTCTCTCCTTGCGCTCTCTCCTGTAGTGTAAGTAGTTGTATACTCAGCATGCATTTGATGTATCTATGTGGCAGGAAAACCGCATGCATTTGGAATTTGGTCAGGCATAGCAATGTTGGAGATGTCAGGCGAGAAAGACAGCTGATGCCTGGGTTAACACCTTACACAAACAGACCCAGGCTATTCATATGCATATGCTAATTAAAGGCCAAACTGGGTCACAAGACACGGCAACAGATGACACACACACACACACACAGATGCATAAAGACCTGACAGTGGAGTATTCGAGCTGTACACTGAGAGAAAGCAATGGAAATTTGACTTATAAACTTTTAGAGGAGCTTTAGCTAAATGTGGAACTTAGAGAGAATGTACCAATACTCGCTTTTTTTTATTTACTTATTTATTTAAAGGGTACGACCAAGCTAAGTTGATCTTAGATTATACAAAAGAAATTGTTTCGAAAAAAGAACGATGAAAAATAGTTATGAACTAATCCGTGTCTCTAGCCCGATGGCTGAATTTTTTAACCTAAGAAGACCTATGGTTTCTTCGGCAAAACACATTATCCAAACAGTCTTGCCTACCAAGTAGTTAACAAAAACACTTTTCCCATACAACTTCCCGGTTCCATTTCGAGATTCAACTTTCACGACTGCCTTAACTTCTAGTTTCTTGTCTGTTTTTTCAAAGATGAAAACTATTTCCCGTTTGTACAGCCGTTTGTAACTCCCAAAGAATTATAGATAAAATTTGTTTCAATACCTGGGGTTATTTGCTTCCATATTAGGTGTAGTTTACTTAGCCAAGTATAAATTTAAATTTGTTTTAAGATCTTACCCTGAAAGAGAGAAGAAAAATTTAAATTAATCAGTGTTTCATTGGTGACAGTCAAAAGAGAAATACCGTGAAAAATAGGGAAGCTTTGCTTATTGTTAAAAAAGACACGGACCAGTTCATATCTATTTTTCCATTTTTTGGAGTCACCGCCTTTTAAACAAGAAATCATTTTTATTTATTTATTTAAATATATTACGACTTTGGAAATTATTTAAAATAAATAAGGCAAATATATTTTTGAATAAGTTCAAAAGAGTTATTGAATATAGTATAAATTAGAATGGTTTTTACAATTTTGATTTACATTGCGCTTAGAAAAAATCGATTATTAAAAAATCGATAATGTTTAAAAAAGCTTTTTTAAGATTTTATTTTGGAGGCACTGTTTTTTTTAAGGAATTTTTCCACATTTAAAATACATTTTTTTAAACAAAAATGTTTTTTAGTATTTATAAATAAATTAAGCACTAACAACGACTTGGATATTTTACCAAGAAATTGTAAGAATTAATTGCAGTGTACTTGCAACTCAGAGCTAACGGCATTTCACTAGTCGCCTATAGAGAACTATCAATCTTGTATGCAGCAAAACATAATTTATAACCCGGGGCATCACTCACACACCCACTGAAGCAACAACAACAATAGGCGTGGCAAGTGCGCGCATCTATTCGTAAGAGAGAGAGAGTAGAGAACTCTACAAAGCGAAGAATATGCAACGAAATGTGGCAAAGGAGTGGGGCGCTTTTAATGAGCCGCCAAAGCGTGAAAAAAGCGCAATGTTGCCGCCAAGTCAAAGTGATAATTATGAATGAGCCAACTGTAAAATGCAACTCGGCCCACACAGATACACCAACACACACACACACACACACACAGACAGCCATTACCATTGAGCTGTCAGCCGGTGCAAGCTGATGCGGATGCGACTCCGGCTGCAGCAGTTACACCCAAAAAGCTACGCCCCACAGGTAAGCGGCTTAATCGAGCCGAGAGAGAGTGAGAGAGCGCGTCTGTTCGTTCTGGCGCTGTTATCATTAGTTGCATCTTAGAGGCACTCAGCCGCAATGGAAACGCTACTACCAGCACTACACAATATGAGCCAAGGGGCTACTTGGAGGCAACACCAGGGACATGGCAAGTGCATGTTGTTGATCAGAGAGTTAGTGGAATCAGAGATGGCATCAAAGTCGACTCGACTCGACTCGACGTCGTCGTCGTCAACATTTCAGTATCTCAAAGTCTTTGACTTTTAAAACTCTACTCGTTGGTATTTTATAATTTATTGCCTTGACGATAGTGGAACAAATCTATTAAAATGCGCATATTAAGCCAAAAGCAGCTTAAGTAAATTACGCACTTTTGGAATGGATGGGTTCGTTTGAAAAGGTTGGCGGCTGCTGCTGCTGCTCAACGGCTGGCTCTTGTTTATAGAAGTATCTTTGGCTACTCTGGTTGAATTTCAGTCAATGGCCAAAGTTAAAACAAAAAGCTGAGCCAGTAGATTGTGAAATTGCTTAATGAAGCGCTATAAAGTTTTATTAAAATAAAAAACGAAATCACTAAAAGGAAGGAAAAGCTATAGAAGCATAGATTTAAGTATGAAATGCTAATAAAATAAATCTTGTGCGGTCATAAAGCCTGAAAGATGGCCAGAGAGTAACTTAATGGAATAGTGCATTAATTCTATGCTTTGGGATATGACTCCCCATACGTAATAAGTTTGGGATTTAATGTTTTGAGTGCATTGTTCAAGATATCAAGGTAAGGCGAACTTTTTCAAAAAGTTTTGACTCTAGAAATACTCTGAAAAAGAGGTTAACTTTGTATATTGCAAAAATTGAAGGCTCGGTATACTAGACCTATTTATTCATACATATTTATACTCCAAGTTGTACGATTTTCAAAATAAAAATATATTCCTAAAAAATTTGATTGTAATAAAAAAATCGTTGTCAAAAGCACACACGATCTTGAACAGACGTCGAAAATTCTTCTTTCAGGATCACTAAGATCGCAAATTCCTATATTACAATTTTTTTTGGGGTATGCTCTTACGTTGTTTGATATTTTATTTTTTGAAGGAATTTTGCAAGGTTTCGAGATTTTCAAAGCGAAGTAAAAATGAAAAAATTGTAGGCAATACTGTAAAAATTGGAGACTCAGTTTATCTCATATAATTTTTTCCTTTTGGAAATACAAAAAAAAATTCGCAAAAAATTTGATCGAAATGAAAAAAATCGATGTCAAAAGCGCGCTATGTTTCGAGATTTTTAGAGCGAACTAAAAATAAAAAATAGTAGGCGATACTGTAAAAATTGGAGACTCAGACTATCTCATAAAATTTACTACTCTTGGAAATACAAAAAAAAATATTAGTTCAAATATATTTTTTCATATTTTTTTACTTTTTTATGTTGTAAATCATTTTCTTGAGCTGAGAACGAAAATTCTTATTTTAGGATTGCAAAGACCAAGTCGTTCATTTAACTTTTAGACAGACATATTTTTTTCGGCTTGCATAAACTTAATATGCTCTTTTGTACCTAAATGTACAGAGTATAAAAACAACATACCATAACATGGAATTAAGATATAAAAAATAATAATATGTAATAAAAATTATTTAATATAAATAAAAAAATAAAATTATTTAATATAAATAATTTCATTTGAATAACATTTTCCACTGTTCTCTAATTTTAAATTAATTTTATTTTTTAATTAAAGTTTCTCATAAATTTAACAATTATTTTAAATGTATGGTATACCTATGGATATAATGAACTAGTTAGTGAACTAATTTATAGCCCGTAACAGCTAGTTTTAAAACTATTTTCTTTTAATAACTTAGACCAACTTAAATTAGTTGATTAAGTCAACATTATTTTTTAAGGCTGTATAAACCAGCAAGTTTATTTGTCGTAGATATATCTTGGCAGATGTGAGCTTCAAGGCTCTTCAAAATTCTTGGAATCTAATTGCCATCTAATTATTATCTCCGGGATCTTGGGTTTTGAGACGATACAATCAACTTAATACAAGTTTTACTACGTTTTTTGCACTATACTATAAGCTTAATTACAACCTTAGATTTTCCCGAGGGAAAATCTTTCATTATGTAGTTGCTTTGGAAGATTCTGATTTAGTCAAATCTAACATTCTCACGAAGAGTACGAACTGCTTTAGTCTTGCATCTCTTTGCAAGCACTTGCTATTAAAATGATACTAAACATTCTCAAAATACGAATTTCTTTCTTGCTATTCTATTGCTCTTGTTCTGAAACCCTTCTAAACATTCTCAAATTCAAAATGTCTGTCTGGAAAGCTATATACAATCAAGTGAACTTAACAAAAAAACCTTAAGTTATAAAATTTTTCATTCCTATTTTTTATTAACAGCTGTGTCACTATGCATTTTATCGATTGTTTTCAAGTCAGTGTGCAAGCCTTAAGGTAAATACTTTAGGAAAAAAAATGAGTATTTTTTGTGTATGTCCAGAAAAGTCACTGCGAATTTAAAGTAAAAAAATTATTTCGTAACCTAGTTGCGTACTTCATCGATGACATTTATGTGCGAAAAACGATATAGATTTAAAAAAAAATTCAGTTTGAAATAAAGGGTCATCAATCTTGAGGTTTTTTTTCAATAAGGTTTTTTTGATAAACCATGCGTGCGTACTGTCAAGTTGCCATGTGTTTTTTATTCAGTTTTCATTGCCATTTCATCATGGAAAAACTTACACCCGAAAAACGTTCGTAAAATTATATAACGAAAATTCGCGTTCTGTAAAGAATGTTTTTCGCGCGCTTAGGCCATTTTATGGTCGCCATACTCGACCTACTGAGACCACTATTCGCCATACCATCAACAAATTTGAGACCAAATATTCATTATTGGATGACAATCGACCGAATAGACCTAATAGTTTATGGGCTGGTGGAATCATCGGTCCATATTTCTTCGCAAATGACGCTGATCAGCCCGTAACCGTCAATGGCGACCCTTATCGCACCATGATAACGAATTATTTACTACCTGAAATTGAAGCCTGAGATCTCGACGCCATTTGTTTTCAACAAGACGGCGCTACTTGCCACACAGCCCGTAAAACAATGGACATATTGAGGAACCGATTCGGTGAACAATTAATTTCACGCTCCGGACCAGTGAATTGGCCAGCAAGATCTTTTTCCTTTGGGGCTACGTGAAGCCTAAAGTGTTTGTGGATAATCCAGCTACGATTGAAGCATTAGAGGCCAACATTACCCGTGTTATTCGCGAGATACCTCCGAGTATGCTAGAACGCGTCATCGAAAATTGGAACCTCCGCTTGGACGAGCTACGGTGCAGTATTGCGGCCAACATTTGAAAGGGATTATTTTTAAAAAGTGAATGGCAAGAACGGTTCTATTTCTATTGATGATAAAGATTTTCCGATTAATTAAAATTTTTGGTTTTGGGATTAATGACCCTTTACGTTTCCTTTTGAACCTATTTTGCCAAATTCATTTTGATTTAACGAATCCGAATATTTTATTCGTTTTTGTTTTCATTTTACGGAGCACAGCTGATAGTGCAAAGAAAAATCGATTTTTTGTTTTTCAAAATTCCAACTAGTTCTGACGCCTTAAGAAACAAACACTTCGTACAGCTAAAAAGCATTTCCTTAAGAGAGCCTTCAGGGAACTAATTTAGCCAACTTCAGTTATTAATTGCTCAAACATAAGGCTTAGCGGCTGAGAGCCAAATGCTTCTACTAAGGAAGGCACTAATCGGAACTTTTGTGGCTTCATATGCCACATTCCTTAGACATTTATATAACCTAACATATATATTTCCTTTAGCTACACTTGCTTAGGTGGCACCTTTGGGACATCATTTCAATTGCTCAATTATATCGAGTGATGGCAATTATAAGCCGGAAGAGGCTTTAATATTTCAATAGACCTAATTTTGTCTATGTGCTCATCATTTCTCGATTATGCCCCCGTCTGCATTGGCTTCATAATTGATTGTCCTCAATTGAACTACAATTTCGATTTTATTTTTTATTTATCACAATTTCCATTGAAAGCTTTAAATTAAACGCATATTGAACCACATTGCCAAACGGATCTGCTACTGGTTCTAATTGCTCCAATTTGTTAGGCTCGTGCGTGCGTAAAAATAAACCGCCTAAATAATTTTTTTTTTTTTTGTTCTATTTGGAAATCATTTGTAACAATAACAAGAGCGACAACGGCTACTACATGGCCAACATATTTAAGGGCCCTAATTGATATTAAATAACATTACAACAACAACACACACATGACAACCTGTTACGTCAACAAAAGACCAAAAAAAAAAACATTTTACAATATAACAATAAAAAAAAAACATAGCATAACAAAACTCTCTCATATTATTTTTTTTTTAATAAATGCAAAGCCATAAATAAGCAGCAGCCGCCGCCCAGGTAGAGAACTCAAATTAATAAACAACAAAACAACACAGAATCAGAAAACTAACCAAAATATGGCACAACCTTATAAAATAAATACCATTATACACAAAAGGTGAGAAATAAAATATAATAAAAAGCGAGACATACAACAAAACATTAAAGGGGAATCTCGGGAAAAAGAGTCTGCTTTGTAAAGCAAATTGGCGGCGTCGAAACAATTTCTCAAATTTCTCAAACGTTTATCATAACTTGATTATGAATATTAAGATTATTATTATTCATTTTTTTAATTTATTATTTTTTGCCATATTTGTCCGAAATTTTATACGCACATTACTGGGCCATTGCCTGATTTTAAGCCGTGACTAATTAAGCAATTTTTAGCCAATTTTAGCTTGTGCTCGAGCCATTTTTCTTTTCTTATAGATTGTTTTTTTTTTTGTTTTATTTTTTAAAATTAATTTCATAAATTCTTTGTATTTGTGCGCCTTTACAATTCGGATTTTTCAAAAGTTAAGCTGGCCAAATATTTATGGCTTTTTTAATGATGTTTATTGCTCTTTGAGGGGTTTTTTTTTTGTGTGCAGCAGCTTTTGGCCATATTGAAACTTAAAGCCGGGGGCTTACTGCTTGGGACTAAAGTAGCATTCTTTGGGGCATAACAAATAGTTCTGACAGTGTAAAGTAATTGGCATAAAAACATTGATTAAACTTTTGGTAACATGGTAAAATCATTCGCAAAATGACGAAGTTTTGCAAATTTATTTTTCCCTTTTTACGGGAATAAATCTGGTTTTTAAAAAAAATACTTAAGCTTGACTATGGTTAGTCAACTTCGTGAAGATCTAGCATGGAGTTTATGGAGTTACTTTAAAGTTCTTTGAAAATAGTTTGTTCAGAATTGCTTTCGTAGTCCCAGATTTTGTTTCTTGAAAAATTATTCTCTGTCGTCAAACCTCTATTATAGTTATGAAAAGAAAGAACTTTTTTCGTAATCTCAAATATTTTCCTAAAAAAAGACGATTTATCTTCAAAGCTCTTGAAAAATCGTTGGTTTCTATGGAGTTACTTTATAGCTCTTGGAAGTAATTTGTTCAGTTTCCTTAAAGAAATCGATCTCTTCAAATACCTTTTAAATGAAAAAAACAGAATTACATTCGTAGTCTCTAAATATTTTCCTAAAACAATTATTTGTTTTCAAAGCTCTTAGAAAATAGTCCGCATACAGTTTATGGACTTAATTTAAAGATCGTGGAAAATAGCGTGATCAGGATTCCTTTTGTAATCTGGAATTATTTTTCTTAAAATTAATTTTCTCTCTTCAAAAGCCTTTCTTATAAAACAAAACCGCTTTTTTTTGTAGTCCAAAATTATTATGCTAAAACAAAATGATCTTTCTTTAAAAATATGGTTCTTCTCACGATACAGATGGTACTATGAGCAGAGCGGAACCCGAAGGGTTGGCCATGGATCTTCATATTCCACGGTCCACACTCTGAACAAGCCCAGAAGCGATTATTCTATAGAATATATTATATTTTCTATACTTTCGATGCTGAAGGCGACTCTTCGGTAGTTATGTCTGTACGTCATGCTCAGCTTTCTCAGGCTTGAAGAACATGATTCTGACAGTCTTCCATTTGGTGTATTAATAGTGTAAGCTAAAGCTCGTATTAAAAATTAATGTGAGAAAAAGGAGTACTCTTTTGAGTAGGACTTTCTGCACAGGGCCGCTTATAAAGTCGTGTCCTGGCGATTTTTTCTTCTTCAGTTTGCGGATCATGTGTCCAAGTTTTGAGTGGACTATGGAACATCTCTCAAACTTACAAGGATAAAATTTTGAAGACTTTTTAAAAGCACAGTAAAAAAGAGTACTATAAAACTTTTAAATTTTATAGATTTGAATTATCTCAATAGTTCATTTGAATTTTAATATTGCAACCAAAAAATAACAATGGATACGAACCGAAGAACTATACCAAAACTATTTTTTTTACAAGTTTTTGATGAAATACAGAAATTTCTGAAAAAAAAAACAAAATTGTTTTTACCAATTCCTACTACTTTACTACTTATATTCTTGACTGCTAATTCCTAAACTTAGTTAAACACACAAAAATTTTGTTTTCTAATTTTTCAGGTTTTTTTTTACATTTCGGAAGAATTTTTGTTAAGAATTGCTAAGCTAACTTAAACACAGCGTCTTAAAATTATTTTCTAATGTTTCAATTTTTTTTTTTAAATCTTGTTTCAATAGGCGCAATGCATTACCGAGAAATATTTTTATCACGTAAACTTAGGACATCTGCACTGCGTATAATATTTTTTAAGGAATTCTGCATAGATCCAGATGGGAGATAATCTGTAGTATGTTCGAAATTCAAGACTTTTTTAAATTTCTGAATTCACGTCTTGAATTAATTTTTTTTTTTTTGAGGACTTTAGGAATATACAAGGCGTCAGTCAGCTATTGTAGCAAAATTCAATTATATTAAAATGTCTACTATGTTATAGTCAGGGATCGCAAGAATTATGGGCTTGAAATGGGAAATGACAATCCATAACACATCAGATTTTGCAGGGACTATCCAAAAAAGTATAGATTTTTAGTTTAAAATAATTTAAATTTTTTTTCAAAATCTTTTTTTTTATTAATTTTTTAAATTTTTTATTTTAAATTTTTGTCATGAAAATAAAGTATAAAAGTATTATTATTATTAAAACCTATACTTTGGTTCATAATATTTTATACGCTTACATTACAACTATTTTTTTTGTTTAAATAATTGCAAATCACATCGCAACTCATAAAAAACTATTTAAAACAAGCGTTTCCGAAACATCGATTAAATACATAACAAATAATAACAAAAATTTTACGATTTATTAATTTTGACGAATAATTTGATTCAAACGAAAATTGAAGTTTATAAATTCAATCATTATAATTCAACACGTAAAAATAAGTTCTGGCTTATTTAATTTTAAAAATATGCATTATATAAATATTTTCATTACATCATTACAGCTTATTCATTTGGAATGGTAAATTTTTCAACGCCCTCCCAAAAAAAAAAAAAAACCACAGAGCAATCATCTATCAAATTCATGTGTATACAAAGTATGTTCAAACTTGCAATGAATTTAAATCAATGTTGCATGTATCAAATGCAAACCATATCATTATAAATTATGTTGAAATTTATTTTTAATAACACTGGACAGGAATGCACAATATAAATATGAGTATATGAGTAAGTGAGTGTGTGTGTGTTTACACTTGAAAAAAAATTTAAAAAAAAACAGAGGCAACTCAAATGATGTAAAGCCATGAAATGTTCCACTAATTTGCGGCCTAACTAATTAATGGTCATAACCCTAAAACGTCAGCTGCTAACATTCAATGGTATTTTTTTTTAAACTTTTTATTCTTTTTAATTTTTAATTCTAACCAATTTCAAATAAATAAATTCGTTACACATAAGACCAGCAAGTTTAAACAATTCGTTGTGGTCGACTGAGTTTCAGTTGAAGCTGAAAAATGTTGACAAAATGTGCAGACAGTCAAACTCTAATTTTTCAACTCTGTTACTTCTAATTTATATACACTGTAGCTTTTATTTAGTAGGAGTATATTAAGTGTCTCTAGAAATATGACATCAACAAGAAAATTAATTATAAAAATAACTTGAGAAATCGTTAAGCAGATTTTTGAGTCATTTACGATGTTTCTAGCTATTGTTGGGCATCTGCTACTTTTGAGACTGAGACTGTGAAAAATATATTTGAGATACTTTTTGCAAAAAGTGTTAAAAGTGAATTTTCCAGCTTCTGCATTCACTAACTGACTAAAATCAGCTAAATACACAAAAAGTTGAAAAAGTATCTAAAAGATAAAAAAGTATCTGTAAGATATATTGTATCTGTAAGATACTTTTTCGCACATAGTGCTCAAACTATACTTGATTGCTGCCAATTTTGCAAAAAGTGTTAAAAGTGCATTTTCCAGCTTCTGCATTCACTAACTGATTAAAATCAGCTAAATACACAAAAAGTTGAAAAAGTATCTAAAAGATAAAAAAGAATCTGTAAGATATATTGTATCTGTAAGATATATTGTATCTGTAAGATACTTTTTCGCACATAGTGCTCAAACTATACTTGATTGCTGCCCTTAAAATCGGTTTAGGCTTAAACAGGGTTGACGAGTGGGATAGATGGGTGAGGTGAAGGAAAAGAAGAAGTAGGAGAATTGATAGAAGGATGAGGCTAGGACGTCGAGCAGAATGGATAGAAAGAGGTGAGTAAGAGAACGAAAACCCAGGGACTGTACTTCCAAAATGGGTTCGTGATCCAATGAACGTTTATTTCCAAGTTCCTATGATCTTACAGATATGATAATACAGATTGGAGAGTATCTTTTAATCGACCAGTTTCCAACTATATCATCTTGTTGTTTTTTTTTTTGCTAAAGTTCCGCGGCTTTCACTAATTGACAATTAAGCAGGAAATAGTTGGTTCATTACACATCAACCCCCACACATACCAACACACACACACACCAACACACACACACACTCACGCAGAGCTAAATGCAATGATTGATATTGGCATTACGCCTGTGAAGCGAGGGCGTAAGGCGTGTGCGTGGATTGAGCGACAAGTTTGTGAAAAGCAAGAAAATAGAAAAAAAAAATAAAACTAACGAAAAAAAAAATTGAAATAAAACTTGGTGCTTAACTGATTTTCAAGTGAAACTTTTAACTTATTAAAAGTGCACTTGTGCAGAAGCAACCTCTGTCCTTCAGCGATTCCATCAACCAGGGGGATATACCCGTACCATGTCACCTAGCTAACTGCCAGGGACTCAGGGGATTCTTGACTTGCCTGGCAGACGCGCTCAAGTATGTTGAACACGCGTCAAGTTCCTGAGGCAAAGTTTTGCGTCAACTTTTGCCTGCTGAGGTGAGAGCAAGAGACTCTGACTGACTGCAAAAGAAAGAGCGTAAGTGTGCGGAAAAGACTGGGGCGGGGGGAGGTTAGCAAAAGGGCACTTAAGCACACGCACAAACAAACAAACACATAGACCAAAAAGCTCCAAAACAGGGTTGGGGTCAGCCATTGTCAATGCATGTCTGCGGAGAACAACGACAACAACAACTAAAATAATTCTAATTAAAGTTTTCAATTTGAAGTTTGGCTGTGTTGGTGTCTAAATGAAATGTTATCAGTGGCGCTGAAAACAATGCCCAACACTCACAGATACACACACACACACGCGCACACATACCACAAAATGGCCACAATACAATGCAGCTGGCATTGGGTAGATACTCCCAACAATAGAGCTGAGGACTACAATGCGCACTAAGTCTATGGCTAGCCTGATAGAGCGGCGTTAGACACAGAACGAGAATTAATTAGGAGTGGGAGTGGGTGCAGCAGCCGGGCATGGCATCCATGTGTAATCTAATAACAAATAACTTCGGAAGTATTAATCATATTTTATCTGTATGCGGCCATGTGTGTGTGTGTGTGTGTGTAGAAGTGCTTCTCTACTAATTATAAATTTCAATTGTGCACTTGATAACCATGTGTGCGCTTTTGTGTGTGAGCTGGGTACAGTAGACACTCGCAGTGTAGAACTACATATAGTTGAGCTTGGAAGCAAAAGATTGTTGGAAGGAATAGTTAAGACTCCGATGTGCTTAAGATTGAGCGAAAAATCAGTTTATACAATGTTACATTTAGCTTAACATTGGACACCACTATCTTACATTTTATCTTGGAGTCCTTGAGATTGGTTGAGTCCTTGACGTTTGATTTTTACCTCTTAAGGGTTATAAAAATCAGTGGAATCATCTACGGAATTTTAGCCCTATCTCATGTATATAGGGATTAGTGGCGCCGCGACGTCGATACACGTCGCATGCATTTGTCGAAGCGTCGTGACGTCACTGCGCCACTCACACAAACGCAAGCTACGACCACTGCTGTAAAGTAATGTTAAAATCTGAGTTGCAAGACTCAATGGGTTTTGAAATCGACGCCATTTTAAAAATAAGATTGAAAGCGTTTTATTTTCGATTTACTTTGAAACTGTTAATTTTTTCAAAAAAATGAATTATTTTCAGTTAGAACAATTGTATATCCCAAATTTTTGTATAATTTCTGAATTTAATGAAACAAAAAACGTAACGAGTTCGAAAAGAAGTGGAAGTAGAATGATGGCGGTGTAGTACGAATGTGTTGTTGGACTATCTATCTTTGGTAAGATACAGCCCATAAAAACCTGTAGCAAGGACTCTAAAACTAGTTGTATTGCTTTTCAAATCACTTTCAATTAAACTCTTAAATTTTAAACCAAATTTCAAAGATTTTCCACTCAGAAGAAGCTTGCTCTTAGCAGGCGAAGATCTTCTGGAGTCAAAAACTGTTATCCTTGAGGAACAAAAAGACGTCAAACCAGGGCTGTAAGAGATATGTAGAATTTTCGATTTTCAATAAATTTTCTTTCTTGGGGGGGGAAAAAAATATAAGTTTTCCAAAAGTTTTAACAGAGCTAGTTCGAATAAAATACGAAGACAAGCTCACAATAGAATCGCGTGGATGTATTGTATGTAAAAATTCATTTTATTTTTTAAGTATAGCTTTTGAAAAAATCCACCTGTATCTGTAGTATCTTTTGAATTTTAAGATTTTTATCGAGTTTTTATAGCTTTTGAAGCCAGTTCTTGCAAGCTACGAGCACTCTTCATGCAGGTTTTATTAAAAATGTGTTCTTGGCTGGTTCTCAGAACACAAAGAATGTCAGAAAAAAAATGTCAAGATTGGATGGAAATTGTGGCGGGTCCACGGGGGTCCGGACCTCCCCCAAAAGTTCGAAAAATGGGGCGACAGTTTTTTTGCGAGCTCTGATACATATACGGTTCGAAGTTAAAAACCCACACTGTGACCAAAACCTGGATCCGCGCCAGGTTTTAGGCCATTTTATTTATTTATTTTTTTTGGATTAGATGGAAATTTTGTCGGATCCACGTGGCGTTTTTCGGGTACGGACCTCCCCCAAAAGTTAAAAAAATGGGTCGACAGTTCTTTGCGAGCTCTGATATATATACGGTTCGAAGCGAAAAACCCACACTGTGACCAAAACCTATATACGCGCCAGGTTATAGACCATTTTTTTTTTTTATTTTTTAAAGTTCAGTTCGTTTAATCTGTTTGTTCTAGCCGGCGGGTGTCCACTGTTGTGGCATTTGTGTGCAGAGGCAGACAGTTTGGCTGCGCTTTATTAGGCATTGAATATGATATTGGGCTGGGCCATGTCAGGCTATCAAGCGTGCCTAAGCTACTAAAACTATTGAAGCATGCATGACACACAGATACACACGCACACTCGCTCACAAATACACACACACACATGACGCATAGCGGCAGGCCTATGTCTAGTTCGGGCTTGCTGTTGATCATAATAATCAGCATAATCAACATAATAATGCACTTATATGCACGCACACAAATGTATCTTGGGTTGGGGCTGCATGTGTGTGTGTGTATCTGCGTGTGTGTGGTATGTGCTGGGATTGTTAGTGGGTGGTCGTTAGTTTGCTTTAAGCTTTGTGGCAACCAAAAAGTGTTGACAACAACAAAAACACAAAAGCGACGCCACAAAAGTGTCGTGGTGTGCAAGTTGGCAAACAAAACAAATTAATAAGCAGCATATACCAAATAGAGCCAGATGTACAGATACACATACAAATACACAGATACGACCATGTATACTAAATCACATGCCAACACAAATACATATATGTATATACAAAGGCTGTGTTGCATGTGGCAAGTGCACTTTTGGCATACTCCGCATATCAAAAGCTTCACGCTGCAACCAAAATCATTAAAAGCAGTCGCAGTTGACAGCTTCACTCATGCAACCACATAAACACATACCGCGGCACAGTGGCGCAGCAAGAGAGGGGACATTAGGAGTGTTCCTGAAACAGCGACTACAGTATGGGGTATTCCTAAAAGGTCTTACTAGGAAGCTTTACGAGAACGCGTCTACATTTTGTAGCAGATTTGGATGCTTTCTACAAAATCGATAATCAGTTGGTGAAACATTAAAAACCCCCTCAGAACCCAATCACGCCTACGCTCCTGTGCTCTCCTCTCACATGCTGCAAAAGCAAAATGGCAATAGCTACGACTCTGTCTAAAGCGGATTTGTTGCCATCCCAATTCAAATAAGCCATCTTACTCACTCTCTTTGAGCCCAACACAAATCAATATTGGTTAGTTTTGTATGCATGGATTATGGACAAGCAACGTAGCAGCGGAGGGGACAAAACCAGTGCATGTCAAGCTTCAAGCGTCTCTGCCAAAAAACCGTCTGCTGCCCCTATCTACTCCCAGTCCCATACTCGACGCATCCCCCACCAGCCAAGCCAAAATAATCATTACAAACTTTGATGCTGTCCGCATATTAAATAAACTGACAAGCTATAGATAGACACATACACTAAGCGAAATACAGCAATATATCTCAGAGATACTTATGGGTAAGCTAAGTAGCCGAATGCATTAATTAGTAAGTTCTTCAAGCTGTCTATCTCTTTACTAAAGATATACACAAATTTTTTTTTAACTTAAAAAGGCTAAATTGATTATCTGGACAAGGTTGTTCTTAGCATTGATGGAAAAGGTTGTAGGTCAAGCTGAGAGAGGGAGAGAATTTACAATTAACTTGGATAGACAGTTGGGATAATAAGAGATACTTATGGCACAGTTTCTGTTAGCTTATTTTAATTGACATTAATTGAAGGATTGTCAAAAGTTTTAATGTGAATTGGAAAGCAAGACCTTGGACAGTAATTACAGCTACATGGAAAAGGATAGAAATGTTTATTCGCGGAAGTGTGATAATATTGTCCAAAATTATCTTTTAATTGACTTTTAAAGAAATTTTTTTATAAAGTTTGAATAAATTGTGTGCACACAATGGGCACAAAGTGAAATTCTGCCAAAAAAAAAAATAAAAAAAATTCTAACATTTTGGTATATGCGAAAGTTTTGCAATAATGTATTTTTCAAAAACCTTTCATAAAATCAGAATATAATTAATGAAAGTAGAAGAAGATATAATAAATAAAAAAATTTATGCAACAATTAGATTATGCATCCAAAAATTTTCTTTCCAAAGAGAAAATACAAAAAAAAAATGTATAGTATATTTTTTAAAAAACTTGCATAACATAAAAAATATACTTAGACCAATATATTTCTGGTTAGAAAAAAAATGTTTTGAAAAAATATAATAAAACATATATTTCAAAAAACTTTCAGAAAATCAGAATATAATTTATGAAAGTATAAGAAAGATATAATTAATAAAAAAAAATGCATTCAACAATTTATTTATTCATCAAAAATTATCTTTCCAAAGAGAAAATTTGGAAAAATATATATATTTTTTAAACAACTGGCATAGCATAAAAAAAATATACTTAGATGGCCCAGTACATTTCTGAACAGAAAAGAAAAAAAACATTTTGAAAAAAAAAAATTTATAAAATGTGCAAGTTTTGAAAAAATAAAATATATTTTTCAAAAAGCTTTCAGATCATAAAAAAAAAGAAAAATTTATTTTTGGTTAAATTAGAAAATAAAAATTTAATGTCAAGATTTCATATTTGTTGTGAAAAACTTAAAAAGTTCAAATTCCATAAAAGCAAGAAAAAGTATTTTTATAACCTATTAAAAAGTTGGAACTCTTAGTTCCGTTTGGTAAACAAAGAATTCACCTAAGCCAAGGCCCACATTAAAGACTTTTAAGAGCAAAGAAAAACTTAATTCGCTTTCAATCAAATCTACAAACGGACATTCGTTAAAATCAGTTTTCAAATGTGTGCATGTTCTCGTTGCTAATCCCACAAAATGCCTGCACATAACCAACATCAAGCACCTTTCAACAGACCGGTGAAAATTCGATACCAATTAAGGGCTTTGTAGCTTGATACCGCTCTACAGCTACTCTGACTACTTTCAGCCATCCAGCAACAAGTGAGCTTTTGAATTGACCCTTTTACCTTGATAAATACATTCATATGTATAGTTGGGAAATGGCATGCTCTTAAATCCATTGCCATAATGTACAGTGTAATGTGGCCAGAAACAAAATTTTCAGAATCCCTCTGTCCAAGAACATGGAACAAAACTGAAAACTGATAATGATTCCGGCTAACCTCTGGCAGCAAAATGTAAAACCAATAAAGACAGCTGAAAATGGAGTAGCGTAGCGAGAGAGAGGAGCGAGAGGATATTAAAACGAACCATAGATATAACATGTGCATATTAAAAGCCGAAGCAAAATGTTGGCAGCCAAAACGTAACCAAAAATCAAATGTCCCGCATAGACAAACATTTCATGAATGCAGCAGCAGCGAATAGATAGAGATAGCTAAAATTTGCCACGAATATTCAAAGGGGCCGACAAAGTGTGGAGCGGAAGAGAGGAGACAGGGAGCGGAACTTGTATAGAGATACAAATACAAGCAGCATTGGAGCATCATTAAATATCATTAACACAGCAACATACACCAAGCAACAAGAACAAGCAACAACAACAGCAGCAACAACAACAAACAAAAACAGCAGCAGCAATCATTTTGTGATATCATTAACAAGAGAGCAAAAAGCAGAAGGAAATAAATTGGATGATGGTTAGGGGGTAGGGCAGCAGGAAAACAGCTAGCAAAGCAATTGCAAACGGATTCGCAATAACATAGAGCAAAACAAAATGGCAGCAATACCAAGAACAACATGACTACGAGCGCAATAAGAGCAAGAAAAATATGAAGAAGTCACATTTTAGATACTCTATCGGAGAGTGACTAAAAGGTTATATAGTAGAGCGCCTTTGCTTGTACCGAAAGCAAGAGAAGAAAGCGAACTGAGGATTAGACGGCGACTTCAATTCGGTTTTTAGTCTCAGTGAGTCAAGCTTCGTCTAGCACTTCGTTCTGTGCGGGCTATGGGTACACATGCCTAGATCGTTGTTTTCGATTAATTTATCATAATTTCTTGTAACTCCCATTGGAGCATACGGCCTTCGATACATATTCGATAAAAATACTAGCCAAAAATATATTAAAATTGTCAATAACTTATCGAGATTTCGATAATTGAATGTTTAGGTAGACAAGCTCGTCAAGCGAAGGAAATAATTTTTAAAAACTTATTTTATCGAATAGTTTTTTTTTTCAGCTTGCCGATCTTTTATTGAGTCATCGAATACTGATTATTGATCATCTCGTAAACAAATACCTATGATTTTTTTTTTCTAGGTTAAAAAACAAATGTTTTATCTCAACAGGATTAATTGAATTCTCCCCAAATGTTTAATGAAACGTACATTATTTGGTTTTGAACAAAATATCTATCCATCTACAGATATGCTATAAAAAAAGATGGCGACTTTGGGATACCCTGTACCACAACATTGCAATCAAATCAATCAAATCAGAAACGAGAATCTTTTACATTTTAGTCATGTAAATTCACTGCGAAATTAAAGAGAGTTAATAAAAAAGTTTAGATTATTCTTCTAGTTCACTGTGAAGTCAAACACGAAATCTATCGATGCTACTATCGATTTTATTGCTTGTTTTCGTTTTGAGAGCCTATCGAGAGATTTTAACGGACATAACCTATAATAATAATATACAACAAATAATTGAGTCAATTTTAGTAAATTTTGTTTCCATTATACCCTTGAAAACGCATGTAACACAGAGAAGAAGACTCTCAAACGCCAATATCTCACGGGAAACAAATTTATTTTATTTTTCTGGTATAAGGGGCATTGTAAAAAGGCATCAAATAAATTTTAATTAATTATTACTACCAGATTTGGAGTTTCTCGTTCGGAAACTTATCCGAAAATATACATGGTGTATAAGGCCATAAAATATATAGCATTTTGCAAATTTAACTAACTTATAAAAATAATGGCTTGGGCGATAGTTGCGCATTCTTGATTGGTAAAATGCTGTTACACTTTTACTACTGTTCCTAATAAAATAAAGTAGCCAGCTGCAGCAACCGGAAGAGTAAAAAATCCCCTTTTGAAGGAAATTGTGCAGTGGTCTTAAATTTTTTAGGCTCAATAAACAAACAGCTGATCAAGCAAAATAATGCATAGCATAAACATAGTTATTTTTTAAGTTTAACTTCTGTACAACAGAATGCTTAGTTAGCTTTAATTTCGTTACGTCACGTTTTGACTAGCTTGTCTTAAGTCGAGCACAACCTTAGTGAGAGCATCATAAGAAAAACACGCAATTGAGTCAAAAACGGAAGCAAATGTGTATACAAAATGTTTTTAATTAAACGCGGCAACAAATGTATCCTTCATCTCATACTTCATACCCACAACCCAAACCTTGACAATAGCTTGTGTTTTAAGCTGATGTACTTTTGCTCTTAGTATTTGATTCATTCGATTCATTCATTTCATTTTCATTTTGCATGGCACTAAAAATGATGAACTTAAGGTTGAGTGCTTTGGCAGAGGAAGCAAACAAGCATTACACGAACATACACAATTATGTTGAGATACATTTGTATCTCACAGATACACACATCAATTGCATTAACATGCTGCGGACAAACAGCGCGTTTTAGTTACTTAATATGGCGCATATGGCTGATGGAACAGTATTAAGCAACATATTACAGATACGTTGCGAGGGTAGGTTGAAAAGTATTATTAATTATTACATAAAAATTATATTTGCAAAGTTTCAATCACCTACGTCACCCGAGGTAGTTTATGCAGTAGCTGAGAATTTAATAAAAAATACGATTATTCGATTTCTCATGAGCATGAGATTAAAAACTAATTGGACGTTGTTTATCAGAACGCTTCATCGTCCATGACGATTATAGGTCCTTGGACAACCTCAAGCGCTTGCGAAGCACAATTTTTTATATGAACATTCCGCGCATAAAAAAGCCCCCATCCTCCATACCTATGTAAGATCCACGTAATGAAAGATGACCGAGTTTTCTGAGGTCACAGGCATCTCACGCGCAGGAGTGTAAAATATATTGCACCAATATTTGAATGTAAAAGGCTGCCTGCCAGATGGGTGCAACGATCGAACACAGTCAGCAATAAACATGGTCATGTTCCCAAAGCAAAGCTATAAGCTCTTGGTGATGCTTAATTTAAATTAGGAGGGAAGCTTTTTGGCGTGGGAATTTAGCTTAGATTTACGAAAAATAAAAGAGATCAAGGAACAAGAACAGTGAGTTTCTTTTGAGAATGACAACCGAAGAGTGTTGGACGAGGTGGGCCTTTCCACAACAACAACAAGATGTTGGCCACGGAGTTATGGAATGTGGATTAATAATAATAATGATAGGATCGACCCCAGGGATTTCTGGTGGCCACTGCTGACCTTAAAACTACTCAGCTCGTCTAATTTCTGACACAAAGTTAATTATCTCTTATCTTCCTGTAGCATGGATGGCATCGATCATCTTGAAAAAGGCAGTAACATTTCCTGGAAAACATCGGAATGACTAGATGCAGCTTTAAAGAATGACAAAGAAATAAAAAAAATTTCAGATTCTTTGAGTTCCGATCCACCAGTTTCTACAAATTTTGTGTTATCATCTTTTTTCAAACTTACGTAGGTGGCTTAGTGGAAAGAAATTTCCTTCAAATGGCATCTTTCCAACGCATAATTATTTTGCAAATCTTGACAACTCTTTTTTTATGTTGGAGAACGGCTGAATTAAGTGTATATCTCAAAGAGCCGATTAAATTAAAAAAATTTTATCCAAAAAAGTTGTTCATTTTTTCCAATGATCTTTTAAGCTGCCCTCGTTCAAATGGGCGCTATGGCAAAGCCTGGAACTGGCAGCAACTGCTGTCAACAGACGTCCTTCGCTTGGTCCTCAACTCCATCAACGTCGTCGTCGACGTTGTTTTAGTTGTTGTTGCTGTTGGTGTTGTCGACTTTGTTGTAGTCTCCTCCGTTCTCTGATATGTTATGTAATTGTTGCCCGTTGTTGTTGGGGCTGTTGTGCATGAAAATCCTTTGATATGATTTCACATAATAATGCTGCATATGTACGATATGTGTTGTATGTGTTGAATGTATTCTCTGGATATGTTTTCATTGCAGATTATAAACAGCAACAACAACGCCAACAACAGCAACAAACATAATAAATGACAGCAAACATAAAGCAAAAAAAAAAGGCAAGAGCAAAAACTTTTTGCCATGATTCGTATAATTGCAGCGTGAATAATTACATCAAAATCAACAATAACAGCAACAATAAAAATTGGTATCAGACGGGATTATGCGACTGTGGGATACCCTGCAACTATGCATCCAAAAATAAAGAAGATATTATGGAAAAAATACTGCATTGCAACGTTGACAATCAAAGATTTATTTAAGAAAAATAGCTTTGGGGGCTGCTTTAGGAAAAAGTCAACTTTTTTCCGCTCACATTGCATACACAAGGTAGCTGAGTTGGTAGAGTGTTGTCAGAGACAGTCAAGCCGCGATCAGCTAGATTGAAAATAAACTTCTAATTGGTTCAGGAACCAAGAGTCAGAGGAAACCATCTCGGTTAATGAAATTTTCTAACCTTTCACATCCACGGGTGCGAATTAACAGATAACCTAGCGAGCGACCTTAGGAGCTTCTAATAGGACCTTAGCGTCTTTGTGGCAATGGCAAACTAACCATCTGCTACGAGAAGAGGAGAGTCCAGGCAAACGCAGTAAAGCTCAAACTTCTTCTGATCAAAAAAACTCTGCCAATTGGGCCAGAATTCCCTGCTTCGGACGATGTGCACCACTGTTTCTAAAACGTGTAAGTTCTATGATATTAAAAAATAATCATCTCAGCCGTAGACTTCTTAGGCGGACATAGAATTTCAAGATTCGACCCCAGCCAACAAAAACATTCCAGATAATTAAGTTTGTTTTGAGAAATGACCTGTTTGAGGAGCTTTAGAGCTTGTAGGCTCTATGGCGAATTTTGACAGTGGCGAATTTCGATCGGATATATATTGTGTTCATCCACGAAATTCTTCCACGAGTTATCGAAATTTAGCTGTTCATGCGAACATGACCCGAGTTCGCACAGATTCATTTTGATTAAAACTGCTCTTGGATTGCCATGCCCATTTCCGCCTGTCATGTACATTACAAGAATCAACAACACCCTTAGACCTTGGGGTACAGTGTATAACAAGACAACACAACAGCTAAAAGCAGCAGCAGCTTCAATCCAATTGAATCAAGTGCAGGCAAATAGCAACTGTCTGAATATAGATACAGATATAATCATGCAGATACAGATACAAATACATAGCACAATAAAAGATAATGTTCACTCATGTTTGTCTGTATCTATGTGTTTGTCTGTATTTTATGTGTATTGGCAACAAATGTTGTTATTTATGCGCTTGAAAAAGTTTTTAATTGATTTAATAAGTAATGCGATTAATGACAAAAAAAAAAGACAACTTTTACAGTGAGGATTTATATTCCAAAAACAACAAAAAAAAAGTTATTGTATCTGAAAAATAAAGCAGGCATTAAGCTTAAAGTGCAAAGTATTTAATCACGTGTTTATCTTTTGAATTTATGATGCATCACAAGTTGCAGCTTATCGGAGACATATGCAAAGATAAACAAGAGATGATGGGTCGCTTATTAAAAAACTTGCATTAATTCGAATTTGAAGAGATGAAACTGTTGCGAAGTGAAAGGTAATCAGTTTAATTAGAGTGAATTGGAGCAAACATTTTAAGATAAAAGCATAAAGTATTAAAAGTAGCCAGGTTTTCGACTTAAAAGTGATAGATGTATTCATTAAATAAAATTTATTGATAATTACGTAAAAAGTGTCAAGAACTTTGGGAATGCATAATTAATTAAGTGAATTGTAGAATGTTTCATTCTACGAACGTTGATAGCCTTGAATCAGACGAGGCTCTTGCGAGTTACTCTACAAAGTATTTGAGAAGTCATTTTACATCATCTTAAAACTTTTGTTGATTATGATGAGAAAAATATCTCTAACAATAAGTAAAAATAGTTTTTTTTTACAAAATATTTATTTCGTTATCTGTTTCAATACTAAGTTTAAAATATTTTTGTCACAGTTGAGCTTTATACAAGTGTGGAACATGTCTCGCTAACAACTTAAGTGTTTCAGATACTAAATCAGTACTATTTTTACGTCATCTCAAGACTTTTGTTGATCATCTTTAGAAAAATGTATTCTTATCTTGTTTTGTGAACGTCTTAACCATTTTTTTTTAATAAATTAAGCTGCATAAATAGCTCTAAATAGTTTTTGCTTTATAAACTAAGTTTAATATAATACAATAACTATATTTCATTATCTGTTTCTATATCTGCCTTTGACAATTATTTGATATGTCTAAGCTTCATACAAATTCTGAACCTGTTTTAAGAAGATTTTTTAGAGTTTGTGCTACGTTATCACTTTTATTTTTCCATCATCTCAGGACTTTTGTTGATCATCTTTAGAAAAATATCTGCTTATATCCTTTTGTGTAGGTCTTAGAATAATTTTAAAATATTTTTAGCTGCATAAATAACTTAAGATAGTTTTTGTGATATTAACTTAATATATATTATGGTTTTATACAATACGTTTATTTTATTGTCTGTTTCTATATAAGCTTTTGAACATTTTTTGATATATTCTGTCTTTTGAAGAACTTAAGTGTTTCTGATACCAAATAACAATTATTTTTCCGTCATCTCATGACTTTTTTTGATCATCTTTAAAATAATATACGTCCTAATACTTTTGTGAACATCTTGGAAACATTTAAATATTTGTTGAACTTTGTAAGTAACTCAATATTTATGTTAGTTTTATCCAACAACTTTATTTCAATATATAGCATGTTTCTAAATATGCCTTTGATGAATTTTTGATATATCTAAGTTTCATGTAAATTTGAAGAACTTTAGTGTTTCTGCTACTAGATCACTTTTACGTTTCAATCATCTCAAGACTTTTGTTGATCATCTTTGGAGAAATATATATTTAATATTATTTAAGCTAACTAAATACCTCAAAAATTGTTTTACTTTTTAACTAAATAATAGATTTATCCAAGAAATTAATTTTACTATAGGATTTTATTTTAGCTGCTGAACAGTTTTTGATACAGCTGAGCTTCATCCAAATTTTGATCCTCTCACTTATGAAGAAGTGGAGTGTTTCTACTAATACATCACCATAATTTTTCCGTCATCTCATGACTTTTGTTGATCATCTTTAGAAAAATATACGTTTTTATCTATCTGTGAACGTCATATATCCATTTAAATTCTTTTAAGCTATATAAATGCCGCCAAATAGTTTTTGCCTTTTTAACAAAATTACTGAATAGGTTTTTGACTAACTCTCAACTATTTATATAAATACTATACTCTATATACATATATTTTACACCATTTAATTTGTAGAGACTTTAATATATAACAATTTTTCTAGTTATGCTTAACCTCTTACTACGACGCTATATAGTGTTAGATAACGCCAAATTTTCTTCTAAAGTAAAAGGCCATTCTCTTTTTTATAGCATATTTTGTCATTTGCGATAACCTTGTATCATCTCTGTCAGCTAGCCGACACAACTTAATGACATAGTTGTGACAGAGGCATTTACACTTAATTAATTTTACATTAAAAAAAAAAACCTTGATAGTGTATCGTATTTATGCAATGTAATGCCTCAAATTGCCCCACATTTTTTATTTAACCCTATTCTGCGTTTTTCATTAAACACCCACCACAACACCACCGACAACTTGACCAGGTATTATGGTTAATCATGTGTATTCCGTCAAACCAATGCTATTTAACCCATAGAGCTTCCGTTTCTGACATGCAACAAAAGGCGAGTGAACATATCTGACTTGTCCAAGCACATACACACATTCTTTGGCAAATCCCAATGCATTTGTGTTGGAGTCTTTTTTTGTGTCCACTATCTGCAGTGCCATGCTCGTTCCTAAACAATGAAGAACTAATCCACTGAGCATACAAAAGAAAATACAACCATAAAAAAGTATCTACTTGTATGAGTATGTATCTGTGTTTATATCTGTGTCTATAACGCCACTTTATGGCTGCCCTTTTGCAACACAATTGCAGCGTTGCATTCAATCAACAAACTTTTTAAAGCACAACAACACAGCTAAAAAAGATGCAATATGTGCGGCTCCTGTTGGAGGTTACCCGCTAGTTCCACTTCTCTATGTCTCTGTCGTTGGCTCTTTGAATGATTGTGCAACAGCGGAAGATATGAAGCTGGTATATCACCAACAGCAACAGCAGCGACAGCGGCAGCGTTTAATTATGACAATCAATACACACACTCGCATACATCATCTCATAGATACATACTCACACGCACATCATCTCCTGGCTACATCATCTCATATACTTTATAGTTACATATACACTTGCACAAAATGAAAGCAGTTTCAATGGCTGCTATGAAACTTTATTGCAATAGAAAGCGCTTTAGTGGCCGTATTTGAGTAGCTGTGTATGTGTGTCTTTCTACAGTCAGATGATGACCAGTCATTCCCAGGACACTATCAAGTGCATGTGTGTGTGCCATATAGTAGTGTAAATAAAACTTGATTAAATTCCATTGGCGGTACCAATTTCCACAATTTTATTGGTCTCCAGCTCACATGAATTTGATGCCTTACAGAAGGGAGCGACAACGATGTGATTCAACGAGAGCTGGCACAACAATCAAACATAACCTAATTAGAAGATGTTGGCGTTCTTCCTCTTTCTTTCTCTATATACCCATATAGCTTATGTATGCTGCATTGTCCTTGCGTCCTTTAGTCTTCGGTCTGCGACTAATTACATGCAAGGCATTCAACCAGGCTGAATCCTCTGATGCGTCTGACTGGCCTTGCTTTTCCCTGTTCATCTCTCTCTCTCTCTCTCTGTTTGCCCAGCCTTCAATTAACATGTGAGACGCGCACTTTCTTTGACCCAAACACGCACAGAAACCCACGCAGATAGTACATATATACGCATATGTACAAAGAGAGTTTTAAACAGAACCAGGTTTATATGTGGTCAATCAAGATAACGCACTTATGACAGAAGATGATGTGTATCAACTTCGTAAAAGTCCCTTTATGTCTTTTCATTCTTTGTATTAGCTCGTTTTATGCGCTCATTTAAAGGATGAAAAGATGCCAACTTCATTTGTGGTGATTTCCATAGATGATGAAAGTGTTTCTTGAAGATTTTAGTTTATGTATTGTGATACTAGTGTAACGTTGCAGTAGAGTGTTCCAAAATGTTTTCTCAACATGGTACCATCTCTTCGTCATCTTGCTAGCTCAACATCTAATAATTTTATCATCCTACTTTTTAACTTATCATTATCGCTTTATCTATTGCTTAACTTTTCATGCCATCGTTTTTTATCTGTTTTTTCTCCTCATCATTTTGTAACAATCCGATACGATTTACCATTCCTATCATTATATCGTTATCGCATCATTATCTTCTCATCTAATCCTTTTTTCGTTTAATTTTCCACTCTCATCTTTTTATTTCTTCTCTTCATGAGATGATGATATTTTTTCATCTCATTATTTTTTCATCGAATTTTTCCGCTCTTATCTCTGTATCTCATCATTAAGTCTTCACCACATCATCTCTTCGTCTCATCATCTTTCTGTATCTGAAAATTTTTTTAAACTTATTTTTACTCTCTTATCTTATGGCTATCTCTTCAACATCTTTTTGCCTCATTATTTTTGCATCGAATTTTCCTTCTTTTATCTCTTTAGCTCATCATCTCAAGACTATTTTTTCATTTCAACATTATCTTTTTATCTGTAAAGTTTTTAAGTTTGTTTTTACTCTCTCATTTCATGGCTATCCAGCTCAATGTTTTCCTCGTTATTTCGACTGTTATAAAAGCCCAGGTATGCACTTATTCGCAATATAATATCACGATTTTTAGCAACGCATAAGCTTTGTAAGCCAATTCTACATAATAGACGCCATAGTCCATATATTTACACTGTATTAATATTAACTTTGGTACATACACGTGTAGTAGTGTTTTTATGTGTGTACATGTGTGTGTGTGTATATTTGTGTGTTGTTTGAAGTGCCGACAATCAAACACACACTCAAAGATTAATCCTGACACTCACTTTCAAACTAATTACATGGCTCTTAGGCAACGCCTACACCCCGTACGCCCGGAATTTCCAACTCCCGCTCTGTGCAAATTTTACCCGGGGCCAAACCAAATAAGCTGACCAACACACGCTTCACTCAACCGTGTTACGTCCCATAATCAGGTTGTTGTTGTTGTTGTTGCCACTGCCATTCGCCTTTGCCTCGATGTTGCATGTAAACATCAATTGAATGCAACATTTGATTGGCAATAATTGAAAATAGTTGTTGTACATTAAGAGCACTGGCTTATAGGCAAGTTGCGGGGACAAGTGGCAACTACATGTGTGTTTGTGTTTCTGTGTGTGTGCTTTGCCTTTTGTATTGGTTGCCATAGTTGCCTTTGTGTATGTATTTTATTAAATTCACACCCAACAGGCGTTGCCATTATTGTCCTACTCGTCGTCAGCGCCATAGTCATCGTCAACTCGAACAACATCGTCATCATCTTTAACAACAACACCATCATCTCCGTTCTCATCATCATCAAGAGCTTCTTGTGTGCGTGCGCTTGACCAACACCCTGGTGCTACAACAATGACACCACAACAACAACAATAAAAGTGTAATGATAGCAGCCACTACAACTGCTGAGCAAAAGTGACGCCTCCTACGCCGCCTCTGTGCCGTGCTCCCAGAGTTGGGGCAACCTTGTCCCCGCAGCGCCTTTTACATGCAATTTCATTTAACTGCTGTGAAAACAAATGAAATGAAGGCAACGCTCAACTGCCACTGACATTGTGGACTTTTTCCAGCTCCAAGCCTCTCGCACTGATGCTTGCTGCCACTCATTGCTGCTGTTCCGGCTGCTGCAAATTGCTTATGCGTATTGCTCACTCCTTCAGGCGCACATTCCCAGATCTTCCTGCCACACAGCTCCACAACAGCCACTCCAGTCTACATCATGCCCCATTGAAACTCGCTCGCATTCTCTTTTATTTGCGTTACATGCTGCTTTAGTCGCATTATGAGCACACGCAGCTCACTGCGCTTTATAACTTGCCCCCGTACGCTTGCCACACAGCTGCCACGCCTACCTACAGTACTGCCCTCTGTACCGCCACCCCCACCACAACCACCAACGCCCACGCTTACTCGCTCGTTTGGTCATTTGTTTATTTCATCTTTGTAAACTGTCATTACTTTGTCATGGGGAATCTCTAGGCAGCTAGTCCGGGATACGGATACGCTGCTCTGCTCCTCTAATTGGACTGGCAAACAGTTTTATGCTTTTCACACGGCCATTTGCAGCCACAGCAGTTCCAGCTCCCTTTGCTCTGTCTAAGATTTGCAGTAATATTTTAGCATTAAAAGATGATTAATTGACAGCTCTTATCTAACATTTGTGTTATGATACTCACCATATTGGCAACAGTTTTTAGCCGGGCTTAAAGCCTTGCCATACTTATTTATAACATTCGTATTGACCATAAACAAACGTTCTTTAAGATTTGGTTAAAGACTTGCCCATTTAAATGATGGCCACAAAACTTGTTTTATTTGAGTGTAGACTCTGAGCCTCAGATAAGTTAGAAACTACGCTGTATTTGCATATAGAGCATGAAATGATGAAGTAGTTTGAAGTTTAGCGGACTGTAGGGTCAAGCACTTTTTCGTGGGGTTCACTTTGGAGTTGCTGGGAGCCAAAACGGTCTTGTAAACGCTAATAAAAAGGCTAATAAAATGGTCTTTAATGGGCTTAATATGCATAATTGAAAACTTTTAAGTGATTATATAGCGCATACATATTTTCAAAGTTATTTATTATTATTTTTATTGGCAGTCATTTGAAAAGTTAAAACAAAAATGCCAAGACAATAAATGGAAATAGAAGATAAGCCAGTGAAACTTGGAAAACTTGTCTAGAAATTAATGAGTTGATTGGGATTTGTAGAACAACATTTTGGGGTCAGCATCCTTATAGATTAATCGGAATTTGTAGTGTAAGTAGTGGGGGGTGTGACGGAATCTCAGATGACTGAGATTAAATGTCTTGAAAGCTTTTTTAATATATAACACTAGTTTAGAAATTTAAAGGTCATCGAGTGAACCTTCCTAAAAAAGTGTTTTTTAGGGTAATTCGGGATCGAGAAACACGAAAATGGCAACCTTTTTTTTTCTTAAGCACCCTTTTCGAGATATTTTCGAAAAACATGTTTTTGGGCACTTTTTTCAGTTTTTTTTCTCAATATATCGTGTATCGACCTGAAATATGATTAGATCGAAGTTACAGGCAACCAAAGTCGAAAAAAACGATAATTTTTGACCACTTTTCAAAATTATACATTTTCGGAATGGTTTTGATTAACGAAAAAAAAAATTTTAAAATTATGTTCAGCTTTGCGCTGAAAGAGAATTCTTTTACGAAAATTTCGAGTCTAAGATCTTCGAAATCGGATAGGAACCAGGTACTTGAAGACTTTCTTCTCTATGTACTCAGAACAGATCATACAATTTTAGGAGCTAAGAATTAATCGATAGTAGGACTGGATCTAAACGACTATTCATCAACCACACGAACAACATGTCATGCGATTTATGATTTCTAAAAATTTCACTTTCTTTCCGTTTAGATGGTCGAATCTTTGTGGACGAGTTCAAAACTTCAGAAATGCTTGTATATGAAGCATTTTAGAAATTTGAAAAGTCTTTCTGTATGTCACAATAACTTCTTTAAAAACTGTCATCATGAAACCCTTTCTTTAGAATGTGAGTACTAATCGATAATAGAAATCGATCAAGACGACAAATCATCCACACAAATGACATGGAGGATGTCTAAAAATTTTACATTCTTTCCGTCTCGATGGCAGATTTTTTGTGGAGTAGTCCAAAACATTAAAACTGCTTGTAGATGAAGCATTTTAGAATCTTTAAACGTTTTTATGTGAGTCCCAATAATTTCTTCAAAAACTGTCATCTCGAAACCCTTGGTTTAGATTATGAGAACTAATGGATAATAGGAATCGATCAAAACGACAAATGGTCTAAACGATAGACGTGGAAGATGTTTCTTCGAAAAGTTGTAACAACTTGAGCTAGACAGTTTGATTATGAAGGAATGAAAGAATTGAAAGCATCTAGTTAGCCTCTGCGTCAAAATGGTGCCAAGTCAGAGATTATGGGACTACAAAAAATATTTTTCTCCCACAAAATCTTTTTTAAGAAACCATCATCTAAGGCTTCTTAAGTATTCATACAACTCTAATTTAAGTTCTTCTTAAGATTTATTCCAAAGACTATCTAAGCTTTTCATTACGCCACTTAGCTCTGCAAAAACCCGTCTCAAATTAACTAAGCCCTTCCATTAGTTGCAATTTGCCTCTTCTTAGACACAAAAAGTTCTCTACTCAAAATATCTTCATGCCACATGGGGGCTACCTGAGCTAACTTAAGTAGAGTTGCTTTGCAAACAAAACAATTTCATTCATACATTTGTTAAAATCACTTTGTGTCAGATCTTGAGTAGATCTCTTGATGTAAAGTGCTAACAAGCCATTCTTTAGTTAGGCCATATCTCGTTGAGCTCATCAGTCAACGCCTTAGCTTCAGTTAAGCTGCCTGCTTCTGCCTGATTCTTTGGGAAAAATGATCTTTTGCACACACTCTCTGTCATGGAGCTGGGTTTTGTAGACGGGGGGGGGGGGGCTGACGCTACTACCCACTGAAAAAGTGCCAGGAACTCAAGAAGTTAAGGCACATTTTCACTTAGTTATTACTTACTTTTATTTGCTTATTTATGTCTTCGTTCACGCCTTCGCTTATTTCCCATTTGTGTATTTTGCCTTTTGTGTGTTCTCTACGTGAGTGAGTGTGTATGTGTGTGTGTGTGTATCTGTGTGTCTTGTCAATTGTTGGCGGCTATTGACAAATATTACGCCGGCGTCATGCGGCTCAAACGTCTGTCCAAGAGCTACGTCTACTCCAACCCAACTCAACACACACACTCCCAACTCCCAAAGCCAACTGACATCATCTGACTGTTCATTGCTGTTGTTATGATTATTGTGAGCCATTGTCATGTCCATGCCTCCGCCCTCTGCCGCTATGACATGACCAACAACACGTACAAAGTCCTGACTCCAAGCAGTCGTATAATATTTGCATGAAATTACATGGATAAGAATGGTTACAGACGTCGACGATGACGATGATGATGACTACACAGCGGTTCGAGGCCAAGACCGGCCCTTGGTTTATTAACATGCTCCAGAGATTAGACGCCGGCGATGACAGCGCAAGCAATGCCAACATTTGATTTCTTAACCAAGAACACGCTTCTGCTCCGCCTACCCCCGCCTGCTCCCACACCGCACTTGGCTAATCAGCGCAAATAAAATCACAAAAGCAAAATCGAAAGTAAAAGCAGACGGAGAAAAAAAAAAGCATAAAAATAAATATCGTATAAGAAAGAAAAACTCTATAGAGCGCACAAAACTCCTGCATAGCGTGGACGCTGCGGGTTGTGCGACGAACTGCAAAAGACGTCAATCAGGAATGTAAGCGGGAACAAAAAAAGAAAATTTGATATGCCTTCTAGGTTTGAATTTATACAAGAATGGTGAATTTTCCTTTATTTTTTTTTTTTTTTTGGTGCTGGGGGTGCTATTGATTTGTTCCTTGTTGCAAACTGATATTTGGCATTTGAAATGCGAGCAATTTTACGCTTGGCATAGGTGGTTGCTTCCCGCCACGGGTTTACTTTGGCTTGGTCCAACAACAACAACAAACCTAAACCAAAACTGTCTCCGTGTGTTTGTCCTTGCCACTTTACTTTGATGTATGTTAAAAATCCGAGCAGCGGATTAGCCGCTCAACGATTTAAGTGATTGTATATCTTACAGATATACGATTTCGTGTGGTATTCTATTTGGATCTCTTAGTTTCTTTTTATTTTGGCAAGTGCTGAGATTTAATAGCTTGATTTGTGCAGCTCTCTGCATCCTAAGCTACTAAGTGGCGCACAGGTGAAGTTTGTGTTTTATTTTTTTTTTTTTTAGTGCTAGAGTTTCAAGTGATTTGTGGTGCTTGAATGCTGCAAAGTTTTTCTCTTCTAATGCTTGACAAACGCCCAGAAGTTGTCAGCACTTTTTATGGCTTTTAAGTGAAAACTTCCTTTTTTTTAAAGCTGGAAGAGAATTACAATTGTTAAGTGCTCAAGTTGAATATTTAAAACAAATACGAGGGTTGATTCTTATATTACGGAAAAGAAGCAATCCTTATGTACCCCGTTAAAATCAGATATCCATCAGATTTGGCGTGAAGTTTAATATTTTAGGACTAAATATATTCTAAATCTATTGAAATAAGAGCGCTTTCAGAAAAGCAAGTGAATCAGCAGCATTTTGGAGCGTTTTTTTTTTACGACTTTTGAAGGTATTTCTCTTAGGGGAAGATTCTTTCAAATTTGGCCGAAAAGAAGGCAAAGTTTGGCAATTATTTGTGGCAATATGAAAAGACATACAAACTTGCTGTTTTGATTGTTAAATGCGATTTTTATTGTACAATAATTGGAAATTTTCTCAACGAAATTCAAAATGGCGGCTTTTGTCTGCCTCTGCACGCAGAATATCGTTCCCGCATTTCAGTTCTCCAGCCTCTTGTAGTGAACCGAAACCAAAAATGTTTTTTGTTTATTGAAGTTAATGAAATTCTCAGAATGAGTTTAGACGCAAATTTAACTTAAATGTGGACGTTCAAAAAAAAAATTTGTTTTTTATTTTTCGTTTTGACCTGGCTTAAAAATAACAATTTAACACTTTTTCATGTATATTGTTAGTATAAGGCATACAAAAAATGATATCCTTTCAAACATGGTTTAAATGAAGGGAATCGGAACAATAGATTAAGAGCTATGCTTGAAATGCGGATGAAAAACATGGTTCCGAGAAAAATGCGTTGAAAGTTTTTAGAACGGTAGGTGCGTTCAAGACGCTCTATTTCTATAATTATCGATCGCATCGAAAAATCCTTTCGCCAAATATATAGCTTTCATTTTTTTTAAAAAAAAAAATCGATTTTCTCGATTTTTGAAAGAACTTCCAGGGCCACAAAACAAAAAAGTTTTCGAGCTTGGAGTTCAAACCACTAGTTTTTTAGTCGATAAATCCGAATCCAAGGTCTAAGAAATCCCAGGGTTTTGAGATAACTTTGAAAAACCCCACAAAACAGTTTTGCGGTTTATTGAACCTTGAATTTGGATTCAGCGTCCCCAAAAACATATCATAAGCATTGTCGTCAAACACTCGGATTGGAAAAACAATTTTTTTTTGGCACTTAGATGCTTGGATTGAGACACAACCTACGAAACCGAAAACAATTTTACAGATGAAAATTTGTGACATCAAAATCTTTGTTTCGCAAACTCTTCCTATAAAAAATGTTTGCCTTTGTTCTATGCTTCCCAAAACATCAAGGCAACCCATTTAAAGTAACTAGCTCAACAATTGCTTGACACTAAGCAAGGATTTATTCAATAATTAATGTTTATAATAGCCCTGTGTTAAACTTTTGCCTCAGTCAAAGCATAGTTAAACTTCAGCTCAGCTGTTTTGTGTCCCAAAACAAAAAAAAGGGTTTGCAATTAAATTCAGCAGCTCTACTCGGCACAAGAAAAAAGGCCAAGTTCTTTCAATCAGGCTAATCAGTTTCAAATATAATAAAATATGTATAAAGTCTATATAGAAATGAAATGTACGCACCTTTTGAAACAATGCTGCAGCGGCCCTGGTCCTATGCTTAGCCATGCTTAACCCAAAATTCCAGCAAAGTTAAAATAAACAACAAAGCAATTAGCAAAAGGGACACACTGGCAGCAGCAGCAGCAGCAGCAGCGTCAGCAGCAACAACACTGTAAAGAAAACGAAAGAGAGAGTGAGTGAGTGAGTGAGAATATTTGCATTAGTTAAGGGCGCAAAAAGGCATAAATAAATAAATACAATAGAATACAATGGTCACCCATAAAAATACACGGCACAAAGAATGCGAGAGAGAAAGCAAGAAAGAAAGAAATCCTTTTTTAATTTCTTTTATGCGCACGCCAAGTTTTTCTGCTTCTTACTTTGCCGTTTATTTGTTCTATATTTACATGGACGTCGACTAGGTCGCAACAGTTGTAATTTATATTTGTGTTTATAACAACAGTAGTACCCTATAAATTAGAACCACTTGCTCGCTGGAAGCTTGGAATTTCTTATTACAATAACATTTTACTTGTGAATTGTTGTTCGCAACGTTGTAAACATGGGCGAAAAAAAAGTGATGCCATGTAGCAACGAAATTGGCTTAAAATGATATGAAATACTTGCTTTTTTAACTGGGATTATAAGATTTCAATTAATTCAATATTTTTAATAGTAGCTTATAAGTTTTGTAAAATGTATTTATTTCTTACTATATTACTGTGGTTTTCGTTCAAATTTTTCATTTGTTTTTTTGATTTGATATTATTTATAATAATAATAAAATCAAGAGATACTTGCGTTTAAAATTTACCGTTTTTTTTGATTTCTTATATAATAACTTATCGGAATAAAAAAAAAAAATCTATTTTTTAAATGATGTTGTCAAAAGTTGTGTATAATATTTAAGTCAAATTTTTGAGAACTATTGAAAACTAAACATCTGACTTATAAAATCGACTTCTTGAATTTGCGTCAATCAACACTTATTTAATATTCGTATTAAGTTTAAAAATAAACGATATAGTATTGCTTAAAAAAAAATTTCATCTTAAAACAAAAATTAATTAATTAATTTACAATTTGCTTTAATTGCCGAAATAATATAAAAAGCTATAAAGCTAGCTTAACAATTTAAATCAGAGTTTAGATATTATATCTTTAGATAAAGAGGAAAAAGGAGTTTGACTCGAAAATTCAATGCTAAGGAAAGCAATGGCAAGAAAAAAAATAAAAAAGAAAAAATTAAAAAAAATGTAGAGAGTTATAAATTACACTAGTTTAAAAATTTAAGAGTCATCGAGTGAACCTTCGTAAAAAAGTGTTTTCACGAAAATGACATTCGTTTTTTTTTCTTAAGCGCCGTTTTCGAGATTTTTTCAAAAAACATGTTTTTGGGCTTTTTTTTCAGTTATTCGTCAATATCTCGTGAACAAAATTTTGTATCGTCATAAAAGACGATTATATCGAAAGGTATTTATGTGTTCTTTACGATGATACGTGATACATAATATGTACACATAAAGCAAAAATTATTGAAGTTACAAGCAACCAAAGTCCTAAAAAAAGTGTAATTTTCGACCATTTTAAAAATTCCGAATTTTCGGTTAGCTTTTATTAACGAAAAAAAATGTTTAAAAATTATGTTAAGCTTTAAGCTGAAAGAGAATTCTTTTACGAACATTTCGAGTCTAAGATCTTCGAAATCGGATAGGAAATGTAGATGTTATGGTAGTTGTTCACGAGATATTGACGAATAACTGAAAAAAGTGCGCAAAAACATGTTTTTTGAAAAAATCTCGAAAACGAGAACTTTTTTAATATTCATTAATTTAAAAGAAAGGTTTCGAAAAATATTTGCTCAAATTATTATTGTATGTTTTAAATTTCGAAAAAATGTATCAGCATATTTTTTGTAACTTTTGGACGAGTCCTTCGAAAAACCCTTTGTCAAATAATGGTAAGATAGTAATAATTGCTTAAAATATATACGTAATGAACGTTTCAAATTTCAAAAAAAAAAAAATCAATATTTGTTATTGTTTTTCTGACTATTCGATGAGTTCTGTAAAAATCGATTGCCAAATCAAGGTGAGAAAGGGGAATCAATAGGGAATCTCTCTTTTAGTCAAAGTCTTTTTATTCAGTCTAAAAATACGACTTCGTTAAAATTCATGTATCCATAAATGTATTGATTTTCAACTTAATTGAGAAACATTGTGAAATATATAAGTTTATATTAATTTTGTGATCTATTTTAAGCATGATCCAAAGATCTCAAAGCTAGATTTTAAATTTTACCCTAGTTTTTTTAGACTAAATTCGGACAAAGATAAACAAAACTCACAAAAATCTATAACAACTGTCATTCGATAAAATTCGTTTTTGTGGCGTTCTTTTCATCAAACCACTACTGTATTCCATAAAGTACTCGTATATGGTTGCATTTATATTTCTTGTGTATGTGCTCCATCCTTGGTTTGGTTTTTGATATTTGCGTTGGCAAAATAAAGTTATAAAAGCATAAAAAGCATGCGTAAATAGAAACCAATGCCGTTTGCCAAGTAAAACAGAAACATATGAAAATCATTTCAATAAACATTTGCCACAAACTGTCGGCACCTACACACTCCACCCACTGCCAGAACTCATTCATGCTACCACCAGGGAACACGCACGCGTTCGTTTCTATGATAAGTACGCGTGTTTTTCGGTTTCTCAATTTCTGGGCAGGAATGGACGCAGGCAGGCAGGCAGGCAGGCAGGCAGCTCCTTACTTGCGTTGCTGTTGCACATAAAATTTCATTGATTACATTTGTTTGCTCAACGGCGGCGCTCTGTTAAATGGTTTATACGCATATATGTGTGTGTGTGTGTGTGGGGTCTAGATCTATTTCCTGTTTACATAGGCGTCGTGTTCTAGGGCCATGGCTTTAATTTAGAGCAACTTGCAGGCACACGCAATGGTTTCTCAAAACACTTCAAATTCAAATTCATTTCCAGGCAAACACAAAAATTCTGCGTGCATACCCAACAAATATCTATATAATTTTTTCCTTTTTTGTTTTTTTTTTTGAGTTAAGGGTAGCACATTACAAATACCTAGAATTATGTACGCCTAAAAATATTTAAAATGCTATTTATATGCTAATACTACTCCGTGCTACTTTTGGTTAGCACTCGACAAACAAAAACATAAATGCTCTATGAGAACTAGCAGGGGCAGGTCTTAGTGTATGTATACTTTTGTGAGTGAGTGTGCTTGTAATACATTTCACAACTGGAAACTGTTTTCACTAAATCCTCATTAATTAGTAGCATTTAAAACGGCATTTTGTGTTGTTGTACGGCTCAAAGAGACCATGCCGCCAGCAGAGTCAACGTCATCATCATAGCGTCCCCCGCCACTGCGTCTGTCCATGCCTGCTTTGCAGCAAGGCTGCTAAAAGCTACTTAGCGTTTTAGTTGTAGGCAGACAGGCGCGCACGCACAGTGGGCTGCATGCCATAAAAATTGTTTAAAACTTTAAGCAGTATAAATAGGTTTAATTTTTTTATATTTTTTGTGATGCACATGCTAATTTTAACAAGCACTTGAAACATATTATAGACGTACTAATAGGGTAAGTGTAGGTGGGAAAGGCAAAAAACCGGTTTCCGAACTCTTAGCATTCCTTCATGAAAAAATAAAAAACGCGTAGAAAATAATTTTTTTAGAATACGTTAATCTAAATATTAAAATTTGCACATGCGAGGAAAGTTCAGAAAGCGAGTGCCTTCTCATGAGAAACTCAAAATACGAGGAGAGTTTTTATTCTAAAAGCTATTATTTTATTAAAAAAAAAAAAAAAAAAGTGCTGTACAAATCAGTGTTGCCAAATATTCTCAACTAGACAAAAATTTTATGAAATCGTAAAATATTGGAAAAAGGCGAGGAAAACAAGATCTTTCGTAAGAAAATTAAAAATCTAAAATCTAGTTTTGAGTTTAAAAATGAGTCAAATATTTTCACGCAATTATAAATACTATTTTTAATTAAAAAGAATTAAAATAATTTAAATGTAAATTTAGAACTGTAAAAATAGATCCCAAAAATAAGCTAGTGTAAATACTCCAGGTGAATTAGAAATTTATGAAATCCGAAATTGAATAAATCTTGTCAAAGCCTCATCTTAATTCGATTGGTTTTTGCAAACATTTTCTTATGTTTAAAACTGTCTATTTAGACGATGTTTTGTAAATTCTAAACAATTGTAAAATAAATATTCATAGAACTTGGAACTATAATATGAGCATATAATTTAGTTCAGAGTCATTTATTTCGATTATAGCGAAATTCAATTTTAAAAAAAGATCAAGTCGCGTATAAATCGCGTACCAAATCGGGTACGAATTTTTAAGAACTAAGTTCTGCAACTCAGCCTTGACTAAAATAATAGAAAAATCGTCACGTAACGAACTGAGGTATGTTATGTGTGAGAGTGTCCAGGAGAGTACAGACAGTACCCATACAGATAGGGCACTTGAATTGGTAGAGTACTGAGCTCAAGTAAATGAACGCGGATCGAGTCCCAGATTCGATTCTCAGTCGAGACAATTTTGTTTTCATATATAATATTTGGAGTTTCTTGTTTAATTTCCCATTTTGTACATTTTTGTTTGCTGTTTTATATATATATTTTTTTAGTTGCTATTTTTGATATAATTTTTTTAGTTACTATTTTGGACATAATTTTTTTTTTGTACCTTTTGCACTTATTTTTTAATTTTTTTTTTATAATTTATACCATTTTTTTCATAATTTTTTATTAATATTCTGTATATAATTTTTAATAAACTTTATTTGAACACTGAACAAATATTTTTAAAAAAAAATTTTATTTTGTATAATAATAAATCATACTATCATATCAATATGTGTAGAAGGCAATCTTGGTATACTTATTCTATTAGGAGTAGTTTCACAAAATTTCTCAAATTTTTTGTTAATAAAAAATTCAAACAGTTCTAATAATGTGATACTTTCGAAGATTATTTATAATAAAAAGTTTTTTTATAGGTTTGATAAAAAACAGCCAGAACATGTGCCATTAATAAAGTTAACTCATAAAAACATCTTGCATTTTAGATAGTTACCAAAAAAAAAAAAAGTAACCATTTTGATTTACTATCTTTTATATTATTTTGTACATGGCCACAATCCTCAAGGAATTCGAAAATTACACATTATTATTTACCCCAGTCATAATTTTTGTTGACATTATGATTGAAATTGCGTCAAAAGCTATTTTTAGCAGCACGTGCTTATAATTACTTTTGCGTGCCGGCTCAAGGTCATGGTTGGAATTTTATATACTAAACATATACTAAACTTTAACACTCCAGAGACGGAATAATATGGCTTAAGTCCAAAATACTTAAAGCAGGTATTTTTGCTGCTCCTAATGAGTGTGCACACATATTAAATTTTCATTGCATTTTCATAGCTATCTTAAGCACTGTGCAGTGGTATTAACAAAGCCCTCCCACAAATGTAGGCAACACAAAATGACCGAAAAAAGGTATATAGTATATAAAACAAAAACAAGAAGAACACTTAAAAAATCGTCAGTTCTGCCCTTTATGCCGCTGCAGCATATAATAAAAAAAAACTTAATGCCATAGGGCAACACTGTCAGGCATTTTGCCTGCATTTAATAACGTTTAGGAAAAAACAAAAAAAAAACAACAACAAGAGCAACAACAATGAGATGAAAACATTCCAAATGATATGGGAAATGAAATAAAGTAGAGAATTTTCCAAGCGCACACAAAACGCATTAATTTCATTCACACTTATGCGCAGTTCAAAAAGAAAATATTTTTGGAAGAGTATTTTCCTATATAGCATGCAATAACGGCACGTCGTGTTGCTAACAATAATATTTGTCTAAAGTAGGAAGAAAATAAAGAACTACAAAAACAACTAGGGTTAAAACTATAGCCAGAGAAGCCCATCAAAAAAAAAAAAAAAAAAAAGGCAAAGAAGTAGCCGCTGTATATAGGGGGGAGTATGTTTTGTTGGGCTGTCTGGAGCCGTCTAGGCTAGGTTCGGGTCTCCAACAACGTTTGTTTAACAATTGAAAATACAACAAAAATAATGCTCAACCAAGTGCTGGGTTGTTCAAACTTTGGCCCTATCAAAAAAGTAAACGAAACAAACTAAAATAACATATAGAGAAACTTTGTTGGAGATGACGAAACAGTGATACCCTAGTCGAAATCTTCAAGTGCAAGAGAAACTAAATGCATTAAGTTATGTGTGGCCTAGTTTCAGAAAAAAACGATAGAGCAACTAAATAATTGTAATATTTTTAATTTTTATTTTTTTTTAATTTTAGCCGGTAAAACAAAAAAGCGGTTGGTTGTAAATATCCAACTAAGGAGACACGTCTCCTCTTCAAGGAACATTAACTAGAAATGCAGTGCAATAGAAACTCTGAAATGAAAATTTTCCAAAATCCCCTTCAAGGAGTTTCACTTTGATTTTTTGTTAAAATTACATTTTCTAATGACTTAGTTGACTTAAAACATAGAAGTTCGTTTTGGGAAAAAAGTTCTACTTAGCAAAACCGCTTTCACTTATTTCCATTGTTTCTATCTTTTTTAAATATTTACGGATAAAGGGTTACTATGTGTTTCACTGGGAAATTTTGTATGTTTCAGATTAAATTCCGCTACAGTCCTGAATTTCTAACGAATTTTGACTCAAAACAAACAATTTCGTATCGCCAAGAATTAAGCTTTCTGAGCGAAAACTGTTTAAGAGACTAGCCTTGTACTATCGTAGTCCCGTAATGGGTGCTTTTTGAAGATACAATTTTTTAATTTTTTTTTGTGATTTTTTAACTTATAGATAGGGGGGGGGGGGGGGGGGGGAAACCGAAACCCCCACTTGAATCCGGCTCTGGTTTCTGCACTGTAGTTCGCATAGAAGTAAAGCTTAGTGATTTTCCACGAAGACCAAAAAAAAAATTGTATTTCTCCCAGTTTTCCAAAATGATTTGACTTTTTGGAATGCCCACAAAGAACTCTCTGCCTATCAAACAGCTTAGAAAAATAGCACATACTCTACTCCAAAAAAGAGTGCTCACAAAAAATTGGGATTTACCTAAGACCTCGACTCCGCCTCCACTAAATACTGGTGTGCGCTTATGTTTGAGTGTGTGTGTGTGTGCGAGTGTGGAACGGCAGCAAAAGTCTGTTTGCATTTGTCTCGCGTTGCCTTGATCCCTAGACCCATTAGTACAGCGGCAAAACTGCAGTAGCTGTGGCAACCCCCAACCCCAACAAATACTTGCAACAACAACAATGACGACAACAACAAAAGCTGGCTACTCGTGTCATGGTGTTTGGGATTTTTCAATGTGTAAAACTACCTGTCGCCATTGTTGTTGTAGCTGCCGTTTGGTGTTTTTATTGTTGTAGCTTCTATAGCTCTGTAGCAGCAGCTACTGCCTGCCCCGGAATCGTGTTGAGCCCGGCAAAACTATCTTTTAACACGCACAACGCATTATACGAGCACCTTGCATGCACACGTAGTAGTCTACAACAACAACAATTACAACAACAACAACAACAACAACAGCAACACCCAGTCTGGTCTATTGCCAGAAACCCAACGTATTTTCACCGAGTGTTTTTCTAGCCGCCACGTGAATTTCATTCTTGCAATGCGTCGCGCTTTGCCCTTTGGCCCCTCCGGAGGAGCCAATGCTTTTTGCTGACGACATTTGTTGTAGTGCCTCTTGTTGTTGTTGTTGTAGTTATTGCTAGGGCAATGCTACCGTTTGGTTGCAAGCAAGGAAGCCAGGCTAACCAGTCAGCCAGTGTGCCCAGCACAGTGGAGTAGTAGCAAGCTTTTTGCAAAGGGTGTCAAAGGCTGCGTTCTATTCAGCTTCATCAAAGCTTTATTTTATGGCGCATAAAAAGCAGCAGATGAATGGCTTTCTGTTTTACTATACCTTTTAGATACATTTTTGGAAACATTTTTTTTAAAATATTTTTGGAATCATCCACATTAATATAGACGCCGTCTAAGGTCTCTTAATGTAAATAATTCAATCAAACTGAGCTATTGATGGAATTTAAATATTTTACCAACTGTAAAGGCTTCCTTCCCTTTTTTTCTTTCTAACAAATTTTCGGAAGAATTGTTTTTGAATAATTTTTTTTATCAGGAAAGAGAAATGTATCTACGGAGTCTGTACGGAGTCGTAGAAATCTTTCTAGCACTAGGTTACATAAGTTTTCATTCAGAGCTAATCTTTTTCCATGCCATTGCATTTATTTTTAAATTTATTTCCATTTTAAAACATTTTCGAAAAAATAAGTCTCACATATTAGACTATATCTAGAGCTTTATCGATTCCCCAAAAAAAAGTATTACTTCAAAACGAAACTTTTAAGTGAACTTGATTGAGAACATTAAAACCGATCAAGGTAAAACTACAAGTAATTAAATCTTCTCAAACTGTTTCTCCATCCATATTCATGAAAAAAACCTAAAATAAAAATAAAAAGTCTTCCGTCCATTTTTTATTTTTTAATTGTAGACAAATTCGCAACTTTTCCTTCTTTTTTATGAAAATCTAACGTAATAAAGGAAACTAAGAAAATATCATAGTTCTTTTATACAGAAGTGATAATTAAAATCCCTCTCAAACTAAGCCACTGTTACAGCTACTACTACACTTTTTTCTATGGTCTGGTCTGTGACTCGGGTGCTATGTATTTTGGTTGGGCTTTGCTCGCATTTGCGTTGGCTTTTCTTTTCAGTTTTTATTTCTGTTAAGTGAAATGAGTATGCACCAAAACCATTCGAATAGTTGCTTCCACATAGTACTGACTCTCGGTTCAACTGTCGGTTCTGTTCCTTAAATAAATTTAGCTTAGTTTTTGAATGGTTTTTTGCACTTGAGAGGTTTATATTTTGCTGGTGCTGCTGGAGCTGTTCCGGCTGCTTCTTGCTAGTGGAAACGCTTGGCAGTATTAGATTTGCATCAGTTGAGTTGGTGTAAATGCATTTTCCAAGGGTAATCTCAGTTTGGCATATTTGTAGATGTGTTTCAAGTGTGTGTAAGCGTGTGTGTGTGTGCGTATCTGTGTGTGGCGTCTCGCTTTCAATGCCTGAGTACTATGTGTTGCAGCAATTGCTTGGGCGTTGCGGAATGCTGTCAAGTGTCTTGAATTATGCAGAGTGTTTTCAGCTAAAACTTTTCCCTATTAATTTCAGCTAACTCTCTTTCAATATGGCTTGATGGATGTGTATAAATTTGCGATAATTTTAAAGTTTTTGGGGTTACTATATATCAATACGTTGAATATAATGGCATTAGTTATCTGACCACGCATCGTATAGTGGCGAATATTTACGAGTTGTTAGCTGAAATGGTTTAAAAGCTTGCCAGAACTTGAGTCGTTAAATTTATCTAACTATTGAAAGTGTGAAAAAAAATTTTTTTTTTTAAAAAACATTTTTTGTTGGGATATTTTGGTACAATATTGAAAATGCTATTTGAGATGAGTCGAACAAAAAGTAAAAGAACTCCAATAATCTGTAGGTAGTGTACATTTTTTATCTAGCTTTATTTTTATTTTTTTTTCAAAACGCGATTTTTTTTGACGCAAAAATCGATTACAGAAAAGCTCCATACTTATTACTTAGGATCCGTCTCTTCAGGAAATAGTAATATTTTTACTCAACAGAACGAAATGTAATTCCCTTATTTTACTATATTATGTCACTAAAGCAGCAAGATTTTCAGGAAATTTTTATAACAACACAAATTTTCAGATTAAATTTTTTTGGTTCCTTTTTTTTATTCAGTTTTGACAGTCCCGAAAGAGGATTTTAGACCAATATCAAACATTCTTTTGGAAAAATGTTAGATTTAAGATGCTCTAAAAAAAATTTTTATTTGTAGCGGTTATCAAAGTGAAACATTGGGAGAGCTGTTAATACAAATATTAAGAGAGCGAAAGAGAGTAATTAATATTAAGATTTACAAGCCAGTTTGTCATATCGATTTTGAAGACAACTAGTTATTTCCACTAGTCGTCTTCAAAATCGAAAATTGTCTTGGAAATCCTTATATCAATAACTCTCTTTGTTAATTGTTTAACACTCTCATCTTAAATGTTCTGTAATTCACAATATATATTTTGAAAATATCCATCAATCTTTGATTTTGATCCCTGGTTTACAATGAATATGTAATTGCTTCATAAAATGTTGAACCCATTAGCACTACTTATAACTATACTATTTAGTATTATGATTCAAATTATATTTGATTTAAAAATTCATAATCCGTTTGAAATTATAATTTCATTATTTTTTTAAATTTATAAGAGGATATTAATGTTGATTTAATATCGTTTAGGAGTATTTCTTCTTTTGTGCGAATTTAAAAAATAAACTTTATACCTTCTTCTAAAGGCGGATTCCCGAGGAGTTTTTTTTTAAAGCAAAACGGAATCTTTCAAATTTTCAAAGATTTTGTACAACCCTTTTTTTTAACATATCATCGAGCATAAGTCCTTATAAATAAATAAGTTTCTCACAGCCTTAAACATCCTGATATTTGCAACCATCATCTTGAATTCTTCAATCAGAGGATATAAAAATTGTGTTTTTTTCCTTAAATAATCTTTAGAATTTTTTTTTCAAAGTTATTTTAATATAACAACAAGGAATTCTTTAAATAAGCATGTTATCCACAATCTCTATAAGTGCAATTACTGTGACATTATGTCTTTCGCTAACATCATCTTGAATTCTTTTTCCAATATTTACCAATCGGTGGATATCAATCTTTTGTTTTCCTGAACTGACTGTCACTAAACTTTAATATTAGCTCTAGAGATTTTCCAAAGCTCTTTTTTCAACAAGTACGTCATCCAAAACCCTTAACTACAGTATGCGCAATAACTATAGCATCCTGCCATTTACAAACATCTTAAATTTTTTATCGTTTCTCTTCACAACTCACTATCGTTTCCATTAAATCTCTCATGCTGAATTAATTTCCACACACATAGCATTTTTATAAACACCTTCATATTCATAGCTGCTGTAACATTTATATCTAAATATTTATAACAACAATTTTTCAGCGTAAAATTGTTGATGTCTTCATATCGCTTCCTTTTCATCTTGGTTATCTAGGCAAAAAAATTGTACGAAATAAAAAAACTTGCCATAATCTGCAGCATTTACCTAACAGCAGATACTTTTATGTGTATCTTGAAGATCTTTTAGCAAATCTTTTGCTCGATGACAAATTGCTTAAATACAACGCTGCAAGTTGTGTGCAGCGCAGTGTTGCAATTTATGCAAAGAAATGCAACAGCAAATAAACGACAAAACCAATGGACAAAACGACAGATGCAACTACAGTGAAGCACCAGCAGCAGCAGCAACAACAGCAACAACCGTAGCTACTTTTTTATGCTGCCGCAGAACAATTCAACATGTATTTTTTAAATGTTGGTCATAAATTTTTGCGCACTGTGCGTGGCATGGCCTGGCGCGTTCGTTTTGCAGTTTTTCCAGCATATTTCCGTGTGGCATGTCTCCTTTTGTTGCAGAGCGCACTAGCTGTTGCTGTTGTTGTTGTTGCTGCTGTTGTTTATGTTTTCATTCCTTGCCGCACTCATACATAAATACATGTTACCTCACTCCCTGTAAGTATTTCATAATACACCCAGTAACAGCCTGGGTGGCTGTCTGTCTCTATGTATGGTGGTGACCAAAAAACAAGCAGCTCGCCCTAGGTGCAAAAATTACCAAGCACAAGCAACACCAATACCAATCTCGAGCTACAGTTCCAGTTGTTCTCTCTCTATACGCCTTAGGACAACGCAAAGCCAAACCAAACTTGCAATCCCAAACCCAAACCCGAAGCCCCAATCCCAAACCGTACTCGCATATTTTGAGGCATGGCGCATTGCGTTTCCAAGCGCGCTCTAGTACCACACACAGCCACACACGCATAGTTAGTCGGTTGGTTGGTCGGTCGGGTCCGTGGGTTACAACTCCCCTAGGAGTATTTATGCGGCTCGCAGGCAACATACATTTTTACCAAGCTCTTCGGTACGTTAACTTTTTTGCAGCACTATAACTTTGGCTGTCGCTACCGTCGCTGATATTGCAAACACGCTCTTTTCTCATAGACAACAAATAACGTATCTTTTTTATATATTTTTTTTTTTTGTTCATGTTTGGGGTTCGCATCTTTTGTCTATCTTTTGTAATAAATTCTCTATATATGTATATATTTTAGATATACAATGGACACACTCACTCATATCTGTGGTTTCTGGCATGTAATTTGAGCTGTATATTCAGGTAGTCCTTAGACGGACAGGCAGACATACAATCAAGCAACTTTAAGTATGCCCAGCTAATGTTCATCAAGACTGATAAGGTCTTTGAGAGATACACTGTACCCAAAGGCAACAAAGGGCATAATGGTTTTTTGGCAAACGTATGTTACAGGCAAAAGATGAGTCTGGGTAGTCATGTTTTATGAGTCTTCCAAATCAGATGTTATCGGACGTATTACCAATTTCGATTCACAATGATATTTCTTCTTGGAACAAAAGTGAATATGAGGGAAGACGTCCATTAGATGACAAATAAGAAGCTAGCAGACGAATTGAAATTCGTAGAAAAAATATTAATATCTTGGAAGATATCGATAAGACCTCGAAATCAGACGCCAACAGGCCTGTCATTTTGAGCAGTTAACATGGAAATACAAATCCGAAAAAAATTTTCATATTTGTGACCTCCAAAAAAGAAAAGGTCGATTTCAATTTGTCGAATTGGCAAAACCATTTCTTCCGTTGTTTTGAATCGTAATAGAAAACCGAAGAATATTGTATATCTGAAATGATATCCACTAGAATTCTAAAAGAGTCGGGCCAGTTAAATGAATTGTATTATATTTTTCGAATTAACAACCCAATTCTCTCAGACATTTTGAGCAATTATCATTGAAATCGAAATCTAAAAAAAAAACGTTATATCTGGGAAGGTATCCATTAAACTTCCAAAGAAGATGCCAACAGGCTAGTCAATTTGTGTTGGCATGTGAATCGAAATCCGAAACAAATCTATATATCTGGGACTTCCTAAGTTATTTTAAATCGAATGTAGACTGTATATCTTGAAAGATGGGGGGCACCCAGTTCATGCTTTGGTTTGGCCCACTTCAGCTATCCATTTAGAACTAGTAATATCTTATCACTACAAAACATCTGTGCCGATGAAGGCATTGAAACCACTTGGAAAATTCTCTTAGCTAGGCACTAAACTGCTTTAAATATTCCTAAAATTCGAAATCGTTTCGAGCAAAAAAACAACAGAAAAGCTCTTTCGTCTTCTTAGCGCTAGGCACATAAGTGATTAAGCTGATTTAAATATCTTTAAAACTCCAAGTCGATGTAGAAAAGAAGAAAGTAAATCTTTTTTTAGCCTTAAGCACTTGAGAGATTAAACTGCTTTAAAGCAGTTTCGAGCAAAAAAAGATTTCCTTAACAGTAAAGCGCTTTCGTCTTCTTAGCGCTAGGTACATAAGTGTTTAAGCTGCTTTAAATATCCTTAAAACTCCAAGTCGATTGAGAAAAGAGAGTAAATCTTCTTTTCGCCTAGTCACTTGAGATATTAAACTGATTTAAAGCAGTTTTGTCTTAAATAGTTCCAAATGTCCCGCTAAAACACACCCGCTTCTCAACACTATAAATTCCCCAGCATATGCTCAGGTCATTATTACAGCGTAATCCACTGGTCGTTACTAGCCCATCTGTAACACATTTTTTAATCTTCCTCTTCCCATGTCCATTTGCATTTGGCAAAAAAGTTTTGAAAATTGTTTTCTCAAGCCATAATTTTCATATTGAGAGCCATACTCCTGCTGGCCAGGCGGCAGCCATCCGTCCGTCTATTTGCCTAATATATCTTCATAGTCGCGGCAGTTTAAGGCCTGAATGCTGCCTTTGCTATCTGGCTTGATCTCTTCAGGCCCATACGTTGTCATCGTCAAATGTCGAGATTTTCAGCCGCTTATTTCTATTCTATTCCTTTTTTTTTTTTTTTTGGCTTCCGCATATAATTCTCTGCTGACTCCTGCCACACTGTCTGCCGCTTTGTTTGTGCTTCATATTTACGACTGAGCTCAGTTCCATTCAGCATAGTCGGGAGAGACTGCTGTTGGTTGGGGCGGGCTGTTCCAGTCAAGTTGCATGAGAGTACGAGTATCTGATGCCATCATCTTTTAAACGATGGCAACAACGGCGGCGGCAATTCCTCAAGTGTTTTGGCTGCTGTTTGTGCTCCTGGGTCGAAGATGATGACGCCGATGCAAAGGCCCATGTCGACGTCGCTCCACTTGAAAATTTGGCATCAAATGTCAGCGGCCTTGTCCCTTGTTGCTGTAGTTCGGGATGTCGTTGTAGTTGTAGTTTTTACTTGCTCACTCTCTCTCTCAAGTGACTGACTCTGGGTGTCACTTTGTGTGAATTGTCGGCATCGAAAACGTTCTATTTAAATGAGTTTTTCAAATACTTGTGCACGTACGAAACCTTCTACTCATACTACACATAGCACTCCAAACCAATCGAAATGTCGGCGGCAACATCAACAACTATTCATTTATGTGTGCTCGCAGAGACTTTCTTTATTTTGTTTTTTTTTCTATCCCCCAAATACCACGCCTTCTAGCAGAGAGCACGCACTACGTCGTATCCGTCGTCCAACAAAAGTCCGACTCCGACAGTTGACAGCTTCCTTTACTGCAACCACTATTTGGGTTCTATTTAAATTCAGCCTTTACTCTACGGGTAAAGACTCAACTCATCTCATCTCAACTGAACTGAACTCTCAATTGAATTCATGCTATGTCATTTTTAATGAATCACTTAATTGTCGTCCAATGTTGGACTCGTTTGCTTGTAGCACGTTAGAGAGAAGTTTTTTCAAGTGGCTGGAAATACTTTAAATGATTTTTAGTCTAGGTTTTATGGCTAGATGTATGACCTGCTTTGGGAGTTGATAGCTTAGTAAATACAGAAACTTAAGGAAGCTTTTTTTAGTTATTGATACTTTCTTCATTACTTGTATAGCAGCTGAACTATCATAGGGATTCATACGGTTTCAGACCATTTCTGGATTTCTACAGTCTTTTCTTTCAGTTGAATTCGGTATCGAACAATGTGAAACGGATAATATTTAAGTTTTCTCCTAACGTTTTTGGAGTGAAGATTTGAAAGTGCTGCGTCTGTGATGGGGTTCTTAAAACAAAAATTAAGCTGCTACATAAATTCCATTATTCACTCCACATGGTATAGTTATAAGAACCTTTACTCAATACTATAGGGTGGGTCATCTGTTGGTTTGGTTGTTAAACACTCATAATTGGGAACATATACGTCCAAAGTGGATGCTCTTCGACATATGCCAAGTTGAAACCTACTCAATTTTAGTCATGGATCGTTTAACAATCGAATAACGAGTAAACGAGGTACAGGCGTACTATGTAAATGGTCGTTCTCTGAAAAAAACATAGTTGATGGCAATGTCGACTTGTCGCCAGGAACACCGGCACGCCATCGTTCCCAAGAATTACTCCTTGCAAGGAGTTCTTGCGTCCAATTTTCAATAGATGGGAGAACAGCCAGATGAGTTTTCGACTAAAAAGTCATCGAATATTACGATATTCGCATACGGGCCTATAGAGCAATGTCGACTAGTCGCCGGGAACATCGGCACGCCATCATTCCCAAGAATTACTCCTTGCAAGGACCACTTTGCGTGCAATTTTCAATAGATGGGAGAACAGCCAGATGAGTTTTCGACAAAAAAAGTCATCAAAATTTACGATGTTCCCATACGGTGCTGTAGAGCCAGCCGCGGCGGTCATTTGGGCGATATTATTTTTCATACATAAATACATAAATTTACGCAATTTTTTTAAAAATATACGAATAAAATGCAATTAACAAACAAACCAGCAGATGGCCCACCCTATACTACTCAATTCGTTAAAAAAATATACTTCTGAAGTCTGAATCTTATGTTATACTTTGAGCGCCAGTGGTATCCAAAAGCGTCATCTTCTCAATTCATAAACGATATCTTTTCAGAGATTAAAGCTGTTTTTTGAACTGTATCCAATATTAACAAATTTGAACATTATGGGCATCAGTGGCTTCATCTTTTAAATTCTTAACCTTGCCTCATCTTTTAAGTTCAAAACCTTGGTTTTTTTTTAACGATTATATTCTTTAAAATTATAGCCTAAATTTCCGATAACATTAATAGTATTGATCTATTGCATCAGAAGCATCATCTAAGCTTCATCTTTTTAAGCCGTTGACTCATATTTTAGACATCGTGGTTCTATTAAATTCCGTTCTATTATTTATTTCAGAAAGAATAATAATCTTTCAATTCACAAATTACAGAACTATAGATATATAGCCTAAATTTGTTTTCGATAGCATACAATAGTACTGCTCTATTGCATCAGAGCGCCATCAGAGTATCATCTTATCTCCTCATCATCTTTTTAATTTCTAAGCTTTTCTTTTTAAGCCGTTGATTCATATTTTAGACATCGTGGTTCTATTAAATAATATTCTTTTATATACCTCAGAAATACTAAAAATCGATCAATTCACAAATTAATCTTCAAGGATTACAAATCTATAGATATATAAGTAGCTTAAATTTGTTTTCGATAACATTCAATAGTACTGCGCTATTGCATCAGAGCACCATCAGAGTATCATCTTATCTTCTCATCATCTTTTTAATTTATAAGCTTATCTTTTCAAAGATTACAGATCTATAGATATAAATAAACCTAAATTCAATTCAAATAACTTTCATTTTGCACCAGAAACATTATCTGCCAAGCTTCATCTCTTGCAGTCATTGAGTCATCTTTTGAGACAACGCCGCTCTATCAAAGTTTTTTTCATTATTTATACCATAGTATTACAATTTCGCATTTATCTTGTACTTTTTATGATTATTATCCTATCGTATAGTGACATCGCTGTTTTTTTTTTATTTGTAAAAATCTTCAGCTACTTAGCTAGTCAGAATATATTCTTCTGCTCTAGCTGACAACTTAATCTGAGCTCTAGGCTTTCATCTAAGCCGGCTTTTGCGTCAACATTCCTTGCAATGTCTTTACAGAACCATTAGTTAAACCTCACAAGTCCCAAATTCCCAAAGCAAGTAGCGTGCAGAATGTAACAAAAAAAAAAAAAAACAGCAAAAACTCTAGAAGATGAAATTACTCAAAAAACTTCAAGTGTCGTTGGTTGGCGTCAACATCTTTCTGTACTCTCTACAACTTTATAGTGCCTTCATTTATGCGGCTCCTGTTGTTGTTGTTGTAGTTGTCGTTGTCTTTGTAGTTGTTGTGCTTGCTCCCCTCTGGTTGTTTTAGTTCCTCTGCTGCTCCTTTTTGGCATTGCCTCGACACAGTCAACAGCACTTTGGCGACTTGTCGGCCGACCAAACCAGGCTAGTCAGCCGGACAGCCAGCCCGACCAGCCAGACAGCCTCTCTAAGAAATTTAAATTGTTTTCAACTTAATTTCGGAACCGTCTGTTCGTACCCAGGACCTAGTATATTACACAGTAGTGTATAGTTTGTCCGGCTGTGCGTGTGTGCATCTTCATTATAAAAACTTGGCACTCGTCCTAACAAACATGCCAATGTTTAGTAGTTGGCGTCGCTTCTGACGTCAGGCCGTTCGTACTTCCGTCCGTGACGTCTTTTGACTTGCCACATAAACAAATGTAATGAGGCCCGGAGACCGCCCTACAATGCAGCAGCATATTACAAAATATTTCTCTCGTCGGCGTGCTACGCAACACACTTTGGGATCAGAGCAAGACCAAGACCAAAACCGAGTTGCCAACTTCATCATGTTCCACGCATGATTCGGCATAAAATTTCGTTCACACCATTTAATTTTTTTTTTTTTTTTTTTTCCTTTGGTCACAATGTTGTCTCTTTCCGACACTCACTCATTTGTGTCGTTTTTGGAACGTGAGTGTTATATTGTTGACATTTCCAGCTCAGCGGCAAATTGTGTGAATTATAGGCGGCACTACACACATATATTTAGTTGCTGACTGAAAACTCCGAACTTTGCGCCGTAACCCCCTGCATGACTCTTGGTATTTATGGCAGCAAATGACAGGCTGGCAGCAGGCATGACAATGATGCCCCCCAGTTCCCCATCACACCCGAGAGCATATCGTATTGCCTATAAGGTCAGTGCGTTGCAACAAATGGGCGCATGCCTCTGCTGAAATTTTTTGAAGTCACGGCAGTCAGCCAAGTCACTGTCGGAGTCGCGCTAATTAAGTGCAACAGAACATACGATTTTATAACTTAAAATTTATGTTGGTTTTATGTTCTGGTTTTTTTGGGGCGCACTCTCTTCGTTCGTTTGCGGTTCGTGATCAATCAGCATATCGATATATTTGATATGTAATTAAGATGAACGTGCCTGCTGCTGTGCATCTAACTGTTGTTATTCCTGTTCTGTGGGTTCTGCTTTTGATATTACCCCTGGGAGTCATCGGTACGCTTTTTGGAAAGTTTGAATTTTAGTGCCACATTCTATAACTATACGGTTGCATTTGATTAGATGCTGCAGCAGCTGTGGGAACACTGGCGCCCACCGAGCCACATACCATTGTAATCTTGACTCATTTGTGTTATCGTTGTTTCTAAGCGTTTCCTCATTTCTTTTTTTTTTTGATGCTACTTTTTTAATTAGCGCTGGCCTTTTCAGCATGTAAGCCAAATTGCATAGCAAAACTTGAGTTTCAGTTTCCTTTTTAAATTCAACTTTAATCCTAGCAAGTCAGTTTTAATCCTTGTGCCGGCGCTACACTTAAAATAATTTGAAAACTTTAAGCAAAAAGAAAAAAAAAAAACGTAAGACGCGCATAAAACAAGAATAATTTGCTCGCTTAAAATGCAGCTGTGTGTTACTGTCTCTTCTGAGCCCCCCAACTCATCAAGCTCATCCAACTTTCCGTAACACTTCGGGGCAATTGTAGCTCTAGAAAAACTTTGGAAATGTCGCTTAGCCGGCATCTTAGCTGCGTTCGCTTTTAGCCTCGCGATGTCCACTTTATGCCTACGGTTATCACATCATTATTCAAGCATCAACATTTTCCTGGACAGCTTATATTTATGCTCTTTAAGTAGAGTAGGGTGTTATGAGTTCAACAAAAAGTTGGTTTATACTAGAATGATTTGAAATATTTCTTCTGGAAGTTCTTTTTTTTTTTATTTAAGGCCCATACGCAGCATGCCAAATTTACGAATGTAATGAAAAACTTCATATGAAAAATATAGTCACTACTACATATAGACATTAAGCTGGTTCTAGAAATTTCTAGGCTCAAAACTTATGTATTTTTCCTACTACATGAACAGAACATATATGGGCGAAAATAAGTGTTTAAGTCAATCAAATATTTAATTTAAAAAAAAAAGTTAAAAAACAATAAAATATTTTTTTTTAAACTCTGTTGCCAACTTAGATTTGAAAAAAAATATTGGTACAAAAATATTTAGTAGCTTAGTCACAGTTAAATAAAAAAGAAAAACAAGATTTTCAAATTAAACCGTAACGCGTCAAGCTTAAAAACGGAAATTTTTGACTTTTTTTTTTTTTGACCCTTGAATCGAATTGCATCATTAGTTTTCAAAAATCGCTGGGGGCAGTTTCCAGTACCTTATCCATTTTGTAGTATGTATTATGTATTATGCCAAGTCTAAATTTCAATCTTTTTTCCGAACTTACCCTGAAAGAGAAAAGAAAAATTTAAGTTAATAAGAAGTTCTGTTGTGCCTGTTAGAACAGGTAAAATTGTTTTATTTATTAGTCTTTCAAGCGTTTATATACCAAATAGAATAAAGATGTTCGCAATATAAAAAATGTATGGAAGTATGTTGTATGGATGGCAGGATTCAATGGATTGATAGGCGGTATAGATTGAAAAAAAAAACTATTCAACATTTAAATTCTTTGGAAGAGAGGAGTGTGTATAGGGCTCGTAGACAGTCTTCTGGCAACATTCCAACGTGGGAACGAGGTCAGACTTCACTTGTGTTCTCATCTTTTACTTAAGATCCGATAAGGAACTTCGTTTCAAAAATGTTTTATAATACAAAAATATTACATTAGTAAGAAATATTTCCGACGTAGGAAAAGACAAATATAGGATTTTTCGATTTAGAGAAACATTCTCATGATTGTTCTGGATTCCAGTCTACCCGTGATGATCTCAAGCACAACATTTGTTGCATTCAACTTTAAACTTTTTCTCCTCCAAAACCCATGGTCGAACTTACAGTGCATCTAAGCTTCGGCTAGCTAAACAGCTTACTCTATATTTGCTTTTGCCTTTGTCAAAGTTAAAGTTAAGCTACTTGAGCGACATTGTTGAAATCGGTAATTTGCTTGCAACAGCAACAACAACAACAACTACAACAAGAACAGACGTGTCCATAAAAAAAGCTCCGCGACGAAGCAGAAACAAGCGTAGAAGAATGGTTCGTTCGAGCGATTGCCGACTAACGACTTGAAAATCCTTATTAATCACAATGCCAGAACCAAAGCCAGAGCCAAGTTGGTCAACTTGTCCGGCTAAAATACAGACACATGCGGATTGGAGTGAAGTGTGTGTGTACCCAACGCCAACTTGGGGTCTACTCATGTGGTTGACCATAAAAAGCCAATGCTGATAAGCGAACGGGCAACATGGCCAGGACGACATGAGCTCTCTGGCTCTGGTCCACAACTACTCATTTTCAATTAATTAATCCAACAACATTCCTAAACTATTATCGCGGCATATCTCAAATATTTTCTTTAATTACGACAAAAAACAAACAAAATGGATGGCAGAAAAAAAAAAAAAAAGTGGGTATAAAAAAAAAAGAAAATGAAAAAAATTGCAAGCCCAAGTTTTCTTGGCCATAAAGACGACAAAGACGAATGCGTAAAAAAGGCAGAAAAAAAAGTTAAGTGGAGTTAAGAAAAAAATCTGACACCTCGAACAATCAATACATCATCATAAGCGGCATGCAAAAAAATAAGTACACCAAATAAAAAAAAAACCAAAGGGAAATACTATATACCAGAAATAACTAAGCAGACACGCACACACAATTACAGGCACGACAAGGAGTGTGTGTGCCAGTGTGTGTGTGTGTGTGCGTTGGCATCTAATGTAAAAAATTTATGCCATTCAAAATTAGCAAAGTGTTATCTAAACGCATAAATTACATGCACGTACAATGTGGCAGGCAGCTAGTAACTTGTGGCAGCGGCAGCCGCGGGGGCATGTGCACCCAACATAGCCTGGACGGCCAAAACCAAGTCAGGCCAAAACCAAACCAAGGCAGTGCGGCGCATGCAAATTCTGCGAGCTGCGTATGTGTGTGTGTTTTCGTAGTGCCTGCGATAAGTTGAAAGACGTTGCTGAAGAAGCTGCCACAGCAGCAGCAGTTTATGTATGTGTGTATCTGTGTGCCAATGCGGCATAAACGATGCCAACAACTGATTGTGACGTGAACTAAGCTCGTAATGAAAGCATATACCAGGGGGCCAGGCCAGAACAGACCAGGCCAGGCTAGGCCAGGCCATGCCACAACCAGCCTAGGCTCTAGACCCAGGCCAAGAGACTGCCAGACAGCCAGACCAGACCAGACCAGTCCAAACCAAGCCAAGCGACAACCAACAGCGCCGCCAACAACGACCATGGCCAAGACAAAGTACAAAGACTTCAATAGACTTCAACGCAACAAAGTATTTTGTTGCTGCCGCGCTGCTGTTGCAGCAGTTTCTGCGGCAGTTGCAGCAACTGCCGCTGCTGCTGCTGGACTCCGAACTCCGAAAAGCCGACGACAATGAAGCCCCTTAGAAGGCGGCACGGCGCTCGCTAGCTGCATTTTGCCAATTGGCGCAGCCACCATGTGAAATAATGCTGCAGTAGGCACGGTGGGACAAAAAATTAAAGCTTAGCGCAAAAAAGGGCAAGGTGCTTCCAAAAAATTCTAGTTTGCTTTCGATTATTTCAGTAATTTATTTCAAAATGGACGATGGGTTTACACACAAATACATTTTTTTCACAGATTTTAATGAATTTTTTTTTTTTTTTTTATATAATTTTAATTTGAAACTTAAGCAAACTGCCTAGATATTTTAAAATGAAAGCTTTTGAACCGGTGCCAAGAACATAATAGTTCCCATTTCGCAAAATTAGGTAACGCTTTCAATAAATAATTTTCTATGCTATAAATAAGTAATAAAAAGTAATAAAATTAAATTGACTAAGCAAAAATAAAAAACGAAAACAACAAATTTTAATGTTAATCCATTTCCATTTAATTATTTACATTAGTAAGCCTGCTTTTATTACACTATTACCAATTTTGTCATAAAATTTTCACAGCACGTAATTGCTTTGCGAAGCCTTATAAAAGCATAGAAGAAACTTAAAAAAAATGTTATAAAAAGCGGAGAACATGCACATTTAGAGACATTCCGGTAGAGATAAACATCGTGTTATCGTTTTTTTTTTTGGTCATAAAAGCTTTAATTGCCTGTTAATAACTAAACAAAAAAAAAGGCTTGATAGTAAAAGACATAAAGTGGGTCTAAAGATTTGTAAGGCTTCAAAGGAGTTGCCATGGAGGTCATAAATTTTAGAAAGCATTAACCTAATAGAATGAAGTTTGTGCACTTTTTTACAAATCACTTAATGTATTCGCTTATAAAGCTCACATTCATTTACAATGGCGATGGCCTGGTTGCTCGCACTCTTTCTGAACATATTAGATTTAGTATTAGATACTTAGTCTAATGAAAATAAATAAATAATTTAAAAAATTTTGTGGCTGTAGCTTATAAAGCTTAACATAACATCTACAGAAACTGACTGGCAGGAAGAAGAGGCTATAATCTTTCTATTTTTAGAAGCTTTCAAGCGATTGTAAAATTGTTTGCAGCATAGCAATTTTAGTTAGATGATGATAAAATTCTGCTACATGGGTACAAGGTATAAAAACATGCCTTATAAGCATACTTAAATCAAATATATACTCGTTAGGTTTCTCTAACTTTTCCCATAAGTGTACTTTTGCTATTAACTATTCATAAAATCCGAGATTTTGAAATAACCCTCAAGCACCTAGAAATAAAGCTAAACTCTAATAAAATACCACACAAGACCATAAAAAAATAAACTTTAATTAGAAATAAATTTAAATCAAGAATAATTTTTTTTAGTTTAATTTTAGACAGTGATTTTTTAATTTTAAGCACAAAATTCCAGATTTTTTTTTAAACGATAATACAATCTTGATTGTTGTCCTTGCCCTTTTTTAAAAAAGATTTTTTAAGCTATATATCAAATTTTCATAATATTTTCATCAAAATTAAACAAATATCACGTTAAAAATTATTATTCAATTCGTCGACTTTTTCAAGAAAAATTCGAGTTTTTAATCGTAAACAAAATCTTAATTTCGTATTTTGAACAATCTTGGAATACGATTTATCTGGCTTATTTGAAAAAACAATTGTTTACGTTTTTAGAATGGAAGGACCACTCTTAAGGCCAACAAATTTATAATTTATGAATGTTCAAGATTAACATTAGACTGGTAATTACCTTATTATATAATCCTATTTTGAGTATTTTAACAATTTTTGATTTTGTTATAAGAATTTTTGGTCTAGTTCAAGTTTAATAATTGATTTTATTTTTAGAATTATGGTCGTATTTTAAGAATTATGATTTTAGCTTATGAATTGGTTGTCTTATTTTAAGAATTATAAATAGCAACTTATATATTTGAGAAAAATTGCATCGCAGACCATGTTTTCTATTATTTTTTGATAACTGCAGTAGATTAGTACTAGTAGAGGTATTTTAGAGGTCATCTTAGATTCTTATGTTCCGATTCAGATATCCCAAAAGCATATAAGAAACATCGCGACCAGATCACGACATTCTTTTTTTTTTTGGTATGGTTGTATAATTAATAACTAAGAGCAACAGAAAATGTTCCATCTGTATCTTAAAAACTTTTAAAAAATGTAAAAACCGGTAACATAAAAAAATAAGCTGCTAGCTCTGTTATTTTAAGCACAGTACCTTCCTCTACAATAAAAAGCTAAATTCCTTTCAATTTAAGCCAATTTTTTTTGTGACCCATAAAAATGACATTTGCACCACTGTGCAATAGTACGCATTGCAGTCAAGGCACGACTTTATGTCTAAGCTTTGTGGCTGGGCATTTAAAGGCACACACAAAACACAAGGAAAGAAGATATAAGCACGACATAAATGGTACTTTATATCTGAAAGATATTATTTTTCAACAAACATACACACAAAGTTTATGATTTTTTCTAGATATTTTGTCATCTTTATTATCAGTTGAAGCAGCTGAATTCAAGTGCAGCAGTTGCAGCAACAGCCAAATGGCATAAAGTAACCAAATAAGCAATGGAATTGGCCCAGGTGAGTGTCATACATAGCTCTGTTGTTGCAACAGGCAGGCAAGGAAGCCGCAGCAACTGGCTAGTTGGCCAGGCTCTTAAGCAGTTGACCAGAAAACTTTGTGCCGCTGATGTCGTCTGCAGCACAATGGTCAGAAGACCAACAACAAAACAAGCACAGTGCCAACAATTGTGGCAAGTGGCAAGAAGCATACCATGTGGCACTTGTGCACAGCAGCGCGTACACTTGCCACTTGGCGTCTACTTGGTCTTTTGACCAAAAGCTGTAAAGGAATAAAGGTGTGTGCACCAAAAAGGGGGCAAGTTCTAGCAGCTTGTGCGTCATATTTACGGTTTGCTTGGCCATATAAACAACATTATTTGGTGGAACCCGTTGCTCGTACAAACAACCCTATCTAGAGCTGACTTGGCCCAACTCCTATCATAAACTAGTTTTACGCATAGATACTCACACACACACTTATTCCTAGATCTTGACATATGTATGGAACTATATTAATGCGTAGCGCTACTGACTTAAGCATTTGGGAAAAGCATTGGAAATGGTTTACCTCTGGCTTCAGAGCCGGAATGTGTGTGCTTTGCGGTTGCTTTTGTTGTTGACTTAGGCGCAACGCCAACGCTCTCCAGCTCTGGAGCTGCAGCTACTAAACTCTATGGCTTCTACTGCTTCTGTCCAACCAACAATCAAATTGAAAACCACAAAAACGAAAAAGAAAACCTGAGCTGGCATATTGCCGCTATTGTCTTTTATAGTTTCCTGGAACGTTTGCTGCCGCCCTGACTTCATCCATATATGCTTTGGGTTTTGGCTTCAGTCAACTCTGCCATGGTGCAATACTCCAGAGTATTGTGTGGTTTTAGGTTTTTTTTTTACGATGTCTTTAACCAATGCTTGGTCGTGTCGTTTGTCTTCTTCATGAGTCTGACTGCACAGTGGTACCTGCTGGGCTTCCTACATGTTTGAAATATGATTTAAAACTTTTGGCAAAAACTTTGAAAAAAAAAAAAAAACAGTACAAAAATCGCTAACGTTCAAGTTGGACGTGACCGACTTTGATATGCCCAAACTATTTTTTCCAAAAATTATATTTATGCTGGAAAATGAACAAAAAAAACAGCCCCAACGAACTTTTAAAAGTTAGTTGAAAAACTGAAATTTATAGGAACATTTTTTTTTCACCTATGTATCGATCGATCGGCATTTTTATTTTTGAAAAATCATTGGGTGCAGTTATTTTTCCTTAGAAAAAGCTTTTCAAAATATTTGTGCCAAGTCTAATGTGTATGTTGTGGTACATAGAAGTAAACACAACGACAAAAAGTTTCCTCCTTTTGTTTATAAAGCTCACATGAACCCACATACCCACTCTAAATAATATTTAAAAGATGCATTAGTTTTTTACTAGTTTGGCTACAACTAATGTCTTCATTCGTTTAAATGAACTATTATATCTCTTCAGTTTTCGGGCATAATAGAAAGCCATTGCTGGTTCCAGAAAAAAATGTCAAGGAAAAGTCCAAGTTTTAGGCACAGATCGATTCTTTACAAGGAAGTGTAAGCATACTATAGTTCGATTTTAACATGATTAAGAGGCCTGGAAACATTCCTGGGTAAAACCACAAAATGGAAGGTGTGGGGGGGGGGGGGGGGGGTAACTTCAGGTAGTTGCAAGTTACTTACTTCTGCTAAAAACCACAAAATTCTATGAAGGTTAACAAGCAGAGACGTCGACTAAATTTACACTCTCCATCTAATCATAAAATTTGCCGATTTATGTTAGATTTAAGATCCATTTACCCTTCTCTAAACCCACTCCTGCGGAAAACTACGAAATTCTATGAGGGCTTAAATCATCACAAAACCAAATCACAAAATGGAAAGTTGGAGGGGTACATTAACCTACAACTACCAGGGCTCACTGCTGCTAAAAACTACGAAATTCTATCAAGCTTAACTAGCGGAGATATCAACTCAATTTAGAAAACATCTACCTCCTTATGATAAAGTTTGAAATCCCCAACTCTTGAAGTTTCCGAAATAGATTCATTGTCCATCTTATTAAAAAATTTGGCGATTTAGGGTGCAAGATGGATTTACCCTTCTCTGAACCCACTCCTGAGGAAAACTATGAAATTCTGGGAGAGCTTAAAAAACTGAGATATCGACTTAATTCAACAAACATCATCTACATTCTTTTGAATTTGAAATCTTCCATCTCCAAAAGTCTCTGAAATATGTTCCTTCTCCAGGTTCTGCCTGGATACACTTATGGGCAAATCCATATAATTTGGGTGTTTAGCCACCAAGACCTAATGACCTCTCCTCCTTACATTGACTATAACGAAATTCTGGTAGGTTTAATAAGCAGAAATATCAACTCACTTAAACAAACATCATCACCTGCGCAAAACTAAGAAATTCTGGCAGCACTTAAAAGCAGAGATATCGACTCAATTCAACAAACATCATCTTTCTAGTCATTTACTGCTTTTATATTACTAGCTCTCATCTCTTCGAAATACATTTTTTTTTCCATGTTCCATACTTTCTTTTGTATTCAATACATATTTTTACTCAACTTCTATAGAGTATCAAAATGCCAGTTACAAAACTACGCTATATTTTTTTTTAATGTGTCTATAGTGACCCACTTAAGTTCAACTTGGCTGTTGTCTAATAGTCATTACTTATATTAAAACTAATATAATATGGCGAACCATAAATTTTTGTTATTTTTTAAGACTTCTCAGCATTATTTATATTTATGTTAAGCTATTAAGACTATGCAGTTTATTATTCAAGGGGAGTGGATCATTAGACTAAATATTTTACAAATTATAGTGGCTGATATGAAATATTTGGTATAGTCATGTAGATAGTTGGAACAAGACCAGAACTAATTGATTTGTTATTTTTTATGAACAATTAAAATATCTACAAATATTGGAAAAAAAGAATCAAAGGCAGCACAATAGATTTGTAGTACAGCTTCACCAAATAAAAATTTTATGACTAATCTCAGAGGCACCTTACCTATACGACTTTAGACTGTCAAATCCATTAATGACCAAATATTCAAACTAATTCACGAAAGAACTAAAAAAATTTAATGCAAGTAGTACTTTGACGGATTGTACTAAGGGGTTCACCCACATTGGTACTTCCCAGCTCCAATATGACCATTAAGACAAAAGATATTATCTTGGTTACTATAAGAGCTAGGATAACCAAACTTGACATTAAAGTTGGAAATATGGCTTGAAAGTCATTTGCGATCTCTGATATATATACACTTCAAAGTGAACCAGCCCCAAATCCTAGATCCGCTTCTGAGTTAGACGAACAAAGATGGCTAAATCGATTGTCCTCATCATTTTGGTATAGGGAATGTGTAATATTATAGGTTTCTTCGCAAAACATATAGTAGTTCATTTTTTTTTTAAAGAAAGCCACAAGTTGCTTTTTCACTCTCTGAAAGAGATTGCAATCCAACTTGTATCATAAAATATGGTTAAGCGAGAACTACTACAGAAAATTATTTTGACTAAAAAATGTCTCATTTATTAATTAACAGTTCATAAAAGATACCTTCAAGATTGTTATGAAAAAAGAATGCAGTCTATCCAAGAGAGAGAGCACTCACACTCACAGTTATTCTCATGTTTGAATAAAACAGCCTTGACACTTATGGCACTTAGAAACACTTGTTTTAAGCCATAATAGGCCTCAAGTCTCATAAAAAGTACCCAACGGAGAAGCTAACATAAAAACTGTCTGCTCATAAACTGGCTCTTGTTTAATGTCTCATATATATAAAACTTAACGGCAACACCTACTACGAAACTCACACTTTGGAGAAAAAAATAAATAATAGTAAAATGTAGAAACTACAGCTACCTACTACTACTACTACTAGGGAGCTATTAAATATAACTGCAGCTTATGACTTAATATGGTCTGGCAGTCATTGATGGGTTACATTCCATAAAAACGATGCCAGCATAAATAAAAGAAACATAATTTACACAGTTTTTGGGTTTTCGGGCTTATGAAACATTCATAACTGACAATAACCGAAAAAAAATTGACCAGAAACTGCACATATAACAAATTACAGCAAGCCCAAAACCGCGCGGGTATCATTAAAAATACCAAAAAAAAAAATTAAATTTAAAGTCAAAAAAAAAAAAAAAAAAAGAAATCCATCCATGAGAGCCAAGTCCAAGTCCGAATCCAAGTGCAAGTTCGAGTCAAAGTCAAAAGCTGTAGTTACCAACTGGCGCAGCAGCGTAACGAATTTTTATTTGGCTTTGGCCAAAAGCCGCCAACTTGGTAGACTTGCAGGTCTTCGAGCAGGGATGAGCCGCAGCAGCAGCAGCAGCAGCAACAGAAGAAGCTGCAAACAGACGTTGTCCAAAAGAGATAATACAGTTGATAATAATCCCAGCAATGTAACTCAATCTGCTTCTAAGCCAAAAACCAATGCAGGACACGCTGTGACGCTTCACTGTATATATAGGTATATGCCCTGGCCAACTGGTATGTGTAGTGGACCAAGTTAAGGCTCAGTTCCAGACCAAGTTACTAACCAAAGCATACTAATATAATGTGCATGAATGATGAAATGCAGCATAAGCTGGATGGAACAGCCAAGTAGAGACACTGAAAAACTGGACTTGGTTGTACATTATTCTATATACTGGCGCTCAAGTTCTGTTTGGATTCTTTGGCAAGCTCAACTTGGCAGTTGAGAGGCGCAGAAGAGACGGCAACGTAGACTGAACCGGCAATGGCAGCGTTTCGACGATTTTGGACATTGGGACTGAACGACGCCTGCTATTAACGTCCAGCGCACACATGAAACAAGATATTTTTACAGTACTACTTACTGGCCACATCTTTTCCTTCAAGTCGAGACGTTATTATTGCCAGAGCTCGTCTCTTTTGTTGTTGTTGCAAGACAAGTTTGCCCTTGCCTTTGGTTGTCCCCACCCCTTTCTGCCACACTCTCTGTAAAATGTATGTAAGTTTTCGTGCTTGATGGCACTCAGCTTTGCCACTCGCTGAGCTCCAATATTCCCGCAGTCTTTTTATTTTCATTGATGCACTTACGCAAGGTATCTTAGCTTTTGGCAATAGTTCGTAAGCGAATATATATTTTGGATCCTGATAGAGCATTCATACACACATGGTTAGCCACCACAGCAGAAACTATTGATGAAATTATTAATTGTAACGATGAAACGATCGACGAAATTGATGCAACGATCTGTCCTATAATGCCTCGATCGATTATTGAGGAGACGTTGTATAAAGTATCGAAACTGGAGGTATATTTAAAAACAAAAATTTATTGTAATTTTGAATCAATCTATCCTATAAAGCAAATATCGATAATATCGAAGAGTCGATCGATGAAAAAATCGAAAACCGAGCTATACTTAAAAACTTTTAAAGAGCTCTTTATATCTTAAAAAAAAGCAATTTCTCAAATGTTTATTGTTGTCGATTATATTGAAAAAACCGATCGAATCTATCGATGAAATAACGATGGAATAAATCAATAAAACTATCTATCCGCTCAATCAATTATTAATTCGTGACACGATCAAACATTTATCTATTCCGTCAGCTGTGAAAATCTATAAATAGGTTCTCTCTTTTATAGAGTCCTTTTGATGAAACGATCGATTATATCGATTGGGAGGGTCTATATTTGCATATATTTATGTCTTTACAGATGTCTAAACCCATAAATAAGTACTCTCTTCCATAGAGCCCTATCGATGAAACAATTGATTTTATCGATTAGGATGGCCTCGACTTGATGTGCAGCAGCAACTAAATCAACCTAGCTCGGTGAGTTTAAAAGTAATCTGATCTGCTGGAGCAGCTGTTTGTGCTTACCCCTTCGCATTTTCACCAGTGCTCCAGATGTTGGGGTTATCGATTAATTTTGTTTATCATCGTATCGATCTGCCTGCTACAGGTAAGGGTCTAAGTGACTTGGATCTATCTGAAATGAATCTATCTACCCTTTGCGTTTCTTTTAAAGAGCTGAAAAACTATCGATATGATCTGCTGGAGCAACAGTGCTGAAAACTAGTAGTTGAAGTTATCGATTATATTTGTAGATCATCGTATCGATCTGCCTGCTACAGGTGAGGTTCTAAGTGACTTGGATCTATCTGACCTGGATCTATCTAGTTCTTTGCGTTTCTTTTGAAGAGCTGAAAAACTATCGTTCTGATCTGTTGCAGCAGCTGTATGCTCTTACACCTTCGCATCTTCAGCAGTGCTGAAAACCAGTTGTTGATGTTATCGATTATTTTTGTATATCATCGCATCGATCTGCCTACTACAGGATCAGAGTCTTCGGTCTAAGTGACGTGTTCAGTTGGATCTATTTAATCCTTTGCATCTCTTTTTTTTAATAGCTGAAAAACTATCGTTGGCACTATCGATAATTCAACCTAGACTTGTAGGAACTATCGATTATTTTTGTATATCATCGCATCGATCTGTCGGTACAGGACCTGAGGCTTGAGTCTAACTGTCGTGTTCAGCTGGATCTATCTAGTCCTTTGCGTCTTTTTTTTTAAAGCACGAAAACTATCGTTGGCACTATCGATATTATAATTCGTTCTAGACTTGTATTGACTATTTTAAGATATGGATAGCGCCACAAACTGAAGCAAAACAGTATCCTCAGATATTTAACAAAAAGATGTTGTATTAAGAAATGTTGTCTGAATTATCAGACGAAAGTGTATTCCAAATTCGTTTTCCACTACCCAACAATTTTTTACAGGTTTCCACTCTTTCTTATTTTCGTTTTTTATGTGGTACAAAACGACACACGCTGCATGCGGCCGACGACGACTACGCGACGACGTTGGACCCTGGCTCCGAAGTTGGGTTTGCTTTTGGATTTACTTTGGGCTTGACTTCGACTGCGACTTGGACATGGTTGCGGTTGGGTTGCCTCTCTGTTTGGGGCCGCCGGCTCGTGTGAGTAATAGGCGGCGTTGCCGGTGTAGTAAATGAGCTTACCAGGTGATACCAAAACACAAAAGAAATTATAGTAATCAAATCATTTTTATGTTAAATTATGATCGACAGCAAAAGGCAGGCAGGCAAAGGCAAAGGTAAAGGCAAAGGCAGTACGTTGAAAATGTATCTGTAAGATACACATGAGAAAGAGCTGGCAAGACAGTGTGATAGAGATGGAGACAATTCGGTTTGGTTGGTAGGAGATTTTGCCGTGTTGTGTAGTGGTTTTTTAATGAAACTTTATACTAAATAGTAAATTGTTGTTGCGGCCATTGCAGTCTTTTACTTTATTGATGTTGTTTTTGTTGTAGTTATTGTGATTGTTGTTGTTGTTGTACCTACCACTAGCTATGGCTAATTATCTTTTGGATTGCAACAAGTTTATTAATGTTTATGTGTTGGTAGGAACACGACAACGACGACGTAGACAACGATGATGACGACGACAACGACGTCTATGTAGTAGAGAGATACTATGGACTCACTTGAAGATCAGCGGCGCGTTGAAATTTATTGTTGTAGTGCTTCATTGAGGCGCGGCGCATTTTGCGCGATTTTAAAAGGTTTCAATGAACATTTATTATGATTGCTGTAGAACCGAGCAGCAGCAGCCGCAACAGCATCAGAGCTAAAGTTGGCCTATACCGAAGTGTAGTACCTGTCCACTTGGCCAGGCTAAGGCGAAACGAATTGACTGCAGTTTGCTGGCTCTGGTGTTGGTTGGCTGGCTAATAATAAACATGTTTGTTGTTGTTGTTGTTGTTTTTCTTTGGCTAATACTACACTATACATATATCAAGTTTGCTTTGCTTTGGTTTATTAAAATAAATGTTCATGTTCATGTTGCTCTTTGGCTCCCCTCTTTTGACACTTTGCTTACTGCACAGCGAGAAAAACACCTTTAAGTTTGCAAGTGCTCCAAAAACAACTCACATAAATTTTTAAGTACAAATTGCTTTCGAAACACTGTAAATGCGCTCAATTTGTACGGATTAAAACGAACGTAAAATAAGTACAGGAAAAATATAATGATTAGTAATAAGCCATTAAGTCTTCAAAACTGTCAGTGGAATATCCTTTACCCGTTTGCCTTGTGTCTCAGTTGATAGAAGAGAACAGATAAGTAGCTAGGGTTTGCCAGGAATGAGTGGTTTTCACCAAAAGTCAACATTTTTGTTTATGAGGCTCACATTAGTTTATTAACATAGCTTCAGTGGAATTTTTTTTCTGTTTTTAGATGATAAGTGGAAAGAAAGAATGGTTTGCGAAAAACGAACGATTTCCACCAATAGTCAACATTTTTATATATTAGGCTCACACTTAAACCTTGTTTGGGAATATATCAAGAGAAAGTTTATTTTTTTATCTCAGTTTTCAGGTGAAAAGGTGTGCGGATGGATGGTTTGCAAGAAACGAACGAATTTGATCAAAGTCATTATTTTTGTATATAAAGTTCACATAACACTAGAACCAAGTTTGTGTATATATAAACAGAAAGGAAATTTTTGACTCAGTTTTTAGATGAAAAGGTGTACGGATAGAGAAACGAACGAGTTCGATCAAAAGTAAAAATTCTATCTAAGGGGTAAAAAATATATATCTATTATTCAAGTTTTTATCCCACCTTGACAGTTCGGATGTAAGCCTTAATCATCTATTCTCATTAGAAATGGTTGGCGTTTAGTTCTTTATTTTTTTTTTATATATCAAAATTCAAATACTATATTCAGATCATTGAAAACTATAAACGCGAAAAAATTTAGAATCGCCAAACTTAGATCTTGTTGCAGCTTGTGCCATCGATTTTTGAACCCTTAATATAGTATCTAGTAATTAAAATTAAAGTTTTGGGAAAAAAAATATTTTGGGGTCTCCTCAATAAAACTAAGTAGTAAAAATGAGTTTCGGGTCTGAAGAATACTTGGCTCTGGGTATAATTTTTTTTATACACAAATATTTCGGAATTTCAAAAATAAGTTTCCGCATATCAAGCAACTATTCCAATGTCTAAAACTAGTTAATTTTTAGACAGAGATTGTTTTCGGATTTTTCGGAATTTCAAAAATAAGTTTCCGCATATCAAGCAACTATTCCAATGTCTAAACCTAGTTCATTTTTAGACAGAGAGAGATTGCAAAGGAATAGATAAATCGGATCAAAAATTTGGGGCTGCCTAGCTTAAAAGAATTATACTAAACCTTAAAAGTTAAAAAAGTCAGGGAAATTTTTTATTGAATCAGACAACCTTAAACGATGTATCGTAAAAAGATGATTGGTTAAAATTGTAATTTTTGTTTTATATGTATTTTTTAGCATATAGGGTGGCGGTTTAAGCTTCGTTAAAGAACTTTGTTCTTAAAATATATTTATTTCAAGTGATCTCTTTACTTAAGAATACATTCGGGATTTTCTTGAAATCGTACAAAACTTCATTTCAGGTTCTGTCAACTTCTAAAACTATGAATCCAGCCATAATGGCTCCTACACTGGTGTTTTTTCGAACTGATTGCAATGTTCTTGATTTTTTCTCTCAGTGTGATTTCTGCTGCTTCTTCTTGAACTCCCTGTTTTTAATAGTAGTTTTAACATTCAGCGCTCTTTGCTCTACACTTGACGCCTCAACGCCTTTAACTAAAAATTCAATAGCTTCCCATATAAATCAATAAATCATATGAATTATGTTTAGCTAATACCAATGGAACACCCAGTGTGTATTATATAGCACAGGGACGGACAAGTGCACCCAGAGATAGAGCCACACTCACACACAGCTACACTGTTATCATAAACGATATATGAAGTTGCATTTTAGTAGCAGTTGGCAGTCGGTAATCGGTTTTCTCTTGTTTTTATTTTTAAAGATTTGTTGTTTATTTTTTGTTGTTGTATGAGTGTTGGAAAGCACATAATAGAACTGTCAGCGCTTAGTTTATGACCACAAACAACACTTAATGGAAATGTTCACCAAAACAGACTATTATAAAATATGAATGCATACCAAAAAAAAAAAAAAAAAGATACAAAACATTTAAAAAGAAATAATAAAAAGAAAAACTTGTACAATATTTTGAAAGCTTATGGTTATTAGAATTTAATTGAATTTATGTGATTAAGAGCGTTTCGAAGTGAAGTGTTAAAATGTTAAATCAATAACATAATTTGTGGTTTTGTATAAGAGAGTGTGAATTTATGAATTATTTTGTGACTCTATGAGCAATCCGTCAATTTAAGCTGTCAAAATGGTAACCTAATGAATTTGTGAGCAAGGCTTTTAATGCATAAAAGTGAGTCAACCTTAATTATAGGCCATGTTCTCTTTTTAAGCGCTAATTAAATAAGGAAATGCTTGGTAGATGATGCGTAATGCCCTGAAGATTATTTTAGAAGAAAAATAAGGTTTTTCACTATTATAAGAAGAAACACTTGAAGAACTATTAAAATGGCTGCGATAATTTTTCAAAGTGGCTTGTAACGATAATTACAATATTAAAATGTTACGCCTTTTTTTCATGATTAAATTGGTTCTACAAGATTTCTATTAAATTTAGCGACGAAATGATTTTAATGATAGACACTAAAAGTCATACATATTTAGGATACGCGTCACATACCTATGTACACGGCCATAGAGAGAAAAACCGGGCCCGGGGGGTAAATTGTACCGGCCGCTCTATTACACCTTTAGCTTGAATCACGACAGTACGACAGTAATTACACCGGGCCCCTGAAAAAACTTCGAGTCCGGGGGAATCCCCCCCCCCCACCACCCCTTCCCATCCCTCTCGACGAGCCTGCCCATGTATAAGAATTAAGGTATTATATGTGGGAAAAAGTTGTGAAGATATTACGCTCTGGGATTAATTGTAGAACTTGCTGTTAAAGGTATTATTTTGATAGTTAATGAAATATAAGAAAGATATCAAGTTAATATTTTGTTGTTAAGTTTTGGAGATTCTAAACAATTTTTCCAAAACCATGATATATCGAAAAAAATGATTAACTCAAGTTTTTTTTAACCAATTAAATAAGTTGGTTACGAAGTGCATTTTCAGTTAATTGGTGAGGTGAGATAATGAAAATTTTTCATTTTCATAATTATAAGTCCATCTTCAGTGAGTATGGGGGACTCTGAAGAATTTTTCTAAAAAGATCATATCATAACATTATAATATGAAAACAATTAAAATATTAAAACGATTAAACGTAAAAAATATTTTTTTCGTTCGAGAGCCTTGGATTTTTTTGGGAGTTGCGATAATAAAGACATTTGAGGTTTGGTGGATCTGTTGTTCAAAACGAATATCTTTCATTTCGAATCTACTAAACGAAAAAATTGTAATCAACAAAAACTTCTAAGAAAAATTTGAAAATTATAAATAAAATAAATAAATAATGTCAATCGGACTAAGTTCGTTGAATACAAAATTTTGAAGATACACTCTAAAAAAGAGTTTTTTTTAACTTTCCAGTCCGAGGTTGTTAAATATATGCCGTAGGGGTAGCTGAAACGGAGTTCCGCCAAAACATTATACTTGTATATTTTTTGATATTTATTTTTTTTTTTTTTATATTTATATTTTATTGGCCGATACAAATTACGTTATGATCCAATATTGATGAAAGTTATTCGCTACACAAAGATATTTTGTAAAGTTGTTTTAGAACCAGCTTAGTATTATTTAAAAAAATTGTTTTTATTTTTTTAGAAATTCGAAGCGACTCTAAATATTGCCATACACGACAACACCTTATTTCGTTACGTGACGATTTTTCTAAAGTTTCACTCCTCCTTTAAGAAACTTTGTCCCAACAAAATTTTTTTGCCGAAAATAATTCTGCTTGTATATTTTTAAGAAATTTTGTAAAAGGGGCCATGAGTTCATTTATAACAAGCTTAGTATTATTTAAAAAAATGTATTTTCATTTTTTAAAAATTCAATTTTTTTTGATACGTGATGATTTTTCTGAAGTTCCACTCTTAATCTCTACTAAGAGTGCTATTTTAAGAAACTTATCCACAAAATGATGCTTGTGTATTTTTCAGAAATTTTATAAATAAGCCATAAGCTGCGCGTTCTCTTATACAAGCTTCGTTTTAATCAAAATTCAGTTAATTAATTAAAACATTTTTTTCAGTTAACTTACATAAGCATTCCCTAGATAACTCAACTTTCTTGTTGTAAATGTAAGTAAAAGTTTCATTGCAGAACTTTAATCAGCACTTTAATACAATCCAATTCTCTCTGTTCACTCATTGAATGACTTTACACTTTGTATGTATGCATATTTATTTACCTTTAGATTACATAGCAGTAGGGTGTGTTAAAGCAAGGTGTAGCAAAGAATACCATTTTTTTCACTTACATCTGCAAATAAAAGAGAAAAAAGAAACTTAATTAGTTAAAACAACCAAAAGCAAATGTGAAGGTGTTACAAATACCATAGCATTGACTAAGCAATACCAGATATAAACGAGGACGGACCAATAAGTTCAGCGCCAAGATATATGCAATCCATTAAACATTATCTGCAGGTTATTTGTAAATTGTCCTCTTACATACTGCACAGTGTTACATATTTAAGAGCCCCCATAAACTTTGTCAAGCATCCTTATCGTGCTGCTTTACAAACCCATCAATCAACCCTCTCTCACATGCTGATAAACATTCTGCAACTTAAGCAGAAAAAAAAACAAGAATGCATGCCGGACATGTCGCATAGGGCGCCGCCGCCTGGGCAAAGTGGAAAATGTGTTGGCCAAGTATTTGCTTCACCTGCCAGCACGTAGCCGCCGCATTGGCATGTGACGTCACACACACACAGCCGCACAGTGGAACACGTTTTTATAGCTAATTAAATTGGATTTCGTTTCGAGCCCTGCTCTGAGCCAATGACACAATTACAAATTGCACTTAACCGATTGTTATTGCCAGTTCTAGGCAGCTGCCTTCTATAAAAAGTTACATGAATTTAAGAACTATAAAGTTTACTCACAGTTGGACTTTAAAAAACAAAAAGAGATTTGTCGAAAAAAGCGTGCCTCAAATTGTACAAACTAATGCAAATTCGAAATTTGATTTTTATAGTTTCTATAAAATATATAAGCAAACCGGTATTAGCACTAAGCTATGATATAATAGCCACCCTGCTGCGTTTTATTTCTGCTTAAGGTAATAGATATATTCATCTGTTAAAAATTTATATTGTTGGCATAATATAACATATATAAAAAATCTTAATGGAAACGCAATATTCCGACGTACCAGATTGTATAATAAAAATAAAGACACAAGATTTATTAGGCTACTCGCAGAGCTTGAGGCTTAAAAAACAAAAAAAGTTTTTATATCTGAGCGAAAATTTCTGAAAAGCGAATTCGCATGGGAATATAGTATTATGTTATGCAGAAAATTCGTGAAAAGGAAATCTAATAAAAATCTAAAAAATTTACTGCAGTGAAGTTATGCATTTTGTATATCTTCCTTATTTTAAAATTTCATTCGTTACATAAGTATGAGATATATTTGTGACTTTTTATAGAAAAAATTTTTTAATTTATTTTTTATTGAAAATAAAGAAATTTTTGTATATGCTTTTTTAAGAATTTATTTTTGACTTTTGTTAAATATTTCCCTTTTTTATTATTTTTTTGTACGCACATAAGTATCCTTTTTTTTCGATATTTATTTTTAATTTTATTTTGGAAGTTTTTTTTTTTAGTTGTTTTTTAATATACATTCTAAATAATTTGCTTTTGCCAATAAGCTTTTTATATTATTTCTTAGCATTTATTTATTGTTTGTATACATTTTTATCCCATATATTAATTTTTTGTGAATAATTTTTGTTAATATTGTTTTTAAAATATTCAACAATTTTTTTTTTTTTTTATTTTAACAATTATTTTTTTTAACATTTATTTGAATATATTTCTTTTACTTGTTTCATTTATAATTTTTTTTAATAATTTATTGTTTATTTTCTATTTATTTTTGCAAAGGTATATTATTTTTTTGCATCATTTTTGTTAATATTTTTTAAAATATTGAAAAAAAAATATTTTGTGTTTGTATAATTCAATAATTATTTTTTAACTGAAACTTGATTAATTGGAATTTTTTTAAATTAATAAATTTTGTAATAATTTTAAATATTATTTACAGCATTTGGTTTTTAATGTTTTTTTTTATAGAATATTTTTAGTATGTATTTGTTTTATATTTTTGTTAATTTTGTTTAACGTTTTAAATACATTTTTTAAAATAAATTTATTTGGGTATGCTTGAAATCAAAAATGCCACGTTCTAAAAACGCTTTCTGAGCAAAAATTTATAAAAAAAAAATAAATCATATTTTTATGAATTTTTTTCATATGTTTTATTTTATATTTTAAAAACGTTTTTTAATTTGATGATGTTCTTATGTTTTTTTTTTATATACATTTTTTTATGTACATACATACATATAAAGATATTTTTTATATATTTTGTTATATATTTTTGTTAATATTGTTTTATTTTTTAGTATTTTGTTATAAATTTCGATATACTTTGAAAGTATTTTTTTTTTCTTTATGATGGTTTTTTATAATATAAGTTTAAGCATTTATTTTTTGATAATCTTTAAAATATTTTTTAAAATTTTATTTATTTTTTTTAATATTGATTTTTTTGAAATATTTTTTTATATATTTTAATATACTTTGTTTGTATTTTTTTTTTCTTTTTTATTTATTTTTAATATTGGTTTAAGCATTTATTTCTTAATTAATTTTGTATATTTTTTGAATATTTTTTTTTTTTCTTTATGATGGTTTTTTTTAATATAAGTTTTAGCATTTATTTTTTAATAATCTTTAAAATATTTTTTAAAATTTTATTAATTTTTTTTAAATATTTTTTTATATATTTTAATATACTTTGTTTGTATTTTTTTTTTTCTTTTTAATTTATTTTTAATATTGGTTTAAGCATTTATTTCTTAATTAATTTTGTATATTTTTATAATTTTTGAATGTTTTTTTTAAATATTTTTTAATATACATATATATTTGAAAAAAAAATATTTTAATTTTACTTAAGCGGATTAAAAGTTATAAAATAAGCAATTAACGTAAAGTCCAAATGGATGGAGTAAATCGATTTCTGAGCTAAAACTTCTAAACATTAATGAAAATTAAAAAAAAAAAACTTGAATCTCTTTGTTCGTAATAGATGGCGAAATCTTGAAGATTTCTTTAAATCTTAAGCTTTTTCAAAAACAAAAGAAATTTGTTATTAATACCACACGAGCCTGAGAACATTAATTTAATACAGCTCGTAACATAAGTAGCAACTTTTCGCAGAAAACATTTTTCATGCATGCGTTCTTCTCTACCGATTCTTCATTTCAAGCATTGTAAATTTTAATCATAAAAACAATGCTACTAATTAATATAATGAGTGTAGAATTTTTGCAATTAAATTAACATGCTTTTACTTAAAAGCCGTCATTAGATATGTCATAAAATTAGAAACTCGCAGCTTTAAGAGCTCACGTCGTAGACGTTTTGTATTTTTTCAACATAAATTTAGCATAAATTATATACTACATATATAAACATATATACATTTTTTTTTTATGACGATGGCTTTTATAATAGGCGCAACTCATAAATATATAAGCTGCTGATGTATGTATTTGCTTATATTAGTGTGATATAAAAGCCTAAGCTGTTGGTCGGCGGTATTTTTTTGTTTGTGTAAGCCAGAATTTTAGATTAAAGACAAAACAGGAAATGTTTGCTATGGACACCAAATAAATTGTTAGTTACCAATTCTAATGCAAAAATGTTAACACCTTGAACAACAACAACTACAACAACAAGAGCTACAAATGTTGTGCATGTTTGTTGGCAACTTTTTCATGATAATTAAATATTTTTAATTGCTGCAATGCACAAAATCCAGACTTGGATCTTTACAGTCCCACAGACAACGACTTCGACGACGACGACTTGGCCATAAAAATTTATTTCCATAAAAGTGCAAAATCATTAAATCTTTAGCCGCAGGATGCGCTTACCAAGTGCATAGATCAGCAGCAGCAATACCAACAACTCCAAAAACTACAACAACAACAACATAACTCAAGATAGTTCTAATATTTGCCGACCAAGAAAGTCAACTTGCAACTCATGTGTGTTGCATGCATGTAAGTATTCCATGCTTTGCAACATTTTCTATAAGTTTCTTTCTTTTCTTTTTTTTCGCCTGTAAATCCGAGCATGCATTTTGGGAATATCAGAGATTTAGTGCAATTTTTTTTTTTTTTGGTATTTTTTGTTGCATTACGTAGCATGGACAGGGAGGAAGAAGCATGTAACCAGTGAAGCAGTGGACAGCATGAAGGCGCAGTCACAAAAATAAAGGTGCAGTTGCAAGCTGCAAACGCCAGCAAAAAAATCGACACACAAAAATGAGAATGTTAAGGAAAATGTTGCACTTACGAGAAATTTGGACTTTTAGATACTCTGTAGAATAGAGAAAGTTTTTTTAAACGTAACCTCAAAAATGTTTCTGTAAATTTGAAAACGTTTAAGGAAAGATCTCGAAAAGTGATATTGGCCTTTAACGTTCTGGCAGTTACTAAAAATTTATTTTTTCCAAATTGGTAGCCATATTATCAGAAAGAAACTATTCTCCATCGTCATCAATGACGATGATGACTCATCATTTATAAATGACATGTTCTTAGAAAGAAATCCGTATTTTACAAACGATTTATGTAAATTTACTGCAATTAAGGAATATTTGGGAAAATTTGAAAATTGGATAACTTCAAAACTATGGGAGTTCTAACTAAGAATCAGAATAGAGACAAATTATAAAAAAAAAACTTGAAAACGAAATTCTCCAAAACAAATTCGTTCCAGCACAATGTCTATTTAAGGTTCTTAAAACGAATTTTTGTAAAACAAATTTTCAACCAACTAAAGTTCTGCTTCCGTACATCAAAAATCACTAAAAGGAAGTTCTACTTTATTTTTAAACATATTCTACATAGCAATTTATTGATTTTGCTCAAGCTGATTTATAAATTGAATAAAGTAAGGAGCACCCGATATAATTGTAAGACATTCAAATCCAAAACTATAGAAAACTGTAAATTATGAAAAAGGGACGGAATGTTAAGAGTTACAAAATGTATTCAGCCTAAGAATTCTTAAAAAAAAAAAAAAATTTTCGAAGAGAAAGATGCTTTGCTGATAACATGAATTTTCAGCTTTCTCTTCAAAAATGGGGATAGTCCATTTTCGCCAAAGGGCTCAAAAAACATCAAATAAATTTTCTTCGGGAAACATTGGGAGAAAAATATTTTGCAGTTATTCTTATGCAATTTCAAGAGTTTTAAGTTTCTAAACTATTATACACTTGTAAATTATGAGAGAAAATTAAAAAAAAAAATTGATTGCTCATGACTTTTCGACTTTCAAAATAACTGTAACTGGAAGATACATATTTTGAAGACTATTTTTGAAAGACACGGATATCACTTTTACTTTAAAAATTCAGAAAATTTTAAGCGAAAAATAGTTTGTCCAAGTGACAAGGCACAAAATTTGAGGATTTCCGATTTAAAGATATTATCTGCAATTATTATGTTAAAGGCAAGAAGCCGATATTAAAAGTGTGAGCATAATTTATTTTTTGTTATATATTGAATATATTATTTTGTATTGCAAAAAAAATAATTAATAAAAAAAAAAAAATTATTTTGTATTTTCTTATCAAAATTTCGAAATTTTCAGACAATGACTTTCGAGTCGAAAAAAATCATTTTTATGTCTTAATTTTAAAAATCATAAGAATCCCTGCTTTTGACTTTCAAGATCACATACTTTTTTAAATTAAGAAATTTCGGAGCAAAATTTATCCTACGGTCTGGGTATTTCGACTTAAGAGGGGTTATCAGTAAGATACATTGAAATTATATTCAAAGCAAGGAACCAATATTGAAATAGTGACTAAAAAAATTTTTTTTTAAATGGTGCCAAATTCTCAAGTTTTAGATACAAAAAGAGACAGACGGAAGAACAGGACAAGGGGACACAATAATTTTTCTCGTTACAAATTTATTTAAATAGTTACTCATCGGACAGTTTTATAGTCTGTGAATGTGAATGTGATTTTCGACACAAAAATTTCGAACCAAAACGTAGTTGGTTCTCTGACTAAGATACCAAGTCTGAGAATCTCGAGTTTATAGCTTCTATGTGTAAGATACAATGAATTTGTAATGAAGGTAAGGTACACGTATCGAAAGACTGCCAAAATTTTAATTTTTTTAAATTTGAAGATATTTTTTAAGACAGACAACCAGGCGTGAAAGCAATCAGATAAACGTAGCGACAAACACAAACAGACGGGGGCCAAATCCCAAAATTTTGGAAACAAAGACAGATACTCCATCTGATAGATACAAAAACGGCCAACAATCAGAAGAAGGAATACAGCGACATCAGTACTCACTTCTTCTGGCACCTCTGCGCCCCTTTTGCATAAAATTAAGCCAACCCTTACAAATAGATTAAAGGGTATCGAATACAAAAAAAAAATGCAGCAGTAGAAGTGTAGCCTGGCGCTGCCAAAGCAACTGACTGGAAGGAGCTGCCAACCAAAAGATACAAAAAAAAGGAGCAAAAAAAAAAATTTAAAGAGTTTGTTTGTCTGTTGCTTGTGAGTTTGTTTGTTTGTTTGTTGCTGCCATAAAGCTGAAGCCAGTTTTGTTTTTAAGCATACGTCGACAGAGTTGCAACAACAACAAGCAGAACAACACCAACATATAATAAAAAGATACATTCTACGTTCTGCTGCTGTTGCAAGTTGCTTGCGTGGATGCTGCAGCTTTGTTGCAGTTACTGTTGTTGTTGTTGCCATTGCACTTAATGCATTTTTCAGTAGGTGCCTTTTTTCATGAAAATATTTTTTGTGAAATTATAACGTGGCTGGCATAGCTTGACAGCAACGACTTGCCAATGTGCTGCATGTAAGTAATTGTATCTATAAGATACTTATGTGTGAAACTTGCCGTATTTTTTTTTGTTGTTGTTGCATCGTTACTTTACTGCAGCTCTTAGTAACAGTATTTAAGACAGTTATTATTGCAGGGAACGACAAAAGGTGCTTATTATTCGAATATGGCGGCTTGAGAGTATAAAAAGTTTGGTATTTTAGTTATCGCTAGCAAAATGTAGAAAAAGGCAATTATACTAAAGTGTAACTGGGTACTTAAATTTGTAATGCACAGGTTTTTTTTCAATTGTGGTTATGGGAGTTCCGTGAATCTTTTTTTTTAATATTTTCAGTTTATCATTTCCGTTTTTATGAGATATCAATCATATTTAAGTCACGCTACATAATAAAGCTTAATAACTTAGGAATATTTCTTTGGAATCATCAGTACGAAAATTTTTAACTCTACCAAGGTGTTAAAAAAATTTAATGCTGCAGACAGGTTTTACAAAAAAAAAAAAAAAAAATTGTAATTGCTTTCAAGTCATGCATCGAGAATACTGCAATCAATGCTTTCCGTATGTGAAATGGTTCTCCGTGAGAGCTATCCATTTTTAGACGCAAAGGATATATAGATGTGTTTTCGATACTAGCCTCGAGAGTGCCAAGTGCTGCTCGGCACAGGTAAAAGGGATAACCCTATATGTTTTCCTCAGATATGCGTGTAAGAGCAATTTGCATTTTGGAACCAAATTAATATTATTTTGGAAGCAAAATAGCCAACTCGAGGCCCAGATCCTAACAATTTTCACAAAAAATGTTTTCATTAAAAATTCGTAATTTAGAGGAAAATTTTTAGTTCTACGCATGAGTCGTAGGCCATTGTTTCTAATACTCTAATTCTAAAGTATATTATTGTATAATATATTTAAATTAATAAATAAACAAATTATTCTATACATTTATTCTGACTTACTTAACGGAATTTGAGAGAACTCTATAATCAACTAAGCTTAGAGTCAACTTGTAGTGTAGATATAAAATCGTCACGTAACGAAATGAGTTATGCTTTGAATGCTTGTGAATATCGAGTAGACTACAAATAATTATAGTGCAAGTATATATAAGGGTAGTTGAGTTTCTAGAGTATTGGACTTAAAACTTAGACTGAAATGATAGAAAATTCGTCACGTAACGAAATGAGATATCCGGCATGGGAGTATTGAGTAGACTCCAAAAAAATTTTTGTAAAAACATATGTATATAAGGATAGCTGAGTTGGCAGAGAATTTTTCCTCAAACTTGAAAAGTCAGTTCAAGTCCCAGTCTCGATTGTTAGTCGACATATTTTTTTTTAACTTGGTACTCATTTATTTTTTATTTTTTGCAGATAAGATATTTCACCCATCGGGCTAGAGCTATTAGTTCATATTATTTTTTATCATCGTCCATCGTCGTATCAACAAAGCCCTGCTCAAATACTTTTTAGTCATTTCCAGGAACTGCCGATTAAGATCTTTCAAGAAAGACATATTCTGAACTGCGCCAGAAATCGTTTTAAACTCCGCCGGTTAAAAGGTCTGGTCGTGGCAATGTATGAACAGGAATATACATCGGTTCTAAATTTAATACAAAAGATTTCTAGAACACACTATCTAAATGTTCTTTAGTGCCTATTTGGTTATTGGTTATAAAATTTATCGAATTTTCTTGAAATTTTTTTTCGAACATGAGGAATGTGTCCCTTAGCGTAAAAGGAATTTCTGGCATTTTATCGGTTCGAAAAAAAGTTTTTTCTTTGCAAATACTATTTTTATGCATATATGGACGGAATGTTACAACTGAAAACCAGGGTTGCATTAAACGTCAAATTGCAAAAAACTGGTCTAGAAAAACAATCTGGTAAACATTCGTTACAAATTTTAACGAAAATTTTTACAACAAATCCCAGATCATTCTGTGCTATTTGCTCTAAGCTGCTTTTGGTTAGTTTCTTTTTTGATCCCTTTGTGATTCCCCCCAAATTTGCTTATTGCCGCAACCCTAAAGATCTGATTAGCTGTTGATTATCTATAGCATGCCTGATTGCTCTAATCTGGTCATAACTTGCAACTCATCATGCTCATCGCAGTGAATTTCACTTAGCCAAATTGCCGCTAAAAACCGCGAACAAACTGTAGTCATTCAAAGGAAAAACCCCGCTAAATAAACAAATACAGTGCACCCTCAAACTGAAACTCTAGCAAAACTAATTGAAAATCCTCCATAACTCCAATACGTTTTTCCTGGATTAAACTCTAGTCTAAACAACCTATGCAAAACAACCACTTTGTTGATAGACTAGAGGAGCGTGAAATCAGCTTTTTGAGTTGCAATAGACAAAAAACATTCCAATCAGCGGCTTAAGTCTTGCTAGGTTTTTGGAAGACAATGTAAATATATTTTTCAGGGTGGTTGTTTTTTCAAGGGGTTCGGCGGGGGTTAAGCAGTCATACCCACATGAAAAATTAATTAAATTTGATTGTGTTGAAATTTATGGCTATCATTTTGAACATGAAGTGACGGGTAAGTAATATGCTGCAAGTGTAGCGCAAAAATAGCTGCAACACGCTGCCTCTCACTCTATCCAGCTATCTTGCATCTCTGCACTTAACACGCATTCTAATTGCAGCAGCTAGCTACAAGTAAGAAAAGAAATTATTAACAACAAAAGCTTGGCGAGACTCTTCTTGCAACAAAAGCCAACAACACGAAACGAAACACAACAGCAACATCTGCAACATGGAGCAGGCACATCATCAGGGTTGGTGGCCCAACTCGGCATTGGCGTGTGAGAGAGTTAAGTGCGCCCAAAACGGAAGGCAAACCTCAAACCCAACCGGCAGCAAGCGTTCTTAACCTCACTTCCCCGCCGCCGCCGCTGCCGTAATCCCAAACCCGGAGCAGTTGGTAAAAGCGTAGCAAAACGTTTGCACGTTGAAGGCATAATAATAAAAGGTTAAAAAAGGCGCAAAGAAGATTAAATGCTTGAGAAGATGCAATATTTTTTGCTTTGGTTGCTGCTCAACTGTTCAACGTCGACGTCGTCGTTTTGTTGTCTCTCTGTCCGATTGTCTGTTTATATATATATATATATATATCTATCTTTGTCTCACACAGCAACAATGCAACATTCTGCAGGCGTGGCAACAACCACTGCAACAACAATATCTACAGCTAAAATAAGTGCAGTTGTTATATACTCTTTAAGTGCAAGTTTGTTAAGAAGTTTTTTAGTTAGTTATTAAAGGAATCATTGTGGCACCCATTAGGTGCAGTGCATAAACCTTTGCTGATATGTAGCAGTTGGCTCAAATTTTGCATGTCCATGTGCTGCTAAAGGTCAAAGGACTTTCTAGTTGAAGTACTTACTTATAATCCAAGTCTACAAAGTTTTTATTATTATGTACTGAACTATATTGAAAGCTGTTTGTGTTTGCTTTAGGGTAAAAATATTAGCTCGCATTTACTAAACAAAAATATGTATTGCGAATTTTGATGCCGATATTTTAATTATTATTACTATATAAACCATAGGTACTTTTGTATTTTTTTTGTGTGTGTGCACGATTTTTTGAAGATAGTTTGTGTTTAAACCTTTTTTTATCGAAAGTATCTTATAGATACATTTGTATCTTTTTTTAAATAGTACCGACTTTAAGCAAGTAGCGCGCAAAATAGTTGTCTAAAAACCTAAATGTGCTATTAAAGAACTTTTGACAAAATGTATCTTATAGATACTTTTGTATCTTTTCTTTAAATATTACCGATCTTGAGCAGGTAGCGCGCAAAAAAGCTGTCTTAAAACACGGAAATATTAATAAGGCCCTTTTTACAAAAAGTAAAAGTACTTTTGTATCTTCTGGCAAAAAGTCCTCATTTTTGAGCAGAAAAAGCACCAGAAGTTCAGCTATTAAATATATTTACAAAAAGTATTTCACTGGTATTATAATATATTTGAGTATATACGAAAAGTTTTTAGAAGATAGTGTGTTAGCAAATATTATTTAAGCGCTTTTTACAAAAAGTATCTTATAAGATACATAAGTTCTTTTGGTGAATATTCCTGATTTTTAAAAGCTGTCTAGAAGCTAGGAATTACTATTAAGGCACTTTTTTAAAAAAGGTTCTTACAGAGCACAAATAGTTTAAGCCTTTTTTAAAAGAAGTATCTTACAGATATCTTTGTATCTTTTTGTGTATATTCCTGAAGTTAAGCAAATAGAGCGCAAAGAAACTGTCTAAAAGCTAGGGAATATTATAAAGGCACATTTGAGAAGAAGTATCTCACAAATACTTTTTTATCTTTTAAATATTTTTGATCTAAAGGCAAAGAAGCTTTCTAATATATTTTAATATTGACTATAAAAATTATCTGACTAACCTTTATAAGATAGTGTGTGCAGAAGCTATAGTTATTATTAGCCATTATTTCACCTTTTTTTTAAAGTATCTTCTAGTTTTATAACTTTTTGTGTCAAATCTGATTTTAAGTAGATTTTTTTCAAAGAAACAAGCGATTACTATATATGTATTAAAAAAAAATCTCACAGATACTTCTGTAGCTTTTTTGCATAAATATGCAAAACAACAATCAAATATTATTACAACACTTTGGAGTATCTACAATATGCAGACAAAAGATACATAAAAAAGTATCCAAAAGATACAGAAAAAAGAACTTAAAGGATACAGAGAAAAGCATCTACCAGATACAAGCAAAAGTATTTAAAAGATACATGCAAAAGTGTCTAAAAGATACAAGCAAAAGTGTCTAAAAGATACAAGCAAAAGTATCTAACAGATACAACTAAAAGTATCTAAAAGATACAAGCAAAAGTAACTAACAGATACAGAAAAAGTATCTAACAGATACTTTTCTAACTTTTTTTGAATGCGCCTGATTTTTTGCAGATTTACCACTTTTAAAAATGAATCTTGAAGATACTTTTACAACTTTTTGTAAATAATCATGATTTCAAGCAGTTGCTGTGCAAAAAAGCAATCATGGAATTATTTGAGGACGAAAAAGTATCTCATAGATACATTTGTATCTTCTTGTGTATACCACAAGAATGCGTTCTTTTAGTGTTGTCAAGCATAGTCAATCCAACTGCGCGTTGTTTTTGTCAACGCTATAAGTAAAGACTCTTGGCTATGACTTCATGTATGACCCTGAGTGTACTGCGCTTATTAAAAAATCATTTGAGGAAGTACTTATTCCAAGGTGTTTGGTTAGAAAAAATACTATTTTGAAGGTAATAACGCGTTGGTTGATGGAAATTTTAGTTTTGTTAGAAGAGAAACGTTTTAATTTTTTATGCATTATCATTACACATCCTATCGCTGGATCCAACACTAATCTTTGTGCATAAAAAGTTCTGTTTCTAAAGAGTACGTAAACTTCGTCACCACTGAAACTAAGCCTTCCGGTATATATTTTTTTATATTTTTTTCAATACTTGGCTGCTGTTAGCCTGCCTTGTAATTGCACATCATGTAGCTGTTGCCGTTGCCTATGCCGCCACCTCTGCCAACGTTGCGTCGACTGCATAAAGTCAGTGCAACTGAAGAAGAGGAACAGCTTGAAACCGGTGCTTAGGTTTGCGCCTTTTAGTTAACTATTTTTGTGTTCAAGTTGAAGGCACATGGTAATGGCAATGTTGCAACCTTCCTCACATATTAATTGCCGCACGGCTGCGCGCCTTTTGTGGCGCTCTCTGCCAGAGCTGTGGCACGCAATCCATCCGCGCCCCATGCACGACTCTTCAGTAGTATTTATTTCTGCTTTTTTTTTTTGTTTGCTTTTTTTGTTCCTGAACCATTTTGCTCTGCTTTGTTCAATGCTCCTTTTTAGTTCTGGTTGTTGTTGTTGTTTTTGTTTCTTATGCGATATTTAAACAAATTGCTTGTAGAATATTTGTGACATTTTGTCATGCCTGAGAGTTATGTATCTGTGTGTGCGTGTTAGTATCTGTGTGTGTGTGTGTGTAGCCCAGCGGGTTATGCCTCGGCAGCGGCTGGGCGGGGTTTTTGGAGCGGTTTGGGGCATTACTGACTGGTACAAGTTGCTTCAAGTTGCATCATCAATCATTGCACATTGAATGATGTTTTGTCACAGATACTACATACAACCTGCAATATTTGATAGAACCAGCGAGGAGAAGAGAAAGACACAGAGCAGAGCAAGAGCTAGCTGATGAACGATTGAAGCTGTAAGCTGGAAAGTCAAAATATTTATAAAAGTCAAAATTGTCACACACAGAGCATAATAGGCGGGGCCTTCAGGTTCAGGCAGCTTCGATTTTAGTCATCTTTTTTTTTGTTGTGGGTGTATTCGATTTCGCGCTTGGGGCACTTATATTCTATACTATATAAATCTCAACAGTATTGTAATTAATAATCCAACTTGAACGTTTGTCGTGCTTAACTTGAGAAATGATATGAAGAAAAACTTTGACGATGTTGCAACACCATTGATTGGTATGCCAGAGCCAACAACAACAACAACAAAAAAATGAACATCAATGTCTGTTTTTTTAATGGAATTTGAAAACAGTATTAGCAGCAGGTAACATCAAAAGCAAAATTGCTATAATCAAAAAGTTTAAATAGTTTTCTCAAACTTGAAATATGTCAGCCAAGTTAAGATATGTTGGGAGTAGAAGAAGTTGAGAATAAAAGACGACAGTCAAGGCAGTAGCATATCAGAATGATTTAAATGCAAGTGGAAGCTATTAGTCTAAGGGTTCAGTTTCAGCTGATGCAGCTCTAAATGACCAAGTTCTGGAGAGATATGAAAGAGGGAGCTATTAGTTAAGATTAGTTTAGATTGGCTTAAATGACTTGATGGGCTGTAGCAAGTGTTGCACTGCTGGCTTAATAGATAGCCTTGTGTATTACATAAATTCTTGAGCGTTTTAAAAAGGGGTTTCTTTTGCTTTACTCTACCAAGCGCTTCAGTGCGTGTAACTCTTTAAGACCTACTTTAAAGAAGAACACTTACAGATCAAGATTTTATACATCTAGTAAAAACAAGTTCCCAATATCCCCATCGTAATGTCGTCAACTTCGGATGACTGGAGAAAATAAGCATCTCTGTCCCGGCTGTAACCAATTGAACCTAAGCCACTTTTAAAACTTAATTCAGAGAGAATACTGGCAGACAGTTGTCACATAGCTTAACTCTCGGAAGTCTTTTGAACTGGAAATTTTTGATGTACTTTATAGGTACACATATAATCGCTTTATAAACATAATCGACATCGATGGTACAAGCACAATAAAAAAATCGATTTTTGCTCAGACTATATCGATACATAAACATAATCGATATATCGACATAATCGACATCGATAACACTGCCAAAATAAAAATCCATTTTTGTCTTCGGAGCTCAAATCACGTTTAATGTTTGTTTTTGGAATCGCTGAATCCGAGTCCAAGACCCAAAAAACTAAAAACTTCTGACTTAACCTCAAATAACTCCATAAACCGAGATATTTTGAAGATTATCAGAACCCTGACGTCCTTTGGTCTTTTGGACTGTGCTATCGAACTTATCGACGCCATATGACAAGTTATGCACTTAAAAACAGTTTTCCATCAAAAAGTAATTTTCGTACAAATTTTAATATAAGATCATCTCTGTACACTGAAAATTCTTATTGCAAGTGCGATTTTTTTCTAGACAGAATTTCTTAGTTGGAGAATTATTTCAAGAAAAATGGCGCTTGTTTCAAAATAGATTTTTAGAAAGAAAGTCTTAATTTAAGAATATTTAGAAAGATTTTTTAGCTTCTTATATAGAAATTCTTAGCTTGAGAATTTTTAGAATGATTATAAGAGGATTTTTACGAAGTGGAAATTCAAATATATTTTATTTTAAAGTATCTGGCAGACGTTGCTTTGCCAGGTATTAGGGGATTTGGGCAAGGTTTTATGGTATTAGAATTTTTACTCCCAAATTAAAATCAAATAATCCAAAAAAAAAAAAAACGCTAAGAGAAAAATGATTAGGAATTGGACCAAATGAATAAAGAAAATTTGTCCATTTTCACAAGTTACCATATAATTGAATTCTTCTCAAATTGGATCAGATTTAAAGTATAATATTATTCGCATAAATAAATCAGCAAAATGTTAAAATTTCGTATAGAAAAGAAAGAATTTTGGTTCCTTATAAAGACAGTAAATTATAGAAATATTCTTTAAAAGCAGATCACAAAGGCAGTGTGTTTAAAAAAAAAATCCTAATATGGTAAAACTTGCTGTAGAGAGAAGTTCGTTCTAGCGAAGATCAACTATAATTTAAAGACAAAATTTTTGGAATTGTAAAAGTATGCAGTTTGCTTTTTCAAGATTTTCGCAATATACACTTTTTACTTTCTAATGACTTTCCTTTGGAGAATCTGTTTTTCTATTTAAAGTTATAGTTGGTTTGATTTCTCTTTAAAACAAAGTAAAAATTTTCTATTTCGTAGGCTGTATTTTACATCTTCACAATGTCAGACTCATTTAAAGAACGCCAGAATCATTATTTTAAATATTTTTTGCCTATAAGAGATGACAAACGACTTGAATGATTTATGTTTTGTTGTAAAAATTTAATGAAAAGCGTTTAAGTATCTTTAAAAATCTTTTCTAACCAATTAAGTCATGTAACTAATTTTTGTGACACAAATTACACAAAACAAAGTTGTAGCAAATATTTCTTTAGTCTCTTAAATACTTCTATTTCCTACAGAGTAAAATTAAATTGTTTTCGCTCTAATAATTCAATTAATTTTTACCTCAATTTAAATGCTTTTGGGTAAACAAACAACAATTCTCTTTAAAGCAAAACTGTAACCAAATGTCTGTCAGCTTTAACTAAGAAACAATTTAGGTATGCCGGGAAAACTTCCTTAGACAATGTCAACCCAAATTATGTATACATATATAAATGTATATAAAGAGCAGACTAAAAACAAAAACAAACAAGCAGCAAATAAACTTTGCCAATTGTATGACAACTAAAGGCAAACCAAAATTGAATTCCAAGTGTCAACGACGAAAATCCTCAAAAGCAGAAGGCAGGCTAAAAAAAACAAAAGAAGTAAAGAGGAAAAGAAGTAACAAGCAAAAAAAAACAAGTAAATACCGCAAATAAAATAAATTAAATAAGAAACTACCGCTGTCAAAAGGTTTAACATTTCACTTAAAAATAAAAATAAAATTAAGAAATGTTGTTGTCTTCAAGTGTAGCGTAGAGAGAAGACGCTCTTGAGCTCAAGTTGAACAATTTCCAAGAAAATTAAAACATGTTAAGACATATCTTTTCATCTTACAAACATGCCTGTGCATGCATATGTAAATATATTTGTCTCTTCTTTTGCTGTAAAATTTTCACGTTGCCCACATTTAACTCTTTATTTACTTTGGTTTAGGCCAAATGTAGCTCGCACTCTCCGAGTCAACACATAACTTTAAGGGTACAAAAATAAAAAAGCTTGAAAGAAATTACAAAAATGCCTGAAATCTCATAAATACTTCAATCAAGTATGTCCAAAAATAAGTAAAGATATTTAAGCACACAAAATTCTATACAACTGGCGACATGCTGCTCCCGCGTACATGTATGTATCTCGGTATCCAAACCATATATTTTGTAGTATCTGAGAGTTGCGGCCTTATAGATGCGACTGCTACTGCTGAGCAAACACAAAAACAAAAGATCCAAAGTGCTGCCGTCTGGCATTTTTGATTGTCGTTTAGGCTTTGGGGCTCGGGTTCCGGGTGCCCGCTCCAAGTCTTCTTTGCAGTTGTGGTTGTCATGACATATAAGAAATTGACTCCACTTGAAATTAAAAAATATACAGTAAAAATAAATGTAAACAACTTGCATTTTAAAGTTGTCTTTGATTTCCAAGTACTTTAAGCAGCGGCAAGCGAGTCCATTCCCATCTATAGACCGGGTTTAATTTGGTACCAGCCCATTTGCTGCTCATTTGAAATTGCCCTACAAGCTGGCGCTTGAATACACGAACATACAGCTCGTTCTCTAAACTCTAAGATATACATACTCCTTTTTTTTATATCTTCGTTGTACATGGACGTGCGACGAAAACCCACATGTGAGCATTTAATTTCAACAACTGTCGCTGGGATCCAGCAGCAACACCAAAGCGCAATACAAACACCAATACTAGGGGGACCCACACACATACACACACGCACACACACAGATACAAACACAGTAGTCCAGTCAAAAAGTGCTGCAACGGCTGTGACACCAAACGGCTCTCATGTTGGACACCAAGCAACAACAAACCGACAGTCAGCAGCGGGAGCTTCCAAATGACAACGAAACTACATGTGAAGTACAACAGCAATAACAACAACAACGACATGAGCTCAAACAACAACACCAACAACAACAAGAATGCAAGTAACAGTAGGAGCCACATTAATATGACCAAGGTAAAGGGTATTTAAAAGCAGTCCAAAAGACAACTCCGGTACAACATTGGAAGCTGCTGCTGCTGAGACCCCCAAACCATCTAAAACCAAGCGAGCGCATTGGGTGTGCTGTGTATTGCTTGTATCCTCCGCCTACCAAAAAAACAGAAAAAAACAAACTAAAGCGGATCTCAAAGAAAAGTAACTTGAGGAAGACGAAGTTAAGATACACTTGCAGATTAAGTATAGGAAGCTTTGCTTGAAAGTTCTCTTAGTCTTGATAAATTCTTTCACTCCATATTCTACGTTACGAGGGCAGTTAGATAAGTCAGTAATCTTTTGAATAAAGGATACAGTCGAATTTAGTCTCCTTCACTAAGGCCAAGTTTTTCGAATTATTTTTTTGTCCTCCCAAGTTTTAGTTTTTCTTAAAACCCTATACGTTTGTTTCCCAAATACCTTACCGCCCAGCCAATTTTTCTATTTAAGAATCAAAAAAAAAAAAATAAAATAAAAAAAAAAAAACAACAAACTCACAAAAAAGAAATTTTGAAGGCTATCCCAGAATTCTGACGAGCTGAAGGTTTTTGACCTGTTCGGATTCAGATTTAGCGTCCCCAACAAAACCATATAAAAATGATAGGCAAACAGCAGGTCTCAACAAAATAGGTTTTGGGTTTATTTCTTTTTATCAGCTTTATTGGGTACCGAAAAATATTATTCCTATTGATTGCAGTTGTCTGACTGTCTGGAATGGCTAATCCAGTCCAAGCAGTCTTAAGACCGGTTTAAGCTCTCTTCTAGATCGTTGTCTTCTTTAATTAATGTTGGAGTGGGTTTTTGTGTGACCTTTTTTCAGCCTTTTTCTTTGAGGTTATGTCAGAATCCTGATCTGTTGAGTTGTTCGGACCTAGAATTTGAATTCAGTGACAAAGGAAACATGGTTTGGAAGCTTCATCCCATGAATTATGTGCAGAATTTCTGATGTCCTCTTCGGGACGACCAAAAGTTCGGGATCACTTATGCTGGTATGACCACAACGGAACTCAGTCCAATAGTTGAAGCAAACTTAATTATTTAATCTCCGTCCACGTGGAGTGAGATATTCTTTTTTTCTGGCTAGAGCGTCACATTTAATAAGTATTGGCGGAGAGAGTGGATTCCTTTTCAGAGGAAGATTCTAGAGTCAGCGAGTCTCGTTCAGGCCTCTGCTATGTCAACTTAATAATGCCGTCAGTATCCCGTACAAAAAGTCTATTTTTGGCCGATAGTTCTTACGGTATCCGATCTGGTCGACCATAAAAAAATTTTTTATGGTGTTTGGTTATTCTTCTAGTTTAGTTTTGTTCTACTTCAGGTTTGTTCTGTTTCACGTTTGTTTTTATGTTCTGTTGCTTGTTGTTAACCAAGCACTTTTGACACTGAAATATTTGTTTTGTTAACAGCTGATGGCTTACAAGACATTTGTGCAGTGCTTGCTTCAATGGAGCCAAAAAAAATAGAGATATCGCTCATACGAAAATAGTAACTAAATAACTCAGATTGTGAACCTAATGGTAATGCCCAGATATGGAAAAGAAATGTTTGTTTCCGCATAATATTGCACAAAATGTTCCAAATTGAATGAAGTCTATAAACATTACCCGATTACCAGATCTCCAGTCAATCAGTTATGCCACCAATCCTGTCGTGGTTTTGATTTCAGCTTAGAGTCTAAACCCTTAATGACGGCTATAAATTTTTCTCCCGTCTATCTTTTTAATGATTATTATGCCATTCAACATCCAACTGCACACTATATTCGAAGTTTTCCAATAATTTTTATTGCTGCTAAAAGACTTCCTTGACTATCATCAAGAATTATATACCTATATAAACAAGAAACCATCAAAAATAACTGAGCGCTCAGTTAGGTGTAAACGACAAACTGTTTCACTATTGCTACTCAAACAAGCTCATCAAGTGGACGCACAGTAAAATATAAACAAGAAACTAATTCACTTAGTCGCTAATTTGGCACTCAGGTTTGATTATTAGACAAACAACTGCACTAAGTAGCTCCGATAACGCGTCTGAAGTTCGATAGAACTGTGCAGATAACCAAACCTCGCTCAGCTTCATCTGTTTAAACAATTTAGACAGTTAATACACATGCTTTTCAAACTTTATGTCTATATTGACATAACCGCCAAAAGAGTATGACAAACATTCCAACAAACAGAGATCGTAGCAGGCCAGACCAACCCAAGCCGTAGAAAAACCATCAAGTGGACGCAGCAGCAGCATTCGCCTGTCTCGTTTCTAAAGTTTTTTTCTTTTTTTTTTGTATCTTTTGGGGATACAACTGTATAGATGATGTTGTTGTTGTTGGACGCTGCGCCGTGTGGGTTTTGTGTAGAGGTGTAAGTATATGTGTGTGGCACACAGGTAGTTTTTGAGGCAACATTTAAGAAATACTACGTCGAAAATACACAAAAAAAAACAAACACGTTGCAAGAGTCAGGCAAGGAAAGTAAAAGCCAATGCCACAGCAACAACAACAGACACCAGAGTTATATGAACTTCAAAAACGAAACAACAACAACGAAGCGACATAGACGGTACTAAACAGCAACAACAACAAAAGCAATATTAAAACAGGCTTAAAACAAGAAGACAGAGAAAGAGCGTAAGTGCGGTAAAGAGCAAGTTAAAACGGCATGCCAGAAATTAGTTGACAAGGATGAAGAATACAGTGTCGTCTGCTTCTTCTTCTAATACGAGGTCAGACTGAAAAATTATTGTTCTAGCAAAGAAGGAAGCAATGAATTGTGAAAAAAAAGTATCACAGTCGCACATAAAAGAAAATCTTATTTTGGACTCGGAGCTTATTACCATTAGTTTGTGGGTTCGTTGAATTTAAACCTAAGATCCAAAAAAAAAGCAAGTTTGACACCGCAAAAAACAATTCAAATTTTTTTTTTTTCGATTTCGGGAGTCCGACCTTGTTTATTGCATGTTTTTAGGGTTATATAGCCGAGATAACAAGCTATTTTGAAGGTTACGTCCAGACCATGATATGCAGGAATTTTTTCTATATTTGATTCGGATTCAGCAAATTCTAAAGCTAGTAATAATAAAGCTCACTAAGCTCGAAAAAAAAATCAGAGCACTGATCTGCTTACGTCTCTGGGACCTTGGATTTTAATGTAGCGATCCGAAAACTTAAAGCAAAAATGACCTGACTTACGAACGCGAAAATCGATCAGCGGTACTGCACATTACCGAAAAATACTATTTTTCAGAACACATGGGTTTATCTGACCACGGATTCGGGTTTTGTGAAGCCTTAAAAGCATTATTAACATCGTCGAACTCCCGAACACGAAGAAAATCAGAGCCCTGAAATGCTGTTGGGTTTTAGGACTGTGGATGGAGTTTCTTGTGGCTAAGTGCCAAAAAGAAGGATTCACATATTAACTCTTTTATTCACAGATGATCGTAGCTTTCGTGGAAAATCTTGTTTCACCAAATCAAATCTTCAAGTTTAGGAAAAGAGCTCACATCGAAGAATATGGTAGGTGGTTTTCCCAAAGCAACTTTTATAATTGTGCCACTGACTGACGACTGAGCTACGAAAAATTTTCTTTTTGATTTATAGTACTGCCGTGTTCAAAGTAATCGATGTGACTCATATCACAGATATCCGAATAAAATTTCCCGTTTATTGTTCTGCCTAGTTCAAGGTTGTTTCCACTCTTGTGCATCCCAAAAATCCGTAACCATAAACATGTTGGCTGACAGTCCTGCCTTGATTTTCTTCATCATCGATTCCTTGGAAGAAATCTTCTGTTACGCCTGTTCTTTGCTCTCTGCTGTATTTCGGAGAATTTAATTTTTAACCACAATTACTAAACGACGTAAAAACTCCTTTCTTATAAGATTATCGACAAGAGCATAAGCGCAACCCAAATATCCACCATCAACTTGTTGGCTTAGATTCTGCACCGTTAATTCTTTGGCAGGAATCCATAACTTCGACTGCAGTCTGGGATGTAGTGAAATATCCAAGATTTGAACTACAACTACGAAATATCGCTAAAACTCATTACTTTACTATTAAACATTAACAACCACTCGTTTGCAAGTGTCACTAATGATATCTATCGTTGTCGACTTTAATCAAGCGCGACATCCACTTGACAGACTGCTTTCTCATGGCCAAATATTGGTGTAAAATATTGTCCAAACGTTTACGTGAGATGCCAACGGCCTTCACAATCTCTCACACTTTCACCTGTCTATCAGCTATGACCATATCGTGGACTTTGTCGGTTTATTGTGTTGATGACTTACTTTGCACGTATAGGGCTATCCCTATCAAAAAGTTTGTTCATCCATCAAAGATGCTGAATCCCCTTAAATAGTAACCAATTCGTTTTTTCACCCATTTTTTACTTTTTTGTGTGGATGACTTATCTTGGACGAGCTGGACTATCCCTATCAAAAAAGTTTGTTTTAATTCTTTTTTTTCTTTTAGACTCCAAACACATTACAGTCGAACTTCCTATCACGAACTACTTTAAAACGATTTTTTTCTTATCGTGGTCATATCTTCGGACTTTCAGAATGACAAAAAGTTTTCTCATAGAGCAGAATTGACTTTTAAATTACTCTCTATCTCTCGCAAATCAACAACCCTGTCTCGACCAACAACTTTTCAAACTACCCTCCCGCTCTTGCATACTGCTTTTTCCCCCCTTTTTTTGTGTGCTCATGCTGCTTAGAGATTTACATAATGTCAACGTCGTGTGGGAATTTCATTAATGAAAGAATTATGAAAGGTAACATAATGAGCTCCTCCAGCTACGAAAAGACGACAGTGTGTGCCTTGTGTCTAGTCGTCAACTAGTTAGATGTCAGATAATGTGACCAAGCTATGGGCTATATGCATGCCCTGATGTCTGTGTGATAGACACTAATAATCCCGCACTCACTGCGGGGGTGTATTCATATAGTGTGTCGTTCCAGTTGCCCCCCTTCCAAAAACCATATGTCTTTTGTTGTACATTGTTGTGCCACAGAAATTAACAAAGTTTCCAAAGAAATTCGTGTTCTTGCTATTTATTAGGGTCAAACATTGCTCAGCACCCAAGTCCAAGTTATACAATAGGGTTGCACTAATTTGACAACTCTTTGGCTATTATTAGCTCAAATTACAGACATTAGATATACTTACTAGAACGACTACAAGTTCTAGGTTCTCCCAGAAAACGCCAACTCTTGCAATTTGTGCGCTACACTGAAAAAATAAAAGTCAAACTGTTGCCAATTTCAAATCGCAATACGCACCTGTCACATAAATCACGTTCTTGTGATTTATTAGTTATTTATATTAGTTACTATGCGAATGCCGGCTGACTCCTAAGGGGCACCCAGACCTAGACGCGCTCTCACACTCTTGCATATATTATAGAATGTTATAATAAGCAATATATAAAACATATGTATCTGTAGCTGTATCTGTAATCTATATGTATCTGTATCTATGCGTTGCTTTGGCAGCCGAAAACAGTCAAAAACCCCAACATCTTGGCTAGTCTCTCAGCTGCAAAACATTTTTACATATTTTTTACTTTACTTTTTGTTATATTTCTTTTTTTATTTATTTGTACTTTACTTTATTTCTCGTATTTTTTATGGCTGTTGCTTTTAGTGTGTAAAATATTGAAATTGAGTGCAAACTAGTTGAACTTTTCGTTTTTGTTGTGCATTGAAGTTTTTCCTTTATGTACTGTCTGAAAGTCTGTTAGATGCCAATGTAGCAGCTACTACATACAGCTAGCTACATTTATGTATCTAACAGATACATATACTACACTTTATACATTATTAAAATGATATAAAGTAACTGAGGCATGAATGAAGCATGCCTTTGTAGTCTTTGTTTTGGATCAATAAAAATTCTTTAGCACATATGAATGAGTAAAGATTGGGGCAATGAACGCGTTAAGTAACAATAAAGTTCAATTACTTAAGAACCCAAAGAACTTGTAGTAACTTAATGTAGTTCAAGTTTTCTGCATTCAATTACGATAGAACTTAAAGAGTATTGAAAGACGTTTTTGATCTAAACTTCAGTTCAAATACTTTTTTGATTAGTTTTAATTAATTCAACTTGTTTGCAAAAATTGTGCCCAGACAAATCAAGTTTTGTGTTAATTTAACAAATTGATTATGGAAATACATTTGAATTTGCTTAAATTGACACAGTAGCTGATTTGTAGACTCAATAGATTTTGCCTCTTACAAAAAGCGCCGATAGACTAAATTAGCTTTTCTATAAATAATTCCACAAAACCGCGAAGAAAATAATATTTTCGGAACCTCGTTTTCGTTGGCTAAATTGGTTGTCAAAAAATCCGACCTCAGTAAACTCAATCAAGTTGTCGTTTGCAAGAAACTGAGGTTTTCAACTTATTATAGTAGCCATGTGCTTTTTGCTTATCGATAAACTGTTTATTGCCAAAAATCAATCGAATAAAAACCAAACATTAAATCTTGAACATTTCAAATGTCAACCCAATGACAGCCAATTTGGAACGTAATTAAAATGTCAGCTTATTACTCTCTTCGTATGTCCAGCCGCATTTTCGCTCATGAAAGTGTAAACACCCACATGACATTGTCAGCCAACTTTTTGTGGAAATTTTTCTTAAAATCTCTCAATTTGGGTATTTATGAACATGAAGTTTTTCTTTGAACTCGAACTTTTACCAAACTGAATTAAAAAAAATGTTCCAACTGAGATTGTCTTGCATTGCATGGAAAAAATTTTGATATGATTCGAAAATTCTTAAAACAAGAAAATGTTTTCTAGTATACGGGAAAATTTTTCCAGATTATTCTGCGAAAGAGTATTTTTGGTGCAAGAACAAACAAAATATTCAAATGACACTAAAGATCTTTAAATTCTTACTGTATTATTATCTTACTTAATTTGTTTAGTGCCATATTTGATTTGTTATAAAAATCCATTAAATGAGACAACATTTTCACGTACAAGAAAACGCTTTTCTATATTATTTCCAGAAAACGGAGTTTCGGAGCAATGAGAATACAACATATTTAAAATATAAACTTGGCTTTAACGCTTATAAAAAATTTTTGTTTTTATGAATATTCTAGCTGAGTTAATGAGTTCAACTTTCTAGCATTTGATTTAATATAGAAGTCTTTCGAATGAGAAAATTTTTGCAAGAAAACTAATAAAAAGAACACGATTTTATACTACCCAATGTTATTTTTGAATAATATGAAATATGTATTTTCGTCCAGGCCAGGTAAAAATTCGATTTTCGTTTTGATTTATAAAATTAACTATCTAGATAGTAAAAATATTTCGCATAGATATATATTTTTCTAGATAGTGAAAATAGTTCCGATTTAATACAAGGATGCCCCCCTTGAAGCTATTTTGTTATAAAGTTATAAATTCCAATTGAATTCTGGGGTAAGAATTTAGTAAATTATTGTAATAATACAAATACATAAGGGTATTCCATTTTGGCGTGACGTTACTTTTGAAAGAAAAAATATGGCAGAACAAGAAAGAGCTAAATTAGTCATGGAGAAACATCGATGTTATATCGATGCATCGATGTATCGAAGTTAAAAATATCTATATACAATATATGTAAGTTGGCCAACATCGATGTTTCTCCAGCACTACTAAACACCCATTTGATTAGTGCAGTAGTGCTGGAGAAACATCTATGTTGGCCAAAATCGATGTTTTCGCTATGTTTAACTTCGATACATCGATGCATCGATACTTCCAGCACTAAGCTAAATTAAAATAAAAAAAAAAGTGTTTTTTTTTAGATTTACTTAAAATGATAAAAAATCGGTCTAAACGATTACAAGATACAAGCAAAAATTCACATAGCGTTACGCAACAAAAAATAAAAGTGTATTTTAACTTAGCTTTTTAAATCGCTAATCGGAAAAATCTATCGGACTAAACATTTTTGAATTAAACATGATTTGCTGTTAATTAGTTTTGCAAATTATATAAAAAAAAATTGACTCGTTTTTCTTTCATTAGCCTTGATGGCGTGACGTTAGTCAAACGTACTGGTGATATGATGAATATGATATGGTGAAATGATTTCACATTTTGGACCTACCAGATCGATTTGTGTGATATAAACTTTTAGCAAAAAGTATTGTTTAATATTGATTAGACTCACTGGAGCACAATCAAGTCTGCCATTTTTGTAGTATCTATAAAATTAGCTGATTGTCTCATCTGACAGATTGCAAATAAAAAAAAAAAAACATTTTTTATAATTTTTTTTCAAACTATTGAGTGCCATAAATTTTGGCTTTAATATTAAAAACAGTTAATATTCTAAATAATAATAAGCAAAAATCATATGATACAAAAAATATATATGATATGAAAAATGTTATAAATTATAATAAATAATGATCATATGTTAAAAAAATATGCTCTCAAAAATATACTGAACAAAATTTGAGCGTTACGCTTTGTAGCTAAATTTCTCGCCATCTTACAACCTTCGCTTTGACGAATGCTTTACTCTTTAATAATAAATTTTTTATATTATTGTTTAATAATACAAGTTTGAACATATTCTTATTTTACTTATAAAATTTCGTTCAGTGGAAATTAAAGAATTACGATTCAAAAAATTTGTATTTTTTGTATTTTGCAAATCACGTGTATTTCTTTCATAAAACTTAAAAAAAAATTTCCAAAAATTTTAATTTTTTTCCCCAAAGCCCAATTACTTAAAAAAATCACACTCCCCATTTTTTTTTTTGCATCAAGGCCCATACGCTTGGGTTAAGTATTTTCCTCAAATACAAGAATTTTTTTTTTTTTTTTTTGGAATAAAGGCCCATTAACTCTTCGAAAATTTTCGCACGGAATGATAAAACTACATATAAAAAAAAAATCCCAAATGGGATACGCCAAATGGGAACTCCATAAGCAGTTTATTTACAAAAAAAAAAAAAAATACTTGTATTTGAGGAAAATACTTAAATATATACTTTTTATTTTTAAAATAAAGCATTTTAAAAAATATACCGTGTTTGCTACAAAAGTAGAGAAAAACACATTTAAAAAATTTTGTTTTAAAATATACAATCAAAAAATGCACCAAATGTCAACCAAAAAACACAATTACAAACAAGCCAATGCTTTTATTGATCTTACCCAAAAAACACACCCTATAAAAACGATAGCAACAAAAGCTCTAAATGTTAACTTTAAGAAAAAAAAAAAAACAAAGTCGCGCTTAAGCATAGCACAATAAAAACCAATCCAGTTTTAACAAGGCATGTTTTTCCGTAATGCCTCATAAAACTTAATAGTCTTGGAAAAATGTAACTCAGCAAAGGCTAGACAACACCTGACATTCAATTTTCGGAGTAATCAGACAGATACCGACAGTTTTAAACCAGATTTTCACCACATGTCACCCCCTACTCCCAAAAAAAAAAACGTCTGCATACGAAATTAATATCATGTCTTGTAGACAATTAAAAATTTACTCAGAGCGTCTTTGGGTTTGGGAAAAAACAATTTTATTGTCATTAGAATTAATAAGCAATGCCGTTACGTTGTTATTGTATGTGTGTGTTTGTGTATCCGTGAATTAAAAATTAAACTCAAGGCAGAAAAAAAAAATATTAAAGGTAGTTAAGAAAGGAGTAAAAATAAAGGTGCAAAAGGCAAGTAAACTACGGAAATGGAGTATGCTGAAATGAGAAATGCACATAAGACAAAAGGACGCAGTGCGGAATAAAACAGAAAAAAGCAATTAATAATAATTAATGTTTTTATCTTTTTGTTTCATTCTTGCTTGCTCATTTTTATTATATGACTGTATTTGTGTGTGTGTGTGTGTGTGTGTATCTGTCCCAGAGAGTGTGCCCATGTATCTGTGTGCGTGTGTGAGTGTATTTCTTTAATAATTTTTGCCGTCCAAAAAGGACTGCCGCTGTGCGACTGTGGCGGTTACACAGGAAATATGTTCACATATATACATATATATTTATATAAATGGAACCCTATGTGTGTGCAGCACAGGTTGCTCCTGGTCTCCAGCCGTGTGTCGCCATTGTTCAAGCGTATTTTTTCCGTATTTTATACACTTACGTGTATCCATAAAATGGGGCACATTGTTCTTGAAGAAATTTACGAAACAGGAAGCAAAATAAAAGTTTTTATTTAATTGACTAGCAACAATTTGTGATCAGTATCAAATTTTAAGTGCAAAAAGAAATTATATAAAAAAAACTAACGTGCACATGTGGTTATAAGTTCTTCCTACTTTTATAATTTCTAAAATAATTTGGTATATAAAATTTTATATATATATAGAGTCGAGCTTCCCCGGTATGGGGAATACAACTATATATATTCCTTATAAAAAGTTGCTGCATTACGAACCAATTTTCTCTTCCTTTAAAAATTTGCTATAAGGAAGTTGATGATTTATTTCTTTTCTCCTAAGTGGAGCATAGAGCCTCTCCCAACCCGGGTATCGTCACCTTGACGTGGTGAGGGGGCTCAGTAGGGGCAATGAATTTAAGAGCGATGCCGGCGGGAGGAAAAGCTACCCAAAAGACACCCATGCCGGTAAGGTAGAAGAGGAGTCTAGAAGCTAACAACAACCCACAACAAATCAAGGTTAGGGGCGGCCTGCATTTATATAGATCCTTGGGCCTTGAAAGACGTCAGATTAACATGGAACCAAACCACCCTAAATTTCGGATTGTTGAATTAGTAAAAAAATAAATTATTTCGAATATTCGCGATCAAGAAAAATTGAAATATCACTTAGTTTATCGAAAATTCAAATGTGTAAAAACCATGGTCAGAAAATCGTGTCAGGGTCCTCTAGTCTTTTAAAGAAAGATAACTTCTTCCTATGCTATAATTTATGAATTCATCTAGTTAGGGTTATTTGCATAAATAATACTTTTTAAAAAGGTTGTTTATCAGTGCTGAATTCAGACATGAAAGTTCAGTGGATGACCCATGACTTGCCAAGTGGAAAAATTGCTGGAAATTCAACTGGGATTGCATGTGTGAAACGAACTGAAGGAATATTTGATTGCTTTCAATTTTGAAAAAAACACAAAACAAAATTTTTCGCTTTTATACTTATAAAAATGATTTTTTGCATTTATAATTCATTAGAGGTTATTTTTATTAAAGAGGATAATTTGAGTAATTAAACTAAACTGTTTTTTAGGTGAGCGATTAATGGCATAATAAGGCGAATTTTTGAAAAATTAAATGGTAGCTTTTCTTAATTTTAAGGGAGAGAAGACCATATTTACATAAAATAACGTAATGATATAATATTTGTACAAAAAACGATTGTGGGCATAATCTGGCATAAAAAAACCAGGATCATGAAATGGCAAAATGAGGACCTTATTTAGATGTGCAGATCATATTCTAATGAAATAACGTAACATTTGCATAAAAACGATTATTAGCATAATCAGACGATTAATTGAGAAATTAATTGGTAACTTTTCTAAATTTATATTTACAGAAGACCATATTTTCATAAAATAGCGCAATGATATAATATTTGCATAAAAAACGATTATTGACATAATCTGGCATAATAAAAAACGATTATTGGCATAATCTGGCATAATAAAATTCTTAAAATGGCAAAATGACAACCAGAGCCAATCGGAAAGCTGAGCGAGTACACATTTTGGAAAGGAAAAACTTTTTAGAGACACAAGGTTCCCTGGTATCTGGCAATCGAAACGATCTTATAGTACTGCCCCAAAGTATATTTCCGGATTATATGATCTATGCCCGCCTTTAACTGATGGAGCGTTAAAGATATCTTGGAAGTTTGAAGATATCTAAAATTGACAGAAATTTTTAAGCGTTCCGTAAACACGCGTTTGTAAACAAATTTATCGGGTTGAGAACAAAATACATCGAATTTTTCCATAATACAAATTTTCTTGAAGTACAATGTTCCTGTACGACTGTAATTTTTAAGCAAAAGAGTACTTAAAAGTCAGGATTCCTAGAACAGAATTTGCTCACTTGTTATAATTTTTTTTTGTATAAATTTATTACAGCAACCCAGCGTTGACTTAATTGATAATTGGAATTTTTGCGTGTATTTAAATTTTTCAACATAATTTTATTTCATTTGTTTCAGTTGCCTTTTTTCGAGATACTCGCAGTAGTTGTTCTTGTTTGCCCAATTGCCCAGCCAAAGGCCATAACTTTGACTTTTGGTACAACACAGACAAAAACCAAAATCTGCGCTGCGTACCAAAGTACAAAACAAAAAAATAAAGATACTTTGTACAAAAGTACAAAAAAAAAAAAATAAAGATACTTTGTACAAAAGTACAAAAAAAAGATACTTTGTACGCGCTTAACCACAGCCGCAACAAAAAAAATATATATTAAAAAAAAAGAGAATACCAACATTTTTTTTTTTTTTTTCTTGGTTAGGTTTGGGCCAGTTGAAAGTGTTGTGAAGAGGCGTTCTAGCGTTTCAAATTTGTGCCGTCGCCTTGTTCGAGAGCCAATCAACACAGCCGCCGAAATGTATCTTAAAGTTTGCTGCTGCTGTTGTTGTTGTTGTTGAAACATTTTGGTGTTTTTGCTTCAGGCATTTTTTGTTTTCTTTGAGTTCAGTTGTTGTTGTTTTTGCTTTTGCTTTTTTTTTTGTGTCTTTGCCTTTATGCGAACTGTCTAAAAGGCATTTTGTACATCGCACAGCAGACAGCAGACGCCCCAGCAGCTAATGTTTCTGTATCTGTAGCTTTTGCTACGTATCTGTAGCTATGTATCTGTAACTTTGTGCGTTTCGGCCTACTGCTTATTAACGTTCCAGCTAAACTGAACTCAACTCAAAAGCGACTGCTTGCTGTTATTGCTTTGTACAACATTTAAATGTTTAGCTGCCGTTTGGCGTCTTCTTGTATCTTAATACACTGTACTTAGAAGAGTAAAGGGTATATTAAATAGGGTTTAGAAATGTTGACAGCTAGAAGAAACACAAAGTTTGAGTCGAAAGTTTAGAAAGACGAAAGAAAATGTCTTAACTCTGCGGCTGTCAAAAACCAAAAGGTTCAAATCACACTAAACAAAATGAAATGGGTCCCAATAACCTGATAAATGCAAAAGCTCCTAAATTAAGTGAATTTTTCAAGAAAACATTCTCTCCTACAATTTCTGACTCGAAATAAGATTAAATTTACACTAAGTACAAGGTTCTAAAACCGTAGTCAAACCACACTAAACATAATGAAATAAGTCCCAATAACCTGATAAATGCAAAAAATACTAAATAAAGAAAAGTGAATTTTTCAAGAAAACATGCATTCCAAAAATTTCGGGCTCAACATAAGATTTAACTTACTTAGATTAGATTTTTCATTAAGTCTGGAATTCTTACTTTTAAGCACAAAGTACATTTTTTTTTGTCTAATATTTGTATTATTCAAAGTTATAGCCGTAAAAATTATATATTTTTCCCATTAAATAAAATTACGATTTAGCTTACGTTTTTGTTAACAAGAATCAAAACTCTTAAAAACTTCATTGGTTAAAATATTACCTCTGGGCAAATGTAAAAAGACATAGGTTTTTTTGGGCCACCCTAATTATTTTCGTCTTATGTTTCATTTAACAATAACGAAACCTCAAAAGAACTTCATTGCTTAAAATATCGCTTTTAAGAAAAGGTAAAAAAGCTTAGGCTATTGGTTTTTTTTTGGGCCACCCTATTTTTTTTTTATACAAAAATGGGGCTTAACTTTGACAACATTCCAAAAATAATCGTTTTAAAGACTAAAGACGTTAAATTTGAACTCATTCTAGATCAGAGGGTTCCCAAACTTTTGGCGTATACAGGTGTTAGAAATTCAATTAATTTGTTTGTTTGAACGGCCCATGAACGGAAAATTATCCTAAAATCGAGAGAGTATTGTAATTATCATTTTAAAAATTGAAATTTTGGAGTTACCACTATTACCCGCAACAGTTTTTAGGGGTTTACAGCCAACGCAGTGTGAATTCAATTCCGTGTAAAGGGCATCTCCTAGTCGACATATTGCCACTGTAACCGCACCACTTGTTTTTTTGTGCCGCTTCTTCTTGTTGTTGCTTTTGTTGTTTGTGTCAACGTTGTGTTTTGGGGCATGAGTAGGCGTGAGTTTTATTTCAGAGCTCACTTAATGCGAATTAAGCTAATTTAAAAACGATTTGAAATTAAGTTTAATGCCTGCTAACCAAGCGTAGCTTCGAGCAGACCAAAGAGACAACCACGAAACCCCGTACGGTTCTTCTTCCATTGATTAGCACGCTCTTTCTATTACTACTACTACTCGCTCACACTCTCTCTCACTCTTTGTGTCTTTAATTCTCACTCCATTTTCTAACACTTTTGCCTTGTGTGGGTGTTGTGTAACGTGTCTTAAAGTGGCTTCCGTTATTGGGGCTACAGTCTTCTTGTGTGTGTGTGTGTGTTTTTTTGTTTTTTTTATTGAAATTGTTGTGGTTTTTGTTGCTGTTCTTTGTATACCATGTGCATATGTATTCTTGTTGGGGTTTGACCCAATTGAAGTCCTCATCATCAATATGGCCTGCTACTAGTTTATATGTTTGTATGGTATATAGTCTATGTTATATATTGAAAAATTCAAAGACTTCGATATGCTTGTTAGTCAAGGAGCTTCTCGATAGGGGTATACACTGTACCCTTTTTCCCCAAGCAAATTAATTTGTGCAAATAGTAAAGCGGGCCACTTTAGTTATTGATTATATCTCACTGTGAATAGTCTAACAAGCTGTTTTTTTCTAGTGCAAATATGATATATGTATCTCTATAACTTTCGTAAATCGGGGTTGATTTTGCTGTAATTCCTGACTTAGGTGGAAAAGTCTTGGATTTCATCGCAAACTTGAAGCATGGAAATATTTTTAGAAATTCGGCTGAAAATCGTGAAATGCGGCCGTGAGAAAGCGGAACAGATTTCAGCAGTATCAAAGCAGCTAAATTCTTTTGCTTAGGTATTAGTAGACATGGTAAAATTTCGGTATCTTGAAGTTCATATAGACAGAAACTGGACCACTTATGCTAGGGCCGGAAATGCCTTATTTCGCCTGTTGCAAAAATGCACCTAAATCGAATATACCCTTTAATACTTTGAGTAGCGTGTATTAAAAAGGGGGTTAGAAAAATACGACTAGCTTAAAAGTGCAGTCCAATAAAATGCACTACTACCTAGTCTTAGTAATAGTCCTAAAGATGGTCTCTGGCCTGCTCAACTAACTTAAGCCAACAGCACACATGCTCATGCTCTGTCTATGCATAAGTATTTGATAGTATATAAGTGTATATGAGTATGTGTGTGTATCTGTGTCTAAATTGTAGGTAGCAGGCATGTATCTTAATGAAGGCAATTTGCTTGTCGAGTTTAGGCAAGTTAGTTTACCGAAAATTGGCATATGGCCAGTAGCAACAAAAGCAGCGCACACACTGCACTTGCCATCGAAATGCCACACACAGATACTCACACACACACACACACTAATACACTCTAATAGTACGTGCATGTCAATATATATATACAAGCTAACTAACATATGGGGCTATGGACTCTGGCTGGACTATATGGGCCGTATTTACTAGAGTAGCCTTACACATAGAGAAAAAGAAGAGTTATGTAAACAGAATTTGCAGTTACATTTGGCATTGGCAAGTATCTAAGACGTTGTATCTATAGATATTATTGATTCAAGCTGCTTAGATTTTATGGTACAGAATTGAGTTTTAAAGTGGCATTGAATGAAAATTTAAAGCAATAAATGTTCCAAGTGGTACGAGTTTTATTGGGGCAAAGTTTGGCAAAAAAATAAAAATAAAATCTAGAAAGGATGCACATGACTGCGCTGAAATGTAGGGTGTTGGGAGTCTTTATATACTAGTACAAGGATACCCAATGAAAAAACTCTAAAATTTTTTTGGAAGAAAAACTTAAAAAATGAACTTTTGATGAAAATTGTACCAAAACGATTTCTACACAGCTTTTGAAGGTTCAAAGATGTGTATACACTTAAATAATTTCGATAATTTGACAGAAATCTATTTCTATAGAATTTTAATAAAATCGATAGATGATGATAGATTTTTATTTCAACCGCACAGGTATTTTCTCTATATGCTGTTGGAATTGTATATTTTCAATAGATCCTATAAATATTCGAAATTAGTCCGTTAGTAATTCCATCATGGTTCCAGCTTTTTATTAAGTTTCACATTCAGCTAGACTTGATGCTGCATATATATATATACATATTCTAGATAGATTTTTTCGGATTATATCTCAAACCCAATTAGTGTACGAATTTCACACTTTTTCAGTCTAAAAGTGTGACTCAATGTCTAGCTTCCATGTTTCAAAATTTTATTTTTATTCTTTGTCTTCAAGAGAGACCACAGTATGGTTCAGGGCCGATTACTGCCCTTTAGTCCATCGCTATGCCACGGCATAAGTCATGCCGTTGTTAGCATGCCCTTCATTAGACATTCTCATAACTCAACAGCTCCAAGAGTTTACACATACTTATCGAATGCATTATAATAAATCTTTGAAGATCTGTCATTCCAGAAGCTTGCACATGCTCAAAGATTACAATGCAATAAATCTCTCTGTCATTAAGGCCTTAAAAACAAAAGCCTGCCCTACTCCAAAAGTCGTTTTTACGCATCTGCAGCTGTATTTATTTAAGGATCCAAAAAAAAAGAACACATTTTACAAAGTCATGTAATTACTAAATATAACATGTAATAAAAACTTATAAATTAAATTCAAAAAGATAAAAGCTACTATAATTTGTTAAAAGCTTTATACAAAAGGCAAAAAATTCACTCCCTGTGAATGCAAATCACCAAAATCGCGGCACGAAATCGTTTTTACTTTTTATAGCGAACAGTAAACCAGAATATGTCAATTTTCCAGAGCTCTAAATCAATTTTAACTAGCCAATCATGGCTGGATAGGAATAAAAATTCAAAACTAGGCTGCAACCGTAGCGGTTCGCATCCGAAAACTTTTTAAAACTTGACCAGACAAAAATCGGAATATAATCCTCATTTTACTCATTTAAAGTAAAAAAAATATCAAAAAAGTTGTACAAAAAACTTGAATTTAAATAAAATCGATTTTAAAAAATTATTTAAGAAATAATTTTTGAAATTTGCTTTTTAATTTATAAAATTTAATTTGTTATAAAAAATATAAAAAAAATTATTTAAAATAATTATAAAAAAATTAATATGACAACAATATTTTAATAATCTTCATGTGAAGACCACTTTAGGTATTAAAAAAAAATAATAATTATTAACAAATAATTTATAAAAAAAATAAATAAACTGTAAAAAAAATAAGATGTATATATATATATTAACACTTTTTATTAAAAATCAGCCACCATTGTTATAAAACGATTTTTAAAAAAATATTTAAGAAACAATTTAAAACACTTAAATGATATAAATTGGATTTTTAAAAAAATGTATAAATTTGATTTATAAAAAAATGTATAAATTTGAATTATAAAAAAATGTATAAATTTGATTTATACAAAAATTTATAAATTTAAATAAAAAAGTGTATATATTTAGATTTTTTTTTAAATTATGAAAATAAAAAAAATGAATTAAAAAAAATTGAATCAAAAAAAGATTTAATAATATATAAAAAATAAATTGTTACAAAATTGCAGGTATGTATTCACTTTTTATTAAAAATCAGCCACCTATGGTTTAAAAAAAACCGATTTAAAAAAAATATTTATGAAATAATTAAAAAAAAAGTTAAATGAAAATTAAAAAAAAATTATTTATTAAAAAAATTATGTGTCTTCATTTACACTTTTTTTTTTTTTAAATATTAAAAAAAACTATAAAAAGAAATTTTTAAGAAATAATTATTTAGAAAACAAAAATTGTTATAAAAATTATTTCAAAAAAAATTAAACTATAAACAAAAATTATATTAAAAAAAAATTGAATCAAAAAATATTTTTTTTTAATTTGAAAGCATGTGTTTAAAAACCTGAAGGGTTTGCTCTGCCCATAACTTCTATCTATCTTTTAATTATACAAATAAATATTTTTTTTTGTTTTTTTTTTTTTTAAAGATGTTTATTTATTTTAGACAGCATTATTTGATTACTATTATAAACATTAGTTACAAATTTATTATTTAAAGCACTGACCCCGATGGGTACTCTAACTTTGGCCTATAAAATTTACATTTTTTTTTTTAAAATAATAATATATTAATACTATATTGTCCATGCACATAGCATATAGTTAAAGAAAAAATATAGATTGTAATGAAAAAAAATTATCTAAAAACATTACATTAAATATGTCAGTTATTTATAAAAAGTGGTGTGAGAAAGCAAAAAAATATAACAATAATAATATCGTAAGGTTTACATATGTTGCCACCAAAAGCGTTTTTTCAGAAAATTGTTTAAAATATAAGACAAGTCTTTACGAGACATACTTGTGTCAAATCTCAAGTTGGTACAGCTTACAATATCTGTTATATTTATTGTTTTTTTGTTTGCTCTTCTGTATACATGATAGAAGTAGGGGATCCCTTCGGAGTTCTGGATGTATCCCATTTTGTCCAAATACAAAAAGGCTTCAGGAGGAACGTAGCCGGATAGCAAACATTTTTCCAGATATTCATCGCAGGTATAATAAGGAGCCAAAATAAGGTTGTTATTCATACAATCAAAGCTTCGAACGATGTGTTTTCTGATAAGATCAATAATAAAGTTATCGATCCGTATAATTTTTGTTGAGTTGTAAAGTTTTTTGTTTGAATAGAGTTTTAAGAAGTCACTTTGCGGCGTTCTGTACAATGAGGTGCAAACTCTTAGACACTCCCTCTCAAATTTCCTTAATCTTTCCATGTATGATGACAAATAAATAATTTAATGATATAGGTATATATATTTTCATAGGTCATGCAAATGCATGCAAATAGCAAACAAATTTTAATTGTTAAAAAAAATATTATTCACATAATTTACGCTTTTCCGCTTAAACCGGTCATTGTACCTCAACCCACGCATAACATAGCATCGCGTACCTAAGCTGGTAGAGAATTTTTTTTTTTTACATAAAATGTTATAAACAAAAATAAACCCACAAGTATAGACATTTATTGATTTTCCACGCAAGCTAAGGATTCCATCTAAAGCCATTTAAATATCCATCAATTTAAGATTTTATAGATTTTGGTGTTGAATTTCACGCACAGAATCATTTTTATGCTTTTAATTTTAGCAGAAATAAAAAGCTATAGTCCATAGCATAAATCTTATATGGACTGGCAGCACATACCAATCTCAGCGGAATTTAGGTCATCAATTCCCCAGCACACACAAAGCTGCTAGTTTATTTCTTGACGTGTAGCCAAATTGTAGCTCACTAACTATAGAGCAGTTGAGTTTGCATATCCAGACACCAAATAACCCAAAAAAAGGCAGCAAATCATTTTGGGCTGCCCGTCTCCGACTGCCGGCCTGGTCCAAGAAATGCCAAAACGAATTTCGCTTAAATTGCAAAATTTAATAATCTAATAAGGCAAATTTTAACAAACTATTTAATGGCGAGATGTTTTAGCGGCAGTTTGAGTCTAAAAATAGCCATAGGCCAAAAATGTATAGACCAAGTTGGCATGCCTTGGAATTGGGTGGTTGTTGCTGTTGTTGGGGTTAAACTGTGGGTTGCTTTGGTTTGAGCAGCAGCCGGCCGTCGCGTTTAATGTCTGTGAAATTGAAAAATTTACTCTTTAATATGCGAATGGTTTAGTTAATGTTGGTTTGCTGCTGCTGCCGGAAAGACGTTGTCTTTTAGCGAGAACTACGACAATGCGCAGAGAGACGTTGCGACGTAGGTCATCTGTGGCAAAAATGGTGAAATGATGTGGAAGCTGCCGCAAGTGGCAAGTGCAGTTAGAGCAATTTCACAACTGACTAACAATCATTAATGCGTCAGAGCCCCGCAGTAGCGCAATCGTAGTCGTAGTAGTCGCACATAGTAATCGTTCGTAGTCGTTCCGTCAAACGCTTTAAAAAGTTTGGCGTGTTAGAAGGAAGTCGTCGTCGTAGTCGTCAGGCAAGTCCGTCCTCCAAGTCAAGACCAAGGCCTGCTGCCTGCTAATAAGCAGCCAGGCAGCACAACAGTGCGCTCCTCCGTTTTAAAAAAAAAAGCGGGCTGAGCAAATTTGCGGCAATAAATGCTGCAAGCTTAAATCATAAACCCCTGCCTGACTGACTCTTCGTTCCGTGTACGCTTGGTTGCTTTATGAAATGGAAAATTCGCAGCAAATGAAAAACATGCACAAAAAAAAATAAAAAAAAAATCCCAGAAATGATGAAAAATGGAAAACAAGAAAAGCGCGTTGCGGCCTGCTCACAATTTGCCCGCGGCATATATTTGAAGTATGAATGTATTTCCATATGCATGTCGAAGTGTAGGATAAATCGACTCATACTGCGCACTCACTCGCACACATTCATTCGCGCACACACTCGCACACAAGCACTCATTCGTTTATTCGCTTACATACTCACTCACTCACTCACCACGCAAGTGTCAAGCAGATGCTTAACCACGTATATGAGGCGTTTTATTATTATTTCCCCAGTAGCACTGATTCCGAGAAGATTCTTCAGATACAAAAAATATAAAAAATGAGTTACAATAATTACTGCCTGTTGCTTATTTCATTTCATTTGCAGAATGACCTAGCTAACCGCTTTTCCGTTCGGAACGTTGAAATCTCTTAAGCACAATACGAAGAGCGTAAAACTGATGTTTGTGAAAGTTATTGTACCCTGGTAAATTTTACTACTGTCTGAACTAAAGATATTATATATAAGCTTAATATTGTCCAAATACGACAAAACAAACTTAGCGTTTTCTTTTTGTCGGGCAGAAATGCAAAAGTGCCCGTCACAACGACATGAACTAAAGATACTATAGCTTACCTATAGCTAAACATTATCAAAGCATTTTTGACTTTTGAATTTCTGAGACTCTGCATTTCTGCCCGAGAAATTTAACACCCTAAATATATTGCTGTGCGAAATTTAAATAATATAGCTTAAAATTAATTCAGCAAAATAACTTTGGCCTTGCCGAAAAAGTTGGTGCCCCTATTATTTTGGGACACACTGTATATTAGTTCGAAAAGAAAATAGCTTAATAAGCGAAGCATACAAGATTAAATTATTTCCAAAGTTTTCCATTGTTTTTCTTCGAACTCTCACAAACTTCTTGGCATATTTCATATACCCTCTCTTCAAAGTGTACAACAAAAATGCACATGTATATCTGCAAAATGTTTTCATGTCATATGCAACAATGACTGCTACTTAGTTATAATCATAAAAACAGTCCGACTCAACCGGACCGCACTGGACCGGACTCTCAGTGCCCACTTTTGAAGTTAAAAGACCGATACAGACCGGACAGACAGCTACCAGATCATGGTCACGGACCGTCAACGACCGATGCTCAGTGCTGTCAAAGTCATTTCGCGCATAATTTTTACTGCTGCAGCGAAGCTGGAGCTGCTGTATGTAGCTGCTTTGTTGCTGCTGTACACGTTCGCATAACTTTTATAGTCGTTCTTTGCTAAAATATTCTAATTGTTTTCAACAATTTTTGAGCGGGTCGTGCACTACGGCCATAAATCTTCACTGACTTCTGCAAAAGCTTGCCAATAAAAGTTAACAGCGCTTACTCGTATGGTTTGTGTGTGTAGTAGTTGGAATGTTTGGAGTCCAAATGACATGGTTCGAAAAATTTCTAGGATATACATTTTGGGGCATATAGTGTGAAATGGGCAACAAGCTATACGAAGCTCTATAAAATTAGGCAATAAAAGTCAAAAAGCATTTGGTGCGGTGCGTATTCGAGTTTGATGAGACATGAAAATCTAATAATATAATAATCTTATGCATGAATAAACTTAAGTTATACGAAAATATAAAACTTAATTCACTTTTTAATTTAATGGGAAAGAAATATGATTTATGTCAAGTGAGGTTTGAGTGCATAAAAACTTTGTATTTCGAAATATGACTTTAATTGGGTGCGACAGAACTTTCTTTTCATTTTGGAAATGTGTTTTAATAAATGGAATTTCTAGGTTAAACAAAATTTAAGCTACTATCCGGTAGTTGGGGAGTGGTTTGTAGAATTAGGCGGTCATTCGTTTTCATATTCTTATAAATAATAGATAAATAGAATTGTTAACAATAACACCCCCACACAAAAAAAAAATTGATTTTCGGCTTCGGAGACGAGACCACCACTGAGGTCGTGGAACTTGCATCCATATTTCACAAAACCTCAGTACTTTGGAGTTTCGAGTCTACATACCCTTTAAAATACGTCGGCTAATTTTTTATTTTGGAATCTTCAACTCTAGAAACGTATAGTAAACAAGATAACACGAATATCTATTTTTTGTGTGGCTGTGTAATCATTATTTTCTTTATTTACTATATTTTAAATCCTTAAGGAATTTCAAAAAGAAATAATGGACTTTTAAAATTTTCATATAATATCTTTAAAGAAAAATCGCATTCTAAAAGTTTAGTTAAATTTTACTTTTGATGGTTTGTCAAGTTTTGGGAATTTCACCAAGTATATTGGGAAAAGTACGTACCAATAATATATGTTTTAAATTTTTGTGTCCATAATTTGAAGTATTTGTTGATGATATATTTTGTAGCACTTACCCTGTAATCAAAAGAAGAAAAAAATATTATTAGGTTTTTTTCAAAAGTAAGTAAAAATAGCTAAATATACAAAAAAATTAAATACAAAATAAATTTTAAATATAAAATTTTACTCTAGTTTTGTCAATATTTTTGGCGTTCAAAAATCATCATGGGGACTTTGAGCCATCGATTTCATGGAATTTCTTTTCAATTCACTATACTCGCCAAATCTAGCCTCTAGCGACTATTTTCAGTCTCCAAACCTGAAGATACGGATGGATGCTGCGAGTTTTGGGTCCAATGAGTTGATTGAGCTATTGAGCGCCTTGAGAAAACCTACTATTTGAAAGGATTTTTTTTTCGAAAATAATATCTTTCATGAAAAAGTCACGGACTTATAAAAACCTCGTAATTTCAACCGATAAATGGTTTGGTTAGCTTCACCATAATTCGATAGTTTCGATTATTTGCGATTAGAAAAAAATTTTTTTTTGAGACAGCTTTCTTGATTGCAAACGTATTAGACCCCAAACACGAAAAAATTATTTAAAACAACAAAAATGTGCTCTTCGAAACTCCTTAAGTTTTTCAGGACTATTTTGTTTTTGAATTATTTTCACTGCCACTAAGGACCCACCCAGGGGTCAACCGGTGTCACCTAAGGGGCCGTACCCTCATTACGTGACCATATTTTTGGAATTTTTGACCTATTTTCACTTTTAAAAGCTTTGAAAGTTTTTAAGTATATTGTGGTTTACTGGTTTGGACACCTAAAAATAGAACTATGCCCAAAGTTATAACATATTTTTTATTCAAAATGTCAAATCTTCATAACGTACACCTACATCAAATATAGATGATTTGGAGACGGCTAGAGGAAGAGACTACCTAACGTAGCGGATAGCAATCAAAAGGAGGAGAATCAAGCGCATATAATTTTACAGAGTTCTGCAAGATTCTGTGAGTCGCGAAAAAATCATACTGTCTTTCCCATGACAAAAATTCCTTTTATTAATTCGCGATAAGCGATAAAGTGATAGACCGTTCCTTTCGATTGAAGGACCAGGACAGGGGCTCTTTGATTTCACGGCTTGAACATGGGATAGAAAGTTCCTTACGATTAAAGGACCAGGAAGAGGATCATTGATTTCACGACGTGAAGATGGGGTAGACCTTTACTTACGATTGAAGTACCATCAAAGAGCTCTTTAAATTCAGGGCTTAGTATAAAGGTCATTACTAATAGAATTTTACAGAGTTCTGCAAGACTGGAAGATTATTTGAGTGGGAAAAAATCATTTTGCTTTTAATTTGAGAAGAGAGGTAGATTGTTTCTTATTTTGAAAGGACCAGGCCGGAGATCTTTGATTATAAGCAGGCTTGATATAAAGTTTGCGCTATATCAAGCCCTAGTCCGCTAAGCAATTTTCAGGGCTAATCGAGAGAACCACCCAATACTAAACTGAGAGACCCACTGCCCCTTTCAAATCAAGCATAAACTTGCCAATTGAGAAAGCTATTCACTTTCTTCCCAAACATTGCCAGCATGTTGATAACTTGATTAATGGCCTACGAAAATAAAAAAAAAAAAAAACAAAAAAAAAAAAAAACAAAAAAAAAAAAAAACAAAAAAAAAAAAAATTGAAAACTATATAACTTGCAAAAGAGCTACAGTTAGTTATGCAGTTTCGACAAGCCTTAAAAAACTTTTCTAGTTAGCACAAACATTAGGACAGGGACGTAGAGATGGAGACCCAAAGACATAGGGCTGCAGAGCTCAGAGAGCATGTTAAATTGCCAAGTTTGATATCGATCAAAAAAGCTGAAACAAATTACAACAAGACCTGGGCACAAAAAGACCCTTCAACAGTGGCCTCTTCATCAAAAGTTCTCTATGAATCTCGTGCCCTACAGTTAACCCCCTGCCATGGTTTTGTGAGCTTGCCTATCGACACTTTCGCTTTAATTAAAAACTTGCAAAAATATGCGTAAAATTTGCAAGACCAAAACTTACAGCGAGCATACAGAGCTGGGGTTCTGGGATGGGACTACAAAAATAGGAAATACTATAAAATGCAGCTAAGCAAATCTAGTTAAGCTTGTTGCAAAATGAAAAAAAAAAAAAAAAACAAAAACCCACAAAAAAAAGCAGAGGAAAAATCGTATAAAAAGAAAAACTGCACAGCATGCAAGCTGGAAAAATTTTTGCATATGACCAAAACCGAAACGAGAGTGCATAAAATATATGGATTTTGAAAACTTTACAGACATGTAGCATGCACAATAGTCGGCAAAAGTATTTGGACAAAATTGTTGTACAAGTTTTTAGTAATTGGGGGATTCAAAGGAGGAAAATATTATGCTGATTAATTTTTCATAACGTGCTATGTAAAAATTTAGGTTAAACAAGCCGGGCTGAATATGGTCAAAATGAAAAATAAAAAACTTTTGATGTCGAAAGTGTGTGAATAAAATCTAAAATGAAGCGTTTATTTTTAACCTCTTCATATGAACACGGGGATGTATGTGGGAGAGCTTAAGAGAAACATATGGGAGGTTGGGCATGTATGGTGCTATTAGGAGAAACAAAAAAAAAGATAGAGCTGGGTGGTATGGATGGTGGATATTATCCTGGACTTGCTCACTCTTATTACTCAACAATAAGATTGAGATTTGGATAAAGAGAGCTGCGTCCACAATGGGTAAGACAGGTCTTTGAAGAAAAGATTTGCCAAGTGTATTACCAAATGTTACCAAATTCATGTTAATATCTGATCCAGTTCTCTGGAACCTGGAAATTACACATACTAATTTTTCAAGATTGATTAGAAACTAAAAAAGATAGAGGCAACAATATATCAATTTAACAACGCCTTTTCTTTAAACTGTCACAAAATTTCTCTTTTTCTAGATATAATAAGTATGTTAGCCTATCAAACGTTATTCTTGACATTTTTGAACGTTTAACAAATAAAAAATTTTAGCGCTTGAACGTACGGACGGCAGTTCAGAAAACTTCGATGTTTTCAATGCTTTTAACTGGGAAACATCGATGTATCGTCTCAAAATTTAAAAAGACGAAAATTATGGCCGTTACAGAATATTCATTCATTTTATTATATTAATTTAAAGTTCGATATATCGAAACATCGATGTTTTTCAGTTGAAACTTCAAAGCATCGAACACATCGATGTTTTTCGAGCACTGACGAACGAGGATTATTACTTAGATCTCCCTTCTTTCTATAATTAGTATAAAGACGGTTTACTAAGATTCATTTCGAATCTATATCAGCGTTTAAATGTTAAATAAAAGTACACAGAAAAAAAATTAAGAATTTAACGCTTAAAAATTATCGTTTTGGCCTTAAAACTAGAATTTGTGGTATCGAATATAAAAAACATTTTTCTTGTATTAAGAGTAAAGTACTTATTTAAATAGATTTTTTTTATGAACAGAAATTCGCAATTTGATAATTTTAAGAACGATTTTGTAAACAATTGCGCTTAACCGTATATAGCTTCCAAGACAAAAATTATTAATTTCTGAATGTTTAAATTGAATTAAGAAATGCTCTAGAATAGAATACTTTTTGCCTAATTTAAGAAAAGTAGAAAATGAAAAATTCCTAAAAATTGTAAAGTGAAAAAAAAACTTTTTGTTTGAGAATATTAGAGGTTATTTTTTTAGAGTGTCAGCAAGTTAATAGGAATTATTGAAATAATGAGAAAATAATCGACCGTGCTGCGGAAATCGAATCCGAACCTTTTATTCGTTTTGAAACCACATGTTTCGTGCTCACAATATCACTAAAACTAAGTTTTTATGTGGTTTGAAACCGAATGTTTTTTTGCAAGAGGAGTTCAAAGGAATTGGCAGAGTAGGTTTAAACGTGTACGCATCTTAAGCTGAAATCTTTTTTTGGTATTCTTTGATATTTTCCGATTTTATTTATAAAAATTTCAAGTTCAAAAAAATGCAATAAATTATATAAAAATTAGGGTGGATTCAGTTAAAAAAAACACCGAGACGGGATACTGAATATCGTTTTTGAGGCGGGCGGCACGGCATCGATTTTGCTGTCACAAATCCGAGTCTAATCGGGATTGAAACACAGTGTGAATAATATTTTGTCAAAATACTTTTGTCGAACATTGTATTGTGAGTGTATAGGTGTGTAGGTATGTATAAATTTGCGTATGCAAGTTGTATATAAATATTTTTTTCAAGTTTTTTGCCAAAGAAAAGAAGCAGAGCCCATTGCAAACAATGCCTTTTTTGTCTAACAATATGTTGATATGTTTTTTGTAGTTGTTGTGGCAACAAACCCTAAAAAATGTTTAGACAAATTAAAAATAAGTGTAAGCAAAGCAGCATAGTGCAACAATACAGTGGCATGGGTGGTTGATAGTGGCGTCATAATAATGCAAGGGGTTTGGGGTATGGGTGTTTTTTTGGGATTTTAGAATTGCACTCTGCTGCGTGAGTTGCAAGCATTTGGGTCAAGGTACTTGTTTCTCTGGTTGTTGTTTATAGTAGTCGGTAGTTGTTTCTAACTATTGTTGTTGTTGTCGCCAGTTTGTACTTTATTATGAAAATTGCTACAGCTTGTTAGTGTTAGTAATAGTGTTGTTGTTGTTGCTGCTACTGTTGCTGCCGTTGTCATTATAGCAAAAAGGGGCTGCGCACAACGCATGCAACTCATATTTATGCATGCTTGCAACAGCAACAACAACAGCTGCAACACCCACACATGCAACACATGCATAAAATATGAGCGTGATTAAAGTGTCCATAGCATTTTATCCTTGCTGCTACTCTTTCTATCCTTTCTAGCCCCAGCTCGCTCACACTTGCCACAAACTTGGTTTCTTTTACAACAGCGCCGCAATAGATTTGCAACTAAACTAAAATTATTATGGCAAATTTGTATATGTAGCGCATATAATCAATAAAAATAAAATATATCACACATTGCGCGCGACCCCCTTGCTCTAAGCCCGCCTCCAAGTGCTCCACTTATGCTCTCTATAGTGCATGTCCTGACTAGCCTGGAACTAACTCACAAGTGGAGCCCACAGCTCTGACTGCTCATTTCGTGCTCATGTGCCATTATACAAAAAAATAATATTCTTTCATACAATTTTATTTTATTTTTTTTTGGTTTTTGTGTATGCCACCAAAGTAACAACTACTACACATCTCTTCACACGCAGGGGTTGGACACCCCTTAGTTGGCTCAATGATGGCTGAGTAGTAAATGGTTTTGGTTGGGTTGCCATGTTCCTTTTGCCTGTGTCGTGTCATTCGATAAATTGTACAATGTAAGGCGTTGAATTGTGCGCTGTTGCGGTACAGTGAACTCTCTCTACTTTGAGTTTTTTAATCGTTGAACATTCCGCACAAAAAGGCAACGAAATGTGTCGCAGACTCTCCAAGGAGTGCAAATTATGTTATGCTCGGTTGTTTTTTTTGTCAAGTAATGCTTGAAATTAGCAGTAATACACTGTGAAAAATAATCAACCATTTTGAGCGTATCGTCTTTAAGGCAAGCAAGTAAAGACTACGTCAGGAAAAAATTTTCTATTATTGAGAATAGAAATCTTATTTCAAGAGCTTTTTTTCTGTAGAAGAAATTCTGCATTTGGGGATGTTTTGAAAAACTGTAAGAACAATTGCGTTTATAATTTGATAATGAAAAGACTAATCTCAGAAAGTAGTGCTCTCAAGGCGTGTTTCGTACTCATTGTAAGAACGTTTAGTCTTAATGCTGTTATTAAGAGTATTTTATTTCTTTTTTCAAGGAAAATTAAGAACAATAAATTCTAAAGTCAAGCTAGGATTCTTTTTTTTTCGAGTGTATTACTTAAGTTAGTTATTTGATGCGTAACGAAATAAATAATATTTTATTCATCTAAGGAGCAAGTAGCTATAAATTCACACTACAAGCCGCCCTATTAACCTGTCTTCAATATTTTTCATACAAGTTATGAGAATCTCATCAAAAATGCGGTTTCTTTTTTTGATGGTTCAATTAAACTGAGCAAAAATTTTGCCGTCCAATAGGACGGTTAATAAACCTGTCTTCAATATTTTTCATACAAGAAATGAAAATCTCATCAGAAATGGGGTTTCTTTTATGGTTCAATTAAACTAAGCAAAAATTTGTTTTCTATTCCTGGCATTCTAGCACAAAAAAAAAAGTATTCTCTCTATTTGGCTTATATCCGAGTACTGTATAGTATATTTGAGTACACTAATTTTTACGACAGTAAAATTGTGTACCACTTGTACTGTACAGTACAGTGGAATTAGAAATTAATGCAATTATGCAGACCACTATTAGGTTAGATAGCAGCCTAAAAATATTTTGAGTTCTATTGACTTTTTTTAAATTCTTTTCTGTTCCCTTAAGTCCGATTTGTTTGTTTCTTCGTTTACAACCATCTGATATTGATGAGCAAGATGTTTATATAAAGAAACGATGGATATGAAATTAAAAGTTCCAAAATTATTTTGTGTAATTTTTGGTTACAATCATCCGATATTACAGAACTAAATAGTTAGAATTAAAAGGGTCACAATATTTTTGGTTCTATGACTTATTTTTTACTCCCTTTATGTTTCCATAGGTAAATCTTGATTTTTCGTCTATATCTTTGGTGACAACTATCGGATATTAATGCACAAGATGTTTATATTAAGAGCTGACGCGCATTGAATTAAAAGAGCCAAAATATTTTGGGTGCTATGTCCATAATGTTTACCAAAGTTGGACTTGTTTATTTGTCTATATCTTTGGTTAGAATCATCCGATATTGATGCACAAGATAAGAAGAGATGACAGAAATAAAATAATTTATTTAAATTAAAATAATTAATTAAGCATGTTCTATATCTCTCACAATTGACCTAGACACAGTACTATTTGATTAATGATTGGGAAAATCAACAGGAATCAAATTAGAAAACAAAAAATCTATACCATCTAATAAAAATTTAAAAATTTAGAAGACCTTTTGAATGAAATATCCTTTATCAAAGAAATGTAAGCCACTGGTAAATGGAAAATGTAATTTTAGCCTTTGTAAAGGCTTATGATAGCAGAAGCTGTCAATCTTATGAGAAGACGGAAATGGTCTGTCGACCACTCTCATAATCTTTTTATAAGTAATGCTTAAACAACTTCAAATTCTCTAAAAGCTTTTACCAGATGACGTTTAAAAACGACATAATTCGGCGACGAGATGTCGTATTATCTAGAGATGTTTCAGGTAAATCAGCCGATCATAGCAGAGGGTTTGAAAAATCCAACCGGTATCCGTTGCTCTACGTGACTAAATCGATTTTGGAACTAAAGACGTGAAATATGCAGTTCTGTACTGTTCTGTTCAGTTGTCTTTTAAATAGATCTCTTTTTCTGTTACCTGGATGTAACATATAAGTATAAAAGATCTACCCGAAATTAAATTAGAAGTTGAACAAAAATGTTTTCTTACTTTTAGGTATTATTAAAGACAAATATTTAAAAGTTATTAAATTAAGGAGTTAGCTACAAAGCAAAAAGTTCATATTTTGATCAGATTAGTTTAATTCTAAATGCATCATCTCTATATCATGTTATCATTATCTTTTCAAAAATATTTAATATATTCATTAAGTTGTTAATATTGGCGTTAAAAATCTATCTTGTTACTTTTTTCTCATATTTTGTCGCAGAAATGTAGCGTCACGCCAATATAGAAATGTACACATTTATCTTTTTGAATTGCCGGCAAATTATAAAAAATTTAAAGCTTCCACAATAAACTAAAAAAAGAGCTTAATAAAAATTTTAATTTGACTAATATAAAAATTAAAATAAGTTTTTCTAAAGTAATAAAAAAAATAACTCTAACAAAACTTAGCTAAGAGCGTAGTTTGCTGGTTCAACAAATAAAATCGCGAAACGTGAGTTAGCAATGGATTAGTATATAAAGTTTATGCAAGGCATTTAAAATTAAATGACTCGCTTAATATAAAAACTACTCTGCGCATAGTTTTCAGCTTGTTAAAATCTAGAAAAATTTAAGAAAACTTTAAGTTGAAATAAAATAAATAATGTGTGTGCGGAAACTTTTGCCGGTTTTACAACACTTTATTTTAAATTTCCATTGATCAATTAGTCGCTCAATTTCAACATTGTCTGCCCCAGGGCATACTTTACTGTACCACATTGCGTTGCACAATAACAAAGAAAACCAACAAAAAGTAGAGGCAAAAAAAATCTTGGGAAAAAGGGCAACCATTTTCCATACATTTTCATACATTGCACCAATATCCTTTGTGAGACAACGTTGATTTTGTTGTTCAGTTCGTCATACATACTACATAGTAACATATATATGTTTTTTTTTGCTTTTATTCTCTCGATTATGCTCTGTTGTTGTTGGCTCCTCAGACTTTATATGCTATATAACTACCTACAGTATATAGTGGTCTACAGTGTTGAAATTCGTGTGAAATTTTGTATGCCTCTTTCCTTTGTTGTTGTTGTTGTTGGTTGGTTGTATTGGCAGAACGCAACACACTTGAGTGCACAATGAAACCTTTTCAGGAACACACCACTCACACGCTCACACACACTCACTCACAATGACAATCATATACAGCTCTACACTTAAGTCCTACATAAGGAAGTTGTCTTTAGACTAAGTAACTGTTAGATTGTTGGCAAAGTTTCTGCCACAATATGTTGCAAGTGCCTTCCTTGTGCATTGGCTGTGTATTAATTGCAATTACGCAATGCACACGCACCACTTGAGCCGGTCCTGTGATTGTATCCTGCTAGCTCATGACAAGTTCTATAATATCCTTTACTCGTATAACTTGTATCGTCATAAACTTTCGGAAATGTTCTCGATGCAGCTTGTTCGATAACGATTTCGTGTTTCTATTATTATACTTCCCGTGCACGTAGTGTAAGAGATTTTCCAAAAAAAAAAAAAAATTGTTTTCCAACACTACAGCACTTTATCATAAAACGGCGACGCAAGAACAAGATGAATGAGGCTCATTTTAAAACTTTTTTATACACTTCCGCCAAATAAAATCTTTTGATGACAATAAACAAGCCAAGCAAAAACATACCATAAAATGATTCAAGGCAAGAGTAGACTGCCGTATTTATGAATATGGTAACACCAACGATGGCAACTCGAACCGGAATTTTTCTTCTTAAGTTAAAAACATCAGACAATCCCGAAAAATCATGAGCTTGTTATTTTCTCACATTTAACACTTTTTTAGTCTCAGTATTCAAAAATCATTTTTTATTAAATTGGCTCAAAGCCAAAACTTTCACACTGTTTTCTTCTGAATTTGGAAGTTTTTTGTTTTTTTTTCAAAATTGTAGCAAATGTAAACACTTTAAAAGAAGACTAGAAGCAAGTCCAAGAGACGACTAAATAAAACAATGCCGTAGACCAGGAGCGCAGCGCAATCATTTTTATGTGGCGCGAAGTGGAATGATGTGGAGCAGACCGCGAAGTACTAAAAATTTCTGGAGCAGAGCGCCGAGCAACGCAATGCCAGACATATGTGCTGTGGGATAGATATACATATATCACACAAATAATACAAAAGATTCATTTAGGAATTATTTTATCGGCATTAAATCTTCGCGTCATTCAGCGAGATATTTTGGCCGTCAACAATGAATGTCTTTAATCCCAGGAGTTATACTCTTCCGTAAAGAGTGCAAAAAACCCTACGTCAGACTTCCTAAAAAATTATCCTTTGCCTACTTTAGTAGAAGGAATCGAATAGCAGTTCGTCTGAAAATCTCTTCTTTTAGAAGTTCCGTCGCATTTTGACTTTCTACACCGTGCTCCCGGCATGTTATGTTAGCAGTCTCTTTTCAACCATAGTTACCGCAACGGAATAGAATTTATTCTATTTTCACTTCTACATTTTTCAACGCTTTCTTCTACAATTTGAAGAAAATTGCGACTGGGGGCTCATCGAATGCTCTCAACCACTTACAGTGAGGTAACTCTTAATGAAAGAACATGTCGTGAGTGGTTCCAGCGTTTCAAAATCGGTCATTTTGACCTCGAGGACAAACAAGGGGTGGACTAGAAAGAGTTTTTAAAGACTCCGAATTGGAGGAATTGCTTGATGAAAACTCGCGCCAAACGCAAAATGAAATGGCAATATTGTTGGGAGTGACTTTAAGCCTTTAAGCCATCGGAACGGTTCAGAAACAAGGAAATTGGGTTCCGTACGAGATGAAGCATAGAGATGTTGAGCGTCGTTTTTTTACTTGTGAACAGCTGCTTCAAAGACAGAATCGAAAGGGGTTTATACAACGAATTATGACCGACAAAGAAAATTGGGTCCACTACGATAATCCGAAGCGCAAAAAATTATGGGGAATGCCGGGACATGCCTCCACGTCGACGGCCAGACCGAATATGCAGCCCAATGTAGTATACTATGAGCTTCTGAAACCGGGTGAAACCATCACAGGGAACCGGTATCGAACGCAATTGATGAGCTGAAGATAGAGACGATAAAGTCATCCTTCAGCGTGATAATGCTCGGCCACATTTCGCCAGATAGGTCAAGACATACCTGGACACGTTAAATTGGATGTCCCATCGACCCGTACTCTTCAGATATTGCAACTTCGGATTGCCATTTGTTTCGAGCCATGGCACACAGTCTAGCTGACCAGAATTTTCACTCTTAAGAAAAGTCAAAATACGAATCGATTGGTGGTTCGCCTTAAAGGAGTCATGCATTTTTTGAGATGGTATCCGTCAACTACCGGAAAGTTGGGAAAATGTAGTCGCAGTAATCTCAATAACAAATATGTTACCACTTTTTTATAATAAGGTCTCAAACATTGGGAAAAAACGGCGGAAGCAAAGTTGTGCACCTAAAACTTCGTACATAATTTCTTACGACAGATATACAACATATATTTAGAGAATTAATTTTGGATTGAAGTTCTGCAGAAATATATATTTCGCATTCACTTTGGATTGAAATTCACTCGCAAGACATTTCTATTACTGAATTGCTTGTTTTCAAGTCTTTTAAGTCAGTTTTATCCTACCGATATTTTGCCAATATCGACACGAAAAACATGCTTCCATAATATATATAGTCTGTTTACGCTCAAGTGTGTGCGTGGAACGAATTCCATCAAGTGTGCAAAATTGTTGTGACACAATTTTATACGTTTCACTTGGCTTCGCTGGCAGGAAGTACACACACGTACACCCACACAGAGGAGACCTTCTCCTTGTCTGCCATTTTCAATGTATAACAACAAGTTATGGCAAAAGACAGCCCAGTCGCCACATGCCGTGCCCCAGGACGCTCTACTGTCTTTACTGTCAACCAAACGCAGTTATGGCTGCGGATATATCTAGCATTTTACTCCCACTACTATGACGACACTCAACCACTTGGCTGTCATTTCCTTGTGCCCAACCAAGCAGGCGCGTGTCTCCGTCTCCGTCCCCATCCCCGACTCCGACTCTGTCGTCGTTGCTGTCCCTGTCAGCGTCGACGTCACCGTGCACGTCTCCGTGGTCGCTCTTACATCTACAGCTTCGATCTGGCGCTGTCTCTGTCCGTCTAGCTGTCTGTCTGTCGCTGACTGCCTGCATTTAAGTGCTACCGAAATTGCCTTTTTAAAGGATTTTTTCACACACAGACACACACGTGGAGACATTCATGCTCATACGGCATGTCCTTGCCATATGTGTTTGTCTCACTTGCTCCAACTCTTACGCTTATGTTTGTCACTGTCTTTGCCGTCGATTTGTGTGCCATTTCTTCTACTGCTTTTCAATTGATGCATCTATCTTTTAGTTCTGAATTGCGCCCTGCATTGGGCGCCATGCCCTTGTAGTATGCCAACCATGCCATCACAAACCTATCGACATACACATATCGTGCATGTTGCCAACAGCTATAAACAGTGGCGTTGTTATTTATTTGTGATAGGGGGGTTGACAGGAATCAGTATTAATTGCAAACATAGGAAGTTATTTTTGCATTTCTTTAAATTATCTTTTATATGGTTAAAAATCAGAATTACAGTAGAAAATTAAGTTTTCAGGATTTTCGAATTAAATTCAAAGAAAAAAGCAAGAAATTTTGTACGCCTTAAATTTTGATGTATCAAGCGTCAATTTCGAATAAATCACTTAAAGAGTATTCTTGAACTCTTCACGTACGTTTTTAGCATAAATCTCGAGGTTATACTAAGTAATCTAAGTAGTAAGTATCCTTTTGGAATTCACGACGGACTCATTGACAAAAAGTTTTGCTTGCAATTCATATTTATAGATGTTGGGTGATCAAAAGCCCAGTAAAATTAGCAAAAGCTTAAAAGCTTTGAGTTACAAAAAAAAAAAAAAAAAAAAAAAAAACAGTTAAGAGTGCCGTATACTTATTTTAAATACAGTCGCACTTTCCTATAGCGCATTCATTGCTCCCCGTAAGTTCATGCTTCCTACGCTACTGAAGCTCTACGCATTTTTCCAGCGCATTTTCAAAACTCAATTCGTGTGACAAACTTACAAAAAAAAAAAAAAAAAAAAAAACTCAAAGGCAAAATAAAAACTACTTGTAATTTTTCTTCGCTTCAGTTCCAAATGCATTTCACTTTTCTTCTAGCATGTGTCTCGGATTTTGCGTGCAGATAATTTTCTTTTTTCCTTTACTTCTTCTTCTTTTTTTTTTGTTTTTCTTACCCCTTCTTAGTTTTTCCTGCTTGAAACATAAAGTGAATTTACTGTGTCAAAGGCGCTTAATTTCCTTTTTTTTTTTTATCTTACATTTGCTTTAGCTATAGCTCTATCTCTTACGCTCTTTGACTGTGTTTGTCTCTGTTTTTGGCATGTAATTTGTTAGCTTCACTGAAAATTGTTCTCATTTAAAATTTTTCCCTTTTTTTTTTACTCCAACTCTTCATCTCTCTGGCATTTAAGCCATTTCCTCATTTGGCATTGGCCATTGATCAATAATTACAGCTTGCAATTAAAATATTAATAGCTGCGCTTTTTTAACACATATATACAGGAATATATATATCTCTCTTGTTACATTTCTTTAATACGATTTCAGTTTTCACTCGCACATTAACAGTAATGCGCTCATCTGATTTTAAATCTGCCAATCACCCGATGGAAAATGTCTGAACGCTTTGTTTTATACAGCTGAGAAAAGTTAAGTTCTTTTTTACAAGATCTTAAAACATTTGCAGCAATTTATACTTGATTCTTCCATACTCTTTCGGCAGTTCTCTTCTACCAAATCTTGATATTTTCACTAGAATTGTGGCAGGGCCGTAGAACTTCTCAGACGAAAGTTTAAGTCTTAGTTCGATACTCTTAAGAACATTCAAAATTGAAATTTCAAGCATTCCATCGCTGAGAACGTTCGTAATCTATCATTGTTAGCTTTTGACCGATGTCGAACTTTTTAAAACGAAATTCTTTAACTAAGATTTGAAACGATAGAAAATCGTCACGTAACGAAATGAGGTATGCTGTGTAAGTGTAGCTTTTTTTTTTTATATGTGCTATAACACTAGTTTGCAAATTTAAGGGTCATCATGTGAACCGTCCTAAAAAAGTGTTTTTTAGGGTAATTCGGGGTCGAAAAACACGAAAATGGCAACCTTTTTTTTATTCTTAAGCACCGTTTTCAAAATATTTTCGAAAAACATGATTTTGGGCACTTTTTTCAGATATTCGTGAATATATCGTGAACAAAATTTTGTATCGACATAAAAGAAAACACTCGAAATGTTCGTAAAAGAATTCCCTTTCAGCATAAAACTTAACATAATTTTCAAAAAAAATTTCTCGTTAACAAAAAGCACACCGAAAATTTGTAATTTTGAAAAATGGTAGAAAATTACATTTTTTTCGACTTTGGTTGCCTGTAACTTCGATAATTTTCTGTTTTTGGTGCCCTTGGTCTTATCAATTTTGATGATATAATTTTTACACACTCTTATTATATATCACTGGAAAAAGCACATCAATACCTTTCGATCTAATCGTTTTCATGTTTATACAAAATTTTGTTCACGAGATATCGAGGTATAACTGAAAAAAGTGCCCGAACACATGTTTTCGAAAATATATCGAAAATGGTGCTTAAGAAAAAAGTTTCTGTTTTCGGGTTTCTCGACCTCAAATTACCCTAAAAAACACTTTTTACGAAGGTTCCTTTTTCTTGTAAACTAGTGTAATGCAAATAATCAAAAATACATAAATTTTTATGAATCGCAGTTTTCTAATTTATGATCGCCAATCCTTATTAGTAGCTGAGTTGGTGGAGATTTTTCCTTAAGTCCACGGTTTACTTCTCAGTCGAGACAAAATTGTAGGTATATTTTGTATGTACGTATTTTTGTTTTCCTTAAATATTACATAAAGCTTACTTTATTCGTTTTGAAAAGGAATAAGCGGAAGAAACTTTCTTCCTGAAAGGGGTCCAATGACAGCAACAAATTTTTTTTAATCACCAATTAAAGAATGATGGACTTTAAATGACTTTGTTTCTCAACGATTTTGCTGAAATAAGCCTGAAAAATTTTAAATTCTTTACTTTATTAATATGTTGACGTTTATACTGGAATCTAAAGTTTTCTGGCACTTCAGAATTTATACTTTAATGTGGTCAAAATAAATATTTAAAATATTCGCAGAAAATCCGTCTTTGAAACTTAAACAGTGCGATTAAGTAAAATTCTGATATTATTCCGAAAAATTAAAAGAACTGTCCACAAATAGTGCATATGTAATCTACAATCTGGCACGCCTTTCCTTAGCTGGTGAAAAAGTAAGCTACAATGTATGTGCTTACCAAACTGATTACTTGCGGATTAGAAGGCTAAAAATAAAGTGGGCTGTAACCGCCATTTGTCATTGTTAAGAGTCGATTTGAGCTTGAAAGTAAGGAACACTACTGGACTTTTATAAATTTATACCAAAAATTGCATACTCACTGTACAGCTTTCTGTCGCTAAAAAGTAATTGGTTTCGAAAGTAAGCTAGAACATAATCGCAGTACCCTAATATTGAAATCGATTCTCCGATTTAAAGTGGAGCTTACTGCAGCGCTACTGTAATCCCATATTTCCCACTGGGAATTTTACAGCAATTTATGCACTATGGCGCCAACTTGCTTCACACATGTGTATGTAATTTTATATATTTATATACAAACTTATACATACTATATGCAATACACATATATGACCACCCAAAGCCGCAGTAATTAAGCGCATTATTTATGTGCAAGCATAAAAAAAAAAAAAAAAAAAAAAAAAATGATATCTTCTAGCGAATAGGGCGCTTCAATGACACATTACCCAAGAAAAGTCAAGTCAGTCTGTTTGACTTTAATGACTTCTGCTGTCACAATGTAAACAAATAAGCGTGCATTTATTGGAAATTCTAATCTTTAGCCAGTAACTAGAGCAGTTGAAAAAATACAAATATCAACTAAATATTTCAACACTTGAAGATGAAAAAAACCATCAAAAAACGCCACCAGCTGTGTTTGTTTAGTTTATGTTTTCAATGTTAACAAAATAAACTTGGCTTGGGGCGGATTCGATATGTAGGCTGTACTAACAGTTCATGGAACAAACTGAGTGATGTGGAAGGGGCGCTTGGGAGAGAGCGCAAGCGTTGTGGATATAAAAAATCAAGTCTATCAAAATTTGACGCTGAAAGTTTTCAACATTAGAAGACATGACATATTTTTCGAGGTCTGAGACACAATAAAGCATTTAACAGCCTAAGCAAGCAAAGTGTTGAGAGATCAAGAAGTTTGGGACTTATGGTAAGTTCTAAGATACAAAGACATTGGGTTCGAAATCTTAAAGTTTTTTAGCCGGTTTAACTTAGGTGTCGAAAAATATTAAGGGTTTACAGAGAGTTTTCACTTAATATAATTTATCAATGAAGAAATATGCCATTTTAATCTTTAAGTCCCACTCAACTGAAGTCATAGGTGTTTTATAACTAAAATTGTAGTATCGAGAGGTGTTTTTATTACTTTTAATAGATTTGGAGTAAGTATGTTAGCTATAGTTTGTGGAAACAATCAAGAAGGGATAGAGAGAGGGCGAAAATCAAAAGAAATTCCGTTCTACAACAGTTTTTCCGACTTTTCTGGTTAAACATGAAGAAACGAGAAAAGCAATAAGTAAGATTACACTAGTTTACAAATTTAAGTGTCATCGAGTGAACCTTCGTAAAAAAGTGTTTTTTAGGATAATTTTTAGTCGAGAAACACGAAAATGACTACCTTTTTTTTTCTTAAGCACCGTTTTCGAAATTTTTTTCGAAAAACATGTTTTTGGGCACTTTTTTCAGTTATTCGTCAATATCTCGTGAAGAAAATTTCGAATTTCGAATCGACATGAAAGACGATTAGATAGAAAGGTATTGATGTGCCCTTTACAGTGATTTATGATATGTACAGATTAAGTAAAAATTATTGAAATTACAAGCAACCAAAGTGGAAAAAAAAAAACGACCAAAGAACTTTGAATGAACAAATTTTTTTTCATACAAAAGTGAGATTGAGTGAAGATTGGAACTTCCGAACATGTTTCCATAACATCTATGGTTCCAATACGATTTCGAAGATCTTAGAATCGAAATGTTCGTAAAAGAATTCTCTTTCAGCTTAAAGCTTAACAAAATTTTTAAAAACAATTTTCGTTAATTAAAACCAAAAATTTGTAATTTTGAAAAATGGTCGAAAATTACATTTTTTTTTCGACTTTGGTTGCTTGTAACTTCAATAATTTTTACTTAATCTGTACATATCAAAAAGGTTGTCATTTTCGTGTTTCTCGACCTATAATTACCCTAAAAAGACTTTTTTACGAAAAAGTTAATTTCATTTATCGATTTCTTTGCCTTTGCGTTAGTGTTCTTAAATAAAACTCTTTTTAGTTTTTTAATCGAAATCAAAATAGCAATTCTTTTAACCACAAAAATATTAATATTTCAACTAAGTCAAATACACTTCTACAATGATTTTATTTATTTATTATATTTAAGCACGTTTTAAGCCCAGATGAGCATAGTTCATAATTTCCTAATTTTATTCGAATGTTCTGGCCGAATCACTCAGAATTTTTTTTTTTGGGAATTTTCCATTCCTACAAATATTTTAACTTTTTCGAAAAAAAATAAAAATAAAAAAAACTTCAATACGTCTTTTATAATATTCAATTTCTAGAGCTAAAGATCTGGGTATATTATCTTCTTCAATTAATTTTATCATAATTGTAAAAGTCACGTTCCATCTTATAAATTAGTGAAACGTTGGGATTCTCCAATTCTTATGACTCTCATATATCTCTTAAACCTCTCTGCAAAACATCGTCATAAACTTTTAAAGCAAAAGATCTTGATATATTGTCTACTTCACATCGATTTTTCATAATAGTAAAAGTCACGTATTATATAAAACAAAAAATCTTCGAATTTCTCTTCTTTTATGTCTTGTATCTCTTATCTCTTTTTGCAAAACAACGTCAGAAACTTTTAAAGCGTCAAAGTTCTTGTCATGGTAAATACTTCTATTTAAGAAATAAAATCTTGGGATTTCCCATATCTTATGTTTTGTATGTACCTCCTATCTCTCTCGGTAAAACAACACCAACAACTTTTACTGCTTTAAAGATCGTGCTCAATTAAGTACTTTAGATACATTTTGCATTATTATAAAATTCACGTTCCATCGAAAAAAAATTTTGTGATTTCTCATCTATTACATTTTATTTACCCATGTCTCCTATATCTTTCTGCAAAACAATGTCAGCAACTTTTATAGTGTCAAAGATTTCTCATATCAGTAAAAGTTACGCTCTATCTACAACTCTTTTTTTCTTAAGATCAAAATCGTGACTTCAATTTCGAAAATAAGCAAGAACTCGGTTTCCAAAGTGCATTATAAAGTCATTAGTAAAAAATGTTTAAAATTTCCATTTTATTTACGTCACAAATTCAATAAAAGACAATGTATTTTTTCGGTTTCAAAACCAGACGGAACCACTCCATAATAATACGCCTAAAAATTTCCAATTGAAATTTAAAGACCGTGTTTGTCAGTCCTCGCACAAGCTGCAATTTGTTGCTCTGGAAAGAGTCACACTAATAGTAGGATACAAGTAAATGACACAAATTACATTTACTTCCTCTTTCGCAATTGTGATCCTCAATTCGGTTCATTATTGTATGGCAACTTCATTTGAAACCCACAAAATGAAAACCCTTAATTGGGCACGGCTGGAGTCGGCAATCAAAAACAACAACAACAACAACAAATACTCAAGTTTAACTAATTGCAACAAGAAAATTGATAAAGCATAATGCAATGCCTCAACGAAAAAAGAAAAAAAACGTGGGAAATGGAGACGCCTCAGATTACAGGCCGGCAACAGAGTGGAGTAATATGACAAGCCCAAAAACAATGCACGGCCAATGCTTATATTGTATGGTATCATGTGTTATGATATCTGAATATTTCCAAGGTGTGTTCCATGGTTAAACCTTAAGTTCAAATTGCAACAACAACAACTACAATAGCAACAAATGAATGGTTGCAACAACAAATGCACAAATACTTGTACATTGACAATGGCAATTTGAATCATCATTCGCAAATATTTGTATATAAACTGTTGGACCCTACTTATAAGTAACTTTATGAACTATTTGTACACTAGACGAGGGTATATCTATTTTGTTAGGATTATTGCATAGATTATTAGGAGTCAGGAAGTGGTCCCGAAGTGTATAGAACTAAAAAGAAGTTCAAAGAATAAAATGAATATCTGTTTTTGGTGCCCTTGGTCTTATCAATTTTAATGATATTATTTTTAGAAAGAGTTCAGTAGTGATACTGAAGTCTATAAAACTAAAAACTGTTGTAACGAATAACACGAATAATAAGGGCCCTAGTATATTACCCTTCAGTTCAGTTCAGGCCTGAATTTGTCATGAAATCATGACTGAATTTTCAGTATTAGCCATGAATCTACGCATTCATTTGACACTGAATTTAACACATGCATGTCCTAGGCGTTTAGGCCTGAACCTTAGCCGTAACAATCAGCTATGAATTCAGTGCTGATTGACTTTGAAAAGTTATGCCTGAATTCAGGTCTGAACGACCGAACTACAGGGTATATATAATATTATATTATTATAACAATTATATTATTATTATATTATGAGCAGAGAATTTGTACCTAAAACATATACTTAATGGCTAAACCTTTAAGAGACTATCGATAAATAGTATTCCAGAAATCGAAAGAATTCTACGGTTGGTTCGTTGATTTTAAGATATTTTCTAACTAACTAACTTAACCCGTATTATGACAGAAATTCGGGAATTATTTTTTCCTGTCCCTTGATAAGTCTTAAAAAATAAATCAGTCCGAAACATTTATTATTTCTCAATAAGAGTTTTAACTGGAAAATGAAAGAATTACTTTTGGGTAAATAGTTTATTGATATATTAATATATGGCCTATCGAAGGATTGTTTTCGGGTTTAAACTCGCTTGAGAATAATTTCTAGCTAACCACTAAAGTAATACATATTTGGAAACTATAGAACGCAAATCGGCATTTATTCGAAAAAGGATTTCCAGATAACCACTTAGGGAAGGCATATTTTTTTTATTATTGATAATATATAATTATTAAAAAACTGATTTTTCCAAACCCTTAAAAGCTACCTCCAATATGGTCAGTTGGACAAAAGGAATTCATATAGACATGTCCGTCCACCTGTCTGTATCTTGAAGATTATGAGAGCTGGGATAGTCAGAACGTTTTTTTTTGTTTTTTTTTTGAAGCGAATCCCTTCCACCTCAAAAAAACTTTAAGTGCTCTGTTTTCTACAATTTTAAAGTTACAACTGAGGTTTGTGTAATCAAAATACCCTAAAAGTTATGTTCGCAATTTTTTTTGTTTCAGTTAAACAAAATTTTAGCTTAAAATAAAGTTTTTTGAAAAACTTAAAAATTTATTAATTAAAAAAAGAAAAATTTAGGGACATATAAATTCCTTTTTCCAATTTATCATCCGAATTCGCTAGAGAAAAACTAACGTAAAATGTCGAACACATTAAAATTAAGAGCAAAATAACATCTTTTGACAGGTTATTTTGTAGCTCTAGATTAGGATTGCTTTTTCTATAATTCTCCTCTCTATAACTCTCATCTTAATTCGATAGAAAAAAATCGACAAGAAAATAATGAACATATTAAAATTGACAGAAAAAGTGTCATCTTCTAGGAGCTACTTTTGCAGATCTAGAAAAGGATAGTTTTCCTATAATTTAAACCAGTATGACTATGTTTAGTTTTCTAGCTTCAACTAAAGTCTCACCCACCTGTCAGAACTACATATATCTAGCTAAAATGCATTCTAACAATTTCTCATATAATAATATTTAAATATGCTATTTAATACTAGATAATTTCGAAAAACTTTAGCCCTATTGTTTTAAGCTATTATATAGCCATTATAGAGATTTTTGGAGAGTATGTAAATTTCGGCGACTCTATGCAAGTTTTACTTTTTATGTTCGTATTACAAATGTGCAAAGTTTTCTACTCATTTAAATTCCAAGTGAGTTGGCAGTATAGCAGGGAGAGACCCCAAAAAAAAATAAAAATAAACTTTAAGCCTGATGACAAAAAAGTTTATCTAGAGCACTTTGAGTTTGAGGCAACATTTTGATGTGTAGTTAATATACAAATACAACATTTGGCTTGGGTATACAGATACATGTGGTCTGTGTGAGTTCTTATATGGGGTAGTACGGGTATAAGTATTTAATGGTCGGTCACTTCTAACGCTTAAGCTGCGGCATGCGCTAAGCTGACTCAGCAAAAGTCAACAAGCAAACAAACAGCACGACGACCGACAATAAAACACAAAGTAAAAAAAAAGATACAAATACACATAGATACACACATGCATAAGGAGAGAGATACATATAGTTATATGCATATGCGGCAAGAAATTATAATGCACTACTTAGCCCCGCTTGAGTCTTGAGCTTCTTCTAATTTGACGTTGACGTTGATGTAGACGTCGACGCTGACGTCGACTTCAGTTTCGACGCTAGCTTGGGTCAGACATTGAGGTTAATGAGTCATATCATCATCATCATTATCAACGCTTGGCTTTGGCATCCTCCTCAAAATGAACTCGACGACAAACATTAAAAATACACACACATATATAGTATATATGTGTACACACTGATACATAATATGTACATAAATTTATGTGTGTGTGAGAGAGTGTAATTCTTGTGGCTGCCTTTGTTGTAATTTAGACGCAATTAAATGTAAATAAATTCACAATTTAGTTGTAATTTTTGCTGCTTAATTTTGTGTCATTTTTTTTCGGTATATATATTACTTTATGTACACTATACACTTGGGATAAGCAGAGCATATGAAGTTTATGAAGTATTATAATGAGCGCATAGGAGCATAGAAATAATTGGGTTGAGAGTAAACTTTGTGGAGAAGTTGAAAGTAATGATACTAAATATATGAAAATATATTTGGCAAATACCGAGTTTTAAGACTTTTTAAAAAAAAAAAAAGTAAAGATGTCGGTTTGTATTAAAAAATGACGTAAAGATGATTCTTTCTGTTTTAGTATTTTTAAGACATTTTTGAAAATATGTTAAGATGACGCTTTATTTCTTCTGTCAATGCTAAAATTTTAAGAATTTTTTGTAAATAGTATAAAGATGATGTAAAGGTGAAGGTTGTATTATAGTAGATAAATTGTTAATTGTAAAAATAATACATTTAAGGATTAACAGCATCAATTAAATCAGTGGTCTGCTAGGATATATGGATTTTTGTTTATGAATAATGTTTCAATTTCTTACTTAACTTATGACATCTTACTCGCGGATTCCTATCAAATATGGAATCGTCTTAATCATACCAACAAATCATCATCTTGGCAACAAGCTTGCATTTCATTTAATTTAGTTTATTTTCAATATTTTTTACTGTTGTTCAATATATTGACCATCATCTTCTTGAAGATTAACATTGGATTCATTTTCACCTTAACTTACATGTCGAGACATCATCTTCTTGTCATCTAACTTGTAACTCAAATGTAGCTTTTTTTTGCTAAATTATTTTGGCTGTTCTTCAACATTTTTCCTTAAATAATAATCATTTTCTTGTAGACTTACTTAAAAATCTTCACTTAAACTTACTTGTCAAGACATCATCTTCTTGGAGACAAACTTGTAACTTATTTAATTTCTTGTTTTTCCTAATTTTTATACCCTGTACCGTATGGTACAAAGGGTATATTGTGTTTGTGCAAGCCGAAAATGTATGTAACGTACAGAAGGAGAAGTCGGAGACCCCCCAAAGTTACCTAAAGTATGATCAGAGTGACTAGAGAAGTCGATATACCCATGTCCGTCTGTCCGTATGAACGCCTAGATCTCAGAGATGGTAAGAGCTAGAGCAACCAAACTTTCAGATAAGATCCCTTATTAATCCATAGGAGACAAGTTTATTTTATTTTTTTGATATCGGGACTACATTATATAGCTCCCATAGGAGTGTTTCAGAGGACCTCGAAAAAAAGCAAAAGTTTTAGATGGATAATTCGTTTGCTTATGAAGATATCATAACCAAATTTGGCAATCGGAAGTTTTTTAGAAACCCCCAGCACTGTACCAAATTTTATCAAAATCGGTTGACTATATCATATAGGTCCCATAGGATCGATCGGTCGAAAATTAGTTTTTTGTACAAAATTCGTTGTGTTTCGTTTGTTTGTGAAGATATTGTAACCAAATTTGGCATTAAGAAGTTTTTTAGAGTTCCCAAGCACTATACCAAATTTGATCAAAATCGGTTGACTATAGAACCAATCGGTCAAAAAATCGTGTTTTTACAAAATTCGTTGTGTTTCGTTTATTTGTGAACATACCGTAACCACATTTGGCATTAAGAAGTTTTTTAGAGTTCCCAAGCACTATACCAAATTTGATCAAAATCAGTAGACTATATTATATAGCACCCATAGGGCCAATCGGTCAAAAAAACGTTTTTTGCACAAAATTCGTTGTGTTTCGTTTGTTTGTGCAGATATTGTAACCAAATTTTGCATTCAGAAGTTTTTTGGAGATCTTCAACACTGTACCTAATTTTATCAAAATCGGTTGACTATATCTCATAGCTCCCATAGGGCCGATCGGTCGAAAAAAAGTTTTTGATTAAAAATTCGTCTGTTTTTGGTTGTTTATGAAGGTATCATAATCTAATTTGGCAATCAAATGTCTTTTGGTGTTCTTAAGCAATTTACCGGATTTTATTGCAAGCAGTGGTACAGGGTATCCCAAAGTCGTCCGCGCCCGACTTTAACGTACGCCATCTTTTTTTAAATCTTTGGTGTTTTGCCTAAAATTATCACCTTTTTAGTGATTTTTTTTTTGATTCCATTGGATTCTTCTTTTTCTTGAATTTCATTTTTTTCCAATTTTTTCCACGTTCTTTCGTGTTCTGCCTAAGATTATCAATATCTTCTTGCCGACTCACGTGACAAATATTTTTTTTTACAGCGCATCTTCAAGTCGGCGCTTCCAAACTTTCAAATACCGTACTTGTTTCTTTCATTTTAGTTTGTTCTTAACTTGGTTTGTTGCTTGCCTATGATGTTTGGTGACCCGATTTCCGCAATTTAATGGCTTTTGTTTCAGTTGGCATAATTGCTGAGAATGTAGCCAGCCGCCGCAGGTAGCTGGACAGTGTAGAGCGTCATAGTGCTGGGCAGGTTAGACCCGAGGGGGCACAACGTCTACAGCCTATAATGCTATGAATGAAATTGTTTGACTTTCTTTCTGCTGACTAAATTTTTTTCTACTTTACTTTTTGTTGGATTTAGTTATATTGCTTTAGTGTGCGTGAGTATCTGTGTGTGTAGCTTGTCTGTTAACGAGCAAGTGATAATTTTTTGGCAGCACAGTTTATTGACTTTTGTGGCATAGACAATTGAGGCATTTTTGGACCTTTGTTTGCCAACATTACAAGAGTACGTCCATTAGTTAGGAGCTGCAACGGAAATGAGGCATGACTAGGTTCAAGGTTATTTGCCCTCGGTTAAAATGATATCTTTGTTAGACACATAGCAGCATAAGCGAATTAGTTGACAACGACAGGAGCACGCTAGGGGTCTTTTAGGAGCTACTTAGCTTTGAAACGGAAGTGACATAAGACGAGAAAAACTGAATAATGGAATACCTAGCAAATCACTTAAGCGATATCTGGCATAACTTACTTAACATAATTGCATATGGAATTTAAATTAGAATGCGTAATCTTAATGGGCTTAAAGTGTTTTTTGTTTTAGTTCAAGTATTCCCATCATAAATTAGAGGCTTGAAGACCTATATCATTTATGCCGCTTAACATAAAATATGTATAACAAATGCTATTAGTGAAACACTTTTGAACATATCTTTAAAACCATTTTATGAAAAAAAGACACGATTTTTTTCACGTTGAAGTCGTGTACAAGGAGCTAGAACGAAAACGGGTAGTTAAGCCCTCTTAGACAGGTTTTTAAGCCAAAAAACCAGTTCGTCGTCTTAGAGGGGTATTTTTCATTTTTGGTAAAAATAGTAAAGTTATTATCAGTTCCTCAAGATGTCGCCACCATGATGAACTTCATCTTTAAAAAAATGAACCCATACGCAGTTCGAAAAACTTCATATAAAAAAAAATCCCATTTGGCATAAAAAATGTCGCCACCATGATGAACACCGTGATGCTGTACAGTCGAAATTTCCTACAACGTATAATGAATGAATTTTTCCATAGTGAATATTTGCCAAGTACTCTGATCTTGTGATCTTTTTATTACTTTTTTTTTTTTGCTTTTCTTCAGTTTTTTGCCTCTAATAAATAATCATCTAGTCAAGGCTCACATGATAATAAAACAGATTTCTTTTAAATATAAAATAAAATAAATTGCTCAGAAACGCAAGAAATTTATGAGACAATACTTTTTTTTATATTTTTTTTAACAGCGCAGCAGAATTAGGCAAAAATATTTTTTTTCGGAAGTGGATTTTATAAGCTTTAGTTTAATTTATCCGATACCTCAATTGTATTAGCTAGTACAGTCGAACTTACGATTTTTTTTTATATATACTGCTTTTTTGATATCCATATAGCATATAACAAATATTTGAATTCGCTTATAGGAAATTTCGACTTTATTATGACATATTATACCCAATTCTCTTAGTATTTTTTTTAAATACTTCAAGAAATTTATACCAAAATAATCGGAATCGATTCGATTAACAACATATCAATGTCCATACCTTTGAACATCTAGAACTCATAAACCATAAAAGCATTAATAATTTCTCACATAAAACTCTATTTAAGTTTTATCAGTAAGTAAGCAAAGTAGTTTTTGAGAAAATAATAATTAACATAAATACTACAAGCCAAAAATTAATTAATTAAAATTAATTAATTATTAAGTTTATTGACTAAACAAAAAATTAGTTTTTCAAAAATTATCAGGCTCGAACTAAAATGACTATAAAAACTATTGTCTTGTATCAATACTATCAATACAAGACGAAATCTCAGACCTTCCTACAAATAATCAATTTCTTGTATCTTCTATGTTCTTTTTAAACTCATCAAATAATTAAGCCATGTAGAAACTTTACTTTTAAAAGACGATGTTAAAATATAATCTTCAAAACATACGTATTCCATAAATAAAACAAGAAGAAACTTTACTTTTATATAATCTAGCAAACATTTGTAGTTAATAAATATACCATGAAGAAACTTAACTTTTAAAAAATTATGATATGCTATTTGAAAAAATCGCGTTAAAATCACGAAAGAAAGTCAAAGTAACTATAAGAACTAAAGTCTTGTATCAATAAGAATCGCAATCTCAAACTTCTCCGTACAAATATAAAAATATATTATTTCGTCTACACTATCTTCTAATAAATAAGATGTGAAAAAACATTTAATATTAAAGATGATGATAAATTATGATCTACAAAACATTTGTAGTTAACAAATATACCATGAAGAAACTTAACTTTTAAAAGATGATGATAAAAAAAGTTATATTAAATAAGCGAGTTCAAATCGCGAAGCAAGTCAAAATAACTATAAGAACTAAAGTCTTGTATCAATAAGAATCGCAATCTCAAACTTCTCCGTACAAATATAAAAATATTTTATTTCGTCTAAACTATCTTCTAATAAATGAAACGTGAAAAAATTTGAATTTTAAAAGATGATGATAAAATGTGATCTTTAAAACATTTGTAGTTAACAAATATACCATGAAGAAACTTAACTTTTAAAAGATGATGATAAAATATGTTATTTGAAATACTAAAACGAACTAAAATCTTATTTCAATAACAATCGCAATCTCAAACTTCACCGTTCAAATATAACATAAAAATATATTATTGCATATACGCCCCTATTAGACTATTTTTTAATAAATAAGACGTGAAAAACTTTACTTTTAAAAGATGATGATAAAAACTAATCTTCAAAACATACGTATTTAATAAATAAGACAAGACAAAACTTTAGTTTTAAAAGATGATACTAAAATATGAACGACAAAACGTGCGTGTTAAAATCACGAAAGAAACTCAAAATCACTTAAGCTATACAAATTATTTAATAAAATAACTATGAAATTTAAATCAAAGCGTGAAATTTAAATAAACTATACATTTTATTGTACGAAAATTCCCACACATAAACTATAAAATCTTTTTCACGCCTGCTGATATCTAATGTTACTTTAATAGCTCTACACAGCTACAAAAACTACAGTGTATTTAGGAAAGTTAATTAGTTACATTAATTTTCTCACGCAAACCCATTTTATTATGTATTTTTGTGAGAAATCATTTATACATATTTGGCTTGGGATATTAAAGAGTTTTACGCAAAGCTATTTAAAACATATAAAATTATAGACAATATAAAATCATATTCAAGTTTTGTCAATCAAAGTCAACTAGTGGGTTTTTTTTGTAATATAATAATAGACTTGTAAAGGCGGAAATCTAAAAAAAAATAATAAAACAGTTTTCAAAAATAATACCTAACCCAATAAATCTTTTTTAAATAACACACATAAAAAACACTTAAAAACCTAATAATTCAGCGTACAAAAAAACACTTAATGTCTGTGTGTACTAAAACCCACATAATCCTACTAAAATCCACTAATAATTAAAACTTTACAATCTCATAATTCAAATCTGTTCAAAGCACAGCTACACTTTTTATACTTTGTTATTATACATAGATCATATCACATTTAGTATAAGCCATAATTTAAACAAAAAAATAAGAATACACAAAACTATGCAACATCTCCATCGAGAAAAAAAAAAGGAGAAAAAGTTCTAAGCGCTTAGCCGCTTCGCCGCGCTGCTCAAAAGTCGGAACTTTACGCCGGAAGCGTACAACACTGCCACAACATTAGCATACAAATGTGTCAGAACAAACAGCGCGGAGAAGCGTGATTTCTTGACTAATTTTTATGACACTTTTCACTTTATGTTAAGGCTCGGCTAATTTTGAAATTTTTTTATTTATTTAGCTTATGGCTATTGACCCGAGGTAGTGAGTAAAAAAAAAATAAAACGTACAATGGCCGTAAAGATTTTTATCGTCTAGGATGTGTCATAAAATTCGAAATGCACATACACAACACTATTAAAAACAATAAATGTCAAAAATATCTGCTTTAGGGGGAAACCCTCTGGAAAAGCCAGCCAGATAATCAAGGGTTCGACTGCGGCAGGAAAAACTGGTCAAGCTACTTACATAAGTGCTTGTTGTTGCTGTTGCTTGTTTTATTCACAAACAAATCACGTAAATTATGGCCGGGTCCTGTAATTTCTTATCGTGCAACATGATTTCAAATGATAGACTGTCTGTACATTTTCCAAGATTTAGTAGGCGCGACAAGTTTTGTTCCTTTTTTTTCAAGCCATTATATAGCGGTTTGATAGCGGGAGGCAGAAGAGAGCGACTGAGGGACGGACCTAGTGCAATGTGCAAAAATCTAAGGCAATTTGGCGACTTGCGCGCTGGCGCAACGCATAAATTGAACATTTTTATCTAATCCGCGGCATCTGCGCGACGCGTACATTAGGCTGGAGCCGATGACGACGCGCTCGACGACGGCGACAGAGACGCGTCGCCATAGGCTGTTGCAAGCAGAAGCAGCAATGGAGCACTGGTCTGTGGGGTTTGGGATTTTGTGGCAGCAACGGCGACAATCGACAGGCAATAAATCACCAAAGTTGCCACAAAATTTTACGCGTTTGCAGAGCAGAGAGCATGCTTACACACACATACAGTGAGTCAAAAAAGTTTAGTTACTGCACCTTTTTTACAAGTTCAAAAAAATTAATTAGCATACTTACTTAAATGTAACAGTTTACTAAATTATTTATTTAAATAATTATAAACTAGAAACTAATTAAAAGTTATAAAAAAGAGTTTATAGCCAAAGCAACTTGCACCTTCGGGCTGACCAAATATTTATAAAGGGTCATCAATCTTGAAAAAAAATTTCAAATGTATCAGAAAATTTTTATTATCAATAGAAAGAACTAGTGCTGGAAAAACATCGATGTTATATCGATGCATCGATGTATCGAAGTTAAAAATATCTATATATATGTATGTTGGCCAACATCGATGTTTCTCTAGCACTACTAAACACCCATTTGATGAGTGCAGTAGTGCTGGAGAAATATCTATCCAAGCGGAGGTTCCAACTTGAGATGATACGTTCGAGCATAATCGGCGGTATCTCGCGAATAACACGAGTAATAATGGCCTAAATTGCTTCAATCGTAGCTGGATTATCCACAAACACTTTAGACTTCACGTAGCCACAAAGGAAAAAATCTAACGGTGGAATATCACACGATCTTGGTGGCCAATTCAACGGTCCGGAGCATGAAATTAATTGTTCACCGAATTGGTTCCTCAGTATGTCCATTGTTTCCATTTCACCAAATGTCGTCGAGATCTTGGGCATCAATTTCAGGTAGCAAATAATTCGTTATCTTGGTGCGATAACGGTCGCCATTGACGGTTACGGTCTGACCAGCGTCATTTTTGAAGAAATATGGACCGATGATTCCACCGGCCCATAAACTACGCGCTGGACGAGGTCTATTCGGTCGAGTGTCATCCAATAATGAATATTGGGTCTCAAATTTGTTAATGGTATGGCGAATAGTGGTCGATTATGGCGACCATAAAATGGCCTAAGCGCGCGAAAAACATTCTTTACAGAACGCGAATTTTCGTAATATAATTTTACGAACGTTGTTCGGGTGTATGTTTTTCCATGATGAAATGGCAATGAAAACTGAATAAAAAACACATGGCAACTTGACAGTACTCACGCGTGGTTTATCAAAAAAAACTTATTGAAAAAAAAACCTCAAGATTGATGACCCTTTATATAATAATAATTTAGTATAAGAATAAATCAATAAAAAATGTTTGCAAAAAGAATGCACTTGATCATAAAAATTACAGATAAAGTTGAAATCTGTAATTGGTAACACTTTAAGCCAAAAAAATGGTTATTTCTATAATATGTAAAAAACCGTATATGTATCTAAAATTCGGTCTCGAAATTTGGTCAGAGACAATTACATTTTTGTATCAAAGTTGTCGGCAGCAGCAGCTTACCAATAAACAACAGAACAAATATAAACTCTATTAAGATGAAATGTTTTAAAAATGGAAGTGAAGTTTTATTTTCTTAAATATTCAGATTCCTCGCGCAACCGAAAATTGGGTTGCCTATGGATATGTGTTTATTTAAGGATAAAAATGATTTCCAATTAAACAAAATTTTGTAAGACTTTTCTTTTAATACTAACAGTTTCCAAAATAGAAAACTTTGTATTCTAAAAGCTTAAAGATTTTGAGTAATTCAACTTGTTTTAAAGTCAAAATTTAGGTACAGTCGAAATTTCTTATAACGAAAGAAACTACTATACAACGAATTGTTCCATATAACGACTTTTTTTTAAGTAACTTGCACTTTCATAAAAAAAGAAAACCGATCATTTTTATTGCAAATTTCTTTAGAACCATTTTTCTATTAAACTGTATTTTTAATAAAATAGTTTTCTCATTAATAAAACCTAATACTCTTAACCCATAACAAGAAATTACTGGCGTAGTGCTACATACACTTTCCGAATTAAACGTATCGAAATACTAGTATGTACTGTACAGCATAAGGAATTCCGTATTGTCTAAATCGTTAGATTTTGAGTCTCTGCTCAAAGCGTTTCCGGGCGTTGTGTAAATTAATTCTTTATTATGCACAAGATGCATACAAATGCAGCCTAAATTAATTGTCAATATGGCATATTAATGCCTTAACTTTAGTATATAATAATTATATATATTTTTATAATAAGAGATGAAATTCCCTAAAATGAATAATTTAATTTTCCATATTACGATTATTTATCAAGTACTTTACGCTTATGATCTCCTTACAACAAAAGTCGGCATGACAAACTAAAATTCAGCTTCCTTTCGAATTCGCCTTATACCCAACACAAAAATGACATAAACAACAAAATTATCATTTAAAAAAAATGCTTTTTAAAAACAACATACTCGTTATTTTTAAAAATTAAGCAACAAAAACTTTAAATTTTTACGCTGTGCCTAAACTTTTTTGCCGCACTGTAGTCATTGCTTAAGGCATAGCAGTGCGCTTCGAAATTTATGTGCAAGATAAAAATCGGCATTAGAATAAATTGTCAGTCAAATGGACAGCAACAAAAAATCGAAATGGTGAAAAACTAAGATGTATCGTTCGGTTCTAAAAAAAGCTAAATAAAATCGCGCTTTAAAATTGCAACTCTCAGTAATTATTTAAAAAAAAATATATAAATTTACTTACTTTATTGCGTTTCCACTTCACACTGTAACTTCGTTGTTGCTCTCCTGCTTCCGCTTCTGCGTAAGTCCGCTGGTGTTACAGCTGCCTCCCGCTCACGCTCCTACGCAATGTGAGCATAAATGCAGACGACGTTGATGAGCATTAAAACGCACGTTGTTTTTGGCTTTCTCTAGCCAAAAGGACAATAATCCGTCGAGCTGTCGCCTGTGTCTGTGTGTGTGTGAACGTGTGCGTGTGTGTGCGTTTGTGCCGTTATTGGCGGCGCGTCGAGGCTAGCGGTATAATCCAATAATCCAACACGAACGAGCGTGTGCAGTAGAAATTGCAAAAAATAGACAAACACACACAGACAGAAAGCGCAACACACACACACGAAATAACACAACAACAAAATGCTGTAGGTGTGTGTGTAAGAGTGCGTGGGCAATTTCGGCACACAAATTAGACGCCGACGCCAACACAAACGCTGACTGCGACAGTTATGCTAAGTTTACACTGCCGCACATTGTTGGCAAAAGTTGCGTTTGACGAACTGCGCGAAAGCTTCCCATTAAAATGTAAAGTGTTTACATTGACACAGAATGTAGTTAAAAATTTGTGTGCTAATAATTACATCCTACAAACCTAAAAAAGCAGCATTGGCTGTAAAAGTTATTCCACAGAATTTTGTGTGCCAACAATTTGCAGAAATATTACAGGTTATATGTACTCTTCAACAGATGTTTACCAAATTGTGCTTATAATTTTTATCCCAAAAATTTGAAAGCGTATTATTGGATGTAAACACTATTTCACAGATAATTGCCTAATGTTGCTAATGTTTTGTGTTCTAACGACTTGGAAAAGCGCATGACTACGTTAAATGGTAAACTTTATTCAACAGATGTTTGCGAATAGTGAATTATAAGCAAGTTCGTAAAAAAAACTAAGCGTCCCGCGTGAAATGAATTTTTTTATTGGCAGTATTTTGTAAATTTTTGCAATTGTATAATTGACAAAAATGAGATTGTTATGCTGTGTGATTATATGCTTGGTTAATGGATTTATTGAGTAAAACTCAAGGAATGTTTGCGAAATTAATTGGCAAGCATGCAAGAAACTGTATGCATATGGATGGAAAAACTTAACGCCAATCAAAGCGCGCAAGAAACAACTAGTTTCTACTTTTAAAGCTTGGTTTTTGGAGGTTCAAACACCTGTGGCCAGTTAAACGGGCAATAAGGTGTTGCGCCAGCAATGATACAAACTTCAAATTATGTTTCTTGTATTTCATTCATAAAGCTATGTTGATGCAGCAAAACAATGCGAGAAATATATAAATGTTGGACGGCTCGTATAAATAAAGTTTCCACTTGAACTGACTTCAAAGAAAAATTCTGCGCGGTCCTGTAGTAGAGACTAAACAGCTATTTAGAAATGTTTTCGTTAAAAAGATCGGGCTGAAAATGCGTATTAGTTTCTAGCTGTTTTTCCACACTTTTTTTCAGTGAAGCGTTGTTGTACGCTTGGCTTTTATAGGTATGTAATCTGTGACTAATTCGTAGCAGCTAGGCTTTAAGAAAAATTATTGTAAATAAATTTTAAGGCCAATAAAGTTAATTTTAAAGAGTACTGCATAAACAAACAAACCCCGAAGAAAAACGAATATTTGCAATATGCTGCCAAGGAGCAGAAATAATTACTCATTTGAACTATCAAACAGCTCCTAACTCCTAACAAAAACACTGCCAGCTGCGACAAATTATTTCTGTAGCTTTTGTTTCGACTGTTTACACGCCGGTGTGCAGTTACTAGATGCAGTGTAAACCTAGCATTAGCATTACAATCCTCTTCGACAGCGCCGCAGCGCCGCTTTTTTAGTAAATTAAACTTTTCACTTTTTGGCAATTTTCTAGAGACACACACACAGTTGAAATGGAAAATGGGCAATTTTCCTGCCGAAATGCCGACGACAATTTGAGCCGTTTTTTTTTTTTGTTTCTTTGTGCTGTTTTGTTTTTCTTTGCAATACGTTTTCGTTTTGGTTTTTCCAATCACAGCAACATGAACAACAACAACAAGCAGACACAAACACACGCACACACACGCGCATAAACAAAAGCAAGACGACGCTAACGCCAACGCCGCCGCCGCCGCTGTAGCAGCAACAACAAAGCAACACACAACAGCAACAACAACAACTTCGCTGTAGTACACAAAAAAAATTCCTTTTTCGCTGCGCGTTTTCGCCTCCTTTTATTGGTATGTATTTTTTTTTTTGTTATGTATTCCACTTCTATTCTATTTTTCTTTTATTAATGACTTTTTCACCTTTGCCGCAACGCCGTCGTCGTCGTCGCTCTTAGCGACTATTTACTTTTTTTTCTCCTTTTTTTTACTGCACACACGCTTTAAACACTCACCGTAAATTTTGTTTAATTTAAAAACACACACTCGCACTTTTTATTAAATTTGTTGCTAAACAATTTGCTTATTTCATAAACATTTGGATTTGAATTTTTCATTGAATTTTCCGCAAAACAACAAAATTCACACACAGAAAAACGAGCGCCGCGTAGGATTTTACCGCGCAGCAAACCCGTACGAAACAAAATTCTCGAAACACAAAAAAACACCACGAAACGAGATTGAAATGCGCTGCAATTGTGGTGAATAACAGCTGCTGTGGTGGAGTTTAGTGTGTGTATGTTGAATAAAGAAACTCTCCTATAAGCTGTTTGGAGCTGTCCACTTGTTTGTTGCAGGCATGTTAAGTTAACAGTGTTTAAGAAATTTCAAAAATGTATTTAATAAATACAACTAAAACTACAGCAACAAACTTATATAAAAAAAATGAAGTTCTGCAAAAGCAACAATTAACAGTTGTGTAAATGCTTAACAAAGCAAAATCAACAATAACTAAACAACCGCGCTGTTAAGTTAACATGTCTGCTGGCGGCTAGCGCTGCTAACTTGTTGCTTAGTTGTGTTGTTGCATGTAAAATTTTATATAAATAAAAGTTGTAGTTAAACTTGTTTTAATGTATTTTTTTTAATACAATTTATTTTATTTTATTAAATTTGTTTATAAATGCTGCCTTACAGCTGCTAGTTTGTTTTGTTTGGTTTGCATTGCACTGCAAATGCGGCAGGCTGACAAAAAGCTGATTGTTACAGCGCAAAAATGAGCGCGCAATTCAAAAAATCGTGTTGCAAATGCAATTAAAGCAATAAATCATTTTTTAAATATAAAAAATGCAAAAAATGAATATTAAAGGTAGTCGGTTAACAAAATAAGATAATTTTTTTATTAATTTATTTTTATTGGATAATTTTATAAATATACTGTGACCCAATAAAAATAAGATATAATAAGTAGACATAAATGGGATTTTTATTAGATTTATTGCTATTATTAATTTCAAATTTTGGAAAAAATTAAAGTAGTAACTCTTTAAATAAATGTATTTCATTGCAAATCGAATCTTAGATAAAAAAAAAGTGTTCTGATTTGGGGCAAATATTTAATTTTTTTAATTTTTCGCTCCAACTGTTTTATATTATTTTTAATTTTTTGCAAGCCAGCTTTAAATGGGTTAAAAACTTAATAAACTTTAAACTACAAAATTGTCGCCGCCAAATGAACTTTTTCACGCTCAAACAACTCGTTTGTTCTCTCCGTTCTCGCTTTATTTCTAACAATTATGTATATAGTATGTACATATTTTTTATCGCTGCTGATAAGAAAGCTCGAAAAAAAATTAGCTCATACCTGATTTTGTACGGCATTTTTTATTAGTTGCGGTTTTGTTTTGGCGACGTTAACTTCTATTAATTACAGAGCGCAAAAAATGACTAACTCCAACCAATAAAAAAAATATATATTATACAATTTGTTGCGAAAAAACAATAAATGAAAAAGTTACAATGAGTTTACAATGGGCGCAAAAAGTATGCGCTTTGTTTTTACTAACAATAATCATCGTACACGCGGTTTCGATAGGTAAGCGTGAGAGTTATATAAGAGAAAAGTTGTTCACTAAAAACTCTCTTTACTATGCTCTCACAGATGAGCAATGCATGCATGCGGATAACTGTGAGCGCTGTTTGAACGCTCATCTCAATTGCGCCTGGTGTGCGGATAAGGTAGATGTCTCTCCTAGATATAACAAAGGATTTTGTTTACAGCTGTGTTTTACTCTCTTCAGACTTATCAAGTGCGTTCACGCTGTTTTACACGCGAGCAAGTGCTCTCCTTTGGCTGCAATGAAACGGACATCTATGGCAATGATCCTTGGATGGATTTGTTGCAAGAGGCGCCACTGCGGGACTATGAAACTACGGATGATCAGGCCGTGCAGGTAACGCCACAGCGCGTACATCTCAAGCTGGTTAAAGGTGCGTTTACACTATCTTATCTTTAAGACCTAATCAAATGGGTGAACTAATGTTGTTATAGTTCTGTTGTGGTTTCGATTAAGTTCCTACCCTTGGCTGGCCATAACAAAATTGTGTCATCATTTTGTTTATTTTACTCATATTTTTAACAATTTTGTTATCAAGAATTTTTGGTTTGTCATATGTGAGAAGCGTGGGAATTTGTTCAGACGTTCATTGAACTTGCTCTAAAAAAGCAGAGTGCAATCTATAAACATTTGATTTTTTGAGGCAGGTCGCTTGCACTTCTTTTATCACTTGCCAACAACTGTTGATGTTCAATTAACTGTCATTAAGTGAGATTCCTTATATCAGATCTTCCATAATGGGACTGCCAATTAAGTGAAAATCAATTTTATATACAAAAAACGCAAATTACTGCGCTTTAGTGATTTTATAAATTCGTGCAAAAAATCATTAAATGCATCGCCTGCATTTTAAATGCTCTTACCAAAAATTAATCTTTCAAAGATATCGAAATATAATGCAAGACATTGTTATTTAGAAACAGCTTACACATTTATAAGCGAGCTAGGTATGAAAAATCATCGCTTAGTCTAGATTTGGAGCTATACAGATTTTTGCGAACGAAATAGACGTAACTTTTTAAAAATAAAAAAAAATTGCTGCAAATAAACTTTTTATATGAAAATAGCAGCTTATTATGCAAATAATCGTTTTATATGCAAATAACAGCTTATTATTCAAATAACCTTTTTATATGCAAATACCAGCTAATTATGCAAATAACCTTTTTGTTTGCAAATACATAACAGCTTATTATGCAAATAACCGTTAAATATGCAGTCTACCTTGTTAAGCGCAAATAAGATTTTTATAAGTAAATAACAGCTTATTATGCAAATAATCGTTTTAAATGAATTATTATTTATATAATATTATTATGCATATTATTATGCAATTAACCTTTTTATATGCAAATAACAGTTTAGTATGCAAATAACCTTTTTATATGCAAATACCAGCTAATTATGGAAATAACCTTTTTGTATGCAAATAACAGCTTATTACGCAAATAACCGTTTAATATGCAGTCTACAACAGCTTATTATGCAAATAACTTTTTTATATGCATATATAGCTTAGTATGCAAATAACCTATTTAAATGCGAATAACAGCTTATATTTTTATGCAAATAACCTTTTTACATGCAAAAAACAGCTTATTATGCAAATAACCGTTTTATATGCAAATAATCTTGTTACATGCAAATAACCTTTTTATAAGCAAATAACTGTTTTTTAAGGAAATAAGCTTTTGAAATGCAAATAACAGCTTAGTATGCAAATAACCTTTTAATTGCAAATAGTCTTTTTACATGCAAATAACCAATTTTTATGGAAATCGAAAATCTCGATTTAAGCGTTAGTTATGAATATTTCTAAACAAAAAATCAGTCAATAATTTTTTGTGCTTTATAGCCGATTGCCTTTTTCTGCAAAACACGACTATTTGCATTACGTGTCTCCATTAAGCCGCTACCACTTTTTATGCATTTTTTCTATAACCTATACTTAAAGAACATGTTTTTTTTTTTTGTACATATAGGTTATAGTTGACCCCCAACAATTTCTATCTATAGCTACAGTTTGACAATCCATTTCCGTGCAATCAAGCTCTGTAGTTCGTTTACACTTTATGAAAAACATAAAAAATTACATGGCAAATAAAAGACACCTTCAATCAAAGGTATATCAAGCTCTTACAAGCCACAATTATGTGTTGGAAGAGTTGGTAAATTGCATGCTTAAGGATTAACAACGAATTGATGGATCTTAAGTATCATGTATGGAACCACGTCATGCACAGCAACAAAGAATTCATCGACAACAACAAAAAACACATATGCATACTGGTTGGTGTGAATAAGTCAAGTGTGGTAATGAATGGTTTGCATTGAGTGCCAGAGTTTGGCAAAATATGAATATATATAGACATGCATATAAGTATATATACATATGTATATATATAGCCTGCACACTGTAAAAAAAAGGGAGAGGCACTGGGATGTTTCGAAGCGCATTTCATGTTTTTATAACAGTTCATAAAACACGTCATTAAAAACAATACTTAACCCTTGACTGCTTCTGTTATTTGCGCTCTCACGCTCTCATTATACTCTATAAACAAAGGGTTAAGAGCAGAGCTGGGCAGCCCATAGCCCAAACGGGCACCGTTTTGTTCGTGCATTTCGGTTTTTGTATGGCAGACCGCTCTCCATTTGCCCAGCTCTGGTTAAGAGTTTTTTTTTTGGAAGTTCTGCAATGTATGTAACAGGGAGGCGTGGCAGATCAAAATATTGTATTCGTAAAATATGAGTAGAGTCAACTCCGGTAGCCGACGCGTCTGAACGTCTGTATGAACACCTATATCTCGGAGATTATGAGTGTTAGAGATACCAAATTTTACCATATGATCCTTTTTTAAATGCAGTTGGTTTTGGTGTTATTTTGATGTGTATACCATTTCACTCTTAGAAGAATTTGGGGAACAATATCAGTCCAAATTGTGGCACTGTTATACACCGCCTGTGCTCTAGAAAACAAATCCGTAACTTTATAAAATTTTGATAAAAGAATCTCAAGCGTATGTGCCTCAGAAAAATGCAAAAATACATTTCTCGATATTTCTAACCGTTATAAGTATATATAACCCCTTGATGCATTAGAATATCTTAACTTTTTCCCCTAATCCTATTCTGTACCTATATGTTTGAAAAAAAATTTCGGGAGAGACAGAAAATAAGGTGACAACTAAAGACTATAGTATGACCTTACTTATTTGTGAGCCCAATAAACAAAAAAAATCTCGTCTTCTTATTGAACCAATTCTCAAGACCCCAAAAACTATTTCCAAAGCACAGCAAGCCTCCATATTCCTATTCTTCTTTTCCGACTTCCAAACTTTTCGGATATCCAAACTTTACTTTTTTTTAAATCTTGATAAGAGTATACCGCTGTCGAACAACGCCCCAACTAAATTCAATTTTGTGCCACAACTTCTACGCCCAAATTCTCTTTTAGGGCACACGCAACGCATTAAGCTGAGCTATCGAACGGCACGCAATAATCCACTTGATTTGTATGTTCTGATGGACTTGACCTGGACTATGCGCGATGACAAGGATACGCTGGTACAGCTGGGCTCCGAGTTGACCAAAACTTTGCGCAGTTTGACAGCCAACTATAGGCTTGGCTTTGGCTCCTTTGCGGATAAGCCGGCTATGCCGATGATAATGCCGCAGCTGCGCGAGAATCCCTGTGCCGCGGAGCATGCACACTGTGAGCCCACCTATGGCTATAGACATCAGCTGCAGCTAACCGATGATATCGATGCTTTTGTGGCATCCGTGCGTGGTGGTAATATTACAGGTAATTTGGATAATCTGGAGGGCGGCTTGGATGCGCTCATGCAGGTGATTGTGTGCCCCAAGGAGATTGGTTGGAAGCAGCAGGCGCGTAAACTGGTCTTACTGGTCACAGATGGGTTCATGCACTTTGCAGGCGATGGCATACTGGCGGGCATAAGTCAGCGTAATGATAGACAATGTCATCTGAATGAGGCGGGCGAGTATACTGGCTCGCTGATCTATGATTATCCCTCGCTGGAGGAGATCTATCGCGAGCTGCTGCGACGCAAGATTAATGTCATATTTGCTGTCACGGAGCAAGTGGTGAGCACTTATCATGAGTTGAGTCAGTTGATGAAGGAGATCAGCAATGTGGAAATACTTAGCACAGATTCTTCCAATATATTGGAGCTCATCAAGAAGAGGTGGGTAGTGCTGACTAGAACTTGAAGTTGTTGAAGCTTTAATGTTTAACCCTTTTGCAGTTATGAGAGCTTCATTAAACGCACACAGTTTACGGACAATAGGCCGGAGTTTATTAATTTGGAGTATTATACCGATTGTGGAGGACAGTTTCCGGATCTAAGACAGCGCAACTATTGTAATAATGTTAATTTGGGCAAGCAAGTTGATTTCTTTGTGGATGTGACAATGAAAGATTATCCAGCCAATGGTGTTTATGTAAGTACTATAAAAATCGACTCCTTTAAAGATCAAATCTCCAAAAAGATGATTTTATTTTCTATCATATATTCTCAACATCTCTAATCGATAGCATTCGATATTCGACATATACTAAAATTAAACCTAGAAATAGCAGCAGACTTATATTGTTAAGAATTTTAAGATCTAAGACTCTTTTGAATGCATTTAGAGTAGTGCTGGGGAAACATCGATGTTATATCGATGCATCGATGTATCGAATTTAAAAATATCTATATATATGTATGTTGGCCAACATCGATGTTTCTCCAGCACTAAAACACCCATTTGATGAGTGCAGTAGTGCTGGAGAAACATCTATGTTGGCCAAAATCGATGTTTTCGCTATTTTTAACTTCGATACAACAATGCATCGATACTTCCAGCACTAATTTAGAAAATAGAATTTAAAAAAAAAAATTATTTCGTGACCTTTTAAGAATATGTTGCAACTAGACTTGGTACTCTTTGTAACTAAAATACCAAAAAAAATTATACATCGAAATTTTTCGATTACACTCTTACTTCAAGATCAATTTTTTTTTAGTGTATTATTATCTAGTACCGTTATGATCATTCTTAAGTTGAAGCGAAAGCGACAACAAATTTTTATTTAAAAAAAAAATGAATCATCATTCAATAAGTAATCGAAATTTTAAACTTATATTGCTAAGAATTTTAAGATCTAAGACTCTTTTAAATACATTTAGAGAATAGAATTTAAAAAAAATTATATCGTAACCTTGTAAGAATATGTTGTAAATAGACTTGGTATTCTTTGTAACTTTTGGGTCAGCTCAACTAAGATCCAAGATCCATTTTTTTTTTTTTTTTTTGTATTATTATCTATTCTTAATTCTTAAGATGTAGCGAAAGCGACAAAAAATTTTTATTCATATAGCATTAATCAATATTCGATAAGTAATCGAAATTTTGAGACCAAGTTTTAGGTAGTGGAAATTTTGGTAGCTTTCTATATAAAAATTTTAATTTAATTAATTAAAATGCATAACTGAATAAGTATCTAATTTTTGCGAAAAAATTATCAACAAAAAAAGATCTTTTTTGAATTTGTAGAAATAAATAAAACCGAATAGATCGATATCTTAAGTAAATTTCCATTAAGCATGAGTTATTAGATATTGACTAAATCTGTAGCGTTATCGATATTTCTTTAAAATGCATCAAAGTTAATGACTTCATGAATAATTCTTTTGAATTATAAAAATTCATGAGTCGATAAGTACATACACTATCGAAATATTCAGACAAAATTTTACGATGAAAATTGATCAAAATCCTTCTTTTTTTTTTGATATTTATTTTTTATTGGCAATCAACCGATACAAATTAGGTTATAATCCAAAATTGATGAAAAATTATTCGCTACACAAAAAATAAAATTTAGTCTGTGATAGGGGATCAAATTCCAAAAATCGATTTTGTAAATTAACTATTTTAATCAAATTTATTAGTCATCGATATTATCAATAATCGGGTAATAAAATAAATGGCGAATGGTTTTTAACTCAAATTTCATAGCTTAATTATTTTCCATCATATTTATAAGTTATTGACTAAACCTCTGGCGCTATCGATATTTCTATAAAATGCATCAATAATCGTATGATAAAGTTAATGACCTCTGGCGTTATCGATATTTCTTTAATATGCATCAATAATTGTATGGAAAAGTTAATGACTTCATAAAAAATTGTTTTGAATTTTTAATCAAATTTATTAGTTATCGATAATTTCAATAATCGAGTAATAAAATTAATGACTCCATGGTGAATTGCTTTCAATTCAAAAATATGGAATTTATTAAAATCATGAAAATCGAAAGATCGATTTCATAGGTAAATTTTTTTTCATCATATTTATAAGTTATCGACCAAAACTGTGGCGTTATCGACATTTCTTTAATGTGCATCAATAATCGTATAATAAGTTCACGACATCATGACCAAGTTACTTTTTAATAAAAAAATTCATTTGTAAAAATCATCAGAATAAAAGAAGCCTTAAAAAAAATATTTGTTAGTAATCGACTAATCGATAATTCTTTAATATTCAAACTTACAAACATTATATGTACACACATTTAACAAGATTTACTTATTTTCAGACCCACAAAATACGCGTGGATGAGGCCTCCCTGGATGAGTATATGGAGATCGAAGTGGAACTGCAGCGACCTTGTCCCTGTGAAGAGGCAGCCCAACCCGATGACGAATATGGCCGTTTTCAGTGTGACAATCAGGGTTACCTTAACTGTGGCATGTGTCAATGTGATGAGGGCTGGACGGGCACCTTTTGCAATTGTGCCACGAATCCCACAAATGGCACCACCAATGAGGCACTGATGAACATGTGTCGTCAACCTATGGGCGATGTACCAAACCTAGGCGCTATATGCTCCAATCATGGGGAATGTGATTGTGGCAGCTGCAGCTGTGATCCTGGCTATGCGGGCAAGTACTGTGAGTGCTTGGATTGTGTGGATTGTGATGAGTCGCGTGCCGATTGTTTTTGTGGTCAGTGTGTGTGCAAGTATGGCTGGTCGGGCACGCGCTGTAACTGCAAGGAGTCTACGGATGGCTGCATTGGACCGACGGGTGAAATATGCTCCGATCGTGGCAGCTGTGAGTGTGACGAATGTCAATGCCAGGAGCCTTATCTGGGCAAGTTCTGTGAAATTGACACCGATATGGATAACAAGCTGTGCAAGTTCTATGAACCCTGTGTGACCTGCCTTATAGAGCAAAAACAGGGTATTGGCGCCTGTGACAATCTCAGCGAGGTGTGCTCCAGCGTCGAGTACAATGAGCGTTTTAGTTATGTTTTTGTTAACGAACTGGATGTGGACGAAGGGGTGCGTTGTCTGGCCAGAGTTACTAATAAGCATGGCATACCCTGTGATAGCTACTTTAGCTATAGGGTTGCCGATCATGCCAACTATTTGGCCATACAGGCTATAGACTGTGAGCCTTTAAACTATGTTGCCTTGTTTGGGTTTATATCCTTGTTCACATTGCTTCTTGGTCTGCTATGTATACTGGTGGTCTGGTGGTGTGTGAGGTTAAAGGATGCACGCGAATATGCGCGTTTTGAGGAGGAAAGGCACCTTGGCGTACGCATGGAGAATCCTATCTATAGGGATCCGGTTGGACGTTATCAAGTGCCCGAGTCACTAAGTGAAAATTTTGAGGAGAATCCTTTTGCTAGTTAATTGCAAGATTTTTGTAGGATATTATAGAGATATATCTAAAAAATTTTGTCTTTTCCATCTGGAGGTCAAGTTCGCGAAGGTTTAAATCATATTATGAGAGAGTCACTTACAAAGAAAAATATAAGATTTTCTAATAGATAAAAAAAAAATTCCGTATAGGTTGGCAGAAGCTTACAGAGTAAAAATTGCTCAATCATTTTTATTTTAAATATTAAAATTAAAAATAAAATAAAAATTAATATAAATTGTAAAAATTAAATAAATTATTATTTTTAAAATACAAATTTTGTAATAAAAGAATAAAACAAACTCTTCAATTTTTATTATAAAAATTGTAATTTGGAAATTTAATTTTATATAAAAATTTAATTTTATATAAAAAATTAAATGTTGAAAATTCAATATTTTTAAAAATAAAATTTTCAATTTAAAATTAACTAAAAAAATTTTAATTTTTATTACAAAATTTGTAATTTGAATATTTTATTTTATTTTCGTTTTTAAATAATAATATTAACTTTCAATTTCGATTAATCAATCAATTTGTAATTTTAAAAACTTTTTTATTTTTTAAAATTATTATTAAAATTAAAATCAGATTCTATAATGAAAATTTAGATATAAGAGTGATTTCCCAATTTTTAAAATAATAATAAATATTTTACTATTATTTAAAAATTTTTTATTTTTAGAGAGTTGACTCATAATTTTTTTTTAAAATAAATTAAAAATAAAAATGTATCCATTTTTGTATTTTTATCTTAGCTATTTTTTCGCTTTAAATTTTTTCAACCCCATAACTTTTATATGATTTGCCTGGCTTACACTGTAAAAATTACGAATGAAGTTTTAAAGTATTATTAGAATTTTATTGTCAGACAAAGCATATACAATGTGACTTGAAAGTAAATGAAAAACTCACAAAAAAATATAAGAAATATAGTAAGAAAATTAAATAAAATTACAGCACTTAAGCCATTAATAACTAAATATATATTAAAAAAAATGTCTTTAATTAAACACTAGAACATAACATAAAAAAAAATATATTGTTTATGATACTTTGTGTGTCAAAGGATATCCTAAGAATGAAGAGCAAAAAAGTAATTTTTTAAAAAAAAATCATATATTCATGTAAAGATGAAAGATTTGTATAAAAGAATATAAAAATTAAAAAAAAATTAATACCGAAATAAATTTTAGCTAAACAAACGACTTTATTATTTATTAAAGTCTATAAAATAAAGTTTAAAATAAGAGTTTGTAGACAAGACAAAATTTTTATGCTTTCACAAATAAAATAAAACAATTGTTCTTTTATTTTTTTGGCATAGTTCAATTTAATATTTTGTTAATTATTGTATACCTGCTTAGTATTAATAAGTTGTATTGTATTTTAGTTAAGTATATGTTAAATGATTTAATAATTTTTATAAATTAACTAATTATTTGTTAGACAAAAAAGTATATTAGCTAATTATAAAAGTTAAACATTGTATATCTGATAATTCATTGTACAAGAAAAAGTCTTCTAACTAAGTTTCATTGTATTAGTTCTAGGCATAGTTATAAGAAAATTTACATAAAAAAAAATTGTTTAATTTTTTTAAAAAATTTCGTACAATTGTTACAAAAAAAAATCACACGGCCTATGCCAATAAATTTTATAAAGTAACAAAAAATTTGAACGCAACAAAAGAATTATTGAACTATACACCCATAAGAAAATTAAAACTAAACAAAAAATGCTTTAAAGTATATAATATCATTCTTATAAATAGCAAACCTGAATGCACTTGACTCTTATGAAAAAATCTGTATACAAAAATACAAATCAGCATCCAAAAAACTAATCATATGCTTTCCTACTCGAACTAAACGTAATATCACTAGACTGGTTTATATCGTAAACGTTTTATAGTTAAGTAATTATATAAAATATTTTGCGTCCGTTTGCAACGCATGCGGCCCACTGTGCCTAGACACATTCCATGCTGGCGCCGTTGAAAATGCCAAAAACACAAAATAAATTAAACATAAAATGCAAAAATGTTGCTTCAGAGCACGCGTTCCCCCAGCGAGGGTGTACGTTGGATGAGCAATGAGGGTGACTTGGCGGGCAGGGTAACGCTGCTCAGTTCGGCATTGAGTGCGGCTATGTGCGCCTGAGTCTCGGAGCGGGGTGCGGGCAGACTGATGGGGGCGGCAACGACGGGCACGGTGATGGGCTTGGGGGTTGGGGCAACACTGGCGATGCCGTTTGTTTTGGCTTGTGGCGGCTGGGCCACACCGTGAGGCGCAGCATCGGTCACAAGACGACGCAGAAATCCGCAAAGGCAACCCCAAGGGAAAGTCCTGAAACAATACAACAAAAAAAAAAAAAAGAAGAGAAAAAAACGAAAGGTAAAGTTAAAGGTAAATTCTATGCATTATGTATTTAAGTGGAACACAATGAAGTGAGGTTAGATACTTTTTAGGTACAGTGGTTAGCAGTGTAGATATGCATTCAATTATCAGAAGCAGTGGTTGAAGTACTCATTGTTTAGGAAGAAAAGTAATTAAAGCTACCCAGGCTATTTGATTTTTCTTGATATCTTTTTTGATATCGTTTAAATTATTGTGAACATGAATAATATTCATTTCATTCATTACTTCTTTATATATTCATAATATTCATAACATTCATAATATTCATAATATTCATAATATTCATAATATTCATAATATTCATAATATTCATAATATTCATAATATTCATAATATTCATAATATTCATAATATTCATAATATTCATAATATTCATAATATTCATAATATTCATAATATTCATAATATTCATAATATTCATAATATTCATAATATTCATAATATTCATAATATTCATAATATTCATAATATTCATAATATTCATAATATTCATAATATTCATAATATTCATAATATTCATAATATTCATAATATTCATAATATTCATAATATTCATAATATTCATAATATTCATAATATTCATAATATTCATAATATTCATAATATTCATAATATTCATAATATTCATAATATTCATAATATTCATAATATTCATAATATTCATAATATTCATAATAATAATTCATAATTCATTCATATTTCAATTCTCTTATCCCAGTTCAGTTGTTCCATACCACCATGCACCATAGTTCTCTATTCGTTCTTCCCACTTACCATTTGAATGAAAGCATAAACTTGAAGAATCCAGGTATTACGGCAAGCTTCTCGTTCTTCTTAATGGCATCAATTACACGATCTGCCACATCATTTGGATTCAATGTGGGCACCCATCTGCCAGATTAATTTGAAAAAAAACAAGCAAACCTTATGTCAGTCAAAGATTCTAAAGAATTTTAAAGTTAACGCTCACCTGGCATTCACATCGTCAAACATGCCCGTTGCCTGTATGAAAAACGGACAAATACATGTGGTCTGTATATTGTTATGGCCAAGGACTTCCAGTTCCAAGCGCAATGCCTCGTCAAAGCCAACCTACAATTATAGTTGTTCAATGTAAATACTTTTGCCACACACTGTAGTTTTTCAAATATTTTGCATAACTTACCGCCGCAAATTTACTCGCACAGTAATCGACCAATTTACTAATGCCCACATGGCCGGCCAGAGAGGCAATCGTGGCGATGTGTCCTCGTTCTTTCTCGATCATTTTTGGTAAAAACGCTTTTGTGGTCTGCAATGACAAATGTCCAATTAAATGTCAGACATGGTCATGTGTTCAAAAAAAAACTTACCCAAAAGTGTGCCATTACATTCACATTGAAAGAGCGCTCGATCAGATAGTCGGGCGTATCCAAAAGTGGCAGACCAGAAACAACGCCTGCGTTGTTTATAAGCAAAGTTACCTGCAAGTCAGAATGGAGAATAAGATGATTAAAAATATGTTTAAAAAAAAAGTATAAATACAATGAAATAAAGCATATACTCTTTAAATAAAAGTCTTTGATTTAGTATTTATTTTTTAATAATTCATAAACTTACAATTCCATAGCTTTCAGTTGCAGTATTATTACAGAACCACGGGATCTACTAGCTCTCTTTTTTCAATTCTTTTTTTTTTTTTTTACATAAAGTCCTCTAATATTATACATATTTATGAATATAACTGTGTAGGGTTTATTATTTAGCAAATTTATGTAAATAATCGCTTTAAATGCAAATACCGAATTCTACAAATTCTCTGCTGATCAAAAATGAATCTCTTCAAGAACAGTTCGCTATGAAAATAAACATGTAAGGTTATTTAGTAAATTTCTTAAAATCATCCTTTTCTATTCAAATATCAAATTCTTTAAATTCACTTCATTTCAAAAAAGGGTTTTTCTAAGAACGTGCCTTGAGTGCAAAATAGCTTATTTTTAGCTTATTAATGAAACAAATTTTGCTACTTTATAGAAGAACAAATTTTTGGAAATAATCGTGTTTATGAAAATGTATTCTTTAGCAAATTCATGTAAATAATCACTTTAAATGCAAATACCAAATATTACAAATTCTTTCCTGATCAAAAATTAACCTTGAAGGTTATTTAGTAAATTTCTTAAAATAATCCTTTCTATTCAAATACAAAATTTTTTAGATTCACAACACTTCAAAAAAGGATTTTTCTAAAACCGTTTCCATTGCCTTGAGTACTAAATAGTTTTTTTTTCTAGCATGCATATTAATGAAAAAAAAATTGTTCGACTTTATATAAAAACAAATTTTTGAAAATAATCGTATTTAATGCAAATATTTTTAATCATTTATTATATTAATACTGTTTTTCATGCAAGAATATATCAAATATCCATTGTTACATTAAAAAATGCGATAAAAATATTTTTTTAAATCAACTGTGATAATGCAAATAATCGTGCTGCATGCAAAGGATTTTTCTATTTATCAAATCAATGTTAATAATCGTTTGTAATGGAAATATGCAAAATTTTTTATATGCATTTTTTAAACAAATTTAAACCAAAACACCTATTAAATTATGCAATTACCATATATACATAAAAATTGTTGCGAATAACCGTGCTTAATGCAAATGACTTCCAAGTACGTAAAGAAGACTGTTCATAGTGCAAATATCAAAATTTTTTAAATACCATTTTTATTGAGCAAATTCTTGCAAATATGTTCACTCCTTTAATTATGCAACTTATAAAAAATTTTTTTTTGAAAAGAACCGTACTTGCTGCAAGTGACGCTAATAATTGTTTATAATGCAAATATCTAAATTTTGTTAAACACTCTTTTTAATAAGCAATTTCTTTCAAATACAATTAATAAATTATCAACTTTATAGAAAATTAAATTTTAAACCGTACTTGCTGCAAATGACGCTAATAATTGTTTATAATGCAAATATCAACATTTTTTTAACACTATTTTTAATGAGCAAATTTTTTCAAATACCTTTGATTAATTATTAACTTTATAGAAAATTAAATTTTTTGAAAGAATGTAAATATTCTTCACTATTAATGTGAATAATCGTTTGTTATGCAAATATCAAAAATTTTTATAATACATTTTTTAATTGCCAAATATTAGAAAATATTCTTGTTTAACTATGTAACACAAACAATATTTTGGAAATAGCCGAACTTAATGCAAATTACTTACATAAATGCAAATAATCGTTCTTAATGCAAATATTTGGAATTTTATATACTATTTTTAATGTAAACATTTTTATTCATTTTAAAACCATGTGTTTTATAGTTGAGACATACAAAGCTGATGAAATGGATGAATAAGAAATTAAAATGAACATACAATAATTTTTCGTATAATAATTTGCTTTCATCTTTATTTCTCTTTTGCATGTTGGGTCTTGGTTTAAGATGGCAACTAAGTTACAAAAAAGGTATATTTAGGAAGCCCAGGCTATAAACGAATTTTTAGACTAAAAATTGATTTTAATTCACCTCGAATACGTTTCGAAAAGACTTTAAGAATGGAATCTAGCGTTGATTACCAACACTTCCATGTACTACAATGGAAAGTGTTACAAACCTCTACAAAAAACTTAAAATACCATTCTCCACAAAGAGTATAAGCTATGTAGGTAAATAAAAATGGTAAATTTATACATATTTTTGGCAACTCTTGACAGTTTTAGGCTAAAAAGAATTTGTGGTTTTCTTTTAAATTTGTAGTAAGCCGAGTTGTTGATCATTACGCAATGTGTTCAAAATGTTCTTGACTTGTTTGCCCAATTAATTAACATGCCAATGGACCCCAGACACTTTGGCCACATGCAAGTCTTTTGGCATACTTTTGAAATGGCAGCAAAGTTGCCAAAAAAAAAAAGTGAAACTTGGTCAATTACACATGTCGTATGCGTAATTTTAAAGTCATATAACTCTAGCATACATCAAAATAATTATATGGCTAGCGCAAAAACTGAAGCATGTCAAGGTCCAAATGCAAAAAGACTTGAATATAATACATATTATAAGACTTAAAGTAATATCAACAATTAAAAATAAAAACAAAAAAAATGTTGTTGCTGTTGCTAGTTGAGCTGCTTTCTTGTACATGTAAATTAAACAACAAGTGCAACACAATTGCCACAACACAATTACACTAGTTGCCTCTAAAGTCACTCAGTTCAAGTGCAGCTCGTCACACATTGCGTATACGCAATATCGCAAAATAAAAAACAAAATCATAATTAAAACAACAAAAATTAAACATAATTTAACGAGGCGTGCATTAAAATGACAATAATAATAGTAATAATAATAAAAACAACAGCCAGACAAGTCATTAAAAAATATTAAATGTAATATTTCATTTGAGTGTGCCACAGTAACAACAACAACAATAATAATAGAGCAACAAAAAAGGTTAAACCTCTTTAACAAAAAAAAAAAGCGGCACAAAAACAACAACATCTGCATAACGCATGAGTTACTAAGTAGCTAAGAGATTTTTTTTTTATGTTTATACCCTATATGCAAAGGGTAAGGAGCATATAAGCTATACAATTTTTTTTATAGATTCTAGAAGGAAATGGAAAAGTTTCTAGAAGAAATATGGGTAATACTTTTTCAAATTAAAATTCTATTGAGACGTTGGAATCTCGAACCTTATGAAATTTTGTTTTTATTGTTAAGAGAAAAAAAATTAATGTGTACCTACGCCATTCGGAGTTTTGAATAAAGGCCCATACGCAGTTCGAAAAATTTCGCACGGAATGACAAAACTTCTTATAAAATAAAGTGCCATTTGGGATATCCCATCCCCAGGAAATGGTTTTTCGATTTAATAGATTGCAAAATTAAGCAATACTTGGCCGTGCTCTGGAAAAACGAATCTGAAAATTTTATTTGGATTCGTTTTGAAATCGAATTTTTGGGGCTACCAATTCCACCGAACCGAATTTTTCATGTGGTTTGAAACCGAATGTTTTGTTGCAAGAGGAATTACAACGAATCGGTAAAATAGGTTTAAAAACGCACCAATTTTTTAATGAAATAATTTTTTGAATATGCTTTGATAATCTTAGGTGATATTTATGCCAACTTCAAGTTATATATTTATTCTGAATTATTTTTCATTATTTTTTTTCTAACTCAACCTAAAAAAGAGCAGTACAGCCAAAAGGAATGAGAATTTATCGAAAGAATAAGGGAAATATACGAAAATAAAAAGGGAAGTATCAACAAAAAAATTCGTTTTCCGAAGCACGCAAAAACGAATCTGAATAAAATTGATACGTTTGGTTATATCGTTTTCCGGAGCACGGCTTATTATGTTAAAAAATTTATGCAAAAAAGTTGTGTACCAAAAGACTTGACCAATTCACGGTAATTTATGGTTTTGTAAAAAACTGTAAGAACAAATTTTTTTTAATTTTTAAACTTACGTTTTAAATAGATTCTTTTTAAAAATTTGGTGAAAACTACGAAAAATTTCATGTGAATGGATAAATAACGACCAAATATTTCGGAATTTGGACTTCACTTTTGGTATTAGCGTGCCATCTTACCACGGAAACGAGTAAAACATGTTGAGGATACATTTTGCTGTAAACTAGTGTAATTATATACATATATTTCCCTGACTGACAATTTTTTGTCAGTCGCCCCTGGGCGGGGATGGGGATCTCTATTAATAACTGTTCAAAGAGATTCAAAGTAATTAATGAACTTAAAAATAACATAAAATTTACTTTCTTCAAAGTATATTCACAACACATTTTAGATAATTGAAAAATGTTAAGTTTTTTTCGGCCAAATTTGTAAGATTTGTAGAAGAGTCTTGCACGTACAAAAATTTGGAATAATTTGAAAATTTTAAAAAAATCCCACATATAAATATTAACACAGGACGACAAAAGAACCATATTTTGCCATGTTCTTCTGTCTATCTTGCCAACTATCCATTAATTCGGGAGATCTCTAAAGTTTCTTACAAGTTTCTTCTCGCTCCAAGCATAGCAAAGCTTGCTAGAAAAATTTTTAGGTTTGGATGACAAATGTTACCATTAGGTGAAAATGTATAAATTTCCCCTACCAAAGCAAATGAATCGAAATTCTCCTCTTTGCAAAAAAAATTAATTAATTTAACGAATTTGGTTTTAGACGTTTTTTGAAAAACAAAAAATGTTGCACCCTTAAGGGGTCTACGCAGTTCGAAATATTTCGCACGGAATCACAAAACTTCATATAAAAAAAAATATCCCATTTGGGATATCCCATTTTTGGGTTTTTTGGATTTTTGCCAAGAGGAGAATTTCGATTTATTTGCTTGAGTAGGGGAAATTGAAACACCTAATTTTATTGAAATGTTCATCCAAACCTGAAAATTGTTGAAAATTCCCTTTTTTGGGATTTTTTTTTATATGAAGTTTTGACATTTCGTGCGGAATTTTCGCATGCTGCGTATGGGCCTTTAGTCTATAAGATATAAAAGTTCTCTTAATTTTTTTTTGTTCGAATTTTTTACCAATTTTCATGCCAAGGTTTTTCGATGCCGATTTTGTTTGTATATCGATTTCGAGCTATTTTTCAAGAAGCATAAAAATTAGCTGAAGACAGCAGATATAGAAGATGTAATGCGATAGGGTATAGTGTACTCTACAGTCGTAACGTCCCGATTGTGGCTGGCCCTACTGATTTTTTTTTTTTATTAATAGTAGTGTTTTTCTTATCGTTAGTTTTTTTTGAGCTACTGTTGCTGTGCCACGTCTGTCATTATATAATTCGTTGAATCCGCTGTTCATTCAAGCCGTCAAAATGTTTGTTTCTCTGTCTCTTTGGTTTTACTTTTTTTGGATAACTTTATAGCGTTCTGAGCACAAAATTAAATACACATGTTTTAATTTGAAATATTTTGTTTAATTTGTATTTTTTTTAAGCTCATTTTATGCATGAATTTTTGTTTTAATTTTTGGCCATTTTATGCTAAACTTTAGTTTAAGCCATAATCATTTTATGCCTTTGTTTTCATAAGTTTTTGTTTGCTTTGAACTTTTCAGTGCGTTAAGTTTTTCCATTTCGAAATTGTTGTTGACCAAGCATGAAAATAATGTAAATTTTAATTGCAACGGACTAAGAAAAGTGAATGACCAAATCAGTTAGGCCAAATATGAACTCGTTCAGGGCTAAAAAATTTTAAATAAAGCATAATGTAGTTGTAAGCAAAAAAAATATCAGAAAGTACTGGGAAGCTTGAAGGGTAACTATTGTAGTAAATCGAATCTTGTCATCCCGAAAACACCTTTGCAGAACGATAGAGAACCCATTATATGAGATATCAGAAAAAAAATTCCATGACACACGCCAAGAAATATGTTTTTTTTTTAAAAAAAAAATAAATTTTTTACGATTTTCGACGTGTTTTTATTGCTGGGAATAAGCACAGCTTGAGCTTGGTTTTCGGACTCCAAAACTTTTGGCTTTTTTAGATTTGAATGCTTAAAAGTGTTAATTACTTAAATAAGTAACAAAATTTGTAATAAATTAAAAAAATTTTACTGATTTGAGAACAAAAAAAAATGTAATAAGAAAAAACCGAATTATATTCGTAATACCCATGGTGAACCGCAATGTTAGCGAAATAAAATATTCCTTTCTTTTGAGAAACGCCAAGGAATATAATTTTCTTTTGAAAAAAGAAATTGGGTTTTTAAAGATTTTGAAGGAAATTTAACGCTGGGCGTAGAATACAATACAAGTTTAAGGATTCCAAAGCTTTTGGCTTTTACAGCTTTAAATTATTTAAATTTTTTAATCGTACATTGTCTGCCGAAAGTTTTCGGATAGGACATTCTCTTCTAGTTTCGGTAGATGCCGTAGTATAAGGCTTATTCTTAAAGAATTCGTAATGCATCAAGACCAAGAGTCCAAAAAATTAATCCAAATTCTGCAGGATCTATCGGCTTAGTAAATAAGCTCAATTTAATTTAAGCCCAATAAAAATTGTTTAAGATGAGCTAGATCATTAAGTCAGAAAACAGGGTCTCTCTCCGGTAAAAATATTTTAAATTGTGTTAAAAGAGACAGCAGCTTGAACTATCGATTCTTGAAAAAATTGTCAATAGAATGCTAAGAATCATTGCAATGGCTTGTCCTTTGCTCCGACTAGGAGCGCCAATTTAATATTTATCTGTATTCATGTAGTGTGTATTTATAAATAATAATAATCGTCCATCTTCCAAATAAATACTGCGATATATCGATACCTTTAAAAATCGTCAAAAGAATGCCAGAAATCGTCGCATTGTTGTTTAAAACATATGACGCCTTTTTAGATGAAAAATAATTTCAAAACTTTGAGCGGGCAGCTCAATAATTTGATCAAGAGTCAGCCGAAATTCTTTGAGATGATACATGTGCGATGTATCGATACCTTTTAAAATCGTCTAAAGAATTCGAATATTTTAAAATCATTGAGCAGCTAGCTCAATAATTGGATCAAGAGTCAATCGCAATTCTTTGAGATGATATATGTGCGATATTTCGATAGCTTTTGAAATCTTCAAAAGAATTCGAATATTTTCAAATCTTGAGCAGGCAGCCAAATAACTTGGTCCAAAGTCAAACGAAATTCGATGATGAGCTTGATCGTCAAATCAGTAAGAAATTTTCATCTTCGTAGCAAATACTCCGATATATCGATATCTTAAAAAAACGTCTAAAGAATGTTAGAGAATAGACACAATGATTAAAATTGAAAATCAAAATTTTGTATCTGTAATACGCCAAAACAGTACCTATACATATTACATAATTCTAATTTTTGCTGAATATGCGGAGTAGATAGCTACAGGAAAAAATTTGAGCATGCAATATCGAAATCGAACAAAATTTATTCGTTTTCGTTATACGGATCACGGCCGTACATTTGCATATCAATACATCGTTCAAAAATCAATTTTCTTTATCTTCAGAAACATTTAAAAAGTGTCAGGAAACTTTTTGCTGTCAGTGTAGCTATGGACTTTTAGTCGAACTTATAAAATACGATAGTTGCAAGAGTTATTAAAAAGATATTCAGTTTATATAAACTCATTAAAAACTCTTCAAAAATATTCCGTCACTGTGTCACAAGGGGGTGTCTATTTTGACGAAAATAAGCGTCACGTAGTTTATGGATGATCCCATATTATTATTTTGAGTCTCCTCGTCTTCCTTACCTCCAAAAAAATTCTTAAATTCTTACTAATTGTTAAGGTAAATTAATGGTTACTAACCAATTGACAAACAAATAAAGAAACGACCTTGATTGATAAGCTGGTCAAAAGTCTTTGAGCTGTTGCATGACTCATTCCAGAAATTGGTAGAGAAAATAAAAGATGATCTTTAAGTGCTAAAAAACACATACTGAATAAATAAGAGAGTTATGTACGTACGTAATAGCTAATATTAGTTACTTTGATGTTGCCAAAGATATTTGGCAAGTGTTTGCTAATGAACTTAGCAGTTGCATATAGGCTTTGCAATAACTAATAACAGTGCTAAACAAAAGTCAACGCATAGGCTTGTTTATTAGCTGCAAGCAGTTTATCCAACATGCTGCAAGTGGTGATAATTGTTACTTTTCTTAGCTGGGAATGGTTTATATTTAACCTACATATACATTATTATCACACAGCATGCACTAAATTCGACTAGTTCCAAGAGCCGCGTCTTAAAAATGAACTAAGTTCATGAACTATGTATTCTTATTTTAGTTCTTTTATAGCCTATTTACACTGGGGCACATCTAACATCTTATGTCGAAGATGTTACGTTTGAATCTGCCGTTCCGAAAGTTTCAACATCATTCCAACATCTTGTGGAAATGTTCCTATTTTATTGTGTCCCGATGAAAATATATTCCATAATTTCTCTGTGCAACTCTAAATGGTGATAATTGTTACTTTTCTTAACTGGGAATGGTTTATATTTAACCTATAGTATATAAATGTGGAACAATCATGTACAGAATTCGACTAGTTCCAAGAGCCGCATCTTACAAATCAACTAGTAGTTCATGAACTATGTATTCTTATTTTAGTTCCTTTAGTTTGTAAATTTAAAAAAAAAATTAAACTGCTTGCAAATAAATTGTTTGAGTTCAATTGCCAAAGAACCAGAAACTTCTAAGTTCTTATAAAGAGAAATCTAAAAAAGAAGTTGGAACCGGTTGATCTGTTTTGCCCAATACTGATTGTTAGAGTTTAGGAAAGTGGTTACTTTTGTAGTTGATACTGTCTTTCTTTCTGTTTATACCGAAGGCCAAAATTTTCCATAAGACAGGCTAAAATAGATCGAATATTTTTTAAGGTTTTGGAGATCCAAGTGTTCATAGGAACGGAATGGAATTTTTGGAACACTTTTTTATTAGAGCAGAATATAGTAGTTCCCATTGTGCAAAGTAAAGCATTTTTAGTGATTTTTGTTTTTGGTTGCCTTATATCTTTATCCACAAAATTCATACATATTTTGTATGATTTGAAAAAGTTTGTCTGTCCGTATTGCCTATTTTCAAAGATCATAAAAGGTAGGAGCATTTAATTCTATTTTTATTGTCTATCTTTACTTTCATTCAGTTTTTTGAATTTTGGCTCCCTTACCCCCAATACTCCCAGCTTGCTTCCACATATTTCAAGTAACTAAAGGGTCATCAATCTTGAGGTTTTTTTTTTTTTAAATAAATGACCAGCGTAATTTTTGAAGAAATATGGACCGATGTTTCCACCGGACTATAAACTACGCGCTGGACGAGGTCTATTCAGTCGAGTTGGATGACACTCGAATAATAATGAATATTGGGTCTCTAATTTGTTGATGGTATGGCGAATAGTGGTCTCAGTAGGTCAATTATGGCGACCATAAAATGGCCTAAGCGCGCGAAAAACATTCTTTACAGAACGCGAATTTTCGTAATATAATTGTACGATTTGTAAACGTTGTTCGGGTGTAAGTTTTTCCATGATGAAATGGCAATGAAAACTGAATAAAAACCACATGGCAACTTGACAGTACTCACGCGTGGTTTATCAAAAAAAAACCTCAAGATTGATGACCCTTTATATTAAAACCCGAGATAGAAATAAATTTCACATGAGCATTGATTGGGCAGCTGTTCAAGAATTTCCGAATTGAAACCCATTTTGCCTAGAAGCCCCATTAGAAACAATATGGGGAATATGTTTGGAAAGAAGCTACAGTCAATGAAATCTGTATCTGGACACTTACAACATGCCTCAAAATTGATTGAATACAATGGAAAGTACCAGAGCTCTGATAGTCTGCTTTTTCTTACTATAGCCGGTCTACTAAACTTTATGTAGTATTTTTAATGTATGTACTCGTTTTTTACTTAAAATTTTTTTTTTTAATTCCTATTTAATTAAATTTTTTTTTAATTTTAAACAGCAAAATATTTCCAATTTAGTTCTAGTTTAGTTAAGTAGCTGCATATTAATGAAACTCATGTTTAGATGTGATTTTTTTCTAAAACTCTGATGAGCCTTAACTTTTGTGGTAGTTCCTGTTATTGTGCAATTAATTTGCAGTCCAGCCTGCACACACCATACAGTAGCTCCTGCTCCATATTTTGATAAATTGCCTTGTGGCATGCTACATGCTGCAACCTGTTTGCAGATTTGATCGGAGTGCGACTCTCTCATACACAGACACAGCCGTTGCCAATGTGTTTGGCTTGACTTCAGTTTTGTAATGTGCAACCATTTTTCAAGGTTGCCTGCCTCAAAATGATGCACTCATGCATAACATTATAAGCCTCTTAAAGTCGTTCATCATTGTGGTAAATTTATGACATAAATATGCATAAATGTGTGCCGAATGGGCGTGGCATACGCCCAAGTGTAAATATAACACGTGCATATCCCCAGCTAAGACCACTTCTTTTTTTTTTTTTTTCGGATACAGGCAAGGGTTGCGCGGTTTGGCGAAGCGCTAGATAATTAAACGCCCCTTAACAAACAATTACATGACATTCAGGCATACATAAATCACTCAACCATGAAGCGCCCAACAATAATTTTTAGTTTTATGCTTCAATTGCCACACGCAGCGACGCACTGACGCACTGCCAAGTAATCATGTGCACTATATACTAGATCTAAGAGTCATTATATGCATATGTGGGGACGACTTACATCACCAACTTCAGCTCTGATGACATCGGCCGCTTTGTAGACCTCTTCCTTCTTTGATATGTCCACCACGTAGCCCTTGCAATAGCCACCTGCCTCTTGTACAATTTCCACCGTTTCGGCTATGCCTGAGTGAAGTTAGTGGAAAGAGTAACGTTTTCATCATTTGTTTTTTGTATCTAGTTTTATCAAGTCGTTTATTTACCTTGCTTATTGATGTCCCAAATGATAACTTTGGTGCCTATTTTACCGAGTCTTTCGGCAAGCAGGCGTCCCAGTCCATTGCCTCCGCCGGTAATCAATGCTATATCTGTGCTGAGGTCTTTCTGTGGATAGCCAAAGGCTATATAGTATAGATCCTGAAAAAGAAAGCAAATGATTTGTTATATAAAAAATTAAGAAATTTCTCAATGATTTAGAAAATTTTTAAAGTTAAAGTTGAAGTATCCCTAATATTTGTCATGGTAGGATACAACTTTAGAATGCATAAAAAAATGCATTATAAAGTTCAAAATAATTTGAAATTACACTAAAACCATTTTTTTTTTTACTAGTAGGGAAGGGTAACTTTATTGTACTTCAATAAATACACCTTATATGTAGTACAGTAAACGAAGGCTCAAAAAAGACGTCTATTGGAAAAAAATACTTAATGGATGAAATTTTCAGGGATCGTTAGGGACCTTGTTCTAAGTCTAAAGCCGAGTTTTTGTATGATATATTTTTTTCTATCAAACTTAGAGACATGATTTAAAAGTCAATACTATTACAAATATAATTATCTATCAAACAAAACTTAAATCAAGGTTGTAGATTAATTGGTTCAAGCACAATACCTGTTTAAAATTAAAACTTGAAAATGGTGTTTGGTGTTTTTCGATTAACTTGCAAATATCTCAAAACAGGTAGTTTTTTTCGGAAATTTTACCCATATATTTTGTTAAAGTAATTGAAATTATCTACAAAATAAGTCCTCCATCAATTTTCTACGATTAATAGTTTTTCAGCAATCGAGCAAATAAGTCGCTCGCAAGCGCCAATTGTCATTATTTTTACATAGAAAATGCAGCTAAGCGTAAAGCAGGGGACAAAGCAGAGGACTGCTTGCTTTGCCGACTGCTTGCTTTGGTGTCGCGCACGTAGCACAAAATTAGCGCAACTTTTTTGTTCGATTGTTCGAAATGTGTTTATCGTCTATTAAATCAATTCTTTTCTTTTAGAGGGTACAACAATGTTTTGTTGCCCTTAGACTAAAATAAAAATATATCAAATTTAAAATAAAAAAAAAAGAAGGATCAAAAAATAGGCACGTGTCTCTAACCAGATGGGTTCATTTTTTAAAGATAAGAGATTATGAGGTCTTATAAGATCAGAGGCGGGGTACATATAAAAGTAAAAATTATGATAGCAAAAAGTCAAAAGCACAGCTTTGAACGAATGGGAGACTTACAATTCACAATTGGTTAAGGATGCTCAAGAAGAAAAGGTAATATAGAAGAATTGATACAGAAACGAAAATCTTTGAAAGAGAGCAAATTATATAAGCTACTGGTTTGTATAAAAATAGTTTTATCACTCATTTATATGATTTAGTTGAGTTTAAAATTATTATATTTGGATATTATATTTTTGACAATTTTGAATAAATGACGGATCAAAATTTGTATGTGGGTAATTTTTTTTGGATAATTCAAAGCCAAACTGCCTGAATAAAATATAAAACCGAATCCTCTACCTTAATTAACAGTGACATAAAGTAAATAAATAAGTTGAGAGTGAAAAGTGTTAGATCTTAAAATTAAAGCATTTTATATATATATATATATATATATATATATATACTGTCGATATAATATCAAAAGTGATACCTCTAATTGTCATAAAAATAGAGTAAACGATGGATCAGACATTAGAACTAGATCTCTAAGTCTGCAATAATTTATCTATTCTTGTAAGAAAAAAATTTAAATAAATAACAGTGCATAAAAAAATAGAGGACTATACAATGGGAAGAAAAAAAATGAATTGAATGAATTGCGCTGTGCTTGAAATTTAAAAATAGAAGTTTCCTAGCGGAATATTGAAAATGAAACACTAAACTTAACCATCTTTAATCATCATCATTAGAGACGCTTATAAAAAAAAATTCCAAAAACTTCAAAAGAGGTTTAATAACTTGACCAGCTTCTAAAGAAATTTGTCTATCTTGGCAAAAAACAAGTCCCTTAGACTTACGAAATATAAATAAGAAGGTACCTATCGAAATAGCAATTGAAAAATCTTTCCTTCTAAAGAGTTTGAAAAACTGGACTTAATTAACTTTAACCATCTTCATTTCAGAAAATTTCCTATTTTCGGGTAAAATAAAAACCAGAGAAATCTTTAAATATTTCTTAGAATATCCAATGCGAAGTGGGCAGAAGTTAGGATTGAAATTTACGTTATGCCAAGTTACGTATCGGAATAGAGTGTAGCAAGTACGGTCGATCCTTCTAAGCAGGCTTATTCACTGGACTAAACCAAATTTAACGCTCTTCGTGCGAAAAAATATCTTAACTTGTACAAAAAAAACAGTGGAGTAACATTTGTTACGAGATCTAAATCGAAGAGTAGAACGACGAAAATTAAAATAGAGCGTTCCTTTCGGAATACCATGTAGCAGCAAAACAATCAATATCTCTAAGGAGGCTGGAAAAAAGTGCTCAAACAACTTAAAGCAGCTTCATTTGAGAAACTCTTAATCATGGTAAACAAATTCTCGAAATATTTGTGAATTAAGCATTTGTTAGAATAGAAAATTCGAAGAGTGAAGAAGTAAGCAGCAAAATCTATCGTGCAGGAAACTTTAAAAATTGGGTCAGCATCCCAATACCGATTTCTTCTAAAAAGGCTAAAATACTGAACCAAATCAAGCTTAACCTTCTTCATTTAAGAAGCTTTTTAAAAAATTCCAACGAGCCTATAAAAATTATGTATTCAGCTTGTAAAAAATCATATGCATAAGTCAGGGCCAAAAGTATTCAAAAAAGTCCAACCAACACCTAAGTATTTACACATTTTTTATAGCCTGCACCCATAGGGTCAAGGGTATGCTAGTTAAAGTTTTGAGTTAAATGTTGACATAAACGCCCAAAAAACATAAAGTTAACCAACAAAGTCTTTTGCTTTAAGGCAGTTATTCTGTTAAGTACATAGAGCTCAAAACATAATGAAGAGCAAACCTATTTTGGTGAAAAAATAAACGTCACCTGCATACTGTTTAGTGACCCTTTAAAGATTTATTGTTCGCTACTGATGGCCGTAAAAGCACGTGGCATATATCACTTTTTTTTTAGTAATTTCGACTTATAATGTTATTCGAATGTTTTTCGACAATACACTGTCAATAAACTGTCAACTTTTATGGTCACATTAACAGAGGTGGTCCCTTTGCATTGCCACCAAAGAGCGCAGACAGACAAAGGAACGAACGCGAGTAAAACAAAAGACTTAAGCAACGAACTTGCACGAATTAACATAAACATTTTGTTGAACCTTTTGTTGTTTTCGTGTTGTAGTAGTTCTTGTTGTTGTTAATATTAATGTTGTGGTTGCTGTTGTTTTCGACTTTTGCACAGTAGCACTTTTCACTTGCCACCGTAGGCGAATTTGCAGCCTGGCTGGTGTAGCACATAAATATTCGTGCCACACGCGACGTCACGTCAACATAGTCACCACCGCCGCCACCACCACCGACGTCACCTGCGCCTTCATCACCAACTTCGAGACCCCAACAAACTCCATACCAAGCGTGTCCAATTATTTTGACATTAACAATGAATGTGTCGCAACACTCTGCTCCTGGTATTTTTTTTTTTTTTTTGTTTCTTTTGTTTTTAGCAAAATTCCCAAAAAAAAATTAAATCATAAATAATATGAAAATTAATCAAAACGCAACATGCCAAGGGTTAAAAACGGGCGGTTTTAGTGTGTGAAAAAAGGCAGTGCTTAAGATATTCTTCATTATGTTGAAGAGGCAGCAGTTAATGATCATGATGATAAACTTGTCTTTGTGCCTCTTGTTTTTTTTTGTCATTATGTTGACAGTCATTTTGTCACATAATTTAACATGCAATGTGCATTTTTGTTTTGTTTTTATTTTTTAAGCTATTAACAACTTTAACAGGAAATGTCCAATTATAATTTGTAGGTATATAACAAGATAATATGAAGTAAAAATTTACAGATGCCACTAGTTACGATTTCTCGCGAAAAATATATGTGTTGAAGTAACAAAATGATGGGTAAGGTTTAAGTTTTGAGGTTATCACGAATTTCGAGATTACAACTGCTTAATTATATATTTACGTGCTGTGATTTAGCAAGTTACTGAGCAGTGCTGTAGCTATATATAGTTGGGTACCTTTGAAGTATTAAATTCATAAAAGTAGAAATCGAAATTTCAAGATTTTGAAGAGATTTTGAAGAGATTTATATTTATATATATTTATTGACAAGTGGAGAAAACCAAATTTCAAGACACTCATGGGAGCCATAAGCCCATTTAGAAATCGAAACTTTAAGATTCTAAAGGGATCAGAGCAAATTCGTAGATGAGTCTCAATAAACCCAAAGATATCGAAGCTATCAGAAAAAATGTATAGTTGGGTTCTTCGTAGACCTAAATCTACAAATATATAGCTCGAAATCACAATACTCTATAGGTATCAAAGCAAATACATAGATATGATTCTTTAAAATCTTATATACACAAATGTCGAAATCGGAAATTCAAAATTCTTAAGCGATCAGAAATAATTTATAGTTGAGTTTCCGGAAAGCCCTAAATACAAAATTCTAGGAATTGAGATTTCAAGACTCCGAGTAAATATATAGGTATGCTTGTTTAAAATAACAATTATAGATTAAACTTTATAGGTAGATCTCTTTAAAGTCCTAAAGTATAAAATCTAAAGATAGAAATTTTAAGATTTTGAGCCTCGTTTTTTTTGATTTTGAAACCCTGAATTTAAAAATGCAGAAAACGTAATTTTAAGGTTATTGTCGGTCTAGATTTTTTAACTGTAAAATCATTTTTTTGGTCAAATAGCTAATAAGAAAGACATGTAGGCTTAGAAGAAATGATGAGCCATTAAATTCCGATTTAGATTTATACACATCCAATAAGATCCTCTTAAAATATCAAAGTTTCGTGCAAGCTTCGAACATATTCCACCTCTTGAATCATTATCAAACTGCATAGAATTGAAGGCTGATTAATCCTAATGAGCAAGTAATCAAACTGGGAATGAAATTTATTACCCCTGTGAAATTTGTTTGGCATCCATCACTGCTCAAGAATTAAGCTTTTAAAATTTATTTCTCCAATAACTACGAAATCTGAAAATACAGTTTTATTTGTTTATTCTTGTATGTACCATTTCCTTTTTGCTACAATTATGGATAAATAGAATGGGAAAAAAAGGGTCATCAATCTTGAGGGGTTTTTTTCAATAAGGTAAATAGAATGGAAAAAAAAGGGTCATCAATCTTGAGGGTTTTTTTCAATAAGGTTTTTTAGATAACCCACGCGTGAGTTCTGTCAAGTTGCCATGTTTTTTTTATTCAGTTTTCATTGCCATTTCATTATGGAAAAACTTACACCCGAACAACGTTTAAAAATCGTACAATTATATTACGAAAATTCGCGCTCTCTAAAGAATGTTTTTCGCGCGCTTAGGCCATTTTATGGTCGCCATAATCGACCTACTGAGACCACTATTCGCCATACCATCAACAAATTTGGGACCCAATATTCATTATTGGATGACACTCGGCCGAATAGACCTTGTCCAACGCGTATTTTATGGGCCGGTGGAATCATCTCGACGGCATTTGGTTTCAATAAGACCACGCTACTTGCCGCACTGCCCTTGAAACAATGGACATATTGAGGAACCAATTCGGTGAACAAATAATTTCACGCTCCGGAGCGGTGAATTGGCCACCAAGATCGTGTGATATCACACCGTTAGACTTTTTCCTTTGGGGCTACGTGAAGTCTAAAGTGTTTGTGGATAATCCAGCTACGATTGAAGCATTAGAGGCCAACATTACCCGTGTTATTTGTGAGATACCGCCGATTATGCTCGAACGTGTCATCGAAAATTGGAACCTCCGCTTGGACGAGCTAAGGCGCAGTTGCGGCCAACAAGAACGGTTCTTTCTATTGATAATAAAGATTTTCCGATTCATTTCAAATTTTTGTGGTTTTTTTTTATTTTAAAAAAAACCTCAAGATTGATGACCCTTTATGAGGTGGATTACAAAAGGGAGGGTTATGTGTTCATCTGTTCTCTTGTAACTTCTAAGCCATTTATCATATTTTGACAAATGAGGTATCGTTGGAAAACTCTTGATCGTCCGCTGGTTATAGGCTATGTGACGTCATAAAATTAAATTGAATATGTTTTTTTTATTCCTTAAATATTGATAGGCATCCTCCCATTATGGCTAGATAAAATGGCCGAAATTGTTAAAGCATTTATAGATTGCTAAGATATATTTATAATTTTATAAACAATAAGATTTATAAATGCATAAAAAGCACGCAAGGCGTGAACGCGTTGCAGACTGCTGATTGAAGGCTTGGAATGATGGTACGGCACACCCCAAATTGAAGCAGAAGAATCAGCTGAAGGATACATTGACTCACCCACATTAGACGATGTAGAGGAGGCAATTGGGAAATTAAAAAATAATAAATCGGCTGGCATCGATGATATACCCGCGGAAGTGTTGAAAAATCTGTCAAATGGGGCTATAGCCCGCTTGCATGATCTTATATGAAAAATTTGGGAGGAAGAGACAATTCCTGAACACTGGGAATCGGGAATAATCATCCCCATTCACAAGAAGAGAGAATGCAAAGAGGACGAGACCAATTTGGTTCATCTTTTCAAGTTGGTCCGTACAATTTTGATGTGGTTGGAGAGTTCACATATCTGGGCTCAAAGGTTGATAGCGAGAATAATATATCGAAGGAAGTTGACAATATATTAATACTTGCAAACAAATGCTACTTTAGCCTTTTCAAGCACCTAAAAAGTCAAGTACTTGACTCTCAGACAAAAATTAGAATATATCAAACCCTTATCGCGACAGTATTAACATACGGCAGTGAATCCTGGGCTTTAAACAAAAATGACATGGAAAAACTGAGAATATTTAAAAGGAAAGTGCTGCGCAAAATATATGGAACAGTCAACGAAAGGGGGACTTGGCGAAATCGTTACAATGACGAGCTAATGGCGTTGTGTAAAGACTCAGATATTGTAACCAAAATACAAATCGAAGGGTTAAGATTTGCGGGCCACATCATAAGAGCGAACAGCGGTCATACAGTACAAAATATACTACTCGCTAGATGTTATCAGAACCGCTCCAGAGGAAGGCCTAGGCTTAGATGTATGGATTGTGTAGATAATGATTCAGTAGAGCTAAACGTGAGAACAACCCATTAAAGTTTAATAAAAATGCATTTTTAAGGTTTCTGAAAATTTTTGACACATACTAATTTTAACAAAGCTAACCAAATTGTTAAAACTGACATTTTTGTACAAAATTTAAGATGCATGTAGTAAAAAATATGAGATCTTATTTAAATGCGCAACCTTAATAAATCAATCACAAGAGGTTTCTTTTGTAGAAAACACTATAAAATGGTTGACTTGAAATAGTATCTCATTATTCTTGACTATGCGCTGATTTCACAATAATTTTTATTATCTAAAAACACATAAATATAGCGAAATTTAAATGTCAATAACTCTATAAAGACACTATAATTCAGACGCCACGGAAATGAATTCCTTTAGAATGCCTCTATCATTTCGATAATAGCAAAGTCAAACTAGTTGTTTGTATTTCTATACAGGTTCTATCTAATCCATGCAATGACTTGACTTTATTTTTTATTAAATTTTTCGCAGACATAAAAAAAAAAACTATAACTATGCTTAGCATACATGCCAACTCATTCAAAAACATGATTTTTCACAGACAAAACAAAAAATGATCAAAAGTCTATTGTAGTATGACCAGGTAACCTTTCAAAAAAAGACAAAAAATGTATTTTAATGAAACCTGCTTAGTCAGAGACTATTGGTCTATTGAGGGATTTTATTGGATTGCTGGGTGAATGCCAAGGTTAGGCGCAAGACGACCTTTGTAATGTGGAAAAGTACGGTAAGTCAAGTTTTTTTTTTGAAAAAATTTAATAGTACTATTAAGTAAATCTGTTTTTTTTTTAAGTTTTGTTTCTCTTGTCTGATTCTAAGGTTGTTTGGCTATGACTGTTGCTTGTCTATGCCCCAAAGCTTTTCAACTTATGATAATCTTTTAATTTTTTGGCATCACTTGTTAAGTTTTCGATAAATCATCAGTTAACTATGCTGGGGGCTTATTAGTATGTTTATTTGTTGCTAAGCATAAGTTTGTTTGGGTTTAGTTTTGTTTAAGAGTTTGCGGCTTGGTTATACGTTTAGAAAGATCTTGAATTAAGCTCTAATCAAAATTGGTGAAGACTTGTTTTTTTTAACTTATTAGTCAGTTTGTCTGAAATCAGCTGATTAATTCTAATCTTTCAGCGTATATTTGGTTACTATCAATTTTAATTTAATTTTTTTAAGTTCCTTACTCGTTTTTAAGACAGTTTGGGCTACTTAGGCGAAAAACTTTAGGGCGGGATTAAACATAGATGGCCACGTTAGTTTTTGGCGCCCGTTTCTTCTAGGGACACTGCACTGTCTAAGCACGCATTTGTCACTCAAGGATTTCAGAGGGAAATCTCTAATTCCTGAGGGTACGGACTACTGCACCCCACAGGAACACTTTATAACATTTTCCAACCAGGGAGGAATGGAATGTTGGCTTACCGGGCCCAAATGGCTCAACAAAAATCTTCACGGACGGTTCCAAGTGAGACGACCGCGTTGGTGGAGGCGTCCACATTGAGGAACACGAAGTAAGAATATCTTTTAGACTCCAATAAGCCGCTCGAGGTTTATTCAGGCCGCCGGATGGACGTGACTTTTAGATCATATAGGGGACCTCGTGAGTGGGGGAAGGTTGATGTAAGCTCCACACAACGGTATTACAACGGGCCAGTTCCTTGGCCTAAGTGAGTTGGGACCTTAAGTCCCGACTGCCGCCCTAACCTAACCTAAGTCTTTTTTATATGCAAGGTTTCTCAGTGTGACCAGATTTTTTCAATTCTTATAGTGCATTAGAAACTGATCGTATCCTATGCCAAGGAGTAAAAATATGAAGAGAGGAAGACTGGACAATGTCTGATGCGGAAAACATCGTTTAAGCTCATTTTTGAAAATCAACAGTTCCAAGTGCATTGAAAACTTTGAAAATTCATTTAACAAAAGCCATTGGATAAAGAATTTTTCAAAATAAAACTGATCAATAAGACAGGCCCGCAAAAAATAGGCGTGTGAACTTTAAATGTGATAGGGCTACCCATATGAATATTAAGCTACTGAATCTGAATCCGAGCTCCAAAAACCCTAACCCCAAAGCGTTCTGAAATAACCTCCAAAAACACCATACAATTTTTTTCGATTTATTTTGTTCAGCAATTTTTTATATATGATATATATATGGATACAGATATGGCCGTCAGTGTTTTGAGTCCAAATCCGAGGTCCAAAAAAGTCCAACACCGAAAGGTTTCAAGATAAACTCCAAAAACCCCAAACAATTTTTGTTTTATATATGTAAGTATTTTTAAGGATATGTGTTTGGAGTCGCTAAATCTGAATCCGAGGCCCAAAAACACCTCGTATGTTAAGGTTTTGACATAAACTTAAAAACGAGATATTTTGGAAGTTATCTCAGAAGTCTGACGTGTTAAAAACGTTGGATTAGGGTTCAGTGACCCCAGCCTCAGTTAAAATGCACTGGCATTAATGTTAATTAAAAATAAAAAAAATTTTTTAAAAAATATATTTTTAACATGTGATAGAGGAGATGGTAGAAAAAAAACTAAGAAATCTTAAAACATTTAAAATCCAAGAAAAAATTTAATTTATTATTTTTTTTTAATAATTTTATTTCAACAAAATTTTTTTTTATATAAAAAATGTGTTCTGCCTTACGATTGATGGAAGGCGCCTAGAGAACGCTATATAGCTTAATCCGGCACTGAGCTGAGGACTCTCAATGTATTTTCATGCAAATAATATAGTAGCTAATGTAAAAAGGTTTGTCTGAAGACTTTGTTTGTTTGGAAACTGATATAATATATAAACTTAATGAGCAAGCTTTTTGTACATATAAAAAGTTATATTTACACATTTTAAAGAAAAGCCTCTCGTTTAAGACGAAAGTAGTTTGAAATAAATTACTCTCGCTCCATTATTATAGTAATTTATTTACAACTTGAATAAGGTAGCAAGTTTATTGAAAGCGGTAAAATAATTTGACTTCAGAGCCTATAATTCTTGAATTTTATAACTTTTTTAACATTTATGAGCCTTTTGTATATAATTAAAATGTACCTAAATTTTTAATGAAATATTTTAATTTTATGTCGTACAATTTTATAAGCCATTAGAGACAGAAAAAAATTAAAAGAAATTAGAATATTTTATACAAATTTTAAAAGTATTTTAATTTTCGAACGAAGTTCACGATTTTATTTGTTATTCGGTTGTGCTCCGAAAAATGAATCCGAATATTTTAAGCAGAATATTAATAAGGACAGCTTGAAGGCATCTGTTACACTGGCTACAATCATTTTTTTAATTTAGAATTAATTTCTACTTTAGAATTATGTAAATAAATTAGTAGGCGAAATATCTGAAGACGACAACAGCAAAAATGTAAAATGGGTAATACGCAAAAACGAATAAAATTTTTTCGTTTTTAGTTTTTCCGTGCAGGGCTGATTATTTTTTGAATTTATTTTAAACTCTTTAAGCAAGTTACAGAGAACAAAAATAAGACACAAAAGATATTTATACTATAATATAATAAAATGTATTTATTTATTAATTAATTAGCTTAGGGCCCCAGCTGCTACAGCTCAAATTTGAGTTGGACGCTATAAATAATCATTTTTTTATTAATTTTAAATGTTTCAATATTTTTCATAAGCAACAGAGAACCAATGTATTTAAATTTTACATAATAATCGATTCTACTAAGTGAAACTTATTTAGTGAGTTATTGAGAACAAAATGAGCGGAAATCAAGGTGAAACACTTTGGTAGAGCTACTGGCATTGATCAAGTGCCAAAAAAGAAAAGTAGAACGTCTGAGGCTTTAAAAATTTTCAAGAATTGAAGTGGTATTGTGAATTCTTCTGTTAAAACGCTAGCAATGGCTGTGAGTTATCTTCATTAGAAAGGCTGAAAAAGTTTCTTTTAAAATCCACATATTTTTCAAATCATTTTGAAGACTTTTATTGATATTAATTTTAAATTATTCTTTTTTTATTCAGAAAAGATGAAAACGTTTCTTCTAAAATCTATACTAATTACAAATATTTCATTATTTTTTTTCTTAAGGGGAGGTTCTTTCAAATTTAATCGAGAAAATCGTTTTTTTTTTTTTTACAAAAGCTACATATTCGTATAATATGTGTATGAAAGGATTTTTCGATGCAATCGATAATTATAGAAATAGGGCGTCTTGAACGCACCTAAGTCGCTCGCGCTGAGGGACGTTCTAAAAACTTTAAACGCGTTTTTCTCGGAACCATGTTTTTCATCCGCATTTCAAGCATAGCTCTTGATCTATTGTTCCGATTCCCTTCATTTAAATCATGTGTGAAAGGATATAATTTGTATGCCTATACTAACAATATACATGAAAAAGTGTTAAATTGTTATTTTTAAGCAAGGTCAAATCACAAAAAAAGTGAAAAAAAAAACAAATTTTTTTTTCGAACGTCCACATTTCAGTTAATTTTTCGTTCAAACTCATTCTGATTATAAAGCATAGAGAATTTCATTAACTTCAATAAACAAAAAACATTTTTCATTTCGGTTTACTACAAAAGGCTAGAGACCTGAAATGCGGGGAGAGAAAGGCAGACAAGAGCCGCTATTTTTAAGCCGCCATTTTGAATTTCGTCGAGAAAAAAATTTCTAATTATTGTATAGTAAAAATCGCATTTAACAATCAAAACAGGAAGTTTGTATATCATTTCATCATGCCACAAATGATTCCCAAAATTTGCCTTCTTTTTGGCCAAAGAAAGAACCTTCCCTTAAGGCCAATACTAAAAAATTGCAGTTGATTTTATTTAAAATCTTCATCTAAGTTAAATTGTAACTATTGCTTTAAATCTTTTTTAGTCAATTATATTTATTAACTTTTGCGTTTTTCCTTGTTCGTGTTTCGCTCTCTTAACTTAACAATAACCTCTAAACGTTTAATCATGCAATTATCTATAAAATTCCTAAGTCAAAGTGTCTAACGATATCTGAGCTTAGTAAAACTCTTGCACAATTATGCAAATACAAATGAATCCAGCTAGAGCTTCCATTGGCCAAAATGCCACAAAGTGCTAATAAAAAGCATGCACATGGCTTGCATGTTATGGCCATGTTCATGCAGTGGACTCCAAAGCACCGGCTATCCATGAGCTACCCGTTTTATCTTGATGTTAACTTCTAAAGCGCCACATGCATTTTTCTCATCAGTGGTAGCCAGAGGCGTAGGTAGAAAAATATTTTTTTGTTATATTTAAAAAATAAAATTAAACTAAAAAAATGTAGGGGTATCATTATATCGAATATGCCATTTACATGTAAAAGATTATCTTATTATGCAAATGTTGACCACTACTACTACTTTCTAAGAGTTTCCTAGGAAATCGACAATTTGGAGTACATTTTTTTGAGAATTTCGGTAGAAAACTCACTAGCATTCGTCGCTGACTTGTAGGCCAAGACAAATAAAATCAAAAATAAAATTTTATTGAAATATGTAGTTTCAAAAATAGCCATTTTTTACATTTTAGTGAAACATAAGTTTCTTCCGCAGTTTTAAATATAAAAAATTTTGTATGAATTAACTTATTTAACTTTAACTAACATGTTAGCTTCAAATATTACTAGCTTCTTAAATTTAGCTTGTTACATTGACTTTCTGGCAATTTCTGGCTCGTCATAATCAGATAATCTGAGATACAGCCAAATATGTAGGACTCTGTAGCAGATCCAGGATTTTACTTGGGGTAATCTTTTGGATTTTACAATTTATTCCCTTATCAATTTAAATTAAATCATAACGTAAATCAATAAAAAAAATACTCCAACTTGCATTTGATGCAAAACGTAATAAATTAAAAGAAATATATTTAAAAAAAAAGAAGAAATTGAACTTCCTTGGCGAGAAACTTTTTCATAATCTACATCCCCCCTTTGCACACCGCTGATGCCACCAACCACTGCAACAACAACCAAAAGTCACTACACTCTATGGTACGCTCGTGTAACCAAATGTTTGTGTTAAGCTGCAACATGGGGCATATGGCAACAACAATAATAAGTAAGTAAACAAAAAAACTTGTTTCTTGTTTCCTTCTCAATTGCAGCTTGGTTAGAATTGCGAAAGATCTAAATGTGTGTGCGCCAATGTGTGTAGAGCAGCGCCAGCATTTTGGCCAGGCCAAAAGCGAAGCCAAGTCAAGCCAATTCGTGGCAAGCGAAAAAATATTCTAAGCTGGCTTGAGTTATTGCCATGTTTGTCGTACTTGAGCTGAAAGTGAAACCAGCCAGCTGCCACTGCGTCAAGTGCAGTAAGCAGCGACGGCGGCAGTGACAGAAGCGGCGCTGCTTGTGGCAGCCCACAGCCGCAAGCGTGACTTGCCCAACAACAACAAAATGTGGCAGCAGCAGCTGCCTAATTGGCTCCAAGAAGCGTTCAGCAGCCGAAAAGAGCCCGATTGCTGCGCCCGAATGTTGAGTGCAAAACTGAGCTAAAAAGTTAGGAAAAAAGAGAGATACTAAAAAAAGTATTTAGCTTTGTAGTCTACAAATAAATTGTTTTTAGATTTTGAGTCAAAGAGAAAATACCCAAAAAATATTTCAAAGTAAAGAGATTTTTCTCAAAATAAAGCTTTAAATTTAAAAAACAATTTTTTTTAGAAGCTACTTTATCGCTCTTGTATTAAATAAACTCTATAGCAAATATCAGTTTAAAATAATATCTAAAATTCTAATCTTAAAATGTCAAAACGAACATTCATGTCAAGTTTGAACTTATTAACTTTCAATTTCGAGGAGTTATGCTTATTTGTCATTTTTTCGAGGAATTGTTTACTATGGTGCCATCACTAAAATAAGCATAACTTTTACAATTCTAAGAGTTACCAACTTTTTCAGAGCGAAAATGTCACCAACACTTTCTTTTTAAAAGTGCGAGATCACTTTTGAATTTTAAAATTAAAAAAAAAAATATTAAAAACAAAAAAAACTTAAAAAAAATTTTTTTAATTCAATATTTTGTCTATCATCAATCTTATACATGTAAGTTTTCTATAAATTTTTTCTAAAAATTTTAATAATTAATTAATAGTTTCTAAAAATTATTTGCATAATTTTTTTTGTAAACATTTTTTTGAAGTACATCTTTTTTAGATGGTAAGATGAAATTTTTTAACCTACATTTATTTCAAGTTTTAAAAATATTTTCTGTGACAGTAGCAACGATAAATTTTTTTTTGTCAGAAAATTGTCACATTTTTCATAATGTTTAAAAAATAAACTTTAAAAAAATGTCTGAAAAATTTAAGTTTTAAATTTAACTATTTGCTTTATTTTCATAATATATATATTTTACTTAAAGCTACCCAATAACTTCTACAGAGTTAGATCATATTTTCAGCTGAAATATTAAATAACATTTTCGTAATAAATATAATAGAATTTTATCAAAAACTAAAAAAAAAAAACCTCTTTTGTATCACCAATGAAAAATTAAGCAAAATAAAGCATTAATCAAATGCAAGTCATAGGTATATTCCCATGCGATAATTAACTTAAGTTTTTAAGTTTTTTAAAGGATTCTGATCTGCTAAACGCTTACACTTTGTTTGTTTTAGTAATCCTAACAAAATACAAAAAATAAAAAATGAATCGATTACCTAAGTTGATTTTGAAAGTCATTAATGTAATGTAATTACCATTTCTCAAAATCAATCGATTGCGGCTAAGAGGCACATCAAATTGAAAAATTTCTTCTGTTGCTTTTGGCATGGAATATTTCATGGTAAAACTTATTTTAAAATAAATCCATTTGGGAACAGAGAAACATAAAATGGCACAGTTTCAGCTTTTTCTGCCACCATGTAATAGTTCAGGCCGAAAAGTTTTATAAAAATAAGTGCACTGAGAAAAAAATTCAGTTAAAGTGCTTCTATTAAATTCAACTAGTTCACTGTATCGAATTCGCAAGACATTTTGAAAGGGATAACGCCACGCCTATGACGCAAACAGATAGAACAAGCAACCCCACGCAATCTATAGACCAGGTTTCACAATGGGCCGGAAGCCCCTCGTGACCTACACTCTATAGAGCAGCCTACATAACCCCAACTAATTCGATTAGAATAGATCCAATATGTATAGACTGACACCTCTAACCTTTTATACAAAATCCTGAACAAACTTTAAATACTTCACACCAAAATGAGCTCAAGCCAAAACAAAAGACTTAAGACACGAACTTGCCGCACAAATTATGCAATTTACAATGTGGACATATTTATTGCCACTAACCAATGTGCGAGCTGCTTTTAACCACATAATATGCCACAACAACAACAGCAGCAAATATTACAACTACAACAACATGCAAAAAACAGCTGCCACTCACTCACACACAGTACAACTGACCTTCTTTGCCAAATGCTTGAAAATAAAATTCATAAAAAATAATATTATAAAAATACAATAAAATAACTAAAATATACGCACATAAAGTTATATACGAGGGTGGGCTGAAAAGTTATTGATCAAGCTTAGTACATTTTGCTAGCAGCAGCATGCTGTCAATGGTTCAGTCAGTTGGTTAGTTTGGCGGAAAATTTTGTAAGGAAAAATTTGGAATGTTCCCAAAAATAATTAAAGATTGGTTCATTGTGACAAAAAATTGGACAATTTACAATGGACAATTCAAGGAGTTTTGGATATTAACTACATTGAAAAAGGCCATAATGGTAGAGCTAACAAGGTGCTGACAATCTGATTTTGGGATGCCTGTAGCACAATTTATATCGATTAACTAAAAGCCTGTTGAAGGCAGCTTTAAGTCATCTTAGGTCAACTTAACATCTTTGATCAGCTGGCTGTTGTAAAGCTGGATTGACAGAAAACAAAATTTATTTCCACAGGCAACTATTTAAGTTGTAAGTAATTATATTGACAATTTAACTAATGCACTTTGAGTGAACTATTTTTGGAAAGTGGCAACCCTTGCTGCTGAGATTCTAGCAAAAGCGTAAACATTCGGAAATAATTTTCCGAAAAATGAAATCTTTGTGATTTCTGAGGCACCTACGATTTTCTTAAGAATTGTTTTCAAACCGTTGCCAAAATCTTTAAAGATTTCTGTGGCACCCCCGATAGTAAATAGTGAAATTAAAATAAATAGAAATAAGTATTCGCTGCTCTTGATACAATTCGATGCTTTTTAAATCAAAATAAGACAAAACCAAATTTTGTTCAACTAGTCAACGCTTCTTCATTGAAGAACTACAATTTCAATCAATTGCGCTACGAATTGGTTCTCCATCTATCATATTCTTAAGGTTTTGCCTCCCTGTCACAATTATGTGTAACCAAATTTAAACAGTAGACTTGGTGAAAAGATATTCCCCCTCAAATAAATGGGTCAATTTTGAAACCTTGACAAATCATAGTTTTTGGATTATGCCTTCCAAAACTTGGATTAAGTGGACTTGACTTATTGCGCCGCCTGCTAGCCTTAAAGACCCAACTTGTTCGATTCACCAAAACAAACTTAAGTATCTCTTATCTCTCCTTGGCAAAGTTTTAGATATATCAATTACCATTGAAAACAGTACAATTATCTGAAAATATGTTTTTACACTGATTCAAAACAACAAAAAAAACCTATGCACTGAGAAAAAATCAAGAATTAAAATAAGAATATATTGTGTTAAACGTACACCAAAAACGGGTGAGAAAAAATTATTTTTTCAACAGAGAACGTTGGATTCTACAAATCCTCCAAATGCTCCAAAAGCCGACTATATTCAAAAACTTTTTTTTTCGAAAAAGTATTCCCTTCTCTGCTGTTCCAAATACTTTTCGACCTGCCCTCGTACAGCAACAACGCTCACACATGAGCATTAGCTTTGCCGGCGCTGTGTTTGGCAACTGCAGCAATAGTAAACCTGAAACTGAGCCCCACCACCAACAACCAAAGCACCAACAACCACAACAACAACAAACACTACAACAATTGCACACACATACAAATTTTGCCAACTGCATTTGATATGCTACTTCTTACAGGGGCTACACTTGAAAGTTTTACTGCTTGTTTGTTGTTGTTGTTTTGTTGCAGTTGTTTAAAGTTGCAGTTGTTGTTTTTTTGTTTACACCTCTTCTGCTACTTCGTTGTTTTCTTTAGTGGCTTTCGTGACAGCGGGTGGTCGCCACTGTCGTTGTTGTTGTTTTTATTATTTTTATTATTATGTACTTACGTCGGCTAACCTTCAAAAGTAATTTTCATTTCATTTATAACTTTGTGAAAATTAGCAATAGTTTTTACAGTGTATGCCGCAACTGAGATTTATGTATAGCTATATACCTTGTACATATGTATATGTACAACAATCAAATTCTTGTCGCTGCCTATATACTTATTATTGAAAAGCGCAGCTGTATTAGCTCAATTGATCGCATTGAATGCTGACATGAAAAAATGTTGTCCCATTAGGGGTAGGAGTGGCCTGATGTCAGCAGAGATTTGGTGAGTTAGGTAACTGTTTTTGAATAAATATTTATTAACTAATTCAGTAATATTTTTCTTGGAAAAAAAAAAAATTAATAAGTAACGAAACAAGTAGGGAGTTATGCTAAAAATTACTCACGAAATTCAGCTACGAGGTAACGTTGCACAAAATTTTAGAACATTTCACTACTGCACAGTACTTCCAAGCACTGTATTTCACTGCAGAGCTGACAGCAGAACAAAATGTTTTGATGTTCTGTTTGCTTCAAAACAATACCTTCAGTGCTTGAACTGCCTTTGCTTCAGTGCTTGACAGTGCTTGAATATTTCAAAACATTAGAACATCACACAAAATTCTTGAGTGAAGCAAATTTTCGGCAAGCATAGCGAGTGCACTAGAATATTTGATTTTTTGCAGATCAGACATAATATTAAGCCACACACAGACACAAACAGATTGTTTGTTTGGGTTAGTAAAAAAAACCACCACCAAAATCATTGCAACAATTCTACTTCAGTTTGGTTCTATTTCCATTTTGTTCTACTTCAGGCTTGTTCTGTTTCACTTTTGTTTTGATGTTCTATTGCTTGTTGTTAACCAAGCACTTTTGACACTGAAGTATTTGTTTTGTTTTGTTCAAGCCAAAGACATGAAGTGCTTGAAATAACAGCTGATGGCTTACAAGATATTTGTGCAGTGTTTGTGCAGCTCTCTAGTTCTTATAGTCTCCAAAACCTAGGTATTCATGCAGACAAAGAGTCTGGAATGCAGAGTATTATAATCTTCTTAGATTCCATTTCCCCTAGTGGGGCATAGAGCCGCAGTGTATTATAATAGAAAACTCTAAGACTCTTGACATTCGGCCCAAACATGAAGAAAAATCAACAGGTAGAAATTTCGTCCGACGTCACTGATTTCCAAGAAAAAAAATTTGCGGAAACGATATATTTTTTATTAAAAATGTCTGGTCGGCGATTTGAAAGTTTTCTTGATAAAAGACAACATATTAACTAAAAGAGCTTACAAATGAAAATTTTCCCAAAAAACATAATAAATACTTCAAAAACTAGAAACCAATTCCTGACAGCTGATAAATCGTATCTCTTTCATTTTTAAAAATATCGTATTCTGCAATAGTCAACGTTTAAACATGGAGCAACATTCAACAGCGTCTTAATATTATTTAAATAAAACATTTGGAAATAGATCTATGTTTTGGTAAAAATGAAGATGCACATTTTTGGCTAAACGATTGCATAAATATGCAAAATTGGCAAACTTGGAAAAGAGTTTTAGTATGGATATGGGTCATGTGACGTCATTGGTACATACATCTCTTAAAACCAATACTCCCACAACTGATATTTATGCAATTTTAATTATCAATGGATTATGAAAGAAAGCTATGTGTAAGGATAGATAAGATAGATATGTATCTTAGAAAAACTATTAAAATTTTATTATACAAAAAATTAGGCTCCTCTTTTCTTTTTAAAGAAAGATAATTAGCTACCATAAGACTAAAAATTCTAATGGATACCATTTCAATCAACATTTCGACTCAGCTTGAAGCTTGCTTAACTTGACACCAATATTCTATGACCATTGCATCTATTGCTCTATCATTATCTTTACTCATCTGTCCTCGACTACATATATTAAATATTAGATATGAATGCAAGCAAGTGAGTACTTAAGTGGGCTACTAAGTACTTGTACTTGTTTACCATGTTTACATCAAAATCAAGGTTATAAAGGCGTTTTAATGTAGCTTCCAAATGCTCCCTGCATATCTGAGTTTTATTTATTGATAGTATTTTATTTGACTACGAGAGGTGGCTTTAAAATAATTGGCACAGTCAAGAAACCATCTTAATGATTTCTTTGAATTTTATATTACCGGGTTACTGTCCGAGTTTCAGGCACAGAAAGGGTATGAGAAATCCATACTCCAGCAGTTATGGTGAAATTGTATCAATTGCCTTATGAATTGACCCCCACCTAATATTTTTGTAAATTATGCTCTGCTTCCAAACTTTAAGAAATGGTTTGTTGAAAAGAGTTTTACTTCAACTAGGTTCTAAGAACAAAAATTCCTATATTGAGAAACTTCCCTTTTAATCCCTACTTCTGCCTTGCTCCAGCTTCGTAGCATAAATTATAATTAACTTAATTTATGTTAAATAAAACTGAAAATATGCAACAACTTGCTAGCGTCCTCTAGCGAGAAATACTTACAAGCGCAACTCTAACATTTTGCTCTTGATGTAATCCACCTAGCGGCAAAAAATTTAGTATTCATATACGGTCACACTAAGCATATACATAATTAACTGTTGACGTCGGCCATGACACCAACGACAAACCTCTTTTTATGTAAAACAGTTAAAAGGTAGCTTCTTGGTCAGGTTCATTACTTTTTAGCCCGCCCTCGTAATATTACCTTATTCAACACTTTCAGTTTCAATTGCGTTTACGTTGCTTTTTGCTATTTTCAAGTGTTAGCTCACACACATACACTCGCATATAAACAAGCGTGTTGCCCGCGAAAAAATTTGTGGTTAGTGTAGTTGTTGTTGCCACACCAATAAACTGCTGCTGCTCCGCTGCTGCCACTGCCTGTAGCTGACTCTCTGGCTAGCCAAGCTAATAAAAACAGGCTTCCAGCGCTACAAAGCCGGCAAAATGCAAAAGTTGAACTAGGTCAACAAGCCAAACGCTGCAGACGCAGCAGCAGAGAGGCAACAACAGCAGCAGCAGCGGTGTCAGCAGCGGCAGCAACGTCGCAGTCGACGTCAACGCAGCTTTAGCGTAAGCTTCAGCTGTTTGTGGCTTATTTATGAGCTGGCTGAAAGGCCCACGCGTTGTAGGTGGCGCTGCCAAGTTCGTTGCCTAAGTCTTTCGTTGTGACAAATTGTTTGCACTCACAATGGGGTTAACGCGGCAGACACTTGATCATGCTAGTTAATTATTAACTACCATATTGATGGCATTATATATAACTAAGTGAACTATTATATAGTAAAGACAGCATATAATATGCAAAGTCATGTTATTAACAGCTAGCTACCTACCCATAGCAAGATTTTCAATTGAAACCAATTTGGCACTCTTTTAACCCATAGCATTGTAGTTTTCTCAAAGACGTCAACTATATGGCATTTAAGATTTTGCATTTTGTAATACAGTGGCTTAGTTAGGTGGGGTTTAAAGCAGCTTACTACCCACTGGGACTAATTAAAACTAACACTCGTGTGAACTTTTTAATTATTTATATATTTAATTTTTATTTACACTTTAGAAGCATTTCTCTTGCAATAACCCTTTGGGACTATTTGAAAAATTCAAGTCTTCTACAAAACAAAAACAACATTTTTTATCAAACAAAAAAAAAACAATCAAAAGTCATTTATTTTTTTGTTTATCAATTTTTAAAGTGAAAACCATATTTTATATTTAATAGAGATATTTCTATATTTATTTTTTTACAAAATACCGATCTAACGCCCTATCGATAAATTGATCATTAAGGCAGACTATTCTTTGACAAGACAATTTTTATAAACGCATAAGACATATGTATAGTATTTGAATAACTTTTTTTTTCAATAAAATTGATTACAAAAAAAAAAATATTTTTTTTTAAATTTTTAATTTTTGTTTTTAAAGTTACAATTTTTTTTTGTATTATATGAAATTTTTGTTAACATTTTTTTTTTTTTAGTTTTTATTTTTATAGTTTCAATTTTTTATAGATAAAATTTTCGTTCACAGGACTTGCTTTTTAAGCAGACCTACTCTGTCTTAGGGCTCAGAAGGTTGCTTGAAATTTCTCCCATTAGAAAATTATGGAAGAACTAGATGAACCGATTTTAAGCATTTAAAGATTTCGCAAAATTTTCCCCAAAACAGCCTAGGAGGGGGACAGAAAAAGCGGAAATAGATTTACCAAACACAAAAAAAATATGTTTACAGGATTTCGAGTCTCTTCAAGCTTGGTTCAACACCAACGAACTATATTGTAATTTTTCATATCTACAACAAAAAGATAATATTAAGATGAAAAAATTTAACCCCTTCAATTTTAAAAAATTATCTACGCTACTGTTAAAGTTGTTGTAGACTCTGTTCATGACTCGTCGATTTTGCATTTTGCATGCAAATGTCAACATTTTTTTTGTTAGCATTTTCATGTGTTGTATCTCTATTGCATTTTGCAGCCAGTGTTGTTTTTATAGTCACTTTAAGAGATGATTCAACCAAGTTAATGGCACTTAAATATGTATGTCTATGCGCACATAAGAGGCCCCACACATATATATATATATGTAAACACTCATGCCTTACATTTAATGATCATATCTTTGGCAAGACCTCAAATTAAGTAGAGGGTTAAAGTGAATAAGTAATAGCCCGAAGAATTACAATGCATAGCAACAAAAAAAAGGCACAGTTTTTTGTTGTCGAATTTTTAGAGAAAGAGAAAATAAAATTAAACAAAAAGTGCGCTTATGTAACTTGTCAAAGTAACAAAAAATAAATTTGTTTAAAAATAAAACCAAGTGCAAAGTTAAAAATATGCCATAAAAAGGGCACATAGCAATTGCCCATAAAGTTGAGATTTTGTAGACTCTTAGATAAAATCTCTAAACGTTGTGTACACTATTTGAGAAGGTAGTTAAGATCATTTTGACTTGAGAGATACTTAAAATAAAGTAATAGTTAAGGCTTAATTATAAAAGGCAACAAATATCTGAAGCTTTAAATTTAAGTTATGCCCTGAGAAGAATCTTTATGGTACGTTAGAAATCTTTTTCAGCCGAAGAGCATTATATCACTATGCCATAGTTTTCTCATAATCAACTTTAAACAACAAAACCACTCTGATGTAACAAAAATGTCTGTAATCTCACGAAGAAATCTTTTCAACGTCGTGTTCTGCAAACCTAGGCCATTGTGCGATACCTATCCGATATTTTTTTTGAATATCGAACTTATCGGTGTCAACACTGAATATTAAATAGCGATATTTCGCTTCTGTTCGTGTTCTGCAAATCTAGGCTATTGTGCGATACCTATCCGATATTTCGCATATCGAACATATCGGCGTCAACACTGAATATTAAATAGCGATATTTCGCTTCTCGATTTATCGTCGATACAATACCAATTTGTCTAGTATCGTTATGGAGTAAAAATTTATATTTTTACTGACGCATAAGGATTTAAATTGTGATAGTGCTACGTATCATAAAACCCTAAAAAAATTTGGCATATTGGGCCCAAAATCTTTTAAAGTGTTTTCTAAGTTACTCTTCTCTATATTATTATATTGCTATTTGTTGTTGTCATAAGTCAAAAACGCGTCTTTCTCTCAAAAAAAAATTATACAACAACTTCGATACAGATATCGTGGATATTTTTGTCAATATCGAATGTAATCGGTATCGAGTACTTAATACTTCAATGCAATTTTATTATTCGCAATTGGCAAATAGTTTAAAACGCACTGCATAAGCGAACTGCTTCAATTCTTGAAAAACTAAGTGCTCTAGTAATTTTCCTTAATCTTAATTAATCTTTGTTATAAAGACAGTCGCTATCTTCAAATCTCAATAATGGCCTGCTTTGTTAAAAAAAATGTTGATATAATTATTATAACTCCCAAAACCTCAAACATTTTTATTTAATCTCAGAGCTTTGTATAAGCAACATGAGTTCCATTTAGGCGTATACTTAATTTCCTAAAAGAAAATTAAGAATAAAAAGTATCTTAAACTTTAAGTCTTAATAATTGCTTCAGAACTCAGCTATACGACTTTATTTAGCTTTCATAAGTTGCTTTTTGTTTTAACAATAAATTTCATCATTTATCTATAGGAAAAATAAGATTAGGGTGACCTTAATAAAAAAAAATACTGAATTTGACATTAAACGTGTACCAGAAGGCCTAAAACTTTCAAATCTAGGCTACAAGACTTTTAAAAATAATTATTCAGGTTTTTTTCGAGTTTCGATTCCGCTTCAAACTATGAGTGCGCATATGAATTAAAATCCGTAACAATAAGTTAATTTTCTTTTTATTTCTCAAAAACCATAAACAATTGCCATGGAATAAAGCAACTTATTAACTTTTAGCTTAATTTCCACATAAGCATTTATTTTTTTAATTAATTTTACTTTTAATGAGCTCATTAGAAATAAAGCACGGCATATAAACTTAATCGTTGAGTTACTTGAAAGAAATAATTTCACAAATGAGACAACCTGCATTAATATACAAATATACGCTTAAAGTTATAATTCAAAGTCTAGTGTGCTAAAATTACTTTTAATTTTTTTAATAACTTTTGAGTTTTGTTTAAGCATTTTTTTTTTTTTTTGAGTTGTGATATTATTAGCTTGAAATGCTTGCAAGTTAAAAGGTCTTGAGCTCATGAAGAGTGATGTTATAATAACTTATATGCATAAATTAGCTTTGTTAGGGCTTTTCCGGTACTAACTTTTATTTTGAATTTAAATTATATATTAAAGTGCAATTTAAGTTTTTCGTAATGCTGAAAAACAGCTTACAAAGTTTTTTGTTACGTATTATTGCTGTTAATTTGAAAATTAGTCGAATAGAGTGAAAATCAGCAGGACCCTAGGGTTTTAGTTTAAAAGCTGTCGTTTTCAAATTTTATACTTCGTTTTGCGAATAATGCATGTATGCGTTAGTGGATCTAGCTAACTTGAAAAAAAACTGCCCCAACGATTTTTAAAAAATAATGAAACAGATTTATAAAAGTTTTTACATTTAAATTATTATGCCTTGTCACTTTTTATTTAATTTTGGCTACTACTAAATTTTTGAACCCACTTTTGTAATCTAAATAAGGCCGGTTTTTTTCCAGTTCTTAAAAAAAAATTGTAATTTTTTATTAAAAAAATTTAAAATTTTATTTTGTTAAAACAATTTCGGTTTCTTCTATTAAAAAAATTTTAAATTTTCTCTTATTAAAAAAATTTTAAAATTTTCTGTTTTTAAAAAAATTTATCAATTTCGTTTCCTTTAAAAAATTTTTTTTCTGTAACAAATTTTTTTTAAATATTTAAAGTTATTTATTTTAAATTACTTTAAAAAAATAATTCACAAAAACGCTACTAATTAAAAACAAATGTATTATATAAAAAAAAATTTACTTCAAATTTTAAGTCTGCCTAAATGATTTTTTATTTTTTTAAGTATGAGTCTTCATCAGCCTTTTTTTCAAAATATGATTAAAATAGACTTTGTGCAACAATGACCACTAACATATTATTTTTAATTATAAACCTTTTTTTTCCAAAAGACGTTAAAAATGAAAGTGCATTTTTGTAATATTATAAAAAATAAATATTCAGTTAATATCATGAAAATTGTTTTTTAATTACTCAAAAGAATTTGTTTTGAATATCAAAAGATGTAACTTGTTCACCATATTTTTTTTTTTGTTCAAACATTTTTTTAATTTTTTTTTTTTATATAATAGATTTTTTTTAAATATTTCAATTTATTTATTTAAAATTATTTTACAAAAATAATTCACAAAAACGCTACAAATTAAAAAAAAAAAATAAAACATATATTAAAAAATAAATATTCAGTGTTTATATCTTGAAAATTGTTTTTTAATTGCTCAAAAAAATTTGTTTTGAATATTTATGTAATTTGTTCACCATATTTTTTTTGTTCAAACATTTTTTTAATTTTTTTTTTTTATATAATAGATTTTTTTTAAATATTTCAATTTATTTATTTAAAATTATTTTACAAAAATAATTCACAAAAACGCTACAAATTAAAAAAAAAAAATAAAACATATATTAAAAAATAAATATTCAGTGTTTATATCTTGAAAATTGTTTTTTAATTGCTCAAAAAAATTTGTTTTGAATATTTATGTAATTTGTTCACCATATTTTTTTTGTTCAAACATTTTTTTAATTATTTTTTTTTTATATAATAGATTTTTTTTAAAATATTTATTTTCATTTACTTTAAATTAGTTACAAAAAAATAATGCACAAAAACGCTACAAATTAAACAAACATTTAAAATATATTATAAAAAATACATATACAGTGTTTATAGTATGAACAAAATTTTTAAATTTAGCTTACTAAAATTTTAACATTGCCTAACAAACATTTTTTTTAATAAATGTACAGAAAAAATTTCACAAATTAGCCACTGCAAAGTAAGAAATTCTTAATGTAATTTTAATTCTTGTTTTTTTAATGTCTCACAATATTGCAAACTTATCGAAACAATGCATTTTTTAAGCAAACAATTAAAAAATTTTGCCGGTTTTAATTGAATAGATCTTTGTAGACTCTAAAATGTAGAGCATAAGCGAGTTTTCCGAACACATCCGCAAAAGAATCAAAAGTGTTCCACGTTACAAATTTTTTTCTTATAACAAGGCTTAAATTCAATTAACAATAACATGTATCCATCTATACTTTGCTGCTCTGATTTTTTGTTTTTCTTTCTTATCTCACAAAAAATATCTCAAAGTTTCATCTGCCTTTAAGTTTGCCCACCTTAATTAGGCTCAACGCGTGCTGCAAAACACTTAAGAGCAAAACCTTTCGATTTTCACTCTACCTTATTTTAAATTTAGCCAAATCGTTTTGGTAATTAAATAACCTTAATTGTTGCCGTTTATTAGTTTCCCGATTCGTAGCACAGCATGCTCTGGGGCCCCAGTCTGCTGTCAGTCTGGTCAAACCACATTTCTGTGCGGTTCGCTGTCAATACATCACGATAAGATAAACTTCACGAAATAACAACTGCTGGCACATTTAAACATTTTATCATAATTAAGAGCCAAGGCAAATCACACACAATTGTTAATCAGCTGGCCAAAAGGCGGTAAAAATGGTCAGAGCTCATTCTTGGCTAGCGCTTAACACGCGGAAACCAGCAATGGATTAAACAAATACATTTGGAAGAAATACAACTAAAATTGGTTTTCTAATTTCGATATTTTGTTGTTTATTAAATATTAATCGATTTCAATTTTTGATTATAATTTATATTGTCTATATTTATCATAATATAGTAGAAGAAGAATTTTTGTTGTTGTAAATTTTGGGCTTGGACTATGGACTTGGTTTAACGAAACTTATCTATTACAGAAGAATTCTGGCATTTGAAAGTTTAATAAGTTTAATAAATTTAATTTATGACTGAATATACTTTACATCTGTTTCACCGAGAAGTTTCTCAATTTCATTAGTATTCGTTGATTTCAATGACGAGGTATAAAAAAAGACTTCTTCAGATGAGCTGTAGACTGAGTTACATATCTTGAAGAAAGTCAACAAAAGAGCCTTAGCTACCTAAAAATTCAGACTGGAAATAGTATTCTGAATAACAAATAAAGCCTTAGAGAGCTGAGCCTTACTAGCTCTAATGCGTATTGGTTTTGTGAATTCGGAAAGATATTCCCACAGCAACTAGTCACTAAATGTGACACCCTGACAAGATGAAGGATTTCCTTCTTTTGCGTGCATATGTATACTCTCGATGCTGTTTTGTTTTTATCTTAAAACTCCGCGGGGACTCCCTGCACGAACGTCATTAGACTATTCTTCTTCTTCTTGCTATACTATTCTCCCAGTGGAGCACAGGGCCTCTTTTCTTTGTTCTGTTTGTATAGAGTTTTGATTTAGGTTGGTTGGGTTGGTTTCATTCATCGACGGAATATTTTGACTTGAACTTAGCACCTTAGGAGGATTAACCGGTTACCAGGTACCCCTTGGAGACATAATTCCGTTTCGGTTTGAAGTCATGTCTGAATAGTCCGCATAAGTTGCCAATCAGTGAGTGATGAGATCAGATTCGGCTTCCAAAAAGGCACTAGGATTTTCGTTAGACTTTTGAGCGACTTTTAATTAAGCTATCAAAAATTTTGTTTTCTAAAATAGTTCCCTTGAATTTTTTTACCAGCCAGTCAATAAGCATCTTCAACAATTGAAAAAATATTTTTTAAAAAGTTTGATTTCTAAAAGAGTTCCCTAATTTTATTCGAGTTAAATAATCAATGGATATAACAGTAGCAAAATATTTTCATCACAAATCGCAATTAAATGTGGTACAGGCCTCAAAAGACGTTCTTAAGATAAAACAAAATTCTTAAAAATCATAATATGTGTTTCCAAAAGCTTGATTTTAAAATTAATTCCTTTGATTGTACTGAATTCCAGTTTTAGATCAGTGATTGGAACAGTATTAAGCTATTTTGACCAGCCTGAATCGGAATTATATCCGTAACAGGCCCGAAACAGCGTTTTTAAGTTTTGGAAAAAATTTTTTGATAATCGAATTATTATTTTTGTCTAAAAATAATTAACCCTTAGGGATCATATCAGGAATGCTAATAATAATGTTTATGTATGCACCCGCACTCTTTTCGCCTTCACTAAGGCGAATTTCAGGCTATATATGGAAAAAAAACACATCCAAACTAGACATAGTTTAAATAGCTTCACCAGCACATCTATTTACCCCACTGCTTGGCATAAAAATAACTTAACACAAACCCTCTAGAATTAAGTTGATAATTTTTTTACTTTTTTTTACCGGTAAGATGTTTTAGAAAGCGTAGTTTTGGCTATATTATTATCTTAAATAGAAGGGGTTAGTAGCGCAAAATTTTCATCTTTTAATTATTCACTGATCTCACAAATATAACAAAATAATTCATGAAAATTAAGGAAATTAAGGAAATGAAATAGAAATGAAATATAGCAAATTAAGATCACTCTAGCCAAGGGTCAGAGATACTATAAAGAGCATCTAAAAAATTACAATGCCTTTGGTGTCATTGAATCGATTCACAATACAAACCGTTCCGATACAAAAATTGTCAAACCAGCAACCACTACAGATTAAAAAATAAACTTTAAAACAGCCTGCTCAATCTCTGGGACTCTACAGCTTAATCTCCCGGACTGATAGTACAATGCTCCGCATCCTTACAGACTCTATTCACTTTTAAAATACCAGCTCAAATTCACTCAACGTTTTTTCCTCGCCAAAACCTGAAACACTTCTGAAACAACTTCTATATTTTTAAAAGAAACTAATTAATACCATCTTTATGAAATTGTAAATATTTCAATAAAAATTGCATAAACATTCCTTATTCTAATTAGAAAGCTTAAGGCTCGCGTTGGAGTTGAACTTGGAAGCTTAATAAATCCGAACTAGGATCTATTATAGGCCTTAAACGGGTTTAAATAAATTTTAAGTACGAAATTTCGCTGTGGTAATTTTTGCCCGGTTTTACTGAGGAATTTCGAAAAGTATATCGATAATGTGCAACTAAGTAATTCCCAATAAATTCTCTTATAAAAATACTTAACGCATTCACACGGATGCCAAAATCAGTTTGTCAAACAAAAATCTACATAGCAACAGTCTGTCAATGTACCAGAAATATTTATAAGACCGTATAAATCTCTTGTATTACTCTTTAATCAGCCAGTTATTCAAAATTAAAAAATCCACAGGTTTTCCCTTTTAAGCTTTTGGCTAACAACACTTCAACAAAATTTCCAATAACTTACCTGCGCTATGTAGCCCAAACAGCAGATGACAAACCAGAAGAAATCCAAAATAGCATCGCCCCAGTTCCAAAGAGTTTGTTGCCAGCTGTTTACTGGGGCGGCCGCAGGAGTCATCATATGGGCCACACCATTGCCATTCTGATGGACATGTCCATCAATGGCCGGTGTTTTCAAATCGGCCAGCAAGTTGTTGTTGTTCTTCACCATTTTGACACACACTTTTATTTGTATATAATTATTTTTATAATTATTTAATTTATTTCTGATTACGGTTACACTTCACTGGGTTAAGCACTTTTCTAGACGTTGCCTCATTTATTTATGTGGAAAAAAACACTATGAAAAATTTTCAAATTTTGTAATTCAAAACAACAAAAACAACAACAATAGCAATGAAAAGTAACAAACTTATTAAACCGTTTTAATAGTTTTTTCGTGTTGTTTTTTTTTTTTATTTCTTTTTATTTTTTGATTATTGTAAAGTTTTTGTATATTTTGTTTTTATTTTTTGTGGTTTTTGTCTTTATGTGATTTTCCGCGCTTAACACGTCCACGTCCGCTCTCGAGAGCGTAGCAAACGAATTTGAACGTTGTGAGCTTGAAAGGAATGATTTCAACTTCTTATTTTGGCGCGCTATTGGATATCGTTGCGGTTGACGCAGACGTTGGCGTCAACAGCGACTGCGACAGTGCTGCGCAGTTGCAAATTGCCGTGATTGTGTTTGTTGCTATTGTTGTTGTTGTTGCTGTCTCACTTTAAGTTTGATCTCGCGCTGAAGTTAAAGTTGTGTGACGTCACGAAAACTTTGTTTTGATTAACTTGAATGATTTTGTTTGCTTCCCTGCCGGCATTAAACATAGCTTTTGGACTAGTTATTAGGTGGTTCTTTTTACTTTTTATTTTTTGTTATGCTATTTGTTAATTATGTTTCTATTTACTGCTTGTGACTATGTATGTATGACTTTGGTTTTTAATTTATTTATGAAGCGAGCTTTATAAAAAATTTCTTTGAAACCAGTGAATCCAAAAGTAACAATCTTGAGGGTAGTTTGAGATGAGAAAAATGAAACTTCATTAACAATTATTTGGAACGATTTGAATTCAAGTGAATAAAAATGTAACAATCTGGAAGAATGTTCTAATTAGAGATGGGATCGGAATAAGCTAAATATGTGCGAGATCCCAAAACTCCGAGTGCTTTCATAAAAGTTTGTCACCAAAATAATGGACGGTATGTTTAGTCCTGACGGATCCTGACGGGCCTCTTGACGGGACAATGTAGGCTCCGCAGCCACTTAAATAAAATTGGCATAGCGGATAGTGGACTTTGTCGCTACTGTAGCATGGAGGAAGAAACTTCAAGAGCATTGTTGCCCTAAATCCAAACAAAATACTGGAGTATATGCAAGCAATTGGACTTTTGGGAGAGCTCTAAGCCGCGAAGGGGGTACAAAAGATCCACATATTACACCCATTATAAATAATAATAATAATAATGGACTAAAAAATAATAGCTTGCGTCGAGATCGGTATGAGCCGTATTTATACAACAGCGGATCGGAAGAAATACTTAATGCTTAGTATTGCACAAGGTTCAGTTTTCTCTTTCGTTTCCATTTCTAGATCATTGATATCATATCTGATATCATTGATAAAAAAACTTGAAAACGCAAGCATAATTTATTATGTTACACTAGCGGAAGAAAAAAATGTTAATTAAAGAAACAATCTTGAACGAAGTTCAAAATAGAGATAGATTCGCAAATAGTTGCAGAATGAGCGGGCGGAAAATATGTTAAGTATATCCGGTATCGTGATCCAATTTTGGGATCTGAGTGCTTTTAAAATTGTGTTAAAAAAGTATAATACAATTATATATTATTCTTAGAAATTAAATTTTTCTTGAAATTTTTTTTTTCTGTTTTTTAAATTTTAAATTGAAATTTTTTAATTTTTTTTTTAATTAATACATGTACATTGGTAGTTTTAAAAAAATGATATGATCACTTTATAATTCCTAAATCGGCTGATATCATTCAGAATTTTTGTCGATATTTTGTTTTTTAAATTAATTTTGTTTAATATCATGTCAAAACTTTAAATAATAAAAAACTGAAGGTTAAATTTTTATTTTATATTCATTCTGGAACATAGTGAATTTCGAGTTTTGTAATGCATTAATTTTTTGGGAAATTAATTTTTTACTATAAATCAACCTGCATTTTTAGTTTAAAAAAAAAATTAATGTATAACTATAAATACTTTGACTATAATTTTAACGTAGATATTTCGGAATTTTTAATTATTTTATTTAAAAACCAAAAAAAAATTATTTAAAAAAACCACTTAAAAATGTTGTTAAAAAAATATTTTATAAGTTCGTGACAGTTAATGTAAATAATTTTTCAGAAAATTATTTTTACGTATAAATCGATCTATATTTATATATAGCAAAAGCTACTCAACTATTTTTGGTCGAGAATTTTTGTCAATATTTTTAAAATTTTTAGCTATTTTATCATTTACACAATACACAATACAATACAATAAAATAATAAATAAATAAAAAATATATTTAAAATAACCAGCCTGAAGGCCTACGTTGCTCCGGCTTACAAACCTTTATAGATTAGAATCAACTTCTACTTTATAATTATATAAATAAATAAAAAATATATTTGAAATAATAAAATTGTAGCATAAATTTCCGGGTCAAAATGTTTAATGACTAGTTCGGAGCAGATGGGACATAATCGAAGTTTCTTTTCCGCTCTCACCTCTGAGTCAGATTATCTTCAAAAATGTCTCGGTTGTCTTTAGTAAGGAAAGCTTCACAGCGTAAGCATATGCTTCGGAACAGTCGGGACTGGACTCTCTTGCGTTCTCATCTCTAGGTCTGCTCATCTTAAAAGATTGCGATTCTCTAGTTGAAAAATCTTTAATAAAAGTATAAAAATTAGGAACACCTTGAGAAACACCTGACGTTACATGTTCTAGAACCTCGTGTAAGATTAAAAAAATGAAAAAGCTAGTTTGTCGACGAAGCTGACGTCACAAAACTTTGTTTCGATTCGATTGAGAACCTTTTTTTATTTCCCTGTTGGCTCTAAATGGATTTCATTTTACTAATTATCTTACGCTGCTTTTTATTATTTATGTATATGGTATGTATATAGTATGTAAATTATTCGCCAGCTACTATAGCTATCGTAAATGTTGTAAGTTACAAAGTTTACGACTGCCTGTATCTGCCTTAGAGGCATAACTTGGAACTTCTGAAACCATAACTGCGCGGACATTTTGTTGACGGATGTTGCTTCTTTTTATACCTTGTGCTTTAAAAGTAAGAGATTAAACGCAGGTTTATCGAAATTTGAATCTTTTTTGCAAGCGGAGGAGCTTGTGAAGAGAACAAACTTGTCCCTGAACATTTTTTTTTTAGTCTTTATCACCCCTTGGCATGTATACGCAAATTTTTCGGAATCCGAAGCTTTTTTGTGGAAAACAAATCTCTGTCTGCAACCTGAAAGGCAACGAAAATCGTTTATGTGTAAAGTTTTTACTTAAATCTGGTATAATGTGCGCTCTTGGGAACTATGGGAGTTTCACATAAATTTCTTGAAATTCATAACTTCTTTAGTACAGTCGCTTCCATTATAATTTTTACTTAAATATGGTATTTTGATCTACTCCTTGGAAGTGTCGGAGTTTCACTCAAATTTGTCGAAAATCGATACTTATTGCAAGAGTATGAAACAATGCATAATTTAGAGTACTTAGTCTGAAAAGTTAGGAGAAACTTCCTGTTTTGCTAGCCATTCGCCCATAAGCTTCACTAAAATTTACATATTAATTTTATTTTATAGATAGGCTACAATCACCAGATTAGGGAACGACAATAACCGGCCCTTTTTTATAGAAATTCGCAGACACCATTTGGGTTTTTTCCCCTATTACATACTCAATGCATAAAAAGTTTACAGACTTACAGACACTCATAATTCAAAAGCTACCTTTAGACTATGGAAAAAAAATGATTCTAAGATTGAAATTTTATACATTTATGCAAATTAAGAAACTTGTTATGATTTTTACACTGTAAAAATGACAGTCATGATTTCAACAATAGCTTATGTCTTACAAATTGACGGAGAATTGATTTGATTAATATAATCCAACTATTTTACATAACATTCTATGAATAATGATACGGAAGCACTGTACTAACAAGTTTAAATAAGATTTAAAAAGAAACCGGTAGAGACTACTGAGTAATATTTAATGAAGTAATAATATTCATGGGGCGTGAGGTCCACTGAAGCTATTAATTATTGTAGATGGGATAATATTTAATTTTTTTATTTGAATTATTTTTATTTATTCAAAGGATTAATAAATTAAAAGTATATTTAAATAACATAGATATTTAATAATATGCATTTTGTCACTGACCCGTTGGGGGAATTTTATTTTCCCGCGGGTCAGTTATGCCCCTACTCACAGCCAATTGTGGTAGGTAGCAAAAAAGTTGTACCAACAATATAAAACAACTAACAGACTAAATTTGTGGGAATTTTTATTTGAACGAAGGCAAGCAGAGCTTTTAACCATAGCCAGAGTAGTCGAAGATGTTAAGTTGATCTAAGGTGGCTCAAAATAGCTTTCATCAGGCAGGAAGCAGTATGATCACTGGTGTCACCATTGAGAGTCTTAAGTAGTCTCTTTTTCTAGCTAAACATTGCGGAACGGCATAAAGCTGAAAAATCTGTGCAACACCTTATAAGTGAGTTTACCATGGGGCCAAAAAGGGTGCCCTAACGCAAGCCATATAGAGCCAGTTGTAGAGCTTATCCATGGATGTGCCAAAAGGCACATAGTTCTCGAAGGTGGGCACACAATCACAAAATCATCTTCCACTTTCTACAGAAGTCATATTTACTCAGAATTCAAATTAAAGAATATATCCCATAATATGTGTCACAAAGAAGCCTTAAATTCTAGTAGTTACTTGGTTTCTTTTTAAATAGAGAGAGACAGAGACAGTGAAAAACTGGAAAATCTGTGCGACTCCTTATGAGCCAGATCTTCTTCCAGTGCGTTGACAGTCCGTGTAGGACCTAAGCCTGTCGAATAACAGCATTCCACTCTTGTCTATCTCTCGCTCTGACTTTCCAATTAGTGATCCCAAATCTTCTTAGATCCTCCTGTACTCCGTGTATCCATCTCTTACGTGGTCGACCTCTTCTTGTGTTACCTGGTAAGCTGCCAGATCACCATGGCACATATTAATGGTACCCTAAAGCAAGGCTACATGGAGACAGTTGCAGAGGCTACCAGAGTTACTACAATAAAATAGTACTCGGAGGTAAACAGCCTCAACTACAATATGTTCCTTCACATTCTACAGAGCCCATTTGTACACAGCTGGGATCAGGAGTTTAAATTTGCTGGAGTATAATTATAGAAGATATCTATACTTTTTGTCTTTTTTATACGAACTTTCCTTTTTTTTATAAGGCCCAAAGAATGCACTTAGAAAAATCTCTTCCAACCCAAAGTTCGGAAATACTCGTATCTTTGGCCGCTTTGCAAAATTAGTATTAAAGCTTTTCGCTACTTTTATTTTTTAAGAATTTTGTAGCCCAAATTCAGCCAAACCCATTTAAAGATGCCTAAACACCCCACCCATATTTATATTTTTGTAAAGCTGCTCCTTTGATTTTGAGAAGATTTATATCGATCAATTAAGTTATATCACAATGAGTTGCATTTATGTATATGTGCTTTACGGAACTTCGCAAAACAGGTTTGCAATTTCTCCGCGCATTCTTAAATAATCTGTGTTACCTAATATCAATTAATTAAGCTTACTTAGCCTTCATATGACTTCCTTAAAAACCGCACGTCTACCAAAATATTTCGAAAATTTGGCTACTTTCCCATTTATAAGGCTGATATATTTGCTTTAGCTCTTTTGCCTTAATCCGACGCATTAAGGCCAGACAATTAATGAAAGTATAATAACTTTGTTAAAAGCAATGCATTTTTTTTTTTAAATCAATGTTTGTTGTTAAACACTAAAAAAAAAACAAAACAATCGATATTTTTATTTTTAGCGCATTGATTCTTAAAAAACCGATCGAGCCCAAACAAGTTATGCAAATTTTCGATTTCGTCATACCACAAGACTTGCACATATTCAAATTTGTTTTCTTAGTTATCGATTTGCATAAATGCAAAATGAAATTAAAAGGCAAACACGCAGCTTTTGATTGGCTTTGGGTCAAAGAACTCTCGAATATTGTATTTAAAATTTAAGGTCGTTTGTTTAAACAAATTGCTGTCAATATTAATACGTAATGCATGTGCGGAAGGGGTCAGTCAGAGTAAGTCGTCCGTAGTGGGTCAATTGCATATACTATAAGTATTGTATATAGATTTAAGCAGCTGTGTCTCCGGTTTTTAGCGCTTAAAACGAGTTTGTTGAACTAAACAAAGTTATTTGCAAATAATTGCTATATAGTAAATAATAATTTATTACACTGCACAACCGCCTCTGGGTTCTATAGCTGTTACAACTGAGAGGCTTTCCACAACTTAACACTTATTGTAGCTTTTATCACACTTATGCTATAAAAAACATTTCAGTCTATTCTATTATTATAGTTATTAATAAATTATTTATGCAAATTGCTTTGTTTATCTTTCTGCATAAATTGCCTTTGCTGCGCTTTGTTTTACTATTTATTTCTATCGCGTTCACGACGCGTTTTGACATTTGTGACGCATGCGCAGCAGAATTCCAAGAGAACGTGAGCGAGAGCGCGTTTTTAGAAGCAGGGTGGAAAACGCAATGCAAATAACCGCTGCATTGTGCTTTATTTTTTGTGGTTGCTTTTTCAAACAATAGCATTAAAGAGAGCGTGCACAAATCGAGCATGACAGCAAATGAGCGGAGAGAGCAAGTAAGTGACAGTCATATGTAAAGCAGAGAGTGCGAAAACAGCTGTTGGCAGAGTTGTCAAGTCAACGCATTGTTGTATTTTAATTATGCAGTACTTTTTTGGTATTAGTATTTTTGAATTTTATGCATGTTTGTTACTTTTTTTTAACAGCCCACAGCTATTAATTATAGTATTTTTTTAGCTATTGTATTTTAAGGCTAGGTTGTAATATAAAAAAATACCAAATGAGAGGTAGTTCTCTTATTAGTTTTAGAAGTTTCCAAAGTAATTATTGTTAGAGTACATTTAGTTTGTATGACTATTTTTGAATTTTACACAGGGCTGCAATATTTTTTAACAACTTGCAATTTTGTATGATAGTTTGTCTAGAAAAGACTCTCTTATTGATAAAAGGTTGAGGGAAAAGTTGTAATTTATTAATAAATAAATAAAAATTAATAGTACTAGTTAGAAGTTTCAAAAATAGTTAAGTGCTTGTTTAGTATTAAAAATTTTGGAATTTAACAATTTTAAAAACTGGCACTCGAGCGATTTTCGTTGATATTGTGAATTGGTAAGTAAGAACTACTTTGAAATTTTTTTAAAAATACCAAAATATAAGCTGTACGTCTTATAGGTATTTATAATAAAGTGCACAGTGGTGTAAAATAAGCGCTGTGTTAAGTTTAAGGAAATGTTTGTATCGTAGAGACAAAATTTTCCTCAATATGGTCAGTAGGACTAAAGAAAATTATATAGACGCATCTTTCCGACAGTACGTCTGTCCATCTGTATAAATATCTATATCTTGGTAATTTTTTTTTTTATTTACTAGCGATATGGTCAGTAGGACTAAAGAAAATGATATAGACGCATCTTTTCGACCGTACGTCTGCTCATCTGTATAAATATCTATATCTTGGTAATTTTTTATTTTTTATTTTTTAGCGATTAAGCGCTGTTCGCTCGTGCATCCATCCGGGCATCTGTCTGTATGAACATCTAGATATCAGAGTCTATAAGATCTAGCGATACAAAATTGTATCAAAAGATGCCAATTTTCGTTACGCCGACTTTGATCGGAAATCGCGATTGGCTGTCATAAATTGGTAAATTGTACCCCTAAGAGTTTTAAATTTGGTCCGTTTACTCTTTATGATACTTGAAACTAACGAAAAAAAATTTAGAATGATTCAGGTTCACGCCTTCAGTCAACTTACAATAATAGCGAAAATAATATAAAAAAAAAAATTTAAATATATTTTTCGATTCTATTGATATTCCAGCTTGGCAGATTTTGGAACACTGGTTCAAAAACTGTCTATAAAACTGATTCTGTATGACACCTACAAAATATGTGTATATAAAGTTAGCCAAACGCTTTTCCGACGGATAATTTGCCATTTAACGAGATTTATGAGTGCTTACAGCCTGGAACCCTGGAACTGCCAGGAAAACGCTTGCGGTTCCCAATTCAATGGAACGCTATCCAAAAATACAAAGCCTTCATCGTTTCGGCTCTATATTAATTAATGGCAGACTGTTTAAATAAAGCCTAAAAGTATTTAAATTGACTTAAACTTATGTACGCTGTTTACCAAACATCTAATGAAAGAAAAAGAGTTTGTAGAAGTCAAGAATTTGCATCTTCTTAAAAGAATATATTATCATTATAATGCTAATATTATGGTTGCTGCATAATCAAACACTTCATGAAAGACGCAAACAAACATGAAAGAGAAAGAGTTTGTAGAATTCAAAAATTTGCTTCTAATATTATCATAACAAACAAATCTTATGAATTCGTGAAAGTAAAAAGTTGTAGAATTCAAGGATTTTCATCTTATTATCATAAGAAACAAATCTTTTTGATGCTGCATAGCCAAACACTTAATGAAAGATTAAGAGTTTGTAGAATCAAAGAATTTACATCTTCTGCAAGAAAAAAAATAATAATCATAAAGCTAATCTTATAGTGGCTACATGACTAAGTTGTTTATAAAATAAAAGTGTTTGCAGAAGTCAAGAATTTACATCATCTGGAAAGAATATATTATAATAACATATATAGATTTATATTCATTATACAAGAAGAATTGAATGAATTTAAGACCTTTCATCTTCTGAATAGAAGATAGGTTAGGTTAGGCTGAATAGGCTGCTCAAAATATAGCTGAGATCACTCAGAGACCATTATGGCCCATTGTGAAGAAGGGACAATGGGTAAAAGAGGATCAAAACCTATTGGGTATTTCTAATAGCCTAACCCTCTATTATTACAGAACCATTTCGAAGGATTTAACAAACGTAGCCAGATCCGTTATAGACACATTTGCAAGACTGCCCAGGTCTTCGAAGAATGGTTTTCGCAGAAACTTGGTTTGTCTTCTAAGAAGCGTCGGGCAGTCGCATAGCAGGTGTTAAATACTTTCTATCTCCTCCTCGTCTCCGCAGCTGCGGCAGAAGTCGTGATGGGGAACGTGTAACCTCTCAGCCATTAGGCCTATGGTGCAGTGCCCCGTTACCACTCCTACCACCATCCCTCTCCGGTTTTTGTGAAAATGTAGGAGTTCTGATGTTCGCTTTGGATTGGATAACCGGACACAGAGTCCCATTCTCTTTCCGCCTGAGCTCTGAATGGAAGATAATATCTTCAAAAACGAATCTTATAGAAGCTGCATAAGCAAACAATTAATGAAAGAAAAGACTTTGAAGGATTTAAGAATTTACATCTTACGAATAGAAATCTTCGGAATATAATAATCTTAATAAACTGATCTTATAGATGCTGCCAAAATCTTCGTGAAAGAAAACAGCATTAAGGTAGAATTCATAAAATTTCGACTTTCGAAGATCTTATTGTGACCAAAATCTTCATGACAGTAAACAATAGTAGTGAAGATATCATAAAATCTCATGTTTTAGAAATCTGCGATTTTCGTTACGTTTAGGCAAAATCTCTTCGATAGATGAAAGGCAGAACAGTTTGAGTGGAGGTCGCCATGAATCTGTATACCCAACTCGATTCTCATGATAAACTTAGGGCAGGGGCGGATGCGGAAAAAAATTTGTATTTTCTGAGTAGTTCTTCATGGAGCATATGTGAGTCCGGAGCGCAAGTATGTCAGCCTGAATCTGAGCCTGACTACGGGAAGACTGTGATAAAAAAAAGGCAACAGCTTTCAGAGTCGTCCTGATGAGCTCTCTCAGTGCTGGCATAGCTTTTCCGCCCCAAATCTTCATATACACCATACAATACAAGTTGTCATTAAAGCTCAGATATCTATTAGATTTTAAGTACTCTTACATTTTGTGAACCCCATTCCATGTTACACACCAAATAGCTTTCCCTCACGTATTTTTCTAGCTAGAGGTCAGACTATTGAAATCTAAAGCTTACAAAATTTTAAGTAGTTTGACTGCAGCTAACAAGCTTGTACTTGAAATAGAAGTTATATAATATCTCTAAACTAAAACTATATTTTTTCTATACGAGTCAAGACGCAATACAAACACGTTCTGGTCTTTGGGTAACACAAAATATTAGCTCAACACGAGCTTCTAATTAACCAGAAATCGAAATCTGCCAACGTAATTGAAGTTAAATTAACACTTTGCAAAATTGTGAATGTTATGTTTCAAGAGCTCTTTTGCCAAATTCCGGCAGCTCTATCTTTGACTATTCCCAGAAGGCCTTCGGTTTGTTTAACGATTTCAAGAACAAGCGTCAAAGAAGTTGATAAATTTATTATTTGCTAATTATTGTCAAATGGGCCATCAAAATGCTGCTACTAGAAAGAAAAAAAAAATATAATAAAATATCAGCAACAAATAATACTACCACTAAGATCTATCAATAATTATAAGCCACGACTGTAGCTTGGCGAAAAAAATAGAAAAAAACACGTTCCTTGTAGATTTCAGCAATAACCGGAAGCTTTGAGAAACGCTTTGAGATTCTTTGCTGGCGCTTAGAATGTATCTATGTGTGAGTTTTGAGGAAGTAAAATAGGTTAAAGTTCGTTAAATAAGCAACTCGTGTGGCGAAATCTCAAATCTCAACAAATTACTATAATTTGGCAAGTTCTAACGGGTTTTGACTCAAGGTTATCTTCTGAATTTATCGATTGTTTTAATTTTCTACATTAGCTATTTACGCATGGATTATGTAGAGTTCAAAATATTTTTTATGGTTATTTCCTTTTTTTTTTATGTGGATTATTTTTTGTTGTATCTGAGTCGATCGGTCAGCGGGCCACGAGGTCAAGCTGTTGTTAATACAACATTAAATATATATTTATGAATATTAAATATATATATATACAAAATATTTTTTAGAGATGGGGATGCTTTTTGCGTCGTTTCGTAAACAGAATTTTGTTTTTATTTTAACCATTAATTAAGCGGAAATGTTTTAATTGACAAATGATGAAAGCAAGGAAGTGACGTAGTTATTAGTTGTTTATCTGACAGGAATGCCTACAGCGTGTGAAATTTAAATATACCAGAAATATATACTATATAGTCAAGAGTTATAGTATAAATCTAAATGATGTTTAGATTTTAGGCATCGTTTTGGCAAACAATAGCGTTGATTGAATATTTATAATATGCACATATGATAGATTTTTATATTCGCTAAATAAGTTGTTTATATTTTAAAAGCTATATAATTAGATCTAATGGATCGTTGTTGCTTGTGTTATGTTAATTAATCATTTCAATATACATACATAATACATAGTTATATTATGACTAAGTGTTTTAAGCAGTCTATAGTAAGTCGTTTATTATAGTAGATTGTGAAATTTATTTAATTTCTTATATTAAAGAGTTTCCTGTTTATATCGAACATTTTTATTTATGGATCTCTAGATTGTAGGGGAAAGGCTTGTAAATTGGGATACCATAGCTTTTCTAGCTATATCTCGACATTGAATACACATAGGCATCAATGTAAATATGCCGTTGCAAAGAGAAAAGAATGAACTATAATCCACAATAAGCAAATCATTTGAAATCCACAAAAATAAGCATTTCACAGACCATTTTCAAAAGAGCTGGAAAACGACCACCAAAAAAAAGGCTTGTAAGTTGGCACACCTGCAAAAATCGCTGAAAATTTGAGAAAACTGAAATAAAAACGTATGATTGCTAAAATTTATGACAATTTATTGATTTTAAATTTAACTGAGCATTAAATTGAATTCAAAAAAAACAAGAAGACTTAACTTTCCAGAGAAGTCAAAATTGTGGTTTTTGTGATCGGTTTCTCTTGGTCGCCATGCTAAAAATGAATTGTTATGGAAAATATTGAAAAAATATATCCGATAATGGCAGAAAAATGCACTAGGTAGGTAGGTAGGTAGGTAGAAGTGGCTGTCTTCCGACACACCTATTCCTGCAAAAGGCCTGTTGTGATGCCACTTGAGCTAGTCCTTACTCTCCTGTATCCTCTCTGAACCAACCTGTCGATTTACTGAACGAATTAATATTATTTATTCTGATTCCTGCGAATTCAGTAACATTCCCAATAGTTTCGGAGCCCAGTATATTCAGTCTCCTCCTGCATAGTGCCATGCATCCACACAGGGGATTCCCACCGGTTTCTCCTCTTCTACCTCCTGACAGCTTCTACAGTAGTCAAAATAAGGCACTCCCAATCTATTGGCGTGTCCAGTATGAGCCCCTATCGTAGCTCTTATGTCAAGTCTGTTTAGTTTTAAAAGTTGCTTGGTTCTATCCATTGCGGCCAAGTTTTCCTACTAATAAGACAGGTTCTAGTTTGCTCCCATGATCTTCTTATCTATTAATAATTTGCACGTCGCTAGCGGTATTGGTATCAAAACCTTGTCTGGCTGAAGTGGTATCGTTGTACCCCGTCTAGCTAGTTCATCTGCTTTGCAATTGCCCACAATATCTCGGTGCCCCGGTACCCGAAGCAGATTAATGGTGAAGAATTATGTAGCATCTAGTAAAAGCTCGTAACATTCCATCACTGTTTTGGATGTGAGCCATACTGATTGTAGTGCGTTTGAAGCAGCCTGACTGTCTGAACAGATCTGAATTTCATTTTCGGTTAAAACAGGATTCTTAATGATAAGAATACTTTCCATTATAGCTATGACTTCTGCTTGAAAAACACTACAATGATTTGGTAAAGGGAAGGATTCGTTAATGCCCAACGATTCCGAATAGACACCTCCTCCCACCTGATCATTGAGTTTAGATTCGTCCGTAAAAATGGTAATCTTGCTATTGCAGTCTAGTATACCATTGTCCCAATCTTCACGAGATGGGAAACTTACACTGAACGGTTTGCCTAAGGATAACTCCATTGAGTTAGAAATATCAGTGGTACTGGGAGTTTGCGGAAATTGGCGCAGAATAGTTGAGTGTCCTCTAGAACTAATGGACAGATTCGAGGATTCTCTTAGCCTTAAGGCCGATTTCGCTGCTATTTGTTTACTATGTATATAGATATATAGGCAATAGATGCAACATAACGTTTAATGCTGCTGTGGGGGTCGTTCGAAGGGCGCCGCTGATACTGAAGCTAGCCGCTCCCTGAATGGAGTTCATGCATTTTAATGCACTTAAAACAATTCAAATTAGTTCCACACAATAAAACAGTCATATAAATAACATAGCAATGGAAAAAAATGAAAATGGATGTGTCCCAACTTACATTTTTGAAGCCATTTTGGAATGCATTGTAAAAAATTTGTCTATTCACTGTATGTCCGAAAACCATTTTTGATTATGAAAGTTCATTGAATTTCAGTTCCGGCACATATATTTTTCTTCATTTTTCATTTTGATTTGATCAATTTTTGAGCGCAATCAAAAATAATGTTTTTTATTTTCCTATTTCTTTAAAAACAATGTTTATATTTTGTCACACACACACTGCGTTTTTGAGTCTGTTCGCATCAAAAACACATTCAGCCGTGCTCCGGTAACCGAATCCACATGTTTTATTCGGATTCGTTTTGAAACCGAATGTTTGGTGCTCCCGTTTCCACCAAACCGAACGTTTCATGTGCTTTGAAACCGAATGGTATGTTGCATGTGGAATTAAACCGAATCGCCAAAATAGGATTAAAAAAGCACGTTTTTTATATTAAAATAATTTTTTAAATATTCTTTGATATTCTTAGATTCTATTTATGCTAACTTTAAGTTGAATATTTATTGATATTTACTTTTAATTATTTTTTTTCTGACTCAACCCAAAAATTAGCATGCCCAGCCAAACCGAATTTTTGTTTTGTTTGTGTATGTGTACATATCGCATGGCCGAAAATTTCCCTTGTAACAAAAATAGCTAAGTCTTGTTTAATTTCAATAAATATTGTTGCTAAAGTAATACTATTATTGTGTTATTTTATTTAATATTCAAAATAAGAAAAAACTAGCAATATTTTAATGAAAATTATATGTAAACAACATGTACTTATAAAAAGATGCAAGACTGCGGCAGCCATGTCAGCTGTTTTGTATCAAACAAAAATTTCGCGCCAACAAACAGAATTTAAGTACATATTTAATCAAAAGAATTTAATGCTTAAAAATACATATATTTATTGCAGGGGAAATCACAAAAGCAGCGAGTAGGATATGATTCTCCATAATCTTATTACTTCTCTTAGCTTCAAAACTATCAATTGAGTAAATAAATGACATTTTTGCAATGTTTGCAAATTTTAAACAAAAGGCAGTCAGCTGGTTATACCAAAACATATGCGAATTTATCGATAAAAACAAGGGAAATACACAAATGTATCGAAAATAAAAAAGGAAATTATCGACGAAAAATTCGGAAACCGAATCCGAAAAAATTGTTCGGTTTGGATTTCTCGGTTACCGGAGCACGGCTGATTAAAATTGTTTACGGCGTAATTGCCATCGAAGACAGGTGTCCCAACTTACAAGCCTTTCCCCTACTATATTTTCTTGTTACCCAAAAACGCAAGATGAACCCTTTAAAAAGAAAAAGAGGCTTGTAGATTGTGAAAAAAGTTATTTCATTCAAAATGGTTGCTTCGATGATATTGTTCATCGTTTTTTTCACTGCAAGTCTGGTTCCATTGCAAACACGTGGTGGATCAATGTTTCTGAGGAGTATAATTGGAACACAAATTTTCAAGATCAAAATTTTGTTCGTCTGTCAAATTTGAATTGAATGGAAACTGAGTAAACACTGTGTTTTTTTCGTTGCATTTGAAAACTATGCTCAGTACTCAGCGCCACCTATCGAAAGGTGTCCATACTTATGTTGTAAACCTTCTCGACAACATACCGAACATAGCCTGTGAATATGAACACAATCACACTGCAATATAGTGGATTCTATAAGCATCGTACAAACATAAATTCATTTTTATATTTATAGATTAGTAAGCTTAAAAATAGAAGATTTTAGAAATATTATATTTTTCATCTCAGTTGTATATTATTATTATGCCATTTGTATTAATAAATTTTATTTTTATTTATAGATCTTTAGCTCCATTTTATACATTCGTATAAACAAGCTAACAGCTGTCAGGGTTTCAGAAGAGAGTCTTCACTCATATAAAACAAAAAAAAACACCTAATCAAAAAAGTAAAAAAGGAGAATGATAATAATAGAAGGTTTTGAAATTATGTGGCTTCGCATGAAGAAAACATGCCACAGATTTTAAAAAGATTTTCCGAAATTCTTTTTATTTAAAAAAATGCTGTTCGCGTAATTTACAATTAAAGTAAGAAGCCGTTTAAGGTTTAGTTAACAATCTTTATTTATGTATAAATATTTAAGTTCGCGGTGAATATTAGTACAAGTATTGCACACAACAACTTGTTCGTCTTGGCTTGACGATAGTTAAATTGAGAGTAATTACATGATTTTAATTATGCGCCTGCATAGGCCTAACTTAACATATTTGCTACTGTAGCCGCATGCAAGCGAGCGTGAGAGAGTTTAACATAAAGAGATTTTAACATATTCTTATAAAGTTAACGTTATTGATCTTATTAGAATTAAGGGCTCATGAAATGACCAAACAAATGCAAAGAGAGTTTTCGCTCATTTACATCAATAAAGAATGTCTGAAGATTGCATTAGTTTGTAGAGCCCTTTGATAAAGTCGAAAAAGACAGAACGTAGTAAAGCTTCGTAAGCTCTATGTAATACCAAGACCTGCTTATGAGCCTGAACCGAAATTCTCCGATAGGTTCTGATCCTTGAATGACACCCCAATAATAGAAGATTGTGAAATATAAAATTTCTTATATTTATACTTGTATGCTATTATTATCAGTTTTGCCTGGAAAATTATGATCTTTAGAGCTTTAGCACTTTTTTCTTCTTCTGAAGATTTCTAGCGTTTATTTAGGTGGCTCTATTTAGCAAAAAAGCAAAGAGAATTTTTTTTATATACGTCTATAAAGTATTTAATTTACTTACTTTTACAGAGCCGTTTAATAAAGTCAAGAGGGTCAGAACGGACTTATGCTTTGTTAGCTCAAGATGAATCCGTAACCAGCTTAGGCACCTAAACCGAAACTCTCAGAAAAATGCAAGTCTTGGAACGAAGCCAGCCAAAAAATTTCTGAGGCCTACATCTGCCGTTTGTTTATGAAGATATCGTAGATATCGGAAGTTTTGTAGAGTTTCCCAGCACTGTACCAAATTTTATCAAAATCGGTTGACTATATCGTATAGCTCCCGTAGGATCGATCCATAAAAAAAAATTTTTTAGGCATAACTCGGATATCGAAACTAAATTTCGGATTCAGTGGAATCTTGCTATTATGCTTATATTTTATTAATTATTATTTAGTAAATTTACTTATTGTCTAATAAAGACAGATTGTAAATAAAATAAAAAAAAAGAATTCATTTTTAAAACATTTTTTTATTTAAAAAAAATAAATTTAAAAACCTATAAATTATATAATTTGTCTACTGTTATCATATAGTTATCAATATTTGCTTTCATGCATATATCACATATCTCATAAACGAATAAAGATATTTGAATTTGAAAAAAGTTTACTTTTTACTTTTAAAAATATTATATATATAAATTTTTGGATTTTCAGCAAGAAAAAAAAATCGTTTCACAAACGCATATTTTTTCTCAATAAAACATTTTAGATTAAAAAAAATTTTTTTTTCTTATTTTTAGAAAAATTGTATTTAAAAGAATTATATATTTTAAATTAACAAATCTATCGAGCTATCAATATTTCATATCTCAATTAAATAAAACACGCTAAACTCAAACAATTATTTTAAAAAAATTATTTTTGTAAAATTAAATCATTTAATATAAAATTTAAAAAAAAAATCAATTGATTAAATTCAACTTTATGAGATTAACATTTGTATAAATTTAAATTGAAAATAAGTCAACATAGGTACATTTAGTGTTAAGGAGTTTATATTTTTATCTTTAACATAAAAATAAGTGAATTATTAAATATAATTAATTTTAAAAAAATAGTGTAAAAAACCAATTTTTTTATTTATTAGTTTTATTTGAATAACCTTTTTTGAACAATAAAATAAATTGAGAAGTGGATTCTTCATTTATTATTTTTTATATGACATTTTATGAATGCTCTAAAAAGAAAAAATCAATAAACTCAACTTTTTTCTCCATCGTAAATTGGGAGAACCTTTATAAATATAATTTTTTTCAAACTAAAATTAGTAGGTAGTCTCTTAAGTTGCATTAAACTATTTTTTAAAAAAATTTTAGAGTGCATCAAAAATTTTGTCATAATGTAGGCAATGTCTTCAAACTTGAATCATCTGGGCTTGAATATATAAGCCAGTAGATATACCCGTACGAAATTTGCTCAAACTCTTTGAAAATCTTACAAAACCTTTAACTTCATGCAATTGACTTTTAAAAGCCATGAGCCCGTTTTGTCTTCAATTCTCAATTCTTCACAGTTGACCTATATTATTAATATTTATAGTAAATTTCTTACAACTAACCTTGAAATGTAATAATTGAGTTTTTGTTTTTGATTAACATAAAAGCGTCAAGATTTCAATGAATATCTAAGTTGTAAAAATTAAAGCTAAAACATTGAAAAAAAAAAAAACGTTTAGACATAGGCTGTTTATTATTTATTTAAACAAATTAAGGCGGCCTAGAAGCACAAAAAACCGAAAAAAAAGACAAGTTGCTGAAATTCAATCAAGTTTTAACTGCAACAACATAATTAGTAAATAATTTAAATTTCGAACATGTTTTGAAATGTTTCAAGTTCAGGGTTTTTTTTTTATTTCAAGTTATTTATAGTACAAAGTCAAAATTTTTAACAATAAGAGACCAAACAATTTGACTTAAAGTGCGCTTAAAAAGCCAAGTATAGCTCAAGAGCTGCAACTTCAAATAAATTTAGATATAATGTGCATTAAAAGTTGTATCAAATCAAATAATAAACCTTAAGGCCAGACAGCCCAGACGGATCTTAACTCATAAAAAAGTTTATAAAAAATAGAATATCTAAAAGTTAACAGCGGCACAATGGCAATAAAATTACCAACAAATTGTTGAGAAGGTCGTTCCAATGAAGTGCTAGACCAAGTCATGGCTTTAATAAGTGCTAAGTGAGCTCATGATCTTATGCGCAGCCTCTAAGCCACGACAAAGAAACTTTAAGTTTGTAAGCTATAAACAAGAAATAAAAAATAAACTAAAAAATATTTCATTTAGCGATTAACATGTGGCATAATAATAAAGTTTCTTGATAAAGATTCAAAATCGTTTTTTTTTTTTTTGCAACTTATGTTCTGGTTTTTTGTTTGTCTGGCGCTCTGGTTTCCCTTTCTTTTTTTTTAAACTTTTTTTAAGACTTTGTTTTGTGTAGAACTTGTTCCATTGACCAATGCGACCAGTTTAAATTTCGTTTTAAAAAAGCGCAACATAAAATAAACTAATTTTAAATATTTTGCAACTTGTTTATTCTAGACATGATTAATTTTCATTTGTGCTCAACTAAAGTGGGAATTTTTTATGATACTGAGCTAGAAAGGAACTTTGTTACCCTGACGTCAAAAATAAATAAGTTTATAATTTATTAAGAAAAAAAGTGCATAAAGCTATAACCGGGTAAAACCGGACTAAGTTTTGTTAAGCATCATTTATATTTATTATAAATACTAACAAAAATACATTAGTTTTAGTATATTTTTTTTAAAAAACAAAAATTGTTCAATTTTTTATGAATCCGGTATCTAAAAAAAAATTAAACTATTAACAAATTGCACCAACACTGCTCAAAACTATTTTATAAATTAATATGCATTTACTTAATAAATTTATACTATACTACTATACTTTTTTTTATTACATAAATACTGAATAAGTAAGTATATAATATCAATAGTCTATAATTTTTGATGTCCTTTGAAAAATAATTTTCATACAATTAAAAAAATATTATAATATACAATATTAGAAATAATTGCTATAATTTTTGACGTCATTTAAAAAAAAAATGTTAAACAATTAAAAAAAAATTATATTTCGTTTAATTTTTTTGTCACTGTTGCACCAAATTGATTAAATTCTCATTCACGCCATATAAAGAAGGAACTGAAAGAAATTAAATAATAATGTTTGACATATTTAAAGAAAATTCGAAAAAAATAGGAAATTAGATATTTTTTTTAAGAAAAAGTACTTATTAGCTAAGTATTAAGTAAAAAAAAACTTTAAATAATAATGTTTGACATATTTAAGGAAAATTCGAAAAAAATAGGAAATTAGATATTTTTTTAAGAAAAAGTACTTATTAGCTAAGTATTAAGTAAAAAAAAAACTTTGACTAAAAAAATGGTTAAAAATATTAAGTTGTTGTCAAAAATAAAAAAAAATGCTAAAATTGGAAACTGCAATTTTATGATTCTTTTTTTTAAATAATTTTTTACGTTCTTTGGAAAAGAAAATATTTTACATAATTTAAAAAAATAAAAAATTTTCTGTAATTTTTTTGAAACGTTGCACCAAATCGATTGGATGCATAATTACATTATATAAATAAAACACTAAAAAATAAACAAATAGTCATTGACTATTTAAGTATACAAAAAAAAAGTATTTGCAAAGAAAAAAAAAAAAATTAAAAGAGAATTGTTAACAACTTTGACTAAAAAAAAGTATAAAAATATTTAGTATTTAAGAGTCAATTTAAAAAAGTGTGTAATTCAAATTTTAGGTATATTTTTTTTTATCATTTTTGACATTCTATGAAAAAAAAAAATTTATATAATGTTAAAAAAAATTAAATAGTTTTCTTGTCGTTGTTTTTTTTAAACATTGCAGACACAAAGAAATAAAAAAAAATAGTGAGTGACATATTTAATTAATATAGAAAATAAAATTGCTACTGACAGTTGGTAGGAACCAGTGGCCAGATAGCGAAGAACCGCTGCCAATTGCAGCGAGTGGGGCAATCTCGAAACACTTAAGTGTGGACTGACCTTGCTTAAAACAAACTTAAACAAATCTTTATTCAATCGAAAAGACTGAATGAATCTGGAAAAGCACGCACCAACATTATTTACACAATAACAATAATAAAATTAAACTTACCGTTTCTCTGAAATGTTTAAAACGTCCGAATAGGTTCTCAGATGCTTATTACGCCTTAATTCCATAATTCTACGCTTTCTCTTAGCTTCAAAACAAGCAATTGAGAAAATAAATGGCATTTTTGCAATTTTTATAACTTTTTAACAATATGCAGTCAGCTGGTTACACCACAACATATGTGAATTTATCGATAAAAACGGGGGAAATATACAAATGTATCGAAAATAAAAAAGGAAATTATCGGCAAAAAATTCTGATTCCGGAGCACGCAAAACCGAATCCGCATAAAATTGTTCGGATTGAATTTTTCTGATTCCGGAGCACGCCTGATTATGTTTTTTTCAAGAAAAATTATTAGCGAAAAAAAGAAAACAAATTTTTAAAAATATTTTGGGTTACTCATAATATTTAATTAATATAGAAAATAAAATAAGTTTTTTTCAAGAAAATTATTAGCTAAAAAAAATAAAACAATTTTTAAAAATATTTTGGTTTACTCACAATTAATAAAAAATTAATTGAAGCCGTAAAGCTTTAAGTTTAAATACTAAAAATGTAGGCAAATTTTTTTTAGTATGAATCATTGCTTTTTATAATCTTTGGGCTTTTTGAAACACAACTTCTAAAACAGACCATAAACCAAAACTAGTAGCGAAGATTAAGCCTCATAAGTATGAGGTTTTTTATTTATAAATAAATAAATAAAATTATTTATAAATAAATAAATAAAATTATTTATAAATAAATAAATAAAATTATTTATAAATAAATAAATAATAAATCGATAAATTGACTTAAAAAAATTCGTTATCAGACGCAACTGAAATAAAAGCTAATACGTTAAAGTCAGAACTTGGAAATAAATTTCCCTCTGGTGTAAATCATTTATCGATCTGAAATTCCCTGGGCAATTTGAATTTTTATCTTTTTTATTTAAAACTTCAATTTTGTTATAGGATGCCTTTTTAACACCTTTTTAATTTTATTTTTTAAAACATTTTACAAAAAAACTAATCTTTTTTTTTGTTCCATACATTAAAAAAAAATGTTGTATATAAGCATGATATAAAATTATGATTATTTTTCTTGATTTTAGCATTTAACAATCGAGCTATAACCAAAATTTCAATCAGAAAGGCTGCAGTAATTCCAAACGAAACTCTGGACATTTTAATATTTCTAAATAGAAACTCAAGGATCTTATAATTTCGCTTGATATAAAAAAAGAATAAAAGAGTACTTAAAAATATGTCCAAATATTTGCTTTAAATTTTATTTTAAGATTTTTGTTTGGTTTTTTTGGTTTGGTTTTCACGGAAATGTATTGAAAAAATATGTATATACATGTAGGTTTTTATAAACTTTTTTTTGGGGCTTGCTTTGAACACCAAAACTAAAAATTTATCCTATATAAGGCAAAACGCATATTTAAAAAAAAAAGTTTAATTTAATTTAAATAAAAAAAAATAATTTTTTTTGAAAATCGTATTATAAAATTTTCTTTAAAAACATCGATATATTACGATGTTTTTGTTTAATATTTTTTTACAGAAAATACATATTATGTTGTTAATTCTTTTTAAGTAGTATAGAAAACTAATATATTTCTTTTTTTTTTTATTCGAAGATTTTTAATTTTACCAAAAAATGTTGACTAATTCCAAGTAATACACCAGAAAATGTTTCAAATCTTGTTTTTAAAGTTAAAGACTGTACAGAAGGAACTGAAGAAATTGTTATAATTCCTAATTACTTGTGAATGTATATATGGGTTGTAACAGAATTAGAAACTTCTGTACCCTCTTACTGCTCTCTCATAAAGACTTTTTTCTTTTTTACTAAGAACTATACACAAACTCTAAAAGAAATAAAATAATTTTAGATTAAGTTCGAAGGCATTACGTCTATCACAAAAACTTCCAGAACCACATTGAAAACTTTTTTTTTTTAATTAAGAAAAAAAATTCATTTTTTTAAATTGTAATTTTTTTTTTTTTTTCTATTATATAAAAAATATGTTTCTAAAAGGCCGTGGTGGTGGTGTCATCATTTATAACATTAAGCACATCAACTTGAATTATTTTTTAAAAAATTATTATTGTTTATTTAAGACCGGTCAGAGCATGCTAGATAAAAGCTTTTGGTAATCTTACTCTTAGTATTTGTCTGGGATTATGGAAACTAATGCTAATTGGTATGCATAAATGAATGTTACCAAGACGACATAGTCATAATATGTAATAATTAAATAACATATTTACTCTTAATTAATACTCAAGCTTTATTCACAGCACCAAAAAATTAGTTTTTAGTTTTGCCCAAGCTACAACGCACTGTGTACCCCAGCTCAAGGAAGCTTAAAACTTCTTTAAAGAGACATCTCCACAACTGTTGCTCTTTTATATTTAGCACTTTGTTGTTAATTTGTTGAGAATTTCTCAGTTTACGCAAAAGTTCTACAAAAAAGAGACAGACATTAATTATGCAAAATTTGCACTTGTGCCCCACTTGGTCAACATCAAAAGATAGCACAAAGTAGGCCGCCTGTCTATACTCAAAACCTTTGACACCCCTAACCAAACCCAACCACGCAACAGATCAAACAGCAAGGCGCAAATAACAGCAAACCAACTGTAAACAAAGCTGCGCTGCGCAGGACACAGCTGTTCGAACAGCTGACAAGAGCAAAGTGAAAAGCTTTCACCGCTTTCTTGCTCACGCAGCGAGCAAAGCTCAAAAAGAGCATTCAGTCAATTACGGTCAATTTGAGTGTAAGGTGGTATAACTAGTGCACTACTTGGCGTATGCTTAATATAACAAAATCAAAACAGTTGGCAACATTTAGTTACGTCAAGGCAGCGGCTAACAACTGCAACGTGGCTAATTAAAGGCCAAATGCGCCATAAATTAATAAAAAAAAAAATAGGAAACAAGAAAACAAATCTACATTTTACGGCTTAATTGTTAAGCCCTAAAAAAGTTGCCAAAAATAAAGTTAATATTTAAAGTGTCAACAAAAAAAAAAATGCCACCAATTGCACTAATAAATGAAAAACAATATTTTTGATTTGGCAAACTGCCAATAAACTACACTACAAAAAAAAATATAAAAGCGCAGCGGCTAGAAAACTGCACGGGAAAATGTCAAGCGCCAGGTAAAACTATGCCATATACTAAGCACATATATACATACTACGTAGTACATGCATATTTACATAGTCTGTCTATCATTATGCTACTTTAATGGCTGGCCACATGTTTGATATTTCTATTTGTTTTTATTGTTGTTGTTGTTGGTTCTAGTGTAATCAATAAATTGATTTTTGATTTTTGTTGTTAGCGTTGTTTTTTTTCTGCCTTTGTCATGCTTTATTTTTTTGCCTTCTTCTGTTATTGTACTGGGACAGACGCTTGGCGTCGCACTGACTGGCGCTGTTTGTTTTCACTTGATACATGCATATATACATACATATATTATTTACATACATACATATGTACATATATTATGTGCTAGTATGTGCTCCACTTAACGCGCTTGATAGAACTTGTTGGGCTTTGTGGCAAGTTGTGGCTAATAAGGATATTATATGAAACGTTTTACTGCCGGTTTTGAAGCACAAAATGTTTGACTTAGGAATCAGTTTTATGATTGGTCATTTATTTCCTGAAAGACACAAAAAGTTCGTTAACTATAGTCGAGAAAAATGTTCAATGTTTTAACTAATAAGCAGGAAATGTTTAGGGAAAAAGTTTCAAAATAGTCATTAAAATCGTGAAAGAACATAGAACTTCCTTATTTCTTTCGATGCTATTGCTACAAAGAAAATAATTCTTAGTACGGCGCTTGAGACCCTAGTTGAGTTCAAGAATAACTTTGCTTAGTATTATCGAAAAGATGTTTTTTAAAATTGTGGGTATTCGTTCGTGCTCTGAAAAACAAAAATTTTATTCGAATTGGTTTTGACACCACATACTTCATATTCAGAAATAATTTTTTATTTCATTGGTTTATTTTAATTGAAAGATGTAGAGCTGTGCTAACAAAGAGTTAGGGAAATATAAGAAGACATCAACGGTAAAAAATTTGGAATCGTGAGCACGCAAAAACGAAAACGAACAATATTTATACGTTTTCCGAATCACGGCCGATTATTCACTTTTTTTTAAAATATAGGATTGCATATGAAGTACAAATAAGTTTCCGACGTTTGACAAAAGTTGGTTCCAAAAGGTTTATTAAAATTGTCAGATTTATAGTTTTTAAATTTTTCAAAAGCTTTCATTTTTCCAAATATCTCAAAAACTATATTTCAAAAAGGAAAGAGAGGGACGTACGTATTCGTGTAAGCGAGTCAAAAATAAACAGTCAGTCAAAAACAATTTTTTTTATATTTCCAAAAATAATTTGATTTTCCAAATAACTCGAAAATGCCCAAAAATATGCTGTACTATGAATTACACTAGTTTACACGAAAAATTAACCTTAGTAAAAAAGTGTTTTTTAGGGTAATTTTGGGTCGAGAAACACGAAAATGACAACCTTTTTTTTTCTTAAGCACCGTTTTGGAGATTTTTTCGAAAAACATGTTTTTGGGTACTTTTTTCAGTTATTCGTCAATATCACTCGATGTCCCTTAGATTTGTAAACTAGTGTTATGAGCCCAAAAACAATTTTTAACCTAATCTATTTCCGATAAAGTCCTTTACATAATATTAAATCCAAACTTTATTTTATATTAACTATAAGAAGTTTTTTTTCTGACTAAAGGCCCATACGCACTTCGAAAAATTTATTAAATTAAATTATTTTTTATAATAAAATATTGCAAAAAATATATTAGTTAGTGCAGAACAAAATTTTTAAATTACAACAGAAAAACACTTCAGATTATAAGAAAATAATCAGAAGATACAATAAAGTTCTGCCCATCTTTCTGTTCGTCCCTCTAACCTTTCATCTGTTCATATAAGCCGTATATCGAAGGTATATGAAATTTTTCCAAAGGAAGTTTCATGGTTTGCTAGCACTCGTTTTAAATCCATCTACGAACGCAAATTTTTACAAAAAAATCGGTAGAGAATTCTGCAGTTATATGAAAAAAATTTCCAGAAGCTAAAAGCTTGAAACTTCATTGAAAAAATTGGTTTTTGTAAATTTGTTTGTACAAATGCCACAAGTCACCAAGTACGTTACGAAGAATCATGTGGACTATTTTACTTTTTCTTCTTTATAAAAATATTTAAATTATATAGATTTTACGTATTTACAATTAGACTGGACCATAGGTTAGGCAAAAGTTGAATCAAACGTTGATTAATTAATATTTATGATTACATATTAATTTTTTTCGCAATCATCAAATTCGCCTTTGGTTTACTTAGACAGACTTGAGATTTACATGCTTGTTGAATGTACCTATGTAAATACTTAAATATCTTCTTTGCTAATGACATCTAGTACACACAGTTAACATAGAATATAATTTAGCTTTTGCCTGAGCTAAGAATAGTTTTCTCAAGAATTTCAAATTGGCCCAAATACTTAGAAAATTACTACTAAAAATATGTACATAGTATAAATTCGAAAAAGTTTGTTGCATTTCTAGCTATATAATTTATAAACTTATTCATTATTAAAACATTGTAGCCCAAGGAAATGCTTTGAAATTAATTTTGTTATGTGCCAACAATGCTCAAATATCAAGTCCTTCACTTAGGGGCAGTCTCTCATAGGTATTGCATGACCAAAGCTCGCCTTGCACAAAGGATAACTGACAAAAGTCCTTCAATAACGCTTTTATGTCATGTAATTAAGATAATCGAGTTGCAAAATATGTACACACCAACACACACACACACAGATACACACACGGACACTTAAAATTAACAGCAAATTGGCAGTAGACAGTTAGTCCGAGCTTAACGAAGCTCAACGAAGACGTAGAAATGATTTACGAGGCCCCTGGGCATTGCCAAAGCTTTGTATACGAAACCAACGAAACGAAAAAAGGATATCTGATATATGCAGTAAAATATGAGATACTAAGAAAAAATTCTAGAGTTGGTTTAATTCGGGCGGAACGAATTTTGTGTACTCTATAGAACGGAACGGAACTCTTGTAGAACAAAGTTCTGAAAACATTGACCTACTCTTTTAGTGGCTTAAGCCGAAAATTTTCCAACTCGTTCAGTCCAAGTGATAATTGTAGATATAGCTGGAGCGTAAAATATATTCTATAAGGGAGCTACTAAACATCGGAAACGCAGTTGCGAAAGATTTTTAAATTTCAAAAAAAATAAAACACTTAAGATTATATTAAGATAATCAGGAAGATACAAGAAAGTTATGCCCGTCTGTCAGCCTGTCGGTCCATCTGTTCGTCCCTCTAACCATTTTTCTGATCATATAAGCTGTATATCGGAGGTATATGGAATTTTGGCAAATGAACAAAATACAATACATTTTATAGGAGCTTTTTTTGGAGTAAGATTTTTTTGAAGCTTCTAGCGCTCGAAAACTAATAACTTGAAAAGCTTGGCTAAGCAACTTTTTTGGCGTAGTAATTTTTAAAAAAATTTATAACTTGAAAAGCTCTGCTGTGATATTTTTTTACTTTTTTTTTTCACATACTAAATTTTATTTCTTGTGTAGCGAATAATTTGTGATCAATATTGGATTATAACGAAATTTGTATCGGTTGATTGCCAGCAAAAAATAAATATAAAAAAAAAATCAAAACTTTTTTTTAATTAAAATATTTTTTTGCGATATAAATAGTAACCTCGGTATCAATCAGGCTTTTAATGCAAGCGAAACGCTTCAAATTATATAAGCTCCACGAGTAAGAATTTTAGATATGGACGGAGGCATATCGGACCAAGGGCGTTCAGCTATTTCACTGTACCAGAACTTTTTTCAATACTTTTTTTTCGTTTTAATGTTTGCTGTCAGTTCTGGCATCTAATACTTTGACAGTAGTATCCTTGTATTCTTTATGATAAAGACTTGAATGGGTCTAAAATTGCATTAAAGATCTCATAAGTAGACGTCTATATCGAAATATTTTAAAGGTTTTCGAAAAAGTTAGTCTTACATATTCCATTGTATCACCGACTATACCGATTCAATCAAAACATTCTTTAGAAAATTAATTTAATATTGTTCAAATTAATTAAAAAATAAAAAATTTGTTGCCAAAAAAATACAATTTATCAAAATATGAATAATATTTTATATTTTCGAGGAAAAGTTCAAAGACGTGAAAAATATTTTGGAAAAAAATTTACTCATGACACCGACAGTTGTGAGTTCTTGGTTTCGTACATTTTTTAAATATCATTTAAAAATATAAAACTAAAAAAAAAAAAAAAATGTTATATTATCACTCTCATTTTTGGAAAAATAATAATGTGAAACAGCATCTACAGCTTATTTATTTATTTTTGTTCCATTTTACCCTGTCCCTATAAAGTGATAAGCGTATTATAGTTAGTATCCGGTACATCATACAAAAATGCTTATGGTCATCTCTGGTAGCGATTGACCCATGTCCGTTTGTTTGCACACCTGTTCTGTCCGTCAATCTCTCAGACTGCAATTTTTTTGGTTAAGCCGCAAAAGTCTCAGAGACCAAATAAATAAAATTAAAGCAGGTCCCAGTGGTAATTGTCGACGGTCCCTAAGCACAGGAATTTTTTTTTTTTTCAATTTTGTAAGCTCAAAATATATTTTATAATTAGAAAATGTAAAATAATGCATTCTTTTAAAATTATTTTTGCATAGCACTGACTTCGATAATAAAATTTATGTAAAAAGTCTATTCATGAATTAGAGCTTAAATTTATGAAATGAAGGAAACTCAAAAAACGTATGTAAAATTTTTATAGTGAGCAAAAAAATATTTTCATAATTGCAAAGCGTATTGAATGTAAAAATATTCATGATTTAATGCAAATTAGCTGGCAGCTGTCAGAATGAAAAAATAAAAAAATCACCCTATACATAACTCCTTCATATAGCACAAAAGTGCTTTCAGCTAAATCTTAACTAAAAGTATTAGTTAATTATTCTAAATCTTAGAAAAATTATCATATAAGTTTTGGGGAATCTATAAAATGCGTAATTTTATCAAATGAAGGGGACTCATAAACGTATGAAAATTGGTGGTAGTTCAAAAAAAATTCCTTAATTTTGAGGCGTCGTTCACTTAAAAATTCTTATGCATAATGGCAGCACCAGAATGCCATTAAGGTGTCAGTATCACCCCTTTAAAGAAAAAAAAATCATTTTAAAAAGCACCCTATATTTATTTCCCATAATCCAAATGTGTATTTGTTTACCTGATTCTTGACTAAAAGTATAAACGCCTACGTTGTCAGAGCTTTAATAATTTGAGCTTTAGTTTCTAAGCTAAATTGTACTTATATATAAATCAGAGGTGGATCCAGGTCTGGACCCCCAAAAGATGTAAAAATGGGTTGGCAGTTTTTTGCGAGCTCTGATATATATACACTTCAAAGTGAAGAGCCCACTCTAAGACCAAATCCTCGATCCGCTCCTGATATAAAAAAAAAAATTAAAATAAAATTATTCCAAGTCTTCAAAAAATTATAATTGCTTCGGGGTATCCAAAAAAAATAAAATATATTTATTTTGATATAAAATTGGATCTCTCGCTGCTGCTAGATTCCAATTGTTCAAGAAATTGTGTGCGTACATAATGATCTAGTTGTATGAGGTGACGTTTTCTCGTTATATTTATAGAGGCTATTATAAACGCCTGTACAAGCTGTTACAAACAACTTGAGAAATTTAAAATGCTTTGTTTATTGCCATTTTAAGGGTATATAAAAAAGTAGGCAAACAAATGTAAATTAAGTTAGCTCAAAGCAAACAGCAACGAGCCAACAGTCAAGCATTTTACTTTGGCACCAACTTTTTCATACTATATCCTTTTCATGTGCGAGCGTGTGTGTGTATATCCTTGTCTGTCGGTGTAGTCTCTGTTTGTGTGCGTGCGTGTGTGGTTGCAAAACTTTTAACCACAAAAGCCATTTTAGCTTAGGTGACAAGCCACAAGGCTGCGGTGGTTGCGTCTGCCGCTACTGTCGCCTGGTATTTGGTACTAAGTTATTTGGCCAACGTGGCGTATGAACGTTATGGCTTTTAATAGACTTTTAATTGCATTGGCTTTAACATTAATGATGCCGTTTCCTCTTACTCCCTGCCTAGCTTACTGGATGCCCTCTGCAATGGCAGCGGCGCTCGTCTGGCTCTGGGCACCGCGGTGATTGCTTATTTGATTGTATACAATGAAGCCTCGGCGCCCACGCTGCTCTTTGCCACGCTCCTGGCCACACTTTACGGCGCCATGGCAGGTAAGTCCTCCCAACCTAAGACCTAAGCCTAGCAACAAAGATGCTTAAGTTTCGACTTTATTAAATTGTGTGCACAGCGCGCTGTAAGACAAGTTTGCGTAGCCTACAAATACCTTATGTACGTGCTACCAACAAATTTGATTTTGGCTGCCTCTTTTTGGCCATGTGGATGGATGCCTTGGCAATAATGTGCGCCTGTGGCGCTTTGGCGCGCACATTGAGCTCTTGCCTTGATGCCATGACCGGCGGTTTGGCCAGAATTTTAATACTGGGTAGGTACAATATTTTAGGCCACACTGTGTGTCTGATAAAAAATTTAAAAATTCATGTTGCATACTTTTTGGCGCATGTTTCATTTATAAAAGTTTACTGAAAGCGTAAATATTTTTTAGGCCGCAATTCACCAGTGAATGAGCCATGGCCGGATGTGCTCGGTGTCTCGGTTGTTTTTTTGGTCACGGGCATGTTCATGCTGGGTCTGGAGGTGAGTGAGGTTGCAACTGTTATGAGTATTTAAGCTACGTTCAGACGAGCACGTTTTGATTGCACAAGTTATTAGCTGCATAAGTCCCATGAGATTTAGATTGTGTGTATTTAGACGTTTTAAGTGGAACGCGGCTGATAGGGGGAGTCTTTTAACCAAGATAATGCATTTCTATAGAAAACAGCAGTAAATTAGGAAATAATATAAAATGCATACTATATTTTTCAAAACCAAAAAAATTTGCACATACCTTAAATTTGAAGCTTAAATATATACAGCACTATGATGATTTTATTTTATTAGGTGACGAATTATGGACTTTAGCACAATTTACACCAAAAAATAGCTTTCGTAAAAATTGTATTGTCTGATCATTTTACGCAGCAGCTCAATGGCGGATCCACGGGGGTTTTCGGGTCCGGACCCCCTCGGGACCCCCCAAATGTTGGAAAAATGGGTTGACAGTTTTTTGCGCGCTTCCACTTCGAAATGAAGAACACTAAGACCAAATCCTGGATCCGCACCTGCAACAGCTTGTTCATAAATTAGTGTTTTACTTAAATTGAAATTCATCCAAAAGAAATTCGTAAAACTCAGCTTGATTGCTCTAAATCTGTTATAGATATGAATCATTTTTAAGGATTTTAAGTTTAAGGTTATCAAGTTTTTTGAGTCAAAATGAACGCTAAGAAAATTTAATTTAATTAAATTACAATAATTGACTTTCGATGACGTTTAATTGCATAACAGAGCAGGTAAAAATCAATGCATACAAAATTAAACGTTATTTGTATAAAACCGATTATTTTCATAAAACCGATTATTTGCATAAAACCGATTATTTGCATAAAATAATGCATTAAAAGGTTTTATGCATAAAAAGTAACTATTTGAACAATAAAATGTTAAATTAAAATATTATTTGCATATAAAACGATTATTTCATATTTTTCAACAAAACTTAATATTATTTTTGGACTTCATGGTCTCTGGGTGATCTCAGTCACTGACTGAGCAGTCTATTCAACCTAATATTATTTACATCAAAGGCTTAAGGCTCACGGTAACGCTAAATATCGGTCGTTCGGTAATTTTAATTAAAATGTGTATAAATAAATATTTACATAAAAAACGATCAAAACAAAAAATTGCAATTTCCATAAGATCTTGACGTTTGCTTAAAGCATTACTTTGAAAGGGAGAATACAGAGAGTACAGAATACAAATATTGGAGTTTTTCTTCTATATATTTTTTATCTATAAAACATTATTTCAAATTTCATAACATACTTAATTGCTCTGAATCAGCGACATTTTTTACAGAGATTAGATTATTCCTTACAAAAATGTTACTTACCTAATTTTAAACAAAAAAATATTATTTATTTTATAATGAACTTTTAAAAAAACTTATTTGATAAAGAAAATTTTTGAAAGCAAAGTTATTTTTCGAAAACCAATTATTTTCATATTTTCAAACAAAACAAAAATTACTATTTACATAATTAAATGGCATTGAATCTTAAACATTTTTACAGAGATTATTCGTTACAAAAAGCTTACTTATAGTATGTAATTTTAAACAAAAAAATATTATTTACTTTATAATAAGCTTTTCAAAAAACTTATTTGATAAAAAAAATTTTTTTGCCAAAGTTATTTGCGCAAAAACCAACTATTTTCATATTTTCACACAAAACAAAAATTGCTATTTACTTTAAAACTGGTAGTTTCCATATCTTTCGAAGATGATTTGCATACAAATAACTTTGCTTAAAAAACGACAATTTACAAACAAAATTTTAAGTGTATAAAAAATTAAAATATTATTATCATAAAAACGATAAAATATATTGCATTATGTTGTTTTGTAAAGTTATTTGCATAAAAACGATTATATGCATTAAAAACGATTATTTATATAATTTTCAAGAAAAAAATTAATATTTGCTTGTACAGCTGTTATTTACATAATTTTAAAGAGAGATTACAATATAAACCTATTTATAATAATAATATCCTCAATTAGTATAAATTTTAACCAAAAACCATTTTGGGGTTCTAACTTATTTTACTTTTGGCAATTTTTAGATCATTTCCCAAAGTTAAAATAATATCGTCTGAACGCAGCTTTATTTAAAAACTGCAACATAAACTTATACATATTATATTTTTTATATTATATATTTTTACACTTTCCATGTTCTCTACCCGCTTATCTCTTATTCTATAGCACTCGAAAGCCTTCAGCCTTGTAATGACTCTGGGCATGTTCGGTTTAAATGCAATTCTAAGTGCCGTGGGCTGGTGGCGTGGTGATTTTCTGGCCTGGTCACAAAACTACTTTCAACCAAATGGAATAAGCAGCGTAAGTACTAAGTGCAAATGAGTTAGGGTTTCTTTTAGGGGTTTTTTGATGTGGTGTTATTAGGTCAGTGCACTGTCGCTCTACATACTAGACTAAGCGACTGGTTTGTTTATATCGATTTTTATTTGTTATTATGTTGTTGCTGTTGTTGGGGGGGGGGGGGGAGGCCTAAAGTTGTTGTTCTAGTTTTGCATGCTAAATGGAAGCGCGCTTGGATCACGTGACAAGCGAAAATTGCGTGCCTTTGGCACAGGATATAGACTCTTGATTGTGACACTGAGCAGCAGTCGCTTTTATACACTATAATAAAGATATAGTTAGAAGTGCTATATTGGAATACGGCTGACATAAGCAACAGGTGAAAAAGTTAAAAATATGTTACGGTCAAAGTTAAAAGAAAAAAAGTTTCAAAGTTTTTTCAAATATTAAACTTCAAAATTTTTGCAGTAATGTTTTTTTTGGGTTACTGAAAAAATAGTTTAATAAATTTTATGCCAAATATATATAATTAAATGAGTCGTAAACCTGTGCAAAGAGCACATCCAATTGCATGATGGGAAAATACTTTTTTTGGATTGGAACTCCACTTCTTCCCTGAATGGATAATAAATAATAAATGTCCTAATAATAAATGTACTTCAAAAATTTAAAATACCCGTATTATATTTCGCTGCCAAATTTAAGTTGATACGCGTAAGTTTTGGTTGGTTGGTTCATATTTTTTCAACAAAATTATGTGGTAACACTTTTTTGCCTGTATTTTTTCGGACCTCTGCATACTGCTATGAAACGAGTTTGCCACCAAATGTTTGGCTGCATTTTAGAACAATTTTTTTTTCAAATGAAATCATTTTTTTTTTTGTTCGAACCTCAGGGTACTGCTGCCCAACGAGTTTGTAACAAAATGTTTGACTGAACTTCAGGACTTTTATTGAAGTTTGATTTTTGTTTTGAAGCGTTTTTAGCTGCTATGTACTCGCCTAGAGCTAAAAGATTTTTGACACTCGTAATAAATATTTCCAAAATAATGGTATTATCGTTAGAGCTATAGATAGTTTATTGCATTCCAGGAAAACTGGAAAAGACTCCGTTCCAAAAATTTGCCTAGTCTGGGACTAGTTAAAAAAAAACAGCCAAGCGAATTGACCCTGCATGGGGACATAAGGGTTGTACCATTGTCTCCTACTCTTGCTGTCACATCAGGAGCATAGGTTGCCCCTGTCTCAGTGTCCAGAATGTCTTGTTTTATGTGGACCACAAAAAATTACTTGGAATTAAACTGTTAAGGCGATCTTTGAGTATAAGCTTTGAGAAAAAGTGAAAGCTCTGCGGAACTGCTAAGAGAATGAAGCCTTTCTAACGTGCTCTTACGCATATTATCGCTTACAATACCCTTGCATCCAGGAAAGCAGAAAGACTGCGAGAAAACGAGGCGAAGAAAATGCCGCAAGTCCTTCTTTGGCTCATAGATTATGTGCCTTATTTCGCACTAAAACCTTCAAAAAGCCAATGAAGCAGTTTTTAAAGAGTAGAAAAGAATACAATTAAGAAAATGCAGAAAATCCTCTTTCCAGTCTTTCGATCTCGATTTGAAGAAATTTGGTGAATGTCCTACATCAAGCAACTTCAGTTATTCAGCTTTCATGACTAGATATGAGGACAAAGAATGTTGTACAGTGGGCTAGAACCACCCTTAAATAGTTCTTCTTTTGAAAGACCTTAATCTCTTTAAGGGTATTTCACTGTAGGTACTGCTCGCTTTTTGTTTATACTTTGTTTGTCTGGGTTTTGATTAATATCAAGTTCTAAAATGTGCTGGGAGTTGTTTGTACACCACAAACAAACACGACAAGAAAACTTTTCTAATAATAATAATTTCCATTTGCCAGTTTCTTCTAGCCACCGCGTTGCTTACCTATGCCTTTCCAGCTGATTACCCCGCACAGCAACGTAGTGGATTGCTACGCTTTACAGGCTGCATAACCGTGGGTCTGGTGACCATCTCACTTCTGCTGACTGCTATCTGCCTATCCACAGTAGTGCATTACAAGTAAGTGTTCCAGCTAATCGTACATCATCCCTACCCAACCAACCTCCAAACCTCTCTTTCAGACCCAATGATGAATATGTAGCCGTGCCGCTCTTTAACATCCTGGACGAGAGTGGCTTTCACAAACTGGTGCCCGCCTCCGCCTGCATGCTGCTTCTAACCAGCTCTGCTGCTTTTTTGGAGCTCTTTCCAGAGCTGTACGGCATTGTGGTACGCTTCGCCACCTCCGAGTGGCGCATTTTGTCCAAACAGATTAGCTATGAGAGCTCTGATAGCGGCAATCCAGTGCTGGCCGTCTTTATAGCTGGCAGTCTTTGTTGCATGCTGGCCTTTGCCTGTCCTCTCCAGCATCTCAGCTATACGCTAGCCGCCAGTCATATGACCTCGGTGTTCCTGCGCGCCTTTTACTTGCTCTATACGCCTTATAGACCCAAGTTCATGGAGCGCAGCAGCAGTGAGTCCTCGCTTTCGTATAGTCGTCTGTCCACGGCGCCCATTGCCAAGAGCAGCAGCACAATTACGGCCAGTTCCAGTAGACTCAAGCGTAGTCTATGGAATATAAGTAATTTGTCTAAACAAAGTGGTTTGAAGAAGCCAAAGAGCAAGCCAAAGAATAAGCAGGAGGTAGAAAAGGAATGGTTGTTACTGGGTGAACCTACATCACCCTGTCCACAGCGAGAGACAAGGGATGTGGAGTCGACGGTGCTTTCCGATGGCGAACCACCGGTAAGTAGCAAGATTAAATAATACAAAAAATTATTCTTTAATTATTAAAACATCTTTCTAGCCGTCTGACTTTGAGTATCCCGATAAGTTTGACAAGTCCGACTCAGATACCTCCACGGATATCGATGCCATAGTCGATGAGTATCGTCAGAAAATTAAGGTCAGCCTTGATACTATTCCTCTGTCACTCGTCAACTTAGCTTCAACTTTTTTCCAGGTCACCACCGCTGGTCCCCTGGAGCGCAGCGTACGTGTGCCCACAATCAGCTCCTGGCGTGTCACTATTTTCGCACTCATTGTCATCGGTCTGGGCATAGCGCTCTGTGTGGCGGGTCTAATGTTGCGCTGGGCTCCTGCCGCGCTTACTGGCGCCATTGGCGTCTTCATTATTGCCATCATGATGGGTTTTATACCCAAATATACGGGCAGCGTCATCAATGTCAGTCCCGTGCTGTGCAGCATGTGTCTGCTGCTGGGCGTGGTGCTCTTCTCCGCCTGTGCCGTACACTCCTGGCCAGGTGTGGTGGTCTGGCTGCTGTCCGGACTCATTTTGCTAATACGTTGTGATAAGTATTGCTGCAATTGCTTTGAACGCACCACAACCTTGGATGAGCAGCTCATACCCAGTGTCTCGGCTAAGACAACGACAGGGCCGGGTTCCTCGACCAGCATACGCATGCCCAGACCGCCCAAGGGTGTAGTCGGTTTGCCGCAACGTGTCAGTGGGCTTAGATGACAATCGGAGTCCTCGGAGGGCGAGGACTTGTTTCATGAGGATTTCAATGTGCGAGATTTCGATGAAGACGATGAGGATTGTTGGACTGACTAGGCGGAATGTATTGAAGTGTTTGGAAAGCAACGCCTTCAACCTGTAGCTAGGCTTCTAAAAAAAATAAACGCAAAGCGGTTACTTACCGTCAGGCAGAGCTTTAAAGTGCTGCCAAATTTTTTGGGCAACTTTTTCTAGTTAGATCTATTATATGTCAAATTCTACATAAATGTCTATAAGCTGCTCTTAGCCATTGTGAGTCAAATTTCAAATAGCTAGCGCTAACAGTATTAAGTTTCAATGCAATAAAGCTAATGCGGCTATTGTAATATACCAATTAAAGTGTTTTCTTTTTACTTTAATAACTTTATGTAAGATTATATTAGTTTTCCTCGAAAAACTACGAATTTGTCATAACGTTCTTTGAGGCTTTTAACTTTCTTTTTTATCTTCTTTGAAGCCAAACCATACTTTGTAACAAACATCTCTTTTTAAGCAACTTTAACTTTCTTTTTATAATCAAACCTAAATTTTAAGTATTATTACCCCTATTTTGACTAAAATTTCCTCGAACCTCATTGTCTCCCAATCCAAACTCAGTTGTAAGAAACTTACTCTTACATTGCAGGAAGGTTGGCTAGGCTAACCTAAACTTACTTTGAAGCAACCCTAACTAATCTAAAGTTTCTTCGAACAAACCCACCCAAACTTTTTAGATAATCTCAGCACCCGAGTGTGCAAGGAACGCACTAGCGCTATCAGCGGCTTACGCGGTCAGTGACATGACACATACCTTTTCAAGAAATCCTGTCGGAACGAAAAACGAGACATCGCGGATGGTTATCGAACTTGCAAGCACTCCAAAAAAGGTATTTTTGTTCTAAAAAAAAAAAAAAAAAAAAAGTTACGGACAAGGTAGCTAAGGCCTAATGTCATAGCTTTAGAAATGAGGAGAAAATGGAAAGTATTCAACACCCAGCCTGTCTCTGGGAAAGCCGTTCTTTGATGCCCTCTTGTGACTAGCCGATAGGAACCTATCTTTGTTTATTGAATCTTAAAAACTCTTTTGCAAGGGAAGGGAATAGTCAAACAATTTACCAATAGGAACCTGCCTCGGTTTATTAAATTCTCAAGAAAGGTATGCAAAATACATCCAGCACCTGCTACGTGATTGATTGCCTTGCCCTTCTTAAGAAACACCATTGGCTGACTAGCAAATTTACCAATAGGGACCTATCTTTGTTTATTGAATCTGCAAAACTCTTTAGCAAGGGAAGGGTATATTCCTTTCCAAACCTTTCTGTTGGCAATTATGAGAGGATAGGCTTTTACGCAACCAGTACATCGGAAAGCTTTTCTTTGAGTCTGTTTTGCCTGACTGGCAAATTTACAAATGGCAACCTGTCTCAGCTTATTGAATCCTGAACAATTGAACTGAGCAAGGGAAAAGTCATCCCCTCCCCAACCTTTTCTCTTTAGACCTAAAAAGCATCACAATGGACACGAAAGCCACTAGATGTCTTCTCCTCCCCATCAGCGAAGTGAGAGATAACGAGGTGTTTGAAAGAATCCATTGTCTGCTATATGATTGCAGGCACTTTATAGGAAACGACTCAGTACCTGGGAAACCTTTTTTTTAAGCCCTCTACTGGCAAATTTACCAATAAGAGCCCAGTTCATTGAATGTTCAATCAAGGGAAACAAATAGCCTCCGCTTCCCCAACCCTTTTTCTATACAATTATGTATAGAATTACAAGTCATGACAACGGACAGAAAAGACTCAAGATGTCCTCTCTTCCCCACCACCACTTCTCTTATAGCGAGTAGATGACAGAATGACAGAAATGCACCAAGTTCCTCGGAAGCCTTTCTTTAAATCTTAGCCTGTCTGTCATACTGGCCAATAAGGAACTTGGCTCCGTTTATATAATTCTCAATTGCTTTAGCAAGGGAAGCAAATAGACACTTTTACCCCACCGGTTATCCCACCCAACTCCACCACCTCCGCTGCACTACTTCAACACATTTCTAAGGTAGTACAACGGGCCGCAAGGTCTCTGGTTGATCTTGGATTGCACAGAGCAACCTATTCAACCTAATTTAACCTAACCTCAATTGTGTAAGCCTTATGTAACATTTAAGTTATTTTATTATACTTTTGCGCATCCTATCCTATCCTATTAAAGCCACACAGCAGCACTAACCCAAAATCATCATACACAGTTCAATCTTCATACTAAGCTACTAGCGTACCCTCTTACCAAGTTTTTTTTATGATATCGAAAAGTGAACAGAACAACTGATAGAATACCCTGGTCAGGACACTTCGTCAGCATTCGGAAGGGCAAGATCTTGGAATTGGCCTGATGAGACATAATGTCACTCAGTCTTGATGGCATTTACTATAAAGACTTGTATGAAGGACTGTCAGTAGTAACGAAGAGATTTCCCCCTTGTCTGGCGTTCCCTAAAGGGGTCCGTAGATTCCAAACAGGCAAAAAGAGCGCGTTGTTAGTCACCACTGGGTTCCTACAGCTTCCATACTTGTTCATTTGAAGCTCAATTGCATCCAGTCTCAAGTTATGACACAAGATGCAGTTCCTCACGTTCCAGTCAAACCCAGTAAGGCAGCGCACGGTCTCATTTCGAGTGTCCTGTATTGGTTAACTACGCAATCAAGCAACCTTTTTGATAGCCAAAACTCACTTATATAAAATCTCTTTCAAGCATCCCAACCCCAAATTTTTCATCCAGCTTTAATTTGATTGCTTTATTTGTTTTGCAAAGGGTACAAGAATGCTTAGTTGATTTAAGATTATAAAAATTAAATATTTTGAAAAAAAAGAGGGTTGAAAAAATAGTTATGAACTAATCCGCGTCCGGATGGGAGAACTTTTTATCGATATAATACGATTTTAAGGTTCACACTATCCAGAATACATATTATATCAAATTTTTATTTATTTATTTATTTAACATTGTAACTTAGAATAAATGCTAGGGAACAAAGTGGTTTAAAGCCAGTGCAACATAGGCCTTCAGGCTATATTATATCAAATATTCAGTTCACTCTTATGAATTCCTCTTTATTATCCAGCACATAATCCATTAACTCCCTTATAGGTTCCATAATAGTTTGCTCATAATCAGAAAACACTTCCATTACTCTTAGGTACAACTCATGGCGTTCCTCATTTAAATAATAGTCAAACTTTTCGGGCTCCTCCAAACGTAACTTGTTTGCCACACCCTTGGGCAATTTTATCAACGGTTCACATATGGCCCACATGGTCAGTGCTGCCAGATGTGCACGCTTATAGTTTCTCAAGAAGTTCTCTTTGGTTAAAACATTAGGCGATATGTTTAATCTGGAGAAGCGTGAATGCAGGCGGTCTATGTAATAATCCAAACACTCAGGGGTTATTGATTTTCTTAAACCAGGGGGCGCTATTAGAAACAAAATAAGCAGCACCTCCAATATTGGTGGTCCATAGGTTATAAGCTGAAAGTCCACGAAGCAGCAGGAGCTCGGCACAGTGGCGTTATGCTCAAATTTATAAAATATATTGAGATTCCAGGAATCACGATGACAAAACACATTGCGTTGGGTCCTAGAAATTTCTGAAATTTTCGAACTCTCAGCTAGTATGTTGAATAGATTTTCCGAAATAAACTTCTGAGCTGAAGGAGTTTGATAATTCGGATGCCGCGACGCCAGAAAGACAATGCACTGTTTAAAGATTAAGGCCAAATATGAATACATTCGTTTCCGGTAATTAATTCTAGCTAACCTTTATGCCTGCTCGAAACCATTCATTGTTGGTAGTCATATGTATTTCAAATAGCTCATCTCTAAAACGTTCTCCTATATTGAACTGCTCGGCTTGCTCCCAAGCTATGCCTGCGGCATGTAGCTCTGCTGCTTGAGACAACACCAATTTAAAGTGTTCCAGCGTGTAATTCTCGGTGGGCTTGACGTGACGATGCTCTTGAGTGAGATCTTCCAGCACTATAAGATCCTTCCGCGTATAGAAACAACGCGCACAAAATCGCTTACTAACTGTAAGTTGACTCTTTAAAGTAGATCTTTATATCATATAGTAAGTCGGGAATACTTACCATATTTTTGTATTTTGGGTAATATTTGTGTATAGAACTTTGCCTCTCTGCTAAAGAAACCCATGCGTTCACATGCTTCTCTATACGCAGAATTATTACGCGGCAGAGATTTGATGAAATATTTAAAGTCTTGTCTAGACTTGTGGTGAATAGTTAAGCATAGCTTATAGTATTCACCATTATAGCCTACAAGTTCACTTGAACCCGGTTTTAGCTGGGAGCCTAGTACCACAATTTTGTCATCTTCTGCTAAGCCCAAAGTGCGTCGAGCTATGAGTAAACACTCATCTGGACTGAGCAGTTCCGCGCAATTCAAGCTCATCGTCCAGCTAGTTTTAAACGACTGATTAAGAAACATTTTTTTATTCTCAAGATTGTTGTAGATCTTTGATTGAATAAACTATGTTTGGAGACTTTCTTATCTCTATCATATTTACTATTTCACAATCTTAATTTTAATTTGAGCTGTTTTTGGTTCTATCTACATTTTGCCAAGCGATGTGAAAATTGATTGTAGCTTGGACTTTCGAAGTTAAGATACACTTCCCGGTAGCCTACCGCAGTTTTAACCAAGGATCGCTGGCAACTTCTTACAAAGGGTGGGCAAAAACATTTTTTTCAATACACCCTAAGGGCTTTCACCCCCTGCTTAATAATAATATTAGTGGGAAATACTGCAGTGCAACCCGTAGGATCTATTGTGCTCCCTTCTAGCCCTTGAGCACCTCAACTAGCCCAATATTTGCAACAAACTTTGGTCTAGTCGGGTGATGATGGGATGTCATTTATCGATACTCTTTGCCCGCCGAGGAAGGATGTCTGGCTAGGGCGTCACACTCTGCAAGTATATGTAGGGAGGTTTCCTCCTCAATTTCACAAAACCTGCATCTGTTCGATTTCACGATACCAATAATACTCAGGTGTTACCTGAGTCTGCAATGTCCCGTCAGTAAATTAGTAAGTATCCTAAGGGGATTCTTGCCCAATTAGGATATTTTCTTGAACCGGACATGAATAGTTGCTTGTTGTTGCGGTCCAGTCCATTTCTCGTCTAGAAATTTCTTCTTTACTTAGCAGCTGTTTAGCGGTGTGTCTGCCAATGCCCCAATAAGGTTCAGGCCCTATTAGTGGTCTTACAGCAACATTTCTCGTCAGCTCGTCAGCTGCTTCGTTCCCGTTAATATTCTTGTGTCCCGGGATCCATCTAAGAGAGACTCTGTTCGATTGTCTGATGGTTGAGTTTGGCTCTGGTTTCCTGAACCAACTTTAAATTAATCTTCAAGCCAGTCATCGCATTGATCGCGGCTTGACTGTCTGACAGTATGGCAATGTCTCTTTCTCTATATTTTCTATCTAAGTTGATGTCTACACATCGACCTATGGCGCTTACTTCTGAAATATATACCCAGAATTCTGACAGTCGCGAGACTCCCAGTCTGGTGCCCTCTTTGGTCAGAGACCCGTCCGTATACCACACAGTGGTATGTCTTTTCATAGGATGTATCTCCCCTAACGTTGTACAATTCTTTTTGTTACTCATAATAGTACTTAAATTTCTATCGAAGTGGTGATCTGTGGTGGGTAAGAGGATTGAGGTGACCATTTTACCCAATTCATCAGCATCTCTAGCACTTATTATGAGACCCTTGCCAATTCCCTCGGCTGTCCTTCTTAGCAGTGTTGCATTCATTTGGAGCCTTATAACGATAAGGCCTTAAATATATACCCAGAATTCTGACAATCGCGTTCTTGGTCCCGCAACTTTCAGTCTGGTGCCCTCTTAGGTCAGAGGACACACAATGGTGTGTCTTTTCATAGGATGTATCTTCTTTTTTCGAAGTGGTACTCTGTGGTGGGTAAGAGGATTGAGGTGACCATTTTACCCAATTCATCAGCATCCACTTATTTCGTGACCCTTGCCAATTCCCTCGGCTGTCATTCTTAGCATTGTTGCTTTCATTTGGAGCCTTATAAAGATAAGGCTTACTTTGCAATCGTTATTTTGTCGACGTTTGTTACTTGCCACTAAACATCTCATGAAATTTAGCTTAACTCACTTATATTCACCCTAAGCCTTTAATGAAGCTTACCTAACTCTGAATCTCATTTTTAACCGGCCTACACTCCAATCTTTCTTTTCTTAAACCAACCTTACCTCATTTATGAGCAAACCAACCTTCATACAAAGTCATTAATACATCTTATCACACTTCTTGACTTATCTTAAAGTTTTATTTACTTCTTCAACAATAACAAGCGCATCTTATATAACTAGCAGTAGTTTTCACCTGCTCAAGTAAATTCCTGTTCATTCTCCAATACATAATCCATTAACACCTGAGCTGGGTCCATTATAATCTGCTCATATTCCGGGTGCATTTCCACTACTCTTAGATACAATTCATCGCGCACCCCATTCATATAATAGTCAAATTTTTCGGGCTCCTCCGATCGCAGTTTGTTTACCACACCCTTGGGCATTTTTGTCAAAGGTTCACATATGGCCCAAATGGTCAGCGTTGCCAGACGTGCGCGTTTGTAGTTCTGCAAAAAGTCCTCCTTGGTTAAAACATTCTGCGAAATCTTCAATCTGGCAAAATGTGAGTGTAGGCACTCCAAGTAATAGTTCAAACACTCGTCGTTTATCTCTTCCCTGATAGCTGAGGGTGCTATTAAAAACAACACAAAGAGCACATCTAGTATGGGCGGACTATAGGTAGCTAGCTGAAAGTCCACAAAGCAGCAAGAACTAGGCATAACGTCATTGTTCTCAAACTTATATAATATATTACGATCCCAGGAGTCACGATGACAAAACACATTGCGTTGGGTTTTAGAAGTTTCACAGATTTTAGAACATTCCGCTAATATGTTGTAAAGTTTTTCGGAAATGAATTTTTGAAGTGCAGCTGTTTGATATTTCGGATGCCGAGCTGCCAGAAACACAATGGACTGTAGATGTGCAAAATAATGAGTATACGCTTTTGCGGAATCTACTCAGAACTCACCTGCATGCCAGTTCGAAACCATTCATTCTTGGTAGTAAGTTGTAGTTCGAAGAGCTCATCTTTAAAACGTTCTCCTATATTGAACTGCTCGGCTTGCTCCCAAGCTATGCTCGTGGCATGTAGCTCTGCTTGTTGTGACAACACCAATTTAAAGTGCTCCAAAGTGTAGCGCTCAGTGGCTCCCATATGGCGATATTTTTGTGTAAGATCCTCCAGCACCATAAGATCCTCACGTGAATAAAAACAACGCGCACACAGTTGCTTGCTGGCTGGAATTCATTTTTTTTTTTTATAGCATATCTATCATAGATCTATAAGTTAAAAAACTTACCATATTGCTGCAGTTTGGTCAATATTTGTGTATAAATTTGCGCTTCCTTGATAAAGAAACCCTTGCGCTCACATTCGGCTCTATGGAAGGCATTATAGCGCGGCAGGGACTTAACAAAATATTGAATCTCCTGTCTAGATCCGTGCTGCACTGTTAGACGCAACTTGTAATATTCACCCATATAGCCAACGAGTTCACTGGAGCCCAGCTCCAGCTGAGAGTCTAGCAGCACTATTTTCGCATCTTTCTCTAAGCCCAAAGTGCGCTGAGCTATGAGTAGACATTCATCGGAACTTAACATTTCCTCACACAGCAACCTCATTGTAAAGCTATCTTTAAACAACTGACAAAAAATTTTAAATTTTTGGCGAGATAGGTGAAGATGTTTGTTTGAATAAACAAATTCATGGCATATTCCTTATCTCTTTTATTTCTTTACCAAACTAGAAATGCTGATTCGGATGCTCGGTGTGGGTTTCTTAATTTTGGCTGTTTTTTACTGTGCCACAAACTAAACTATGTAAAGATAAGACCAGTTTAGTTCGAGGTGTTGCAGATTGTATTCCCTTAGAGGCAAAATAGTACATATATAAATAATTTAGTTATAAGATGTGAAACATTTAAAAGAAAACGAGTATGACTCCAAAATCTTTTTACAAAAATAATTAGGTCGAATCGATATAGCCCTGTCTGTCCATCTCTCTCTCCATCCATCCGTCAGGCTATCGATAAATCGGGATTTTTCGACTATAACCGTCCCAACCGTCGGAACGGGCAGCACCCTATTCTTTTATTTTATTTAATAAAATTGTAAGCCAAGTTGATCACTTATAGGGTGATTTTTACTTGCAGAAGTCTCCGGAGTTACCTAAAGTATAATCAGGGTAACTAGAGAATTCGATATACCGATGTTCGTCTATCCGTCAAGGTAAGAGCTAGAGCAACTAAACTTTCAGATTAGACCATTATTCCATAGGAGATAAGTTTATTTTATTTTTTTGATATCGGGCAACATTATATAGCTCCCATAGGGGTGTTTCAGAGAAGCTCAAAAAAAAACAAAAGTTTTAAGATGGATAATTCGTTTGTTTATGAAGATATCGTAACCAAAGGTTGAGTTCCCCAGCACTGTACCAAATTTTATCAAATTCAGTTGACTATATCATATAGCTCCCATCGACCAAAATACGTTTTTAGGGCATAACTCAGTTGTTTATGAAGATATCGTGACCAAATTTGGCAAATGAATAACTCTTGAGTTCTGAAGCAATATAGCAGATTTGATTGTAATATGGTGGCGCAGGATATCACTAAGTCATCCACGTCCGAATTTAACGTCGTATCTTTAATTCAAAAAATTTTGGATTCTGATCTCTAACCCCACACTTCGAATAGCTGTAGATTATATTTGATTGAGACGTTCACCACAACTTAATTTGGAAATGACTGAATTTTCGATGAAAACCAAGATCAAAAGGTAGAACAACAATTGCGTCTGACTCTCTTCCATCGAACCTCCTCCATATGACATATTTTGCCATCAAATAAAATTGGAACTGAATTGACGGTGAAAACCAAGATCTGGGGAGAACGTCAATTGCTTCCGGCTGTCCCACCTCCCAAACTCTCTGGCCGAGGTACAAATCTTAACGAACTCACGAATTCCTCTATGGCAACTTTCGTCATGTGTGTTTTGACCCATGGTGGCGTATGGTGGCATATGGTATAATATAATAAGAGCGTCACAGCGTCATAATATGTGACCTTTATAGAAATCGTAATGACGATATGGAAAAACGTATAACACTGATTTTCGGTTGTACAAAACTATCGAAATATTCTTTTCATCAAACCATAACTAGAGCTCTCAGTCCGAGATACAAAACTTATTGAACTAACGAACTCCTCTATATGACAAATTGCGTCATATTTTAGTAGATGCACGTTTTGTCTCATTGTGGCGTGACCAACTCTTACACATCCCGAGATTTATGTTCAAGACACAAACCCAAATTCTCCTTCATATAGCAACTTTCACCATGTGGTGTCATATTATGCTATGGCATATGATATTATGATTATGAGCATGATAGCAAACATCTTACGTTGGTTAATAACAGTATTCATAAAAAATGTATGTCATATATATGTTAATATGCCGATAAATTTAAAAATTTACAGAAACTAGTAGGTATAAGTGGCAAAACGTCAAATTATGTGCCAAAAACTAATCAGGTTTATATAAAAAACAAAAGGTATGAGTCATATTATGACGATATGTCCATATGACGCTAAAATGTGACACTTTTATAAACAAGTTGAAGCGGCAAGGCGCACAATTATGTCTCAAAATATATCACACTAATTTAATATGACGTTCCAACGGCTTAAAAAATAAATTATGACAATGCGCATATAAAATATGACGCCAGAGTTTGAGTATGTTTTTTTAATCTTGGAAATAGGTTTCAGTACATAGAACACATCGTTCTCTAAATGTGTGCAAAATTAATATACCTTAAAAATGACAAAAATTAGGGTACAATCATCTCTAACTGGTCTCTTGTAAATAAACAGATAAGGCAAACTTTTATATGGCACTTGTTCCCATCATTTTTATAAGCCCCATTAAAAATAATCAAATTGTATTTTTATTCAATTATATAATTTTACTTTTATTATATGTCAAGCCTAACAAATCATCCACACAATCGTACATATAGCTCTTGAATTCCTCATGCTCACTCATAAGCTTGAGCACATCTTGAGTACGATCTACATTACAAAAACGATGAAAGTCTTTAGGTATAGTCTCTTTTAAATTTTTCAAATAATTATTGGGTAGGCGTAATATAGTTGCAGCTATACAATTGTAGGTAGCGCCAAAGAGAGCAAAGTCTTGAAGAGAGCGCTCGAACTGTTCCCGACTGAGTTCCAGCTGTGCATTGAGGCCCATGCCTTGCAGCTCTTTTACCAGACTATCATAGTAGTGATCGATGCAAAGTTTTTCCAGCTCTCGACGTTGCTTGGGTTCAATATTTAAATAGCAGGCCATAAGAAAATCTATGGCTGGAGGCGCATAACGACACAGTTGGAAGTCCACGAATACGCAACCCTCGCTATAAGGTCTGGTTTTATGATAGAACACATTGCCGCCCCAGGCATCACGATGACAAAAGACATTACGATGAACTGGGGAGGTGTTGACCATATAGTAGACGCTGTCCAGGCGACGCGGTAGCTCGTCAACTATGTAGGTTTGAGCTAGCGGATCAGCTAGCACTTTGGGATGTGTGGCTATTACCTCAAGAACTGCCTGAAAGGAAGATAAATATGAGAAAATAAAATAAAAGATTTACACCATAATAAATAAAAAAAAATAAAAAAATAGAGATACCGTACCTTTAAGCCAGTGGTCCACCACACAATATCGGGATCCACGGACATCTCCTTTAACCATTCTCTCAACTGCACTCCGATAGTGAGTTTGTGGCGCTTCTCATATGCCATACTGCTGGCATGCAGTGTAGCCAGACCTTTGAGTATGGGTAAAAGTTCGCATTCCTTGAGGAAACGGGTTTGCTCTGGCATAGAAACGTAACCCAAGTCCTCAATGTTTTGCATGACAAAGAGATCATCACGAGCGTAATAACATTTGGCGCACCAAACATGGGGAGCTGAAGAGGTATAATATAAGTAAAGTAACACAAGTTTAAAATTACACAAAGCAACAAAATTAAATTGGTTCCATAGGTTAGGCACAAACAACAATTGAGATCACCCACACACCAGGAGGCTCTTGTGTTGCTTTATTGTGTAAGGGAAGAAAGAAGTTTGAAAGAATCAAGAAGGGGGGAAGGGGTAGAGGAGGATTATTTCGAGGGTCAAAGCTGGTGGGCATTCGTGAGGATTCGACAAAAATGGCCTGATCTCTTATGGGCACATTTGCCAGACTGCCCATGTCATCAAAGAATGGTTTGTTGGTTTATTATTGGTTCGTTAGTTCTCACTTAAGGGGTTATATACAAAGTTGGGGCTCGAAAAATCAAAAATTTTTTTTGGGATATTTTGAAAGTACATACTTTCGAAAATATCTGCGCAAAATTTCATCCAGATCGGATCACTGGTTTTCAAATTACAGCCGTTTGCAGTGATTATCTCGGAATGCGTTTTTTTCAAAAGTACTGTTGCGGTGAACGTGATATCTCAAAAACTTTTCAACCGATTTTCAAATTTTTTTTTTTTTAATATTCGTGTTTACGATCTCGTGTACTTGAACGATTTGTTTTTACACCAGAATATATTTTTCTTAAATAATTTTTTTACTTTTTTGATTTCAGTTCAGCGGTTCGCCTTAGAGAACGTTCACCGCAAGCCTCTGCAAAAAAAAGCGTTGCGGGGCATGGGCCATAACTCTGACAATTATCGAAATTTTGCCGAAATTCAAATGGTTTTTACTTCTTCGATAGTACTACTAGAACATTGGGTTTTGCTTTTTCCAATAAAATTTGCATAAAACCCTTTTAAAAAATCACGAACTTAGCTCACTTTTTCGCCCCAACTTTGTATATAACCCCTTAATTTTTAAATAATAAACTAATTTTGCAATTTATTCAACTTTTTTTTTTTTTAATAATAAATTTTCTAAAATAACATAACCTATTTATCGGTAAGAAAATGGTTCATATAAATAAAAACTAAGTTTCTCTATATAGTGTTTTAATTTTTCTTTCAATATTTTCCAAAATCGATGAAATAATGTTTCTGACGCTGCACACTGGTCCCGCTTGGCCAGATTTTGGTCAAAATAGCCCCAAAAAATGGTTTAAGACATATTCAGTTGCCAGCGCCAAAAAAAAATATAAAAAAATATAAAAATTATATGATATTTAGTGCTTTTTAAATAGTTTCCTGTCTATGAAATATGGTCCAATTTCCATTGACAAATTTTTTATCTAAATAATACTATTTATTTTTGAAAATTTTTTTTTCGAATTTCGAATTGAAATATCTGCATCTTAAAAAATGTGAGGGGGCACCTGCTTTTTATTCAATCAATTTTTTAACAATATGCCTTGAAAATTATATTTTCCATAATTTGGCCAAATGTTGCAATCTGGGCCCACTGTGCACTGTTACAAATAAAATATTTTAATCAAGATTTTTAAATTCTCGATTTGATTTGTTAAAATAAGACAAAAATACCTAAATCAAAACCAAATGCTTAAAATAAGACCAAAAATATTTAAAAAGGACTATAATTCCTGAAATAAGAATAAAAAATAATATAATAATAAATAAAAATAATGATTTATCTAACTTTGAAGAATAACAACAACGCTGATGGCATGACCAAAAATTCTTAAAAAAAAAGACTAAAGGTCTTGAAATTATATAAAATAAGATTTTTAGCATAAGAAAATTTCAAACATAAAACAAGAAAAAATATTATAAAAAAAAATAGTACCAAAAATTTTTGGAACATGACTTTTAAACTAGTAAATCATAAATCTTCTATTTCTATTTCTTCTACTATATCTTCCTTCAGATCTCTCAAATTTTTAGATCTCAGAAGCAGTCCATCCATTTGTTCATAAAATTGGCCAGAAAAATTTTATTTTACGTTTGTACAATATCCGAAATTAAGATTTTGATCACGATTTTTTTTCCGGCTTATCTGAAGTTTGATAGTTATAATTCTTAAATAACTATTTGTAGCATAATAAAATTTCAAACGTAAAACAAGAGCAGTCAGTATAAAAATATGACCAAAAATTTTTGGAACATTACCAACGATTTTCAAACTAAAAGTCTTTCATAAAGAAAAAAAATTCAGAAATTGCGATTTTCTTATTTTCTTTCTTATCATTAAGATTTGTTGGTCCCAAAAGCAGTCCTCCCATACTATATATGAAAATAATTTTTTCCTAAAATGTGGCATAAAAATCTTATTTCAAGATTGTTCAGCATATCTGATGTTTGAAGGCTTTAATTTTTAAATTTTAAATTTTTTCGCGGCTTATTTAAATTTTGAAGAAGGTTATTTGATGATGAAATAAACATAATTAACTTTTGCATCAGTCTTACAACAAAAAATAATAATTCCGCAATTAATTATATTTCCGAATACTACCAGAAGATCTCAATGGCCTATACCATCAAATTGCATCCACTCTGCATACTATAATTGTTTAGATAGCTAATAATTTTCTGAAAACAAATTATAATCAGATTAATCTTTCCAATAAAAATGTAAGTGATATCAGCTAAAAGATTCTTCTAAAAATTTAAATTCTTGTTGCATAGTGTAATAAAAGATTTGTAGGTCATACCCTGCTGTTAGATTTTGGAAAATTTGTCCAAATTTGTTAGAGTTGATAAATTTTGGCAACATTAATCTAAAACTTTAAATTTTTCATGTATAGCATTATTTTCTTGTTGCACAGTGTTTCAAAAAATTTTGGTGTCATTCCCCTGGAAATTATTCTAAAACTTTAAAATCTTGTTACATAGTGCTACACAAAAATTTGGTGCCATTCCCTGCTCTTAGATTTTGGGCACATTTTTCTCAAACTTCAAATTCTTGTTGGATAGTTTTATAATAGATTTAGATATCATTCCCTACTGTTCGATTAAAGGAGCATTCTTCTAAGACTTTTAGTGTTGGTTGATAGTATTTTGAAAGATTTCAATATCCTTATCTGCTGTTAGGTTTTAGAAACATTCTTCTAGAACTTTATTTTCTTGTTGCATAGTGTTGTAAAATATTTTGGTAGGGAACTATAGTCATTCTCCTAGAAATTCTTCTAAAACTTTAAAATCTTGTTCCATAGGGCTATAAAAAAATTTGGTGTCATTCCCTACTTTTAGATTTTGGGAACATTTTTCTCAAACATCAAATTCTCGTTGGATAGTGTTATAATAGATTTTGATATCATTCCCCACTGTACGATTTAAGAAGCATTCTTCTAAGACTTTTAGTTCTTGTTGTTAGGGTTATAAAAGATTTTGATGTCATTCAGTCAGATTTCCATTGTTAGCAATAATCTAGCGATTAATTTAAAAGATAATAGTCAAACCTATAGAAGACTTAAAAGATTTCATGTCCTTGATCTCTCAAGTAGATTTTAATTCAGTATTTTCTTTCTTTTTTTTTTTGTTATTTATACTTATAATAACTACTAGTTCGCTAAATGGAGACAAGCTGCTCCTGTCATTGTTAAAATAATTTTATATAATTAACTGACTGTTTTGGACAGATTGTAAATAAAATGAGAAAAAAAAACAAAAAACAAATTAAAATTCAGTCAGATTTTGAAAACATTTTTCCAAAACTACAAATTCTTGTTGCATAGTGTTTTGACTAATGCTTTAGATTCTTGTTAGTAGTGTTATAAATGATTTCAATTCTTGTTGCATAGTGTAATAAGAGATTTTCCAATTACTTACAGTATTCTTTAAGTTCATTGATCAGCGTCCTATATAGCGTAGCCTCTTTCTTCAGCATGCCCATTTTCTCCATATAGAAACTCATATCCGCATTTTGGTATATAACCGACTTGACAAATAATCGCGTCGTTTGCTCCAGTTCTTCATTGTCAACTTGATAACTAAGCAGCAAATGATAATACTCGCCCAGAAAACCCGTATGCTCTGTGGCCGCCACAACCTTAAAGCTCTTCAAGACCCCCTGGGTCTGTCGTTCTGTTAACAAGCTCTTCAATATCTCTACACAATCTTGAAAGCTAAATAAATCAAGACGATCTTGACGCGTAAGCACCGGCTTATAGTTCGCATTAGCCATAATAAATTAAGTTAATTCGTAGATTAAGCACGTTTATATTACTTCTTTTTTTTCGGTTACCAAGCCCCCACAGAATAAACAACTCACTGCTTGAGATTCCGTAATAGACTAATTTACTTTCAGTTTTATTTTGCTATTTGTATACATGGCTTATCGCGCTCTTTTCTAGTCTCTCAAAAAGTCGCGTGCCCAGCTATCAAACAAAAATAAACGCTGCTTTATCAGCAAGAATTACTCATAAAGATAACGCCAAATCAGTCCAGCACCATGGAGAGTGCTTTTTCCATGATTTCCTCACAACAATCCTGCATGCAAGACCGAAATTCTGCATTCTCTTTCATATAATCCAAAATCACGGCACTTCGTTCAATATACTTAAACTCATTGGTGACATAGGCCTTGGGCACTTTGATGACCGTCACAGCCACCGCTCTATAGACAACACCGAATAAACGAAACTCTTCATAGCATTCCAGTAACTCCGGCTTGGCTAGTGCCTGCGCCGCTTCCAAGCCAAAATGCTGCAAGTCCTCGGCCAGCCAATTGTAATACATCTCCAGACAGCGTTCTTCCAGACGTTGCCGCTCTGGTTTCGTAAGATTCATATACATACAAAGACTTAAATCTACAGCAGCTGGACAGTAACGTGCGGTCTGAAAATCTATCAAAATCGGTGCAGTTTGGGCTTTCGAAGCAAAGAATATATTAGCAGCCCAGGTATCCCGATGGCAGAGCACATTACGATACTTCCCAGAAGTGCCAACCTGCTCATAAATACCATTAAGTATTTTGGGCAGCTGGAACTCTATGAAATTTGCATATTTTACGCTTTGATATTCTGGCAGACTTTTGATGACCGCCAAAACAGCTGACAGACCCGTTGTAAACCAGGATATATGCGGCGACACGGATATCTCCTGTAAGTACTCTCCAAAACGTGTGCCTATATTTGTTCCAGTTTTGTGCTCATAAATCAAACTGGAGGCATGAAAAGCGGCCAAAGAACGCAGCAAATGTAGCAATTGGGATTCATCAAGTACAGTGCCGGTGCCAACTTGAAAGCCACTTAATTTGACATTCTCCAGCACCATTAAATCGGGGCGGGCATAGTAGCAATTGACGGACCATTTAAGGGTGGCTGTGAAGTATAGTAGATCGTATGGGTATTCGATTCGTATATAAATTGCTCAATACTCGTGTCAAAAAATAATGAAAAATATATAAAGCCTGCTCAGAAATTTTTTGCAATAATTAAACATTTTTCTCCAATAATAAAAGGTCAACAATCTTGAGGTTTTTTTTTTTTTTAATAAACAAAAATTTCAAATGAATTGGAAAATCTTTATTATCAATAGAAAGAATCGTTCTTGCCATTCACTTTTTAAAAATAATCCTTTTTAAATGTTGGCCGCAACTGCGCCGTAGCTCGTCCAAGCGGAGGTTCCAATTTTCGATGAAGCGTTCGAGCATAATCGTCGGTATCTCGCGAATAACACGGGTAATGTTAGCCTCTAATACTTTAATCGTAGCTGGATTATCCACAAACACTTTAGACTTCACGTAGCCCCAAAGAAAAAAGTCTAACCGGGTGATGTCACACGATCTTGGTGGCCAATTCACCGGTCCGGAGCGTGAAATTAATTGTTCACCGAATTGGTTCCTCAATATATTCAATTCTTGTTGAAACAAAATGTCGTCGAGATCTCGGGCTTCAATTTCAGGTAGCAAATAATTCGTTATCATGGTGCGATAACGGTCGCCAATGACGTTACGGTCTGACCAGCGTCATTTTTGAAGAAATATGAACCGATATCCACCGGCCCATAAACAACGCGCTGGACGAGATCTATTCGGTCGAGTGTCATCCAATAATGAATATTGGGTCTCAAATTTGTTGATAGCGAATAGTACGATTTGTAAACGTTGTTCGGGTGTAAGTTTTTCCATGATGAAATGGCAATGAAAACTGAATAAAAAAACACATGGCAACTTGACAGTACTCCCGCGTGGCTTATCAAAAAAACCTTATTGAAAAAAAACTTCCAGATTGATGACCCTTTATAAGCAATAAATATTCTGTACTGGCCAGACATTTCGTCTCACAATTTAAAAAGAACAAAAATTTAAAAATACCAAAATTCTGGCCGGAATATAATAATCATTCCTTATATTATTATTATTACGCGTACATACACTAGCTTAATTCAAACTTCGATATATCGATACATCAATTATTTTCAGTTACTAGCATCGGAAGCATCGCCGATTGCTAGCAATGTTATGAGAATAATAAAGAAAACATTGAAATATGTTTTCTTCTTTGAATTAAAATTCTCATGAATGATGTTATGTTTGAGCTTCCCGCCAGCGTTTATAAAGATAATACAAAATTACATAACCTCAAAGGCCCCCATTAAAAAATGGTATTTTGGGGGTTATTTCAAAAAAGTGATTTGCTGTTTATACCTCGGATTCGGATTCAGCAACCAAAAAAAAAATTTCTGGGGTGCTTGATATTATTATTCCGAGAGCAATAAACCTCTAAAACGAAGCATCTCAAAAGCCTGGCTTGACCTTGGATTTGGATTCAATGACCACAAAAATATATACAAAAAATACCGGACAAGCGGTCATAACAGCCAATTGATTTTCGAATTCGGAGGTTAGACCAATTTGGGCTTTTGAGGTTGCCGAGTCCGAATCCGAGATTCAAAAAACACATAAAAAAAAAATGTTGAGTACTATAAGTGGAAAAAAACTTTAGGCTTTTGGAGCTTAGCTCGGAAACCTGAAACACTCGAATTCAAATCCAGCGTACCAAATACCGTGAAGAAAACATGCAGATCAGACCGAACCCGAAATTGGTTTTTTTTTTGTGGCTGTGATATCGATAATATGCGTCTGTAGACAGATTCCTTCAAGACGTTTGAGTTATCAACAGGAATTAGAAGCCGATCTTGTATCTCATTGTTATCTCAGCTCTCTTGTGTGGGTTAGTTACTCTTTACTTAGATAGGCTTTTAATAAGATAGGTATAATACGTAGGTATAAAATCGCAGAACGAACAGTTTCGGAAATGCGAAAGTTCTTGAAAACTATTTTTGGTCTATTTTGTGAGCCGAAATTTAGAAAAATGTATTTATCAATTGAACTAAGATGTAAGTAAGGTTGTTATATACTATATGACGCCATATTTGTGGCACTAAAGGCGGTCAGTGGCGGATCCACGGCGGGTTTTCGGGTCCGGACCCGAAATTTGCCGAAGCCTTGTTTTCCCTTTTTTTTCAAACAGAGTACTGAGCCTTATTTAAACAAATGTATAAGACTTACAATATTTTTGCATCTTAGCCAGTACATTTTCGTAGAGCCAGGCTTCTTTGGTAAAAATGGATTCCTTGAGTGGTTCGTCGCTTAGTTGAGGTAACGCTTTAATAAAAAGCTCTCGCTGCAGTGCAATTTTTGGTCCAGCCTAAAAGTATGCAGCAAAAATTTTTAAAAAATAGTTCATGTTTGCAATATAGTATAAGTGTCAAAGGTTTGCATAATGGATATAAAATTAGTTTATTTTAGAATTTTAGATAAGATTAACATTTTTTGCAAAACATGCAAATAAAACAAATAACTTTATTCAAGTTCAAGCATGCACATCAAACGTGTCGTTTTGCCCTTTGGTAAAAAACATTAAGATCAGTTTGCTTGATTAACCCATTGATACACTCACATAGCTCAATGACAGTGCATAATAATCACCCAGATAGCCAATTGCATTAGTTTCAGCCAGAATGTGATAATCCAATAGCTTCGCTGGCTTCTCGCCTTCTGATTTAAGTAAGTTTTCCAAGATTTTCTCACATTCCGCTCGCGTTAACAACATGTTGCGTATACGTTATATATTTATATGTTTCAAAGCGTTGCGCTCTCACACACTCTATTTGGCTCTCGTTGGGAAACTTTTCACAATATTTTCCAATAGTTTTTCTTAGAAAAGCCGTGTGTGTCTGAGGCGCGTAACACTTGTGTACTGTGCGCTCGTGCATGCAAAAATTAGCTCGATGCGCTCCGAATTTTTATAGGGCGATTATAGCAGGTTCGCGCGATAAGATATATGGGAAACAGTGGGACCACAATATTTATACCCTGTGCCCAGTGGGTCAAGGGTATGCCAGATTTGGGAAATGTTTTTGTAATTAAATCCTGATACCATACTGATTATCAACATCTTGAGTAGCAATTGTGTACACCTATAACTCAGAGACCACAGCAGCTGACGACACCAAATTTTTCGAACAGTTTGTTGCTTCTCCGTATAAGAATTTTGGGTCACGGATGTCAAAATGACAAAAATCGGACAAATATAACAAAGTTACAGTCAACACTAGTATTAGCTCCGTACTCTTCATCAACCTTGCCTAAATTCTTCAAATTTGATAAGTGGCCTCAAGTAGTATACAAAACTAGAACTGATATATCGATGAGACCGCCTACTCCCCGCAATACCCACTCCCCAACTTTTTATTGATTTGCGGAACTCATGGCTACAACTATTATATTTCTATTGAAAACTGCTTGTGCACTGCTTACAAGCAGTTTGGGCGTACAAACTTAAATAGTTTTATTAAATCAAGCAGAAATATAATTCAATCCGGCAAAAAAAGAGTACAGGGTGTTCCACTGTCGGACACCACCGCGACTGTATCAAATTTCTTTTAATTGTATTTTTATTGCGCATTGTCGCGACTTGTGAATGGCAGCTGCGTCTTCATTAGCATTTGCAAGCGTCGCTTTTCATAAATAAATGTTGAATAGGGTCGTATGGTTATATAGTATATAATCTCCACAAAGCTGAGCAGGCTGGCGCCCACAAAGAGTCCGGTAGTGCCACCTATGGATACTACAAAGAAAAAAACTAGGTATTCCAAACTTTTAGGGATTGTTTTTGCAAACGTACCCACCAAATCCAGCTTGCCTCTCACCAAATTACGCTTATAACGCTCAGTGGGCAGCTCAATCAGAGCCACTTCTATCTTGGATACAGGACTTTGATGTCCATATATGTTATCCTTGTTATCATGTACAGTTGTTATATCCACCTCTGTGCAGGAGGGCAAGCAATCGCATACCAAGCCCTTGCGTCCACGTGACCATTTGGCTATTATTACCGATAAATCCTCATAGTTACGATTGAGACACTCCAGACCATCCATGTTACACATCTGCCAATCGGGTGAATTCGGCGATAAATGACTGGAGCAGTTACACAAAGCCATTTGTCTATCCTTGCGACATTGTACTGTACAGGCGCTATAGCTATAATAGCGATGCACGTCCAGAATATTCTCATCGGCAAAACGACAATTACGTTGCTGCACACTGGTCTGTCTTATGGCCTCATCGTTTTCAATGTCCCGCTTGGATATATAGCGACTGTTTTCTTAATCTTAAGAAAAGTTGATTATTTTTGAAAATGATTATTGAAAACTTACACAAAGGATATATAGGGTCCAACCACTAGAAAGTCCGTTTTGGGCGTTACTAAAGTGGGTACCTCCTCAGGACCCAGTATGAAGACCTTTCGATTTGGGAAACAAATAGAACCAAAGGAGAATTAGATACTTATGGACAGATGGAGCTAGCCTCACCGAATAATTAGTAGTTTTTTTTTTTTAATATTAAAATTATTTAGTCCTAAGGGTCTTTAAAAGCAGAAGTTCTGGGATCGTTATAAGAGGGGCGGAGTAAATTATACAGACGCACAAATAACAATTCTTTGTCGGGTTAAAGCCGAATCCAAGCTCCGAAAAGCACCAGGAATTCAGAATTCTGACATAACCTCAAAAAATTCCTTATGTAATATACTACATAATTTTCGCAAAGCTGAAAAGTCTATATAACAAGCAGTGGCAAAAGTTGGAAAAATAGTGTTTTGCGAGCTCTGATATATATACACTTCGAAGTGAAGAGCCCGCCCAAGACCAAATCCTGGATCCGCACCTGATAACAAGGTATTTTGAAGAATCCTGAAGTGCTGGTGTTTTTGGACCTCAAATTCGGATTTAGCAACACCAGAAGCATATAATTAAACTTGTCGGACAAAAAAATTTTTATGGGGTTTTTTGAGGTTGGACTCTAAAAACATGTGGGGGGTAAACCGGGTCTGGAACCAGGACCACTGTCATATATTGAGGCTCGGCGCTGCGAATTTTGTCAAAAAAATTCCTTATAGGTTCTAGTTTAAATGTTTTCAAAGGAAGCACCCGACACAAACCCGCTCCCGGAATCCGTTCTGGCTCTCGTCGGCACTTTGAACATACTAGTCTAGCCTCCCAATACGAATATTATATTAATTTTTTAACTCATTAGTTTTTAAATTACTTCAACAGGGGCTTTACGAAATTCCTATAACATATCTTAAACTTACCGTAGCCTCAGTATGCAATTCCATTGTTAGCGATCCAGGACCCGTATAACGATTGGAATACATATTCAATTTAGAGCCCAAATTGTAGCTGAAAAGAAAGGATTAATATTGCATTCCGACTGTTGCCTAAAAAAAAAATAGTTCCATATCCCCATTTCTACACTTTTTTCTTCCAAAATGTCACAAAACAGAAAATTAACTTCTTAACATGGAACTTGTAAAATTGATCGTCCGTTTTCTATCAGAGTGAGGCGTGCTGAAGGATAAAACTACATTCAGCAAGCCATACCACCATACGAAAAAATATTCTGATTTTCAATTTCACTAAAATTTGGTGAAAATAAATTTTTATGAATTTTTGACTACATAATCAAGATTTTAAATAAGAAGAAGAATATAATTAAAAATTATTTTGAAATTTATAGGGACCTAATGTATTTGAATTTTATAGTACGGGAAATAAATTTTTACTAAATTTTAATAAAAGTGTAAACCGAAACAGGCCGGTATATCTCAATGAGCTCACACCGAGGGAAATTATTGGGAACAGAGTGTCCAATGTAGAAAGACTCACAGATTAGTCTGCAAAAGATTTTGACTAAGATCTGTCAATGAAAAGGATAGAAGGAAGAATGTCTCACCGAAGCATACTATACGTATACGTAATACCAGCTTCGAACAATCAAAATATTTAAATGGAAGAGGTTAGATAACAAGCACAAAGTTTGTCATGGAAAATATAATCTTATGGGAGTCCACATCCGAAGCTATAATGATACCCAAATCCTACGCACAACTACTTCTTCCAACACTCACCCCGCCTGCATGGAGTTAATAGCATAGCATATGCCCAGCTCCGTTTCCATGCGATGAAAATACTTGCAACACTCAAAGGGTTTATTATTCCACATGCAATTCTGAATGGAGTCCACGCAGCTGCTCCGAACCAACTGAGCATAATAGGAGAAATTGGAGTAGAAACAAGCTCCAGCGGGTTCCTCTCCACCGCATTCATGCACAGTATGATAAGATTCACCGCGAAAGAAAGCAATTTCGCTAAGCACTTCTTCCAAGGTGAAGTCGTGATCAGCGCCCCATAACCTGGAAAGAAATTATTATAAAAGCTCAAGTGAATACATGTTTGATTAGACCTACTGTTCCGCCACCTCCTGTATACGATCCATATTTTTAGACTCACAAACAATAATTGCTGGAAAATTGCTATCCCAATCACGATAAGAGCTCTCCACCACAAAACTAATGGCATTATTCTCAAAAGCGGCTGTGGATTGGTAAAAATATAATATATAGGGTTTGAGTAGAGTATCAAGTTAAGTACCCAGTGAGGCCTTGATGAGCAGCCAGGAGGCATACCAGGAGATAAACAAGCAAATACCCCAAAAGATGCGCTCTATCCAGCTGGCATCCTTGTCCACTATGAAACGGGCGCCATGTAAAGTTGAGTTCTTGAGATATTCCTCGATGCTGTTGCGAAAATGCATTGTCTAACAGTCCGGTTGCAGAGTTGGTTAGCTACTGAAAGGAACGGCCAACAATAAAGCGGAATATATTATCCTTACAACACTGTGCAGCAAAATAAATGTTTATTGGAGACCCTGGTGACCTTATTGTGTTCTCGATACACTTTAATTTTTTTGTGGATAGTTTCCTTTTTTTTTATTTCATTTTCTTTGAGTGAAGACACACAAAGAATTTATTTTTAAAACTCACAATTATTTAATAACAGAAAATTTACTTCAATTTTTAAAAAAAATATAATTTTTAAATATTAGAAAAGTATTATAAATTGAATAATTTAAAAAAAAGGACATTAATTTTCAAGAACTAACTACTATGAAAGCAAGGGTCTATCCAACTGAAATCGTATAGCCCAATTTTTCAAATACATAGTTCGTTTCAATATTAAAATAATTTAAAAAAAAATATTTTTCAAAATTTAAAAAATGCAAAAATTTAACTAGAATATAATTTTCTTTGATTAAATTTTAAGTATGTTATACTTTTTAAAAAATTTTAATATTGAAAGAAAATATTTAATGGCAAAAAGTCACCTATTCGATTTGAGTTTGAAGGACCCCCTATTTTTATTATAAGTAGTATGTAGTAGTTCTTAAAAAAAATTGAAGTAGCAATTTTTAAAATTTTTTTTTATATTTTTTGTTTCTAAAAATGCCCTTTTTTAAATTATTTAATTAACAGCAAAAAAAATTTTTTAAAATTGCTTACTCAATTTTTTTTAAGAACTACTACTACTTGTAATAAAAATCATGGGTCCTTCCAACTCAAATCGAATAAAATTATTTAAAAAGTATTTTTCAAAATTTCGTTTTAAAATCTAAGAAAATTATTTTTGGTTTCAATACTAAAATTATTTAAAAAGCATTATTCAAAATTTTAAAAATAACTGTCGGTATATAATTAAGAAATTTATAAAAATCAATTTTCTTAGAACTAATTAAAATATGGGCGTTGATAAATTTTTTATCGGTCATACCATATTTTGCTTGAGTGCTAATTAATTTATTTTTAAAAATTTACTTTTTAATAATTTAAAAAAAAAATATATATATTTTTAAAAATTGAGAAAATTTTGAAAAAAAAATGGATAACCTAAATTTTAAGAACAACTATAAATAACATGGCCGCTTCTAACTCAAATCTAACAGACCATTTTTCAAATATGATTTTTTGGTTAAAAATTTATTTTTCAAAATTAAAAAAAAAATATTGTCGAATAGTTAAGATGTTATGAAAAACTAATTTTCTTAAAACTATCTTAAAATATATAATATATGGTTGCCTCATTTCAAATCGCACAAGCGTCTTCTTTGGATATTTTATAAAAAAAATTTTTTTATAATTAATTTGTATATTCATTTTTAGTCCTTTCATCTTAAATCGATGTTTTGTTTGCTTTGTTAACTTAATTTTTTTTATTTGAAAAAATCGGAAAATTTTTTTTAGTTAGCAAACATAAAATTTTTTAAAAAAAAAAAAAGTAATTCTTATTTCTTAGAAATTATTTTTTTTTTTTTTGATGTTTATTTTTTATTGGTAATCAACCGATACGAATTTGGTTATAATCCAATATTAGAAATTATTTAAATTCCTTTCATCGAAATTTTTAGGAATAATTTCTTGCGCAATTTTTAATTTTTTTGGTTTGAGGTAAACTTTTTCGAAAAAAAAAAGTTATTTTTCGATCATTCCAGATAATTTGTCCTTTCATCTCAAATCGATGTTTTTTTTGCTTTGTTAATTAAATAATTTAACAATTTTGTTTCGTAAAATTTGTTTAAGTAGCAAACATATAAAATTATTTTTAAAAATTCAAAAAAGTAATCTTATTTTTTAGAAATTATTTAAAATACGAGAGTCCTTTCATCGCAATTTTTAGGAATAATTTCTTACGCAATTTTTAAATTTTTTGGTTTGAGGTAAACTTTTTCGAAAAAAAAAGTCTTTCAAGATAATTTGTTCTTTGTTAAAAAAAAAATTAGTAATAAAAAAAAGCCTTTATATGAATAAAAACGCATAATATCAAAAGTGTATATTTTTATCATTCTTATCTAAGCCTAGCGATGAACGAGGCTGATTATATTATTAATAAAGAGAAGTGAAAAAAAACTCCATAAAGTTTTATAAATTACTATACTTAATTTAAGCAAGGGAGCTCTGGATCTACTCACTTCACAGAGTTACAGAATTCAGTAGCGAAGACTTTAGCAAATAAGCTAGAAATCGTTTATAACAAAGTAGAAACAAAGAACCTGTTCCGGATGCCCCTTAAAAAATATCAGAATTTATAAAAAATTTTAAATAATTAAATAAAAGAACTCTCTAACACACAATTTTTAAGGCTACAGTATTTACATAAACTACCAGGTTCCAAGTCTCTTGTTGGCCAGTGTAATTGACCATCTCGATAAGCTGAACAGCTGTTTTATTTCCCGCCGCAGAATAAAAAAATCATATAACCGACACGCACTCCCAAATATTTGAACAATGGGGGCCTAACCGCTTTATAGCATGTTTACGCCGGACTTAAGATATGTTTGCTCCAATTCCCTATTATCATAAGAGTGTTAACTATTTCACCAAAATATTAAACCTTTTTTCAGCACTCGCCTTTATCGTTCAACGGACTGCGTCAAAAGTACCTCTGTCAAATGTTTAGACGTACTTTTTACGGGTGTCTAGACCCATGCAAATAATTTAGGGGCTGATAAGTTTAAGCATCTTTAGTCTTATATTATATTACAACGTCTTACAAATTTTGTGCCGCCTCTTATCTTTCATTACCAAGACATATATGTATCACTTTTTTTTTATATAAAGCTGTTGCCGCCTGGCTAAGATCTATTCATTAAGTTTTGATATGGCTACCGCTTTGGAACTGAGCAGCAGCGAGATACAGGGTCTCTGCCGGCGCTATTTGCATGCAGAGCAATCCAATCCGGATTTTGAGGTGATAAGCTATGAGCTGCAGCGCACCTCGGACTCACCTGCCGGTTTTCTGGGTAGCCATTTTTATTTACAAGTCACTTTGCGCCTGGTTACGTCGGAAACGGATGCACAACTCAAGCAGCTGCGTTTTTTTGCCAAGGCAGCGCCCAGCGGCAATGACGCACATATGGATTATGTGGAAGATTTTGGTGTTTTCAAGAAGGAGATTACCGTGTATCAGCATGTGCTGCCGGAGCTGCAAAGCTACTGCAGTGAGGTAGCGCCCAAATGTTATTATGCCGATAAGAATCTCTTGGTTTTCGAGAACTTGGCAGAGCAGGGCTATCGCATGGGCGCTACACGCGATGGTCTGCTTAACTACGAGCAGCTACATTGTGCTTTGAAGACGCTAGCAGCGCTGCATGCGGGCTCCATCATACAGGAACTGCGCACGGGCAAGCCTTTGACGCAGACCCAACCCAGCGCTGTGGTGGAGAATGCCTATCCCAGTGATAAACCAGCCGAACATCTGCGCATGATACATTTTCGCAATACCTGCAAAGTGCTGGAGCAGTACGTGCAGACACTGCCCAAGTATCAGTCCAACATGCCGCAAGTGCTGGCCAACTTTACCAAGCAGCTGTGCAGCATCTTTGAGCTCATCAAGCCCTCCAAGCGTTACCAAAACGCTTTGCTACATGGTGATCTCTGGGCTAATAACATGATGTTCCAAAACGGCAAGTATGGTGAGTTGCCGCAGCAGTGCCGCTTTGTGGACTTTCAGCTGGCGCGTTATGCGCCGCCAGTGCTGGACGTGCTCACGCTGCTGACCATACCCACCACGAGCGCTTTTCGTAAGGCACATATGAATGACTTACTAGCCGATTATTATAGCTTTATGACGGCGTTCTTTAAGCGTGCTGGTTTGGATATAGCACAGTGCATGAACGAGCAGCAGTTTTATGAATCTGTGGAGGAGTATCGCATTGTGGGCATTATAGAGAGCTGTCTCTTCTGTCATCTGGTCATACTGGCGCCGCAGGTCACGCAGTTGCTTACGAGTACAGCGGATGGCTTTAATGACTTCTTTAGTCGCAAGCGTATCGATATCTGCATGGAAAACTTTCAGAATGATCAGCTGTACAGAGCACGCATGGTGGACATGCTGGAGGATTTTGTGGACAACTTTGTCTTGAGCCAAGACTAAAAAGAGCACTAATATATCCATATTGGTAATAAGCTTAACCAAACAACATATTAAACTTTTGCTCTTTTGACCATGCTCTTAACTTGGCTTAGCTTTTTTACGCTTTGTCGAGTTTTTCGGTTTAATTTCAAAAACTTTAAAGCTATGTCCAAGCTGTGAAACTTCCAGTTCCAAGCCTTTCTTGGCGCTGTCATGCTTGGATTGTGGCTTGTCTCACATTGCGCATTTCAGTTGCCAATCGGCCGCGTTCATTACAACAACTTTGCGGCATTTGCGCACTGCGGTCATTTCCACCAAGTTTTTAGCCATCTTTACAAGATCTACGCGACGATCTGAAGTTCAGTGTAGTGCAAGCTATTAAATAAATTTATTTACAAAATTTTAAAAATATTCCAAAGTTTTCGAAAATAAATGTTATTTTTTAAAACACATCATTGAAAAAAAATTTCAAAATGTAAGTTTGTGTGTCAAAAAAAACTAGTTAAAATTTAAAAAAAAAAATTTTAAAAAATCTAGCATTAACAATTTTTTTTTTTTAAAAACTAACTAATGTGTCTACGAACAAAGAAGTGAATCATGTATTTTTAAATTTAAATATAATTTATTAAATGAAACATTTTACAAAAAATTACTTAATAAAAAAAATAATTCAAATTTTTTTTAATATTTTATGAAAAATATTTGTTTTATATATAAAATATTGATTAAAATCTGTACATAAAATAATACATTAAGTATCAATAAAAATCATTAAATTTAAAAATTAAATTAATTAATTTAAAATTAATTTAAATTAATTAATTAAATTTAAGCATTAACAAATTTTTTGCCTAAATTTTTTTTCAAAAACTAAAAGGTGTCTGCGAACGAAGAAGGGAATCATGTATCCCACGGTATCACAAAAATGTATTCATTAAAAATTATAAACAAAATTTTCAATAAAATTTTAATATTATTTATTAAATGAGACATTTTACAAAAAAATAAAAAAATAATTCAAATTTGGTTTATTATTTTATGAAAAATACTTGTTTTTTAAAAATTATGTATAAAATATTGATTAAAATCTATAAATAAAATAATACATTAAATATTGCATAAAAATAAATACTTAGTAAAAAAAAAATTAGGCACTAATTTAAAAAAAAAATTCATTATAAATTATAAACAAAATTTTTAATAAAAATGTAATATAATTTATTAAATGAGACATTATACAAAAAAATAATTCATATTTGGTTTACTATTTTATGAAAAATACTTGTTTTTTTTTAAATAATTTATAAAATAAAATACTTAGTAAAAAAAAATTAGGCTCAATATACTAATTAAAAAAAAAATCATTAAAAATTATAAACAAAATTTTCAATAAAAATTTAATATAATTTATTAAATGAGACATTATACAAAAAAATAATTCAAATTTGGTTTACTATTTTATCAAAAATACTTGTTTTTTAAAAATAATTTATAAAATAAAATACTTAGTAAAAAAAAATTATGTATAAATGTAATTTATATATTATAACACAAAAATTGTTACATAATGGGAATTTAAAAAAAGTTTTATACACCAAATATATACCTAGGTATATTTTTTTATGGCAATCAGCCGATAGTAAAAAAGTTAAAATAAATTATATCGACTAAGAATCGAAACCTGGAATTCGAACCGACTTTAAAAGATTTGAGCAGGGATCGCAAATAAGAGTTATGGGATGGAAAAAAAACAAAGCGAAAAAGTGCTTCGGATGAAAGTGCAAGCCACTATGTGTCATATTTTTCAAAGGACTAACCGAAATAAGTATAAATTTTTATTTTAATTTTTATCAAAAAAATCAAGCGTTACTCTTATTTTTTGACTTTAATAATAAAAATTATGAATTAATATTGAGACCAATCCTCTACCAACTCAGTTACCCTTATTAATGGTTTAATTACAATAATTGGTACTCCACTCAATACATTTCGTTACGTGACGATTTGATTATCATTATACCCTGTACTAAAAAGTACAAACGGTATAATAATTTTACTCTTAGTATGTGCGTTAAAGAACTTTGTTCTTAAAAAAAAAAAATGGGAAAACACAAGCAAAATTCAAACAGCCACACGAAAACGATTATTCGGATTCGAATTTTGCCAAAACCTTTCTTTTATGCGATTTGAAGGCAACTGCTATGTTGCAATATAAATCAAAAAGAATTGGCAAATAGCTTTAAAAGTCTACTCATTTTAAACTGAAATAATATTTTAAATATTCTTTAATATTTTTCAAATTAAAATAGATAGGTTAGGTTAGGTAGTACCGGTTGACCCCTGGGGGGGAGTCACACATAGACTAGGTAGTCCTTAGTGATACCGGAAGGTGCGGCTGGTGTACAAAGCACGCTAGTCGTCAATTATATGCGTGTGCTTGGCAAGCGCCAGAAGCCTTTGAGGTGCCCTATCGGCTGCCTCTTCCAGTGAGGTAAGCCATGGTTTTCCTAGGTAATTGAGTCACGATGTACAGAGGGCAGGGCAGCTGCATATGAGGTGCTCCAAAGTCTCTTTGACGTCTGTCTCCCTACATTTCCTGCATTCATCGTTGTTGGTAATGCCTAGCTTCTTATCGTGGGTTGCTGTCAGGCAATGACCAGTGAGTATGCCCACTATAAGCCTACAATCTCTTCTTGGGAGTTGCAGAGTATACTGGGCTAATTTGCTGTTTATTCTCTTGCACATTGTGCGAGCCGTTCTGCAGTTCGTTGTGGTGTACCACCTTCTATCAGATCTTACTACAGCGTCCTCTTCTGATTTGTGGTTGATTGTACTTAGAGGAGTCTTTAGATCCTCAAGTGACGGTTGACTCAATGCGGCTCCTTCCTTTGCGAGCCTGTCAGCTGTTTCATTTCCTTCAATGCCCTGGTGGCTGGGTACCCAGAAGATGCACACCTCCTTCTGGGTGTTTAGTGCATCTAAAGCGTCCCTGCTTGCCAGTACACTTTTGGAATTGATGCTGAATGCTTGCATGGATCTGATTGCCGCTTGGCTGTCAACAAATATGTTTATTCGATTCTGCTCTAGGGTGAGCGCTAGCTCTGCAGCCTTCTTTATGGCGAATACCTCCACCTGGAAGATGCTACAGTGGTCCGGCAACTTGTAAGACACCTCCGTGGGTGGGTCGGTACAGTATATTGCGGCCCCAACACCGGACTCCATTTTGGAACCGTCCGTGAAAATTTTTGTCGCTTGTTGGTCCATGCCGATTTTCCAGTCCTCTGGTCCCATTAGAGTGAGCGTTCTGGAGAAGTTGTTTACTGAGGTCATGTAGTCCGTGCTATTGTGTGTCACCCCTTCAACTTTGCTGTGCCCGTAGTTCGTTAGGGCCATGTTCCCTGCTTAAAATAGATAGCTGATCGAACAAAAAAATTTCCCTATTAATAAAAATGTTGTAATTTGTTGTAATTTAAATTTATTTATTAACTTATAATTTGACAATTCATTTGTTACATGTCCGTACACTTTGATAGAGAAAAGTAAAAAAAATAATCGAAATAACAGGGGTGCTATGAATAATCGATAAATTATATGGTATGATCGGTACACGATAATTAGTTTACATTTCAACAAAAAATGGCTAAATCGAGGTTAATTTCAATAATTACACAGGCTCATTTTCGAAGTAATTTGCTGCGTAGAATCCGAATCCGGGATCATAATTGGCCCACCACGTCAGGATTTTAAGATATTTGTGGTTATGTAGGAAAAAACGCCGTTTTTCGGGTGATGATTGTCAAATAAATAATAAAATAAAATAAGAAAATGTAATATTTTTTTTAAGAAAATGTAAAGGTTAAAAACAATTAAATATTTTTGTCAAAATTAAATAAAAACGAAAGCACGTTAAATTAAGACGCAACGCTTTTAGTTTTAAAACTTTAGCGTTTTACGAACCAATTCGTAAATAAAATAAAATAAAATAAAAAAAAATAAAAATCTCTGGGAGCAGTTTGCACTACCTTATTCAGCTAAACCCTTTAATGTGATCTTATAAAGAAATTGCAAATGTCAAAAAATAAACATTTTTCCTTGAAGCTTTTTATTTCAATTAAAAAAAAATTGTTCAAATTTTTAAGAAACTGTAACAGCTCTTAAATTATTTTAGATTTTGGTTTTCGTGTTGTTGACAAATCATAAACCAATTTTTTTTTTAATTTTCTTTACTTTTCAACCGGCAATGTATCAGACCCTGTTGGCCCTTAATGATTTGTTGAACTTATGACGAATTTTTAAAGCTCTTCGGGCTTATGGAAACTGACATAAAATAATTCAGTTTTGTATTATTTATTAGATCGTTTGAAAAAAAAACCTAAAACAATGTTTTACTTTTTTTATCAAAAAAAGCGTGAAGTTGAAGAGCCAAAAGACCTGCAACTACTTTGCTGTAATTTCGGAAAATACTATTAGCCGTAACATTTTCCATGAAAATTTTGAAAACATTACCTAAGCTTAAAAAAATTTAAAACAGCTGCGGTTAACTTAAAACCAAAACAAAAACTGTCTCGGATGACAGCTAAAATGATCATAAAAAGTTTGAGCTATTGCAGCTACTACTTACTACTACTCCATAGTACTAAACACAACAAAAACATTACAAAAAAGTGACGAAAACCAAATCGTAAAACTAAGACCAAACCCACGATGCACATATTTCAATTTAACGGTCACGTTTCTTTAACAAATGTCAAAAATATATTTTTTTAAAAAATCACAGATAAATTTTTATAAATTATAATGCAATTTTTGTGTGTTCATGCATAATTTGATGTCCCCTAGTTGAATTTCCGATTAAGCAGCTTTCTTCAAAGCGACACGCCCAATTTCATAATCGAAAACATCGGAATGAAATAGAAGCAGTACGAAAAACAAAAGGCTGACCGAATGACTGCATTACCTCAAAAAAAAAGTACTTACCAAAGAGTTGACCATTTAACGAATCACCTTGTCAATGAATTGGCCCCGTCTACATAAAAATAACAATCAATATTGACCATAAGTAAGTACGTGACTGTGACAGTGTGCACGATAAGAGATCGCGGGGATGTGACAGTGGGACAAAACTTGCAGTTTGGCAATTAGGTACTAAATAAAACTTTTAATTGCCGAATTTATTTACGAAATCTTCTTAAAAAACGAATTAATATATCTTTAAAAAATATTTTTTTATCGGTCCTGTCATCATTTAGCCGATTTAGTTAACCAATTTCAATCAAATTTATATAGGCTTGGGAATTCGAAAAAATTCCATTTAAAAAAAGATGGCGTACATTAAAGTCGGTCGCGGACGGCTTTGGGATACCCCGTACCACCACATTGCAATCAAATCCGGTATATTGTTTCAGAACTATAAAAAACGAAAACGTTTTTTTTAACCGATCGGTCCTTTGGGGGCTATATGATGTAGTCAAATTTAGTACATTGCTGGGAAACTTCAAAAAACTTCCCATTGCCAAATTTGGTTTCGATATCTTAATAAACAACCGAGTTATACCCTAAAATCGTTTTTTTGATCGATCGGTACTAAAACACCCCTATGGGAGCTAAATCATATAAAACCCGATATCAAAAAAAATAAATAAACTTGTCTCCCTTGACATAATAAGACATCCATATTTGGTTGCTCTAGCTCTTACCACCTCTGAGATCTAGACAGACAGACAGATAGACGGGCAGGGTATATCAACTTTTTTAGTCACTCGGATCATACTTTAGTTAACTTTTGGGGGTCTCCGACGTCTCCTTCTGCATGTTACATACATTTTCGGCTTGCACAAATTGAATATACCCTTTGTACCATAAGATGCAGGAACTTTCGATTTTTTTTGAGGTGCTATATAATGCCCTTATGGGAATTATATGCAGCAGTATTGAAAAAAGTAAAATAATCTGGTTTGCCGTCATATAATAAGGGATCCAAGTACAAAGGTTGCTCTAGCTGCAATAATCTATCGGATCTAGACGTTCATACGGTTGAAAATGTCTTAATTATCTGGGGTCCTTGGTAAACTTGGCGTGACTTAAATTCCTAAGATGTTCTTCGAATCGAATCAGTGGTGGGTTTATTGGGGGTTTTCGGATCCAGACCCCACCCAAAAGCTAGAAAAAAGGGCTGACAGACTTTTGCGAGCTTGGATATGTGTACATTTCGTAGTGAAGAAACCACCCTAAGACTAAATCCTGGATCCGCACCTGAACCAAATATTTCAATTTTGCTCACGCGCGGATTGGGTGTGAGGACATCTTGGTGACCTTCCTAAAATATATGAGCTTCTGAAAAGACCTGAAGTTATAGGCGTTATTTATATTTTGACGGATTCTTGGTGACTTTCCCGAAATATATGAGTTTCTAAAAAAGCTTGAAATTATAAGCGTGATTTAAATACCTAAGATGTTCTTATAATCAAAAATTTTAATTTCGTTCTTGTTTGGTGGTGAAGGGTCCTTGGTGACTTTTCGGAGTTATTTAAGTTTCTTACAAGACCTAAACAAAACGGTGAATAAATTTAGATCTTCACATTCGAAGGCTTATGGTTTCGATAAAATATTATTTTTTTTCTTCTTAAATGTATTTTTTTAGGTTTAAAGGCCCATACGCAGCATGCAAAATTTACGAACGGAATGAAAAACTTCATATAAAAATAGTCACGAAAAATTCCGATTAATCATTTTTGACAGGTGGACGCAGATAACAAAACAAAACAGTGTTGTCTTTTGCGATTTGCGACAGATTGCGCCACTACTTCACTAGGTGTGGTGGTTCCATATGAAATTATATGCAATAATTTCCATATGGAAATTTTCCAACTGCGTATGGGCCTTTAGCAAGAATTTTCACAAATTAAAAAAAGTTTGGTTTTAAAAATATTAATAAATTTTACACGATATAATTACACTTTTTTAATGCGATGTAAGATTACATAAGCGCCTTTACGGATTTAAGCATATCCTTCTAGCATCTCTTACTGGATATTATGTTAAATCAAAAGATGATCGTGTTGCGCTTAGTTTCGAAGGTTGACCAACTTAATATTGGAGAATTTTGTAAATGGGAACTAGACAGAAAAAATTGTTTTATGCAACTATCCTAGCAGAAATCAAATGTTATCATTAACGCGGCCCTCATATCTGAATTATTGACAGAAATCTTTTAGATTCTGCTCAAGAATTTTGTAAAGTTTTACTTTAGGGAGTACTCTCACAATACCGTCAACCGCCACCTCGTCATTTAAAAATAAAGAAGATAAAAGACGCAAAGCGTTGCCCGCGAAAGGGAGCCACGCCAAGTTGCAAATTTGGCCGCAAGAGGGCGTAAACAAAAAAATTACTGTTAAGATTACACTTATGTAGTTTTCATAAAAAGCAATCTTTTCTGAAAGAATTCCCTTCTGTTGATTACCTAATATCGCGTTACTTTCAGAATTGATTACTTGACAAACAAACCTTGTATTTATTGCCACTCTTTTGTTTATCATCTTCTCTATTATCAGTTTCTTCAATGTTATCTTCTTTACAACTTTTGTTGTAGTTGTTTTTTAGTTGAACCATGCAGATGTCTTGGCTTGCATTTCGCTTTCAATGGACGAACCCAAAACAACAACAACCAGACCTTATGCAATTCTCGCGGTTTTTTTCTGCGCATGCGCAAAATGACGCTCTGTAAGCGCCCCCTCTCACATTTCCCCCGCACAAAGCAACCAAAATAAAAGCATAAAGAAACCGTTGGAATTTTCAGGTTTTCAAGCTGATTTGTATGCCAGCCAATTGTTGTTGCTGTGTCAGCTACTTGCAGCGGTTAAAGACAGTGGCGGATCCAGGAGAGGTTCTTGGGGATACAGTTTCTTAAAATTTTAAAGTTTTTGTAAACTTTTTGCGTTTTGTATTGCCTAGTCCGCAGTCACACTGTGCCTGAAACTTTGACGCCCCCCCGAAACTGTTTACTGCATGCTCCACTGGTTGTAGTTGTTGTTGTTTACTTATGATTAGGTCAATGGAATCCAATTGGAGACAACTTTGTTGTTATTGTTGTCATCGCTGCATTTTCGCTTTTCTTACAACGCCATCTCATAACATTCCAAATTTGGGTCATCTGGTTAATTGACGAAGATTGACGCGTCTATTGTGAACCATTCTATGTCATAAATTTTTGTTGTGCGCATATTTGCATATAAGGAAATAAAAAAAAAAAAAAAAACACTAGAGCGAGTTGGCAGAGATATGCTTTGGTCTGGTTCGGTGAAAGGTGGCAAAACTAGCTGGAAGCCCTTGGTAAGGTTCATGAAGAGCATGTCTGTTGGGGCGCAACACTTGAGTCAAGTGTCAAGTGATCGTTAACTTGGCAGTTTTTTGGTTTTTTTCATTACTGAAGGTTGTTTTTAATGATATTTGGCTTAAACTTTGTTAAAAGGCATGTCATTTTTTAATTGTAACTTTAATTTAACATTTAATTTATTAAGTTGTTAATGAGATACATTTAAAAAGCGAGAATAAAGCAAGCAATATGTTATATTTATATGGAGCACAAAGCTGTACTTTCAATTTCAAGTTGCGATTTTGAAACTAGTTCTACTATACAAAAGACAGGCGCTTAAACTACTCTAGTTCACAAATTTAAGGGTCATCGAGTGAACCTTCCTAAAAAAAGTGTTTTTTAGGGTAATTTGGGGTCGAGAAACAGGAAAATGGCAACCTTTTTTTTTTCTTAAGCACCGTTTTCGAGATATTTTCGAAAAACATGTTTTTGGACAGTTTTTTCAGTTATTCCTCAATATCTTGTGAACAAAATTTTGTATCGAAAGATTATTTGATCGAAAGGTATTGATGTGCTCTTTCCAACGATATAGCATCTACAATTCTTACCCGATTTTAAAGATCTTAGACTCCAAAAATTCGTAAAAGAATTCTCTTTCAACTTAAAGCTTAACATAATTTTTAAAAAATTTTTTTCTTTAATAAAAAGCCTACCGAAAATATGTTATTTTGAAAAATGGTCAAAAATTACTCTTTTCTTCGACTTTGGTTGCCTGTAACTTTGAGAATTTTTATCAATACCTTTCGATCTAATCATCTTTCATGTCGATACAAAATTTTGTTCACGAGATATTGAGGAATAACTGAAAAAAGTTCCCAAAAACATGTTTTTCGAAAATATCTCGAAAACGGTGCTCAAGAAAAAAAAAGGTTGCCATTTTCGTGTTTCTCGACCCCAAATTACCCTAAAAAACACTATTTTAGGAAGGTTCATTTTTCGTGTAAACTAGTGCTATTGATACGTAATGTAAACGTTTTTTTTAAAAAAGGTCAATTTTTTTTGGTTTCATTATATGTGAATAACATAGAGGAGGAGACGTCACCCCAAACTTACCTTATGTGACTAGAAAAGTCAGTATACCCATGTCTGTCTCTGTATGAATACCTAGATCTCAGAGATGAAAGAGCTAGAGCAGCCAACCTTTCATGGATTCCTTATTATGTCACGAAACACAAGTTTATTTTATTTTTTTAAATTAAAAACTTTATTGTTTATTTGTTTGTTGTGATGCGCGTCCAATTTTAATGCGCGCCATTTTTTAATATTCAATATAATATTAAAAAATTTATTTAAATTTAATTTAATTTTAAAATATTTGACATTAATATTTTGAAAAAATACATGCCTCCTATTAAAAAAAAAAAAGGTTCGTTAATTTTTTTTAACATTTTTTCACCAATTTGGAAGGAATTAAAGTTGGTGCTAAGAAAGTTGTGATTGACATATTTAAAAAACATACTTTAAAAAAAATAAAAATATTAATTTTTTGTAAAGTTAATATTTTTAAAACCCTTTTGATTGAAAAGATTAGACTAAAAAAATGGCTTAAAAATATTTAGTAGCTTAGTTGCGACTTAAATAATTAAATTAAAAATTAATTAAGCAATAAAAAAATGTATTTTTTTAATTTTAATTTTTTGTACTTATGAACCAATCTGCACATAGATTTAAACACTGCAAGTTTCTCATTTTTGTACTATTTAATATAATATTAATACAAAGTAATATTTTGAAAAAAAAATTCATACCTCCTATTAAAAAAAAACAAAGTTTCGTTAAATTTTTTCAACATTTTTTCACCAATTTGGATTAGGTGCTTAGAAAGTTGTGATTGCCATATTTAAAAAACATACTTAAAAAATAAAAAAATTATATTATTCATTTTTTGTGAAGATAATTTGTTTAAAACCCTTTCCATTGAAAAGATTCGATTAAAAAATGGCTTAAAAATATTAAGTAGCTTAGTCGCAATTAAATAAATAAATTAGTTACAAATATTTATTTGCAAAAAAAATACTTCTGTTTTAAAAGACTTTTGATTAAAAAGATTGGATTAAAAAAATTTAATTTTTTTAATTTTAATTTTTTGGACCTATGAACCAATCTGCACATAGATTTAAACTCTCTGCTAATGTCTACAACAGTGGTGGGCAGTCTCTCATTTTACATAACTCGCAAGGCTATTTAATCTCTCTCTCGTTTTTGCTTGATTACGGTTCTTGCTCTCTCGTGCGCTTTTGCTTACTGCTCTGCTCACTCACACAAAGATATTTTTGTTTGTATGAGTTTTGCCCACCACTGGTCTACAAAGATTTATTTCTTGTTTGATCTGTTCCGATTGTTTTCTTATAAATTCCTCAGATTGCAACAAGTTTCCAGTTCTTTAAAATCTAAGGCTAGTCTTCTATAGTACATAAAATGAAAGCTGTCAATCGAAGCCCACAAATCTTCATCATAAAAAGTGCAACGTCCATCACCGAGTAAACGGGCCTAGAGGTTGATCTCCGGTCCTCCGGACTACATGTCAATTTTTTCGGACAGTCAAAATCTTCGGAGTCCTAGCAAAATTTATGCTGTTGCGCTTTTATCTTATTGTAATTTGGGTCACTCTTCTTTTGCTGAAAATAATCTTCATGAAGAGTGCAAAAAGATATCGATTGGCACAAAAAAAGACACCTCGTTCCCGAAGCTTTCATATGTTCATGCCGTAAGTGGCAATATCAAGTCCAAAACTTACAACATCATAAATCTCAAAAAAAACTGACAATCACCAATATTTATACCAAATCCAATAACTACGAACCAATTAAAAACTTAAGATCAGGGATCTTGGTGCCATAAATGGAGCGCTCAATGGCTTTGGCAAAAAAAAAAATTTACTTTTTTACGCACCAAAAGCAGTTCAGTAGCTGCTGCAGTAACATCGAAGAGCACGCGACATCTAGGAAATGATGGCAGTAGCCAGCATCACTAGGCAACATGTGGCAACTTGGCTGACTTACTAAGTTGGTTGCACCAGTCAGCTGACTTGGTTAACTAGTTGTCAGTGAGTGAAAAGCGGTCGTTAAGGTGCTGCACAAAGATACATAATGTAAAAGAAGCGGGGGCAAAAGGGGCGTGTGGCACATGCGTAAGTGCGTAGATGTGTGTGTGTATGTGAGCAGCAAGTGCGCATGTGTGTGAGTGTGTGTGTTGTATGCATGACAGGCGGAAACTTGTAATGTTATATGCAGCAACAGCAGCAGCACCATAACAACAATTATGTAATGTTAATCATAATAATATGTTCAGACAGCAACTGTTATACACACACAGATACTCACACACATACAGCACAGACCCACACTAATCCAATTATACGCACCGTTGCGTGCTTAATTTAAGATCCATTTCTTGCGCATTATCCGGAATAACCAAGTTGACCCTTGCTTCTCTCGTTCAAGGTGTCTCCGCTATCGTTTTAACCTTTATCTGACCATCGTCATGGTTTTGCTAATGGCTGCAATGTTTGAAGCCAGACCGCAACGTAACTTGCAACATGTTGCTGTCTTGGAGAATGCCGCTTGGGAACAAACCTTGCCACAACACTTTCAAAATCCCTTCTATAAGACGCCACGCGTGCGTGAGGCCTTGGCCAAGTCCAGTTGGTTTGGACCCGGCGAGGAGGTGGTAAGTTCTAGATAAGCATGTGCTTAGTTTTGCATGTTTCTAACACTCTGCTACACTTAGGTTTTGGATCGTCAGGCTGAGAAAATACCACGCATGGAAATCTACAATGTGCTGGCTCATGCGGGTCTCATACCACGTCGACGTTACTTCTAGATTCTCTTCTCCATATATCATACTATTTTTTTCCAAACTGTTATACAAATTTTTTAAAGTGATATATCTCTCTTTTTTGTGAATAAAAATACAAGTCATTAGCTTAAGCTACCAAAAAAAAAAAAAAAAACTATAAAAACTTAAGTTTTTGAGTTCAAATATTTTTAAGAATCTCTTATTCTGTCACATATAACACAACGTGCCCCGGTGACGTGGTGATCTATGTATTAAAAAATTTGGCATGTAGTTGAAATTTTATTTACAGTGTAATTTCTGACTGTAACTAACAAGGCTTTATAACAGATATTTATATGATGATGATCCGAGTCGCAGGATCAATCCTCAGTGTATACTACTTAAAAAGAGATGCTCCGAATGTCCGCCAGAACGATAAACAAAGATGATTTTAATTTTTTTTTGAACTTACAAAACATAGTTTTCTCTTAAGATATAGATAAAGAGTGCTTACTGGAACTGTTTGCTTGCCTACCATTTCATTTGACATAGTTAGATTTGACAGAGTTGTATTAGAACAGTCGAACTTACATATAAGAAACTTCTCTACAACATTTTGGCAAAATATTGAACATGTTCTAAGACATCCTTACGTCTCCTTTTTAACTTACAAAATATAGTTTTCTTTAAGATAAAGAGTGCCTAATGGAACTGTTCGCTTTCCTACCATTTCATTTGACATAGTTATGTAGGTTTGACAGAGTAGATTTCTAATACAGTCGAACTTACATATAAGAAACTTCTTGTAGAGAATGTTGTAACATCTTGGCAAAATAGTGAACGTGTTCTAAGACATCCTTACGTCTGCTTTTTAACTTACAAAATCTAGTTGTTTTTTTTCGTAATTTTCTTAAATACATAAACACAACAAAAATTCGTCATACATTTTTTGAATTAAAATATGTATTCTTTATAAAAAATAGCTTTTTCATAATTCCAATAGCGTCGCTTAACGCTGACTTACAAAAGCATAAAATTTTCTTAAATTTCGGGAAAGCAACAACTAAGCTAGGCATTAACAAGACCATATTATATAGTGTTATATAGTGTAGCGTCTCGCTTTTAAAAGTCCAGACTGACACTTAGCGCTGCCATGCGCTCCAGCTTTGTATCCAATGTCTCCTGTTGCTGTTTAGAATCGTGCAGCTTAGCTAGGTTAGTATTTTGTAGCAGCAAAGTTTTGCGCACAGCAGTTGTTGTGGCATCTTCCATCTCCTCGTCCAGATCGCTGCCATCGTGTCGCAATCCATTGCCATTCATACTACCATTGCTCAATGTAGGTTGATTTTCGCTTGATGTGGTCTCACTGTGTCGCGTCGAGCTTTCCGCAGGTGTCAGTAATGATTTGATAAACTCTCCACAGATCAGACTCATGGCGGGCATCGTGTGGGCGGATAAATTGGTCAACTGTAATATCAAGTAAGATGAGATAAAAAATTAATTGAATAACCTTGATAAAGTTCAAAAATTGTGTTAATAATAGTTGTTGTTTGAATATACCCTTTGTAGAGGGCATATCAATATTAAATCGGATGATTTTTTAGAGCCTACACTAAAAATAGTTGTTTTTTTGCTTGCTAAAAGCAATTATGACCCCTGCACCAAAAAAGATTATTTTAGTCTAGACAAAAGTTGGTAAAACATTTGGTTGTCATTCCAAAGAAAATCCAAAACTTTGGCAATTAACATTTTGAAAATTTCTTGTAATCTACGTTGTATAAGTGTGACACATATTGCTTTCAATAAAACTAGTATTGTTAATTTTGTAGAGTATCAAAACTTTGGCAGCATTAATTCAACTTTTCTTTCCCATGTGATTTCTTTTTATTTTTCGTCATCTTGTTTGTTTCCAATTCATTATTTACTATGATTGCGCTTGTGTCGCATGTTCGTTTCGTCTGTAAGTAGTTTGTCTGTTTATTTTAGGGTGCTCAGATTGTGGTTCAAGTTCAACACTTTGACATGTGACGACATTGTTAATCATATAATTATGTTTTGTGCTGGTCATGCAGAGACACTCGCTGCTACTTAACCTTCAGCTGCGCATGCGTCTTGAAGAAAACGCAACTTAATTTCGTTTTTCAAGCAAAATGCTCTAAAAGGCTAATTGATTTATGGTATTCCAAAAAGTAAGTAAAGAAAATCTGACGAAATTTGTTGACAAAGAGACTGCGCGTAAAATGAATCACAAAAGATACACTTACAAAAAAAGAAAACAAGCTTAAACTAGCAAAAACTGGCTGACAAATTCTAAGGAAATTAGCACGAAAAGAAAATACAATTAAGTCTAAGTAGTGTAAATGATAAGCTAGGGAAAAACTGCCAACAACAAAATAGAAAAAATAATTACAACAATTGAACGCGCACAGGAATGGGAAGGGTAAAGAATGAGCCATGTAACAGACGCCTACTGACCCGCTTATGCAAATTACACTCAGGCAATAATAATAATATCAAATAAAAGTGCATAAAAGCAGAGAGAGCAGGAGAAGCAGGAGAAACAGGAGCAGCAGCAGCAGCATAAAGTAGCAGAACAAATGCTGAACTATTGACCAGAGAGCACAATCAGCGTAAATATGCCAAAAATGTAAGTGACAGAACACGCACACGTACGCACGCAACAACATAAACAATGAGCAATGAATGAGCAATGAGCACAATGAGCACAATGAGCAATAAGCAATAACAACAAATTGCACAGCAATAACAAAAGCATGGAAGAGCGAGAGTGTAGGCAAAGCTTTTGAGAGCGGGCAGCAACCATAGTGGACGTGCTTGTTGTGCAGTGGCTTTGTTCAAGTTGCATGCTTCACGTACTAAGGAAACGAAGGTGACGCATTGCTTGCAGACAATTGACGTCACATGTTCAAATGTTTTATTTACTTTGCACTGTGTTCTCATTAAGCATCTAGCACGTGTTGTATGTTAGTTCAAAACAAAATTGTTTTAAGTATTTACTAATGCAGCGCTTAAGACAAGATATATTGGAAAAATGCTATCTGCCTGGCAGCCTTACCATTACAGTCACATAATAATAATTTATCTTATAAATACATCCTTTTTCGTTGATATTTAATTAGACATTGACACTGTTGCCAATTTTAAAACTTCTTCAGACGGAGAAAATATTCAATATAAACTATGAGGAATACTATTTAGTTTACGGCTTGATTACATTTGTGTAAATACTAATCGAATTATATTCGAACATTAAGTCATACGCATTAGCTGGAGGTAAAGTTGCATTTCAATACTAATGTATTGACTGAAAAATGCCACAAGGCTTTTAAGCGACTTGTACAAGGACAACTTAGTCTTTATATGTATTTTAAAAAACAATTTTACAACAATCCGACAAAACTGTTAGCAGATTTAATGCTTGTTATTGTCTCGTTGAAGACAAATAATTTTGCAAACGACTTGAAAGATGCATGATAAGAGATCTGTAGTTAGGATAACAGTAGGAATCACTGAAAATTAAGTTAATAAAAGCATCTTTAAATTGGGAGAACCACAGCCGAGCATATATACGGCCATAACATTGAAACAAACAAAAAATAATGGTATATCAATCCAATCTTAAAGATTCTTTTTAAAATATCTTTCGCAATAATTTACACCAGCTAACAAATCTTATAAAATGTTGGTATCCTCAACAAAAAACCATTTTCGAAATTTAAAAATAAAGTGTTCCTACTTAACAGCAAAAATCTCTCTCAAAATATCGAATTGAACTTTAAGAGCCATGAATAAAACTGAATGAACATTTTTTTTTTAAATTTTTGTTCAAAATAGAATTTTTTTCAATTTTACTGCGGAAACGTAGGATAAATTCTGCTATAAACTAGTGTAATTAGCATTTTTAACTTTAAACGCTTTCCGTTCAGTTACTTCAATTGCTCTGTAAGTAAAATTTTCATAAACACTCTATTGAAATTTCACAGCTTCCTTTTTCAACCGATCTTCGAATTTTGACTGTTTTTACCTTTAAGTTATCTTGATTCACATAATATACTTTCAGAGCTCCATGCAAGACGAAAAAATTTCCTGTCTAAATCGGGTAGTAATGTTAATTTGTTAAAGTTTGCTTAGAATTCTGTAAATATTAGCTAATTTACACGGCAATAGAATGGTGGCATATGGCTTTTAAGTTTTTCAATTCTCTACAAAGCCTGCATAACATATACTGCTTATTGCTCAATAAAAATTTTCTAAAAAAACGTCGTTTCTCCTCGTTTTTAAAAAAATAGAAAGACCAGTTCTTTAAAACATTTTCACTAAAAAACATCAACTTACAATAAAAAAAATAACAAATGAATACTAATTTTCGTTAAACAAATTTATTCAAATGCGTAAAAAAAACTTATTGAAAAAAATTCGTGAAAAGAAGAGGGGAAGTACACCTAATTCTGTTTTTACACGGTAGATACGTTTCAGAAAAAAAACCGTGTAAAAAATTATATGTAGTAAATAATTAAGCTGTTATGCAAATAAATTAGAAAGGAGGATCCTAACTAAATCTATAAAAGATTAAAGGCCCATACGAAAATTTTCACACGGAATCCCATTTGGGATATCCGATTTGGGATTTTTTTTATATGAAGTTTTGTCATTCTGTGCGAAATTTTTCGAACTGCGTATGGGCCTTAAATTAAAAAAAAATATTTTTCTTTAAAATTTCAAACAAATAGCTTTTTTTAATCGTGCTAAGCGAAGCAAATTGTGTAAAAGTATTTTTTAAAGATCGTGTTATTTCCAGACCGTGTAAAAACATAATTGGGTATATACTTAATCTCCTACGCAATGTAGTACTTGAAATAAATTCTTAAGTTTTTTTTTGAAGTTCTTGTGGAGAAGTTCATTATAGAGAATTTGTACTATTTTACATAGTCGCATTATACCTCTCACAACTCTTACAGCTAGCATATACATACATAATAGATTGAATCGAAGTGTTGCTTATGAAAAATTTGTTGATATTTTAAACATTATTACCAAATTTTTCAAATCATTTTCTTATCAGTTTAAATATGTCAGCTAAGTTTAATTAAGATTGGATCACATTTGTAACATAAAAAACTGATTTTATTTCTAAAAATAGTCTTACTTGTTTGGTGTCAGTTTTTTTTTTAAATTGCTGCGCTCAAAAAAATCCCTGTAAAACATCAACATAAAATCTGAACCCTATGACGTGTTTTAAAAGCTTTTACTGCGCAGTCCTTTTTGCGTCACCTTGCAAAACGTGTTGCAACATGGCATGCAGTCAGTTACTGCAGTCACAATAGACAGTAATAAGTTTGAAAGAGCGCGAGTAGAGAGAGCGCGAGCGTAAACTCTAATAAAAAGCCGCAACAATAACAAACCGAAATTTATGGCTAAGCCTCGGCACATTGTCTAATTAGAATTATGAGAGCGCCACACGCACAAGAGAACGAGAGTGTCCCACTATCCGGGCGGCAGCAGGCAGTATAAATTGCAACGAGTTTCAACGACAGGGCACATTTTTCCGTAGTATTTCGTACAAGCAACAAGCCAGTGTCCAAGACGGAGCCAAACGGAAGCGCGTGCCGCAAAAGTTTACGGAAATAACAAAACACTTGATACGTAAAAAAATAAAAACGTTTATGCCTTAACAAAAGCATTATTTGGCTTATGAGAAATTATTATTAAATAATTTATTGCGTGTCGAGTGCGATATAAATAAATAAAAAATTTGCCGAAATTTCTGGCATTTAAAAAACAATTTGGTTAAGTGCATTGAGCAGCTCCAAAAACGCAGAGAGAGCACCGAAAATGTGGCCCAACTTTTTTGCAGTCACTTCCTTGCTGTGCATTGCATTGTTTGCCTGGGCTCAAGCTGGACCCGTGCCAATTGTGAATGAGGTGAGTAAGAACTGAAGTTGACAATGCAAACGGAGTGTGGAGTCGGGCGGGCGTGTACCCGGACTCTGTTGGGGTGTAAAAAAGTTTTCCATAAAGTTTTACTGCAAATGCAACTTAATTGGGACAATGACACGGAAGCAACTTTTGCTTGGAACTGTACGTTATTAAAAATATTTGCTGATTTTTATTAGAAATTTAGAACACACCATGTGGGTGTCACGTACGTATAAGGGGTACTAAGTGGAATTATGGTAGTCTCACGGGCGTCGGCGTAATCAACGTGAAAAAACTTTCCAAGAATTTTGTTTGCCTACAGCGACAGCTTATATGTATCAAAGTTGGGCTTATCAACGTCTGCGAGGAGTTCATGTTTTTTTGCAATATAATTAATTATTTAATTAGTAGTAAACAGCAAAAGCTGATTAATCTATTTATAATAGGAAGCTGAAAGCTAAGTGCAAGGACGGGTGATTGAACTACTATTATACTAAGTTTCAAGATCCAGAAATTTCTTATTTCTGTGATTCTGTGCCTACAAAACAATTCCTAGAAAGATAGCAAACATACTGCATCTTTTAAAAAACGCACCTAGTATCTGGAGAGAAGCCTACTTTGAAGATCTGGGCAGCCAGAAGAATCTGCCCATAGCGTACCTGCCTCGAACCCGCAAAATGGTTCAGCTTGGAAAGCAATAAAATGGAATAAGAACTGCCAACAGCTATACCATCCAATTCCCAACCAAGCAGATTCCAAGAGACACAATCCAAGCCACTCAAATGTTGTACCCACTTTTTATGATAATCTTAAAAATTGCTTTAAAAATCATACCACGTGTGTGATGAAATTTAAAAGCTGTTAGTTTTTAAAAGTTGGAGCAAACAAGATTATGGAATTAATGGAGAATTTAAGAAATATGAAGTTGAAGATTCTCATACGTAAAAAAGTCAAAAACTCAGCAACTCCAAATGCATTTAAATGATAAAAAGACTTAAGAAGGATTAGGTGCCGGATTTATATAGGGTTAACCGTTTCGTTCTTGGAGTAGGGCTGGTTAGTTAAGATTATGATCTGTGCCTTGAGTTGCAAAAAAGATGACATAAGAGCAGGCCTGAAGAGAGGGGGTAGGAGATGAGGGATTCCCCCCGGTCCCGGAGTTTTCTCACGGACCCGGTGTAATTACTGTCGTACTGTCGTGATTCAAGCTAAATGTGTAATAGATGGGCCGGTACATTTTCATCCCAGGAGCGGATTTTCTCTCTACGGCCCTGTATAAGAGGAACGTGGATCCTCAAATGTATCAAATAGATATAGGTTTTAAGAATTTAGGACAAAATTGTTTTGGAGAGCCACTTTAAAATTTTCTTCCATAATAAGAAACTGGAAGTATAGTAAGCTTCGAAGCTTGATCTACTAGCGGATCAAAGGCTAGTTCGCGTGACAAGTCTTATAGTTGACGGTCACAAACCACACTAGTTCTTACATTCTAATAAATTCCCATAAAGATAAACTCATGTAATAAAATACAAATTGGGTCGGGAAAAGTATATTGTAGTTAACTTCGATTTATATGAAGCTTGAGAAAAGAACGAAAAATAAGTTTGAATCATTTAAATTCAACAACCGCGGATCATTGACTTGACTTAAGTTTCACAAATTAGCTTAATTAAATTTACAAAAAAAATTTCGAGTTCTGTGAAGTTTGCATCGGTTTGACCCATATGAATCCAGTACTTGTACGCTTTTTTTTTTTGCACATCCAGACAACCCTAAACAAAGCTAGTTATAAGCAACATTATATGAAAAATGGTTAGGCTCAATTTGCATTTTAAAGAGAAATGCGACGCAAACCAACAATTGAAAGGCAACTAAAAATAAATCCATTATAGTAAGAGAATGGCGTTATCCGTATAAATTGTAAATTATTCAAATTGGCATTAAAAATAGCCCGGGAGGCATACACAAAAAAAACGTGCACCAACGTAAAGAGTTCACGGCATAAACTAAGTACAAGTATTGATTGTAATCCCTTTCTTTTACCCCGCAGCACCAACAGATGATGCCCAAAGTGCCACAATGGCATTGCTTGCGCTACTTCAAGCACGATGTCTTGATGATGAGACGTTGCCGGCATTTGCGTGTTCCAACGGCGCCGCGCCTTGGCGATGTATTGATTCGCAAAAAGAAGAAGTAAAAACTGTAGTTACTGCCCAAAAACAAAATACATTGACTGAGCAACAACAACAACTACTACAAAAACTAAAACTATACCAAAATATATAAGCTATACATTTATACAAGACCAAAAGCTAACCAAAGCTAACTCGAGATATATACTCCACAACTAAACTTAAGCCTAACCTCTTGTACTTCATAGTCCATAAGTTTCAATAAATGTGTAAAGAAAAAACCAGCTTACCTCATTTACAACATTATTCTTGCCACGTCCTACAATCAGTGGCCCACTGGATTGCTTTGTATCCCGGGTTTGCTGTTTATTACCCATATAAATGCCAAATGAGGCAAATTGCATTTGTTCCGCTGCTGCAGGCTGCGTAAATGAAATGGGCGCAATCGCATCCTCAGTTGCCTCCACACCGGGTGGCGCCAGATAGACAATCTCTTGATCTTGTGTTAGCATTTGCAATGTGGACTGAGCCTGCCAATCCACATTTATGGAACTCTGTTTGGGCTGTCGTCGTGGCAGCCAAGTCAAACCATGCAGCTTGGGCATATTTTTGCGCTGATATACGGGCAGTGGCACATTTGGTTGGAACACGTGTACTGCAAACAAAGCAGGTGATTAGTAAGTAATTGATGAAATAAGTGTACACTGAGAAAAACTATATGTTACATGCTGTTTAAAACTCAATAAAATAAAAACAATATTTAAGTAAGATTATTCTTGATTTGAGAACGCTTACAAGGTGATACTTGGTTCAAGAACGATCCATCAAGCTTAAGAACGAAATTTTTGTTAAAAATGTTAATTTTGGTAAAGCAATCATTTCTTTTCCCAGTGTAGAGTCCCGGACAAAAAAAAATCACTGAAACCCGCTTAGTTTTAGTGTAGATTAGTAAACCCATTAGTAAGCCGATCCAGCAACTACTGTTCCATTACAACCCAAATATCAAGCGACCTTCATTATCAACAAATGCATATAAGACATATTACATCTGCAAGAAACGAAAATTTCCAACTACTCACGCTCATCACTACGCGTAACGACAGCCAGCAGATTCGTCATTGGATCGAAGCTCATTTGTTTTACGGACAGCTTTAGACCCGCCTGAAGGCGTAATATCATTAGATTCCATATGAGCACACGCGACTCTGTGCACACCGTCACAAGATGCGCTTGCGCGCCAGCACCAAATTGCACATGGTAAATCTTTGCTAGCGTTTGCAGCGGCTCGACTACCTTTGTCTCCAGCTCTGGCGCGCTGGCACTTTTTCTTTTGGCAGGTTGTGTCTGTGTGTCCAGCTGCAGCATGCTGAACAGTGGCATAAGTTCCTCCTTTACCACTTCCACATACTGTTGACTGCGTGTACGAAACTGTCCCAACCGTTGTTTTGCCTTAAAACGATGTCTCACATGTAAACGTTGCAGACGTTCGTTCAGACTCTTTGTTTGCCTCCTGGCAGTTGCAGGATAAACTACACTTTTCTGCAAATGTGCTGTCAATTGCTGTAATCCTTGCTTGTTAGCTGTGCACTCTATGCCAAAACGTCGTAGCAGCTGCAGCTTGTGATGCAGATTCAGCTCTGGCATTTTCATTATATACGCACAGACCTTAGACTTGCTGTTGTTATCAGGTGCATGCAGCGATTTTATTTGGCTGCTGGGCGCAGCGGCTATTAGCTGACGCGCTTCCTCAATCAACTTTTTGTCATCACTTGTAACCAAGGTTCTGAGCAGTGCAAACAATTTCTGACGCTGTTCTGTTAGCTCATTGCGTGTGCCATTAGGTGAGGTCTTTGGCAAACTCAGCTGTGCCTTGGCCACCACACCATCATAACCGGGCGGACAGCTTAACGCGTGCAGCAGTCGCAAAGAGCTTGAGTCATATATACAAAGTGTATTGCCATAGCCAGCAGCCAGTATAGAGCCATCTTGTGAAAAGCATACAGATTCTATGGGATAGTTTTTGTACGAGGTTTGAGCATAACAGCTCCACATATCACCACCCTTGTAAATGTTTTCCGAATCGACTATGCTCCAGAGTTTAATAACATGATCATCGCCCACAGTGGCGCAAATTAAATTGTCCACTTGGAAGTTATTGGAAAAAACAATGGCTTTAAAGCCTTGCTCATGAGGCAGCTCTATGATAGTATTTAGTGTATAGCTGTAAGAAAAATTGTTTTTGAAATAATGTTTAAGTAAACCAAAAGCTTAACTTACTTTTGTATTCTTTCATCGAATTGCCAGAACTTAAGACGACACTCTGCAGGGTTTTCATGATCATTATAAACCTCGCCCGTAGCCATCCAGTCTATATTAAAGGCAGCACGCGTGACATTGGTTTTATATACAATGCGTTCGGATTCCAGAGATGGCACATTTTCTTGCACGATGCGCACCTGCAATAAATAGCACAAAAATCGTTTGCTTTATGTAAAAAGCAGTAAAAAAAAAAACAAATATGACTTACATTATATAATAAACTCTTTGTATAGGCCGAATAGAACTGCAAGTGTCCAGTGCGTCCATTAAGCACCAAGGTATTAGTACGTGGATTGATGCGCAGACCTGCTGGAAACAAGCTCTGCCCAGTTTTGTCATCCGTACCATAGGTGAAATGTTGCAGCGAACGTGTTAAATTATTATCGCCAGCGCCCACAAAATGCACAGCATTATCATCCGTGCAAACAGCAATATGCTCATTACCATCGCTGACCACAACATGTCGTATAACGCTAGACATGCGTGGCAAGAACTGTAGTTCTTTGGGCCTGGCCAGTGTCCATTTTACCAGCACAGCCTCGTGACCGCTACTGTACAAGGTGCTGCCAGTGGGCGTAAAGGCCAAGCTGGTCACAGCCGTGTGATGCCAATGTAAAAGCGTATTAATCACTTTTTCTTTTATGCCAAACTGACGCCAGAGAAACACACAGCCTTTATTGTCGCCTGTTGCTACAGTCGCCTCCGCAGGGCAAAAGCGCACACAGGTAAAAGGTACGCTGTTGGCGCTCTTGTAACGCGTCATTGTCCAGTTTTTATAGTTCACAAAGTATGCATATATGCCCTGGATTAGAACTATGTACTTAAACTGACCTTTGCTTGCTGCCACCTGCGGCGTGCGTACTCTGCAAAAGTTTACAAGATATGTTTTTACAAGCGTATAGGCATGTTTAGACAAGCTACTTACTTTAGATGCAAGCCAAATTTGACCGTCACAATATTGCCCGTGCCGCTATCAATCACATACCAATTAATTTTTTCGCCAGCCTTATGCTTGACTGTTATAAAAACACAAGCCAGACCGCTGGCATAATAAAGATCTAAGAAATTACATGTCATAACTTGTCCATTGTCCAGATTTATTTTTGTTGTCTTTTGCAGCACGCCGGTACGCCAATGCCAACGCAACAGCTCTGCCGTGCTGGTGCAGCCTACAAGTATTTCCGTATCATTTGGTTCCAATTCCAGGCTTATCAAGGACTCTGTGGCGCCAGTCAGCACACGTGTTATCTCGCCTGTTGCTGAGGCATATACTTGCACCTTTAGGCCACAGCGCACAAACATAAACCTGCACGGTTTTACATTTGTTTTATAAATATTTTGGAACTTTACAAAATTTGTCAAAACTAACCTTCCTTTGGCTGAAAACACGGGCGCATGTGTTTTAATGCTGCCGCCAGCCAAATGCTGCAGCTCCAGCTTGTCTTCGTCGTCAAAATTCATGATGGCCGCGCTTTGTTTGAGCTTGTCTTGTTGACTTGCCGCACTCGTAACTTTTTGGTTTGGTTTTTAAAAAAAAATGTCAAAATTAGGCAGTTTTTTACTTAAAATTATTTAGTTTTTAGCTAAAATATGAACAAAAAATCGCCATCACACCGCACGTGTTGCGAACGTTTGTAGTGTTGTTAAGCGTGTTTACAAAGTGCTGGGTAGGCGCAATTAAATTTGGCGTTGCCATCTTGTTGTAAAATAGTAAATCAAGCTGTTTAACATTATTTAATTTAAATTAATAACGTTAATTACATACAAATAAGCAAAATAAGCGCAATGAAATTCAATTATTTCTTTTTAAATAACAAAATTTAAGTTGCAGCTGTTATAAACTACTTATTCCATGCTGCCACTTTGCAACATCATGCATGTCTGCACGTCTCTCGCACCGATTAGCTTAGTGTGGGACAGCTATCAAATGGAGCAGCAAACATTGCAGGCAGCAATTAAATAAAAATTTAATCAATTATAATGCATATTTAAATGCTTTCAAAGAATTGCACCACAAACAAAACTCAAAACAGCACAATTTACAAATACAGCACAATTCCAGCACAATAAAACAAACTGCGCCAGCGCCAACACCGGCAACCTACACTCACAAAAAAAAAAAAAAGCGCAATGAAGAAGCAAACCAAAACAACAACAACAAACAAGTGCAACGTAGCAAAAACTAAGCCAAACTACTTTGTAGCACTTGGTAGATCTCCTTTAGTAGTTATACTATTATTAGCGTTACTAATTTGCCTGCTGCCTGTTGGTCTGGCAGAGCAGCTCAAAGTAGTCTATGCTGTGAATGCTGGCGGAGATGGCCATACCGATCGCAATGGCATACACTATGAAGCGGATCCGTTGAACGTGGGCATAGCCTCGGATTATGGCAAACATTTACTTATGATTGGACGCGTACACGAGCACGATGAGGTTTTGTATCGCACAGAACGTTATCATACCGCTAACTTTGGCTATGAGTTTCCCTCGGACGGCGACGGTGACTATGCGCTGATAATGAAGTTCTGCGAGGTGTACTTTGATGCGCCCAATCGCAAGGTCTTTGATGTGCTGCTTAATCGCAAGCATACTGTCGTACGTCAGCTGGACATATATAACGAAGTGGGCCGTGGTTCTGCGCACGATGAAATAGTCTACTTTAAGATCTCAAATGGACGTTTGCACTATAATCGTGAGTTTAGCGATGTGCGCAATGGACGCTTGCGTTTGGACTTTATCAAGGGTGATTTGGATAATCCCAAAATTAATGCATTTGCCTTGCTCAAAGGCGACATTAACCAACTGCCGCGCGTTAATGCCAAAGTCAAAGCTAGCGAGCATAGCGATGGCTTTGCCGACACTGATGACAGCGAATTTGATGCGCTGCTGGATGAAACAAACACAGCAGAGCAGCTGCAGCATGCACCACAACAACAGCAGCAGGAGCGCATAGTGAGCTACAACGAACCCGATGAGCTGGATGAAGACTTTGAAGACGAGCTGCCCGATGAGGAGACAGCGCAACAAAAGCAACAGCCACAAGCAACGCACAATACACGTCTTACCAGCGGTCCACGTCAGCCCAATCCCTATACCATGGATGATTCTTCCATATTATTGCCGGTATTCATAGCCATTGGCGCCTTTATACCGCTGCTGTTTTGCCTCTGCAAGCTGTGAGATACTTAACTACAACATGATCTGATTTTCCATAAGGCAGCTTAGTACATTTAGTTAATTGATTGGTGTTGCTTTTTTGTGATTTTTATAAAAGACTTACTTTTAGTTGTACAAACTAACTTAGTTAAAAAGGATTTATTTAGTTCCGCCACGACGCACAAAGTCTGTCTTTAAATGTGTTCCTTGTTTTTCTAGAATCCGCCCAATAAAAGGCGCTGTTACTTACATTTTTTGCTTTTTCTGTTTTATTAGTTAATGGTACTAACTATAACCAGTTTAGACTTGTTTTATTTAAATCAGCAATTACGCCTATATAGCTGCTTTGATTAGACACTAAATTGTAGTAATTATAATAATGCCGCAAACTTGCAAATCTGTTAATTTTAAATATAAATAAACCTTGTTTGTTAAAATTAATTTTTAAGCAATGTTTTTTATGCATTCGATGTATATACAATATTTATAGCTGGGCAGGATAAGCAATTATTGTTTGAATTGTAGATCTTGCTAAGATCAGTAATGTACATAATGTAATGTAATGTAATTTGTGGGGCTAGGCATAGGCCTATATGCACTGCGACCAGTTTGGTCTGTTGTGCACCCCTTTTTCTTTAGACATTTAGTTTGTAGAGGAAGCGAACCAGCTCTTTTGGAGGGAGCTTTTGAAGGTATTGATCTTCTAGTAGGTATGCACCTAAAATTTTGTGTCTCCTGTGGCCTAGTGCCTCACAGTTTGTGATCAGACCATAGAATCTTCCTCAACACAGCAGAATCTGCCAGTATTCAAATCGGATATACCTATTCTGTGTAGGTGTTTTTTGCAGGCAAAGTGGCCTGTAAGTGCTCCAGAGAGTGTCTTTAGACTTTTCCTGTTTAGAGTGAGATTGGAATGGTTAAGGCCGTTAATGCCGTTCCAGTATTCTGATATGTTTTGGTTTCTTGTTTTATGTTATTTTTGTTGAAGCCAAAGAAGGGAGTTGGGCCTATGAATGGCTTTTCCGCCCCCTTTTTAGCGTAAAGATCCGCCTTTTCATTTCCTTTGTGGGTGGCCAGTTGATTGAGTGCGTTATTGCACTCTATTAGGACTTTTGAAGTGAATGTGTAGCTTCTTAGTGCTTTGAGGACTGATTGACTGTCTGAGAGTATTTTGATCTTAACTCTCTTGAGTCCTCTTTTTGATAGTATTTCCACTGTTTCCATTATAGCGTATAGCTCCGCATGGAAAATTGTAGTGTCGATACTTAGAGTAATTGATTTGTGTGCTCTGGGGCCCACTATTCCTGCTTCTACACCGTGAAGCGTTTTGGATCCATCTGTATACCATTTTTGCGAGTCGTCATGTAACCACATTGGGTTAGCATTCCATTCCTCTCTAGATGGGAACATGACTTTGTATCTCTTGGTGAATTTGAGTACTGGATCTGTGTGGTCGTTCGCCTGGGTCATATATGTAGCATTTCTGACCCTGTTAAGGATTTGTAGGTGATGTTTATAAAATGCTAATTCTAGTGCTAATTAAAGCTTTTAATTAAGGTCAGTAATCCATCCCTAGATTAGCTACACCTAACAATGCATAATATACATCTTGATGGATCAACAAAGTTCATACCACATTAATTAAAAGCCTAACTAATAATCTTATTAGAAAAAGTTTTTAATAAGATCAATAGGAGGACACTTTTTATATTGAGTTATCTCCAAAACAACATGTAGCAACCTTGTGCTTATCCAGAAACTCCCTCATCAGCAGCGCATAAACTTGGCGCACATCTTTCGCATCTCTAAATCGTTGGTAATAATTTTTTGGACGCCGACGCCGATCCCTAACTCATCAGCAATAAGACAAATTTTCAACATTCCTTGAAAATTATGGGCGACTGGTGCGCTGGACGTCTTCGACGAGCTCCCACTCCTCCCGGAACAGCTTATACCACTCAAACACACCCAGTAGGCGTCTTTAATAATTCCGAGGGTCTCTAGTTTGACTCAGAATCTAATGGCGTAGCGCTGCTCAAGATCCATCTTGTATCGCGACGACGCTAGGCCCATTAAAGTAAAATTGGTGCGAAATTTGGTCACAAGAGCTTGAATAGCCTGCTCAGATGGTCTTAAAATGGACGGATACAAATTTTGAGTTATAAACAAAAACAATATATTTGAATGTTTATAAATAAATTTATTGTCGATATACTCAAATATTTTAATTCTTATTCAAACATTTTGTGATTCGCTATTGTGGCTTTTATGGATGTGCTGTTGGATTAATGACATCATTGGGTATCGCGAAAAGGAAAGTTAGACGCATAGGATTGTTTAATGATGCAAGTTTGTTCCAAACATCGTGCACTGGATCGTATTCCTCGACAGTACCTTTAGCGCATGCGCCGCCGGCTACAATAATACGATTAGCAAACAGACCACAGCCATGTCCCCACCTGCTGACTATCAGCGAGCAAACGTTTGTCCATTTATTAACAATTGGATCGTAACACTCAACAGAATTTAAAAGTCCACTTTTGCCATAACCGCCTACTGCGTAAAGAAGCCCTTTTGCTTGTGCCACACCACAATGTCCACGAGTTTTTTTCATGGACGATAAACGACTCCACTCGTTTGTACATGGATCATACCTTTCCACGCAGCTCAAATACATACCATCATTCTCTCCGCCAATAGCATATAAGCAATCGTTGAGAACTGCCACACCGACACCACTTCTTGGGGTGGGCATAGGTGCCACACTGTGCCAAGTACCTGTTCCAGGATTCCATCGCTCTACTGTATTTAAAGGTGGATCATTATGACCGCCTACAGCATAGAGTAATCCCTTTAGCACTGCCACACCCAAATAACGCCTTGGTGTAATCATTGGTTGGAGTACACATGGTATCTACGTAATTACTTCTTTCAAGTCCTCCAACCAATATCAGCTTATTCTCAATAACAGCCGCACCAAAATCATTACGTTCTAATTCTAGTTTCCTTACAAGCGTCCATTGCTTCTGAGTAGGACAGTAGCTCTGAAGGACAAGATCATTGTCATTTCGACCAATTGCCAGCAATCTCCACATGATCTTCAATAAAAGACGGCTTCAGTATTGGCAGCCTCACCTTGGCCATCAGTTTTGGTATGTGCTGTTTGCGGGCGGGCTCATCATTGCGCACCCAAGAGATTAGACTCTGAAATACAGTCTCTTCGGATGGCACTTGAAGATCATCACTAGACAGTAGCTGGCCCAGCTGATCAGCACTCAATTGTAAGAACTCTTGACTCTGGCTTACATCCACAAAATGTCTGCAGATATAGTCCACAGCTAGTTCCATCAAAGTGGTGCAGTTGTGCTGCTCTGCAATGAAACTTATGCCCAGACAGTTGGATGAATCCAACCTGCGTGCAATAAAATTCCCACAGGCTGTGACTGCAGAGTCCACTTGCCATCTATGGGCGGTAGTAAACAGCATTTCAACATTCTCGTCATGCACTTCAAGGTTTCCCGTGTAGCAGTAGTTGACCAGAATTTGCAGAACATCGTTGTTTACATCGCCAAGAGTCACCTCGTTGTCGTTGGATTGGATTGGATTGGTGAACATGGCCGAAAAGAACTCACTATTGGCGGATAACACCAAACGATGGGCCGGCACACGTTTTCCGTCTATGCCCGAGATGAGTACCACATCGCACAATTGTTCTTTATCCAGATGCAATTTCATAAGTTTTAGAACCATGTCGGCATGGTTATTACTATTATTATTCGTAGACATTGCGTATTTAATATATTCGTACATTGACTGATAAGGTTTGAACTCAACAAATGATTTATACAGCAAACAGCTGACAGTGCTACCATATCACAGTAAATACTTAATGTCGTACTTGCACACTAGTGTTGTGTAAATATGACTCAGTCATAGAGAGGTAAACTTTAAAATAAGTAAGAAATTCTGCTTTTTGGTTAAGTTCTGGAACATTTCAAAAGCTTTGGAATGCAGCGCTTTCATACGAAATATGCCGCCAACCCAAATGCGCGGGTCGTTTGAAAACAAAAATGAATGTGGCAACTTCACTCGCTCACTTTAGTGAATTGCTCATTGTTGCTCACTCACTCATGAGCAACCCAACACTAGTTCATTTCAGTTCTTGCGCGCTTTAACGAAATGCACTAGTTCATTTATCGAACTGCAACCTATCGCAGCGTCTACCATCGCAATGTAAGCCAGTCATAATAAAAACAAAATTTTTAAATCAAGACGTTTTAAGATTGGGTTCACGCGCTATTAAAGTCAAAATGGAACACAACTGCAAAATAATGAATTGTTTGGACTTTTCAAAAGTTTGGCGAACCAAATGATTTCACTGCACTTGTCAATCGTTGTCAAATGTTGTTCGAACGCCATCAATTGCGCGCGTTTTATTGTTATTCTACTTGTGAGAAACATTGATTTTAACTACTGCCGTCAAGAAAATAAGACTCATGTAAGTAATATTTTTAATTTCCTGTTCACAGATTGTCGATGACACACTATTTTCGATATAATTTATATCTATTATTTCTCTTTATTACAGTCAAATGTCGCAAGTCAAAACACGAAAAGGGACATGTTGTCCTGTGTTTGGTTTACCAGAGAAGTTACCAGTGTCTCAATTACCAACTTATAATGCTGTTATGAAAAATTACTTATTTATTAAATATGAATTAAAGCTTGGCAAAACAACAAAAGAGCCGACAGTTCATGATATATCCCAAAGATTGGCTACGGAAATTTTAGATATCTGGCGAAAAGCGTCGCTGCCTACTGTCAGCTTTAAGAGAGTACTACAACTTATTCGATCTTACCATGACAAATATAGAAGCTTACTAAAACCTTATCAAGGCCGTCAAACGAACAAGAAATATCAAGAGAAAATAAATGAATTTGTTACTGAGTCCCAACGATTATTTGATGTTTGCAGTTGCAAATGCAAAGTAATCTCAGAGTGTAATTGCTCAAAAGACAGCCGTGTTCCCAAGGAAGAAGTATATTTTTTACTTGATCAAAGAACTACAAGAAAAATGATGATAGGCGCTGTAGATTTGGTTGCGACTGTAAAAAATATGAAAAAATTAAAAAGACAAGAAAAAGAATTACTGCGTAACAAAGAGATAATGGATGCTAACCAACCGTCTTGTTCTCGTTCTTGGCCTGATGACTTAACAACCGAAAGCACCAGTTCAAGCAATAATAGCGTAGCTTCTAGTCCTTATCAATTGCCAAAACAAGTAGCTGCTCCGCCACCAAAGAAAAAGAGATTAAATTTACCATCATTAGCTCTCGCCTGCGATCGTACTGGAGTCTCTGATAGAGCAGCTGCTATTATAGCTTCTTCTGTGTTAAAAGATGTTGGTATTATTACATCAAAGGATCCAAGTGCTGTCATTGATCGTTCAAAGTTGCGCCGAGAAAGAACGAAAGTCAGATCGTGAATACAGGTTTCAAAGGAGGTGTTATTCGTTTTATGGAAGAAGCACTTAACAAACCATTACAATGGTTTGTCTGCCAGTTACATTCGAATGAGTTACCATTGCGACATCTTTTATTGCATTTGGATGGAAAAACTACAGGGCCTAAATGCTTTTCAGGCCTTATTGGATCTGAATTACAAAAATGTTAATCAATGCCACTTGTTCAATTTACCACCATTCCCTGCATATTACCTGTAGTCGCTAGAAATGACTTGAGCACCGACCAAAAATATCTTTACGACGAGCTAATATTACACCTGGACCACTTAACCGTTCTAGATGGCTTACTACAGCGAATAGAATCTTAATATTATATGCTACTAAAACAGACCCCGAAGAAAATTTAGTGATATTAGCCACTTTCGTAATGAGAGTTTATGGTCCATTGTGGTTCACAATAAAATGTTATCCTTCATGTACAAACGGAACTAAGCACCTGTGGCAATCAATTACCCTCACTCGATATTTGAATGCGCCTTTGAAGAAAATCCTTGGTAAGGTAATCCAACGAAATGGATATTTTGATCACCCAGAAAATATTCTTGGAGACGACAGAGAAATCATACGTAAACTAGCATATCAGCGAATTTTAAAAGCAAGAGCAGAAAATACTCTAGCGCTTCGAACATTTAAAGTGCCTGCTTTAAATTTCGATGCTAAAGATTATAAGGAATTAATTACGTGGAAAGAATGCTAGATAACTGAGCCATCTCTGACTTCCAATTTATCTGATGAAGCCTTGAAAGAGATTGTCAAAAGCGGTTTGACTACATGTCAGAATATTAAAGATTTTCCGTGCCATACCCAAGCCGTAGAGCGCTGTATCAAATTGGTGACCGAAGCTTCAAGTGCAGTTTGTGGAGAAAAAAAACGAGACGGTTTCATAAGGGCAAGACTATTATTACGGCAGCAAATGCCTAATTTTGAAACAAAAAAACAATTTAATACCAAGTAATCTACTTATTTCTGATTTTTTTCATTCCTTGGTAATATATATTTTTTTAAATTTTCTTGATTAAAAACATTAATACTACTCACAATGTAGTTTGTTTTATAAGGGACAGGAAATCTAGAAAAATACTATCATTCAAAATTAGATCAATGTTTTTAAAAATTTAGTATTTTTCTAATTTTCAATTGGGTTGGGGCACCTCATAACATCAAGACAAGTAAACAATCTTTTGTATGCTGAATTTACTCATTAAAAGGCAATTTTGTATTGCTATTCCATTAAAAAAAATTAAAAAAATTTTTTTTTCATAGACTATCACTCCACCCTACTAAGGACCTTTCTAATGCGTTATCTACAAAATATAAGAGCAAAAAGAGAATACAAAACGTCCAGTCCGACTTGAAAGAATCCCAACAACTCATGAAGCCCCACAGTAATCACAACTGTCATGTTTAAAGATTTGGGACTCTCACAGGAAAAGTATAAAATCTTACAAAGCTTGTTGTTGCGGCACAATATTAATATTCTTCCAGTTTACTAAAATTTAGATTTATAAATACATACTTCTTAAATATTCATAATAGAATTAGACGAAATAAAGACATATTTACCATATTGGCACCCTCGTTAGACCCCTCAATTGCTTACCTAAGGTATGTAGGATCCTAAAAAAGGATCAGTTAAGCAACACTGACTGAAAGTTTAATCCTCTAGAATCCATTTTTTTTTTAAGTAATACAGAATAAATCTCTTTAACACCGAGTGGATTTGTTGGGTCGGTCGTGTTCTGTCTAAAGGAATCGCAAAACTTCATATAAAAACAAAAATACCATTTGGGATATTTTTTTTTGAATGAAGTTTTGTCATTCCGTGCGAAATATTTCGTACTGCGTATAGGCCTTAAGGAATAATAGGCGTCATGTTGAGTGTTCTCTTATGCTTCAGTTGTAGGAATCGGTCCTCCGTTAGTGGGCGCAATGGCAACCATCAACTTTAGACCATTTTTTGAGAAAATCCGGGCCCGCGGGAAAATGTACAGGCCCCTCTATTAGACCTTTAGCTTAAATCACGACAGTACGACAGTAATTACACCGGGCCCCTGAGAAAACTCCTGGCCCGCGGCCCCCTTCCCACTCCCCTCTCGTCGGGCCTGACCCCCAGTTACCGACTTTATGTATAATAATATAATAGGGAAAAGCTGCACTGCGACCCTTATTGGCTCCGACTTTATGTATAAATGTTAGCAAAAAAAATTTGTAAATTTTATATGCAGGGTCCCCAGACAAGAACTAAGAAAAAAAAAAAAACTTTTAACTAATTAACTGAGTGATATCTCAAATTGATCTTGACCGCCTGGTTTTCGCTGGCTGTGGTTTTTAGCTAAAATCCGGTTCATTGACTGACAATGGCGTTGTCAATGTTCCTGCAGCTTTTATGTGGATGCGACCCAAGTCCAACTGCTCAATAAGCCGGGCCGATTCACTCTCTCTATAAGCTCTCAGTCATAAAAAATTGTTCCATTCGCTGTCCAATGTCAAGAGGTCCAAGTTTGCTGCATTTTATAATCTATACATATACTAAATATTATATAAATTTCCATATAGTATTTGGTAGAGGTTTTATTTGTTTATAGTGCTAAAAGCCAAAGTATTTAAAACGTTGTGTATGCAAATATGGTTTAAGTTCAGTTGAGCGTCACTTGGAGCGATACTTGAGATCGTAAAATCCAATTCGTATGCAAAACGCAACAAATCGACGTGTTGCAGTCAATATACTAATGAATCACATTGTAGAACAGCGGCTACAAATTGATTGAAAAACAAAACTTTATTTGATAATTCAAGAATTTTGCTATTGAAAAGCCACAGGCGGCTTATACATAAGCAAATACATACAATTTTAGATAGTACTATGTATTTACAGTATAAAATGTGTAAAAAATAGATGCGACTATAAACTAGAAACACATACACAAAAATTGCACTTGATATTTCTTCTTTTTTTTTAACAATATTGCTAAAAATGTAAACCAATGTTTAAGAAACAAAAACAAATGCATAATCAAAAACGCCGACATTTATTATATAGCAAAAAAAGACTATACTATATAAATGTGCAACTTTAACTAGGGCTAGTTTAGCATGGAAATGTGTAAATGAACGCTATGTACTAAGTTCTAATCGAATGATTGCACTTCTTACAAATTAATTAACAGCATATTGGGCAATCATAGTAAAACACAACACCAAAAAACACTTTGTAATCTTGGCCAGACTTGGGGCGCTCTTTTTAAAAGCGTATTTCATTGCGCTGCACTTGCTCATAAGCCTCACGTGTGAGTGGCTCATAGCGACCCTTTGATGTTTGATAATAGATTGCATCCTTAATGTTGTTTGGATCATAGCCCTCCTTTTGCAGATCAACCTTGCGCAGCTTAAAGGTGCCAGTCAGATCCACTTTGGTCAGTAGTCTTATAAACTGTGGGCGCGCATAGCTAGGCAAAACCTTGGCAAGACTTTGGGCAAAAGCATTCAAATCCAGTTCGCCTTGTGGATCATATATAGCTGCCATGCCAGCGCGTCCTTCTGTATGCGGTATGGTAACGCCATAGACTACAGTATCCTTATAGCCAGCCACATTGCTGACCTGCGCTTCCACCTCGCTGGTAGACACATTTTCGCCTTTCCAGCGAAAAGTATCACCCGTGCGATCCTTAAAGTACAAATAACCCTTCTCATCGGCCACCAGCAAGTCGCCGGACAGAAAAGCCATATCACCATGTTTGAAAACATCTTTGACAATTTTCTTCGCCGAGGCTTTGGCATCTACATAGCCCAAAAACTCACGCGAGGGATTGCCTTTGACAATTTTGCCTATAAAAACACCCGGTTCATTGGGCGCACACAGCTGACAGAGGCCATGCGCATCGCGTATGGGCTCGCCCGTATCGGGATCGGCCTTTATAATCGATATGGGATAAACTTGTGGCAAAATGCGCGACACAAAGCCAATGGCACCAACTGTATTGTCATGATTCATAATATTTGCATTGCCTTCGGTGGCGCCATAGAATTCACCCACTTTGGCTACATTAAAACGTTCCACAAATTGTGGCCAGATCTGTGGACGCAGCCCATTGCCAAAGACTAGACGCACACGATGAGCGCGATCATGTGCAGCGGGTTTGGTGGCTAATATATAACGCGCCATTTCGCCTATGTACTGACCAACCTGTAAAAGAGTTGAAGATTGAGTAACGTGGTTTTTATGTTACAAGTTATGAACTTACGGTAGCATTGTACTTTGAGCAGTCAGCAAAGTAGTTGGAGGCGGAGAACTTCTTGCGTATGGTAACGGTGGAACCAAAGAGCACAGCCTGACCCATGCACATAATGCCGCCAGCAGTGTGATAAAGCGGCAGCGGTGTGTAAAATATATCATCCTCCTGGAAGCCCATGGTGTAGTGAATACCGGCAGCTATGAACAAATAACTGGCAAAGCACAAGTGTGAATTTTGCGTCATAAGATTGCCTACATTTATACTTACCGTGAATGTGATATAACCGCTGCCTTGGGTAAGCCCGTCGTGCCAGAGGTGTAGATATAAACCAGCTTATCATGATGCGCCACCTTGGGACCCTTGGTAGGCTTCTGTGTGCTGGCCTTGGCCAATAGCTCATTGAAATTCTGCGCATGCTTTAGCTCATCCGCTACAGTCTTAGCATTATTATTCTCATTGTTAAACTGATACAGCGTAATGTTGTCTGCCAAATCCTTGGAAATGTCACCCACAGCTTCGACAAAATCCTCGCCATAAATCAGCGCAGTGCAGTGAGCCACAGTAATGCTATGCAGCAGCGAGGGACCACGCAAATTCGTATTGATCAGCGGCGTTATAACGCCAATCTTGGATAAACCCAACCAGGTGGCTACATATTCCGCACGATTTTCCAAAAGCAATGCAACCACATTTCCTTTTTCAAATCCCCTTGATTGCATCACATTGGCCACCTTGTTGGCATGTTCATCCAGCTGTTTGAAAGTCCATTTCTGTGTATCACTCACAATGGCCAACTTATTGGGTCTTTCCGCAGCATTCTGCTCAAAAACATCTGCCACGGTGTTGTTAAGTTTCTCATGGTTTTTGGTATAACGCAACAGCTTGAAGTAGGCCCATAATGCACTATAAATAGGGTATAAGGTATAGGTTTAGTGAAAGTTGCAACAATTACTTGATTAACTGATTAGGCCTTATCGATAAGGTGTTATCATTGCGTGCTTTTTGACTTGGCAATAGTTAATGTGACTAAAATAGAGAAACTGAACACATAAAAAACATTTCCGAGCGATTTTCGTGACACGCAAAGATAAAGCGGCTTAATTGCAAATCCATTTGAGTATTAAATTTGAACTGGTGACGTTTTCCAGTTCAAAGTGGCACAATTTAAAAGCGAACAACTCAATAACTGCTAACATTTATTTCAATTCTAACTTATTCATAAATTCAGACCGGTTATCAAACAATTAAGATATATAATTTTAGTTGTAGAGCAAGTATGGAAATTCTTTATGAACTATGTACTTTTTCCTTGTACAGATAATTTTCCAATTAAAATGTATTATAAGAACACTTTTTGAAATTTCATTAAAAAATTCATTATTCTTGGGTTTTCTGTATATTGTTTGTAATCCTAATAAAGCCAAGAAAAGTTATTGTTCCTACATTATACCTTTTTGAGTCTTCTACCAATTCATAAGGGAAGCTCCTACTATATATCTTGACAAAATTAAATCTAAAGATTGCAAAGACGGAAACTAGTTAACCAAGATGGTACAAGTAAAGCACATTAAGGAGTGCCCCTTGCTTTGGACAGTTTTCGTATAAAAAAGGGCCTCTCGAAAGGAAGATAATTAAAACTCTTAACTAAGAGTTTACAAATAAAAATAAGTGAATCTTTTTCAGCAACTCCAAGAGGTATCATAAACTATTTTTGGATTTTCTGTATATTGTTCGAAATCCTAGGTATGCTAGCTAACTCCTGGAGGCATAAATTAATTAAATTTTAAGAAAACAGGGAGCTCTGCGTCCTGCTCGCTTTGATCGCCAAATTTTGGCACGGATATTGAGAATAGCAATAAATAAAGACCTAGTGTATTTCATTCATCAACATTAAATCTCGGAAGCACAAATATAATTAAATTTTAAGAAAATTGGGGGCTCAGCGTCCTGCTCGCTTTGATCGCCAACGCTTCGAAAATAATAATAAATAAATGCTTTGCGAAAAAAAATACTCGAGTCGACTTTAAATTTGGGTCTCTAAGATACTACAAAACGATTATCTCCTATATTTATGATTCGATTATTATCGGGCTTGACTTATTTTATATTTTTTTTAAAAGAAAAATGTACATCAATATTCCAGCCATCATCCAAGACCTAAAAAATAAGACCACCGATGATATACTCGCCTTGAAACGTTCACCGAAAATTTTCACCATCAAGTCGACGTCTGTGAAATCATTTCGTTTGCATTTATCGGATATACTTTTTCAACACATAAATGAAGCTTCCAAATAAAGTACACAAAATAATTATTTTCTTTTTTTTTTAACTGCGCCCAAATATTTATATTATCTGAAATATTTATGGTCTGATTATAATCATGTTTAATCAAGGGAATTTTTATTTCGCGTATTTTACCCATTCAAACTAAAGTTGTAACTTTGAAATTGTTGGAAGGTATCATGAGAAAAGAGGAAAAGAATAAAATGAATCTGCCTACACATAAAGGGAATCCAAAGCTCAAATTTGATTATACTACCTTTTTAAGATCTAGGCGTTCCATAATATAAATTTCTTTTTGCTTCTTGACAATATTGAATGTAACTTTGGAGAGCCTTCGGGTCTGCGCCGTTTCCTTTATTTAGGGCTTTTACTTTTTCGAGAGGAAGTGCAGAAGGCAGAAGTGCCCAAGCAACGACGCGAGCAAGCATAACAACGAGGCAGAATTGCACGAGTTGCGACGTGAGCGACACCAATCTGCAGTTTTCGAGTACCATGCATGCATTTGTACCAACTTAATATACCCTTAACTTAAAGTATAGATTATAGAGTATAAAAAAAGCATAAAAATGTTCGCAAGAGAGAGCTAGAAAAAATTTCAGACATCGAGACAAGTTGTCCGCGTGAGGGAAAATTAGTGATGTATGGAGGAAACATCTTTTTTAATTTATAGAGAGCTTCAGAGTTTAGATGGAATCTCAAAAATAATAATTAATGAGTTCCAAATTTTTTGGGTATATGAATTTTTAATACAATGAACCGCCAAATTAACCACCTTTGCTTATTTGCATGAGTTTTTTGTAGTTTCTTCTAATCGAATTCCATTAAAGGCATGGAATTTATTAAGCTCCAGATTATCTTCATTATCAGGCTTCTACCGGGTTTGCTTTAATTAAATTTTCAAGTCGACAACCAGAACAGTTTTAAGATCACTTTAGCGGAAAAATCGTATTTAAAAACGAACTAGTTACTCAGTATACATTATGGCTTAGGGCTTAGGCTAAGCACATAAAATATTGTATATAAACATAAAATTAAAGGTCACAGTAAACAAAAAATATGGTGTCTGTCTGAACAGGCGGAAAGCAACAGACGGTGCTGCCGACCCAGTTCCAGATATGCTCCGAAACATTTTGAGTATAAACGAACATACAATCCATATCATTTTAATACTTTTTTTTTGCTTACGCCGCACTTTGTACTTGACATTGGTTTATTGATAAGATTTGTGAGCTCAAGTAATTGAGTAGTTTAGGATTAGGCCCATTACTTGGGAGCGACTAGACTAGTTAATGATTTTGCATATTTTTTTAATCAATGAAATTTTATGCACTTTGCACTGGCACTCAAAATACTTGCTATACTCAGCTTCTTAAGTAGTATATTTTAGTTCTTAAAAGTTTGCTGAAGTTTGCGTCGATTTAAAAAAAAAGAAGGTCAACCAGATACCATACGATACATTCAAAATGGCTTGAAAATGCGCTGTTAATTAAATGCGGGGCCTTGAAACCAGCTGCAAAAAACTTGCTCAGCTTGGAGTCATTTCTGCGCAGTTTTTGAAACAACCATTTAAAGAGATTTCAATGACTTTTAGTTTTTATTATGAAATGAAGAATTTTCTAGAGGGTTCTTCGAATGTTTTATAAAATTAACTATACAGGTTGTGTGATTAACTATACAAATGTTTAAGGCAGCGACGAAGCCAATAGGGGTATCTTTTAAGAGTTCAGTTCTTACAATGAAAAAAGGAAAACACAGAAAACTGCAAAATGCTCAAGATTTTTTTATAAGACAACGAAGTCTTCTAGAAAGTGACTCAAACTCTAAATTTTTGTATATACGTCTTAATGACTTAAGTTTGTTTTCAATTTCAACATAGTCTTCTTTTAGCTCAAAGTTTAAAACCATTTTTAATTTGCAAAAAAAAATACTCAAGGTCTCCGAAATATGCGCTAAGTTCAATAATGATCTTTTCTTTTGTGTATTTAGTCCGACAGCTCTTAATAATATTTGCATTCTTGATGTATGCAAAGGTAAACCACTTAGGCAGATTCCCCATTTTATTTTCCAAGCCTTTGCTTGCTTTCTGATAAATTTTTTTTTTTGTTTTTTTTTGGTTTAATTGCAGTCAAAAAGAAACAATGATGCAATTTTTGGTTAAAATAATTTTTAAATTAATAATGCCCAAAAATGTTGACATAACTATTAAACTCGAGGGATTTTGGAAAGGTTTAAAAAATATTGGCTACATAATATTTCTCATAAACCAAAAATGTAATATTTAAAAAGTAAAAAAAAAATAAAAAATAGTTAAAAAATATATTAAACTCAAGTGATTTTAGGTAAATTTGATGATTTTGAAATTTCAACCTTTAGTTGAAAAATTGGAAACCGAAGAAAGTAAAAGTTTTTAGCATCTTCGAATTTTTGAAAACCGAAGAAAGTACAAATTTTTAGCATCTTCAAATTTTCGCTATCGGTTTATCGAAAATTGTTAGTTTGGGTTTAAAAAATAAAAAAAAATTTTTTGGTGCCCCCTTTATTGCATAGCCGACTAAACCCTTCGCACAAGGTTTTTAATTATGGAAATATTTTAACCCTGACATCCAAAAATTCGTAGAAATGCAAACAAACAAAAATACTCATACCAGACCCTGAACCATCGTTTAAAAAGAAATGTATTGCTAAGTAAATGGAAACTGAGAATTTTTAAAATAACTTTAATCGAATGGCCATGTCATTGACCCACTTTTATTTTGGGAGACATGTTTATCTTATGAAGCCAGAAAATTTTGTGCATAAACATTCATAATTTAAATAAATATTCGTACAAGAGTTTACATTTTCAAAAACTACAAAACAAAAACAGTCCCATCCGCATAGTTATTTTTGAAAAAAAAAAAACAGTGCCGAAGTAAACGGAAATTGAGAATTTTTTAATTAAACGAATCGTAAGGGAATCTAGATGGAACATTAAGGCGCTACTTTTTTTTAACACCTTAATTTAAATGAATATTCGTTTGCATTTAAATTTGTGCAAAAATAAAATATATATAATTTTTAAATTTATCGCTTCGATTCTCTTAAGCTGTAAAAATTTCGCTAAATGAAATATTTTTGAAAAACGAAATTTATTTTTTCAATATTTGCAATATTAAACAACTTTTTCGAGGTTTAGCTTTTATGTTCAGAAGTAAAAATGCCATTGTGATTAACACTCAATTAAAAAAAAACCTTAATTAAAATATTCACAAAAACCGGCTTGTTGACCTTAACCACATAAGTTCGGAACCCTGATCAATAACTTTTTGTAATTTTGGTAAGTTAAAATATGTTTAGTACCTTCGAAGTTCCCTATGGCAAATTCTCAAGCATGCAGATTATTGGTTCGAAAACTCGTAACGAGATCTTTAAAACAGTGTACTTGAACAAATTCGTAGCAGAAAAAACTTCGTTTCTAGAGTGCTCTAGAGTTGGTTTTAGCAAAGCTTGACTGTTTTCAAAAGTTTTTTTTTTGTTTTTTGATATTTATTTTTTATTGGCAATCAACCGATCCAAAAGTAAATAAATATGATATTTATTTAATAGATATTTGCTTTTATGAGAGTGGCAACAGTTGTGGGATTATTGATCTAGAATACCAGCTCTAACCTCTTGCAACTCAAATAAGCTTAGGCAAGGGAATCTAAGTGAATGACTGATGTTGATTGGCGTAATGTGTTTGGTATTTAGAAGAAGTCTTTCAGCAAAGATAATCCACACAAGACGACTTATTAAAGCAAATTTGTTTGTTAAATTAATTTGTTTTTTTTTTAAATGCTAATTATTTACCGGCTTATCATAAAAACTCATCTCTAGCAAACTAGTTTTAGGTTTGTTTTTTAAGAAATCTCATTTGAGCAATCAATCAAAAACTATAATCGCTTTATACTTGGAATAGACCTCGATTAGAATTGATTCTTTTAAGACTAATTAATTTAATACAAAAGTGTGTTGTACAAATTGTTCTTAAAATTCCAATAAGTTTTTACTAAAACCCTTAGACTAAAATAAGCCAAAAATGTGATAAGATTAATCAGAGTATAGAAATGTGTAACTCGCAAAAATAAAGCACAGACAAATTGTTAGTTGTAAGCAAATAATTGGCTTTGAAAGATTCTTGAAATGACTGAAGAAACCAGAAGATGCGATAAAGCTTACTAAAGTTAAACGCTATCAATATTTAAGCAGCTGGTAGGCTTTAAAAGAATCTTAAAATTACTTAAGAAACCAGAAGACACCAGAACCAATATTTAGAGCCGTGGAGAGGGTAGCCAGTCTGGTCTGGAGCACCGGCCATGCATGGGAGACCGGCCCTGGGGTTTTCTGCAAGATATTTCTTGTACCAGTTTAATCGTTTTCAAAGTAGGGAAAAGCCCGATGCAAACCCTGCCCCACGTCCTGACCTGTTTCTTAAAGGCCCCGAATTTGTTAGGTTTAGTATCAGATCAGCTTAGGACTTGTAATTTTTACACCCATATTATAATTATTTTCATGCTTTGGTTTAAAACATTAGAACTAACATAGATAACGACGTAATTAATTTAAAAAAAAAATATTTTTTATAATATTAGGTAATCGTTTCGCGCTAATGCTCCATAAGCTTTTTAAACAATTTTTAAAATTATTATATCTATTTTTCAACCATGAAATTTGCTGCTTTGCAAACTCGCTAAAATTAACAGTTTAAGCGAGTTTTTTTAAAAATATTTTATAAAATAAATGAGCTAAAATTATCAGATTTTGTCAAAAAAAAGGTGTTAACAAGTAGAGGCGGATCCACGACCCCGAAAACGTAAAGCGATTTTTTTAAAAATATTTTAATATAAGAAATGAGCAAAAATTATCAGATTTTGTTTGCTCAAAAATCAACTACAAACTGTATAATAGTCAACCCGGTTTCCAGTCGCGGATCCATGATTTGGTCATAGGGGGGTTCTTCACTTCGCAGTGTATATATATCAGAGCTCGCAAAAGATCAATCCATTTTTCCAACTTTTGCTGGGGTGCGGACCCGAAAACCCCCGCGTGGATCCGCCATTATATATACTATATATATATATACTATATACACTTCGAAGTGAAAAACCCCCCTATGACCAAATTCTGTATCCGCGCCTGGAAACAGGCTTGACTATTATACAGTTTGTAGTTGATTTTTTGACCAAGAAATTGAAATAAATCAAAAGCAGCATTTGGTTTTTTTCTTTCGAGTTCTATTCTGAAATTTTAAAATATATTTTATTATTAATATATTACCAACTTGTTCTGGGAGTTGTAATTAAAGCAATGTAAGCAACTGAAATCCCAACATTGTGAGTCTCAGTAACACTAAAAGTGTTTTAATAGCGCCCAAATGCTGCCATGACGACCTTTATGCTTTGTAGCGCCCCTATTTACATAAAATACTTGATGGAACCTCTCGTGTGTCTGGTCAGACTCACAACTAATTAATTTATAGCCCTCTCACAATAGAATTTATTTTCATGTGACAACAAAAAACTTGTCACACAATATATAAATTATTACTAGATAAGCTATTTTGTAATAAGATCTTACAAGTGCGCAACGAAAAACTAACTAAATATGCATGACAAGAGATCAAAGTTCAGCGTTTAACATTTGCATTATTTTTGAAGGCAATCCAAGACTAGAACTAGATTACCAAAGAAAAAAGATGGCGTCCGTTAAAGTCTGGCGCAGACGACTTTGGGATACCCTGTAACAGCACTGCAAAAGATATTTTATTTGTCAAATTTGGTTACGATATTTTTATAAACAAACAAAAACAAAGTAGATTTTTGCACCAAAAACTTTTTTTTAGACCGATCGGCCCAATGCGGGCTATATGATATAGTCAACCGATTTTAATCAAATTTAGTAGAGTACTTGGGAACTCTGAAAACTTCTGAATGCCAAATTTAGTTACGATATCTTCACAAACAAACGAAACACAATGAATTTTGTGCAAAAAACGTTTTTTTTTACCGATCTGTTCTATGGGAGCTATATGATATAGTCAACTGATCTTGATTAAATTTAGTACAGTGAAAGGGAACTCTCAAATTTGGTTACGATATCTTCACAAACAAACGAAACTCAATGAATTTTATGCAAAAAACGATTTTGATCAAATTTAGTACAGTGATGGGGAACTCTTATAAACTTCCGATGGATTTGAAGACACAAACAAATGAATTACAATAGTTTAGACGAAAAATGAACCTTCCCAAAAAGTGTGTTTTAGGGTAATTTGGGTTCGATAAACACGAAAATGGCAACCTTTTTTTTTTTTTCTTAAGCACCGTTTTCGAAATATTTTCGAAAAACATTTTTTGGGCACTTTTATCAATTATTTCTCAATATCTCGTGAAAAAAGAATATCTCGACATGAAAGACAATTAGATCGAAAGGATCTTTCCAGTGATATGTAATATGTACAGATTTACTAAAAAATATCGAAGTTACAGGCAACCAAAGTCGAAAGAAAGCGTAATTTTCGACCATTTTTGAAAATTAAAAATTTTGCGGTGTGCTTTTTATTAACGAGAAAATTTTTTTGAAAATTATGTTAAGCTTGAAGCTGAAAGGGAATTCTTTTACGAACATTTCGGGTCTAAGATCTTCGAAATCGGATAGGAACTGCAGATGTTATGGAACCAGGAACGGAAATTCACAACTACTGCTGCATACAAATTCGTGAAGACGTAACTGAACGAAAACAAAAAACTTTGAGTGAAAATTTTTTTTTTCATACAAAAGTTTGATTGTGTGAAGATTGGAACTTTCGTACATGGTTCCATAGCATCTACAGTTCTTATCCGATTTTAAAGATCTTAGACTCGAAATTCTCGTAAAACAAGTCTCTTTCAGCTTAAAGCTTAACATAATTAAAAAATTAATAATAATAAAAAGCATACCGAAAATGTGTAATTTTGTAACTAATTTTTTACACTTTTTTTCGACTTTGGCTGCCTGTAACTTTGATAATTTTTATTTCATCTGTACATATTGTATATCAATGGAAAGAGCACATCAATACCCTTCAATCTAATAACTGAAAAAAGTGCCCAAAAACATGCTTTTCGAAAATATCTCGAAAACGGTGCTTAAGAAAAAAAAGGTTGCCTTTTTCGTGCTTCTCGACCCCAAATTACCCTAAAAAAAACTTTTTTAGGAAGGTTCACTCGATGACCCTTAAATTTGTAAAATGTTATTGATCTAAAACTTTTGGAGTTTTTCGAGGTCTTTTGAAACACCGCTATGGGAGCTATATAATATATCCACATATAAAAAATCTAAAATAAACTTGTGTCCCCTGACATAATAACGCATCTAATCTTGGTTGCTCTAGCTCTTACCATCTCTGAGATCTAGGCGTTCATACAGACAGACATGGGTATATCGACTACTCTAGTCACCCTGATCATACTTTAGGTAACTTTGAGGGGTCTCCGATGTCTCCTTCTGTATGTTACATACATTTTCGGCTTGAACAAACTTAATATGCCCTTTGTACCATATGGTACAGGGTATAAGAAGCCCTAAAAAAAGCGTCACTTCCGCAATTTTAATTAAAGTCATAAGACGTACGTGTTCAACTACGGAGTTTGCGGCGCTTCCGAGAGCAATTATAGATCAGCCAAGGCAGAAAATTTATGCTACTAATTAGCTCTTAGAAACCAGCTAAATAATGCATGATCATAGATCATAGTTCAGCGTTTTGCATTATTTTAAAAACCAACGACAACCCTAGACCACAGACACGCTGAGAAAACAAAAGCCCCAAAAAGTGCGACTTCCGCAAATTTAATTGAATGCCAATACAGCTGAACAATAAGTCAAGAGACCGTACGTTTTCAAGAACGGTGTCTGAAAACTGAGTGTTGGCTCCAACGCGAGCTAAAGTATAAAATTAGTATGCGCTGCAGGGCTCGAATTTGTTGGTCATCATGTCCAATGTTCAGTTGGTATAGTAAGTGTATAAAAAGCGAAATTGTTTATTGACTTTGTTTTGGTTATGTCGCATGTTTGTTTGGAGGAACCTACTGGCATTGTTTTGTGCCGACCTTGAACCTGAAAAAACCAAAGAGTCAATGACTGGCCAGGCCTAAACGAAAATTTATACACACAATAAGTGTAGTAAATGCCCAGTAACGTGCGTAATCTGCCTTATAATACAGAGACAGCTCGCGATAAGGCCAATAACTTTGTGAAAAATGTATCCAAGAGAAAACTGTTTATAAGACGACCTAAATATAAGACGCAGCCACAGCAAAAAACAAGTTTTACTCCAGCAGTAAAAAGCGACGTTTTGGGGCAGGGGGCCGTACAATGAGCAAAGTACTCTGCGTTGTGGTCGTAGACGTCGACGTTGCCGTTGCCGTCAAACTTGCCTCAATGGATTCACAAAAGAAAAACTAATTGTATTGAAATGCACACTACTTTGCGGTATTGTAATCTCATCATGGTAGCTGGACGTTATGCCGCGCCACATAAGCGTATTGTTGTCACTGTAGACGACTCACGTTAAATCTCGCTTGGCTGTGGCTCCAGCGATGTAAAACCAGCGCCAGCCTGGCCTTGTTAGCAGCAGTGCGATGAGCGCGACGAGCAACGCAAAAAACCAACCCATTGTATGGAGCGTGTATATGACGCAGGCGAGCGCTAAACCGAAAACAACTGTTGCGCAGAAACCGCGTAAAATGACTACAAAACGTTCACGTCGCTGTCGCTGCCTTTGTTGCTGTGATCGATAACTTATCGATTTACGTTGCACATCAGCTGTTGCGATGTTGAGCCGCTGCTGGTTGGGGTTGCCGTATTGTTTGTTTTCAAAAATATAAAAGAAATAAATATAAGTTGTGTTTTATAGACTTTAAAGTTGAAAAACTTACATGCGTGCTAAAGTTGTTGTCAATATTGATTATAACGTTGCTGTTTGCATTGTTATCCAGCAAGCTGTTGTGGTACTATACAAAAGAAATAAACAAAACAATAGTTAAAGTTATTACAATAACTCAGCAACTGTTGTATATTCTAAAAATTTATAAAAATCAAACAAAAACCAAGCAACTTACTTTTTTTGACATTACAATTAATTTATTTAGAAACTTTTAGCAAGAAATGCAGCAAATAAATCAGTCACAATTATAATTTTTAATTATGTAGGTACTTATTATGAATTTTGTGACGACAAATGATGTAGTCAACAATTTGAATATGGAAATTATTTAAAAACTGATTTTTTCCAGCTTTCGGAAAAACTTATAAAGGAAAATAAATATTTTATTTTTAGCTCTACGGTACCCTTAGTAAATTTCAGACTTAAGGCCTGTGCGCAGTTCGAAATATTTCGCACCGAATGACAAAACTTCATATAAAAAAAAACTTCATATCCCAAATGGGATATCCCAAAAGCAATGAAACCCAAAAAGCTGTCTTAGATCTTCCAAGATTATTAAACTTTTTGAAAACACTTATCTTTTTACCCGACTACGGGTATGCAAAAAGGAGGATTATGTGTTTCACCTTTATGTATGTTTGTATGTTCATCTGTTCCCTCGTAGCTTCTTAGCCGCTTATCATAATTTGAGAAATTAAGAATCTTTGAAAGCGTCTTGACCGTCCGCTGGTTATAGAACATAACTGGAATATGGCCGCATTCAGAGAACATTATGTTATAAATGAATTTAGTTGTTTTTGCCTAAAGGCCTGTACGCAGTTCGAAGATATCCCCTACGCAGACACGAAAACAGCCACCGAGCAAAAAGACAGCCTTATTTTGGTCACGAAAGGAACAGTGTGTCTCTAGTAACAAAATGTGCATTTTATCGGAATTATTATCGATAATCAGCTGCTTTTTGTTTACAAATAGCTAATTTTTAAAAGGCGCGAAATAAAACATAAAAACATGAATTATCGTCAACGTTTATTACTTTTGCTAATGTGTGTAAACAATGCAATAATAATGACATGCATTGCAATTGAATTGTTGGATGAGGGAAAAAAGCGACGAGAGGAGGTAATACACAGGAAAAGGCGGAATGTTTGGGTGAACCCATATTTAATGCGCAGAGCTGAGTGTGGACGAATTGCATAGACGTATTTTAACGTTACGCATTAATGTTACAAATGAATTATTTTATTATTGTAGCTATTTTCTCATCCTTTCCAAACGATCCGCAACGATTTTGTCGACCAGCCATAAATTTCGCGTACAAGATAACTAGCTGCACATAAATTTTGTTATGGCGCCAAAACCGAACAGCTGTTTTTGCTGAGCGCGCCATCTATGGTTTACTACTGGCATCAAAAAACAAAAAAACAAGCAACACTGGTCTACATACCACCTGCAAGAACAGTTTGTGACTAAACGTTTTTAAGCGGTTTTTTTATATGAAGTTTTGTTTATTTTTCGTGTCTGCGTAGGGGCCGTAAAGGATCATTAAAAAATGGTGTAAAACGTCTCTGGAGCAGGTGACAAAATTGAACAAAAAATAAATATTTCTGTAGCGTATTTCTATTAAACTCTAGGCTCGTGAGAATGAGAGAGTCTTCGCGATGCAGTTTGGGTTCCATTAGGATTTTGCGTAAATGCGTTCTACACACGTATTAAAAAATTTCAATTATTAGCTAAAAATTGTGTCCATTGTTACCCCTATATTTTTATAATTTTTGGCCGTTTTTTTAACCCAACTTTTATGTCATTGTACGAGCTATAGCAATGGAAATGACGAGAAGCTTCAAAATATTATCATAACATAAAAAAATCATTTTAATAGCAGAAAGTCTTCATATCCAAAGTAAAGTTAACCAATCTTGCAACAGAGAGCATCGCAAGTTACCTACTATTCGAAAAGATTAAAACGAAAAATTTTTTGCGCCAAAATGGTTTCAAACTTGAACATATGTTGGACAGCTTTTAAAGCTTTTTGCATAGGCATCTTTTGTTTTGTTTGTTGCTTATGAATTTATTGACTTTCCATAATTTTTGCATTGTTTTGCAAATAAACCAATTATTTGCCTTAACTTACCGTAATCTCAGGAATTTGGCTGTTGTTGTTGTAGTTGTTATAACGCAAGCGTTGATAACGATATTCCTTGCGTTGTCACAAAAATCCATTAAACACATAAAATGGTAAAAATTGTCGTCGAGAACGTACAACTTTGCGAAAAAGCATTTTCTTGCGTTTTTTGTGTTGTATAAGCAACACTTTTACGTACTACGTAAAACGTACCACAACAATTGAAATTATTTAGAAATAATTTTTACGTTGTCAACAGACACACCACCAACTACTACTCGAAAGACTGCAGTCCTGAGCTTTTTATGTTGCATTAAAGCTTTTTGAACCAGTTCTTTGCGTGAACAAAAAGTAAAAGTGCTTTTACACTTGCCAAACAATTTATATATTTTCAAAAAAAATTATGGAGCGCAATTTTAAGATTTGCGTCTTGGTTTCCAATAAGCAGGACATACTTGGCCGAATTCATCCGTAAATTGCACAGCTTGCACTAAACGTAGCGTCTCGTCCACACTACGTGCTATGGTTCTATCATTCACAGTAATTTGACGTACTAAGCCCTGACGGTCTATGATAAATGACGCACGTTCTGCAAAGCCCGTGCCCTCATCTAGAACACCATATTGACGCGCAATATTCATACTCTTATCGGCCAGTATTGGAAAGTCCAAGTCACCTAGGCCGCCTTGTTTACGTGGTTGTTGCATCCAAGCGCAAAGCGTATACTGACTGTCCGTAGAGCAACCGAGAATCTCACAACCCACGTTTCGAAATTCCACTGCATGATCGCTGAATGCTTGAAGCTCCGCAGGGCATACTCCCGAAAAAGCCGCCGGGAAAAAAAGAACAAGTAAATATTTTCCGCGATAATCTTTTAGTTGGAAGTTCTTGAATTCACCATGTTCTACGCCAGCGATACTGATAGCTGGAGCTAGTTGGCGTACGCACAGTTGCTTTTTGTTACATTTATCCATATTTACAAAAAAAAATTTTTTTATTGCTAATGCCTCGAAATTTGTTTTGGTATTTTAAATTTATTTAACTAAATCTTTCTGACATTTTGTGACATTTTAAACTAGAAACTACTTTTTCTAAAAAAGTTATCCGCGTCAAATTGTACATTAATAAGTGAAGAATTATAGGATACAGGGAATCAGATGGTAAGTATAAGAGCTTTTTAAATAACAAGTGGTAATTGGATTTGGCGCTAACTCACAATAAAACGCAAACTAAAGCTGTTAAAAGCTGGCTGCTACGTAAGTCGCATATCGGCCAGTTCAACTATCGATAGCTGCACTTTTAAAACAAGCGGCAGCGATATCATTTATCAATCGTTTTGTTTTTGTTTGTTTTTTAATAAGCTGATTCTTTATTGATTTTTGAACGAGAATTATATGCGAAAGGCAACTAATAAATATTCTAAGCGTAGCCGATCGCATGCCATCGCAGCTTTATACAACTCATCTTTAGAACCCAAGATTTACGCAGTGAAGGAAAATATACTCTACATCCGTAACAAGTGTGTTCAAGATGGTAATGCTAAAATTTTTCTCAAGTACCCACCGAATTTGATAACTTAGGTACATACTAGGTGATTTCCTGCCAATTGCTACGTCACAGCTTTCAACTAATTTGTTGATGATTCAAATGTTTCGCACTCAGACTATTGATGGTCGTGAATTAACAAAAATTTGAGATTTATGAAATTTGTTGCAGCTCTGCCGTTTACAAAAATTATCTTATTTATTAATTAGCATAAGCAAAGTATTCATTCTTGTTCTCTAATTTTATGGTCTTGTGACCCGGTTTCCAATTAATAGGACAAACTTCACCAAAATCATCCGTAAATTGATAAGCTTGTAGTAGACGTAGCGCCTCTTCCACATTTCTTCCGACGGTTACGTCGTTAGTTGAAATTTGACGTATTATGCCCTGACGATCAATGATAAATAATGCACGCTCTGCAAAGCCCGTGGTCTCATCCAAAACGCCATATTGACGTGCAATATGCATGGTCTTGTCGGATATTAATGGAAAGTCCAAGTCCTCAAGACCGCCTTGTCTACGTGGTTGTAGCATCCAAGCGTTATGCGTGTATTCACTGTCTGTAGAGCAGCCGAGAACCTCACAGCCCAAGTTACGAAATTCTTCTGCACGATCGCTGAATGCATGCAGCTCCGTGGGGCACAAAAGCGAAAAATCCGCCGGATAAAACATCAAAATAACATATTTACCACGATAATCAGCTAGTTTGATGGTCTTGAAAACAAGATGATCAACGCCATTGGCAACAAAATCTGGTGCTTTTTGGCGAACGGTCAGTCTCTTTGCAGCTTTGATCATACATTTCTCCATCTTTACCAACAATTTTGTTTACTTTTAATTTTGTTTTTTTAAATTTATATATTGTGCATTTTAGCTTTTCCAAATTTTAAGTCAATTGTATTTGCTTTTTTTCTTTTTTAAATTTGTCAACTATTTCGGCGCCAAGCTAATGCGTCAAGCAGCTCAAAGCTAGCTGCTACAATAGCCGCACATCGTCTAGTGTAAGTATCGATAGCTGCATTTTTTAAACATATGGCAACGCCGTATGCAGTCAAGCCGCTGACAGCGAACTAATATTTTGTTTTTGTTTTTATAAACTGTTTTTTGTTGTTTTTATTTCTTACAACTCAGCTAAACAATGAAAATAATATGCGAAACCCAAGTGGTTAATCGCCTAACACAAACAAATCGCACGCCACGCGCCGTCAAGTCTACATTGGCCATAGGTTACAAACAACGCGCCAGTGACTCCAATGGCAATACACATAAGGAGTTGGAAATGATGTTATTTACGCCGCAACACAAAACAGGCGTGCGTTATAAGGTGAAGGAGAACATACACAGCGTGCACACCAAGTTTGTGCTGGATGGCAAGGCAACAATTGGTTTCAAGCAGCCGGCCGAGAACTTGCTCATTAAATGTGATCCCATACAATTAAAAGGTTTTCTGCAAACGCTCAAGCTGGGCATGGAGGGCAAGGATGCCATTAATTTAAGACTGAATATAGCGGCTGCCACAGCCATACCGCAAAAGGCACAGCCACAGCAGCGCCTGACCATCAATAAACGCAGCGAGTATCCTATAAAGGGTTTTCCGCGTACACTCAAATCCTTGACCATTAACAATATACAGTTGATGAAGCTTAGCTTTGAGATATGCACGTTGCGTAATCTTACAGTCCTAGATGTCAGCGGCAATAAGTTAACTAAGGTGTGTAGTTTAAAGTTTAAGTTTTGTTACATGTTTAACTTTTGCACATTTTAAGCTACCGCTGGAGCTGGGTAGACAGGCGCTTACCAAATTACAACTAAACGGCAATCAGCTGGGTGAACTTAACGACTGGAGCTGGCTGCGTGGTTCCAAGTTAAGCCAAACGCTGTGCGAGCTGGACTTGTCAGCTAATGGGCTCAGCCACTTTCCGCCTCCGCTGGTCAAATACGAGCGCCTTATCTCACTCAATTTAAATCACAACAATCTTCGGCATTTGCCTTTTGCCATACGCCGCCTGCAAAAGCTACGCTCGCTGCACATTTCAAGCAACAAATTGGAATCGCTGCCTGCTGCTATAGAAGATCTGCATATCGATCTACTTGACGTTTGGGGCAATTGCTTTCAGGGCATTAATGAAGAGGCAGCGCAGCATCTGTTAAAACGTGTTTGTGGTGTAAGCACTCCTGCCGCGTTGTGGCTGCAGGCGGCACGCACAGCCTTGGCACATAAACTAAGCTATTCCACAGCTAATCTGCCCGCTGTGTTGCTTGATCTCATCTCAGAGTTACCCAAATGTCAGTGCGGTAAAATTTGTTATGCTTTGGGTCCAGAGCATTTGCTGCAGCGTGTCTTGCAGCCTAGGTTTACGAATATTAAGAATCTAACCTATAGTCGAGAGCATCAGATCTATGTAGATGTTGTAGTCTGTGGACAAAACTGTTGTGTTTATTCAAAGCTGCTTGGTTTTTCATAAAAACCTTGGCAAGACTGATGAGAAGTATGCTGCCAAAATGTTGTTTAAAGTGTTATTAACACAATTCTTACTTTGTTTATTGAATTAGTTATTAAAAAAAATATTTATTAAGCATTATTGAAAACATTGTAAACATATTTTTACAGTGCTATCATGTGAAGTGCTACGACTCGATTACTTATAAAAGATGTTGAGAAGAGCTTATTTTAAGGAAAGCAAAGTCATTTAGCTTAACTTTAAGATATTTTCAATTAGTAAATTTAGTTATTGATCAGGCTTTAAACTGATCAAAAAAAAAAACTATTGTTTTCTAAATTGAGTCAAATTCTTAATAGATTTAATATGCTTATCCCAAAAACATTTTGTTTATTAGTTTAAATAGATTAAGATTAAATAAATGTGAAGAAAATTAATCCTTGTAACTAATTGGCATTAGGAACATGCCATCTATAAGTAGATTGTGTAAAGTACTTGAATACTTTTGCAATGAACAGCAGCTTCTGTTGCTTCCTTGTCATAAGATTATTATATACTTTTGCACTATAATGTGGTTGTACAGCGTATCTCAAAGTCGTTGGAAATCTTTATACCTTACCATTTTTTAAAAAATAAATTTTTGTAGAATAAAAAGCAGACGCTTGACGTTAACTTTACTAAAGACTGTCGCTTTCGTTCACATAAATAAAATTAAGAACAAGAGGATTTTCAGCCTTAACACACTTTTGAGTCCTCATCGTATGCATATTCCTGTGTTAGATGCTCCAAATTCATACAAAGGACACACACACACGCAATCTCTATGCTGCTTTTTATTTTGTTTTTATATTACACCCGGCTCGTTGTTTTTATTATTAAAAGCTCATGTGTATGTGACTTGCATAAATGTGTTTGTTTTGTTGTTGTTGTTATCAGTCTAAGAAACACAACCCCACCTTATGCCCAACCACCCCCTCTGCAGCCATAAGCGTCAATTCTTGCTATCATATTCTTTCCATTGCTTTATCAAATCAAAACTTCGAGGCGCTTCCACTTTTTTAAATAAGCATAAAAGTGACATTTGGTGGGGCGCATTCTTGGGTAAGCACAGAGGCGTAGAAAGCTGTTTGTGATGGGGTTGATGAAGTGAGTGTTGCAACTGAGCAGTTGTTCAGTACGCACAAAAAAAAATGTCGTGATCTGGATATTAACCATTTTTTCTTTATGTAGGTATTTCGATGTGCTGAATCCTAATTTGCTAATAGAATAGGATCAACGGGAGTGGGTACTACCCTAACCCAAAAAAGTTCCACAAAATTCTTATCGAAACCGGTTTTCCGGCAATGTTTTTATATGTTTTCCGAATCCGAGGTCACAAGGACCACAGCAAGTTGGGTTTCTCAGGTAATTACCAAAATATTTTGTTCAATGGTGTTTTTTGAGGTTATGTCAGAGTATTGGATTGCAGTAGTTCTTTCAACCTCAGTATTGGATTCAGCGACACCGAAAACATGTAGAAGACATGGCCTCTAAGCCAGAAAATCGTTTTTTTTTGTGTGACATAACCTGAAAAACCCCCTTAAGGATCTTTTTTGGACCGAGTAAGTTCTAAGGGCTCTGTACGTGCCTAATCTGTTTCTGTATTCTGTTTGCTGAACCATTTCGAGGATTCGATAAAAAGAGCCAGGTCCGCTATGGGCAGATTTGCCAGACTGCCCAGGTCTTCAAAGAAGAGCTTGCCCAGACACTGGAAGCGTTTCCTAAGAAGTGCAGGGCATTCACACAGCGGGTGTTGGATACTTTCTATCTCCTCCTCATCCCCGCGGCTCCGACTGAAATCGTTGTGGGGGACATGCATCCTCTCAGCCAGAAGGCCTATGGCGCAGTGCCACGTTACAGCCCCCGTCACCCTCCTAGTCCTGCTCTTGTGGAAGACGGAATGAAAGCCGTCTTGGAAGCTCTTCCGAGAAGACGCCCGCTCCTGTGCCTTCATCCGTCTTCGAAACTGATGGGAGTTTTAAGCGTCCAATCTTCTCTCTCCGGGAACACAGCAACAAACTTATCGTTCCATTTCTGGACCGCAGAGCTGCAGTCACTTTCCTCGGGTCCAGCGGATTTGCCTATCGTGGGTAGGACACTGCTGTGGCCAGAAGTTGAGGACACCTGAAAGACCCGTTGGGTTAATTTTTTGGGAAACTGGCTGTTCCTTCCTGTTACTTCGAAGAAGTTTTAAATAAACTGGATATTTATTAAATCCTGTCACTCCTATGAGTATTGTTTCCATCTCCGTCGGTCTGACGATAGTCCTTTGACTTCATTCCAACTCATTTTTCTCTCCATTTGCGTCGGGATATTTCTTTACCAATAGGCGTTTGGCTGCATAATGTCCATAACCGTTCATTAGTAATTACCTCAGGCCACCTTATTCTGAGCAGATGGCGGAGACATTGGTTCACAAAAACTTGGAGGAGGTGTACGAGTCTGACAGACGCTTCCAGATCTTCGTATTTGTATGCTAGAAGACAGATGTCGTCTGCATAGTCCAGATCATCTAGCTTTCATTGAAGACCCCATTGCAAGCCTTTTTGGCTGTTCATCGCCTTGGTCATAAAGACATCGATGACTAGTTTGAATAAAGTGGGTTAAAGAATCCAGGCTTGCCGATCTCCGATTTCGATATTGATCCGATTGATGAGCTGATTCTGCATCTGTATACCAGCTTTCTATTAAAGTTTCAAAGTCTCATATCCATTAAACTGAATAGTTTGTTAATTTTTTTACGATTCGGCAACAATTTTATAAAATTTTTTAAAAATATTTTACAATTCACAATTTGATTTTTAAATTAAAGTAATTTTGGAAAAGTTGACAAACAATTGTTAGTTGCCTAAAACATATGGGCCTGCCTATGAAAAGAAAGCTTAAAAATCTTTAAAAAGTTTTTGACAATTTTTAAACTCATTTTTGCACAAAACAAAGCTCAAGAGCTTCGATTTAAGCAGGATCAAAGCTTTCAAACTGAAATGTTGAGTAAAGTGGCGCAAATGCAATATCGCCAATAGTTTGAGTTTGCTCCGTAACCCCGGGTCTGCGATAATCTGTTTCAACGAATTGCGGCTGCGTTAAAATCCTTAAAAGACCGCGACTTCCAGCACGTCGTGGTGGACTTGACAATGGTATAGTGCCCAAGGTTATGGGTATTTTACCAGTCAGATTACGATGTGCTCCACTAAAGTTGCACTGCACCCGCAAGTCATAAACCAAGTCAATTAAACGACAGTTGAGCAAATTGGATGGTGGCAATCTATCTGGTATCTGCAACTGCAGTGCAAATGTGCGAGATTCGCCTGCAGCTACGGGTCCAACGCTTAGCGCGGCCACGACCATTTTGAATTCACGTTTCTCCCTATGCGGCTTATTTATGCGAAAGGTGATCAGCTTGAATAGCTCGAATTTTATGGATGAGATATCCACGTTGCCCAAGTTGTCGCAATCACAGGTTATGGGCACACTTTGTCCTGAGACATAGCCAGTGACAGGTACGCTCACTAGTACGGTCAGTGGATCCGAACGACAGCAGAAACAACAAAATGACTTTTCAAGATCAAGATTAAAGGGCTCCTTGACTCGTGGATGGAGATTCAAGTCAACTTGTGCTATAACAATAAATGGCGTTTTCATTTGTTTGTCCAATTTCCAGGAACGATCCAAAGTTACTTTAATAGCATAACGTATATAACCATACTCGCCTTCGAAAGAGGATGGCAAATTAGTGGGCAAGACGTAGGTAAAGGGATAGTTGTATGTGCCTGCCGGCAGCTCGATCTCCGGGCTGTTTTTGTCGCCCAGTATATAGAAATCTTTCTTAAGGTACTCTTCATGTCCTTTGAGATAGGTCGTCTCATTGTCGTTTCTTTGGTCAGTTGCACTACGCAGCTCGACCCATTCAGTTCTGCCTTCGCCCGTAAAGCGTATCATTATGCCACGTACTTTTTGGGGTGCCTTTAAATTCAATTTAACTTTACCAATCACAGTTTGCCCAGCATAAATAGTATTCTCGGGATTATCTAATATCACTTCACAACCTTTAAAGCCCATAGTCATCATGCTGATAATTTTGAATTTATGCCAGAAGAATGTTTCGAGAAACTACTTGGAACTTCGGGTTAGGCTCAAATTCTTTTCGTATTCTCTTTTGTTTAAACTTCAATTCAAGAGCAAATTTTAGAAAAAAAACAGCTGATTTTGCTTCAATCCTAACTTCTCTGCGCGAATGTTCACTAAGCTCCATAGCTTGAAGTAAATGAAATTTTCGCATCAAAAAACTTTTAAATTCGCGACTCAAAGGCAAAGAAATGGCTAAAACATATTGATATAAGTTTAAAAGTATTTTCGAAAGTTTTTAAAATTTTGTAATAGACAAGTCCGGCAAAGCTTATACAATAGCACACAGAAAATCATAAAATTACATTTTTTTTTGTAAAAATATTTTACTTAGCTACCGTTCTAAATCGTGATTGGATAATTAATAACACTGATTTTTTGGCAACATTATAAAATTAAATATGTATCTATGAAGTCGTTTGGAACCCAGTTTCAAAAACCATGCTTTTGAAAAAGATTTTTTTGCACCTCTTCAAGAATATTGTCGCAACATGGCTCTCTTACGATTGTAATTGTATTCTCATCCCCAGTTTGCTCAGTAGCGATGATTATGTCGCAAAGACGTAACGTTGTCTTTTGTGTGATTTTTTTATTTTTGTGTGAAAGGTTTTAAGACAATTATGAATATTTTAGTTGAAAATAATAGCGGAAAGATAAGAAGAGACTTACAGCATGATTGCCGGATTACTAGAAGAAAGTATATTGCCAGAAATGAAAGAAAGAATGGAAAACGAATACAACCAAAAGTAATGTTAGTGCCGCGGAGGATGAGCTTATTATTTATGAGTGAGATGAAGATATAGCTTCGTCATACGAGTGTCAAAACATGAAGCGGGCACACTCAATCAAATATGCTACTTGATGTCATGCTCTAGAAAAAAAAACAGCTGAATGTCCTGTAAGCCAAAGCTTGAACAAAACAAAACAAATACTTCAGTGTCAAAAGCGCTTGGTTAACAACAAGCAATAGAACATCAAAACAAAAGTGAAACAGAACAAACCTGAAATTGAACAAAATGGAAGTAGAACCAAACTGAACTAGAACCAAACTGAAGTAGAACCAAACTGAAGTAGAACATTTCAAGCATAGTAGAACGTTTTTGTTGTTGCAATGATTTTGATGGTGGCTTTTTTGACTAACGCAAACAAACAATCTGCTTGTGTCTGCGTGTGGCTTAATATTATGTCTGCTGCACAAAAAATCAAAACATTCTAGTGCACTCGCTATGCTTGCCGAAAAATTGCTTCACTCAAGCATTTTGTGTGAAGTTCTAATGTTTTGAAATATTCAAGCACTGTCAAGCACTGAAGCAAAGGCAGTTCAAGTACTGAAGGTTTTGTTTTGAAGCAAACCGAACATCAAAACATTTTGTTCTGCTGTCAGCTCTGCGACGTTTAGAACATTTTGTGCAGTTCTCTAGTATAAATATTTTGAGTGAATAGAAATATTATATTATATTCTCAATGCTACTCTTATCACATTTATTTAAAAAAGTTTATATTTAATTAATATTTTATTTAGTATTGTAAACTTATGCTTTAAAAATACAAACCAGAGATTTTGCTTGATCTGTTAAGGTCCCCCCTTAACCACGCTTCTGTATAGTTCACAAACACATACATATAAGCAACTCCCTCTCCCGCTCTCAAAAGTTTAATGTGCAGCTGGGGAATACTGAGCGCACAAAGCGTGCAAAGCTTGAAGAAAAAAAACAGAAAAAGAAAACGAAAGGCAAAGAAAGAGGAAAAGGATGAGCCATGACTTGTGGCAAGTGAGCCTAACTATAAAAATGTTTATCAGTATGCAAGTGTGTGTAAAAAGAGAGAGCTGGAGAGAGAGCGCACGTGATAAAGACAAGTTCGTATGCATGCGTGTGCGTATGGGTGTCTGTGTGTGTGTGAATGTATTTAAGCTTTCCAAATCCAATTTAGAGCAGCATTTAAGTGTCTGAGTTGCTTCCTGTACCAAAAAGCAAAGAGCAAACCAAAAATTGCTTCGTTTTGTTTGCATGCAGATGTAATAGTATGTGCAGCAGAGAGAGGCATAGAGAGCGTAGAAGGAGAGTGTCCGTGTGTGTGTGTGTTTAGGCATTGTCCTTTTGCATGTCATTCTTGTGACTTTGGCATGTTGGCAAATATTTGACTTGATTTTTCATATTCTTTAACTGATTTGCAGCTGATTTTCAAATGTGCCCCTAAAAGGCTGCAGCAATATTTTTCAAATTATCAATTTGCAATTTAATGCTTGGAAATTGCATTTTGATAAATGGACAAGCATCCCAAACAATTGATATTCTTGTAAACCTTAAATTACGTTCATACATATATATAATTATTTTGTCACTAGATTCTTTTTATGATTTATATTTTACAAAAGTTATGACATTTTTTGTCAGCGTCATTTGGTCAACAAATGTTAAAAAATTCACCTTTTTGAAAAAGTATGAAAAATTTAAAAATTTCAATATTATTTGGAATCTTAAGAAAGATTTCAATTCTTATGAATTTTGTTGTTGTTGATATTCTTTTTCTTTGCCAATTTTTAAAATAATTTTTCTATTAAATATTAAATATTAAAAAAAATGTTTAGCCACAAAATTGAAAACAATTTCGTGACAAAAATGAAAATCTTGGTCGCGTAAAAAGGTAAGTGTAAAAATTATTGTGCGCAACCAAATTAAAAAAAAAAATGTTGTCACCCCCAAAAAAATTATAAAAGTTATCGGGACCACCAAATTTTTAAAAACAATTTTTATCACCCAAAAAAAAAAGAAGTAATTTTCAGCAGCGTAAAAAGTTTTTTTGGGTTATTTTTGAAATTCATATTAACAGTTCCCTTAGGATCAAGTGTACAAACTTTTCCCTCATCCCTCACTAGACGTTTTTAAAAACTTTCTCCCAGCAGCTCCTTTGTCCAAAAGCAGTACATTAACGAGCCAGCGGAGGCTTTACTGTCGAGGAGTTGTAGTAGGGTTCGTTGTTTCATCGAATATTGTTAGAGCTTTGAGCTCCATTCCACGCATTCCAATTTACCAACCTCAAAATCACACGAACTGCATACAATACATTAGCATATATTTAAATATAATTTACATACCACTTATGTACCAAGAGCACTCTTTAAACTACGTCTTAGTTGAACCCATTCCGAAAATATCATTTCACTTTATTTTAAAACAAATAATAATTTCGTATATTCCACAAAATAAACATAATTACTGGATGCTATTCCCCGCCCAGTTGCTTCAGTATATAGGGGAATAAAAAAACAAACCACGCCAAGCGCATAAGCCCATCAAAACGTTTTTATTAGAGGCGAACACGCGGTCGAGAACTCGCGCCCCACCGAAGACAACCCCCAAAAGTGCTTTAAAGGACAAGGACTATGGCGACAGTTTCGCGTGTGTTTGCACTTTTCCGGTCGTTTTTCTAGCTTTGTGGGGACTTACGACCAAGACGACCTGCAACTGAGCCTAGCTGCTGAATATTGCGGTGGTGGATTTTGGCCAAAATGTTTAGCAATTGATAGCAATGACAAATCATATACCTTGGCTGGCTGGGAGTCTTGGCTGCATTTTGGGGGTGGCTCATAACTCCGGCAGTGCTCCAACTGAAGCTATTTGTCGTTTGTTGTTGTTGCACAATTTGCTGGTCTGCTAATAAAATTTGATAAGCCAAAGTAGAGCATTGGTTTCCAACTCCCCAAACTCCGAACACGGGCATAAAATGTAGCGCCACTGCACGCAAACTGGGTATAAATTTTATGCTTGGTTTGCGGCGGCAAAGGGGGAGTGCGCCTTGTAATAAGCGGGGTGCGTCTTGTGCTCCGTGCCTGCTCCATGCCGGGCTCTGTTGCTGGCTCCAGTCAAAACACTGTCTCGATTGCAAAGTTAATTTGTGCCCTTGGATTGCATAAAAATTTCACCAAAATCGTTGGGGGAGTCATCCGCTTTGTGGCTGCTGCTGTTGTTGCTGCTCCCGCCTTGATTAGCCATAAAAATGTGCTCCTCACTTCATTTCTTTTAACACTCTATAACGAAAGGCTAAGGAGTATATAAGGTTGGTGTCAACATATGAGGTGCTATATATATACTTAGAAGGTAAGGAGTAAAGATCACACAACGTTTATACCGAAACTTTTAAGCAAGAGTAAGTCAACCTGAAATTAATTCTTCAATTCCATTTTAAATTTTGTAAGAGAGTATCCCGAACTATCTAATACTAAACTCTTAAACCAAACGAAAGATCTTATAGCCTTAAAAAACTCGAGGTGATGCTCCATCAAAATTTCGAATCATCTAAACAAACTGCTTGGCTATAATGGGCTATCCTTATTCGGATGAGTAGAAGATTCAGCAAAGGCTAGAAGTTTTTGATCTCTTCGTCAATGTGAGTGCCTGTTTCGAAGTGTTTGGGGTAGAGGTGAATATTTTATGATTCGTTTTTCCATCTTAAAATTCGTGACTGAACTTTCTTTTAGTACTACCCAATTATTCATTTTTTTTTAAATTAGGAGTTGTATGAAAGATTCCGAAACGTTCCATAGTGAGTGGAATCGCCTCGATTTGAAACTCGAAATATACCTCTCTTACTTATTACTACTCAATTACAAAATTTTATAAAAATTATCGGTCGTAAATGGATGGGTCCACTAGGGTGGATCCAACTTGTCGTACCGAAATTATAGGTTTATAGGTTTCCCAAAGTGGAATATGGCGGCCTACAGACAGACCTCTCTTTTATGACTACTCATTTATAAAATTTTATTAAAATAAAGAGTTGTAAGCAAAAAGCTTCAAATTATGGCATCTATTCGTAATCCAAAACTTTAGCATTTCACGGCCCACATAACATTCCCATATATAAGCAAAAGGATCATCATCCTACCATACGGATATTATAGGTAAAAAGGTTTTTGGAGTAATCAGAAAAAACAGATCTATAATCCTTAAATTACATTTTATACGGCGATCGAATTTGTTTTCGAAAAAATATAAGTTTAGTTGGCCATATTCGAAAGAAACCTAAATTAATGGCATTTCATACATAAAAGGTCACCTCTTTTTGATGTTAAGTCCCAGAACTATATTTGTAATTAAAAAATTTGCTTATCGAAATCATAAGTTAGAGTTCTGTAATGTACCAAATCTTTTTCGGGAATCCCACTCATTTTCGCCAAAAACCATGTAGCATGAAATTCCTGTATTAAATTGGTTCCCCAAATTTGTCGTACTGAATTGATAGCTAAGCAATTATTTTCTTGTTTGGGTGTCCCTACTATTTTCCAAAAAAATATAAGTCTTTTTTTACCAAATTCGAAAGTAAGCCATCTCCAATACAAAAGTACACAATTTTTCGCCATGAAATTTCGGAATTATTTTCGTAATCAAAAGTTTGCCGTAGTAAAAAAAAAGTGCTCTGTTTTTCGGGAACATTTATTTTCGAAAAAATTACCATTTCGAAAAAAATTTCATAAAAAGCCAAGAGATGAGAGGGATTTCGTTCAGTTCGAAAAAAAAACATTTCCAACAAATACCATACAAAAACTAAGTAGTGTCGCGGATTCCATTTATTATCGAAAAAGTTACCATTTCCAAAAAAATACCATAAAAAACTAAGAAGTAGCGGAAGTGCCACTTATTTTTGGAAAACTATGAACTTAAAAATAAACTACCATAAAAATCTAAGAAAGGACGCTGATTATTTTCGAAAAAATTACCAACTCCGAAAAATACCATAAAAAGCCAAGAAATGGTTTATTTCTAAATATGGGCTAGATCATTCTATAAATTGAAGCTTGTACAGTTTTGAATTAATTTAATTTTAGCTCGTATTTAGATAATACCATGAAATATATAAATCCTCATTTCAAAACTTGTTTTCTAAGCGTTTTAGAGCTTTTTTAGTTGAAGTTCACAAAATCCCTGATCCATTAAAACATCTTATTTGTAAATCTCTTTAAAAAAGCAAAAATTGGGAGAATTTTCATATGAACTAATATGAATTAATATACTAGAACTTGCCTATAGAAAATTTACAAGGGAGTACCATTTTGGTTCGTTTTATAAAAAATTCAGAATACAGCAATTTTTTATAAGATCAACTTTAAAAAAGAAATTGTTATGTTGAAAAATTCGTTGTAGAGGAGCTCGTTATAAGAAAGTTCGACTGTATAAAAATTATTTTTTTCCATTCCGTATAGGTTTGGAATAGTTTTCAACCAAATCTTTCCTCGAAAAAAGTCAAAACTTAATACGAATGATCAGTGTTAGATTTATTTGGGGGTTCTCGTTTTCAAACCCCCACGCGGAAACCGTTTGCTTTTTGTTTTTATAATTATTAATTTGTTATGTATTGGATCAAATAAAAGTTGGAATAGTATTCATTGATTGACTGCACCACAAATGATATTGAAATTGAACAGTGAATAAGTCAAAAGCCTAAACCCTGCCCATGGTGGAATCCTAGATCCGCCTATATTTTAAAGCGCATCAAAATCTTTTGAAAAATGTGGAAACTTTGACTATACTCAATAGTCCATCGTACAGAGTATGTTCTAGTCGGCATATTCCAACTGCAGCCTGCCAACTTGATTTTCGTCGTTGCTGTGTCTCGCTTTTTGATTTATTCGATGTATTTTGATTTGCGCCATTTCATTCTATTTGATGCTGCCCATTCGCTGCATGGGAAATGCATTTTTGATGACAGTTAATGGAGTTTTTACTGCCTTTGAAGCGCACTTTATGGAAGATATGCCCAGAGCCCCTCACTCCGATTCTAAGTGCCCAAAACCGGTCTGACATGGCCAATTTTTTTTTGTTTTATGTCGAGGACACGTTTTTGGCAAGTGGGTGTGAGTGCAAATGATTGTTTGTGGATGGGGGAGTTATCGAAACGGGGAGAGGGGAGCGGGGGTGTTTTCGCGTAGAGTCATGTCAGCTGATTTATGGCCTAGACTTATTGGTGGTCATTGAACATATTTTTATGTTTGTTGGTGAAGTTTTAAGCGTATCTATTCATTCCTATGCATTCCTTTCTACTTGTATATTGATGGATTTATTTGGCTACGTTTTGAAGTATTTTGGGTGAAGAATGTTTTTTATGAATATAATAAAGCTTCGGATGCGAAAGATTAAATTCTAAAAAAAACGAAAATCCATATTTTTTAACACCTAATTTTTCCGGCTATCGATAAAGCAATAATTTTTTCATTCTTTCGTCGTAAGCTATGAATCTTCAGATAACCAGAGGAAGGCACTTTGAAGGATATTATAGAAAAAAAAAAATATTTTGAAGTCCAAAGATTTTAAAGATATCCCCAGCTCCTACAACAGGCTACAAGTAGTCTTCCCACTTCACAGCACATTATCTTCATCAAAACTATTTCAACAAATTGCTAAAATGAATTCCAAACCTGCCTTTTGCAGTGCGTTCGATTCTGGAAAACGCCTTGAAACGGACTACAATAAAAACAAAAAAATTTCAAATGCTGTTTTTTTTGCCGTATTTCTAAGCATAAACAAATAAAATTGAAAGTCACTCAGGCGCACTTATTATGACAATCGTTGTTGGGGTTCTTTGGTCTTTGGAACCCCCAGCACAAATACCTAAAAAAAAGGAGGAATGGAATAAAACCAGAAGAAATATAAAATGGAAATAAATCTGACCAACATTCAAAGCCAATAGACAGCGTCGAGCTAGCAAGCAAATCAAATGTTAGTCAAACAAAAATCCGAAAAGTAACAAGCAGGAGCGCTTGGAACGGGAGTAAGTGACTTGCGGATGCCCTGAAGCCTACTACATGTGGAGATTGGGAATGGCTGCTGGATAAGTTTTATGGTGGGTGAGTTGGCTTATCAGAATGTGTTGACCCTTTAGAAGAGGTAAATTAATTCTGGCATATGCCATAGAAGTGTGTAGCTAGACATAAAAGTTGAAGGGGTCTCGAAGATATGAAAATAGAATATTCTTAAAGGTATCCCTATTAACAGAGCCTTTCCCACTGCAACAAGAAGTCGTGCCAAGCCAGAAAATTATCTTTATTCGCGTAAAGTATAGCACTCCCCACAATGAAAGAGAGCCTTCTATCGCAAAGGTCTGACGGGAGATGACACAGAAAGTCTTCTGTCAAATCATCATCTTCCAGATAGGCAGGGGGGTCTTCATGTGACCCATGTTACTCAAATAAATTATTACTACTTTATCCTCACCAAATAAACTTTCTTTTTGATGATTATCATATTAAGAGGCCTTGAGACTGGGTTGCTTTTACAAAATGTATACTTCCTCCGCATTCATGGGAGATGAGGAATCCAGTTTAAACTGCATATGATCGGTATAGAAGACACCTCTTCAGTGGACCAACCTTTTTTAATGAGATTCCTGATACTTAATTGAGATATGACTTCTTCTGAAGAATTTAGATAATTTTTTTTAAAAATATACATAATTTATATTAGTTATTAGTTTTTTTTCGCAAACAGTCACAGATTGTCGCTCTAGATCTAAAAACAAGATTTTTATCAAATTATTCTTAAATATACTATATAAATAAGCGTATGTTGTTACAAGCTTAGATTTACGGTATACGATCTTCTAGTGACCATAAGATAAGGTGCTTTTAGAAAATGTTAAGTTCCACCGTATTCATTCTACCTACCATAGACTTGTCATCTTGAACTCTAAGACGATGTTCGAATTTGTGCCAGATCTCTTCGGGGCACGGCCCTTTTGTATACCAAAGCTTCCTAAAAATGTCCCTTTAAAGGTTTAAAAGAAACATTTGGAACAAATAAAAATGTCTGGTAAACTTAAGGTGGCAACATGCGGAAAACAATAGATGAACTATTCCAAACTAAGAACATTTGAGTAGAACCGAATTTCGGAATCTGCAACTGATTTCGTAGGTGAAGAATTTGAGGAACGACTTTTCCAAATTAAAAACATTGGAGTAGAACCGAAGTTTGGAATCCACAACTAACTTAGCCTGGAGGCGAAGAGTCGCTTGAACGAAGTGTCGCTCTACCGCAAGATATTTACTATCCGAAATTAATAAAATTCGCGTAGAACCGAACTTCGGAGTCTGCAAATAATTCTGAAGGCGAAGAATTTTAAAAATCACTTTTTGGAGTTACAAAATTTGGAGTAGAACTGAGTTTTGGAATCCGCAAATAATTCTGGGCTAAATAATCCCATATCCGTTAAACTAAGGGTCACTCTACCGCAGCAGGCGAAGGTCTTTACAACAACTAATTTCGAAGCAAAACAATTTTAGAAATTACTTTTGGAGTAAAAAAAATTTGAGTAAAACCGAATTTTGGAATCCGCCAATAATTCTGTGCTAAATAATCCCGAAATTAAAAAAATTCGGGTAGAACCCAACTCCGGTATATACAACTACTTCCGCACGCAAAAAATTTTAGAAATTACCTTTCGGAATTTAAAAAATTTGAGTGGAACCGAAGTTCGGATTCCACAACTAATTTAGCCCGGAGGCTACATAATCCCATATCCGTTAAACTAAGGGTCGCTCCACCGCAAGATATTTACTTTCCAGAACTAATAAAATTCGTGTAGAACCGAACCTCGGAATCTGCAACTAATTCTGAAGGCGAAGAATTTTAGAAATTTCTTTTCGGAGTTAAAAAAATTTGCGTAGAACCGAATTTTGGAATCCGCAATAAAGTCTGGACTAAATAATCCCATATCAGCTAAAATAAGAGCCGCTATACCCCAGCAGAGGAAGAATTTGAGAAAGCAAGGTATTTTGTATACGAAATTAAAAAAATTGGTATAGATCCGAACTTTGGAATCTGCAACTGATTCCGCAGCCGAAGAATTTTAGAAATTACTTTTCGGAGTTAAAACAATTTGAGTAGAATCGAATTTCGGAATCCGCAAATAATTCTAGCCTTAACAATATCATATTCTGTAAATTTCCCAAATTTCGGAAATCCGGTAAACTAAGCGTCTGTGAATTCGTATAAGGCTAAGTATTTGAAAACAAATTAAAAAAAATGCACTTTGATTCGAAGTATTTGCCCGAATTACGAAATCCAAAAATAATGCTATCCTATGGGCTAAGGGTTGCTTAATCCACATCAGGCGAAGTATTTGAGAAAGGAAATGATTTACTTAATCCGCATCAAAAAAAGTATTTGAGAAAAGAAAGGATTCCGAAATTAAACAAATTTTGCGAATTTCCGGATCCGCAAATAATTTCGTGGGAACAGTCCCATATCCTGTAAACTAAGGGTCTGTGAATTCGTATTAGGCAAGGCCTTTGAAAACAAAGAATCCATAATTAAAAAAATTTACTGTGATTCGAAGTATTTATCTGAATTACGAAATCAGAAACTAATTCTATCCGCATCAGGCGAATTATTTGAGAAAGAAAATGATTTGATATACAAACATAAAAAAAAATCGCATTGAACCGAATTGGAACTCCGAAACAGATTTCGACCGCATTTCCATTTGTATTCCGACTAGTCGAAAAGGCTATAGAAAATGTATTCGAAAAAACGAAACCTAAATCCTTAATAGAACTGATTTTCTTTTATTTCGTGTTTAAATCTTTACAATTTTAACCTTTTAACTTTTCCAATTTATTTCAAAATGATCGATGTACTTATTCGTTCGTTGTACCCATAATTTTATAGTGTATCTAAAAAAGAATACATTGGCAAAAATCAATTTTCAATCTAAAATTTAGATGGCAACCGCCCAGCTGCCACATCCGGCATGCGGCCAGAACCGGGGTAGCACTCACTCCCCCTGCCACTCGCCACATTCCTTACATCCTCCAAATGCCACTGAAGATAAAGATAAAAAGTGCTTTGAGGCGCAAAATGTAAATACAACTTGCGAAAAGTTTACATAGCTCAAAAGTGAGTGAATTGAACGATTGAATGAATGAATGAATGCCTGAATGAATGCTACAGGTTGTACTGTGTACTCTTATTTTGAATTTTTCTTTTTTTTTTTTTCCAATATTTGTTGTCCTGTAGCTATTTTTAGCCCACTCTACAGCTTTTTATACTGGAGGGTGTAGGTTTTATGGCTATATAACTGTATATGATTACATAAATCGCTGGCGGGGTCAAGAGGCTTCAGGCAAAAGCTTTTGGGCACTTTGAGATATGATATTTGAGTTCCAATCAGCCAAGTTCTTAAATCAATTTTTTTAAAAGCATATTTGTTTTTTAAGCGCCTTATGAATATTGTTAATAAGCTTAACCCACTAAAGCCATAGAAATTTATGCTTCAACTATAAATCAATAGGTTTGATTGAAAATTATTATTTAAAACTACAAATAATTTCAATTTGTTTGCAATGATTAAAATTTTAAACCCATTTTAGGAGCATAAAATGTTTTTACTTTGATGCTCAAGTTGAACAAAGTTTAATAGAATTATGCATAATTCATTTCATGTAGCAATTTAATTTCAGTTCATTAAATTTAATGCAACAACCTTAGCGACTTGTGCAACATAAAGTTGTCTGCCCCCTCCCCCCCCCAAAAAAAAACCCACCCAATAAACGTGGAACCACTTGGCACCTAAGGCGGCGGCTGCTCCCTGGGCTTTGTTTACTTTGATGAAATGTAAAATAACAGCAGCGCCAATATTGTGGAAGGGGCTGTAACAGGGGCGTACTTTGGGGAAAGGTTTTAGGGAAACATAGGCCCAACCCTCTTGTCGCAACGAAAGACAAATTTTCTTATGATTGTTGCGGAGAACTAATAAGTGGTATGCCAAAAGAATAGAAAGAATTTTTACATTTTGGTGAATTTTTTTATAATATTATAAAAGCTCATTATATGGCCCTCTATTATATAAAAAAACTTTCATCGTCGTGCTCATCGTCATCATTTACTTTTAAGTTTAGTGTGGCCATATATTACCATAGGAGTTTTTGCCGCTAGGTGAAACATCACATCAAGTAACTGCTTACTATCTTTGTCGCTAGGTGGCGCAAGTAATTAGTCACATATAACTAGCTTACAAATTTAAGGGTCATCGAGTGAACTTTCGTATAAAAGTGTTTTTAGGGTATTTTTGGGTCGAGAAACACGAATATGACAACCTTTTTTTTCTTAAGCACAGTTTTTGATATTTTTTCGAAAAACATGTTTTTGGGCACTTTTTTTAGTTGTTCGTCAAATTATCATCAACAAAATTTTGTGTTCGAAAGGTATTGATGTGCTCTTTACAGTGATTCATGATACCGTACAGATTTAGTAAAAATTATTGAAGTTACAAGCAACCAAAGTCGAAAAAAAAGTAATTTTTGACCATTTTTACAAATTACAAATTGTCGGTTTGCTTTTTATTAACGAACAAAATTTTTTAAAAATTATGTTAAGCCTTAAGCTTAAAGAGAATTTTTTACGAACATTTCGAGTCTAAGATCTTCGAAATCGGATAGGAACTGTAAATGTTATGGAACGGTGCTTAAGAAAAAAAAAGGTTGTCATTTTCGTGTTTCTCGACACAAAATTTCCCTACAAAACACACTTTTACGTAGGTTAATATTTCATGTAAACTAGAGTAATTAAAAAAAAAATATTTAAATTTTATTTATTTAAGTGCACTGAGAGTTTAAAAAAAAAAAAAAAAATATATACATGGGTCATTGCGTATGGTGATTTTTGTTATTTCAAAATGCCGGAGCTACAATGGCCGCCAAAGCAAAGTAACTCCATAATTTAATCACTATTTTTTTATTATTATTAATCTTATTCTCAGTAAAACATTATTGCAACCTCTGTTATATGCTATTCAGATACTTTTGAGGTAGCTGATTATAAGTACCTTATTAGTTTTTCCAAATTTCAAAATGGCGAGTCCAATATGGCCGCCGAAAACAGAAACATAATTTTTGTGATTATAACATAAGTATGGTATGCAACTAGGGGTTTTCGGGATCGCTGATCTCGAATCTGGGGCTAGAATTTCAAAATGACGTACCCAATATGGCCGGCGATGAGTAAAACAATGTTGGGTAAGTAGGATGTATCCATGTTTTAAAATTTGTATTGTAGCTCCGCCATTTTGAAATATCAAAACCCACCATACGGCTTTAAAAAGTAGACGAGAAGACGAATATATTAAGCCCAAAAACGTTCATTTATCTTAAAAATTGTAGTGTAAGGTGGTGGCTGATTTGACAGAGAATGACCCATATATTATAAGTATATAGTAATAATAAAATATTTTTTTTTTTCAAAAATTTTTAAGACTACTCTCAAAAATAATTTTGCAAAATATTAAAAATCACCATACGGCTTTGAAAAGTAGACGAGAGTACAAAAAATATTAAGCCCGAAAACGTTCATTTATCTTAAAAATTGTAGTGTGAGGGGAGTGGCTGATTTGACATATATAATAAAATTTTTTTGTTTTTAAATTTTTAAAAGACTAGTCTTGGAAATTTTTTTGCAATATTCCATAAAGCTTTTGCTTAAAGCTTGCCACCAGGTATTAGTCAGAGATTGGACGTTTCTTCACAGCAGAAATATTAAAATTTTGAAATTAACTTAATTTATAATTAAAAAATATTACCATATTACCAAAGAAAATATGGCATCTAAAACCGTTGACGAAAAAACTATATTAGTTTACTTAAGAGTTTTAAAAATACGATTTTCTCATATTGCCCAATAAAGCTTTATTTTTAATAAAAACGGTTATGCAAAAATATTTTGTTATATAAATTTTAGTTTATTTTTTAAACCAACTTTTTTGTTCCTTAACTGGCTACACCCGTTGGGTTTCTTTCAAAAACCTTAAAGTCAGAAAAATAGAAAACAAATCTTTTACAAATTATAAAAGTTTACAACAATATGTACTTTTTTTTAAAATTTATTTTCATGTTGACTTGAATGTTTGAGTAGATTTTTCAATTTAACTCTTGTTGTACGAAAAGTACTGGAATTAGTTCAAACTAATTTTTTGAGAACAATTTTAAACAAGCGATTAAGAGAGTACAGCCACATAAAAAAAATATTTTCGGGTCTAAAGATATTTTCTCAAAAAACAATATAAAAATTTTTTGTTAGTTTTAAGATTTTGATTTTTTTTTTTTTGGTCAGCTCATTTCGAACCCAAGGCCCAAATAATCCTAGTAACTTTATTTCGAATTATAAGATTTTTTCAGTTTAAAGCCCATACGCAGTTCGAAAAATTTCGAAAAATGGGATTTTTTGTTTATATTATGTTTAGTCATTCCGTGCGAAATTTTTCGAACTGCTTATGGGCCTTTATACTACAAGTATGTTTTTTGGGATCCGATTTTAGGCAACGTTTAAGAGCTAACATCGTAAAAGCTTTTAAAATACAGTAGGCTACTCTCAAACTTGAGGAATTTTTGACTTTTTTTATAATACTCCTTTACAAAAACTACCAAAAAAATATAACTTTTTTATGGATCGTAATATAAAATAAGAAAAACCAAAAGAAATATAACTCTTTTATTAAAGTTAATTATATGGTACTTTCTTTATAAAAATTTTAAAAAATGATTTTTTTGTATGGAAGATAACATAAAAAAAGAAAATGTTCAAAAAATATAATTTATCTATGGCAAAAAACTGTACAAAAATTAAAAATTTTATGAAAGTTCGACAAAATAGTATATTAAATTTTCGGAGGAAAGAAATCTCTTATAAGTTTTTTTTTGCAAAAATAATTGTGTTCTACGAACAACAGAAGTTAAGAAAAGGGTATAGAAATGTCTATTAATATTGCACTTAAAAAAATAAAAATAAAATATTACGTTTTTTTGTTTACCCCCTATCAAAAAGTGCTACCTACGCCACTGTTCTGCTATATTAGTCTACAGGGCAGTGTAGAGTATTTGTTGAGCCTGGGTGTAAGTTTATTTGGCTGATACAGACGCACTTTATTGCAAAGTTCTTGCGAAAATTAATTCATTAGCATTTTATTACTTTGACGTAAAGACTTCACCCGGTTGATGCTGCTGCTCCTGGTGCTCCGAGTACGGCTACTGCTGCCTCCACTTTGATGTGTAATTAAATCAATAATCACTTTTGAGCAGTGTATGTGCCAAGTTATACGAGTAGAGGGATCTGAAAAGTTTACAAAATCATGCAAAAACAACAGCAACAATGACATCGAGGCATATACAAGTCTTGGAGAAATTCCAACTAGTTCCAGGTAAGACAATGTAATGGAAAAGCTTTTCCATTGATGACAAGGTATAAAACTGAAACTGGCTACAAATTGAGTTTGCTTAAAATGTAAGCCTTTTGTAAATTTTCGTAGTTATTATTTTGTAAATTATTTGCTGTGTAATGAAGACAAAAAGGCAAGGTTGAAGCGAAATTTTTAGCTTATTTAGTTTGTAAGGGAATTTTAATTGAAATATTTCATAATTAAATGGTTTAAAAAGCATTTTATTTAAATTTCACTCTGTATATCTGTAACTATTTGCCGTAATCATGTAAGTCATGTATAATGTAGCTCCCATACGGGCATAATAGAGCACCTAAAAATAAAACAAAAGTTTTAAGAGTATCCAAAATTGGAGCTCCGAAGTTTTTAAGAGTTCCCAATTTTAATGTTTGCCCTTCTTATAAATATAATTTATTTATAAATAAATAAATAAATACAGTGCATTTTACTATAAGAGGTATATTAAGTTTTTATAAATATATGTAACACAGAGAAGGAGACGCCGGTGACCTCTTTAAGTTACCTTCAATATGATCAGAAGGACTAAAGCAAATTATTTATACATGTGCTTTAGTCCGCCCATCTGTTTGTCTCTCAAACTCTGCGTTTGACCGCCCTTCCATCTGTATGAACGCCTATATCTTGAAAAACTATAATGGAAATCTGGACTTCCCCCAAATAACTTCAAAGCGATCTATCATTAACATTAAAAAATTTCAATATTTTCAACAATTTTGTATTTGACCGAAATGTGGAAAATAAAAGAATCTTTCGATTGAAGCCAAAGATCATTATAATCGGACTACATGGAATATTTCAGAGGCGGTAGTTCGAGTGGCCTCCGGTTATGAGTCAAAAACTAGCCTCTAGCTGTGATCTTATTTTGCCAAGAGGGCAATAAGCAAACTGCTTGCACTGCTTGGCGAAAGTAGCGGTAAAAGCACTCTAACCAATACTAGTAAAAAATATAGCGGTCTTAGGTTTGGCGCTCTGGTTATTGTTTGGTATTAGTGCGCAGGGTATTTGTGCTAGTGTGTGTGTGAGAGTAGGTGATAGGGATAATGTTGGGTAAGGCGTACTCTTTATTTTCTATAAGAAGAGATAAATAGATAAGTTTAGTGCCGTTTAAGGTTTAATAGTGTGGGTTTGGGTGGGAATCTCAGAATTTGGAAGCGATGGAAAATTTTTTACTTAATTTTAACCCTCTAGTGCCCAATAGGGCAGTTCCTAATAAATACACTAAGTTATAAAAGATTTGAAAGCTCTTCAAAGCTTTTAATGGTACTTTTTTTAAATTGGCACAGCACGTGTGTTTTTTGAAATACCATAACAAAAAATAAGATCAAAATCTCTTAATACTATAAAAGCTGTTCAAAAATAAATAAAATCAAAGTCTAAAAATTTCGTAAGCGTCTTATTTTTGTCTTAAGGGGAGCTTCTTTCAAATTTAATCGAGAAAATCGTTTTTTTTTTTTTTACAAAAAATTAAAGCTACATAATCGAGGAATATGTGTATGAAAGAATGTTTCGATGCGATCTATAATTATAGAAATAGAGCGTCTTGAACGCACCGAAGTCGCTCGTGCTGAGGAACGTTCTAAAAACTTTAAACGCGTTTTTCTCGGAACCATGTTTTTCATCCGCATTTCAAGTATATCTCTTGATCTATTGTTATTTCATTTAAACCATGTTTGAAAGGATATAATTTTTTTCGTATGCCTTACACTAACAGTATACATGAAAAAAGTGTTAAATTGTTATTTTTAATCAAATCAGTCAAATCACAAAAAAAGTGAAAATTTTTTTTTTTTGAACGTCCACATTTCAGTTAATTTTTCGTCAAAACTCATTCTGATTTAGTATATGTAAAGCATAGAGAATTTCATTGACTTTAATAAACAAAAAACATTTTTCATTTCGGCTCACTACAAGAGGCTGGAGAACTGAAATGAACTGAAACAGAAACAGTTTCTCCTTTTTGCTCTACGAAGCTTAAATTGGGACCCCAATATCCGTTTGCCTCCTTATGCCAGTAGACTTCTTCTAATTGATCTACCTTCTTTGAAAAATCGTAGGATTGCCCTTAATGCTATTTTTTTGCATAAACTCATAGCTAGTTCCATTGATTCCCCTTTCCTACTTCGGCAGCTTTTGTTTAACATTCCTAGACGCTCCTCTAGAAATTTTGTACCCTTATCTCTTAAGAGATGCACTACAAATTATGCTTTACATGAGCCTTTTCGAGTTTTATGTTCGAATTTTAATCACTTGGCGCGTATCCTCTCAAGTGATCTTTCGCCGTCCAGTTTGATGAGAGCTGTCTTGAACCACCTTGGCTCCAGTTAAAAATTCCCCCAACGGGCCGGAGTCCGATTATTTTCTGTATTGCTGGTTCTACTTGTTTGCTACTGACCACAATTGGCTGTGGGTAGGGGCATAGCTGGCAAATAAAATTCCCCCAACGGGTCAGTGGCAAACTACGTAATATTAATTATATTATATTATATTATATATTTTAAAAATTAGTTTATAAGTTTCTTTTTGTATTATCCTTTTTAAATTAATCTTTTTTTTTTTTAATTAATCAACTGTTTATATTATATGTTGATCCTAGAATAAATAAAAATAAAGAGCCGCCATTTTTCAGCCGCCATTTTGAATTGAGTCGAAACAAAAATTTCCAATTATTGTACAATACAAATCGCATTTAATAATCAAAACAGGAAGTTTGTATGTCTTTTCATCATGTCACAAATAATTCCCAAACTTTGCCTTCTTTTCGTCCAAATTTGAAAGAACCGCCCCTTAAATTGTTAAGGACCTTTTTCAGTTTTTCTCAACTTACAGGTAAACGAATTCATAATTTCAAAGGTCATTTTTGAATTTAGGTGTCGAAAAGTATCATAGAAAAATTATTCGACCATTTTTAAGCAAATATTTTCAAAATGGGAATTAGAGGGTTAAGTGCTCTTTTGTGCAATAGTTTTTTTGGGTCGCCAATTTAAAAATATAGGTATTTTATTTATCTCTAAAAATATTTTTTCAATTCCATATTTGCGAGCACTGTTTTTGGTATTACATTTCTTAAAGGATCTTTCTGCCAACGTCAGATACGTGTTTCTTAATCTAAAAAAAAAAAAAAATCGTAAAATATGGAAATTTCAATTGAGTACGGCTATAGCTTACCAATATTAACATATATTGTAACCATTTTAAAAATTGAACAGGCTTAAGTATTTTACCCAATCCTCGGTTAGTATCTAAAACAAATGTTTAGCATTAGCTTAAAAATTGCTTGGGATTAAGCCAGTAGGAGCCAAAGAAAACAACCACCCTGTGTTGTAATTCGAATTCTGAATTTTGCTTTTGGCTGCTCAATGTTGGCAGTTGGAGATTGTTGAGAAATTGTTCTGTGTTAACTGATGCCTCTGCTTTGGTATTTTGATTTTATTTAAATTTCAATTGTAAGCAGCAGCATAAACAGCAGATAAATTCTTGTTTTAAGGCCATATTTCAAGCAGCTAACTGCTTTACCCCCATCCAAGCAGTTTCTTTACGGAGACACACTTTTCCATTGGCAACTTTTCGCACTTTCCTTTCGCGTATCGTATTACCAGATTTGTGGGGGGTTTTCCTGGCTACTTAGCTGTTGCTGTATTTACCCTTAACGCGGTATTGCTTATCATGGTCCGCAACATGAAACAATAAATATTTTATAGCATTTTTTGGCTGAGCGCATAAATCTCCCGAAAACTGATACCGAAGTTAACGCAAAAAAAAAAGGGGGAACTTGATGGTATAACTGAGCTGTTGCCAGCATACTATTGACACATTGAGCTGGAGCTGTGTACGTGCGTGTATTACGTTCCGCTGGGAATCCTTACTCAGCTCAACCCTCACCCAAGTAGTATTTTTCACCTTGTAAAATTGGTACATTGATTTTTTGGGGTTATGTGCTTTAAGTAGGTCGTCGAATACATGTCTGGCATATCTAGGGGTTAAAGTGCGGCGCAAACAGCATCTGATAGTCAGTCAGGTGTGAATGTCAAGGCAAACCGACGTTATGCTTAAAAAATACCACTTAATACCAACAAAAATACTAGCATACACATTAAATGCCCAATTAACGCATTTGGCACTTCAAAAGCGCTCAGCCAGAAGATTTTTATACCTTAAATACAGCAAAGCGTTAAAAATGCTGTAACAAAAAAAAAAAATGAACGTGCCACAAAGCACAAAATGCCACAACACACAGACTAAGCAGACATCTCCCTACCACATTCCCGAAAACCAAGTCCAAACGGTTAGGGGAATGTGGTTTAAGGAAAACACGCAGCATTTGTCGCTTGGCTGCAGTCGAGATGAAGAGCTGTGGCTCGGGCTGCACTTCATTAAAATCAAGAAAAATGAAAAATATGAAAAGTAAAAAAAAAATATTATTAATAAAAAGCAAGCAGTTGCAGACGTTGTGGACTGCCTGGTTGAGAGAGTACTTCAATAATGTCAGGAAGTTTGGCCTGCTTGAAGAGAGAATCTGAAAATGTAAACCGTTTTTGAAAACTGTCCCAACCGAAAATACTACTTAGTAGTAGTTTGATTCAGATAAGATTTAATATTATTTGGTACTTCAACCTCCGATTGAAAGTACCCATCATCCTGTCCGCCCCACCTTTTATAATATAAAAAAGACCCATCACTAACTTCGCTGTTTCCGTCTGGAGCCTGAGAAACGCCCTCCTTGGGGTAGTCTTTCTAAAGCCTTCTTTTTTCGGACATACCATCTTAATGGTTGTGGTCCACATTATTCGGGTCGCTACTGTTCCTGACCAGAAGAACGTTGCCATAACAGCAATTAGTTACTGCGATAAGCAGCGGAGTAAGTCAAAATGTTTTGAGGGGTCTTATTTAAAGCCAAGTTCTTAAAATAAACTTAAGAAACAGGTCTTCCAATATTGCGTAGCTTTTGGCCTTTGAATACGAAATGGAACAAGAGTGAAAATCCCTCAGAAAAAGTATGCTTGCCAGATTCGACTTGTAAATTCCTGTCCCGCTGCTAATATGTTACTACTACTGCCGTCCTTCTCTCCTTGTGGAGCATAGGGCCTCTCCGCGAAAAATGTTGATGCAGGACCTTTTTTCGGCTCCGCGAGAGCAGTGGTCTTAATCGTCAAGGACTGGACAATAGAGGATTCTAATTTTAAGTGTGCCCAGCTTGAATATGAAGAAACCTTCCTTACTCCCAAGTAGGTGCTTTTCAGGCTACGGTCGCTATTATGCTTTAAATTGGCTAAGTTCTTAAAATCAATTTGCGAAATAGAGTTTCCAATGCATCATCTGAAATCTTCCAAGTTACAAAAAAAAACGTGCCGCTAAATTAGAAATCTAATCGGAAAGAAAATCCCTCGAAAAAAGAATCATTTTTCGATCTGTCCATACAGCTTTATGCGTGAGTCACGAAATTTTCGACTCGCTTCCATCTCTAGATTGAACAGCATATACATGCGAAGTATGTACATGCAGGGTTTTTAGCACGATATGAGAGCAGAGGTATTTCTACAAAAGGGACCATGGACGACTCTAAGATGTGCTGAGCTCCAACATGAAGTAACTTTTGTAACTCCCAAGTAAGTCTTTGTCTTCCAGGCGAAGATTGCTTGTATGATTTAATTTTGTCAAATTTTTTAAAAAAAATTAAGAAATAGATCTTCCAGTGCATCGTCTAAAACGTACCAAGTCACAAATATCGCCTAACTTTCTTAGATGGAAAGGGAGATGAAATCAAAGTGAAAGTATCTCGGAATAAGAATCTTTTCCGGATACAATGTATTTATCAGTAATGTATCAGTAATTACTAATTAGAGTAATTTTCGTGACACGAAAAACACCAAAGATGGGATCACAAACGAATTTAAGATTAATTGTACTGAGCTTCGATATAAAGAAACCTTCTCAACTCCGATGTGGTTGTCTTCCAGACGAAGATCCCCACTAGAAAAAACTTAAGTTTTTTCTATTTAATGAAGTGCAGCAAGTAGAACCAATAACTTACTAGACCAATCCTTCGCAGGGTACTCGAGTGTCTCTCTACTGATGACAGACGGTGAGATACATGTTGCAGCTTTTCTTACCGTTGAGCTTTACGTTCCATCTGTTAGCTCAGACTGCAGGAGAGCCAACATGACTCTGCAGAAGAGGCTCACCTGCAAGCCTCAAATTCAAGTCAAGGTCGTCGCAATAATGCAGCAGATCACAGGATGCTCCTGGTTCGTCCGTAACTCATTGCTTCATAGAGATGCCAATCTGGTAGCGGCTAAAGAGCAGTTGTACTTTTTCTCCAGTCGGTATAGGGATAACGTGCCGGATTGCGTACGCAAGAGTTCTGGAAGGATGAATATTTTTTAATTTTTGCTATAAATTCAATAAATCAGTTATTTTTTATCATAAAAAGACGACACTATACAGAAATATATATTTCGATATTTGTACGAAATGTCAAAAAAATATTGTGGCTTTAGTTTTTTCTTAAGGTTACCAATTTTTGTGATTCGGGGCATTTTCAAACTAGCTAGAGATGGAAGCGGGTCGAAAATTTCGTGACTCACGCACACAGCTGTATGGACAGATCGAAAAAGGATTCTCTTTTGGAGGAATTTTCTTTCCGATTCATTTCTAATTTGGCGGCACGTTTTTTGTAACTTGTACTTTTAAGAAAAATCAAAATAATGAAAAAATTACTACGGTTTTTATGACCTCATATGTGCAACCGTATTTTGAAAAACGTCCCTTTTCACTAAAACAGCCATAAAAAAAACAAGCCATGGGAGTATAAAAAAAAAAACGGATTTTGAATGCTGAAACATTGCCCTATCATAAAATATAAGTCTCATCTCTGAAGATTTTTATCGTCGACTAGTGTAATCACTCGCTATTTGACCTCAATTTAGACATCCTCAGCGGCAATAAGGCGTTAGAGGAAGTTGGCAAAAATCGCATTTTATCCAAATATTGTATTTTTTCAGTCCAATTTTTAGAATCGCCCTGAATATGAATTAAATTTCTTTGATGAACCAATTCGCACCAACGCGAACTAAAAATAGCTTGCTCTGTGTTCAAGACCTCTAATCTTAAAAAAAAAAACCTATCCAAGAAGAATAAAGAGTGGTTGTCTACACGTGATGCTTGAAGAAATATATTTGTGCTTGGTGGCATCCATGCTGATCATCTTTATTCATCCTATAAGAAAAACTGCAGAAGCATTTGAATAGAAGAGGGGGCAACACCTAAGACTTATTCATTACAAAAGAACTCACTCATTGAGAGTATAAAAATGTCGGTGCTCTGCACTCAAAACTTTCTTTCCCTGCTGGCTGTTTTTATTGTTGGTTCATGACTTACAATTACATTCACCGCCAAAGTGTACAGTGAGTACAGAATGATGTAATGCTGGGTCCTTCTCAGCTTTAACTTGGTCTTGCTTTCTTTGAATGTCTTTCTCTCGCCGCTTTCGCTTCTCTTCTTCTCTCTGTCTCTTTGGTGCTTTTTTTTTTACATATATCTCAGCGGGTATATGAAGTCACAGTAGGCGCACTGTGCTCATTGTCGCTTGTTGACATAACGAATGCCTTAACATATTTTTTGTTGTTGACACACCCCGCTCTCCCGTGCGTGTCTGTGTATGAGTGTTTTGTGTGTGTTTCTGTATGCGTGCCTGAGTCCGTGTGTGTCTGTACTTCCGCTCCACTTACGCATTGCTCTTGGGCTGCGCCTTTGCTGCGTGTCTGGAGCGCGGTTTTTGAGTTAATGACACCGTCAGCTGCTGTCACTCCAGCGCTGAGGCGTGCAAAAATCATTTTTCTCTCACTTTTTTTCGGGAGTATTTTTGCCTTCTGCACCCGTTATTTATAGAGTAAAAGGGTATGCTGAGTTTGTTGAAATGTAAGTAACAAGGAAAACGTAGCATTTCCGGTCTCATAAAACATATATCAAATTGTATAGCATGAATAGTCGTGACGATAAGGATATGTCCATCAGTTTGAAACAACGATGACGTCCTGGAGAGGCTTAATCCTGAGCAAATGAGGGTTGTGCAAGTGTTCCGATAACTGCATTCCATTTTTTATAGCTAACATATAAATCCTTTAGTTCGACCGGAATCGGACCTGAAATCATAGCTCAGTCTTGCTTCACGTACTGATCTAGGGGCTAATCCTTTGGGTGGGAGCATCATAGTTAAGTAATTACATTGAGGTCGAAATTTTAAAACCCGCACCCGAAATTTTTTTCTGTTTCCGCAATTTGCTATTGAAATAGATGTAACGAAGATATCGGGTAGACAGGCCTACTTTTGTGCCTGTTTCTATTCTATCCGGTATCTCAGTTTAAAGGTTATACGGAAGAAGGTTGGCACTTAGGCTTCTATTTTCCTACGTGAGTCGAACATCTGTTGGAACTAATAGGATTCGCGTACTTCATTACTTAGCGGCTAAAGGATCTATCAGTAAGCGTCTACTAACAAGCCGATTATGGAGTATATTCTAGTCGATCATTGCCAACTTGGAACGCATGAAATTTTTTGCCTTTTTTTTTTTTTGCTAACACCCTTTATGCCATTTACAACACTTTATTTATGTATATTTTCATTTTTCACATTTTCGTTTGCCTGTGAAAATTGCCTATAATTGAGGCAGTTGTAAAGGTCGCTGTTGTTGTTGTTGTTGTAATTTTTCAGTGCCGTTCCAGGTGTCTAGGCAGATCCGACAACGACTGCCGTTGACAGTTAATTATTTGTATAAATTGTTGAAGTTGTTATTGTTGGCGCTGTGGTGACATTGAAGCCTTAAAGTGTTGGCCCTAGTCAAATGACATCTGATAAAGTATTTTGTTGTTGAATGCCTTTAGTTACTTATTCCATCTGGCAACTTTGTGTCACAAACAAGTTGCAAGAACTTTGCGGCTTGTTGCAATTGAACAAAGTGCTGGCAAGTTATATCACAATGAAGCATTGGTTTTTGTTAGGGTAGTCAGATGGCTTCTCCTCTTTCCCCATCTGGACCACTTTACTTTACCAACTGTGTTAGAGAGTGCGTCAATAAAACTTTTCGCTGAGCTAGTCAATTCTCTTAGCTGGGTTTTGGTACTTTTCTGGTACCCTATTTGGTAGAGTACGTATGTTTCATTATTGGTATATGCTGCATTTGTAGTTTCCAGTATATTTCTGGGGCTTTTCAGAAAAGTTGTATAGAGGGTGGGCCATCGGTTGGTTTTTTTTTTTTTTTCAAGAAAATGTATATACCAAATGTAGGTTTCAAACTACTCATTTATGTATAGAAAATAATATCGCCCAAATGGCCGACGCGGCTGGCTCTACAGGCCCCTATGCGAACATTGTAATTTTCGATGACTTTTTTTGGACGAAAACTCATCTGGCTGTTTTCACATCCATTGAACGAATCAGCGACGCTGATAATGGTCTTCAATTGTTGCGTCATTTAAATTATGTAAGCGTCTTAATGCAGATCCGCATGCAAATTTTGAAGCAAATTGGTCCTAGCAAGGTGTTTCCGGCAACGATGTTCCTGAGGACTCGTCGACACTGGTCGGAACTATATATGTCTTGCGTCACAGATCGACCATTTTTAGATTACGCCTGTACCACTTTACCGATCCATGAGTAGTTTTGAACTTGACATACCATAGGTCGAAGAGTATCATCCACTTGGGACGGTTATGTTCGGAATTATGAGTGTCTAACAACCAAACCGACAGATGGCCCACCCTGTATAAGCCAATCTATTTGATAATTTAAGGATATTAAATTTTTGCATATTCTCTCATATTCTTAAAATTTGTTTCGAAAAAACTTCATCTTCTTTAGAATAATACATTCTCGTATATTCTTAAAGATTTTCTTTAGTTGATAACAATCAAAAAAAATCATATCCAAAGAGATTTTTATTTAGTTTCAGTTTATTTTAAATTTAAAAAATTTGTGTTTTTGAATTAACAATTTATTGATACTAGAGGTAGTTTAACATCGAGCACCGAATACTGGAACGAGTCTTCTAGAATCACTAGAGTTAAACAATTTTTTTTTATTTATTTATTTATAAACAATTATAATTTAGTTTAAAATCTAAAGATAACATTTAAAATAATTTTTTTTAAATTCTTTTAATGTCATAAAATTTTTTATTTATTTGCAGTTTCTTAAAACAAGAAAATGTTTCTTCCAGCTTAAAATTTTCACAATTTTCTGAACTGAACCGCTATTAAGGAGCTCGCAAAACTGAAGTGAAGATCGAAGCAGGCTTAAGCATAAAAATTTCCAGAATCCTAGAGAGAGCGAAAATTTAAATTGTTAATTTTTTATTTTTATAATTATCAACAAGAACATTTTTCAAAGATATTTGAATCTTTATATTGAAACTTAGGATAGGTAATTAAGTTTCTTTTTATTCAATAAATTATATGCCTATTCATTTTATTCTTTAATTTTATTCCTCCTAATTTTATATTATTATATAATTTTAACATTACAGTAGTCTGTTGTTCTTTGGAGAGAAATTTTGTAGAGGCAAGTGGGGTGAATTCGGAAGAATTTTTTCGTAGATATTTGGAGTGCACATTTAATTAGCTTTATTGTGTAAAAATTTCAGATCGATACGAAGTTTTTTTTGTCAGGTAGATTGATCTCCGAGCGAAAAATGTCAAATTCGTGATTTTCGATTTTTTTTGTGGTGAGTCCTACATAAAATTTTATCGCAAACATTTTATTTCTATATTTATATTTTATTTTATTAAAACTGTAAAATGAGGTATTTATTTAAACTACAAAATTCTGATTCAGCGAGCCCAAAGACATGTAAAAAACATCACGGAACAAACGGTCACAAAAGGTATTTTATTGGTTTTTTTGAGGTTAGAATACAACCTAGACCCGTTGGTCCAATTCTGTTAGGGGATTTGTATTCAGCGCATATGCCGTAAACCCAGATCACGAGACTTTTGTTTGTTTCGCTGTGCAATTTTTATTGCTGAATATTATACCTTGGAAACTCAGCCGTTTGAACATAGTTCGAAAAGCCCGAAAACGGATTATAAATTTTGTTTTCAAAGAATCAAACTTCACTAGGAATTTTTTTTTTTTATGTTGTTCATTATATATTTTTTTTGGGCACAACTTTTTCGAACTTATTTAAATATTTATCAAGAATAGTTTGGAATTTACATATTATTATTAGAATTAACATAATTCCGAAATCCCGAAAACAGTTTAGGGTTATTTAGTTATTTATTTTATTTTACTCTTCTGCTGCTTATAATTCACAACTGGTTAAAGCAGTAAAAGCGTAGTACATTTTTTTTCATTTCGGCTTCCATTATTATCAACTCAAGCTCAGTTTACTTTATAATTATAAGGCGGAATCAATTTTAAATTTGAAAGAAGCTAATAGCCAGATCAAAAGACATTTAAATTCTTATATTGTCAGGGTATCTATATCTCTTGAATATCGCTTATTTCAATTCTTAGCTTCTGTTTCTTTGTGTGTGTTTTAGCATTCCAATGGTTTGGTTTTCAGCTAGTGAAGCTCTTGTGGTCAATCCCATGAGTGAAATTAAAAATGCCAAAAATCCCCCAAAACGCCAATTGTCAACTGGCATTTGGCATCGAGTGTTTTGATTTGGTTTTTGCTTAATTTGCATTTAAAGCGATCAGTTGTCAATATAAATAACGCGTATTTTCAATGCAATGGAAATTTAAAATTGTCCAACAAAAATGAATTAAAATAGAAATTACATATTGCATTTTTGACCATAATTTGTTCGTGGAAACAAAGCAGCTCTACAAATAAATTTGTACTCAATATTTCGTTTGGTTTTCAAAAACAATAGATTGAAATATTTGGTCAAATTTGAGCCAGTAAAATGTTTATAAAACATGTTTGCATTTGTTGTTGGTGTTGGCAAACAAGTTTTCAGTGTTGAGTTGCTGACATTGCAAATGCTATTATGGGTTGTTGTTGTTGTTGTTTGGGTCGTGGTTGTTGTTGTTGTTACTGTGCTATCAGCAATACAACAGCGATAACAACATGCATAAATTTATATAGTTCGCTCAGTTAATGAACTACTTATTGACTCTTCAATGTGTTGGTTAATGCATGTAAGCTGTACACTGAAAAAATTAATATAGCTAGATGTATGTATGGAGATGTATTTTTTAAATGCAGGCAGATTGCTTGTGGCAGCGATAGTGTGACCATATTTTGTGACGATCGTTTAAATTAAGTTTATTTTTAAAATTCTTGTACAACACTAAAAGCCTAAAAGATCTTTGGAACCATTAAATTTGAACATATGTATTTACAGAAAATTGTTAGAAACTTTTTATATATTTTTGTTTTTTAATATTTTATTTATTTTTTTATTTAAAAGCACGCAGTTCCATTTCTTATTCATTGACTACTTAATATTTTTGATAACAACTTATTTAACATATTTAATCGATAGTTCACGCGTGATTTGTGAAATGTGCGGAAGGCATTTTATCATGAAAGGGCGTTAAGTATCATAGGATTCTATTTTAAAGTGTTTCTGTCTGAAAAATTTGGTCAGCTGGCTAAATAAAATTAAAAAAAATTTTAACATTTTTATTAAATTAAAAAATGTTTTTCTTTTTTAACTTCTATTAGCCTTTTGAAGCCCAGCGCTCTATAAAAAATTAATATAAAATTTTATATCTGGGGGCGGTAAGACTAGCCAAGCGAAGCGCAAGGGCACTACCTACCTTTTCTCGAAGCGCTTCGTCGATTTTTGAACCCTTATAACTTGGGTTTGGATTATGCTAGATCAACAAAATTTTAGGGATATTTTGTCAATAGCGGAATTATTAAACATATAAAGTTTTAATTGCATAGCTCCTATACATTAGATTTTATTGATATCTAAAAAACGCCTATTTCGTCACTGACTCACTGATGATCATCAAAATTCTTAGGGTATTTCCCAATGTCCTAGAAAGCTGAAATTTTGTATGTAGCAACAAAAAAATTATAAAACTTGTAACTTTCATCCCCCAACTCCTTAAACTAGGGGATGGGAGTTTGTATGAGACCTGCAATTTTCAATTTGGACGCTAGAGGTCTAATCTGATCTGAAACTTGATGCCTCCAGATATATACATATATATAAAAAAAGGCGCCTCTGATGTGCAAGCAATACACCCCAAAAAAAGAAAAAAAAAAGAAAAAAAAATGTTGTTACAAACAATTTACAAAAAGAAATGAAATCCCACCAAAAACATTTTCATGTAAAATGTTGCCAAGACGAGACCATATGACTCGCACTGTCAAAAAGTTATCAGATCTCATGTAGAGCCAAGCTTCTAACTCTACACGCCCTAACTCTACAAGGCCTAACTTCACAAACTCTACACCTTAGTCAAAATATGTCGCTCTTCAGCACCGTGAAGCGGATGGCTTTTGTATTATTTGGCCGAATATTCTTGACAAAGAGCCAATCTGAAACCAATCCATAGTGACATTTTTTAAATGCGCATACACCATGTTTCGCACTCTTTAGTAACCCTTAGCTACGGGAATCCGTACTAACCCTTAGTTGGCTCAACGTTAGAATATCGTTTCGACTCCCAGATTAGCAATTCAGGAGGCTCTTACAATAATAAAAACCTTACCAATAGGTAATAGGAATATCTGTAGATACTCGGATAGCCAGGCTGCTATAAAGTCCCTCGCCCCTCTAACTTCATGCATGAAGTCAGTGAACAACTGTCGTTCGTCTCTGGGGGAGATGGCAGAAAAGTTTTCAATACACCTCATTTGGGTCCCGGGACATAGGGATATTGTATTGCGGATGAACTGGCGAGACAAGGAACTACCAGCATCCTCCTTCAGGACAAGGAGCGTCTGGGTATTCCTATGGCCAGCTGCAAATTAAGCATAAAGACCCAATTCGCTCATACTATTAACCAAACGTGGAATCGAATAACCAACATGTGCAGGATTTCACGTCAAACTTGGCCGGTGTACAATAGCAAAAGAACTAAGGAACTTTGCTGGTTAAATACAGCTCATTGCTCGAAAGTTATCCGAGCGATCGCCGGACACTGTCTAGTGGGAACTCACGCGTCAAGGCTTAACGCTCCTGACCACGATTTCTGCACAAGTTGTGGCGTTGAGGAAGAGCCGATAGAGCACCTTTTCTGTCACTGCTCGGGATTGTGTAGGACAAGTTTCCGCTTTCTAAAGTCATACTTTCTACATGACTTATCCCAGTTCTCAACAGATTCCAAAATGCCCATCAAGGTTTATTCAGGCCTCTGAATGGCTGTAAATGGAAATATATACGACTATACCTTTTTCAAATGGAATCAGAAAATTGTAAAGAAAGAAACATAACAAAAAAAATAAAATATAAAAGTCTTGTCTTAATGCTAAAAAAAAGTAAATAAAATTATGCAGCAAAAATTTGCATCTTCACTCACACAATGGTTAAATGAATTGTGAATTTTAAGCAGCAATATGTTAAACTTGCTAACACTAGATGTCTACTTTAATTGGATGCGAATTATAAGCATCTACAAAATAAATCATAGAATAGTGTGCTATTTTTCGAAGGCCTTAATATTTTTTACTTACCTAGAGAAACGAGATTCTTTTAAGCGATAAAACTATAACACTGTTTTATTTTTATGAAAAAGTAGGAATTTTTAGTATAGTTAGATAGAAAAAAAAAGAATAAAAAATAATTAGAAAGGGCTAAAAATGTTATTTAATCAAGGTAAGAGAATCGAAAAACTAGATTTTTACTATTTTAATTTTTGGACGAATTTTCTATGTGGTCTAAACAATAGATAAGGATTATTTTTTACGCATATAAAGCGTAATTTTTATTATATCAAAATTACTATCTAAAAAATGGAAACCACAAGAGTCCATTAATAGAAAGGGTGATCAATAACAACTAATTGAAAGCAAGTTCAAATCAAAGCTTGGCCTAGAGATACGATTAAGACTAAATTTTATATTTCTAACATTAAAGGTTTTTAAGATACAAGCGTCTGGGCTAAATTGACATATTTTGTTATGCTGTTAATTTTTCTGTATATACACAGTATTATATGTACTTACATATGTCAGTTATTAAAGTGTCTCTTGTTCTTCGACATAGTTTTGCGGATTCTGTAAAGAATACCATAGTCTAAACATTTCATGCACCTTGTCGTGTCGCTCTTACAGACAAAACTTTGGGGCGTGCTCTGTACTAACCGATATCTTCTTCGCATCAAATTGAATTCTTAATTCATTCTTATTTGTGTTTAATATAATTGAGATGTAACTTAGATAAAGCTTTTGTCTTTAAGCATCGTTGGGCAGATTGCTTTTTAGATATTTGGCAGAATCTTTTTGTACTAGATCACATCTGAAATCATGTCATATTCGAAGCTTTTTAGGCACTCGTCTTGACTTTTTCATATGCAGACACACACTTGTACCGCACTTTACTAGCTACTAGCTTGCCTTTTCCGTGCATCTGAATCCTCACGACTTTCCACCTAAACAGCAATAGTATGCTAGTCGGTAGATTTTTTTTTTATAAGAACATATTTATAATGCTGAAAATATATCTAAATCTCTAGTTCCTCGGCGTCGTTGGTCTGGTTACTTTCTTAACATTTGTCAGAATCCTTGGAAAAACATCTCAGTAGGCCAAGTACAAGCAGTTAGGTTACACTCTTTGGGTAAACCTTCCCTTCAGTTCGGTTCAGGCATGAATTGGTCATGAAATCATGCCTGAATTATCAGTACCAGTTATGAATCTACGCATTCATTTGTCACTGAATTTAACACATGCATGTCCCAGGCTATCAGGCCTGAATCTTTGCCGTAACAATCAGCTGTGAATTCAGTGCTGAATTTTTCAGGACTGAACGACCTAACTGCAGGGAAAGAGATAGAAAGAGAAATTTGATATTTGTCCTTGTTTCTCTTACAAAGCCATGAGCATTCGCTTCCTTTTCATGCCTGAATACAGGTCTGAACTGCAGGGCTCTTTTAGCAAGATTGCTCACTGAGTGAGCAACTGAGCTAACCCATCAAAGTGAGTAAATCGATCGATTTAAAAAGTTATCCACTTTACTCATTTTCATCCAGTTACCGATAATTCGATAAATCTTTTTCAAATAAAAAATGTACTTACATATGCAAGTATATTACATTAAGTATAAGTATATAATAATTTTAAATAAATTTATAATATTGTTGAGGAATAAATATTTATCACCCTGCCCATGTCGCTTATACTTTTATTAAATTGCTTAAAATGTGTAAATTATGCGTATTTTATAAAAAGTATAATTTTTATCTAATAAGATTTTTATATAAAATCCCACGCGAGCAAGGGATCTTGCTCTGGATACTCTTTCATAAAATAAATTGCAAAAAATTTGATTTTTTTTTGTGACTATGTATATCATGTCAACATAAAACTCGCTTCCAATTTTTTCGACTGTAACAATATTTATGCATTTGTATTTGCATAGCACATAAATATACATATATGCATGTAGTGCTGCTTCGTGTGTGTTTGTTAAATGCAAAATAAGCTACATTTAATAATTGAATAATACTGGAAATACAATAACAACAGAGTAAATGCCATCGTCTGACTAACTAACTGACTGACTGACGGACGAACCCTAGTTCAATCTCTGTCAGCCCTGCCAATTGCGATAAGCTCCTCCGTGCGTCTACACAGATTGGTTCGTAGTGGCCACAGTTGAACTTCATCTGCCGGCTGCATTGCATCGTGGTCGGTCAGTCGGTCGGATAGTCGGTCAAGCGGTTTCTACAGCAACAACTCCGAAAATTCTGGTAACTCCGACTAGTCAAATGTTTGACCGCATATTATTTCATTTGTTTGCTGGTTTTGTCAGTTTAGTTCGTCGTCGAATGCGAGTGAATGAGTTCGTGAGTGAGTGCGTGCGTGCGTGAGTGCTGCTTTAAATAGTTACAAAATTTCTATTTTGGAATTTAATTCAAGTGGGTCTATTTGTATGGGCATGTGTGCATATTTGCGGTTTTAGTGCCCTGCGGTTATTATTGTTTTTGATATTATTATGTTTGCTGTTATCACGCCTTTTTGCAAATTTCATCTAATTGCAATAAATATTAACAAAGAACAGTAGCGTATAAATTGTGTCATATTTAATTGCACTTTGAACAAATTAATCATTTAATTTATAGTTTTTTTTTTTAATCTATTTTAAGCACTGGTGAGTAATTTGCGAATTTTTTTTATAGACGATAGCTTAGGGTTGCAAAAAGTGCTCTAAAAAGATTAAGAACCTGCGAATATTTGGCAAAACGGGAAATTTTTTTTAATTCATTTTATTTTTTTTTTTTAATTTATTTTTATTGCAATCTGTCTGAAAACAATCAGTAAATTTTATAAGTAAACGTCCCAAATGGGTTTTTTTTTTTATATGAAGTTTTGTCATTCCGTGCGAAATATTTCGAACTGCGTATAGGTCTTTAAATAAAATTGGCAGGATTGATTGTGATCCAGTAAGCCCAATCAATATACAACAATACTATTTGCTAAAGCTTATTATACAATTATTATACAAATTGATCTTAATGGTCCAAAATGTGAAATCTTTTGAGACGTCTAACGACCATACTATTGTCTAGTAGGTTAATCGCAAGTACGTTTTCATGATAAGACAGTCTGTCTAAGTATCTTCGCGATGTTTTGCTTATTTCATCTTTGACGTAAGAAACATTCAAGTCTTTGTGTATTTCTTCGTTGCTAACCAAGGAGCGCCTGCAATATTTCTTAGAGTTATAAATTGATATCTTTGAAGAATTTCGATGTTTGAGGAACTTGCCGTCCCCCAGAGCTGCTTGGCATACGTCCAGACATCCAAGCCTTCCAAGTCAGTCTTCTATCTAGATGTACTCCGAGGTATTTTACGGTTTCACTTTCGGGAATGGTGAAGCCATTTAATGATACGGAGGGGCATTTGCCGCGTCTGGATGAGAAATTTCTGCGTATTTACTTCTATTCTCCATATTTTTAGCCAAAATAAATATATAGAAAAATATGGAGAAAAAAAGTCTTACCTAAGTTATATAACTTTTTAACACATTTGTTTCTTTGGTTTGAATAAAAAAGTATTTCATAATTGGAATTTTTGCCATCTGAATTTTTACATAAAGTTATAGAAAGTCGAAGAAGTCCCCTATTCCCTACTCCCGCTGCTTGATATTTTCAAGTTTCTTAATACATATATCAAAAAAGTACCATATTCAGTCAAAAAACCCGCTGCTAATGAAACTTGGATTTAAACTTAATTTGAGCCGCATCTTCCCAGAGTTTATCTCTATTATGCATCATATCTATTTTAATGTTTAAATGATATTTACATTATCGTGAACACAAATAGGCAACAATTTGCTGGCGCTATCTAGGGGCAACTTGCTTGCGCCATCTAGCGGCCACACTAAACATTGAACAAGAGACAACAATAAGGGCGTCAAAAACAATAGAGAAATATACTACTCTAAAATAATACTCCATTGTTTTCCTTAGCATTACATTTTCGAGTCAAACTCTTTTATACTTTATTTATTTAAATTTTTTCTATTTATTTCTCAGTTGTAAAGATATAATATCTTAACTCTGATTCGATATGTTAGGCTAGGTTTAAAAATATTGTGATATTGTTTCGGCAAATAAAACAAATTGTTAATAAAAAATAATTCTACAGTAGAAAAGGTCTCATCTAGCGACAACTTGTTTGCGCCATCTAGCGGCCACACTAAGCATAGAACAAGAGACAAAGATAAGGACGTCAAAAAAAATCGACAGTAGAAAAGGACAGGTTGCCTAAACATATAATATAATTTTTCAAACATTTTTGTGTTGCCATAGTGAAAATATATTGAAATGAAATATGCAACAACTTACTGGCGCCATCTAATGGCGACACCAGAAAGAACAAAAACTATTCATGTAAAGATGATGTCAAATTTTTGTTTGAAGTTTTGATATTTCGTGCGAAATTTTTGCAAGCTGAGTATGTGCCTTAATATAGAGATAATAACCTTTTTACTATCGTTAATTATCATCAATAAAAGTAAGCAGATAAAGTTTGAACATAATTTAGGAGTATCTCCAATTCAGCTTAAGATACTGGTTTCATTGTTTTAAAAATCACATCCTCTTTAGTTAATGTTAAATGTTCTGTAAATGTTAGTGAAGACATCTTAATTTATTTATACATTTATTATTCTTAAAAAAAAAATCACAAAACAGTGGCTAATTGGTTTGTTTATATAATGTAGACAATGTACAATGAATAAAATTCACATAACATGTTCACATGACAGCTGACTTGGCATTTTTTAAGATGACGTAAAAAATTTTAGAAAAAAAACCGACAAGAAATAAACTTTAGGTGAAATTAAGTAAAGCGTACTATAATTTAAATCGATCTCTTCGCATTTTGAGTAATAGATAAAAAATAAAAAAAAATTTTATGATTTTTTTTTGAATTAAAGATCGCCATCATTTAAGCATCTTTATTGATGATTTTTTTTGAATTAAAGATCACAATCATTTAAGTATCTTTATTGGTTTACACGATATGACTTATTAAAGTAAAGTCTATCTAAGCATTCAGCTACCGATAACTCGATAAGTAATTGCAATTATGAATAAATATTTAACGACAAAAAATATTAGCTATCGAACATAACGACTTTGCTCAATCTATATTCATTATAATCTTATGGCATCTATTCGCACGGAATGACAAAACTTTGTATAAAAAAAAAAATACCAAATGGGATATCCTATATGAAGTTTTGTCATTCCCTGGGACATTTTTCGAACTGCGTATGCGTCTTTAGGATGAATTGAAAATATTGTAAACTTCAAAGATATTTTATTATAAGTGATAAAAGATCACCAAAACAACAACATTTTTTTTTTAATGGTAAACGAGTTTGTTTGGTGGGAACAGGTTTTTAAAAGCTTTTTAGGGCAGCTTTTTGATTATGCAGCTCTTAAAAAATTTAAATATTTATTTTAAGCGCCCAAAAATAATTAGCCAAGTTGCAGAGAACTTAAAGACTACATATGCTACAAGGCTAAATTTAATGAGCAAATATAAATAAAAAAGTAGGTATAAGCCTAAAATGTTAAATTTAAAATTAAGAATTCAAATTTTTTAAATTTGGTTCTGCTCAAAACCTTGAATTTGAATTTTAATAATAGATTTACATGTGTAACTAATCTTGTTATAAAAAAGTTGTAATTAAATTTAACTTTTAGACTTCTGGTGTCTTGTTGAAGATTTATTCAATACGAAGTCTTGAGAGATGGGCTTCTAAAAGACAAAAATTTAAAAAAAACGTTGTGGGAATGTAAAAAAAAATTTAATTTTGGTATTTAATAAGAAATTTTTGAAAGTTTCTAAAAATATGATAATTCTCGTTTTTATCACAGAAACAACAAAAAACATTTTTTTTTTAAATTTCAAGCAAATTTTTTGTTAAAGTAAACTTGCAAAAAATTTTAGATTTCTCCGCATACTTTGCAAGAAAAAGTTTTGAACCGAATTTCAGCCACGCAATAAACCGTCAATATATCAAAAAATTTTATTAGGCTAATTTAAGCCCTTCTATATGTCAAAAATATGTAAAGTGTGATTTTTCAAGCGTTTGGTTTTTAAATTTAAAAAAAAAACAACGAAAATATGCAAAAATTATACTGTTTCGAAATTTGGTATAATTTTTTTATTCGCGTCCTCATGAAAAATGACACAGTGGGGCAAACCCGACCTCTAAATGGTGGGCCCAACCCGAAGTCCAGCTTGAACCAAAAATACGTCAGCGAGCTATTTGGACAGCAAATCAAATAACTCCGATTAGTTATTTAGATATTCAATTCAATTATCTTTTATTGACTTTCTTTAAAATTTTTTTAAATAAATACGTTCAATTTTGTAAAACAATAACATGCTCTTTTAATTTATAACCGAAAAATCATGAAATTTAGATCATATCTGTGCTAAATCAGCCAAAAAAGAGGCGGTCGGGTTTACCCCACCATTTTTGAAAATGACAAAATATTATTTTTTTTTTTAAAAATGCTCATATCTCAAAAATTAATAACGGTCAGAAGAAATCGGCAGCTCTAGAAAGTTACGGCAAAGCGTTAGCTACAATTTGGTACTTCGGGCGTTAATTGATCCGATGTCAAATAAGCGTTTTATAGGCAAAACCAATTACTAGGTCGGATTTGCCTCAGCTTACCTTATTATTTATTTTATTAACTCTATTTAAGACGGATTTGTTTATATTAACTATATCGTTTTGAAGCATTAATGCTACAAAAAATAAATAAGAAAAGATAAAAATAGTTAATGTGAAAAATGTCTGAATATAACTTTAAACTTTTTTTTTTTTTTTGGGGGCTAAACTTTTAAAAAATTTGAACGTTCGTCTAAATCTAGGTATTAGCTGTACTGTCTGCCTATTTATACGTTAACCCAGTGTTATAGGGTATTTAAAAATTTATAATAATCATTTTTTTTTAAAGCAATTTTTTATTTAATTCTTTTTTTTCATAAATTAATTAATGTTTGTTTAAAGCTAAAGCGCATTAAGTAGTCGTTTTAATTGTAAAAATTTTCATTTTTAATAATCAAGCAAATTTAAATTCTACAAATTGACCATTTAATTGGCTTTGTGCTTTTTTTTTCGAATCGTTTTAATTTAATTTGGACTTTGTTTTACAACAAATATATTTATGAAAACAAAAACATGCTTATCGCTGCAAAAAAGCCGGAACAACAAATGTGAGTTCTCATACAAATAGATATTTTTATAATAGATTTAGCTAGTACATATGATTAATAGGTCAACCAGCTGCTTTTTTATTTTATATTTACTAACTCGGTAAGTCACGCTTAATAGCATGTGTTTAGAGAGTTGCTTTTGACGTCATAGTTTTCAGTATGAATCAGTTTGGGAAGAGAAGAGAGCGTACCAAAGAGAGAGAGAGTTGGCAGTTAAACTGCATTAAGCTGTGAGCGCGTTAAGTTGAAGATGGTTGAGTTTCGGTTAAGATAAAGATTTTGTTTTTTGGCCCTGAATTTATGTTAAATTAAATGCTTCATTAGTTGTTAACATTAAAGAGGTCTAAATAAGTTAAGTTATGCATTGGGAGAATTTTGTTTGATTAACTTTTACAGATAGCTAGAAAATACTCTCAGCTTGGATTTAGTCTTACTTCAAGCGTGACAGTTGCTACAACAGCTTTGAAAAAATATTTAAAAACAAAACATTGTAATAATAATAAAAAAATAATAGTAGTTAAATATTATAACTAAATTGGCTTGGCAACATGTTGACAACAATAGTATTTACTTAATTATTTTTTTTTAATAAATGTTGCTATGGCTGCAAAGTTTGCGTGTGTTTTGATTTTTTTTCGTAGAGTGTCTTTCAGTAGCTCTTTATTTCGCAATGCGTAGAGGTCGCCGTGCTTAGATTAGACACAACGTGCGTCACGAGATTTCTAAATTTGCCGATAAGCTGCAGATAATACTGTGCGTAAGCTTTAAAACTAAGTCAAAGTCAAGATTACCGAAAAAAAATCTAAGCCGGAGCTAAGTAATTCCCAGCTTATCAAAAAATATCGCGCTGTTAGGGGTTATCTCTGTTATAGTTGAACAATATTTGTTTTGGTGTTATGTACAAAAAAAATAAATAAAAATTGTGGCCCCTCGGTGATTAATTGAATTATATATATATGTATATATACATGCTGTCATGTAAATTTAACAGAAAAGTTTTCTTTATTGCAGCGAAATCATAATAACGATCAGTCAACATTTGTGCTTCGTAGCGTGTGGAAGTAAACTCGAACAAAAATATTTCGAAAACATGAAAAACTTTAAATTTTTGCTTTTGTGTCTGAGCGTCGCTTACTGCGAAGCTTCACTGTCTTTTCGCTTGGGCAACATAGATCTATTTAATATATTCGGCGGCGGCGCTGATTTATTCAGTCAGCGATCCAATGGTCTAACAGCAACGGATACTCCACAAGTCGCCAATGATGTGGATCCCAATATTATAGAGGATTCTTTTTTGGATACGGTAAGTTTTATAAATATGGTGCGTCGAAGTTTTTGTTAGATTTGTTGAGGTCTTTCTAGCTATGGGATTACTGTGGAATTGAGACAATATCCAATGGAATTTCGAACTGGAAATACGAACATTCCATACAGAAAATAAAGTTTAAATCAAATGTAGATGCGCTCCTGAATTTATGTGCTGTAAAAAATTCGAGAGATTTGGCGGTGGGAAATTTGTTGGGGGAATTTTTGTAGGCGCATTCAAGGGTAAGCGTTTAAAAGGGAAGGTGGAAGGCGGAAAGGGGAGGATCGTGAAATTTCTTGTAACAATGTTTACGTTTTCGTGTTTATTAGGCTCCCATGAGTCTACATACCAAATTTGCTGCCTCTAGCGTGATTTTTATTGAAGCTAATTTAAATATTGTTGCAATTTAAAGGGATGCAATTCAAAAATTCATTTATTCCTATAACTTTGAAGGGTTTAAAAATAATACATTTTTTTCTATAATAATATATAATAATTTATACAGCTTAATAATAATAATAATTTCCCCGATTGACTATTTTGGAATTAATAGAGACTTTCTTACTACTATTAAAATCAAGATTTATAATTGAGTTATATTAAGGGTGGTTTTTTTGTGAGGGTGTACTCCGCAAAACTTTTCTACGTGGAAAGATTTCAGATATGCATCAATGAACTTCCGGATAATGCGCATAGTTTTCTTCTCTCTTCGCTCTTATAACTTCTGAGATCATGTGTTCATATTAAGGGGTTTTGTTATAGTCAACTTATGGTCTGTCACGCCTCTTTTTGCCTTACGGCCCATACGCAGCATGCAAAAATTCCGCACAAAAATTCCCTTTTTTGGGATTTTTTTTTTATATGAACATATTTATAACATTTGACATTTCGTGCGGAATTTTTGCATGCTGCGTATGGGCCTTTAATCAACTGCTAAAGCTCATTAGTTAAAAAATCAAGACGGATTTTTTTACAATTGATACGATATTGTGAAAAATAAAAGTATTCCTATTACACTAGTTTAAACGAAAAATGAACCTGCATATGGAAATGTTTTTTAGGGTAGTTTTGGGTTGGAAACACGAAAATGACATTCATCTTTTTTTTTCTTAAGAACCGTTTTCAAGATTTTTTCGAGAGACATGTTTTTGGGTGCTGTTTTCAGTTATTCGTGAATATCTCGTGAACAAAATGTTTTACCGACATAGAATACCATTAGAACGAAAGGTTTTGATGTGGCCTTTACGGTGGTATGTGACATTTTCGATCATTTTTCAAAATTACAAATTTTCAGTTTGCTTTTTATTAAATCCCAAATGGGATATTTTTTTTTATATGAAGTTTTGTCATTCCATGCGAAATTTTTCGAACTGCGTATGGGCCTTAACAAGAAAAACTTTTTAAAATATAATTCTTTTACGAACATTTCGAGCCTAAGATTTTCAAAATCGGGTATATGGCACCATGTACGAAAGTTCCAATATTCACTCAGTCACAATTTTGCTCGAAAAAAAATTGTTCACTCAAAGTTTTTCGTTTTTTTGTCTTCACGAATTTGCATCCAGCAGTAGTCGTGATTATTACTTATAAAATTTTGAATATTTCTGAAAATAAAAAAAAAGGCGTGCATCGATAAACGAATTCGAATATTTTATTTTTTTATTTGGATTCGTTTCTAAACAACATGTTTGGTGCTCAAAACAAATTATTTATGTGGTTTGAAACCAAGAATTAAAACGAACTGGCAAAATAGGTTCAAAAAAGCACGCATTTTAAACTGAAATATTTTTTTAAATATTCTTTGATATTCTTAGATTATATTTATGCCAATTTCAAGTTAGAAATTTATTGTTAAAATTTTCTTAATTATTTTTTTTTCTGATTCAACCGAAAAAATAGTATGCACAATTCAATTCATACGTTCACATACAGAAATATGGTGCTTGTCTTGCATAAAAACTGGTTCATGTCTTCCATCAAAAATTTCCCTTTTAATAAAAATAGCATATTCGTGGGCAATTTCAATCCAGGTGTAGAGCTATGGGAAATATGAGTAGATAGCGACAGCAAAAAATTCGAAGTTGGAAGCACGAAAAGTCGAAAACGAACAAAATTTACTCGATTTGCTTTTTCATTTTCCGGAATACGGCCGTATAAATCAATTAAAAAAAAAATGTTGTACTTGTTCCCAAAGTATTTGTCTTTTTATTTTTTTTATAGAAAATAATTTTTTAAACAGATAATTTCTTGCCCAAAAACAATGAGAAGAGACTTTATCCGCATGTTATAAGTTTGATACACTACTAAAATCAAAAAGTGAAGATAGTTAATTGATTACGAGATTTCATTTCTTAAAAATCCCGTGGTTCCCACCAACTTAAAATACACTGTAACTATTTTGGCATTATTGCTATTGTTCTGTGTCTGCGGAGATTTTCTAAAATTGATGTCCAACCGTTTTCGTAAAATCAAAAATTTTTTTCGCATTGCTCTCATGCTTCTTTGAATGTTTGTCCCATCCGAAATACTTTCCAGATGTGGCCTTAAGCGATTATTTTTGATTTTTATGGATCGGGCTAAGAGGAGACTGGAATTTTAAAAAGCCATAGACCTATTAAATAGCCCTCGTATATCGTACTAAAATTAAATTTTAAGTTTATTTCGAAAGCTGATCTTAACCAAGGCCTATCGATATTTCTTAAAAAATTAGCAAGTGATACTTTGGATCCATCGTTAATAAAGAGATTCGATAAAGGTAGTTCCTATATATAGCAATAGCGCAAACCTTATAAAGTAATCCCCTACAAACTTTTTAACTTATAAAAATTCTTCTTTACAGTATGGTCTTGTCAAAAAATATGGCTATCCAGCAGAGAGACATACAGTAGTCACTGACGATGATTATATCTTGAAGCTACATCGCATAGCTCGGCCGGGTGCCACTCCCGTGCTGCTAGTGCACGGCTTGCTGGACAGCTCTGCCACTTGGGTTATTATGGGACCCAATAAGGGTTTGGGTAAGCTCTCAAAGCAAGTTGCAAGCCAATATCATGCTAATAGTTTTCATACCCACAGCCTACCAGCTCTATGAACAAGGCTACGATGTCTGGATGGCTAATGTGCGTGGCAATACTTACTCCAGAAAGCACAAAAAGTATACCACCTCACATTCCAAATACTGGGATTTTACATTCCATGAAATGGGCAAATATGATATACCCGCAACCATAGACTATGTGCTGAAAAATACCACCAAAAGCAAGCTGCACTATATAGGACACTCCCAGGGCACGGTAGTCTTCTGGATTATGGGCAGTGAGCGACCACAATATATGGACAAGATAGTACTTATGCAAGCCTTGGCGCCGGTTGCTTTTTTGAAGCACTGCGAGAGTCCAGTGGTTAATTTTCTCTCTACCTTTCAAGATCCCATGAGCGTAAGTAACTTTTGAGCCATCTCCAGAAATGTTACTTATAACAACTTTCATCCACAGATACTGCTCAAGCTCATAGGCGTACATGAGTTTCTGCCCAAGAATGAGTTTATAACCATGTTTAATCAAATCATATGCGATGAGACTACCATCACCAAAGAGATCTGCTCCAATGTTATCTTTCTGACCACGGGCTTTGACAAGTATCAGCTAAATGAGACCATGTTTCCGGTCATTGTGGGTCATGAGCCCGCTGGTGCTTCCACCAAACAGATGCAACATTTTGGTCAACTCAAACGTTCCGGCACTTTTCGTCAATTCGACTACGGCTGGCTACGTAATCAATGGCATTACAACTCCATAACACCACCTTCCTATAAGCTGGAAAATGTCAAGGCTAAGGTGGCCTTATACTACTCCAAAAACGATTGGCTGGCGCAGCCCCAAGATGTGGAGACGCTGCGACATAAGTTGCCCAACGTAGTGTCCAAATATCTGGTCAGCTATGACAAGTTCAATCACTTGGACTTTATTTGGGCCGTGGATGCAGATGAACTGCTTTGGGAGCGCGTTTTTGCGCTTATGAAAAAGTATGAACTGGCAGAGAGCACTTAGGTGGCACCCCCTATATTTTTGGTATTATTTTATATTTTGTACTAAGACTACGCCTAATACTTACAGTATACGGTAAATATGTATGACAAGTAATTTAAGTATTTATTATGAAAGCCCTAAAATAAGTTCTTATAAAATAAGTCATGGTCACTAAATTAGTAATGCTCTAAATGGAAATTTTGCGTCTATTTAATTTTATCTGATGCATAAGGGTATCCAGGGCCGGAAATATATTTTGTTTTTTACTAAGTAAATAAAAGAATTTTAAAGAAAAAATTAAATTTATTCTGCTATTTTTTTTTAATGTTTAAAGCTTGTGTATTATGTTTGTTCACTTTGTTGGGCAGAATGGCGGAAGTGCACAACTAACAATCGTTGTTGCTGGGCACTTATTCATTTCTGTCCAATCGATTTGCCAATTGATGCTACGTTGGTCTGATAAGGGAATCGCGAGCTACAGACTACTCCATCGAGCTTAATTAACACTGTGTAAGACATCTATCCAACATGTCTGATGACCCAGCCTGCTGCAAATATTCTTGCAAGGATTCCTTAAGATCTTTGGACCTTTTCGAGAATATAATGCTTTTGACGATATTCAAGCTGATAAACATCCAAAGGCTTTGCTAGCTCTGACATTTCTGAATATGGAGAAAGTGGAAGACCATGCCTCCATCGGCAGGTCCAGGCACCTTTTGCATAACGTAGTGGGGAAGAAGTGGGCGGAGAAGACTCAGACAAAAAAGCTATGAAGTGTTGTTATGACTAGTTAGGAAGAAGAAGATTCATGCCATATTAATAATTTTGGTGGCTGTAATCCGCTATAGTTCTCCTGCGGGGGAACGGAAGATATTGTCTAAAATAGGTCAATTTAATCTGCCTGGGTGCTCTAGTACTTTGGGTGCTCTAGTACTTATAGTCCTCGAGATCTATTTATTCATAGAGACAGACATGGCTATACGCCGGCCCGTCGAGAGGATGGCGGGAAGGGGGGGATTCCCCCTGGGCCCGGAGTTTTCTCAGGGGCCCGGTGTAATTACTGTCATACTGTCGTGATTCAAAAAAGGTGTAATAGAGGGGCCGATACTTTTTCCACCCCTGGCCCAGATTTTCTCCCTACGGCCCTGGCTATACGACTAGACCTTTTATGCTGTTTAAGAATATATTACTATAAACAGCTTAAAAACACGTTTTTGAAAATCTGTGAACAAAAAACCAGATTTCGAAAATAAGAGCTCGTAGTTATTATTATTATTACAACTTATCCCACTGCAGTTATGCAACACTATGCAGCAAACTTTTGCTTCTGATGTTAGGCCGGAAAAAAAAAAAATTGCATTAATAAAATGATTTAAAAGCAATTATTTATTTTCTACAGCTATACATTGTAAATTTTTAAAAATATTTTTAAATCATATAAAAAAATTATAAAAAGTTTAAAAACTAAAAAATCTCTTTCTTTTAATTATATTATTAATCAGCCGTGTTCTGGAAAACGAAAAAACCAAAACGTGCAATTTCATTCGGATTCGTTTTTGCGTGCTCCAGAAAACGAATTTATTTCCGATAACTTGCCTTTTCTTTTCGATAAATTCGTAAATTTTCCTTATTTTTTCGATAAATTCCCCTGTTGTATTGGCGCGAAATTATTTTTGTTTGATAAAAATTAATTGAAAATTACATTTAATTTTCATTAAAATATTGCTTGTTCTTTATTATTCTATCTTTTAAACAAAATTACACAAAAATATTACTTTAGCAACAATATTTATTAAAATTTAACACGACTTAGCAATTTTTGTTACAAGGCAAATTTTCTTTGTGTAACGAGGGAGAGAGTTAAAAAAAATGTACTTTTTATAAAATCATAAAAGAAAATTAAAAAAATAAAAGATTTTCTGATACAATTGTTTTGTTAATTAATTAATTCTTGTGCATATTTAATTATAAAAAAATAATGAATACATTAACTATGTGTTTCTTTAGCATTTTTAATTTAATTTTTTTTTTAAATTAGTTTTTTATTTTATATATATAAAAAAATATAAATTACCAAATGCAGATAATTTTTTTTTTTTTTGTAAATGATTTTTTCAGAGCTCTTTATATTACTGTACATTTCATTATAATTTAATTTTAATGTCTTTTGCAGTTTTAATTAAAAAAAAAAAATAAAGTAAATAATAATAAAACAAACTTATTTGCATGTATTTTTTTGTCTTATTATATTGTATTGTAACAAAAAAATAATTCTTTCTCTGTTAATATGGAAATTAATTTTAATGAAAAGGTCTTATTTCTTTTGAAATTCAATTTTAATTTCTTAGGCAATTTTAATTATTATTTTTAAATAAAACCAATACACTTTTGCAAATGATTAACTTTGTTTAATTTTGTGAGTTTTAGTTAACCAAATAAATTTGTATCGAAAGACATCATTTAATGCCAAAAATAAGAATCCCTTGCTGAAAATATAATTTTTTATATTTACTTACAAAATTTCACTTAATGTGTATTTTATTAAATAATACTAACATTTTATATAATTCATATACATTTTTTTTAAAACTAAAATATTATTTTATTTTTTTTTTAACATATAAAGAAGGGATAATAGACGTGTGTAGAATAATTGTGATTGACATAGTTAAGGACAACAATTTACCAAACATAATTATATATATGAAATTTTATTTTTTTTTTATAACCATCGCATTTGCAAAAAATATAAAATTTTTCTTTTTTTGTATAAATGTTTTTATATACATATTAATTTTATATTTTTGGATAAATATTTTTATATTTTTTTTAAGAAAACAAATTGCAGTTTTAAAGCAAATGCGATGGTTACAAAAGAAAAAAAAAATATAAAAATAAAATTTTTTATTTTTTGTATGAAAAATTATAAATATTTTTATATTTTTTTTAAGAAAAATAAATTATAATTTTAAAGCAAATGCGATGGTTACAAAAAAAATAAAATATAAATATGAAAATTTGTATTTAATTATAAATATTTCTATATTTTAAAAACCGAAACAAATATACAAATTTTTATTTTTGGTATAAAAAAATTATTCAATTTAATTTACAATTTGCTTTATTTGCCGAAATAATATAAAAATATTGCTTAAAGCTAGCTGAACATATTGAATCACAGTTAAAAAATTATATCTTTACAACTGAGAAATTAATAGAAAACAATTAAATAAATAAAGTGTAAAGGAGTTTAGTTTTTATATTTTTTTTAAGAAAAACAAATTGTAGTTTTTAAGCAAATGCGATGGTTACAAAAAAATATAAATATAAAAATTTGTTTGAAAAATTATAAATATTTCTAGTTAATTTTTAAGAAAAAAAAATTATATAATTTTTTTTTTATATAAAAACGATTTTTTTTTTTTTTATGAAATTTAATGGTTTGAAAAAATGTTCGATTTAATAAGCACAAAGTTAATTTATTTTTTTAAAGGTTGCCCTATTAAAAAAATGTATGTTTTAAATTTAATAAAAAAAGTCACACAAAATGCAGACAAGTCAATTTTGTTGGACTGTGTAATTTATGCATGCAATTGTCTAGAGAATTTTTTCCCTTTAGCTTGTCAATTGGCATTTGCGTGTGTTAACTATTACTATTAACTATACATTATAGATCTAGAAAGTAGCTATCCAATAATATACTTAGATTAAATAGCTATTCAGTGGCATTAGATCTGGCGCGGAACACAGTTCAAATCGCAGTAAAGAATACAATTTTATAAATGGTGTAAAAAAATGATATTAGTTTATGATTTGGATATAAAATATTTACTTTGATTTGCAAAATTTGTTTCGCTTAATGTTTCTGAAGAAAAAAGTTATTTAAGTTTTTTCGCGGAAATGAAAGTATCAATCAAAATATAGTTGGAATCTCTTAATTTTTAAAAGTACGTAATATAAAAAGATGATTTTCATCGATGCAAAATGGTGGCTCAAAAAATGGCTTACATTTAATTAAGTTCAAAAGAGAAATGTAAACCAATGTTGGTAAAAATCTAGCTCGTTATGTTGATTTATTAAATATTTACATTAACGGGAATAGCTTCGACATATAGGGTGGGCCATCTGTTGGTTTGTTTGCTAATTGCATTTTATTCGTATATTTTCGAACAAAATTGGGCAAATGTATATGCGAACTGCGATTTTGAAACTGTTTAACAAAAAAAGCAACACATGGCCGACCCTATATTAGACAAAAAGTCACCAATAAACAGTTTAAATTGAAAAATTAGAATTAAAATGACTTTAGGTTCTTCAATTTGATAAATTTGAAAAGGATTTTACGAGAATTCAAAAGAAAAAAGTTTCGGTCTTTAAATACAACATTCCAATAGAAATATACACAAAGATTTCGATACGTTACTATATGGTTAATATAATTTTTCATACTTATTTAGTTGTCACTTTTTTAAAAGCTCTTAAATTGTTGGGAGACAGCCTAGCAGCCAACCACAGCTGTGTGACTGCCCTCCACTTCTCCGAGAACTTAGGCAGTAACTAGGAAAGACTTTTTTATAGACTTAAGCTCCACCACCCTCCTCCTCTTCTCCCAACAATTCTTTTTATTTTTTCCGCGCTAAGCGCGATATAATAAATGGTGACACAGAAAACTATTTATGTTATACAGGGAATTCTAGATAATAGAAGCCTCCAAAAAATTTTCTGTCTCAGCAAAATTCTGAGACCAAAGTTGAAGGAAGTCGGGTTGTAACCCCCATTTATTCTGCGGAGTTCACTTAAAGCTTATTTCGAAAATGTTAATTGATAAATTATTACAGAAAGAATTCTACTATTATCTGATTAAATAAATTCCAACGACTTGTTTTGTAGCGGGCCTGTCAGTTGAAAATCATAAACAATGAACTTAAAACCTGATTATTTCCAGCTAATTTGCTTAATATAATTTTACAGTTTAAGTATTATAATATTTATAAGTATCGGGTTTCATTTATAGCGGAAATAATTGATTAGTCACGAACTGGAACTGCGTGCATATTAAACAGAAAGTCTGAGCTATTAAGTGACTCGGAAAGTTCTAAAACGAGTTAAAGATGCTTACGAAAGTCTTGACATATAGTTGCCTGATCTGGCTGTATTTGTTTGTAAACAAATCGGAAACCTATTTACTGACCTATGATAATTCTGTACTGGAAGATGCGTCTCTAAAAACGGTAGGTCAAAGTTAATGATTATGAAAAAACTTAATAAATTTATATTTCAGCCGGAACTGATACGTAAATATGGCTATAAAGTGCAGGAGCATACAGTACAGACCAAGGATGGCTACATATTGACGCTATATCGTATACCCAATAAAAATGCCCAACCCGTACTACTGACCCATGGCTTGACGGACAGTTCCGCGACCTGGGTGCTAATGGGCAAAGATAATGGTTTGGCCTATTTGCTGTATGAGGAGGGCTTTGATGTTTGGATGCTAAATGTGCGCGGCACCATCTACTCGAGGGGGCACGTCAAGTACAATACAAAAAATCCAAAATATTGGGACTTTTCGTTTCACGAGCTGGGCGTTTATGATCTGCCGGCGGCCATTGATTACGTGTTGAACAAGACGCACTACGATCAGCTGCACTATATAGGACATTCTCAGGGCACCACGGCTTTCTTTGTAATGGGCAGCGAATTGCCAGATTATATGAAAAAGATTAAGCTGATGCAGGCACTAGCTCCAGTGGCCTATTTTGAGCATATAGATGGACCCTTGGTCAGGATTTTGTCGCCCTATGCCAATCAACTTTATGTGAGTAGCTATTAGTCTAGTTGAATAAGGGAAGAAAAGAGGTTAATCTCGGAATGAAAGGTAAGCGGAGATTTCCTTTATTGTAACCAGTTGGGTTAAGATTAACAGCTGCCACCATCGCATATTTGTACATTTCCCATCTTCTCCTTAGTTAGTGTCCTCGATTAGGTTCCTAGTTGGAGCAGAGGGCCTACGGGGATTACGGCCTTGCCGTGGCGAAGGGGCTCAGTAAGTGCAAGGATCCTGAGAGTGGTAAGGCCGGTAAGGTCGACGGGGATCTATCCTTAAGCTTACAACTTACTATCCAGCATCTGCTAAACCAATTCATTGAAAATAGAAACTGGGATTCAAACATGACTGTAACAAATTTGTCTGCAGTTGGACAGTTCCTTATGGTAAATCCACCAGCTTCGCCGGCAGGCACATCGGAACTGGAATGACAATGATATTGTAACAGAAACCATCTACTCCTAACTTCATATTATGTTCGGATAGAGATTGAATTGAAACGTAGTTGAATTTGAGATACTTCTGTCCACAAACTGATGCAATTTCTTACACTCGAGCTGGAGCCACCAAATCGGATATGTAACAACCTAACTAAGTTAACAAGAAAACGTGCATAAAACATCTTTCTAGACAGGTCTTTAACAGGGAGGTTGGGGACTTCACCGGGTGTAGTTTTTTAAAAGGTCCTTGGAGATGAAAAGAGGGAGAAGCGTTAGTCACGGCAGTGCCCCTAAATTTTGCACGACGCCCTATCTCTAAAATTTTCAACGCAGTATTTAAAGCACCCATAGACTGGAGAAAGCAAAAAACATTTGAATTCTTTGGCGAAAAGGAGGGAGAAGCAATTGCCCTCTTGACGGCCCTGGTTCTTTCCCTACAATTCTCGGCGGAGTTTCTCAAAAGGATCGTAGACTTCAAAAAAAGCATAAAACTTTCAAATTCTTTGGGAAAAGGAAAGAGTAGCGATCCTCATCTTGGGCCCCTACTTTTCTCTCGAAGGCCCTGCTTCTAACACAGGTGCGGATCCAGGATTTGGTCTTATATATATCACAGCTTGCAAAAGACTGTGAACCCATTTTTCCAACTCTGGGGTTATCGAACCCGAAACCCCCGTAGATCCGCCACTGTTCTAACCCTATAATTATTAACGGAGTTTTTCAAAAAACCCTTTAAACATTAAAATTCTTCAGGAAAAAGAAGAGAGAAGCGATAGTCACCAGCGGTCCACGACATTTCCCTCGAAGTCCCTGCTTTTAACCCTTCAATTCTCAACGTATTTTCCTAAAGGGCCCTACTTCAAAAAAGTATTAAACATTCAAATTCTTCGGAAAAAGTAGGGAGAAGCGTTTGTCATTCCGGTCCCCTAATTTTCCCTCGACGACCCTGTTTCTAACCCTAAAATCAGGCCCGTCGGGAAGGGGGGATTCCCCCGGGCCCGGAGTTTTCTCAGGGGCCCGGTGTAATTACTGTTGTACTGTCGTGATTCAAGCTAAAGGTGCGATAGAGGTGTACATTTTCGCCCCGGGTCCGGATTTTCTCGCTACGGCCCTGCCTAAGATCCACAACGTATCCACCAAAAATTTGTCGTCAGTGACTATATCTTTTTTCTAGCTTATTCCCTTTCATTCCAATCTTAAATCCTCCAAGTTCATCAAATCCATTCCAAGTTAATATTTATAATTCTATAATTACAGACAATCGCCAAATTAATTGGCGTACATCAGTATCCTCCGGAACAAGAGGCTTTGTTAAGAGCTATACGTAGACTATGCTTTCTTGCCTTTCGAAATACCTGCATGCACTTCGTCTTCCAAACGGTGGGTCCCGATGAGAGCCAGCTGAACAAGACCATGTTGCCGGTGATACTAGGCCATGTGCCCGCTGGCGCCTCGCTAAAGGCTGTTATACACTATGCTCAGCTGGTGCAAAAAGGCGGCTTTCGCAAGTTCGATTATGGCCGCCGCTCGGAGAACATTTGGCGACACAATTCCCCACATCCGACATCCTATAATCTGACCAATGTCAACTGCAAAGTGGCCTTATATTATGGTCAAAATGATTGGCTCACTGCGGTTAGAGATGTGCAACGTTTGCGTAATGAGCTGCCTAATGTGGTGTACGATCAGTTATTGGCGTACAGGGACTTTAATCATCTGGATTTTGTTTGGGCCACAGATGCTAAAGAGCTGCTCTATGAGACTATGTTTGATGTAATGCGGCAGGTGGAGGAGCGCATACTTTAAGCAAAAGTATTTCATATATTATAAATATTTGCAAATTTTGGGAGTGCAATTAAGTTAGCAGCACGAAGCCATTAAAGCAGCTTAAATATTGAAATCAAAGCAGAAAGTTTTCAAAAATTGCGGCTTGCCAAAAAACTTGCCTCAAATTTATGTGCAGCCAAAATTCTGTTTCAATATTTTCTAAACTGACAATGGCAGCTGTCGGTGTGAATGTGCGTAAGTACATATTTGTGTGAGTGTCTATATGTCTGCTGTGTGTGCACGTTTTTGTGTGAGTGCTAAAAAATTGCACAAAAATTGCAAGTGACAGTTAAGTGAGTGTGTCAAGAGTGTGTGTCTATGGAGCGTGTGTGAAGCCACAAGAAAATAAGATTGTCATTTTATAAATTTAAACTTAATCACTTGCATTGGATTGTTCCAGCAGCACGAAACTTACATTTAGACTCGTAAGTAGTGCAAAAATATTGCCAAATTTCAGTTTTAGTTCTGGAAATACTCTTTTTTTATATAGATAGTTTTTTTTTTTTTCTTGCATGGGTTCCTCACAAAAAGGTGGGGCACTGCGAACAGAAGATCTTTTGAACCGTATCAATTAATTCCTGCAAATGACTTTCCGCTTTCCGCATGAATAGCAGTAGGTCTTTTCTTGGTATTGACCTAAGATGGAAAGGACTGATCCACACACCAGTGCTGGGCAGTCACAGAGAATATATCTGGCAATTTCATCGTCTTCGAGGCCCGTTCCGATAGGCCCATTTTCTGTAGATGGTATCTTACAGTGTGGTGCCCAGATCAGTATGCTACTAGGAGTTTTAAGTCCGCTCTCCTGCAGCCCATTTGTTTACCATGTTCTTAATTGTGGACCAGCCAATACCACAGAAAGGCGCAGGAGATGTAGTCGGGATGGAGGCACCCTATCGTGCTAGATCATCAGCGGTCACGTTTCCATCCACTCCTGAGTGTCCAGGTACCGAATATAGCACGACTCCTCTTAAGGAAGACAGGAGTTGGAGGTAATCAGGCCTGTCGAGAGGTTGTGGGAAAGGGGGGATTTCCCCCGGGCCCGAAGTTTTCTCAGGGGCCCGGTGTAATTACTGTCGTACTGTCTTGATTCAAGCTGAAGGTGTAATAGAGGGGCCGGCACATTTTTCTCCCGGCCCGGATTTTCTATCTACGGCCGTGGAGGTAATTATGACTTTCTTTAACCATCCTGGCGGAGATGCTCCATGATGATAGTGCCCTGATAGCAATTTGACTATCTGAATAAATAAAAATGTTTGCTTCCCTAGTTCCCTTGTGAAGGATACTGTGGGCGCAGATCTCTATAGCATGAATCTCTGCTTGAAAGACGCTGGGCCAAATACCCTTTGCAATAGAGATTTTGGTGTTGGGTCCAGCGACTCCAACACCTACACGCTGTTCATCCATCCGTGAACCATTGTTGTCACCGGAAATTTCCACAGGGGCTGCCTTCAGCCCAAGTCACCCCACTTGGGAAATGAGACCTAAATTTCTTGTTGTGAAATAATTCCATGATCATAAGATCTGATCTAGCGCAGATAGATACGTCAGGAAGAGAATTTATAAGTGAATGAGCGACTGCAAAAGGCGTCTGTTCTCCAGGTTAGGGGCGACCTATTTAAAAGTCACTGCGAGCAGAGTTATCAGGACTGACTTTGAGCTTATAACCCACTGTCAGAACCCTGCTCCTTCATAAACATGAGAGTAAATCCGAGGAATATTCAATCTCCAAGTGGTACCCGTGTTCCTGCGGCTAATCCTCCTGCTTCGGCAGCATGCACGACGGATTTGGAGGTGCAAACCACATGTTGAAACCATATGGCCCTATGCTCCACTAGGAGTAACGGGACATAAGAAGAAGAAGAAGAATACTCCACCTTAGTGTTATTTATATCGAGGTTCCGAAGCCTCATGTTGTATCTCTTCAAGAAGGGAACAATCACATTTTTTTTATATTGTATCATTTAAATTTTGTAACGCTGATCTGTTCGGCTTTAGGTCTAAAAAGTCCACTACTGTTCAGGTACTTACGCACCAATTCCTGGAGATGACCCACGAGTATCAAACCGACATCTAAAGCAGCTTTTGATGGCACGTTGAGAGATTCAGTCCCTTAGTTCAGTATAGCTGCAAAGTTAGTGCAACCGTGCCGTCCGTAAAGGCAGGCAAGGACCTCTTCGACAAGGCGATACTCTCTCCTACATTTTTTTAAACTTTTTGATGGAGAGTGTATGGCAGTGTGCGTTTGAAAAGCACAATCTTTTGCGAAAGTTTTCAGTTGATTGATTGCGTCTTGAGTTGTACCGAGAGATGTGTTACTGAAGCCTTTGCGCCTAATAAAAAATAAAATTCCATTGTTGGTCTAGTTTTGAAGAAGAACAAAACGAAGAATAAGTTTACTTAAAGTTGAGGAACGCGATCAATGATCAAATAGCGATTACGAGAGCCTTTGCGGCTACTAAAAAATAATAATAGTTGGTGGATCTAACTAGATATTCGGAAAGCGATCAACGATCAAATATTGATAAAAAGCTTTACTTTTGCTGTTGTCAAGGACTTCATCTGCCTTGGCACCACCGTCAAAACAAACAACGATCTCAGCCTGGAGACCATGTGGCGAATTACTCCCTTCAGACGAAGTAAACAATGTGCAAATCGCACGTTCTTTGGTTTTTACCTTATGACGTCATCAAGTGTGCAAATACTCTAATGTAATTGAGTGAAAAGTGGACCCTTCAGAAAAAAGTGTCCAAAAGCTCCGCTGGCTCCAACTTGCTTACTGTGCTGCTTACTCACACAATAAAATGTTTGTTTGTATGAGTTTTGACCACCACGGCACTGTTTGCCGAGATTTTTATATTTTAGCCAAAATTTCCATAATAATTTTTTTAGAGTAATGAAATTTTACACACGTGTTCCTAAAGGATTGAACTATTTTCTGGGAAGTTTGAGCCTCCGCAGATATTTTTAATATATAGATAATCTAGACCAAAATCGAAAAATTTAAAAAAAAAAAACCAAAAAAATTATTAACTTAATTTAAAAAAAAACTGTTAATTGGAATTGGACCATATTTCATACAGAAGTAGATATGAGCTGCACATACAATGAAAAAATAGCCTATACCTAAAATATTGAATGGCTTTGGAGTTATAGCCGCAAACAGTTTCAGCTTTCCAAGCCAATTTCAAAAAGACGACACCATCAATCAATCTGGTTTTTAAAAGTTTTAATTTTTTTGGCATGCTCTTTTAATTTTCGAAGAAAAATTTTCAAAAATCCATATTTAAATTTTTACGATTTTTCGTCAAAATTGATAATTTTAACATTTTTTGATTTGCATCTTTGCAAGTATGCTATAAAAATTTCAAATTGTAAATTTTTTGTACATTTTACTTAACTTTTGAAAAAATGGTTATTAGAGCAACTTTTAGGCAGCTAAGAAATTCAAAAAATAGTAAAATTTCCTGGGGACTAATTTTTAAACTTCAACTTTTAGATACAAAATTCATTTTCCGAAAATCGCGAGGAATTACATTTTGTTGTAAAACATGTGAAGAAATTTATAAAATTTTTTTCGATCAAATATCGAGTGGTAGTCGGAGGTTATTTTTTCTCTGAAGTAGTATTTATAAATAACAAAATGAATGAAGATTTCGTAGCTATATATATCATGGTAAATGTAGGTTTTTTTTTTCTGTAAGTTATCGAGAAAGCTCATAAAATACAAAATGTCAACTTTGATTGCCAATAACTTAAAAACCACTAATTATAATTTAATAATTTTTTTTCACAGGATACCTTAATATGTGTAAAATCCTATTAAATTGTCATTTTGTCAAATTTTGACTTTCTTCTGGGGGAGTTTTGGCCAAAATCTGTCTACGCCGGCCCATTGTGCACTGCTGCAAACGGATCATCAGCTGATCATAGAGCCAACTGGAGGTTGGTCTTCACTTGTGGGATAAATCAAACCGCAGATTCGAAATTATACAGTATAAGGTATCCTACCTTATTTCTGGATGTGACTGGTACGTCAGTAATTTGATCTTCCATGGTTCAATCTGAGTGCTGTAGAGAACTAGATTTCCTGATCTTCCATAGTAAACACTACGCAAAGAATCTTGTAGGAGCGGTGGCAAAACATCTCCTGCCAACTTCCCCCAAAGTCTCACAAAATTTAAAGATAAACTGAAATTCTCTAAAGTATCCTTTTTAATCACAAAACCCATATACCCAGTTGCATTTAAAAAATTAAAATAAATATACTTGACACTGTAAATCTTTTAAAAATAAAATAACAAAAACTTGTTTAAAAATCGTGACTGCACACAAATGAAGCCATGGACACTACACTTTTAGACCAAATAACCAACAGGGTTGACCCCAACTCTTGTTTTGTTGTGGTTTTTGCCGTCTGGGTATCAATCATGTCACTTGACCAAGCGGAAATCAAACTCTTCTCAATTCCTGTTGTCTGTGCAACTCTGCAAACCGAACAATAGCAATAACAACTACAAATTAAATTCAACAAAATTCGTTTAAATGCTGCCACGCCCAAGGAGCTCCATTGTTTTGGGGCATTACTTGAGGCTGCTAGGCTGCCTCCAGGAAAATGTTTTATGCATTTACATGTTGCTGAAGCTGATTAGTAAACCGAGAAAGACAAAAGGACGACAGAGTTTTCCTGGTTCAAGGCGTTCTATCTAGGAGTATGTGTGTATCTCTGTGTGTGTTTGCAGTGCAAGTGATAAAAGACTTTCATTGAATGGCTTATGGTATGCTGCCAAAAACACAAATAACTCCCTAGGCTCCATCCAATAAAAACCCATCGAAGTCATTTGAAGATTTTGTGTTGGATTTGCATTTGAATGGGGGAAAGAAATGAAAGTTTGCGTTTAGTTTTTATTCGTTCGGTTCAAGGGTTCTTTGGGACGCATTGTTCGATGCCTATAAGCGGCACATTGGTATGGGGCAGTATCTATGTGAGTATCTGTGTGTGTGTGCAGCTATGTGTGTCACGCTCTTGTGCAATTGTTTGTCTGTATGCACAACAAAACCAACAACACAGAGGCATATCACTTGCAGCTGACACTGCCAAATGCCAGTGATAAATTCGTGTTGCATACTTTTAGGGATAAGTGTGTCGGAACTATTGGACATGGCATACAATTTGGAAAAACTCTTTAAATAAAATTTGTAAAAAGCTTAAATTTGAAATGCAAATTGCTTTGATTTGAAAATTTTTAATTTTAATGCAATTCTAGATGATTTGTAATATGTTTGTATGCACTTAGCCGAATATCAAGAGCTGTAGTTTAAAAATTTTTTGCAAGGTTTGTAGAAAGATAAATCAGAAATGATTCATAAATTCTTATCTATCTCTTAGTGTGACCAACGCATAGTGTTTGATTTGGCCTATCTAGAGCAAAAGAAAAATAATATTTTAAAAAATAATCAACCTATTTCCATAAAATGTTCTAATTTTAAATATGATATGTATACCGGGCTTTTAAATCTTATACATACTGTAATGTATTGTACACTTTGGTATTTGGAACGGTAGTGAGTTTTTATTGCCTGGTTCTTATTCTAACATGGTTCTTAGTATCTACGTTTTACAATACTATGTAATCGATGATTAATATTCAATACTCATAACATACAATACAATTTTTGATTTCCTTAAGAACAGCACTTTGTTTTCGTATTTTTATCATTACAGCATTTCAAGTTGCCTTTTTTAGCGTTGGGAAACATAGCGAACGAAAACGAACAAAGTTTATTCGTTTTGGTTTTTCGTTTTTCAGAACAAGGCCGACTAACAATTTCTAAATAAAATATGGACAACGCTATAAAGGTGACGCAGGAAAAGGCTAAGTAGCTGGGTGAACCCATATTTGATTGGCGGAAGTGAGAGTGGAAGATTTCTCAAAAACGTTCATATTTTCAATTAAAATAATTTTCGAATGCAATTTTTTTAAATTTCATGGGAAATTTTCAGATTTAGGCCGTAGGACAGAAAAATTTATCATTTTAATTTTTTTTTTAAATTTCGGACAATCTTAAATTTAGTAGAGGAAAGTGTGGTGAAGTCGGAAGAATTTTTTCGTAGATTTTTTGGAGTTACAAAATTTTTTTTTTTTCAAAATTAAAAGTAGTATTATTAGGGGCATTGAATTAGCTCCATTGCACAATGGGCCCGCGTGGCCAGATTTTGGCCAAAAGCCCTCCAGATGAAATTCAAAATTTGGACAAAATGACAATTTAATATGATTTTACACATATTAAGGTATACTGTGCAAAAAAAAAATATTAAATTATAATCAGTGGTTTTTAAATTATTGGCAATCAAAGTTGACATTTTGCATTTTTTTAACTTTTGCGATAATTTACAGAAAAAAAAACATGCATTTACTATGACACATGTAGCTAAGAAATCTTTATTCACTTTATTATTTACAAGTATTACTTTAGAAAAAAAAAATAAAATTGAGATTAAAAACATTTTGGTTTTGAATATATTCGAATATTATAAAGATTTTGTTGGTTTTTTTTATCATTTGGCTACTTTGCTTTAAGGGTACCTCCGACTACCACTCGATATTTGATCGAAAAAAATGTTATAAATTGCTTCACATGTTTTGCAGCAAAATGTAATTCCTCCCGATTTCGGAAATTGAATTTTGTATCTAAAAGTTCAATTTTAAAAATTTACCTCCAAGAAATTTTACTATTGTTTGAATTTCTTAGCTGCCTAAAAGTATGCTTTAATAAATATTTTTCAAAAGTCGTCTTTTTGTAATTTGCTTAAAAAGCTGAAACTTTTTGGGGCTATAACTCCAAAACCGTTCAATATTTTGGGTATAGGCTATTTTTTCAATATATGAGGAGCTTATATATACATCTGTATGAAATATGGTCCAATTCCAATTAACAGTTTTTTTTTTAATTAAGTTAAAATTTATTTTTTTTTTAATTTTTTCCAATTTTGGTCTGGCTTATCTATATCTCAAAAACATCTGAGGAGGCTCAAACTTCCCAGAAAAATAGTTCAATCCTTTATGAACACGTGTGTTAAATTTCATCACTCTAAAGAAATTATTATGAAAATGACAGGTTTTGGCCAAAATATAAAAATCTGGGCCCACAGTGCATTGTGTCAAAATTTCAGATCGATACGAAGATTTTTTGTGTGGTAGATTGATATACGAGCAAAAAATTCAAAATTTACGATTTTCGATTTTTTTGGCCTGAATCCGGAAGTGTCCAAAAATGATCCCGCCATAAAATTTCATCGCAAACATTTTATATCTTTATTTTTGTGTTTTTTTTATAAAAAAAAAACCTCAAGATTGATGACCCTTTAGATTGAAATGAATGAATGTGGAAAAAAAATAATTGTTGCTTAGTGAAGTGGCATAAAAAATAGGTTTTTTTAAAGAAGAGGGAAAACGCCGATTTGCACTGCCTTCAGCATTTCCAACAAATCATAAAATCTTAAAATTGGAAAGAATTCTTTCGATGTTCGGTTGACTTCCGAATTGAACTTATTTTTGGCTTAGAGCGGGAAAGCTACTACAGGTAGGATAAGTTTGATATCTAGTTCAATTTACAAAAAAAAATGTTTTGAACTAGTTCTTGGTTTTAAGCCAGAGCGTGCAAGCTAGGTAAAGCCAAGTTTATTTTTGTTATTTTTCTTTCGGTTTTGAAATTTTTTATATCCAAAAATATGAAGATAAGGTGATTTTGCTCCACGATATTTTCAAATCACAGTTTTTGGGTACGTTCGGTACCATGAAGGGTTTAATTACAAAAAAGAAGATTTAAGAAATGGTTCTTGCTTTAAGCTAGCACGGAAAGGCTAGATAATGCTTATATTTCGATCGACACGACAAACTGAGTTTGGTCCATGGCTCTAGCTGGATAATTGGCTCGATATCAAAAAAAGAGACCCAGCACGGGTAAGCTTATACTCGATAGGATAGGTTCAATATGCGGTATGATTCCAAAAAAAATTTACAACTAGTTTTTGGTTAAAGGATAGTTCGGGCAAGCTGTATTAATTTTGTTATTTTTTCCAGCTTGGGAAAATATGACTATTGGCATGAGCACCGGTTCAATTCCAAAAAATAAGGGTTAAGAAGTGGTTTTTGGGTTTAAGCTAGTTTGGGTAAGACAAATTGATTTTGGTCCACGGCAATATTCAGCGCCAGATGGACAGTTGGTTCTATATCCAAAAAAGGGGTAGAAATGGTTTTTAAGCTAGGATGGTTACGATAACCGTTCCAACTTCAAAAAATAGTTTTGAACTGGTTCTTTGTCTTGAACCTCAGTATATTTTTGTACTTTTCTTTCGGTTTTTCAATTTTTTATATCCAAGGTGGTTTTTCTTCACGATAATTTCAAACCCGATGACCGGTTCATTTCCAAAAAAGAACGGTTACGATGTAGTTTTTGGGTTTAGCTAGTTCTGGTAAGTTAGATAAAGCTTATATGCCGATCGTCATGACAAATTTATTTTGTTCCACGGCAATTCTCAGCTACAGATCGATAATTGTGTATATTGAAAAAAAGTGTTTGGAATTTGTTTTTTGAAAACTGTTCAGGTAAGCTAATATTTTGTAGGATAGAATCGCTAGCCGGTTCTATTCCAAAATGGATTTATGAACTGGTTCTTGGCTTAAAGCCTGTTCGTGTAAGCTTGGTTAAACTTTACTTTATCTTTGGCTTCTTTTCTTTCAGCTCTGAAATATATTATACATAATTTGAAAACTTTGATTGCTTCAAAACACTCTTTTGTTATCTGCTTCAAATCTACGCTGCTTGTTTTGAGGTTCCAGATTATTATTTTTTCCAAAGTATCCCAAGAAAATTTTGAAATTTCCAGTTGGAAAGATTTGTTTGTTTCCGATGTGGACGCTTTTTTGCACGAACTTAGTTTGTATTAAAATTTGAATAATTTTAAATTGAAATTTATTTAAATTACATTTTCGAAGTTCTAACAATTAATTGTCTCAAAAACGTTCAAAACCTACACAACATTTAAAGCCGCATGCTAACTATACCCCAAATGCAAGCCCCTGGGTACCCAGGAAAAGTATCTAATTTCCACAGCAAATGCGCAATTTAATTAAAATGAGTCAACCCCCAGAGTGGAGTGGACTCAAAAGCAGCTGACTCTGCTGCCCCCGCATCCAATATTTTTTGAGGCTTGTAAGCATTTAGACATGTTTTCCTCATATCATGGCTGCCGCACACATCTCATGTTTTGTGGTAAAACAATTTTTGGCGTAATTTGAACAAAAGGCGTGTGGCACGGACAATGTTGCAGCTTGGAATTGGACAAGATTGGACATGGAACGGGGGAGCTGCAGACAGCTGCAAAGAGTTTTTGCTGCTGTTCCTGGAAATATTTTACATGCGGCTTGAGTACATCAAAATGTCTAAAATTTCATAATTGCAGTTCGCTTAGCTTTGTTTGCCTCGGACTTTGTTCTTAGTTCCGGGGGCATACAACCCCCAAAGTGCGTGGCATGTTTGTTGTTGTCTATGGGGTTTGTGGCAATAGTAGTTGCAACCAAATACGAGTTTTTCCCTGGACCGCAAACATTTAATTTAAAGCTTTTTTATTTATTTTTCTAAACTTTTTAGCAGCTGTTGTTTTCATATTTGGACTGCATTTTGTGCGTAACTTTTCAGCTGGAAAGACAAATTCGAACTGCTTGCGAAATTTTTCCAAAAAAAGTAGAAAATTGGCTTAAATGGATTTTAAGCTGCAAAAATTTGTATTGAAAAAAACAGTAAAGCTTTTATGTGGCACACTTAAAGCAAAGGGCGATAAATGAAAATGCAAAGAAAAGCAAAGCATAAAAAAAAAATCAAATGAAAAAGCTTGAGAAAATTGTTTACTCTTTTGCTTCGTTTTCAACATGTTTCATATATCAGGTTTGTTGCAGTTGCAGCCACGACTTCTTGTTGGTTGCTAATTGAAAATAATTTTCACTAAAGCTATGAAAAAGGAAACGGAAAGCAAAAAAAGTAAAACAAAAATGGCTGCTACACTGAGAGAAAAAGTGTTGCGAAATGTAATTAAAGGCATTTCTTTTTGAGGTTGAGCAAAAAATGTGTTGTTAAGGTGGCAAAGAGTCAACGATTTTTTGATTAAGCGATATTAAGATGAAAGTCGGTAGTTTCAAGAAAAATTCAATAACCAAATAAATATTAGGCTTAATGCCAAATTTGGTGGCTCTTGCTTCATAAATAAATGATATTAAAAAGTTTTTAGGCGATTTTTTTCAGTTTGAGTATTTTATTACTTTATACAGGCCCGATGAGAAGGGGTGAAAAGGGGAGGATTACCACGGACCGGAGTTTCCTCAGGGGCACGGTGTAATTACTGTCGTGATTCAAGCTAAAGGTGCAATAGAGGGGCCGGTACATTTTCCCCTGGACCCGGATTTTCTTTCTACGGACCTGATTTTATGTATATTATATTTTTTACATTCTTAAGCATTTTTTTTTTAATTTTTATACTTACTGCGAAAGACATACAAATAAAATTTGATATGCATAAAATGTGACTATTCTTATCTTATCGTATAAAAAAAATTTTTAAATATGTGAAAAAAATTTTAAATCTTGGTTTTTTTTAAAAGTTGATGTTTTATCTTTCTTAAAAAAATTAATTCCAAATATCCTTATTTTTTACGAAACATGTCTTTTGCCAAGAAAAGTCTACCAAATATGCAGGTATCGATATATCGATAAGTTATCGGAATTATGCAAAAATATTTTAGTAGTGAATATTTGTAAGTCTCACTATCTATCTATCTTCATAGTGGAAAAAATGTCACGTGCGACAGCGGTTAAAATTAAATTTGAAAACAAGTACCAAAGACTTTTTAATCAAATAGAAAACTTTTTAAAGCGACATTATTATTATTATTTTGGAACGACCAATATGTACAAGTCATCAAAATCGAAAAATTATTTCGTAACAAAGTATTCAATTTTTTTTTTCGATATCAAAAAACATATTTTTTTTAATTACTTAAAAGAGGACCTGGGCGTCAAAAATACCATTCTAAAATTTAAAACAACTGGCTTCAAAAAATATTTCTGGTGCGATTGATTTTTGTATTCTTTAATTTACAATCAATTTTTAAATGTAAATCAAAAAATAAAATTTTTCGATAAGTCGGACTTATCGAAAAATAATCGTTATTCCGAAAATTTGACCGGGTGATCATACTTTAAACGTTTGATAAAGACATTTTAAACACAAGCTTAAAGTTTGATTTTTTACGTTATAGCGCTTATTATTGTCACCCAATTTTTTGCAGTGTATCAGCCTGCTGTGAAAACTTAATGAAAACTCAAATACAAGTTTTGCTTTACTTTTGTTGTTTATGTGTGTGTGTGTGTGTGTGTGTGTGTGGTGTATGTATTTGTGTCGTCCATTGTGCCAAAAGCTGTCAGAAGCCAAAAGGTGCATTGGAAGCCACAGCAACTCTTAACTGGAACTAGATCTACAGGAGCTGCAGCAGGGATTGGGACAGGAAGCTTGGCAGCAACGCATGTCAGCCATGCTGCCAAGCGGAAGTGCTTAACACTAACACGCACGCACACACACACTCAAACACACGCTCACACATATGCAACCATCATTAAACCAAATGGAAACAAAAGACTGTAAAAGTTTTACTAAAGAAAACGCTGTAGAGTATATGGAAACTTGTTCTGTGGCTGAATAAACAAAAATCATTTGGTAAATGCGAAAATGGTGGGTAAAAATACATAAAGCGGATCACGATATATAGTAATAAATATATTGTTTTGAAGACTTTTATGTGTGGTATAGAACTTATAAGATTGTATGTTTGGAACGAAGTTTTTTTTACGGCGCTTAGAGGCGAAAGAATAGAAAAATCGTCACGTAACGAAAAGTGGAATGCACTTGGAGTATCGAGTAGATGAGGGGTAGCAGAGCTGAAAGAGCAATAGTATCGAAACTTTTAAATTCGTGCCAAAATTGTTTTCACTATTTGGTATACAATTCTTATTATAAATATTCTTTTTAAATAAATAATAATATTTATAAGAAATCGTCACGTAACAGTGTGAAGCCTTCTTTGCGTGAGAATATCGAGTGAAAATCAAATAAGGGTAATACATAGAGCTGGTAATTGAGCTCTAACGCCGCCTTGAACCCCAGATTCGATTTTTTATTATTAATTGTATATTCGAATTTTTATATGCTCATTATTTTTTAATATAATTGTTAACAATTTTAAATACATTCGAATTTTTTAGTAATTATATTATTATTTATTTCTAAATCTAAATTTTTGTACTAGTATGGTATTTTTTGGTATAACATATCATTTACTAAATTATATAAAATTTGTATTAATATAATGTATAATTTTAAATAAAAAAATTTTTCTTCTTACATATTAAATAAAACGGGGATCCCACGAACGCACACTATTTTGTTTTTTTTTTCTAATATTTTTTTAAGTTTTGTAACTTAATTTGTTTTTATTTAGTATTTATTTTTTTTTTGTAAATTCTCATTATTTTTAATATAATTTTTAACAATTTTAAACACATAAGCTTTTTTTAGTAATTATATTATTATTTATTTCAAAATCTAAATTTTTGTACTTAGTATGGTATTTTTTGGAATAAAATATCATTTACTAAATTATATAAAAATTTAATTAATATAATGTAAAAAAATTTTCTTTTTACATATTAAATAAAACGGGGGTCCCGCACACTATTTATTTGTTTTTTTTGATACTATTTTTGAATTTTTTGTAATTTAATTTGTTTTTATTTAGTGTTTTTTTTTTTTTGTATATTCTCATTACTTTTAATATAATTTTTAACAATATTAAACACATTAGAGATTTTTAGTAATTATATTTTTATTTATTGCAAAATCTAAAATTTTGTACTTAGTATAGTATTTATACCCTGTACCTATAGGTACAAAGGGTATACTAGATTTGTGCAATGTATGTAACGGACAGAAGGAGGCGTGGCAGACCCCAAGTCCTTTATACCAAAATGCTTATCATAACCTCGGGTAGCGATTGAGCCATGTCCGTCCGTCCGTCCGTCCGTCCGTCCGTCCGTCCGTCTGTCCGTCCGTATGAACGCCTAGATCTCGGAGACTATAAGAGCTAGAGACACAAAACTTTACCAGCTGGTGCGCATATTTCCTAAGCAGATGAAGTTTGTTGAATCATGTCAATATCTTCCCCCGTTCCTCCGCAATAGAGTTTCGCGGTTTTTAGCCACACCGTTTAGTATTTTCATCTGAAATTTAACAGAGCGATGCTTTGTAGTTACATGCATCTATGTGTAAAAAATGAACAAAATCGGACAAATACAACAGAAGTTATAGTCAAAAATGTGCAAATTTCACCACCCCTTGCCAATAAACTGCATCAATATTTGACTCTACGCAATTATGGCTACAAGTGACCTAGAATCATAATTTTTGGTAAGCTCATTCATGTGGCTCTAATGAACAAATCCACATCCAAATTTTATCGATGCGGTCCCACCACCCCCCGCAATCGATTTACCGTGTTTTCTCCCACACCCCTCAACATATCAACTTGAAACTTACCCAATATAATTAAAATAGCTTCTTTGACGTAACTTTCGATTTTCATCAAAATCGGTACAAATTTACGGAACTAATAGGCATAAATATCGTTTTGCAGCAAAAAAAAAAAAAAATCCAATTGGAAAGTTCTTAGATGGAATATGCAGGAAAAATTTTTTTGACACAAAAGGTACAGGGTATTCCACTGTCGGGCACCGCCTCGACTGTACCACATTTTTTTGTCTAACATATCATTTACAATTTTTATTAATATAATGTATCCTTTTAAAAAAAAATTTTCTTCTTACATATCAAAAAAATTATTCTTTTAATTTTTATAATTTAATTTTTTTTTTGTGTTAATTTTTTTTTATATAGCGCTAATTTACTATTCGGTGTTTATTTTTATTTATTGTTATAAATTTTTTCATAAACAAATTTTTTTTATAAAATACTAAATAAAATTTGGGCTATTTTTTACTCTAATATATCATTTACAATTTTGTATACAATTTTTAATTAATGTTTTTTACATAATTCTTTTACATACAAAATTATTTTATGTTTTACATTACTTTATAGTAGGTTATTAACTGAGGCAGCATTTTTTTATTTATAATACATATTTAATTTTTTGTTATTTTTGATTTAAAGAATTAAAGTTTTTAAACCAGTTACGGTAGCAAATAAAACGTGAAAGCAAAATTCCAACCGAAAATTGCGCTTCAGCAAAATAATATTTATTTTATTTAGACTTGACTTAGACAAAAACAACTAGTTTTACTTGACGCTGCTTATAATTCACAACTAGTTCAAGTTGTAGTATATTGCAAATTATTATTTTTTTTTTTATTGATTAACTTATTTTCATATAATTAGCCGTGGTTTAAAAAATCTTAGTTGATTTAATGTTGACATAGCAGAAAAAATGATTTATTGCCTTCCCTCCCTTAATTAACTTTGTTCAACACTTTGCTTTTGAGTAAATGCAGAAGCGATTAGTTAAATTAGTTGTATTTGTAATTTTTTTTTATTAAGCTTGTTTTAATGGGAAATTTTTGCAGGTACTGGTCAGAGGACATCTAAATAACGTTCATGAAATAGTTGATAATCTTTTCCCAATAAAGCAAGTTTTAGACTTTTTGGTACCGGGGGAAGAATTAGCTCATGATAAAAGCTTATATGTAGTTACAATATGTTTGAAAAAATCAAAAAGATTAATATTAAAAGTGGCCCGCTTCAGAAACTTTGGCCCTCATATATTTATATATGTGTATATAGTGCTCTGTGTGTACGTGTTGTAGTTCTTGAATGTTATTTCTTGGATGCAACGGCAGCTGCTTTTACTGTCGATGTGCCTGAAATCCAACTTAATACTTTTAAATAATTTATAGAGTGCATTTATAATTGATGTTGTTGTGGTTTGACTGTACTTTGTGTTGTTGTAGTTTATTAGAGTTTACTTTGGTCAACTGCTTTGTATTTGTTTAATTGGGTTACTCTGCAATGTCAGTTGTGCTGAGGTTTGTCAAAGGATTGGAAACTAATAAATTCAAATATATTTTGTGTACCCTTCACCCTTCGTTTTTTATGGGTTGTTACAGATTTACAAAATAATCAGCATCGAGCTAGTCGTTGATTGAGCTGAATGAAAAACTCGACCCTGGAAAACGAAAACTTTGAGAAACAAAGTTTTGCTAAAAGGTAAGGATTTGTGGCAGGTCAAGCTGGTAGACTCATACGAATGTAATATATTAAAAACTATATAAACTTCAAATTCCATTTTTGAATATGTTTTTGTAACAAAACTATGCCCATACAATTCATTTGTATACAAATGTGAGCCTAATAAACAAAACATAGCAAGCTTCTCGCTAAATAACGATTGTGAGGAATGACGTTGAATAACATACACAACTCCGTCAACGTGGAAAAGGACATCCCGATGGGGTTACAGGTTTCAGACAAGATGATGCTCTCTTCGGCAACCTCCTTAACTTTGTCATGGAGAGTGTACTGCGGAAGAGAAAGACGATTTTATTTAGGAAAGTGATCAATTGATTGCGTATGCGTATGATGTGAACATCATCAAACAAGATGTTACCGGAGCCTTTACAGCCAGGTGGGTTCAAGGAGTAAGATGCGGCTATCAGACAATTAGATTGCGGTTGAAATAGCTTAGTTACTTTTGACGTTATCAAGGATTTCGTCTACCTTGGCACCATAGTCACAAGGGATAATCATGTCAGAATAGATATCAAGCGGAGATTTACTCTTCCCAATTGATGCTACTTTGGTCTCGGAAGTCAATGGAGATGTAGAGCTCTAGCGATCAGGCAATTAGATAGCGGTTGAAAACTATACTTTTAACGTTATCAAGGATTTCGTTTATTTTGTCACCATAGTCACAAGGGATAACGATGTCAGCAAGATGTACTCTTCCTAATTGATGCTACTTTGATCTCATAAGTCAATGGAGATGTAGAGCCCTAGCGATCAGACAATTAGATTGCGTTTGAAAACTATACTTTTGGTGTTATCAAGGATCTCGTCCACTTTGTCACCATAGTCACAAGGGATTACGATGTCAGCCAGATATACTCTTCCTAATTAATGCTACTTTGATCTCATAAGTCAATGGAGATGTAGAGCCCTAACTCACGGGACGAAACTACACACTTCGAGATGCTCGTCCTACCCATTAGAGTTATGACCGCGTCTGATTTAAATATACTCGCAGTGTTTGAGAGGAAAGTAGTCTGCAAGATTTTTGGCTTCATTTACGTTGGTGACGAGATTCGCTTTCGATGGAATGACGAACTGTATGAGCTCTAGCGGATAAGCATCCACCGGCTTCGACGGCTCTGTCATGTTGTTCGTATGGATGAAGAAACTCCGTGAGTAGGGTTGTCAATGCGGCTGCTGTAGGAACTCGGCGAAGGTGCAGAATGTGTCTCTGTTGGTAGGACCAAGCAGAGAGCTTTCTTTGGTATGACGGTGTGGAGTAAGCATGTACGCAGAAAAAGCTCCAGGAGGGACGTTTTAGGTAACCCGATAAAGAATTATTATAGACAGCTAAGAAGAAGATAAATTTTGACTTAAGTATTGACCAGCTCACTGTGGCACATCTGAGGGGCCAGACGAGTGCATCTGAAGCGGATCAGCGGGTACAGATATAAAAAAAACTGTTTAATGGGGTCACATTAGAAATTAGCCAAGACAAAATGCATCCGGTTGTCACATCTCTCGAGCACTCAGGCCTAAGTACAATCCAAAACAAACATGCGACCTCCTGCTATTTGTTTAGAATAGGACGAGGATGGTGAGAGGAGTTGTAATGGGGTACTCTACAATACCTCATGGTCGAGAGGATGCACGTCCCACAATACGACCTCTGTTTTAGCTGCTTAGATCTGGTGGGGATAATAAGCATACAACACTTGCTATGTGGTTGCCCCGCACTTCTATGTGATTGCCCTGCAAAAAGTAAGAGTGCTCTGAGCTTTAACAAAGATGACGATAAATAGGGATTGGATATGTTAACACGGTGATGACATCACACAACGTCTCTTCTAAATTGTCAAACAGCTACATATCGCTCATGAACCAACAGCGCATGCTTTATGTCTCATTTAAAGGATAAAAAAAAAAATGGAAAAAATTCAGTTGAAGCTTATCTGTGGTCTTTTTAAGTTTGGAGCCTTGGGATATCGGCAATTTTCGGCCTCGCAACAGTGTTCCTATTTTGCCAATAGGGCACTTAGTAGTTGCTGGGTGAGAGTAGAGTTGAAAGCGCGGTTACTCTCACCAATACTAGATAAAGTGTAGCGGCCTTTAGATTGGCGCGCTAGTTATTATATAGTATTAGTGCGTAGGTTGATTGTATTAGTACATTGGTGTAAGTGGAGAGTAGGTGATAGGGATATGAGGATAAATAAGTAGATAAGCAGAGCGCCGTTTAGGATTAATTAGTATAGGTTTGGGCGGGAATTTCAGAATTTGGCGCCGATCGAGGCCAATATAAGGCGGATCGACATCCAAATCTGGACAGTCTTAATGAGTCTTTGTGAGTGAGTGCAACGAGAAAGGTATCGAGTGAGAAAAGTATTAAGGACAGTGCCGCAGGTTATAGAATTGTCGCAAAGGACGGAAATAAGGAGATATTTAATTAGTAGCGCGTCGGAGTTTATACGTTCCGTGAACGAGCCACGCCAAGCATTGCCACCACCAAAAAGGGCAATATACATTATTATATAATCATTAACATTATTAGAGTTAAGTTTAACTTTGTTTTCCCGAAATAAAGTTTTTGCTAAAAATATTATTTTGTGTAAAATAGTGAGCGAGCGGGCACGACTTAAGTGTACTGTGATAAAAGACCGCAAAAGACGGATAACATATTTTTAAAACTTAAAGCAAATTGTGTTTTTTTTAAGATATCGAAAGTCTCAGCAAATATAAATTTTGTTGTGACATTTACCCTGGGCATAGCTGAGCTATCCGGTCTAAACTGGAGGTCGTTACACAAGAAAAACCTTATTCAAAGATCTAGGTTGGCTGGGGATTTGTTTCGAAGCGGAACTGGCTCTCAAAATTAGATTGCAATTCGCGTCATTTTTTTGAATTTATGTCCAGAAATATTTTATACCAAAATTCTTGGACCAAGAACAATGCTGGTAGCTATTTAAGGAATACCAGCTAAAATTAGCTAGATAGGATCTTTCTTTTTATGAATAATAAAAACAAAATGGCTAATTCTAGATGGCGCTTTTTCGCACCTAAAGCTGATTTAAGCAGCAAAGCCACATATAAACTTTTGTTTACGCTTTACTTTTAAGTGTTTTTTCTGAGATTTTGCTGCTCCAAAATGCATCAAATTTGTCATAGACCATAGCCTGAGCTTAATGCGCGACTTAACTCGTTAAAAACAAACAATCTTCGCCAGACTTCCCCTCTCTCGCATAAAACCCAATTTAGCGCAAGTGTCATTTTCTGGAACAAACATAGAAAAACAAACCTCAGGCGGGAAAAAAATAAAAACCAAAAACAAAAAAAAAAAAAACCGAGAAGTGATGATGTAGAAAAGCTTCAACATAAAATTACAAAAAAATCAAAAATCTAATTAAAAATTTGCTGCAACACCAAGTGCTGCGCCATGTTAGATCTAGTCTAGAGTACTATATACACCCCAAGCCAACAACCTCCCCCAACTGTTGCCACAAGGCATGGTCTCTCTCTGGGAGCAACAAAAAAGCAATTACAGCGCCTCAAACTGTTGCAACTTCCTGCAATGGCAATGACAACAGCGCCAAACTTGGGGCTCAATATTAGCAGCAGACAGTGTGCGGCCAACAACAACAACAACGGCGGCAAAAACAACTCCAACAACAATAAAAAGCGTCTGACGCCCAGTGTTGGGCAACAGCATCATGCCAGTAACAACGGCATGTCCAACACTATCAATTGGACCGCCTGTGGTTGTACTCGACATAACAGGCAGCAGGATATCCTACTGGTAACCCAACAGCTGGGTAGTCAGCCTTGCCAGCTTAAACTACACAGCGAGAAAAAAGTAAGCGGTTGGTACTCAAAGGAGTACGTCCGTATAGGAAAACACTAGTTTACAAAATTAAGTGTCATCGAGTGAACCTTCCTAAAAAAGTGTTTTTTAGGGATATTTGGGATCGAGAAACACGAAAAGGGCAACCTTTTTTTTTCTTGAGCAGCGTTTTCGAGATATTTTCAGAAAACATGCTTTTGGGCACTTTTTTCAGTTATTCCTCAATATCTCGTGAACAAAATTTTGTATCGACATGAAAGACGATTAGATCGAAAGGTATTGATGTGTTCTTTCCAAAAAAAAGGTTGCCATTTTCGTGTTTCTCGACCCCAAATTATCCTAAAAAACGGTTTTTTTTGGAAAACACTTTCAATTTTCATGTAAACTATTGTAATTGATTTATATATATATGTATCATTATTTTTTTTTTATTTTAGACAAAATTTTTTTTTTAATTTATATTTAATATTGGAAATGATTCAAGAACTATATCACAGGGTGGTTATATTAATACATATATGTACAACTTTTCATGCGTTTTTAAAAAAATTTTACTCTTAGACGTTAAATAGAAAGGAGAAAAATTTTTCGAATCTTTGGTTTTTAATCTGAAGAAAATGGTCGTTAAAAAGTAGGATTAATGAGACATACTTTCGGAAAATATGTTCAGCTCCTCTGGAATGATGCCCAATTAAAATAAAGTTCAGTTCTTTAGAACACTCCTTTTTGAAGTAAGCAACTTTCAGTGGTTTACTTTCTTTATTACTCTATAAGGTTTTTCACACCGAATTTAAGTTCAATTACTAACTAAATAATTAACTATTTAAGAGCTTTATGAGATCTGTTTTTTTTTTAAGCACCAGTACACAGCAGGCCGAAACGCTTCCAAACAAGAACTGCAACTTAATTGTTTCACAAACGAACACTGTGACCGACCCTAGTATTGATATGTGGTATTTTTGTGGTATTTTTCGTGTTTTTTCCAAACAAGAACTGCAACTTAATTGTTTCACAAACGAACACTGTGACCCTATTATTGATATGTGGTATTTTTTCGGTATATTTTGTATTTCTGGCACTCTGCAAAATCTGTTGCTGTTTACGACGATTTTTGCTAGTGCAAACACTATTTCTCGCCTTCAAATTTAAGCTGCAAAACATAACAGCAGTTCATATTTTTTCACAAATTCAGGGGGCAACACTGTTTTGTTTGTTTTGTTCAGAAGCTTGCGTACAGCTTCCACACGAAGCCAAAATGTCGCGCCTATTTTTTTAAACGAAGTATGTTTTTGTTCGGAAGCGTTTCCGACTGCTGCGTACTGACTGGCCTTAAGGTAAGTAAAGAGACTAATCTAGAAACTTTAGTATCAATAAAAACAAGCGTTTGGGATACTTTTGTGCGTATTTTTTGGGGATAACGAAATTTTCAAAAAAGATGATGTTATTCCAATGTGGAAAGGCCATAATTCTTGGAATTCACGACCCATTATTAAGTGCGCATTTTCGAGCTAACGAAATTTTCAAAAAAGATAATATTATTCAAATGTGGAAATGCCATAATTCTTGGAATTCACGACCCATTATAAAGTTCTAATTTAAGTCATATTTGACTATTTATCAGAAAATTTTCGAATTAGTTCTTTTTACCAGAGACAAAATATACTTTTCACAAAAAAACAATTGCTACCCTAAAGAACACTTAACTAAAATTATATTTAATATCATCACTCAAATTTGTAGGTACTTTTTTAAGTTAGTTTCTATGTGACTCTAAATTTTTAATTGAGCACAAAATGTACCCATTCCAACTAAGTTGAGACCAATTTGTTGCGTAAAAAATTTGTTTTTTTTTGGCGCAGACCAGCAACTCATTTTGTAACCAACATTTTTCTCTCTGTGTATACGCAAGTCTTTGTGTGTGTGTGTCAATGTATCTGTTAAATACGCGAATGTCCTTCCTAATCTCATTTTCGATGTTATCTAGCTGGCTAGCAGAAGAGCAACAAATATTGTACACGAAACTTCGCGCTGGTTGCGCCTCAGGCCCAAATAAAATCATAAAAAGAAAAACCAACAAAATGGAGTCGGAGTTTTTATTATGTTCGCTGTACCGAAACACACATACAGACACACACACATACTTAAAACAAGGCAAGTCCATTTTGCATTTACGTGTTTGTGTTTTTTTTTGGCAAAACTTTTTACATATTGTAACTGGACGCTAACCCTCTCTTGTCCTTAACTGGATCTGCATGGTTATTATAGTTTGAGCTGTTTTTTCTATACCCTACATATAATGACTAGATTCGGTTATTTGTAAAGGTTTTAAGGAGTTTTTATAAAATGCATAAGTTTTTATGATTTGAAGCAATTCTGAATAAATAATCGGCCGTGCTCTGGAAAACGAACAATTTTATTCGGAATCGTTTTTGCGTGCTCCCAAGTCCGAATTTTTTCCTGTCGCCATCTACTCATATTTCCCTTGCTCATTGTTAGCACAGCTTTGTACCTTTCGAGGGAAATTATTCTATTCCTATTACTAAAACATACTGAGTTTGATTACGATTTCTTAAAAATAAAAGGTTCCTATGAAACCCATATGATATAGTGGATGGATCTGGTCGATCTGTCAAACGTTCTTATTGCCTTATATTAAGATTCTGAGTCAAGATTTAGGTCCGTATACGGTATATCCGCTGTGGCCGAGGAAAGTTACTGCTGCTCTGCGGCTTAGAAATGGAACGATAAGTTTGTTGCTGTCTTCACAATGAGAGAAGATTGGACGCTAAGAACTCCCATCAGGGAGAACGAGCTTACGATCTTAACTCATGGTTCGAAGACGGACCAAGGCACAGGTGCGGAAGAGCTTGCAACACGGCTTTCATTCCGTCTTCCAAATTGGGGCAGTGTCATTTTAGGCCGAGATATACGCGGCCTGGCAAATGGCAAAACTGATACAAACTTTGGATGACAGTCCGAAGGACGTGTCTATTTTTGTCGACAGCCAAGCCGCTATCAAGGCTCTGTCATCGCACACTATAAAGAGTAAACTTATTCGTAACATCGTGGCGGCGCTGAACCACACCAGTATCACTCGATCACCCTCTGCTGGGTACCTGGTCATCAGCGTTACCTATGCCCTCATCTGTTACGGATATAGCAAGACCTCTGCAAGAAGTAGTTCCAGAGATCACGACGATAGTCAGCTTCGAGGCAGAACGACAATGGGACACTGTGTCCGGCTGTCACATCTCCCGAGCACTCTGGCCAAGATACAACCCATAGCGAACTTCCGAACTCCTGCAATTCCACAAGAGCAGGACTAGGAGGGTGACTGCTGCGGGGATGAGGAGGAGATAGAGAGCAACACCTGCTGCGTGACTGCCCTGCACTTCTTAGGAAGTGCACCCAGTATCTGGGAAAGCCCTTCTTTGAAGACCTGGGCTGTCTGGCAAATGGTCCTCGAAATGGTTCAGCAAACAGGAACTCCCCCTCTCACTCTCACTCTCTCTCTCTCTCTCTCTCTCTCTCTTTCTCTCTCTGTTATAACCTTCTCCATCTATTCTCTCAAATAGGCATCACAATGGGCCGCAAGACCTCCAGGTAATCTTGGGCAAATTGGGTGCGGGTTACCCCACCGTCATATTCTACTGCTCCAATTAATTCATAATTACCTATATTTCGTCTTATTTCAAAAATGCTGTTCTAAGGTATAGAAGACAATTCTTATCCTAAGTATTTCTGATTAACATAAAAAGTTCTACATTTTTTAACTCAGTGTCGAAAAATCATTTTTTCCATTCACCATATCGCATACCAAGCATTCCTGAACCCACAATAAATTCCATGACAATCGTGAATCTGTGTATCAAAATCTCTTTCAACTAAGGATTTTATTGAATTGTTTTTTAAAACGCTCAGCTTATGTATGGTTACCAAAAAAAAAGAGCATTCCCGCTTCGGACCCCCGAAAAGCAACCCCCTGGTTTCTTTTTAGCTTCACTCGTTCGGGCTTTGTTTGTTTGTTTGCTTGCTGCCCAACAATGCAATGACGGCTGCGGCTGCGGCGGTTGCAGCAACCACACACAACCACATGGCATACGACAAAATGGCGGGTGGTGATTTTTGGAAGAGTGGCCGAAGGGCTGAACCGGCTCCATGTCACATGCACAAAGCCGTTGCAAAGCGCCGCTAGTTAAATGCTGCTCGGTTACATTCTTTTTTATCGTTTTTTGAATCCAAAAAAAAGGACCTACAAGAGATACCAAAAAATGTTTCGCACCCGCGGTGTCCAAAGTATTTCTGCTATTTTGGTTGTTTGTATCTGTGTGAGAATGTGTGTGAGTGCGTATGAGTATGTATGAGTGTGTGTGTGCGCAAGGTTTTTGGCTGCTATTATTGTGTTTTTATGCATGCGCGCATATGTTGAATGTCCTTGGCCATGCTAACGCCATATGATCTATGGAACTTTAACCGTTGAGAGGTATGAGATTTCACACTCGCAAAAGTGAGAATTTGTGGAGCAACATTTTTGGTGAATAACAAATAGCTGCATATGTTAACTTTTATATATTTTAAGTATATTATAGTTGCAAAAGAGTATTTAAGCACACTCAATGTTTGATAGCAGCATCAATGCAAGTATGTCATGTGGAACGCGAGTTCGAATGATCCAATTTCCAATCCAAAAGTCAAAGCCGTGCCTGCGGAGCCACTGGATGTTTATTTGCTTGACTATGTCAATCTGGCCGTAGTTCGTCGTTCCATTGAATTCGGAAGTCGTCACCAATGCCCAAATGGCCAAATATCTTGCAGGGTACTTTCCTCCCAAACACTGCAAGTAAAGGGTCATCAATCATGAGTTTTTTTTTTAAATAAAAAAAAAACACAAAAATTTCAAATGAATCGCAAAATCTTTATTATCAATAGAAAGAACCGTTCTTGCCATTCACTTTCTAAAAATAATCCCTTTCAAATGTTGGCCGCAACTGCGCCGTAGCTCGTCCAAGCGGAGGTTCCAATTTTCGATGACGCGTTCGAGCATAATCGGCGGTATCTCGCGAAAAACACAGGTAATGTTGGCCTCTAATGCTTCAATCGTAGCTGGATTATCCACAAACACTTTAGAGGTCACGTAGCCCCAAAAGAAACAGTCTAACGATGTGATATCACACGATCTTGGTGGCCAATTCACCGGTCCGGAGCGTGAAATTAATTGTTCACCGAATTGGTTCCTCAATATGTCCATTGTTTCACGGGCTGTGTGGCAAGTAGCGCCGTCTTGTTGAAACTAAAAGTCGTCGAGAGCTCGGGCTTCCATTTCAGGTTGCAAATAATTCGTTATCATGGGGCGATAACGGTCGCCGTTGATGATTACGATCTGACCAGCGTCATTTTTGAAGAAATATGGACCGATGATTCCACCGGCCCATAAACTACGCACTGGACGAGGTCTATGCGGTCGAGTGTCATTCAATAATCAATATTGGGTCTAACATTTTTTGATGGTATGGCAAATAGTGGTCTCAGTAGGTCGATTATGGTGAGCATAAAATGGCCTAAGCGCGCGAAAGACATTCTTTACAGAACGCGAATTTTCGTAGTACGATTTGTAAACGTTGTTGTGATGAAGTGGCAATGAAAACTGAATAAAAAACACATGGCAACTTGACAGTACTCACGCGTGGTTTATCAAATAAACCTTATTGAAAAAAACCCTCAAGATTGATGACCCTTTATATGCAGGATCATCAGCCAGCTTTCAGCGCCATAAAGCTTAACTAGTGGGATGAGCGTTTTGCGTTGTGTTTACTTCGCTCGGTATAAATGTAGAGTGGGCCAACTGTTGTTTGTGGTTGTTTGTTAATTGCATTTTATTCATACACATTATTTGAATCTGACTCTACAGGCCCGTATGCGAACATTGTAATTTTCGATGAGTTTTTTTTGACGAAAACTCCTCTGGCTGTTTCCCATCCATTCAACGAATAAGCGACGCTGATAATGGTCCTTGGGCTTCAATTGTTGACTCATTTGAATCTTGTAAGCGTCAAAATGTAGATCCGCATACAAAATTTTGTTTCTTTTTTTTTTCTTTTCTTTTTTTTACAGCACGACTATTTTCATAGTACGCCTGTACCTCTATTACGCATGGTCCCGTTGTTAAACAATCCATGACTAACATTGAGTAGTTTTGAAGCTGACATATGTCGAAGGGCATCCACTTTGGACGAGCATGTTCTTATTTATGAGTGTTTAACAACCAAACCAACAGATGGCCCACCCTATAGTTTCTACTTCTCAATTGCCTACTGCGACTAAAGTAGCATCGATTGACAAGAGTAATTCTTCGCTTGATCTCCAAGCTGACATCGTTATTCGTACGGTATACAAAACCCTTGACAAAATCAAAAGTATAATTTTCTGATCTGATTGCGTAATCCGTTTACTTAAAGAAAACATTTTCTTCGTATTGCTTTGATTTACCACCAGACCATCATGACAGATTCATTAATAGCTGCAAAGTATCACTTTCAAATGCACTACTGCCTTAAGCAAAATATTCTCCATTACATAATAGGTTGCAAAAGAGAGCATTGTCTGGTCTGAAAACTCGAATGGTATAAAGAGATTCGAAGATGTCCTTTTCTTGATCAAAGTTATCTTGCTCAATCGCATCGGTGGAAAATGCCTTAAAACGTGTCTATTAAGTCATTAGTGTAAACCAAATTAAATTTCTATGCAAAGGAAAAATCCTACAGAGAAACAATTGGCATACTGACGGTTCGAAGACGGATGAAGACACATCTCGGAGGAGCTCGCGACACGGCTTTCTATCTGTCTTCCAAACTGTTGCAGTGTGTTTCAGGCCGAGATATACGCGGTCTGGCAAGCGGCAAACTGATACAAACTTTGGACATCAGTCGAAAGAACGTATCTAAATTGCTATCAAGGATCTGGCATCTCACACTATGAATAGCAAACTTATTTGTAACACCGTGGTGGCGCTGAACGGCAGCCAGTACCATTCGAGCACCTTCTGCTGGGTACCTGGTCACTTTGGTATACCTGATAATGAGGGGGCGGACGAGTGTGCTACGAAAGAATCAGCGCTACTTGTGGCTTTCGCGGTTACGGATACAGTAAGACCTCTGCATGATGTAGTATCAGAGGTCACGAAGATAGTCAGAGGCAGATCGATAATGGGACACTTTATCCAGTTGTCACATCTCCCGGGCACTCTGGCCAAGATACAACCCAACCGAACTTCTGCGATTCCACAAGAGCGGAACTAGGATAGTGACAGGAGTTGTAACAAGGCACTGAAAGGATGCCTTTTCCCCTGATTTCTGTCGCAGCTGCGGGGATGAGGAAGAGATAGAAAGCATCCAACACCTGCACTGCACTTCTAAAGAAACGCACCCAGTATCTGGGAAAGCCCTTCTTTGAAGACCTGGGCAGTCTGGCAAATCTGCCCATAACGGACTTGGCTCTTTTTATCGAATCCTCAAAATGGTTTAGCAAGCAGGATGATTAGGCGGAATTGGGCACCCACTGGCTATTTTACCTCCCTACACCCAGCATTTACATTCTCCTCCCCCTAGCATTCCCTTCTCTTTTGCTCCTCCTGTCTCTTAAATAGGCATCACAATGGGCTGCAAGGTCTCCGGGAGATCTCGACCTCGTGCCGAACTGCCTAGCTAACCTAACCTAACCTCACAATTCATATACAAACTAGACCGCTTCGAATGTGACTAAGTATTTGTTACAAATTTGCTATTAACTTTTCCCTTGCTAAAAACAGTGAACAGTGACAGTGAACCAGGTGCGAATCTAGGATTTGGTCTAGGGGGGGTTTCTTCACTTAGAAGTGTATATATATATCAGAGCTCGCAAAAGACTCTCAACCCATTTTTCCGTGCCCGAAACCCGTCACGTTTATCCACCACTGCAGTGAACCTTGATTTTCAAGAACATTCTTCTTTCAGAGTTTTGCTGAAACCGGTCCTAGTACCAGAAAGCAAGCAATCCATAGCTTAGAGACCACGAAACAAAAACCCACACTGACCTTTTTTGATATGCGCAGTAAAATGTCGCTTTCCAGGTCTGATCCAGTATTCCTAAAAAATAAAAAGGAAAAGTTGGCAGTAGTTTGAAAAGACTATGACAAGTTACAGAAAAACTAGAAAAGGAATAAGGAAGTCAATAAACAGGAGCACAGAAAGTGGTTGAAAACTGAGCGAATAGAAATTGAAGAAAAAAAATGCCACTGAGACGCGTTACTAATAAAATAATTCAGAACACAAATTTTGTAGCTACAATATCAAATGATTCTTAAAATGATTTCCATAAACCAAAAAAAAGCAACAGGTTCTATAATAAAGCATAACTGGCCACTTATTATTACAACAAACAAGAACATAAAAAAAAAACTATCAAATTGTCTGAGCAAATAGTCAAACACTTTGTACGAATAACCAATTGTGGCATATTACGTATACGCAGCATAGCATGACAAATATTTGCATAAGGTAAACAAAGCGAAGCATCTAGATACATACTTACATACATAATAGGCATTTCTAGAGGCTATTATATGCTGATAGGTAAATATGTAATACCATGCAGCGTCCATGTACAGTTCTGGCAATTGACTTTTGCTCATTTTCTTTTACGCTTTTGAAAAGAGAGTGCAGTGGTGGGGAGTGTGGGGAGGTATTAGGAACGTGGCTTATTAAGTCAAATGGATTACGCGTCGCTTAGACTTGTTCACGTTCATGGTTTGTTGTTGTTGTTCTTTGGCTATTTTGATAAACATTTAGAGCAGGTCACAAACACCGATACACGGCGAGACTCACACAGATACTCCGTATGAGTGTTTGTGTTAGTATTTACATTGCTTTACGTTATACGATATGAAGGGGTCTTGGAGCACTGTCCATTGGCCGGCGTTGTTTGTCTGATTTGATGTCTAAATAAACTTAACAACCGGCCAGTGCAAACATAGCATGTTGTTGGTTCTCGCTGTTGTTGTTGTTGTTGTTACTGTCGCCTTCTAATATTTGTTGTTGGTTTTGCTGCCTCTGACACCTTTTGGTTGCCACAGTTTATGGCCTTTGGTGTGGAATGTGCAGCATATGCGCTCTGGCGCTTATCAGAACTACTTTGCACTTGCAGTACAGTGAACACCAGTTGGTGTAAACTTGCTAGGCACATGATAAAAGTAAAAAAGAATAAAAAAACTGCCACGCCTTCAAAGAAAGGTGCATTTTACAAAAGTGTTTTGAAAAAGGGATTTTATTAGTTTTCCAAATTTTGGCAAAATAAGTTTTGTAAACATACTAAGATGACTTTTTAAGAGCTTATTTTATTTTTTAAGTACTTAAGTTTTAAACCGGGTTAGTAAATATGAGTCATGGGTTAAGAAAAAACCAAAGCGAAAAAAATGATTAAGATGAAAGTACAAGCCATATATAATTTTTAAGTAAAGGACTTATCGAAAAAAGGACACATTTTTTTTTTGAATTTAGATAAAAAAGATGGCGTACGTTAAAGTCGGGCGCGGACGACTTTGGGATACCCTGTACCACTGCTTGCAATAAAATCCGGTAAATTGCTTAAGAAACCCAAAAGACATTTGATTGCCAAATTAGATTACGATACCTTCATAAACAACCAAAAACAGACGAACTTTTAATCAACAACTTTTTTTCGACCGATCAGCCCTATGGGAGCTATATGATATAGTCAACCGATTTTGATCAAATTTGGTACAGTGCTTGGGAACTCTAAAAAAATATTAAGTGCCAAATGGTCGATATCTTCATAAACAACCGAATTATCCATCTAAAACTTTTTGTTTTTCGAGGTCCTCTGAAATACACCTATGGGAGCTATATAATATAAACCCCATATCAAAAAAATAAACTTGTCTCCCCTGACATAATAGCGCATGTAATCTAAAAATTTGATTGCTCTAACTCTTACCATCTCTGAGATCTAGGCGTTCATACAGACAGACGGACAGACGGTCAGACGGACAGACGGACATGGGTATATCGACTTCTCTAGTCACCTTGATCATACTTTGGGTAACTTTGGGGTTTCTCCGACGTCTCCTTCTGTATGTTACATACATTTTCGGCTTGCACAAAGTTAATATACCCTTTGTACCATACAGTACAGGCTATAAAAATTAAGTTTTAAATCTTATTTTTTGACTTTAAATTAAAAAAAATTATAAAATAAAATTTTTGTATTAATTAATAAAACTACATTTTAATTTTTAATAAAAAAATAATAATTAAAAAAAATTAATAAAATTAAATATTCATTTTTATTTTAATTTATTCATTTTTAACTACTATTTCATAATTTTTTTTTTGTCATATATAATTTATTTTTTTTAAATGTATTTTTATTTGCATTGTCTAATGTGACAAATCAGCCAATTTTATAGTTAATACAAAAATGGCAGGATTGATTGTGCTACAGTGAGTCCAATAAATATAATGTCATAAAAAAATAAGTGTTACTTTTCAATTTTAATAAAAAAAAATCAAAAATAATAATTATTTCATAATTTGTTATTTTCTAAATTATAAAAGTTATTAAATCGAGTCTAACTTAAGTTTAAAGTTTTTTTTTATGAGAAAAAGGCGGTGATTATATTATTTGAAAATGATTTAAAACATTTTTGTGATGAACAATTTCATATCGGCGATGATCAAGAAACTTAACCTTTTGACATACTTCATCATAGTCTTGTTGAATTGGTACTGACGCCGCTGACTTCGACTTAAAGAAACATTTCGGTCTATTGAATACTAGCCATATCACATACGTAATTAAGTAATATAAGTCTCTACTTAAGTCTCTACTCCACTTCCACTGTTTATTTATTAATTTCATGTACTTTTTGTGCATTTCTTTCTATGCAAGAAATCTATGAGATACATCAAAAATAAATTTAAAATGTCAGAAGATTAACAATTTTCAGAATAATCGAAAAGTCTTGGGAAATTTTTGTGATTTCAGAACTTGGCAAATTATTTATATAACTCATATTTATAGGTAAATTCTAGGTATATTAAGAGGCCCTTTTCTTCAACTAGGAACCTAATCTAGGACACTAACTAATAGTTATATGTATTAAAAAAATTATTCAAATGTTTCAGAATAGTTCAATTATATAAAATAAGTTTTTTCCGGTTTTGTTATTTCATTCACAATTGGCCCATTTCTGCCCATTTCTGTCCATTCTAAGATAATATTATTGGGGAAAGCAAAACTGCGAACCTTAGAATCTATTGTGCTCATTCATTCTAAGATATGTAAATTGAAAAGAATGTGTTGAAAGAAATATAAAATTCTTTAGGATGAACGCAGAACAAAAAAAAGAAATTATATAAAAAGTAGTTTCTGATTAAAAATGTTGTGTCTTACATTTTGAGCCAAATGAAGTCTTATTTAGTTTTCAGAAGCAAAAATTGTGAAGTTCTTTAAATTACTTTGATTATAAATAAATGAAACTTACAAAATAAATTAAATTTGCAAGTGTATTTATGTTTAGGCGAGCGCTAATTTTTAGAGTCTAAAAAATAACTTTTCAGGGTTATATTTAGGGTATTCACGCTTGCTGTTGAGCTAGATTTTTAGCTATTTTGTGATGTAAACAGCAACGAGTTACTTTATACTCATTAATAAATAGGACCTAATTAGTAGTATACAAAATTAATTTTAATTTAATTTGGAATTACACGAATAAGAGAGTAAGTCTTATGTACTATATTGAGTGCATTAAATACTATTGCTTGTAAGTGCGACGTGAGGCCAAAATTGCAAAATTAGAAAAGAAAAATTTAACTCAAAAACTAGACAAAAAGGGATTCACGCTTTAGTCTGCTAAGTTTTGCGCAACTTTGCAACTTTTCAAGTGTGAATACCCTAAATCAATATAAGCGAAAAAGCGAAACTCTAGCAAAACTGCGAGAGTCAAAAGAAAACAATTGCGAGAGAAGCCAACAGGCGTCAGAGCCATCCGTAACTAATCCGCAACGTGCACCTTCTCGTATTGAAAAAGTAAACCACGGGTCCTTTACAACTATTTTGTTCTTCGAGTGCTTACTGTACCTGCGCCTGTTTCTTTCTACCTGTTCACACAGTGAAAGTCATAATTGACAACAACAACAAATTGGCCCGATTGATGTTGTTGTTGCTGTTGTTGGCTAGTTTCCATTGTTTGTTATCAACTGCCTGGCGACGATAAGGACAAAGTGTAAGAGAAATTTTATATGTCAATTGCGCACACACAAACAAACACATAAATATTATATGTATTAAAAATATATACTTACTCACACACATAAAAAATGCATGTAAATACACCCAAACAAGTGTCATTATTATCAGTTCCAAAAAAAAATCACCAAAAACAAAAATAAAGCGGCCCAAAAATAGCAGCAAAACAAAACAACGAACAACCAACAAAAATTCACAAAACGTTTTGGCTATGATCAAACATGTTGCAGCTGTTAAAATTGTTGTTGCGCCAACATGTTCGTTGCAACAACAGACTGTTAAACTAAACAGGGCCCAGAAATTTTAACAACGACATGTTCGGCACAGCACGAACGCAGCAAAGGTTTTTGTTTGGCGGGAAGTTTAGCGGAATTCGGACGTGTTGAGCGCATGAATGAAAAAGTCGACGCGAGTGTAAACATTTTTGTGCAGTTTGACGTAACTGTTTCGTGGAAATAAAAGTGCATAAAAGTAAATAAATAAATATACTGAAATAAAACATAAAATTATTTGTTTAAATAAAAAGCGCATAACTCGCTAATTGAGTTTAAAAAAAACCAATTGCGGCAATTATTGTATTGATAACAAAACCAAACGATTGCTAATAATCGCAATTATTAAACGGAAATAGCCAAGTTATGTGTAAACCGCAAAAATTTTTCCAGCGAAATTTGTAATCAAAGTTATTGGCTACTATTTGTAAACAAATAGCTAAACAAAGTTTCCAAGTGTTTGTGTTTAAAGTGTGTGCAGAAAAAGCGTCCCCAAAAAAAAAAATGTGCGCTCAAAATTTAAACTAAACAGCGCGCAAGTTTTTTAACCAAAAAAAAAAAAAACCCCCAAAAATTCCTCAGAAATACTCACAACAAAAGCGCAACCAAACCTAGCATGGAGGACGAACTGCGTTGTCCCACTTGCAAGCAGCTCTACGCTAATCCTGTGCTGCTGCCCTGCTTTCATGCGCTCTGCCTAGGCTGCGCCTTGGACATACAAACTCCTTATACACCGGGCGTCAACTTGGCCGGTGTGGCAGCCGCAGCTTCTGCCACAAACTCAGCTGCTCACAATGGTCTACATGCGGCCACAAATGGCGCTGTAAATGGTGGCTCTGCCACAGCAGGCGGCGGCTCCAATAACACAGCCAACGGCGCACCCGGCACACGACACTCCTCACACAGCTCTGCAGCCAGCACAGCCAGCTCTGCCACCGGCAGCGAGAGTGTAACCTCCGATCAGGATCAATCGGATAAGGTTAGCATTTTTAGTGAGGCCGACTCCGGCGTGGTCTGCTGCTCCAACACATCTCGGCCGGTTTCCTATGCCGGCACTGCACAGTTGCAGGGTCTTTTACAGGGCGCTGTAGTGGCACCACCTGGTGCTGCCTACTGCCTCACTTGTCCACTCTGCCGTAAGCTGGTCTTTTTCGACGAGGGCGGCGTGCGCAATCTGCCCACCTATCGCACCATGGAGGCCATAGTAGATCGTTTCTGTGCACGTGAAGCGTTGCGTTGTCAGATGTGCGAAACAGATCCCAAGGTGGCAGCGCTTATATGCGAGCAGTGTGAGATACGCTACTGCGATGCCTGTCGGGAGTTGTGTCATCCGGCTAGAGGACCCTTGGCCAAACATACGCTGGTCAAGCCGCGTGGCGCGGCACAGGCTAGGGAGTCGGTATGCGGAGAGCATGAGGATACTTTGTCGCAGTATTGTCTCAACTGTAAGATGCCGGCATGTGTACAGTGCATTGGAGAGCAGCGTCATCAGACACACGAGGTGCAGTCCATCAATGTGACTTGCAAGGCACAAAAGGTAGGTGAAAAGTTGGGTTAAGTTACTTGTTGATAAGATAGGAGGCGACATTTTTTTGGATGCAACAATCGCTGCGACAGCTTTAGTAAGTTCTGTAAAAGAAAGCTTTTGGTTTTGTTTGGTACGATTTAAAGAAAGAAAGTTTGCTTTCTAAATAAAGGCTAAAAAATGATTTTCAAGAAATTTTTCTTATACCGAAAACTTTGGATAGACTTTCAGTAGAGAAGAACTTTTGTGCTATGCGGAGTTCAAAGTGCGAAAATGTTAGTTTGCATTGTGGTAGAGTGCTCGTTAAGAATTTAGAACAAAGCCATTTGTGATATAATATAACATGACTCCCGAGGCTTTGAGAGGCTTTTAGACTTTCTTTAAAGAACTTTTGTGCATGCGGAACAGTGCGTGAAAAAAATTTGAATTTTCTTGAGTTGGAACTTAAAAAGTTTCTATAAATTTTAAGGAGAATTTCGGAAAGTATAGTTTTTGTGTAGCTTATAGAAATATGAAAAGTTACTTGTTCTAAAAAATTTTGAAATTTTAATTGAAGAACTGTCTGATTTTCGTTATCGTAAAAGACAAAAAAAAAATTAATTAAATAGCAAGAATTTTGAAAATGTTGCTGCTAAATTTATTAGTAGGCGATTATATTTTCCTCAAAGACGCTAGTTGTCCAAGAAAGTCGCTATTAATTCAAGACACCACCGTTCGGATTCAGTTATAAACTGTAGGTCCCTGTTCTCTTCGAACAGCTATTATTAGAGATCCCCAATCCTCCGCCCAGCGGCGACTGACAAAATAGTCATCCAGGGAAATTATTATTATTATATTTTCCTTTCAAGCGTTCTTAAATAAAATTACTTTTTTTACGTACATTAAAAAATACGAATCCGAATATTTTATTCGTAATATTCAAATATTTTATTCGGAATATTCAAATATTTTATTCGGATTAATTTTTAAATCATATATTTGTGGCTGCCAATTTCACCAAAACAAATTTTTATGTGGTTTGTGCAAGAGGTATTACAACGAATTGGCAAAATATCTTCAAAAGAGTACGCATTTTAATTTGAAATAATTTTTTAAATATTTTTTTTTAATCCTAGATTATATTTATGCCAATATCAAAATAGAAATTTTTTGATAATTATTTAAAATTTTTTTTTTCTGATTCAATCCAAATTTGATTTCAACAATAAAATTCTAAGCAAAGGTTGAATATTGGAAGTCTTATGTATAATAAAAAATTTTTTTAAACATAGAGTTTGAAGATTGCATTTTGAAAGTCTTGAGTGAAAAAATTTTTTTTTAAACAAACTTTAATTACATTTTTTTTTTTTAAATATAGAGTTTTGAGAGAGATAGATTTTTGGAAGCATTAAGTGAAAAAATTTTTTTTAAACAAACTTAAATATAATTTTATTTTTTTTTTAACATTTCGGCTAGTTAATTTATTTTTATTCTCTTAAATTTGATAGTACAATGTGTGAGATCCTAACATTTACAATAAATTAAGATTTACAGGCTCTGCCTTTTCTGCTTAGACTAAGTTATATACAATCGAAATTAAAAACGAAACAAAAATTGTCAATTTATTTTTGGGGAAAAATTTAACAAGAAACGCCTAAAACAAACTTTAATAATTATCGCTATTTGAGATAGATTGTAGAGAAGGAACTTTCTGATTTTCGAAATCGAAAGAATTTGAGTTTTTTTTTTATTTCCTTGGTATTATGTTTGAATACAAGATAACGCTGCTAGTTGGAGCATAGGGCAGAGAGTTTACTTAGTTCAAAAAGTTGGCTCAAAATTAACCACATTAAATAGTTTTCAATAATTTATTTGAATTTTTTCTCTTAAAAGCAAATAATGTAAATGTATAATTGTTAGATACATTTTTTTTGCAACCCAAATCTTAATTAATTAATTAATGTTGCTCAGCAAATTAAGAAAAAAACAAATACTTTTAGTTCAAAACGTTGGATTTTTCTCCCAAAAACCATTTTTTATGTTTTATTCAAATGAAAAACTTTCAAGTCAAGAAAAATAAAAATATTCATTTGCGCAAAAATCGCGATTTTAAGCAAATAAACGATTGCAAGAAAATCGAATCGCATTGCAGTTTGTAATCAGCTGTTTTTTGTTTACTTTGAACATAGCACTTTTTGGGGTAATCAAAATTTTGCAGATAATAATGGTTTCTAAAATTCAAGCATTGCATTACTTTCTTACGACCTTCCATTAAACAATTTTTTTTTTTTTTATTAAAGCAATCTAAGATAAGATTTAATTTTTTTGCACGGTAATAAATTTGTATAAAACTGATAAGAAAGTACAATGTATCAATGTATGACAATTTTTTGCAGTTGGTTTCTTTGTTTAGAAAAATTTATTATTTATTTATTAGTATAATTATTAAGTTGATATTAATACTAAATTATAAAAGGTTTGTAGCTAGGGCAACATTGGCTGGCTTAGAAGAAGCTTATGTGTTTTTTTTTATGTGGTGTATTTTCTCTAGATATTTAATTCTTAGTTATTTTTTCTACAAAATCTATGATTTTATATATTTATTTGGTAACATTTTTTGGAATTGATAAAATAGTGCACTTCAATGGAACCATCACCATTGCTTGTATAACATCGATTGGAATTTTTCGAAGCGAATTTTTCGTTCAAAGAAACTTTATTTTATACTCAAAATTGAAATAGCTGACCCTGGATCACACCAGTGTGGAGCATGGTTTTTTAAGCTCATTATTCGATTTTTTTTTCAAAGAAACTTTATTTTGTATTCAAAATTTAAATAGCTGACGATATTAAACATATTTTGAGCTACAAAAGTTAATTTTTACAAAGTAATTCAAAATAAAATGACGCCTGTAGAGAGCTACGAGTACATGAATCATTTTCGGAGAGGCCTCCACGGCTGCAGCTTTTTGACGTCGCCATTGATCTGAAACATAAAGAAATTTTTTCCTCTTAATCTATCAAAAGCAAGGGGTTTTCAAAAATATAAATTTGAAAAAACAATTTTTTTTCGCAGAAAAAAAAAATCATTAAAATTGAGTTGTATAATAAAAAGTTTATATTATTTTGACCAAATCCTACGTGGTTCACTGGAAAATTATTTTATAAAGATTGAGTTTTTCGTGAAGAAATTCGAAAAAAGTGGTTCGAGAAAAACGCGTTTAAAGTTTTAAAACTGTCCCGACGTACTTTTTTCGAATGGCTTCACGAAAAACTAAGTCAATTTTTATCCGATTTATTTGAAATTTTGACAATCTTTATAACATAACTTTCCAGTGAAGCACGTAGGACGCTTATAAGTGGGGGGGAACATTTTTTCTTGGAAAAATCACTTTGGGACATCATTTCTAACATAATTGTCTACCAAAAACAAAATCGATTTTCTGAATATTCTATACTGGTGTTAGCCCTAAATTTTAAGAGTTCCTAATTTAGAAAAATTTTGCTAGGCCATTAAAATCATTACAATTAAAGGGATCTACGCAGTACGAAATATTTCGCACGGGAATGCCAAAACTTCATATAAAAGTCAAAAAAAAAATATCCCAAATGGGATATGCCGAACTGCGTATAGGCCTTAATGTATTAGAAAAAAATTATTTTAAAAAAAAATTTAATTAAAATGAAATTTTCTGCTTAAATTTCCTTCAAAAAATAAAGCGAATAATATTAATATGAATATTAATTTTTTTAGCTAAGTTAGCTTTTGAAGCGGTTGACAATTTATCAAAAGTATCAAACAAATTTAATCAAGCAGCATTTTAAAACAAAGTCAGACCATTACAAAACAAAGTCATAAACAGTCCAAGTATATTTATTACACAAATAAATCTTTTCCAAAATATTTTGTTTCTTTAAAAAAAAAAAAATTATTGCATTTTAATACATAACAAACGTACTCATGCAAGCCGTGGACATTTTGATCGATGTGCTGCTCTCCTTTGGCGGTATTGGCCCGGAGGAGCAGCTGGTCTGCAAACTGGCAGATCGCGCTAAATTAAATGAACAGAGAATGCTCAAGTTGGCTCCAGAGCTGCGTCAGGAACTGCGGACATTGGCACGTCATGGTTATGTGCAGGAAATTGAAGCAGGCGTCTACACCATGCTACCACTCAATTTAGATGCCATCAAGTTTAGAGATCCAAATCTTGGCTATAACAAATTGCGTGCCTTCTATAAAGCGTTAACCCACTATGGACCCGAAGTTGCGACCATGATGAAAAACGAAATTCTTTGTGATAATATTTGGGACTTGCAACCACGTCTATCCTATCTGCAGAAGCGCAAGCCAGCTGCCAAATTTAAAACCAATTCTAAGATTTATACTAAATTTATCAGGTCAGTGGCCAAAAATAAGACGCTTAACAAGAAATCCAAAGCCAAAACGATGAGTAAGTCCAAGCCGTGTGTTAAGTGTGCCAAATTCTTTGCAAGATGCAGCAAGAAACCGTCTAAGCAGTCCCAGTCCTCGTCCCAGGAATAAACTAATTATTACATCCGAGCAAGTTGTCTTTAAGTAAAAGCCTGAAATAAAGCTATCTACCAAAAAAAGCAAATAAGCAACACAAACGTATCCTTGTACTGGTCACGCACTGGGCTGGCCTTTGTTGTTTCCTTTGAGCTGTTTCCTTTTTTCGTTTGGTTTTTGGGCGGAAAATTTATGGCCTAAGCTTTGAGCCTCTGTACAGGCCACAAATTTCTCATATTCAAAATTGTTTTTCCCAAAACATTTTTCATGTGCATCCATTTGCTGTCTTCAACGGCCCCTCCCAATCTACGTCTGCTGCTACCTCTTCTGCTGCTTGCTTTTGGCCATGTTTATTTATGTTTTGGGTTTTAAGGTGTCACAATTTAGCAAAAGTTCTCTGCGCTAATTTAGCGATAAGTTTTGAGTTGGGTTTTTTGCATAAATTCAGGGTCTTAAAGTATCTACTGTCAGTGTTTGCTTTGCTGGCTAGTCTTTTGGAATTTAATTTTGTCTGGCACAACACCTTGACTTGAAAAGTTGTTTGCACAACATTCGAAATTCCTTTGTCCTGGCAATTTACCGAAATGTGACAGACAAACAATTTTAATATACCAAAGGTATCAGAAGCTACACTCGTTGACAGTTAAATAGACAGCCAAATGCAAAGTCTGACAAATTGCAGTGGAAGATTTTGAAGTTTTTTTTTCTAAGTCTATAAGGTTTGAGATAATTTGAAGGATGGAAGCTGCAAATGAAGTTGAAAGTAAATTTGTTGTATAGAACTTTAAGGCAATAATACTTCAGAATTCTGACGCGAAATTTATTAACAGAAATAGTTTTTAAAAGCTGAACACATTTAATCCTTGTCAAGGAATGGAAGCGCATTATAAAATTAAAAATTTTAAATTAGAAAATTTATTATTTGGTGCTATTTTGTTGTTGTTTGTTTTTTAATTAAAAGTTTCGATTTTGGAGTTTTTTTTTTTTCCTATCTTAGAAGGTTTGAGGAAATTTGAAAGATGGAAGGAAGTTGAATGAAATTGAAAGTGCATTTTTTAACCCCAAAATTCTTTTCTTTGGTATTTTCAGCCTTTATAGGACTTAGCTTAAATTCCAAATTTTCAACTGTATGGTTACTTCTAAGAATATTATTATGTGTAGTTAATAATCAGAAATTTATTATGTTTGTACAAATTACAAGACTGACTGCTTTTATATTTAATTTTTGGTATTATTGAAATAATATGTTTTTCTCAAATCGAATAAGAAAAAAAGATTTTTAAAACTTTGCACTGAAAAAATTAAGATAAAGAGCGTAAAAGAAACGAAGATTATATACTTTATGAAACCATGGCATTTGACAACATACGACAACATTGTGGTTCTATAAAAAATTTCTTCCTGGAATATGGATTGATCAAGTAAAAAAACTTAAATAAAAATATTTACGAAAAAATTAAAAAAAAAAAATAGCAGTGTAACAGACTTGGAGTAGAGATTTTACAAAAGTGAAGTTATGGCTTGAAAGCTAAGCCTTTTCACATAAACAAACATTCTACAGAAACTGATGGCAATAGAAAAGTTCAGGAATCTGAAATTTTCTTAGACTTAGTTAAGAGAAGAACAATTTTCTTTGGTAACACTAGTTTACACGAAAAATGAACCTTCCAAAAAAAAGTGTTTCGATCTAATCGTCTTTCATGTCGATACAAAATTTTGTTCACGAGATATTCAGGAATAACTGAAAAAAGTGCCCAAAAACATGATATGTTTTTTAAATATCTCGAAAACGGTGCTTAAGAAAAAAAAAGGTTGCCGTTTTCGTGTTTCTCGACCCCAAATTACCCTAAAAACTCTTTTTAGATTCACTCGATGACCCTTAAATTTGTAAACTAGTTTAATATAAGCTTTATGTAAACATTTTCTGATAGTTTTTGCTTTTAATGCAATTTAAATAACATTTTAGAAACATGAAATTTTGTTAACCTGAAATAAAAAGAAAACATTTTCTTTGTAATTGGAAAACATCGATATATCGAAGTTTATATTAAAATAATATAAGCCATAAATAATATGTTTCGGCCAGAATTTTCGTCTTTTTAAATTGTGAGCACAGAATAAAAGCATCGAAAACATCGATGCTTTTTCAGCACTGGTGTTAATAATATTATTTATATGAGAACTGCACTGTGACCCTAAAGGTCGACTGCGCTTCCTTCCAGCCCTAAACCTCCTCAACTAGTTCAATATCCAAGACAAAATTGATAATTTGTATTGCTTCTTGTCGACTGACATAGTGTATCGTCCCACTCAGTAAGTTTGTGTTGGGAGGATTCCTACCTAATCCCACAGAACTTGGAGGTGTTAGAATCCGTGATCCCTACTTTTTTAAGATGTCATCTGGACCTGCAATAGCTCAGTTGGCGGTTTTCTTTAACCTATTTAAATTATAGGAACTGAAGAGTTGATTCAGTGTGACTTCTCAAAACAGCTCTTTGGTGCCCATTTGTTCAGATGTCTCCGGAGTCTGCAATGTTCCATTTGTAGCTCAATCGGAAGATTTTCTTGAACCTATATAAATTATAGGAACTGAAGAGTTGATCCATGGTGACTCTCGATCTCTTCTCGAAACAGCTCTTTGGTGCTCATTTGTTCTGATGTCTCCTGAGTCTGCAGTGTTCCATGAGCTCCTTCAGTTGGAAGATTTTCTTGAACCTATTTAAATTTCACGAACTGATGAGTTGATCCATTGTGACTCTCGTGAAGATCTCTTCTCTTTTGGAAACAACTGTTCAGTGGAGCGTCGGACAATGCCAAATTCGGTTTGGTCTGCTTCTTTTCTGCCAATGCCATAGAGGGGTTTGGTCTGCTTCTCTCCCGAAAATGTTCCTATAGCCTGGGATCCATCTAGAGTGATACTTTATTCCATTGTCCATCCAGTCTAATTTTAAGTTAATCTTATAGGTGTTATATATATTCCAATTTTTTTTTTATATATAGAACGCCAGCCAAATCTGGTTTTCATTGAAATCAAATAGAAGTTTACGTTCTATTCGGAACAGTATTCATATTATAGGCTTAAACTTTTGATGCTACCTTTCTCTCCCACATAGACTAGCGGACACATAATTGTTTGTGAAAAATAGTTGCATATATATACGAAGTGCTTTCGAAACCTTGGTTCACTTTCTACTTTCAGAAGGTTCACGCATAGAGATCTTTGAAACTGAGCTTAGGCATATCATAAGTTCGAAAACGCTTGGGGAATCATTTAACAAATTTGTAAGGTTTGACGACTCTTATAACGACCAATGAATTTTTCCATATTATGAATTTTTTTCAAGTGCACTGCTTATCAGATGTTCTGTATAAAGTTTTCTATATTCTGTTTCCATACGATTTCGAAAGTTCGATTGTATTCACAAAATTGTATCGGATTTTGCAAGCAAAAAAGTGAATATAATTTAGTTGTACAACTTTAGTCGAACAATTACGGCGGGTCTAGAACGGTATGTTTCTTATTGTGGGTGACCATATAAAAAAGTGAAAAGAACTTAAAAAAAATGGTTGGCCTTCGAACTTGAAATCCCTTTAGGATTTTATTTTTAGCACTATCACTTTGTATTGAAATCGTGGCAACCCTAGATTGGCTTTTGTAAAGTGTTATTCGTTGGCATATTATTATTGGTAGCTACTGTGCCTCTTTCTAAACTTGAAGAATCTCAGCTAGTCCTCTTTCTGAAATCAAACTAGTTATCTAAAAGTTTCTGCCTAAGTAGTACCGAAAATTATGTTTGAAAACAATGGAAAGGACATGAACAAAAATTTGGCCTTAGCGCGCAAAATAATTTTAAGACTTGCAATCACACCCAGAAAATCGTTCCAAATTGATGCATAGTGTCATCATATGCTGCTAGTGTATCCATATCCACATTCTCTTCTTATTTGTAAAAAGAAAAGATTCCTATATTGACTTGATTTTTTTTTTGCGAATTTCACCTTTTTGCTGACAAACACTCAACTCTGACTCATTTGTTGCAGTCATAACTAAATGTCGGAACTTACTTTGAGCATCTTTATGGCCAATTCAGCTGCAGCAAATCTCAGCAGCTGATGTGTGTATACTAAACAAAAAAAGGCACCAAAAGGCAGCTGTGAACATTAATGAGTGCCCCGACCATATGCCCCTATGACACATACCTTGCATTCAATCAGTCAGTTCCGTCATTTCGCTTCTGGCCCGGCCCAAACACGTCGTCCCAAAGTCACGCAAAGTGTTGATAAGATAAGCTGTCAAACTCATTAAGCCGATGCGCATTTGTTTGCACACTTTTGCATTTACCCCTATAGTGTAGACAGTCATAGATACATTTGTATCTTTTACATATAGATTGTGCCATTTTTCACACCACAGCAGCGCAAAAGGGATTGCCTTAGTCAGATAGTTGATCTACCTGTCACAGGTAGCTGGCTGGAATTTTACCAAATCTCACTTGTTCGCGTTTCTCTGGAAAGAAATCATTAATTTTAGTTTATTATGCTGCTATAAACTTTTGCTGCTCATAATTTTCATATATGTACATATATATTTTTCTAGCGCTCTGAAATAGATTTATGACACCATCAAGCTGCAGTTGTGTATCGCCTGTGTAGTTCATTTTGCAACATATTTTTGCCAGTTTTGTTGCTATTTCCTTCCAGTTTGTGTGCCACCCCGTAACTACCCCTAGACTCTGGGACTCAGACACTGTATCCATCCCTGCGCCACTGCTGCCGCATGATTGCATTGAGAATTTATTTCGTTTAATATGGTCGCATTTTCTTGTTTTTCCTTTTTTTTTTTTTTGTAGGCTGTTGCCATTTCCACCACCTTTGTGTGTAATGTTGTTGTTCCGAGTTTTTCATCTGTTGTTAAAAAAAGTGTAATGTCTATGTAATGATTTTTTTAGGTATGTGAGACACCATGAAGGGAGTTCGGTTATGTTATAGGTTTTTGGGTACGTTACGACTAATGTAATGAACTTTGCCATAGGGCAGTAAAGTGAAATCAAAAGGAAATGCATTATATACCTTGTATTTGGTGCTTATGTATCATGGGCATTGATATATTGTCTGTATCAAATGGAAAACTCTGCGCAGTAAGAAAATATAGGTTGATCTTTTACGTTCAGATACCACCTATGAAGAAAAGTTGCTCTCTTCAATTTATGCAATACCTGCCTGCTGGATATTCTCATTCATATTCAATAAGACGTATTGGAAGAAAAAATTAAATGTGTCTATCAACGTAATGTATATTGGGATTGCCGAAAAGGAGAATTCTTATCTAACATGACTTACTAATGTAAAAATTTCTGGTAATTATGATTTCGTATTTTAATTTATGCAAGCGAAATAGAGAGAAAAGTTGTTCAGTGGTGCATCATAAAGTTGGTTATTTTAACAAATTGACGATAATCATTCCTTCCGACATCTTTCGGCCGAGAGGCGCGCCGCTACGTTCTGTAGCCATATTGTGCATTTTATCGATAATATAATATACCATAATTCTTCCTTGCGACGTTTTCCTTAAACATCTGTATTTAGCACTCTGCGCAGTAATTATGCACCTTCCAGCGAGATGACGTTTATTTTTGCTTCTGATATCTGCCAGCCGTATAGAGCACTGAAGCGACTAGTATTTTGTATTTAAAGGCCCATACGCAGCATGCAAAAATTCCGCACCAAACGTCAAAACTTCATATAAAAAAAAAAATCCCTTTTTAGGATATTTTTTTTATTTATGGGCCTTAAGAGTCATACGCAGCATGCAAAAATTCCGCACGCATTGTCAAAACTTAATATAAAAAAAAATTCCCTATTTTGGGATTTTTTTTTTTGTAAGGCCCATACGCCGCATTCGAAAATTCCGCACAAATTGTCAAAAATTCACATTAAAAAAAATTCCCTTTTTTGGGATTTTTTTTTATATGAAGTTTTGACAATTCATGCGGAATTTTTGCATGCTGCGTATGGGTGTTTAGAGCAAAGTTACGAACTTCCTTTCTTCCATGGCCAAAATGATATTTGGTGCGCCATTAACTACTCTACCGATAATATAATATACCATAATTCTTCCATTTGAATTGAGCACTGGTTTTCTATATACTTGGTCCTTCCAACGTAGTTACCATAATTTGATATCCGATATTATCTACGATATTTTCAGCCGAATAGGAAACTGAGGTGACTAGTAGGAAATTTCAAAATACCTATGCATCTTTTGGATGGTCTTTTTTAATAGCCAAATTGATCAAAGGTGTGAATATACGAAAATTCTTCCTTCCGATGTCTTCTTCGAATAACCGAGCTGAGATCTGTTGCGTTAATACATAGTTCTTCCAACAAAATTACGCTAATCATTTCTTTCGAAATCTTACAGCCGTATAGAGCACTAGGGAGATGTGTATTTTGTATTTCCAGCAAAGTAACGATCTTACTTTCTTTGGAGGTCTTTTGTTAAAATGCTGGAATGATGACTAGTGCGTCCTAATTAATCTTTCTAGCGATATCTTTAGAGAGCTCACAAAGGAACTTTCGCAAAACTCTCCAACTCAAAGTTGAAGAGTTCGCCTTGTCGGAAATCTCGCACTTTCACTAAAAGATACTTTGTAAAGGGTCATCAATCTTGAGGTTTTTTTTTCAATAGGGTTTTTTTGGTAAGTCGTGCGTGAGAACGGTCAAGTTTACATGTGTTTTTATTCAGTTTTCATTGCCATTTCATCATGGAAAAACTTACACCCGAACAACGTTTACAAATCGTACAATTATATTACGAAAATTCAAGTTCTGTAAAGAATGTTTTTCGCGCTTAGGCCATCCAACAAGTTGAAGACCCAATATTCATTATTGGATGACACTCGACCGAATAGACCTCATCCAGCGCGTAGTGCTGAAAATATAGCATCTATAGCAACCTAACATAATCCGTGTTATTCGCGAGATATCGCTGATTATGCTCGAACGCGTCATCGAAAATTGGAACCTCCGCATGGACGAGCTACGGCGCAGTTGCGGCCAACATTTGAAAGGGATTATCTTTAAAAAGTGAACGGCAAGAATAGTCTTTCAATCGATAATAAAGATTTTCCGATTCATTTGAAATTTTTGTGTTTTTTTTGCTTTTTAAAAAAAAACCTCAAGAGTGATGACCCGTTATTTCCAGCAAAGCTACGATTTTCCTTTCTTCCTATGTTTTTTTTGACAGCCAAAATGATCATTAGTACACCCTAAACTATACTACATATATTTTTCCTACGATCTCTTTCTTCAATATCCGACAAAGTTATAATATTCCATCATTCTGAGGTCTTTCATTATATTATATATTTATTGCCTTAAATTCCTACAAAGTAACATTGGGCTGATACAAACAGGTTCTACTGAAATCTATCTGACGCTAGTTGCTTTGCTTCACTCCAACTCTACCCGCATTTTCTTAATTCTGCTACAACTTTTCTTTTCCAAGTATTTAGCGACCTGGTCTCCGACTGCCATGGGTATTAAAATCCAAAATTATCTTTGCAATATCCGTAGAGGATTTCTTCAACGTGTTACCTAGCCATTTTCTAATGTGACATGAGGTTGCCAGCTTTTAAACCAGAGATGACTATTTGATATGTTGTTAGGCCAGAATACTCCCAATATGCGCCGGGAACAACGATTTACGAACGCTTGTTGTCGTTTTGAAGGAGATGTTCCAGCTTTCACTGCGATAGATGAGAATAGACTTTACGTTGGAATTAATGAGCCGAACTTTTGTGTGAAGCGAGATGTTCGGCAATCTCCACATTGAGTTGAGTGTGCCGTAAGCCTGCTTGGCTTTGTAGAGCCTAAATTCTATATCTATATCTATATAGGTCTATAGGTCGTCCATAAATAGGTCAAATAAGATCTAGTGCTGTCTATACTGGTTCCTTTCAAGAAGGGTGAAAGGTCGCCTTGTCTGAAGTCATGCACCTTATTAAATGATTCGCAGAGCTCCTTTAGTACCTTAACGAGGTTATAACTATAACTATAAGTCACATCAACTTTGCAGAGACGTCGAAATTAGACAATGCGATACATTGTCAATCCATTAAAGTCTCCCAATAATCTAAGAAGATACCGTGGTTGTCTATTTAGTATTCAGATGCTAGTTGTCAATTGTGAAGCTAACCAAAACCAATGCTCTTGTTGCCAACTTCTTTATATGCCTTCATAGACCAAAGTTCATAAAAAATTTCATACTTTCGCTGCCCGTATATAAAATATGACTTCATTACATGCTTCATCATACTATTCACTCATGAAAAAAATACCCTTAACGCTTTTTGGCTAATTACAGCTTAATTAAATTACCTTTCATATATATACACATACATTTATTTTTATACGAATATGAGCCAATACAGCTATAACAAGGCTATATACTCGAAGCTCCCAATACAATTAGGCTAAGAAATGAATTACATAATTAATAAATAAATTCGGCACAGCGTTAATTAAGCTGGTGTAGGAAGGGGAAGCAAAACTCCTGGGGGGCAACGACCCAAAATTTGCTGAAAATATACATATACATAGACACAGGCTTCAAAACAGAAGCAGGATATTATTCCTATATGAATGAAGCATAAAACACACCCATACTTACTCTCACGCTCAAAACACTCACACACACACACACACACACACACACACACCCATACACTCATTCACAATTGACAGGATAACGCATGTAAGCAATGGCATTGCCAGGCATATCGACTTAATTGCTGACAGCACGGCATTAAGCACAAGAGATGTGGCAAATGAAAGCAGAGAGTGTGAGAAACAAAGCCGTAGAGGAAGTGGGAGCGCGAAGCCAAAAGGCATTGCCATAAAAAAGGCGCGTTTTCTTTTTATGTACGTTTAAAGGGTATGTGGAGTTTCTGGATTTCTATAACTTTAGTAGCTTCGAGAAAATCTAGCAAATGGGTAATAACTCCCAGAGGATAGTAACTGAGAAAGCTGAATATAACGCAGGCTAACATTTGTAGACTGTGTGAAAGAGTGGATAAGTCTTTGCAAAGTGTGGCGCTGTAGTTAGAAGAATGACATCACCCTTTAATGGGCATTGAGAAAGGCTGATTGAGGTTATCCTTCTAGCACCATTTCAGATAATAGGGCTAGCTCAAGATCTTTTAGCTCAACAAAACATCTCAAAGCTCGATTATAGCAGTATTATTATCATATGACTGAAAAAAAAAGGAAGGAGGCAATATATTAAATATGTCTGCATAAGTAGTCTAGGCTTTAAAGACTGGTCAGCGTGGCTGAATGTCGGATAAAAACGCTATTATTTGGAAGAAGAAAATCTGTTATCATAAGAACTTACTAGCAAGATCAAATCTTACTTTAAAATGTGTTTAATAACTAAGCAGATGCAATGTGAAGAATCAAGTCGATATCTCCCATCTGAAGGCTTATCTTTCTAGCTGGCTGGCTAAAAAAAATCCCAGATATCTCGGAATACGTAAGAACTAAATAAGAAACCAAAATTTTATTTCAAAAAGTGCATAATCTCTCAACAGATGAGATATGTAGAATTAGGTCTATATCTGCTTCCTTCGGCAGCCTGAGCATTTTACTTCTTAGAACTGAATCTCGAGTGGGCTATTTTGGTAACTGTTATCATAAGAACTTAATAGCAAGACCAAATCTTATTTTAAATTGTGCTTAATACCTAAGCAGATGAAATGTGAAGAATCAAGTCGATATCTGCCATCTGAAGATTTATCTTTCTAGCTGGCTGGCTAACAAAAATAACAGATATCTCGGTAGACATAAAAACGAAATACGAAAACCAAATTTTATTTCAAAAAGTGCATAATCTCTCAACAGATGAAACATGTAGAATTAAGTCTATAACTGCTTACTTCGGCAGCCTGAGCATTTTGCTTCTTTAAACTGAATCTCGACTGGGCTATACGTTTTGCTTGGTTTTCGAAAAATTAATAATATCGGATTGTCATATCAGAAATCGATATCTAAAGCCAAAAATGCACTTACTCATCAGCTCCTAAGGTCACCATAAGCCTAATGAACAAAACTATTATGACCTTTTGGCAAAACCAATGCTACAATCTTCAAAATTCTTTTTGAAATCGTTTTTACTAACTGCTTCTTAACGAAGGTACTTTTCTAAAGAGCTCCTTTAAATATTTTTTGGCTTAAATTTCGATCTACCTGTAAAATTGGCTAAAATTTACGAAAGTTATGGGTTTAAGCAATGAATATTGAAAATGAGCCTTCCCATTGAAAGCTGCTGGTTGACTTTACTCAATTCCCAAAAGTTCCCAGGAAATAATTTTTTTGAATAAATCAAGTACAGTGTATTCCACTGTTGTACTGCACATCAAAGTCAGCCCCCGTCCGATTTTATGTACCACATTTTTTTTTTTTTTGCCTTTTGCGACAATAAAAATGAAACCCAACAAAAGGCCGCTTCAGAAAAAAATAATGCCCAGAAATTGCGTCACAATGAAAATCCTTTTGCCACTTTTGTCAGCTTGCACATAAAAAACAGCAACAACAACTTTAGTGTTTGGCGCCTTGAGCGCCCTCAATGAAAATTTTTGGGCGCCCTGCGCTTGGGGCATAATTATTTTTACTAGTAGTAGTTAGGGCAACTTTTATTTTTTATGTTATACGTATTTCTATGCCTTAATTCATATAAAATTACCGGCTGGCTTTTGCACAAAAATTATTTTGTCATGAGCATTTGGACAGTCGCTCAAACGTAGTCCCTTAGTCCCGTACGCACCCAACCCCCCCCTACCCCAAAAACCGAAACTCGCGACTTAATTTACCTTTTTGTCGCTCTTGTTTTTGTTGTGTTTGCGCTGTGCAAAGCGTTTTCCCTGGTGTATAATTTTCAGGCTGTTTTTTCGGGTGTGTGTTTTTTTTTTTTCAGCCCGCTTGGGGGCGCCACTACCTAAAGTGAAAATTAAGGCATTTGTGTATGAAATTTGTTTTGTTTTAAGGTAAATATCATCCCGAAACATTAGTCTGTCACGTGTTTCCATTTCCACTGCTGATTAGCCTGCCAAAAAGCTGACTTGATGTCTGCCAGCCCCTCTCGAAACTATCTATTAGAGCGTATTCCCCAGGGTCAAGTTGTCTGTATATGCATATGGTTTCACTCATAACACTATAATTGGCATGTGTTTCTGCGTTTAGTTTCAGATGCATAAATTGATAAGACAGCCAATGAAATAAATTTGACTACCTACCTATATCTCGTATATTTTCCAACAACTTCCAATTATAATCAACATAAATGTCAAATCAAGTGTAGCAGGCTTTTTCACGGCCTGACAGGGATCGCCGAGAGAAGCTTATCTGCAAATTACTTAGTGTCCGTCCGGCTTTTCAACGCTAAATGTAAATTAACATTTTCGCTCGGCACGAAAAATGTTTTCGCTTATTTCATTTTGCCTTTTTATTATACCCTACTTGGAGTAATATTTACTACGGTCATAAAGTTTTCAAGGCACATTCAACCCTATTAGGCATTAAAACTGGGGTAGGAATGATGAGCTGAAATGAATTTTGCTCTGTTTCTTTATTTGTCTGCTAATTTCGGAACTAGTTTGTTTTGAAGCGCTTTATTTGTGTTTATTGAAAGATTAGTGCTCGCAACACTTATTTTGGGACTATTGTTTTAGATAACTGCAGTAGACATGATTTACTGAGAAATTTTATTTACAGGAAATCGCTAAAAAACTTCGTATTGAATTCCATTTGATCTTAAAAGATTTAGTTTCAGAAGAATTGTCTTGTTACAGCACGTCATCTGACTGCTCTTCTCTAAAAAACATTGCAAGTTTTTTAAGAAAGTATAATTTATTCTAAAATGGTTATATTCTAAAAATTATAAAAAGATGCGTAATCATAAACGTATTATAAAAAGATGATATATAAATCTTTAAAAACTATATTTCGAAAGATCATGACAACCCGACTGGACCCTGACAAAACCTTAAAATATCGCGTTTTATATCGTTTTTTTAGATTATATCAGAATCTGATATCGTGGGAATTTTTGGATTGGGTGCTGACCTCTGAACCTGAAAGTCTACTGTGTTTTTGTGTGGCTCTTTTATTTGCTTAGAAAAGATTTTAAATTTCATCGTATGTCTGAGATCTTCTTCAGAGTTATACAAATGGACTGGAATGGTGTTAACGAATGTTTTTGGGAACATAAATATTGAAAATATCATATATTAAATGATTTTTATGAAAAAAAAAGAAGTACATTATGTGTGGAAACCACAAGAGGGAGAAAGAAAAAATAGAAACCACGCCAAGTTACAAAATTGTCCGATAGAGGGAGCAAGAAATAAGTAGAAACAACGTCCGTTTCCAAAGTTGTCTTCGAAAAGTAGCAAAGAAAAAAAAGCAACCCGCCAAGTGGTTTTACGCCTCGAGAATGTCCGCGGGAGAAAGCAAAAAAAAATTTATTACGCCAAGAGATTCCAAAATTGTTCGCGTAAGGAGCCAAAAAAAGGGTACACGTCAAGTGGTTCCAAATTGTCCGCGAAAGGAAGCAAAAAAAATACCACGCCAACTGGTTCCAAAATTAGCCGCGGAAGGGAGCCAAAGAAAAAATCACGCTAAGTGGTTCCAAACTTGTTCTCGAGGAGTTAGAAAAGAAGGAATTACTTTAAGTGGTTCCAAAATTGTCACCGAAAGAAAGCATTAAAAATAAAGCATCACGCCAAGAGGTTCCAAAATTTTCTGCAGGAGGGAACCAGAAAAAAAAGAATCACGCTAATTGGTTCCCAAATTGTTCCCGAGAAGTAGCCAGAAAAATGAAATCATGTCAAGTGGTTCCGAAATTGTCCGCGAGAGAAGAAAAGGACAGAAATTGACCGCGCCAAGATTCATAACAAAAATTAGTTATGGACAGTGGGATAAACTTTGTATTGCTTGTATATATACTTGTATATTTGTTTTGAACATTTGATTTTGCGCTGTTGAATTGAAAATCGATTAAAATGTATTCTTGGTTAGACTAAGAAATATAGGCCAAAAAAATAATAAACGATATACTGAGGAAAAAACTTTTTTATATTATAGCTAAGTTTCGAAATTCGGGAGTATTTCAAAAGTCGTTTTATGTTTTCGCCCTTAAAAGCTTTTAAGATAGACTTTTAATGCTTTCAAATATATATATGTTTTTTTGGGTTTCGGATTGCTATAGGACTAAGACTCAGTTGAAAAATATTTCGTTTTAGACTTAGCCGTATATTTCCCCTCCAGGCTATCAATTTTACAATAAGCTACAACGAATACTCCTATCGTTTCGAAAATCTTAAATATCGCTGACAGCTTTTAGAACAAATTTAAATTCCGCTTTCGATTTGAGCTTGCCAGCTTAAAATATTTATGCTCTGCACAGTTTTCAAAATATGTGCAAATAATAACAAAAAAATTCGGCATAAAAACTTTTGTGCCAATGCTAGGGCATCAAAACTTTGTTGCAATAAAGTTGCTTTTTCTTGACGCTTTTAATTTTCCTGTTTTTATTTTGTGTTCCGACGTTGATTTTCATATTTGCCACAATTTTCCACACTTTCCCACAAAGCAAAGAGCCTCGGAACCCGCAGTGAGTTCTGTAATTTATGCGAGTTTTGCATGTTGCCACGCAATTGTCAGGGTTATTTCATTTCATTTCAGTTTTATTTTTTTTCTCCTTTCCGCCTCTGATAAGTTGAGAGCGGCCAATCCTCTTGTATACACTGCCTCTACTTTTCGGCCCACACCCACGCACAAAAGTAATGCGCCATTGCGCCAAAAATTTTGTAAATGTTTTACGATATAATTACTTTTGTTTGCCCTCAACAAAAAAAAAAAAAAAAAAAAACAACAACAGCGGGAACAAGTCAAACAAACGAAATGACAACACTGACCGCAAAAATTTGCAAAAACTTTCGTTTAATTGTGGGCTGTGCCAGAAATCTCTCTCAAAAAAAATGTGATTTGACCGCAAAGCGTTCTAAAGGGAACTGTGAGATACTCTTACGAAGGCAAAAAACAACTAAAAAGGTGGTTCCAACTAATCGACTAGTTCTATGTTCGAAAGAACGATGTCATCTCCTTTTTTCCATTTCCATTTAGAGCTTCCAACAAAATAAACGATAAGAGTCTTAAGTGAAAGGGAACGACATCCATAAAAGGAACAACATTACCAAAAATCTAGTTTTTATCTAAAGGCTTTCCCTCGGAGGATCATATGTCACGGTCAAGTCAATTCAGTTCGGCTTAGTTCAGTTTAGTTCAGTTTAGTTCAGTTTAGTTCAGTTTAGTTCAGTTTAGTTCAGTTTAGTTCAGTTTAGTTCAGTTTAGTTCAGTTTAGTTCAGTTTAGTTCAGTTTAGTTCAGTTTAGTTCAGTTTAGTTCAGTTTAGTTCAGTTTAGTTCAGTTTAGTTCAGTTTAGTTCAGTTTAGTTCAGTTTAGTTCAGTTTAGTTCAGTTTAGTTCAGTTTAGTTCAGTTTAGTTCAGTTTAGTTCAGTTTAGTTCAGTTTAGTTCAGTTTAGTTCAGTTTAGTTCAGTTCAGCTGACTTTCTTTGACTTCCGTGCATTTCCGTTTAGTTTCGTTCAGTTTCGTTCCGTTTTTTTTTGTACTGTTTTACTTTGTTTCGTTCCGTTTCATTTTGCTTCGTTTCGTTACTCTTCGTTACGTTTCTTTTTGATTCGTACCTTTTCGTTTTACTTCATTCCGTTTCTTTCCGTTTAGTTCGCTTTCGTTCCGTTCTGTTTAGTTTTGTTGCCTGTATATGGCCTCTAAACAAAATTTGTTGTTTATAACAGGTTTTGATGCAGAGATTTTGTAACCTTTGGAAATCATCAAGCGATTTCTGGCACATCCCTAAAATTCCTCTTAAATCTTTCGCCTCATTCTCAAACATTTTTCAGCGCCAAAAAGTGGGCTAAAATAATTTTACAAATAAATTTCATCAAGCTCATTAAAACTTTCAGCTGTCTTTTGTTATTTGTCATTTTATGCCTCAGTCTTTTGTCAAGCGTTTTGTGGGTTTAAATTTGATTCAACTTTTAATTGTCGGCGCGTAACCCTAACACCCAGTTCTCTGATTACGACTACCCGCCTATTGATATTGATTTAATTTAATTAGTTTTCCCAACACGCCTACCAAATTTGTTGCATTTGGCTAGTTCTAGTTTTTGTTCGGAATGTTTTCATTTGCCACTCACACCCAAAACACTCAATAACTCAAATACTTGGGTTTTTATATGGGTTTGCTGACCCTGCCCCTCGCCACTCAAAAACATCGACCACAAAGTTATTAAAATTTTATTGGTTTTGTTTTTGGAAAGTAGTTTTTGTCGTAAATGCATTTAAGTTGTTCCTTTTAAAGTAAATGACATGCTCGAAATCATATTTTGGTTTATTTAAAGCGTATTTTAATAAAATTGTTGGCATTTTGCTAGACGAAAATGTATCTAAAGAATTGAGGCTGCAATTCAAGCATTTTATTGGAAATAAATTTATTATTTTAGTTTTAATTTATGACTAACGGCTGAGTTTGGTTTAGTTGAGATTTATTAAAAAAAAACCAAATAGTTTCTTAACATATTTATTTAGCAGCAAGCGATTAAGATTCTTTTACGGTTTGCAATTTAAAACAAGATAAAGTTTATGCTGCACTTGAGTTAATTTGAAGCTTGTTAATTTTATTTCTTAATTTTAAAACAAAATACATAATTCATACGACATAAGAATATTTTTGTATTTTGGTCAAATGTTTTATTTACCTAATGGAACATTAACTTCGTTGCGCCAAAGTTAAGATTAATAATTTAATTCTGTTTTCTTTATTCTAAAAAATTTTTTTTATATTTAACCCATTGTTTATAAAACAATTTTTGTACCATTTAAGCAAGCATTTTTTATTCGAATAAAAAGATTAAAGAAAGAAAGATTTTACAAAAAATGTTGGAAATTAACTTGGTGGACTTTGTCACGAACCCTAAGTTCTCTAAAGTGACATGTAGATTTATTAAACACATCAAATTTAATTCTTCCGACAAAATGAGTTGGCTAAGTCGCCACCTTTGGTCTTCACTAGGCCCCTACTTTTCTCTTCACAGCCCTGGTTTTAGTATAAAAGTAATTTTTTTTAACTGGTTTTTTTTTAGTATTTTTCTTAAAAACTTTTGGGTACTTTTACATAAACTTTTTAACTTGACTGCAACAGCTTTTATAAAAATATTAGGGGTCTTCGCAACCTCTCGCTACCAAAATAAATTTTCTATATTGTAGAGAAAAATGTTTTTATTTACTGTACTAGATGACATTGTTTTAAAATCTTAATCTAAAAAGCAAAATAAATGATGGCGATGAGCACGACGACAAAAAAAACTAGTATTTATAGGACTATAGAGAGGCGAATTTGTACAGTACAAAATGTTTTGGATCTAAACCTTTTTTTATATATGTACAAGGTGGCGCAAAAGAAATCACCCTATTGGAAGATGCTCTCATTTTTGTAAATGGCCGCCAATATCAAATCTGTTTTGACATTTGTGGACTAGACAGATACAGAATACAAGTGAATAAGCCATGGAGCGATACACTCCCCAAGAACGCGGAATAATTGTGTCTATTTTTTTTGCGTAACAATTCGTCTGTGGTGTTGGCGCAGCGCGAATTCCGTCGCCGATTTCCCGGCCGTCCGACACCAACTGCGCAAACACTGCGCCGTTTAGCCACTAATCTTGAAGAGTATGAGACCACACGAGACGTTGCCAAGAGTGGCCGGCCCCGGAGCGCCCGTTCTGCCGAAATTATCGCCGCTGTAGCCGAGGACGTCGAAGTGAGCCCCGAAACATCGACCAGACGACGCGTCGCGACGTGCCACGCAATTGGGCCTCAGCCGGCGGTCCCTGCAACGAATTTTGGTCATTTTTGGTCAATTTTGGAATTTCATTCAGAAAAAAAATAAGAGCCAAACAACATCGGATGACTTCTTTTGCACCACCTTGTATATAATTCCGTGTTTTTTTAATGAAATTAAGAGGGGCTACAAATATCATCTTTCTGCTGGACTTCTACTTCTACTTTTTGTTTTACCAAAAATGTTTTATATAGAGATATAATCTATACCTTGTTTTTTTTTAACTTTAATTCTTCTATCAAATGTAACACTTTATTTAATAACTTAAATAAATTGCATAGTTGAAAAATTCACAATAAAAGACATAAATCTACGTCAACAAAAAAATCAGTGTGGTACCGATTGTGTTCGTATGCGTGAACGTATCGAGTTGGAACTTACACTATGTGATAGCCACAGCACATACGGTGTGTACAATGTAAGTTGCACATCGATATGTTGAAATCATGCAGGTGCAAGCTCATACGAAACATTAAAATGCATCATGAAAGTGGGAATAGCAACGGCAGCAATAGCAACCCTTGAACAACAATTTACTTGAGATCATTTCAATTTTGTTGTTCAATTAGTTTCTATTAAAAGAGTTCATCTCATAAAGTATTCACTGTACTTGTACATAAATCAAACGCAAAATACCGCAAATAAAGTCTACATGCAATCAAAACTCTAATATTTTAACAAGTATTGCCAAAGCACGATCGCTTTGTTGGACTTATCAGCAAACTGCTGCTCTATAGATAAGAGCCCACATCTATGCCTAGCCCAGATCCAAATAGACATTACGGAAAACTCATGATGCCTGCCCATGAGGCGACTAATTGTTGCCGATAACATTTTGACTTGCGGCGCTTTCAAAGGCGTTTGACATTTGACATTTACATCAAAGCATTGCCAGCTCTGCTTATGCTTCAAATAATTATTTTTTATTGTTTAAATTTATTGCACACATTAATTATGCAAATATTTGTAAAAACATTTCGTTTTCTACTTCAATATGGCTACAACAAAGTGGCAACATATTGTCACTGTCAGGGCCATAAATAAAGTTGATAAAAGTGGAATTAACACGCGCATAAAATAATAATAAAAATAAAAACAACAAAAAGAGTGTGTTTAATTTATGCAAATTGCATTAGTGCGCAAAAATAAATACTATATAGAAAAAACAAACACAAATGAAACTTAAATAAATAGAAAATGCAAAACAATTAAAACTCTTGCCAGCATTTGTTTTGTTTGTTTATTTAAAATTTGACTACTATTTATTAAGCATTATTTTAAATAATAAATAAATAATTGAAGCACACGCGTGGCTTTGCGGTTTTTTTTGTTTAAATTTGATGTATTTTTCAACACTAATATTTAGTGTATTAACTGTCTGGAAGTGCTAAATAAATTATTGTCTGGCAAATTTAGTAGTTCGTTTGTGGTTTGCGAATTAGAATTCAGTTAAATAGTTAAATAGCAGAAAAAAAACAATGATTTTTTTTTTAGATGAAATCGTTTTAAATAGCAATTAAATATGTAGTGCTTAAAAAAGAAATAATGCAGAATTTAATGTCATGTTTAATGTAATAATCAAATGTATTAAAATAAATTTATATGCGTATTTGTTATAGTGACAATTATTTGTTAGTTATGTATCGATTTTCCTATAAAACGATAGTTACTATTAATTTTGAAAGTAATTTTTTTATTTAGCATTTTTTTAAAAGTGACCATCGATATATTTTAACATTTTATTCTAAGAAATTTCGCCAAGTCGATAAGTCTTTAAATATTTTATTTATTTTCTCGATTCTCTGGTTCTAAACATTTCCATTTTTAAGAGCATCTACTGTACTGACAATATATCGATAGTTACTATTGCTTTTGAAAAGATTTTTATTTTAGTTATAGTGCTTTTTTATCAGTGATCGGCGATATATTTCAACATTTTATTCTACGAAATTTCGATAAGTCGATATTTTTAAATATTTTATTTATTTTCTATATTCTGTGTTTCTAAACATTTCCATTTTTAAGAGCATCTACTGTACTTACAATATATCGATAGTTACTATTGGTTTTGAAAGTAATTTTTTTATTTAGCGTTTTTTTAAAAGTTACCATCGATATATTTTAACATATTATTTTAAGAAATTTCGCCAAGTCGATATCTTTAAATATTTTATTTATTTTCTGGGTTCTGTGGTTCTAAACATTTCCATTTTTAAGAGCATCTACTGTACTTACAATATATCGATAGTTACTATTGCTTTTGAAAAGATTTTTTTTTAATTTATAGTAATTTTTTATCAGTGATCGGCGATATATTTCAACATTTTATTCTACAAACTTTCGATAAGTCGATATCTTTAAATATTTTATTTATTTTCTATATTCTGTGTTTCTAAACATTTCCATTTTTAAGAGCATCTACTGTACTAAAAGTTGCATTTTACAGTTTAGTGTCTTCTGATGCAATATTCATGAGGTTTACTTCATGATTGATGATTGAATGCTGTTCATGAAAACTTTGTATATCAATCGAGTTTACATTTTTCATTTGGCCTACATTCGATACGAGCTAATTACGACTCTAATTAGAACAGCTCGCTCATATCTATAAACTTAAATGCCTTTAACTAATTACTCAATTTGAAACAGATTTTTATTACCAACTTTGAGGAATACCTGCAGTTTTATGGTATCTCTCTTTACGTAGAGCTTAGTTGAATTAGTGCTATAAATGCTAGCCATTAACACTTGGCTATCAACTGCGATATGCATCTTTAACGTGCACTAAACTAGCCGGGAAGCCGGGCAGCCGGGAACCCGGGAACACTCCCTCCCGCATGGCAAGAAATTTAAAACTCTAGCGACAACCATGACGACAAAAAACCGAAGCAACAACAAGCTTGTTGACAGTTGGCTCAGTGTGTGTTGCAGGACGTAAAAACTTGCTGCATGTGGTACGTGTAGTATGAATACACTGAGAGAAAAAGTATGCTAGTAAATATGGAAAAGTTTGGAAAGCACATAACGAGACTGGCACTTGATGAAAGATGATTACATTCCAAAGAAGAAGAAATGTTGGAAAATAAAAGTATGTCGGAACAGGCATAAAAATTCGATAATCAAAATTTGACAGGTGTCTTTCGACACCTTTTGATAGAAATAGTGTTAAAGTTATGAACTAAAATTTTTAGTATATTGTCGTTGTGTAGCCAAGGAAAGTAAATTCAAAAACCTTGGTCCAAAAATTCTTAAAATAAAATTAAAAATAATGAAATAACATTAAAAGTATTGAACAAAGAAAAAACTATGAAACAAAAAACAAAACCAAAAATACTTAAAGTAAGACCAAGAAATATTAAATTAGATTAAAAGTCTTGAACAAAGAAAAACATTTGAAAAAATTGAACCAAGACCAAAAGTTGTATTGCATTAAATGACAAACTTAAAATGTGACCTAAAATTCGTTAAACAAAATTAAAAATCATAAATTCAATTTGAAACTAAAATAAAAAAAATTTATTTTAAAATTTAAGGTCTCCAATTAAGAAAATATTTGCAGCATTTTTAAATTTCAATTTTCTAATAAATGATAATTCTTAAGATAAGATTGTAAAATCTTAAATCGTTTCATTCAAGAATTCATGCAATGAGCCAGTGATATTGATAACAAATTTAAATTTTCTTAGCCTAAGATTTTTTGACTTTAAATTCTAAAAAAAGTTATTTTTCAAATGATTTAGATAAATCTTATTTTAACGTTATCTAAAATCCGAAATAAAGTTTTTGCTCACGATTTTAGACTTTTTTCTGGCTTATTTCAAGCTTGAAGATTTTTATTTTAAAAATAGCTTTACCTCAACCTCAAGCGTTAATATTGTAAAGTTTTTATTAAAGAATTGAGTCGCTTCATTTTCGAAATTCGAATTTTCATAGGAACCAAAACTTAACTTTTTGCCAAAAAGTGTTTTGTTTCTTGGTAGGGCTGGTGCTTCTAATCTACATATCCGGTTACAATCAGATATCCAGTCTTTTTTTGAAAATACAAGTTTTTTATTAATTTACAAATGTTCTTAAACGTTCTCTATATCTTACATACGTATATCGTACATACACAGCCGCACAAAAAATCTTCTTTTGGATCTAAAGGTCAGACCATGTTATCTATATGTTTTTGGGGTCGCTGTCCATAAAACTAGACTTTTGGATCCCTGAATTGAAGCCTTTTTTTGACCTCAGCATCGGATTAAGCGACCACAAAAACATAAAAAAAATATCGCTGGACAACCGATAAAAAAAACAAAAAAATGATCTGGAATTTCTTGAGATTTTTTCAGACCCCTGTTTGGGCTCCAAAAAATAAGGTACAACAAAGTCGATTTTTTTTTTCTATGGCTGTGTTATTTACCAAAGCCCTGACGCTTAAAGTCTTTGCTACCCATATTTTTTCTCGCAGTGTACAAATATGTGTGTATGCTTGTATAGTTTAACGACACCTTAAAACTGCGCTGCCAGCTGTGCCAGCTGTTTGGCTGGCTTTTGCTCTGCTTCCTGGGTTCCCGGGCGCATTCTCTCTCTCTAGCGCTCTCTGGCGGCGCCCTGGCTCGCTCTCGGACGCTTTGACTGCTTTGGCCCTGGCCGCGTGCCGGCATCAAAAAGTCAGCGTCGTATTCCTGCCACATATGTGACATGCTGGCAACCACAGAGGCGTGGCATGCGGGGGTTGCTTGATTTTTTATGTGTTGGCTAATTAAAAAATGAAAAAAAGGGCAACAACCAACATATTGCAATGTTTTTTTTTTTTATTATTATTTTTTTTCTTTCACTGGCACGCACATTAAAAGCGCGAGCAGAACGCGTCAAACGTTTAACAGTCAGTCGTAAAAATCTTTTGACCGTCCGCGCCCCTTTGAATTAAATGCCAAGAGTCATTTAAAAAGGCGTCATAAGTACATTATATAATGCGTGTAAGTGTGTGTGTGTGTGTGTGTGTGTGTGTGTGTGTGTGTGTGTGTGACTTTTGTTTAAGATATTTTCACATTGAATTTTCATTGAAAAATATTGCGGGTTTTTAGCAGCCTGATGATGTGCGGGCCTGTAAAACTTTGATACGCTTCATTTGGCATTTGTACAACATTGGACAACTGTGCAGCTCATTTGGCTGGAAAATTTGCAAATTCATGTAAATTAAAAACTTCCGCTTTTCCCTCGCACAGTTTTACATGCAACTCTTTGTAATGATTTTATTTATTTTTTTTTTATTTATCACATTTTTGTCGCTTTTGCTATAATTTCAATTTAATTTAAACACATAATTGAAAACAATTTGATTTTTAATACAAAAGTGGTTTGCACGTTATTTCCATTAATCTGCACATACACATATAAAAACTGCATTTTCATAATATACAACAATTTTATTGTTAAATCAGTTGTAAATTTGTTAATGCTTTTTCTGTGTTTGCTTTTTTAATGCGCAAGTGAATTATGGCTTATATAGCAGGTAAATGTCGCGTATTAAATTACTTAAGCGGGTAATTGAATTTTGCTTAAATCGAATTATTTTTAACTTTAAAAAAAAAAAATTAAGATTTTACTAAATTGCTTTATTCTCAATCATTTTAAATATATTGTTGTAAAAATAAATAAACAAATAAAAGCTAGTTTTTGATTGATTTAATGCTGGTGTGGACACACTGTTTTGTCAAGGCCCAACGCCTTAAATTCACGTAAAGTGCGCATTAAGAAAATTTCAAGCAGCCAAATATTGTTGTAAAAGAAAGTTAGATAGTTAAAAAAAATGTTTTGGCTGTTTAAATTTAAATTCTGCATTTTGCTGGTATATATTAAATTTTTCATTAAAAAAAGTCAAAATTGAATGTTATCGTAAATAAATTTATTTCTTGTAATTTTTAAATATGTAATTATAAAGTATAAATTAGCTCTAACTTATAATAAATATATGTAATCCAGAGCAACAAAGGCCTTCAAGCTGGTAATTTATTAAATGTCTTATAAAAAACTGTGAATTTATTAAAATACTGGTCTAAAAAATATACACCTACATATATTTTTATTTGTCAACTATTTCTTTTTTTAATTTTTCTTTTGTTTGAAAAAAAATAATGCTTACAAAAAATATTTACAAAAAAAATTCAAATGCAATGAGTCATTCACTTTTAATTATGTTTTAAAAAATGTAAACTTTGAAAAAATTTTAATATATATAAGTAAACTTTTTTTATTTTTTTTTAAATTTTCTTGCTAAGAAAAAAGTAGTGAAAAATGCAAATTCAATCATTTTTTAAACATCATATAAAAAACATTAAGTTACAAAAAATATTTCAAACAAAAATTCAAATGCAATGAGTCATTCACTTTTAATTATTCTCATATGCTTATGTTTTAAAAAATTTGAACTTTGAAAAATTTTTTTTATTTTTTTAAAATTTTCTTGCTAAGAAAAAATAGTAAAATAAAAATTATCAAAATTTATTCATATAAAAATACAAATTCAATAATTTTTTAAACATCATATAAAAAAACATAAATTAAAAAAAAAAAAATTTTTAAATGTACCACTGTTTGCTGCTTTCAAGTAGTAAAAAAATGTATTAAAAAATGTTTAATAAAAAAAATCAAAGTTTAATAATTGTCAATAATTTTTAGACGTCATGTTAAAAATTTTTAAATTTTTTTCTTCTTTCTGCTGCTTCCAAGTAGTAAAAACATTTATTAAAAAATTATTTTCAAAAAAAAAATCAAAATTTAATAATTGTCAACAATTTTTAGACATCATATAAAACACCAAAATTAAGAAAAAAAATTTTGTATTTTTTTTTTACTTTATTCAATTTGTTTTTTTGATTTAAATTATTTTCTCCGGTTTGCTCAGAAAAAATAGTAACTAGAATTCCAAAAAAATGTTTGAAATTAAAAATGTAAATTCAATAATTATAAATAATTTTCAAACATCATATGAAAAACTTTAAATTTAAAATAAAAATATTTTGCACTTTTTAAAATTTATTTTTAAGCTTTTTTTTTTTTCTACGTTTTGCTCAGAAAAAGTAGTAAGAAATTTATTAAAAAATAACTAAATGAAAAAAAAAAAATTCAACGATTGTCAACAATTTTTTATGACTTTAATCAAAAAAAAAATCGACTTAAAAATATATATATTAATTTTTTTTAAAAGTTTGAATGAAAAATATAAAAATTTAACAATTGTCAAACATTGTTTAAATGTTTTTATATGACATTGATACAAAAATAAAAAATTTGACCTAAAAATATATACCTACATATAAGCAATTTTTTTTTTTTTTTATTTAAAAATTTTCTTGCTTAGGAAAAAATAGTAAAAAAAAAATTATCATTTATGCAAATTAAAATGCAAATTCAATAATTTTTTAAACATTATATAAAAAACCCTAAATTAAAAAAAAAAAAATTGTTTAATTGTTTTCTTCTTTTTGCTGCTTCCAAGTAGTAAAAAAATTTATTAAAAAATGATTATTAAAAAAAATCAAAAAATAATTGTTAATAATTTTTAAAAATCATATAAAAAACTTTGAATTTAAAAAAAAATATTTTGCATTTATTTTTACACTTTAAAATTTATTTTTTAAACTTAATTTTTTTTTCTCCGTTTTGCTCAGAAAAAATAGTAAGAAATTTATTAAAAAATAACTAAATGAAAAATATGAAAATTCAACGATTGTCAACAATTTTTTATGACTTTAATCAAAAAAAAAAAAATCGACTTAAAAATATATATATTAATTTTTATACCCTCTACCGTATGGTACAAAGGGTATATTGTGTTTGTGCAAGCCGAAAATGTATGTAACGTACAGAAGGAGAAGTCGGAGACCCCCCAAAGTTACCTAAAGTATGATCAGAGTGACTAGAGAAGTCGATATACCCATGTCCGTCTGTCCGTCTGACAGTCTGTCCGTCTGTCCGTATGAACGCCTAGATCTCAGAGATGGTAAGAGCTAGAGCAACCAAACTTTCAGATAAGATCCCTTATTAATCCATAGGAGACAAGTTTATTTTATTTTTTTGATATCGGGACTACATTATATAGCTCCCATAGGGGTGTTTCAGAGGACCTCGAAAAAAAGCAAAAGTTTTAGATGGATAATTCGTTTGTTTATGAAGATATCATAACCAAATTTGGTAATCGAAAGTTTTTTAGAAACCCCCAGCACTGTACCAAATTTTATCAAAATCGGTTGACTATATCATATAGGTCCCATAGGATCGATCGGTCGAAAATTTGTTTTTTGTACAAAATTCGTTGTGTTTCGTTTGTTTGTGAAGATATTGTAACCAAATTTGACATTAAGAAGTTTTTTAGAGTTCCCAAGCACTGTACCAAATTTTATCAAAATCGGTTGACTATATCATATAGCTCCCATAGGACAAATCGGTAAAAAAATCGTGTTTTGTACAAAATTCGTTGTGTTTCGTTTATTTGTAAAGATATTGTAACCAAATTTGGCATTAAGAAGTTTTTTGGAGTTCCCAAGCACTGTACCAAATTTGATCAAAATCGGTTGACTATATTATATAGCTCCCATAGGGCCAATCGGTCAAAAAATCGATTTTTGTACAAAATTTGTTGTGTTTCGTTTGTTTGTGAAGATATTGTAACCAAATTTGGCATTCAGAAGTTTTTTAGAGATCTTCAACACTGTACCAAATTTTATCAAAATCGGTTGACTATATCATATAGCTCCCATAGGGCCGATCGGTCAAAAAAACGTTTTTTGCACAAAATTCCTCTGTTTTTGGTTGTTTATGAAGGTATCATAATCTAATTTGGCAATCAAATGTCTTTTGGTGTTCGTAAGCAATTTACCGGATTTTATTGCAAGCAGTGGTACAGGGTATCCCAAAGTCGTCCGCGCCCGACTTTAACGTACGCCATCTTTTTTAAATGTTTTTATATGACTTTTAAAGGAAAAAAAATATTGGACCTAAAAATATATATATGTATTCATTTTTTTGTTATTTTGTAACTTGTTGTTCCTATTTTGATTGTTTACATTGTGCTCTTCATTTAACTTTTTAAAATTTAGAATATTAATTTATTCTTGAAATTTTTTTTGAAAAATTCTATGTTCTAGTTCTAGTTCTAGTCTATATATAGTTTCTTAGCTCTGCCCGCCTATTATCATAACTACGCTTGTGAAATAATTTGTAAATAAAAGCTAGCTGGTATACAGTACTACAAGAATTTGTAAATAATCAATACAAGCTCTTGCTACATAAGCTTTATATATTCATATCTCGAAGTGCAAGAATATAAAGTACTCGAATGCTATTTGCTATACATATGTATATGTAGACATACGCTTATGTACATAGTCAAAGTGTGCACAAGAATGTCAGATGTTTATCGGTAACTATCAGTAACAAGCATTTTATTGCATTTCAAGAGAATCACACTACTATAAAATTGATAAAGTTGCAATCAGAGTCAGTTAGTCAATCAGACAGTTTCTTCGTTTGTCAATAGTAAAAAGAAACTTGTTTCTCCAGCACACACTGCACTCTTAAAGGCAAATCAATATGGAATATGAAAAGCAAATCGAAATCGAAATCTTGTCATGTCGCAGCAGGGCAATGAAATCATGAAACTCGTAAAGAAAAGAATCTATAATACTCGCTGAGACTGATAGCAGTCAAATACTAACATTTATAAATACTTATAAAAGCCACATTAACTTTTATGACAGATAAAAAAATGGTGTTTTTTTTTTTGTACAGAATTTTCCGATTTATTTATTTTATTTTACGCACGATTTGAACGCCATAAAACTAATGAGCCTAACCTCAATTATACAGGCGTACTCATATGGTTTATACATATATATTTTACATATATAAATTGTGCACCCATATATCAAGTTATCGGCTAAAATCTAAATTGTATCGACTGCCCGTTCATTAGTTTTACGCACGTAGACAAAAAGTTTAACCTTTTAGTTCAGGAATTCCTTTTTTTTTTTTTCTTGTTGTGCACACTTTTACAACGCCTCTTACTGAGGGGCGTGTCCAAACGTCAATCAAGGTGTCAATCGATGTGTCAGGCGACAGCAATCCTGTCGGGAAACATGCCAAACCAAACCGAACCGTTGTGCTTGGTCAGCCTTATATACATATAGAATACTTACATGGTATGGCCTGTCTCCAAAGCCTGCATAACAAAACTTGTAGTGTTATTTGTCGCTCCACAACAAGCAGAACAACAAAACGGGATATATGTAGAGATAACAGGCTGGGACAGGGGCTCTGGTTCAGGAAGTGGAAGTCAAAATACTCTTTCCGAAGTTGGCATAAGAAGTGAGAGAAATTGTGAAGAAGATATGATCTCTGTAGGCACAGAGGCTATATGGGTCTGTCGGTTAGGTGAGGTTAGGGAAGATAAGATCGAGACCATGTCGAGATTCTGGGTTCAGTTGTGCTGCCTAATAAATATGGCATATAAAAGAATTGTTGCTGGTAAGGACGGGGATGGTATGGCAATATCAGAGAAGAATTTTTTGTTCTTCTTGCTAAGCCATTTTGAGCAATCGATAAAAAGAGAGCCAGGTCAGCTACAGGAAGACTCGTCAGACAGCCCAGATCTTCGAAACAAAAAAAACTCTTCCAGGTACTAGGCGCGTTTTCAAAAAAGTGCATAGCAGTCCCATAACATAATGAGGATGAGTTTACTTCAGGTCAACATGGTTTAGTTGTTGGAAAGCTAAGGTTCATTACCGTAGAATCCGAATCCGGGGTCAGAATTGGCCCATCGCGTCAAGTTTTTGAGATATTTGAGGTTAAGTACCCGAATAACGGCGTTTTTTCCTACTTTTGAGGTTATGTACAGGGCGCAACAATTTTTTGTGGTCTGTCTCTCCATTTACATCATTAAGTACCACTTTTACCCTTTAATTTAAGAGTTCAAGAGATCAATTACGATTTTTTCACAAGGTTATGGCAAATTTCTCAAAATCCTGACGTGATGGGCCAATTCTGACTCCGGATTTGGAAGCAAATTACTTCGGAAATGACCATTAGCTTTCCAACAACTGACATGACTCCGGTATTTGTAGAACTGTGTTATTATCCGAAAATAAAAATTGTTGTTGTTATCGATTTTTTTTTATATGAAATTATAGGCATTACCATCAGTTGGCTTATATAGAAAGCGTTGCCTGATTGTATGCGTTAATATATGGTAGAAAACATTTCCCAAAGTTAGGATTATTATTTTCTGGATATACATACCTATTTCTTTCTATTTAGGTGCATAAACTTGAAGAATTTTAGGCATTTTCAAAAATCTTTACTTATTTATTTATTTATTTACCCTAATATTATAAATGTTCATTTAATAACTAATTACATAGAGTTTAGCCTTTACAGCTTTACAACAAAATCTTTACTTTTTCTACTATCCTCAAAATAAGCCAACTTTTAAAATAAATATAAATTATATAAATATATCGGACAAAATAAGTGAGGCCCCCTTTTTAGGTCGACCTCTTTGACTACCCAATATTCACCACGTAATTATTTTTTTTTTGCTAAATTTCAATTATCGATAACTGAATATTTTTTTACATTTTTTTTACATATGTTTTACATTTCTTTTTTTGTTATTTTTTTAAAAAAAAGTGGTCTTCTCTCGAAAATGAAATCAATTACAATTTACATACAAATTCGATAGTTTTAATTTTTTTAACAAATTTTTTTTTTATATTTTTTCAGCAATTTTTTTTTTAAATTTTTTTTACATATTTTTTATTTTTTTAAAAATTAAAAATTGGTCTTCTCTCGAAAATGAAATCAATCACAATTTACATACAATTTCGGTAGTTTTGATTTTTTTTCCAATTTTTTTCAAATTTTTTTTTAAATATTTTTTGTACATTTTTTTTATATTTTATTTTTTTGTTATTTTAAAGTTAAAAATTAAAAAAGGGTCTTCTGAACTGAAATATTATCATTTTGTTTATGAAATATTATTTTAAAGGAAATAAAGACAAACATTTTTTATTTAGCGTACATGAAAGTAAACTAGGCCATAGGAGAGCGTTCATATACTAAATTTAGTTTTTATTTAAAGCTGGCAACGCCGAATAAGCAAATATTTGCGGTAGAACTAAATTCGTACAGTTTTTTTTTTTGACATTCGAGGTTTGCTTAAATGGAGAAATTGGAATAAATACGTAAAGATTTATTTATTGTATTAAATTAAATAGTCTATCCAAAGGTCTTCAAATTATTTAAGGTGAACAGTTTGCGCTCTGGGACTCTCTGCCCAACCAATAAGATACCAAATTTAGTATGCCCAACCTCTGTTAGGGTATAACAATGAAGACAACGACCAAGTGACAACTTCATGAACTATTCAAAGAGCTTGTCCCACAGGTGTAGCAGCTGTTATCCCACTGACTGACTCGTGGTTGAGCTTTAGCGAGCAACTTCAGTTTAGGGCTTCTGTGCATGGCATGCGGCATGGTGCATGTGGCATGCAGACTGTGGTCACCTTGCACTCTAACCCACCCGGTTCGAGTGTAACACCCCGATCACATGTTCCCTTTCCTCTCCCCCACTTAGCTCTAAAGCTGTCGCTGTTGCGGCTTGTCAGCTGTCAGTATGGCCGCAGTCGCAAGCTCTGAATCCGAACTGGTAGCTCCCATTGTGGCTAGTATTCATATAATTTGCTATTCAGTCTGTTGAAAGCTTGGCATAAACAATTCACTCGATTATTATTTTATTTTGTTATTCTTATATAATAGTCTGGCAATTTGATTTATTTAATGATAAATAAATATGTAGCGTCAAAAAGGACGTCATTTTAGAAATTAATGTTTGCCTTTTGATTGAAGTACGGATAAAAGTCAATTACAATTTGGGTAAATGAATAAATTTGATTAGCTTAAGACTTAAAAGCTTCAAATTTGAATACTAACTAAATAACTAACTAACTAAGTGAACAACTTATTTGCATAAGTTGAGTGAAATGTTTGCTTAACAAAATTTACATTTATACAATTTTTAATTATACTAATTTTAAAACAAGTTGCTAATTGGTTTTTCCTTTCTTTCTTTCATTGCAGGTATGTTCATTTGCTGTGCTCTTCACACAGAAATTACAATTTTGTAAGTAAATAAATTTGGAAGGTTTTGTTTTTTGGGACTAAGCCTTAGGGTTGCGGAAATCAAAGCGCTAAAGTTTGGGGCTGCCAACTGGCTGCAAAATGAACAACACTGAGGAAGAATCTCAGGCCAGTTGTATAAGCGAATATTTAGGTTTTTTCTAGAAAACATTTTTTTAAAGAAAATTCAATTTTTTTTAAACAAAATTTCAATTTTTTTTTAACAATTTTTTTTAGTAATAATAATTTAAGTTAAAAAGTTTTACTGGATGTACATTTGAGCGTATTGAACGTCCGTTTTGAGAATTTTTACTGGATGCCTTTTTTGAAACATTTTAAACGAAATTGAAGACTAAATTGATAAATTATATAAACTTTCGACTTAAAAATAAAATCAAAATTTTCTACCGATTTTTGAGACAGAGGTTGGCAAAATCCTCTCTTGAAAAGAGAAACCAGAAAATTTCAATATATTCACATAAATAAAATAATTGAAAAGAATTAAATTGAAAAATTGTAGAAAAAGTAGGTCAAACCGAAAGAATTTTTTCGGAATCGGTTTTACTTAATACAATTTATTTGGGTCTATATCGAATATATTTAAAAATATTTGAAAATAAAACTTCAATTTAATATTAACATTATGGCAGCTAAATCATTCTTACCGATAAATATTATTTAAATGCGAATAAATACATCTTCCTATTTCCAAAAATTTTGTTCGATTTTGAATATGTAGAATTTTTTTTCGGAATTTCTCTGAACCATTTACCGAATTCGGAATTTATTTCTACCTCCGGCTACAAAACTATTTATAATGTGAATTAATTTCTTTTAATAAAATAAATGAATAAATAATCTTTCTACCTACCCTTCTTTTGGAGCGCTTGCCTTCTAAAAAGATTGATGTCGAAAATTTGTTGTTCGAAATTTATCAGAACCATGTACAGAATCCGGAATTTGTTTCTACCTCAGCCTGCAGGCCCTTGTTGCTCCGGCTACAAAACTATTTATAATGTAGAATAAATTTCTTTTAATAAATATATAAATAAATAATCTTTCTACCTACCTTTCTTTTGGAGCGCTTGCTTCTAAAAAAGATTAATCTCGAAATTTTGCATAACAAGCTTTAAATCTTATATACTACTTTTGAAAAGCATTTCAAGATTTTTCTGAATTAATCGCACAGGTTGGCAAAACTATTTGTTACCTAAAAACTTTTCTTGGTAAGATGAACTACAAAGAATTTGTTGCTGAGAATAAGAAAATCATGCCTTTTCGAAAATCTTCTAAAAAAATGCATTTAGATTCGGTTAGGTTCGAATATTAAAATTAGAAAAAAAATTTAAATTAATGTCCGTGGAAAATCAGCATCTATTAAGCTCCCTAGTAGCCCTGGGGCTTCTCATCCTGTACAATCTTCTAAAAAAATTGAGATGAACCGAAGTGGTACCTATATCCATCTGCTGACTAGCGCGTCACACTATTTAATTATATGTTGGACGGATTGCTCCTCAATCTTACAGATGCAACAAAGTCCCCGATGCCAATTTTTCTCTTATTTTTTGTAAGCCTGAAAATATTGGGAAAAGCCTTGAGTGGGAATCAAACTTCTTCCAGTTTAAGTAACTAGAAGCCTTTCGAAATTTAACTGAATTACCGTATTTATCTCATTTCTTTTGTTCACAAAATGAACTTTGAACTACTTTTTTTTAATAAGGCTTAGTTTAAATAAAAGTTCAGGTCTTATAAAAATATACCTCTTGAAAATGTTGTGAAATTTTATTGAATGGGAATCGAACATGTTCGAATCAAAATATCTAGAAACTTTTCGTAATTTAACTTAATTACCGTATTCCTCTCATTTCTTTTGTTCACAAAATGAACTACTTTTTTTTAATAAGGCTTAGTTAAATAAAAGATCAGGACTTGCAAAAATATACCTCATGAAAATGTTGTGAAATTTTTTTAATGGGAATCGAACATTCATCTTATTTCTTTTGTTCACAAAATGAACTAATTTTTTTTACTAAGGCTTAGTTAAATAAAAATTCAGGACTTACAAAAATATACCTCTTGAAATTGTTGGGAAATTTCTTTGAATGCGAATCGAACATGTTCGAATCTAAATATCTAGAAACTTTTCGAAATTTAACTGAACTACCGAATACATCTTATTACTTTTGTTCACAAATTGTACTTTGAACTAGTTCTTTAAAAAGGCTCATTTGAATTGAAATCGAAGTAAATTAAGATATATCGCTAGATATTTTAAATCTAATCGACTATGTTGCTACATGTTTTGAAGTGAATCGAAATAGGAAAATTAATTGATATTGAATAAAACTTCTTCGAAAGTATAAGCCTTTTGAAATTGAACTGAATTACCGTATTCATCTCATATCGTTTGTTCATAAAATTAACTTTGAACTACTTCGTTTTTATAAGGCTCAGTTTATATTAAATTTGAGGACTTATAAATATATACTTCTTGAAAATGTCTAATGTCTAAATATCTAGAAACTAGAACTACCGAATACATCTAATTCCTTTTGTTCATAGATTGTACTTTGAACTAGTTCCTTAAAAAGGCTTATTTGAATTGAAACGGAAGTAAAAGGAAATTAAGATATATACTTAAATTTAAAATTAGTTGATATTTTTTTAAAATGTTTGAGCTAAAAAATTTCTTTATATAATTGAAAACAGGCTTGATTGTTTGATATTATAGAAGTTTTTATTTGGACCAGGAAATTTTTCGACATAGGTTTTTTGATTTAAAAAAACTTGCCTCGCATTGTTGCCCAGCTTGACTCACTTGTGAACCAGTGTATCCATAGCTTTTTAAATATGAGCCATTTGATTTGCAGCTGTCGGGCTTGGGAAGCGCTTATATTGCCTGCTGCCTTTGACCTTTGAACCCTGTAAGGTTTACTTACGTACCCAAGATGCTTTCAGTGTTTACATGCCTGCCAAAAAAAACAATTTTTTAAACATAATCAGATTTTGGCTAGCATCAAAACAACCAAAGTTAATCCGCTAAAAATTTGAAAATAATTTTTATTAATTAAATTCAGCTCACACACCCATACACACACGCAGAAAAGCAGCTTAAAAATCATATTTCACCAAGTTTCCACAAAGGCCAACAAAATGATGTATCTCCTGCAGCAACTGAAGCTATAAAGTTTTGGTCGTTTTTTTTTGGGGGAGGGCGCAGGGTATTTTTGAATGCTTTTAAATGAAATTGTAGCTTCTAGCATTTCAAACTTGTCAACAAGTACGCAGAGCTCTAAAAATTTGAAAGCAACTGTGAGTTTTTTAATCAATAGGTAGCCGCAGGACTTTGTTAATAAATATTGCGCTGCGCCTGGAGTTCACAAAATGGCCAAAAATTGCCCAAAAACACCCTCGCAGCAGCCGGCAGCCCCACTCTAAAGCTGCTCTCAAACACGACAGATATAAATTAATATCTTTCCATTGACGCTCGTGTTCTGTCAACCTACACATTTGCTCTGAGCTGCTCCAAAATGAAGCTATTCGTTTGGGGCCTGTCTGGGTTTGGGGTTTACCTACCCGCACTTTGACTTTTGAACCCACTACGTAGTGCTGCCTTTTGACACCTGTCGAAGTGACCTTTTTTTTTGTTGAACGGTAGGCAATTTATTTATTTTTTTTAATTTGTTGACATTGCTGCCTTAGTCCTGACCCTTGTGCCAATATTTATTTTAATTTGTTTGCTTCACCAACAAAATAATTTATATTAATAGGCCTACTCACTCACTCATCCAAACAGCTAGTCTTTCACTCTCGCTCTATCCTTTTTGGCTTATTAAAAAATTTAGCCCCATGTTAGAAACTAATTAAAGTGTATAACTGGCTAGGTTTTCTTCCATTTTTTTTTTTTTTTTGTATCCTTAACAAAAAATTACAAGCCATAAACGGCTGCAGATAGATTACTGACCCATTTTCATGCGGCTTGAAAATTGCCACAAATTTTCACAGTTTTTTTTTTTGTAATTTTTCAACCATGTTTTTGTTTTTTTTGCTGCCCTAGTAAGTATTTTCTTTATCAACAAGCTTTTTGTGTTGTTTTTTCTCCTCTGCTGCTTTTTCTTCCACTTTTTCGTTTACTTTATGTAATGTGCTGCTAGTAACAGTTTTTTTTCTCCCTTGTTTTTGTTGTTCGGCTTTCTGGACAGACTAACAAAAAAAAGGTCGCTTTTTACCCTATTAAATTATTTTTCATGTGCTTTTTGGTGAAAAAAAATTAAAGTTCTTCTGGCTCTAGATTGTAACAGTTTTGCTCTTAAAGGTGGCTTCAAAGTGAGTTCGACAGTTTTTATAAGTTTTTAGCACTTAAAGTGCTTTATTGGCATAATATTTTATAGAGTGTTGAAGAGCTCACCTAATAAAATCGAATGTTTGTTTTAGCTTTTCTAAGTGGGTTCGACAGTTTTTGTTAGGGTTTTTCACTTACAGTGCTTTATGGGTCTAATAAAAAGTTTAATGTTTGTTTAGTACTAGATTAAAATAGTTGGGCTAAATTTTTCACTGATATATTTTTTTTTTTATGCATAATCTATGTATGATTTATGAATTACGAGTTGTTATATATATGCTTTAAAACCTAAAAGAGATATGCGGTTTATTATCTATGGGTTGCTTTATCATTGTACTTACTCTTGTTGGCAGAAATGCAAAAGTGCACAACTAACGTGTGTAGCAACTCTAACAATGATGCAGAAATGCAGAAGTGCCCACTAACAAGCTGAACAACTGCCAGCAGCTGCTTAAAAATGTTCTATGGCTTGCCTTTTAGTTGAGGTGAGAGTTGTTGAATTGTTGGTTGTGAGAATAATGTCTTTCAAAAGCAGGAAAAATAAAGTTCTGTATAATATAAATTTTGGGAACTTAATAAGACCCATTATAACATATGCTTCCCGGATATGGTTTAACATTGCACTATCATGAAACTCAGGAGGAGGATGGAACGAAAGCTTTTGAGATCCTGCAGATCTCTATTTAGAAAGCCAGAGAGCTCATACATCCATTACTAGTCGAATCTAAAGCTATATAATACAGCTTAAATTTGCAGAAATTAGGTTTTTATAATCGGTCTAATAAGGAAACACATATTACGCTGCTTAAATGAAACAGAAAATAACGAAATTAGAGCACCTTTTTTTTTGAAAGCAGGGAATATCTTGAGCATTCGATAGAAATTGTATTCCCCCCCGCCTGAAATTTTCATTTACCTCGATGAGAAAGGGTACATTAATGACAATTTTTGGCATACCTATAATTTATCACATACACAGAAGAGCAAACCAAAAAACATTCATTACAAACATACTTACTCAAACAAATAAAAGATTCGATTCTCGTATAACTGAGTTCGATAAAAAATATTCCATAGTTATTTCTTATTTATTATTATTATTATTTCTTTTGTGAAAGTTTTTTGTCAAATCTTGACTTATTCTCATTTAATGTGTTTTCAATATCAATTGACTTGGATGTCGCTCTCCTGAACTTATGATACAGGATCGGAATTCTTTCTCTGAACTTCGGGTGGTACAAATCCATTGTTTATAGCAGCTTCGATATACCTTTTGTCTGCGTGGTAAGGTGCAAATATAATGGCATTGTCCATTCACAACTTCAATTATTAGAAATATATTTTTGACAGCTGTTTAGTTTTCAAACTCGCTAGAAGCATTAAATAATATTAAAAAGAGTATAAAAAATATACTATATAGGTGCTATATATAGATATTGATGCTTTTTAAAAAACTTTTTGGACAAAAATGCCGTACGTTAAATACTTAATTGTTTTGAGTCGAAAGTATGTTTTAGCCGTTGTCAACAAATAGCTGATTAGTTTTCTATTACACTACAAGCACTAAATAGTACCAAAAATAGTATTAATAAAAATATGTACACACTGGCATAGTTGGCACTTTTTATTACAACACAGTTTCTAGCACGATTTTTTTTTTTAAATGTTTTTTTCTTGTCAAATAATTAAATTAAACTATTATATAATATACTCTAGTTAGTTTTCGATGTGAAGAGTCTGGGTCGATGATAATTTTTTTTATTGTAGTATGGTGTTTTTGGATTGTTCTGCACTTCTGCCTTTCTGCATTTCTGCCCGACAAATGAGCACCATAAAATAATAAAAAAATGTGGTACAGTCGAGGCGGTGCCCGACAGCGGAATACCCTGTACCTTTTGTGTCAAAAAAATTTTTCCTGCATATTCCATCTAAGAACTTTCCAATTGGAATTTATTTTTTTTTTGGTGTAAAACGATATTTATACCTATAAGTTCCCTAAATTTGTACCGATTTTGATGAAAATCGAAAGTTACGTCAAAGAAGCTATTTTAATTATATTGGGTAAGTTTCAAGTTGATATGTTAAGGGGTGTGGGAGAAAACACGGTAAATCGATTGCGGGGGGTGGGGGACCGCATCGATAAAATTTGGATGTGGATTTGTTCATTAGAGCCACATGAATGAGCTTACCAAAAATTGTGATTCTAGGTCACTTGTAGCCATAATTGCGTAGAGTCAAATATTGACGCAGTTTATTGGCAAGGGGAGGTGAAATTTGCACATTTTTGACTATAACTTCTGTTGTATTTGTCCGATTTTGTTCATTTTTTACACATAGATGCATGTATCCAATGAAAATATTAAACGGTGTGGCTAAAAACCGCGAAAATCTACAGCGGGGGAACGGGGGAAGGTATTGACATGATTCAACAAACTTCATCTGCTTAGGAAATATGCGCACCAACTGGTAAAGTTTCGTATCTCTAGCTCTTATAGTCTCCGAGATCTAGGCGTTCATACGGACGGACAGACGGACAGACAGTTTTCAGACCCTTTCCAAAAAAATATTTGTGTCCTCCAGCTTCTTTAAGTAAGAGCTTTAATTGGTAGCAGTGCGGCACCTTGATAGAAGTCAAACTAACACTACGTGTGTTTTCAAAACTTCAAATTAATGGAGCATTCTCAAAATTTATAATTTTTTTTTTAAATTTGTCCTATGCAGTCATTAACTATTGTTTGAAAAAAAAATACTTGGATAAGATAATTGTTGCTTTTTAAAATTATAAAAAAGAGGTAACAATCATTAAAAATTTAGTTTCAAAAGGGGTTTGTCTCACTAGTTTGAGCAGATTATTCAAAGAGCGAAAATAAATATTGCTTGGAAGTGATGTACTCAAAGATCCGCCATCTTGCGGAGTCGATAGACACAGTCAGGTTCGCAAACAGTCCAAGTCCTCATAGAATGGTTTTCCCAGTATATCCTAAGTGCATTTTCACATAACGTCTACTCCGCAGAGTCAGCTTCGACAATTTCTATTATTGACTGAATCATCATCTTTCGCGAACGTAGAGATCAAAAGAATTGATAATAAACTGGCATCATACTATTCATATGAAGCATTTCTAGTATTACCTGAATCACCTTATGCTCGAAGTTTTGGATTCAGTTTTTCTTGAACAAAAAGGGAGTGATAGCGGACTTGCATACTGCTTTCCATATTAAATATTTCCAGAGACCCTTCTTGGCAAAGTTTTGGAAAGAGAGCGTAGAAAAAGTGACAAAGAAGTGGCTCTGCTTATGAGCATTGTCTACTATCTTAAGAGTTCCAATTTTGCCTAAGTTTTGAAGTTTGGTTTTTTTCGATTAGAGAGCTCATCCTGCTTACCAAATGGGCATTGTCTATAATTGTAAGAATTGCCTTCTTGCCGGAGCTTTGTAATTCTGTTTTTCTTGACCAGAGAGCTTAGAAGAATGACAGCTAGACTTAAAATTCTAAAGTCGTTCTGCCTTTTATGTTTCCCACAAAATATTTTACTTATGCTGCCTTACCAGGTCTTTCGAAAATCTGTTGTCCCCAAACATGCCGCCTTTATGATATGAGAGAGTCTACTATAAATTTTTTCCCCATTTCTTTAAAAAAGGAAGTAATATAGCTACCCCTGCATTATGTCTCGGACACATGCTATCTTATCTCACTTATAGCTCGAGTTTTTCAACCCAAATAATTTCTAGTTATTTGTCTCAAATATCTCTGCTTTATCAAGGCAATAAGAACTAACTGCATTGACCATTTTCATAATTTCAACAAAAGTTCTTCCTTTGTAGCTACCCCATGTTGACCACACACAATATCTCTTGTTATTTATGTTTAGTAGCAACTATTTCATTTTTGAAATATCCAACCATATTGCCAATAGCTGATAAAGTTGCTTCAACTTTTTTACTAAACTTTTTGCGGTAATAATATCTCATATTATTGGTTATAAAGCTGTAGCCACAAACTTTTAGCCCAACTGCTGACTCAACTTTTCAGCTTAGATCCACACTCAATCAGCTTGGAAAATAAACAAGAAAAATTGCATTAAACAATTTTCAGAGAGAGCAAAGTCAAATTCAAATCGCATTCATTCAACAAAATGGCGACGCCAGTCAAGGACTCGCAAAATGCAAATGAATGTGAATAGCTAACATCATTTAACTAGCGACTTGGTTAAGTTAAGACAAACCGCGCCATCAAATTCAATTAAAAACTGCTGACTACCGGAAAAAAAAATTAAATAAGAGTTGCCAACGTTCGACAGGAAAGTTTAAGAAAACAAAAGCGCAGAATTAACATTTGTCTAGGAAGATGAAGAAGAAGACGAAGATGACGATGGCTTTTGTAGAGAGTGTCGATGATATGACTGCCATTAAGGCCAGGCGTAAGTCAAAATGCGAATGAATTGACGTGCTGTGGACAGGAGCGGATTAAGGCGTGGGCCCGGGGCGGCCGTTTGGACGCCTTATCGCTTAAATGGCGATATACTGGAGCAAAGCTGCGTTTATTACTTGTCTAAGAGAAGTTTATTTAAAAAAAAAACATTTTTGATTTACTTTTTCGATAATTTCGAATTGTTAGCATAAATTCGAGAATTTTAGTTTGGAGATTAAGATTGGACAATGTAACATAATTTTTTAAAAAAATTTGGTTTCTTACATTTAAAAAACAAAACATTAAAAAATTTTCGTTTTATTATTTTTTATAATTGTTCTACCAAATCGATTTGATTCATATTCACAGCAAATAAAGAACTTATAAGAACACGTTAAAAAAAAATGGTGATATATTTGAGGAGCATATTATACTTAAAAAAATAAAATTTTTTTTTTTTAAATATGTGTTGGTTAAAAAAAAAGAAATATTTTTTTTTTTAAAAAGCACTGTTGCCAACTTAGATAAAAAAAAAAATGTTGTCAAAAATATTCAGTAGTATAGTCACAATTAAATAAAAACGAAAAACACGTTTTTTTTTTTTTTAAATTAAGAAATTTTGTGAAAACATTTTTTTCCCATATGCACCGAACTGCACTATTAGTTTCCAAAAATCGCCTGGGGCAGCTTCCAGTACCTTATTTATAGACCCTTTAGTTGGCTGAGTATAAAGTGTTCCGAAATTTTAATTTACGGGAAACACCATGGAAAATTTTGAAGAAAAAAGAATATTCGACAATCACCATTCATGTGTAGCATAACATAAATAATCGTTAAACACATAATCTAAGGAACACTTATCTTTAAGTCTAGCAACAGCTTTAAGCATTTATAATTGATTTTTTAAGTTTTTAAAAATAATAATTATGAAATGTCCGGCAACTTTTTGAAACTTTTTAAATACTTTGACGTAGTTTTAAAAATACAGATAAATAAAGAAAACATCTTTCACTATAAATTTATCTTGAGCTCCACATTGCAAACGGCCCTTTGTGCCCTCATAAATTGAAAACGTTCCTGGCTGCAATAAATCCCATTTAATTACAAAAAATGAATTGATGTTGATATTGAAAATCGAAGAAAACATGTAAAATAAAATTTGACAATAAGTTAATTGTGGGCGCCTTTGCAACCTCACAAATTCAATCCGTCCCTGGCTGCAGACTAATTAAATTTAGTTACAATAAAATAACGTAGTGTTGTTATTGATAATTTAAGAAAACGATTAAAATTTAATTCCACGATAAGTTCAACTTAAGCCCCAAATTGCAAGCGCCGCTTTGCGCCCTAACAAATTAAATCCGTCCCTGGCTGCAGACAAATTCCATCTAATTACAATAAAATGTAGCAGAAAGCTTTTTGTGGTTAAGCGCCGGAGCCTAGACGCAGGATAAAAGCAAATGGCAATTGCTTTGGCAGGCACCTAAAATGAGGCACTTTGAGCTGATTAGCTGTAGTTAGTAGGCACTGGGGGACATCCAGTCAAATCTTCCCAGACAGCATACAAATTATACAAAATGGCTGCCAAAATACACATTCGATTTGCTTGCATTCCACTTCAATTCGCTCCGAAATAGAACTGATTATGCAATTTTAATTAAAGTCAAGCCAAGGCAATTCAGACAACAAAAGACGACAACTGATAACAAAAGCGAGAAAAAAGCGCAAAAGAAAGGAGAAAAGCAAGTAAAGGACATACGCAGGATGTTGATGTTTATGATTGTTGCGTTGATGGCCGCCAGGCAAGGCTTTTGTTCTTATTTCTATTCTTTTGCTTGGTCCACTTTTAATTCAATTACGTTTTGTGTCTTATCAGCAACACAACAACAACAACAGCAAAGCTACAACAAAAACAGCAACGTCGTCATTTGGCGCTAGAAATTAATGAGCGCTAAATTAGTAAAGATTATGCCATTAGGGGTTGCTTTTCCGGCTGCATCTTCTGTTTTCCCGGGCAGCGGCCTCTTCTAGTCTGTCTTCTTGTTCACAGCCTCATCAGGCTAGTCAACTCACAGCGTTGTCTGATGATTTTTATTGTTTACTTGACCTAATTTTCTTTTCTGCCTATTGCCGTATTTGTCGGCAGTTTTCTTGCACTGTTTTGTGGTCACACTGTTTTGCACAACACTAATGGCTCCTAGGTATTGGTTGAGTTGTGTTTACACGACTAATTCGTAAACCAAACCAATATCAATCAAATTTGATTAAAACGAGCAATTTATATTGCATTTGTTGTTGTGCAGGAGTCTAACTATGAGTTGGAATTTTGGTTCAAGCTTAAAAAATTTTTGTGAGAAAAAATGTAGAAATGTTACGGGCAAATACCAAAATTCAGGAATAATAAATTTTGCGATTATCTAAATTAATAGAGCTTTAATATATTACATATGCTTCTCTAATTTTTGGTATATTTTAAACAAAATTGGGTTAATTCAGTTGAATATCAAATTTTGGTATTTTTTTTTTGTTTCATTTTGGAAACGCCATTCCAAAAATTCATTAATAATGATAAAACTAGTTAAATACCAAAATTTCGACCTTTTTTTTTTTTTGGTATTTTGACAACAATATGCCGAAAACTTAACTATTTATATTTAATACAAAATTTTTTATTTTTTTGCGCTTTGGCAACCCTGTGTCAAAAATGAATGGTATTTCTGGGTATATTTTAAATACATATGTATCAATTGGATAAAACCAGTTGAATATCAAATATTCGTATTTTTTATTGTGGAAACGCCCTCCCAAAAATTAATTAATAATGATAAAACTAGTTGAATACCAAAATTTCCACTTTTTTTTTTGGTATTTTGACAACAATATGCCGAAACTTAGCTATTTATATTTATTACCAAATTTTTTATCTTTTGCGTATTGACAACCCTATGTCAAAAATGAGGTAGTTTGGTATTTCGGAAATAGCTATCATCTATTTTTGATTTATTTGATAAAACTTTTTCAATACCAAATTTTGTTTTTTTTTTTGTTTCTGGTAATGCTAGAAAAAATTCATATTTATCAACTATTTGTGATTTTCCAAGTTTTTTGTATTTTTGCAACGGTATTCCCATAATGAATTATTCGTTTGATGAAATAAGTTTAATACTTCATTTTGGTATTTTTTTTTGTAATATTGGCAACGGCATTCCATTAGATAATTAACTACTTTGTGGTTTTGTAATATGTTTAAAAAAATTATTAATTTTATAAATAAGGTTGAATACTAAATTTTTGTATTCTGGCAACGATATGCCAAAAAATCATTTATTTGGTATTTTTGAAATATGTATTAACTATTTGTGACTTATTTGATAAAAGAAATAATTTTTTTTCCAAAAATTAATTTTCACTGCTAGAATCAGTTAAGTTTTATCTGGGTATTTTTTTTTTTTTGTTTACATTTTTGCAATAATTATGTAAGTATGCATACTAGGGTGGCCATTTTTGCAACATTTCACGATTTCAATTACGGATTCGCCTAAAAAGATTCCCTTTTACCTGCATATAGTGCCTGTAAAAATTAAAGACGATCTGAAACTATTTGATGGGCCGTACTAGCGGCGGCCACCCTAATGCATACTTTATAGTATTTTAAATATTCATTGCAGCAAAATTGTCAGTGTCACAACTTTAGGTATCACAATTTCAAAATTTTAAATTAAGACGTCGTTATTTTATTATTTGAGATAATAGATAAGTAACAAAAATTAAGCAAATAGGAATATATCAAAAAAGTTTGGTTCGTTTTTGAAGCTCAGTCTATATAAAGACGACTAGTCTAAAAATTGTAAAAAATTCACATTTTAAATATTTGAAATCAAAAATGGGAAAATAGCACACTTTTCATTATTAAATATTAAATATAATTAAATATAATATTGAGCACGAAACAGCTGACAAATGTCAGAATGGCAGCAGCTGTCAGAATTAAAAAAAACACCCTATGCTTGTAACCTGCTCATTCAAACCAGATTCAAATGTTTAAATGTGGTGATATTTTTGGGTGGACCCAAACAACTAATGCTTTAAATAGCTGGTATTTTTTTCACTTAGCTAAACCAGATTTATTTATGCATGTTTTATACATAAAATAACAATTTATTGCCACCCACTTACATTATTTAGTATTTTTCTAGTATTTCCAACACATCGATTTTGCTCGTTTGAACGCGCCTGCATTTTTTTCTCTTGCTCATTTTGTGTGGCCGCCTTTGGCATGTTATTGTCTCTTCCCAACATTTTCTTTCTCTATTATAAGCAGCCAACCACTCTCCTTAACTCTTGGAGACCACAAAAATTTATATGAAAAATAGTTAAGTGCTGCAAAATGTTAAAAATTATGCAGGTAAATTGCAATTTCTATAGTTATTTTAATATAAATTCTCGAGCTAAACTAAACTATTAAAAATTGCAATTGCAAAGATTTTGAAAAAAAGTAGTTGGCTTGAAAGCTGTAAGTTCATTGACAAGGTTTATGTACAAGTACAAGTAAATCTCAAAGGGCTGTCACATGCATTTCCGTCGCATAGGTGTGGGAGCTCACCCTTAGCATATCCGTGCCCATCTCAGCCAGCATTTAACCCTCTGCGGCCATGCATATTGTTTTCAAAGTCACATTTAACATTTAACCTTTCATTTTCAAAACAATTGCGTCTGCTTATAAAAAATGAATTCGTACATGAAATGCACGAAACACAAATGAAACGAATGCCAGGACCCAGTATCAAGGGTTGCACAAACCATTCAGTCAGTCAGTCAGTCAGTCAGTCCGGGCGCAGGCAACCTGCGGTGACTGTCAGCATACAATGGTTAAAGTAAACATTTGTATATTGGATGGACAGGGAGTCATAGAGTTCTAGGGGGAGTGAAGAAGTTGAGGTTCGTCAGGCCATTCAAATTAAAATGTATAAAACAGAGGCATGCGGCGTGGCAAATGTTAAAAAAATGTCTATGTTGGCATGCCCGGCATATTCCCAAAAGCAATAACGATGACAGCCAGGTTGATGAGCAGCCTTTGGGAACGGGAGCGGTGTGTAGGAGTGCGAGCAGGATCTGCAGCGTGTCATTCCTTTACATACTTGTATGTAAATATATATACATATATATTCCAAGGCTGCAACCGTTGTAATTTATACAAGCAGCTTTGGTTCAGGGATGAATGCGCTGATTTTGGTAACTGAAGAATTTGCTGAGCTAACCAAATAGGTTAATATTGTGTCGGAATTAGGAACTTTGAGCTGGTAAACTAATATATCAGATTAAGAATTTATTGCATATGAACGTAAAAAACTCTTAATACATCGTTTCGGAAGAATTTTGGAGAATTGGATATGGAACGATGAGTTTTGAAGATTGCTTTGATCTTGGTTCCTGAATCATTTTGATGAGATAACCAAATAGGTTAGCATTGTGTCGGAATTAGGAACTTTGAGCTCAGATTAAGTATTTATTGCAGATGAATGTAAGAAACTCTTAATACTTCGTTTCGGAAGAATTTTGGAGAATTGGATATTGAACCGATGTGTTTTGATGAATGCTTTGATTTTGGTTCCTGAATCATTTTCAGAGTTATGTTTTTGCTCTGCTTTCTACTGCTTCAATTTGTTTATAAAAATCAGACAAAGACTTTGTGGAATCTTGCATTTTGGTTTGTATGAAAAGTGTTTCAGATTTGGATTTTTTTCAGATGATCCAAAAAAAAAAGTTTAGAATCACTTTTGAAAGAGTTTTGGAGATTTGCATATAAAACCCTTTTGTCCTGATAAGCATTAATTAATTAAATTAGTGTAATTAATGTTTCCATTCAAGTTTTTTTCTTCACTGTCATAAAAAGCTGTAAAAAACACGTCATCTCAAATTCTTCTTAATTTTTATTATTATTTTCTTTATTCAGCTTTCAAATTCGTTTCGAATGTTGCAAAAAATTAAATTTAAAAGATAAGACGTGGAATTTAAATTCGTTAAAATCTGAGTTCCGAATTAGGCTTCGACCTTATTTCTACATTTTCAAAAGTCAGAATACTGCATTTATCTCAACTAAAGATTCTGATCCTAAAAAGAGTTTTACTTCTATTGAAATCATATAAGGATTAAAGGCTTTGGATCGATGGAGCAGTACAAACAGACCAGAATACATGATCTTGAACAGCTGTAAAAAACACGTCATCTCAAATTCTTCTTAATCTTTATTATTATTTTCTTTATTCAAATTCGTTTCGAATGTTGCAAAAAACTAAATTTAAAAGTTAAGACGTGGAATTTAAATTCGTTAATAACTGAGTTCCAAAGTAGGCTTCGACATTATTTCTACATTTTATAATATCAGAATACTGCATTTATCTCAACTAAAGATTCTGATCCTAAAAAGAGTTTTACTTCTATTGAAATCCTATAAGGATTAAAGGCTTTGGATCGATGGTGCAGTACGAACAGACCAGAATACATGACCTTGAACAGCTGTAAAAAACACGTCATCTCAAATTCTTCTTAATCTTTACTTTTATTTTCTGTCTTCAGCTTTTAACTTCGTTTCGAATGTTGCAAAAAAATTAAATTTAAAAGATAAGACGTGGAATTCAAATTCGTTAAAAACTGAGTTCCGAAGTAGGCTTCGACCTTATTTCTACATTTCAAAAGTCAGAATACTGCATTTATCTCAATTAAAGATTCTGATCCCCAAAAGAGTTTTACTTCTATTGAAATCATATAAGGATTAAAGGCTTTAGATCGATAGAGCAGTACAAACAGACCAGAATGCATCATCTGCAAATCTAATAAAGCAAAAGATTTCTTTAAATTGCGATAGTAACTATATAAAAGATTTCATTACACGTTGCTTTCTATTTCGAAAGTTCGCAACGACTCTGCGTTTCCAAAATTCAATTTCATGATTCTTGAAATCTGAACTATGTAGATTATAATGCTGGTTATCTAAGCTCTGGATATAATTCATTCTATATACATTCTAGGATTTTCTTTAATTTTTCGTAAAATAAACTTAAAGCACCAGTGGCTTTGTTTCTTAGCTGAAATAAAAAATGATTTGGAACTGCTTACAAATCATTTTGTACCAGTTAAGCCTGCAGCCCTGAAGCATGCACTTTTGTTTATAAAGAAAAAGTTGTCATGTTTGGCTTGCAATGTTGGCATGTCATTTACGCTACTCACAGATACACACATGTATACAAATACACACAGGGATACATACAAACACACACACACAGATACATTAAGAGTCACTCTCAATGAATGCCACATAACATAACTCTATGGCTAACATTTCAATACTGTTCAGTTCAGTTGAGTTTGATGTGCAAATTTGATTTGAGTTCCATGACAGATATTACGCATACGCCGAGTGCGCTCAGTTGACATATTTCTTGCAAAAGCTGCTACACAGAGAGCGAGGAGCTGAGTCATGTTGGCATGTCCTTTGTAGACTGCAGCTGCTCAGTGCTTATAACTCTGTCTCTTGAAAAAAGGACAAATGCAGGCGCATACCTGTACAGTGAGGAGCAGTGACAGGGGGATGCTTCTCTCTGTTGGGGTTTGTTGTTGTTTGCTGTTTTCATTTGCGCTCGCATAAAACTTTTGCATACTTTATGGCGTCACAAATGCAGGCTCTTACTTTGTCTCTCTCTGCATGTGTGTGTTTGTTTGCTTGTTAGTGTGTGCATCTGTGTGTGTATTCATGACAAGTGCAATAATATCATAAGCACAACAACAACAACAACAATAATAATAACAACAAGCTCTACGTGTGCTTGCCACAAAGCTACGTGGGCTTTGGCTGTACCTCAAGTTGTTTTTGCCTTTGGCTTGTAAGTTCACAAAACCCATAAGTGCAGCAGCCCCAGCTCAACTGTGCCCTTATAGCAGTGGCTTGGATAGATTTTGGAGAAGGGGTCTAATGGGCCATGGCATTGCAATGACCTAAAGTCAAAAGAGAAAAATAAATGATGACGATGAGCACGACAACTGTAAAAGCTATTATATATTATTATTGGAAAAGTCAAAAAATGTAATAATGAGCACTAAAATTTTAAAGAATAATATATGCCACACTCATTATCCAGCGGCATAGCCTCCTAGGCCTTAACTCTTAGCAACTACATCAATGTATGATATATTAGAAGCAGGCGCGAATCCAGCATTTGGTCATAGAAGGAGCTTTTCACTTCGAAGTGTATACCTGTATATCAGAGCTCGCAAAAAATTGTCAACACATTTTACCAATGTATGGGGGCGTGGACGAACCGGAAAACCTCACCCCCCTGGATCCGCCACTGATTAGAAGCATATTCTACAATAACAAAAAAAAAATACAAAAATTTAATTTTCAAAAGCTATCAAAGGCTCTTGGGGCACGGTGAACCCCCAGCTTAGCCGCATCTACGCCACTGCCGCTCAACCCCAGTCATCCTCTCTCTTTCACTATGCCTCTCACTTAAGCTGCTACGTTATGTGATTAAGAATTTAATTTTTGCGGCTAAAGCAAACACAGAGCTGTCCTTACTCAGTTACCTTATCCCGGAAAGCCGTGCATTGTTCTGAAAAAGTCATTAGGCTCTTGCATTTCACTTAAGTGCAGTCACATCCTGTCCAGCACTGCTGCAGTCATCCAAAGTGCGCCCCACCCAACGCATGGAATTGTTTCAAACGCAAAATAATATGATTACGCATACGCACAGTGGGTCAGGCAATACTCATGACAGACTGATAGGCAGAGTCTCAAGCCACTCAAGCACTGCAGCGCATTTTAATTGAATTTTCTGCTAGTGTCAAAGCAAATTTGAATGTCATCATCAAAGTGAATTGCTTTTGCCACAGCACGCGGCACGAGGCAAGCAGACGTTGCAAATGTTGCAAGTCATCTGGCGCCCATTTTTAAGCGCTTTTAAATTTATTTACTGCACTACTATAGGCAACAACAACAACAATAAAAAAATGTGAGTGCTAGACGACAAGGACAACGACAGGCAACAGCACACGGATAAATTTACGGGTGTAACGTGTGTATGATGACAAGCGGGTAGACAAATAGACTGACGGAGCGACGGACGGACGGATCTAGACAGTCAGACGGCAAAAGCGGCGACACATGTGGCTGTAACGTTTGTTACAACAACTACGGCGAACAACAGCAACAAAAACAACAACGACAACAAAACAGGAGACGTTGACAAATTGATTGCATTCTTTATTTCACTCTTGCGGCACAACACATGGCGTATGCGTTATATCTTTTTTTTTTGATGCAGGTTGTCTGAAGCGGGATTACCCTTGATTGAAAGCATATTCATTTTTGAAAGCGACATCATGAAGTATATGCCCAAATATAGTTATAGCGAAAATCAAAATTACAAAATGGCGAAACTAAGATGGCCGCCGAAAACCTAAAAAAATCATTCTTAGGTCCGCTATTTTGTAATTTTGAAATTGTAACACCAGATTCGTGATGAGCGACCCCGAAAACCAATATTTGCATATCCAACCCGAACTTCAAACACAAAAATGAAAAAGACATCTTAGGTCCGCCATTTTGAAAAGTAATCAGTAAAAACAGCTACCACAAAAGTGTCTGAATAGCAATAATGTTTTTCTAAGAATAGGATTAAAAATAGTGATTAAATTATGGAGTTACTTTGCTTTGGCGGCCATTGTAGCTCCGCCATTTCGAAATATCAAAATACACCATACGGCTTTGAAAAGTAAACGAGAAGATGAAAATTTTAAGCCCAAAAATGTCGATTTATCTTAAAAATTTAAGTGTGAGATGGGGGTAGCTAATTTGACAGAGAAAAACCCATATATAACATTTTGATTTGATTTAAAAGATAAAAAAAGTTAAAAAAAAAATAAGCACAAAAACGATATATTGACTTCAAAAAGAAGAGTATGCAATATTCGTTATATCTTTGCCAACTTTCTTTACTCTTTTTTAATATTGTTAGACGCAGTTGATTGAGTTTTAAGTGTACTTTTATGCCAGTATTAAGGTTTCTCTTGTTTCTGTTGTTTTTTGTTATTGTTGCACTTCATGTTTGTTGTTGTTCTTGCAACATTTTCAATTAAAATGCAAAACTAAAGTGCGGAGAAGCAGAACAAGTGATAGATGGATAGATTTTTATTTACCATATAGAAGATTGCCTATATGAGTATGAAAATGGAATTAGTAAATATAAAATGAAGATGACAGAAAGATAGGTAGATTTAGATAGGACAGACAGGACAGTAAATAGTTTTTTAAATTAAATCGATTTCGGAATAAATAAGGCCGAAAGTGGTTTTTAGGCTTGCAGAAAGATGATTTACTTTTAGAGTGTAAAGCTTATTTTGTTAAGAACTTTTAATGCACTTAAGTAATGAGAGATAAATGTTGAAATATTTTTTTTATTTTTTCTAAAAAATTATAATATTTTAGATTTAATTTCACATGCCACAATTTTTTTAAATATCTTTTTTTTTCTTTGAATATTTTATTAAAAATTTTATACAATACAATTCTAAGGTCTGTAAAGAATAAAAATTACGAGTTTAGTGCTCTAGCTTTTTTGCTTAGATATTCACTGAGGCACTAAATTAAAAAAAAATAGTAATAATATATTAAAAATAATCTAAACAAGTTCTTTTAATTTAAAAAATTTAATAACCTTCCTAATCTTCTAAACTTTTTTTCCTAAAAATAACATGCAGACGCTTTTGCCTTAATATATTTAAAAAGCTTCAAAACCCAGTTTTACATTTTTTCTCCCCCATTTTCATTCAAAAACAATTTATTAAAAATAAAAATAGAAAAAAATGTCATATGTCAAAAGCCTTGAAAACTTCATCTAATTACTTTGCCATCAGCTGTCAGTACATTTAATATTATAATGCCAACTGTTTTTGACAGTAAGAAACTTGAGGAAAAAAAAAAAAATGAAATCCATTTTCTATGCCCTGCCATTCATAATTCATCATTAATAATTCATAAATGAATGCACTCTAAAAGCAGAAGGCAAAAAAAAAATTATATATGAAGTATACGCATTTTTCAGTTCAATGCACAAGGCAAAGGAGGAGGAGAAAAAACTTGAGAAAAACTCTTATATAAGAAAAACGATAATGATTAATTCATTATTTATTTACAATCAAAAGTGAATAAGAAAAACATGTCGAGAGTTTTTTGCTGTCTGCAGCTAGGCAATACTTTTTTCTTCTTTTTTTTCAAAAACAGCTGTGAGTCCTTGGGCTCAGCTGCGTAAATTAAGATGTATCACTCATTCCAGAAATCTTTACTTTATTGCCAGCGCCTGAACATATAAAAAATTGGTTTCTTTTTTTTTTTATTGTGCCGCTCACGCATCAGCTGTGAGGATACTTGTTGTTCCTACTGTCGTTGGTTAATATTATGCAAGCCGCCGTCAACCCTCCCACATAAATATGCATAGAAAATGCCTAAAAGTTAATTACCGTCAATGGCTGAGTGGCTGGATGACTGGTTCCAACTCCCGCTAGTATCTCTGGGTGTCTATCTTAGTTGTGGGGGGAGTGGAGCTTTGTCTATGGAGGCGTTATGTGTTTTGAAGGGGGCGTTGATTTTAATTTATGGCAGACAAACTTTTGCCTACCCAACAAAGCAAATACATGGAAAAGAAGTTCTACTACATATATGGGGTGTACGAGTACATGAGTGTCGGTAATTTAATATTCATGACTGTGTTAAAATCAATGTGAGTAGCTGACATTTTAATGCCACACCCCCTCAATCTATAAGTAGAACTTCATACTTGCGGCAATCTAATTAGCAATATTTTATATTTAATGGCAAGTGCTAATTTTAATTGAATGTCTATAGCGTAATATATTTTATACAGTCGATGCCAATATATTGGAACAAATAATTCATAAATTGATGGGAAGTTCATCCTAGAAAAATAAGAGCATTTATTTTGGCCGTTGGAGTGTACACTGTGTAGTGCAGAAATGCAGAAGTTTCCAACACTAACCTACACAAAAAAATAGTGCATTTCTGCCCGACTACAAAAAGTAAGGCACTTTTGCCCAAATTGTGCTGCATAAATTTTCATAACCTATGAGTGCGTACACTTTTTTTTTAGTTTTTTTTTTTGCTATTACTTAGTGCTTGTAGAAAGTGTTCAGGAAAAGCTTTTTTTAATAATAATTTTTCCATCATAAAGTGTTCAGGAAAAGCTTTTTTTAATAATAATTTTTCCATCATAATTAAGGTTTTATTTTGTTTTTGCCATTGTTTTCCTTACCTTTAAATTTTCGAGTCAAAATTCCTTTCTACTTATAAATTTATTTTCTTAATTTCTCAGTGTTAGAGATATAATATCTAAACTCTGATTCAATATGTTACGCTAGCTTTAGGTTATATTTTTATATTATTTGGCTATATAAAGCAAATTTTAAAATAAATGTGATATAATTTTTGAAAAAATAAAATAATAATAAATAGGTTTTTTGTTAAATTTTTTGCCCTCTAAAATATTATATTTATTTTGTTCAATAAATTGCTAAAAATTTTATTACTATCTAAGTAGAAAAGACTAGAGGCCTAAACTCTTCATTTTACGTATATTAGATCCTCACAATGTATATATCTAATTTTCTAACAAAATTTCTAAAAATAAAAAAAATAATAATAATTTTCTTTTTTTTAAAATTTGTATTGCTTTTCTACTGAAAATCATCAGATGTATATTGTTTTGACAAATTTCCAAAACTTCATCTATTATGCTTTTGTCATTTTTCTCACAAAAACTTTTTTCTATAAAACCAAGGCACGCCGTATGGCACTTGTAAACAGCTGATTGTTGATGCTCACATTTCTGGTCTGGCACTTTTGCATTGCTGCTTCATTGTTAGGGTTGCTCACATCTTTTCTCAAGCTCTTCTGCATTTCTGCCCGAAAATGTAAAGACGAAGCATTGCTTTTGTTTGGAATCAAAAAGTAAATAATATATTCTGCAAATCGTATTCATTTTACATAAAGCTTTTCATTTTCATTTTTTTTTAAATATTCTCAAAAATTTATTAGGTATATCATTATTGAGTGATATGTTTTTAAATAAAAGATTAACATTTCGAAAATAGTTTAAAAAGCTAAAATTAACAAAAATCAGTAGTAATAAATTATTTAATGACTAACTTAATTCTGGTAAGCTATTTATATGAGGCTCTATGCTCCACTTAGGAGAAAAGAAATATATCATCATCATTTATATGCGAAAAAAACCAATATTTTCTTTTAACTTTTAAATCTTATAATATTTCCTTAAATATAATGTATCTCATGCCTTTTACCTTTATTTTACTTACAGGTATGCATTTGGATCTCTTACACCCAAAACTTATCTATTTAGCTATATGATCATCACTGGTAAAAGTTATAAGTGTTATAAATTTAATTTTACGTTTGAAGATAAGTATCTTTTATTTTCTAAAAATGCCTTAACTTTATTAAACATTTCTAACGCAAACATTTGTCGAATCAAGCCCTCTTTTCCAAGATCAAGTATTTTTTTCGAAGTGTAGCTAAATTTCGCTGAGTCATAATATTTGTGGCTTCTATTGAGGAGGTTGAAAAATATTCAGTCATTAAAATTCAAAAGCATTTCGAGTTCCATTCCTTCAAATAAGTTTCAGGTGGAGCTCCTTTTTATCTTTCTTAAAGCTAAAAACGGCTTTGGGAATACTTCAAATTCTACATATCTTTCATAAATTTTAGGTTTAGGAGAGGGAACTTCAATATCGGTTTAAGATCTAGGCTTCATGATACTCGCTTCGAGGTTTGTTCTTTAGTCTCATGAAGTTTTAAGGTTTCATATCATCTTTTATTTTTTTTTCAAAGTATCTTCAGCCTTTTATTCAGCTTTAGTAAAATCTGATTATTAATTCTACAAGGTCCGCTCATTTCTTATAAAGCTCGGTTTAGTAATGTTTATCAGCTTTGGTTGATCTAAGGTTGGAGTTGTTTTTTTTACGGATCTATTGTATAGTAATTTGGCGGCATCGGTAGCCTAGCGGCAGTGCACTAGACTATCATCCCAGAGGTTTTGAGTGCGAATCCCACTGCACTTTCCATTTTTCCTATTCCCCTTATTTTTCCTGTCTATTCTATATCCTATCACTATATTCTATTCTATATATCCTTATCACTTAATCCCATTATCAGTTCACAACGGGCCTATTCTTGGCCTAAGTGACTGCCTAACCTACTTATATAGCAATTTCTTTTGTATCTGCAGCAACAGACATGAGGCCGCAATGCTGATGCTTGTGCCGAAGCGTTGTGACGTCACTGCGCCACTCAAACAAACGCAAGCTAAAATGTGAGCGTAAATTTTTTTAAAAAAAGTTTAGAAACCGCGCTAATAATATGTACTAATGCTGGAATTAACATCGATGTTATACCGATGCATCGATGTTTTTTATTTTTTTCCGATCATCTATGTTTTTATTTCGATTTTCGTTTATCAACCAAGTCCCATTACGGACGAAATATGGGCATCCACGTATTATTTGAAAATACTTATATAACCAAACCAAAAGATGGCCCACTCTGAATTAATTTAAGCATTCAAAAAATGGCCGCCACATTTACTTCGATGTATCGAAACATCGATGTATCGAAGTTAAAATATATCGAAAACATCGATGTTGGCCAACATCGATTTTTCTCCAGCACTACATAATACAAAATTGAACTAACTTTTTTTTTTTTTTTTTTCAAAAGTTACTGCAGTATATAGAAATTACCTCCAGTTGTACTAAGCCGATATCGATAATTTCATTTTACAATATTTTAAATATTTTATTAAATCATCTTGCAAATCTTTATCGTCTATTCTTCACATTCGCGCTTTGAACGTTTTTTATATATTTATATTACTTTTTGTAAATTTTATAGAACATTTTTCCATTCATTGATATAAAAAATTTGTCAATTTCGAAAGAAATGACAAAAACGTAATATTTCCATTTTAATTTGTGGAAATTCCCTTACAGTAGAATTTTGTCTTGTTTGATTTGAAAGCCTTCTTCATAAATCTTCTTATAAATAAAAATTACAATTTCCGCCCTTCTCAACTTCTTTTTATTATCAGCAAACTCCAGCTTCTTATAGTTACAGCCAATTTTCTTCAACATTGTTGTACTCATTTCCGCTCTCTCGTCATTTGTCAGATTCCACTGTAGTTAATGTATAGCTTTTGCTTGCAGTCACATAAATCTAGCATCGTTTTGGCAACCCTTTGCTGGGTTTGCTCCAACCAACCCCCTACATAATTACCCACATAAAATTAAAGGGTTTGCATCTAACTTTAAAGCATAAATTAAGGAGGTGCTTAATGTGCGGGCGCCTTGTTAGCAGATTTTTTTTTCTGTATATTTTGAGTTGGGTTCATTTTTATTTTGATTTTGAAGTTGTTCTCTTGGAAAACACATGAATAAGTACTTGGCCATTTGGAATTTGAATTACAAATGAATTTTGGTTTGTTTTTTTTTTTTGCGTTTTGTTGTTGACTTTAATTAGCAGAGATTTGTTTTTTTTTCCGGCTTACAACAATAACAAGAATGTTATTTGTTCCGTACATTTTTGCAGTCAAAGTGAATGCAAGAGTACGCTTTGTAATTTGCCAAAGACTAAGCCAGAGAGCGGAAAACCTTAATGGCTCTAAGGCCAAATGAAAAGTCAAGCTTTGTGAGTTTTCCCTTGCCAAAAGAGCTAGCTAGCTTCTCATTGCTGAATATTTGCCATTTTCCACGCATAAAAGTGGAAAATTATGTTGCTACCAAGCAGAAGGCAAGTTGGGGGGGCGTTCTAGAGTACTACCCACTCATTATGTGACTCAAGCGACACAACCGCAACGAATCGATTTACTCCGTGCCAGCTTTTTTTTCTCAACTCTTGTTTCTTTTTTTTTTTTTTTGCAGCTAGGGTAGCGCAACTCATACAGGTGGAAAATGCGCAAAAATTCATTGTGCAGAAAAGTTTTTCAGTATTTTATACATAGGTACAAGACCCAGAACACACAAAAAAAAAAGAAAAAAGAAAACCACAGTGAAAACTTTTGAGCCAAAAGCCGTTACAGCCGCCCCAGCTGTTGCGCTTTGCCGTGGGGCAAGAAGCGACAGAAGAACAACAACAAAGAGTATTAAAATTTAAGAGATGTTTTTTAATACCCTATGGGGGTATGAGTATGTTAGGTAAGCCAAAAAAAAACAAAAAAAATGGTGTGTAATAACTAGAAGAAAAGGACAAGGATTCCTGAAATAAGATAATATAATGACTGTATGTAACATAACTGCGTTTCTATGTTATCTGTCTGCCTTTTATATCCAGCTTACTTCATCTTTCAAATTAAATTTTTTGTCTCTCTGAAGTACACAGACTTCATCTGACTTTGCATATTTTTATGTATAATTTTTAGTGTATATGATTTTTCCGGATGTTCTAGCAATTTCTATTAAAACTTGATTTACAGAGATTTTCTTGGCTTCATAATCGCAGTCCGAAATTTCTTTTGAAAATCTAATAAGCTGACTTTTTGTTCATATTTTCTTTCATCCGACAGACTTTTTTTAATGTCTAGATTATCTTGTAATCGATACCTTATTGAATTTTATCGAAACTTGTTATGAAGTGATTTATTTTAATTTCATATTTGGAACATTTTTTATAAGTTGACTTTCCATCTTTTTGTTCATATTTACCCCTCTCTGACTGACTTTTCCAGTTGTCAAGCAAATATGGTCGTAATCGCAAAAATATCGATTTCTACCGATTCTAGTAATTTTCTGATATTTTATTTTGAGTCCGAAAAATGTTAAAAGCCGGCTTTTTGTAATTGTGTCCATATTTTCTTCTGTCGAATAGACTATTTCAAAAATGAAGCAAAAATGTCCTTTATCGAAAATTTAGCGAATTTTATCGAGACTTGTTATGTAGATGTTTTCTTGGCTTTATGTTCTCAGTCTTGAAATCGTTTTTAAAATTATAATAAGCTTGTTATCCAGAAATTTTCTTGGTTTCATCTTCTAAAGGCCCATACGCCCATAATCCCATTTGGGATTTTTTTTTAAAAAATGAAGATTTGTCATTCCGTGCGAAATTTTTCGAACCGCGTATGGGCCTTAAGTCCGAAAATCGTTTTTGTAAATTTCATGAGCTGGCTTTTCATCTCTTCGTCCAATATTTTCTTCGCTTCGGCTGACGTAATTGATTCCTATAATGCCTTTTCTGGCTTTTTATTTTGACTCCGAAAATATTTTTTTTTTTTTTTTAGATTTTATAAGCTATTTATAACTTTGTACATAAGTAGTTGATTTTGTGCAGCTGTCGCATTCGAAGCCTTATCGAATTCTAATGAGGTTCCCTTGATTCTTGAATCCCAAAATCGTTTTGAAAAATTATAAATAACGGTCTGGTTTTAATATAATAGCTGCTGTTGAGGTAAAATAAAGTTCCTAAAGGGTTTCGGAGTTGCTTTATGCGGTTTTGTGGATTTGAAAGCGATAGTTGAACTTCCAAAAAAGTTGGCTAAGGGTTTTTGAGCTCTGGTAGATTCGATTTTATTTATAGACAAATGTTGCGCTAAGTATGAAGCATACAATAATTTTCGGAGTAATACTTTTCGAAATAGAAGTAGTTCAACGCCCTTAGTGAAACTAAGTGTACTGATAATTTCGAGACTTCTCATTCCAAATATGAAGAAAACCTGTTCCGACTATAAATTAAGACGCTATTTTGCAAAAATTTTGAATTAAAAAAACCTTTGGCAATTGTAGATTTTCGGATTGAGAGTTTCGAATTTGATTTTCGTATTCGAAAATCGGCCCAAAGTTGGTATATAAATATTTAGGTTTTTAGATTTGCTTTCAAGAATACTGTTGCTCTAAGTATGAACTTTATCTGAAATAGTTTTCGGAGTAGCATTTTTCGAAGGTGACGTAAGCTTTTAAATGTATGGAAATTATTGAACTTAGGAAAACATTGGGCGATATTAGATTTTTAGACTTTAAAATAAGCTTGCAGTTATGTGAAACTTGGGGAATTGATAAAGCTGAAAGTTGTATGTCTTTTTAAGTCTGGCTATTTTTTTCACATGCTTTTTGCCATCATTAGTTTTCGCGTTTGCTTCAAGAGTTTTTATTTTTTTTTTTCTTATAAGAAACAACCAAATAAAGTTTTTTTATTTAAAGAAAGTTCTACCTTTATATTGATTGAAACCTTTTTGATTGCTTTCTGATTTCAAAGCTTCTTTATTTCATATGATATATTTTTATCTCCAAAACTTACATACCCTCTATAACTCAGTGTATACTATAGCCTGTATTTGCTGCTTTTTTAAATCTTAAATAGTTACACCTCCCTTCGTACTCCCACAGCTGTGCTCAGCTGCTCGGAAAGCCAAAGCAGCAGCAACAACGAACCACAGTGTGACGTCACAAGACCACAAAAAAATACAAGAGCACAAGTTTTATGAGCGGCGGCTAAGTCAGCTTGCGGTGCTTCTTGTTTTATGCACTTTTGGAAAATTCAACCAAAAATTAGGAATAAAAAATGTGGTACAGTCGAGGCGGTGCCCGACAGTGGAATACCCTGTACCTTTTGTGCCAAAAAAATTTTTCCTCCATATTCCATCAAAGTTCTTTCCAATTGGAATTTATTTTTTTTTGGTGAAATTCGATATTTATACCTATAAGTTCCCTAAATTTTTACCCATTTTGATGAAACTCGAATGTTACAACAAAGAATTTATTAAAAGTATACGGGGTAAGTTTCAAGTTGGTATGTTGAGGGGTGTGGGAGAAAACACGGTAAATAGATTGCGGGGGGTGGGGGGACCGCATCGATAAAATTTGGATGTGGATTTGTTCATTAGAGCCACATGAATGAGCTTACCAAAAATTGTGATTCTATGTCAGTTGTAGCCATAATTGCGTAGAGTCAAATATTGACGCAGTTTATTGGCAAGGGGTGGTGAAATTTGCACATTTTTGACTATAACTTCTGTTGTATTTGTCCGATTTTGTTCATTTTTTACACATAGATGCATGTAGCTACAACGCATCGCTCTGTTAAATTTCAGGTGAAAATATTTAACGGTGTGGCTAAAAACCGCGAAACTCTACTGCGGGGGAACGGGGGAAGATATTGACATGATTCAACAAACTTCATCTGCTTAGGAAATATGCGCACCAGCTGGTAAAGTTTCGTGTCTCTAGCTCTTATAGTCTCTGAGATCTAGGCGTTCATACGGACGGACGGACGGACGGACGGACGGACGGACGGACGGACGGACGGACGGACGGACGGACGGACGGACGGACGGACATGGCTCAATCGCTACCCGAGGTTATGATAAGCATTTTGGTATAAAGGACTTGGGGTCTGCCACGCCTCCTTCTGTCCGTTACATACATTGCACAAACCTAGTATACCCTTTGTACCTATAGGTACAGGGTATAAATATTAAAATTCAAATTTGGCATAAAAAAAAAGACTTTGTTGGCAGCTTTAAGAAGCATTTCATTTAAATTTGCATTTTCTTGCAATTTGTTTGATATTTGTTGCCTGCTTTTACATAAATTCTTGTTTTATGTTATTTTATGCATTTGCTTTTATTACCAATTTGACTGTAGAGAGCGCCTCACACTCCCCCAACCAGCCGGAACCCAAAGTACGGGCCCCAAACCACTCCATCGTTATCCGAATTCGCTTTCAGTGTTTGTTTTGGCTTGCAATTTGGCTTTTGCTGCGCGAAACACTTGAGGAATCTTTTTTATAGGTTTCCATTTTTTTTTTGTTTTTTTTTTTTTTTGGGGTTGTTGGCATTGAATGCGTTTCCGGGTGGGACTGTATGCCGTATCTATGGGCTGGCTGGCCCCGCTTGTTAAACAAATGATAATTTATGCAAATGTCTCTGTAGTTGGTAGGAGTCTTGGGAAACCGAAAAAACCTAGAAATTCTGCTGAGTGCTGCACAAAGCCAAAAGCCTTTCTATTCATTTGTTTTTGCTGGCACTTTCCTTTGGCCATTTTCTTTGCATACACTTTTCACCAATGTCGCTTTCATTTTATTTTTCTTTGCTTTGTGTTGTTTTTTTTTTTTTTTTGCCCCCTCTACTCTCTTCTGCTGACATGCTTTTGTCATTTATTTTGTTTATCTTTGCGTTTGCTTTTTATAACAAATTATTATTATGTTTTATATATAGGAGTACCATATAAAGGGCATTTGCTGAGCCAAGCGGTTTGTGTTATGTGATAAGGCGAGAGATCCTTAGTGCTCGGGGGCACTAAATCACACACACACACACCAACAAACACACACAGACAAACTTTAATACAAGCACCAGCTTACGCCGTTTTGCTTTTGAGTAATGAGCTGTTTTTATCATCCCAAAAGGTATTTTTTCGACAGTTAATGATACGTTTTTGAGTTTCTTTCCAAGCATTTTGCTCGTAATGAACACAAACTGCTGACTTAGTTGATGCCACATAAAGGTTTTTCAAATAAAAAGGTCAACTTTATATAAAAAAGGAGGTGTGCTTGGGTGTTGGCAGGGTTAAGCAAGCCAAAGGTTGAGCCATAATTTGGGCGGCGAATTTAGAGATTTGATTGAATTGCATTGATGAGAAAATTTAGTTAGTTCAATGAGTTAATAAAAAAACTCAAGACGATGCAAGTGATACAATCTGGGTTTGAAACATATTTTGAAAAGTTCACTTCATTGGATGAAAAAGGGCTGCGATAAAAAGAGCTCTAGGGCATGGACAGAATAATCTTATTTATATAGATACAAAAGTTAAGCTTTTTGTGCTCGAAAGTTTGTGTTTAGGTTGGAAATGAAAGTTATTTGCTATTATTCCTCAGTTTTTGCTGAAATATTAATGAAAATAAAATCTAGAACTAGTGATTGCTCATTGAAAGCCTCAGTCACATGTACCCAGTTATCAATTAAAACAAGAACAATTGCAAAAATTAGTTAACCAAGAGATAAAATATAAATAAATAACGCGAAGAAGACTTGTTGATTGGCAAGTACTGAAGACTTGCTGATTGGCAATTGACTACGGAAGTCCAGTCCAAAAACACGACTTATACACGAAGTCCTTGGGAAACGACAAATAATATGGAAATAGGTCTAGGAACTGTTTCTGTAGAGCTTAGAGAAGTAGTTATCAAAAACTTCAATAATCAAATAAAACACTCCAATAAAAGTATAAAGAATCATAAAAAGAGTAAAGCACGAAAAATATCAAGAATCATAAAAAGAGTAAATCACGAAAAGATTCACAGAATACTTGCGAGCTCTGTATGCTTGATCCTTGGATAATCGCTCCGGGACTCATCCAGCCAAATTACTGCCCAATCCTGCCAGTTCAAGCGACAGAGCCAATTTAAGAAGATTACATCTGTAAAGATCAGAAACAATTTTCTAAGCCGGTTCTTTGCATGGCCCGAACGGAGGTCAGTCTAAGTTATTAGTTGTTTTTATTTTGGTTAACCAAAGTTAATTTGAAGAATGTTCAATGTCCAAATAGATAATATCGTATATGTAATTTGTGGGCTAGGAATAGGCCTATATGCACTGCGACCAGTTTGATCTATTGTGCACCCCTTTGTCTTTAGACATTTAGTATGTCGAGGAAGCGAATCAGCTCTTTCGGAGGGAGCTTTTGAAGGTCTACATCTTCTAGTAGGTATGCACTTAAAATTTTGTGTCTCCTGTGGCCTAGTGCCTCACAGTTTGTGATCAGGTGTTTCTTCCTCATCACAGCTGAATCTGCATGTATTCGAATCGTATATACCTATTCTGTGGAGGTGTTTATTGCAGGCGAAGTGGCCTGTAAGGGCTCCCGAGAGTGTCTTTAGACTTTTCCTGTTCAGAGTGAGATTGCTGTTTGCTCTTTTGGCGTCGAATTTCAAGAATTTGTTGGCCAAATACATAATATATGATTGAAAGACTACTTTGGACGCCTATGAAAGACTGTTCACATCAAAAGTTCTTATAGTTTATGATATGCTCTTTGACTGGCCATATAAAATCTATCGATTCTGGCCTGTTCAAGGAAAACTCTTGAAGCTTCTTTTCGCGCTCTTTTCTCGACTTCGTAAAATGCACCCTATACCTTGTACTTCCGACAGAAGCCCTATTTACGCCCCATCGTCTTTCTTCAACAACAGAGAACACCTTTTAACCTGGAGCTTCTTCAGTTACACGTTAAAGATGATTAAGTCTGGGAAACCGCAGAACATTAATTCGGTTAAGTATGAAGCTCGTCTTTCAGTCGGATGTATCAGTTTTACCTTAATGGCAAAATTTTTTCGTAAATTATACCTGGACTTCATTGGTTAGTTTGCATATTATCGTATTAAGACTTGGAAACAAGAGGATTTCTAGAAAAATTTGAAGTACTCGTAAAAATACAAGTTAACTATTTGAAGTGAATAATTTTTATCATTAACACACATTTATTCTACAAAATATGTGCTCAGTTTTGGATACCCGATATAAATAGTGTGTTCATTTTGTCGGGAAAAAGTTTAGAAATGCAGAAGTGCAGAAATTCAGAAGTTCCTAATAATAGGTAACACAAAAAAATCTGAATATTTACCCTATCCAGACTTGAAGTGGGATACTATCGATAGTGCTCGATAGTTTAAACTTCGATAGTTGAAACTATCGAAACTTTTAAACAAAGTGAAATATGGCACATAAAAAAGGGACACATTCTTAAAATAAATACCATAAAACAAGTGGGGCAAATTCTAATATTTACAAAAAAGGATATTTCAAAATTTTTGACATAAACTTTTTATTCATGACATTGTAAATAAGAAATCCTTTCAAAATAACATCTTAAAAAACCAAAAACAGTTTACATTCAAAACTTAACAATAAAAAAAAATTATCCTTCAAGTAGCTTTGTTTTGTGGCAGAAGATCAACATATCCACATTTGAAGGTTTTAGTCGGGCCCTTCTGTCTGTCGAAACTATAAGACCACTTCAACTGAACATCCTCTCTCTCAGTAGAAGTGGCAGGAGTGCATAAATATTTTTTGACTAAGTTTTGTAGTCCAACACAGTCGGATCCCTGAAAGTAGAATAGTTTTTAATTAAATTTTTTAATTGTTTATACTAATCTTCCAAAAAAAAAGCACAATAGAAATTTTGACTTTTTTTCTGTTTTTTGCAACACGAATTTTATGAAATTCGAAATTTTGAAAGCCAAAGTCGTCTACTACCCGGAAAGGACGTCTGTGGCAATCATAATGGCTAAGGCGAAGAATTTTCATAAAAATTTGACTTACTCAAATAATATTTTATGGTCCCCATCGCAATTGATGACTCTAATACCGTCGGTTGGTCAAAAAGGTTCGACGGGTTACAACTGGTTTTTTACTTTTTTTGACATGTTTGACACTTTGCCAATTTTTTGTCCATTGATTTGTCAAAAAAGTTCCAGACCTCTTTGCAAAAACGCACGCTATTTCCGCTTGCCTCACTATTTTCTGTGATATATTGATATTTTGATATATTGAATAAAAATCGATAGTATCCGAAAAATGCAACTATCGATACTAACTAAGTGCCATCGATAGTATCCCACCTCTAAAACAGTTTCTTAACTACGATAAATAGGGCACTTCTGCCCAAAACTGTGTGATAAAATCGACAATATCTACCATTGTGTGTACATATTGTTTATACCTTTTTTGGTATTTTTTAATGTTTGTAGTGTGATAGAAACTAAAAGTCCGCTCTGTTACTCTGGCACTTTTGCATTTCTGCATCGTTGTTAGGTTAGCTCACGTAAGACGGCCACTTCTGCATTTCTGCCTGACAAAGTGAAGATCTTAATTATTTGCAAGCATTTGAAATATGTATATTATACTATCGAAGCTCGTAACAAGTAAGACGTTACAGAAGCGAACATTATGCTTACTCAGTTTCTTCCCAGTTAGTGTACGCCAAAAAACCACAATGATGTTTGTTTACATAGTATTTTTTTAGAATTTTCAGTATACATACCACACATTTATTTTTTTTTGCATTTGAGCACCCATTCATTAATTTTAAGAAACTTTATCGTCTCAAAAGCAGTTTTGAGTGCATAAATGCGCTGCTCTTACACAAAAATACTCTTGTGATAAGCAACTGCTCTAGGACATAAAACTATGCATATATGTTTATCATATTCCGTACCAAGCTACAAAATAAAGTCCTTTTTATGGTCTTAAGGCTAAAGCATATAAAAATGAAGTTGCCCATTGATAAACTCATCCACTTAAAGTTGCTCACTCCAAGTGCAAATATAAATACAAAATTTGACATTTGTTCAACTGAATGGGAAAATGTTTTACATAAGCAAACACTTGAGACCCTCAAGTGGAGTAAATCATCATGAGCACACAAAAGTGCACAACAACATCAATGCAAATGCATCTAAACATTTACTAAAACCTAGATACATATCAACTCAACAGATACATATGTATATGTACATTTAAAGGACAACTTGATTGTATTAGTTTTCTTGGCAGTAGTTGTGCTGCAAGTTTATTTTTAGTTAAAAATAATACAATTTTCCTCTAAATTTGGTCAAAGCTGACCAACAAACACATACACTGTAAGAAAAATAAACTACCCCGCCACGTGTCTCTTGCACAAATGCAAATCTGCTCTGTACGTTCTTTGGCTCTTTTGGGTTATTTGAAATGTTTTGTTACTTGGCCAGTTGCTACGTTTTAGCATTGAGAGCTTCAAGTTTGTTATGGCTTTAGTTGTCCTAATACGAGGGCTGTCTCGTAAGTTTCGCAAACAGTCAGTCTTAGCTTTGGGCAGCTTCGTAAAGTTCTTGTCTTATAAAGATCTCTAAGATCTCCGCTCACTCAAATTTTATCATCTCGCCGTCTTATAAGACCTCTTGCTAGGTTTTTAGCAGCAAAAGCCATTTTCCAAGAAAAGTTATATCGAAACATTAAGGCCACCTCTCGCAGCACGCCAAAGAGAGTGTGAGTAGAGACGCTTTTTAACAAGCAAAGATGTTCCAAATACAGTTCATGCATATGATGTCTTCTCTTAACTACAGCTACACTATGTATATGTAGCTGTGGCTATCTGTGTGTGTGTGTGTGTGTTTGTGTATCTGTGTGTATTTATTGTGCTTGTATATATTTGTTTACTTTTTGCCATTTGGCTGCAAGTCCTTTATTTTCTTTGAATTTTTTTTGGCATGTCGCAATTTTCTATACTGAATACACTATGTATACGTATTTTTTATTATTTTTTCTTACTTGCCATGAAATTTTCATATTTCCTGGCTGGCTTCTGTCTGTGCCAGCTGCTACTACTTCTGCTGCTGCTTCTTCTTTGGCTGGTGCTGCTCCTGCTGCTGCTTTGGGTACTGCTCCGTCTGGTTTCTGCTGGCGGCAGCCTTATCCTGGCAATTGTGTGTGTAAAACTTTTGCTGCCTGGCAGCGTCTCATGTGTAAGGCCTTGTTATTTAATAGGCTTTTGTGCGCTCGATTCTCTAGTCCCCCTCCCCCCAAACTCTCTCTGCCTCTCGCTCTGCACTGCTCCTGCTGCTCCTTGAAGCATGTCTGCTGCTGCTGTCTTGAGTGGCTTTGCTGTTTGTGTTGTCTGTCCTTATGCCTTTGCTTTGAGCTCTCTCTCCTCGCTGCTTCTGTCCGTCTGTTTATCGGTCTGTCTGTTCTACATGTGTTTGCCTGTTGTCGTTGTTGTTGTTTCCATTATTATTGTTGTTGTCCTTCTGTTATTGTTGTTGTAGTTTTGCTGGCAAATGCTTTCAACGCTGCACGTGACCATTTTGTATGCACAGTGGCTCTGCTGCTGCGCTGCCAGCGTCGCTGCTTTTGACTACAACGTAGCGGCTGTCGCTTCTGGTAATGCGTTTAGATTATTAAACATATATTTTTTGATGCTTGACAAATGGTGTATACCCCTCTTCCCCTCACAACACACATGCGCTGCCAGATACTCAATCCCCATCCAAGGTTGGCTTTGGCAAATGGGCGCCTTTGGCTCTGCGGCCAACAAGTTTTTGAACTTAATGAAAGTGAAGTGCAGACATTGTAAATATTGATATGATTGCTTGTGCAATTAAAAGCATACTTTTAGGCGTTGAACAACGCTGCGTTTTATACGGCTGAGTAGCTCTCTAAAGCAACTTTAAGGGGTATAGCAAAAAGCATTAGGTTATCTTTATATGCTCCACAATCGTCTAGAATTTCTATTGACATCTTTGCAAGCTAAATACAAAAGCTATCAATAGTAACAAAAGTGGTATTTGAAGTGTTCAAGCAGGAGGTAGCAGAATGGAACGTGACCACAAGAACAAGCTACTAAAAGATCATGGCAAATTAGATTGAGCTACAAATAAGGTATGCCAGTTTGCCCGATGCACTCTTTTTCATTTATTTCAAACTCCACTGTACTGTACAGTACTACATGCAAATGTAGTGTACGCAAAATAGAGAGCGTTCATGTTCTTTTAATTGACCCTCGCCTGTATATGCTCTCTTTCTGTATTGTGCACTAAAAATATGAAAAAAGAGAAGTAGGTTAGAAGCATGATCCACAAATAAGAAAGTCACGCAATGCGTAGATCCGTTTTGTCTCTCTGAAATTGAGAGGACAGGTTCAACTTTGTATGGCAGCTATATGTAGTTTTTAAAATACCGCGACCAAATTTATGTCAGTTGTATTTGGTCTTAGTAGAAATAAAAATTGGAACACTTTTTCATATAGCTGCCATACAAAAATTGCACCAGTTTGCTGCGTAGCCAAACTCTATTCCTTCAATTCTGAATTGCTAATATTTTTAAAATAAATTATCTATAAATACTTTGACTACTTTTTTTTTAGTAAATTCCCGCTCTCGCGTCTATATTCCTATAGTCTGCGCTCTATTTTTATAACAACTGCTTTCTACTTTAAAAGTTAAAGTAAAAAAGTACATACGTGAACTCTTCTGACAGTAAAATATAATTTTCGCAGAGCACAAAAAAAAACGATAATCTCAGCTGGCAATGCTACTTAGCGAATATGTTCAGCCATAACTAACGAATTCGCTACAGGCAAGTTTATCCATAAGTACATAGTACTCGCATCTCTCTATATATAGTATATATGTATCTTCTATGGGATTTTTATGCACATTCATCTAAAGTCATAAAACCAACTTATGCGCTTTAAGTGTTCAATAAAAATGTGCGACAAAACGTAACTAGGTCATACCAAAAGCCACAAAAATAAACCCCAAACTACAGCCCGCCCAAAAGTAATGCCTGCTATTTGTGTGTGTTTATTGTGGGTGTGTTTTTGGGGAACGTAGCTTCCAAAACACAGCTGCTTATCCATGTGTTGTGTGGAGGGTGTTGTAACTGTATGATTGTTTGTTTAGGGGTTGGGGCTCGGTCGTTGTTTAATCGTTAAAGAAATTTACGCTTCTTGTTACTTGCTTTTGTTTTTACGCATGTCTTGGGGTAGAGGGAGTAAAACACGCGCTCTCACATATGTTTAACCCTAGTACTACATGCGCCACCTGCACAGCGGGACTTGTACTTCTGGAACATGTAAACTCACTTTTGTTTGAAGCTCCAACCGTCTCTTGTAGACCCCCATCATACCACGTTCCGGCTAAATGCTTTCTGATTGTTATTTTTCGTGTAGCTTTCGTTGTTTAAGTTTTCTGGCCAAATTACAATTATTACATGGTTCTCCTGCGTCTCCTTGCTCCCTTCCGGCTTTAGCCGAGCTGCCAGCTGGCCACTGTTGTCGTAAAAGTTTTACGCGTTTATTTGTTGCTAACCGTAGAGTTAAGTTGAGTTTGGTTTGGTTTGGTACGGTTCGGTTTCGGTTCTTGTTTGTAGAAAATGCAAAATCTTGTAATAGGGGCGTGTTTAACACAAACTTAAGTTGTTGCGTAATGACTTTGTAGCGCATTTTGGGTTGTTGCCATGGCTAATGGGCGGCAGTCAAGGCGTTGCCACATTTCTTTTTTCTTTTAAAGGAAGTCTTAGCCGCTGCTGAGATTCTACAAAGTAAATTTAATGAAAAAAGTTTTGTTTTTTCTTTGGCTAGACGTAAAATGACAATTTAGAGTTGGCAAAGAAATGGTACTGCATGAAAATGTCATAGATAATGTAATAATAAAGGCAGATTGGAAGAAATGGGCAGGAAAATATGCAAACAAAATTGGCGTTAAAGCAAAGGTCAAACAGACTTTTTTGCTTTTTTCCTTTTTAAACTTGATAAAAGTTTAAAATGTTGTTAATGGAAGTTTTAAATGCATTTTGTAAATTTAGGAAATAAATTTTGCTGAAGTAACTTGAGTACACGCATCGTCAACATCTTACTTCAATTGAGTTTTTCAATACCAATCAACTCTCTCCGGGTAAACCATAACAAATTTATCGTCCCATGTAAAGCCATCGAGCAGCAAGCAATCTCTTTGGTCCCAGCGTTTAAGACTATCTCATTCTTCCTTATATGATTTTCTCGCTTCTTATCTTCTTTCTACGGGAAGAGCTTTCGTCGGGTCCAGCAGTAAGACTATCAAGTAGAACACATCATTCTTCCATATATGAGTTTCTCGCTTTTAATCTTTTCTATCCGTAGACACCATAAAGAAATTATTGTCCCATTTCTAAACTATGGAGCAGCAGCCACTTTGCTTTGTCTGAATGTGCTGTGACCCGAAGTGGATAGCATTAGAAGGGTCAGGGCCTGGAGTCTTATACTAATGATACCCAGAGAGTCTGCTCTTTCTAGCCTCTGAAGGTTTATTTGGATGGAATTTGGTCTTATTGGGTTCCTCGCCACCGCATACTACAGAATGAATGTCCGGGCTCAGAATTACAACTATGGAGAGGGGTGGATAGCGGGGATCTAATGATGCCCAGAGAGACAGCTTTTTCTAGCCTCTGAAGGTTTGTTTGGATGGAATTTGGTCTTATTGGACTCCTCGCCGCCGCATACTTCAGAAAGAAAGTCCGGGTTAAGAATTGCATCTATGGAGAGGGGTGGATCGCGGGGATCTAATGATGCCCAGAGAGACAGCTTTTTCTAGCCTCTGAAGGTTTGTTTGGATGGAATTTCGTAATAGCCGTCTTCCACCAGACCAACGTACCATAAATACGGATAGGCCTGACGATTGTTGTCTATGTATAACCAGTGAATAATATAATACACATCTACCAAGGTAATTTTGCAGTTGTAGTAATGAAGTTCTTTCGAGAGACGGTGGGACGAACTGAGAGATCTTGTGTCTTCTGGTGAACAGCAGCAGTTGAGTCTTCTGTGGGTTCGGAGGATTGCCAGCATAGCTTTTTTAAGTTGTGTTTCGTTGAAAGACGGAGAGGTGAACCTAGGGATCCTGTATCTTTCCGTGAAAAACACCAGTTGAGTCTTCTGCGGTTGACCCCCAGACAGTTCTGTTGTACCCTAGATTCCAATAGTATTCAGGAATGTTTTTATCCTTTTTCGATATGGTGACTCATTCCAAAAATGGAGGCGTGCTAGACGTTGAGTTCTTTTTACCAAAATGCTTAACTTCACCTCAGGTAACGATTAACCCATGAATCTCAGAGGCCATAAAAGATGATTATTATCTGTACGCAGGTGCAGTTTGTCGGCTCATATCAATATTTTTTTATAGGGCTCACTTCCTCTTGGTCTATATAAATCCGAACTAAGCAAGCTCTTTCTTTAATGTTCTGAAAATTTTATGTAAGTTATTTCAATCTGAGAACTTTATAATTTTTCTACTTATCAAAATTTAATTTAATATAAATTTCTTTGGATAAGAAAAAAACCAAATTGTATTTAAAAACTATTTCACCATGGAAGAAATGAAAGATGACGTGAATTTTCTTATTAATGCACTGTCACTGCCCAGTTCGCCACTGACCCGAGCTTACAGTTCAAGTCAACTAATGGAAATGCGCGATTCCTATGTCTCGTTGCAAGAGCTCTTGAACCTGAATCCCACTGCGTGCATGAGCCAGAATTTAGTCAGTACGGAGAATACTTCGGTGGCAAGGCAGTTGTTTAAAAAATTGGTCGATGATGTGCCCATGGTGTGCGCCATAATTGATGCCCAGTTCCAGAAGGAAGGACTGCGAGTGCCGCGTTCAAATGCTTCGCTACGCCAGTGCGGTGGTAATGTCAAATCGTTGTGCTACTATCCCATGGATCAAACTGATCTTAAAATTGTCAAGGAGTCGGATAATGTCGTAGTGGATAATGAGGGTGATGTATTTTATGATAGCACGGGTGAGATTAATAGAACAGCCGGTGGCAAAGAGTTTTTGCGCTATGAGCAGAATAATAATGAGCAACTGAATGAGGACAGCCTTAACGCTACATCTTCGGTGCACATACGGAAAACGTATCCAATGGAATCGGTCTTTACGAATTCGAGTTTCTGTTGTCATTGCACGGATAGCGATGTCACACTTAAGCCAGATGGCTACAATTATAGCTTAGCTGGCGGCTCTTGTATGAACTGAACCGGCAGTACTCGACAGACCTCTTAAAGTGTAGTGTTGGAAAAAAATATATAAGTACAATTATTTTTTTGAAAATTTACGTCAGACCGCAAAGTTTTAATGAGTACGGCGGCTTTTTGTTGACCCCCTTAATCCTTGTGCGCCGTCAAAGTGAGCAAAACTTGTAAAAGTGATTAAAACGGAAATTTAATTGAAATGCGCACATTTGCGTAGGCATTTCCGTTTTCCGGTACACTGCACCGCACAACAGTCATGAAAACACACACTCTCTCACCTCGATGTATATATGAAGATACAGTGCTGGAAAATGTTTGCTTACACATGCCAGCGGTCATTTGGCATGGCTTCTGCTCGACATTTTCTAGTTGTATTGTAAACTTTTCAATTCTACGTGTAATTTCAATATTTTTGTCTACTGTCTGCATTCTATCCTGCTTGCTTATCCCCTCTCTCTCTCTTTCTCTCTCCATGTCCCTGTCTCACTTTGTGCGTGTCCGTGCGTGCAGCAATTTCCTTTTTGCGCTTCGTCAAACTGTCTGCCAGCGCACAAATCAGTGACGTAGATAGCTTTTTGCGTTGGGGTATAGTCCTAATCCTTGAACTCCCTACGTGCATAATACTTCATAATTTATATGTGTAGGGATATTGTTGCCTCCGGCATCTTCTTTGTTAATTTCCCGCACGAACCAATAGCTGCTTGATATCACTTGTATATCCTGCCCTCTTTACTTATTTTCTTTTCTTCCTATTTTGTTCCCTTATTCCTTCTTCACTTGTCTTCTTTTGTCCATTCTAATGCACAGACCGATTGCTGCTCTCGTGCTCATCTCTAATGCACAAGCCGATTATTCCTCGCTTACACATCTCTCGTTGTTACTCATCCCTGGCATGTGGCTGCTCTCTTTCATACTTTCTCTCTGTGCACGTTGCTTGCTCTTAAAATAAATGTTGACGACGACGATGATCAAAAATTGTTTTTACTTTGAAGAGATTATCTTTTAAAAACAAAAGAAATTGTTTACTTTTGCATTTTTAATGTTTTTTTACATAGGGCTAAAGGCAAAAGTTAATTTATTTTAAAACCGAAAATGTCGTGGTCATTACTCAATATTCGTTACTGACGTTTGGATGCCTGATATATCGTCGATTAGACACATCTTTACCAAGTATCGGTATTGGTATCGATCTAATTTTTGAAGTCTCAATCTTTTGGACGAACATAGACGAACTGAAGAAAATTAAAGATATCCCCGACTCCAACCGATCCTGTAGACAGTGATTCCTGCTGTATAGCCAATGCCTTTAGAGGCATTTATTTTGGGAAATATCGGCAGGTCCTAAAAAAAAAAGTGTCAACTTTCCAAACAAAATGTTATAATTTCCTAGACTTCTGGTTATGTTAACCCCCGAATTTACCCCACTATCAACGCCACTGTCACAAACAAACATGGCCAACAAAAATCTAATTTAATTTTGTAGAAAAATGTTTGCTGCCTATTATTGCCGTTGGGTTTGGTTTTCTATTTGTATTTTGTATTGTCGGTTATTGTCGGTGGGGCGGCGTTCTAGAGTCGTCTGTCTTTCGACAGGGGGGCTCCTGGTGCACAGGTGGCTGACTAGGCTTAAATTTGCCTTTGACTATTGTTGTCTTTGATTTTCAGTTTTTTATGGCTGCCTTATGCATGCGTCGAAGGTTAAATGCCATTAAAGACCCCCTTGACACAAGGCGAACAGCAAAGGGTTAACTGGCATGCGTACTCAGGAACTTATGTGTTATTGGTGAAGGAATTTCTGAGGGGTATTTCGCAATAGCAATAAATGTCTTGATATATGCTAATTGCTTGTTTCTTATTTGCGTAAATGGGTTAAATTATCTAATGGCTTTTGGCGTTTTGGCAAACTAAGCAGTATTCTGCTTAAACTGTTGAACATTTGTATTTTAGTATGTTTTACCTTTTAAGCATATTTAAAGAATTGTATTAGACTAGACTGTTAGAAGCAAAAATGGCCTATAAAAACTAACTGAACAAAAAATGTAATCATATTATGAGAGAACTCACTAAAACACAAACAACCCTGTTATATTTCTTGTATTTAAAAAATTTGCTGTTTTTAACTGATCATCTCGAAATTAAAAACATATGTTGATGAAACGACAAAAAAATATATACATATTCTGCAGTATTTTCGCGTAAGAAGGTCGGTCCATCATCTGACAACTTATCTGGAAAGCTTTTTTGTTAACTATCATCTTAAACCATTTTTTATTCGCATTTGAAGATAAAAGTTGTTTCTAACTGGTACTAAGATTCTTCCGTCATCTGACAACTTGTTATTTGGAAAGTTTATCATCTTAAACAATTTTTTATTCGCATTTGAAGATAAAAGTTGTTTCTAACTGGTACTAAGATTCTTCCGTCATCTGACAACTTGTTATTTGGAAAGTTTATCATCTTAAACAATTTATTTTTCGCAATTGAAGATAAAAGTTGAATCTATCTGATATTAAAATTCTTCTGTATAAGAACTGTCTAGCTTTCGTACAACCGTCTTATATTTAAAATAATCAGGAAACGTGAACCTTAACCTGAGCTTAAAAAAATACTTTTGACAATGTGGAATTTGTGTATATTAAAGCCCTACCTTGAATATCCCTATACATATAATAAATAATAAATTTTTAGAGTATGATGTCTGATGATAAGGAACTCTACTTGGCACACGCTGCTGTGTTGTGGAAGACTAAAGTGCTGCCTTGCGTTGAGCTCTGAATCTGTGTCTTCTGAGAAGACTCAAAAAATGTTCATGACTTTTTTCTGATGCAAATAGTTTAAAAGTTGCTGAATTTTTTTGAAATCTAAAAAATTTTAATTAATGCTAATTTAAAATCTTCCACCAAATTCTAGCGCCCAACTTTTCTACAGTTGAAAAAAAATCTATTGTATTTTTTTTTAATTTTTTTTTATACTTACAAAATATTAATTTCATTTGTATCTTTATTTCACAAGTTCCCACCAAATTCTAGCACTCACTTCTTAATCAATCAACTCTATTGAGCTTACCGTTTCAACAACTGTCATCACCTTATTTATCTGTACCTCCTTCATGCTTTTTGGCTCATCAAAATTGTAAACTAAACTCATCAATTAGTGCAATTAGGTAATATTTATTTCTAACATTTACCTACAAATGTCTTATCTGGACTATGGATATTGTGAACCCAAAAATGTTACGCACGCGACCTGGGAACAGCGACAACAACAAAGAACAAGCTGAAAATTGTTAAAGCTAAGTCGTTAAGCGTGTCCTAGAAGGAAACAAAAGAAGAGAACTTCAGAACCCACCCAAGCGACTGGGATAGGCCTAAACAACAAGCTGATTAATGGTTTCTTATGCTCCTGTATGTTTTTGTTACTTTTGTTTGCACTACACTGAGCGAAAAAGTCAAGAACTTGTTTATCGAATGTATAGATTTTTATATACACCATACCAAACTAGGGTAAAGGGATCTTTGGAGTATGTAAGCAGAAGAGGGCGTGCCAGTTTTTAAGCTGTTTACAATTAAAGGATTCCACAGCCACTGAAAATGAACAGCCAAAGAAAGGCACGGCATCAAAAAAGCCTCAAAAAGCAAAAGTTTATATTTTTTCGGACTCGAAATTTTATTTTTTTTTTTACTTTTTATGTCGGTATCCTAAAGTGCTAGAGAATTTTGGAGTATACCTTGGATGCGCACTCAGCATACACTCATGTTTTTGCTGATATCTGTTCGTCATTCATTTTTCACTATGTAAATCTAAATTCCAAAGACCATAAGAGCTCAAGTTACCAAAGACCCAGAAAATTCGCATAACAAGTACGAATGTAAAGCCGATCGATTTTTCTTAATCTCATACAGTTAAACCCTCGTACAAAGTTTGGGGCTTAGAACTAAAAAACGTTTAACTCGGCTGAGTCATGAACGTTATTTCACTTATGTATATATATCAGAGCTCGTAAAAGACTTTCAACCCATTTTTCCAACATTTGTGGGGTCCAGACCCGGAAACCCCTCGTGGATCCGCCACTGGTTTTAGAGCTTTTCCAACATAGTATGCTCAAAGAATCCACTTTTAAGATTGCGATACCTTCTTAATTATTGCAAGCTACACTAGTTTACAAACTAGTCGAGAAACACGAAAATGGCAACTTCTTTTTTTTTTCTTAAGCACCTTTTTCGAAATATTTTCGAAAAACATGTTTTTGTACATTTTTTCAGTTATTCCTCTATATCTCGTGAATTTTGTATCGACATTAAAGACGATTAGATCGAAAGATATTCATGTGCTCTTTCCAGTGATACATAATATGTACAGATTAAGTAAAAATTGTCGAAGTTACAAGCAACCAAAGTCGAAAAAAAGTGTCATTTATGTCATTTTGAAAAATGGTCGAAAATTACACTTTTTTTCAACTACAGTTGCCTGTATCTCGAAAACGGTGCTTAAGAAAAAAAAAAAGGTTGCCATTAAAAAACACTTTTTTAGGTAGGTTCATTTTTTCGTGTAAACTAGTGTAATTGAGGTAATATTATAAATTATCTGACAATTTCTTTGAGGTTAGGCGCAAATTATTCAAATGGCATTACATTTTGCATTTATTTTTTTGGAACGTTGAGAAGGTTCTCTATGATGAAAAAAATTCTTATTAAAAAATGGAATCAATATTCTCTAAGCAGAAAAAAGAGTATAAAAAATGGTTTCATGTTTTCGTTACGATATCTGAAAAGTAAAATTTTGAGGCATATAAAAGTGGAGAATGTTCAAAAGATACATTATTATAGAAGTAGACTCAAACTTATGTGCGCCTAATAAACAAAAGTTGGTTGAATTTTTCTCTACACAATCCACATCTCACTATACCCCAAAAAAGTTTTAAGTAATTCAATACTTATCGTTGCGAAATTTCTCGCAGTTATAGATCTACACATGCTTCCGAAAAAAAAATGCAGGTTGTCCTTCTGTCTAACTTTTTTGTTATATATTGAGCTAATTCTTTTTAATGAGGAATTTTTTTTGTTAAAGGCCCATACGTATTTTGGGATATCCCATTTAGGATTTTTATTTTATATGAAGTTTTGTCATTCCATGCGAAAATTTTCGAACTGCGTATGGGCCTTCAAATAAAGGCAATTTTCTTGAAAAAATCAGTTTTTTAATTTTTTTCACATTCAGGAAATTTTTTTTCTGTTTTAAGGGTTTTTTGAGAAAATATTTAAAATTTTTGTAGTAAAAGAGTTCTTGAAATTGAAGAACGAAATCTTTCAAGAACGATTAAGTAATTTAAATATTTCGCTCAGTGTATCGTTTGCATGTCATAAACGTACTACCTGCCAGCTATATCAAAGCTATCCTCAGTCCTTCTTCAAGGGGGACTACAGCCCTTCCCCGTGCATTATGAGCGCTTGACTAGGCAAAGCGTTGCTTGACTGCCTTAAGGTTTTTATGTTTTGTTTTTTTTTGCTGGTGAGGGGGTGTCACCGGGCTATACGTCCAGTCAAGTATAATTAACAACTTTGTTGGACAGCTTTTTTATTTTTGTCAAGAAAAAGAAAACCAGAGCAACATGGTGCTTGCAACACACGGCAGTCGCACGTTCGTTTTATATAAACGATGTGTAAACATTGCATATAGGCCTGCGACCAGGGACCCCTGCCAGTGTTGCCCAGTATTATTAAGCTCGGTAAAAAAAATACAAATAAATGGAATGCATATTTTGTGGCGCATGTTTATTAAGCACATTTTGTGACGTACTCTAAAATGTTGCAGGTTTCATAGAGTTTTCCTGTTTCTTTTTTTTTTTGAGGACACGTGTCGCCGCGATTTATTAGCATAATTTTTCTTCTAGTTTATATTTCAAAATATATGCATACCATATTCTTTGATGAGGTGCACGGAAATATTAAAGTGAAATGGATGTAGTTTAGGGTTGGGATAATGCCAGCTGTGCCACCCCAAAACGGGAGACGACCCCTTTGCATTAGTGTGGTGTTGCCACTTGCTAGCTGAAGGCGTTCAGGCATTTCTTGGGAACTCTTTAGTTAATAGTTGCACATTTGTCAGGCTAAAGCTAAGAGCTGCTCACTTGCCACAGTTGAAGCCACACACTTTGCACACACTTTAAATTCTCACAAAGCTCTCTATATAAGGAATTTTATAATGAAATGCTGGCGACAACATTGGACTAGCAGACTAAACCCGACCAACATGTTGTAGCTGCTAACATGTGTAGATACAAAAGTATCTGTTAGTTAGTTGCATGCAGCTTATGTTGTTGTTCGTGTTGTAGTTGTAGTTCTTGTCTATTGTCTGGTGTCTTTAGTCTAGTCTTGTGCTATTTATGTCTCACTTAGTAGCACATTTCCAGTGTGACTATATTGTAAATTAATTGGATTTGCAATTACAAGACACAGAATGAATGAATGGCAATATGCTCTGTGGGAAGAGTAATGTCCAAAGAGCTAGGCCTTAGAGATGTGCAAGTTTCGTGTACTGCAGCGTGACAGGAACGTGTGTTCGCTTTGTTGATAAACGTCTAAGATTTATTTATTTTTATATAATTTAAAAAAATTTAGTTACAAAAGAATTTATAGCCAAAATAACTTGGGTCTTTAGGCTGGTTATGAATATTATATGCTTATGTAGAGTATAGTGGTAAGTTTTATAAAGTTCTTTCTGTAAGATTTGAATTTGATTAGGTTATGGATAAATTGGAAATGGCTCACGAGGTGATCTACATCTGTACATGCAAAATTTGGAGTCCTTGGGTAGAGAGAGAGGGCCATAGGGAAGAGGGGAAATGATAGAGTGAGAGACAGAAGAGGGAAAGAGAGAGAGAGAGAGGGAGAGGGAGACAGAAAATGAAAGAAAAAGTTTGTTAGAGAGAGGGGGCAGAGCCCAAGGAAAAGGGGGCAGAGCGCAGAAAAGGAGAGAAAAGGAGAGATAGAAATCGTTTATTATTAGTATATTTATTTTTTACTATCGCAATGGCTGGCAGAAAGAGTGAGGGAGAGACTGAGAAAGGATGAGGGTAATAGATACAGTGATAGACAGAGACGGAAAGATAGAGAAAGAGGGAGAATGAGATAGAACAGCAAAGATAAGGGTTGAAAGGGAGAGGGGCAGATCCCAAGATAGAAGAGATAGGAAGGTGACATAGAAATCATTTAGGCGGAACGAAATGGAAGCAGCAATCAACATACATATGTACTTACCTTATAAAAATGTGTGTCCATCAGTAAAAAAATTTCTTTTTGTCCAATTTCGCTAAAAAATATGTTGCTTAAAAAAAAAGATAAAAAAGAAAAAGATAGAGCATCGTGTTGAAAAGGAAAATGCACTCAAATCTTGTTTTGTGGGCATCTAACAATCGGATTATGTTTAAATACTTTCTTCAAGAGTAAGCTTGAAACTAGAGCCAAACTAAACCATTTAGGACAATGGAATAGCTTTTCCCTTAGATGGATCCCAGGACATAATGACATGCCTGGGAACGTAGAGTTGATAGGCTAGCAAGCATTAATAGGGCCTGAACCCTTTTTTATTGTCAGACACACCACTAAACAGCTACTACGAGAAGATGAGAGATCCAGACAACACTCGTACTGGATTAGCACGACAGGTTTACGGCAGTCCAAGCAGCTCCACGGCTCCTATGATCTGAATAGGTTCAAGAAAATCTCTCAATTGTGCAAGAATTCCCTTAGGATATGGGCATCATAGACTCCAACATCTGTAGGTTCTGGTCTCCAACACATATTTACGGAGCGTGACGCTCTTACCAGAAGAAGGGCATCCTTCTTCATTCACGATGTAGACTAGAACCAACCCAGATAATTACATTTATCTCTCTAGCTAAGGAAATCTAGAGATTGTAGCGAGCACAATTGATCCCAAGGTTTGCGTCCAATTTTCCCCTTACAATTATTATGGTGCTAAGCAAATGGAAAACTTGTGCCTTCAACTTTGTATACAGATTTTAATCTATCTTGACATAGCTTTTTGGCAACTCTTCTTATTTGTAACTTTTACAAGACGTGATAAACCAGCAGGAGGTGGAGGCCCACACACGTAGTAGGGCACACCTTGATTTAGCATGCTTGATTTTAATTCTTGATTAATAATTCTTAAAAAAAGCCCGTAATGCTTTAGAAAGCGTAGATAATCTTGAAATAATATACAAATTCTTGAAGTAAGAACAAGTTGCACAAATTTTTCTGATGGCATCAGTGCTGGAAAAACATCGCTGCTTTTAAATGAAAAACATCGATGTATCGATATATCGAAGATTAAATTAAGACAATATATATGTATCGAAGTTTAAGTTAAGATTGTATAAAATACGATATATCGGTACATCGTTGTTTTTCCAACACTGGATGGCATTATGCAAAATTCTGAAATTAAGATTTTTAGCATTTTAGATTTTGATTCATAAAATAAGACCAAAAATTCATAAAAAGTCGTAGATTTTTTTATATCTATTTAAGCTATTTATTTAAGTTTTTTTTAAGTCATAAAGCTGATTCTACGCTGTATAAGCCGTTTTGTAACATTTTTTTTCTTACTCTCTTTGATTTCAAATTCTGTCGTTATAAAAAGGAAGCTAGTAATATCTGTACCTACTCTAAAATAAATATTTTTGGAGATGAAGTAACAAAGCCATATATATCACGTATTTGTAGTGTCTCTGACAACTGATAATTGCACACAAATAGTAGATTCAGTAGCCTAGAATAAAGATACAGGATTTCAGCCTCTACAATAAAACAGTGCACTTTCGCATTGACATATGAATGTTTATTGTTTTTAATGTGCAGCTTAAAACTCCTATATGTATTATAGTATTTCAAAATTTAATTACATGCCCCAATGAATCGTAAATAAATATACACACGGTGTGCCAAACATAAAGACACATGCAACACACAATGAGCTCTGTGGCTATTTTTGTTGGTTTATAGTCACTCACATAATACTTTCAGTAGACAAAATATTTTTAATAAGCGCATACTGAGTCTGAGTCTACCAAGTTTGTCTGGTAACCTGGCACCCTGCCTCAACCCTAACCCCCTTTAGCCCAGCAGTGAGCACAGTTTTATGGCACACGTGCGACGCAGTAGTAGCCCTGCCAACGCGTCGCATTTTTCAAATTGCAATAAAACGTATGAATGAGCATTGAACATTGAGTAATTTATAAATACACAGCCTACTCTACTCGCTCTCTTACTCACTCTCTCTGCGCTGCCTTTAAACAGAAAATCCCTTTTTTTTATATTGACGGGCTTTGTATTTGTTGGATTGTGCAATCCTAATTTTCCATACAAACATAAAAGGCTGCCGCGACGTAGTTGCTACACCGCACTACCCCCTTGGCTTATGCAGTGCTGCAGCACCCCTGTCGCACTAAGCGTCTCCTGCAACCCTCGTACCATCTAACGCCCTTTGCAAGGTGTGTCCTGACGCATTTCGCCAGGCGTTTTTAATTCCACTGCCGTTTCGCTACTTCTGCGAGATTTTCGGTGGTGGTTGGTTGCCATGACGTCTGGCCGTGTTTTTCCCATTAACGGACTGACTTTTGCCCAGCTTTTCACGTTTTTCCCAATGCCAATGCGGCAAAGTTTTTGTCCAGCCGTAGTTTAGTTAATTTTGACTGCAATGAAAGTGAAGCATTGCATTTAAAATTAAATCCTTGGCGGGCTATTTGTCATTTTTGACAGTTAAACTGTTTTGCCCAGACGCCGAGCCAAAAAAAAAAAATAAAAACGAGGGAGGCTAAAACTCTGAAAATTGCGACTTATGGTTGCGCTTAGTCCCTAAGCGACAACAGCAGTTGTTTTTGTTATCCTGGCACTTTGTAATTGGAGTTATAAATATTGTTTTTAGTGCCAGCTCTAATGAAAGTGTAGTAGTTGCCAAGTAACTAAAAACTGAAAGATGATAGCCAAGATTTTGTTCAGCATAAATTGTAACCCAAAGATTATTCGCATAACAAAATGGCAACAAAAATGTAACTAAAGCTCTCACGGGTCTAATAAGCAGATTAAAATCAAATCAACGCATAAATTGTCAAAGCACTGAAAAGGATATTAACGCGTTTTTCGAAAAGGGTTAAGGTATATGGCAAATAAATCAAAACACATAATAAACCACAGCAGGACAATGGCGAACGAAGAAAGAAACGCAAAAACAAAGTTAAAGGCAGATTAAGCGAAGAATTTGACTACGTTTTGGCAAACTTTAAATACTCTTTAGGTTTTATATGAGGTTTTAAAGGAAGCTGTATGATAAAATAGGCAATGAGATGAAATGAGATGCACTGAGATGAGATAATATGAGATAAGATGAAATGAGATGAGATTAAATGAGAAGAATTGAGATGGGATGAGATGAGATGAGAAGAGATAAAGAAAAACAGATGAAATGAGAAGAATTGAGATGAGATGAAATTAAATTAAAAATCCGAATAAAGTTGATCGTTTTCCGGATCACGGCTGAATGTGTTATTTATATATTATACATATATATTTTAAAAAAAAATTTTAATTGTTGTTCGTTTATTAGTGTAATGCAGTAAATATCTTATTTATTAATATAAATATCAAACGATAGTTATCGATTTTTTTGTCAACATTGATGATGATTTTTCGTAAACAATCTATTTAGAATACGTTAAGCATATTAATACATTTTTAAAAAATTTGGTCAGCTTGTTGATATTTATTGCAGTAATATTAGTCCCGGGTTGCATCTGATTCAATATATGGTTGATAGTATCCTACCTTTTTGGTCATACCATTGGCAAAGGTTGCCCTGGACTTAGGAGTTGAGATTACTTCAGAAAGTCTCGTCTATACTTTTTACTCGCAAAGCCCTCCAACAACATAGTAAGATTTCAAAATTATCCTTTTTTAAGATCGAAAATTGGGCAAAGCTTGCTCAGAAGAAGCTAATAGAAGATAATGTTATTAACAATTACTTTAGCAAAATCGATTAACCTTATTTTTTTCGACTTGGCTGGACTTTTAAAAGAACTTTCATGAAATTTCATTGCTCTTAGGTTTTAGGATATAAGGCTGCTAGGAGTACTTTTCTCTTAAGTCAAAAAATTAAAAAAATGGATCTAAATTAATACTTAATTTCTGTCACCCATTTTTTTTTTTACTTTTTTCTAAAATTATAGTATTTTCAAATAATTATTGGGATAGTTCATAGTTTCATACGTTTTTGATCAAAGATTTGTCGTATGGGTTTTCGAAGCTCCATAAAACTGGATGTCTTAGCTTAGTAACTTTTGAAAAGTGGGACACTCTATCTTAGAGACTTCAAAAAAAGAATTTCGCTGCAAATCGTTTATGATAGTGATAGTCTCCCGGCTTTTTGCTTTAGCAGCAGATAACATAACCTCAATCTATAAAATTGATTGTTCCTGTACTTTGAGCTAACAAACCCTTTGAAAAACTTAACATACTCTCTTAAAAAAATGCAATTTCGCCGCAAATCGCTTGTCAAAAGCTTTGGACCATTTTCAACACATTTTTTTTATGTATCGATAAACACAAAATACATGGACCCAAAATCGGCTTTAAGTGCTTAAGCCGAACAATTGGAAATTATGGTTTTTATGACCAACAACAAAAAAAAAAAAAAAAAGGGATAACCAAATCGAATATGAAACATTTGCAACAGTTGCGCAAGGAACACATTTAAATCGACCACAAATGGCGGATGGGTACTAGAGCACACTTCCTTACCCAAAGAAAGAAAAAAACAAAATGGAAGACAGACTCTCTCACATTAATAAACCGTCGTTATTGTTATTATATTTATGTTCCTTTTTTTTTTTGGTGTCATTGTCAGTGCTGAATAGCAGTTGACCCAAGCTGACATTTTTGTGAGGTTATGTCTGTATGCAGACGATGGCTGACATTGGCCATTAAAAAGTTTTGTAAAGTTAAATTACCAAAAATTGCAAATTGCTTGGATTATATACACAACGAGCGCCTGGTCACACTCAGTCAGACAGACACAGCGCCCAATGTCTGGTCACTTTCACTTCCTGTTTGTCGGCAGGAGGCTTTAACATTGTGTGGCCAAAGGATTTCATACACTCAATATAATTAAGGGCTTGAGTTTAGCCCCAAGTTTTGTTGCGCCCCTGTCACTTTGTGTCCAAGCAACAAATTTTTGTGTATTTTGTGGTTTGGGTTGGGGGGGGGTTTTGTATTGCCATTTGCTACACATTGTCTCTAGCCTCTCTCACTACTAGAATATCTCTCTGGAACTTCAATCTCACTCGCTCTCTAGCGTATTTGTCGTAGCATTTGAATTGTATGTTAAATTAAATTTTACCACAGAGACCAGAGAGACTATGGCTTACTCTGGGCGGCTTTTTGTAAAGTCATTGGATACATGTGTGTGTCCATGGATCACTTGGTTGGCTAGGTTGTTGGGTCCTTTGGTTGACTGGTTTGGTTGGCGTGTGGCATTAAGTTGTCAGTTTGTTGAGCTTGACAGATTTTTCTGTAGGCACATGAGTGGTTTTTGGGGTTTTGTCTATGGACATATTGTCATTCACAATGAATAGTATGCAATTTAATGTTTACTATGAAATATATACTCGAAAAGTTGCTCAGGTGCGCTGTTAATGATATGGCAGATTGTTGCTGCTGGTACTTTAAGATGAAACTTTCAAAAAAGTTTGGGTTTAAGTACATAAATTCAAGATTTGTTGCTAGTTTTTTGAAGATGTTTGGGAATTTTGAGCAGATAAGCGCTGAACAATTGTGAATTCTTTATATAAAATCACAAAGTTTGCTTAAGTTTGAAAAGAGTTATGTTTTAAAAGTTGTTTTAATAAAATTTAAATAAAAATAGTTTGTTATTTTCTAAATACAAAATACTTGAAAAAAAAACTAATTATATAAATGTATACGAGAGTTGCGTTTTATGTTTCCAACCCCACTTAGGAGTCAAGAATATAAGTAGTAGTAGAATTTTTGCCTTAATTGATTTTCGAAGTCTTTTTCATTAAAATCAGTGCATTTTTAGATTTCGAAGTAATTTTTCCACTCAAAAATGAGTATTCCTAAAGTGAACTGTTGTTGAAAAATTTTTATGTATAGTTGGGAATTTTTTATGTATAGTTGGGAACAAAAAGAACTATCAATTCAGTTAGGCTCAGGCCTGAATTAGTCATGAAATCATACCTGAGTTTTCAGTACCAGCCATGAATCAACGCATTCATTTGTCACTGAATTTAATACATGCATGTCCTAGGCGTTCAGGACTGAAGCTTTTCCGTAACAATCAGCTATGAATTCAGTGCTGATTGACTTTGAACAGTCATGCCTGAAATTAGAGGTGAATTTTAAAAAAAAAATTTGACATGAATTCAGTGCTGATTTATTTTTAAAAGTCAGGTCTGAAATCACAAGTGAGTGATTAATACATTGGAACACATATTCTTTATACATTTTTAACAAATTTTTATTATCAATTTTAATTTTAATTTAATATTATAAGTTACAGTTGATTTGGTGTAGCCCTAAAATTGCGATTTTTTTGCAACTTCATTGCGTTAAGTATCTGGGATTCTCTTGGGCCAGAGTCCGCTGTAACTGGTATTGATGCTAAAATAAAAAATATTTTTTAAATATTACAAAACCCGTATTTTTTGACCTACAAAAAAATCCTTTCAAGGCAGTCTTTTTTTTTTTTGCACGCCGTCACTGTTGGTGCCCATGAGAAAGGCATCAATTGATTTTTTTTTTGTCCTAGTTCCCTTTTTGTCAGTTAACCGAAACTTGCGCAGTTGTCTTTTGCTCTACATTGTTAATAGCTTTGAAATTATTTTATAAAAAAAAATAATGCTTTTTATTTAAGTAATAAATACTTACCTAGAAATTAAATTTTTCACAGCACCTGCACGCAAAAAAAAATTTTTCTTTGTGTAATAAAAGGAAACGTCAGAAATAGCTACGCACATAAAAGCAAACACTAATACCTTTTAAGTTTTAAACTTTTTGGTGATCCTTAATACTTAAAGCAAGAGAAATTCCTGTATGCAATTTTTCGCTGGTCAAAATATATCTTTACTATACTAAAAAAGTAGATTTTCCTGGGTTTTAAGATTTACGAAATTCGTTAAATATACGATTTCCATAATATAAAAGTTCGAGGTATTCTCAAAAACTTATAAAGAGCTGCTTTCAAATCTTATAACTTTTCGACATTACTTTATCTTCACTTTGTGTTATCTCACAACCGCTTAAACTGCCCGCTAAATATTAAGAAATATTACGCCACAACTCATAAGATCTCATCATAATAAACAGCAAATCTAATGATGTCAATTTTCTTGTTCATTTCAGGTAAATATCATGATGCACCCTTTTATCTTTATATGTATATAATTGTCTGTCCTTGTAAGTACAATTTCCCTATATCATTTTAAGTGGCAATATTTGACGCCCACACAATCAGAGCACAGCATAAAATTAGAGCAATCTGGCAACCCCAACCATACATTGCAATCAAGTTGGCTGCCAACTTTTGCTGCTGCCTATAAATCAATAAATAATCGCAGAATGACAAAAGATTCTACGGAGCAAGTCACAAGTTAAGGCCAGAAAGTGGAGGCCTATTATGAGTATGACGGAGATGTTCCACTTGGTATACACATATACTATATATATATATATATATATCACTGGCTATTTGGCTGATTGTCATCACTTAAATGGCGGTTGGGTATTTTATTTAACTGCGTATATGGCAGTGTCTACTGTGTTGGGAATTGTGCTGTAGGAGCCCAAGAAGTAGAGGCAACGTTTTAATTTAATAGGCACACATGAGACCCGTACATAAAACCCAATTTCGCGTAAGTGATAAAAATGCAATGAGCATTCACATTTAGACACTGGCGACAACGACAAAGCTGTCTACTGCGTCATAGACAGCCCACGTTTTGTCTCATCATCATCGTCATCATCTTCAACATAAATATCATCATCTTTGAGCAACTCGAACTAGGCGCAGACAAGACGCATTTGAATTAAATTTACGATGGCGCAAAAAGTAGTTTTGACACACATAGTATAGCAGAACCTGCCCTATGCCCGGGTCAGTACAGACTACTTGGGTCATAAAAGGGTCTCCACATAGTAGCTGTCATAAAATTGACACAGACTGTAACAGTCAGGAATGCGCCTTAAAATTCCGTTTTCATATGTATCATGATTATCAAATTAATTGTGTAATTTTTATGCTGGGTTTATATCAAGCCGACGTTGGTTGGGATAAGTACTTCCGCACAATATGGCTTGTTGCTGCAGAACCCATCCATAGCAGCTGCACTTTCAATCATCATCAATTTCACATCAAAGTGTCGTTTATTTTTGCAGTCAAGAACTGCAATCAGCTGGCTGGAAGTCATCTCTGGGTGTCATCTGTATGTAGTATGTATGGGTTGTTTGCTTGTCGTGCTAATGACGAGATCATATCGACAGCAACAACTTGCTCTGTCGTTCTCCACTTGCAGACATGAGACATTTTTTTTTTTACGCTTTTGTTAATCTGGCAACGCTGTAGTGTCTCGTGCTGTGTGCAGGTTTGTGCATGTACGAGCATGTGCATTTCAAGTTCAATTTCAAGTGCTCAGTTGCAAATCAATCAAGTCAGTCAGTCATTCTGTCATGACGTCATTCTGACAGTCTTTTAGTCCCTGACCAGACCATATAACTTTATGGTCATTGCTAAACATCATGCAAGTATTGGTATTTCCTGTACATTGCGGAAAGGAAATGCTTTAAAATGCCCTTTGGTCATAAAGTGGGTGAACGACTGTTATCGAGTTTGAAGATTGAAAAACAACTCAACACATAAAAAACTTGTAAAAATTACGTGCAATGAAAAAAAATAGGAACAAGGCAGACTATGTGTCTTTACGGCTGGAATATCTTGAAGTAACAAGAAATTTTGGGTTGCACTCCCATCCCAGAGGTCCCTGTTTCGAACCGCCAAACACCCAAAACCCTACTCTACACAAACCCACCTAAACCCCACAACTTCTCCAGCAAGCAGCACTACAGCATACACTGCTGTCATCTTGATTTTCATCTTCGCCAATAGATGGCGCGGATGGCCCTATACTCCACTAGGAGTAACAGGACCTAAGAAGAAGAATAGATGGCGCGGCTTCCAAACACATATGACACCTGCGAGAAAAAAGTTTGCTAATCCAAAAGATGAGCTTCTTCCCCTAGAAGCTTGGATGGTAGCCCCATCACCAAGGGATGCCACGGCAGGTTGACATTAGATGGCAGCCCCACCACTGGGATCAGTCGCATCTGGCCAATCATCGGATCGAATGAAAATAAAAATCGATTACTGAAACTGATACAAGAGCAAGATGGCTCTTGTAGAGTCCCTAAGCTCCCAAGAGGAGTATTTTTCTTCTTTTTTTTTTTCTCTGCATGGGTTGCTCACAAACAGGTGGGGCACTGCGACTAGAAGATCTTTTGTACCGTACCCATAAATTAATGCAAAAGTCTTTCCACTTTTCGCATGAATAGCAGCAGATCTTTTATGGGGACTGATCCGTTCCTTTGTCACGTGACAGGCTCTGTCCCACAGAGAATATGTCTGGTGGTTTCATCGTCTTCGAGACAGAGTCTACACTTTGAAGAATCCGATAGGCACATTTTCTGTAAATGGTATCTTACAGTGTGTTGCCCAGATAGGTATGCTACCAGGAGTTTTAAGTCCGCTCTGCCAAGACCTTTTGTCTCGATCATATCCAAAGGTTTGACAAGCGCTTTGGCTTGTTGCAGCCCCGGTAAGGAGAGCCAGTATCTGCTATGTTCTCCTGCAGCCCATTTGTTTACCATGGTCTTAATTGTGGACCATAGAAAGCCGCAGAAGATGTAGACGGGGTGGAGGCACCCTGTCGTGCTAGATTATCAGCTATCGCGTTTCCATCCACTACTGACTGTCCAGGTACCCAACATAGCACGACTCTGTTTAGGGAAGACAGGAGTTAGAGGTAATTATGGGATTCTTTAACCATCATGGATGGGATGCTCCCAAGAGGAGTACAAAAAATCAAAAAAAAACGAGAGCTCCATAAGCGCGTCATATATTAAAGGGCTCCAGCTCCTGCGTGCTTTTTGGATAGGGTTCGTTACTTCACTACCTTTTGATATATTTCTTTTATAGTTTTTTGAGCTCATTCCATTAAAAGTGGTCTCTCCCCAAACCCACTCATCAGTCCGAAATATACACATTGAATCCAAAAAAAAAAAAATATTTTTGACCTCCGTTTTTGTTTTTTTTCTGAACATAACCCTCGACTGCATCCTACAGCCAATTTCCGAAACCGCCTCTTTAGTTTTTTATTATCTTTTTATTACACTCTCAACTAAAAATGACAAGCACATGACAACCCTATAATTACGCAACGTCCTTCAAACACTCGCAGACTTAGTTATATATATCAAGCAGTGCCTCAGGTCTCACAACTGTCAACAATTTCAACTTGATTGGTTTACAATATGCTCAGCATGTCTTAAGTGCCCCAAGTCGATGTTACTCAAAAATTGCTGCTTCAAGAAACAGTTTGCCAACTTATACAACACTGCAATCAATATAAAGTTGTACATAAAATTGACACATTTGTCTAGTCGAAATTTGCCTAGGGTGAGATCCCCGTCTCCGATTTACACAATATCAAAGCCGCTGGCAGCTCAATTATTAAGGCCTGAAGCTGAAGCTGTACTCTAATTGAAATTGACAGATTTCCTTGCAAAATTACCAAAGTAAATTTTTCAATTTTAGCATGAATGAGAGTGAGAGCGAGTGGGTCAGAAGGGCGCAGTGTAGAGCGTGTGACGTCATTGATTTGCTTTGATTTTAATACGTATTGGTTTTTGTGGGCTTTTGGGCCACCAGCTGCGTTGTTGTTCTTTGCTTTTGTTTACTTTTTTTTTTTTCTTTTGACGCTCTTTTTCGCACTCTCTTTTGCTCTAACTGGTTTGTTGTCGTAAAGCGGTGCAGCTTAGCGAGGAAGCCTTTTGATACACTGTAAACAAAAGGATAAGGGTTGTGTTAAGTTGGTGTTAGAGAATTTTGCACAAATTTGAAATAGAGAGAGTTTTAAAAACTTTTATGTTATTTATGCTTTGCAGGTCTTAAACTAATAAATTCTTACTGGACATACATATGTATATACTTTGCTACTTATTTTTCGGAAGAACCGTTTAGAAAGTTGTAGACTGCTTTTTTAAGAGTATCTACAGCGTGCTTGTCCCTTTTTAATCAAATCGATCAATTAGAACTTGAGATATTTGCATCAACTTCTAAAGAATTTTTAAAAACAAAACAAATTAATCCTTAAAATATTGATTTTTTGCATAAATCACGATTTATTTAAACCAATTTCAAAGGAATCAAAAAGCAAGTTGAATGTGGCTTTGATAGTTGCCCGCTCTTTATCTCTTTTCTTTAGACGAGTCGATCTATTAGAAAATAAGATACTCTCATAAAATTTAAAAAAAAAAAAAATTAATTTTTTATATTTTGGTCAAATGGGTCAATTAGAAGTTGAGATTATCTCAAAAACTTCTTACTACCAAAATCAATGTTTAAACAAAATCTTTTTTATTTTGCAAAAAAGTCGCTTTTTCACCATATTTGGTTAAATCCCAAATCCATTAAATACTTCTGAAGAACAAAGAAAAATTAACAAAAAAATTTTTTATATATTTCTTGAGAAATTTTTGATGGTTTACGGTCGAATTTTAACAAGACTTTTGTGCCAAAGTGATTCAGCTCTCAGTCTGATCGACCGGCACCTTCTCAAAGACCTGAAGAACTAGGAAATTTCGATTCGGTCATAGGGTACTTCATATGCTCGAGTTCTTCGCTTGAACATTGTTCAAGTGAAACCGACAAGGGCTTCCTTAGGGATCATCCATATACTACGTGACGCTGATTTTCGTCAAAATAGACCCTCCCCCTTCGGACACAGTGACGAAATATTTTTGAAGATTTTCCATATGATCATGACGCTTAGCCAGACCCCCCCCACCCCCTGGAGCGTCACGTAGTTTATGGATGATCCCTTATGAACATTCATACCGATTGAGTTCGGGAGTTCTATCTACACTACCTTTATAATGTTTATGACCAGTCTATCGATACCATGAAATGATGATGATTGAGGTGGCCCCACTATGTATTTCAGGGTTCTATCTTTTTCTCTTTAATCTAAATAAGCTTTGCACAACTTTGACGTATATTCGGGATCATTATCTTGATGAAATACGAATCGCAAGGAATTTGTTAGAGAGGAAATATTTACTACTCATATTACTTAAAATATTGTTTATAAGACTGAATTGAATAATACTTATTTTTAAACTTTCTGACGGTAGTGTATAAATCTCCAAATTCAAATCCCTTTCACCTTAAATTCCAGATTAAAGCGATCTAATTGTAAAGCCTACCAAGTCGGATGGTAATCCCTGATGTTTTGGGGATACCACCACTAATTTTTTTTGTTCGATCTATGTGTTTAGTTCCGAAATTAAATTCAAAAAGGTATGGGCAGTATTTGGTGTGACAGTGTATACCAAATTCGGAACATTTCGACTAAGCCCAACCCACTGGCTTTTTGCTTTAGTTATTGTTGTCAGCAGCGTGTTAAGCGCTTTTCACTTGTGTCGAAGGCGTGGCAGCCATTGATGCCCCTTTTTGGCTTGCTACAAACTGTGGGTCCCCCACCAAAATCTCTTACTCCTGTGTGTGTATTTTTTTCTTTCCGTATCAGCAAGTGGAGCCATACCATTGAGCTTGTATTGTGTGTATTTCTCCTTATTTTTTTTTGGTGGCAGCTTTAACAGGCTTAGCGGCAGCTTGGCTGTGGTTGCCAGACTTTGCTGCAAACGAAACCCTAACCAAAGCGTTGCCACAGCTTTAAAAAACTTTGTTTTTAAAGTCTGCATAAAACTTTGTAAGCAAATTTTTCGTTCAGGTGCTCTGGTATCTGGTAATAAAATAACAATAAACTGATAAAAAGAATTGAAGAACAAGTGGAAATTTTTTCTGCACATTTCAGTGCACAAATGGCCATAAATTATGAGCCAAAACAATGCAATATATTCAGAACAACAGATATTTGGGTCAATTTGGAGCTTGTTCAACAATAATTTTTTTTTACTCTTATTTCTTGGCTTTTTGTTTTACGGCTTGCAAAGCAAAAGTGGCAAAAATTTGCATTGTTTTGTGGGGTGGCAACGCGGGCGATGTCAGCTTAAACAAAAAACTGTTGCATACATTTTTGGTGTACGGCAACGCCAATTTTCACTGCTTTTCTACTTGCTTTCTTTGTCAATTTTTGCATCGTATTTCATTAAAACTAAAGTGCACTGCACTTGACAAGCATTTTTTAATATTAATGAGAACGAACAGTCGTTACCATTTTTATTTAAACTTAATGTTACAAAAACGGGAGCGCATTGAAGTGGGACTTTGGTACTCAGGCTCTGGGTCAGCTTAAAAATGCGCATAATAAATTAAATTCTTGGCCAATTTAGCTGCAGCTCAAATGGGGAGAGACAGAGAAAGGCAGAGAGAGAGAGAGTGAACGAGAGAGTTCAATGGCGGTAGCGCAACATATGTCAAAGTTTGCGGCAACTTTTACTCAGGTGCACTTAGTTGATGTGGGTTAAAATGACAGGATTAAATTAAATAGAGAAGAAAAGTTTTCAATAATGAGTTTTAAATTTAATTTAAATATTTTGTTTTGCTTCTACTTGTCGCTTAAATCAGCTGCTGTTTGTTGAAACAGTGTTGCCAGCTGGGAAAAATGCAAACGTTTGCGGTAATTTTTTTAGTGTGACCAGTTGGTACATTACCTAAGTTGCACGATTCTCGGCGCTCATTTATATTTTTTTATGGATATTTTTGTGACTAGCCAGAAGTTATATTATTATTATTATATATATATTTTGATATATTTACATACTACTAGAGGGCTCCGCAACCTGCGTGCTTTGCACCCCAACCCCCATGCGGTCTTTTTTATTAATTTTATATCATTCATACTATGAGATACCCTGTACAATTCTATATTTCCAAAATGATCATCCCATTGCCATGCTACAGTCGGTCCTGCCCGACCTTAGAATGCTCTGGAAAAGCATTTTGAAGCAGGTGAAACTTACATTGTGCACACCGTATGAGGTGTGGCTATGACATAGTGTAAGTTTCACCTAGATACGTTCACGCATAAGAGCACAAACGGTACCACATTTATTTTTTTGTTAACGTATTTATATATAGATATGTTAATACAAAAAAATTCTAGGTGGATGGTTGATAATTGCTATATGTGATATAGGGGTCGGATCTGGACGATCTTGATAAATATGGTTATTGCAGTTAAAGTAGATTCTGTTCCAAGTTTCAGGTCTAATTAATAGTTTTTCAGTCTTTTCGTAGTTTACCGGACTGTCAAAGGGGGCTACATTCGAACTAGCCAAAAATTGTTTCCGACAGCTTTGTAAATTAAGAATCTCAACTTCCCTTCATTGATGAGCCGGCTCTGAACCTTCTGACCAAAATAAACTTTTCTACCCTAGGCTCTAAAGGGCTCGTTTAAGTCGGCTCTTAAGATCGTAGGAGCGAGTTTAATGTATGCCAAAGGATACCTTATCGCAACTAAAATTCAGCTTAAAATATTAGCAGCTTAACTAAAAACCACGGAATTCTGCAGAAGGAAGTGTTAGCAGGTATCGACTTAACAAATGACAACTTAAGAGTTATCTGTACCTAAAGTTTTAGGACTCTAGCTTTTATTTAAAATATATAATATTTATAGCATCCCCACTGCCAGGTAACTTCGCTTCGCTTGAAGCTGTTTCTAGTATCGAACAAATAAAAAATATAAGAATTTTAATCTCAAATGCTGGGCGGCAATAATTTAGTGCAGTTTAGTGTTGTAAAACCGATTCATTGCTTGTTGTACTTGCCGCTGGCAACTCTGTGTAAGCTCACAGTGTAAACTCTATATTAAGCTAAATCTTGATTCTCTCTTAAAGCTGAATAGAATTTGAAAACTTCAAAAGCATCTGTTTCGCTTATATTAAATTTTAAGCATTCCATTGAGCACAATTTCCTTAAAGTTTCAGTGTGCCCATATCTTACAAAAGTGCTTGAAATTTATTGACAAATTTTACGACATTTGAATTCCCACTTAAGCTGAACTTTAGCTTTTGTCTCCATTGCGCAATTTCTCTAATTAGGTGTGAATCATTATTTCATTTTGAGACGTGTTTGGCATTCATCTAAATAACATTTAACCCACACAATTTGCCTATTGACCTTTTCGCCTGGCACAGGCAGCCAACCAAATGCCCAGAGCGCTGCTTCCAAAAAAGGCCGAATTTAAGGAAAAGTAACCCAAAAGCAATGTTAAGCCCAAAATTAGATACAATAACTAAAATTCAAGGCATGTGCATTGATGTGAATGCCACACGGGCTTATCGCAGCGGCATTGCCAACTCAGTCCAACTTTACGGCGCGCCTTATCTAAGGCAACTTCAAAGAAGGCAAAAGTTGACTGCGCCTTGAGCATTTAGGAGTGGAATTGGCAACAAATCAAAGCCAGGCGCATAACTTGAAAAGTATGCCACTAACAAGTTTATGCCACAAAGTTTTGTACTACCGCATACCGTGGCATATACTCGTACTTACGCCTCAAGGTATGCAGCATGGGGCATAAACAAAATAATAACAAATGCTTATCAAGTTCCATATATTTATTTATGCAAAGATTTCGCTTTAACAAGCGCTAAAACTTTCAAATTGCATGTGTCCAGGATTTAAACACGAAAATGTTATTAGTGCGGGTTAGTTGCAGGAGAGGGCTACGACGCTAATCAGATGCGACATTCATCAAATTGGCACGCAAACTGCAACATGCCACATGCCACATGCAACAAGCGAGTTAGTGAGCGAGCGTGAGAGAGAGTATAAGTGCATTGTTTTGTGGGCGTCACCTTGCCTCTTGTTGCATGCGTGTCAAATTAGCGCGTGTGTTGGTCATAAGTCGCCTACACGCATATTCCACACAATTGCAGTGAATTTGCGTCAAAATTTTTCGGCGAAAATTGCATCGAAATTGAGTTGCGGTTTTCAAAATTTAATAAATATCAAACAGCTGCTGGTATTTGCTTTGTTGCATGCAAAATAGTTGCCGAAAATTTGTGTAAGGCCTAAAAATGGCGAGCAGGTGACCGACAGTGGAATACTCTTTAACTTTTGGGTTTCCATAGTACTTAATGCGAAATCTTTGGAAAACGTCTTTTTTACAATTCCGAACTGCTTGCTTGCTTGCCACCGACAGTGTAATACTCTGTTACTTTTGTGTTTCTGTAGTCCGTAATAAGAAATCTTTGGACAACGTCTTTTTTACAATTTCGAACTGCTTGCTTGCTGTATAAGCAGTTTTCAATTGGATTTGCACAAACAGATGCCCATAACCAAGGTTTTATTAAGAAATCTTTGACCTACGTCTCTTTTAAAATTCCGAATTGCTTGATTGTGGTATAACAAGAAGTTTCCAATTGAATTTGGACAAACAGATGCCCATAACCAAGCATCAGTGCTGGGTCAAGTTTCAGATCGAAATAATAACTGCATTGCTCAAAACCATTAAATGCTGCAGGGGGTGCGAGGTTCCCTGCTCTCACTTTCCCCCGCAAAGCAAACTTCATCTAAAAAGTGATCTGCTGCTTAAGTTTTGGTGCTCTAGCTCTTATGGGCTGTGAGATCTAGATGTTCACGACTGCTTCTTTCTATTAAAAACATTGCACAAATCTATCATACCCTTAAACCATTTGCTATAGTGTATAAAAATACCATATTTTTGGGGTTTACATAAAAGAATGACTTGCTGTCTAGACGTTAGTCTATGCATTAGAAAGTATCTACATATAGTATATGTGTGTATATTTCTAAGGGCGCATTTGTTTTATGTTGCATGTGCTATCCGAGACCGAGATTTAGTCGCTGTCTGTAGTAGTTACGCTTAGTCGTGCCTCGCATACGTAATGCACTCACATACGCGCTGTCAACTTGTTTCAAAAGCCTGACAATTTTTTCACAGTCTGCTGACTGTACTAGTATTAGCCAATAATCAATACAAATCAATGGCCAGCATTAAGCTGAGACACGAGCAACGACCTTTTTTTTATCAGCTCACTAATCGACGATTTCGAGTATTATAGGGCGAACAACATGTCGAATGCGCAACATTTTTAAACATGCAAGCTTGTTTTAACTGGAAGCGCTAACACACACACACACACACACACACACACATAGAAACAACACGCAAGTTAGCCAAGTTTATAAATTCAGGCTTAGAGGCGCTTTGCCACGCCCATTTGGCTACCAACTAATGTGCAGCTAATCCGCTTCATGTTGCTCTTGCCCCCAAAAGCTGCACTTTTAGTTACCACAACACGAATTACCAGCCAAACTATAACTATAAGTGCACAGAGAGAAAAAGTCTTGAGAGAAAGTGAATTTCTAAAAAAGCGAAAATTTGGAAGTAAACTTTGGAGTGTAACTTGAACTAGTGATAGGTACAATGATTGTAATGACTCCAGAAAGGGAGATGAAAAAAAAACATGAGGTGATCATAGAAAAAATCTTTAATTAAATAATAATAAAAATAGGCACTTAAAGTAAAGATTTTCGTTTATTACAAATATGCGCCAAGATTTTTGTGCTGTGTATTACAAAAGGGAAGAATGCATGTATAGGCTAATGGTAGGTTTAGAGGTTAAAGGCCCCTACGCAGTTCGAAAAATTTCGCAAGGAATAACAAAACTTCATATAAAAAAAAAAACACAAATGGGATATCTCAAATGGGGCCGTATGTGCCTTAACTCACAATTTTTATTAGGCTCACATGGTTCAAGGGTTGCCTAAGGAACAAAAAAAGTGCCCTTTGTGATATGTTAAAAAATGTTTCGGAAACTCATTGTTTGGATTAGACTTACATAGGTCTAAGGTTCAGTTGGTTAAGCAACAAAAAAGTGCCCTTAAAGATTTGTAAAAATTTATCAAGCTGATCGATTCATATGTAAAAAAAAAAGAGTTACTGAAAATTTAAAATTAATGACATTTACTTACTGGGTCAAGGGTACACACCCAATTCTATTTTTACACGGTCTAGAATAAAAAATGTTTACACAATTTCATTCAATTTAGCACGATTTAAAACAAAGCTATTCGATTGAAATTTTAAAGAAAAATATTTTTATAAATATAAACTTTTAAAAATTTAGTTAGGGAATTTCCCATTCAAATTTATTTCCATAGCAGCTTAAGATCTTACCTCATGTCATTGTTTACACGGTTTTTTTTACACGTTTTTTTTCTGGAACGTATCTACCGTGTCAAAACAGAATTAGACCTATATACTAAATAAGTTTAAACAATATAAGTTTGTCCATAGGATCACGTAGATCTCCGAGACCATCTACTAACTACTAACTAAAAAATGTTTCCAGAAGTTGTAAATTTTCTGTAAGAAGGTAAAGCTTGTTTTTTATATCAATATCTTGCTCCATTTCTATAGAATTATTTAGTTTTAAGCTACACTACAATAGCTACCGGGCCATAAGATCAAAAAAGCTGCTGAGGATACATTTAATTTTCTCACGAAATTAAATTCACAAAATATTGTTTTAATTATAAGTTCGACTTTTAGAGAAGCTATAGCCACCGAATTTGCTAAGCACTCATGTGAGCCTAATTTACAAAAAATTTTGACTTTTTAAAAAACATCCCTATACAATATATTCAACCCATTTTCATGTCTACAAACCTCAAAAAGTACGAAATTTGACTCAAATAATTTCTTGCTTTCTTGATTCTTCAACTAGTTCTCGAATTGAGTTCGAAAGAGTTATATAAGCAGCTTCATCTTTGTTTTTGAATAATTCCAACTGGAATCAGATTTCTCTCTTCTTTCACTAGTTTATGTACGAGCTTTTTTCTCGCTGTGTAGTAGCACTTTTATATATGTACATATACGCGCATATGCACTTATGTACGTTTCTATGCATATTTAGGAGCACGCTCGAAAATATGCATTGAAAATCGTGAACGGAAACGGAATTGATTATCGCCATGCTGCTGTCGGTATGGCATCACTATGCTTTTATCTATAGTTAGTATTTGCTGTTGTTATTCGAGGTTTGGAATTGGAAAAATTTAATGAGTTTATTTTATTTGTTATTTATACGGAATGAAATTTAATAGCTATATTTTTTTTCAGGCACGTAATTAGGTCAAATAAATATGGCCTGATTGCGTATAGATTTCGATTATTGTATAGGTGAAAGCTAACGAATGAGTCGAACTAGATTTTTAAATTGAATTTGAATTAAGTGGCAACTTGGATCAATAATAAAAGCTATTAAAAATGTTTATTTGGCATGAGAATTTAAACTAAACTCTTAACTCTGATTCTTTGGTTCTTAAATAATATGAACAATTAGAGATGATGATATATCGAATAGAAACCACAAAGCTTTTCGAAAATCAGTCTTGTGCTGATTTATTGGCACATCAGAGTTCAAAGTATGCAAGAGGATATTTAGAAAGATTATGTGAAAGATGATTTTTGAATAGTACACACAAAGGCTTTAAAAAACCAGAGTATGATGATTTAATGGCTTTTAAGTATTCAAGCTGATTTTGAAAGATGATGAAAAAAGATGAGTTTAGAAAATCAATCTTTTGTTGATTCATTAGTTCATATGCGTTAACAAAAGATGAGAAGATCGAAATTTTAAATCTTACGCCAGCAATACATGATACGACTGATTGTACAACTAGTTTGTTTAGCGAACACGTTGTTATATTGATTGTTCGTGTGTATTTAAAAATATGATGAGAAAGATGATTTTTGAATAGAACCCGCACAAAGGTTTTCGATAACAAATCTTATGGAGATTTATTGACTCTTAGGTATTCAAGAGGAACTTGAAAAATGATGAGAAAAGATGATTTTAGAAAATCTGTGTTTTGTTGATTCATTGGCGTTAACAGGCGATGAGATGATCAATAGATTAAATCTTACCCCAGCAACACACGATGCGATTGGTTGTACAACTAGTTTGTTTAGCGAGTAGATTGAATAATCGATTGTAGTGTGTGTATTTTGAAAGATAACGAGAAAAGATGATTTTTGAATAGAACCCACAAAAGTTTTCGAAAACCAGGGTATTGTGATTCATTGGCTCTTTAGTATTTAAAGTATGCAAGATGATATTTAGAAAGATGATGAGAAAAAGATGATTTTAAAAAATCTGTCTTTTGGTGTTTCATGGGTTCTTAGGCGTTAAATGAAGATGAGGTGATCGAAAGATTAAATCTTACCCCAGCCATACACGATGCTACCGGTTGTACAACTAGTTTGTTTAGCAGACAGGTTGTAAAATCGATTGTATTGTGTGTATTTAGAAAGATGATGAGAAAAGATGATTTTTGAATAGAACCAAAAGTGTTTTCGGAAACCATAGTATGATGATTTATTGGCTCTTAGGTATTCAAGCTGATCATGAAAGATGATGAGAAAATATGATTTTAGAAAATCAATCTTTTGGTTGAGTGTTTTTATTACATGAATAAAATTTACAAAGGTACCAGAAATATAAAATTGATTTTTTTTTATAAAAGAGTATTTAAAGACTGAAAGATTTAATTTAAAAATGAACAAGGTCTAGTTACCACTTATTATTTTACTGCGTCAATTTTTCAAACCAGTTCTTGAATCAGAACTAGTCTTAAAGAGTGCAATTATAAAAAAATGTTTTGTTCTATTATCGAGCCAAGTTTTAGCGTCAGAAGATAAAAAGAAACTCGAGATTTAAGTTAATCCAAGCAACCTCTGCGTTCATGGCCCAAGCAGTCCCTGACTATATGTCATTTCAAAGTAAAACTAAATTTCATTTAAAATCAAAATTTCAACGAGAACACTTTAGGCTCTTAACAAAAAATAAGGTATCCAAAACGTTTCGAGCACAAAATGTCAGGGAAAAAAGCGTAAGTTCAACGTTGTGCAACACTAAAAACATATTTGTAGTTTAACACATTTTAGAAAGAAAACCCCTATTAGTAATCTCCAACTAAAGTTTAGTACGCCTATGGATGCGCCGGAAACCAAGCAGAAAATGTTGCTCTACAAACAACTACTACGTCAGGAAAACCGCAACGATACTTTGGGACCTCTAAAAGTAATACGCTTTAGCTTAAAAAAGCCTGAATAGGACTACAAATATGCAAAGTACTCGCTGTAAAAAATCGTACTTTGTCATACGAAATCAATTTAGAGTTTTAAGTGTTAACATATTTTCGGCCACAATTTAATGAAAATAAAATATGTATAAAAATTAATATCAAATTGGCTTATGGGCAATATTTTTAGTTTTAATTGATGTGCAAAGTAAATAGTGCCAGAGTGGCTAAAAATAAATCAACGGTTAGTCAAATATGCGACTGTCTGGCAACGCTGCTGCTAGTTTCAGCCAATTTTGCGGTTTTCAAAGTTTATAATAAAATGTTTGCTAAGAGGCAGTTATTAAAACACAAAAAAAAAATCTCGTGTTTGCAGTCATGAAGTTACTCACAGTAGGCAAAAAAAAAATATTCGGGCATACCGACTGTAAAATACATTACCTACTAAAATACACTACCTCTAAAGTTTCAGAGTATAAACGAATCTTCACTAAATCACCATATGAGTTTTTTGCAAATGAAAGGGTAGCATAACTAGGGGCTCCGCCTCCTGCGAGCTTCGCAAACTTAGGTCCCAAACAAAGTTAACAGTATTTTCCCAAAAGGGACATTTTGGGTGGCGCCATCTATATGCTATCGTACCGGTAACACAAACATACTATCACTTAAGACGTAATAACTCAGCTACCAATGATAAAGAAGACACTTTTCCTATAGATGGGATATTTTAGGTCCCTATTGAAAATTCCTTCTATATATTTTGAAATTTTGTGAAAGGCTTTGTAATTCCATAACTGTAGAAAGAAACATTCGATTTTCTTGGGAGTTCTTTAAATATTGTATTCTTCTCGGCTCGTGAAAAACCAAAATTCTCTACTAAAAAAATTTAAAAAAAATTCCCTCTAAGCAAATTTCAGATAACGTGGAATTTAACGATATTCTTTTATTTGTAAATTTTTTTTATACCTGAATTTGTTCTAATTTGTTTTCCATTTTAAGGCCCATATAAAAATTTCGCACAAAATGTCAAAACTTCATACAAGAAAAAATCCCAAAAAAGGGATTTTGACATGTGCGAAATTTTTGCAAGCTGCGTATGGGCCTTTAGTACAAAAAAATTCAGTTGGTAAGGTAACAACGGCAAGACCATCTTTTTTTCAGATTGAATCTAATTAATTTCAGTTCTAATTTGATCATAGTAGCATAATTTCCTAAAATAGAAACAATTTGGAAATTCAGGATTGTGCTTTGAAAAATCAAAACTTAATGGAATCTAACTACTTATATGGGAAATTTCTGTTCGTAAAAAAAGGCAGTCTGATATATCTAAATCGATTTATTGTATATTGCTGAACATTTCGATAAATACTTTTCGGTGTTTTACTCAAATTTTTTTAGCCATTGCGCTTAGCTAATATAGCCCTTACATTACAGTGTATAAAAACAAGCGCTCAAAATGGCGGCTCAAATATTGCCAGCAAAATGGACGCCATGTCATCCAGAGCTTTTAATTGCCATCAAGTGCCAACAACTGTTACGTTTCGAACTTTTATTTATTTATGTAAATTTGTTGTTGTTGTTATTTTTTTCGTTTTGTTTATTTGCGAATGTTTTCGACAATATTTGTCAGCAAATTGGCAAAAGTGCTGCAAACTTTTGCCAGTTTTAGAGTTGCCGCATCAAAAATAATATTAGCCCTAGAAAAATATGTTGCAAATAAATTGAAATTGTTTTTCGCGTATTGCCAATTTTAACGATAAATATTTTTTAAATGGCTTAAAGTGTGCCTGCTAATTGGAGCTGTAGTTATTATAAATATAACTAATAATGTTATGCCGCATAGGCAAATTTAATTTGACAAGCTAGTCAGTCAACTGGGAGCTATTGCTTATAACCAAGTTGTCACATCATGGTCAATGATCAAAATGGCCGCTCAGAAGCACGTGCCGGTGCTGGAAATAGTGGCTAAAGTGGAAAGCCGGAACGTGAAACAGTTGACAACGAGGGCAATTCCTGGGAGAATTGCAACAAAAAAACTTTGGCTATTTGTGGCCAGAACAGCGGCGTATTATGACAATGGCCAACAATGGGCAACACAAAAACAAAAGGAATAAAATGGGCAAAAAATAAAACTAAAGAAAACTAAGTAAAATGGTTGCCTGCTCGTTACAATGGCCGTGTGAGAAACGTGCACAGACGGCAGCTCACGTACATAACGCATACGCCACGTGGTGTCTGTTGGTTTAACGATCCGGGGCAAAAAAGTACCAAAAAAAAACCGATTCTTTTCGGGTTTAGGCTTATTATTAAACAGCATAAATTGTATTGTCAACTGTTGGAAATGTTTTACTTAATAATATAGAAGCGCAGATTAACAGCATTATTTGGGAAGGCCCCATGATTGGCTTCTGTGTAGTTTCTGAAGATGTTTTGGTTGTGTATTAATTAGTATCGTTTCGAGAACCCAGACTTTCGGATTCGGGTAGGACTTAGCCATTGACGCCTAACCACAATTGTTTTTGATCTATCTTTTCAATAAAAAAGCTTTTGGTCGTCATCGTGCTCATCGTCATCAATTATTTTTTTGTTCAGATTCTACAACACAGTAGTCTTGGTATAGTAAATGTAGTTCATGTAGTTTTGATAAGAACTTGAAATGTGCATGAGCTGTTTTTGATATCAAAGAATCTGATTTTGTTAAAACTGAATATATTGGAAATTTTGAAGAGCTGCTACCAAAGAATCTGAATTTGTTGAAATTGAATATCTTGGAAATTTTATGACGCTGTTGAAAGAGCGTAAAGACTACAACTTTTATAGATACCAATATATAGATCAACTATGCAGAAAAGTAAATATAGAAGAATCGCGTCATTAAGTGGTAAGAAAGCAATGATGGTAAAAAAGTATTTGACCGTGAACGGTTTTTGGAGAGTTCCAATTTAAAGGTATCGGCTCATCTAAAAACAAAAATTAAATATTGAATGGAGAAAAATCGTGGGACCAGAGGTTTATGCATTGACGCAAATCGAGTTCAAGTCTTTGAGTAGTTGAAGTATAAGCTGCAGATGATGGTCTAAAAAACTCTGCATCGCACCAAAAATCTCAAATGTGGCACAATACATCTTTACGGAGTTCTTCGAAGTCAGCTAAGTGAAATTGTAAAAATATTGAATAGAGAAGAATCGTCAGAAAAAAAAATGGTAACATGAAGGATTGTATGTTGAAGACAAGCAAGTCCAGGTTTTTTAGTTGTTTGAGTATAACATGCAGATGATGGTCTAAAAACCCTTAACTCGGTAAAGAATCTCAATTGAAATAAGTCTTCTCGGAATTCTTCGAATATCGAGTGAAGAAGAATCATGAGAAAAGAGTTTGGCAACACGACGGCTTGTATATTGAGGCAAATCAAGTCGAAGTCTTTGCGTAGTTGGAGTATAAGATGCAGATGATGGACTAAAAACTATAGATATATCGAATAGAGAAGAATGGCCAGATGATGGTCTTAAAAATCTTTTACGCTGCTAAGATTGTTAAGTGTGGTGCAATAAATCTTTTCGGAATTCTTCAGAGTCAGCCAAGTAAAATTGTAAAACATTGAGTGCAGAGGAACCGTGGGAAAAGTGTTTGTCAACAAGACGTCTTGTTGTCTTTGAGTAGTTGACGCATAAGTTGCAGATGATGGTCTCAAAATTTTTTTACCCTGCCAAAATTATTAAATGTGGAGCAATATATCTTTTCGGGATTCTCCAGAGTAAGCAAGTAAAGATATAGAAATATTGAACAGAGAAGAATCGTGAGACAAGATTTCGGCAACACGACGGCTTGTAATCTTTCGTGTAGCATCAGGTGCAGATGATGGTCAAAAAACCCTTTACCCTGCCAAAATGATCAAATGTGGCGCAGAAAATTTTATCGGAGTTTTCCAGAGTCAGCCAAGTAAAATTTGTACAATATCAAATACAGAAGAATCGTGGGAAAAGAGTCAGTCAACACGACGTCTTGTAGTCTTTAATTAGTTGACGCATAAGTTGCAGATGAGGGTCTCAAAATTCCTTTACCCAACCAAAATTATTAAATATGGTGCAATAAATCTTTTGCGAACTCTACGTAGTCAGCCAAGTTAAATTGTTCTGGCTAATCTCGTTCTCTATTATTGCCAAAATTTTGACTGCTTCATTAAAAATGTTGGTAAACAAAACAAAATTAAATTATAAGTTTTCATTTATCTTAAATAATAATAGCTGAGTTAAAGCTCTAGAAACTCAAATTTTTATGGCATAAAAATAAACAATTTGTACAAGATGGCGTCAGCGAGCAGTGTTGCTAAGCTTCAAACAGTGACTCTGGCTGCTTCATTTTTAGCGCTTCCGGTTCGTTAAATTTTACGGTAACACTGCCGCACAGCTGTAAAATGGAAAACTGAGAAAAAGGTAAACGCACGAATAAGAATTTGAAGACGCCACATTCAAAAGTGAGATAATAGTTGGAGTGAGTGAGAGTTGAAGTTCGTTTAGCTGCAAATGTCGTGCTGTCAGTGGGAAACTTCAATAAAATGTTCCAAGTTATGGCCGCTGGCAAAACTGACATTTTCCATTAAGTGCAGACAGCTCAAAGGGAGCCAAAAGCAGCAGTCCGTTGGACAAACTGGAGTGAGTGCGTCTATGCGGAGACCATTTTGGCCAAGTTTTATGTCTAAGTGGATCGTGAGCACGTGTATATGTTGATGTTCATGGTTGATGGTTGATGCCGTTTTGCTCAGTTGCCTGCTAGCTTGTTTTGCTTGTTGATTATAATGTGAGTTTTTCATGTTATTTTCATGATGTTTTTCGTAGTTTTTCCATTTTTTCCATAGCTTTTGCACGCACACGATTTGGTCATGCCAGCTGCACATTATGACCACTTTTGATGGTCTGCTTTTAGGCGCAAACGTGTGGCAGCCCCTAATTATGGCCATATAATATTAATTAAAGCGTAGTTCTTATATGCATTTAATAAATCACTTTTGCTTTAACTTTTATCTCAACTTAATACTCTTTATATTTTTTTTTTGGTTGTCTGCTCAAAACTCGAAGTGTCTTCAACAGGCAGCCGCCATGTTGTCAACTGATTCTTCTGTCAACTTCGCTTCTTCTGTTTCTTTAACATTGCTGTCAAGCTGCACTTCCGCTGCACAATGACAACATGCTGCCTTGCCAGACCAAGCCAATGAGCATGGACATTCTTGCAAGCCGAAAACCACAAAAAACGGGCGGGAAATCAGCACCGAAGCTGAAATGCTCTTTGTATACAAGATTGTATGAAAAAGAGTGGAAAGAGTTCAACTCTGTAGCTAGAGTTATTTTGGACTAAAATCAAAGAATTTTTTTGAAAAATCTAATCGAAGACTGTGTAACTAGTAATTCGGAACTGTAATCAAAGCATCTCGTTGTAAAAGCTCGAAAGCTTTCGCCTTAGAAAGGTCTCTGCTCGTTGATGCCAGAAGATGTGTTGTTAATGAAAGATGATAGCATCTTAGTGAAAGATGATTAAGCTGACTTTAAGAAAGACTATTAAATGTAGAATATGTTTTATGCTGTTAAAAGATGATTAGTCTAAAGTCAAAGATGAATTATGGTTGATTAAAGAGTAAATCCTTAATTGAAGACCGGAATGATTCCGAACTAAAATCTAAAATTTCTTATTGTAAAAACTCGGGATCTATTAGTTTTGAGAAAAATATAAAGATCTTTGCTGGCTGATGGAAGATGACAAGTTTTTGATGAAATATGAGACTTCATTAGTTAAAGATGATGGAGTTGAGAATAAGAATATCTATAATATTCAATATATTTTCTATGGTTTTGCAAGATGACTAAATTTAAATTAAAGATGAGTTGTTGTTGACTAAAGATGACGAATTAAAGTTGAAAATAGAATGTCTTTAATATGTAATATATTTTCTATGGTTTTGCAAGATGACTAAACTTAAGTCAATGATGAGTTGTTGACGAATTAAAGTTGAAAATTTGAAAGTCTTTAATATGTAATATATTTTCTTTGGTTTTGCAAGATGACTAAACTTAAGTGAAAGATGAGTTGTTGTAGACCGAAGATGAGGAATTAAAGTTGAAAATAACAATGTCTTTAATATGTAATATGTTTTCTATGGTTTTGCAAGATGACTGAACTTAAGTCAAAGATGAGTTGTTGTTGACTAAAGATGACGAATTAAAGTTAAAGAAAGGTCGGTTTTTGTTAGTTTTAGGCAGGCTGTCTACCATATCAATTTCATAAATACAGATTGATTTGTTAATAAAAAGGGAGCCATGGAAGCAAAATAATGTCTCAAAAGTTTTGACAAAATGAATATACTCTTACTGTCTATCAGAGCATAACCCGTAGCTTGAACGTTGGCTCTTCTTATCATTTGCGACAAATTTCCCGACAACTTTGCTACAATAATATTTATTTTGAAAATATGCTCCAACGCGCGTTCACCACAAAAAGTAGAGGAGTGCCAAGAAGCAACTCTGGGCGATTCGGGCTGCAGCTCTCTTTCTCTCCGTGGCAGCTCTTGAAACACTTTGAAGTGTTGCCAATGTGCAAAAGTAATCAAAATATTTTGTCAGCTTCAGTTGCAGTTTAAGTGAAGCTCTAGATATTTGAACTTTTTTGTTGCCATATTGAAATATATATAGAGGGGATAACACTTTAAAGTGTGCTCCAGAAAAGTTTAGTGGAAAATTGGTTGGGAAATTGACTAAACCGTTTAGCATTTGAACTTTTGCATACAAATTTGTTAGCCAACACTTTAAGCATATTTTGTTGCGGCTAACTGATAAATTTTTTTTAGACTCATTTTCTTTTTTTCTTTTTGACATTTATGCAATTTGAGTTTGTCGCACAGCAAATTAAATTTGCGCAATTTCCGCAATGTGACAGCTACCACCAAAAAAAGTATGCTATACTTTATATGCTGCTTTGCCCCAAAGCGGAAATGCCGCTGTGCCTCACTCTCTGTCTCGGTGAGTGTATGGAACTCACTTAATGGAGCATACTGGGGTAAAGGTTTTCAAACAATTTCACGTAAAAATTTGTTACAAATTGCAACAACAATTTCACAATTTGCATAAAATTTCCATATGAGCTATTTTGTTGTTGTAAGCTGTTTCGATTTTTGGTCGAATACCCTATAAATCAGAGAGTACTTGGGCATCTTAATTTGGTCCAACTTTATGCTATAGCCAGCCTTTTCGATCAACGGAATTAATTGAAAATATGGAGAACTTTATGCTATAGCCATCCTTTTCGATCAACGGAATTAATTGAAAATATGGAGAATGTGTTTTTTAAAAATTAGCTAACGCCATATAAATGAAAAAAATGCTATCATTTGGAAAGGTAGCAACGAAAATGTTGTTTTTTAACCCTATTCGCACTATGTTCGTCGAATCTAGGCAGAGCTTCAAATTTTTAACGTCTTGGCTTTTTAACGCAGCAAAGAAATTTTTTTTGGCGCTAAGCGGGACGCATGTGATGTAGTTCGTCGAAACTACGAAGCTAAGGTTTAGTGTGATTTTTTTTTTGATTCCAGGCTTAAACTTTTTATTTAGCATTTGTTATTCTTTTTGTTTTAACCCGTCTGTTTTATATTTTATAATAATATGTAATTTTTTAAAAATATAAAATTTATGTAACTTGTCAAAAAAGGTTGATGATACTTTACCCTGTTCCCATCATGACCATCTAGTCTCCCACTTTTAGACTCTTATAAAAGTTTCTTCAAACTGCTTAATAGGTATATCGAAGTCGACCAATACCGACTTGAGCAAAATATTTTTGTTGTTCTCTCATAAAAGCAGCTAAAATATTTGCATAAAAATGTCAAACTGTCTAGGGTTGACAAATTTTCCACCATTTCAGCGCAACTTTCAATAAATTTGTAAACTTGGGTTTTATAATTTCAACTTCATATTTGACGTGGACTTGGATTCCCCAGTGCATCATAAATTGCTGCGCCTTTTACATTTTTAATAAAGAGCAGTTTCAGCGCATTGTCCAGTTTGGCGCCCGGATTGGGGTTCGAGTCAAGTTTAAGGTAAACCCTAACAATAGCTAGAGCGCTAAGTCTGTTAATTTATGTTTGGCGTTGGAGTCTCAACCAATTTTCATTAAAGCATATAAATTGTTGTTTATGATGCTCAAACCTAACAAATTTTTCGGGTGTGAATGGTTTTTTGGTGTCTGTCTGGTAAGGTTGGCGACTTGGACTGAGTTGGAGACTTCATTTCATATTCATAGGGCCGCACAATTTGCAACTCCTTTTTTGCATGGCCAACCCCCAAAAAGCTGCTGAGCCCCTTTCGCTTTTTGGTGTTAATAAACTTTGGCAATTATCTTTGCTGCCTGTTGCTGCTGCCGGTCGCCGGGATTTAAATCTACGGCTAATGCAGCAATATGTGTAGTAGAGTGTAGCTGTATGTGTGTGGGTTTGTATATATGTGTGTGGGTTTGTATCTATGTGTGTCGCTTGGGTCTGTCTTTGTTTTAAGCCGCGAGGCATTTTGGAGCCGTCTGCCTTGATTTAAAATAGATTAAAGCAATTTGTGTAAGGGGGGAAGGCTTAGGAGTAGAAATGGGTGCAGTGTGGATTGTAACTCGAGAATTAAAGTCGCTTAGGCGTTGATGACACTTTCCTTGTACTTCCTGCTTAAATTAAAACATTTGTAAGTTGATTTCACACTTCTGTGCACTGTTATTGGTGTAAGCGAGATTTTAATAGCATTAAAATTGAGAAGGAATTATAGATCTGAAAAAGTAGGGTTGTTAAAGAAGGCGTGGGTACTCAGGGAGCGCTAGAGAGGCTATGTGCTATAATCCAATTTCGAAAGAGACACTTTTGTGTTGTAGAATCAAAAAAGTAGGCACGCTGTCTACAACAGCGATAACTATGCGCTGTTTTGTAGGTAGTCTAAAAAACATGGTTTTGGTCGTATTGCAAAAGAAGGCGTGGGTATTCAGAGGGTGCTGTCAAGGCTATGCAGTATATTCAAAGTTCTGAAGTATGTAATATAATCAAAAAAGTAGGCGCACTGTCTACAGCAGCGATAACTATGCTTAGTTTTGTAGGTAGTATGAAGGAACTATGGGCCCGAAAAAAGTCAGAAGACGCGGGTACTCAGAGAGTGCTGCCAAGGCTATGCACTATATACCAAGTTCTGAAATGGCTTTCCTATGTAATAGAAACACAAAAGTAGGCACACTGTCTACAACAGCGAGAACTATGTGCTGTTTTGTAGGCAGTCAGCAAACCGTCAGATTGCAAAAGAAGGCATGGTTACTCAAAGTGTGCTGCCAAGGCTATGCAGTATATTCAAAGTTCTGAAGTGGCTTTCCTATGTAATGGAATCACAAAAGTAGGCACACTGTCTACAATAACGATAACTATGCGCAGTTTTGTAGGCAGTTAGCGAACCATGGTTTCTTCTGACACACAGCAGTAACAGCGGACTTCAGCTACTTCTCGCTTCTCTCACAGTCGTTTTGTAGAGAGATCTATACCTTTCTTCTCCCTTTTTTTATATATATTTCTTTTTAAATTACAACCTTAAATTAAGTATAATTAATTTATTTTATATATGGCGCTTAATTTTGTAATATAAAATATTTGCTTTATTTATTTTTAAAAAATGTATTGTGAACAGAAATGTGCAACAACTTGCTTGCGCCACCTGGCGACAAACATTTGGCAAGTGTTGTTTGCAGCTTCAAAATAAATTATTCGCATATGGTCACACTAAACAAAAAAATAAATTATGATAATTCACGAAGACAACAACAAAACACTTTTTTCCACATAATGGATTGAAAAAAATACTACTTCAAAAAAAGTATTATTATTATACGATCACACTAAACAGCAAAATAAGTGATGACGATGATCACGATGTCGATGGCAAACAACTTTTATCGCATAATGAAGTAAAAGAAATGCTACTCCAAGTCTTCCACAAGTATATATAAGTACAGTCGAACTTCCCTATAAAAAACTTAGTTACTTAACATATATAAAAATGCGTTTTCCCAAAATTCATTATAAGATAATCATAAAAGCAGTGTACTTGATTAAAAATTCGTTGTAAAGCAGTTCGTTAATGGCAACTTGGATTACAGTCTGATAATATATTATCTGTTTTTTGTTGCAGCTCTAGATTGGTATCTACGATGTGGACACACTAGCTTTATATACCTACTATAGTGCAGTCATGACTAACTAAGCCAAAATCATTATACAGATTTTCTTTCGACAGTAAGCTGTTCTTCATTCGAAGATATCCATTCGGTAGAAGATATCCAAGTCATTCCCGCATAACCCTTTGCGCCTTACCCAACCTTAATCAATCAGCCAACTTTAAGCAGCCCTTTCCATTAATTTACTGAAAACATAAAAAACCTTCTTTATGTGGCTTACCACATTGGCTTTGGGGCTGTCAATTCCATAAATAACAACGAAATGTGAAAAATATGTTAAAGCAGCAAAAGTTGCGACAAAACCTGCCTCAATATAATTGCATTACACGTAGCTGTCACAAGTGAAAGCCTTAAGGAAACCGCACGGGAAAAAAAATCTATAAAAAAATACGGCTCAAGCCACAAGGCGACTGCCACAAAACCACACACGCACACACTCACGTAAACCCACATAGAGACACACTCTTTAGTATTTACAGCACAGTCAAGTCAAAATGTGAAAATGCGAAAATGCCTTTGGAGGCAACTTTTCATATTTATTTTAGAGCTGGGGGGCAACTTCTTAAGCTCGTCAAGGCGTAAAGGCGTAGACCGTAGACCGGATTCCGGCTCTGTTTAGCCAACAGAACTTTCAGTTTGGCCACACTGTCGTTGACAGGCTGACTGCGTATCTGAGTGTGTACACACTTACATACAGCGTAAATCCTTTTTCTTAAACCAAGCGTGCACATACTTCAGGCTTAACCCCATACTACCTTGGAATATTTCTGTCTAAGCATGTTTGATGTGGTCTGAACACCGCAAATCACCAAGGCAATGGAGACGGATATTGTGTGTAGCAGTGGGACGAAGAAGAGGCAGCAGATGAAAAAGAAGAAGAACACGTTGTGAGTGTCTGGAATTTATGCGCCCTCTACGGAGCCGCCCAAATGTGCTACTACTGTGATTTGGCAAAACTTAAGCTGACATTGATGTACGCCATTTTGTGCTATATAGATATATTTTTTCTCATATTTTATCCAAAAAAACATAGAGAAAAGAAAACCAATGAAGCGCACAACAAGTCAAAGCTGCCCAGCCCATTAGCTGCTAACATTTTTCACTTACGTATAAATATTTTTCTACAAATCATTTAACGCTTGAGCGAGTCCAAAAGCGGAAACCATTTATGACATTTACTCTATTGATTTTATGGGTCTATGCCTATATAAGGTTACATAAGTTTGGCCAAGACATTTTAAAGGCGCATTATACTGGTAGTAATTTTTGGTGGCAAGGGTCTGGCCTGGAGCATTGGCAGATGATTAGCTTTAAGCTGAAGAACTAGTTATATACTTTTCAGAAAATATTGTTATAACAATAGATTTTAATTAATCTCAGAAGAATGCTCATAAATAACGTATTCTATTAGGATTGTGCAACGGCTAGTAACAAATTTCCTTAGAAATTCACTTTATTGGGCAGAAATGCAGAAGTACCCAACAAAATTTACACTTTCAAAATTCTGCCTTTCTGCACAGCTCTGGCTTTTGACTACGAAAGGAAGACGTGCCCTCAAAACGTATTTTAAAAAGTGCCAATGCAAAACAGTGTGTACATATTATTCTGTCATATACCATACTATAAAGTAAATCATGATTATAGTGTTGGTAGACAGCTAAATTCTTTTTTGATATGTTTTTTTGGCTAAATTCAGACATAAATTGATATCAGTCTTACTGAGCAATAATTTCCAAAATCTTATCTCTTCCCATATAGGTTATCTTTAACCACAAATCATTTAGCCATATTGCATTATGGTATAATAGCAAATAATCATTACTCATTATTGGACTCAATGCTGCTACATTAGCTGCCAAAATATCCAATCAAATGTTAACTAGTTTCATTTCTTGACTATTTGTTTGATACCAAGTTAAATACGAAGATTATGCCAAGTTAATTCCTGTTCTACTCATAATGCATGCTTCACCTGCCTCACATGCTATTAGATAAGTCTTCGCTATTAACAGAGTTTGCTTCAGGTAACAGCAACAAGAACAACAGTTGCAGTAGTTTTGAACCTGGTTGTAACTACAAAGTCTGCCTCCGAGCCATCATCTAGCAATTATACGGAATGTTACATGTGTAACTCGAACTGAACTTCATGGCACCATGTTGTACAATAAACTGATTGTAAGTGCAATCAGTTAGGAGTCAAATAGACCGGCAGACAGACAAACAGAACTATTCTCAACTCCTTGCAGTTGCTCTCTTAACTTGGTTTCCAACAAAGGCGACGACGACTGTTTGCCAAGTTGTAATAAAGTCTTCGTAAACAACTTGGGCATACACAATACAACTAGCTAGCTGGAAAACGGAAAATAGAAAATGGAAATGGAAAACGTAATGCATACACAACTCTGGGACTATATAGGATACGTTACACTCTTGTTCCTTAGCCGAACTTATCTTAAATTCTAATGCAATTGTGCCAGCACTGCCAGAAAGGTGTTTTAAGAGATTTTCATGCACTCGGAGAATAAATGTGGTCCTCAGATTTTGTGTTACTCAAAAATTTTTATTTTAACCAGTAGCGAATAATATCATTTAAAAAATTAATAAATTAAAAAAAAAAAATGTAAACGAAAATTAAAAATTTTTATAAACAACAAATTACAAATATTTAAAAATTAAACAATTGCAAAGAAATTTAAAAAAATATTCCCAATTGTTAAAACAAAAAATAAAAATAAAAAATATGCATAGCTAATAACTTAAAAATGCTTTAAAAAAATATAAAAAAAAAAAATAAATTAAGATATTTTTTTATTAAAACAAGAAAAAAAGTAAAAGACAAATAAATTATAAAAAATTAAAATGAATAAGTACATTAAAGCAAAATAAATTACAAATAATTGCATTAAAACAAATAACAATTGCTTTAAAAACGTATAAAAATAAAAAAAATTCATAAAAAAAGAAATTAAAAGTGCTATACAAAAAATTAAAATTAAAATATTTTTAAATATTTATTATAATTTAAATGAGCAATTTCATTTTTTTTTTTTTAATTTTAATAGCATTTATAAAATGAAAAAAAGACAAAAAAAGAAATAAGTATATTAAAGTAAAACAAATTACAAATAATTAAAAATTACTGGCAATTGTTAAAAAACATAAAAATAAAAAAAATTATACAAACAAAAAGTTAAAATTAAATTTTCTTTAAATATTTATTAAAATTAAAATGAGCAATTTTATCTTTTTTTTTTGTCATTTTAATAGCATTTAAAAAAAATAAGAGACAAATATATTATAAACAATTAAAAGAAATAAGTTCACTAAAATAAAACAACTAAAAATTAAAGAAATTCACAAAATTGTTGAACAATAAAGTAAAAATGTTTTTAATAATATTAAAATTAAGATATTTTTTTTATTGTGATGAGATATTGCTTTGAGATGGTTGTATTTCTTTGGGAGTCTACAAATTTTTGTGTATACTATTTATATAATAATTTTTTGAAAATTTCTGCATTAGAACTAATTGATACGAAATTCATTATACAATATATTATTATATATTTTGGGCGCCATTTTGTAATTTTGAAATTCTAACCCCAATTCGAACATTAAACACAAAAATGAAAAACACATCTTAGGTCCGCCATTTTGAAATTTTGAAAAACTACTACTAAGGTACTTATAAGCAACTATCTCAATACTGTCTAAATAAGGTAAACAGGGGTTGCAATAAAGTTCTGAGAATATTTATTAGTGATGAAATTTTGGAGTTACTTTACTTTGGCGGCCATTGTAGCTTCGCCATTTTGAAAGACGAGAAGACGAAAATTTAAAGCCCAAAAACGTTGATTTATCTTAAAAATTTAATTGGGGTTTGGCAGAGAATGACCCATTCCTATATATATATTTTTTAAATGTTTATTTTTCCAATTTAAATTTAATATAATTAAAAATTATAATAAAAACTAGATAATATATAAATTTAAAATTTTGTATATCTATGTGATTCTTTCTACAAACCATTTATAATTCAAAATTAATTCATGTTTTAAAATTGTATATTCAAATAAATAAATTTGTATTTAAATATACACGTAATGGTCTCAGATGGGCGCTCTAGAATCATATGAACAATTAAAATTAAATAATTGAAAAATCATTCATTTACGATTAATTAAAAACTGTAAATTAACGAAATATTTTTCTACAAATAAGTCTTATTTTAATATTTAAAAAAATGTTTTCTATATTTACATTATATTTTTTTTTAAGTGTATTAATGTTGTTTTTCTCTCTTTTTGTTTACAGGTATGTAGAAACAAGCGCCATTTTGTTTTGATTTTCTCGTTGTGCAAGTTGCTTACAAATAAATGCAGGTGGTGCACACGCTGATACATATGTATGTGGTAAGCACAGTATATAGAGGTACCATATGTATATATAGTATGTATAGATAATAAAGTAGTTGAATCACTTGTGCTTGCTTTTGGCTAAACTAAAATTGTATAGCATACATTTTGGCGTCTGCGGTACGTGCTGCTTATCAAATGCATCAGACTTAATGCCACACACAATACACTTGCAACACATGCAGCACATGCAACCAACAACCATGGCCAACAACAACAATAGAGAAATCAACAACAACAAAAACAATAACAAAAATATAACAACAATAAGCTTGTCTTGCTTTACCGCATTGCTTTTGCCTTTGGGGTTCGCTGTTGCTACTCTTTTCTGTATACCCTTTACTTATAGTGGTATATGGGTATATTAGATTCTTCTTAATGTATGCTATGAAAAAATGAAGCATGTTCGATCCAATAATAATCTCAACTAATGAGCAGGAATAGTCGAGCCGAAACGCATATGTCTCTGTTTAGCTGCCTGGAGTTTATAAGATTTGGAGATGCCATTCTCATTAAGCTTGAAGTGTTGGAGTAACTCATATTATCTCATCTCATATCATCTTTTCTCATTTCATCTCAGTTCATTTCATCTCATTTTATTTAATCTCATTTTATAACATTTCATGTCATTTTATATCATTTCATCTTATTTCATCTCATTTTATATCATCTCATTTTATCGCATTTTATATCATCTCATCTCATTTTATCTCATTTCATTTCATTTTATCTAATTTCATCTTAGTTCATCTAATTTTATCCCATTTCATCTCATTTCAAAAAATTCGAAGTAAAGGGTATATAAAATTCATTGATACCTCAAGCATATAATTTTTAATTTTTTTTTTGCTGCCACTTTGCTTTTTTTTCTATGCCGCACTGCATCAGTTTTGTGGCGTCTTCTACACTTGTTTGCTTAATGTTATTCACTTAAACTACAGCTCCATGAGTAGCTCTGACGTAGCAACGTGACTGGGTTCTAGGTTACCCACGCTCTCTTGGAGTCCATAGTTTGCCGGCTGCAGTTTTCATGCTCATTTGGCTTTTGCATTCATTAGCCAATTTAACGCCCTTAATTAAATGCCTTAAGAACTGCTTCGGCACTTGGCTGCCGCATACAATTACAAAAAATGCCATTCATAATTATGACCAGCCCTTAAACTATTTGCAAATGCAATTATTGTGCATAATTATGCGTTTATTGAACAAATGAAATTAGGCCCACATATTGACGGAGTGCCCCCTATTCAAGAGCATACAATATCTGGCTTCAAATGGCAATCAGTTGGTTACAGTTGCCGTTCCTCCGGCACTATTGAAATTAGAACCATTTATTGGTAATCATATCTGTGTGGCAGTAATGTTTTGGGCCAAAAATGCATTCATTATTGGTCAAATATTCTGGTACAAGTTTGTATTGGCAGCTGCAACATCAATCTGGATGCGGTCTATACAATTTTAGACGCGGTTATTTAGGCCAAAATCAATGCATGCAGCTAATGAAGCGTACGGAGTGAGGCAATGTTTGGAGCAGCAAACTCAGCAGAAATTGGTTTTTGAAGTGCTGATAGCCGACTTAGTAATGTTCTAGTGGATATAGTTGCATCAAGCATTCAAACCAGTAACAAGTACTCCAAATACCAAATGCATCACGTAACAAGACAAATTTGTACGAGTAGCGACTATCATTGCGAAAGGCAGTGCTCAGCTCATCATCTTTCTAGTATAGAGTTTCTAATGATCTAAACATTGAGCAGACGTGTCCTAGTTTTCGTCGAGCAGAAACGCAGAATTACTGGGCACTTCTGCATTTTGCTGAGCAAACGTGTTCCCGATCAAGCAGAGCCAAACCTAACGAAAACAAAAACTAATGTTAGGTTCCGCTGGATCAGGCCAGAAAGTGGTATATTTTAAAGCAGTTGATATGAATATAGAACGCAGGACGAGGGTTGGAAAGCTAAGTAAGCAGATGGCGGATACCCTTACCCTTCAATAAAAAATTATCTTCACTTGTAATTAACATTTTAACGCTTAGTTAGTAGGACAAAAATTTAGGTCATCTAAGAATCTTTTCTTGCAAACAAGTTCGATTCCAAAGGAATCTATAAAGCCGTGGAGTCAGAAACAGACTGACTGAACTGCTCCAAATTTTTTCTCCAGATCCCATCCTAACTACCTTACAAGCTACGAAATCAATATCCGATAAAATTCCTTCAATTCAATAGCCTTTTTTGTTATAAGTACGCCAAATGACGTGCAGATTATTTGCAGCCAAGTTTCTACTTCGTCTTTGGAGAGGCATCTATAGCTGCCAGCTCTATCCTGCAAATAAACTACAATTTGTCTACTCCATTTACATTTCAATAGCGTAATTCACATTTTGTTGTCGCCTCTGTTTTTTTAATAACAAAGTTCAATGTAGCAATATGTTCCATGGCACAAAGTCACAGATGCGGCTGCTGGTGTTCCAAGCATTTGAGTTGCCCAGTAAATCCGCCACAAGGAAAAGATTTATATATGCCATTTCCTGCCACAAGCCATCATCAGACAGATGAACAGACCGCCAGACCGACATTCACATGTAAGTCAGTCTGTTTGTTGGCAATCACAAAAAGAGCAACTAAGGCAACAACAACACCACCAGGAACAACACCCATTAACCCCTACTAAGTGAAGGTCTTGTCGCAAAACTCTCCATAGTTTGTTGTACTTCTGCTGCCGTTTGATTTGTTGCTGATGTTTTCTTTCACTAAATTCACTTAAATTCGTGTTATTTCCGCATGTTTCACACTGCTGCAAATCTTGTGCTCGATATAGCAGCAGCAGATACTTTTCCAGCCAAGTCGAGACTGATCAGTGACGTAGATAGAAGGTGCTGTGGAAATAGGTGCTGCTGTGGAAATCAATTCACCATGAGTCGACGAAAACGCAAAAAAAAACCAATATTTTTTATCACTGACGTAGATAGGTTGCGATTAAGAAACCGATTCCCCATGGTTTAAAAAATCAAAAATTTACATATAACCATACATAGTTTCAAAAAAAAAAAAATGACAAGTCTTCTTTGTCAAAGTCCAAATATTTATTTCAATTTAAGCCTTAACAAATTTACAGAGAACAAAATATATCCAATGAGAAAGCTCCTATGAACTTAGAGCTTACACATAATTTTCAAAAAAAAAATTTTTTTTATAGATATTTTCAATTAAAAAAATCAATCTCCAATAAGTCTCTGAAAATAAGCAAAATACTGGTAATTTTAAAAATTTCACAATTTTTCGCAAAAAAAAAACATATTTTTTTTACCATTTAGCGCAACCTTTTTTTCTAAAAGTCTTGTATCCTAGAATTGGATTAACAAATATGTATCAAAAATATATAAGCAGCATTTTCGGTGCGTTGATTAAGTTGAAGCTGTCAAAATAGAAGATCTTTACCAGAATTTGATCAAAGGGTCGCCCGCTATTTATAGCGTTTTAAAAGTATAAAAATCTAATATTTTCAAAAAACGTTAAATTTTAAGAGTCTATTGTCCAAAAAAAAAAAATATATCAGAGTGTGTCTAAAGGGCTCTTCGCCTTTAGGCAAAATAGCATAAATAAATTAGATATATCTTCCGAAACTAACAGAGTGTGTCGTATAAAGGCTTCAAAGCTTAGGAGTATTGATTAAAAATTCTCCCCAAGTGGTAAAAAAATATTGTTTAACTCATAAAGGCTATAAACAATTGTATAAATGCAGCTGTAAGCGCATTAAGAGAATTAAAAATATTAGAAAAACTCAATATAATTTTTTAATACGTTTTTTCTGGTTATAAAAACAAAAAAATATTTTTGATTACTTAATGTCCCATTTGTTTTGAAAAAATCACCCTCTAATTGAAAGCTTTTATCGAGGAAACCTTTATTTATTTTTAAATCAACCTAAAAAGCGCTTTATTTTATTTTTATAAGTTTGGAATTAATTACTAAAGTGTTCAAAGTTATATATGGTATTCTCGTGAACATCGTCTCTTGAATTTTAGCCCCTCTTAATAAAATTTAAGTTGTAGAAATTTTCAAAAAAAAACAACTTTATTTTATCGTAAATAATTCTTGCCAAACATCTAAACAATTTTGCTTTTCTAGCACATTAAAAATATTTTCTAGAGGAAAAGATAGTCAAACTTCTGAAGAATATTACCTAGAATCTAAAACAAGCTAATCACCCCTTAGCGCCCACAACTAACTACGTCACTGAGTCTGGCCATATCTTTTTGCTTCCGTTTGCACTGCATGGAATCGTCTTACTTAGGTTTTTGCCAATTTGCACTTCATGAATACCAAAGAGCGAAGCAGTTAGGGAGTCGCAGAGCAGTCGCAGAGAAGCACCAGAGGAGCATCAGAGGAGTGGCAGTGGAGTCGTAAACGAAGTAGCTGCTGCTGCTATTGCACCATTAGACAATTTTCACATATGCCATTTGGCCAACTTGGCGACGTTCTATATACTATTTGTTATGTAGTTGGGAGTCTCTTTTCCAAATGTTTATTTGTCTTGGCTTCAGTCAATTGAGAAGAATGTAGAAGTTGTAAAAGATTAATAAAAAAAAAATAGAGAAGAATGCAGCTCGTTAATCTGCCAGCCTTTAACATGCTGCAATTTTGTGCGCATAAACATCCGGGCAAGTTGATCCTTTAAAGTTCTTTAAGATGGCACACATTATGCTGACTTAAATTTGGTTTCACGACTGTTTCCAAAAAAAAAAGATTATAAGAAAATGCAAGCAGTGCATTTAAAATAAAATGGTGCACATATGGGAATAGGAATACTTATATAAGTAGATGAAGTAGATTGCCAGCAAAGTGGCTGAAAGCAAGTTGGGAAATGTTTTTAAGGGCATTGAAGAGAGCATATGCATTATGTGAGGAAGTTTGTGGGGCAATTTTTTTAGAAGAAAGGTAAGGTTAAGGTGATGACATAAACTCGTATCAAATTTTTATTATGACTATTTTGGATTTGGACTTCGATTTGTAAATTTTAAAATGTTTATCGTTATATACGTTCTTCAGTAGATTCTGCCAAAGCATTCAGTACATATTTTGCAATAGGTGTAACTATGACCATAGACTGCACTCTTAAATCGATAAATCAGAATCGTATTTAAGAGGCGATTTATGTGCTTCTAGCAAACAAAACAAAATGATTAAGAATATTTAGTATTTTAATACCTACTTTTGATATATTTGATATTGGTATTTTTTTTGTTAGATCTTGACAAATCGGAATTGCAATTTAGTAGAGACACATGTGTTTCTACCAAAAAAAATGTTGACATCACTTAGTATTTTTATACCAACTTTTGGTATTTATTAATTTTTTGAAAAAATTATTTAGAATCTCGCAAAATTGGCATTGGAATTTAGAAGAGACACATGTGTTTCTTGTAATCAAAAGTTTAAAGAACATTGAGTATTTCTATACCAACTTTAGGTATTTGAAAATTGGATTTTGTTAGACGTAAGATCTCGACAAATTGAAATCGAAATTTAGAAGCTTAAAATAATATTTAAGAAAATTTAGTATTTTTATAGCAACTTTTGGCAATTTTGATATTTAAAAACGTTTTTTGTTATTCGTAAGATTGTCTTGCTCTATAAGAAAAATTTAATATAATTTTTTATTTTTTACCAACTTTTGGTATTCTTGAGATTATTTTTAATATTTTTTAAGACGTAAGATTGTCTTTGTCTAAAATTAGAAAAGTTACATATGTTTCTACGAAAAACAGTTTTAAGAAAATTTAGTATTTCTTGCAAACTTTTGTTATTTTTGATATATTTCATCTTTTTAAAAGATTTCGTGAATTAAGACCCATAATAAGTTCGAGAGGCATTTTTTAAATATTAAGTTTTGTCATTCCGTGCGAAATTTTTCGAACTGTGGTCTTTAACAAGAAAAATATTTATTTTTTTGCTATTTTTGTTGAATATCAGGAATTTTTATTAGATATGATTCTTTTGTGTTTTTGATATATTTTATCTTTTTAAAAGATTTCGTAAATCAACAAAAAAAATAAATTTTTTTTTTTTGCTATTTATTCTGAATATCAGGAATTTTTATTAGATATGTTTCTTATGTGAAGCCATGCAAGAAAATATCCTAACGAGACCGTAACATTTTCTTTAGAAATTTTGAGGTAACTTCGCTTTTGAAGAAATACCACAACTTCAAAACCGGCAGAGCTGTGGTTTATGTTGTTTAGGTTGGACCATAGATTAAAATCGGCTAATTATTCACTAAAACTGTGGAAAATACAAATTTTTTGGCATATTCGTTTTTTGGAACTCTCTTAAACGAAAACAACTTTTGTATAGATATTTCATAAGTATTTATACTCGCTGATTGGCTTCTTACCTACCTGTTACGCCATTTCCGATCTTAAAATTCTTTGAAAATAATTTTCTTTATATACCAAGAAATAAATAAAGACCTAAAAAGTTTGCTTTATCCAAGAAAACTTTTGTCAGTCAATGCTTTTCACCAAAAAATCGCAATGGGCCAACCTAAACGACAGGTCAACTCCGATAACTATTCACAGCCGAATTTTTCAAAAATGTCTAGTTTCTTTAATTTCAAAATCTCTATCGAAATATTTCATACAATTTTTTGCAGTATAGAATCTTTTAAGAGCATCTAAAAACTTTGTCTAGAAAAGTTTATTTTTCTTTGTGCCTCTGAATATTTTATTTTTTTGTGGCAACCCGTGAGACTTTGGCGAAGGTTGCACATATGTCAGTTGTTGCAAGTGCCATGTGGCTTGGTTGGGCATGTTGAGTGGCATCCTTTCTACAAGAAAATAAAACGTAGAATTTTAAAGTGCGAAAAGCTCCAAAATTTTGTTCCCGACTGCACTTTTCTTGCTGCAACTCCATGGCATTTTTCTTTTGAAGCTTATCGACTTTACTAGTGACATGTACTTAGTACCAGTGCCCAACCCAAACCAGCGCAAGTACCTACGTTAGTTGGGTCACAATTCATTCATACAAAGGACCAACCCCAGGGCAAAATTCAAAAATCATGCACAAAAACCTCAAAAACTGCTACATGGAGTGCAATGTTAACGCAACAGTCTCAATAATCGTTCATGACTTGGTCGTTCCCGTCAGCGTCGTCATCGTCATCATCGACATCATCGACATCATCGACTTCGTCATCGTCATCGTCATAGTTGGGAGTTACCATAGAGCGCTGTAACTGTTTGCCAGCGGCAGCTTGGCAGTTCATGGACCGTAAAATGAGGTTATGCTTTGCCGCTACCGATTTCTGGTGTCTGGATCTGGGGGCAGGGACTCAAATCCAAACTCAGATTCAGACACAAACTGAGGCACTCTTCAGTTACATGTTTCTTTTTTGCTGCCTCTGATTTATGAAGAGCAATTTTAATGACATTTCCCAACGAGTGTATCGACACATACATCGAGTAAGAACCCAACTGCATTGCACAATGACCGTGCCACCCCATCTCTCCGGAGCCCCCCCCACACAGCAAGCTTATATAAGCATAGTTACTGCATTAACTTTAAATTCTGCTGCTGAGGTGGCAAACTAGACAGGCAACATGCCACACTCATGCGTTCCGGCGTCTGCGTGCAGCAGAACTCTGAGGCAGCTTCTAAGTGGCCCGCACCCACACCCAGTGTCATTACCCATAACCATAGCCATATCCACTTCCCAGCAATTCAATGTACTCAAGTGTAAAGTCTGCTTGACACACCTACAAAGCGGAACAACAACTATACCAACAAAAACTACAAGAACTTCAACTACGACTATGAATGTGCACTGAGAGAAATTGGTGGGTTAGTATAAAAGTTGACTAAGGAAGTTAAGTCTTAAACTGATTTGTTTAAAAGAGTTCTAGCTTTTACTTAGAATATCAAAAAGAAATTTATATTTTTATGATAGTTACGCGATGTAATATTTAATCTGAGGTCGTGATGATACCAATTTCAAAAAAAAACAAAAATCGAGCTTAAAAGCTGAAACAATATTTATTACGAAACCCGAAAATTGTTCCAAAACTGATGCACCCTTTGGAGCAAGAAAATTTTATTTAAAACATATGTTAACTGTAATTAAAGGAATACAAAAAAAAACGTATCTTCCAGTTTCCAGCTCAGAAAAAAACTCGATAATAATAACATCGATATTTTTTACATCGTTAATAAAAACAACGGACTTGTAGATTCTGACAGCAAAGTTTTTAGAGTATTTTCAGTATTAAGAATAATATTTGGTTTCAACTGTACGAAATAAAAGTGACAGTCTTAAGTTTAAAAAATATTTTTAACTTGCAAATTTTCGATAGTCAAAATTATCGATAGTGGTCTTCAAATGCTAATTTGGAAACTCTTTCGGCGAAAACAAAATCGTTTTATTTTTAATGCAGCTATATGATTCCAAAATCTTTTAACATATTCCTGTGCGTCGATATAAAAATTCTTGTCAAAACTGCTTGACGTAAAACTGCTTTTTCGATAATATTAAGAAAAATAAACATCGGCAAAAATATGTCAGGCGCACATAAATTTATATCTTTGATTTTTATGGTTTTTAAATATGTGGCAAAAATGGTACCCAACATTTATTTAGTCACTATTCTTTACGCAATGCCGATTATTTATTGCGCTATCGATAACTGAATATTTGAGTAGACTTTGCTTTAGCAATCGAAGCTTTTTAAAGAATTTATTTTTATGGAAAAATAATACTTTTTACATAGAAATAAATTGCTCTTTGAATTAAAATTTTTTTAAATAATATATATTTTTGAATATAGTTAATCTTTTTAATCGATAACTGGATATTTAGGCAGACGCAAGTCATATAACCGAAAACACAATTGTAGGTTTCAGTGGAAACTTGCTATTATACTTACATTTTATTAATTATTATTTAGTAAATTTATTGTCTAATAAAGACAGATTGTAAATAAAATATGAAAAAAAAAAATCGAATAAATCTATTTAAAGAAATTTTTTCAATGAAAAATAACATTATAAAAATACATTATAAATAGTTTTATAGCTGGAGCAACTAGTGCAAAATTTTCAAAAATATATTTTGTTGAATTGCAGTTTTTTTATTTTAAAATCGTCAATCCAGACTGTTGAGCTGAAAATATCTTAATTTAAATTAATGGAAATTTTTTGGATTTAAAAAAGGAATTTGAATTCCGTTTTTAAATTAAATAAATTAATTTTAAAATTAAAAAGTGGTTTTCGCTTCGCTCAAGATCAGTGAGCTGCAAGTTAAATTGTTGTAGACCAATTTTGTAGTTTTGAGACTATGTAAAATTTTTTGTTAGTTTTATTTTGAATATATTGAATGCTTTTAATCGATAACTGAATATTTAGATATGCTTTGCCATAGCAAGTCAGTTAACCAAATAAAGCTACTTAAAGAATTTATTTCTATTAAAAACTACTTAAACTTTGATATTTCTCAATTTTTTCAAGATACATTTTTTTTAAGTAAATATGGAATAATTAATTTTAAAATAAAAAAGTCTTTCTTTTTCGATTATCTGCAAAATGCAGTATGGCATACTAACTTTGTAGAAAATTTTTAGTTCTACAATTCTCACACTTATTGATCGATTTTTTTTGAGATTATGTAAAATTTTTTTAAAATTTAATTTTGAATGTATTTAATCGATAGCTGAATATCTACATATACTTTGGTTTAGCAAGTCGGGTTTGTCATTTGAAGAAATTATTTTTATGAAACATTACTTAAACTTTGAACTTCGTAAAATTTTTTTGATTTAAAAAAAACAAGTTTTTTTTATAATTTTGAAATAAATAAAAATAAACAAATTATTTTTTTTAATTATAAAGTGATTTCTTTTCTGCTTATCTGCAAAATGTATTATTGTATACCAACTTTCTAGAAAACTTACTCACAGTTGTTGATGTTTTTTAAATAATTTTTAAGATATTCGATAGTCTCAAAAAAATAAATTTTCTTTAATCTTTAAATTTAGCCCAAAATTACTAGAGATGTTTAATATTGAAAAAAAATTTGAATCATTTTAGATTGTATTTGATTGAAAGTTAATCAACAGTTGTTGATGTTTTTTAAATAATTTTTAAGATATTCGATAGTCTCAAAAAAATAAATTTTCTTTAATCTTTAAATTTAGCCCAAAATTACTAGAGATGTTTAATATTGAAAAAAAAATTTGATACATTTTAGATTGTATTTGATTGAAAGTTAATTAATCGTCCAGAACCGGAAAGTGCCCATGGCTTTACCCTTAAATTGCTTATAAAGAAAAATGTTTTAAAATTATATTCTTCTGCCCTGTTTTCGAATAATCCAACCAACCACATTTTTTGTGACCTATTTCAGTCTTATATACTTTAAGTATCAGATTTCATCAGAGGGCAGCTTCATTTAACATTTTTCACCTAAAGCATTTTTCTACATTTTTTCTCTCAGTGTTGCCACAACAACGACTAGACGACTCTCGACACTTTGCTTAAATAATCGCCGTCCATAAATTTGTGGCAGCAACTACTGCAACAACGATTTGGCCATTGAGTTGTGTGTGTCAGATAAGCACAAGCTCATACTTGGCTCCTTGCACCCTTCCCTCAACGATTTTTTTTTTTTTTTTGTAAATGACGCAAATCACAGTTGCTCAAAAAAGTTTTGTGATAAGCCACATTTTGCCAGTTATGAGTTGCAAACTTTGATTTTTGTAGGTCAGTAAAAAATGGCTAACAAATGGCAACTCACAAACGAAAGGCAACTCACATGATTCATCAACATTATGGGGCAACATCATCGTCATTATTAACAACAACAACAACAACATCATTATCATCAACAACATTATGTAGCCCAAAATAAAGCTTAATCATTGTTTTTTTTTTTACATTTTTTTGCGTAAAATTCAGCGAACATGGGTTAAGCTTTGGCTCAAAAAATCTGTGACAGGGGTAACTACGATCAATATATTTTTGTTATGTTTGGTTGCAGTTTATTTAAAATCAGTAAATAAATAACAGTATAGTTTCGGGTAACTGTTGTTGCTGCTGCTCTTGTTTTTCCGATTTTCATGGAAATTTACTGCATTTCCATTTCAATTGCCTTTTGAGTGGAAAAATATGCAAATATCAATGACGTCGACTATGACGTTGGGAGTCTGTGCAGTAAATTGCAGTTTGCCAAAAACATTTGAGCCATTTGTTTGCCAAACTCGATATAAGCCATCCGCATGCGCCTGCTACCCTCTCTCCGCTGCCCATGCTGCTTGAATGCAGCTCTCGTTGCACACAGTCTGAGATTTATGAAGCAGCAGCAAATTTTTAATGTGTGGAAATGAGAACTCTATTGATATATTGATATGCACATAATATTGACAGTAGCAATTGCCATATGCTCAAAAAAAGTTGCAAGGATATGCAGCCAGGATAATATTTATGTGGATATGTTTCAAAAGTGAGAGATTTTTGTGGGCTGTGTGTGTGTGAAAGCCTTTGTGGGTATAGAAATTTGCAAGGAATTTGGAATAGTTTGTAGCTTTGCGTTTTTGGGATGCTTTAAAATCTGGCCAAAATAAATAAACTTATAATTTGGTTAAAGTTACAAAGGATCTAAGTTTTTTCTGTGTTGCAGCTTTGAGCTAGCTGCAAACCAAAAAAAAGTCGAAGTTCATGAACTTTGTCTTTCATGTCTGGTTTCAGGTTAAACATAGTATTTTTTAATAAAGTAGAAAAGTTTGAAGAGTTGCCAAAATTATTTAACTATGATTCAGTATAAGCTATCAAGAGTATAGGCAGCATTGTTTTTGGATTGGTCTGGTAGTCAGTACGGCTTGAAATGAACAAATCATTTTCGATCAATTTAATCGAATCTTGAAAACCACTTGGCTGAATTTCAAAACAACAACGCAATGAAAATCAAGTTCATCACGAAATCAGTATTCTTGTTAAAGTCGTTATATAATAACCTTTAGATCTTACTTTTTTTTTAAAGAAATTTAAACATCCCTCCTCTAAAGTTCGATTTTGGATGAAGCAAACTAAATTAAAAAAAAAAAATAACTTTCTTTTTAACAATTTTGCATTTTAAGAACTAATTAGTGTGTTAACTAAGTCGGGCATAAATGCGAAAAAACTCTTTTCTGTCATTTTGCATTTCTGCCCAACAAAGTAAACAAGAGTCTGGTCAATTTCAGAATTGCATTTCTTCAAAAGATCTATTTTCTGAAATTTTGCATTTCTCTCCGACCCTTGAGCACTTCTGCCCAAATTTTTGAAAGAGCGTCAATATCTAACAGTGTGTACTTTTTTTTTTGACTGTTTTTGGTATGTTTGTGCATGAAGTGAAATTTTGCATTTCTGCCCAACAAAGTAAACAAGAGTCTGGTCGGGCAAAAATGCAAAATTTCAGAATTGTATTTCTGCAAAAGACCTCTTTTCTGAAATTTTTGCATTTCTCTCCGACCAGACCCTTGAGCACTTCTGGTTCTGAAAACCTTAAAGCTGTTTAAAAAGAATACATTTCTGCATTTCTACATCTTTGTTAGAGTTGCTCAAGGCGTTAGTCGGGCACATCTGCATTTCTGTTCGACAGAAATATTGAAGCTTATTTTTACTGCTTATATTTTGTTACCATTAATTTACTCTATTATTGACCCTATTAAATAGGTTACTTTTAAGAACTTTTTTACCATATTTATACCTATAAATTTCGTAAATTTTTACCTTTAAAAATTAGGCCTTAATGATAAAATCGTTAATGCCAGCTGGCCGAATTAAACATTCTTGACAATCTTAAGACCACTTTAATACCAATTTTTTTTCAAGAATTTAGATAACAGCTTGGGCTAACTAAGATTTATAGTTTTTCACACACTAAGTTCCAAGTTTCTTGAAGTTCTTTTTTTTTTGTTTTTTTTCACTTGCACTTTAAATTAATTTCATCAAACAAATTTAGTAAGTTAAACTTGGAGCAGCAAAGCCATAAATAACAATTCGATGTTCTTATCACATAATACAGCTACAGCTACTGCTCCATGGTTATAGCCAAGGCCTGTAGCCGAACCCGAACCCGTACCAGAAAACGAACCATATCCAAGATAGAGCTATAAATCAAGTGCGCCCCTTTAGCTTGGGGCAGCAATAACATTACCAGCATAGATGGAACCCCCAAAGTAATGTCGTCTCCTTGTTGTTTTTGTTATTACTAGAGAGATTGAGTGTAACATCTACAACAATTTAGGGAGCGAGAGAGAGTGCGTCAAAGAGAGTCGCGTGAATAATTAAAATAAATTGCTTAAAAGTTTTCCCCTCAGTAGAAGCTAAAAAAAAACTCGCACATTATTGGTTTTTAAAGCCATGTGTGTGTGTTTGAGTGTGTGGAGTGTGTTGATTTTTCTTTCATTTTTTTTCCAACGCATTAAAAGTTTTTCTTCAATATTTTGATAAGACACAGTCAAAGCAATAAATAAATTAACGCCTGCAGCTAATGATGAGCACAAAATGAATTTAAATTTTTGACAGCTACTCGAGAGTAGTCCCCCTCCAGATGTTATAATACGGCCCGTGCCCACTTGCCCCTTGACTTTGAAAATGGCTGTCAGTAAATGGCATTAATATGCTGGAAGCTTATTTTTTGTCCAAGTTTTTCCATTAATTTGTTTAGCATTCGTTTTATTATATAAGCAATTTCGGTCATGATTGATTTTTCTTTTCATTTCTTTTTTTTTATTTGTGGTTCGCTTTTCTCTTTTTTTGTATTTTGAGGGATATTTGTACAGTTAACCCCATTAATCAAGTGCCACATTGAGTCGCTCAATTTCTCTTTGCATACTGCAATTTGTTTTTCGTAGCACAGTGACGTAGATGGGTTCTTGCGATAAGGGAAAATAATACTAGCGTTATATATTTACTATACAATATTTTTCCAAAGCAAAACTTTAGGCCATTTTTGAAAAAGAATTGGCTACACTATTACTCAGTTATATCTATGTTAAGAAAAACATTTCATTTTAGCAGAATTTCTATGATTTTTTAAGTGCTTTCTAAATTTGAAAATAATTAAATTTATAAAAATTCAAAAAAATTTTAATTGTTTTGAAATGCTGTCAACAGAAGCTGTTAAATAACAATATTTAAAATTATCAGAAATTATAAACAAACAAAAAATTAATATATAATATTGTTTAAAAGAAAGAATAAATTCAAAAGTTTTGGAAAAAAACATTTCAGTTGTTTTTAGGTTGGTTCCAAAAACTAATTTTCTTTTCTGAAATGCTTCTTACATAATCAGTTAAACATTTAAAAAGATTCGAATATGTTACGAAATTATATTAAAAAATTCCAAAATTCGACTAAACTATCATTATAATATCGTAAAATGTCAAAATTTGAATAAATTACGATATAAATAAAATTCCCACCAATTTCATAATAATATTGTTAAACAATGCGAATTAATTCAAAAATTTTGAAAAAAAAAATTTCGGTGCTTGTTAGGGTGATCAAAAAAAATTATATTTTTTTCTGAAATGCTCTTTACATAAGGTGAGGTATTAAAAAGATTCGAATAAAAATTCTAATATATTGCGAAATTTTATTAAAAAAACAATATTCGACTAAAAATGAATGTTATAAATAAAATTCTCAAAATTTAAATAAATTTCAATATTCAAAAAATATTTTTCTATCAATTTCATCGTTCAAGAAATATTATGTATTTGCTATAAAAAAAAAATGAAAAAATTTTTTTAAAAATAAGAAGTAACTAAATAAAAATAATAAAATTTTGTTATTAAAAAAAAAAATAATGTGAAAAAAAAATTTGTCTAAAAATAGGAACATATTCCATATTATAAAAAAAACACATTTTTGTTCGTATTTAGGGTGATCCAAAATATGGAATTTCTTTTGCATAGCCAAAATTTAATTAAACACAAAATTAAAAAAAAAAAACTTTCAGTGGTGTTTAGGGTGGTTCAAAAACATTGATTTTTTTTTTTAAATATTTGAAAAATAATATAATTTAAAAATATGAATAAACTTAATAAGTATTTCATGGTTTTAGGGTGGCCCAAAAAAATTATTTGTACATTCAAAATGTTGAAAAAAAACTAATTTGAAAAAAATAAGAAAATTTAAAAAAAAAATATTTCATTGGCTCTTAGGGTGGTCTAAAAGATTAGGTTTGTTAAAAAATATTCTCGTCATAAGGTATAAAATATGAGGTAGTAATTTTTTTCTATTTTTTTTAACGACCAAGAATATAATTTTTTAGAGCATAAAATCGAGATTTTTAAGGACTTATTTTTTGATACTTCTATAAATTCTTTTTTTATAATGAAAGTTTTTTGTTTTGAATATAGGGTGACACCTACGAAAGAGCTTATGTTGTTAACAAAATAATGAAAATCGCAAAATTTTTCTTTCGGAAAAAGATATTGTAAGGGAACAAAAAAAAAAAAAAAAAATCCATTAGAAAATAAAAAAGAATTTCCTTGTAAAGTATATAATATTGAAATGCCTTGAAAACCTTTTTGGGACAGTCATAGAAGTTTTTCGTGACTTGCGTTTTTTACCAGTCCGCTCTTTATTTGGACAAAAAAACATTTCTGTCCCTTAAATATTAAAGAAGTGATTACATTTTTTAAGAAGCAATGACTTTGCTTAAGCTTTCATAATCTTCTGGCTTATGATTGGAATTTTGACCCCTTATCTACGTCACTGGTATGAGTGCATATGTTATCAACAACAATCATTTACAACAATAGACCCATTGTGCCTTTGAAGTTGTTGTTCTTGTTCTGGTTTTTTGGGCAACTCTGTTTGAGATTTATGACCCTTCAAAATGCAATTAAATTTAATTGAAGCGCGAAAAAACACACGCACTTGCCTCGCTGCAACTGCAACTGGAACTGCTGTTCGTAGTATTTTTCACACTTGCCACAACGCCTCCCACTTGCCACACCCGCAAAAGTGTGTTCAATGCATTTGAGTCACTCATACGGCCCGTTGGTCATTTAATTAATGGTTGGAAAATATGTTGAATTGTGTGGCGCCTGGAAAAGCGCAGTAACAAATCTCTTACAATTGCATTTTCCATTTCACTTATGACATGTATCCATATTGTGCTCCCACTCACACCTTCGTCTGCCCTTCTTTAACGATATTTCAAGTGTTGTTTTTTTTATCGTTCGATTGTTTCTTTTGTAAGTGTTGTAAAACTTACTATTTTTTCTTTTTCTCGCTCTCTCTCCCCGTCTATTGTTTTTGCCGTGTGCATTTTTTGTCATTTTTCATTCTTACCATTTATTCATTATGCTCTTGCATAAATTTGATTTATTGGCTGCTTGCAGTTTGCACCAGTTCCAGATTTTGTTCTTTTTTGGAAATTTTCCCATGGGTTGAAGTGAGTTCTTTAAGCGCAATTTCATTTTACTTCCTAAGAGGTGCTGAAATTTGCATTTAATATATTTAAGTTTTGCAAGGGTTGTCCTTACTTAGTTGGTGGGTCTTAAGAAATCTGAAAAAGAAAAAGTTCCAAGAAACTTATGACTTAGCCAGATTTTTTTGGGTTTAAAAATTTGGATTAGTTGGGCGATGCCTATATTAAAGTAAAATTATGGTAACACCCTTACCAAGTCTTACAAAAGGTGTCATCTGAGATATCAACTCAACTATCTAAATTTAAAAATATGTACACACTGGTAAATACCTATTGACTAGTGTTGGGTTGCTCATGAGTGAGTGAGCAAAAATGAGCAACTCACTAAAGTGAGCAAGTGAGTCAACTCAGCAAAGTTGTTCTTTTTGGCTCAGTAGCTCACTACTCACTTGCTCACTTGCTCAGTTCTCACTACTCACTTGCTCACTACTCACTTGCTCATTACTCACTTGCTCTGTGGCGTGAAGTTGCCACATTCATTTTTGTTTTCAAACGAACAGAATACAAAATTTATCTTATAATTGAATTACAAATTTTTCCTTATAAGGTTCCAGAACGACACCTATTGCACCAGCGAAAATCAACATTTTCTTATTATAAAAGTCATTGAAAAACTTTACCTTTTAAATTCAATCATAAGACAAATTTTGTATTCTGTTCGTTTGAAAACAAAAATGAATGTGGCAACTTCACGCCACAGAGCAAGTGAGTACTGAGCAAGTGAGTAGTGAGCAACTGAGCAAGACTGTGCACTCACTTCAAAATGAGCAACTGAGCTCATTTATGCCATCAAAGTGAGTCATGTTTACACAACACTACTATTGACGCCTTTTACAACACTGCAAAAGTAGTCCAGCCTCTGCATCGGGCAGAAAGTAAGAATATTTTTAGTGTACGTTACGGTGGTGCACTTTTGCATTGCTGCACTTATAATATTTCATATATACTTGCTTACGTTGTTTTATATGGCTCCATAAACGCTTAGTACCGGTACCGAAATATCTCTGGACGATCCTGGTCCATGCAGAATTTTTTCAAAAAGAAGCTGATTCTTTAAATACCTTTTAAAACTAAAAGAGATTTTTAAATGTAAGTAATTCTTCTTCAGCTTCTATTTTCTCTTAAAACTTTAACAAAATCCATCCAAGAAAGTTTTTAAAAATTTATGCAACTTATTCATGGCATAGAAAATCTAGAAAAGCGCTTTGTATTGCCAAATTGACAGCTTGAATTATTTATGATTGTCAATTTGATATTCAATAAAGTGCATAGTAAGAAGTATACTAAAAATAAAAAAACAAAATGGCTGCCTGACTTGCGATGCTTTCTTCATCTTAATAACAAGCCGGAAAAAAAAAAACTAGCAAAATAATAATATTTACAATAAATAAAAGCACACAAACATAAAATCTCAGTGTGGCAGGACGAAAAAAAAAAAAACTACAAAAAAACAATAACAAAAGCAGCTTGATGGCCATAACAAATGTTTATGACGCGGCAAAGTGAATAAAGACGAACTGCGGAACGAGCCAAGAAAAAGCTAGCAAAAAGGACTCTGCTCCTAAGTGTGGACATAGCAGGAAAAAAAAGCAAAAGCAGCCATTGCTGTTATATTGCAAAGAACAAGTAAAGCGACAACAGCAGTAACTACTACAGTGAGTCAAAAAAGTTTAGGCACAGCACTATTTTAAAGGCATATAATATTTACTTGGAACTAGTTCTATTTTTGGCAATCTTTTTGCGTCGCCTTTCGAGTCTTATGATTTGATCTAGAATTTGTGAATAAATATTTGGTTTAACCATCTGTAAAAATGGAATTTCTTACCAAACTTGTCGTAGTGAAACAATTTTTGGAAAATAATATGGGATCCAAAAAAAAGTTCATACTTATGTCATCTTCCACACCAAAAAATTTTCGGAAAATAATGTGATTGCTTTCATCGAATCCAAAAAATATTTCATAATTACTATATATCATCTTTCACACCAAAATACGGATTTATATAAAAAGTACATGGAAATCAAAAATCATAATTTTTTGAATTTAAACTTTTTTAGAGAATTTTAAAGCTTTTTTCGAATTTTGATAGCCCTTATTATATTTACACTTTTGAATCAAATGATTTGATCTAGAATTTGTGACTAAATATTTGCTGTGTCCATCAAATTTTTGAAAAATAATATGGGATCCAAAAAATTTTTCATACTTGTTTCATCTTCCACACCAAAAAATTTTCGGAAAATAATGTGATTGCTTTCATCGAATCCAAAAAATATTTCATACTTACTATATATCATCTTTCACACCGAAATTCTGATGTTTATAAAAAGTACATGGAAATCAGAAATCATTTAAATTTTAGTTTAAACTTTTTTAGCGAATTTTGAAATTTTTTCAAATTTTGATAGCCCGAGTAAAACTAAAGACACAAAAGTGTGATCGATATTGTGATCGAATGGCAAGAACGGTTCTTTCTATTGATAATAAAGATTTCCGATTCATTTGAAATTTTTTTTTTTTTTTTTTTGTAAAAAACTCAAGACTTAAAACACTTTTGAAAAACTGAAGCGATTGATTAATCGATTCAGCCTATAGTTCTTCGGACATTTTAGGGGTTTTCTGTGGGACTACAGACAAATTGATACTACAAACTATAATAAAAAAATATATTTTTATGACTTTCCTGGAACCTGATCTGCCTCAAATTTGCCGCCTAGCAGAAGTTCAGTGAGATGCACACGAGTAGAAGAATTTTATTTTTATTTTTTCTTTTTAAATACAACTGCACCTAAACTTTTTAGACTCACTGTTTGTGCACAAAAAAAAACCGAATCGACGTCGCAGTCAACGTCAGCGTCTCAGCAGCCGCATAAAACATGGCTAATAGAAAAAGGCAAAAGGAAAAGCCGCATAATAAATCATCATGGCTGAGCTGCAAGTGCGAGAAGCTTGTACTACAGTGTGTACACACCATAAAAAGAAGTCAGCAGTGAGGTATAATGTAGAGACGAGAATTGCAAAATGAGAAATAATAGCAAAGGCAAGCGACAAAGTCAATTATGCAACACTGGCAATGGCGCCCTGCCTGATGCTTTAATAAACTCTGCCAGACGTTATTATTGAAATATTAATGATTATGATTGCAGCTTATAATAATGTAAACTTTGCTTAACGTGTTTTTTTTAGGGTGCTGCCAACTTTGCTCAAATCGAATACAAATTGCAATCAAAACTTAATCAGTTTAGAGTTGTGGCTGGCTGTCTAGAGAAAGCTATTTACAAAGCTTTCAATTACGGCACCAAAAAGCACTTTTCTACAAATTGAATATTTTGCAAAAATTAAAAGGATTTTGTGTTTCAATATTGACATAAAACTTGGCATGGCCAACGCGAATTTTTTCGGTTGCTATGTTGACGGACTTGTGGCTTCCGTTTCATAAGCTTTTTTTCGGTTATGGACAGTCAGAAAAACAAAAAAAAATGAAAGAGTTAAGCAAAAGCAAATATTCATAGCTGCAGTTGAATTTGGCCTCAACTCTACATAAAGTGAAGTTTGTGCAGCTGTATATGATGTTTATATAGAGATATGAGTTATATGGGAAATTTTGATGGTTTTTCATTTTGGTGCTAAAAGCTGGAAAGTGCGGCATGTAGTTTTTGGGAATCGAAATGGATAGCTTTGGTGGATCATTATTTGTTTGAGTATTGCTTGGGGTATTGTGATACGAGTTTGATATAAATCTTTATGAAGCCAATTTTTTGAAGCTCAATGTATTATGTTCAAATAAAAAGTATTCATTTATAAAACAAAAACCTTTTAATTCTCATATGAACAATCATTTTCTTTTGAAACGATTGCGTGGACTAAAATAACACAAGTGCACAAGAATAATAAAATATTTGGTAACCTTAATATATCCTATATATTTGTAGGTATAGTATAAGTCTGTTTGGAATTTTAAAAGTGGTTTCGTCAAATTTTCGCAAATATCTCCTGTTCCAAAACTAAAACGATATCAAAGTTTTGATTTTTGGAAAAATTTTGGAAATAAATAACGATAGGCATTGATATTCAAAAAACAATGTCTTCAAATTATCTGAAATATCTTTAATGGTACCTAACCCAAAACCTAATAATAAAAAATGGAAAACGATACGAACGGATTTAGGAGATTTACATTTCAAAGATTTTGATATTTACTCGCAAAATACAAATTTCAAAGCTGCAAATTTCATTCAAAGTATGATCACGGACGGAATAAGCTTTTTTATGATATACATTTTTTGTATTGGGAATCAATATAAGGTTATGATTCAATATTGAGTAAATAAAATTAATCGCTACACATTAAACATAATTTAGCGAGTGATAGAAAATATCATTTTAAAATATTTTTGGAATTCAAAACCAAAGTGACAAATATCTCCATTTCCTTTTCAAAAAATATTTAGGATATGGCGAAAAAAATTTTTTTTCGAAATTTTAATTTTCCAAAAATATTTAAAATCTTGCGAATAACCTAAATTTGGTATTTAAATTTTATGATCTTTTTACTTAATTTCCAATATTTTAAGTTAAACCGGCTAAAAGTTTTTTTAAGTTTCCTTTAAAAAATTGGCTATCTTCAACATTTCTTAATTATTTTCGTGCTAAAGCCGAAAGAGAAAGCAGAAGTCAAAGAAGTTTTTGTGATCCGGTTTGAGGTATTCAAAAAAATTAATTTTTGAATTTCAAAATAAAGTGTCTTGGTTTCATCGGAAATATCTTTAATATGTTTTATCTCTTAAATTTATATTTTTGTGAATAAAATGCTCAGTCCTGTAAGATTTTTGTCACATTCACGGTTTAGTTGCTTTTTATTTGAATTTTTCGATATTTCTTGGAAACATTCTAATTTGACGTCAGACATTAATTTGTTACTGAAAAAATTACTTTATCATAGTTTCGAAATTTTTCATAACAAATTCAATTGATTGAAAAAACTACTCATTTTTCATTTTTCGAAATTTTTCCTTTCAAATTAAATTTTGTGATTAAATACTAATTTTTTAGTTCTGCAAGATTTTTCTCACATTCATGGTTTGCTTGCTTTTTATTTTAATTTTTCGAAATTTTTGGTAAATTTTTTGGAAATATTCTAATTTGACTGTAAATTTTTACTATGGACTTCAGACATTAATTAATTACTGAAAAAATACTTTATCATTGTTTGAAAACTTTTCATATCAAATTTAATTAATTGAAAGCCTTTTTTTCAATTTCATTTTTTCGAAATTTTTCATTTTAAATTCAATTTTGTGAATAAAATACTCATTTTTCAGTCCTGCAAGAATTTTCTTACATTCACCGCTTGGTCGCTTTTTTTAATAAAAAATTGACTTTATCATAGTTTCAAAATTTTTCATATCAAATTCAATTAATCGAAAAACTACTAATTTTTTATTTTTCGAAATTTTTCATTTTAAATTCAATTTTGTGAATAAAATACTCATTTTTCAGTCCTGCAAGATTTTTCTAACATTCACGGTTTGGTCGCTTTTTATTTGAATTTTTCGAAATTTTTGGGCAATTTTTTGGAAATAATACAATTTGAATGAAATTTTTACTATGGACTCCAGACATTAATTGATTACTGAAAAAAATACTTTATCATAGTTTCAAAGTTTTTCATATCAAAATCAATTATTTGAAAAAACTATTTTTCCATTTAATTTTTAATTTTTTCGAAATTTTTCATTTCAAATTGAATTTTGTGAATAAAATACTAATTTTTTAGTCCTCTTTTCTCACATTCACGGTTTGGTCGCTTTTTATTTCAATTTTTCGAAATCTTTTGTAAATTTTTTTGGAAATATTGTAATTTGACTGAAAATTTTTACTATGGACGTCAGAAAATTATTGATTACTGAAAAAAATACTTTAATACAGTTTCGAAATTTTTCATATCAAATTCAATTAATTGAAAAAGCCACAAATTTTTTTTTTTTTTAAATGTTTCATTTCAAATTTAATTTTGTGAACAAAATACTAATTTTTCAGTCCTGCAAGATTTTTCTCAAATTTTTGGCCAATTTTTTGGAAATATTCTAATTTGACGGACAATTTTTTGGAAAAAATTAAAAATTTTAAGAAGAAATTATAAGTAAAATTTTTAATAAGTTTTGTTTTTTTCTACAACATATAGCGCAATACTCTTAATACCCACATCAAGCCACATCTAATAGCCGAAGAACTTTTATTTTTCTAAAGGCACTCCATATTTTGACTAATTCCCGCGTTAAGTTCCCGAAATCAAACAACAAAGCCTTAAATTAAGCTGCTGCAACAAATCGCTTTCACTAAGCGCCTGTGACTGTGCATAAATTTCCGGATTTGAAGGACACAATTGTATCAAATTTATCACTTAGCCGCCATAAATGGCCAAACTTTATCACCTGGCGCACAGTTTTATTTTTTTTAATGTGCAACTCATTTACATAAAATGCAGCATAAAAATAAATTTCTAAAAAATAAATGTTTCTAAAACAAAAGAACGCCGCTCAAACGATATTTATGACAATATTTTTTAATTTATTAGGGAGTTTAGCTAAAAAAAAAAAAAAAAAACCCAACGACAACTCTGAAAAAATACAAATTATGTACGCGTGTCACAAGCGTGGCATTTTTATGAGCTACCCCGCCCATTTCTGCTGCTCTCTGCCAGCTCCTACTTTCATTATTCCTTCCTTTATTACTTGTATTTCTTGTGACAAGAAAAAGTCAACGCATAAATGACACGCGTTAATTACCTGAACGCGGTTGCAACTCTGGTTCCGCTGCTGTACAGTTTGAAGAAACAGGAAGAGCTGAGAGCAAGAGAACGTGTGGGAGGCAGTGAAAGAGAGAGCGAGTGCGACACAAGGTGGTGCCAAGTTGATGAGGCACGCTTGGTAGTCGTGTAGCCGGGAGAAGAATGACGGAACATAATATTGTAATTAGTTGACAAGTCACGTAATTATTTTTGCTAATTTTACCGATGTTTTTTCCTTTTTTTTCATTTTCTACTCTGTTGTGTTATCGTTGGGGTTTTCTTTTTTTTTTGTTTTCCTTCTTCTTATGCAGAAATGTCAGTCAGTGAACTTTGTGGTGTTGAAAAAATGAGTAGGGCCTAGATGAAATATTGGCGAAATGTCTGTCAAGTTGACCAGGCTTAATTGCAGTTAAGCATTATTTATATTCATTATGCGAAATATATAGTAGGAAGAAAGAAAAAAAAGTGCTTTAATTAGCTGATACCTAATAAAATTGCGGCACGAGAGTTTTAATATTAATTTTAATTATGTAGAATTTTATGTTTTCTTAAATCGTTGAATAAGATTCCCAGAGGGGTCTTGAAAGCAACTGCTGCTGTATTCTAATTTTTAATGTGATTGAAACTTAATGGTACTTGCATGCAGACAGACTTATAAATGGTATACTAAACTTCTAGTAGAAGAGACCATTTAGACCATGAAGATCAACCGTAAGCTCTTCTTTTTTAAGAATAAAATAATTCGCAAAAATGTCAAATTGACATCTGCGAATTCGACCTAAATATTCAACTTGTGAGCATTTCCAGCGATAGTACCCAAGGCTCATGACTTAAGATAAAGCTCTCTGAGAAGACTCTAAATTCTGCCTAAAATAGACAACTTGTGAGCATTCCCAGCGATAGTAATCAATGCTCATGATGTAAGATAAATCTCTCTGAGAAGACTCTAAATTCTGCCTAAAATAGACGACTTGTGAGCATTCCCAGCGATAGTACTCAAGGCTCATGACTTAAGTCAAAGCTCTCTGAGAAGACTCTAAATTCTGCCTAAAATAGACAACTTGTGAGCATTCCCAGCGATAGTACTTAATGCTCATGGTTTTAGATAAAGCTCTCTGAGAAGACTCTAAATTCCTTGGAAATTCTTTTATCTTTAAGCCAGCACTATATGCCACAAGCAACTCTTTTCCTTTCAAGCAAATTTAAGGCTAGTTTAAAATTAAAGTAGTTCACATATTTTTCAACATTCAACTTAAAGTTTATTTAATCAAGTTGGCATGTCTGCCAAGCTTGAAGCGCTTTGTTATATAATCTACTAAGGCAGTTAAATTTTATGACATTTATCGATTGTTACCTGCTGCGAGTACCAGCCCAGCCAGCGTCTTCTTAAGTCACAGCTAGCTTCTTGTTTTCTTCTTCTTCTCTTTCTTGTTGTTGTTTATTTTCGTTTCTTTTAACCATTTGCAAAATGAAAACTCATTATATGCTTGCTACCCGGCAAAAGAAACTTTGCCTTTTTTATTTACTTACCCAATTTTCTTATTCTGGCTCTTTGTTGCTTTTATAACCATTACGTCTCACTTTTATCGAAATCTACACGCAAGGCATTTATTGCCACACCCCTTAGCTGCCCTACCACCCCCTTCGGCAATGATAATAAAGGGGCGCGTATAGAGCAAAAGGCTTTTCCAATTTTTTTTCTTTGAGCCATTTTTTGGTCTAGGAACAAAATGTAAGCGTGACAACGCCAAATGTGACTTTGAAAATTTGATAAATGACCCAAAGTTCAGACGCTAGACGTTGTCTGGAAACGCCGAAAAACAACAACAACAACGAAAACGACAACAACATCATCGACGACAAGAGCTCACTCGAATAGGAAAATGAAATAAAATCGAGATATATTGTACGCTAAGCCAAAAGCGGAACTGAATGAATGGAAACGTGCAACTCAAACAGAAGAGACGCGACGCGACGCGACACTTTGACAACAAACAGAAGGCGGCAGAGTAAGCAGTTGTTGCTGGGTGGGGGGTGTGCTGGGGCACCTCCAAGTGGCATAGGCATAGCGCCACATGTGCGTGTTTGTTGTTGTAGTTCCTGTATAGAATTCATTTTGGGTTTGTTTCCCTGTTTTGATGCGTCGCAATGCCGACGTCGCCGCCGACTGCTTCAAGCCAAGTTGAGACTAGGCACAGTGGTACGAAAAGCAGAAATGTTGAGCAAATTATAAAATTGTGTATTTGAGGCTTTGAATGACTTTAAATCAAACTAGCAAAGTGTCTTCTAAAGGAAAACGAAACTTGAAAGCTTACTGAAGCAGAAAATGTGCAAATGAGATGGAATTAAACTAGTGAGAAAATTCTCGTGGTATGATGAGGCAACATTTTGGCAATTTATGAGCAAAAGAATTTAGGTCTTGAAAATTTGAGTTTAATTATAATAAATTATCTTTAAATCCGAAATATAGATAGATAGCTAGCGCTATTTGTTTTAAGAACTATACTCAAATTAAAAAATTAATAGTAGAAAATATAGAGGAAAATATTTTCATATAAATGACACAAAATCATTAGTATCATAATCATTCATAAGTATACAAAGAATCAAAACAATTTTTTGAGTATTAAAAGATCGTAGATCGATGATAAACCTGAAGGCCCTTAAATATATTGACTCGTGTTTCTGGGTCTTTAGCCTTATAGGCCCTACCACAATAACTACAGGGTGCGCCAGTTTGTGGTAACCGATGTTTTTTTGCGAAAACAAATTAGTAAAAAGCAAAAAATTCGTTAATTTCAATTTATTTTAGTAGAGTCCACACACCACACACAAATCACCCCGATTTTCAGCGTTTTTCATCACTTTGGCCAATGTTTCAGCCGAAATCTTGAGCGAGGGTTCGAGGTTTTTTGGAATACACCTTGCTTTTCAAGTAACACCACGAAAAAAAAGTCCGATGGAGTCAAATCCAGTGATTTTGTATAATCTTCTTTAAATTAAATTTTTGTGATGGGATTTACATTAAAATAGTTAGAAATTTTGTTTAATAACTTTTTTCTTTTTTTATATTTTTTTTACCGTAAAGACTATCTGTAAAAAAGTTAAAAAGACATATTTTTAAACACAAAAATACAGAAATTTTTTGCTGAATTTTTGCACCCAAAAACCATTTAGATTCTTTAAAAATTATTCACAAAATGGATATAGCTGATATAGGTACCAAAAACTGCAACAAAAATTTTAAAAAACTAATGACAGTTCGACTTTTAGGTCAAAAAAAAAAAATTAAATAAGATATCCCTGGCGCACTTATTGCCACTGATTCGGAAAATTGGTTATACATTTATTTAACTTTTTCTTATAGTTTACTTGTTGCCTATCGTTTCAGATTTTCAAGAACTTACCATCGCTAAAAAGTTCTACTGTACTAAAAAAATATCACCATTATATGGCTCTTTAAGGTTACTAGGCGTACTCTTCCTCAAGAGTCACTAGTTTCACTTTTACCAAAGCGTTCCAGTTCGTCTTAACAAAATATCACCCTTTTATGCCTCTTTAATATTACCAGGTGTATACTTCCTCGAGTCACTAGTTTCATTATTACCAAAGCCTTGCATCTTGATATCCGATTCAGTTTATTTGAACAAAATGACCACCATTACTAGTTTTTAAACGTCCACCAGGATCCCTTATTCATATTCGCTTACTGACTGTTTTCTCAGAGTTTAAGTGTTTATTACCAAAAGGTTTACTTTAAAAACAATTCCAATTGCTATCAGCATATAAGATCCATTTCAATTCCGCGTCACCTTATTGGGCATACTGAAAAGGTTCACTTTATACCAGTGTTGGGCAGTTTCTCAATTTACATAACTCGCGAGGATAGGGCAACAAAATCTGCCTCAGCGCAGTCGGTTCATGCATGGTTCATGTGTGTGAAATCTCTCTCTCGTTTTTGCTTGATTGCGGTTCTTGCTCTCTCGTGCGCTTTTGCTTACTGCGCTGCTACTCACACAAAGAAATGTTTGTTTGTATGAGTTTTGCCCATCACTGCTAAAAAACAATTTAAAGTGCCATCAGTTTATAGCCCATACCGAGCATTTCTGAACCACTGTGCAACGCATGGGAATCAAACCCAGTCAAGTCGAGTCGAGTCAAGTCATTCTTCATTCGTAATGCCAGGAACGTCGCCAAGCCGCCTACTAACAAGACAAACACTCGCAGACTCACACACACATCCACACACACACTCACACACACATATATGTACTAGGCAAGGCCAAATTGGCTTACGTCTTTGGAGTTCTTAACTGGAAATTGTTAGACATTTATTTTCTGCTTATTTGATACTTTTTTTTCGCTTTTTATTTTATTCCCCGATATTCTCTTGTTGCGCCGTCTGTTGCCTCAAATATTGATATTAAAAAATCCCATCACGTCTCTTAAGTTTGTAAATAATGTTAAGGCCGAAAATTTATTAGTAAGGCAAATGCCGCCTATTGATGCCGTTGATTTGCTGCCATCCAGCTTCCCGGTTCCTGTTGACAGAATAAAAAAAAAAAAAAAATTCTGGAACGACTCTTAGTAGCTGCTGGATTAGGGTGAAGAGATTTAGTAGCGTTTTGAGTGGGATTGCAATTGTCTGGCTGCGTTGAGCTCAAAAGACACAAAGTTGCTTGCACTGACAAGTCGACAAAAAAAAAGTTTTGCCTTATTTCGCAGCTGTCGTTAGATTTCATTTAATCGAGACACTTAAAATGCCGAGCACATAGCACGGCAAGTTGATGAAAAGTCATTGCAGTTAGGCTGTTGCTGCTGCTGCTGCAAAAAAAAAAAGAAAAACAATAAAAATGAAAGGCGAAATTAATTTCTCTTTTAGCACAAGTCTTCGTAGGTAATCAATATAATTACAGCAAACTGTTACAAAATGTCGCACACGTAGCAAAAGGAAGTAGCAAAGCGATTGAAAGTAACAGAACGTTTGAAAGGGAGATTGAGATAGAAGCAGTAAGAAGAGACTGAACAGTCTAGTGTTGTACAACGAATTTGTTACGCTCTGTTTCATGTTTTTCTAAAAGGATACAAATGACGTCTAAACGAAGCACATAATGTAAAATAGAGTGCTCCCAAAAAATATAATCTATTATAAATACGTCAACAAAAAAATCAGTGTGGTACCGATTGCGTTTGCATGCGTGAACCTATCAAGGTGAAACTTACACTATGTGATAACCACATCTCATAAGGTGTGTACAATGTAAGTTTCACTTCGATACGTTCACGCATACGAACACAATTTGTACCACACTGATTTTTTTGTTAAGTCATTAGGATAAAAAAAAAGAACAGTATCAAAGGAGCCATTGTCAAAGTTCCTTAATATCATAAGGCTTTCGAATTAGCTGATATTCAATCCTAAACAATTTTTTTACATTTTTGTATGGTAGATTTGATTGATAAAAATTGTGAACTTTTTTTGAAAATTATTGTCAATGCAATACGGCTGTTTGTGATTGTAGGTAAAGTTTAAATTAAAGCTGGGTATCCATTTCTGGACAAATAAATCTAGGCTCGAAATAAATTTTAAGAATTTAACGATATTAATACAATATATTTTGACAGTTTAATAATTTTTTTTAGTGTTTCATTCCACTTCGTTTCAGCTGGTACAGATGCATATTTTAAGCTCAAAACTCTCATTTTGTAAGAAAATAAGAAAATAAACTAAATCTTTTTTTATTTTCTACCGTATTTTAAATTTTGAGACTGTTTTTTAACTTAAAATCGGTATAAAATTTTTTAGCTGCACTTTAGCAACAAATTCAGTGCGTAACTTCTGGGCTCTACCTGGAGTTTCCTAAACCATATTTTCTTACTTAAGACATTTCTACAGCATTTCTATTTACTAACTTATATCGCTCTATTTTGTATTACAATTTGTAAGAGTATAAAAATTGCAAATAAAGTAGTAAAAGCACGTAGCTTTAACATCAGGAAATAATACACATACGCACTGTGGAGCTACCCAAACAAAATTATTGGCAAAAGTCTGCTAATGGCAGAGGTGGAGTGGCGTTTTGTGTAGAGAGGGAAACTAAGAGAGTGCAAGAGCCAACATTAGAGTCAAGTAATTGACAAACATGCCACATGCTACTAAACACAAATTAGTAGGCATCAGAATCCGTAGCCAGGCAATCAATTGATTTCGAGACTGAAATTGTTTTGGCTTTGCCTCGACAAGGACACAGTACACTGCCGACTGAGCCAGCAAAATGTCAATTAAGTGAAGAGTATGCCGCAAGTCCTGTCTGAATGACAGCTATTTGCATTTTTTGGTAATTTGGCTAGATCAAAATGTGAAATAAAAAATGGTGAAAAAATACGAGAAAAAAAAGACGCTACCAAATTGCAAATGAATTTTATGCAAATTTCGTAAACATTGTAAAATTTTATTTAAATATAAACATAAATGTGCGGAAATGCCTTTACGCTCGCACTTATTATAAATTAGATACTTATCTGTTGTCATATTAAATAGCGCAATATTGTAAACATTTTTGGCCCTATTTGTTTGGCTGTCTCTGTGTTTGTGTGTGTTACCAATTTCTGCTCTGCTTTGTTGCTCCATAAAGACATTACGCTCAATAAAACAATTTAATGTCATATGGCAATGCCAAAAATTGCCAGCCATGCGTTGGCGTTATTATTGTTGTAGTTGTTGTTGTTGTTGTTGTAGTGCATGCCACCGAGTGGCGCCTGTAGCTATGGCCCGACTCAAGACTCAGCTTTATGGCCCATTGCCAGCACATTAAATAACAGTATATAAATTAAAAGCATTTGGCGTCCACTACGGAACTTTTAGTCTTGCTCTTTTGCTGCCACTTCATCATCTGCTTGCAATACTACATCATCTGCTTGATTTTTTTCATTATCTCTGCGCTACGCTTGTTCTGCTACATCATCTGCAAGTGCTTCTTCATCATCTGCTTGCAATACCACATCATCTCCTTGTTTTCCTTCATTATCTCTGCGCTACGCTTGCTCTGCTACATCATCTGCTTGCGCTTCTTCATCATCTGCTTGCGCTGATGCTTCATCTTCACATTTCCCTTCTCTTGTTTACCATAACTTAAAACTCAGCCTGCATTCCGTTACATTTATCAGTCTGCGCGTCAGCTTATAGTTTTTATTGAAAGCCATGTCTACGGCTCGTTTATCAATGCGCCATTAAAGTGCAACTGCTCTCTTTCGCACAGCTTGCAACATCCCGATAGCCGTTTCGAAGGGCACTCCAGAAGCCAAGTCAAGCCAAGCTGCCAAAATGTTGCCAAATTGCAATATGCTTGCTTCACGTTGTTATTGTTGCTACATATCCTGCGCATGACAAACGTTTATGCTACCAACGATAACAACAACAAGGACGTGCCACAAGGCTGCAGCAGCATGTTGCAAATCGAAGAGGAACGCTTTGTTCTTGTTATTAGAATTGCCGTTGTTGCTGTTGTTGTGGCAACTAATATCCGTTTCCGTTGTAGACAAAATGTGTTGCCATTTATAATGCCAGCTGATGGAATGTGTGCTGTGGGTAGTGTACAAATGGACACTAGAACTGAGATATGTACACTTAGGTGGGGGTAATTTGGGGGTGGCACAACAATTTGTAGGATGCGTGTGTTCACAATTTCGTAGCTAATTTAACTGATTAACATGAAATGATTTAAATATTAGATGAAAATTGATTGCAATCAAAATTTCTTATAAATTATTTAGAGTGCAGAAATAGTTACATTATTGTCATCTTTGAATTTTTTTAAATTTATGAAAATAAAACAAACCTTATAACATATGTTGGGAAATTATCTCAAAAAAAAGATGATGTAGGAAAAGAATCGACTACTATATTTATAAAGGAAATGTTAATCGTCTTATGGAAATGCATTAAGATCTCTCGTCTTATATTTGGAGAAAGGTTATAAGAAGCCGTTTTATCAAGACTTTGTTAATCACAATTCTCAATTTACTATTTTCTATAAAGGAAAGGTTTATCGTACCAATATACACTAATTTTTTACTACTACTTTATTAAGCTTATTATTTATAACTCACAATTCTTCGTTTACTTCAATAGTGAAGAGAATATTCATCATCTCAGGAAAATATACAAAAGTACATTTGCTTGAAATATGCAAATTTTAATTTGCACAAGCTGAAACGAACTGGAATGAAACATTGAGACAAATAATTTGAATGTTAAAGCGTAAGAATGTCTTTCTTGTTGAAAGAAAAGTAATGTACCATATTATCTTCTCAAAATAGTCTGATGCCATAGTCTTCAGTATTTTTAATCAAATTTTTATAATAACAAAAATAATCTTTAGTTTTTAAAGGAACTTTCATATTAAAACGAAAGGAGCTTTATAGGGTCCTTAAAATGCTGCTTAAAAAATACAAAAAGTACAAATGTTTCTTTTTTTACAAGATTCTATGTAAGATTATAAAATCTAAAAATTGCAAATAATTTTTTGAACCCACATTTTACTTATAACTTATTCTTAATAAAAAGAAATACTTATTTTACGTAGAATCTGGTATTTCACACAAAATCTTATACTTTTTGGCTTTTATGTGGCTTTTGAAATCGGTATGAAGCCAGATGACATAAAATTGCATAAAGATGATAGTAATTATATGTATTACAAATTAAATTTATACTACTGAAAATATGAATTCTCTAAGTAGTCTTGGAAGTTGAGCAGAGAGACTTGCAGCTAGAGATGTTTTTTTAAGTTTAAAATAAGTATATGGGTTTATCGATTTATTAATGAATAAACATTGTTTTTCTTTATTAGTTTTCAATTAAAATTTGGTAAATTAGTTGTAAATTTAATTCATTCAAATTTCCTAATTTTTTGGTCTTATTTTAAGATTTTTTGGTCTCATTTTAAGAATTAAAATCAAGAATGCAAAAATCTTGATTTAAGATTTTTTTTTTTTTTATCAGTGTATAACTTCATCACTAAAAGGCACATCTAAGACATGATTTCTTTTAAGTCCTCGACCTGTATCATTATATCAAAAATTCTTGTACCAACTCAAAGAATTTCATCTTTAATACAGTAGTTCATGTATATAAATAAAAAAAAATGTTTTCGAGTTATGGCTCTAAAACGAGACAAATTTCATTGAAAATATTAATAATGTTACAAACTACAAAGCAACTTCCAATTTATGGAAAAAAAAAAAGTTTACTGAACGACCCAAAGTTTTCTCAAGATTTTCCAAGTTGCCCCAATATATAGCATTTACTAAATTCATGGCCTTATGCAGTGTTGGTGTCTTTCGACGGTCCGCGAAGAATTCCAAAGAATTTAAATTATCTTGTTCGTAAGGAAAAAAAATTAATGTAACTGCTATTTCTATCAGCCTTTCTTTATAATTGTGCTCTATTGATTATTATTATTTGCTACTAATTTAATTATCTTTAATTAGTATCTTTACATAAAGAAATTCGACTTTAAATATTAAAAATCCAGTAAACTTAAAAATAATTTTTTTCTATCTCGAATTAGAATAATAAGAAACACTTTTTATTTTTTTAAACTTTTTTAGAAAAATTATTTTTTCATCAAATCGACGGGCTCTTCATAACCAATCACTCCAATTATCGCCCCTGATGCTGCAATTTTGCAACTTGTTATCAAAAGCTCTTGGAAATTAGACTGCAACTAAGTAGAACTTGGAGTGCCGTCATTTTTTTCATAGTAAATCAAAACCGCTTCAAAACTTCGCTTGAATATTTCCAAATGCCATTAAATCTAGTGACCATCATTCTTAGAAATATCATATTCTTTGTTTCTTTTTTTGTCTGTCACTCCCCCAAGTTCACTCAATTTCCCAAATCACACACTCAAAAGTTCACTCGTATTATGTCACATAATTGAATGTTATGTCTTTTAATAAAATAGTAAAAAAAAAGCCACCCACATTGTCAAGTTGTCAACAGCTCAAAGTTCATTAAACTAGCCGGAGACTACTACGTTGCTCTTAACTTTATGCCTCTAAGCTGCAGCACCCGCATACCCTCACACGCACTTCGGGAACTTCCCAGACTAACCAACTATACCAAGCAGTAGCAACAAATCACAGAGCAGTTAATCGCAGAGCTATGCCTGCAAACACGTAACCTATCATTAATCAACCATAGTAATAAAAAAAATAAAAGCAGAGAGCAGTGTATAGTGAGAGAGAGAGAGAGCGTGATTCTGTAGAAGTTTTGTGGGTTTGCTAACGAGCGTTTCCGCAGCTGGTTGCACTTTTCAAGATGACGACGTTGACCAGAGAGAGAGCGAGGGAGCTCTTTAATAAATAGAAGTTGGCTTGTAGTCATAAACGAGACATTAGTCATGTGTCAGTGATAAGATTTCGAACCGGGCTGCTGCATTCTATTTAATTATTTTGACAGACACTTGAAGATATCAAAGCTGCAAGCTAACAACTTTCAGTGAATCCCAAAACGATTTTTCATATTTTGCGCAATAAATGTGCACCGAGATTTTTGGATACGGCTGGCATGACTGGGAAGAACTAGCTGCCAGCTAAGCAGTTTTTTTTTTTTTTTCAAAAATGTAAAGTATCTGAGGCTGCCAGCTTATATATAACAATGTGTGTGCACTGTTTTGGGGTACGTCTTGGTCGAGGCGTGGCAACACTGTTGACAGTCGTGCGTGTCCATGGTATAATTAACATGGTAGAGTAATAGAGAGTGCGCTCGCTCACACGAAGATCATATTTTTCAGTCTTGTTGCGACTGTTGATGTGGTAGGTTGGTGATGCGCATGATTTCTTTTTCAGCTAAAGCACGCAGTACATGTGTATGTGTGCAAACACAAAATTTGTTGTTTTATTTATTGCGTGAATATTTTTATTTGCAGCATTTGCAAGCATACACATGCACGTGTATGCTATGTGTAAATACAACATAGTATTTTTGCTTGCTTCTCTCTCTCTCTCTCACTTTTCTTACTCTCACAAAATTTATGATCTTAATAAACTCTCTATTACTCTACCTTACTTATTATACCATGGTGCGTGTCTGCAGCAGCCGCAAAGTGACATTTTAAGCAGCGTCAACGATGACGTCGACGGCGCAGGCGACGATTGACGTTGTGGCAAGTTGGCGCTGTGGCAGCTGAAAATTGAAGTGCAAGTCAAGCAACGCCAAAGCCAATTTGAAGCTGCGTGTGGGCTATGACATGACTACCAGGGGCTACCATGCTCCCGCCAGTCCCGCATTTTCGTCTGGCACTGCGTAATCAAGAGAAATTAGTTTTCGACGTGCTCGATTGGATCTTGGTCCCCCCCAACCAAAGAAGACCACGTCGTCTGACAGATAACTAGCTAAGTCGAAGAAGTCTACATAGCGGCTAATTTTGAAAAATTACGCAGCAAAGTGGCAGACAAACTTATTCTAAATGCTCTAAAATAAGGTGTTTTCGCTTTATGGGAAAGTTTGCAGCTAAAGAATGAAAGATTATCTTACTATCTTATTACTGCACTCTTCACACTACTATATAGGGTGTTTTGTTTTCCTACTGCAGACATTGAAGTTTATAAAAGCGTAGCTACTCCTCTGAGTTTTATTGTTAAATCTACTGAAATTGAAATCTTTAATGGCAATAGGTATGAATAGTGTGACCGTATCATTTTTGTGACAATTGTCGACATATGGGCAAAAATTTGTAGAATTGTTTTTTGGATAAAACGGTAAGGTTTGGAGCTAAGGAATGACAGATTATCTGACTATCTTATAACTGCGCTCTTTACACTGTAATATAGGGTGTTTTTTTTTCTACTGCAGGCATTGAGGTTTATAAAAGCGTAGCTACTACGCTGATTTTTATTGTTAAATCTACTGAAATTGAATCTTTAATGACAATAGATATAAATAGTGTGACTGTATAATTTTTGCGACATTTGCCGATATGTGAGCTAAGACTTGGGTAAATTTTTTGAATGAAACGGAAATATTTTGAAAACACTTTTTATATGAAATAGTTAAAGAAAATGCACAGACAAAATAAAGCAACTAAGGAATGAAAATCGACAGATTACTGAAGCACGATGAATCGCTGCATATTAAAGAATGAAATATTATCTTACTATCTTATTACTGCATTTTTCACACTACTATATAGGGTGTTTTTTTCAACTGCAGGCATTGAAGTTTATAAAAGCGTAGCTACTATGCTGATTTTTATTGTTAAATCTACCGAAATTGAAATCTTCAATGGCAATTGGCATGAATAGTGTGACCGCATCATTTATGCGACATTTGCCGATAAGTAAGCTAAAATTCGGCGACTTTTTTTTTGGGTGAAATGGAAAAGTTTGCAGCTCAAGAATGAAAGATTATCGTACTGTCCTATTACTGCACTCTTTATATTTCTAATAAAGGGTGTTTTTTCTACTGCAGCCATTGAAGTTTAAAAATTCGTAGCTACAACGCTGATTTTTATTGTCAAATCTACAGAAATTGAAATCTTTAATGATAATAGTTATACCTAAATAGTGTGACCGTATAATTTTTGCGACTTGCAGATTACTGAAGAACGAAGAATGGCTGCCTATTTCGGTTAGGGTGTTTTAAAAACCGCTTCAAAATTATTTGTTTGCACTTCATTGCCTTCTACTTTTCATTTTTTTATTTTATACATTGTTTTCTTTTCGTTTTTTTCCAAGTTCCTTTTATTTTTGTAAAAAGCTCTTCAAGTGTAGCGCACACTCCATAGATCTGGTCAATTGTTATGTGCGCTGTGTTTGATTAATGCCCCAAATCCTATTGTTGTTTTTTTTTATTTTATTTTTTATTTTCGGGCTTATTGGTGGAAATACAGTGCAGTCATTTTGACATTTGATGAATTGCATTGCCATGGAATTGCTTTTGTAAGAGTTTTCCCTCGATTGAGTGTGCTTCCCATGGCTTATTCGTTAGCTGGTGTGTCAAGAGCAGTGTTATAATGAGGTTTCAATAACTTCATTTGTCTCTGTCCAAGCCATGCTTTCCATATTTTGTTGCCAGCATATTATATTTTTGCCCAAAAAGGGGTTAAAAGCTGTTGCAAAAAAATGGCAACAGCTGCGACTCAACTAGACAAATTGCATTTTGGGAAAAAGATGCATTTGAGAAATTTTACATGATAAATAATGCTATGGGCGATTGTTTAAAAGTTGCATTTAATTTTTTTTGTGATTAATTTGTTACATTTAATCGTAATATTCGTTGGTTAATTTATGTAACTATCATAAACTTTCCGACAAAGAGCCGGGCTGTTAAAAAAATAATGACAAATATATTAAAAACAACAAAAAAAGAAAAGAAAACCAACAGTATAATATTATCTTAAAAAATACAAAAAAAAAATATATAAATATAATACATAATAAGTAGGTAGGGTAAGGTGGGGCAAATCCGACCTAGTAATTGATTTTGGCTATAAAATGCTTATTTGACAACGGATCAACTCGACCAATATACCAAATTAAAGCTAATGCTTTGGCGCAACTTTCTAGAACTGCCGATTTATTCTTATTATTATAATTGTTTGAGATTTGAGACCATATTTCAAAAAAGTCAATTTTTGTCATTTTCAAAATTGTTGGGGTAAGCCCGACCGCCTATTTTAGCACAGATATGATCTTAATTCAGTAGCTTTTCGATTTCACATGAGAAGTGCATGTTATTGTTTTACAAAACAGAATGTATTTATTTAAAAATATCGTAACGTTTAGAACATATAAATCGAAATGAAAGTTGAATGAATATCAATAAAGGATGATTGGACTGAAAAGCTAAGTAACTAATCAGTGTTATTTGGTTTGCTGTCCAAATAGCTTGTTGTCGGATTTTTGTTTCGAGCTGGACGTCTGGTTGGCCGCTCCATTTAGAGGTCGGATTTGCCCCACTGTGGCATTTTTAGTGAAGATACAAATAAAAAAAAATTATACGAATTTTCCAACTAAAACTATACATGCACTGTATAGTATATAGGTCTGTGTTTATAGTATATAAGCCACTTACCGTTTTTTTTCGATCACATTATTTTACAAGAAAAATGTGTAATCAAATATTCACAAAAATTAAATTGAAAATCGTAAAAATATACTTCTAGTTTTTTAAGCATTTAAATGTAGACTGACAGACAACTGTCTTGGTTGTTCTTAATGCTCTTCGCGACATCACCAATATGAGCTCGCTCAGTACTGTCATTTTTGAGAAACACTGGGAGGTCGGGTTTGCCCCACCTTAGCCTAAATAAAAAAATAAAAATAATATAAATAAAAATAATTATGTTTATTTCTTTAAAATGTATGTTTGTAAAAATGCATAAGGGCAGAAATGCAAAATGTCAAATAACAACTTACGCCAAACAAAAATAAGCATTTGTGGCCGACCTAGGCTTGACTATAAAAAGTAAAGCACTTTTACCCAAAACTGTGTTGAAAATGCCACCAATATCAAGCAGTGTTTCCGTAAAATTAAAAAAATGAATTTAAAATTATATATGTATATATATATATATATATATGTGCGTTTTTTTTATTTTAAGCTTAAAATTCACATTTTATTATATATTCAATATTTTAAAGATTTCTAATTTCAAAAAGTTTATCGCTTCAAATAAATTTTCTTTAAATCAATATCAATATTTTATTTAAAATTTACTTTTTTTTTACAGGTATGTTATGGCAACTAAATCACTTTAACCTCTTGTCAAAGGCCAGGGCCAAGTGCGCCCACACGTAAGTGTCAATACGCTCTTTAACCCGCGCAACAGACAGCCTCACATATATACATATGTATATGTGATATCTCAATGTTTACCAACACTAACACATATGGCAAATAAACGAGCCAAGTTGACAGTGCTCAGCATGTCCCAACCCCTTCTCCTTCACCCCTTTAGACCTCAAGCCCCATTGGCCAGCTGTTAAGCTGTGCGTTAAATTGCTAAAAGCCTCAGACGGGCTTAAACTAAAAGCTGCTGCCGGTTCGCTCTTTTGGGTTTCTGGCTATTAATCAACTAAATGCTGCAACTATTTGAAATGTCCCACACTCACAGAGGCACACACACACACCGACAAAGCTTTCTATGGTCAAAAGTTGAAAGTAATCAAAATTCTAGACGGTCCTAACCAAAGCGTTCGTTTTAACCCTTTTTTTTTCGTTGATAGTGTGTGGATAGAAAAAAAGATATATATGGAAAATGTCAACTAAAACGAATTTTTCATGCGCTTTTTTTTCTGCGGCAACAACAACAAACAGATTCACTTTGTAGCATGAAACAGCGTGGGGGAGGCTAAAGAAGGGAAAAGCCGACTATGGAATGCTCTTGTTGGCAGCGGAAAGCGCGTCTCAGGGCTTCGGGGCGAAAATGTGTGAGATGTGCGGTATTTTTTTGTCAATCCCGAGATTCACGCGGCTGCCGAAATTATTATCGGATCCCGAAAATTTCGAATTTGCTATTTTGGAAGGAAATCAAAGAGCTTCCAAATAATTTTTTTTGTTGTAGGTAGAGCAGCTATGGGCTTTCGGGTCCGGATCCCCCAAAAAAGTTAGAAAAATGGGTCGAAAGCCTTTTCCGAGCTCTGATATATACAAAACCAAATCCTAGATCCGCACTTGGTACAGAGTATAGCAAAATCGTCACGTAACGAAATATCTGATTTTAGAAAATCTTCTGCAGCAAAGGAACTTCTACTTCTCTACATAATGCCTACAGTTCCCAGACGATTTTAATGTAACATAAGTAAAAGATGGACCAAAAATTAAAAAAAATGCGTACCGGATCAAACAAATTCTATTGGAAGAAATAGAGGTCCACCTCAAGTTAAAAACTCACAAGATGATTATTTTATTCTTATAGCTCTTAGGATTTTCGGCAGATCTTCGACGAGTAAGACTACACCGATTTCTTCTAATTCTTTCTTAAATCGAACAAGTATTTTGAATAAATTTTTTAACTAGTTTTTTAAGAAAATCAAACATCATAAAATTAAACTAGTTTTGGAATTTTGGATAAACTTTTTTTTTTAGATTTTTTTTTATGAGTTTAAAATATTATTTATTATACTATTTCTACATACTATCCAAAAAAAAGTTTAAATTAAAAATCTCAAAATTTTCTTTCGAACTGTAATAGAAATCGCCTCGATTTTCCTATATAATATTTTGTAGATTTTACTTTTAACTAAATTTCACTCAAAAATTTGAATTTCCAACAACTTAATATAACCCTTACTCTTGAAGCACAGTGTATGAAAATATAAAATGGAGCAAAATTTCCCGCACATGTTCATCAATCAAAGCTATAGCGCTAGTCTTTTCAGTTTTTCCCTTGTTTTTCCAGCATTTTCTTCTTTTTCGTTTTTCCTTTTGCTTTTAACTTTGCCGTTTTGGCCTCGCCAAATATGCAAATATTGTAAACATTTTCCACTATTTGATGCATTTTCATTGATTTTTAGACAGCTTTGAGTTTACTTTGAAAAAAACGATGTATGCAGTTATTTGTTGTCTTTATTGTTTCGGGTGGCGGATTGGGGCGGACCCTGCACTATTTACCTAGCTGTGATTTGGCTTTGGCTTTCAACTGCTCCCAAACTATTATTTTGGCAGTACAAAAGAGCGCTTGTTAAAAGCTTACATCCTGCAGAGGTAGGACTAGTTTTCTTTTTTGTGAGGGGGTCGTCCGGACGATGCCTGAAATTTAGTTTGCTTTTGCAGCATTTCTTTTATCTGCAATTTGATGCTTTGTCGCGCTTTTGTGTCATTGCCACCGCAGCCTAATTGCTGCTTAACGACAATATCATATGTACACTAGGAGAAAAAAGGCGCAGTATATGGAAGAATTGACGTGAAGCATGGATATGAGCTTTAGAGTTGTAATAGCATGTGCTTGAATTTGTTTGCGTTCTTATAATAGTGCCTTGAACTCTGAACATTTTTTGTTTTTAATTTTTCACTTGAAAAAGATCTATGAATTGGAGTACTATTTCCAGACTGTTCTCGAATCAGTTTACGATTCTGAACCCAATATTCCATAGTTTTGAAAAGAAAAGATTTTAGCATTGTATTGTTTTCGGATTTTTTTGTAGACCATTTATTATTAAGAGCTGAACTGTATACCAAACCAAACAATCCACAAACTTTTTCAACAAAGCGATGGGTTGCTTTTTTCAAGAACTCGCTTGAATCGTTTGCTGAACTACGGTTCCATGGGTTTGAACTAACTAGCCTATCCTCGCAATAAATTTCTAAAGAGTAGAGTAGAAGTGGAATTTTTAAGTTATTCTATTTATAAAATTTGCTAATTGTCTCCTCTGATAGATTGCAAAAAAAAATACATTATTGTAGTACACTAGTGTTGCATAATTTTATTTGTTTCTATAGACTAGTTCTGCTGTAACTGGCGTAGCTCGAATTTTTTAAAATTTAAACTGTATAATAAACAAAACTTTCTCTCAATTTTCCTCATCAAAGCTTATCCTGAACTGACCCGCTCAGATCAGGTCTTTAACGTGGATCTAATGTTAACACAATAAATTTTCTTAAATCGAAGAATTGGAATCAAGGATTACTTTTTATATTTTTAGCTATGGGCCTGTTCTGTGTGAGCTCAGGTATTCGAATTTTTTTAGAACTCAATTGTTCACCAAACCATTATGAAAGATTTCCTTAGTTTTTTGAACCGAACAGTTTCCCAAAAAATTTCAACCAGAAACTATTCTCCAAACTTTCTTATTCAATACACAGTATGAACCGCAAATAAATCAGGTCTTTAACGTGGATCTAATGCCAACACAATAAAATTTTTAAAATCGATGTATAGGAAACAAGGATTCTATTTATAGCTATAGGCCAGTTCTGTGTGAGCTCTGGTATTCGAAGAGAGTTTTTTAGAGCTCGATTGTTCACCAAACCATTATGAAAGATTTCCTAAGTTTTCTTAACCGAGCAGTGAGCTTTTACTTTACTTTTCCCAAAAAATTTCAACCAAAAACTTTTCGTTAAACTTCCTTAGGGAATGATCAGTATGAACCTGAAAGAAATGTTTTTACTGAAATCTCTTAATGCAACCCTGCATTCAGCGGTTAGCCGTTTCTCTTTATTTTTGAAGCAGATTTGCCATCTTCAAAAAATTTTGTAACTACATAAAATTAATGAAATCAATTGGAAATCTCGTTCGATTAGTTTTGAGGAAAACTTTCCAAAAGTATAAGAAAGTCAGGTTGTTTCCAGACATAGAGAGGGGCTTCTCATTTTCTCTCATTTCCCATATTTTGCAAAGTGCTTACAAAAACATAATTTTAGTTTATCTATCTAATTTGAAGATCAGAATTGATTAAAGAAGTTTGTTATTTATTTTAATACGTACATTTTTTTAAATGTACTTACTTTCTAAGTGTTTTCGGTTTCTGTTTTGTCTTTTACTTTAGAATTCGGCGTATCTGTGGAGCTAAAATTTTTATTAATGAAATCAAATCTTATAAAGCTTATTTATATGCCTAACAAAGAAGTTTCGTCGTTTAACATTAAGGTTTAAAGTTTTCTTATAAAAAATTTATTTATTTCATAAATTAAATTCAAAAGTGAAAAAAAAAGTATTATATTATTATAAATTATATTTATTTATTGGCAATCAACCGATAAATACATAAGGTTTTAATCCAATATTGAAAGAAGAAATAAATCGCTACACACTAAATTAGTGTGTGATAGGGAAAAATTTATTCAGAATTCTATCTTGGACCCTTTTTTTTCTGCCAGTGTACACACCTTTCTCAACATATGCGAGCTACCCTTGCCTACTACAATTACAACAAGCACAACAAAAGTGTTGAAAAGTACTTGAGTGTCAGTTGGATTCTTTTTTTACGCTCTTTTTTTCGTTGTTGTTCTTGTTGTAGAGCGCGTAATGAACACTGGCGAACAATGCATTCGTAATTGTGTGGTTAAAGAGTGTGAGGAGAGCTGCTCGTCTCTATTGTAGTGCTCAGTTTTTGAGGTCAACATATGTGTGTGTGTGTGAGTGTGCGAGAGTTTGTGTTACTCAGAGTGTTTGAGTGTGTGCGTATCTGAGTGTGAAGTTTATCGGCTATTAAATCATTTTAATGGCATTTGTTCTTTAAACGAAACGATTTTAACAGTTTTATTCGAAGCTCACCACAAAGGACCTAAAAGAGAGAGGGGGGTCAGGAATAGAGATGCATATCTTCTAAGTGGAACTTTGTCGTATTGAAAAAAGTTCAAGGCAAAGTTCTTTAGCAATCTATTTTGTATACTACGCAGTATTTGGGTTAAGTATCAGCGGAGTGGAGAATTCGTGCGTGAGACAATTGCAGCTGGGGTGGGACGCAGCACATCAGACCTTAATTCTGTGGTGGAACAGTAAGGCAAAAAAAGAGAAGATTATGGAAGTATAAACAAATTTTGTACGAGAACAGAATCGATTCGATTTCTAATCTATCGTTTTTCAAAATGTGGTATCATCGTTCCCTAAAATGATCAAGTCCAAGATATTTAGTATCTATACCAGATTTAAGAGATTTTAGAACTCACTTTCAAGCGTAACTTGATAAAACCAGGGATTGAAAATGCTATGCTATGTTCAAAATTTTTGCTCTGCTATTGCTCGTGCTCTCATTTTGTTTAGAGCAGAAGCACAGCACAGAGCACAACATTTGACAACTAACTCCATGCTCTGCTCGTGCTATGAATGAAATCAAGAGCAGAGCAAAAGCAATAGCAAAAAAATGAATGAAGTGCTATTCGTAGTTATAGTAATGTCAAAAAAGAGAGAGCAAAAATAGAGCAGAGTAATCGGTTTGTGCTATAGCATTCCATGGTATAATTATATATATTATACCATGATAGCATTCGAAGTTTTTGCTATAGCATTTTCTAGAGCAGTGATGGGCAGTCTCTCAATTTACATAACTCGCGAGGCTATTGCACCAAAATCTGCCGCAGCGCAGTCGGCTCATGTACGGTCAAAGTGTGTGAAATCTCTCGCTCGTTTTTGCTTAATTGCGGTTCTTGCTCTCTCGTGCGCTTTTGCTTACTGCGCTGTTTACTCACACAAAGAAATGTTTGTTGGTATGAGTTTTCCCATCACTGTTCTAGAGCATTCGCTCTAGCATTTTCTAGAACATTTGCTATAGCATTTGTAGCAAGTGCTATAGTATTAGTGAAGCAAAGTGACGGTAAACTATAGGAAGCACGCCGCATAGCAACAGACACGAAGTTGAAAGTGCTGATAGCCGAGCTCAATTTCAATGGAAAAAAAACTTGAGAAGCTGAAAGCGTGCGTGTGTGCGTATGCCTATGTGTAGGAAGTGTTTGTTAGAAAAAAAGGAATAGGTGCATTGTATGCACAGCTAGTTAGTATTAAAACTCTTTTCAAAATTGTCACTTGTCATACAAAAAAAAACATAGTTACCTTTCGTTTTTTGTACATTTGGAAATTTATTTCGAATCGATTTGAATTTCCAGTGCCTCCCTCATGACTTTAATTATTTGTATCTGCGATTATTGGCAGCAGCGGCATTACTTCAACCGTTGGCAATGCCCAAAGAAGAAGCTTCTCCAGCGTCGTCTGCTACTAGAGCTGGACGCCAGCAGCGCGAACTATTGGCTTAGGGAGCTACTGAATTATAAGGCACTTGGTCATTGGCTGCAGCAACAACATGGTGTGCAACTGCTTTGGCTGCAACTAATTCCAGCACCTATCCTGACCATTGATTACAAGTGGTCGCAATTGCTAAGCCATACCATATGGCAGCACATTGAAGTGGAGCGTATGATGTCCTGGCTCTCCACATTGGGCGGTGGTTACTCAGCGCTCGGTGAGCAGTTCGAACGCTGTGCCGAGACTGCAGGACAGATTTCGCTGACGCAGCTAAAACTGGGACTACGCTTGGGGGATCCTTTTTTGCAAGCACGCTGCAGACTCTATTATAGCATCTCTTTGATACAACTGGGTCAGTTGCGTGCAGCCAAGCAGCTAATACGCGCTCAATATCGTTTTGCCACGGGATACAAGGAGCATGATGTGCGACTGTTGCGCATGTGTCATGGTATCTGGTTGAGATTGTGCTATGAGTATAGTAAGCGTCATAAACTTAAGAGAGGAGCATGTGGCGATAGCAATAAACTTAAGGAAAATTCCAGGATTAAGTGAGATCGTATGAAATGGTTAGATGTAACATATTTGCATTGGATGTTCTATGTCACATCCATAATAATAAGACAGAAGAATTATAAAACAATAATTTCTGGAAACATTATAAAAAATAAAGAATATCTGCATCGTACAATTCGTAGAGGATTTTTATTGTAATATAGTAATGATTCATTCAGTGTTATTTTTTGGAAAATAAAAACTTCAAAATATTTCCCAAACCAGGTGCGGATCTAGGATTTCGTCTTGAAGAACCCTTCACTTCGAAGTGTATATATATCATAGCTCTTAAAAGACTTTCAACCGATTTTGCTAAATTTTTCGAGTCCGGACCCGAAAATTCCGTGGATCCGCCACTGCCCCAAACTGTCTTCTACCAAGCCAATACGAGCTTTGGGAGAGGTTGCCTGTATTCTTGATAACACTGTATATGGATTCTGTTCATTGAATTTAGACGAATCACTTGAAATCCGCTTGGTCCAGACGCAATGGAGGTTAGGTTAGGTTGATTAGGCTGCTCAATCAGTAATTGAGATCACCCAGAGACCTTGAGATGCATTTTTGTGCCTAATTGTGTAAAGGATGAAAGAAGTGTGAAAGTGGAAGAAGGATTACTTCGAGGGTCAGTCAAGTCGAGGGTCGAAGTCCGGTGGACATCCCTAGTCACCTAACTCCCTTTCCTTGAAGAACCATTTTAAAGATTCGACAAAATTGGCCAGATTTGCTATGGCCACATAATCTAGACTACCCAGGTCTTCAAAGAATGGTTTACCCAGAAACTGGGTTCGTCTTCTAAGAAGCAGCGGGCAATCACATAGCAGGTGTTGAATGCTTTCTGTTTCCTCCTCATCTCCGCAGCTGTGGCAGAAGTCATAATGGGGGACTTGCATCCTCTCAGCCATTAGGACTATGGTGCAGTGCCCCGTTACAACTCCTACCACCATCCTGGTCCTGTTCTTATGAAAGCGCAGCAGTTCGGATGTTCGCTTTGGATTATACCGTGCCCAGAGTACTCGGGAGATGCGACAACCGGACGCAGCGTCGCATTCTCTTTCCGCCAGAGCTCTGGCCGTCCCCCTAATTTGCGATACGACGTCCAGTAAGGGTCTATTTATATCCACAACCGCAAGGTTAGCTGGCAGTGCTGAATAGTTCCTAGCTCACTCATCGGCCTCCTCGTTACCAGAGACACCGGAGTGCCCCGGTACCCAACAGAGGGTGATTGAGTGGTGATGGATACGATTGAGCGCCAATCCGTGTTACGCATAAGTTTACTCGTTATGCAATGCGATGTCAGAGCCTTCATTGCAGCATGGCTATCGACAAGAATTAAAATGTTCTTTGGAGTTACGTCCAATGGAGCAATGAATGAACTGGAATTCCTAATTTCATTGGACTCTCACTTTTTATTTGGAGCTGCCCAGTGATTTTGAATTAAAAAAGTATCTTTAGTTATTTTCCAATGCATCAGCTGGGGTCTTGTAAGTAAATGCGCGCGATTCCTCGCTAGTTGTTTTCCAATATATTAGCTGGGATCTCGAAAGGAGCGCAGACCCGGTAGGCATAGCTCTAAGCTGCTGCAGGGATTTCGGACTTCCATAGCCTTTTATATAAAAACTAATAAACCTCTAATTCAAGAAATAAACACATTTTGCTTACCAGAAAGTCAACCTATCTATTCCTTATACAAATTTTGTTTAAGCTTGCCAGTGTTTACTAAAAACAAAGTCTGGCAACGTTTCTATGCCTTGTGCTGCAAACATGCGATTAGCTTTCACATTACACCCTCACTTCACCTATTATTTATGGCTGTCTACCTTTAATTCGCTTTTGTTAATATTTTAAGCCATCACAAATGTGTCTTATCTATGTATACTGGATTTTCACAAATAATCTTCCCACACACACACAGAAACTAAGTACAACAAACAAAAAACCTGAAGAGGCCCTAAGTAAAAAAAAATACCCAAAATTATGAAAAACACATAATTCATAATTCGTTTTTAATAACAACAGGGGAGAAATATGAAAGACAAATGGAGAGAAACACGGACGGAGAGAAAGACAGACAGACACACACACTCGTAATACACGTGCGGTTTATCACATGGTAACAGGAAGCAGTAGACAAAGAAATAACGGCGCACCTCAAGCATGCTTAATATAGCATAAAAGTAAAGGAGAGTGTAAGATGGAAGTAACGAGAGAGTGAGGCATAGAAAGAGAGTGCATGCAAGAGATTTGTTTGTGAGCCGCAAGTTATACTATTGAAATGAAGTTGAGCTTTGTTGGCAGAGGGGTGAGGGAGAAACAAAAGGCACAAACTTTAAGCCGTTATCCTGCGCCAGCGTTGCCATATGTTGTCACATGTTTTATGTGTTGCCATGTTGTTGCTTTTTTTAGCTACTTAAGTTGTTGCTTTGCTTTGTCTTTTCTTCTGTTTTGCATTGCTTTGCCTTGCCTTTTGCTTATCATTTTGGCTAGACACATTTGTCATTTTATTTGGCTTGTCAGGCGTTGCCACCTAGACGGCGTCGGAGTTGTAACTTGCTCTCAGACTCACTTGTTTGTTATTGTTGCACATTTTTGCATACATTCTTATACTATGTGCTTAAAGAGTAAAAGAGTGTATTAAGTTTCTCGGAATTTTTGTAACAGTGCGCAGATAGTATTTGCCAGCCTTAAAAGCAGCTACGGAACTGATAAGCACGAATAGTCGAGACGTGGTACATAAACAAATCCAACTACATCTCTATAAAAAGTAGGTAAGGAAAATTTGATTCACCTGTGCTTAATTTCAAATGAGATGAATAGTTGTTATTTTTACTCAGAATAATTTTTGCCTTTACTTGAAAGAGACAAAATTCTACTCAATACTTCCGGATCTTAAGAAATATTGAAATATCGAAGCATGGTCTTTGTTGAGCTTAAAGTTCCCCAAAGTTTGCGAATTGGGTTGAAAGTACGACAGCTCTGATATATATACCCTTGGATCCCCCCCTAGACCAAATCCTAAATCCGCACCTGCTTGTCGTATGTAAGCTGAGTTGGTAGAGTACTGCCCTTAAAAGTAGTTTCGAGTCCCTGTTTGGATACTCAGTCAAGATTAATTTTCTTTTTCCTCTCTTTTCACTCTTTTGGGAATACATTATGTACCTTAAAAAAGAGTAAGCGGAAGGAACTTTGTTTCTGACCGGAGTCCTATGGCCAAAACCAGTAATTTCCCTGGAATTCTACAAAAATATTCATCTATCTACTCATGTCTTTCATATTTTTGTTTTATCGGTTACTTGGAAGTATTTTGGAAGTGCATCATAGCTCTCTCGACATTTTTGCCTAAAATTTGAATTCCCATTTCGTCCAGCAATGTTTCTAATGATGTCTAAAGATATCTCATTTTATTAACAGGTATCCCAAAGTCGTTTTTGTGCGCTAAAATATTTTGTTCTTCTGCTTGTCGGCCACACTTGCAACATGTGTGGCATGATTATTGGCGTCTGTATGGCGTCACCATCTGATTGAAACTGACGCCTCGTAAATGTCTTGCCCGTTTTTATTGCTTCCCATCTTAACCACAATTGCGTTTTTAAGTCCATTTTTAATGTGAAGCTTAAGCTGTCGATAAAAGCTGTTTTTAATAATAATGAATTATGGCTATGCACCCTTCAACTACTAGACCCCCCCTTAAAACGCACCACTGTGCGCCGCTGGACATGTGTGATTTACTAATCGCCTTAATCTTTTCATATCGTTAACTGCATACAAAAGCCTTTGAGCTCAACTAAAGTGCACTTTTGGCACACCCCAAAATAAAAATGGGAAAAAACTATTGGCAGGCAGTGCTTTCAATGCATCCATCTTTCAGGTCATTTCCTAGAATTCAATAGCAACACTCAGCTACCGAATGCTGCTACTACTTCAACCGAACTCAATCTAATCAATTTGGTAAACATCTGTCGTGGCAGGATAAGCGCGGGGTTAGTTCCGGCGCGGAACACGCGACGTTCGACGATGGCGGCTGCTGCACATTATCCCATTTTGTAATGCACACGTAGCCGAATCCCAGATGTGTGTCATCCCGCTCTGCCCCTGCCATGCAGACTCACACTCCATGCGAGGGTTGCTTTTGGCTGTCCGTTGACAAAACGTCTGTTCCTGTTCATAATTACTTATGCCACATCGCTTGGTACATTTTTTCTTAATACCCCCCACTCCGCTGCTCGGTGTACTCCCGCCGTTGCGACAAACGTTCCCGCTGGCATAGTTAAAGATTTTGTGTGTGTAGCTCTCACATTGCACCGTGTCTCATTAACACTTGGAAGACTTTTGGTTTTCACCGAGGGTGGTTTTAGAACTAAAATAAATTCCGTGTTGGGTTATACTATATTTTATGCTCTAGGTAAATATTTTTACTGCTACCTTGTTATAAAATGTTTAATGAGGCCTGACGTTGTAAACCCAAAAAGAATTTCAAGCCAGTGAAATTCTTTCAATTAGTTGAATTTATGTGTAGTCTACAATGGCATAATATTTGATATATTATTATATGGAATTTGAGTGTTGTGGTTGTACTGCAGCTCACCTCTCTGCTTAATTAGAAATAATTGCGGGGTTTTTGGTGTTTTTGAACCGCACTTAGTTAAGTTGTCAAAAGTTTCCACGCTAGTGAAGACGTTGCGTGGAAGAACAGCTGACAAATTTATCTATCGCAGAAGTTACAAAGTTTTACCAAATTTAAGAACTTATATTTAATTAAGTTGGCATAACCAGATGAAAAAGTGAGCGCTGCTAAAAGTTGATGACAAGCTTTTTAAGAAACTTTAATATTATTGTGGTTGCCAAATTGATAGGACAGTCTTCCCAGTGTTTTATTTTCAGACATAAATTAGTTAAATTTAAAACTTGCGGAGATAACTCTTTTCCCATAATATAAAAGTGAAGTACAGACAGTCTTATCCTTGCGGAGATGACTCTTCTCCCCTAAAATAAGAGTGAATTACAGACAGTCATATCCTTTGTTTGGAACGCTGTAAATTAATAATACTAAAATATAGTTGGGAATACTGCACTGCGATCCTTGGGGTTTATTGTGCTCCCTAACAGCTTTGGAGCTCCTCAACTAGCCCAATATCCGAATCAAATATTAATTAATTTGGGCTGGGTCTAGTCTGCTGATCCATCGATATTCTATGCCCGCCGAAGAGGGATATATTTCTTCTGACAAGAGCGTCAAACTGTGCAAGGGAGGTTTCCTGAGTTTATTACTCAGGTGTTTCCATATCCTAGCGATTTCGAAACGCTGTAACAATAAAAATAATATTATCATTGCAAATACTGCACTACGATCCTTGGGGTCCATTGTGCTCCCTAACAGCTCTGGAGCTCCTTAACTAGCCCAATATCCGAGGCAATCATAGCTATTTGGACTGGGTCTAGTCTAGTGACGTCATGCATACATATTCTAAGCCCGCCGAAGAGCGATATCTTTCTTCTGACAAGAGCGTAGAACTCTGCAAGGGAGGTTTCCTGAGTTTCTTTATTTTAACGATTTAATATAATAATATTGCTGGCAATACTGCACTAGGATCCTTGGGATCTACAACTAGCTCAATATCCGGCTATTTGGGCTGGGTCTTGTCGGTCGGATATTCTATGCCCACCAAAGAGTAATATCTTTCTTGTGGCAAGAGCATCACACTCTGTAGGTACATGTTGGGAGGTTTCCTCCGCAGTTCGCCAATAGAACTCAGTTGTTTTCTGATTCTGCAGTATCCTAAGGGAACTCTTACCCTATTGGAATATTTTCTTAAAACCATTAAAGTTATAGGAACCAAGCAGTTGCTTAGCTTGCCGTAGGCCATCCGTGCCGCTCTAGTCGGTTTCTCGCCTGGACCTTGACTCCTCCCTTAACAGCTGTCTGTCTGGTGGTGGGTCCATCACTGCCACAGAAGGCTTCAGCCTCTATTAGTGGTTTGCAGCAGTATTTCTCGCCAGTTCGTCAGCTGCTTCGTTCCCAGGAATGTTCTTGTGTCCCGGGATCCGTCTAAGGGACGGATCCTGGATAGTTGAGTTTCGAATTAATCCTCAATCCAGCCACCGCATTAATCGCGGCTTGATTGTCTGAAAGTCTAGCGACGTCTTCCTATCCAGGTTGATGCCCATACATCGATCTATAGCACCTGCTTCAGCTGGAAATATGCTGGAGTGTAGAGCTTCCAACAGTATTTGGCCCAGCAACTCCCAATCCGTTGGCTTCTTTAATCGAAGATCCTTCCGTAAACCTCACAATGGTGTGTCTCTGCATAGGTTGTACTATCTTCTTTAACGTGTTCCCACTCGTAGTAATATGTACCTACTAAAATTATTTTCGAAGTTGTACTGTGTAACAGGGTTGAGGGCACCACTTTTCCTAGAACGTCAGCGTCTCTAGCACTAATTATATGTTCTTTGCCAATTCCCTCTGACTTCTCATGGCTCCTGTCATACCTTACTAAGGTTGTTTTAGACAAAGCTGACCTCCATTTGAGGTCCCCATGCGATAACCCAGTAGGTGAGCATCTCTCATAGTTTTGTGTTATGGTATATACGGATTTTTCGATCTATTTCCGATCCAACCAATGCTCTCACTGTTAATTGCTGTATCGTGGGAAATTTTGATTTTTAAAACTAGTTGATTAATTTAAGTTGAATGGAAGAATTTTGGTTGCACAGCAAATTTTCTAGACAGCTGATACATAATTCGGAAGATGCTTCAAATTCCACAACTAAAAGGAAGGTCCAGTTGGCATTCTAAAATGATCAATGAGATGACATACTGTAATTAACAATCCCACATATTTGATTCTTTGTAAGAAGTTGAGTTTGCTACAGCTGCCCCCTATAAAGTGATATAAACTCAAACAGCCTTGATTTTCTTTTATTACCATTTATTGCCATTATTTTTGTTATTGCCAAAACCCGAAGCAGCTAAGCGCCCCCAGTTTAAAATAAAAACCCGCCTCGATCAGTCGCTGCAGTCCCATCTGATCACGTGCAGACAAACAGGCTGCAACACGACGTTGCAACAATGTGGCATGAAATATGCCACAACTGTCAGACTGACAAAGCCTAAGCGTGAGCCGAGATAGGCAGCAAAGGAGACGGCCAACAATAGGGGTCATGCTGTGTTGCAAGCGCCGCAGCTGCAACCTTTTTTTTTTTTTTGGGATTTTAAGTAACTGTGATTGCTTTCGGACATTTCTTCGAAATTTCACTGACTTTGAATGAAATAAAATTATATAATATGATATGTATATGATATGATATGCGTGCAAAAACTTTTAATTAGCATGCAGGCAAAACTCAACTCATAATGAAGCAACAAAAACTTGTGGCAAGTTGCAGACAGCTGTCATGCTGTCCTTCAGTCAGTCCATCATTCGGCTAATTTTGGTTGAGTTTTTGCTGAAATGTTGCACGTTATTGTTGCAAGTTTCGGATTTGACATGTTAATTGAATTGCACAATTTAATTAATACAAGCTTGAGGCAATGATGCACAGTTCAACACGCAAATATATATAAGTAGCACATCAGACTAGTATATAGCTTAGTACATATGTATAGCATAGTTGTACATATGTGCAAGTTAATATATGTTTAAAACTTTAGCCAATGGCTTGGACACTCACTCAGCTTGAAAGTGCTCAGTGTTGCATCTTGGCGGTTGCCACATGCGTGACTACAACTACAGTGGAACATCTAAGTAACGAATTTATCATATTAAAACCATTTTAAAGATTTGAAAGTCTTTAAGTAAGAAGAACAAGAGAGAACAAAAGTCGTTCTTATTTGAATATCGCCTAAAACTATAATAAAAATAAAAATCGATTTTCGGGTTCGGAGATCAGACCGATTTTTTTTATTTTAATCATAAATTTATATGATAAATATGTAAATTCGGAATTTTATTCGTAACTTTATACCATACCGAAATAAACAAGCACCCAAAATTATAGAACAATTTTTTAAATTTTATCCAAGTATTTAAAACGATTTTTCGCGATTTTTTAACACTTCGTAAATCTATTAAAAATATGTAAGTCCGAAATCACATTCGTAGTCTTATAGTTGGCGTACCGAAATAGGTCGGATGCCCAAAGCCCAAACTATTTTAGAAAAAGTTTTAAAATTAGTTTAATTGTGATTGATGATTTTTAACGATTTTTCGCGATTTTTTGCAATAAACATAGACGTCAAAATTTTCTCTTTGATTTCTTTTAAAATTATAAGAGTCAGAAATCACGTTCGTAATCTTATCGTTGGTGTACCGAAATAAGTCGGATGTCCAAGGCCCAAACTATTTTAGAAAAAATTTTGAAATTTTGTTTAATTATGATTGGTGATTTTTAACGATTTTTCGCGATTTCTTGCAGTAAACATAAAGAGCATAGTTTTTTCTTCGCATTTCTTTTCAAATTATATAAGTCCGAAATAACATTCGTAATCTTATATTTTCTATACCGAAAAAAGTTGCACCCAAACTATTTTAGAAAAATTTGAAAATTTTATTAAACTATTCAAAACGATATTTTCGATTTTTTAAAATGAATCCCAATTTTTGACTCGTTTTCACGATTAATTATTTACTATTTTTTGACGTTAGAATATAGAAGGTATGTATAGCAAGTTTGGTAACAAAAGTCAGAAAGCCTAAAAGTCTTTTATCTGCCTTAACTGTAAGTTAAAGCCAGTTAAAAAATTGTTTAAAGGAAAATCTTTGTCTATAATCAAATTCAGCACAAAAAAATGCAAGCTCTATACTCTCTATCTATACATAAAAATATAAGCTCTCAAAAAAGTACCCTATAAAAACCAAAGTACTGATAAAGTGGACAAAAAAAAAATGATTTTAAAGTTTGACTGCCGCTTTCCTTGAAAGCCAATATTTGTATAACAAAATTAATTTAAGTGCAAAAACTTTGCCAGAAACTAGTTCTTTTAGATAAGTTTGACTGTGTCCGTATTAAATTACGTTGCTCTGTTGTCTGACAAATTGAAGGATTGACAAACTGCCTTGAGGGGGTTATCCATTGCTGCACATTTGTCTCAGTGACACCTATTGTTTTGTGCTCTACTAAGATACTATATTACATCGTAATACTAAGACTTGACCTGGTTATACTTAGTTGAATATAATTCCAGGGGCTCACTTTACCAATTATGTTGTTGGCTGTTGTTGTAGGTGTTGTTGTTGATGTTGTTGTTTGGGTGCAAGTTTTCCCACACTTTGTCAAGCACGATTTAAAGGCAACAGAAACAACAACAACAACGAATTCAATGTCACGTAAATTGCGGGCAAAAATTATGTTGCAAGCTGTACAAAAAAAGCCAAAAACCAAAGCAATGAATGAAGTCTTAGCCACATTTCCTGCGGGCTTCAAAAAACAAAGCATACAGATATAAAACACACAGAGATACACACAACTACATAGAAACAAGCGGGACAGTTGAAACAGTCCGACTATAAAATACACTGCAGTCTCCTAAGTTTCCGAAGACTGTGGATCGATTTCGATGAGGCATAATTCGATAACAATGATTTTATTATTATAACATTCTACGTGAAAAGTTTTGTAAAACTTTAAAACATCTTTTATTTGAGCCTTCATGTGTCATCGAACCGATTTTCCAAAAAAGGGTGTTTTTTAGTGAGCTGCTTTGTAGAAGTACCCACACTTTAAAGTGTAGACAGAACTTAGGGAACAAAAACATTACCTTGACGATTTTTGAAAACTAATCATACAAATCGACTTATTCGACTATTACACAGAAAATTTTATTAATAAATTTTAAAGCGTTAAAGCTAAATTAAAAAAAAAAATTTTTGTATTGTTACTACGGGTCGATATTTTTTAGGAAATTTTTTTATTAACATATCAACAAGTTTTTCAAGAACCAAATTTTTCGCTTCTTTCTTTATAACATCTTTTTAAAAAATAAGAATTTTTATGTAATCGGCCGTGCTTCGGAAAACGAATCACAAAAATTTATTCGGATTCGTTTTGAAACCGAATTTTTGGGGCTCCGAATTTTATCAAACCGAATTTTTCATATGGTTTGAAATCGAATGTTTTGTTGCAAGATGAATTAAACGAATCGGCAAAATAGGTTTAAAAAAGTATGCATTTTATACTGAAATAAGTTTTTAATATTTTTAGATAATATTTACGCTAACTTCAAGTTATATTTTTATTGACAATTATTTTTAATAATTATTATTTTTTTTAACGAATTTTTTTTTTGTCTTCGCGTATATGCACATATCATACACGAAAACATGACGATAAGTGCGACAGGGTTCCCGCGTTATACAAAAAAAAATTCCTTTGTAACAAAATAAATAATTTTATTTAAAAGATAGAATAATAAAGAACTAGCAATATTTTAATGAAAATGAAATGTTATCAACATATAGTAATAAGAAGGGGCAGAGCTGCGGCAACCCTGTCAGCTGTTTTGTACCAAACAAAACTAATTTCACGCTAACACAACATTAGAATTTATCGGAGAGTTAAGGGAAATATACGAATTTATCGAAAATAGAAGGAAATATCGACAAAAAAATTCGTTTTCCGAAGCACGTAAAAGCGAATTCGAATAAAATTTTTCGGTTTGCTTTTTTCGTTTTCCGGGGCATGGCTGAATATATTTTTTTTAAATTTTTCAACTCTTTCAAGACTCATTCATTATCATTATTATAATATAGTATAAATATAAATCAAAGTCTTCAGTCTTCTGGTTTGTCTTTTTTATTTATTTAAACATACCCCAATCGATTTTCTTTGTCTTTCGCTTCATTTTGCTAAAAAGTTCAAAGGCAGCTTCTCATTTTCATCGACACCTAATTCTATTTGCACTAATTTAATATGCCCTTTTATTTTTGGGTAGAGAGTATAAAAATTAACCGCAACACAAAATATTGCCATTGTTGATGTTGTTGCTGTTGTTGTTTGTGCCCCACGCAACCGCAAAGCGCAATAAAAACATAAAGCAAATGTTGATGCCACAACAGCAGCAGCGCAGCGACAGTGGCAGCAACATAAACAGCAGGCGCTGTCAGTCTCCTGTCGACATGTCGCACACTGCGCTCCCGCTCTTACTTACTGCTCTTACCTCTTACTTACATACTACTTGCCACATTTGTTGGTTGTGCCTCCAAAGTAATTTGCATGCGCGTTAATTTTACATGCAAATAAATGTCGTATTTAAATGCAATTAAAAATGTTTACTTGGTTGCATTGCAAGTAAAGCCCTCTGCCAAAAAATATACTACATGCCGTTGCATGGGTAGCACGTGGTAGTAGTCGACAAAAGTATTTTGACAATACTGTTTGCAATGTTGAATGGATTTTTTTATAAGAACTAGGAAAAATGAGGAGAAATGTCAGCGAAGAAGAAGTTATAGTATTAATAACTTTAAAAGGAAAAAATATTTTCTCTACACTATATTATTAAATAGTATTAAAAAAATGTTTTTTGAACCCTTAATATATATTGATTTCGGTTAGTTATAAAATTTATTTATAACTTATTACTTATTTTATTTGATTGATATGGAAAAACATTTGGAAATAATTTTATTTTCAAATATCATGCCATATCGCGCTACAGATGGCATCCTAGAGATTCTAAACTCAAACACACCTTGAGATTTCTGAAACGCCATGACACTTTAAATCAGTGGTGCGCAAAACTCAGACAAACAAACATTTCTTTGTATGAGTAAGCTGCGCAGTTCGCAGGACCAAAGATGACCGCAAGAACGACAATCGAGCACAAACGAGACAGAGAATTGTCACACTTACACTGTGCATGTGCCGACTGCGCTGCGGCAGAACTTTGAGCCATATCCACGCGTGTTATGTAAATTGAGAGACTGACCATCACTGCTTTAAAAGTTACATACTTTTTTCAGATCTAAAGATATTTTTAAAAAGACCAAAAACACGAAAATTTCCAATTTTTGTTTATCAACATACTTTTGTCGCTCATGGTAGCTACTGCTGGCGCTCTCTCTGCTCAGCTACCCAAGTAAGGCGCCTGAGTGAGTGAATATGTTTGTGTATGTTGATGTTTAACCAACCTTGTCCCTTTTTCCTTCGCCAAAGAGCATAAACTTGGGCGCTGTTTGAGGCTTGAGGTTGTCTTTACAAGGGGAGCATTTAATTTGCGCTACTTTTTAATTTATGACATGGCATAATGGAAAATCATCAGTAGCACCAACAACCACATCCAGAGCATCGACAGCAGACAACAGCAGCTCAGAGAGGATTTTACAATATATTAACGTTACGCTCTTTCTCTCTCTACCTTACTTTTGTAAGTAACCTGAGTTACAGGCTGCCCTTCGGGCTGTACCCTTTGCTGTCTGTGCAAAAGCCAGTGTTGAGAAACTGATGATGAGTAAGGCTGATAGCTAGAAATGAGCATAGATTATGTTTAAAAAAGAATTTGGAAGCGTATGTAAAAATAACAAAATTTGTAATATAAATATTTTAGAGGAAACAAGAGAAATTTATATGCACATATTTACTATTGGATTAAAAAAATAAGGTGACTTGGGTTATGAAATGAAAAAAATATTTCTCTTTTCTAATTAATTTCATCCCCTTCATAGTCATCCCCTTTTCAATACAATGCACTTATGTAAACGATTTCTACAGACCTCAAAGCATGTCAAAAATCTTGTTTGGGATCCGAAATCCCCGAAGTATGTTTAATATGAAAAATAGTCATAAGTCAGACGGAGCTAGGTCAGGTGAATAAAGTGGTTTTGGAACGATATAAAAGGAATTTTTGGCAAAAAAGTCACAAACAATCAATGCGTTGTGATGAGGCGCATGAGATTTGTTCTTCTGATGCCCAATTGATGCTTAAAAATATTTTGGGAACCAGTTTCATTACGAGAAGGTCGGTAATGGTCAATAGACGATTTTTGAGCACCAATTCCTAGATTTTATTTTTGTGTAGCTTGATGGTGGTCCCAAGCGTTCCAAGTCATCTACACATTCTCAAGTCTTTAATTACAAAAATTTTTTTACGACACAGTCAATTCAGCAAAGGACTCCAGCAACGAACTTCATTCCTCAAACATAATTTAATGATACTTCCTTTCTTGTAAACAATTGTATAAATCGCCAAATCTCACTTTCAGTCATTTACGGCCAAAAATGTAAAAAGAAGTTTCCGATCACGCAACGATGCAGAAATGCAGAAGTGCTAGACTAACAACGTAAGCAATAAATAACAGTTGTTTACAAAGAAAGTAAAGAACATTTTTTTGACATGTACCCCATTTTTCGTAGCCAAAAGTTTGCGTCGGGCAGAAAGTTGGAACTTTTTAGTATAAGTTGTTGGGCACTTCTGCATTTCTACTCCTCAAACTGAATATTCTAATTGTTAAGATGTATGTTGAGGAATTTAGAAACTATATCATGCCTGTTGCGGATTTCGATTCCGGTTATGTTTTATCAAGTTCTTTAAGAGTAAGTTAAATAACAAGCACAAGCGAAATCTGAACGGAATCACAAACAAATTTTGAAAATTATGATCAATGTGAATCAATGTGAACCACATAAAACAAATCATCAAATACATCTCTGCATATCTTTAACTCCTAACGCCGACTTGTTACCCACAAACAAAAGATACAATTAGATTAAAAAAAAAAACTAAAACAGGAAATAAAAAAAAAGGGGAAACCTCTAACTAACCATCTACAAGCTACTTATGTCACATACACATAATATACGTTGACAAAACTTGTCAAATTAGTGACATTTAGTGTCATAAAAATCTGCGCAAATTGCCAAGAGATCTAACCCCTCTCTGGAACGCATAAAAAAGCTGGCACCACTCTAAACGAGAACGCATTAGGGTGGGCCAAAAGTGACAAGCAACAACTTATTTAGTAGTTGAGCTGATTAAAGCAAGTTCTTTTATAAGCAAATAGCTTAACCACAAATCTGTGCAATACCTTTTTATTTCCAAAAACTTTAAATTTAAAACTTAAAATCTTTAAGTAGAAAAAATATTTTTATCAGTAGTAAACTTTTTTGCTGTGTGACAGTTGCAAACATTTGGGATTTTTGGTTTGAAAATGTTTCGTATTTGTTTATTTGGACGAGTATTATTTTTATTTTGATTGTCACAAAAACCAAGAGCGACAGAATAACAAAAGCTGCAACAAAACCAGTTTCCCAAATTTGTTGGGTTTGTTTTGGTGTTGTGTTGTTGTTGTTGTTGTTGTGGTAGTCCTCTGTTAAACATGTTTGACACAGACTCTCATGGGGTTCCATATACAATATATATTGTAGTATACCATATAAGTAAAATAAGTTTGTTCGCGAGCAGCCCGCAGAACTGGCACTGCAAGAAAAAACAACAAGAGCAACAATAACATATCAGCAACAGAATCAGTTGAGGGATAACGTAATGCCAACTGCCAGTGACATGCCACATGCCACATACCCTGGTCCAACCAGTAAACCAACAAAATGTTGACAGCCTGACAAACCAACGACGACAACTCTGCGTAGCGTCCCAAACCCATCGAGACTGATACTGAACTGACACTGCCGCACAGACTACTCCAAAGGGTTCGTGCGAACTGGTACTCTATTCTTGTTGTTGCACTATAATAATTTAATTTGTATAAATTTACCCAATATGTCAAACTTGTCATTTTGACCAAATTTGGACAGTTCAGACCGCACACAAAGAGCTGGAGTAGTTACCCACTAGTTACCTAGTGCCTAGTGCTGCACATTCTAATTGGCCGACTTTCGCTCATTCCAAGCACTTTCGTGCCTAGGGGACGCGGACACTGACTTGAGGCTGCACTTAGGAATTTATAAACTTGCATTAATAATGTGGCCCACCGTGCAGCTACTACTACTTAGCTATGCCACCCAATGTAATGCATTAATGTCAGAGGCGGCTAAAAGGGTGAGCGCGTTGGGGGTTCAAACTCTTCTGGATAAGCTGCTTGAAAATTTTGAAATTTTGTAGTATTTTACTTTCACACTGTGAAAGAAATCTGGACAATCCTGATATTAGTGAGTTCCTTATATTTAATTTTTACAATAAAAATCATGAAATAATAATTATTTAATTTTTTATTTTGTGGGATTCTTCATACTGATGCTTCACAGATATATGATTTATCAATCTAATGGTTTTAAAATGTAGATCATATAAATATGCCAACCATTGTAATATATACCTTGGTTCAAAGTATATTTAAAATTTATTTTTAATTTCCAATTTTAAAATGAAGTAATAATAAAAATAATTTTTAATTGAAAATATAATTTGAGAAAAATGTTCAATTTAAATTAAAAATTGAGAAATATTGTCAATTTCAAATAAAAATAGGCAATAATTTTTATTTTTTTGTTTTTTTTTTATATAATTGTTTTAACGTTAAATTTTTATTTTGAGAGCTATTTCGTGATTTTTAAATAAAAATTTATATTTAATTAGTATCTCACAATTTTGGTTTTTAGGTCAAAAAATATTCAAATTAAATTTTAAAAATAATTTTATAATATGTTAAAATTTAACATTTTTTGGATAGTAAATCATTCAAATGTACCAACAACTGCAATACACATATTGGTTCAAAAGATATTTGAATATATGTATGTATTTTCAATTTGTAAAATGAAAGTGTGAAATAATTTTTATTTTTAACCTGAAGGCCTATGTTGCGCTGGCATTAAATTATTTTTTTTCCTAGAATTTATTTCTAAGTTACAAAAATAAATAAATAAAAAATAAATAAATATTTTTATTTTTAATTTATAAAATTTAAATTATTAATATTTTATAAAATTAACCATATTTATTACATTTTTTAAGACTTTTTTTTTTATTTTGTTTTATTGGCAACCAACCGATACGAATAAGGTTATAATCCAATATATAGTACATGAAATTAAAAAACAAGAATTCAAAATTATTTGTAAATTTTATTATCCAGTTTTATTATAAAAATTTAATAAGTTTTATTTTTGCTTATTTCTAAATAAAAATTTATACTAAATTATACATACTTCAAAATTTTAGTTTTAGGCCAAAAACAAGAGTTTGTTATGTTTTAAGAAATTATATTATAAAAGTAACTTTTTTCGCTATAATTTTGCTCAACCCCATAAGTCTTTATTGCGATTATTATTTGTTCTTGAAATGTGTTTTTATCCTAGAACAAAAGTTTCGCCCATATTGAAGAACAGAACAGAATATAAGCATTTGCACTTTTTGAAGTTTGAAGACCTTAAAAGAATTATATATATAATTATTCTAAATAGTTTTAGAACCCCCTTTTTTTTTGCGAATATTAGTCAAAACTGACTGATTGCAATTCGGTAAGACAATTTCTGGTCTTGTCTGATCTATAGATTTTTTTGAATTTTGTGACAGTTCACTCAAGCACTCTGAAGAAGAGCGACAACGCAGTCTTATTTAATTTAATTTATAAATGGATATAACTCTGTATAATCAAGGAAATAATAATAATAAATACTCAAGTGTTCAGTAATTCCATTTAGAATGAAACTGGAACCCCTCTCGCTAATTTTTACTGCCAGCGCTCCTGACATAAGCTGACACTTGATTGCATTCCATTTGTAGCTGGTTCATTTAAAAATTAATATTTACAGTGATTTCCTGACTTTTTATAGCTCCATAATTTGCCTGCTCGCATTTTACGCTAAATGTGTACAAAGTGCTGCTTGGCTTTTTGTGCCTCAATGATGGCTTTAAGTGTTGTATGCAACATTAGGAGACGTCGCCAGGCTTAAGTGCTGACTAACTGGCTGGCTATAAACTGGCCTAACATGTTAATTGGAATTGGCTGGTATTATGAGAAGCAGAGACTTAAGGCACTGTGCACCATTTAGTGGGAGTAAAATGGAACACAGTCGGCATGATTAAAATGAATAATTTATGAGCAGGGAATTTTACTACAACTGTTTGGTCATTTCTTGTGCGGATCGTTAATTTCTTGCCAAGAATAAGTTTGTTTAACTGCAGTAAGTGCATAATCATGTTAAGTATTGTGTTAAGCTGTTAATGTTAAAATTTTAGTGCTCTGAACTCTTTTAAATTGTTCACGAACTACTTCTAGAACAAATGGTTGCTTATGTTTTATTGATACCAGACTATAAACATAAACTTGCAAAAATTTAAGTATAAACTACCATGTTTTTTAAAGCAGTTCTTGCCACAAACTTCCTCTTAAATCTTATCAGCTGAAAAACTGAGCGAACCATCGATCCATAACAAATGCACATAAATTAAACAGCTGTTCGTATGACTCAAGCAAGTGTAACCTAAAAAAAAAAATGATTCAGTTTTACCGCTACAAACATGACAAACAACACTCTTAACACACCCAAAAAAAAAACGGAAATTTCTATAAAATCAATGCTACAAAATATTTGTATAGCCCACTTATTTTTTCACCTGGAAGCCTCATTAAGGCCTAAAAGGATTTTGTTGCCAAAATATATGCCACAACAAACACAAAAAAAAAAAGAAAACAACAACTTGTTGCAGCTAACGTATTGTAATCAATGCGGTTGTCGTTGCTGTTGTTGTTGTAATTGGCATGTTTGGCACTTGAACAATTTTTGAACAGCAACAAACAATTTCCATTGTAGCCGCAACTCAAATACGTGAAATTTTTTGCTGCCACTTCAATTTGTTCACGTATCAGTATCATGTTTTGTAGTTTGTATGTGAAATTGAAGCCTAAACGTGCGTCAACGAAGCTGCAGCAGCGGCAGCAGCAGCGGCTCTTTGGCCACTTGACAAATTGGTCATGCCCCAGTGTGCAAGTGTGTAATTTGAGCGCGGGAGAGCGTTACAAATGCAGAGAGTTCAATGAATGGCAGCAGTCAATGCCAAGGGCCCATTTAAATGCAGCGACTGTGGCAAAGAGAGCGGGAGAGAGAGAGTGCAGCTTAATGCCGCTTAAAAAGTGAAAGCGTTTCAAAGCTTTGCTTAGGCGCAGCTACAGTGCTTAACATAATTATGGGATACGCGTGAAATTTAGTTTGAATTATCGATATATAATTCAACTATTAGCTATATGAGAACTGTTACGGATTTTGACTACGATTTAAACTAAAAGAAATTATTTTTTTTTGCTTATGTATTACTTGAGAACGTGCTTCAATAAATTTTTCCAACTTTTTTTTTGAAGCAAACTTCTTTTAAGACCTATTTATAACTGTTCTTCTTTCATTCCTTTAACTCCTTGAGGAGCATAGGAGCATTAATAACTTAGTTCTGTATAAAGAATTATTTATTTAATAAACCAACACTCTGCACCCCAGCTTGGTTTACTGTCGTAAAATGGTATAATTACTTTAAGTAATTTTCGAAGCTTATCTTAGAACACTTTAGGACATTTTTCAGGCCTATTACGTTAGCATTATGAAAGCATACAAAAAAAAAAACTACTAAATAGGCTCCAAATTTCGGACTATATAGAATACAAGCAAATTCCCAAATAAGTTGCATTAAAAACATAGACTTTTAAATTTTCAACTAAACTAAAGAAATAAGGAAATTTTGTATTTTTTCATTTAAACTATATTTATTGTAAAATGAGTTAATAAGGAAATATTATTATTATTATTATATAGAGCAAGATTAAAAATAAATTTCTAACCTTGCTTAGAGGGTTCATAAAAAATAATTATAGATGTTTTTCAGTTATTCTTGCTAAAAAAACAAAAAAATACCCAACTAATTTTGAAATATACGCTGAATGTAGTCCAATCGAAGTTTAAAGGCATACAACAAGACTACAACAATGTTCAGTTGACCTTAGATTATAAAAAAATTTTTGAAAAAATAGAACAGTGAAAAAAATATATATTAACTAATTCGCAGTTCTAGCCTGATTATGAATTGGCCAGAGACTGAGACTTACAATAAGAAAGATTAAAAAAGGAAGTGCGAATAAAAAGTGAAGACTATCTTAGGAAAAAGCCAATATATAAAGGCATATATGTACTTTTAAATTTTTAACTAAAGTGAAGAAATAATGCAAATTTTTATTTGTTTATATAAACTTTATTTATGGTAAAATTGGTCATAAGGGAATATTTATAATATACAGTTTGTTTTTAATTAATTCTTTCAAAGTAGGTAAATGAATTCTTAAATGATATATGTGATATTTTGATAATTATGATTTTGACAAGTTAATGGAAAAGTGAATACATTGATGTATTGATGGAAAAATATGGAAAAGAAGATCTAGCAGCTGGATTTAATCATATGGTGATTTAGTCATGAAAATAAATTTATTTAAAAAAAGAACATTTTCACCGAAATTTTTTTTTAGTATTAGCTATAGTAAGAAATTCTTCTTCCAGGGCGTTGACAGTCCGTGTAGGACCTAAGCCTGTCGTATAACAGCATTCCACTCTTCTCTATCTCTTGCTCTATCTTTCCAATTAGTAATTCCAATTCTTCGTAGATCTTCCTGTATTCCGTCTATTCATCTCATACGTGGTCGACCTCTTCTTCTGTTACCTGGTAAGCTAGTCGTAAAAATTTTCTTTTGCGGCCCATCGTCGGGCATTCGTGTAACCTGGCCGGCCCATTTTAATCTTCGTCTCTTGATATATTTTATTATTGTGTCTTCATTCATCAATTCATTTATTTCACCGTTGTAACGTATTCGATATGAACCATCACTTTCTCTGAATGGGCCAAAAATTTTGCGCATGATTTTTCTCTCGAAAGTGGCTAGCTTATTTGTTTCTGTCTCTGTTAGTCTATGTATTTCACAACCATAGGTAACTACGGGCCTAATAAGCGACCTGTAGACAGCGATTTTTATCTTTCTAGAGAGCAATTTACTACACATAATTTTGCCTAGACTGAAATAGCATTTTGATCGGCGACGTTGTGCTCATTATATAGTACACCAAGATATTTTAAACTTTTTACTCCTTCAAAACAGTATTGGCCAATTTTAATGGATCTAGGTGTATTGTTATCTTTGGAAATCACCATGTACTTCGTTTTTTCGTTATTAATTTCAATTCCGACCAATTTGGTTTCGGACACAATTTTAAGGAATGTTTGCTTTAATATGTCTTTATTGGTTGCTTTCAATGCAAGATCATCCGCATATCCACATAGCTGTACTGGATTACTCAATGCAGTTCCTTTTTTGTTTACTTCGTCAACTCTTAATAGCGCGAAATTTAGAACGAGATTAAATATAACTGCTGATAGTGAATCACCTTGTCTTACTCCTGAATTAATGTCAAAGGTGTCTGATTGCTGGTTTTGTATGAAAACGGCTGCATTAGATTTTTTAAGAGTCATCATCACTAAACGTGTTATTTTTTGAGATACACCTTTGATAGTAAGTAAAAAAAATCAATAAAAATATTTATGCAGATTGACTTATTTTCTTATTTTCATGAGGTAGCTCATGAATCTTAGTAATAAGTTGGAAGATACCTTCCATCTTTTGCACTTTGCTTTCAAATAATTTTCATTTTTAATTTCTTTATTTACCCTTATATTTCAAATATTCATTTGCTTACTAATAACAATATATAGAGTTTAGCCTTACAGCTAAGATATTAATATTTATCACATTAAATCAAAATTTTTGTTTTATTATATTAAATTAATAAGGAAAAGCGAAAAAAAAAGATAAAACTTACAACTAAATTACAAACTAAGACTTGAACTAAGGCTAAGAAGCATCATAAAGATCATGATCATCAATAATAGTATAGGATGCTTTCAAATAATTTTTTAATTAATTTTACTTTAAAATATTTATTTACAGTGCAGTTCGACCATTTAAGCCTAAGCTAAAGCTCATATAATTCAACTGCATTTCAGCTTATCTTAAACTAAATTTAATCAAAATTTGTAGCTTAGTGCAAGCAAAACTTGAACGCTTAAGTGCAACAAACTGAATTGAAACCAAATCGGTTGCAATTAGTTGAACATGAAGCAGTTGAAATATTCAGTCCAAAAATAAAAATTGAATATCTTTAAAAAAGGCTCACACCAATTGAGCGCTGCCTTTTAAGGCTGCAAAATTCCGAACCCAACTCATCTCCCAAAAAAGGACAAAATTGCCTGTGCATACAAATGCAGTGCTTATGAATTCTAAGGAATTGTCTGATTGCCTCTGACTCTCTTTGTGGCGCTCTTCCACTCTTTGCCCACTCCACTGCACTCTTTCGCTCTCTTGTGCGCTTGTCAAAAGTGCAGCTCGCAGTCGGCAAGTTAATCCTAATTTATGCGTAAATAATGATGAACCGTGATGTGTGTGTGTGTGTGTGTGTGTGTGTTGAAGAGAGTGTGTATGTTTGCCCAACTCCAAGGGAGTCTATTTGCTCCTGTACACTCCAAGCCACTTGAATAGAGCTCTTTAATTTGTTTGTGTTTAAAGGGACATATTAATAAAGTTGGCATATGAAACAAAATTTTTTAGGCTAAAAATTTAATAAAATAAAAATGTTCCAAGTAATTTTTGTAATTTAATTATTTTAATTATTTAATTATAATTTAACAATATGCAAATATAAGAATGCAAAGTATTTTTTTTAAAAAAAAGGACATGCCATTATGTGTATTATGCATATTAGTTATTTAACCATAAATACTAGAGTTCATGTATTAAACAAAGACGAAATAGTTTTTTTTTTTTTTGAAAAAGTTGCGAACAGATAAGTATTAATTTATTATAACTCCAGCTTTGCGATCAATAATAACTATATTGTTAGAAATATAGTTTTGTGACACTCATTTCACTCAAGTAATGACTATTTACTTTTATAAAGATTAAGTCAAAAACTTAATATTTTTTCCGATTGAGAACTTTTGCGAAAATTTATATTTTGAAAAATAGTTTATCTAAAAAATTTTTTTTAAAGGTAGTGTGTAGCAAAATGTTTAAAACTTATTTGCTTTCGAGGTATATTTATTTTGTGTATCTTTGCGCTCGGTCAAATTAGTTCTTGCACAAATTTTGAACTTTATTTATTTTTTAAAATTGAAAAAAAAATGTTCAAAAATTTCGCAAAGAACAAATAAGCTTTATTGATTCATATCCTAGGAAAACAAGCAATTATTTTACATTATAATAAGTTCATAATATGGTGAAGTTTTCTTATCTCTTAACTGACAAAAAAAACGAAAAAATGAGAACGTAAAAATAAATTTTATTTTAAAATGTTATACAAAAGTAAATATTAAAAAATAAAATTTAAGTCTTATACTTTTAATACTTACATATTCTTAATTTAACTTTATTAATTAAGAGCCTCAAAGCAGACATAAAAAAAAAACAAAAGCCAAACTAAAAAACAATTATATCATAAACAAAACAACTAAGTCTTCTATTGAAGTGACGCGGAGTGTACACTTAATGCATTTCGCCTTTTACTTTGGCTCAACGCATGCCACATGATTAAGTGACTTACATTTGCGGCAATTGCTGTTGTTGCTATTGTTGTTGTTGTTGTTGTTGCTGCACTGCTTGTTGCACATTTGGTGGCACGTTAACCAGACAATGATGCGCTTGTTTGGTGGTTGTAGAGGGGTAAGGGTTGCACACTGTATGCCGTCTTATATCCAAAACTTAAATTGGCTTTTGTTGGTCAGCGAAAGTCTCAAATGGATTTTGGAACTGCCTCTTGACTTGGGTCTTGGGGATTCTGTTGCCTTTGATGCATTGATGTCGGCTTAACTTTGAGGCGTTCATAATGAATTGTAAACGCGGACACGTGCCGCAGCTACTTGACGGGTTCTTGGATGGGGATTGGGCGAAGTTTCGGGTTGAGATTAATGTAAGTTACTTTGTGCTGGAGCATGGGTTGTATTAGGCTGGACGCTCTTTGATCACGGAAGCACTTGAATTGGAAATGTCAATGCCATTTGCACTTGGCTGCTGGGCTGGGTGGGAGGAAGGGTTTTTGTGATGATTGGTTTATTTGGTGCAGTTTAAGGTTGGAACTTGGAAATGTTGTTGTAGATAAGGATTTTTGCTTTGTTTAGGTAACTTTTTCCATAATAAAATGGTAAATAATATAAAGAAGATAAAGTTGTGAGTATGTTGGTATTAAAAGATGATGAATTTTAGAATGAAAGTGTCTCATTAGACCTATTAGCAACCATTAGAATGGTAGACCTGGATCCAAGCAGTATCCATATTTGTCTTGAGCTAATGATCGATTTTTTCTTTATTTATGTAATTTTATTTTCCAAGGTAATGATAAATAATATAAGGAAGCTAAAGTTGTGAGTATGTTGGTATTAAAGATTCCGGGTTTTGGAATGAAAGTGTCTTATTAGACCTGGTAACCCTGCATCCAAGCAGTATCCATATTTGCCTTGAGCTAAAGATAGATTTTTTCTAAATTTAAATTTATTTTCCAAAAGTGATGATGAATTTTAGAATAAAAGTGTCTCATTAGGCCTGGTCGCAACTAAAAATACGTAGCTGGAAATAGTAGGCCTGGATCCAAGCAGTATCCATATTTGCCTAAAGAAATATTTTTTTTCTGCTTAAGTAAATTTATTTTCCAAATTGATGATAAATAATATAAGGACGCTAAAGTTGTGAGTATGTTGGTATTAAAAGGTACCGAATTTTAGAATAAAAGTGTCTTATTAGACCTGGTAACCCTACATCCATATTTGCCTTGAGCTAAAGATAGATTTTGAAAGCTAATACATAGCTTTCAGTTTAACTTTTTTCTAGAGAACTTTTCCGTAACGCTTGAAAATATTTTTTTTCTCGGAACTATAAATCTCTTAATTGGTATTGTTTTCAAGCATAGCCAGCAGCTCTAGGTCACTTTTCCAATAGCAACTTCTTATGCTATTGAACTGCTTTAGCTTCAGTTTATGACTCTTGCTGCTTTTTCCTCCCAGTTATTGCCAAGTTCTTGCATTTCTCTGACTCATTTCTTCTTAATTTCATGGAGCGTTTTATGCTTCACACTGCCGGAAACTTTTGCGACCTTTTTATGTCCCTTTCCAATGGCCACAGCTGAGTGCGCTTCATTGCTTCGCGGGGAACTTGTTTTGCAGTAGAAACTAAGGCGGAAAAAAAAGAGCACACTTGGCAGCTCTTAAAACGAAAATTTCTTACAACTGTTTGCAGTTTGTTGGGCCCTCTTTCTGATTCTTTTGGATTTTTTTTTTCGCTTGTAGTTGGCCATCTTGCAGCTTGGCTTGGACTCGGGAACAACGTGTTCCACTTCATGGTTGTGTTATTTTAAATTTGTCATGAAAATATTTTGATTGTTGCGCATTGCGCTGTTCATTTTTCTTCTTTCTTGCTTCCTATCTTTCACTGCCACTTCCTTGTATTTATTTTTATTTTTGTTTTGTTTTGTATTTCTTTTCATTTGCTTAGTCAAATATTTTGTTACAACAGTTGTGTTCAATTTCAAGTGCAACAGACTCATAGCGCCCTCTTCTCATATTGATTAGGGGCAACTTTATATAGTTACATATATGTAATAACGTGCAGTGACGTAGATAGTAGCAGTTTTATGGGAAAACATCTCAATGTGTCCACTAAAAATTTTATTAAAGCATACTCGAAAGCTAAATTATCAAGCCCTTTAAAATATTTTTTCTTTACTAACACATTTTATCCACAAGAGAAATATTAAAATCCCTTTTAACCAAAAATCCATCTACGTCACTGCTGCCTCATAAAGCCAAATGACTCCACATGCTGCACATACGTTTTCCAAATTAGATTTTGCGGTTTTCTCTGTGTCTGTCGCTATACCTCTGCTGTAGTAGTAGTAGTAGTGGTGTATCGGAGATCCAAGGGGCGCCACCCTCATAGACAACAATCAATTGCTGCACGTCATTCGCTTGTTGTTTGTTTGTTTGTTCGTCTGCGGTTAGTCGCTTGTTTGCTTGTTTGTCTTAGTTGGTTTACAACACTGCTGCTGTAACATCCACAAGCAACATACAACACTAGTTTCGCCGATTTCTTTTGCCACTGGAGCTGCAATAATATTTGCCTAGCTGCTAATTAATTACAATCGAACATATGACAGACATCAAGTCAATCAGCTAATCAGCTGTCACAGTTCGTTTTATTTTTCAACATGATCAAGACGCGTTCCACACACACTCACACACACACACACACTTAATATGCGACAGGCAGCAGTCAAGCCAATCCATAATCCAATTTAAAATAAACCTTTCCATGTCTTTCATTCCGGGGGCGCATCATCTTGCGGCTTAAGCTCGTGAGACTACATGCAACAACGTGTGGCGAAAATCGCTTAAAATTCATAACTTGTCAGAGTATTTGAGTTATATTTTAAGCTTTTTATCGCTTTAAAGCTGCTGCAGTGGCATCTCTTCACGCGTCATGCATTACTCATGCCCCAAGTGGTCCCAATCAATGGGACTACGTATGAATGAGAAGTTACAGGCAGACATAAGTCAAATTATTGCGCGTGCATTAGGGGTATTCACTGTATGGCAAAGATATGCGGACAAAGGTGTTTAAAGCGTGTGAAAAGATTTTGCTTTAAGAAATTTCATGACCAGGAGTTTTGATAAATTGGAATAATTAAAATTGTGAATGCTGCGAAATGGCTGATATTTTATTTTTAAAAGGCTGCAAAATCTTTGAATCTTTAAAATAGTCGATTAGGACGATTTGCTTTTCAAATTTTGAATGAACTTTAAAGAATCATAATTATTTTTATTTTATTTGACAAAGGAATTTAAAGAAATAACATCAAAAAATAGTTTATATTTTTTCTGTATTCAGCGAACAATGCATCTCGAATTTTGAATGAACTTTAAAGAATGATTAATATTTTTATTTTATTTGACAAAGAAATTTAAAGAAAAAACCTCAAAAAATATTTTATATTTTTTCTGTATTCAGCGAAAAATGCATCTCGAATTTTGAATGATCTTTAAAAAATAATAATTATTATTTTATTTGATAAAGAAATTTAAAGAAAAAACGTCCAATGACATTTTATATTTTTTCTGTATTCAGCGAAAAATACAACTCGAAATTTGAATAAACTTTAAAGAACGATAATTATTTTTTTGATTATTTGAGAAATAAATTCAAAGAAAAAACTTCCAAAAATATTTTAGAATTTTTCTGTATTTAGCGAAAAACAGAAAAAATTATATTTATAGATTTTCTTACAAGCTGATTGTATCATTAATAAAGAATGAAAAAAAAGGTTATCTTATTTAGAAGATCTAGACTGAGGTAACATATATATTTTTTAAACGATTTCCAGCTCAAAAGCAAAGTATTTTTTGAAAAATAAATTATGTTTTAGCAAAAAATATAAAGTCTTCAATTTTAATAGATCGTGCATCAGTTATACTCTCTACTCTAGGATATTATGGATTGTTTTCATAAGGAACTTATAGGGTTTTATTAAATTTTTATTTTAAAAAATCTATTGTGTTACATTTGCATGCAAGATTAACTAGGGAATACAGGCAAAAGTCAGATCAAAAGTCAAATTTGGCTTCTATGGGAACGGAGCGGACCGACATTCCTTCGATAACAATTACTGTTGCAAAAGAAGTAGACAAGGCCTGAAGGTCAAGATAATCATAGAACAAAGGTTAGCAGCTTTGCAATCCTACTTAAAAATTAATCCTACTTAAAATTGGAGATATATTAAAATTTTTGCTATTTTTGGGTTTCAATAACCTCATTATCAGGCTGAATTGGCGAGCAATAATTTGAAAACTGCGATTCATAAAAATATATCTATTTATGAATATTTGCATTATAAAATTGAAAAAAAATAAAAAATAATAACCCCATTGTTCTTAAAAAGAAATGATCAATAAATGAACAAACCACACAAAAATTTGAATAAAACGTTGTTTTTTTTTCTAATTTTGTTTACAATTTGTCCAAAAACAAACAGTAAATTGTATAAAATTATATATAAGCAGCCAAGTTGTACAACCAGTCGCATCGTATATGGCTTAGCTAACACTCCGTTGCTTGTTATCGATAAATGAAACTAGGCGATTATCGATAATTATTACAACCCTGCCTTAAGTAGTTCTATTATTCATACAGTTGTTCTTTTAAAAATGCTTAACATAACGTTTTCATGCGTTTTTTGCATTTCAATTACAGGGCAACCTTAATTTACGATTTAGACTTGGAAAACTTTGTAACCTTTTAAAATATTATTAAAATTGGAAACAACAAAACTAATTTCTTTTATCTTTTGCTTTTTTCCTTAAGCGAAGATATCTTTGCAGTTCAGTTGAATTCTGCATAGTAGGGGTATTCACTGCCTTAAAACTTAACTCATTCGCTTGTTTTTAGGCGGCTTATATAAGAAAATTACTTACCTTAAACTTGCAACACATTTCATATACTTAATAGCCACATTCAATAGAAATTTATGTATCTTCCTATTAAACATTTCTTCAACTCACTTTCACTGCCACAAAAATTGCCAAATCATCTAAGCCTGAAGAAAATTCTCGCACTTATTTTCCGGCTTACCATACAAATTTTTATGGCATGCCAAATAAAGAAAATCTTTCCATTTTTCGGTGTCAGCCACGTGTTGCACATACCTTATATACTTGTATACATGTAGTATTTATGTATTTCTTCATTTGGTCTAACACCTAACCGTAATTTACAATACAATATTTGGTATACATATACATATGTGTGGCAAGAGAGCTACCGAAACTTATCTCATATATTTTAGGCTTTATGGCATTAAATGCCTTAATAATTCAGTGGTTTGTGGCATTTGTTTGCCACCTGTTTGTGGCAACAACAACAAACACAAAACACACATTGAAAGCTTGTTGTCACGTATTGTAAGTGAAATAAATGTACAATCCAATTGCATATGCGTGCAACATATATATATTTAAATATATATGGTTTATCTATATATGGTCAGTGGCTCATAAATAACTTCTAAGCCTATAAGGTAAAAATATCATTAGACCCAAATGCCAAATATAATTCAACGACTATCTTGCATAATCTGCAACATTTGAACTCTGAACTCGGAGTGCGCAGTACTTTAGCTTAAGTTTGGCAAACAACTTTCCAACACTTTTGAGGCCTTCTCTGCGCTTCTCATTAGCTTGAATTTCGACTAAAGTATGCCATTTTGTTGCACTTAATGAGCACGACAATTTTCTAGGCTTATTTATAGACATAAGCGGCAACAAACACATTCAGAACTAAATTATAGCAACATTATGCTGATAATCTGGCCAAGACAGAAGGCACAGTAGCTGGCTGGCTCCGCATACTTGTTGCATCGACTGTGGCGCCTCTATTAAGTTTTTGCTGCACGACTAACTGTGACGCCACAATGTCTGCGATTTTTATCTCTCTCTCTTGGCAACTTATCGCGCGTGTTGTCGTTGTTGTAAGTAACTTGTTGTTGTTGTTGCAACTTAGTTGTTGTTGCATTTGTTGCACACAAATTGTGCGTTGTCATGTGAGCTGCATTTGCATTTTAAACAGCCATATTGTAGGAGTAAAATTTAACTTTAAGCCAACAATGTGGCTAATGTGGTGCCTTTAATACTCTTATAGAGGGTATACTCAGTGGATAGGGCAATATTGAAAATTTGGTCATCGTTACGTGATGCAATACTTTCATTTGAAAGATCGTTTTTCAACTAATATTAAGCCTAGCTGAAGTTTACTCTAGGGAATTCTGCTCTTTCGTCTGCAACACCAAAATATTGTTAAGTGCCCTACATCACATATTGACAAAAAATTTTAAGATGAAAATAGGAACGGCGCTCGGATTTCGCGATGTTGAATAAAATTTTTAATGCTGAAAATACAATTTAGTATTTGAAAAGAGAAATCAATTTTTAAAATTTTTAAAATTTCGAATTATATGTTGACTTTTCGCAATATAAGTGTACGAAGTAAGTCTGCGATTTTGAGTTCCACTTGGTAAAAAAATGTCAAATTTTTTTTTTACGAGTTTTACAATTTTAAGGAATTTTTTTTTTTAAACCAATTTTTTTGAATTTAAAATACACAAATAGAGGCAAGTTAGATGAAATCGAAAAAAAATTTTCGTATATTTTTTGGAGTGAGAAATTTTTTTTTTTTCAAAATTGAAAGTTGTGTCTTTAAGGGCATTATTGTATTAGCTCCATTTTGTCAAAATTTCAGATCGATAAGAAAGTTTTTTGTCAGGTAGATGGATCTCCGAGCAAAAAAAACCAAATTCACGATTTTAGATTTTTTTGGGGTGTCCAAAAATGATAAAAACCGTCATAAAATTTCATCGCAAAAATTGAATTTTTTATTTTTGGTAAAAGATGGTTGAATAATACATTGAAATGAATGAATGTGGAAAAAAAATAATTGTTGTCTACTGAAATGGCATGAAAAAATGTTTTTTAAAAAAATTATGAAAATCGTCTGAAAGAGCACTCCTTTTGTCGATTTTCACTGCCTTCAGCATTTCCAACAAATCATCAGAACTTTGAACCGGTTTACTGTGATTTGTTTCGCTTTTTTGTAAGTTCTCGGAATTTTGACACATATTCAAAATAATTATTTGTATTATTTCGACACTTCCGGATTTACCCCAAATGGACTTTTTCGAAACGGAGTAGCGTCATTCTGGTGGCTTCAACTACTTAAAAATATACTTACTTAGCAATTTATTTTTTCGAAGCTACTTGCTAATGATTCACAGAGGAACATACTTGCCTTCTTCTTACCCACAAGCTAATGTTCAAGTAGGAATCAGAAATTCTAAGCTTTTTAAGGTATTTTGATAAATCTGTTATCATAATAAACTACCAAAGCTGTTAAATTTCAGTCGGAGTCTTTCAACAAAAATTCACCCACTGAGCTTTTTTGTATCCAAGAACTTATCTTATGGCGTTAATATCAACTGGATTTAGATGTCTTAGTAATTAGTTTTAAGAGATTTTGTTCATCTGAAAAGAAATGAATAATACTATAATTTTAAAGTTGATGTAGAAGAGACCAAAAACACTATTATTAAGGGAAATTGTCTTTAAGAAAAAGTACACTGAGAACAACTTTTTGTTGTTAAATGATAGAAAATTACAATATTGGAATTGATCCAATTTAAGAAATATTCTATTTTATGAGTCAAAAATTGATAACTTGCGAGCTTGACATATGTTTTTCTCAGCTTCATAATTTTTAAGATCTTCCATTCTTGGTATTTATTACCTAACAAAACTCTACTAAGATTAGTTTCATTGTTTAGTTTTTTTAGTAAGTGTATACATAAGCGTATATGAAGCTTACGTTAGTTTCTTCAGCTCAAGGTCAGTGATTCTTTCAAGCTGTAGTTATTATTGTTGCTTTCTTTCTTTATAGTTGACTGGAAGCTTGTCTCATCATAACATGCAGTTAAGCTTATTAATATGACCAGAATTGTTGTTGTTAACAACTTAATAATTTATTTGTCTGCCTTTGTCAGGCCCCTGTCACACTCTGGGGCTCTGTGTCCATCAGACTGGAGAGTTTTAGACATACTGGAACTGTCGCTGGGGTTACTTCGCAGTAACTTGGACAGCCAAAGCTCTTAAATTATTTACATGATTTGCATGCGTGGAGGACTTGGAACTTTGGAAATGTGGACAGTGTCGCCGTGTCTGCGATGCATAAACATGTCATATTATTTTTTACTGTCTGATAAGGAGACAGGGAGAAAGAGCATTCGGTTGGAATTGTATTCGGAATGCGCACTTGATATTTTTTTTATGATGATGCGTCATGAAAAAATAAACAGCGAAAAATACATAAATGAAAAGTAAAAAGCTTGGGGGTTGAGTAGCTCTACAGAAGTAGGAAGTGGAGCATTTTTCTATGTTTTTTTTTTCAGTCAGCTTATCAATGCAAAACAGACGCTTTGCATTAATGGTCGGACGAATGGTTGGACGCTGTGCCCGAAAGACTGTTGGACATACAGCCACTCTACACTTTATATTCAAAAACGCAACCCAAACCACTGACGCGCCCCAAACCGCCCACTTAAATCCCCTTTGGGCACTTGCATGCATTGTGCTCCGGCGCGTTGAAGCAACCCTTGAGGGATTAAATTTCAACAGTTTGCTGCGCGTTGCGCATTCTTAGCCAGCACTTAGCCTGGCCAGCATAAAGCCATCATCCGCCAGCAGCAGCAACAGTGTTCCAACTCCTCCTCCTGCCGTCTTCTACTGGCATAAAACCCATTCAGCCAGTTAGTACATAGATATAAAATGCTCACAGCGTTTCTATTGCCTACTTCACGGACGCATCCCAAAAATACCAAATACTTAGAACCCCGTCGGAGTTGTATTTTGCCCAGCTCTTGTTAATGAATGTAATCGTCGTAAGCTGCCTTATTTTTGTACTGCTCCTTGGGTCTATGAGCTCATTATATTCATGTACAAAATATTTGCTTATAATTGGGTCTTCGAAATTTCGTTGTCGTTGTTGTTGTGTTTTTTGTTGCTGGGGTTTCAGATGAAAATGAAAATTTATGAACGGCATGGAAAATGCATTTATTTTTAAGATGCTTTTCATTTTGATTAACTGCATATTGTTTGAGGGCAATAGTTTTACTCAAAAGGACTTAAAGTGTTCTTTAATACTAGAGCAAATATTTTATATCTGCTTTGGTTTAAGCTCGTAAATTACTAAGATTTATTGCGAAATAAATGTCTTCTAAAGATAAAAAGATGATAGTAGAGAGAGATGATAAAAACTAAAGTCTTTTGGCTTTATGTCTTAAGAAGACATATTTTTAAGCACGAGACAAGATGAAAACTTCATCATCTTGAAATCTGCAAAAGACTTTTATATCATATATATTTTAATACGTGAGATGATAACAGCTTAGGACTATTGGCTTTTAATCGCATATATTTCAATCCAAAAGATGATCAAAACTGCATATATTTTAGTGCAAGACAAGATGAAAACTTCATCATCTTGAAATCTGCAAAAGACATTTATATCACATATATTTTAATACGTGAGATGATAACAGCTTAAGACTATTGGCTTTTAATCTTTACAATACATATACATCGCATATATTTCAATCCAAAAGATGATCAAATCTGCGTCATATTGAAATCTTTTTTAAAAAAAGCTTTAAAAGACAATTATTTCATATGTGAGAGAAGATCGAAACTGCATCATCTTGGAATCTTTACAAAAATAAATCTTTTCAGTTGCCCTCTTGGGTAAGCGGACAGTGTTGTTTTGGTGAACGTTGTTGGATGATATCGTTAAAATATACATACCCAATTATGAATGACAGTTAAAACACTAATATTTACCATCCAACGTTTTGATCAATTAAGTTATCTATCACTTTTTGTGGAATCTTTTGAAGAGAGACATTATAAAATGAAAGGAAAATCTCGTCATCTTCTTTATTTGTGCAATCTTTTGAAGAGACACAATATAAAATTAGGTGCGAATCTCGTCATCTTCAGATATAAACAATACTATTTTTAGGTGAGCTTTTATTGAATATCTTTTGTATACATATCTCAAGGGAGGTGTAAAACAGCAATAAAATTTTGTAATCTTAAGATGTGATAGAACACCGTAACTATATGTGAAAGATTTTGATGTCTATCATCCTATCCCGGCACATATTTTTCAACATCTTTAAAAATATTGTATATGGTTTTAAGGTGAAACGCTGAAATATTAATTAACTAGTATTCAGTTAATTTCTTGACTTTGCTTTTTAAATTATGGGATATCTTTGCCAGACGTCTTCATTTACTTCTTCTATCTCTGTTATTTGTCTATAAAGCATAGTTATTCAAAATATGCTCATTATACTTCCATAGATTTTATTTTTGTGATCTTCAGAAAGAAGCGTTCTTTTTAAGAAATGTCTTTTTGATATGTAAAATAGCTTTTACTTTGGCAAAGTGACATAATTTTTCTTCTCGTTGACTGTTTCAAGTTTTTGTATGACAATTTAATTTCGTAAGAAATATATTGTTTGTTATTGCCAGCTTAAAGGCAAAACATCAGTTTGAATGCTTACAAAGTTAAAATTTCATCTCTATGTTGATGATTTTGTAGATTTGTTTAAGTGGTTTACGATCTAGTCTACCTAAAAATTGCTCAAGAATAAAAAAGTTAATAGGCGACACGTCATCTCATCATCTGGTTCAGATTTTGAGTAGATGATGATAGATGTTGACATTATTGGTTGTTTCAAAGCTTTAGTGAGCAGTGTTAATGAAAATAAGGCATTATCAACACATCATCTCGGATGCAAAGGTAAAGATTCATCTCGATGCGCCTTGTTTTCATTTCATTAGATAACGAATTTGTAGACTTGTTTTAGTTGATTATGATATGTAATAGCTAATCAACTAAAAAAGTGTACACAAAGAGCAATCATTAGATTTAATTGCCAAGCAACCATCATCTTATCATCTGTAATGCCTTTAACTTGTATTAAGCACTTTTTGTAAGCAACTCAAAAATATATAGATGATGACATTGTTGATTATTGTGATCAGTACGTTAAAAAGAATGTTTAAACAATAAATTTTTTATTGGCAACCCAATCGAAAACACATCATCTTGGACGCTTGCAAAGCTAAAATTTCAGATGATGGTTTTGTAGACTTGTTTAAGTTGTTTATGATGACTTAGAGCAAGTCTAAAAAGTCGTTTAATTTAATGGCGAAACAAACGTCTTTATCTTAATCCTGCAATTTTTGTATACATATATAAAATTTGCTGATTGTCATCTGACAGATTACAAATAAAAACTTATTATTAAAACAAGTTATCTCGACTGCTTGTAACATAAAGTTTTGAACTGAACTAGAATTTTGCAGATTTCCAGGTAATTATAAAATGTTACAACATTAAAATACACTGCAAAACACGACTTATGCTTGTTGAATTGAAATTCTCATAGACTGCCAATTAAGCCCATTGACAAAGTCATGCAAGAAAAGGCTTAACAAGACAAGAATAACACAAAGTGGCAAAGAGCAGAGAAAGAAATTGGCTTGAAGCCATTTTTGTTTGCACACGGAAACAAATTGAAAGAAACACGAAAACACATGCAAATAGCAAGCGACGAATGGCAAATAGAATAAAATAAGCATAAACAAACTGCACAAAAAGGTATGGGCAATAATGAGTATACGCCATGTTTGACTAGACAAAAATGGGATAGAGTAAAAGTGAAAGAGGCCTTGGGCAGGGCTTTAGAAGTGGGGAACGCAAGCACTTGAGTTGTGCAGGACTAGGACTGCGCATATAGGGTTGAAAAGTATTGCCAAATAGCCCCAAGCAACATAGACAAACAACAACAGCAACAACAATAAGGCGACACTGCGACATGCATCATTAACAGAAGCGACAACAACAAAAACAAAAGACTTTCCCGTTTGGGGCTACCAAAAGTTAATGCTAATGAATTGAAATGTTAAGCAGCGCCATTTTGTCAAGCCAGCAAACGCGGCGTATGAGTAATTTAATTGCTGCAAAAATTTCAAATGAAATTTCACGTAATTTGCGCATTTTACTGCCATTGTTGTATTTCAATTTTATCTTTATGAAGTTTTTGTTGTTGTTGTTGTTTCTCTGGCATCATGTCAATGTCAACTGCAAATGTTTGCACGTCGCACCGCAACTCCAACAAGAACAACAACAACAAAACAACACAGAACTGACAATGTCTCTGGTTTTTGTGCAACAATTTTACAAAATGAGGTTTTCCAGCAATAACAACAAAAATTTCATAGATGTGTGTGTTGGTGTGTGTGCAAAGTATTTTGTTATTTCATTTCCTTTTTTTATGGCACTTTTTTTTTTGTCATGGCTGCCGGCCAAATAATTCATTTTCTTTGGCAGTCCTTGACTTTGATATAAAAAAAAAAATGTGAAAAAAATGCATAGAGCAGCAAACTTTTAGATAACAAAGTTACGATACACTTTTAGTGCAAAGGATTTAAAGACTATGGAAGTTGGTAGTTTCTAAATGGATTGCGTTGAGTCTTAGTATGTAGAGTATATATAGATTTATGAACTATTTTGTTTATTTTTACTGACACGCATTTCAAGTGGAAACAGGTTTTTCTTCAAAACTAACAAATTTGCGGAATGCCCCATTTTTTTTGGATAAGAAAAATACTTGTTGAAAAATTTTTTGTTTATTTTTTATTCTAACGTCTTTCAAGTTGAGACTAGAGGTGTCCAAACTGTATCTGAGGTATGCTAACAGCTTTTGCGGAATTCGCCTTGGCCATTCATTTTGCCTTAATTTTTAAGTATATCGGAAAATCCATCAAAGATCGCTTTGGTGAAAAAAGAAGCTCGGAGCTTTTAGCAAAAATCTGAGCAAAACTTGGGAATAGGTCTAGATTTGGTCATCGGTCGCAATTTGACCAATTTCTCCGCCATAGCGTCAAAAATTTTTGTCATTTAAGCTGTCACATGCGACATGCGTCTGTTGAGAAAATATATCAAAGATGGCTGTGGCAAAGAATAAAAAACGGATAGATTAGTATTTCTAAAAGAAAAGAAAATATTAGCTTAATAAAAAAATTAACTAGAAATATAGCCGACATGACGACTCACCATATGGTCTTCACGAGCGTCTTATATTTGCTGTCATACAAGCTGTCATCTGCACAGTACAGTCTTCTAAAGCTTTTTCAAATGACTAAAGTTTGTTAAAAAAATAATAATTTTATAGCGAAATATAATATCCAAATTTGTTATCCGTTTTCAATGGCGGCGCATATTGTATATGTCATTGCCCGTAAGTCAGCAATATGACGAGAGTCTTCTATAAACAAAGCGCACTGCCTCTATAATAATATGGTACCATATGGTAAAAGTTTCCATGTTATGTAATTTTATCTAGTTTTCGTCAAAAAAATAAAATATTTTCGATATGACACTCAAATATGTCAATATGACGCAACTGGCAATCGTGTGTTGGACTATGTTATCTTTAACTCTTGTGTGTTATATCTTTATTAGGTATTTGACTTATTGCAGACTTCTTCTCTTCTAAGCTTTAGACTTTAAACATTTTAAATGTGTTCAGAGTTGTAAAAGTTGTTAAAAGTTTTCATGGACTTAAGCCAGATATCAAAATTTCAAAAAAATCGAAATAGTGCTTTGAACAACTAACTAACTAAAATTAAAAATTTGTATATCTATATAAAAAACAATCGATTTCTATAAACCATTCGAAATGGTGCTTTGAACAACTATCGAGAGCTAACTAGATGACAAGATTAGCCAATAAAGACTTAAGCGGTTTTTCTTTGTTTCTATGTGGATGACATAATAATTAATAGCTTTTGCTTATAAAATAATATAAAGTAGGTATATATAATTGTTTTTTTGCGAAGTGTTACTTATTAAAAAAAAAAAAACTGTTGCCAAAAAAATAGGACTAACTTTTCTCTTCTAATAATAAGAATTACAGTTTGAAGTGATCGATAACTTTTTCAAACCATTTTTGTGCAGTTGCGTCGAATTTTAGACTTGTATTCGTCTTACTTTTTAACAGATACTTTGGTACTTAAATCTCAAAAGAAAATGACAACTTTGCATATCGACATAAAAAACAATCGATTTTTATTGGTAACAAAATTTGGTGATTTTTATTGAATTTGTCTGATTATTAAAATAACTGAAAAATTTTGTAAATTAATAGCTAAAAATATATAATAGTTTTTGTTTTCTCCTTTTCATAACTTATCGATAACTATAATAATTGCTTGCTTAGCTAATTTTTTCTAGAAGTTTTTTGTGATTTTGAAAAGAAACTTTTAAATTTTGCAAGTAACCTATGGGTAACTATTTCTTTGAGAATTAGAAATAGAATATTAAGTTATCGATAGCTTTTTTTGCTAGAAATCTATCGCATATTTTTGACTTATGTTATATCTGCAGATTTTTTAGATGTTTCATTTCAATAGAAAATCATAAATTTTTATGTCGATAACAATAACAATCGATTGCTTTTGGTAACAAATTATATATATTTTTGTGTATCGTGTGTTTTTGAAAATAAATAAAAAATTTTGTAAATAAAATATGGTTAATATTTTTGCCGCTTTTTTATTTAACAAATTAAAAATTAATTTTAGAGATTTTTAGTTATCGATAACTGTTTATGGATAACATTTTCATTAAAATTAGGTTAATTTTTTGCTCCTGTTTTGTTTAACATATTAAATGGCATAAAGATTAATTTAAGAGATTTAAGGTTATCGATAACTTTTCAAACAAATGGAATCATTGACTTGTATTCTTACCCACGCTCGCCTGTTTATCGACCAACTTTATACGCAATTCATTGTTGTACGACATTTTTTTTAGGGCTTTTGTTTTTGAAACTCAAATTTCCATAAAAATTTGTATATCGATAATAATAATAACCAACAACTTGTGTTTTCAAAAATTGTACAAGCTTGGATTTAAAAATTTCATAATAGCAAAATTTTCAATTTTTCTATTTTTCGATAACTTTTTTGAACAAGTTGATATTTGGAATCCCAACACATTTTATAATTTATTTATCGAGCCTAGTACCATTGCAAAATTCAGCTAAAAATTCAAATATCCACTGAAAGTGTATAAATATAAAACCGCGTAACTATGAAAAATATATCTCGGACAAAAAAAGAACTGCTAAAAAACTGCTAGGAAACGGTTGTATATAATGGAAAGCCGCAGGCGTGACTTAGCCACGCACACTTCATGAAAAAGCCGTAAACTTTTTTTTTACGACTTACAACACCAAAACGCTCGAGCATATTTTTTGTGTCCTTACTTATATATTTTGTTTTAATTTTGTCAGTGATGTCATCGTTTTAAGGTTGCGTTTGCTTTTGCATTTTTTTCCACTATATATTTTACATATAGACTCACATTTTATTCATTCCATTTCTTGCAGACGGAACTTTCACACAATCTGCAACAATTGTCGGAGAAGGCACGTTCCACGACCGAATTCATACAGAGGCTAAAGGGCATGAGCGACAAAGTGACGGTAAGTCAATGACTCTCAGTCGGTGGAAAATATAAAAATTTATTTTTTTGCTATTTTTTATTGTCTGTATCATCTCCAACAGGAATCCTGCATTGAGTTCGAGCGTCTGGTGCATGCACAATGCGAGGCACTCATACAGGCCATACACGATCGTCGGGAATATTTGCTAGAGGCCATACGCAATGATAAGGATACCAAAATCAGAATACTTAAGGTATTTTTGCGGAGTAACTTGGGTTTGTGCAAGAATATTGATGGATTGTTTTTGGTATTTTTAATTGCAGGATCAACAATCAAATTGTACGGGCAAATTACAACAGACCACAGGACTTATACAGTTCTGTATTGAGGCATTGAAAGAGACTGATAGTGCGGCCTTCTTGCAGGTTAGTAGAGTTTATTTGTGGTCTATATGGTTAAAGTTTTGTATTTAGTGATTTTTTACGGTTTAAGACTAAGAAAGTGAATAAAATATTATTAAGACTCTTCATGTAGTCAGGACATACCAAGTATAATGTCCAATCGCAGTTTTCATTCCTTTGTGTACAGCGTAATTTTTTGAAAAAAATCAAACTTAAATATAAAATGAAATTTTTTTAACCCACCTATGACCGATAAGTCGCCTGAAGGCCTTTTGCATTTTCAAGGCTTTCGTATAGCTTTTAATCTATAAGCTCGACCTTCATGACATTTAATGACTTTTATCAACATTTATTTAGACTTTATATATTTTACAAGGCCTCTAGAGTCTTCATAGAAAGGTTAAAAAAGTTTTAATTGAACATTGCACACTGGTTCCAAATAAATGTTTTGTTGCAGGAATAGGAAAAATAAAGATGTGAGCCTGAAACTTTACAGTGACACTTATTACAATTCTTAAAAATCAAGCGTTAATCATTTCTAGAGCACCTGGGTTATACAAATACTATTACTGTACATTCGAAAAATTGACTTTCTAACAAAAAAAAATTGTGTTTGGGACCAGTGTGTATTGGAAAAATATTTTTGGTGAAATCCTCTCTTAAAGCCTATGGGAAATTTGCCTTTCATACAAAAAATTACATTTTTAATAAGGGTGTTTTAAATTAAGAGACTAAAGCATGAAAGAATGAATATATGTACTAGGGCTGCCACCTTCTTCTTAGATGTTGATCTCCTGTTCTCCGGGCCACATATCAATTTCTCCGAGCAGTTAAAAACTTCGGAGTAAAAAAAAATAAAAAATATTTCCCATATGGCGAGAGAGCAGTGAAAACGCACCTAAACAACAAAAAAACGTTCTCTTCCTCTACGTTTACGAAAATCTCAGTGGCAACCCTACTATGTAAAAATATTCCCAAAGACGTCGGCTGAAGCCATTTCGTTCAGTTTAGCCTAATTACTTACTCCGATGTTCAAAATATATAAAAAGTTATGATTAATTACGTCAAACAATAGAGGGAAGGAAACTAATTAATATTTGTTGATATGTATGCCCCTGCCACTGAGGCGTTTCGAGATCTTTCTTCTAAAATATCATTATTAACTTTGAAATAGTAGAAAATGTAGCGCTATATATCATGATCCAATGCATTTTACAAGGTATCACAATTATGTGCGCCAGCTTGGCTGCGCAGAAAACTGGTTCAATTTTGTATGGCAGCTATATGAAATAGTGTATCAATTTTGATGAAACTTCACATAATTGTTTGGTCTAAAATAAAATATAACTGACATGAATTTGGTCACGAAATTTATAAAAAAAAAAAAAAAATTTTTTTTAGCATATTTTTTCTGAACTTTATGTATTTCATATTATTCTACACATTTGTGTAAAGTTTGATCATTATTGCTCCACAATTTCATATAGTTACCATACATAAATTGAATCTGTGCTCTCTATTTCAAAAAGACACGAATAAAGGACCTGCGCATTGCGTCACCTTCTAATGGTTGGATCAGGGCTATATATATATTTCGGGTTTGAAGAGGATTGGCAAAAGATAAAAAAGAGCTTGACATTTGTTTATCCTAGCTCTTATAGTCTCCAAGATCTAAGCGTTCATACAGACAGATGGACAGTAATGTCTATTTAAATTTCTTTTGTCCTAACCAGGTTCAAGATAACGTTTGGGGTGTCCCTTTGTATGCCAGATACAAAAACTCGATATACGCCTTTTCTTAAGGTAGATGTTGTTTTGTGAAAAATTCAAAGTTTCTTATTTTGAGCATAGAGAGTTTTTAAGAATATGAAGTGCCTGCTAAAATAAATCGTTTCAAAGAGCAGCTAATGCAACTCATATTATTTTTGCTGGGAGTGTCCTTTTAAGATATGCATCTTACAATATTGTATCCAAGATTTGAAATAAGGTATATAAGGTATCTTATAGCACTGAACGCTGGCAATCAATTTTTTTGATAAGGCTTAGGTTTTTTTTTCAACGTATTTCTTGATTTTTCGGACCTTAACTTTTGAAAGACTGACAAGATGTCTTAAAATCTTATTCTAATTTTGCTTTCACCCCTTAATTAAACGATTGAGATATGGTAAAAACTTTGGTTAACGTGCTAGAGGCTTAGGGTGGCTTGAAATTAGTCACAAATATTGTCCAGAGGTGGAAAACAAAAGGGTTGTTAATAAGAGTCAAAAGTTAGTTCGAGAGTAAGTTAACAATTTGGAGTCAAGTAAAACTAATAAATTATATAATAAAAAAGTTGACCTAAAGATGTTTTCAAATTAATATTTTTAAGAAATTTTTTATTGAGTGCAAATTTTTGCTTTACAGGTCGGCTCTATGTTGATCAATCGCGTTGCCAATACGGACATGACCTGGCATCAGGAGGTAACCACTGCAGCGCCGCGTGTTTCACCCATTGTGGACTTGACCCTAGATGATGCGGCCTTGGCGCGGGCTATAGACAACTTGAACTTTATACAAATGAAAGGTAAGTTTATATACACGTCTATATAGACGCACTACAGTACATTTGCTAACAAACTAATGTGTAAACTAAAATTAGTTAGGAATTTACTTAAGACTAAGTAAGCACTTATTTAAAGCCAGCTATAAGCACCAATTATTTGTCTAGGAAAACAATAAACACTTAATAAATTCGAATAAATGGCTTCTCATTGTCTTACAAGCCGCTGGGCATAAATTCTGTCACTAATTTGTCTTAGGTAAAGGTGTGACATAACAAGCGCACATTGTAAATACTCAGTACCTAAAACAAAACACACCGCACCACACACATATGTACACCCCTCTCTGCCAATCTATTGACAGCTCTGTGAAACAATAGAGCGCTCATTACAAGTCATTGAAAAGTGCTTGAAAAGTGTTTGTTAAGAATAGTTTGGGTTGTCTGCGGGGAATACCCCACAATAAATTTTACTCAGCCAAGAAGAGTTGAAAAGTGCAAAGTGTGAAATAAAAGAAGCCGACAGCAGTTTGACTAGGGTTGACAAATTTCCCGTGAATGTAACTTAGACGCACGGAGTGCAACAAAAATAAAACCAAAATTTGTAGGAAAGTGTTGAAATTTGATGCTTGCACTTTGTTTGTTGTTGTTTCTAATTTATGACTATATAGAGCTTACTTCCGTCCTGTTTTTAACCATATAAATAAGCAATATATATATAAAGTATATTTTTGTTATATATGTCTAATGTTTTGTGCTTCTCTTTTATACATATCACAATACACATAATGTTTTGTATGTGCCGCTTGCTCTCATATAAATAATAAAACATAAACAAAAAAAAAAACAATTAGCTGTCAAAGATGGAGATGAAAGATGTCCGGCAGGTGAGCAATATCATAATGCTTATATTAAAACAAAAAAATTCAAATTTATTTAATTATTAAAACACAATCAACCAAAAAATAAACAAAAGCAAACATTTCGAAAAACAATTTCACAAAATATTCATTTAAATTTAACTTATATATTTTTGTGTATTTTTCTTTTGTTTTAATATGCATATAAACAAAAACAACAACTCTTGCTCTGGTGATTTGGCTCTCTCACACACACACATACACCCCACACACATAAATACTTCCTCTCTTTTGTACGCTCTTTGTCAGCCATTTTGTTTTTGCTGCGCCTACGCATAATTTGTCCTTTCCTTTAGCTGTCTACTATAAAAAAAAATAAAGTTAAATAAAATAATGAAAAATATTTATATAAAAAAAAATTCTGTCAAAATATTTTCACTTTTCCGGCCTGGCTGCCATGTCAGTACGCCGCCATTTTGCCCACAACTCACGGCTGTCAGACGCGCATTGCGCTACTGCGGTCAGCGTATGCTGCGACGCTAACTGCGCTGTCGGCATTAAATTTTTTTTTTTGCACATCTTTTTGCTTGAAATTTATTTTTATACTTATTTTTATTTTTATTTGATTTTCATTCACTCTGCGTGCTATTTTTGCTTTATTTGTACATTATTTTTATGCCGCAGCTTTAGCATTTCCCTTTTTATGGCCAAATATTTTCATTTAATATGTATTTTTTATTTTTATAAATTTTATATGTTTCTTTATATTAATACACTGTAAGAGTTGTGTAAAAAGTGTTTTAATTTTGGGAAAATATATGTAAAGTATATAACTGCAAGGTCTTTTGAAGCGTACAAGTTCGAATATTTGAATATTTTTTGGAAGCAACTTGAGCAAAAGTCGAATTCAGACAGAATCATGTTTATGATCCTGGGGCACGGAAACTTCCCAAAAATGTGTATCTTTTTTAACACAGAGTGTTTTTTTGATGGACTACACTTGCCAGAATCTCAGATAGTTCCAGGTAGATCCGATCACCCATTTCTATAAATCTGGAGCCGCCTCAGCTTCATCGAATTATTGAGACGAGAAATTCAATTTTAAATAAATCTTATTTTCAACAAACTCTTGCAATAAAATGCATACCGTAAAAATATTTCGAATCTTTAAGATATCCAGAACCTGGGATCTGCCTTTGCTTTTGATCGTAACAAAACAGTCTGAATTTAAGATTTTTTGTTCATAAAATTGTGACATAAGTTTTTTTCTTTGTCAGTTTCTTTGCTTAGAATTTTCTTTTTTTTTTATATTAATATTTAAATATTGTTGCCATTTTTGTATTAACTATAACATTTGCTGATTGCCTCATCTAACAGATAGCAAATAAAAATACACCAAAAAAATTGATTTTGTTTCAAACAAGACCCAAAAATCGTTAATAAATAGTTACTTACGATTACACTAGTTTCCAAATTAAAGCATCATCGAGTGAACCTTCGTAAAAATGGGTTTTTGGGTCGAGAAACACGAAAATGAGAACCTTTTTTTTTAAGCACCGTTTTCGAGATTTTTTTTTGAAAAACATGTTTTTGGGCACTTTTTTCAGTTATTCGTCAATATCTCGTGAACGTACGGAAAGTTCACTCAAAGTTTTACGTCTTCACGAATTTGTATGCAGCTGTAGTCTTGATTTTTCGTTCATGGTTCCATAACATCTACAGTTCCTATCCGATTTCGAAAATCTTAGACTCGAAATGATCGTAAAAGAATTCTCTTTTAGCTTTTTTTCGTTAATAAAAGCAAACAAAAATTTGTAATTTTAAAAAATGGTCGAAAAAGATATTGACGAATAACTGAAAAAAGTGACCAAAAACATGTTTTTCAAAAAAATCTCGAAAACGGTGCTTAAGAAAAAAAAAAAAGTTGTCATTTTCGTGTTTCTCGACCCAAAATTACCCTAAAAAACACTTTTTTACGAAAGTTCATTTTTCGTGTAAACTAGTGTTATTTAACATTTAATGTTCAAGCCTTAAATAAGCCAGAAGATACTCTGAAATTGAGATTTTGGATTTGGACAATCTTAAAATACAATTTCTCGTACTCAACTGTAGAATAAATACGTACCATTATAGAAAGGGAAAATCAAAAAATATGTATGCTTAGAATATTCAATATAAAAAAAAACTACAAAAAATGTCAAATCGGTATGTGTAGTAGGAAATACAGATGATCTGTTAACATCAGCGTTTACTGATGTTAACTCGCTCTCATTATGTTAAGTAATGCTAAGCTAGGCTAAATGTGTATATACTTGAAGTGGGAGAGACATTCGATGTTAAGTGTTGATTGAGTTAAGACGTGTACGGCATTAAGAAAGTAAATAAATTGTTACGTTAACGACGCAATTGTGGTTTTGTTTTAAGATCGGTCACCTACCACAGTATGAAAAGTTATTTTTCCTACAAACATAAAAAATTATTTTTGCGTCTTATTAAAAAAAAATTTTGAATATTTTTATTTATGAAATTCTTTTTTTTTTTTAAATAAAACACGTACGATTTTCAAACAAATCTACAAAATCTTATTTTCGAATTTGTAACAATATTTAAATAAAATTAAAAATATTTTTAAAATAAAAATTTAGAACCTTTGAAAATTTTGAGTCGTGTTTTAAAAATATGTTAAATTGTTAATTATATAATACAATAAATTTTATTTGTAATTATAAATTCTTTTTAGAATGTGCTTCGCCAGTTTGCAAAAATCCAATAAAATTTGAAATAAAATTTTGTTTTTTTTTAAGATAATTTGAACTTTATTTATAAAGCATTTTAAACCCAAAAAATAATCTTTTGCACTTCATTACCCACTTTTGATCTTATTAAATTATTAATTATAATACAACACATTTTATTTAAGATTTAAAAATTCTTTTTAGAATGTGTATTGCCAATTTGCCAAAATTTTTTTTTTTTTTTAAGATAACTTGAATTTTATATATAAAGCATCTCAGGCCTAAAAAAAAACCTTTCCACTTCATAACCCACTTTTGATTTTATTAAATTATTAATTATTATATAATACATTTTATTTAATATTATAAATTGTTTTTAGAGTGTGTATTGCCAATTTGAAAACATTTAATAAAATTAGAATTTTGTTTAAGATAACTTGAACTTTATATACAAAGCATCTCTCAAAATTCTTTCCACTTTATTACTCACCTTTGATCTTATTAAATTATTAATTATAATATAATACATTTCATTTAAAATTATAAATTCTTTTTAGAATATGCAAAAATTTCATAAACTTTGAAATTTTTTTTTTTTTATGATTACTTGAACTTTATATATAAAGCATCTCAGGTCTAAAAAAAACCTTTACACTTCATTACCCACTTTTGGTCTTATCTTACAATTTTTTTTTCATGCCTGTTTCAAGTTTAAAATATAAAAAATTTAAATTAAACATTTTCAATAAATTTTTGGTCTTTTTTGGCGTAATATTTAAGGAACACTGAAAATATAAATTTAAATTTTTTAGTTTTAGCAGTATTCAGAATAAGTAAGACCAAAAACTATATTTTTTTTTCAAACTAACCTTAAATTAAATAAAAAAAAAACCAGACTATATACAAATACAAGACTATTTTCAACACCAAAACAACAAAATCCGATTTGTGATTTTTTTTTTTATGACGTTTTGTCATTTTCGAACTGCGTATGGGCCTTTACCCTAAAAAAGTGTATCTCATTGTCGGCTTATCCCAAATTTATCATCTTACTTATTTCTACATATTTCTTGTGTCGTTTTTGCGCTTGGTTGACCTGCTTCAACTTCACTTAGCCTTGTCACTTATTATCCTACACGCTTTATCCTTTTACTCTAACATTTTGTGTATATCCTTTGCATTCTAATAAATTTTACAATAAAACTTTTTACCTGACATTTGACATGCTGAAGCTTTAATGTCCTAAGATTATGTCAAGCTACGACGCCATTTTAATGTTTATTTGCGGCATTCTTTGTAGCGTAATGCCGTTATTTGCGTTTTGTGAATCATAAATTTTTATTTAAGTCCTGTCAGAGCATTGAGAAAGCCTTCCTAGCCCATTTTAGTTTAAGTATTCGCTTTGGTTTTTTGTGCTAAATGTTTTGAGCTTGCTTTAAGCCTGCTGCGTTCATTCAACTTGCTACATTTTTTCATTACCTTAATTGTTTGTGGCTTGTTAACAAGTTTTTCTATTTCTTAACTTATTCGCTGCAAAGAAAGTTTTTAGCTAAGTCTACGGTTTGGCACTTTGGGCACTTTTTGGTTACTTCCGTTTACGTGCTGCGAACACGGCTTTATTTTTTTTATTCAAATACTAACGTATAATTTACTGAAACCTGCGCCACGCCCACACGAATTAACACATTTACATAATAATCGGCATAAATACACACACTATTTTAAATATTTGGTTTTTTGTGCAAACTAATTGCTAACTATAACAACTACGCCCCCTTTCACGCACAGCGCCCATGACGCCCACCATATTGCCGACGGATTGTTCGGCGGAAAATAATTCCGTAACCGTTGCGTGGCAGCCGCCCAATCATTCATTTGTTGAAGGTTATGTTTTGGAGCTGGACGATGGCAGTGGCGGCGAGTTTCGGGTAAGTTTGGGTTTACAACCCATACCCTTAACTGCATCTAAAACTAGAATATTTTTTTTACCTTTTATGGCTTCGCTGCAGGAAGTTTATTGCGGCAAGGAAACAATTTGCACCGTCGACGGTCTACACTTCAATTCCATGTACAATGCGCGCGTCAAGGCTTTCAATAGCGCCGGGGAGGGTGAATACTCCGTGCTGATTGGACTGCAAACAGCTGAAGGTGAGTAGCACTCTCACTCTATATAGATATAGCAACAACTACCAGCTACTAGCTTTTTCAATTAAGCTCTCAACGCTGTACTACTTTTGCCAACTGTTTTATAATTTAATCCTTTTCGTTCATGCGCCATGAATCTGGTTTCCCAACCCCACTGCTCTGACTCTGGCAGCGCCTTGTTCTGTGCTTTGCATGTCAAACAGCCATTGACCCCTTTACGTTTCGGGCCCCACGTTGGGCGCCAGCAAAATTGTCTTGCATGCCGCGTACCATGACCGCCATTGCTTTTATACGTAATCAAATTCTCACTTGATTGATGCCTGAGCAGCGTCAGCTACCTGAGCTACCTTTACCTAGCTACAGCTTTCAGCTCTCTTAACCCTTATGTGCGCCGTATCGAAATTGGCGCGTGAAGTTATTTAATTTATAAAATTGTCAGAGCGTTTTATTTTATTGCACCGGATTCGTCCTGATGTTATTAGTTGGCCAGCATGCTTTGGTCTGTTAATTTGCAAGTTTTAATTGATTATTTCTTGCTCTGTTTGGTCTTTCGCCTTTTGGGTTAAGGTTGTGCCTGGAAGGTTTGTTCTACCATTAAATGTCAATGGTTATTTTATAAAGTGTTTACACCGCGCGACTTGCTTAAGTGATTAAAGGTTTATGGCGCGTGACGTTTGCCAAACGTCCTACACAAAATGTTTTCGGGTTAGCTAAAGTGTCTGTCAATTTTATTGACTGCCTACATAAAATAGCTGATAAGGGTTAAGGTAAAATGTTGTTAATTTTTATGGCAACTCTTTGGACAGCTGTAGCTGTATGCGCTGGCAAAAGTTATTTAAATTTGGAAAATTTCACAATTTCTTGGCAAACAAGTTACCAGCCTAACAATTTTATTTGATATGTATTAATGGAAATATTAAGAATGTGACGAAGTTTGACTAGGGATACTCAAGTTTTTCCCTAGCGAAACGTCAAATTCTTCGGAAAAAACGAGCGTCACAATCTTACGACGATCTGGCTGAGCTCTTTCTATCTCAAGTGACACTCTCATTGAAATTGTTTCCAAGAAAGGTCACTCCAGAAGTGGAAAATTTTCGCATAATTAGATTCAAAAAAAATTTTAAATTAAAAAAAAAATTTTTTTTCTTTTTTTTCTTTTTAATTCAATATTTTATATATCATGTAAAAATAAATTTTTGGGTCGATATCTTTATTCGTTTAGGAGATATGGCTTATCAAATAAAAGTCTAAAAATTAAAAATTCAATTTTTAGTTATCGATAACTCGATAAATTATCGGAATTTTTCAATAAAATTTGACGTGGTTACTATTGGCTAGTAGCATATGTAAGAATCATAAAAATCTAAGAGGTCGAGGAAAAAAGTGGCTTGCAGCACTTATTTTAAGCTATATAATTTTTATAAGTTCATTTCATCTGATAAATTAAGCCCCAAGCTAATTAGCTTGTATGAAGGGAATAGTAGAAAAGAAAACAGGACATCAGGGATCCTATTATTTAGAAACCTCAATCACGCAACTTTGTCTGCGGTAGCGAGATGTGAAAGAGAGTTATTGGAGGTGTAGAAAGCTTCTTCTTTCTATAATATATAATTTCTTATTATAGATTGTTATCAGCTACAGAAGTTAGTTGACACGATACTATTGGTCATAATGTGTAGTTTATAAATTAAGCAAATTGGACCTTAGATTCATCAGAGCTCTACTCTAGCAGTGCAACCTAAGCATGCCTAAAGAGATGTGACGTCACTAAACAGCCACTATGCTTATTAGCGCCATCTTTTGGTGAGAATTTTTTTTTTTTATATTTCATACAATGAAGTTTTCGGGATTAATTGTAAAGGTACGATGAGCCGCAGCACGTCACAGCTGTGGCATAACTTTCAAAATGCCGGGATCTTGCTCTTTTTTGAGGTTATAGGGGTCTACGCAGTTCGAAATATTTCGCACGGGATCGCAAAATTTTTTGTATGAAGTTTTGCCATTCCATGCGAAATATTTGGAACTGCGTATAGGCCTTATGTTAGAACTTTGAACCTTGGATTCGGAATCAGCGTTTATGACTTAATCGCGAAAAACACGATACAATTTTTTCTTCGGGTCTGGATGTGCGACGTTGGTCATTTTAGCTTTTGGGGTCGCTGAATCCAAGCTCAACTTCAACCCCATGAGCCACCACTTAAATCTTTCCTGTAATGATATTCGAACTCACAGTAGCTTAGATAATAATTCTAAGGAAGTCAGATAAAATTAACTCAGTAGACAGCTTTAAAACAATGTAAAGAGTCGTGTGTAAAAATTCCAATGGCAACCACAAAAGGATTGGCTAACCATCATTGTCATTCTTTCACATCATCTTTATCCTCTTGCACGTCTTATTGTATGTGCAATTCAATTTCAACTTAAAAACCAAGATATCCTGCTATTTACTCGATAAAAACTAAACTGCTTGTTGTGATAATCATAAAGTCATATCCGAGCATAAACGAAACCAAACAATAAAGTCCAGGAGCTGCGATTACTTTGCGGTTTCTTTGGCCACACAATTGCCTTTAGTGGCTAATAAAACAAAACCGGGCTGACTCTAGTCACCGGGGAGTCAATGAGCAGCGACGTGAAGTGTACGGAGTCCACATAGACGAAGTCATCGACAGCGTCAACAACGTCATGCTCATCGCCAGCTGGGTTTCTCTTCCTGGCTGGCCACTTAATGCACCACAACAATAAAAGTAAATTTAATAAAGTACGAGCACTCCGGCCGTAGCATACTTGGCGGCGCATAACAGCATAAACTATCAACATTGCAATGAAGCTGAGTTGCTTGGTCTGGGACTGGGGGCAGGTACCCCCTGACTGGACCAGTTGCTGGCCACTTGAGCGCTGACAATGGAGAAAATTGCAGCAGGCAGCTGCTCTTGGCTTCTCTTGTGCGCTACTCTACTAACTTGTTTTTTTTGTTTTTGCTTTTCTTGTATTTTTTGCAGTGGCCTGGTTCACGTTTGATCCCGTGCTTAGCGGTGGCGCCGGCTCTGGTCTAATCTTTAGTAAAAATAATGCTACCGTCTCTGTGGAGGGCTGGGAGCATCGTGTTGCACTTGGTTCTGTGGGTTTCTCACGCGGCGTGCACTATTGGGAGTTTACCATCGACAACTATACAGCAGATACGGATCCGGCTTTTGGAGTTGCGCGCATAGATGTGGCCCGGAACAAGATGCTGGGTAAGTGTACATATATAGCTATGTATGTCTTGTAATTTTTGTAATGGCTTACTAAAGCTTAGTCAGCTTAAAAGTATAAGCCAAATGGCGTTGCTTCGAACTGTGCCAATTGAAAATTCAATTAAAAATGCGCCACACCAAAGGTGAAAAACGTTGCAAAAGCAAGAGACTAAGAGAGAGAGAGAGAGAGACTGGTGCACACTTGAGTGGAAAATGCTTTTAAAAAGTTAGAAAACAAATTAAAGTTGTGCCAATAGCTGCGCAGCGCCATCTAGCGTTGACAAAATGCCAGATTGCGTATACGCAAAGTTGGCAGCTAATAAACAACAATGGCGGCTGCAAGAGCATTCGAAAGAAACTTTTTCATTTAGCCACATCGATGGGAAGCCAATAAAGTGGGCTATGGCACAAGTAAGGGGCGTGTGGGTAGTGTTGGAAAGCAAGCAAAAGTTTTGCGCTGCGTAAAGCGAGCAGAACTTTGGAGTTTCATTTACAGTCTAACAGACAAACAAAGCAGCGGAAACGTAGGTAAACACACGCATACACAAACAAAACAAGGAGTAGACTAGTATATACCCTTACGACTATCCTATACAGGCTGCCACAAAACAACTCTTGTATGAAACTTAATATACCATTTTTTTTTCCAAGTGTAACGTACTTAAAAACAAACAAAGAAAATGGAAGACGCCTAAAAGTATGCTTCAAATTGATTGAAAAGGCTGCGTTATTTGGCTGTGGGTTTGGTTTAGAGCAGGGACAAAAGTAATTAAAACTGCGACACTTAAACTTTTACATTGACAAACTTTACTCTTGTGTGCAGAAGCAAAAGATACAAATGTATCTGCTAGTACGCTTAGTCTATACTTATAGCTGCAGGCGCAATTACAAGCTGCAATTTGAAGTTTACTTGGCTTTTATTTTTTTTGTGTAGTCCTCGAATAACTACTTACACAAATTATTTTTAAAGCAGCTCACGCGCCATTTAACACGTGCCACAGGCAACGCTAAGCCACTCAGTTTGCAACACTTGCAACAGCAGCAGCAGCAACAGTTCTAAAAAAAAAAACACACAAACTTTTGGCTCCTTGCAAGTTTTCAAATTAAATTTTCATATGCAAACGCATTGTTTGTGCAGTGCAGCGCAGGATCGGGTGGTCTAGGGTACTGGGTATTGGATGCGGGATACTGTAGCTTAACAGACGTTCCTAACGACAACGAGAAGTTCTTTGCGTGCTCTTGGCGCATTTGGCATTTAGTTTGCAATGCGCAGGTGGCGCCCCCAAGTGACTGACATTGACACTAACAATGCAGTTGGCTTGCAACTTTTTACGCTGCTTGCAACGTTTGCTCTGTTGTTTTACGAGTTGTTGCAACTTTAGTTGCTGTTGTTGTTGCAACTGTCATTTATAATTTGACACAACGTAGAAGAGACACAACAACAACAGCAACAGCAGCAACAACAACAACAACAAGCAACACACTTCCAAATAAATGCTGCAATTGCTTTGGGACTTGCCAAGTTAAGAACTGACAGCTTTAAATTACTGCCAACAAGCAGAACTTGAAGCCCGACGAGATCTGCTGGACCACATCACTTGGGAATAAGAGTTTTTCACAACTTATCCGTGACGCGAGACAGAATATCAGACAGTATGGTATTATCTTTTAAATATGCAAAAGATGTGGCGGCAAACTTGAGCTTAGACAAAAGCAACGCATTTATATGAAATTTTATTAAAAATTCTCAAAAAAAAATAAGGGAAAACAAAAAAAAATTGGGATTTTATTTCCTCTTAGGGGAAGTACTTTTTCAAATCGAACAACACTTTTGACTTAAAAATTTTGATCCGTACAAAATCTATAGGGAATGGTGTTGAACTATACAAACCATTATAATACGTACCTTGGTTCAATAGTTATTTGAATAAAAATTTGTTTTCAATTTTAAAAATAAAAAAAAAATCCGGAACAACTTTTATTATTAACTACACTAGACTACAAATTTAAAAAAAAAAATGTTGGAATGCTCAACATGTTTTACTCATATCCGTAGTAAAATGACATGCTTAAAATAAGTCCAAAAATTTTTCCGTGGAACGGATCTCGAAAAAAAACTTTTTTCGAAATTAAAAAAAAAATGTCTGTACTTAAAAGCAAATATATCTGGTGGTACTAAACTGATATTGATAATTTTTCTACTAAACTATAGTTATGGAATTACACATCGATTATACTTGAAACATATTTTTGTCAAATTTACGGCTTGGACGCTATTTATGCATTCATATGAATATTTTCGTAATTTTTAGCAAAGTTTTGAAAAAAATCTATTTCGAACGTAAATTTAAAAATTTAAAAAAAATTTTTAATACAGTTTTTTTCATGGCTCGTAAAGTTTGATTGATTACGAAAAAAATTAGTGATTCTTTAGCAAAATCGGAGAAAAAGTGTGGAAATAACAGGAAATTCTGTAAAAAGTCAAAAATGTCAATTTGTTTTAAAAACCAAAAGTTTTAAATGAATAATGCGTTAGTTTATAAAGATATCGGTATCAAACTTGGCATTCGAAATTTTTTTAGAGTTCTCAAGCTCTGTATCAAATTTTCTCAAGATCGGTTGACTATAACATATAGAACCCATAGGATCGATCGTTCATAAAAACTGGTTTTGTCCGATTTGGATAAACAACCACTCATTTTCTTCGTGATCGAACTAACTTTACCATGAATAAAACTATATGAAAACATTTTGTAAAATTTTTAAATTTACGTTCGAAATAGATTTTTTCTCAAAATTTGATGAAAATTACGAAAAATTTCATATGAATAGAAAAAACGAAACCGTAAAGTTGAAAAAAATATGCTCCAAATATAATCGATGGGTAATTTAATTGTCTACAGTTTAGTAAAAAATGTTCAATATCAGTTTAGTATAACCAGAGATATCTGCTTTTAAGTAGTGACATTTTTTTTTTAATTTCGAAGAATGTTTTTTTCGAAATATCTCGAAATCCGTTCCATGAAAAAATTTTCGGAAATGAGTAAAACATGTTGAAGATACATTTTGCTATAAACTAGTGTTATGAAATAAAAACAGACAAATAATTTTTATTATTATCCCTTTTTTTATTAACTAATGACTAGGTAAAATTTTCAAAATTTTTAAACACATGCTTTTTTTTGTAGTATAGGAAAATTAAATATTTTAATAACTAGTTAAAAAAAAATAATTAATCAAATACTTTAATTCTTTTAAATACAAAAAAATTGCATATTGGAATAATTTTGTTTACATACTTCGAAAAAGTGCATTTAATTAAAAGATTCAATTTTTTTTGATATTTTTGGAAAACAATATTTTCTGTTTTAGTTTTATTAAGTTAAGGTTTAGATAAAATTTTTCAAAATTTTTAATTTGATTTTTAATTAAACTTAAGTAAAATTTGTAAACACATATCCCATATTTTTGAAGCATTAGTCATTGTTTTTTACAAGGCCATTATTTTAATATTCAAAGGTTATTATTTTTTATCTGCTGGTGTCGTGATTTTTTAAGATTTAACAGTGGAAAATGTATATTTTTTGAAAGTTTTTCGAAAACTACAAATAAATGTGACTTTTAAGAAAAAAATTTTTATTTTAAATACCGATGCGCGTAAATTTGCATTTCCTTAAACCAAAATCGTCAAATTAAAAAAAGGTAAATGCTTAAAATTTAAAAAAATTAAAAACTTAAAAATAAAAATTTTGAAATTTTACTCTCAAGAAAAATATTTTTTTCTTTAAGGGCCTTCTTGAATTCCCTTTTTTGGGATATTTTTTTTTATATGAAATTTTGCGTATGGGTCTTTAAACAAATCAAATTAAAAAATGAGAAGTTTAGAAATAGGAAATTATTAAAGTGTAGATGGATAAATTTCATACATATTTATTTATAATACAAGCAGTGGCGGACCCCGCTAAAGCACCCTCATTGGGTTAATTATGGATTCTATTCAGTGTCGGATTTACGGTGGTTCGGACCCCCCTCCCCCCAAAAGTTACTAAAATGAGTTGAAAGTCTTTTGCGAGCTCTGATATATACACTTCGAAGTGAAGAAACCGCCCAAGACGATATCCCACAGCCGCACCTGAATACAAGTTTATTTTTAATTGTATTTTATTTAAGTTTTAAATTTATATTATGTCAACAATTTCGGAAGACTGATTGGAGGTCCTTTTGACGAACCTAATAGTTGAGTTTTCGTCAAGTTCTACTCGAGGGAGTATGTAGGTTCCTTAGTTCGTGAAGCGTATCTTCTATCAGACTATACTGACTTCTGCCTGAAAATTGGAGATGATACCAATAAGCCATGCTTTCATAATTATAAACTTGGCTTTTGTTTTTTAAACAATATTTTTGCTAGACGAGTTAACTGGAAGAAAGTGGACTCGCTCCAAGGGTTCAGATCAACTTGCCCATTGCGTCACATCCAGTTGAAAAAACTCAAAGGATGACAGAATTGAGTTGTATTCGGTCTAAAGGGATCAGATTTTCTTTCCGAGCAACTACAATTCTTGACAAATACTTCTTGAGAAGCTTCAAAAGAAAAAACGCGAGAGATATTTTCCGTCGATTCATCTTCTTATAGATAAGCCACAAAATGTGAAAACATACTTTTAAAATGTGCGAATCTAAGATTTGGTCTTGGGGGGGTTCTTCACTTCGAAGTGTATATATATCAGAGCTCGCGAAAGACTTTCTCGTGAATCCGCCTCTGATTAGAATCCATAATAAACCCAATGAGGGTTTGCATATCTTTATTCTTCTGATAAATAAGGTGTCTGTAGAGCTAAGCATAATTATGATACTTTGGAAGCGATTAATTTAGTTAGTTGAGGGTTGGAACCAGAAAGTTACACCTCATAACACTTACAAAATCTTCTAAACTTCATCAGCAGACTTAACTCTAATCGCTACTTTAACAATCTTCTCGCTTCAGGCAAAGATGAAAAATCCTTCGCCATGTACATTGATCGTCAGCGTTCCTGGTTCCAGCACAACTCCGTACACGAGCGTCGCGTCGAGGGTGGCATCACCACGGGCAGTACGATTGGCGTGCTCCTGGATCTGGAGCGACATACGCTAAGTTTTCTGGTAAATGAAATGCCGCAAGGTTCCGTGGCATTCCGAGATCTCTACGGTGTGTTCTATCCGGCGGTGAGCATTAATCGTGGTGTAACCCTAACCATGCACACGGCTTTGGATGCGCCCAAAATGGACTACTTTTAGAGGATTATATTAGGAGTTAGTATAGTGTATATAGAGTCCAGGAGGCATAGCGCTTAGCAGTTATTGGTGTCTATAAAGCTTGCATATAAACTAATTATATATAAACTTTATATATAATAACTATGCTAGGGGTCAAAATTTAGTAACATATCTTTGCATATTATATACAAGTTTTTCGCTATTTGGGGGCAGTTGGTTTGGGGTTGGACGTTTGTAAAACGCGCAGCATGTTTTGGGGAAATGCATTTTGATAATTGCTTTTAGGCTTATGTACTATGTAAAATGATAAAAAAAAAAAACTTTGCTTAATTCAAAGAATTATAACGTATATAAAATTGTAAAGCATTTAACTGCATTTACAAAATTCCATGTAAAATAATAAACTAAATAGTTTCTATGTGAAAACAAAATAAATAAAAACATTTTAAAATGTTTTGCATTTAGCGCAAACTAAAGCCAAAAATCAAGCAACATGCAAAAACAAAAAAATAACCAAAAAAGCAAATAAAATTTAAATGATTAAAATAAATGGCAAATAAAAGCAAATGGAAAATAAAACAAAAACTAAAAAAAATAAATAAAACCAAAACCCAATTAGTAATTAGTGTAGTTGAAAATTGTATTTGTATTTGTTTATGTATAAGTGTGTGTCTGTGTGCAATTTAAATACATATACCAAATACATTTGTGTATTCAAATTGCATAAATAAAGGGCTTAAAATATTATGTGCAACAAATTTTTAAGACGCCATAGTAACACTAAAAAATAAAAAAAAAAAATTGCCAAAAATATTAAAACCATATTAAAGCAAAAAATATATTTAAAAAAGGGCGTATAAAATGCTACAGCCATGCCCACTTGTTTTTAGTTTAAAAGACTGAATAAGCATTTGCAAGTACATTAAAAAAAAAATACATGACAAAAGCCCCAAAAAACTAAAAAAAAAATACAGCACAAAAATTTACGCATTAAAATTCAAAATTCTTAATGTTAGTAACACAAAAATATTTAAACTTTAAATATTACTATAAAAAAAAAAAAACAGCACTTAAAACTAACGCTCTAAATATATTAAATCATAATAAAACATTTAAAGCCAACTTGTTTGCTTAAATACAAACACTTATTAAATATATAATTAAGTTTTTTTGTACATATTAAAGCAACTTTTTTTTTAATGTAATTATTTAAAACTACTAACAACGGCTACACATTTTTTGTAAACAAAAAATTATGCAAAAAAAAAAAAAAGTACATATACTTAACTATTTAATATAAACTAAATAATTTTTAAATTAAACTCTATGTATGTACGAAAAAATTATTAAGCAAAATACAAAAATACAAAAACTTTCAATTTAAGCGCAAAACAATTAAAGTTAATTACAATTACTATGCATGTTTAATATTTATAATTGTAATAAAAACAAAAAAACCAACAAGAAAAATAAAAATTAATTGAACAAAAAATTAATGGCACACACATAAATGAGTTTATTTATAAATATTTTATAGATGACAAAAAAAAAATAGAAGCAAAAGCGTATTAAAAACCAATCAAATTGTTTGCTTTTCAATGGATAAACCCCAAACTGATCCAATTGGGGCGTTTTAGACTTAATGGTAATCACCATGTTATTTATCGATTAAAAAATTGGCTTAATGACATTGTTTGAATAATTTGGCTGAAATATTCCAATTATTGGCAGCTAATATGATATATGTTTAACTAGCCGAGAAAATGCTGAGTACGTCTGGAATTTTTCTTTCCAATTTCAGAAACTTACTTGCGTAAAGTTACTCCATTGTGATCAAGGGTTTGTATAAGTTTCGTCCAACAAGCGAGAGAAACTTTTGAAAACTATATCTTTATGTGCTCAAGGATCTGCCTTACAATATCTTTATATAAAGGGTGTTTTTTTTTAATAGGGTCCGGATTTCCGAAAGGCATATCTCTGAAACCAGCTGTCACTATTGACAAATGTCAATGTTATTTTATACAGTAAGGCCTAAAAATTCATCATGGAAAGATTCACACCACAACAACGTTTAAAAAAAAATCTTCGAGATTTATTATCAAAATAAATGTTCTGTTACAAAAAATTATTGAGCTTTTCGCACAATTTATGGACCGAATTAATCGTTGTGTTCTTGATCATGTTCGAACTCATTTGACATTCCACGACGTCCGTCCACCAACCAGAATGAGAACAGCACGGTTCGAAGAAAAAATCGCTGTTGTAGAGGCCAGAATAGAGGAAAATCCAAATTTATCGAATCAACGAATATTTATTGCCAAATTTACGTGGCATCGATTTCGAAGAGATCTGGTTTCAATATTTGGGATCATTACATTAATTTTTCTGTGCTTTATTTAAGTTTGAAGTTCGGACGCGCTTAAAAAAACACCCTTTATATATCAGACAAGTAAAATATAACTTTCTTCATCTGAGCCTATATGCTTAACTGCTTTATGGTTTGACGGATCGTTTAAAAGCAGATTTCGAAAACTTGCAGAATTCAACCAGACAACTATGGGATATCCAGTAGGTCATTTGCTTACCCAGGATGTCTACAACGAGCTATATCGTCCCTCGCTTGTGTTTCAAATCTGTCTATGCTGAAGGGGTGCTCTTTTGGCGAATTCATAATTTCTATTAAATGAATTTCATAAAAATAATTGTATTTTTAAAAAGTGTAAAAAAATAAGAATAACTTTCACAGAGGTGCAGGACTAGGCCTTGAGATAGGTTTTCTTGCCCTGACCAGTCAAATATGGCACCAGCTGCTCGGGTTGGATTGTCGATTTTATTTAAAAATAAATGTATTTTTTATTATTTGCACATCAAATTAACATTGAGTAATAATAAAAAAAAAATTAATATAAAAAATATCGTTTCTTTTTTGGTGATTATTGCTATATTTAATTTTTTCTCATGATTAACAGAAATTGTATATTTAGACCGTAATCATAAAAATTCCGAAGTAACATAGGTACTACCAACAACTTCTGAAATAATATATTTAACAGAGTTGGCACGTATTCAAAGACTATGGATTTTTTTTAAATTTTTAAATTTTGTGCGATTCTATTCAGTCTTCATATCTTTATCTGCACCTGCGTCATAGTAAGTAGGACCATTTGAAGATAGCATCAAGTTCTTAAGCTGTTCACATAAAAAGGGTCATCAATCTTGAGGTTTCTAAATCTAAAATTTCAAATGAATCGGAAAATCTTCATTATCAATAGAAAAAACCGTTCTTGCCATTCACTTTTTAAAAATAATCCCTTTCAAATGTTGGCCGCAACTGCGCCGTAGCTCGTCCAAGCGGAGGTTCCTATTTTCGATGACGCGTTCGAGCATAATCCGTGGTATCTCGCGAATAACACTGGTAATGTTGGAGGCTATTGATTAAATCGTAGCTGGATTATCCACAAACACTTTAGACTTCACGTAGCCCCAAAGGAAAAAGACTAACGGTGTGATATCACACGATCTTGGTGGCCAATTCACCGGTCCGGAGCGTGAAATTAATTGTTCACCGAATTGGTTCCTCAATATGTCCATTGTTTCACGGGCTGTGTGGCAAGTAGCGCCGTCTTGTTGAAACCAAAAGTCGTCGAGAGCTCGGGCTTCAATTTCAGGTTGCAAATAATGCGTTATCATGGGGCGATAACGGTCGCCGTTGATGATTACGATCTGACCAGCGTCATTTTTGAAGAAATATGGACCGATGATTCCACCGGCCCATAAACTACGCACTGGACGAGGTCTATGCGGTCGAGTGTCATTCAATAATCAATATTGGGTCTAACATTTTTTGATGGTATGGCAAATAGTGGTCTCAGTAGGTCGATTATGGCGAGCATAAAATGGCCTAAGCGCGCGAAAAACATTCTTTACAGAAGGCGAATTTTCGTAATATAATTGTACGATTTGTAAACGTTGTTCGGGTGTAAGTTTTTCCATGATGAAGTGGCAATGAAAACTGAATAAAAAACACATGGCAACTTGACAGTACTCACGCGTGGTTTATCAAATAAACCTTATTGAAAAAAACCCTCAAGATTGATGACCCTTTATATGCAGGATCATCAGCCAGCTTTCAGCGCCATAAAGCTTAACTAGTGGGATGAGCGTTTTGCGTAGTGGTTACTTCGCTCGGTTACGGTCTGACCAGCGTAGTTTTTGAAGAAGTATGAACCGATGATGATTCCACCGGCCCATAAACTACCATAAACGACCATAAAATGGCCTAAGCGCGCGAAAAACATTCTTTACAGAAGGCGAATTTTCGTAATATAATTGTACGATTTGTAAACGTTGTTTGGGTGTCAGTTTTTCCATGATCAAATGGCAATGAAAGCTGAATAAAAAACACATGGCAACTTGACAGTACTCCGGCGTGGTTTATCAATAAAACCTTATTGAAAAAAAACCTCAAGAGCGATGACCCTTTATTACTATATGGCAAATTTCAAACTAAAATTTTATTTACCTTGAATATTTTAGTATTAAATTACGGTTAATAAAGATGAAATTAAAATAAAGAAAGAACGAATTTTGTAATTAAATAAATCACAGAAGATTCTGAAACCACTAGTTAAATATCTAAATTTCCTGTACTTTATTTAATACAACCTCCTAGTCCCCAATCCAGACTTGAAATGATTTAGAAACCATAGCCTTTTATTAATATTTAATTAAAAATCTTAATTTTTGCACTTCATTTAATACTACTCTCTATACTGAGTAAAACGCGCCATAAAACTTCAAGATCGGTCAAGTACAGGCAAAGTTATAAGCAATTTAAATAGCCCTCAAAATACAACAAATACGAGAAAATAAAAAACAACACCAAAAAAAAAATAATTTTTGATTTTATGATTGGCGAACAGAATTTGACTTTCTGAGTACCAGGCGAACAGAAACGATAGGCAGTGGCTGCCAAAAATCGATTGACACTAAAAGTATGCTACACTTTTTTTGGAAAATTTTGTTCCCATAAAAATGCAACTTTAAGCATAACTTTTAAACCGCTAAAGTTATTTGAAAATTTTAAATGCCAATTTGCTTTAAATTGAATTCTTATTTTAACTTAATTTTAAAAATGTAATATACTTACAAATTTATATGGTAAATAATTATTTTAAAAGTATTCGAGTTAACTACGAGCAAATAAAATAAATAAGTATACGCGCTGTGTAATTACTAACAAAACTGCACTTCAAATTTGTTAAGATGATGAACGGCTCAGAAGTGAGGCTTATTTCCAAGCGAATTAAAGTTTTTCAAAAAAAAGTGTAGCATACTTTTAGTGTCAATCGATTTTTTGCAGCCGCTGCCTATCGTTTCTGTTCGCCTGGTACTCAGAAAGTCAAATTTTGCTTCCACAATCATAAAATCAAAAATTATTTTTGTTGTTGGAGTTATTTGGTTTGAAGGGGTTTTTTAAATTGCTTATAACTTTGGTTCTACTTAACCGATTTTGATGTTTTATGGCGCGTTGGATTCAGAATATATAGCAGTATCAAATGAAGTATAGATTATTTAAATTCTATGTCTTCTTAATCATTTTAATTCAGTTGCATATCTGATTTCCTACTCTGACAGAACGTAAGCTGCCATGGAAGTTTTTACGATTTCTGTCTAAATAGCCAAATGGTTTATATATTAAGAAATGTTTAAATATAGTATATATAATTAATCTTTTTTAAACTCCTTTTTCCTTATTTTTGTTGCCATTTTTTTTCTCATATTTGCTCTTTTTGGAAGGACTTTTCAAATTGCTTAGCATTTTGCTTGTCCTTAACCGATTTTGTAGTTTTATGGCTTGTAGGATTCAGCATACAGAGTAGTATTAAATACAATACAAAAATTTAGATTTTTTATTCAATGAAAATCATAAATCGATTGATATTTGGTTTTTCATTAAATGATATCAAAATCTTACTTTCAAAAGCATGGAAAACACAGTTAAATATTTAATTCCATAGGCATTTCATTTCCGGTTTAAAGCAAACAAAAACATACCAAATTTGATTTAATTCGCAGCTTTTTGACTTACATTATACTTGTATGCTTCTTCAGGTTACTTGTAAAACTGCCGTTTTTATACTTACCCTTAAAATGCTTCTTAACCTAACTTTCTGTAAAAAAAAAATGTTGCAGAAGCTTAAGCATTGAATAATTTTAGTTTTTAATTATAAATTCCTATTACTTTTATTTTATTAATTATTATTTACCTAATTTTCTTATTGTCTGAAGACAGATTGTAAATAAAATATTAGGAGAAAAAAAAAATTATTAATCTTCAAAAATCAATTTGCATATTTTATCAAATTTTAATTAAATCAAACACTAAATTGTGAAATAAACACTTTGCTTTTAAATGCCATATTTAACTTAGAAAATTTATTTTTATCCAACATAGTCCTTTGAGTTTTCGTTATTACCAAAATAAATAAAATTATAGCTTTATATATAATATCTACTAGTATGATAACAATCCATTTTTTTTTTGCTTAAATAAAAAAAATTTATTTTGAAATTTAGCAAATAAAATTATTTTTTAATATAAGACATGTCTACAAATCAAGCCAAATTAAGTTCTTAGTACGGTCTCCAACGTCACAAATACCTAACTCATCACATTTAGTTTTGTCACTTAATTTAGTTTAATTTAATTTAAATTTGTTCCTTAAATGCAAAAGAAGGAAGTCCTTTGCAGAATGTTTTGAAGGCGTGACTTTAAAACTCCCAATTTTTAATTTTTTTTATTATTAATTGTATGATTAACAAATATACCAAGTTTCAAGTCTTACCTTTTTACTTTTAACCATTTTTGTATATGTTTTGAATGAAAATGAAAGCCATCTTTAAAATTAGTTTCAAATTGATTACATTATATAAAGATATCCATTTTAACAAAATGGGCACTTAATTTTTAATTTCATATCGAAATGAATTTTTTCTTAGTCTAACATTTCTTTAAGTAATTCTTATATGCATTAAAATTGACCTGTGCATATTAAGTATACGTAAACAGCTAAGCATCTGAATAAAACTTCTCGAAGTTTTTTTGTGTGTGGGGGTGAATTATATTATTTTTTGTTTTATTATATGTATATTATATTATTCAAAAAGTGTTTTAATACCTATATTGGCTGCTTAATCTAGTTATACACAAAGGAAGAAGCACATGATAAGCAAAGGTTGCTATATAGATACATACAATGATACCTTATTTACAGAATATAAACATATTTACATAGAAATTAATAAATGTATTTTAATTACTTTTTTTATATTTTATTTCTTTAATTTAAATTTAATATCATTATACTTTTAAAATTATATAATTTTATACATTTTATTAAGAGTAACCTCTGTCCAGATGTCTAGTCAGGCATATCCATGATTGAATGATCCATATTCACCAAATACGCTCATGGGGTGAATATTATTCTTGATTCGTGAGTGGAAGAAGGCCATATCGGACTCTTCAATATTACATCGTCGTCCAGAAATGGTATTTAGTTGGACAAAAAGTCCTGCTTGAAATAGACTTTTCTATTCACATACAACTTACTGTTCCTTTTAAAAATATAAATTAAATATTTTGTATAAAACATTTATTTATATTTAATAAAGTTCCATGAGAATGCCATTATTTGGCATTATTTTATATCCCTTCTGAAGTACTAATGTTCACAAAAACTAGAGTTTTAAAACTTACCTTTTTTTAATATTATTCAAATTTTTGTCATATTTTTTTTTTTTAATAAATATAAACACACATTTTTTTATACATTTGTTTGATTTTTTTTTAATTATCAGTAAACGAATTTTCTCCGAATCTTTTGTTAATGCTTACAGTATTCAAATTTACATTTATATATTAAGTATACGTTATAAGTTAAGTAGACATATGTAGGTACTTGAGTTGTTTTTATTTCTTTTTTAATTTTGAATTATTAAATATAGAATTATTAAACCAGTTATCTACAGCATATCTTAATCTAAGGAAGTAAAATTTATAAAAAAAGGGTGACACATCATTGACAAGAATATAAACGTTTTTAACCACAAATTTTATTTGCATATATATATTTAATTTTAATATCATTTGACTAGTTTGATTTTAATTAGCCCCAGTCCAACTGACCTATAAAGCAGCACGATTAATAATCCAAATAAATATAGAGCATTCTGGATTCGTGAGTTTAAAAAGGCGTGACAGACTCTACATACCAGAATTCGTATATAGTTGGCTAAGAAAATTAAAAAAGTTTCCCTCACATACAACTTATAGCATTTGCTTTATTTATAACCCATTTCCTTTTAAAACAGTTTCCTTTAGTGCATATTTAACACGCCATTATTATGCTATCCATTAACTCTAATTGGAATTTAGAAATATGTTGTGGTTTTTTTTTTTTAATTTTTATATGCCACTATTTAGTTTTTATTTTTTCCACTTTCATTAGTTGGTAAAAATTTATGCAAGCGAAAGTTCATTGTGCCAATTTCTATGCCTGCCACATGTTTAGAAAAATGTCCTGCTGTGTTTTTTACTTTTTGTTGTTTTTGTTGTTTTTGTTATTCGCCACAATGCACATTTAGTGTTGTTTAGTTGTTCAACACTCGACAAAAACTAAACAACAACTACACTCTTATAAATTACACACTTAACTTCTGCCAGGGAACGACAGCAACAATTTTTGATGGAGTCAAAATGGTGTCTCACAGTGGAATTTCCTGTACACTTTTTTTTTTTTAAAAAAAAAGCCTAGGTCTCTATTTAGCTAATATTAGCAACAAATTTTAAAAGCTTAGTTATTAGAATTGATAAATTCGGATTCAAGTGTATTACACTAATAAACGATCAACAAAAAAAAAAAAAAATCTTTTTCGTTTTCAATGATTTTCATAACACAGATGGACTTTTAACGCATTAAAATAAAAAGCTCAGTCAATGAGTCTGAAATACGGATTATTTATTTTACATTAACTTAATTCCATTTTAAAGTGTTTCATTAAAATTTACCAGTTTTGTAATCAGTTTTGTATCAACAGGTAATTGTTGTAATTCAAATAAAAATACATGGTTTATTTTATTTTGCGTTTACAAGGCTTAACCGACCATAAAATAGTCGGTCATCCTAATATATTGCAAATCATATCGTAAATCATTAAAAAAAATGACAGCCATTTTTTCGCAAAGCCTTGAGCATAGTAGATTAAATAAAAAAAAGAAATATTTTCCTCCCATGATCTAAAGATCGGACAAAAAAAGTAAATCTATTATTTTTTGGGAGTGCCCCGAAAAATGTTTTATATTTTTCTCGTTATGAAAATTAATTCAAATGGTGGACAAAAACTTATATTTAATGCGAATCAAATCGATATATAATACATTATAAGATCAAAAAACGAAAAGTTCTTTATAAGAAAGTTTGACTGTACATACATTTGCAGAAACCAAATGTACTCTCTTATTCAATGAGTAATGTTTATAAAAAGCGAAGAAAAATTCTTAGCAAGCCACATATGTCAAATGCAAGAGCCGCCATTTTGCATTGCCAAATGCATTAGTATGCGAGGGTGTGTGGGTGCGTGTGTGTGTTTAGTGTGACCGTCTTTGACAATGCAGCAGCTTTAGAGCTCTAAGCGAAATTTTAATGAGCGCAAAAAAAAATATAATATGAAGCAAAAACTTTTGTTATTTTGGCAGCATTGTTTGCTGTGTTAGTTTTAGTTTGTATTGTTGTGTGTGCGTGTGTGTTGGAAAACGCATCAAAGTGCAATTTTTATATCCGGGTTTTCATCAAGTTGCAACAACAAAAAGCAGTCATACAAGAAGGAAGGGGGAGAGAGCGGCAGCCATAGTGACACAGTTGCCCCTGTCTGCCATTTCCGCTTCCGTCGGCGACACTTAAACCAAGCAGCTGCGCAGCTAGCTTCATAAATCATAAAACTTTCGCTGCACGTACAAGGATGATAAGCAGAGCAAGAGGGGCAGTGGGTTTGGTAAGAGAGTGAGAAAGTGAGCGCAGGACATAACAACTTGGGGCTTGGGGTTTGGCTGCTGCCAAATGCCGCAAAGTGTTGAGTAAATGTTTTCGCGCCTCGTTGGCTTACAAATTCCCCAAACGTTTTGCAACACTTTATTGTTATTGTTGTGTATCTAGTACATATTTTAATATGCTGGCAGCTTAAAAATGAAAAAAGTTTTATGCCAACTTTTTGCCGCTAATAAACTTGCCCCAAAAAGTTGAAATATCAACACAACCGACATTTCTGCAACACATTTATATTTAATTTTAAGCACAAAGCACAAAGACATCAAATATATCAAACCCATATCAAATTCAATCCTCAACCGCCTGACCCTCCTCGTCTGCTGCTCCAGCATTGGCCTCAACCTGCTCCCACTGCCGCAGCAGCTGCAGCATATAGGGCTGAGCAACGCGACGCGAACTGATGCCCCAGCACATGTCTATATGGTTCCAACGCTTGTCTGGATACATATTATTGGCCACCACATTGGGCAAGAGCTTGGCCAAACGTTGCACATCCTCAACGCTGGCTAGATAGTCGTTTTGAGCATAATGCAGAGCTACGGGCACGGTTATGTTCTGCAGCGGATAGTCTGGTGGCGTGGCACGTCCATAGATGCGTTTGTTATCCTTCTCGTAATCGAATTGACAAAAACGATTGTTCGATGTCAGCTGTATATAGTGCATGCCCTGCTTCAGGCTGCAGCCAGCAGGAATATGTCCCAGCACTGCGGGAACCATGGTCTATAAGCGAAAAACCACTGCTTCGATTCCCATCCGAAGTTAAAATTAATTCAAGTCTCACTTACCATATTCAATTCCTTGGGATTCTTGCCCAAAATTTCAAAGACATAGTGCAGACAAGTTTGTAGCGCCATCTGTGACGACAAGCAGCTTCTATAATACTGTTCCATATGTGGAAACAGCTCGATTCTACGATCCCCAAACACATTCTGTAAGGAACGCGCCATGGGCAACAAAGGTGCCTTCATATTATAACAAAAGGCAACCGGAGCCAGCGCCTGCATTATGTGTATCTTCTGATTATAACTGGGTCGCATGGAGCACATAACAAAGAACGAGGTGGTGCCCTGCGAGTGACCAAAGTAGCTGAGTTTTGTAAAGCCAGTTTTCTGCAGCACTGCGTCCACCATGGCGGGCAGATCGTATACGCCAATTTCATGCCAGGAGAAGTTCCAGAATTCTTTGTCGGCATCTGGATCAAGCGTGGTGTGATTGCGTGAGTAGCGATTACCACGCACATTGCCCAGCCAGACATCATAGCCGGCATCGTAGAGATAATAGCCCAGACTGCTGTTGATGCCCATGAGAATCCAAGTGGCGGAGCTGTCTATTAGACCGTGCATCAAGAGCACAGGCTTGGCACCCGGACGCGCTATGCGGTGCAGCTGTAATATGTATTTGTCTTCGGTGGTAACAAAGTGCAGCTCGTTGGGGTACTTATATTTGGAGAGCAGTTGTGGCTGTGAAAGGTCAGCAAAAGCTAAGAAAATATTTAAAGTTCGAGAGATGTCATGTACGCACCGTGGTAAGCAGCGCATCCTGCAGCACCGTAGCCGGAAAATTATCCTCCTTATAGCCAGCTTGTATTTGGCTTAAAAGCGTTAGAGCCAAGCAGACTTGAAGCGTGTTGCCAAACATGTTGAGCGTTCCAAACGCTGCGTGTGACTAAATGGACTGTGGAATGAACGGCGGCAATTAGTACTAGAAAAAAAAACCACGGAATAGTATTAGCTTATAATAGCTTATCAGCTGTCATGCATCGCTCAATTGACAGCAAAACAATTTAAAACAGCTTTTCAGCACTAGCTCTAGCATAAAAATTTATCAATTTCGACTGTTGTCATAAAGCTGTCAGTTATTATTGTCAATAGCTTTAATGAACCTAACTTAACGCCTTAAGTGCATGAAATTTTGGTTTTAGGACTTAATGCAGCATTGCCATATCAAGCCGAATGCCATATGGTTAGCCAATTAACAGCGCCTACTCAAAAGGCTACAAACAAATACGAAATTGGTTTGCGAAAAATAAAAGGAACAGAAAGCTTCCAAATTTGGTTAGCTCCGTGCCAAAATCAATGTTTGAACGTTTAATTGGAAAAATTAATTTTTAATTCGTTTGTGGTGGTACCCGAGGCTACCAGAGGACCGACCCTACACCAATACACACACACACCCACAAACACTCTCACTCTCGCTGAAATACTTTTGATGGCGGCAGCTCGACGTCCATTTTGTTGGTTGCGCCATTTTGACTTTTGATATGAGAGCTGCGTTCTTCTTTATGCTTTATTCAATGAACAGCAGACATTTTCAAACACATACACAAGTACACTCACATACCTACTCGCACACATACTGTTGCAAACATGTCCAACATCAGTGGCGTTGACAGGAGGGGCGGGCTACAGCAGAGCACTACCTTATCGTAGTTAAGAAAAATTATAAAGCTCTTGTTTCCATTTATTTATTTAATTGAGCTTTATTTACTTTAATTATAACCTAGTTTGTATCGGTTGATTGCCAATAAAAAAAATAAAAAAATTATCAAAAAAAAAAAAAAATTCCTTTAAATATATGAATTTTCATTAAATCTAGGTTAATAATTATAATAATTATATTATTTCCATTTTTTAAAAAATAAATATTTTGGTCTTGAATAATCACACGTAGCCAAAAGACACCACTCAAAGGATAATCCTAGAGCAATTTTTTATTTTTATTGAGAAAAAAATTAAAATTTCAAAATCATATTTTTGTAGACCGAAATTCTAAGTACAGGAAAGTGGGATTTTTGATCGAAACGGCATAACTATTTCATACAACTACCATACAAAAATTAAATTTTTTTTATTTTTTTTTAAATTTCATTTATGATCTGTCTTAAAACAATCATTAAATTATATGAAAATAATTAAAACAGGAACATAATATACGAACTGGTGGACAAATTTAACCTGCGACCTCTTTTTCAAAGATGGAAGCCTTTGATAGTGTCAATAGGCGTTATCTGTGGATCTCAGCTCTCAGCGCAGAAACGGCATCCAATGGACGCCCTTCAAACAACTCGAGGATGTAGAATATGCAGACGACATATGTCTTTTAAGTCAAGTGCCAAGACACCTACAGGAAAACCATGATGCTATTAATTTTGAGTCTCGTGCAGCTGGACTAGAGGCCAACCTCTCCAAAACTAAGGCTGGTGGCTACGGTGCTAACTCTTCCCCGTCCTTATTTATCAATAATGAGTTTGTTGAATGCGTAGGCGCCTTTAATTATCAAGGTAGTACGGTGACTAGAAGGGGCGGTGCAGACGAGGATATCGACGCGCACATTAATAAGGCATAAGCTGCGTTTGGCATGACATCAAATCCATCCTGTTTTACGGTTGCGAAACTTGGAAACGCACAAATGCAATCGATGAACGCCTACAAGCTTTTACAAACAAATGCCTCCGACAAATTATGAGCATATGGTGGCCAAATCGCATAAGTAACGTCGATCTGTGGAACGCTGCAAATCAAATCTCTGCGCCAGTAGAGGTGTGCAAACGTAATGATTTGGCCATACACTCCGAAGGCCAAATGATATCATTGCACGGCAAGCACTGCGGTGGAATCCGCAAGGCAGATGACGACGTGTTGGGGCAACTGCTAGGACGTCGATTGACGTGGAACTGCAGGCAGCAAATTACTTTTGGAACGACCTTAGCGAAGCATCTCGTAATAGCCGTCGGTATAAGCGCATGGTCGAGGCCCTATGCTCCACTGGGAGTCAACGATAGCAGAAGAGGAAAAAGATTACTTTCAATTTAAAAAAAAAAATAAAAATTTGCGTGAGACTCCCCAATTGGTTTCTCTTTATGATCTCCGGCCGGAATCGCAAAATAACGACACCTTACAGTATCAAAAATGATTTGGTTAGCATTTACTTAAATGTAATATGCCAAACGAGAACTGGAGAGGAGCGGACGCATAATTGATGCAAACAGCTGTTAGGAACAATATGCCGTTCCAATTTGTTGTAGGGGAGCGAAGCTAAGCTAAAGCGTGCCAACAAAAAAAGAGCGAACAAAAACTGCAGCAGTCGTTAGAAGTAAGAGCAACAGCAAAAAGAGAGGCCTATGCAAATGCTGTTGCTGTATGTACGTATGTAAATATAATTGAGCTTCACAGCTGTTATATACACAAAGCGAGCGAGCGAAAAGGGTGTAGTGGGTATACGATCAGCTGATTTGCAATTAGCATTTAAAGAGCAAATTATAAGTAAGTGCTGCCGAAAAGTAAGCACAATATACAATGCTTAACTGCAGCAAGCAAATATTAACCCTAAAAACCACAAATTATTTTTTATACGTTTGTCCTCATCTTAGTCGATTCGACGAAGATAGCGTTTTATTGTTCATAACTCAAATACTAAAACACATAATATTATGCAGTTAGTTGAATATCAAACTTAATACTTTTGAAAACATGAATAAACTATAGTTTTAGCTTTTTTTTTTTATATAAAAACAGAAAGTCTCTTCATTTCACACTTTATAATATAATAACAATTATTAGAAAAAACATACAATATTTAAACAAAATCCACAAAATGCAGCCTTAAGAAATATAAAAGTTGTGCAATTATGTTTATTTTGTTCAAGAGACATAAAGCTCCACTTTGTATTCCCCACAACACTCTTCCCAAGTCATGCGACGCTTCATAGTTTGGCATAGTTATTTATTTATTTTTTCCCTTTTTTTTGGCTTATCTATATATCCTGGACATTTTAAATTAAGATTTCTTGCATTATTATATATATAATGATTCCAGACTGTGTTTTTATTTGATCTTTACAATTCAAACTATTTTCTGCCCTTTAAATACAGATTATCCTTTAAATACCATCATTTATACACATTGGTAGATAAAATTATGGCATATTGCTGCACATTTGAAACCAAGTTTCAACTCAAACATTGCTTTGAATTGAATACCATCTTCTTAGCTTGTGCTTCGGGTAAATTTTTATCACTAAGATGGTTTTTTATAATACATTGATAACGATCAGCATTACATTCTCAAACAATAGGTAACAAAATCACGCTCGCAGTAAAAAAATTCTACTAAGAAATACCCTTCGTCGTTTTGACGAACACCAACCCCTGGAAACTGTTATACGCTCCGCGAACATAAAAAAAAAGCATTTTCTCGCGGTTTATGCTCGTCAACAAATTAAGCTACAATTAATTTGAAGAATGAAAGTGCATAAGCAAAAGAGATACTGACAAGAAAAAGTATGATGCTCGTCGATTCGACTAACATTGTGTGTCTAGGGTTAAAAAACACAGATGAGGCCAATTGTAATGCAATACATATAACAGTATATTTGCGAATATTTTACAAATGCAAATTTATTTATTTCAAAATAAATAACAGCGGTAAAAAAAAAAATATTATATAAAAATATTAGCATACACTTAATACTTTTAAATAAATAATTTAATAAAACCAGAAAGTTGAAATATCAACACAACCGACATTTCTGCAACACATTTATATTTAATAGCACAAAGCAAAAAGACATCAAATATATCAAACCCATATCAAATTCAATCCTCAACCACCTGACCCTCGTCTGCTGCTTCAGCATTGGCCTCAACCTGCTCCCACTGCCGCAGCAGCTGCAGCATATAGGGCTGAGCAACGCGACGCGAACTGATGCCCCAGCACATGTCCACATGGTTCCAACGCTTGTCTGGAAACATATTATTGGCCACCACATTGGGCAAGAGCTTGGCCAAACGTTGCACATCCTCAACGCTGGCTAGATAGTCGTTTTGAGCATAATGCAGAGCTACGGGCACGGTTATGTTCTGCAGCGGATAGTCTGGAGGCGTGGCACGTCCATAGATGCGTTTGTTATCCATCTTGTAATCGAATTGACAAAAACGATTGTTCGATGTCAGCTGTATATAGTGCATGCCCTGCTTCAGGCTGCAGCCAGCAGGAATATGTCCCAGCACTACGGGAACCATGGTCTATAAGAGAAAAACCCGTAGACAAAGAAAGTGGATGCCACTGCTTGATTTGCTATGATTGCTTCGAATCTGATCCGAAGTTCCACTTACCATATTCAATTCCTTGGGATTCTGGCCCCAAATTTGAAAGCAATAATGCAGACAAGTTTGTAACGCCATCTGTGACGACAAGCAGTTTCTATAAAACTGTTCCATATATGGAAACACCTCGGTTCTACGATCCCCAAACACATTCTGTAAGGAACGCGCCATGGGCAACAAAGGTGCCTTCATATTATAACAAAAGGCAACCGGAGCCAGCGCCTGCATTATGTGTATCTTCTGATTATAACTGGGTCGCATGGAGCACATAACAAAGAATGAGGTGGTGCCCTGGGAGTGACCAAAGTAGCTGAGTTTTGTATAGCCAGTTTTCTGCAGCACTGCGTCCACCATGGCGGGCAGATCGTATATGCCAATTTCATGCCAGGAGAAGTTCCAGAATTCTTTGTCGGCATCTGGATCAAGCGTGGTGTGATTGCGTGAGTAGCGATTACCACGCACATTGCCCAGCCAGACATCATAGCCGGCATCGTAGAGATAATAGCCCAGACTGCTGTTGGGGCCCATGAGAATCCAAGTGGCGGAGCTGTCTAGTATACCGTGCACCAAGAGCACGGGCTTGGCGCCCGGACGTGATATGCGGTGCAGCTGTAATATGTATTTGTCTTCGGTGGTAACAAAGTGCAGCTCGTTGGGGTACTTATATTTGAAGAGCAATTGTGGCTGTGAAAGGTCAGCAAAAGATAAACATATGTTTAAAGTTCGAGAGATGTCATGTACACACCGTGGTAAGCAGTGCATCTTGCAGCACCGTAGCCGGAAAGTTATCCTCCTTAAAGCCAGCTTGTATGTGGCTTAAAAGCGTTAGAGCCAAGCAGACTTGGAGCGTACTGCCAAACATGTTGAGCATTCCAAACGCTGCGTGTGACTAAATGGTCTGTGGAATGAACGGCTGCAATTAGTAGGTACTTGAAAAAAAATGCAGCGTTGCCATATCAAGCCAAACGCCTTATGGTCAGCCAATTAATAGCGCCTACTCAAAGGTGACAAGCAAATCCGAAATTGGTTTACAAAAAGAAAAAGACCCACAAAGCTCCACTTTGTGTTCCCCACAACGCTCTTCCCACATCATGCGACACAGATATTTATTATTTAATCGCTTTTTTTTTTGGCATTATCTATGTATCCTGGACATTTTAGATTAAGATTCCTTGCTTTATTATATATATAATGATTCCCTCAATCCAGTAGTTTACAAGACTTGAAGACTGTATTTTTATTTGATCTTTACAATTCAAACTTTTTTCTTTTTTTTTTATATCATCAGACTTAGAATATTTTTTAATTGATCGCCCTACCTTATATACATATATCATAAAAAACAGACCGCATACAAAAAGAAACCCGAATGCAATAGGTAACAAAATCACGCTCACAGTAAAAAAATCCTACTAAGCCATACCTTCGTCGTTTTGACGAACACCAACCCCTGAAAATTGTTATACGCTCCGTATGATGTTCGTCAATTCGACTAACATTCTGCGTCTAGGTGCCTACACTTAATAATTTTAAAAGCTCTACTATAACATATGTGCCAAAAGTTTAAAACGTTGTGACGAGAATAATTTATTTAAGATTAGTATTATTTACAAAAAATTTTTGCATTATTATTTTGGTCGTAGTTGGTAGTTTAGTTGTTTGCACTTTGCCACTTATATGTATTTGTAGTACTGGTACAGAAAATTCTAATTTCCAACTTTATACTTGCCACTGCTCGGGCGTCATAAAAAATTATTAAAATTCTTATGATGATTTATGCAATACCCAAATGAAAAGCTAGTAGACCTCGTTAAATGGTGAAAAAATGTATAACTTATTAAAGAAACGAAAAAGTTATAGGCGGTGCACTCGCTTGTAATATCATTCGACAACTGATCTGAGTCTAACTTCATATTCATCTCTTAAGTCTCGCTTAAACTTAAACGGCAAAGCGAGGCGAACTCGCAGAGAGCAAAGGTTCCCGTTCCAACCTACTCTCACTTACGCTTCATAAAATTGGAATATATTTAAATACTACTGAAATTAAGAGAAGCAATTTGCGCCAACAGAGCTTTTTGACGTCTCCTTCTCTATGTTTAATACGTTTTCGGCTTTTACCTTACTAGTACAGGTCATGATCTAACAATTAGAAGGTGAAGCAACGGTCAGGTCCGGTATTCGCGTCTCTCTAAAAAAGAGCGCACTGGCTAATTTTTTTTAAGGTAGCTATATAAATATCGTTTCATCGTGTGAATATGAAGCAGCTGACGGGATACAAGAGTACATCCACCTGTTTTAGAGCAGGGCTCGCAGGTGGAATGTTAACTTAAATCCGGCCAAATGTCAGTCGGTTTTATATGCTCTAGAGAGGAAGACGTCACCCGCGGTATGGCTAGATAGCCGGCTACTTAACATACAAAGCGAAGCGAAGTATTTTTGGGTATTACTTGATAAACGGCTAACATTTCGAACACATTTTGGCCGTTTTAAAATGGCCAAAAAAAAACCAAAAAAGTCCGTTCCCTCTACGATGTAAAAGAGCGCTGCAATAGTGGCACCTACTTGGAAATACGCTATCCAGATCTGGGGTATGGAGGCTCGCTCGAATCACTTACGTATACAGACCATCCAAAATAAGCCATTTCGCCTTATTACTGCGAATAGTACGTGAGGAATTCGAAACTGCACCACGATCTCAATCTGGATATCGTGGACCTACACATAAACAAGCACATAAGCCGAAACAATGAGCGTCAAGCCAGACACACAAACAGGCTGGCGGACAACCTTCTCAATCATAACCCCAAAAAAAATGTTAATAAGACTATCACTTAAAAATTTTATTTCATAAATAGAATAAGTTAATATTGTATAATGGCCTAGTATCTGTTAGTTGTATTTTGTTTTTGACCTAACATTTGTGTCAAGTGTGATCAAAATCGGTTCACCATTTTATATAGCTACCATACCAAAATTGAACCAGTTATCTATGCAGCCATACTAGTATACTAAAGACGTCATCTTATAAAATTTATTGCATCATTTGTACATAGTACAAAATAAGTGCATACCTATAGATATTTACAACACAATTGGAGGCACAAATGCCCTTCTTTTCGTAGTCAAGGGTCAGTGTCGAGTAAATGTGCATAAATATTTACATTTACACTATTCGACACTCAAATTTATTCAAAAATATTTTCACTTAAAAAATAAGCAGGTTTACTATAAAGTTGAGTGCAAAATATTTTGTCATAGCACCCAATGCAAAAGTCTAACACTGCTTGCCACTATATACTATATACATATATACTTCATTGCCTATGTCGCCTTTTTTATAATTGATTGCTAGAAATTGAGTTTTGCTTTTGCATAAAATATTTCAAGCGAACCATTCTTCCTTTATTTGGTTCTATTTGTAGAGCAGCAGCAGTGGCCACTGTTCCTGTTCCTGCTCCTACCCCTGTGTACCTACCCCTCTTTGGAGCATACTTTGACAGGCTGACAATGCCGACACGGCCCGTTTCATCGAATGCCTGCCAGATTTTTGGCCATGGCCAGTGAGAGCCAAAGCTTTGGAGCCGCGTCTGTTGCCAATGGCGTCGAACTGTTGGACATCTCGACATTTGACAAATAACTTAATTCGGCGTTGTCACCACATGTTGGCAGTTATTGGCAGGCAGCATTTCGAAGTTGACATGCAACGGTCCGGAAATAGTTGAATGGAAATGAACTTCAGCAGGAGCTGGCCATTGGCCACTCGGCTTTATGAAAGGCTTTAAGCAGCGACTGACAGTTGAGTAAAGTGCAGAGCTTTGAAGCGAGATATGATTTTTGCAAAAGTTATCGGTTCTAAAGACAAGGAATTAATGTAAATTTAAAAGTTAAGACTTTCGATTAAAAAGCATGTGGTAAGTTGTTTTTTTGACAAAAGGTCAACATTACTTTGTTTATTAGACTCATGTATGGGTTATTGTCGTCTTCATTGAAGGAAATATAAAAAGATATTCTGAGAGTTTCAAATCAACATCAGGTATCAGGCAGGGCTGTCTTCTGTCAGCATTACTATTCCTAATTGTTCTCGATGATGATCTATTCCAGGCGCTGGACAAGGTGAGGCGCGGCATCCAATGGAACCTTGGGGCACATCTTGAAGATCTCGACTTCGCCGACGACCTATGTTTGATTTCGTCTCGGCACGATGATTTGAATCGTACGTACAAGAATTTGGGTCCAACGATAAACCGTAGCAAAACGAAAAGCATTTCTGTGCCAGCGTCCAGGACGGTGGGTCGTTTCAAGGTCACGAATGAAAGCAGTGAACACGTGAATGCTTTCTGTTACTTGGGTAGCGTAATGACACTCGAAAGGGGGAGCTGCTCAAGATGTGAATATCCGCATAAACAAGGCCAAAGCGGATTTTAGTCAACTAAATAAGTCAAACGTGAAGTCCGTATAAGGATATGGTGGCCAAGGACTATCTCGAACTCAGAGCTTCTGAGCAGGTGCGTTGAGATTTTTGTGATTTGGGGCAAGGGAGGATAAAAAAAAAAAACGGATTTTGAATGCTGACATAAAATATGTCTCATCTCTGGAGAAAAAAAAAATGTTAAATTTGTCGGCTAGTGTTATAGACATTCGTTTCAATGATATCCTATCTATACGATCTAAATTCCATAGCGCCCAACCATTTTTGCGAATTTGGAAACTGATCTGTAGCTAGATCTGTAGGGTATGGTGGATGGGACAACAAAAAAACACATTTCGAGGAAGAATCCGGCACTCTTACGCCTAGAACTCTTTTGAAAGAAGTGAAGATTTAGCACAATTTTTGCTCGTAAGATCATAATGGAACTTGGGAAACCAATTCTTCGAAATTAAAATTAATGCTGCAGTTGCCTCATAGTTGTCTTGGTTTTTTGCTTAATCCGATGATTAAATCCCTTTTCCTTTTTCGGCAATTTAAATTTCCTGTCCTGTATAAAGTGAGGACACTTTAAGTTTAAAAATGATTTTTTCCCAACATCTGAAAATGTGTTCCAACCAAAAATTTTTTCGACTTTATTTTAGATGTACATATTTTTCACTATCAGCGAGTATTGTTTATTATGTTTTTTTTTTCACTACAAATTTTTTTAAATACTTTTTAGTGATTTCTTGCTTGCTTTCGACCTTGCCAGCAAACTGAATTCACATTTTGGCTTGCAAAATTGTATTGCAGCCTAAATGCTCTGCACTTTTGACCCACATTGCTAACTTCTACATATCTACAAATTGCCCTGCTCTAAAATAACTTAATTCGTTTGGCCCACAAAACACCTTTTTGGCTTAAACGCGTGCTCTGGCAATTAGTGCAAGTCCAAAGTACTCTGCAGATCTGTCTTCAGCTGTGTCCTAACCAAATCAGAGCACCATGAGCGTTGACTGCACGACAGGAAAATGTGTTGAAATTGACGCTGCCATCTGCTGTAGCAGCTCCAGTTACCAAGTACCAAAAACCGGTTAACAAGTTCTGGCCTTTAAGTGGGCGGCACATTGAAAACGAAACCAATCAATTTGTTGGCTAAAAAGCGTTGTAAAACAATAAATGGCTTGGGACAGCCTTTAGAGCTGGGCTCTTGGTCGACCCATTTCCATGGATCCAAGCTTATTAGGCATTGTCTGCTTAACTATGGCACTATGATTATGATCAGCATTGTTTTAGCCAACATTTAGACGCTGTGGCCTTTTTTTTGGCCATTAACCACGCACGTGACTTTTAATCACGAGGGTGCATAAATTTTTATGTGCAATCACAGTTAGTAGAAAATACATTGTATTGAATTTATGGCCACATGGGCCTACTTTATGGCTTTTGCCAACTTTGGTCTTGACTTTTGGACGGCTTTTTGCTCATTATGCTGCTGCTGCTGCCAGGAGGAAGTGTAGTGAAAAACGGCAGCGCAAACTTTTTGGCACGAAAAGTGCGTAACACCTAAAGCCAGTGTTGGGCAATGCCTTTATCGGCAGCAAAAAGTTTTTTTGTGTGCTGCTTAAACTGTTAGGCGTAGTCGAAAAGTTTACGACTTAACAGAAGTTTGGCCACGCCCCGGACAAACTGCGACGCCCTCGACAGTCGTGCCTGAACTCCGCCAGATGTCTGGCATTTGTCTAGTTTACGCGGCACTTGACTTTAACCTTTCCAAGTTGTTGGCTACGTTGAATTTGTCTTGTTGGAAGCCATGTTGCATTTAATTCAACATATTTCAGACACTGCTGTTAGACTTGACTGCAGCAAACGACTGGGACAGGCCCAGACCTACTACCACCCCACTCCAAAGCCCTGGCTGCTTACTTTGACTTGACTCTCAGCCAAGTATTTCGGCTGGGCTACTTGTTATTATGCCTGCCAAGATCTCTCGACTTTGGCTGCACCCAATGCCAATTACAATGCGTTTGCTGTCAGCCTCACTCAATGGCAACAAACCTCTCTGCCCCCTTTGGGCCACACCCCCTCTTTGCACCCTTTTTGTGTGCATTTTGTAATTACTTTTGGCTCGCTTTGTCTGCACGTGCCACTTTGTTTGGGGCGTCTGTTGGCTGCCACTTGGCTAGATCCAAGCATATTCCATTTGCCATTTTCCATTTCCCATTTGCTATTATCCATTCTGCGTTTACTCCATTTGGTTAGGAAACAAGCCTGTGCCTTTGGTCCGGCTCCGTTTGGCAAATTTACGTCCAAACGGCGACAAGTTCAGGGTCACTGGCTGTAAATTTTGTACAGCCAACAGGAGAGTACTTTGTAATTTAAAAATCATTTCATTTATTTCTTGTTTAAATTCAGTGCAATTTTTATACTCTTATTATAAAAAAGAGGCTTGAAACACGAAAAAAAAAATACATTTTTCAAAAACTTAACAAAAAATGATCTATAATGTGATTAGCGGGAATGCTTCCCTGCTCACTTTGTTAACCAAACCCAACTGTGACTAATTTTTTCATTTTGTTGCGTTAAATATTTAAAGCTAATTGAAATAGCGTCATCTAGCGGCAACTTGCTTGCGCCATCTAGCGGTCATGTTGAATGGAAAATGTGATTAGCGGGCTTGCTTCCCCTGCTCCCTTCGCTAACTATACCAACTTTTTTTTGGATTTTGTTAGGTAACTACTTTTAATATTTCAAGCTATTTAGAATAGCGTCAACTATCGGCAACTTGCTTGCGCCATCTAGCGGCCATATTGAATGGAAAATTTAAAATGATAATTCAATTTCAATTTTCAATTGTATTCACTAAATCTTAGACATTATGAATACATGTGGAGTTCAATTTTTAAATACAGAGTTCAGGCTAAATTAGTTACCTTTTCTACTGTGAAATTAAATTATAATGAATATATATAATAGATTTAGAGTCGTAAGAGGCGGGTAAAAAATTACAAAAAAACCCATGATTATGATGGACTTATATCTAGGACTTATTCTATGAGTAAACTAGGTATTTAATAATAAAATATTAATATGAGTAAACTAGGAATATGTACATCTATCCTTAAAATTGTTATGGAGACGGTTGACTCTCTCTGAAACGAATTCCATTTTTGCCCTGTTGTGTAAATCAATGGTGGAGTGATACCAAGGAAGGTTTAAAAACATTTTTAACAGTTTTTTTTTGTGTAACTTGAATTCTATTTGCGTGACATTTAGCTATATCAGCCTATATAGGTGCTCCATAATACAACACTGATTGAAAAATTGATCTGTATAGATACATTTTGTTTTCTAAATTAAGACTTCTTAAGAATTTCTATTAATGAGTGGGTACATTAAGCGAATTAATATGTTGATTTTCTTGTTAAAAATCGTTATGTGGAGTGACTTAGAAATCTCTTGGCTTGCAAATTAACGCCATCTAGCGACATCTTTTAGCGCCATCTAGCGACAACTTGCTTGCGCCATCTAGCGGCCATATTGAATAGAAAATTTGTATAGATAAAGACGACGTTAAAAACGATTATCTGGAGTGACTTGGAAATCCCTTGGCTTGCAATTTATTCAATTGATGCTTTTCGGTGGCAACTCCTTAGTTCGTGTTGACATTGTAAGAAATTCAGCCAGCATAAAACTAAAAATAAGAACCATCAATTAACACATTTAATATAATAAATTAAACAGATACAGATAATTCAATTTAAGGCAAAGCCCAAAATATCTTTGATAACTATGGGAATCTATCATAAAAACTTTTAGCTAACAGATCGATTTAATCGATTTACACAAAAATTGGTTCCAAACCGTCTATAAATTTTATACATACAGAAGAAGATGTCGGAGACACCCACATTAACCTAAAGTACATTCAGGTTGACTAGAGAACTCGATATACCCATTTCCATCTGTCCTGGTCTGTATGAACGCCTAAATCTTAGCAATGATAACAGCAGGAGCAACCAGACTTTCAGATTAGATGCCTTATTATTTCACGGAAGCCAAGTTTAAATTTTTTGGAAAATTTCTGAGTATCTTAAAAAAGCCAAATATCATAGATGCAGAATTTATTATAATATCATTAACAAATTTCATGTACGAAAGTTTAGAACAGTTCCCAAGCACTAAAAATAGACGGTACTCTGCATTAAAAAAAAAATCTTCGAGCCAAAACAAAACTGAGTACTGACCTTAAGTCGAAAAATTTCATATCTGTATAATTTTTAAAGTTACTTAAAGAGCATCAAATTTTCGTTATTCATATTTTTATTTGCTTTATTTGTTGTTCCAAAACTGCACAGATGTGCAAAATAAAAACTTTATAGTTAATTAATTTTAATATTTAATGTAATCTAACGAAAAACAATAACAACATTATCATTAACTTTATTTCAAATTATGAGTGAAACATGACAAATATATAAATTTATTATTTATTTTTTTCAAAGTGATTATAATAAGTATATTTAAAAATTGCTAGCCATAAATTTTGTTGCCAGTTTAAATGTTTCGCTGACTGCCTGTTAATTTTATCGATAAAAAATTATTATGCGCTCTCTCATTAATTACGTCATTATTTGCGTATTGTCACACACACACACACACATTCTCTCTTTTATGGAGCACGTAGTACACTGTGGTATACATGACCGTCATTATCTGCGTTTAAATGACAGCAGGACATTCCTTCACTGTTCTCTCCACCAGCCCCGCTCTGTCAGCAGAAAATTGGCTTTGGGCTGTTCCTGTGGCCAGTGAATACTGCCCATCAATAAAATAAATGAATGACTGCACGGCACTGACTGACTGACTGAATGAATGAATGACTAAATGAATGAATGAGAGTGCTCAAGGATTATATTGCAGGCGCGACGATGCAATGGAATTGATTAATTTATGGAAATCGAGAATGTCTTCGCTGCTTTTCCACTGTTCTACAAGGAAAACCAAGCCATTATGCTGAGACCTCACTTTGTTGGACAGTGTAAATTCACGTTATGTCAACAAACTGAAAATGTCAATCTTTAATATGACAATAAAGATGAATCGATAATTAATTCGATGTTATTTGTATTGTGCTGTATTAATTAATTGAACTACAGTAAGTACTTAATAAAAACTCAAAGAGCGTTGACCTGATGATGCTTCTCTTAATTAAAATATGAGTTGGTCAAATTTTATGCGATGTACATATTCATAAAGGAAAACTTTTTCAAATAATAAAGTTTTTATAACTTGAACCGAAGGGAATTATAGTCTTGAGCTATGTTCAAGGCGCAGAAGGCGGCATGGAAGGACATAATTTATTTTGTAAAATACCTTAAGTTGTCTTCGAGATCTACGCGAGTAGATAGATAATACAGCCACATTAAAAATCGATTTTTGGGTTTGGAGATCAGACCATATTTATCATACGTTTTCGGGCCCGCTAAGTACGTATCCAAAGTCCAAGGACTTAGAGAGTCAGTGTTTTGAAATAATCTTTAATATACCTCGTATATTTTTTGACGTTTTTGGAGACACAAAAATATTCGATCTCCGAACTCGAAAATCGATATTTTTTTATTATCATTGACTCGAGTAGATTTCGGACACCAACAAAAATAGGAACTCGAACTTTTTTGACAAATCAAGTTTATTTTATTAAGGGGTAACACCAGAATGGAGCATTGTTGTTAAGGTCATTTTATGAATGATTGTTTTTTCAAAGAAACTTTATTTTTTATTCAAAATCCAAATAAATGTCGATATCTATATATATAAAAATTAATGTATGTTTGTACGAGGCTTATAGAATCCATATATTGCAGTGTGATTGTGTTCATATTTACGGGCTATGTTCGGTATGTTGTCGAGAAGGTTTACAACATAAGTATTGACACCTTTCGATAGGTGGCGCTGAGTACTGAGCATAGTTTTCATATGCAACGAAAAAACACAGTGTTCTCTCAGTTTCCATTCAATTGAACAATATCATCGAAGCAGCCATTTTGAATGGCAAATTCTAAGGAGAAAATGTGCTGTTACCACGCATTCCAATGATATCAACAGATACGCTTTGCAGTTTCCAATACGACTCGCATTTGCAATGACCATCAACAAAGCGCAAGGACAATCGCTACAAGTATGTGGATTGAATTTAGAGAATCCATGCTTCTCCCATGGACAATTATATGTAGCCGGCTTACGTGTTGGAAAACCATCTGACTTATACGTATATGCACCAGATGGAACAACTACAAATATTGTGTATCCAAATACACTTCAATAAATAGTATTCAATTGAAAACTTGAATTGTCAGACTTTTCTCGATAAAACGAATATACAATGATCCAAAATAAAAATTTAATATTGTAGTAACGATATTAGTATTTCTTTAAATTTAGTAAACGGCACAGCAAGGCGTGACGGGTATAGCTAGTTATACATATTTTGAGCTACAAAAATTAATTTTTCCAAAATAATAAAAACGAGTACATGACTAATTTTCGGAGAGACCTCCACGCCATTGATCTGAAACATAAAGACATTTTTTTCTTCTTAGCTTATATGCTAAAAGCAATTGAACCAAGTAGGAGTTTTCAAAAAAAAAAATATTTAAAAAAATGACAAAAGTTTAAAAAAAAAATTGTATTTCGTCAGAAAAAATCATGAAAAATGAGTTATAAAATAAAAAGTTTTTATTATTTTGACAAACCCTACGTTGTTCACTAGAATGTGATGTTATAAAGATTGTGCCAAAATTTCAAATCGATCGGATAAAAATTGACTCAGTTATTCGTGAAGCCATTCGAAAAATTGGTTTCGAGAAAAACGCGTTGAAATTTTGAAAACTGCCCGACCGCACTGCTCGATATTTCGCACGACCAATCGGTACTGGGCATAATTAATTCAACTTTCTGTAAATCTTGTGCTGAAATTTTATGTCTTTAGATCTTATGGTATACGAGATCTAGGTGTCCATACAGACTAATGAACTGAAAAACAGGCTTATTTTCAAACGTTAAACAAGTAAAAAAAAAAATACTTTGTTTCGAATTTTTAATACCCATAACTCTATCAGCACATGGCATAATAAACTTTTATTTTCTTTAGGTATTATATTTTAGCTGAATTTAAAAAAAATAGGTATTCTGAAAACTTCAGTCAAAAACTTCCGGTCGCTCAACGGAAATATATTTTTAAAATTATATATATATATAAATAAGACTTAATAATTATTTATTAGTTTTAACATTTATGTAAATATTTTTTTGCGCATTTTTTTTAATTACTTAAAGTATTGCGTGAGATGTTAGTGTTTATCCATACCTTGTTAGTCCTCTTTCTCTTATTCTTTATCCCAATCCCATTTCCATAAATTTATTTTAGTTAATACGCTTTATGTTACTAAATTTTAAGTGCCACATTCTTATGCCCCAGTATTTATGGCCTCTCCAAGAGGTAGCCCCCAGGCGCCCTCTAGGCATAATGAAGTGCCCACTCATACACACACAGTCTCACACACACACACACCTCGACACAAACAAACAAAGGAACAGCACAAAAAACTAAAAGTAAATGAATGAATATACTCGTACAAGTGAATAAGTATTTGTGCGCAAACGAGTATATGTGCTTATGTATGAGAGCGAGTATCTGTGTGTGTGTGTGTGTGTAGACCCTTTTCATTACGATAATGAAATATTTCAAGAGCAGTTTATGTGGATTACTTAATAAATATGATGCATGCAAAAGTGAGTTGTTGTTGTTGTTGTTATAGTAGTCGTAGTAATGTTTGCGGGCCTAATAGAAGAAAACCATAAAAATACAGTGGTCGGCAGAAGTATTTGGACAAACAAGTAAAATATAATTTTTAATTTTGTGATAAAAAATATTTTGTAATTTTTTTTTTTTTTTTTTGTACATTTTATTTACAATCTGTCTTGATTAGACAAATAATAATTAGTACAATATAAGTATAACAGCAAGTTTCCATCGAAACCTACTATTGCGTTTTTTTTTTTTGTAATTTAAAATTTTTAGTTTGAAGCATGTTTGTTGACAAAATAATAATAATTACCATAGAAAAGCTTTCTTAAAAAAAAAATTCCATATTAAATTAACCATATGTTCAGACGAGCTACTAATAAGTCCATACCAGAAAATTTATTGCAATTGGCAAATTGACGCCTAAGTATGAGCATCCCTGAAAAGGACTCATATCCAAAACGCTATAAGTCCTGGTGACTATCAGAAGAACCCTGATCTCCTATAATCCCATGCCCTTCTCATCCCATCTACTCCTTTTTATTTTATCTTAAACTATAAAAGATATATATAACATTTTTTTTAATTTTTTGATTACCATCACACAATATTCATTTGTATTATAACAAGGACATGTAATACACGTATGAAACCAAGATATATATTATTTTTAAACACTTGGGAACTCTTGAAAGAGGCAGTGTGTTCGGTTATTTTTAGATACAAATTATTTTGTTTGTTTGTTAAATATAAGCTTTTAATGGAATTACACTAATAAACGATCAAAAAAAAAAAAAAATAATAATAAATAAGATGTTTTAGTTAAACAGTTTTTTTAAACTTAATATTATAATTAGTTAATAGAAAAATGGTTTAATATTGTTGTAAGTTAAAATATTCACATATAAAAATAAGGCATATTACTTTCTTTAATTATTTCCCTCCAGGCGTTGCCTAACGTGGAGCTCCTCATCGAGGTATTTCTATATCTAAATTTGGGTTTATTGATGTTTTGTTTTGAATACACGGTTTTTCGATGCACTTTGGATATACTCACATTATACCTGCTCACAATATTGTTTTTTTTTTCACATTTTCTCAAATAAATATTCAAAAACCGGTAAGTTTAATAACAGCTGTGGTCGCTGGGTAAATCAGATTGACTTAAAAAATTAAAAAAAAAAAATTTTGATTTTTATTAGTAAAAAGCTTATTATATACTATTATTACACAGGCTCGCAAAAAATTGTATGCTTGAGCATTTAAATTCAAATCCGAGGTATCCATAATCCATAACCTCTAAGACAGGAGTTGGAGTTTTTCGGAACTCGAATTTGGATTCAGCGGCTCACAAACTTAGACAAAACGAATGTTTAACCCTACTTAGAGAACGTACGTCTGCGAGACCTTCACGTTTTCATTCATTCATCTCTCTCAAGATCGTCACAGTACGAATTTGTTCTTTTTTTTTTGTTTAAATTTTGAATTGCATATTAAATTGATGCTAACTGATAAAAAAAAAACCAAAGAAAGCGTTTCAATTACCATTTGTCAACCTTTCCCTAAAAATTTTATTTATTAAAAAGAAGGTTAAACAAATAAATTCTTAGCCTACTACAAATTTAGGAGCACCAGCTGCAAGGCTTAAAGCTCACTTTCCCTAAAAAATTTCCATTTGAAAAAGGAAAAACCAACATACGTCTCTCAGACGTATCGTTATCGTCTCAGGGCAAAAAAAATTACTTTATCTTTCCGGAGTTAATGTAGGTTTTTTTTTTGTTTCTATTAAAAAATAAAAATAGTTCCCTTTTAGACAGCACTAACTTAGTGCTTCACTCTTGTATGGACAAAAAACTTTAATTATTGCCGTACTTTTTTACAATCGTTAGCCATAACTTACTCTATATGTTTGTTTAAAAGATTCGAACGCGGTTACTTAAAAAAAATGAATCTTAACAATACATAATAGATACAGTCGAAAAACCCATAGCCCCTCAAATCAACAGCCTTGTCAAAATACTTTTGAGATCTACTGTTGTGATGTTAATTCTCGGAACAAGCACGCACACATGCCAAAAGCACACACCAACACACGCATACACACACACACACTCAATGAGCCAGGGGTGTGCGTGCAAATATAATCGCCAACAAAAGCCGCAACTCGAACAACGCATGCCAAGAAAGGCATAATTATAGCATTATCATTCTCTCACACACACACACATGCACAATTATAAGGACACATAAGGATACACCCAAACACACACACACACTCTGCTCCTCACACATGGACGAAACTAACGATAATCAATTGAGAAATGTTTATAATGAAGTGGTGCGACCATCGCTCTCTATTGCTATTAGTGTTAGTGTTGTTGTTGTAGTTGGCATGTTGCCTACCGTTAGGCGCTAAGCACTTCATTTTCCATGTGCCAAGCCAGTTAACGGTTTGCTGTTCGCTTTCCCGTTATACCGACTCCTCGATTTCCCGATTTACCCCTCCACCCACCACGATTGTGGGGCGTGCAAAAACGCCAAGCCAGCACTTAATGTTTCATAGTGTCTGTCGTCTTGTGAGTGTGCGTGTGTGTGTGTGGCGTCCATTGATACTGCCATGTGTACTAAGTACAGTACGTTGACCAGAGATAAACATGGCCAACACGCATAGCCACATCATAGCCAGAAACAACAGCAGCAGAATGAGCCTCAACCACAGCCGCGCGCGCATTCATGACAATGTCCATCATAATTCATTGAGGACTAGCAGCTGACCAAGCCAAAGCTGTCAAAGCACTGAGAGAAATGGGTTAAGCTTAATCCTTAGAGAAGCGCAATAAGATGGCAGGTTCTAAAATAATATAATATGAGCCTAAAAAGTCACTGACAACTATTTCAAGGTTCTATGGACTCTATTTCATCTTTGCTTTAATATTGCCTTTAGGGTACATATGGCCTGAAAATATTCCCTCAAAGTAGTGTATACTAAGTTTTTGCCTGTCGAAAAATTATGTGACGTAGACAATGCGAAAGAGCGCCCACACTTGCCTAAAGTACTGACTAGAGAAGTCGATACAGTATGTCCGTCTATATCTCTGTCTGTCACTCTGTTCCTCTGTCTTTGTGTGTCTCTGTCTCACACTCTCTAACTTTATCTTTATCTCTCTGTAGCTCCATCCGTATGAACACTTAGATTTTATAAATTTTAAGAGCTGGAGATCTCTTATTATGTCACGAAAAACAAGTTTATTTTATTTTTTTTCGATATCGGATATTAAATAATCAGATCCCATGGGGTACTTCGATTGTCCCTCAAGAAAACATAAAAGGCTTAATGTATTTATTCTTTCATGTATATATGTGTGCCATATGGGCGAAAATAAGGAATATAAATCATTTCTTAAATCTCTTCGATTTTGTGAAAATTTTTGAGGTACATACTTTCCAATATTCACCAAGTAATTTTTTTGCACTATAACGATTATTTATCAAGTTATCGATAAATTGATATTAAAGTAGATTTTCTCGTCAACGAATAAAGATATTTCAGCACTGAATTCAGGTCCAATTTTTTGAAAAATTCATCCCTGATTTCAGACCTGACTTTCAAAATCGAACCAGCAATGTATACATGTCCGATTTTTTAATAAATTCAAATGCTCTGAATTTATAGCTGATTGTTACGGCTAAGGTTCAGGCCTGAAAGCCTAGGACATGCATGTGTTAAATTCAGTGTTAAATGAATACGTAGATTCATGGCTGGTACTGAAAATTCAGGCATGATTTCATGACTAATTAAGGCCTGAACCGAACAAAAGGGTATATATTTTTATTTTTTTATATTATAAAGTTTGTATATAATGGAATTAAACTAGTTCTCAGCTTAACCTAGATGTACATAAGAAAAAACAAAACAAAAAATAAAAATTCTAGACTTCTTAAGTTGCGGAATTTATGCTCATTTTTTTGATAGCACATTTAATTGACTACAGTACTGAGTACTTTGTAAAAATTATAAATAAACCAAAACTCTCGGAATGCAATGATAATAAGGGCGGATTTGATCATAGGTGTGTTTTTTACTTTTTTTGCAGTTCATTAAAAATATCCAAATCAAAATTTTTAAAGGTCTATATCTCTCTTTTAAAAACGTTGAATCAGTTGGACCAAAAATCGATGCTCAGCAAAAGACTAGTTTCCGGTATCCTGAAACAATTTGAAGTTTAATTTTAATCCAGCTACACCGTTTATTGCAGCCTGACTTTATGACATTCTTCAAAATCGACAGTGAACTTCTTTTGATACTTTCCCTTTATTAGCTGAAATTACCTCAAAAACAGAAGTAACCTCCAATTTCTCGCAGTGTACGTAGTAGTCATACAAATAGAGCAAATGTGCATGCATGGTCCTTACAATGTAATGAAATTAGCATAAACAAGACAAAGTTGCAAAGGCAGCCAACGCCATTGTTCAATAATTGAGTTTAAAGTCAACTTTAAAGTAAAACTTGGGATGCATATTTAAAAGCTAATTGTGTGAGGGCAGGGGTCTCTAAGTGTCTATGGGGGTCTCAAGGGCGGGGTTGTGGAACAGCATTTACAGTAAAGCGCAGTGCCGTCGTTGAACTATCCACAACAATTGCACAAAGATACAAAATGACAATGGTATAGAAAACCAAGTGCATTATGGATGGTACCTACCAGGTTTCTAGGTAAAACCGGGATCCATTGTTTTCGACAAACACATTTTCCAGCATTTAAGTGCAATGCACTCTGGGCAACCCATTTTCAAATAGGTTTAGTGCATTTAATTTATGCCAAGAGCAAAAGCCAATGCCAACAGTAATAATAGTATGGAAAGAATAAGAGAGAGTAAGGGTTGTAGTACTGTTCAGGGTTATAAAAGAGGTGAAATAAAGCCAGAGAAGTTCAAAGTGCAATAAACTTGGCTAACAAAAGCAAGCAGTAACAGCAAACACATAGTCAAGCTTATTGCAGTTAGTAAAAAGCGCAGCCAATTATAAAATAAGGTAATTAATGGTTTAAATTAAGTATACGCCACCATATAAACAAACGTTTAAAGTACCAAGGTTTTTGGTACTGATGGAAAAAGTTTCTGCCAAAAAATTGGATGAATACTTTTTACGCCCTATTGAATCGAATTCCCATAACACCTCTTGATCGGGTACAGCAAAAAATTTGAGACCTCTTATTTAATATTTCCAAAAAATATTAACTTTACTGGTCTTTAAAGACCGTCACAGCTTTGCCGTGCTTAGGCTTGCAAGTCAACATTTGGCTAACCCTCTACCGTATGACGTCACTTGCATGCTCAAGTACCTTGGCAAGTGTTACTCAAGGATTTGCTGTGCAGCTCCTTTGCTTTGTTTAGCCTTTCTTTTATCTGGTTGTCAACGTCATAGATAAAAAAACTACGCAATGCGAAATATTCTACTACTTTTTTGTTCTGCTCCTTTTTCAATTTTTGTGTACATAAATTTCGTAATGGACTTCTCTTGTAGTGCAGTTGCAGCTGCAAAAGAGAGAAACTAAAAAACGGCAAACAAAATGGCGGAAACAAGTGGCCATGACTGCAAGCTGAAACACACACATATACACACAGATATAGGCAGAAATTGTTGCAAAAAGCAAGTGAATAAATAACTACACAAAAGCGACATTTGGCACTTGGACAAACGCCAATCGAAAGTCGCGTGTGTCCTTGTCGCGGCAAGGACCAAAAAAAAAAAAAAAAAACTGCACATATAAATCAGCATAAGAAGAGCACAAAAATTCGAACGTGAATTTTTGGCATAAATTTTATAAAGTCGTGGCGGTTTAAAGCAAAAATTTATGCCCCACACTTTAAATCAGGGCTGCAAAAAAAAACTCCAAGACTACGAAAATTTTTAAAATTGTAGAATCTGACAAAGGAAATGATTTTTCTCCCATAAAAAGGTTTAGCTAAAAAAAAAAAAAAAAAAAAAAAAAAAAACATTCTAGAAAACCTAACATTTTACAAAAAATGGGTGAAAAAATTTAACATCTTTCGAACATTTGTCAATCAGCATTTTATTTTTTTTAATTTTTTTTATAAGTACGAACTAAAATACTTTTAAAAATAAAATAGTGAATGACATAGTATTTAAGAAATATTGTTAAAAAATATAAGCAATACGAAATTTTTTTTTTTTTATTTAAAAGTATAACTCTAAAAAAAATATTTTTAAGAGCCTTATTGACAACATCGTTTAAAAAGTATTATTTCAAAATGTTTTAAAACGCTTTGAAATCATTAAGTAGTATTTTTTTTAATTAAGTCGTTGGGGATAAAAAATGTGATTTTTTTTTTAGAACGAAGTTGATTTACTTAGTGGAGACTAAAGTTTTTTTTTAACTTTTTTTTAAATTTTTTATTTGCAATCTCTAAAAAATATCTCTCTTTAATCAGAAAATAGAAATTCTCGACACTTTTTAATTTTTTTATTTTGAACTTAAATTTTTTAAAATGCAGTTTCTAAGCCAGCTTAAAAACGCAAAAATAATACTACAAGAAAAAATGTTTAAGTTTGCAGCCCTGCTTTTTTAACTCTCAGCTACTTTTACTTCACACAAAGCTTTAGTTTTTCGCATTTTTTCCATTTCTCTTTGTTTTTCTCCATTTTCAATTTTGAAACTTAAAGTATTTCGACACAGTTCCAAAGGCGCTATTTTATGGCCGACTCTTGCTTGCAACGTGCCCCTTGTCGCTGGCAATTTGATTGTGTGGCGATTTCCGCATTCAATGAAGCGCAAAATTACAGACCCAAAATAAGTACTGGATGTATAGATAGTTTCTGTGTGCCCCTGCAACATGTAAATGTTAATAACAATAAAAAATAAAGAGAAGACACACACACACATTTCTCTTCTGCACGTCGTTGCCAGCTCAAAGTTTGATTTGGTCAGAGGCTTTGCCCCGAGGCGTTACGCTTGACTAAGGCGGCATGTGAGAAACGCAGGCGTCTTTTTTTTTATAGAGTTCTCACACTTTGGAAGCACCTAAGGGGCATGTCACTTCCTGAGTGTATGGTATGGGTAGGGGAAAGATATATATGGTGTACAATAGAAATTACTTGAAAGAAACTTTGTTTAAGTGGAGGCAGCAAATTTTGACATAACTTTGGTAATTTCAAACACATTATCAAATAAAATTGATTGAATTGAGTTTTTAGCGCGCCGAAGAGACTGTCCGAGTTTAAAGTGATTTTATTTTAGCTATATTCGAGTCATAAAAAGTGACATTAAAACACTCACTTTTTTTATAACAGCATAAATGTAAGAACTTTCGTAATAAATAAATATTATATAAAATAATGTTTTTCAATTTTAACTCAAGCTTTTAGAAGTACCTTAAAATCTCACTTTCTTAAATGTATGGTTAATTAACAAATAACAAAAATATTCACTAAGTAAACTGAAAGATTGTAAATAAAAATACATAGCAAAAAATCGTTCAAAGAAAATTCAATTGATTGGATAAGTAGAACCAGAAATTGTGTAATCTATTTTTGACAAGTTAAGGTAAATGTTATTCTAGAAAAAGATTTTACCCAAAATACTTAGGCATCGTGTAAAATAATTTATTTCATAGCCCGAAGCCCTACGTTGCTCAGGCTTGCAAACCTTTTATAATTTAAAATTAACTTCTACTATAAAATTATATAAATAAATAAATAATTTCTTTCATGCATATTTAAGAAAACAAATTTTAAAAATCTTATAGTGAATTTTTTTGTTTTTTTTTTTAATAATTGTTTTTTACATCTTCTATCGAAAATCGTTTCTTTTATTAAATTTTAAGAATTAGTAAATTACAATAAGATTTAATTAATTATTGGTAGTCCCTTAAAAACAAAGTGGAAATGCGATAAATTAGAAAAAAAAAAATTATTTAAAAAAAAAAAAAATCTAAATTGTGAGTTTTTTTGTATTTTAAGTATTTGTTTTAGAAATCTTTAGTTAAATGTTATCACCAAAAAATGTTCTTTCCCAAATCTTTAAACATCGTGTTTAATAATTTCGTTCATGCAACTTTTAGAAAAATAAAATACACATAAGATACGCATTTCTAGTATTTTAAGTACAAGACCATTTCTTTTGAATATTTTAAGAAAATGCAATTCAAAAAAAGTTTTTAAACAAAATCAGAAAAATTTGTCCCTTAGTTTTAAAAAAACACAAGTGCAAGATCATGAAATTTTTATTACGCTCAAATATTCTCGATTTTATCTATTCGCTCATTTTTCAAAAACTATATGTAAACGAATCGCTGCAAAAAAATTTGTTTTCCAAAATCCTAAAACTAATTTCTTTACAAAAAATGTTAAAAAAAGTTCCAATTGGTTGGAGACTGTTTGATGTACTTTTCAAAAACTTAAAATAAAATAAAAAAAATTTAAACTTATTTCCTTAATTTTTGCATATTTTTTAAAAATTTAAAAAATGTATCTCTGAAAAACTAATTTTGTATCCAAAATCCTGCAACTAATTTCGTTCAAAATAATTATAGTATTTTCAGTTAGCACAAACTCTTTCGACGACTTTTTTTTTTATTAAAAAAATAACACTAGTTTTACTTTAAAAAATTTTGGTATCCTCAACATGTTGTAGTAATTTTCGTAGTAAAATGGCACGCTTAAACCGAAAATGAAGTCAAAAAACACCTTTTTATTCCGATTTTGAAAAACCACCCTTCTTTTTTTTTATAATCGATCAAACTTTACGAGCCATAAAAAAAATTGTACGAAAATTTTTTAAAAATTTTGAAATTTACGTACAAAATTGAATTTTTTTCAAAAAATTACGAAAAATTTCATATAAATGGAGAAATAAAGACCAAACCACAAATTTGACAAAAATACGTTGCAAACATTATCGATGGGTAATGTAATTATTTACAGTTTCTTAAAAAATAATCAAAATCAGTTAAGTACAACCAGAGATATTTACTTTTTTTTTTAATTTCGAAAAATGTTTTTTTCGAATTAAGTCGAAATTCGTTTCATGAGGCGTGCCATTTTACTATGGAAATGAGTAAAACATGTTGAGGATACGTTTTGGTGTAAACTAGTGTACTTGTATTCCTTAAAAGATGTTTATAAAAAATCGAAAACAGATATAACATAGTTTTTATACCCTGTACCGTATGGTACAAAGGGTATATTGTGTTTGTGCAAGCCGAAAATGTATGTAACGTACAGAAGGAGAAGTCGGAGACCCCCCAAAGTTACCTAAAGTATGATCAGAGTGACTAGAGAAGTCGATATACCCATGTCCGTCTGTCCGTCTGTCCGTCTGACCGTCTGTCCGTCTGTCCGTATGAACGCCTAGATCTCAGAGATGGTAAGAGCTAGAGCAACCAAACTTTCAGATAAGATCCGTTATTTATCCATAGGAGACAAGTTTATTTTATTTTTTTGATATCGGGACTACATTATATAGCTCCCATAGAGGTGTTTCAGAGGACCTCGAAAAAAAGCAAAAGTTTTAGATGGATAATTCGTTTGCTTATAAAGATATCATAACCAAATTTGGTAATCGGAAGTTTTTTAGAAACCCCCAGCACTGTACCAAATTTTATCAAAATCGGTTGACTATATCATATAGGTCCCATAGGATCGATCGGTCGAAAATTTGGTTTTTGTACAAAATTCGTTGTGTTTCGTTTGTTTGTGAAGATATTGTAACCAAATTTGACATTAAGAAGTTTTTTAGAGTTCCCAAGCACTGTACCAAATTTGATCAAAATCATATATCATATCATATAGCTCCCATAGGACCAATCGGTCAAAAAATCGTGTTTTGTACAAAATTCGTTGTGTTTCGTTTATTTGTAAAGATATTGTAACCAAATTTGGCATTCAGAAGTTTTTTGGAGATGTTCAACACTGCACCAAATGTGATCAAAATCGGTTGACTATATTATATAGCTCCCATATGGCAAATCGGTCAAAAAAACGTTTTTTCTACAAAATTTGTTGTGTTTCGTTTGTTTGTGAAGATATTGTAACCAAATTTGGCATTAAGAAGTTTTTTAGAGATTTTCAACACTGTACCAAATTTTATTAAAATCGGCTGACTATATCATATAGCTCCCATAGGGCCAATCGGTAAAAAAAAACGTTTTTTGCACAAAATTCGATGTGTTTCGTTTTTTTGTGAAGATATTGTAACCAAATTTGGCCTTCCGAAGTTTTTTAGAGATCTTCAAGACTGTACCAAATTTTATCAAAATCGGTTGACTATATCATATAGCTCCCATAGGGCCAATCGGTCGAAAAAATGTTTTTGATTAAAACTTCGTCTGTTTTTGGTTGTTTATGAAGGTATCATAATCTAATTTGGCAATCAAATGTCTTTTGGTGTTCGTAAGCAATTTACCGGATTTTATTGCAAGCAGTGGTACAGGGTATCCCAAAGTCGTCCGCGCCCGAGAGTAAATAAAATTAAATTTTCTGAGAGAATATAAAATATAGGTTAGGCCATCTTTTGGCTTGTTTGCATTTTGTACGTACAGTTTCCAACAACATTGGGCCCACTTTTTACGCGTTGTTTGGTTGTTAAACGATCCATGACTAAAATTGAGTAATTTTGAACATGGTATACGACGAAGAGCATCTACTTTGGACGGGTATGTTCCGAATTATACGTGTTTAACAACCAAACCAACACATGGCCCACCCTATTTGCTTCATAGAAGTCTCACAAAAAATGTCAAAAAAGTTTAAAGTATTAAATTTTCGTTTTACCCAAATTCGTTTGAATTCTAGAAGAAGCACCCACATGCCCAAAAAAAAAAACAAAAGTATAACCAGTGCCTAAATGATAGAAGATAAAAAATTTAAGGAAATAAGTGAAGCTTTGCTAAAACGTGTACCAAATATATTTCGAACCCAAAAACTGAATCTGACAAGAACTGATTTTTCATCATCTTTGCAAATTCAAGTCACATCAAAAATAATAAAATCTTCTTTTCGCATAAAAAAAATGATTTGCCAAATTAAAGTTGGAAAGTCTTGGTATGAAGTATTTAATAGCTCTTTCAAAAGAATCACGTATTTGCACATTAAAAAATATTGCTAGTAAAAGATGCATCAAAAATAAATGGCACTCATTTTATACTGACAAACGTTTTATACGAGAAAATGAACTCAAAACGACATTTCTACTTGATAAACTGAATGTTTGGTTTTTTAACAAGAGACTTAATATTAATATTTTAATTTATAACATAAAAAGAAATTTCCTGCAATTGAAATTCATACGATAAAAAAGTATTTTTGCATGTACACGAAGCGAAATGATATAATTTTTATTTTACGGCTCATTAAATAAGGAAAAATAATTGAGCTGCAACGACTTCGGCATGCGCTTTCAGAATCCAAAGAAAAACTTCATGCTTGTTCATTTAGCATATACCACAACCACGAATAATTTCATAAACTATTTTAGCGCAGACAGCAACCCAGCATTTTAATTTAATATTTTTTGTACCCTACTTTTAGGCTGGCATTTATGTTTTCATAGGGCAATTTGTGGCTTTATGGTAAGCTGCTTATTACAGGTATAAAAGCTGAAATAGCCTGAAATAGTTAAACTTTTTGCAAGGACATGGCGTACAAGAGCCTGTTAACTGTATTTGTATTAATATATATGTATGTGTGCATATACACTGCTGCTAAAAAGTTTTCGTACGCTTGAACAAGCGAGACGGAATGTTTGAGTTAAAGGCCCATAAGCAGTTCGAAAATTTTCGAACGGAATGGCAAAACTTTATAAAAAAAAAAATCCCATTTGGAATATCCCTTTTTTTTAAACTTCTTTGACGTAGCGAGTATAAAAAAATTTTTAAAAATTTAAAAAAACCAGCTTTTCGCATAATTTTTTTTAACTATCACTTTTTTTATCGTCTTAAGGCCCATACGCAGCTCGAAAAATTTAGCACGGAATGACAAAACTTCATATAAAAAAAAAATCCCATTTGGGATATCCCATTTATAAAAAAAATTATTGTTAAAAAAAATTAAGCGCAAAGCTAGTTTCTTAAAATCAAAAAATTACAATTTAACAATTTTTTAGTTGCGAGTTAAAAAAACATGTTTGTAATTTATTTTTTAAATTTTATATTTTTTTTTTAAGTAACCAGCTTGGCGCTTAATTTTTTTTAACTATCATTTTTTTTATCATCTTAAGGCCCATACGCAGTTCGAAAAATTTCGCACGAAATGACAAAACTTCATATAAAAAAAAATCCCCTTTGTGATATCCCATTTATAAAAATAATTATAGTTAAAAATTAAGCGCAAAGCTAGTTTCTAAAAAAAAAAATTACAATTTAAAAATTTTTTAGTTGCGAGTTAAAAAAACATGTTTGTAATTTATTTTTTAAATTTTATATTTTTTTTTTAAGTAACCAGCTTGGCGCTTAATTTTTTTTAACTATCATTTTTTTTATCATCTTAAGGCCCATACGCAGTCCGAAAAATTTCGCACGAAATGACAAAACTTCATATAAAAAAAAATCCCCTTTGGGATAACCCATTTATAAAAATAATTATAGTTAAAAAAAATTAAGCGCAAAGCTAGTTTCTAAAAAAAAAAAATTAACAAAAGAGTTTTATATTTTTTTAAAATTTTTTTATACTCGCTAAGTCAAAGAAGTTTAAAAAACTATATAATAATTTTTTATTTATAAATTTAAGATAGAATTAATTCTAATTACAAAGTTAAAAATAAAATTATCGAAACTTGTTGGAAACATCTTCATATCTAAATAAAATCGTTTTAAAAATTTATTTATATTTTTTAGAGACTAAATTTAGTATGCCTATTGGCTAAAAGCCTTTTTTATTGATTCAAAAGTTTTTATTGAATTTAGATGCAGCATGGAAAAACTTTTGGCAGACAGTGTATCAATATTCGGGCCTTGTTGTAATTGTATGCCAACATATGTGTCCCTGCTGTCGGGCATCATTGCCGGCGTCATCATTACGATAACTGTCATCACACTGTCATCGTCTTTATGACTTTTTGCAAATGATAAGGCGAAAGTTTTGCTGTCATGTTCACCATGTCCTAGCCGTCCTGGCCGTCGCCGTCGTCGTCAGCCCGAGCAAACATATGGAATATTGCCAGCAAAACATTTAATGGTCTGCAAAATGGCCAGAACCCAGAGCAGCCAATGCAGCCCAGCCAGCTTGGATGACACAACGGTCGCATTAAAAGTTGCTTAACCTTCATTAGGATCAGAGACAGAGAGCCACACACACACACACACACACGCACAGCAGGATGTTTAACTCTTGGTTTTATGCCACCACTGAAATGAAATTTAATATGTGTCACAAGCCGTAAGGTTTCGTATTTTTCTTTTTGGGCTTCTATGCTTAATACGGCTACAGAAACTACGTCTTGGGGCGCCGCAATAATCTGACTGTCACAGGAGCTTAATATCCCATTTGTGCACGGCCATGCCGGCTGCACTCCTAATGATATGCTTGAAAAAAATTACAAATCACCACAAAACTTGGCAAACAAAGAAACAGCCAGCGGTCCTAGCCAGAGAAACTTTAATCAGCAGTAGTCAAGGCAGCCGCAGCCGCAGACGCAGCCGTAGCCTGGCATCCTGGCAGCCACTAAAGCCAAACTCAATTTCCAGCTTGTTTCACGCGACAGCGCTGATGGAGCTTGCTTCGCTGGCTCCTCCGTCTAGCACCCGTCGCCCCCAACTGCCCCCAGTCGGGAACTCTGGCAAACGCGTTAATGCGGCGACATGGCATTATCCTTTTTGTTCCTTGTCTAGTTATTTGCTGCTGCATGCCGTATCCCCGTGTATTTTGATAATCGAATTTGTACAAACAAGCAAGGGGCGCAAATTTGCCACTACTACAGCTACAACTACAACAAGAACAAGCGGAACGATTACAGTTGGTATATACCGACTTACATATACCCTGCACCTTCGACTAGAGACTTCCCTTTGTTACATTTAAGTACCACAGTCAAACCGATTTGGAGCTCATTGGAAACGATTATTTTACTGTTTGCGTCAAGTTTTAACTTTTTACGCCAAAAGATTTTATTATAGAAAATAAAAAAATATTGCGCGGAACCCTGGGGTTGATATTCCCAAAATAAATTCCAAAATATGAAAAAACGACAACACCCAAGTCCAAATATTAATTTTGGTGAGTGTAGCTTTTTTAGAAACACATTTACCAAAACTGTGTTGGCTGTCTGACTGTACGATTTATTCAATTACACTAGTTTACACGAAAAATGAACCTTCCTAAAATAGTGTTTTTTTAGTGTAATTTGGGGTCGAGAAACACGAAAATGGCAAGCTTTTTTTTCTTAAGCACCCTTTTCGAGATATATTCGAAAAACATGTTTTTGGGCACTTTTTCAGTTCCTTAATATCTTGTGAACAAAGTTTTGTATCGACATGTAAGACGATTAGGTGGTTCTATGACATGTACAGTTCCTATCCGATTTCGAAGATCTTAGACTCGAAATGTTTGTAAAAGAACTCTCTTTCAGCTTAAAGCTTATCATAATTGTTAAAAATTTTTAATTTGTGTAATTTTGAAAAATGGTCAAAAATTAGTTTCGTTTTTAATTGCCTGTAACTTCGATAAGAGCACATCAATACCTTTTGATCCAATCGTCTTTCATGTCGCCATTTTCGTGTTTCTCGAACCCAAATTACCCTAAGAAACCTTTTTTTAGGAAGGTTAACTCGATGACCCTTAAATTTGTAAACTAGTGTTATTCATTCCTTTGTTTATACATTTGTTCATTGATTGATTCATTCACTTATTCATTCATTCTCTGATTTTTTCATTCATTTATTCACTCACTTTTTATTCATTCATGCATCCATCCATTCGTTCATTTGTACATTTATGCATTCGTTCATTTATTCATTCATGCTTTTCTGCATTCATGCATTCGTTCATTCATTCATGCATTCATTCATTCGTTCATTCATTCATTGAAGCATTCATGCTTTCCAGCATTCATTCATTCATGCATTCATGCATTAATTCATTCATGCATTCATGCATTCATTCATTCATGCATTCATTCATTCATGTATTCATTCATTCATGCATTCATGCATTCATTCATTCATGCATTCATTCATTCATGCATTCATGCGTTCATGCATTCATGCATTTATTCATTCATTCATTCATTCATTCATTCATTCATTCATTCATTTATTCATTCACTCATTCATTCATTTATTTATTCGTTTATTCATTCACTCATTCATTCATTTATTCATTCATTCATACATTCATTCATTCATCCAAAGGTTATTTTTCATCAAATCGAAAACACTTTTCAAGGCACTTTTTCATCCTGTCAATTACAAATTAGGTTTGTGTGAATAATATGGGATTAAAGGGGAGGGTATTTTCACCGTTTTCGAGTAGGTGGACCCCAGTATTGGGGGCTACGATTATTTTTCATCCAATCGACTTGAAAGTTTTTATGCTGAATAAGAAAAAAGAAGACTTTTATAGCATACAAGTCCCAAAGTTTTCAAACGATTTTTAAGTTACGTGTAATGGGTACTTTTTTAATTTCATAATTATTCCTTCGATTTGGATAATAAGATCAAAAATTTCACAGCAATTTTATCGACTTACTTAAAATACATTGTTTTTTTTTATTGAGTACTGAGTATTAAAAATTCCAAGTATACGTGGGACGTTGGCAGTAATTTTTACATGAAACGCTGCGGGTAGTTGTGTAGTTTCAATTTGCTCAAATCAAGATTTTGTCAACCTGGAATTTTAATGAATTTTTTTCTCTATTTTCCTTAAATTAAGTAAAAATCTCAATCGACTCATTTTTTCAGTGTACCCTTTTTGAGCTTAGCAATGTATTTCTGTAAACAGTAAAGTAGGTAGCTCATTTTTTTTAGCAAAGAAGGACTTTTGGATTGGTACATTATTTTTTGTTTCGAGTAAAATGATATTTATTTTAAACTTTGCATATATTTTTTTGGGGTCTTGTGAAACTGTGTCAAGTCTTAGGTCCATATCTTAAGAAGTGAGTGAGTAAAGACGGCTGGAGCTAATGAATTGAAAAGTGTTATTTCTCGTTTTGTTAATAGAGCTCACATAAGGACTAAATGCCAAACTTGATATCTAAACGAATTATGCTTTTCTCAGCTTTGGCTTCTCTGAATCTTATGATCTCTAAGATAATAGTGTTCATATATTAAACAGATGGCTAGGCTTTTCTGCTGCAGAATAATATGCATATTTTTGAAAACTTTGGTTTCTCTAGATATCATAGCCTTCGAGATTTTAGTGTTTATAAGGACAGATGATTAGAAGGGATTGTCAAAATGCCGCTGCAGAATAAAGCGAGTACTTTGTTAAACTCTGGTTTCTGTTGATCTTATAGTCTCTGAGATATTAGTGTTCAGACGTACAAACTTTGGTTTCTTTAGAACTTATAAAATCTGTATCTATAGATATTTGAGTCATACGGACAGACGGGAAGATGGCCATGTCTAAATTCTGCTGAGCAATAATTTGCTTACTTTGGTGAGCTCTGGTCTGCTTAGATCTAATAGTCTTCGAGAATATAGCTTTCATACGGACAAATAAATGGCAGGGCGTGTCTAAATTTTGCAGCAGAATACGGCGTATACTTTGGCGAACTTTGGTTTTTCTAGAGCTTATAGTCTACAAGACATAAGTGTACATTAGGGTGGCCGCCGCTGGTATGGAGGATTTTCAAGCCGTCGATATCAATAACGCCACCCCCTAAAAAGTTTCCTTTTTACCTGCATATAGCGCCTGTAAAATTTAAAAACGATCCGAATGTATTTGATGGGTCCGGCAATAGGTCAAAGGTCATACCTTGCACCTTTCCCGTTTTTGACTGAATTGTTCTACATAAACTTTAAAATCTTGTTACCAATCAGACAAATTATGGTTTAAAAGGTCTCATATCTATCAAAACATAATTTTAAAAAAATATAGAGTCGGCCTAAATAAATTTGGTAAGCTCTAAAATTGATTAAATTGACTAATTACACCAGTTTACAAATAAAAAAAAATGTTCGTATCCTTAACATTTTTGAATCGTTTCTGTAGTAAAATGACATGCTAAAACCGAAAATGCAGTCAACATTTTTTTTCATGAAACGGGCTTCGAGATATTTTGAAAAAACCATTTTTCGAAATTAAAAAAAAAAAAAAAAAAAACTGCCTTTACGTAACAGTAAGTATCTCTGGTTATACTAAACTGATTTCGATAATTTTTTTTCTCGACTGTAGATAATTAAATTACCCATTGATTATATTGGAACATGGTTTTGTCAAACGTACGATTTGGTCGCTATTTATGCATTCATATGAAACTTTTTTATGACCTTTGACCTATTGCCGGACCCATCAAATACATTCGGATCGTTTTTAAATTTTACAGGCGCTATATGCAGGTAAAAAGGAAACTTTTTACCGTGAGATGTTGCAAAAATGGCCACCCTAGTGTACATACAGACATAGATGACATGTCTAAGCTATAAAGGCTAATCAATTTGGTCTACCCTCTAAACGTTCGAAAAAGCCTCTTTCCCCCCACCGTGGCAAACATACTTACAAACTTAATATGCCCTATTAATCTATAAATATAGGGTATACCAATAACTGTTGAAACAACTACAACAATTCCCACCACAGCCAGCAGCGTTGTAGTTACTTTTGGCCCTAAGTAAACCAGAAATAAAGTGGCACGAGTAAGGGTTAATACAACAACAATACGCCAGTTGTTGGCTGCGCTTTATGCACTTGTCCAATTATGTTTAACATTTTCCCAGCCAAAGTTGGTTAATTTATGTTTTTCCAGTATCATTTTCCTTCATTGGCAATTTGTTGTTTTTCCTTGAGTTCCTTCTTAGGGTTAAAGCGTTTCCTTTTTTTAGCCTGTTTTTTCGCCTTTGCCTTTTGCAGCTTACGCGTTTCTTTGGCCTTCAAAAGATCTTGCTCTTTTTGCTAAAAAAATTAAGGATCTAAATTTAGTCTGCATTGGACTAATAATTGCCGTCAAAAGCTCACTTCATGTATAATCTTGGACAGACGGTCCCTTTCGGACTTTTCATGCATCTCAGCAATGCGTCGGGTCATAAACTCCAAACCTTCACGCGCCAGCTTAAGGTCTTCTCGGGCTTGGCTTAGCTGAAATTGCGTCGTAAGAATTTTATCATCCCAATGGTCCAGATCAGACTCTAACTGACTGTTTTTTGCTTTAATTTGTTGATTGAAAAGCTAAAAGTTGTTTTTCGAGCAATTTGTAAGAAATAAAAATCAATTAAAAAAAATTATAGGTACAACAAAACTGAGAAAAATAAATGAAATAAATTTTCATTTTAAAAATAAGATAGACTTGGATAAAATACATATTTAAAAAAAAATATTTTTTTAACTAAAGACGCTATACTCTGTATTTGATATGGTAATATATACAAGAAAAAACTAATATTTTTTTCAGATCAAACAATACCGAAATATATTTACCTAGAACATTTTAGAAAAAACTTTCTTACAAAAGCAAATAGAAAATTAAAAGAATTTTTGATACTAAAAAATGTTTAATAATCTAAAAAGTATTTTTTTGCTGAATCTCAAGTCCCTGCGTACGCGTACTAGTTCATAGCTGTTTTTTCATACTTTTCTTTTTTTTTTAAATTTATAGGATGGGCCATCTGTTGGTTTGCTTGTTAATTGTATTTTATTCGAATTTTTTTAACTATATTGGGCAAATGTATATCGGTGAAAATAGGTGAAACGGACAATTTTTCCACCGACCTTCTCCGATTTTGATGATTTTTACAGATTTGGTTTTCTAAACAAATAAAGATATGGTTTGTCAAAGAATAGTCTAAGAACGAAAATCCCAATTTTCATTTATCGATAACTCGATAAATAATCGGAATTTTGGAAAATTTGACGTGGCTACTATTGGCTAGTAGCTCTACCAAATCTGCAATCCAATTCTGAAAAAAATATGCTTCAATCAACCAGATGGAAGAAGAGTAGTTGGGCGACCTCGAGCACGCTGGATAAATGGAGTGAAAGATGACTTGCAAAAATTAAATGTCCTTAACTGGGAGGAATCTGCAAACGATAGAGACTATTCGAGAGATATTGTTCGAAAGGCCAAAGCTGAACTATAGCTGTAGCGCCAAGGATGATGATGATTGTTATAAATATAAATCCCTATAAAACTATAATTATTTAGCATAGTTTCTTAGTACTTACATGCGAGAGATAATCATATGAGAGCAGTGTCGACCTCGAGGCTAAATTAGCTTGCCGCGTTTTCTCTCTTATGTCGTCGATTTCCCTTTGTATTTTGTTTATTTGAACACTTTCCTTCATGCCCTCCATTTCCACTGTGACCGCATAGGAATCGCGTATATACCGCCATTCAATGGGTTTTTGAACCACTTGGTTTATGCGCTGCTCCTGAACGCAACGTTTTCTACGTTTTTCTCTGAGTTTCCAAAGCTTTCCAGCTCCCTCAACCACCCTATCAGCAATATTTTTCAATGCTTTTTTCGACTCCTCTACAGTATGAGTTAAAATATTTTCAATATCTAACATCTTTTTGCACTCGCATAAATTTTCCATTGTCTTCGAATATGTTGTACCCTTAACGAACTCTTCATAAAAGAATTTGTAGTATCGCAGCACTTCGGCTACATCGGTGCGCAACTTGGCCCAGTCCAATGATTCCTCGGAATACTGTCTTAACAGCACATCCAGATTTAATATGCTGTTTGTTTCACGGCGCTTATAAAACTTTTCCAGTGACCAGCTGAATAGTTCATCAGGTACATCCTCCTCATGCAGTTCACAAAAGCCATCGGCAAAGTGATGCATTATGCGCAGCATGCCGATAATGCGGTAGAACAAGTAGTAGATCGAGGAGCGTTTTAGAGACACATGCAGCTCTGCATAATCTCCAATTCTACCGGTTAAGACGCTCAGTTGTTTTCCGCTGGCTGTCATTGTTGCCGTGCTGAAGGTGGAGAATCTTTTGGTTGTTCTGCTTAAACGGCTGATAAGTGAAGCGCCGGATGTAACGGAGTAGCGCCAACGAACCGCCATTTTCGATTGCGATGATGACGTTTCGGACGCTTCCGTTTCCGGCAGTTCAAATTCTTCGAGCAGCTTTTTTAAAAAGTCATCACGAGCCAAATGTGGCATATCTTCAGGTTTGATGGCCCTCTCCATGCATTTGAAAATGTTCTCAATTGTGCATTTCTCCTGCTGCTCCTCCTCCTCTTCGGCATCAAATAAGTCAAAGCTATCTGACGACATGGTTATCCAAAGTTAAGCAAAAAGCGCAAAAAAATAAAAGAAACAAAAACAAAGAAAAAAAAAAGAGAAAAGTTAAAAAAAAAAAACAAGTGTTTTTTTCAACAAAAAAATAATGTCAACATTAAAAACAAAGAAAACTAGTTCATTATAAAAATAAAGAAATAACTAAAGATTGGCTGTATGTTACATAGGCAAAATTTCTCATTATGTTATTGTAGCTCGGTATCGATGCAGAATTGCAAAACTGCAAGACCCTTGTGCATGAAATTTTGCTCAAACAGCTGATAAAAAAATATATTATTTGAGTGGCAAGCAAATGTTTTCAACAACAGCTAATACTAAAAAAAAATTCTGCATTTCTGCCCGAGCCAGATGCTTGGCTATAAAACATAGAGCAATTCTGCCCAAAAGTGATCTATTAATATTTATGTATACAACTATTTTTATACAGCTATAAGTATTTTAGTATTTAGTGCTTATCCAGCCTGAAGGCCTATGTTGCTCCGGCTTTTAATCACTTTGTTCCCTAGAATTAATTCTAAATTACAATATTAAATTAAAAAAAAAAAATTAATGCTTCTGCATAGGTTTATAGAAAACCAAAGAGCCACTTATAGGCTGCCAAAAGTGTTTTAAAGCTTCTTCGCAAATATTTCTTCATATAATGACAAATTTACAAAATTCAATTGTTTTACTTCTTAATGAAATTTTTCTGGAAAAAAAAGTTCTTCAAAAAATAAAGCACGCCTTTTCTGCAATGCTGTTAGTGTTGTTTTTATCCTTAGTCGGTCGCTTTTGCCCTTATGCATTTTTGCCTTACAAAGATATCACCATCGCAAATAAGAGTTATGGGGTTGAAAAAAATCGAAGAGAAAAAAGCTGCAAGCCACAGCGAAGCATATTATTGAAAAGGCTATCCGTATTAAGGATAAACTTTTACTTTTTAATTTTTATCGAAAAAATCAAGCGTAACTCTAAATTTTTGACTTAAGTCAAAATGTGTTACGATGCTTATCGTATCGTTAAATAGTTCAGAGACACATCAGAGACACAGATTAGTTCATAGCGTTTCTTTTTAAAAATTGTTTAGGGTGGGCCATCTGTTGGTTTGTTTGTTAATTGCATTTTATTTTTATTTTATATTGTCAGCGGTCGACTAGTGGCCACAGTTTTATGTTATGTTCAGAACATTTCCAGGACGGAAGTTTTTTCATCAAGTAAAGTTGCATATTGTTTTGCGCATTTTATAATAAACTTAACTAAAAGTGTTTTTTTAAATTTTACCAACAAAATTTTTATCAAAAATTACAAAAAATTAAATTTAGTTGAACTATAAAAAAACATTTGATATCAATAAAGTAAAGTTTTTTACCATAAAAAAAACAATGTACTATTTTATGAAGTCTATATATGATTTGCAAAGTTCCTTCTAAAATTATTTAAATAAAAAAAAATGTAATGGTTTTTATTTTAATTAGGCCCTTACTAAACTTACATCTTGTCTTTTTAATAGACTCAGTTGCAGTGGCTTTTGCTCTTAACGATTTCTTATCACCTCCAACACTTTAAAGGCTTCAAATACAAAACTTTGAGGTAAACCAGCAGCCGGGATCCTCATAGATTCCATTTGTTTGCACTCTCTTAAAATATAAAGCACTGAGTCTGAGAAATCCACAGAAATATGACAGCGTGCAAGAGAAAATTTTAAAAGGTCGGCAATGCGGACTCAGAGCGAGAGGTCGTCCTAAAAGCCGCTGGCTGGACGCAGTTGAAGGCGATCTCTACAAGATGAATGTCAGAAGCTTTGAAGCCAAAGCACAGGATCGGGCGGCTTGCAGAGGCATTGTGATGGAAGCTTTCAGCCACCAAGCATTGTATTGCAAAATAGAGGGGGATTCGAAACGAAACTGCACTCTGCAGCAATATTTCTTGATGTTCAGCAGGCATTTGAACGAGTTTGGCATCCAGGAATCTATATATATGAAAGAGAGTTAAAAGTTATGTTAGTTACACCATTTATAACTCAAGAACGGTTGGGCCGATTTTGATGATCTATGGTTTGTTGGATTCGTCTCCGCACTGGTTCACAGAGTAACGCATAAATTATCGGAAAAAAAAAATCATATATAAAGAAGTAAACAGCGAAATTCTCTTATGGAGGCTGGGGGTCAGATATCGACATAAATCGAAAATCTTCATCTGCATTACTATTATGCGCATCTTTTGGTAAAATTTCAGCTCCATCGCTTTTATAGTCTCTGAGATCCTGACAGCCAGACATGGCTATATCGACTCGGCATTTCATCGTCGGAAGCAAGGCGATCCGTTCCTGGTCATCCGAATGTGCGATCTACACATGCTCTTGGTCGTATTTATACATTATACAGTATTTACGGTTGTTGTTGGTGAACGTTCGTGGCCCTACGTCATTAAAATCAATACGAACTGTTAATTTTATAGTAAGCCAAACATATCGTGCTGCAGTCAAGAGTTAAATTTGTTTGAAAATGATACTCGTTGGGAAACGACAATCGCTGAAGCAATTATTTCCGCAACTCCATATCAGATACGCAGTTTATTTGCTATTATAATTTCGACATGCTTCCCATCGAATCCACGTGACCTGTGAACTAAATATAAGGATAACATGCCTGAAGACATTTCATATCAAATTCGTGTCATTTCAATAAATCCCTATCTTGAGGCGAATGAGGAGATTCATAACCGGGCCTTGCTACTGATCGAAAACATGTGTTATCTCATTTGCGACAGTTTGTAAATCAAGTTAGGACTGCCAGCGACAGATCGTGGAATGTAGACGCATTAAATCGAGAATTGGAGCGTGAACATCAGGCCCGTCGTGTCATTACTAAAGTGAGTGTATTAGAGGGGCCGGTACATTTTCCACCCGGGCCCGGATTTTCTTTCTACGGCGCTGGTGAATATGATTATGATCGTCATGAATCAAACCAATCAGTTCAAACGAATGTCGCTCTGTTGAACCTCAAACAGAAAGCAGTCTATGACACATTAATGAAAGCAATTGAAGATGGAAATGGTGGCTTATTTTTCCTGGATGGCCCTGGTGGAACAGGGAAGACATTTCTGATGTCATGAATTTTGGCCACTGTTCGTGCGAGATCCGACATTGCGGTAGCAGTTGCCTTTTGTAGCGGCCACATTGTTAGAAGGATGCCGTACAGCTCATTCAGTGTTCAGTTCTGATTCCGAGAATTCCGATGATCCCAACGGATGTCCGCTTTCCGATTCGCCTGACGATAAACAAATCACAAGGCCAATCCTTGAGTGTTTGTGGATGGAACTTAGAAAATGAATGTTTTTCTCATAGTCAATTGTAAATTGTCGGCAAACAATCCGCTTTATTATTATTATTCTTGCGCCTAACAAATTTTCCGTAATTGAGCGGTTAAGGTTCGTTTTTCTAATTTTTATGAAATCGAGGAGCGTGCTTTGATGGTAAAGGGCATTTTAAAATCGTGTAGGATCAACTATAGCAAATACATTATGGAAATAAACAAACGTACAAGGGATATTATAATCAGGATGATTTGAATTGTATAAAAAATACAGGGGTTGGCGTGCGAAGCACGCAGGCGGCAGAGCCCCCTAGTATTTTATAAAATTAAAAAACTGCTTTCAGCTCAATTTTTCTTGTTGTTTAAATCGTATTTAAGAAAATGGCACTTTGATGATCAAATCAGAACTATACAGTATTCACGCAGGTGTCCCACAGGGTAGTGTTTTGGAAGCTGTTGACTTGGCTATAATTTCATCTAAAGAGTCAGCAAAGAAGTATCTCAAGGTATTCAAAATAAAATTTTTGAAATAGATCGATGGTTTGAGAAGAGCATACAAATACCACATAGCAACTAAGCCAATTATCTTGGACTCGATTTAAATTGCAGAATCACCTGGCAAAGGAAAATCTTGCGAAAACACAATTTTTTACCTATGAATCAATTAGTTTTAAAAATCGTTGGTGGCAGATTTCGTTACTTTATGCAGCTAGACACTTTCTTCTTTCACTTCACTAAATGGACTTACCTTAAAAATATAAATGAGCCATCTTTGAAAATAATTTCAAGACTTTAAAAATTGCTATTAGTAATTTTTATTAATAAGCTAGAAAATATTTATTGTACAATGTATGTTTTCGTTAATAAAATTAATTAATAACATTGTTTGGTGTTCAATCGTATGGTTTTAATTAAAAATGTTTTCTTCAAAATTCGTAAGTATATCATCATTTTTGGTTTTAACCGGCTTGTTCAAAAAAGCTCAAACTTATTCATATATTTTTTTTTTAAAGTAGTTTTTTTAAAAATTTTATTTTGTGCAAACTTAATTTTTGAAAATAACAAATACAAATTTTTGTATGTGATTATTTTTTTTAGCGATTTTTTTAGAGAATCTAGATCTCCGTCCATACTATGAGAGCTATACAAATCAAGTTTTACTAAATACGGCGCTTTTAATGAACCAGACGTTTCGATGATTGAAACTTTTTCCAATATCGTAGCTACGTTGTCAATTCGGCTTCCTTAGTGCCATGGTAAAAACAGGCTATATAATGTAGTTGTCTGACCTGCACGATCTTCACATGAGTGCTAGTCAAAAATTTAAAAAAAAAATAATAATATAGTTATATTAACATTAATTTTACATATGTTTTGAATTTTCAATCGTTTAATAAAAGTATTTTTTTAAATTTACCCAACGATTTTTGAAAATTTTCCAAAAAAATGCAATTACTATGGTGGAACTATTAAAAAACATTTGATATTATTAAAGGCAAGTTTCAAACCTGATAAAATGTACTACTCCTTGTAAAGTGTACATATGATTTGCAGAGTTCCTTCTAAAATTATAAAAAGAAAAATAAACTGTTACTGTTTTTATTTTAATTAGTTTCTTACTTAAACTTACATCTTGTGGCGACAACTCAAACTTCGAATGTGGTAGAACCAGTTCCAGTGGCTTCTGCTCTTGAGGATTTCTAAACACCTCCAACACTTTGAAGGCTTGAAATACAAAATTTTCAGGTAAGCCATTAGCATGGGTACTCAAATATTCCATTTGTTTGCACTCCCTTAAAATATGACACACCGAGTCCGATAAGTCCACCATATTATTTTGTATGTCAAAGAAAAGTTTCTTAAGGTTTGTTAATTGTGCAACATATTTAACGCATTCATAATCTTTGAATTTGCACTCTAATCTGTTTAAAGATTTAATTTTACATATTTCCTTAGTTTCTTCCAAGTCAACATGTCTTTGCACTCCAAAAGCCTGATAAAATAAGATCAACTCTTGAAGTAAGTTTGTTGATGCAAACTTTTGGCACATTAGCTTAATTTCATCACCGAAACTCAATTTTCGTATCTTCAGAACTTGCAATTGGGGTAATTCGGCCAATGCAGCGTAATTGTTAACATTTTTGGCTGATTCAAACTCAAGAGTTTTTAAGTTGCTGCAGAATGGCACAATGTCTAAGATATTTCCATCGTAATAATGGAGCACTTTCAAATGGCTCAGATTCTCATTTGATTTGCAAAGCTCTTTTAAGTGAATATCAACAAGCCCGCTTGCACTAAAACTTGTAAGCAGTTTTAATTCGCAAAAAGCATTAACTTTTAAATAAATAATATTAAATTTAAACAGTATAAATTTTAATAATAAAAGCAATACTTACAATAGATTTCATCTAAACATGCAATTGCAAGTTCAGTTAAGTGCGGCAAGTCCTTCAGAAACTTCACCATCTCATCGCATATGTTTAAATCAGAAAATATGTTACAAGGAGAGCTATTCCTTGAGTTAAACTCTAAACTTTTTAAAGCTTTCATATTTTGGAATTGCTTACAAAAATTACGAAGCATATTTTTTTGATGATCGCAGCTGTGCTTTTCTAAAATATACTTCATTTCGCCGAAATCAACTCGAAGTTTTTCAATATTTTCTGATGTTATGAAAAACATTTTCATATTGTATTTTTCAGTTGTAAAATCTTTGTATTGTTTTGCAGACCAAGTTACGACGACTTGACGAAATCGCTGACAAACTTGTGAGAAGTTCACATGATCTTTCATATCCAGATATGCTAAAATGTTACAAAGACAATACTCGTTAAGATCTAAAAACGTTTTGTTGCTCATGTTGTGTTCAAAGCAAAACTGAAATTAAACAAAAAAAAAATCCTATAAATAAAAAAAAAAATTTTCATTAATTATAAATGCCTTAATGTGTGAAAAAAATCTTAAAGACTTGTTAATAAACTAAAAAAATTATTCAAAATTAATATATGAAAAATCTTTTTTAATTATATTTCACGAAAGTCCAAAATGCTTGAGGGTACTGTACTGAAAAGTCGGGCGAAGATTATGGGCAGCGGTGGGCACGCCTTGGCTCTTTTTGCTCCGAGTGCTCTTTCCGTTATGTCTTGAAAGTGACGCCCGCCAGACGCACACGAGAATTTACAAAAAAAAAAAATGTGGTACAGTCGTGGCGGTGCCCGACAGTGGAATACCCTGTACCTTTTGTGTCAAACAAATTTTTCGTGCATATTCCATCTAAGAACTTCCCAATTCGAATTTATTTTTTTTTGGTGAAAATCGATATTTATACCTATAAGTTCCCTAAATTTTTACCCATTTTGAACACAATGTGCGAGTTTTATGGCCCTACTCGAGGATGCTAGGCGACCGTAACGGGGCTTTTTATTAGTCCTCGCCAACTAAAATTTCGCACAAATACACTGAGAACAGAAATATAGTTACTTTGGCAACTGTAAAACCAAGTAATTTTTTTGGTAATTTAAAATTGTCATATAAACTCATATGATTTCGCTGTGTCTTTGAACGTGTTGCAAAATTTTGTTCAGTGTACTCGCTGACGCGACGCGAATACTTTCAATAACAAATTACACACAATGTGGGCCATCGCTCGACTTTATGGTTTTATGGCCCTCCTCGAGAATCGCTTGTGGGACCGTAACAGGACTTTTTTTCTTGATGTTGTTGTAGGGCTGTTTCCGTTATTTTTCGTGCCCACCGCTGATTATGGGGATGCTTGAATCTGGTATAAAAGATTGCAAAATTTTTGTTATTTCAATTAGACACCGCAAACTTTTTAAAAAATCCAGAAAACAACTGACACGGCCAAGATCTTAATTGGCCATCCGGCAATTGGATATTATTGACTTGATGACTTAAAACAAAACTAGCTCGGAATCAATTTTTATTGTAAGTAAACTACTTGGAGTTGGACCGGTTTGTCAAATACAAGGTTTCAAAATTTTGTAATGGAAAACGTCTAATTTGGATGATCCTAATAGCATCTAACAAGAATAACGATACATAAGGTATAATTTTCATACGTTTTAAGAACAAATCCTTCAAGTTAGAGTTTGCGATTATTGGCAAGAAGCCTACGACACCGATTTAGTACCATATCCTAAACATTTACCAAGCCGAAGAAGATATTTCAGCTTTAAACCAAGGAGCTGTGCTCATACTACAGGTGCAAAAGTGAAGTTCCCTTCTGGAGTGTCATGAATCCGATTGAGAATATCTTAGAGACATCATCTTTACGAACATAACGCAGTATGACTCCTAGACCTAAGAAGTTGATTGGAATCAAAAACTTAATTTTTTTGGAGGAAAAAAGTTGTAACTTGGATGGCAATAGAAAGTGCCTTATTCTTACCAGGACAAATTGCATCCCATTCATTTTGCTGGTGAGCACTATAGGATTAATAGGAATTTTCAACAAGATGAGATAATCCATGTGGCCCACATGAGAACGTTTTGCTTTTCGTTAAGAAATATACTATTATTGGAATGGACAGCAATCTGACCCGACTTTAGCTCTATAGTAGACCTATGCCAACAAGTTCTACGGGAATTGCCGCCGGGGCCGTGGCTGGCCTAAAAGGGTTTTGCTCAAAGGGCGGTCATTCTGGACAGACAAACATGGCCATATCGACTCGGCTATTCACCCTCATCCAAAGTATATAAGTACATATATACTTTATGGGACTGCCATGAACATTTGCAGGAAATCATTTTACTAAAATAGAGTACAGTAAACGAAGAGTTTTAGCTGGAAAAAATAATTAATGGATGAAACTTTCAGGGATCGTAAGGGACCTTGTCCTAAGTCTAAATCCGAGTGTTCATATTTGTGCCCCCTGGCAATATATGTTGGAACGGATTTTGCATGATATCTTTTTTTCTATGAAACTTATAGTCCGTAGCTTTTGATGGAGCGAAGGATGTGCGGCGCACAGCTGATTGAGTTGCGGAATAAAATCTTAAATTAAAATCGAAATAAAGATTCCGAGAATGTGATGATAGATTAATAAATATTTTTTTTTTTTTTGAGTTGTTAATTGGTGCGGAACGTAAGCATGACAATATCGTAAATTTATTAATCATTGATCGCGGATATGAATCTCGTAGGATAATTTACGTATAAATGTTTGTGTGTGTTAAAATATTTGTACAAATATTGTGTGTGAATAAATATTTTTTGTGTGTAAAAGAAATATGCAAATAAACATTGTGTGTGTATAAAAACGTGTATATAAATATTTGTGTGCAACCAAATTTTCAGATTAGATGCGTTATTATGTCAGGCGATGCAAGTTTATTTTATATTTTTGATATCGATTATACAATCGTAATATATATAACATAGCTCCCGTAGGGGAAAAAAAAACAAAAGTTTCAGATGGATAATTCATATGTTAATGAAAATATTGTAACCAAATTAGGCACTCGGAAGTTTTTTGGAGTTCCCAAGCACTGTACCAAATTTTATTGAATGCGGTTGACTATGTCATATGGCTCCCATAGGAGCGATCGGTCAAAAAAACGATTTTTGAACAAAATTCGTTGTGCTTCGTTTGTTATCGTAGATATCGTAACCAAATTCGGCATTTGGAAGTCTTTTAGAGAACCGAAGCACTGTACCAAATTTTATCAAAATCGTTTGATTATATCATATAGCAAAAAAACGTGTTTTGAACAAAATTCGTTTTGTTCCGTTTGTTTATGAGAATATCGTAATAAAATTTTGCAATCAAATATCTTTTGGAGTTCTTAAGCAATATACCGGACTTAACAGCCATGTGGTGGTACAGGGTATCCCAAAGTCGTTTGCGCCCGACTTTAACGTACGCCATCTTTTTTATATAGTTGTATTTGGGGAATTTTTTTTTTTCGTTGTGTTTTATTTTATGTGTTATAATATATACAGAATCGTAAAAAAAATTACGCCAAAAACTCACGGAATAAAGAGCTGTCAGTTGAAAGCCCTTTCATATTGTCGTCTCTTTCACACCCACACATAGCGCAATATGCACTTGTTTTTTGATAGTTGCACTTGGTTTTTTTTTGTTGGAATTTTGATTTATTAATTTGATGTTGATTTTTGCTTTGGATGACATAAACCGTAGGATTTTTCACTTGTTTATATGTTTATTGGTTTAAAGCAGTGGTCGGCAAAATATACATATGCATTTTTTTTTTGCGCTTGTATTGAATATTCTCTGCCCCAGTGACGCATTTCGACGCTGACGTGGCAAAGCAACCGACACGCCGTTGCTTGTGAATGATGATGCAAAGAATTGTTGGATCATGATGCCATGCCTCGCCTCTCTCAACATGAGCCGAAGTCATGTACAAGCAACTTCGTCTCTGTGGTGAGGATTGGATGCAGAAAGTCCACCGATGCTTGAGGACGAAGGGGTCTCGAGCAATCCGGCTCGATGGACCAAAATATTTAGTAGGTGTAGGTTATGTTCCAATATGTAGTCTTCGAGTCATCTTGGTTTGTGTTTCAATGTATGTATGTATGTACATGTGTGTTTATTGCTAAATGTATTGTATATGGGCATTTCCACAGAAATGTCAACCAGGGTAAAAAAAATACAATGTAAAGAAAAAAGTTTTTTTTTCTCAACATTGTAAGTCAAAAATTGATAAGACATTGATTTTACAGCTTTTCTTATTTAATTGCATAACTAATTGGCCTGAAAACTGAAGATATTTTCTGGTTTTTACTACTTTTTGAGTGATTTTCAATCTAGTTTGGTTAGTTTTCTCATTTACTTTTTTCGTTTCACACTTCTCTTGAACTAGCACTTTTTTTATTATTAACGTAAAAACAAGTATGTATTTTTAAAAATTCCTTCCACCTACCAATAATTTGGGTAAATGTTCCTTTGTGTGTAAATGTTTGTCAAAATCGAAAAGTGACGCGCGCAGAGTGTCTGCTTACATTGGTTTCTTTTCAATACTAAAGTACCTCGCTCAGTGGCGAGATGCGCTTCGGCTGAGCGAGATCACGAGCGCCGTTGGAGGAGAACCTCACCACAGTAGCTTTGAGCTTTGATAATTAACCTTCTGCGGCTGACGTGGTAGTGGTAGTTTGACAAACACCAAGAAACAGAAAAACACTCTCGCGCTCTTAGTACCTTTCTATTACGTTCTCTAGCGTGCGTTAGAGCAAGGTATACTTATTTAAGCTAGCATACTCCCGCCGAAGGCTCTCAACGAAAGTTACCAATTTTTAGTTTCGTTGCGACTGCGCGTGAGTAGAGCTGTTTTCACGCATATTATTTTAATATGTTTGCGTTCTCTCTCTCTATTTTTCTTGCTCTCAGTAAAATTGGTGACGACGCCGGCAGCATTACTCTACCTTAAATAATTATACCTTGTATACCTTAGTGTTGCGCAAGTGATTGAGTCAAGCGCACGTGTCCTTGTGAGAGGAAATGTGTCTATGGTACGTGTCTGAGAGACAACCACCTCACTATATTTGTTATATATTCATAGTGTCTCCTAAACAACACATCAGTGAAATTGTTTCGCTATGTTCTAGTTAGTGTTGGTTTTTTGGATGGATCACTTAAACATAAGTCAAGGCTCTCACGGTCCTAAGAGAACATCGTCTGGAACTTTTAAGAGCCGCGAGGAGCAGATTCAACAGTGATAAGAAGAAGAAAGCGAGTACGATTTCAGCGCTCTTGACGATGAAGGCGATGAACCGAATTTTCAGCCAGAAAGTGAACTTTTTGTTGATGACGAAATTTTAAATGAAAAATCAGATCCAGAACTATGCGTCACAAGTCATGAATCTGCCCATGAGCGACAAGCCACAACTGAAGAAGCGCGTCAAGGAACGTCAAGCTAATTAACTGAATATTCCAAGTTTGGTATTAAAATACTATGTATTGTTAGCCGATGCTCGTACATACTACATTTACAACGCCAACATTTATTATGGGAAAAATTGAACAAAAAAGAAAAATGTCAGTACCAACTCAGTTGAAAGTTGTTGAAAACTCAAATCGAAACATCACGGCTGACAGTTGGTTTAGCTCTACTAATGGAAATATTGCTGAAAAATGGGTTGACCTACTTAGGTACATTAAAAAAAAATAAAGCTGAGATACCGTCCTGTTTCTTGGCGAGCAAACAGAGAGAAGTGAATAGTTGCCTGTATGGCCTACAGTGCCTGCCCTAAGCCACTTTGTGAGACCTGCCAAAAGAAGCTCTAACTTTTTATTTAACCATTGAATGGATCTCTCTTTTCTAAGGATCTCTTTAAGTTTAAACTTTAATTAATGCAAATTGTTTGTTTAAAAAATGGCAATATGGAATATATTTTTGAGTTTTTCTATAGGCATAAGTTTTGGAGAGCCAATAAATACTGTTTAACATGAAATGTGGTTTTGAAACTTATAATTTTTATAATAAATAATAAGTTTCATGGTGTAAACTAAAAATACAAATCATTACTGAAGGTATGCAATACGGAACTTGACCAATATAAGCTTGCAAAATGGTGTCTGGTATACTAACACGTCAGTAGAATTGTGAAAATTAGGCCACGTCACGTAGGTTAAAGTTACAAGCTTATAATTAACATAAAAGATAGATAGCACTGGCTACTCAGGCAAATATTTTTTTATTATTTCGAAGATTTTTACATTTTTGTACCCTATCCTGCACTAAATTTTATTTTTTGTGTAGCGAATAACTTTCATCAATATTGGATTGATTGGTTGATTGCCAATAAAAATATAAATATCAAATATGAAAAAAAAAACATTTTTGTAGATGCAGTAAAAAACGACTTCTATTTTAGTCGCGTACTAAGTCGCAGGTTTATTGCCAATATATTGAGAACGATAAATTAACAGAGCCTACCCTTTTTACTACACATAAAGCGACATAAAGGGTATCAAAAAATAAAAACAAGAAAAAAAAATTTTCTTTTTTCTTTAGTCTTTTGCACTAAAATGTCGCGTTCACGATCCTGGAAATGCTCATATGTGATAATGTGGCTAAACGATAAGATCGCGTGCACCGGTGTACCTACATTAAGTGGTTTTTGAATACTAAAAGCTAATGCCCTCAGTGCAAGCTGAGGCTGAAAGCGCCGCTGATGTAGCTTTTCCACTGCACTTGAAAGCTCTTGGGCTAAGCTTAGCACGGATCGTAGCTATGCCCACACATGCCGTTTGGCATGAACAACATAAAGCAATATTCTACAGTAAGTGACAGGCAATTCGGAATCAATTACAAACATTCGACAATTTTGATATCTGAAATATACTGGGAACAAAACAACCCAAAGGCACTGGTGCATGTTGAGCTCACTTGCAGACTGCTTTTGACACAGTTTGGATGAAAAGATGTGTACACAACTTCAGGAGCTACAACCTCTCTATACACATGGCCATTCTCATTTACAATATGATCGCCAACAAAGAATTTAGAATTTTTTTATTGTTGCTGTTTTGAGGCGACACTATTTTGTGCCACCTTTGGCCAAGCTTTAATAAATATGTTGCAATTTAAATAATAAGGCCGCGCTATTTCTTATCAAACGTGTGTCTTTATTGCATGATCCGTTTGGAGTGGATCGAGCTAGCGTAAGCTGCAGCAGGTGCATGCGAAAGCTCGACTTGAGCGAAAGAGAAAAACAGTAATAAACAAAAGCTCCCGCTTGAGTAAGTTCTGACGCAGTAGAACAAAGCGAAAGCGCGATTAAAGAGAATATGCAACAAGTGCATTTACATATGTGCTGAATGTGTTTAGTTATTGTTAGTACAGTAAAAATAGGTTTTGACCTGGAAAAAATGGCACACTGGAATTTCTCTTGCTTAATGTATTAAGGACCATCCAAAAAATCTAAAACCAAAATGGTGACCTCTCCCCCCCGTAGGGTTTACCGTTATTTTGACATTTGTGTCGGCCCATTTATCTCGAATTCTATAAGTCGTACAAAAAAATTTCAAGGCAAAAAATGTTTAAAATTGAATTTCGAAGGCATACCCAGAAGTCCATATTTTCACCGGTAGAGGGCGCCAAAGTTGCAACAACGCCATTTTTCTCATTTTTACCCACCAAATTGTAGATCTCAAAAAAGTACACAGGACTGGTTTTAAATCGTGTAAGTATCTATAGTAGTTTCCAAGCTATAACGCAGCGCCAATCTATAAACATATTGAACGGCAGGGGGCGCTAAAGTGCTGATCGTAGCTTTAGACTTTTAGACTTTACAATAACAAATTACACACAATGTGGGCCATCGCTCGACTTTATGGTTTTATGGCCCTACTCGGGAATTGCTTGTGGGACCGTAACAGGACTTTTTTCTTGATGTTGTTGTAGGGCTCTTTCCGTTATTTTTCGTGCCCACCGCTGCAAATAATCATTAAAATTTTGACTTAGAAATGCCGAGACTGAGCGTAAAGTCTATTTTTAAATATTCTATTGCTTAAGTTTCAATTTTATTGTAGGGTCTGGGTTGAGGAAAAGTTGAGTTGAGCGTTTTTGTAATAGTCCTGAACTTTTCAACTCCTCAAATTCACACAAATACCTCAAATATAAAGCCCGAGCATCAGCACGGGCTTAGTAAAGGCTATGCAACTCCAGAGCAGTGCCATCGAATAATGAATATGATATCAAGTGCATTCGAAAATAAGTAGCAGCAGTCTGTAAGATAAAGATTAATACTGAGAAGTCGAAACACGTAACATTTGCTCTGAGAAGAGGAGATTATCCGCCAGTACATTTAAATAATATACAAATACCGCATAGCGACTCAGCTAACTCTATCTTGGACTCGATTTAAATCGTAAAATCACCTGGAAAAGACTTATTATTGAAGCTTTATAAACCCTTACGTAAAAGACAAAATACGAAGACTAAGAACAAGTTATGCGGAAAGGCTACAGAATCATTACAACGTTTTGGCAATTGACCTTTTGGATAACAGCGATACAATAAGAAGATTAAAATGCAATCATGTCCTAGATTTACCATATTTAAACTGAGTTCATAAAATTTTTTTGAAATGAAATTAATGTAGAGGCATTACATTTGCCTTAGACAAGCTATTTGCAAAATTTTAAAATTTTCTGACACCTAGGAACGCTGTGACGTCATGTTGCGTATACGCAACGCTGGCGTATTGCTCGACAAATAGAATAGTTTCGGATGACTAAAGTATCATATCAAAACGTATCATTCTTGATGATTTATTTTACCAGAAATTTTTAAAAACACATGAAAGGTTATTATAGTTAGAGCATAAGACACGTAAGCATCGTGCAAAGCATAAGTGCAAAAAGGTGAAATTGCTTTTGTACGGACTCAATCATGTCCTGATAAAGTTGGCATTGAGGGCTCCAAACGCAGAAACAATATTCCAAAATTGGACGGATGAGAGAAATATAAAGAAGTTTGGCTGTGTAAGGGTCGTTAAACTCTTTGGACCAACGCTTAATAAAAGCAAGAACACCTCTAGCCTTATTCACGATGTTGCAAATATGGTTATTAAATTTAAGGTTATGATCAAACAAAACACCAAGGTAAGACACACTCTTGATGCGTTCTAAGGTAGAAGATTCTAAAGAGTAAGTAGCCAAATAAGGAGCAGAACGATAAAATGTCATAATGTTACCAACTATTTGGTTGATATTGCACCAAGATTGTATGCTATCCAAATCTTGCTGAAGAAGTAAGTACTTATTATTATCGGAGTAGGACATACAGAGTTTAACATAAGAATGCGAGAAGATGAGATTACTTGAGGAAGATCATTCAAAAATAAGTTAAAATGAAGAGGGCCCAGATGGCTACCTTGAGGTACCCCTGACGTGACCTTAATTTCTTTAGATTCACAGCCTTTAAAAACTACCTTCTGATCTCGGTTGGATAAATAGGACGATATCCAATTTAAAAGACAAGACGCAAACCCCAGACGAGACAGTTTAAAAAGTAGAAGACTATGGACTATATTAAATAAATAATATTAAATTTAAACAGTATAAATTTTAATAATAAAAGAAATACTTACTATACTCTGCATCATCCAAGTAATTTTCAATCACAAGTTCAGTTAAGTGCGGCAAGTCCTTAAGAAACTTCACCATCTCTTCGCATGGTGAATCCTTCTGTAGACAATAACTGCCATCAACAATCAACTTAAAACGTTTTAAAGCTTTCGTTTTTTGAAATTGCTCATAAAAATTAGAAAGAGTATAATCAGAGCGTTGCTCTGTAATTAAGTAATCTAGAGCTATCATATTACTTATGTATCGTTAACATTTATACAATATATCATTCTACGCTACTTTCCCGGCTTGTCCGTTCCCTTAAAACCCCCCACAATCCTCAATATACTAATCCAAAATTGTTACAAATAATTAAATTTCTTATGAATAAGTAGATGCAGTGTATGCTACTGTCGCACACCACTCCAACTAATTCACATTTTTTCTTTTTAGAATATTTCGTATAATTATGCTGTCTATGCCATCGAATTTACTACCGTTTAGCATTTTGAACGCCTCAGGGCGCCAAGAAAGCTCACTCTCCCGCCCTATACCACAACCAAATCAATGCGAATAAATTTGCATGGTTCGGCATGCATCAGCGTTAAATTCGCACAATTTACGCCGCAGGCGAAAAACGGAAGCGTTTCATAAATTTCACATGCTACGCATATTTACATGCCGCGAGCTTAAGTTTAAATTAAGTTTGCAATTGAAATTTCAGTGTTGTAAAGCGGCAGCAGCAAGACGCAGACGAAGCGTGAAAGTCGAGAATCGAAAAAAAAATACAACGCTGCGCTGCTGCTTTAAATTGCACACGTGTGTGACACAATTTTTGGCGGCCATGACGGCAAACGGAAACGGAAACGCAAGTATGACTGTGTGTGTGTGTGTGTGTGTGTAGTATATGTGTCAGCTTGTATGTGTGTGTGCATAAAAAATGCGCAAAGCAAACAGCGGCGTATGAAATGGGAACGGCGATGAGATGAGCCGCATAAGAGTCGGAGTGAACGTGGCGCACAACAGCTGCACGTACGCAGCATCCCCCCTACCAAACGGCTCCATTCGCTACCACGTATGACACCCGAGGGCAAACAAGCTGCTGGGCGTGGCAGCGTTGGGTATTTTTTGGGGGAGCGGAGTCTGTAGGCGCTGTAACGCCGTATCAACGTCAGCGCTAAGTGCGGCAGATGCCAGGTAGTTGCCACATAAGCCTTATATACAGCTCTAGTGTGTGTGTGTGTGTGTGTTTGCATTTGTACGTGTGTTATTTAATGCTTATCTTTATCCTTTTCCCATTAGTGTTATTGATGTTGGCAGCCGACTGCCTCACTCGCATACTTTGCTGGCGCCCCCGTCTGCCCGATAAAGCTGCCCCACAGCTAAACGTTGACAATTGATGCCGCGACGCCAACGCCAACGCCAACGACGACGACGATGACGTCGCCACGGCAAAAAGAAAATCACGCGCTAAACATTATTTTAATGCTCCAGGCATAACACGCACAACAACACACATGTTCTGTTCCAACCCCCAACCCTTCTCATGTGCGTTTTCCGCCGCTTTCTATATAAAGCAGTTTTCCGGAAATGTTTAAAGCTCTGCTTCATTGCTTTATTTCCGTGTGCCCTTTTTTTTAGCAGCAGCAGTGCTCGTCCTGACATTTATAAATGTCAACTAACTGATGAACTTGCCAAGCCATATCATGGCCTTGAAGCGATTCCTGGCTGCTTGGAATTGTCTGCTTCCAGCAGTGAGCAGTGTCCTTAAAAGATTTATTGAGTGAAAAAAAAGTCTAAAAGCCTTAAACTTTTGGGATTTGAATCATTTGAGAGCTGAGCTAAGCGGCAGTTTTTAAAATTTTATAAACTACAGTAGGTTGGCAGTTCAGCATGTGAAAAAAAATAGTCAATTACCAACACTCCTATAAAATTTACAGTACTTCGCGGGAAAATCTCAGTGAACTCAAATCGACTTGAAGTTTTCCAGAATATGAAAATACGCTTGTGCTGGTTTCCGCTGAAATGCAAAACAGGTTGGCAACTCAGCATGTGAAAAAAAACAGTCAATTACCAACACTCCTATAAAATTCTGAGTATAATCTTTGCTGGAAAATCTTAGTGAGCTCAAATCGACTTGAAGTTTCCCAGAATATGAAAATACGCTTGGGCTGGTTTTAGATGAATTGCAAAATAGGAAAGAGGTTTGAAAAAAGAGTTCATTGCCAATATTTTTACAGTGTTTAAATGTGTAAACTACAGTAAGTCCTTAAACGACACTCCTACAATATTTAGATTAACCGTAGACCAGTCCTTCATGCCCCAAGGACAGTTCTAGGGTAAAAAAGTTCAGTAACTCCTAATCATGCAGGCGTTTTTTAGGAAATGAAAATATAGTTGGTCTCAATTGTGAAATAAGTTGGCAGCTCAGCAAACTCTGCTAAATTCTAAAGCGATATGAAAAAAGAGCGTGCCTTACCAACACTTTTTGCAAAATTTTGTCGTAAATTTTCAGTAAGCTTATATTGTGTTGAAGGTTCTTAGAAAATAACTTATTATGCTTCATTTTTAATGCCACTTATAATGAAAGCCCTTGGTTCGATAAATAAGCTTTAGAATTGAGATAAAAGTTGATGAAAATAAGACCTTTACAAAAATTTTGAATAGGTATTTTTTCGTAGTCTCATTAAAAGGAAAATCGATTCGACGATTTTTGGAAAAGCATATGTTATTAATAAGCAAAAAAAACTAGTTCATAAAAGTGTTTAGCAGTTGTACCTGAAGAACCAGTACCGGTCTATAGCCATTAATGGCTACGTCTTGCCACAGACAGAAAAGGTTCTAGTATTGGGCAATACTTAAATGCTACTTTAGATATAAAAATAAAAAAATTTATAAAATATATTAAATTTTTAACCGCAGTCTTACTTATGTTTCAAATAAATGTTCAAGAGTAAATAATATTTTTCATTCATTGTTTTCATTATATATTACATTAATGAACCTAGCCATTCCCATTCGGAAATTAAATATTTTATATATTAGAACTTAGTTTTAAGTCATTTGTATGAATTAATTTTTTATTATACTATCTTTTATTTATAGCGAAATTAACTGATTATACAATAACCCTAAAAAACAAATATAAAAAAAAAAAAAATTTTCAAGTCCAGCCTTCTGTATGTATGTTCATCTGTTCCCTCGTGACTTCTAAGCCACTTACCATAATTTTACCAATTAAGTATCATTGAAAGCGTCTTGATTGTCCCCTGGCTATAGGCTATGTGGAGCACGCGGGGGAGTAGCCCCTTTGTTTTTTAGTCCAAAGGTTTTGAGGCGTTACAAACAATATTTTCACACTCCCTTGTATCCAAATTTCATGGTATATCAAACTGAAAATATTTTTCTATTTAATTAAAAAGCTACGCCTTAATTTTGAGACCAAAATTTGCACATCAACATTTTATACCTGCACAAAATTTAAAATGTCAAACCATCATATGGGTGTGAAACGTGGAATAGTACGGCAAATGATATAAACACTATGCAAGTTTTCGTAAGCCGGTGTCTTCGAAGAATACTACAAAAATTCTAGCCAAACATTATCTCAAACGCTGACTTATGGGCCAGAACACAACAAAAGCCAGTGCAGCTGGAGATTTGAAGAAGAAAGTGAAGCTGGATCGGCCACATTCTGCGCAGGGTGATCTAATAAGAAGCGCGATTGACTGGAACCCCCAAGCAAGCCGTAGACGAGGAAGACCAGCGAATACCTGGAGACGACTGCTAGAGTCGGAAAACTGCGCCACGCGCCTTAGCTGGAATGAAGTAAAGATAAAAGAAAAGGCACAAAGCAGAACCGAATGGAAGAAATTCGTTGTGGCCATAGTGCATATATGTAGCATTGGCTCCACCTTGGAACTCTACGAAATATATGTATTCTACATCTCTTTACAAGTCTTTGATCCTTACGCTAGTAAAACCTTTTTGTTGGGATTCGGTTTTAACTTTTTTTTTAGCTTGTTGTAAAGTATTTAATTTTATTGCCAAATTTAGGATTAGTTAAGGTTAATGTAAGCCGATTTGCGTTGAAAAGCAGCTAACAACGCATGGTCTATGTGACGGCCCAGTCTAGAGGAAAATCGTGAGATCATAAGTTAAAGTTATTTAAAGCCTACAAACCAGCTTAAAATACTTCACATTTTTATTTTCAAATTAAAAGAAATTTTTTAAATAAATGAATATTGATAAACGCACGTTCGATTCGATAACAGATAAAAAGTTAAGCTGTAGATAAGTAACCATCGTTCTGTACTGTACACAGCAAAAGATTACAGAGTTGCATGCCACATGTAATGACAATCGAAACAAAATGGAAATGAAACAGCAGCTGCTATTGCAGACCAAGAAAAAAAACTGCATTAAGAGTTGAACTTATTGGCATGGAAAAATTTTTTGCAGAAAATTCTTGTTCTTAGCTTAATGTAAAATTTTTTAAAATCTAGCATGCTTGTTTGAACGTGTGTGGGCTGCCTGAAAATTCACTTTTATATGAGGAAAACAAAAACTACAAAACTCAGTAAGCTTTGGGAAATCAGTCGACTCATTCGGTTATGTATTTTTTGAGTTGTGAAAGTACAACACACATTTAACACCAGTTTTAACAAATTCAAATGTTTCGCCTAAACATTTCGTATTAAAAAAAACCAAAAACCAAGAGAAGCGACCGAGCCAAACATAACGCGGTTGCTTGTAACCGAGTGCATAATAATTGTAGAAAATCAATCCAGCCGATAAAATGGAGCCGTACCAAGGGAAGAAATCGATGAGTGGAGTATCTCCAGTTCACGAGGCTCTTGCAATTGAATGCGCCAAGAGCATAGCCAAGGCCACGCTTGAGATTGCGCCCGATGCCTTGGAGCAATCGATACCAGTTTTTGTGGACGTACAAGGCTTAGACGATAACCATTGTTATCGCTATCAAATCAATATATCGCGTTCTTGGTTCGAAGCGGAGAGTCAGCCAAAGCTGCACCTGCAGCGTAGTGTAAATATAAACGGTGGCGGTCACTTGCCACCAATTAAGTCAACTGTGCTGGGCTGTACCATGAGCAATGCCATTTGGCCACCACCAATGCCACAGGCAGATCCTTTGGCTACCGTGCGTGCGGTAACCCAAGCCAATAAAAACTTATCGAGAAAGAAAGGGCATTTTCTGATGATGAGTCAAGTGCATGTGCTGCAGGATGAGATGATTGGCTATGGCAATCAGTTGGCCACATCCCTGGGGGAAAATACACACGTTATGCCCATTGCTGTCAGCCAGGTACCCAAGCTGCAGTCTTTGAACTACAATCAAAAAGTGAACCAACTTAATGGCATCAACCAGAGTCAAACAATGAATGGCTTTAAGGGTTTGCAGCAGCTAAATACTCCAAATGATATTAATAATGAAACAAATCAGATCCATACTAATCCTAATGTTGCGATTTCTGCGCCACAGGCGCTCAAGTGTGGCAGCTGCAAGAAGCTTAATTCCAAATACTTTGCAGATATGTTAAATGGTAAGTTGCACCTATGAAGTTCTACAACAGCGTCATCTTAAACTATTTACCACAGAGCTAATAATGCAAGGCGGAACTGTTGACATACCGGGCTATCCCCAAGAGCTTAGTTCACTCTTTCGCAAGGACTACTGTGAGCTTTGCCAGACTGTATTGCGCACATTTCGCAGCGCCCGGGATCACTATGCCTCGTTTAATCATAATCGTCATGTTAGCTCCTGGCTTGTACGACAATTCTGCTTCGAGCACAACGAGCATTTGGCTCCAGCTGGTCCCAAGGCATTCTACTGCGACATCTGTGACTTGCAGCTAACCTCGATCACGCATGCCCAGCAGCATTTTCTTGGACGACGACATCGTGAGGTCGCCAACCAGGAAAGACGATCTTTTGGTGCCGGCGTTTACGATCAAAATGGTCGCTGGGTGCGCATTAATCATAACATGGACTTAATGTGTCATTTATGCAATGTACCCATTACTTCCGAGTCCCAGATGGATATGCATGTGGCCGGTGCACGTCATCGCAAGCGTCTGAACAATATCAATGGTCATTACAATGTTGGACCCATCAATGGCCGTCATTTGTATAGCATTAAGAGCAATGGTGTCCTGGTGCCCCTGAAAGATTTGGGCTTAATGACAACAACTACATCCACTTCTACTACTACCACAACCATGTGTGAGGTTGACAACAGATTGGATGCGGCCTTCTATTGTAAGGTGTGCAACATAACGCTAAATCATCTCAAGTCGGTCAAACAACACGAGGAGGGGCGTATGCATAAGAGGAAACTGGCATTCTCCAAGCCCTGAGTCAATTAGTTTTGGAGCAAAAAAAAAAAAAAAACTAAAAACCCTGTCTCCGATTGGGGTGTATTGCTGTTGCGTAGCCAGGTTTTGAAGGGCAACAACAAACTACTCCTTCTCGGATCATGCTATACTTTTTATTTGATGATCAAAAAAAATTTGTTTTTGAATAATTTTTTACCAATAAAGAAGCTGTTTTTATTTATAAAAATATACCGAGAGGTTCAAGTAAAGACTAGGGGGTTGCATCCACTGAGTATAGACATTTCGAGAAAAGCCTTAATTTCTACAGGGTTTATCCCAGGGGAAAAATACCCTGAACCAGGGATCTTCTAGGTAAAAGGGTTAACGATGAAAATGATCACTGGATATTGGCATTGGAAATAACTTAGATTTGGTGTCCCATTAATTCCGAGTTTTACCAACTAAGTTCCCATAAGAAATATATAGACATAGCTGCGTGCAACCAGGCCCGTTTAAGGCAGGCTTTCGCGGCCATAGAAAAGCACGCCGTGGAAATGGGTCTGAAGGTAAACGAAGGCAAGCCAAGTACATGGTGGCAACACGGACTGCCTCTAGCCAGCACAGGATGGGGCAAAACATCACCATCGAACCCTACAACTTCGAAGTGGTTGAGCAGTTCGAATACCTCGGTTCACTTGTCACCTCTAACAACAACAGCACCCTCGAAATTAAACGCAATAATACTGCTCGCCAACCGTTGCGCGTTTGTCCTGAGCAATTTGTTCAGATAGAAAACAACATCTCGAAGCATGAAGATAGAACTGTACAAGAAGCTAGTTGTGCCCATCGCTATCTACGGCGCCGAAACCTGGGCTATGACAGCTTCTGATGAAGAGCTATTAAATGTGTCCGAATGAAAAATTCTGCGTAGGATTTTTGGCCCAACCTGCGAGATTGGCCGATGGAGGTTACGATTTAACCACGAAATATACGCATCGAAATATGTGCATCGAATGCAGGAGAGCTGCCCCACGAGGCGTGCTCTGTATAGCGACCCAGTTGGCGCTCGACGTCGTGGTAGACCGAGGCATCGTTGGTTTGACGCTGTACAGAGGGATATAGATGCGCTGGGCATCCGCGACTGGAAAAACAAAGCGGATAACAGGGAAGAATGGAGGCGAGCGATACAGGCCTAAACCCACATCGGGTTCGTCGCGCCATAGAGAAGAAGTTCATATAAGTGTCACTGCTTTCGGAGAGGGAAAAAATGCCTGATTATGACTAGAACTCTAAAATATAAATTATGTCCTTACGAGCTTTTGACAAAGGAAGCTACAATATTAAACTATCTAGGGTAATGGAGCAAAATCGTCCTTAAATCCCAGGGCCAGAGCCATATTAACCATATAGGCGAAACTGCCTATTGGTGCCCTTCCTTTTAGGGACCCCGCTTGGTCCCTGTCCAGTCTAGGAACCAACATGCTGACGGAAAAAATTAATTAATTAAATTCCAAAAGACTGAGTGTATGGGATTTTTTCTATCTGCAAAGTGTGCCAGTGTGACCAGATTTTCATTATTCTAGAGTGAATTTGCGAATGGTCACATAAGAAGAATAATATATTAAGAGTGGGGCTTAGTGTAGAAATCAACAAATATAATTCTGAAGATGTTGAGCCTTAGATTAAAGAGGAGATGGTGCAGTTTATATATTTCGTGATCATCAATCATCATAAAAGGGTTAAAGTACACTAAAATAGTTGTCCATCACAACAGCTTAGCAAGGAGACTTGTAGGAACGGTCAAAGTATTTGGACTGAATAGGAGATGCTGTAACTGTCTGCTGTCAACCTTTCCTCGAAGACTGAATACCCTTTATAATGATTATACTATATTAACTTGGCCATGGTGAGTCCTTAACAAAGGCATAAAGACCATATGGCTATATTCAGCTCTGCCCAGGACACGTCTACGATACAACTTATAGACCCAAACCCAAATACCACCAAAAGCAATAATAATTTAAGTTGCTTCATGAAAATGCCAATTGGACAAGAATTCCCTTAGTATACTGACTGGGCTACTTCCGCATATTGCATTCTAAGAAAACAGCTGAGCGAGATGGGTATGGCGTATTCCAAAACCTTTACCTATGCTTTGTGAGATCAAGAAGGAATTCTCTCAATACATACTTCCTAAATATCACACTTCCACTTGCCTGAAGATTATAGAATACCGAAGCACCCTATCACCCGACTAAAACCATCCATAATGATTCAGTTTTTTTTGCGTGAATTATTATAGCTGAGAAGCACCAAGGCTAGTAGGGAGCATAATAGATCTTTTGGGTCACACTGCAGCCCATGGTTGGGAGCTCCCCTACCATTTTCAGTATTATTTTTATATTGAGTGCTGCTATAAAGTGTCTGGAAACATTTATACAGCAGTTTAGTTTTTAAATCGTTTACTTTAATTTCTTTCTTTCACCATCCCCAAGCACAGACTTTTAAAAATAATTGCAGCCTGCTTTCAGGCGCTGTTCAAAAAGCTACTCACAACGCCCGCTTTTCCGCACTTTCCCACACTCTCTGCGCTGCCAGTGTTAATTAACGATCTAGCACATTATTGTTGGCATCTTTGCTTTTAATTAGTCAGCTGTTTATGCAGAAGCACGCAGAGCATTCAGAGCTGCCACAATTACCAGACAAACCGACCAGACAAGAATCACATAAAATCTGCACCAAATGTTGCATGCTGCAGACAATGGTCAGAATCACACACACACACACACATATACACACTCACTCTCTCTCTCACATACATAGCACATAAAAATGGAGTTATCGCTGGGCAGATATCGGAGAGGTTGAGCCCCGGGTCTGTCAGTCAGTCGAGCCCAAGTCTAGACAAAACATGGCATTAAATAAATAAATAAATCGTTGCAACAACAACAAACACACTAAATGAAGCATCGACAACCGCAAAAAAAAAATAAAAGAAAAAACGGAAGCGCCACCAAGCAAGTTAAATTTATGATCATGTGTGCGCAGTGACGTAGATAGTTTTCTTTTTGCTGTGGAGGCGTTCAACTAAAGTGATTTTAGTTTTTTAGAGAATTTATTAAAAATAAAAAAAAAAATAAAAATATGCTATCTTTATCTACTATCTTCTAAAATTTACAGAGTTAGATGTAAAAATCTTTTCAGCTGAGACATGAATATTTTTTTAAGTTATGAATTAATTTTAAGTGTATTGTCGTTGTGTAGTCAAGGAAAGTAAATTCAAAAACATTGGTCCAAAGAAAAAAAATTAATTTTTTAAATAAATTTACTGAAAAATTAACTCTTATACTCTAAAACAAAAAATTCAAAATTAACACCAACATTTTTCTTATTCAAATATAATTTTCAAATATTCATAGAGGGGCTAAACCCCCAAAGCTCAGCGCTATCTACGTCACTGAGAAAACTGTCGTGTCTGGTTTGGTTGAGTGTGAAAAAAGTTTCCACAATGAAGGTCAATAACAACAACAAAAACAACAACCGTGTGAAATAGTGGGCGTCATCGTAATGCGGCCCAATCCCAGCCTAGACTAGGGTCTAGCTGCAGAGCTATCTGTGGTCCGTATGTCAGTCTCTCTCTCAGTTCCAGTCGAGCTCAAAACATGTTTTCGCATAAATTAAACTTCTTATCTACTGTGAAACATTTGCCGGCATTGAATACCTTGTTGTTGTTTTTGTTGTTGGTGTTGCAAGTGTCGTTGTTGCTGTTGTTGTTGTTTTTGTCGCATTTGTTGCAACAACCGAGCCAAAAGCAACATCAGCAGCAACAATCCGGAAATGTATAAACAGCAAAAACAATAACAACAGTGAATACACAAAGTATTCACATATATGTATAAAGAGATAGTTGTATGTTACACTGATGCACATAAGTATATGAATAGGAGAGGGAAATGTCGTTTTATCGTTGATGTGAATAATGACACGTCTTTTGTCTAAGGTTACGACTATTTGGTCTTAGATCACAAGTAATCCATATCGTGTGCTTTAAAGGATTGTATTCAATTTGTAGAGGGGCTTTGAAGTTTAAACGTTTAAAATGTTTTTCCAATTTAATGATTCTTGAAAAACTGTCAACTATGCATCAGTCAATTTTGCAGCATACTAATCATAATAAGCAGCTGGATAACTATGTGAACTGAGAAAAATATATAAAACAGAGAAGAGTATTTTAGTAGATTAAATATTCTAAATAGTTGTTTAATTTATTCCCCACTAGTGACTAAAAAAGTGTGGGTGATCCTTGAGCTTACTTGAACTAAGATCTACATGCGAGCTTCGTTCATAAAATATGAGGCTATTGCAAATTCTTGAGCAATGTAACTCTTCTTGGTTTTTTCCTTTCTATGTTACACATGTTTCCAATATTTAATGATACACTTATCCGATTTGCATATTTAGTTATTTATTTATTTTATAATTTTTTGGCAGTTCTTATATTTAGACGAGCTTTGGTGTACTTACTCCTTTAGTAAGGTTGAGCTTTGGCTGTGACGTCATAATCACCTACCTACCTTACGTAAGCATTTGTGGCCCTTTTAAGCCAAACTGCATAATCGCGAAGCGTCTATGACGTCATTCCATAGAAATGATTTGTCCACCTTTTTTTTAACAAACCGTGTCCGAAACAGTCTTAAAGACAAATCTAATTAGAATGTTTGCGTAAAGTGTAAAGCGTGTAGAATATAAACTTCTGAATGCCGAATTTGGTTACAATATCTTCACAAACAAACGAAACACAACGAATTTTGTGCAAAAAACTTTTATTTTGCTTTATTATTTTTTTAGTACAGTGCTTATGAACTTTAAAACTCGCGAATGCCAAATTTGGTTACGATATCTTCATAAACAAACGAATTATCCATCTAAAACTTTTTGTTTTTTTCGAGGTCCTCTGAAACGCCCCTATGAGAGCTATATAATATATCCCCGATATCAAAAATATAAAATAAACTTGTCTCCCCTGACATAATAACGCATCTTATCTGAAAATTTGGTTGCTCTAGCTTTTACCATCTCTGAGATCTAGGCGTTCATATAGACAGACGGACAGACGGACATGAATATATCGACTTCTCTAGTCACCCTGATCATACTTTAGGTTTTTTTTGGGGGGTCTCCGATGTTTCCTTCTGTATGTTACATAATCTTAATATACCCTTTGTACCATATGGTACAGGGTATAGAAACGGTTCAAAAAGGAAAAAATATCAGTGTACCGTAGGCCATACATATGTCTAGCTGGATGCATTTACATCACCACCAGGGTATACTCATCTAAGGTCGAGTAAGTCTGCCGCGTCGCTCTCTCGCTGGACTCATAACTTTAATTTTCGCTGCGACTGTCCATTAGGTAGGTTCTCGCATGGCATGTTTTTATATGCAGCTATGAGTATGATGTGCTCTCTCACTTGTTTTACTCTCACGAATTTTATGCGCCCCCGTCTGCAGACTTCCTTTACCTTATATTAGTATACCCTTCATCACCACGACCATGGCGGTTGGCGAGGTATTGAGGAGCTGATTGAATGCATACAACGTCGAATATAGTTCTCAGGAAATAAACCTTGAACCTGAAAAAAAACAATCTAAGGGGACTGTTGGGCAAAATTGTTACTAGGGGAAGAACTGTACTTCGAAAGATGATTTGAAAGGATAGCGCATAGATCTATGCCGCTGGCACATACAAACAAACAGCTTACCATATCACTCTTTCCAATCCCAATCTTACCATGCAATATGAGGGACCGGAAAACCTATGGATGATTTTGATATGTTGCGTGTAGAATACCTTATCTTAGCCATACTTATACTAAAGAAAATTAATCAGCCTTACGCACGAAAGGACATAGTTAGAAAAATACCGCATTGTGAACTGTTAGAGAGTGTATAGCCTGTATGAAAAATTTTTGCTTTAGTTGTTTTGGAACTTCCAGAAGAGGGTGTCGATGGAAAGTATTTATATAAGGCGTCTGCCCTTTCGCTATTTCTGATAAGTAAAGATTTGATAAAGTCCGATTGTCGAAACAGATTTGATTCGGCGTTATATTTAGGTAGTCTGACCTAGCTGAGCAGAAGATAGCGTTTTTTCCCAGCTTGTACTCCCAAATCTGATTAGACGGTACAGTTCGTTAAACAAAGCGGACCTCCGATCAAGGTCTCATAATAACTTAGGGAAATAGCGAAGAAAGAATAAGCCTACGAGATTAAATATAATAAGGTAATACAATTTCAGCCATGTGCTGTAGCACCGAATTTAATGACATGAAATTAGTCATGAATGGTAAGTGAATGAGTCAGTGGCTGTTATGACGAAAGAGAATATCTACAACAAGCATGTACTTCAGTGAAAAACAAATGCGAAGCTTCTGCTAAAGAGATTTAAAAAAAAAATATACAAAATAAAATATCACTTATTCATAATTTCATTATTCCACGAAATAATTCAAAAAATTGCAGTCGATGTTAGGGTCACACTTATAATTTCTCGTTCAGCAATTTCCTAGCCGTTCTGGTTATGCAAAAATAAATACCTACAGTTTCACAACTTAGTCTACTAACTCCAAAAAAAAACCCATTAATAAGCACTGCACTTTTGAACTTTCTCATAGCGCTTAGCCCCACCTTAGATCGGGCTGCCAGCTACTGATAATCACGTGTTAATTGTTTTTACCACATTTATTACAATTGTGCAATAGGCTCATGACCTACGCATATTTCAACTGCATATGCTCCACAATAAAGCCAAAAATCAAAAATAAACAAGTTTTTTTGGCCCGTAGGGGGTTTATAAACGCCCCACTAAGTATAGAGCTCACATGGCATGCCAAACACGTTCAGGTGACATACAATCACAAATCACACGCGCATGAGACGACAAATAGTGATGGAGAGAGGCAGTGTGGGGGGAGATGATGTTGAAACACGTAACAATTAAAAGCACTAAAAAGCTTTTATATAAGTTTCGCATAATTTGCAAAACATTCACATGCCGAACCTTTACAGCTGTTGACCTGGCCGTAAGTAAAAAAAAAAAAACAAATCATACACACCCTTTAAATAAAACCAAAACACAGTTAGAAGAGATGATGGTTACGAAGATAATATACTCTAAAAAGACAAATTTACATTAACTTTATGGACATTTGATTTTTAATGAATAGAAATGGAGACCAGTTTTCAGATGTTACCACTTAAGGTAACTTTTCCTAAAATATTTTGGTTAATTTAATTAAGACATTTGTGTTTTGGTTTCTAGAAGAACATAGCGAATATTGCAAGAAGTTTAAATAGAAATAACTAAGGTGAAGCTATCTTTGTCAGAGATAATCTCAATCGGCAAAATATTGAGAGATTAAAGGCTTATATCTGATTATTTAAATCTAGAAAAAGTGAGATGATAAATGATTGCTTGAGAAAATCTCACTCCATAAAAATTGAAGGTATTGAAGGGTTCTATATGATCACTTAAATCATGAAAAAGTGAGATGATACATTATCACTTGAGCTAATCCCACTTTATAAAATTTAAAAGCATTCAAGTTTTTAATATGCTCCTTTAAATTTAGAAAAAGAGAGATCATAATTGATCACTTGAGATTTTCCTACTTCATCAAATTTTAGAGGGACTAAAGGCTCAAATATGATCATTTAAATAAATAAAAAAAGTGACATGATGATTGATAACTTGATTTTAGATTCTTTAAGTCTAGAAAAAGTGAGATGATGATTTGTCACTTGAGATAATGCCACTTCATAAAATTTAGAAAGATTAAATGTTTTTATCTGAACATTAAAACCTAAAAAAAATAGGTTTTCACTTGAAATAATATCACTTCATACTATCTAAAGGGATTAAAGGGTATAATCGAGAGACAATGAAATGATGATTTATCACTTGAGATAATCTCACTTTGTCGAATTTAGAGAGACTAAAGGCTCAAATATGATCATTAAGTCTAGAAAAAGTGAAATGATAATTGATCACTTGATTTTAGATTCTTTAAGCCTAGAAAAAGGTGAGATGATAATCGATAACTTGAGATAATATCACTCCATTAAAGTTAGAGGCATTAAAGAGTGTAAACTGATCATTTAAATAGAGAAAAAGTGAGATGATAATTTGTCACTTGAGATAATGCTACTTCATAAAATTTAGAAAGATTAAATGTTTTTATCTGAACATTAAAACCTAAAAATGCTGAGATGATGAGTTTTCACTTGAGATAATATCACTTTTTAAAATTTAAAGAGATAAAGGGTTAAATCTAGAGCAAATGAGATGATAATTTATCACTTAACATAATCTACATAAAATGTAGAGAGACTATAGGCTTAAAACTGATAATTTAAATCTAGAACAAATGAGATAATAATGATTACTGGAGATGATCTCTCTCCGGAAAATTAAGAAACATTAACGGGCTTAAACTGATCATTAAAATCTAGATAAAGTGAGATGATAATTTATTACTTGAGATAATGTCACTTCATCAAGTTAAAAGGGTTTAAAGGGTAAAATCTTATCAAATCTAGAAAAAGTGAGATGATTACTTTGCTAGAAAAAGTAAGATGATAATATATAACTAGAGATATTCTCATTTCATAAAATTTAGAGGCATTAAAGGGTTTCATATGATCATTAAAATGCAGAAAAAATGAGATGATAATTTATCAATTGAGATAAACTCACGTCATAAAATTTAGACGGATTAAAGAATTAAATCACACCGTTTAGGTCCAGAAACAGTGAGACGATAATAATGATAATAGTCTCAATCCATAAAATATAGAGCGATTAATTTAATTTTAGAGCAGGTGAGATGATAATCACCACTGCTTCAACATATTAATTTTATCCGAGAAAGTGTGTCTTTTATTAAATCTAGACAAAATTAATTACATAGCAAACATTCTCAAGTCTTTCCAGATGATTTATTTTATGAAAAATTAGAAAATCCTGTGCAGATTTTCTATTGAAAATCTGTGAACCCCAAAGATTAAGCGCCGTACCATATTTGATTTGTTTTCAGTGCAATCTTTAAAAGGAGTCAAAATCAAGAGCTTAAATAATTCAATTTTTATATGTTAAAGTTTTTAAATGTCGCTTCAATTATTATTATTTTAAAAAAATTATTAAAGTGATTAGTTTAAATAATTACAATGTCTTTTTATTTGCATAATATTCGTATATTTGCTATACAGCAAGAGTGAAAATACTCATATGTATAAAAATAAAATTTTATTGCTTGATAGAAAGTGGTTTTCTACTGTGGCTGCCAAAAAAATAGTTACACATCCTTTTTTGGGAGCAAAATTTGTAAAGGATATGTGTATCTATAAACCAGTGATGGGCAGTCTCTCAATTTACATAACTCGCGAGGCTATTGCATCAAAATCTGCCGCAGCGCAGTCGGCTCATGTACGGTCCAAGTGTGTGAAATCTCTCTCTCGTTTTTGCTTAATTGCTGTTCTTGCTCTCTCGTGCGCTTTTGCTTACTGCGCTGTTTACTCACACAAAGAAATGTTTGTTGGTATGAGTTTTGCCCATCACTGCTATAAACTGAAGCTTAGAAAAACGTCAACACTGCCAAGAATTTTGAAATAGCAAATAAGCAAATTATTAGAAAACCTTTATTGATTAACGCTACATTTACTTTCAAATTTGAAGAATTATTTAAAATTATTATTATTTTTTTAATTTTGAAGCCTTTAAAAAATTATGCAGTATTTTTTTTTTGTTTTTATTTTTAAAAGGCTATAATTTAGTTAAGAAAATCAAATTTTTTGCAATTAATCTTGTAAGCAATTTTATTTTTTGAAAATTTGCGCCGAAAATGGAGTAATATATGTATATATATTCTAATATTATAATTTTTACAATTAAAATAAATTAAAACGTATACAAATTTTACGTAAGGAAATTATTTTAATAAACATCGAGAAGGCAAAACCAATTACTATTAAATAAAAATTGATTTTTATATGCCCGTTAGCAGTCTTGATGACGTCATCAGCTAACTTTTTAAGCAAAGGTGTAATACTCTTCACTTATTAATTATAGTGTACAAAAACGCAAGTATAGAAGACACAACAGTAAAGTTGAAAAAAATAATAAAAATAGTAAATAAAAGCTACAAAATAACGTAAGTCTTCAAGTTTTTGTGCCTCAAAAAAAAAAAAAAAAAATTGTTAGTGAAATGAAAACGTACTAAGTGAAATGTTTGTTTATTAGACAAGTTATGACCTGACTGTCATAGCCAGATAAAAACAAAGACATTTAGTTGGCTGAAAAAAGCATTAAAAACCACATTAGATCATCGTCATAAAAAGCGGCTATTAAAAATACAAAATTTTAAACAAATAAAAATGAAAATTTTTTACAACAAAAACGTTAAACGAAAATTAGACGTAAATTATGGCTGAGTGAGTGTTTTGCCAAAATTATGTTAAACGCACTCATACCAATGCACTGCGTAACTCTCACACAGATACATTTACACTGCAGCTGCATTTGTAAGCCGCAAAAGTATCTGTGAGTATACAATGTATCTGCATCTGTATCTGTGAGCTATGCAAATTTTTGATTCGCTTGAGGATATGTTTTGGTTTGCCACGCATAAATTTTCTTATGCCTGAGTGAGTCATGGCAAGCGACCATTTTGCCATTTTCCAGCACTGCCAATGTTGATGTTGAAAGGATATTTTATTGAGCAATATGTAATGCTAATGGTGGTTTTTGTGGGATGGGGGGTTTCGGTTTGAATCTGTGGCAGCCATGACTGTTGCAAGTGCTGCCAGTGTGTGCCACAGAAGTTGCATAATTAATTTGTTTACACAGTTGTACACAAACTCAACGCTCTCCTAATATGAATATGCTGCATAATAAATTTTCAACATACACAGATACAAATAGAACATGTGGGATAAGTTGCAAGCGGGATACAACGACTGACTATTGCATACACTTTACTTCAGCTCATAGAATTTAATACTCTACTTATTCGATTTGTATGCGCTTTGAAATTGACGATTCTCTTTCTTGTTCAAGTCAATGTTTAATCTTAAGACGTCATTAGATATGGCAAAAAATTTAAAAAGGAAACCAAGTAACGCTTGAAAAACAAAACTTTTTTAATTCCTATGATATAAAATTATTTTGTTTTTGAGAATTTAATTAATTAATTTTTAAAATATAAGTTCACATTAATTTTTAGACTTTGGAAAGTTTTGGAGACTTGTAACTTTTTCAATGATTTTCTAGTGGTTTCACTTGTAGACTTGAAACAATTTGAAAACTTGTAAATTCGATGAACTTTTTAGTGCCATTCCTCAATATAAAGAAAAATGCTATTCACACCTGGAAAATATATTTCTTAAATAAAACGAAATAGGAAGAAATTTCGATGTGGTAAATGGAAAAATTTCCAGCTTTCAATGCAAATATCAAAATCAAGATAAAAAAAAAACATCGGAAATTATGCAACACTTTTTAGGAAAAGTTAATCGGCAGGTTTATGTAAAAAAAAGTTCCCCACCTTCAGCAGCATTTTTTTTAAAAATCATTCTGAGCTTAACGACTTTTGAAAAATAAAATTTTGAAATGACTTAAAAATTTCTTATACAAAAAACTGGATTATTAGTTTTTGGTAAAATTATGAATGTAAACAGAGAAAATTCAAAAGTAAACAGTTACTGGTTGACTTGGGAGTGGTATTTGAAAAAGTAAAAAAAATAAAAAAAAAAAGCTTGAAAAAATAACTTTAAAAAATTCCTAAGACGAAAAATTATTATTTTTTTTTTGAAAAATTTTAAAAAGCAATTAAATTTTTAAATTATCAAATTAGTAAGTACAGTTTCATATTTAGAATAAGAAAATTTTGGAAAATTGTCAACTTTTTGATGGTATTCCTCAAGAGCGCCTGGAAAATAAGTTTCTTAATATAAAACGAAATCGGCAGAAATTTAAAAGTCGAAAATTGAAAAATTCTCAGATGAATTCCGGTCGTTCGAGCCAGATTAATACAATGTTTCATAACAATAGGTAATATACGCATTGATTTAAAAAATCATTTAGAACTTTACGACATTTGAAAATTAAAATCTTGAAATTACTTAAAAACTTCTTATACAAAAAACTGTATACATAAATACTTTTTTTTAAAAATTATGAAAGTATTCGTTTAACGAAGTTCAAAGGAAATAAACTTTTGAATACATTTAAATAAACTTTTCAAGTGTCCAATGTTTTTAAAGTGTATCCTATATTAAATTCAAATCTTTTTACGTAATTTTTTCGACTTGTAAGAAGGTAAGGAAACATTAAAAAATATTTTTTGATCTGCAACAATGCAGAACATTTTTTTTTTTTAATTCTCCTAGAAATTGAAACATCTTAACCATGTTTCGTTCACTCTATACATTTGATTAAGATATAAAACTATAGTGAATGGATATAGAGATTTTATCCAATAATATACCTTATCACAATTACACTTTATAGAACTTGATTCTTCCAGTTAGGCTAGTTGACTAGTTTTTCAATACGCGCTACAAACAATTATTTTTTTCTACTTTAATATTTTATGCTTAGACATAAAAAGATCTGAATATAAAACGGAAAAATTGTTGCCGGAAACTTAGAGATGGTATGCCCAAAAAATAAAAAAGTAAGAACCCAGTAAATCTCTCATAAATTCTTTATTGCCTTTCTCTACTTTCTTCCAGCAATACATGGCTTACCTATAAGCTCTTCTTCAAGCTTTAAGCTTAGACGTGTAAAACTTTGGATGGCAACAAATACGAACTACAGCGGAGACCTGGTGGTGGTATACCCAAAAAGTAAAAAAAAAGAGAATTGAAGTCTACATTAGTCTTTGAAGGCTCTATCTGTATAATACGTAAATTGAAAAATAGTCAAAATTAAAAGCTTACGCAGTTTTCAAGCGATTTTAATAAAATTCAAATAAATACATATCCTTATAAATTTAAAGGTCAGTTTTTATTCAAAGGAAGTTGATTGGGGTTGTTTATAGAAATAGTCAATAAATTTTTATTAGGATACTACGTTTTTGTCGCGTAATCAATATTCTGTAGGGAAAGGTTTTTTTTTTTGTTCCTTATTGATTCCAAAAATTTTCTAGGGAAATGTGTATCTTTTTTTTTTTTGAAAAAAAAGTGCAAAAATTGGGTCACTTAGTTTGGGTACAGCCCCATACAAGTATATCTGGAAAGTGGAATTTTGTTTTTGAAAGACGATACGAAATTTTTCTTTTACAAATTTTTTTAATTTAAACTTTTGCGGGAAATTGGCGTACATAACCATTATAACTCGTTATAAGCGATCTTTAGTTAAACTTGGTATTTGTAACCCCTATCGTCCTGATTATGAAATATTTGTAGTGGATTCTTACTCATTTTTACACACTATATTTTACACATATTTAATGTAACCCTTAAATGTTTCCTTTAGGGTATACAACGCCATATACATATACACATACATATATAGCATAGATGACAGCTTTAATTTGTAGGCCAACTTTGTATAAGGCAAGTTGATTGAATAGAATAAAGTTTCAAACCAAAATGCACTTGACAGATAGTATAATATGTAACAATCTTGTCTGCTTTTAACATAATAATAATAATAATTTGAAATGAATGAACCACATTAAAATGTTGTCAGCTACTTAACAAACTTGTCTATCATCAGTTCGAAATAAATTTAAGAAATTCTGAAATTAATCAAAATGTCACTCGAGTTGCATTCAATCTTAACAATAATTTCTTATAGTCCTAACTAAGCTCACATCATGAAATTGGCAGTAATTAAGTATGGTTAGTGTGGGTTAAATTAATATTGAATGCATTTGTGTGAACTTTGTTCAGATATAATGCAATGCATTATAAATAATCAATTTTGTCTTATTTACTGGCCATGTTTAAGGTTCTAAGTGTTGGTAAGCAAATCTCTCTATTATATTAAATACGTTTATTACGGTTCCCACGTCAAGCTACTTTTGATAAATAATAAGATGAATTGTCAGATTTACAAGCAAAATTAATGTGTTTATAAAATTTTTGGCATTAAAAAAAAGAGTTGCATCTATTTAACGCAGAATAGGAAACAACCTAGTTACTTAATGGCCATAGTTCAAATCAGTGGTGGGCAGTCTCTCAATTTTCATAACACGCGTGGATAGTGCACTAAATTCTGCCGCAGCGCAGTCGGCTCACGCACGGTGCAAGTATGTGAAATCTCTCTCTCGTTTTTGCTTGATTACGATTCTTGCTCTCTCGTGCGCTTTTGCTTACTGCGCTGCTTACTCACACAAAGAAATGTTTGTTTGTATGAGCTTTTTAATATACCCTTACCCTAAACCTTTGAACTAAAATCGGAATTTCAAATTTCTTTTCTGGCTGAAAATATCTTCACTAAAACAAATCAAAAGAAGACTTTCCCGTCTAGTCTAATTCTCAAAAAGTCTACTTCGCGAACAGTTTGCAGCACGATCACAAAAATTTTAAGGAAATCAAACTTCTTTCATCTTTTCTTGAAAATGAAAGGTTATTCTGAGTTAAAACTTAAAATTAGTTAATATTTATTCAATTTTAAATTTGCGGAAAAATCAGACTAAATTAATTTTTCTCAATATCTTTTCAATAATAAAAAAAAAATATATCAGTGTTTAATGTTCAACGTTAATTCTTAAGACATCATCGTATAATCATCGTAACATTACAGTTAAAGCTTTTTTTCGAGTTATTGAAAAAGACTTAAAAAGGCATAGGCTACAAAGGATCACTTTTAAGCATCCTCACCTATAAATTGCAACATTATTCGATTTTAATCAAAACGGTAGAGACACGAACCTTAGTAAGTAGATTCAGAAGAAGCTTATCAAAAAGGGGGAAGGGGCTTACTACCCCTCAGTCCCCTGCAATAGGTTCTCGCTGTTTTACGCAGTAAGTAAATATAGCATTAAATGATAATTTTTCACATAATCTTACTTACTTACTTACTGTAGTCCTCTTTCCTTGTGGAGCATATGGCCTCTCTACAGATCTTACTCTATTGGGAGCATCACGAAAAATTTCGTTCCAGGAGTAGTTTGCGGCGTTAAGGTCAGCGTCAATCGTTCTGCACCAGGTTTGGGCTGGTACCCCCGGACGTCGTGACCCTTGAGGGTTCCAGCGAAGAGCTTGTTTTGCAATGTAGGTCGCAGGCTTTCGAAGCGTGTGCCCAATCCAACGCCATTTACGGCGCTTAATCTCAACCAGCGCCATTTGCTGATTTGTCTGGTTCCAGAGAACTTCATTGCTAATTCGTTCAGGCCATCTAATCTTAAGTATTCGCCGCAAGCATTTATTTATAAAGATTTGCATTCTTGAGTCGATGCTTCATATTCTCCAGACCACATATAATTCGCATGATATTATATGCGCGATGTCCTGATAATTAAAATAAGAACCTTGAGTTTTCGTATAGATTGCTTATTGCAATTAAATTCATGTCATCTGATTTTATTTTATTTCATCTCATTTAATTACAAATCATCTTATTTCATCTCATTTTATCTCAATTCATCTCATTAACTCACATTTTATCTTATTTTATCTCATTACATCGCATTTCATCTCGTTTCAAATCATTTCATCTCTTTTCTTCCCATTACAACTCATTTCATCACATTTCATCTCATATCATATCATTCCATATCATTTCAAATCATTTCATCTGATTTCATCTCATTTTACCTTATATCATCTCATTTCATCTCATTTCAACTCATTTCAACTCATTTCTACTAATTTTATAATTTTTACCTCATTTCATCTAATTTCATAATTTTCATCTCATTTCACCTCATATCATCTTACTTCATCTCATCTCATTTTATTTATTTATTTTAACTCATTCATCTCATTTATTCTATGCTTCAATTTCTATATTTTTAATAAGCGTAATATATTGGAAAATTTTTTTAAAAATTATTATAAATATGTATATATTATATATTATAAATAAAAGAGTCGTCTCGACTTTTTTATTTTTGTGAAAATATGAAATTTCAGTCTTTATGCTTGCTAATTGCTTTTCTATTGAGAAATCAAACAGAAAAACATTTTCAAATTTTACTATATTTATTATATTTATATTGGTTTTGTTCCCTTCTAGGTTCAAGATCTGCATAATTTGGCGCTCTATATTTTTCCTGGAGCAAGCTACACGCTCTATAACTTACGAATTAATTTTCAATAAAAAAATTATTTTAAATTCCTGAATCTAAGTTTTTTTTTTTTACTAAAACATTAATATTTTTGGAGTTTTCGCCATTTTTGTCGGCTAATTCAGCAAATTTTCGCAAAAGACATATATCAACACATTTATTTTTTGTAGCTGTGTTTTTTAAAAATTCTAATATTTTTTTTTGTTTTTTTTTTTTTTTTAATGTCATTGCAACTTTTAAATTCCGAACTAATCCACCACACTACCAATTGAAGGATTAACAAAAAAATAATAATTAAAGTTTCTTAACCGAAGTACCCTTTAATTCTTTGACAACGCGCTAGTTCGAATCTTGAGATTAGCTACACTGTTCTTCTTATTGACGCTAAGCGTCCACTCTTAAACTTGGTAGGTAGTTAAAAATTTAATCAATCTTTTAAAAGCTCATTAAAACTTCCACTAAAAAGTTGATTCATTCAGAGTTTCTTTTAATAACTTTCTGGGCTACCCCAAGTGGCACTCAAGTTGGTCCATTGTCAAAAGTTAATTGAACTCGAAACTGATTAGAATTAACAGCAACAACAACAAACATTAAATGAACAAGTTAACACAGAGATTACAACAACTCGTGGGAGCAACAGACCGACAAGCCACAAGATAAAATGTCTTTTGGGATATGTGTCAATCGAGTGTTGAAAAGAAAAAGAAACAAAAAAGCTATGAAAAAAAACCGGCTTGAAATGTTTGTATCTTTTTTGAAAATATTATATTTTGAGTTTTTGCAACAAATGTAAACAGGAACAGAGGCAAGGTAGCAACAACAACAAAAGCCACACGCTACCATGACACATTTACCAACATTATTTATTTTGTAATTTTTTTTTTAAACCAACAGCCTCAATGAATGACAAATCTTGTAAAGCACTTGTTGTTTTTTTCAGTGTACAGGGGCGTTGCCAATGGGGAGCAAGCGGCGTTAGGCACCCGCAAAAAAATTTTCCAGGTGGCAGTAGATTAATTTTGCCCCCTGCTTGGGAAATATGCCTCTTGTTGCAACACTTTTAAATTTTAATATTAAAAAAAATAATAAAAAACAGATTAAAAAAAATTAATCTTAAATATATTATAAAATTTTTTTTTTAAGTATCATCTTTCGTGGAAAAAATACCTCAAATATCTTTAATTTTTGACTTGAAAAAAAAGTCTAACTAAATAAAATATCTTTAAATTAGTTAAAACATTTTAAAAAAAAAACCTAAAAATTCAATAATTTTTTTTAAGACAAGGGTTATCTCTTATTGAAAAAATTATTGCAGCATCTATATTTATTTACGAGATATGATTTGTTAAAGCAAAGTCTACCTAAATATTCCGCCATCGATAACTCGATAAGTAATCGATCGATTTCAAATAAAAAATACGTGGCTTATATTTGCTTCCACTTATGTTCATATATAGAAATCATGACAATCGAAGAGATCTACTCCGACTTAAATATTTCCGCCCCTCTTATTTTGGAAGCGCCGGACATTCGAAACGAGCAGGTCGAAATAAAAATCTAAGTTTTGATCTAAGTTTTGACCCCCTTCAAAGAGCTCGTCTCTCCGTCACTGTCATTGTAAGTAAGCCCGGTTGTTGCCTGAAAATCCAAACGACTCAAATCGACAGCATTTTTTGCCATTAAAACCCAAACAAACGAAATATTTAAAAAAAAAGCAAAGTTTAAAAGAAAAACTTGCAGTGAAAACTACTTTCGGTGTCGCCATGAGCCATTAGCAGAATTTGGTTTGGAAAATTTTTGTGGTTGAATCACGAAGAAAAATGCGCCGGTTACCACCACCAGTCCCATTACATAACACTTGAGAGTTGCACAGAAAACTCGGGAGAGGCACCACCATTGAGAGAGAGAGAGCGCAAATGCGTTAACGGGAGAGTGTTAAGTTGGCTCTAATATCGGATAGGCCCCAACAGAGCCGGACAGGCCCAGGCCCAGGCGCGTGAGCTGCTCATTGGCATGTTTGACTGCATAAAATTGGCATTCATTTGGAATTTGTTACCAAATATTGATGACAGTAATGGCCAAAAGCAACAGCCACTCAAGTCTTTGGCATGCTGATGTTGCCAAAAATGCTTCGCTTGACATATTTCGAGGCTTAAGTCAAGAAAACTTTTAAATAAGTTTCGAAAGAATGCCAGGAATTAAGCTGTCGACCTATTTATATAAAATCCAGTAAATTATATACTTTTGCTGTACAGTGACTAACGACTGTGGTCACAAAATCAGCTGCCTGGTCTTATAGACAGTTCACATTTCAGTTGCAAAATAGTTGCCTGCAAGAAAATGTCACAAGATAAATTCAAAAGCTGTGGTCACATTGCTTAATAAATAAATTTTCGCGTTGCTAACTTTGTACAAAAAATACATATTACAAAAAATTAAGAAATTTTGAAATAAAATATTTAATTGCACAGCAAAAAACTTTGTTGATAAAAGGTCAACATTCTTCAGATTTTTAGTCTCATATATATCAACTTACTAGAGATGGGAACAACTTCAATCACGATTCCTTAAATAAGTATAATACTTTTTAGTGCAAAATTTTAAAATATAAATTCTCATCCATAATCCGCTTAGTTTAACTGTATAGATAGTCTTTCAAATTTTATAAAAACCTTAAACTGCTAAACATATATTTTTTTATTACCCATTTCACATACAGTGGACACACAAATTATTCGGACACCAAAAATTTTGAACCACTGCACAATGGGCCCGCGTAGCCAAATTTTGGCCAAAAGTCTCCCAGAAGAATGTCAAGATTTGGACAAAATGACAATTTATAAAAAAAATTATTAAATTATAATTAGTGGTTTTTAAGATATTGGCAATCACAGTTGACATTTTTTATTTTATGAGATCTCGCGATAATTAACAGAAAAAAAAACCATGATACGCTACGAAATCTTCATTCACTTAATTATTTATAAATATTACTTCAGAGAAAAAATATATTTGAGCTTAAAAACTGTTTGGTTTTAAATATATTTGAGTAGTTATAAAGAATTTGTTGTTTTTTTTTATCATTTGGCTACTTTGCTTTAGGTGTACCTCCGACTACCACTCGATATTTGATCAAAAAATTTTTTATAAATTTCTATATATATTTTACAGGAAAATGTAATTTTTCACGATTTTCGGAAAATGAATTTTGTATCTAAAAGTTGTATTTTAAAAATTGACCCCAGGAAATTTTACTATTTTTTGAATTTCTTAGCTGCCTAGTATGCTTTAATATCCATTTTTTCAAAAGTTGTACAAAAATGTAAAAAAATGTACAATTTGAAAATTTTATAGCATACTTGCAAAGATGCAAGTCAAAAAATGTAAAAACTATCAATTTTGACGAAAAAACGTTCAAATTTAAATATGGATTTTTGAAAATTTTTTTTCGGATATTAAAAGAGCATGCCAAAAAAATTATAACTTTTAAAAACCAGATTGAATGATGGTGTCGTCTTTTTGTAATTGGCTTGGAAAGCTAGAACTGTTTGGGGCTATAACTCTAAAATCATTCAATATTTTGGGTATAGGCTATTTTTTCAATGTATGCGGAGCTCATATCTACCTTTGTGTGAAATGTGGTCCAATTCCAATAAACAGTTTTTTTTTTAAATTAAGTTAAAATTTTTTTTTTTAATTTTTTCCAATTTTGGTCTAGATTATCTATATCTTGAAAAATTCTGAGGATGCTTGAACTTCCCAGAAAAATAGTTCAATCTTTTACGAACACGTGTGTAAATTTTGATCACTCTAAAAAAAATATTATGGGAATGACAGATTTTTGACCAAAATATGACAATCTGGGCCCACAAATGCACTCTGCATACATAAGTTTTTTTTTATCAAGCTTATTAATACAAACTTTGGCAGCTTCGACAATAAATTCACAAAAAGTTCAAAAATTGTCCGCCAGAGGGAGGCAGGACAAAGATATAATCTCGCTTACTGCCAAAATTTTCCAAGAGATGGAAAAGAAAAAAGTTAACATATGCGGAGAAAATTGTTTTTCTATATTATGCAAAGTAAATAAAAACGAATTAATTAAACCCATTTTTTTTGCCTTTTAATTATGATATTTAAACCAAAAGTAAAATTTCTCAAAAATATTTACATAGAAGACGAGTTTATCGCAGTTTTCGGAATCATCCCATCCAGAATTAAAAAAAAAAAAGTTGTTGGCTATAATACTTTTGAGCAATCCACTTTTATTCAAAAACAGAAAATCTCAAAAAAGTTTAGAAGGTGAGATTAGCTTTTTTTTTAGTCTCGTACTACAGAACTAAGCCAAACTCTGCCTCATTGCGAATATTTAAAAATTATTTCCCCGGAATTAAATGTTCGGAAATTAAAATTTAAATTTTTAAAGTTCTTTCCCCAATATCTGAAGATGCTCTGAATTTAAAATTAAATTAAGCCATAACGCGTTAAGTATAAAAAAATTGACATTTTACGAAAAAATATGCATCGATCTGCATCATTAGTTTTTAAAAGTCACTGGGGATAGTTTCCAGTACCTTATCCAGCTAGACCCTTTTTAAGACCACACCAAGTTCCAAAATTAATCGCTAGTGGGAGCAATTAAAAAGATAAGCTTAAACATTTTCGTAAAGTGGAGCAAGAAAAATATAAATGATGGACGGAGAAAAAAATTCTTTTTGTATTATTAAGAATAAAAAAAGCATTTTAAATAAATCTTTTATTTTATATTTTTTTTTTCATTTACAAAAAGGAATTCTCAACATTTCTTATCTTCATCTCTTATCGAAATTTCTAGTTCGGGATTGTAAAGTCTTCTAAAGAGTAACGAAAGTTATCGCCTGCTTGTTCATGCTCATTTAATTAAATTTTGCGTTTTTAATTATTCAAAAGTATTGCAGTGTTAGTTGAATAAACCTGAAGTTGCACCCACTAAGAAGTTACAATCTGTAGACATCCTAAATCTTGAAGAACTACTCTAGTGAATTTTTCGAGTTTCCAACTTTATACAAAAAATATTGCAAAAAATATTAAACAAATTTCATATTCGATTGCACTTAGAACTGCTATAAGGTAGAAGATATTTTTTTGGTTTATTGTTTTTGTTTGAAGACAATTGATATGATAGATCCAAAAATTTATTTCGCTTAATATTTAATTACATTTGTTCTTACAAAGAAATCTTTACTATAACTCCCCTGTAAGAGTCTGTGAGTCCATAGATCTATACCGAAAAATTTCATGCTATCTAAAACTCAGTGTTGCTTGGCGGCATAGCAGAAAAGCTATAATCTAAATTTTATTTCTCTAGCCTTGACATTTTGTACTATGACTAACGATTCAGCAATCTCTAAAACTCAAATTGTCAACAGTACCAAAGGTACTAAGTACCTATAAACATTTTTATAGAGTTTGTAATTTTAATGAAGTTGGCTGTAATTAGATAGAGCTATATTTTATTTTGATTACTTTGACCAAAACATAAAGTTTTCCAATGCCATTTAAGGCCGTTGTGCTTTCTAGTTTTTAAATTGTTACCATGAGGATGCAACATATTAAATATAAAATAAAAATTGTTATCGATAACATTGTAATCATAGCTAATTATAAATGCATAATGCATGAAGAGCGCTTAGAACGTCGTCTCACTAACCGCTTAATAAATACTTTATAACTGCTTGAAACTTTCAAAATATCTTGAGACGGCAATGATTTGTAAAGTATCTTACCGAAACTACCGCATTACGCTACCTGCCTCAGATACAATGATAGTTGTTGGGGCTCCTTATCTAAAGCTGTCGCAAGTTGTTATACCCTGCACTTAGGGTACATGGGTATATTAAGTAAGTGTAAAAAAATATTTTTTTTCACACCTAGAAGGTATCAACCCCTCTATAACTTTGCTTATAGCTTTGCCAAACTTCTGGAGGATGGCTTTTCTAGTATGCGTGGAAATCGTAAAATTCTTCCACTAGGGAAGGACGCAAAAGATAGCGTCATGAATCTTATTAAAAACTCTATCTGCGTCGGGAATATTTTGCGCCTTCTAGTGATATTTGGTGCTTTCATGGTCTTTTTATGATCTAGATGTTCATAAAGTTGAACATTAACCACTACTATAGGCCATGGTAAGCATTTTGGTATTAAGATCTTATAGGGTGCCATAACCACTTCTTCACAAGCAGGGGGATTCCATGGCAAGAGTCACGGGCTTAACGACCCCGCCTTCCCCGAATCGCGGCGCTTGTCGATTGCCAACAGCCTACATGCGAGCTTGAAAAAGAAAAGCATAGGCAAAAGGCGAGACCTGGACGCTGGCTATGTAGAATTGTTGAGAAACCACACACAGGGACCCTACCTTGAAGTATTGTTCACCGCTGTTCAGGTGTAGAGTAGGTTCAAAAAAAAAGTGGAGGTTTTAGCCTGTGCAAGCCGGGCTTTCGGGACGCTGTTGGTGTATGCTCAAACGCATTAACACCCCCCTACTGCAAAAAAAAAAATAAAAAAAAATACTCTCTTCTTTAGTATGCCTTTGACCCACTGGGTTAAGATTGTTATGATAAGGATGACCCCTAATTGCCTCTTCCTTTAAGACTCAAGCGTCAGGAGTACACAATTTTTTATATATGTGTCTTAGGGTCTGGTTTTTCTTTTTTTTCTTCTCCCAAACCCTTGTTTACCTCTTTTCGGACTCGCTTATGCTCCTCCTGAGGTGTGGGTATGCGATCTCGGCATTCGTCTGCAGGCATTCTGATCCTGGATCATGTCGTCGCTGAGACCCATTCGTTGCTAATGTTGAAAAGGTGAGGTTTTTGGCACTTGTGTATGGATATTCGTTAGTTATGGACTTTCCTTTTACACCGGCTGTTGTCTTCAGACCCGGTAACCAGTCGCATATACTGATCTTTGGAAGATCTTTAAGATGTTAAAAATGTGCCTCAGGCTCAATGTGATGGTAAGTATGCCTGCATTTGACTAGTTCTCTTTAACGGGTCTGGTTCTTTACTGGCATTCCATTTACAAATATTGTCCCTTCCCCCTATATAAATTCAAGGAATTCGCTTTATGGGATCCTCTTCAGAGACGCCGTTACAGCCTCTTGGACGTCATCTACGGAGCTGTACAATTTCCCGATACCGCTTGAGCCGAAAAGGGAGAAAAAGACCGACGGCGACAGATCTGGAATGTAGAGGGGATGGTGTACGTGGCAACCCTGTGCCTTTTGTTCATCACTCAGGACTCTTGTCCCAAGCCTTTCGCGTTGCCAAATCTTCGTTTATGCTTTTTTGGACATTCATTCACATTTAGACGAATCAGAGTTCAGGAGCGCCTGCACTTTTGCCACATTTTGACCAATAGTTGAAGTTGAACCGACGCGCTGGTCGTCTTTGTCGAGCTCCCGCACCTCTAGGGCTCCCTACTACAATGTCGAGGTGGTCCTAGTGCCCTTCACTGCTCCGTTCGTTCTACACAATTTCAATCCAATTGCATTTTAATGCTTATGAGAGGTCAAAAAGCATTAAAATGCAATTGGATTGAAATTGTGTAGCATGAACGGAGCGGTGAAGGACGGTGGGTGGGGTTGGTTTGTTAAATTTATTTATTATACAAATTTAAATTTAATTTATTTAATAATTAAATTTAATTAACATAATTTCAATTTAAACCAATCTTGAAATCACATAAATGTATATCTATATATAAATACGTCAACAAAAAAAAATCAGTGTGGTACCGATTGTATTCGTATGCGTGAACGTATCGAGGTGAACCTAAAACTACATGATAGCCACACCTCATACGGGGTGCACAATGTAAGTTTTAACCCGATTTGTTAAAATCATGCAGGTGAAACATCATACGAAACATTAAAATGTATCATGAAAAGGGAAATGGCAACAACAATTCACTTGACATTATTTCCATATTGTTGTTCACATTTGTTTCAATATTTTATGCCATTAATCGTTGCAATAGTTGCGAATCAGAGCAGCATGCAGGTCGCCGCCGTTCCAGAGTATTGTAAAGTCGGGCAGAACCGTCTGTAGCATGGTAATGGGATGAACCTTATGGAAATAAAGAATTGTACAGGGTATTTAATAGTCTGTATGATCTGAATTAAATAAAGAAGACCGGCGGTTGGTGTGCGAAGCTCCCTAGTATAATGAAAGCAGTACAAATTTTAGCTGGTATAGGGTATGTTATAGTCGGAATATGCCGACTGTATATGGCCTACTTGCTGAGGTTGTTGATTATGTTGTTGTTGTTTGACTGCTGTTTGCATCTCGCGTAGGCGCAACTTGCCTCAAGAGCTCCAAGTAAATGGCGCCTAAGAGGTTGCCACTCGTATGAGACTTGTTGTTTTCATCACTTGTTGCGTCTATTCATAGCCAGTGTTGGAAACAGTTTTAGACAGCAGTTGAAGTTTCATAAGGTGTAAATGCAAATTAAAGTCAATATATGCGAAAAACTATTGCAATTTCCCACATTGTTCAGTTAAAGAACCAGAAGAACCAATATGGCTCAAAAGACAATGACATGAGTAAGTTATGCTAGAAGGTTCACTAAAAAAAGGGCAGTTCAATAAACTTTTATTTGGCTTTGGAACTTTTGGTAAATAAAATATTGGGGTCTTTGATACCACGTAAAACTTTATAACATTGCCTGTACCAATATTGTTGTTATATAGTTGGTATTATTATTGACCGTACTAGGTTCCAGTGTCAAGCAAACAATTGTCAATTGACCATGCAAAGCACCTAAGTAAACATATGGTAAATACAATATATAAATCAATATGTACTTTAAGTATATAAAAAAAAAATGTAAATGCAGTGCAAACTTTAAAAGTATGTCAATAGCCTGATAAATATGCAAGAGCAACAGCTGAAGAAAAAGTAATAAATAAAGAGAGAGAGAGAGAAAAAAGAAGTAACTCAGCAACAGATCTGCATCAGCCTAAAACATTCCTGTCAAGGCCTAAAGAGGATTAACTTTAAGATGTTGCCAACTGCGTGCAAAATTGCCAAATAAAAAAAATATATATTAAAAAAAAACAATTTCCATCAAAAATTTTACAATTTACAATTTACACCGGTTCTCCCAAGCCAAGACAAAAAAAAAAAAAATTTCAGTGTCACGCATCGTTTAAGCCAAAAACCGAAACTGCGGCCAAAACCACAAAAAACAGCAACAACAACAATATCATGCGCCTTCTGACCTTGAGCCGTGGCATTAAATTGCAACAGTTTTTTTTTTGTTGTTTTTTTTGTTGTTTTTGGAGCTGACTGCCAAAAAAAACATTTAAAACAAAGGCAGCAGCTACAGCCGGCAATTGTTGCTGTTGTTGCGGCTATTAGTAGTTGTTGTTGCCGCTGCTGATTGGCAATTTCGGTGCAAAAGTCGCAGCGTAAATTAAGAGCAACCACAACAGCAGCAACAACAACAACAACCACAGCTTGACGTGTTGCAAGAATTGTAAGCTAACAACAACAAACAATGTAAAAACGTCAAGTAATTACTTGGCTACAAAAACAACAACAATTGCGGCTGCAAAAACAAAATATTACAACAACAACCACAAGTTACACTTTGTACAAATTAACTTCAGACAATTTAACCCAAAAAAAAAAACGACAAAGAAATCTTGAGTAAAATTCCGCTAAGATCGTGCAGCTGTTTAGCAGATACGCCTCACCGCCTTTGCTGCAACAAACAGCTGATTGTAGCAGTGACGTAGATAGCTTTAGGCGATGGAAGTGGAATGCGCTAGCATGTACCCATAGGGTTAAGTGTGCATATATGTAATGTAAGCTTGAACCGACAGAAGAAGGTGACGCAATTCTGGGAGACTATAAGAACTAGGTACACCAAGATCAACCAAATAGTGTGCATTATCTGCCCACAGCTTATATTCAATTCAGATCAATCAAATTGTGGAGTGATTTGACGCCTTAGGCGCTGACTTGGAGTAAGCCAATACAGATCTGAAGCATGGTAGCCCGGTCTACGCTTTCTCGTACTCAGGTCCTGAAGAGCAAGGCCTTACGACAATTACATGATGTGATGAAAACATGAAAACTGGCGGCCCTTGAGCTACAAATTAACAGTCACACAGATTAGCGAAGGATCGTGTTAAAACCAAAGAAGGCTAAACATCAAGATCCTCAAAGATACCATCCCAACTCAGACGAAGTGCCTTGACTAGGGCATCTGTAAGATAAAGCCCACGAGTTCCTTTTGGCTGCTCTGGAGAGATTCTACTTTGCCTCATCGCATTTTCCTTCAGGGCGTAGGAAAACAGAGACTATACCAGTCTATGCTTAGTTAAAAGCTTCAGTACAGCAGATTATGAAAAAAAAACTCTCCACACTTTTTTCCGTAAAAGAACTTCGCGATTAACCCAGATTATAAAAGCCATATAAATATTTAAGAAAATTTTAATCCATATTATAAAAGCTATATAAATATTCAAAAGATATAGGATCTATAATATTTATTCTTCGAGGACGCAGCAATGAGAAAATTTTGAATTGTAGAATACTTTAACGTGCCAACCCTTGTAATACGCACCTTGGCGTAAATTCAATGCTTATTTTCAATATTTATAATAACTTTTATTTTCAAATTATAAAATATCAAATGGATATTATAAAAATTTTAAAATAATAGATTTTTTGCTGATTTTTGAACAAAATGTATATCTATTACACTAGTTTACACGAAAAATGAACCTTCCTAAAAAAGTGTTTTTTAGGGTAATTTGGGGTCGAGAAACACGAAAGTGGCAACTTTTTTTTTTTTCTTAAGCACTGTTTTCGAGATTTTTTCGAAAAACATTTTTTTGGGCACTTTTTTTAGTTATTCCTCAATATCTCATGAACAAAATTTGATATCCATATACAATTTGATATATAAACACTTACATCAAAGGGTATTAATGTGCTCTTTCCAGCGATATATAATATGTACAGATGAAGTAAAAATTATCGAAGTTACAGGCAAGCAAAGTCGAAAAAATGCAATTTTTGACCATTTTCAAATTTACACATTTTAGGTATGCTTTTTATTAATGAAAAAAAATTTGTAAAAATTATGTTAAGCTTTAAGCTGAAAGAGAATTCTTTTACGAACATTTCGAGTCTAAGATCTTCGAAATCGGATTTTGAAAAATGGTCCAAAATTAAATTTTTTTCGATTTTGGTTGCCTGTAACTTCGAAAATTTTTACTTAATCTGTACTATTATATATCGCTGGAAAAAGCACATCAATATGTCGATACCAAATTTGTTCACGAGATATTGAGGAACAACTGAAAAAATGCCAAAAAACATGTTTTTCGAAAATACCTCGAAAACGGTGCTTAAGAAAAAAAAAAGTTTGCCATTTTCGTGTTTCTCGACCCCAAATTACCCTAAAAAACACTTTTTTAGGAAGGTTCACTCGATAAATTTGTAAACTAGTGTTATTTCATGATTTAAAAATAATAAGAATTAAAACTTGTTTTTTTTAATAAATTTATGATGAAAATTGATCCTTTTATGAAACGTAACAATTTTACGATTTATAGATATATTTGGATATAAGAAAGCTATTACATTCGATATATTCGATATTCATGTTTACCTTATCTTCAGTTCAATTTTCAACCTGTATTTTTTTTGAAATCTTTAGTTATTGTATGTTGTTTTATTTTCGAATACTTGATTTTCTGAAATAAAAGACTTGGTTACATTCTTGAATAAACTATGACAAGAATTATGGATTTTTTTATCGATGACTCCATCAGTTTTGACTCCAATTTTATTATTAATTTATGAATTAATTAATATTAATTTTATTTATAAAAAATGTGTCCGTCTAGTTAAAAATACTAAAACTACCAATATAAAAGATTATTTTATTTTTGTCAAAAATTTTAATTTTATGGTCAAGATTTTTTCTAATTTTGAGTATGTTATAAAAGTAGTAAACAAAAAATGTTAGCCCTTTTAAAAACCAGGCAAACCCTAATATAAATACAGAGGGATACTTTAACCCCCAAACACCCTCCTATCTACACCACTGTACTGCACTACTGCTGCTTGTGGCACGCGTTAATGACATTCTGCTGCATTTTTAATGCAATTCTCTGGTATTTTTTTCCAAATACTTGCTTTTTTTGCCTTGACATAAACACTGAACGTATACGCAATTTATTTAGTTTGTTTTTATCTTTTTTTTTTCGATGTTGCAAAAAAGCATGTTAAAGGCGTTTTATTATTGCTATTGACTTTTATGATTTATGTTTAGCTGGTCGTCTAGATGATTGAGGGCCAGCCACAACTTGAACAAGCCAAGGTAATTACGATAAAATGGTCAATCATAATTTAAAGTATACCAAGGCTAGCCAGACAAGGTTAGCAGAAGACTCATCCAATCTTAATGCGTGCACCCACGCAATTTTCCGAAAATAACCGGGAAATTGTTACAAAAGTCAAAAAGGAAAAACTAAATATAAAATAATGACAACATTTTGGCTGATTAAATAACTCAAAAGCATAACAGATAAAACAGCGATAAAAACAAAATACAAAATGACGTTGCAATCAAAACAAATGGCCGCAATAAGCGCATGAAATGAACAATATTGAGATATACCACATATGATTATATTATACGATATGAATGCAGGGGCAGATCGACGCCAAAAATCATCGAGGCGTGCCCCAAAGCCAAAAAGCAAAGAAAGGTGCAAACAAAGAGATAACAACAAGCGCAAAGAAACTAAGACATTGGCCAGCTGAATTGTGCATACACTGCAGTTGAAGTGATTCTTTGAATTCATTCTTTCTAAATGAATATTTGTTGCAAATTCAAAAATTTTTTTAGTTATCTCAAGATGAAGGTATTTTGTAAAAAAATATGCCTAATTTGATCCAATGTTCCAATTCAAGCTTTCATAGAAAATTTTAGCGCACCACAAAAACTTTTTAGTTATCTCATCATACCACATATCATCTTAAAAAGATAAAGTTATTGAAAAAAAATTGGCTCAAATAATCAAACATCTATAGATTTATAAGATGGTGATCATAATCTTTACATCATATCATTCAGGCAACTAATTTATTTATTACAATTTTATCATCTTCAGCAAAAATAAAAAATTTTATATAAAATAAAACAGTTTCTTCGCTATGGTACCAAATTGATAATCTCTTTCCATCAGATCGAAAGATTTGTTACGCTTTTCTATAAATGGGAAATGATAATTATATAGTATGCATTTGGTAGACAAAGAATATTTTATTGGAAATTCTTGAGTTGTTTTTTTTTAGTTCATATACGGACAATATTGGTTATTAAAATATTAGGTTGCTCCGAAAGATTTGTAAATTCCTAAGAAATTCCGTCTTTCAAACACTTCAACCCAAAACAGATATGCTCTCTTTAAGAGTAGCAAAAAAAAGCAGCTACTTGCATTTGAAATCGTAAATATTCATCTGTTACATCGTAACTGACAACTGAACTACCTCTAGAGTGAGGGAGTGGGGAGCGCCTACGCTCAGTCAACAGCACGCAAGGGGTAGATAGGGGGGTTGCACACAAAAACTGGCCATTTTGTGCAAATGCAATTACCTTGGCAGCGGCAGAGGCAGGGGCGGTGGCAAAGACAGCAGTGGCAAAGACGGAATGGCAGTAGCAGCAGTTAAAACGTAACACAAAACCAAGTCAGTAAGACACTTAAAACAACAAAAGCAGCAACAACAACAAATACAATAACAACATTTGCCAGCTGAGTGAGTGAGAAAAATGTCTGTGAAAACGAAAGACTTAGGCAAAAAACTTGCTTGGCACGCGCTGGCCACACTGAACGTCAAAACAACAACAACAACGAAAATAAATACCACAAAGACACGAAGTAGTAACAACAACAACAGCAATTGTTGGCGCCTGTTTTAGACCAAGACGCGTCTGCAAACGAACAAGCGAGTGAGTGAACTAATAATGGAAAACGAACATAAAGAGTTTAAGATAAAGAGAGCGTTATCGAACACGCTTGAGCTGAGCTTGGCTTAACAGGTTGCTTGGGGGCGTCAAACAAGTTGCAAGACTAACGCAATATGCCGCAGCTTGGGGCAGGCTGAACAGCTGACTTTGGCAAAGAGACACAACAACAATAGCTTCCACAGCTGTTACCATTCTAGCATGAAACAAAGAGATGAAGCAGACGCATTGAGCAGCTCTATTGGTAGCGCAAAAGAATTTGGCAAGTGACGTCACATGACCTAAAGTTTATTATTCCCTTTATATTTTGTTTGCCCTTAGCAGCTTTTTGTGTGTTAGCTTAAATAAAGTTTTTTTTTGTAAATAAAAAGCTGTGTTTAACTGCGGAAATAAATAACACAAGTAAGTGAAGTTTCAGTTTTTCGTTGGCAAAAAGCAATAAAATGTTTAGAAAAACCATTTATTTTTGTGTGGAGCTGAACCTAAATTAGCATGATTGATGATGATATTTTTAAGAAAATGAATGAGCTGTACTGCAGTTGTACTTATTTATTAGTGAGGATTGTAGAAAATACATATAAAATACATTCTTTTAAAATAAATGGAAATTAATTAAGTAAACAAGAAATATTCGCTTGATTGCATTAACTTTTAGGACTTTAAAATTATAATTAAAACATTTAAAAAAAGATGGCGTACGTTAAAGTAGGCGCAGACGACTTTGGCATATCTTATACCACCACATTGCAATTAAATCGGATATATTGCTTAAGAATAGTTTATTTGCCAAATTTGGTTACGATATTTTCAATCAAACAATCAAACAAAAAACAGTCGAATTTTTCACCAAACGCCTTTTTTTGACCAATTGGCCCTATGAGGGCTATAAGATATGGTAAACCGATTTTGATCAAATTTGGTGTATTACTTAGGAACTCTAAAAAACTTGCGGGTGCCAAATTTGGTTACAAACGAATCTCAACGAGCTATATTTACTTAGTATACCCTTTGTACCATAAGGTACAGGGTAAACAAACTTTGTGTTGGGTATCAATGTGATTCTGCTGCAGTCTTGTGTAGCACATTAAGTGTGATATGATCTTTGAAGATGGTAGTTTATATATCATTGGTTCTACCACATTCACCTATGCCAACAACCTGAAAAAGTACAGACTGCTCAGCCTTACACATCGATTATGAGTTCTGTAATAAAATACACTGTCAGTTAACAGACTAAATATAAAAAAAATTTTAAATTTTTAATTAAAATCTCTAAATATCAGATTTTAATTAAAAATTTAAAATTTTTTTTTTGCCAAACCATTGCAATCTTTAAAATTGAAGGTCTTATAAGTACAATGGCAATTCGAAAATAATATTTAAATAAAAAATTTACTAAATTTAAATTATAAAATTAATTGGTCGATGCCTTTTGAGAGCTGCATCTTGATGAGATTGCTCAGAAGTTAAGATAGCCGGGAAAAACGAATACTCACGTGCAGATCATCTAGGTGTGGCCGGCTTCGTAGGCAGTAATTGGATATTATTAATATTATGGATGCGTCGGAGACCACCTTTAGGAATTTGAACAGATGTGAAATAACACTTACTTAATTATATATAATTTAAGCCTAAGTTTATAGAAGCTATAGCTTAGACTTATGTCACACCCAATTTCGGCGCAACTTTCCAATAATAATTTGGAATATCAATAACATAAGCTGCCTGCATTTTATTTTACGTAATAATAATTCCTAGGATATAGCATTCAGAAAGCTTATTATATGCAATTGTATAAAAATAAATTATAATAAAATAAATACAATGTTAACAAATATAACAAACTGGTGAGACTATAAACTAATCACATTTAATTTTTTTCTTGGCACATAATTATTATTTAATAGAAATTCAAATACTAAAGAGCACCCAAAAGCTTAATCATGTGAGTTACTAAATGGAGAGAGAGATCCAAGAGCTGCGTTTGCCTCTTGTTGCTCTCCAAACCCAAAACCTTTACTAATTCAGCTTCCTCATAGTCACGTTCCACAAGTTCGAGTTCGAGTTCGCTTCAAACCTGGCTTGGCTGCTGCTGCGCTTGCGCTCAGCTCATAGCAAAGCGTGTTTGACGCGATCGAGTCAGTTGAGTAACGCAGCTCAAACGAAACGGTTGTGCTTAAACTTTTCAATGCATAAAATACTGCCCTGGTGGCCAACGCGTTGCTGTGCGTAGCTCAGGAAGAAAATAACAAAACATAAAAGCAAAAGCTGTTTACAAAAAATATTTTCCAAAATTAAATCAAGCTTATAAATTTAATAAAACAAAAGAAAATTGCTTATAATTTAATTTTTAACTCAACCAAAAAAAAGTGTCTAAAAAGCTTTACAAAAAAAAGTGCATTTTACAAAAAAAAAACAAAAAAAATTTAATATAAAAAGCAGCAACGTAACCGTTACGCTTAAGTGCAAGTAACTGTTGCATTGCCACACTTTGTTGCCAATTTGGAGTTTGTTTTCATTGTGTTTGTGAAATGTTGCAGACCGCGCACAGCTGTCGTCGCTTGTGCCTTGGCCTTTGGCCAACTGCGCTGCTGTTGCACTGTTTGGTGGCGCTACAAGTTTTTGGCAGCACCAGCGCCTTTACCATACTCTCGCCCTTTAGCTACACCTCGCTGAGTTTCAAGAATCTGCTCAACAGCGTCCTGCTCTCAAGTAATGCCAATTTGGCGGGCGGCGGACGAAATCTCAAGTCGGATGTGCTGGAAGATGCCTCACTGATAACGGTAAGTGAGGCAATGACTGAGGTTAATGGCAGCACCGCTACTTTGGCCAAGAACTGGTGCGTAACGGTTGACCTGGGAGGGTTGGGGGGAAGCTCTACCTGGTAACTTGGTCACTTGCCTAATCAACTTGGTCAAGCGGCGTTTATTTTACGCTAAAGTTGTTAGCATTGACATTTGTTGTTGCGGCAAAACAACGAAACACAATAAAAACAACAACGTTGCTACAAGCCGGCAACTTGGCGCGCTCTGTGGCAGCCAGGGCTGCAAAGCTTTAGAAATTTGTAATGAGATTTGGTTCGCGGATTTGAACCATCAGTATGTTAGTTTTAGAAAGAAACTTTTTAAGCGGAGCTCGTAAGCAAAGTTTGGGTACGAGCCGAGTTTTGATAAAAAAATATACTTGTGCATATAGTTGCGTCTACAATTGTTTACCTACTATTGTTCGTTGTTAATTTGTAGTGAAGTGAAAAGTACAAAAATTGGGCTAACAATAATACTTAGGGTTGCCTTAACAAGGATTTCAGTACTCCATGCGAATTTCATTTGAAAAAAGATTATTTTTTTTTTTGTTCTGAAAGCTACATATGTTTGGAATGTTTGTCTTCGAAGGTTCGATATAAAAAGGTAGTTTTGTCTTGTCGAAAAGTTTAAATTTATATATAAAATATTATTCTTAATAATATTATTCTTAATAATATTATTCTTAATATTTTATTATGAAAAAAGAATTTTTTCATGTTCGGGCTTCGGGATTTGGTATGTTTACCGATTTTCGGGTGCTCCAGTGGAAGTTTGATCTGATCAAAATTGATTTTTTAATCAACAGTATAATTAACCCTCCGTCGGACACATATTTTTAAACCTTTGGACGGACACATGATGCCTGGCTGGACCCCTATGTATTTACATACATTTATATGGGAATTTACCTCATGTTTTGGATCAATTATATACCAACGAGGTATATTTTCTTAAATAATCATTATTCTGTATCGATTTGGCATAAGTTGAGCTACTTGCCTGATGAAATAAATACTCGAAAAAAATTTGGATTTGGAAAAAAAACAATTTTTTTTTTTTTTTTTTGGTTATTCTGATTAAATTCAATGTTCGAACGAAATTAAAAGGATTTCAATGTATTTTATCATGTAATATAATGCCAGCTCATTTATGGACTCTTAGAAACACATAGAAAGCAAGTATAAGCGATTTTACTGTGTTGTTGACACACCGGATTGCCGCAATTATTACAAAAAAAAAACAGTTTTGCGGCGAAGCTTATCGCCCATACACAGTAAAATCGCTTATACTTGCTTTCTATGTGTTCCAAAGACTCCATAAATGAGCTGGATTTATAGTTCATGATAAAATAATTATTTTACATTGAAATCCCTTTACTTTCGTTCGAAAATATTGAATTTTATCAGAATAAAAAAAAAAGAAAAAAAAGGGTGTTTTTTCCAAATTCAAATTTTTTTCCTAGTATTTCTTTCATCAGGCAAGTCGCTCAATATATGCCAAATCGATTTAGAACGGTTAGTAATTAATAAAATATACCTGATTAGTATATAATTGAGCCAAAGCATAAGGTAAATTCCCATATAAATGTATTTAAATACATAGGGGTCCAGCCAGGCATCATGTGTCCGTCCGAAGGTAAACTTTTTTAAATCCTTTTTTTCGTCCGTTTTAAGGACTTTTTGATATTTCTACTATACATGGATCGATAGCCAATAAAATTTTGGGAAGCTACCTGGAAGCGCAAGTCGGTATCTAAATTAGAAATACTTTGAATTAACGGTCAAAAACGAAATAGGTCTGGCCAGACCCAGGTGTCCGACGGAGGGTTAATAAAAATAATTTATTTTCAATACTGTAAAAAAAAAATTTCGGTTCGGAATCCTATATCACAAAAAATGTACGAAAATTTCTAAATTTAAAAAAATAATGAATTTCTCTACTTTTATTGAACTTTAGAAATTGTTGTTAGCTTCAGTGGTGGATAATAATTCCCAATATATACATACATATGTGTACATATGTGTTTTGCCGAGTAACAAATAACAAAATTAATAAATATAAAATAATAAAAGTTATATAACTTCTGCGTAACGCTGTCTGATATACTAACAACATGCTCCTAATTTGCTTTCATTAGAAATTAAAAATAAAACAACATTTTTTATTGACAAAATATCTTTTTCTGAGATTATTTTTTAGATTAAAAAAATAATCTGAATCAAAAATGTATTACAAAAAGACTATTTTCAACGTAACGCCATTTAAAATGATACAGTATGCTCCAAATTAGATTTTATTAAAAACTCTAGAATTATTGCTTCATATCGAATGGTTTTATAGCATGATTTTATATTTATTAATTTTTTATGTCAGCTTTGAATTATATTTTTAAGGCTTGTGAGATTTTTGTAATGCTTAAAAACATATGCCTAAAGCAAAACCTCTCGATTTCTAAATCAGCCACAATTATAAATTATTTGAGATTTTGAAGTATTGCCATCATAATTTTGTGAAGTCATCATTCAAAATATGTAAGCACTCTTTATTTTTGAGAATTTTATTTTTCCCGATTATTATTGTAGTTTTAATCAATAGCAAAGATATTAAGAATAACGACCTTTAGTATAGTTTTAAAAATTTTGTACCCAAATTTTTTTGGAAAAATGTTTCTTTGGTTCAGTATGCGTTTCGGAACTCGCGAATTTGAGCAGGTTCACTTCGTAGTTCATGTTCACAACGTAAAAAAAAAACCGGATATCCTGTATCTAAAGTTACTGCTCATTTAAATGAAAAGTTGACTGTTTTTAGGAAAATTTTGAACCGCACGTTCTTTTAAAAAAAAAAAGTTGACTCAACCATGTTCGCTTTGTGGCGCAGTTCGCTTTTCGTAGGTGCCAAATATTCAGATTGGAGCTGGTTCAGCTAGAACCCTGGTAGCAGCCTTAATAGCAACTATATTTCTTAAATTCAAAATAAATATCAACCTACAAAGAAATATAAAAATAACTCAAGAAGGTTCGCTAGGTTGGAACTGGTTCGTTTCGAACCCGTGTTGCATCTCTAATAGCAACTATCTTGCAACATTTAAAATTAAAAATAAATGTCAATCTTCATAAAAATTTTCAAATTTATTCTTGTTGAGCTGAACCATTAAGCTTTCCATTAGAACTACAAGCACTCAAGAAGGGTCTCTTTGTTGTGCAGTTCGTCTAGAGACAATATCTGTACACCCAAGTTTCAGCCCTGATAGCAGCAATCTAACAACTTTATCATTTGACAAAAATAAAATTTTTTTTCTATATTTTTTGTGTACAAATTTTTCTATGTCAAATAAATTTACACTTTTCACTGCATGTCGCGCTCAGTTGGCGCTCAAAAGAAAGTTCCAAGTTGTTCTGCAGTTCGTTGACTTTTACACGGTGATTTATTGGCCCAAGTGGCGTATCTGTGTGATTGTTTGTGTATCTGTGTGAGTGACTTTGCAATATAACAATACAACTTTATTTGCTAGCCTTGTGGTTAATAAGGTCTTGGCACGAGATCTAGAATTTATGGCCTAGGGCTAGCTAACTTGCAACATGCAACAAAAACAACAACTAACAAGTTGTTGGTAGTAAGTTTTATGTACAGCTGCGTTGCCAACAACTTCAATTGCATTTTATGGCTCATCTAGAAATCTTTTATAGCAGTTAATTGGCTGATCAGTATTGTACATTGACTGTCAAAAGTTTGTGTACACTTAATTTACTTATTATACCAAATACTTAAAAAGTTTCAAAGAACATTGAACTAGTTTCAGTTCCGACTATTTCTGAGGTTTTTAGTCGATTGGTAGAAAATATTTTTTTGCTTGCATCAAGTCTTTAGATTCTTCTACGTGGAAAGTTTTGCGCTTAATGTTTGAAAATCTGTGGATTGATATATTGAAAAACAAGAAGAAATTTATATATCTAATTTAATTAAATTCAATAATTTTAAAGTAAATTAGTTAAACTGTGAATTAAAATTGTATATGACTTCGGTTTTCTTACAAAAAAGTATTTGATTCTAGGCAAAAACCTTCTCAAAATTGAAATTTTTGCTTATAAATCTCAAAGTTCTCTAGCGATATAGACATATGGAAAAAAAATAAGCGTTACAATTTTTTTTCAAGCCTTCTAAAGAAATTGTAAAATGTTTTTTGTACCCCAAATCCGCATTATTTTTCAATAAGCAGATTCATTATGGAAAGGCTCCCATTTCATTTGCAACCCTATATGCCCAAAAATTCTCAGATTTTTACATCTTTAAAATTTTTGGTTTAGGCCCATACGCAGTTCGAAAAATTTCGCAAGGAATGACAAAACTTCATATAAAACAAAATCCCATTTGTGATTTTTTTTTTTATATGAAGTTTTTTGAACTGCGTATGGGCCTTATCCCTTTAATATTTTTTCAAGATATTTACCACCCTTTGGGTTCAGGAAAGAAAAAAATATATTCTCAACATATTTTGTAACGCTTTAACGACGCTCTGGTTTTTTTTTAAGAACCAATGGTTCAACATCTCCTCTAGCAAAACGTAGAGTATTGAGACCTTCGATGAGAGACACTGTTGACTTACTTAGATTCATGTTCGTTTAAAGTAATTGGATTTTTAATTGAAATAAAGGGATTAACGATTTCCGAGGAACCTTCTTTTGATTATAAATTTCGGAATTTAGGAGTATTGTGACGGTGTATTATTGCATTATGACTCCCAGGTCTTGACTTTTGAAACTTGATAGATTTCTTGAAAACTGATAATACAAACAGCTCCTCGTCTCTTCCAGCCTACTAAGGGATATTCGAGTATTTCAATGGGAGAGAATATTTACTAACTTGGAGCCCACATTTGTTCCACAGTAGTTGCATTGAGATTAAAGTATATAATTAATGATCTCCAAAAAACCTTCTAATTTTTAGTAGCCAGGCCTACAAATTCTATCCACTTGAATTTATCCATTGCCCTTTGAACAAATTCCGTATCAATTGCTCAAGCGTTCGCATACTTTTCACTGCCAGTTTTCGTAACAACAATTTACTTGCGATTTCTAAAGGTATTATCGTAAAAAGCGTCATATACTCGTAGTAAAAGTTACAGAGCACGCAAAAGCTTAGAATGAAGTCTAAAATTTGTAGCCTTGATGACTGCCTATAAATTTTTGGCAGCCAAACAAAAAGTTGCCAGCATAAAAGATATTTAGAAGAGCATTAAAAAAAATATAAAAAAATTGCATGCATTAAAAGGCAATTTCAAGACATTTTTTTATGTGCATTAAAATAAAAAATGATAGCTAATTTAGTTCAATTTTTTCTAAGTAACTGCTTGATTACTTTATTTTTGGACTATTTAAAAATTTATTTAGCAATAAATATTTTATATACCAACAAATTGTTGGCAGATATCTTTTATTTAGCAAGTTTCATTTAATTCGCGCATTCAAATAATATTAAAAATTAAAGTCATAATAATTAATTATTTTCGGCAATTTGAATCAATGACTTTTGGTTAACAGTTTTGGGTTAGTGGTTTACTACTTAAATTTATTATTTTTTATTATTATTATATTATTATTTATTTTTTTATATTATTATAATTGATTGAGACTTAATAGATTTTAGAGTTAAAGCTATTAAAAACTAATTGGAATACTTGAGTGCATATAATTCAAAAGATATTGCATCGAATTATGTTATTAGGTACAGTCTTGCATAACGTTTAAAACTTACTAAAAAAAACAGGCAACAATATGTTATAACTTTTTTTAAGGCATTCAAATGCAATTTACTTTATCTGCGTGTTCAATGCAATAGAAATTTAGCTTTACATTTTCTATAGTTAAAAATAAATTTAAATTTGAAGTAAACACTGGAATTGCTGGAAATTTTAAAATTTCGTGGTCCACAAATTTGTTGTGCAAAATCACGTTGTTTTTAACAAAAACTTTTTAAAAAATAATCTCAGGCCGTAAACCAATAGCAGTTGGTTAAGAAGAAGAAGTAGATTAGTTTTGATAAGAAAAGAAAATAAAAATAATTCAGCCAAAAATATGCCTGTTTAATTTTTAAATAAGCACATCAGTAAGAAAAAAAAAATTTTGTAAAAAAAAATATGAACAAATAGCGTGTAAATAAAATAAATGAAGTCACATATAAAATTTTATAAAAACAATTATAAATAAAAAATTTTTGTAAAAAAACAAGTGAGGCCTCATTTAAAATTTTATAAAAAACAATTGTACACAAAAATGTAAAATGTATATAATATAGTAGGTAAATATATGTACTAATTAAAAAATGTTATATATAGACAAAACAGTAATTTATATATAATAGAAAACATTTTTAACATGGGAATTAAAAAACAAAATTGACTCGGCTGATACTTAAGCCGACTTAAAAATGTTCGAGGTCAATACTCAACCAACTCAGCTACCCCTATCTCTTTCTCTCTTGTAGTCTGTTCTATAATCACAAATAAAGTACCAGATTTCGTTACGTGACGATTTTATGATCATTTCGATCTAAGCTCCGCTAAATAACTTCGTTCTAATAAAAATAAATAATATGAATATTGGTTGCTAACCTGGCTGAAAAATTTGGTAGCCTAGTGTAATTTTCTAAACTTAACCATGTATTGATGTTCTCATATTTCAACACATTTCCGTGTTCTAGGGTCCAGAGGACCCAAGATGTATTTCTTATGGAGAATAGCTATATTTCATACATATTCATTTAAAAGACCGAAGTATTTCTCAAAATAGTGACTTTATTTATGTTTTGTGGTTCTGTGGCTATATTTTTTTGTATTTACTTTCATCACAAAATAGGTAGAGACAGGTTACTTACAAACATCTGTATTTAGTTTCAAAGTTTAAAGAGACAAGATTAAAAATAATAGCCCAAAAATTTTTACACAAAAAATATCAGCAAATTTAAAGAACTTCGTTCTAATAAAAATGAAAATATATACAATAATAAAAAGCTTATTTGCGACCCTGGGTAAAAAATTTTGTAAACTAGTGTAATTCAAAAAAAAAAAAAGTATATATTTGACTCAACATTATTTTAAAGATTTTTAGTTATTGGAAACATTTTTATTTTAATATTATTAGTAACTTAGACTTATTAAGCTTTTACAATTTTCTAAATCTTCGATATATTTATAAAGAAAGTATAGAAGCAGTCGAACATAAATTGCTTTTGAAATTATCTGCTTTCGTCTTCATTCGTCAACATTCAGATCTTGTGACACCAAATTCTAAAACAAAATTATCGATTATCAATAGATTTATCGATTCATATCGCAATATGAAACCGTTCCCCACTCAAGATCGAATGAAATTGTAAAATGTTGTAGGCCTTAACGCTTCAATTAAAAAATTCAATACAATATAAAATCTAACAAGATTCCTAAATTTAATACAAATACAGTAAAAGCCAGAGCCAGAGCAACCAAGTTAGGAATAGACCCTTAAAAATCTAGAAATATATATATATTTTTTTTCTGAGAACAATTTTTGAACCACTACTATTTCAACCGATTTACCTGGAATATTGCCGCACCTGATTCTTTTTCGCTCAGTGTATCCCATACTCAGCCATCATCCGCCTGATTCAAATTATTGTCTAACATTTCCTATATCTTCACTTGTAATACAAATTTCAAGCAACTTAACCTTAACTCATTTAAAGTTATTGTATTTCAAAATATTTTGAATTGTAGCTTACTTTAGCAGAATTATTAACCAAATTGTTAACTCTGCTTAACCTTGACTATTCGAATTTTTGACACAATTCACGCGCCCGCAATTAGAGCAATGACAATTGATAAAGTTATACATTGTGGTTTACATTATGTTTACACTGCCAGCTCACGTTCGGTTACAAAACGTCTAATTTTGCCCATTAAATGACATTTAAATTTTTAAGAAAAATTACGTTTTCAAATTATGGCTAACCAAAAAATAAAAAATCACACCATTATGTGGTTTACAGCAGCTCAGTCAAGGCTAAGCCATCGAAGAAAACAAGTAATTTGTAAGTAAATAGTTGAAAGAAACAAAAATATCGGTTGCCACATTTTTTTTTTGAAGGTGGGGTTAACGTCAAACCTAAGTAATAATGATAAAGTGTAAAATGTTAAAAAAAAAAATATTAAAAACTTAACTATGGCAAATAAATCATGGGCGAAAATTGAAAAAACCAATAGCAAAATTTATAAGGGCCGAAGGTTGAAAATCGAAGCTACAAAGTTTGGCTACTCTGTAAATGGAAAATTTTGGTATTGTAGTAGAGGTTTTTATTTCTTATAATAATTTTCGAAAAAAATTAGATTTTTTACCAGAATCTAATTTCATTTATGCAAACATTGGAACATTGCGACTAGTTATGTGCGAAAGCTGTCACTTCCAATGCTGAAGTTTTTATAGAAAAAATGTATCAAGATATAATAACCTTATGTGAAATTTTAATTTTAAAATTTAATTTTAAACTATAAAATATCATAAATAATACCTATATTATTTTGCACTTCATAAAAATTAGAGTTAATGTCTTTAAAACTGGACTAGCCAAAAGTCTTCGCCTAGAACTTCGAAAGAATCCAAGTGCGTTCAGCTTATGCGTGCTGTCTGGATAGTATTGGTTTGCTCTGAATTGAGAGGTTCAAAATGAAGTTCTGAGAACAAATTTTTTTTTTGAAAAAATAACTCTTTTGAAAACCAGTCATTCTGAGTAGTAATCCCGAAGTAATCCTTAGACTATTTGGAAAATTATTCTAATTCAAGAAAAAAAATTTAACAAAAAAAAAAGTGAAATCTGGCTCTCCGAAACGGGCAACTTTGAAAATTATTCTTATTCGCGCTTAAAAATTATGAGAAATTAGAGAATTTCAAAATTATGTCTTTATGAAAGTGACCGATTTTGGGTACCCGATAAAAGCTACTTCGAAATTCTATTTCACGGTAGGAAAGTCGAAGTGAAAAAATTTTGAAATTTCAAGCTGAGTCTTAAAAAAAATCTCTCCCTTGATTATAAGTATCCGCTATGGGCAACTTCGAAAACCGTTCCAATTCGCAATATAAAATTGGAAGTAAAAATGAGAAATAATGGAATTTCAAAATTAAGAAAAATAATCTCTTTATGAAAGCGCCAGACGCTGGGTATCCGATATGGGCAACTTCGAAAATTTTTTTTATTCGCAATATTGAATATTCGAAGTAAAAATAAGAAATTGTGGAATTTCAAAGTTATGTCTCAACAAAAACTCTTTATGAAACTTTATGCAACCGATTCGGCATCTTATAAGGGCAACTTAAAAAATTATTGTAGCGCAAGGCATAAAATTCTAAATAAAAATGAGAAATTATGCAATTTCAAATTGATGTCTTCAAAAAATCGGAAACTACACAAAATGACAAACTTTGAAAGGTAAAAAATTCGAAGTGAAAACAAAAAATTATGAATTTTAAGTTGATGTTTCAAAAAATTCTTTTAATGAAAAATTGGGTACCAGATATGACAATTACGAAAATTATTAACAATTTAAGGTAAAAAAACCCACACAAATTCACATATGGGTGTTTTCGAAAATATAAAAAAAATTTTTTAATTTTACAATATAGCAGTGTTTAGATACTTTAAACCAGCCTGAAGGCCTACGTTGCTCCGGCTTACCTTTTTATAATTTAGAATTAACTTCTAATTTATAATTTATAATTATATAAATAAATAAATAGATACTTTAAAGGCGCCTTAGAACGTCTTCAATAACAGTAACTTTTTTTAAATGTTTAAAATTTAATTTCTATATTGAAAATATATTTATCTAATTGTTCTTAATTCTAAATTAATATAATATAATCGAATAGAACAGCAACCGTTTTTAAAATTTTATATATTAAAAAATTTTTCAGATTGAATCTCTGTATCCGAAGATAAAAAAGTATACGTGAATATATTTTGAATATAAGGTCGAGTTTATTTGCAACCGATGTACTTTTCCGTTCAACTCCTCATTTCGGAATCTTAAATTTAGATTACAAAAATTTTTCTAGTTTCGGAATATGAACGAACATTACGATCCATAAATTTCTAGATTTTATTCGAAAATAACAAAGTATATTTGAAAATATTTCAACTATGTGCGAATGTTATTATCGATTTAATCCCCAGCCGATAAATTATAGTTTTCGTTTAAATTCCTGAATCTTAAATATAGATGACAAAAATTTTTCGATTTAAACTTAATTCCTGAAACTTAAATTTAGATCACAAAATTTTTCTGGATTTTAGCTTAGATTATGCTAAACATTTTGTACAAATTTTCTGAATATAAACGGATGTTATTATTATTATTTATTTCCTTGAACATCGTCATTCATATCACAAATTTTAGATTTTCTCAAAAAATTATGGGTGACTGCCGTAGCCTTTCTTTTCAATTCCCGAATCTTAAATTCAAATTCCGAAAAAATTAAGATTTTAGCTTCAGACAATCATTTTTCACAAATTCTTTGACTATGAGCGAATGTTACGATCAATTAAAGCCTCCGCTGTTTTACTCTTTCCTCCAATTTCTGAATTTCAAAAAAGAATTCTGAATGTTTTGAGATTGTAGCTAAGATTATGCGAAATAAAAACGAATTTTAGGATCAACCTATTTTTCGATTTTAGCTACAAAAGGGGTCTTAAAATATATAATCCAAAAATTCATTAAACTTCCAATTTCAGTATTAGCCGTAAAGTTATCAAGATTAAAAAAAAATTTCGAAATTGTTGTCCATCGATGTTGCAAAACTTCTTAACAAACTTATGCTAACCCTAATCAACTGTGACTCGCATAGAGTATATAAGTAAGCACATGTAAATATAATACTTAACATGGTCAACTAGATATTACCAAATAGAAGTTGTGACCGCATCAGGTGTAAAAATTTAACAAGTGAAACGCTTTCAAAGAGTTGTCAGCCAAGTTAACAGCGGGTTGGCAGTGGGTTGGAAGTAGTTTTTTTTTTTTTTTTTTTATTTGGGTTTGTTTGGTTATTGTTGTGAGGTACACACACATAAGGTACACGTAATGTAATTTATGCGATTTGCGTGAATTTTGAGACCTGAGTCTTGGCCGGGCAATTTGTGTTATGCAGGCCAACAAAAAAAATTTTAAAAACATTGTCAACGATTTGTCAAGCACCAAAAATAAATTATATATAAAAGCCATTAATAGGTAGAAAATAGTAAATATGTACTATACATGAATCTTATGCAAAGTCATGGACTGGCTTTCAAATGCGTTCAATGCAAAGGCAAAAAAGGAAACAATTCAATAATTTCTGCACGTTGCGAATTACATAAGTTTAGGCCAAAAGGGAGCGAGAGCATAAGAGACAGAGAGGCAGAGAGCAAGATTCAGCCAAATTGTCAACTGCAAACAATAATCAAGTTGCAATTAGGCTGACGTACTGGCCAACCTGTCGTCCGTTTGGGCCGCTTTCATGACTGACTGACTTTGAAATATGGGTTAGCAAGTTGTGCACCATCCCATAGCCAGGGGGGGGCCAACTAAAACTTGGCCAAAAGCGGGCAAGAGTAATGTGCACCTTATGTCGCTTAATGTGGGCTTTATATACTACAACAATAAGGAAATGGCTTTTCGATTGTCTTTTTTTTTGGCACATGCAAAAAAAAAACAAAGAAAAAATAAAAAGGTTGCCTTAATTTACATTTTCAAGATTTCCGCATTGTGCTTTTTTTGACTACGTCAGATTACGTGGGCGTAGTAAACTGTATAAAGACCAGAGAGTCAAAACATTTAACACATTTAAGGCTTCAATTACAGCAAAATAAAAGCAGAATGGAAAATTAATTTGCAAGCGTCGAAGTTGGCATACCCTTAAAACGCCAATGATCGTTTGCTGTTAATACATTTTAGTTTCAAAATATTTCTTCAACAAACACACATTTAAGATAAAAATAGTTATTAAAATTTTGTATTCAACTTTTTCAACTTTCTACTGTTTTTGAGACTGCCCTAGAGGGACTGTATTTGAATTTGCTCAATTTTCATAATTTTCCAATACATTGCTTACCATTTAATCCTAATACAATCTAGTCTGGAATATTCCCCCAAAAATAGTTTCGTTACATATTGAGCGAGTTAACATGATTTCAGCAGCTGCTATAGTTAATAACTCAGCTTATGAACTAACCCTGTAAATCTTTCAGTCGCTACTATGCGGGCATTGTTCATTATAAGTGTAATATTCTATATCTATTCTGGGTTATCCCTATAAGAATTATTTCCTGACATTTTGACCGATTTCGGATAATTTTATATCTATTTTGGATTATCTCATAAACATTATTTCCGATCATTTTGACCAATTTGATGCTATATTTATTTTGAACTAACCGCATTAAAATTATTTCCTTACTTTTTGATCGATTTCGAAATTAAAAGAAAGTCGCTTAAAATAATGCTATACTTTGAAATTAGAAGGTTGAGTTCATTGGGCCTTCAAATTTACCATCAATCAGTGCAATATTTTGGCAAAAAATTGGAATAATACTATAAATGAAAGTAATTGGTTTGACGAGAATTCTTGTTAAAAAAAGAAGAGCTCTCCAATCTTTGTTTTTACGGTTCACAAAAACATGTGTATGCGAACATGCCAATAGATGAAAACATCGAATGGTTATCGATGTCCGATCAGTGTGACCGTATTCCCGAAGAGCATAAAATGTCGTGTCATGGTGCATTTTATTGCAAAAGTTCTCTACTAAAATATTTTTATAATGCTTTCCTTTAAACGTTAATAATTGATTTCTCGAAATATGCTTCTGACAAACCAGCGCCATCTATTGAGCTGAAAAAGATACCTGGCACCTATACTATTATTGTTAGATTGTAAAAGAGTCTTCTGAACGTGATAAGTGTCTTTTTTTTCTCTCTATAAGTAATAAGCTTTATTTTTACTTGGGTCAATAGTTGGCTGGTCTGTCAACAGGCGGAATGGGGGAGTCGTCGTAGACCCCTAAAAAAAAATAATTCTTAAAGTTTTTTTTTTTCAAAAAGTGAAGGCATCAGAAGGATTGTTATAACTTTAAATCGAAACATTATATTTTCTATTTTCTAATTATTGATTATCACATTTTTCATCAACTATAGGGTGGACCATCTGTAGGTTTGTTTGTTAATTGCATTTTATTCGTATATTCCAACAAAATTGACGAGCCTGTACCATTTTTACGCGTTGTTCGGCTGTTAAACGATCCATGACTGGAGTGGAGTAGTTTTGAACTTGACTTATATCGAAGAGCATCCACTTTGTTCCGAATTATGAGTGTTTAACAACCAAACCAATATATTAAGCTTTTTCGTTTATTCGTTATTTTTAAGTGAGTAGTCAAAGAATCATCTTTTTTTTTTTTTTTTTTTTTTTTTTTTAAATAGTTAGGTTCTCTCACAACAGAGAGTGGGCACTGCGACCTCAAGATCTATTGTACCTTACCCATTCTTTTAGGACAAAAGACCATCTGCCTCCCTTATGAAGAGCAGTAAGTCTTTCGTTGGGATTCGGCGTAGCTGAAACGGGGTGATCCGTTCAGCTCCCAAATGAGTGACTCTGTCCCACACTATTGCTGGACAGTCGCACAAGATGTGTTTGGTCGTCTCGTCATCTTCAAAACAAAGCCTGCACTCTGAGGAGTCCGATAGACCAATTTTTTGTAAGTGATAACTTACAGTATGGTGCCCAGACAAGTAGGCTACCAGGAACCTTAGGTCTGCTCTACCAAGACCTATAGTTCGGTTTGCTTCCGAAGGTGAGACAAGCACTTTTGCCTGTCTTAAATTCGGTAAAGAGAACCAATATCTCCTATGTTCACTTAAGGCCCATTTGTTGACCATAGTTTTCATTGTCGACCAGCTGATGCCACAGAAGGGCGCGGGGCAAGTTTATTATCATTATCATTATAATTAATTAAGATTTTTTCTTATTATTGAGTACAATTTTTCCATTCAAATTAGAAATACTTGACAGTGAAAAGTAACAAAATTTAACCTTACCTTGGTTATATCCATTAAAACAAAATGGAGCTCATAAAATTTTTCGATTGTATTCGAAGAAACTTTTATTTTCTTCTTCATCTGTGTTGGTAAATTTATCTGAAAAAATGTTCTGTTCGGAATGTTTCAAAGAAAAAAGGATCATTATATGGTCAAGGGTATATGATATTTGTGCAGTGTTTATACAAAGTGTATATCAAAACCTCGTTTTTTTTTAGAGTTTCGTTACTTTGGCGTCTATTTTATTGATTGAAACTAATGAGTTTCACAAACATAGATTACAAAATTTAAGGCATCTATGTGAAAAATCAAAGACTTTTAATTAAGGTTTAAAAACAGATAAGAAGATCACTTCAAGATGCTAATCAGAGATGCATGTATGCTATAAGGCCGCATCAAATTAACTACTTTTTAGCGTCACAAACTTGGCGATAAAGTCAATATATCTAACAAGTGCTCAAGGGTATAACAATTAAATCCAGAGCACAATTTAAATGTTAACTATGATGATGCATAGAAAGATCTAGCAAAGTTCAAATGTGATTAACCTTTAAGTTTGATGCCATTAAATCGATGCCACTAGTTCAAAAAAAGCTAAGCAAACGAAAACAAATAACTCGAAACTAGTTGGGGGTCTCTGGGGTCAACTCATCTACTCACGGTGAAGATGATTGCTTTTCTTCCCACTGACAACCAAAAAAAAAAATCGAAGACACGAAAAGACAAGCAGCGACAAGCACAAACATGTTGAACCAAGTCAATATCAAGGTCAATTACAAAATAAACGTTGAAAGCTAAGAGATAACGATGTGTACAATGATAATTACGTTCGAGATGATGAGATCAATGAAAACAAAGTTGATTTTATTAAGTAGCCCCGCGTTGTGTTTAGGTGTTTTTTGTTTCCTTGTGCCAAGACTTAAACGGTTGACAATTCAAAAACGAAAAAACGCAACGAAATCAAAAGTGTTGTATGCAAATCAGTGGCTTATAAATAAAAATAAAAAAAATAAAAAAAACGTGTAATAGTAGTAGTTATGAGACATATAAGAAATAATAATAATGCAAACAAAACGTTGACACTAAAAATTTGCATTGAAATTTCAAAAAACCGACAGGCGGCAAAAAGCAAGTCCCAAAAGTAAATATGTACCTACTACAATGCGTCTCAAGACCCCGCTATCAATTAGCGTGGACACAAACCCAATGACGACAACGTATCATAAACACACATAAGTAAATGTTAACCACAATTAGTGGGTCATCTTGAAGATTATGATAATAGTTGCATAGTTGTTGAGCCAAGCCCTATGTGAAGACACACGCTCCTCTCTCTCTGTCTTCGAATTTGAGTTGTAGGTGCTAATAAACTTTTTGCGGTTTGCCAAGACCACACAACAACAACCAAGACAACCATTAAACAACTGTTTAGTTAGTAAAACAGTAAAAACCATAAAAACATAAAACGACAAAAATTCGTTTTAAACGGGTTTCTTTTGGATACGCCGAATAAAGAATGCTCTTGAACAATTATCTGCTTAAAGTTAGTTAAAGCGCTTTAAAAAAGTTTTTTTTTTCTCCGTCCAACATTTATTTTTTCTTCCCTGGCGTTATTTCTAATGCTTTCTGCCCACTCTCGCGAATAACTTAGGAACTTGTACGGTGCTGCCTTTTGTTTCTTTTCCCTCTTTTGCAAATAATTCAGGAACTTGGTAGGGTTTTCTTTTTTCAAAAAACATTTTATATATTTGGTTCTTCAATAGCTGCAGTGAAAATTGGTTGAAATGAAAGGGACTAGGCGGCAGAGTTGCCTAGTTCGTTAAAAAAGAATTAAGAATTTTTTCTGATTGTAGTATTTATTAAAACTATTTATATAGCCGTGCTCTGGAAAACGAAAAATCCAAACTGTACAATTTTATTCGGATTCGCTTTGTGTGCTCCGGAAAACGACTGTCGCACTTACCGTCATAAAGAAAAATTCGTTCAACGCTTGCTAATTTTTGGGTTGAGTTAGAAAAAAATAATTTAAAATAATTGTCAATGAATATCTAGCTTAAAGTTGGCATAAATATAATCTGAGAATATTAAAGTATATTTACAAAATTATTTCAGTATAAAATGCGTACTTTTTTAAACCTTTTTTGCCGATTCGTTTTAATTCCTCTTGCAACAAAATATTCGTTTTCAAACCACATGAAAAATTCGCTTTTGTGGAATTGGGAGCACCAAACACATGTTTTCAAATGGTTCGGATTCGTTTTCCGGAGCACGGCTGATAAGCTTGATTTGCAGTTAAAAAGTAATTTTTGAAAATAAAATTTATTTTGTTGTAACTTTTTGAAGATGACGCTAAAGTTTAAAGATACAATAACTTGTAAGTTGAAGCCTATCGTAAATATTAAAAAAATAAGTGTAAAAAGCACATTTCTATGAACTTGTATTCGTCTAATCCAAAAAAAAAAAATGGTTTGGCTATATTTATATTAGTAAAAGAATAATTTTATCATTTTTTTGTTGAGTATGGAAGGAAAAGACTGTTGAGGCTTGCACATTATTCCAAAAAAATTTTGTTTTTTATTTTAAATTTATCGAGCTTAGGTTCAAAGCACTTTGTTTATATATTTAGCTTTGCTCCAAAACTATTTTGCCAACCCAAAGATTAAAACCTTCAAGATCCCAAAAAAGGGAAACGTATACAAGATGACCACATTCTTTGAAAAAGTTAATAGTCTCAGGGTTTCCGAATTTAAGAAAATATGTTAAATAGAATTCATACATTTCGTTATTAAAAAAAATCTTCTGTCTTTGTCTCCAATATAATTGGTTCGAAATTTTTAAATAATAATAATTACCATAGATACTTTCTGCCTTCCCTTTTGGCATACTTAATCTTCACTAAATTCTATAAAATTTATTTTATGATAGCGTCAGTTAAAAAAAAAATATTTAAAATTAAAAACAAAATGTTTTTGTTATCATAATATATATAAATTCGATATGCCTAATCTTAGAAAGTCAGAATGAGCCAATTTGTCCTAACTCCTAATTTATTATATATGAGGTATTATTAAATAGAGTTAAGAAGAATTCGTTCTAAATGGCAATTAAATAATCTTAACGTAAACTTCAAATTCGTTACCGATAGGTATATATTTCAAATACAATGTCTACGGCTTAAATAATCTAATACTGTTGGGTTCGATTTGAATCCACAAAAATGTTTCAATACAATCAGATAAGTGTGACCAGAGATATATACAAAAAAAGGGATTGCCTAAGAAGAAGACTAATGGGACATAAAAATAAGTCTTTTTTTTGGTTTTAGTTTTAGTTGGTTATTTTATATAATATTTTTTATTCTTATTCTTGTTGTGCATGAAATAAGACTACCCTAAGAACCCAAGTATCTCTTATGATGTTACTGTATGAACCAAGCACTTTCATCCACAATTAGAATCATCCATGCACCAATGTTACTCATGTTTAAAATAAAAACTAAAGTTATTGACCTTTTTTTACACATTCGAAAATTCCGAATAATAATGTCTCTCAAAAATATATTTTTATTTTTAATAGAGTTACGTGTGAAAGCCTCAAAAAAAGAAGATATGATCAAGGTCGGCTGCGGACGACTTTGAGATACCCTCAAACTTCAGAGCAAATAATTTATGAACAGATTTCGATTGAATTTGGTGCAGTACTTAGGTACTCCAAAGTTTTTTGATTGCCGAATGGTTAGCTGGTTATCTCTTAAGGGGTAACACCAGTGTAGAATCTTCAGAAAATCGATTTATTTTGTTTTAGCTAAATTGGTAGATAATTATGTTAAACACTATGTCCCGAAGTGATTTTTAAAAAAAAAATTTTCTTCCACCCCGCCATGCGGTCGGGCCATTTTTAAAACTGTCAACGCGTTTTTCTCGAAACCACTTTTTTCGAATATCTTCACGAATAACTCAGTCAATTTTTATCCGATTGATTTGAAATTTTAACACAATCTTTATAAGTTCATTTTTGTCAAAATAATAAAAACTTTTTTTTCAAAATTAAGAAATTTTTTTTTAAAATTGATATTTTTGAAAACCCCTACGTGGTTGCTTTTGGTCGATAGATTAAGAGGAAAAAAAATGTCTTTATGTTTCAGATCAATGACGATAACCTTAAAAAACCATGCGTTACCCCTTAAAACATATTTTTGACCAATTGGTCCTATGGGGCAATAGATACAGTGAACCGACTTATATCAATTTTAGTACAATGCCTGGGTATTTCAAAATACGTGGGTTACTATATCTGCACAATTAAACAAATCATGCCCATTATGCAATGAATTTTACAAGGTGACGCAAAGAAGTGAACATATTTGGCTGCTGGTACTGGTTCAATTTTTGTATGGTAGCCATATGAAATAGTAGACCAGTTTTGATCAACCTTCACACAAATGTTAAATCAAAATTAAAATGAAACTGACGAAAATTTGGTTGCAATATTTAAAAAAATAAAAAATTTTCTAATATGTTTTTATGTGTTTTTCATGTTACACATTTGTGTAAAGTTTTATCAAAATTGGTGCACTAGTTTATATAACTTCCATAAGAAAATTGAGCCTGTGCTCTCTTTTTCAATGAGCTCTTATAGTCTTTGAGATAAAGGCGTTCATACAGACGGACTGACGAATGTGTCTGAATCAATTATTTTGTCTTCAACAAAATATTGGAGGTACCTTTGAGGGTTCTGTGACGTATATCATATAAATTTGCTTAAACTTGATATACCCACTACCTTAATGTATAGTGTATAAACAAATTTTACAATAGTGAGCATACATTTTTTTGTTCTCCAAGCCGCTTTGTTCTACAAACCAATCCATACCTACAATTATGGAATTTACAAACCCTACAACTGCATGATTTTTCTACTCATAGTAATTTTAATCCCACAGCAAATAATCTCTTTTTAAGCACCCCAAAAACTCAACCAAGTTTGATGAAAAAAAACTTTTTTTTATTATTATTTTTACCATAGGTCACTGCATAAGCTAGGCAATTATTGATTTATTTACCTAACGAGCTCGTTTTATTTTCATAAACTTGTTTTATCTTTCCCTTTTTTCTCATTTAAGCCCATGTTATTAGTACTTTTGGAATTATTTAAAATTGTTTGTGTATCTTTTTGTAAATATGCCTCAAAAACAAATATTTAAATGAAAATGTTGCCGTAATATTTACAGCAGTTGCAGTTTTTGTTAGGCAAATAATTTTCAATTAAAATTTCATACAACTACAATAAATTACTTAATAAAATGTTCATAAAAATAATAAAAAAAAAAAAAAACAATAAAACAAGATTTACAGAGAGTACATTGTGAAAATTATTTTGTGTATGTTCACAACATGCCAGATTTCACAATTTTCGGGGAATCTGCAAAAAATACTAAAAAAAAAAATAAAAACGCCAGCTGTCGCGATAAAGTGGTGGGGAGGGGTCTGAGCACAAATGCTGCTGACCATCTGCATTGGTTAAAGCCACTTTTGGTTAAGCATATATTTGCTGTGCCATTTAGGCCAGGTCCAGCTAAAAGTGTGGCAACTCTGCTGAATGACTGTACATTTTTCTTGGCCTAAAAAGCAAAGTGATTGAGCAATGTTTAAGACAAAGGGAACTCTGAAAATTGCATTTTTAAAAACGCCTCGAAGTAGTGCTTGCAAGTTATGAGGAATTTTTAAAGTTTTAGAATTGGAGGGAGTAGAGTATTAGAAAAATTGGTAAGGCAGACTATTTTTTTTATTTTTGAATAAGGCTGCGGCATACAGGTCTTTATGGAATTAATGGAATCTTTAAAATAATGGTTAATGAGACCAGACTTTTCGAAAAATAAGATACTATACCCCATACCAAAAAAACAATTTCACTTGCATTAAAAATCTTTTTGATAGTTCCAACTAGCTCTAAATATTTAATATTGGTGCACTTTATATGGAACGGAATATTAAATTAATTTTTAAATATCTTTTGAATTACACTGTTCTTGGCTCCTAAGTTGAGGTCAAGAATATAAGTAGTAGTAGTAGTTCTTGGCCTTGGGGTGTACAACTGTTTAATAGGATTTTTAATTTTTGATAAAAATGTGCGTCCTGGTTACTTTTCATACTCGTTGGCCGCGCTATAAAAACAGAAGCTTCTATCGGAGTCCAAACACATTGGCCAAACATTCAACGTAATAAAAAGTAAAGTTAAATATAAAAACAAATTATACGATAATAATATTGGTTCAGCTCCTTTGACTGCACTTTGCTGCACTTTGCTGCACTTTGCTGCACTTTTAGGCAACTATTGCTTAAACCACTTGCGAATTATAAGTACTTTCTGGCTTATTTTACAAAAAGTAGCATAAATGCCTAGATCTTTTATATTATATAAGCCAAGCTTTGAGATTTTTTTAAATTTATTTTCTTTTTTTTATCAGAAATTAATTCTCAATTATAAAAACTTTATAGCCAGGGCAACATAGGCATTCAGAAATTAATATATAGTTATATTACACAGGCCAACATGGTTTAGTTGTTGCTATTTAAGATATTTGAGGTTATGTAGGAAAAAACGACGTTTTTCGGCTACATAACCTCAAATATCTCAAAATCCTGATGTGATGGCCCAATGCTGACCATGGATTCGGATGCTACGCAGCAAATTACTTCGGGAATGACCCTTAGCTTTCCAACGACTGGCATGACCCCGGTATTTGTAGGCCAGTGTTATTTCTAGAGGTGAGTTTTATGGAGTTCTATATTTATGGTTTTCTTTGGCATTTTTAGGACTTGGCATTTCTAAGTTGATATATAAGTTTACAATAAAGTTGATTAATTATAATAGAGGTGTAAGGGACGGAAATAATCGCTATATAGTAATATAGTATATTGTAGGCCAGAGTTAAAATCACCTCAGTAGCAAACTCTTATAAGATATCTCCCAAAAATTAAGAATTTGCGCTGTAAGAACATTTCCTTCAAGGAATTGCTCACTACTACTAGCCATTACTTTATCCCAGCTTTTTGGCAGCCTTCCGATAAAAACTCTTCATCTTTTGAGGCTACTCACGAAACAATAAAATTTCTTGAAACTTCATGTGACGTCATGCGTTGCTCAGACAAACCAAGCGCCATCAACCGGAACAAGTGAGAAACGGAACGGGCAATAAGTAGTGAATAGAGTGAGTGGTTTCCAATAAAATGTTTCCAAATAGGTGCGGATCTTGCGCAAGAGCATGAAGTAAAGGAATAAAATTTTGTCGCGTCTGTAGTATGGTGGAATAATATAAGGTGGGGTCGTACGTATAAGCTGATCTTTATTGTATTCTATTAATGATGTGAATGCGATAGATATATTTTTCTTGATGTTTTTAACTAAATAAGTTTTATTCTTAATAATTAATTTTATTATAGTTTAATTTTAATAAGTTTGCGATTGCGCATATTTTTTTGTTTTTGCGTGAAGTAAGGTCGTTAGTCGTTGACAGCTAGCTCTGCACTGACTCTCCAAATGAGAGAGTGAGCATTCGGACGATATCATCTTATTATTACACAGTGGTCTGGCATAATAATGGGCGCTCTTTTCCTTGGGTTTACACCAAGGGTACACGATACCAAGTGGACACTCACGAAATAAACAGAATGAGTTTTTTTTTTAGAAATATTCAACATGAGAAATTTTTTCTTCTTTGGTTTATCGTAGTGGATTTTTTTTTTCAACAACACTATATGAAACCCATTTGGCGGCACAGCAGAACAGCTGTTTATATTTTTTCAACAAAATCGTGGGGCAACACTGTTTTTTTAAAGTCTACATGCGGCTTCGGCACGCGTGTGGAGACGAAATTTGTCAACAATTTATTTCTTAGGAAGTTCGTTCTTGTACGGACGTGTTTTTGTCAGCTGCGTACTGAGCTTAAATAATTAAATGCATCTTAGCTAATTTTTCAAAGAAATGTACTTGACTGGTTATGCCGAGAAGCTATCGATATATTGTTTATAAAATGTGCCATGTTTGATGAAGAATATATTTTTTTTACAACATAACTTATAGAGCATGTAAACTTCGGCAGAGCGTATTAAACTTCCGGCATTTTTTCAAACTTTTTATTAATATTATTATAAATATATATAGATCATTGGCAATATAAGAGCTGGGAAAAGTGTTTCACTGGCTTAGTTTTGCGTTTTACTTCCCAGTCTTATCCAACCAGCCGGCAACTTAGCTGCAACAGTTGCTATTATTGTTGTAGTTGTTGCAATTGTTGTTGTTGGGTTTTCACTGTTGTTGTTTTGGCTGCCAAGGTTAATTAAAATGCCAAACCGTTGCCGAACAGTTGCCACAGTTACTGCTGCAGTGTTGCCACATTTGGTCAGTTTTAGTATTTAATGTAAATTTGTGTAATCAGTGTGTCTGCGTGTTTATAATTTTTTGTTTTAATATTTTTTGTATATATTTTTTGACTAGTTTTATAACATTTCTTTATACGCCCCCGATGCATACTTCTGCTGCCGAACTTTTCATTGCCCTTATGTAATTATAAAATTATTGCCGCACATACTTAACAAAAATCATCACGAAGTTTTGTAAGTAGCCTAAATAAAGTTTTGACTGCTGATTAGCCACCCGGAAAATGTTTTAATTATTTTTTTAAAATATGTGTGATCATACAGTGCGTATGTGTAATACGTGACTGGAGTATTTTAACGGCCTTCTGTGCATAGTTTAAGACTCCAAATTGCGTCATGAAATTCTTGGACAGAACATTTTCGCGCGTTTTTATAGTTGGCATGTGGCTTGAAAGTGGAAAAAAAAACTATTAAAATATTATTGATCATAATTTTTAATGTTTTGCGCTAGTGTCAATAAAGAAATTCAGTATTAGACATATGGCCAAAAGTGTAGAAAAATTTTAAGGCAATTTCATAGAATTAAGTTTGGAGGCGGCGTACAACAAAAAGATATACTGACGCGCAACTGAATGGATTGGACAGCTTTAATGAAGTAAAATATTTATATTTTTTTTATTTAAAATAAAATCAACTTTATTTTTTGATATGAGGGACCGTAGCTTTTCACAAACTATTTACAAAATAAGTTTCTTTAAGTCTCTAGTCTTCTGTTAGTGGTCTAGCCAAAACGATTTTAAAATCTGACAATTTTTTACATACTTTATCAGTTCTAAAATTTGTTCCATACAAAGGAGTTATACAAAATTTTTACGTCAGAAGCTCCAGAAGTTCTCAAAATTCGGACATTTCTATAATATTTTTTTTTTGACTCTTGAAAGATTATATTTATTTCAGCTTTGCTTAATTTTAAACGCAATAAATTCATTTTAAGCATAAATAACAATTCGCTACAATGCACTATGGGCCCAGATTTTCATATTTTGGCCATTATTCTGGGATATCCATGTTTGTTTTTATTTTTGACAGATTTTACCAAAGATAAAAGGCTAAGTAGATTTTTAGTTAAGCTTTTTAAATAAATAAGTTTAAAAATTTTGGTATTTCCATAAATATATTTAAGGAAGATGCAATTTTGCACACATACTGCTGAAAGTTTGAATTTAATCTCTGCTAATTTGAGTTGCCTCTGATTTTTAAAGAAATGAAAGAAAATTGAAAAAAGTTTTACGAAATTTTTTATTTATTAATCTTAATTGTTTTTTTTTTTTTTGCTGCCGTTGCTATTCGCCGTATGAGTTTTCACCTGCATGATTTCAACATATCGAGGTGAAACTTACATTGTGCACACTGTATTAGGTGTGGCTATTACATAGTCTAAATTTCACCTCGATACGTTCCCGCATACGAACACAATCGGTACCACACTTATTTTTTTTTTGACGTATTTATATATAAATTAAAAAAGAATTAGTCAATCGTAATCTGACCAAATTTTATAGAGAGCTAGATATGAGCTAAAAAATAAGCTCTGAAAAAATTTGCGAAAAGATGAAACCGCCAATTAATTAACCTTAAAAAGTTATAAAAACAAAAAAAAAATAAAAATTTTTAAAATATGCTTATAAATATAATCCAAAAACAAAGGTTTTTAGGCCGAATTCCTTTATATCATGGTAAATGCAAAAATGTTGTTTTCTAATATCACGACGCCGATTGAATAACCTTGTATTGTACCAAAAAAAAATAAAAAAAAAAATAAAAAAATTTTATGTTTTTTTTTCTTTATTTTGGTATTTAGGTTTATTTTCAAAAAATCTGGCCATAGTACAATGTTTAAAAAAAAAATTAATTTTACCTTGAATTAAAAAAAAAAATGTTTTTAAATTAAGCAAAAACATATATTTTGGAAGATTAAAAAATTTGAAGTTAAAATTTTAACTTAAAATTTAAAATAATATTTAAAAAATATTAAATTATATAATTATATATTAAAATTAATTAATTTAATATAATAAAAACTTTAATTCGTAAAAAAAGGCAAGCATATACCAACTAAATTTAACAAACTAAATATATATTATAAATAAATATATTATTTACGGAAAATATATTTCCCTACCATAAAGAACTACCCACTCCAAATACCACCCATCTAAATTATTTTTATATCTTTCCATTTTAGCCAAAATTAATACGCAAATATGGCTATCCATCGGAAACACATACTGTGGTTACCAAAGATGGTTATATATTGGAAATGCATCGCATACCAAAGAAGGGCGCACAGCCGGTGCTACTCATGCATGGCATTTTGGATACCTCGGCAACGTGGGTCTTAATGGGACCCAAGTCGGGTTTGGGTAAGCTCCTAAGCCAAAAGTAACTATCAGCTAGGCAGTTAATTTCGAATCTTTCTAGGCTACATGCTATCTGATCTGGGCTATGACGTCTGGATGGGCAACTCACGCGGCAATCGCTATTCCAAGAACCACACCAGCCTCAACAGCGACTATCAGGAGTTCTGGGACTTTACCTTTCATGAGATGGGCAAATACGACTTGCCCGCCAATATTGACTACATTTTGAGCAAAACTGGCTACGAGCAGCTGCACTACATTGGTCACTCCCAAGGTACGGCCATATTTTGGGTACTCTGTTCGGAACAACCTGCCTACTCACAGAAAATCACCTCGATGCATGCACTGGCGCCCATTGCCTATATACACGATATGAAGAGTCCACTGTTTCGCACATTGGTGCTGTTTTTGGATTTCCTCACAGTAAGTATGCGTCTGTCTGATGCTGCCACATGGCTCACTGGGTTTACTGCTCTCGTGTTTTTTCGTAGGCTGCCACACGCATGCTGCGCATCACGGAATTCATGCCCAACACCAAATTCCTAGTGGACCACAGTCAGGTTGTATGCCACGACAATGCCATGACGCAGGACGTCTGCTCGAATATACTGTTTTTGGTAGCCGGCTACAATTCGGAGCAACTGAATAAGGTTTGTGCATAGTTGGCAAGTTGGCAGCTTACGTGCTACATATATGAAGTTGGTTTGTTGCCACATTTTTGCGTGTTTCCCAACCAAGGATTTTATTGATTTTGCATTTGGCATGGTTGTAGCTGTCGGTTGTATTTGTTGGTTCCTTTGGCGCACATGCAATCCAGGATTGTCTTCATTAAGTTGCACTTAATTAAGTTCATGCATCGATTAAGCAAAGCGTTTAAGAGGTGTTTAGGGAACTTTAAGAGTTGAAGTGGTATTGTTTGGTATTACACTTGTATCATAATTTGTGTTCATTTAGTATTAATGCTGAGTACTTGACTTTGCCAGCTAGTATCTTTTAAATACCTTAAATTTCTACTTCATAACTTGGATAATATTTTTGCTCTGTAATCCATACAATCTAAGCATCATATTAGCTCACGTTCCAATGAACATCTAGATGAACATTTTTTTTTTTTTTGGAAGCACTTCTTTTTTGTTCTTTTGTACATGTTAAAATTGAAGAAAAATGGATTTTTCCTAATTTTCCCATGAGCAAAAATAGTTTTTTCATAACAGTCTTCTATATATTTAAGTAACTCCCAAGAATATAAAAAACTGTGGAATTAATGTACAAATCGGCTTGATTTTTGTTTGTTTCTTAGAGGACCTTTTAGGCGTTTTGGGTTTAAAATGAATCATCTTTGAATATCCGATCTTACACAAGAAGATCACAATAAACCGTATATATCTGTTTCGCTTTGATAGACTGGATATAGAAATGTATAGTTAAAAGATGAACATCTCGGCAATTCACCTAAAACAAACTTATTTTAGTATGTTAAGCTAGGTAAGGTAGGCTGCTTGATTCAAGCCGATATCACCCTGGGACTGAGTGACCAATGAAAAAAGAAAGGAATTTAGAAAAGTCATGGGAAGGGGAGTGGGAGGGTAAAGTGGTTAAGTGATACAGCTGAGGAGCGCTATTAATGATACCTTAATCGTTTTTTTCTTAACCATTTTGAGGATTCAATATGAAGAATCAGTTCCGCTTTATTAGACAATCCAGGTCTTCGAAAAAAGTTTTGTCCAGGCATAGGATGCGTTTTCTAAGATACCTTCATCGCCATCCTTGCTAAGCCATTCTAAGGATTCGACAAGAAGGGTCAGGTCGGCATTTGCAGATTTGCTAGACAACCCAACTCTTTGAAAAAAGGCTTTCCCAGGTATAGGGTGCGTTTTCTCATCTTAACTGCGACAGAAGACGTTTTGCGGAGAATATATAAGATGACAAATTGGTTTGCAAAAAAAAAAAACCAGAAAACTTCGAAAGTATTTTCTTATTAAACACTGCAGTTCATAAAAAATAAATGACCTGGGCCAATATGCACATCCTTCAAATTTTTTCCCGACTTCGTTTCTTTTCCAGTTTAGCCTGAGTTCCAGACTATTTTCTTTGTCTTCACAGAATCAATATCGTTACATCTAAGTGATCATCCATTTTTTAGGGGCTCTATAAGCTCTTTTAATGCTTTTTTTTCAACGAAACTTTAAGGTTTCTAAAGTACTAAAAAGAAAAGTAAAAAATACCAGAGTTTTTCTAATTTTGCTATGAACTATAGGTCTGCCTATTATTGTAGCTGTCGCAAAAAGTAGACAAATTGGTCTAAAAAAATTACTAAAAAAATTTAAAACTTCTTTATACTTATCAATTTTAAACAGAAATTTCTTAAAATCAGTGACCCAAAGAGATACAAATTTCTTACTTACTTCTTACAAAATTTCAGACTAATTTGTTGACGCTAAAATAATCAGCAAACTCATAGGCAGTTAACTATAAGAAGAAGTAAAAAATTTACTTTTACAAAAAATTAAAGAACCACCTTAAAAATACTAAGAAATAATACCAGATACTTTTTTGGCAATTAAATGGGGTTCGCTGCAGTAATTCGTAGTGATGACATGATTAAAAGTTTTAGTATATTTTTTGAAAATACAGATAACACCAAGATATTTTTTTAATTTAAACATAATTCACAGAAAATTTGCTGACTAGAAAATACCATACTCAAAGATTATTTAAATCGAATCCGCTTTAAACTGAACAAAACTATAAACTGTCTGATTTCTTAGAAATATATTAATATATTAGAATTTTAATAATTATAACATTTTAAACTGAAAAAGAAAAATTTAAAATAAGCTAAAATATGAATATCTGACTGTTCAATTCCATTCAATTTGTTAATTTATTAAAAATTTGAAATTAACTATTTCACTGCAAGGTGTTTAGGAGAAACAAAAAAAATTAAAAAAATACAAGATTTAAAATAAGTTCGATTGGAAATCTAATAATTTTATATATTGTATTTTTCATTTTTACTCAACAAATTGTTATAAATATTTATTTAATTTAAATTTGTTTATAAAAATTTGAAAATATAAAAAAATACTAGATTTCAAATGAGCTAAAATCTGAACATTGAATAGTTTAATTTTTATTTTACTTGAAATTGAATTTTTAATTTAATCTGAACTAATTCATTACGAATTATTTAGAATAATTTAAAAAATACTATATTTCAAATTAATATGACAATTCAATTCAATTTTTCAATTTGTTTGATATGTAATTATACGAATTTTTTATGAGCAGAATACTTTTTTTTTATATTTGAAAAAAAAGCAGAAAAAAAAATAAAATACTAGATTTCAAATTAGCCAAAATCTGAACATTGAATAGTTTAATTTTTTATTTTACTTGAAATTTAATTTTTAATTTAATCTGAAATAATTCATTACGAATTGCTTAGAAAAAATTTTAAAACTACTAGATTTCAAATTCAAATTCAATTCAATTTGTCAACTTGTTTGAAATTTAATTCTACTAATTTTTTTTATATTTAAAGAAAATAAGCAGAAAAAAAAATAAAAAATACTAAATTTCGAATTAGCCAAAATCTGATCGTCCTATACTTCAATTCAATTAAATTTGTTCATTTATTTTAAATTAAATTATTAATTTAATCTGAATCAATTCATTACTCTTTGCTTATGTTTAAAAAAAAACTAGTATTTTTATTTAATTTATTTTTCATCGAATAAAAATTACAAGTATTTTAATTCGCTTATGAGATATCAGTTGCCAAAAAACACAACATTAGTATTCAGTTTTCGATACCTCAATAATTATTCGGAATTTGATCCGTTCACTTATTTTCGGCGATATATATTTATTGGTTTGTTTAAAAACAAAAATATTTTAATGTTTACTTAGTTTCAATTAAATTGTTTTTAATAATGCTGTGCAAGAGTATTCGATTTCCTCGAAATTAATTTTCTTCAAGCGCTAATGCAAAGAGTCAAGCGAATTTTGCAAATTTACAATAGTAAAAATGTAATGCACGGACAAAAAATACTAAAAATTAAAAATGACTGATGGTGAAAATTAAAAATAAAATCGAATATACTTAGCCTATGAAATTTTAAAAGACACCTTGTTCTTAAACAAACATCGTCCATTAGTAATTTTCTTAGAACGTTACATTAACAACAGCGCATGTTTGGTATTTTTCGGATATGAAAAATATTTGCCCCAGTATTATTTTAGTATTTCTCTTCTATGATGTTACACAAGCTACAGAAATGCGCGCATAAACAAATTATATGCAATACCTTTGAAAGTTGACTTAGCGTCGGGCTTTCCAGCCAACACTTTGCAACATGTGCGTCAATTAGTGGGGCAACCCAAAACTCCGACCGCAGTCAAGCTGGCACAGAGCCCGCACATTTTAAGTTATAGAACCACAAAATGCAGCCAACGAACCTTAAATTGCAACAATAACAAAGCCAACAAGAGAAGCGGGTGGCTCAATGTTGTCTAAATGAAAATGTCATTGATGTCAGAGCGGCGAACCAGATAGCCTTGTTGCAATTGTCGTTGTTGTTGTTGGTGTTAGTGGTGCCACCGAAAATTGGCATAATTAACTTGCACAAAACGCCCCAACTTGCAACGAGCCAAAAGGCCAACAACAAGCGGCAGCGGCAGCGTCAACAAAACATGCAAATTAGGCGCGAGGCGGCCGTTTTACAACACTGACTAGCTATAGGTACCAACAAAAACAATAAGAACAAATGCGCCAACTGTGCAACACTTTGTGGCATATGTCTGTTTGTGTGTGTGTGCGAGTGTGTGTGTGTGTGTGTGTGTGTGTGTTGCAGCTAAGTGCCACAGCTGGCACATTGTCACAAAATTTGCAAGCATGCGGTTCACTTGTTAAGCCTGACTGACACACATTGCGTATACATAATGCGACTAGGCACAGTGGTTGGTTGTCATAGAAGAAAACACCAAAAATTATAAACCTAAAATTTTTTCTATTTTCTTTTTCGTATTTTTCTCCATGTACATATTTGGATTTTACACTAATACTCCAAGATTCAGGTCCTTCATTATTCCAATTTCAGCCAAAAAATTTCGATTTGAAACCAGGAGCATTTTATGTCGCCAGGCTCAGAATATTTGGAGGTTTTAGATTGTTGTGGTTACGAATCTTACATGAAAATAAAAATTTAAAGTATATTTATTTTATTCCTTAATATTGGACCTTAATAATGACGAGGGACTGAACAATTTGGTATTTATAGAAAAAGAGCAAAACAATTTGTTTTATTATTTAAATTATTCAAAATACTACCAAAAACGAAAATAAAAAAGAAAATACAGTCGAACTGCTCTATAACGAATTTCTGCCTTTTTCCAACTACTTTTCAAATTTTTCTAACAAGATAAAGTTTATTTAAAATATTCAAAACGAAGTTTATACAAATTTTGATGGTGTATGATTGTTTAAAGATAGAGAAAGGTAGAGAAATGGAAACGAGCTAACCAAACAAAAATTCAAGAATTTTTTTTTTAAAACGTTAATATACTAAAACAAATAAATAATTTGTGGATATTTTTTTCCTTCAGTTTCTAAAAGAATTATCCTATGGGACGACCATTGGGATCTAAGATGATCCAAGTACTATAAATAGCCACCAGCGGCAGAGGACTTAACCCCAAATAGTTCTGTCTTTTCGGGTTCCTCCATTGAACGCCCCTCCATGTTGTATTTTGTTACTTAAACAAATGAGTCTTATGGAATTTCTAAAATATTTCAATTTCCTTTAATTTTTATGAGCAGACTATTTGTAGATGACGAGGTTGTTGTTATTTTTAATTTATCTTGAAAAAAGACCAAAAATACCACCAGCAAAGAGTTAGTCTCTGTCAGAATTATTTTTGATCAACACCTTCATCTTTGTTACATCTTTTTCAATATTTTTATAATGTTAAAAATATATATATTTGACAAATTTTTTCTCTTCAGTTTCTAAAGGAGCTACCCATAATGAGTTGTTTGGTATGTTTACATAACCTTGGAAAAATACCAACTGTTCCAACACGCTCTTTTTAACAAAAAAAATATTCTCACCTTTTAAGAACATTATCATCATCAAAGAGGTCATCTTTACTAGCAATATTTTTTGGCGTCACCTTCATAAAAACGCAACCACTGTGCCATGTTTGCATATTTCATTGTTGTGCTGACTTTTAAGCGAATTCTACTAATTTCTCCAAAACATTACAAATTACAGACCATGCTGCCTGTCATGCTGAGTCATACACCCTCGGGCGCTTCCATCAAGCAATTGGAGCACTTTGGCCAGCTCATGAAGTCGGGACATTTTCGCAAATTCGATCGCGGCTATTTGCGTAATCAGCTGGAATATAATCGCATGACGCCGCCGGACTATGATTTATCACGTGTTAAAGTGCCCGTGGCACTCTATTACTCGGTAAACGATCTGCTGGTGTCCACCACGGGCGTGGATCGTTTGGCACGCGAGCTGCCCAATGTTATAGACAAGTATTTGGTGCCCATGGAGCGATTCAATCACTTGGACTTCCTCTGGGCCATAGATGTCAAGCAGTTGGTGTACAATCGTTTGGTGCGCAATATACGACGTGTGGAGAATCACAAGGCCAAGTTGACAGCAAATTTGGCCAGCTTTTTGGCCATGCAGCTGCAACGTCAACAGTTGCAACAGCAGCAGCAGCAACAGCAACAACAACAAGCCCCTCTTCAAATACAAATGCAGCTGCCCATGCCAACGGCCTTGCCTGTCAATTTGCAACTGTCAACAACAACAACAACAGCTGCCACAGCTGTGGAGGCCACAACTACAACGCCAACAACAACTACAACAACTGCAGCCTTGAAAATCACAACCACCACAACGTATGCGTGATATTTTGGTTCTCCGAATTAAGAGCAGCGTAATTAGTTTTTTATTTGACTGTGATGACATTTTTTTAATCAATCAATCTATGATTATGTTCAGCCCCCTGCTTGATATGAATGAATTTCTTCCAAAGCTTCTTTAAATTGGCATCTTATCTCAGGCTCAAAAAAAAAAAAAGAAAAACAGCTGACAGTAAATATTAATTTTTGTTTAAAAAACTCTTAATTTTTGCTCTTTTTGAACGTGTTTAATTTATATGCAATTTCTTAATTTCTATAGATGTGTACAAATTTATATTTTAATTTTAATATTATGCTAATTATTAATAAAGAATAATTTAAGTAAAAAGCTTGTTGCATTAATTTTATTTTTAGTGCGAAAATTTGCGAACTTTCATTAAAACATTTGTAGGAGCTTCAATGAGACTTTGTGTGTCTCGAAAAACTCCAGGGATTTCTTTAAAATCTTGCAAAATATGGACCCAGAGGCAGCTCTTTTCGTATATCATATTTTTGAAAGAACTATCCACATTGATGCTTTAAGGACATGCGTAACATGGATGGATGATATTAAAAGATATTGAAGTGTAAATAAATGCGTCAATTATTGTAATACGCGTCTTGGTTCAAAAGATATTTAGAATTTAAAAATATAAAAAAGCCCTGTATAGTATATAAACTAAAATAAATTTTTTAAATTAATAAACTTAAATTATTTACTGCTTTTACCATTTAAATACGCTTTCCTACTTTTTCACAGCATTTAGCCTTTTCAAATGTCCTCCTAAAAGTATGCTTCACAAAAAATACCACAGCAACACAAAGCAGCTTGGTACAAGACCTTAAAAGTGATAGCCGTAAGCGAATCGCACGCGTTTCAAACCGCGTACGCTCACACACAAACACACAGTCACTATCAAACACTCATCGAAGAGCAAGTTTTCGAACAAAAGAGCAACTAAATGAAGAGCGTCGTAAATTCATTAAACAAGTCAATTTGCAGCTGCCTGAAAAACGTAAAGAAAACCGCTGTCTGCCCCCCCGTGCGCGCTCTTTTAAGCCATTAAGCCCTATTTCGCGATGCGCCTCTTAATTGCAACTTAAAACGCAACTCATGGCGCCTCCTGCTGCTGCTGACGCCAGCAAACTAACTAAGGCGAAACTTTATGCTCTCCATGAAGAGCGACAACCGCAGCAGCAGTTGTGTTGTTGTTGTTGTTGCAACCATTGCGTACAGTTGCGCATTTCAACGACAAGTTTAAGCCGCCTTGCAAATGAATTGCCTTCATTTGTCGCGTTGCCTGGCAGCCGCCACGTTGTGGTCAGGACTTGCAACTTGCAGTTTTCCATTTTCCATTTGGCAAATGCCATTTTCCCTTTGCAAACCAAGAAAAACGTTGCACAGACACACATTGCAAATACGATAAGAAAAACGTGCAACCAAGTGATATTGACTGCATGTAAACTGTAAGCAAACTTGCAGCGCTGACTGTTGCTAAATAAATACAAACAGTGAGAAAGAAACTCGAATAGGTAAAATACCTGCAGCATTAAACAGTCTCTGCAGGAATTGAAAAAATGTCGTCTATGCTGTACGCAGGGGATGGCAGTGGCATAAATTGTTTCCTGGGAAAAGTCAAAATTACGCTTTTGTTTATTGAACCACAACAGGGAGCTGCGCCATGAAACACAATTGTATTTTGAAGCGTTTGAATTTTAAACTGAGATAATTTCTCAGAATATTTTAAAAATTAAAAAAAGAAATTTGTAATATCACGTATACGTAACATTCTATATGCTTGTCATACTTACGCTATCTCTTAATTTAGATTTTGCCTAAATAAAAACTTTTTAATCGGCTAGCCATGAAATGTAAGTTCCCCTTTTTCTCAATAGAATAATGAATTCTTGTTAAAACAAATTCCAGCTGCATTAACCGCCTAAAAACATTTCGTCCGTTTTAAAACGCATGCAAAACGCTTGCGCCCAAGAATCTAACAATTGCACCACAAAACCAAACTAAGCCCTTTGTAAACCCAGTGAAAAACTTATGCTGCATGTTAAGCAGCTGTTTTGTTGCATCAACAAAAAGTTAAAAAAAAAAACAACAACATTTGCAACCAATGCAAAAACAACAGCATGTACAGTGGGCAATGTAAATGCAACCACAGTGGAACAACGCACAACTGACACAAATTCAACTTTAATTAAAGTTTTACAAAACACACAAACGAGTCCGCCAGCAACCCCGCCCAGCAACATACACGGTGGCCAACGCCAGCCCCTTTCTTGCTGCACATGTTTACACGTTGCTTTCAGCTCAGTTTTCTCTTTCTCTCGCTGTTTTTTGGTATTTCTCTTTTGGTTTTCGCCCTCTCCAGTGTCTGTCATTTTTTGCTCATTTTCCTAGCTGGAAAACCGTGCGCCGAGTTGCCTGAAACAAGTGACTTCAATTTGTCACTGCCACGCCCACCAAGGCGGCCTTAGTTTTAGCCATTTTGTGTGCGGGCTCTATGCACGTATGTGTCTGTGTGGGTGTTTCTATGCGTGTGCTCGTATCTGTATGAGCATCTCTGTGTGTATGTGTGTATCCTTACTGTGTAAACAAGGCATTAAGTACAACAAAATAATTAAAGTCAATTAGTGGCTCTTGCCGTGGCATATTGCGCTTACTTAGCTTACAACTAAACACACAAGTACAGTGCGCGCCAATTAAATAGGTACGTCTTATTTTTGGTGGTCTCCAATACACACTTGAACAACTTATGGGTAAGGTTTTTTGAAAAAATGTTTATTTATAAGGCAATTAGGCTTCGCAATTTGTGAGCCATTTTATATTTTTTATAAAAATAAATTGAAAGTATTATCCATCAAATCCACTATCACCTTGCGATAAAATTATTCGTACTGATCCAACTTACTATTTCCTTGCAACAAAATTAATGCCAAATATACTACACTCGTATTCTTTAAGGAAAAAGTTTTGAATAAATCGATTCAATTATTTTGGTATGCTTTGCTCCCTTTAAGGCGGGATCATTTCAAATTCTTTCCTACCTAAGGTAAGTTAAGTTATTATTCTCATAACAGTGCTGGCAAAAAAAATCGATGTTTTCGATGCATGTAACTGAAAAAAATTGATGTATCGATATATCGAAGATTCAATTAAGCTAATATATATAAGTATATAATTCCCTGAATTCCCTGCATTAATAGTGATAATAATAATATAAGGAATGATTATTATATTCCGACTAGACTTTTGGTATTTTAAATTCTTGTACTTTTTAAATTCTGGCCGGTACAGAATCTTGATCTTGAGGTTTTTTTTTTCAATAAGGTTTTTTTGATAAACCACGCAGGAGTACTGTCAAGTTGCCATGTGTTGTAATTGGAACGCTTGGACGAGCTACGGCCCAGTTGCAGCGAACATTTGAAAGGGATTATTTTTCAAAAAAAGAATGGCAAGAACGGTTCTTTCTATTGATAATAAAGATTTTCCGATTCATTTGAAATTTTTGTGTTTTTTTTTTATTTTACCAAAAACCTCAAGATTGATGACGCTTTATTATCTTCATTTAATCTTCAATATATCGATACAACGATGTTTTCGATGCTTTTAACCGGTTTTTTCCAACACTGTCTCACAAATATTGGCTTGTAAATATGAACAAATTTCAGTGTACTATTCACGTGGCGAGCAGTGTATATTACGTCACACACATATGCATTTACTCACTCACACACATACTACTGCACTATTCTTGGCTGTTGTTGTTGTTGTTCTATGCTTTCAGTTGTTGTTGATTTAGTTTGGCTTATAATGATATTGTGCTGCTGGCATTGCAAATGCTTGACTTTGACTCTCTCTTATTCGCTGCCTCTCTTTGTCTCTGATGCTCCCCCCACCCGTTGATTGTGTGACTGTCATTAGTGTCATAGATATTTACTAACACACACACACACACATGTGCATAGTTAGTTACACACCAATACACTCAGAGTAGACCAAGCAAAACATCATAATTTATTTAATCATGTTTTAGTTTCTTATTTCCTGAAGCGACATAAAATAAAACTTTGCTCATTTGCGTGGGTTCGAGATTTTAGTGGGACCAATGTTAAAGTTGCAAAAGCTTTAAGGGCTCTAAAAAGATATCTGAAGATAACTTGTTCAAATTGAAGAAGTTGTAAAACATAATTTAAGAAACAAGTCAAAATAGGTAGCTTTTAGGGGCTACTTACAGTCAATTTTATAGGGTCAGCTTTCTCAAAGTGCGTTAAGCGATTAAATCTGAAGGTACTTTTTTTGAAGCTTTAGATTCATAAAAGTATGTTGGACAAGCTAATATACGCACTTGCAGGGTAGAGAATCGGCACTGTGGTCAATAACTCTTTTACTCTCCTTAGACGTTAGCCGAGTTATAGCAGATGAAGACTCTGCCAACGAAAATTTTAAGCTACAACTAATTCTAGAAATGAAATGCGTTTTCATCTATGTGATTATGTGAACCGGCTAAATTCCGGTCCCCTTGGATTGACCTGACTGACTGACTGAGTGGCGATGGTAAGCTAAAGAGCTTAAAGGTTTCATGGGGTCTAGTTTTATGGTGTAGGTGAGCACTAAGAGAGAACTAGGGACCATTAAGCTTTAAATTAAAGATGTGAAAATATTTATAGGGATTGATATTAATAGTTAAAAACTATATATAAAAAAATGATGAAGTAAATAAATAAATTTTCCAAGCACAAAAATACACATTTTTAATCATATGTAATAAAGCTGAACTCATTAAATTTTTTAACAAAATTGATAGAGAAATTTAAGGCTTATGTTGGATAAACGGCTGCGAAAACGACGGAGCCCCAAACTGCCCGGTAATATGATGCGGCTGTCGGTGTGATTTACCACCCGCAGCGGCTTTGAAGTGATCGACGAAAGCTCGCTGATCCCAATGGACCAATTGAGTTCAAGGCAATAATATATACACCCGAGTTTTAATTTTATTATAAGTATTTAATTAGGTTAAGTTTCAAAAACGCGTTACAAGCTTTATACGCACAGCATGTACGTGTGCTTTCATGGGCTGACGCTAACAGACTTCAAACTAAGTGGCGTGATTTTACATGTTTTATACATAATTACTTAAGCTAAGCATAAGAACAGACAATAATAACTGTTGTTAAAGCTCCCTCACTAACGGCGCTATCAAAGCGCTTAACTCGCTCTGAGCGCATTATCGCTTATCATAAGCGCGATCTCTGCAACGGCTTTGCATCTCTGGCTGCAGCGATGACGTATGCGCCTCTCTTAAATCCTCTCTTAATCGTAGCTTAAACAGCTTATTAAACTGAAAAAAATTCTTGAAGCTTTTACTGACCATCCTATTTTACAAAATCTTTCTATTTAAGCATTAAATATGTCAACATAGTTAGTTACCATTGGAAGATATTTTTTATTTTCAGAAAATACTAGAATAGTGAATTTTTTAAATGAAGCAATACAATAACAAAGCCCGGTATAGTATATAAAATATTTTTTCCAGATCTCATCCCTAAGGTAGACTACACTTTGGGTAAAGGTATTCTTGCATTTCACTTGGTACTGCTTATAATTCGTAATTGGTTCAAACAGCAGACGGACTAAATAGCAAATCTATGGCTACTTATAGAACATATTTTTTAATGATTTTGCTATTTTTATTTATTTATTTATTTTCCATATTGGAACACTTGAAGAAATCTGTCGAAATTCCACACAACAATTTATAATATTTGATTTTAAGATACAAAGTTTTATTATGTTTTTTTTTTTTTGGTGTTTTTGTAATAGATATCAATTGTAGCAAAGTAGTTGGGTATATTTTTAAATATTTATTGGCTTTCACATACTTTTTCACAACACACTTGCTTCTGTTTGTTTTTAACATTTTTGCAATCCAGTCAAAAGTGCAGATAATTATGAATATTTAACAATTTGACAGCAGATAAATGGTTAATATATATAATATAAAAATAAAATAAATGCTATATAAATTGATTAACATAAAATCATTTTTCAGTTTATTTTTTAAGCGCCGTTTTTTAACAGTGTTTAAAACTGCATGCAATATGTAATTGTAACCAAAAGCTTTGACGCTTAACAATTTAAGTCGGAATACATATTAATACTCTCTGGTCAGCGCCATTTAAGTAAATCCTTGGAACTGTCGACTATTAAGCGACATTTTAATTAAGGATTATGCTTTATTTCGCGGTAGATTGCAAATTAATGCAACGTCATGATGGCTACGTACAAGGACTATGCAGCTCAGCACATCAACTGACATAATATAATGGCCACAGGATGCGGTAAGAGAGAACTCTGTACAAGGATTGTAGCCAGGGTTGCTTAATATGCCTTTATTGTTCGATAATTGAATTTCGATATGCAGCGAACATTGTAAATATTAAAAGAACCAACAACAATAACTCTGCTGCTTTTATTTTATTTTTAACAATGGTATTTTTTTTTTTATTTTTTTAATGCAATTATGTTGAGTTATTTGGTTTCATTTCAGTGGAAAAGTTTCAACTGCCACTTAGCGCACAATGTTAGGACTTTGTTGCAAGAGAGCTTTAAAACAGAGGGTTAAACAAGTGGGTTGTATGCGATCGATAGAAACCGACTAGCAAATACTCTGTGCCGGGACAAAACGTCGAGTTTAATCACTTTGGGAATGTAACAAAAAATTCAAAAATTTTTAATTTCTTGCTTTTAAAATAAATACAAAATAGTATCTATGAATATTCATTTAATCATAAAAAATGTCACGCTCGACAGCGCTTAATTTAAAAAAAAAAAGGACATAAGATATTTTTATCAAATCATTAATTAATTAATTTAATTTTTATTCATCATCATATTTATACATTAGTTTTTTTTTATATAATTTATAGAGATTAGCTTAAAGAAAAGCTTTACAACTAAGGTGTGAAAAATTGTGTTGTGTAAATTTGTATCTATGTAAAATTGAATTTTGAAGGAAAAATTTGAATAAAAACCTTATTTTTATCAAATATAAAGCGACATTATTGCATACAATTTTAAAATTTATTTTATTAAAATGTTTCAGCAGGTATCGCTAAGATCGAAGTTCAAAACATTCGCCGCGAAAACCACTTCGTTTTTTGTCACGTTCGAATGGCATCTTTTTTTGCTATTATCCTTTTCTTAGGACACCGCCCTTGAATAAACTTTAGCACCAATTATAGTGCTCTCTAAAATTTTCCTGTTAAGCATATATTGAGTTAGTTTATGTTAGTTTAGACTGTTTAGGACTGAGGTCACGTTCGACATATTGAAAATGGCCACAAAAGAGTCTTGTATCTCCAATCTGCTGGGTTATTACATTCTATTCACGCTTTTAGAATTTCAAAAATTATGCCAAACACCAAATTCGAGGCAATGTAGAATTTAATTTTTACAAACAAATTTTACACATTACATTTTTGAAAAAATTTGAACTGAATTTGTTTTATTTTGCTTTTCGATTTGAAGCAGCCAATCTGTTTTTGAACGAAAATAAAAAAAGTTTTCTAAAATCCCAGGCAAACCAACATTTTGGCAGCACTAGGGTTGTCTCCTCTTCACTCAGTCACAAACTTTGGATAAAAAAAAAATCTTTTGAAAAATATGTCACCTGGTCTCCGAATTTTACCCGTACCGTCACCTTTTTAAGTCACAAATATATTTGCAGGCTCAAACTTTTTAATCGACAAATAATAAATCGACTGTTGGCTAAGTAAAAGATATGGCATACTCGACTCGAATAACGAGGTTAAAATCTCAAACTTATTTACTCTTCTGTTTAAACGAATTTAATTTTCCGAAAATTCCGGCACAGCGAAGAAACGTTCGCTACCTTCAACATTCGCCAAAAACTCCGAGCGTGCGAACTAACAGAGGTGGCAACCCTGTGCAGCACAATGTCTTTGTTTTAAATGGGCGAAAATAGCAAGATAATCACATCTAAAATCGATCTATCAGAATGCGATTAAATTTTCTTATGTAATACAAAAACTTAAAAAAAAATTATTTTTATTCTAAATATAACTTTTTTCAATTGTAGGTTTACCAAAAAATTTACAAAATAATATTAAAATCTTTAAATGTCTTCTGAAAAAAACGATCAACTTAATATTCAGTTATTGATTATAAATAACATTAGTTTACACGAAAAATGAAGAATTCTTTTACGAACATTTCGAGTACATGCTTACATAACATCTACAGTTCTAACCCGATTTTAAAGTTCTTAGACTCGAAATATTTATAAAAGAATTCTCTTTCGTTAATAAAAAGCAAACCAAAAATTTGTAAATTTGTAAAATGGTTGAAAATTACACTTTTTATACCCTGTACCATATGGTACAAAGGGTACATTGTGTTTGTGCAAGCCGAAAATGTATGTAACGTACAGAAGGAGAAGTCGGAGACCCCCCAAAGTTACCTAAAGTATGATCAGGGTGACTAGAGAAGTCGATATACCCATGTCCTTCTGTCCGTATGAACGCCTAGATTTCAAAGATGGTAAGAGCTAGAGCAACCAACCAGATAAGATCCCTTATTAATCCATAGGAGACAAGTTTGTTTTATTTTTTTGATATCGGGACTACATTATATAGCTCCCATAGGGGTGTTTCAGAGGACCTCGAAGCAAGAAGTCTTAGATGGATAATTCGTTTGTTTATGAAGATATCATAACCAAATTTGGTAATCGGAAGGTTTTTAGAAACCCCCAGTACTGTACCAAATTTGATCAAAATCGGTTGACTCTATTATATAGCTCCCATAGGGCCAATCGGTCAAAAAAACGCTTTTTGTACAAAATTTGTTGTGTTTCGTTTGTTTGTGAAGATATTGTAACCAAATTTGGCATTCAGAAGTTTTTTAGAGATTTTCAACACTGTACCAAATTTTATCAAAATCGGTTGACTATATCATATAGCTTCCATAGGGCCAATCGGTCAAAAAAACGTTTTTTGCATAAAATTCGTTGTGTTTGGTTTATTGGAAAAAATATTGTAACCAAATTGGCATTCAGAAGTTTTTTAGAGATCTTCAACACTGTACCAAATTTTATCAAAATCGGTTGACTATATCATATAGCTCCCATAGGGAGCCATTCATGTCGATGCAAAATTTCACGAGATATTAACGAATAACTGAAAAAAGCCCAAAAACAAGTTTTTCGAAAAAATCTCGAAAATGGTGCTTAAGAAAATAAAAAAAAGTATAAAAAAAAACTTTTATACGACGGTTTGCTCGATGATTCGTAAATTTGTTAACTAGTGTAATCGGAAAGCAAAAAAAAAGTTACGTAGTGAATATTGAAATATTTTCACATATATAAAAACCAGCGATTGCAACTCATATAATTTTTTGAATGAAAATAATCAAATAATTATTTTTATATTTTTTTTTTTCATCTAAATTGATGAATAACTCTTATTTTTCAATTTTTTAAATAAAAATAGGCATTTAAATAGTATTTCATAATTTTATATTTAAAGTCAAAAAATAAGAGTTACGCTTGATTTTTTTGATAAAAATAAAAATGAATTCTTATTTCGTATAATGCTTTCAAAAATATGATATATAGTGGCTTGCACTTTCATCCAAAGCACTTTTTTGCTTCGATTTTTTTTCAACATTATAACACTTATTTGCGACCCCTGATAAAAGCTTGAGATCGACTTTAAAAGCGATTTGCTTCATTAATTCTTGCCCCAGTCGCACTTCGCTATAACGAACTCCTTTAGAGCGATTCAAAATTTTTTCAACATTACGAAATTTTTCGAAGCACACTGCTGATGTGATCTCCCTTTAAATAATTTCCTTTAATAAAACTAAAATTCTATTTCTCGACTGTAAATAGTAGATAATTACATATTCTATGTGTTGCTTACGTCACAAGTTTATGCAGCAAAGAATAGATTTTTTTTGATAATTATGTATTACACTCTCACTAGCTCAATATACCCATCACCTTTCTATTAAGAGTATAAAAAGCGCTTGAATTACATTGTTGCCAAATTAAAATGCTACCAAGTAAAGTTTAAAATGCTGCCAAGCAAACAAAAAACATAAATAACATCTAAAATGTTTGTCAGACTCAGAGAAAAAAAAAAACAACCCCTTCAAATTAGCAGCATTGAACGCTCCCGAACCACAAAACTTTTTTTTATTCAAAATGCCATCATTAAAACTTTTGGCAACAATAACAACAAGTACTTAGTACAACGTCAACATTATTGACCAGCAGCAACAAACGGCAAACATTTTTGTCAACTCAACAGAAATTGTTTTTGGCCAGACTAATAATGTTTTTGGCAGCACCAACAACAACAACAACCATAATAAAAACAACAACCACAAATGCTTTTAGCCATAAATGTAACTATTGAACTATATTTCGAGTGCTCCCCAAAGTTATTTTTTTTTTGTACATTTCAGCACAAAATTTGCACATTGGGCGCCAAAATGAAACACTAAAATTTTTGACCATGGCCAGAAGCGGGAAATGGCAGAACTACTAACGGATATATGTGGCCACTAAGTGAGGATTGTGGAGGGGCAGAGAGCTAGCACGGAAACGTGGGCGGTGGTTATTGTAAGTGCGCGCCTTATGTGATGATTTATATAATGCTTAGCTCAACTTTTGCGATATGCCAGTTTTGCTTAGGGGCGTGGATACTTATGAGCTCGATAAGAATAGCAGAAATAGCGTCAAAAGTTGAACAAGTTTTTGAAAGACTTCTGCTTAAATTTAAGCAGAGTCTGACGCGTTGAAAACTTGTGAAAATTGAAATTCGACTCTTGAAAACTATGTTTAAAAATATTATGCTCCAAAACAATTGCCTTATGAATAAATGAAGATGATTGGATGGTCTTTAATGATTGTCTTTTACCAGTGTGTCCAAAAGGGTTATGGACGTTTTGGATTAAGACCTGAATGCAGCTCCAAAAGTCACAACTTTAACAGAACTAAAAACATATAAACGAAAAATAAACGACAAAACCGAACAGCTGCTGTTACTGCTGGCGCCATCTAGTGAACTTTGGTGGCGCCATCTTACTTAAAGCATCAGTATAATCATAGGACAACACTGTTTGTTTATCAGCATTCACTTGCCCTAGCAAATATTATGGCTTATACGAAAGAGTTATACACACTTTTTTAAAAAGATTACTATGCTAAAAATGTTCAGGATAGCTTGAAATATTGGAAAAATTTATTTTCAGATATCTTTCGTTATAAATTGCGAAAAAAAAACTCAACTTTGTGTAAGCAGACGCCACAAAAATTTGTTGTTGACTCATTTTAGAAAAATATACCAAAAAATGTTGACATTTTTCACTATAAATAAATGTGCGAAAACTTTTGACTGTAAGTGTATGCTAAAAAACAAAATATAACTCAGCTTAAGTTGATGTTCGCCGTAGATACATTTTGTCTTTGATATTCTTGGCAGTTTTCCATTTCCCATCTCAAAATAATCAGCATAATGAAGTTGCAAAAAAAAAAAAGGACAACAATAAGTATTTGTCATATTCTAGGTGACTGCCGCTAAGATGGAAACCAATCCCAGGACAGACTTCCTCAGCAAATAACACCTTTTGAGTGAACGCTCACAAACTTCAATAACATCATTAAAAAGTGCCCAAAAGCTAGAGTTGGAGAAGTTAGACGCCACTGGCCATTGGGGAGACAACAAGCGGAGACCACTCACTTAAATTGAGCGCTGAAAACTGTTAAGGCACACAAAGGAGATTGAAGCCGGGAGCTTGCAGTCAGGAGCTTGCCACTTGCCACTTGGCAGGCGACAGTACTTTGTTCTTTACTGGCTGCCCGCCAAGCATCAGCCATAAATATGACTTACTTGGAATAACTTTTGGAAAGCAGCAACGAAATTAGTTTGTTCAAGAGCTGCCGGAAAAGCGTACTCCGTGCGCTTGGTGCGGGGTGGATTTTATAAATTTTGCGCGTAATTTGAAATATTTATGCAAAAATTGCAAAAGCACGAGCCAAATTGCCAGCATAGTATGGAATGACCAAAGAGGCCAATGAGTCCTTAAGGCGTTGCGGAAATGCTTGGGCAACAAAAAGTGGCGGCGGGGCCAAGCGCGGCGACGACTACGGCGGAAAATGATGATGAATTGTTTATTGAATTTGGAGTGCGAGGCTTGTCAGCACGCGCCGTGCAAAGCCATCAAGTGGCAGCAACAAAATATTAATCATACGCAGTGTGCCACGTCAAATGCAAAATTCTCTGTGAAATTAAAGCTTAAATGTTGTAATAATTTGCTATATGTAAACGTATTTGTGTAGGCCAAAAGCAATATAATTTAAATTTGGAATTTGCTGTCTTGGCCAATGTGGTTGGCCATTGATCTCTTGGACGCTTGCGCTACTCAGACTTAAGTTCTTTGCATTGGAAAATCATTAAGCCAAATTGAGAAACATTTTCTATGCAAATTTGTTTTGCCAAATGTAATTGCCAATAAGCGTAGCAACCAAATACGACGCATTTCCTTTTGCCTTTGAAGTGTTGCCAATGGGGAAGCTTCCTCTTTTATTGCCTAACGATTACTGCCGCTCGACTGGAGCAAGCTGTTAATGTTTATTTCTAAATTACTTAGGCAAATGAAAGTTTTCTTATGCCAAATGGTATTGGGGAAAAGCGGTCTCAAAACTTATCAGCGATTACAGCGAGTACCAAGTATTATAATATGGCTAATATAAGTTTGATGGGCTCGAACGAAAAGCAGCTGTGACAGCAAAATAAAAACAAAACTTTAAGCATAAAAGTCAAGTTTTGTTAAATTTGAGAACTTTAAACATGATGCACGTTTTTTAGTTGTCTAAGGAAATAATTCTCTGCAGTGCTGTATTATTGCTTAGCATGCTAGGTTTACACTGCGTACCAAAAAGCCCTGATTAAGCTGCATTATTTGCACAAAAAAATATGTCACTGGAATAAATAGTTTTGCGGTGTAAACACAAAAAACACTTCTGACATTTTAAAATACTTATGTGAACTATTTTTTTTTCACGATAAGGAAAGCAGTGGCAAATATACTAATTTCTAAAATCCTGTAGTGAAGTTAAAAAGTTATTCTAAATTTAAACTAAATTTAAGAACCTTTCGTGGTACAGGATATCTTAGAGTCGACTTAAGCCATCTCAGTACGTTAAACACTATTAGGGGGAATTCTAGTTATCTCTTAATCAATTAAGAACAGCCAGCAGTGGTAGGAGCCCCCTAGTTTTTTATTAATTCAGCACGGAAGTCACTTCTGAAATGTCTTAGGTACTTTGTCTGGCTAGCTTATAATTTGTTTTTTGGGTTCATTTAGGATTTAATTTACTCCTTACTCATACGTAGGTACAAAATTTATTCAAATCGATAAAAAAAACTAATGGAATTATGGCCAAACATGACCAAATTTTGTTATCGTTTGCCTAGAAACAGATAAGATCGTTAAAGGAATTTTGATACCGGCCCGTCTGTCCCGAAAAAGATTTATAGCCAAAAATGACTCATCTTTTGCACAGTACCTATATATGGGGAAAAGAAAATTCGATACTGAAAAAGAGATTAAATATCCTATTCGCCCAATTCCGGTTTTTTAAATTTATCCGGAAATTTTTTAAAAAAATACAACTTTTATATATTATTATTTTTTATCTTTTGCACAGTAACTAGGAATGGAGAAAAACAAATTCGATCCTGAAAAAGACATTAAATATCCCATGCAGCCTAGTCCTATCATGGGGTTTTTAAGAGTTATCCCGAAATTTTTTATATTCAAAATTTTAGTATAGTAAAAGAAGGCTCAAAAACGACGTCTGCACAAAAAAAAATTCTAAGTAGATGAAACTTTCAGGGATTGTTTGGGACCCTGTTCTTAGTCTCAAACCGAGTTTTCATATTTGTGGGATGGCGGCGTGGAACCCCCACTGGCAATATAAGTTGTTACCGCTTTTGTATGATATCTTGTTTTCTATCAAACTTAGAGTCATGGTTTTCAGATTTATTATTATTCAAAAAACACCAAAACACATTTCCATTTTTGAACTTTAAGCGGTCATTGTAATTGAACCAATTGACTTTCGAACATAATTTAAGAGTAAGTTAATAGATAACACTGGTGTAGGGTAATTTGGGGTCGAGAAACACGAAAATGGAAACCTTTTTTTTCTTAAGCACCGTTTTCGAGATATTTTCGAAAAACATGTTTTTGGGCACTTATTTCAGTTATTTATGAATATCTTGTGAGCAAACTTTTGTGACGACACAAAAGATGATTAGATCGAAAGCTATAGATGTGCTCTTTCCAGTGATATATAATATGTACAGATTAAGTACAAATTATCGAGGTTACAGGCAACCAAAGTAAAAAAAAAAATTTCACATTTTTCAAAATTACACATATTCGGTATGCTTTTTATTAACGAAAAAAAATGTTTAAAAATTATGTTAAGCATTAAGCTGAAAGATAATTCTTTTACGAACATTTCAAGTCTAAGATCTTCGAAATCGGATAGGAACTGTAGATGTTATGGAACCATGAACGAAAACTCACGACTATAGCTGCATACATAATAAGTGCCCAAAAACATGTCAACAAATATCTCGAAAATTACCCTAAAAACACTTTTTTAGGAAAACATTTGTAAACTCTGAGAATGTATTTTAAAAAGTACTTCCTTATTTTTATTATTATACCAAAAATCTTAAATAAACTCATTAAAACGGTCAGTTATACTACAATTTTACCAAGCTGACCCGAAAAGTTTTGTTTGTTTCAAAAAACCATATTACAATAAAAAAGTTTTTCAGGACCCGACAGCTATTTCACTACCGGACATAATTTCAGGAAATCAGGGGGAAAAAAAAACTTTCACACTTTTCAAATTATTTTCCGTTTTGTAAATCCCGAAAATATATGTAAGAGACCGGTAAGGTTCTCTTTTCGCTCCCAGCTTAATCGTTATGTAGACTCATGTAGCCTCGAACAAAATTTGGTTTTTGCTCCAGTTTTGCGTAACGTTTTTTTTGACTACTTTTGAACAATTTTTTCAGTAGAAATTTAAAGTTTAATGCAAAAAATATAATAATTATTTTCAATAATTACCTGTATCCCGTACAAATCGTATGAACACTGGAAATTTAGCATAGTGACTTTTCGAAAGCTTGAACTGTTATCAAAATACATTATTTAATATGTTTTGTTGAAGCAGCAGACTAAGTTCTTGTTCACGAACTAGTTAATGGATCTAAAGCTGAATATATTCAATGATGCTTTAATGAAATTGCTACAAAATTCAAGCGCCTTTTGGTGAGGTCAATGTCAGCACTTTTTACTTATGACAGCTTTTGGCACAGTGCTGAGGCACAGTGCATGCCAGTGTAAACATAGCATAAACAGTTCGCAGCACACTAGCGCCACCAACAACTGCAAGTCACTTGGGCGCCCGAAAAATCATAAAATCCCGCGAAGAAATAATTTCCAATTTCAATTCAAAACTAATTTATTTAAAAGTAACACATAAATTGTAATTTAAATAAATTTTATTTTTACTGATTTGACTTTCTCACTACGCTTTGAGTGGCCATTGATCTTTTATGCACTTGAAGTTGCCAATAAGTAGAATTTTTATATATCTCCATTGACACAAATTGGGAAACATTTGCCAAATTTCATTTGGCTTTGAAGTTATCGCCAGGCGTGGGTAGGAACGCCTTTTTTTATTGCTCCAAGCTTAGAGCTGTCGGTTCAATGAGACTCTTAATGTATTTTTTTCTTCTTAAAATTAAAGACTTGGCATAATGAAAGTTTGTGCTGGAGTTCGAGTGGAAACTTAAGAAAATGTGATGTGACTCTGGATTTAAAAATAATGTGCACTTAAAAGTGGTAATTATTAGCATACATAAATATTTGTGAAAAAGTGAATGTGTGCGGTGAATGGGAGTTTGTTGGTATACCAAAGGGGCGTCTAAACTTATAGAAAGAAATGATTATGTAACATTTACTGCTTTAACATTTAAATCATTTTTACAAAATGTTTTTTGTATAGTTCTGATAAAAAACAAAAAAAAAAATGGGGCGAAGTATCATGAAAATAAAATCCCTTGGAACAGCCAAAAGATTTGTAAAAGCCACTTCTTTTTTATATAACAACACGCCAAGAGTTTTTTTTGTGTATATCTCCGAATCCTTAACGCAGTTTGTTTTTATTAAAAAAAAATAATTTTTTTTAATTTTGTTGTTTACTTTTTTTTTGTCATATTTATTTTTACAAACGTAACGTCACGCCAAAATGGAAACACCATAATAAATAAATGAATTACCACATCGGAAATGAAATCCAGAAAAGTTTGGTGTCTTAATAATTATTACGTGCGACATCTAACGACAACAACTTACTTGCGCCATCTTGCGGCCACACTAAACAGAAAGATAATCGTGATAACGACGGCGCGTTGCGACCATGAAGTCAAACAACTATTTCTTATAATTGTGATAAAAAAAAGATTTTTTTAAATATCAATAAAAATCAGATATAAAAGAGTATGTAAGGAAGTGTTCAGAATTCATTTGTCCAGCTTTCACTTAAGACCGAATTTTTGTAAAGTTATTTCGAAATGAATAAATTTTCCAGAAAGCTTTATAAAGAACAAATTGCAAACTAAAACGAATGAATATTAATTAATTCTCAAAGAATTCAACTCTACTTAGTTTTTTCTAAACTCTTTTTAATAATACGTTTAAGTCACTTAATTAACGCCACAAGCCAAGACCGCAAGTTCTTCAAACATTATAACCTTTTTAAGATGCACGTCAAAATTTAACATCACCTACTTTCATCTTAAAGATAAATGGGCTACTAGCTAAAAACTGCTTATTCATCTGCGTATGTCATTGTTTTCACCTTTAATACCAAAATAAACATTTTTTGCAGAGTTCTGTCAAACCTTGCCACCATTCATCATAAGCCCTATTCCCCAAAGTCATTAAACTATCAACCTTCGTTAAAAAAAAAAAAACTTATAACCAAACAATGAGGCCAATCAAAGCGGCAAAAATTGTGTCCGTTTCTATATATTTTTTTGTTATTGTATTTAAGCCAAAGCGTTGACAATAAGCTAAAACGTCTGTTAATAAGCCCAGCTTATTAATAGACTGAACCCAAAACAAGGTATATAGTGCCTATAGTATATACATACAGGAACACAAAACGCGCCAAAACGTTGAATAACTGCAAATGAAAATGATGCCAAACGGGGGGTATACAGAAATTCATGGTAAACAGCGGCAGTTACAGTGGCGTAAAAAGGGTGCTTTTTAGGGGTTTTATACCCTACATGTGACTAAAAATTTTATTTGTTTCTTTCTTTTTCGTTTTTTGTACTCATTAATTTTGTCTTAATGTTGAACCTCTCTTGTTTTCACATTTATTGTGAGCATTACTGTTTTTTAACTTTTTTTTTTTTTTTGTTTATTTAATATTTTTTTTTCTAAATTATAAACTATAATAAATTTTAAATTAGTTTGTTGTTTTCGAACTCTTCACCGATAAGAATTCGCCAAGTTCCAATATAGTCCGCTAGAGGGAGCAAGAAACGAATATGGTCAAGCACCGTGGAAGCATCAAAAAAATAAATGATGTACGGAGAAAACTTTTATTATCATATTATTGAGAAATATATTTTGTATTAGGCTTGAAGCCATGGCTGAATCATAAGTTAATTTTATATATATAAATAAAAAAATATATATTTCGTACAAGTTTATAATATTGGTCTAAAATGAATTATTGACAACATTTATTTTCCAATTCATCCTATCGTGAAAAAAGCGTAAAGATATATTGTAAAATGCTTTCAAATTACACATAAAAATGTGTTGGTGATTATTTTGATTTAGCGCTCACCTTTAACTTAAAAGGTTTCCAAAAACGCTACAAAAAAATTAAATTCTTAGGGATAATTTAGATTTAGCCCCACCTTGAACTTATGGGAAATCCAAAAACGTGATAAAAAAAATATTAAGTCGAAAAAACAAAAATTCTTTGATATGAGTAAGATTTAACACCCACCTTGGAGTTAAGAGGCTATACAAAAAATTCTTAGGGACAATTTGATTAAGATCTCATAATGGACTGCTGCGGATTTTGACGAAAAACAATACATTTTCCGAAGCTTCTTAAATGCTCTACAAACATTTGAATTATTATGCTAACTGGACGACAGATTTACTTAGCTCGAAAGATAATAAAGAGAGCAAACTTATTCAAAAGAGAAAATACCCAAAACCATCACGTTTCTTTGGATATACATATGCTACAAGTATAGTATATATAAGCGTCTTCAGCAAAACAAAATGACTCTTCTATAAAACATATCACGACGTTTTAACGAACAATTTGGAATTCCGATAACTCTCTTGGCACGTGAAACTTGCAATTTTTTTAGCACTATTTAAATGTTGGTCTAAACTATCTATATCTTAAAAAGATCTAAGACAGCTTAAATTTAGCAAACGACCCAATAACAAATACTAAAAAAAAATTTTATCTTCAAAAAAAAAATTATGGAATTGCCAAATTTTAACCAAAATAAAACCATCTCGACTCATAGTGCATAATAAAACTGTAGCCAATTCTTCTGGAACCCAAAAGTTAGTTTTTGATTTTTTCGTAAGCTTGAATTTTTTTTTTAATTTTTTTAATTTTTATCTTCATTATCTGTAGACAAAATTTGAAACAAAATCTGAGTAGTCTTATACTTATCAAAAATGAAATTCACTCTTATAAGAGTTGGGGGCCGTACCCAAACTACGCGACCCAATTTTTACAATTTTTGAACCCCTCGCCACCGTTGGTGACCAACCGTAGTATATGCGAAGACCATCACCACCCTAGTTGTCACGTAGTCATTCGTAAGTCCTAGCAATTGTAAAAAAAATCGACAAATTTGGGCTATTTCTGGAACCAAGAAGTAAAAAAAAAATACTGTACTATTGACTACGTCACATAAACCACCACACCCCACGGTCGAGTGACCAAGCGTGGTATTTTCAAGACCCCCCCTCCCCTCAAGTGGTACGTAATTTGGCTTTGCAACTTCTTAAAAAATTATTATAGAAATACCACAATTTTCGATAAAATATGACAATCTCGGCCCAAAATGCATCGTACTAAAAAAATATACAATTCTTGTTCAAAGACCAAAAATTATTCTACAAAACTTTCAAATTCTTCGAAGAATTTTCAAGAAATTTGTTTCTCTCTTTTTGTCATATAAAAACAAAAATATAGCGCTAAATAATAAGAGTCCAGACTTTCTAACAAAACAAAAAATTTAATCCCAAATAATTAGAGTAGTTTTCCAAATATTAAACTTTTTCATTTAAGCAATAATAAATAAGAAAAAATAAACATAACATTCTGTTTAAGTTTTTTCTATAAATTTTAATTTGGTGAAAATAAACTAAATAAGATCATTCATGTTTCCAAGTAGAGCAGAAGAATACTTTAAACAATTTTCTTGTTCTATTGTTCTTATGCCACCCAAATTTTATTATTAAGATTAGAAAATATAACATTTCGTTAAAATATGTATGGAATTTATTGTTAATAATCCTACTCCAACGAAAAAATCTATCTACGTCACTGAACAACGACATTGTTGTAACAGGTTAATTGCTGCAGAGCCGGTTTTTAACCGAAAAAAAAAACAAAACAATCAATGACAGGTTGAAAGTGAAATTGATGGGCGATCAAAAGATGTGCCCAAAAATTGCGCGCACAAAATTGGGCCAAAAAAATCAAGTTCAAAAATGAGGCGACGGGAAAAACAGTTGCAAGTTACATTTAAGGGCAAAGCAGCTGAGATACCATAAACAGAATTACCGTTTAGCAGTTGGTTTTTTTTGGTTTTTTTATTTACATTTTTATGTACTCATGAACTCTTGAGCTCTCGGCTCGAAACCGAAGCTCGAGATCGTTTAAAAGCGCGAGCCAAAACTGCAAACTGTTTAGTTCCTCGCCGTAAACAAAACTAGTCACAACACAGCGCGGCAAAGCAAAAAGCGGAAATAGTAGCAAGAGAGCGTTCAAAGAAATAGTGTAAAAAAAAGAGAGTGTTGGAGAGCGCGAAAAGTTGGCTTACAGGAGCAAGTTTTGACGACAACTGCTACACAGCAACAAAAAACAACACCAAAAGGCCAACGGGCCAAAGTGAACGTTGAACGCGTGCGACTTGTTTCATTATATATGTGTTGACTGTGGTGTATTTGTTGTTATAATTGTACGTCATTGTTGTTGTAGTGGTTTCTACCTGCCTTAAACTAAACTAATTCATTGTCATAAAGTCGACAAGCGCATTCCAATGAAAATGCCACAAATGCCAAAACTGCAGCTGCTATTGCTGCTTACAGCAGCTGCCTTGCTGCATGCAGCGCCCATAGAACAAAGCACAGAGCTTAGTATGCTGGATGTCAGCACCAATGCTGAAGCGGTACCGGGAGCTTTTACCAATGCACCCGAAATTAAGGCGCTGGATGTCAGCACCAATGCTGAAGCGGTACCGGAAGCTTTTACCTATGCACCCGAAATTAAGGCGCTGGATGCCAGCACTAATAATGCGCCATCCCCAGAACCGTTTACCTATGCACCCTTGGACACCAAGGATTCAAATGATTTAAATCTAACAACCGAACCGCCCGCAGAAACCGTGGCAGCTACGGAAAACCCGCAGCAGCAGGAGCCCGCGCTGGAGTTGCAGAATCAGTTGCAAGATGTGCTGAGCGAGACTAAAACAGCGGCGCCAACCAAGTTTGAGCAGGCAACAATAACTACAACACCAGCGGCACCTATGACCACAGCATACCCCGAGCTGGAAACCACTTTGCCAGCAACTAACTTGGCCACAACAAAGCAACGAGCCACTGAGGACAACCTGATCATCAATGACAATTTTGAGCGAAAATTGACTGCGTTAGAGCTTAACAAAGACTTGGACACGAACGTGAACCGAGTGGATGTGGAACTAGGCTTGACCACAGAGCTGCCTGTTGGCAACACCGAACAGCCTGCCAATGAGTTGCCAATGATGACGCAACCTAATGGCATGGCTGCACCCAGTGATGTGACATATACCACCTCCAGCAGCTCCAGCACCAGCAGCTCTAGCACTAGCACTTTCTCCTCCACCAACTCTAGCTCTACCTCCACTTCGAGCCACACACCCAACGACTCTAGCAACAACACTATCACCACTGAGCAGCACACAGACACCAAAACAGTCGCCACCGAGTCAGACTCAGTGGAAGCCCCGACAACAGTACAATCTTGGTTGGGCATAACAGAGCATGCTCCAGCTGTGACAGCTGCCAGTACTTTACCCAATGCAGTCGAGTCGGAGCCGCAGTCTACCATCACCCAACCCACTTTAAATGAAGTAAACACAGAAACCACAAGGGTGCAACCCGAGGAAGAACTCTCCACAGTTCCAACAGAGCTGAACCACTTCGCCAATGAAGCCACCACTACAGTAAACGCTCAACCAGAAACCACAGAGCTTATTGAGGCAGCGCCGTCAACCACCGTGAAGCAAGATACACATACGGAGCACAGTGAGTCGGCCATTTGGCTGACAAAGTCTATCAAGCAAGAGGTGCATCGCCTGCAGGAGCTAGAGCAGCAGGCAGGCTATGCCACCACAGAAACACAGACAGTAGCTAGCAATGAAGACAATACGCTGAGTCCTACCAGGTGGGAAGTGTCTACACAAAGTGAGAGTAGAGTTTATGCCCGTCCTTTGGAAGCGACAGAAGAGACTACCAGCAGCACAACTAGCACCACAACAGAGCCAGCAACCAGCACCAGCACTACGACAACGGAGGAGCCAACTACCACCAGCACAACGACCACAACAGAGGAGCCAACTACCACCACCACAACGACCACAACAGAAGCGCCAACTACCACCACCACAACAGAGGAGCCAACCACCACCACAACTACCACAACAGAAGCGCCAACTACCACCACCACTACAACAGAGGCGCCCAGCAGCACCACAAGCACAACCGAACTGCCTAGCACCACAACAGAGCTAACCACAACCACCACCACTACAACTACCACAGAGGCACCCAGCACCACCACAACAACAACAGAGGCGCCCAGCAGCACCACACAGTATGTCAGCCCCAGCACAGAGTACACAAGTACCACCAGCACCACCACCAGCACCACCAGCCAGCCAGTACCAGAAACCGCAGTTGTCACTGCTGGTGCCGTAAACGCTGTGGCCGTCTCCCCGGAACCACGCTCCCTCAACACACCTGTACCACACATCGAACGCATTTTTAACACGGATGGTGTTGAAGTGCTATATGGTTACTCATCTGTGGCTCGCTCGTTTTCAAATTTAAATTAAAGAAGAGCCAACTAACCGCTGAGGCAAGCCACCAAAAATGGCCTTGACAAGGTCAACCAGCCATAATATATTCCACAACTAGAATAAGTCGCTTCGTACGAAATTAACACTAAATTTTCAAATGCCATTTTTCATTTTTTTTTAGACAATTTCCAAATTCTAAACAAGTTATAAGCTATTTTATACTAAATTAAAATATTTAAATCATGCACAATGTGATAAACCAAAAGCAACAAAACAAAAAAAAAAAAAACGATTATAAGAAACCACAAAAAAATAATATTTGTGAGCTAAAGTTGTGCAAAAATAAAAATGAAAAAACATAAATATAAAAAATAAATAAAACATGGATTACAAATATTCAATTTGTTGTTTTTTAACAAAAGACGCGCCCCGCTTAAGAAATGGCCAAAACTTAAATAAACAACAAATTTTTAACCAAATATTAATTGTGCAATTGATAAAGCGGTTTTTTATTTTTTGTTGATTTTTTTTTTTTTTTGGCCATTTCTTTGCATGTGTGACATAATATTTAACCACAAGCAAAATAAATTTGTCAAGAGTTTTGACCTTATAAATGCTTGGAATGTGCTACGACAAAAAACCAAAACCTGTTAAACTGCAGCCACTTGGGAGAACTTAACTGTTCGTAGACTAGAAGAAAAAAAACAAAAAGAAAAAATCTCCATTTTAATTGATATGATTCATTTGAAACGACAACAAATGCAAAGTAACTCAACGAGTTACCCACAAACAAAAAAAAATTATATATAACATTTATAAAATAAAACCAGAAAGAAAAGTTCCAAAGCGTTTGTGTCGAAACTTGAATACTCTATCAACCAGCAAAGTTTTAGAGCAAAATAGTTTTTATTGCAGCTTTTTTATGCTAAGCGCAAAGTAGTTCATAATTGGCATAAGACCCCTTCTTAAGCGATCTCTCTCCGTGAAAGCAGACCTTAAAGAATTCTTAACTTAAAGAAAATTTTAAGTAATTTCTTTACAGATCAATAGAAATTAGACTCTGATAAAGTAAAATATAAAATTTGTTTAAACAGCTTAATTATCGAGAATTTTTGCAGCTACAAATTAAAAAAAAATATATGGTGACAAATCCAACCTTTTTCAGTTTTTTTTTAAAAATATATATGGATTTCTAACTTTTCCAAAATAATAAAAATTTTCATGGCATTGAATTTTTAAAAAAAAAATATAGTACATATTTACTAATCCCAAAAAGTGTTCTTGTACAGTTTTCCATATTATGTAGTTTTTTAGATACTATTTATATTTGACTCTGATCAGGTGCGGATCCAGAATTTGGTCCTGGGGCGTGTTTTTTACTTCGAAGTATATATATATTTGAATATAAATCAGAGCTCACCAAAAACTGTCAATCCATTTTTCCAACTTTGGACGGGAGGGTCCGGACCATAGAACATGTGCATCCGCCACTGACTCTGATAAATTAAAATATTCAAGTTTTTACAGAGCTTAATTGTCGTGAATTTTTTTAGAGACATATTTCAAAAAAATATATACTTTGTCAAAATCAATTTTTTCAAGTTTTTTTTTAAATATATATGGATGCCAAAAAAAAAGCTTTTAGAACATTTTTAAAAATTTTCGAGGCATTGAATTTGTTAAATAAAAATATAGTACTTATATATTTACTAATCCCAAAAAGTATTCTTGTACAGTTTTCCATATTATGTATTATAGTTTTTAGATACTATTTATATTTGACTCTGATCAGCTGCGGATCCAGAATTTGGTCTTGGGGCGTGTTTTTTACTTCGAAGTATATATATATAAGTTATATATATATAACTTTTGGCGGGTTGGTCCGGACCCGAGAACCCCCCGTGCATCAGCCACTGACTCTGATAAATTAAAATATTAATGTTTTTACAGAGCTTAATAATCGAGAATTTTTGTAGAAATATTTCAAAAAAATATATACTTTGTGGATGCCAAAAAAGAAGCTTTTAGAGAATTTTTAATAAATTTCCAGGCATGGAATTTAAAAACAAATATATACTTTGTAATCCCAAAAAGTGGTTTTGTAGTTTTCCATATTATGTAGTTTTTTAGATAATATTTTTTTTTGACTCTGATAAATTAAAATATTAAATTTTTTTTACAGAGCTTAATTTTCAAGAATTTTTTTAGATATATTTAAAAAAAAAAATATGCTTTGTCTAAATCAATTTTTTGCAGTTTTTTTAAATATATGTGGATGCCAAAAAATAAGGTTTCACAAAAAATCTTAAAATTTTCGAGGTATTGAATTTCTAAATTGAAATAAATATTTAGTACAAATATAAGCTTTTACAGAATTTCCAAAAATTTTCGAGATATTGAATTTTGTAAAATTCAAATAAATATTTACTTACCTAAAAAAATACTTTAGTAAAGTTTAGCGTTTTACATATTTTTTTTTAGATACTATTTAATTTTCAAAATATGGATAATTAAAAATATTTCATGTTTCATTTTTTTGCATACTTTTTTTTACAACGAGTGTTAATATGTTTTTGAAATACTATTTTATTAAAAACAAAAGATTTTTTAGTTTTTTACTCAAGCATTCACATATTAAAAAAAAATTTTTTTTTTTTAATTTTTCAAATATATTAAGTATAAGTCGAAATTTATGATCTACAACTTGTTTAAGGTAAACTTTTATTTCAAAAATATATCGTTAAAAAAATTTGGTGATTTCTTAGTTCTTTTTTCAAAAATTCTAAATTTTTTCACAATTTAATTTAGTTTTCAAGTACTTAAAAAAAAAAATATTTTTTTTTAATTTTTCAAACATTAAATATAAATGCAAATTTAAGTTTCAAAACTTGTTTAGTTTCTGAGATACACTTTTATTTTAAAAATATAAATCGTTCAAAAATATTTTTTTGCATATTTAGTGCTGTTTGCAAAAATTCTAAAACTTTTAACGGTTTGATTCTATAGTTCAAGGTTTTAAAAAAAAAAAAAGAAAATAATAAGGAAAATTTACCCAAATTTATTATAACATTAGCTTACAAATTTAATGGTCATCGAGTGAATCTTCGTAAAAAAAAGTCTTTTTTAAGGTAATCTTGGGTCGAGAAAATTGAAAATGACCTTTTTTTTTTTAAGCACCGTTTTAGAGATTTTTTCGAAAAACATGTTTTTGGTACATTGCCCAATTTGAAAAATGGTCGAAAATTACACTTTTTTTCGACTTTGGTTGCTTGTAACCTCAATTATTTTTACTTAATCTGTACATATCATATATCACTGTAAAGAGCATCAATACCTTTTGATCTAATCGTCTTTCATGTCGATACAAAATTTAATTCACGAGATATTGACGAATAACTGAAAAAAGTGCCCAAAACATGTTTTTCGAAAAAATCTCGAAAACGGTGCTTAAGAAAAAAAAAAGGTTGGCGTTTTCGTGTTTCTCGACCCAAAATTACAGTAAAAAAACACTTTTTTACGAAGGTTCATTTTTGGTGTAAACTAGTGTAATTAGTGGCAATAAATAAGAGTATTGGTTTTTGAATATTATAGGCTTACCTATTCATATCGAACATTTTCGCAATAAGCCCATTGGGAATTATTCATCATAATTTGGAACACGACATTCTGCGACTACCATATCGGCAAATATTTTTTTTTTCAGCAATTTCGAAACTTTTTTTTACGTAATTTCAACTTTTTTCGAATCTGAATCAAAATCGAAATCTGTAGAATACCTAACTTTTTCAAGTAGCTAACATTTTTAACATAGCTTTCCACCAATTTTCGTAAAGCTAACCTATGTAACCAACTGCACAAGCAACTTGCCATACTCTCACTACAAAAAGAGTATCCAAAATTATTCGTCTACCCACCTGCGCTCAAAACCGGCAAAGCAGCCGTTGACAACATGTTTGCAGCTCAGACTCAGACTCAGGCTCAGGCTGAGCCAGTCAATGATCATACATTTTTGGGCATTCATGTTCCGGCATGCAGACGACAAACGGATCTATTGGCTGATCCGAAACGCAGCTCTCTGTTGCCCAAAATCTTGTCTTATTTGCATGCGTGCGATTGCAGGCAAGTTCATTTATTCATTCATTCATTAATTCATTGACTCAATAAATGATTTTGAGCGAGGTGGGATTTGACAATGATTATCACGTTCGTTGTTTTTTTTATTTGTTTTATTTGTTTCACTTAAGTGTGGTCAATAAAACGAATGCCTTTGACTTGATTTCCATTTGAACTTGAAATGGGCGCTAAAATGCATGTTAAAAGACTTAAGAGTGCTATATTAAAGTATAATATAGTATATATAATAATAACATATATACATACCACAAATGGGGGCTAATTTGAAAAGTGAATGAAGGTTTGGGTATGGCCAGTTTGGTGGTTTTTTTTTTTCACAAAAATGTTGGTTTTTTTGCTGACTAACTGAATATTCGATGTCTGCGATGTTCATAGTTGGCCAATTAGTCATGCCTTTACCTATGCGGAATTTTTTTTTGCAATTTAACAACTGCTATCATTAGCGCCTTTGGTTTACAATTTTAAAGTTCAATGAAACAATAAATTCAATATAACATATTTTTTAAACATTTTTTGAAAATTTTTATGCTGGCCTATATGTTAAGATGCTTGCAATCATTAATCAAGATTGTTAGACTGTTTATCATTAATATTAATATGTTTGTTTAAATTTTTATAAATTTGCAGTCTGCATATAAATTTAACTACTAATGTCTGAGCCTAAAAGTATGCTAAGCTAATTAGTCGAGCTTTGAGCTCAGCTTTGGAATTTGCGCTGTTAATAACAGCAGACTGTTAACAAGCTGAAATAACTTACAGTGAGGCCAGAAATTATTCGCACAATTTTATATAATTGTAATATAAACGTTGTTTTCTTATAAACTATTAATTAATTACACTTATCAACAAATTTAAGGGTCATGGAGTGAACGTTCCTGAAAAAGAGTTTTTTAGGGCATTTGGTAAACACGAAACACGAAAATGGCAACATTTTTTTTTTTTAAAAGGCACCTTTTTTCGATATATTTTCGAAAAACATGTTTTTGGGAACTTTTTTCAGTTATTCCTCAATATTACGTGAACAAAATTTTTTATCGACATAAAAGATATATAAAAGATATATAATATGTACAGATTAAGTAAAAATTATCGAAGTTACAAGCAAGCAAATTCGAAAAAAATCATTTTTAAACATTTTTAACATTATTAAAGAAAAAAAATTTTTCAAAATTATGTTAAGCTTTGAGTTGAAAAAGAATTCTTTTACGAACATTTCGAGTCTATGATCTTCGGTATCGAATAGGAACTCTAGATGTTATGGAACCATGAACGAAAAATCACGACTACACGAGCTTCAAATTCGTGAAGACGTAATTGAACGCAAATGAAAAACTTTGAGTGAAAACATTTTTTTTCATACAAAAGTTGATTGAAGGTTGGAGCTTCCGTACATGGTTCAATAGCATCTACAATTCTTACCCGATTTTAAAGATCTTAGACTCGAAATTACCCGAAAAGACACTTTTTTAGGAAGGTTCATTTTTCGTGTAAACTTGTGTTATTAAAGCTTATATTTACTTGATATACAAAAATTTAAAAAACTGAAAAATGAGATATTTTACTATAAAAAAATTGTTCTTACTTTTAGTTCGATATAAATCTCTTAATGAATGAAAATTCAATTACTTATAGAGTTATCGTTAACTGAATATTTTAGGTATATTTATTATTATTATTTTTGAATATTTTTTTGAATGAAAATTTTTTTTCCGTTCTAAGGTAAAAAATTTAAGGAAATTGTTAAAAGTAACTTGAAATATCATGACCGCATCTTAAGATATTCAAGATTAAAAGACACAAAAGTTCGTTTTTTTTTGCGATTAAACATTTCCCGTGCTTTTACTTACACAATCCTCACCCACTCCGCGGTTATTGCCATTTTCAGTGAGACCTTATATGTTATTTGGTTCTTAATCGGAACTCTGGTGCTTGTGGAAAAACTACTTTTTAGAGCTCTTCTAATTAATTATGAGTTTTGTGTATCAAATATTTATTAAAAAGCTTTCTATTTTTCAAATGTAACATGCCAAAAAAAAATAATTATTAATGCCAAATTTGCAGTAAATAGCATTAAAATTTTTAACGTAAACGTCTACGACAATTGCTGATCTCACATGAAAAATGGAGTATTTCACTAAATCGCAAGAAATTTCTATTTTTAATTTAAGGCCCATACGCAGCATGCAACAATTTTCCATGGAATGACAAAACTTCATATAAAAAAAATTCCCCTAATTTGTCATTATAAAAAAAATCCCACTATTTTGTCATTACAAAAAAATCCCATTATTTTTTTTTTAAATGAAGTTTTGTCATTCCGTGCGAAATTTTTGCATACTGCGTATGGGCCTTTTAAATCTGTATTTTCAATTTGCCATGACAGTTTTCTCGAGCATCGTTTGAATACTTTTGGCTGGGGGCAGATTCCGGAAAGTCAATACGTTCAATTAGAAATCATAAAGAAAAGCTTTTTTGGAATGAAAAGACGCAAATATATATGAATAGCATGTCATGAAAATCATTGAAGGATAGCGAAATTTAGACATGCAGAATATTGTCATTTCTCTATAAGACCATGTATTTCAAAAATCATACAAAAATGTGCATTGGTTTATCGTCAGGTCTGAAAGGGCTATAGTGAATAGGAACTAAAACAAAAGAAAAAATTAATCGCAACCAGAATCCTTAAGTGACTCGGGTATCTTTTTAAAATTAGCTTTTTTTATGATTTCTAATTGAACGTATTGACTTCCAAAACCCATTTTTTTATTGGAAAAATGGATTTAAATTAATTTTTAACACTAAACTGCATTATTTTTTTAATTGAAATGCGTTCACTTCACTAGTTTTCCATTATTAATATTTTTGCAAATTTAAGAGTTACCAGCGAATTTGGCCCACTGTTCGGCAAATCGAATAGCGAAATAAATGTTAACAATAAAAAGAACAATCGATGCAACCTGGGCTTACTAAGAAACGTTAAGAAGGAGTGGAAATATTGAGGACAGAACCTACCCGCACAATCGATGCATCAAGGTCTGAAAGCAATAGAATAATAAAAAAAAAAAAAGAAAAAAAAATGTATCTCTTAATTAAGTTTAGAAAGATTAAACAATAAATAAATGAACAGCAACAATCAAAAACTAAATTTATGAGTAAAAAAGTATCGCTCTCTAGCGTTATAGAGTATAGTAATATTATTAATACTCTTGTCTTAATAAAATTTTTTTTTTTTATATGTGAGGGAAATTTGCAAAGGCAATCCTACACTAAATCTTCACTACAGCAAGCTAGACAGTATCCTATCACATTACAGAAGACGCATTAGCTGATACGTACAGTTTAAAGAATTTAAATTATTAAAACGTTTTTAAAAAAAATTATATTAAAATTTTCTGGTTTTATCGAAAAATGCATTATAAGTAAAAAATCAAAATTATCGTTTAATATTCGAACTATATATTCGAAAAATATATTCACAACTCTGGAATTCTTACTTTACTAAAGGAAGGAAATCCTTTAAGAGTTCGTAGGAAATAAGTCAAACTAATGAGTTCAAAAAGTTAGGTTGGAAATCAAAATGAAACATTTTGGAAATAGAAGAAATGAGCCAATGAGTGAATTATGAATGCGCAACATAAACAGTTTAAAATTTGATTTATTCTTAACAACATTTCCAACATTGTTTTAACGGCCTGATTTGGCCTTAAGGCAGTTCATGCCCAATGATGGCTCCAGCTGCATCCTGGATTGGCGACAATAAAACATATGATAAATGCAATATATAAAAATGCATGAATTTTTGAGTTTTTGCAATAAATAAATAAATAAAAAAATTCTTAGTGTAAGGAAAAAGGATATTTATTTGAGAGCTGCACAAAATGTTCTAAACGTCGCACTTTACTACTGCGCAGTACTTCCAAGCACTGTATGTATTTCTGTATTACTGCTTCAAAATAAAACCTTCAGTGCTTGAACAGCCTTTGCTTCAGTGCTTGACAGTGCTTGAATATTTCAAAACATTAGAACATCACACAAAATGCATGAGTGAAGCAAATTTTCGACAAGCATAGCGAGTGCACTAGAATGTTTTGATTTTTTGCGCAGAAGACATAATATTAAGCCACACACAGACACAAGCAGATTGTTTGTTTGCGTTAGTCAAAAAAACCACCACCAAAATCATTGCAACAACAAAAACTTTCTACTATGCTTGAAATGTTCTACTTCAGTTTGGTTCTAGTTCAGTTTGGTTCTACTTCCATTTTGTTCTACTTCAGGTTTGTTCTATTTCACATTTGTTTTGATGTTCTATTGCTTGTTGTTAACCAAGCACTTTTGACACTGAAGTATTTGTTTTGTTTTGTTCAAGCCAAAGACATGAAATGCTTGAAATAAAAGCTGATGGCTTACAAGACATTTGTGCAGTACTTGTGCAGCTCTTTAGTATTTATGGACAAAGAAATAAGATAATTAGAGCGATTCCAAAATTCGTGCTCTCTAAACACGAAAAACTTTTTTTTAACCCAAAACCTAAAACTATGCTACAAATATGCAAATCATAATTCGCACCATTCGCTCATTATTGATTAAAAAAATGATTAAAATCTTGAATATTGAAAAAAAATCAACATAATATCTACACGTAAGCCTAAAACTGATTAGTGCGGTAGCCAAATCGATTTGCATTTTTTGTTAGCAGCTGGCAATCGAAGTTTTTGCTAAAAACCAGTTCATTTCACCATTTCAATCGTTCCATTGCTTGAGACTCTTTTTTAGTGTTTGTTTTTTTTTTCACTGCATAATATAAACTTATGATAACATAGAAGCCCGGCGCCATAAAATATAACAAAAATATATAAAGTTGCGTCTAAATACTTAATTAACATTAATAACAAACATGCGTGAAACGAATTAGAAAATAGAGGACAGACAACTACATTAGAAAACTGGAATATTTTTTAGAAACAGTAGAATTGATAACTGGTGATTAAAAAAAAACGAAAACAATAATATCAAGTTTGACATAGATAATTTGTTCATTTTTGAATATTACTAATTTCTTAAATCTTTTATTTATTAAGTCTTTAAAGATTTTAAAAATTTTGTGAAACGACGTCATGATTAAACTGGATTTTTTTGTGCACCAAAAAATGAGCGTGCGCTTATGTAGCAGATAAAAAATGGCAAATAATTTACAGAAATATAATTATAATTAATTTTATTAAATGTCACATGAGTGTGTTCCTAATTTCGTTAAGAGATTTCCAGATTTCCAGCTTTTTCATGCTCTTTCAAGCACACTGAGCTCTCATTCTCGGCTTGCTCTTAACTCTCCCTTTAGTAGTGTTTCACTTTGATTTACGTATCCGTTTTCAAAACCCACTACTGAAACAAAATTTTTTAAAAAACATATTGTCTCCCTATGAAAAGATCTCTTTCAATAAAAAACCTACTATTGAAAGAGGATTTTTTTAAGAAATCTAACTTCTCCTTATGAAAAGATTTCTTTCAACGAATCCCATGAGCAAATTGTTTCGCTTTGATTTCCATTTCCATATAGTACAAAAACAGTAATTCTTCTAGCACTAGATTAGGACTCCAGTTTGGCTTATTTTTAAAATAATTGTAAAATATTAAATAGCGTAAGGTGGGGCAAACCCGACAGTGTGGGTAAACCTAATCTCCCACTGTTTTTTTTTTTTTAAAAAAATGGCAATACTGAGCTATCTATTTGGACACCAAATCAAATAACAATAATGAGTTACTTAGCTATTCAATCCAATCATTCTCTATTGACATTCATTCAACTTTCATTTTGATTTATAAGCTCTAAACATTCATATCATCATATCTAAATCATATATATATCAGGCAAAAAAATAAGCGGTCGGGCTTACCCCACCATTTTTGAAAATGACATGCTCTTTTGATTTATAATCGATAAACCATTAAATTTAGATCATATCTGTGCTAAATCAGGCAAAAAATAGGCGGTCGGGCTTACCCCACCATTTTTGAAAATGACATGCTCTTTTGATATATAACCGATAAACCATTAAATTTAGATCATATCTAAATCATATATAAATCAGGCAAAAAAAATAAGCGGTCGGGCTTACCCCACCATTTTTGAAAATTACATGCTCTTTTGATATATAACCGATAAACCATTCAATTTAGATCATATCTGTGCTAAATCAGGCAAAAAAAGATAGGGGTAAACGCCACCACCCCACCATTTTTGAAAATGACTAAAATTTCCTTTTTTGACAAATGGTCATTTCCCAAAAATTAATAATGTTCCGAAGAAAGCTTTAATTTGGTATATCGGACGAGTTGGGCCGATGTCAAATAGGCATTTTATAGCCAAAACCAATTATTAGGTCGGACTGTATTGATTGGAACAGTATTGATAATGAAAAAAATCGATAAATATTACCGGCACTTCTACTTTGTCACGATTTTTCCCGACTGTATACAAAATTAAAAATAAAAAAAAATTAAAAAAAAAAATTTATTTGTACACCCAATTGTGAAAATATTCCGAAAAACTAAAAAAATTGTATTTTCAATTTAAGACGACAATAATGTAATGAACTATCTTAGGAACAGCTATGGCTTCTTCATAATTTTTTTATTTTTTATTTTGTTCATTTTTGTTTGTAATACTTATGCAGACAAGCAAACTAGTTAGCGACAATAAAAAAAAACTAATAAGCAGATAAATATTCTACATAGCAATTATATAAATTATCTCTTGAGAATACTAATTAAAACATAAATTAGCAATTGTAATTTTTAGTAAAAAAAAAAAAAAATAATAACAATTTTTTTTTATCAACTTTAAAATAAAAATTTGTTATTGATGGATAAAAAATGAGATTCATTCAAAAAATATATTATTGAAGCTTTCTAGCAGAATAATTTCGTAATAATTAACGCCTTTAAAACGTTATACTAGATATACCACTAAGACTTAATAAACATGCGTGGATGCTGAAAAAAATTTAAAGAGGGGTTTAGAAGTTAATGTTGAAACTCAGGTATTCACACCTGGAGCAACACCTCCGAACAACATTGATTTCAATTGTCAAACAATTGCGTAACCGCAGTAAAAACAAGTTCTAATAATTTTTAAATGATTTTATTCGTTTTTTTTTTGTTTTTAATTTTTTTTTTAAATAATTTATATCGTTGGTCGGAACATCTTAAGGCTTAGCCGCGTGCATTGGCGGAAGAGATAGCTGAAGCATTGGCATTGCCACCACCACGTCCACCGCCCTTGGCGTTGGCATTGGCATTGGCATTAGCATTGGCATTGCCACCTCCACGACCACCGCCGCTGGCATTGGCAGCAGCATTAGCGTTGGCACTGGCAGAGCCACCACCACCGCCGCCGCCACCGAAACCACCGCCGGGACCGCCTCCACCAAAGCCGCCTTGACCACCGCCGCCGTGACCGCCACCACCAAAGCCGCCTTGACCGCCGCCGCCGTGTCCTCCATGTCCACCGAAACCGCCGCCGGGACCGCCACCACCAAAGCCGCCTTGACCACCGCCGCCGTGACCGCCACCGCCAAAACCGCCGGGACCGCCACCGCCAAAACCGCCCTTGCCGCCGCCGCCCTGAGCCGCTGCATTAGCCGCAGCATCGGCGGTGGCGGTTCCACCGCCATGTCCAAACTGTGGCAGTGCCGCAGCAGCTGCTAGGATAACTGAGAGCACAACAAAGACCTTCATGACGTGGCTGCGAGCTGTACGAACTAACTCAACAAACTTAACTCTCAGTGCCCGAGGGTGCTGCTTTTATAGTTGAATAGAGCAGCATGCTTTGGCTGAGGCCGGGAAGATGCCGTCAAGAAATTAGCATGCAAACGATACTCCATAATCTAGACAAGACAGCAGTAGCAGCTGCAGACAGAGCCGCGCAGAGCGGAGCAGCCAGCTCCAAGCTTAAACGGTAGCCGGTTAAACTTATGACGTCAGTTGGTTGCATTAATCCGTTGTTTTACCAGGGGGGCGCGTCGGAATCGAGGAAAGTGTGCAAATCATTTGGTCAAATATAACACCAGCTTAGCCCCTAGCAGTTTTCTATGGAACCGGTTTCTGTTTTCTAGCTATGTGATTTTTTTGGCAATGGAGCTTAGGAGGCTCCACAAGCCGGGAACTCTGGGGGTCTATGGATATTGCTTATTAATTAGCAGCGTTTCTCTTTAAGTACTATATGTGTTTATAAACAAACTTAAAGCTTCATAGCATTTGATTTTAGCAATAAAATAGGAAAAATACGATTGCAAGTAATGTTAATCAGTGGTGGAGGCGGAAAAAAATTTCGGGGGATTCACATTTCTTCTGTCTTTAATATTTTCCCCGCCACTGATTTTAATGATATTAGTCTTAATGATTAATATTTTGATTAACGAGTTTTTCGAGAAATTTACAATAAAACGTTTGCTACTTGCGGCAAGCTACTGGATTGTTTATAAAAAAACAATGAACCCCCATTTTTTAGCCCAAGTCCGTAATTTGGCAAAACTAAAAAAAAAAATATAGTAAACAACATTAAACTTGTTGTTCTTAAATAATATATTAAGGTAAAAAGATTTTATCAAGCTTCGAGATTAGCTCAGCAGGGCGTTTATTATTGTAGATACCAATATTATGGTACTGACGACGTGATGTCCAGCGCGTGTGGCTTAAAGGTGAAAGAACTGAGAAAACTGGTAAAAAGTTGGGGATACGCTTGCAGGGTCATCTTAATAGTCTATGACTAAAAACTTGTATACCAACTAATAAAGTTTTAATAATGATAATCAAATAGAACTTAAAATCGAAATTTGTTAGGGTTATGCCTGATGTAGTTCGCTTGTCGTACATAAATGATGTCACAATTAAGCTGAACAAACAAAACTATGTTAGGGATATGCTTGTTGATAATCTCAGAGGCATAGCTAGACGCTTTATCTTAAAATTAGCAACAATATCAATGTAAACAGTGTTGAGAAGGCCAAACATGTTATAAATGAGCTTTTTGATGTATTCAACGTCAAAAGAATGATTTTAAGCTCGTTTACACTGAACGATGAACGATGATAACGTACAGCCAAGGCGCTAAGAAAATTTGAAAAAAATTAATTTATAAATATGACTGACATTTAATAATAAAAATGTATATAAAAATGTTGTAAATGTATAAATAATATAAAAATTAATTTACAATGCAATAAAGTTCATATTTTTGTTTCGGGGATTTACTTGGGGACTACCAATTAAATGTTCGCAAAAAAATTACAAAGGACGAGTATAGGGTGGGCCATCTGTTGGTTTGTTTGTTAATTCATGTATTTTCAAACAAAATAAGGCAAATGTGTATACCAAATGCAAGTTTAAAACTACTCATTTATGTATGAAAAATAATATCGCCAAATGATCGACGCGGCTGGCTCTACAAACATCATAATTTTTTATTTAACGAAAACTCATCTGGCTGTTCTCCCATCCATTGAACGAATAAGCGACGCTGATAATGGCCCGTGGGTTTCAATCGTTGCGACAAGTATGTTCCGAACAATGATTGTTTATCAACCAAACCAACAGATGGCCCACCCTATACTGTAGTAACCGAAGGTAAATGCAGTCAAAAACAAACATTGAACTTCAGCTTTTTTTCGAACATTTACCCAACATTGTTCTATGTCGACTTATACTGAGACGACCCTCGTAAGTTCCCATATTCGATATTTAAGCTCAATATTATTTTACTTTGCAATGGAACCCCAAACTCTTTGCCGGATTCGAAGTTGATCAAGGTGACCTTCTTAACGCTCTCAGATGGCGAATGCAAGTGGATGCTGCGCTTGTGAATTTTGGTCTGAAGGTCTTGAAACATTCGCAATAAGAAGTATTGCGTCTGGTGATGCGTAGTACCTTGGCTTGATTTCTTGGCACCAATGATCATATCACGGCACACATTTTCCAGAGAACGCACATTATTGGAAGATAGGGTCATACGAACGAGGTGCATAATTTTAGCAAATTCTATGGTCAAGATAGTCAAATCTATTTATTTTAAGCAGCGATAAACCAGTATCTTGCTGGTAAAAAACAAAACGGGGACCTTTTAAATAATTCGTTTAATTTTTTGGGAGCTATGTTTTGTTAATTTATTTATTGTATGCTTCAAAAATTTAGTTTCTTATTACAAAACATCTCCAATACGTCGCAAATATAAATAGATAGTCTTGCCAAAAATTATCTTGGTACTAATAAGCTCTTTACAAAATTTTTCTTGTATTTTAAAAATTTTTTAAGTTTGTTTCTTACATATATCTCTCATTTTTTTTGTAGAAAGGCCATTGGGTACACTTAAGGATTTAAAAAGCCTCAAAATAATGGATGTCTCTAATTAACTCGTTTTTGTAATACCAATTTTAAGTTTTTAAAAGTATAAAATGCTGAGGTGTGCCATCAACTTTTTTCGCTCTGAAGAATTTTTATTTTATTTTTATAAATACATATTAAATAATATTTAAAATTTTGTTTTTTTTTTTATATTAAGGCCCATACGCAGCATGCAAAATTTACGAACGGAATAAAAAACTTCATATAAAAAAAAATAGTGACGAAAAATTCAGATTAAAAATGTTTGACAAGTAGACGCAGATAACAACACAAAACAGTGTTGTCTTTTAATTTTAAAAATACTTAACGTTAGATGGCGCCACTACTTCACTTATACTGGTGGTTCCATCTGAAATAATATGCAATAATTTCCATATGGAAATTTTCGAACTTTGTATGGGACTTTAAGCTTAAACAAAAATTATTCTGTACATAAATAATTTAATTTTACTTTGCTATAAAACAAAATTGGGTGTGCCACCTATTTATTTCGCGTACCTTATCGATTAAAACAAAATTTTTTATTTTTTTTTATTTGATTTTTAATTATATTAAAAAATATTTATTTGCTTTTAATTATATTAAAGAAATATTTGACTTTTTAATTATATTAAAAAAATATTTTTGTAATAATTGTAATATTTTTTTTTTAAATTATATTTAAGAAATATTTTCCTTTTTTTAATTATATTAAAAAAAAATATTTTTTTTTAAGTAAGATTAATTAATTAATCAAGATTAATAAGTTAAGGTGGAAATCCATATGGAAATTTTCGAACTTTGTATGGGCCTTTAAGCTTAAACAAAAATTATTCTGTACATAAATAATTTCATTTTACTTTGCTCTAAAACAAAATTGGGTGTGCCACCTATTTATTTCGCGTACCTTATCGATTAAAACAAAATTATTTTTTTTTATTTGATTTTTAATTATATTAAAACAATATTTTTATAATATTCTTTTTTAAATTATTTTTAAGAAATATTTTCCTTTTTTTAATTATATTAAAAAAAATATTTTTTTTTAAGTAAGATTAATTAATTAATCAAGATTAATTAAGTTAAGGTGGAAATCTTAAGTCACTGTTGCAAAATTTTTTTATAAAAATCTTTGTTTTATTATTTAACCAAAATATGGAGCTTGAGTGAGTGATTGACTTAATTTCTAACAATGAATTGACCAGACCTTCAAATTTCTTTCGAAAAAATCACAAAAATATTAAAATAAATTTTTTGTTTAAGTAGATACGCTTCTTTTATATTTTAATCATAATATTTTTTTCAAACTTCTAGTTACTTTTTTATATGCAATAAATAAAACGAACATTTTTCAATGTACATATAGGAACAAATTTTATTTTTTTTCTCGAAAGAAATTATAAGAAGAAATATTTCTAATATTATGAGCAAAATATATATAAAGTGTTTTTATACCCTGTACTAAAAAGTACAAAGGGTATAATAAGTTCAAGCAAATGTATGTAACGGGCAGAAGGAGGCGTGGTAGACCCCAAAAAGTAAATATATTCTTATTAATATATTTATAAGTTAATATAATAATAATTAAAATTGCCAAACAAGGAATTTTCAAATTATTATTTAAATTAAACTATTTAAAAATATATTATAAAAAAGTTTTCTTGCTTAAGTTTATCTTGATTTTTTTTTTTATAATTGAGTTGATATTTGATATATAATTTTTTGTTGGTATGTCTATACCTGCAGAGACTATAGTAATAGTTCGGGATCGTGAAATTCGTGATGGCTCGCACCATCTGAAATGCAACAAATAGAGCCACCTTTTGTTTTTAATAACGTTTTATAATGTAAAAATTGATTTTTTAGGCTTTTTCACTTTTAAAATTTTGCACTAACAAGCAATTATTGTTTCTTCTTTATTATTACTAAAAATTCAATGAAATATTTTTTAAATTAAATTATATAAAGCACTAATCATAATAAACTGAAATCGATATCAATCGAGTGTTTGTGTGTGTATATATGATAGACCAGCGAAGCGAGTCTATTATTATTATTATTATTAACTAAAAAGAATAACAAATGAAGCATGATCTACAAATCTAAAGCACAGAATATAATACAAGGTGTTCCCCAAAAGCTTTCACCTCAAGTTTACCACATTTGTATAAAAATAATAGGTGCTAAACATTTTCGCTTTATTTAAGATAAACAAGATTTTAGAAATTTTCCGTATAATAATGCCATTAGCTACTTTTAAGCATTTTGTAAAACATCATTAAAATATTCCACGTAAATTACTTTTTTCTTTTTCAAATAATATTGTCATTGCCATTTATTTTTAAAATTTTTTTTGCCCAATTTGTCAAATTGTGATACGATGCTATAAATCTATACTATAATAATTATAGCTCATATCTCCAAACTTTATATGGTTTACTTGCTATAAATTCTGCCTTAAACCACAAAACTAATTGGCGCTAGGCCTTTTAGCCAACCAGTGGTGACCCACATCAACTAAGACAAATAGAGAAGATTGTAAAAAAAAAACGCCAGTATTTATAATTACATAATTTAAATTATATTTTTTTCACAGACATTACTAAATAATTTATTCACAAGCTGAACTTAAAAAACTAGACATTTTGGATATGGCACTGGGCAGCATTTAACCGCGGAAGCCACCACCACCGCCGGCAGCAGAAGCAGATGAAGACGCTGAAGCAGAGCCGCCGCCACCGCGACCGCCACCACCACCAGAAGCGCTGGCCGAAGAAGAGGCTGAAGCAGAACCGCCACCGCCGCCGCCGCCACCACCACGGTTTCCACCAAAGCCGCCGCCGCCACGGTTTCCACCAAAGCCGCCACCGCCAAAGCCAGGACCACCGCCGAAGCCGCCACCACCGAAACCGGGACCACCGCCGAAACCGCCGCCGCCACCGCGGTGTCCACCAAAGCCGCCACCGCCAAAGCCAGGACCACCGCCGAAGCCGCCTCCACCGAAACCGGGACCACCACCGAAGCCGCCGCCACCACGATTGCCGCCAAATCCTTGGGCATTGGCATTGGCATTGGCGTTAGCATTCGCATTGCCACCACCGAAACCACCAAATTGTGGCAACGCCGAGGCAACGGCCACCAACACGGAGAGCGCGATAAAAACTTTCATAGCGTGGCTGTGTTCTGTCTGAGGTATCTTCACACACTTAACAATCTCGCCGTGGGTCGCTGCTTTTTATAGTACATCCCAACAAGCAGCGATCTAATGCGGGATCAGTCGACATGGGAAAAACGGCCGAATCTAGCCGACCGGTCGCAAAAAACAAAATTGTGATGTACCGAACCCGAAAAGCAATCAAGAGAGCTACGTCAGAAATTAGCAAGGCAAAAACAAAATGTAGTCAAGACGTTAACAGTTTAATAACACAGATAAATTGGTAATAAACTTAGACATAATGTGGAAGGGTACAACATAGTCGAACGCGACTACACTACTGTTGAGTTTTTACACGAAATGTGAAGCAAGTGTAGAGTATAGCTGAGCTGATCAAAGCTTAAAGGTTTTGTAACTCATTTGGGATTCTGGTTGGCAGTTAATGTGCTCCCATAGATTAACATAAACTTCACCAATTTGATGCCAATTTTTACTGCCAAACAGAAAGCTAAGCATGTGCCAAGTTTGGATGCATAATTTATGCCACTTTAATCCATTATAATTTTGGGACATTTTAGTCGCCGTTTCTTTTAATTAGTGGCTTAATTAGTTAATATACATATATGTATATATATTTAATCCATTAAATTCCTACAAGGAACATAGGGCTGTTATATAAATATACATATATAATATATAATACACTTCAAAGAAATAACAACTTTAATTATTTAAAAAAAATCTGGTTCTACTTATTGACAAACAGCTGCTAAAATTTCTAGCAAAATTGAAACACTTAATAAAACCATAAAAAATTAGAATATAAAAAAAAGCTCAAACAGATCAGCTTTTTAGTTCAGAAGAGTCTAGGTCGAACAGAAATGCAGATTTTTTTTCAGTATAAACTGTAGTGGGCACTTCTGCATTTCTGCCCAAAAAAGTAAATACCCTAATTTTGTAGGAAAATATGAACTAAGCATATGGTGTTCTCTCTATTATATAAAAAATTGAAATGTTACTAATTATTTAGCTCCCGATTAAGTTCAAAAGGAGAGAAATTAAAGTCGGAAGACTTACTCAATATTGAGAAGAAACGAAAACTAATATGGCCGAGACGGAAAGCTGAATACCTCGAAACAGGAGATATGACTACAGGATACTTTGACGGCTCTGTCGAGCACAGTCGGGTGGTGGAGCCCTCGAATATTTAAAAATTTTAAGTATAGAAATTTTTGGCAAAATCAATCATCCTATTTATGAAAACCAATTTTTTGTCACCAATGTGAGCTCACGACAAACATTTCGAATAATGGTATCGGGTAAAAATTTAAAATTTTAAATCGAAAAATTACCAGGAAAATCGATAATTTTATTAAACCAAATATTGTAAATACTTTGAACAGTCGATATTACATTTATTTGAACAATGAATCTGATAGAAATGAAAAATAGTCGAAAAAAATCGGAAAATCGATTATTAAGATAAATTTATAAATTCTTTGAATGGTCAATATTTATTTTTTTTTTCCTTGAACAATGAATCGTCTAGATCAGTGGTCGGCACGGCCTATGCACGCGAGCATAGGGATTAGCGACGTCGACACACGCCATGTGTTATACACAAAACGCATGCATGTGTGCGTGCTTTTTGTACTGAAATTTTCTCTGCCGCAGTGACGTATTGCGACGCTGACGTTGGTAAGCAACAGACACGAAGTTGATGGTGTGTGGCTTCGGCTCTTGTTGCTCTGATATTGTTTTCTCTCCTGCAGTGGCAGTAAAGCAGAGCAACAAGAGCCGAAGCCACGCACCATCAACTTCGTGTATGTTGCTTACCAACGTCAGCATCGCAATACGTCACTGCGGCAGAGAAAACTTCAATACATACGCAAGAAAAAAATGTGAGTGTATTTTGTGCCGACCACTGGTCTAGATATTGAATACTATTTTAGAAACATCCTTTGCCGTAGTTGGGAACGAAAAAATTCAAAAAAATGTATAGCCACCGCCACCAAAATAAAATGGGATAATTTTTCCATCAAACAATTCTATACAGTCAATCCTGGTTAAATTTTTTTAGGCATCTTAAATTAGGAAATTTTTTAAAAATAAAATAAGTTCTTGTTTATAAATATAAAAGTTTATATTTTTCTTAAACTTTTTTTCTAAAGTTGGTAAAAATCAAAAGATCTCTCTTGAAAAAATGCTTTATATTTCATTTTTAGATTTGCGATTATCTCGTTTTTGCGAAATTATAGTCGATGGTGACCATGAATTTTACAAGGTGCCGCAAAGAACTGCGCGAACTAGTTCAATTTTTGTATGGTAGCTATATGGAATAGTGAACCGATTCTGATTAAACTTCACCCAAATTTTAGTCTAAAACAAAATAAAACTGACATAAATTTGGTCATGATATTTTAAAAAATAAACAAATTTTTCTAAAATATATATATGGGTTTTTATGTGTCCCTTACTATTTGTGTGAAGTTTGATCGAAATTGGTTCATCATTTCAAATAGCTACCATAGAAACATTAAACCTGTGCTCTCCATTTCACCACGGGGCCCGATAATTTTCTCTCAACGGTTTTAGCTAAAAATAAAATCTTTTTGAATTAGAAATTAAACGAATTTTAACATATCTCAAAATTTTCTAAGGTCTAAGTAAACTTTTTAAGCACTTTCAAAAAATATAAAATTTGGCACCAGCCTAATTTGCCTTAACATCTAAATTAGGCGTAATTAATTTGTGTCGTACAATCAAAATAAAAGAACGGAGTAATTATTCATTTAAAAAAAAATTCTGTTTCTCCTATACATATGTATTTATAAACGTAATTAATTATTGAGCATGGCAAAGCATAAGTTTGGTAATCATATGTTATGCATATAAATATAAGAATCAGGTTCCTGGCATTATCATAGATGATATTAAGATCTCCCGCACCAAAAACGGGTTTGAGGCAGCAATAATAATATTAAGAATTTTAATTAACACTGGCATCAAAACAAAAAAAAAAATAATACTTTTTTAGGGTTATAGCTTATATAATAAAAAACTTTGTTTATATAAATTTTAAACGATTTTAGGAAAAAATGTAGAAGCGCAAAAAACATGAATAAATAAAAAAGAAGAAAAAATATATTTAATTGTAGACTTTTTTATATAAGAAAACACAAAAAAAAAATTTACGCTAATGAAGTTGTAAATGCCTTGAAGCGATATTCGGACAAAGTTCTAATGAGAAAATATATCAGATATATAATAAGATCATTTAAAGACTTCGTTTGGACGATATTTTAGTCTTTTCGATAAATCGTTTAAAAGAAAATAATACCCTACAAAACCGTTAGAACATTTCGTTAGTCATCCCAGCAGCCAGTTTGAATTTTTATTTTCAATTTGCAGCTGTTATTTTTTTTATCAAACTACTTAATAGCTACGAGTACAAATAAGGAATATTTTTATCGCTTATATGCAAATTTTAGCTGCAGCTTAGGCAAGGAAGCCTCTTATGAGCGCTTAGTAACAAAAAAAAAACAATATAACAATCCAAAACGGTTTTTATATTTTTTATATATATTTTTTTTTTTGCAATTTTCAGACTTTTTTTTTTTCAACTAACATAAAACATTTAAATTAAACTATAATCTCGTTAGTGTGCTACAGAGCCTGCTGGCAGCAACTTAACCGCGGAAACCGCCGCCACCACTGGCAGACGCAGAGGAGGACGCCGAAGCGGCACCACCACCGAAGCCACCACCGCCAGCTGAAGCGCTAGAGGAAGCAGAAGCAGATGCGGAACCGCCGCCGCCGCCGCCACCACCACGATGACCACGTCTGAAGCCACCGGGTCCACCAAAACCACCGCCGCCATATGGATTGCCGCCGAAACCGCCGCCGCCATATGGACCACCACCAAAACCGCCGCCGCCATATGGATTGCCGCCGAAACCGCCTCCGCCATAGGGGCCGCCGCCAAATCCGCCGGGACCGCCGCCAAAACCGCCGGGACCGCCAAAGCCGCCGCCGCCATATGGACCACCACCGAAACCACCAAATTGTGGCATAGCCGCCGCGACTGCAATCAGTAGCGCCAAAACAATCAAAGTCTTCATATTGATATAGCTTTTTTCTTCCCGCTTGTTTGCACGGAGCAGCTTAAAGTCCAACTGATGAGACGGCAATGCGTGCCCTAATCTATATATACCTGGTGCGTGCTCCAAAAGTGTCGGATCGTACAATTTGGCAGGCGGCTCGTGTGTGATAAATGGAGCTCGCTCCGAGACACTCGTCAATTTTCGGCGCTCAGAGCTTAAATCTGACCGGTTTTGCTTTTATTTCTAATTATCGGCAAGTTTCGGTATCATTATGATGTTCATCATGTTTGTTTTGTTGCCGTTTGGGCTCTTGACTCTGGCAATGCCGGGTGAATCCCAGTACTGCATAAATTTGCGGCGCTGTCTAGATTCGAGATCACTCGAGATCTTGTATTGTTTTGTACAATTTCAAAGCTATTTATTTTGATCAGCACAGCTTCCTCATAGGCGTAAAATCCCATAATATGATCCAACTAAATCAAACAACTATCATGGACAAGTTCAACTTGGAGAGGTTATTTGCCTTTCGAGTCATCAAAGCGTTAATTTATTAGCTAAACTAAGTTACTTATGTATATAGAAAGCCAAACAAGTTGGCGAACTTATAAAGATCTCAAACTAACTGAGAGAAGCGCTTGAAATCTTTAAAGTAATTTGCAAAAATTGCTCTAAAGGAAGTTTTAAGAGCTCAGCTAAGAGAGAGAGTTGCGTACAAAAGCCAGAGTCAACTTTAAAAGAGTTCTGGAGAGCAGTTTTGTTTATTGTCACTACAAACTATAATGACAGAGAAAAAAAATCTACAACAATCCGAATTTGAAATAGTCTGTAAAACCTAACAAGCAATGACATTAGTATATGTGGAACATATAAAGAAGACTCAAAAGAGCTCTAACATGTAAAGGGTCATCAATCTTGAGGTTTTTTTGATAAACCACGCGTTAGTTCTGTCAAGTTTTTTATTCAGTTTTCATTGCCATTTCATCATGGAAAAACTTACACCCGAACAACGTTTACAAATCGTACAATTATATTACGAAAATTCGCGTTCTGTAAAGAATGTTTTTCGCGCGCTTAGGCCATTTTATGGTCGCCATAATCAACCTACTGAGACCACTATTCGCATTCCATCAACAAATTTGAGAGCCAATATTCAATTTTGGATGACACTCGACCGAATAGACCTCTTCCAGCGCGTAGTTTATGGGCCGGTGGAAACATCGGTCAATATTTCTTCAAAAATTACGCTGGTCAGACCGTACCCGTCAATGGCGACCGTTATCGCATCATGATAACGAATTATTTGATACCTGAAATTGAAGCCCGAGATCTCGACGACATTTGGTTTCAACAAGACGGCGCTACTTGCCACCAAGCTCGTGAATCAATGGACATATTGAGGAACCAATTCGCTGAACAATTAATTTCACGCTCCGGACCGGTGAATTGGCCATCAAGATCGTGTGATATCATACCTCACACCGTTAGACTTTTCCTTTGAAAGGGATTATTTTTAAAAAGTGAATGGCAAGAACAGTTGTTTCTATTGATAATAAAGATTTTCCGATTCATTTGAAAATGATGATAGATTGATGTCCCTTTATATAAACATTCTATGAAGAAAATAAATTTTCAGGTGTTTCGGGACTTGGAAAAAAAATGGTTTTCAATTAAATTTAATACGTATATTTTTTTTATATATTTTTTTAAATTTATTTAAAAATTTTTTTTATTTTTAATTCTAAAATATTATTTTATTTTATTTTTATTTTTATTTTATATACATATAATTACAAAAATTTAATTTTTTTAATTTTTAAAATATTTGTATGTATTTGTTAACTTTTTTTAATTTTAAATATACTTTTGTTTTAATTTAAATTATTTTTTATATTTTTGAACATTTAAAAAAAAAATTTTTTTATGTTAGTTTTAAAATCTTGTGTAATTGTTATTATAAAAAAAATTGATTAGATCAAAATCTGTACATTGCTATTTTTTTCTATATTAAAGATAAGCAAATTTTTTTTAAGTTCAAAGTTTTATCTATTATTGAAAAAGAACTTTTCAAAAATCTTTATTTTTAAAAATTATTAATTTAAAAAATGATTAAAAATAATAAAAAAAAAATTTTAATGCACAAAATTTTTGCTTATTTTAAAATGTGATCTTCCAATAAAAAACAAATATTTAAATATCATTCTTCGTTTAAAATACAGGGTTTGTCAAAGTAGTACCTTAATATGTAGTATAGAGTTATCGATACTCTATAAATAGTCGAAATTAAATTACGTTACGTCCTTAACGATTCTCACTAAGTTTATAGGAAATTGTTATAAGTCGTAAAGTGATTATTAATGATGCTCAATTATTGCTTATAATGATAATCGGAATATTTCAATAAAGCGATCGATTATTTAAGAGGAGCGACAAAGTATAAATTATTATAGTCTTAGCCGTTATATTAGGAAACCATTTTTTATCGCCTTATATCGGTTCAAGGTAACGATTACTTCAAAAATAACTTAATAAAAATTTGATTTCAAATTATATTTTAGGATCTTCAAACTTATCGTATTAACAGTCTTTGATCTACTTTTTTTTTAATAAGTTGTAGAGTAAAAATGAAACTCATCCGGTAACAGACAGTGATGTTCCCCATATAAACTCCAGGCCTGAAAGCATCAAAATTTACCATAATTCAATGTCTTTAAATCTTTAGATGCATTTTGGATCTCTGACATCAGAACGACAACGGTTTTCGTTTCCAACGATTTTCGAAATGTTTGCATTTTTGCCTCTAAGATAATGGAACACTTTGGAATGGAACACACGGTTTGGTTATTGGGGTCTTTTAGGGATCTACAGTCGATTTCAAGACGATGACTGCTTTACAGAAAAATTTTTTGAATAATTTAATCAATTGAAGAAAAAGTTGGACTGCCGAATCAGTGGTGCAAATTGCTTAAATGGAAACCCTCTGTATAGCCAAACACTAGGAAAGAACCTAATTTAAAGTTCGATACAATTCGTATCCGCGCGCTGGTTAGGAATTTGGGGACAGTTCTTATCCTATATCTCTCTAATAATGACTTAAAAGATTTCAATATTTACAAAAGTTTTGTTTTATTCAGGTATACAAATAAAAAGGATACATTACAAATTAGCTTCTTAGAATTCTTCTTTGCGCCCTGGTTAGGCAGTCGGGAAGACTGAGCTAAATTGGCTAACAGAGATTGCCTGTTTTTCTTATTCTTAGTTTCCCATCAACTTTTTTGTTTCCCCGCTCACATTTAGCATTAGACTGTACAAGCTGCAATGAGACAAGGTTGTCTTTTTTTTTAGAAGTCCAACGCGCTATCCGCTGCGCCAAAGGGTCTTACTGAGACAAGGTTGTCTAAGGACTAGAGGAGTTGCAACTCGCTCCGATGAGCCCTATCGTCCATCACAAATCTTACATCGAAACTCATTCATCTCTGCCTGTGTCAAACATCAGGTAAGTCTGTAATACTCAAAATATTGATAGTGCAAGTAAATATGAGCACAACTCTCTGAGAAATGTAACTTAAATCGCTTAACCCTTAAGAGAGCAGCAAGTCCATAGATCTCTTAATAGCTAACTAGTATACTCGAAGATTTTCATAAAACTAAAAGAGAATTTAGCAAATTAGTCTGGAAAGGTGTGACAGACGGAGATCACAGTCTACTGATTAGAATATCGTGCTGTCTTTTAACAAAGTTCCCCAAAGAAACTTGTTAATTAAAAAAAGTTTGCGTGAAAGTGAGATAAAAATGAGATCAAGCGAATTTTTTACTCATAGCCAGCAAAAAGTAACCGATTTCAAGGCAATATTTATAACGATCATTAGCACACGCTGAAATTCTAGCTGAATATAAAAATTGTAAACAAAACGAGAAAAAATCCCACAACAAACAAAACAAAAACCTCAACACATCATAATGAAATGCTTTCAAGTGTTTAATAACACTGCGAAATGATCTTTCAAGCATTTATATTATAAGACTTAAATTTATAAACGAAAAAATATTTTAAAAATAAATGACATCAATTTTCTAAGTAAAAAACCAGTTTTAATGTCGTCATAGCAAAAATCTTAAGTTAATGATGCGCAGAACGGAGTTCAAGTGCGTGCAAAAAAGAACCATTCATCAAGTGGGCGGTGAATTTAAGGGGGTTTTCCCATACTAAAAAAAACCAGTAAAGTGTATCTAATAGAGCAATAGATATAGAAATTATAATAATTATTGCGTCTAGCTATTTAAAAATGAGCGTCTAAATTGTCGGTAAATAACAGACAGAGTTTATTTTATTACTAATTGTGCTGTATTCTTATTGTCTTGGTGATTTTTTAAAACAATAATTTATTCTAGAAGACTTTCAAATGCACTTAAAAAAATCAAGCACAACAAAATTTAAGAAACACCCATATTTTTTATAATTAAATGATTTAACTTTATCGTCGTCACCTGCGTCATGTATTTGTTGGCTAAGTGCGGCCGTTAGATGGCGCCAGCAAGTTTTTGTATATTTATCATCAACATATCATTTAAACATAATTAAAGTTAATCTTTTAGAGTTCGTGAGCACAGCCAACAATTAAACCAATAAATTTTAAAAAATATAGCTTTATTTTGGATGGTCATTACGTATACGCCTCTTTGTATTAAGTGTTTTTCTTACACGCAACTCCTAAGCTTTTTAATAAGAAAGTTTTCTATTTATTAATTTGCTAATAAATATTCTAATTTATTTTAAAACCTTACAAATGGTCTGTCAATAATTTTAAATCTCTTATATTTATTATAATGCACCTCTACTAACAACATTAAAGCTTTATTTATAACAGAAATTTAATTGAAAAATTTACTAATGAACTTCAAAACGATTCAAGATTTGTTCGTTATACGCTTGTTTCCCACCTTTGCTTTCATATAGACATACGCAAAAAAAAAGCCATATTCATGAATATTACGTATACGCTACATACACAAATGCAAAGCCTATACAAACTTCGAAATCCCGAAACCAAAGCATGCACTGCTTGGTATTTGAAAGTTACAATTTTCCAAAGTAGATAGGCCTAGATTCAGATTTTAAGATTGAACTATTTTATGCTCTTATTGCAAATCACTATCAATGCCATGATTTCAATTTCTAAACAAATTGTCTCAACAACGTTTCAAGATTTATTCGCTCTCTCAATATTTTTACTTTTATATAGACTGTTAGGCTTCAACGGGCGTTAGTCAAGCAAAGCAAAGGAAAAAAAAAACCTTTATTCATGCATATTACGTATACGCCACTTATGACTGCAAACACTTAAATTTGCCTGCGGGGAAGCCCACAACGATAGTCAAGAGATACATTGAGCTTATAAAGTATATAATTAATGCGTTCAAAATCGAATTCATTTAATTTGCAATATTTGCTCAAACAAAATGAAATAATATTAATCCATTCTAATTTCTCCCTGTTGTATTTAAATCTTTATCAATCGCTTGTCTCAACATTTACTGATTTATGCAAAAAGCCGTGCAAACTACGTTAATATAAACAACTTGATGTTCATATAATGTTTTAATTAAACCGGTCTTTTACTTTATAGATTTGCACAAATTAAATGTTTTGTTTTTATATAAGTCGCAGATACGTTTTAAATTACAATTTGTTTTTAGTGTTTATGTAAGTTTCAATTTTGAATTTGTTTTAGTTTTCTATTAGTTTTATGTTGTTTAAGTTAATTGATTGACATTTCAAATTTCTCGGCAGCGGCTGCATTTTAAGTAATAAATTAAAAACTATTTTAACTTGAATGTCCAATTAATGGCACAAAGAGCCAACAATTTATACATAATTACACCAGCTTGCAAGATTATATTAATTTTTTAGAGCATAAGCGTTTGTTGTAATATATTAATGTTTAATTTTTATTAAAAAATTATTTTTATTTAAAAAAAAAAAAAATTATTTTATTTTGTAAATTTCAGTATGTTTTTATTAAGTATTTTTTAAAGAGCTTTAAGTTTTCCCGAATTTATTGAAGGCATTACCAAATGATGAGCAAACGAGAACTTTAAATAAAACGCAACTGTGGCTACTAATACTTTCAGACGATATTTTCTTTTATAATTAAGAGTAATATTTCTGATGCCGTAATAAGGTAAAAATTTAATTAAATTCTATTTATCTTATATAAAAAATAAAATAAGTCAGTTTAAAAAAGATTCAAGCTCCTACTTATGCCAATCAATGATTTCCTTTAAATGAAAGACAAAAATTCTACTGATCTAAAGATTTTTTTAGGTTTTATTTTTTTAAGACTTTTTTATTACAGTATAAAAAAAATTCTCTTAAATGGGTGCCTGGTCATACTAATTTTCCTTGGCATGAACTTTGCACGTAAGCGCGACGCCCTGGATGAGAGCCATTCTACCAACACCAGAACCATATTGAGACATTAAAAGACACAACGTTGCTCCTTCGAGACAGACCCTACAACTGGCTTCAAATAGAAGAAGATTTTACAAGCCACCAGGATCTTAGTTATGCTACTGTTAGTAGTAGTGGACATTGGACACACTGAACATTGTAGTTGACAGGGTCAGCTTAGTAGGCTCTTCCAAAGCTGGTGACATTCCTACTCTCCTGAGTTTCTCGCCTTGTAGAACCATTTTGAGGATTCGATGAAGGTCCAGGTCCACTATGGGTACATTCGCCAGATCTTCAAAGAATGGTTTACCCAGAAACTGGGTGCGTTTCCTGAAATGTGCCGGGCAACCATATAGCAGGTAATAGATGCTATCTATCTCCTCCTCATCTTCGCAGCTACGGTAGAAGTCATGGTGGGGACGTGCAACATCTCAGCCATAGGGCCTATAATGCAGTGCTCCATTACAACTCCTTTGTTTTGGATTGTACCGTGGCCAGAGTGCTCGGGAGTTGCGACAACCGGACGCAGTGTCCCATTCTCTTTCCGCCTGAGCTCTGGCCCGTTCCCCTATTTTGCGTTATAACGTCCTGTAAGGGTCTGTTTATGTCCATAACCGCATGGTTAGCCGGCAGTGCTGAACCGTTCCTGGTGCACTCGTTCGTCTCCTCATACCCAAAAGAGAGTGATTGAGTGATAGAGAATACGGTTAAGCGGTAGTACCATGATACAGATAAGTTTGCTTTTCATGGTGTGCCAAGTCAGAGCCTTGATTGCAGCCTGGCTAAAGAAAAAAATTAGGAGGTTCTTTGGACTTTCGTCCGAGGTATCTATAAGTCTAGCCACTTTCCATTTTGCATATATCTCGGCCTGAAAAACGCTACACCAGTCGGGAAGACGTAATGAAAGCCTCGTCTAGAGCTCTTCGGAGAAGATGCCCGCTCCTGTGCCTTCTTCCGTCTTCGAACCATCAGTGTAGATCGTTAGCTTGTTCCCCTTAAAATGAGTTTTTTGCTACCAATCTTACCTCTCCGGGTACACAGCAACAAGCTTATCATTCCATTTCTGAAACGTGCAGTAGTACTATACCCGGTCCTAACAAGTACACATAACTCAGGTAGAATACTGCTAACCCGAAGTGGATGGCGTGAGAAGATTCTTCTTGTGGCTACCGCAAACTTCAGGAAGGTTCCCACTGGATCTGAACCTATAGCCTACACCCATTTTTCGAGAAAAAAAAAAAAAGTTTTTTGAAAATTTTCAATTGAACATTGAGGGTTGCGAATATTGTTTATGATGAAAAGCCAGTCTGCATATTATACTATATAAATTTGGGGGCCCTGGCTCCACCAAGCAGCTGCAACAATAAGACGAGCGATCCCAACGAATTGTAAACTGAAGCAACACGGTGGGCCTAAAGCAAGCCAAATAGCTTCTCGTTTCATATAACTTGAATATTGCAATGGGATACTGACTGGGGACTCTTATGGAATAACTGAGTAGGATAGGCCTGTTAGTTCTAAGAGATTAAGGACGAATACTCCCAACGCATGTTGCGCCTTAGAGTTGAGCAAACAACAATGGAGCCAAAAAAATTGGAAATATAAAATTAAAAATAAATTTAGCATAATTGTTTGCAAAAAGAAGTATGACCAAAACCAAGGAAAGGTTTGGTACAATGAAGACTGTGAACCAACAATTTTTGCGTTTAAGGAGTGATTTATTGAGTTCCATTGTGGTCGCGCTAGCATAGGTGACGCCGAGTGTTCAGGTCGCTCAAAATAGGTCGTTCCTAAATCGTCATACTAAAAAGACTGAAGAAAAGGTTGCTAAAGCTATCTCATGAGCGCAAGTTCAATGCATGGAATAATACTGAAATATTGGAGGAAAGTTTGCTAATCATATAGCCTTGTTATTATTATTTTATGATATTTAATGACCAATCCGAGGCCAAGATATTTTACTGAGCAACTGAGCTACAAATTGCTGTTCCAACCAACATACACACTAGGGTGGCCATTTTTGCAACATCTCACGATTTTACTAACGCCACCCCCTAAAAAGTTTCCTTTTTAACTGCATATAGCGCCTGTAAAATTTAAAAAAGATCCGAATGTATTTGATGGTCGCGGGAATAGGTCAAAGGTCATAACTTGCACTTTTTCCGTTTTTGACTGTATTGTTCTACGTAAACTTTAAAAACTTATTTCCAATCAAACAAATTATGGTTCAATTATGGTTTGGAACACATTTTTGTCAAACTTACGGTTTGGTATTTATGCATTCATATGAACATTGTTTATGACCTTTGACCTATTGCCGGACCCATCAAATACATTCGGATCGTTTTTAAATTTTACAGGCGCTATATGCAGGTAAAAAGGAAACTTTTTAGGGGGTGGCGGTTTTAATATCGACGGTTTAAAAATCCTCCATAGCAGCGGCGGCCACCCTAATACACACCCAATAGATATGATTGGAAGTTAAAGGATTATATGCATTTGAAAAATTCATCACTGGAAAAATCACCTATTTTCTGCGCTCTGAGAAAATCTATTGTTTGGGAGTAGTGAAAAAAAAGAAAGTGCGAAAAAATATCTCATATTTAAAAAGTCAGTAACTTCTAAGAGTACCCTCGTATCAACATAAATCGAAAAAATTTTACTCTTACATATTTGTTTACAGTCTAACAAAATGGTGGCCAAAATGACTGTAAACTAGTGTAATTTTAGATTGAAAATATGAAATAAATGTTTGTTCGTCCATCCGTCCGCTTGTCTGTCTGTCTGTCTATTTAATAAACTGTTGTTTATTAAAACCAAATCAAGTTAAAATACTATGCAGTATTCAAAAATTAATAAGTAATATTACAGCAGCTACCACAAAAATGAAATGCCAACTAATGAATGGATGAATGTTAATTATGCAAAACACAGCAAGCCCTCAGATCATCATACTGGCAAAAACAAAAATTGGTATCGCCATGCAGTTAAATTTTATTGGCAAGAACTCAAAAATATTTTATGCAAAATGTAATATGCAATTTTCGGTTTATTTGCCACGTTTATTGTTATTGACGTTTTTCGTATTGGGCCGCCTATTTAGCGGTTTTGGTCGAAATTGAATTACCCGCGTATTTTGCAGCAGCAAAAACTATTCAATTTGTTGTGCAGCTGCATGTGTGTAGCTGTGTGTGTTTTTATACCTATGTGTGTGTATCTGTGTTCGCGCTGGCTAATGAACAAAGGCCAAACGTTTGGTGACAGCGCATTTTGTGTATTTAAATTATTTAGTTTTAATTAAAATGTTGGCTCCGGGCATACTTTTAGGCTGACGCTTTAATTTGACGCACGTTGCTAATAAAATGCTTTAAAGCAGGCAACATTTTAGCCATAAAAAAAGTAAAAAAAACAACAAATGATACGGCAACAATAACAGCTGCAAACAGCAAAACGTGGCAGCATTTTCGTTTCCGGTTTCCTGTTTACATTTGGCAACACTGCAACGTCTTCAAATTATTATTAGGTATATATTTTCAGAATATTATTTTATTTCTTTATTTTATGCGCTATACCAAGTCTACTTCAAAATTTTGAAGCGCTTGTAACTTTGTATCTTTGCGTCTTTATATCTTTTCATCTTTGTATCTTTTCATCTTTGTATCTTTGTATCTTTGTATCTTTGTATCCTTGCATCTTTGTAACTTTGTAACATTGTAACTTTTTATCTTAGTATCTTAGTATCTTAGTATCTTAGTATCTTAGTATCTTAGTATCTTAGTATCTTAGTATCTTAGTATCTTAGTATCTTAGTATCTTAGTATCTTAGTATCTTAGTATCTTAGTATCTTAGTATCTTAGTATCTTAGTATCTTAGTATCTTAGTATCTTAGTATCTTAGTATCTTAGTATCTTAGTATCTTAGTATCTTAGTATCTTAGTATCTTAGTATCTTAGTATCTTAGTATCTTAGTATCTTAGTATCTTAGTATCTTAGTATCTTAGTATCTTAGTATCTTAGTATCTTAGTATCTTAGTATCTTAGTATCTTAGTATCTTAGTATCTTAGTATCTTAGTATCTTAGTATCTTAGTATCTTAGTATCTTAGTATCTTAGTATCTTAGTATCTTAGTATCTTAGTTTCTTAGTATCTTAGTATCTTAGTATCTTAGTATCTTAGTATCTTAGTATCTTAGTATCTTAGTATCTTAGTATCTTAGTATCTTAGTATCTTAGTATCTTAGTATCTTAGTATCTTTGTATCTTTGTGTTTTTGTATTCTTGTATATTTGTATATTTGTATATTTGTATCTTTGTATCTTTGTATCTTTGTATCTTTGTATCTTTGTATCTTTGTATCTTTGTATCTGTGTATTTTTGTACCTTTGTACCTTTGAATCTTTGTATATTTGTATATTTGTATCTGTGTTTCTGTGTTTCTGTGTATCTGTGTTTCTGTGTTTCTGTGTATCTGTGTATCTGTATATCTGTATATCTGTATATCTATATATCTTTGTATCTTTGTATTTTTGTATCTTTGAATCTTTGTATATTTTTATCTGTGTATCTGTATATCTGTATATCTTTGTATATTTTTATCTGTGTATCTGTATATCTTTGTATCTTTGTATTTTTGTATTTTTGTATCTTTGTATCTTTGTATCTTTGTATCTTTGTATCTTTGTATCTTTGTATCTTTGTATCTTTGTATCTTTGTATCTTTTTATCTTTGTATCTATGTATCTATGTATCTATATATCGTTGTATCTTTTGTATTTTTGTATTTTTGTATCTTTGTATATCTGTATCTTTGTATTTTTGTGTCTTTGTATCTATTTATCTGTGTATCTTTGTATCTTTGCATCTTTGCCCATCACTTAATATTTCTTTATCTGTATAGAGTATTAAAGAATTTGTCTGAGTTTGCTTAATTTTCTAGACATTTATCTTTACTTGTGCTGCTACTTGCGCATATTTACATTTATTTTATTGCCTAACATAAATTCAAGTAAACAAAAGTGCACAATATTGTCAAATCGACAAGAGCAACAACAGCTAGCACGACAACGAGGACGACAATATCTGTGACCAAGCGCCATATAAAATGTGACCCCCAAACAGGATGAACTTCGCGGCTCTGCCATGCAAATAAAAGCGACTCTCACACCGACACACACATGCCGCAACAACTGTTGCAATAATACAAAATGGCGAGATGAACGTGGAAACGCCAGCAGCTGTAGCCATTGCCGTTTGTTGCAGCTCTTGCCGCATGCGTTTCCGCTTTTATGCTCTCTAAAGTGCACCACAGGGGTTCATTGTCCTTGTGCAAATTGGTCTGAGTTTATTGCCAATGGCTAGAACATAGAACATAGAGCTCCAGACGACCCGTCGAACCGTCGTCGTCGCTGTCGTTGGTCGGCTACGTCCAACAGCTGCTCTTTGGCTCTCTCTCTGTTCATGTCCATGTCTATGTCTTGGCAATAAAATTGCACTTTGAGGCTGCACAAAGTTTGCTTAAGATTTCAATTTGTTGCCAGAGTTGCCACAGTTGCCGCATTGTATGCAACAATTTGCAATAGTCAGATTGCTACGGTTAGAAACTTAATGATAAATGTTCTTAAGCACAACATAAAACTTTATCCCCTGCCTGTAATTGAGGCTTTTTGCAGCAGCGCTGCCATTTAAGAGATTTATGTTCTCAAACCAGCTAAACGTCTTCAACTGTGCGCCATAAGTCTTACCATAATAGGCAATTAATTGGGGCCAGCTTTAGTACTATAGCAGCAAGTTTTCGCAGAATTCTTTAAAGCATTATAGATAGTATGTACTACAAATCGTCAGATTCAAGCACAACTTGTTTATGCAAAACTCGAAACTTTTCATGTGTCAGCCACACACAAGGGTTAACTAGTAAGCCTCCTAACCATACATATTTAATAATGTTGCTACTTGAGCAACTTAAGCCAAGGATCTTAATAGCCGTCAGCTGTCACGTCAAGGGCGTCACGTGAGTTTGTGACTTTTTGGAATAGATGACGTAATTACCCACACTCTTGATCCATTAAGTTGATGTTTTTAGTGCCTTGACGAAATGAAAACTTTTAATATGTTCATAATAAATCGCAAGTTATGAAATATTGTAAAATAACGTGACGAAATACAGTCAAAGAAGCTATAACACAATACCTGACTAAAGTTTATGTTTCCAAGCTATTAAACAATTAAATTTTTAAGATGGCTGATAATTTCAGACAGTTTTTTGTATGTTTTTGAAAAGAATTATTATATCGGTGGAACAAGTTATTTTATCTCAAAAAGCAATTGTTTATCTAAGCCATAAAAAATTTCTAAAACTATCAGACCATCCTAAAACTTTCCTAGCGCTTAATACAACAATGCAATACCAACTTTGGATGTGAAAAATTTTGACGAAAACGGGACTACGAACCATATATCCTCAGAACAATGGGTACTCTTTTTTTTTTTGATATTTACTAACCAAAAATCAAAACAGCTGATTACCAAGAAACAATCAGTCAATGCCATAACGACTTAATTTTAATAAGCGCAGCTTTGTTTTTTCCAAGAATCCTCTATAATATATATAGAGACTTAAAACAAACTAGTTACTTACTCAACAGCGCCAGCGACGATAAAAAATAATATTTATTGTACTAAGCCCGTGCCATAAAATTATAAACGATCCTACAAATAGCTAATTAAGCTATTAGTTAATAACACACACTTAAAGTTTTTAATTAAAATAAAGCACAATTTATTCGTGAATTTTAATACTCATTAACAGTTCGAGGTAGTTTTTAGGAGAACTAACTTAACCAGCTGCTGCTGAAGCTGTTGCACTGGCTGAGGCCTTGCCGTAGCCACCACCTCCGTAGCCACCGCCGCCATGCCCAGCGCCGCCGTAGCCTCCTTTGCCACCGCCGCCGTAGCCACCGACGCCGTGGCCACCGAGGCCACCTGTGTAACCGCCACCACCGATTGGTACGCCGCCACCGCCGTGACCGCCGCCAAAGCCGCCAGCGCCTGCAGAACTACCAGCGGAAGCACTACCACCTCCAAAACTGCCGCCTCCAGGACCACCGCCGCCATAGCTGCCGCCTCCGTGCTTACCGCCGCCAAATCCACCACCAGGAGCACCGCCATAGCCGCCGCCGCCGAAGCCTGGCCCACCGTGTCCGCCGCCGCCGCCAAGACCACCACCACCGCCATGACCGCCACCTCCGAAACCACCGCCGCTATGGCCGCCTCCTCCAAAGCCGCCGCCACCAAGACCACCACCGCCGCTATGGCCGCCACCTCCAAAGCCGCCGCCGCCAAGACCGCCACCGCCGCCATGGCCGCCGCCTCCGAAGCCGCCGCCGCCAAGACCACCACTTCCGCCATGGCCGCCACCTCCAAAACCGCCGCCGCCGCCTCCATGCTTGCCGCCGCCTCCGTAGCTGCCACCGCCAGTGCCTGCACTAGAGCCTGCTGAAGAGGACGCTCCACCGCCTGCACCACCAAGGTCATTGCCAAAGCCGCCGCCGCCTTGGCCACCTCCACCATGACCGCCTAGACCTCCACCGCCTAGCCCACCGCCGCCGCCATGGCCGCCTCCACCGCCTAGATCACCGCCGCCAAAGCCGCCGCCGCCATGGCCGCCTAGACCTCCACCGCCTAGATCACCGCCGCCAAAACCGCCGCCGCCGCCGCCATGACCACCTTTACCACCGCCTCCAGCTCCTGCTGAAGCCGAGGAAGATGCACTGGCAGAACTGCCAGCACCACCGCCGCCACCGCCGCCGCCATAGCCGGCCGAAACTACAGCCGCACAAACACTCAATACAATAAACAGTCTCATGTTCTGGACCCTTGGCACAAAACTAACTGAGCCTCCAGAAAATGCTGAGCTTTTATAAGCGCACCGTTCCGCAGCTCAATCTCAGAAAAAAAAAGCACAATCGATCATTGCGTCGAGAAAAAAATAAATAGAATAGAGACCGAAGCCGACTACTAACAAGCAAATACAAAACACTAGTCACGTTCTGAAAAACCGGGATCTCGGGTCAAGCGAAGCACAACTTTAATTAACCCACGGAGAGAGGCAACAACAACAGCAGACGCCAACCCATTTATCATTATTCAAATATGGTATATTAGTAGTATTATTATTCTATATTTTGTTAAATACAAAACTTTTTTTTTATTATTAATTTGTTGTTTTAAACCATATTGTTGCTTTTGGTTTATATAAACAAACATCGACGTCATCTTGTCTCATTTTGTATAGTAATTATTTTGCTATGATTATGAGATGTTTAAGCTAATCAGTGGCATTATAAAACTATTAAAGCTTACAAATGCACTTGACTTCGGGGTTCAACTGTCTCATTGGAATTGGATTGGATTAGTTTAGATTAGTTTGGCTCTCGTAATAATATTTCATTATATATTTTTAATTAAAATGCATGCGCTGATAGCTAATTACGACGCAAGGTAAGTGTGATATCTGTCACCATTGAGTCAAGAGTTATTTCAGGAACGCATGAGCTTATATAAAGTATTTATTTTCATATGATGGCTACGTGAGGTGAGACCTTGCTCTATTTTATGCATCCGAAATGAGAGTGATTAATCAATCAGCAAAAAATCTAAAGCCAAGCTAAACTTCTTACGCCCAAGAAGTGTTCTCTCGGTTCGTGCAAGAAGTGTTGCTCTTTAACGAAGATGCGTTGGAAAGCTTCGTCAGCTCGTGCTTTAGTGCAAGAACCCAGCGCCCAATTTGCACTTCCATAGTGCCCAGTGTTAACTTATAAGCAAGCCTGCGCTCAATTCGGCATATTATTCAAAATTTTGAAGTGCGTGATTTCATTTAGTTTCTAAAGGTTGCACCCTATAGATGAACTAGGACAAACCATTCTCTTATGCATCTAAAGTAGCATGTTTCATAGTACCGCACTCAATCCATCTTAATGTATACTTTTTTGGTGAAAAACTTTATAGCACTTGGAGCTATTTCAAGATCATCAAGATTACTTGAAAAATTATTTTAAAAGATGACTTTGGCATACCCTGTACCATTAGATTTCAATTAAATCCGGCACATTACTTCAGAATAAGACATATAATCTGAAAGTTTGGTTGCTCTAGCTCTTACCATCTCCGAAAAGCTCCATGTTTTAGCAGCAAAAATGAATGATGAATGATGGAACCTAAAAAGCTAAGCAATATACCATCCGAATCAAATTTTCAAATTCACTTTACCGAATAAAGGCAAATCGAAAGACTGTTATTAATTTTAAGTAAAAAGGATTATATTTAAAAAAAAAAATGTAGTACTTTAGAACAGGGTTATAAATAAGGTTCGAATACGAATACTGCCCAAAGGAAAATCGCTCTCATTGCTATGATCAGTAAACCTGCAAAAGAAGAGTCGGACCCCGAATCATACCGTCTAATCAGCCTCCTCCCCATTCTTGCCAAAGTTCGGGAGACGTAGTAGGCTAAAAGGATCAATGAACACAACAATTTTTTACCTGACCATCAATTTGGATTTAGGTAAGGACACGGCACCGTCGAGCAGGTAAATAGAGTGGCTAATCATATTCTCAAAGCGTTCGACGACAAAGAATACTGTTTTGGGGTATTTTTGGACGTCAAACAGGCGTTTGACATAGTTTGGCTGATCGGTCTTCTGGCTAAAATTAAGACCTTGCTTCCTGCTCCGTACTTTGGCATATTGCGATCATACCTCGAGGACAGCAGATTCCAAGTCAAAATCAAAAGTACGCTTTCACAACACAATAGTGGCACCTACTTGGTGGTACGCTATCCAAATCTGGGGTATGGCAGCTCGCTCGAATCGCTTATGTATGCAGACGTTCCAAAATAAGGCATTGCGCCTTATAACTGGTTGCGATTGGTACGTAAGGAAATCGACTCTGCACCACGACCTCAATCTGGATACAATGAGCGTCTAACCAGACACACAAACAGGCTGGCGAAAAACTTACTCAATGATAACCCAGTAACAAGATTAAAAAGGCGTTCGTTGAAAAATTTATTTCCCTAACTCCTGCATTGTTATAACGGCCTGATTTGGCCTTAAGGCAGTTCATGTCCAATGATGGCTCCAGCTGCACCCTGGATTGGCGACAATAAAACATGTGATAAATGCAATATACAAAAATACAATATAAAAAGATGGCGTACGTTAAAGTCGGGCGCGGACGACTTTGGGATACCCTGTACCACTGCTTGCAATCAAATCCGGTAAATTGCTTACGAACACCAAAAGACATTTGCCAAATTAGATTATGATACCTTCATAAACAACCAAAAACAGACGAATTTTTAATCAAAAACTTTTTTTCGACCGATCGGCCCTATGGGAGCTATATGATATAGTCAACCGATTTTGATAAAATTTGGTACAGTGTTGAAGATCTCTAAAAAACTTCTGAATGCCAAATTTGGTTACAATATCTTCACAAACAAACGAAACACAACCAATTTTGTACAAAAAGCGTTTTTTTCGACCGATCGATCCTATGGGAGCTATATGATATAGTCAACCGATTTTGATCAAATTTGGTACAGTGCTTGGGAACTCTAAAAAACTTCTTAATGCAAAATTTGGTTACAATATCTTCACAAACAAACGAAACACAACGAATTTTGTGCAAAAAACAAATTTTTGACCGATCGATCCTATGGGACCTATATGATATAGTCAACCGATTTTGATAAAATTTGGTACAGTGCTGGGGGTTTCTTCCGATTGCCAAATTTGGTTATGATATCTTCATAAGCAAACGAATTATCCATCGAAAACTTTTGCTTTTTTTCGAGGTCCTCTGAAACACCCCTATGGGAGCTATATAATGTAGTCCCGATATCAAAAAAATGAAATAAACTTGTCTCCTATGGATTAATAAGGGATCTTATCTGAAAGTTTGGTTGCTCTAGCTCTTACCATCTCTGAGATCTCGGCGTTCATACGGACAGACGGTCAGACGGACAGACGGACATGGGTATATCGACTTCTCTAGTCACTCTGATCATACTTTAGGTAACTTTGGGGGGTCTCCGACTTCTCCTTCTGTACGTAACATACATTTTCGGCTTGCACAAACACAATATACCCTTTGTACCATACGGTACAGGGTATAAAAAAAAAATACGAGTACTTGTATATTATTTTTTTGATTTGAAAAGCAATCTAATCTTATTCATTTTTTTCGAATTGGAAACGAGCCATATGTTAAAAACCAATGTTTGAACATACTTATGCTTAGTAATTACATACAATTAGAATGCTCACAAATTCGAAATTCAAGGAATTAGAACCAAATTTTTCATTGCATTGGAAGCTCTGAAAATGGAACTGCTAGTTCTAATTTGTGAGCAAATTTATATTTCTCGAAAATTTTGTTTGTAAACTTATTTAATTATATATAATTTTTGAAATAATCATAACTGACCTTACAAAGGTGTGGTGTAGTGATTAAAAGTTGTATTTAAAATTTCAACAGCCACTTACAGGCGTAATCGTGTTTTTAATCATTGTGTGTTTGGGCATGACTTTTATCGATAGGTCTGCCAAAAGGCAAAATTACATACGAGAATATGTGATCTACAGAGTGAGTTAGAAAAAAAATAACTAAAAATAATTGTCAATAAATATTCAACTTAAAGTTAGCATAAATAGAATCTAAGAATATCAAAGAATATTTAAAAAATTATTTTAATATAAAATACGTGCTTTTTTAATCCTATTTTGGCGATTCGGTTTAATTCCACACGCAACATACCATTTGGTTTCAAAGCACATGAAACATTCGGTTTGGTGGAAACGGGAGCACCAAATATTCGGTTTCAAAGCGAATCCGAATAAAACATGTGGATTCGGTTACCGGAGCACGGCTGAATATTTAGACATACGTAGCCATTTAAACGTGGATTTTTAAATTAGAACTGCCAAAAAAAGTGACGCTCTGCTCTATCTCATGGATAAGCAATTCATTTTGTACTGCGGAAAGGAATCGTTTACAAATATCGTCCAAATATTGTCAACAAAACGCAAAAAGAATAGTTTGAGCTAAGAAACTAAAATGAAAATATTAAATGATTGATATGATTATAGTGTGTGGAAGTCAGCTATCAGCTATATCAAATCAAACAAGCTCGCGATTATGGAAGCAATTGCAGGCCAAAAACAAAAAACGATGCACCAACAGGAGTACCCAGAGTTGGAAAGGCTTCTATATGTATGGTTTTCAAAGTCTACTTTGTCGGGGCCGATTATAAAAGAAAAGGCAAAACAAATTTCTGAACGAATCTATGCAAACAATGCCGAAAGTGGGTTCACCAAATTTAAAAAGCGTCATAGCATACGTAACCTTAAAATTACCGGAGAATTACTGTCCAGTGCCGTCGAGACCATCGCTCTATTTTTACACAAGCTACGTGCAAAGATTGAAGAAATGATACTGGTAAACCAACAAATTTATAAAGCCGATGAAACAGGTCGCTTTGGCGATGGTCAGATGGATCTCACAAACTTAAGCCGCTCGTAATTGAAAAGGCACATCAGCCTAGCTGCTTTAAAGGATTCAATAATGCACTTTTACATGCAAACTCTAAAAACGAATGAATGACGTAGCGCGTTTTTCATGACTGGTTTCATAAATCTTTTATCGCTGAGGTAAAGAGACTTTTATGTTTCAGAATTTTTTCTTTTATAGGTTACCCGTTTTTCATTAGCAAATAATTTGCCACAAAAGGCTGACTGACTATTTTGTCAGTCGCCCCTGGACGGAGCATTGGAGATCTCTATTAATAACTGTTCGAAGAGAACAAGGACCTACAGTTTATATGATGCTTGAATTAAAATTACAAACACTTTTTGTTAGCCAAATAAGCGCCTGGCCTTTAAGAATAAATATTTTCTTTAAGTAGTTGACCACTTCACAGATAATCTTATCACAAAAAAGATACACTTCGTTTAAAACTAGGGGACTTATGAGTTTTTCTAGTTTACTTTAACATAAACCAGAATAAACTCAATTCTCAGTTATTATATTTAGTACGATTTTTTCTTAACGGACTTAAAGCTCAACTGCATTTAAAGCAACATGGCTTTTATCTACTCTATTACAAGATTTTTCACTTAAGCCAAAAACACCAACAAAAAAAAAAGAAAACTACAAAAGTGTTGGCTGGAAAATCGAGCAACAAACTCGAGATGCAAATGTCAGACAGTGTGGCCTGAAAGCATAAGCAGCTCAAGGAAGTCAGATACAATGCTCCCGAGCAACAACAACAACAACAACTACAGTGATAACAACAAAGACAACGACAAGTAGCAAAAACCAAGAGCAGCTGTTGAGAAAATGGCATGTGCATACAAGAAAATTGAAATTTTCCTCAAGAAAAACCTGCTTGCAAATGCAAGTATATGTATGTGTGTGCAAGCACTTTGTATCTGTATCTGTGTATCTTTATAAAATCTGTTACAGTTACACTGGGCCAAGTCATTTTAGTCATTGCAAAATAAACCAACAAAAAAAAACACACGACTTCCGTTTCCGTTCTACTGCTCTTGCATATTTAATACTAACAAATGTACTTAAATATTTAAAGCTCTAGCTAGCAAATAAATAAATAAATATTAAATAGTATTGTACTTACAAATATAGCTAAAAATCTATTCTAGGCCACGTCCCAGGCGTGTGCGCAAGCTGCCACGCCCAGCTTCTTCGGCACGCTGCTGCTTGCCCAGCACTTGCAACATGCGTCTATAAAGCAAACGCCGCACATCCATGGCCCACAAAAAGTCCATGTGATTGAAATCTTTCATGGGCACCAAGTATTTGCCTATGGGATTGCCCAAATCCTCACACATGGACTCCACATCGTGTGGATGGCAGAGCAAATCATTGGAGGAGTAATATACATAGGTGGGCACAGTAACCAGACTTAAATTATAACGTGGAGGCACATGCTCACGATAGAGCAGCATGTTCTTGCTGGAACTATAGCTGTAGGGCGCAAAGCGACCGTTCTTGATGATTTGTATAAAATGCTTTACCTGCTTGGCGGCCACACCTGCAGGATAGTGGCCCAGAATGACGGAAAACATTTTCTGCAAAGAATCAGTTACAATAAACTTGACAACAAGTTAGCATGTGTTATGATATGGTATGGCTTACTCTGTTAAACTCATTCCAGTTGCGACCCACTATGCCAAAGACGGCTTCTATGCATAGACGCTCTGTTTCTTCGGTCATGCGGCAGAGGAAACGAAATTCACCATTAAACATTTCGGAAATGGAACTGCCCACAAGACTCTGGAAATAAAGGGGTTTGAAGGAGTTTTTATAAGTTCGTAGCCACACAAAAATATTGATTTCCTATATAGGAGGTCAAAACTTGATAACATAACCTCAAATAAAATGCATAAAAATATTTTTTCGAGTACTGCTTATTGTATTATATTTTTTGGGTCACTAAATCCGAATCCAAAAACAATAGATCGTCAAGAACCCTTAAAATATCTCGCTTTATGGGGGTTTTTGAGGTTATGTCAGAACCCTGATGTGCAGCGGCTTTTTGAATCTCTGATTTGGATGTATAGGTCTATAAATTTATTATTATGTATTTTTCTAGTATAAAAAAAAATTTTGAAAAAATGTAAGCTAAGAAAATTTTAATTTTGATACACTTTCTTAAATGAAATGTTGACAGATGTAAGTTATCTTTCTAGGATTAGAATTTAGAAAAAAAAAAACCTAGACAAATTAAATTGGCGAAATACGGTCGCAAGTGTTGCGGAAAGTTTGTGAAAATTGCTGTACCAGATTGCACTTTGCGGCCAAAATTTGAAAGGGATTATCTTTGAAAAGTGAATGGCAAGAACGGTTCTTTCTTTGATAATAAAGATTTTCCGATTCATTTGAAATTTTTGTGGTTTTTGTACTTTAAAAAAAAACCTCAAGATTGCTGACCCTTTAGTATACTGATATGAATTGTAAACAACACTGAGAAAAATTACGATCATTGCATGCCTTTTACTAAATATTATTTCTAGATTCAATAATAGCAGAAAGACTGATGAAGGGTGCGAGAATAAAAATCGATTTTTTCGATGCCTTTAACTGGAAACATCGATGTATCGATATATCGAAATTTCAATTCAATTCAATTCAATTTATTGCATTTTCATATTGTTTTATAAGGCTTGTGCTATTAATATACATATTTCTTAAGAGCTCAAGACCCCAGTCTTTTTCTACTTTGTTATAAAAATGGAAATATATCGAAATTTAAATCAATATATAATATAATGAATGAATATTTTGTTCCGGCCATAATTGTCGTTTTTAAATTGTGTAAGTGTTCATTATAAGCGTTCCTAAGCCCAAAATTATTCCTGGATCTTGAAAAAAAAGTTTTGAAAACATTTTACATGGAAATGACTTGTAAAGTACACTGAGAAAAAAATTGCGATTATTGCTACGTTTTTAACAAATGGTATTTCTTGATTAAGTGAACGCGGAAAAGTTAATTTCTTTAAACATAGTAAGCATTCTTAAGACTTCTTAAGAGTTTTCATTTTTTTTTTTGTTTTTTTTGAAAATCGTTTTATTGTAAGCGTTCTTAAGCGCATATTTTATTTTTTTTTTGAAATTCTTGATTACGGCAGCATAATGCTTGAAGCTTGAAAAAAAGTTTGCAAACATTTTACACTGAGAAAAAATTCGATTATTTCAACGTTTTTAGCAAATCGTATTTCTCGTTTAAGTAAACGCGGAATAGTTAATTTCTTTATACATAGTAAGTATTCTTAAGACTTCAAAAGCGTTCTCCGTTTTTATTTATTTTTTTTTAAATCTTAATTTTTGCAAAAAAAAAAAAAATTGTGAACGTTCTTAAGCACATATTTGATTTTTTTGCAATTTCTGGATATCGGCAACATAATTCTTGAAGCTTGAAAATATAATAAAAAAAATATTTTTCAATGAAATGACTTGTAAAGTACACTGAGTAAAAAATTGCGATTATTTCAAGGTTTTTAGTAAGTAAACGCGGATAAGTCAATTTCTTTAGACATAGTAAGTATTCTTAAGACGTCTAAAAAAAGCGTTCTCATTTTCTTTTTTTTTTTTTGTTTTGAAAATCTTGATTTTTGCAATAAAAATCGTGAAAAAAATTTTAGAATTTTTCGTTTTCTATTTTTCATAAATTAAAAAGAAAATATTCACAAACCCAGCATTAAGACTTCAAATGCTTACAATGAAATGCGTTTTGAGAGTTTTTTTTTTTAATCAAAAATTATTCTCAAATTAAGATTTTCTTTCTTCAATCGAGCGCAATGGTTCATAAGATCATTCTAAACTTTCTGCAATCAAAAATTTATGTCTACAAAAACTCGCTCTTAAAATAAGAATTTTACTCTCAATAATAGATAATAATCTTCCTGGTATAAGATTAAATTATACTATTAAATTATACTATATATATACAGTCAATTTGTATGGAGCCGAAAAAACGTTCTGGGGCTCACAGCGATTTTGATTCTTTGGGTCATTCTAAGCAACTTTGCGCAAGAAATAATGGGTCTAAAATGAACTTCCAGTCGCCCACTTTTTCAAAATAGGTTTTTTTTCAAAATATTCCAAAATCGACTTAAATATTGCATTCAGAACAAAAAAAAAATGACCCATCCTAATATACATATATATATTTTCAGAGAGAAATTTTTTATTTTTTTTATATACCTTAATATTTTTAAGGCCATTTGTAGATATTAAAAATTTCCTTCAAGTTCCCTTGGCTATATCTAGTTCCCTGCATTTAACTAATGTTCCTTAAAATTTTCCAAATTAGTATGATATTATTCGATTCGAAATTCCTTACACACTTTTTATAATTATAAACCAGTGTTCGGCACGATCCTATCTCACGTATATAGGGTTTAGTGGCGGCAGCGACGTCAGTCGACCCATGTTATAAACTCATTTAGATTTATTGTAATTTTTAAGACTTAGCTTTTGCTATCTTTAAATGAACTTTAAGCTATGCTAGAATCCCTTTACGTCACAAAATCTTCTAATCTCCTCTCAGTGGAATAAAAACCTTAACTTGTTCTAGTGTCGCCACATGCTTATATTTATCAACTTACATTAAAGTACAAGCTAATAGCTCGTATATACGGATGATCCTCGGTTTCTTTGGCATACACAGCCGGTGCCATGGCCTGCATCATAATCACCTTATCATTGTATGCCGGCCTCGTGGCACACATGACAAAGAACGCTGTGCAACCCTGGGAATGACCAGCATATTGCAGCTTCTTATAGCCCGTTGACTTTAACACATGATCAATCATGGCAGGCAAATCGTAAATACCAATCTCATGCCAACTAAAGTCCCAGAACTTGGACTCATCCGGATCAAGTGTTGTGTGATTGCGTGAATAGCGATTACCACGTGCATTGCCCAGCCAGACATCATAGTTATGGTCAGCCAGCAGATATGCTGCAAAGACAATGAGAAAATTTAAAGCAGTTGGACAGTGACTCGGGAATACTCTGCAGTAATTTTCAAAAGAACAATTCCTTTTTTTGTTCATTAAACCCCCATGAGTTAAATTTTGGGATCATTCAAAAGAAAGCAGGTTTGAAGCTGATACATATCTCTTGTAAAGAGGGTTAGGTTAGGTTAGGTTGAGTAGGCAGCTCAGTCAGTGACTGATATCACTCAGAGACCATGCGGTCCATTGTGTTGCCAAATTGTGAGAGAAAGGAGGAAGGAATTGGAGAAGGGGATGGGGAGGGGTATAGGAGGATCAAAAACTGTAGGGCATCCCTATTCATCTACGTCTCTCCTATTACAAAACCATTTTGAGGATTCGACAAACGCAGCCAGATCCGCCATGGGCACGTGAGCCAGACTACCCAGATCCTCAAAAGAATGGTTTACACAAAAACTGGGTTCGTCTTCTTAGAAGCGCCGGGCAGTCGCATAGCAGGTGTTGGATGCTTTCCGTCTCCTCTTCGTCTCCGCAGCTGCGGCAGAAGTCGTGATGGGGAACGTGCAGCATCTCAGCCATATGGCCAATAGTGCAGTGCCCCATTACAACTCCTACCATCATTCTGATCCTGTTTTTATGGGAGCGCAGGAGTTCAGATGTTCGCCTTGGATTATACCTTGGCCAGAGTACTCGGGAGATGCGACAACCGACACCGAGTCCCATTCTCTTTCTGCCTGAGCTCTGGCCGTCTCCCTAACGACGTCCTGTAATGGTCTTTCTATGTCCGTGACCGCAAGATTAGCTGCCAATGCTGAGCCGTTCCTGGCGCACTCATCCGACGCCTCGTTACCAGGTACACCAGCAGAGAGTGATTGAGTGCAAAGAGAGAAGTGTGTAAGGTTTACCAGAGAACGGAGCCAGATATTATCACAAATTTGCAAACGTAACCTTCACGTACACACTATCTCACTATCACTCTTAATATATCCCAGATCTCGGTGTTTGGACTGACAAACAAAAGCACAGACTGACAGACATGGCTCAATCAATAACCGAGTCAATGCTGATGAATACTCTTGACCCTAAAGGGTATACAAATTCTTGTACATAGAGAGAGAGAGATAGAGCCAAAGAGCCTGCAAGAATGCAGTACAGTGTTGCCTGGCACGTTAATCACTTGCTTTGCCATTAATCACAAAAAGAGGCGTTGTCTTTGGCACCACTGCCTTTGACTCTGGCTGTGGCCAGACCAATACAATCACTCAAGATGATTGCCAAACTCACCCAGACTAACATTAGGACCCATGATGACATAGCCCGCCGAGCTGTCAACCAGGCCGTGTTGCAACAAAAAGGGCTGAGCGCCATCTTTGCGTATACGATGCATGGTCAGTATGTAGCCATCGTCGGTGGTCACATGATGCACTTCCGCTTGGTAGCCATATTTAGCAATTAATTTATCCTGTTGATGAAAAGTGTAAATAGTTGATGAGCAACTACACTACAGTGTGGACAACATGCAATTTATGCCAGGCCATTAATCTTGAACAGGACAGCACAACATGCAACATGCAACATGCAACAACACTTGCCACAGTTAGATTCGAGTCCTGTTTGATGTTTTTGCGTTGTAATTTCTCCTCAAGCGTTTCATCTTCAATGCTTTCTTCCTCCTCTTCCTCGCCCTCGCCCTCCTCCTCTTCATCTTCATCGCCGCCTATTAACTGCGCCTGCATGCGACTTATAAGCAAACAGAATACCAGCAACAACTGCAGCTTTAAATGTCGCATTGCACGTAACTTAAATAAAAATTGAATTTTTTATTTATAAAAAGTTACACGAATTTTACAATAATAATAAAAAAGCGTTGAAAGTGAAACTGTTTTTATTTATTGTTGGTTTCTTTTGGCGCGCGCTTCTTGGATTTATTTTTATTCGTTGATACTCGCAATACGATGTCAACCTTAACGCAACGCGTCGCGCTCTCAACTAAACAAAAAGATATAAAACACAAAATTGTCAATGCTTTGGTCAAGCGCCGACGTCGACGTCGCAGTCGCCGTCGCGCATGCGTCGACGCAACGCTGCGCGAACTTCAAATTAAAAGAATGCCGAAAACTTTCGATCTCACAACAATAACAACAAATATGAAAATACTCATAACGCAATGAGTTTTACAAGGTGCTGTCAAAAAGTGCTCGAGCTTTATACCACAAATGACGTCACTGATGCAATTTTGTATTGTAGTTGTAGCGTGTATATGTGCAAGTATATACTACTAGAAGATTTATTAAAAAAAGGGAAAATTGATATATAAAGCAATGCATTTTATAAGGTGCCGACACAAAGTGCACGAGCTTGCCACAAATGACGTCACTGATACAACTTTTTTTTGTATTTAGTACAAAAAAATAGTGGAAACTTAAAGTACATACATTTAACGAATACTTAAAGGAATACAACATTTTTTTTGGATTGTTCATTTTCGAAAATATATATTTTTTATTAATTGCAGTTTCTTTATTCTTCTTCGCTTATGCTCCTCCTGAGGTGTGGGTATGCGATCTCAGCATTCGTCTGCAGGCATTCCGATCCTGGATCATGTCGTCGCTGAGTCCCATTCGTTGTTGATGTTAAAAAGGTGAGATTTTTGGCACTTGTGCATATATATTCGTTAGTTATGGACTTTCCTTTTACACCGGCGGTTGTCTCCAGACCCGGTAACCAATCACATACACTGATCTTTGGAAGATCTTAAAGATGATAAAAATGTGCCTCAGGCTCAATGTGATGGTAACTATGCCTGCATTTCTTTTCTCTCTCTTTTAGGGGCCTCTTACGCCAGGCAGTTTCTTTATTAAGATCGTCAAATCAGACTGTTAAGCTAAAGCTATCTTAGATGGGTGTCAGCAAGGTATCCACTTTTTTTTTTTTTATTTCTAAATATTTTATTATATTTACAATGTTTCTTAAGACAATACTATTGTAAATATTGTAGGGTAAGATCTGAATGTCAAGTTTTGACCATCATCTACAGCGGAATTCTTACGTAGGTGCTACAGTGCATCACAGGTTACCGTACATGGTTCTTAAAACTTTATGGCGTATGTTGGGTACCACTATAACGCTCTTGTTGCGTTGTGGAAGGGGGCGGCGTGCATTTAAAAGCCATTGCTTTTTGACCATTTTTGGCCATATGAGGAAGAGAAAATCGCTTTCCTGATCACTAATATATACAAAATGATATTATGATAAAAAAGTATAAATATTTTGATTAAACGTGGTGTCATAAATAAGTTATTACTATTAAAAAAAAAAAAAACTGAGTCTAAACCTTTTTCAACAAAAACTCTGATTTAAACCAAGCAGACGCCTGAAACGCCTCCACCCATGTGACCTCAGAAGTCGTCATTTAATTTAAATCGCTATAGTATGGTGCATCTTATTTATATTTTATGAGGAAATGCTTAAAGGCATAAGAATCTCGCTATCCTGTGCTCTTACAGATTATAAGCACTTGAGTATGTAGTAGATTCAGTCAAATCTTTTTGTAAATTTTATTTTTGTAAATATTGTATTGTATTGTATTCTTTTCTCAATATTGCATTATAACCTTATGTATTTATCGGTTGATTACCAATAAAAATATGTATTTAAAAAAAAAAAATATGTCAGCACTATTATTTTATTTAAAAAGTAAATATCTAAAAAAAAAAAAAAAAATTTAAAAACAAACATAATAATTACAGAAAATAATTTGAAGAATTTGATTGTATGTCAAAACTTTTACGAAAATTGCTATTTTATGCAAAATCTTCCTTAACTCTTCAAACAGCTGATAAGATTGTTATGCTAAAATATAAAAGTGGTAAAGTTAGAAAAATAACGCATATTTAATTTTAAAAAGTCATATTGCTCTGCAAACCAAAAAACAGTGACGTAGCGCTCTTTTATTTTACAACGCTCTCACAGGTGCATGAATATCCCACCTGCGCAATGCGTAACCTTCTTATTATTCGATCATAGCAGCTACTGCACGTCAACGACAATAAGCGAAGTGTTAGCAACAACAACCAAAACATCAACAATTACGTTTTCTGTTTTTTTTTTATTGTTTACTTTTTGATTGCGTTTTTCGGCTAACTAATTAAAAATTACAACAAGCTCGTTGCAGACGCTGAGAGAGCGAGAGCGGGAGAGAGTGTTAAGCGAAGTAACTGTGACTTGAGTAACTGCGCTTGTTACGCATTGTGCGTATATTGGTTTCAATTATGAATGGAAGCCAAGTACAGTGAAGCTTCGTTACTCAAGGGCTTATAGTGAAATTAGAGATGTGCGCGTGTTGAACGATGAAATGTTATTAAACTTCAACTTGGGAAAACGTCTTGCAGTAAATAAAGAGGCAACAAGTGGGACGCTGAAAGTTGGTAAAAATTTAGTAATAATATGTTTTGAATAGATTTTCTCGTCGCAAGTGTTTAAATAAGGTTTTATTGGCTATGCCTTCGGCAGTTCCCAACGAATTTAATAAGATTACTCGATACATTTTAAGTTTTCATCCAATTTTAATCATTTTTAAGGCATAATTTTCTACTATGCTAAATTTTGACTGGCTTTTAGAGTTTGGGAGTACACAACAAAATTCTACAGCGTCGAAATAGGTCTAAATATTGGCATCTTAATTTATGGATAAACAGACGGACAATCGCCTCGCCTTCTTCTACATGCCTTTGAACGAAATTTTAATACGTTTGTTTGGAATAAAAATCCCGTCTACAGGCACTTATTGCTGAAATTTTAATGAAGCTGTTGGGAAAATTTCAGGATTCTTTAAAAGATTTGTTCGTTCAGCTGTGGGTTGGTTGATATTAAAGTAAAAGGGACAGATCAATGATGTCAATCACAAAAACCGCTAAAGATTTTTAAACTTTTCAAAATATTTAAAAAAAAACATTTTGAAAAACTTAATTAGTTAATGTAATATGAATAACAAATTTTTTAGTAGTAAAAATAATAATATTATTTTATATATTTATATGTGCATAACGGGGGCTTTAAGCTCCACTTCAACCAACCATTAGAAGCAATACTTGGAGTCCACTCCCTAGATATTTAGGCCAAACGTCTATGTGCAGCAGGGAATATGGCCCTTGCGAACTACGGGCACAGCAAAGTTGAAGGGGCAAGCAAGGACTATATGACCCCAGTAAGCAACATCTCCGGAACACGTACTTTAATGGGACCTGAGGACTGGAAGATCGGTATGGACCAACGAGCCAAAAAAATGTTCAAGGACGGATCCAAAATGGAATCCGGCTTTGGGGCCGCTATAATCTGTATAGACCCACCAATGGAGGTGTCTTTCAAGTTGCCGAATTAGCGCTCACCCTAGAGCAGAGCCGAATAAATATCTTTATTGATAGCCAAGCGGCAATCAAATCCATGCAAGCATTTAGCATCAACTCCAAAAGTGTACTTTCAAACAGGGACGCATTTGATGCACTAAAGACCTAGAAGAATGTTCCCAGCCACCAGGGCATTGATGAAAATGATATAGCTGACAAGCTTGAGGATCTGAAGATTCCTCTAAGGACGATTAACCACAGATCAGAAGACGACGCTGCTGTCAGATCTGACAGATGCTGGTACAACACTACGAACTGCAGGACAGCTCGCACTATATTCTGGAACTCCCAAGAAGAGATTGCAGACTCATAGTGGGCATACTCACTGGTCACTACCTAACAGCTGTTCACGCGAAGAAGCTAGGCATTACCAATAACGATGAATGCGCGAAATGTAGGGAGACATGTCAAAGAGACTCTGGAGCACCTCATCCGCCACTGCCCCGCCCTATGCACATAATGCTTCAATCGTAGCTGGATTATCCACAACACTTTAGACTTCATGTAGCCCCAAAGAAAAAAGTCTAACGGTGTGAACTTGGTGGTCAATTCAACGGTCCGGAGCGTGAAATTAATTGTTCACCGAATTGGTTCCTCAGTATGTCCATTGTTTCACGGGCTGTGTGGCAAGTAGCGCTGTCTTGTTGAAACCAAATGTCGTCGAGATCTCGGGATTCAATTTCAGGTAGCAAATAATTCGTTATCATGCTGCGATAACGCTCGCTTTTGACGTTTACGGTCTGACCAGCGTCATTTTTGAAGAAATATGGACCGATGATTCCACGGACCCATAAACTACGCGCTGGACGAGGTCTATTCGGTCGAGTGTCATCCAATAATGAATATTGGGTCTCAAATTTGTTGATGGTATGGCGAATAGTGGTCTCAGTAGGTTGATGTTGGCAACCATAAAATGGCCTAAGCGCGCGAAAAACATTCTTTACAGAACGCGAATTTTCGTAAAATAATTGTACGATTTGTAAACGTTATTCGGGTGTAAGTTTTTCCACGTTGAAATGGCAATGAAAACTGAATAAAAGATGGCGTACGTTAAAGTCGGGCGCGGACGACTTTGGGATACCCTGTACCACCAAATTGCAATCAAGTCCGATATATTGCTTACAAACTCCAAAAGATATTTCTTTGCCAAATAAACGAAACACAACGAATTTTGTGCAAAAAACGTTTTTTTGACCGATTGGCCCTATGGGAGCTATATGATATAGTCAACCGATTTTGATCAAATTTGGTACAGTGCTTGGGGTTTCTAAAAAACTTCTTAATGTCAAATTTGGGTACAATATCTACACAAACAAACGATTCACAACGAATTTTGTACAAAAAACAAATTTTCGACCGATCGATCCTATGGGAGCTATATGATATAGTCAACCAATTTTGATCAAATTTGGTACTGTGCTTAGGCACTCTAAAAAACTTCCAAATTTCCAAATTGGGTACAATATCTTCACAAACAAACGAAACACAACGAATTTTGTACAAAAATCGTTTTTTTTGACCGTTTGGTCCTATGGGAGCTATATGATATAGTCAACCGATTTTGATAAAATTTTGTTCAGTGTTTAAGATCTCTGAAAAACTTCTGAATGCCAAATTTGGTTACAATATCTTCACAAATAAACGAAACACAACGAATTTTGTACAAAACACGATTTTTTGACCGATTGGTCCTATGGGAGCTATATGATATAGTCAACCGATTTTGATCAAATTTGGTATAGTGCTTGGGAACTCTAAAAAACTTCTTAATGCCAAATTTGGTTACAATATCTTCACAAACAAACGAAACACAACGAATTTTGTACAAAAAACAAATTTTCGACCGATCGATGCTATGGGATCTATATGATATAGTCAACCGATTTTGATAAAATTTGGTACAGTGCTGGGGGTTTCTAAAAAACTTCCGATTGCCAAATTTGGTTATGATATCTTCATAAGCAAACGAATTATCCATCGAAAACTTTTGCTTTTTTTCGAGGTCCTCTGAAACACCCCTATGGGAGCTATATAATGTAGTCCCGATATCAAAAAAATAAAATAAACTTGTCTCCTATGGATTAATAAGGGATCTTATCTGAAAGTTTGGTTGCTCTAGCTCTTACCATCTCTGAGATCTAGGCGTTCATACGGACAGACGGACATACGGACATGGGTATATCGACTTCTCTAGTCACTCTGATCATACTTTAGGTAACTTTGGGGGGTCTCCGACTTCTCCTTCTGTACGTTACATACATTTTCGGCTTGCACAAACACAATATACCCTTTGTACCATACGGTACAGGGTATAAAAACACATGGCAACTTGACAGTACTCATGCGTGGTTTATCAAAAAAAACCTTATTGGAAAAAAAAACCCCTAGGTTTATGACCCTTTAGAATGTTTATTTCTGTTAATATAGTAAACTGAAGAATTTTCAATAATTTATTTATAGCACCATCACCATGCATATATCTGAGAGTAATAAATATTAAAAATAAAAATCGTGTTTAGTTTTCATATTGAAAAACTATTTAAGGTTTTGTAATTACATGCATGAATATTTTACACAATGGGCATTAACTTTATTGTATATATTTATTCCCGTCGTTTCAGCGTGGAACATGGGGACATAACAAATAAATTTCATACGCTCCCATTGAGAGCTAAAAACTTTATTGCATTCTAAGTTCTAGTTGTTTTCGTATGCAACGTATAAAATAAATATAAAAAATATTATAATATATAAAATCTTGTGCTCTCGTGTTATTCTCACGATTACATTTCGATACCAGTTCCATTCCCTAAAGACTATTTTGTAGCTAAAAAATTTTTAGTGCTGATAATATTTAACCTTGCTCTAATTTGTTTCCAAGATAAACCAAAAATTATGTCATATGTTCTCATTAAGATAAATCTATAAAAGTGAAACTTAAAAATTAACAAAAGTAGTTTATGATTCATAACTAGGCTTAAACAAGATCTTGTGTGGCCTGCTCTGCTTTTAATTTCGTTCATACCTTTGGCCAAAATGACTTAATAACCTTTTTTCGTGCATTAATTTTGCTCTCTCGCGAAAAAGACACACACAAAAGAAAGCAAGCACAAAAGCGAATCAAAGTAAGAAGAAAGTAAAAGTGTGGCCGAGTTTTGTCTGCTTAACTTATTTTTACGTCTCTTTTTTGACTTTTTTTTTCTTGCTTTATTTGGCCACATTACATAATTGGCTTTTTGTGTCAACCGAAAATAAAATCAAATAAAAAACAAAGTACTGAAACATTTCGATTACTTTAATGACTTAATGGACACCTCGGCAGCCACACTTTGACACCCAATTAGTCTGGCTCACTCAATTATGTATGGCAATTTGCCTTCCAGAAACTTTTCCATTAGCTCAATCAGTCTATCGTTGACCAGAGTCTTGACATCGTTCGAAACCAAAAAATCAAAGTGATTGAACTTGGCCGAACCAATGCGGCGTACACCACGCACGGACTGCAGCATTTTGGCGTAAATGCTGTGTACGCCCTCGGGCGTGGCAATCGCATCGGTCTCGCCAAAATATAATATTAAAGGCACGGTAATCTGGCTTAAATTGTAGCCCGGTGGCTCAACGGAGTGATAATTTTGTAGGTTTTCCATGGCGCCATAGTCGTAGTAGATAAAGTCACCGGATTTCCAAATTTGTTGCAAGTGTTTTATTTCCCGAACGGAGCCAGCTTGCAGCAGATTATTGTAGTTGAAGGGCTCCAATAGCTGTAAAGATTTTTCAGATATAAGTTAAAAGCTGGTGGTTGAACTATGTATATATACAGACCTGCTTATTGTTCAGAGCACTGCCAGCAAAGTTTTTGGCATAATATTCACAACGATCTTGTTTAGCTGAACCACTTTTGAAACATATTTTGCGTAGCTCCCCTGGCGGAAAAAGCTCCAATTTGTTGGATTTTTGAATTTGCTGGAAAATGTGCAGAAATATATGTAAATATCAAAACGAATAGTCTTCGGAGCATAATCTGAGGCCTTATATTGGCAGACTGACTGACAAAGAGCCATTTTATGCTACGGGTAATTGTTTATAGTATTTTTTGTCCGCTGATTACGAAAATTTATTTGACTTAAAATATACACACATTTCCGTTTTTACACGGTAGATACGTTCCAGAAAAAAACGTAAAAAAAAAGTGAAAAAAGACATGAAGCAAATCCTTAAGCTGTTAGGAAAATAAATTAGAAAGTGGAATTCTCTAAATAAATTTCTAAAAGATTTTGCTAATAAAAATATTTTTCTTTAAAATTTCAGTCAAATTGCATTTTTTAATCGTGCTATATCGAATGAAATTGTTAAAAAAAATGTTTTTCTAGATCGTGTTATTTCAAAACTGTGTAAAAAACGGCTGTGTAAAAACAGAATTGGGTATATTTGTTAAAAATTCCGGTTTTTTTTTAGATTCAAGGAATATTTTTCAGCGAATTTTTTGAGCCGCTGCTTCCGAAATCTATTTAAGTAGCGTCTGTACGCAGCAACCAAAAATGCTTCCAAACAAAATCTGCTAATTATTTTGCTCTGAGAACGAATGTTATATTAGTTATATTATGCGTGGTCTTTTTTAGTATTTTTTGTTAATTTTGATTTTTTTTTTAGCGTTTATATGAGCTGACCATGTGCAGACCACGAATGCCTATATATGTACGTAGTTATAAAGGCATCCCTGGTCAGCTCTCGGCTAGCGTTACCTGTGGCATCACAAAGGGCCTCCTTGTGCCTAAGTGCGTCTGGACAGTTCCAAAACAGGCAACCACTTTAACCGCACCTAACCTAACCTAGCGTTTATATACTTATGCCCACATATAACCATATTTCCTATTAAATAAATTTTATTATACAAATATTTACATTTCGTGAGAAATCAATTAAAAGCCATAATCCGTCTAATTTTTCTAAAACTTCCCATATGACAGCGCATAATAATTAGTTTAATATTTTATTTAAATTGTCTGAGCGTTACTTGGTTAAATAAAAAATAATTTATTCTCATAAAAAAAAAAACTGCTTTCGGGTCCAGAAGTTAGAACAAAATTTTTTTTTTCGTCCGTATCCGGGGACCAAAAAACAGCAGCACGTTAGAGTTCTGACATAACTTTAAAAAAATAACGACGAAAAACATGTAAAAAACATTTTTTTTTTCTTTTGGGCTTTGTAATATTTTTTCTATGAACCGGGTCGGATCCAGGATTTGGTCTTAGGGTCGGTTCTTCACTTCGAAGTAGTGCTAGAGAAACATCGATGTTATATCGATGCATCGATGTTATATCGAAGTTAAAGTTATTAGTTTTGGTTATGTCGATAAAAAATTTTCACAACAAAATGGGGCAACACTGTTTTTTAATGACGTCTGCATACGAGCTCCAAGCAATTTTGAAGCCAAATGTTTGGATGTCTGTTTTTATATGCATTTTTATTTTTTTTTAAAACATTTTTGGCTAGTGCGTACAGGCCTTTATTTGATAAAAATGATTCCGAAAATGTGCTTCGGTTTCTTCATCTCTAAAATTTAGAATTCAAGATACATTATAAAAAAAAAATGATTTTAAATGTGCCCACGACAGCTGTGCTTCGGAACTTCATGAAATTTTACCTGCACACAGGAAGCTTTTAATGTCTCAATGATAACATTTTGAAAACAAGAGGATCGTAATGTTTGCATTTTTCCAGGATTAGTTTAGTATAATGCTTAAATAATAAAAATAAATAATAAATAAAATATAAGTTTTAAATATTGCCTTCTTGGAATTTTGGAACCAAAAATAACGATTCTAATTATTAATTTAAAAAAAAAAATGCTTTAATTATTTCGGATCTGTAAATTAATTAATCGGCCGTTTTCCGCAAAACCAATCCGCACATTTTATTCGGTTCCGTTTTAAAACCGAATGTTTGCTGCTACCAATTTTTTATGTGGTTTGAAACCGAATGTTTTGTTGCCAGAGGAATTAAAACGATTTTAACCATAGTAAGCATTTTAAACTGAAATAATTTTTTAAATATTCTTAGATTCCATTTATGCCATTTTCAAGTTAAATAGTTATTGGTAAATACTTTTAAATTTTTTTTTTCTGAGTCAACCCAAAAAATAGCATTCACTACTCAAAACGAATTTTTATATGGTCCATGTCTGGCATAAAAAGTTTTCATGTCTTGCATAAAAATATTTTCCGCGTAATAGGAATAGCGTAGTCGCGGATAATTTCCCTCGAAAGGTGAAAAGCTGTTACAATAAGCAAGGGAAATATGAGTAGATGAAGACAGCAAAAAATTCGGATTTGGGAGCACGCAAAAACGAATCTGAATAAAATTTTTAATTTTATTTTTTTCGTTTCCTGGAGAAAGGCCGAATAACACTAGTTTACACGAAAAATTAACCTTCGTGGGTCGAGAAACACGAAAATTATATTTTTTTTTTTTTCTTAAGAACCGTTTTCGAGATTTTTTCGAAAAACATGTTTTTTGGCACTTTTTTCAGTTATTCCTTAATATCTCGTGAACAAAATTGTATCGACATGAAAGACAATTAGATCGAAAGGTATTGATGTGCTCTTTACAGTGATATTATACAGATTAAGTAAAAATTACTGAAGTTACAAGCAATCAAAGTCGAAAAAAATATTCGACCATTTTTCAAAATTACTAATTTTCAGTTTGCTTATTATTAACGAAAAAAAAAATTTTAAAATGATGTTTAGCTTTAAACTGAAAGAGAAACCTCGACCCAAAATTACCCTAAAAAACACTTTTATACGGAGGTTCACTCCGTAAACTAATGTAAATAATTTTTTAGGAAATGTTTTGCTTTGTTAGCTGCTTAACACGCTTTCCGCGATTCGCACAAACCGAACTTTCGAAAAACTCTTAAGCTATAGTATACAAAAAATTGTTTTTGGTTTCCAAATTTTTTTTTTTAATTTACCTTTAAATTTTTCTGTAGCATAGCATAAATAATATCATTTTAGGAAATTCACATACCAAGAATTGTAAATCGTTCAAAAGTTGCCTCCCCACAAATGCTCCTAATACTTATTACAAATTACAAGCAGTTGCAGCTTTACTTTAATATTCGGAAATCTTTTCATAATCTTTTCATCTATTCAATAGTTTAAATTTCACAAAGCTTTAAGCTTCTTTAAAAGCTTAAACAATTTTGTATGTCGCTCACAAAAAACAGCTGATTTCTTATCAGCTGCGCTCTCTTATACAGCATATCACTCTCACGCCTCTATGGCAGTCCGTGCGGGGGGTTATCGCAACTATTTATAAAACCAAGCCACAATCAGAGTTTTAAGATTTACAGCTCTCTTGTCTCTATGCTTCCATTCGAATTCGTTTTCACTTTGTTGGGATGTCAGCTAGTGTCAATTTCTTATCTGTCTCAGCTGCCGGACCAGCCCGTCTTTGATGTGACTTTTCAGTTGCCTACCGACCGTAGCTATGTTAAAACTAAGCAGAACTCTGCCCAGAAGCATCTTTGGCAGCTTACGCCACGCCTCCAGCCAAGGCGAAGGAGAACGCACAGCACTCTACGATTTCCATACCAAAAAGGGTGGAAAGATTGTCAACTTTGGAGGCTATGCCTTGCCGGTGCAATATTCCGACCAGAGCATCATTGCCTCCCACTTGCATACGCGTAAAGTGGGCTCCATTTTTGATGTCTCACATATGCTGCAGACTTATGTGCGCGGCAAGGATGCGGCTGCCTGCATAGAGTCTATTTGCACTGCGGATATTTCTGGTCTGCAATCAGGCAATGGCACACTTACGGTGTTTACCAACGAAACTGGCGGCATTTTGGATGATTTGATAGTAAATAAGGTGAGCGCCAATGAGCTCTATGTGGTCTCCAATGCGGCCATGAAGCAGCAGGATATGGGCATCATGCAAACAGCAGTGGTAAGTGAGGCAACTTTCAGTAGCAAATGTGCCACAATTAATTGCATGCGTCTTGCCCCTTAGTCCAGCTACAAGGCACAAGGCAAGGATGTGACTATAGAGTTTCTTACGCCCAGCTCGCAATCTCTCATAGCTGTGCAAGGCCCTCAAGCCGCAGCCGAGTTGGCCAAGCTGCTGCCGCAGCCAGAGGCGCTCAAGCAGCTCTACTTTATGCAAACTCTCCGCACGGAGCTGGCAGGCGTGCCCAATGTGCGCATTACGCGCTGCGGCTATACGGGTGAAGATGGCGTAGAGATTTCTGTGCCTTCGGCGCAGGTGCAGCTGCTTACCGAAGCACTGCTGGCTGGAGGTCAGCTGAAATTGGCTGGCTTGGGTGCACGCGACTCGCTGCGCTTAGAGGCTGGACTGTGCCTCTACGGCAATGACATTGATGCGCATACCACACCCGTGGAAGCAGCGCTCTCCTGGCTGGTGGCCAAGCGTAGACGCACTGCTTTGGACTTTCCTGGCGCTGCTGCCATAGTGCGTCAGCTTAAGGCAGGCGTGCAGCGTCGTCGTGTGGGTCTAGAAATGGTGGGCGATAAGGCGCCACCTGCACGTGCCGGCGTGGACATCTATAGCCAAGGCAAGCTGGTAGGTCAGCTCACCAGTGGCTGTCCCAGTCCCAGCATTGGCAAAAACATAGCCATGGGCTACATCGCGGAGTCACTCAAGGCAGCTGGCACGCGTGTGCAGCTCAAAATACGCGATAAATTCCACGAGGCGGAACTAACCAAGATGCCCTTCGTTAAGGCCAACTATTATAGTAAACCTAAATAATAAAAAAGAATGCTGTAACCCCGAGAAAGCGGAGAATTTTCTTATGTTCATTAAAAAACTATCTTTAAGACGTTTTGAGCTATAGTATCAGAATTTGAGAAGTGACAAAAAAAAAAAACCGTACCATCTTTATACTTCTATGATATTTCGAATATTTTAAAATTTTTTCAATAAAGTTTTATTAGCATTAAGTGCAAGAATGGATTTTAATTAACTCCAATTTTATTTTCTAAACGAATGCTGTTAGCATTTTACAGCAAATAATGGTCGAAAACTGAAGGTAGCCTGATTGATTATAATTTTCACGCAAATAGGTTGAAAACTATCCATAAATTCCATGTATTGTCAGATATCTTCTATATATAAATATGTCGACAAAAAAAGCAGTGTGGTACCGATTGTGTTCGCATGCGTGAACGTATCGAGGTGAAACTTACACTTTGTAATAGCCACACCTCATACGGTGTGCACGATATCTGTGTCACCTCGATACGTTGAAATCACGCAGGTAAAAGCGAAGCACGCAGTGGGCAGAGCCCCCTAGTTATAATAATTGGTATAGCCAAAATTAATTTTGATTCTCAGTACTGTCGAAAAAAAGTCCTTCGAAATAAGTTTTACTTTAAAAATTTTATTTTTTTTATCCTTCCAAATAGGTTTCATCCCACTCAAAGTAATTCCAAAAAAATGTTACCTGAAATCTGAATTTTTTGAGAGCAGGGTGTCTAAGCTTGTATATTGGCCTATCAAAATCTAATTGGCTTACAAGTTGTGGAGTTATTTATAGCATAAAGGACATGTTTGAAAAATATTGGCGTCAAACGAAAGTATTGTCAAACGAAGCGAACAGGGCAGAAGCCCCCTAGCACACTGCCTCTACAGCGTCTTGAAACTGTCTGCTAAAATACATTTATTTAAGCATATAAGTTTTAGTATAGTTGCACCCTTTCCCAACTTCTGCCAAATCTTTGCCAAATCCCACGACCCAAACATGCTCATAATTACCTTCACAAACTTCATTACCCGTCGCATCTGGTTGGAATCGAAGCGTACATAGCGACGCAGTCTGGCCAAGGGAGCCAGGGCCTGCATCAACAGAATCTGCTGATTGTAGCGCGGATGCAGCGCACACAGCACCAGAAAGGCATTGAAGGCCTGTTGAAAGGATTCAGGATGTTTGAGTAGTGGCTTTGGCTTTGCCAAGCTCAACTGCCTGCTCACCTGTGAGTGTCCAATTAGCAGCAACTGTTGTTGTTGATGTTCTTGTTGTTTTTCTTCCTGCCTCTCCAGCTCCTGTTCATCCTCGACGACTGTCTCTACAGACTTTGGCGTCGACGTCGCTGTTGCCTTTACAATGTGGTCAATTATGGCTGGCAAATCATATGCACCATGCTCATGGAAACTGTAACGCCAAAACTCGGGCATTACGTCCGTGTACTCCTCATGATGACGTGCATAAGGCGATGAGCCACGGAAATTTGCCAGCCAAACATCGTAGCCGCGTTTATGGAGCTGAAAACCTAGAGATTACTAAATGATTAAATGTCAGCTGCAGTTTTAATGAGCACGGAGAATTTCTAAAAATTAAATGCCAAAAAGTAGCACAGAGTAGAATAATTAAGCCAGCCAGCAGTGTGACCAGATAACATTATGAAAATAACTTAATAAAGCAGTGAAAATGGCTTGAAAAGAATGACGCTGCCAAAAATTTGTTGTATGCATAATAAATTAAAGTTTTAAATATGTTAAAGTGATTTTTGTTGTATAAACTTTGTTATAAGTTCCTACCTAAGGATATTACTAGAATTTTCAACTATTCGTTTCTATAAGTATAATTGATGTTGGAGAAGATTTTCTAATTTGTTAACACTACGTCTATGAAAGGCAGGTCTGGCGAATAATGCCACTTCTCCCTTTTTTTTTTGAATAGTCTAACAGAAAAGCAATATTTTTAATACAATGGAAAAATATTTGAGCTACAAGATTTTAAGTTTTAGGTCTTACGAATGGTATGGAATCGTTGTCAAGCATATTTCTGTCCAAGATGTTACCATAGTCTGACAGCAAAATATAATATCATTAAAATACTAAATACAAAGGATGCATTTAAAAAATGTTCTTGTCGAAAAATATATTTAATAATACAAAGCGGAAACCCTGAACTTAAGAATGGAACAGAGTAGGGATCAACTGGTACTGACTTTTATAATAATAAACCATAATAATTAAGATTTTTTTTTGTGTAAACCTAAGGACAAAGCAATTTGAATTTTTTCAAAAATACTAAAGATATTGTAGTCTAGACTATAAACCTAAAAATAAAGCAATATTTTTATGAATACGCACACATTTTTAATATTTTTAGTAATTTATAACGTTTTAGCGTCAAAAATAAATTTTAGAAATATCTAAAAAGTTTTAAAAAAAATCTTGTTTTACCCTATATATATTTTATTAATTAATCATTAATTAAATAAATTAATAAATAATAAGCGCAGCATTTTTTTAGTGCATGTATGTATTTTTAATTAAAAAAAAATATTTTTCAAAAGAAAAATTTATTATTTTTGTTACAGAAGTCGCTGAAAGCAGTATACCTTTGAAATACTGAAAAAAATACTGCAAAGCCTTTGTCGCTAATAACCAATTTTTGTGACGTTGCCCTGGGTATATTTTGAGATGGGAACAAGATATTCATTGTAACTTCATAAAATGTAAAATATTTCAGTAAAATTTAATTAATAATATGTTCGTTCCGAAGATTTATTTATTATACTTATGGATAATTGTCACTTATTAAAAATATTAAATACTCTGAAGTGGTAAATTTGAAGGCGCTATTATGAATATAGAATTATGAGATTTTATGATTTATCTTTTTTTTTTCTTTTTCTGTATAAAGTTAATTTAAACGTAAAAAATTGGCTCATTGGTATTTCTGAGAAAAACCGCAAGCATTTTAATTTAAAAAAAAAGAGAAAAATTGTAGAAAAAAATATACTTTATATACATAAAAATTATTTTTTTATAGGACCAAATTTTTTTGTCATTATCTTTCATTCAAAAAAAAATTAATCAAAATCTTTTTCATTTATGCGAAATTTTTTCTTTTCTTTTGTGATTTTCGAGATTTTTACAATAACTCCTTTTTACGAGATATGAATTGTTAAAGAAAACTATCGATCAATCGATAAATAATTAAGTTTTTGCCTAACAATTTTACGAGGCAAATATTGACAATTTGACAATTTGTATCTCGTACATACTGTATGCAAAAATCATTAAAATTGAAAAGATCGCCTTAAAAAGAGTCTCTTTTCATTTATTTTCGACCTTATATACAAATGCGTTTGAATGCTTAAACTTTTAAAGCTACAGTCGTCAAAAAAAAATTACTTTTCATTATTTATTAACTATTTTTAATTTATTTATATTAAAATTTGTTTAATTTCTTTCTTTATTTTTTGTTTGCATATTTTCCCTTCCCTGTTTATTTTTGTAATCTGGTTACACTTATGCTTTTTATTTACATTTTTTTTGCATTCATTTCCTTCCGAAGTACAAATATTTCTGATTTTACACGGTAGACACGTTCCAGAATAACCCGTGTAAAAAAAAAAACAGTCCAAAAACGATATAAATTAAATCCTTAAGCTGATATGAAAATAAAATAGAAAGGTGAATTGCCTACCTAAATTTCGAAAAGATTAGATTAATCAAATATTTTTCTTTAAGATTTCAATCAAATTTAATCCTAAAGAAAGCTATTAGGATTAAAATAATTAAATAATAATAATAATTAAATCGAGCGAAATTGAGTACAAAAATTTGTTCCTAGACCGTGTAAAAACAGAATTGGGTGTACTTGGCTTTTGTAAGAAATTAAAAAATACTAGCAATGAGTTGGAATGCTTCAACTTGTAAGGCTACAGTCATGAAAAAAGTTTCTTTATTGAAATTGATTTTATTTGCCTTTTTGTAGTCCGGCCATACTTCGTTTTTTTCGCTCTTCATTAGTTCTACTTTAATCTGGTCACACTTCTGTTTTTTTACTTTTTTCTCGTTCCATTCGTAGTGCATTTTTTATTCATTATTCTTAACAGTTCACATTATAAAGTAAATGTGTTGAAATGCCCAAACTTTAAATCTACAGTTGTGCAAAGAAGTTTCTTTATTACAATTTATTTCATATGCCTATTTGTGATCTGGTCACACTTCTGCATTTTATTTATATTTTTCCATTTTCTCTCTTTTGTAGTACTACTTGTACTCTGGTCACACTTTTGCCTTTTGTTGAAATATTTTTTATTTTTTTGCATCTTTTGTAAGAAACAATTTTTCTGGCCTTTCTTCTAAGCATTTTTCTCAATTCAATTTTTGAAAAACTGAAGGCCTTCTCGCAATAGCTTCAATATTTTATATAATTTTCTAACCTATCGTAGTATAATATATAAAATTTTTAGATATTATATAAAAAAATGGATAAATAACTCTTTTTTAAGACACTCTAGGGTCAAATTAAAATGTTTGTATACCTTAAAAATTTAAACTTTTACCACTACTTTAATAAATACAAAAAAATTGCACCCCAAAACTTTTTGGTATTTTCTTGTGGTATTTAGTTGAAGACAAAACGCCAAGCTGAAGCAAACTTCTGCTTTGACTTAACTTGTTCAACTTTCTTGGAGTGACAAACTTACCCAAGCTCTTACCCGGTCCCAGACACAACCAGCCCAAGGAGGAGCTCATCAGTCCATGCAACAATAGCACAGGTTTTGCTCCAATTCTGGGCAGGCGCTGCAGCTGCAGCTGATAGCCATCGGCTGTGCTGACATTGTGCAGCTCATGTGTATAATTGTGCTGCTCCAGAAAATCCACCTAGAATTGTATGCACTGTAATAGCTGCTACTGAATATTTGGGACCACATTTACCGTAGTCCATTTATAGAGCTCCTCCTCATTATCATGCGAAACGTGTTCGCTCTGGGGGAGTCCGAATATGCGCGCAATGTTTTGGAATCCGTCGCCGCTCTCTATGACAATGAGTAGAATTTGGCAAAGCGCGAGGTGTCTGGGCACACTCATATTGCTTTTTGAACTGTGGTATCGGTTTTAGTATCTGGGGGTCTGGTAATTGAGTGGAGCTTGGCAATCTTCAAAAGCGTTGAACGTTTATGGTTCGCTTGTTTGATGATGAGCTTGGTGCAATTAAATTCGACATTTTAATTCATTTTTAATGAGTCAATAAACAAATATTTAAATGAATGTAGGCAAAAAAAAATATGTATGAGTATAAACTTATTCGATTTACTGAAATTTTGGTAACGTCGTTGTGAAAAATAATTTTTTTGCAACATTTTTTGGGGTCTTCGAAGTGTAGCATTTCATCCGGACGGACATAACTCAATCACTACACGAGCATTTTAGTACAAAGAACGTATGTTCTAAAACGGCTCCTTCTGTCAGTTGAGCCTTTGGCTACGGGGTATAATTTATGTTTTAAGAATTTAGACCAGTGGTAAGCAAAAAATACACTCACAATTTTTTCTTGTGCATGTGGGGCAAGTGGAGTGACTTCCGAAAAAAATTCAGATCGATAGGAACATTTTTTTTCAGGAAGATTGATCTCTGAGCAAAAAATGCCAAATTCGTGATTTTCGACTTTTTTGGGGTGAATCCGAAAGTGTGCAAAAAAAGTGGTGTAAACTTAAACTTACTCCTTCACACATGTATTATGGATAACCACCAAAAAATCCCATAAATCGAGATAATATTGGATATTATCTAAGAACCCTTGGATCGGGGTTTTTTGAACTTCGGATTCAGCTGCCCAAAGTCCATAAGGGGTGCCTCTGTCATATGTAAAGTTTACACCACTTTTCTTTGTGAGCTTGTGAGTTGTAACAAAAAAATGTTCTGTTCCAGCCAGAATTGCACTCTCATAATCTTTAAAATAATTTGAGATCCATTCATTATGGTTATTAAATAAAATTATGTCAACGTTTTTTGATTTAAGCGAGCTCCACTTGTCATCCTTGAATCTAAGTTTTCGACATTAAAAAACATTGTCGCAGCGCCAAAATTGAGTCAACCCTATTATTTCGGATCTTTTGAGTTTTGTTTTTTTTTTCTAAAAAAGCGAAAAGTGTCTGCGACGTAGATGCCGTTGAATGCCCATATTTTGTCCGTAATGGGATTTGGTTGATAATCGAAACAAAAATATCGATGATTTGAAAAAAATAAAAAACATCGATATTACTTCCAGCACTGTTGCCTAGTAAAATGGCCTGAAAAAAATGTATTTTTTTTTTAAAAATAGGGAAATTGTCTGAAAGAGCACTCCTTTTGTTGATTTTCACCGCCTTCAGCATTTCCAACAAATCATCAGAAATTGGAACCTAGGAACATGTTTTGCCTTTTTTGTAAGTTCTCAAAAACAGTTGATATCCGTGTTGAAATTATATTCAAAATAATTATTTGACTCTTTTCACCCCAAGTCGACTTTTTCGAAACGTCATTCTGGTGGCTTGCAAAAATCGAAACGAAACCTTTAGCTTTTTTTAAGTATAGAGTTTAAATAATACTATGGATATACTTACAATTGATTTTACTCGAGAAAATGTTGAAAGTTTAGCGACACAAAAGCTTAAAATAAAACTATCGAGGTAGCTATTTTTTTAGAAAAATTATACTGAACAGAAAAACAGGTGTACTCGAGTCGGGGTATTCTCAAAAACCAACGTCAGTCATGACGTTTATTTGAAAATTGGTGTCATAGTTAAATGTCAATTCAGAAATCCTCACTTGGCTCTATTAAAATGTTCTCTGCCGCAGCGACGCGTTAACACGTGGTCGTTGCTAAGCAGCAGTCATAAACGTTGTCGTTGCTAAGCAACAGACACGAAGTAGATGATGCGTGATTTCGGGTCTCGTTGCGCTGCTTTACTGTCGCTGCAGCACCATCAACTTCGTGTCTGTTGCTTAGCAACGACAACGTTTATGACTGTTGCTTAGCAACGACTACGTGGTGACGCGTCGCTGTGGCAGAGAAATTTTCAGTACAAAATGCACACACTAATGCATGTGTTAGTGTAACATGCTGTACGTGTGTCGACGTCGCTGCCGCCACTCATCCCTATATGTATACGTGAGATAGGGCCTTGCCGACCACTTCGACTTAAAAGGCTTGTACTTTTGTCTATCGTGTCATGCGGAAACTTCTGATTTAATCAACTGGTAAAGATTGACAAACAATTCTTACTAAATTTATAGTTTCCTTAGCAAGTACGAGGATAGATGGTGGTAATAGGAAAAAAGTTGTAGCATCCATGAGAATACCTTAAAAAGAAAACCATTTGGCTAAAAAAAATAAAAAGCAGCTTCCATACTGAGATTCAAACCCTTCCATATTTATTCATATTTGAAATAAAATGCAGAAGTAGCTATTTGGATCCGTAGAAGTAGATCAAAAAAAATCCACAGTAAACAAAAGTACTCATATCATTGAGTAATATTTATTAAAAGCAAAAACCGGCAATGAAAATATGAAAATTAAGGCAAACAACACTTGGGAGTACATTGCATTTCGTAGCTGCACTGGTTGCAGTCCACACGGCTTATTTACTACTCCGGCAAAGATAACAATTGACTGGAAGCATACGTCAAAAAAAAAAAAGAAGCAGCACCGGTTACTGAGTACATAAAAAATCGCAGCCAACTTTATTAAAATGATAAAAAGCAACCAAAAAATACCAAAAAAAATTAATGGGTTTGAGTATGCAAAACGCAAATTAAATGGGATACAAAAAATTTACACAATTTGTGCAGTTGGCCCAAAAGGATGCGGCCTGCTAGTGGCAACAAAGGATATACAAAAGCAGAGACAGCAGGAGTAGGAGACAAAAGTTGGCAGTAAGAGCGAGAAGTCAGACGCACAGTAAGAGATTCAGACTCAGAGTCACAGACAGATGCGGAGTCGAAAATAAAAGTAGTTGGGCGCGGGAGGGCCTTTGGGGGCGCATAAAAGCGCGTGAATTGCTGCGTCCTGGCATATGGTACAGTTAACAGGATGCAAAAGTGCAGTCGATTAACGGAAGCGTGGCCAGCAGCAACAACAACAACAGCAAGTACAGTCTGTACAAGTGTGAGTAGTGAGTGCTCTGCATCTGTGACTGACTCGTTGCCCATTCAAATTGGCATGTAGCCACTGTGCGAGACAGTGGGTGTGACAGTGGGAAGCGACTGCATATGCATATATGAATTTTTATTCAATTTAATAAAGCTGCAATTAAACAATTTACTTTTGTATTGTATTTTTTTTACAGCTTAAATTAAAATCATTTTTTTTCCCCCGTGCAGACGGGGACTAAACGTTTTTATTTCATAACCAAATTATTTTATTGTACGTTATTATGTCAAATACAGTACTTTATTTTTTATGGCCAAGAAAAGATGATGATAAATATACCATATGTAACTGCATATTGTAAAGAAACTCTTCATTGTATAAAATATATTAATTAATAGAACCTTAGATAAAAATAAAACAATCACTAAAAAAAATATACTCTTTAAATCAAAAATATCATGCTAATGGAAGCCATTGAATTCGTACTTAATGCAACTACTGCTTGAACAAATTGTGAATTATAAAAAGAACCAAATGAAATATACGCTTAAGCAACCCTATCGTACTTACTTTGGACAATAATGCAGTCTACGTTAGAAATGAAAACTGGAAACAGACCTTTAATATACCGTTTCGGAGATTTTGTAAATTTAGGCCGAATTATATAAGGTGCAAGAAATATATAAGTAAGTGGTACAATCAATTAAAAAAAAAAAATTATATATATTCAGAATAATTTTTTATTTCAACTTTATAACAAAACAAATAATATAAAAAAAAGCTTAAAATTTATTGAATATGATTAAATTAATTAAAATTAAATTAAACTTCTTTAGAGCAAAATAAGTAAGTGGTACACTTCAGCATTTTTTACTTTTTATTTCAAAAAATAATATTGGTGTTACAAAAGGGGCTAAATTAGACCGCTAGATTGCTTATGACTTTTAAAAGACAATTTGGCAAGGAGTTTCGTTAATTTTGAATGACGGATTTATCTATTTTCGACCATTTAGGCACTTTAGTGTCCTCCCATTTCTGTACAACTGATGAGCAAGTATACCCCAAAGATTTTCATTTCGATTTATATCCGGATTTTTTGTTGGCCACGATAATTTCGTCATATTTCATGCCTCACGGCCTCACGAATGACACCATTTTTCTGTTGGAAAACCCAACAATCATCAAAATTTTGCGCTCCAAAAGACTGTTTTCCACAACTTTCTCTCCGCTCTTCGTCGGTCTGCACTGTTCGAAATGCGGCGCCAGCATCGGTGCATTTTTTTTTTTTTATATATACGAAGTTCATCTTTGTTCAGAAGCGGTTTGGACTGCTGCGTACGCATCTTCCAAAATATTAAAAAAAACATTTGTGTTGCTAAGTTACATTTTCGATATCATGTTTATGACATTTCCAAAAATAACAACAAATTATAAAAAATATGCTGATTTAAATATTTAAGAAGCATATTGTACTTAAAAACAATTAAAGAAAGATTGACAGTAAATAACACTAGATTTTTGTTACTTGTTCCAAAAAATTCCCTTTTCACCTCGAGAGCTCCTAATTTCACAAACACAATTCCCGCTCAATTGAATTCACATTTTCACCGCATCTCGTATTCCGCCAGCGATTCACTTAACCTCACATTAACCTCAGCTAAGCATTTCAAATTGTCGCGAATATTACACATGACAAACCGATTATGACAAAAAATATTGCGTTTATTTATCTATCTCGTATACATATACTTATGTTTATATATAAACACTAATGGCATTTTTTACGCCTGGTAAAACAGCAGCTATAAAATATAGGAAAACCTTTAGGGAGCAAGAGATCTAGGGCGGAAAAATCACGCTACAATTGACATTTTTGGCGAAACTGTCAATGTCAAATCAGTCAGCCATAAAGGTGAACAATAAACAAGCACACAAAACAAACTGACAAAATGCGTATGATAAGCACATGATGGAAAGAAAAAGACAAAAAACATTATATAAAGTAAACAAGTTGAACAAAACAAAGAACTCCAAAACGAGAATAGAAGTAAAATCAAATACACAGTTACAAAAATAATAATGATGATGAAAATGTGGCGCAAAGTCAATCAATGAAAATTGTGGTTGTTTTTATACACTGTAAGTTATGGTAAGAGATATATAAGGTTTGTGCAACTATATGTGACATAGAGTTGGAGACAATCCAGAGTTACAAAAAAAAAAAAAGGATATTGTTAGAGACAAGTCTGTCTGTATGAACGCCTAGAGCTGGAAGTTTAAAAAAGCTAGAAAAAGCAAAATTGAAAAAAAAATTGATACAAATTTTAACCCAAAAGTCAAAATTATTCCAATTTTAAATGTGAACGAACAAATTCCAAGGATCTTATTCCTAGGTTAGAGAAGCGACATAAAACAGCCCGTTCGGTTTTTACCGAAAAAAAAATAAAAATTTTGGGAGTGCGAAGAATTTCAAAACATAATTTGTTTTAAATTGCGATTTGAATGGTCCCAACCACAGCCAGAGATATTCACGGAATATCAGGCAATTGCAGGAGACTTCCCGCAAGCAAAATCATAGTGGAGTATAGCTAAAGATTTGGTCACGTTTAGTCTCCAAAGTGGCTTATTTCTAGCAGGACAAATGCGTACATCGACTTGAACCATGTATATAGTCTCGTTATTAATTTAGCTGGAGAGCATTATAGCGATAATTATAGCGCTCTCGGAATACTTTCCAACAGGTTTTACAGAAAGTGCTGTCAATTCGGAAGCATCATGGTATAATAAATAAGGTAGCGTAATATGGCCGCGTCGTTCTCTTTGCTGGGGCCATATTTTTCATTCTCCTTGCGAATGTCTATGTGTGTTGCTGCTCTCACAAAATGTATGGCCTCGATTCGGCCACTTTACACTACCTTACTTATTATACCATGCGGAAGCATGGCTGACCATAAAAATACTTTGATCTAATAATGCGCAAAAATGGACGCCTCTACCCAAGAGAATCTTGTTATAATCAAAATCAAAAATTTAGAAAAAAAAAATGGCAAACTTATTAATTTAAAAATTAGATTTATGCACATAAGCTTATTTCCTCTGAAGCGATATTTTTGTATTCCTAAGACCAAAACTAGAAGTTCTACATACTACTTACCATTCAACATAAACGTTTTTTTATTTCAGAGTCTGAAGCGCGATACCGATCCGATATTTTGAATATCGAGAATATCGAAGTCGATACTGAATATTCGATACCGATATTTTGGTTCTCGATTAATCGTTGATCCGATACCAATTTGCTTAGTATCGGTATCCAGCTAAATTTCGTCATAAATTTGGCTCTTGAAATTTATTTTGCAAATAAATCCCTTTATGGTGGTTACCCATGCGATTTTAAGGTCTGGCAATAAATAGCAGAGTGAACACTGTAGGTAAAATAAACCAATAAACCATGGGAATAAAATTTAAAAAAGAAACAGCTTTTTTAGCTTCATTTTATAACCCCTATCCCAACTTATTATGAACATTAGAAAATTTTGGTTTCTTTGTCGAGCAAATGCCTCCATTCTTTCTTAAAAAAAAATGTCAAAAAGTCGATACCGATACCGTCGATATCGATTTCTTTTTGGGAGAATCGAATCGAATCAGTACCGAGTTTTTTGGAATACTCAATACTTCGATTCGATTTTCTTTTCCGGTATCGAAATTATTTTACAAAACAGCAAAAAAAACGCTGAAATTACAAAAATAAAATAATAAACAAAATATTTCTTTAAAAAAAAAATTTACTTATTGGTAGCCTTTACATTACGTTTTAGTACAAGTACTGCTTGAACCAATTCTGATTTATAGTAGCACCAAGTGAAATAGTCTTTAGAAATGAATGTTTATATATAACTTCTATTTATAATTAGTTAAATTGCAAATAGAATTCGGAATTGTAATTGATGGGTGTATTTAGAAGTCCAACTATTTTTTGAATTACTAACATTTAATTCAAATTAATATATTCGCTCATAAAAATATCGAGCTTTTTGCGAAGACAAATTGGCTCCCAATGCAATTTTTTTGTATTTAAGAAAATAAAAATTTCCTTAAAATGATTAAGGGTGTCTCGTAGTCTTTCGTTTCCAACTTTAACGTACGCAATAATTATACCATGTACCTTATGGTCTTATGGTACAAAGGGTATATTGTGTTTGTGCAAGCCGAAAATGTATGTAACGTACAGAAGGAGAAGTCGGAGACCCCCCAAAGTTACCTAAAGTATTATCAGAGTGACTAGAGAAGTCGATATACCCATGTCCGTCTGTCCGTCTGTCCGTCTGACCGTCTGTCCGTATGAACGCCTAGATCTCAGAGATGGTAAGAGCTAGAGCAACCAAACTTTCAGATAAGATCCCTTATTCATCCATAGGAGACAAGTTTATTTTATTTTTTGATATCGGGACTACATTATATAGCTCCCATAGGGGTGTTTCAGAGGACCTCGAAAAAAAGCAAAAGTTTTAGATGGATAATTCGTTTGCTTATAAAGATATCATAACCAAATTTGGCAATCGGAAGTTTTTTAGAAACCCCCAGCACTGCACCAAATTTTATCAAAATCGGTTGACTATATCATATAGGTCCCATAGGATCGATCGGTCGAAAATTTGTTTTTTGCACAAAATTCGTTGTGTTTCGTTTGTTTGTGAAGATATTGTAACCAAATTTGGCATTAAGAAGTTTTTTAGAGTTCCCAAGCACTATACCAAATTTGGTCAAAATCGGTTGACTATATCATATAGCTCCCATAGGACCAATCGGTCAAAAAATCGTGTTTTATACAAAATTCGTTGTTTCGTTTATTTGTGAACATACCGTAACCACATTTGGCATTAAGAAGTTTTTTACAGTTCCCAAGCACTGTACCAAATTTGATCAAAATCGGTTGACTATATCATATAGCTCCCATAGGATCGATCGGTCGAAAAAAACGCTTTTTGTACAAAATTTGTTGTGTTTCGTTTGTTTGTGAAGATATTGTAACCAAATTTGGCATTCAGAAGTTTTTTAGAGATCTTCAATACTGTACCAAATTTTATCAAAATCGGTTGACTAAATCATATATCCCGGCCGATCGGTCGAAAAAAAGTTTTTGATTAAAAATTCGTCTGTTTTTGGTTGTTTATGAAGGTATCATAATCTAATTTGGCAATCAAATGTCTTTTGGTGTTCTTAAGCAATTTACAGGATTTGATTGCAAGCAGTGGTACAGGGTATCCCAAAGTCGTCCGCGCCCGACTTTAACGTACGCCATAATTTTTTATTGTTGTTGTTGTATCGAAAATTGTCGAAAATAATAAAAACGAATCTCAAATGGAAGTCAAACCAGTCCAAGCCGAAAAAAAGACACTTTGTATTATTAAAGGAGAATCGCATCAGACAAATCAAAATGTGTGCGGTGTCAATCGCTGACAATGGCGGCGACATCGACAGCGACACTGACGCTTCCGTTTCCGCTTTCGCAGCTGTAAAGATGGCGGTGTATATAGGTGTGACTGTGTATGTGTGTGTGTGTGTGACAACAGCCACAAGTGAGTTTACAAAAGTTGACAATAACAGCGCGCAAAAATGCAAACAAATAAAAACCTTGAATTCTTGAAATCAATGTAATTGACGAACCTGACTGACTGAACGAATGGAATGGAATGGAATGAATGAATGAAGGGCTGACTGGCTGGCTGGCTGGTTGGCTGAGTGAATGAATGAATGACAAGCCCACCTGACATACCATTACAGGCACACTGAGAGAAATAACAGCGTTTGATTTCAATTTAGCTCAATTTTCTTTGACGGTATTTTTTGGTATATTTTATTTTTTTTGAAATATCTATTTTTTAAATAGTTAACAATAACAGAAATTAACGAGTATAGTCCTTATGGCTATAAATAGTGTACCCGTTAAACTGTTTTTTATGAAAAATAAAAATAAAAAAAAATTAGTTTGTGCCTTAAAATGTTACCTGGATAACGATAATTAGGGGAGAAAAAACTTAATAATGCAAAAATATATCGAACTGCGACTTGATAAAAATTTTTGATTTTGAAAATAAAAGACTTTCTCATTTAACAGATTGAGCAAATAACGTCAGCCTTTAAAACTAATTGAAAAATTGTTGTTTTAAGAATTTTATTTATTTTAATGAATATTATTTTTACTTTTATACACGCTAGTATAAAATCAAAAAAATAACTTCAGTCATAAAATAAGTATTACTCTGCCGTTCTTCTTCTTCCAATAAAGAATGCACTTTTTCTACCAAGAGGATTTGTTGCAGGTTTTCTTCTTAATCTGATCTCCAGCTGGTAGAATATGTAATGCTCATCTCTTTGCTTTAATTACAGACAGTTTAATTTTTGGATTCTATTTTCATTATATCAAGATATTGCCTTTATACGGGTACTGTTGCAAATATTTTTTTTTTGTTTTTATTTTGGGTAGCTTTTTTACATGCCAGCAACCACTTTTACATATTCTTTTTTTAATGCGTTTATTAATTAAAAAAATAATCACTTTTTAAAATTTTCTTTTACACGATTTTTAAATCGTTTTAATGATAGTCGTAAAATATGTTTTCATAGTGCATTTGTCTATTTTTAAGCATATAATCTGTTAAATGCAAATTATGCTTCAAGTTGTATAAACATTGACGTAATATGCAATTTATTTATATAACCCATTTTTAAGCAAAAACCTTAATTTTCAGGCACCTTTTTAAAATGATTTGTTAATCGCACGTTTTTGTGCATAGTCTGTGGAAATAATCGATTTACATGCAAAAAACGTTTCATTTTCTGTACAAGAATATTTATTGTTGCTTTATTTTTTTTTAAATTTATTATTTATAATTTAAATTTCTATTTTTTTTAAATATTTTGAATTTATTTATGTTTAGTTTAATTATTAATATAATTTTGTGTAAATAAATAATTTATTTACATGCAAAAAACATTAAATTTTCTCTGCGGCAGTATTTTTTCCCCATATTATTTATTTTATATTTCTTACTAATAATTTACATTTCTTTTTTAAACATTTTTTTTATTTATTTATAATTAATTTTTAGATAGTCAGATGCGGTTTTTATAATATTTTTTGTTAATTCTGTTAAAAGATAGGGTGAGAATATCATAATTTTCAATTATTTAATCATTTCGTGATGCACATAAAATGTCATATAAAAAAAAAATATATTTTATATAACAAAATTTTTGTTAACAAATTCCTTTCATGAGCACTTTTAAAAAAAATTGTATTTCAATTGTATAAGTAAATAACTTACTAAGTAGTTTGCAGGAATATGCAATACAAATTTTTCCATCAAATTTTTTTGAAATCATCAATTATAGTTTGTGTTTGAAATTTTTGTATTCAAAATTTCTTTTATCTCTACTTTTTTCAAAATTATAATTTTTAAAAAATCTGTTTAGTATGACATATAACCTTTTTACATGCAAAACAATTTTTTATCATAAAAATTCTTTTAAATAATCTATTATAATTTACATTTAACATTATTTCATATAAATTCATTTTATATGCTTTTTTTTCAAAATTATAAATTTTTAAATAAAAATAAATAGAACAAAAACTGTTTAGTATTGCATATTTCTGCAAATAAAATATGTATAAGTAATACCCTTCTTTTTACTGGCGAAACTTTTAAAAATAACTATTCATAACTTACATTTATTTTAATTTAAAAAAAAATGCAAATCAACACTATAATTATTTCATAAACTTTAAAATATTAAAACTCGTTTAATATTAGGCTCAAAATTTTTATAAAATTTGTAAGCAATTAATAGGCTTATTTATATTAAGTTACACAATTTTCTTAATTTTTTTTTTCATCCTTCTAAACTTAATTAACGTAATTTAATGAACACTTGCTACTGGGGCCTTTGACTGATTTTTATTTTGTATTAAACAACAGTTTGCGCTTATATGCAAAAAATTGATTTATAAAGCAAAAATTCTTTTTAATAGCAAATAAGTGTTCTAATATTTGTATCCTTTTTTTTTTTATTATATATATCGGTGAAAATAAGTGAAGCATAAAATGACATTAACACTTTTTTTAAAAGTGGGAGATCACATTTGAATTTTAAAATTAAAAACTAAAAATGATAAAAAATTAAAAAATAAGAATCTTTAAAAAAATAAAATTATTTTTTTTTAAATTTTTTTATTTATTTATTTCAAAAATGAATCGCGTCAATATCTTTATTCGTTTAGACGATATGGCTTTTCAAAGAATAGTCTAAAAATGAAAAACCCAATTTTCAATTATCGATAACTCGATAAATAATCAGAATTTTGCTGTAACATTTGACGTGGTTACTATTGGCTAGTAGCTCTACCAAATTATCAAAATCGAAGAAGTTTGGGGAAAAAGTTGCCCGCTTCTCTTATTTTCATCAATATATATTATATCTTCGTTAGATATTCTTTATAACTTTAATGAATTTCAAAAAATTATTAAAATGTAACAAAGAAATTATCTTTCATTATAATCGTTATTCATAACTTTTACGATTTTGAAAAAAATTATTTTTAAAAAAAAAAAAAGTTTTTTTTTCAATTTCGCTAGATATTCATTATAACTTTTATGAATTTTATGAATGAAAAAATGATTACAAAATTTAAAAAAAAAAAATCAAAAAAAAAACTTAAAAAAATTACTCACATGCAATTTTGTTTTGTTTTTTAAATACACAAAAACTATTTTAAATTTATTTTTAGTTGATGCATATCTCAAAATTTCATATTTTTTTTGTTAGAGGGCAACATCTCCAAAAGATAAGCATTGAATGCAACTGTGACTTACACAATTATTTAAATGCAAAAGTTTTCAAACTAAATCGAGAGTTGATATAAGAAAAAATGTGTTTCTAAACTAAAGTTTCCAAATGCGTAAGATTAGCTGACTGCTCTAGAGAAAACTAAAAACTTTGGACACCCCCAACGAAACTTTTGCACATTTTATCTCTCAGTGTACTATCTTTCAACAGACTATTGCCTGGCGGGGTGCAAATTTCTACCGTTTGTTGTGGCAATTCGGTTTTTTTCGCTTTGTGTGGCACGCGCTACCCCAACAATAAGCAGTGCCCCCTAGATTGCCAACCCCAAGCTAGGAACAGAGTCAACCATGCTTTGTCAGGTAAGGCCACAGGCAACCCTCGCATCCATGAACATGGCTTTGTTTGTCTTTCAACTCAATTGCATGCCAGCTGAGGCGTTGATGACGTAGCTGACGACGCTTCGTCAGCTTTTCCAACCAGCCGCTTTTCCGCCCTTATGATTTTTTATTATTTCCTATGGTTTTTGCAGTGATTGCTTTTGAAATGTTTGCGTGCCATTTGTTGACAGTAAATGCTGTTTAATGATTTCAAAATGCAGCAAATGGAGTGAAGTTTTTGGCAAATAATCGGTTTTGCTTAAGATACCTGAACTCAAGTTTTGGGGGAAACATTTTTTAAAGCTGTAGTAAAAGTTTTATGGAAAATACTTTGTAAGACTTGGGCAAATGTCCAGTACTAGTAACAGAACAAGGGCAAAGTTTTCACATTTTTGTTAAACATTTTCAAATGTTTTTTGCATAATGGAATTACATAGTTAAATTCTCGCTCTTTGGCAAAAACTTTCGCTGAACTTGCGCCAAAAACTTTGCTACGACTTCTTTGTACTAAAAATATTTGCTGTAGTTGTTGTTGTTGTTGTTTTTCAACTACTTTTAACAGTTATGCGTTTCTGATGACGTTATATACCGGTTGCGCTTCCGTTAATGGCATTCAAGTTGCACTGAAAGTTTTCACTTAGTAAGACCCAACACTTGTTCAATTTTTAATTAAAATATTTATGAATTCAGTCTTTTGAGTAAAATTCAAGCTAAGAATAATAAATACAACGCGCCCAACAAAACGTGCGCTAATTTATCTTGATCGTAATAGACAATACGCTGAGTCATCAACATCAACATCATCATCTTCATCATCATCTTCATCAACAGCTTCATCATCTTTAGCCACATCAACGTAGTCTGTCTTCATTGCCTTCAATTGTTGTTACATGCTGGAAATTTTTCTAATTAAAAATAAAAAGCCTCGAAGCTGCTGTCAATACAGTTCTATGCCGCTTGGCTAAATCATAAAAATAAAAAATATTATAAAAAAAATTATTTTTTTTAATTATATTGCGTTGCCAAAGTTCTGCTTTATCTGATGATTTCTTTAATGATTTTTTGGCAGCACAAAAAGTGTTCGTCGTAAGCACATTATATAAAAACTTTTGTGTAAAAAAAAATTGTCTTTGTAGTATAGCCTCAAATGCTTATGGGGTCTAGCTGCTATAAAAGGTTCTGCAACTGACGTCACATGCATTATGTGCAAATGACATCTAGGAAAACCCTTCATTATACAGTTTACCAAGTTTCACACACGGTACTATATTTATTCTTAAATTTATTTACATATTTAGCAACATTTTATTATAGTAATTTTTTTAATTAAATACTTTTAAAGTCAATCCGGTTTTTGTAGCCAGATTCTAAGCTTTGACTGAGCGTAATCAAATATTATCTAACTTTTTTTGCATACACTTTAGTATATAACAAAGGAGCGTATTAAGTTTCGGGGCAAGCTTTTATTTTACAAGTAGAATGACTCTATAGATGTTGTACGTAATAAAGTGATCTGTTGTTTCGGAAACCTGAAGAATAGAAAAAAGATTCGTGGGAAATACATAATCTACGCATTCATTTGTCACTGAATTTAGCACATGCATGTCCTAGGCGTTCAGGCCTTAAGCTTAGCCGTAATCAGCCATGAATTCAGTGATGACTGACTTTGAAAAGTTAGTCAAATTTTTTTCATAGTTCCTTTTTTCAGTTAGCCGAAACTTGCGCAGTTATCTTTTGCTCTACATTTTTCATACTTTTAAAATTATTTTATAAAGATAAAATAATGCTTTAAATAATAATATTTCATAAATACTTACCTACACGCACAAAAAACTTTTTCTTTCTATAATAAAAGAAAACGTCAGAAATAGCTACGCACACAAGCGCCAACACCAATACTAATGTAAAGTTTCTTATTTCTCTTTGCTTATTCTTTTTTGCCGTGCTTGTCTGTCAAAAAAAAAGAGATAGACGGATAAATTTTTGTATGTGTCCTTCTTTGTCTTACAAAGCCATGAGCGTTTGCTTTCTTTTCATGCCTGAATTCAGGCATTTTCCAAAGTAAAAAAACAAAGATATGTTGCAAATTTTCACTTTTTGCTAAAAAAGTTTAAAAAGCAACAGTGAAAAACTTGATAACAGAATATAAAAATAAATATATATAGCCTATAGAGTCTTCATACCGATTTTAGAAAAAGTAGCTTCATAACAAACATATTTATACACCAATGAGTTATTCTTAGTACCCCAAGCTAAAGGATTTTAAATTCTGTAAGTTCTGAACCGATTTTTAAAAATAAAATAAGAGAACAATAAAAAAATACATGGTCTAGCGTGCTAGTTTGATATGATATTATGAATGAAAAGTTGTCCGAAAAAAAATTTGTTTGTCATGCGTTTGCCTCGACTGGGACTCGAACCTTAGCCTCTAGAAGACTTAAACCATTGAGGCCCATACTCCAACAACTTAGCTACCTTTATATACTACCTTGATCAAAAATTTACCGGAATCATCACCGAGTGGCGCTCTCAGACATCCGATTTGATGTCTCTTTTTTTCTTCTTAACTTAAATCTGTCATTGACATTCTTCCGGTACAGTTTTGATCAAGTATGCATTTGCCTCAGAGATGATTCGGTCTTTAGCCATCAAAATGCTAAATTTCAAATATCTCCGATATTTTAGGTCCGATAATAATGATGTAAGATTTCCTATTATCGATCATTTTTTTACCTATACAATCTGCAGCTTGTAAATCTAAAATCCCTTATGTGGTTTTCATAGCTAATCTCCTAAGTTTAGCTAACAGACATGTCCAGATCAAACTTTTGGGAGCTTACGTCATCCCCTTCTCTAGGTAGCATACATTTGCTCAAATTTATCATAGCATTATTAAATCTTACCTTAGGGTAAATAAAAAAATGTGGTACAGTCGAGGCGGTGCCCGACAGTGGAATACCCTGTACCTTTTGTGTCATACAAATTTTTCCTGCATATTCCATCTAAGAACTTTCCAATTGGAATTTATTTTTTTTTTGGTGCAAAACGGTATTTATACCTATAAGTTCCGTAAATTTGTACCGATTTTGATGAAAATCGAAAGTTACGTCAAAGAAGCTATTTTAATTATATTGGGTAAGTTTCAAGTTGATATGTTGAGGGGTGTGGGAGAAAACACGGTAAATCGATTGCGGGGGGTGGGGGGACCGCATCGATAAAATTTGGATGTGGATTTGTTCATTAGAGCCACATGAATGAGCTTACCAAAAATTGTGATTCTAGGTCACTTGTAGCCATAATTGCGTAGAGTCAAATATTGGCGCAGTTTATTGGCAAGGGGAGGTGAAATTTGCACATTTTTGACTATAACTTCTGTTGTATTTGTCCGTTTTTGTTCATTTTTTACACATAGATGCATGTAGCTACAACGCATCGCTCTGTTAAATTTCAGGTGAAAATACTTAACGGTGTGGCTAAAAACCGCGAAACTCTACTGCGGGGGAACGGGGGAAGATATTGACATGATTCAACAAACTTCATCTGCTTAGGAAATATGCGCACCAGCTGGTAAAGTTTCGTGTCTCTAGCTCTTATAGTCTCTGAGATCTAGGCGTTCATACGGACGGACGGACGGACGGACGGACGGACGGACGGACATGGCTCAATCGCTACCCGAGGTTATGATAAGCATTTTGGTATAAAGGACTTGGGGTCTGCCACGCCTCCTTCTGTCCGTTACATACATTGCACAAATCTAGTATACCCTTTGTACCTATAGGTACAGGGTATAAAAATATTCCAGAAATATGGAAAAAAAACTTTCGAAGTATATTTACTTTCTTTTTTTTTAAAAAAAGTTACCAAAAGTGTTGTGTAACAAAACAATATTATTCGCTAGAAGAAAATAAAATTATTTTTTTAAATCAACGAGACACAAAAAAAAATTTTTTAATCCAAATTTTGCCGTGGTTCTGGCATAACCTCAAAAAACCCCATAAAACGCGTTTAGTGGTTATCTTAAAATGCTGGGGTTTTTTGGTCCGCGTATTAGGATTCAGGCACCATAACAACCTTGAAAAAAATCTCATTGAAGTGTTTTCTGGTTATGTTACTATACATAAATGCAACTAAAAAAAAAAAAAAAGATTCTTAGGGGTCGCAGAATCTGAATCCGAGATTCAAACAGCGCCATCAACCACTTCAGGCTTCTGACATAACCTCAAAAAACCCAATAAAAACATATATTTTGAAAGTTTTCTGAGAAAATTAATGTGCTGAAATTTTTCGCCTCGGATTCGGATTCAGGGATCCCAAAAACGTTTAAAACATTGGCAACAGCCTGTCTCGAAAAAAACAACTGGTAGTGTTTTTCTGAGGTTAGAATACAATCTAGATCCTTTGGACCAATTCTTTAAACGGATTTGGATTCAGATTGACGATATACGACAATATAAGTTTGTTTTATATAAATCCAAATATATTTTTGAATTATATTGGTATAAGTTGGCAAATTTGATAATACAATTTTTTATCCTCATCTTATATAGCAAATAAATATTACAAAAGACTGTTTGACGAATTTTCGAAAAATCCCTAATTTTGCATGTCTCAAATATTTGAATTGTATATATAGAGTGTAGGGAACTTTTAATTCGAAATTCATTCTTTGTAACATTTCATTTAAGCAAATTAAATAAAAAATAAATAAATTGTTAATTGTAGAAATTATTGTTATTGAAGGCGCCTAACATTGAAAACATACTTGACTTTAACTGGAACTATTTACTGTCATTAATAAGATATTATTAGGCACAGAAAAATATTACTATTACTATATAGTATATTTAACTTGTTTGATCACTTAACCCATTAAGTTCTAAGCAATCTTGAACATTGCAGCTGCTGCTATAAAATTTAATTTAGTTACTTATTTACATTGGTAGTACGTGGTTTAAATTATAAAAAACTAGAAATTACGCAATAACAATTTTAAAATTTCCATAAAGTTAAACTTAGCTTAAGCTGTATGAATACGAAAAATATCTCATAATCGACATATACCTTATAGTTTTTCGAAAACTGAATGCTCTTATGTTATCTTTTCCTCTGCAATACTTCGTTTACTTGTATTGTAAATATGCTGCTCTAGTTCATAATTTAGCCGAAAAAAAAATACTGATCAGGGTTGTCCACTCTTTTATTATATGTAACGTATTGCAAAGAAACACAACTAACAATTAATACTTGGCAGAACAAACGAATATACCTTCATAGAGGATATGCGTCACCTACAAAACTTTTTAGTATAAGAATTCATTTGCTGAGGTCCAATAAAATCATTACTCTGAACCCATTAAAAAAAAAGAAGCAATTTTTTGCATTGATTAGAATTTAAAGTATTTTTCGGATAGAGTGTGAATAAGCGAACGTTTTTTTAAAAAAATGTACATGTTTTCTTCTTTTGTTAGCTTCACAAGAGTCACCTACATAGGAAGGTTTAAAATCTGAAATGGTTTGGAAGTGCCAGTGCTTTTTTATTATTTGACAGTCTGTCTAGGTATCTTTGGAATGCTCTAATGATTTCACATCTTTGTCAATTTCGATATATATAGTCAAAGATTTATATTTTTAGACGATTTTAATGTTGGAATCCACATTCCAAATTCCTCAACTGCAATAAATGGCTGAAATTTCTACATTCAAAGTATCACCTTACACTATTTTATATTAATACAACATTCAAATGCTCTAGAGTCAAAATTGGCACCATCTTTGGCACAAAACCATTCTCGGTGAGAACGAAAAAGAATTTCGCCTGCTGAGGTAAAACATTTTTATAATGGTTTTTAGCATTGTTCTTAGGTGGTTTTCTTTGTTTGTTCGCAGTAAAAATACGGCGAAACCTTAATATTTTAACAGGACAACGCCTCAAGGGCCTTGAGGGCTACTCTTACGGTCAGAAAGCCTGTGAATTTTCATTTACTTTATTTTTACCTATTTCTCAATGTTTTTAAAGAAATTCCAAATATTATTATACTATCGGCTTTTATCTTTTTTCGTAAATTTTGACCATTCTAAGCCCCATGTCATTTTTGGCTATTATACGGTCACTCTCCTCTAAACTAAAAGTCATACCTTGCGGCGTTTTATCATAAAACGATCAAAAAATGATTCGAAACTAAAATAAAATATATTTATGCCATCCTAAAACTTAATTTCCTTATAAAAGACCTATTGGCATATCCATGCAGAACCTATTGCGAAACACCGTGTGAAGCAACACTGCAATACCTTACGGTACATTAAAAGCTCCAATGTTAGGTAGTGGTTTTTGTAAAAGGAAGCTTTGCGGGATCGTGCTTATAAACCTTTATATTTGCACTTGAAACTTAAATTGGCGACTGTCCTATAGTTATGAAAAGCACTGTATTATGCCTTTCGTGGCGATACGATCACCCAGATATTAATCCTGGTAGCAAAACTTTTCGTGGCTCGTCCACGGAACGTATAAACTCCGACGCGGTCGCACCCGGTATTAACGATTTAAATATATCCTTACATTCGTCCTTTGCGACAGTTCTATAGTTCTATGCGGCAGTGACTAATACTTTTCACTTTCACTCACTGACCGAGAGCCTTCTCGTTGCACTAACTCACTAAGACACTCTCGATTTCATAAACTCACTAAAACTGTCTCGATTTGGCTAGCGATCCGCCTTATATTGGCCACGATCGCCGACAGATCCCGAAATTCCCGACAAAACCTATACTAATTAGTCCTAAAATGCTCTCTACTTATCTACTTATTTATCCTCATAGAAAAGAAAGAGTCCGCGTATCTAACACTATCCCTATCTCCACTTACACCTATGCACTAATACAATCGACCTACGCACTAATACTAAACAATAACTAGCGCGCCAATCTAAGGGCCGCTATACTTTAACTAGTGTTGGTGAGAGTAAGCTCGCTTTCACCGCTACTCTCACCAAGCAGTTTACTTAGTGACCTATTGGCAAAATAGGAACACTATTGTGAGGCGGAAAATTTTCTTCTCACAATAACTTTAAATAATATCAATTACTGTCCGTGATCATTTTTTTGTAAAACTTTGTAAGCAAAAAGTTATTGCACCTCAACACTAAATTAAACAAGGAAGAACACAATTAAGTGTTTTTAATATCTTTCCAACGATTATCACATTGGAAAAGTGTAATCAAATTTAAAAACAAATATATTTACTTACCTAAATAGTGTGTAAAATACTAAAAAGAACGCATTTACTATACACCGACTACTATCATTCACATTTGAGTTCTTGCGCCAGTAGAATGTTATCAACGAAAAGATCTAGCTCATTTATACAAGGGCAACATTAAAAAAATAATAATTTCGTTTTGTATATATCATATGTTCTTCAGTGAGCTTACGTTCGCTTACCTATCAACTGATTAATCATACATATCTTTAATACAGAACTCCCATCTTAGAAAAACCTATTCAATGTCATTTGCATTTTTTGCTAGTCCTTTTTACTTTGCCAGTCATTCAACTAACTGCCTCACACTCTCATTCGTATTCACATGCTTTATGTCCTTACATTATTGATGGCTTAATTCCGCTTGATTTATTGAGGCCACAAACAAGCGGCCAGTCAGCCATTGAGGCATACAGCCATTTTGTGTTGTAAGTCTGGCCAGGCCAGAAGGCAGCCATTTTGTATGCACACGTATAGCTTTTATATCTGCACACACATACACACACTCACACAAATATGTTAGCCTGTTAATAGCAATAAGTAAAGTAGAACGTGCTTTATATGCAGACTTTCTTTCTATAGTGAAAATGAAGAGAAAATTAGTTTTAAAGCATGTTAACTGCTTAACGGCTTTTTGAAATATCAGCTGTCTACAACGGTTTTTTTTACACCAAAATGGATGCCTCCAAGTTGGAACTGAATTTAAAAATGTAACAGTACAGCACTTTGTAACTGTTATATTTTTTACATAAATTAAATAAATAAATAAAATTATATATGGGATTAAAAAAAAAACGAATATATTATTTTAAGCAAATGACTAATAATTTTAGTTAATTTTTGCGAAAAAAAATAAAATAAAAAAATAATATTTATAAAAAAAAATATTGGAATAATATTTAAAAAAAAAATCACAAATCCTAAATCCTGAAATTATTAAAAAATTTTCAGTTGCATATTCTATAAACGCATACAAAATTACTTACCCAATCTTACTTTGCCTTTAACATTTCTTTGAAATAAAGATTCGATTCAAAACTTTGCATAAAAAAATATATCGAACAATTTATTTAAAAAATATATATAACAAAATAGAAGAAAAATATAAAAATGGATCGATATTAAGTTTCAAGCAGTCAGAAAGCCTGCATTAATAAATCTACCCTCAATGCTACTTTAAAACCCATGAACTCAAGACAAAGCACTTCAGAAGTAACAATGACGAAGACGTAGCGTTTTCGGCCTCAGTATCCCCAAATGTCTGAGTGGTTTTGAAAATTTGAACAAGTTCTATGAATCAGGCGGGCTCTTACAATATTCAGTCGGCAATTGATATAATAAATACAAACTTCTCGTTTCCGATCTCAGTACCTACAAATATCTGAGTGAAATTAGAAATTTTAAAGATCTTCATTTAAGACACTTGGAGGTACTAGTATAAAACTACTCGGTCAACAATATTTGTAAATATATTTTCGCTCTAGTTTGGGTTATTTACAAAAATAAAAAAAAAAGATGGCGTACGTTAAAGTCGGGCGCGGACGACTTTGGGATACGCTGTACCACTGCTTGCAATAAAATCCGGTAAATTGCTTACGAACACCAAAAGACATTTGATTGCCAAATTAGATTACGATACCTTCATAAACAACCAAAAACAGACGAATTTTTAATCAAAAACGTTTTTTTCGACCGATCGGCCCTATGGGAGCTATATGATATAGTCAACCGATTTTGATAAAATTTGGTACAGTGTTGAAAATCTCTAAAAAACTTCTGAATGCCAAATTTGGTTACAATATCTTCACAAACAAACGAAACACAACGAATTTTGTGCAAAAAACTAATTTTCGACCGATCGATCCTATGGGACCTATATGATATAGTCAACCGATTTTGATAAAATTTGGTGCAGTGCTGGGAGTTTTTAAAAAAACTTCCGATTCCAAATTTTATTATGATATCTTCATCAGCAAACGAATTATCCATCTAAAACTTTTGCTTTTTTTCGAGGTCCTCTGAAACACCCCTATGGGAGCTATATAATGTAGTCCCGATATCAAAAAAATAAAATAAACTTGTCTCCTATGGATTAATAAGGGATCTTATCTGAAAGTTTGGTTGCTCTAGCTCTTACCATCTCTGAGATCTAGGCGTTCATACGGACAGACGGACAGACGGACATGGGTATATCGACTTCTCTAGTCACTCTGATCATACTTTAGGTAACTTTGGGGGTCTCCGACTTCTCCTTCTGTACGTTACATACAATTTCAGCTTGCACAAACACAATATACCCTTTGTACCATACGGTACAGGGTATAAAAATATTATTTGAAATAAAGTTATTTATAAATTAATTTTTGACTAGACATTTTATGAAACTTGCTAAAAGGCTCCAAAATCGCCAAATATATGAATATTGTTCAAACTGGTTCAAAATCGAGAACCAATACAACAGTTCAGTGTTCAATTCCGTGAGTTAAAATCTCTGTGTTCTGGACTTACTTAGTAACCTTTGCAAATATACAGAAATTGGTGATCTACAAAATTGTTTTTAAAATTGTTTTAAGGTTAAAAATATCTTTACTTCTTTATTTAAATGTAATTTAATTAGTTTTTTTTAATTTTTTAGTTACAAAAGAACAAAAAGCAAGCAAGCCATAGAAGCCATAAAAAATATTTTTAAATGTTTTATCATACTTTTTTACAGAAATTAAAAAAAAAAATATTTTTTTCTGACCGGTTTTTTTATATTTATTTTATTTTTTTAAAGATTGAAAGAAATCTAGCGAGCTATGACGGTAGTAATAATAGACTATACAACTTCTATACTAAATACAAATTCTGATTTGGAGAATTTAAGATAGAAGTTTAAGTCAAAGAGTGTACTGGAAACGAATGCTAAAGGTTGCCAGTGGAGGCATCTTAGAAACGTAAAAGGTAGTGCTAAAAATTTGCATATCAACTGGTGCCACCTTTTTACAATCAACCATTTCTTACCAGAATAAGCCAGTATGTTTGGAGGTTTTATCTCAATTAATTTCTGATAACAAAAATCAAGGCCTAAGCTGAACTGCAATTAAAATAAATTATTGGTGCCATCAAAAATCTACCACAAAGCTGGTATTTAATTACATGACTATGAATATGACAACAATTTAATTAAGCTGCATTTAAGTTTTTTTAGTAAATTATTATACAAGCCTTATTAGCATTTGAAAAGCTAATTAATTTCGTGTCATTACCACAAAGCAGCAAATACAAAAAAAAAAAAAGGAAATAACAAACAAGCTAAAACTCACTTTGAATCCGTTTAAGAGTCCTTGGTAACCAGAAAACAGCAAAAACACAAAATACTGACGAAAAAAAAAATCAGATATACAATATACTACGTGCATAATGTGTGTGCGTGTGTGTGAGAGAGTGTATGGTTATGTATGGCAGTGACGTAGATAGTTTTTTGCATTGGGGGGCCCATGATTTACTATTAAATTTCATATGCATTTTTTTTTATGGGTAACTAAAAAACGTGGAAGATTGTGAGTAGTAGAGAAGAGTTAGTAGCAAAAAAAACTTTTAAATATATTAGACGAAAAATTATGAGTATTTTTAGAGTTAGGTTAGGTTTATTTTCAATAAACAAAGTGAATACGTGTTTAGGTATTTGTGACGTTGATAACTTTTTTTAATTTATTTCATATATTTTTCATTGGAATTCCATTTCTGGGAAAAACAGGTGCAGAAATTGAAATTCATTTTTAAAAAGTCTTGTACAATAAAATTAATATTTATTACATTATAAATAATAAAATTTTTAAAAATTCAGAAAAGCGCCCTCTGGCGGCACTGCTTAAAAAATAAATATCAAAAATGGATTCCTCGACCCCAAAAATCCCCATACATATTTGGCTGAAAAAAAAAAAATAATTTTTTTTGCCTTTTGTAAGCTATGCCTAGGCCGCCCATCGCTAATTTTTTAAAAAACGTGAATTTCAAGTCACAAAAGGTGGGAAAAGCGGGAAAAAAACGGGAATTTTTAAATGTTTATTTTTTGATAACATAAGTATGTATTTTATTTATTAAGCTCAGAACGATCACTCTTCCACATGTCCTCGATGAGTGAAAATTATCGCTCTGATGGTGTGTTGGTACCTTTGACAAAACAAAACCCAAGTCACGCAGAATCTTTTTCGAGTTTCGTACTCGGAGAGAATTTTCCACTCTGTCTATTTAAGTTCTCTCTGGCTGTGATGCTGTTCGACACTGTTACGTTAATCCTTTTTCCACACTACGGTTCGTCGTCATTGTTGCTTGTGTTTGTTTGCATTATAAGTTTCTTTTTTGGTTTTAATCAGAAATATAGATTTTTTTTTTGTAAAAATAAGAGCGAAATATTGAACAATTTCTTTTCATTCTAATTTCGTTAAATTAATTTTTTTTAAATTGGTTATTTTCCCCGAAATATGTGATGATTTCAGAATTTTTTTAATAAGTATTTGAGACAAAAAATCATGCAATGTAAAAAACGAGAATAAACACGAAAAAACGGGAGCCCGGGAATTGTCTTGAAAAAACGGGAATTCCCGTTTTCCCAAGGCTCGATGGGAGGCCTAGCTCTGCCTAAACGATTTTTAAATATTTTGGGAAAAAAAACCATTTTGTAGCAGCTGCAAACTCGAAATTAATTTAAGACACAGGGTTTCTTCGAAAAAGTTTCTTAGAATGACCCATAAATCGCGAGCCTTTCTCAAAAAAAATGTATATGTATATATCGTACTATTTAAGAATTGCTACCTATAAATTTCTCCTATACAAAGCAAATTTGTCTACCAAGAAATGTAGGCAAAAGTTGAAGCTTGAAACGAACTTGTTTTTTTATCGTCATTGAAATAAAATTATAAATGGTTACAGGTGCTGTATTTAGGTTATTTTCCAACTTCTCATTTTCATATAGTTAAATTTCAAAACCAAAAATTTAAATGAAATCGAAATCGAAAAAAAATATTCGAATTTGTTTTAATTTTGCATGTTTGGTGTTATCCGACTGCTTTGTTTGCAACTGAAATCAAAACACATTGACAAAATAAGTTTTAAAGTCAACGTATTTTAAACTAAAATAATTTATGAAATATTCTGCGATATTCTTGAGTTCTATTCTTGACAATTTCAAGTAAGATATTTGTTGAAATTATATACAATGTAAGCATAATGTTAAAATGTAACACAACAGAGCTAAGAGCTACCGCTGTTAATTGCTCTCTCACTCTGCTGTTAAGATATTGCCAATTGCCACCTGCAGTTGAAACCGAACAACTAAAGCTGTGCTATTATTCCTTACAATATTTTTTGATAATTATTTGTAAATATTTTTTTGTGATTTAACCTAAAAAAATAGCTTGCATAACCCAAAACGAATTTTTTGAATGCTTTTACATATATCGATAATTGATAGGGACAACAGGGTTGATTTTTACAAAAAAAATTCTTGTATAATAATAAAAATAACTAAATTAACTGATATTAATCAATAAATAAGTCAAATTTTTGCAAAGTTTACAAATTTTCAATTATAGTCGCTCAGCTGTTTAGAGCGAGGGAAATATAAAAATTTATCGAATAGAAAACGGCAAATATGAAAATTTATCGAAAAGAGTAAGGAAAATGAGAGACGTTATGGACAATAAAAAATTTGAGCACGCAAAAATGAAAACGAATAAAATGTATTCATTTTCGTTTTGTGATATTTGGAGCACTGCTAAATATTCCAAGTTCCACTCTTGTCGATCTGAAATAATAATTTCTGTTTTTCGGTATCATAAATTATTTTCGCACAAAATAGATTTCTTGACTAAACGTAACCTCGATCTTTGACTACCTCATATTAAGTCTAATTATCACAGTTTCCATTCGATTTTTGTTTCTCGAAACTTAGGTTGAAGGCGAGTATATTAAGTTTCAAAATTAAACGTGGAAATCTTGTGCGTGGTACTTGGGCTAGGTGTTCCTAGTAAAAATAAAGCGTCATGATCTGGGTTCGAGGCATATGTGTACAAATCCGCCATCAAAATTGTCAATCATAGGCGACAATTATTGCACTGTATCCCTTCTAACTACGCCACTGACGTGTGTGCTTGCAATGGAAAACCACATAACACCCATTGAAAGGCAAAAACAGATTTATATCGTAATTCTGCCCCTGAAAGTATGCAAAAAACATTGCTATAGAAGGCAAACGAACAAAACTGCACTCATTTGCTCCGTTAGGAGTAAAAACCGGTTCATACCCCGTTAGTCATTCATGCAATACAAAGCACCGTTATCGGTAACACAAAACCATCACTCATGAAAGAGAGAGAGAGAGAGAGAGAGAGAGAGACAGCGTATGTGTGTGTGTGTGTGTTTGTGAGGGATGGTAAATTAAGGAGTATCTTCCTTCTATCGTACATATGGGAGGCGTGTGTGGGTTTAATACTAATGTCCAATGATTAAATTTTAATTACCAAACACAAATTGAGTTTGAGTTCGGAACATTGCAACATTTTTCAAGTTTTATGCCACACTTTGATGCAAATGTTGCAAGGCTTCTATGTTCTTTGTTCTATACTAGTCTTGCTCATGTTTCCGCCATTGATCACAGCCCGTCCCATCGTCCACCTCCGTCTGTCCGTCCGGCTATCTGTGTGAAAAGTTGAACTGGCCTGGTCAACGGCTACTCCTACGACTGACTTCATTAACAGTTTCCATAGCCCAACCATGTGAGTCCAGCATTCTATAGAATTCAATTGAAGCTCTATCTCTGCATAATTGCTCCACTTGGCTGGGATGTCAAGTAATCGATGGATGTGAAATGCAAAGGGCAAAGCTGAAAGCTGTTGCATTTTGAAATACTTCAAATCATTATCCTATAAAAAGGAAACTTTATTCATTTACAGCTAGCTTCAAAAGGGCAACGAGTTGGTTAGAGTCAAGGCACAAAAAGTAGGGAGGTTGGGTGCTGGAGTAATGACTGAGAGATGCTCTTTTGTTATACGACTGATTCAAAATAACGACTAGAGAGGTATTTTTTGATAAATAAGCAAAATAAAATGCAAATACGATTCACCTTTGATTTGAAGTTCTTAAGTTAATCAAAGGTCTGATAAAATCTACAGAAACTCTATCAAAAAATTATAGTCTAAAAATCGGAAAACATTCTCTTCTAGATACATGGTTTCTATTAGTATCATATGAACGTAGATTAATCTTTATTTCGAAATTTATTAACACAACTTAAAGGCCTCACAGAATATCAGGTAAGCAGAGCAAAAATACGTGTCTTCAATATCGAAACATAGTCAGAAATTATCAAAACAGAAAAAAAGAAGTAGAATACACTCTTAATTCGTTACGGAAACCCAAATTAAATTAAACTGTCCAGGCCAATGAACCTTCTTCCAGTGGTTCCCTGGTCATAAGCGCATTCCACAGTAGGAAATTTCGATCAAGATAAAGAGAATCAATGTATTCCTTACAACAAGGGAAAAGAAATCCTCTAATCCGTCTTCTCGAGAAAAAAAAAAGGTATATAGAGGGCGCTATATGCAATTCACTATGACGTCACAAAGCCTTTAACCAGTGAACGCTCAACACTCTTACGATGATATCCCCTTTGTCAATACGATAAGCTTTTTAGAAGGTAGAAGAGAACAAATAAACTAAGGTTACACATATAACCCTTCTTTTCACTTCGCGGTAGTAGGGTAAAAAATTTACAAAAACAATTTAATAATAATTTATGTATTCATATTATATTTTTGGGGCTAATTACTAAGGAAAAGCCATTGCCCAGAGTTATATAGTAAAAAAGAAGAGAAAACTTATAACAATTGGTAAGTTGTAAAATTAGAACTTTTTAAATAAGGTGTACAGGTTCAGGTGGATCCTGAAACACTGGAATACATAGGTGTGGTTTGTTAAACGTTTCAATATCCGGAATTAACAATGGATTGTGGCCTTTATATGCATCAAATTTAATAAAAATATAATCATTTATTATGTTACATGAAGAAGCTTTTCGATATATAATTTTTTCCGATTACACATCACATCATCTGATTGGCACATCACTTCAAGTAGAAAAATTAGTGTGGCCGTATATAAGTATGAACTTAGCTTTTTTCCAAAGTATTATCAAATATGACTATTGGATAAGACTTGAGATATATGAAAGTGTTCAAAAAATGTGCAAAAAAAAGTATTCAAAAATTCTATTTTTAAGAAAAAATAATGTTAAAGCCGCGATGAGGCTTGTACAAATTTTCAAGATGAAAAATTAGAATTTGTTTGAAAGATCAAGGAATTAAAATCTGTTAAGTCGTATGTAGGTTAGACTTTTATCTGTTAAATTTACGGCTAAGTTACCATGTTGCTAAATTAATTGACCATATTTTACAAAACAAATGTTGAGATTTTTTTGTAGAATTGACCTTAAAAACTTTATGTACTTTAAATTTATAAAACAATTTGTAAAAAATATGTTTATATATTTATTCAAGAAAGTGCTTGCAATATTTCATTACCCTAAAAAAATTGATCAAAATAAGACATTCTTGTTCCATAGTGCGCTGGGTGAACAAATTTTTAAGTTGCGCTTACCAGCGTTTGTCGCTAGATGGCGCAAGCATGTTCTTCAGTATTTGCATTCACAACAATATAAATATTATTTAAACATAATAAATTTAATAATGTTTATTGCTAAATTAAGAAAAAAAATAATAATTTATATATAAAATAAATGATCATAAAATATTGGCAATAATATTAATGACAATCTGAGCCCATAGTGTGCTGGGTGAAGCATCATATCAAGTGATTTTTTAGTTGGGTGTATCAGTGTTTGTCGCTAGATGGCGTAAGCAAGTTGTTGCTTATTTTTATTCGCAAGCATATTACATATTATAAAGGAAAAGGGTAAAAAGTTATAGAGATCCGTGCGGCAACACAACGTGCCAGTCAAGGCCTAAGTGTGCTGGTTCAAGCCAGCGGCCGCTTCAACCTAACCTATATTAAATATTAATTAAATTTAATAATTATTATTAAAAAATTTAGATAAAAAATTAATTATTTATAAAATAAATGCTCATAAAATATCGATAATAATATTAATGACAATCTGGGCCCATAGTGCGCTGGATGAAGCATCATATCAAGAGAACAAATTTTTAAGTTACGCATTTTAGTGTTTGTCGCTAGATGGCGCAAGCAAGTGGTTGCATATTTGTATTCACAACAATACAAATATTATTTAATAATTAAAAAAATAAATAAATTATTTACAAAATAAATGCGTATAAGATATGGGCAATATTATAAAAATTCAAAAATAATTATTATTTAGTAAATTTTGTTTTCCCCCTTGTTACTCCTCTTGGGAGCTTAGGATTATTATCACATAATCGATTCTTATAAAATATCTGGAAAAATGTAAATATTACGAGTACTTAATATACCCTAACATTAAAGAGTAACAGCCCACAAAAGCACAATGTGAAATTCCAACCCTCTGTATATTACAAACCCCTTCTGGAATTGACAATAAAATGTGCAGGATGCTTTGTTGCCAATTAACTTTATAACATTTGCATGCACATAATGCGAACAGCTGAGCCAACCGACCCCCAGTTGATTAATTGGAAATTGTGGTTAATGGGCAGTTTATCCATATGGAGTACTTGGAATTCCCCGGACCAAGCCCCCGGGTCTCGCTCCAATCAGCGTTGACAATTGACTGAATGAGCTGCAGGAGTAGTATAACAAAAGTTAAAGTCTAGACTTTTAATTAGGGTAGGCTCTAGAGTAGCGCCTAACGCTATAAGCCAACTCATACAGAGGGGAGTACAAAAAAAAAAGCGGAAAAAGTTTGCCGGAAAAGTTTTTACCCGTATATGTGTGTGTAGTAAATTTTGTTATGTTCAACAAAAAAGTTGACAGATTTGCAGCGGAAAATTAACAAGTTCCGTGCAGAAATATTTTTTCAAATAAAAAACGAACAAGAAAAAAAAACACATATTATAGTATAAAAAATAAACTTTATCCTGCGGCAAATCGAGTTAAGAAGTCGACAAGTATGCAATGCTAAAAATGTGCTAAAAACTCCCAACAACACGGCAGCATACTTTTTGCAGCAGCTGTGCGTTGATTTTGTTTGCGGCAGAGCGACTGCAGCGGATGTCCCAGAACCGCCAAAACTTAAAAACTAGTTGTCGACGACGACGACGACAAGGACAATGACAAGTACAGTGAAGCTTTTTGCTCTTTTGTTCGGTTGGTCGTGTTTCTACCGCGCTCCGGTTACTTTTTATTTTTTATAAAAAAACCCTACGAATTTTAACCAATCTTTGTTCGCAATAACTAATAACTTAGTGGTGGTTCATATAATTAAAGTGACAAACTCAAAATAACTGCAACAGTGTTAATTTAATTGCTAAAACATTTTGCTTAAATTCTAAACAGTGCAATTTGTTGTTGCTGCTCAATTTTTGTTTGCATTTTAAGCTCAGCCTAGCCGCTCAGCTTAGTTTTTGTTGTTGTTGCTTGTTCCTCAGTGCGAGCTTTTATTTCGTGCGGCGCTTTGCGTATTCTTCTTTGTGCTGCGCTCACCAACGCCTTCTTGTTGTTGCGTGCATCTCTTCTTTGCTTTGAGCATACGTATTTGTTGTTGCTGAATAACTGCTGTGTTTATAAGCTTTGGGTCGCTTATACACCGTCAGACTCATATACACTGTCTGTCTGCTGCATCTTTTGTAAATAATCATCGCCATGAGTGACCTAAAGATTTGTTGTTATCCATCTTGTCAATGGAGCGGTATACAAACCGAAGCCTGTGTTGCATGCTGGATGTGCGACAATATGGCTCATTTAAAATGTGCCGGTCTGACCGGCCGTGTCTTTGACTTTATACGTGAGGGCAAAGGCCTAAACTGGACCTGCCCAACTTGTCGTTCCGCTGAAGTTGAGATGAAAGCCTTTATGCGCCAGACGAAACTGGGATTTGATGACCTTTATAAGGATTTTCGTTCTCTACAAGATAAGTTTTCTTCAATTTCAAGTATGTTTGGCAATTTGCAGCTTATGAGAGTTTCACCTAAGCGCAAAAAGGCAAACCTACCAGCCATTGAACCAACTTTAATAAATTCTAACTAAATTCTATATCTATTTTACTTGTTCCTATATACCTCCTTGCTCCGACTTGAGTGTATATCAGAATCATCTCACTGCCATTCGTATGGTGGCTGATTCTGTTGGTACTCGGGATCAAATTGTTGTCTTAGGCGACTTTAATCTGCCTACATTATATTGGCTTAGTTCAGTCAATTCTAGTTTTCTTTTTCCATCTGGTAATCATGAGTTTGTTACAGGACTGATTGATATCTCTCTCAGCCAAATAAATTTTATACATAATTGCTCAAATAGAATGCTTGACCTCGTTTTTGTCAATGATAATTCTGATTTTGAAATTTCTAGGGTCTGTCCGCTCTCCGTACCCGAGGATCCGTACCATCCGACATTACAAATCTCTTTAAAATTTAATGGTCTCTACCGAAATCAGCCACATGCTCACGCTCTTCGGTATCGCTGCTTTCGCAAGTCTAATTTTGTCGGTCTTAATAAATTTTTGTCCGAAGTTAACTGGTTGCCTTTGTTGACTACTAATGACCTTGACTTATCCATTTCCAATTTCTATCGGGTTTTATACGCTGCTTTTGATCTCTTTGTCCCTTATTCTGTCCCGGCTCCTTCTTTAAAGCCGCCTTGGTTTACTACTAGTCTGTCCTCTTTAAAAAATCGCAAGTCTTCTTCTTACAAAAAATTTAAGAAATCTGGATCTCCTGTCGACTTTTATAAGTTTTCTATTTTACGCAGCAAGTTCGTCCTTCTTAACAGAATTTGCTACAATAATTATCTTTCCCGCTGTCGGCTTAACTTCTGTAGTGATCCTAAAAAATTTTTTTCTTTTGTTAATTCTAAACGTAAATCTTCCTTATTTCCTTCATCGCTATATTTCAAAAATGAAAGCTCTACTAACAATTCTGAAATCGCCGACCTGTTTGCGAAATTTTTTCAAACTACCTATTCTGTCAACCCTAATTGCATTGACCTTAACTATCCCTATAACCTACCACATTCAAATCTTATTGCTTATCCTGAAATCTTTGAAACCGACGTTTTACAATCCCTACTGTCCATTAAATCATCCTTCTCCCCTGGCCCAGATGCCATTCCTAGTTGCGTCTTAAAGCATTGTGCTCACTCTCTTTCTACACCATTATCTGTTCTTTTCCGCACTTCATTAAAATATTCTTATCTTCCGGCCATCTGGAATGAATCCTTTATTATCCCTATTCACAAAAAAGGTTCCAAGTCCAACATTGAGAACTACCGCGGTATTGCCAAGCTTTCATCAATTCCAAAAGTTTTTGAAAGGATTGTAACTTCACAATTGCAACACTACTGTCGTTCTTTAATGTCGGATTCCCAACATGGGTTTGTAAAACGTCGGTCCACTTCTACTAACCTTTTAGAACTTTCGTCTCTTATTAATCTTGGTTTTACGGAAAAAAAACAAACTGATGTCATTTATACTGACTTTAGTAAAGCATTTGATTCGGTAAATCATAGTCTTCTACTTGTTAAACTGTCTCGTCTGGGGTTTCCGTCTTGTCTTTTAAATTGGATATCGTCCTATTTATCCAACCGAGTCCAGAAGGTAGTTTTTAAAGGCTGCGAATCTACAGAAATTATGGTCACGTCAGGGGTACCTCAAGGTAGCCATCTAGGCCCTCTTCTTTTTAACTTATTTTTAAATGATCTCCCTCAGGTAATCTCATCTTCTCACATTCTTATGTATGCGGATGATGTTAAACTCTGTATGTCCTACTCCGATAATAATAAGTACTTACTTCTTCAGCATGATTTTGATAACATGCAATCTTGGTGCAATATCAACCAACTCTTTCTCAACAAGACAAAATGTAACGTTATGACATTTTATCGTTCTGCTCCTTATTTGGCTACTTACTCTTTAGAATCTTCTACCTTAGAACGCATCAAGAGTGTGTCTGACCTTGGTATTTTGTTTGATCATAACCTTAAATTTAATAACCATATTTGCAACATCGTGAATAAGGCTAGAGGTGTTCTTGCTTTTATTAAGCGTTGGTCCAAAGAGTTTAACGACCCTTACACAACCAAACTTCTTTATATTTCTCTCGTCCGTCCAATTTTGGAATATTGTTCCTGCGTTTGGAGCCCTCAATACCACCTTTATCAGGACATGATTGAGTCCGTACAAAAGCAATTTCTCCTTTTTGCACTTCGTGGCTTAAACTGGGACCCAAATATCCGACTGCCGCCATATTCTGATAGACTTCGCCTTATAAAATTGCCTTCCTTAAATCATCGCAGAACATGCCACGGCGTGTTATTCTTGCATAAACTGTTACTCGGTCTTATCGATTCCAATGTACTCCTTAGCAAAGTTACTTTGGTCATACCATCCAGAGTAACTCGTAATTTTCGACCCTTAGCCTTACAATTTTGTAGATCTAATTATGCTTTGCACGACCCTTTCCGTGTCTTATGCTCTAACTATAATAACTTTTACAATTTCCTCTCTTTCGAACGGTCTATTCAATCTATCACTTCTTCTATCTTAAGTCACCTTGACTTGCCACTTCGAGCATCCTTGACCAATCCTATATTATGAGTCACCCACTTGGTCAATGGTGATCCATTGGCTTTTTTTGCGATATAATGTTTAATTTTTATCTTGCTTCCTCTTTTCAACTTTAATATTGTAAATCCAAGTTTCTGGCCAGTTCTTGATGTGAGTTGGTGCATATCATTAAAAAGTTCACCCATCGGGCTAGAGACGCGGATTAGTTCATATCAATTCCCTCGCTCTATTTTCTTTTCTAAATAATTTATATGTACTTTTTTATAATATAATGTCAACTGTACGTAGTTGTACCCCTCAAATAAATAAATAAATAAATAAATAAATAAAAACAGGACGACATCTTGCCAATGCTGCTGCCACTTTTCGACTTTGGTTTTGGCATTTTTATGCCTTTTGGCTTACGGTTCGGCTAACATCCTTAAGTAAGTAAACTGCTTGGTAGTAGGTACGTTTTATAGCTTGACTGAAATTAAGTTTCCTGATGAGAACTTCCAGTTGTTTGCACAACAGACGCATATTTTTACAAATCCTTTGGTTTAAAGTTTTTAAAGTGTCATTAGAGTTAAGTTTTCTAGTTTCTACACAAACATATTAAAAATTAAATATTATTGCAAACTAAAAAAGCATTTAATTTTAACAAGCAAAGTGCATTTAAATGCGTTTTGGCATAAAAGTTTTCATAGCAACCCTTAGGAGTTTTTTATAGTTTTTTTTTTTTTTGGATTGTTACATTAGAAAGCACTGTGCATTTAAATTAACGAATTCCGAGCTTAACTTAATTCGTTCGAGTTTTTATATTTTACTGTTTTTTTTATATATTTTTTTTTAAGAGAAGAAACTTGGGCATTACGTAAAGTGTTAACGTTAAGCTCATTAGACTGCAAATAGCTTTTTTGTAGCTTTGTTCATACTTTTATTTTAAGGCATGCAAAAATTCCGCACGAAATGTCAAAACTTCATACAAAAAAAAAAATCCCAAAAAAGGGAATTTTTCCGTTTTGCATGGGCCTTTAAGAAAGAATTGGGTAAATAAATAAGTATGCCACAATATCACTAGTTTACAAAATTTTGGATGCCACTGTACTTTTTTGTAATGTGTAATAATTACAAATTTTTTTCAACATTAAAAAATTAAAAAATAAAACAACAAAAAAAAAATGAATTTTAAACAATTTAAAAAAAGCGTTACCTATCCAGGTAGTTTTGGTTTAAGTTTTAAATTTTGTGTAAAAACATTTTTATCCATAGATGGCGCTACATAATTTTCTTTTCCTATGAAGGAAAAACAAAATACATTTTTTTTATATTACGTTCCTTATTTCAGAAATATCTTAAATGCTAACGATTTTTCAAAAAATTGATCTTAAATAGTTTACTATATATCGCGAAAATAATATTTTTATTTCAAAAGGTTTCAAAAGCTGTTATATGTAAATATTTTATCCCAAAAAACTCAGTTTTCTTTAACTTTAAATTGTAATAAATTTCGTAGATAAAAAGACCAAAGGAATTAATACATTCCGAATCATGCGATTACACTAGTTTACAAATTTAAGGGTCATCGCGTGTACCTTCGCAAAAAAGTGTTTTTTAGAGTAATTTTGGGTCGAGACACGAAAATGACATATATTTTTTTTTTCTTAAGAACCGTTTTCGAGATTTTTTCGAAAAACATGTTTTTTGGCACTTTTAAAATTTTTGTTGTTAATAAAAAGCAAAACAAAAATTTTTAATTTTAAAAAATGGTCGAATATGTCATTTTTTTTCGACTTTGCTTGCTTGTAAATTCAATACTTAATCTGTCGTCTCATATATCACCCTAAAGAGCACATCAGTACCTTTCGATCTAATCTAAAATTTTGTTCACGAGATATTGACGAATAACTGAAAAAAGTGCCTAAAAATATTAATGTATTTTTCGTCTAATCTCGACCAAAAATTACCCTAAAAAACACTTTTTACGAAGGTTAATTTTTTGTGTAAACTAGTGTTGTTAACGTTCCTAAAAAACTTTTTTTTATAAATTTTCTTTGTTTTATTCCTTTCGAAAAAGTTAAAATCAAATATTCAATTATATATCATATATGTTAATTTTTCTTAAATTCTAAATTTAGAATTTTAGACCGAGAAATCTTAGTGGATTTTATACAGAATTTCAGAATTTACTAAATTACAAATTACGTACATTCCTAATCTTTCGATTATTATTTATTTATATTTTTTATGTTTTTGTTTAATATTTTTATTTAACAATTCTCGAAAAAGTACATAACAAATATTTACCTTTACCTTTACACCTAATCCGATAATATTTAGAGAGAGAAATCTTAGTTGATTTCGTCAACTTTAGAATTTACAAACTTAGTCTTAAAAAATGTGTTTTTAGCTCAAAATTCTCGAAAAAATTCGAAAATATGTACTTAGTCCCTTGGATTAATCTTAAAGACTTGAATTTTGCTACAGAATTGTTTTTAATAGCAATTTTTTTACATTTTTCGATAAAGTGGTTCTAAGCATTAGACTTTATGGCTTTTTTTAAATTTGAACCAAAAACTAAGTTTTCTTCAACTTTAAAATCTAAGAAAATTCCTATATGCAAATAATAAAGAAATTATGATATTTAATACTTATCATTATTAAACTTTCTTTTGGTTTTTTTTTAAAATGTAAATTATTTGTTAAAGATTTTCGAAAAAAATATCGAATTTAATATTTTTTTGTATTTTCTTATTCTTATTATCACTATTATTATCATTAGATTTTGAAATTTACAGATTTTCAGCCAAAAGACAATTCGTTGAGGCAAACAACTATGGTATTCAGATAATCTTAAACCTTCGGTTAATTATTTAATTAAATAACTTTCGGTATGTCCTGGGAGCATAAAATGTTGATTCATTTATTTATTTTTAAGCACGAAGCCTAAAATACTTTCAAAAAGTTTTTTTTTTAAAAAACTTGGCCTCTGACATATATATATGCAAGTTAGCTCCCCAGCTATTGTTTTATTTAAATTCAAATATTTTTTTAAATCCCTTATTCAATCATAATTTAACCAAATCATTCTCTTTTTATGCTCTTGACCAAATACTGCCAGCATTTTAGAAACCATTTAAATTCTAGTCAAGTGCGAACCCAGCTGTCCATACAACCCACCAATTATCTGTTGAGTTTTCAGAGTAGCCCATCATCAGCTTTAATATTATATTATAATATAATATGATGCTGGCCAATACCGTCAGACACTCATATTCACATGTTTAGAGAAATTTTTAAAAGGTTCTTGTAGACAAAATATGCCAGAAAACAAAAAAGAATTGAGGTTAGTCCGACTTTTTTATGCTCTTTACGCTATAAATGCCTGGCCTGGAAATACGAATTCTTAATTTTCAGAAATTTATGATTTTTTAAAGAATAATAAAGAATATTTTCTTATAATAGCAATAAACCCATGGACTGCTGAATTTGATGAGCTTTCCAGAAACTTTCTGGAACGATCAAAGTTGTATAAGGTGACAAATCACTTTGAATTTTCAAATTTTTAGAACCTACTATGCCATCATAACAAGATTTCTTCCCTATGTAAAACTTGGAATTGGGAATTTTGCAAATTTTTAGTTTATTTATTTATTTTTAATATATTATATTATACAATAATATGCTGAAGAAATTAGAGCATTAGCAACAATCGACTATGACTCGAGTTCTTAAAACAACTTTTCTTGAAATACGAATTCTTAATTTTCAGAAATTTATGATTTTTTTAAAGAACGTTTACTTATAACAGCGATAAAGCCAGCGGGATCATTAAAAAATTTTATGAACTTTCTAGAAACTATCTGGAACGGTCAAAGTTGGATAAGGTGACTAATCACTTCAAATCTTTAAAACCTACTATGCCATCATAACAAGAATTGCGTTAATTGAGAGTTCTCATACACTAAAATACTTAAGAAACTAGAGTTGTACCAACAATTTTAAGAGAATGTCGAAATATTTGGAAATTTTAAGCTTTCTTACTACATGTTAAAAGATAATGAAATACTCGAAATAACTAAAGTAAAATTAAGAAATTATAGGCAAAAATAAGTGAAGCGATAATTTGTACTGCAAAATTTCGATTATTTATCGAGTTATCGATAACTGAATATAGGATTAAACATTTCTTGGACAAGTCATATTTCCTAAACGAATAATAAAAATAAGTGAAGTGAAAGTTTTTATTGCAACACTTCGATTATTTATCGAGTTATCGATAGCTGAATATTGGATTAAACATTTCTTCGACAAGTCATGTTTCCTACATAGTTTTTTTTTCTTTCAACGAATGATATAATTTTGAATTTAAAAAAAAAATTTATTTTAAATTTGGGTTCAATGTAAATCTAAGTGCCCACTTCACTTATTAGTGAGTTTTTTATCTCACTTTTACGATCTATCTCAAGCAATAAAAATATCTGGACCTACATACCTATAATATTTGGATAAGGCGACGAATTTTTTTTTTTATATTTACATATTTATATAACTTTCCTCCTGTATACTTTCCGCAAATTGAACTTGATTTTAGTATTGTCTTATCTCCTAAAAAATTAAAAAAAAAAATATTTCTTTTTAGAACAATAAAATCTGACTAATTATTTTGAATTTGCAAATACTATAAACCAACTTGGTCTTAAAATTAGAATTTTTTTTATTTATTTTTTTTAATATTTATTTACAATCTGTCTTCAAACAATAAATAAATTAAGTTAATAATAACACAGGTCAACATGGTTAGTTGTTGGAAAGCTAAGGGTCATTTCCGAAGTAATTTGCAGCGTAGAATCCGAATACGGGGTCCGAATTTTCCCATCACGTCAGGATTTTGAGATATTTGAGGTTATGTACCCGAAAAACGGCGTTTTTTTCTACTTTTGAGATTATATACAGTTACGAAATATATCCCTTCGACGTCATTAGCATTTGCATTAAGCCTTTGAGACAATAATTTTTTACTGTGTAATTTCTGTTGAAAATTTTCACTTGGGTGTTTTTGAGGTCGCTGAGAACGAATATGAAGTCAGAAAAACAGACATCGAAGGGATATATTTCGTAACTTCGATAAGCCATACCTTTTGCGAAAAAAATCGTAATTGATCTCTTGAACCCTTAAATTAAAGGGAAAGAGTGGTACTAAATGATGTAACTGGAGAGATAGACCACATTTTTGGCACCCAGTACATAACCTGAAAAGTAGGAAAAAAAAACGCCGTTTTTCGTGTACTTCACCTCAAATATCTCAAAATCCTGACGTGATGGGCCAATTCTGACCCCGGATTCGTATTCTATGCAGCAAATTATTTCGGAAATGATCCATAGCTTTCCAATAACAATAAAAGTAATAGAAAGTTTCCAGTGAAACCTGTTATTGTATTTTTTAATATTAAAAAAAAGCTTTATGAGGATTCCGACTTGAAAAAGTAACCAATTTCATCTAAAACTATTAAATACTCAGGAATAAAATCACTTTTAAAGCATTCTATGTAATATTCCGCGTTTGTGTAGTACGATGCTAATATCATATTTTATCCGATGAATGCTTTTTTGACGATAAGATGTTGAACCATGTTTGACATCCATTATAATAATAATAAGTCTTATGAGTTCCTTGTACATAGTGATTTTAACCTATAAATGAAAAGCTTCTCAATTTTTTGTAATTAATAATTTTTCTCAGAAAAATTCATCGATATCGCGCATTTGCTAAATGCCAGTACGCAGTAGATCAAAACGCTTTGGAACAAGAACTGTAACTTAATTGCTTTAAAAACGAACAGTGTTTGTTTTTGTATTGTATATTTCTGGTATTTTTGCACTTGTGCCATTCTACGACATATTGTAGTGGTATTTTCGGTTGAACTAAAATTTTTAAAATGTGTCTGTTTGTTCGGACGTCTGCGTACTGCCGACTTCGTTAATGTTCGGTACCAAATGGTCCATTTATTATATTTTTCTTAACGTACTTATTCGTATATTTGTGAGACCTTACCAAATACATTACAAATACATTTTTAGTCCAAAACAATTTATTTTTATGTTTTAGCTGGAGTTGGGTTTCTTCTTATATGAAGATAGTTTTTATGCAAAGCTTCTCATTTTGGCATATAAAATTCCATTCCTGTAATTATTTTCAACTGACGCTGTCAAACATTTCCTTATAGCTTATGGTAGCCTCACCCACTTTATGTTTATAGTGTATAACAAAAATAACTTTATATTTTGCCTTGCATATAAGGCCCAACAAAAAGCAGACAGCAAATATTGTGCGCACGGATAAAGCTAAACGCCTGTTGATTTATTCAAAAGGATTTTCAAGAAACCAAATATATGTTTTTATACATATGTACCCATATACACATGCCTAACTATGTACATAAAAAAAAAAGACCGCGTTATGGTTACCATAAACATCGTTAGTTATGCGGTTTGCCACTTGGAATCTTTTGTAATTTTTCTTTCGTTTGTTGCTCGTTAGGATTTTTAAGCCTATAAATGTTGGGATCTCTTTGTTGTCGGCATAAATAAGACAAATGAGCTAATTTTCAGTGTCTTGATAGGGATTCCTTGCCAAAGGGTAAGAAGTACTTGATATAACCCACTCTTGGACTTTCTTTTACTTGTGTGACTGTGTGTGTGTGTGTGTGTTTGCATAATAAATTGCACAAATGTGAAATTTATATGAATTTTTATACGTAGCCGAGTCGAGGTTACACTCAGTGCCCGTTTACCATAAATCTATCGAAGTATTATTACTCATACGCATGGTGGGCAGGCAAAAGGCATATACCCTAATATATCAAAGTATTAAGCTGGTCACATATTTTTTTTCGACTTTTTTTTGCCTTTAAAAGCTTTTGCCATTGCTTTTATAATAATACATTTATCAACAGTGACAAAATAAAGATAATAACGAGTGGAGAGTTTATGTCGGGAATAAGTAAGCTTAAAGTTTTGGGAGCACTAGTAAACTTAAAAGCAGCTTTTAAGGACAGGGTTAAAGAACTACAAGTTTTCAATTAAGACGCCAATATTTCCCAACTCTAGATATCGCTGCTCTAAAAAGGCAGTTGTCAAATAACGAGTCCAATATTTATAAGACTAGGCTTAATAATGATCAACATAGAAAGGGAGAAAAAAAATCTTTTAAGTAGAATCTCTTTTTGGAGCAGATTACTAAATCCAACAGTCTTCTAATACAAAACATGGTATACCTATTACACTAGTTTACAAATTTAAGGGCCATCGTTGAACCTTCCTAAAAAAGTGTTTTTTAGGGTAATTTGGGGTCGGGAAACACGTAAATGTCAACCTTTTTTTTTAAGCACCGTTTTCGATATATTTTTAAAAAACATCTTATTGGTCACTTTTTTCAGTTATTCCTCAATATCTCGTGAACAAAATATTGTATAGACATGAAAGACGATTAGATCGAAAGGTATTGCTGTGCTCTTGTACGGAAGTTCAAATCTACACTCAATCACACTTTTGTATGAAAAAAAAAATGATTCTCTCAAAGTTTTTTGTTTTCGTTCAGTTACGTCTTCACGAATTTGTATTCAACAGTAGTCGTATTTTTTCGTTCCTGGTTCCATAACATCTACAGTTCCGTTTTCGAAGATCTCAGACTCGAAATGTTCGTAACTGAATTCCCTTTCAGCCAAAAGCTTAACATAATTTTCAAATATTACACTTCTTTTCGACTTTGGTTGCCTGTAACCTCGATAATTTTTACTTAATCTGTAAATATTATATATCACTGGAAAGAGCACATCAATAACTTTCGATAATCGTCTTTCATGTCGATACAATATTTTGTTCACGAGATATTGAGAAATACCTGAAAAAAGTGCCCAAAAACATGTTTTTCGAAAATATCTCGAAAACGATGCTTAAGAAAAAAAAGGTTGCCATTTTCGTGTTTCTCGATCCCAAATTATCCTAAAAAACACTTTTTTAGGTTCATTTTTCGTGTAAGCTAGTGTTATAGTCGGCAAAAAAAAAGTGAGGACGAGGCCTAGCAAGTTGGCGAGCGAAGCAATCATAGAGCGGAGCCCCCCTAACACTAGTTTACAAGTTTTGAGGTCATTGAGTGAATCTGAAAATGAAAAGTTTTTTAGGGTAATTTTGTGTCGAGAAACCCCGAAAATTAAATAAATTTTTTTTCTTAAGAACCGTTTTCGAGATTTTTTCGAAAAACATTTTTTGGGCTTTTTCAATTCTTGTAAACAAAAATTGTATCGACATGAGATACATCGAAACACACTTTTATACAAAGGTTCATTTTGCGTGTAAACTAGTGTAATATATAAGTTCGCAACAGACCAATTACTTCTTTAAACAATCCAGTTTTCCAGCTTTAAACAACCCAGTTTTTCTTTGGCTTTATAAAAACTTTAAACAATCAAGTCATCAATGTTGCCACAACTTGCAGTTCTGACGCTTCGTCTGACTTTTCATATAGCGTGACTAGAAATTTATGAAGTCCATTTTCCATTTTCCATGTATGCCATTGTAAAGATTAATTGCCAGCTCTCTGAGTCTTTCATTGTTCCTTGTTATCATTCAACAACAGGCCATGTTGTAGTTCATACTAAAAAAAAATTCTATTTTCTCCTGTTACTTCTTCCATGAGGACATAAAGCAGTAACAAAACAATAGGCATAGAATTGGAGATGAAGAAACAAAAATAACAACATTATTGGCATGCTGCAAAAATATAAGCCCATCACATGTCATTCTTAAAGTAAGTTAACTATTAGTCACCTCATGAACTGCTCCGTAATCTCTATAAAAGAGCAATTATCGAAGGATCTGCGAGCTTTCTGTGGGTTTTTGTTGCAACCAATTAAGTTTATTTTTATTTATTTACAAAAAGCTTCTATACTGTTGAAAATTGGAAAAAATCTTATTTAAAGATATAGCGACTAGGCCTAAGTCTAAGTATATTTTTAAACTTTTCGGCAGATTGTAGTTTAAAATTTTGTTGGAAAATTTAAAGGTCAGTAAACTTAGTACAGTAAAAGAAGGCTCAAAAAAAAATAAATATACTTTGTTGATTAAGCTTTCAGGGATTCAGAAATGGAAATGGTTTTTGGTGTTTTTCGAATTTGCAAATATCTTAAAACCGATCCATTTTCTCGTTCAGAAAATTTAATTAGGGCGAATAAATTTAAATAGATAATAAAAATTTATTTTTTAAATTTTATTTTTGTTATTGTTAACATATTTTTAATTAATTTTTAAGATTATATCTGTATATAGTATATTCATCCTGTGTAACACTAATTAATGCCATGGCAATAAAATTAAATTTAATTCTATTTCTTATACATTTTATAGTTTGTATATTTTTCTATTTTTAATATTATTTGTATATTTTTTATTATTTATATTTTTTTATTTTTCATACAACATTTTTTATATTCTCTAATTTTTGTTATTTTTGAAATTTTTTGATATTTTTTGATATTTTGGATATTTTTGATATTTTTGAAATTTTTGGTATTTTTGTTATTTTTGTTATTATTGATATATTTGATATTTTTGATATTTTTGATATTTTTGATATTTTTGATATTTTTGATATTTTTGATATTTTTGATATTTTTGATAGTTTTGTTATTTTTGATATTTTTTGATAGTTTTTCAATATTTTATATTTTTATATTTCTTATTTAAATTTTTTTTAAGCCATTTTTCTGCTAATTTTTTATTAAAGATGTATTTAAATGTCTGTTTAATTGCATGCATTTTTAAAAAACGCTTAATAACCCTACAGTTCGGCTCAGGCCTGAATTAGTCATGAAATCATGCCTGAACTTTCAGTACCAGCCATGAATCTACGCCAGTGGTCGGCACAAAATACACTCGCATTCATTTATCACTGAATTTTACACATGCATGTCCTTGGTGTTCAATTCTTTTTAAAAGCCAGGTCTGAAATCACAAATGAGTGATTAATACACTGGATTTACTGTTGGTGCCAATGAAAAAGGCATTAATTGATTGATTTTGCCTTAGTTCCTTTTTTTCAGTTAGCCGAAACTTGCGCAGCTGTCTTTTGCTCTACATTGTTAATACCTTTAAAATTACATTATAAAGAAAAAATAATGCTTTAAATAATAATATTTAATAAATACTTCCATAGAAATTAAAATTTTCACAGCACCTGCACGCTTGTTTCTCTTACAAAGCCAGGAGCGTTAGCTTCCTTTTCATGCCTGAATTACGGGCCGAATTTTTCAGACCTCAACGACCGAACTGCCGGGAAGATATGCTGAACTTTGTTAATCAGCTTTAAACAATATTTTTAAAATTACAGTGTCCTAAATATGTAATATTTCAAACAAACTAAACTATTAGATATTTGTAACGCCCGTCTCGTGTCTTCGTTATGCGCCTTGACACTTGCGATCGTAATATCCGTCCGCATTTTATACTGATAGACTTCGCCTTATCAAACTGAATTCCCTAATACCTTGTCACGGTGTGCTATTTTAAAAACTCTTTCTCGGACCAATTGATTCCACTGAATTTTGTTATGACATTACTTTTGTCATCTGCCATAGTAACTTGTAATTTTCATGCTTTCGATTTACATTTTAGGAGTTCCAACTTTTGCATGATCCTTTCCGTGTCTTATGGCAATTAATTCTATAATTCCCTCAGTTCCAAACGGTTTCTGACTAAAATTTATCTATCTTGAGTCATCTTGACTTTTTTATTTCTTCTTAGTTGCTGTGAATCGTATTCTCTGTCCATTACATTGACCCATTTTGTTTACAGATAACTCCGACTGGATCCCATCACCTCCATAAGCAGGAGAAAAAATCCTTTTTTTTCTACAAGCAGTAACTAAAAAAATGTGGTACAGTCGAGGCGGTGCCCGACAGTGGAATACCCTGTACCTTTTGTGTCAAAAAAATTTTTCCTGCATATTCCATCTAAGAACTTTCCAATTGGAATTTATTTTTTTTTGGTGAAAATCGATAAATATACCTATAAGTTCCCTAAATTTTTACCGATTTTGATGAAACTCGAATGTTACGTCAAAGAAGTTATTTAAAGTATATGGTGTAAGTTTCAAGTTGGTATGTTGAGGGGTGTGGGAGAAAACACGGTAAATGGATTGCGGGGGGTGGGGGGACCGCATCGATAAAATTTGGATGTGGATTTGTTCATTAGAGCCACATGAATGAGCTTACCAAAAATTGTGATTCTAGGTCACTTGTAGCCATAATTGCGTAGAGTCAAATATTGCCGCAGTTTATTGGCAAGGGGAGGTGAAATTTGCACATTTTTGACTATAACTTCTGTTGTATTTGTACGATTTTATTCATTTTTTACACATAGATGCATGTATCCACAACGCATCGCTCTGTTAAATTTCAAATGAAAACATTAAACGGTGTGGCTAAAAACCGCGAAAATCTACAGCGGGGGAACGGGGAAAGATATTGACATGATTCAACAAACTTCATCTGCTTAGGAAATATGCGCACCAGCTGGTAAAGTTTCGTGTCTCTAGCTCTTATAGTCTCTGAGATCTAGGCGTTCATACGGACGGACGGACGGACGGACGGACATGGCTCAATCGCTACCCGAGGTTATGATAAGCATTTTGGTATAAAGGACTTGGGGTCTGCCACGCCTCCTTCTGTCCGTTACATACATTGCACAAACCTAGTATACCCTTTGTACCTATAGGTACAGGGTATAATTACCTAAGCTTTAAAAATAATTTATATAAAAGCTGCCAGAATTCAAGAACTTTTAAGTTATATCATATAAGCCTTGATTTGAGCAGTTTTTCCCATATCGACAATTTTAATTGCATTAAAGACTTTTCAACACCTTGTCTTAAGCTTCCCTTTCTTGAACTTAAACGTTCAACGCCTTAAGCCCAGCGTTGATATTTAAAATCAATTAATGTTAAAGTTGTATGGCAACACTTCACAATTTCGATTGGCATTTCCGTTTCCGCCCTTCGGTCTTTGTTCCTTTAGCCTTTCATACTCAAGACAATGACTGTGCAAGGCAATTGTGAGTTGTTGCCTTTTTGCAGTCTGGCTGCTTGACTTATTATTATTATTGTTGTTGCTTTTATTGTTGTTGTTGGCTTGTCCCATGCCAGCACTCATAAAAATCTGTTATAACCTGCGTCCAAGCCGTAGCCAATCTCATCAGAAGCACTCAACACTTAGCTCTACTTAAAGTTCGGAATTTTGTTTTGTTGCTTGATTTTTTTGTAAAGTTCTTATTGCATATATTAATTGGAATTTTATTGATTTCAAACTGCAGACAGGTTGCACTTCCGTTAACTAAGTTGGCCCATACACTACAACCCCCTCAAATCCCAACCAACTTGTAACTTGAGTCTGGCCATAATGCGGTCTGTATGCTAAAATTCAAGAGCTTTACTATAAACAGCTCGTTGTAAAACTCATACATATAGGATATAAAGGATACTTATTACCATAGTTTATAAGTCAATGAACGTTGTTTGGTATAATAACACAATTTTTTTGTTGTGGCTTTTTTTTTTGTTGGCTTTTATCAGGTTCATTCACTTGGTAAAAGTTTATTTATTACGAAAAATAATTTTATTGCCGTAGAATAAATAAAAGTTAAATTGACTTGATTGAGAGATGATTTCTGGAGTTGCTTTTTAAATAAATGCATCATATAAATATCTTAAAGTTAGAGAGCTAAGACAGTGGATTATTTAGAAAAAATAAAAATAAAAATATGTTACAGAAATTATGCAGAAAATTTTCACTTTTCCTTAAATTTAAAAAAAAAAAAAAATGTTGAAGAGTATGAATATAGAATACCTCTTAAAAAAAATCCCATCGTCATACTAAGTTTCATTAAAACATACTTTAAAACCACTAGGGGACGCCGCTTCCTGCATGCTTCGAACGCAAAACGAGACATCCCTTATTATCTCCTGCACCTTCCTTAATTTCTTCAAAAAATTCACATTTTTATACCCTGTACCTATAGGTACAAAGGGTATACTAGATTTGTGCAATGTATGTAACGGACAGAAGGAGGCGTGGCAGACCCCAAGTCCTTTATACCAAAATGCTTATCATAACCTCGGGTAGCGATTGAGCCATGTCCGTCCGTCCGTCCGTCCGTCTGTCCGTCCGTAAGAACGCCTAAATCTCGGAGACTATAAGAGCTAGAGACACGGAACTTTTCCTGCTGGTGCGCATATTTCCTAAGCAGATAAAGTTTGTTGAATCATGTCAATATCTTTCCCCGTTCCTCCGCTGTAGATTTTCGCGGTTCTTAGCCACACCGTTTAATATTTTCATTTGAAATTTGACAGAGCGATGCGTTGTGGATACATGCATCTATATGTAAAAAATGAACAAAATCGGACAAATACAACAGAAGTTATAGTCAAAAATGTGCAAATTTCACCTCCCCTTGCCCATAAACTGCGTCAATATTTGACTCTACGCAATTATGGCTACAAGTGACCTAGAATCACAATTTTTGGTAAGCTCATTCATGTGGCTCTAATGAACAAATCCACATCCAAATTTTATCGATGCGGTCCCCCCACCCCCCGTAATCGATTTACCGTGTTTTCTCCCACACCCCTCAACATATCAACTTGAAACTTACCCAATATAATTAAAATAACTTCTTTGACGTAACTTTCGATTTTCATCAAAATCGGTATAAATTTACGGAACTTATAGGTATAAATATCGTTTTGCACCAAAAAAAAAATAAATTCCAATTGGAAAGTTCTTAGATGGAATATGCAGGAAAAATTTTTTTGACACAAAAGGTACAGGGTATTCCACTGTCGGGCACCGCATCGACTGTACCACATTTTTACTTTTAAACTTTTCTTCTTTTATAATATGGGTGTGAATCGCGAAAGTCTCCCACAGGGGAACTGGGAAAGATATTGACATGAATTTACAACTTGGGCTCTCTACGTCTTATAATCTCTGAGATCTTTTTGTTCATACGGAGAACTTTTAATTTGGCGAGGTTGACAAAGCAGATAATACAAATATATTTGTCTTCTCATTTTTTGTAAACAATTATTCTCGGAAAGATTCTCTAGTTTGAACCGGCTACGGCTAATAATCTTATCTCCGGTGGAAGGGAAAGAGTCTCTTAAGGACTAACTTTTAGCATTTTCATCCAATTAACATTAACGCGAATCCGCTCCAATTGGTTCTTGTGACGTAGAAAATGTTCATTGTAACGACTAGTATTTTATGGAATCAAAGTAAAGCATTTCTTACATCTACGAGGGTGGTCCGATAAGTACTTAGCCTACAAAAGAAAAACGAAAATATTGGATTCGATTTCACACGCGGTCAAAACAAAACTTCGAGTCGGATTAGGCTTAAATTTCGACACGATAGTGAAATTCCCTTGCGATAGTAGCGCCATCGGGCGGTGAGGCTAACTAAATATCGGACCACCCTCGTATGTGTGAGCCAAGAACTCTTTCATCATAGCTCATCAACAAAATTTGTAAGCCCCCTCTACACACCTTAACTAAATTTTGTTCAATTTTTCACACAAGCTTTAAGTTCTTACCAAATTCTACTCCTTCATTTTTTTAAGCTCTTTGTTGCTGTGAAAATGCAACAAAAGGTTTCAACTTTGAGACATGGCAAAAAAAAGTGGGAAAAGTGGAAACCCAAAAAAGTGTTGACATTGAGCCTGGCTAGCAGCTTGGCCAAAAAAGCAACAACTGGCTGGCCATAGATATCATAAGTCATGCTTACAATATGCTGAAGATTTATGGCCCGTATCGTTTCAATGTTGTGGAAAAATGGAAAAAGGACATATTAAACATGTGCTAAAAAATTTGTTTCTAAAAAGTCTTTTGCAAAAAGGTTTTCAATTAAAGCAGGCTTTTGACAAAGAAGAAAAGCTGCGGAAAGACACGGTTGGTGTCTCTTTAAGTCTTTCGATTTTCAGTTTATATTTAATGCTGGAAAAAAATTATAATGCACTAAAAGTTGTCAATTTTACTATAAGTATTCCCATACCGTGTTAAAGAACACTTTTCTGGAACTAATTCCTTTTATAAAAAGATTTCTATAGATTAGCTTTTGTTCTTAAAAGCTTTTTCAAGATTCTTCAATCAACAATACTAATTTGAATGGAACTAGTTCTTGTTCTTAAAAGATTTCTCCAGAACTAGTTCTTGTTATTAAAAGATTTTTCAAGATTCTTCAATCAACAATACTAATTTCTATGGAATTAGTTCTTGTTATTAAAATATTTCTCCAGAACTTGTTCTTGCTCTTAAAAGATTTCAATCAAAAATACTAATTTCTATGGAAGTAGTTCCTGGTATTAAAAGATTTCTCCAAAAGTAGTTCTTGTTCTTAAATTTTTCAATCAGCAATACTAATTTCTATGGAACTAGTTCAACAATACTAATTTCTATGGAACTAGTTCTTGTTATTAAAAGATTTCTCCAAAACTAGTTCTTGTTCTTAAAAAATTTTTCCAGATTCTTCAATAAACAATACTAATTCTATGGAACTAGTTCAACAATACTAATTTCTATGGAACTAGTTCTTGTTCTTAAAAGATTTCTCCAGAACTAGTTCTTGTTATTAAAAGATTTTTCAAGATTCTTCAGTCAACGATACTAATTTCTATGGAATTAGTTCTTGTTATTAAAATATTTCTCCAGAACTTGTTCTTGCTCTTAAAAGATTTCAATCAAAAATACTAATTTCTATGGAAGTAGTTCCTGTTATTAAAAGATTTCTCCAAAACTAGTTCTTGTTCTTAAATTTTTCAATCAGCAATACTAATTTCTATGGAACTAGTTCAACAATACTAATTTCTATGGAACTAGTTCTTGTTATTAAAAGATTTCTCCAAAACTAGTTCTTGTTCTTAAAAGATTTTTCCAGATTCTTCAATAAACAATACTAATTCTATGGAACTAGTTCAACAATACTAATTTCTATGGAACTAGTTCTTGTTCTTAAAAGATTTCTCCAGAACTAGTTCTTGTTATTAAAAGATTTTTCAAGATTCTTCAATCAACAATACTAATTTCTATGGAATTAGTTCTTGTTATTAAAATATTTCTCCAGAACTTGTTCTTGCTCTTAAAAGATTTCAATCAAAAATACTAATTTCTATGGAAGTAGTTCCTGTTATTAAAAGATTTCTCCAAAACTAGTTCTTGTTCTTAAATTTTTCAATCAGCAATACTAATTTCTATGGAACTAGTTCAACAATACTAATTTCTATGGAACTAGTTCTTGTTATTAAAAGATTTCTCCAAAACTAGTTCTTGTTCTTAAAAGATTTTTCCAGATTCTTCAATAAACAATACTAATTCTATGGAACTAGTTCAACAATACTAATTTCTATGGAACTAGTTCTTGTTCTTTAAAGATTTCTCCAGAACTAGTTCTTGTTATTAAAAGATTTTTCAAGATTCTTCAATCAACAATACTAATTTCTATGGAATTAGTTCTTGTTATTAAAATATTTCTCCAGAACTTGTTCTTGCTCTTAAAAGATTTCAATCAAAAATACTAATTTCTATGGAAGTAGTTCCTGTTATTAAAAGATTTCTCCAAAACTAGTTCTTGTTCTTAAATTTTTCAATCAGCAATACTAATTTCTATGGAACTAGTTCAACAATACTAATTTCTATGGAACTAGTTCAACAATACTAATTTCTATGGAACTAGTTCTTGTTATTAAAAGATTTTTCCAGATTCTTCAATAAACAATACTAATTTCTATGGAACTAGTTCTTGTTCTTAAAAGATTTCTCCAGAACTAGTTCTTGTTATTAAAAGATTTTTCAAGATTCTTCAATCAACAATACTAATTTCTATGGAATTAGTTCTTGTTATTAAAATATTTCTCCAGAACTTGTTCTTGCTCTTAAAAGATTTCAATCAAAAATACTAATTTCTATGGAAGTAGTTCTTGTTATTAAAAGATTTCTCCAAAACTAGTTCTTGTTCTCAAATTCTTCAATCAGCAATACTAATTTCTATGGAACTAGTTCAACAATACTAATTTCTATGGAACTAGTTCTTGTTCTTAAAAGATTTCTCCAGAACTAGTTCTTGTTATTAAAAGATTTTTCAAGATTCTTCAATCAACAATACTAATTTCTATGGAATTAGTTCTTGTTATTAAAATATTTCTCCAGAACTAGTTCCTGTTGTTAAAAGACTTTTCAAGATTCTTGAAACAACAAATAAAGTTAGCATGTTTAATTTAAAGCAAGTTTAAAAATCGAAAGGAAATCATTTATCGAATAAAATAGTTAATCTACAACACTAAATTTATTATATGAGTTATGATAGACTTTGTAAACTATATAACAATGTCTAATAATTGATGACAATTGTATTGGAGTAATATATAAGCAAAAATTTCTAAAAGATAAATAAAAGTAATAATATTCTATTTAATTATATTCAGTTCAGCATTTAGTATTTCAGTTCAGTCCTGTTCAATATTTGAAATAGACTCGATACACATTTTCTATTTACTGTTGTAGTTGAGTGAACAAGTTGAAAAATTGTGCAAAACTGCAACAGGCTGAAGCATGAACGCCCTTTTTGGTAGTGTATAAGCTAAGTTGTTGATGTGGTGCTTCTTCTTTCCAGATGTGGCTTAGATTTGTTAATTTCAAATATTGGTATTGTTATTAATTAATTCACTTAAACGTAAAATTGTCTCTATTTAATGCTTTATTTAATGTCATTAGCCAGCTTAGGGTCTACTTTATGCGGATTTAGTAATTTACCGGCAAAGAATATAATGCCCTGCTTATTAATAATATAATAATAAAATGGATGGTATGCATAAAAATATTTCGGATAATCGTTTGGTGGCTTTACAATTGCCTCATTAGTAACTGCAAATAATGAATACTTTAAAAATTACCTTCTAACCAAACTGGAGCTAAAGATATGAGGGTATTTTTATGCCAAAAAAAAAACTTTTGTAGATTACGACTTACCAAATGGTCTAGCCACCTGCAAACCCTCCTCATTGATATCGATAATGGCCTTATGTACAATTTCGTAGACTTTTAGCTGTTTAGGGTTTTGAGCCATGCTATCCAACTCAGCTGCATTAAGAAACAAGCTCGTCACGCCCAACTGAAAAATTCGACTTATTCTGGTACATTTTTTTTCACTCGATAACATTCGAACATACTCACCTGCTTAAATATATCAGATAACTCTATTTCAAACTCTGCCTTAAATTTGGGAAACTTAACCTGAACCTGGGTGTAATCTAGTTTATCGGTGACTGCTGACAAAGGCATCGAGCTCAACTTTTCCCCAAGCTCTGGTAAGCCTTTTCCCGTATTAGGCAGCACTATGAGCATGGACAAGTCCGAATCTTTATAGGGCATTTCGAGTGCAGTTGCATCCAAGTCTGGCAAATTGGCATAACGAAATTCTGCGTTAACTTCCATCATAATGGCCATTACACGATCAAAAACATCCCTTCCAAATAGTTCATATTTTGAGCTATGAGCATGGAACTTGTGCAGCCATTCGCCCTTAAAGTATACAACATTTATAAGAACCAAACGGTTGGTAGGACTCGGTATTTTATGCTGTATATGCTGCAACCAATTATTAATATCAGCTGTTGCTACGGCAGTTTCTCCGAAATTCACCAGCTCGAATTGAGATCGAAATTTTTCGGACAACAATTCTGTATAGCCGCTGAGCAGTGTGTATTGCGGAATAAAATAAATCTTATTGGATTGTATTAGATAAGTCTTCATGTTCAGTATTTCACTTTTTTCATATTCGGCAATGATCTTGTAACGTTCCAACTCCGTCGAAGTCTCTCCAACCACATTTTGACGCATAGCAACGGGCGAGAATACGATGCTCTCGTTTGGTTTCAATATGTACAACTGGCTGGAAATTTGATTGCAGAAGTCAACCAAGTTTCGGGACAGCTCCGAGAATACGATTTGACTGTTGCTTAGCGTAGTTTCCATGTTTTTTTTTTTTTAAAGCGCTAACCACTAACTAGCTTGACTGTTTACAAGCTGAATGCAATTATAACTAAACTTCGCCTAATGCGAATTTCTATTGTTTCACTTATCATTGATTAGGACTACATAATCTTATCACATATTTTTTTGGTTGATATCAAGTCGATGCTTTCTCTGATACAAACCTATTGTTGTGTATGACACCTTTTAAATAAAATGCGACCGGAAGCTTCAAGTGCTAAATTCTTATTGTTTTCTTTATTAATTTATTTTCATTCCTCCACTTCCTTTTACTTATTGCTAACGTATGTATATATAAAGAGAGTTGCCAGATATCAATTAGTACTTAAATATAATTAGTATTAAAATACCAGTGGATATCTAACACTTATAATAGTGGCAAATATGAGAAATAGAAAAATTAGATAATAGCTTTAAAAATGCTATTATTGTTTATTTTTACATTATTTGACAAACTGTGAAATTAACGATGATATTTCATTTGATCAAGGTCAAATATCTCAAAAATTGTCTACCAAATACTAGGTACACAATTCTTCTACACTTCGACACTCTAGTGCTCAGTAACGCCTATAAAGGCATGCCTACTTTCTTACTTTCACTATTTGAAGAATGGTTATCAATAGAACAAATAGCTTTCATTTCTAGTCGAGGCGGTGCCCGACTTTTATCTCCTTTTATCTCGAAAAAATGTTTCCTGCATATTCCTTCTAAGAACTTTCCAATTGGAATTTTTTTTTTTGGTGAAATTCGATATTTATACCTATAAGTTACCTAAATTTTTACCGAATTCGATGAAACTCGAATGTTACGTCAAAGAAGTTATTTAAAGTATATGGGGTCAGTTTCAAGTTGGTATGTTGAGGGGTGTGGGAGAAAACACGGTAAATCGATAGCGGGGGCTGGTGGACCGCATCGACAAAATTTGGATGTGGATTTGTTCATTAGAGCCACATGAATCTGCTAACCAAACATTGTGATTCTAGGTCACTTGTAACCATAATTACGAAGAGTCAAATATTGACGCAGTTTATAGGCAAGGGTGGTGAAATTTGTACATTTTTGACTATAACTTTTGCTGTATTTGTTCGATTTTGTTCATTTTTCAAACACAGATGCATGTAACCACAACACATCGCTCTATTAAATTTCAGATGAAAATATTAAATGGTGTGGCTAAAAACCGCGAAACTCTACTGCGGGGGAATGGGGAAAGATATTGACATGATTCAACAAACTTCATCTATAAAAACCATACAAATTGAAAGAAAAAACAATTTTAAGAAAATACTAGTGAATATCCACTTCAAACCGTCTAGTTAAAAATGTGGTACAGTCGAGGCGGTGCCCGACAGTGGAACACCCTGTACCTTTTGTGTGAAAAAAATTTTTCCTGCATATTCCATCTAAGAACTTTCCAATTGGAATTTTTTTTTTTTGGGTGAAAATAAGTTCCCTAAATTTTTACCCATTTTGATGAAACTCGAAAGTTACAACAAAGAACTTATTTAAAGTATACGGGGTAAGTTTCAAGTCGGTATGTTGAGGGGTGTGGGAGAAAACACGGTAAATGGATTGCGGGGGGTGGGGGGACCGCATCGATAAAATTTGGATGTGGATTTGTTCATTAGAGCCACATGAATGAGCTTACCAAAAATTGTGATTCTAGGTCACTTGTAGCCATAATTGCGTAGAGTCAAATATTGCCGCAGTTTATGGCAAGGGGAGGTGAAATTTGCACATTTTTGACTATAACTTTTGTTGTATTTGTCCGATTTTGTTAATTTTTTACACATAGATGCATGTAACTATAACGCATCGCTCTGTTAAATTTCAGATAAAAATACTAAACGGTGTGGCTAAAAACCGCGAAACTCTACTGCGGGGGAACGGGGGAAGATATTGACATGATTCAACAAACTTCATCTGCTTAGGAAATATGCGCACCAGCTGGTAAAGTTTCGTGTCTCTAGCTCTTATAGTCTCCGAGATCTAGGCGTTCATACGGACGGACAGACGGACGGACGGACGGACGGACGGACGGACGGACGGACGGACGGACGGACGGACGGACGGACGGACGGACATGGCTCAATCGCTACCCGATGTTATGATAAGCATTTTGGTATAAAGGACTTGGGGTCTGCCACGCCTCCTTCTGTCCGTTACATACATTGCACAAATCTAGTATACCCTTTGTACCTATAGGTACAGGGTATAAAAATACTAAAACTACCAATATAAAAGATTATTTTATTTTTGTCAAAAATTTTAATTTTATGGTCAAGATTTTTTCTAATTTTGAGTATGTTATAAAAGTAGTAAACAAAAAATGTTAGCCCTTTTAAAAACCATGCAAACCCTAATATAAATAAGATAAGAATTATGGATTTGTTTTTTTATTTATTGAGGACTCCATCAGTTTTGACTCCAATTAAATTATAAATTCATGAATGAATTAATATTAATTTTATTTATAAAAAATGTGCTTTCTACTCATTCTTTGGATTGACATTTTTTTAATTAATTTAATTAATATTTTATACTACATAAATTCGTGACCATATGCTCCAGCGGGAGATATAGGAATTGATGATGATGACAATATAATTTCGATAACTTTGAACTATTTCAAAAACTTCGAAATAGAAAAAATGTTTCATTTATGGTTATCTTTATATTTGCAAAGAAATTAAAAAATTATTTATTTATAGAAGGTTGTCGTCTAAAGAATTACGTTCATCAGCTTTATGGTATAGTGCTTCTAACATATAAACGTACCTACGACCTATGCTAGTCTGTCTTTCTCTTAATTTCTGTCTCGCCTCTATAGGTTGAGTCAAAACGAGGATAAAGTTTTCTGTTTACAAGACTTCCTAGTCCTCCGTCCTAGAAGGACGCTTGACATCAAGGCATAGGTACCCAAAATCCTTAAGTCAAAAACAAAAATATAAAAATAAAAATGTAATACAGTCGAGGCGGTGCCCGACAGTGTAATACCCTGTACCTATTTTCTGAAAAGAAAAATTTATTCCTGCATATTCCATCTAAGGACTTTCCAATTGGAAATTATTTTTTTTTTTTACCGATTTTGATGAAACTCGAAAGTTACGTCAAAGAATTTATTTAAAGTATATGGGGTCAGTTTCAAGTTGGTATGTTGAGGGGTGTGGCAAATGACGCATTGCGCGTCGCCATCCATATTTTTAATGAAAAAAAAATTCTCCCACTCCTCTTTGAACATTTTTCCCTAGTTAAATTCAATAGTTTGCGCAGCGATCTACTCATGCAGACAACTAAACATCAAGTGATTTTGTGTTTTTTGCCACACAGCACAAAAGCGACGGCAAACTAATGCTAGAGCGCTTTAGCGTTGAGAGAGCAAGCACGCTCTCTAAGCAAGAGCCGAAGTCATTCACAAGCAACTTCGTGTCTGTTGCTTTGCAACAAGAGCATGGCAACGCCAGAGAATTAGCTGAGAGTAGTTCAGTACAAAAATCACGCACACATGCACAACACAGTACGTGTGAACTCCAATCCCATGGGATTGGGCCGTGCCGACCACTGCTCTAAGCTAATAGATTTCCAGTCTCTAAATTTTATTATTAAATTAGAAAGTCTAATAAAGGCCAGTACGCAGCATCGAAAAATGTATCACGATAGAAAACTATAAGTTGAAATTATTTTTGTCAAACAGTGCTGCCCATTTTTTTTTATATTTTTTTTACTATTTACGCTAGATGGCGCCGGCAGTAACAACAGCTATTTTTTCTTGACACTTTTTCTGACAAACTATATCAAAATTTTTAGCGCCAAAATTTTTGCTCTTTGGCGCTATTACCCGTAAATTGCTCCAAAAAATGGGCAGCACTTTTTACTCAGCTTTCAGTTTTTTGTCTCGACGCTTTTTACGATAAAAAACTATAAGTTGAACTTATTTTTGGCAAACAGTGCTGCCCATTTTTTTTTTTTTTTATTTATGCTAGATGGCACCGGCAGTAACAACAGCTATTTTTGCTTGACACTTTTTCTGACAAACTTTACCAAAATTTTAAGCGCTAAGATTTTTGCGCTTTGGCGTTATCTACCGTAAATTGCTCAAAAAAATGTGCAGCACTTTTTACTCAGCTTCGGTTTTTTGTCTCGAAGCTTTTTTCTAGACCATTTTGCTTAAAGTTTCAGATCAATGTCCACGCATAGCCTGTTTACACTGAACTGTTCCATTGTGAAACTAATTTGCACCTCCACGCTGCAAACCTAGCATAAGTACCCACAAAGTTGCATGCTATGAAACTTTTTAAAAAAAGTTTGCCAAACAAGTTACAACAGCAAGCAAGCAAAATAGGAAAACAAAAATTTCTTTTGTCAACTCATGAAATAAAATATAATTTTTCTTTTTATGTCAACTGGCTTTCATTTAGAAAAAAAAAATAAAAATTACCAAGCTGACCAATTAGACTTAAGTCCCACAAACACCTGTGTCAACAGTCATACCAAAGTACACATGACCAGCCCCCATATGATGGACAGCTCCCTAAGAGCTTCGTCCTGCAATTGAAATGCCGTACATTGCTTGGGGGAGCAACCAAACTGCCAGTCATCCGTGTTATTCCAAGGCAATCAATCATGCTTGAAGGCAGCTCCAGGTAATGCCCTTTAACACCGGACTGATTCTAATCTAAATGCTAAATGCATGCACACATTTGATAAATTCCCCTAGGTTGTGGTATTATCTGGTAAAATGCAAAAAAAAAAATAAAGTGTAGCCTAACTCTAGGCGCAGTAAGAAATTAATGTCGCTTAGATGCAAAAAGTTAATGAAATGTCTTTCACTCTGCGGCTTAATTAATGAAAATGAAAATGAAGTGAAATACCTTTGCCATATTAATGAAATAAAAGCAGACGATATTATTGCAAAAATTATTTAATGCTTTTAATTAAATAAATTGTTAAGTTGAACCAGTGACGTAGATGATTTTTGGCAAAGGGCTGCATTATGACTTGGTGGTAAATACCAAACATTTTGCATAGAGTCAAACTTGACTATAGCGTACAACTTTTGAACGAACTTCTTGCTATTAAGAATGTTTTTCAATATTTTGGATTCGTACCCTGAACTTAATGGTTTTAAAAAATATAATAAACTAAATCAAAAATTCAGCCGAGTTGCACAAAACAAAAAAACCAAACCGAAAAATTTTATTCGGATTCGTTTTTGCGTGCTTCGGAAAACGAAGTTTCTTGTCGATATTTTCCTTTTTATTTTCGATAAATTCGTATAGTTTCCTTATTTTTCCGATAAGTGCATGATAGCATGGCTGTGCTTGCTATTTTTTGAGTTGAGTCAAACAAAAAATAATTTAAAATAATTATCAATAAATATATAACTTTAAGTTGGCATAATTAATTATTATCATTAAGTTATAATAATACTAATGAATATTAACGAAATATCAATAATGCTAAACATGCTTAATTTGCACTAATGATTAACTAACTTAACTATTCAAATCTTAGATTTTGATAATTTTTATAAATTGTATCAAGTTTTAGTTAATTTTTCATATTAAAATTATTTCTCAATATTTTAATAAAGTTCTTAACGAGTCGTGCATTTTTTTTAAATAGATATTGGTCATGAATTCATTAAATTTTGTTTCCGATTACTGATGCATGTGAAATAATTATCAATAACGCTGCAGTTTTAGCGATAAACATTTAAAAATAATTAACTTATGAAATCGATCGCTTGGGTTTTGATGATACTTACAAATTCCATAAAAATCGTACTGAATTTTTCCTTACCCATTATATAGGAAGCTATAGGAAACTAGCCAACTTTCCCCTCGTTAAATGTTTTCACAAGACTTTGATTATTCATCAAGTTGTGATAATATTTTTAATTTTTAATATAAAATTTGTTCTCGGTTTCGGTCCAAGGCAAAAATTTTCAAATTTTAGCTACGTTAAGTTAATAAAAAAAAAAAAAAAATTTAAGATTTTAAAATTTTGTACTAGCTAAATATAATGGTAAAAAATGTGGTACAGTCGAGGCGGTGCCCGACAGTGGAATACCCTGTACCTTTTGTGTCAAAAAAATTTTTACTGCATATTCCATCTAGGAACTTTCCAATTGGAATTTATTTTTTTTTTGTGAAAATCGATATTTATACCTATAAGTTCCCTAAAATTTTACCCATTTTGATGAAACTCGAATGTTACAACAAAGAACTTATTTAAAGTATACGGGGTAAGTTTCAAGTTGGTATGTTGAGGGGTGTGGGAGAAAACACGGTAAATGGATTGCGGGGGTCGGGGGGACCGCATCGATAAAATTTGGATGTGGATTTGTTCATTAGAGCCACATGAATGAGCTTACCAAAAATTGTGATTCTAGGTCACTTGTAGCCATAATTACGTAGAGTCAAATATTGACGCAGTTTATCGGCAAGGGGAGGTGAAATTTGCACATTTTTGACTATAACTTCTGTTGTATTTGTCCGATTTTGTTGATTTTTTACACATAGATGCATGTAGCTACAACGCATCGGTCTGTTGAATTTCAGGTGAAAATACTTAACGGTGTGGCTAAAAACCGCGAAACTCTACTGCGGGGGAACGAGGGAAGATATTGACATGATTCAACAAATTTCATCTGCTTAGGAAATATGCGCACCAGCTGGTAAAGTTTCGTGTCTCTAGCTCTTATAGTCTCTGAGATCTAGGCGTTCATACGGACGGACGGACGGACGGACGGACGGACGGACGGACGGACGGACGGACGGACATGGCTCAATCGCTACCCGAGGTTATGATAAGCATTTTGGTATAAAGGACTTGGGGTCTGCCACGCCTCCTTCTGTCCGTTACATACATTGCACAAACCTAGTATACCCTTTGTACCTATAGGTACAGGGTATAAAAATGCGTGATCACAGAATAAGATATTATAATCTAAAAATTTCGATGAATATCTTTGTTGATCAAACAAAAATTACAGAGAATAATACCAAGTCTATTTCTTAATATTCTTAAATGGTCCAGAAAAAACTTTTTTCTTTTGGAATTTTGAAGTTCTTTTCTTTAAAAGTTTTCAAAATCGTAAAATTCTTTAGTTGGTTACCGAATCAACCACCAAGTGAAGCCACTTGTTCAGCGCTGATCAGCTCTACATGAGCAAAGAAACTTTGAGTTTGATTATGGTGCAAAAATCTGTCAACTTGATAATTGGGCGCTTAAAATTTTGATTGAATAGACGGATTTTGAGAAAAAAGACATAAAATCAATCCGTTATTTTCCTATCTTTTTTATCTGGTCACCTTATATTACAGATTGTTAGGGGTTTTGAGTACTCGTCCCCCCACTCCCAATCACGCCCCTAATTACGCCACTGAGTGAACCTAGCGAGTGCAAAAGTTGAAAATTGCTTTTATAGCACACATACGCACTCAAATACTGAGAAACAAATTGAGTGCTAATTAAATTAAAAACTAAATGAAAATAGTTTTCCTTTTGGTAGCAATGTCGGAAAAGCTTCGAGCCTTGAACTGCGTATTCAAGTTTTGCTCTCTCTCGCTCTGTTTGCCGTAAATGAGCTGAAATTTGTTGTACAAATAGAACACATTTAAGTTCTTGAGAGTCTACTGTGTATGTGTGTGTGTGTGTGTGTGTGTGTGTAATACACTGCACAAAATGCAAGCCAACAAAAATGTTAAGCCCTGCTGTGGGTTACATTATCGTCGTACACTGCAATTTAAGGATGCAAAGCGGCAAGCAACAAAAACAATTGCAAATTAAATATGCACATATGTTTGTTTGTGCAAATGCCAAGGAACTTAAAATACATGCAACACTCAGCAGCACTAAAAAGCAGAATGAAAAATTTAATTCGATATAACGACGTTGCTATACTCTGTAATCCGAGTAAATACGTGAATAAACCTAACAACGAGGCAAAAAGGCAAAAGAGCCAGAGCAACAACAATCAGTGCCGCATGGCGTGATTTATTTTTGTAAAAAAAATTTCATTTATTTATGTAAAATATACACAGAGTTGACTAAATAATTATCGTAATTCATAAATATATATATTTAATTTTGAATCAAGTTGAGTACTTTATTATAAAGGTACAACGATGCGATTTTTGTATGAAAAAAAAAAAAATATCGCTTTAATGTTTACCACGACTGGTTTTACAGAGATCGATACTATGGTCAACATTTTTGGTGACGTTTTCCAAAATGTTTGTTTATCTCGGCAATAATGTTGTTTTTAAGATCTTGGTGCATGGCTTACCGAAGTACAGAGTCCGTTTGCGGACTGACTGTGACACTCAGACGTGCTCCGGAAAACGAATTGAAATAACATTTTTCGGGTTTGTTTTTTCTTTTTCCGGAGCACGGCTGACTGTTTACTTTTTGCACACTGCCTGAGTCTTCTCCAGATTTGGCTGTCAATCCGCTTTATATCGGCGCCCCTCGCCACCAAGTCCTGAGATTCTCGCCCAAACCTATACTATCCTAATGGAAAAGAAAAAGTTCGCCGTTCCTAACACAATCCCTATTACGTATTCTCCACTTACATCCACGCACTAATACCAACCAATAACTCTAGTTTACGAATTTAAAGGTCATCGAATAAAGTGTTAAACTAAAGGATGCCAAGATTTTGTAAAATTTGTAAACTAGTGTAATTTTAATGTTTTAAAGAATAGTTGTACCAAAGCTTCTAAAAGCTTTCCTAAATTTTAACCTATTTTTTTACGATTTGGAGCTCAAAAATCTTTAAAAACTACCTTTGAGTTTAAGGAACGTGAGACTTTTAAGAACCGTGTTTGGATTTTTGGATACTCCTTTTTACCGATTTGGAAACGTAGTTGATCTTTCAAGAAGTGCTACAAAGGGTTTTCAAGAACGTTTTTGACTTTGCTGTATCCAATTTGGTTTATACGCTACAGATTGAGATCACTCGAAGGTCTTCCTGCATATGGTGATACCTTGTGAGATGGTGGGAAGTATTAAGTGGAGTTTTTGTATGTGCTGGCAACTTCAAATTTTTACTCTCTTCGCAGAAGATTCTTGTTGGGTTGAAAAAAAAATTGTAAGCAGCCCAGCTATATAGAAAGGTTGATTGTGGGTATTCGATACTATCTATCGGTTCCCCAGGTACGAATGAGGCCCCACGCAGGCTGCGGCGTTTGAGGCAATGCTCGGTACCAACTTCTATTATTATCCTTATTCTGTTCTTCTAAAAGCTGTGAAGGTTGTACAATGTACATTCATCTGGGCTGGTGCCTTGCCCAGAGAGTTCGGAAGATGTGGCAACCAGAAGCCTAATCTCATTGTCGTTCTGCCTTGATTCAAATAACTACCGATATTTTAGTCAGTATGTGCTTAAGCTCCATGTCTTCCACAAATCTTCAAGATCCGGGGGATGTGTATGACAATGACGAACTAGATGGTGATTGACTGTTGTCGTTTGGAAAAAAAACCTCTGAAAAACAGCCGCAAGTTCGAACTGATAGTATTTTGGACATTCCTGTGCTCGTACAACAATATGTTGCATACCGTATGACGTCATCGCAATGCTTTTCGCTCTTTAAAGAGCACATAACAAAAGAGTTGGGGTATGAAAAAACTAGACATGCTATAAGACCACAAGGACGACCACGGCGCTGGAGTGATTGCAAACAGTGCAAAATGCAGCGCTTGAAACTAAAACCAGCAAACATGAAAACCCAGCTAAAGATGGAGTTCCAGTTCAAGATGTTGGCTAAAGACGATGCAACTGAAGACGGAAGCGACAGGAAGTGCTGGGCAAAATGCTGCTGCAAGTAGACAAGCCGTTCAAGGTTCACTCAAGTAGGATGTGGCATGCCCCGGCAGTTGGTGGAAAGTGCAGCTAATGCTATACGCTCCTACTGGCATGTAACTAGAAGCAGCCAAAGCCTCAAGCATGCTTGAGATGCAAAGTAAATGCAAAACCACAGCAAATTATGTTGAGTGGCAGTAGGAGGGGGCGACAAGCACTAGGTGGAAATGGCTGCTTATGCTGCAAGCTGCACCATGGCTGATAATGCCCCAACAACTCAAGTGATATTCAAAGCCTGAAGCAGGTGTCTGTTTAACTATTATGTTTTGTTGCAGGCAATTTGCGCTACAAGAGCGCTTTTAATATAATACTAAAAAATGCATAAAATAATCGCAGCATTAAATACAAACTATAGCTCGTCGTGTTGGAGCAGCGTATAGCGATGTTTGGATGGGCCCAAATCCTTAAAAGTCGAAGTAAATGTTGTGAGCTCCGCCAACTCAAGGTGGTCGGCCATTTTCAATTTTTCCCTTAAAGTCATGCCAATAAATTCTTGCAAGTAATGCTTCAACTTGCCTGGTACATACATATCCTTAAAGTTCTCGAACGGATGCATAGTCCGCAACGAATCAATTGCTATTAGCGGCAAATCTGCCAGCGTTTTGTTCAAATGTAGTATGGAGTGCTCGAATTTTGCGCCATCCGCGCTGCCAAAATTAAATTGTTCACGAAACTCCAACAATTGCATTTCCACTATGGACTTGAAATCCTTGACAGAGTTCACATCTTGCGGCTGATGAAAGAGCAACAGCAGCGGCAGTCCCTGCTCAATTAGCTCCTCCACATTGCCAAAGTCCACTTCGCTTACCATGGGCCAGCACTTTTGCTGCACCCAGGCGCCCAAAACATCCGCATTCCAGGGACTATGTACATAGACCTCATCAAAGCCATGTGTGCGCTCCTTATCCGGTCGAAATATATAGCCCGGCAGACGACGCAGCTGCTTGAGCTGCGGCAGCTCCGCATTCAGGCACATATAGAAATCACAGTCATGCTTATAACGCTCCGCCAGCTCCTCGTAGATGCGCACTTCAGACTCCTTGCGCTCGCTAAAGTAGCCAAATATTATGCGACGTCGTTCATCCAATTGCTCAGGTGGTTTCTCCAGCTGGAACACTTTTATAGCCGGCTTCAGCTGCTTCTTGACATAGGCCACTAACGCATCACTGGAACGTTGTCCGCGATACTCCTCACGCAGCGGCTGACCACGAAACACCAGCCAAATTGTGGGATACTTGCGTATCTTGAATTTTTGCGCCAAATCAAATTCCTTCACGCAATCCACACGAGCCAGCTTTACCTTGGCAGCTCCGGGCACCTCTGCAGCCAGTTGTGCCGCAGCCTGTTCGTATATGGGCGTCAAAAGTTTGCTATAAGGACACCAGTCCGCATAGAAATTGATGAGCACCACCTCATAGGTGTGCAGCGTACCATTCAGATTATTCTTGTTAAGCTGCCGCACCAACATTGGCGGCATGGTGGGCTTTGTGGCATTCAACTTGCTTATGGTTGTATTGGTTTCTACCGTGGCCAAAGTGCCTAGAGGCAGCAACAGAAGCAATAAGAAAATCATTTTGAAAATTTTTAAGTTTATTTTGTATTATAAAAAATGACAGTTTAAGCGTTGCCAGAAAGTTATAAAACAATCTTTGATTGGTTTCGACTCGGTTATCGCACAGGAACTTACTATATGTCGCAGCACAAAAGGTCTAAAGACAATAAATTTGTAGCTGATTTATCTCATTGCTTGTTGATATCTGACCCGATATCGATTTTTTGCCTATCGAAAAATTTGCAATCAATACTGGAATATCGATATTTTAATTCTTATAGTCTGAACTCGTTGCTTAGTAAAAAAAAAAATTCTTTAGTCTAGGCGTCGGACAAGGCCTTGTGTAAGTACCCTTCACGTCGGCTCAGGCCTGAATTAGTCATGAAGTCATGCCTGAATTTTTAGAGGCAGCCATGAATCTACGCTTTCATTTGTAACAGAGTTTAGCACATGCATGTCCTAGGCGTTAACAATCAGGTATGATTTCAGGTCTGACTGACTTTGAAAAGTCACGCCTGAAATCACAGGTGAATTCAGTGCGATTTATTTTTAATAGTGACGTCTGAAGTCACAAGTGAGTAATTAATAAATACACTGGAACAAATATTCTTCAGACATTTTTAACAAAATTTTATTATCAATTTGAATTTAATATTATAACAGTGGCTTGGGTGCAGCCCTAAAATTACGATTTTTTTGCAACTGCATTTCATTAGCTGTGGCTCCGCTGGGCCAGAGTCCGCTGTAACTGGTATTGATTCTAAAATTAAAATATATATTATTGCAATAATATATTAAGTAATTTGTGACCTACTGAGTAAAGAGGTATAGAATTACTTAAATCCTGTCAGCGCCCATGACAAAGGCATCAATTGATTTTTTTGTCTTTCTTACAAATACGTCCAAATTTTTTCGATAATTCCCTTTTTTCAGTTAGCTGAAACTTGAGCAGTTGTCTTTGGTCCACATTGTTAATGCCTTTAAAATGATTTTATAAAGATAAAATAATGCTTTAAATAATAATATTTAATAAATACCTACTTAAATAAATACTAATGTAAAGTCAAATAAAAAAATACAATTGACTTTTCTTATTTCTCTTTGATTATTCTTTTTTGCCTTGCTTGTCTGTCATACATATTTGTATGTGTCCCTGTTTCTCTTACAAAGCCATGAGCGTTCGTTTCCTTTTCATGCCTGAATTCAGAGCTGAGTTTTGCAGGACTGAACGTCCGAACTGCAAGGTATGTATGAAAATTATTCTCGTCGATTCAACGAAGAACAATCTTTGTGTGATTTTTTATTCAAAAGAAGAGAAGAAAATAATAAATGTAATTATTAATATATAAATAAATAAAAAAAATGTTTTTAATTTTTTCATTTAAAAAATTTGTGTTTTAATTCGAAAAATATATATTTAACTGATTTAAAAAAAAAGGAATCATCAACTGTTATGCACGTGAACTCACTCCCAAAAACAAAATGTGACAAATTCGCGCTCTATATTTTTTTTTTTTAAATATTCATACTTTATGCATTATATTGGGTATTCGAAAAAGTTCGGTTACAAATTGTCGCTAGATGGCTCTTCAATGTAATGTCTCTGGTAATATTAATTGCATCTGGCAATGCTATAGCTTGTTTTAAAGGTGACATTTTATGCTTCGTTCTTAGACATTATTAAAATCGCATTGTTCTTTGAAAAGTTATCTACTTTAAAAATGAGTGAAAATTCGGAACATTATCGTCATATTTTGCTTTTCTATTATATTATTATCTATATTATCTATTATACAAGTTGAGGGAGACGATGCGGTAACTAGAAAAACAGCAGCGAAGTGGTTTGCTCGCTTTTGATCTGATAATTTTGATGTTAAAGATGCACCTCGCTCTGGTCGAACATGGTGGGATTGGAAGAGAATTGTTCGTTATGAGCTTCTACAAATTGGTCAACAATTAACGAGATTGGAGAAAGCAATTCAATTAAAACGGCCAGAGTTGATCAACAGAAAAGGTGTTGTGTTCCATCATGATAACGTCAGACCACACACATCTTTGATGACCCGGCAGAAACTGAGAGAGCTTGGCTGGGAAGATTTGATGCGTCCACCATATAGCCCGGATCTTGCAACTTCAGATTATCATTTGTTTCGATCTGTGCAGAACTCTCTTAATGGTGTAAACTTAAATTTCGTGGATTCAGCTTTTCGCTCAGAAAATCCAGAAGTTCTACACAGATGGAAAATGGCTATCAATCAAAACGGCACGTATTTGGTTTAATAAAGCTTGTTTCAAATATAAGAAAAAAAGTGTTTAAGTTTTGGTCAAATTTGTAACCGAACTTTTGCGAATACCAATATATTTTACATTTTAATGGGTCTAGGCAGAGTGCAAAAAAATTTGGCACGGAATGACAAAACCATATAAAAAAAAAACCCCCCATTTGGAATATTCCATTTGGGATATTTTTTTTTATATGAAGTTTTGCGATTCCGTGCGAAATATTTCATGCTGCGTATAGGCCTTTACTTTAAAAATTTATATATTCCCGAAAGACCTCTGTCCTTCAATAGCTTGAACTGCGGTAATGATATTTTTGAAACTTTAAAGATTTATAGCAAGTTTCAAGTTCTTAGCTTTCCTTTCCGAAGATTCGCAAACATTTCAGAACCCGAACACTAGAGTTGGGTAAATCTATTCATTTTACTGAACAAGTTCAATCGTTCTTTTTTTTTAATGAGCGAAGTCGTTCTTCTCGTACAGTTGTTTAATCTTCTGCTTCTGTACGTTCTGATTCATATGTCCGTTGGAAACATTCGCACCAGCTGCTGGTTAGTTGCTCGCTTCTACCTTCTGGAGGAGATTACCGTATGAAGAAGATCATTCACTGGCACGAACTTGAGGCCACTGTCAAATCAAATTTTCCTTATTTTTTCTTTCAGCCTTTTCTGCTATACTTTCGTTTAAGAAACATTTTATATTTAAATATAAATTTATTAAATTTGCGCGCAGGAAAAACAGTAATAGAGTGACCAAACTAATGAAAATGGGAAATACCAATAATGTGGCCAAACTAAGATAAAATTAGATCAAAACAATACAGTAAAGAAAAGTATAAGAACGAACAACTGATTAAGAACGAATAAATAAAAGTAAATAAAATAGAACGCTGTAGGTGAACTTATTCAGTTCGTTCTTTTAAGTGAATAGAATTTTCACATTTTGAAATACGTCGCCATAGTAAAATGAAATAATTTAATGAATAATAATAATAACAAAATTACCAGATGTTAGTCAAATCAAAGTATATGCAGCTTGTATCAATAAAAAATATGCTTTAAGGCAGCTACTGCTTTAAGCAGTTGCAAATTATAAGCTGCTCAAAACTTACTGCAGCTTAAAACCTTTATATATTCTCATACTGCCACATATGGACCTTAAAATCAGGGTAAGAAGAAGCTAACACATACTCCTAAGTGGGCATAAAGTCAAGATATCAAGATGTCTCTTGCTCTCGGGGTATGGTACTTTTTCTGCTGTCTATGACAAATCTAGCATATGTTCATGGGTATAAGCGTATTAAATTTAAAAACAAATTCCACTTTGGATATATTTCACTAAAGTCAAATTTAATATCAAGGGAATAACAAAGCTGCCATATCGACAACGCAAAGTCTAATGGAAATAAACAAATACTTACAAAGCGTTGCCCAACTTTGGAAGGAAGCCTGTAAGTAATCGTTGACTGGCTTCCGAAAGGGCTAAACAAATATTTGTTGTTGCAACAACAAAATCCAGCAGGAACAACAACCAATTGAGCTGTGGACCAACTCTTGGCTGGCTGACTCAACAGCGACGTCAACATTTCAAAAGGACCTCAACATGACGGAAACGGAAACAACAACTTTCCCGCACTGCTCTCTCTGACTGAAGCTACAGCCTGACTCTGGCTGACTTTTAATGACATTTTTGCGCCCATTTAAGCTTCCTGTCGTGGTCCACGTTGACGTCGTCGTTGTCGTCTGGTTACTGTGCTGTCGATTTTTGCAATAATTTACTTAAGAAAAGTCGAAAATGGGGATGTGCCAGAAATCTCATTTAAGCGAAGTTCATGGCAAAATGGGCAAAATTGTGATAAATTCCTTGGATCGCATGATACACCTCTTAGTCCACCTAGGCATTACAATGAAACTGGAAGCTATGAAACCATTTTAGAACTCTGCAGCAGCGAGAAGGGTTTCTTCAGCTGAAACTTCTGAAGCCATCGAAGCTCAGGTCATAGCTACATACTACCATGGGGATGGGAATAAGGACTGGGACCAAAGGAAGTAAAAGCGGAACAATTACTTTGGAATATATTTTTCGAAGATGCAGAGCAGCGAAAGCTAGAACAGCCCACTAGGGAAAATATGAATGAATGAGAACGAACTTTATGGGTTGCTGTTGGACTAGCGCTTTCCAGGCAGTGATTTATAAGGTCCTCTTGAAGGTAGCTCTAAGGAACCAGAACCGAATTAGATTGTTAATAGAGCATTGTTATCTCAAACCAAGAGCAATTTTTTAAGAGCTTTAAATTTCTAACTTAGAACTCCTGAACTAACAATCAAAATAAATTATTAGCAATATCGTGATTTCTGGCACAACCCCAAACATCACTTTGTAGACAAAAATTTGCAGTTTTAGGCTGTCGTTAAGGTCAACAATTGTTTATGGCGTTTATCTTTGAGTCTGGCGATAAAATTTGGTGTAAATCCATGCGACAATATCCAATAAATCTTTGCTTACACAAGGTCGAAGGGGTTTGTGGCTTGACCTTCACTGTAGCCCCTTTTTTTACGTCTGCTTGGCCTCTTGCAACCCTGTGGGCACTGGCATCCATATAGTTTGAGATTGGTCTATTTTGACAACTCTTTGTTGTTATTTTTTGTTTTTGTTGTTGCTGTTGGTATTGTCTGCGCCCCTTTCAAAGGGTTTAATTGTGCTTTTTGTTCGGCTCTGTTGACATAGGTAGACATATGCGTGTTTCCGGGATTGTAGACTGGGCTATTTTTGGGCAATGAAAGTGTTAATTAACTTGTATAAATCAGCAGATGATAGACTGAGGTAAAAAAAAAAGAGGATGAAAAAGCTAACGAGGCAGTATACGCAGGATTTAAGAGCTAGAAGTAAAAGTCCAAAATTGTATAGAGTCTAAGCTCAATAACTGAGTTATAAACAAAAAATGCGAGTGCAGGTTGAGAAGTTCGTTAAAAATACAAGTTAGCTGCTCTGACACTTAAGCAGCGATGCTCCATAAAATATGCGGCCGTGCTCCGGAAAGCGAAAAACCAAAACGAATCGATTTTTTTCGTTTTCGTTTTTGCGTGCTCCCAAATCCGCATTTATTGCTGTCGCTAGATACTCATATTTCCCACTCACTTCACTTTTCGGTTATTACAAGGATAATTTTTTTTATGCAAGACATGCACCATGTTTGTGCATGTGAAAGTGTAGCAAAAATTCGTTTTGAGTTGTGCATTATATTTTTTTTTTTGTCTGAAATCGGAAAAAAAAAAATTATCAATAAATATCAAACTTGAAATTGGCACAAATATAATCTAAGAATATCAAAGAATATTAAAAAAATGATTTCATTAAAAAATAATTTCTCTTGCAACAAAGTAGTTGGATTTAAACCACATACAAGATTCGTTTTGGTGAAATCAGAAACGCCAAACATGCGGTTTCGAAGCGAATCCGAATAAAATTTTGGGATTCACACTCCGGAGCACGACCAAAAATTTGTCAATATCTTCATAATTGGCATTTGTTTTGCCAACAAATCTTTCCACTTAGCCATTTCTCTGAGATTGGGAAAAAATAAAAAGGCTCGTTTCGGAGAACATGAAAATTCGGGGAAATCGATAATATTTTTGAATGTTTAAGATATTCGATATAAATTATTTTACAAACACTCCAAAAATTCATAACCATCAGCTTGTTGCCTGACACATGTGTCATTACGATGTGGATTCCACAAATTCTACTTTTTTTTTTTATTGTTTGTTTTGTGAGATATCTGAGTTTGATCTGAAGTTACGAATCCTAGCAGGTGACCCTCCTTATAAGAACACGTCTTTCAAATTATCTATCACCTACCGTCAAAGCTACATAAAGTGAACAAAAACAAAAAAAGAAATAGTAAAGAAAATGTTTGCCTTAGTTGAGTCTTCTCTATGCCAATTAGATTTCAGCCTACCCTCGCAACAAACAAAAATCCAGCTGTTTAAAAAACAACTACACCAAACTATTTTTAAAAAAATTTTTGTAAAAATTTCATTTCTTGAAATTAGTAAGTACTTCATTTTTAAAATAGTGTTTTTTACTACTGAATATTTTTGAAGCAATTCTTTTTTTTAATCTAGATTGCTAAATAAGATCTTTAAAAAATTTTAATTAAGTAGCTATAAGAAAATTTTATTTTATTTTTTTTAAGGCCCTTATAGGCCTTTCCTTCCTTTCGTAAATATGAAGAATACCAATCAAAAAAAATTTATAATTAAAAAAAAATAAAATATTTGTTTTTTAAAAACGTTAAAAATAATTTTTTTTTTGCCCCTAACGATTTTTTTAAAACAAATTATGCAGACCGGCTCATAGGTAAGGGCCCAACATGCAAAAATTCCGCACGAAATGTCAAAACTTCATACAAAAAAAAATACTAATAATAAAAATAATATGGGCCTTAAACAAGAAAATGTCACACTTTGAGATTTTAATAACTTATTAATTACCACATTATTTTTATTACAGCTCTTAAAAAAATTTTTTTTGCTCAACTTTAAGAAAATTTCATATTATTTTTAAGAATGTTGCATTAATTTAAATTATTCATTTAAATAAATTACAGCTGTCTTACGTGGTAAAAAAATATACATGAAGCAAATAAAAAATAAAAGAAAATTTTTAAATAACTTATTAAAAATTTTTAAATTACTTTCATTTTTTTTTAATTTTATCAGGGTTTCAGAAGGCGTAAAAAATTATAATAAATTTCGTGCAACAATTTTAAAAAAAATTAAACTTTAGTTTTGAAATATTTTTCTTCTCAGCTTTTCTTTAAATTCTGAATTTAAAAAAATGACAGCTTTCTTAAATAAATACATGTATACGAAACAAATAAAACGAAAATTTTTAAATATTTTTTATATAAAAAAAAAACAAAAAGAAAATTTTTAAATAATTTACCAAAATTTTTAAATATTTTGTATTTTTTTTAATTGTATCAGCGTTTTGAGAAGGCGTAAAAAATTATAATAAATTTCGTGCAACAATTTAAAAAAAAAATAAAACGAAAATTTTTAGATATTTTTTATTTTTATTAAAAAAAAAACAAAATGTTTAAATAGGCGTATAAAATTCTAATAAATATATATATTTTTTTATTTTATCAGCGTTTTCAGAAGGCGTATAAAATTCTAATAAATTTCGTGCAACAATTAAAAAAAAAAAAAAATATATCAAAAATTTTTTAATATTTTCTTCTTTTTATAAAAAAAAAAACAATTTTTAAATTTTTTTTAATTTAACACGCACAATATTAAAAAAAAAAAATAAATATTTTAAATTTTTTTTAATATTAAAAAAAAAAAAAAAAAAATTTTAAATTTTTTTTAATATTGCGCGTTTTTTCAGAAGTCGTATTTTTTACAATTATTTTTATAACTTAGAACACATAATCATTATCAATAATTCTCAATATTGCTCAACAAAGATTTTTTTATTAATTGAAAATAAATTTTAAAACAACAAAATTTAACAAAATAATGTAGTAAAAATTTTACATATTTTTATTTTTTCAATGTCTTTAGTTAATGATAAAAAAATTATAATGCGATAAAAATGCGACTTTTAATTTTGTCAGTTTTTAACATTAGACACACAAAAGGATATTGGGAAATGTATTATAATAAAAAATCAGATTCAGCAAATACCAACTATAGCCATCATCCATCCCAGCTTTAGCCCAATGCTAGGTAAACAAAACCCTTCAATAGAATTTGCTTATCAAAGCGTATTTACAGTCAAGATGGTATTCCATAAAATTCGCCAAAAACTCATAATTCTCATGGTTTGGCTTTCGATTGAATTTGAAATGAATGTCGACGCTGCTGCATGCCGCCAAATGCCTTTTGATGATAAATGCATTTGTGGCACAAACGATTTGTTGCGCATACTTTGCTTGAAAATTTATGCGACTTTGTAATGCAATTCGTAAAGGCGAAAATGCAAGCAACGCAGCGTTGCAATTTATTGTGCCCAGGGTTGTCAATGCGCGCGAATATAAATGGCTGCAATTTACAGTTACTCCGTAGGGTCTCCCTCTCGCCGCCGCTACTCACTCTATAATGCAATATGACTTATTGTCGTAGAAAACTGTTTTATATGTTAATCAAAAGTCATTTCCAATAAAATGTTTAAGAAGTAGGTTACACCATAGACATAACCTCAAACATAACCATAACCATTATCATAACCATAACTATGACAGCGAACGTCTTGTACATGCTACGTAATAAAAGTTTCAAGAGGCTTTGCCCCCGCACCGGCGACAAGTTTAATTATTGAGTTCCGTTTTATTTTTGCTCTCTTTCCGTGTAGCCGCCATTTTGTGAGCTACCGTTGAAGCAGCCATATTTCAAGCTTGTTTGCTCAGTCATTTAGTTAGTCAGCTCTGTCACTCTGTCATTCTGTCAATGTTGACGACACCCAACACGGTCGCCATCTTTGCCGCTGTCACCGCTAGTTAGACCCTCTCTCTTCACTCTCTTTCGCCATGCTTCGACGACTGCTGCTAAACGCTTCACTTGGCATTTTTGTGTGCGCCGCAGCGAGCGCATTAAAACAATTTTGTTAATTAAGTAGGGAAAATTGTTAGTTTATTTACTCATCAACTTTTTCCAGCTACAGCAACTATTCACCCACACACAACCATGAAAACGGTGTTTATATAGGAAAATGATTTAACAGTTTTAAATCGGGATGTCTCTATTATATGAAAAGTTTCTTATGATGTTTAAAAGCTGTTTCTATAGTCAAACAAAAAATAGGTACAGTCGTGCTTCCCTATAGCGTATTCGCAAGGGAGAAGAAAATTCGGAAACCGAAAACGAAAAATTATATTTCGTTATATTTTCGTTACAAAAAAATTCTTTATTAGGAGATCATAAGAGCAGTAAGTAAAAAATATCCTAGTATGGAGTTCGTTGTTGTGAAGTTCGAATGTAGAGGAAAGTGGGGTGTAAAAAAAAAGTATTTTTTTTTAAATTGTAAGTTGTGTTGTTTATGGCATTGAATTAGCTACATTATGTCGAAATTTCAGATCGCTACGAAAATTTTTTGCAAGGTAGATTGATCTCCGAGCAAAAAATGCCAGATTCGTGATTTTTGATATTTTTGGGGTGAATCCAGAAGTGCCCGAAAATGATAAAAACCGACATAAAATTTCATCGCAAATATATTTTTGGAAAAAAAATGTTGAATAAAAGGTGGAATAAAAATAATTATTGAATTGGCCTGAAAAAATGGGGTTTTCAAAAAAGAGGGAAATCGTCAAAAAGAGCACTCCTTTTGCCGATTTTCTCTGCCTTCAGCATTTCCAACAAATCACCGGTTTACGGAGATTTGTTTCGCTTTTTTTGTAAGTTCTCGGTATTTTGACACAAAAACAGTTGAAATCCGTGCCGAAATTATAGTCAAAATAATTATTTGGCTCTTTTCGACATTCCGGATTCACCCCAAATCGATTTTTTCGAAACGGAATACCGTCATTCTGGTGGCTTCCAAAAATCGTAGCATTTTTTAAGTATAGAGTCTAAATAATATTATGGATATACTTACATTTGATGTTACTCGAGAAAATGTTGAAATTTTAGCGACACAAAAACTTAAAATAAAACTTTCAAGGTAGCAATTTTTTTAGAAAAATTATACTTAACAGAAAAACACGTGTACTCGAGTCGGAGTATTATCAAAAAGCACCGTCGCGACGGTGAAGACGTTTGTTTGAAAATTGGTGTCATAGTCAAATGTCAACTCGAAATTCGTTAGGATGCGTTTCCGGATTCATCCCACTTTCCATACTAGTTTTCTGCTCTGTACAAGTAATGTCAAAAATTCAACTTTACTGATAAAAAGGATAAAAACTATAACAAAAAGACCATATATGACGAAAAGAAATAAAAATTTTCAACAAAGAAAATTTGGAAAGAAATGAAAGAATAAAAAATGTGTCTTCCGGTTAAAATGAAATGGAGAGAAAAAGTAAGCCGTGTCTCACATTAGAAATAAAGTTATGAAACAAATACCGAGGTTAGGTTTGAATGCACCGAACAAAAAATATTATATCTCTACACAGACGATATACATGAAGATTGTGACGAGTTGAGAAAGGTTGTAGGGCTTCATCAGAAGATGCAGTTTCCTTGTTCTCTAAAATAAACGGTCTATATTTACTAAAGTTTCGATCAGTCGAAATTCACCAATATATCCTAAGGTCCAAGAGCACGTTTTCTAAACGTAAACCTTTAATATTGAACAAAGCTTGGACCAGTCGAACCTCACTACAATCCTTGACGCTAGGGATGGGCGATAGTGTATCGATTTATCGGAATATCGATATTCTTTCTTTGTAAGTCGACTATTTTGTATCGATATCCATGTTCGACGATATATCCGATATCGATATTTTCATCCGATACTGACGATATTTACGAATTCGGCGCCAAAACTAAGCGTGCAAGGTGGAATGGCCACTTTGGGCATAGAAAAAGATTTGACTGCATCGGGGAAAAAATTGGAGACGTCGGGAAACAACATTCTGGCTAAGTCGCTGCACATTACCATTTCATCAGAAAAATTATTTTTGGGAAAGCACATTGTTGCCGTGAGCAATCCTGTATTGCATTTAGATACGGAAGATCCAAAAAGTATTGCGAGAACGGAGATGAAAGTTTTTTTTCACGCCAACAGTCTCCGCTGGACTCCAATCCACTAACCATATGGGAGCCCCTGTCGACACAATTCTTGAATCTTAACAAACTAGCAAGGATATTTGTTCCGGCTGTTGCGACGTCTGTTACCTCGGAGCGACCATTTTCCCTTGCAGGGAGAGTAATGACCGACGAACGGAACCGGCCTTTGGCTTGTGTAGACGATTTTTTGGAGCCTTTCTAATTTAAACTAAAAACCAGCCTTTTGGAATAATTGTAAGAAATCCAGATAAACTGATTATTTGTATGTGTCTGAATTTATGTATGACTTATTATTTTAAAACTCATATTATTCATACAAATTATTTGGGCGATATATCAAGATATCGATATTGTTTGGTCGATGTATCGATTTTTTACATCGGTTTCATCCGATACACATCGATACTGAATATCGATATTCGAGTACGCGATGCCCATCCCTACTTGACGCCAAAAAAAAATTGTTGTTTATATATTCATAGTTCTCCACTGATATGTAGAATTGCTAGTCAGTTGTTTTTTAAGATTTCAGAATAAGAATGCTTAAAATTATTTTTTGGCATGAATATCAAAAGGTCTCTATTTAAAATTTGGTGTCCCTAGCACTTATGGTCTTCGAAATTTATGTTTTTGAACGTAGAGTCGAACGGACCGCTAATAGTTTGTGCCATATCTTTTTGCGAAATAAATATCTAGCACGTCTTCTGCAGTTTGCTATATTTATAACAGAAATCTTTTATATAATTTTCTTATGTCTACAGAGCGTAAAAATCCATGCAGTAAAAATTAAAACTATTTATACCCTGTACCGTATGGTACAAATGGTATATTGTGTTTGTGCAAGCCGAAAATGTATGTAACGTACAGAAGGAGAAGTCGGAGACCCCCCAAAGTTACCTAAAGTATGATCAGAGTGACTAGAGAAGTCAGTATACCCATGTCCGTCTGTCCGTCTGACCGTCTGTCCGTATGAACGCCTAGATCTCAGAGATGGTAAGAGCTAGAGCAACCAAACTTTCAGATAAGATCCCTTATTAATCCATAGGAGACAAGTTTATTTTATTTTTTTGATATCGGGACTACATTATATAGCTCCCATAGGGGTGTTTCAGAGGACCTCGAAAAAAAGCAAAAGTTTTAGATGGATAATTCGTTTGATTATGAAGATATCATAACCAAATTTGGTAATCGGAAGTTTTTTAGAAACCCACAGCACTGTACCAAATTTTATCAAAATCGGTTGACTATATCATATAGCTCCCATAGGGCCGATCGGTCGAAAAAAAGTTTTTGATTAAAAATTCTTCTGTTTTTGGTTGTTTATGAAGGTATCATAATCTAATTTGGCAATCAAATGTCTTTTGGTGTTCGTAAGCAATTTACCGGATTTTATTGCAAGCAGTGGTAGAGGGTATCCCAAAGTCGTCCGCGCCCGACTTTAACGTACGCCATCTTTTTATTTTCATACTGTGAGATTTTCAGTCAGTTTTGGAACTTAATTCATATAACATCAAATTAGTTAAAAACTTTTTACTTTAGTACAAAAAGCAGACCTGGAAGTAGATTTAAGCTTATTTGTTCTAACTACATCAAGTAGTGTAAGCTGAAAATAAAATCTTAAATATTTTTACATTTACAAGTGGCGAATTATAAGCCGAAAATAAATTTTTAAGTTGCGAATTATAAGCTGTAAATAAAATCTTAACTTTTTTCGCATTTACAAGAACTGCATCACTTTCAGCTTTTTATTAGTAATTGCAGTACTTGCAACTAAAATTTTATACTTAGTAATTCTTCAGAAACTGCAACCTCGAAAAATTACATTTTCGTTATGATTACAACTTCTACATTGAGTCACAAAAATTTCCTGCTCACTAATTCTTCGCAAAATGCAACTTCGAAAAATAGAGTTTTCGACAGTATTATGAAATCTTCATCAAGTCATTAGAAGTTTGCTATACTATTTTTTTATTCAGTAATTTTGCAGAAACTACACTTTCGAATAATCACGTTTTCGAAACGATCTCGATGTCTTCATTGAGTCACTTAAATTTTCCTGTTCAGTAATTCTTCTCAAAATTGTTTTTTCTACAGTACGAATTCTCCATCAAGTCATTAGAAATTTACTATCCTATTTTCCTGCAATCTCGAAAAATTGCGTTTGCGATACGATGACAAATCCTACATCAAGTCACTAGTATTTGTAATCCTATATCCTTACTCAGTAATTCTCCATAAACTGCAGCTTCAAAAAATTGCTTTTACGATACGATTACTATATCTCCATTAAGTCAATAAAAATTTCTAAAGGCTCAGCAATTCTTCGCAAACTGCAACTTCGAAAAATTAAGTTCTCTACAGTTTTACGAATTCGTCATTAAGTAACTAGAAGTTTGCTATACTATTTTTCTACTCAACGAATTTCAACTTCGAAAAATAGCTTTTTCAATACGATTACGGCTTCTCCATCAAGTCACTACAATTTTCCTATGCTTTTTTCCTGATCAGTTATTCTACTCAAAGTGCAACATCGACAAATTACATTTTCGACAGTATTACGAATTATTTCTCAAATTAAGAAATACTTGCATTTTTGACAGAATTTCGAACTCTTCATCCAGTCACTAGCAAACAATTCTTTTCGAACTGCAACTGCGAAAAATTCTGCTTTCGATAAGATTTCTCATCCTATTTTCCTGCTCAGTTACTCAAATTAACTTTCGAAAAATCACGTTTTCGACATTATTGCGAATTCTTCACGCATAAACCTTCCAATAAGCACACTTTTCGCTTTCTGTTTACTCCTTTAAGAAGAACTCTCTCTGCCATTTCAGAACTTTATTTTTTTTTTTGCTTAGCTCAGCAACTTTATAGTTTACTCTGTGTGTGTGTGTGTGTGTGTGAGTGTATCTGTGTGTGTCTTGCTGCTCAAAAATTCTCAAGTGCACAATTAATTAGTAAAGTTGGCAACGCGAGAGAATTTTATTCGCCTTTGAAAATTTATGGCCAGTTTTGATTAAAGTTGAAAGTATTGCCAACTTTTTGACGCCTCCCAAAATGAAAATCAACATCATCTAAAACTAAATAAGTAGCTAAGGCTTTTCACCATTTTCATTGTACTTTGGCTTAAGTGCAGGCAACAAATTGAATATTTATTGGAAATTGCATAAGTAATGAAAGTGTATCAATTGGCTTCGGCTTCAATATAATCAAACAATTGATTTTGTTCAAAATGAAATTAGATTGTTAAGAATTTTTTTGATATAAATTGGGAAAAACTTCGTATTTGATTAGTTGATTGGTATGCCCGGCTGTTGTGGATTTCGAAATTGCTAAAATACGTTATTTCATGGGGTTTCCTGGATTTCCTATCGAGTTATGGAAATTAGTAACGTTTTGAACAAGATCTAGAGCTCAAAAGGATACTCCAGCAAAATTTTCTTAGAGTCGCCTTGTTGCCTCAAAATTGTCTTAAGAAATTATTAGAGTCTTGGATATTTCATTAGTTACTAGACGTTTCTAAAATTAAGAAGCTTTAACAATTTTTTAACATCTAGACAGTTTTCAAAATATTTTGGAAATATATATGTTTTATATAAGGTCTTACCATTTTTAGGCTAAAGTTCTGGGATTTCGCAAAAAATATGTTAAATTGGAAAACATGACGAAAGTTCTTTAACGTAATTTGATTTTCTGGGGGCTCTAACGACAAAAAATTTGAGTAAGTATAAACACTGCAGTGCCTCAATGAACCTGTTTAAAATTCCTAATTCCAAAACTGGTTAAAACACTCTATTTTAATTTGAAAATCGAAGTTGTATCAGTGAATGGCTTCTAAATTGCTTAAAATGCGAAAATATTTAAAATTTAACTTTGAGCAGCTTATAATTCGCAACGGGTTAAAGCGGTAGCTGTCGTAAAGCAAACTTTTTTTACTCAACTTAATTCGATTTGACTTTAATTTGCTAAACTTTAGCATTCTTTTTTTTCTTCTGATTATTGTAGATTTTATTATTATTCGCACTTTTGGAAATTCTTTGAAAAGATTTTTTGCTCAAAAATGAAATTTAAAGTTATATAGAATTGTTCGTTTACCTTTAAGGTGAGAAAATCTGAAAAAGGTCGTTAAGGGGTTAAGTCAAAAATAAGTTGCATGAAATTTTTAGACTAAGATTTTATTTATTTATGAACAGTTTTTATGGTATTTTAAAAAACAATTTTTGCTGACAACTCAAAACCGCAATAAACAAATAAACACACGCTAAAAGCATTGAAGAGCTTTCAAATTTTTTATAACTTAGTTCAAGGACCTATTGGGCATTAGAGGGTTAAGAAAGATGGGTAAAAATAAGCAGAGTGTGGCAATTTGTCTAGCTCTTTGATTTTGTCGGTTTTGTTTTTGTAAAATTATTATTGAAAATTTAAAAAAAAAAATACATTTTTTTTTTCAAGATTTTTCCAAAATCTAAAATATGTAGTAAATAAAATCATCAATTGGTTAACAAAAATTTAAATCTCTCAACTAGCAGCAGCTTTCTGTTAACTAACATAACATTAACAGTTCAGCCAATTGTTTTTTGCAGCGCCATCTGTTGTTTACTTGCGCAAACATTGAAAACTTTGCGAGCTTTTATAGCCGTTAGCAGAGTTGGTTACTCTTCAAACTCACTTTTACTTTCAATGAGAAAATAAAGCAAAAAATTTAAAACAAAATATATAATGAATAAGTAGATAATGAAATAATGATAAATTCGCTACTAAAACGCAAACATATAAAACTTCATGGATTATTAATTTTTATGTGAATAATTTATAATTTATAACAAACTAATTTGTATATGAATTATGAGCGCAAATGCAATTGATTTAAGTTCATGGTTAACAGCTTAAAATGTAAAAACTGCTTGGTTTTTGTTTGTGGATAACTTTTCAAGCTGTCAAGAAAATAATATAACGAATAAAAAAATAAAATCTATGGTTCAGATGAAGGTGAAGTTTGTTCATTTATGCCGATATTTGACTCCGCTGCACCATAGATGATAACTTCAAAAGATTTTGAAAAAAAATGTGTCTATTTAAGATTTTAGTGCAATATAAAAGATAATGGTTTGAAATGTTTTAAAATTTAAAGATGATAATTTTAAGCTTAGTTTTTAAGTTTAATCTCAATTTTTATGAGCTACAATAGATATAAAAATAGCTAAGAAAAATCTATAAAATTTAAGAGTAAAATAAAAAATGAAAATTTTAAAAGCTTCAAAATTTAAAGATGATAATTTGAAGATTAGTTTCTAACTTTAATCTAAATTTTTTTTGAATCTTCTGATGTTACAAAAGAAAAATACAACGATTTTCATAACTCAATTAAATCTATTGTTCAATCTATTGCCATCATCTGCCAACACCTCTTAAAACCAGATCACATAGCTTAGGTATATTAAACTTGATTAGAGTCTGTGCAAGATACTTAACACATTGCTGTGTCATGAATGCACACATTTGTGCAACATTTTCCCAACATGCAAACTAGTTCAATATCATTACCACAAGAAATTGCAAGTGCCACAAAATGCGGCAGCAACTTATGCAATCTGCCACTGTAACTCTGACTAACTCAAAAGTAATGGTAACCATCGGCAGCTCGGACGAGTAAACAATGCAAATCAAAACAAAACAAAGCAAGTGAGCCGACTAAGATGGGGTCATCCCAACTATAGTATACACTGCATCCACGGCTACTTAGTACACTTTGTTGAATTTTATTAACACAGTTTAGATGCGATGGTTTTGAAAAGATTTGGATTGGAAAAGATTCGAAAAGGTTATTAAATTGTATGATTAAACTTTCTATGTAAAAGTTCTTCATTTTTTCTCACAAAAAAAAAAAGATTAGTAACGATAAATATAGGGTGGGCCATCTCTTGATTTGGTTGTTAAACAGTAATAATTCGGAACATACGCGTCCAAAGTGGATGCGCTTCGACATATGTATGTATATATATGGTATAAAGTTCAAAACTATTCAATTTTAGTCATGGATCGTAATAATGGCGTAGATACAAGACCTCGAAAACAGATGGACTTGTCAATTAAGGCAAATTATTTTGTTTATAGGTCAGTACGCAGAAACGCAAAAAAACCCTGGAAAAAAAACAAAACTTCATATAAAAAAGATGGCTTACGTTAAAGTCGGGCGCGGACGACTTTGGGATACCCTGTACCACCAAATTGCAATCAAGTCTGATATATTGCTTACAAACTCCAAAAGATATTTCTTTGCCAAATAAACGAAACACAACGAATTTTGTTCAAAATACGTTTTTTTGACCGATTGGTCCTATGGGAGCTATATGATATAGTCAACCAATTTTGATAAAATTTGGTACAGTTTTGAAGATCTCTAAAAAATTTCTGAATGCCAAATTTGGTTACAATATCTTCACAAACAAACGAAACACAACGAATTTTGTACAAAACACGATTTTTTTACCGATTGGTCCTATGGGAGCTATATGATATAGTCAACCGATTTTGATCAAATTTGGTATAGTGCTTGGGAACTCTAAAAAATTTCTGAATGCCAAATTTGGTTACAATATCTTCACAAATAAACGAAACACAACGAATTTTGTACAAAACACGATTTTTTTACCGATTGGCCCTATGGGAGCTATATGATATAGTCAACCGATTTTGATCAAATTTGGCATAGTGCTTAGGAACTCTAAAAAACTTCTTAATGCCGAATTTGGTTACAATATCTTCACAAACAAACGAAACACAACGAATTTTGTACAAAAAACAAATTTTCGACCGATCGATCCTATGGGACCTATATGATATAGTCAACCGATTTTGATAAAATTTGGTACAGTGCTGGGGGTTTCTAAAAAACTTCCGATTGCCAAATTTGGTTATGATATCTTCATAAGCAAACGAATTATCCATCTAAATCTTTTGCTTTTTTTCGAGGTCCTCTGAAACACCCCTATGGGAGCTATATAATGTAGTCCCGATATCAAAAAAATAAAATAAACTTGTCTCCTATGGATTAATAAGGGATCTTATCTGAAAGTTTGGTTGCTCTAGCTCTTACCATCTCTGAGATCTAGGCGTTCATACGGACAGACGGACAGACGGACATGGGTATATCGACTTCTCTAGTCACTCTGATCATACTTTAGGTAACTTTGGGGGGTCTCCGACTTCTCCTTCTGTACGTTACATACATTTTCGGCTTGCACAAACACAATATACCCTTTGTACCATACGGTACAGGGTATAAAAAACGCTATCAAAATTTGTAGCGCAAAGAATTTTGCTCGCTGGTACGCAGCCTTGTAGACCACCAGTGCTGCCCATTATTTTGAGCATTCGACGTGTAGATGGCGCCAGCAGCAATTTTGTTTTAAGGCCCATACGCAGCATGCAAAAATTCCGCACCAAACGTCAAAACTACATATAAAAAAAAAAATGCCCTTGTTTGGGATATTTGGATGCTTATGCGGCGTATGGCCCTTTAGCCCTAAAAACAAAAAATTAATGTGTAGCAACTTATTTTTCGATAGCAACAAAAATATCGGTCAAGCAAAGAATATGCATAAACTTGACAATGCACTGTGGGCCCAGATTGTCATATTTTGGCCATTTTTATAATAATTTTTTTAGAGTGATGAAATTTTACACACGTGTTCGTAAAGGATTGAACTATTTTTCTGGGAAGTTTGAGCCTCAGATTTTTTTAAGATATAGCAAATCTAGACCAAAATTAGAAAAAATTAAAAAAAAAAACAAAAAAAAATTTTAACTTAATTAAAAAAAAAAACTGTTAATTGGAATTGGACCATATTTCACACAGAGGTAGATATGAGCAGCACATACATTGAAAAAATAGCCTATACCCAAAATATTGAATGGTTTTGGAGTTATAGTCCAAAAATGAATTTTGAACTTTTACGTTTTTTCGTCAAAATTAATAATTTATACATTTTTTGATTTGCATCTTATTATAATACTTAATACGTATACTACTAATTGATATTCCAAAAAAATTCCAAGTACTTTAAAAATGTTTAACTAAAAAAACCATTCCGTATCCTTTTTTGCGATTCTTAAGATGTAAAACTTGAGAAAATAAAAATTGTATGATTTAGGCATATTTTGAAGTACATTTATTTTAAAGTAATTTGCAAAACTAATGTACTTTGTGGGGAGTCTAATACGTCTCCTTTTTCACTCAATATGCCAATTACTACAACGCAGTAGCTCCAAAGCGCAAAAAAAAAAAACAACAAAAAAGATTTAAAAAAAAACATCCCATTGAACTATTTATGATAGAATTAGTTCAGTACTTTTGGTTTTTGTTTCTTACCCGTTTCCTTGACACTTAACATACTCCTTACTCTTAGCTAGATAGTATATATAAGAATTTACAAGAAATCAAGATATCTTTAATATCTGCTAAGTATTTTTTGAAAGAAAACATTAACTGAATAATATTAGCTAACTTAATATACTCTTTAAACTTTGAGTACAGTGTATTTAGTAGACACCACAACAAGCCAAGTGAAAATGTGGCCACCTACCTGCAACAGATTGTTTAAGATTTGCAACAAAACAAAACAAAAAACTGCAAACTACAACAACAACAAAAACTATAATAACAATTTTTATAGCTTCGTTTTCACTAGATTTTCAGTTTCGTTTTCATTATACATACATACTACGTATTATGTGTATACATATACCCATACATCATAATCTCTACCGCTTTGACTCTATTTGACTTAGCCTCGTTTTTGTAGTGTTATAGGCCACAAACCCCAGCTCATTACTTTCAATCATAGTGCATTATGTTTGCTTTGTACTTGGAAAATTACTATGATATTGTAAGGTAAGAAAAACGCTTACCGGTAGTTGGAAAATCACTTCATTTTGTATTTTTTTTTTTTTGGTCTGTGCTCCATGTAATTGTCAGCTTGTCTGGGCTAAAACAAATTTCTTACTCTAATGCGGTAGTATATTATGACGCTATAAAAGTAAAGCAAAAACAACTACAACAATCATTTAACTAAGTGCTTCGTAAATGCAGTTTGATCGTTTTTTTTTTTATTATATGATATTGTAGAGGTCATAAGCAAGTGTGCACTACTGTATGATATTTGTTACTCATAAAAGCCAACAGACCTTATAAACTAAGTGCTTAATATACTACATTTTATTAGCCAAAACAATTTAGTTAACATCCGTATCTGTCAATGCGAAACGGTCTTTTAATACGAAATACTTTATAACTCAATAGTCTTAGCCAAAGTTAACTTCTTATTTAAAAAAGTGTTGTAAAACGTAGAAAATTAATTAAAAAAAGAGCATTGAAAAATTTATAAGTTAATTTGATTTATATTCACTAGGGTGGGTCAATTTTTTTCGGTATAAGGGCTCACTCGGATTTTGATTCTTTGGGTAATTCTAAGCAAATTTGCTCAAGAAACTATGGGTCTAAAATGAATTTCGAGTCGCCCACTTTTTCAAAATTTTCAAGAAAAAAAACCGAAAAAAATCAAAAACTAACACGAAAGCGCCCTCTGGCGGCACCCAAAATTAAAAATAGATGTCAATAATGAATTCCTCGACCCCAAAAACCCCCAAATTCACATTTGGCTAGAGAAAAATCGATTTTAGGCCTTTTCAATGAATTTCTAAGTCGATTTTTGAATATTTCGAAAAAAACCTATTTTGAAAAAGTGGGCGACTCGAAATTCATTTTAGACCCATAGTTTCTTGAGCAAATTTGCTTAGAATTATCCAAAGAATCAAAATCCGAGTGAGCCCCATAAGGTTTTTTCGGCCCCATACAAATTGACCCGCCCTAATATTCACTATTTTAATGTAGCAATAGTAATGTTTAAGATTAAGCGTTACCAAAGATTTAGAATAAAGGCAACTTGTACCTTACCTGGCTATATAAAGGGTCATCAATCTTGCGGTTTCTTTTTTCAATATGGTTTTTTTGATAAACCACGCGTGAGTACTGTCGAGTTGCTATGTGTTTTTTATTTAGTTTTCATTGCCATTTCATCATGGAAAAATTTACACCCGAACAACGTTTACAAATCGTACAATTATACAACGAAAATTCGTGTTCTGTAAAGAATGTTTTTCGCGCGCTTAGGCCATTTTATGGTCGCCATAATCAACCTACTGAGACCACTATTCGCCATACCATCAACAAATTTGAAACCCAATATTCATTATTGGAGGACACTCGACCGATTAGATCTCGTTCATATTTCTTCAAAAATGACACTGGTCAGACCATAACCGTCAATGGCGAGCGTTATCGCATCATGATAACGAATTATTTACTACCTGAAATTGAAGCCCGAGATCTCGACGACATTTGGTTTCAACAAGACGGCTCTACTTGCCACACAGCCCGAGAAACAATGGACATATTGAGGAACCAATTCGGTGAACAATTAATTTCACGCTCCGGACCGGTGAATTGGCCACCAAGATCGTATGATATCACAACGTTAGACGTTTTCCTTTGGGGCTACGTGAAGTCTAAAGTGTTTGTGGATAATCCAGCTACGATTGAAGCATTAGAGGCCAACATTACCCGTGTTATTCGCGAGATACCGCCGATTATGGTCGAACGAAAATTGGAACCTCCGCTTGGATGAGCTACGGCGCAGTTGCGGCCAACATTTGAAAGGGATTATTTTTAAAAAGTGAATGGCAAGAACGGTTCTTTCTATTAATAATAAATATTTTTCCGATTCATTTAAAATTTTTGTGATTATTTTTTTTTTTTAAACCTCAAGATTGATGACCCTTTATATGAATGTATCATACTGTGCTGATGGGGATGAAAAATACAAAATTTCCTTGAGAAAAATTATTTATCAACCGATACAAATTTGGTTATAATCCAATATTGTTACAGATTTACAGAATATTTACAAAAACAAAATTTACCAATAGATTCGACTCAATCTACTAAATATTCAAATGCCTTTAATCTGAGAGAGCACAGGACAGCGAGATTCATACATCTTTAAACATTTCCTTATAACATATAAATATGAAGCACGAGCTATATATATTTAGATTTAGATTATATGACGACTTCTGACGTCACATGGGTTAGACGTTAGAAAAATAAAGAAAAATTAAGAGCACAAAAAAAAAACAATAATTTTTAAATTTATGTAGTATCGTGGCTTGCGCAACCAAAAACACATTAAATCTCAAGATATTTTACAAAATATCAAAAAATATAACAAGGCAAAAAAAAATGACGCTATTCAGTGAATTTACAAAAAAAAAACATTTAAATCGATTTATGCTTAGATAATTTTGAATTTTCATTTGGTTGTGTTCACTTAATCAGGCAGAAATGCAAAAGTGCCTAGCTAACAAACAATACCAGGCTAATGACGTGAACAATAAATCCTCTGGCTTACAAACCTTTTATAATTTTGAATAAATTTCTACTTTTTAATATATATAAATAAATATAAATAGTATCAAAATAATATATACACTCTGGCCAATAAGTATTTGCGATTTTAGCAACACTGTTTTAGGCAGAAGTGCACTACTTGTTGGCCGGGTCGTGCAGAAATACAAAATTTAATTAGTATAAGTTTTTGTATGCCAACTTCTACATTTCTGTCCCTAAGTGCGATAAAAGTATAAACAAATGTAGAGGCAAGTGGGGTGAATTCAGAAGTGGAGTGAATCCGGAAACGCATCCTAACGGATTTCTGAGTTGACATTTTAGTATGAAACCAAGTGTCGAATAAACGTCACGATCGACGCTACTTTTTGATAATGCTCCGAATCGAGTACACGTGCTTTTCTGTTAAGTATAATTTTTCTAAAAAAATTGCTACCTTGAAAGTTTTATTTTAAGTTTTTGTGTCGCTAAAATTTCAACATTTTCTCGAGTAACATCAAATGTAAGTATATCCATAATATTATTTAGACTCTATACTTAAAAAATGCTAAAGGGTTCGTTTCGATTTTTGCAAGCCACCAGAACGACACTTCTCCGTATCGAAAAAGTCGATTTGGAGTGAATCCGGAAGCTCGATTTGGGGTGAAGCCGAAAGTGTCGAAACGAGCCAAATAATTATTTTGAATATAATTTTAGCACGGATTTCAACTGTTTTTGTGACAAAATACCGAGATCCCCGTAAACCGGTTCCAAGTTCTGATGATTTGTTCGAAATGCTGAAGGCAGTGAAAATAGAGAAAAGAAGTGCTCTTTCAGAAGATTACCCTCTTTTTTGAAAACCCCATTTTTTCAGGCCATTTCACTAGGCAACAATTATTTTTATTCCACCCTTTATTCAACTGTTTTTTTTACCAAAAATATGTTTGCGATGAAATTTTATTGCGGTTTTTATCATTTTCGGACACTTCCGGGTTACCCCAAAAATATCGAAAATCACAAATTTGGCATTTTGTGCTCGGAGGATCAATCTACCTGATAAAAAATTTTCATATTGATCTGAAATTTTGAGACAATGGAGCTAATTCAATGCCATGAACACAACTTTCAATTTTGAAAAAAAAAAAACATATTTTTGTCACTCCAAACAATCTACCAAAAAATTCTTCCGAATTCACCCCACTTGCTTCTACTTAATATATTCACCAAAATTACTTTTAAGTCATAGAGTGCACATTGGACTAAATTAGGAAATTTTTGTAAAAGTCTAAATTAGCATGAACGAACAAATTTGTTGTACCTATAGTACAACAGTCCATAAATAAAAGTTATATGATGGCAACCCTGAAATTTTGATAAACTTGGCAGCACTGATCAACGAACAGCTGTTTTGTTTACGCAAAAAAAGACAGAAACCTAACTTCAACTTTGCGGTTACAGACATAGAAAGACCATTACAGGACGTCGTATCGCAAATCAGGGAGACGGCCAGAGCTCTGGCGGAAAGAGAATGGGACACGGTGTCCGGTTGTCGCATCTCCAGAGCACTCTGGCCCAGGTATAACCCAAAGCGCACATCTGAACTCCTGCGATTTCATAAAAGCAGGACCAGGATGGTGGTAGGAGTCGTAACGGGGCACTGCACTATTGGCCACATGGCTGAGAGGCTGCATGTTCCCCACCACGATTTCTACCGAAGCTGCGGAGACGAGGAGGAGACAGAAAGCATCCAACACCTGCTTTGTGACTGCCCGGCGCTTCTAAGAAGACGAACCCAGTTTCTGGGAAAACCGTTCTTTGAGGATCTGGGTAGTCTGGCTTTTGTGCCAATTGCGGATCTGGGTGCGTTTGTCGAATCCTCAAAATGGTTTTGTAATAGGAGAGTCTTAGGGGATTAGTGATGTAGTACAGTTTTGATCCTCCACCCACCCCCCCCCCCCCCCTCGCCCCTTTTCCAACTCCTTTCTTCCTTCTTTCAAATTGGGCAACACAATGGACCTCATGGTCTCTGGGTGATCTCATTTAATCTGAGCTGCCTATTTAACCTAACCTAACCTAACTTCAACTTGCATAGGCGAAAAAATTTACATTTGGAAAAATGATGATGGCAACGAAAATAATATAAAGTAATTGCTTTGTATTTGTTAAATGAAGTTATTGCGAATTTTTTTTTTTTTTCAAAATATCGAGTGCAATAAAAAGTTACGATTTTAAAAAAAAAATACGTTGGAAGGTTATAAGTAGGCGAGTGCAAATGTTATCGTTATCAAATCCGCCAATTTAAACATCTGTAAAAGCATTTGTCGAATTTTTTCAAAATTTTGCCAATTTAATCCCAATGTGCAGTGTAGTAATTACATAGAGGTTTATAATAACATCTGTCCCACTGTTTCAATTTAAGTTTTCAATAATCTATCAATCAGTTATGATTTTATTATCTGCAAGAGTATGTAAGCATCAAATCATTTTTTCTGGCCTTATCGTAATTACGACTCACCATAAAACCAGACCATTTAAGAACTTAATGTTTATGACCAAGTTTACTTAGTCGCACTTTCGCCCCTTGGCAATCCTTGAAGTTAAAGCCATTTATTAGCACTTGATGAGGCATCTGTCACTTCAATAAATTTTTTGCTTCTCCATTAATTTATTGTATTTTTATAGGAAAATGCTTTTAGTGACACAGACAGACATTCAAAGTGTGACCGAAATGCCTGTAGCAAATTTTCCGATTATCGGTTGCCGCCTGCTAGTGCAACAGGTGTCCATATGGTTGTTGCATAGAGCATGTTGCGACATCGACAACGACAAAAATCGTAAATGTTTAATGTTTTTATATATTTTTTTTGGCAAGTTTGTGGCATTGTGAAATACTAAACAGCGGCACCCGAGCAAGCCACTGTGCCACATCAATGGGGTCTTAGAGGCATGCCAAAAATATGCACAATAGTCCAAGCGGTGCCTGACAGTGGGATACTCTAGAACTTTTTGACAAAAATATAACTTCTAGAAATCTTAGTGCCTCTAACTGAACAAACAGTTTGGAATTGTTAACAAATTTGTATAGGGGCAAAAAAATAAAACATATTATTCCATAAATTTTACACGATTTGGCTGTGGTTTGAAATTTAAGCCTTTTTAATATATCTTTTGTGCATACGTTGTGAAATAAGGAACTCAACAATCTAAATCGATTTCGTGAACTTTTTTCGCAAAAAATTCAACATCGGTTTCTGAACAAGGGGATATCACATAGTTGGAAAACAACTAACGTAAAAATATATAATCAATGTAATATAATTAATTCGATTTTGGGGATATAGGGAAAAATTTTTGTTGCAATGATTAAAATATGGGATGGGACTTTGTAATTTAAAAAAAAAATAAAAAACACTTTTTTTACATTTTTATTTTCTCTTCTCCTAAGCATATAGGCATTTCCATTTTGGCGTGACGTTACGGACGTTACGTGTAGGACAAACTGTGACAAAAAAATTCACAAATAAAAAATCGGACTTATCGATTAAAAGAAATAGGCAAAACTATTCATGGTGTTACGTTACAAAAAATAGTATTGGTTTTTGACTTGGATTACTAAATCTCAAAATTATTCGAATTGTGAAAGTCTTTTGTTATACAACTTTTTTTAGTATAATATAATTTGAAATAATGTGGGTTAATTTTAAAAAATTGAATCAAAAACTTTACATTCACGCTTTCGTTACATTACGCAGCGTGACGTTACTCAAAATTAATTTGAAAATTTCTTTTGAATAACCTTTTTTTAAAAACAAAACATTAATTTTGATGCTTATAATAGTAAATGAATAATAATAATAAAATTTATGAATATTGTTTCAATTGAATTGATGCGAAAATAATGATTTCATAATAATAAAAATTAATTAAATAAAGAATAAGAATTTGGAAATTTTTTAAAAAGGGTATATTTTTAAAAAAAATCAAAATTATATGTTAACAAAATTTTTCTAAATATATTCACATTTTTATAAGCATGGATCTGTTAAAAAATATGAATACAATTTTTATAATAGCAAATAATAATAATAAAATGAATAAATATTAATTGAACGAAATTGATGAAAAATTAATGATAATATTATGATTAAAATTGATAAAAAAAAAAAGAATTACAATTTCGAAATTTTTAAAAAAGTGCAAAAATAACAAAAGCTTATAAACTTTAAAAAAAAAAAAATAATAATAAGTAATAAAATTTGTTTTCTAAATTTATTCATATTTTTATAAGCATGGATTAATTATAAAAATGCAAATATAAGTTTTCAATCAATGCTACATGTTTTTTGAGAATTTTTTAATTGACAACAAATAAAGCTGATTGAATAGTTTTTAATCAGTTAATTTTTAATTGTTAATAATTTTAACAATTTTTAAAATTTAAAATAAAATGAATTGAAAAGTTTTAATTAATATGATCGATATTAAAGACTTAGGCTAGTTAGTTGGTTTTTTTTATCGATCTCTCAAATTACTTATTGAACTATCGATAACAGTATAGTTAGATAGACGTTTCTTCGAAGAGTCATGTTTAGTAAGCGACTGAAACTATTTGAATATTTTTTTAATGCACGATAAAAATTTAAACCAAAATAAGTTATAAATTTTATTTTAAATTTGTATGTATTTTGGATTTGTATCTTATATACGTAAATTCAAAGATAAAATTAAAAATAGTCGATAATTCTTTTAATTGAAGAAGTTTTTCTTCTTCGCTATAAATGTTCGTTTGGATATTTTATGAGAAAATTGATAATATAATAAGAGTGACGTAAGGTAAAAATTTAAAAATTTATTTATCGATAACACGATAAATTGAAATATTGAGAAACACAATAACGAAGTAAATATTAACTAGAAACTGTGTCCAATATGTGATATTCATAAAAATTGAGGATGCACCTTAAAAAGTAGATCTGGTCTATCATTTTCAGGCTTTTTAATATATATAGACAGACTTTACAGTAAGATCTTGTTCCTTCTTTATGTTACAAACTTCCACAAAAACCTAATATACTCTTTAGCTCTATGACTAACTGGTATACATAGTCAAAGCAGCAAAAGCGTTGCAATGTCACCTAGGCCAGTCGTGAGTTCCATATTGGTTAGTTGGTATCAGTTTGGCCAAAAGCAAGTGTTTACAGCTTTTTTTTTTTTTTTTGACTACATACAGGTCTGTTAAAGCCCCAACGTATACATTCAATTAGACGCGTTCCGTGCGTTTGTGTCTAGTATCTAAGTATCCGAGCTCGGGCTTGTGCGCGCAAAATTTTTGTTTCCACAAATGCAGATTCGGTTTTGGTCTGGTCAAAATGTCTGGTCGCTTAGCCATAATATTGTTTCAAAGTTGCTGCCTACTTTCGCTGGGCCCAAAAGTAAAAGGTTTTAGTGCAATCACGAAAATAAACACAAATATACGAGTTCAAGTTTGCAATGTAATTCATGATGTGCTTTTTTTAGCTCAATATCATCGCGAGGCGCTGCAGTTCTTTTTGCATAATGGCAACTTTGATATAAATCCTTTTAATTGCCGTTTATTGTTAGTGGATACCTGTCCAGGCAGATTTATTAAATTTGAGCTGTTTACCAGGTGAGTTTAAGAATTTTAAGGGTACTTAAAATGGATATAGTTGAAGATTAATATTTTCTTTAAATTGGGGTTACAAGTAAAATATCAGCTTTTGAAATACATTAAATTACAAACAATTGAAAAAATTAAAAGCATATTAATAAAATTAAGTGGGGGAACCTTTTCAAAAAAAAAAAATTTTAAATAATTTTAAATAAAAAAAATGATTGAAAAGTAGGTTTACAAAAATACAATATTTTCATAATTGCACTGTTTTTACATACTTTAAAAAATCAAAAATATTTAAATATCTCTACCATTCCTTTACGAGTTGTTTCCTCAACATTCTGTTATCGATAACTTGATAAATAACACTACATAGTTTACAGCTCAAAAAATTCCCAACACTTTTTAGTCATTTCCTTCTTATGAGTTCCGAAAATTTTTCTTCAAATTATATTGGGAGATAATGTGTAAAAAATTGTATTGTATATATAAATAATAATATTATGATTTCTTGTTATGAGATGGACAAATTTTTGCTTTATATAGATTGGGACATATTGCAAAAAATTTATATTCTAGGTACTTAATAATATTAAATTATTCATCTTTCTATATATTTTCCTAACGTACAACTCGTTCGTAATTGTTAAAATTTATTATAATTTTTGACATCTTTTGAGAAAAAAAAATAATTTTTTTTCATAAATTTTTTTAAAATTAAAATTTTAAAATTTTTCGTTTTATTTTTTTTTAGCATTGTTCCACAAAGTCTCTATTAATTAAAGACACCGCCGTTCTGATTCGGCGTTATTAATAAAGATCCCCATGTACCGCCCAGGGGCGACTGACAAAAAAAAAAAAAAAAATTTTGTTGTCAGTCAGGGAATTATTATATATATTGTTCCACTAATTCAATTTGATCATATTTACACCAAATAGAACGTATAAGAACACGTCTTAAAAAAAAAAAGGTGATTGACATATTTAGGCAAATCACTTTAAAAAATAAAAAAAAAATTTTATTTTTTATTAAGGAAATGTGTTGGTTAAAAAAAACTAAATATTTTTTTAGTTAAAAAAAAATAAATATTTTTTTAGTTAAAAAAAATTAATTATTTTTTTAGTTAAAATATATAAAAAATATTTATTTTTTAAATAGCCCTGTTGCCGACTTAGATTAAAAAATAATTGGTTTAAAAATATTCAGTATTTTAGTCACAATTGAATAAAAACGAAAAACACTTTTTTTTAAATTAAGGCACAACGCGTTAAGCTTAAAAAATTAAATTTAGCGAGAAAATCGAACTGCATTATTTGTTTTGAAAAATCGCTGGGGGCAATTTCCAGCACCTTATCGATCTAGAACCTTTGTAAACTTGTGAGATATTTGCGATAAAATGTGTTCTTTTTTATCAAAATAAAAAAAAAATATTTTTTTTTCACAATATCTCAATATCTCCTTTCGAGAAGAAAAATTTCGAGATCTATGTGACGCTTCACGTATTTTTGCACACTGAAATTAAATGCGATTTTTTCCAATTTTTTTCTTATTTTGATATAGAATCGTGCTACACAAATTGCCTTAAACTTAAACGCAAGCTTTTGTTAAATTTTTATAATACTTATATATTTTATTTCAAAAATTTTAAATTAATACAAATTAAAAAAAAAATCCGTAAGCCTCAATTTCACAAAATATTTTAATGAAAATAATAATACTGAAAACTATAAATTTTTAAAAATATTATGTGCAAATAAAAATTCTTTTAACACAAAGTTGGTCCTTTTATAAAAGAATAACCCATACTACATTTTATAAACCTTAGTGACTTTTTGGCATTTATTGCAAATATTATAGAGTTAGAGGTATTAGAGGTTTTCAACTTTGGGGTTGTGTGCGAATAAAAATAGCATAATTAACACAGGTCTAACAATATCGGGGTCATGTCAGTTGTCGGAAAGCTAAGGGTCATTTCCGATGTAATTCGCTGCGTAGAATCCGGAGTCAGAATTGGCCCATCACGTCAGATATTTCTCAGATTTTTGAGGTTTTGTACCCGAAAAACGAAATTTTTTCCTACTTTTCAGGTTATGCATAGGGTGGTCTGTCTCTCCTTTTACATCATGTAGTACCACTCTTACCCTTTAATTTAATAGTTCAAGAGATCAATTACGATTTTTTTTCGCAAATTTATGGCTATTCGAAGTTATGCCGTTTTTCGGGTACATAACCTCAAATATCTGAAAATCCTGACGCGTTGGGCCAATTCTGACCCCGGATTCGGATTCTACGCAGCAAATTACTTCAGAAATTACCCTTAGCTTTCCAACAACTAAACCATGTTGACCTGTGTAATTAATAATAACATTGTCATTATGTTCCCATCTTTCATATTCCACAGCGCTCATATTCAGAAAAATATCGTTATGGTGTTAGAATTAAAATTAGTTTAGAATCTAAACTTTACATTTAATTTTTGGCTTTTCTTAAAATGAGTGAGGCAGACATACAAAAAAACTTTTTTTTTTTTTTTAGATTCTTATACAGGTCTTGCTGTAACAAACCACCTTTACCTTAATGTTCTACACACCTTTTCCTTTAAACTTTCATGCTAACGAAAAATATCAACAATAAATCTCTGCCCACACCAAAGCACATAGTCTAGATTTTGGCTTAGTTTACTCTCTTTTTTTTTTTGCCGCTATCCAGTCTTTCACTTTCCTCTGCATCTGTCAGATCTTCAAACATTGTCACATACCAAATTGCCCATTTTCCAGCACTACAAATAAATCATTGAGCCAACAATGAGGCCAATGTTAAAATTGAAAGCCAATAATTTGCAGCCCAGCATGAAAAAGGCAGACAACAACAAAAACGATCTCCATGATTTGTGCGATAAGATTTAGAGGCTGCGTTTAAGTTAAATTTATTTTAGACAAGGCTTTTAAACGAGGTCTTAGGCACAGCCGAAGTGTAACAACAACAGAGAAAAACGCGAAAATCAATAAGAACTTGGCCTTAAGTTGGGTCTATGAACTTGGGTGTGTTCCAAACGAAAGACTTAGGCAACGAACTTGATTTGGTAAGCATGAGCAAGCATGAGCATAATTTGTTATAGGCCTTGCCAAAAATTATGTAGTTATGTTTTGTTACACATATATGACTTAATTATGTATATGTAGCAGTTTATATATAGCATCTTATATAACGAAATGAACTTAGCTAATTAATTACAGCCGAATTAACTAACGAGATTTAATAAAAAATAAAAAAAAAAAGTGCAAAATTTGAATTTATAGCCTATTCATAAATACGATATATGATGACTTGCACCTAAAACATTTTTTTGCTAAATTTTTCACTTGCAAAACCTTCACTTAAGAAAAAGTACAAATATATTGGAAGATACATATATACGAAAAAGTCAATTTATAAATTAATATTATAACTAAGTATATACACAATTTTAATCGATGAATTGCATTTCCGTTGTATTTCGACTTAAAAAAAAAAATATTTCAAATTCAAGACACACTTCTTAATTTATTTCCTGCATAGAATTATTTTCAAACAAAATTTTAAAATAAAAAAAAAATATTTTTAAATTTTTTTATATATTTTTATTTTATTACTAAAAACATATAGGTAAAAATAAGTGTGTACACCTTTTTTCATTTGCAATAAATTCCCACGCATAAAATTTGACGATTCTTATTTTTGACAAAAATCTAGATCGCCTTTAAATTTTAAAATTAAAAAAAATTTATTTGAAAATATTAAAGAAAGCATTTATAAAATAACATTTTTTTTAAATAAGAAAAAAAAAAATCTTTTCAAAAAAAGGGTTCATAAAAAAAGGGCTACTTTATATTCTAAAAATATTTGTATTGAACAAATTTTGAGATATTGGTGGTAAAAACAAGATTTTTTTGTTTTTTTTTTTGTATATATTTAAGAAACATGCTTAAAAAAAAATAAAAAAAATAAAATTTTTTATAAAAATGTACCTATTGGCTAAAAAATTAAAAAAATGTATTTAAAAAGCCACTTAGATTCAAAAAAAAATTGTTTCTATTCAGTTCTTTAGTCACAATTAAATAAAAAGTAAAAAAATAAATTTTTTTAAATTAAGCCTCAACGCGTTAAGTTAAAAAACTGAAATCGATTTGATTAATTTTCACACCATATTAAGATCGTATAAAAAGACGTGTTTATGATGATTGATATATTAAAGCAACATGCTTAAAAAAAATAAAAAAAATTTTTTTTTATTAGATCAAAAAAAATTTTATTTTTTTTATAAAAACATGTTGGTTAAAAAATTTAAAAAAAAAATTGCTTAAGAGCATTAACAACTTAGATTAAAAATAATAATTGTGACTAAAGAACTGAATATTTGAGAAGAATTTTTTTTTGTAATCTAAATTGTTAATGCTCTTTAAAATTTTTTTTTTTTTTTAGCCAACACGTTCTTATAAAGAAAATAATTTTTTTTTTTTTTTTAACCATGTTCCTTAAATATGTCAATCACCAAAAACACGATTTTTGAAATTAAGCCTCAAAGCGTTAAGTTGAAAAACTAAAATTTTGAGAATTTTTTGTTCCCCTATGAATCAATCTGCATTTAAAAATCGTTGGGGCAGTTGTCGGCACGTAATCCGGCTAGACTCTTTGGCACCTGAACAATGCATTTTTTGCTTAATCTCAAAAAATATTTTTTTAATTTACTTATCGCCAATGTGGCTGTACACAGTATCCATGACTGAAATAAAATATTAAACAAATTTTTTGTAAAAGAAATTTACTGCCAAATCTGAATTTATTTCCAAAAATTTTATATAAACGTCGAATCATTATCATTGGCTCTGCGATCCGTATCGAATCTTAGCCTCCTGTAGAACACGCTTCCATCTAGGTCTGTCTCTTAATATCCTCCACCAATTTCTGATTGAAATATCGTTTGCTGTTTTTTCGACGTTTCCAAACCATTTAGTAAACGTCGAATCACCATAAAAAAATAAATGTAAAAGGAAAGACAATTAATATAAAAATTATCGTAATCGTTAAAGTAAAGCTAGCGATGTTCTATAAAGAGAGGAAATTTTTTTTAGATTTGAACATTTTTTTAACAATATCTCAAAGTCCATAAAAGAATTTTTCAACTGCATTTTCGCAATTTTTTTGTATTGCATTTTTTTTTGCAAGCTTGTGAATGTAAAAAAAAAATGAATTTAAAATTTTAAAAAATGTACAAATTATTTCAATTCCTAAAATAAATTTAATTTCCTTAATATAGAAATTATTGAATTCATTATTCGTATTACAAATAGAGCTATTTTTTTGAAGTGAAGCGTTTTCTTTTAATTTGAAAAATGTTTTTCCTAATATCTTCATAGAAAAATTTTTCGACTACATTTTCTGTTTTTGAATCGAATTTTTTTCAAGCTTGTAAGCTTGTAATGTGAATATAAAAAAAAAATGTATTTGTAGTACATATAACCAAAATCTTAAAGTGCATGGGAGGGCTTTTAAAAAACCTTCTCGAAGCGCTTCACAAAAAAAGTTCATTGATCTTAAAATTATTGGGTCTGCAAAAGCGTATGACGTTTTCAACAAAATTTAAAATTCTTCACCATAAACAATATCTTTTCAATTGAAGTAACTGCTATAAAAATTGTAACAATTTGCAATTTACATAATACCAAAAAAAAAATATAATAAAACCAAAGAAATCAAAAAAAAAACCGAAAGAGACAATGAGAGGCGGCAACGACATTGAATGCCAATTTAAAGCGTAATGCAAAAGAAATTGAAAACCAAAACCAAAACTAAAAACAAAAATAAAATCAGTGCAGCGTGAGATTATAATGCATATGTGTGTGTGTGAACATATGTTTGTGTGTGCGTGACTATGTGAATATGTGTGTGTGGGTACTTATGCGGCTTGAACGAGGGTAGGCTGAAAATAATCAACAAAGAAGAAATAACTTTTATGAAAAACGAAAACATGTCATCTGAAAAGAATGACTTGGCATGGTTTGTTTGTTTGTTTCAGAAATGATCGATCTTGAAAAGAGATATTATTCCATCAATCCATTTTTTCCAAAAACGAAAACAAAAACTTACAAATCACATTTTATATAATACTATTTACTATAGAAGCTCCCTAACAAATTCATTAATTTCACATCTTTGAAGAACATATAGGGTCAGCCATCTATTGGTTTGTTTGTTAATTGCATTTTATTCGTATATTTTCCAACAAAATTGTGCAAATTTATTTACCAAATGCAAGTTTGAAACTACTCATTCATGTATGAAAAATAATATCGCCCAAATGGCCGCTGCGGCTGGCTCTTTTTTTTTTGGACGAAAACTCATTTGGCTGTTCTCCCAACTATTGAACGAATAGAGACGATGATAATGGTCCGTGGACTTTAAATGATGGGGTCTTTGAATCTTGTAAGCGTATAAATGCAGAACTGCATGCAAAATTCGACGCAAAGTGGTCCTAGCAAGATATATTTCTTGCGAACGGTGGCACGTCGATGGTCCCGGCGACTCGTCGACACTGGCCTTAACTATGTTTTTTTCTCAGAAGGAACATTTTCATAGTGCGCCTGTACCACTTTTACTCATTGTTCGGTTGTTAAAAGATCCATGACTAAAATTGAGTAGTTTTGAACGTAACATAATTCGAAGAGCATCCACTTTGGACGAGTATGTTCCGAATTTTGAGTGTTTAGCAACCAAACCAACAGATGGCCCACCCTATATTTATCCGCTAAGCAAGTTTTTTCCAACTTATACTTCCGAATATACGGTGGGAAGAAATGACACAAATGACCATATCTTTTTAAGAAAACTTATTATCGATGAAATGGATGTGCGTTTGATAATTAGGTCGACATGAATAATCTTAATTGGTGATTGTGGGTTATTTTTTTTCCATAATTAAGCAAGGGGCAAGGGGGTGTGAAATTAGTACATTTTCGACTTTAACTTTTTTGTTAATTTTTGACACACAGATGCATGTTATAACGACGCATCTCTATGTAAAGATTCAGATACAAATATTAAACAGTGTAGCTAAAAACCGCGAAACTCTACTACGCGGGAACGGGGGAAGATATTGATATGATCCAACAAATTTCATCTTCTGAGGAAATATGCGCATCAGGTAGTAAAGTTTGGTGTATCTAACTCTTATAGTCTCCGAAATCTAGGTGTTCACACAGACGGACAGACGGACGGACTTTTTGTCCTTCAAAAAGGCTTACTTATATAATGAAAGACCATATATTTTAAAGAAAATATCTTATAGAGAGTATGATGAATAGAAAAATAATTCCATGGGGTCTGAGCCGTTGCACCATTGCTATGGTGCAAAGAAACTTCACTTATAGAAGCTCCTTGTACTGACTTGTTCAATAACAGAGCCACCCTAAAAAAACACTGAATTTCGCGTTTAGACGATGTTTTCTCTATACTTTTGGGAGTTACTGAATCCAAATTCGAGGTGCGAAATATCCCAGCACCTTAGAATACTGACATAACCCCTTAAATACCCTGAAGTGCTGCTGTTTTGTAGACCGTGGATCCGCATTTAGCAACCCCAAAATCATTTTGTAATCATAGTCTCCACTCCGGACTCCGAAAATAGTTTTTTTTTGTTGTGTAGCTTTGTAATCAGTATGTGTCATATGATAAGCCTTAGTGATTGGCATCTGAAAAAGGATTTCGATGTTGGCTTCACCGAAGAAATTCACTGCTTCGACTTTATCTTGATCTCTGCAGTATTGTGATGGATCCAAATTTTATCCATAGTTATTGAATTTTCTCACGTTATAAAATTCTTATTTGATTCTCACAAACTTTTACACCAAACAGCTCTCTTCAAAATCAAAAATATAAACAAGCAAAATGGTTCTCTCGGTTTATCGTTCAAACGAATTACTTTTCCGCCTACCCTCGTAAAGTTTTATTTATTATGCGACTGCATACACAAATAAAACTCATTCATGTCTGCGCGACAGTGTAGCCAACGTCGACGTTGACGCAGACGCCGACAGCAAAACGTTCCCGCCAACAAACCGTTTAAAAGTCAAGGCAACAGGTGGGAGCAGCGACTGCGACGGCGACAGCGCTGCTGCCATTGCATTTTCTTTACGACGCTCTGCTTCGCGACCGAGTTTTTCACGCTGCGCTTTTGGCGGCAGCGCATTTACACGGTGTCCCGCGAATGTGAAAGACGTGTTCGGAAATTGCAGTCGCCAATTCGGAAAGGATTATTAAAATCGCAAAGCATAAAGTTAAAAAAAAAAGAAATTTAATACGCCATGTGGTACATAAAAATGCGGATTTAAAAGCGAAAAAATTCCATAAAATTCCAATAAGATAAAATTGCAATTAAAAGCTTGTCATAAAAAGCTTATACAAATAGTGTAAACAACTAAAAAATACATATAATATTTTATAAACATAATTAATTTAATAAATAGCTGCCTAAAATGAATTTGGCCAAGTGCCAAACTAATTAGTGGTCTTAAACTTAATTTATCAAAAGCGTTCAATTAAAAATGTTTTTAACTGATTTTTCAAATTAAGGGAAGTGAATGGGAAAACAGCAGAGTATTTCCTAAAAAGTCTATATATAACATTTAGTGAAAGTATTTAAAAGCTTTCAGAAATATAACACAAGCTCAATTTATTATTTTATTAAATTAAATATGTAATTTGTGAAATTATAAAAAGTTTTTTTTTAAGTGTGACTAAATGTGTGCTTTCGAAACATGCAATATTTTAAATTAAAACTTTTAATTTAAAAAAAAAATGTTGAAAATGTTAATGTTTAAAAGCCAAACGCGGCTTTATAAATTAAATATGTCATAAACAAGGATATAACGCATGTTTGCTATAAAATACATTTTAATAATGGTTATAAAAAAAAAAACACTTTATAAACAGAAATAAAACTTAGCCAAAAAGTGACATATAAATTGAATGATTTAATAAAAAATGTTTATGAAGGAAAAAAATGTTTACTTAATAATAAATTTACTAAGCAAAAAAAAAATAGTATAGAAAAGCAATTAAAATATGACTATATGAATAGAAATTTATAAACCTAAAAAAATATCATAAAATTCCAAATGAATCTGATAGGCCAATTATATACCTATTATTTAAAAAAAATTATAAAAATTCAATTACAAAATGAATAAAAAAAAATTCAAAAATTTTATAATTGCAAAGCAATTAGAACTCTTAATTAAAATATACCAAAAAATTCAAAATTAATCTGATAGTCCAATTTATTTTTAAATTAATCAAAATTAAATTATTAAAAAATGTTAAAAAAACAAAAATAATTTTCAAAAATTTAATTATTAAAAAACATTACAAAAAATTACAAGAATATAATACTTGCTAAGCAATTAAAACGGCTATTTAAAATATATCATTAATATTCAAATGATTCTCATAGACCACTTTATTAATTTTTTTTTTTTAATTAAATTGAATTATTAAAACATACATTATTCAAAAAATTACAAATGTTTAATAATTGCTAAGCTGTTAATAAAAATAAATCACAAAATTCCAAATAAATCTGATAGGCATATTTATTTCAAAAAATTCATAAAAATTAATAAAAAAAATAAATTTATAAAAATTTAAACATTAAAAAAATATTTTAAAAATTACAAAAATTTAATAATTGCTAAGCAAAAAAAAATAATTAAAATATAACATATAAATTAAAAAAAATAAATTTATGTTTTTCAAAAAAATTATAAAAATTGAATTATTAAAAAAAAAACAAATTAATAAAAATTAAATTCAACAAAAAAAAATTAATAAAATGTAATAATGTTTAAGTTGGATTTTTTATATGCACGTGTACATGTAAAAATTTTATGACAAAAATACTAGTTTAACAATGGACAAAACAATACAAATTTTTAAAATTTCAAGTATTATGCTGTGCTTAAAAATAAATATGTTTGAACATATTTTTTCATTGGGAGATATATAATTAAATAAAAAGCCGCTTTGGAAGTGTTACAAAAAAAATTACAATGTGAAAATGGTCTATAAAAATAAAATAATTTAAAAAAAATTTACAAAAAGTGTGAAGCAATTTAATTACTATAAAATAAAAAATAACATAAACATTTAATAATTGATAAAAATTTGTTTGAAATTTCTATAAAAATAATAAAAACTTGTTATCAATATGTATTTTTTTTTAAATTTTATGTGATATATTTAAAAAATAATATATATTTCCGTATCTAATAGTGATCGATTTTTTAACTTGCATAAATAAATATGTATTTTTGTTTATATAAAAGAAAAAAAAAATAATATTAAAATCAAAACTAGTTCTTACAGAAAACCTAAAACATTTCTAAAATACTGCATGTCTATCACGTTTTTCGATTCCCATTCCGATTTGTCTCAATGAATGCACTGTTTAGACTATAAGAAGCCAAAAAACGGTCGAACGTAATCTATAACGAACTTCTCTGCAACGCACTTTTCAATACAACGATTTTTTTCCAAATAAACAAAATTTTATTATATCTATTTTTTGAGAATAAATTTAATTAAAAATTATATCAGACATTTTTGGATTTCGATTCCTATTTTTTGAGAATAAATTTAATTAAAAATTATATCAGACATTTTTGGATTTCGATTCCTAGCAAAATATTAAAGCAATTGCGTGTCCAAGATTTCGGATCTAGGATTTGGTCTTGAGGGGGCTCTTCATTTCCAAGTGTATATATGTCAGACCAACCCATTTTTTCAACTTTTTGGGGCGGGGTCCGTTCGCGAAAACCCCTCGTGGATCCGCCACTGCGTTCAGTACTTGCAGTGAAGAATTTCCACGTATATGTTCAAGTTGTTAAAAATGTTGAACATATTGCATTAAGAACCGGAGAATTAGTTCACCTTAGGCAAAAGTCAGAATGTGAACAAAATTTGAACATTCTACCGATAGTTTTCACCGAAACTCTATCCCAACGATTTTTATGTAATCCATTGTTATTCGGTAAATATAGTAGTAGATATTTTATTGTTTTTTCAAATCCGAACGAAATTCTTCAATTAAAATCCTGAAGAAACCTGTGCATCGACGAATCAAATTGGAAATCGAAAAGCGTTAGAGACTTTACAATAAAAAATAACTATACCCTTAAATACTAAAAATAAAATATCTTCAATTCAAAACAAAGTATACGAGCAATGCATAATATTCGAGTAAAATAAATCTACGCCTAATGTGAGATTCGTAAAAAGCAAAGGATCCCCCAAAAAAAAGTTCACTGCAAGTTAACATAAAAAATAAGTAAAAAACCTAATGAAATTTCATTATTAAGTTGACAAAAGTAAAAAAAAACAAATAAATTAACCATGAAGTATCTAATCGTGCTTGGCCTCTGTTTCGCTTTCGTGCCCAAAGGTAGACATCCCAGATACCATCGCAGCTGCTCCCAAAGTTCGGCGCTTCTGTTGACAACGTCATTTTCATTCGGAAAATTTTCCCCAATTTTACAGATACACAGAGTCTGTTACTTAATCAAATGGATTGGAAAAATCTGCTGGCCAGCGGAGCCTTGGACGTGAATGTTTTGCGTTGTTTTCTGCGGAACAAAAACTTTTGTCCCAGTCCCTACATAGAGCATCGACTCTATGCACCGTAAGTTGCAAATGTTTTATATTACGATTAAAGCAACTGTTGCAATGACAGTTGTTGCAAGTTGCAACTTGGCAGCCGATTCAAACTGTCCGATAGGCCATGAAATCGCTGTAATTTATTTGTGAATATTTCGGGTGTTTTGACTTTCGGAAAATTATACGAGAGAAAGTGTTGTTGTTAATTATAACTTTATGCGAGTTGCACTTGCGTACCACATGGGGAGCTAAAATTTTGTGGTTAGTGTGTCAGACATATTAAAGAAACTTGTGTAACCACTAGGATCTGAATATACATATCTGGTAGGTTATATGCAGAGGGTACTCTCATATGGTTGATTTCAAAGCAAAATACAGTGGGAGAAATGGACAATCTGCTAACGAAAAAGTGAAAATTCGAACGAATTCAATATATGCGTTTTTCAAGGCAGTAACAGATCGATTTTTTTTATAAGAAAATTTTTCTACTCAGAACCTGCGTAACAGGCAATAAAGCTAATCTCAAGAATTGGACTAACTGAGCAGCTTTAGGGTAATATAGAGTTCAATAGGTAGTAAGTGTTTTCATGTAGTTTTCCCGATATCTTTATTATGCGGCCGTGCGCCGAAAAACAATTTCGAATATTTTATTCGCATTCGTTTTGAAACCACATGTTTGGTGCTTACAATTTTACCAAAACGAATTTCTTATATCGTTTGAAACCGAATTAAATATGCAATCAAACCGAATTGACCAAATAGTTTCAAAAGTACACGTAATTAACACTATTTCCAGCAAGAGGCACCTTTCATATTTTAACTTAACATTATTTTCTTAGTTATATCAATCATCGAAAATGTTTTTTTTTATTTTTTTGTACGAAAACTGGAAACAATTTTTTTGGATCAATGATTAAACTAGAAAATAATGTTAAGTTAAAATATGAAAGATGTCTTTTAACACCTCGTGGTAGAAATAGTGTTAACATTGAAATAATTTTTTTAATTTTCTTTGATATTCTTGGATTCTATTTATGCCAATTTTAAGTTATATATTTATTAATAATTAATATAAAATTAATCTTTTTTTTTAAATCAACACAAAAAATACCATACACAACTCAAAACAAATTTTTCACATAATTCATGTCTTGCATAAAAAAATTTCCCTTGTAATAAGAACAACTAAGTCGGAATATTCGGACCTTTAAAAAGTTGATGTGTTACATAACCTAAGTTGAAATTATAGTTTCATATTTATCCGACTTTTAGATGCCCTGTACGCTGACCGGGTTACTCTTAATATTTTTGATTGCCAATTTTGGCGGTATCTGCATAAACAAATGAAATGTGTTCTTAAAACATTTTTCGAACGACTCATTTGGTTCAGTGATCCGAAACTCTAAAAACCTTCCTATGGCAGCTATTTAATATAAGACCTATTTCGAAAAAAACAAAATAAGCTGGTATCCCTTAAAATGAAAAAGGGTCTAAGTGCAAACTTTTGTTACTCTAGCTCTTATCATCTCTGAGAACAAGCCGTTCATACAGACCCAAAGACAGACGAACATGTCTATATTAACATCTTTTGAGGTTATCTTTTGGCGTCTCCGATATTTCCCTCTCTATGTTACTCCCATATAATTGCATTCGTCGTGGAATCGAAACTCGAACTCAAGCCAACTTAAATTTTTAGGGTCAACGCTCTACGAACTTGTTTGCTTTTGTCACTAAGGCTACTCGAACTGTGGGATCTAAAATAGTATCTAAATTCGAATCTTTACCCGACTATAATGATCAAAGAATTTTTTCTTAACGCATTTCACCCATACAAATACAAGCTGTAACATTAAAATATAGAATGATTTAAAAGACTTAATCCGTCCGACACATATAGGAAGTCCAAATTTCAAGAAGTCCAAATCTCAACAAGTCCAATCTTAAATGAAAGGGGGTCTTAGTCCAAAGATTTGTCACACTAGCTATTATAATCTCCAAGATATAAACGTTCAGACGGATATCTTCAGTCTATATAAATTTCTTTAGTATTCCTGACCATATTGATGGTAAATTTGGGAAATTTCCAACGTATTCTACTGTTTGTTACATATACAAACTGAATATACCTTATTAGCTTAAGTCTTAGTATATAAATATAAGACTACCTAGAAAGATCCTTAAAGAGGATATACCAATAAATTGTGGCCTGCAAATGACGAAATTTATTGTACTCCCCGTGGACTATCAAACACAGTCCCGCTACCAAAAAAGTCTTCCAAAATTTAGATTAAAGAGAGTCTAAAATAAATTTTAAAATCCTTGGGACAGTTTGAGCGATCTCTTACAGCATAATACACTTAGCAATAAGGTATTTATCCCTCGGTAAGTTTCCCCAGTGGGCCGGGCTTAACCTGCGTACGAATTATGCGCAACTCTTGGTAAAATTAATTTATACCTAGCTCCTATGAGCTTCGAGATTTCAGCGTTCATACAGACAGACGGAACCTTTATATCAAAGAAGAAGAAGCTTGCTTCTCTCTGTTCCTTAATTTACCTTACCTTTACTTAAAACTCATTCTTCTTTAAAGTCATTCTTTCTTCTTGGCCACTTCTTCCACTGTGCATCATAAAAAAAAACTTTTTATGGGCGTGCAACTTGTTTTCGCTGCTCCAAAATTGAAAACGTTTGCCACTTTTACGTAAACCGGCCTGACCCACTAAAGATGCAGCCTGTTGTACCACATTGTTGTCGTCTGAGCCACACAAGCCCAAGAGCTCCACAGCAATAGCAACAATCCCAGTGATAGTAGTGCGAGCGCAAAAAAAAAAACTGCCTTCGATGACATCAATTGGAAACATCTTTTAAAACGACTTTGGCTGCCGGCAAGTCGTTCAACCCGTCTGCTTTGAGCATTTTGGCCAAGTGCACGTCCAAGTTGATGAAAACCAGGCAGTTATTGCCTTTTTAGCGTGACCAATTCTTGCGGAGAATGCATCCCCCCTGCATTACGTTATTTGTAACAAATTATTCGAATTTCAACTGGCAGCAAATTGGCGATTTGGAGATTTAGAGTTTTAAATTGTGTCGCGTGCCAAGCGAAAAATAGATACAGAACATTTTTAATCTAGAGTCTGAAGAAGGAGTTAGTAGTTTGAGGTGTGGTAACACGGGGCAGCAGCACTTACTATGAAGACAAGGCTACAAACTGAACCGCAAAAGGCATTTTTTATTTTTCCTAATACGAGGATGAAATGGAGAACTTTAAGAGATCAGTTCTTGCTTCACCACAGATGAATTATTTCGACCAGTGTATCATAGAATCCTTGTTATCATATCAATTGTTCTGGATAGTCAATTGGATCATGGGGTTCATTAATAATAGCTGTTCGAAGAGAACAGGAACCTACAGCTTATAGCCAAATCCGAACGGCGGGGTCTTTAATTAATAAAGATAGATGATTTACAATATAGACAAATAAAAAATTCAGCTCAATTTTGATACTTCCATAGACTGACTGGGAGAAAACTCTGACAAACATCATAAATATTTAAAGCTTGCTAGGAGTCTGCCGCCGATTAGATGTTTTTTATATTAGATATACCAGGTCATAGGTCTTCCACAATACTTTCGATTCTTCTTAATGCCCTCAATGACTTCGTCTACCTGGCCAAGAGTAGAATCCATTCTGCCAATCGATGCGTCCATATTCTTAAAAACGGTGAAGAATGGGGAATGGTCATAGTCTGCGCTTTTGAGACTAAAGTTGTCCAATCGTCGCTTCCGTATTTGATAGAGAACCGAATTCTACGAGTTGAAGCTCATCAACTATGTCTTGTGTACGGATGTTCGAGGAAGTTTCAGGGAGAAAGGTGTTTAGAGAGGATGTTAAAGGGTTGTCGTACTAATATACAGATGATTGAGGAAGATTCAAGGAGAAAGGTGTTAGGAGCGGATGTTAAAGGAATTCGGCAAAAGGTTACACCATGCCGCCGTTAAAAAGACCAAATATAAAGTGCTTCACTGATCATCTTGGTATCACGGAGTCAATAAGTTCTTTACGAAGTCGAGACACCGTCATCTGGTTATGATTTGTAATGGTCAGCCAAGCGAAAGAAGAGTCTTCAGGAAGAAAGAGAAAACTACTCAATGCAGCTGTTAAAGGCAGACGGGAAAGAGGTATACCATACCTTGGATGAAAGAATCATCTAGAGGGCGCTTTAGTTATAGTTGATATTCTTGAGTGAAGAAGACCGGAATACTATACCCACATTTCTGCTCATTTACTGGGGGAGACTACCCAAAGTTACTTCCTATTTGGTCAGGAGAACAAAAGAAATTGAGCTGGACATGCTCGTCCTTTCGTCTGTCTGAACGACTAGGTCTTGGAGGCTTTAAGCTCTTGGACGACCAATCGGATATGGACTCAGGTGCGAATTTACAATTTGGTCTTGGGGGTACTTCACTTCGAAGTGTATACATATCAGAGCTCGCAAAAGACTTTCAACCCATTTTTCCAACTTTTGGGGGGGTCCGGACCCAAAAACCCGCCGTGGATCCGCCACTGTATAGACTCCTTCTGTGTCCAGCCATGTCAAGTTTATCGTTTTTATTTTCTGCCGCGCCCCCTTCGTCGCCAAATTAATAATAAATAATTTTTTAGATACAGCTTTAGTTTGTTTGGGTAAAATGTGGGAAATAATTCGTCGGATTAACATTCAGGTCCTTAAAATCGGACAATAAGCTCCGGAGATATTCACAATATGGAATTTTAGAGACGGGATTTTGAATCGCTTCAGTGGAAAAATCATACATAAGGGAAGCTCAGTATCGGACAAAAATTAAGAAAGCCACAGAAATTTTGCAAAATTTCGATAAAGAGGGGTAATGGGTAACAACGTGGGAATTTCTTCGGACCCAAAGTGCTCCAAGATTTTAGAAACTTAAATAAATATATGGTATTAGGGGGTTCAGATCCGTCCCTGAACAACGCTGTAGTTTTTGTGCAATATTTGATTATAGAATCGTTTTTTTTTGTGCATAAAGAGCTGACCGGTCGACAGGATTGGAAGCAACGAGAGGGTTTTTTCGGACCCAAAGATTTAAAACAATCATTTTTGCTAAATTTTTGCATATTATCTAAGAAACTCAAATAAATATATGGTATTAGGGGGTTCAGATCCGCCCCTGAACAATGCTGTAGTTTTGTTGCAATTATTCGATTATAGAATCGATTTTTTTTTTTTGCATCTTTAATTAAACCATGTTACATAATTGACAACGCATGCATCTTGATAACCAAGTTTGTACTACAAATTGATAAGATGTTGGGAACTTTGGGCCAAGCTATAAATGCTTCCTACGCTTCAAGCAGTTTTCAATAAAGCTAGCGTCATGGCCATAACAGCAAGACTTCTGTTCTGCATTTCTGGTCTTCTGGCTTTTAGCTTGATGCAAGTGCAAAGCTGTCCAGTTGACTTTGAGCGTTTGGGCAATAAGTGCTACTATCTGTCCCAGGAAAAGGTACTTTCTTAGACTTTCTTCAATTCACTTTGATACCTTTATGCTCTACACATTTCAGTCTAACTGGTTTGTGGCCGATCGCAGATGTCGTGCTCTGGGTGGAGAGCTATTTGTTTTGGACAATGAGCAGGACATGAATCTATTAAACGCCCATTTACGTAAGCGTGGTCTAACATTTGCCAATGGTTGGAATGACTCCATCTGGGCTGGTATTAATTCACTGGGCACAAGCAGAAAATTTATAAGATCCAATAGTGGCGATGCTATACCCTATGCCAAGTGGTGTGCATATCAGCCCGATAACTATTATCCAGAAGAGGAATGTGTCGCCTATACGAATTATAATGGTTTCGGCTATCATGATATCAATTGCAATAAGGTATTTGCATTTGTGTGTCAAACTTGGATACCTGAGGATAAGTGTCTCAAAAGACGCTGTCGCTTAAACAGAACTTAGGCCTAGATTCTTTGTATCAATTGCGGAAATCCTAAATAAAGCAGAATTATATAAAAATTTAAGAGATTTATTACAAGTGAACTACTAGATCATAAGAGGCATTTATTGCAAAATTTGATGCTCCTAGTTCTCCTAGGATTCGTGAAACTGCAGATACGGACAGATAGACAGATAGTACATACTGGTAAATTTTTTGGCTCTGATAAGTTTTAATTGATTAAGGGCCATACAAGCAAGCAAAAATTCCGCACCAAACGTCAAAACTTCATATAAAAAAATATCCCAAAAAAGAGATAGCTCCGCCCCTGGTCGCTTTGTTATCGTATTGAATTTGTAATAAAAATAGTAGTTAATTTTATGTTTAGGTCGAGCTCCAAAAAAATGTATATAAATGCATCACACATATCTTCGGTTAATTTTTTTACTTTTTTTTATGTTGAAAAACTAGAGAACTCCGCCTCCGCTCCATACGCAGCCCTAAAATGCTAGATACTTTAATGTCAATTTCCAAGTTACGTTTTGACTCTTTTTTATGTGGAAAAAACTAAAGGACTAATCGCTACGCTTTTAAACCTGTAGTCTTAAAATAGTAGTTATTTTTCACTCTTAAATAAAATTGCAATAAATACCCTGAAACCTTTTTTATTTGAAAAAAAAAAATGCAAGACTTCGCTCCCTCTTGGTTTCTCATTATTAGACTCTTTGGTTTTTCGCTGCGCGACGCTGTTCCTAAATTGTCCGCAAGAGGGAGCCATAAGTAAATAGAAATTTCGCAAAGTTAAAAAATTTTCCGCTTGAGGTAGCAAGAAATAAATAAATGATGGACCGAGGAAAATCTATTTTATATTATAGCGAGATAATCAGAAATATAAAAAAAGGGAATTTTTTTACAGAAAAATTTTTTCAAATAAAGGGCCATACGCAGCATGCAAAAATTCCGCACCAAACGACAAAGCTTCATATAAAAAAAAAATTCCCTTTTTTGGGATATCATCTGCACATGAGTACGACTTCGTTCTAAACACCTTCCTCCCTGAAACTTCCTCGAACATCCGTACACGAGACATAGCTGGCCGAACCGCAGGATTTTTATCCCATGAACTTCAACTCGTAGAATTCGGTGCTCCATCAAATACACATGCAAAAATTCATATAAAAAAAAAATCCCAAAAAAGGGAATTTTTTTTTTATATGAGGTTTTGACGTTTGGTGCGGAATTTTTGCATGCTGCGTATGGCGCTTAATCCCTTAAAATTATGTTATACTAAGTCCGAAATTATTTCAAAAAGGCAGCTTCGGAAGATTTTTGGCGCAACCTTATATGGCTCAGTCAATCATTCGTGCATAACCAAATTTTTTAGCTCATTTTTTTCCCGATGATTCAATATAATCGTATTACTTACAACATTGATTATTACCTCTGCCTATCAATTATTACCGAACTGAACTCCATTTTATTTACATAACTTTTCCATAAATTTCTCTTCACACAGCAATGCACCGCGTCGAGGCATGGCATTGAATATCAAAAACCCATTGAGCTTATACCAGGGCGGATTCAGTAAACAACGCGAGACGGTCTTCATAGTGCATGGATTCAATGGCACAGCTATTGACAAACATTTGCAATTTCTGAGGGATGGTTAGTGAGTAGCTATCAGCAGAAGATATATTAGAGTATGATCTAAAACTATTCCGTAGCATATTTGTCGCGTGATTTCAATGTCATCACTGTGGACTGGCGACCCTTGACCCGATATCCATGTTATCTGCACTCGCTTATCAACACTAGACTGACGGCACAATGCACGGCTCAGTTATATGCATTTTTGACGCATTATGGAGCGGTACGTGAGAAGATTACATGCGTGGGGCACTCACTGGGCGCTCACATATGTGGCATGATAAGCAATCACCTGACCAAGAAACAATATCGTATTATAGGTAAGTATAAGTCTAAAATTGTTTAACATTCCATTTAACTTTGTTTTTTTCTAGGACTGGATCCAGCACGTCCGCTTATTGAGCGCAAAAAGAGCAACAAATTTAGATTATCTCGAGATGATGCCAGTGTTATACAAGTGATGCATACGAATGCAGGTTTTCTGGGTCAGGAGGATAATACGGGTCACTTGAACTATTGTGTAAATGGTGGACGTGTGCAGCCATATTGTAAGGGAAATGCTATAAGTAAGTGGAAGATATATATCGAACTTGAATTTATATCGATCACAATGCCTACAAAACGGGACATTTAGATTTTTATCGAACTAGAATTTATTTCGATAGGAATATTTAAAAGTTTGTTTTATTGAAGCACTACTTTTTTTGAAATTCTAATTTTAGAGGTTTTTTTATCGATACTACAGATAGTATCCCACCTCTACTATATCGAACTTGAGATTATATCGATTGCCATATGAATGTTTTTTATACACGCAGTTTCTTCTAGCAGTTGGGACAATCTATATCGTAGAGGGAAGATACTATCGATAGTGCCACCACTCGATAGTTTAGACTTCGATAGTTGAAACTATAGATACTATCGATAGTACTATCGAATAAAGTGAAATATGGCACACAAAAAAGGGGCACATTCTTTAAATAAGTACCATTGAGCATGTGGGGAAAATTCTAATACTTATAAAAAGAGTATTTCAAAATGTTGAACAGAAACGTTTTATTCATGACATTGTAAAAACAGATCCTTTCTTTAAAAACCAAAAACTGTCCATTCAACAATAAACAATCAAAAAAAAATTATCTTTCAAGTAGCTTATTTTTGTGGCAGAAGACCAACGTGGCCACATTTCTAGGTTTCAGTCGGGTCCTTCTGTCCAAAACTATAAGGCCGCTTCTACTGAACATCCATCCTCTCACTTTCGGCAGAAGTGGTAGGAGTGCATAAATATTTGTTGACTAAGTTTTGTAGTCCAACACAGTCGGATCCCTGAAAGTAGCATAATTTTTAGTTACATTTTTTAATTGTTTATACTAAACTTCTAAAAGCTCAATGGATTTGCATCTTGGCTTAAATTTTGACTGGCAAAATAATGTGGAATCTTAAATATAGCTGCTACCTTATTTTTAGAGATTTTTTTTGTGTTTTCCAACACGAATTTTATGAAATTCGAAATTTCGGACGCCAAAGTCGTCTACTATCCGAAAAGGCTGGACGTTTGTGGCAATCATTAAGGCTAATGCGGCATCGATTTTTGGTTTTTTTTACGAAGAATTTTTTTAAAAATTTGACTTAAATAATTTTTTATGGTCCCCATTGGATTTGGTGACTCTAAAAGCGTCCGATGGTCAAAAAGGTTCGACGTCAAAAGATCGATTTTATCGATAGTGCCATCGATAGTATTCCACCTCTACTATATCTATCTACTATATATTATTATCGATTACCAGATGAATGTTTTTTATACCCACTGTTTCTTCTAGCACAATCTAATACAACGCTTACCTTAATGTTTTAGATTCATTAGATCTATGGGAATAGCCAGGGGAAGGGTTCTACGGGTACCAACTCACAAATGCAAAGCTCAAACGAATTCATAATAATCGGCGGTGCTCCGGTAAAGGAACCCAAACATTTCATTTGCATTCGTTTTGAAACCCAATGTTTTGTGCTCCCTAATTCACCGAACCGTATTTTTGGTGTGGTTTGAAATCGAATGTTTTTTTGCAAGAGGAAAGGAATAGGCAAAATAGGTTCAAAAGCGTACGCATTTTAAACTGAAATTATTTTTTAAAAATTTTTTGATATTCTTAGATTCTATTTATGTCAATTTTAAGTTAGATATTTATTGAGAAACATTTTTTTAATTATTTTTTTCTGACTCAACACAAAATTTAGCATGCACAACCCAAAACGAATTTTGGGCATACGAACACATTGCTTTATGGCTAACTGATAGGTGCAACAGGGTTGTCGTGTTACACAAAGAAAATTTTCCTTGTATAAAAAATAGCTAAGCGGTGGTTTATTTTTAATAAATATTGTTGCTATAGCAATATTTTTGTGTAATTTTATTTAAAAGACAGAATAACAAGTAATTATCAATATTTTAATGAAAACTAAATGTAAGCAGTATAAAGTCATAAAAAGGTGACGAACTGCGGCAACCATGTTAAGGCTTGTCAGCTGTTTTGTATCAAACAAAAATAATTTCGCGCCAACACTATATGAGAATTTATTGGAAAAATAAGGCAAATAGACGAGTTTATCGATTGTAAAAGAGAAATATGCGAAGCTATCGACACAAAAACTTCGTTGTCCGGAGCACGACCGAGTGTTTAAAATTAAAGTTTTTGGGGTCGCTGGTTTCAGGTTTCTGACCTATCCTTCAAAATACTTCGTTTTATGCACGTTCGGACAGAATCTCAAAAAACATTATAAAACGTGGTAATGGAAGGTATTTTATACCGGAAATAATTATTGGAAAGCAAGGAATCTCTGTAAGGGCCCTACGGAGACACGAAAACAGCCACCTAGCAAAAAGAAAGACTTATTTTGGTCACGAAAGGAACAGTGTGTCTCTAGTAGCAAAATGTGCATTTTATCGGAATTATTATCGATAATCAGCTGCTTTTTGTTTACAAATAGCTAATTTTTAAAAGGCGCGAAATAAAACATGAATTATCGTCAACGTTTATTACTTTTGCTATTGTGTGTAAACAATGCAATGATAATGACATGCATTGCAATTGAATTGTTGGATGAGGAAAAAAAGCGATGACAGGAAGCAATACACAGGGAAAGGCGGAGTGTTTGGGGACCCCATATTTAATGCGCAGAACTGAGTGTAGACAAATTGCATAGACGTATTTTAACGTACATTAATGTTACAAATGAATTATTTTCTTATTATAGCTATTTTCTCATGCTTTCCCAACGATCCGCAACGATTTTGTCGACCAACCATAAATTTCGCGTCCAAAATAAATAGCTGCACATAAGTTTTGTTTATGGCGCCAAAACCGAACAGCTGTTTTTGCTGAGTGCGCCATCTATGGTTTACTACTGGCATCAAAAAACAAAAAACAAGCGACACTGGTCTACATACCACCTGCAAGAACAGTTTGTGACCAAACGTTTGTGAGCGTTTTTTTTATATGAAGTTTTGTTTATTTTTCGTGTCTGCGTAGGGGCCTATACCAAAGACAAAAAAGTGTAGCACAAAGTAATTTCCTATCGAAAGTTTGGTTTTTAAGTAGTAGCTGTCGCACTCCCAGCTCTTTTGGTTTTGGAGACATGTTCTTACTACTGATGGTCGTTGCGAAAGTCTTTTCATTTGTTGTCCTAAATCTTTTGGTCAATACTTTAATAAAAAAGATGGCGTAAGTTAAAGTCGTTCGCTTACGACTTTGGAATCCTCTGTACCACCGCTTTGCAATTACATCCGGAATATTGCTTAAGAACTTCAAAACACATTTTATTGCCAAATTTGGTCCAAGAGGGGCTATATGATATGGTACTGCGCTTGGGACCTATAAAAAACTTCCGACTGCCGAGTTACGAATCTTCATAGACAAACGAATTATCCTTCTAAAACTTTTGTTTTTTTTCGAGGTCTTCTGAAACACCTCGATATTCAAAAAATAAAATAATCTTGTCTCCTATTGAATAATAAGGGATCTAATCTGAAAGTTGGGTTGTCTATCTCTTACCATCTCTAAGATCTTACGGACGGAAAGACGGACAGACAGACAGACGGAGAGACGGATAGGCAGACTGACGAACAGACGGACATCGGTATATCGACTTCTCTAGTCAACCTGATCATAATTTAGGTAACTTTGGGGGGTCTCCGACGACTCCTTCTATATGTTACATACATTTTCAGCTTACATAAACTTAATGTACCCTTTGCACCATAAGGTACAGGGTATAAAAACTACAGTTTCTCAAAGAAACTCAGATATTGGCCAGTGATACGGGTGTCCCCATCCCTGAACACTCTCCATTAGTTTTTTCGCCAGTGTTGTAGAAAAGCAAAAACAAATAATTTTTTTTTTGTCTGACGCTTCGAAATATAAATTTGTATGTGCTTGAAATTCAGTTTTCCATAAGTCATGCAGCATTCCATTCACCACAACTATGATAGCACACCCACCCAATAACAACTTTCGTCAGTTTTGGTAAATATTTCATCGAAAACTATGGGACCAGACTCCTGCTTGCTTCGCTTAACAAGGCACGCCCCAGCCGGATTTAGAAAAAACACGTTTTTTCAATAGATAGCTAAAATAATGATAGAAGTATAATTTACTTGTACCATTAATCGATTTTTAAATTTGTAAATTTCGATTACATTTAAAAACACTGTTTAATATTTTTAAATTATTTTCAGGACGCTCACGCTGTTCGCATTTCTTGAGCATTTGTTATCTGGCCAATGCAACATTTAAGCACAAAAAGTTTGTGGGCATACCTTGTCCCGATGGTTGTGTTAACTTAAGTGGGCCAAAACGCTTGCCCGTAAGTGGCAAAGTCAATCCATTTGAATTTGTGTCGCTACTGCGTGAGTATCACATAGGCAACGATGCGCCGGATGAGTAAGTACATATGTGACATAAATCAAATTGCTCTTAAAAAAAACAAAATTCTTTACAGCGCACGCGGCTGCATATGCATTGATGTGCCTTTTGCCAAGCACTGTCCCTTTCAAGATGCTACATAGACCTAAACGTAGCGCTTTATATATAATTAGTGATATTTCGTTAGTTTTTAGTCATAATTTTATGTATTTGTTAGTTTTTCGTTATAATAATAAAACTAAGTTCAAAAGCCAAAAAATGCGCGCCATATGTTTTATGTTACACGTTGCACAACACTGCTTATGGGCAGCACTTTTGCATTATTACAGACTTGCCAGATGTGAGTCATTGCGCTGCCAGACTCTTGAGCCACATACAAAATAAACATTTTGCGTGTATTGCAATTGTTTTTAATAAAATATAAAATAAATAAAATTTTAACAAAATGGGTTGCGATGGTGGCACTATACCCAAGCGTGATGAACTTGTGCGTGTTAAACAAAAGCCAGAACAGGTAGGTGTACAAAAACACAACTAAGCAAACAGATTGTTCATGCATTACATTCATTTTCAGAAAGACAAAGATGCGGAGCGAGAGTTTCGCTGGCGGCACTGCGCACTAACACAGCAGCGTCTGCAAGAGCCCATTGTCATGTGCGGCATGGGACGCCTCTATTCCAAGCAAAGCGTTATTGAACGTCTGCTGGAAAAACAAGCTATGCCAGAGTTGGCTGCGCACATACGCAGCATGAAGGACATTAAAACTTTGCAGCCTACGCCTAATCCAGCCTTTAGCGATGAGGACAAAAGTGAGGGCCTGCTAGACACACGCCATGCGCCTTATATATGCAAATTAATAGGTCTGGAAATGTCGGGCAAATTTCGTTTTGTTGCACTCTGGACGTGTGGCTGTGTTATGTCCGAGCGTGCCTTAAAACAAATCAAAGGCAATGCAGCCAACACCTGCCCCTTGTGTCAGCTACCTTATGGCGTAGAGGATGTAATTGTGCTTAATGGCAATGAAGAAGATCTGGAGCTAATGAATGTTAAAATGTTAATGCGCGCTAACAAACGCAAGTCATCCAAGAAAGATAAGAAGGCGGCCAAAAATGTGACAGCTACAGAAACTAGTGCGCTAGAAACAGAGCCCGCAACAAATGCAGCTGCTGCTGCTGAAAAGCCCACAGCTAGCAACAAAATTAAAGCGCTGGCTAATCCCAAACGTTTGGGCGCTGTAAATGGCATGGAGGATCCTGAATTAAAACGTCTAAAAACAGATTTCAGCGTAGCCAAGGATCCCAAAGCAAGCGATGTTTACAAATCGCTATTTACCTCACACAAAACTGAAAAGGAGCAGGAACGCGCACACTGGGTTACCTACAATCCGTTTTACAATTAAACTAAGTAATAGTTTAAGCTTTAAACAAGTACGCTGTGCAACTTGCTTCAGTTTTAGTATATACATTTAATATATTATAACAATAGTACAGACAAACGAATCGTTATTGTAATAAAGTTTTAAGCTCAGACTCAGCTAAAATGTATCGTTCGGCATATCAGAAGGGTTTTCTTACCGTACTCTACAGTGTGGGCAGCTCGCCACTACAACACTGGTCCACATACGTAAGTTACTTAGCTTAAGAGTTGGCGTATTTTGTCTATAACAAGTAGCTGACTTTTTAGACCAAAAATGGCTACATAAAACGCGTATATGATGAGGACATCAAGTCATTGGTGCTAGAGATTATGGGCTCCAATGTGTCCACCACTTTTATACACAGCCCTGAAGATTGCAAATTGGAGCTGGGCATTAAACTGCCCTTTTTGGTCTTACTAATAAAAAATATGCACAAATATTTTTGCTTTGAAGTCAAGGTAAGTCAGAACTAATTCTTGCAAGACTATGTGCTAGTGCTTTATCTACAACAGATTCAGGATGATCAGCGCTTTATGCGACGCTTTCGTGTATCCAACTTTCAAAGCAAGACTTCTGTGAAACCGTTTTGCACAGCCATGCCCATGGGCATGTCGCCGGGCTGGAATCAAATACAATTTAATTTGGCAGACTTTACGCGTCGCGCCTATGGCTCTAATTATCTGGAAACAGTTTCGCTTCAAATACACGCCAATGTGCGCATACGACGCATCTATTTTACAGACAAACTGTATACTGAAGCAGAGCTGCCCAATGAATATCGTTTGCTGGGCAAGCCCAAAGATCTAAAGAAGCCACAAAAAGAGTTCAAGGTGCCGCCCGCAGCACGTCCGCCATCGCCGCTAAATACAGCTCGCGGAGCGGCGGCTGCAAAGGGCGCTGAGCCTGTTATACAACCAGATGCAGAAACAGAAACTATTGCTGAAAAGAAGTCTATTTCACAAAAAATTTCAGAGACTGCACCTGCTCAAATACAGGCACCAGAGCCGCTGGCAGAAATGCCTGCAGCTGAGCCTCAAACTGAGGCCACCGAGGAGGGCTACTACTATTACTAAAAAAAATACTATTTATGTTTATTTTTGCGTTCAAGTTACATTTTTTTTTTGAGTGCGTACACTACTAAGGACAACAGCAAGGGCACACACACTGAGCAATAACAAAATTACAAGTTTAGAACATAAATAAAAGATGCTGCAACAAATTTAACGTTTACCATTATTTATTAGCTTATAAAAAACGAAAACATATTTTTTGTTAGGGCCTTACTAAATTTGCTAGTAAACTTAAAACATTGCCTAGAAGTCTAGGAGCGCACGCTGTTCTGCAATGCAGGTGTGCCCGAGCATATCAAGGACATTTCTGCGTCAATATTTTTTAATGCATTTTGATATTCTGTAATTTCTAGAGCCTCCCATTCCGCTTTGAAAGCTGCCTTTGGATCCTGTGGCATGGTTACGGCAGCGCCAGTCATTGCATCTGCCTGTGCTTGTGCCTGATCTGCATGATTGTTTTCGCCCAAGACTAGCGTATAAATGGAGCGCAGACCAAAAACATTAAGGAAATACCATGAAGCGGAAGAAACCCAGGCAGCATCTAGAGAGGCGAGTTCAACGCCGCGCTGCAGCATGGGTTTAAAACGCAAAGTCAGTGGAAATGGTACTTTGGTGGTGACAAAACCCGAAAACATCCAATTAATCCAGCCGCCAATGATGACCATGGGCAATACATTGATAAAATTACCCTTGACCATGTCTGTAAGCATGGCCGATGAGTTTTGTGAAACTGGCTGACGTTTTTGTGTCTTAAAGTAGCCAGTTTCCTCATTGTTAAAGAAATTCTTGCGCATGGAGAAGGCCTGGGCAGTCAGAAATTTTCCATTCTCGCGCAGCAAACGTGCGCGTATCATAGCTTGGCTAGAAAATATAGTAATTTATTACGAGTGCCAGATTTGTATTATTTGCAACACTCACCTGTCCTGTATCTGTGTTATTTCGGCCTTTTTCTGGGTAGATATTAATATGGATACATAGTGCCGAACTATGCCCACCAAGAATGTGATGAGCACAATGGGCAGAAAAACCCAAACCCGTATGTCAGGATCAATTAGCAGCTCCGTCATGTTGGCGGCACAGCAAAACACAACGTGTTTCAGTCAATTAAAACAAATCAATTTTTATTTAAGTTCTCTTGCTGATTTTTTTTCTACGACAGTTCAATTTATAAAGTTAGAGCAGCAGCAAAACGGCCCCATGAAAGCGCACTGTGTTAGAAGAGTTCAGATAGTTAGCATAGTTGCTCAGCGATATATGAATCGCCAGCTGTCAAAATTTAAAGCCAGTGTTGTGCAACAACTTGCTGTCGAACCAGTGAAAGCGCACTAAATCAATACAGTTCAATTGTTTACCAGCTCATTTGAACTTATTCGCTCTTGAACTACAACTGATTGCGCGTAAGTTGCTGCCGCGACCGCCAGAACTTTTCTTCATTAATCAAAACGCAAAAATTGTCTAGCCATGGACAGCAAGGTTGACGCACCCATTTCTCCGGCAGCCACAACGCCTGCGGCCACTAGCGCCAATTTGCCGGCAACTACTGATGCTACAAAGGAAACGACTGCTGCGGCGCCTGCCAGCGGCAATAATAGCCAAGCAACAACGAGCACAGTGCCTGCAGCGACTACAGCAGCCACAGCTCCAGCTAACAACGGCAGCCTTGCGGCAGGTGCTACGAATGTCACAGCACAGCAGCAAAATGCAAAAAAATCCAGCGTCGCAGCACCAGCAATGCGTGCGGATCCCAGCGCTTTGCCCACACGTCAGTATTTGGATCAAACTGTGGCGCCTGTGCTATTGCACGGTTTACAGGCACTGGCCAGAGAACGGCCCACAGATCCCATACAATTTTTGGCCTCCTATCTGCTAAAGCACAACAACGGCTGCGATGAGTCTACAGCAACCGAAGCCAGTAATTAATTTTAAGCAAATAATTCTCAACGGCGCCGCACATAGACGTAGACCCTAGCTTTTAGCATTGTAAGTTTAACGTATATAAATCACCATTTACACTCGGCATGCATTACTTTAAGAAACTTGCATGTAAATTGTGCCCAGTGTAAACGGGTCTTAACTGTTTAAAATAAAAGTATGAAAGTTTAAACGAATTCTATTTAAAACTAAACACAAATTGCTGATAACAACTATTGAATTTAAAATTACATGGTTACAGGATAGCCCCAGGGATCTAGCTGGGTTTTTAGTAATTCCACCGATGAGTCGGCTATTTTGGCTAAAAGTTCAGCCAACTTGTGCTTCGTATAGACTTTGTATAGCTGACGGCGTTCAGTGGATATTTCATCAGCCAAACGCACACAGCCTGCATAGTCTCCAGACTTATGCAGAACTTCGTGTAGCAGTAGCACAATTTCGGGCAGGCAAATAGAGCGCAGCTTTTCCATTTGCTGCAAGCGATGGTCCCAGTTTATTATTGCAGCATTCTCTGGTTCCATGGCTATGAAGGGATCAATGAGCCAGCCTTTTTCAGGAAACAGCAGCACATTGTACAGAGCCATACTTGTTACTGAAAATAAGAGAAATTATTGGCGTATAAAAATGTATGTCATACTTTTACTACTAGCTACCACTTTACCTTTTGACTGTTCTTGCACCATGTTCTCCCAGCGAGTCAGTTCGCTGCGAAAAGCCGCCTCCTTATGCTCTGTGGCTACGCGCTCTGTAAAATTACCCTTGACAGCGGATTGCAAAATTTGAGGCGGCTGTGGTTGACTCTGCAGTAATATCGTCCATTCATTAAAACTATCTATAGCCGCTAAATAAATCTTATAGCAAAGATATTCCTTCAGGCTGCATTCCTCTCTTGGCGGCATATTGTCCACTGAGCCAAACGTGCTGACTAAAACACTAACCACATCGGGGGAAACCATAGCATAGATTTGACGCACGCATTCAATTTTGGAGGCAGCCAAATAATAACGTATCAGAGCATTGGCCTGCCAAAGCAGTTCAACGCGCTGCTCAGGCAGATAAGTAAGCCATTCAAGCGCATGAATTTTTCTTTTGTCCGCATCTGAAATTTCACCCGCTCTTGGTTCACTATCAATCATGATGCTACCTCCTGATAGACGTATGATCTCCGTAGTGTAACGTGTGATTTGCTCAACATCAAGACCTGCATTTATAGCCGCCTCTATTGCTGCATTGCGTGCACCCTTTTCCTCCACTTGTTCCAAGAACTTGGCATACAATTGCACCTGCAATTTATTGGGCAGTGCAGCTGAATAGTAAGCTATAAGCTCAGGATCTGCGCGTTGTATTAAAGCCTCCACATAGGCAGCTATAATGCGATCAGCATATTGCTCCTGATCCACGCGTCCAATTTGACGCAAAAAGAGCACTATATGTGCCATAAAACGAAGCTGATGCGCGCTCAACGACTCCTTAGCAGAGTTCAGCCAATGGCACATTTGCTGCAAGAGCTCACTAGATGTATCCAATATTAAGTGACGTTGTATAACACCCAGCTGCGATTGGGAGTAATCGCGAACAGCTGCATCTTTAGCCACGCCCAGCTCGTCAAAAATTTGCTCAAGCGTCATTTTGCCATTCCAGTATTCTTCGGGCATGGGATGGTAGCGTTTTAAGCAGCAGCCGCGTATTTCGCTCTCAACACGTATATCTATTTGCACCTTGATGTAAGCCCAAAGCAAATCTTGCCAGGAGTTGTGCAGCAGCGATTTCAGTGAACCCAAATGTCCGCAAAAGATGCCCGCAGTGGCTCGTGTGTACTCATCATATTTCTTGGAGTCGGCTAACATCCAAGCGCACTTTTTCCACAAATCTCTGCGAGGATTGCCTGTAATGGGCAGCTTTTCACCCATATCATGCCTTTCAATATTAGGGTCATCGTGCAAATGCCAACCTTCTAAAATGGCGGCTCTCCAGGATTGCCCGTAATGTTGACAAAGTTTAAGTGCATCGTCACTGCGTCCATTACGTATGGCTTCGAATATGGCGCGGGCCAGGCGGCCATTGTCTTCATTATCTAGCGCATGTAAAGGTTTCTTTTCGCGTACCGGCGCATCAGGATCCAATTCCTTAACTATTTCATGGCCATGACCGAAGGCGGCACCTTGCAGATTCTCTAGCTGATAGAGTGTATTCTCCCAGGCCATCATGCGGCCATGACTGTTCAACAAATTCAAATTGTCCTTCTGCTCATAACAAGCTTCCAACCAGTCTACAACTAATTGATATTCTCTTAATGTAGCATTTAGAGCATACAACTGTGACGTTACTTCCTTTTCGCTGCCACCCAGCGTGGGACTATCGTTCATAGAATCATCAGCGGCATTTTCTGCCTGCACCAGCACGCGATCATAGTAGAGCGCGTGCAGCAATCGCCAAGTGTTAATTTCCTGACTAAGCGAGGCGATAATGGCTTCCCGTTGCTTGGCACCGTGCGTACCGCCCACGCCACGTTCTATTTGAAACTCCAGCTGCTCTATCACATCCATACAAGCCTGGGTAAGCTTTTGCAGCACAACGAAATTATCTGTGCCATGACCATGTGATTGAATGATTTCAACAAATTGTGGAAAAAGTACATCGGTCTTGCTTTTTCCCTGATCCAAGTCTTCATATTGATCCATAAATGAGGCATTACTCAAGCTTTCAGTCGGCTGTGCGGCAGTCTGATTTTGTAGGCGGCTTAAAAGGCGCAAACTGTTGTTGCTGCTGTTATAAATTTGATCGTATTCCTCGGACGGCACATTTATTGAGAAATTGTTTGTTGTGCTGTTGGCAGTGGGCAGCCGCAGCAGCGAGCGTCGTGGATTAAAAGGACTGTCGGACATTTTTAATTCAAATAATTAAGATTGCATTGAAGAAAATGTAAACTAGTAATTTGTTGTAAAAGTATGCACGCGCAAAAATGCCGGCTCTATAACTAATAATCGTTATCGATAAGTGGTTCAATTAAACTACCGCGCATTGGCAACATTGAGACATTGCGAAAAAGCAATGTTAGCAGGCGCTGAATCTGCATAATATTTATGCATATTATTTTAAAGCAAAATTATGTGCATTTAAGATTATTTGTTGTCTACACTCAGGCGTTTTGTCAGCTGCGTAAAAAGCAAACATTAAACTGCATCGAGAACTGGTTTTTATGAACTCAGCAGCCAATTGCTGCCATTTGACAACACTTTTACAACACTGCAAGCAAATAACAATTGTAATAACTAAAACTGCCTAATTTGCATAAAATTAAATAAGCTGCCCAGCCAAACTAAACTATATGACTAAAATAAGTAAAAACATTTAAAATTACAGCATGTGCTGTAAATTTGTGCGCTGCACTTATGCGCGGCTAATAAATTTCAGTGTGTACCTGTCCAACCAATAAAAGTAGCGTCGTTGTCGTTCATTGTTGTCTTTTATTTGTTGTAATTATTATACAGGACGCTTTTGTAATGCGTTCCTTTTGTTTAAAATGCTCTACGGCTTGTGTCTGTGTTGTGTTTATGCAATGCAGTTGTCGTCATTGCAAAAACTAATTAAATTACCTTTATCAAAGGCATAAAGCAAATAACACAAAAAAAAAAAATGCTAATTTTTTGAAATGTAAATACATACATAATTGTTTATGGACCTGAAAAATTCTCTATGCGCAGCAGTGCAAGTGTTAAATAACCCACATGTATAGTCTATAAAAGCATATGAATTGTAATTTTTTGCAATTGTTAATACATAAAATTAGTAAACACAGCAAAGGTTTGTCGCTTTTCATTGATTTATGCGCAAATATTAAAATAAAACTAATTGCAGCCTTAGCCGTAAAAAGAGCGCAGCAAAAAACATGGCCGTGCAGCTAAATAATGCCTATCATCATCTGCCGCTTACAATCACGCCCATTCTGTGCCAGAAGCTGCTCACGCCGGAGCCCACGCCACCAAGAGCACCGCAACCAGATCTTACCTTTCATTGCATGTGCTGTGAGGAGTACTTTGTGCATCCATTGACTTTGTATCAGCATATGAATGCCAAGCATGCAGACGAGCCAATTTCTAAACAGCAGCAACAAGCAGAGGATGACGAAGATGATGATAAAGATTATAGCTGGGTTTTTGAGCCGGTTTGTGAGCTGCAAGTGCCAGCGGAGGCAGCAGAATCTCAAGACACTGCTGCAGCCAGTGAGGACAGCGATGGCAGCGAGTCCAGCGCTAATTCTGATGACGAGGATGATAGCGATGATGACAGCGATGATAGCAGCAGTTCTAGCACCAGTGAAACCACCAGCAGCACCACCGTGCCAACAACTACAAATTCAAATACGCAAGAGAGTCAAGAGCTTACGGAAAATGGCAACTATGCTGAGATAAAACCCATGCATCCCATGCGCGGCTTATTATCTGGTCCTATGCCCAATGAGTATCAGTTACAAGTGGCAGATCCCAGAGAATCCACGTCCATAATACTACTGCAGCCGAGTATGAGCATAACACCCTTGCCTCCTGCTCCAATTATTTCAATTGCGCCCACCATCACGTTAGAGCCTGCAGCACCTATTAAGCGTCGACGTGGACGTCGCAGTAAGGCTAATGCGGGCGCAGAGAACAGCGCCAATGCTGCTGTGGCACAGCTCAGTGTTAATGGTCAGAAATGCTTCCAGTGCACACACTGCGAGGCCTCCTTTCCAAATGCCGGTGATCTTTCCAAGCATGTGCGCTCGCACATTTCTAATAAGCCCTTCCAGTGCTCCATTTGCCAAAAGACCTTTACACACATTGGCAGTCTCAACACACACATACGCATACACAGCGGCGAGAAACCCTATCGTTGTGAGCTGTGTCCCAAAGCTTTTACACAGTCCAGCAGTCTAATGGTGCACATGCGTTCACATGCCGTGCGCAAACCACATCAATGCAATCGTTGTGACAAGGGCTTTATCAACTACAGCTCACTACTGCTGCACCAGAAGTCTCATGCGGCTCCTGCAGAGAGTTTTGCTTGCCCCGAATGTGAGCGCGAGTTTAAGGCGGAGGCGTTGTTGGACGAGCATATGCGTATGCATACGCAGGAGCTGGTTTATCAGTGTGCAATTTGCTTACAGGCTTTTCGCGCCAGCTCCGAGCTGGTGCAGCATATGAAGTGTCATATGGGTGAGAAACCTTTTACTTGCTCGCTCTGTGATCGCTCTTTTACGCAGTCGGGCAGTTTGAATATACATATGAGAATACACACTGGCGAAAAGCCATTCCAGTGCAAGCTATGCGATAAATGCTTTACGCAAGCCTCCAGTTTAAGTGTGCACATGAAAATCCACGCAGGAGAGAAACCTTTTCCCTGCCACATCTGCGGAAAGGCTTATAGCCAGCAGGCTTATCTCAATAAGCATGTACAAGCGCATGCAGCTGAGGAGCGAATGCTGACAACAAAGAGCACAACGGCTGCTACAATGGTCCCAGCTACACCTGCCCAGGAAACATTAGTTTGCATTGTATGCGGTGCCTTGCATGCAGACGCCACGGCTTTGGCCGTGCATGTTACACGTGAGCATGCAGCATTGCTGGACAACATGAAGCAGGCTACACTGCCGCCAGCTTTTATGACGGGCAAGTGTAGTGCTGCAGAGCGTCAAGCACAGCAGCTAGCCTATGTGCATCGGGTGCAATCCATGCTGCAGCAAATGAATCAACAGCTGCAGCAAAAGGCGCCGACAATGGGCATGCCAGCCATGGACTCTGCGGGTGAGGAACAAGAACCTGACGATGAAGAAGACGATGAGCCGGATGAACTAGCAGATGTAATGATGATTAAACAAGAGCAGGAAGACGAAGAGGAGGAGGAAGAGGAAGAAGATGAAGAGGAGCTCATGGAAAATGCTGACGAGGAAGCAGAAATGTTCTACGACATGGAAGTTGACTGCCAGGAGGAAGTATGCGGTGATTTTGAGGAAGACTATGCCGCTGAAGAAGAGGTCTATACCGAAACAGCTTAGATACTGTCTTATTTGCAGCCCAGGCACTAGTTCTATTGAGGCAAACATATCTGTATATTCACAAAATACTTGATTTGGATTGCGCAGTCATGGTGCTAAGACAGCACATCGAAAGATTTGTACAACATATCGATTCAAGAAAATTCTCAAAGCGGAAATGCAAAGCTGCGTTTATACTCAAATATTTATTTTAAAATTCTCAATATCCTTTTGTTCTTGTATTAAAAGCTGATACGATGCTAAATCGGCTAAATTAATACAATATTTATAAAAGCTGAAGCGTTTTTGCCTCAGTGGAGCTACGGTGCAATTTAATCCAAGTTTTATCAGACTCCGAAGCTATTGCTTCCAAGTCTTTAGCTCTATCCAAAAACATGCCTTTTATGTATTAAACCAAGCCCCCTACCTTTGTGTATTTTGTTGCCATACTTTACAACTTCAATCTTAGTTTATATAATTAGATGTTAGTTTTTTCGGTATTATACCTTAATTTAAGTATCCTAAGTTATTTTTAAGAACTTCATTTGCTCATGCGGAGGTTGGCTATGATAGCTGCTTCTATATTTATGCCATAGTTAATTATCATCTGCACATTAAAGAGATCGCAAATATCGTTATTATAGTTTTTTATTGGGATCTATGGCCCTATGCTCCTCAAGGAGTTAAAGGAATAAAAGAAGAAAGATTGGGATCTAGGAAAGGTAAAGGTATCCAGTTTTTGGGATTGTCTTACGTTCTTCTATAAACTTCTATCAAAATGATATCAAGTGATACTAGCTGAAGTGCATAATAGCTTTCAAACCTCAAAACGAAAACTGTCTACCAAACCAAATTAATAGAAAAATAAAATATAATTATTTTAAGAATCCTTAGATATTATCCATAGAACAATTTATTACTTCTTCTCCTTCATATGGTACGTATTGGCTATACCAATAATTCTTATAATAACATTATATTTGACTCTGCGTTTTTATATCATAAACCTTTTACACCAAGGTTTAATCAATTAATCAATGTTAATACACCTTTCCAGATCTTTTAAAGATCAAGACGGTTTTTCTTTCTTTAGATAAACAGCTTAAAGCTTTAATTGTTAATGGCCAGCTCCTCTAGTTCATCGGCTTCCATTTCGGCCACGCCAAACATGCCAGCCATTAGGCAACCAGCTGCCTGTATATCATCTGGATTAAGTTCTTTGGGTGCGGGTAGAGTAACATCATCTCCTTGGTACACATAAGGCAGTCTTAAAATCCAGTAAGCACTTTGCGACAAACGCGGCGGCAGAGCGGCTCCTAAAGTAAATATATAGTTTTTGCCCACGCGTACTTTGGGATCCAATATGACATTTACAGGTGCCTTGGGCGTCACCACATGCACACGCATCAGCTGAGCCAAGTTGCTATCCTGACCACGACATGGACAGGGATAATACAGGGGCATATTATTATGCACTACCTGACTGCTGGTATCGCGCTCAATGTCAGCGCCGCCTCTTAAGACCTTATCCGGTCCACACATCATAAAGCGATGGCCACGCGAGCATTCATATTCAAAGCCTATAAAAATTTTAAGCAACGGACGATCCTCGTGCTTGCGAAAACGCTGCTTTTTGGAGCCTAGCTGCTGTTTATGCAGCATAGCCGCAGCTGCAGAGTTACGTTGCAAACGCACATGCACATCCCAAGGCAACAGAAAGTTGGCACCAGACAAAAAACCACTTTGGAAGTGCTCCTGCAGTCCAGTATTGTGACTGTATACAGAGCTGGGTCCCACACAGGCTAGCGACCAGCTGGGAAAGAGCGGTAATAGCCCGCCAGCGCTGAGCGTATGCACCAGACCGGGTAAATACTCTGTTGTGGAGGCCTGTCGCAGCATGCTAATCTGGCTAGGTGAACCAGACATATCCGCTTTGCTGGAATTCTTTGAAAGTTGCTCATTTGTCTCCATTACCTGCAAAACCAGCTCATTTTCTGTATCTGTATCGCTGCCGTTGCTGCTGCTGGACTCGCTGGTACCCGAACTTGTGGTCTTGCTTAAGAAGCTGCCCGAGTGTGTGCCTGGCTGTGTATCCAGCTCATCTGAAGTTTTCATAGCAGGCTGTGACAAGTTTGAGCCAAATGTGGGATTAGAGGGCTGCGAGCAGCCATTGGATAGAGTTTCTTGCGCTGCAGCAGCTCCAGTTGCTGGTTGCGAAAAGGGCATGGTTTCAAGTTCAGTTCCCTCCACATTTTCTTCCTCCTCATTTGCAGTCTGCACCTGATCAACACGTTTTGACGCTCCCGTGCGCAGCAAGGGAAAAGCAGCTTCAAAAGCCGCCGCACGATAGTCATTAATCGAGGGCTCGAAAATTTGAAACTGATACTGCTTAACCTTTACACACAAATTGCACATTGTGGCTATATTCTCATAGTAATCAAAGTTGGCTTGACGTAGCGTATAGGGATCTTCTCTTCTGCCTTGTGTACGTCCGCAATTGCAGCTGGAAATGTGTTGCACGCCACTATTGTGCTTCTCGTGCGACACGTCTTTGGGTAGTGTGCAGGGATTGCCTCTAAGGCTTAGCTGCTCACATTGTTGTCTGCCATCCTGCCAGTACTTTAAGCATATATCGCTGAGTTTAGCAAAAGCAGCCTCAGCTGTTGGACCGCGACCCTCCTCCTCGCAAACGTCCTTGGCATCGGCGAGCAGCTGTTTGTGCGTTTCGGTGCCATAAATTGCAGGTGCTGCATTTTTGTAGGCCGCCACGCCTTTTTTGACGCCCTGTTCGCATAAGTATGCCCAGATTCTGAAATATGTAGTTTGGTAAAACATGCGATTGGGAGTTTATATCATATACATACCTCTTTTCGTAGTGCAGGCAATCTTCCAAGTTTTCCAGGAAGTGTTTCTAAAATGTTTTTGGAAACAATCAAATTTTTAGGACAGATAAAGACAACTTACGTATTCCTTGTTTGTTGTTTCAAAGTCAGGATTGGCAAAATTCTTTACAAGAGCTGTATGCAGTGCTACCATTAAAACATTCCATTCTTTAAAGTTTAGCAACTAGAAATATAAGTAGTTAAATAATTAGCATGGAAAAATGCAAATAGTTCAAAATAAAGGTAAGGTTGGTTAAGGTTCAGAAGACTAGCAGATGCTGCATCAATTGCATAACGTATTAATCTTACCTGACATTTACCGGGTTGTTCAAACGATCCCTCCTCAAAGCAGCCCGACAGCACATCGTTTATATGACGTTGCAAAAACTTCCAGGCAGTGTGCTGCTCCTTATAGAGATCCTCCTCAGACTTGCCTTTCTCCTTAGGGTCCCATTCGAATTGTGTGGCGAAACCATCAAACGGCGCTAGTTCTAAAATTTCTCTATCTTCATCTTCCTCTTTAAGATCAGCTTTATGCATAGCCTCATTTAACTCATCCATGGCTTCCAGCAGTGAATCTTTGCGCAAGTTTCCATGGGCATTGTAAAATACGAATTGTTTATTATTGGGCAGCGCTAGCAGTGATGTGGCGCTGTTGTCGGTAATGATATTAACTTGACGTAATAGATCGTAGATATTGTCTTCAGTTTGAAACTCATGCGCTGAAATATTTTCACGTGTCTTGTGCTCATCCAGCAGATCCAAATTCTCAAATAGAAATAAAATGCGCGGTGTGCACAGACGCATACACTCCGGGCTATCAAAGTCTAACATATTAGGTAGATACTGAAACTCCTCACGCGCATATTTGACAAGTTTGCAAATGTTGACCAGTGTTATATCAAAGACTTTGCCAGTCTCCACATAAACAACAATATGACAGACGTGCAAAGCTAGCAAAAACATGCGCACGAAGTGGCAGCGCATTTTATTATAGAACTCGTCAAAGTCAAGCGTTAAGTCCACTATTGAATTTTCCGCTGTATCGTCTCTTAGGTTGTCCAGCTGCTGGCCCAGTACTACCTCATCGTAGGTGGTCTCAAAATGCAGCAGCAGCGTGCAGCTGGCAGGCTTATAGTAGCATTGAATCTGACAATTTGCTGGTGCATGCTCCGCGCCTGGTTCTATGCCAAAGGCGGCCATTTTATTGGCCTGCTCACAATTAGAGCGTCCAATGATGCCGACAATGGCCAGTGGCTTATCGTTTTGGGCCAAAAGCTGACTGAAAAAATATTAAGCAGATATATTGATATATAAGCGCAGAGTTAGTTTTTATTGCTTACGCCACATCTTCTGGTATATCCGGATAGGTCCAGGTGTAATATTCTTTGGACATTTTGAAAACAATGTATGTGTATTGTTGTTTGTTATTGAAAACACATTTGTGTTTTACAGCCGTTTTTTGTTGTGCGTCTTCTTCTTACTAATTTAACAAGCCCAAGTGAAAAGTGTTACCACACTTACGTACAGGTTTAAGGTTTTATGAACAAATAGTGTTAAAATAAGCAAAATTGTATTTAATAAGCTTATTAAATTAGGAAGATGGTAATTTAATAAATTTTATTTGTACTTCTTGGTGCTTATGTTTAACAGAACAGCTGCACGCAATTTGCAAGACAGCTGTTTTACTCAGAGCTGGTCAGCCTAGCAAATGTGCGCTGTAATCGATAGACAAACGTAGTGACTTTAATCGAAATTTGAATGCAGTGCTTGAAATTGTATCGTAATTCTTGTTAAATTTTTTTTAATAAATCTTTTAAGTTATAAAAAGTAAAAACTTAAATTTGATTTTAGTTTTTAATGCTTTTAAAAAACAGCATAATTGCAGTTTAATGCAAATGTGCGTAGAAAACGATAGAAAAGTGGAATCCATTTATCGATTTTCGGAGCCAGGTTTTGAACTTTTAAAGTAGAGTTAAAGTTGTCAACCAAAAAGAAATCGATCGCTTTTTTAATCGAAGTTTAAAACATATTAATGAAGTTTTGAATTATATAGAAGGGCTTGAATTCTTTATTACAAATTTTTTTGAAGAGCAAAACTCTAAATAAAGTGTAGTTTTAACTAGAAAGTTGAGATGTGTAAAAAATTTAAAATTAAAAATAATTTTTTTTTTATAAATTTTAAAGAATAAAAACTCGTTTTACTTATAATACGTCAAAAAACAGTAGAATCAAATAAAAAATAAAATGCTTAGATACTAAAAATAAACAGTTTAAATAAAAGACTCATTTTGGTTGTCTAAGCAATTTTATTTTATTGTAAACTTCTTTGCCATTTATAAATATGTTCATAATTCATTACAGTTGTGGTTTCATATGCCATAGCGTGTGTTTTTATTTTTTTTTAATTTTATTTTTTTTTTGCTTTTTAATAATGTATTAGTTTTTTCATGGTTAATTTAAAAATGAGAATAAAGTGTGCGATTAATGTTTAGTTTATATGATTAAATGTTTATTCGTGTGTTATTCAAATGTTTTGCCAAATGAGCAGCTAAATTGTGTGGGTTTTTTTTTTTGTTTTTTTTTTAAGCATGATATAAAACAATGCTGTATAATTTTTATTAGTTATGTAGAGAGCTTTAGGTATTTGAAGAAATTACTAATACTATGTGTGTCTGTGTGGGGCGTTTTAAATAGAGCCATACAATAGTTTGTTTATTCGTAGATAAAAATGTGCTAAAAACGCTTTTATTTTAAATGTTTTTGTTTTATAAAAAATGTGTTGGTTTTGGTTTTACTTGGCCACATATATTGAGCACATTTTAAAATACTTTAACGTTAATTTTAAATTGCTAGTAGACTACTAGAAGCTACTACGTACAAAGTGTGTCGTGGAGTGAAGACGTTTAATGCCTTAGCAAGTTATTTACAAATAATTTGTTTATATCATGACAAATGGTAAAGCATTCGGTATGCACTTATTTACATATTAATTTAAAAAATTTCGGTTTGTTAAAAAAAAAAACATATTATTTTTATTAGTAATATTGCAACGCTCGGCTTACTGAAACATTCATTGATGTTTAATTAAACTAAAACCAAAAAATAAGTTTAATTTTAAAACTAAAAATGTGTTTAAAGTTTTTGCCTGCTTTTGTGCATAATAGGTATTTATTTTTTATTTTATTTTTTAGTTTATTATTTTGTTACATACGCACAATTCTTACTCCACGTTTTGGCAGTGAACCTGAGCTTTCTTCTTTGTTTTGGTAAACATTTACTTTACAATAATTGCGTTCACCCAATCTTTATCTTCATTTTCGTTTAATTTTTCACCCTTCATATTTAATTCATTCAAAACATACAAATGTAAGCTATATATTTTATTTAATTTATGCACATGACATTAAACACATTTCTTATACACATTTTTTCAAAATTAACTATATATTTAAGCACATATGCAAAAACAAGCAAAAGAAATATAATTCGCAAACAACCAGAGTTTTCTAAGAACCATTTACACTTAGAGATCTTTATAAAAAAAATCTTTGTAAAAGTTCTTATATCATTTATTTTAACTACTCCAACGACTGTATTTGTATTTGTTGCAATTAATTTTTATTTTGTTATTATCAGAACTTTATTTTTTTAAAAATCATCACAAAATTGATGAAATTTTAATTTAATTTCTTTTTTTTATAAGTATATTATAAGAGCTTATTATAATAATTTTTTGTTTTAATTAGTAGTACAATTATAAATTAAGCCTAAAACTAAATTTTAATTGAAAACTAAAAATTATGTTTAAAACTAAAATGCAACTAAACTGCAACATAAAAAGGGTTTTTTAAGTAAATTAAATTTTTTTAGTTTTTCAAATCTTTGTTTGTTTTTGTTACTTAAAGCAGCTAAACTTAATATAATTTCTTTGCCTGCATTTAAATTTAATTTTTTGTATGTTTGATTTTTTAAAAATTTTTTGCAGTGCATTTACAGCGTTTTTGCGCGATCCAATAAATCGCCTATGAATTTTGATATGTCCGATTGCGGGCGTTTGCAGACTGACAGTAATCTCTGGAATAGAAAAAATATAAAAGAGTTCCATATTAATTATATAAATAAAAGTTATAATTATAACATAAAAATATGTCATACAGTCTTTCAACATAAGAGTCTAATTACTTTTTTACCTATGGGCTATTCAAATCTAAACAGCTTTGGGCAAAATATAAATTTTAATGTAGTTTTTTTTTAAATTTTTTTTTTTTAAATTTTTTTTCTAAATTTAAATTCAACGTGATATTTAAATTTACGTTTTAGTGCTTTGGATAAAAAAATATTATATATTTATTAATTTAAGTATTATAATTACAATAGTATACTTAAAAAAGGGCCTACGACTCGGGATAAAAAAAAAATTTGTATGTTATATTTAGTTAAAGTTTAAAAAAATTAGCAATTGAAGTTTTTCAAAACTACAGAATATAGATCCACATAAAATTGTTTATAAAAATGCTAGAAAGTGTCTTGTGGTTTTGAATGAATATTTTTTAATGTAATTTATTTCAAACTTTCGAAATAAGTTATATATATATATATATATATATAAGTTAAAAACTAGGTAATATCTGCGATCTCCTCCCAACAACAATAATTTTTTAATTTCTGAAAATTTTGCATCTGTTTAAGAATTTAGAAAATACATTTTTTTTAACGTTTTACGCACTAGCTCCCATATTTTTTAAATTTAAGAAAAAAATATTGCGTTATTTTATTATTTAAAAAAAGGTATCTTAGAAGTGTTAATTTTTTAAGTATTCGGTTTTTTTTATCTGCCCGCGTTTTTAGCATTTGTATTTATTTTATAAACTACTTGGACATTTGGCATTAAATCTATTGAATAAGTAGAACAGAAGATTTTTTTTTTAAATATTTTTTTGCTATATTTCGTTAGTTTAAAATAAATGACATTAAAAAAATTTTGATCCAAGCCCACTAAAAACTTCCTAGTATTTTTACAAACAATTTTATGTGGATCTATATTCTGTAGTCATAATTGCTGACGGACTTAAAAAAGTCAGATTTGTCAATAATTCGAATAGTTCAAAAATCCAATCCATTTATAATATTATATTTTAAGTTATAAGTTAACTTACAAATACAAATTTTTCATGGAATTCTTTAGCAAATAATGTTTTTTTTTTATTTTGTGATGTTTTATTAATATTGATCCATCAAGGACATATTAAAATTAAATAATAAAAACAAAAAAAATTTAAAATAAAAGATATTTTAATTTTAATTATAATTAATTTTAAATAATAAAAGTAATTTTTATTTTAATTTTAATTATAATTAATTTAAAAAATAAGATATTTTTGTTTTTATACATTTTTATAAAATTAAAAAATAGAAGTTATTTTTTATTTATTTTATTTTTGTTATAAAAATTAACAATGATAGTTATGTCAATTTTTATTTGATTAATTGAAATTAAATATTATTTCTTATTTTAAAAATTGAATTGATAGAGATATATTTTTTCTATTTTTATTATATTTATTTTTTAATTTTTATTACAAAAATTAAAAAATGAAACATTTAAAAAATGTGTTTTAATTTCAATGAAAAACAATTTTCTTTAAAATTATAAGAGTTACAATTCCTGTAAAATTTAATTAGAATTTTTTACTTTTCTGAGACTTTTTTGATTATAAGTTTATATATTTATATTTCTCTTCAAATAAAAAATGTTCACGAAAATATTTACTTAAATTTAAAATGGCGCACCCAAAAACAATAAAAATAAAATAAATAAAAAATAACTTTAATTTTTTAATTTTGTAAAAATGTAGAAAAATAAAAATGTCTTTTATTTTTAAATTTGTTTTATTTTTATTATAAAAATAAAAAAATAAAAGATATTTCACAATTTGTAAATAAAATTTAATATACATATATTCATTTTTTCATATATTTTCAGATTAAAAAATGTTTCTTAATTTAAATGAAAAAAAACTTAATAAACAATTTTCTTTAAAATTATAAGAGTTACAATCCCTTGAAAATTTGTATTTAAATTAAGAAACGGTCACCTAAAAGCAATCCTTATAATTTTTTTTTTTTTTTTAATAAATTAAATAAGTATTTTTATTTGCTTAGCCTTTAAGATATCGGTTACAGCTCTTAAATTTCTCTTCAAATAAAAAATGTTCATGAAAATATTTACTTAAATTCAAAATGGCACACCCAAAAACAATAAAAATAAAATAAATAAAAAATAACTTTTATTTTTTAGTTTTATAAAAATGTATAAAAATAAAAATATCTTTTATTTTAAATTTTTTTATTTTTAATACAAATATAAAAAAATAAAAGATATATTTTTTCTATTTATATTATAATTATTTTTGAATTTTTTTTTTTATTTTTATTACAAAATTTAAACAATAAATCATATTTTTTTTTTTTTTTATTATAAAAAATAAAAGCTATTTCGCAATTTGCAAATAAAAATTTACATGTAACTATTTTTTCATTTTTTTTTTCAGATTAAAAAATGTTTTTGAATTTTAATGAAAAAAAATCAATCAATAATTTTTATTCAAATTATAAGAGTTACAATCCCTGGAAAATTTTTATTTGAATTAAGAAACGGTCACCTAAAAGCAATCCTTATAAAAAAAATTAAAAATAAATGAATTAAATAAATATTTTTATTCGCTTAGCCTTTAAGATACCGGTTAGAGCTCCTAAATTTAATTAGAATTTTTGACTTTTCTAAGACTTTTTTGATTATGTATAAGTTTATATATTTATATTTCTCTTCAAATAAAAAATGTTCATGAAAATATTTACTTAAATTCAAAATGGCAGGTATTGCTTGAACTCTAAAATTGGGTATGTGGACTGCGTAGGATTTATGACCAAAAAAGAGGTCGAAACAATCTCCCACATGTTTAATTTTACTTTATTTAACTTTATTCGTAGCTATAAATCGATTATTCGTAGCTGAAAATCGAATGAGTCAGCCAGATTATCTTGAGCTTGCTGCAATTTACAGAGAATAGTCGTTTAATCCTTAAACAAGCATTTCTTTACTTGGAAGCAAATTATAAAACCTCCCGCAGTTTGTAATATTTTTCAGAAAAGTTGATTTATTGTGTGTCTTACTAAGAAATATGGATTATACGCTTCAGTCTACAGATGTTAATTAAAGAAAATGAATCACATTTTAAAGTCCATATGGACCGATGTAATTTGGCGCTGGAAACTGCAATAATCTCTTTGTTCTGCAATACAAGTCTAATCTTAATCTAATAATAATATTTGAACTATCTTTTTAACGAAATCTGCTGTTTCAAAAATGTGTAGTTCCTAAAAAATTTTGCAGTCTAACATATTGTGAAGAAATAGCTTCTAACTTGTTTTGTTGACAATCTTGCAATTCTTCCAAGCCCATACTTACAATAAGATGAGATCTTCTTATATCATCTGTATCCATATCCAGTATTTCATCAATGTCCACATCGATGGCCTCGCTCTATAAGGCAATAAAACCATAATTAATAAATTTTTAATTAGACCCAAAAATTTACAACGTGTCTCCTACTCACCGGTGGATCAAAGAGCTTCTGCAGCTCATCGTATAACCACATTTCCACAGCCAAACGTTTTCGGATCAGACTCATCTGATGTGAACCATATTTGGCTGTAAGAAACTTCTCCCGTCGCTCCTTAACTTCGGCGCCCTTCTCATTGAAATTGACCCTTAAGTTGGTTCGATTCGGGGAGCGCTCACAGTCATTCATTTGTTCCAGACCACACTGCATCTTGGTTGTAGTTGTTGTTGCCGGGTGTGTTATTAATTTACGATGCTGATGGCGTTGATTGAACTTAAATGTTGCAAGTTGGTCGTTGTAACTGCAACAATTGCCACACTGTGACTTTAATTAAATGGTTTTCCTGTAATTGAAAACATGAAATTGTCTTAATCAATAATGTCGCTTAGTATGTTTGTGTGTGTGTGTGTGTAGCGCAGTGGCGTAGATAGAGGATAGATTTAGGGGATGAAAGCAAACATTTTTTATTAGACATTAAAGTTGATTGATCAGTTCAAAATTAATCAAAATTTTTTTAAGATACCACCGCAGAGCTTCGGGTACGAGGTAGATTTTAATCGGAACTTTCCGACTGCAACTTTTTAATTCAAAAATATAATTTTAATTTTTTGAATCAGTTTATCGTGACTAACCCCATGTGCAAACATAATCTTTTAATGCTCAATAACGTGGATACTGAAGACATGGGAAAACGGAGAAAGCCCCTCTGATCCTTGCTTCCAATAGGTGCCCCGTCGCATCTTGCAAAAATCGTTACAAAAATTAAAATTTTTATGAAAACATTATGTAAAGTTGAATGAGATATCTGATAAGGAATTTCCAAGGGATATACGTAAATTTTTTTTTTTTTATTGTAAAGAAAAATAAGTCTGGAATTCGTTCCCAGGTAGTACCTTAACAACTACAGCAATAACGATAAAAAAACCCGGACCCGAAGTGAGCTAAAATTTTTTAAAGTTATGCAGTGGGAGCAGTTATTTAGTTCATAGAGCAGATGTCATGCTCTAAAAAAGGAGCTGGATTGTCTATAACTTCTTGTAGCTAAGGATGGCAGCTCCATTTTTTACCAAAGAACTAATAATCTATTTATTTTAAAACTCATAATGCTGCTCCAAAAAATTATTAATAAAATTATATCACAAAAACTCCAATATCTTCAGGAATTCTTCTATGAACTGTTGAAATTAAACTCCTTTAAAAAATGAACATTCACTCATTTATAAAAATTCAAAGAATTATAAAAAAAATGAAATCACGAAAACTCAAATGACTTCTCTAATTCTTGCAAGAACAAATATATACACGTATGAACTGGAACCAGAACTGGAACTAGAACGGGAACTGGAACCAGTACTTTTGCAGAAAAAAATTAACTAACGAAATAATAATACTTAGTCATATTGACACCCCGCTTCAAAAGCTTTCTACGCCGCTGCTGCTGTATGAGGACTCTTATGTACTTATATACTATAATACTTAATTAAACTTTTATCTTTTGTAATTGAATTTTAGACGACATTTCCAAGTGGGCGTGTTTGCAGCGCTACTTCTTGTTAGCTCTGAAGCTTAGTACTTTCATAATGCGTCATCTTGACCGAGCTTTGCCACTTTGCCCTTTTTCCCATGCTGCACTATCATTTGGACAGTAACCGTATGCTTTTTTTTATTAATGTTCCAGCCTAAAGGCATTTCGAATTCCCGCGCCTATGACTCACTCATGAACAACTCGTCTGCCTCTGAAAGCCTGACATATGTTATTGTTTTTGTTGTTGTTTGGTTTTAACGTGGCCATAAAGCAATTTAGGCCTGTAACTCTGATTCATGCCGCTTTTATGCACTCATTGTAGAAGATTTGACATGCAAACAGCAAATACCAAATAGAAATAATTGCTATTATAGCCCGCTTGGATTTGACAGCATGAAATTTGTTTGTACTTAATGTGGCGTGATTTTCGGAAAGTTGTGGTTGAAAAAAAATTATAGGTCTCCCTTCAGACAAATGGCTCTCTTTGTAAGCTAAATTTGTGTGCAAAAATTGAATATAAACAATTAACTGAATGAATGGGTTTTTGTGAACTATAAGCCTTATAATGTCAAAAAAAGAGAATGTGCATTTTTAAAACGATTTAAAACACATTTTTGGCACAAATTTTTTGATACATGTATTTAAGCTAAAGAAAACAAAATTCCACATGAAATTCTCTGGTAGAGTTTTTGGTAGCGCAGTATACAAATTGTGAGGTTTTATTGTGGTAGCTATAATATCGTTTCTGTGACGTCACTACGCATAGCAAATGTATTAAAAATTAGATGCTGAAAGAATCTCATAAAAAAGATATGAAATCATAAGAACTTTTGGAAATGTTGCATTGATTTTCGATGGGAACTACGATTTTTTTTTTAATTTTCAGTCGGTACGACTTTTGCTCTTTCTCCCTATTCCATCTTTCTCATCTTTCGCATACATCCCCGTTAGCAGAAACCCTTCTATTTTTATTATAAAGAGAATCTAAGAGATAGTTCCATTTTCATCGTTGGCCTAAAAAACTGATTTTCGGAAAGTTGTGGTTGAAAAAAGAATTATAGGTCTCCCTTCAGACAAATGGCTCTCTTTGTAAGCTTAATTTCTGTGCAAAAATTGAATATAAACAATTAACTGAATGAAGAATTGGGGTTTTTGTGAACTATAAGCCTTATAATGTCAAAAAAAGAGAATGTGTTTACATTTTTAAAACGATTTAAAACACATTTTTGGCACAAATTTTTTGATACATATATTTAAGCTAAAGAAAACAAAATTCCACGTAAAATTCTTTGGTAGAGTTTTTGGGAACGCAGTATAAAAACATTGGGGTTTTATTGTGTTAGTTGTATTATCGTTACTGTGACGTCACTACGCATAGAAAATGTATTATAAATTAGATGCAGAAAGAATCTTAGAAAAAAGAAATGAAATCATAAGAACTTTTGGAAATGTTGCATTGATTTTGATGGGAACTACGATTTTTTTTTTTTTAATTTTCAGTCCGTACGACTTTTGCTCTTTCTCCCTATTCCATCTTTCTCATCTTTCGCATACATCCCCATTAGCAGAAACCCTTCTTTTTTATGATAAAGAGAATCTAAGAGATAGTTCCATTTTCATTGGCCTAAAAAACTGCTCAATTCGTCTAAGACGTTAATAATTTACAGAGACCTAAATGAGCTTTGAGATATTTATATGTACATCATCTTTAGAGCTCCAGATTTTTATACTTTAAAAGCTTTGCTTTATTCTTCTGATTCAAGTAAAGATAATTTTTAATTGTTTACTTAACTTAGTTTGCTCTACTTGCTACGAAGAAAAGAAAGTTTTGTAGGCATTAAAGTTTACTCTGCTTGAAGAGACTAGAATTGAGAAACTCAGTTATAACAATAAACATCTTATAATAATCGTTAACAAAAATAAGTCAAATAAAGTTGGTTATAAAATCGAAATCCTAAACGATATACAAAAAATTCTATGAGATCTCATTCAGGGTCGTCGAGAGAAAAAAAAGGGGCCCGGGTGTCATTATCGGCTTTCCCTAAGGGCACTCCTTATTTCCGAAGAACTTAAACTTTTGAGCCCCTTCAGATAACTTCGGGCCTGGGGATAATTACCACGATACCACATTTTACATTTTACCTTGGCGGATATTTCAAAGCTTGCCTAGTCCACGAAATTTTTTTTTGATGAGCGGAGAAAAGAAGAGCTTCCAAATCATTACATTGAGAAAGACGATCCATTATCTTCATATTTTGAGTGCTCAAAAAGCAGCTTGGTAGGGACTTATCACTCTTAGTTAGGGCTGTCTAGAGAAAAGTAGGGATCCGATGATAACTATCGACGGTAAGAATTTAACCTATGGACTTTTCTAGAGAACTTTAAGCCCACGGGGATTCTTCCGCTGCCATCATCCTGTCAACAAGTCGAAAGCGGGCCTAAAAAATGCTTTAAATTTGACCGTTCCCTCAACTAATCCCACAAGACAATTTTTATTCGAAGCCCTTTAGTTTTTAAGTGCTTTTGGAGCGAACAACTCTTGTCGACTCTGAGTCATGATGAAACACCCGTATAACCAATTATTATTATTTTCAGAGTCATATGCATAAATCTATGATTCGTCATCTGTCATAATCTTGTGCACGTGTCTTAAATCACCCGCATTGTATTATTGGAGCAGTTGTTTGCTTCATTTATACGAGATTCTTCTTAAACTCTTGTTAAGTTATGAATTGTGGTATATGTACAACTAGAGCAGACCTGACTCACGGATAAATGACCATGGCCTATGCATGTCACTCTACTCCTGTCGAAAAAGTCGCTAATATATCATATAAGAATGAACTCGAATCTGATTCCATAAACCAGAGCAAATCGAAATCGTGTAGGAAAACGGAATAAAGTTACCCTTAGATGGATCCCAGGTCATTTCGAAATCTCAGAGCACAAAATTACAGATAAGCTATCGAGAGAAGGTGCTGATAAGCCAGGAGACGAGGCTCTCCTCTGAAAAAGCTCTAGTTAGTAGAAGAACCTGCCCTTTTGGCGGGCTAAAATCTAGATACTCCATGCTACTCCTTTAGAACCAGCAGACTAATAAATTATTTTGGGAAGAAGGCTAGCTGAGTAGATTTAAATCTAGCAGGATGTGCCCGATCCCTAGTGAAGTCTTCCTATGAACATTTTCATTATTATCGTCAGCCATGAACTAGTTCGCTGTACAGATTCTTTTCTGGTCTATAAATTTTACGCTTAAAAAAAACAAAACGTTCCGCGTATTCCAATTGGGTACAACTATCTATCTTTGTTATCTACAAACAGATGTATTTAAACGTGTGTGTGTGTGTGCTTATGTATTTATTCACAGTTAATTTAATTAATGTGTAATGAATGTTACTGATTTGATTTACGAAAAAAAAATCACACAAAAACTGCCAGAGTTTGACATTTGACTTTTAATGAACAAAATATAAAACTTCCAAACGACATTTGGCGTTGAGTTTTTCCAATGAATTATTTAAATACATTGGATACCGTTATATACATATGTGCTAAATGTAGCTATGTGTGTGAGTATCTATGTGAGTTGTTATTGATATACTCTGTCAGTCAGTTTGTTGTCCATTTGCTCTGCGCTTTTTGGCAAATGTCAATTTAAATTTTTAATTTGACATGCAAAGTGTGGTCAGTTGTGCATTTGACGGGATGACACATAACAGAGTTGGGGTCAAAGGGGGGTTTTCAGCTGTTGAGCATCATTTGAATCCGCTTGATTGGTTTAAACCATGGGCATAGGCAGGCCCGACGAGAGGGGAAGGGGTAAGGATTGGGGGAATTCCCCCCGGGCCCGGAGTTTTCTCAGGCGCCCGATGTAATTACTGTCATACGGTCGTGATTCAAGCTGAAGTTGTAATAGAGAGGCCGGTACATTTTCTCTCCGCCCGGATTTTCTCTCTACGGCCCTGGGCATAGGTGAAGATGTCGGATATGGTTCCTAGCCATGAACTCACGCATACTTTGTGTGCGTTTAAACAACTTTAGAGTTTAAATAAACATCCCAAAAATTTGTTTATTACTAAAGGCCTATACGCATTTATCCCATTTGGGATATCCCATTTGGGACTTTTTTCTATATATGAAGTTTTGTCAATCCGTGCGAAATATTTCGAACACCGTAGACCCCTAAATCAAAAATCTTTTCAAAAATTTCAAATTTTTTTTTGTTATAAAGTTTTGTTTCCAACCATAATTTATTTCCGTTTTTTGCCAGCTCCCTCTTGCGGCAAACTTGGCTTTTATTTATACATTTAGTTTCAAAATTCAATATTTTTTAAATTTTATATTGAAGTAAAACTGAACCGTGAAGCTCATTGTGTTGAGAATTCAGATTTAGCTGTAGAACTCGCCAATAACCCAAAAAAATATCCTCTAAATGACGAAACTTTTGGAGAAAAAATCGCTATAATTGTGGAAAGTGAGATTAAATATAAAATAATATTGGAAGAATTGAGATCTACAATATGACAATACAGGACAGCCAGAAAATACATACGTTCGATATTACTTTTGGAAGATAATATCCAATTAAAGTCTAAAACTCTACTCATGGATCTTGAAAAGAGATTTAATATTTATTCCACTAATTGTACAAGAAGGACTTTCAGTTCCCTTTAGGCATGATACAATCGAAGTTGACGGAGTAGCTTTTAAATTTATCAAATGTTGAGGGTTTTATACAAAAAATTTCTTGATGAAGATTTGAAAGAGTGGATGATTTTTTTAGTTCGTCGAAGCAATAGCAAGCTTAGACGAACGCTGGATGCCCTAACTACCTATGAGGGTATGTTGAGAGGAGTGATTCTCCGAAGTTTTTTAAAAGCCGTAGATTAAAAAAAAAACAAATACTTCGGAAAAGTGTAGCGCGCCTAGAGCCTAACGATAGTCACAATCGGACCCGTACATTCCTCTCGACGTATATCTTCTGTATAACAAATAAGCTCTCTTGTTGCTGTCTTCCCGGAGAGAGAAGATGGGACGCTTAAAACTCCCATCAGGGAGAACGAGCTTACGATCTTCAATCATGGTTCGAAGACGGATGAAGGCCCAGGAGCGGGTGTCTTCTCGGAAGAGCTTGCAACACGGCTTTCATTCCGTCTTCCAAAGTGTGTTTCAGGCCGAGATATACGCGGTCTGGCAAGCGGCAAAACTGATACAAATTTTGAATGACAGTCCGAAGAAAGTGTACATTTTTGTCGACAGCCAAGCTGCTATCAAGGCTCTGTCATCGCACACTATAAAGAGTAAACTTATTCGTAACACCGTGGCGGCGCTGAACCGCATCCAGCATCACTCGATCACCCTCTGCTGGGTCACTCTGGGATACCTGGAAACGAGGGAGCGGACGAGTGTGTGTGTTACGGATATAGCAAGACCTCTACGAGATGTGATTTCAGAGATCACAAAGATAGTCAGATCCGAGCACTCTGGCCAAAATACAACCCAAAGCGAACTTCCCAACTCCTGCGATTCCACAAGAGCAGGACTAAGGGGGTGACGGGGGTTGTAACGGGGCACTGCGCCATAGGCCTTCTGGCTGAGAGGATGCATATTCCCCACAATTATTTCTGTTGCAGCTGCGGGAATGAGGAAGAGATAGAAAGCATCTAACACCTGTTGTGTGACTGCCCTGCACTTCTCAGGAAACACCCCCAAATCTGGGCAACGCCTTCTTTGCAGTCTGGCAAATCTGAGAGAGATGCATAAAAAAATCCGAAAAAATCCAAATCTTCAGTCCCTTTTTGCACTTTATAAAAGGCGGTTTTAAGGAGGCAAAATATAATTAGCAAAGAAATTATATGGAGCCAAAGTCCCCTATCGCCAAAAGTTACCTACGTCACTGTGCATGCGAGCTAGAGCTTGTGCTGCAATTTGGCCCTGTATAATATAAATAGCTGTAACAGAGTTGTATGGTATTTTGGAATTCTTTTTGTAGGCGCATTCTCTAAAAAGTAATTTCACAAATATGTTGTTAATTTAAATCTGTTGGTAAATCAGTGCAAAAACCACAATGTGTCTTGTCCAGATAAGCCTGCTCCATTATGCCCGAGGGGCATACAGGGTGCACCCACGCAACATGTGAAAATAATTTTTAACCCATCCCGGAAGTTTCTGCTACGTTGCACAGGAGTTAGACACTGAGTATAATAAGTACGTGCTGCTGAAAATTGCAATTGTTGTAGTTAAGTTTTTTGCCACACATGCAACATGTTGCATGGTTGCTCCACTTGCTTCTACCATGACTTGAAATTTGCAGCCATTTCAAAATCATTTATGCAAAGTAGTTTGTCGTAATATTATATGGGCAACATGCGGCAGGGCAGTGATTATAAGGCTTGTTGCAATTGCAAAAACAAAATAACATCATGAAGACATAATATTTAAATTGTTTTCTCATAGCCCTAACACTGTTAAGAATGCAAGTGCATTAATTTTTTGCTAGAGTTTGGCGCTCTTTATGAGCTATCTTTTTTCTAAAGAATTCCAAAAAAAAAATGTAATCTCTGAATCTGTTATCACTTTCTTAATGTGTGAGAAAAAAACTGTTAAGCAGCTAAAAGCTTTTATCCGAATAGTTTAACTAAATTTCAGTTTCTGCTAAAATTGCCAAATAAAATTTTAAGATTTACACCTTTTTTTCTTTACTGGCCTTAAAACCCAATAACGAGGTTTAATGTTGGCATTAAGTTGTTCGTAAAGGCCTATACGCAGTTCGAAATATTTCGCACGGAATGACAAAACTTCATATAAAAAAAAATACCATTTTGGGTTTTAAATTTCGCTAGGACTGACCGTTCTATACCTTAACTTCACAGCGAATCAAACTTATTGAAAATAAGGCTTCTGTCCAAATATATCCCAAGGGATTTAATCGAACCATTCTAATTTTGGGAAATTTTTATCTTCAAAAGCGCCTAATCAGGTAGGTTGCTCGGTTATATTAGATTTTGTACGAATATTTGAATATGGAAAAGCTATTCACACGATGGGTGTAACCGTAGTCAGGAATGAACTACGAATTGCTGTCCTTTCTACCATACTTTTCAGATCTGGTTCCTAACGACTATTATCTGTTTTCAAGCATTGTTCATGAAGAAATGCCTGGGCGAAAAGAGATTTGGGTGAAATGAAGAGTTGCTTACTACTAATAAAAAAGCAACTAAATAGAGACCATGTTGAGAAATAAAATGCTTATTTTTTGAAAACTAGATCATTCACTTAAAAAGTCAGTTTTAAAACTTGTAACGTGTTTTTCTGGAAACCACTTTTTTTCGAATAACTTACGAATAAGTCAGTCAATTTTTATCCGATCGATTTGAAATTTTGATACAATCCTTATAACATCATTTTCTAGTGAACCATGTAGGATTCGGCCAAAATAATAACAACTTTTTATTTTCCTACTAATTTTTTTTTTTTTTCAACTTACTCAATTTTTTTTTAAATTGATATTTTTGAAAGCTCCTAAGTGGTTCATTTCAAGTAAATTTCTTTATGTTTCAGATTAAAAACGACGTCGAAAAGCTGCAGCCGTGGTGGCTTCTCTGAAAATTATTAGTCAAGTACTCGTAGCTTTCTAAAGGCGCCATTTTGTTTTGTATTACTTTGGAAAAATTAATTTTTGTAGCTCAAAATATGTCACCTATTTGGATTTTGAATACAAAAAAAAATTTCTTTAAGAAAATCGGTTCATTAGCTTTTGGTCCATAGATTAAGAGAAAGTAAATTTCTTTATGTTTCGGATTAAAAACGACGTCAAAAAGCTGCAGCCGTGGTGGCTTCTCTGAAAATTATTAGTCAAGTACTCGTAGCTTTCTAAAGCCGCCATTTTGTTTTGTATTACTTTGGAAAAATTAATTTTTGTAGCTCAAAATATGTCACCTATTTGGATTTTGAATACAAAAACAAATTTCTTTAAAAAAATCGAAAAATTTGACTAAAAACCATGCTCCACTTAGGTGTTGCCCCTTAAGGTTATTAACACTAATACATACGTTAAAATTCATTTGGATAATTTTAAGGGAAATTCTCAAAATTAATATTTTAAAATTCGTTAAAAAGTGTGAAATGTTAAAGGCCTGTTAATCTATTAGTAATTAATTAATTGTGTCCGATTTTAAATTTTTTTTTGAATTTTCAGTCATCGTGTTAGGACATATTTCTAGATCCCTTTAAACTTTTAGTGAGTGATCTTTGTGAACAATTTTACAATATGCGAACATAAAATTTTTTTTTTTTTCTCTTAAACCCCTATTTTGTTTTGTTTAATAATAATCTGGGTTTTTGCAAACTGTCCTTTGACCCATCATGGCGAAATGAAATATGAAAAGGATTAAGCAGAGCAAACTACGATACTGACGAGGTCTCGCCGACCACAACATACATTTTTGTTTTAATATTTAATATATTTATTTTTTTTTAAATTTAAAGTTCAGTTCGTTCAATGCAAAAGAGTTGATTTTTATAAAGTAAATTGTGTTTTCAACTAAAGAGCAGTACGCAGCAAACCGCAACGCTTCCGTACAAGAACGAACTTCAAACAATATAATTAGTCGTGTAATTTCGGCTTTAAACACGTACGAAAGTTATACGCAGATATCCGAACAAAATAAACAAAACAGTGTTGCCCCATGGTTTTGTAAAAATATTAAAAAAAAGAATGTGTTAGTGAATTCAATGGCTGTTAGAGAAAATCGTTGTGAAACATGTCACACATTTATTTTGCATTTTAAATTTTTTCCAATGTCTTTACGAAAAATCATTTTAAAGCATCTCAATCAAAGGGAAATCCCCAGAGCACTTTTCTTTGGTCAATATGTTTTCAACTGAACATTTTTACTTTTTTAAACCAAATTTGTTGAGCTATATTTTTCGAGCTATATCTGCTTTAAAATTCTTCGTTTCAAAATTCCCAGCAGAATTGCCCGTAAGCCAAATATAAATAGTCAATTTAAAATTTGTTCGGACACAAAAATCCATTTTGCTTTTAAATCCGTAAATTTTCAATACATTTTAAAATTTATACCAATGGGCGTGGAATACATAGAGTATGGTCTGTATAAAGTTTTAGGGATAAAACCGAAAATATGTGACAAAAATTATGACAACTTTTCGATAATATTAAATGGTGTTTAAATAATTTCTGGTTTGACGTTAATGCAACGTTTTTCAACTCTAAAGCAATTGGGCAATATTTTGAAAATATATTTAAATCCATAATACATATAAGCAAAGAAAAAAATAAAAAAACAGTGTTGCCCCATGGTTTTATGAAAATATTAAAAAAAAAGAATGTGTTAGCGAATTCAATGGCTATTAGAGAAAATCGTTTTGACAAAATTTTAAAAATTTATTTCGCAGCGTTTTGGGCTGCTGCATACCGGCCTTAAAAACCAAAGGCTAATTCTCAACACTGCCAAACGTAGTTATAGAGCACTGCTTAGTCGCAAGCTCGCTAAATCTTTTGCATTCTTTTGTCTGCATTTTTTCCCTTTTTTTTTCTTTGGCCACACTTTGTTCATCAGTCAAATACCTTTAAAGTTATTTTCTGCGGCCTTTGGGAAAACTTTGCTAAAATACCTCATCTAACTTTCAGTCTACATAATTTATTAGATCCCACAATTACCGTTAATGCTAATATGTTGTTGTTCTTCTTCTTCTTGTTTACAAGTTGGGGGGATAAGTTAAAAACATGCCATAAATCTGGCAAAAAAAAAAAATAAAAAGTATGGGAAGTACGAGATTTGCTGCAGCATAAAAAGTGTTTAATCTCAACTAAGTACCTCTACGCAGTACACACTAATGACTTGAGCTATTTCCAACAAATGCGCCACACTTGCCCCATATTCCAAGGTAGCATGGAACTAACATATCCGCACAATTAACCAAATTTAAGGCATTTCCGCATTAAGCATATTTTGTTGGCACAAGTCAAGCCCAAAAGCCAACTAAACAAATAAAACCATAAACAAACATTGGACACTCCCAGGGGAGGTCAACGCGAACCGGCTGGGATCTCATGTTTCAGTCGTTTCGTGGTCTGGCCGTCTTGGCATGCTCCAGACATGTCAGTGACAAGCTAAATGTCAGTTTCATAATTGCTTATGACTCTTGAGTAAATCTTGTATCAGATTTCGCAATAATTCACACACATTCAGACACACTTCCTACTCTAACTTCAACAAGTTGCAGAATTTTCAATTGTGTGAAAAAAAAATGTGTAGATTTGCTAGAAAATTGTTTTACCATTGTTTATACAATGAGTGTTCATATAAGCCTAGTTGCAATTTTTGTTTAGAGCTTTCGAAACGCTTTAAAAATATTTTCAGTGTTGCCACATTTTTGTAAAATTTTTCTTTAATGCAGCTTGTTGCGCAATTTAAATGGGTTTATTTTTAGTTATGCCAAGAATTTTCAATATTTGACTGTTAACAATTCAATTTCCAACTTTTGCTGGAAAAGTGCCTGACGTGTGGGCTGTTGGCCCAATTCTGGTTAAAAGACATATAAACTTTTTATACACTGAAATCTGCACGAGCACTGTCCAAGGCATATCCACTTGGGTAGACTGTTCCCTGTATAAGAATTTCGCTCATAGTAAAAAATACCATATGGTCGAAACCAACTTGTTACTAAGAACCCTATGCTGCTTTTTTCTATATCATTTGAAAACTAGAACTTTAAAAAATAAATAAATTAAAAATAAAGTAATATTTTCAGACTTTCTTCTCTATGAACTACCGAAAGATTTCACTTTCTGCAGATAATATACGTATATTGATACTTTTAAAGGGTCATCAATCTTGAGGTTTTTTTTTCAATAAGGTTTTTTTGAGTACTGTAAAGTTGCCATGTGTTTTTTATTCAGTTTTCATTGCTGTTTCATCATGGAAAAACTTACACCCGAACAACGTTTACAAATCGTACAATTATATTACGGAAATTCGCGTTTCGTAAAGAATGTTTTTAGCGCGCTTAGGCCATTTTATGGTCGTCATAATCGACCTACTGAGACCAGTATTCGCCATACCATCAACAAATTTGAGACACAATATTCATTATTGGATGATACTCGACCGAATAGACCTCGTCCAGCGCGTAGTTTATGGGCGGGTGGAATCATCGGTCCATATTTCTTCGAAAATGACTCTGGTCAGACCCTAACCGTCAATGGCAACCGTTATCGCACCATGATAACGAATTATTTGCTACCTGAAATTGAAGCACGAGATCTCGACAACATTTGGTTTCAACAAGACGGCGATACTTGCCACACAGCCCGTGAAACAATGAACATATTGAGGAACCAATTCGGTGAACAATTAATTTCACGCTCCGGATCGGTGAATTCGTCACCAAGATCGTGTGATATCACACGGTTAGACTTTTTCCTTTGGTGCTACGTGAAGTCGTAAGTGTTTGTGGATAATCCAGCTACGATTGAAGCATTAGAGGCCAACATTACACTTACCCGTGTTATTAGCGAGACACCGCCGATTATGCTCGAACGCGTTATCGAAAATTGGAACCTCCGCAACTTAGTTGTGGTCAACATTTGAAAGGGATTATTTTTAAAAATTGAATGGCAAGAACGGTTTTTTCAATTGTTAATAAAGATTTTCCGATTCATTTGAAATTTTTTTTATTTTTATATAAAAAAAAAACCTCTAGATTGATGACCCTTTATAAGCTAGAGTTACATAATTTGATGTATAGAGTACTGTGAGCCTAATAAATATTAAAATGTTAATTTTTTAAGTAAGCCGCTGAACCCTCCACCTATGTAAAACATTTGCCGCAGATAATATTTTTTTTGGGTTCAGCAGGTTCTACTGTACTTTTAGCATAAAGTAGGCATAAATAAAAACGGCAAGTTTTAAAAGTGAAAATATCTGGAGGCGATTAAAACTTTAAGCAAGCGTAGCCTTGCAATATTGTAGGCAATTCTTCGAAATTTAATAAGGAAATAAATGTTTACAAAATACCGAAAAATAAATTTTTTTCCGAATTTTTTATACGATTTATAAAAATTAGGGTTCAAATTGTTTACAATTTGGTGAGATACAATTTTTCGATTCTACAAAATTTTCAAAATTTTAACGAATTCTCTTTTGCAAAAAATCAATATAGCAAAATTGTTTAGTAGCTGTCAGAAATACTTACAAAATTAAAAAATTGTGAAAAATCCTTTTTTTCGCTTTTTTTATACGATTTATAAAAGTTATGGCTCAAAATTAAAAATTTTCGATTTTGTCCAATAAAAATCAAAGGGAAATCCACACTTTTCTTTTGTCATCAAGTTTTCAACTGCACATTTTTACTTTTCATTTTTTAAACCAAATTTTTCGAGCTATATCTGCTTTAAAAGTAGCCTAAAAATGATCATATTCGGGATTGTGACAGAGCAACTTTTCTGTTCGATTGCTCGGAAACTGTTTATCGTAGGAAAGCGATAGAGGACTCATTTTTTAGATAATTTTAAATGCTTTCACAAAGTATATGGGTAAGATTATCAAAAAAACCTACCGGCTTTGAGATACTTGCAAATTATTCGTAAAACCGATTTCCAACTTTTAACTTAAAACAGGAGTTGTAATTGAACCAATTAACCTACAACCTTGAGTCTTGTTTGATAGATAACTTTATTCGACCCTTAAATTATCACTATAAGTTAGATAGAAAATAAGATATCATGTAAAAGCCGTTCCAATATACATATATTGCCAGAGATGCCAACTCGGTCCCCAACGACCCCTGACAATTTCATCTCTTAAGTATTTTTTTCCAGCTGAAACTCTTCGTTTACTGTACTAAAAGTGTTCTGTAACAACCCTGACTCAGTGGTAACGTCGCTGGAAAAATATATCGATATAATTATAGATCGATATATTTTCAACGCGCTTGTTGCCTCTTACCTTTCGCATTGTTTCTGGTTTAAAAGTTGGTTCATATTCAATATCTGTATTGAAATTTTGCTACTGCCTAGTTTTTTAGAGTATTCAAAAGTCAAAGCCTTTCTTAGGCGTCACCTCTCCATTTTGTTTATTTTGTTTGAATGTGCGTACAAGTTTGTGCTTGTTTTTTTTTTTCGTGCCCTATTTTATATGGCTCTCTTTCTCTCTCTCGGCATGCTGTGCTCAATTCTAACACGTTAACAGGGAAATTGAAATTTCAAGGCTTTTCTTTTTATTTTTGTATTATTTTAATGGGAAAGTGGCGCAAGGATGTGTTCGTTTGGGGCCAGGTGGCAATGTATGGCATGTGGCATTGTGGCAAACGTGGCAGCGTGTGCCATGTACGGCACAGTTTGTTGCCATTGACATTTATTTGGGGTTTCTTTTTGTTATTTTTCCCCCAAAATTGAATATGCTTGAAAACCTATATACCAGCATATGTATATCACCTTTTTTTTGGCTACAGATTAAATTGCCAATGTGCGAAAAAGTGTCTAAAAATAGAGGCAGGTAAAGAGTTTGTGACATATGAAAAATGTCAGATTTTAAAATACACAATTTGGGTTAACATGATGGATGAAGCTGCATAGCATTAAAAATAACAGAATTGCCTGAATATGCAATTGGCTCATAAATTTTGTTTTTCGAATATCTTTTAGATATTTGACTTGGTTGCATTATCTTATGGGAGACAATGATAAATGTGCGCTATATATTGTCAACGAGTAGTCCGCACGAGCGAAACTTTATATAAAAAATTTGGATTGTTGTAAATTATATTTAAATATTTGAAATGATTAAATGTCTAGCGCGGATACACGCTTATATGAAGCCTTATAACTCTAAAGTATGCGAGTGTCTCACGTTAACGTAATAAACGACGAAAGAAGCCTTTTTTTATCATATTAAATCTTTATTATAGCTCAAATAAAATTAGAAAATTACTACATTTATGAACATACAGCGTTTAGAAGCATATTTAAGAAGTGACTGCAGCTTTAACCAATTGTGAATTATAAGCAGCTTCTAATAAAAGAGTACCAATTAAAGCTTGCCATAAATCCAACAGCAGCGTAAACCAATTGCGAATTATAAACAACTTTTTGTAAATCAAATTATTTTTTCACAATATGTTTTACCTACAATGTTCTAAACTAAAGTCCTTTGAAGATATTGCAATTTCTGCAGTTCTCCACTTTACTCAATCGATTACAAATAGATAAGATATCTTTATTTTCTTGCCTATTTTGATAAAGGCAATACATTTGAAAAATCTGTTATACAATTAAATTTATATTAATTTGCTTTAATTTTTTTTTCCAAAAATTTCGGAAAAAGCTACAATTTCCGAAACAAAATGGTATCGAAATGGAAAAAGAAAAAATTCGATAACCGAAAACAGTTTTTTATTTTATTTTTCAAAAATGGTTCTAGAAAAAAATATGAACTGTATTTTTGTTACTTTTTATTTATGTAAATTTGTGTAAATAAAATTTGTGGTGATAGAATTCAAGGATTATACAAAGTTGGATTATTTCGCTAGGAGAGGAACATTTATGGCTATTCCGCAGATCGATTCCGATTGATTAAAATGCCGTCTACTATTAGTATGCGAAATATATGAACAGTCACAGGAACTTAATAAAAAAAAAAAAATACTTAATTGTGGATAGAATAATAGTTCTGTCGAAATTCCCTATAATAACTACTCCACAACCAATTTTTTGATAATACCATTTTTTTCGAAATACGCTGCTTATTTGATCTCTCTTTAAAGAATTTCAGCTTGTTTTTGCCCCAAGCAAATTCTTTAACGCGAGGTTCGACTGTGTATGCGAAATGGCTTAAATATCTTTTGCAGATTTATGTACATTCAACAGCATTTAGTTTTGAAACCCATACCTTCTTGGACTCCTTTGCTCATGTGACAGAACTTGGTTCGTGAGTCAAACAACTGGTTTTCAACAAAGGCTTGAACGATTTTGTTCTCCATTCATAAATATAAAATTGCGAAATTGGGAACTGTGTTGCAGTCGTGTGTGGTTCCAGTGTTGCAAAGAATTTTGAAAAATATCGTCAGCAAAGTAAAAATAAAATCAATGTTGCAATCATTAGGCAGGCTTTCCTCTAGAACATCTAGTTTTCATTACAGCAAATACTGCCGGAACCAAAAAAAAACCGAAAAATTTGTCTAGAACATTATAAGTGGCAGCAAGTAATAACGAAGAGTGAAAAATAATTGTTTTATTAAAAGTTGCTTATAATTCACAATTGGTTTAAGCTGCTGTTGGATACATGCAGAGCTTTAACTGGTATTGTTTAATTAGCAGCAGCTTATAATTCATAATTGGATTGGCAATTCAATTAAGAAAAAGCTTTGTACGAGCTGATATAACTTCTTTTAACTAATTGTCTGTCTAATTCGTTTTTTATTATTAATTTTTATAGTAAACTGGTTTTAAATATTTTATAAAAACTTAACGTCTAACTTTAAATTTGTTAGAATGTATCCGTTCGGACATGCAGTAGCTATTGTACAATTAATGAAATAAAGAAATTTTGTTTTTTTTTGACCACAAATGTATTACTATAACCCTTTGAAACGATGACACCAAATTTTTTGACCTTGGCTAATTCATTACAAAGACAAAAATTGTTTTAAAAGACGACCTCTAGCTTCTATAAATCGTGTAAAAAGTATATTTTCAGTACTCAAAGTACGTTGAAAATGCTTTCAAGACTTGCTTATAAGTAGTAACGATGCTATCTTTTGTTTAATAAAAATTTTGAAATATTTTTTTTAATAACTTCAAATACAATTTCAACTAAACTGCCAGAAAATTAAGCGTAATTCAATCAAGACATAAATATAGCATTGCTACATCATTAAAACTTTAACAATTAAGCAGCCTATAATTTGTTGAGCCATCATAAGCCAAAAATAAACTAAAATTAATAAATAAAAGTTAACAACAAAAATAATAAAAAGAAAAATAAAAAACGAGCTATGAAATTGATTTTTAAACAACAGCGAAGCCCATCAAGTTTTTGGGACACCCTGAAGTGTGTAATTTGGAATTTTTTTTATGGGCAACAAAAAGTGCTTCAGGTCAGAGCCAGGGTCAGGCACGCCCCTTAATGGCACAATTCAAAGCACATAAGTGGCGCCATTAACGACAACAGACCTTTTGCGATTTTGATTTCCAATTTGGATAATGATATTTCAACAATATCGGAGACATGTGCCATAAATGGCATAAACATTTGTTTAGGCGTTTTTTCGAAGGTTCAGTGCGAAAAATCTCATGCTAATTTTAGTAATACATAGCTTAATTATATATATATATAAGATACATATATGTCGAGTCATTTTTAGATGAATTTGCATGAACCAGTTTAAATGCTATGGGAACTTTTTTTGGTCTAAGCCTAAATGCCCAACTAAATTGCCATTAAGATTGCGTAAACAAAGCCAAGCCAAACCGAACCAAAAGTAAACTGTCTGATTTATTGTTGTTGTTTTTGTTGCATCAATCTCTATTTTTGTGGCCCGAGTGTTAAATTTTCCAAGCAAATTTTTGTTTGAAAGTCTGCCAAAAACATTTTGCAAATGGCGCGTATTTTTTTACCCATTTGTAGATTTTATAGCAATTTTGTATAGTATTTTTTTTTATTTATTTTTAATTTTGTTCACAGTTTACTTTGTGGCCTAAAATGTGGGCTAATGACTGCAGCCTCTGGTTGCGCTTTTGTGGCATTTTGTGGGAATTATTTTAATATTATTATATATTTTTAATTGAGCATATACAAAATTCGAGTAAGAGAGCCCGCTTCAAAAAAACTAACAGAGCTCAAAAATAATAAAGAAATAAATAGTTTTGGTAGCAAAATTTGCATACAAAATTAAACAAACTTAATAAAAAAAATAAAAATGTCAGGCATAAGATATAGCTAGATTTTTGTAGATAGATAAAATAACGAAATTTAAAAAGCTGACTGAAGAACGAAAAATGTATACTCTTCACTAAGCACTATATACTCGTAGGTACATATATCCGATATATCTTTCGGAGCTACAGAACAGTTCGGAGCAGAGCTGGTTCGAACTCATATATTAATATATAATTTGAGCTGTTTTTGATATTTTTGGTATTATTGATATTTTTGATATTTTTGATATTTTTGATATTTTTGATATTTTTGATATTTTTGATATTTTTGATATTTTTGATATTTTTGATATTTTTGATATTTTTGATATTTTTGATATTTTTGATATTTTTGATATTTTTGATATTTTTGATATTTTTGATATTTTTGATATTTTTGATATTTTTGATATTTTTGGTAAGATCATATTTTTTCCTTATATTTTTAAAAGGTGTTTAATCCGAATCCGAGTTAAAAAAAATATTTTAAGGGGTTTTTTAGGTTGTGTCAGAGCCCTGAAGTGCTGGACTTATTTTGGCTCTCGGTTTTTTTTGTATTTAACACTCCATAATATCAGAAACTTTTTGGCATTTGTACACACTAGTGCTGGAAGTATCGATGCATCGATGCATGGATGTATCGTAGCTAAAATAGCGAAAACATCGATGTTGGCAATATATAATTTGAGCTGTTTTGGATATTTGAGCTGTTTTTGATATTTTTGGTATTATTGATATTTTTGATATTTTTGATATTTTTGATATTTTTGATATTTTTGATATTTTTGGTAAGATCATATTTTTTCCTTATATTTTTAAAAGGTGTTTAATCCGAATCCGAGTTAAAAAAAAAATATTTTAAGGGGTTTTTTAGGTTGTGTCAGAACCCTGAAGTGCTGGACTTATTTTGGCTCTCGGTTTTTTTTATATTTAACACTCCATAATATCAGAAACTTTTTGGCATTTGTACACACTAGTGCTGGAAGTATCGATGCATCGATGCATGGATGTATCGAAGCTAAAAATAGCGAAAACATCGATGTTGGCCAACATACACATATATAGATATTTTTAACTTCGATACATCTATGCATCGATATAACATCGATGTGTCTCCAGCACTAGTAGACACATTAAATACAAGGTGGCGCAAAAGAAATCACCCTATTGGAAGATGCTCTCATTTTTGTAAATTGCCGCCAATATCAAATCTGTTTTGACATTTGTGGACTAGACAGATACAGAATACAAGTGAATAAGCCATGGAGCGATACACTCCCCAAGAACGCGGAATAATTGTGTCTATTTTTTTTGCGTAACAATTCGTCTGTGGTGTTGGCGCAGCGCGAATTCCGTCGCCGATTTCCCGGCCGTCCGACACCAACTGCGCAAACACTGCGCCGTTTAGCCACTAATCTTGAAGAGTATGGGACCACACGAGACGTTGCCAAGAGTGGCCGGCCCCGGAGCGCCCGTTCTGCCGAAAATATCGCCGCTGTAGCCGAGGACGTCGAAGTGAGCCCCGAAACATCGACCAGACGACGTGCCACGCAATTGGGCCTCAGCCGGCGGTCCCTGCAACGAATTTTGGTCATTTTTGGTCAATTTTGGAATTTCATTTAGAAAAAAAATAAGAGCCAAACAACATCGGATGACTTCTTTTGCGCCACCTTGTATAAATGAATTGTCAACAACGAAGACTGAATATTAACCAGTGCCTGCTCGGTACTTGGCATGGGAACAAGCTCTTCCAGAAGTAGCTTTTAATTTTCATGCATTTTACATATGGACTGCATTATCTCAAATTATCTCTAAAGAAATATTAAAAAATAATGCTGACATGTTTCATCATCTTTTTAAGTAATCGCATGTTTTATTTCAGCTTCTTTGTATAAACATAATAATACCAGATGATATTTCAATTTGATTCCTGATAAATGCGAAGACTTGTAAGGGATTAACATCTGCCATAAGTCCTAGTTAGTTGATTAAAAGTATTTGTATACAATTGTCCATGTAATTATTCGTATATAGCAACTTGAACATTAGCATAATCTCTCAATATTTTTTTTCTCGAGATCTACAGCCTTGGGTTCTTTCTCTATTTTGAGCAATAGCAATTTATATCTATTTTTTATGGTTTTAAGGAGCTGAATAGAATTTTTATAATCTAATATAGTAAAATGTTTTTTTTTGTAGAAAAATACAGATTCTGAAATTAGAACTGTCCAAAATCCGTTGAATTCCCAGTTCTGGGCAAAAAATGGAGCTTATTAAAAATTTAAGTTTTCTAGTTCAAGAACATAGTCATTTAGTCCCAAACAGAGGCAAAAATAAATTTAAGAGTTTTCTTAAGGTAATTTGAATTAAATTTCCATTAATACTTTTTTTAAAAAAGTGTAGATTTTTTTGTATATTTTTTGCCCGAAATCGGTAGTTGATTCAAAATGTAGGATTTATAGTTTAACAACCAAAATCCAGAAGGAACAGTCGAAAAAATTTAGGAACTTTATGCACTTCAAAATCTGTAACGAACAGATTAAGCTGTTTTAATAGTACCTCAGGTAAGATGAAACCGGTTGACCACCATTTACTTGGTGGTCCCCCCACATAGACCTGTTCCTCATTAGTGCAGCCGGATGAACATAGAAAGGGAAAGATATGTTCAAGGTAAGCTTGAAGTATTGTCACCAAACATCGCTGCTCGAAATGGTCTTGGAGCCCACGGCACTTGTTGCTGAGAACCACACTTTAGGCCCAGCCGCTTACTACTTCCTCTCTAAAGAGTATACAAATTAGTTCATTAAGTCAAAATTTAGAATGTTATTAACCCATATATAAATGAAATTGAACGCCCATGAAGCTGGTGACATGGAACCAGTTATAGATCAAGCTTTTTACTGGGTCGCCATGTGGTGCCTCCTTTCTTTCTGATATAGACAAATATGTAAAATAACGCCGCCGAACAGAAATTATCTTAAACTCTTTGAGTTTTTCACATGGCAGGTTTGTATTTTTTTAATTTTTTTTTTCGTTTTATTATTGTTTTGTTAATTTTGTTAGGAAAAAGTGAAATGTGACGATGTTATGCTAAAAAGACCTAGAAACGAAAAGCCCACAAAAGCTCATAAAATAACAGCTGTTGTTTATTGTTGTTTATGCAAATGTTTATGTCTCGCATGGCTTATAAAAATAAAAAAAAAGTATCTACATGGCTTTAGTGGAAATATGAAAAAAAAAAAGTTAAAAAAAAAATGGCGGCAGCTCTTGAGAGCTACTTACATCATTTCTCAACTTGGCTATACAAATCAGCTTATCAGGCAGACAAAACATTTTTACACTTACATACCATAAATTATTATGTATATAATATTAAAACGCAATTTAAATAAGCAGCCCGCATTACATAAACAATTAAAAATAAATATAGAAAAAAAAAACGTTTCAAAATGTTGATAACCCGCACAGTTCAGTGACTATGAAAAATTCCATCGATATTTATGAATTTCAATAAATAAATGCAGTGGCGGATTGAGGGGTTGGGCCGCAGAACCCCGCTAAATAGCTGATAGATGCACTGAAGTGTTTATTCTCAAGTTGGGATCGGGACGGGAATCAACGTTAAAGCTTTCGGATTTTTAAATGTGCGGCATGACCAGGATTTTGCATGATCTCAATATTTTCGCAGTTTAAACAATTTTTAAAAAATTCGTTGGCTATTTGCCTAGTTTTTAAGAGCTGCTTTTCGGTATTTTCTGTGGTTTTCCAAATTAAAACAGGGTCCAGAAAATTTTGTTTATTTCTTAATTATATATTTTTGAGCAAATAGTAAGCATAGTTTTTAAGAATTTCTCTTCGGGGTTCCCACGGTTTTTGGAATTACTGCTAAACGCAAGATATTCGTGATGATAGGGATTTTCTAGAAATCTAGAAATATTCGCGGTTCCCGAAATTACAGCCGGTTTTTTTTTATTGTATTACAATTTTATTAAACAATTCGTTTTTTGCATATTTTTTAAGAGCTGCTTTTTGGTATTTCTTGTGGTTTTCAAAATTAAAATCGGGTCCAGAAAATTTTATTTATTTCTTTATTATATATTTATACCCTGTACCTATAGGCACAAAGGGTATACTAGATTTGTGCAATGTATGTAACGGACAGAAGGAGGCGTGGCAGACCCCAAGTCCTTTATACCAAAATGCTTATCATAACCTCGGGTAGCGATTGAGCCATGTCCGTCCGTCCGACCGTCCGTATGAACGCCTAGATCTCGGAGACTATAAGAGCTAGAGACACGGAACTTTACCTGCTGGTGCGCATATTTCCTAAGCAGATGAAGTTTGTTGAATCATGTCAATATCTTTCCCCGTTCCCCCGCTGTAGATTTTCGCGGTTTTTAGCCACACCGATTAATATTTTCATTTGAAATTTAACAGAGCGATGCGTTGTGGATACATGCATCTATAGTAAGCTATTCGCATAGTTTTTAAGAATTTCTCTTCGGGGCTCCCACGGTTTTTGGAATTACTGCTAAACGCAATATATTCGTGATGATAGGCATTTTCTAGAAATCTACAAATATTCGCGGTTCCCGAAATAACAGCCGGTTTTTTTTTTATTGTATTACAATTTTATTAAACAATTGGTTTTTTGCATATTTTTTCTTGTGTTTTTAAAAATGTTATTAAAAATTTTATTTATTTGATTATTATACATTTTTGAACTAATTGAAAGCTTTTTGCATAGTTTTTAAGAATTTCTTTTCGGGGTTCCCACGGTTTTTGGAATTACTGCCAAGCCCCTAAAATTTTATTTTTTTATTTTAATTTTTTTGAAACAATTTCCTACCTTTTTATACCCTGTACCGTATGGTACAAAGGGTATATTGTGTTTGTGCATGCCGAAAATGTATGTAACGTACAGAAGGAGAAGTCGGAGACCCCCCAAAGTTACCTAAAGTATGATCAGAGTGACTAGAGAAGTCGATATACCCATGTCCGTCTGTCCGTATGAACGCCTAGATCTCAGAGATGGTAAGAGCTAGAGCAACCAAACTTTCAGATAAGATCCCTTATTAATCCATAGGAGACAAGTTTATTTTATTTTTTTGATATCGGGACTACATTATATAGCTCCCATAGGGGTGTTTCAAAGGACCTCGAAAAAAAGCAAAAGTTTTAGATGGATAATTCGTTTGCTTATGAAGATATCATAACCAAATTTGGCAACCGGAAGTTTTTTAGAAATCCCCAGCACTGTACCAAATTTTATCAAAATCGGTTGACTATATCATATAGGTCCCATAGGATCGATCGGTCGAAAATTTGTTTTTTGTACAAAATTCGTTGTGAATCATTTGTTTGTGAAGATATTGTAACCCAATTTGGCATTAAGAAGTTTTTTAGAGTTCCCAAGCACTATACCAAATTTGATTAAAATCGGTTTACTATATCATATAGCTCCCATAGGATCGATCGGTCGAAAATTTGTTTTTTGTACAAAATTCGTTGTGAATCGTTTGTTTGTGAAGATATTGTAACCAAATTTGGCATTAAGAAGTTTTTTAGAGTTCCCAAGCACTGAACCAAATTTGATCAAAATCGGTTGACTATATCATATAGCTCCCATAGGGCCAATCGGTCAAAAAAACGTTTTTTGCACAAAATTCGTTGTGTTTCGTTTATTTGGCAAAGAAATATCTTTTGGAGTTTGTAAGCAATATATCGGACTTGATTGCAATTTGGTGGTACAGGGTATCCCAAAGTCGTCCGCGTCCGACTTTAACGTACGCCATCTTTGTATATGTATTTATACAAAAATAAATTTAATAGCTGCAGTTTTGACAATGATCCTACATTTCATGAATCACATCATTGATTTAATGTTCAAAAATTTGTTTACATTAGAGGTTATGAAAAAAATTAAAAGCATCTCGAAAATACCTTTAACAAACCAAATTTTCTTTTTGTTGAATAGTTCTTAAAAAAACCTTTAAAAAACTTAGCTTTATACCTGTTTAAAATCCAAATGACGTTCATACAATAGAAAGCTCGATGCTGCAAAACTGTAGTATGCTTCAAATCTGCAAATAAGTGAGAGTTTCTTTATCATATCATAATATATATAAAATTAAATGTCATAAAATCAATGTCGACCGAAATTCGTCCAACTGTACTTTATACCATAGCTATATAAAGTGGAAGTTTAAAATTTCGTAAATTTAAAAAACCCTGCCACTGGAGGAAACGGTTTACGAACTACCGAATTTCCTCTTCCGTTCCCAACTGTTTCTTATACTACTCAGTCAGACTTCACACAGTTAATGCATTTTGTACTGCTCCGTAACTTTTTTTTTTTGTAAATCCGCACCTTATTAAATCGCAAATTAAACAACGCTCTCTATTTTGGGTACAATCGATATTCCTCTCCCGTCTTCAACTCTGTTTTATAACTCTCAGCCAGACATCTTACTTTGAGCGCATTTTTAATCCATTTCTTTTTTTTGTCTAAATCCGCTCCTGAACAAATTGCGAGTTAAACAACGTTAACAGTTATAGATGTTAATATATGTTGATTGACATGTTTTTTTTTTTAATTTTTCGCACCTATTTGTAGTGATTGATGAAAAGATACATTTCTCCTTTCGCTCCACCAACTCAGACTAATATTGTTTGCTTTACTTCTTAGCTATTTTTTGCTCTAAAGCAGCTTCCCCATGTCATTGTACCCCTTATGCTAATAAAGAAAAGAATTTCGAGTCTATGATTAACCATAAAATTATTCTCAACCATTTCAATATACTCAATTAGTTATCAAGTAAGATAAAAGAGGGCTTAACCAAACTAAACATAGCTATAAGAAATGTCTAAAAATACAATTCGTCAAAATTTTAATCAGTGGCTGACAGTCGTTAAGTTAAGATATTGCGGACTTTACTATGAAGCCCACACAGCAATCAATTAAAGTTAGCTCTTAAAAAAAAAGAAGAGCTTGAAGAAACAGAGTTTAAGAGCGCCGAATAAAAGATGCTCTGACTGAGCAGATCACCAAGTAAAAATTGATTTGCTGAAAAGAGATTTGCTTCTTGCAAAAGAAATAACTATTTCGAATAAAAAATTTGAAAAATTAATGATTAGACTCTTGATACACAAGTAGAATTAAGCTCTGGTTGGCTAAGAGGCCGGGTTCTTCTCTCTTGAAATCTTTTTCTTTTTGCAAAACGAATATCTATGTATGTGGAAAACAAATTTTGGAAAAATTTATGTATAGACCCTTGATCGACATGGGGAACCATAAACATTGTGATCCGTATAGAATCAAGCTTTGGTTGTCTAAGAAGACAGTTTCTTCTTTCATGAAATATTGTTCTCTGTCAGCCACTTACACGTCAAAGTATTTCAAGGTTTTTGCTATCCTTTAGGGGCCATGTATCCATATTAATTTTTAAGTCCTTGTTTGGCTCCTGGTAACTAGTGTCTTTTTTCTAATGTTAAAAAATGGTTAGGTGCAAAGAGAATTGCTTCAAAGATTAGCTTAAAGAATACCCAAATAAACAAATTTGGAAATTTTATGGATACACAAGTGTAGCCATTAACATTGTGTTCCGTCTAGAATCAAGACGGTTTCTTCTCGCTTGAAATCTTTTTCTCTCCCTCTCTATTTCGAAATTAGGAACTTGGTAACAGTAGGGAGCATTTAGCGATAAAAAAAGACTTCAGTCGTTATTTGCATTCTTGTAAATAATATCTTTTTTCAAACTTAAAGAAATGTCTTGGTGGAGATTTGCTTTAAATGTAACAGTCTTCTGTAAAATAACGCTGTTGACTTATTTTCTGCATTTAGCTTCTTCTAAAACTTGGCTTTCTACACATAAAAAATTGGCTTGGTAGAGAGAAAAGTTTTTTCAAATTAAACGCTCATCTGTGAAAGGATTATTCATTTTAAATAAAAAAAATTGGGTAAAAAGGCTCTATAAATGGATTTTCCAACCACCATATTTTTTAAATGTGGCCCACTGTAACTATTTTCTTTTTCTAACCTTAATAGAAATATCTTGATAAAATGATATTAGCTTTAAATTAAATGGAGTTTTGAATTAGCTCTCAATTCCCCTGAAATAACTCCCTCTAACTATTGTCTTTTCGAAATTGAAGAAATGGCTTTGTAGAAGATATAGGGTCATCTTTCCAAACTTGAAGAAAAAAATATTAGCTTTATATAAAATGGAGTTTTAAATTAGTTTTCATAACTCCTGATTTGTCTCCCTCTAACTATTGTCTTTTCCAAATTAAAGAAATGTCTTTGTAGAAAAAGATAGGATCATCTTTCCAAGCTAGAAGAAAAGTCTTGATAAAAAGATTTATATAAAATGAAGTTTCGAATTGGTTTGCAATACTGCCGATTTGTCACCCTCTAACTATTGTCTTTTCCAAATTGAAGAAATGGCTTTGTAAAAAGAGATAGGGTCATCTTTCCAAACTTGAAGAAAAAAATATTAGCTTTAAATAAAATGAAGTTTTGAGTTTGTTTCCAATTCTCCCGATTTGTCTCCATCTAACTATTGTCTTTTCCAAATTAAAGAAATGTCTTTGTATAAAAAGATCTTGATAAAAAGATATTAGCTTTAAAAAAAATGGAGTTGTGAGTTAGTTCCCAATTCTCCTGATTTAACTCCCTCTAACTATTGTCTTTTCCAAATTGAAGAAATGTCTTTCTAGAAAAAGATAGGGTCATATTTCCAAGCTTAAAGAAAAGTCTTGATAAAAAGATTTTAGCTTTTAATTAAATGGAGTTTTGAATTAGTTTCCAATACTCCCGATTGCTCTCCCTATATCTTTTCCAAATTGAAGAAATAATGTCTTTGTAGAAAAAGATACGGTTATCTTTCTAAGCTTAAAGACAAGTCTTGATAAAAAGAGATTAGCTTTTAATTAAATGGAGTTTTGAATTAATTCCGCATTATCCTGATTTAACTCCCTCTAACTATTTTCTTTTCCAAATAGAAGAAATGGCTTTGTAGAAAGAGATAAGGTCATCTTTCCAAACTTGAAGAAAAAAATATTATGCTTAAATAAAATGGAGTTTCGAATTAGTTTCCAATACTCCCGATTTGTCCACCCCTTGAAATTGAAGTAATGGCTTTGTAGAAAAAGATAGGGTCATCTTTCCAAGCTTGAAGAAAAGTCTTGATAAAAAGATATAAGCTTTATATAAAATCAAGTTTCGAATTAGTTTCCAATACTTTCGATTTTTTTCCATCTAACTATTGTCTTTTCCAAATTAAAGAAATGTCTTTGTAGAAAGAGTCAGAGTCATCTTTTCAACCGAGACGAAAAGTCTTGATAGAAAGATATTAGCTTTAAATAAACTGGAGTTTTGAAGAAATATCTTTGGAGAAAGAGATTTAACTCAAGTATAGGATCATCTTTATATAAATTGGTTTCCCACATGTTCAAGATTTGGTTAGAAAAAATGGTTACGTGGTTAGAGATTTGCTTCACATCAAACAATCATCTGCCAAGAGAATATTCATTTTGAAATTCTTTCAAATTCTACTCATCGGAGGGCATATAAGATTGTTTTAAACTTATTGCTATGATTACAGCTTAAGTTGAGTAATCAATTTATATTCAGCGAAAAAGACCGCCAATCGATTACTTTTGTGGCTACCCTCGCACATGCTCTATTTAAATTTATACAATTAAGCCACAATACCGCACAATTATTTGTATATACAAAAAATATACCACAATCAGCATTTAATAAGTATTGAATAAAATATTAAATGCAAAAAAAAAGGAAAAACAAAAATATGTTATACAAAGAGCTGACTGACTTGATTTTGCAATCAGCTCAAACGTGAGTCACGCGCAGCTTGATCACGAAAAACGCAACAATTGCACGAAATGAATTATATGTTAACTGAAATTTGAGTAACTTAAAACTTAATTTGGCTTATTGTTTATTCATTTGGGTTTATTTTTACTTTATTTTTTTTCTGTTGTTGTTTATTAATTTTGCGCACTCACAGATGCTCACACACACATCTACAATGTAAATGAGGTTAGAGTTTTTATGCCGGACATTGACTGTAAAGCCAAAAACCCAAAATCAAAAAGATTACGAGTGCTAAAGAGCTTTGTGTGTGAGAACCTTATGGTTAAATAATTACAAACAGCCAAACACCTACAAGTTATGCATGTATCTGCGTGTATGTAGATGTATCTCATAGATACACAACAGTGTCAAGTGGTGACTAGGGCTTTTAGTAGATGGAATCATTGCCGGTTATTGAACTTGACAACGAATGGATTTCGATTTATATGTCATTTATTGTTATGGTTATCGAATAGGAAATGGCTTGCGGCAAATGCTCAAAGTTTAGTCCTCTCTAATACATTTGTGTGTAAAATAAATGTGAAAATAATTTTGTTTGCCAAATAAAGATAAAAACGAAAAAAAAGAAAAAGAAAACTTTTCCGGCCAACTTTAGCCTAACCTATGCTTGACACAAATTTCAACTGAAAATGTTTTTCCAAGCATTTTTCGTATTTGTTGGCTAATTTATTTTATTTACGCCACATTTTGTCGTATGCGACATGATTGCGTCATATTGGCTTCTATGTAGTATATAATATATACGTGTGTTTATTTTCGAACAAGGTGTGAGAGTTCTTAACGTCACAGATACAATATGTAGTACTTATGAATGTGCTTGTGTGCCTATGTCCACTCAAGTGCCTGAATAGTTTAAAAATAGCTAGATTTTGTCATAAAACGTATTGGCCCACATCTTTTGGGCCCAATACATATACTGACCAAGTCTTCAATGTGCCTGGAATTAGCCAATTTGTTACACAAACGGCTGCAAGTGCGTCTTTAAGTGCCATTAGCAATAAGTTGTTAATAGAACACTAATGAAAATTGGCTCGGATAAAGTTCAAGAGCAGACCTAGTTTTGTAGCAAATATTTGAAAAACTTTGTCAAAAGAATTTGCGAAATTAAACTTTAGATTAGTTTTGACAAAACTACATTCTGAAATCTTTAAGCTACTTTTTCACTACTGGCGTTGTTAGATTATTTCCTTGTTAATCCTAAGTTGTATATTGCAAAGCCTGTCCCTAGCAGAAGAAAGCCTTAATTCTTCAGGAGAAGAATTTTTTGAAGCAGATTTTTTCTGTAGCAGATTCTATAATTGTAGAAGAAAGATTTTTAAGGCAGTTAAGCCAAAGTTTTACCAAGAAGAGTTTCTTTTTATTTCAATCTTCTTCTCAGCAAGGGAATAAAAGTTTTTGAGCTTATTTTATGAGATGATGAGAGATCATAAAAATGTATATGGGTTATTGGATGATTTTTTTGTATGAAATAGTGTTACTTGCCAGCATTCGATATGTAATTATTGTTTTTTTTTTTTTCAAAATTCCGATTATTAAATTAATATTTAGGTAGATTTTTTTTTTGACAAAACTATCTCGTAAATATGTTTAAATAATTGATCATTCAACAGAAGATTTAACATTAAATTCAATTTTTTGATGCTTACAAACCTTTTATAATTTAGAGCTAACTTCTACTGTATAATTATATAAATAAAAATAATTAAATTTAAATGAAGCATTCATTTTCAAGTCAAAATATTGTCTATAGCTTAAAGTTCTATTTATTTATGTTAAGAAAATTGTCCTTAACAGGGATAGGTTTTAGGACAAATTAAAAAAACAAAGTATTTTTAATAAAATTTTTTTTAATTTGTTTTTGTTTTTGTATTTATTTATTTTGCAAAATTATCAAAAATACATATATTTTTATGAATTGCAGGTTTCTTATTTTATGATCGCCAATCCAGCTTGTTTAGTAAGAGATGTCTTAGGAGTGTTAAGGAGTCCTGTTAATCAGGAGGCCATCATTTGGCCCGCTTTTCTGTCGGTCTTCTTTTCGTTTTCTTTCAGTTCGGCGCTTGTTGGAGCAGATTTTTAAAACTTTTTTTTTTAAGCCTTTTTATAGGATTTTTATTTGGGAGCCCTTTTGCCAGCCTATTACGATGTCTTTTTAGCCTTTCGTTGTAGCGGCTTGTGTGCTTATTTCTCTGGAGTTCGACGGTCTCCAGTCTGAGGTCGTGGTGCAAGGTCGAATTCCTTACATACCATTCACACCCAGTAATAAGGCGTAAGGCCTTGTTCTGGAGTGTCTGAATTCTTGAGCGACTCGAGCGAGCCGCCATACCCCAGATCTGGATAGCGTATCTCCAGGTTGGAACCACTACCATTTTATATAAGGCTCTTTTGCATCGGAGAGGCAGACGGCTGCGGTGGTTCATGAGCCAGTTCATTTTAGACATCTTTAGCCGGCAGTTTTTGACTGTGCTTTCTATATGTTGTCTGAAAGTCAGTCTGCTATCAAGGGTAACTCCTAAGTATTTAGCTTGTTTTTGTAGTTTTAGTGGTTGATTGTCTAACCAGACAGCAGGTGATGATTTTTATACCCTGTACCGTATGGTACAAAGGGTATATTGTGTTTGTGCAAGCCGAAAATGTATGTAACGTACAGAAGGAGAAGTCGGAGACCCCCCAAAGTTACCTAAAGTATGATCAGAGTGACTAGAGAAGTCGATATACCCATGTCCGTCTGTCCGTCTGACCGTCTGTCCGTCTGTCCGTATGAACGCCTAGATCTCAGAGATGGTAAGAGCTAGAGCAACCAAACTTTCAGATAAGATCCGTTATTTATCCATAGGAGACAAGTTTATTTTATTTTTTTGATATCGGGACTACATTATATAGCTCCCATAGGGGTGTTTCAGAGGACCTCGAAAAAAAGCAAAAGTTTTAGATGGATAATTCGTTTGCTTATGAAGATATCATAACCAAATTTGGCAATCGGAAGTTTTTTAGAAACCCCCAGCACTGTACCAAATTTTATCGAAATCGGTTGACTATATCATATAGCTCCCATAGGACCAATCGGTCGAAAATTTGTTTTATGTACAAAATTCGTTGTGTTTCGTTTGTTTGTGAAGATATTATAACCAAATTTGGCATTTATAAGTTTTTAAGAGTTCCCAAGCACTGTACCAAATTTGATCAAAATCGGTTGACTATATCATATAGCTCCCATAGGACCAATCGGTCAAAAAATCCTTTTTTGTACAAAATTCGTTGCGTTTCGTTTGTTTGTAAAGATATTATAACCAAATTTGGCATTTATCAGTTTTTAAGAGTTCCCAAGCACTGTACCAAATTTGATCAAAATCGGTTGACTATATCATATAGCTCCCATAGGACCAATCGGTCAAAAAATCGTGTTTTGTACAAAATTCGTTGTGTTTCGTTTATTTGTGAAGATATTGTAACCAAATTTGGCATTAAGAAGTTTTTTAGAGTTCCCAAGCACTATACCAAATTTGATCAAAATCGGTTGACTATATCATATAGCTCCCATAGGACCAATCGGACAAAAAATCGTGTTTTGTACAAAATTCGTTGTGTTTCGTTTATTTGTTATTATACCGTAACCACATTTGGCAGTAAAAAGTTTTTTAGAGTTCCCAAGCACTGTACCAAATTTGATCAAAATAGCTCCCATAGGATCGATCGGTCGAAAATTGGTTTTTTGTACAAAATTCGTTGTGTTTCGTTTGTTTGTGAAGATATTGTAACCAAATTTGGCATTAAGAAGTTTTTTAGAGTTCCCAAGCACTGTACCAAATTTGATCAAAATCGGTTGACTATATCATATAGCTCCCATAGGACCAAAAAAACGTTTTTTGTACAAATTCGTTGAGTTTCGTTTATTTCGCAAAGAAATATCTTTTGGAGTTTGTAAGCAATATATCGGACTTGATTGCAATGTGGTGGTACAGGGTATCCCAAAGTCGTCCGCGCCCGACTTTAACGTACGCCATCTTTTTCTTAGGGTATATAGAACTGCCTGGCACTTAGTTGGATTCATGGAGATGTTCCACCTGTGAGCCCATCTCTCAAGTAGGTATAGGTACTCTTGAATTCCATCTGCTGCTTCGTACTCACAGGAGGCAGAGTGAAAAATTGCCAAGTCATCTGCGTATGTAGCTATCATTAGTTTTCCGTTCTTAACGGTTTCTGTGATTTTAATAAAATAAAAATAAAATTTCATAATAATAATAACCTTGAATAAAATATACTTTAGGTTTCCATGTGTATTTTTTAGCACAAGAAATTTTCGAAGACGATTCTCAAGGCTCTATTGCATCTTAAAGAGTTTCAGTATTTCTTCTATCTTCTAATGTGAAAACAAAATATTTTCTTAAGGTTTTTGTGGGTATTCTCAGTCCTTATTAAAATGTAAATAAACTAATTTCTAGCATTAGAAGGCCTACGATTCTTAGTACTTTGTTCTATCGTGAAAATTTTCTTTATAAAAGTTTCTTTAATTTGAATTAGTCAGATGACCTCTATCCATATTAAAAACACATCGAGCAACGTATTTAAAGATAAACCTTAAGAAAAAGATTCCACTATCGAAAAGAGTTCCTGTATATTTTTTTTTTTCATATCTTAATTTCATGGTGAAAACAAATTATTTTTTAAGCTCTTCTGTTTATATTTAGTCTTTATTTACGAATTGAAAAAAAAAAGAAGAAGAAGGTCTAGAAGACGATTGTTAAGCGTGTATTTAACCTTAAAATACATTTTTAAATATTTTTATGAGCAATATTAATACATAAATCCTAATTTACAAACTTACAGAAGAAGCAACTTATGACAATTCCTGAACCTATATTCAGTCATGAAGAATGTTTTAATTTTTACATCTGAGTAGTCAGATAAGTTCCATTTTGAAAACTAAATACTTTTTCTTGGATCTTATTGTGAATATGTAAACTTTTTTATTAATTTATAATCCAAGTCAGCCATGCAGAATTTACTACATATCCAGATCACATCAGGACTCTTAGCAAGTGACACTGGACATACCGCACTTAAAAAGTTCCCTTCCTGACGTATCGATCTGTGCTAAATCAGATCTTATGATCACAGAATTATTTCACAACCAGAAATTTAGATATCTTTTTTCAAGACGGGAGACTTGGGCTAAAGGCAGCCCCTGTGGAAACCTCCGGTGGCAACAATGGTTCAAGGATGGGTCTATGAAACTAGGCGAGCAAACTTTTTTATTTATTCAGATAGCGAAACTGTTATCAGGGCACTATCATCATGGAGCATCTCATCCAGGATGGTTAAAGAATGCCATAATTATCTCCATCTCCTGACTTCCTTAAAAAGAGTCGTGCTATATTGGGTACCTGGACACTCAGGAGTGGATGGAAACGCGATCGCTGATGATCTAGCATGACAGTGCCTCCACCCAAACTACATCTACTGAGCCTTTCTGTGGTATTGGTTGGTCCAAATGGGCTGCAGGAGAACATAGGAGATACTGGCTCTCCTTACCGGGACTACGACAAGCAAAAGCGCTCAAGACAAAAGGTCGTGGCAGAGTGGACTTAAAACTCCTGGTTGCATACCTATCTGGACACCACACTGTAAGATACCGTCTACAGAAAATGGGTCTATCGAATTCTTCAGAGTGTAGACGTTGTCTCGAAGATGATGAAACCACCAGACATATTCTCTGTGACTGCCCAGCGCTGGTGTGGGACAGAGCCTGTCACATTGGAATGGAACGGATAAGTTCTTTCCATCTTACCGCTATTCATTAGGAAAGTGGAAAGTCTTTTGCATTAATTTATGGGTACTGTACAAAAAATTTTCTGTTAGCAGTGCTCCACCTCTATGTGAGAACACCATGCAGGAAAAAAAAAAAACCCAGTACCAAGCAGAAAAAAGACATTTAAGATACTGTTTAAGTCTAAATAAAAATAAAAAGTTATCCTAAAGAAGATAATAATGAGAAAGTCGGCAATAGGTAAAGAGTAAGGCAATGTCTTTTGAGGGGAATGTCTTTAATTATTAAATCTGATTCTACGAAAAAAGATTTCCTAAAGTAGATTAAATTAATTAGAAATCGGCAAAGATTTTTAAACGTATTTATATAATCGGTTCCTTTTAAAATTATTCCTAACATTAAATTCTAACAAAAAAGTTTTCCTAGAAAAGATAAAATTTTAGAGCAAATGGCGTTAAGCAAAGACATTTGAGACATTTCTAAAACCTAAATACTTTTAAGAAGAGTTTCTTTATAAAAGTGTCTTTAGTATTCATATGAAAATATAGATATAAGAAATTATGAATAATTTTTAGCTATTGTATGTAAGCAAATTCAAACCAAAGCTTAAATTTTCTCATCTATTTCCATAATTTTAATGCCTATGATATCGAGTAGAGGCCTGAAAAAGTGTTTCGAAGAAACGAATCATATCTTTTTAATATAAAGAAGCTTATCATTTAGGTGTCTAATCTAGAAACCCTAACTAAGAGCTATTTTATGAATTACCGCAACTTCTTAAATTTGCTGTATCTGTCTAAATATCAAACTTCCTGCTTTTGTTTTTATCAGGATAAAGCTGCTCATAATTTTCATGTTTATTCTGGTTACTCTAAATAATGCCTTTTTTAGTAAATAACTGCAGCTGCAGAATGGTTTTTTTTTTAAATAACAAACTTTTATCGGTGGTATAGAAGCACATTATTCTCATGTCTGATCTAGTGCATCAAAGAAAGGGCTTCTTTAGTAAATTCTTGCAGCTTCTGCAGTCTATCAATATGTCAATTTTGTATACATTAAGCTTCTTGTTTTTGCTGCAGACTATCATTGGAATGTATCTGCATGAAAAAGCTCATCATTTTGGCGTCTAATTTTGGAACCCTAACCAAAGGCTTCTCTAATAAACCACTGCAGTGCTCAAATCTTTGCGAATATTATCTTTCCAAGTATCAACCTTACAGCTTTGTTTACTTCTGCTGACTAGCTTTGGTATACATCATCATGAAGTATCTCAGCACCGCTCTTCTAGTAAATCTCTGCAGTTTCTTTAATCTGCCCGTATATTATCTCTCTAAATATCAAACTTCCTGCCTCAATCTGAAATTACACATATGCAATATCAGCACTCAATCTATCAATATCATCCAATACTAGATGCAGATGTTATTCATTTTTATATTCAGCTTATCAAACCATAATGAAAATAAACAATATGTGAATGTTTCTATTCAGACGGACTTGCTTCCAAAGTCATCTATATCGAATATGTTCGATATGTGTACACAAACTACACGCAAAGTCTATGGATATCTTGTCCCAACAATAAACAACAAACAAACTCTATAAATACAAAACATAAAAGCCGCATTGATAAATCATATATCGGAAATTGTAGGCGGGGATTGATTCGTCAGAACTAAAGCAGCAAATCACGGAAGACACGCAAAATACTCATGCTATGAGGCAGTGGCGTAGGCAAATGGGGGGAGAAAATTAGAGAAGCATATACATTTCAGTTCGAGCTTCTTGATTTTGATATAAGATATATAGATAGAGGTACTAGCTAATATTAATCACGTGCATATTTTTTAAAAAATTCCGATTATTTATCGAGTTATCGAAAACTGAAAATTTAGATATTTTTTTTAACGTTTCTTTGACAAGTCATATCTTCTAATTGCAAAGTACGTATACACGTACATATTTTTTGAAAAAAATTCCGATTATGTATCGAGTTATCGAAAACTGAACATTTCGATTTTTTTTACGTTTCTTTGTCAAGTCCTAATGAAAAAAGATATTTGCATACATTTTTTTATTAAGAGATACTTTTTTTTTAAATTCAAATTCGATAAAATACTTCCCTGGGAAACGGGGTAAGATATTGACATAGTTCAACAAACTTCATCATCCAAGGGATTATGAGCACCAGCTGATAAAGTTTCGTATCTTATAGTCCCCGAAATATAGACAGACAGACGAACGGACGGACATGGCGCAATCGCTTGGACTTTGGGCCTGCCACGCCACCTTCTGCCCGTGACATACATTGCACAAATCTAGCATACCCTATAGGTAATAGGTACAAAAATTCTACGCCACTGCTCTGAGGGAACTGTCTGGATTCTCAGGGGTCTGCGGAGCATAGGCAATAACCCGACTGACTCGCCTGTTTATTATTTATTTATTGCGGCGCGTTACACATAACGGCCGCTGTTGGCACTGGCAATGATGAAGGCTACAACAACAATAAAAAAAAAAACACATAAATGCACACACACACGCACATAGATACATATGCATTTACATAGTATGCCTTTGATTAGAGCTGTCGCTGTTGTTGTTGCTCTGTTGCTATTAAACAAAAGATGCAGCAAACTGCGAACATTGACATGGCTGCAACAAAGTGGGCAACTCTATGAGTGTCTATGTGTGTATCTGTGTGCAACACCATTAGTGTGTGTGCGTGTACAACGGCAGTTTAGTGTTCGCATTAATGCAGCGGGACAATTACTTTTATGCTCACACTCATAACACTCATACGCCATGTCAGCCAAGCCAAACGCATTGGGTTAAAGTTCATTGGAACATGTTGCGCTTGGCATTCGTCAGTTTTGAAGTTTAAAACTTGTTGTTTTTTGCTGAATTTTGCACTTTTGAAGGTGGAGCATGTTAAGCCTGAGATGAACTTTGGTGATTGCAAGACGGACTTTATGATATATAGTAATTTAGTTCGAATCAGCATAATTCTAATATAAGACTGCTTTAAGATTTTGTATGTTTTAGTTTTTAGATGAGGCATTTATTTGCTTTAGGAATTGTAAGTTTTTATGGTAGAAAGTAAAACATTGCTTTATACTGCATGGATATGGTAGGTATCGGCATCGGTATCGGTATCAAGTTTCTAGATCGGGCAGAAAAACAGAATTTTTTTAGTGTAAGTGCTGTGAGGCACTTCTGCATTTCTGCCCAAGAAAGCCGATATCTGCTATGAAATATGGATTTTGTTAAAAAAAAATGTACACTTCTTGCCCAGATAGCGCATCAAAACCTATCGAAGGAACTTATTTTCTTCTATGGTGAGCATAATGAAAATTTCGTAGGGGGTCTAAACTTTATTCATATTGTGAATTTTGACTCTATAGTAATAAACACAAAAATGCTTAATAAAAGGCACTCAAAATTTGGAAGAACTTTAGATATTTTGAGATGTCTGGAAGCACAGACCCTACCCCTCTGTAAACGCCACTGATGTTGTGGTACTAAAGATTTGAGGAACTTGTAAGTTTTAATCGGCGTTTTGGAACCCAACAATCTGAATCTTTACGCTTTAGTTCGTAAATTATTAAAAAAAATTTTAAAAATTTTTTCTCTTTTTGTATTAACTTAAAAAATTGTTTGAAAATTTTCAAATATTCATAGACATTTTTAAGTTTACTTTAAAGCAGGAAAATAACTTTTGTAGATCGATTTAATCAAAAATATATTTAATAAATAGATAAATTAATATAATAATATGATACAAAATAAATTGAGGCTTGGACCTCCAAAAAGTTCACACAAGATCGATTGAGTCAAAAATATATATAACACATAGCGGGGTCATGTCAGTTTTTGGTAAGCTAAGGGTCATTTCCGAAATAATTTGCTGCGTAGAATCCAAATCCGGGGTCAGAATTGGCCCAACACGTCAGGATATTTGAGATATTTGAGGTTATGTAGCCGAAAAACGTCGTAATTTCCTACTTTTGAGGTTATGAGATTGCAAAAAATTTTTGTGGTCTGACTCTGCAGTTACATCATTTAGTACCACTCTTACCCTTTAATTTAAGATTTCAAAATTATGGCCATTCGAAGTTACGAAATATATCTTTTTTAAATTAATATTAAAAATAAAAAATAATAAAAGTGTGCATTTATTATAACATATCGATAAACATTTTTGAAACTAATATACCTTAAATGTATAAAAAGCTAAAATTGAAATTTATTTGACAAAAAATAAGCAACAAAAGCTCTTAAAAGAAGTTTAAGCTTGTAGATAAAAAAGTATTAAATCCTGTATATAATAAATATAACAAAAAATGTTATTTGTTGATAACCAAAGCTAATCTTTAAACTATTATTATAAATACGAGTTGAAGGCCTCAGTAACTATTTCTCGTTAAGCCAATACAAAATTAAACACTAGCTTTAATTCGAAATAAAGTAAAAATTAATATTATATATATATTATTTATGTATATAAAAAACGGAGCTACAACGATTTTCTTAATTAAAACGAACAATATTCATGTACAAAATTCATAAAACTTCTTTTCATGTGAAGCTCTAGCATGCAATAATTTATATGCATATTAATAATATATTAAAATATTTATAATTAATTAAAAAAAAACTACAAAGTCACTGAACCTTGTGTCCAGTCCAAGCCATAATAACTTTTTCTTTTATTTTTCAGTTATTATTAATAAATATTGCAATTGCACAAAAGTTTTAAATAAATCACTGTCAAATTTTTTTTAGCTTATTAAAACTTGTGGGCGCGGCTTTTGAAGTAGCCAAGTTTCAGTTTTAATTTGAAAGCAACAGTTTTTTGTATCTTTAGATATAAATTTGTAGCTATATCTTATAAATGTGTATTTGTGGTACACTTTCGTATTTACTTTTTTGTATCTAACGTGCTTTGCGTCAATCATGGATTCATGTCTTACATTTCCGTTTGAAGATATGCTTTTATTTTTTTTTTGGTACTTGAATATGTATCTGCAAATATTCTGGCTGACTTTTTGCAATATGCCAAACACGTCGCCATCAATATCTTTTTCGTGTTCGTTGAAATCGTCGCCATCGTCATATGGCACATTAATCTTTTTGACGAAATCTTTTTGCAACGTGTTCTCATAATTTTAGGAACGCCTTTTCAAAACGTTTCATTTGGCAAACGGCTGAAGAAAGCAGCATTGTGGGTTATATGCGAAGTTTTTATACACTTTTTGTTAGGACAAATGACGCATTTTTAATGATATGAAATATAATGAGGCTTGAACGCCTCGAAATGTATTAGTTTCTATAAAACATTTTTGTAGTAAACTTAGTCAAAAATCGAATTAGGTATGAAGTTTTTTGAGAATACGCCTCGGGAATGTTTGTTTTTGTAATTTAAGGCCCATACGCAGTTCGAAAATTTCCATATGGAAATTATTGCATATTATTTCAGATGGAACCACCACACCTAGTGAAGTAGTGGCGCCATCTAACGTTAAGCAGTTTTAAAATTAAAAGATAACACTGTTTTGATTTGTTATCTGCGTAGACTTGTCAAAAATTTTTAATCCAAATTTTTCGTGACTATTTTTTGTATATGAAGTTTTTCATTCCGTTCGTAAATTTTAAATCCAAATACGTATAGAACTAATAAGAAATTGTATCTTAATTTAAAAATGGGTATATATGAAATAGTACTCAATCAATTCTATATTCGATCTGCCGGAAATATATAAAATATTAGTTATATATATATTGTTTTAAGCCCGAATTTAATTTTTTTTATTGGTGCACTGATCAATCAACCCTGTAATGAACAGGATTCTAAGATACAAAATTTATTTGCTATGCTAGGATAGACTGAAATTTTATTTTTTTAATTTTTTTTTATCATTAGAGAAGGAACTTAGCTTAAGAACTTTAATTTAGAGCCTTCCATGACTAAGCTACAGGGGCTCCATTTTCTTGTAGCTTTTCAGAGTATTTTTCCGACCAACGTTTAATAAGAAACTTTGAGAAAATTTCATTTTAACTACTTTACATTTAAAGCTCCAAACATTCTAGATAAAAAATTGAAAATGAAGAATTTGAAATTTTTTTTTTCCAAAGATAAGACTTTAATATTTGCTCAGATTTGTAAGAAAAATTTAAATTTTGTTGGTTGATTCTGTATCTACAGACAAAAAAGAGAGAAGTTCTTTTAATATTCTTTAAAATTTTTCTGTGAAGAATTGAGAGAAGAATTCCATACGATTCTCTAGTTTTTAGATACAAAAATAACTTTGATACGTTTTTTTTTACATTTCAAGCTTCAGAATCTTACAAAAAGAACGATATCTTCATATTTCTTACTCGGGTAGGAAAAGCAGTTTTTTTTTTTTTAATTCCTTTTTAATTATAATTAATTGCTTAAAAATTTAGAGACAAGTTTGTTGAATTGATGAGACTATCAGACATTAAAAAAAAAATTGTGTAAACAATGCTAGAAAAATAGTGTTTACTTTTAAATCGAGAGATGGAATTTCCATTAAGAATGAGTGATAGCTTCTTTATAAAGATATCGGCGAAAATAAGTGAAGAGGGCAACCTTTTAGGTCGATCTCTTCGATTTCGATAATTTTTAACAATTAAAAACATTCGTATATATCATATATTCATCTTTTATTTATATTTTTACACGACTACATCGAAGCAAACGGTTGGGTTATAGGTGTTAGATGTGTGGCCTATAAGTATGTACCATATGTTTATCTGTTCCCTCGTAACTTCTAAACTGCTTATTATAATTTGACAAATGAGATATCGTTGGAAGCATCTTTTTCGTCCGCTGGTTATAGGTTATGTGAAGTCACAATAAATTGAATATGGTGCCCTCAAAAGTAAATTAAGTCAAGAATAGAAAAAAAAATTGTATGTATAGGTAATTTTTTTTAATATAAATTTTCCGATTTAAATCTAGTTTTATAGAAAAGTAATTGTACGAAAATAAACTACATAAAAATAAAATTTTTATAAAAATCCACTTAAATAATATAATATCTTTGGATTGTACTTTTCTTTGTACATATAATATATTCAGAAATTAAATTTCCCACAGATTTTGTATGCATATTTTCCGTTTAAAATTATTATATGTTTTCATTTCATCGTTTTTCAGACTTTGTTTTGGGGCTGAGTTAATTTCTAATTTTTTAAAAAATATTCTAAGTCGCTAAAAAGCTCTTGTGCTTAAAAAACAAAATCTGTGGATTTGCTTAACCCATCGTTTCTATACATTTTGTATCTATAAGTTTATACAAACAAAAATAGCTCTTTAATTTTAAAAATAATTTCATACAAAATTTTTGGATAAGTCCATAATGCCGCTTTACACTACAGTAAGTGTATTAACGAATAGATTTGTTTGGCATTTATAATTATTTGATTTAACGTATTTTTATCCCCATTTATTTTTCTTAGCTTTGTTTGTTTTTTTTTTCGTTTTGTTTTCTTAAGCAAAAGTTTATTTACAAATTTTTGCTGTGAGTGATATTTTTTTTTTTACTTGCTTTTTCTCAGATTTTCAAACTATTGACGGTTGTTTAATTTCAAACTTAATTTATAGCTCTTGATGTCTTGAACACTTTGTGCCATAATTTAAGTTCAAGTTCATTTGGCCAGCCCCAGAGCATAATTCTAGCCAGTTTGTTTTCTAACGGCTGCTTCTTTGTTTTCAACGCGTTTTGTTTTTGACCTTCGTTGTTACCACAAGTTGTGTATGTAGCTGTACAAGCTACAAGATACAATAGTTAATCTTTAAATCTGAGCTGTTGAAAAGTACAAAATAAATAGTCTTACCAGCTGCGTATAGCTGTATGCTGTATCTGTGTATCTTTCAATCGATTTTTAATGTTTGGAGAATGTCTTAAGCATAAAACAATAGTCAGCCTTAGCTGCGGGTTTGTTAACCTAGGGAAGCGCGAAAGGCATGCCAAATGTGCCATGAAATTGTATTTTCCCTTTGTTTTTTTTAATGTATTGCATATAAACCTAGTTAGTTTTATACACGTGTAGATGCTGCTATATAATATTATTTATGATAGCTGTAGAACGTGTATTTTAAACTAAAAGCTACTTTTGTATCTAGCTTAGCCCAAAAGATACTTTTTTATGTACTAGCTGCAAAAATTAGCATAAGCAGCTGCATTATAAGCCTAGAGATACTTTTGTTACTGCTAGCTGCCAAACAGCATTGACATGTGCTATATAAAGATGTATTACAAACCTAAAGATACGTTTGTAACTGCTAGCGCAAAATCAGCATTGACATGTGCTTTTTTAAAGATACTTTTACAACTTGTTAAGATTAAAAGATACAATTTTATCTGCTTAAGCACTAAAGATACTCATGTATTATATCTTCTAGCAGCGAAAAACTGCTTGTAATGCAATCAGCATTAACATGTGCATTATAAAGCTAAAAGATACTTTTTTATCTATTTTAGCCCAAAAGATACTTTTGTATGTACTAGCTGCAAAAAACTGCACAAACAGCTGCATTATAAAGCTAAAGATACTTTTATAGCTGCTTGCTGAAACATCAGCATTGACATGTGCCTTATAAATCTAAAAGATACTTTTGTATCTACTAGCTGCAAAAACAGCATTAACACGTACTAGCTCATATAACATCGATTAACAACACAAAACAAAAAAAAAAAAACATACAAACTAAGTATGCGAAACATGACAGAATCAAGCAGCAGCTCATTGTGTAGATACACTATCTTTGTGTTGTATCTTTTTGTGCTGTGCTGTTGATTAGACACATACTCACATATTAAATGTTATGACAACAAATGAGGTTGCAAAACGCAGCAGACACAACATGCAATAAAAACAAAAGCTACAAAAAGTATCTCAGCTACAACAGACAACAAAAAAAAAAAGTTAAGCTTAGCCGACACACTTAAAATTTAGTACATCTCAATAAAGAGTAAAAGAGAAATGTGGCGAAAAAAAGTGAGTCTGCTGCTTGTCTGCGCATTGATAAAAAGTCAATTAAACTGAATTACATTGGCAAATCGATACAAATGCATCTCAAACATACCATTAGCTGAAAATGTTAAAGAAAGTATCTACAGTTGGCTTGCATGTTAATGATTCTCCGCTTGCTATGGTAATTGTAGCAAGCCAAGTGCGCGTCACATACGAAGTTGTTCTTCTTTTTGCAGCTCCCGATCTATGGGCATGAGCGTGAAGCGCAGCTTGCGTTTCGTTACGTTCCGCTGCGTGCATAGCCAGTAGCAGAGCAAGCAAGCAACCAACCATCCAGACAGTCAGTCAGTCAACCAGACTGTCGCTTAGTCAGTCATACAGCTATCTATCTCATTCAGAGAGCCGTCTACCACCCTACTGCCAAGTCAATAAAAAGTTTCATATATGAGTTTGTAACAAGGGAAAAGCGCACCAGCCGAGTGGGAAAACTAGTCGCTTTAAAGCGTCAAAGCTCAGATACTCTTGCGGTCTAGTTAACTGGTCAATATGTAACTATAAGATACAGTGGTAAAATTTTTTTTTTAAAATGAGGCAAAAAAAATAAGCCTAAATAGAGAATTTAAGACAATTTTTTTGAAGAAATGTGTTGCTTTGTTTGTTCTCAATGTTTTTGAGATACTTTTCGTACTTTAAATAAAATTGATAAGACAATCAGTTGGACGTGTTTTGCAAAACTAGTCGCTTTAAAGCGTAAAAACTCAGATACTGTTGCGGTCTAGCTCAATATGGTCAACATGTAACTATAAGATACAATTTTTTTTTTAAATGAGTAAAAGCTTAACTCTGAATAAAGAGTTTTAGAAAATTTTTTTGCGGTTACGGGGTGCTTGGGGCTTCTCATAGCTTTTGAGATACTCTTTGAACTTTTTATAAAATTGCTAAGACGATCAGTTGGACTTGTTGTATCTGTGGCTTATTTAATGGAAAGGTTCAGATATTTGTGGTGTGTCAGAAATCTTTTTCAGCCGAATTTTATTCCAACAGAGGCTATGATAAAAAAAAGCTTCAATTAAGGCGTTTATAGAGTCAATCTTAATCAAAAACTGAGGAAATCTGAATAAGCAATCCAAGCAATGATGACAAAGTTGCTTTCCAGAGATTTAAAAGTTTGCTACGTTTCCAAGGGTCAAAGTTTTATCATCATTACTATCTAGCAAATCTACATTAAGTACGTAAAATATACATTGAAGTATACGACCATATTTCATATTTTCAGTGAAAATTCAGAATCATGATGTTGAATACAGATATTTCAAAGCGGTAACCCCCAGAGTCCTCCAAGTGGATATGAAAAAAAATAAGACTTTTAGCACTTTTTTAAACTGAGCAACGATTACATTGCCTTAGTTGCGAGTTAAAGCGAGGTGTATATTAAATGTAATTTTAAAACAAAATGCACAAATTAAATATTATTTTGAACTTTGTAAATATATTGAATCCATAACTGGATGAGAGCCTGGAACCTGAAGCACATGCTCAAATATAAAGAGGACTTTCAATTCTTATTTAAACTACACAGGGATAAGTAAGATGTACATAAAATGTAATTATAAAAAAAATTCACAAATTAAAAATTAAGCTTTAATACTATCAATTAAATTATAATATATATACAATACATTTTTATAAAAGTTGTCAGCTTAAAGTTTTTTAAATTTTCTTTGGATCAAGACAATAGTAATAAAAAAATTAAATTTAGCCCATTACTTAAATTAATAAATAAATAAAAAATAAAATTAAATTTATAACATTTTAATTTGAACAAAATTGTATCTTTTATCTTGCCAATGTTGCTGAGATACGAAAATTTTATGTTTTTATTAGGGACAGTTTTAAATTAATTGCAAAAATTTTAGAAATTTTGTAGAAATGACTACAATAAAATGAGATGACTTTTAATGAAATAATCAGCAGAATAAACTATTTTTCTCAATGAAATGGAATTTTGACTGGAATTTGCTGCAACATTGTACAGCAAAGTAAATGAAGATACAATTTAGTAGAAGCATAAACTTTTCTAAAATCTCTAATAATATAAATGCGATTTTTTTCAACCAAGAGATTTCAAACAAAAGCTGCGGCTTTCGAGCTAAGCATCTTTTGAGATTTCCTGAAGAAAGCATTGGTTCCTGAAGTCACTCTACTGAACCCATCAATTTTTATTTCTTTCCAGCCCTTTTAGTTATTAGGTAAAGTTATTTAATGTCGAAAAAAATTACAATCTTTGATAGGCTTTTTATCTAGTGCAGTTAATAAATTTTTTTCCTCCAGCTTTTAAATTTTTCAAGATACACTACTACTTGAAGTCTCAAATAATTAAAATATCTTAGTAGCTATGGCTGTAGCTCCTCCTCTCTGTAGCTTTAGTTTTTAAATTTAAGCATACAGTGTAAAATAAATAAATAAATAAATTAAAATATTTCGATAGGCTTTATATTAATATAAAAGCTTTTTCGGCAAAAGTTCTTCGATACAGTCATTTAAAGTTGGAAAGGATTTATATATTTTTCTTATGATTGGCTTTGTAATTTTTCCAAATATAATTTAAGCTACTGATTTTTAAAGTAAAGATTTTTTTTTTGTACCAGCTTTTCTATTTTATGAGATACAGCCATTTGAAATTTAGAATCATTAACAAACTTTATATATCATATTTATTTCTAATGTAGTTGGCAAAGCAAGTGATTTACAATAATAGCTTATTCGGCAAAAGTTCTTCGATTTTCCAAGCTACAGTCATTTGAAGTCGGAAAGGATTTATATATTTTATGATTCGCTTTGTAATTGTTCCCAATATAAATTGTTTCCAATTAAATTTCTGATTCTAAAGTAAAAATTTGTTTGTTAAAGCTCTTCTATTTTATGAGTTACAGCCATTTAAAATAAGGAATAACTAAAAAACTTTATTTATTATATTTTAATTCCTATAGTTTTTAGGCAGTTGTTTCAAAAATCCGCTTATTTTGGCAAAAGCTATTCGATTTTCCAAGATACAGTCATTTAAACTTTGAAAAAATTTACACTTTTCGTTTTGCTACTAATTCAAATATACGATATTTTATGTCCAAGCTCTTTTTAAAAACGAAATTATTTTAGTGCAAGCTCTTCAATTGCAAGATTTAGTCAATTAATAGCGAAAAAATTCATATTTCGATTGTCTTTGTAATGGTTCCTATTATTTTTATTAAAATAATTTTTTTTCTGCCAATCTTTGATTTTATTTTAGTTCTTAATATAGTTGGCGCTATTTTTGGCCAAAGCTCATCTATTTTCCAAGATACAGTGCTTGAAAGTTAGAAACATTTGGCATTTTTTTTTGCTAATGAATTCGGAGATACAGCCATTTAAAATTTCTAGTAATTAAAGCTTGGCGAGGGGTTTTCTATTGCTTTGTAATGCAGTTCTTGTTAAGGCTACTGATTCAAAATACGCTTGCTTTTCGACTAGCTTTTTCAAGTATTCGCGTTATAGCCATTAAAGGTCAAAAAAAAATTAAAACTTTACGACAGCACAGTGCAGCAAGCATAAAGAATGTAAAAACTTTTTCAGATTCCTGTTTCTTTCCAGAGAAACTTTTTCACAAAGTAGCTAAAGCTACCCTTGGCCAGGGTATTAAAAGAACCGCATAGAATTCCTTAGCGCACACACACACCCAGACACAGATAAGGCATTTTTATGTGCCGCAATGTCTGACCAACTCACGCCTAGAGCAGGTGAGGAACAGCTGTCCAATGTCCCATGTCGGCTGGCTCCTGTCTAGCTCTGGGACACGACAGACTGGCCAGCCAGCTAGCAAGTTTTGTTGGTCACACAGCGTGCAGCTTGATTAAAAATTTATATACATGCTAGATACTATATAAAAAATGTTTAAAAAAATTTCCGGTTCTAAAGAAAGTGCATAGCACAGATACAAGCTACAAAATATGCAGCTACATTGTTTGCTGCCAAGAGACAAATATTTGTCTAAACAGAGCATAAAAATTCCAATAAAAAGCACACAACTCTTTTATAATTAAGCAACATAAAAAAAAAACAAAATAATTATAATAAAAAAAAATATATTACTTTTAGTTGGCTGCACTTCAGGCGTTGTGTAGTCGTCGTTGTTGTTGTTGTTGTTGCTTTGTGATATTTAAACTTCACTTTGTAGATTTTCTTTTATTTTTGTAAATAATTCTTTAAATTTTCCACTTTTCTGCAGCTACTTTCTGCTCAATGAAATTTTCATTTGCACGAGAGCACAATGAGGGCGCACAGTGGAGCTGGAGCAGCACAAAAACTCAAATAACATACAAACACACACAGTTACGCACGTACACACACACGTACACGAGATACACGCTCACACCAATACGTCGGTAAAAACGGAGTGTTTGTTTATTAGAGTAGACTGACGTCTGTAACTGTAAATCGAAGCTTTTGGAGAGTTTAGCACGCGTTGCCGGTGAGCACCATAGATAGACTGTGCTGCATTCTATGCTGACAGGCTACAGCAACCCGCATCAGCTGCGCGTATCTGCAAGATACACAAAAATGTTAAAGCCGGCATGTTAAGTTAACAGCGGCAAAGAGAGAGAGTGAGTGAGCGAGAGCGTGCGCCTGCTGTTAACTGCTATGATTTTCCTTTGATAGCTTTGTTATGACTGCACATACAATCATTTAATCGGTATATGACGATCTATTTTGATTTTCAGATACATTTAGCTCTCACGGTTTATTTTATGCAACCATTTTTTTATTAGCACTTTATAAACTGTATGTATGACTGTGGTGTCTCCATAACTAAGGCCTATAAAATATGTATGAATGCCGTAAAAGTTATATAAAACACTCGTGATGGGGATTTAGCTACAGCTGCATCACATTTTTCTTTTTTGGTAATTCAATTAGCAAAAGGCTACAATATGGAACCTAGACCGTGACATTAGAACAGCTTGATATATTGATGTAAAACATTGAGGGAGTAATGAGGTGCTAAGGTATAGTGAACGCTCGAAAGTTGAAACAACGATTTATAAATAAGAGCTTGGCAAAAAGGAAATTTTACAAAAAATAGAATTCGAGTGATCAATTGAAAGACAATTTTGAAAATTATGGAAAAACAAGAAGTTTTAATCTAGGTAAGTTTAGTAAATTTGGTCTAGCACTAATTCCTTAGTCCATAGCTCACCTCAGACAATGCCAACTGAGCGTAATATATTATTATGAAACCGAAGCTAGTTTAGTATCAGGTAAATAGTGATGTTTTTGGCCAGCCGAGGTTTCGGCTTAAATGTTTAATTCTATACAGTGGGTACTTTTGCCCAACTAGCAGTCTAATTAGGACACTAACAATAGGTACCCTATGCAGACGAAAGGTATATTGAAGCTGCTATACGCAATAAATTTGTAGCAGCTTGAGGCAACAAGGTATTATTCAGTCCCAAGAAGGAATTACTATATTGTATAATAAGTAAAGAAGAGCGACCTACAAGTGAATGAGAATGAGTCAAGATCGAGATAAAGAAGGAATTTCTGTATTGTATAATAAGTACAGGAGGGCGACCTACAAGTAAATGAGAATGAGTCAAGATTCGACAAAAATATTGCAGATCGAGATAAAGAATTTGACCCAAATTATGGCGACTATGTAATTAATTTATGAAATATTGATTAGAATTTAATTTCCCTTTTGTTTAACCGTCCTTTTTTATATAAGACTTTTTAATTAGTTTACCTTTTTAAATCATGTCAGCGAATACACACAACCTTAATTTAATTTTATAATGTTTAAATAATTTGTTTTTATATTAATTATTTTTAGTCCATAATTTTTCTTTATAGCGCACCCATCTGGGACTATAAGAGCTTTTGTTAAATGTAGGGGAAAGGCTTGTAAATTGGGACACCATAGCTTTTTTAGCCATATCTCGACATTGAACACACATAGGCATCAATACCATTGGAAAGAGAAAAGAAAGAGCTATAAGAAAAAACAAATCATTTGAAATTTATAAAAATAAGCATTTTACAGACAATTTTCAAAAGAGCTTGAAAGCCACCACCAAAAAAAAAAGGCTTGTAAGTTGTCACACCTGCAAATATCGCTGAAAATTTGAGAAAACTGAAATAAAAATGCATGATTGCTAAAATTTATGAAAATTTATTGATTTTAAATTTAACTGAGCATTAAATTGAATTTAAAAAAACAAGAAAAATTTAACTTTCCAGAGAAGTCAAAAATTTGTTTTTGTGATCGGTTTTTCTTGGTCGCCATACTAAAAATGAATTGTTACGGAAAATATTGAAAAAATATATCCGAAAACGGCAGAAAAATTCACTAAAAACATTAAAAAAGTCATATAAATAATATGGGAATGGAAAAAAATTGTGCCAACTTACAAGCCAAAAAGTGTGTCAACTTACATTTTTGAAGCCATTTTGGAATGCATTGAAAAAAGAGAGAGGGAATTTTGGTGTTTTCATTACTGGAACATCAAAATCGACTAGGTGTCCCAACTTAAAAGCCTTTCGCCTATTTATTATCTCCACTTTTTTGCTCAAGGGACTAACGATAATTAAACAAATCTTATTTTATTTTTTTTACAATTAAGAAATGAATTGTCTTTTTGTTTAATGACTCTAAAAATATTTCTCTGGGCTGGATGGTCGCTACTCTTTTATCGACTGTGGTTACAGAGGCGGTTTAAAGATTTTGAAAGAGAACTAGGATGAAAGGCGAGCTTTATAAAAGGTTTGGCTTGTTTTCCTCAAATCTCTTCAGTCTTCTTTCTTTACCAGTGAATGTTGCGGAGATATCACGTGACCCAGTGATGGTTCTCAGGTGATGCTTGCATAGTTCCAGATGGATTTCAGTACGGTGTTATATAGGAGGACTTTATATGCCAGTATAAGTGGAGAGCGAGCGTTTATAAGTCAGTTAAGGTTATTTGCTTTAAGTTTTATTAAATTTTATGTTTTATAAAATTTTATTTATATTAAAAATAATTCTAATTTTTTTCGTGGAGCTTTACAGTAAAAAATTTTATTTCGCAAAGAATGAATAACATTTTTTTCTGATGAATCGTGGAGAGCGTTGCTAAAAAACTTTCGTTTTCAGGATTTATTAAAACCAGAATATACACAAAAAAAATCGAAAGGGGTCAGAAAAGCTTAAAAAAATAGCTAAGTAATATTTACTGATGATGAACCTGTCAAATGTGTTCAAAATTTAATGTCCAAAGAGAGCCGGAAGCAGCGCATAACAACAATAACAACCACTAATGATCTACACGTCAAGTGTGTCCAAGATTTAAAAATTATCGATTCATCATTGTAGACATTGTGAAAAAATGAAGACATTTTGTAAATAACTAAAGCGTTTGCGAAGCTTCAAAAATCATCTTAATGCTTTATATTATACTGCATTGGTACTTTGTTAATTATTTTTCAAAAAATTTTATTCGTTGAAGATGGTGAACAAATCTTGGCAACCTGTCTAAGATATCCCAGCTCAACTGGCTGGATTAGCAATTTCAAAATAAGAAAACAGCAAATTATAAAAATAAATGCATTTTTAAAAATTTCGCAAAATTACAAAATAAATTGGCAACCTTCCAATTCGCATTTCTCTTCAAAGTTCAGTAAACTTAGAAGTCGGTTTCAAAAACACTATTTTGACTTGATTTGGGAGACCGAAAGTATTGGCTACTATATGACGAAATAGATTTAAATTAGATTTCCAAACGATTTTCATTTATATACGATCACACTATTAATTAATCCTGCAACAACTGTCAACTCTCCTGAGTGAATAAATATTTTTAGAATCAGACTAATGTTTCGACTGTCTGCTGTACTTATTACTAACACAAAAACCATCACTTAAAGTTTTTACTGTATATAACCGACAAAATGTTACGCTTCCGAGCATTTCTACGCTTCAAACAAACCAACAACAACAACAAAGGCGCCAAACTGCAAGCGTAACAAAAAAAGATACATTAATAAAACAACAACAAGAACTAACGAGAACCAACAACAACAACAAAAGAAACAAGACAAACTGGTCAAAAAATTACAGTTGCAGTGGAGTTGGGGAAAAATGTTATGCTTACAAAGAGCTTTAACAGCTGTTAAGTTGCTAGCAGCTGTTATGCTTTCTAACAGCTGTTAGACACTTTGACAGCTGTTACGCGCTCTCGCAGCTGTTACAGATGAGAGATTTTAACAGCGCGTGAGTAACACAGCTGCTGTTAGTTAACAGTGAAAGGCATTCTAATAAGCAATTGACTAGATTTTATATACAATTTCTTTCTTATATACATATATGTATATGCCACACTCTGGCACATTGTTAGAAACATGTTTTTATCATATACACAATGCATTTAGTTAAAAATGCATCTTGACAATTTAACAGCTGTCAATCAATGTGGACGCTGCTGTCGTTTAAGAAAATCAATAACTAAAATTGAGCACAACTAAAAAGCGTTGCGTTTTTCCGGCTGTGGCTTTAAGATTTTTAATGAGTCGCGTATTAAATTAAGTTTATTACAAAAGATGCGCTTAACTTTTTATACATTGTTAAGACGTGGTTTTTGGTTTAATTTGAAGGTTTTTGCTTTTAATTTTTTCCTGCCATTTAAACTCTTACTTTCCATTGTTGAAAGTTTTCGCGCAACCCATAAATTATTTATGCTCTTTTTTGAATAATTCAGAAGGCTTTTTAACATTTTCACTTTGGTGTTTTTATTGTTGCTAGCAGTATATTTGGGATTATATAACTTGCTTGTAATTTTCGCACTGTTGGCCACTGTGCGTATGCGCAATTTTAATGTATTTAAATAATTAATAAGGCAAACTATAAGCTAGACAAGAGTTAGAGTGCACACGTAGCATACATTGAACCTTTTGAGAGTTATATATATAGATAGCACTTTTTGCATTAGGGTGGATCGGTCGCGTTACAGAAAAATAATAATAATAATAATGTTCTTAAGTGAAGTATTTTTTTAAAATTTTAAAATTAAGTTTTGTCATTATTTTGTTGCATTCATTCTTAGAACAGAAACAAATTATGGCAATTTTTGGGGCAAAGAAATATGGCTACGAATTTCAGTATTTAAAATAAAAAAATGTTTTTTGGCGGTTTTTAGAGTGGTCCAAAAAAAATTTTATAATTTTATGTGACTAAGAGTTCCAGATTTTGGAAAAATATTTTTGAGCGGTTAGCAAGAGTGGACTAATAAAATTTTATAATTATAGCAGGTTTTAAGGCGATGCAAAGTGGAAAAATATTTTTTTACGGTTTTTAGAGTGGTCCCAAAAAAATTTGATTATTTGCGTAGCTTTTGAAAAGTATTGAAATTTTAGGGTGGTGCCTTATGTAATAAAATTATTGTTTGGAAAAAGTTTTATTTTCGCAGTTTTTAGAGTGGTCCAAAAAAATTATTTCATTGGTAAAAAAAAATGTAAAAAAAACACACATATATCAACTAAAGGAAAATTTTGCATATGGCTAATTAAAAACATATCAACTTTACATGAAACAGCACTACTTATATGAAGTCGATCCCAAAAACATATCATTGGACAAAGCAACTCGAAACCATATATTGTGGAAATTTGGTCTAAGGAAACATTTTCTTTTATTTTTCAGAACAGAATTCCCTTTTATTTAGTTGGGGAATACAAATTTATGCTGATTTTTTTTGGGTTTCTATTATTTTGCGCAGCAAGCCAGGTTCAAAGCATTTTGGTCATCTACATTTTTTGGCTTTCAAATTAGACAAAAAATAACTTAGAATGAGGCGCTTTTATTTTCCTCCAACCCATAGAAATTTTCTAGCTTTGCTGTCCCAATTTTTACAAATTTTTTTTCGAGCCACCCTAATATTTATATAGGTATATGTATAGCTATGTGTCTATTTTGCTCCAACCCATAGAAATTTTCGAGCTTTGCTGTCCTAATTTTTACAAATTTTTTTTCGAGCCACCCTAATATTTATATAGGTATATGTATAGCTATGTGTCTATGTTTTCCAGCCAGACAGTCAGTTAGTTGGTCCTTGAGCCCGCCAAGTGGCTAAGCTCTTATCAAGTTATTGTCGTTGTTGTTGTGCTGCTTCTTATTGATGTTTGTTTGTTTGTTTGCTTGGCCTGCTCGAGATTCATTGAACTTTGGCGACGCCAACATAGCCAACATTTTACCATAGTTATTTCTATTGTCGCCTCCATTGTCGTCTCCGTCGTCGTCTTTTAGCCAAGTTCAAGAGTTCAACTGCAGCGGCAGCAGCAGCATCTGTTGTTTTGGCCTTTAGTCAATTTGTTGTTGTGTTTTTTGCTTAACTTCTTCTCGCTGTTATTGCCTTTTATAGCTTCTTGTTGCTCTTATATTGTGCGTTTAAGCCACTTAGCGCACCTTCTTGTACCAAACTACGGCCAACACTTGAAGTTCTTTGACGCTTTTCAAACCACAACTTTATGCCTAGCTAAACAATACAAAATGCGAATGAATGACTTTTATGTTTTGACTTATTATGACTATGGCTAATAGAGTTTTTCGCCATAAACGCCTGTGGTTCCGCTTACAGCTACGCCCTGTTACCAATATTTATATACGGTTTAGTATTTACATATAATATAAACAAAATTTGCGTAGTGCCCGCGACATCGTGTTTGTGTGTGTTTTTTTTTGGGCCTTGTTTACGTATAATTAATGACCAGTTTGGTTTTAGTGGAAATATTAAGATACGCTAAGAGCGGGCATATTGCTTGAATGCAAGGAAAGTTTTATGAGATTAGTGGATATATTAAGGGTATTCTATTTGTTTATTTTTTTTAAAATTCTGTACCGAAAAGATGTAGATTTATGTTTCTGGGGTCGCTAAATTCGTGTTCAAAGACTAAAAAACCTCAGGGTTTTAGGCCTATGTGAAACAGAGGCACCTAAAGAGACACCCTATTAGTGACGTAGCTCAATAAAGGGCAGTCATGGCCAGATAAGAAATATAAGAAGTTGTAACAAGAAGTCGTAGAAGACCTTTTAAAAAATATATCAACTTTTATTTCGATATAGGCCTGTCTGTCTTATATGTGCCAACAACTGGGTTTAATCCTTTTAATGAGCTTCCGGCTTAAAAATCATCATGCTAAAAATTTGCTTACTTTTTAAGTAATACTGATTAAAAGGTATTTCCGAACCAAACATCTTTTTTTAAGTTATAGCTTGAATATTGAGACAAACCTTGTTGCACACGGTTATTTTTTTGTCGAGTTTTTTAAAAATTTGTTTAAGAAAGATGGTCTATAGTATAGTAAGACTCATGATCCATAATTCAGAACCTATAATAAATGTCTTATTTTCGTCGTTTTAATATTTTTTAGGGATCAGGGACTCTTATAATTGTTAAAATAAAAATCATATTTAATTAAAAATGAAACATAAATCTTATTTTTTGACCTACAAATAAAAATTATGAAATAATAGTTGAGGATAATTTTTTTTCAAAATCAAATCGCGAATTAACTATTATTTTTTAACTTTTATAACAAAAAGTATTGGCAAATATTAAAATAAAAATTATCGGTCAATTATTATTTTATAAATTTAAAAGTTAATTTTAAAAAATTAAATTGAAATATCTCTAGAATCAAGTTCGCCTTATCATTAATATAATTATTAACAAGGAAGGATCTATAGTAAGGATCCCACAAAATAAAAATATATCTCAAACATGTTTTGAATATGGCTTTTTCGCAAATCCTTTTACTACCCCTTGGTTCAAAACGTTTTTAAATTCAATTTTGATTTTCAGTTTTTAAAAAAATTTGTACAATAACTCTTAGTTTTTAAAATGAAAATTGCTGAATTAATTTTTAAAAATAAAAATTTTTTATATTTAAATTTAAATATTGAAAAAAAGTTATTTCCTGATTTTTGATATTTAACATTTATTTTATAATTTTAATTTTTAGGTTTTTGGCGTAAAGAATTTTTGATCAAAATTAAAAGTAAGATTTTATACATTTTTTTTTTTTAAGTACACTTTCCGACAGCCAAAAAAAAAATAAAAAATGATATACTTCGGCTTTCATCCAAAACACATTTTCGCTCTGATTTTTTTTTAGCCCCATAACTCTTTGCGAGCTCCGATATTTCATCATTCATCATATCATTAAAATAATTCTAAGCAAGGAAGGATCTATAGTAAGGATCCCACAAAATAAGAATTTATCTCAAATATGTTTTGAATATAGCTTTTTCGCAAATCCTTTTAGTAAGATATTTCCAAAAGATTTTTAAATTCAATTTTCATTTTCAGTTTTTAAAAAAATTTGTACAATAACTGTTAGTTTGTAAAATGAAAATTGCAGAATTATTTTTTAAAACACAATTTTTTGTTATAAAAATTTAAATATTAAATAAAAGTTATTTCCTGATTTTTGATATTTAACTATTTTATAATTTTAATTTTTAGGCTTTTGGCCTAAAGAGATCAAAATTAAGAGTAAGATTTTATACATTTGTTTTTTAAGTGACATTCAGTTCAATGTACCAAAGTTAAATTCTCAATTCCGACAGTCCATTAAAAAAAAAAAAATATATATATTTCGGCTTTTACTTTCATCCAAAATACATTTTTCGCTTTGATTTTTTTTAGCCCCATAACTCTTTGCGAGCTCCGATATTTCTAATAGTTAAACGGTAACATTTTCTTTTACTTTTAAAACTGAAGTTTTGTTCTTGCGAAATTCTAGGATGGTGTAGAAAATAATTTGCAATATTTTACTGAAATATAAAAAAAAAAAATTTTTTAACTATTTTAGCGACATACAGCTAAAAATATCCAAGAGAATTAGTCTAGATAGTTTTAAAATTAAATTTAAATTTAATGGTGAAATTTCATGATTAAACATAAATGAATAGATTTTTTTAAATACCTAATTTAGTCATAGATAAAGTCCCAGATTTAAGCCCTTTGTGGGTTATTTGTAATTTTTGTCCACAACTTATATGACTCTTATGAATCATTCTACAATCTTTAAGATTTAACAATTAATTAAAAGATATAATTAAGCCTGAACTCTTCAGACTTAAATCATCACAACTGCACTTGTAATTCGTAAAGTTTAAGATTAAGTGAATATATTGTAGCCATCTAGGCCCTCTTCTTTTTAACTTATTTTTAAATGATCTCCCTCAGGTAATCTCATCTTCTCACATTCTTATGTATGCGGATGATGTTAAACTCTGTATGTCCTACTCCGATAATAATAAGTACTTACTTCTTCAGCATGATTTTGATAACTTGCAATCTTGGTGCAATATCAACCAACTCTTTCTCAACAAGACAAAGTGTAACGTTATGACATTTTATCGTTCTGCTCCTTATTTGGCTACTTACTCTTTAGAATCTTCTACCTTAGAACGCATCAAGAGTGTGTCTGACCTTGGTGTTTTGTTTGATCATAACCTTAAATTTAATAACCATATTTGCAACATCGTGAATAAGGCTAGAGGTGTTCTTGCTTTTATTGAGCGTTGGTCTAAAGTGTTTAACGACCCTTACACAACCAAACTTCTTTATATTTCTCTCGTCCGTCCAATTTTGGAATATTGTTCCTGTGTTTGGAGCCCTCAATACCACCTTTATCAGGACATGATTGAGTCCGTACAAAAGCAATTTCTCCTTTTTGCACTTCGTGGCTTAAACTGCCTTATAAAGTTGCCTTCCTTAAATCATCGCAGAACATGCCACGGCGTGTTATTCTTACATAAACTGTTACTCGGTCTTATCGATTACAATGTACTTCTTAGCAAAGTTACTTTTGCCATACCATCCAGAGTAACTCGTAATTTTCGACCCTTAGCCTTACAATTTTGTAGATCAAATTATGCTTTGCACGATCCTTTCCGTGTCTTATGCTCTAACTATAATAACTTTTACAATTTCCTCGCTTTCGAACGGTCTATTCAATCTATCACTTCTTCTATCTTAAGTCACCTTGACTTGCCACTTCGAGCATCCTTGACCAATCCTATATTATGAGTCACCCACTTGGTCAATGGTGATCCATTGGCTTTTTTTGCGATATAATGTTTAATTTTTATCTTGCTTCCTTTTTTCAACTTTAATATTCTAAATCCAAGTTTCTGGCCAGTTCTTGATGTGAGTTGGTGCATATCATTAAAAAGTTCACCCATCGGGCTAGAGACGCGGATTAGTTCATATCAATTCCCTCGCTCTGTTTTCTTTTCTAAATAATTTATATGTACTTTTTTATAATATAATGTCAACTGTACGTAGTTGTACCCCTCAAAATAAAATAAATAAATAAATTGAATAGATTTTATAGCTTAAAAAAAGGATCTTATTTCAATGCCCTTTTTACCAACGTACGATTTTTTTGAAATATGGTATAAAATGCTAAAAAAATAGTTCATATAACTTTTAGTCTTTTTAGAAAAAAAATAATTTAAATTCGGAGTCAATTAATGTTAAAATTAATAGATTTTATAGCTGTCAAATAAACAAACGTTCTCATTTTATAGCCCTTTCACCAAAATTGTAATCTTAAAAGTCTTTGAGAATATTTTATACAATTTAACTTACTTAATTCCATTCGTTTCCAAGTTGGACAGTTTTTGCGGATTCTATAAATGGCAAAATCGAGTTATTAGGGCAATAAATTGAAAATCGTGCGAGAAAAACGCTGGATAAGGAAGATATAGCTAAATGTAATATACTGCAAACGCTAAGTTTCCGCCAAGGTCATTAAAAGTCATTTTGATATCAGCAGAATACAGAATACAGAAATGAATTAAGAGTTACTATAAAGATAAACTCTTTGGTTAATTCTATAGATTTCGGATCTAATTGACCCATCAAAATATTACAATAACAACAATTACCAAAAACAAGTCTTCAATTCATCATTAATTTGCAAGTGTATTTAAACTTCGTCATCCAAAAATCGTTATTTCTCGCCTTTGTTTTAATTTCCGTGGGCGTTTATTAATTATTTTGGGTTACGCGTGTAATTATAGTTGTATACCGCTCATTATATTTTGCACGAGTTCATTGGCCATTTCATTCAGTTACTGTATAAATAATTGTCCTCCATTGTTTAGAACTACTCACTCTTAATTTATGCAGCTATTTAAATTTTTTCTTTAAGAAAAAAAGAAGTCACTTTAACTTAAACTCCCATAACTGTTTGTAACCAAGTCTTTTGTGCAGTTACTTCAACTGTTTTTCATCTGTCAATTCATTCATTCATAAGTGCTTAGATTTTGTCACGCTTAAACTTGGGTAATCCCCGGAACTCCTATCTATCCAAAGGCCTAGAACAATAAAACTAAGCCTAAAAAAACAGCTTCTTCTTTTGTTGCCGGCTTAATGAAAATAAAAAAAAAATAAAATTTTTTTTTTTTTATCTAAGCGTAGTGTGACTTTAATTAAAATAAAGTCGCACTACGTTTTTAAAAGGCCAAAATTTAAGCCATATTTATTATGTGCCTAGTATTTTAACCACAACCGCAGGCAGTTAAAATTACAGACAGAGGCGCAGGCGGAACGATTAAAGGGGTTAAGAAAAACGAAAATTATAATTGAATTATTTTTTTGGCGTTTTAACTCTTTTATTATAAAAACTAAAGCGGCTGCAACGGGTTCGATTTTAAACTCATTAAAAAGGATCTAAGATTAACAAACCTTTTTTAAGCTCTTCGAAATATTTTGCCTTAAAGGCCCATACGCAGCACGCAAAAATTTCGCACTAAACGTCAAAACTTCATATAAAAAAAAATATCCCAAAAAAAGGTAATTTTTTTTTTTATTTGAAGTTTTGACAAATCGTGCGGAATTTTTGCATGCTGCGTATGGGCCTTTACAAAAAAATTACTTTTTTTTTTTTTTTAAATTTGAGTTTTTTGTAAAAGTTTATAATATTTAATAATTTAATTTTTTAATAAAAATGGTAAAAATTTTTTGAGTGTTCTTACAAAAATAATGATCTAGTTCCAAAAATATGCATGACAACAAAATATGGATTAATTGGGACTTTATAAGACCCAAGCATATACAGGGTGCGCCATTTTGTGGTAACCGATGTTTTGTTTTTAAACAAATTAGTAAAAAGCAAAAAAAAACTTTAGTTTCAATTTATTTTTGGCAAATTTGGACTTTTACAATTTGCTTAGTCACTTTTTGAAAATGATGTAGACCAAGTGTCCACCTCCTGCAGCCACACACAAATTGGCCCGATTTTCGGCGTTTTTCATCACTTTGACCAATGTTTTAGCCGAAATTTCCGCGATTTAGTTGCGAGGGTTCGAAGTTGGTTGGAATAAACCATGCTTTTCAAGTAACCCCACAAAAAGAAGTCCGGTGGAGTCAAATCAGCTGATCATGGTGGCCAGTCGTAATCACCGTATTTTGAAATCAATCGACCAGGAAACATTGGCTTCAAGAAATCCTTTGTTTCGCGAGTAGTGTGGCATGTCGCGCCATCCTATTGAAAGTAAAAATGCTCAATGTCGTTTTCATGCAATTCAATCGCCAAAAAATCGCGTAACATTGCCCGATATCGCACTCCGTTGACCGTTGCCATCTAACCGTCTTCTTCCTCGAAACATCAGCTCTTACGGCATCAATAGTTTCATTACTCCGACGTGAATGTGCTTTAATCTTAGGCGTTGACATTGCCAAAGAACCACTTTCTTGAAATTTGGACACTAACTTGCGTATTGTCTTCCGTTAACGCAACTGAGGACTGATTTTAAAAATAAAGTTTAACAATTTCAGCTCTTTCTTTCGGTGCGTTATATATATATATATATATATATATTCCTGTTACTCCTGTGAGAAGCATAGGGCTACAACAAAATTCTTAAATCTAGTTCTATGTAATGACAAGCTTTTGATTACGCTCCAACTCTTTCCACTTTTTTCTATGTCTTTCTCCAGTTGTCTTCTCCAAGTGTGCGCCGGACACTTCTGCGGCTGCCTTGCGGATTCCAATCGATGGCCTGCCTATTCCACTTTCTTTCCATTATGTTTAAGTGGATTGGTGTGTGATTTGTAAGCGCCCATAATCTGGCATTTATAGTATTTGGCCAGTAAACCTTTAATATGCCTCTAAGGCAGCGATTAGTGAAGGTTTGTAACCGTTGAAGAAGCAATGGGGCTGCGTTCCATGTTTCGCAACCATATAGGAGTATCGAGATAACGTTAGATCGGAATACTCGTAATTTTGTTCGACGCGATATTAAAGAAGACTTTCATATGCTTCTAAGTTGGCCGAAAGCTTGTTGTGATTTTTTGATTCGGTTTTCAATATCCTCTGAGCTGCCGCCGGTACTTGAAATTACGCATCCCAAGTAGGTGAAGGATTGTACATCTTCCAAAGAAATATTATTTATTTTAAAGGGCCGGTTGTTATTTGTATTTATTCTCATAGTTTTAGTTTTTACAACATTAATGCTAAGACCTGTCTTAGCAGCAAATGTAGCAACCGATCTAAGTTTGCGAGCCATGTCGTCGTAGCTATGCGCAAGCAGACAGATATAAAGAGCCTTGTAGGCCGCAAGTTATGCCTCTTTGATTTTGAAGAGCATGAGTCATAACAACGTCTAACACGATGTTGAAGAGCGTTGGGGAAAGAATACAACCCTGTCGCACGCCTATGTTGACGTTAATATTGCCGCTCAATTCACCTTCGTGCAATACACGGCATTTCGCTTCTCGATATAGGCCTTTTATTAGCTCGATGATTTTTTCGGGGAAGCCTACGCATCTTAGGGCAGTCCAGATTGCATCGTGACGTAGCTTATCAAATGCTTTTAAGAAGTCGATGAATATTATGTACAAAGGAGATCTATATTCAACACTTTGCTCCACGATTATACGAAGGCTGTTGACATGATCTACGCATGACTTGCGAGGTCGGAAGCCAGCTTGCTCTTCGCGGAATAATGAAGGGTAAGCGTCGTTGATCCTTGTTGACGCTGCTTAGGAGTGTTATACCTCGCCAGTTAGAGCAGTTGGATAGGTCGCCTTTCTTTGGTAGTTTCACTACAATACCTTCTTTCAGCTCGCTAGGGAGACAACCACTTTCCCAAAAACTTTTTATGATGGGATGCAGAAGCTTTGCGCTGCTTATGGGGTCTGCCTTCAGCAGCTCTGGGGCAATGTTATCGGCTCCGGGCGCGTTATACTCCATAGTAAAAATTTTACAAAAATTACGCTTCCAAAACGCTCTCAAACATGTCAATCGGACAGCTATTGTCTTTTTTATTCACAATTAAGATCGGTTACCACAAGATGGCGCACTCACTATAAAATATAGAAAGAATTTTATTTTTTATTTTTAGTAAACGACCTGTACAAAAACGCAAATAATTTCCAACCAACCCGACTGTTTCCTTAATTATACATCGTAGTATAAAAGACCAACCGATTTCGATGAACTTGATTGAACTTGAATCCGAGTCTAAGGTCCAAAAGATCCCAACATGTCACGGTTCTGCTATAACCTTAAAAAACCATATCAAACAAGGTATTTCGAATGTAATTTCAGAGCCATAAGATCCTAAGAGACCTTCAATTTGCAAAGTGGTTTTAAATTCTATCAGATTTAGTTATATAAACATCAAAAAATAAAATATAAAAATATGAATCTTTCACATTTTTGAAAAATTCAGTTAATTAAGACTAATTTCAAATTGGGCATTGGGTAAAAGGGAATTAAGAGAATTTTGTATGCACATGCCAACGTTTTTTGATTATTAGGCTCTACCTACCGAATTCCCTATTACTGGCTTTTTTTTAATACTGAAATGCAGGCTGAGGCCTATGCTATTGCTCTGGCTACAAGCTATTTAGGATTTAAAAAAAATAAATATGTGTCATTATCTGTCAAATCAGCCACCATCAACACTTTAGGCTTAAAATTTTCGTCTTCTAAAAACCGTATGGTGATTTTTGATATTTCAAAATGGCCGCCAAAGCAAAGTAACTCCATAATTTAATTACTATTTTTAATCTCATTCTCAGAAAAACATTATTGCAACCCCTTTTATATGCTATTCAGACACTTTTGTGATAGCTGATTATAAGCACCTTATTAGTTTTTCAAAATTTCAAAATGGCAGACATAAGATGGGTTTTATTTATTTTTATGTCTAAAGTTCAAGTTGGGTATGCAAATATAGGTTTTCGGGTTCGCTAATCTCGAATCTGGGGTTAGAATTTTAAAATTACAAAATGGCGGAACTAAGATGGCCGAAGAAAATCTAAAAAATCATTTTTGTGTTTAAAGTACGAGTTGGGAATGTAAATATGGGTTTTTGGGCAGAACAGCCGGATGAGTTTTCATCAAAAAAAAAATTATCGAAAATTATTTTTCATACATAAATAAGTAGTTGGTTTATATATTTTTACAATTTTGTTGGAAAATATACGAATAAAATGCAATTAACAAACAAACCAATAGTTGGCCCACCCTATATAGCAGGGCGTAAAATAAGGATTTTTCTTGACTACCGGAAAAAAATGTTCAACTACCGTATTTTTTTTGGCATGCTTTTTTTTTAAAAAAAAAAATTAAAATTATTTGTGTGAACGCAAAAAGTTTAGAATTCGAAAATTCGGTCGCCTTCGTTGGCACTTTCGTCGTCACTTCCGGAAAAACTCCTTTGAAAACCACTTGTCGTCAGGTTGTTTCACTTGTTGGCGTCACACTCGTCGACGTACTTTTTCTTCGAAAAAAGCCAAAAACGCTATCAACTCTACCGTTTCCAATTTTGTCAAATAATTGAGAAACCCAACACATTCTGCTTTTTCTTCATTCTGTGAACTGGCTCCAATGAATTTGGAAAATATTCTATCTGATAGCCAAGCGGTACTTAAAGCCCTCAACAATTACAAATTTATGTTCAAATCTGTTCTCGAATGCCATAACAACCTAAACCTACTTGCATCCCATAATAATAAGGTAAAACTTATTTGGGTGCCTGGGCACAAAGGTTTTGAAGGTAATGAAGCAGCAGATGCACAAGCCAGAAAAGGGGCGGAGGTTCTCTTCACAGGACCTAGCCCTCTGTATGGCTTCACAAAAAATGATATTACAAACATCATTTTAAAAAATACCAGAAAAGAGGCAAAAAACTACTGGGATAACCTGGCATGGCTCCGTCACTCCAAAAAATTCCTTCAGTTCGACTCTAAAAAGGGGGCAGCAGCTCTAGAATTCAATAGAAGAGACCTACGCATCCTATGCGGTGCACTTACTGGCCACTACCCATGTAGATACCACATGGCCAAGCTAGGTCTATCGGACACGGTAACTTGCAGATACTGTAATGAAGAGGAGGAAACCATGGAGCACCTTTTAGCCAACTGCCCAGCGCTAACCAAACGCAGAGCAAAATTCTTTAACAGCTATATACTGGTTGAAGAGGACTACAAAACCCTACCACTAAAGGGTATAACTGCCTTCCCCAAAACATTAAACGACGATTAGTCATATAAGGGTGCACAAAAGACCTATATGTTGGTCGCAGTGCAGTATGAAATTAATACCCTAAACCCTATTCACATCATACATCATCATTAGGGTGGCCACCGCTGCTATGGAGGATTTTTAAACCGTCGATATCAAAACCGCCACCCCCTAAAAAGTTTCCTTTTTACCTGCATATAGCGCCTGTAAAATTTAAAAACGATCCGAATGTAAAAAGAAAACTTTTTATGGGGTGGTGTTAGTAAAATCGTGAGATGTTGCAAAAATGGCCACCCTAATCATCATACATCAATTTGGAAAATTTTTGGTAACAGTAAGCGACGCAAGCCTTGATCAGAAGCAATTTTTTTCCCATCCAGCTGTATGTAGAGTTGATAAGTGGAAATATGACGACATCGATGATAAAGACCTCAAAACTTTTGATATAAATAATATATTTTTGGTTGTTGAAAATTCTGTTCTTATTCTTAATTCTGAACTACCGGAAACCGAGTTTTCAACTAGCGAAATAAAATCTTGACTACCGGCTTTCCTCTCAACTATCGCTTATTTTACGCCCTGCTATATAGTTTAAACACATTTTAATGTTAATACCCGATTTTAATAAGTTTTGCACCATACAATTTCGACAGGTTGGCTTTTGTATTCTCCTTCAGAAGAACATGGTAAGATATCCACATTAATTGACAAACTTGCGACCAAAAAATTAGTTGCTTTTGGTAAAAATTTGGTGTCTGTAGTATTCTTGGTCAACGAGATCCAGGTTATGATAAGAATTTTGGTATAACCAATGGATGGTCTACCACGCTTGTTTTAGCCTTTTTAGCTTGTTTTTATATACATTTCACATATACACTTGACCCTATGTGAGTCATATACATACAAACTTGTACATATTATATGTATTCCAAACACGCGAAAACTCCTTTGAAATGCGGCGAATTCGGTAGATTAAATAAAATATATGAAAGAACTGTATTGTTGTGTAGATATGTATGATATCTATGTCCATTCAAAGCTCACTTTTAATGACCGTCAACCCTTTGAAGTACGCCACTGCCTTCATACGTAAACACTGTAAGAGTCGGCAATTTGCTTTCGTGCGTTTCATGTCTTTGTCCATGAAACAACATCCATTCAAAGTAAGTTTTGTTTGAAAAAGTGAGTCTGCTTTTTTTTCCAGCTTAAATAAATTAAGAGATTCTAACAACAACTAAAGCCGCGTTATAAGCGGAGCACCATTGAAGCGGCGGGGCAAACAGTAAGCACAAAAATTTTCTAGCTAAAACCAAAACACGTTTAGCTTGGAATTTATTCTAGCCAGGCTTCCAAAGAATAATTTTCCGCTGTACAGCAAATTGAGGCAAATAAACCATGAGACATTGGCGGCGGGTCGTTGCAGTAGTAGCAGTTGAACTGGAACGGGCACTGTGGGCAACACCAAGTGGCTCATAGAGCAGCAGGTAAGCGGCGCTGGGCTCAGATGAATGTCAGTCACGACGACCCTTAACGAGCTGGCCGCGTGTCAATGGGAAAAGCATTCATGGATGCTGTGCGTTCTCATCTATGCTCATGCTGCTGCCAGAAAGTTCGATGTCTGCGAAAAAATTTCCATTTCGTTAAATATCGCACAAAAATTTACGAGATTTTTTTTTCTCCCAAAAATGCGGGGGATGCAGCACGTGCAAATGTGCTTGGGTGTATTTTAATGGCACCAGTCTGTAACGTTTGTAGCTATATCTAGTATAGAAAAAAGATATAGCTTTTTTGGCTTGTTTTGAAAATTTTCGCAAATGTTATTGAACCGTAGCGCGACGGCGACGCGTCGTCTGTGACAGGTCAAATGGCATTGCCAAAAGCAACAAAACAAGATAGCAACAAAGCGAGATTGAAACATTTTTGGCCAAGTTTTTTCTTTTGGCCAAAAGGTTCTTTAAAGGTGAACAGTCAGAGTTGTGCACACACATAGTTACACACACACATATATACTTGAATGATATCTGACACACAGAAATACAACTTGACAGGCACTTTGGCATGTCAATAACCGCTGTCATGAATCAAATTTGAAATCAGAAAAAAAGTAACCGAAATCAGAAATAAAACAAGCAACCTTGGAAGAAAGCAAACTAAAGGTATGAGAGCTAAGGATACACTCCATTTTATTCGGAGTCCAACACTTTGTTCGATAAAAAAAGTTAAAAAAAAAAAAGAAGTATATTCATGCCTGTTCTGGATTTCGATTCCAATTCCGAATAGTCGATTTATTAATGCAGTTTATCATAAAAAGTACAACTGCATGATCGAAACAACAAAAAGTCGATATCGGAATCGAAATCCAGAATATGCATGATTGATTATTTTGAAAATTTTATAGAAAAAAAAAACACATCAAATCAGATATCTGTTCCGGATTTCGATTTCGGTTCCGATTTCCCCTAACACTTCAATTCAATAATCGCTATCATAAATTAAATTTGAGATCAGCAAAAAAACAACAAGTAAAGGGTCATCAATCTTGAGGTTTTTTTTTTTTAAAAAGGGTTTTTTTGATAAATCACGCATGAGTACTGTCAAGTTGTTATGTATTTTTTATTCAGTTTTCATTCAACATGGAAAGATTTTCGGGTGCGCTTGCAAATTGTTAAAATTTTTTATCAAAACAAAAATTTTGTTCTCCAATGAAGCCCATTTTTGGTTGAATTTTGAGTGAGGCTAATCCAGAAGCTTTTGTCGAAACACCATTACATCCACAGAAAGTTACTGTCATTTGTCTACGTCGATAAACCAGAGACAATTGAACACCTGGAAATCAACATTCGAAGAGTTATTGGCGAAATACGGCCGCAAATTCTGCGGAAAGTTTGTGAAAATTGGTGTTCCAGATTGCGCCTTGCGGCCAACATTTGATTGGGATTATCTTTAAAAAGTGAATGGCAAGAATGGTTCTTTCTATTGATAATAAAGATTTTCCGATTCATTTGAAATTTTTGTGTTTTTTGCATTTAAAAAAAAAACCTTAAGATTGATGATCCATTACAAGTAAAAAGAAAATGAAGGTATCGGAACTATAAAATATACTCCATTTTATTTTCAAGAATGTCTTAACTAAAATATATTGCATTTTTCGTTAATTTTATAAAAAAACAGGTAGGCCGGCGGGTTTAGGCATGGGGGTAAATAGAGAAAAACTTTTTTAAAGACCGCGACCTCCTGAAATTAAAATTTTTAAAATTTCGCCTACACACCGATTTTGACTACTGTAGCCTTTTCACAAAAAGATTTTCAAATAGTTAGCCGTGGAACATTTTATGCAAGCTTTTGACTCTAACTCCCTTATTTTCATCCCATATTAGTAATATTAACCCGGATAGGTAATGCAAAACAAGAAAGGCATATTTCGAGCTATAATATTGCACCCTCAAAAGAAGGTAATGTTAAAGTCAGGCAGGATTGACATTAAGATACCCTGTACTGCTACAATGAACAAATAAATAAATTAAGTGACCAGTGCACTGTGGGCCCAGATTGTCATGTTTTGACCAAGAATCTGGCATTTCCATAATAATTTTTTTAGAGTGATGAAATTTTGCACACGTATTCTTAAAGGATTGAACTATTTTTCTGGGAAGTTTGAGCATCCTCACATTTTTTTAAGGCATAGATAATCTAGACCGAAATAGGAAAAAATTTAAAAAAAAAATGTACATCTTTTTTACACTTTGGTACAACTTTTGAAAAAATGGTTATTAAAGCATATTTTTAGGCAGCTAGGAAATTAAAAAAATAGTAAATGTTCCTGATGGTCATTTCCGAAAATCGTGAAGAATTACATTTTCTTATAAAATATATATAAAAATGTGCAAAATTTTTTTCGATCAAATATCGAGTGGTAGTCGGAGGTACCCTTAAAGCAAAATTAGCCAAATGATAAAAAAAACCAACAAAATCTTTATAACTACTCGAATATATTTAAAACCAAAAATTGTTTAAGCTCAATTTTATTTTTTTTCTGAATTAATATAGCTAGCTATATGTATCATGGTAAATGCAGGTTGTTTTTTTCTGTAAATTATCGCGAAAACTCACAAAATACAAAATATTAACTTTGATTGCCAATAACTTAAAAACCACTAATTCTAATGTAATAATTTTGTACAGGATACCTTAATATGTGTAAAATCATATTAAATTATCATTTTGTCCAAATTTTGACTTTCTTCTGGGGGACTTTTGGCCAAAATCTGGCTACGCGGGCCCATTGTGCAGTGCTTAGAAACTCCAACAACATTTTTGACACTAGTGACAATATCTTTGTAATGAAAATAATTGTGCTCTCAACCGACCGGTCCTGCGTTTGCTATATGTTATAGTAAACAGAATTTGAGTTACGATTATGCCCTTAAGACATTGTCCAATAATTAGAAGGTGACGCAAAGCGCAAGTTCGTTATTCATGACTCTCTGAGAACTGTTTCAATTTTGTATGGTAGCTATATAAAATAGTTGACCAATTTTGATCAAACGTCACATAAATATGACACACATAATAACACGTAAATAGAAAATTTATAATTTTTTTTTTTATTTTTTAAGATATCGTGACCAAATTTGTGCCAGTTGTATTTTGTTTTAGTCTAAACATTTGTGTAAAGTTTGATTACAATTTTGTTCACTATTTCATATAGCTGCCATACAAAGATTGAACCAGTTTTCTGCGCAGCCAAACTTGCGAAATTTTTTGCGGCACCCTTTTTTATACCAAATCCACCACCATAGTATATTGATTGTTTTGAAAATTTTACAAAAAAAAGGAAGCAAAAAACATATGCCGGATGTGCATTCAAGATTCGGGATTCGATATGTCGTTTTACCAAACTATTATCGATTTGTTATATACATGTCATAATAATTTAACCCCACACTTGATATTTTTTAACTTTGTGGGGTAAATAATAATTTTTTTTTATTAGAATAAAAATCTAGAACGGACCAAAATTCTTTTTTGTTCTATATATTGATGTTTATTTATTTTTTTGTTCATTGAAGGGTGATCAGTGTGATCATTGAACCTTAGTTTAAAATAAAAAGAAATAAAATATTGTTTAAGAAATAAAAATATGTAGGGTACAATTGGAAAACATGGTGACTTCTAAAAATTCATTTATTTTTAAAAATTGTCCTTCTATTTATTACAAAATGGATTCTTTCATAATTTACAGCATCCAGTTCTTTGGAATTTATGCAGGCTCCAATTGAAAAAATAAACCTTCGGAAAAAATTCTTTTTAAGGGTAATTTTCGGTAGAGAAACACAAAAATGACAACCTTTTTTTTTTTTTCTTAATTACAGTTTTCGAGATTTTTTCGAAAAACATGTTTTTGGGCGCATTTTTCAGTTATTCGTCAATATCTCGTGAATAAAATATTGTGATGACATGAAAAACGATTAGATCGAAAGGTATTGACAGTGATATATGTCACTTGTCCATATGATATGTGCAGACTAAGTAAAAATTATTGAAGTTACCAAAGTTATCAAAGTCGAAAAAACGTGTAATTTTCGACCATTTTTCAAAATTAAAAATTTTCGGTTTGCTTTTTATTAACGAAAAAAGATTTTTTTAAATTATGTTAAGCATTAAGCTGGAAGAGAATTCTTTTACAAACATTTCGAGTCTAAGATCTTCGAAATCGGATAGGAACTGTAGATGTTATGGAACCATGAACGAAAAATCACGACTACAGCTGCATACAAATTCGTGAAGACGTAACTGAACGCAAATAAATAACTTTGAGTGAAATTTTTTTTTCATACAAAAGTGTGATTGAGTGAAGATTGGAACTTCCGTACATGGTCTATTATGTCGATACAAAATTTTAATCATGAGTTATTGACAAATAACTGAAAAAAGTGCCCAATAACATGTTTTTCGAAAAAATCTCGAAAACGGTGCTTAAGAAAAAAAAAAAGGTTGTCATTTCGTGTTTCTCAAACCCAAAGTTACCGTAAAAACACTTTTTACGAAGTTTCACTCGATGACCCTTAAATTTGTAGGCTAGTGTTATTGATCATTCTACAAAACTACTCAAATGTTATCTAAAATTGACTCTCTCGCGAAATGAAATATTTTTTAATTTCCAACAAATGAATAGTTTATGTGAATAAATTTAATCGTCATTTTGATTTTTGTGAACTGTGTGAGTTATTAGAGTAAAGACAGCCAATTATTGTGTAAGTCAATGTTGGTACCTTATAAGCTCATGATCCTAGCAGTATGAGGAGATAGGAGAATGGCGGAAGGTGTTGTTCTGCAGATACCCCCTGCTCACAAGATAAATTCAGACTCTAACAGCACTTGGAAATTCTTATCAATACATTTTTGTGATATTTTTATTCTACAAAATTCTTGATATACCACCGCAGCTTCGAAATAAAAAAAAAAAATTAATAATTCATAATTTCAAAATGGCTACTAAAGTACTGCAAGAAACAATCTCTGTATCTTTTTATATTAAAGGTTTACTTCTATATCTGATAATACTCTAGAAACATATTATATATCTAGAATTCAATCCTAAACCAGACAGATACTCGAACAAAAACCTATTCACATTTTTCAAAGAAAAGACTTAAATCTAATATTTTTCTTTAATTACACCAACTCAATCCCTCGAATCCCCATTCACAAGTCTCAAGTCTACAAATCATGCAATCCGAACTTAGACGCGTTTTTCTTTCTTTTAAAAATAACATAAAAGCCAGACATAGTAATTTAGCTGTAAAAAGTGAAACAATCTTAACACAAAAGCAAACGCAAGCACATACAGTATATATATTAGGTACATATATGTAAGTAGGTTTGTATATTGGTTCTGTTGGCCAGCAACAAAGGCCAAAAATGTATCCACCAAATACTTCAAATATTTCTGCTGGCAGCAGAAGCGAGCAGCAGACAGGCATTGAACTTAATGCAATTTTTGTGTGAAAAATGTCGTAAAAAATGTCTGTGACTGGGCAAAAATCGATAGAGGGCGCTTTAAAGCGTTTGCAGCAGTTACAGAAGACATTAACTTGGCAAAAAAAAGGAAATAGTTCAGAAAAAAAATTTTTTGGTCGGCGACTTATTTTGTATAGATTTAAGATTACTGAATCCGAATCCAAAGTTGAAATGATTTTTGTTTTGCTACTAACCTTAAAAAGCTTCGTTACTTTGACTCTAAAAAATAAATATTCGGATTTACCTTCGAAAAACACATGGCTCTCAGCTCTCTTTGGTTCGGCCTAATAAGTGATGTTGGTTGACAAAGGAGTAGTTAAAATTGATATTTATTATTTATATCCTTAGGGTAAGTGGTAGATAAGGGTAACATAAAGATGACACCTAGAAGGACAAATGAAATATACAAAGAAATCTCAATCCGTCTATTCGTTTATATGTATGTCTGAACGCCTATATCTTGAAAAGTATATGAGCTAAAGCTGGTGCGGGTCTAGGATTTGGTCTTGGGGCGGGCTCTTCACTTTGAAGTGTATATATATCAGAGCTCGCAAAACACTTTCAATCCATTTTTTTCACTTTTTTTTTGGAAGGGGGGTCCGGACCCGGAAATCCGTCGCTAAAGTAACCAAACTTGATATTTGAACACCAATTTATTTTTTTAGTAGTCTATAATTGCAGCCCACCCAACTAGCATTGATTTTTACAATATGATAAAAAAAGAAATAAAGTTGCCATAAGCGAATCTAAAAAGAAGGTCAAAAGGATTAAGACGCTTTAGGACGAAAATTGGAGCAGCTAAGCAGGGTATGATTCTGGGATGATTTCAATTGTAGAAGATAGTGTAAGGCAAGTGCAGTAAAATTTTAGAAGGATATTTTTGCTGACCTTGTGGGATAGTTTAACAATTTTATTCGTTACACACGCAAAAAAAAGTTTTGTGAACTTTACATGTGACAGGGCTATCTAAGCTCTGAGTTAACCTCCAAAAACGTCATACCAATTTCTTTCGATTTATGTTTTTGATGATTTTGTCATATTTTATGGGGTCGCTAATCTAGATCCGAGGTCCAAAAAATTCTAGCAAGGCAGTGTACTAAGATAATCTCCAAAATACCTCGTTATATGGGGGTTTTGAGGTTTTTTCAATAGCCTTGGGTGTTGGGCCGTTTTGAGGCTCGGATTCGAATTTATCGGTACAAAAACCATTTTGGAAGCCCCGTAACGTTAACACACATTTTATTTGATATGAGCATATGCTACCTAACTATATATTAACCATTTCCATTTCCGTTTTCCGACGCCGTAAACCATTTTCGAAAACTTTTGAAAAGCAGTCTTTTATACTCCTTTAAGGAGAATTTTAGGGGAATAAGCTTATTGCCGATTCCAAGCAAAATCTTTGCAGCGATCATACAAAATAGAATTTCCGCCGTAGCATAAGCTAATCTAAGGCAGAACCAGCATGGTTTCCGTAAGAACAGATCATGCGTTGATTTCATAAACACTGTCCGGATTATCTGCGGGCAGTGCAATGAATTTATAGTGCCAATCTATGCGGCTTTCCTAGATTTTAAAAAAGCCTTTGATAGTTTGAGAAGACCATATATTTGGACAGCACTCTCCAAATGGGGAATGCCAGAAAAGATTATAACTCTTTTCAAGGGAGTCTACCAAAATGTAAAGTGTCGCGTGATCCACAAAAACGAACTCTCACAGCCCTTTGACGTACAGGCGTACGACAAGGGTGCATACTGTCGCCATTGCTCTTCATTCTCTCTCTAGATGATATTCTTAGCAGAGCCTTAAGTGATACCAGAGGCATCCAATGGGGTCTATTTGAATATCTGCAGGATTTAGAGTTCGCCGATGATGTTTTGCTTTTGAGTCACAGGCCAGGTGAACTACAGCAAATGATATCAGCCATTAGCGAACGAGCAGAAGCCGCTGGATTGAAGATAAGCACTGAGAAAACAAAAAGCATGACGAGCAGTTACAGCACAGTCCAAAATTTAAGGTTATATATAAATGGTTGGGAAGAAATCGAATGCGTAAACTCTTTTACCTACCAGGGAAGCGTTGTAACGAACAAGAGTAGGGCTGATGAAGATTTTTATGCTCGTATCAGTTAAGCGAGGTGTGCCTTCGGTACTAGGCAGACCAAACTGCGAATCTTTAATGCAAGTGTGAAATCTCTCCTGTACTATGGCTGTGAAACATGGAAGCACTCAAGAAACAAGAAGAAGATGCAAGTTTTTATCAAAAATTGCCTCCGCAGAATTCTTAAAATATATATGGTGGTCAAATAGAATATCGAATGAACAACTGCTAAATCAAACTCATCAAAAAGCAGCTCAGTTTGAAATAAAAACGAGGAAGTGGAAGTGAATAGGCCACACACTCAGACAGCCTAGAATTTATATAGCCTGGCAAGCTTTAACATGGAATCCGCAAGGTAGTAGAAGACCTGGTGCACCAGCGAAAACATGGCGAAGAACTGTCGAGAGTGAACTAGCTGAAGCCCGATATACGTGGACTGACATCTACACAGCAGCACCCAACAGAGTCAGATCGTCGAGGCCCTATGCTCCACTGGGGGAAGAGTTAGGCTTCAATTCTTGAAGATAAACTGCAAAATAGCTCGATTAATGGGTGTTTCTGAGTTTATGTCAGAGCCTTGACGAGCTGGGATTTATTAAACCTCGGTTTCAGCGACACCAGACAAGTTTAAAAGACATCCTTTATAAATACTATTTTTTACCAATATAATGAATACAGAACTACTTCAGTAGACTGGGCAGCAATTCCTTTTCTTCCGGAGAAAGGATACAGATTATCCCACTGTCGGACACCATCTCGACTGAAACTCGTTTTATTTTTATGGGACTACGTAATTAAAAAATCTAAGCACTTAAAGCCAACAGTTAAGCAGGCTAAAAATAAAAGTTAAATGCATTTTAGATCTATTTGCATATATACTATATATAGAAATGTATAATCAGAAACTTGGCATACAGACTGCAAAACACCTCAAACCCCGCACACAGGCACCCTGCATTCATTAAAAGCATTAAAATCGCCTTCGAAACTCGAACCCCAACTGAAGCATGCAATTTGAGTGTTGTTGTTGTTGTCGTTGTTGGCACTGCAACTCCTTATTGTCGTGTGGATGCCACATATATACACACACATACCACCATACCCCCGCTTACCCACTCTTGCCACTTGAAAGGCTAGGCAACGGCGCATTTTATTGCACTCGCCCCTTGAAATATGCTTTGGATTTTGTTGTTGTTGTTGCACGGTTTTGTCATGACACTCCCACCTTTACTTTTTTTTGCCCACTTTATGACTCCAAATGTTTTTGTCTTGTACACTGGCATGTGCCAAAAAGGGGTTGCTAATGCGACTGCCCCTCGGTAACTCCCTAACCTACAGTCCAATAAACTTGCCACTTCAACTCCTTTGCCACAGCTCCAAAGCTGCTGCTGCTGCTGCTGCTGCAACGCTCCTCGTACTGTTTTAATAAGGGAGTTTAGCTCGGCATGGGTTTCTGTGTGTATGTGTGTCTGGGAGCGACCACTCCAAACGCATTATTTTCATTAACATTTTCAAGTTGGATGCCAACTTCAACTTTAAAAAGTTGCAGCTTTGCGGCGTCTGCGCAGTTTGCAGGCAACTTCCGCAGAGAAACATAGAGAGAGAGAAGGTATCCAAAATTTTTTAGTTAACAGCGCTCTGTTAGGAACATTTTTATTTTTGTGGTCTGGCTTGTGCTATTTATGGAGTTATTCACATAACTTGGGAGCTCAAGTCATGAATAATGCATGAACGCTTATTGGGTATGGTTTCGTGTTGCTATTTTTAGAGATCTTAGCTTAGCTAGGGAAATTGTAATCAAATTATGCATGAGAACTTTATCAGGATGACTTGAAATTTTAAATTAATTATGTAGATATTTTTATTTACGATAAGCCGAATAATAAGCTCAATGCTTTAAAAGCCTCGCATTCAATAAGATGTTCAGTTCTTCAAAAACCTTTTGGAACTTTTGATTCTTTTGGAAAGAAAGATCAGGATGTTTTAACGGGCAAGTTTGGATTTCAAATAGCTACCATCTGGCAGCCCTGTGACTTTTTCGAAATCTGATTTGACTGCAGTCTTCAGTATATTTTGACATTTCACACAGTCCAGTAACGCCTCAAAATTACCCAAAATTAACTACGCAAATACGAGTTCACCCCAATGAATGCATCTTTAGTCGTTCGAAAAACTCCATAATACCCATATAAAATGACTGTGGAACACGGACTTTGGCTTCGCGGCGCCATTGGACCGTATTTGCGGAATTGGACTAAAATATTAAGAAGATAGCCAAATATAGTAAATATCTGAGTTCCCACTAAATAATTCAATTCGGAATTCATTTAACGTACAATTTACTACACTAAACGAAAAATGAACCTTCCTTAAAAAGTGTTTTTAAGGGAAATTTTGTGTCGATAAACACGAAAATGACAACCTTTTTTTTTCTTAAGCAGCGTTTTCGAGATATTTTCGAAAAACATGTTTTTGTGCACTTTTTTCAGTTATTCCTCAATATCACGTGAACAAAATTTTGTTTTCAAAAGGTATTGATGTGCTCTATGTACAGTGATATATAATTATGTACAGATTAAGTAAAAATTATCGAAGTTACAGGAATAACTCAAAAAGTGCCCAAAAACATGTTTTTCGAAAATATCTCGAAAACGGTGCATAAGAAAAAAAAAAATGTTGCAATTTTCGTATTTCTCGACTCCAAATTACACTAAAAAACACTTTTTTAGGAAGGTTCACTCGATGACCCTCAAATTTTTAAGCTAGTGTTATTAACGAACAAAAAAATTTGCTCGGTTGTCTTCAACTTCCGTGCTCTTTTGCTAAACCGAATAACTAGATATCTAATATCTACTATTCTCTCTAAAAATCTTCCTAAAAAAATTTAATAAAGTATATATAATAGGAAAGCATATATTACATATAATATATTTTTTTTTTCGTACTAAAAACTTCTAGGACCGCATATTCATATTACCCAAGATATATAGTCAAATATATTGAATGCTTGGACTTAGATTCAAAACACCATTTGAAGTGGACAAAGTTGAAAACAAAAATTTAAAGTTATGCAATGCTTAACTATTAAAAATTACTATTTATTAACTATAGCTGATTATAGTTCACAATTGGTTAAAGCCATAGCTGGGTTAAGGCAGAACTTTTGACTACTCTTTTGTACAACTCTTTTTCTAATTTTTTTGTAAATTATAATTATTTAATTTGTAATTGATAAATAAGCATTTTTTATTTTCCGTAGTTCGAGCTCTGCTCTTTGTTTTCTAAAATGGAGTGTTTGTAACCATGTTATAGGTTGTAGGGATGGGCATCGCGTGCTCTAATATCGATATTCAGTATCGATGTGTATCGGATGAAACCGATGTAAAAAATCGATATATCGACCAAACAATATCGATATCTCGATATATCGCCCAAACAATTTGAATGAATAATATCAGTTTTAAAATAATAAGTCATACATAAATTCAGACACATACAAATAATCAGTTTATCTGGATTTCTTACAATTATTTCAAAAGGCTGGTTTTTAGTTTAAATTAGAAAGGCTCCGAAGAATCGTCTATACAAGCCAAAGGCCGGTTCCGCTCGTCGGTCATTATTTTCCCTGCAAGGGAAAATGGTCGCTCCGAGGTAACAGATGTCCTTGCTAGTTTGTAAAGATTCAAGAATTGTGTCGACAGGGGCTCCCATATGGTTAGTGGATTGGAGTCCAGCGGAGACTGTTGGCGTGAAAATAAACTTTCATCTCCGTTCTCGCAATACTTTTTGGATCTTCCGTATCTAAATGCAATACAGGATTGCTCACGGCAACAATGTGCTTTCCCAAAAATAATTTTTCTGATGAAATGGTAATATGCAGCGACTTAGCCAGAATGTTGTTTCCCGACGTCCCCAATTTTTTCCCCGATGCTTAGTTTTGGCGCCGAATTCGTAAATATCGTCAGTATCGGATGAAAATATCGATATCGGATATATCGTCGAGCATGGATATCGATACAAAATAGTCGACTTCCAAAGAAAGAATATCGATATTCCGATTATTATTCCGATATTAAAAATTATTGTTTTCAATTTCAAGTTAAGTATTTCTTTGGCAAAATATATTTATATACCATATACGATTACGCGTCTAGCAATAGTTATAATATTTCTGTGCGATAAATAATCAAAATTGCTAGGATATGTTTTTTTTTATTTTTATTAATTCTATAATAAGAATAATTATAATAATAATTTTAATAAATAGCAGTTTTCAAATTATTGATCCAGCCTGATTAACTGGAGATGTCATAAAAAGGTTATGTATTGAATATGCAAAACACATCGAAATCAAAGATATTCCTATAGCTGTTATGCAAAATAATAATAACAATAAATATTTCGCAAATTCGTTTTAATTTATTAAAACCGATTTTGTTTTTAGTTTTTGTAAACTGTATCTTAAGTTAAGGGGTATATTAAATTGGTGCAAATGTATGTAGCAGAGAAAAGAAATCGCCAGAGAACCTTCAAAGTTACCTCCCATATCTTGAGGAGTACAAGAGAAAATGATATATGATATACATATACGTCAGTCTGTCTGATTGAACGCCTAGATCTTGGAAAGTACAATAGGAGAACTACATAGGATACGCAAATTGGGAACGAGACTTCCTTTTTTTTTATGTATTTCGACGCGTTCCACATACGAATCCGCTGTCAGAATTGTTCCAACGGGTCTCGCCTCTACCCTAACCTCAAAAATCCGAAGCAAATTTTTTTTCGACGTTGATTGTCGTGCCAATATAATTTTTTTAGGACGCTGAATCCGAGTCCGAGTCTCTGAGATAACCCCGAAATACCAGACATACCAATTTTTATACCCTGTATTAAGTTTGTGCAATGTTTGTAACATACAGAAGGAGATGTCGGAGACCCCCCAAAGTTACCTTTCGATATATCCATGTCCGTCTGTCCGTCTGTCTGTATGAACGCCTTGTTCTCAGAGATGGTAAGAGCTAGAGCAACCAAACTTTTAGATTAGATCCGTTATTATCCTACGGGAGACAAGTTTATTTTATTTTCTTGATATCGGGGTTGTATTATATAGCTCCTATAGGGGTGTTTCAGAGTACCTCGAAAAAAACCAAAAGTTTTACATGGATAATTCGATTGTTTATAAAGATATCATAACCAAATTTGGCACTCAATAGTTTTTTATAGTTCCCAAGCACAAATTTAATCAAAATCGGTTGACTATATCATATAGCTTCCACAGGGCAGATCGGTAAAAAAAAAGTCTTTTGCACAAAATTCGTTATGTTTACTTTGTTTATGAAGTTATCGTTACCACATTTGGCACACGGAGTTTTTTATAGTTCACAAACACTGTACCAAATTGTATTAAAATCGGTTGACTATATCGTATAGTTTCCATAGGACCGATCGTTCAAAAAAATGCTTTTTGAACAAAATTCGTTGTGTTTCGTGTGTTTTTGAAGATACCGTGACCAAATTTGGTGTTCTAAAGTTTTTTATAGTTCCCAAACACTGTTAAAAATTTTATAAAAATCGGATGACTATATCATATAGCTCCCATAGGACCGATCGTTCAAAAAAACGTTTTTTTCACAAAATTCTATGTGTTTAGTTTTTTTGTGAAGATATCGTACCCAAATTTGGCAATCAATTGTCTTTTAGAGTGCTTAAGCAATATATCGGACTTAATTGCCATTAGTGGTACAGGGTATCCCAAAGTCGTCCGCGCCCGACTTTAACATACGCCATCTTTATTTCTTTTTCCACAGCGCTTTCAGCTCCAAATAATTTTCAAGCAATATATATTATACAATTTTAAGGAAACAGCTAAGAGTTCAGATGCTCCATAGAAGGTTCCGCATATATTCAACCAAAACTAGTTACTCTTATTTATGGGAGAGTAGGATTACAACTAAGAGTTAAGAGTAGAGTTTCTAGAAACTCACAATTAGCTGATATCCAAATAGCTGTTTGAAGCTTATCCAAAACTATTTGGTATTTTGTGAAAGAAATGCTCTTACTAAGGAATAGAGAAGCAGGGATTTTATTATAAGAAGTTTATTCAAAATTTTTACTAAAGCCGCAAACATTTTTACTTATATTAAAGCTCTGAACAAAAAAGTCTCTCAAAACTGTCAAACACTAACACATCTCTATCAGCTTTATGTTAGCGTTCACAATGCCCACATCATCTAATCTATTCCCAACCATGCTACAGGCATGTTTACTCCCCCCCTACTGTCTAATAAAATATTAAAGAGCCTGACAAAAAAAAAGAAATAACAAGAAAATTGCGCCTAAGCAAAGCTTTTATTGATTTTCTTTCAATTGCGTGGGTTTTGTTGTTGTTGAAATCTGTTTCAGTGTTGTATATGAATGCATTTGCAGGAACCCACTCTCTAACAGGGATCAGGGATGGGACAGGCTCAACCAAGTGCTGTGCCCGTTCGTCTATTGTTGTGCTACATTGGTATGTCTACAAGGTCTGCAAGGTTAGGGTTGAAAAACGAACATAAGGTTAACATATGTTTGCTGGAAGCTGAAGCAGCTTTGACTGGAAGCAGCTTTTAAGCAAAGCTGCTTGAAGAAATATGTAAAAAAAAATGTAGAAACATGTTTTGCGGCTTGTTTGGTAGCAAACAAATTTAAAATTTTGCCTAAAAATTTGTTAGTAAGTATTTTTTTTTTGTACTATAAGCAGCTTTTGACATTGCAACCCTTACAGCTGATAAGAAAGCTTTGGAGCTTTTGTTAAAAGTCATTTGGGGGTTGGGTTTGTCATTTATACTTGCATTTTCCATTGCTTTACATTTGACTCCCAAGCTGTGCAGTTTATTTCAATTTTAAAAATAAAAAATATGGTGTTTAAATTTTACAAATTTTCAAACTAAAACAACTTGGCTGCTAGCTTTATAAACCACAATAGCAGCTAAGATCTATAATTATTACGTTAAGTCAGCGTAGTAACATAGTAAAAAAAAAATCAATAAGCGTGTAAATTTTTTTGTAAACACTTAAGAGACCCAGTGAACCCAGTACGCAGCACACACACCCCCAAAAGCTACAACAACAATCAAGTAGAGCTCCAAAAGAAATCGTTCCGAAAAACGATTAGTAAACATTTGGTCAAGTAAAGCAAACCACATTACAACGTCAATACGTTGGTACATCAATCTGTCCAGAAGTCCGTACCGCAAATCAGCGGGCGTTACGCCTTTCAAATGTTTTCAACGCAGGCAAAGCTGCTGCTGGCGTTGACGTCGCTGTTGTGGTTACCGCTCTTGATGGCAGCGGGGCAGCCGGAGTTTAGCAACGCCAACGCTAATATTGCCACAGCCGCTGGCGCTGTTGAAGCTCTGCCTGCCACATCCAACGTTATGCATCAGCTGGCAAAGCGAATGGATTTGGAGGTGTGCATAGGTAAGCTGCAGATCGGTTCAGAGGTGGCTGCAGCAGGAGCATCCGCTGCATACAGACCCACTCAAACAACAGCGTGTCTATGTCTGCCATCATTTTTCGCTGCATCCGCCTCTGCAAGTGCTTATAAAGTTGTTGCTCTAGCCTGACTAATGGTTGGCGAAATTTCTCTCTAGGCCGCTTCGATGTGCACAAGAACACAATTATACGCACGGGCGAATCTCAGGCCATTGGTGGCAAGTATCTGCAAGGCCTGGAGCTGGACACCATCGAGGAATGTGAGCGTCTTTGTTGCGAGACTGATGCCTGTGATGTGTACATCTTTGAGCGTAAAGCAGGCGGTTATTGTTATCTCTTTGAATGTGGTCCACCTGAGAATTTCCACTGCAAGTTCACACGGCATGCCAACTATACAAGTGCGGTGCTGACGCCGCATCATGCCAGTGAAGCGCTGAGCACGCCTAGACCCATGCTGCCACATATACCCAGCAATAACATATCACAGCAGGAGTGGGAACTGAGCAATCTCAAACTGAAACCGGAAGTACGCGACAAGTCCGCTGCGGTTGGTTCGGCATCCGCTGCAGCTACAGCGCTGAACGCAGGCGTGGCGCCCGGTTCAGCTGGACACAGTGGTGGGTTTTCATCAAGTTGACATATTTTTTTTAGATGCTCTATGTGTGTGGTGTGATAGGTTTGTCAGCGGAGTTTGAGACGCGGTAAAAAAGTTGCTGGATTTTGATGAGGTTATATTTAACAGAAAAATCGATTTTTATATCTTCGAATCTTTCGATTCTTAGAAGTAGTTGCCAGATCCAATACTAAATCAGGATGTTTTTAAAAAAATCATGCTTGAGACTAAGAACAGTTCTGCTTTTTTAAAAACACACTCGCTTTTAACTGAATTTCAATGGAACAGCTATTTATCGATACATCGAAAATCTGAATCGATTTTTTGCCCCAAGCCAGCCATTTATGCATTATATCTTAGAACCAGTATTTCCCACTTTTGTGATGGGACAAGTGGAAGAGTTTAGGTTTGTCCGCTGCAAGCTGGTACCTTAGATCACCTTAAACGATTTCCAATTTATCGAGATAAATAACTTCTTCTTCTTAAACCACCTATAACCAACTGCATCGTAATATACGTTAGAGATTATCTTTAGGTTTGCATAACTTTAAATCATTATTGAATTCTGGTGACCAACAGAACGGCATTTAAAAATGACTTAAAATTTTGGTGCTATTTAAATCGAGCTAAACTAAAGGTCCAAATGAGGTATTTTTTTGTTATTCTATGAAAAACGATTATTACAAAAAATTTCTCTTTCACTTTTCTGCTGCTTCAAAGTAAAATCAAAAAAAAATTTTAGCAAAATAGTTCATGTAAGCTTTTTAAAATAATTCGTTAAAAACGAACAAAATGAAGTTTGAAGTTTATGGAAAATTTTTTAATTTCCTGCCCTGAGGCTTGCACAAATTTTCGACATTAAGCCCCATACAAAAAAAAATTACCTTTTTTGGGATTTTTATTTATATGAAGTTTTGACATTTCGTGCGAAATTTTTGCATGCTGCTTATGCAAAAAAGTGAATTTTTTTTTGGTATGAAATTTTTGCATGCTGCGTATGGGTCTTTAATAAAAAGATTTGTAAAAAAAAAATACAAAGGGTCTAGCTGGATAAGGTACTGGAAACTGGCCACAGCACTTTTTGAAAACTAATGATGATAAAATATTTTTTTTAAAGAGCCTTATTACCAGCTTAGATTACAAAAAAAAAATTGGTTCAAAAATATGCAGTATCTTAGTCACAATTAAATAAAAACGAAAAACGTGTTTTTTTTTAAAATAAGCCGCAACGCGTTAAGTCTAAAAACTGAAATTTTGCGAAAAATTTTTCTTCATGCCTTGAACTTCATCATTAGTTTTCAAAAAGCGCTGGGGGCTGTTTCCAGTACCTTATCCAGCTAGACCCTTTCTGTTTGGAAATTTGGAAAAAAAAATCATCAGTTGTTGGACATTTTTTTGAATAGTCTTTTCCCAAAAATAATAGCCGTAACAAATTTTTTGAAAACTACTGATACTATTCACCTTTTTGAATGTTATATATTTAAATAAAAATATATATTTAAAACGCTAATTTATGTACGCATCAGTTGTTTGGACTTCTGAAATTGTCAGTTCCAAAAATTAATACGCGTAGAAATTCTTAAAAAATACAAAAATATCGTAAAATTCTTCTAAAAGAAAAAATCTCGTAAGACAAATTATTGAAAAGTAAGCGCAAAAATATTATAGAAAAAATATATATTAGTAACAATTTCCTAGGTTATCTTAAAGTTATACAACTAAAATGTCAGAAATTCTAAATAAAATACAAAAATATCGAAAACTTCTTCTAAAAGAAAAAAATCTCGTAAGACAAATTATTATTCTTAAAAGTTAACCAACTGAAATGGTAGGGCTTACAAGTTGATAAGATCTAAAATGAACTTGTTTACTTAGGCTTAAGAAAAACTTCATAGCTTGGGTTTCTATAAAGAGCATCCCAACTTCGTTTTAAAATTTTCTCTCTTAAGCTGAATTTTGTTAAATGATTTTCCTTCTTTTACAGCCTCATCGACGTCACATTGTGGTCGCTTTCAGTTTAGTTGTCATTCCGGGGAGTGTATTGCGGTCTACAATGCCTGCGATGGCATACCCCAATGTGAAGATGGCAGCGACGAGGGACCGGAAGTAAGTCAATTACTATTTGAAACATTTTCAACAACATAATAACTCATTGCAATCATTCAAATGTTAATCGTTTAGTGCAATGCCGTTTCATCGAGTGCCACAAAACCCAGTAGCACCAATAACAACAACAACAACTTGGACACTCCTAAGCCCATTGTGAGTCACTATAATCCAACGAACTTGCAACAACAGCAGTTGCAAGCTGTGCAGCCGCAAACACAGTCAATGCAACAACAACAACATGTGGAGCATTCTATTTCATTGGGTCCGCCGCCGCCACCTCCTCCACCACCACCCATGGTCAACAACAGAGAAGATGCTGCAGCTTGGGCCAATCGCAAAATAATTGCCAATGCACAGTCCCAGCCACAAAACCAAGGCGAGATTTTGAATCAAGGTAATCATCTATCTATGTAGGGAAAATCGAAATTGATTTGTGGTAAACATTAGAGATGGCAAAGTGTCGATAGCTAGAGTGAGAAAAACAAAGAGCACGCTGCGGATAGTGTATTAGGTTTGTGTATATAAGGTAGCGTGTTTCTTTTCATAGATGTTAACAAGATTAGGCTTAACAAGCTAAAAGAACTCTTGATATATTGACTTTTATATTTAACGTTAAAGCAGGCGTTATTGCCAAATTATTTATTGGAAGTTTCATAGAGCTGGTCACACTTAAAATAGCCACGGCAGTTATTAAAGGCAGCTCCCAATGCAGCTACGATAAAAAAACAACATATCTGGAAATCTTAAAATCGTCTGTCTTAAAAAGCGTTTTAAATGAAGTCATCTTTTAATATTTCTCGATTGTAGGACTTTTAACAACTTTTAAAGGCAACATAGAGACCTTGAGATTTTAAGTTCTAAACAGCAAATAATTTTCAAATCCTAAAACGCGATGTTCAGAAATCTCATGTCTGAAAATTCATTTTCTAAATAATGTTGCAAATAATTAAATCTTTCAAAACCCAAAAGAATTTTTGAAAAGAACTTTAGTTCAGTATGGATAATGAATCTTGGACAATACATTTGTTAGAGAAGGTATAAGTGAGCGGTCTTGTTCCGAATCTGTCATCGATCTGCCGAAAGGTCAATCAGATAGTACAAAAGGATAGTTGCCACTTAATACAGTATAACTTTATGCAGTCAAACTTTCTTGGAAATTCATAAATTTATTATAACATCATAAAAGTAGTGTACTTGAAAAAACACGGAAAAATGAGTTCATCGTTATCCATGCAATAAAAATTTCTAAAAGGACAAAACTAGTTCGCAAAGATCTAAATCGGATTTTGTACGATAAAAAGGGTTTACAATTTAAGATTCGTGTGCGTATTCGAGAGTTTTATTTTTATATTTCACGAACTCATCTCTATTAATATCGGAAAAGCATAAAAATGTTGGGGCTAGTAGATTTCATTAGAATGCCTTGAGAGTAAAAATATTAAACATGATTCTGCAGCCAAAAGAAACGAACGAGTGTTATAATATCTATGGAAAATAATAAAATACGAAATTGGAAATCGAAACTAAGCTTTGGGTAGGCAGAGATCTAACGCTATTATAAATGAGCACAATAATTTTTAAATTTTTTTAATGATGAATTTTGTAAAGCATGACTTCATTTCTTAGACATAGGATCTACCTCAGTAAAAGAATTAAGAATTAATATTTTGGAACAAAAAAATTCCAGAAGTAATTTTACGCATCCCTAAATAGACCGTATTATAACATGACTTAAGGCCAAGAGAAATTTTAATGAAGTAGAAAACTTGGTAGAGCGTCCTGAATTTTTGAAAAATTGCTTTTATAAGAAAGTTTTTTGATCATTTATTTTGATAACTTAATATCTTGATTAACTTTAGAACCCTTCGATATTTATTTTATTTATTGTATTATATAATTATAAGATTAAAATTAATTTTAATTTATAAATGAAATTTATAACCAGAGCAGCATAGGCATTTAGGCTGTCCTTCGACATTGTGAATACGTCACTAAAAATCACATAATAGACTATTTTACAGTCCTGGACTTGGATTTGAATAATTCATTATTTTTAAGATCTTTGTAAATTCTTGAAAAATGGCTTTTGTTAGAAGGTTTTTTGATAATGATATTTCGATAATAAGTTTCGCTTCAAAGTACTTGTTTGATCTAAATTACTTAATTGAAAAACAAATTCTTCGGTTAATATTTATTTCGCATAATTGAAAGATTCGAGTCAAAACTACTTTAAATACTTTTCTCTCTCATATTTATGATATTCTTGCAATGAATTGGATTTTAATATTGTTAATCTGCGCAATAACAGATCAAAATCTCGTTTTAGACAGAATCAAGACAACAACAGTTTACAAATTTCAGGGTCATCGAGTGAACCTTGAAAATGAAGAGTTTTTTATGGTAATTTTGAGTCGAGAAACACGAAAAAGACATTCATTTTTTTTTTCTTAAGAACGCTTTCGACATTTTTTCGAAAAACATGTTTTTGGCTACTGTTTTCAGTTATTCGTAAACATCTGTGGAACAAAATGTTTTACCAACATAAATTGAAATTCCATGACTCCATAGCATCTACAATTCTCACCCGATTTTGAAGATCGAAATGTTCGTAACAGAATTCTCTTTCAGCTTAAAGATAAAAAATTTTTTAAAAATTTTTCTTATTAATAAAAAGCAAACTGAAAATTTGTAATTTTGAAAAATGGTCGATAATGTCACCGATTTTGATTTTGGTTGCTTATAACTTCAATAATTTTGATCTTCACATATCGTATATCCTCGTAAATTTACCAAAAAAAACGTTTTTATACGAAACTTCATTTTCCGTGTAAACTAACGTAATCAAAAAAAAAATTTGCCATGAATTCATTAGTGTTGGATTTTGTTTTAAATATCAGAATTATTTAGATCAACCGCTTACTTAATTCAGAAACCAAATTTTAAAATCTCTTTTAATTAATTTTCGTTGTTTTTTAATACTTCCATACTGAAATGACGGTTAGACATATTAATTAAAGAAATATTTGTATTTAATACTTCTACAAGAAGTAATGAATAGCAAAGATTTGGTACCTAAAAGAGTTACAACGTATTACCACTACAGTTGTTATGTCTTGAAATAACATTTTTATGAAAATATAAAAAGGGTTAAAAAGCAATTGTCTTTAAAGTTATATACTTTACTAAACTGATTAAACAATAGCATTTTTAATGCATTGCTAAGTATTAAAGTATCTATTATATAAGGGTATGTGCATATAATGCAGTGCAAACGAAGACCTGCCCTGAAATTAACACATAAATTGGTATAATGCTCACGCAATGCCCCAACTTCAATTGTCTGAGATGACGATGAAGATGATGATGTTGACGATGAAGACGATAATGTTGACAATGAAGATGATGATGTTGACGGCGTAGATGATGATGTTGTAAAAGATGATGATGTTAAAGTTAAAGATGATGATGATGATTGTTACTACGCGGACTACAACAATAACATGCGCTGCACTCTTAAGTGTCTGGGAAAATTGCAACAACACGTCAGTTTCCATGTCACTTGAGAAATTGATTTATGTGTGTTTGTAATTGAGTAGATGTGCACACAGCATGTAATTAATTTAATTAACTAGTTAAACTACAAAGACACTTCTTACAATGATTACAGATGGTCAACTGAACAGTCATAGTATATTCAATCACAAAGGCGGACTGCAATTTCAAGTGACAAACGTTGCTCAGGGCCAGGGCCAAAGCCAATTGACAGCCTACAATAACAACGACAACAACAACAACAACAACAACAACAATGGGCAACTTGGCGGCAACTCTTTATATGGCATGTCACTGCCACGCTCCGGCATTTATATGCCACCAGCGCTGCAGCAGCAACAACAACCACAACAGCCACAGAACTTGGCCTGGCCGCAAGCAGCTGCTCCAGCAGCACAACAGCAGCAACAACAACAACCATTACTGGTACAACAACAACAACAGCCTGCAGCTCAAAGCCCTGCCTATACGGTAGTCAATGACGGAAACGCTCAGCAAATGCCAGTCAAACCCATAATGCCTCATGTGGTTGCCACTCCGCAACAGCAACAACAACAACAAGTGCTCTTGCCTGTGCTGAATGCAGCGCCCTCCCATGGCAAGGTAGATGAGGAAGAGTATGAGGATTATGAGGAGGAAAAATCTACGGAGGCGCCTAAAAAGGTTGGTACAAAACTATCTTACGACAAAAACAATAACGAAAAAGCCCAAAAGAATAAAATTTCAAAACTTCGAATATCCCTGCTAAAATAAAAAAAAAAAAAAAAAAAACGAAAATTGAGTTAATGGTAACTTTCTTAGGAAAGGACAATTTAGACTGTATTGAGACGGTTTTTTGCAGCGAAAGCGCACCGAATAAAATGTTTCATAGTCTAAAGACGTAACTATTTTCGGATGAGTTTCTTTTGACCAAATTCAAAGAAAAAATTCAATTTTAGTAATTTCTCTTACAATTTTAGACTACTTTTAGACGGGTTTTTTTGAATAGAAAGTACGATAAAACTCTTTTGACATTTCAAGATTTCCATTATTTCAATCTTTTGTTAGAATTTTCAATTTTCCAGAAAACATTCCAATTCCAAAATTGACATACCGAATTAAATGTGCTACATGTAGTTTAAAGAACCACCTCGTTTCGGAGAAGTTAAATATTGACATCTTTCATACAAAAATACAAATATTCTTTAAGATGGGTTTATGTATAAGTACCTTTAAAAATCAGAGATGACTTTTTAAAATTCTTTTGTCTTTCAAAAAATTCGATTAATACTATTTTTTGACAGAATTTCCTTCTTTTTTCTCTAGTTCTGTAAAAATTTTGGTACCAGAGTTTTTGGGCGACCTTACGAAAAACCCCTGAACAGTTATATTTTCTATTTTTGGGATGAGTAGGCTATCTAAAATTGTTTATAGAATTCCCAATAAAAAAAAAAAGTGAAACTCTTTATAAAAAAATTTATTACATTTGTAATATAAGCTCTCCATAGTTTTAGTACCCCAAATATTTTCGCATAAACTACTTCTTACAAATTCATAAAAAAATTTAAATTTATATATATATAAAAATATATTATATATATTTAAAAAAAAATATACCCAATTCTGTTGACATGAAGTAAATTCCCCAAAGATTTGGTCAATAAAAATATTTTTCTTTAAAATTTCAATTAAATATTTTTTTTTAATCGTGCTAAATCGAATGAAATTGGGTAAAAATTTTTTGTTCTCTACAGTGTTATTTCAAAACCGGGTAAAAAAAGACCGTGTAAAAACAGCATTGGGTGTATTACACAAAATTACAATTTCGAAATTACTGCTGTCATTTAAAATTTTAAAATAATTCAATTTTGTATAAAACGGCAACACAAGTCCAAAAAAATGTTTTCTTCATAGTTTTAAGATTTTCTATTTACAAAATTTGGGAACAACTAAATTAAAAAAGGAAAAATATAATACAATATGATGTATACAAATCAATATTATACTGGCTACTGTTTTTATAGGGGCAAGTGGGGTGAACTCGGAAAAATTTTTTCGTCGTTTTTTTGGAGTGACAAACGAAACTTTTAGCAATTTCTAAGTATTGAGTCTAAATAATATTATGGATATACTTCCATTTGATTTTCCTCGAGAAAATTTTGAAATTTTTAGCAACACAAAAACTTAAAATAAAACTGTCAAGTTAGCAACTTTTTTTAGAAAAATTATACTGAACAGAAAAACAATGAATGCATCAACCGTTCTTGTCCCTATCTAGTAATCGTGTCCAATGGAAAAATCTTATTCATTTTCAAGAAAAAAAACTTTGGACGAACATTACTTGGAAAAAAATAAATACTAGGTATCCCAAGTTACGCAAGATGATGACGTTTTAAATAACAAATAAATGATTCAAGCTATCAAGAGAAGTAGTTTATTCAATGACAACATTGAGGGATTTGGAGAGGTCTCCGGTTTCGCAGCTGGTTATACTTCTACTTAGTTGAGCCTTCTTTTATACATTTGCCAGATTTTGCCGTAAAATTATTTTATGAGCCCAATAAAACTATACATAGTAGTGCTGCTCAAAAAAATGGTTCAACGGAGAGCTTTATATAACACAAACTCTGTAAACAAATGAGAGAACCAGGGCACTCAATGGGGAGAACCATGACGCAAAAGTAAAATAGTCGGAATCTAGTTGTTAATGAAGCACCCCGGTTTATGGGTCTAAATGCTAACTTTCGGGCTTAGATCTAAGCTATACGATGAGGATTAAAATCGCAAACTGATTGGATTGTCCACGGAGGTTGATGCAATAAAAAGCCAAGCTAAGCCGCAATGCCTGGCTCCTTTGACGCTAAAATCTATTCAGTTTTATTAAATCAATCAAAACAGAGCTTCTTTTGAAGATCAAATAATATAAGTTCATGTTAAAAACATTTCAACTGGGTCTGACAGAGATTACCTGGAATAATTATATATAAAAAGTTATATTTATTTAGTTACATTAATTGATTTGGAATACTCTAACAAATTTGTTTTTTAATCCATTACAGAAACAACGCAAGCACAAGAAGACCAAATCAAAGACCAACAATCCGTCTTCTAAAGATCCCATAGAATTGGCTTTGCCACCAGCTGTGCCGGCTTCGCCCGTGCACGAACAGTACAAAATGATACACGACAATCTCGAGCTGGAGTTTCGGGATCATGATGGACACTCAGAGCGACCCGGTGGAGCTGTGCTTTCGCTGACCATGGGTCTATTGGTCACTGCCGCTCTGGCCATACTCATTGGCTGTCGTATGCGCACAGTGGGTAGACGTGCGCGTCGTTTGGGTGGCAAAACGCCCTACTCACAGGAAGCGGATTTTCTGGTCAATGGAATGTATCTGTAAAAGGTGGTCAGTGGATAGTCAAGGGGGGGAGGGGCTTAGCTATGGCTAATTGAAGGTGTTCAGTGTGGCACTACAAATTTTCAAGAGTATCTTTCATATTGTGTTGATTTACTTTGTGCAATTTTTATAATGTTAAAAGTGCTTCTGGGGTGGGGGGACTAAGCGAATGGCCGCAGTGCTTAACTTGTCTTATATAATTATTAGTTGTATGTAACAATTATTAAACGTATTTTATATAAACAAACAAATATATGAATGTATATTCAATAAAAAATAATAATTTTAAAAGAAAATGTGTCTAGAAAACTTTACTATGGAGTTTCTCAATTATAATTCCGATTTGGGGTCTTGGCATAAAGCTCAATAGTAGCTAGCTTTTGAAGATTTTTTGACCTCGAACATTTAGAAATGTTTATGCTGAATTTACGATATGCTTTTCTTTTTAAATAGACTTATTTCAAAAATATGACTTTGAGGTATTATTTTATTGATGTATTTTAGACAATCTTTCCAGCAGAAAATTTTCAAGATTTAAGTAGAAAGATGGCGTACGTTAAAGTCGGGCGCGGACGACTTTGGGATACCCTGTACCACTGCTTGCAATAAAATCCGGTAAATTGCTTACGAACACCAAAAGACATTTGATTGCCAAATTAGATTATGATACCTTCATAAACAACCAAAAACAGACGAATTTTTAATCAAAAACTTTTTTTCGACCGATCGGCCCTATGGGAGCTATATGATATAGTCAACCGATTTTGATAAAATTTGGTACAGTGCTGGGGGTTTCTAAAAAACTTCCGATTGCCAAATTTGGTTATGATATCTTCATAAGCAAACGAATTATCCATCTAAAACTTTTGCTTTTTTTCGAGGTCCTCTGAAACACCCCTATGGGAGCTATATAATGTAGTCCCGATATCAAAAAAATAAAATAAACTTGTCTCCTATGGATTAATAAGGGATCTTATCTGAAAGTTTGGTTGCTCTAGCTCTTACTATCTCTGAGATCTAGGCGTTCATACGGTCAGACGGACAGGCGGACAGACGGACATGGGTATATCGACTTCTCTAGTCACTCTGATCATACTTTAGGTAACTTTGGGGGGTCTCCGACTTCTCCTTCTGTACGTTACATACATTTTCGGCTTGCACAAACACAATATACCCTTTGTACCATACGGTACAGGGTATAAAAAGTGCTTTTAGAAATTGAATATTTGACTTCTTTTGTCAAGCTTTTAATCTTAAATTCCTGGTAAGATTATTATTGAAATAGATTAATCAAATGATAACAATATGAAGCCAGATCAAAATAGCAGCCAAGTTCGAAAATTATTTATTTTTGATCTGGGAGCTAGTTCCGAAGTTATGTAAAATTTGTTAATTCCTTAAAGGATATTTTGGATATCCCATTTAGGATCTGTTTTTTTTTTTATATGAAGTTTTCTCATTCCGTGCGAAATATTTAGGCCTTAACATGTGAAATTTTTTTTAATTTTTATTTTATATTTTTTCAAATGAAGTTTCTTTTTAACGCTGTTATTTTTAAGGGCCTAGTTAGTCTCATTCTCCATCTCTTTACTTTCTATTTAATAAATTTTTAAACCCATTACTTTTAAAATTTTTATCCATTTCAGCTATAAATTTAGTCAGCTCCTTTAATAATAATAAACTTTTTGTTTTTGGAGTGAAGCTTTAAGAGGACTTGGGCCTTCAATTATAAGCTCACATCCATTCTCTCATCATTTACGTAGAGTATATAAGATATGAAATAAATCACACAAATTTTAAAATTCGATACAATTTATAATTTTCCTTTATTTTGTTAATTATTAAGTTAATTTTTGTTTTTTTTAATACACTTTCTCTTCTGGCTAGTGCAAGAAAATGTTTCCTTTATTTTATATATATCTTTTTATTGACGCGACGATTTTTTCTTTTTTCTTTTGAATTCATTACTTATTAAAACTACAAAATAATAGGAAGGTTTTTAACATTTTGTTAAAAAATCAACTTGAATTGTTTACTTTTTTTTTTTTTTAAATACCACGCAAATTTCAATTTATTTCAAAATTTCTCGTGCAATAAGCCAGAAGAACAAAAACTTTTTGCTTACAAATATCACATTAAAAAACTAAACCGAATTTTTTTTAATTTATAAATTAATCAAAAGGAATTTTTTTTTCGAAAATTGTAAATTACTTTTTTGTGGATATTCTTTTTGTAGTGTTGAGATGCTGTCTTAATTTAGGATACTTGTGTTTCGTTCCGAATTTTTACAATTAAGTCTTTTTATCTAGAATTTGTGGCCAGTAATTGCTTGCTCTTCTTTTTTTTTGTAATTTTCTCTGCAAGTTAATTTTACGAGATTTGCTGCCCTGACTTTTTTGGGACTGTACCAATTTTCATTTTGTACGCATTGCGACGATGTGTGGAACAGCCCCATATGCATTTTTACATATATTTATTAGTTTAAATCGTTTTTCGTTTAAATCATTTTATGCTCTTCATTTGCTTGTTTTTCTTAAAATTTTCACTTAACACTGTACACATATTTGTAAATTAAATGTAAAATATGTATTATGTATTTGTATGGTATGTAGTTGGATAGTTAGTTATATGCCAATGTTTAGTATATGACGCTTGATTTGTTTGCTAATATTAATAGTAAATATTGTTGTTGTTTTTGTTTGTTTCTTTTAGGTGTTAAATTACGAAATTTCATTTTTAAGCAACTTTTAAACTTATTTTTACAATTCTTTGCATAGAAATTAAATTTAGCAAATGGTTTGTTTTTTTTTCTTCACTTCTGGTTGGTTTCATTATCATAATGGTATGTTTGACTTAAACGAAAGTTTACGATTATTTCCTTTGTTATTGTTATACATATACCGTTTATTTAATAGTTAGCATACTCGTTTTTATATATATATTTATAAAATAGACTTTCCTTTGAAATTTGCGAATTTTCGTATTTTGTTGAAGTTTGTGGTACATTCTGTTTGATGCTAAGCTCTACGCATCATGTTGCATACCTATAAAGAATAGAGTGACAGGTTTTTAGAAATCTTATGATATATATATAAACAACTTACCGTTTTGTCCACAGACGCGCAATTCGATCGTGCTCTTCACGATTCTGCAAATATTGCGTGGCAATGCTGCCAACCAACGGATCAGCTGAGAAATAAAATATAGTTTTAGTAAATAGTGTTTGTAAAGCGGGGAATAATTTTCTAAAGGGCATTTGGGAGCTGCCTCCTATCAAGCGGAACAAGAACCAGAACTGAACATATAAAAACGTCACAAAAACTTAAATGCTTTAATCGTTGAAAATGTTCTCAAATTTACGTTGTTGTAAGAGAACAATCTGCTAGAGAGAGCAAATGCATATAAAACTATACATAACAAGAAGCCTTAGAAATATTTTGGGTTGGGCAGGTGGCAAGAAGTAAATTCATCTCACAAAAAATTGTCTATATGCTATCATACAAACTGTCATACTGAAACTTTCCTTCAAAGCCCAGGGACTCGTCGAAAGTGAAATGAGTTAGGCAACGACATATAGTTAATTCATATCGCGCAGAAATTCGAGGTACATACATATAACAAGTCATAAACTGTTTGATGCAGATTGGCAATGCCTCTGAAGCGGCATATTCAATTTGGAAAACATTTAAGTTACTTCGAAAATTCCAAATTTTATACAAATTAATTTAAAATTGTATCCCTTTTTATATTTTACTCGACTTCTTATAAATATCTTATTCTTCTTTGACAAAAACAGCCATTACAGCGTAGGGGGGACCACGGTGAACTTTCTCCATTCCAATCCAATAGATCTAACTCTTTTCCTCCCTATTTCTTCAATACACTCCACTCCACGCTTATAAATATAAGAATTTATGATTTTATTTTGAAATTGCTTTAAATTAGTTTTTCTATCAAAATTTGCTACCCAAGATCGGACACAAACGTTTTGTTATACAAATATAGAAAAAATGCTTCGATTTTGAATAGCAATAAAATATTTTTTTCATATAAGTCGCAAGACGAATTTCGGATGTCACTTTTTTTACACAAACTTACCAGGATTGCAATCTGTGAGCAGGGAACATATCGAGAGTAAAACTTTTGATATGGTCAAAGCCGGTGACCAGTTATCCTTGAGTATATCTAAGCATATGACACCTTGACTATTGATATTGCAGTGATATATGCGCGTGCGAAATGTTACTTTGGGCGGCTTGAATGGATATTCGGGCGAAAAATGTATGTCTAGGAAAAATACGCCACCCTCATACACCGAACCAGGTGGTCCCAGTATAGTCGAAACCCATTCATACAAATTATCGCCCTTGGGACCAGCGCTACAGTTTGGCGGCGGATCCAATGTGATTTCAGCCAATTCCTTTTGTATACGTTTGGCTGAGGTGCCAAGCGCTTTAGATATTCTAGGATTTGGCTTGGCATCCTTGCGCGGCTCATCATTATTACCAGCCGTATTGTTGCTGCCCGATGCGCTGCTGGCAGTGCTGCCACCGTTTGTATTACCACCGCGACCACGTATTGGTGTACCAGCTGTGGCATTATTGGCGTTGCTGGGTGCACCAGTTGTGGCGTTAGAACCGGCGCTGGATGTGCTCACTGTGGGGCTAGAGGCTACACCAACAGCATTGGAGCTAGTGGCAGTGCTGCCACCGGCTGCAGGAGTTGAAGACATTTTCACTAAACGTCGCTTTTTGCTATCTTACAGTCTTGTATTTGTTGTGTAGTATAATGCGAGGCGCCTGAAAAGAGCATGAAAATTATTAGTAGTTTAAATTTGAACAAGTTTTCAAAAAGTATAATAGTTTTTGGTTTTATCAAAACATCTGCTTCTTAAAGTTCTTTAGCATAGTATGTTGTTTTGCTTGATATTGTAAAAAATATTTATTCAGGTGGCAGTATAAAAGGGAGAGTTCAAGTCTGGACAGGTGAAATTCTTAAACATACAAAGCTGTGACATTTGTAATTGAACTGCTCAAGATATTTTACAGGACAGATGCTTTTAATATTGTAAGGCAGTGATTCAGGCAATGCTATTATAAAGAGTGGTCCAGCTACAAGGAAGGTTGTTTTAACATTGTTGCTTCCAATAAGAAGCAACTAGTAGCAGAGTTACTCTAAAAAGAACTTGTGAAAAGACCGTGACCGAGAAGTTGCTCCTATAAGACAGCAATTTTAAACGTATATTTATTTATGAGTAGTATACTGCAGCTGACCAGACGAGGTCATGCGGTTGAGGATGCCGCTTGGCATTGATGCGCAATTATAATACAGCTAATGGCCTAACCAAAGCACTACCCACTGAAAGGATTCACAGAGTTAATGCTGTCGCGACACTGAAGGCCAGGTCCTTGACCTGTTTGCAAAATTTTTGCCATCAAGGAATGGGATACTCTATACAATGCCGTACAAAAACAAACCAGCTGAAAATTGAGAGCTCTGCACACGCGCGTGCGTCAGTTTTGATGGACTACGACGACATACAACTAGGTAGAGTTTGCCAGCGCAGAACTCAAACCGATTCTACAAAATCTATGTATGTACATATATATAGTATATTTGCTCTGTTTTTAAGCCCAGCGGATTAAATTTAATCACCGCGCTGCGCCCCTCTTGCAACTGAGCACAGTGCGCTGAAAGGCAAGCGGCCATTTTGGCAAGCAGCGCAGCAGCAGCGGCTAAGGGCAGGCAGCAGCCGCTGCGTTTGGAGTTGGACATGACACAGCATTGCGGAATTTAACAAACGTAGCAGAGTCAGCATATTTAAAATTAGGTTCCTTTATTTTAAATAAATGTCCAATTATTCGTCACAAAGAGCGTTAGTAACTGCGCTCTGCTGCACAGTAAAAATCAATCAGCAGACATTTGCAAATGCTTTGCCGCTGCCGCACGCCGCAGGGCAGGCAACCTATGCCAATGATTGCACAATTTCACATAGATACACTTAAATGAATTGCTCATTAATTGTTTTTAAACAAAGAAGCGCACACTGAGCATGTTTTAATACGCACCTTTTGCAACAATTTGTATTACTTTGACGTCGCAGTGCAAAAACACTTTGCAAAATTCTTTTGACTTGCTTTTTTTTTTTTGTTGGCCTGTCGCGCTCTCTCTCACACTTCTTTGGATTGCTTTTTTCTGCAGTGTTCGAGGTGCGGCGTTTTATTTGGCGTTTAGAGCAGCCTTGCGAGTCTTTGGTGAGCACTTTACACTTGGTCGACTTTTAATTGTAGCAATAATCACAGTTTTATTAATTTTCATCAAATGCATGCAAAAAAATTGGTTGGAACAAAGTCAGACAAGCGGGGCGGCCGCTTTGATAGTTCTTTTGTTGTTAAAAAGGCATCGATAAACGCAATAAATCGCTGCCGATAAGTATTTGCATTTATCGAGTTTGCGGCGCGCGACCTTTAAGTGTTGTGAAATGCGCAAACTCTTGTAGCCAAAAATGAATTTATTTAAAAATAATTAAATTTACTTAAAAGCTACAAAAAAGTAATCATTTAGCCTCTGTCAAAGCTTTGCGTGATTTGAATACGCGCACAGTATTGTCGGCACCGCCGGAAACTATGTATTTTGGATTTGACCAGTCAATGTCCATAACCTTTTCGCCATGGCCCAACAAATCGTAAAGCGGCGCTTTGGGACTGTAAAAAATAACAACAAAAAGTGTTTAATATGTATTTTTTTAAAAGTAACCAATCCAAGCATACCTTCTGCAATCCCACAACTTATTATGGTTGTCATAGGAGCCAGAAACAAATAGAAACTCTTCGGTAGTCGACCACATCACACTTTGCACCCAGGCGTTATGTCCAAGGTAAGTATTCCGCACTACAGAACCCTCTATAAATAGTTTAAGCATCGGTTAATTCAATATTATTATAAAAATTGATTTAAGCCAATATGAGGCTGAAAAGCTCTACTTACGATTGGTACGCGCATCATAGAGCCTCAGGTTTTTGTCTGCCGATGCTGTTACTATAAGACGATTTAGGTTTGAATAGCTGGCATCAAATATGGATTTATTTGTGGATATTTCCAATTTTATGCCCTCTAGACTCAAATCCCATAACTTAAGCGTATGATCCCAACTGCCGGTAAGCAAAGTGCTAGTATCCATCCATTGTACAGCGGAAACGCTCTCGCGATGTCCCTGCAAGGTCATTTGTGGGGTCTGCAAAAGGCATTTAATTAAGTTCAAGTTAAATAGCAATATTATAGTGTGCTAAACTTACCCTCGTGCCGTCCTTAGCACGCTTTGAGGTGCCCTCGCCTGCATCGTCTAATTCCGCCGACCATATCTTAAGCATGGTGTCCCACGAACCTGTAGCAAAACGTTTGCCATCTGGACTCACGTTAATGCTGTCAATGCCACGCTCATGTCCTCTGCATACAGAAACACATTCCACGGCATTTGAGCTTACATTCCACTGCCATAACATAACAGTCTGATCTTGAGAGCAAGACACAAAACGAGCCATATCACCCTCTAGTTCGATCCAATCGACAGCTTTTACAGGGCTAGTGTGCCCGGGTATGGTTAGCGTATGATCACCCTTACTGGTCCAAATGTTTAGCGTATTATCATAGCAGCCTGTTAGTATCCACTTGCCACGCATTTTGACCGCTGATACCCAATCGTCGTGCAACAGACAGTCTTGTGGTTCGGGCGCCGGGAAGCGCTCCACATATTCGATTTCTATAGCATCCTCAAAACTGATGGCCTTTTCACGCAAATGATCACACAAACGTCCGCGTAGATACTCATTAAAAACGAGAAAATCAAAGTCAATCGAGGTGTCAGTTTTTTCTTTGTTTTGTAGCAAAGCATTGACAAATGTGTTTAGTTCCGTGGTGGCCACGGTACCATCAATGGCATAGGGCACATCAGGCACGGCATAGCTATGCAAATAAAGTGACTTAGTTTAATAAAAAGCTTTAAATATTTTTCATTGAGCACTTACTGTTCTTGTTTGGTTTTAAGGTGCACTTGCACCTGCCCCTCGCCGTTCTCTGCTTCCATGGCTGTGTACACGTGCGTTTGATGCGGCAAGCTGTGTGTCTTGTTGTTACTGGTTGAGTGTAGTAGTTACTACTTTGTGTTTACCCTATTTAAACTCAGTTGAGTTAGAAATTATTACTTTTTTAAACGTTTTCCTAGTTTTGCGATTTTAGTAAAATAAAACAATAATAAAAACGCGCAGCGAACATCTACAAAATTTTTTTTTTGGAAGGGAAGTGTCAACTTGTTGCAGCGCTGCCAATCTGCGGTGTATGCGTTAAAGCATCGATAACATCGATACCTATGAACTAGTCCATGCATCGATATTTTTGAACCAGTTTTTTCTTGCACTTTGAATGCAACTGTTTTTTTTTTTTTTAATATTACACATCAAACTTTGAATATAATATTGAATTCTACTTAGAAGTTTTTACAACTTTTATCTGTGAAAGTTCGCAAATCGCAGTAAGATTAATTGAATAGAAATAAAAGAAAGTGCATAAAAGTAGTTTTTATGATATTCCATAAACCAAATTTTTGGATTGCTATTAAAAGAAAAAAAAAGCATAATCATGTTTGTGCAAATAAAAAAAAAACATTATATGAAATTTTTTGAAAGTGAAGTGTTTTTTGTTTTATTTAAATAGTTGTCTTACTTTTTGTTAATTGTGAAAATTGAATGCAATGAGTCTGCATATGCTAAAAAATTTCGTTATGTGTTAATTCCATATATGACAGGCATGATAATTATGAAAAAGTGCAGAGGCAATTATTATTGTACAATTTTGGGACGGTTAATGAATGCGCCAAGTTTTGTAGCGAAAAGCGAAAGGAGTGTGATTATATTTAACAGCAATGGTCGGAAAGGTCGGAGTAGGCGGTGATTTGAAAAAAGTCAAACAGTTTTTTGTTTATTAGGCTCACTTGGGTGTGTATATACAATTTGTTAGTTATAGCTTATGTTAGAAGTAACAATTCTAAGCAGGTCGAAGACCCTGTGTTGACTAGCTACGGGATTCAGGATCAAAGCCGTAATCAACAAGTATTATGAATTTTGTGATAAAAATAGATAGAGTTAGTGGTCAAAAAATGGAAAATAATGCAAATTTTGTAAGATCTTCTTAATTTTTCAGCATATTATTTTTAATAACAACATAACATAATTTAACATATATAAATGAACCCAGTTTAGACCGAATGGTTTTAATAGAGAAAGGTAAACAGTGACAGTGAAGTTAATTTACAGTGTGATATTTCACTGAGTGGAAAAATAACATCAGTTTTTCATAAAAATAGGACTTCTAAGTCCACTCCACTGTATTGCACTATGCTATACTCAAATTTACTGTACAGTGCTCCGATACAAGCCAAAGAGAGAGAGAGAGAAAAATATTTTGGGTAATAAACATTACATTACATTAAACAAATTATGAGTACAGAGACAATGAAAAGAGAGAGTATGCAAAATGTAGACTAAGCTGGTGCAGCTAGTCCGACGAGTAAAATAACTACAGTTCTTCATAGAATCTACTGTACAGCACCATGCGGTAGTCAAATTTACTGTACAGTCCTCCGATACAAGCCAAAAGAGAGAGTATGCAAAATGTAAACTAAGCTGGTGCAGCAAATCAGGCGCGTAATTATGTTGAATTGCGTTGATTCTATCTCTTTGCTGTAGCGTTCTTAGAAATTTTACTTTTTCACTCTCATTTTTTTAAGACTTTCATTTATTTCAGTTATTTCATTTATTTCAAATCATTGTACATGAAATTTGCAGTACAGTTTCTGGGTGAATGGGCACACTAGTTTCCAATATAGTCACAAATGCAATTGATTACAGCAAAAAATTATTTAAAACTAATTTAATTTAAGAGGGAATGATTCATTTGCCTATTTAAAAAAATTCCGGGATTGTTTAATAGGGGAAAAATACGACAGTGAAACTCTTTCCTTTGTTCCACTTCTTTGATTTTATGTTTTTATATGTTTTTATATGTTTTTATAACTGTCGGGTAGACTCAATTCTAATTGGTGATGGTTCTTTTAGGTCTTCGACGGTGTCTGAACCATTACACTTCTTTTTGTGTAAAAGGTAGTCTCCGCCAATCGTAAAAAAAAATTTAACTTGTTTTTATTTGTATTTACTTTCTTTTATTTACCTACCCTTTGAAACAATTAAATTAAATTAAATTTATTCTCTTTAGTTTTACAATACCTCAGATATTAACATTTCTAATAAATTGAATATTACAGGCTAATTGGCCTTTTCTTCTTAGACTAGGCTAAAACTTTTATTTAAAACAAAATTTTGCCAAAATGATTAAGGTTAAACACGTGAATAAAAACCTTTTTTCGTAAAATACTATTCAAATTTGTGATCCAAACTTAAATCCGGTTGAGATAATTTTTTTTCCTTCCATTTGGAATCAGTTCTTTATAGAACATCTTCAAAATTGTTGATACAGCCCTGGGAACGAATAATATAATTTTGTATTTCTTTCGATAGTGCATTATTTATTTGGTTTCAGTTTTATCGATAAATTAAATATTCAAAATCAACTACTAAAAACTAATTTTTACACATAACCGGCTAAAGTTCACAATCTATATCAAAAAGCAATCAACATTAATCATAAGCTTCGCTTAATACGAAACGTGGGAGATAATTCGCAAAGATATTTGCCAAATCTCTCCTCGTATAAATAATGATTATAATCAGCTCATTAACATATAACCTAAACCAACAATAAGCTTATGTAACCAAACAAATTAGTCAAAACCAACATAATACAGTGATAACTAAAAAAAAAGTTAATTGAATAATAATTAATTTTGATTTGTTATCAACGGCGAGAGTTGCCGCATCTTTCTGTGTCAGCTCTCATCAAAAACTTGCGCAAAATTGAAAACCAAACGATCGAAAAACAATTTTAATGCTTTTTAATGCCATCTGGTTACCGCAAAATAATTGTACAAAATTTAAGTAATGCTGGACATTGCCCGCTGGCCATTAATGAACCAGTTAGTGTTGGACAAGTCTGCACTTGATGCCACAAAAAAAAAAAAAATAAAATAAAAGACTCTTTGGACACAAAGTTGCACGCACTGGAAGTGTGAGCGGAAGGTTAAGTGCCACTTGACATTTGTGCAACCAAGTGTTGCTTAACCTTCGCAGAAAACATAACAAACAAAAATGGCGAAGTTTGCATACACTTTAAGTGCAAAAAAAAATGTACCCATATTTATTATTATTAATTTTTATTATTTTGATAGAGTTTCAAATTTTTTGAAAATTAGCATCCAAAAGATCACATAGGAGATATTGGTTCTCTTTACCGAATTTAAGACAGGCAAAAGTGCTTGTCTCACCTTCGGATGCAAACCGAACTATAGGTCTTGGTAGAGCAGACCTAAGGTTCCTGGTAGCCTACTTGTCTGGGCACCATACTGTAAGTTATCACTTACAAAAAATGGGTCTATCGGACTCCTCAGAGTGCAGGCTTTGTTTTGAAGACGACGAGACGACCAAACACATCTTGTGTGACTGTCCAGCAATAGTGTGGGATAGAGTCACACATTTGGGAGCTGAACGGATCACCCCGTTTCAGCTACGCCGAATTCCAACGAAAGACTTACTGCTCTTCATATGGGAGGCAGATGGTCTTTTGTCCTAAAAGAATGGGTAAGGTACAATAGATCTTGAGGTCGCAGTGCCCACTCTCTGTTGTGAGAGAACCTAACTATTTAAAAAAAAAAAAAAAAGATCACTCCGTTTTGGGTGGCTCATGGTCAGGATGGTAGGGATAGCCTTTCAAACGCATAGATAGATGCATTATGTATTCTGATCAGGACTTATATAGGGTATGCCATGTTTGTTTTGTTAAGTCAGGGTGGATATCATCTATGTAGCTTTGAAGCGTTCGTGGTACCAGAATGTTCTTTGTTACCGGTTTGTATTCTAAGCACAAAAAAAGTGCTTTTTTGTGCAACAAAAATCATCCTAAGAATGTATAACTTCGAATCACATCAGTTCGTAAAAAGTTCCTGACTTCCAAAAAACATGTCGTGCATACTCCAATGTATGTTCGAATTTATTCAGGCTTAAATTTTCTCATAAAGAACATTTTTCTATGTTTTCAGTGTCGAACCACAAGCGTGTTCCGAAAGGACGGGCTCCGCATTCAAGAATAGCTTGCGTGAGCCATGGTCACTTGGAATCCGAATCTAAGAAAGAAAGCATAATCTGGAAGCCAGCATGTTGACACACAGCCAGTTCGACTATAAGTCTAAGCGACTGACCAATTCAATCTACACCCACAAAATCTTAGATAGCCCATGAAATGTAAAGCTCGTACATATTACATAGCCGCTAGATGGCGCCAGCAAGTTGATGTCGCTAGGCGGCGCTAGCAAGTTGTTGCATGTTTGTGTTCAAAATGATTTAAAAATAGCTAAAGGTAGACTTTAAACCAAAATATTTAAAAAAGTAGGTAGGGCGTGGGATTAGCGAGCAGGGAGAGAGGCCACCTACACTACCGTCATAAAGTTTAAGATCAGAAAGTCATTAAAAGAAGAGTTAGTTTTATCGACGAAAAATATGTTTTTTCCGTGCTTATTATATATAGGATTTAACTAATTGTATTAAAAGGTTTTTCTAGATAACAGCAATAATTCAAACCGACATTTAATTGAGTATTTTTTACTCATGTTTTTGCTATTTCGCACATATTTCCTGATAGAGCAAAGTGGAGTGAATTCGGAAGTGGGGTGAATCCGGAAACGCATCCTAACGAATTTCTGAGTTGACCTTTGACTATGACACCAAATTTTCAAATAAACGTCATGACCGATTTTAGTTTTTGATAATAATCCGACTCGAGTACACGTGTTTTTCTGTTCAGTATAATTTTTCTTAAAAAATTGCTAACTTGAAAGTTTTATTTTAAGTTTTTGTGTCGCTAAAATTTCATAATTTTCAAGTAACTTGAAAAATACTAAAGCGTTCGTTTCGATTTTTGCAAGCCACCAGAATGACACTTCTCCCTATCGAAAAAGTCGATTTGCAGTGAATCCGGAAGCTCGATTTGGGGATTTTCCGGAAGTGTCGAAATGAGCCAAATAATTATTTTGAATATAATTTCAGCACGGATTTCAACTGGTTTTGTGTCAAAATGCCGAGAACTTACAAAAAAAGCGAAACAATTTCCCGTAAACCGGCTCCAAGTTCTGCTGATTTGTTGGAAATGCTAAAGGCAGTGAAAATCGACAAAAGCAGTGCTATTTCAGACGATTTTACACTTTTTTTAAAAACCGATTTTTTCAGGCCATTTCACTAGGCAACCATTATTTTTTATTTTACATTCATTCATTTCAATGTATTATTGAACCTTTTTTTTTTACTAAAAATAAAGAAACAAAATGTTTGCGATGAAATTTTATGTCGGTTTTTATCATTTTTGGACACTTTCGGATTCACCCCAAAAAAATCGAAAATCGCGAACTTGGCATTTTTTGCTCGGAGATTAATCTACCTAAAAAAATCTAAAATTTTGAGACAACGTAGCTTATTCAATGCCCAAAAGACACAACTTTCAATCAAAAATTTTTTGTCACTCCAAAAAATTTTCGAAAAAATTCTTCCGATATCACCCCACTGATATAGTGGTCTTAAACTTTCTGACGGTAGTGTAGTCTTTAAATCGAAAATAAATAATACGAAAATTTCCTTATAAAATAGACCAATATATCGCGTCTTTTATATACAAAAAATTTTGACGTCGTCTTCACATACTTTCTGTTCAGTGCGGCCGCTAGATGGCGCAAGCAAATCAATGCTACTAGATGGCGCTAGCAAGATATTGCTTATTTGTGCTCATAATAATATAAATATTATTTAAGCATTATTAAAGTAAATATTTTATATACAAAATTTTAAAAAGGCAAGTGTGGGAGTTTGTGTATTAATCGAGCTGGTGAAGAATACCAAAGTATTTCTTTAGTTAACAAAAGTTCTTCCAAGCTTTAAGAATTGCTTTTATCACAAGAATTTTGTATGCTATCAGTTTAAATCATATCTGTTTGCTGTAAAGTTTTGTTTTAAATTAAAGAGACTCTTTTTAAGCGTATTCCCAAAACCAAAACATTTGGTCAATTGGTCTGCAAGAAATTCAAGTTATTAAAGTCATTAAAATGAGAGTAGTTGCTATTTTTATAATGCACCTTGAGCCGTAGTCTGCTTAAGACGCTTAAAACACTTGTCTTTAATATAGCGCCAGGGTAATGAATATATATTCCAGTGCCAAATTATTTATGATAATAATATAATGTACAATGCACACTCGAAAAACCAGAAATGAACAAGCGGGGAGGCGCTTCAACATTTTGCTATGAGCAGCTCTTTAACGATTTCCAAGCGGGTTTCCAATGCACGGCCAGCTTATAAAAGCCGCATGGCGCCTGCGCAGCCAAAACATTACAACAAAAGACGCGCGCAAGGTAAGAGTCAAACAGAGAGTCGTCTACCACGTTATCGTTATAAACGCCCGCGCGTTAAGTGTGACCAAAACAAAACTAAACGCGTTTCGCATCTCTTGCAGTTCCCAAGTTATCAGTTCTCCCGAAATTTAACACACACCCACACACACACACTCACAAAATGAAAGTGTACGCGCTGTGTTTGATCTTTGCTTTGGTGCTGTTGGCCACGGTTCAAGGCCTGCCACAGACCCGGGAAGGTGCTGCCTATACAAACGAGGCTATACGCCAGGCGCAGCAGACCTTTCTGATACCCAAGGATGCACAAATACAAAATGTACAGGAGGGCATTGAGCTGGGCGCCTATGAGCAAATACCCGGCAATCAGCGCATTAATCTCTTTGAGATCTTGGGCGATCAGGTGCCATCGGAGGTGATAAACAATCTGCAAGCGCAGGTCGATCAAATCGGCAGAAATTAGTTGCATATATCATTATCATCGCTTCATAAATCATTAGCTTGCATTTTTGTTAAATTTTATGTTGTACAAAAAAAAAAAAAAAAAAAAAATAAAAACAAAAAAAATTTATTTAAGTATTATAAATGCGCTGACTTTTGACTCTTGGCAAGCGAAAGTGTTTTGATCCTCTTTGGACGCAAAACCAGTTACCAAAAAACCGAAGCCACCAAAGCCGGAAAGTGTTTTTAATCTAATCAGCAAACTTTCTCCAACAGCTCCCCTTTGCGCATACAAATTAGCTTTTGGTTTTAGTTTTTTTATTTGTTGGTATCCTCTCAACCTTGTTATGTAAGTTTTTAAAGTTACGATTACATATATAAAGGCATGTATATATTTTTTTTTTTTTGTTATTACTTTTTTGTAACCTGAAGCTCTTTTGTGGCATTATGTACAAGTAATGCCCCGCCGCCGACCAGGCCAACAACTTTTTGTGGCTCCGTTGTCGATTTCGTGTGTTGTTGTTGTTGTGGTCTCTCTGTGATGCAACATTTGTCGTCGTGATTGTTGTTGGCTACGTTTTTTTTTCGTTTTTTAATATAATTTCATAGTAATTGCCACTGCGTGCACTTGCATATATAATTGGTAAATTTTGTTGTAGGTGTGCCCAGTGACCACAATTGCGCAACAAAACAAGCAACACTTTTCTCTAAGTGTATAAGCTTAATTAGCCGAGAAATCAATATAGATGGGCAATTATTTGGCTATTTTTTATTTATTTATAAGTCAGTGACTTTTGGAATAAAATATATTCTTGCTGACAAAAAGACATTTTATTCTCAATAAAGAAATTTTATGATTTCTTCCAAAAATAGTTTTTTTCAAGGGTCTCAAGAAATGCTTTATTTTCAGTGATTAGATCATCATCTGCATTTTAACCAAATGTCTTACTGCCAAACTACGAATAAGACAGTAATAAAACTTTGCCTTGCTAACTACGTTGGATGGCTGCTTCATGTGCGAATATTCATATAAAATAAGATAACCCAGATAGCTTCTTAACGGACGCTCAACGGCCAGGTTGGGGGCGGTGTCTTGTCGGAGCATCTAAATATTCGGCAGTCCTTCCGACTTCCCGACCACTGCAGCGTTTTTCAAGCAGAAATCATTGCCATAAATGTGGCTCTAACCTGCTTACGAAATTCTGGCTTAGTTCAATAAATATATACTCCAATAGCCAAGCAGCCATAAAATCACTTCAAGCGCTATCCTCCAAATCGACGACAGTCAACAACTGCCGCAGATCTATTCAAGAGCTGGCAAAGCAGTTTGTTATTAGCCTCATTTGGGTGTCCGGACAACAAAATATTACAGGCAACGAAAAAGCAAACGAATTGGCCAGACACGGCACGACCACTACCCTTCTACCGGATAAGAAGAATATCCGTATGCCGTTGGCCATTTTCAAGTTACAAATAAAGGAAAAATTTAGTTCCCATGTCCAAAGAATGTGGAACAATACACCCCATTGTAGACTCAGTCGCCAAATATGGCCAAAAATAGACGCAAAACCCTCCTCCAAGGACTAAATCGATCACAGTGCTTGTCAGAGCGATCACCAGACACTGGCTTGTCGGGGTACATGCAGCCAGACTTAATGTTCCGAACAATGAATTTGCAGAAGCTGTAAAGATGAGGAAGTGGTAGAAGCGGTAGAGCACTTCTTCTATTCCTGCGAAGCTCAAAGCAGACGCAGGAAAAAGTATTTGGGAAACAATTTTCTCCACAGTCTAGCAGAGCTAGAAAGCATATGCCCAAGGAAAACATATGCCCAAGGAAAACAGGCTGGGGCTCCTTCTAAGTTTTGTCATAAGAGATGGTACTTGACAAAAGCACTCCTGTATTCCAAGCTAGTACGCGGGAAATTTAAAAAGATACTCACTTTTTATACTGTACGTATATGTATCCAAATCCAAATCCAACGAATGCTTATGGGATTTAGGGTCTGTACATAAAAAGGTGACTTCAAATTTTTTATTTTATGACAGATTGCAAATAAAAATAAAGGGTCAGCAATATTGAGGTTTTTTATACCCTGTACCTATAGGTACAAAGGGTATACTAGATTTATGCAATGTATGTAACGGACAATATTTTCATTTGAAATTTAACAGAGCGATGCGTTGTGGTCACAAAAATAAACAAAATCGGACAAGCACAACAAAATTTATAGTCAAAAATGTACAAATTTCACCTCCCCTTGCCAATAAGCTGCGAAAATATTTGACTCTACGTAATTATGGTAACAAGTGACCTAGAATCACATTTTTTGGTAAGCTGATTCATGTGGCTCTTATGAAAAAATCCACATTAAAATTTTATCGATGTGTACCTCCCACACCCCGCAATGGATTAACCGTGTTTTCTCCCACACCCCTCAATATATCAATTTGAAACTTGCCCCATATACTTAAAATAGCTTCTTTTTCATCAAAATCGGTACAAAATGGCGGTTTTTATAATTTTTGGAAACTTCCGAAATCACCCCAAAAAAGCGAAAATCACGAATTTGGCATTTTTTGCTCGGAGATCAATCTACCTGACAAAAAATCTTTGTATCCAGCTGAAATTTTGAGACAATGGAGCTAATTCAATGCCTTGAACAAGACAACTTTCAATTTTAAGGCGACATTGCGTATACGTATTTTTTTGTAGTTTAAAAATTTTTGAATGCGCTCTCAAAATTTTGATTATTCTAAATTACTACATATTTTAATTTTAAATATATTTTACAATTTACCAATAAAATAAGAATATTGCTTAAAGCTAGCTTTACATATTAAATCAGAGCTTAGATATTCTCTCTTTACAACTGAGAAATTAGGAGAATAAACTTATAAACATAAAGGAGTTGTACCCGAATATTTATTGTTGAGAAAAACAATTCCAACAATAGAAAAAGAAACTTAAATTATGATGGAGAAAAAGTTAAGAGTTATAAATGGTACTTAACTGAAGCTAAAATATTAGATTTTTTTAGTTATATGATTTTGATCAATGTTTATGTTCTTACAATCTACTCTGAAATGTGTTCTGAACTTCTTTTCTTATCGATGTCAAACTTTTTACATGGTGGCTCATACTTTCTTTGAAATTCAACATATGTCGGAGTATGGCGTACCTATATATTATTTTAAATAATAATAATAATACCATTATTAGCGTCGCTTAATCGTTTAATGGATGGGAGAACAGCCAGATGAGTTTAGGCCAAAAAAAAGTCATCGAAAATTACCATGTTCGCCTGTAGGGCGATATTATTTTTCATAATACACGAATATAATGGAATTAACAAACAAACCAACAGATGGCCCACCCTATATATCATCTTTATTTTCCATATTTTCGTAAACTTTTTGGTCAACCAGAAGCAACACCAACAAGTTCAGATTTAGCTTATTGGTATTATTTATTTATTTATTTATTTATTTATTTATTTATTTATTTATTTATTTATTTATTTATTTATTTATTTATTTATTTATTTATTTATTTATTTATTTATTTATTTATTTATTTATTTATTTATTTATTTATTTATTTATTTATTTATTTATTTATTTATTTATTTATTTATTTATTTATTTATTTATTTATTTATTTGAGGGGTACAACTACGTACAGTTGACATTATATTATAAAAAAGTACATATAAATTATTTAGAAAAGAAAATAGAGCGAGGGAATTGATATGAACTAATCCGCGTCTCTAGCCCGATGGGTGAACTTTTTAATGATATGCACCAACTCACATCAAGAACTGGCCAGAGACTTGGATTTACAATATTAAAGTTGAAAAAAGGAAGCAAGATAAAAATTAAACATTATATCGCAAAAAAAGCCAATGGATCACCATTGACCAAGTGGGTGACTCATAATATAGGATTGGTCAAGGATGCTCGAAGTGGCAAGTCAAGGTGACTTAAGATATAAGAAGTGATAGATTGAATAGACCGTTCGAAAGCGAGGAAATTGTAAAAGTTATTATAGTTAGAGCATAAGACACGGAAAGGGTCGTGCAAAGCATAATTAGATCTACAAAATTGTAAGGCTAAGGGTCGAAAATTACGAGTTACTCTGGATGGTATGACCAAAGTAACTTTGCTAAGGAGTACATTGGAATCGATAAGACCGAGTAACAGTTTATGCAAGAATAACACGCCGTGGCATGTTCTGCGATGATTTAAGGAAGGCAATTTTATAAGGCGAAGTCTATCAGAATATGGCGGCAGTCGGATATTTGGGTCCCAGTTTAAGCCACGAAGTGCATAAAGGAGAAATTGCTTTTGTACGGACTCAATCATGTCCTGATAAAGGTGGTATTGAGGGCTCCAAACGCAGGAACAATATTCCAAAATTGGACGGACGAGAGAAATATAAAGAAGTTTGGTTGTGTAAGGGTCGTTAAACTCTTTAGACCAACGCTTAATAAAAGCAAGAACACCTCTAGCCTTATTCACGATGTTGCAAATATGGTTATTAAATTTTAGGTTATGATCAAACAAAACACCAAGGTCAGACACACTCTCGATGCGTTCTAAGATAGAAGATTCTAAAGAGTAAGTAGCCAAATAAGGAGCAGAACGATAAAATGTCATAACGTTACATTTTGTCTTGTTGAGAAAGAGTTGGTTGATATTGCACCAAGATTGCATGTTATCAAAATCATGCTGAAGAAGTAAGTACTTATTATTATCGGAGTAGGACATACAGAGTTTAACATCATCCGCATACATAAGAATGTGAGAAGATGAGATTACCTGAGGGAGATCATTTAAAAATAAGTTAAAAAGAAGAGGGCCTAGATGGCTACCTTGAGGTACCCCTGACGTGACCATAATTTCTGTAGATTCGCAGCCTTTAAAAACTACCTTCTGGACTCGGTTGGATAAATAGCACGATATCCAATTTAAAAGACAAGACGGAAACCCCAGACGAGACAGTTTAACAAGTAGAAGACTATGGTTTACCGAGTCAAATGCTTTACTAAAGTCAGTATAAATGACATCAGTTTGTTTTTTTTCCGTAAAACCAAGATTAATAAGAGACGAAAGTTCTAAAAGGTTAGTAGAAGTGGACCGACGTTTTACAAACCCATGTTGGGAATCCGACATTAAAGAACGACAGTAGTGTTGCAATTGTGAAGTTACAATCCTTTCAAAAACTTTTGGAATTGATGAAAGCTTGGCAATACCGCGGTAGTTCTCAATGTTGGACTTGGAACCTTTTTTGTGAATAGGGATAATAAAGGATTCATTCCAGATGGAATGGAAAGATAAGAATATTTTAATGAAGTGCGGAAAAGAACAGATAATGTTGTAGAAAGAGAGTGAGCACAATGCTTTAAGACGCAACAAGGAATGGCATCGGGGCCAGGGCTTTTTGCAAGCTTATCAATATATCAAGGTTGCCATCTCTTCAGGCTCAAAAATTACGTTTGCTGAAAAAAAAAACTTAGTTGATGCAAATTTCAGGAATAATTTGAACCCTGTTCTAAGTCTAAAACCGAGTTTTCGAATTCGGGGGCAGCGGCAAGTAACCCTACCCTGCCAAAATGTTGTAAGTGCGGTTTTTGCCTGATGTCTTTTTTGTTAGGTCTATTGTGTTCAAGCACAAAGTCCAAAAAGTGGAAATGGGTTTTTGTTTTTGCTTCTTACATACAATCCGTATGTCTTTTCGCCAACATACTCTTTAAAAGTATTTGAAATTAGCTATAAAATGAGTTCTCTATCGCTTTTTAAATGTTTTTTGTTGAAAATGCAGTCTTTAAATACCTATTTTCTTACGTAATATGTATAGACATTGGGTAGTCATGCCGAAAGATTGCGTGGCCCTTTCAATGATTATTGCCGCGGCTGCGGATCCGAAGAAGAGGAGGAAACCGTTGTGCATTTTATGTGTCAATGCCCCTCCCTGTCCAGAAGAAGATTAAGGACCCTAGGTTCCCCATTTCTGACCGACCTTACAGACCTCTCGAACCGATGTCCTAGGGACATAGCAAGGTTTATTGAGCTTTCAGGCTGGTTCAGCAACAATATGGTTACAGTTGAATAGTCGTGTCTGTTCTTCTTCAGAGCTGAACGTGTGCTGACCACGAATGCCCATATACATAGTTATAAGAGCATCCCTGTGGCATCACCTTTTTGTGCCTAAGTGCGTCTGGGCTCCTCCAAGACAGGCAACCACTCAACCTAACCTAACCTACGTAATATGCCTTTTCAACGAAAAGTTAACCTAAATATATAATAATATTGGTGGATCCTTTTATTACATATGTAAAAGTTAACAAAATCGAAGAAATCAATTTAAATAGTGGCCCGCTTCACTTGTTTATTGTACTTTCGCCCAAATTCATTTAAATTCAATTTCACAAATTTTTAGTGAAATTGAAAATCAGCACAAACCAGATTAAAAACTAATATTTTTGGCAAAAATTTTGATTAAAAAGTAATTTTATTGCTATTTAAAATTGTTTAATATCAATACATATGCAAATTTCTTTAAAAAACTAAATTTATGCTATTTATATTAATTTATTAAATTTGATTTTTTTTGTTGATTTATTTATCATAAGTGCAAATTGTTTGAAGTACTTATTCAAATTATGCTTAAACATTATGTTCATACCTAACTAATTATATTTATACCAAATAAGCGCATTTTTAAAATTTAAATTTAATGCGCTTACTTTTTAAAAAACTTTAAATATGACTTTAACTTAATTAATATTTTTTATAATTTGCTTATGCGCTAATTTTTTCGTATAAATCAATAAATGTGTTTAAAATTTTTACGTTTATTATTTGTCTTTTATGCAAATTTAATTATTTTTATTTTAACATAAATTCATTTTTTTTTTTTTATAATTTATATGCATATTTAAATTAATTGCTTTAAATTAAGCTTGCTTATTAATTCAGTCTAAACTTAAAAGCTTTTCGAATCGAGTGGAACTACGCGTTAAGAATTTGCATTTTTAACATCACTAGAAAGAACATTTCGTTTTTTATATTTCTTTGTTATTTTTTAAGCAATAAATTAAAAAATTAAATAAAATCGCGTTATTAATGATGAATGATAACTTGTGGGCGTATGATAAATGTGGGCGCGGTGCACTTAAATTTTAAATGTTTAAATATTTATATCAAAATAGATATTTTATAAATACAACTAAGCTAATAATTTGCACATAACTTGCAAGATTTTTTACTTTTTATTGCATTTGGGGAGCCCAGCATTAGTTTTTATTAATTAAAAATAAAGTTTAAAAAATTCGTACTAGTTTTAAGACGTGACATACATATGCTTATGAACTCTTAAAAATTTTTATTCTTTTTTTTTTTAATTTAGTAGCACATTAAAAATTTATTTCTGCAGTCTATGGAAAATTTTTAATGTCTTTCTTACTACTTAAATTTAAGACTCTTCCATAAATAAATTTATAAGTATATAAAACTTTTTATGGTTCTGCTATTTATTATAGTATATATATACACCGATTTGTTGTCGTTGTTGTTGTTTGGGGGCATGCCTGCAATTGCCGCGGACACAGAGTCCTTAATATATTCTTTGTAGATAGAGTCGCTCTATGCGTGGACCCAGCTCTTCCACTGCTGCTCTTTCAACAAAACTCTTCTCCAGACGCGCCGCTTTTTTATCGTCATTGCTTGTCTTGGACACATCACCATTCTCTTGACTATCATCCAGTTTTAGACTCTCTGCATCGGATTTGGGATCCACTGCTACATTGTTGCCCATTTGACCACTGCCCGAGCCCAGCTCATCAATGTCCAGGTTGGAGATGCGCTTGCTAGACGGCGTAGTATATTCACGTTGTCTTTGTTGCGGCAACATGGGCAGCTCTCCGCTGCCACTACCACTGCCGCTACCACTGCTCATTAGCGCCTCCAACGAGTCGGTCTCCAAAATAGTCTCCCCACTAGTTTCATTCTTAAGCTGTTCCAGCTGAAAATCGTTTACCTTTTGTATGCGCGTCTCTGCGGAGCTGTCCTCTGCGCTGTACATAGGCTGCACCATGATCTGGTTGCTCTGACTTAAGGCGGCCGGCTGCATGCGCTCGGTCGTAGAAGCAGCATAGTTAAGCTCCATATCGCCGCTGCCACTGCCACTGCCATCTAGCATGCTCTCCGGCATCAGCTTATCGAGCTTAGGCGCTTCAAAAGCGCCGGCTATGCTACGCGGCTCATCCTTGGCCTCCGCCTCGGCTACATCTTCGAGCTCAACCAGCGGAAAGTTGACATCACGCAGACTAAATTCTTCTCCAGGCAGCGAGGGATAGGCTGGATTGGATTCCACCTGTTGCACGTCTTCCTCTGCATCCATGTGATGCGTGGGCATAGTAGTGCTGGACATATCCGGCGCACTGCTGCTGGACTCTTGTGTGCTATAATCCTTGAGCTCTGCTTCGGTGCTCGAGCTGCTGTTTACAAAATCGCCGGGTGCATCTGTGGTCACTTGTCGCGCTGTGCTGCTGCCGCTGGGCCCTACTGTTGTGGATATTATATGATAGATATTATCGCTGCCTGCCGTCTCCGGCTCCAGTTCTACATTCGAGTCATCGACCAAAGCATCGCTAAAACCATTGTGTACGAAACCAGCGCCCGCCGCCATGCTCAGACTTTCCTCATAATTTTTGGTAGTGCTGGACAAGTCTGTTGTAGCTGCCTCGGTGGTATATTCGCGCTTAATGTTCACCTTGCTGGGATCCTGCGGCTCCAGTGGCTGCAAGCCAGCTGCCACTTGTTGCTCTACTCTGTTGCTGCTTTGTGCCACAGGTGGTCGCTCAGTGTAGCTTTTTTGGAATAAGTTATATATATATATGAAATAAAAAATACCATTATAATCGCCAACCAAAAATATAAAGTTAATTTTTAAAGTAAAGCGTCTTAATTTTACATAAGGAAAAAACTTATGTTTGCGTGTATATACAATCACAAATTTTGACAAAGTAGAAATTTTAAATAATTAATCTTAAAATATTTGTTGCATACTTTTAGCATAAAATGTTATCATGGTTTGTGTCTAGGGTGTTTTTTATCACCAAAAGCTCGTCAATTCTCCCAGAAGACGGTACGGAGAATGCCTAAGCTTTAAGCTTTAAGTGGACTGGTTTGTATGAGTACAAAAGCAACGAGCTATAGCACTCATGCAATGACATAGCAGTCAGTGTTTATGTAAGGACACTCTTATAGTTTGCCATTGTCGATAGATGGCGCTTTGAAAGTCTTATACACTGTTAAGTATGCAATAGATTCTGTTGTTTTTTTTTACTCGTGGCCTAAAATGGTTGACGAGACCAGGCCTAGGGTCTAAGGTTCTCTCAGATCCAAAAATTTATAAATAATATAAAACGTGGCAGTTGTATAGAAGTGGAACAAAATTGATTTGGACGAGCAAGGAATTAAATACCTTGGAATTAGATTTGACAGCAAGCTCAGAATTAGGTTAAAGTAAATATGCCAGCTGGTCAATTATTTCCTTAGGATACTTACTGGGTTTCTTCTGGACATTGCCTGTCATAAAACACCTGAGTAACATTAGCTGCTGCGGTTATGTTACTCGCTAGGGTTGTTGTCAGCGCTGCGGCTGTTGCGCTCGCTGCAGTTGTTGTGCTGCCTAATGTTGTTGTTGTTGTAGCAGCTGTGGTGCTGCTAAGCGGCGGCTGCATTGTTTGCCCCCCACTTGTAGTTGTTGCCTGAGTTCCCGTGGGTGCATCCGTGGCGGCTGTCACCTTGCGTATGGGTATAGACGACTTGACCTTGTTCTCATCGGTGAAGCGTATTTCTGTGGGTTTGGTTATCTCCTTGATGGTGATATTCCAATTGTAGCCGGCCGGTGGTAAAGCAGGCGCCAATTTGGGTGCTGTGGTTCGTGGTGCCGTTGTGCTGCTTCTATCATCCAGCGACGGTGGATTGTTCTCCAATACTGTAATGAACAAATTATTAGCAATTGCAATTGATGGCAATTTGAATTTGAGGTTAAGCTCACTTGGACAATTGTCATACTCCGGGCAGCAACGTCCGGCAACATATTTGGGCTTGCAATCATCGCGTCTGAAGCAGGTCACCGAGCTGCACACAATCTCGCCACCTGCAACAAATGTAACTCAACCTATATTCCAGCTTCATATATAGCTTTCTATGCAGCTAGTCAACTTACCCTTGCAGTAGCAGACTGTGCAGGGTGTATCCGGATCAACCAATTTATAACCATTCGCATAAGTTTTGCCATCCTTTTCGCAATCTGTAAGCAAGCAAAGCTCAAAATTAACAACAAAGAATGAGCGCAGGGGTGTGGGTTGGGTATGCAGTTCTGGAAACGATTTGCATAAATTAAAGTGTATGCCACTTACCGCATTTATAAGCAGGACAACAGTGTCCTGGTCTTTGTATGGCACGGCAGCTCGTTTGCTTCTCACAATGCGCTGTCGTCTCCGGCACCCAAGCGCCATCTAGCAGACATTGGCCTAAGTCAGCGGACAAGGTGAAAAAACAAATTTTAAATAAATTGAAAAAAATTTGTAAATATAAAAAAATCTTAGGAAAGTTGAGAGTGGGTGACGAAATTTTAATACGCTTACAGCTCTTAGTAGCTCTTATATTATATATCGTAGCAGTTAAATCAAAGATTTATTTTTTAATCAAATTATTATTAGTAACTTTAATATAATATTGTTAAGCTTCAAAGTTTTAAATGTTTTTTTTCAAAAATTTATTTTTGGCAATTCTTGCAGAAAAAAAATTATTTTAAAAAAATGTTTGCTCTCATAAGGCAAAATTTTCAGACTCTTTTTTTTTTGTTTGTTTTTATTTAATTTTTATAGTTTTTCCAATGCTTATATAATTTAATTTAATAAATCTAGCAATTTGTTGAAAGTTAGTCGTGACTGACACAATTTTAATGAATATTTATAAATCGCCAAATCAGTGTTGTAATATTTAAAATAATTGTGAGTATATGAATTATAATTTTAAAATTAATTCGTAATTAATAACAGCGTATGTGAATATTTTTGTTTTGAACAAATGTGAGAAATTAAAATTTTATTAAAAATGAGAAACTTAGCAACTCACTGGAAATATTAGGAAGCAAGATTAAATTATTTTGATTTTCCCCCATTTTAATAAAATTATTAAGTATTTTATGGGATTAAGTACAATTTTACTTTAATTAAAGCTCTAGTCTTCCTTTGAATAATATAATCGAAGAAACAGCTCTAGGCCAGAAAATAAAAGATTCAAAAAAATGTTTTCTACAAAATTTTTAAACATTCTTTTTTAACATTTACTTAATCTTTTTCCAGGGTCTAAAGATTTTTAGTAATCATAAAATCACTTAAACTTTTTTTTATAAGTGCAATACTTGGGCAAACAGCTCTGGTAACAGTGCACAATGGGCCCGCGTAGCCAGATTTTGGCCAAAAGTCCCCCAGAAGAAAGTCAAAATTTGGACAAAATGACAATTTAATATGATTTTACACATATTAAGGTATCCTGTGCAAAAAAAAAATATTAAATTATAATTAGTGTTTTTTAAGTTATTGGCTATCAAAGTTGATATTTTGTATTTTATGAATAAAAACCTGCATTTACCATGATACATGTAGCTACGAAATCTTCATTCACTTTATTTATAAATATTACTTCAGAAAAAAAAATAAAATTGAGCTTAAAAACTTTTTGGTTTAAAATATATTCTAGTAGTTATAAAAATTTGGTTTTTTTTTTTATCATTTGGCTAATTTGCTTTCCGACTACCACTCGATATTTGATGGAAAAAATTTTTATAAATTTCTTTATATATTTTACAAGAAAATGTAATTCTTCACAATTTCCGGAAATTGAATTTTGTATCTAAAAGTTGAATTTTAAAAATTGAGCACAAGGAAATTTTACTATTTTTTGAGTTTCGTACCTGCCTGAAAGTATGCTTTAATAAAAAAAATGTATAGTTAGAAAATTTTATAGCATACAAAGATGCAAATCAAAAAATGTAAAAATTATAAATTTTGACGAAAAAACGTGAAATATTAAATATTTAAATATTTTTCGGAAATTAAAAGAGCATGACAAAAAAATTATAACTTTTAAAAACCAGATTGATTGGTGGCGTCATCTGTTTGTAATTGGCTTGGAAAGCTGAAACTGTTTGGGGCTATAACTCCAAAACCATTCAATATTTTGGGTATAGGCTATTTTTTCAATATATGTGCAGCTCATATCTACCTCTGTGTGAAATATGGTCCAATTTCAATTAACAATTTTTTTTTTTAAATAAGCTAAATTTTTTTTGGTTTTTTTTAAATTTATTCCTATTTTGGTCTAGATTATCTATATCTTAAAAAAATCTGAGGATGCTCAAACTTCCCAGAAAAATAGTTCAATCCCTTATGAACACGTGTATAAAATTTCATCACTCTAAAAAAATTATTATGAATATGACAGATTTTTGGCCAAAATATGACAATCTTGGCCCACAGTGCAGTGTACAAAGTTCAAGAAATTGGAAAAAAAATGTTCTACAAAATTCTTAAAGATTCCTTATCTAATTTGTAAAAATCTTTTAAAAAACTTAAGATGTTTATTTAGTAATAAATTCTTTCGAAAGCTCTCCATCGAAAATGTTCATTCCGAAACGATAAACTTTTTGAAGCTAATAAATGACTAACTAGTAAACTAGAAAGTACGCCTGTCTACAGATCATCAGATACATGTTCACAGAAGCACAGAACTTTTACTGGAAAATTACACGACAGGGAAATCCCAAGCGAAAAACTTTTCAAAAACTTTAGGAATCAGCTAAAAAAAATATTTATTTGCCTTAATGGTTCTTCGATCGCAGTAACATTTGTACAAGCGGCCATTGAGAGGATTGGATAGAACTAGATATCTGGTAGCTCAGAAATATCTAAGATGCTTAAAAATATGAAGCCCCTTTATACTACTCAGTCAAAAAAATTGCACCTTCTCGAAATTTTTTCCTTTATTCAGCACTAAAGCACATGTTCAGCCGCTGGATCCTGAAAGTCCGAACTTCTTAGTTTAAAGCAAGTTCTATAAGGCAGTGTGGTGTTTATTATACTCAGTTAGAAATCAACCACTGAAGCACACATATAGCCTGAGAGATTTTCTAAAATGCACAGTGGGCTTAGATGGTCATATTTAGCTCTTTTAGCAGTATAATTTTTATAGTTTTTTTAGATTAAATTTTCTACAAATACTCTTGAAAGATTTAGTTTTATATTTGGCAAGCTAGGAGCTTCTTAGACGTTTTTAAGATATAGATAATCCGGACCCGAATTGGTGAAAGTTAAAAAAAATTATTTTTAACTTAATTAGAGGCAGATAAGAGCTCCACAAATATGGAAAAAATATACCTTAAATCATATCCCACAGACATGCGTACAAATTTCGACATATTTTTGTAAGCATTTTGTCCTAAATCTGTCCCACTGTGCCATGTACCAAACTACTTGACAAAGCTAATTTACCCTTTGTAAAGTTTATGAAAACTTGCATTGTTTAGTTTACTTCCTACTTTATATACCATAATTTTTTTTTTTGAGTTGGACGCCAGATAAGCGCCTGAATCTTTACCTTGTGGTGGCTGTTGTTGTTCCAGCGGCGTTTCGGTGCTGCTGGCAATGGATGCCGCCAATTGTTGCGGAGCATCCCTGGACGAGGTCGTGACTGTATTCTGCAGCGTACCGGCGGCAAGGCTGTCGGTGGGCACTACAAACAAAAAGAAAGAAGAACAAATAAAAGTAAATATACAAAAAACAAAATGAGATGCAACAATGCCATTGAAGAAGAAGCAGAGGGAGACCCACATTCCTACATACCGTTACATTCTTTTATTTGACTGAATGACATTTTGATAACAGTTGTTGGTTTGTTTCCAACTGAGAAGAGTATCAGACAGTATGAGGGGTTGTATATAAAATGCTATCAAAATAAGGTAAAAGTTAAATGAGTTTAGTTTTAGTTTTGAGGTAAGTTTACATTTTCATTTTTTTTTATTTGTCAAGTGTGGGCTGTGTCACTTTGGGGGGTAGGTAGCTACAGGTTACAAAAACTGTTGACTCAAGCAGCGTGTAATTTTTGATTGGCAGCCATCTGTTGGGCCGGGTTTAAATTTTATACCAAAATTTTATGCGCTTTTAAATTAAGTTTACTATTATTTTGCGGCCTCTAGAACTTGAGTACAGTTAAAGTGTTATTTTTCGTTTTGTTTTCTTTTGTGGTTGCTCCCCTATGGTCGTCATTTGTGCGTTGAAAAATTGTGGGCTTGGCGTTGTATTAATCATACGCACTGTGTGTTAAGCAGCCAAATTGTTGTTTTATTTCTTCTAAGACCCGAGAACAACTTGTGGGCGTTATCTGCGGGTTGCCTTCGGAGTACATTTTATTGCCTCTACTGCTCATTACACGAACTGCATATGCTGCTCATTTGCCATGGTTTATGTGATTTTTTGTGGCTTAGTTTTTTGTTTGGGCCCATCAAGCGACCAAAAAAAAACAAGCTGCACTTGTTGCCAGAAGTTTTCTTACAATACGCTGGCCCAAGTGATTGATGTGGTACATCAAACTTCTTGGACATTGGGTTTGGGTTTTCGCAGGCAAGTTAGCTTGAAAAGTTTTTTTGGACTTGACTTTAACGAGAGTGTCTCCAATTCTATAGTTCTGTTTGTTTTGGGAAACTATTTGGTAGCTTTTAATAGATATGCTTTGCGGCAGTGTAAACTGATTATTTTTAGCTTGTTTATTGAAATGAATTAAGCAAGTCTTGAACAATGTGCAAAATTTTGACATTACATGCAATAAATAAGATATTCCATATTTCAATTAATTAAACTAAAGTTTTGCTTAAATTGATTTTAATCGTTTTTTTTAAATATTTTTTAAAACTTTAAAATAAGCTTTTCACGTAAAATGTATAAGATATCCGTAGAACGCGTATTAAATTAAATCTTTCAACTTGATCGACCCAGCTCTAGCTTTCACTAGAATTTTGTTAAATTCGATTTCACTTAAAAATATTTTTTTTAAACTACAAAATGAGCTTTTCTCGTAAATAAGCTGTACAAGTTCTTCATATTACGTATACGTATTTTTTTACACTTAATTCAACTCTCATTTTTACTAAAATTTTGCAAAAGTTGATTTCATTTCTTTGTTAGAAAATTTTTTTTTTCAACATTTTCTTTAAAAATTTGTCTTAAATTATTTATTAATTTTTTATTACTTTATTATATGTTTTAATATTTTATAAATTAATTTATAAATTCACTCGACATCATTTTCTTTAAATTTTAGTAAAAATAAGAACTGGAACGAGCTTGTTATATATTTTTTAGTCAAAACTTTATGCATAAAAATTAAAATATTTTTCGTTTTTTTAAACTCCTCATTTTTTTAACACAGAATTTCTTTAGTAAAAAAATCTTCTTAAACAAAAAAAAATCAAGTCAACTTTTTTAAAAAAAAAGTTTCTTTTTCCAACAACAAATTTTTAAAACAATTTTGTAATTTTTGAAATAAGCGGCACCGTAAAAAATAAAAAAGTATGCCAATTCAAGAGATAAATAATTAAAGTGATCAGATCCTTCAATAATAATTTAATTTTTTAAAAAGATGCTCTTGAGCCACAAAAATTTCTTGTGTATCTTTTTAAAACTTGAACTTAGAACCATCCCGTATGATAGGTCTTAAGAATTTATGTTTAAATTGAAAAGTATATACGGCTACTAGATTAGGAACATTTTTGAAAATATAAATTTGGATATATATAAAATATTAGCTCTTATACTTTTTTTTGCAAAAATCCGATTACTTATCGAGTTATCGATAACTGAGTATTTTGGTAGACTTTTTTTGACAAGTCATGCCTCCTAAGCAAAAAAAGATACTTGACAAAAAATATTTAAAAAAAAAGATAAAACTCAGTTTAAAAAAAAATTTGAATTTTTTAAAATTTTAAATTTATCTTTTTAAAAAAATTTAATCTTTCTACTTTTTATTTTATTTTTCTAAGTTCAGAGCGCACTCAACTTTCCTCGAAAATAAAATAACTATAAAAAAATATTAGTCTCACTTTTTTTTTTTTTTTTTGCAAAATTCCGATTATTTTTCGAGTTATCAATAACTGAATATTTTGATAGACTTTCTTTGACAAGCCATGTCTCGTAAGCGAAAAAACATACTTTAAGAAAAATTGTTTAAAAAAATATAAGAGTTTAAAAAAAAATTTCTTTTTAAATTAAAATCATTTCTTGAAAAAATGTCTTTCAAGTTTCTTTCTTTTTTTTTTTTTTTCTAAGTTCAGAAGTGACCTGAACTTTGCTCTATGATATGTAAAAAATAAAATAATTATAAAAAAATGTTAACCTCATACTTTTTTTTTTTTTCAAAATTCCGATTATTTATCGAGTTATCGATAACTGAATATTTAGGTAGACCTTCTTTAACAAGCCATATCTCGCAAGAAAAGAAAAATACTTGAAAAAAAATTTTGTACCCAAAAGATAAAACTAAGTTTCAATTTTTATATATTTTTTTTTTTAAATTTTGTACAATAAGTAAGTCTCAATTTTAAGTTTTTATATATTTTTTGAAAATAATTTTTTTTTTTTTTTTTTTTTTTCTAAGTTCAGAGTTGGTTTTTGCTTTGCTGACAAATACAACTGTTACTTTTATTCGCAAGATTGCACTGGATAATAAAAGTCTATAACGTCTACACATATTATAATTAAGTAAATTATGCTTAATTTTGTACAGGCGTCTTCCAATGTTCTCCATAGTACACAGTACCTTGTCAGATAAGCTTAAATCCTTCGAATTGAAATATAATTGTATTGTAGAAAATTTTATTTTTGAATTCTGCACCTTTTTTTTTTTTTTACAAATTTGAAAGATTTTTGATTTTTGGATAATCAACGGAAAATAATTTTTGGTAAAACTTATCTGGTTTTGTTTTTTCAAAATTTCGAGTAACCTCCAAACTACCGAATGCTTAAAAAATGGATTTTTTTGAAATCGCAAACTCTTAACTCTCTTGCAAATCGAAAGTAAATGTATCGAAATCGCAGTGAGCTAAAACGATTTTTTGTAAATCGAAGTTTCTTTTCATTTCGTATCTTTTTTTCTTTGTTTTATAATTTTTTTGAAATGATATATTTTTAAGCCAATATTACCCATTGGCGTTTACATATCATATAACAGAATATTAAGCTTATTCCTGGTTCATCAGAAACTCACTAAGCATTCTAAATATGTATCCATTACACTTGCGTCTTCTTCCGGCCACTATTTATAGCACTAACTATCTATTATTATTGTGCACATAAGTAGAAATACGAAACGCTGCAGTTTTTGCGCGACTTGCTTTCAATTTAGGGGCACTTCCTATATGCTCAGATACATAAGTACATATATCATATACTTAAGGAACCAACAAGCTCTAGTCTAGCTTAATTATTATGCGCATTATGTGGTTCTATTATAGTAATAGCTACAACTACAACAACAAAAAAAGTAAAGAAAAAAAAACCTTAGCCATAAGATTTGTCGCGTAATTCAAGTCATGCAAAACGTAAATTACGTATACGCCGTGTAAGATCTTATTTAAGATTTCTGCGCTTCTTTATGATGATGTGCTTTTTGTTTATCTTATTGTTGTTGTTTTTGTTAATCGGCTGGCTCACTGAAAACAACAACAATAAATTTGTTGCGAAATTATATGTAAATTAGTTTTTTTTTTTTTTTGTTGTATGGCATATTTCCGCAAATTTTATGCAAATGTGAGTGCCAAGTTTCATTCTGAAGAAAAAAAAATGTACCTATATAAAACAAACTGCATAAATTGTTGTAAAGCTGATTCATGTTCATAAATTGCATTGATTGTGAATTTCTGTGAAATTCGTTGCCTTGTTTTTTTTGCCTCCACTTAGTGATAAATGATAAGCACAACAATTGGAACTGGCAATAAAATGTGGCCAGCAAATGTTTTGACCACAAACCGCACTATTAATAACACTTAAGCAGCGTTTAGACGAAACCAAGCGAAAAACAGCTACAAAAACAAAAAACAAAAAACAACAACAACGAGCTGTTGACACTGACGCTTAGAACATTGATAAATATGACAGCTATAAATGTTGAAACAGGCTCAGACAACACAACTGCACTTGGCCAAAAGCATTTTCACAGACCATAACAAATCATGCAGGCCAGGACCCCAGCGCCAAGTAACACCCTCCCCAAACAATTTAACCAAAGTCAGCAGCTTCTTGCGGTCGCCTTGACAACGACAGCCTCATCATCTTCACCGTGTGAATTTTCATAGCTGCTCCAGCCGCCTGCTCTAGCAACTACTCCAACTACACTCTGCTTTGACTCAAGACAATGTCGTCTTAGCCATTATTAGATTTCCTACCAAGTGCCTGAACTGAGTGCCACTTGAGGCATTCATTCTAAACTGCAGAACATTTGGTACGACCACACGCTGTTCGACTTGGCCTGGTAGAGTTAACAAAATAAACCATGAGTTAACCGGATATTTCCGACATTTCCGGTGCAAAATGCTCTCACTTGAGCATTGTGCGGTTAGTTAAACAATGAATGCATTCATTTTCTGTTTGTGTCTTCATAAATTTATATAAACTGGGTAAATAGTAAGTATATATCTAAGAAAATGAATTTGCTATGACTTCATCCTAAGATAATTTAGGACTTGAGCTAAATTACTGACTGAAGCACCATTGTAGTCGGAATTTTTAAAATGAGAATTGTAAACTGAAATCTACATATATTTGATGGTTTTTTTTTTTTGTCTGAACTTTTACTATTAGTTATTAGGGGGCTTCGCCACCTGCACGCTTAGCTCAAAATTGCCAAACACACGCCTTTTTCTAAGCTTTATTGTTTAAAATGGCAGCTGAAATTTTTTCAAAATTTAATTCATTTGGTATCTATCTATCAATAAGATCTAAAGAATTCAATGATTATGTAGTCTTTCAAAATATCTTTTATTTCATCTGACAAAAATAAAGTATCAAATTGACTATTGGTTCAATAAATAAATCTGAGCTTTTCGGACTATTTTAATGACTTGTAGTATTCCATTAGCGGATACCCTTTGTCCACACAGGCTAGACAAGGCTTATTGTAAGTTGAACTTTTTTCTATTATTAATATAAATGATATTTATTTCGTTGTTAACACAAATATGCAAAACTTTCTTACGCCATCTAGCGCCCACATTAAACAGAGAAATAAATGATGACGAGGACGACGCCAAACAAATTTTTTTATATAAAAGAAATAGATTTTCGAGTTCGGAGATGTTTACTTCACGTTTTGGGGTTCCTATTCGTACTCATGATTCAAAAAACCTCAGCACATTAGGTTTCTGATATAACCTCAAAAAACTCTAAAAAAATGATTTCGAATCTGGGTATCCGACGAGGTTTTTCTGATGTTTCTGGGATCGCCGGATAGGAATCCAAAAAACCCCACCAAGTTGGGATTCTGACAATAGATTCAAAGTACCTCGTATTATAGGATTTCTATGGGATTCAGCGAACCCAAAAGCCTTTAGTAAACATGGTCTGACATCTATGTATACCGGAAAATAGGGTAACGAGAACTAACGGTCTAAGGATGATATATCCTGAGAAAGTGCCCCCTATCGTTTGGCTTATCGATCAGCTATAAGAGATGCGAGACTAAAAATACAATTTCAGCAGACTACTCCAAGCTGAATTTGAGCTATATGCTGTTGTGTAAATAAATCTACTAAGAGAATAAATATATCAATTCGTGCCCCATACTGGATCTGTGCGGAAGCCCTCGTTTCTATAAATGAAGTAGGAGGTCTATATAGCCAAAAACTCTCTCAAGATTCTGACTGGTTTACTTTTTGGATACTGAAGACTAATTTTCTCTGTTGTCGTGATGCATCCAATAGAGTAAGATTTAGATCTGTTGTAGAGGCTTGTTGTGCTCCACAAGGAGAAGAGGACTACAGTAAGTAAGATTAATTTTAATTTTTAAGAAAGCGAAGCATTACTATCTCTCCCAGTAAATCATTATTATGGGTGCCAAAAGCAACCCAGTGCAGCTATAAGTTTAGTAGAGGCCACAATAGAAACCAAAGGTCTTTAAGTCGTGCTTAACATAAACTGGTTAGAACCAAACCAGATATTCAGGATAGCTTCGTAAATACGGTTGCCAGGGGAGCTATAAGTAAGCTCAGTAGCGCTATAGCTTCTAAATCAGAGTAGGAGAAGATTCCGATTCTTGAGCTATAATTTGAAAAATGCTGCACTCCAAATTCTATTTAGTAGTTTTGTTCGGTGTGGAGATTCGCTTTATTGAAAAAATACCGTAATCCGCAAAATTTAGAAAAATTTAATTTAAAAAAAAAAATCTGCCTCATAAAACCATTTTTAATAGGTTTATTTTGAAAAACAAGAAGCTAAAAGCTCTGGAGCCAATAAGTAAAATGTAAAACTTCCTCAATAGCATTATTATTACAAAAAGATATAAAATGTATCTATTAGATAAATTGTAAAAATAGATATAAAATGTATCTATAAGATATACATATTGTAAAATGTATCTATTAGAAAGAAAAATATATATTAAAAGTATCTGTAAGATATATTGTAAAATGTATCTATTAGATACCTATCTATAACGTGTTTCTTACTGAATTTAGGCTAAAAACTACAACAAAATTTGTACAGCCTATGGTTAGTATATACTTTTGTTAATGCAACTAGCAGCTAGATGCTCATCAGAGGACTCATTAGATTCCTAGACTCAGTGTACAGAACTCTTTCAATAAGACCACTATTATAAATTGATATAAAATATATCTGTGAGATACAAATGTGTATCTTATTAAATTTTGGTCTAACTATAAAAACTATAAAAACTCCCAAAAACACCATTAGTATAAATAGATGTAAAATGTATCTATTAGATACATTGTATATCTTATTAATTTATAATCTGAAAAAAAAACCATTACAGGCCATGGTTAGTAGATATTTGTGGAAATGCAACTAGGAGCTTGAAGCTTAGTTAGGACTCAATAAATTTCTCTGCCCAGTGTGCACAGCTCTGCCAATAACACTATTACTATAAATATATATATATTTTATCTATTGTTGTATCTGTATCTGTTAGGGAGAAAGTAGTGTACAACTTTCTCAATAACACTATAATTATAAATATAATAGTTGTGAAATGTATCTATTAGATACAAATGTGTATCTTATTAAATTTAAGCCCCAAAGCACAATTTCTAAAACTATTTACAGTCTAATTCACCTTAAATCTGTTCAGCTGCACAAGTCTTTAACATTTGAGTGACACAAAATTGATAGATAACGACGCACACACACACATCATATAAATAACCTTGAAATCCAAGTCCTGGAAGCGTCAACTTTATTATCCTACAATCAAATAAGTAGCAAACTTTTTTCACATGAACCATTAGCAGCCGTAACAATTGAACTAAACATAAAAATGACAACATTGACAGCGCGTAATCCAGCAGCAGTTGGCTATGACTTGAGGCTTAAATGCCATCCATACATATTGTAAGCCAAACAATATTATACCAAGAAAACAAAAAAACCACCAACCTACAATAGCAACAAATGAGCGTTTTAAATGCGACTGTCTGCTGACGTTTTTTTTCAATTTTTTTCCGTTTGTTAAATTTTACACGCTGAAAATGATAAATGAGCGTATCTAGAAGATACAAAAACCCAAGCAACAACAACAACAACAATGAAACCGCAACTCATCGCTTTGTGGGCAACATTCAATCTCAGTCAAACAAATTATATGCTTAACTGACAAGTGCCGGTTGACTCTTATTTATAGAGAGGCTGTCAAATATTTGAATATGATATTGTCATGAAAATTTAGTTAAAAAGTAAAAAAATTAAACATACCTTTAGATATAATAAACAATAAATGTTGTCATAAATTTCTGGCATGCAAAGTTAATGTCATGAAAAGTTCCCAAGCAGCTCGTGTGAGATACTTTGCTGTTTGGTATACGGCCGCCATATTAAAAGTATCTTAGCGATACATTTGCGTGCTGCTTTAAGGCTGGCATAAACTTCATTTGCATTTGGGAGTTATCATTAGTCAAACGCAATAGAGAAATATTATTTCAAAGGTGGGGCGTTAACTTGACGAATTGGCAGTTAAGGCGGACTTTAGTGATATTTGTTTTTAATTATAGTTATCACGGTTTTTAATGGCTTTAATGCAAAAAAAATTGTAGATGCATAATGGAACTAGATACAATTTTAATTTAAGAGTGTGTATATTTAAAAGATTTTACTCGATTTTACATAGATTACGATTGAATCCCCTGAACGAAAATTCCAACTCAAAATTTACAAAAGTAATTATGCAAAATCCAGCGATTATTTAAGAACTAAGTTTTTCATTTAGTAAGATTTAATAGAATATCTTTGAAAAAATAGAAAGTGTTGATTAAAAACTGGAAACATATAAAAATTAAGGTTTCATTATACATACTATGATTATTATTTCTTTGAACTAATTTTTTTTATGTAAAGTAAAAATATTTATTAAATCAGTTCAGGCTAAAATTTTATGTTTATGATGGCGTGACGTTACTCGAGATTCGATTACACATTTTTCAGTAGTAAAAACGATTTTTTACTGATTAAAAAAAATATAACGAAAAATACTTTTAGCGTGACGATACATAAAATAGATTTAGGTTTTGACTTGAAATACAAAATTACAGATGTAAGTCAGCTCAGGGTAAAATTTTATATATAAGATAGTTTAAGTGCTTGGCATGACGCTACATGGCGTGACGTTACTCGAGTTTCGTTTATACATTTTGCAGTAGTAACTATTTTTATAGCTATTTCTTACTGATTAAAAGATATAAAGAAAAATGGGTTTGGCGTGACCTTACTTAAAATAGATGTAGGTTTTGACTTGAAATACAAAATTACAGATGTAAGTCAGTGCAGCGTAAAATTTTATAATTATGACAGTTTATGTTTTTGGCATGACGCTACATGGCGTGACGTTACTCGATTTTTGATTATACATTTTGCAGTAGTAACTTTATTTTAAACTATTTTTTACTGATTAAAAGATATTTGGCGTGACGTTACTTAAAATAGATGTAGGTTTTGACTTGAAATACAAAATTAGGGATGTAAGTCAGTGCATCGTAAAATTTCATATTTAAGATAGTTTAAGTGTTTGGCATGACGCTACATGGCGTGACGTTACTCGAGTGCGATTCAACATTTTTCAGTAGTAACTTTTTTTTAAACTATTTTTTACTGATTAAAAGATATAAAGAAAAATAGGTTTGGCGTGACGTTACTTAAAATAGATGTAGGTTTTGGCTTGAAATAGAAAATGAAAGATGTAATTTAATCTACATGTTGTAAAGTTAAAAAAACTTGAAGTTCAAGTGTACTGAAATGTCTTCTGTTTAAATGAAAATATTGGCTGGAACTTTAAATGTGCTTTCCAAAATTGAGGTCCCAAAAATATCGCATCACATAAATAACATTCTGATAGTCGCATTTAATTTTTCTATCGGAGGCATCCTTATAGATGCAGTAAATTAAGGTTTTATAAAAAAAAAATTTTAAAAAATATTTCATTAAATATATAATACAAAAATTGTAGTTGTCTTAAAATTTATGTCTACAGAGCCGTCTTTAAAACTGATAATGGTATTAAAATTTTTAATATAAAAAAAATTAAATTTTTTAATATAAAAAAAATTAAATTTTTTAATATAAAAAAAATTAAATGGTTAATATAAAAAAAATCAAATTTTTTAAATAAAAAAAAATAAATTTTTTAATATTAAAAAAAATCAATTGTAAGTGAGTTTCTCAATTTTAAAAAAGAAAAGAGCACACAGCCACAGACATATGTCTATTTATGTCTACTATAATAGCTACTAATTGACAATTTCTAAGTTACCCAATTTGCATTTACCTGCATTTCAAATCTTACCAACTTAAATTTAAACGACTGCAGTAATTTGTCTCAAATTAATTGAATTAAGTTCTGCATTCGTTGTTAACGTGTTCATTTCAAATGGCTACTAATTTGGCATTGCTTATACGCCATGTAAACCTCAAATAATTTCCTCATCAATAAATAAAGGTTTGACAAAATTGAAATTGCATAAGCATTAAATTTTTGGCTATAAGCCAGTTAGCCAGCTAGCCATTTAGCCATTGAGTTTGCTCTTAGCCGCAGTTTGTTTGGGCCACGCAATTAGCCAACTAACTGACAAGTGAACCAATACACAGTACGGTCCGAGCGGCACTTGGCAACCAAAGTTACTCTACGAGTATTAAATGTGTGCTTATGTATGTTGACTTTTGTAGATCAGTGTTAAAGTGTAACAAACCATAAAACAGATGCCTGGCTTAAACGTGACCACAATATAATTACCCGCACACGCTCTGACACACTCACACACATTCACACACACACACATACTCACACACGCTCTTTGCAGCCTCTTGTAGCTCTCTTGTGGCTCTCTCGCTTGGCTCTTTAAAAGCTAATTTACACAAAATATTCCAAAAAGAAAAAAAAAAAACACTAATGAAAGTAAAAGTTTACACACTTTTCATTTTAGAAGCTGCTCTGCTCTCTGCTCTGGCTTGTTTGTCTGTGTTAGTTAACTTGTGTCAGTGTGTGTGTGTGTGTGTTGAAGTGTGTGTCGGTGTTTCTATTTAGTTTTGAGCTTTTTGAGTAAACACACAAAAATTTATGAAGCGTCAGCTCATCAACTGTCAAATGAAAGTGACACTTGTTGTTGTTGCTGCTCTCTTTGTTGTTGTTGCTTGAAAATGTGCCGCTGCTGTTTGTTTTTGTTGTTGTAACATAAATTAAGCTGCCTGCGCAGGTGTTTGAAAAGATTTTTAAAGCACTGTTAAGTCATTTGTTAAAATATTATGACAATTTGTGACATAAGTTTGCTATAAAGAACTTAAAAAGGTTAAGCGGCTGTCAAAAGCGTCTGGGTTTGGACACAAAAAAGGTTTCAGAACGTGATGCAACTTTTTGTAATAAAAAATTGGTGGGCTCCGCAACCTGCGCGCTTTACCAAAGCCGGTATGGCATCATAAAGTCATTTCGCTACATTCGGTTTTAGAATACTACAGTCGTGCCTTCCCGACTCTAAAAACCCAGTTTGACGTTTGAATTTGTATTATGCAAAGTTTAATCTATAAAGAGGTCAATGCAATTGCAATATGGACTTGAGATGCTTAAAAGTTTTTTTTAATAGAACATGCAGAACCTCCATGTGGGTTGTGCCCCCAAACGGAACAGAAAATTTTAAAAATATTGGGTCTACATACCTATTTTGGTTTCTGCAGCACCTTTACAGAAAATTTGAGAAATAATAATAGGATCTTCTTGGTAAAGGGTTTAAAATTTGCTATTTTTTGCTATAACTTCCAAAGTTCCTATTAGATTTTAATAAAAATTGCGAGATCACTCTGTTTATACGGACAAATAGGGAGACGGCCAGACAGTCATGATATAATCTCACCTCTTGTCAGCTACATAAGTAATCTTTAACTTGCTGTCTTAAAATTAAAGGCAATTAAGTGTTCAGATAGTTGGAGATCCAACTATTTTCAAGAAAAAACCTTTTTTTTTTTGACCAAATCGTGAATGCTTATTCCATTCAAATAGAAGAGATCTTAATAAAGAGTGTAAGAAAGGTCGCAAATTAGAAGTGAAGCTAGGTAACATACAGGGTGGCTGATGAAAGCCGCTACCGAAAAAAAAATTGTATAACTTTTTTTCTATTTATCTAATCTAATCTATTTATTTAATCTGTTTTTTTTTTTGTATTTTAAAGATTGATTTTTAAATTTAATGAAAATGGATAATTGGGATCCTGAGACAAGAATTTGGATTGTCCGGCGTTATCACGCACTAGAGTCCGTAAAATAGGTACAAAGCAATATAGGCGCATGTTTGGCGGCAATCCTCCGAGCAGATGGACAAAATTGTCGAATGGAGTGATTGTAACCCACAGATACTCCATGAGAAGGGATTGCATCCACTTCGCGTGGTGTGCAGTTTCATCGAGGTGCATTGTCGGGCCTTACTTTTTCGAAGAGAACGGTGTTACTGTTACGGTCGATGCTTAAAAATGTTGAAAGAGTTTTTTTTATCCAGAACTACGCCGAAAGAAAATCGCTTTCAAATCTGAGTGGTTTCAACAATATGGTGCAACTTCTCACACAGCCAGGCCTGTTACGACAGAATTGCATCAATAATTCCCCAATAAGTTGATTTCAAGAAACGTCATATTCCGTTGGTCCCCCAGGTCTCCAGACCTTACTGATTTTTTTTCTTTGGGAATATTGCTTACAAAGTAAGTATTTCCAAAGTAAAACCAACCAATTTGAATGATTTAAAGCAAGCCATTCGAACGACAATTGAGGCAATTCCTGCTGCGACCCTTCATGCAGTCAAGAATAACTTTTAGCTAAGATATCGCACCTTCTTTGCATCATGATACATACCGGCAAATAGTATATTTTTTGGTCATTCATTCGATATGACGAAACAAAGTTTTTCTTTTTTTTTTGAATATAGACTTCAAAAGAGCGTAATATTTTAAGAAAAAAAATTTAAGCAGTGGCGGGGTTAATGTCTTAGTAACGTCTTCAGACATCTTCAAATAAATATCTACAGCAATTTGAAGAAATGGCTAAAGCTTTGTTTAAATGCAAATGCAACAATTCAAGCTCGAATAAAAATTTTCAAAATCTTCGAAATGTGCCGAAACGATTTGTATTACTTGATATTAAAAGCATTTACTTGTCTTAAAATGCATGCCATAAAGTGGACAAAGTCAACGTTATGGGAATTTACACGTACCAATGTAATGTGCAACAAAATGTGGCATATACTCTCTTTATAGAGAGCAATGGCATATACTCAGCCAAACTGCCTATCATAATACGTGCTCCATAAGCGACAATAAGCGTCATAATGGTAAAGGCCAAGCCAATAGCACAACAACAATAAGAAGAAACCAGACTAATAGAACTCCAAACCAAAATCCAGCAAACAACTGAAAGTAAAAAAAAACAACACACACACATAGACAACAAGCCAGACGCATTTAGGCCACAAGAACACACACAGCTACACAAATACACACACGTATACTCAAACTGAACTTGGCCATGTTAGTAAGCTTAACGTTTTGGCGTATCATACAGGTTAACTATGGGTCGATTGCTTGACTGCTTTACCAGCAAAGCAAATCTGAAAACTTACAAGCGACACTTGCAAAAAGTTGCAACAACAACAGTTAGTTAGGAGCATGGGGGTCCAATGGAGGTTAGGGTCCAAGTAGCATGGAGCAGCTGCTGCCTTGTGGCTTTGTTCGTGTCGTCGAAATTGTGTGTGAAATCGGCAAATTAGTCCCCAAGGAGTGCGCAAAATATGAACATCGATGAGTGTGCGACATGGCTATAACCATGGCTCAACAGTGTCAACCAGCAGCTAAGTAAAATGTTAACATCCTGGGCCAAGAGTTTTTTTTTTTTGGTCAGCCGGTGGGTGTTGCCTTGAAAATATTTGTTGGCTCAGAGCTTAAAGCGGCTTTGAATGCTCCTGAGCATGGCTGACTCAACAGAGATACGATGAAGTGGGTCCAATGCGTATCTCTGTGTATGTGTTAGTGTTTTATGACCATTGGCCATAACTGTTGCTTTTTTGTATTTGGGGCATTCTAAAGCTGGGAATTCTTAAAGTTAAACATACTTTTGCGGAGCACTTGAATGCAAAATAAATTTTGGCTGCCATTTTAGGAACTAACTTTAAATTACGCACAAATAGGGGTTTACTTTTTGTAGTTAATAGAGTAAAAGAAAAAATGAGAATTTTTGAAGCTTAAAAACTTTCGAAGCTGAGATACTCTATAAAAATTGAGCATGTACAATGTACAATAGCTAAGCTGAAAACGGAATGCTGCCAGCTCTGGGTTCAAAAAATGAAATCCCTAGAAGGATTTCGCGTTGTAAGGCCAAACCTTTTGTTTTTAATTTTATTTTTTATTTTTAAAGAAATTTTTTACATTTTTTTATATATATTTAAATTGTATTAAATATACTTTGCCTTTAGTCACAAAAATCGTGCATAACATAAGCTATGCTCTTTGATCAATTTAATCTAGATAAACTGTAATAATTTGTAACCACGAAATTTAAAAATTTTTTTCATCAAAATTAAAGCAATAAACAATAAAGATTTTTTTTTCATATTGTAAATAAAATATTTTTACACCATAGCTTTAGGTTTTTTTTATCGAAAAACATAAGAAAACGAAATCGCAAGGTAAAGTTATTTTAAAAAAATGTTAAAAAAAAATTAAAACCATAAACAATATTTTATTTTTTTTACTTTTTAAATAAAATATTTTTATACCTTAGCTTTAAGTTTAGATAAAATTGATCGAAAAAACATAAAGAACGAAATCGCATAGGTGTGACCAAAAGTGAAGTTACTTAAAAACAATTTAAAAAAATTAAAACAATTCTTTTTTTTTTTAATTTTTTAAATGAAATATTTTCATACCTTAGCTCTAAGTCTAGAGAAAATTGATTGAAAAACATAGAAAAAGCGAAATCGCATAGGTGTGACCAAAGGTGAAGTACTTTAAACAATTTTTTTTGTTTTTTAATTTAATTAAAATTAACTTTAGCAAATATAAACAATATAACATATCATATTCATTGTTATCGGAGGGTGTGACTAAAATTAAAGTACACTAAAAAAAAAAAAATCAAAATTTTTAGTCTACTTAAAACCTGCGTAACGAATTTATATTTTATTCTTTTAAATAGGATCAGAATCATATATGTACAGAATTCCGTAAACTTAAGCTGCGTTTAATTTTCAAAAAATAGTGTACCTAGCACTTATGTTCTTTAAAATCTAAAATACACCTCTGTAGGTCCAAATCGATCCAGATCATTATTGCTATATAAAAATGTCTATAGTATAGTGATCAAAAAATGCATATTTCCAACAAAAAACAAAAAAACCTTAATAATTTTTTTTTATACAACACGACTTCAAAGGTAGGAACTAATTACTTTACTTAACTTTATGGGATTGTTTCAAGTCGTATATGTATCTTTATTTCTCGAACTACTGGCAAAAAATGTGGAAAAAGAATAGAAAATACAAAAGAGTGTCGAACAACAATTTTCATATAAAAAACGGGCATTTATCTCAGCCCAGACCATTATCTACGGAAAGTAGAACATTCTTGCCTAAAATAGTGTTGTAAAATGCGTTTATCTACGAGGCTGTACATATTTTTTTTATTGTTTTTGGTATTCTTAAATAGCTGTTCGTAAGTAACTGATAAAAGTATTATACATAAACCTAATTCTGTTTTTACACGGCAGATGAAGAAAGGGGATGTTTCCTAACTAAATTTTCAAAAGATTAGCTTAATTAAAATATTTTTCTTTAAAATTTCAATCAAATAGCTTTTTTTAATCGTGCTAAATCGAATAAAATTGTATAAAAAATTTATAGACAGTGTTATTTCAAAAAATTGAAGTTGAAACGCAAAAAACATATATTGTTCTGAAAAATGTTCAAAAAATGTTCTCACAAAAATTGTATTATTACACTAGTTTAAAGCAAAATATATCCTCAATATGTTTTACTCGTTTCCGTACTAAAATGGCACGACAAAACCGAAAACAAAGTCGAAAAATTTTTTAATGCAACGAACTTTGAGATATTTCGAAAAAAACCCTTTTCGAAATTAAAAAAAAAGTGTGTCTGAACTGATTTTGATAATTTTTTTACCAAACTGCAGATAATTGAATTACCTATCGATTATACTTGGAATATATTTTTGTCAAATTATCGGTTTGGTCGTTATTTATCCATTTATTTATTTAGTTATTTTGCTCAAACACGTTTTTTTGAACGATCGATCCTATGGGTGCTGTATGATATAGTCTACCGATTTTGATAAAATTTGGTATAGAGATTGAGAACTTTAAAAAACTTTTGAATGCCAAATTTGCTTACGATATCTTTATAAACAAACGAATTATTTATTAAAAACTTTTGGTTTTTAAAACAAATTTACATTATTCACTTTTTACAAAAATTCCTGTTATTTCCACCTTTTTTCTCCGATTTTGATAAATAACCACTCATTTTTTTCGTAATCGATCAAACTTTACAAATCATAAAAAAAAATTGTATGATAAATTTTTTTAAAATTTTTAAATTTACGTTCGAAATAGAATTTTTTTCAAAACTTTGCTTAAAATTACGAAAATTTTTTTAAATTTGGCAAAAATATGTTCTAAGTATAATCGACAGATAATTCGAATAACTACAGGTTAGTAAAAAAAATGCCAGTTTAGTGCTACCACGCCATATGACAGTTGTTAGTTGAGCACAGTTACATTTATGCCTCGTTGTTAGTGTTGCTCACGTTATTACACGAGTATTCTTGCCATTATGCATTTATGCCAAGCTAAGTGAACACCCCAAATATCTTGCCACGTTTTTTTTTAATCTTATCAATATAAATGTAAAAAATGAAATTTTAATCACTTATGTTTTGGTTGCAATGTTTCGATTCTATGTCGATAGATATAAATCTCCCTTTTTTTGGTAACAATATTACCATTCACTTGTAGTTTGAAATATCGCATCAAACTTCTTTAGATTCTTATGCATAATTCAACATAATTTTTCCCAATTAAGCCAAATAATCTACTACTTATAGTTATAGTTTCGTACTTAATTTCTGAAGGTTATTGTTACCTAATCTTTCACATAGTCTACGCACTCATCCCATCAAATACACTTCAGAAGTGAATAACTTTCCCAAATCAAGCCAGTTCGCGTCTTGTATATTGAAAATCTATTGCCGAATACTTGTACAAGTTCAAAGTTGGAAAAAAAAAACATTTAAGCCACGTAAATGCGTGAATAATGCGAGCGGATTTAACTTTTGCTATTTAGTGTGCAAGTGGAAAACTTTTTGGTAGTAAGCCAGCAAAACAACAACAAGCTGATAAAAAAAAGTAGGCCAAGAGCAATTTAAGGCATTAATGCTAAATAAATTCAGGCAGAAGAAAACTTAAGTTCATAAAATGGCAAATTGATTGCCATATCTTAGTGATAAGCAACTACTGATAAGCGGGCGATAAAATGGCGACAAGTTGGCGTTAAATTAAAGGATGGACGGAATGCGTGTCCGAAACGGCGCAAAAAGGTAAAATGGCAGCTGTTCGACCCGCATTTGTTTTACTCACGCCTCTTTTCTCTTTTTTTTTTGTTCAAGTGCTCTTTTTTGTATACTCTATACACACAAAAGAGCTTCATGAAATAGTCAGCTCATTAAAGGACACTTTTTTTTTTTTTTTTTTCAATTTATGAGAAAATTTTTTCTTGCTACTAGTTTTCTCTGTTCGTGCCATTTTTTATGTTTTTTTTTTTTTTTTTAAACAGAAAGGTTCTCTCACAACAGAGAGTGGGCACTGCGACCTGAAGATCTATTGTACCTTACCCATTCTTTTAGGACAAAAGACCATCTGCCTTCCTTACGAAGAGCAGTAAGTCTTTCGTTGGGATTCGGCGTAGCTGAAACGGAGTGATCCGTTCAGCTCCCACTATTGCTGGACAGTCACACAAGATGTGTTTGGTCGTCTCGTCGTCTTCAAAACAAAGCCTGCACTCTGAGGAGTCCGATAGACCCATTTTTTGTAAGTGATAACTTACAGTATGGTGCCCAGACAAGTAGGCTACCAGGAACCTTAGGTCCGCTCTACCAAGACCTATAGTTCGGTTTGCATCCGTGGGTGAGACAAGCACTTTTGCCTGTCTTAAATTCGGTAAAGAGAACCAATATCTCCTACGTTCACTTAAGGCCCATTTGTTGAGCATAGTTCGAGTCATACAACTTTTAGATATTACACAGGCCAACATGGTTTAGTTGTTAGAAAGCTAAGGGTCTTTTCCGAAGTAATTCGTAACTTTGAATAGCCATAACTTTGCGAAAAAAAATCGTGAATGATCGCTTGAACTTTTAAATTAAAAGTACACTTTAATTGATGTAACTGGATTGACAGACCACAAAAATTGTTTGCACCTGGTACATAACCTCAAAAGTAGGAAAAAACACCGTCTTACGGGTACATAACCTCAAATATCTCAAAATCCTGACGTGATGGGCCCGGATTCGGATTCTACGCAGCAAATTACTTTGGAAATGACCCTTAGCTTTCCAACAACTGTCATGACCCCGGTATTTGTAGGCCTGTGTTATAGGTAATGATATTAAATAATGTATCATCTGGTTTAGATATACCGAAAGATAGCTTAGTAAGATTGATATGTTTAAGTTGATTTTTAAGTATGAGAAGTGAAATTTCTACACTTTGTTGTAAAGTTTGATCCAAATTGGTTAACTATTTTAAATAGCTACCATAACAAAATCTAAAGTGTGCTCACTTTCAAAGAGACACGAGTAATGCAACTGTGCAATGCGTAACCTTCTAAATTGTTGGATCATGCTATATGTTGTAGAATGTATAATAATTCTGTGAGTGACTATATAACAATTTTACTTGTGGCAGCTTATAGTTCACAAACCGTTCAAGCATTTGCTGCTTTAAGTAATAGCTTTAACAAGAATTATTATTTTGTTTGAAGTCGAACATTTATTTGTTTAACTCATTTAATTTTTAGTACAAACGATTCTGTAAAAAGTCGATATCATGCAACATGTATTTTATTTTAACTTTTTCTTAAGTTTAATATATAATATAAATATTCTATTAAATATTACACAAAAATTGGCAACTACTACTAAAAATATGTTTTTAACTTAGATTAAAAAAAAAAATGATTACAAAATATTCAGTGAAATAAAAAGCGAAAAACTATTTTTTAATAAATACTAAAGTCTATAAATTTAAGTTTTAAAAAACAGAAAAAATGATTTTTTCTGGGCTGCTTAAGGAACAAAAAGGTTAGGTTAGGTAGTACCGGTTGACCCCTGGGGGGAGTCAAACATAGACTAGGTAGTCTTGACGCTAGTCGTCAAGTATGTGCGTGTGCTTGGCAAACGCCAGAAGCCTTTGAGATGCCCTATCGGCTGCCTCTTCCACTGAGGTAAGCCATGGTTTTCCTAGATATTTGAGTCTCAATGTACAGAGGGCAGGGCATCTGCTAGGGATGGGCATCGTGTACTCGAATATCGATATTCAGTATCGATGTGTATCGGATGAAACCGATGTAAAAAATCGATATATCGACCAAACAATATCGATATCTCGATATATCGCCCAACAAATTTGTATGAATAATATCAGTTTTAAAATAATAAGTCATACATAAATTCAGACACATACAAATAATCAGTTTATCTGGATTTCTTACTATTATTCCAAAAGGCTGGTCTTTAGTTTAAATTAGAAAGGCTCCAAAGAATCTAGAGTCTACACAACCCAAAGGCCGGTTCCGTTCGTCGGTCATTATTCTCCCTGCAAGGGAAAATGGTCGCTCCGAGGTAACAGACGTCGCAACAGCCGGAACAAATATCCTTGCTAGTTTGTAAAGATTCAAGAATTGTGTCGACAGGGGCTCCCATATAATTAGTGGATTGGAGTCCAGCGGAGACTGTTGGCGTGAAAAAAAACTTTCATCTCCGTTCTCGCAATACTTTTTGTATCTTCCGTATCTAAATGCAATACAGGATTGCTCACGGCAACAATGTGCTTTCCCAAAAATAATTTTTCTGATGATATGGTAATGTGCAGCGACTTAGCCAGAATGTTGTTTCCCGACGTCTCCAATTTTTTCCACGATGCAGTCAAATCTTTTTCTATGCCCAAAGTGGCCATTCCACCTTGCACGCTTAGTTTTGGCGCCGAATTCGTAAATATCGTCAGTATCGGATGAAAACATCGATATCAAATATATCGTCGACCATGGATATCGATACAAAATAGTCGACTTCCAAAGAAAGAATATCGATATTCCGATATATCGATACACTATCGCCCATCTCTAGCATCTGCATATGAGGTGCTCCAGAGTCTCTTTGACGTCTGTCTCCCTACATTTCCTGCATTCATCGTTGTTGGTAAAGGAACAAAAAACTGCACTAAAATATTTTTTTTAAAAATTGTTTAGTGCAGTTTTTTGTTGCTTAAGCAGCCCAGAAAAAAATCATTTCAAATTTCATTAAATAACCTAACATACACACATTTGTTATGTAGCTCTTTTAGTAATCCTTAAAAGCAAAAAAATAAATACATTTAGAGTATTTATTGTTCGACGTACTGCAGTCTGGATTCCATTTTGGTTTTTTTTTTATTGTTGTTGTACGAGTCAATTAAACAATTCAATTAAAGTGGCTGCTCGTGCCTTTTGACCCTCCGCCTTTAAAATGTCAACTGGGTTGGTCAAGCGCTGGGGGTGGCAAAGTAGCCATGGAGGTGTGGTCTGAGACCTTTGTGCTGCTCATTGTCTACTTTGTCGCTGAATGAAAACATTTTATGCTAATTTTTTTTTTCCAGTGTTTGTGATTTTTTTTTTTTTGCTTTAATTGCATTTGCTGGCCTTTGACTGCTGTTTGCACAGTGCTTTAAGTATTTACTTAAATGTGTTTGTGTGTGTGTATGTATATCACAGTATATACTATATATATATATACAATGCATTTAAACAAAAACTACGCAATTAAAAGCTTGGGCGTAAAAGTTACAGCAAAAGTCGCTGGCGCCCAAAAGCAGGCAACATTTAAAAAAAAGGAAACAAAACGGAAATTAAAATATTTCCGGTTTGTTGAGAATTTTTGAAATATTTTTTTTTTTTGTTGGACACTTCTTAGGCGTGTAAGCTGGCACTTTATTTTAATGCTAATTGAAGCTTTTTTTTCGTAGTGTAGTTGTTGTTGTTGGCGCTTGTCAAGCAAATTAGTCGCGCGTTAAGAGCGGCAAGCTGTCGTCCATCTTTGCAACATAATTTCTGTTTATTTTTATTTCTTATTTATATTCTACTGCTCTTTTATTGCTTTTATATATGCTGCATGTAATTATGGTAAATTATGACTTAAGCGAAAAGGAAACTCAAGTGGGCTTTGAGCTAAACTAGAGAAATGAGAACCAGAGTTTGTAGCTACATCATAGAAGAAATTTTGTTACATTAAAAGAAAATTAAATAAGGATTTTTCCTTAAAGTTCTAAAAGGGTTTTAGGAGGTTACGGTAAGATTTTGTTGAAACAAATATGGGTTTGGTACGAATTTTGTTGTTTTCTGCCATAACTTTCTGCCATAATTTTGAATAATAAAAAATTGGCACATGTTTTAAGAGCCGCTGACAAGACTAGACATTTATAACTTTAACTTTATGTCTTTACAAAGATTATCGGAATAAACTTGGAAAGTCACTGATTATTTAGTTTGTGCTCAAAATAGTTGTTGATGATAGCAACATTTTTTTTACTACATTGATCTTATGACTTGACAGAGACTTTAAGAGTCCATAAATTAGGAAAATTTTTATATCAATTCATATAACACATATAAACATTAGGGCGGGTCAATTTGTATGGGGCCGAAAAAACCTTATGGGGCTCACTCGGATTTTGATTCTTTGGGTCATTCTAAGCAACTTTGCCCAAGAAACTATGGGTCTAAAATTAATTTCGAGTCGCCCACTTTTTCAAAATATGTTTTTTTTTCGAAATATTCAAAATTCGACTTAGACATTGCATTGAAAAAAAATTTCTAAAAATTATGTTAAGCTTTAAGCTGAAAGAGAATTCATTTACGAACATTTCGAGTCTAAGATCTTAAAAATCGGTTGAGAATTGTAGGTGTTATGAACGAAAAATAACGGCTACAGCTGCATACAAACTCGTGAAGACGTAAGTGAATGCAAATAAAAAAATTATTGTGAAAATTTTTTTTTCTTATAAAATTGTGATTGAGTGAAGATTGGAACTTCCGTACATGGTTACATAACAATTCTCAACCGATTTTTAAGATCTTAGACTCGAAATGTTCGTAAATGAATTCTCTTTCAGCTTAAAGCTTAACATAATTTTTAGAAATTTTTTTTCAATGCAATGTCTAAGTCGAATTTTGAATATTTCGAAAAAAAAAACATATTTTGAAAAAGTGGGCGACTCGAAATTCATTTTAGACCCATAGTTTCTTGGGCAAATTTGCTTAGAATTACCCAAAGAATCAAAATCCGAGTGAGCCCTTACACCGAAAAAAATTGACCCACCCTAATAAACATATATTTGAATAGTGTTTATTAAATTATTAAATTTCTTTCTTAAGTTATTCTTTTACGATTCATAACTCATAAAAAAAATGGTTTTCTTTACAATAAAGTATATAAATTCAAGAGCTTATTTATTTTCCCAGAAAGATGAAAGCCGTTACATGAATCCAGAATACACATTTATTTTCAAATTATTAAAAAAAAAAAAAAATAAAAAAAAAATAAAAACATTAAACAAAAAACGCTAAGCACAGAACTTGAAAAAAAAAAACATTTTATTTTTATTTATTTTTTTATAACAAAATTTTTTTGTTTTTCGATGGAAAAAAATTTCCAATATAAAATTTTTTGTTAAGGTAACATTAAAAAAAACGAGAAGCACAGAACTTGAAACTGAAAAAATTTGTAGTTTTATTTCTTATTTATAAAAAAAATTTGCATACAAATTTTAATTTTTTTTAAATAAAATTTTTTAATTTTTTTAAATAAAATTGTTTTTAAAATAAAAGTTGTTATTGTTAAATTATTATACCCTTTGTACTCTTTAGCCTAAGGTATAAATGCGTACTTTATTTATCTTACAAATTTTTTATAAAGTTGAAAATGCATATAAATTTAAAACCTAAATATTTTCAGTAAAAGAAAAATTTCTACGAAACATAACGAGTGTCAAATAATTCCAAAGACACGCTTTTAATTTAAAAAAAAAATTTTTTTGTAAAAATACATTTTTTTCTTTAAAAATTTATGTCTTTTAAAAATTAAAACAGATATTTTAAAAAATTTTTATATTTCTTTTTGAATTAAAAATTCTGTGTTTCGTTTGAAAAAATGAAATAATTAGGGATGGGCGATAGTGTATCGATATATCGGAATATCGATATTCTTTCTTTGGAAGTCGACTATTTTGTATCGATATCCATGTTCGACGATATATCCGATATCGATATTTTCATCCGATACTGACGATATTTACGAGTTCGGCGCCAAAACTAAGCGTGCAAGGTGACATGGCCACTTTGGGCATAGAAAAAGATTCGACTGCATCGGGGAAAAAATTGGAGACGTCGGGAAATAACATTCTGGCTAAGTCGCTGCACATTACCATTACATCAGAAAAATTATTTTTGGGAAAGCACATTGTTGCCGTGAGCAATCCTGTATTGCATTTAGATACGGAAGATCCAAAAAGTATTGCGAGTATTGCCCCTGTTGATACAATTCTTGAATCTTTACAAACTAGCAAGGATATTTGTTCCGGCTAAAAAACTAAAAACCAGCCTTTTGGAATAATTGTAAGAAATCCAGATAAACTGATTATTTGTATGTGTCTGAATTTATGTATGACTTATTATTTTTAACTGATATCATTCATACAAATTTTTTGGGCGATATATCGAGATATCGATATTGTTTGGTCGATATATCGATTTTTTACATCGGTTTCATCCGATACACATCGATACTGAATATCGATATTCGAGTACTCGATGCCCATCCCTAGAAATAATTATATACCATATACGATTACATATGTGCTCTCAATAAAATATAAAATAATATTTTCTAGTTTTTTTTTTATCAATTTCAAGTTTTAAGCTTCGATGGAAAAAATATGTATTTACGATAATGAAACATTTGTTTACCTAAATATTCGTAGTATCGTCTATTCGAAAAATAAATTAATTTTCTAGAAAGCCACTGCTAAATAATTAAATTAATTTAACTACTTTTTTTAAATTTTTTTTTATATACCTTATCGCCAACATGGTTTAGTTGTTGGAAAGCTAAGGGTCATTTTCGAAGTAATTTGCTGAATTCGAATCCGGGGTCAGAATTTTGAGATATTTGAGGTTATGTACCCGAAAAATTAAATTTTACAGGGTGGTCTGTCACTCCAGTTACATAATTTGGTACCACTCTTACCTTTTAATTTAAGAGTTCAAGCGATCATTTACGATTTTTTTTTTCGCATAGTTATTCGAAGTTACGAAATATATCCCTTCGACGTCGAGGGATACACTTAGAGGGACCCTTAGCTTTTTTTTGCTTTTTTTTTTCTCTAGCCCGATGGGTGAACTTTTTAATGATATGCACTAACTCACATCAAGAACTGACCAGACACTTGGATTTACAATATAAAAGTTGAAACAAGGAAGCAAGATAAAAATGACCAAGTGGGTGACTCATAATATAGGATTGGTCAAGGATGCTCGAAGTGGCAAGTCAAGGTGACTTAAAATAGAAGAAGTGATAGATTGAATAGACCGTTCGAAAGAGAGGAAATTGTAAAAGTTATTATAGTTAGAGCATAAGACACGGAAAGTATCGTGCAAAGTATAATTAGATCTACAAAATTGTAAGGCTAAGGGTCGAAAATTACGAGTTACTTTGGATGGTATGACAAAGTAACTTTGCTAAGAAGTACATTGGAATCGATAAGACCGAGTAACAGTTTATGCAAGAATAAAACGCCGTGGCATGTTCTGCGATGATTTAAGGAAGGCAACTTTATAAGGCGAAGTCTATCAGAATATGGCTTTCCAATAAACATCATTTAAAAATCAAATTCTCCTATAGCTTATAATTTCTGAATCTAATAAATAAAGCAACTGGGCTAAAATCCAAGGCCAGCCACAAGGAAATAATTGTGAAAATTTTAAATTTTTAAAAAAGTTACGTTAGCGGCACTCGCATGGCGAGAAAATAAATACAAAATTTCGAATATTCAGAAACTTTTGTCATGGAAAATTTTGATGGGTATGAACGCAATGCTGAATATTTAAAGTTCATCAATTAAAGCTTAAGTTCTCTCAATGTTTAATATTCCTGAATCTAATCACCAAGGCCGTGATCAAAAGGTACTATATGACATGAAAATTAGTTTAAAAATATTGAATGCTCAAAAAAATGTATAATAAAAGAAGTTTCTTGACATTTTCTTCATCCCTTGGATTTTCATATATTTTAACTTATCTATGCTTAAAATCCAACTTATTTGACTGAAAGTTTTAAAACTTTTCTTATCACATCATCAAGACAGCTACAATTTATACAACTTAATCTAAGATTGAACGAACAGCTGTTCTTAAGCGTTCTACAAAGCGGAAGGCACTGCATATAAATGGACAATAAATATAAGTTGAAAATATGATAAGTATCTGCTAAGTATATACTATGTATATTGCCTGTTAATATACTTTGTGGTGCATTAAAATTGCAACTGCCAACGGGTCGTATGCGCAACATGTTGAAATGGCGGACGCAGCTGAAGGAAGCGTCTTGCTAACTTTTGCCAGCCACTGTAACCCGTTTCCCCCTGCACTATCTCGTTGCTTGACAAAGTTATGACAAGGATTTATGAAGTATGCATTAAAAATGAGCCACTATTTGCTATATATCTAAGTTGCAATAGAAAGTTCATCATTTTATGAATGTCTATAAAAAAAAGCAACCTTATCTGGTGCTTTAAGAGATTTGTCTTTCACACGCTTTAAAACAAAATAGTCTGCCATGTGTTTAGTTTTTCTATTTTTCTAGATTTTTTTTTTATTTTATTTGTTTGTCTCACTCTCTGTCTGACAGTTTGTTTGTTTGTTTGTTTGTCTGTCTGTTTGTACACGCAATTCCACAGACGAGCCGCCTTTGCTCGCCGAGCATGAGGCCTGCTCTCAAGAGCTACCACATTGCCCATTGGCATGTTGCCTTGTCTACGTTGTCTCCAAAGAACCTGACATTCAATGTGCTACGTGTCAACTTGACTCGTGTTGTAAAAAACAAAAAAAAAAAGAACAACACTCAGTGTTGGTTACAAGCAAAAAAAAACAGGAAAAAGAAGAACCAAATTGGCAAATAAATCGCGCTCTATTTTGTTTTGCCAACAGGGTCAACAGCAACATAGTATGTAAACTTGTCTCCATTTGCTATATTTACCGCAGTTTGCACATTTAAAGTATCTCACGAATACACATGCATATACAATGTATATAAGCTACACGCTGTGAGTATCTTTAGGTGAATTAGGGCCATAAAGTGTCAAGGAACTTGAAAAAGACCACAAAACTTTAAAAGTACTTGCAAATGAGCTATCACTTTTATTTAAGCTGGGTTCAAATATTTCTCAACAAATTTTTCAAGTAGTTTTTGAAAACTTTTGAGCAACTCTTTAAGGGCAGCTGGGAGCAGTCGTATCTGCTTTCTGTAAAAATAATTTAAACAATTTTCTTTTTATTTTTTATAAATATTAGCAACAATTTCTTAAAGCAGTTCTACTCAAACTATTTGGAAACCATGAAAATTTTTTAAATTAGTTTCTCTTAACATTTTTCTATGGGTTGAGTAATAAGAAAGAACCTTCATTGGTTATAATAACTTTTTAACCGAAGAATACTTAAAAAAACTGAATTTAGTTTATATGATGTATTATAGCTCTTTCACTATGAAGTTCGAAATATAAAAGTCAACTTTCATGCTCAAAAGCTTATTGCAAAATATTGCATTAGAACTGGTTATAAGATTTTACTCTTTATTTAATACGACATTAAAATATATAAACATTTTTTGCACTTTAAATAGAAAAATCATAAGCATTTCGTAGGATTGCAATCTCCTCAATACTATGCATTAAGCAGCTTGGTGTTTATTATGGCACTTTAAACTTGTCTTTTAAGCAGCATCTTTACTGCCAAATTTGCCTTCCATTTGTATAGTTTTAACAGCTCTTTTATTACCCATAAAAAAAATGTTGTCTAAAGCAATACAACTATCAGTTACTCTAACCATATTGATAGAGATCCTTATTTCCAATTTCATTTACAAATTACAGTGTTTTGAAAAAACATGGTTTTGGCAGTCTCTCTCTCTTTATAGACTTTAAAATGTATAGCATTTATCTCGAAATTCCCTTTCAAAAACTTTAGTCTTTCGAAACACACTAATTGTAGTTTTCTTCTCTGGTAGTAAAGTTACAAGCCGAAGCAATGTCCTAGAACTCGAAAAATATATATTAAGCTAAAGGAAAAACCAATGTTATTTATTAAAAACTTTAAGTCTTTTAAATTCTGACTCAACATCTTATAAAAGTAAAGCTCAAAAACCAAATGCAGGTAACAAAATTTATTTGGAAAACTATTTTTTAACATTGAGTTTTGTGAAAAAGGTTGAATTACACTTTACTACAGCAAAGAAAAAACAGGGTTATGTGTTTGACCTCTATGTTCATCTGTTCTCTCGTAACTTCTTAATCGTTTTTCATAATGCGACAAATGAGATCTCGTTGAAAGCGTCTTGATCGTCTGCTGGTTTTAGGCTTTGTGACGTCACATTAAATTGACTATGCCACCCTCAAGGGGATATTAAGTCATAAATAAAAAAAGTCTGTAAACTTAAGTTTTTTGAACTTATTTTTTATACATTAAAAGTTTGATACACAGTTCTTTTTTAAAGCTTTAAATTTTAAAATGCAAAAAAATTTTGGAATTTCTAGTTAAATTTTAGACTCAAATATTTTCAAACTCGCTAATTACATTCGGATTTTTGCAGCCCTGACTTTAAGTATTGTCGAAATAAAACATAGAAGAGACTATTGTAAACGCTAAGACCCAAGCCCATGCAAAATAAATAACAAACTGTTGCACGCCACGATACGGATTCTAAAAGACTCGACCACAACGCATAAGTAAAGAGTATAAGGTTAACATATCAAAGTTTTGCATTTGCAATTATTATTAATAAGGCGTTATGTATGCTCGTAAATTTATAGAATAGTAAAAAACAAACATCTGTGAACATAACACTGCGTGAAAGCTCTTTAAAGAGCCTGTGTTTTAACCAAGCTAACACAGAAGCATCGAGTACTAGTTCACTACTTTTTTTGTCCATCAAATTCTACACAGGACTCTAAACAGAATTGTGCGTAAGGTCAGGCACCCAATGCGAAAAGATCTACCCTACCCAAGGTAGCTGAATAAACGTGAGTCAATTGGAGGGACCATCATCAAGAGCACAATAATTTTTGGAATGAATTGAAGTTGTCATCATCGTTTACCTGTTGTCACCTCATTATCGAAATTCTTATAAGAGACCCTTAAAAAAAGGTTTCCCCCCAAAACCATAATTTGATCAAATCGTTGCTAATATGCCCAAAACCCACTTCCAATTTCAATTGTATTACTTTTGGCAACTTTGCTCATTTTCAAGCTCAAGCTACATGGTTAACCCACCGCTTATCTGGGACTCTGCTTAATCCGACATGAATATTCAACGCAGTCCTCTCATTACAATCATCAGAGCATGCCACATAGAAAAATATGTGCAGCATATGTGATGAGCTTGATTTTCTTTTCATTTTGATAATAGCTGCGCTCGTTTACTTGACAATTTTCATCTGAACTAGCACAATTTTTCTTCGTCAGGCTGAGAGACTTTTTGGGGTCCTCGGTGCAGGACTTTGCTACAGCTTATGGCTTGAACTTTATACCGAGCCGTGCCGTGCTCTGCCGTGTATATGGCTGCCAACTATCAACAACTGTAAAAGATTTTCCCACACACACACACACAAACACACACTTGCACATATGTTTTATATACTGTGTACTGTAACAAGAGCATCTTGTATGGCAGGAACTTAAGCAGGAAACCGGAAAAGCAAGTACCACCATTTTTGCTACGTGACGTCTTTCTCTTGAGACGTCACAAGATTTATTGTATGCAAGTTATGTGGGTGTATTGTTTGCATGGATGTATGTTAATGCATGTATATGTGTGTGTGTGTGTGTGTAAGTGCAAGAGTGTTGGAAAAATATGCAAATCTGTTTTGGTATGCTGACGACTTCTTCACCAACAGCTGAAATGTGCTTAAAATTCACAAAAATTGTAGTTCATTTTTTCAGTTGTATTTATACCCTTTAATCATACTGTCAAGGGTAATATGGATTTGGCAAATGTAGGAGAGTCGAAACTTGGCAGATCATAAATTCTTCTTGTAATAATGATATAATGGACTCCGGTTTCGTTGCGTCACCGTTTATGTTCGTACGTTCGTATAAACTCCTAATTTTAGTGAACAAAAAGAGTTAGGAACACGAAATTTTAAATGAACTATATTGATTTTAGGAGTGTGCGTTACCAACCCGATATTTTGACTACCGAACATTATGGGGACGATGCTAAATATTCGATACGCATATTTTTGTTCTCGATATATCGTTGATCTGATGCCAATTTGTCTAGTATCGTTATCGAGCTAAGTTTTAATTTATTATTGGCGCTTGAGAGTTAGTTACTCCTATATATTTAAAAAATCTTCTTCATAATCTTGTGATCCAGTGCTTTCTTTTAAGTTATTATTTTTATGAACTGGACAGTGTCTCAAATAGATTTATGAGCGGATGGAATTTTTTTTATTTTTATTTAAACAAAATTTGTTTATTGTAAATATATGTTTGTTAAACAACTCCATTTTGTGTAAAGCCTTCTTTTTTTTACGCAAAAATAAAAGATTCAACTTATCGAAACCCGTATCCCCGATTTCGATCTTTTTGTCAGTATCGAATGGAATCAAGATTTTTTGAATACTCAATGCCTGAATTCGATATTTTTTCGGTATCGCGAATCCCTAGATGTGTTATCTGAGTACAGCTCATTCATAAAAATTCAGCATAGTACTCTACCATCAAGTTTAGTGCTTTAAATAAAATAAATTTTTAATTCTGTATAGTATAAAAATATCTCTCTTACACTTATTTCTACCTCCAATACATCGTGAAATTAGATTCTGATAATTTTGAATGAAAAATATTTTACTAAGAAAAACGCTTTCAAAAAGATTAATTTATTGATTGATCAAAATTTGTATATGTATTGCCAAAATTCTGAAACAAGCAGAAGTCTTAAATTACATCCGAGGACAAATTAAATGGGAGACATTCGGGGCTAAAACATGGAAAACGAACCCAAGAGCTCCAAGTTCTAAAAGATAGGCTGTGAATAAATTTTTTTCATTTTTTCCATGATCCCAAATTGAGATGGGAACCGGAAACTTTTATACAAAAATATTGCATATTTTATATTAAAAAAAAAAGAATCTGTTGAAATATTTTAAATCCTATATCGAAAACTATTTTAACCAAGATTTTTCGAAAAAATAAAGTCTTTTTGTAAGGGTTTTTCCTCTTTTTCCTTATTAATTTAATATTATATAACAAATATTTTGATTTAATGTTTAAAATGTAAATATCTTAGTTGTAAAGGCTAAACTCCATATATGTTTTGTAATTAGTCAGTAAATGAATATTTAAAATATTAGGATAAATAAATAAATAAAGTCTGAAATTTGAAGTTATTATCCAAAATGCTGCGATCCTGTACTTTCTCTTAAGTCTTAAATGAAGATGAAAACGGGACTGATTTTTTTTATTTTAATATTAATAAGAGTTTATGCTTATGTATAATTACATATAGTACCTATATGTTATAATTTTGAAGAAGAAAAACAGGAAAAGAAACATAAGTTCTTGATCAGGATGAGTGAGTTAAATTTGAGAAACCCCTGTTTGGAAAAGTATTTCTCATGTCTATGCCGGGGCTGGCAGCCCAAGATTTCATTTTTTTCTTCCATCTCTTTTCTCAAATATTGGGCCATTCAGTTGAAACTTGTCTCTCCCTAATACTCTAAATATTATGCTTCAAAATTAAGATCGGATGGAAAGAGATTTAGACAAAAATGTCTTAATTTCAGGCTCCCTCTAGTATAAACAATTATAACAAAATGTTTCACTTTCAGTAGATAAATTAATATATATATATAGAGCCACCTAAAATGGCATTTTGACTCATGTGAGCCTAACAAAACAATACGTTCCCACCCCCACACATATTGTACACACATATTTTGGCAAAATAATTGTAGGGTATTCCACTGTCGTACACCACCCAGCCAGATTAAAATTGTATTCTCATTTCTCTTGCTCTCTCTATTTCCATTTCGTTTTTTTTTTTTTCATTTTCACACACCTTGACAATTGTCCTGGGCATTTTGTTTTACGTGTATTTACTGCATCTTTGATTTCCTTTCTGTGCCCACGATTTAAATGCACTTGTCAAAACTTTTCACTCATTCATTTTTTGCACTCTCTCTCTTTTTCGTCCTTTTTTTTATTCTGCTTTGTGCTTATGTTTTACTTTTCTTGTTAACACGCTTTTGAGTGCCTTTCTCTTGTTTATGTTACAAACAAGTCAAGTCCACCCATAAAAGTGCTGTAAAAAAATGCCACACAAATTTCTATGCACGTTTATGCCGTTGGCCTTCTGGAAAATCATTTTTTCTTTGCACTTTTTTTAAAAAAAACATTTTTACCTGAGCTTTGCTACTACCTGGCAGCCCTCTTAGGCTGTTTGTTTTATGATACTCTTGCGGGGAGAAAGGAGTATTAACTATGCAAAGCAGAAAGAATTATTTATAAAGTGTAAGAATTTCAATGAGTTCTTTAAATGGATTATGCTTCAAATTTTTATGAAATTCGGGGTAAAATGTCAACTGTAGTTTAAGGACTATACAGGGAAATTTTCAAGCTTGAAAATAAATAGAAAATTTATAATAGTAACATAGTCTAGAAGAATGAAATAAGAACTGACTAATAAGTATTGTTCTTAATAAATGACATTTTAGATACTTCAAAACTTTGTACATCCCAAAAAATCGATTTCAACATTTTTAAATTTAATTTTTGATTCAAACGTGCTTATAGTAGCTAGAATACTAAATTGCCTTATAATATAGTGGTACAGGGTTTTTCATACACTAAGTAACACCACCTGAAGGGTTAAGGTACATATTTCGGAGTTTGTTTTGAATTCTTTTCAATGTGTTCATTTACTTTTACTTTTTGCTTTTCTTTCATTCACCAAGTATACAAATTTGATTTTTCCGCTGCATAATACCCAAATTGCTCCTTGGAACTTAATTTCATATTGCAACTTCTTTTGGTCTAAGAGATATAACTATCAAAAACAGACGGAAATGTATTAAACGATTTCTTTTGATTTCCTAATTATTTTTAAATTCACTTTGTAGAGTCTTACTTGGTTTCCCGCTGTTACATGTAGACTAGAGAGCTGCACAAAATGTTCCCAGCACTGTATTTCAGTGCAGAGCTGACAGCAGAACAAAATGTTCAGTGCTTGTACTGCCTTCGCTTCAGTGCTTGACAGTGCTTATTTATTTCAAAACATTAGAACATCAAACAAAATGCTTGAGTGAAGTAAATTTTCGGCAAGCATAGCGAGTACACTAGAATGTTTTGATTTTTTGCGCAGCAGACATAATGTTAAGCAACACACAGACACAAGCAGGTTTTTTGTTTGTGGTAGTCAAAAAAACTACCACCAAAATCATTTGAAGTCACAAGTGCATCAACAAAAACGTTCTACTATGCTTCTAATGTTCTACTATGCTTGAAATGTTCTACTATGCTTCAAATATTCTACTATGCTTGAAATATTCTACTTCAGATTTGTTCTGTTTCACTTTTGTTTTGATGTTCTATTGCTTGTTGTTAACCAAGCACTTTAACTTTTTAAGTATTTGTTTTATTTTGTTCACTTCAAAGGCATGCAGTACTTGAAATGACTGCTGCTGGCTTACAAGACATTTGTGCAGTGCTTGCGCAGCTCTCTAATGTAGACTTTTCTGCACTAAATTAATATGCCACCTATACTTTCTTTAAAGTGTATAAAAAGGATTTTTACATTCAAAATTGATCGTTAATTGCATAAAAATGTATTATTTACAAAAAAGCGGTTATTTGCTTAAGTTCGCTTTTATAAAGTAATTAATAAAAGTTTATTTTTATTGTTAAATAAAGGTTGACAGCAGGCCTCTCTTTGTCATTTAAAACCAGCCTTTCGTAGTGCATCAAAACTTCGTACTTGAAATGACTCGAATAAAGTTCACCACCCTTTTCATATTTGCTTTTAAACTGCAAGTGACTGTTGGCTTAGTCTGGCCAGGCACTTTACAGTCAGCTAAATCGCAAGATTTGTAACATTTTCACATGCTTTGCCTTTTGAATTAGGCTAAAAATTACACAAGAACGAGAACTTAATTGAAAATTAAAAAGGTTAAAACATAAAAAATTAAAATTAATTTCGTGCCATTTGAGCGAAATAAAAAAAAAAAAACTGCGCAAAAGGTTGACCCTTTAAAAATCAATTTAGACAAAGGTTAGAGCTACCAAATGTAATAAAGTTAAAATCAATTTGGTACAGGTAAATGGGGAAAAACCCTTGGCTGACTTCTAGACTGCCTAAAGTGCTGTAATTCTTTTTATTTTACTTTAAAAATGCATGAGCATTAGGTCAAGTCTTAAGTCTTTAGGCAAAAGTGCCCACAAGCACGTGCCTGTGGTTCTCAAATCGGCTGGAAAAAAATCTCAACTTTGTATAAAAAAAAAACAAAAAATACTTATATTGCTGAGCACCACAAAGAGCTGAACTTGAATAAACACGGAAAATGCAAAAATGCCGCAACCAAAATTGCAGCCACACACACTTACACACACACATAGCCAGCTGAGGCAAACACATGCCAAAAGCCGCAACAGCCACTTCCGCGAACTAGTCCCCAACCAGACCGCATCAGACCAACTCCCGCCCAGATGTCTGTTCACAGTAACAAAAACAACAGCAACTGCACCAGCCTGCCTCATTTGGCTCATGGCGGCGCGTTGGCTGACAACCGCAACAGCCTGCGGGCATGGCCAACAAAAAATAGCAGAAGCAGTGTAGGGGAGTTAGTTTGGGTAAACGAATTCTGCATACACTACAATTGGGTCAACATATGACTTTAGCTTATTCTATAATTTCTCAGCCTTCTCTTGGGAGGAATCTGTTTTATGTAACAGACTAAGCCCATTTTGATGTAACGGAAAAGGACCATATCAGTGCTACTTTAGGTCAGGTGAGCTCTCCATTGACTACGCCAAATATTGGAAACACCAAACGAATACTAAATTGAACTAACGCATTGCGTATACGACGCGTATAGTATGTCTGAGTTTGATTTGCTTGTAGTACGTAAGTACGGAAACACAAGCAGGCTTGTCCGGGTAAAACAAATACCACTCCGAGACCTTTGGCGCCGCTGTGCCCTCGTCTGTGAGAAAAAATACAAAAGAAATAAATATTGAAAAAAGTGATCGCATGATATAGACATAATTGCGAGAAGTTTCCAGATAGATTACAGGCTCTTGGAATAAAATCTGCCATGATGGGTCTAAGAGCAAGACGCAAAAATTGAATCCCGCGGACCATTATCAGCGTCGCTTATTCGTTCAATGCATGGAAGAACAGCCAGATGAGTTTTCGTCAAAAAAAAGTCATCGAAAATTACGATGTTCACATACGGGCCTGTAGAGCCAGCCCTTGTGGCCATTTGGGCGATATTATTTTTCATACAAACTTGCATTTGGTATATACATTTGCCCAATTTTTTTCGAATACATATATTGTATACGAATAAAATGCAATTAACAAACAAACCAACAGATGGCCCACCCTATATTTGTGTTAAGGGGAGGTTCTTTGAAATTTAATCGAGAAAATCGTTTTTTTTTTTTTTACAATAAAATAAAAGCTACATATTCGTAGAATATGCGTATGAAAGGATTTTTCGATGCGATCGATAATTATAGAAATAGAGCGTCTTGAACGCACCTAAGTCGCTCGCGCTGAGGGACGTTCTATAAACTTTAAACGCGTTTTTCTCGGTACCATGTTTTTCACCCGCATTTCAAGCATAGCTCTTGATCTATTGTTCCGATTCCCTCCATTTAAATCATGTTTGAAAGGATATAATTTTTTTATGCCTTATATACATGAAAAAGTGTTCAATTGTTATTTTTAAACAAGGTCAAATCACAAAAAATGTGAAAAAAAAAACAATTTTTTTTCGAACGTGCACATTTTAGTTAATATTTCGTCAAAACTCATTCTGATTTAGTATAAGGCATAGAGAATTTCATTAACTTCAATAAACAAAAAATATTTTTCATTTCGGTTCACTAAAAGAGGCTGGAGAACTGAAATGCGGGTAGAAGCAGACAAGAGCCGCCATTTTGAATTTCATCGAGAAAAAAATTTGCAATTACTGTACAATAAAAATCGCATTTAACAATCAAAATAAGAAGTTTGTATGTCTTTTCATCATGCCACAAATAATTCCCAAACTTTGCCTTCTTTTCGGCCAAATTTGAAAGAACAAAAAAAAGAAGAAGAAAATTAAGAAATCTAAGAAAATGTAGAGTGAGAGTATAATTTTTAGAATAAAATATTTAAAAATGGAAAAAAAATTTTCTGTCAGCTTTTATCAGTGTTTTTATCATATGCATGCTTAAATTTTTCATCTCCCTATGAGTGCTTTGGCTACAGTGCGTATGAGTATTAAGCCAGCTTATATTAACCGCTCTGTGTAGTCAACCTATTGATTTGGTATATTTTGGGAGTAACCAAAGTTTTGAAACGATTTAAATAAAATTCGTTACTACAGATGGGATGACTTTATAATTTGAAAAGTTTTTGAGTAAGCCGCAAAAAGTTCTTGAGGGGATGGGGTCGAATATAAAAAATGCTCAAAATTTGTTGTTTTTAAAATGAACTTTTATGCAAAATGGATTCTTTGATTATGACTCTATGACTATCTAAACCAAAAATCGTATCTGCTAATGTGGATCTGTTTAGGGACACAATCGAAAAATCTACTCGTAAATTTCATGATTTAACATCAAACTTTGATCATATCCGGGAACTTGCTCTCCGCTTCTAGAATAAGTTAGTTTTTAAGTTTTAGTTATCAGTTCATATGGGTTTTTTGGCATTTTTCCTCCAGCATGATTTTTGGCATTTTATTTAGATTTAATTTTATATTTATTGTTATGTTATAGTTGAACAGGTATAAAACTACTAAACACTAAATTGTACATATTAATTATTATTATAATGAATATGAAAATCGTATCTAAAATTTTGACAAAATTTATACTATTTCATGACGCTACAGATGCTTTGAATAAATCTATAATACTCTTAACTAGATTAAGAGTACATCAAAGCTGCAGTAAAATGTTTTAAACAGCTGCTAAACACAAAGCACATGTGTCACACATGGCTGCTTGGTGGCGTATACGTATTTTGGGCTAAAACGGCTACAGGAGTTTGGAAGGCTGCGACTAAATGCAGCTAAGCTTTGTTTAAAGCGTTTTGCAAATTTTCATTTGGGATATTTTGCCGCTTGGCAATGCGCGACCAACCAAGTGGCACTGAGTCGAAATTCATGAAGTTCCCTTTTTCCGCGAGGCAGTTGTCAACATAATGTTGACTCTCGATCTTGTTATTCTTGTTCATGTTGTTGTCGTTGTTGTTGTACATTTTTGGGGCAACACGGGTTGCTTGGCATTTATTTGGACTATGAAAACTGTTGCCATAGTGCCGCTAATTTTGGCAGTGACAAGTTGATTTTGGCTTAAATGCATTTTTTTTTTTGTTGCATGCTTCTAGGCGCTAGTTTTAACAGCAGACTTTGGGGTGAATAAGGGCAACAAAGTTTATTTATTTATTTATTTATTTATTTGAGGGGTACAACTACGTACAGTTGACATTATATTATAAAAAAGTACATATAAATTATTTAGAAAAGAAAATAGAGCGAGGGAATTGATATGAACTAATCCGCGTCTCTAGCCCGATGGGTGAACTTTTTAATGATATGCACCAACTCACATCAAGAACTGGCCAGAAACTTGGATTTACAATATTAAAGTTGAAAAGAGGAAGCAAGATAAAAATTAAACATTATATCGCAAAAAAAGCCAATGGATCACCATTGACCAAGTGGGTGACTCATAATATAGGATTGGTCAAGGATGCTCGAAGTGGCAAGTCAAGGTGACTTAAGATAGAAGAAGTGATAGATTGAATAGACCGTTCGAAAGAGAGGAAATTGTAAAAGTTATTATAGTTAGAGCATAAGACACGGAAAGGGTCGTGCAAAGCATAATTAGATCTACAAAATTGTAAGGCTAAGGGTCGAAAATTACGAGTTACTCTGGATGGTATGACCAAAGTAACTTTGCTAAGGAGTACATTGGAATCGATAAGACCGAGTAACAGTTTATGCAAGAATAACACGCCGTGCCATGTTCTGCGATGATTTAAGGAAGGCAATTTTATAAGGCGAAGTCTATCAGAATATGGCGGCAGTCGGATATTTGGGTCCCAGTTTAAGCCACGAAGTGCATAAAGGAGAAATTGCTTTTGTACGGACTCAATCATGTCCTGATAAAGGTGGTATTGAGGGCTCCAAACGCAGGAACAATATTCCAAAATTGGACGGACGAGAGAAATATAAAGAAGTTTGGTTGTGTAAGGGTCGTTAAACTCTTTGGACCAACGCTTAATAAAAGCAAGAACACCTCTAGCCTTATTCACGATGTTGCAAATATGGTTATTAAATTTAAGGTTATGATCAAACAAAACACCAAGGTCAGACACACTCTTGATGCGTTCTAAGGTAGAAGATTCTAAAGAGTAAGTAGCCAAATAAGGAGCAGAACGATAAAATGTCATAACGTTACATTTTGTCTTGTTGAGAAAGAGTTGGTTGATATTGCACCAAGATTGCATGTTATCAAAATCATGCTGAAGAAGTAAGTACTTATTATTATCGGAGTAGGACATACAGAGTTTAACATCATCCGCATACATAAGAATGTGAGAAGATGAGATTACCTGAGGGAGATCATTTAAAAATAAGTTAAAAAGAAGAGGGCCTAGATGGCTACCTTGAGGTACCCCTGACGTGACCATAATTTCTGTAGATTCGCAGCCTTTAAAAACTACCTTCTGGACTCGGTTGGATAAATAGGACGATATCCAATTTAAAAGACAAGACGGAAACCCCAGACGAGACAGTTTAACAAGTAGAAGACTATGATTTACCGAATCAAATGCTTTACTAAAGTCAGTATAAATGACATCAGTTTGTTTTTTTTCCGTAAAACCAAGATTAATAAGAGACGAAAGTTCTAAAAGGTTAGTAGAAGTGGACCGACGTTTTACAAACCCATGTTGGGAATCCGACATTAAAGAACGACAGTAGTGTTGCAATTGTGAAGTTACAATCCTTTCAAAAACTTTTGGAATTGATGAAAGCTTGGCAATACCGCGGTAGTTCTCAATGTTGGACTTGGAACCTTTTTTGTGAATAGGGATAATAAAGGATTCATTCCAGATGGCCGGAAGATAAGAATATTTTAATGAAGTGCGGAAAAGAACAGATAATGGTGTAGAAAGAGAGTGAGCACAATGCTTTAAGACGCAACTAGGAATGGCATCTGGGCCAGGGGAGAAGGATGATTTAATGGACAGTAGGGATTGTAAAACGTCGGTTTCAAAGATTTCAGGATAAGCAATAAGATTTGAATGTGGTAGGTTATAGGGATAGTTAAGGTCAATGCAATTAGGGTTGACAGAATAGGTAGTTTGAAAAAATTTCGCAAACAGGTCGGCGATTTCAGAATTGTTAGTAGAGCTTTCATTTTTGAAATATAGCGATGAAGGAAATAAGGAAGATTTACGTTTAGAATTAACAAAAGAAAAAAATTTTTTAGGATCACTACAGAAGTTAAGCCGACAGCGGGAAAGATAATTATTGTAGCAAATTCTGTTAAGAAGGACGAACTTGCTGCGTAAAATAGAAAACTTATAAAAGTCGACAGGAGATCCAGATTTCTTAAATTTTTTGTAAGAAGAAGACTTGCGATTTTTTAAAGAGGACAGACTAGTAGTAAACCAAGGCGGCTTTAAAGAAGGAGCCGGGACAGAATAAGGGACAAAGAGATCAAAAGTAGCGTATAAAACCCGATAGAAATTGGAAATGGATAAGTCAAGGTCATTAGTAGTCAACAAAGGCAACCAGTTAACTTCGGACAAAAATTTATTAAGACCGACAAAATTAGACTTGCGAAAGCAGCGATACCGAAGAGCGTGAGCATGTGGCTGATTTCGGTAGAGACCATTAAATTTTAAAGAGATTTGTAATGTCGGATGGTACGGATCCTCGGGTACGGAGAGCGGACAGACCCTAGAAATTTCAAAATCAGAATTATCATTGACAAAAACGAGGTCAAGCATTCTATTTGAGCAATTATGTATAAAATTTATTTGGCTGAGAGAGATATCAATCAGTCCTGTAACAAACTCATGATTACCAGATGGAAAAAGAAAACTAGAATTGACTGAACTAAGCCAATATAATGTAGGCAGATTAAAGTCGCCTAAGACAACAATTTGATCCCGAGTACCAACAGAATCAGCCACCATACGAATGGCAGTGAGATGATTCTGATATACACTCAAGTCGGAGCAAGGAGGTATATAGGAACAAGTAAAATAGATATAGGAATTATTAAAAAACACTTTTACCGCAATGAACTCAATGCCTATTGGAAAATTTAGAGATAGTAAATGAGATTCTAAGGCTACATTTACAGCAATGAGTACACCACCACCACGACCGGGAGACCGGTCAAGCCTGTAGGTTACATAGGAGCTAACAAAAATCTCAAAATCATAGACAGACGCATTAAGCCAGGTTTCAGAGAAAGCAATAATATCAGAATCGAAATTTACGCTATTGGTGAAAAGTCTACTAAGTTTAGAGAGGAGACCACGAACATTCTGATATTGAATGGTAAGAACAGAATTTAGTTTTTTGAAGCTGTGTTAACTACACTTGTAGAGGAAGCTACATTAGATGCTAAAGTCTTTTTAGGTTTTCTAATAAACTCATGCACTAAAGTATGAGTAGGCCAGAATGAAGGATTAAGTATAGCAGAAAAGAGAGAATCAGGGACACTAATCTTAAACGAAGAGATATCGCGCTTATACTTAAAATTGAACTTAAATACTTCAATTTCATTTGGAGAAATATTAAGCTTCTCGCAAACGAATTGATTAATGCAATTTTCAGTAGCCGATGGCATTAGCCTGGAGACGAAGATTGTCTTTTTAGGAGCCACTCCTACCAATGAGTCCGAGGGGTCAGCAGTTGGCGGGGCGGCAGGTATAGGGACTCCACTCAAAATGATGACAGAGGACGGCGCATCAGTCACGCTGTTAGTGGCGCAGTCCGTAGTGGCAGACTCGACAGAAACGGTAGGAGCTGTAGAAGCTACAGTCAAACTAGCGCCAGTGTCAACAGCAACAGCACTAGCCGTGTCACTAGCAGCGGCTGAAGGAACTAGTATAGGTGTAGCAAACGAAATAAGCTGCGACGGACGGGGAGTTATAGGCGAGTCCAGCCCTGTAGGGTTAGAATTTATTAAAGTTGGTTCAATGGCTGGTAGGTTTGCCTTTTTGCGCTTAGGTGAAACTCTCATAAGCTGCAAATTGCCAAACATACTTGAAATTGAAGAAAACTTATCTTGTAGAGAACGAAAATCCTTATAAAGGTCATCAAATCCCAGTTTCGTCTGGCGCATAAAGGCTTTCATCTCAACTTCAGCGGAACGACAAGTTGGGCAGGTCCAGTTTAGGCCTTTGCCCTCACGTATAAAGTCAAAGACACGGCCGGTCAGACCGGCACATTTTAAATGAGCCATATTGTCGCACATCCAGCATGCAACACAGGCTTCGGTTTGTATACCGCTCCATTGACAAGATGGATAACAACAAATCTTTAGGTCACTCATGGCGATGATTATTTACAAAAGATGCAGCAGACAGACAGTGTATATGAGTCTGACAGTGTATAAGCGACCCAAAGCTTATAAACACAGCAGTTATTCAGCAACAACAAATACGTATGCTCAAAGCAAAGAAGAGATGCACGCAACAACAAGAAAGCGTTGGTGAGCGCAGCACAAAGAAGAATACGCAAAGCGCCGCACGAAATAAAAGCTCGCACTGAGGAACAAGCAACAACAACAAAAACTAAGCTGAGCGGCTAGGCTGAGCTTAAAATGCAAACAAAAATTGAGCAGCAACAACAAATTGCACTGTTTAGAATTTAAGCAAAATGTTTTAGCAATTAAATTAACACTGTTGCAGTTATTTTGAGTTTGTCACTTTAATTAAATGAACCACCACTAAGTTATTAGTTATTGCGAACAAAGATTGGTTAAAATTCGTAGGGTTTTTTTATAAAAAATAAAAAGTAACCGGAGCGCGGTAGAAACACGACCAACCGAACAAAAGAGCAAAAAGCTTTTGATTTTATGAAAAATTTCATAAAATACTGAGTAAAAAATAACATTTGTCATCTCCGATTGAAAGACGCTAAGTTTGTTACCTTATAGCAATGAAGACATTTATTTAGCATTAACCAAAGCTGGCTCAGAAAATCAGTCTAATGCTCAATATATGCTCATGTTCTAATTCTTTAGAATAAAATAAACACTCTGGCCATATTTAATATAAAAGCCAAAGGCTTTGATTTAAAATCGTAATATCCCAACTTCAGTAAAATATTTTTTCATTTAAAAGTCAATTAAAGCCCTAAACCCCAAGCTGATATGCTACTTGTGTTATTTTATAATGTTTGCACTGGCTTCCTCATATAAGTAATTTACCCTCGTTTAATGTACCAGATTGGTATAAACACTTTAAGCTTGGTTAAAACTAACCCACATGTCATATCAAATTGAACTTTTTGAACCCTCGAGGAGCTTGAAAATTGGCAGCAGAAAAGCCAAAGCAACAAAATGGTTGGCAACTGTTGCTAAATTGTTAAATAAATCACCAGTGGAAGAGGGTAATGGCTAGAAGGGCTAGACGAAGAGAAGGGAGAACTCAAGTTGACACACACAAACACACACACTTACCAAAAGTGCCAATTGCCAATTGCTTTTGCAACTGCAGCAAAATATCAATACACATACAAACAAAGATGCTTGCAAATACACTCCGCGTCATTTGAATAGTGCAATTAACTTTTTGTTGTTTATATTTTTTAAAACGATAAAGATAAGCTATTAAAATGAATAAAATATAATGTTCTTTTAGAAGTAGTTAATAAAAGATTCAAAGCAAAAAAATGATATTTTAATAAGTGGGATGTTCGAAAACACCTTGAACAAGTTAGAATTACTTTCTAAATATAAATTGCATACAAATATTAAAAAGTAAGCGACTCTTGTAAATCGTATTCGCTATAGTCATTAAAATTCAAATTTTTATATTAAGCAATTTTTTTTTACTTGAAAAACTAAAAAAATTTTTTAGGCTCCCAGAAAAATTATTTTGGGTTCGGATATATAAAGTTTTTAAAAAACAAATAATTAATGGAACAAATCGAATTTATTATACTCAGTACCTTACCTAACGTGCTTTAAAACATAGGTTTTTATGTAAGAAGGTTTTCCGGAAGGGCACAAAAACTTTGTGACTTTCATCTATCATACATATCATATCAACTTTGGTGTCTAGTTTATATACAAAAAAAGTGCAAATTGGTTATTTCTGGAGGAGCTTCGAGGAAAAGTGGGTTCTTTGGTTATATTTTGGGAGTAACCGAAGATTTGCAACAATTTTAATATAATTTGTCTTTATAGATGGGTGACATTTTTATTTGAAAATATTTTGAATAACGGCCCATACGCAGCATGCAAAAATTTCCCACGGAATGACAAAACTTCATATAAAAAAAATCCCACTATTTTCGTGCGAATTATTATTATTATTATTATTCTTTCGGGGGGATGGGGCGAAATATTAAAAATCCGAAAAATTGATTTTTTTTTAGGTTAAATGTGTTCTTTGATTAGAAAAATTTAAAAAAAATTTGTATAAAATAAATGACCATGTATGGGTGACTTTATGCACTAGGAAATTTTTCAATTAAGCAGCAAATTACTTTTAGCGGGTTGGGAAAAATATTTTAAATATTTAAAATTTTTAGAAGAGCTTCTAGGCAAAATGGGCTCTTTGGTTATGACTCGAAAGTTACCGAAGTTTTTAAACGGATTTAGTAAAATTTGTCACGACATTGTAACTAGAAGAATTTTGGATTAACACGCAAAATTCTCTTGGGATTATATATTTGAAAAATCCGGATTAATGAAGAAACAGAATCTTCTTGGGACAAAATTAATGTTCCTCAATTTTTTGGTATTTAACAGATAGATAGACGATCATGAATACATCGATATCTCTTTTAGTAAAAGCTTTGTGAAGTTTACATTTTTTTCGTCTAGGTGTTACGCGCAACATTTTCCTGCAACTTACTGAATCCCTTATCTTGTAGGTATCAAAAATTATGCAAGTGCGAACTATCAGAATTGTATAGTAAGATAAATTATAAATAAAAAAATCCCATACACCTAGTTTCTATATTTTAGAAGTTTAACAAAGCCAAATTTAAGTATTTTAAAAATAAAATCTCGAAATAGGATTTATTGCAGCCTTGATTTTAATTCCTAAAATAAGACCAAAAATTTTTAGAGCAACTTGATTAAGTTTAAAATTCTCGAATTAAGAAAAAAAATTACGAAACTTTGAATTACGCAAAAAACGGCATGGCAAAAATCTCTCAAATTAATTATCACAAATTCTTACATTAAAGCAAAAACCAATCATGTAAATATTTTTTTGTGAGATGTTATAAAATTTGTTGAATGTCCTTTGGACAGATTACAAATAAACAAAGATAAAAAAAAATAATTATTTTTATTGCGTAAAAATTGAATCATTAACTCCAACAACTTACAAAACATTAGCTTTTAAACACAAAAAACGTAATTGCACTATTCAAGTGCCGCGGAGTGTACATATGGCAAATAATATTGATGTGCTTTTAATTGAGGCAAAAGCTTATGTGTGCGTGCAATACTGTAAGTCGCTCTCCCTACGTGTGTGTTTGCATGTGTGTGTGTATACAAAATGGCTGACAGTCATGCTGTCATTTTCAATCTCAGGCATCATATACTACATACATACATAGTAAACATATGTATGTGTTCTTAGCATGTCAAATCATTTAACTCATAACGAAATTTTATGAGAGTTATGTACAAAATTGTTTTTTTTTTTCGACACTTTACTTTTTCAACACTTACCGGCATTTGTCTGTTGGGCTATGCAAATCAAAATGGCCAAACTGATGCACCAAATGCTTGCAAAATGGCCGCCGACACCATTGCAGCCGCTTCCTCTTCGTCTACGTCGACGCTGTTGGTTATTATTGAATTTTTTGCTAGACATTTGTTGTTGTTGCTGTGGGTGCTTTTGTTGTTGTTGTGGTTGTTGTTGTAGCTGCTGCTCTTGATTACAAATATTGCTCAGCTGTTCGGCATGCCAAAAAAAATGATGATTGGCTGTTCTATGCATAGTTACTGATGTAGTTGTTGTTGTTGTTGTTGCAATTGTTTTTGTTGTTGTTGTCCTCTCCGCTGCAATGGATAACACATGTGTAAGATTTACAAATATTTTGTTTTTGTTGCTTAAACATAAAAATGATTGAAAAAACTAAAACTACGCTAGAAGTCTAGATGTCTAATAATAAATGCCATGTCGCTCAGATAAGCTTATTGGGTTGTTTAATGTGATCGTACCTTTTTAGATGGAACAAATTTTTACAAGTTGGGGCAGTGCCAGACATATGGAGACTCTGCAATTATTTCCACTTAGAAAAGGTAATATCTGCACTAAAACAATAAAGGAAATGGTAAGGTTCCTTAGATAAGCGTATTCTTGAGAAAAAAATCAACGCTTTTATTTAATCGGGCTCACATGAGTTGACATAAAGAGATAACTATTCCAGCATTTTTGTTAGCTTTACATGACGCTTATTTCGTTAGAAGCAATAATGATAATGATTAATTTTTTGTCACTGTAGCATAAGACAATTGGTTCCGTTCATGAATTATTTTTTTTTAGTTCCTACTTGCAGTTAATTTTTAAAATTGGATCTTCAATCTTCTATATCTCTAAAAGTAAACCCCATTTATTTTTCGGCATTTTTTGTCGAATTTTTTTGCAATCGCTCAAGTACATGTTTTAATTTAAAAAAAAAAACTTGAATACAATCATATTTAGTACAAATATGGTTTGTAGCAAGGTGGTTGGCATATTTGTATGATCTACTTTTCCATCGTTGGCTAATATGTCCCTGAGGCATGAATTTGAAGGATTCCCAAAAAATATTCGGCAACAAATTCAGAAAAAAAATTGAGTACAATTATCGTTTGAACCAAGGTGCGCATTACAATGGTTGGCTAATTTATTTTTCATTTTAAAATTGAAAAAATAAAAACTGTCAAATAAATTATAGTTTTAATTTCTTAAAATTAATAATCAATGTTTTTTATCGATTTTTAATAAATAATTAAATTTAATTATTAAAAAAAAAATTGTATTTTCTATTTTTAAAATAAAATTTGAAAAACATTTGTTTTCAATAAATAATAAATAAATAAATAAAAATTTAAATAAATTTTTTTAATAATAAACAAATTTATTTTAATTTTTTTTAATAAAAATTGATAAATATTTTTAAATTCCAATTTTGCGGGAACAATTGAAAAGTTAGTTATTTATTAATTTTTTGTATAAATATTTTTCATATTTCCTACTTTTAGTTCAAAAAATACGAGTAACAATTTAATTTTTTTGATTTAATTAAAAATATAAATATATCCCTCTTTTGGAGAGTCATTTTAAATAGATAATGATTTATAAAGAATTTGATTTTTTTAAAGCAATAACTTTTATTTTGTGATCCCCGATTTTTAAAACAATTAAATTTAAGTACGCTTAAGATTGTCGAGCGTCTGGACAAACTGGTTTTGAAATATATTAAAATATTACTAAAATTTTGCTTTGGAATAAAACTTTCTGGAATTATTGCATGGACAACTTTTGAGTATCTCTATTTATATATAATTTTATTATATTAAGTTAAGCGTATAATAGATTTATTGATTTGGTAACAGACAGAAGGTATTATGAGAAACTAAAATGTAATAAAAATGATTGTTTATACTAAAATTCTTTTCATAATATCGGCTATGGAGTCACACATATTCGGCAGTTCGCTCGATTACACTAGTTTACACGAAAAATGAACCTTCGTGAAAAATTAATTTAATATTAATTTTGGGTCGAGAAACACGAAAATGACAACCTTTTTTTTTTGGTAAGCACCGTTTTCGAGATTTTTTTCGATTTCGATTCGTCAATATCTCATGAGTAAAATTTTGTATCGACACGAAAGTACGGAAGTTCCAATCTTCACTCAATCACATTTTTGTATGACAAAAAAATTTTTCACTCAAAGTTTTTCATTTGCGTTCAGTTACGTCATCACGAATTTGTATGCAGCTCTAATCGTGATTTTTCGTTCATGGTTCCATAACATCTACAGTTCCTATCCGATTTCGAAGATCTTAGTCTCGAAATGTTCGCAAAAGAATTCTCTTTCTTAAAGCTTAACATAATTTTTACAAGTTTTTTTTCGTTAATAAAAAGCAAACTAAAAATTTGTAATTTAAAAAAAAAAAAAAAAATTACACTAAAAAAAAACACTTTTTTTTCACTTGATGACCCTTAAATATGTTAACTAGTGTTATCTTTCCTCAGATCTCAGTTACCAAAGAGCTTTCTTAGCCTCGAAATCAATTTATTTTTTGGTATTTTTTGCTCGAAAGAGTTTTTCAATTTTTTCCCGTTTCTCTATATAATAAAATCGTTTTGAACAACCCAATAACTGAAATTGAATGCTTTAAGCCATGATAATCTTCCAGTCAAGTGCAAATTGTCGCTCAGCGGACACTCAACTTAGTACATATTTTATATATATTATTTTTATTTTATTATTTCTTTCAGCTACGTGCAATGCATGCGAAGATTCCCGCCCCAAAGACGCCCCCGCACATTTATTATGTAAGATGTGCAGCTTAAAACTTTTCAGCTAGACAACTGCATTTTTTTTTTTTTATCTTTTGTTTTTGTTTTATGCATTTTTCTTAATTTATGCAAAAGCTGCAGCATGAAGAAAGTTTTTTTTTAGCGTTAAAAAATTTGCCAGCCAAGAAAATGCAACTTGCAAAAAGGGAAGCAAACAAAAAAAATTGGCAAAGAGTGTAGGCTTTGGTCAAGAGAGGCGGCACTCTGTCGAAGGTCAGTGAGCTAATTCTTGTCAAAGTATTAATTGAAAAAATTGGCAGCGTAGCGCATTTAAAATTATTAGAGGGATAACTTCTTGGCGTACAAAATTTAAGTGAAAAAAGGGGAAAAAGTTGACCTGGAATATTTAAAGAAGAGCAAGACATTCAAAAATCGGTGTATGGCAGGGGATGTTAGGGGATATTAATTCTAGAGTGAAGCAATTCTGTTAATAGCAAATTCGAACTTAAGTATAGACCGTTTCTAACTCTAAGTGTAGCATGTTAACAAGTTAGTGCTTAAAGATTAAAAACCAAATCCAAATTATTCAATTAAGTATTGAAAAATTTAATCAAGTTCAGTGAATGCAAATTTTTTCTAATGTGGAGTCCTCAGACTGGTCCTTCATGTTCAAAAGCGCCCTAAGTCTACTATAGACACACAGAGAGAAAAAATCGACAGCGTTGTACAGTGAGTGTCAAAAGAAAGTAAACACCTTAATTTCTCATATTAATAGTTTTATTACAATGAAGTTATTAACACAATATTACAAATAAGTATAAGGAAATCAAGAATTATTTAATAGGAGCTCAAATCAACAAAAACAAAAAACATAAGTAACTCACAACCAGAAAAAATTCTCTTTAATTAAAAAGAGGCCAATTTTTTCGTGTCAAAAAAAAGTAAACAGTTGTAATACTTGCTACCTTTTTTTGAATATTTCGGGGAAGAACATAAGTGTTTTGTGTAAAATTTGTACTGACCACGTGCTTTACTTCGCTAAAAGTAGCTTTAAGCTGATTTATACTAATTAACCCTTAACGGTCGAAAGGCTCCGCTACGGGGACATGTATTTAATGCTATGAAAATCGGAAAGCTCGGCTTAATGCTATAGAAATCGAAAGGCTCTGCTTAATGCTATGCAAATCGGAAAGCTCCGCTTAATGCTAAGCAAATCGGAAGGCTCCGCTACGGGGACATGCATTATTACGAATGTTCATTTTAGTTTTTTAGTCTAAATCTGTCGACCTTCTCGTAGATATGTAAAAAAAATCGTTCGACCGTAAGGGTTCAAAATAAATAAAAAATTGCAAAAGAAAATAATCTGACTATGCGAAAGCAAACATCGTTTGACACTCGGAAAATTATATTAGATTTAAAAGGAAAAGGCAAATCCTTACGTGAAATTGCTGAAATCGTGGGTAGGAACCACTGCACAATAAAAAAAATTGTTGATAAATACGCCAAACATCATCTGGTTGGAGATTTACCGAGATCTGGACGCCCAAGGCGTCTTAGTGGTACTGAAGTCAGAGCCATAGTTAGAGAGGTAAAGGCAAATCCAGCCTCAAGTGCAGTTAAATTGTCTCAAGATATCACGCAGACATCAGGCAAACCAGTAAGTGCCAGTACAGTCAGGAGAGCGCTTTACAAAAATGGCCTATATGGAAGGATACCACGCAAGAAGCCATACATATCCAAGGCGAATCAGAGCAAGCGTGTGGATTTCTCAAAAAAATACAAAAATGTGGCTCCAGCTTTTTGGGAAAACATATTATACACCGATGAGAGCAAATTTGAAATTTTTGGTGCAAAAAAACCCCCTTAAATATGGCGTGCTAAGAATGAAGCCTTCAAAGAAAAGTGTGTTACCAACACTGTCAAACACGGTGGAGGCTCAGTTATGGTTTGGGGCTGCATGGCGGCGGCAGGTGTCGGTAGTTTGGTTTTTATAGACTCAACTATGAACAAAATAGACTACTTAAATATTTTGAAGGACAACGTTGCCCCTAGCGTCCAGAAATTAGGCTTGTCTAGAAACTGGGTCTTCCAACAGGACAACGATCCAAAGCATACGGCCAAAATTGTGAAAGAGTGGCTACTGTACCGGACTCCTAAGACACTTGATCATCCACCGCAGTCTCCAGACCTTAACCCGATCGAGCATCTGTGGGAGCACCTTGATAGAAAAACCAGACAAAGGACAATTTCTAGCAAGGAAGACCTAAAGACGGCCCTTACTGAAGGTGGAGCAAAATCTCTCCCGATATTACAAAAAAACTTGCTGAGTCGATGCCTAGGAGACTAAATGAGGTGCTGAAGTCCAAAGGAAAACAAACTAAATATTAAAAAAATAAAAAGACTTAACTTTTGTACTGAAGTTTCGTTATCTTTTGTTTGCTGTTTACTTTATTTTGACACGAAAAAATGGGCCTTTTTTTAATTAAAGTGAATTTTTTCTGGTTGTGAGTTACTTATGTTGAATGTTTTTGTTGATTTGTGCTCCTATTAAATAATTCTTTAATTTCTCATACTTATTTTCGACATTGTGTTAATTACTTCATTGTAATAAAACTATTAATAAGAGTAATTAAGGTGTTTACTTTCTTTTGACACTCACTGTATATTCAACAAAATAGCTTTTATTCAAGTTGAAATTCGTAATACAGGTAATATTATTGAAGTTCTACAGAATTGTTAAAATGTTATGAAAAACGTTGTAGTCTAATTTAGAACAAGCTGAACTTTTTCCAAAAACAAACTGAGTCCAGCATAGTTGAAATAATATTTGAAAAATTTTTTTAATTTTAATACAAAATATGATCTTATTTATTTATTTATAAAAAGAAACTAATTCTACATTATAAATAATTTTGTAGCCGGAGGGGCCTTCAGGCTGGATACAATATATGATCATAAAAAATATGAATATGCCCAAATTATTTATTTTTAATTTTTTCTGAAGTAGTGAAGTTTAATTTTTTGTGGGGAGATGTCACCTTTTGTTCTATTAAAATGAGTACAAATGTAATTCTTATATTTTTTTTTTTTTCTTTTTGATTTGAGTTCTTTTATTGAATTTTATCCGTTTAAGTATCTAAGAAAAATATAGCAAATAAAAAGAAATTAAGACCTTTTTTTAAAAAAATTTATTTTTTATATTTATTTTTTTTGAAAAGTTGCCAAATATTGTTATGTTTAAACGACAACAAATGTAGCTCATACATTTTTTTAAATTTTTTTATTTTCGTTTTAGTCTCACTTTTCTATTAACTACAAAATATTGTCATTTAAATTATTCGATTTTGGAATATTTAAATTTCGTTACAAAAGGCCGTTTAACTCTTATTTTTTGTATCTCATCCCCAAAACGAAAAATAGAATAACTTGATTAAAATTTGGTAAATATTTTCAAAAACCTAGTATCACAAAATCCCCAATACTGCTCCTGTTGACTTCTGTTGCTTCTTATAGCGCCCACCAACTAAGGCATGGATGACAATTCTTTTACGTTCTTTATTTTAGATATCTCAATGGACCGACCACATGGTTCGATATGATTTCGGCCTGAGCGAAGCTAACCTTACCTAAAGTAACCTAATTTTAAACAATCGGACCGATTAATATTTTTAGTTAATTTTCTACCGGATTAATAACTGAGAAAATTTTTTTTCTTTTAAAAGCCACGTATTACACAAAAATTAAAATTTATTTTAATATAATCGCATTAATATTAATATAGCTTCTAGCATTTAGGTGAAAATTGTAGATAAAGGTCGGAAAATTACAGCCGTACAAGAAAAAGCTTCAAATAAAAAAAAAAGTCACGAAAATTCATGTTCACACGCAGAAAACAAACTAAACAGTGTTGTCCTATGACTTAACTGCTGCTTTACGGTAGATGGCGCCAGCACAAGTCCACTAGATGGCGCCAGCAGTAACAACAGCTGTGCTGTTTTACCGCCACAAGCAAAACTAATGTGCAATAATGTTATTATGGGCGAATTAATTTGCAGATCTTGTAAGGTTGTAAATTTTGGAACTACACAGGCCTTAAGTCTAGATCTGAGCAAGCCACCCTTTTTTAAATTATTTTGGCTTTTCAAGATCTTTTTTGTTTCGCTTTCCGTTGCACTTGAAATTATGTTAACTCTACGTATTTTCGTATCAGCTTCCATTCAGTTCGGCTAAGGCCTGAATTAGTCATGAAATCATGCCTGAATTTTCAGTACCAGCCATGAATCTATCTACGCGTTCATTTGTCACTGAATTTAACACATGCATGTCCTAGGCGTTCAGGCCTGAAGCTTAGCCGTAACAATCAGCTACGAATTCAGTGCTGATTGACTTTGAAAAGTCATGCCTGAAATCATACGTGAATTTTGAAGGCCTGAACAACAACTGCAGAGTCAACAAATTTCAAAATTTTTGTTCTCACTAAAAAACGCAGTTTCTGAACATCGATTTTCTCTCAGTGCATAAAAAATACAAAACGTAGCTTTTTTTATGCTTGATAAAAACAGCTTGTACAGTTCTCATTATTTATTTATTTGAATTTTTTGCATACATTTTAACTTATCATTAAAAAATGGCACATCAAAAGAGTATTTTTTTACTTCATTACTTATCAATTATATATGAGAAATAAAATCATCGATTTAAGCATTTTTTCATTAATTTGTTAAGCTTATCTCATAATAAATTGAACAATAAAAAAAAATTATATGATACAGCATAAATTTGTTGAATGAAAGTTATAAAAAATTAATTATAATGAATTTATGCTGCGGCCCAGAAAATTTAAATATAAATTATCCAATCCCACTAACTAACGGGTTCAAAATATATAAAGAACATAAAAAAGTCTGAAAAAAATAAGAAACCTGCATATTTCAAAAGGTCGTTCATTAGCTTCAAAAAAAAAAAATGTGGTACAGTCGAGGCGGTGCCCGACAGTGGAATACCCTGTACCTTTTGTGTCAAAAAAATTTTTCCTGCATATTCCATCTAAGAACTTTCCAATTGGAATTTATTTTTTTTTCGTGAAAATCGATATTTATACCTATAAGTTCCCTAAATTTTTACCCATTTTGATGAAACTCGAATGTTATAACAAAGAATTTATTAAAAGTTACGGGGTAAGTTTCAAGTTGGTATGTTGAGGGGTGTGGGAGAAAACACGGAAAATGGATTGCGGGGGGTGGGGGGACCGCATCGATAAAATTTGGATGTGGATTTGTTCATTAGAGCCACATGAATGAGCTTACCAAAAATTGTGATTCTAGGTCACTTGTAGCCATAATTGCGTAGAGTCAAATATTGACGCAGTTTATTGGCAAGGGGAGGTGAAATTTTCACATTTTTGACTATAACTTCTGTTGTATTTGTCCGATTTTGTTCATTTTTTACACATAGATGCATGTATCCACAACGCATCGCTCTGTTAAATTTCAAATGAAAATATTAAACGGTGTGGCTAAAAACCGCGAAACTCTACTGCGGGGGAACGGGGAAAGATATTGACATGATTCAACAAACTTCATCTGCTTAGGAAATATGCGCACCAGCTGGTAAAGTTTCGTGTCTCTAGCTCTTATAGTCTCTGAGATCTAGGCGTTCATACGGACGGACGGACGGACGGACGGACGGACATCGCTCAATCGCTACCCGAGGTTATGATAAGCATTTTGGTATAAAGGACTTGGGGTCTGCCACGCCTCCTTCTGTCCGTTACATACATTGCACAAACCTAGTATACCCTTTGTACCTATAGGTACAGGGTATAAAAACTGCTAAGAAACGAAGCGTCCAAAAATGTTGCATAAATTTTGAAATGGACGCCACCTTTTTCAATCAAGGCGTAAAGTTTTTTATGTTTTTTATTTTATTAACATATGTTTTGTTTTTGTTTGTTTTTACTGGTTTATTTATATATTTATATTTGTGTATTTCGTTTTTGTTGATTTCTGACAAGTTACGACAGAAAGTTGACATTATATAGATTAATGAACAAAACAGTTTTTTGACAAATGAACACAGTAAACACAGTGTGCGAAAACGTTGAAAACTGCAAGTTGTAGTGATGTAAGCACCAAAAAAAAAACAAATAAGTAAAAAATAAAAAGCAACATATAGTTTTGATGAATGAGTTTTTAAAAAAAATAAATAATTTGCCATACCTATTAGTTGGGGGCTATCATGCTGAGGCGAGAACAGTGCAAACTGTTGTACAATTTTATAGAAATTAAATTTTAATTAGCTTGGCGTGTGCAATAAATTTAATTATTATTATTTTTTTGACGCCTTAGGTGTTAATAGTAAATGAGCGTGGGTTTTATTTTAAATGTGTTTACTAATTTTTTGCTATGGATTAGAGAGCATACATAATTTAAGTCGGGGAATGTAACTATTTGAAGTAGAAAACTTTACTTAACCCTTATGTGAGTGACAAAAAAAACACCTTCTCCAGAGTGACAGGGGTACCCGGGTACCCCAAAGTAATACATATGAAATTGCATGAAAGAATTATTTTTTTATTTTTCAAAATAAATTTGCACATTTTTGGAAGAAATATGCTCCAGAAAATGTTATAAGAAAAAAAAAATAATAATTCTTTCATGCAATTTCATATTTATAACTTTGGGGTACCCGGGTACCCCTGTCACTCTTTTAAAGGTGTAAAAAATATATCGATATTCCACGCCCTTCCAAAGGAATAAAGTGGACCCACACCAATGAAATTTTAAGAGTTCTCAAGAACTTTGAGCTTTCTAAACTATCTGCAACCATTAAATTTTCCTACTTGAAAATGAAATGGGTAGCCGGGTACCCTGTCACTCACATAAGGGTTAAATAGTAAAATTAAAGATGATCATACGATCATCAGCATTTAAATTAATAATATACACTAAAAAATAATAATATACATAATACATACAAGTTGAATTTATTGCATTATTGAATATTCTACTATAGATTTATTTTGGAATTATTTTAAAGCAATGCATCCTCATAATCAATAAATAAAATTTTAATACAAATTTTTTGTCATTTTGGAATACAAAGCTTACTAAATTCAAAAACTTGAAACTATAAAATTATAGGAATATAAAAAATTATTTTAAAGAAATGTGTACTCAACAAATCTTAGCAAGCATTTTTACTGGTTTTGGAAAACAAAGCTTACTGAATAAAAAAAATGTAAACTATAAAATTTTTCTTTTAAAGGGGTCTACGCAGAATATTCCTAATGGGATATCCCAAATGGAATTTTTTTTTTTTATATTGTTTTGTTATTCCTTGCGAAATTTTTTTGCATTCTGCGTATAGGCCTTAAGATAAAATTTAGCAAGAGCCTAGCAAACTAGCAGCGAAATAATTTCAAATCTAGGTGATAGTGCTAGGTGAGTATAAAAAATCCCAAAAGATTTGTCGTTCAGAAGCAAAACTTTTGTTTATACTTTCAGGTTTTTTTCTAAGATAGTGCAACATTTCTTTTTGAATCTTTGATTAGGCCTGCCCCATAGCAATGAAATATAAATATAAAAAATAAAAAAATATCAATTACAGTGTAAACGTTACATATGACAGGTCTAACCATAAAGGATCGTTGAATCCGAATTCGAGGTCCAAAATATCCCAACACTTAAAAGTTGTAAAATAACCTCAAAAAATCCAATAAAACGAGATATTTTGAAAGCTATCTCAGAAACTTGACGTACTTAAGTTTTTTGGATCTCGGAATCGTATTCAGCGACCACAAAAATATATAAAAATTTCAACGGACAACCGGTCTAAAAAAAAATAATTTTGAGTTTTTGAAGTTATGATAAATCATACATATAAAATCATAAGAAGCAGCCACAAAAAAAATATCGATTTTGGGGCTCGGAGGTGAGAGCATATTTACTATATGTTTTTGGGGTCGCATAAATCCGAATTTAAAGTTCAGAAAACCTTGCTACATCGGGAATCTGTCATAACCTCAAAAATGACTATAATAAATTTTTTTGAGTCCGGATGCCCCACGAACTTTAAAATATGTTTTCGGGTCGTTGAATCCGAATCTACCCCACGAACTTTAAAAAATGTTTTTCGAATCGTTGAATCCGAATCCAAGGTCCAAAATACCCCAACACCCAAAAGTTGTGAAATAAACTCAAAAAATCCCATAAAACGAGATATTTTGAAAGCTATTTTAGAAACTTGACGTACTTAAGTTTTTTGGATCTCGTAATCGTATTCAGCGATCCCAAAAATATATAAAAAATGTCAACGTACAACCGGTCTAAAAAAAAAAACAATTTGGAACTTTAGAAGTTATGATTTAACGCAGCCAAAAAAAAAATATAGATTTTGGGGCTCGGACGTGAGAGCATATTTACTACCTATTCGCTAAATCCGATTTTAAAGTTCAGAAAATCTCGCTACATCGGGAATCTGTCATAACCTCAAAAATGACTATAACAAATTTGTTTGAGTCCGGATGCCCCACGAACTTTAAAATATGTTTTCGCGTCGTTGAATACGAATCTAAGGTACAAAAAATCTGAGCACGCAAATCGATCAATTGCAATATTAAAAAATTAATTTTTTAAGATTTTATTTAAATTAAAAAATCCAAAATTCAATTTAAAAACTATCAATGATATTATAATCGGATTATTATATTATAATACATTCATATATATTTTTTTTTAAATTGCACATAATTGTTATGTCTGTCTGTTTTTCGAGCCAAAAAATCGATCAATTGCAATAACTTTATATATACAAAATTATTAAGAATATTTTATTTAAATTCAAAATGATCCTAAACAACGATATCACAATAGGATTCTTATAATATTAACAAATATTTATAATTATTTAATTTTTCAAGTTGGAGAGACATACATTTATAACTTTAAAATTTTTATAGTTTTGTTCGAGAATATTTTTTTCATGATAATTGCTCCACCTTTTAGTTTATTTTTTTTTTTTATTATTATTATTATTATTATTTGCTCAAGTCAATTGTTCAAAATCGTTTTGTGTGGGTTAATTATGAAGTATTAATTGCTTAAACGGACTATCTGAAAACCGGAACGCATCTGCGATCGTCATAGACGATGAAATGCTCAAACAGAGACGTAGTCAGGGATTGGTGGTCACTGTAGACGGGCCCTAAGCGCTTGAATTTCAATTTTGCAAGTTAGATAACATCCTATATATAATGCATTTTCAAATGAAAAATAAAAACCATAAAAGGAAAATGGAAAATGATGTGTTGCTTTAAAATTATGTTAGACCCGCGTATTTTATTTTAAATTTTCAAAAAGTAAACTAAAAACATAATTTTTTTCTCTACTGGCCCCTTAGTGGGCTTTGGGCCCATGGGGAATCTTCACGTTCCTCCCTCAATATAACTGAAGGTACATTAATTTGAATCTTCTTTATTTTACTATAATAATAATTTTACATTATATTATACTTTGTTGTGAATAAGAAGTGCTTGGAAACAAGAACTATTTTGAAAAAAGAATGTGATAAAAATTGTATAAAACAAATATTAAATATATTTTCTACACAATACTGATCGTAATTGACTTACTTTATATATCTTAAAGAAATTAATTTTTAACACTCACTTCTTTTCGCGAAAAAAAAATGTAAAGAATAAAATAAAAAAAATGTGGTACAGTCGAGGCGGTGCCCGACAGTGCAATACCCTGTATAAATACATACCCTGTACCTTTTGTCTCGAAAAAATTTTTCCTGCATATTCCTTCTAAGAACTTTCCAATTGGAATTTATTTTTTTTTGGTGAAATTCGATATTTATACCTATAAGTTCCCTAAATTATTACCGATTTTGATGAAACTCTAATATTACGTCAAAGAATTTAATTAAAGTATATGGGGTAAGTTTCAAGTTGGTATGTAGAGGGGTGTGGGAGAAAACACGGTAAATCGATTGCGGGGGTGGGGGGACCACATCGATAAAATTTGGATGTGGATTTGTTTCTTAGAGCCACATGAATTAGCTTACCAAAAATTGTGATTCTAGGTCACTTGTAACCATAATTACGAGGAGTCAAATATTGACGCAGTTTATAGGCAAGGGTGGTGAAATTTGAACATTTTTGACTAAAACTTTTGCTATATTTGTCCGATTTTGTTCATTTTTTACACATAGATGCATGTATCCCCAACGCATCGCTCTGTCAAATTTCAAATGAAAATATTAAACGGTGTGGCTAAAAACCGCGAAACTCTACTGCGGGGGAACGGGGAAAGATATTGACATGATTCAACAAACTTCATCTGCTTAGGAAATATGCGCACCAGCAGGTAAAGTGTCTCTAGCTTTTATAGTCTCCGAGATCTAGGCGTTCATAAGGACGGACGGACGGACGGACGGACGGACGGACGGACGGACGGACGGACGGACGGACGGACGGACATGGCTCAATCGCTACCCGAGGTTATGATAAGCATTTTGGTATAAAGGTCTTGGGGTCTGCCACGCCTCCTTCTGTCCGTTACATACATTGCACAAATCTAGTATACCCTTTGTACCTATAGGTACAGGGTATAACAACAAAAAGTATTTAAGTATCTATGCATAAGTTATAGCGAAGTATTTCGTAAAGAATGCTCTTCTCAGAATTCTTAAATTTACTCGTCAATATTTTAGAAAATCGTATAATTTTGTAACATTAGAACAACAAAAAATGCGTTAAAATCTAGTATATTTTCTGAGAATACGTCAATATAAGCAGGTAGACTTTGGCTTACAGACTTATATGCAGAGTGACTTGATAAAATTGAATACGCGTTGAGAGTATCTCGTAGTTAGTAGCACACAATAAATTAATTTCTACTTGTTTATTTGTTATTCTGTTTACCTGACAGAAGCTACAACTAATTACGCGATAAAAAAATAACTTTATGATGTGTCAAATAAGCAGCTGCTGCTTTAAAACCAGATTTGTGACCAGCCATATTGGAGCAATAGCTTTAACAATACTGCATATATTTGCAGTATTGGAAAACAGCGTGAACAAAAGCAAAAGCTTAAATTATGATGACAAATATGATATGACAGTTATCCATCAGATACAAATAATAGCACATATGAGATATGCAATTGTTGTGCATAAACTATTGTGAAAATGAAGCGCAACGTAGCTGTCAATAACGCGGCTGTAACCAGACGAGCCAAGTGTGCTTTCTGGCTAATAAGTACAAAATTGGTAACAAGCAACACTCTCTGTCTAACCACTGCAATTTATATATTTGTTTAGTTAATGATAGATGATTGTCTGAAACTACTCTCTTTAAGAGTTATGAGCTTTAACGGCCAACAAGTTGTGTTGTCTCTTACAAGTGCTCTCACTTTTGCTCGCTCATTTCGTTTAAGAGTTTAAAGTGCGCACTTAAAGAGCACCCTTTGGCTAACAATGAGCTTAATGAGCCTCTTCAGCCAAAGCCTTTAAGTAACTTACACTGGTCAGTGTGCGTTGTCTTGTTTGGCTCTGTTCAACACTGACAATTGAGTCGGCCAGCAGAATCCAAAGGGATCTAAGCGAAAGCCTGTTATTTTCATTCTTCTTGTAATAATCACACAGTAAACAGACAAGACTTGCCACAGCCAGTAAAGCCCAGGGCTCCGTGGGAAACGCAGTCAAGAAAGCCAAGAAGAAAGGGTTTTAACTAAGTAACTGCTATTCCGAGCGCTTGGAAACAATATTATTATTGTTGGGAGTTGTAATTGCAACGTCAACGTAAATGCATAGCACGAGCAATGCTCAGAGTGTATCTGAGGAATTTCACGGATGTGCCATGCGTGCATTTTGCAGATGGCCAAGTGCCTGTCATGCCATGGCCTTAATGCTGACCAGCACGTACGCACATTACACATACAGACTGACTGACACTGAGAGAAATAGGATGCTCGAAAATTGGGTTACACAAAAATGTGCATACACTTGAATTAACAGCGCATAGACTTTTAACCTGGAAGCATTATTTTTTTTATGTACAATACATGTTTTTTGCATTATCTCATTTTTTTTTTACGTTTTGAGTTATTTTTTGTGTTTGTTGGTTAATAGGTAATTGAGATAATACATGAGATGCATATATATGCTCATAGTGCGTTACGTATGAGTCGAAATTTATTTTTAAGCAAAACAAATCTAAAACTATATAATGTTAAAATTTAGTTCGTTTTTTTGAGATAGCTGATTTTTGAATAATGTGCATGCAAGTTTTGTTATTTTCGGCTTGTCAAACTATATTTTAGCTAACAAATTTTTTTTTTAATTTATCAAGCATATAAAACTAATTAAAAAATGCGATTCAAGCAAATTTAAGTAGAAAACTTGAATTTTTTCCCTTTTTTTTTTTTTTTTATTTATTTATTTATTTATTGCAAAAACTCAAAAATTCATGTATTTTTATATATTGCATTTATCATATGTTTTATTGTCGCCAATCCAGGATGCAGCTGGAGCCATCATTGGGCATGAACTGCCTTAAGGCCAAATCAGGCCGTTAAATCAATGTTGGAAATGTTGTTAGGGGAATAAATTTATCAACGATCGCCTTTTTAATCTTGTTATTGGGTTTTCATTCAGTAAGTTTTTCGCCAGCCTGTTTGTGTGTCTGGTTAGACGCTCATTGTATCGGCTAACGTGCTTGTTAATTTGGATTTCCACGGTATCCAGATTGAGGTCGTGGTGCAGGGTCGAATTTCTTACGTACCAATCGCAACCAGTAATAAGCCGCAATGCCTTATTTTGGAACGTCTGTATACGTATTCGAGCGAGCCGCCATACCCCAGATCTGGATAGCGTACCTCCAAGTAGGTGCCACTATTGTGTTATAAAGCGCTCTTTTACATCGTAGAGGAAGAGGACTTTTTTTATTTAGCAGCCAATACATTTTGGTCATTTTAAAGCGACAACTTTTGATCGTTTGGTTAATGTGTGATCGAAATGTTAGCCGCTTGTCGAGTATCACCCCAAGATATTTCGCAATTTTTTCCCTTTCTTAAATTTTGAAATCAAATTAACCCTCTAATGCCTATTTTGAAAATATTTGTTTAACACTATTTCTACCAAGAGGTGTTAAAAGACACCCGTCAAATTTTGATTTAAGATTATTATATTAGTTTTAACATTTATCAAAACAAATTTTATTTGTCTTTTGGTATTATAGTAATATATAGTCGTATAAAAGTCAAAAAATTTTTTTTTGGATAATGATTAAACTAAGAGAATAATTTTAAGTTAAGTCTTTTGACACACCACGGTAGAAATAGTGTTAAAAATGATCGACTAAATTTTTATTAGGTACTTTTCGGCTCCTTAATTCAAAAATGACCTTTAAAATATTGTAGAAAAACGAACAATCCCTGTAAGGTGAGAAAATTTGACAAAGGTCCTTAAGAATTTAAGTCAAAAATAAGTTGCTTATGAAATTTTTTGACTTTTTTTATTTTTTTATTTATTTATTAAAAAATTCTGCTTTTATTTTTCGTTATGCTATTATAAGAAACAATTTTTGCTGACAACTCGCAACCGCACAAAAAAACCGCCTAAAACACATCTGCTATGCTTATCAAAAAAAAGTACATTGAAAAGTTTTGAAGAGCTTTTAAAGCTTTTATAACTTGTTAGTATGTTAATAAGGAGCTGCCAAAAAAATTCAAATGATGTAAAAGCTTGTACTTTTTAATAATTTGCAAAAATAATAAGTGACTCAAGGTATTATACTTTTGGGCATTAAAGGGTTAAATCAATCTATAATGTAGACAAAAGAATAATACAAAATTTGTGGATAATATAAGCTTAGGTTTTTAAGTTGAGAAATTAAAAGACTAAATTAATAAAATATAATCCAACTCGAATACCACTACAGGAAAAAGTGGCAATAAAAAAGCCTTAATTAATGTGAATAATATAAAAATAAATAGAAAATATAAATCGAACAAATCTAAAATTAAAACTCAATTTTTCGTTTCGCTTCAATAAGTTACACATTATTAAAAAAAAATTATGAATTATATTATAATTATGAATTATATGAATCTTGAAAATCTAAGATTTAGTTTAATAACTTGCATCAAAAAAAATAATAAAAAAAATTCCAAACTTTTTTCCTAGGCTAACTTAATTATATTTAAGCTATGTATTTTTAAAAATTACTAAAAATTAAATCAAAAAGAAAATCACACAACTATAAAATTTTCAGATTTTCCAATCTGACAGATGGCAAATAAAACTAAGTACACTTAAAAAAAAAAAAATCTAATATAGTTTAAATTAAAACTAATCTAGACAAAACCGAAAGGTAATGCTAGTTACGTTTAAAGCCTCTAGTGCTATATCGGTGAACTTTTAAAATATCTTTCAAGGATTAAGCAACGGCTATTAGTTTTAATCGGCCCATAGTAAATGTTAAAGGTGACGAATCCGGTTTGATTTCCTGATCTATACTTTATATAAGGTTTTTTAAGATATTTATTGCGATCTAGTTGTCTATAAATCACAATGACGCTTAGTTCATTACAAGAGTTGCCAGATCGCTGGACAAAAACTAAAATTACTGTTTTTTAGAAAAATAAAAAAAGAAATCGATATTTTTATATCGATACTTTTAAATTTAAGTTAATTCAAATTTAATTCAAAATAATTCTTATCGATATTTTTATAACGATACTTTTAAATTTAAATTAATTCAAAACTAAAAATAATTCCGCGACAGTTATAATAAAATCGAAGTCGCTGAATAGGCTATTCGATTTATTAGACGCTTTTTTCATCGATGATTAAAAATATTTATATATATGAAAAAAATTAATTTTTTTACAATTTTTTTATTTTGGAATAATTACTATAAAATAATAACGTTTATTCGGCTTTAATTTTGAAAACATATTTCACATATTTCAAAATAATATGGATATACGATTATAGTGATTTTCAATATAAACTTAGCTATTTTTGAAAAATAATCGATGCTTTTAAGACTTCAACTTAACTCCAAAAGAGTTAGGAGATCCTTAAATTTTGGTATGGAGTCAAAAATACGATCTATTTTATTCAAGTTAAATTATTTCCACTACCTATCAGGCCTTACTATAAAGCGAATCGATTTGGTATTCATCTAGCCAAAATCTAAAAGCTTTGTCTGCCATAATTTTTGATTTAAATAAATTAACTATTATTAATAGAGATGGGAATGTTTTATAATAACATATCATATACATGCATTAAGCCTTGCCTAACTCTCAACAAACTTTTCACACCTAAACACACTGCATTATTTCTCTCAGTGCAGACAGATACTGTCATGCACATTCACACGCATTTGATTGCATTTTCGTTGCCGCTGCTGATTCTGCTGCTTCCTCTCTTCCTTTTGCTGTTGTCCAGCTTTGGCTCTGAGAGCAGTTCGTCCACAAACGTTGTGGACCTAAAGATTTATCTGCACGCGTTTATTTTAATGTTACGTTCTGGCATCTTTCTTCATTTTTGCTTCTTCTGTTTGGTTGCTTCTTCATTCGTCTTTTTGTGTCTTACTTCTTTTGTTTCTTGAGTTTGGTTAACCAAGTAACTTTCAATGCATTGGCCGTTGTCTTTGCCGGATCTCGTCATCATCGTCGTCGTCATCGTGATGGTCGTCATCATCATCGTCATCGTTGTGGCATTCCTCGTTGTGGTACGTTGACCGCTTGGAATGTTGATTCATCTTTGCCTGTATCTTAACGTATGGCTCTGCCTCTTTAGCTCCCTGCCTGCCTGCTGCTAGCACTCTTCATGTTGCCACTTTAGTCTTTATGTCAATCAGGCAGCAAAGTTGCCTCATCTGTTGATGCCTGAACTGTGTGCTCACATTTATGGGACATCTTCGGCGGGCAGCAACAATTCCAAGCCAGTTTACTGCATTTGGCTTTATATGCTAAGTCTTTTGTCTATTTTTAGTATGGCTTTCCCAGTTCCATTCTATTTTCAGCTTGTTAGATGTGCAATTGCGTTTAAACCCAGCCAGTCCTACTCCTATAATAGCCCTGGCCAGTTGCAATACCAAATTATCTTTAAATGCTGCCCATCAATGCCCAACTAGGTGTTTTATTTTTTTTAATGACACTTTCGTTATTTTTAGCACGATTTTAAACTTAGTAGTAGATATCTACTTAATTATAAGTTGAGTAAAGGCTTCTCTAGTATTAATTATTTGTCGGGGGAAAAAAATTGGTTAGGTCGTAAATGGTAGCAGTCAGTCAATCATTATAAGTCATTTGGAGTATGAAAGTTAATATCGACTCCTTTGTGCTTATTTAATCATAGTTTTATTTTCATACTTGACGTATGCTTAATATTGCCATAAATTAAATATTTTGCGTGCATAAACAGAGCGAAAACGTTTTACCGAAATCCAGCGGAGAAAATTTAAAAAATGCGACGAGAAAATACACTTTTTTTGCGAGGATTCATTTCTCATACTAGACCTATTCTCGGAAAGCAAAAGACAGCAAAAATACCATAGATTTTTTAATATATAATTAATTGCCTGTCCGTTAATTATTTTCTTAAAATAAAAATAATTTCATAGAACTTAAACTTATCATGCGTTTGAAATACAAAGAGTTTCTGTAGTAGATCCTTATCCATGTGCCCAGTTTCCGGATTCGCATTCAGCCACCCATAGCTTACCATATAAAATATATTTAGACCAAAGGCATTAAATGGAATGAAATGAAAGTCAAGTTTAGTTTCCTAATAAATTGTAAATTAGTTTCTGAATTTTTGAATAATTTTTTTAAAACATTGATTAATACGCTCTTTATAAAATCTTTACTACAACTCAAAACCGTATAAAAAAGATAGCGTACGTTAAAGTCGGGCGCGGACGACTTTGGGACACCCTGTACCACAAAAAGATATTTCTTTGCCAAAATTTGGTTACGATATTTTTATAAGCAAACACAAAAAAAAGTCGAATTTTTTCACCAAACACGTTTTTTTGACCGATTGGTCCTATGGAGCTAAACGATACATTCAACCGATTTTGATTAAATTTGGTACAGTGATAGGAAACACTAAAAGACTTCCGATTGCCAAATTTGGTTTCGATATCTTTATAAACAACCGAGTTATGCCCTAAAAAACTTTTTTTTGCCCGATCTATGGGAGCTATATGATATATTGAACCGATTTTGATCAAATTTGGGGCTGTGCTCGGGAACTATAAAAAATTTTCGAATGCAAAATTTGGTTACGATATTTTCAAAAACAAACGAATTATTCATCTAAAACTTTTGAAACCCCTATGGGAGCTATATAATAGAACCCCGATATAAGAAAAAATAAATAAACTTGTCTCCCGTAGGATAGTAAAGGATCTAATGTGAAAGCTTAGTTGCTCTAGCTCTTACCATCTGTGAGATCTAGGCGTTCATATAGAAGGATGGACGGACAGACGGACAGACGGTCAGACGGACAGACGGACATGGGTATATCGACTTCTCTAGTCACCCTGATCATACTTTAGGTAACTTTGGGGGGTCTCCGACGTTTCCTTCTGTATGTTACATACATTTTCGACTTGCACAAACTTAATATACCCTTTGTACCATACGGTACAGGGTATAAAAATTTGCGTGTAAAAGATGCATCACTTATCTAATATTTATAGCCCAAAAATAAAAATAAATATGACTCATAAATAGGTTCATAAAGACCCATAGACGTCCAAATAAAAATTACAGAAAAATATTATTTATCAGATCAAATTATTCGAAAAATATCTGCACATACTTTTAGAATTATAATTATACTCTTTATTTTCTTAAGCAATTTATATATATGAAACAATAAAGATAAAAGAATATACTGCACTTAGCTGTTATAGGCCATATAAATAGTAATAACTTAAATAACAGAAGACAGACAGTTAATTAGACGAAGATGACATGCCAAAAAATACGAGCAGTACATAAAATAACAATAAACAAAAGAGCTGAGAAAAAGAACAGAAGTTAATAACATCTCATAATATTTCATTGGCATATATTTAATTTATTGGATATGCCACTTTTATTTCACCCCCTACTTATAAAAGTTAATGTATACTCATAATCTACTATTTTATGATTCCTCTTTTATGTTTATTTGACAGCTGCTGGCAATCCGTATCATCTATTGATTTACGGTCATATTAACCAGATCATGCATAAGAAAAAACAATGCTCAAAATACAGTTAGTTAGACCTATTATAACACCTGGAGGGCCAATTGTATTAGACCTAGGCAAATAGGAAGCACGAAATATGCCTTGACCTTAGAGAAGTAGCACAGCTGCAAGGTAATTACATTTTTAGTTAGGCTTAGACAATGCCTAGATTTGCACTGAGAGAAATCGTTGAAACTCACTGTGCTTGATATAGAAAATGCTCCACCTAAGAACTTTTTTCTTTTTGAATCCTTTCCAGACCATAAAAGCTTTATTAAGCGATATTCAATTTTTTGGTGATTTTTATTAAGGTATTAGAGAAGATTTCGTTTTTTACGATTTTATGTCGTTTAAAAAGATTTTTTTTTTCCAAAACCATTTCCAATTAGATTAAATTTTCAAAAAATGAAATAAAATGACTCATACATTTTTTTTTCGTTTTTTTATTATTATTTATTTTATACTAAAATTACTCAGGCTTGACAAAAATTAGAATTTAGTTTTTCAAATATTTTTTATATTCTATTCAAAAAAAAAAAAGCCTACAACGATGTTTAAAAACCAAAAAAAAACAATTTATTATTATTATTATTTATTATTGAAATATTGGTTCAATAAAAGTTGGTGTGAAAATTTGTAGCTTTTTCAAAAATTATACACTTTGCTTGGCAGAAATGCAGAAGCGCCCAACTAACGATGTGAGCTACCCTAACAATGGTGCAGAAATGCTCAAGTGCCAGACTAGCAATGTGAGCATGAAAAAATGTGTGTAAGAAAAATTTTTGTGACAACAATGCCAATTAAAAGTAAAAAAAAATAAAGTTTTGAATATATGTTAGTACAATATATATTCGCTAATCTTCTACTGCAAAGAATTGATTTCTACAAAAAAATATCTGATTTACGAACTTTTGTCTTTATTTTAGTTTTCTATCACACACAAGTACTAAATCATACCAAAAACCGTATAGAAACACTATACTTGTGTAAATATTGACGATTTTTACAACAAACTTTTGGGCAGAAGTACCCTACTTTTCGTAGTCCAGACGCTGGTCGGCCAGAAATGCAGAATGCACTTGTATTTCTGCCCTACATAGTGAATACCCTTATTGCATAAATGGACTTTTTATATTAGTATGAATAGTATACAAAACATTTTCAAACCAAATAATTGTATTACTTAACTTATAAATCTGTGCTTTTTTTCTTTTTTTTTAAAGTATTAATTAACAATAATTTTTTGTTCTGAACACATAATGATTAAAATGAACGAAAGTTGAATGAAAATATTTTTAATAGCTAGATTTTAAATCCAGATGAATTCTTACGGAAAACGAGAATTTTTGTAAAAATTTCAGTATGCTAACAAAGTTCTTAATTCCTTTAGGCTTCTAAATTTTTTTATTGAAAATAAAGTAATAAATAAATAAAGCAAACATTTTTAATTTTTTAAAAAAAAAGGAAAATAAATATGTGTTTTTTTAGGCTGGATGTATTTGGGGGACTCTTTTCGGGAACAAAGTTTCTCACGCTGATTCTTTTTTATGATTTTATAATTTTGTAATCTGCTTAATTAACCGACGAAAAATAGAGCAAGATTGTACATGCAAAGCTGAAGCTCAGGGTAGAAGCGGGTTTTAACTGGGAATAGAAAAGATAAAATCGCTAATTAAAAAAAAAATCGCTCAAAAACTTTTTCAACTTCCACTTTGGAACTTTGTTTCAAAAATTATAGGAAAAAGTTTTATTTTTAAGTACACTCCTCAAATTTATACTTTATGTCAATCACCTAATTTTCGGCACAGACAAGTTTTAGATTCATCGAAAAAAATTTTAAAAAAATATATAACTCATATAAATGTTTCATTCTGTTTTAATTTAAAAAATCTGAGCTTTTTTAGCATTTTAGTGCAGATATAAAGTTGAAGCTAAGCTCAAATTTTGCCTATTTAAGCCAAAAAAACTTAAAATGTTTTTCTTATTCGCTCAATTATTTTTCTCAGTGTACGCCTTAATTAATTTTAATTGATAATCAGCAATTCATGGGACAGGGAATTTGAAGGGAAAAGTGTTTACGTGTAAGTGCGTGTTAATTTGCTTATTTGTTATTGATAGACTGTGACACATTGTTGAGGGGGGGCGGAGGACACATGCTTTTTAATATATTATTCTTAACAAGTTTTATAGCTTCTCCTTGGTCAAGTCTTGACCCTGTCAAGCATAAGTTTCTATGTATTAGTGTGTATCTGTGTGTTAGTGTGTGTGTTCATTTGTTGCACGTGACTTGACTAAATGATTAGATCTAAACATTTGTTGTAATGTTTTACAAAAATTCGCATTTAACAAAATTATTTTGATGACTCTTTATTTGTTGCTAATGCCCAAATTGACCAAATCGAAAACTAACCACAACAAATTAACAATTTCAACAAAACATAAATAAATATATACAATTACATATTACATATATAGTGGTCACGCAACTGGAAATTGTATATAAACAAAAAGAACTCCAATCCAATAATAAAACACTTTTTGTTATCAAAAAAAATTTTATATATTTTTAGTTTTTTGTAAAAACGTATGATATTTGTTTTGAGCTCGTGACTTAATCTGAACATTAGCCAACTTAGTTATTGACCCAAATACGTTGGGGCGTTTTCAATGGCAAAGTGGAAAAGTGCTTTAAATGGCGGAAAGTTTGCAGTAATTTTTGTTAGGGGAACGGGGCTGGAAAACGAGAATATTGAGTCATTTATTTCAGGTAAGCCTGAAACTTAGTATTTATGTTAGAATGAAGAGATGAAGTGAAATTTTAGTTTAAGCGTCAATATAAACTATAGCTAACTATTTCAATTATTTGTTAAAAAGTTTTAGATTGAGGAATTCAAGATGATTAAAATATTGAAGATGAGAAGAAGGAATAATTTGAAAGGAAAAATAAAAACCAATTGAAAGATACGAATTTTGAGATAGAGGAATTCAATACAATTTGAATATTTAAAAAATATCACATTAAATCTCAACATTCGATAATGGTGGATAAATTATACATTTTTTCAAAAGTACGAGCACTCGGAGATTATCTTTTTTGGAGATGATAACACCAGCTATGTTTAAAATACTTGAAAACAAAAGATGATTTAAATATAATACATAAATCAAAAATTTTAGATTTTGGAATTCAGTGCGATTATAATGCTCAATGTATGTTAATCGTGACCGAATAGTAAAAATTTAGGTTTGATGAATCCAATACGATTAAAATACTCAAAATATGTAAAACCTGAGACAATAATAATTTAAATATAAAATCAATAAGTCTTTATCTTACTCCTTAAGTCTTGACATAAGATTATAGACGTGAAGTGTCGGCATTTGAAGAAGATCTTTTTAGGAGACTATTAGATAAATATAAATTATCACTATAAGAGGGACGGTTCCTTGGTTCCTTTTTTTGCAAGCCGAAAATGTACTTATGTAACATACAGAAGGAGACGTCGGAGACCCCCAAAATTACCTAAAGTATGATCAGGGTGACAAGAGAAGTCGATATACCATGTCCGTCTGTCGGTCTATTCGTCTATCTATATGAACGCCTATATCTCAGAGATTTTAAGAGCTAGAGCAAGCAGATTTTCAGATTAGTTGCGTTATTGTGTCAGGGGATTATTTTATATTTTTGATATCGGGGTTATATTATATAGCTTCCATAGGGGTGTTTCAGAGCACCTCGAAAAACCCAAAAGTTTTAGATGGATAACTCGTTTGTTTATCAAGATATCGAAACTGCTATAGCATTCCAAACGTTTTTTAGAGTTCCCAAGCACTGTACCAAATTTAATCAAAATCGGTTGACTATATCATATAGCCCCCATAGGACCGATCTGCCAAATAAACGATTGTGGTGCAAAATTCTTCGTTTTTCGTTGTGTTTATGAAGATATCGTAATCAAATTTGGTGTTTAGTAGTATTTCAGAGTTCCCCAGCATTGTACCGCATTCTATCAAAAACGGTTGACTATACCATATAGTCCCCATAAAAAAACGTATAGTGCGAAATTCTACTTTTTTTATTTTTTTTTTTATAAAAATATCGTTACTAAATGTGGCAAACATATTTTTTGTTGAGTCCTTAAGCAATATATCGGATTTGATTGCAATGTAGTGGTACAGGGTATCCCAAAGTCGTCCGCGCACGACTTTAGCGTACGCCATCTTTTTATTATAAATTCCATCTTTTTGCTTCTTATTTAAAATCCTTTAGAAGTTTGAAATAATTAGAATATGTTTTTATTTGAACATATTTGCTTGCTATCTATTCAGTTCAATTTGGTGCCAGTAAATAATATTCCCAGATGTTCTACAAAGACGAGCAGTTCCAAAGAGATTTGCAAGATGAGCTTATTAATCTGAGAAAAATTAGTCCAACTTACTGTGGTAGTTATATAAAATGGGAAAGCCCATAATACAGGAACTAATAAATCCAAAAGGAAAATCCAGTTGTAAAAGATAACATTTTTCACTAAAATTTTTTAAAAATCTTTCAATATGAGATTATTAATCTAAAAAAAATCAGCCAATCTCATTGGGTTTGTTATAGAAAATGGTACAGCTAACAGGAAATACTTTATCCAAAATCCAAATCCAGTTGGACAGATTTTTTTTAAGGTATGAAGGTTAATGCACAGAGTAGCTAAGTAATAGATTTTTGACATTCAGAGCCTTATAATTGGTGTAAGCCATAACCGCTTGGCTTACAGCGACGTTCACTACTTTTATTTCGCGCTGCATTACTTAAGATAAAAATCTATTAAGTTAACCCCAACACACATGGAGCTAAGTAAACATGATTTTAAATAATGTACCAGCTACATACTTCAAGTTTTTTAATGCTGTGTCCCCACTCAAACTAAAAGTTTAACAAAAAATTCCCAAAAAAAAAAAAAATGTACACACTGCTGCTTCGAAGTGTCAACAAACCACAGAATTTCTTCCTGCAGCGGTAACAAGAAATAAACTAGGGCAAAAAATTGTCACGTAAACAAAGCAACAACTTAAAGAACAACAAAAACCGCAAAAAAAAAAAATCAACATCCCAATCCAAAATGCAGTGCATTCACATTTTGAAAGTCAAGCGAACAAAAAAAAACTTTTAATGTTTCATCGATGCTGGAAGTCAGCAGGGGTTGTCCCAGCACAAGAACTTTAGTAAATAAGAGCGACAGGAACCCCAAAAACGAGACAAATAAACAAACAAACAAACCCATACGCAAAATATTGACAGGCAGCCAAAAGATACATTTGTATCTTAAAGCTCAAAGACGACATTATCATAGCATGTTTAACTTGATATTTATGTGTGGCGTGTGTATGTGTATGTGTGTGCGTTTAGTAGATGTATCTATGAGTGTGTATGCGTCGTGTGCGTATTTGCCATGTCTTTAAGCTTCAGTGCATAACTTTAGCCATGCGAGAATTTTTGGCACAAATACTACAGTCAATTACTTCATTATGGTTTTTGTGGTAGTACCTTGTCGTCAAAGTCCTCGTCGTCTTTGTCGTCATCGTCAGCTGTCGTCAGGTGAAAGGCAAATAAAATGTCAATTTATATTACCAGTTTTGTATGCTTTGTGTCCTTTTTTGTGTTTTTTGTATCTATGTGTGCGTGTATCTAGGCAGTGGCGTCGAAAGGAGCTCTAACTTCAAAATATTAATGGAAATTCTCGGGATTGAAGTTCTTATTTTTATATAACATATATGGGCAAAAAAAACTTTATCTTTAAAATCAATCTTTTAAAATTTCTACAGAGGTCTCCTAGCTAATTTTAACTTCTTAATTTTAATTTTTTTCTATCGAAATTCCGAGCATTTACAGCTGTATCGAAAGCTAGATTTTTTCTTCGAATTATATCTATTTTTATAATTTTTTTAAAACAAAGAAGAAAATTTTAATTTTTTTTTTTACTTTTTAACTTAATAATAATTTACGGTTCTATTCTTAAATTTTTTTTTGAAATTGCTGAATATTTGTCGCCTTTTCGACAGTTATCCCTTTTTTCATTTCATTATAGCTTTAAGAGAATAAAAATATTTTTATAATTTTTTTATATATTCATTTTTTTTTAATTAAAAAAAGCAAATTTGTAAAAAATTTATGAAAAATTAAATTTAAAAATTCTAGTTTTTTTTTAATTTAAAATTTAATTTTGGTTAATTTGGTCTAATTTTTTATGTTAAATGTAAACCCATACATTTTTATTGAAATAGCACTATTATTAAAAAATCGTTTGTTAAGCAACGTTAATATTTTTATATTTACATACAAAATAAATCAGTTTTTTCATCTTGTACTCTATAAAATATTACAAAAATTTATTATAATTTTTATTCATGTTTTGACAAAAAAAAAATTATTTTTTTTCATGTTTTTTTTTTCAAAAAATATTAAAAAATTTTCGTTTTATTTTTTTTTAACATTGTTCCATCAAATCGATTTGATTCATATTCACACCAAATAAAGAACGTATAAAAACTTGTGTTTTTAAAAAAAAGGGTGATTGACTTAGTTGTTAAAAATCGCTGGTGGCAGTTTCCAGTACCTTATCCAGCTAGACCCTTTAAAATTGTATTCTTAGTTTAAAAAAACAATATTATTATAACATCTTAGCATGTTAAGGCTAGAAGCCCAAACTCTTCTTAAATAATTAATAATAAATAATAATTTTATTCTTAATTTAAAAAAATTTTTGTAATTATTATAATATCATAGCAGGCTATGGCTTCTAGCCATATAAATAAATTATAATAAAGACCTCACATTTATATCTTATTTATTTTTTAAAAGAAATTTAAATTTTTTTTCTTAATTTAAAAAAACAATACCTCTTCATAAATAAAGGCCTCAAAATTATATCTTCATTATTTTTTAAGAGATGTGAAATGAAAAAATTATTGATTTAAAAAAATGTTTATAGAATTTACAAATTAATATTATATGTATGTGTTCTCAGTTTTGCTAAAATATACGATGGCTCACATATTATTCGCGTGCACATAACAATAAATTTATTGTTATATTATATATAATTATAAGATTATTAAAAAAATTAAAAAAAAAAAATTGCAGCTCTTACGACTGTAAAAGTTACGTCAGAATGAGAATAGAGTAACAGAGTAACAGAGTAATTTAACTTTATAATATTCTAAGATATCTTTTAAACTGAACATCTCAAAAGTTATGGTCGCTTTTCCAAATATTTAAAGACCAATTTTGAATTCAATTTCTTCAGTGTTCTTGAAAAAATTATTTTTGTTCTAAGCCGAACCAGACTCAGCTAAAGCGAGGGAAGTGGTTCGTTTAGTAATGACATTTTATTGCTCAGCGGCTTAAAAAATTAATTAAAAATTTAAAAAGGAAATATATTTTAAAAATTACACTTTTCTTTAAATTTGAAAATTATTTTTTCAATAATTTTAGGCTTTAAAATAATATATTTAAAATTTAAGGTAAGCTCATTAAGCAAAAAAAAACAATATTTATACCCTGCACCTATAGGTACAAAGGGTATACTAGATTTGTGCAATGTATGTAACGGACAGAAGGAGGCGTGGCAGACCCCAAGTCCTTTATACCAAAATGCTTATCATAACCTCGGCTAGCGATTGAGCCATGTCCGTCCGTCCGTCTGTCCGTCTGTATGAATGCCTAGATCTCGGAGACTATAAAAGCTAGAGACACGGAACTTTACCAGCTGGTGCGCATATTTCCTAAGCAGATGAAGTTTGTTGAATCATGTCAATATCTTCCCCCGTTCCCCCGCAGTAGAGTTTCGCGGTTTTTAGCCACACCGTTTAGTATTTTCACCTGAAATTTAACAGAGCGATGCGTTGTAGTTACATGCATCTATGTGGAAAAAATGAACAAAATCGGACAAATACAACAGAAGTTATAGTCAAAAATGTACAAATTTCACTGCCCCTTGCCCATAAAGTGCATCAATATTTGACTCCTCGTAATTATGGTTACAAGTGACCTAGAATCACAATTTTTGGTAAGCTGATTCATGTGGCTCTAATAAACAAATCCACATCCAAATTTTATCGATGTGGTCCCCCCACCCCCCGCAATCGATTTACCGTGTTTTCTCCCACACCCCTCAACATACCAACTTGAAACTTACCCCATATACTTTTAATAAATTCTTTGTTATAACATTCGAGTTTCATCAAAATGGGTAAAAATTTAGGGATCTTATAGGTATAAATATCGATTTTCACCAAAAAATAAATTCCAATTGGAAAGTTCTTAGATGGAATATGCAGGATACATTTTTTTGACACAAAAGGTACAGGGTATTCCACTGTCGGGCACCGCCTCGACTGTACCACATTTTTTTTAAATGTACTTTTTGTTTTGCAATTTGTTAAGAGTTTTTTTTTAATAGTATATAAGTAATAGTAAATAAATGCACTAGAAATTTTTGTGTGTAATGTGTGTAATAATTATTAACACATATTTCCCAAAAAAACAATCTACGCCACTGTATCTAAAGTTTATGGCGCTTATTATGCACATTATATATTTAAATTTTATTCACACCTTTTGACAGTTTGTGCCTTTTGCTCCACATCAATAAACTCACACAAGTTTATCTAATTTGTCCGGGATTTCCTTAATATCTCAGACAGGCTTTAAAGGCATCAATTTCTTGAGGCAAGCACAAAGAAAGTAAAATTCGTAGAATTACAACTTTTACTTAAATGCAGCTAACTGCAGCAGAATGAACAAAGAATCATTGATGACAAATATGGGGCACACAGATACGGCCACACTCTTGCAGATACACACAGATACCTCCATACAAATGCATTGAGCTACTTACAGTTTGTATTGGCTGGCTACCAAGGCGAGAGCACATAAAATGATTGTAGTATGAAATTTCGTGCGGTCTGTTTGGAAACGAGTTGATGACTGTGCCACAAAAATTCACTGTAAAGTTGTAAACAAAGTAAAAAATAAAAAAAAACGTAAGAAAAATGAAATGATATACTAAAAAACCCCCAATGCCAAGACATTGTTGTTGTTGTTTTTTTTTTTTTGTTTTTTTGTCAACGACGTCAGTGCAATATTATGGCCGCAATTATTGTTATTTCCGTATGAGAAATTTCATTCTGACACCAGAAAACGTCCGACAACAAACAACATGCCACACGTATTTGCTAAAGAGTTTTATCGAAGTGCAAACAGGGTGCTCCACAACATGCAGAAAAATCAGATGTCTGTAGCTATGCTCTCATAGCGATGAGATACGTTCATGGCGTTTCAATTTCATTCAAAAAAATTGAATTTCTTCCAAACTTTTTCATCCCATACAATCTTCTTTACCATTTCGATTATCTTTTAAGTAATCGATAAATTTACAGATTTCATCTCTGCTTCTACTTGCTCCCCAACTTGAATCGAAAGGTATTTTCAAACGAGATAAGTGTCATAGTTTAGGATCATATAAAGGTATAAGTTTAGTATTAAGTGGTATGGCAACCATCTGAGTTCCGGCCGACGTTATCAAGTCCCAGATGGTTCTCCATTTGAACCTCTGAATCAAAAAAAAAGTAGCTTCTTCAATAAAAGCAAATTTCATAAGAACGTATTTTTTACCTCAAAAAATGTTGTACCGCAATGGTATAAATTTTATTTATCGATAAATATTTATATCTTATCTAAAGATAGAAACAACTAAAGATAATTATATAATTTTTTTGTTAAAGTTCTTGTAAGGGAAGTTCAATATATTCATATCTTATCTGTAAATATGTATTTCCGGAACAAACAAAGATGCTAATTAAATATATATTTTTTCAAACATAATATCTTAACAGTGCATAAAAGATATCTCCGGAACAAATAAAGTTGTTGGAAAATTTTTTTGAAATTTTGAGATAATTAAATAATTTTTTTTTTATTTAAAGATGTTGAGTTTTTAAAAAAGCTTTTTTACAAATCGCGTAATTTTATACAAAAGCACATATTTTGTGTTTTCCGAAATATTCAAACTTTTCAGACACTTTTAGATCGTAAAACAAAAACATAATTTAAGACAAGCTATTAAAGTAAACCGAAATTTTAGGAACGGAAATCTATTCCGAAAGACTTTAAAAGCGCTTACTAAACTAAATGCATTTTGATTTCTTTTTTGACAGTAGCTTTAAAAATTTCGTTTACGTATGGGGCATAACCCCAAAAGTCAGTTTCAAAGTCGTTTTGATTAGTTTTAAAATTTAGAGATAAAAATAATAAAATGGGACTGAAAAAAGTGCAAAATCGACAGCAAAATCTTTTGTTCGGATTTTTAGCCAGCTTAACATATGACTAAAGAGATATGACTATAAGATTACAAAAAATCTTAAAATTTGATTTTCATAATTTATCTCTTAATTGAAGATATTTAAACTTAAATTGAGAATGTTTGGTCATGTTTTGAAAAATTTAGGTCTTATATTTGATTATGCTGAAAATCTTAGTGTTAGAATTTTTGTCCTTAATTTAAGACTCTTAATATTATTTTAAGAATTTATGTTAATTTTTTAAGAAAAATATTTTTTTTTATAAAAGGTCATATTTTCGGAATGTTCGATCATGTTTTAAGGTCAAAATATTTTTTTTTAATTTAACATTATTTTTATCTTATTTTAAGAATTTTTGGTAATTTCAATATTTGGTCTCGCATTAAATATTATTGATATTTTTCTATGCTGAAAATCTTAGTGTTAGAATTTTTGTCCTTAATTTAAGACTCTTAATATTATTTTAAGAATATTTGGTCATGCTTTAAGACAAACTTTTTTTTTTATTATAACACTTTTTTATCTTATTCTAAGAATGAATATTATTTTAAGAATTTTTGATCATTTTTTAAGAGAAATATTTTTTTTCCTTAATTCAAGGTTTTTAGACCTTTTATAGAGTTTCGGTGTTATCTTAAGATTATTTGATCTCCTTTTAAATTACGTGTTCTTTTCTTTTATCAGTGTGAGCTATGACTCAATATGGAAGATCATAAATTCATTTGTTTTTTTTTTTAGAATGTTTGGTATTCAAATACGAAATATCTCACAAAAAATGTCTCTATTTCTCTCATAGAAATCTTATTAAAAGTTTCAAGCGCTTTAATGCGCCAAAGTCCTAAAGAATCGTTCAAATACAAAATCGCTTAATCTTTAACTGAAAATGTAATAAATAAATTCGCAACGTTTTGAGATTTATTCTAAGATCATAATCTCAATATGCGATAGGTAATGAATTCAGTTGTTCAACAAAAAAAGCTTTCTATTTGGAAAAAAAAACAGGCTTTTGGAATTAACTCCTAAAAAATTGGGTTCTATATATTTTTAATGCCTTCCAAAATCCATTTGTCCAAATCATTTATAAAAGCTTCCGACGCTTTTAATTTTTTTTTTTTAGAACAAAAGTGTAAATTTTCTGAAAACTTATTTCGCAAATTTCAATGGGTCCAAAGACAATCCAATTAATCAACTCTACATAAAGGGTCATCAATCTTGTGGTTTTTTTTCAATAAGTTTTTTTTTAAAAACCACGCGGTAGTACTGTCAAGTTGTTATGTATTTTTATTGTTTTCATTGCTATTTCATTATGGAAAAACTTATACCCGAACAACGTTTACAAATCGTACAATTATATTAAGAAAATTCGCGTTCTTTAAAAAATGTTTTTCGCGCGCTTAGGCCATTTTATGGTCGCCATAATCGACCTACTGAGACCACTATTCGCCATACCATCAACAAATTTCAGACCCAATATTCATTATTGGATGACACTCGACCGAATAGACTATTTCTTCAAAAATGACGCTGGTCAGACCGTAACCGTCAATGGCGACCGTTATCGCATCATTATAACGAATTATTTTCTACCTGAAATTGAAGCCCCAGATCTCGACGACATTTGGTTTCAACAAGACGGCTCTACTTGCCACATAGCCCGTGAAACAATGAACATATTGAGGAAACAATTCGGTGAACAATTAATTTCACGCTCCGGACCGGTGAATTGGCCACCAAGATCGTGTGATATCACACCGTTTGACTTTTTCCTTTGGGGCTAAGTGAAGTCTTAAGTGTTTGTGGATAATCCAGCTACGATTGAAGCATTAGAGGCCAACATTACCCGTGTTATTCGCAAGATACCGCCGATTATGCTCGAACGGGTCATCGAAAATTGGAACCTCCGCTTGGACGAGCTACGGCGCAGTTGCGGCCAACATTTGAAAGGGCTTATTTTTAAAAAGTGTATGGCAAGAACGGTTCTTTCTATTGATACCAAAGATTTTTCGATTCATTAGAAATTTTTGCTGTTTTTTTAATTAAAAAAAAAACCTCAAGATTGGTGACCCTTTACTTCTCTATACACACCCACAAATCTTTACACTATACCTATACCACTGCAACTCTTAATATCTATGCATACATTTTTTCGACCACTTTTTGCCAGCAACAAGCTGTTACGTGTATCTTGAAGTTTGAACTTTTTGAGGACCTTTTTTTGTCGCTTGCCAACGCCTACAAATTTTTTCCGCTGATTTAACAGCAGATTTTTTTTTTTTATGTAAGCTTCAGTCATCCCTTGTTCCACAAACTATCTTTTTGCCGCCCAACTTCAAAATGCAAATTTTGCATGTCTATAAATAAATAAATAAGTATATACTATGCTCCTCACTTTGGGGCGTTGTTTTGTGACTAGTTTTTAGTGTGCAACTATAATGAGGGGTGTACAGTTTGCAGTTTGTTGCTTTTTGGCTTGTTATGAATTCGTATCTATCAGATACAACACATTTTTTGTGTCATGTAGTTTGTGCAGCCATGGCAACAGTTTCAAGAAATAAACAACTTGGACATAATTTTTTAAGTGACGAAAACAATAAAATGCAAGTTTTAGTAGAACATGGCCTTTTGTTAATGGGAAGTGCTATACAAATTTTATTATGAATTCTTGGTATGCATTTTAAGAGTTTTAGAGGAATTCCCCGTCATATACGCAGACAAAACAGAAAATGTTTCCTAGTCGCTATAAAATTAAGTCTAAAACTTAAAAACTGGCTTAAGATACTTGAACTATGAGTTTGCAACTTTGTAGCTACGCTACGCTTTCATTTTTAGATACAATTAAAATATGAATATAATTATTGGTTTTATGGCTTTTTAATCTATTGACAGATTTTATAGCGTTGTTTTAAGTGTGTTTTAATATTTATAAGTTAGATCAGTTTGCTAGATATGTGTTTATAAGCTGCCTATCTAATATTTATCGATAATCCTCACTTTTAGATTAAATTTATAGCAAATTTTTAAATAGGAAATTAAATTAATAAATAATTACGGATTTATCCATATGTCTTATTAATTTTTTTTAAGTATAAATCTTATGTTTGTTAAAAATTTTAAAGCAATATTTTGAAGTAATTTTATTGGCTTGATTGGCTTATTTTCGTCTAATGCTATAATTTTTATTAATAACAAAAATCAGTCAAACAATTTTTATACCCTGTACCGTATGGTACAAAGGGTATATTGTGTTTGTGCAAGCCGGAAATGTATGTAACGTACAGAAGGAGAAGTCGGAGACCCCCCAAAGTTACATAAAGTATGATCAGAGTGACTAGAGAAGTCGATATGCCCATGTCCGTCTGTCCGTCTGTCCGTATGAACGCCTAGATCTCAGAGATGGTAAGAGCTAGAGCAACCAAACTTTCAGATAAGATCTCTTATTAATCCATAGGAGACAAGTTTATTTTATTTTTTTGATATCGGGACTACATTATATAGCTCCCATAGGGGTATTTCAGAGGACCTCGAAAAAAAGCAAAAGTTTTAGTTGGATAATTCGTTTGCTTATAAAGATATCATAACCAAATTTGGCAATCGGAAGTTTTTAGAAACCCCCAGCACTGTACCAAATTTTATCAAAATCGGTTGACTATATCATATAGGTCCCATAGGATCGATCGGTCGAAAATTTGTTTTTTGTACAAAATTCGTTGTGTTTCAATTATTTGTGAATATACCGTAACCACATTTGGCATTAAAAATTTTTTTAGAGTTCCCAAGCACTATACCAAATTTGATCAAAATCGGTTTACTATATCATATAGCTTCCATATGACCAATCGGCCAAAAAATCGTGTTTTGTACTAAATTCGTTGTGTTTCGTTTGTTTGTGCAGATATTGTAACCAAATTTTATCAAAATCGGTTGACTATATCTCATAGCTCCCATAGGGCCGATCGGTCAAAAAAAAGTTTTTGATTAAAAATTCGTCTGTTTTTGGTTGTTTATGAAGGTATCATAACCTAATTTGGCAATCAAATGTCTTTTGGTGTTCTTAAGCAATTTACCGGATTTTATTGCAAGCAGTGGTACAGGGTATCCCAAAGTCGTCCGCGCCCGACTTTAACGTACGCCATCTTTTTTTAATAAATGTATTTTCTACAAAAATTTTAATAAAATATTATTTTATTTGCTTCTTATGTCACTTAAATTTTGTCAAAAAAGTTTGCCAAACAAGTTTGTATTTTAAAGCTGACTTGGGGAGTATTGAATTAATTAATTAAATTTATTAAATGCGACAAAACTAATTTTTGTTTGCAACTTTTATTGGAAAAAAGTATCTCTAATATTTTTTTTATATATATTTTAAAAATATTTTTATTTTTCAAAATCAACCAACATTTTTTTTTTTTTTATATTATACATATATTTGAAAATATATTATTTTATTTGCTTCTTATGTTCGCTTAAATTTGTTCAAAATATTCTGGCAAGCTAGTTTTTGTTTTAAAGCTTACTTGGGAAAAATATGAAAGCAAAAGAATTAATTTATTAAATACGGCAAAACAACTTTTTTTTTCCCAACTTTTATTAAAAAAAAATGAATATGTATACTTATTTTTAAAAATAGATCAAAATTTTTTTTAATAATATTTATATTTTTAAAAATCAATCACAACTAGTTTTAATATTATTTTTATTTTTAAAAATCAATCACAATTATTTTTGTTGGCTCAATATTCACTTTTTTTCTGGTTCCTTAAATTTTGAAAAAAAAAACTTCAAATTAAATTATTTCTTTCACTTATGCCATTTAAGTTTTACAAGAAGAAAATATCTTTTTTTTTTAAGTTCTCTTGCAATAAATATAAAGATTTTTAAACGTAAAATATTCTTATTTTTTATTATTGCAAAAATTTTGACTTATGATAGAAATATCTTTATATCTTAAAGCATCTGTAACTGCAAATAGGAATATTTTTATACTCAAAAATAGATTAAAAATGTTATATTTAATTTGTATTTTTTTTTTTAATTTTTAAGCTAAAAATATTTTTTTTCTGGATTCATCAAATTTTTAAAATTTTTTATTACGCAAAATAATATTTTCATAAATTATAAATAATTCCTATTATAAATAATAGGTAGGTAATAGTTATATTTCCAAAATAACATCACAATTTTTTATTTTAAAGAATTAATCAGAATTATTTTTGCTGCAATTAAAAGTATTTTGTTTTTTTTTCTAGATATTTGAAATTTTTAAAAATTGTATTAAATATCTAGTAGTAGTAGTAGTAAATATCTGAATAAATCTTGTTGTAAAGTATCTTCGCTTGATAAATTTTTAATTTTTAAAAATCGGTCAACATTTTTTTTTTTGATTTCTGAAACTAAAAATGATCTTATTTTTCTGAATCTTTAAAATTGCCAAAAATTGTTATTTAGCAAAATCCCTCGTCGAAATAAAATCGTTTTTTAAAAAATGTCTGTAAATAGGAATTGTTTTTTTTTTTCATTAATGATCAACATTTTTTTATATTCAAAAATAATAAGTATACTCACATATTCTAACGAACTTTATGGTTGGAGAGCACATTTATTATACAGAGAGCCAGTGAGAGAGTGCAAAAGAGCGTGTATGGGACCTTAAGAATTTTATTACTTCTTTCAAGATGCTTTATACTTGCATTAAGAATATTTTTCTTGTATTAAGTACAATTTTCTTGTTGCAAGTATTTTTGAACAAGATTGAAATTTCTAAAATCAAGCTCATTCGAACTTAATTTTAGCATGCGTTATTTTTCTCTGTGTAAACAATATTTTTGATTCGTAAATCAATAAAAATGATATAATAAAATAATATTCATATATATCTAGTAGGTTAAGTAGATAATCTCTTCAGTTGATTTTTTTAATTTTTTCCACAATATTGTATATCAAAGTCCTATCATTGTACATTTTTTTTTAATCACAATATTATAACTAAGTAGAAAAGGTTTACGTTAACTATAAATACTATAAATTAAAACCGTGAATATATGTATATTGAAATTAAAATAAATTGAAATATATTTTCTGGAAAATTCCCTCCTTCTATAAGTTTTCATGATGTAAACATCTGGACCAAACCAAAATATTTTTTGTGACAATTTGGGTTCGAAAAAATCATTTCTAGTAGTTGCAAGCTAATGGAATGCTTACAAATCTTTCGTGAGCTATTCGGAACCGTCTCTTTCATTCATATCCTACAGAACTAACTTGTCAAAATTTCGGTTCAAAAGTCACTTTCTGGCATGTTATGTGTTTATTCCATTACAATGACGTCACTACGTTTCTAAAAGTTATTTACTTACGTTTCTATAAATTCATTGAAAAATAACTAGTTTAATTGTTTTTCCTACGCTCGATAAGAATGTGAACGAACCTATTTTCCAAGAGTCAATAAAATTGACTTACGTTCCCTTCGTCATCGTATAAAAAATCCCAAGTGCATTTTACCGTTGAAACAGTTTTTGATTGCTCACTTGGTTTTTTTTTCGCAATTAATGTACCTTCAAACAGTTATCGATTAATCCATTTTTTTGTTTTTGCAATATATACATTATCTTACTTATTTCTTTCAACATGATTAGTTATTATAGCTTCATCTTACTTTACTCGTTTCATTCACTTCCTACTGCCACTACACACTCATTACTCATCTGTTGGGTCCACATACCTCAATAATACTTACAAAACCATATTTAACAGCTGTTTGCATATTTATCTTGAATTTTTGCCAGTCATTTTTTGGGCATTTCGCGGCTACTTCAAGTTCAGATCGGCATTGATGCAAAAGATTATCACGCCTTTGCGTTAATTGAACGTTTAAGCAAATGACAATCATAAATTGTTGGGATATTAATAAAAAAAAATCGAAAGCCACAGAAATTCCCATAAAGTGAAAACAAAATTCAAAGGGCCTATAACATATGATTAACATTTTTTTTCAATGATTAATGCAGCCCTAGCAACAAACAAAAGCGGGTCTACTACAAAATGAAAAACCAATAATAAAAAAAAGTTGCGTAGCTTACGTCGAGCGTGAGCGACTTGAAGATGCCCTATAAAGTGGGAACATTAGTAACGGGTCATCAATCTTGAGGTTTTTTTTTTTAAATGCAAAAAAACACAAACATTTCAAATGAATCGGAAAATCTTTATTATCAATAGAAAGAACCATGCTTTTATTTATTTATTTGAGGAGTACAATTAAGTTCAGTTGACCTTATAAACCTGATGCTTGCCATTCACTTTTTAAAGGCCTCTTATGCTTCAATCGTAGCTGACTTACCAACTTGACCAACACTTTAGACTGTCATCCAATAATGAATATTGGGTCACAAATTTGTTGATGGTATGGCGAATAGTGGTCTCTGTAGGTCGATTATGGCGACCATAAAATGACCTAAGCGCTCGAAAAACTTTCTTTACAGTACGCGAATTTTCGTAAAATAATTTTACGATTTGTAAACGTTGTTCGGGTGTAAGTCTTTCTATGATGAAATGGCAATGAAAACTGAATAAAAAACATATGGCAACTTGATAGTACTCACGCGTGATTTATCAAAAAAACCATATTGAAAAAAAAATCCTCAAGATTGATGACCCTTTATTTAAGCGTGTTTGTTTACATTCTAACAAAATGTTTTCAATTGAATAATTTATTTCTATTGAAGTCGCAATAAAAATGGTATCCATAAAATTTAATTTATGTTATAGTATATATTCAAAATTTAAGTTTTAAGTTAAAAAAAAACATATTGATTGTAAATTATGTGGGAATTAAACCAATAATATTTCGACATATTTTTGCCTGTTTTGCGCACATAAGGCTATATACCAAGTTCGGTCAATCTATAGTTATATAACAAAATCTACATATGGACGGTATTCTTGCAACTCGAACGGATTTGCCAAAGAATATAATAAAAAAATTATAGAACCGATACAAAATATTTATTTACATTGTGCTTAGAAGACTAGTGATAGTCAAATGTCCCATCAAAAATAAAAAAACACATACAAGTTTTAAAAATATTAAAAATTTTGTTGTAAAAGTTTTTTTTTTCAAATTTTTGAGGACGCACTTTTTTTGAGAGCTACAATTATTTTAAGTCAAAAAAAGAAATGCTAAAAACAATATTTCCGAGAGTACTTTTTTTTTTTTTTTTTTTTTTAATTTAATGATACAAATTAAAAAATAAAAATTCTTGAAAGTTATATCGCTCCTAGCTGGAGCACAGGGCGAAAACTTTTTTTTTATTTAGTGGTCAATTAATATTTGATTAAAAAACTTGCCTTTGATGACCTTGACTTTTAATCAAATAAAAAAATTCGGAGGCTAAATCTTTATTAGGCAAGGCGATTCTTTGTTTTTACATATAATAAAAATATTGTTCTAATTTTCTTGATTTTTTTTGAGGGGCATTTTTTATCGTGCATTGTATTGTTGGATTATTTATGTTATTGGACCAGGACAAAAAAAAATTAATATATTTTGTTAAATGTTAAACTGTTTACAATGTGCGACCAATTTTTTTTTAAATATAAAACAAAAAAAAAATCCTTTTTTTTATTGAATTATTTTAGACTGGCATTATTTTCTCGTGTTATTATCAACGTGAGTTGTGATTTAAAAATGACTGAGAATTATTTATTTTTGTAAATGCTAAACTGTTTTAAAATGTGCAATCAAATTTTTTGGAATTTCATTTGCATGGGTTTTTTGTTAATTTTTTGTCCTCTAAAAATATTTTATCAAGTTTTGTTTAAACATAATTTTTTAAAACTGCTAATAATATCTCAGTAGAAAAGATTAGAAGCCTGAACTCCTTATTTTATGTATATTAAATCTCACAATTTATATGTCAAATTTTTTAGAGAATAAATAAAAAAAAAAATTTCCGAACATAAAAGAAATATATTTTCCTTTTTTTCGATTTTTTTTTAAGAGGGAAATTATTTTCTCAGTCTTTGTTATTGTATCATTTATATTATTGCTAGCGTGAGTCGTGTGTGAAATATGTTTTCCTTTTTTTCAATTCTTTTTAAGAGGCAAATTATTTTCTTGGTCTTTGTTATTGGATCATTTATTTTATTGCTAGCGTGAGTCGTGATTTTTAAAAATTTTTCATTACGAAGCGCATAAATATATTAAAAATCTTTGTAGAAGCTTTAAAAAAAACATGTCGCGATTTAAATTCTGAAATCATGTATGCCAGTTCTCGATTTCGTTTTTAACTCCGATTTGGCGATTTGTAAATGCAATTTATCAATATTAAGTTTTTTTTAATTTTTTTGTAGTCTACTTTAGTTTTAGATATTTTTCGATATGTGTAATTTGTTTGTTTTTTTGACCATAAATTATAAATACAATACGATTCGATGGATACACGCACTCTTTCTGTATACATTAGATATAGTATTAGATACTTAGTCTAATGTAAATAAAAAATAGTACGAATTCAATTTCTTTAAGGTTGAGATATTACAATTTTTTTTTTTAAATTATGATTTTTAACAAATATTTGCATTATATAGCCCAAGGAAATGTGGCGTCAAATTCTTGGCCCAAAGCGATAACTTTAACTATAACGATAAACTGCATTGTTAAGTAGTGTTGTGTAAACATGACTCACTTTGATGAGTTAGCTCAGTTGCTCATTTTGAAGTGAGGGAGCAGTCTTGCTCAGTTGCTCAGTTGCTCACTTGCTCAGTTGCTCACTCAGTGAGCAGTCTTGCTCAGTTGCTCACTACTCACTTGCTCAATACTCACTTGGTCAGTACTCAATACTCACTTGCTCTGTGGCGTGAAGTTGCCACATTCATTTTTGTTTTCAAACGAACAGAATACAAAATTTGTCTTACAAATGAATTTAAAAGGTAAAGTTTTTCAATGTCTTTTATAATAAGAAAATGTTGATTTTCGACAAATTTTGTATTCTGTTCGTTTGAAAACAAAAATGAATGTGGCAACTTCACGCCACAGAGCAAGTGAGTAGTGAGCAAGTGAGTAGTGAGCAAGTGAGTACTGAGCATGTGAGTAGTGAGCAAGTGAGTAGTGAGCAACTGAGCCAAAAAGAACAACTTTGCTGAGTTGACTCACTTGCTCACTTTAGTGAGTTGCTCATTTTTGCTCACTCACTCATGAGCAACCCAACACCATTGTTAAGTCTATAAATCGGTATCGATATCGAAATCTGGAATAGGCATAATAATTTGTTTTTTATTTTAAAAGAGCAGCGTACATACATACATATGTATACTATATACAGTCAGCAAGAAGGCTTCTTTCTCGCTGTTACCAACTTTTAGTAGAACTTAATATACCCATTTACCCTATGAGTAAAGTGTATAAATAAAGTGACTAAGTGTCATATAAATCAAGCTAAGATGAGTCAAAAACTTTAAGCGAGGCTAAATAACGCTAAAAACAACTCAATCGTTTGCGATCAATATTGAAATAAGGTTAAATATTTTTAAATGCAAAATATTTTACATGCACGTTATTTGGAAATTTTTTTGGTTTGTTGGCTTAGGGGGGCACATGAGGTAGGGTATTGATAGCTGGCACAACAAATTAATTAAAATTACAGGTACGTGAGCAATTGCCGAAGGCTGTGAGCCCAGACCCTATGTACATAAGTATTTACCATAAATACGTATTTATAGTATTTGTTTAATTGTATCTGTATCTGTAACTACCTATTGTTTGTGAATTTCCAATGCTGGCTAAATGTCGCGTAATTAGTTGCGCAATTTGCCGCATTTAGTTAGTTAGACGTAGAGTCGCACGGCCGGAGACAGAGTCTGTTGGTTGGTTGGTTAGGCATGATTGGACACCGTCAGCTGGGTGATCTAAGCTCCCCAGCTCTCACATCTATGTGATGTGACAAATTCCAATTTATATGCTATTTTCGGTTGGCGTTTGTTTTGCCACTAAGCATTTATTATTAATTTTTTTGTTTATCCGACTTGACTCTTATTATGTTTTTTTTTGTGTTTTTTTTTTATTTTCAAAATAAAAACAAAAAACAATACTCAAACGGGTTTTATTGACCAAGCAAACTTTAGAAGAGTCACTTGCTCTGCGCTTGAACTTGTCATTAGAGACATTTTAATATTATAATTAAACAAAAAAATATTAGCCGTGGCGCCAAAACCGGGGTAAAAGCCGATGCTATCTTTGACAGCTCTATAATATATTTATAAGATAGTTATCGAAATTTGTCATATATATTTTAAAAACAAGAGCTATTTATTAAAAAGTTTCGACTCTAACACAAAATATTTTCCAAATGAACGTTTCTATGTAAGTTGCTTTTTAGATATTACGATAAGATTTTGGTATTTTATCAAAAACTATTACAAGTTCAGTTTGTTCAAGGCAGCGGTTGAGGACATTGAAAATATAATAATATAATAGACTTGGTTCAATAACAGCATCATGTGTAGGACTTGATAGTTGTAGCTATAATATCCACAAAGTTTCTCAAATCAATTCGGGAGTGTATCAAAACTTTTTTAGATTTCGACAGGTCGTAATGCCTGCTGGTCGGGACGCCTTTCGAAAATTTTTGAAGATGTGTATTTTAAGTTGAAAGATCATATTCAAAAAGCATTTATTTTCTGCATCCATGCCTGGTTTGCATTAGCATTCTTCTGAAGATTGAGAGTAGTATTCTTAATTTTTATTGCGTCAGGCTTCGCAGGTTAAAATGCAAAAGATACAGATATTTTTATACTATCTGGGTATGATAAAGTATGTGCTTATATATTTATTATGCTATGATATTTATTTTATTTTTTGTGATATTTTTAAGAAATAACATCACACAATAATTGCTCAGATCTCTCTATTTGATCTAGGGTCAACTTTTACGAAGATAGGCCAATTAATTAAACTTTTTTTTTTTTTAAATATTACATAAGATTGCTAGTAAGATGTTTTTTTCTTTCAGAACGTTGAAGTTTCTTAGAATACGCAATATTTGGTCGGATTCTGTGTCTTAGCGTTAATATACTAAATAACTTTTAAGAATTTGAAATAAGATTGCTCTATTAATTTATTTATCATTTTGGGATTAAAAAAATGTTCGTTTAAAAAAAATGTGTTAGAAAAACAAATAAATAACTCAACTAAAAATTCAAAAAATGTGCTTTTAAAAAAAAATGCGTTTGAAAAACAAACCAATTACTTAACTTTTATTTTATATTTAAGGAGAAAAATTTATTTATTAAAAGTTATACACAAAATATTAGTTAAAAATTATTAAAAAAAAAACAAATGATACTTAAAAAAATTATACTAAATACATAGTTAATTATTTGTTTTTAAAAAAATACTGAATAAAACAAAATTATATAGAAACTAGTACTTAATAAAATTAAAAAACAAACACTTAAATATAAATTTTAGAAAAAGTTAAATTCAAAAAAGGAATTAAAAAAAGAATTATATACCAAAAAATAGACAATATTTCGCTTAATTAAAAAAATTTAAAAAAAACACTAAAATATATATTTTATGAAAAGTTATATTCAAAACAAAAAAAAAAGAATTATATACAATTATATACGCACACACACAGACACACACACACACAGCATTTTTCTATCATTTCACTCCAAGCTCCGAGAAGGGCTTTGTTTTGAAAAATGTCTTACAACAGTTTACAAATTTTACCTCTTCAAATCTTGACTTAATAAATATAAATTTTTTGTGTAGCCAATAATTTTCATCAATATTGGATAATAACCTAATTTGTATCGGTTGATTGCCAATAAAAAAAATATCAAAAAAAAAAAAAACTTAATAAACAATATTTTTTTGTTGTTTTTGCAAATAAAATTATTTAAAAAAATTAAAGATTTAAGAAGGTAATACGTATTTAAAAAAAAATCATAAAATCAGCCGCAAGCCTTATGTAGCTATGGCTGTCCTTCTCTCTGTAGCTTTAGTTTTTAACTTTAAGCATACAGTGTAAAAATAAATAAATAAAAAATATATATCAAAAAAATGATTTTAAAAAAATGGGTTTGATTGTGCAACCTTAGATATTTTATTTTAAGCGCATATTAAATGACTTTTTTTCTTAAAAGTGGCTTTACAAAATTATTTTAAAAATCCGCTCTATCAATGCAAACTATTATAACTTTATATGCAACCTTAAAAATTCAGAAAATAAAATATTCACCTCTTGGCCATCTGGCAAACAAACCGATTGAAAATATTCAAAAGTAAAATATATAACTCATACATATATGTTTGTTTTATGCGAATATAAATATGAATGAAATACTTGCTGACTGACTCAGCCACAGGTTAAAACAAATAAATGCGAATTTTTAATAAAAACGTAAAATAAAAAACAAACAAAAATTTAAAACTGTGCGTTTAAAAATCAAGCATTCTGTGCACATACATTTTTTAAAAATATAAATAAACATTACCTTTCATAATATTTAATTAAAAAGAACGAGTGTTGAGTAGATAGTTCGACGTCTCTTAATATATGAAATAATTTAAAAAGTTAAAGTTAATGCAAAATTCAATAGCTAAAAATAAGTTTAACTTTAAAGTGCTTTTTGATAAGTACATAACAATTATTTGTCATCATTATTAGACTCAATAATAAACAAAGATGGTAGTTCGTGTTGCGATGTATGCGCGTGACTAAGTAGTGCTGCAGCTCGTGAATGTAGGCACAGCAAATTCCAAGATCCTATATAGAGCTTCTAACACAAAAGTTTGAAAGCGTAGATTCAAAAACTGCGTTCTTTTTGATCTGAGAGTTATATTGGAGAATATAGAACCCAATTCTTTTATAAAGCAAACTCCTCTATCACGAACTTCTCCCCATTAACAACTAGGGATGGGCATCGCGTACTCGAATATCGATATTCAGTATCGATGTGTATCGGATGAAACCGATGTAAAAAATCGATATATCGACCAAACAATATCGATATCTCGATATATCGTCCAAAAAATTTGTATGAATAATATCAGTTTTAAAATAATAAGTCATACATAAATTCAGACACATACAAATAATCAGTTTATCTGGATTTCTTACAATTATTCCAAAAGGCTGGCTTTTAGTTTAAATTAGAAAGGCTACAAAGAATCGTCGACACAAGCCAAAGGCCGGTTCCGTTCGTCGGTCATTATTCTCCCAGCAAGGGAAAATGGTCGCTCCGAGGTAACAGATGCCCTTACTAGTTTGTAAAGATTCAAGAATTGTGTCGACAGGGGCTCCCATATGGTTAGTGGATTGGAGTCCAGCGGAGACTGTTGGCGTGAAAAAAACTTTCATCTCCGTTCTCGCAATACTTTTTGGATCTTCCGTATCTAAATGCTCACGGCAACAATGTGCTTTCGCAAAAATAATTTTTCTGATGAAATGGTAATGTGCAGCGACTTAGCCAGACGTCTCCAATTTTTTCACCGATGCAGTCAAATCTTTTTCTATGCCCAAAGTGGCCATTCCACCTTGCACGCTTAGTTTTGGAGCCGAATTCGTAAATATCGTCAGTATCGGATGAAAATATCGATATCGGATATATCGTCGAACATGGATATCGATACAAAATAGTCGACTTCCAAAGAAAGAATATCGATATTCCGATATATCGATACACTATCGCCCATCCCTATTAACAACTTTCTTGAAGTGCACCCTTTTTCCATACAAGAATTAGTGTGCTTTTAGTGCCTTAAAATTCATTTTTCTAAAAATCGAATTTAGTGTCGGAAAGTTAAACTCTCATAGGTTTTACCTCTCCGCATTAAAATTAAAAATTTTATAAAATTCATATATAACAAGATAAAAATAAAATGTATTTTTGTGTATTAAGAAAATCTTATCTTGAAAAAGGGTTGTCGTAAATATATAAAATCGAAAGCATGATCCTTTATTTACTTATGTTCTTCTAGAGACGAAGACAATGTCATATATTTGATTGCTTAAAGATTAGATTATAAGATTTTGTTAAGGAAGAAAATAAGCAAAAAAGGTAATCCAAACATAAATTACACAGGCCAATATGGTTTAGTTGTTGGAAAGCTAAGGGTCATTTCCGAAGTAATTTGCTGCGTAGAATCCGAATCCGGAGTTAGAATTGGCCCATCCATTAGCATTTTGAGATATTTGAGGTTATGTACCCTAAAAACGACGTTTTTTTCCTACATAACCTCAAATATCTTTAAATACTGACTTGATGGGCCAATTCTGACCCCGGACTCGGATTCTATACAGCAAATTACTTCGGAAATGATCCTTAGCTTTCCAACAACTGACTTGACCCTGGTATTTGTAGGCCTGTGTTATTGGTTAAATTAAAAAACTGGTAAAAAATATAATTTCGCTATATTTTTTTAATTTTAATTTTTTTCCTTGCGAATATACAGAAGAATATGCAGATATAGTATCTGGGCATCAAAATAATGTATCAAGTCATAAATTAAGTTAATCGAAATTATTATAAATTTTTTTTTTAAATTTCCAATTGTTCAAAAACTAATTTTTTCGATAATGCTTGTCTCGTTACATGATTTGTCTTCGAAGGAAATTCGTCATTGGCTTGGCCAACATAAGATTAATTTATAAAATCTAATTTTTGTATACCAACATTTTTCATATTTTTAAAACATAACGTTCGAAAATTCATACAGCAGCATTTCTTAAAGGGAAATGTCTTAAAAAAAATACCATTATTATTTAAAATACAATATATGTATCACATTTAAGTTAGTATTCTATTTAAAACCGGCAAGAAATTAAAAAAATTGTAAGTTCTATAAAGTTTAATTTCAAAACTTGGAAAAGTGCCTAACCCCGACTTTTTTACCATATTTTATTCCTACTTTTGCGTGCTATCTTGCTTAACAAAAGCAATCTATTAAAACTCGAAGATTTTCAAGAAGCCTATAAAGTCTAAAAAAAAAATGTTTTCAAAATAAAACTTTTTAAAAAAATCTTTTTTATTGTAATAAATTTCTTAGGGGAGAATCTTATTGAAAGGGTCTAGCTGAATAAGGTGCCGAAAACTGCCCCCAACGATTTTTTAAAACTAATGATTCAGATTGAACAATTCTTTTTTAATTAAAGTTATAAAAAAAAAAATTTTTTTTTTTTTTTGTTAAATCACTGATTTTGTTGAATTTCAGTCAATTCTGTTATGTCAATTATTTATGTCAAATCATTTACTTATTATCCATGGATAGATTGTAAATTACATTTACCAAAAAAATAATGCAATTATTTTTTAACGAAACTTTTTCTTTAAAAATAAATAGGAAAATTTCTTATGTGCCTTATTAAGCCGAAACACTATTGATTCTCTAAAGATGATTTTGCAATTTTTTATTTTTAATTTAATTTCAATATTTTTTAACAAAAAAAAAAAATGGCATAATTTTTCTTATTGCATTAATTTTTATACCCTGTACCTATAGGTACAAAGGGTATACTAGATTTGTGCAATGTATGTAACGGACAGAAGGAGGCGTGGCAGACCCCAAGTCCTTTATACCAAAATGCTTATCATAACCTCGGGTAGCGATTGAGCCATGTCCGTCCGTCCGTCCGTCCGTCCGTCCGTATGAACGCCTAGATCTCAGAGACTATAAGAGCTAGAGACACAAAACTTTACCAGCTGGTGCGCATATTTCCTAAGCAGATGAAGTTTGTTGAATCATGTCAATATCTTTCCCCGTTCCCCCGCAGTAGAGTTCCGCGGTTTTTAGCCACACCTTTTCATATTTTCACCTGAAATTTAACAGAGCGATTCGTTGTAGTTACATGCATCTATGTGTAAAAAATGAACAAAATCGGACAAATACAACAGAAGTTATAGTCAAAAATGTGCAAATTTCACCTCCCCTTGCCTATAAACTGCGTCAATATTTGACTCTACGCAATTATGGCTACAAGTGACCTAGAATCACAATTTTTGGTAATCTCATTCATGTGGCTCTAATGAACAAATCCACATCCAAATTTTATCGATGCGGTCCCCCCACCCCCCGCAATCCATTTACCGTGTTTTCTCCCACACCCCTCAACATACCAACTTGAAACTTACCCAGTATACTTTAAATAAGTTCTTTGTTGTAACGTTCGAGTTTCATCAAAATGGGTAAAATTTTAGGGAACTTATAGGTATAAATATCGATTTTCACAAAAAAAAAAAAAAATTCCAATTGGAAAGTTCTTAGACGGAATATGCAGGAAAAATTTTTTTGACACAAAAGGTACAGGGTATTCCACTGTCGGGCACCGCCTCGACTGTACCACATTTTTTTCATTATATTTAATATTTTACCGCAAAATATTTTGAAAAATTTTAAAATATTTAAACATCAAAAGCATTCACTTTTTTATTTTTAATTTAGTTTCAATATTTTTTAACAAAAAAAAAAAAAAATGGCAGCACTTTTCTTATTGCATTAATTGTTTTCATTATATTTAATATTTTACCGTAAAATATTTTGAAAAATTTAAAAATATTTAAACATCAAAAGCATTCACTTTTTTATTTTTAATTTAATTTCAATATTTTTTAGCAAAAAAAAAAAATGGCAGCATTTTTCTTATTGTATTAATTTTATTAATTATATTTAATATTTTACCGCCAAAATTTTTGAGATACTTACAAAAATTTTTAAAAATTTTTTTAATTATTTCGAACAACCCAAGCTCAAAAGCATTGACTGTAAACCGCTAAAAATTGTTAAAATTGCCTAAATTATTTGAAATTATTCGAGTTACTGCTTATAATGACTTTTTTATGTGAAAAAAAAAAAATCATTCAAATTTAATCAGCGAATATATAAATCAATTGGATTAGACTCTATTAAATATGTGCCGAAAATCGGTTATGCCATTTAGCCACAGATATTTCTTCACGTGATGAAATTAAGCCAACATATACGATAGTTAAATTATTTTAAATTGTGTGAATATTAAAATAATGATTAAATCATTAAAAACTACTCAAATTTTTAGCTTACCTTTGAAGTTCAATTGTCGTTGACAAAAAATTTTGTGTTTATTTAAAATTTTGTTTTTAAATTTGAAATGCAGCTTAATTTTTTATTTATTGTGCAGTGGCGAATATTTCCTGCTAACCGGCATACACAATTAATTGATTTAATATTTATTTATTTTTTTGTTTGATTATGTTTTTTGCTGTAGTTTTTCTTATTTCGTTTCCACGTTTAGCTGCATCGGTTTAAATTACGTGAATTTGCTATTTTTTGTATTTTTTGTGCATTTTTCGCAGCTCTAATTATTTATTTATTTTCAAAGGTATTTCGTTTTTGCTACACTCTTTTTTCTCAAACTCTTCTCTTTTTTTTCCATTTATTTCTTGCACAGGCAATTGACTGTTAATGAGCCAAGTTTAGTGCATCGATTTGTGAATATATAGTTTTTGTTGTTTTTCGATGTTGTTGGCTTTTGTTTTCTATTTCGCGCTTCTTTTACTATTTTAATAAATGTAATTAGCTGTAATTCGCTTGGGTAGCGGGCAATGTGTGTATTAGCGTGTGTGTGTGTGTGTGTATGAGCTTGGTATACTCTATAGAAGGTTGTAATTGCGAATAGACTGTACACCTGGTAAGTAGATCCACTGTTTCTTACATTTTTACCAAAGATCTCCTAAGATTTATGCTACTGGAAGAGGCTCAGAGCGAGAGACAGATTTACTTGTTACTTGGTAAGCTGGGTTCCTGTTTCTTTCATTTTTCATCAAAGATCTGCCAGAAATAATGTTCCTGTTTCCTTCGTTTTTCATCAAAGATCTGCCAGAAATAATATTCCTGTTTCTTTTATTTATCATCAAAAATCTCCCAGAAATAATGTTCCTGTTTCTTTAATTTTTCATCAAAGATCTGCCAGAAATAATGTTCCTGTTTCTTTCATTTTTCATCAAAGATCTCCCAGAAATAATATTCCTATTTCTTTCATTTTTCATCAAAGATCTGCCAGAAATAATGTTCCTGTTTCTTTCATTTTTCATCAAAGATCTGCCAGAAATAATATTGCTATTTCTTTCATTTTTCATCAAAGATCTCCCAGAAATAATGTTCCTGTTTCCTTCGTTTTTCATCAAAGATCTGCCAGAAATAATGTTCCTATTTCTTTCATTTTTCATCAAAGATCTGCCAGAAATAATGTTCCTGTTTCTTTCGTTTTTCATCAAAGATCTCCCAGAAATAATATTCCTATTTCTTTCATTTTTCATCAAAGATCTCCCAAAAATAATGTTCCTGTTTCCTTCGTTTTTCATCAAAGATCTGCCAGAAATAATTTTCCTGTTTCTTTCATTTTTCTTCAAAGATCTCCCAGAAATAATATTCCTGTTTCTTTTATTTATCATCAAAAATCTCCCAGAAATAATGTTCCTGTTTCTTTAATTTTTCATCAAAGATCTCCCAGAAATAATATTCCTATTTCTTTCATTTTTCATCAAAGATCTGCCAGAAATAATGTTCCTGTTTCTTTCATTTTTCATCAAAGATCTGCCAGAAATAATGTTTCTGGTAAAACTCTCGTGTAGTTGGTAAGTAGGGCCCCTGTTTCTTACACTTTTTATTAGAGATCGGCCAACTTTTACGCATATTCATTTATTATTTGGTAAGCAGGGCTCCAATTTATTATATTTTCCATCAGAGGTCTACCAGAATTAATGTTCTTGAATCACAGTCTTTATGGTAGTTGAGATTTGTGAAATCACTTGATACCTGGCTAGCAGATCCCCTGTTTCTTACCCTTTTTATTAAATATCTGCCAAGATTAATATTCCTGTATCTCGCTTAGGGTATGATCTTATGGTCCATTTTGCGAAATACTTTTGGTACTACTCTCTAGTAGTTGGGTTTTCTAAAATCACTTGTTACTTGGTAAGCAGTATCTCTGTTTTCTTAAACTTTTCTTCAACGATCTTCCTTGTGTAATTTTAGGGCTCGAAAATATAGATCAAGAGCTGTTCTTTTTAATTCTTCTCAGCTCTTGCGTAGACGTCGTCTCATAATTCCTATTACGAAGTCTGATACTACTTTTAATAATCTTACTCATCTTTTCATTTCTGCTTAACTCGCATTCGGAAAGGCATTATACGATCACTTTTTTGAACCCTTTTAGTATACTATAATATAATAATAATAATAATAGTTAAGAGTAGTAAATTCTGTGATCTGTTAAGCGGGGCACTTGCTTTCTGACTATCTCAATGATGTTATATCCAAGGGTCGAAAAATATAGATCGTAAGCGTGTGTTTTTAATTCTGCTTTGCCATCACTCAGATAATGATCACTTTTACCAACCCTGTGCCTTGTTAACTATTCCTTGTTTTCTTGAACATTTCTTTAAATATATCCCTAGTGTGACCCTCTTGCGGACAATTTTGGAAGTTAATGGCTTCTATTTTGTTACTACTTCTTCTTGAAAACAATTTTGGGCATTGATCAATAGGTCTACTGCGTTTCTGTATGTGACAGGTCTAATAGTTTCTCAACGATGAGCTCCGTTGGTCTCTGTTTTTTTTTATGCTTAATCCCACGGAAAATTTTAAAACTTGGAATGAACTCCAAATATTTTCTTCAAGGGCATAGACCCCAGGGAAATCCAGAAGATATAAATACTTCAACTTTTGGTACAATTCTTATTTAAATATAGTAGTTCTTTAAAAAAACCAATTCTAGTATTTAAGGCCCTATTTCTATAAATGATATATTATTGGAATTAGATCGCCGATTGTTTTTCCAGACCTTTATGATGGTCATCTCCAAAATCTTTTACCAACACAGCCTTATAAAAATATTCAATTTAAAAAGCTTCAAATATTTAAAAACTATTTATTGTTTGTTTAATTAAATTCTTATGTGGTGGAATATATAATTATTCAAAGACTTATAAAATTGGGAAAATTCTGAGATAAGGTGCAGATATCACCGAGTACTTGTTTGTCAATAAATAACTGCTGCATAGTTTCTTCCCAATCTCGCTCTTTTACTAATTGGAACTACTTCACAACGTTTCTAGTGCAGTAACTAGTTGCTTTTCGTAACTGATCAACGCGATGTTCCTATCCATTGCCTCTATTTTAATGTTTTGCCAAGCACTTGATAGATCTAACAAACTGTGCTCCAACAAACTCACAAGGGAGTTGTTAACTTAATTGAAGCCATGCCAAAAACCATATTGCTGCAGTTTGTCGGTAATTGCGCATGCATGCCATGTATCTGTCAGATACTTTTCACAACAAACACACGCTAAAATCAACGAACTAAAAAAAAAAACGCGCCCATTTCAAATTCAAAACATTTGCGATTTTTTCATTCATAAAATTCAACAATACTTTTTGGTTTTTTGGTTTTTAACTCTTTATTATTATTATTACTATTGGCTCTGCACTACTTTAAATAAGTCCACGCGCCGAGCTTATGGATTTAAACTGCGGTTCGCGGGAGGTTGGCCAAAAGCTGCAATTTTGTGGCCGGCCAACTAAATGACAACAATATTGTAAATGCGTTAAATGAATAAATTATATTTGTCACTCCTGCACACTCCGTCTGCCCCTCTGGCTTTCTGTCTGGCAACGCACTTTAGTTTGTTTCTATAAGCCAAGTTTATTGTAATAATGGCAATAATGGAACCATGCATTGTCTTTTGGTCATTTGAACATATTTGGTGCACAGGAAGTCTGAGTTAAGGTTTAGTTGAAAAATATATGAAAAAATATACTTTTTAAAAAATAAAGAAATTCAACAAGAAAAAGGCGTGTTTTTCTCTATTATTACTAAGAAAAAAAATAACAACTTCTAAAAGAAGAATCGTTCCTGAAAAATTTCATGGCTTGAAATCAAGTATACTTCTAGTAAATTTTAGAAAAAAAAAAACATATTTTCTCGACGATTCAAACTTATTTTTAAATAGTCTCAAAATAATCTACTAACAGATGGTAAGGGGGCGATTCCTCCAGGGCTCAATGTTCCAAAAGGGCCTAAGATTTGAAAAAAAAAAAAATTATTTTTCAAAAATTTTATTTTTTAAATTTGAAAAAATTTATAAGATCTCAGAAATTGTATTATTTTTAAAGATAGTAAAAAACTATTCACCGAGCTAATACGCCATAGAATCTGTTTTTTCTTCGAAGAAAGGAATAGATACACTATATCAACCTATGGAATTTTTGGACAGATAAAATTTTTATCACTTAAAATTTGCAAGCCTCGTCTTAAGATTAAGACTCAAGCCAAGCCGAATATGTGCTCACCAATATTTGCTAAATCTCAGCTGCGTTTTTGTCTTCCAGTAATCTTTAAGCTACATATTTATCACGCTCTCTTATGTGTCGCTCTATTTTGGCGCTCTAGAACACGTGGAAGATATTCAAGTCGTTAAGACTATCATTTAAACTAAAATAAAATACAAAAAAATAAATTGAGCTTGCATTTTGCTTAATCTCACGTAACAGAAATTATTTCGAAAGTATAAAACAATTTTTCACTTTGATTTATGTTTATAAAAACGAGCAGTATTTGGGGCGTGCTCGAAAACTCTGATGAGATGGTTTTGGCTAAAATTTTTTATAAGGATTTACGATGCTAACACCCTTCATAATATTTATTTTTAATGATACTATAAAGGGATTAAGGTTCCTCTCAGTGAACGCAACTATTGCTAACTGATCTGATCTAATCTGAACTGAGCTGAACTGATCTGAACTGATCTGAACTGATCTGAACTGATCTGAACTGATCTGAACTGATCTGAACTGATCTGAACTGATCTGAACTGATCTGAACTGATCTGAACTGATCTGAACTGATCTGAACTGATCTGAACTGATCTGAACTGATCTGAACTGATCTGAACTGATCTGAACTGATCTGAACTGATCTGAACTGATCTGAACTGATCTGAACTGATCTGAACTGATCTGAACTGATCTGAACTGATCTGAACTGATCTGAACTGATCTGAACTGATCTGAACTGATCTGAACTGATCTGAACTGATCTGAACTGATCTGAACTGATCTGAACTGATCTGAACTGATCTGAACTGATCTGAACTTATCTGAACTGATCTGAATTGATCTGAACTGATCTGAACTGATCTGAACTGATCTGAACTGATCTGCACTGATCTGAACTGATCTGAACTGATCTGAACTGATATGAACCGATCGGAACTGATCGGAACTGATCGGAACTGATCGGAACTGATCTGCACTGATCTGAACTGATCTGAACTGATCTGAACTGATCTGAACTGATCTGAACTGATCTGAACTGATCTGAACTGATCTGAACTGATCTGAACTGATCTGAACTGATCTGAACTGATCTGAACTGATCTGAACTGATCTGAACTGATCTGAACTGATCTGAACTGATCTGAACTGATCTGAACTGATCTGAACTGATCTGAACTGATCTGAACTGATCTGAACTGATCTGAACTAATCTGAACCGATCTGAACTGATCTGAACTGATCTGAACTGATCTGAACTGATCTGAACTGATCTGAGCCGATCTGAACTGATGTGAACTAACCTGAACTCCGCTCTGCTTTTCATAATGGGTTAAATTTTATTCTGCTTATGAACGCTTGCCTTTAGAAGATATCTTTCAAACTGATGAATTCCTGTTTTGTGGAAACTCGGTCAAAAGCGATTTCTGTCACAACATTGTTTTTGCTTAAAGCGTGAAATAAACAAATTTTATAACGGCCATCCTTAGCCTTGAACCTGGCAGTATTAACACCTCTTTGCTAACAATTTAAATCAACTAATTTAATTAAAGGTGCAATAATTTTTTTTTTTAAATGCTAAGTAGTATATGACTAAGCCGTTAATAGTAACGGCAAAAAGATCTGCAGAATTTCATAATCTTGTGAATGTGTGTGGAAATACTTAAAAGCCACGAAACAAGAAAGAGGCAAACCCAGTCAACGCTTTTGTTTGTTTTATAGCCAAACAAATGAAGTTGCAAAAAGCTTTCAATATACAATGGACAACTATGTTGTATACACATTGGGATACAAATTAACACGCTTGTTATCAGACAACAACAACAAAGCAACAACAAATACAAATGGCCAACAACTTGCTACAACAACAACAAAAGCAAAGCCAAATAGACACGCGCGGCGCTTCTGTATGACAATTTTGGCTTGGTTTTTGGCTTTGGTCTGTGTATACCCTTTACTTAAAGAATTAGAGAGTATATGAAGTTCTACAAAGTGTATGTCGCAAACTTATGAAGAAGCAGCAATTTAAACAGACTACTTATTGTAGCCAACTTCGTCTTTTTTATTTATTTTTTTTATTAAAGAGGTACAACGAAGCTCAGTTGGCATATTATATGACATATGACATATTATAATAAGAGAATATTTTCAATAAAAATGTTTTTGATGTTTCTCTTAGCCAGAAACACCCACGATGAAAGTGACAGTGCCCAATATCGTAAAGTAGATAAAACAAAAAAATTTGCAGAAAAGAAACAAAAAACTGTTGGTAGTGCTATAAATAAAACTTGCCATTCGACTTAAGTTTGGAACCACATTCTAATGTATTATGATCGGACTTAAAATTTACTGCTGAGTATGAGTAAAATTTTTCGGGTAAAAGTAACAAAAAAGGGTTACAGGGTATCCCACTGTCGTTGAACGCCCCAACTAATTCAAATTTTTTGGCTTTGGATTTTTTTGTAAATTTTTTTTTGCGCTTGCTTTTGCCATTGTAGCTAACAACAATGCCATTAAGCTTAAAGTTTATTATCTGCCACAGCCTACATGTATTGTTTTTTTTTTTTTTTTTTAATATTATTATTTTATTTTTTTTTGTGCGCTGTCTCATAGCAATGAACCTTGTAAGGTCTAGTTGTTGTATGCCAATTTTTTTGTATGTACATAAATATATATCATAAATTTCATGCATTTAGTATAAATCAAAAAAAAAAAAACATTTTTTTGAGTCAAGTGCGTTGTTGAAATTTTTAAAGCCTATAATCATATGTGACGCATTACGAAAAGTATTAGAAAAACATTTCACATTTGTTAATTTTTTATTGTATTAAAATTATGGTAGTAATTTTGTAATTGTTAATTGATTTGTTGTTATATTTAATTTACAAAAAAATAATTAATTCTTTTCATATTACATGTTTAAAAGCTCTGGAGTATGAATGGAATAAGAATAAAGCTGTTTTGGTGTAAATTTCAAAATCGATTATAAATTTTTGTTTTCGATATCAAAAAAAACTAACGGAACAAATTTTTTTTTTTAATGATTAAACATTTTTTTTTAAATCGAAAAAAGTAAACAAAATATAAAAATATTTTTTTTAATGATTCAACATTTTTTTTTTAATCATTAAAAAAAGCTTTTTATTTTCATTAATACTTGTTTTTTTTTTTTTTTTTTTAAATTAGTTTTTAAGTTTAATCTCAGAAAAAATTCAGAATTTAAACTTAGCTTTGTAAAATACCAGAATACCAAAATAGTCCATCCAGAAACAAAATTGAGTTAATTTTATTAGATGTTAAGTTTGATAATTAACACTTAACAAAGTCTAAAATCAAATGAAAATTATTGATTTTGTTTTTACATTTTATATAAAGTTAATCAAAAAATGATGACTTGTATAAAATATTTTTAATTTTTTTAATAATTATAATTTATATAAGAATGGCCTGAAGTATGACTCTTTCCAGTCATAGCTTTTAAATTGTGTGAAAATATCAAAAATTTATTTGTATAATTTTTCGAGAATAGATATTTTGATTGAAGATACCTATATAGTTTATCTAATCATAAAAACGTACTGCCAATTAACCTACTTGACAATAGTATGGACATAAGACATCCGAAGATTTCATATTTTATTACTTCCAGATCGATTTGTACAATAACTGACCATTAGCTTATAGTATTCTTGTACATTAATTGGACTTAGTGCACCTCTACACCATATTCATCAAATTTGGGGATTAAATTGTGATGATTATAAAAAAAATCATTAAAAACAAATATTTCCTTTAAAATTCATAAGAAATTGTGTTCTGGGATCTATAAATTACATCATACAATGGTATGGAAACCTTGGCAACTTACGCATCTATTTCAAAATCGGAAAATTACCAATTTACCATAACCGGTGACTATATTCTTTATAATTTTGGGGTTACACTTTACTCTATTTGTTGTTAAGCTTGAATTATGAAAACTTATCACTAAGATAATTTTAAGATATGTTTTAAAGCGAGTGAGCCTCGCATAAATATTTTGGGAATTTCTGGAATGCAGGGAAATTCGGGATCTCCCGACTGCCGTCCCAATTGTTATTATTCGACAAAATAATTTTTTTTGAACTGAATGAAATTGCAGTTTGTATGTTAGTTTTTTAAAAATCTATTTATGATTTCGCACTTCTTAAACATTTTATTAATTTTATTTAAAATCTCTTATTAATTTGTCACTCTTTAACTTATTTTAAAAGTATCTTAAATGAAAAAAAATGTGGTACAGTCGAGGCGGTGCCCGACAGTGGAATACCCTGTACCTTTTGTGTCAAAAAAATTTTTCCTGCATATTCCATCTAGGAACTTTCCAATTGGAATTTATTTTTTTTTTGTGAAAATCGATATTTATACCTATAAGTTCCCTAAAATTTTACCCATTTTGATGAAACTCGAATGTTACAACAAAGAACTTATTTAAAGTATACGGGGTAAGTTTCAAGTTGGTATGTTGAGGGGTGTGGGAGAAAACACGGTAAATGGATTGCGGGGGTCGGGGGGACCGCATCGATAAAATTTGGATGTGGATTTGTTCATTAGAGCCACATGAATGAGCTTACCAAAAATTGTGATTCTAGGTCACTTGTAGCCATAATTGCGTAAAGTCAAATATTGACGCAGTTTATAGGCAAGGGGAGGTGAAATTTGCACATTTTTGACTATAACTTCTGTTGTATTTGTCCGATTTTGTTCATTTTTTACACATAGATACATGTAACTACAACGAATCGCTCTGTTAAATTTCAGATGAAAATATGAAAAGGTGTGGCTAAAAACCGCGGAACTCTACTGCGGGGGAACGGGGAAAGATATTGACATGATTCAACAAACTTCATCTGCTTAGGAAATATGCGCACCAGCTGGTAAAGTTTCGTGTCTCTAGCTCTTATAGTCTCTGAGATCTAGGCGTTCATACGGACGGACGGACGGACGGACGGACGGACGGACGGACGGACGGACGGACGGACGGACGGACGGACGGACATGGCTCAATCGCTACCCGAGGTTATGATAAGCATTTTGGTATAAAGGACTTGGGGTCTGCCACGCCTCCTTCTGTCCGTTACATACATTGCACAAATCTAGTATACCCTTTGTACCTATAGGTACAGGGTATAATAAAGCTACACAATTTTTTTAAATTGTATTTAATGTTTTAATACAACTGTAGCTTGATAGCCTTTTGTGGCTGATTGCCAATGAATTAATAAAAATATTTATTAAAAAAAATTAATTTTCTGTGTTCGGATCGGGTTACCTCCTTAAAAAACAGTCATTTTTAAAATTTCATGAAAGCTAAAACGAATTTGAGCCGAAGGCTATTTGCTTAACCCATGCAATTGTTTTAATTTTTATTTCTATAAAAAATTATATTTTCTCCGTATCCATATATTTTTTAATAAATATCATCTAAAAATCAAGTTTAGTGCAGCTGCTTAAATTAATATAACAACAATTGCAGCTGTTTCGATATTGAGCCTTCAGCTATTTGTTAAGCCACTGCAACTCTTATATTTTTTAGAGTTATCATATATTTGAAATTTTGATTTATTTCATTAAGCCGCCCACATATAAAAATGCAATACATATTTTAATAATTTCACTCTTGGCAACCAAAATCAACAAATATTTTTTTGTTTGTGTCGCTTAAAACTTTTGTATTAGTTGCTGTTGTTGTTATTGTTATAGTAGCTACAGCAATCTAGTCAGAGGGGTGTGCCGAAAATCTTTAGACAGTTTTACTTTTTTTTTTTCTTGCAATCGCTTAAAAACACTGCCTTAAAACCATTCACATTTTTCATTTAGAATTTATAATATATCTCGGTCGAAATTCTATCGCGAGAGATTTCTGGCTCATTCATAAAAATTTCGGGTGGAAATTTGTTTCACACTTTTTTATGTTTTGCGCCATATTTGGAAATGCACGTTTAAAATCATTTATGTTCTCATTTTAAAACTCTGAAATATATCTCGGTTGAATTAAGGTAGAAATTCGATTGAATATATTATAGCTTCAATAGTAACAATTGTATAGTCAGAAGTATGTGTCAGAAATCTCTAGACGGTTTTGCATTTATTTGTATATGCAATATCCAATATTAACAACACATTTCCATACTTTTTACTTAAAACTATATTGAAAGAGATATGTGTCTTACAGAAAGCTTTTCGCTTGAAATTTAATCGAAATTGATTTAATGACAGCAGTTGAGCTGAAATTCGTTTAAAGACTTAATATATTTATAGTAACATATTTGAGACAGTTTTTTTTTTAATATTTTCTGCAAGCTCACAAAAATCCTGTTAAAAATACTCTTAAATATATAACATTGGTTACAATTCTATTGGCTCACTAGCAGAATATCAGAAAATATGCTGTATCTTTAGTCGGAGGAATGCGCCCAAAATCTCTAGAAGGTGAAACTTAGAATTATTTGCATTCCTTCAGCATAGAACAGAATTCTTTAGGGTTGCAATTTGAGTTATAAAATAAAGTACGTCTCTAGATGAATAGTAAGTACTTATTTTGGTTTATAAAAAGCTTGAAGCATTGTCAAACATTCTGGCTTAAAAATAGATAGAACATTCTTTGCAGGATATTTATTTGTTCTTTTGCATGCCATAAAAAAATACCTTCACAACGTTCTCAAAGATATGTTTTTCACGCTTTGCTCATCGATTGAATTTGAATTGCAAGCAAACAAGTGCCGTAGTTTAAAATTTAGCTTAGAAAGAGATTTCTAGCACACCACTCAGCAACTATCGTTTTAACTGTGTCTGTGTTACTTACGCTCACACACACACAGCCATACAAACTAAGTCTGCATAGTTTATGTGCAGTCCAAAATAATCAAAAATATTCGCGCTTTTTACTACTGCTGTATGATGAGCTTAAATATTTTTTTCGTTTATTGACATGGAATATTATTATATAGTATATTTGTTGTTGTTATAACTTTTGTTATTTTCTTTAACACGTTACTGGGTTTTGCGTATTTTTCATTATTTCATTTAATTTTTTTTTTTGCGTTTTGTTTAGTGCTTTTCCAATTTCTTATTCACTTCATGTCTGCACGCATAGACACATGTATAGAAACACAAACACACAGACGCACACGCATTTACATACGTTTATGATTTTTCGTTGAACTTGCCGAGTGCTTACTGTAGTAGTAGCTGCTGCTGCTAAGCTTTTGATTTTCAACCGCGACGTCAACGTTGAGCGCTTGAAATCTCGTTACTAACTAAAATAAACGACGCGAGGTGCGCAGTCAAACCAAAAAAAAAAAAAAAGCAGCAACTACAACAACTACAACAAAAAAGCGCTGTCAGCAGCGTTGCTGCGATTTCTGCTCTTGTTGTTGTTGTTGTTATTGTCGGTAACTAAAATAAAACGCAGCACACACAGATACCCACATGCAAGCTCATAAGCAGGGCTTTGGCTTGCATAGCTACCACACACACAAATACACACTTGCGCTCTCACAAACACCTACAGCCACTGCGACATCGACAGCGACAGCGGCTTCGAACATGACGCCGTCCATCAACGAACAAGTTCAAGTTGAGCTTGAGCTTGAGTCCAAAGCCGGCATAAAGCCAAGCATAAGTTCGAAGCGAACTTCAAGCTGCGCTCTCTCTTTCAGCCGGCAAAACACAATACATGTGAAAGAAAGAAAAAAAAGTTGTTAGCATTGCAGCAAATTGGCAAATGCCCAGCAGTTCGCTGTTTGTAGCGACTTACTGGTAAATTACTAGCGACAAAGGGGCAAGTTACCAGCGACATCTTCATATCCCGCCTAATTTCAATTTTACACACGATGTCATAGGATGGGTGCAATTGTCACCTCCTCGATGACATGTTGCCAGTGCTGTTTAGCAACATATTGCTTCCGTTTGTTGCCAAAGCAACGCGTTAGCAACAAACTCGCCTGAACGAATTGTTGAATTGAATTTTTTGTTTTTGTTTTTTTTCGTGCACAAGTATTTTGCGTTTCGTTTGAAAATTAAAAATTCCATTTAATTTTTAACATATCAGGTTTTTTTTTCATCTGTAGTTTTTTTTTTTGGTTTCCCTTTTAATATGCCCTTAGAATGGGTTTGTTTAATTTGTCGTGGATCTGGCAATACGAAACGAAAAAAGAAACGGATCCCGTGGAACTTATACTAATTTTTTTACTTAGAAAGGCTTATAATGATTTTGAAAATCTGAGTAGCCTAGTCCAAGGATCTCAACAGCTTTGGGGAGAATAAAAATATGGGAAATGAGAAAGATATAATTATATTTGGAACAAAATCTAAAGAATATAATGCTATTAAGCGTGACGTTATATTTGCACAACAAAAAATTGCAAAAAAAAAACGAAAAAATTAAATTTTTAAAAAATAGTTTTTTTTACTTGCGTTACTATTAAGTACTAAAAATGATGACAACAAGCGGCCTTAACGACAATTGCTTTAGCCCGTAATGCCCAGCTTGTTCCGGTTTCTCCACAGTCTGCAACGTCTCGTAAGCAACCCAGTAGATATCCTAAGGGAATTCTTGCTCAGCTACTTGTTCCCGGCAATGTTTTTATGAATCCTCGGATCAAATCAGAATAATGTAAATTTAACTTGTTAAATTTATTTATTTATTTGTTAAAATATTATACTAAAATAAAGTTAAAAACCTTTTCTCGTTTTTTTAGTATCCTCTGACGTGACGTTGAGTAAATTTCCTAAACAATTTTGTAGCAATAATTTTTTTAAAACATTCAACTCAAGTCATCAATTTTGACTTCAATACATATAAGGAACTTTTTTAGGAATATTTTTCGCTTCTAGAAAATTTGAGAATATTTCAATAATAAAGTAAGATAAGGAGAAAATTCTCATAAACAATAGTTTAAAAATTTATAAAGTAATACAAAAATAGCTAAAGCATGAACTTCTAGCCTTATAGGCCAGATTTCTAGACATCTTCCAATCTAAAATGTTAGGAGAGGTTTGTACTTTAATTTTATAACTTTTCAATATTTATCTTTAATAATATAAGTAAGAACATATTTTTGATTAAGGCCCATTTTCGCACGGAATGACAAAACTACATATAAAAAAAAAAAATACCATTTGGGATATCCCATTTTTATATGAAATCCATCAAAATCGTATTATTGTATTGGAGATGCCATTTATATTGGCATTTTCAGAGAAAGCTCTACTCTGATAAAAAATTTTAAGTTAAAGACCCATACGCAGTTCGAAAAATTACGCAAGGAATGACAAAACTTCATATAAAAAAAATCCCATTTGGGATAAAAAAATCGCAAATGGGATCTCCAATACAATAATATGATTTTGATGGATTTCATATATAAAGTATCTTAAAGAAATATCTCACATTTGAGTTTTTTTTTAAGTTAAGGGAACCTTCAACTTTGGTCTCTAGTTTTTGGTAAAATACATATTTTGAAAAAAATTAATGTATTTGGAGACTTACAGAAGTATCAGTTTTATTTTTTTTTTTACGAATCTTCGTAATTATTAAAAACATTTTAGAAAAAACTCAAACTTCTCTATATCGAATTCGCATGGAAGCAGAATCTTGGTTAGTTGTAGAGAAAACTCGTTACACATAAGCCCTGTATTTGGGAAAAATTCGTACTATCCAAAAATTCGTTCCGAATTCATTCGTTCCATATAGGGAAGCTTGGCTGTATGAAGTTATTAAAAATATGTCCATAATATTGAAGCAAATGGTAGAAACTACCAAAATTTATAGACAAAAAAATTTCTCTGCGAAATGTTATTCTATTTATACTTTTATTACAATTAATTTAAAAAAAATATATATTATACCTTTATACCCTTTAGCTAGTAAGGGTATTCAAACTTTGGCGTGGCAAAATGAAATTTCTTTATTGGAATATTTTTCGAACCGCTTTATGGATTTTAAATGTGCGCTCGATTAAGCCGGTGAGGAGCAGGCCGCATGCTCGCAACGTGTGTCATTTTTGTTACCAGAGGCATGCCTCGCAGTTCAGTTGACGCCTTAGTTGTTGTTGTTGTTGTGGTTGTTACCGATGACGTCTAATTTTTTTCCCAACTTGTTTGCTTACTCACAACACTGGGAATTATGTCAGGAATGTTGGTTGCTGCGTCGAAAGTCTGTGATTAATTTTTGAGAGAGTGCGGTAGAGCGCCCCAAAAGCCGGTTAGCTAAAAGCCCCTCTTGAAAAATCATTTGGGGATACCAAAGAGTGCGCGTGCCAGTGTTATGTACAGTTGTTTGTGTTTTTTTTTTTTTTTTTTTGGTTTTAGTATTATAACAGAGAAAGATATTTCAAGTTCAGTGGGCGAACAACAAGAGCAATACAAATAATAACAAAAGCCAAACAAAACCCAGATGAATTGTGATTTTTGATGTTTGAATTGCATTCAACTGCATTCCAGATAAAATGAGTTTATCCAATTTGTTCAGCATTTCAGTTATTTATCAATGTCATTATTGGGTTTATGGATTTTCAGTATTTGGTGCTAGCTTAAACTTCTGGACTTGTTTGTTTAATAAAGCAAAGTTTAAATACCAGATTAAATGCTAAAAAACTATGGATGCAGTTCCGCAACTCGTGATCACTGCCACCCAGAACGATAAGAAAAAAGAATATTAAGGGGTAACACCTGTGTAGAATCTTCAGAAAATCAATTATTTTTATCTAAATTGGTAGACAATTATTTTAGAAATGATGTCCTGAAGTGATTTTTCATAAACAAAATTTTCCCACACTTATAAGCGGCATGCACTCTCCTTGCGGACGGCCCAGTTTTAAAACTTTAAACGCGTTTTCGAATGGCTTCACAAATAACTCAGTCAATTTTTATCCTATCGATTTGAAAGTAATTAATAAAAATATTAATATTATAATTTTCTAGTAAGCCATATTTGTCAAAATATTAAAAACTTTTTATTTTACAACTAATTTTTCATAATTTTTTTTTTCAAACTTATGCCATTTTTTTTAAAATTGATATTTTGAAAAACCCCTACTTGGTTCACTGGCTTTTGGTTCATATATTAAGAGAAAAAAATTCTTTAAAAGCTGCAGCCGTGGAGGCCTCTCCTCTCTAATTAGTCATGTACTCGTAGCCTCTACAGGCGCCATTTTTTATACCCTGTACCGTATGGTACAAAGGGTATATTGTGTTTGTGCAAGCCGAAAATGTATGTAACGTACAGAAGGAGAAGTCGGAGACCCCCCAAAGTTACCTAAAGTATGATCAGAGTGACTAGAGAAGTCGATATACCCATGTCCGTCTGTCCGTCTGTCCGTCTGTCCGTATGAACGCCTAGATCTCAGAGATGGTAAGAGCTAGAGCAACCAAACTTTCAGATAAGATCCCTTATTAATCCATAGGAGACAAGTTTATTTTATTTTTTTGATATCGGGACTACATTATATAGCTCCCATAGGGGTGTTTCAGAGGACCTCGAAAAAAAGCAAAAGTTTTAGATGGATAATTCGTTTGTTTATGAAGATATCATAACCAAATTTGGTAATCGGAAGTTTTTTAGAAACCCACAGCACTGTACCAAATTTTATCAAAATCGGTTGACTATATCATATAGGTCCCATAGGATCGATCCGTCGAAAATTTGTTTTTTGTACAAAATCCGTTGTGTTTCGTTTATTTGTAAAGATATTGTAACCAAATTTGGCATTCAGAAGTTTTTTGGAGATTTTCAACACTGTACCAAATTTGATCAAAATCGGTTGACTATATCATATAGCTCCCATAGGATCGATCGGTCGAAAAAAAGTTTTTGATTAAAAATTCGTCTGTTTTTGGTTGTTTATGAAGGTATCATAATCTAATTTGGCAATCAAATGTCTTTTGGTGTTCGTAAGCAATTTACCGGATTTTATTGCAAGCAGTGGTACAGGGTATCCCAAAGTCGTCCGCGCCCGACTTTAACGTACGCCATCTTTTTTTTTTAATTACTTGCGAAAATTAATTTTTGTAGTTCAAAATTTATATAATATCGTCACCTATTTGGATTTCGCATATAAAATAAAGTTTCTTTGAAAAAATAAAACAAAAAATTACCTTGAAAAAAAACCATGCATCACAAAGGTGTTATCCCTTAAGCCAATTGTTCAAAATTTATTATCTCAACTTTAAATGCCCATAGCTTCTAAGTAAGAAGAATTGCAGCAAAAAAATGTATAATTCGTAATCACAAAGAAGAGTGATAAGCAGGAGGAATATTAAAGCATTCTAACAAAGTTTATTGTCTTAACTTAAAATGCTCATAATTTCTAAATTAGAAGAGATAGCATCTTTTCATAAACATAAGGCTATTTTAGTTTGCCTTCTTCGAAAAAGGTTTTTAAATTTTGCGCTTTGGCACGTATAAAGATTGCCAATAAGAAAGAAAAACGTACATCGTTGATAAAAAAAAGTCTCCTCAAAAAAAAGTCCAATCTTAAGGCCCATACGCAGTTCGAAAAATTTCCCACAGAATGTCCCAATTGGGATATCCCAAATTGTATTTATTTTTTATATGAAGTTTTGTCATTTGGGATATCCCATTTGTGATTTTTTTTGTTTTATATTAAGTTTTGTCATTCCCTGCGAAATTTTTCGAGCTGCGTATGGACCTTAAGATTGGACTTTTTTTTGAGGAGACTTTTGCGAGCTGCGTATGGACCTTAAAGGTCCGCAGCATGCAAAAATTCCGCAGCAAACGTCAAAACTTCATTTAAAAAAAAATATCCCAAAAAGGGAATTTTTTTTTTTTATGGCCCTTTAAGTAACAAAATTTTAGTGAAGAACTAAATCATAAGAATGGTGACTAAATTAGATGCACTTAAACCTTTTGGACTTTATGAAACAAAAAAATAAAAAGTGAGAATTTGAATTGAATTGAACTTCTCCGGTTTAAAAAATATATAAAGTGCACCATTTTTTATATGATTTACTACTAGTTATCTAGGTATTAAATATTAACAATAATAAAAATAAATATTGTAATCTTGAAAACATATAAAGGGCGATAAGTGTTTGAGTTTGATGATTCTTAATAATTTTTTTTAATTCCGATTATTTATCAAAATATCGATAACTGCATATTAAGGTCAATGAAAGATAAAATTTAAATATTTTTAATTAACAATATTTTTTTTTTAAAAAGTTTTAAAATTAAAAGTGAGATCCGCTTTACTGAAAAATTAGAATGATCGCATGATTTTTTATGCATGAAAGTTCGCAGGAAAAAATTGAAGGAAGTTTTGCTTCTATATACCTTATTATAGTAACGAATATTGTACAAATCCTGGGAATGGAAAGATATGTTCATTTTCATAGTGGCTACAATAAATCTCATGCCTGCGTCTCAAGATATTCGTTGTCAAAGTTCAAAATCGATTTTTGGCTTATAAAGGGTGTTTTTTTAAGCGCGTCCGGATTTTAAACTTAAATAAAACACAGAAAAATTAATGTAATGATCCCTAATATGGTTTTATTAGAAAAAAAAAAAATCATTTAATATTTGAAAATGATCTTTGGCATGTGACCACCACGACTACGAATTACGAAGCGCATCCTGTCTATCCAATTTATAAGTTTTTACAACAGAACACTGACTTTGATTAAAAATCTCAAAGATTTGAAGGCTTTGTTGTGGTATCAATCTTTCCCTAATGAATTGTTAAGCCTTACTGAATAAAATGACATTGACATTGTGACTATCTCTGAAGATATTCCTATCGGATATCTGGACCCTATTAAAAAAACACCCTTTACAACTTTTCCTGTGCTTTACTTTAGGATTTTATGCGTAATTGAGCACCGTTTCGAATAAGCTATAAAGAAAATGACGAAACAAAAAAGAAACTAAGCCAGTACCAAGAAAAACCATTTCACAAGGACTAAGTCGTTTAGAGAACCTGGTTTCTTTTTTCAAAAAGGTAAAATGTATTACCCTTCATGTTCTTTCACAACCTTCCCCAAATTCAACCCAATGGGCCAGAAAGTCACTGGGAGTTCACGCTTTTTACCGAATAAACTTAACTTACCAATTAGTTCCGCGTTGCAATTAATCAACAACATCTTTTTTTAAGTTTGTAAATATTTTAAAGAGCTAGTGCTATTTTCAAAGGCCTGTTTTACTTTTAAGATATCACGTGATATTTGAACAAGTTCAAAAAACCCCAGATAAGAATTTTCGCAACGTTTCACGTTTTTTTGAATTAGTTTTTTTTGTGTGTTCAGCATGTCAACGGCTTGCTTACCATGTCATTAGCACTGAGCCGTCTCGGTTTCAGTTTACACTTACTAAGCACTAAAAAACATTAACTAAATTTAAATTAAAAAACAAACCAAGCAGTTTTCATGTTTTAAACAACTTGAAATCCAAGACCAGGCTCAACTTGGCTTGAAACTTTGCATAGATTTGGCTTTCCTATTTTATAATGCAATTAAAAAGTTTTTATATTTAGTAAGTAGGTCATTAAAATTTTTAAGTTTTAAATTTAATTTAATTTGTTTAAAGTTCTAGCAAATTGCCATTTTTTATGCAAATATCTCAAATTAAAAAAAAACACTATTTTTATATTTTTTTTTTTTTATTTTTGTAATAATTTATTTACAAAATCTAACAATTTGCTTTTTCATAGTAAAAAAATATTTAAAAAAAAAAAAATATAGATACTAATTTTTTTTTTTTTTTTTTATTTTTAATTTCTAAAAAGCTTCCGATTGCCAAATTTGGTTATGATATCTTCATAAGCAAGCGAATTATCCATCTAAAACTTTTGCTTTTTTTCGAGGTCCTCTGAAGCACCCCTATGGGAGCTATATAATGTAGTCCCGATATCAAAAAAATAAAATAAACTTGTCTCCTATGGATTAATAAGGGATCTTATCTGAAAGTTTGGTTGCTCTAGCTCTTATCATCTCTGAGATCTAGGCGTTCATACAGACAGACGGACAAAAGGACAGACGGACAGACGGACAGACGGACATGGGTATATCGACTTCTCTAGTCACTCTGATCATACTTTAGGTAACTTTGGGGGGTCTCCGACTTCTCCTTCTGTACGTTACATACATTTTCGGCTTGCACAAACACAATATACCCTTTGTACCATACGGTACAGGGTATAAAAAGGCTTAAAATATAAATATTAAAAATAAAAATAGATAGATAAATTATTTTTTTTTTTAAGTTTTATTTTATTTTTAATAATTCTATTTTAAGCCATTTTTTTATTTCCAGTTTAATTAATTTAATAATTTAATTTTTTCTAGTTTCTTAAGTACATATATTATTGTATAATATGTTTAAGTTATAAATAAAATATATATTTTTTTCGTCTAAAATTTATTTTAGTCGTTGATCATTTAAAAAAATATATATGACATAATCCTTGACCTTCATTATGTAAAAATGATCAAAATCTAACTTACTTAGAAGAAGATTGAAAAAAGTTTCGTTTTATTTTTGTTTAATGTTCATTAAAACATTTTTTTTTTTAAATATTTTTAATAATAAATAGTTAAAATTTTTTAATATTAAAGTAAAATATGGTTTTCTGTACCAGTATCTAGTTGTAGAGTCAAGTAAGAGGTAAAAGTCGATTTGAGGGGGAAAAAAAAATAGAACTATTTTTCTTGAAATTTTTTTTATAATAAAAAAATGAATGGAAATATATTTTTTTTTTTTTCAAAAAAATAGTTTTTTACTCTTACATTTAAGAAAAATTGATGCCATCCTCGAAAAACTTTAAATTATACTACTTGGCTTATTCTCAGAGAGAAAATCATATTTTTTTTTGTCGTGTCAATCATATGGAAGATACTTGGCTTATTCTCTGAGAGAAAATTATAATTTTTTTATAATATATTTTTTTGTCATGTCAATCATATAGAAGATGATAAAACGTCGTCAAAAAATTAAAATAAATAATTTTAAAAAAATAATAATATTTAATTTTAAAAATTTGACAAAAAAGAAATTAAAAAAAAATTAAAAAAATTAGTTCGTGAGAACAGATTAATAGAAAAAGAAAAATCGTAAAAAAAAAGAAAGCGTATCGAAGTTTTTGATCAAAGCAAGCAGTGCGCGAACCCCTATGTTTTGTATAAATATTTTTTTTTTGCTCGTTTTGAAAAGTTATTAATTTTTATTAAATATACTGACTAGATTTCGGTTCATTAAATATCCATGAATCCATTTGATAACTGATATCTTAACGTTTTTATGTTACATCAGTTTTAAAAAAAAAACTTAATATAATTGCTTTATAGATTATTTAGCTCCAAACACACACTTTAAAATAAACGCTGCTTTTGCATTTTAATAAAAGGTCAGTGTTTGATTAATTGCAATTTCTTCAAAAATTCTGTTGTAATTGTATAAATTAATTTCATAAATTTTTATAAATTCTCTTATTGATAATTTATTTCCGTCTGTCATTGACATGTGTCAAATTACTCAGACAGCAAGAAATACTACAGAGCGGAAAAGAGCAAGTGTGTAAGACCTCGGAAATCGCGATAAAAGCAGTTTTGTCAAATGTCAATCACAAGTCAAACCGCGACTATGCAATAAGATTGCAATTTCCGTTACAAAAAAAAAAAAGAAGAAAAATTTTACAAAAACCCCAAACCAAATAGTAGATAAAAGTCAAGCCAATGCGCACAATTCAATTTAAACATTGAAATCAGATACACAGCAACTGTCCCAGCTACTGTCTATGCTGAGTCTATGAAAGGGTTCTGGGAAAGCTACCCACCACACACTAAGGGTAAGTTTTAGAAGTGGGTTCGATTTAGAATTTTGCGGCATGAAGCTGTTAAATGACAGACTACTACAACGTCGAGCACTTTGAAATTGTAGACAACCGCAGAGCGAAAAAAAATTCAACGGAAACTTGACATCAGGTGAAAAAAAATAGGAAAAGCTCATCTTACAAAGTTGAAGTTTGTATGCTCTACTTTTGCATAAATCATTTTAAATACAATAACAAAAATACTTAAAGGGGATTTTGGAATGCCTAGCGTTATCGCAACAATGTTGCTTTAAGCCATGTAAATATTGTAGCTTGAAGTTGTTAGACCCAGCTCCTTTTCCATAGTTTGAAATAAGCCTAACGATCTGCAAAACGTATTTCTTAAGCCAAGGACTTGTACTCGATCACTGAAAATATATAAAAGCTAGACTTAAAATAAAAATAATCTCCCTGCTTCTGATAATATGTTAAATGTTCATAGAAGGTTATACCCAATTTCAACTTTAAATTAAAAAAAAAAAAATAAAAATTAAATTTCATTATACACATTAAAATCAATTTATTTTTAAAAATAATTTTTAGGTAATATTATCAAAATTACTTTCATTTACCTAAAAAAAAAGTTTTAAAAAATCAAATGATTCTCTTTTATATATAGTTATTTTTTTTATATTTAAAAAAACAAAAATATATATATATTTAAAAAAGAATCATTTCTTTTCTTTAAAACTTAAAATTTCATTATGTAATAAACATTCAAAATCAATTTATTTCTAAAAATATTGTTTAAGTAATATTATCAAACTTACTTTCATTTACTTAAAAAAAAAGTTTTAAAAAAGCAAATAATTCTTTTTTAAATATAAAAAAAAATATATTTAATGAAAAGAAATAATTCTTTTTTAAATATTTTTTTTTTTAAATTTTTGTATAACTGAATTAAATAACCAGCTAATCTTAAAGTAAAATTAAAACGATCTCGGTTGATATTCATAATATTTTTTAAATATGAAAAGAAGGCTCTAATAAATTTTGACTTCAAATTGGAAAATAACATTCTAATAAATATTAAAAAAAGTATCATTTCTTTTCTTTAAAATTTTATTATGTAATAAACATTAAAAAATAATTTATTTTTAAAAATAATTTTTAAGTAATATTATCAAAATTACTTTCCTTTACTTAAAAAAAAAGTTTTATAAAATCAATTTTTAAATATAAAAAAAAAATATATATAAAAAAGAATCATTTTTTTTCTTTAAAATTTAAAATTTCATTTTCAAAAATCAATTTATTTTAAAAATAATTTTTAAGTAATATTATCAAAATTACTTTCCTTTAGTAAAAAAAAAGTTATAAAAAAATATATTTAAAGAAAAGAAATAATTCTTTTTTAAATATTTTTTTTAAAAATTTTTGTATAATTGAATTAGTTCTTAATCTAATCTTAAAGTAAAATAAAAACGATCTCGATTGATAAATTTTGACTTCAAATTGGAAAATAACATTTTAAAAAATAATAAATAAAAAAAAATATATATATATAGAATATTAAAAATTTTTTTTTTAAATCTATATTTTATTTTTTTTTAATTTTTTATATAACACACCAGCTAGTCTTGAGCTAGCTCTAAGCAAGTTTGACTTCAAATTATAAAATAACATTTTAAAAGACAATAAAAGAGCCATAAACATAAAAAAAAATATTTGTAAATTTGAGCAACATTAAAAACATTTTTTTAACCGAAGGCCCACGATGCCAGTGCTTTAACCAAGTTACCTTTAATTTTTAAGCTAAATTGTAACTATTAATTAAATAAAAACATTTTTTTAATGTATATTTTATTTTTTACATCCTTGATTTTGATAGTTTTTTTAAATATGTATATAAATAGCCCCCTTTAAAATATAAAAAAATGATAAAAGACAAATATAAAATTTAAAAAAAAAATGTAAGTATCTTTTTTATTTATTTATATTTATTTGTTAATTAAAGTCTAAATATGCTGAGACCTTATTTTTAAATGGAAAGAAAACCTGCTCTATGCTTAAAAAATAAAGTTATAAAAATATTTTTTTCTTTTACATTTCTAATTTTTTATTTGAAGTAAGCATCTAGTTATAAAGTCAAATAAAAGTTTAATTGAGAAATAGAAAGAAAATTAGTTTACATAATCTTTGAACCTTTAATTTTGCATTTTGTGAAATTTTTTAAAAGTCACTATGCAGTCGGTGTCTTTATATAAAGATATTTAATTTTTCGAAAATCAGTTTTGTAAATCATTCAAAAATTTGTAAGCAACGTCTAAACATGATTGTTTGTATTATTATTAAAGAAAATATAGTAAAAAATTAAAAAACATATTTTTTAATATTTGTAGATTTTTTTATACAAAAGCTATTTTTTTTTTAATTTTAATATTTTTTGTTTGTTTTTAATTTTAAAATAAAATCATTGCTGTCTAGCTATACATAACATACTTACCGTACCTGGGTATCAGTTTTTTAAGATAGAAAGATATAGAAAAATATTCTTCATTGTTTTTTATATTGTTAAACTATCCTTCTCCTGCTTCGGAGCTTCAAGATGGATCATTTTTTGCTAATTTTTATTTTAAGAAAACAATCAGACACTCAAAATTGCAATATCTTGCCACAACTTATATATACTTTATGATTCATTCAAATTGTGCCAAACTTGGATATGAACTTATAATACTTGCTTTTCACCATTGTTAGAGTATTAAACCAAAAAAAAAAAACGACCGCATGTATGTAGAGTAAATAACTGGCTAGCAAAATGTATGACAAATGTAATACAAATAGTTTGCGGAAGCCACAAACTGCACAAAAAATAAAAATTAAAAAAAAAATTGGTTATAAAAAATGAAATCCAATATGATTTTGGTTAACTCTGGCATTGGCATTGATATTGCATTTAAAAACTTTTCATAGTCAAATAAAAAATTAAAATGAAAAACTTGCAAAAAAATGTGGCAAGAAAATGAAAGAGTTGCTTTTTAGTATTTTAGATTTATTTTTTATTAGAGTGCTGCCTTCATTCAAATAAAGCCGCTTAGCTTTGGTCCACTGCAAGTTCAGCGGATTTCCTTGAAACCATTTTGTTTTTCTCTTAAGCAGCGATTTCCTTTCAACTTTAGTTGATTGTAAAATTGATTTTCTGTCAAATTGCAATTTGTATTCTTACCATTGCATTACACTAAGACGTTTGCATTTGAATTAAAAACACTTTGAGGTGAAATTTTCATTTTATTTATTCTTTATTTGTTTTTGTAGTAGTTTTTTTGATTTATTGAAATATTTTAAACATTTAGATTTTTGCATTAGTTATTGAAATTTTGATTTTGTACATGAATATTGGATTCAATAAAATTTTATTTTATGAAACTTACAAAGCGAGTTAAATGGGCAAATACAATAAAATATTTTTATTACATTTGATTTTTGTTTTTATTGATATTTTGAACTGACAAAAAAATAACAATAAGATATTTTGTGTTTTTGTTTTATCTTGTAATGTCATTTGGATTATTTCTGGTATGTTTATTTGATACCCTGTACCTATTTTAAGAAGCATAATTACTTTGTGGCTGAATTTGTAGCATTTCAATAAACTTTTCAAATCAAGGAACTTTGCATTTTTTGTTAAACTACGGTCACACTTTGCTAAAACGCTTGCAAACGAACCCAATGTAGCGAGATTTTTTCGTTCAAAACTTTAAGTGTAAATTTTTTCGTGGATAATTTGTTTTAAGGTTAAAAGTTTCATTTGGACGACAATATATTTTTTTTTCTTAAACATTTTTGAAAATTTGAGAATTTTGAGATAAAAAATTGTATATACCATAGTTATTCTTAAAAATCTGTGAAATTAAAATCTTTGAAAATTTTGAAATCTTTAATATTTAATAATATGTACATAATAAAAATTCAATAAAGCATAATTGTAAGAATTAACTTTTACTTTTTTATTTCATATCTAACTTCCAATGGAAATCTAAGGAAAAAGCAGCCAACTGATGTTTTTGAAATATCTTGAAGAGCAATGAAAACCTATAATTTTTGGAGAGACTAAAAAATATGTATAAATGTAATATATAATATGTACCTATACAATAATTATTACTAAAATTATGTCAAATTTAGAACCTTCCAAATTTAAAAATATATAATTTTTTATAAAAATAATTTTATAGAAAAGCTTTTAAATAAAGAACAATCAAAAATAAATAAAATTTAATTATATCGATAATAAAGCAATTTTTAAATTTTTATTTAATTTGTGAAAAATTTCAATTTTGTACTTAAAAAAAAATAATTATGCAAAGTCTCTCACTTACAGGGAACTTCTAGCCTTTTAAGCTTTTAACAGATCTAAGAAACAGAAATTTTGAATATAACAAAAAATTGTTGCTGAATTTGGAAATTTTTACTTTTTGAATGCATTCAAAATATGTGTAAAAAATTAATAAAAATAAAAATAAGTATATTGACACAATTGATAAACTTATATCTCGAGCAATAAGGAAATTTAATTTAAAAATCAATAAAATGCAATCATCAATGATTACCATATACAAGGTGGCGCAAAAGAAATCTCCCTATTGGAAGATGCTCTCATTTTTGTAAATGGCCGCCAATATCAAATCTGTTTTGACATTTGTGGACTAGACAGATACAGAATACAAGTGAATAAGCCATGGAGCGATACACTCCCCAAGAACGCGGAATAATTGTGTCTATTTTTTTGCGTAACAATTCGTCTGTGGTGTTGGCGCAGCGCGAATTCCGTCGCCGATTTCCCGGCCGTCCGACACCAACTGCGCAAACACTGTGCCGTTTAGCCACTAATCTTGAAGAGTATGGGACCACACGAGACGTTGCCAAGAGTGGCCGGCCCCGGAGCGCCCGTTCTGCCGAAAATATCGCCGCTGTAGCCGAGGACGTCGAAGTGAGCCCCGAAACATCGACCAGACGACGTGCCACGCAATTGGGCCTCAGCCGGCGGTCCCTGCAACGAATTTTGGTGAAAGATTTGAACATGTTCCCCTACAAAGTTCAGTCCGTGCATCAGCTGCTGCCTGCCGACCGCCAAACGCGCGTAACTTATGCCCAAGCTATCCTCAATCTCGATACCGAAGTGGACGATTTTTCGACCAAAATCATAATGAGCGATGAGGCTCATTTTCACCTCAGCGGGTACGTGAACAAGCAAAATTATCGCTTCTGGGGAACCGAAAATCCGCGAGTGATGCACGAGGAGCCATTACACCCGCTCAAAGTGACTGCGTGGTGCGCTGTTCACGCTGGAGGAGTCATCGGGCCATTTTTTTTCGAGAACGCCGCTGGTCAAACGACAACAGTGGACGGTACGCGCTATAGGGCAATGTTGACCGAGTTTTTTCTGCCCGAACTGGACGAATTAGGACTGGTGGACATGTGGTTCCAACAGGACGGAGCAACAGCACACACTGCACGAGCCACAACCGACATTCTGAAGGCATCTTCTCAACTTAACACAATTAATTCTAAAGGTCTAAATAAACATAATCAAAAAACAGAATCGAAGTTTTTCATTTAGAAAAAAATTAAGAGCCAAACAACATCGGATGACTTCTTTTGCGCCACCTTGTATAACTAGTTTTCTATAAAATAATTTAAAAAAATGTTTTTTTTCTTTGTACCAAGGTTTTTACACTTAAAATTTTAATTCATAACTTTAAAAAATATTTCTGTCTCAGCAGAAGAGATTTTTACATGCAACTCTGTAAATTTTAGTGGCTAGCTTTAAGCAAAACACATATTATAATAATAAAGCAAATTGTTAAAACTTAAACTTAAATAAAAATAAGTTTAATATATAACATATAAAGTTACAAGAGGTACAAAAAGAAATGAAATTGAACGCCTTTAAAATAAATTTAAAAAAACCAAAAAAATGTAATTTCTTTGTTCCATCAGAGCATGAGTCCTGGACATTAATTGAGAGGTTTGGTATTAATTTAAAAAGTTTACGAAATTAAAGTAAAGTATGATACTCAACGCAGATTTAAGTTTAAATTTAAGTGGTTTAAAATTAAATGTTTTAAAATGAAAGAAAAACTGCAACTTATTTCGTAAGCAAAAAGCATTGTATGCGTAACGTTTGTGAGCAAACAGTGCTGCCCATCTGAATGTCAAGTGCCCAACAAAATGGGCAGCACTGTAGGTCAACAAGGCTGCCTACCAGAGAGCAAAATTCTTTGCCCTAAGAATTTTGAGACCGATTTTCTTTATATGAAGTTTTGTTTTCTTTAAGGACTATTTGCGTTGCTCCTTTAGGCAAAAGGAGTTTTTGGATGAAAAATGCTTTGGTTCAAGGCAGTGGCGGATCCACGGGTGGTTGCCTATCCGGACCCCCCCCCCCCCCCAAAAAAAAAAAAAAAAGTTGGAAGTTGGAAGTTTTTTGCGAGCTCTGATATGCATACACTTCGAAGTGAAGAGCCCTCACAAAGACCAAATCCTAGATCCGCACCTGGTTCAAGGTAACACCAACAAGTACATCCGTTCGTTGTGCGTCTCTGTTCACAGAAATATAGAAATATATATTTTATTTATAAGCAATGAATCACAAATACTCAAAAAAAATCATCTCATCCATTCCTAAATTAGGTACAGGGTATACCATTAACATTAACTAACATTTCTCGGCTTGCCTTTAAATTTACTTATTTTTTCGTAAAAATTTTTTTTTTGTTTGTTTCAAAATATTTATTAAAATAATTTCAATTAAATTTGTTTTTGTTTAGTTGTGTAAATTAAAATTCCTTTTCATTTGATTTACATCTCTCAGCTTAACGGTGGGTAACTCTAACTATTATAAACCAAGTTCAAAAGCAATAAATTAAATTCAATTATCATAACAAATTGGCTAGTTGCATATCTCATAAGTAAGTTTAGTTTTAAATTTCATAAACTTTTCATAAATTTTAATATTCTTTAAGTTCTTTAGCATTGCCTTGGGCAATTTATGGGGGAAAAATATTACGAAAATGCATGCTTTTGTTTTAATTTTTTTAATTTTTTTGTTTTTTTTCTGCTGCACTTGGGCTAAAGCTTAGTAATCAACATTGCTTAAGTACATATATATTTGTGGTATGCTCAAATTCAGGTTACGGCTGTGAGGCCATCCTTATGCGGGCCGTGGCACGCGATTTGGTGTGTATTTCCGCTGTACGTAGGGTGATGCCAAAGATGTCCTCATGATAACGATTCTCATCCTGTAGAAAGTCAGAAAATAAATGCATTTACAAAATACAATATGTTAGATTTGTGGCTGTCATATGTGCCACAACGTAGGGCAGCAAAAGTAAATAAGAAGAAATTCGTTTGTGTTTGCGCGAGGGTAGTATGATAAGTAGTAGAACGATAACAACTGAAGTGTTTCTAATTTCTTTTAGTAAATCTTTTTTTCTATTATTCAGTGGCTTCCCATATACTTGTACTAGTTAATTTATAATTTAATTTTAATTGTTTCCGAGCATAACAAATTTAAATTACTAATGAAAAAATACGCAACAAAATTTCTGACTTTAAACATATTTATCTCGAAGTCCCTCTTATTAAGCACAAATTGAAGGAATAATTAATTTGAAAAGAAGTACTTGTTGCACTTTCTGGCTTAAAAAATATTATTCTGATTAAAATTTTCCTTGTCATTCTGTCAACGAAAAAAAATATACGAATTTTTGTTCTTTTTATTTTTTTACATATTTTTGAACATTTTTTTTTTAATTATATTTAAAGCTAATTTTTGGCTTAAAAAATATTTGTCTGAATCAAGTTTTCTTTGTCAGCCTAACAAAAAATGAAACTATAAAAATTTTATTTTTTTTTTTATTTTTTTAAGTATTTTTGCATTTTTTTTTTATTAAATTTAAAGCTATACCGATCTGATCTATTTCTATAAAGAATTTCTTTAAAAAAATATTTGTCTGAGTGAAATTTTTTTTGTCATCCTAACAATGAATAAAAATTTACAATTTTTGATTTTTTTTATTTTTGAAATTTTTATTTTATTAACGTTCTGATCTATATCTACATAGAATTTCTGGCTTAAAAAAATATTTGTCTGAATGAAATTTTTTTGTCATCCTAACAATGAATAAAAATATACAAATTTAGTTTTTTTAGATATTTAAAATTTTTTTTTATTATATTTAAAGCATACTGAACTGATCTACATATATCGTTAACAACAATTTTTGGCTTACAAAATATTTGTCTGAATGAAATTTTCATTTATTTAAAAATTTTTGAAAATTTTTTTTATTGTGTTTAAAGCTATTCGGATCTGATTTACATATATCGCTAACAAGATAATTATAAATCTAAAATATTGTGTGTTTAATGATATCTCCAGTTAATCAGGCAGGATTGGTGATCAATTATTTGAAAACTGCGATTCATAAAAATGTATATATTTTTATACATAAGCATAGTTTTATCTATTTTTTTATTTCCTAATATATTTCACTGATCCCTCGTTTAACCAAAATATTCTGCCTTAAGCACACAAATCTCGATAACTTATCAGCCTACCCGCGCACCTATATATCTCTGCCTTTGTATATGTGTTTGCATTTTCTATTTGTTTGCATGTGTGTATGTGTGTAACAAGCGTGCAGACAAATGTGTTCATTTTATGCAAATATTTTTGCAGCCAACGTTTCGGGCAAAGTCTCTCTCCACTCTCTCTTGAATGCGTTCAAAATAAAACACTCATACGCAGTGTGTGACGTTCTTGAGAGGCAAGTAGTAGATTTATCTAAAGCGGTTTAAATGCTGTTGCCGCCCTTACACTTTGTTATTTATCTGCGTAGTTTACTTGATGCTTTAGTTTGAGAAGCTTTACAGGATACTTACGCGCAATGTTAGCAAAAATGTTTCAACTTCCGCTTCCGTTTTTTGCTCCTTGGCGGCAATGCATTTTCTGACAGAAAGAAAGCAGCAGTAGACAAGTAAAGAAAGTAAATAAAGTAAAAATAAAATAAAATAGTTGTGGTAGTTTATGCTGAAACTTATGCGAGTATTACGTGGGAATTTCGCCTCTTTAGCTGACTTGGCGGAATTTTGTTATGCTCTATGCCCTTTGGTTAAGGGCTAGAATAAGTTTATGGGCAGAAATTGTTACTGCTACACCTTAATTGAAACAAGTACATATAATACTGTATATACATATATAGAAAAATTAACAGCATAACAAAATATGTCAATTTAGCCGAGACGCCTGTATCTTAAAAACCTTAAATGTTAGAAATATAAAATTTGGTTTTAATCGTATCTCTGACCAAGCTTTGGTTTTTAACTTGCTTTCAATTTGTAGTTATTGTTCACCCTTTCTACCAAAAGATTCTTTTTTAGATAATAAACTTGAAACTTTACACAGACTTTTACTTGCCGTACTCACAGTTTTAAAATAAGGTTTTATATGCGTAGTAAAATAATCCTTATCTATTGGTGTGCCCACATAGAAAATTCGACCAAAAATTAATATAGTAAAAATCTAGTTTTGCGATTCTCTAACTTTGATTCAATGCAATTTTTAGCCCTTTCTAATTATTTTTTATTCTTTAACTTTAATACGACAGTATGACAGTTAATACACCGGGCCGCTGAGAAAACTCCGGGCCCGGGGGCACTTCCCCCTCCCCTCCCGTCGGGCCTGAAGGTCTTCGAACATTAGCTCACTATTTTATGATTTATTTTGTAGATGCTTATAATTCGCATCCAATTAAAGTAGACTTCTAGTGCTAGCAAGTTTAACATATTGCTGCTTAAAATTCACAATTCATTTAACCATTGTGTGAGTGAAGATGCAAATTTTTGCTGCATAATTTTATTTACTTTTTCTTATCATAAAGACAAGACTTTTATATTTTTTATTTTTTTGGTTCTGTTTTTGTTACGAAAAGCTATAGTCGCAAATGGGGTATATATGAGCGCATGATTATGAAAGTGGCATAAGTCATATTTTTCTTGTTTCGAGATATTTAGAGTTTTGCATTTTAAAGGATGAATCGTATACAAAAAAAAATAAAAATAGTGGTGCCTTTCAAAACGTCTTTCAGCAGCGACTTGGATTTTATGAATATAACAACTAGCAGCAGAACCTCGTATCTGATTACCATATGTCCAAGTTTGCAGCAGAATGTTTTTGTGGAGCAGCTTGCCTTATACAACCCACTCTACTTTAAAGAGTTCAACCGGGCACTATACAAAAATAACACGGACGTGATATTTTTTCAAACAAAATTTAACATTCCGATTGCCCAAGGAAACGTATTTTTGACTGGGATAGGTCACTTGCCAGCCCCTAAACGTAAATGTATAACTGAATATTCCATCGTCTGGCCCATGATCCTAGTTGAAGATAATTAGCTGCAGATAGGATGACCGAATTGTCAGCGTATATAGCTAGAAGAAGCTGGGGATCCGGCAGGACATGTCAGCAGTAAAAATATCGTACAGAAAAGGAGCAAGAACACTGCCTTGTAGTGCTTTAGCATAGATTGGATGCGTTTTGGTAACATCACTCTGAAACTTGTAGGGAGCAGTTTGCCGAAAAGGATCTGTGAACCAAGAATAGAGAGGCAGGAAGCTTTTTGTAAAAGCTCTTTGTGGCAGACCCGACCAAAGCTTGCTACACATCATTTTTTTTATTTCTTGGCAATCAAACTTTTAATAGATGAGTCTATAAGGCAATTTTAAGGAAAAACTTAAAAAAAAATCGTATGTAGAATTTATTTTCTTCTAATGCTTCAATTACGTTCTAAAAGTATAAGCAAGTCGGAATTGGTTCAAATTGTAAATTCTTAGTTTTTTTGTTTCAATTTATCAGCTTATTTTTGTGATACTCAAATTTCCATGCCTAAAATTACGTATACGACTAGTAGCATTTTTTGGGGAATTGTTAAACGATTAAAATTACATCTAAGTTATTTAAGCTTCATTTTGAGCTTGTGATTCCGGCTGCGTCAACAAGTTTTGAAAATAAAAAGTAGTAGATACACGCTCTATACTCGTGTAGGGCATAAACTAGTCGTTATATACCAAATGTAGACGCTACGCTTATTTCTTTTAGCGCTTGCCACTTTGTAATAACATTTTTATGCCTTGCTTGTTTTTCGATTATGATGCCATGACAAAGTATTATAAACAAGGCGCTAATTGGCTAAGGTAGCCCAGTTAATGACTTAAGATGACTCTCATTTCCGCATCCTGCAGCTACAGCCACTTCCTCTTTCAATTAGCCTAAACTGCTTACAATGAGCAAGCACAAAGTACTAGTAGTTTTGCCATTTCTAGTTTGCAAAAAACGCCCGGACACATAAATGACAAAACGAGAGACAGTTATTGATTCCATAGAATTTGTTCCTGTCGGAACGAGCATATTTCACAATAATGCACGTAATCAAGAGGCTGCAAACAAAACTAACAACAAAGAAAGCAAAAGTCAAGGCATTGCAAAACGTAACCTGAACTAAAATCAAACCACAGAGCATTAGAAATTAAATTCCCAGTGGGCTGGCACGCCCAGCTGGCACGCCCACGCCCATAGCTCGCAGCGCAAAGGCAATCAAGACAAATGTAAACGTATATACTAGAGGTAGAAAAAAACTCAACTGAACTCACCTGATGGTCTGGTGCACATGCTCGGCCATTGTGACATCACCGCAAACATAGACATGTCCTTTTTCCTGCACAATCAAATTGTACAACGAATCAAATTCCTGTTCAATCAGATCCTGCACATATGTCTGGAAGCGTAGAGTTGACAAAACGAGTGTTTAAAACTTTAGTTGCAACTGTTGCAAATACAATAACAATAGCAACAAAGGAACAACGTACAACGGAAGTGCTGCAAGGGGCACAAAAACACAAAGCCATTGCATACTTTGCAGCGCCGCTTAAATAAATATTAACTTAAAGACTAGCAGACATGAGTTTGGAAACGAAAGAGCGTAAAAAATCGCAGTTTTTAAAATGAGAGTTTAAAGTTGAAATAAGTTAAAAATGATTTTAGAAGTTATAAGCAGGTATTGTAATGTATGCATATTTTTGAAGACTCGTATTGGGAGTTTGTAAAATTCTATTTTGTAAAAATTTACCAGAAATAGTTTTCTAAAAGATGTCAGTCCTTGACGATATCTTTCAAAATTGGTTCAGCCAAAAATACTCTTTTTATTCAATTCAAATTGTATTATCTGGGTCATTCTCTGTCAAACCAGCCATTCCCTCCACACACTTCAATTTTTAAGATAAGTCAACGTTTTTAGGCTTAAAATTTTCGTCTTCTCGTCTACTTTTAAAAGCTGTATGGTGATTTTTGATATTTCAAAATGGCGGGGCTAAAATGGCCACCACTATTTTTAATCTTATGCTCAGACAAAACATTATTGCAACCCCTTTCGTATGCTAGTCAGACACTGTTGTTGTAGCTGATTATAAGTACCTTATTATTTCAAAATGGCGGAACTAAGATGTGTTTCTCATTTTTTTTTTTTAAATTCGAGTTGGGTATGCAAATACCGGTGTCGCTAATCACGATTCCTGGGTTACAATTTCAAAATTACAAAATGTAGGACCTAAGTTGGCCGCCGAAAATCTACAAAATCATTAAACGGCTTTAAAAAGTAGACGAGAAAACGAAAATTTTAAGTAAAAAAACTTTGATTTCTGTCAAAATTTAAGTATGAGGAGTGGGTGGCTGGTTTGACAGAGAACGACCCATATAAATTTTATTAATTAATACTTATATATTTAATTAAGAAAAAGTAAATTCCGCAAGCATAAATTTTAAGTTGTTTTAAAAATTCAATATGGCTATTTAAATAATCCGGACTTGATTTTAAAAAATGAATATAATTAACTTTAAAATAAATTTTACAATTGAATTTCGAAATTTGAATGCCTTAAAAAATGAAAAATTTTGAAACGAGTAAGAAGTATTTAATTTGTAAATAAAAAAATAGGTCTTAACATTAATCAAATATAGAGAAGTACAGCATTTTGGGTTCGATTTAAAAGTTAATTTTCAAAAAATCCAAGTAGATTGGAACTCAACTAAAGATTTTATCGTATTAAAGTAAAAGGTATTATTCATAGTCCGAAATAAGTTTTTAATACTCCAAATGGTGTATCCAATACTCAATTAATAGTTAATATATATGGTCGGCCTGAAGGCCTCTGTGTACTGTCTATATATTTTAATGCAAAATTAATTTCTATTTTATAATTATGGTACAAAAATATGGGATTTGAAAAATAGTACAATTGTGAATTAATTAAAAATTGCGAATTTTTACAGATTATTATACAAAAATCGTGATATCGCTAAGAATAAAATAAATACCTATTCATTTCATTTTTTTAAGAAATATTAATAACTGGTGTATTGATAAAAAAAAAATGACACACTGCTCCCACTTTTCTAACTAAAAAAGCAAAAAATTCCTTAAATTTGATTTTTAAAGTGAACCAGTTCATATAATTCATCACATTTCAGAGATTTGCGGAGAGATTTGCGGCCCTGTCTTTTATTTACCCTTGGTATGGTTGGCTCCCGCGACAAAGCCAGAAACACACGATCCAATATCTGGTCCTGCAGCAGCTGCGCCTTCTCCTCCGCATACAAGTCCACTTCACGATTGCGACAGCCAAAGAATAACCACATCTTAGGCAGTCTAACAGACGCATCCAGCTCCCGCAGCACCTGAAATTCTTGCCAAAATGAACGAAAAGGCGCAATGCCCGTACCCGGACCAATCAACACAACAGGTCGACTGCGGTCAGCGGGCAAATGAAAGCCCGGAGCGTTGCGCACGAATATGTAGAGCTCCTCATTGGCACGCAGTCCAGCGAGATAATTAGAGCATACGCCATAGCGCTCATCACCCACGCCATCCTCGCTGCGATACTTGACTATGGCCACGGTAATGTGTATCTCATCGCTGACACGACGCGGTGAGGAGGAAATGGAGTAAAATCTGGACTGCAAAGGCATTAGATTAGGCAAAACTAGGGAGGCAGGTGGCTTGCAAGAGGGAAACTCCTCCAAAACATCCAACAAATGTGGCAAGCGCCAATGACGCCAGTCCTCATAGGCCGAGGAGTCATTGACTAAAATCTCCAAGCGCTCCTTGTCCGCATTATCCTCACAAAAGCCTATGAGCAGCGTCAACATTTGCCTGGAAGGCGGCGTGGTTATGTCAAAAAAGCGTGTCAGCAAATTGCGCAAAGTATCGGCGGGTATCTTGTCATGCGGCTCCCAGCACTTGAAGATGCCATTAGAGGTCTGCTTTTCCTTAAGCAGCTGTAGCTGCAGCACTTCGTCGGGATTTTCCACGCCTGCCAAACGCTGCAGCACGCCGTCCACAATATGCTCGCTATTGGCTGGAAATATGCCCACATGATCACCCGGCTCATAGTCCAGTCCGGGCGCATAGATTTCCAGCAACATGGTGGTCTTGGCGCCCTCACTTAACTTGGTTATATTATGCGGCTGCGCCTTGATCTGGCAGCAGTGCACCTTTTTGTTGTGAAACTTGGACAAGGCGCTGTCCAAGCTGGTCTTGCTGACCGAGGGCACCAAGCGCACCGTATTTACGGTCAGTGAATCATTTTGCAGCGCCAATGAAGCATCCGATAGAGTTTCCTCGGGATCAAGACAAAAGGTTTCACAGGCCAGCTAAAAGTTTGTTTGGAAAAAACTTATAGGTTTGCGTTTTTTTTTTTTTCGCACAATTTTACGCACCTTGAAAACCTCCGGCGCCCATTTACGAAACGATTGCTCCTGTCCGCACATCTCATCACCATAGGCAACCTTTAGCAAACGCTCACCGCCCAATTCACCCAATATATTATCCACATACTGTCCAAAGGCGCAGAAATTCGGATAGGCTGAGGAGCCCAAAGCAAAGACCGCAAAGCGTACATTGGACAATGGACCAAAGGTCTCTTCGGTAAAGGTGTCAGAGGTCGAGCCACGCAGCGAATCCCAACGATCGATTTTCTTGACCTGTTGCAGCGGCAGCTTCATAAAGTCCTGCCGAGAGTTGGCCTTCATGAATGACTTGGATGAGCCGACGCCAATGCTACGAGAGACAGAGAGTTAGTGAATGAAATAGATACAATAGCTCAAAGCCCTTAGCCCCTTAACTAGTCGTCCTTTTCGGACCGCCTGCCTGGTCTCATATATCACAAAAGCGCCCAAACAAAAGGCGTGGGCCGCCTGTTGTTATGCAACGAAAGGAACAACATAAGCAACAGCAACAAAAGACACGGCAAAGGAGACGACAATAAAAGCCAAAGAGAGAGAAACACATAAATACAGATACACCGTATATGAGCATTGTAGAAAACTGACAGCAAAACATTTATTACGCTTGTCATTTAATGTAGCCAAAACGCAAAATGTGCTACAAAAATTGGCCAAATAAAATGAGCAAAACAATCAAGATGATGCAAAACAACGAAGCTTAAATACTCTTCAGAAACTAATTATTGAAAAGATGACATAATATGGTATTTTAGGTGCTAAAAAATCCATTTTTAATAAAGATAAGCTCAGATGAAGATGAGGCTCAGCAAGATGAGAAAACTATTTATGGAAAAGATGACATGAAATTATGTTATGGAACTTGAAAAAAATATGTTTTGTGAAGATAAGGTTAGGTGTAGATGAAGATTAGCTAAAAAATAAATAATAGTAAAGATAAGCTAAGCTGAAGATGAAACTCAGCTTAATGAAAATATTCTTATAAAACTGCTCATGAAAAAGATGACATAAGATTACGTTTAGGACTTCAAAAAAATATGTTTAATGAAGATAAGATGAGAACTAGCTAGATTAAAATAAAAAAAAATAATAATAAGGATAAGCTTAGATAAAGTTTAAACTCAGCTTGATGAAAATATTCTTAAAAAACTAATCCTGGAAAGATGGCACGAGATTAGGTTTGGAGACTTGATAAATCTATGTTTAATGATAAGATAAGCTCAGATGAAGACGAAGATTAGCTAGATAAAAATACAAAAAAAAAACTAAAATCAAAAAGATGACAGGAGTTTGTAATTCAGGTGCTGAAAAACCCCGTTTAATAAAGATAAGCTCAGATGAAGACGAAGTTTTAGTTGAAAATAAGTTGAAAATATTCTTGCAAAACTTGAAAAAGATGAATATGTTCTAGGACCTGAACAAACTATGTTAAGCAAAGATAAGCTCAGATAAAGTTGAAAATTTGTTGGACAAAAATATGAGACTTAAAATGGAAAAAATAACATGAGAAGATTAAATCAGATGAAGCTAGATGAAGCTATCCTCACAGAGAAGATGACATAACTTTATGTTCTTGGTCCTGAAACAACTATGTTTAATCAAGATAATCTGAGATAAAGATGAAGCTCAGCTAGATGATACTATCTTCTACTAGTTATGGTTCAGAAAGATATATTATATATCTATATATCCCATGATTTGTTTAAGATAGCTATGCTGATGATGCTCATAACAATAAGTTTTTATTTTAAAAGTTCAATTTGTTTACGATTAACTAACTGAGTTGTATAAAAATATTTCGTATGAATGTTGAGGTTAATTTTTCATTGAATGTAAAATTTCGAACAAGTTGAAATTAAATTTTAAGTTTGACAATATTTATTTGTAGGAAAGAATACTTTCTTGATGCTACAAATTTGAATATGATCTGTTTGTTTTTGTGGATAAACGAAATGGAGAAAAGATTTTAAATCAGAGCTAGATTAAAAAATTGAATTATGAAGAGTTTGTCATGTCGAAAAGATGACATAAATTAATGTTATAGATAAGCCCAATTGAAGATCAGCTAGATACAAATTCACTTAGGAAAGTAAAAATCAAAAATATGACGTGAGTTTGTGTTGTAGGAGGTGATGCTGATGAAGATGAAGCTATTAGTTAGGATTAGTTTTTTAAGAATATTTTCATTAAGCTGAGTTTCAACTTTTTTTTTATTTTAATCTAGCTAGTTATCATCTTCACCTGACCTTATCTTCAATAAACATATTTTTTTGAAGTCCTCAAACATAATCTCATGTCATCTTTTTCATGAGTAGTTTGATAAGAATATTTTCATTAAGCTGAGTTTCATCTTCATCTAAGCTTATCTTTACTATTTTTTTTTTTTTTTATTTGTTAGCTAATCGTTATCTTTACCTGACCTTAACTAGGTCACAAAGATATTGAGTGATTTTGATCAAATTTTTCCGCTGAAAACAATACTCTAAGAGTTTTGAAACTTTGACATTATTTTTTTGTTGTAGAGAAGATAAAGGCGAGAATTTTTTATTTTATGTTAATAATTATACAAGCTAAGGAAAGAAAGAATTTAGAGTTATTATCATCTCCAACCGTATGATGGTTAATAGTTTAAGATGAAAGAAAATAACTTTAAGATGATATTGTTAAAAATGTTGCCAACTGTTCTACAAAGTAGGAGATTAAGGCAAGTACAAGGTTTCCCATGCACATCAACATGCCCCTACTTATAGAGCAACTGTAGCTTAGTAGCTGCCTCTAGCATATCATAGTTTTGCCTTGGCTTGTCTTGTTTGTGGCTCAACTTGCTAGCAATTGCTAAAAAGCGTAATCATTCGCTCGTCAACAGGCTCATCAACAACTACAAAAACCACGGTGATGAGATGACTTCAACGTGCATGCCACAGCATGTGGCATAAAGTAAAAGTGGGCAGCCCCCGGCCCAGCCCAGCTTAGTCGAGGCGTGCCTTCTGCAGCTAAGTGCAGCCCACGCGGTGAGTGATGATTCAACAATGAACAGTGGCAGGTCCTTGTGCTTTCTTTATTCTTCTTTTTTTTTTTGTCTTTTCTCTCTCTCTTTTAGTTTTTGTTTTTTAAGAATAGAAGCTGGCAAAAATCCGCTTTGTGGCAGTGCAGCAACGTGGCTTTAACTTAAATCCAGAACAATGAAAGCTTCAAGAGCTTCTTCATTTCAGGGTTAGCTCGAGGGGGAAACCATCTTGATAACAGCAAATGCGTTAAAAACTATTTGAGCTGGCTTAGGGTCAAAGTTTATGGCTTTGCTAGCTCGTAAAATGGGAACCTGTTGATGTTACATAATGAACTACAACTTGTTCAAAAAGTGTTAACAAAATGTAAGTGCTGGTTGTTGTTATACATAAGTATGTTTTAGTTGGAGTTGTTGCACTTATATGTATAGCAAGCCAGCATTGTACTACATTGCAATTAGACGCTGCTCATCAACTTAATCTCACGCTCTTTAGCAGACAACAAATAAGCAGAAGCGACTGACAAACGGCCAAGATAAATCTCATTTCACTTAGCCATGAGGGACACACGCACACAGCGAGTGCGATGGCAGCTGCACTGAGAGAAAAGCTCAAAATGTAATCAAATGGAAAGCTTACCCGTTTATAAAAACAGCGTAAGAAAGGAAAAGTTTGATGCAATATAAAAAATTTTATTATTTGAGCTGCAATCAAAACCTACAATCGGGTGAGATGAAACCGACAGTATAAAGTAATTTTTTATAATTTTAAATTCTCTTTCCCTTTTTTTTTGGTCGATTTGCCCTGTTTTTGTGGCTTGTAGGAGGCGACTCTGGATGCCAATAAAGAGGTCCGATTAAACGGCGGATTAACATCTGGCGTTAACCGTAGGTCGAGGTAATTTGGTCATTTAAGAGGTAAAAGCATTGGTACAAAAATCAAAGATCTTAAATAAAGAACAAAATACTCTGGGTACTGCTTATAAAAATCTAAGAATTTGATGGCTTGAGTAGAATGAAAAAAAAAAAAATGGCGGAAAAGAATTTGATGGCGGATTAGTTGTGAACGACAAAATGCTAATCGCTGCATAAGCTGACGACCTGGCAATATTTTACACATCATCCTGCGAGTATGAAGCAGCTGACGGGATACAAGAGTACATCCAGAGAGCTCGGCTCGCAGGTGGATTGTTACCTTAAATCCGGCCAAATGTCAGTCGGTTTTATATACTTTAAAGAGGAAGACTCCACCCGCAGTATGGCTAGATAGCCACCCCCTCATCATTCAATGTGAAGCGAAATATCTTGGGGTGATACTCGAGAAGAGGCTAACATTTCTATCACACATTAACCAAACGATCAAAAGTTGTCGCTTTAAAATGACCAAAATGTATTGGTTGCTAAATAAAAAAAGTCCGCTTCCTCTACAAGGTAAAAGAGCGCTTTACAACACAATAGTGGCACCTACTTGGAGGTACGCTATCCAGATCTGTGGTATGGCGGCTCGCTCGAATCGCTTACGTATACAGACGTTCCAAAATAATGCATTGCGCCTTATTACTGGTTGCGATTGGTACGTAAGGAATTCGACCCTGCACCACGACCTCAATCTGGATACCATCGAAATCCAAATCAACAAGCACGTTAGCCGATATAATGAGCGTCTAACCAGACACACAAACAGGCTGGCGAACAACTCAGTGATAACCCGTAATAACCAGAAATAACACGCTTAAAAAGTAGATCGTCGAAAAATTTAATTTCTTAACTCCTACATTATTATAACGGCCTGATTTGACCTTAAGGCAGTTCATGCCCAATGATGGCTCCAACTGCACCCTGGATTGGCGACAATAAAACATGTCGTAAATGTAATATATAAAAATATATGAATTTTTGAGTTTTTGCAATAAATAAATAAAAAAAAAAAAAACATGTTTTATATTCTTAGGGTAGCCAAACATAAATATATACCTTCCAGATTTAGTACAAATATATTTTGTCTCAAAAATATTATTTAAAATATTTCTAAACATTATTTTTCTCACTGTGTACTGCCTGGCAACCCAAAAGTGCATTACAGCGTGAAAAAGCGTGTCGTAATTTACTGCTAGGCAGGAGAGTGAGCGCCAAATGGCAGGTGGCAAAGCGCAACAACTGCAGAAGAAGCACAACAGCAAAGTAAACAAGACACGAATGAAAGCAAGAGAGCGTGTAATAGGCAGAGAGCGTGAATGAGAGAGTGGGAAGAGGCACAAACCAAAGAGATCCCCGCCAAGATGTAATGAAAGTGTTGGCAAACTGTGCACCAAGCCTTTGGGTTGCCAGTAAATCATAAATTCTTGAGGCAGCCTAAAAGCAGGCAACACTTTTTACGCGTCTTGCACTGAGGGAAAAATTGTGTGCTAATTAAGTACGTAGCGAATTACTTTTTAATAAAAGCTTTTTAATATTTTATTTTAAACATTAAAATGAAGATTTATATAACTATGACCAAGCTCTTAAGCCCTATGCTCCAATGGGGTATACAGAAAATGATGATGATGATAAAGCTCTTTTTTACATTTTGTAGCAAAAACATTATCTAAGGTCTTGGTAACATAACAATCCAACTATTTTATTTCAAATAGCTCCACTTCAAAAATGAATTATTTTTGAAAAATACTCTATTTTGGGCAAATTACCTCACATTACATAAACATTTTGTCGATTTTTCACATTTAATAAAAATTTGAAATCAAAATTGTGCAATCGTAAATAGCAAAGCATGCCTCATATGAAAATTACTTTTAGTTTATAAAAATTTTAGAATAAACATGAATTGCTGTCTTGAAATCATCGTTTAGTTTGTACAAGTACTAGCAATCATTAGTGGCTTCGAAAAAAGGAAGAGTATACCAAGAATAAAAGCGCATAATTTCGAAAATAATTTAGACTTCTGTAACAATAATTTGTTTAACTACCTCAATATTGATTGATCTATCTTTTTAGTTGAAAATTCGCATATTAGGGCCGCCTTATTAAGAATAGGAAAAAAACAAAAAGACGACAGTAAATCAAACTTACTATTAATTTTGAAGTCTCACCTTTGTTTTAAGTAGCTTCCTATTGTCATCAAATATTATCAAATATTTTTATGCAACAGTCAGAAGTTGGAACTTGGTTGGTCTTTTGTTTTTCACTATGTACTTTAATCAAGTACTCGTTCTAGCGCTTATTTTAGTAATTATTTTGTGCAATTTAAAAAAGCTTTTAGAATATTTTTGTTATAACGCTTATAATCCAAACATTCGTTTATTCGCTATCATGGTTATATTTTTTTTTTTATGAAATGCAATTTCATTTCAAGTACATTGCGGCTCATTATGCAAATGCACTTGATGCAAAATAAAGCAATTGACAGTTGTAAAACGTGCGCTTTATTTGATAGCTAAAAGTTCTATCTGAAAACCCGAAAAAAAATGGCGAACAAAAAAGCAGGGCGCAAACGACTTTGAGATACCTTCTACCACCACATTATGTACAAGGGAATTATGTAACTGCATTGATACTACGTAATATATTATATTTAATAACAACACGTCAATAATAAAATTATATCAGAAAATTAAATTTGTTAATTTTAAATTGTGTAAAATATAGTGTTATTAAACTGGTGGGGGTTAGGGAGGCATAGCAAAAAAAACTTAGGTGTGGTCATGTGGTACGAAGTACCTTTCGCTTATTTTTTTTTGAAGAAATGTAATTTAAGTTTCATATAAGTTTATATATAATAGTAAATGGTTTATTAAATAAAAAAAATAATAAATAAAAAAAACTATGTTAATTTCATATAAAAAAAAATGTGGTACAGTCGAGGCGGTGCCGGACAGTGGAATACCCTGTACCTTATGTCTCGCAAACAATTTTTCCTGCATATTCCTTCTACGAACTTTCCAATTGGAATTTTTTTTTTTTTTGATGAAATTCGATATTTATAGCTATAAGTTCCCTAAATTTTTACCGATTTTGATGAAACTCGAATGTTACGTCAAAGAAGTTATTTAAAGTATATGGGGTAAGTTTCAAGTTGGTATGTTGAGGGGTGTGGGAGAAAACACGCCAAATCGATTGCGGGGGGTGGTGGGACCGCATCGATAAAATTTGAATGTGGATTTGTTCATTAGAGCCACATGAATCAGTTTACCAAAAATTGTGATTCTAGGTCACTTGTAACCATAATTACGAGGAGTCAAATATTGATGCACTTTATGGGCAAGGGGCAGTGAAATTTGTACATTTTTGACTATAACTTTTTCTGTATTTGTCCGATTTTGTTCATTTTTTACACATAGATGCATGTATCCACAACGCATCGCTCTGTTAAATTTCAGGTGAAAATACTAAACGGTGTGGCTAAAAACCGCGAAACTCTACTGCGGGGGAACGGGGAAAGATATTGACATGATTCAACAAACTATATCTGCTTAGGAAATATGCGCACCAGCTGGTAAAGTTCCGTGTCTCTAGCTCTTATAGTCTCCGAGATCTAGGCGTTCATACGGACGGACGGACGGACGGACGGACGGACGGACGGACGGACATGGCTCACCCGAGGTTATGATAAGCATTTTGGTATAAAGGACTTGGGGTCTGCCACGCCTCCTTCTGTCCGTTACATACATTGCACAAATCTAGTATACCCTTTGTACCTATAGGTACAGGGTATAATTATTGACATTTGCTTTATAAAATTTATAAATAAAATAATAAAAATAAAAGCTGAGCATCGAAAAATAATTACCAAATTATAAAATATATCATGTATAATAAATAATTTTATTCAAAATGAGAATTAAAAAAATAATTTAAATAAAAATTTGTCTCGAACGTGAAATAGAGCCAATCAACTACTCTTATCTCAAATTTTTTTCCACAATTATTTGCAGTTTAGTCGATCTCTCACCAATACGCCAAAAGCATACCTCACACTGCTGCGTAACGATTTACTTATCATTTTAGTATAAGCTCCGTATAAGAACTTCATCCTAATAAAATTGTTCAGCATATGAGAAATGAGTCCGACATATGAGTCCGAATCACAAATTTTGTTGCCGTAGCTCATAAGTTCTCCAAGATATGGGCATTTATACATTCTATATTAAACAAATCGGTACAAGCTTAGTATACTCCTAACCCGAAGGGTATAAAAGGGTATAAAAGAACCCTATTATGATTTTCTGCGTTGACAATCATCGCTGTCTAGGCCAAGTGGCACTCGAGTGTGCAGTTATGCTAAGCTCAAGCAACGGTAGTTGCATTTTATAGAGTGCGCCTGTATACGTGTTTCTAACGGAAACGGAAGCTGTCGACATGAACAGACATGTGTGCAAGGGTGTGTGTGTGTGTGTGTGTTTGTGTGTGTGCGTGCATATAACCTGTCTGCAAGACACTTGAAAGCACACTCACAGGCGTTGATGGCATAATAGACTGCAATTAAGTGAGTCACTTGAGCTGACAAACACACCACAAGGCTATGCGACAGTAGCTACAGATACAGATACATCTAACACTAGAGATAGGTTTATCTAACTACAGCCTTTGAGTACGGTCTCTGGCCAAGTATCTGATTCAAGTTGATTGTGCACTTTGAGCATAAACATTGCAAATATTTAATGTTTATTTAATGAAATTGCTTCAGAGCAATCTTAACTTAATTAACTCTAATTTACTGGGCCAGTAAATAAATGAGTGTTGAGTTTATAGTTTACTCATAGTAGTAGCTCAATTTAATTGAAAGGTTAGATAGATTGCAGCTATAGATTTCGGATTGTTATAGCAGTAAACTGCAGAAAAGGTATACAATGTTACTTTTAAGGAATTTTAATTAAAATTAACTTAACTAGCAATATTTATATTATTTATATTACGAAAATCGTTTGTTGCTCAACTTTATTTGTGGCTAATGTGCTTTTGATTGAGAACATTTAATTGCTTTTTAAAACATATAGCAGAAGAGTGTTTTTTGTGGGCTTTTTCGACCTTGGAATGGATCAGCTGTTTGCAAAAGTTTGCGAAATGCGCAGGATGGGAAAAAAAAATTTTAAAAATGAGCTCCCGAATTTACCAGCCGAAAGTTTTTCTATTTTATTAGGCTATTTTTTATTTATTTAACAATTTGTTTATCTTATTAATTGCTATGATTGCTGGAGCTTTGGCAATCATCATAGAATTTCTGCTACACTTACAAATTAGATAGTTGACGCGACATAAAAAAGTGTCAGTGGAATTTTTGGCAACAATTGCTATGTATTTGCAAATTCGCGCAATGATTTAAATTATAATTTAAATAAAATTTATTATTATAAGTATGCATTGAATGACGTTGGAAAAGGAAGGCCAATCGAAATTGCAAATATTGTGCGTGCGTGTGAACAAGTGCGCATTAGGGTGGCCGCCGCTGGTATGGAGGGTTTTTAAACCGTCGATATCAAAACCGCCACCCCCTAAAAAGTTTCCTTTTTACCTGCATATAGCGCCTATAAAATTTAAAAACGATGCGAATGTATTTGATGGTCGCGGGAATAGGTCAAAGGTCATAATTTGCATTTTTCCGTTTTTGACTGTATTGTTCTACATAAACTTTAAAATCTTGTTTCCAATCAAACAAATTATGGTTCAAAAGGTCTCATATCTATCAAAACATAATTTTAAAAAAATATAGAGTCGCCCCGAATAAATTTGGTAAGCTCTAAAATTGATTAAATTGACTATTTACACCAGTTTACAAATAAAAACAAAATTTGGTATCCTTAACATTTTTGAATCGTTTCTTTAGTAAAATGACATGCTAAAACCGATAATGCAGTAAAAAAATTGAATCGTTTCTGTAGTAAAATGAACAAGTTGAAAAATGAAAAAAATTTCATGAAACAGGTTTCGATTAATTTTGAAAAAAAAACGTTTTTCGAAATTAGAAAAAAAAAGTGCCTCTACTTAACAGCAAATATCTCTGGTTGTACTAAAGTGATAATTTTTTTACTGGACTGTAGATAATTGAATTACCCATTGATTATATATGAAACATGTTTTTGTCAAACTTACGGCTTGGTCGCTATTTATGCATTCATATGAAACTTTTTTATGACCTTTGACCTATTCCCGCGCCCATCAAATACATTCGGATCGCCTTTAAATTTTACAGGCGCTATATGCAGGTAAAAAGGAAACTTTTAAGGGGGTTGTATTATTAAAATCGTGAGATGTTGCAAAAATGGCCACCCTAGTGCGCATGCATCTGCAATTTTTTTTTTTTTATGTGCAGTGAGCGTAGTCAGTGTAAGCTTATATGTGTGTGTGTGGGAAAGATTGGTCTCTTTGATCTCTTGTTGATCCTGTTTCTACTGCGCGATGATCTCTTGTTGATCCTGTTTCTACTGCGCGAATACTGTGCGTGGGTGGGAAAAGGTGCGCCGATGTAAGACGGTGTACGTGGATGGGGAGCAAAAATCGCTCTCATTGGCTTATTTTCCATTTCATATTAAAAAGAATAAGTGTAAACGGCACAGCTAATATCTGTTTTTATTACATTTAAATATTAACTTAATGCAATTTATTCTGTTTTTTTATTATATTAGTTAACGTATCTTCATGTTAATGTAATGGCACGGAAATAATTAAATACATTAAGCGATAATTAATTAAATTATATTTGTAAAAAAAAAAAATAAGCATATGGTTACGCAGTTAAGTAAACATGTTAATGTTTTAAATACTTAAAAATAAAAAATAAATTATTTTCTTACGTGGGAATAAATTTTCTGTACCGAAACAGTAAGTAATTAATTGTTTAGTAGTTGTCAAAAAATGGTATGCAAAGTATAATCCCTAGCAAAATTTTGTATATTTTAGTCTACATGAGACTACATACGGATCTTGGGGCTGTATCTTCTTCGCAAAAAGTTTTACAAATTCATTGATCTTTTCCAGTTTATTGGAGAGAGGGTCTGGATGGCACACATTTTTACCTATAAATTTTAAAGTTTTCATCCGATTTTAAAATTGTTACGGAATACTATTCCTAGAAATACGGCTAATAATTGTATATAGACAAGAATCGACAAACTTGTATATCCAGTTTTCTACCAAAAGTATTATAAAAATCAACTGGACAAAAATGACGAAGACACGGACAATCAGAATGACTGAAAAGGATAAACAATTTCATAGATTCAGACAAAATTCAGTCTTTTTTTGAAGTGTTTTTTGATTTATACTTTTTTATGACAACATTTTTTTTTAATTAGTAACTTTTTTCTAGCCCGTTGAAAATTTTGGGCAAAAATTTGCCTTCTGATAGATATTGTGTCGTGACCCGTCTAAGATATCTCCAGCTCAACAAACTAAATTAACGACTTTAAAATAAAAAAAATGCAAATAATATTAAAAAAAAAAATTATTTTTGTAATACAAACCTATTGACAGCTCAAAATAAAAATAATAATAAAGGTGTCAAAATATTCAGTACTTTAGCGACAAATAAAAAGTGAACAATACAATTTCTTAAATTAATTTAATTAAATTTTAATTAAAATTCAATTATTTGATCCCAATACAGAAGAAACTAAATGGGTCTGCATCAAAATATCTTTCAGCTTAGTACAAAACTTCCGCATGGTTCTGCCGTGGATATAATAAATCTATTATGCTACACAAATATTTTAATTTGAAAAAGCATCTCTGAGATGGAATTATACAATAAAAGTATTTTAAATGCGCTAAGAAAAAGTTTTGTTTTTAATATTTCTTAAAACTTCAAACTTAACCGAAAAAACAAAATCATGCTCACTTGATATGCAAAACTACCACTCTAACCAATATTCTGCTGCAATTTCCATTTTAAGCCAAATTTCAACAAACTCTCACCAACATGAATTTAATTTCAAAAACAATTGCTATTTTGCTATCCGCAAAAGTTCAGCATTTCAATTTAAATGTTTAAAAATTCTGTTGCAAAAATTTGTTAAATTTTTGTCTTGGCAAAAACTATTTGAAAACAATTAGGCAACTATTAAACTTCCAAGAAGAAAAGTCACATTTCTGCCACTTGACTTGCAGACGATTAGCCAGATGAGGACGGATAGTGTAAAACGTAATATGGAAACTGAGTCTCAACAAAGTTGTTGCTGAGTTTAAAACTTTTTTAGCTTTAAAATTGAAATCAATTCAAGCAAACAATTAATTGCAAAGCAATTTCCGAGTGACAAAAATACGCCTGAAGTAAATTCCAAGTCTTAACTCAGTCAGTCAGCCAGAAATTGATGCCCCGAGTAATGCTCATGTGTTGCTTGCGAAGCCCCTAAAGCGTTTAAATCAGTTCAGACATTGCACATACGCAGTGTTGGCCATAAAACTTGAGTGAAATATAAGATTTATTTGCTTGTAAAGTGCAAAACTTTTATTAAGTTACAAACTTTAAAATTGAAGCTGTCAATTGATACATATAAGAATGGGTGTTTATTATTAGGCTATTTAGTGGCACTGGGTGGACAGTTTATCACTTAGATAACCTTAAATACATATGTACCTACTTACATTTCAAAATCTTAAAAAAAAATGTTGGTAGAAAGGGAATCTTGTAGAGCTTATGTGAGCTACAGCACAACATCAACTAAATCTATTAAATTATATAAGATTTTTTAAATTCATCATGGCGAATCCAAAACGTCGGATTCAAAATGTAGGACCAAGCGACACAGTTGACGATCCATAAGCGACTTATAAAATTCGTTCAGAAGCATGTTATGGATCTGCCATCTGAATGTTCAAAATCTAATAACAGAATCATAATCAGCGAATCCAAAAACACATCTATAAAAACTTGTATCACATCAAAAAAAATTTTGGAGAGTCCACCATTTTCGATTTGCTCTTTTTGAATTTTGAGAATCAGAAGAACCTTTACATATATAGTTTTAGGTGAGTGCAAACTTTCTTTCCAATTGATTAGCCAAAATTGATTATTTCTCTCATACATTTTTTTTTTTTTTTTTTTTTTTTTCATATTTTTTTTTATTTGCAAGCTGTCTATTGACATTTAACAAATTTTGTAATAATATTATAAATTTAACAGGATTGGTTACGCTCCATTGAGCAACACCAATTTATATTAATTAAATGGTATATATTACATTACATTATTTATTACATTATTGTTTTAAACTCTATACGGAAGATCGAGTACATGAAACCTTTTTAGACGCCTAGTATCTCTGCTATTGTCTAATAGGTTTAACGCTAATGGGTTATCATGGTAGTTTAGTCTATTTATATATCTTTCAGCTCGTTGCTTAATTTCTTCTTTAACTAGTAGAATATTGAGGTCTTTGTGAATTTCATAATTGCTGACAAACCAGGGAGCCCTGACTATGCTTCTAAGTGTAGTCGATTGGTACCGTTGGAGGATTTCGATATTGGACGTACTTGCTGTTAACCAAAGTTCCATTGCATATGTCCATACCGGCTTGAGAACTGCTCTGTAAAGCCGTATTTTATTATCCATACTAAGCTAAGTTCGCGGACCTAGAAGCCAATACATTTTTCTTGTTTTAATTTTAAGCTGCATTTGTTTTGATTTTATATGCTTAATCCAAGTGAGTCGCCGATCCAAATGCACTCCAAGGTATTTGACTGATTCTTCATCGGGTATGGACACGCCATTCAAAGTCACAGGAGGGCATTTTCCTCGTTTCATTGTAAACGTAATTTGGACTGATTTTTGAGTGTTTACTAAAATTCTCCATTTTTTCAGCCATGTTTCAATCAAACCAAGTTGTTCTTGTAAATTTTGTGACGCCATGGCCGGAAGTGCGCTGTTTGAAATTATTGCTGTGTCATCGGCATAGGTTGCAACTTCAACATTGTTTTTTATGGGAAGGTCCGCAGTAAAAATTGTGTAGAGCACTGGTCCAAGGACACTACCTTGAGGAACTCCGGCGTTTATTGAGTACAGTTCCGAGTGCTCATCAGCATGTTGTACATAACATTTTCGATTGTTGAGGTATGACTTGAGGAGTAAGAAAAACGGTGCAGGAAGTCATTTTTTTATTTTATAAAGCACACCTGCGTGCCAGACTTTGTCAAATGCTTGCTGAATATCCAGAAATAGCGCTGCGCTGTACTGTTTGTTTTCAAATGCATCCACTATCTTTTTAACAATACGATGGCATTGTTCAATTGTACCATGGCCTCTTCTGAATCCAAACTGATGTTCGGGTATGATGTTGATGGCCTCTAAAACCACTGCCATTCTTCTCAAAAGTATTTTTTCAAATACCTTAGCGAAGGTCACCAGCAAACTAATGGGACGATATGATGACGCGTTTTGTTCAGGCTTGTTTGGTTTTGGCAGCATTTTTACTTTTAAAATAAAATTTAAAATATAAAAATTGTTTTTAAAGAAATCGGAAAATAAAAAAAATTATTTTTGATTGCGCTGAAAAAGTTATCAAATCAAAATCAAAAATCAAGGTAAATTTATACGCTGAAACTGAAATTCAATGAACTTTCATAATCAAAAAAGGTTTTCGGACATACAGTAAATAGGCAAATTTTTTTCAATGCATTCCAAAATGGCTTCAAAAATGTAAGTTGTCTCACCTTTTGGCTTGTAAGTTGTCATACATCTATTTTAATTTTTTTATATTGCTATGTTATTTATATGACTGTTTTATTGTGTGGAATTGTCATTGAAACTAATTCGAATTGTTTTTAATGCATTTTTCTGCAATTTTCGGATATATTTTTTCAATATTTTCTATAACAATTAATTTTTAGTCTGGCGACCCAGAAAAACCGATCACAAAAAACCACAATTTTGACTTCTCTGGAAAGTTAAATTTTTCTTGTTTCTTTAAATCCAATTTAATGCTCAGTTAAATTTAAAATCAATAAATTTTCATAGATTTTAGCAATCATGCAATTTTATTTCAGTTTTCTTAAATTTTCAGCGATTTTTGCAGATGTGACAACTTACAAGCCTTTTTTTTTTGATGGTCGTTTTCAAGCTCTTTTGAAAATTGTCTGTAAAATGCTTATTTTTATATTATTCAAATGATCCGCTTACTGTGGATTATAGCGCTTTCTTTTCTCTTTCCAACGGTATATATGTATAGCCAAAAAAGTTATGATATGGCAACTTACAAGCCTCTCCCCTACAGCTTAACTTAATATATTGTAAATAAAAAAAACAAAATTTTTGATCATTGTAAATATTCAATAAAAATTAGAAAAACTTACAAAAAAACTACTCAAAATCAAAAAATAATGATGATCAACTAGCATATTTTTTAAAAACCAACTAAGATGGTCAAGTTTTGTTTTCTGTAACCCTATGCTGTTTTAATTTTAAAAGCATTTAATCGGGATAGATAGACAGAAATTTTGTGCTTCAGTGTAGACCCAGGTGTTACTTAAAACAACTACAACCAACACGTAAATCGAATATCAATATAAAAATATTATTTCGTAGCCGTTGGATCTTGTTTCGCAAGCCTCGGTTTTTATAAAAATGTTTATGTTTTCAAAGGGACTAAAAATTAAAAAAAAAAAAAAAAATTCTTCTTCTGCTAACATCTTCATTTCAAAAAAGTTCGAATAACAGTACTTCAAAAAAAAAACATATTTTATATCATCCCAGAATAAATATCCAATTTTTTTAAATCTATGTGAAATTGTATTCAAAGTAATACATTTGCATCAATTTTTTAGTTATTTCAGTGGGCAAAGCCTTTCAAGGGAAATGTACAATTTATTTTGAAAAATTCGGCGAAATGTTTACGAATCATTTTCAAAATGTCCTGTCATTGGCTTAGAGTCGAAGTATTGGATGATATTATTTTGTCTCTATGTGTACCTATATAATGTAATATAATGTAATATTATGCTTTTTGATGTTCGATGCTCCAAAATATTGCGCATACGTTTAGAATCTAGGACGATTTTTGAAATTCAATTTATACAGCATTATTTTTCTATAGGGTGCATATGTTTTAAGCAGGGGTGTCCAGGTCCATCTAGCTCATTTTGTTTTTGTAATTGCTTTTAGGCATAGGCAATCAATGTAATTCATGCAAGGCTCTTTTCATATGCCAATACAAATTAAACTCACAATTTGGCGCGTTCGCTCTCTTACTCTCTGCGCTCTCTGAGCTTATGAGCAACAACACTGGCTTATAATTTCGTTTGTGCTCTTTGAACTCTTGCACTTCTAAAGGGTCTTTAATTCAAAATGTAACTTATTTTTAATTTAACGTATTTTAGAATTAAGTTTTAGTCAGATTTGTTAACTCAAAGAAAAATGACTTCGACAGAGTTAAAGCGTCCAAAGAGTAGAGCACTTGACTCTTATAACAGAGTGAAACTATGTGAAATTTATTTATGTGAAAAACTCACATAAATTATGCAGTTAATTAATAGAGTTTATCTCCCTTTGCACCTTATTTGACACTATCGCTTAAGTTTTAGAAAGCCTCAGGCCAAATGCTTACTCTTTCTCAGCTTCGCAAATGTGATTTATCAAACCAAATCAGGGCATATGAACATAATAATAAATCATATTAATAAGTAGCACAGTTTGTTAATGCCTTTAAAGCAGACAAGACTCCAGAGACGTGCCCTGATTTCTTCCTTATCATTTCAATAATCTGTGGCATAGACACTAAGAACTGGCAGACAGTGGAAAGCTGGGGCAGCACTCAGACCTGGCCTCATGTTGATTGTTTTTATAAATACAAATTGGTAAACAAGCAAAATTACAACCAGAACCCAGACAAACTCGGAGCACACAAACTCATCTCACATCTCAAATTCGCACAATTTTGTTCATTTTCGTAAAGACTTTGGAATACAGTAAAGCATTTAAAGTTGCTTGCACAAGAATTTCGGAAGGAAAACCTGCTCCAGGCAATTTTCTGTTCTGTTTACTGTTTGTTGCTGTCGGTTAACATATTTTATTGAATTGGCACACATCCTAATAGCCTCTCGATATGCTTTAAGTATTAGAAGAGCAGTTGTGTATGGATTGTGTGTAGCAGTATCTTAGATAGGGGGGTGGACTAGAGATTGAGTCTACCAAAATTATGGTATGTTAAATAGAATTCTTCTCTAATTAGCATAGTTTTTTATAGAGCAAAGCAATATTTTAGGTTGGTCATAATCGGGTTGAGATTGTCATGTCCACCTGTCTAAATGAATGCTAAGATTTAGGTATCGTAATAGATACCTTTGAGCAGAATGCCCAGGTTTGGTCCTAGCTCCTTCTCAGTTTGTTTCAAAAACGAATCGAAAAATATTAAGCAATTTGAAAATGTTTCGATTCCTCGGATCGTACAGCTTTAACCTTAAATTTTGAAGTTAAAAGTTGTAAAGATTGTTTTGTGGTTAGGGTATCGAATCTATTTTAGGACTTCTACTGACTAAAAAATATTCTTCCTAAATTATTTAGAAGTGTTTTCGCAGCTCTTTATGTATAGGGTTTTTCCGGGAAGTAGGAGAACTGATTATTTCCTTGTGGATAGACAGACAGCCGAGAGTTTTTCCGCCCGGTGTTGCTAGTTTGGGTTTAAAGAAAAAGTTGTTTCCACAAGCTTTGAAAGTTCCCTCAATCATAACTTTTTTGGTTACTGGGGCACACTTAAATGTCTCCACTTCAGACAAAAGGCTTTAATGAGCCAGTCGATTTGAATATCGTGATACACAGTGAATTTTCTGGGACTTTTTGCTCTTCCCTCTCCTCAAAACCGCACTAAAAAAAACATAATCACAACAGGCCGCGACTGGGGAGAACAAGGGCCGCCTTCCAGGAAGCGAAGGAAAGGTGAAAATCCCGCTATCCGTGGTGTGTGGAAGCAGATGCCTCGTATTTGGAAGAATATTAAGTCTATATTTCTCTGATTATATATTTTTTGACTCAAAAAGCAGTCGAACTTTTTGAACAGACCCTGCATTTCTCATTAGAAAATGGCAAAGCATATGATGTCATTAAAACAGTCAAAACTTACAAGCTTTTATTCCCCTCAGGTTAAAAGTCGGAAGATATATTAAATTTGTAGAAGTAATACCAGTCATAAAAATTAATGAAAATGCTTTTACTAATTTATCATGGCATAGGTAGGCATATATGACGTCATATAAAAGACCTCTATGGTTCCTGTTCAGCAGATTATTCCGTAAAAAGCTGAAATTAGATTGATTTAAAAACCACTCAAGGCATACCTTCAGATTATCTAAGGATTAAAGCGGAATTATGTCTACGGAATCAAAATCACCCATCTTTTGAATTTTAAACAATTAAAAAAGAATTTACCTAAAATATAAAAATGAAATATTCGAAAAATATTTACAACAGAAAGGATAAAAATGCAATTAAAAATTTTGACTTTGTATTGTTCGGTTCCAACGCACTATCTTTTTTTTTTTAAAGGGAAAACTTATTTTTTTTTACATAAATATATATTTATTAATTTAAATTTTAATTATTAAAAAAATAATATTATAACTAGCAGGGCAAAGAAAAAAAAAAACCTTAGACCCTGAGTCTGATTTTTTTTACATAAATATATATTTCTTAATTTAAATTTTAATTATTACAAAAATAATATTATAACTAATAATAGAATAGGGCAACCTAAAACAAAACCTTAGACCCTTCTATATCAAAAGAAATATGTTTATACTATTAAAAAAAAAAAAATTTATATTTTTAAACTAATATTTATAGATTTCTTTATAATCAAAAATACAATTATTTTTATTTTATTTTTCTTATTTATAATAACTTAAAATTGGACTACGCTGCCTATGTAGGTAGTAGTAAACAAATTATATCAAAAAAAAAAAAAAAAAATATGTGTAATAGTTGTGTACATGTATGTGTTATGCTTTATATATATTTTTAAATTTTTACCCCATGATACATATCCCTCATCACAAAAAGTATCTACGCCACTGTTGCTTGAAGCTTTCGTATGAATTTTCAATTTCTTTTCAACAACAAAATCTATAGGTATAAATTTAGTCATACAGCCAAGTGTGTGTGTGTATGTTATTGTATGTGTCAATGTAAACGTCTGTCTTTCTGTCTGTATCTGTGTGTGTTTGTGTGTTTGGTGTGCGTGCCGCGTGCCGTTTCCCATCGCCTTGTCTGCCTTACACTAAGTTGTCAAAGTTGTCAGTCGGAAATCCCCGTTACATCATATAAGGAGACAACGCACGCGTTCAAGCACAAACATTCCCACACACGCAGACAATAGCACACACACACACAGATACACTTACTCGGAAATATCGAAATAACAAAATTATTGTTATTGTTTGGTCGGCCTGGTAAAAGGAAATTGCATGGATTTGGCTGTCTCACACTCAAGTGCGTGTTTTAAGGATGTCTCGTTCTCGCTGAATGTCTTAGCGTGTGTGTGTGTGTGTGTATATATATTTGTGGACTTGAGTGTGTGCAGTTTTAAAACTGACAACAGGATTACAACAATGCCAAACAAGCAACAAATTAATATAAAAAAAACAGGAAATAAACTTGATTGTGGGCAGACAAGCTTTAAATACTCTTTGAGATGCGTTTAAATTGATTAGATATAATATAATAAGCATATATATACATATTTTAAAATTAAATCCTATATAAGTAGGTACTATTTGTAAATATAAAGCGCCTTATTACCGCCTATTCGATGGTTTTGAAATGAAAACAAACGTCCTAATTAATAGATAGATACTGTAGCTAAAAAAAAGAATTAAAAAAGGATATCGTAAGATTGAGGGTTTATGTGAACTTACAGGAGCTGATGAAAGCAGTTTATGCATCTGTCAAATATGTTTATCAATTTTAATCGACTACCCCACAACTCCCACATTACGACCAACTTATACACAACCCGCGCGTACCCCTGGTCACCGTACCAGCACCTACTCAAAAATTTCCTACAAAATTTCTTAATTACTTATGTTTAGTAGGGAAAATTATTGGTAGTTGGTTTGTTAATAAAATTATGTCTATAAACCTTCTAGGATCATGATATTTACAGTCTTAATTTTTACAAATAAAATGTTTAAACAAAAGATTTTCACATTTATGATATTCATATATTATTCAGTAAGTAATTCCTATCAAGGCGAACATCTTTAAATGTAGAAAAATTCTTTATAAGTGTATAGGGACAAAAGTAAGTAATTGGATCGCTTAGTTGTGTATGATATGTGGTATATTATATTATAAAAACTATATATATAAGTAGTATATAATTCCATTCAAGGCGAATATATCTAAACGGGCACAAGTGCTTTACTATTTAGGAGCAAAAGTAAGTAATTCGGCCTCTTAAATTTTAATGCTTTTCATATATTTTACACAGGTACTTGCCAGTATTCACCACATGAATTTTTATTTTTTTTTAATTCCGATTATTTATAAAGTTATTGGTGCCTGAATATTTAGGTTTTTTAAATAGTCATACATACGAACGAACAAAATACTTGTATCTTTTTTTTAATGACAGATAAATTTAAGAAAAATTTTTTTTTTTTTTCTAATTAATAAGTTATGTTCCCTTTACTCGAAAACAGAGCTCGTACAAAACTGTCAACACTTTCAGAGTGTCCGAAAAAAACATTCATTTCCGAACACTTTAAAAAAAGCAAGTCTCAGGCAAAAGTGTCTGTGAAAAACACAACCGAAATAAAACCGAAAAAATTGGTCTTGTTCTGAGCGGAACACTTCTGAACAAAAACACAATTGAGTGTGTTTTGTCAATTGCTTTTTTTAAAGCTTTTAAAGCACTTTCAGCAAAAGTGTCTTTTGCGTATGTGTGCGTGCTTGTGTGAGTCGCCTGTGTTTTACTTCGTGCATGTACACAGATACGAGGCGTAGTGTATAGCTCACTTCGGCTTGCTTCGGCCTCGTGTCTTCGTAAATGCGAGAAGTAAAGCACAGGCGACTTACACAAACGCGCATACACACGCAAAAGACACTTTTTTGTTTAAGAAACGGTCTGAGGCAGACAGTTTTTCAGTGAGCGCTTGCTCAAAGTGTCTCGACATAAGTGTTATTCAGAGAGAGACACGTTTGTTTTGCTAAGCCGAAAACACGGAACAAAACCAAAAAGCGAAACGAAAAAAGTGTTCGGCTCAGTTTGTGACAGTTTGTGTTTTATTTGTTCGGTTTTGGTCGTGAACGCATGGGAAAAATGGGTAGATAGTTTTTTTCGAGGTCTGCTCGAAAAGAAGAATAATGACATTTTATCAGTGTCATTCACTGCAAAAGTGGAAGAAATGGAAGAATAATAAGTTAAAACTTGCTACATTTTTTTCCTACGATACAATTTTTCTTTGCTTTCTTTTTTAAAAGAATTGTAGAATATAAAAACTACGTCTGCAATAAAATCTTCTAGACGGGTGCAACAGTTTTTCTCCGTCTTTATAATGGTTTTACTGATTTTTCGTAATACATTAGTTTTAAACATTTTTTTAAGAAATTCAAAATTTTCTTATAGTCCCTTTCTTATTTTCTAGCAGACTTTGCATAATTAAGTGTGTAGAGATTAAGTTTTCCCTCAATATTGGTTTATAGCCTCATCTGCGAAAAGATTGGTTGTCAATAACTAAATAAAAAAAAAGCCAAAATTTTTAATTTTTAAAAAAAAATTTGTGGATAAATTTTATTTCATTATTTAATAAAAAAAAACATAGAAGACCACGATGGACCGACCTAGTAGAGAGCTAAAACCAGCCTTAAGACAAGTTTAAGTTTAAGTAGCCCATCACGGATGTTCCAGCTACTTGGGGTAGATTGGCAATTCCATATTGACAATTGCAATCAATCATTGTATTTTTGAGTAATTGCAAAATAAAGTTACCTTCAACTTGTAGTATATTGAGATTCATCACGATGCTAAATATCTCTACTTTAATACCATGTAAACTTCACGACAAAGTTAATGCAGCCTCCCCAAGCCAAAATAAAGAAATAAAACATGTGTCAACAATCAAAAAAAGAAAAAAAATAAGAAATCCAAAAGAGAGCAAAAAATTGTGAGCGCATCTTTATGCTCAGTAAGCATTCATTAATGTTTTCTTACAAAAGAAATTAAATTAGTGGCAATAACAGAATAATTTCCTGCATTAATTTAATAAAAAGAGCACCGAAAAGTATGCTATACAAATTTTAAAAAGCAGACAAATTAGGCAGGCTCAGACAGTCGCTTTGTTGCTGTTGTTGTAATTGTCATTGTTGCCATACAATGACCGCCATTTTCTTAAGACTAACAAATTGAGTTGTTGCCCTTTGTTATTGTATTTATTGTTAGTTGGAGGGAATTTTTGCGAAATTATGCAAAATTAGTCACTTTATCTAAGAATATGTACGCTTATTAATTTTAGTGGAATTTGTAAGATACTACTTGGCACAGCTCCAGATAAAATATATTTAAAAGAAGCGAATAACTGGATAAACAACGAAAAACTTGTCAAAGAATTTTTTTTGTAAAAATAGTCTTCTTATTCGTTTTGTAGCACATCAAAAATAGTTTCCATGAAGACGTATCCCTCGCCAATGCCAGCAGCTATCTACGTCACTGACTCCTTAGTATTGTTATTATTGTGGCTGTTTTTATAATGCACGCAATAAAAAGCTAATACTGTGCAAATTGTGCCACGCCTACAAAACCCATTTTGAATGAAAGCTGCTTAAAAAGCAATTTAGTTGCAACATTTTAAAAATGTATATTATCCTGTGTTGGTAGACAGACACAGACAACTCCATTGAACAGCGTATTAAAGAAATATTTTGCAAATTGATTTATATGAAATTTATGCAGAATCCCGCCAAAAACCAACAATAAAATAAAAGCGAAAGGTAAAGCAACAAAATTTATAGAGCCCCTGCACCCGAAACAGGCAAGTCTTAGTCTGGCCAGACGGCCGGCATTTTGTCTACTCACCTGGAATCCTGTATACCATGCTCTCCCGTCTCCTGCACACGCATGGCATACAAATCCTGTGAGAACAGCTGCAAAAAGACAGCATAAAATGGCGGCATTAGTTATACATATATAAATACTATATACACATAGTACAAGCTGCCATTAGGCTTAAACTGCGGCCGCCTTTGATGTTCTAGTCATTAATGTGGCTTAATGCGCAGCTGACGTGTTTCATGTCTCAAACTCTTGCATAATTAATGCAATCCAAAAACTTAAATCATACAAATATTTCCTACATAAGATGATCAATAGTTGTCTGGGTTTCACTTACCTCGCCATTTTCCGGTGGATCCCCATTGCCAAATGTGGAGGCAACAACAATTAGCAGCGCCTCGTGCTCAATCGAAGATATATCATAGTCGGACATGCAATATATCTTAAATGAATAAACAATTAAATCGAGTATATGAGTACCCCACTTAATAAATGGCATCTACAATACTTAATAGCTAATAACATTTGTTGGGGTCTCTGTGTTAAACACCAAATGGCCAAAACTTTTATGCTCATTAGAGCACTAAACTAACCTGAACGTACACCGAGAGAAAAATCTTGTTAAGAAATTGAGTAGCTGAGTATACAAAAAAGAAGGAAATTTTTTTTTTCAATTAATGAAATTTAATAAAAAATGAAAAGAAGATAACAAAAAAATAAATAATATAATGATTTGCAACTATGCACAATGGGCCAGATTTTGGCCAAAAGCCCTCCAGACGAAATTTGGACACAATGACAATTTAATATGATTTTACACATATCAATGTATCCTGTGCACAACAAAAAAATATTAAATTTTAATTATTGGTTCTTAAGTAATTAGCCATCAAAGTTGGCATTTTGTATGTTTTTTACTTTCGCGATAATTTACAGAAAAAAAAAATTGCATTTACCATGATATATGCAGCTACGAAATCTTCATTCACTTTGTTATTCATAAATGTTACTTCAGAGAAAACATAAAATTGAGCTTAAAAACTTTTTGGTTTTAAATATATTCGAGTAGTTATGAAGATTTTGTAGGATTTTCATTATTTGGCTACTTTGCTTTAAGGGTACCTCCGACTACCACTCGATATTTGATCGAAAAAAATTTTATAAATTTCTTCACATGTCGGAAATTAAATTTTGTATCTAAAAGTTGAATATTAAAAATTGACCTCCAGGAAATTGTACTATTTTTTGAATTTCTTAGCTGCCTAAAAGTATGCTTTAATTTTTTTCATTTCAAAAGTTGTACTTAAATGTAAGAAAAATATACAATTTGAAAATTTTATAGCATACTTACAAAGGCGCAAATCAAAAATTGTAAAATTGATCAATTTTTAAGAAAAAACGTAAAAATGTAAATATTGATTTTTGAAAATTTTTTTCGGAAATTAAAAGAGCATGCAAAAACAAAATTATAACAGTTAAAAAACATATGGTCTTTTAGTAATTTGCTTCGAAAGCTGAAACTATTTGGGGCTATAACTTCAAAACCATTCAATATTTTGGGTATAGGCTATTTTTTCAATGTATGAGGTGCTCATATCTACCTCTGTGTGAAATATGGTCCAATTCCAATAAACTGCTTTTTTTTTAAATAAGTTAAACATTTTTTTAAATATTTTTCAATTTTGGCTTAGATTATCTATATCTTAAAAAAAATCTGAGTAGGCTCAAACTTAAATAATAAAAATAGCTCAATCCTTTACGAACACGTGTGTAAAATTTCATCACTCTAAAAAAATTATTATGGAAATTCCAGGGTTTTGGCCAAAATATGAGAATCTGGGCCCATAGAGCTATGTCTATATTCTAACGAACTAGCTTTCACATAAAAGATTTAAGAATATACTTATAAGAACGCTGGCCAATTTTTAAGTCGATATCTTTGTTTCAAAATTCAAAATTTTTCCCGGATTTTAAAATTTTTAAATTTCCCTTATTTTTTTGCATAATTTAGAATATTTGCAAAAATATCGATATCAAATAAAATAAATATATTTGAATAAATGGTTTGACTTTAAAAACAAAAATCATGGATTTTGAAAAAATATTTTTCGATTCCATTTCAAATCCCAGTCGCCTTAAACATATTTAAATAAATAAATAAAATATACAAAGAATATTTTTTTTAAGCAATTATCATGGATTAAAAAAAAAAAATTAAAACATAATTTATATTTATTCTTTAATTTTTTTATTACTTAAAATTAAATTTTATTTTTTTTTGTTATATTTTATAGATTTTCATTATCAACTCATTTGTCATAAGAAAATTAATATATTTAATAAAGTATAATAATAATGTTTTCATTTTAAAAACAAAATTCATGGATTTTTAAAAAATATATTTTTAATTTATTGGTTAACTATTCTTTTTTATCGAAATCAAGTCATATCTCTTAAGAAAATTAATAAATATAAATTAAATATAATAAAAATAAAGATTTGATTTTTAAAATAAGTAACATGGATTCAAAAAAAAAATAGATGTTTTGAATTAACTTATTACTAACCTAATCCGAGGCTTCTGAGAAGGCATTAAAATTAGCTCCAGGATAAAATTATTTGTTACGTAGTTATTAATGAACCTGACATAATGACATCACGGAATCGGATTCAATGACCCAAAAAATAATTAAAAAATCTTAATATTATATTTACCTACAAACTTAATAAATTTTTATTACCACATAAACAAGAAATATTACAATAATTTATAATAATTTTTGACACAAAAAAAATTTTGTACATAGATTTTTTTAAAAACCCATAAAAAATTTTTGTTTCAGGTTTTTAAACATTGTTGCACCAAATCAATTTAATTCGTATTTACACAATATAAAGATGGGATAAAAGGCGTGTTAAATAAAAATAGTGATAATATGAAAGATATTAAAAAAAAAAAATTTTAATTTTTAATTTTTTTTTTTTATTTTATCAATTTTTTAAAATTAAGTTTTAATTTTTTTTTTTTAATTTTTCAATTTTTTTAAATAAAATTTTCATTTTATATTAAAAAAAAAAATTTAGAAAGTACTATTGACCAGTTAGTTTAAAAAAATTGGTTCAGTAGTTTGGTCACAATTAAATAAAAAGATAAATACGTTGTTTTTTTTTTTCCAAATTAAGCCAAAGTGCCTTAAGTTTAAAAACTGAAATTTTGCAAATAAAATTTTTTTTCCTGTGAATCGATCTGCATTATGAGTTTTTAGAAATCGCTGGGTGGAATTTTCTATACCTCATTTAGCTACAACCTTTATTCTCAATTTTTTCTCTCTGTGTAATCTGCAACACGCACACCTTAAATGAACTTGTAAGCTGTATATCTCTATGTACGTATGTGAGTGCGTCTGAGTGTATGTGTATGGGTGTGTATGAGTGGGAGAAAGAGTGTGTGTGTGTGTGCTTGTGAGTATCTGTGGTTTGTAGCTACTTGCCGCTTATCCATTGAGCGACACTAGAGCAGCTGCTTTTTATGTCAAGTCTAAAGCATAGACTACGCCCACATGACTCTAATGCGCTTTAATGATAATACACCAGCACATATATATTCAGACTTATATACAGTGCTAAACTAACCCACACATAGAAGAGCGGAAACTGTGCTACCACAATTTGCTCTATGCTAATTTGTGTGGACCAGCGGCTAATGCGATTGAACTTGCCCTCGCTCTTCTGGGTCAAACCTAAAGGTGGAAATACATTTTAGCTCATTTTGGCTCATTATATGGCTTACTTTATCGTTTAGCAGGTTATATTCGTTGTGGGAAATATAAAGGAAGGAAGTGGACTTTAAGATATGCTTTTACCAAATTAATAGTTTTATAAACCCGCCTGACAACGCTAGTTGGTTACCTTTGTAACTGCTTAGGGTTAGATTGGGCTTTAATTTTTTTTATAAAACCTACGCTCTAATAATTATAAGTTACTAAAATGTAAGTTTTGAAATTTTAATTAATTTTTCCTATATATTCGTAGTGCTATTTCCACATTTAAGCGTATGCAGCATTCTCTAGCCGGAAGCCAGCCTCCCATACACGTTCCTCATTTGCTCATTTTGCGGCGTTTTTGGTAGAAGCATAGCGGAATCTAATTAGACCGCATACGTATACGTAATATTAGCCAAATTACCTGCGCATTGAATGCATGTCCCAGAAGTTCACATAGTTGTTTGGCATACTGCTCCGATTTGCCCGTTTCCGTTGCATATAAGACCGTTGCCTTGATGCGCTTTGACAAAGCACGTCCAAATAATTTCGATGTAAATTTCACAGCCCTGTAAGAGATAGGAAGGATGAGAATGATGAAAGCTGCTCTTTAGAGGGAGTCGTGCTTTATTCAGGCAAAGTCGACTACAAAGGCAATGTCAACTACACACACACACACACATACAACAAAGAGGCCCACACTCACACCTTAATACATGCATACATATTTATAAACTTGTTTAGTTAGTGCTTCAAAAACAGAGCCAGTAACGGCAAAGCTCTTAAAGGATAGTGCGATTTCTCAACAGCATCAAAGACATCATCATTATAACAATTGGCAACCCTGTGGAGCTAATAAAGCCTTTATGTATGGCAACACTCCCACACGCACACATAAGAGTTGGTATTTTGGTGGAAGCTTTTGTTGATTGGCATGGAAAATAATTGAAAACTTATGGCTGAAACTAAGGAAAACTTAAATGATTTTGGAAAATGTTCTTATTATCAAATTTGTAGTTGGAGCATATTTGTGTTCAACTAGAGTGTTAGTTCCTTTATCTGTTGAGGAGCATAGGGCCTCAACTAGTGGAACTACTTATTTATATATGAATATGTTTATATGTTTAAAGCGGTAAAACATTAGCTAGAAGATTTTATGCGTAGTGCAAACAGAACTTAAATTAACTAAGGAATAAAGGAAGTAAAAAATTTTTCGAGACATTGTTGAACTTTAAATTTTATGATGAAAAGCTTTGTGTGAGATATTTTCTGGGGAAGTAAATATTGAACCAACATATTAGACACACATTTTCATACTGTGAAAAGATTGTTTTATTTTATTTTTCATAGAATTGGACTCAATTCTATTTGGACAATGGCATTTAAGCTGATTGCTCATATGTAAAACTTATTTATTTAAATAAAGTTCAAGGTTTAGTTTGGAAAAGGCTGAAAATTAATTTTGATATAGATTTCGCATTAAAATGCAGACAACTTTGAATAGACCAAAAGCTAATAAAATGTCGTCCAACGACTATTTACAAAATTTAATTTAAAATTTAAACTTGTCAAAAATTTGGCTTAAAAGCTACCCAATGTTGTTTTGTGTAAGAGGGCGTGGTACTGCCAAAACCAGGGCTCTAAAATATTCATATGTATCGATGAGTGTATCTCTAATACAATCGTTTTGACACATGTGTATGCAAATTTTTGGCAACTTTATTGGAATATGTCAATTTTGGGCTTTGGTTTCTGATGTTTTCATAACCTTTCGAAAACAAAAGCACAAGTTCGTTTAAAATGGCCAAAACCACATTTATGTTTATATGTATATTAAATTTTTTTTTTTTTTTTAATTTTTATTTACAATCTGTCCTAACAATCAGTAAATTATATAAAATTATTGAAACAATAACAGGAGCAGCTAGTCTCCAGTGAGACTAGGTGCTATATGCAAACTAGTAGTAAACAAAAAAAAATAAGAAAATTCTGAATTAAAATCTGCTTGAAAGATCAAGGACATGAAATCTTTTAAGTCCTCTATAAGTTTGATTAGTATCCGTTGACTTTATGGCTAGATTATATACTTAATTAAATATTTTTGGGTAGTTTTAATACTAGTTTTACCGCTAAGGACTATCTAGTCTATGTGTGACTCCCACAGGGGTCAACCGGGACAATCTAACCTAATACTATTTTTTTACTTCTACGGATTGTTCATGTTAATCAAAAGTAGAAACATAGTACGACATTACTATTCTCAGACCATATTTTTATATGAATAGATCCAAATCCGAGGTCCGTTTGACTCCATGACGTCACGTTTTCGAGAGACTCTCAGAAACCTTAAAATATGTTGTTGTTTAAAGTATTTTGATTTTGAGACTAAAAGCGTTTCTGCACTAAATAAACCTTTTTAATTACGACCTTTGAATGGCTTATTTCAAAAAATACTTAGTGAGGGGCTAAAAAAAACTATTAATCTAAAAATAAATTTCCTAAATTGTGCAGGTACCTTGCAAAACTTATAGCATCCCTTCAGGAGCTACCCTGCAAAGGCATAGGAATGTCCATCATTTTAAAATCAATAACCCTGTCGTGATGGAGTTATATTGACTCCGAATTCAGATTCAGCGAGCCCAATATAAAAAACATGGTCTGCTTAAAAAAAAGACATTTTTTTTTTTTGCGGATCTCTAGAATTTTGTTGCATAATTAACTGAAAAAATTATTTGTAAATTATTGGTTACTCGAAAAAAAATATTTTCAAATTTCTGAGTTTATGTGGAAACGCACTGCGAATTTGGATTCAGCCAACCCCAATCACTGGAAGCCTTGATATAATTTTTATGTTTTTAAAAGTTATATTATAAGAAATCCAAAAATGCTATTCAAAACTCCTAATTCCGAAATTGGTTCTTTATTTCCAACTTTACGTACGAAATAGTCAATTACGAAAATTCATAATCTTAAAGTAACAAGTCAAGTCCACTATTTTTGAAAAAATTTCTTTGTATATAAAATAAAAATGTTCGATTAATTTCGAAAAAGTTACTCGCAAAAATTATTTTTTTAATGCCTTGTGAGAAATAAAGACAGTCTAACTATAATAAGATAATGTGAGAAGAAAAAGCAATTCACCCAACACCATACTCTGGAACTTTTCAGATCGAACGTCTTTTTCAAGAAATATAAATGCAGGATATTCCATGGTTGCATATCGCCACAACAAATTAAAATGTTTTTCACTAATATAGCTCTCTCTTAGCCCATGAATAAAAAAAAAATATTTTATTAAAGTTTTAGATGTTTTTGTGAAATTTTATCCGATAATGCCTTCAATATAACTTTTTCGACTTGAAACAGGAATTTTCTACTTCGTATAAACGCAAAAGTGAGGCGGATTTCTTAGTCTCCATATTTCAGATTGTTTTTTGTTTAGAAGGTTCAAAAGAAGACAACAACAGATGTGTGGAACACAGGAGTGGTGGAAGAAGGTGTACGTTCTTTTCTTAACGTCAAAACTTCATATAAAAAAAAATATCCCAAAAAAGGGAATTTTTTTTTTATATGAAGTTTTAACATTTCGTGCAGAATTTTTGCATGCTGCGTATGGGCTTTTAAAATCAACAGTTTCGATATAAATCGAGAAAAACGCTTCCAACTGTCCACAGCATTACCAACACCTATTAAACAAGAAGTAAAACGTTTCATGTATCTCTGAAAGATTTCACAGATGACCGATATTTAATACAATTTCTATTGCACTGCTTGCTTAAAGCTATTTAGGCAAAAATTGTTTCATAGATTTTCTCATCTGCTGCAAATTAAGCCAAGCCGTACACCTTTTAATGTGAATTCTGCACAAAACTTAATGTGAATATCTTTTGCCTATGGGGTACAGGATATTAAAAGAAAAGCGTATTCTCTCCGGGTGGTAGACAAAAGCTGTTGCTTCACACACACTCCCGTAGGCACACAGACACGTAGACCTACATTCAAGGCGCTGTCATATGTGTATAGGAGTGAGTGAGTATGATTGGGAGCATTTGTGTGTGGGTGTATCTGAGTGTGTGTTTTTTGATGTTATTGTATTTCAGAGCCATTGCTCGACGCTGTTCGTGACGTTTTCGTAAATAAGTTAAACTACTTTTCAGCTGAAATCAGACGCGCATATTTCTGTAGTGTACAAGTGTCTGTGTATCGGTATGTGTGTAAGTCAGTGTGTTTTTGAGTGTGTGTGTGTGCTTATAGGCAGTTTAACTGTAATTCAATATAGCAAAACAGACAGCAATACACACACACACGCACACAAATAAAAACTCTCTCACAGTAAGAGACAGATTCCCACACGCAGACACTCCGCGACACATAAATAGGGCACTTAAATTTAGAATGAAACAATGTACTATTTTTATTTACTTAAAAGTAAAATTATAATAATAATATTAAAAATAGAAATTAATTTAAAAACACAAATTTTTGTATAGTTCTTATTAAAGTATCGATATATATTTACTTAGTCATTTACATTACAAATTGTAAATAGTTTCAGATTATGATGAAAAAATTATATTCAGTGTAATTGTTTGACATAGTAAACATTTTACCATAAAGCGCTATAACTTTTAACAATGTGTCGCAATTATTAATATGGAGAGGTAGGAAATGTTTCCTAATTTTGATGACAAAATTAACTTCGGGATAGTCCCCTTTTCAGGCATAAAATTTCGCAAATGGAAAAAATTTGCATATTTGGGGCAAAGAGCTATCTATAGCAAGATCAAGAGACTCCACTGCATACAAGAAGCTTTAGTGTAGATTTTTTTTATTTTTTAGCGTAGATATTGTTTAGGGTCCATCTTCGACATCTCCTAACCCAGAATGCCCAGAAGGTCACTGTCACTGACACTGACACTGCCTCATTGAGACGTCATGGACCGGGATGATTCAAGGCGGGACGTGTCACAAGTCAGGTGCTGCGTTCCAGCTGCTGTGAGCAGAGCAGAGACTAACAACAATTTGTCATTTGCCGAACAATATCATTCCGGCCATTGAATGATTCATATCTAACTCTCTAAGAAACTTAAATGCTTTTTTTTTAAATTAAGCTTAAAAAATGTATTATATCAAAATTTGTAGAATTAATTATAAAAAGTGAATTTTGGATTTTTTTTCAATTTTGGTCTAGATTAAATATATCTTATGAAAATTAGTGGTAGATTTTTTCTAGAATTTTATAGATTCAGACCAAAATTAATATAAAGTCCAAAAAAGGCACTGTTTTTTTCCTTTAATTTTAATTTAAAATGTTGAAGTTGAGCTCTGGTAAGCTCCGAGAGTGCCTTTTTTGGACATTATATTAATTTTGGTCTGAATCTATAAAATTCTAGAAAAAATCTAGAAAATTTGATGCGAATCGAACCTACCAGAGATCAAATTCAATATTTTAAGAGCGTAGTATGTCTAAAAATTCTTCTTCCTAAAAAATTATGCTGGAAATACCACAATATTGCAATATGCTCCCACTGTGCATTGTAGCTATAAAAATTGTACGTATCGGATCAAGTTCTTTTTTAACCCGATATAATAAAAATAAAAAAAAAAATTTTAGTTGCAGCCCGTTGAATATAAAACTCTATATATGTGTTAATTTATTTTCTTATGTAAAACTAGATTAAGCTGCCTCCTTTAAGTAGTGGAAAACCAGTTTAATATTTTAATTAATTAATGACAAAATTATACTCGATATCTATGGTTACTCTGACTTCTATAAATTTTCTTTAATTCTGTAATAATAAAATATTTTTTGGGCCAAGGTTTTGAACCCATTTTCGTTAGGGAATATAACGATAATTCCTGTAAAGGGCATTCTAAACTAAAGGGTAATACATTTTTATATTATATATTTATGTATTTTGAATCATAAAAATATTTTTATAGAAAGTATGTTCAGTTATAAGTTATAAAAAAATGAACAATAACTTAATAAAGTGTAAATGTTTCGAATATTAGTCACTATTCAAGTGGCTAGGAGTGTATATAAAGTGGCGCTTACATTTTCATAGCATACTTTTGTGCGCGCCGACATAATTTCATTTTAATAAAGTTGTCGATGTCAGGAGACTGTGATTTAATTTCATTATATGAACGCGTTCTGAGTATAATTAAACTTAATTATGTCGCAACATTTTGTGTTGATTTTTCATTGCAATTCATTTAAGCATTGATAAAGTTTGAATGCCTTCTTCCTCCGATAGGACACTATCAATTTGTACCAACGCAAATGGCTTGGTTTAATGAAACTTTTATACCATTTACCAAGCATTTTAATGCTCATTACTTATAGTGTAAAGGGGTATATTTGGTTCTAAGGAAAGTATGTAACATCTCAAAAAAATCAGTTTTGATCTTTAAATGTGTATACGAAATCGAATAATAGTTAAGGTAAGGTGGGGCAAATCATCATCATCATCCTTGGCGCTACAGCTATAGTTCAGCTTTGGCCTTTCGAACAATATCTCTCCAATAGTCTCTATCCTCTGCAGCTTCCTCCCAGTTAAGGACGTTTCATTTTTGCAAGTCATCTTTCACTCCATTTATCCAGCGTGCTCGAGGTCGCCCAACTACTCTTTTTCCATCTGGTTGATTGAAGCATATTTTTTTCAGAATTGGGTTTCGCGTTCTCGCAACATGTCCGGCCCACCTAAGTCTTTGTGACTTGACATAGGCAGCTAGACTTGTGTCGTTGAATATCTCCCCAAGAATTCTTCGTAAAAATTTTCTCTGTGTCCTTTCTAGGAGGCCTATATCTGATTTCCTCAGAGTCCACGTCTCACATCCGTACGTTAGTATTGGTCGGATCTTTGTTTTATATATACGGAGCTTAAGGTTTCTGTTGAGAAGGCGTGACTTGAGGAACGTTGAAAGCGAGAAAAATGTCGAGTTCGCAGATTTAATTCTTTCTCTAATATCACTTAGGCAGTCGTTCGTTGAGTTGATTTACGAACCAAGATATTTAAATTGGTGGATAACTTCAAAAGTGGGGCAAATGCGACCTAGTAATTGTTTTGGATCAACTCTTCTGATACACCAAATTAGAGCTAACGCTTTGCCGCAACTTTCTAGACCATTATCAATTTTTGAGACATGATCATTTTCAAAAATGGTGGGGTAAGCCCGACCGCCTATTTTTTTGGCTGATTTAGCACAAATATGATCTAAATATAATTGTTTTTCGATTATTAATCAAAAGAGCAAGTTATTGTTTGACAAAACTGAATGTATTTATTAAAAAGATGTTTAGAACATATATGTATGTAAATCGAAATGAAAGTTGACTGAATGTCAATAAAGGTTGATTGGATTGAATAGCTAAGTAATTAATCCGAGTTATTTGATTTGCTGTTCAAATAGCTTGCTGGCTTATATTTAGTTCGAGCTGGACGTCTGGTTGGCCACACCATTTAGAGGTCGGATTTGCCCCTTTATGTAATTTTTCATGATGACGCGAATAAACAAAATTATACGAAATTTCCAATTAATACTATACATGCACTATAGAGGTCTATGTTTATAGTATATAAGCCACTTATCTTCTTTTTTTTTCGATCACTTTATTTAACAAGAAAAAATGTGTAATCGAATATTCCAAAAAAAGTAAATTGAAAATAGTAAAATTATACCTCTTGTCGTTTGAGCATCTAAATGTAGACTGACAGACAACTGTCATGTTACTATTTTGGTTATTTGTAATGCTCTACACGACAACTCGAAATGAGTTCGCTCTGTATTGCCGTTTTTTGAGAAACAGTGGGAGATCGGGTTTACGCACACTGTCGGGTTTGCCCCACCTTACCCTATAAACATATCCTTCTGTAATTATATTGATATTCCGTCAAAAGATTTCGACTTTATCCAATATCTGCTTTTTTTCCAAAATATCGCTGTTTTAAGACATCTTATGGAGAGGTTTTCACAATTCGTCAGAAGTACTACAGCTTTCACTTTAATATTCGAAAAATTTGTTTGTTATGGACAACGCGTATTTCGAAGTCGTTCATGCCCGACTTAAATATTTTCCATTTTAATTGACTACTTTCGTATTTATTGGAATGTATAAGTTTATTATTCAACATTTGCCTTTTTACGGCTGCAACAATTGCACTTGTTGAATTAAGTTAAAAATCGATAATGTTGGCCTTATATTGGTTGCATTGAAAATTGCAATAAATTAAAATTAATTAACTGTGGAAAATGTGAAAACTGCTCTGGGCCAGTTTATTAACACGCGTAACGATTTAAATAGCCGTCATTATGCAAATATATGTAGTACATATTTATTCTATAAGGTAAATTCATGTTTATGCAATTCATTAAACAACAATTTGATAATGTTTAATGAACATATGTTCGTAAAATATACAAAATGTTTATCTGATTGGAAAAACAAACGAAACGGATGTTTGTTAACAAAGAGCAAAGAAGTGGTATAAATGTTTTTGGAGCTTTGTAAATACAATGCGGGAAAATAATTAATTATATACATGTATGTATTTTGGCTAGGTTTTTAGTATGAAAAAACAATGTACGAGTTTCACGTAAATTTAAATATCATTCAATTTGATTAGTCGGAAAAGTTACCGAGAGTAATATTTTGAATTTAAAACGCGTCAAAGTTGACGTTAAGTTAGAAATCATATTGAGAATTACATTTCAAATTCCAAATGTAATTTGCAGTATTATTTTTGGCTCAACATATATTCCAAAATTTTTAAGAATCTGGAATTTTGTATTTCGCAAGATGTCCGATTACCCAAGACCTCCTTTCTGAATTCGCCCCGAGCGCTGCGTGGTCTTTTTCATTACCGTCTAGATATTACCAAAAAAAAAATATTTGCACTTTATAAACGCTTCTGGGGTTGTCTTTGGATACTGGCAGGGTTTTCGAGAAAAAATTCCGACACGCACTCTTTCTTCTTTTCTGAAGCATTCAAATGTTTAATGCAGTTACAACATCAGCCAATTTTTGTTTCATTATTATAACTCGTTATAACACCATGCCCAAAAAGCTGTTCAAAATCTTTCAAAAATATTTTCTATGTTACTAGTATTAAAATATCGCTGCCAATAAACACATGGTCTTAATCATTTCAAATTTGCATAAAAACATTTTCCCGCAACAACAATCTTCTTAGACACAAGCGCTATAAAAGTTAAACATCTTAGCGGCCATATTGTTTTAAATTACAATGTATGTAACAAACATTACACATAATGTATCAAATTTTCCATGCGAGTTGACGACAGCGTTGACAACAAAGATGACAACAATGACGACGACGATGATGCTGGTAATGCGTGGCAGGGGAAGGAGCACGGGTGGAACCAAATGACAACCGGTAGCAATAAACCGCAATCCATGTAATCTACTTAAAGGCTAATCCCTGCTGATGCTGTCATGTGACACAACGTTACAGTGGCTACAGTTTAAAGCACACGGATAGAGACTCAAACACACACATACACGTAATCGGCGTCATCACGAGGCAAAGGTTGTCAGCAAACCGGAAACTGCACGTACACGCACACACACACACACGCACACGCACACACATATCAGTTGGTTAAACTGCGGGCAACAACAACCACAGTAAGTCAGTCCAGGAGTCACTTACCTAGCGATTTGCTTAAAATTAAATTTACGTCTTGGCTTTTTGCCTTTTGATTCGCCACGTCCCTTTTTCCAGATGTGTGTACGCCAAGCGGGATCCTGATATTCAAACGAGGGCTTTAGATAGTACAGTGCCATTTCCTGATGAAATACGGGCGTAATAGAGCCAGATAATGGCGGCACAATCCATATCCAATCGGCGGGGCAGCCATTGCTGCAAAGAGAGCGACGGCAAAAGAGAGGAGAAAGAGCAAGTTTATATTAGCATTTTACTGTTATTGTTGTTCCTTATTGAGAGTAATTGACATAAAGCTAACGCTTTAGCTGCTGTACAGTTAATAACGTTTGCTTTCCCTAGTCTCCTTTTGGACGCTCTTGTCTAATTGAGGACAACGAGCTTAAAACTGTTAGTTTCTGGCAGTGGCGTAGTTAGCAGGGATTTATGTTTAGGAGATCTATTATTACTATACTAAAATAGTTATTTTTTGGAAGAATTTGTTTAGGACATTCGTAGCCTAAAAGGGATTTTACGTGCAAAAAAACAAAAAAAAATTTTAAGTTTTTTAAACATTTTACTTTTAATTTTTTTAGCAGTTCAATACTCCCTAGACAAAAAAAAAAAATTCTGAATGCAATTTTTATAAAGCAAAATTTACAAAGATAATGTTTGTTTTACTAAAATTATTTTATTATTTTTTATTAAAGTTCACAAGAAATGTATTTTTTTATTAAACTTTGCAACAAGTTGTCATGATTCCAATGCAGCACTAAAATGGTTTTACGTTTAGAGGCCAAACTTTTTTCGTTTAAATTAGATACAAAAATGTTACAATTTTTGTAGGAGATCAATTCCCCCTAGACATTAATGAAAAGTTTCATATTTAATAACCGTGCAACAATATTGAAACAATTTATGGATGATAGCGTTTGTGTCTTAAGGCCAAACTTTTTTCATTTAAATTTTTTTAGGAGATCAATTCCAGCTTATAAGTAGCGTCAATGTCTTGACTATGCTTTGTAACAAAAAATTAAAAAAATATTAATTTTATTTATAAAAAAAAAATATAAGAAAAAAATGTATCTAGTTATTAATGAAATTGAAACATTGAAGTTGAAGAACATTTTTTTTCAATATCCTGACTATGCTTTTTAAAAAAATATTGAAAAATACTAATTTTATTTATAAAAAAATATAAGAAAAAAATTTACTTATTTATAAAAAAAATTTAAATTGAAACATTGCAGTTGAAGAAAAATATATTTTTTAATTACAATTATGAAACATTATTAGTTAAAATTTTTTTATAAAATAAAATTTATTATTTTTTATTTTATGGAAAAACTTTTCAAAACTAAATATGGTTTTCATTTTTAAGATCTATAAATTACAAAGTCTTCTATTTATCGAAGAGGCAATTTAAATATTTTGCTAACGATTTCTTAGTTAAGGGAGAGGTTCTTTTGGGAATTATTTGTGGCATGATGAAAAGACATACAAACTTCCTGTTTTGATTGTTAAATACGATTTTTATTGTACAATAATTAGTCATTTTTTTTACGACTAAATTCAAAATGGTGGCAGAAAAATGTCTGCCTCTGCCCGCAGAATATTGTCGCCGCATTTTATTTCTCTAGTCTCTTGTAGTGCACCGAAATAAAAAATGATTTTTGTTTATTGAAGTTAATAAAATTCTCTATGCCTAATACTAAATCGGAATGAGTTTTGAAAATTTTTTTTTTACACTTTTTTTTGTGATTTGACCTTGCTTAAAAATAACAATTTAACACTTTTTCATGTATATTGTTAGTATAAGGCATACAAAAAATTATATCCTTTCAAACATGGCTTAAATGAAGGGAATCGGAACAATAGATCAAGAGCTATGCTTGAAATCCGGATAAAAAACATGGTTCCGAGAAAACGTAAACGTAAAAAGTTTTTAGAACATCCCTCAGCGCGAGCGACTCTAATTCTATAATTATCGATCGCATCGAAAAATCCTTTCATACAAAAATTCTACGAATATGTAGCTTTCATTTTTTGTAAAAAAAAAATCGATTTTCACGATTAAATTTGAAAGGGGAGGTTCATAACCCGGTGATCAAAAATATAAACGAAAATATACTAGAACTACTCAAGAAAAACAAAACTAGGACATACAAAATATTTGGTCTCGGAGGATAAATCCCTATTCAGTTTTTATAACATTTACCTATATCTACTACCAAGAGCTGGAATAATTCCGTCCCTAGAAAATTTTTGCATCACTATCACCCAAAATAAGAATCTTCTATTCGAATTTCCATATTTTAATTCTTAACAAATTTAGTAGATTGATTTTTTTAAGTTTTTTTATTGCGGAATTTGGATTTTTTCTATTTTATCCTTAAAAGTAGCTGTTATTTTATAAGTATCTACTAAAAGATCCACTTTCTTGAGCTTGAAAAAAACCTTAGTAAAATAAATTATTTTTTAGTTAATACTCATTCGTATCGTCCCCATGCAAAAAGTTGTCTACGCCACTGTTTCCAGCTACCGCCACTCACACACACACACACACACACACATACAGATACTCTGTATCTTGCGGATACATAACGTTTTGTTTAGCTTTTCCAAAATGCAAATTGGCTGTAATTGAAATATGGCCACGTATTTTTAGACAGCAAATGCCGAATGGCTTGTACTAACAATGGGCATTACCATCATGCAACACAAAATTGGCTTAATTATTGTTGCTCCCTAAAAATAGCAACTGTATGTTTTGGGTTTGCTACAGTTGAGTTTTAAAGCCTCCAAGGATTAGGTATTTGATTTACTGGCGTAACCAAATTATAGTCATTCCTGAATGCGGTAGTACCGGTAACAGGTAAACGAAAGCTAATGCGAGTAAAGCACGCTTAAAAAAAAGGGCAAGGCAGCTGTCAGTCTATTTCTAATTGAGAATATTTTACATAAAGCCCTACGGATTTTAAGATATCAAGCGATGTGTAGGATTGGCAAACAAATTTGTATGGGAATATTATTTAAAAATAAGTGGTCTTATGCGAAAGTCGATCAAAAGAACTTGAGCTTCGCTGAATCAAAATATTTTTTTTTTAGAACAAGATCTTTTTGGAAAAGCGACTTATGTACAGGTCTCAAGTAAAAATTCATTTCTTTTTTTGTTTTTTTATGAGTCAATGTCAGGATTTTAAAACATCTAGCTAAAAATAAAGTATAACTAAAAAATAAGTCTCAAATTTAAACAGATTTTTCTTAATACTCAAGTGCTTTGTAGAATATTTTATTCGACAAAGCTTTTATTTTCAAAAAGTTTATTTTTATATATTTATATTATATATTATATATATTTATATATATATACATTGTATAGAATACCATTTAGATTAATGTTTTGAGCATTTTTGTAGGTGGTGTTATTTTCCTGAATTTTAACAATTTAATGATACCTGATATTTAAAAGCACAAGTGAGGCCAATGATAGTTCCGATAACTTATTCGCTTGGTGATATTTATCTAAATAATTAATTCGACTCCTTATGAAAACCATTATTGCTAAAAAAAAATTATTGTTTCAAACTTCATATAGCAAATGAAGTCAACTGGCGTTCCAATAATTTATTCGATTGGTGTTCTTCTTTTTCTGTTCATCGACTCAGATTATTTTTTTTTTTATTATTATTATTTTATATTTTTTTTACTCAAAATATTTTTTTTTTAGAACAACATCTTTTTGGGAAAACGACTTGTGTACAGGTCTCAAGTAAAAATTCATTATACTTAGAGCATTAACCATACCAAGATCAAATTTCGCCTTTTTTTTATGTGTCAATGTCAGGATTTTAAAACATTTAAAAACAAGTGGAACTTCAGATATGTTGTTTTTTAAATTTTTCATATTTAGAATAAATTTTCTTTATGCCAATTATAATTACGATAACATATTCATTTGGTCCTATAATTATTTTGTGATTTTTACCTAAATAATTTTTTTGAAAATCTGACTTTTTTCTGTCTTGGCGCTTAATAAAAATTATCGCTTCAGATTGCTTAGGACAAGTAAAGCACATTGTAGTTTCGATAACTTATTCGATTGGTGATTTTCTTTTTCAATTTATCGACTAAGATTTCTAGCTCACACAAAAATCGATATGTTCTCAAAAACTTCAAGAACTCCGAAAATCAGAAAAAAAAACTTTTTAGACAAAAACCCAATTTTTTAAAAAAAAATAATAAAATATAATACAATTTTTGCACTAAAATTTTAAAATTAATAGAAATAATAGCTGGTTTTAAATTTTTTATTTATATTTTTAAAATATTGACGACCTAAAATTGTTTAAAGATATTATATTCTTAAAAAATGCTAAACAGAAATTTCAAAAAATTAAAATCGATTAAGATTGCAAATCACAATCAAAGAATTTTTTCGATTTGAAAAAAAAAATTGTATCTTTTGCTTTTAATTTTTTTTGTTTTTATATTTTTTTTTAATTTTGTTATTTTATATATTTTTTTTAATTTTTTAATCAAAATTTTATATTTTGTGCTTTTTATTTTTGAAACTTAAACTTGATTTTATCTTCCACTTTTTTTTTATTTTTTGTTGACGCTTTCGCATTCAGAAATTGTCTTTTGAATTTTTTCCGCAAAGCTCATTCCAAACAAAATTTTCTAAAAATCAAAATCGATTATCTTAAAAAGAAATCATTCAAAAACCACAAAATATTTTTTGGTGTGTTTGAAGTTTGAAATTTAAAGCTGGTTTTCATTCCTCATTTTTGTAAAATTTTTCACGCCTTCAAAAGCAAAAAAACATACATATCTTCTGAAATTGTCCAAAGAATTATATCTGCAAATATTGCTCCAAGATAAATTTTAAAAAATAAAATTAAAATTACCCATCAATATCTAAACGACTGTTAAGAAAAATGCAAAAAGCATAATTTTTAAAGTGTCTTTATTTCTACGTCCACTGCTGTAGCCAGCGACTTAAAGAGTCAATAAATTATTCATTCTCTTAATTGTCTATCAAGAAAAGCGCACATTAAATATTATATCCATCCATCCATATCGTGTCCTCAGTCAATTTTCAGTGCATTCAATTCTTAATGTATCTATAATTAAAATCGTGTGCAAATGCGCTAAACCAAGTTGGCATCACTGTCGCTGGTTAACTGGTTGCCACTTGGTTGGATTATTTATGGGATGTCAAAGCAATAAATACGTGAACTTCATGATAAAAACCTTGAAAAATGCGCGCAAAAACATTGCCACAACGTTGGCAAATAAAATATGAAAAATGATATAATAATTTCTGCGAAACCCAGACACACGCACGCACCATGCATGTTGACACCTGGAACAGGGATTGGCGGTTTCCCAGTGGCATGTTAGAGTCTCCCTCTGGTTGGGTACGGGTTGGTCTGGTTGTGTACAGACAAAGTTTGACATATTGTGCGGCAATTTTCTCGTACGTACTGGGTATGTAGTACGATAGTCTGGTACTTTGCATAAGCGCTGGCGACAGCAAATTGAAAACAATAAATTTATTTAACGCCTGTCTGATAAAAAAAAACAACAAATAGTACCACAGTACAGGGCCGGAAGTCAAATTGAACACGTTAAGCCATAAAATGCCGGCCATAAACTGAGCATAACCGCATATATTACGCATACGCCGGGTGGGCCAATTAAAGGTCGAATAAAAACATGGCCCAAAAACCGCAAAATAAATTGTACGTATAAATTGCCTATCTTAATCACTTATCAGCTCATTTTAAGACTTACCGCAATTTGGATTCATTCTCAAAATGTTTCATAAAGCTCTCACTAGCCGTATGATGATCCACAATTGTCACATTCCGGCTTTGAAATGAATGTAGCACGGCAATGTTCATCTCCACCACGGCCTTGTCCTTCCATAGCGATGTGGGTGTGCGTGTATCCAGATTCATTTTAAGCGCCACAGTCTACAATAAAATAAAAATACCAGACAAATACCATATAAATACCAAAACCAGTACCAAATGCATTTACAAATAAATTGAAATGAATTTTTGTGTGTGCATAATTGAAAATGTGACAGAGATAACAAAACTAAGCAAAAACTGTTGCTGAGCTGTTCTGATTGTTGGGCGTTGTTAAATTTCGTATTTTCGAATTATTATGTTTTTATACCCTATACCAAGTGTGACCATATCATTTTTGGGACATTAGGACAAAATTCGGCCAACAGTTATTTCCGAGCTTACAACCAAAAGAATTTTCGAACAAAAACATAAAATTTATGTATAAAAAAAATTATAAATCAATTAAAAGGAACATAAGCAGATTGGATAAAAAATTTATGATGTCTTCGTTTTGTGGTATTTATAGCCATAAAAAATATCTTTCACCATTTCTGGTATTTTTTTAAAGCTCAAACTTTTAAGGACATAATATAATATTATTTTAGCAAATATCGTAACTATTTAAAAGTATTAATATGATTAATATGAAATTTGATTCAAATAGGTTTACGTCAAATATATATTTTAGCTCTCATAGAACCAAAAATTTTTCGAGCGCATAATTTGTTGAATTTTTTAACGTTTATTAAGATATGGTAAGCAAATTTTTTATTTTTTTAATATATTTGTTTATTTGTAACCTGTCCAAAGGACAGTCAGCAAATTTTATAACATTTTACAAAAAATTTTTACATGATTGGCTTTTACTCCAATGAGCTAAATATGGTATTCAAAAGTTTTTGAGAGTTCGGAAACACCGAATTTAATCAAAATCGGCTTAATATAGGGTAAAAATAAATGAAGCTGACCATTTTTAAGTCAATCTCTTCGATTTTCAAGATTTTTTATTATTTATGAGATTGAGATACCAGCCACTACTAAGCAAGTACATTTTTTTTACTAATTCCGATTTTTTATCAAGCTATCGATATCAAACTTTTCTTTGAGAAGCCATAACCAAATAAAGATACTTCATTTTATTTCAAATATTTTTTATTTTTAAAAATATAATTATTAATTTTTTTGAATTATTTTATTATATAATAATAATAATTTTTTGTTTTTTTTAAATATTTTTATAAAATTTTTTGAAATATTTTTATAAATTTTCTTTAATGTTTTTTAAGTTTTTTAAATAATTTTATAAAATTTTGGAAAATATTTTTATACAATTTTGTTAAACTTTTTCTAAAATCGTTTAAAATATTTTTTTACAATTGTTTAATAATTTTTCTAAAATTTTTTTAAATATTTTTAAAAAATATTATTATAAAATTTTTTTTTAAATATTTAAAAATTTTTTTATATATTTATAAAATGTGTATAGTTTTAAGAAAAATGTTTTTTCTAGTTTTATAAATTTCTTTTTAATCCAATTTTTTTATGTTTTCTTAAAAAATTTTTTGCTTAATTTTTTGAAAGTATTAACTAAAAATTTGTGGAGGCGTCTACATTGAGGAGCTCAATGTCAGAAAAGCTTGCAGTGTTTTTCAGGCAGAAGTCATTGCAATTCAGGAGGCACTGACAGAAATAAGAAACTTACGAGTACGAAATAAGAACATTTGCATCTACTCGGACAGCCAGGCGGCTGTCTCTGGAGGAGATGGCTGAGCAGTTTTCAATCCCAGGACATAGGGATATCCAGGGCAACTGTATTGCGGATGAACTGGCCAGACAAGGAACTACCAGCATCCTCCTTCGAGACATGGAGGGCCTGGCTACACCCATGGCCAGCTGCAAACTGAGACTACGAAACCACATCGCTCTCTTTGCAAACCAAACGTTGAATCGGATATCGAACACGTGTAGAATCTCTCGGCAAACATGGCCGACATACTGCAGGAAAAGAACCAAAGAACTTTGCCGTCTATACAGAGCCCAGTGCTCGACCGTCATCCGTGCTATTACCGGACATTGGCTGGTGGGTATCCACGCATCCAGGCTGAACGCTCCTCACCACGACTTCTGTAGAAGCTGTGGAGATGAGGAGGAGCTGGAGACGGTAGAGCAACTTTTCTGCCACTGCCCTGGACTGTGCAGGACAAGGTTCCGTTTTCTAAAGTCATACTTTCGTGATGACTTATCTCAGCTCTCGGAGCAGAGTCCAAAATGCCTTTCAAGGTGTATTCAGGCCGCCGGATGGCTGTGACCAATATCTTTAGGAGACCTCGAGAGTGTGGAAGAGTGGTGTAAAGACCACCGAAGCGGTAACACAATGGGCCAATTCTTGGCCTACGTGAGTTGGGACGCTAAGTCCCAACTGCCGCCATAACCTAACCTAACCTAACTCAAAATTTGTATTTTTAATATAAAATTTTAATGTAATTTCCGCTTTGCTCAAGGATAAGAACGATCACATTTTCTGCACGCGAAAAAATCGGTAATCGGTTGAGTTTAAAAATAAAAGTTAGTTCTAGAAAAATTTGGTATGATGCGGGCACACTAGGGCCAGCATCGGAACTTGGTGAAAAGTCCCGAACAAATGGGATAGATGGGATCACTACGTATACCCACTGGGAAAATGATATTCAGGATTTATATGTAAGAAGCAGACAACACACACTTTGGTTTTGTTTAAGCCATATCCCTCGATTTTTATGCAATCTAATGAATAGACTCATGTGAGCCTAATAAATTAAAAATTTTGTCATTTTCTTTGAGCAATCCCCTGTAATGCCTACATCCTCTAAGCCAAGAATCAGCAACCTAAGGCCACATTTGATTATGACTAATAAATAAAATAAATTATATATTATTATTTGCTTGATGACTTTTTTATTACAAAAATATCTCTGAGCCAAAAGTCTGTAATTATGACACGCGGCACCCATCTGCAGGGTATCCCGGGTATTGTTTTTGTGGTTTAGTTCCAACCAGTCCAAAAAATGATTGCAACAAGTTGTTTACATTTCGATTTTGCGGTCAATGAACAAATCGCACAAAGCTCAGGATGTTGGTTGGTGAATTATTTATCGATTGGCCAATTCAAATTCGAATAAATGAATTAAGGAACTAGTTAAATTGAAAAATGTGTAAAATGAAAGTTGGAATTTTTTGGCTTTGTAATTGCAAACTTGTTTATTTTGGTTCAATAAAGTAGAATTGAAAGAATTCGCAAGTAAAGGCTGCGAGTAATTGAGCCTGACTAATATGTTTTCATTTATTTACTTAAATTAAAAGTAGGTTTCTATTAAAGCAACATAAATTAAATTGAATAAAGAAAAATTGGAATTAAAGTCTATTGTCTAAGTATTACAAAACGAGAAGCCATGCTTTTGTTTCTTATTAATGCGTTAAAAGGTTTTTTCATTAAAGAGTGCTTTTTTTTAATGGCAGTATTTTTTCGCAAAACTGAAATTAAATTTTCAGAAGAGCTTAATGAGGGACCATAAACAACGAACTAAAGAAATTCTTAAAATCATCAGCTTATTTTCTTCTATCATCTTGAATAGATTTCTACAGTGAAACATTTCTTAGAAAAGTCTCAGCTTCATCTTGGATTAAATTGTCTTTGGTAAACCAACAGCGTCAAATTTCGCCTCTACTTTAAGACGTTAATATATACAAGTGCAACTTAAGCGCTACCCACAACTTGGCAACCCTGTCGTCTGGTCGCCACTGGTGACACTCCAATCTTGACAACGGGCATATATCATATAAGCCGCCTTTATGTCTGCACTTCATGCGAAATACGCCAGATCCCAGATGCCCGAACCCCCAACTCTGGCGGAAATTCCAACGTTGCATGTTAAAGTTCTTCAACGAACGCGCACATTATGTTTCATAATGAAATAAACGCCGGAACGAGCGGCGCCATTCTGTGCTCATCAAGGACATTAAGCAAGGACAACATCATCGCTATCAATGACGAAATTACAATATATGCATATATGAAATTGCCGCGCTTTTAATACTTTAATGTCATTGCAGAATTTTTACAATTTTCATATGCAAAATATAGAGAAGAGTATGGTTGTGATTTTGCACTTACCTCCATCATATTGCGACGATTTGTGTCGCATAAATTCCGGGAGCCAATCTCCGTTGACATGTACCAACCACTGAATGCGGTGGCCGTAAACTGTATGCCACCCACATCGAAGAGCATGCCGGACACGGCGGGTAGAGCATACCAACGCAATGCCAAATCGGTGAACCACTCGAATCTGCATGAAACAAAGAGACCAGACAAAAGAGAGTTAGTTATACGGAGTTGGCTTAAACCGGCAAGCTTTACAAATTTGTTTATACAATATGGTGTCAGACATGAGCCACACATATCTGTGGATGCATCGGGATGTATGCGGAAATCAAACAGACACTGCAATAAAAAGTTGTGACTTCTGAGCTTAAGACTAAAATTTCTTTGTTAATAGAGATTTCTGAGCATTATGTGAATTATTTAAAAAATTTGAGGCCTGTACGCAGCAGCCAAAAACGGTTTAAAACAAAACTTTAAAAAAATTTCAGAAATTTCTTTCGAGGTAACGTTTGGGTTAAGGATCCAACTAGCAGTATGATCGGTTTTGGTTTGAATCGGATCGGATTATGCCAATTTAGCGTTTTACCGAATAGATTTGTACTTTTTTAAATTGCTTTAGCCGAAAATAATATCAAACATCCCCTATCCAGAAATCTATCCTTTTTATTACACCCTGTACCGATAGCTAAAAAGAGTATACTATATTTGTGCAATGTATGTAACGGATAGAAGAGGCGTGGCAGCCCCCAAGTCCTTTATACGAAAATCCTTATCATTACCTCGGGTAGCAAGTAAGCCATGTCCGTCCGTCCGTATGTAATTATGGTAAAAATTTACCAAGAATATCCAATTTTGAAAGGATTATTCATGTGGCCCTTATGAACAATCCCACATCCAAATTTTATCGATTAGGTCCCCCCGCCCTTGGTAATCCATTTACTGTGTTTTCTCCCACACCCCTCAACATATGAGTTTGAAACTTACCCCATATACTTTAAATAACCTCTGACGTATATACTTAAATACAGGCCCGACGAGAGGGGGTAGGAAGGGGGGGATTCCCCCCGGGCCCGGAGTTTGCTCAGGGGCCCGGTGTAATTTATGTCGTACTATCGCGATTCAAGCTGAAAGTGTAATAGAGGTGCCGGTACATTATTCCCCGGGCCCGGATTTTCTCTCTACGGCCCTGCTTATATATTTATATACTTTAAATAAAATCTTTTTCGATTTTCATCAAAATCGGTAAAAAATTACGGAACTTATATGTTTCGCACCAAAAAATAAAATTCCAATTGGAAAGTTCTTAAAAGAAATATGCAGGAACAAATATTTTTTCGAAAAAAAAGGTACAGGGTATAACTATCGGACACCGCCTCGACTGTATCACATTTTTGAAGTTTAGCTTATTTTTTTTTAGCCCTTTTTTACTTGATTTCATATAAATATATCAGACGGATTTCACAAAATAAAAGTGAATAAATTTTTCTGTTTTTGTTTTTACGTGCTTCCCATATCACATTTATTGTTATCGATAAATTCTCGTATCTGCCTTACTCTTTTTGATAAGTTCTCACTTTTCTCTTAATCTAAACAGCTGATTCACTTTTATTGAAAATTGGTAAATATTAAAAAAAATGTATTTATTTTCTCAATTGCCTGTTAATTTCAATTAATTGGTTTAAATCAGAACAAAAATATTAAAAATAATTTTTAATGAATATCTTACTTAAAATTGGCATAAATAGAATGTAAGAATTTAACACTCTTGAGCTTATTTTTTTAATTCATTTGATTTATTAAAATTCGAAACTTTTATTTTTCCTATGTCTCTGACCCTTTTTATATTTATTCATACTTTTCTTTTGTCCTTTTCTTCTGGTTTTTTGGTTTTGTAGTGACTAGCATCACTAAATTAAACACTGTCTAAAAAATACTGATTTGTTGTACAATTCGATTCAAAATTAAGGAATATTTTTAATTAGTTGTCTCTAATTTTGGCAAAACACTTCACCTGACTCGAAAACTGCCTTTTAAGTTGGGCACTGAACAGTCAAGTTTATTTTAAAGTATTCATTAACTTTGCTTAGTATTTATTCTAAATATTTTGAGTAAACCATTATTAAATACTTTTAAAAATTAATTTTTAATAAAAATAACCATTTTGATTGTTCAGTTATTTAAGTAGTATCAAAAAATTCCCTCAATTGTTTAGATTAATGTCTCTCAATTCTTTTTAAACATATTGTAGAATACAGGCGGTATTTTTTTTTTTGGTATTTTTTTGGTAAGCTGAGCTAATCAACTGTGGGCTACGTAAGATAAACTTAAATTTTTTTAAATAGCTAGCCATAAATAATAGCGACTAATATTTTTCAATGCTACGATTAAGGAGAAAAAATACAAATGTATGAAAATAAATATTTTATATTTCCCTCTACACTAATCTTCTTTTCGATAGACCCAAGCTCTGGGTTTCAGGTTGATAAATTTTAGTTTTTATTATCTAAAAAGTTTTATGGTTGTTCGTATGTTCTGTAAAAAAAAATTTGCTTGCTAATGAGTCATTTAAAAAATGATAAAGCTTCGAACTTTTTTATGAAATCTTACGAACAAAATATACAAGTTCCGCAAAAGTCAATATTAATGACATAATGCCTTAAGGACTGTAGCTAGTATATTAAGAAAACAAAAAAGTAATTTTCGAAAATAATGAGATATCTAAGAAAATAAGATAAAAGACGATTTCAGAAAACATTTTCTCATCATCATAATCTGTAAAACTTAAGTACATTATACACAAACAAGCAAATATAATGTATAAGAGTAATATAAATGCAAGTATACATACTATACACATAAGCTCAAAGGACATGTACACTGTCATTAAGAGAAAAAACAAAAATATCAAACGTAGATCTAAAAAAATTGAGGCGAAGGAATCGTTAAAATATATATAAATAAAGCATATTTTATAATTATGTATACATCTGTGTTCTTTTGCGCAGAACCAAATTAAAAGAAGTTTTCCAAAACAAAAATATTTAAAAAATTTGTGCTTCTGTTTTTTAACTTTTATTTAAAAATTGAAATCAGTAGATAAAAAATAATTTTTGAAAATTGACTTAACTGATTATGCCAGGAAGTCACAGATATTGCATAAATATATAACAAAAGATGGCGTACGTTAAAGTCGGGAGCGGACGACTTTGGGATACCCTGTACCACCACATTGCAATTAAATCCTGTATATTGCTTCAGAACTCTAAAAGATAGTTATTTGCCAAATTTGGTTACAATATCTTCATAATCACACGAAACAAATCGAATTTTGTACTAAACAAATTTTATTGACCGATTGGTCCTATTGGGGCTATATGATAAAGTCAACCGATTTTGATCAAATTCGGTACAGTGCTTGGGATCTATGAAAAACTTTTGAATGTAAGGTTTGACTACGATATCTTCATAAACAAACCAAATACAACGAATTTTGTACAAACATTGATTTTTTGGCCGATCGGTCCGATGGGAGCTAAATGATATAGTCAACCGATTTTGGTCAAATTTGGTACAGTGCTTGGTACCTATAAAAAACTATATATATAAAATAAACAAGCGAAACATTCCAAATTTTGTACAAAAATCGATTTTTTGGCCGATCGGTCTTATGGGGGCTATATGACCAACCGATTTTGATCAAATTTGGTTTAGTGCTTGGGTACTCTAAAAAACTGCTGAACGCCAACTTTTGTTATGATACCTAAACAAACGAAATACATCGAATGTTAGATAAAAAAAAATTTTTTGGCCGATTGGTCCTATGGGAGCTATATGATATAGTCAACCGATTTTGATCAAATTTGGTACAGTGTTGAAGATCACTAATAAACTTCCGAATGCACAATTCATGTACGATATCTTTATAAACAAACGAATTATCCATCTAAAACTTTTCGTTTTTTTCGAGGTCCTCTGAAACACCCCTATGGGAGCTACATATATAATGTAACCCCGATATCGAAAAAATAAAATAAGCTTGTCTCCTATGGAATAATAAGGGATCTAATCTGAAAGTTTGGTTGCCCTAGCTCTTACCGTCTCTGAGATCTAGGCGTTCATACGGACAGACGGACAGACGGACAGACAGACAGACGGACAGACGACTTCTCTAGTCACCCTGATCATACTTTAGGTAATTTTGGGGGTCTCCGACGTTTCCATCTGTATGTTACATACATTTTCGGCTTGCACAAATAATATGCCCTTTGCATTATACGGTACAGGGTATAACAATTTTAAAAAAAAAACAATAACTTTAATTGTAATAGTAAATAAAAATAATAATAATCTTTTATTAAATTTTATTTTTATTTGGTCGTGCTCCGGAAAACGAAAAAGCCAATCCGAACAATTTTATGTGGATTCGTTTTTGCGTGCTCAAGAAAACGAATTTTGTATCGATATTTCCCTTTGAGTTTTCGATAAATTTGAATATTTCGTTTATTTTATCAAAAATGCGTATTTTTTTAAACCTATTTTGCCGGTTCGTTTTGATTCGTTTTGCAACACAACATTTGGTTTCAAACCAAAATCGTTTTGGTGAAATTGGGAGCACAAAACATTCGGTTTCATAACGAATACGAATTAAATGTTCGGATTCTTTTTCCGCAGCAAGACCAAATAAAAATAAAATTTAAATAAAAAAACAATTTTAATTTTCAAAATAAATGAAAACAAATTTGTTGTTCAACACTGCTATCAGTAAAATAATATTTTTAAAGATGGCTCAGAACAATTACGAACATGTCCTTCAAAAGCTTAAATTTATATTATTAAAACATTCAAAATTCTTAAGACATAACTATAACTTAATTTCAATTTTAGTTATATTTCAAACATTATTTGATATTATTGCTTTAAAACCCATAGCTTTTCTCTCAGTGTATATGCATTTTATTTTGTCTCTGTTGCAACAGCTGTTTGTATTTCATGCAAATCCTTTAGAAACATTTGTCATAAGCTGTGACACCCAGCAGTCAACTTGTTTACCAAAAGAACTAGTACTCACTTGGGATGACTTAGTGGCACTTCTAAAATTAATTCCAATGGATAATCAAAGTAGTCCGGATCATGTCCATTGGCCGAAACAACCAAAGGTAAAATGTCCCATTCGGTACCTTTGCATTTCCAGCCCAGCTTCATGCAGACCTACAGAAAAAAGAAATTCCACAATATATATAATAGTATAAAAATAAATAAGAAGAATAAAAACTTTGACTTAAATCGAAAATCAACACATCACATGAACAACACACAGAAACACAGACATCTGGGACAGATGTGCCTGGCAGCCCATAAAAAGTGACATGTGTAAAAATAAATGGCATACTTTCGGGCGGTTTTACATGCAAATATTTAGTATATAGTACATATATCAGAGACCAGACCAACATGTGGGCCTTAGGCCTTGGTCTAGGCCAGCAACAAACATTACATATGTATTTCTTCTTCTATTTTTGCTATTTATATATGTATATTTTTCTTTTATTGACAGCTTTGTTTTCGTTTTTCTTGTTGCTGGTTCGGTTCGGTTCGGTTCGGTTCGATTTTTGCGTATTTAAAAAGAGATTTATTATATGGAGTTATATAACTTTTGTCAGCTGGCTAACGATGCACAATCGCTTTAGCCGCCATTTTGGTTGGTTGTTGGTTGATTTTGTTGTTGGCCAGGATTTTCAACTTGTTGGCTTTCGTTTAAATTTGAACTATTGACGTATATAAATGACATTAAGGTTCTTTGTGGGTCATAAAAGTAGATGAGCAAATCAATGCTTATACTAAATTAAAGCAGAGTTTATAAAGTCAAGCACAGATTGTGTCACTTTGTTAGAAAGTTTGCTTGGGAAACTTCATTTTAAAAACCATTTTTCATGTTTTGTTTATATCAGGCAGGAGAGCAGCAAGTAGAACCAAGGAAGAATGAAAAAATTTTAATTTCCCGCTAGATCTAAATTTTTTAGTGTTCTAGCACAATTAAACCGCTCCACAAAAAAATATAAAATCACTTCACTCGAACTAGATGACGATCCGAAATCGCATAATTGACAAGTTTGTGGCATAACCACAAAAAATTCAAAATTTTAGAAAGCCTTTTCGAGACATTTTTTGGGGAGCTCTGATTTCGATCAAAATATTGCTTAAATTTTTTTTTATAAATTATTTGTTATAGTCTTTGAAAACTATTACGCCAGAAACCCGGGGAAAAAGTTCCTGAACAGCGCCCTCCGTTCCCAACACAATTCTTTTTTTTCTCCCCCTTTCTCTATCACTTTTTCTTTATTACTCACTCACTTCCTCTGAGATCCCTCTCTCTCTCTGTTTCTTTCTCTTTCTCTCTCTCTCTATTTCACTACCTTTTTATTTGTCTCTATCTTCCTCTCCAAGATCCCTCTCTCTCTTTCGTTTTCTCTCTCAGACACATCTAATAGTATCTGTGATCGCTTTCTCTCTGTCTTTCTCTCTCAGTTCTCTCTCTCTCTCTCTTTAGCGGACATCATTCTCTATCTTTTAGATCCTTCTCTCTCTCTATTTCACTTCCTTTTTTTTCTCTCTCTCTCTTTCTCTCTAAGATCCTTCTCTCTCTTTCTTTTTCTACATCTTACATCTAATAGTATCAGCGATCGCTTTCTCTCTGTCTCTCTCTCAGATCTTCCTCTCTCTTTCTCGGACATCATTTCACTCGCTCAAATCGCAAACCAAATTTTGAGGCATAACCTTAAAAAATAAAAAAGAGGCTGCCTTTTTCCGAAATTTTTTGTCGAGCTATTTTTTTTTTAAATTAAAATATTGCTTAAAATTTTTATTATAAATTATTTGTGTCTAGTCTTTGAAATCTACTTAACCGGAAAACATTTTTGCCTTCCGTTTCCCACGCCTTTATCTCTTTCTTTTTCTCTCTCTATCTCTTTCTTCTCATTATTCTCTCTCTGAGATCCCTCAATCACTCCCTTTTTTTCACTGTTTAGAAGATCTAATACACTCTCGGTAAGACCGCCTTCTCTCTCTCTCTTTTTCAGAGAGTTTTTCTCTCTTTATAAGATCTATCACTCTCTCGTTGAGATCCCTTTCTCTCTCTCTTTTTCAAAGATTTTTCTCACTCTCCCTGATCTCTCTCCCTCTTTCTCCCTCTTTCTCTCTCTTTCTCTCTCTTTCTCTCTCTTTCTCTATCTCTTTTTGTTTTTCTTTCTCTTTCTCTATTTTTTTTGGTTTTCTCTCTCTTTCTCTATCTTTCTCTTCCTTTTTCTATTTTTCACTTATTCTCTCTCTCTCTGATTCTGAGAACTCTTTTCCCTCTATCTCGGAGATCGTTCACTATTTCCTTCTCGGAGATCTTTCGCTATCTCTTTCTCAGATATCTCTCTCCCTCTTTTGCTCTCTCTGAAAGAAAGATTCTCTTTCTCGAGATTTCTTTTTTTATTTCTATCTCTAAGATAAGAGTTTTTTTTGTTGGCACAGATTACCAAGTAAAGTGAAATTGAAAGTATTTGTAGAAATCCAAGGTTCGATTTCCTTCAATAACTTCTCTCCCAATATACTCATAAAAACCATATCTGGAACCACCAATAACCAATTCTAATCGCTTTCTTTTATTTTTATTTCGTTTAATCTTAACAAGCATTAATTATCGGTTTATACGCAAAGGTTGAGCTAAAATATCCTCATCCATGGTCTTTATTATATTCTCTATGTCACAAAGTCCTTTAAGCTTCTTAGGAAGTTTGTTTAAAAGAGTCTGTGCCGCATTCGCCTGACGAGCTGAAACGATTTGGCAATTAATCATTTCCTAGTAGAGTTGTGGCTAGACTAGAATGCCTAGCTTGGATTTTACTCCATCTTGTTGTCACGTCATGTCCCTCCCATGTGGTGTGGTATTCACCACCGTTTGAAGATAGAAATATATTTTCAGTTGTTTTAAATGTGTATTTATTGACTGCATTCCAAATCCCCTAAAGGCGAGTAGTTTTTTGCACTTCCATTTATTATTTATTTTTTTAAATAACCTCCATTTTTGAATTAAAATTTTCAAAAAAAAACAAACTTAGTTTAAACCATGTTCAAAAATGAAAAATCGGTAATGCTTGCAAAATTTTAAATATCGAAAAAAAAATCTTTGGATTGAGGACTTAAACATAATTAGGTCATTTGGTAGTAAGTAATTATTAAACTAATTATATTCTATCTATCTAATAATATCCTTAAAAAAAGGTTAAAGAGATCACCCAATTTAAATTTTTCTTTTACCAGCTTTAAATAAAAACGTATTTAAAATTAGAGGGCTCCGCTACCTGAGTACTTCTCACGCCGACCACCGTACTTTATTATCCCATACACCCCTGGTATGCTCCAAAATACAAAAAAAAAAATTTTGTATGTAGTCTATATGAGAGATCTAAAAATATATATTTAAGTACCTCCCACACTGTCTAAAGTATGGGAAAGACTGATTGCTAGAAGGATATCCGAAAACTTCGACACACTTCCTGATCATCAATTTGGATTCAGGGAAGGACATGGCACAATAGAGCAGATACACCGAGTCACGAACCACATCCTTCAGGCGTTTGACGACAAGGAACACTGCTACGGAGTATATGTAGACGTCAAACAAGCATTTGACAGAGTTTGGATAGTTGGTCTTCTGTCTAAAATTAAAAAAATACTTCCTGCTCCTTTTTTTCATCTATTAAAAACCTACCTAGAAGACCGAAAATTTTATGTTAAAATAAAAGAATCTATATCTAGGGAAAGGAAAATGAGCGCTGGCGTACCACAGGGAAGCGTCCTGGCCCCTCTTTTATACAATTTATTCACGGCGGATATCCCGACACCTAGGGAGCTCACAGAAACCGTTAAGAACGGAAAACTAATGATAGCTACATACGCAGATGACTTGGCAATTTTTCACTCTGCCTCCTGTGAGTACGAAGCAGCAGATGGAATTCAAGAGTACCTATACCTACTTGAGAGATGGGCTCACAGGTGGAACAACTCCATGAATCCAACTAAGTGCCAGGCAGTTCTATATACCCTAAGGAAAAAATCTTCACCTGCTGTCTGGTTAGACAATCAACCACTAAAACTACAAAAACAAGCTAAATACTTAGGAGTTACCCTTGATAGCAGACTGACTTTCAGACAACATATAGAAAGCACAGTCAAAAACTGCCGGCTAAAGATGTCTAAAATGAACTGGCTCATGAACCACCGCAGCCGTCTTCCTCTCCGATGCAAAAGAGCCTTATATAAAATGGTAGTGGTTCCAACCTGGAGATACGCTATCCAGATCTGGGGTATGGCGGCTCGCTCGAGTCGCTCACGTATTCAGACACTCCAGAACAGGGCCTTACGCCTTATTACTGGGTGTGAATGGTATGTAAGGAATTCGACCTTGCACCACGACCTCAGACTGGAGATCGTCGAACTCCAGATAAATAGGCACACAAGCCGCTACAACGAAAGGCTAAAAAGACATCGTAATAGGCTGGCAAAAGGGCTCCCAAATGAAAATCCTATAAAAAGTCTTAAAAAAAGAAGTTTTAAAAATCTGCTCCAACAAGCGCCGAACTGAAAGAAAACGAAAAGAAGACCGACAGAAAAGCGGACCAAATGATGGCCTGCTGATTGACAGGACTCCTTAACACTCCTAAGACATCTCTAAGTAAACAAGCTGGATTGGCGATCATAAAATAAGAAACCTGCAATTCATAAAAATATATGTATTTTTGATAATTTTGCAAAATAAATACAAAAAAAAAAAAAAAAAAAAAATTTAAGTACCTATAATTTGTAACTTTTCATCCGATTTTAAAAACCTTCAGTCCAGGGTAAAAAAAGTTTATAAAGTAGATCAATAGCGATCCTTTGTATTTCAGAAGTTTAAGATACAGCAATCACTTCAATATCAACTGCACAATAAGTATTCTCGAAAATTTTTTTTGTTTTCGTTATTTTTGGTACCCAAACTTACCTCCGTAAACTCCACATTCATGGGATCTCCTATAATCTTGCCATCTGGCTGCTTATAGCCCGCATACGATATCAACTGATTGTTCCATATGCGACAATCATGTTTCGCATCGGTGCGTTGTGGAAATATCGTTATGGCTGATCTGCAAAAAACAAAAATTCTTTTAAATAAGAGAAAGAAATTGCTTGGCAAAAACCCAGCTTATGCAAATTTTCAAACTAAATAACCCAAATATTTGCACACCAAGAAAACCAATTGGCTTATAAAACTTAAAGTTGGAAAGTTTAAAAACTTTTGCCTGTCATAAGCGCCCGTCTAATATGTCCCAAGTTAAAAGTGCAACAGACACCCGACAAGTTTGGAATGGTTTTTTTGATGTGGGACGAGTGCCAATTGACTGTTGCCACTTAAGCTCTTCAAATATTTATGCAACAAATTGGGGCATAGAATGTTCGTAATGGCGCCAAAAATATCGTTCAATTCATTGCCAATTAGCAGTGAAATTATTTTCGCTGCAATTTTCCTAATTTGAGTGGATTACATGGGATATTTTTTTTGGTCTAATGAATATTTGTTACCAAATGCAAATAGGAAATAGCAATATATGTAGCACTATCATTTTGTAATGTTAATAGACATAAACAGCATATTGGAATATCGAGTATATGTATATGGAAAAATATATGTGCTTTTATTTTACATAAGCAAATAATGTTGTATATACATGGCGTAAAATTCGTCTTGATATTTTGTTGGTCAATTTGCATAAGCTGAAAATTAAGCCAGCTTTGTGGGTTCAATTTGTTGCATGTTTAAATTGGTTTAAAATTTATAAATTTTTAATTCTTCTTCTTATGTCCTGTTACTCCTAGTGGAGCATAGGGCCATCGTGAATTGTTTCCATTGATCCCGGTTGTGAGCTAGAGCTTTTAGTTCACCCCAGGGCTTTCCGCTATCTTCAACTTCTCTTTGCAGAGTTCTTAGCCAAGTTGTTTTTGGCCGTCCACTGCGTCTGCTTCCTTGTGGATTCCAGTCCAGTGCTTGTCTACATATTTCGTTTGGCTGTTTACGAAGGGTATTTCCCACGCACCGTCATTTCCTAAGTTTAATTTCATTGGCGATGCTTATCTCTCAGGATCTTATGTGGAGATCTTCGTGTGATACAACATTATCAAAAAAAAAGTTATTAATAAAGACTTGAATCTTGTGGGTTAGACCCGCTGTTGTAAACCAAGTTTCGCATCCGTACAAGAGAACAGATTTAAAGTTTGAGCGAAATATACGTAGTTTAGTGTTGAACCAGAACGTGGTAGACCTCCAGATTTTACTAAGCTGTGCAAACACTTCACGATTCTGGCCTCAACATCCACGCTGCTACCTCCATCTCCCGCAATTATACTGCCAAGGTACGTAAAATTGGCAACTTCTTCAATCGGACAGTTGTTTACCATAAACGGGAGGGCAATTTTTAATGCTATGTTTAAAATGGTTGGACAATACAAAATAGTTTTCATTCTATCGGCCGTGCTCCGTAAAACGAATCCGAACATTTTGAAACCGAATGTTTGGTGCTACCAGTTCTACCAAACCGAATTTTTTATATGGTTTGAAACCTAATGTTTTGTTGCAAAAGGAATTAAAACGATTCGACAAAATATGTTTAAAAACGCGGCAATTTTATACTGAAATAATTTTTTAAATATTCTTTGATATTCTCAAATTATATTTATGCCAACTTAAAGTTATATATTTATTGACAATTATTTTTAATTATTCTTTTTCAATCCAAAAAATAGCAAGCACAGCCAAAACGAATTTTTTTTTTTTGATTTTGTGTATGAGCATATATTCTACACGAACACATGACGATAAGTGCGACAGGGTTCCCGCGTTCAACAAGGAAAATTTCGCTTGTAACAAAAATATTACTTAGCTATTTTTGTTACAAGGAAAATTAGCTACGTAATATTTATGTGTTATTTTATTTAATATTAAGAATAATAATGAAATAGCAATATTTTTATGAAAATTTAACATTAACAACTTATAGTAATAAAAAGGTGCAAAACTGTGGCAACCATGTCAGCTGTTTTGTATCAAACAAAAATAATTTCGCGCCAACAACACATGAGAATTTAACGAAAAGATAAAGGAAATATACGAATTTATCGAAAATAAAAAGGGAAGTTATCGACAAAAGAATTTGTTGTCCGGAGCACGCAAAAACGAATCCGAATCAAATTGTTCGGTTTGGCTTTTTCGTTTCCGGAGCACGGCTGTATGATAAATAGTCCCGCCTTTAAGAACTACTTTTTTTTCCTTCTTTATTTTGAGTTTAGCAATACTTTACATCATTTTGCTTACTTTTTGATATTTTTATTAAATATTTTTCTAGCTATTCCTAAACTCACCTTAAATTGCCTTTATTTGTGGCATATTTAATATGATTGCATATGGCTTCAAACATGCCACTCGTAGTAGTCACATAGCGACAATCAAAAACCTGCAATAGAAAAAGTTAGATAAATTAGAATTTATTATAAAAATATTTTGGCATAAAATTCGTTTTATTTTTTTTGTTGGTGGCTATTTAAAGCCAACTGCCTAAACGCCAAGCTGTAGCTCAACTACTAATCCAATCTGTATACAGTGTTGCACAATGCGCAGTACAAAAGTTTAAATTAACTCAAATATTCAACACTTACAAGAGCTGAAACAGAACCAACAACAACAACAACAAAATAGACAACTCCAACAGTCATAACAATTGTACTACATGAATTTCAAGTGCAAAAACAACAACAAAGCCGAGTTTCAAAACTTTTCTCTTCTTTTTTTTTTTGCCCCGAAATGAAATCAGTTTTGGTGCTTTCTTTTTTTTTCGGCGCCACACGGGGCGTATGATAAATGTAGCACAAGTTACTATGTAACAGTGGCGTAAGCCACTTTTTGTAATGGAGGAGATAGAAAAAGGTGATTTTTTTTTAAAATTATTTTTAAAACATTTGGTGTTTTAGTGTATAATTTGGTGTTTTTATACCCTGTACCGTATGGTACAATGGGTATATTGTGTTTGTGCAAGCCGAAAATGTATGTAACGTACAGAAGGAGAAGTCGGAGACCCCCCAAAGTTACCTAAAGTATGATCAGAGTGACTAGAGAAGTCGATATACCCATGTCCGTCTGTCCGTCTGTCCGTATGAACGCCTAGATCTCAGAAATGGTAAGATCTAGAGCAACCAAACTTTCAGATAAGATCCCTTATTAATCCATAGGAGACAAGTTTATTTTATTTTTTTGATATCGGGACTACATAGCTCCCATAGGGGTGTTTCAGAGGACCTCGAACAAAACCAAAAGTTTTAGATGGATAATTCGTTCGTTTATGAAGATATCGTAACCAAATTTGGCACACAATAGTTTTTTAGAGTTCCTAAGCACTGTACCAAATTTTATCAAAATCGGTTGACTATATCATATAGCTCCCATATGACCAATCGGTCAAAAAAACGTTTTTTCTACAAAATTCATGGTGTTTCGTTTGTTTGTGAAGATATCGAAACCAAATTTGGTGTTTGTCAGTTTTTTAGGGATACCCAGCACTGTACCAAATTTGATCCAAATCGATTGACTATATTACATAGCTCCCATAGGACAGATCGGTCGAAAAAACGTATTTTGAACAAAATTCTTTTTGTTTAGTTTGTTTATGAAGATATCGTAACCAAATTCGGCAATTAGAAGTTTTTTAGAGTGCCTAAGCACAGTACCAAATTTGATCAAAATCGGTTGACTATATAATATAGCTGCCATAGGACCGATCGGTCAAAAACAAGTTTTTTGAAGAAAATTCGTTGTGTTTCGTTTGTTTATAAAAATATTGTAACTGAATTTGGCAAAGAAATTGTTTTTGGTGTTCGTAAGTAATATATCGGACTTGATTGCAATGTGGTGGTACAGGGTATCCCAAATTCGTCCGCGCCCGACTTTAACGTACGCCATCTTTTCAATTCGTCTTATGTATAGACTGACAATGTGAATATATGTAGCTGCAACTGTTTATGTGCAAACAATACGCAAAGTTCGCGTGCAGCGGGTCTGCTTACGTTAAGTTGTTATGAAGAACTAATTCTATTGCGCTCAGCTTAGAACACCATAAGCTGAGCGCGGTCGGGATCACCTCTTGTGCAGCTTTTCACCTTAGTGAGCGCAGCTTACGCTCTTGTAGTGTTTGCAGCTTACGCTCTTTGAGCGAAGCTAATCAGAAATTTCAGTTAATTAAAATCTGTAAATGAAAATAATTTTGACATACTTAAATGTGAAATTGAGTTCCTTCAGAGAGCTCTCTAAAATGTAAGAAAATATACTTGACGATTTTTTTTCATTAGGCCACTTTTTTATTCCCTTCTGGGAATGGGTAAATTAAGTTCCTTTAGAGTCCTCTTTACTCCGCTAAGCAAGAAGTATGTACTTGAAGACTTTTTTCTGCTACTATGCCTTCTTTCTATGTCCTTCTGGGAAAAATTAAACTTCTTGGACTTGAAGCTTATTTTTTTGGATATGAATTTTTGATAGTTCACAATCAAATTAAGCAAATAAATTAAATACCAAATATCAAAAAAATAATTTGTATGATGCAGACTTTCTTAATTCGCATGACAAAAAGATTTTTGTCCGAAATTTTCTAGAGTTCATGACGTCAATCTTCTAGGTATAATTAGCTTGTACCAAAGGCAAACAAATATTTTCTATGGTTAGTTAATAAGATATTTACTCTTTAAACGAAAACAACCGCTGTTGTTACTACTGGCGCCATCTAGTGAACTTGGTGGCGCCAACTTACGTAATGCATAAGTAAAATAATAGGGCAACACTGTTTCGTTTGTTTACATGCGTTCACTTGCCGTACGCTTTTGGACATGAATTACCCCACTATTTGGTTAATATATAGTTTTATCTGATATGGTTGTGATTTTTGGTGCTGCATATGAATAACTGAAAAGATGGCGTACGTTAAAGTCGGGCGCTGACGACTTTGGAATACCCTGTACCACCACATTGCAATCAAGTCCGATATATTGCTTACAAACTCCAAAAGATATTTCTTTGCCAAATAAACGAAATACAACGATTTTTCTATAAAATACGTTTTTTTGACTGATTGGACCTATCGGAAGCTATATGATATAGTCAACCGATTTTGATAAAACTTGGTGCAGTGTTGAAGATCTCTAAAAAACTTTCGAATGCCAAATTTAGTTACAATATCTTCACAAACAAACGAAACACTACAAATTTTGTACAAAAAGCGTTTTTTTGACCGATTGTTCCTATGGGAGCTATATGATATAGTCAACCGATTTTGATAAAATTTGGTACAGTGATTAGGAACTCTAAAAAACGTTTGAGTACCAAATTATTTATCTAAAACTTTTGGGGTCTTTCGAGGTCCTCTGAAACACCCCTATGGGAGCTATATAATATATCCCCGATATCCAAAATATAAAATAAACTTGCATTCCCTGACATAATAACGCATCTAATCTGAAAATTTGGCTAGCTCTTACCATCTCTGAGATCTAGGCGTTCATACAGACAGACAGACGGATAGACGGACATGGGTATATCGACTTCTCTAGTCACCCCGATCATACTTTGGGTAACTTTGGGGGTCTCCGACGTCTCCTTCTGTATGGTACATACATTTTCGGCTTGCACAAACTTAATATACCCTTTGTATCATACGGTACAGGGTATAAAAAGTACCCAAAAACATGTTTTTCTAAAAAATCTCGAAAACGAAAAACCAAAAACCAAACCAAACACTTAATTTTCATTGTTCACTCGATGACGCTAAAATTTGTAAACTAGTGTAATATATGAAATTGTTTGTTCATATTTATTTATAAAATTTTATGATTTTTTTTTGGCAAATCATAAAAAAATTTCATATATTTTGATGAATTACTTTATCTAATTAAACGAAATCTTCAAATTGAGATGGTAGCATCACATTTTAAAGATTCTTCTCTTAAACCCTGAAGGGGATTACTGCAATTGACTGCCCAACACAGCTAATAGTATTAAAAAGGTCATACCTTATAATGACGAGGGAAAATATTTCCAAAAGATTTTTTCCAGTCTTTGGTCGTGATGTAAAATGGCGTTTCTCACGTACCAATTACATTCAAGAGTACAACGACTAAATCGAGCACCCACCATAATTTTCTTTTGGTGAGGTAAAGCCCCTAACAACCCCCTCAACACTCTACGCCACTGTTAGGTATCTCTTTATTTTCGTCTGTGGGCGTATTTAAGAGCTAAACTGCAAATACAGTCATTGTTTTTTTCCTAATATGTGCTTTGTTATGTTTTGAACAACTTGTTTTGTACCATGTCGATAAGGACGTTGAAACCCTTTTTTTCAATTATAACACTTGAATGCACTTTAGCTACACATATATGTATATAAAGTTTTTTTTTAGACAATTGCGTTTGCATTTTCTCACACTCTGTGACCCACTGTGCACAGTAGTTTATCAATGTAGGCTTTAACCATTAAAAAGGTGTGAGTGCTTTCGGCTTGATGGGTTTTCTGTGTTCCAAGGACTCGTTAACACTTCAGACGCACACGCACAGACACTCGAAATTCCCTTTTTTCGACACTCTTCCAAGTTGTTGTTTTTGTTGGTTATCACCTCAAATCCCTTTTTGGTCATTTTCATTTTCTGCTGAGTTGGTTTTCCACAAGTGCGCCTTTTTGATTTGGATTTTGGCTTAGAGTCAAAGCTCTCTTGGCTTTGGCTCAGTTGGATATCTCTGGCCTGCTGACCATGTGCAGCATTTTGGTAATTAAGTTTACAAAGCATTGTAAAAAGGGGTTTTGGGATCACTTAAGTGTATAACGTGTTTGCCAAGTTTTAGTATAGAAGTGTTATTGAAAAACTTTTGACTTGGCATGCAGTTTTCGAAAAGTCATGGCGTAAAATTAAACAAGAGCTTAACTTATGACAGCATTTACATGCATATGTATATAGTATTTTGTGTACTATAAACTATGTCATGGAGTGACTTTATAAGCAAAAATATCTTTTACTTTTGACACCAGCTTATTTAAGGTCCGCACTTTGAGAATTTGAAGTCTCATTTTTCATTTTGTTTGTATTAAAGAAAACGAGATTGTTTTCATAGACTTTATGAGAAAACAATAGCGATAAAGGCCTTGCTTTTGAAACCAGAGTTAGCCTCAGAACATACAATGAGAGCAAATATGCATTCGGACTTTGAATTTCCCAGCTCCCAGCTTAGTTCGATTCGAACCCATCGAAAACACTGAATCTTAGGCAATGGGCCGAAAACGAGTATATTTGTTAATTTCTGCAATTTCGTTGTCGCAATAAAATAGTATTAAGTTAAAAAATAAATATTTTATACAGAGATTGCATATTGTAGAACTAGATTTGTTTGGTAATGAGCATTTAGCAAATAGTAATGTTGTACATTGTTTGGACATACTGGAAAACAATCCTGAATTTTTTCTGACAAAAATCAAGTCAGCTAATTTAATTATTTAAATAATAAAAAATAATACCAAATAATTTAAGTAAGATGAGTCGTGTTTTCCATTACGAAATCATCCACCAGAAAATAAAACCAAAAATTTCGATCTATATACCCTAAGAAAAAAATCATCACCTGCTGTCTGGTTAGACAATCAACCACTAAAACTACAAAAACAAGCTAAATACTTAGGAGTTACCCTTGATAGCAGACTGACTTTCAGACAACATATAGAAAGCACAGTCAAAAACTGCCGGCTAAAGATGTCTAAAATGAACTGGCTCATGAACCACCGCAGCCGTCTTCCTCTTCGATGCAAAAGAGCCTTATATAAAATGGTAGTGGTTCCAACCTGGAGATACGCTATCCAGATCTGGGGTATGGCGGCTCGCGCGAGTCGCTCACGTATTCAGACACTCCAGAACAAGGCCTTACGCCTTATTACTGGGTGTGAAAAGCGGACCAAATGATGGCCTCCTGATTGACAGGACTCCTTAACACTCCTAAGACATCTCTAACTAAACAAGCTGGATTGGCGATCATAAAATAAGAAACCTGCAATTCATAAAAACATATGTATTTTTGATAATTTTGCAAAATAAATACAAAAACAAAAAAAAAAAAAAAATTTCGAAGGCCTAACCCTTATTTATAATTATGAGCTTTGTTTGAATCTAAAAATTATAAAATATTGTATCAATAGATTGTATGATATTATAAAATTAAACTTCCGAATTTCAAGAAAACTATTTTTTTTGGAGCTGCAGACTAGGAATGGATTAACCGTCTGCGGTAGTAGATATCCTCAACAACTTTGGCCTAATCTTTAACTTTTTTGGAATTTATGTAATAAACATTATTTTTTCGAGAACTCAAAATTAAAATTATAGCAGCGGTAAAAGCCTTACTTTACGAAAGTATTAAAATTCAATTATTTCCTTTTTTACAATTTAAAGGAATAAAGTTTATATTAAATTAACTTTTACAACCAAACTAGAAGAGTTTCAAAATCGCTTTAAAGAAAAAATTTATTTAATTTATTCAAAATTTTTACCATCGTTTAGTAAAATAGATAAATACTTTAAACAAAAAGCACCTTTATAAGTCTTAATTGAAAAACTAAAAATAATCAAGTTTCAATATTAAGGCACATGATGTGGATTTTGGCCTGCCCTTCTTCCGAAAATCGCTAGAGCTTCTTTTATTTGAAAATTTTTAAATTTATTTCAAATACTTTTCTTAAGACTGCGGATGCGATTCATAAAAAATTTTTAAAATAATGTATCAAAAAGTACAAAAATTATTTATTTATTTATTTATTTGAGGGGTACAACTACGTACAGTTGACATTATATTATAAAAAAGTACATATAATTTATTTAGAAAAGAAAATAGAGCGAGGGAATTGATATGAACTAATCCGCGTCTCTAGCCCGATGGGTGAACTTTTTAATGATATGCACCAACTCACATCAAGAACTGGCCAGAAACTTGGATTTACAATATTAAAGTTGAAAAAAGGAAGCAAGATAAAAATTAAACATTATATCGCAAAAAAAGCCAATGGATCACCATTGACCAAGTGGGTGACTCATAATATAGGATTGGTCAAGGATGCTCGAAGTGGCAAGTCAAAGTGACTTAAGATAGAAGAAGTGATAGATTGAATAGACCGTTCGAAAGAGAGGAAATTGTAAAAGCTATTATAGTTGGAGCATAAGACACGAAAAGGATCGTGCAAAGCATAATTTGATCTACAAAATTGTAAGGCTAAGGGTCGAAAATTACGAGTTACTCTGGATGGTATGGCAAAAGTAACTTTGCTAAGAAGTACATTGGAATCGATAAGACCGAGTAACAGTTTATGCAAGAATAACACGCCGTGGCATGTTCTGCGATGATTTAAGGAAGGCAACTTTATAAGGCAGTTTAAGCCACGAAGTGCAAAAAGAAGAAATTGCTTTTGTACGGAATCAATCATGTCCTGATAAAGGTGGTATTGAGGGCTCCAAACGCAGGAACAATATTCCAAAATTGGACGGACGAGAGAAATATAAAGAAGTTTGGTTGTGTAAGGGTCGTTAAACTCTTTAGACCAACGCTTAATAAAAGCAAGAACACCTCTAGCCTTATTCACGATGTTGCAAATATGGTTATTAAATTTAAGGTTATGATCAAACAAAACACCAAGGTCAGACACACTCTCGATGCGTTCTAAGGTAGAAGATTCTAAAGAGTAAGTAGCCAAATAAGGAGCAGAACGATAAAATGTCATAACGTTACATTTTGTCTTGTTGAGAAAGAGTTGGTTGATATTGCACCAAGATTGCATGTTATCAAAATCATGCTGAAGAAGTAAGTACTTATTATTATCGGAGTAGGACATAAAGAGTTTAACATCATCCGCATACATAAGAATGTGAGAAGATGAGATTACCTGAGGGGGATCATTTAAAAATAAGTTAAAAAGAAGAGGGCCTAGATGGCTACCTTGAGGTACCCCTGACGTGACCATAATTTCTGTAGATTCGCAGCCTTTAAAAACTACCTTCTGGACTCGGTTGGATAAATAGGACGATGTCCAATTTAAAAGACAAGACGGAAACCCCAGGCGACACAATTTAACAAGTAGAAGACTATGGTTTACCGAGTCAAATGCTTTACTAAAGTCAGTATAAATGACATCAGTTTGTTTTTTTCCCGTAAAACCAAAATTAATAAGAGACGAAAGTTCTAAAAGGTTAGTAGAAGTTATATTTATATATATATATTATATCTTAGTAATTTCTATGCAAAGTGTAATAGTCAAGGTTATGCCAGAAAATTTGATCCAATTCTTAAAATAATTTACCTACACGAAAAAAAAAAAAAAAAAATGATATCTAAATATATTACCTATATATATTGTGCCAGAAAATGTGAAATTTTAAATTTGGAAATCGTTTAAAAAAAAACTTGGGCCAACGGTCTTAAATATATATATATATTTCCCAGCCGACGATACCAATGAGCCTACTTTAAAGTGCCAGAAATTCTTTTAAAAATTATTAAAAGTTTGTGATTTTGTTTCGACCTTGTACCATGACCTCAGAGTCCAAACCGGGGACACCTAAATTAATCGACACATAAAGCGCAATAATGACCGGATTTCTAAAGCTTAAACGCTCCTTGAAGAACATCCCATAAAAAGGATAAAAAAGGCGGTGAGGTTTTTGTACCTCATGAGCTAAATTTATAAAATTTTTAAATCTCTCAAGTCAACAAGTTTAGTTTCATGAAGAAATGCAAATATTGTTCCAGCTTCCTAAGCTGGATTGGGACTCCATATTTGAGAATGCAGCACTTTATAAAATTATCTGTATTTTTGATTATTTGTATACTAAATATTAAAGAAAAAAAAAAAGTCAACATAAGTTTCTAAAAAAAATTCAATGAGTCAAAAAGACCAAATTTTTTCAAATTTGCTCAATTTTAGCGGCCACTAAACTTTGTCAGATCGACTTTAAATTTTAAAGATTAATATATTTAGATAGAAAGAACCTCAAATTTTCTTCGGGTTGACTCTATTTTTATACCCTGTACCGTATGGTACAAAGGGTATATTGTGTTTGTGCAAGCCGAAAATGTATGTAACATACAGAAGGAGAAGTCGGAGACCCCCCAAAGTTACCTAAAGTATGATCAGGGTGACTAGAGAAGTCGATATACCCATGTCCGTCTGTCCGTCTGTCCGTCTGACCGTCTGTCCGTCTGTCCGTCTGTCCGTATGAACGCCTAGATCTCAGAGATGGTAAGAGCTAGAGCAACCAAACTTTCAGATAAGATCCCTTATTAATCCATAGGAGACAAGTTTATTTTATTTTTTTGATATCGGGACTACATTATATAGCTCCCATAGGGGTGTTTCAGAGGACCTCGAAAAAAAGCAAAAGTTTTAGATGGATAATTCGTTTGCTTATGAAGATATCATAACCAAATTTGGCAATCGGAAGTTTTTTAGAAACCCCCAGCACTGTACCAAATTTTATCAAAATCGGTTGACTATATCATATAGGTCCCATAGGATCGATCGGTCGAAAATTTGTTTTTTGTACAAAATTCGTTGTGTTTCGTTTGTTTGTGCAAATATTGTAACCACATTTGGCATTAAGAAGTTTTTTAGAGTTCCCAAGCACTATACAAAATTTGATCAAAATCGGTTGACTATATCATATAGCTCCCATAGGATCGATCGGTCGAAAATTTGTTTTTTGTACAAAATTCGTTGTGTTTCGTTTGTTTGTGAAGATATTGTAACCAAATTTGGCATTAAGAAGTTTTTTAGAGTTCCCAAGCACTGTACCAAATTTGATCAAAATCGGTTGACTATATAATATAGATCCCATAGGACCGATCGGTCAAAAAAACGTTTTTTGAACAAAATTAGTTGTGTTTCGTTTGTTTATAAAAATATTGTAACTGAATTTGGCAAAGAATTTTTTTTAGTGTTCGTAAGTAATATATCGGACTTGATTACAATGTGGTGGTACAGGGTATCCCAAAGTCGTCCGCGCCCGACTTTAACGTACGCCATCTTTTTTTTTGGATATTGTATGTCATTATATCAAGTTTCTTATAAAAAACATTTATTCAAAAAAATTTCAAATTCCAATTTTGATCAATTTTTGTGACCACCAAATTTCCTTAGATCGACTCTATATTTTTTAGACATTATATATAGATATATAAACAAACTAATTATACCCTGTACCGTATGGTACAAAGGGTATATTGTGTTTGTGCAAGCCGAAAATGTATGTAACGTACAGAAGGAGAAGTCGGAGACCCCCCAAAGTTACCTAAAGTATGATCAGAGTGACTAGAGAAGTCGATATACCAATGTCCGTCTGTCCGTCTGTCCGTCTGACCGTCTGTCCGTATGAACGCCTAGATCTCAGAGATGGTAAGAGCTAGAGCAACCAAACTTTCAGATAAGATCCGTTATTTATCCATAGGAGACAAGTTTATTTTATTTTTTTGATATCGGGACTACATTATATAGCTCCCATAGGGGTGTTTCAGAGGACCTCGAAAAAAAGCAAAAGTTTTAGATGGATAATTCGTTTGCTTATGAAGATATCATAACCAAATTTGGCAATCGGAAGTTTTTTAGAAACCCCCAGCACTGTACCAAATTTTATCAAAATCGGTTGACTATATCATATAGCTCCCATAGGACCAATCGGTCGAAAATTTGTTTTATGTACAAAATTCGTTGTGTTTAGTTTGTTTGTGAAGATATTGTAACCAAATTTGGCGTTAAGGAGTTTTTTAGAGTTCCCAAGCACTGTACCAAATTTGATCAAAATCGGTTGACTATATCATATAGCTCCTATAGGACCAATCGGTCAAAAAATCGTTTTTTGTACAAAATTCGTTGCGTTTCGTTTGTTTGTAAAGATGTTATAACCAAATTTGGCATTTATCAGTTTTTAAGAGTTCCCAAGCACTGTACCAAATTTGATCAAAATCGGTTGACTATATCATATAGCTCCCATAGGACCAATCGGTCAAAAAATCGTGTTTTGTACAAAATTCGTTGTGTTTCGTTTATTTGTGAAGATACCGTAACCACATTTGGCATTAAGAAGTTTTTTAGAGATCCCAAGCACTGTAGCAAATTTGATCAAAATCGGTTGATTATATCATATAGCTCCCATAGGACCAATCGGTCAAAAAATCGTGTTTTGTACAAAATTCGTTGTGTTTCGTTTATTTGTGAACATACCGTAACCACATTTGGCATTAAGAAGTTTTTTAGAGTTCCCAAGCACTGTACCAAATTTGATCAAAATCGGTTGACTATATCATATAGCTCCCATAGGGCCGATCGGTCGAAAAAAAGTTTTTGATTAAAAATTCGTCTGTTTTTGGTTGTTTATGAAGGTATCATAATCTAATTTGGCAATCAAATGTCTTTTGGTGTTCTTAATTTACCGGATTTGATTGCAAGCAGTGGTACAGGGTATCCTAAAGTCGTCCGCGCCCGACTTTAACGTACGCCATTTTTTTTTTATATTTTAATTAAAAAAAAAAGATAAAAAATGTGAGCTTTCACTTATGGGCTTTAAGCATATCAAATACTTACTTCAAATTTTACAAGTGGTAAAAAGAAAACTTTTTAGGCCTTATTATTGTTTTGAAATATTGCAAATATAGCCATCGTATAGCATTTCGTTTAACAATGGGTTGAAAGCTTGAACTGCAAGCCTGAGGAAGGCTATTGCGTTGAAAACCGTCTAAAATTCAGTTCACATTCTTTCTAAATCAGTTTAAAATCGGTTGCGAGAAATTTCTCGCTTAAACATATTCTTCGAAAATAAATAATAATATACATTTTTAAATTTATTAAATTATTAGTTAATTTTATCCGTTCGAAAAGAGTTATTTTTCTGCTTTTCATTGTAACCAAAATCTATTTTTGCACGCTGCTTTCAATTTCGCTTATTTCAGAGCGTTTAGAAGGACTTTGGCGCTCAAACTTTATACGTTTTTTTTTTTGGAATTCTATGTTTCTTTAAGAATGTAGACTTCTTGCTAGCTGTCGGCGTATGAAATATTTATGACGTTAAGTGAATTTTCAAGGTGACTTGTGTGTCAGTGTCAGAGTGACAGTATTGTTCAGCATATGACTTACACACACACACAGTCGCACACAGACTCCTACAAACTGACACATGTGATTCATTCAAGCGTAAATGCAAATCGTTTCACACACTGCTACACACACACAGAGAGTGACATTTTTGAGCTCTCTTTGGCTGTCAGCCATTTTGCATTTTACAACTACAGCGAGAGAGTACAACAACAAAGACAATGGCGACAACTACGCCCTATAGAGCTGCTGATCATTATAATTTGTATATATGAATAAATCTGTGTGCAGACACCAAATTTGTAAATTAAAATTTACGAGCATTTGCATTTCAAATTCATTGTTTTTTTTTGTGCTCTCTTCTTTTTCGTTCGTTTCTCTTTGTGCGCCTTTATTTTTATCGCCTTTAGCGCGCATTTTGCATTTGTCATTTTGTTGGAACACGCATAAATCTTGAATAATGATGCCTAGACATACACAGACATCTATACTATGTATAGGTCTATATACATTAGGGTGGCCATTTTTGCAACATCTCACGATTTTACTAACGCCACCCCCTAAAAAATAGGTCAAAGGTCATAAAAAATGTTCATATGAATGCACAAATAGCGACCAAACCGTAAGTTTGACAAAAATGTGTTCCAAATAAATTCAATGGGTAATTCAATTATCTACAGTCGAGAAAGAAAATGATCGAAATCAGTTTAGTATAACCAGAGATATTTGCTGTTAAGTAAAGGCACTTTTTTTTTTTTTTTTAATTTCTAAAAATGGTTTTTTCAAAATATCTCGAAGACCGTTTCATGAAAAAAAATGTTGACTGCATTTTCGGTCTTAGCATGACATTTTACTACAGAAACGATTCAAAAATGTTAAGGATACCAACATTTTTTTTTATTTGTAAACTGGTGTAATTAATCAATTTTAGAGCTTACCAAATTTATTTAGGCCGACTCTATATTTTTTAAAAATTATGTTTTGGTAGATATGAGTCTTTTTGAACCATAATTTGTTTGATGGGAAATAAGTTTTCAAACTTTATGTACAACAATACAGTCAAAAACGGAAAAAGTGCGAGTTATGACCTTTGACCTATTGCCGGACCCATCAAATACATTCGGATCGTTTTTAAATTTTACAGGCGCTATATGCAGGTAAAAAGGAAACTTTTTAGGGGGTGGCGTTATTGATATCGACGGTTTAAAAATCCTCCATACCAGCGGCGGCCACCCTAAAATACATATATATATATTTCATGCTACATGGTTGCATTGTGATTTGTCGACATGACAAATTAGCTTTACACTGTACTTAAGTTTGAATTTTTATTGTCGAGTGTGTAAATCATTGTCGATATTAGGCATGCTTAGCACTAGAGAAATTCAAAAATTCCAATAAGAGGTACAGGATGAGCCATAAAGAACTTGAAACACAATTTGATGTATATAAGTTGATAAATGTATTGATCTAGTAGAAATTGTAGCTAGTAAATCTGTGGTAATTGGTAAACAGCAGAAACTAAAGGTACACGGTGCACTAAATGCTTACTTCAACTACAGAATGAATACCCTATAATGGTGCCTTATTTAGTGATTGAGGTAAGACAAGTCACAAACGTTTTCCTAGCCATATTCAAAACAAATATGAAAGGTTTCCTTAAAATTTGTACACCATGTAATTGAAGCAAGCCTATTGATCATTCAAGGACTGTATCATATGTCAACGATATTGTTTTAAAATAATCATATAATGTGTCAACTATTGTAAAACTCATTTTGGCCTAAAAGTTATGTGCAATAAATCGTTATGTTAATATTAATATTTGCAAGATATACGAGGTATCAACGGAGTAATAACTCATCTATTTAAATAAATCAATCTTTATTTTGGGAGACCCTTACCGACGAGCACTATGAGGTATATTGAAATATGGATCATATATGTAAAAAATACCCCTTGGCTCACAAGATATTTGAAATCAATCTTTATTTTGGGGAATCCCTAATATAGATTCTATTAGATATCAACAAAAAATTATTCAAATGTAGACCTTCTAAAAGTGTCAACTATTAAAATTCACAGTCTGGGCCGATTATTAAATTTTGGCCAAAATTGGAATATTTCTCACACATAATCTTAAAAATTTGAAATTTCTGAAAAGTTTTCTAAAAATATAAATAGTTCAGATCAAACTTAGGAAAATTTATAAAAAAAATAAATTTTCATTTAATTAAAAAGAAATTTGAAATCTATTTTTTTCCAATGAATAAAATTGCAATTGGCGTTTAATTTGTATTACAAATAATTAATTAAAAAAAAATGGCGTACGTTAAAGTCGGGCGCGGACGACTTTGGGATACCCTGTACCACTGCTTGCAATAAAATCCGGTAAATTGCTTACGAACACCAAAAGACATTTGATTGCCAAATTAGATTATGATACCTTCATAAACAACCAAAAACAGACGAATTTTTAATCAAAAACTTTTTTTCGACCGATCGGCCCTATGGGAGCTATATGATATAGTCAACCGATTTTGATAAAATTTGGTACAGTGTTGAAAATCTCTAAAAAACTTCTGAATGCCAAATTTGGTTACAATATCTTTACAAATAAACGAAACACAACGAATTTTGTACAAAACACGATTTTTTGACCGATTGGTCCTATGGGAGCTATATGATATAGTCAACCGATTTTGATCAAATTTGGTAGAGTGCTTGGGAACTCTAAAAAACTTCCTAATGTCAAATTTGGTTACAATATCTGCACAAACAAACGAAACACAACGAATTTTGTACAAAAAACAAATTTTCGACCGATCGATCGTATGGGACCTATATGGTACAGTGCTGGGGGTTTCTAAAAAACTTCCGATTGCCAAATTTAGTTATGATATCTTTATAAGCAAACGAATTATCCATCTAAAACTTTTGCTTTTTTTCGAGGTCCTCTGAAACACCCCTATGGGAGCTATATAATGTAGTCCCGATATCAAAAAAATAAAATAAACTTGTCTCCTATGGATTAATAAGGGATCTTATCTGAAAGTTTGATTGCTCTACCTCTTACCATCTCTGAGATCTAGGCGTTCATACGGACAGACGGACAGATAGACAGACGGACAGACGGACATGGGTATATCGACTTCTCTAGTCACTCTGATCATACTTTGGGTAACTTTGGGGGTCTCCGACGTCTCCTTCTGTATGTTACATACATTTTCGGCTTGCACAAACACAATATACCCTTTGTACCATACGGTACAGGGTATAATAATACCGAGCTGCTATTTCGTATTTTTTTTCTTTTTAGATCAAAAAATAATTGTTAATTGATGATATTTACTTTACTGTGTCAAGTATTAAAATTCAAACCATGGAACAGTGCGCCCAATTTTTCATATTTTGGCCAAAACTCGGAAATTTTCCAAACGTTTTCTTTCAATATTCAACTTTTTGGAAAGCCTTGAGCCTTTGCAGATTTTGTTACGATATAGATAATCCTAATCAAAATTGCAAAAATTTTTAACATAATATTTAAAAATATTGTGAACTCATTTTTTCCCAAGGTATAAATTTTAAATTGACGATAAATTTTTATTGTAAAAATTAAAAAAACATTAATATATAATTATTTCATAATTCTCCTTTTTAGTTCAAAAAATAATTTTTATTGCTGATTTTTACTTTAAAAATTATAATCGTGAAGATTCCTGGGTAAAAAACTACAAGTCTTCGGAAAAACTAAGAGTATTCATTGTCCCTTCATTTAATTAAAAAAAAAAAAATTTTAAAACTATTTGCTTCCAATGAATAAAATTAAAATTGGCGATTAATTTTTATTGTGAAAAATTAAATAAAAAATAATACTGAATATTTGATAATTTCCCTTTTTAGATCAAAAAATAATTGTTAATTGATGTATTTACTTTAAAAATTATAATCTTTAAGATTCCTGTGTCAAGTATTAAAATTTAAACCATGGCACAGTGAGCCCAGATTGCCATATTTTGACCAAAATTGGGAAATTTTCTACATATTTAATAAAAGATTGAACATTCTAAAGAGTTTGAGCCTTCTCAGATTTTTTTAAAACATAGATAATCCAAAGCAAAATTAATGAAATTTACAAAAAAAAATGTTTTATTATTTGTTTTAATTTGAAACAGTTTGAATTAATTTTATTTGTGCAAAATTTTCAAAATACGTATATTTTTAAGAATTGCAGCTTTTTATACCCTGTACCTATAGGTACAAAGGGTATACTAGATTTGTGCAATGTATGTAACGGACAGAAGGAGGCGTGGCAGACCCCAAGTCCTTTATACCAAAATGCTTATCATAACCTCGGGTAGCGATTGAGCCATGTCCGTCCGTCCGTCCGTCCGTCCGTCCGTCCGTCCGTCCGTCCGTCCGTCCGTCCGTCCGTCCGTCCGTCCGTCCGTCTGTCCGTCCGTATGAACGCCTAGATCTCGGAGACTATAAGAGCTAGAGACACAAAACTTTACCAGCTAGTGCGCATATTTCCTAAGCAGATGAAGTTTGTTGAATCATGTCAATATCTTCCCCCGTTCCCCCGCAGTAGAGTTTCGCGGTTTTTAGTCACACCGTTTGGTATTTTCACCTGAAATTTAACAGAGCGATGCGTTGTAGTTACATGCATCTATGTGTAAAAAATGAACAAAATCGGACAAATACAACAGAAGTTATAGTCAAAAATATGCAAATTTCACATCCCCTTGCCAATAAACTGCGTCAATATTTGACTCTACGCAATTATGGCTACAAGTGACCTAGAATCACAATTTTTGGTAAGCTCATTCATGTGGCTCTAATGAACAAATCCACATCCAAATTTTATCGATGCGGTCCCCCCACCCCCCGCAATCCATTTACCGTGTTTTCTCCCACACCCCTCAACATACCAACTTGAAACTTACCCCGTATACTTTAAATAAGTTCTTTGTTGTAAAATTCGAGTTTCATCAAAATGGGTAAAAATTTAGGGAACTTATAGGTATAAATATCGATTTTCACCAAAAAAAAATAAATTCCAATTGGAAAGTTCTTAGATGGAATATGCAGGAAAAATTTTTTTGACACAAAAGGTACAGGGTATTCCACTGTCGGGCACCGCCTCGACTGTACCACATTTTTTATTTTGAGATCGCCAATGCAGCCTGTTTAGATGGAGCTATCTTAGACGGGTCACGGCGGGGTACCCATTAGATGGCCAAGATTTAACCACCATCTTGATTATTTTTACTTTAAATAATAATCGTGAAGATTCCTGTGTAAAAAACTACAAGGAATAAAAGTATTCATTGAAAATTGTACAGCCCTTTAACGAACTGAGGAAATATGGAGAGAATAAGAATAATGGAAATTTTTTTCTTTCTACACGAAGCTAGCAATTGTAATATTGGGATCCACACCTTCTGCAGCACGTCACCATTGTACCCTCTTTTAGCTTAAAGGTTACCCAGCCCTTTTAACTTCCCAAATAAAACTCATTATTTACGATACACATGCATTGATATTCAAAGAGTTATCTTGAGCAAGTTTATTTTGCGACTAGATCTCATCTTCTGAAAAATAATCTCAGCTTATGATGGCCAGCTTGTTAAGGAAGCCCTCCAGTCTGCATTAAATAAACTACTCAGTACCAAGTTGAAAAAAATGCTGATTTTTTAAATTTTTTTTCGTACTTATTTAGAATTTATTTCAAGTCCGCATTTATGGCGGCCGAAATGAGTGATAGTAATGCCATTTACCTGTTATGGTTACTCCTGATAACAATTTTTCTTTATTTATAAAAACAATGCTGCTATAACTGGTCCTAGCTTAACAATTGTTTACGAAATATAAAAAAAAAAAATAGTGGCTGACAATTGCATTTTTATATTTTAACAGCCATCATATAATTTTATATCCAAAAAAGACTCTGCTTAAAATGCATGAAAACTTGGCTTAAACGCTGCACCAGGTTAACCTTTTATTATTGGTATAAAAACCGTGCAGAATTAACACATTTTTAATGGCGCAGTATTGAATTTTATGAACTCAGCTTTAATATTTGTAAAATTTGCCAGACAGTCACGTTTTGGCTTTCAATTTTCTTTATATAACAAATAGGCCATAACAAAAACTTGGCCATAAATTATAATTGGCTGCTTACCTGTAGCTTAGACCACTGTATGCGTCCAATGCATCTGGAGGAATTACGCCAGGCTAATTTAGCGCCGTAAATTAACTCCGTTTCGGTCAGCTGATAATGACCAGTTGACTCAATGCTCTGTCGCACCTGTTTCCAACGCGTCTCATGCGCCGCAGACGAAGAGCTAATAAAATTTAATGAACAAATTATTTACGCTGGAAGAATTTTTTTACTATCAGCTCGTACGGCAGGTAGGGTTTAAAGTTCTGGGATGCGACTTATCTGAATTTGTTTATAAAACGGATGGCACTGCCACACGAAAAAAAACGATTTTCAGGCTCTGAGGTCAGACCCATGTTTACTAAAAATTTTGAGCTCATTGAATCCAAATACAATGTAAAAAAGTCTTCTGGTATCAGGTTCTTAAATAACGTCTAAAAGCCTTATAATTTTTTTGCGAGTCCAGATGTCGGACTATGATTATTAAATGTTTTTGGAGTCCTTGAATCCGAATGACCTGACATAACTGACATTTTTTTGTGGCTTTGTAAATTTTGTTTTCTTCCAAGTCTCTTTCAAGGCCTTAACTCGAATTAGTCACAATAATTCTTTCAAAACTGATTAAATTAATGCTTATTAATTATATTGGATTGGTGTAGATTGGAAGGAAATCAAAATATCTTTTACCAGTTAATAATTAGTTTAATATATAATTATCATTATAAATAAATAAAAAAAAAAACTCGTCAATCGGCGATTTCCGAAAAACAAACCTTTAACGCTTTTACGAACAATCTTAAATATTTTGTACCAATCACTTAAGGCTTTCTACAAAATATCGCAAGTAAAGATATTTGGCCGTGCTACGGAAATCGAATCCGAACCTTTTATTGGGATTCGTTTTGAAACTGAATTTTTGCTGCTGCCAATTTAACCAAACCGAATTTTTCATGCGATTTGAAACCGAATGTTTTATTGCAAAAGCTATTAAAACGAATCGCCAAAATAGGTTTAAAAAATTACGCATTTTGAACTGAAATAATTTTTGAAATATTCTTAGATTATATTTATGGCAACTTCAAGTTGTATATTTATTGGCAATTCTTTTTAATTATTTTTTTTATTTTATTTCGTGCCAACACAAAATGAGAATGTATCGGAAAAATAAGGAAAATATACGAATTTATCGAAAATAAAAAGGGAAATATCATCAAAAAAAATCGTTTTCCGGAGCACGCAAAAACGAATACGAATAAAATTGTTAGGTTTGGTTTTTTCGTCTTTCGGAGCTCAGCTGATTATTCCGAATCAAAATTTAACACAACTTCTTTGTTTAAAAAATTAGACATTCCAATCACTGAAAAACTATTTTTATGTGGTTTAAGGCCCATTAGACAAATAACTGGTTTACGAAAACTAATAAAGATAAATTTTTAATTTTGACACATACGTCACAGGCAGGGAGAAGAATTAGAGTTCATAAATAGAGTAACACCACAACTAAAATTAATAATAAAAATAATGCCTTTAAAGTTGTGGAAAAATTTGAACTTTGTTTATTGAGTCCTTCTACCAAATCTAGTTCTAAGATTTCCTTAGATTTCAGTGTTCATACAGACCAGCGGATGTATCTATGCCGATTCAACGATATCCTTGATGCATACATTTTCAGGAACCTAATAAACTCTAACAGTCATGCCCAATAATCTTAAATATTTTTTATTGCACTTGGCATTAAGCTTACCGTTTGATGGAAGTAAAATATTGATCAAGAAAATCCTTGGCATGGTCCAGTACCAAATCCGCTTTGCGGGCTTCAACAGGCGCATTTCCAATGTGCATGATGCTGCTGGTACACGTGGCCTTCGTGCAGGATAATATCTGTCATATGTGAAATACAAAAAATAATAGATAATAAATACTAAATGATGAGAGCTCCCTTTTGTTGCTTTAATTAAAAACTTAATTGCACTGCGGCGACAATTAAGTTTTTATAGCTAATTTTGGCAAAACATTGTGTTAAAAATTTGTCATTGCTTTGGTCACTAATTGCAGCGGCAAACAAAGACACATGACAGTTGATTCTCTAGCTGATACACAAGTACACTGTGAGAAAAACAATGTTTAGAATTTGAATTACTTAAGCGTTGAAATACATATTTTTACTAAATAAAGTATAAAATTGACTAGAAGTAACGATAAGATAGCTCTTCTACTTAAAAAACAATTGGCCTGACCAGACTATGCTTATTGAATAATTTCAGAGAAACCGAAGAGAAAGTGAGATTTTCCAGATAAACAATTTTTAAATTGTCAAGTATCGAAGCCGTTAAAAGGTTTTTAGAATGTTTGCCTAATTAATAGAACTTAAGCTGCTGTTTTTTTAGCTGCTCACAAGAACATAATTTTTGGAATTTTCGATATTTAATTCGAATATGTATATGGTATATAGTAGCTTAATAATAAACAAAATGTTTTGATAGAAAAACGATATATAAGACATATTCCCAGAAGAAAAGTATATTTTTTAATTTTTGGAGGTCGAAAACCAGACGAGATGAAACTGTAGATATGGAGCCAAAACGCCACGAAATACAGTACATAACTAAGACTATGTTAATTAAAAATTTAGAGAATTTATCAGTTTTAAAATTGTCATTTACAAAGCAGTCCCCGAGGGTATTTGAAAATTTTTTTAAAAATTTATTCAATTTTAGATGCGGTTTTTTTTAGCTCCTAACGCAATTACATGTTTTCTTGACATTAATTATAGGATAGTAATTAATAAGAGGGAATTAATTAAGGGGATAGAGTCAAACTCGGATCCAACGACCACAAAAAAATAATTAAAGGTGTCTCGTCAGAAGAAGACTTTTTAATTTTCTTTTGTGAATCTATCTATAAAATATATTTTCCCCTATTACACTATTTATTTTTTAACGAACATTTCGAGTCTAAGATCTACGAAATCAGATAGGAACTGTAGATGCTATGGAACCATGTACGGAAGTTCCAATCTTCACTCAAAAACACTTTTGTATGAAAAAAAAAAAGTTCGCTCAAAGTTTTTTGTTTTCGTTCAGGTACGTCTTCACGAATTTCTATGCAGCAATTGTCGTGATTTTTTGTTTTCGAGATATTGAGGAATAACTGAAAAAATGCCCAAAAACATGTTTTTCGAAAATAACTCGAAATCGGTGCTTAAGAAAAAAAAAAAAAAAAAAAAAAAGGTTGCCATTTTCGTGTTACCCTAAAAACACTTTTTTAGGAAGGTTCATTTTTCGTGTAAACTAGTGTTATATATTTGTTATGTGTACACTGATAAGAACAAATCTCTGAATTCAATGATTTCGGTGCCAAGATCTTTACCAAATATAATGAAAAAAAAAGTGCATGCTGTTTTTATTATCACTTTCAGAAATTTAAGAAAGCCGAACTTTTAGTATTCTTCCTTTATTTAAGACTTGACATTTTATTACGTTAAAATATACAATTTTTTTATCTCAATTTAAGACTATCCATCTTATTTTAGAAATTTTTGGCTTACATTACAAGATTTTTGGCTTTGTTTAAAGTTTAATTCTGTTTTTCTTAATTAAAAAATTTTAATCTAATTTAAAGATTTGTTGGCCCTATTTCAGTAATTTTTTTTCTTGCTTTAAGATATTTCTATTTTTTATCAGTGTAAAACTAGTTTTCTAGTGTCTATCTTATCAGTTTAATCTGGTTGCATATAAGAAAGAAAAAAATAATGGCCAATGTATGTATGGCCCATATACAAAAAATTATACATTATAAATATACAAACTTTTACACATTATTAAGTTGACTCTAATTTTACTCATTACTTTTGGAAGTTTCTCTAAGGCAAGTTTTCTGAGATAGAAAAGGTGCCAGACTTCTGCTTCTTGCTCTCAAGGTGGCACTTTTTCGGTCGAATGCTTGTGAAGAGTAAACGAAACTCGACCAGAAAATTTAGATAGTTTAAAATTGTAAGAACCATAAATATTTTAAGAATTTTATGGTATCTAAAACATTAAACTAATAAAAAAATAAAAATATTAATTATTCTACTTTAGAAACAAAATTAGTGTCCCTCAAATAAAAAACCATCTGCCTTTTTTCAGTCGTAATTTTTTAGAAACAATAATTCACAAAACTTCAAACCATGGGCTAGTTGGTTCTCACACTTTTTATCTAAAATAAGCACTTTGTTCTCGATTTGTTCTCTCTGTGTAGCCTTACATAGACACACACACAAATAGACACTCTCACTCATCAACTTGTTGCCCAAATAAAACAAATAGCAACAAATGAGAAAATTAAAAGTGAGCAACAATGAAATGGAAATGAAATTAAATGAGTAAAAACAAGGACTTTCTGCAAGGAGAGCTACTCGTTCAGCAAGTGACTGCCTAGCTGAGAGTACCCTGTATCCACCGCTCTCTCTCGCTGCCTACCCTTGTCCTCGAAAACCGTTTAAAAAGCATTTCACTGTCAATTGCGGATGTTAACTTGGCTGCCATTTTACTCTGCCTTGATTTTGCCAGACTCTTTTTGTACAATTTTTGTATACTCTGCTTTTTGCGCGTGGTACATGGATTTTTGTATGAGAGTTTGTAACTCTATGTAAGGCATCATCTGCTCTCATCCGTAGAGTAGAATTAAAGGCAGGCAGAAAAATCTCTAATATTTGTTTGAGAAGTTGGATTGCTTCATGGAGCATTGTGACAGTGGTTCAGATTGAAGAACCAGCTCGAAATCTATTTTGATTCGCAAGATTCCACGACACCCATTCTAAATTCAATTATAAACCATATATTTCTGAGATTTTAAGGCTGTTTTGAAGTAGGGATTGGGGCTATTCTTATGGTTAATCGCTTCGGATTCTATTAGATAATACAAAACTTAGGGATTATACAGGAAAATAGTACAAGACCAAAAAACTTTTTTTTTGTGTCCGTGCTAACGTATTGGTTTTTTGTTGAAGTAGAAAAGCTCGTTTGGGGTTGACTGTATTTTTCCTGATCCCGATGTAGTTTATATAATCACCAAATCCATCAGTGTTTAATGTACTTTTTTTGGAGTATAACTTAACACAAAGGATATTGCTCCATCTGAATGATGATCTTGAAAGTGGTCTCGATATTGATGTTCGTCTTTATACCCTGTACCTATAGGTACAAAGGGTATACTGGGTTTGCGGCAGACCCCAAGTCCTTTATACCAAAATGCTTATCATAACCTCGGGTAGCGATTGAGCCATGTCCGTCTGTATGAACACCTAGATCTCGGAGACTAAAAGAGCTAGAGACACGAAACTTTACCAGCTGTTGCGCATATTTCCTCAAAAGATGAAGTTTGTTGAATCATGTCAATATCTTCCCTGTTCCCCCGCAGAAGAGTTTCGCGGTTTTTAGCCACACCGTTTAATATTTTCATCTCAAATTTAACAGAGCGATGCGTTGTGGTTACATGCATCTGTGTGTAAAATATAAACAAAATCGGACACATACAGCAAAAATTTTTGGTCAAAAATATACAAATTTCACCACCCTTGCCTATAAACTGCGTCAATATATGACTCCTCGTAATTATGGTTACAAGTGACCTAGAATCACAATTTTTGGTAAGCTGATTCATGTGGCTCTAATGAACAAATCCACGTTCAAATTTAATCGATGCGGTCCCCCCACCCCCCTCAATTGATTTACCGTGTTTTCTCCCACACCCCTCAACATACCAACTTGAAACTTACCCCATATACTTTAAATAACTTCTTTGACGTAACATTCGAGTTTCATCAAAATCGGTAAAAATGTACGGAACTTATAGGTATAAATATCGAATTTCACCAAAACAAAATAAATTCCAATTGGAAATTTCTTAGAAGGAATATGCAGGAAAAATTTTTTGCGAGAAAAAAGGTACAGGGTATTCCCCTGTCGGGCACCGCCCCGACTGTACCATATTTTTTATATAATAGTTGTGTCAAATAAATGTGGATTGGATTTTTTGTATAGTTTCAAATTATCAGATATGATAAAATTAATGATATTCAAAATAGTGCTCGGAATGGTGTGCTCGATATTGATAAACAATAGAGCTCGTCGTTAATTATATAGGTTACCCAAGTCGAAATAAAATGAAATTCTTAAAAATTTCTTGATATAGTAATTTCAGTTTTTCGAAAACCACATATAATACTGGACTTGACAGAGTGCATCCGATCTTTACCAAATCAAAAAAATATAATTATTTTTTTTATTTCCTTATAGCTTTTATACATAGTTGGGCATTCCTGAAGAGTATTGTTCCATCGTAATCACCAGGTAAGCTCTTCTCAGGGCTTTTTGCCAGCTGCTTTCACATTTTATTATTACTTGTGTCGTTGTAATTTTCATTCGTTTTCAGTGCTTGCAACGCTTAAATTACCTGGCTGACTGCCTCTACTGAGTACTCCCGTCTGCAAGCTGTTTTTTATTTTCCTATTTTCTTTTTATTTTCTCACTCTTACTTTTCTGACGGTTTAATTTACTTGCCTCACCCACCCTCACCACTTGCCACACAACGACAGTCGCCAGGCAGGTTGCAAGCTAGTTGCTACCAGCTGCAGGTTGCTGCTGATGCCTTTTGACATGGCTGCTCTGGACCGAGAAGTGACGAGTGGCAGTGTCAGGACACGGGCGGCACTCACTCGCGGTCATAATTAGTTTGTTTTTACGGGCCATTGAATTCTTGAATTGAGTTGAGCTGCTGTAAAGCGTGTTGTGGCATATAAAACTAAAGTGTTACGACAACTTGTATCTTGTAGCTTAAGTGGCTGCAACTAGCTAATTTCATGGTCTTGATTATTAAATTACGCATACGCAATGTGGCTAAATTAGTTAAAGTGCAAAGAGCGCAATTGATATTCAAATTAAAATAAGAATTCATGCTTTTATAGACAATAGTACATTCTGGTAGTTGAGAATATGCATCTTTATGGAATTTTTGTAGATTTATTTTTTTTTTTTTTTTTTTTTGAACACAACTTTTGTACACAACAATTTAATCAGAACTTGAAATCGCTATCAATAACTGATTTAAGTTACGTTTGGTTTTTTTTTTTTTTAAATTGTTGAAACTAATGGGCCAGCACATTGCCCACAAACATTTGATTAAAAAAATATAAAAACCTAATTTTGAGTTATATGCTGTTTAACTCTATGCTGCTTTCTTATGATTTTGGAAAAATTATATGGAGTTTTTTGAATATTTGTTGGTATTGAGTTTGAAAAAAAATTATTGTTATAAATACTAATTTATTTTGACGTCAAAAATTTTATTCTATTCGAAGACATATAGATTTAATTTAAATATTTTCAAAAAAAATTTTCGATTGTGGCAAATCAATATTTAAAGCTTTAGTAAAGCGAATTTTTACATAAGGGGCCATACCCAAATTACGTGACCCTATTTTTACAATTTTTGAACCCAATCTAGCGGACATGCTAAACAGCATCAAAAGATTATTTTAGCAGCCATAATAAACAAAAACAAATGTTGTAAAAACTATTTATATAATAAGGCTAGTACGCAGCAGTGTAAAACAGGCTGAAAGCAAAAAGTGCTTGGGTAGAGTTTGTGACCAAACAGTGCTGCCCATGTCTGGGCCATTGACATGTAGATGGCGCTACTAGCAATAGATGGCGCCAAAAAGTAAATATGAAAATCAGCGGTTTGTTCAAATTGGTTTCAAGTGTATAAAATAATGAAAAGTGCAAAAATGAATCGCCATATGAAAATATTACTCAATATTTACTATTATTATTGCCATTATTGCCTAGTTATTTGCGAAACTCAAGAAAAAACGGAGTATGTGGGTAAACTCGTATTTAATACGCAGAGCTGAGTTTTGAAAACTTTGTAGAGACGTACGAATTTTGAAGTGAATTAATATTGCAATTCAATTATTCACATTTTTCGGACAATCGTCAGTTCAAAGCCATGGTACAGAATCCGGCAGCATTTTCGGAAAATTTTCACATGTCCTCGGGTTTTTTCAAGGCATTGTTTCCAACAACGCAAATAATGGCCCACATGATCCCAAAATGACAATTTTCTGCTCTTTAGTAAAATTTGAGCATCTATATTGCCTACGCCAAATTGTTTCTGCAATCAAAATAAGCACATTAATGTTTTGTTGAGCTGAGCTTTTTGACGGCGCCATCTACATGTCAATTTCACGAAAAATGGGCAGCACTGGAACTGCGTACCAATGAGTAAAATTCTTGGCGCTAAGAATTTTGACTGTTTTACACTGCTGCGTACTAGCATATACAAAAAAAAAAATGAAATCAATTCGGGATATATTATGTAACTTAATTAGGTTGTCTTATGAGCTACATTTATACTTTTTTGATGTGCCTTGATTTGCGAAGTACAATAATTTAAATAAAATAAAAATATTTAAAAAATATTCACATTGAAAAAAAAAAAAAAGACAATTTTTTTTTTAATATTTCAAAATGCATTGCAATGCCTCATACTTTTACTTCACAATTTCCTTTTTTGCCAAATTTATTTTCTGTAACCATTTTAGCATTTTTGCAACAAGGGCACACCTTTTTTTAAGACAACCGCACATGACTTGTCGCACACAACCACACATTAAGTTTAGAGACATTTATTGTGCCACCAATGCTCTTCCATGTGGCATAAACTTTGCCAATTTTCAGCTGCGCATATTAAATTTATGCACAATGCAAACAGTAAATACCACAACAAATAAATAAACAAACACAAGCAACACATACTCAAGTTACACATAGATAGAGTCACACACAGATACAGTCACATACAGATACACACACACAAACACCCGCTACCTGGAAATATTACACAATTTGTTGAACAAGAACTTTCAAGTTATTATTCTAATAAGTAAAAGTTCATGCGAGCAAACCAGATGCCACAGCAGCGTGAGTACACACAGTGCGAGAAGACCTATTTATTCAGCATTATATACTGAATGCCTAAAACGTCAGGTCCATCCGTATCATGCCTGTCAATGGAATGCTCTGAATATCTCATGCACTGACCCCATTTGTACAAAAAACATGTAAGTTAACAAAAAAATATTTTTTTTAAAATTAATTTTAAAAACTTAAACATTTCTTTATTAATTTTATAATAATAAATAATAAATTTTTAATTAATTTAAAAAAAAAAAATTTTTTAATTAATTAACAAAAAAAAATTTTTTATTTAATTTTAAAAACTTAAAAATTTGTTTGTTAATTGCATAAACTTATACATTTTTTTTTTTATTTTTAAGTCATAAATGTACATTTTCTCTAAAAAAATATCTTTGTAATATTTTACATTAATTAATTTAGAAAACTCGGATAAACTTTTTTATTTTTAAATCTTATACGATATTTTTATGTTATAAATATTTTTAAACCCTGTACCTATAGTTAGCTTCTTTGACGTAACTTTCGATTTTCATCAAAATCGGTATAAATTTACGGAACTTATAGGTATAAATATCGTTTTGCACCAAAAAAAAAATAAATTCCAATTGGAAAGTTCTTAGATGGAATATGCAGGAAAAATTTGTTTGACACAAAAGGTACAGGGTATGCCACTGTCGGGCACCGCCTCGACTGTACCACATTTTTTTTTTTTAAAAATATACATAACTACAAATAGAATAAACTTTAAAATTTTATATAAAATATCTGCTTTAGATACAGTTTATAGGTATTATACGATTTTAAAATTTAGGATAAAATTAAATTTAACTTGTGATTTAAATTTTGTTTTGTTCAAATTCTTGTAATTTCCTAAGCCTTGAAGTCCCCACAATATATCTAAAAAATATAAAAAAAAGATTAAAATAATCTTAAAAATATGTTTGTTTTTAGAGGGTTTTTAGAATTTAGGATAAAATTAAATTTAATTTATGATTTAAATTTGGTTTTGTTTGAACTTTGAAGTCCTATAAGCGCAATATATCTTAAAAATATAAAAAATATATAAAAAAAAAATAAAGATTAAAATAATCTTAAAAAAATATTTTGTTATTCTTTTAATTTCCTTTATTTTAGCTCTTTTAGTCTCTGATATTTAGATGAAACTATGCCATAACGACTACCTGTCCAAATCTATTATACACCCTACCATATGCATACAGTGCACTGTGGGCCCAGATTTTCATATTTTGGCCAAAAATCTGGCATTTCCATAATAAATTTTTTAGAGTGATGAAATTTTACACACGGGTTCCTAAAGGATTAAACTATTTTTCTGGGAAGTTTGAGCCTCCTCAGATTTAAAAAAAAAAAATTTTACTTAAATAAAAAAAAAAAATTTTAATTGGAAATGGACCATATTTCGTACAGATGTAGATATGAGCTCCACATACATTGAAAAAATAGCATATACCCAAAATATTGAATCGCTTTGGAGTTATAAACCCAACAGTTTCAGCTTTCCAAGCCAATTACAAAAAGACGAACAATCAAAAGTGACAAAATTTGGGTCACGTAATTTGGGTACGGCCCCTTTTTTGATATGCACCTTTGTAAGTATGCTATAAAATTTTCAAATTGTACATTTTTTTTACATTTTTGTACAACTTTCGAAAAAATGGTTATTAAATTAAAGCATAGCATTTCCTGGGAGACAAATTTTAAAATTCAACTTTTAGATACAAAATTCAATTTCCGAAAACCGGGAGGAATTACATTTTTTTGTAAAACATGTGAAGAAATTTATAAATTTTTTTTCGATCAAATATCGAGTGGAAGTCGGAGGTATCCTTAAAGCAAAGTAAAAACCACTAATTATAAATTAATAATTTTTTTTCACAGGATACCTTAATGTGTGTAAAATCATATTAAATTATCATTTTGTCCAAATTTTGACTTTCTTCTGGGGGACTTTTGGCCAAAATATGGCTACGCAGGCCCATTGTGCACTGTACCAAAATTTGGCATTTCAGTGTGCACAGTGACTCAAATTAAGTTTCTCTAACCCACTGCCACAAAACTCATAATACACAACCATTGTGTCCAAAACTGTTTAGACTTAAACTTTATTTCAGTTAAAAACATAGCTTCGGCTTCTTATTTTTATTAAATTTCTTTATATATATATAAAGTAGATCTACACAAAGGCTGCTAAGTCGGTAGGGGGGCCCTCTCGAAAGTTATCCAAAATTGTTTTATGTAAATAAACACAAGGCGCAACAAGGGGAAAATGCGCGGCTTGCAGCTTTATAACTGCAACTGCCTTCAAAACGGAAACGGAAATTGTTGCAGCTGCAAAGCGTCAAATAACTGTACACGCACACACACTTACACTCAAAGTATCACACACACACACACTCAGACTCAGACGAAAAGCGCTTAAACTATGGTATGTTACTTTGGCTTGCCTCCAGCCAGCTCGGTCGACTTGGTTCGTCGGTTTCGTGCTTTGGTTTGGCTCTTTGGTTCGCTGCTTGGCGTGCTGCCTTTTAAGGGTTTTAATAATTTTTCTTTCCCTCTTTTTTTTTTGGTTCCCTTGTAAAATTTTGTAAATTTATGCTACTGCAAAAAGAAAAGTGCAGCCATTGTAGCTGCTTGTTGTAAGGCAATTTAAATTGCGAATTTCAATTGAGCTACAAAATTAGGAGATATTAGTTATAACAAGCAAAAAGATATTACTGATTTTAGTTTTTGGAAAATTTAAATTTTTTCGACATTGGCGAAAAAAAATCATATCCGATGTTACCAAAATCCATACATTTTAATGTGTTGACTAACTTTATGTGCATATTCTTTAATAAAAATAAATATTTTTTTATAATATTTTTGAATTAAGGATATAATTTCTCATAAAAAAAGCTTGTTAGCTTTATCACCTAGTAAAATTTTTTTTAAAAAATCCGGACGATAGGCAGTCATTAAAATTCATTGAAATACATATTTTAGGCTCGGATCGTAACGATTATAATTTTTAAAACAAAAATTTTAAAGGTATTTTATATTTAGTAATTATTATAAAGTTGGAGGCCCTATGGTCCTATTTGAATTAACGGAAACCTTTCTAAAGTTGGAAAAGTAATAATAAATTAATCGCTATTTTATTGGATCTTTAAGCACATATAAAATATATATTTGTATGTTTAAGGGCCATACGCAGTTCGAAAAATTTCGCACGGAATGACAAAACTTTATATAAAAAAAAGTATGTTAAAAAAATCACATTTGGGATATCGCATATAAAAACAAAAATCCCATTTGCGATTTTTTTTTTATGCGAAATTTTTCGAACTGCGTATTGGCCTTTATCCTAAAATAAATTTTTTTCTTGCATATCAAAATTTTTTTTAGTATTTCCATCAATATTAACTCTTTCTGTACTCCCAAAATGTAGCAAATTATTTACAAAAATCAGAATAAAATTATTTTAAGACTTCATTCTTTAAAGATAACCAGTACCTAAAAAATTTTCTAACTCAATAAATTCTTTAAAAAAAATCATGAAAATTGTCTTTTGGTAATAAAATCTCTAGGCTTGAAAAAAATTTTGTAAACTCCGCTTCAAGATAATTGTAGTTTTAGACAGGACTCTCAGGAATCAGGAATCTCACGGCAAACCTGGCCGGTATACACCAGTAAAAGAACGAAGGAACTGTGCTGTCTGAACAGAGCACAGTGCTCGACTGTCATTCGTGCTATCACAGGGCATTGGCTGGTGGGGATACATGCATCCAGGTTTAATGCTCCCCACCACGATTTCTGCAGAAGTTGTGGTGATGAGGAAGAGCTGGAAACAGTTCAACACCTTTTCTGTCATTGCCCTGGTCTTTGTAGGACGAGATTCCGTTTTCTAAAGTCATACTTTCTTGATGATTTGTCACAGCTCTCCGAACAGAGTCCAAGATGCCTTTTTAGGTTCATCCAGGCCGCCGGATGGCGGACTCATCTCGCATAGGGAACCTCTTGAGTGGGGAAGAGTGGTGAATGGTCCACCGTAGCGGTAACACAACGGGCCTATTTTGGCCTATGTGAGTTGGGACTTTGGTCCCAACTGCCGCCCTAACCTAACCTAACCTAGACAGGACTTAAAATTTATATAAAGAGAAACTTAAAAGAGATTTGGACTAGAATAATCTGGATAGGCTGATTGGCAGGAAATTGTGAATATTTTTTTTTTGAAAATGTTTTGCTCTTTGCTGCTTACGCTTACGTTCTATACTCAGATTCTTGTGAGTATGAAGCCATGGACGGATTTCTAAGGAATTGGAGAATTTGGAATTGGAACGTTGGCAGTGAAAGAAGCAAATCTGATAACGTATGATTCACACTACACCCCAAAATTCAGACAGTATGAGACAAATCTCTCAGCCATTCTCTAGAGAATAGCACACTGTGAGCACCGCTGTCTTCTGAACAAATGTACTAAACCTCTATCTTTGGTGTAAATAAATGTTCTATCAGCAGAATGGGGCTATGGTATTCAGACCGGTGGAAATGCTGCTAAGTCAAGCCGATATATGTTTCAAATCTTACATAATAAGGTACTCCATCCTATTTCTGGATGCGACTAATACGTCAGTATTTTACGCGTACGAGAGGCAAGAGACAGTCTGTGGAAACAGTCTCAATAAGAAGACTAAGGAGGAGATGCTTCAATCAATACCTCTCGAAGACTGACTGATTAGAATCAAATTAAATAAAAAGTCGCCCCAAAGGCAAATAAAAACATGTTATGACTTGTTAAATTTTAAATCAATTTTAAGCAACTAGTATTGTTTGATATTGATTGGACTCACTGGAGCACAATCAATCCTGCCGTTTTTTGTAATAAGACCCATACGCAGTTCGTAAAAATGGGATATCCCAAATGGGACTTTTTTTTTATCTGAAGTTTTGTCATTCCGTGCGAAATTTTTCGAACTGCGTATGGTGTTTACCTAGAAAATTTGTTGATTGTCTCATCTGACAGATTGCAAATAAAAATCCATTTCAAAATTTAAAAATTTTTCATAACGAACATTTATTTTACTCACAAAGTACGTAATATTAAAATAATCAGGCGTGCTCCGGAATCAGAAAAATTCAATCCGAACAATTTTATTCGGATTCGGTTTTGCGTGCTCCGGAATCAGAATTTTTTGTGCATAATTTCCTTTTTTATTCTCGATAAATGCGTAAATTTCCCTCACTTTTTTCGATAAATTGACATATGGTGTGGTTTAACCAGATGACTGCCTTTTGTTAAGAATTTGTAAACATTGCAAAAATGTAATTCATTTTCTCAATGGCTTGTTTTAAAGCTAAAAGTAGCGTAAATAAAAATAAAATAACACAAAAATATTAATTAATTTAAACACGATTTAACTATTTTTGTTACAAGGGAAATTTTTGCACCAACAAAACGAAAATTCGGTTTGGCTTGTATATGCTATTTTTGGGTTGTGTCAGGAAAAAAATTATTAAAAATAGCTAGCAGATAAAATGCCAATTAAAGTTAGCATAAATAGAATCTAAGAATATCAAGGCATATATAAAAAATGACTTCAATATAAAATTTGTGGTTTTTTAATACTATTTTAACGATTCGTTTTAATTCCACTTGCAACAAAGCAGTCGGTTTCAAAGCACATAAAAAATTCGGATTGGTGGAAATGGGAGCACCAAACATTCGGATTCAAAACGAATCCGCATAAATTATTCTGATTCGGTTTCCGGAGCACACCTGAATATTAAATTATAAAAAAAGTTAAAAAGTTTTTTAAATTTTTGTATTTACTCAGATTATTAAAAGAAGATTTGCATTTTTTCTTAAAAAAAACAACTAAACATTTTTTTTTTTTTTATTTCATATAGTCTCAAAAATTTGACTTCATAAATTTGCGTGATCTATAATGCATGAAAATGAAGAGTTTAAGCTTCCAGCTTTTCCTATTTAGATAGATAATAATATTTGTAAAAAATTTAGTAAAGTAGAGTATTCAATTAACCTTTGCCCAAAATAAGCTTACAAATAACCAATGCAGCTCATAGCCTCTAGGAAACCACTTGCCATCGAGCACAACTACCAAAGTGCGAACCAGCTAACATCATTTGTAGTTGTTAACTTTATTCCTTGTTACTCTAACGCTCTTGGCCAAAATAAAATTCAAAGGCGAGAATGCACTTAGATGCAGAAACTAAATGAAATTGAAAAAATATATATATTTATTACCGTCTGCAAATGAAACGCACATAAAATTAAGGCTTTAGGCCAAATCTTTCGAAAAGGCATAATTATGAAAAACATCAAAATTCATTTCTGATTTCATGCTCCATTTTGAGCCGGTAGCAAAAGTATTAATAAATGTTTATGGATCAAAGAGCGGCAAAAGCTCAGACAGCTTAAGAACAGCTTAAACAAACTATAAACTTGATATAAAGTAAGCGCACAATGCTTACGTTTTATTAATACGCCATATACTTAAAATTAATACACAAAATGGCGTCCCCAAAATGGCGTCTCAAAATGGCAACCCAAAAGACATAAAGAACTACGTAAAAGGCGTCGAGTCAGCTCATTAAATGAGGCGCATGAAATTTAATGCCAACACTTTACTTCATTGCATTATAATGCATTCAGTTTAATTTGCTTCAACTTTTTCAGCAGACTTACGCTGCAACATACTGGTACGTATATACAGATAGTCGTATATATATATATTTATATACTATATAACTACTTATGTAGCCAGCGGGAGTTTTTCACACGCTTATTATAATTACCTGAGCGCATTTGTGGGGCTGTCGAATTGTATATTATATAAGAAAATGTAAATGGTTTGCACTTTAATACAAATGTAAACAAAATGGCTGCACACCAAATAATTTTCATTGCATAATTTTGTGCGCCAGCCATAAAAAGCTGCTAACGGCAACAACTGCAGCTATGGCAATGAAATAAAATGAAATTTTGATTGCAAAAAATCATAAAATGAGAGAAAGGTTTTGGAATGCAAGCAGAATGAAGGTGGTCTATATACTCTATAGTATGCTATAGAAAAGTGTTTACTTATATCGATATGACGCTAGACAATAATAATAAAACATATCGATTAGGTATAAGGATCGCGAAGAACGATTCCCTCGGCAGCTTCTTGTGGGACCCAAAGAATTCTCACCGCGATTTCATCTCTAACTTAAATCTCAAATGGAATTTTTCCAAAGTTTACATTTGAAAATACAATTTTCTTACCATGTCGATAGAATAAAACTTGTAAATATAATGCTGTCAGATTTGTATGGAACCGACGGAATGCCCGTCCCGATCACACCTTTAACTGAAAGATTCTAAATTTTTTTCAACGATGTTAGTCAAGTCTTTATTAATAACTAAATTAAATATTATGAATAGAATATCTGAATAGAAATCTTGAAACCGAAAGTTGTAACTACATCTTTCTAAAAATTGTTGCTTACAAAAATATTTTTTGAGAGTTTTGACTCTGAACTTCTTTCATTATTCCCATGCTGCTTATCACTATTTAATATATTTTATATTCGAATGATTTTTAATAATTTTTTAATATAAGATTTTGGAATAAAAACTGATTGTTTGAAGAAAACTCTGTTCAAACGATATTTCCAGTCCCAATATATAATACTCTTTTCTTTTGTTTCCCTACAAATCTTTTGAAGCTTTAGTTCAAAAACTTTCATGATAGATTTCTACGCTCTCAAAAATATTTCTAGTTTTTTGGTAAAAAAAAAAATTGTACACAGCTTTTTTACAATTTTGGCATTTTGTGGTTTTTTCGGCTTACTAAATTATCTAAGTTTTATACACTTTATTTAAATACTACTAAAAGTATATTGATATAAGTAATAAAAAACTTTTGTTGGACAAAAACATCAGGCAAACATATTCCTGAATCGCATATGCATCGATTGTTGAAATATCTGGGTCCAAGACAGATTAAGCAAATAAATGCTGATATTTGGAAAATAACAAAAATTATGAAAAAGCTCAGATATTTCTTGAAAATTCAAACTCAGAGTAAGACTACAGCGGTTAAGTAAGTCTAGTCTGATATCTAGTTCATTACTTCAGAAGCTCCAAGAGAGCACCAACAGAAGCATGCGAAGAATTTGTATGGATTCTGGACTAGTTGAGTTTTAAGCTGTGGACCACTGAAGGCTATTAGAATAGGCCTAATAACTAGCCAGCTACTTTCACAAAGCTTTGTAGATTAACCCACTGGCTGCGAAAAGCGGTCATTAGAACATGCAGGTACCAAGCAATATCTGTCAGGAAATAATGAAATGAAAAGACTGTATTCCCAAAGTAAGAACTAACTCATATAAAGCCAAATAGTGTTCAAATGATCAAATGAGTACCTTCATTTCAACAAGAGTGCTCACTTTGCCGTGCAGAAATGCAACAATACAACAAAGTGAGCAACCCTAAAAACGATGCAGAAAAGCGGAAGTGCCCGACTAACAACGTAAGCAATTACTAAGGCGTTCTTTGTTTTTTTCAAAAATATTTGTTGTAAAAAAAGTAATTTAAAAGCATTAACGATAAAGTTTCAGATATATATCAGTAGTAAACATATTTTCTTCAATTGTTTCAAAAAAAAAAAAAAACTGACTGCATATTTTATTTAAAAACAGCTGTTTAGTTTTCTTTTACAATACAAGGTCAAATAAATATACTTTAAAAAACATTCTTTTGAGCAGAAGTGCCCTAGCTTTCAAGTTTCTGGGTCGGGCAGAAATGCAAAATTTGTAATGTGTAGAGGAAAGTGTGGTGAATTCGGAAGTAGGGTGAACCCGGTAACGCATCCTAACGAATTTCTGAGTTGATATTTGACTATGATACCAATTTTCAAATAAACGTCATGACCGGTGGTTTTTGATAATACTCCGACTCGAGTACACGTGTTTTTCTGTTCAGTATAATTTTTCTAAAAAAATTGGTACCTTATTTTAAGTTTTTGTGTCGCTAAAATTTCAACATTTTCTCGAGTAAAATCAAATGTAAGTATATCCAAAGTATTATTTAGACTCTATGCTTGAAAAATGCTAAAGGGTTCGTTTCGATTTTTGCAAGCCACCAAAATGACGCTGCACCGTTTTGAAAAACTCGATTTGGGGTGAATCCTGAAGCTCGATTTGGGGTGAATACGAAAGTGTCGAAATGAACCAAATAGTTTTTTTTTAATATAATTTCAGCACGGATTTCAACTGTTTTCGTGTCGAAATTCCGAGAACCTACAAAAAATGCGAAACAAATCCCCGTAAACCGGTTCCAAGTTCTGATGATTTTTTGGAAATGCGGAAGGCAGTGAAAATCGAAAAAGGGAGTGCTCTTTCAGACAATTTCACTTTTTTTTAAAAAAAAATTTATTATGGCGGTTTGTATCATTTTTGGACACTTTCGGATTAACCCCAAAAAAATCGAAAATCTCGAATTTGGCATTTTTTGCTCGGCAATCAATATACCTGAAAAAAATATTCGTATCCATCTGAAATTTTGACACAATGTAGCTTATTCAATGCCCTGAACGACATAACTTTCAATTTTGAAAAAATTAATTTTTTTTTGTCTTTCCAAAAAATTGACGAATAAATCCTTCCGAATTCACCATAATTTTTTCTAAATTGTTGTCGGAAACTTCTATTCTATAATATATTGGAAACCAAATATTGATCTAAAATTTTTTTACAAGTTCGAACTTTTAAAACTGGGTCTCACAATTTCCAACAAATATGCAGTACCTTTAAAAATGTTCTTTATGCACGTTTGGGCTTGCTAGCTTCAAAACTCTCTAGAATAACTCTAATAACTAATAAGAGGTATAAAAGTGAATGTGCCTGACTCGATTATGCAAGTTCGAAAATGGAAAACCAGAAGAATCCTAACGCTTATATGAATAGACAGACAAATGCGTGACTGTACCTGAATCGATTGCAAACATTCGAATCGACTAATCGAAATCTGAAAGGGAACTGAAGCCAACTTCTTCTGCCTGTTACAAACTTATTGAAAAACCTATAATACTTTGCCCCTATGTATAGAGTATAAAAATAATCGTTTCCGTTTTGTGGGATGCTGACTTAATTAGCATAAAAATGGTCCAACTGTCAACTATCAAGGCAGCCTCACCTAATTGAGGTTAGGTGTAGCTTTAATATGACCTTAACTTGAATACAGTTCTAGTTTTAGTTCTTGTTGTTGTTTTTACTATCATTATTGTTGTTGTAGTGACTGCTAGTTGGCGCTTATGCAATTAGGCTGCACTTTGACATAATTAGCTTTAAAATGACGGTAACTTTTGTCATTTTGTTGTTGCCATGTCAGGAGCCAAGTTTAAGTTATATAAGTTAATTATATTATGTAAAATTAGTTATGGTTATTATGCATAATGCAGCTGGTATTTTAGTGCCAAAGGAATTTGTCGGGAGGCTTAACAAAAGATTTCAACTTAGCTGTGGTACAGCTGGTCAGACTTAACTTGAGAACTAAATGTAATTTAAGGTACACTAAAGAAAAAATTGAACATTAAATCAAGTAACTCGCGTAGCTTAATGTGGCTTCTTAAAGTCAATGTGATAGTTAAGTACACTTGCAGAAATTAAGAGTCAGAAAAATTTTGTATTGATTTTTCCTTATGAAATTGCTTGCAAATAAAGAACGCCATGAATCATGGGTAATTCATTAGTGACAAAATTTCATTCGCTTATCCTTTTTCAATAAAGTCTTTCTCATTAAAAATTGTATACTCAGTATTACTTAAAATTATAAAATTAAATTTTATACAAAAAGGGAATTAAAAAAAGATTTATACCTATCCAAAATAGTAAATAAGTAAAAAAAAAATCTCTAGCCGACTTCCAAAATTTTGGAGCTAGTATAATTTACCAACTTAGCTACCCTTAGGAATGCTTTTACCAGCAGTGTTATCGCCTACTAGTTGCTCTCATGCATACACACACATCATACTTTATTTCGTTACGTGACGATTTTTCGATCATGTCACTCTAAAAAAAAATCGAAATTCTATAATTGTTTTAATACCAGTGATTCAAAGCTTAAATGTGGCCAGTTCCAATTCACGCCAAAGATTAAGTAGCCATATGACTAAGAAGATACATTGCCGAACAATAGTTATCGGACACTTAAACATTGGGTGCAACATTTTTTTAAAGTCTACCACATGATTCCTCATCAACAAACATTAGCTTTAAGTATAGAAATTATCGGCTTAGGTTTCTCAATGACACAGCAAAAGAAGCTAAATCAACTTAGTATCTAAGAACGAAATATTGTAGGTATATAAACTTAATCAGGAGCCAAACTAACCCAAGTTTCTCATATACACGCACTAAATTTTTTCCAGTGTAAACGCTATGTGACCGTACCAGCAAAAGGTCGAAAAGAAAACTTTAAGCTGCTCCACAATACAAATTACACAAACCACTACAATGATACTTTGGGAGTAGACGCACGCACACAATCCGAGTAGGACACAAAAATGCCGTGCTACTTCATTATGCTGGCTTGTTGAGTGGCATGCTTCGAAAGGAACAACAAAAATTCCAAAGACCCCATACGGCATTTAGCAGAAAACCAAAAAAAAAAAAAACAAAGAAGAACTTTTACATAACAAAACTGCAGTAAACACTAAAAACAACGGACAAACATACGCCGGAAACAAGCCGCAACAAAGCACCACCCACACGCATACACACGAAAGAGAGTCACACACGCACACACATACAAACAATTACATACATGGCCAACTACTAACAGCGTCATGAGTATTAAATAACTCCTGAAAGTATGCAAATGCTTTTTTTCTCTCTCTCTGTTTGTTCTGTTCTCTTTTCTCTGTTCCTTTGCGCAAACTTTTTACGCACAAGCTTGGAATTGTTTTACTGCCATTTTTTTATTGCACATTCATTCGTGCATATGAACAGAGCTCAAAAGTAAAAGAAGAAGTGGAATAGGAACAGCAAAAAGTACTTAAATGTGTTCCGATTTTGCAATTCCACTAAGTTTCAGCTAATTTAAACATTAAATGAATTAAAATTTCGATTTGCTGATCGCTTTTTTCGGTTTTTACTTTCGTGATTTGAGTTCACCTGATTTTAGGCTCTTATATTTAAACCTCAACCTTTGTAGCACATTTTATGAGATAATAAAAAATAAAACATTTTTTCAATAAAAAAAAAGTCTATGGAACAAATTTTGAAATATACAAAATAAAACATTTTTTTTTTTTTTTAAATATTCTACAAATTTAGAGATGTTTAAAAAAAAAACTGTGTTTACTTGATCACATTTATCTTGAGTTCATTGCTTTCGATTTTAGCACGCTATTTAGGATTAGAGTAAAAATGAAGATTTAAAAAAAAAATTTTACGAATCGAATAAAAAAAAAATAAAAATTTTGAGTTGACTGCATTGAAGACAACATTTTGCAAAATAACATTACAAAATTACAGATAAATTATGGATCCTGTTCTGGAACCCCTAAAAAAAATTACTAAAAAAAATGTATAGAAATGAAACTGCCCTTACAAAAATGGGGAACGGTTGCCTGCTCTATCTGTATTTGCTTTTAAATCCTATTCTAAAGGCTGCAAAGTTCGAATTTAGATAACTCCAAAGTTGGATAAAAGTTAAAGGATTAAGTTAAGGGATTTCGATTTCCAGGAACCTTCCTTTGAACCCGCTGTAGTTTAAGTTTGTTTCAATAAGAGTCACAAACAAAAAGCCAGAATTATTGACGTACCTTAAATAAATTGGATCAATCCCTTCATAAAGGTCCTAGCCCATTTTGATCCCGTAAAAATTATTTTTCAATATTCCGATTATAAGTCAAAATACCGATAATAATTACCAAGTTAGATACTTTGCATATCTTTCTAGCGATTGTGGAATAAATTGTACCCTAATAGAAAATCTTGAAAATCCCAGATAACGCATATAAATGCGCCCTTGGTCCCATACTTTTCGAGACATTTTAAGAATTCGCAACATTCCCGACCGAATTTACAGTTGTTTCAACAGTTTGTTGAAATCCGAGCATGACCTGCAAAAGTTGTTGCTGTTGGCTTTGAAGTTACTGCTTTTATTATTGAGCTAAAAACTTAAGCAGAAACATTTAACGCAGCTGCTAATTATAGATGCAATAACTGCAAGTCACTTAAACGTGACCAAACTTTTTACGACTACTGTACACAAAACAAACTACGTACAACTCCCAAATGAATCGCTTACTTACCTCACGTCCCTTACAGTGCAGCGTATCGTAGACCTCCGGTCTGCCTTCAATATTCTTTAAGCGCATTGGTTTACGCATTAGCAGACTACGTCCCTCATCATCCAAATGCATAAAGCTGCCAGCACGCGAACGATAATCCTGAGACATTTTTCGCGGTTGTTGATTCTTGGGCGTGGGTGATAGTTCCCGTGAACTTTTGCCCGGGGAGGCATTGCCACTGCCTGAGGCAGTAGCACCCCCGGCAGCGCCGCCGCCACTGCTATCAAATTCGACAACGATGCTTGTGTTGGTACCGCGTCTCTCCCGCACCGGTGTGCTGGTTATGCTGGAACGTTTGTGCTGGTGCTGTAGCGACTTCTTGGAAGAGCACCAAGTGCAGCGGTTGGTAAATATGAAAAAAATAATAAATAGGAGAAACAGGAGTAATATTAGTTACGATGGATTGCTGTTCCACGAAACCCTATACAGTTCAAGGAAGTGGGTTGTTACGACTGGGTTTGCTTAGAGCGATGGCGGTGTCAGATCAGTGGAGTCTACTGAACATCCGCAGAAGTAGGTAGCAACAAAGCTCTCCGTTACTTATGGATTGACTAGCTCTAGGTAGGTATATAATATTTTTTAAGTAATCTGAGCGGAGTCGGTCGAAAGCATACCAAAGCTAACTCTGGCGGGTCATGGGATGAAGGTCGAAATCCCAAGCCTGAGGTTTTTAGTAAAACTACCAACGGACTTCATGTAGATACTTGTCCTTAATGTGTTGAAAGAAATAAACTACAATTTATTGTAAACTAGGGGGCTCCGCCACTGCGTGATTCGCACACCAACCGCCATATGGCCTTCTTAATGCAATTCAGATCATACAGATTATTATACACTCTTTAAAATTCTTTAGTTCCACAAGTTCATTCCATTGCATGCTACAACCGGTCCTGCCTGACTTTAAAATACCCAGAAACAGATTTAATACTAACACTTGCACTAAATAGACAAATCTACGACAAATCTCTAATTCTTTTTCTTAAAAAAAATCTAAGACAACATTAAATGAAAAATATTTATACATTCCATTTTGACAGTGTTGTTATTTGTTTTCTATATTTTTGTTTACAATTCGATTCCTGTATTTTCTATGTGGCTAGATATCTTTCTTTTAGTGTGAATTTTTCCAATATTTTAATGGTTATTCTGCTATTCGGGGCAGAGACGAATCCAACAAATCATAGATCATCAAAATCTGTCCAGCCGTTCTTGAGTTATAAATGGCATAACTTACACAAATTCGTTACACCCTGTACCAAAGGTATAATAAGTTCGTGGAAATGTATGTGACGGGCAGAAGGAGGCGTGGCAGATCCCATTAAGTACATAAATATATTTCTGATTTGTATCAGCCAAGTCGATATAGCCATGTCTCTCTGTCCGTATGAGTAAAAGGATCTCAGAGACTATAAGAGCTATGAAGCTGAAATTTTACCAAAAAAATAAATGTTCAGGCAGATAAAGATTTTCGATTTATGTTGATATCTGGCCCCCTCTCCCCGTAAGAGAATTTTGCGGTTTACTTCTATTTGTGTGAATTTTCCGATATTTTTTTAAAGTTATTCTGTTAACCAGGCCGCAGTTGAATCCAAAAAACCATAGATCATCAAAATCTGTCAATCCGTTCTTGAGATTGAGACTGAATTGGTTACATCTGAGAGTTCGTTTGCTTTCGGTTGAATTTAGCTCAACCAATATTATGTGAGACAAAAGGAAGTGAAATTGGAATTTTAGTGAGATGTGCGTGGTTTCTTTCCGGACTTCCCAAGAGATTTTAAAATTTAGCCTGAGCAGGATACTGAATACGAGACAGAATAAAATTTACTTCCTCATTTCCATCTTTACTTTTTAGCTTGTGCACGCTTAGGGTTATTAGCCCAGCAAGAGAAAAGGTTTAGCTTTTATATATTTTGCATTTCTGAAACATATTTCGTTTCAAAATTTTTAGTAAGAATTTCCGAATTAAAATAATAATTTTAAGGCGATTAGTGATCTGCGCCCATAGTATCCTTAGTAAGGGAACTAGGGGAGCAAACATCTGTATCTACTCAGATAGCCAAGCTGCTATTAGGGCACTATCATCATGGAGCATCTCCTCCAGGATGGTTAAAGAATGCCATAATTACCTCCAAATCCTGTCCTCCCGGAACAAAGTCGTGCTATGTTGGGTACCTGGACACTCAGGTGTGGATGGTAACACGATCGCTGACGATCTAGCACGACAGGATGCCTCCACCCTGACCACTGCTCCTGCGCCCTTCTGTGGTATTGGTTGGTCCACAATCAAAACTATGGTAAACAAATGGGCTGCAGGAGAACATAGGAGATACTGGTTCTCCTTACCGGGGCTGCGTCAAGCAAAAGCGCTTATCAAACCCCTGGATATGATCAAGACAAAAGGTCTTGGCAGAGCGGACTTAAAACTCCTGGTAGCTTATCTATCTGGCCACCACACTGTTAGATACCATCTACAGAAAATTGGCCTATCGGACTCTTCAGAGTGCAGACTCTGTCTCGAGGACGAGGAAACCACCAGACATATTCTCTGTGACTGCCCAGCGCTGGTATGGGACAGAGCCTGTCACTTGGGAAAGGAACGGATTAGTCCCTTCCATCTTAGATCAATACCAACAAAAGACCTACTGCTATTCATGCGGAAAGCGGAAAGTCTTTTGCTGTAATTTATGGGTATGGTACAAAAGATCTCCTGGTCGCAGTGCCCCACCTCTTTGTGAGGAACCCATAGGGGAAAAAAAAAAAAAAAAGGCGATTAGAATAAAAACAAAAGCTAACTCCTCCTATTCTCCAGTATTTAGGTTCAGCGCCCCAAAAGTTATTCCTATCCTGTCCGACAAACCCACTTTTTTTTGGTCTGTGTAATTATATCATTAAAGGGGAACACCTTGCTTACATTTGCTTGTTGCCTTTGTGGCGTGCCGCTGCTGGCTGCGCTGCCCGGTCCACTTCCGCTTGTTCCCGCTGTTTCATGCTGCTGCTCATCGTTTGCGCTCGTAAGCCCATTGCCATTAACTGTTGGTGTTGTTGTTGCTGCCGCTGCATTTGTTGCTGTCACTGCTGACGTCGACGACGACGCTGGCTTTGACTGAACTTTGATTTTTCTGCTTTGTTCGTTTTCAATTTTGTGCGCTGCTGCTGCAACTGCTGTCGACGCCGCTGCCGCTGCTGATTTGTTGTTGGCCACCGGTGTGCTTTGTGCGCTGCTGTTGGGAGAATGTTGTTGTTGTTGTTGCTGCTGCTGCGGCTGTTGCTGCGCATTTGGCATCCGTTTGGTTGCCACAAAACGCAAGTTCTCAAATATCGATGTGAAATGTTGCGACATATTGTTGCCTCTACTTGCCCCTCAATAGTCTTTCAAGTGGAGATTTTTCTGCTTACTTTTGATTGCTTCTGGTTTTTCTCGTTTAAAATGCAGCAGCAGGTAAGCAAACAGAAAAAAAAAAGCAACTTGGATCTCCAAAACACTTGAAGCTTGTTTAAGTTTTGATGAAATTCTGCAAAAACTTTTGTTGTTAGCCAGTTTCTTTTGCTGCTTTCTCTTTTATTCTCTTCTACTATCTCTGTTGCGCGTGTTGAGCAGCTTAGCCACAGTCAATTTGTTGCATGCTATAAATTGAAAAATTAAATAAAAGTCAATTGTAATTTTTAATTGAAAAGCATATGAAATTAGTAAGTAAGTAAAGTAGTAAAGTATATTTAAGACTGCTTTGCTGTTGCTTATCTGCTGAGTTTTTTTTTATTTAGTTTATTATTGGAAGCAAAGTTAATAGTAAAAACATTTACTTAATTATAAATGAATACTTTAAATGTATAAATATAAAAGCAATACTATACAATTTGTGGCTAATTTTTGGGTGGCCTTATGATTCCATTTTTGAATATGTGAGCATAGAAACACACACAAAGGACTTTTCGTTCTGAAGCCAAACTTTTTTTATATTATTTACCATAAATATATTTTTTTTTTTTTAGCTTAGCTTGAATTTCCGATATCTTTGTTTATGAACAGGACATCGATGGAAGAATATTATGCAGAGCTGGTATCAATCTTCCCCTTAGATTGACTATTGAGCATTAGTATAATCCATATGTTAAGTTTTACGCAACAAATTGTAAATGATTAGGTTTTTATAAAATAAAGATATTGTGTTGAGTGGCAACTTATTTGGCGAGCAAGAAAAGGCACGAAACTTAACCTCTACTTTAAAAAGAGAAAATCGCAGCTACGAGTAGGCGGAAAAATTGAAAAATATGTAAAGTAAAGATGATGGTATTTGTAACGAAAAAGTCGTTCTGTGAAGCAAAAACTAACTTTCGCGCAATTTGTAATTGTAGCATAATATTTTTTAAAGTATGTACTTCAATATATTATTAAAACTTTTATGCCAAATTTTTTTATGCTTGTTGATTTTTGGAAAAGTTTGTGTTCAGTAACCCCACTCTGTTAAATTTGTGGCTCGACAAGAAACAGAATTCAGCAGCCCTTTTTGATTGAAATGTATAGCAAATTACTTGCGACAATATAAATGTTAATCAAAAACGTATGCAATTAAAAAACTCTAAAATTGAACTGCCTTTTTAGAAAAAAATCTACCTCAATGGCAAACAACTAAATTTTTTTAAATTTTTTTATTTAACTAAATAGATATATATCACTACACCAACCGTATTTTAACAATACAAATAAATATTGCAATCATAAATTATGAGGCTTCGAAATAAAATTACGTATACGCAAAGCAGCCTCATATGGACGCTAAAGGAGCGCGTGACTAGATCGTAAAAAAATGTTGGCAAAATTAACATCAATGTTCAATACGTTTGAATAAAAACGCATTTTTTCAAAATTTTGAACGGGCAGTCAAAAATTATCAGGCTTCGAAGTAAAATTACGTATACGCAATGACGGTATTAGTGTGCGTGGCCAGATCGTTTCAAAATTTTGTGCAAATTAACATTTACATCGACATCGAATATGTTTGAATATAAAAACCATTTTGTTTTCGAAATTTTGAGCGTGCAATCAAAAATTATGAAGCTTTGAAACAAAATTACGTATACGCAACGAAGCCTCAAATGGACGCTAAAAGAGCGAGTGTCTAGATCGTAAATCTATGTTCAATATTTTTGAATAAAAACGCATTTTTTTTAAATTTTGAATGGGCAATCAAAAATTATGAGGCTTCGAAATAAAATTACGTATACGCAATGCAGCTTTATATGGACGGTAATGGTGCGCTTGGCCAGATCTTTCCAAATTTTTTTGCAAATTAACATTTACATCGACATTGAATATGTTTGAACCATTTTGTTTTCGAAATTTTAAGCGTGCAATCAAAAATTATGAAGCTTTGAAACAAAATTACGTATACGCAACGCAGCCTTATATTGACGGTACAGGTGAGCACGTGGCCAGATCGGTCAAAAATTTTGTGAAAATGTTATGCCCGCTGTCGAATACACTAAAATTCAGTTCTGTATAAAAAAAATTATAGGAACATTTTTTTGTTTTGAATTTCTAATGTTTGTGGCATAGGACGCTGAAGGCGGCTAAAAGAGTTACGGTCCTAAGACCCTCCTAGGACTACGAACTTTTTATAAGAGCTAGCAAATGTCTTTCTTAGGTCAATAAAGCCTGACTATTAAATTGATTAAATGCTTTATTATTATTACTTATGGGTGTAAAGATGTACTGCGATACAAGTGGATCTATTGTGCCCAGATTAAATGCTTATAGTGAGTAAACTTAATTTCGAGCGTTTCTTCAGTTTATCGTATTTAAATAACGTCAGTGTATATAATTTTAAAGCACGTCTATATGCCTGCAAACTTCAACTTAATCAGGTTTTTTTTTATTCGGAAAGTTTAGAGCTAGAAAAATCAAATTCTACATGAAATAAATAAGTAAAATAGATTTATTAATTAAAATAATAAAATAATTTTAATTTTAAACTCTCTTCTTTAAAGATTGGCTCTATATGTAAATTTAGTTTCTTTTTTATTTAAATAAAGGCAACGCATCTTAAAGCTATTTTAAAGCTATTAAAATTTGAACGCTTAATTTTAATTTAGGCACATTGTAGGTATAAATAGAATTAAAAAATTAGCCTTAAAATATTTGTTTTTGTTTATAAAGTAAACACTCAATTGACTTATTTAATTGTTAACTACAATTTCATTTCGTCTTTATAAACTTTTGAATGTTTAATAATGTAAACACACAATTTAGCAGCCATATTTTCAACTAAAGATTGTACAGCAACAAAAACGAGGAAACACAAAATTTTGCTCATTAACTTTCAAATCAACATATTTACTGTTTTTACGAGTACAGCAACAACAAACAACAAAAATTCAACATAACTGACTTTGACATTTCTTTTTCTGCACGACTGTGGGATACTCTTTCTTCATCCCTAAATACATTCCTTTCCATAAGTTGTGTCGGCAAAATGCCAAATTTGCTTTGGTTATTTGGCCGCTGACTCCGAGACCCCATTAAACGAGGTATTCCGGATGTTAACTCAGAAACCTGACGTGGTAGTTGTGTTTGAAGCTCAGATTCAGATTCAGTGGCACCAAAAAACCATCAAGCAAAAAAAAAAGTTTTTGGAGTTTATCTCAAGACCCCTGGGTGCTGGGATTTTTTGGAGCTCGGATTCGGATTTACCACATCGCTTTTTTCGTGGGCCTGTGTAATTATAGAGTCGGAAATGATTCCTTCCAGCTGTTACATACACTTGAACAAATTTAATGTACTCTTCACCTCCTTAAGTATCTGGTGCAAGAATAACAATTCCAAAACGGCGTGTGCCTCAAGGCCTTCGGGGAACTCAGGTTTGACTTGTTTTTTGCTGTTGCTTTGGCTGGGAGCAATTAAAACCATCTTAATGGCAATTTCTTAATGCCAAGACACAAAAACCACAACTACATTTTCACTTTCACTGTCAAGGCGTGACTGACAGGCTGATTATGCTCCCTGTGGTTGTTGTTGTTGTTGGCACAAGTTTTTAATACAAATAAATTGCTTAATCAAGTGGAGCATCAAAAGTTCTTAAAACCTCAAGTCCATGAAAATTCAATTAGAACACCTTTAATTCGTAACAAACAACACAAAATGAGTTTGGCAACGCTTAACAGTTTAAAGGGGGGCGCAGGATGTACCTAACTGACAGCAAACTTGAAGTTTGGCAACATCTGGCAAATCCTTTTTTGACTTTGCAGTAATGTCAAGTTAATTTTTTTTTGACATCTCAAGCGCCAGATGTTCAAGTTCGAAGCGTCAAATTTTTTGACTCACATGCATCAAAATTTATTTTTTACACATTTTTATTTTTCATGTTTCGTTTCTTTTTTTTCGCTTTTGTTTTTTTGTTAACTCATTCATTTTTGGCATATTGTCGGCACAGCTGTTGGCACAGACTTTGCGTTAATTTCATTTGGGCATGTAATCATATACATGTAAGTGCACTGAGAGAAAGGAAAAGTGCATTTGGGGTAGCCAAAAACGGAGAGGAATTTCCAAATTTGGTATCTATTAAATGTTTTTTAAACATAAAAAAAAAAATTACTTAGTAAAGAAATCATTCAAATGTTTCAGTTCAAATAAACTGGGGTAACTACTTTTACAGAAATATATTTTCTACCTCCAACTTAATTTTGTGTAATATAATACTTAACAATCCATAACCTATACCATATGTATTAAAAAATATACCTATGTATATTGAAAAATACCGCTTATTTATCGAGTTATCGATTAAAGATACTGGACGAATTTATTTTCTCCTTGAAAACATAATTTTAATTTAAAAAAAAAACTAGGATCTTATTTTTTCAATTTTATTTAAACAATTTTAAAATTTTTTGTTTTTTATTTTACAAATGCTTAAAATTAATTTAAAAAGAAACTCAAATTTTTTTTTTTTTACTCAAATTTAAATAATTGAATGTTTATCGAATAAAGATGTTTTTTTAATTTTCCGTAAAAGAAAAAATGAAAATAAAAAAAAAATTTATTTTTCTTTTAAAAATTTTATTAAATCTTTTTAAAATAAAAAAATCTAAAACGTGCTGTAAAAGCACGCGTTTAAAGTACAACTTTTTAAGCCTTTCTCCTCCCCCGCGCCTTCTTCTACGCCGTTCTCGTTCCTTCGTAAAGGAGAAAGTCGTAACTTTCCTCCTACCCCGCGTGTTCTCGTTCCTTTCTAACACAAGTCGAAAGGTACAATGCCGCCTAAAAAGCGATCTTATTTTGTAGCCAACTAAACAGCACCAAAGCCACGACATACAAAGTAAGCCTACCGGCTGGAGCGCTTTAATTTTGTGAGAGTAAAAAGCAAATGAGAGCGTAGCACGCTTTCTCAACAAGTCATGCAGCATCAACTTCGTGTCTATTGCTTTGCAACGTCAGCGTCGCAATACGTCATTGCCGAAGAGAATAGTCAAAACAAACGCAACGAAACTAACATTTTTTAAGTTACTCCCTTCGAAAGTCGCAATGCCGCCTAAAAAGTTTTAATTCAAAAATAAAAATTTAAAAATGTTTAAAAATAATATAAAAAAGAATTTCCTACTTATTTTTTTAATTATTTTTAGATTTTCATTTTTAAAAATTTGTTAAAATTTTGGTTTCTTATTTTTAAAAAAAAATGCGGCCTGCAGTTTTCTCAAAAAATAAAAATGATCACATTTTATCAGCAGGAAAAAACAAACAAAAAAAAGTTTTTGTGTTTACGCCTTACTTACGCCTTGAAAAAGAAAAAAGAATTTTTTTTTAAATGAATAGCATTCGAAGTCAAAGATCATAAAAATGGCTTTTTAAAAGAAAATTAGCGGCATCAGACAGATTTATTATAACAACACAATTTTCTTTTTTTGAGAATATTTCTAATTTTGCACAAAATTTGCAGAAGAAACTTATGGCTTTAATTAAAAAAATTTAATGATAAAGTTATTGCACTTTTAATTGGATTTTAGGCCAAAATATTATTAAATATCAAGCTCCTGTATGATGGGTGCGGCGAGCAGATGGGTGCAAGACGTTTGAATTTAATGCCTGGTTAGAACATTAGCTGAGTCAAATTTTTGTACTGACCATTGTTTTAAACAGTCTTGCTGCTACCAAGCAGTAAAAGTCATGGAACGCTCCATTTTCTAGTGTGGAAAAGTCAAAATTAGGCCTAACATCATGGCCTTTTATAAATTAATTGCTAATTTTTCAACAAACAAAGATTAACCGCTGCCGTGGCAACAATTCTTGTCTCAGTGTAGTATAAAAATTTTGTGTTGCCTACTTATGTGCGCACTTGTATATTAATTTGACTTTATTAACCCTAGATAGCCGGCGTGCGTATGTTTTTGAGTGTGTGCTAAAAGGCTTTTCATTGTTTGCATGCATGATTTTGTGTGCCTTATTGAGCGCCCAAAAGCATGCAACAGCAAACAGAAACAAAAACAAAAAAGAAATCGAGTGCCAAAGCCACAGCCAAAAATTACATTATGTGGGTTCAATACACCCAGACAGAGCTTGTCTAAACGTTCGTGTGTGTAGCAGAGATGTGCCACAAATCACTTTCAATCGAATTTTAAGCAAATTTCGCTCCAAGCAGCTTTGGTCTAAATTCAAAGCGTCACTATGTCAGAAAAGTGACAAAAACAAATTAGTTTGTTTAGAACGTTGAACGAAGTTTAGATTAAAATTGTCTGGAGATTTTTGGCACACTCCCTTATTTTTGCGTGTGCGTATGTGTGCTTGTGCGTTGATCTAGTTCTGTTGAACAAATTTCAAAAACGGGCTTTTGATTTGCGTCCGAATATAATAAAAATGTTTGTGGCTGTCGTTGGCATGTGTTCAGCCTATTACATAATACATTTTGCCAACGAATACTGAACGAGCCACTCGAAAGACAGCATTTAAATTCAAATCAAATGCATAAGCATTAATTTTGATTGTAAAAACACGCTTATCAGTAACTCAGTTCGTAGTTGCCGCATTTTATGTGTACACTAATTTTACTTAGCTGCATTTTACTTTAATTGCCACAGTTGGCTTTGGCACTCTAACTCTCGAACAATCGTCCTTTTTCGCCTTTTCATCTTTTAATGTTTATTATTATGATTGTTATTACTCTTAAGGCCTTTTGTCTGAACTGCTTAAGCAAATGAAAATGATGAGTGCTTTGGGTTTCAAGTACAGTGGACGTTGGCAAATGAGAAAAAGCCCTTGGGCATAAAATCAGTTTTTAATTTGCGAAAGTTGTAACTTATTTTTCATAGAAAAAGTACAACCACGTTGTTGAAAATGTAAAATATGATGAAAGTCCGGCATTCCTGTTTTACTAAGAAAAGTAAAATGTTTTGTTAAAAATTATAAAGTATGCCTAATGCTGTACATTCTTGTTTCTTAGTTTATTAAGCTTAAAGGGTTTTTTGTCGGGAGATTATTCTTAATTTCAAGATGGGCGCTGTTTGGCGCCAGTTTCAAAAGAATATTTAAGGAAATTTACGAAGCGAAAATAAATTTTAAAATATTAGGATAAATAGTATCTACAGATCTTACCCTGCAGTTCGGTCGGTCAGTTCTGAAAAAATCAGCCCTGAATTCAGGCATGAAAAGAAAGCGAACGCTCTCTTTATTTTGACAGACAAGAAGGGCAAAAAAGAATAAGCAAAGAGAAATAAAAAAAGTCAATTGTATTTTTTTTTTTATTTGACTCTACATTAGTATTGGTGTTTGCGTTTGTGTGCGTAACTATTTCGGACGTTTTCATTTATTATACAAAGAAAAAGGTTTTTGTGCGTGCAGGTGCGGTGAAAATTTTTATTTCTAGGTAAGTATTTATTAAATATTACTATTCAAAGCATTATTTTTTCTTTATAAAATAATTTTAAAGGTATTTAAAATGTAGAGCAAAAGAATTGAGAATAAAAAATCAATTGAGGCTTATGTCGTGGGCACCAACAGTGATGGCGTGCTAAAAAAGAAAAAACTGCCTTGATAGGATTGAAGCAATTTTATACCTTTTTACTGGGTAGGTCAAAAAATACGGGTATTTAAATATTTAAAAAATATTTTTTGATTTTAGAATCAATACCAGTTCCTGCGGACTCTGGCCCAGCTGCACCCAATCCACTGTAATTCAAAATATTTAATTAAAATGGATATTAAAATTTTCTTAAAAATGTATGAAGAATATTTGTTCCAGTGTATTAATCACTCACTTGTGATTTCAGATATGACTTTTAAAAAAAAAATCATGTCCGATTTTTTTAAAAATTCACCACTGATTTCAGGCATGACTTTGAAGTCAATCAGCAGGGCTAAGGTTCAGACGTGAACGCCTAGGACATGCATGTGTTAAATTCAGTGACAAATGAATGCGTAGATTCATGGCAGGTACTGAAATTTTAGGCATGATTTCATGACTAATTCAGGCCTGAGCCGAACTGAAGGGTACATAATCAATCAGTAATTGCACATAATAGACTAAAAACATAAAAAATTAATAAAAGAATGTATTAAGGTTTTTACTTGCCCTTTTCCTGCTTAATTAATAAATTACTATGTAAGAGTTCTCAGATGAAAAGCTTGCTCAACACTGTAAGTACATATTATTCATATAATAGTTAGCTTATTTAGTAAACAAGCAATAAATAAATAAAAATTAGCTATATTTTTTGACATTTATTCATTCAGGCCTATACGCAGCGCCAAAAACAGTGTGTCTCTACAAAAGCAATGCGGTCTTTTTGGCGGTTTCTGGTATTTTGGCAAAATGCAAACGGTCATACTGGAATCAACTGTTTTATTAATAATAAAAAAAATACCAACTGTCGTCTATTCAAAACAAAATTTTTGTGTAAACAATGCCATGATGGTAACGCAGCAAAATATGGAGCATCTGTGTAAACCCACATTTGATAGACAGAGCAGAGCAGAGTAGAATATTGTTCACATCTGGTATATATTTTCAATTAAATTTATTTTGCAACATGCACTTTAATATTTCAAGGCATGGTACACAGTCCGGTATTTTTTATATAAATTTTCATATGACGGAAATTTTCATATATGGAATAATTTGAATGGTTAGGGGCACCAAAGTTGCCAAATGATAAAAAAAAAAAAAAAAAGAAAATGAATCGTAATAAAAGTATTAATATATGGTATTTAAAACAAAATACCCGAATTTGTCCTAAATCATATGCAAAAGTCAGTTTGTTCCAGTTTTGGGGTTATTTTGGGATTTATTTCGCAAGTTTGTATATTGTATAATGCTTCAAGTGTGCCACATAATAAAATGTATAAGTAGAATAATATTATTAGAACTATGAAAATTATAAGAAACGGACATATGACAAACTGCAACTAGCAGATATTGCGTTTTCAAAATGAATTGCTGACAATTAGTTTTGAACAGCTGTTCATATTTTTACGCAAATAAATGAGGCAACACTGTCTTGTTGCGACCTCTGCGTATAGATGTACATTACGCTTTCGGAACAGGCATAAGGCTCTTTTTCAAGCGTTCTTTTTTCGGAGACCTCACTGTACAGAATTTAAGTGTGTTTTCTGGCTCTTCAACAGCTTTCACTTTTTGTTGTATACTTTTGGGCTGAGCTAATCAATCAATTAATTGCTTGGCTAGTCAGCAATTGCCCTTTGTTATTGTTTTCTTAGACATTGGCCCTTGTGGCTACATAATGCAAATATATGTATAGTTATATATATCTGCGCGTGTTTATATTTTATTTGAGCATAATAGAGCTACTGTAAATTTGCCAGTTGTTTGCCTAAGCCGCAAAACAAACCGGCAACAGGTGTTTTAGTCCAACTTAAAGCCGCAAATTACTTTACTTAAAACCCATGCAAATAAGCAGCACGTTCCACAGCTTTAGGAATCCAATCAATTGCTTTAAAATAAACTTAACGAAATCAAAAGCAAACGCTGACTACTTGTGGTATTATCTCAAATAACAGAGCGCCAATGGAGCAATCCAAACAAAAAGCGAGTAAAGAAAAGCCAAAAACAAACGCCAAATCGAAACAAAAGAAAAAAAAAGCCAGCACTACACATACACAATGCAAAACAGAGCAAAAGAAAAACGAATGTTTTTTGCAAATCTGTTAAGAAAAACCATTTAAAATGGCGACACAAAAGCCGGCAGACAGTCCCCACAGTGCTTCGCGATGTGCGCTTTTGGTGACAAACGGCAGCAGCCACTTAAATGCATAGAGTAGTATGTGTGCTGAGCAGGATGTGAAAAATAAAAAACTGTAGCATACTTTTGCGGGCACGTGTATATAGGCGAGCAGCACAGCAAATTTCTGACTAACTGGCAAAAACTGTAGCATGCTTTTAGGAGACACGAGCAAAAAGCTTAAGCTGCAGCTTGGCCTTAATGTGTGGCATGCTTTTGTGGGCAGGTACATAACACTACGCACACACACATGCAGTAGCATATACACAGTCACATGTACACAGTTAGACTCCTTGTTGCATGCTACGTAAATTTCAAGGTTTTGCTTTAATGGGATTTTCAAATAGAGAAATTTTATTAGATAGTTTTTATAAACAGTCAAAATTTAATCAAATAAACTAAAAAAATTTTGTAGAAATACAAATTTTTAGCAATTTTCTTTCGCTCTTCCTTTTAAGCTTTTTATAAGTCCGGAGACGGTAGCACGTTTAACTAACAAAATATATTTAAGCTATTCCAATTTTAAGCAATTTTTGTTTCCGTATCCAACTTTTAATCAGCAGACAATAGCAGAGAAATGTTCAAAAATAAGACAAAAAATTAATTTTCTGAATAGCAAACGTGGAATTCTAGAGAGACTTTAAATGTCGAAAAAGTTATTTTTGCACAGAAAATTATTTAGTTAAATTTTTGGTCAATTTAAGTGTATATGATTAATTGCTGAAGAAATCTAGGCTTATCTTAAAGATTTAAGCCAAATGGGTCTAAATAAGTCAACGCCAGCAATAATGCTCAAGATATTGATACTGATTGACAGTAGGCGAGAAAATCCAACCGATATGTTGCACAGAACAAGTATTTTTAGGAAAATCTACTTTCTTGACTTATGTATGTATTTTTTATGTATGTATATTAGGGTGGGTCAATTTTTTTCGGTATAAGGGCTCACTCGGATTTTGATTCTTTGAATAATTCTAAGCAAATTTGCCCAAGAAACTATGGGTCTACAATAAATTTCGAGTCGCCCACTTTTTCAAAATAGGTTTTTTTTCGAAATATTCAAAAATCGATTTAGACATTGCATTGAAAAGGCCAAAAAACGCAATTTTTCTCTAGCCAAATGTGAATTTGGGGGTTTTTGGGGTCGAGGAATTCATTTTTGACATCTATTTTTAATTTTAGGCGCCGCCAGAGGGCGCTTTAGTGTATTTTTTTGATTTTTTTTGTTTTTTTTCTTGAAAATTGACAAAATGTTGCGAAAATCCACGAATATTTCACTTTTTCATAGTGCAATCACAAATTTGAAGATTCCCAAAATACTTAACGCTGAAAAATTAAAGTGATGGAATTTAAGACACGAAATTGTTCCAGAGAGATTAACGCAGAGAGATTAACGTGTTATTAGCAATGTTGTTCGACGGAGATAAAACAATACGCGAGTTAGCTCTGAAAAAAAATTTACACTACCGTAGGCATTTGGAAGATCCGACGAAATTAAGAATTTATAAAAAACCTGCCATAAACTTTAATTGCTCGAATTATTCGGATAATGTATGTCGATACAAAATTTTGTTTCGAAGATTTCGAAGAATAACTGAAAAAAGTGTCGAAAAACATGTTTTTCGAAAAAACCTCGAAAACGGTGCTAGAGATAAAAAAAAGTTGTCATTTTCGTGTTTCTCAACCTAAAATGACCATAAAAAACACTTTTATACGAAGGTTCACTCGATGACCCTTAAACTTGTGTTATTATTTAGTAAATTTACTTATTGTCTGAAGACAGATTGTGAATAAAATATGAAGATAAAAAAAATATTTAGTAATCTTGACAAATATTATTATTTGAAATAAATAAAAATTAAAGTGTATTGCGATAAAATAATTTTATAAGAAACTAAATTTATTAAGTGCACCTTTCTTTGCCAAGCTTACCTTATATACATCAGTTTCATATTTACTTTAGAGTTTACGTTAAGACTAACTATCAAAAATATATATCAGCTTCTATCAATTTTCTTATCGTATTATCATAAGCATTGCTGTAGGAAAGCTATATACATTTCATACCCTAGGCATCTCCCAAGCTTCCATCGCATTTGAACTATATTTTCCTGCATCTTATCAGAAAAAAGAAAAATAAAAATGAAAATAGTTTCACATTAAAGTTTTGCTGCCATTCAAATGCTCCACATCAGATAATAGAAAATTGCGAGTAGATACAAATTTTTGCTTTTGTTCAAGGCACTTATATAAGCAAATATTTTGTTATTTAATTTTCTTTTGTTGTCTTTAAAGTTCTCCAAACATTTGTTGGTTTTGAAGTAAATAACTTGGCATTATATACCAACTCTTATATGTTAAAATATTATTATTTGTTTTTTGCAAAATATTTATTTTTACATTTTATCAATTAAAAATACATGCATAGGTGACAATATAAATATTGACAGCCACAGAAATTTTCTGACAATCACAAACGAAATATTTTATGTGGGCTTAAGGAGTTAATCCTTACCAAATAGAATGCCAATTTTGATTAAAAGATTTTAATACGTATACGTTTGCTTAAATGCTATGAACAAAAATGAGCAATCATTTGAATTTGAAATTTTTTAAAAATATTTCTGTATCTACTTCAAAAAAAATATATATTGATTTTTAAAGTTTTAAACAATAAGGATTTCAGCAAATACAATTTTTAAGAATATTTTTCATGTGTTTTTATGCTTTAATTTAATTTAATTTTAATTTTAAAATATAAAATTTTTGAACTGTAATATTTTTAAAGAAGCAAATTCCAAATTAACAGAGCTTTAGAAAAAATGTATTCAAAATTACACACATATTTTCTATATAGCATTAAAAAATAATAATAGTGCTGGAAGTAACATCGATGTTATATCGATGCATCGATGTTTTTTATTTTTTTCCAATTATCGATATTTTTATTTCGATTTTCGATAATCGACCAAAACCTATTACGGACAAAATATGGGCAATCAACGGGATCCAAGTCGCAGACACTTTTCGCTTTTTTAGAAAAAAACAAATCTAAAAAGATTACAAATAGTAGGTCTGACTCAATTTTGTCACTTCGACTAAAGACAATAAGACTTCGGATTCGGCTGCTCACCTGTTAAGTTTACACCAACCCTTTTTTTGTGGTTGCTTTCGTTATACATATAACCTTTTGGATTGTTATTTATTATTTCTTTGCTTATTTTTCAAACCAACATTTAGCCCACTCTACATTAATTTAAGCATTCAAAAAATGGCCTCCACATGTACTTCGGTATATCGAAACATCGAAGTTCAAAAATATCGGAAACATCGATGCGGGCCAACATCGATGTTTCTCCAGCACTACCCTGCACTGTGGGTCTATATTGGCAAAAATTCTGACATTTGCATAATCAGTTTTTTACAAAGTTTTAAAAAAAATTCTTAAAAGCATAAACTTCTTCTGAAGAGTTTGGGCGTTCACAGAATTTTTTATGATATAGGTAAGCCAGGCAAAAAAAAATATAATTTAATTTAAAAAAAATGGGAATTGAATCGAATTTCATACAGATCAGTATGGACCCACATATTTAAAATTTGGCCAAAATTATGAACATAATAATAATTCCATAAAAATTTTCTTAGAAAATATAAATGTTCCACACAATTCTTAAAAGATTGAAATTTTTGTGAAAAGTTTGAGCCTACTCAGATGTTTTTTAAATATAGATAATCCAGAATAAAGTTGGAACAATTTATAAAAAAAAATGTTTTAATTAATTTTAAAAAAAATTGGTCAAAATATTTAACTTTTTTGAGTTGGGACTAAAAAAGCTTCAGCTTTTAAAGACAATAAAAAAAGATCATAACTATATCTTTTAACAAAAGGTATCAAAATTGACCTGAGTCAAAAATTTGTTTTTGGAAAAAAGCTTTAAAAGTTCGCAAAGACTGGATAAAGAAATTAAAAAAAAAAAATTTATTCGATTTGATAAGTTTAAGGAACTATAGGTATAAATATCATAATGTACCAAAAAAATACATAAATTACAATTGTAAAGTTCTAGAAGCAATACAACTTTTTTCGAGAAAAACTGTCTGTATAAAATTTTTTTTCAGATCAAATATGTTCAAATAAAGTTGCTTTATATTATTCTTTTTCAAGGTAAATAAATTAAGTTTATTACTAAGGATTTATTCAAATTTTTTTAACGATGTTTATTATCGTTATTTTTATACTTGATACTATATTCGTTACGTGACAATTTTTCAATCATTTTACTTTAAAGAAGTTCATTCTAAAAAGTTGAAAGATGCGTTTTTATTAACTCTAAATTTTAGTTCAACTTGAACTCGATCGTTCTGTTCACAAGTATTAAGCTCGGGAACCCCAAAACCCCCGTCAAAAACTGATTTGAAAAATAAATCGTTTGACTTATTGCTAAGGATTATATTAGCTGCAAAACTTGCGTCACTGTGCTACAAATCAAGTCGTCCTCTGTAAGGGTATAAGATGTGCTTATTTATATTTGCATAATATTGAAGCCTCAGCAAGTGAGAATATTTTCATTATGATATATAAAATATTTGTACAATGTTTTTTTCAAAATACCCGGACCCAGTGTCGCATACTTTATGCTGTTTGTTCTGCAGTACTTTAAATAACAAACACGAAGTCTTCAAAGGGTATGAGTTTGAGTGTGTGAGTTGATGAGCAAGAATAAGTGTGTGTGTTGTGTGTGTGTGTGTGTGTGTGTGGGAGAGTGAGTGTGTGATGTGCCCCCACTAAAACCCTTTAGACGCGTTCATAATGTAAATCCGTTAAGCTGCTCCAGCTGCGCATTGTCCGTTAGTCAGCGCTCTCTCGTTTTGTTTACCTTTAAGTACCAAAAGGCCAAACCGCAAAAAATAGATGTAGAACTGGAAGTGGGAGTGGAATAGGAAGTGGCAGAAAAAGGCGAACGCAACATGAAAGAAGTTAAACTGGTCTATAGCAGCCAACTGTGGTCCAAAGGTTTTTTCACCGAACTAAGCCAGTCAGTAAGCCAGTGGAACAGTCATTCAATCGTCTATCAGTCTGCAGGAGGTCCAGTAGTGTGCCAGAAATCGCTTTTGAATGAATTTCAACACAGAGGCTACTTGTTTGCATTTATAGGGTAATTTTTTTTTGCTGTTTGATTTTTGCAACACATAAGTTTGAAAGCTCACGCGTGTTTCGTGATTTTTTTCAGTACTTTTTTTTTTGTTTTCAAATAATATTCGTCTGGTGCGACAAATCCAAATTTTTTAGCTTAAGTTCGAAAAATTCGAAAAATTTTTGAAAGTTTAATGAAAATCAGATTTCTATTTATTTCAACCGATGTGGAAAAAAAGATTTTTTGTATACGAAACTTTTCTATCTTTCACTTTAGCAATTTGGCTTGTTGCTTAAACAAAAATATGTCGGATTATATGCAACAGTTTGCCGAACAGAGCATTGATTTTTAAAATAAATTTTGATTTGCCAAACCTCACTGAATCGAAGCCTCAAAATAAATGACAGTGTACAGTTTGAGTTATAGTAGATACACCTATTGAAAGATCGCACAAGCTAAAAAAACACCCTTTCTCCTTTTTGCTGAAATCGTAAGAAGAAAATTTACTTTCTGAGAAAGTCTGTTGATTTGCGAGCAAGAGAGAACAAAAAAGTACGACTTAAGGCTATCCTTGGCATGCCCTCGAGTACTAGCCAGATCGCGCGACGTCGCTGCATCTAGGGATGCTTCTGATAATTTTACCGAAGTATCTCCTACGGAGTTGGCGTATAGACCGTGGATGGTCAGGCACTTATTAAGTTAAGGTACATGCTTAGTTTCACTTTCATTTTTTCTTGGAGACGTTTCCAAAATCAAATTCTTCAAATTCAAAAAATTTGAAGATCCGCGAGTAAAAGCGACGAGTTCGTTCAAAAACTGACAAATATTTTACGAAATGAAATACTCTTTTTAGAGCTGTTCATCTCTAAGGGCATCAATGACAAGTTCGTCTTTAAAGATGATCATAATATTAGGAACTTATTTTTGTCAATATGGTCTCAACACGGCGCTACATACCACACAACACGTAAACCAACTGAACAACTCGAAATAAGATCGATAAGCAATTCATCTTTCGCTATAAATAGGTGAATTGGAGCCTAGATCGTTGTATGTCATGTCACTCCTCTACGCAGATAGGCCAAAGATGATAACGAGCTCAGTAGAAAACATTACACTTTTTATCAAAAAGGCTCAAACCAAATTGCTCGAGAAACTTACTCAAAATTGGCTTTCCGTTATCAATATTTACTTAAAATAAACCTTAAAAAAGTAGAACCACTGCATAACCAAGGCTGGGCCTCTTTCTAAAAAACTTGCTATTATTTTTTTAGTTTCAAAGTTTTTATAACAAAATTTCTAAAAAATCACCCTTTAATTATTATGCCAGCTAAACCTATTTAAACGAATATCGAACCAAGAACAATCCCTCGATTTGCAAAGAAACAACTTTGGGAAGAAATCTATTATAAAAATGTTTGGTTGATACATATTTTAGCAATCTATCTGTCTATACATGGTATAGAAAAATGAAATGATGTTCGTGTGTCCTTTATAGACTCACGAACTATCTACTATAAAGCAAATTTTTGTGTGTGTTGCTTATGATTTGTGAAAGGTTCTTAGCATAGTATTGTTAAATTCCGGTAGGTGCTCATGGGGCATTTGAATCGTTTTGTACATCTATAGATAAATGAATCAACAAAAAAAAAATCAGTGTGGTACCGATTGTGTTCATATGCGTGAACGTATCGAGTTGAAACTTACACTATGTGAAAGCCACACCTCATACGGTGTGCACAATGTAAGTGTCACCTCGACACGTCGATCATACAGGTGAAAACTCATATCTTATAAATATATGTTGCATGCTCGCGAGTAGGGAAACCATCGGATTTATTTATCTACACAATCGATGGAAAAACAAAAAATGTGGTTTATCAAAAAGCCATAGAATAAAAATTTTGTGAAACACATTTTCTGAAATTTTTATTTTATTTTATTTTATTTTATTTTATTTTATTTTATTTTAGAGGGGGTACAACAAAGTACAGTTGGCTTTAAGTTATAAGAAAAATTTAAATGAAATATTGAAAAATAGAACGAGGAAAAAAGATAGATTTGAACTAATCCGCATCACTAGCCCGGTGCGTGAACTTTTTAGCGATATGATGTCATTTATACTTACTTTAGTAAAGCATTTGACTCGGTAAACCATAGTCTTCTACTTGTTAAACTGTCTCGTCTGGGGTTTCCGTCTTGTCTTTTAAATTGGATATCATCCTATTTATCCAACCGAGTCCAGAAGGTAGTTTTTAAAGGCTGCGAATCTACAGAAATTATAGTCACGTCAGGGGTACCTCAAGGTAGCCATCTAGGCCCTCTTCTTTTTAACTTATTTTTAAATGATCTCCCTCAGGTAATCTCATCTTCTCACATTCCTATGTATGCGGATGATGTTAAACTCTGTATGTCCTACTCCGATAATAATAAGTACTTACTTCTTCAGCATGATTTTGATAACATGCAATCTTGGTGCAATATCAACCAACTCTTTCTCAACAAGACAAAATGTAACGTTATGACATTTTATCGTTCTGCTCCTTATTTGGCTACTTACTCTTTAGAATCTTCTACCTTAGAACGCATCGAGAGTGTGTCTGACCTTGGTGTTTTGTTTGATCATAACCTAAAATTTAATAACCATATTTGCAACATCGTGAATAAGGCTAGAGGTGTTCTTGCTTTTATTAAGCGTTGGTCTAAAGAGTTTAACGACCCTTACACAACCAAACTTCTTTATATTTCTCTCGTCCGTCCAATTTTGGAATATTGTTCCTGCGTTTGGAGCCCTCAATACCACCTTTATCAGGACATGATTGAGTCCGTACAAAAGCAATTTCTCCTATATGCACTTCGTGGCTTAAACTGGGACCCAAATATCCGACTGCCGCCATATTCTGCCGCCATCATCGCAGAACGTGCCACGGCGTGTTATGCTTGCATAAACTGTTACTCGGTCTTATCGATTCCAATGTACTCCTTAGCAAAGTTACTTTGGTCATACCATCCAGAGTAATTCGTAATTTTCGACCCTTAGCCTTACAATTTTGTAGATCTAATTATGCTTTGCACGACCCTTTCCGTGTCTTATGCTCTAACTATAATAACTTTTACCATTTCCTCTCTTTCGAACGGTCTATTCAATCTATCACTTCTTCTATCTTAAGTCACCTTGACTTGCCACTTCGAGCATCCTTGACCAATCCTATATTATGAGTCACCCACTTGGTCAATGGTGATCCATTGGCTTTTTTTGCGATATAATGTTTAATTTTTATCTTGCTTCCTTTTTTCAACTTTAATATTGTAAATCCAAGTTTCTGGCCAGTTCTTGATGTGAGTTGGTGCATATCATTAAAAAGTTCACCCATCGGGCTAGAGACGCGGATTAGTTCATATCAATTCCCTCGCTCTATTTTCTTTTCTAAATAATTTATATGTACTTTTTTATAATATAATGTCAACTGTACGTAGTTGTACCCCTCAAACAAATAAATAAATAAATAAATATGCACCGACTCACATCAAAATCTGGCCAGAGACTTGGATTTATAATAATCAAGTGGAAAAAGAAAGTTCAAAAAAAAATGTGCGAATAAAATAATTAATTTTTTCTAATCAAAGTCAATTTCGTATTGAGTATTTTATTCATTTTCATTTTATTATACTTGGGCGTAGCAAAGCAGTACTCGCTAGTGTCAAATAAAAATTAAAATAGAAGCGTCTAGCGATTCTTGGCACAACCCTTTGCATGCGTTCACAATATGTACGAATGTGCGTGGGTTTGCTACACTTTACAGCTGCTTATAATATAAGTATTTTATATTATGTACATATTTTTTTTTTTTATTATTTATTTAAGTCAACCAGCAGCTCATATGAACTTGTATCCAGCTGTGCCAGGCATTTTGCAATTTGTATACAAATATTTACATAAAATGTATCAAAAAAAAAAACACCAAGTCAAGCAATGAAATAGATCTGAAAGCGTGTGGGTAAAATTATTGACAGAGTGGATTGTAAATTCTACACGTAATGCCTTTTTGTATAGACACGTTTGCTTTAATATATGCCACATACCATAGAGTTACGTTAAATGCCTAAAAACGTTGCTGAAAAACTACAATTTATGGCTTCTTATGGATGTACATCACCCCAGTGGCAAATATATCTAGCTTCTACTTACGGAGCATATTTAATAAAGGGGTACAACTGCTTGAATGTAAAAAGACTGTAGTATCTTTTTATCGACTGTAAAAGAAGTTGACCGGCTACAGTCGAAATACATATACCCTGTAGAAGCCCTAAATTTTTCCAATTTTTTGTTCGATTTTAAGCTGGCAACGATTTTTTCATTATTTGCGTCAAATTTCAAATTTCTGAATGATTCACATTCGGAGTCGAGACTATTTGAACTTGAGAACTCTTTAAAGAGGCAGTGTGTACTGTTATTTTTAGATAATAATTATTTTGTTTGTTAAATATAAGCTTTTTATGGAACTACATTAATAAACGATCAAAAAAAAAAAATGGTAAGAGTGAGTCATTTTTGAAAGTACGCCATCTTGGTTTTCTATCTTTATGTGTTAATTGAATATGTGACATTTATTATGATGGTATCGTATCTCATTAAAAAATATCATTGAAAATGTTGACCATCGCGTCGGCGTCACCAACTGTATTAAACATATAAATATCATCAAAGAAGTCAAAAAAAAAATAATTTTTCAATTTTTTTTTAATGAGCGTTTACTTTTCTAAAATAAATAAAAAATAAAAAATTTGTACATTTCAAAAATTTTTGGAAATTATTAAATTTTTGTATGAAAAATTTTTTATATTGAAAAAATATTTTAAAATAAATTTTTTAAATCAGCGCACAATGGGCCATATTTTGGCCAAAAGTTCTTCAGATGAAAGTCAAAATTGGGACAAAATGCTATTACAATAAAATTTTACACATATTAATGTATGCTGTGCAGAAAAAATTATTAAATTAAAATTAGTGGTTTTTAAGTTATTGGCAATCAAAGTTGACATTTTGTATTTTATGCGCTTACGCAATAATTTACAGAAAAAAAAAACTGCATTTACCATGATACATGTAGCAGCGAAATCTTCATTTACTCTATTATTTATAAGTACTACTTTAGAAAAAATAAAACTGAGCTTAAAAACTTTTCGGTTGCAAATATATTCGAGTAGTTAAAAAGATGTTTTTGGTTTTTTTATCATTCGGCTGCTTTGCTTTAAGTGTACCTCCGACTACCACTCGATATTTGATCGAAAAAATTTTTATAAAATTCTTCACATATTTTACAACAAAATGTAATTCCTCCCGATTTTCAGAAATTGAATTTTGTATCAAAAAGTTAAATTTTAAAAATTGACCCCCAGGAAGTTTTACTAATTTTTTAATTTCTTAGCTGCCTAAAAGTATGCTTTAATAACCATTCTTTCAAAAGTGTTCAATTTTTAAAGACATTAAAAAATCAAATTCTAAAAAATATGAAAATAAATATATATGGGTCAATCTCTGTCAAACCAGCCACCCCATTCTCCCACTTCAATTTTAAAGATAAATCAACGATTTTGGAATTCAAATTTTCGTCTTCTCGTCTACTTTTAAAAGCCGTATGCTGATTTTGTATATTGCAAAATGGCGTAGCGTCAATGGCCGCCAAAGCAAAGTAACTCCAAAATTTAGTCTTATTCTCACAAAAAACATTATTGCAAACCCTTTTATAAGCTATTCAGACACTTTTTTGGTAGCTGATTATAAGTACCTTATTAGTTTTTCAAAGTTTCAAAATGGCGGACCTGAGATGTGTTTTTTTTTGTGTTTAAAGTTAAAGTTGGGTATGCCAATATGGATTTTCGGGGTCGGTTCGGTCGAATCTGGTGTTAGAATTTCAAAACTACGAGACCTGACAATGATTTTTTAGGTTTTCGGAGGCCATCAACCCTCTCACTATATATATTGTATGTCTTTTTATACCCTGTACCGTATGGTACAAAGGGTATATTGTGTTTGTGCAAGCCGAAAATGTATGTAACGTACAGAAGGAGAAGCCGAAAACCCCCAAAGTTACCTAAAGTATGATCAGAGTGACTAGAGAAGTCGATATACCCATGTCCGTCTGTCCGTCTGTCCGTATGAACGCCTAGATCTCAGAGATGGTAAGAGCTAGAGCAACCAAACTTTCAGATAAGATCCCTTATTAATCCATAGGAGACAAGTTTATTTTATTTTTTTGATATCGGGACTACATTATATAGCTCCCATAGGGGTGTTTCAGAGGACCTCGAAAAAAAGCAAAAGTTTTAGATGGATAATTCGTTTGCTTATGAAGATATCATAACCAAATTTAATAATCGGAAGTTTTTTAGAAACCCCCAGCACTGTTCCAAATTTTATCAAAATCGGTTGACTATATCAAATAGGTCGATCGGTCGAAAATTTGTTTTTTGTACAAAAGTCGTTGTGTTTCGTTTGTTTGTGAAGATATTGTAACCGAATTTGACATTAAGAAGTTTTTTAGAGATTTTCAACACTGTACCAAATTTTATCAAAATCGGTTGACTATATTATATAGCTCCCATAGGGCCAATCGGTCAAAAAAACGCTTTTTGTACAAAATTTTTTGTGTTTCGTTTGTTTGTGAAGATATTGTAACCAAATTTGGCATTCAGAAGTTTTTTAGAGATTTTTAACACTGTACCAAATTTTATCAAAATCGGTTGACTATATCATATAGCTCCCATAGGGCCAATCGGTCAAAAAAACGTTTTTTGCACAAAATTCGTTGGGTTTCGTTTGTTTGTGAAGATATTGTTACCAAATTTGGCATTCAGAAGTTTTTTTAGAGATCTTCAACACTGTACCAAATTTTAGAAAAATCGGTTAACTATATCATATAGCGCTCATAGGGCCGATCGGTCGAAAAAAAGTTTTTGATTAAAAATTCGTCTGTTTTTGGTTGTTTATGAAGGTATCATAATCTAATTTGGCAAACAAATGTCTTTTGGTGTTCGTAAGCAATTTATCGGTTTTTGTTGCAAGCAGTGGTACAGGGTATCCCAAAGTCGTCCGCACCCGACTTTAACCTACGCCAACTTTATAATTATTATATTTTTGAATTATAGTCCGCCTATAGCATGTATAAGCTCTTTAATAAGCCTGAGAAGGAATCAGGGTGTTCACTTTTTCGGGTAGAAATGCAGAAGGGTAGAAATGCAAAAGTGTCAAACTATGTGTACAAACAAAATTTTAATAATGTAGTTTTTTTGGCATAGCTTTTACAGGGAACATCAAAAACAATCTAAGCGCAAGATATGAGAATAGATTAAAAACACAACCAAATTCGCAGACCTTTGCTCTTGCGCGTTCCCAGTCTTTTAAAATCATAAAAATAATTTTGTAAATTCTGTTAAATTATCTAATTTCAGAATTAGTATGAAAAAAAAAATAAGCCATACTTCTACTACGAATAAAGAGTGTGTCGCGAGTTAATTTTTGTATGCCTATTGGCTGAAATACGATAATAACAAATATCCAACATTTTATATGTAATTTTTCTCACAAAAACTTTTTTTAACAAAAAAAAACCGTCATTTGACACTTGCAAACAGTTGATTGTTGTTGCACTTTTGCATTTCTGCATCATTGTTAAGATTGCTTACTTTGTAAGACGGGCACTTCTGCATTTTTGCACAACGAAGTGTGGACTCTAAGTGTTTTAGATTATAATAACCCTCTTTATAGTCTGAAGTATTTGATTTTTAAAAAAAATAGCACTTTAATGCTCCATCGCCTATAAATTTTACAAGAAATTAATATTTAATTAAGAGTGTGGGTAATTTGCCGCCATTACATTCTATTTCAAGCCAATGGTAATTGTTTTAAATTTTGTTTAAAATAAAATGCCGCCAAATGAAATTTTCCCCCACTTGACAAACTTTTTGTTGCGCCTCAGCGTATGCTACAAAAAAATTTAAAATCAGTTAGAAGACATTTTGCTCCACATAAAATGCATGTAAAAAGTAAATTTTCATTTTAATTGATGCTCCAACTCTTTTAGCAACTTTCTGATTGACAGGGTTCCAGGATGGCGTTTGTGATAGACGTGGCAACGGACACTTTGTTGTGCCTACTTGCTGTTTAATGACGCAAATTTTGCAATTTGTTGGAGCGTCCTTTTAAAGAACGTACCACAACGGCTAATGTACAATTTGTGGCGCCTAATTAAATGCGCAACTCTCTGAAGGAGGCCAGAGATTCGAGTGAAACACTGTCACAAAGTTTTTGATACCGCCCATTATTAATGATTCATTTTAATTAATTAATTGTATTGCAGCCAAACAGTTTCCATGATACAATTTGATTTGATTTTAAACTGCGCAACTTCAGCTCTGTATAATATTCATTTTGAATGCTTCACTGAGTTTTGGGTGCGTTCAATGCCCATGTCCCATGCTCAAATGATTTATTTAATTGCAAGTTTAATTTACAAGTTTTGAAATCTCCTACATATAGAATACTATACATATTAATCATTTGTTTGTGGCTTATATGTTTGCTATGCAGCTTAGTCTAGAAAGTTCTTGGAAATGTTCATTAGCAGTTTCATAGTTATGAAATAATCTTTAACTGGCAAGTGTTAAAAAAAACAAACAATTGTTAGATTGTTTTCTAAAAACAATATTTTAAACTTCAAGTAAACTGCGAACTTCAGACACTTCTTAGAAGATTTAATTAAAAAATGTTAATGCGGGGTTTTTAGTTTAATTTGTTCATCAGCTTTATATTCAAAGATCTTTATTTGTATGCTAGGCTCACAAATGTTGTAATGCCAAGTAAAAAAAAAATTGAAAAAAATAAAACATTTTAAAAAAATAAAAATTAAAAAAAAAAAAAAATATTTTAAAAATTAAAAATTCAAGCAATCTTTGTTCCACCCACAATCTTTGTATAAATTATAAACTAAAAAATTCTGGAGTTATTAGCTGAGCTCGTTAAATAATTTGATTACGTATACGTAATTTTTTTAATAGTATCGACGTAATGGATATAAAATATTATTGAATATTCAAGCAATCGTTGTTTCACTCGCTTGCTATAATTTATGAAATACATAATTCTGGAGTTGTTTGCTGAGCTCGTTAAATCATATTAATAAATTGCGTATACGTATTTTTTTTTTAATAGTATCGACTTACGAACTCACATTTAAAATTAAATCAGTAAAAAGTATATAAGAGCCCTATTTTGAAAAATTAACACTAAATATTTTTGTTTAAATTAAATTTTGCACACATACTCTCTGATGATTACATTTTATTGCAGCTAAGTCTGAGCTGACTCCAATTTTTTACCAAAAGTGTTAAAAAAAAATATTTTCAATTTTTATTTGAAAAAAAATGTGTCAATAGTAATAGAATTAAACTTCATATTGTAGCAGATACTAAACATTTTGGAAAATTAACACAACCCTAAAAAAAATATATATAGATAGACATAGTTTAAGAGTTCGAACAATTTCAAAACTTTATAACCATACAACCAACTGCCATTAAGAAGTTAATAGTTTTTTTGGTTGCTCTTTGATTTTTCTTTTTTTTTATAATGTATTTTTATTTGCAATCTGTCATATGTGACGGTTAGCAAATTTTATAGATAAAATAATAATGGCAGGATTGATCGTGCTCCAGTGAGTCTTGTATAAAATTAAAAAAAATATAAATTTCTCGGCAAAATGTTAAATATTTTTGATTTTCAACCTATACTTTTTTAAGTATGCCACAAAATTTTTAAATTGCATATTAGTACAAATATTTTATTTTGTATAACTATATTCTACGAGGCTAACAATTTCGAAGGCATTTTCAAGTAAGCCGAAAAAATTGCGAATATAAGATGCATCTTGAATGCCAGATTTGTAAAATCAGTTGCTAAAACAAAAGATAGCCAAGGCACAATAACAAACTTGCAAACAGCCTTAGGGATGCTAATCCAATCAAGAGATTAAAAAGGAGAAGCTACAAAAATGTATTACCACAAGCGACAAACTAAAGAGACCATGCAAAAAGAATAGGAAGAAAATGGCTACTACTCGACCAGCTGGCGAGTCCCCAAAGACACTCATCAGCCAATGTCTTTAGCCAAGCAGATGCAACTCATAAAAATAATATTATATAAAATTGCATAAATAATAACTTTTAACAACACTGCAATACAAAATCACACGAATTAAAATAGCACAAACTGAGAGATTTCAGAATTCTCGTCCGTTTACGTCTTATTCGAATAAATTTGGACGAAGGTGAAAAAGTTGTTAAAATTAATGTTTAATAAAATTTTATGCGCATTTATTTTGTCACATTTAAAAAATGTCTTAAACTTCTGACCGATTTAGTTGGAGTAAGACTTCAAATAAATATACCAGAGATAAGGACTATTAGATGCATACCTGAAGTACAAAAACTTCATAAATAAAAGTAATGCTGCGATAACCCTAAAACGCTGTTCAACAATCAGCTGATTGTTTACGCAAAAAGAGCACGAAACCTAAACTCAACTATGAAATATAAAAATGTGGCTTTGGATGAACAGAAAAATTGAAGAAAATATGGAAAATAAAGATGACGTTGTTTGTAATCGCTTAATATTTGTTTAATGCTTTTATTATGAATTGTCTTGGTGTTGTGCTTCGAAAACTTAACTAATATAGGCACATGTCACAATGTTATGAAAATTTTTTCCAAAATTACCCCATGGGGTAAGGGGGGTATTGCTCAAAAAACTTATGTATCTAAAAAAATCTATCACATATCACCATATCGAGAAACTCTAACTCAATGCCAAAAAACTAACTTTTTTAAAATTTAATGCATTATAAAAATTATAATTATAATTTATTTAAATATTTAAATATTATAAAAATTTATTATAACTATGTTTGAAGATGAAACCACATTTGCTTTCAAAATTTTGACTATGCAATCAAAAATTATGAAGCTACTAAATAAAACTACGTATACGCAATGCAGCCTTATATAGGGCTGTACAAATATGAGCTGCCAGATTGATCAAAAAACTTGTGCAAATGTTATGCGTCTTATCATTATTAAATCCAACAAGTTTCAAGCAATTCTCTACTTTTTTCCAAAAATTTAACAATTTAGCCCACTGTGCATGGGTATTAAATTTAGGTCAATTTTTTTGTTTTAATTTATTTATTTATATACGCAGCTTTGATCTAATTATAATCTGACATCTATTGAAAATTTATAGTTAGAAGATTTTTTACTTGATTATATATTTTTTTTTTTTTTAAAGATGTTTATTTTTTTTTTAGACAGTATTATTTGATTACTATTATAAACATTAGTTACAAATTTATTATTTAAAGCACTGACCCCGATGGGTACTCCAACTTTGGCCTATAAAATTTACATTTTTTTTATAAGCTGGTATATTGTTCATACAGAATTTATGCTTTTAATTTAAAATTCGCCTTAATTAAATATCTTCATGCCACATTTACAAGTTTGGCTTAATTAATTTTTTTTAATGTTCAACTGCTCAAAATTGTGAACTTCATATACACGATTAAAATAAAAACTTTAAATATTTGTTTAAATATTATGGTTTATAGTGCTGATTTTATTTTTGATTTTTATTATAAAAATTGCAGAGTAACTCTTATTTATACTAGAAAACCGTCCTTAAAAATCTGAGTAAGGTTCAGCGGACTGCAGAATTAACTATCACCGGGGCACTATGCTCCACCCCAAATGAAGCATTAGATGCCATCCTGAACCTATTGCCCCTGGATAAAGTGGGAAAGCAAATAGCCATTCTATCAGCTCTACGTATGAAAGAGGCAAGAAAATGGAATGGCCTAGACTTCGGTCACTCTCGGATTCTTAATGGTAATTCTCTAATTCCTGATGGTACGGACTACTGCTCCCCACAGGAACACTTTTCAACAGCATTCGAGACCCATTTTCCAACCAAGGAAGAATGGAATGTTGGCATACCGGGCCCAAGTGGCTCAACAAATATCTTCACGAACGGTTCCAAGTTAGACGACCGCGTTGGCGGAGGCTTCTACATTGAGGAACACAACGTAAGAATATCTTTTAGGCTCCCAGATCACTGCAGTGTCTTCCAGGCTGAAGTCATGGCAATTCAGGAAGCCGTCTCGATAATTAAAAACCTACCAATTGGTAGCAACAATATCTGTATTTACTCAGATAGTCAGGCGGCTATTAAGACTCTCGCCTCCATGACATCATGCATGAAGTCAGTGAACAACGAATGGAGACGGTGGAGCACTTGTTCTGTCACTGCCCTGGGCTGTGTAAGACAAGGCTCCGATTCCTAAAATCATACGTCTTTAATGACCTATCCCAGCTCTCGGAAAAGAGTCCAAGAAGCCTCTCGAGGTTTATTAAAGCCGCCGGATGGGCGTGATTTTGAAAACATATAGGGGACCTCCTGAGTGGGGGAGGAGTGGTGTAAGACCTACCCAGCGGTATCACAACGGGCCAATTCTCTGGCCTAAGTGAGTTGGGACGTTAGTTCCCGACTGCCGCCCTAACCTAACCTAACCTAACCTAACTCTTATTTAAAATTTTTTTAATAAAAATTGTCCAAAAATTTTTGTTTTTAATTTGTATTATAAAAATTGAAAAATGAGAGTTATTTCGTGATTTTTAATAAAAATGCATATTTAATTATTATTGCATGATTTTTATTTTTATGTGAAAAAATAAGAGTTAAAATTTGATTTTTCGTTATAAATTAAACATAAAAATTTATCCTTTTTTCGTAAGATCCTTTCAATAAAATTATATATTGAAGCATGCACTTTACCACTTTTTTCGCTTTGATTTTTTTTATCCCCATAACTCTTATTTGCGGTCCCTGGATTAAACTGACCTAAGCGAGGAAGTTTTTTTAGCAAGCAGCTAAAAACAAATTTTTTTGGATTTAATACAAACTTTGTATTTTCAAAATTTTTTTAAGCGCTCTAACTCAATTAGCTAAAGCTATTGCAGACTATTTTCAACAGTTTCAACTTAAATTGATTTTAAAATTAAATTTAAATTAAATTTAGAAAAATCTTGTACTAAGATTTTGCACATACTCCATGTAGCTAAATTTCCTTAAGAACTACAGGTAATTTTTAAAACAGGTCGCAATTCTTTAATAGAGTTGCCAAAAATTTAGTAGTAGTAATACATTTTAAATTAAATAAATTAAAAAAAAAAATAAAATAGTTTGTACACTTTGTTGCAGAACTTGATGCGAAAAAATGAACCTTCTTAAAAAAGTGTTTTTTAGGATAATTTTGGGTCGAGAAACACGAAAATGGCAACCTCTTTTTTTCTTAAGCACCGTTTTCGAGATATTGTCGAAAAACATGTTTTTGGGCACTTATTTTAGTTATTCGTCAATATCTCATGAAAGGCGATTAGATCAAAAGGTATTGATGTGCTCTTTACAGTGATATAGAATTATATACATATTAAGTAAAAATTATAGAAGTTGCAAGCAACCAAAATCGAAAAAAAGTGTAATTTTTGACCATTTTTCAAAACTACAAATTTTTGGTTTGAATTTTATTAACGAAAAAAATTTTTTAAAACTTTTGTTAAGCTTTAGGCTGAAAGAGAATTCTTTTACGAACATTTCGAGTCTAAGATCTTTAAAATCGGTTAAGAGCATTAGATGCTATTGAACCATGTAATTAATTTAAGATATTTTTTAAAAACCGGTTAAAAACTAGTCATTATTATTAGTGTTTTATTTTAATTAATTATTTTTATTTATTTATCATTTAGAAATTAAATAAGCTGCCAACTTATTTATTGAATATTATGAATTTACCAGCTTTAATCGAATTATTTGTTTTTTTTTTCTATTGTATTATTATTTTTATTTATTCATCATTTACAAATTTTACCTATTAATCGAAAATTATGATCTTTCAAGTTTTTATGGAATTATTGTAACTTCATGTTGAAAAAATATTTTTATTTGTTAATATTCTGTTTTATATTTTAAAAACTTATTTTTTTTTTTAATATTTTAGAAAATATGTTATAAAGTATAACACTACTTTATACTTGTAATTATACCTCGTAACTACCAAACAAAAATTAGATATTTAATTTTTATGAATTTCACGCGTTCTTTGGTTTTCTTAAATTTTTTAACAAACTTATGCGATGCTACCAACTAGTTTGAAATCTTTTGTCTCCCAGTTAATATAGGCATTCGGAAAAAGATTTATCAAAAATATTTACAGCCACAAATTTAGATTGTTAAACTTTAACAATAACTTATCTATAAACACAGTAATTAATGCTTAAACTAAACTTGCTTACAAATGTTTATCAGCAAATGCTCAGAAATGCATTTAAATTTAAAAATAATTTTCTTACATAAATCACAGCAAAGATCACTAAACATAAATTACCTTTGCCTTAAACACATTAATTTTTTGGTTTCGAAGCACACAAATTCTTTTACACAATTTTATTAACTTTTAATTTAACAAGTCAACAATAAAGCCAAGTAAATTTTTTTTATATTTAATAAACTGGTTTTATTATTTAAAATTATAACTAGCACAATATTGTTTATTCTTTAACATTTGAAATATTTTTAGCATTGAAATCACTTTAATAAATATTTTATTTTATTTTATTTTATTTTATTTTATTTTATTTTATTTTATTTTATTTTATTTTATTTTATTTTATTTTATTTTATTTTATTTTATTTTATTTTATTTTATTTTATTTTATTTTATTTTATTTTATTTTATTTTATTTTATTTTATTTTATAGCTACTTATTTATTTCTACACTTTTATCACCAAACACTGCTTACAATAAATAAGTTTAAAGCTTTGCTCTAAAAATTTATTGCTTTTTGATATTCATAGTCCACATTTGGTTTCCATTTCAGGTTTTCAGCTCGATCCAACGAAGTCAAGCGCCGCGCGTCAACTGAAGCTAAGGCAGCAACGCAGCATCCTTAAATACTAGAGAGTAACAGGAGCGGCACACGGACAGCATCAGACGCCCAAGGGGCTCAAACAAAGTCAGTTTTTGCTAAAGAGTCCTTTACTTGTTGGTGTAAAGCTTGCGCACGCATACATAAACAAAAGCGTGGGGTTTGTGTCCTGGGTAAGCTTTTGTTTGCCGTGTGCCTTGTCTGTGTGACTGGAAAGTTTGTTTTGATGCTGGGCGCAAGCAACAATTGGTTGGGGAAGGTCAATGCCGACTACCACTCGCCTAAAAGAAATGGCTGCAAATGATTCAGTCAAAGTATTTCCCATCGCTAGCTACGACTTTTTCTCATCAAAACATTTTTGAATTGCTCCATATGAGCGGAACTGCTGAGCCGGTAGACCTTTACCATCGAACGGGAGAAGTAATATCAGGATTTTGTATTCGGATTCAGCGACCCCAAAAACGTCGCTTGTTGTAGCAAATAATTATCAATTCCAGCAACCTCCTCCCATGAATTAAGGTCCAAGACATTTTTGTTTTAAAGCACGCTCCTTTTATTAAGTTTTATTAAGGAATTTTCACGCAATTTCGTTGCAAACTGCGGAAAAGTACGCAGCATATTTAAAAACTGCTTTGGGTTTATCATAATTTTTTCAACCTTCATAAAAATTGAGAGTAACAATTAATTTAAAAATAACTTAAATGAAAAAAATTTTGTAAACCTAATATAATAAACTTGTGGGTAATAATTTTTTAGTTACTATTTATAAGCTACATAAATTTGATATCAATAACCCCCGCTATTAAACTAACCTACAATTAGCCAATTTAGAAGGAATTGTTTTTTAAACTATGCTAAATTTCTATGCTTAATAATTAGTTTTTAGTAATATTTTATTTTAAATGAATTATGTGTAGCATACACATTTTTAGTGACATTTTAAAATGGTATTAAAAACAGGCTTACAAGTCCCAAGGGCATAGGGGCTGAAGATGCCAATGTCTGCTGCCACAGGAGCCTTTGGCGCGTTCCAAGTGTAGATGCCGCTCCATCGAGTATGTTGATGATGATGAAAATAATTGTAGCATTTTGTCTAATGCTGCATGCTTGGCTTCGTTCCGGTTTGTGGCGATTTGCTTATGCGTTGCATTTTCTGGCGATGATTGTGGATGTTGATGTTTATATACAGCAGGTATACAATAGAGAGACAAGACATTAGTATAAACCTTTTCAATAATTTTAAATAAATAACAATTAGACATTAAAACTAGGTCTTACAAATAATTAAAATTTAAAAAAATATTTAAACAAACAAATATTTTAAGGCGCGTACGCCATTGAAATTTTGAAGAAAAAATAGCTTCAATTTTGTTTGTTTTCTTTTTTTTTTTGTTTGTTAATGTTTAGTGTTAATTTTTTGGTGTATTATACAATATAGTTTGTTATTTGGGGTGTTTTGCGTTATATTGGGTTGTTCAGTTTCATTATGACTGTTTTTAGATATTTATATTTCACTTTTCGACACTGCAGTTATTCGGTTTCTTGAGGCACATATATTGATTCTTGAAATTTTTTTTTATTTTGAGGGGCATTAAATTTTTGCTGAAGAACTAGGGATCTTTGCATCGATGCCTATACCTAAATTCGAAGCTAGAGGCGAAATAATTCAATTTAAAGTCGACTGTCAGATGTTCAAGTTTTCCAACTCGACTAATACAAAAACAATATCCAGCGTGTGCTCCATACTACTTTCTACCGATCGACGTTTTGCCAAATACAATTTCCAGCTAAATATTTGACAAAATTATCCTGATCACGATGATCCTGGGAATCATTTTTGCTAGGTGTAAAACTTCATGTTAGCTTGCAATTTCAATTCAGTGGCGAATTTTCATTTTCAAATTTTCCACACTTCCGTGAGAGCTTTAATAGCTTTACTCACTGATGTTATGTCCTTTGTATCCGCAGTATAATTATCTGCTAACCCATTTAATACAGCTCCATCTGAATCTATGACTTGTGCTCAAGAACAACGATATATAATCTTTGATGCTCGGCTTCGTTGCAAGCTGCCAAGTTTTTGAGATGCCTCTCAATCCAACCGGGCCAGACATATGTTCCTGATCGCAATGATCCTGGGATCCTTAATCCGTAGAAAGATGTATCTGTTAAAATGTTCAGCTCAAATTTCAAATTCAAACATTGCTGGAGTACTCGCTGATTAATGTGTGTTGGCATACTGCACGTTGACATTCCACAACATAGGTCTCAAAAAAGTATCCCTCCTCTAGCTATTAATTGTAGACATCGTTTAAAAATATTTCAGCGATTTGTAGAATTATTGGTTTAAAAAAAAAGTTGAGTGTTAAGGGAAAGCTTAGATTTTACACGCGTAAATTTTCTCAAGGAGTTACGTGAAAAATGTTTTTGGCCGAAGCAGATATGGTGATTGAAAATTATCCTAATAAATGCCGAAGTATTGATTGATTAATTTTACATTTCATTGATTTTTAAGATTATGCCGTTGAGTTTCATAAATATTTGGGACTGTAGATTATCCAAGTGAATCGGCGCATTAAGTGTTGTATTTCTGGTTAAGATGACTATAGAGAATGTTAGTGTGCATTCAAAAAAAAAAAGTCACTGCAAAAATGTTCAAAAGGGGCACGCGCACAAATCATTGACATTTTTCGAAAATTGATTGAAATAAGATATTGCGCGCTTTTCGATCTCTATATGAGCACCTGAAAAGGCGACAATTGAAAAGAAATCGAACATTGTTTTTTAAGGAGCGCACTCCCTGCACTCCACTATGTTGTAGCCTAAATAGGCAGCACAAGGTTGGTGCTTTATATAGCATTCGTATTCGCATTTTTGCAATCAATTTGTGTGTCATTAGCAGCATAAGGTAAATTGAAAGTATCAAGCCATTCTTTGCATTTTTCAAAGCTATCGAAAGCCAAAGTTTTTATAACGTTATCGATGCTAATGGTGGGCCGATAACTGTAAGAAAAGAAAAATACGTTTGGAAATTATTTCAAGTCAAAAAAATCTGCAATATTTTGATTTCACATGATGTGAAAGACTATAGAAATTTGAACAAAAATTCAAAAATGATTAGATAATAAACTACTCACGATTTAATAATGGTGCGTAATGCAGACTTGCGCTCTCGTTCTATAAACCATTCAATCATATGGCCTGACATGAGCGGCGCTTTTTTATATAATTCAAACAATTTACAATAGTTGCCCAAGGACCAAGCAGAACGAAACTTTAAGGCATGAGCAATGGTTGGATCTTCGCGTTGATCAGTTGTAATCGAACGCAAAACAGTTGTAATGTCTATGAAAGAAAAAATAAATGATAAAACCGTAAAAAAAAAACTAAATATGATACTTACCCAAGGTATTCTTTGTGAAAATATAGTAGAGTATGCGATAGGCTGTAAACTCCAGCGAATTGATGCTGTTGCCCAGCTCCAAGTAAAGCATCTTCAATTGAGTTTGACATTGATTGAATTCCTCATGATCGCCCTTTTCCATGGCAATACGTGCATGTGTTTCATAGACCTCAACAGTGAAATTATCGCGTATAACTTGGACCTAGAAAGTAAATATATGAAAAAAATTAGTTGATGTTTCGAACTAGATTTTTTTGTTTCCCTTTACCGTCAAATCTTGGCGTATAGACTTCAACTGATCACACGCGTAATGATAGTCATGATTTTCCCGCCACTTGGCCTTCACATTTACCAGTGAATGGGTGAGCACCTCAACAGGTCGTACCTCCGAGGGCATCGGCGCTTTGGTGAGACGTAAAAATGATTTTTCTAAATCCCTACATGTGCCTACAATATGCAAATCAAGTAAATCTAAACCAGCACCAGTTGGCTCCGTATCCTCGTAGAACATTGAATGGCGAGCTTGGTATTTCTTTTTGTTGCTGTTGTTATTACCGCCTTGGTATTTGGCCGTGGTGAGACCAAACGGTGAGCTTGCAATGGCGACGACAGATTTCTTAGCAGAGCCTCCTGAGCCCTGCTGTGAGAAACGTGCCGCACGCTGTTGCAAACGCGCTGTGTCATCATCAACGGCACCACCCACCGAAGACGAATAAAAATGTGGCTTCTTTTTACTTGAAGCAGTCGCAGCTTGTACTGCAGCTGCTCGTTTGTTTTTCTTTAATAACAACTTTTGTTGCTTCTTAGAGAGATTGGAGTGAAGTGGTATAAATTCATTGGCTACTCGTTCAAGAGAACTAGATTTACGTTGAATTTTTCGCGAAGGAGGACTGTTGTCACTGCTGCTGCGTGAGCGGGAACGGGAACGCGAACGTGAATAACGTTTTCTATTGCTATATTTGGAAACGGACGAACTCGACGAATTGGGTGAACTGTGGAAAGGAAAATAATATAAATAATAATATAATATAGGTATATATATAATAATATACAAAGTATATTCATTTTGCTACTAGGCTTAAAACTTACGACTCTTCATCGTTATTCTTTAAGCAAGTTTTTAAACAAATATTCTCAAAATTTCATTTGTGATATAGACTCACCGCGAACGGGATCTGGAGTAACGTGTCGGTTGATGTCCAAAGCTAGAATTGCCCATTTTGCTAAAGGCATTCGCCTTTTGCTTTAGAGATTGTACTATGGACGCTTTCGTTTGCTTCTCAACCTGCTGTGGACTCATATTGTTTGATTGTTTCTGTTGTTGTTGAAGTTGCTGCTGTTTCTTGTTGTAATAATTACTACGCTGCGGCTGCGGTAGTGTTACATTGCTAAGAACCACTTCAATGGCATCGCGTTCGCTATAAACTGTAGGCATGGGCTCATTATCCCAGTCACGTGTCCAGAGTTCATTACGATTTGCGGCTGCCATGATTTTGCCCTTTAAGCATATGTCTATTTGATCTTTGTCCAAATCTGTACTACATTTGGAATAACAGCGTGCCACATATTCATTTAAAGCGGGTGGCCAAGAATCATTTGCAGTCATCTGAAAGCTATTGGGGCGTTTAAAGTTTGTGGCCGTTGTCGACGCCGCTACCTGTTGGGTTTGTTGGTGCTGCTGCTGTTCTTGTGGTTGAATTTGTTGTTGAGCAGCTGGCAAAACGATAGGATCCGCTTGAGGCAAGGGTGGCGGTGGCTTGCTTAGATCAGGCACAGGTACTACATTTTGACTCATTAAAGGTGGTGGAGTTGGTACGGCAAAGGGATTGCCTGTACCATTATAAACTGTATTATTGATTGGCTCAAAATTGTTAACTTGTTGTTTGTTTTTGTTATGGCGCTTGCGCTTCTTTTTGCTCATATTATTTATGTTGTTGTTCATGTTGTTGTTCATATTGTTGTTCATATTGATGTTCATATTGTTGTTCATATTGTTGTTCATATTGTTACCCATATTGTTGTTCATGTTGTTGGTGTTGTTATTCAAGCCAGCATTGTTGTTGTTGTACAAGCCGGCCATGGCCATTTGCTGCGGCGTGCCCTGCAACGGATTGGGCGCATTGGCCAGCCTCTTTTGATTCAGGTTCAAATTGAAGCGTATGCCACCAAAATTCTTTTGCTGCTGTGCCTGCTGATGCTGCTGCTGCTGCTGTTGTTGTTGCTGCTGATGTTGTTTATTGTTATTGCCGCTACCTGGCTGTCCAGGTGGCGGAGGTGGCGGCGGGCCTGCAGGCAATGGCGGTGCTACAGCACTACTAAAACCGGGTGGTGCATTCGACGGTGTTACAGTCGATGTTACCTGCTGATTTTGGTTTTGTTGTTGCTGGTATCGCATGTAGTACTGATAGTACTGCTGATATTGCTGGTAGGCAGCTGCATTTTGATTAGCATACCAAGCAAAATTATTCCATTGCTGAGCAGATGCATTGGCCTGCTGCTGTTGACCTTGTTGCTGCTGCTGTTGCATTTCCTTCAGCTGGGGTATAAGTGGAGGCGGTGCGCTCATGGCGTCCGACATTGTAAGTCAAACGTGATTGAAAAGAAAACCCGTTGAGCGTTCTTAAGGCTGCCCTTGTAGTTACACGCAGATGACGTATTTGGTTTTAAGGCGACGCAGAAAACTCCACTTACGTTGTAGCCTCGTTGTACTTAATACCTGAACTTACCTTTTTTGGCTTTTATTTGCGCATCTAAAAATTTGCATTACAAAAAAAAAACAAAGAAATTTGTTAGACGCAAATTAATATGCGTGTTAGTGGTGATTACATGCGCTGGCATGCGGTCGCCATTTTGTTTTTTGTCTTACCCAAGTATATGGCCTATTTCTGGCTTTGTTGAATTTCCTATCTTTGGAGCGTGTAATTGCGATGTGGCAATAAAATTAGTTGTTGAAAATTAAACGTGCACACTTTTTTGTAAACAAAACACTCTTTTAAAAATTTACTTGCTCTACTTTAAGGCAATAAAATTCAATTTTAAAATTACTTTTTCACAGTACGACTTTTTTTCTTTATTAAAGACTGACAAGAAAATGAAAATTGATGTGACCAAACACTTTATTTAAAGAAAATACTGCAGCTTGGTATTAAAAGTATAATAAAAAATACTGGCTAAAGTTGCCAACAAATTTAAATATAAGAATGTATGGCAACGTTAACTTAAATTTATAATTTAAAAAGATTTAGTTTTAAAATATAAAGCAAATATTATACAAGTATATAGGTATAACTATATTTTAATATATACAGGGTGCGCCATTTCTTATGTCGGTATTGTAAAATTGAATAACTTAAACATTTGACAACCGATTTACTTGACTCCACATATCAATTCAAACAGGCACCGTCTGACAACACTATTCGTCGTTTGGTGTCGAATTTTTTTGAGCACGGAACTGTGGGAGATCGTGGACAACCCGAAGCGGTCAGAGAGAGCGTTGCCCAGAACCCAAAAGTTTCGTATCGTCACCGCGCTCATCATCTCGGCATCAGTGGAAACACTCTACGGCGCATTTTGAAAGATGAATTGCATTTGTTTCCGTATAAAATGAAATTAACCCAAAGAATATTACACACAGACCATCCAAGTCGCTTGGAATACGGAGAATTTCATATATTTAGTACTGCATTCGTTTTTAATAATGAAAAGATGTCTAAACAATTTGAAAAACTGCTTAACTATGATGTCCCAATGAGCCAGCAGTGGAAGCGCCAGTTTTCCAAAGCAGTGGATGAATTAAAAGCTATTCGCCAGCTGAAGGAAGAGGCAGAGGATATACTGGCTGAAGGGCTTGCCGAGGATGAGCTTCAGTTTACGCTTGCGGGCCAGCTGCATCGCCTTCCCAATGAGGAGCACATAAGGAAAATTCATCAACGTTATATCGGTACTATAATAGATGAGCTCAAAAAATTTGAGTGCAAGCTCGCATTAGGAGAGGAAATGCTCTCGCAGAAGCGGCTCATAGAGAAGACCATTGTGGATGTTTACGCTTGCGGGGCAGCTGCATCGCCTTTCCAATGAGGAGCACATAAGGAAAACTCATCAACGTTATATCGGTACTATAATAGATGAGGAGTTCAAAAAATTTGAGTGCAAGCTCGCATTAGGAGAGGAAATGCTCTTGCTGAAGCGGCTGATAGAGAAGACCATTGTGGATGTTTACGCTTGCGGGGCAGCGGCATCGCCTTTCCAATGAGGAGCACATAAGGAAAATTCATCAACGTTATATCGGTACTATAATAGATGAGGAATTCAAAAAAATTTGAGTCAAGCTCGTATTAGGAGAGGAAATGCTCTTGCTGTTCACTATGTGTGCCCACAAATGCGCGAAAAAGGTCTTGAAGATAACTGGTTTCAACAAGATGGTGCGATATGCCACACTGCGAATCCAACAATCCAGTTTCTGTAACGAAATTCCATGGACTTCTGATGACAAAAAGAGGCGACATTGAATGGCCACCCAGATTCCCAGATTTAACCCCTCCGGACTTCTTTTTGTGGTATTAGTTGAAAAGCAAAGTGTACGCCAGCAATCCGCAGACCATTGAAGAGCATAAGGAGAACATTCTTGCCGAAATCATCGCTATACCACCCGAGTGCTCGAAAAGGTAATGGAAAAAATGGTGTTTAAAAACTAGTCTAAATAAATTGAAAAGTACCTAATTAAATGAAGTTTTTATATCTAAGTAGTAAAGGCTTACTAGGCTACTGCCTGATTTCTTTATTTTATATATGTATGTATAATAAATCTCAACATTTATATGTAAAATTTTTTAAAAATAAAAAAATTAAGTTTTTCAATTCTTTCAAAAAAAGAGTGGAAAATATTTGTTCTCTTGAACAACACAAATCTTTATTATAAACGAAAAAAAAATATACATATTACTAAGTTTGTAAAAAAAAAAGTGGTTTTTCTATTTTCCATTTTTAGCAACAAACCGGGCCTGCAGCATAAACAATTCTTTGGCCAACGTTTGGCCAATTTTTATTGAGTGCATCACATGTCTAATTCCTTGCAGAAATTTTGAAAGCTTTTGGCTTCTTGCCTAATATATTTAACATTTACATCTTTCAGAATAACCAACAGAAATTTGTCGCAAAATGCATTTGCTAAATTTAATGCTTTTAATCCTCATCACAGATCTTGAAGAGTTCTTAAATAGCTTAAATCTAACTATACGCCTCATCATCTTCAACCATGCTTGGTTCGACTTTAATGGCATCCTCTAAGATTAAGCCTTCTGTTGACAAGGGCTCCATTGTGCAGCTTGCTCTTGCAACGGCCTCGTTAAGTAAAACACGTTTAACATCTTCGTTTGCTTGTGCAGCTAAGAAGTGAGTCGGCGCATGTGAGTCAATCATTGCAAGTGGCTCGTTTAGGACAACAACCTCATGAATTTCTTTTCCACGCCGCTGTCGTTCTGCTGCAACACGTTTCTTTTTTAAATAAGCTCTTCTTTTACGCGCACTGTCACGTGCAAATTTTCTACGTATTTGACGCTTTTCTTCACTCTCATTTTCACGAATCCAACGAACACGTTCTCTATCGGCTTCTTTGCGACGATCCTTTTCCTCGCCAGTCTCTTTAGCTCTTTTCTGCTTCGTGCGTTTGGCCTTGCTTGTTTGTCGTCCCAAACCCATTTCAAATTTTTACGGATTTCATAGACTTTAGAGAGCACTAAAAAGAAAAATAATTTAAACTTTAAAAAGAAACAGAATGCAATGACAAAAAAATTATTTGGCTATAAGATCTGCTCTAAACAACTTTGAGATAATTTATGAATTAAGCCTAAGAGCACAGCGTACAACTGAAAGAGGCCATGTTAAACTAGGCCTATGATCTGCGTGCGCACGATAAGCATCAACAAATTTGATCCCTGAGACTTGGCTGTTGATAATTTTTATAAAATGATTCCTTGGTCCGACATATATTTGCGGAATGATTGCATTCATTTATAAAACTTTGGGCTTTGATGCAACTGCTTCTCTTGCAAAGAACGGCTTAAGCGCTTAGCATTCTTTTAAGAAAGTGCTGCATATGCATGCTACTTACGAAGTTATATGTATTATTGTTTTATTATTTAAATATGTCACTACTTAAAAATTATGTTTTTAAATAGAGTCCTTACAGTTTTACTTTTTTCTTTATTGTTGTTTGCAAGCAATAGGGGAAATCGAGTGACCATATAGTGTATTAGAAAAATACCTGCATGTTGGTCTTTAAAAAAATACCAGACACAATTTTGGAAATGGTTAACGAATATATTAAATATATGGCTGCCGCAGTTTTGCATCTTTTTATAAGTATGTACTTACATGTTGTTTACATTTAATTTTCATTAAAATATAGATAGTTCTTTCTTATTTTGAATATTAAATAAAATAACACAATAATAGTATGTATTACTTTAGCAATAATATTTATTGAAATTAAACACGACTTAGCACATACACAAACAATACAAAAATTCGGTTTGGCTGTGCATGCTAATTTTTGGGTTGAGTCAGAAAAAAAATAATTAAAAATAATTGTCAATAATTATTCAACTTAAAGTTAGCATAAATAGAATCTAAGAATATTAAAAAAATTATTTCAATATAAAATGCGTGCTTTTGTAATCCTATTTGGGCGATTCGTTTCAATTCCACCTGCAACAAATCATTCGGTTTCAAAGCACATGAAAAATTCGATTTGGTGAAATTGGGAGCACCAAACATTCGGTTTCAAAACGAATCCGAATAAATATTCGATGATTTTTTTTAGAGCTTTTACGGCTCATCGTCTTCAACAATGCTGTGTTCGACTTTGATGGCATCCTCTAAAATTAATGCTTCCGTTGGCGAGTGCTCCATTGCACAGCTCGCTCTGGCAACGGCCTCGTCAAGTAAAACACAGTTAAGGTTTTCGGTCTCTTGTGCAGCTGAGAAGTAAGCCTGCGCATAATCTTCAACAAAGCTTGGTTCGACTTTGATGGTATCCTCTAAGATAAAAGCTGACTCAAGCATACTAAGGGGCTCATTTTGCACAGCAACCTCATGAACTTCGTTTTCACGATCGTGATTCCTACGCTTTTGACATTCCTCTTCGCTCTCATTTGCAATCATAGTAAGGGGCTCATTTTGCACAGTAACCTCATGAGTTTCGTCTCCACGCCGCCGTCGTGATTTTTGTTGTATGCTTAAGCGCTCCTGTTCTGCTTTGATGCGTTTTCTTTTCAAACATGCTCTTCTCATACGACTTCTTACCCGATCGTAGGCCATACGTTTTTGACGTTCCTCTTCGCTCTCATTTGCACGAATCCAACGACTACGTTCCCTATTAGCTTCTTTACGACGTTTCTTTTGCTCAGCAGTCTCTTTAGCTCTTTCTAACATCGATCGTTTGGCACGTTCAGTTTTTTGTCCCAAGCCCATTTCTAAATTTGTATGGATTCCGCAGATTTCAGAAGAAGTCTAAAAAACAAAACACAGAACATTAGAGCTTGCAGCAAAGAAACAGAACAATTACCATGCAAAAAATGTTTTGGTTTTCCATAGAAATAAATTGTTTTTAATACAGATATGCTTTCTCATTTGACATTTATTAAATTTCCTTCATTTAGCCCTCAAAAAGAGTTTCGATTGAAGTCTATATTGTTTTTAATTTTTTAATTTGGCACACATGGTTTTTGCTTGTTTTTTAATAAAACAACTTGGAGTATTGTAACAGTTTATTGGGGGTGTTACAATTTTCCTACTTCTTTTAAAATTTTAACCCAATCTTATTTACACTAACTTTTTTAAATTTAAATACTATTATCTTCGCATTGTGCTTAGCTTTATGAAAAAAATTGTGTAAGAGTTGAGGGTCCGCATCCAGTGGTGGAATCTTGAATGGTTTGCGTAATTATAATTTATACATTTTTTGTTGTAATTACCTAAAATGTAGGCTTAAAGTTATCCTCTGACATTTGCATTTCGCCTTTTAATTCGAATGATAAGGAAAGCTCCGCCGGCTGTCTATATTTGTTCGCCTAAACTTCGAGAACTTGCAGTTTTTTTGACAAGTCCATTGGCAAGGCATCCTCCACCTTCTGCAGAGCTTTTGCCAACGTTTCTTTGCATTTGTATGGCATGTTTTGTTTTTTGAACTTATTTTCTATTTCCAATTACTTCTCTCGACTTTTTCTCTTCCTTATTTGATATTTTTCTCTCCAAAAAAGTTTTCATTTCTTGCAGCCAACGCTTTCCATTTCTTTCTGGTCTCCTGCATTCTGACTTGGTTTTTAATTTTAAAGCTCTTTAATTTTAAAGGATCTTCCTTGAATCCCTCTCTCCATCTTTTGCATCGCTTTTTATTTTTGTTATCGTCGCGTTTGCTCATCTAAATACAAATAATATGTGAGCATATTAAAAATAATTTATATTAAATTCTAAATTTTTAAACTTACGATGTAGCACGTGACCAACTTCCAAAATTTGTATTCTTATTTTTTTTACATGCTTCACATACAAACTTCGTTATGCATCGTATCTCGATATTCATCAGAACCGACTTGATGAAAAATAATCTCCCTATATCACTTTGACCCGCCACTTCGTCTACTTGGAAGCTGGGGACGAATTATTCAAAAGTTTGAAATTGCTTCTTGGGTCGATTTAACTTTGATCCGCCATTTGTTACGGGAGGAACTATAAAATCCTTTTTTAGAAGCACGTACCAACACCATAAAAGGAAACTTCATGTAAAATTTCAGACCCTTAGCTCCTACCGCTGGGGCTGTGCGCTGATCGCGAATCCGTCAGTATGCCAGTCCAGTCAAACAGTTCTATATATAAGTTTGGAAAGGCCCCAATTTAATTTCGTCGCATCGCCTGTAAGAGCTTAAATTGATGATGTTGTGGAGCCCATAAGTACATAGTACATGAAAGAGACGATGTTTAACCAGTTAACTAGGCCTAGGATAATTAGTGGCAAATATCAACACAAACTTTATCTGCGTACGCATTATACGCCTCAACTTGTTTGGTCTCCAAGGTCTAGTTTTTTTGAAGAAAAGACCGACACGATCATTTTTTGCCTTGTCAGAGATTATTTCAATGATTGGACACATTTATGAAACCCCGTCACCTTGCTGCAACTAAATCCCTCGCAAGTGAAGGCGTCACGTCCACCATTTTATGCAAATGGTTAAAAACAAAATATGGTCGAAAATGGTTGGTACGGCTGCCTTACTTTTTGCGCTTTGCGTTATTTTAAGGAATAGCAGAAAATGCTACTTACACTGGAATATTTATTATTAATACTGTGTGCCGCATAATTTTACCTGCTGTTCACGTTCATCTCTTCGTGAACGATTGAAACGCGACCTTGCTGAACGTTCCCTTTCAACGTTCAAACGACGCTCCCGGTCTTCATCAGACTGCACTGATCTGCATGCTCTAGTTGCCTTATTTTGGCGTGTCGTACGGCCAATATTGCTGCGCCTTCTCGGCATTTAACAAAAAGTTATAGTTTAAGAACGCATTCTTAGCGCTTGGCTTTTTCTTTATTTTTGTTTGAAAGTAATAAGGAAATCGTGTGACCATATAGCCCATTAGAAATAAGCCTACATGTCGGTATTAAAATAAAATACCAGATATAATTAAGGAATATTTTATGAACACGGTTGAAACAAAAAGTACTGGCTTTCTTGCAATTAAATTAATTTTTAAAAACAAATATAAATAATAGTACGCTTTGGTAGGATGTTACAAACTTAAAACTGGGGAATAATAGTTTTATTTAATAATTAATTCTCATAGACTGATGTATTTTTAATAAGTAACGATAAAGTTCTGTCGCCCTATAAAAATTGCAAATATTTTGTTTTGTTTTAATGATAATGAATTTTTTTTTAAATATTAGAAATGAAAACAATTAATTTATTGAAAGTCTTGTGTAAAAGCCCATACGCAGCATGCAAAAATTCCGCACGAAAAATCCCCTTTCGATTAGATACTGATTGCGTCCAAATAGAAAAATTTATTACGCATATATTTCGGTTAAAGACTTTATTAATTAATTCTTTAAGCCGAGCATAAACAGTTCTTTGGTCAATATATAGCAGTCATTGCGTGCATCATATATCTAAAATCCCTTAACCTTGAAAGCTTTTTGCGTGCGGTCTAAAATATTTTAACATTTACATAATTTACAAGAACGCCTGGGATTTGACAATCTTACTGTTTTTTCATCTTAAATAGGTATTTACGTTGCTTTTAAATTTATTTCCGGAACAACTATGCTACCTATTTAGAAAATTAAATGCTAAAGTCAATGCTTTTTACATCACAGATTTTGAGGAATTTTTTAAGATCTCAAATTCAACTATACGGCTCATGGTCTTCAACAATGCTTAGTTCGACTTTGATGTCATCCTCTAAGATTGGAGCTCCCATTGACGAGTTTTCGTTTTCTTGTACAGCTGAGAAGTAAGCCTGCGCATCAGCTTCAACAAAGCTTGGTTCGACTTTGATGGCGTCGTCTAAGATTAAATCTGAGTCTAGCACAGTAAGCGGCTCGTTTTGCACAGCAACCTCATGAACTTCGTTTTCACGCAAACATGATCTTCTTGTACGAATTCTTTCCCGATCGTGTTGACGTTCCTCTTCGCTCTCATTTTTAATCATAGTAAGGGGCTCATGAGCATCGTCTACACGCCGCCTTCGTGATTTTTTAGGTATGCGTAAGCGCTCCCGTGCTGCTTCGATGCGTTTTCTTTTCAAACGTGCTTTTTTTACCCGATCGTATAACCTACGCTTTTGACGTTCCTCCTCGCTCCAATTGGCACGAATCCAACGAATACGTTCTTTAATGCGTTTCTTTTGCTCAGCAGTCTTTTTAGCTCTTTCTAACATCGATCGTTTGGCACGTTCAGTTTTTGGTCCCAAGCCCTTTTTAAAATTTCTATGGATTCCGCAGATTTCAGAAGAAGTCTAAAAAACAAAACACAGAACATTAGAGCTTGCAGCAACTTTCAAAACAGAAGCTAAAAATAAATTATTTTTTTTTATTAATACATATATCCTTTCTTATTTGATATTTATTACATTTCCTTCATTTAGCCCTCAAAAAGAGTTTGGTTGAAGTATGGACCCAGTCTATATTATTTTTAATTTTTTTTATTCACTTTTGGTTCGGCACACATGGTTTTGGCTTGTTTTCTAAAAAATTGGTTGTCTTTCAAGACATGTGATTGCCAAATTAGGTTACGATATCTTCATAAACAACCAAAAACAGACGAATTTTGAACCAAAAATGTTTTTTTGACTGATCGGCCCTAAGGAGCAAATTTGGTACAGTGCTGGGTAACCGTAAAAAACTGACAAACACCAAATTTGGTTACGATATCTCATAAATAAACGAAACACAACGATTTTTTTTCGAAAAACGTTTTTTTGACCGATTGGTCCTATCGGAGCTATATGATATAGTCAACCGATTTTGATCCAATTTGGTACAGTGCTTGGGAACTATAAAAAACTGCTGCCAAATTTGGTTACGATATCTTTATAAACAAAGGAATTATCCAACTAAAACTTTTTGTTTTTTTTCGAGGTCGTCTGAAACACTATTATGGGAGCAATATAATATAACCCCGATATCAAAAAAATAAAATAAACTTGTCTCCCCTGACATAATAACGCATCTAATCAGAAAATTTGGTTGCTCTAGCTCTTACCGTCTCTGAGATCTAGGCGTTTATACAGACAGACGGACATGGGTATATCGACTTCTCTAGTCACCCTGATCATACTTTAGGTAACTTTGGGGGTCTCCGACGTCTCCTTCTGTATATTACATACATTTTCGGCTTGAACAAACTACGGTACAGGGTATACAAATGGCATACTGGTGGTTCTTACCAACTCGCAATACTGCTGTTTTGTCATCACATTGCTGCGTTTCTTCACAATCGAGAATCCTTGTCGGGGGACGATTTGACTAACATCATCGACGATCTCGGCACCATCTTCTCCTAACAACCGTTGCACAAAAGCTGCTCTTGATTCTTCTTCTTTCAATTTGCTGTTATCATCGTTTTGCAAAATAATCATCGCTTCGAGTTCCTTCATGACGTTTTCAATGTTTAAATTCGTCTCGAATAGGCTACGGCGTTCCATAATCGTGTCTTTGTTGTCGTCAAATATTTGCAAAAATTTATTTTGATCAACAATTTCGGACATTTCGTTGCGAAACTGTACGTAAAGTAGAACCATCTCTCGTTTATAATTGACAGTTTCATCAATATCGTAGCGTCTGTATCGTATGACTCGTCCGAGCAGTCGTCTGCGATAATCTTTTGGTGCTCCCGACGTCCTCGCTTCAGGTACAGCTTCAGAATCTTCATCGTCATCCGAGCCTTCTTCGTCAGCGAAATCATTAGCGTTAGCATACCACGAAGCAAACTCAGCCAAATACACTTGTTCTAAAGATGCAGGTCGTTCTTCATATCGCTGTATTATGTTTTTGGTCCAAACATCAGTGCTGTCTCCATCGATGCCTTCGTGGTCCATTTGTTTACGTCGCTTGCGACAGCGTTGTCTTTCTGTCGGCCACACCGTCGGGATGTATACAACTGGACGACTTGTCTCACTCATTGGTTGTCGTAGTAGATACCATGCTGCTTCTTGCGCTGACATCTCAACTGCGTTAAGCAGTTTGATGCTTAACGCTTTCAATTGGCCTGTGTAGTCCTGGTCGGGATGCTCTTGCATCATCGTGGTAAGCTCACGACGTAGGTTACCCATTCCACGGGCTGATTTATTTACATACTCTACGACATACTCTGCGCAGCTGTACTCATCCAAGATGAACTGAATGTCTATGTTAGAGTTGACTTCGCCGGCAAGGTACGGATTGAACGTGTTTGTCATAAGTTCGTCGAAGTTTCGTCTGAACACCAGAGTCGGTCTGCGCAACGTTGAACGTACAATGTCAAGGTATGAAACGTAAGTCAAACCATTAGCACTAAGAAACTCATCCATGCATGCGTATCGACGTTCACCGAGAGAGGTACGCAGCTCCTTGGCCTTCTGTTGTAGCGTTTGGCGGCGTCCATCAGCTTGAGGTATCGGAACCAGTACACGCGTCGTGGGCATAGGCCAGTATGGGATACCGAATCTGCAAGTTGTCTCGCCTCGTTTTGTGCAAGTGAAACTATGTTTGTGTATCTGGTTGGCGTAGATAGAATTGTTTGGCACATCATCTCGAGCAACCGAACTTAATTTTTCCACAAGATCGATGGTTCTTGGCATATTTTCCGACACGGCCTCACGTGGGTCGTCGTTCAACCACAATAAAATATGTGCGTGTGGGCTTCCTCGATGCTGGAACTCAATATGAAGGAAGTAATCTTTAACGAAATACTTGCCGAACGGATTGTGAGACTGTTTTGATTTTAGCATTTTCATCAAGGAACCAACGAGCTTGTAAAAGTATATGCAGCACGTAACAGGATCGTCGCTCACTAAAGTACAGCGCTCAGAAGTGTTGAGATCTTTTGATCTTTTTCCTGGATATTTTTTGCTCAGTTTGAGAAGTATAGTGAGCAGTTTCATCCAGCGTATTTCGTTGGCACCTATAGTGAGAAAGACAGTTGGTTTACCAAGATGACGAATTATTGCAAAGAGGTCTCGTTTGCGAGAGTCCCAGTATGGGACGGAGTTTGGTACTGTCTTCATGAATGCGGGGGTTTGTATGACATATTCTTTCAGAAATTCAGTGTCCTCTAACATACGTCGCGTAACATTCTCCGTGACCGAAACATTACGAAACGTGCTGTAAATTCCATCCTCTATGCGCAGCCGCAATATTTTCCTTGCAACGTACAAGATTTTTTGAGGCGTGGCTCCGCGTCTGTCACGACGTCGTATCTCACTGGTGGCTATCATGTAAGGTGTTACTGCAACTCCCATGTTGAATCGACGTGGCTCTCCGAAGTATATCGATGGAAACGACAACTCTTCTGCATGACAGTCATAACTGATGTTGAGAGGTGTTGCCTGATGTCCTGGTGCGATATTGAGACATTCTTCTTCGTTCCACATCATGGTATGTTGTCTTGAAGCGAGAATCTCAGATTCAGGCATGTTTTCAGCGAAGATATTTTCTATACGATTGGAAGGATCATCCTGTATGTCATCGAGAGACGGCACAGTAGAATGCAGTCTCGACAAATCCACGTTGATTTCGTACAAACGATATAATGGAGACTTCTGCAGTACAGTTAGCCACGCACTGATTGTACTTTTGGACATGTATCCGCTGATGTAGTCCGATTTGTGGGCAAGGTTTCGCTTGATGTTAACATTAATGACTTCGTCCTCATTTAATTGGCGCGGCAAACATTTGACCATCTCTTGTACGTCTACTGGTACGTTGATCACTTGCCCTATGATTCCGTAAGAGAAATCATGGCGCAGACGACGCACTTGCATAAATGGCAGACGTGGCGATATCAATCGTTCACAGATGGCATCCAACGGTGGTAGGCCTGGTGGTTGTTGTGGATATGAGAATCCATTAACTTTTGCTAGGGGCGGCATCAATTTTTTGTTCAGTGAACGTTTGCAATAGTCGCAAACCATTTGATATTCTTCTCTGCGCAGTCGTCGATTTTCTTTGAAGAACCATTCCGAGATCACCTTCAGCTGTGGCGCAGTGATGGATTTGAGGTCGTTCTTGAACCACAGTCTGTCGCAAACCGAACAAGCGTAGCCAAAATCATTGTCCAGAAAAGTTGTTTTGAATCTCATGATCGAGAATGCCCATTTGGTGTTCCAGGTAGATTGTGCCTGTTGTACTTCAATTTGATCAGAAGAAGTATCTGGTTGAACAGTGATCTGTGCTGGTGTGAGCTGTCGTTGAGTACCAGTTTGGACGTCGTTTGAACTTGCCCCTGAACGAGAAGAGGATGCAGTAGTCGATTCTAATGCACCACTGACTAGAATCGAGTTAACAGCTTTGCGTAGTCTGCAGTTGCGCTGTCTTACGGCATCCGATTTCCTTGCAGCTATCGCCTGTGCAGAAGTTTTGGATGCTGCTATACGCTGTCTGTACTCACGTTGTTTCTGTGCCTTCGATTTTCGAGGAGGTAGTGGCAGATCCGTGAGATCCGTAGGTTCGTCAGATTGGTCTGCCATGGTGTGTTTGTAAGCGATTCTGCAAAAGAAATTGTTAATAATTTATCAAAATTTGGTAACTCGTGATTTTTTTTAAATTGGCGTTGGGCTAGATGAAAATACATGTATGTACTTAAATACGAATCAATACACTTCATTAATTTCATCCATGATTTGATTTAAAAATAATTATGAGCAATTTTTTTTAGAAATAAACTTTAATCAAATGAATGCTAATGAAGTGTTAATTCAAAACGATGAAATTGAAATCCTTAATCATATTCATGAAATTGATGCTTTTGAAAAGCCCGCTAAAACCTGCTTGATAAAATATATTCCCTTGCACTGCGTTAACTTGTCATTAAAATATAAATATAATATATTTATAAATATATAAATAGCTCAAATGCTGGACGACCCGAAATTGACTTTGCAGTGTCTCAAGAAAAAACGCAAAAAAAGACCGTTTTGGACTTGCAGAGTGGCGTATGATGTTCTTCGGTCTGCGAAAAAACTGTGCTATCCTAATGGTCTAAGAGTTACTGATCATTCATTTGAGGTACCTTTACAAAGCTTGATTGATCACACAGTAGCCAGAATAAATAATATAAATAAATCTATTAAATAAATAAATTTTTTGTGAAAAAAAAAATTTTTTTCAAATCTTATAAAAAAATGTTTGCTAGATTTGCGGTCGAAATGGATTTTAGGTCTCTATTTTGAAATTATGTAGTTGTCCGATTCATACCAAATTTTATAAAGATGTATATATACATTTCTTAAACATTTTTAAAGAATAAATTTTATGAAAATTTGTAAAAAAATGTTTTAGATTCGAGCGAAACCGACCAGATAGCAGTTTTATTAGAAATTAAAAAAAAAAAAAAAAAAATATTTAAAAAAAAACTAAAAATTATTTCTAAATTAATTTTGACTTGTGGCATATTTATCTAAAAAATAAAATTATCCGGACAAAAATAGCAACATTTTTTCAGAAGTTATTAATTAATCGCCGCTAAATCAGCCATTTCTCCCACTGCACTATGGGCCCAGATTCTCATATTTTGGCCAAAACCCGGGCATTTCCATAATAATTTTTTTAGAGTGATGAAATTTCACACACGTGTTCGTAAAGGATTGAGCTATTTTTTGTTATTTAAGTTTGAGCCTCCTCAGATTTTTTTAAGATATAGATAATATAAACCAAAATTGGAAAAAATTTAAAAAAAATGTCCAACTTAATTAAAAAACTAAAGCGTTTTATTGGAATTGGACTATATTTCACACAGAGGTAGATATGAGCTCCTCATACATTGAAAAAATAACCTGTACCCAAAATATTGAATGGTTTTGAAGTTATAGCCCCAAATAGTTTCAGCTTTCCAAGCAAATTACTAAAAGACGACATCACCAATCTATATGTTTTTTAACAGTTATAATTTTTTTTTTGCATGCTCTTTTAATTTTCGAAAAAAAATTTCAAAAATCAATATTTACATTTTTACGTTTTTTCTTCTTTAAGTACCTTTTGAAAGGAAAAAAATTAAAGCATACTTTTAGGCAGCTAAGAAATGAAAAAAACAGTACAATTTCCTGGAGGTCAATTTTTAATATTCAATTTTTAGATACAAAATTCAATTTCCGAAAATCGGGAGGAATTACATTTTTTGCAAAACATATGAAGAAATTTATAAAAAAATTTTCGATCAAATATTGAGTGGTAGTCGGAGGCACCCTTAAAGCAAAGTAGCCAAATGATGAAAAACCAACAAAATCTTTATAACTACTCGAATATATTTAAAACCAAAAAGTTTTTAAGCTCGATTTTATTTTTTCTTTGAAGTAACATTTATGAATAACAAAGTGAATGAAGATTTCGTAGCTGCATGTATCATGGTAAATGCAAGTTTTTTTTTCTGTAAATTATCGCGAAAGTTAAAAAAATACAAAATGCCAACTTTGATGACTAATTAGTTAAGAACCAGTAATTAAAATTTAATATTTCTTTTTTGCACAGGATACATTAATATGTGTAAAATCATATTAAATTGTCATTGTGTCCAAATTTTGAATTTCGCCTGGAGGGCTTTTGGCCAAAATCTGCCCACGCGGGCCCATTGTGCACTGTGCATAGCCCAGAATGGTGTTTGTCAGTTTGACGATTTAAAAGCATTCCAATAATCACTGAACAACTTTGGAACAAGTTCTGTTTATGTAAGCAGAACCAATAATTAAAAGTACAAAAAGGTCAAAGTAAACAACAATTAAACAAAAAAAAAGTTGAAGTTTAAGTTTTTTAACAATTAATTAAATACGTATTTGTGGCTTGTGGTACAAAACAATAAAACAATGAGTACAAAATAAAGAAAAAAAACCAAAGAAATTTTAATAAATAAACGCAAACAATCAAAAAGTAATTGAGCACCATAATTACTAAAGAAGACAGTTATAATTAAACAAAGAGAGAAAAAGCCAAAAGTGAGAGTGTGAAAGGGGACCACCAAAGCAAGTCAATAAGTTAGCCAACAATAACAGCAACAAAATTTATGAAGAAAATTTGTACTTGAAGTGTCAAAGTTTTGATACACTCACTGCCTCGTTTATAATTACTCAAATATACTATGTTGTAAAATTTAATCAGAAAAGTAAATGATGACGATGAGCACGATGACAACAAATTTTTTTTTTTATTAATAAATATAATAGCAATCATTTAAAATTAAGAAAGGACAATTATTTTTTGAGCAAGATATCACAATTGTCAAAAATGCTTGCGTATACTGAAAAGTAGGACGAAGAGAAGGGAAGGAATAAAGGGATCCTTTTATCTTTGTTAAAAGTGGTCAAAATTGTTGTTATTCCAATTAGACATCGCAAACTTTTAAAAAAATCCAGAAAACTACTCAATTAACAAGGACAGGGGTTCAATTCCTAAAATTCGCGCATAATCTAAATGGGCCATACGGCAGTTAGATACGTATTACATGGTGACTTTCAAGAAGGCTAGGTCGTAATCAATCCTTATTGATACTAAGCTGCATGTAGTGTCAAAAAGTAAGGTGGATCGAATCGTAATATACGGGCCCATAGGCCGGAAACCATTTTATATCAATGGTATGCCAAGTCGCATTTACTACATTCTACAATTCCTCAAAATATTTATAGAATGGTGCCAAAGAACAGTGCATTTTATGGAAAACGTCTAATTTGGATGATTCTGATGGCATCTAAGGTATAATTTTAACATACATATGTTAAGAACGAATCGGTTTCGGAAAACCCCTCATAATATAGTCTGCGATTAGAGGCATGTGCAATGGTTCTACATGCTTTTTATCTGATCACGTAAATGCACAGGAATATATCAAATTACATGAGCTACAATACGGTATCATATCCGAAGGATCTACCTGCCGCAACAGGATATTTCAGCCTGCTAAGGCTTTAAACCACTGAGTAGAAGCACCAAAATCATACTTTGGGTGCAAAATATTGCCTTTATGGAGTGGCCGACAACGAACTCGGACCTAAATCTGTTTGAAAATAGCTTAGATATGCCATTTACAAACATCTATCTATATATATATTACACAAGGCCGTTTTTTGTGACATCAATGGCTTCTAGACGGATCGCGCGATTTCAACAAATGAGGTATCAATCGAAAGCTATTTACACCTAGATGTGCAATAAGGTGTTATTTTTTCGATTAAATCTATATTTTGGTGGATATCGCTCAAATAAAATTTCAATCATTGCTATAAAAAGTGCGAAAAGGAAGGCCGATTGAAATTACTATGCGTGGGTGTGAAAAGGTGCGCATATTTTTATTTGCAGTGAGCGTAATAAAGGCAAGCGTGTATGTGTAAGAAGCAAAGATTGCTCTCTTTGGTTTCTCTTTGATCTTATTTTGCAATTGTGCATTGAAGACAATAGGTGTAAACGGCACGGTTAATCTGTGTATTTTTTTTTGTCAAACTTTCTCTTACAGGGTTGCCAAGCGCTGCAGTTCTATTATATAGTATGTATTATTTTCTGCAAAGCTATTTGTATATTATGCAATCAATTATCTGGCGATTTTCGCCGCTGGGTTCACTAGTTTATGTTATCATAAAGAAGTATGACTATTAAGAAGACTTAAAAAGTGACAAAAATTCACTATTTTTTTGGAAATAAGCAATATCTAGTAGTTTTTTAAGCAAAATAGAGTTATGCACATATAATTATTTTTTATGTAGAAAAACTGCATCTTTTTTTTCAGTATTAAGCAATGTTGATGAAAAATTAAATTTGTATTTTTTTTTAAAGCTCATAACAAACACTAAACATAAAAAATATAACATTAATAAATCAAGACTGCTTTCAAAAAATAAATGTAGCTGAAGCCAATGCACATTATTTGTCTAGGGTATGTGTATCTTTTGAGCTATCAAAAGTCATTCACGAGCTTTTTGTGTTTTGAGTACACTTACGCTTTAATGAAAACGAGTGTGTATTTTTTGAGCTGTTGATTCGCAAAACTCATAATGTACTCGAGTAACACGAGTAACCTACCGAAGTTTGCCGCAGTCGGTCTTGCTTGGCCCATAGGTAGGTTGTTGCAGCGAAGTCAGTCACAAAGCAGCAGTCATTGTAATTAGTTGTTGACGTTTTTAAGTCGAAAAAATGGCAGAAAGTTCCGAGTTTATTATTTCTCAAATAAAAAATGGAAATTACACATTGTGCGACCGACGCAAAGGCAGCAGATCTTCTGTATGGAATATGCTTTGCGAAATATTAAAACCTGACGCAACTGTCTTAAATGGGCTTATTTACTGACGACGGGTATGTTGTGCGCTATTGAAATATATTGGAGGCCAAACTTCTAATTTAATCCGCCACAATTGCAGCAAAAATTTAAGCCCATTTTCGGCAGTAACCGTTTCGGGCTTCGCTGAATTGGCAAAGTTTTTTAATTAAGATTGGTTCAATACACGGCGGATGTGGCTGACTTGCACTATGCAAAACAAAAGACGAAAGAACTTGTGGATATGTGGAGGGACAACTTCATCAAAATAAATTTTTTATGAATCACATTCCATTATTAGAAGGATGCAAAATTTATTGATATCATTTTAGGTACGAAATCAATGGATTTTGAAAGATCAACAGCGTATAACATAAAGCAAAAGCTATACAGTGTGTTTCGCTATAATGGAATAGAAGATTTAAGTTCATTAAAGTTTGTGAGTGATAGAGGTAAGAAGTATTACTAAAGCATTAGAAAACAACATGCGCATACGCTGTAGGAGCCATTTGTTTTCCAATGTGTAAGAAAAATCGTTTGGGGAAACCACTGAAGATCTCTAAAAAACTTCTGAATGCCAAATTTGGTTACAATATCTGCACAAACAAACGAAACACAACGAATTTTGTGCAAAAAACGTTTTTTTGACCGATTGGCCCTATGGGAGCTATATGATATAGTCAACCGATTTTGATCAAATTTGATATAGTGCTTGGGAACTCTAAAAAACTTCTTAATGCCAAATTTGGTTACAATATCTTCACAAACAAACGAAACACAACGAATTTTGTACAAAAAACAAAATTTCGACCGATCGATCCTATGGGACCTATATGATATAGTCAACCGTTTTTGATCAAATTTGGTACAGTGCTGGGGGTTTCTAAAGAACTTCCGATTGCCAAATTTGGTTATGATATCTTCATAAGCAAACGAATTATCCATCTAAAACTTTTGCTTTTTTTCGAGGTCCTCTGAAACACCTCTATGGGAGCTATATAATGTAGTCCCGATATCAAAAAAATAAAATAAACTTGTCTCCTATGGATTAATAAGGGATCTTATCTGAAAGTTTGGTTGCTCTAGCTCTTACCATCTCTGAGATCTAGGCGTTCATACGGACAGACGGACATGGGTATATCGACTTCTCTAGTCACTCTGATCATACTTTAGGTAACTTTGGGGGGTCTCCGACTTCTCCTTCTGTACGTTACATACATTTTCGGCTCGCACAAACACAATATACCCTTTGTACCATACGGTACAGGGTATAAAAATATCCCAAATGGGATTTTTTTTGTATTTTTGATTTTTGCGAAGTTTTGCGATTCCGTGCGAAATATTTCGTGCTGCGTATAGGCCTTAAAAGAAAAAACTAGCGATTATATAGATGAAATATGGCTACAAAACATACGTATATGGCATAAAGCTGCATATTTTTGTACCAAACAGCCGAATAATGTTGAGGCTATTAAAAACTTTTGCATTTCTTATATTGAATTGATAACTGCCTAAGTGGCATATACTTTTCCCGGGTTATATGAACTGTCTGATTTAGAAACTAACAACCCTCTAGTACGGCTGGTGGCTATTGTCCTCCAGTAAGTACTTACATCGTTTGTCACAAGTAGCTACCTACCTTGCTAACCCCTTGTAATGCGCGAGGTAAACGGGCGACGAACGAAATATGACAAACAACAAGCACAAAGCAAATAGAAACCAAAAAAAATGAAGCAATTCGCCTTCTTTTCTTAATACGAGAATATAGAGTAAGGCGAATTTTTCGCTATTGTTTTTGTGTGTATTCTGCGTATTCTTTGCGACTATAATTTACACAAACAAATGTATGACAATTCCTGAATGTTCTGGAATTTTGTTTTATTTTCGTTTGGACCGCCGTCAAGTTTGCACGGCTTGCAAGGAAACGAAAGCAGTTTAAGAGTCTATGAAGCAATAATCGGTAAGCTTATTAAAGCTCTACATAAATATTTTTAGCGCTACAATTAAATTTTTATATTTTCAGATGCAATTGCAACTGGAGCCGGACCGTCAGCAGTCAAGCTTAAAAAGGCACTCCAGCTCCAAAACAGACGCGTTTTCAAAAAATAACGTTTTAAATAAAAAAATAATGAATGTAGATGAAAATAATTCTGAAATAATATAAAATAATATTAAAATATACATATGTGTGTTTTCAATTTTAATGAATTCAGTAAAGATAAAATACTGGCGACTACTACGCTGTCTACTAGTGTACAAAGGAGTAAGTAGCGATGCCGCTGTCTACTGGTAAACGAAGGCGTAAGTAGTGATTCCGCTGTCTACTGGTAAACGGAGTGGTGGCGATTGCCTACCGCCTATGACATTTGTTAACAAGATGGAAATGAAGAGGTAAATAGCAAGGTAAGTACTGGTCATTACCTGGTGCCTACTGAAATCACTAGTTCTGCACTACCCACCCGTACTAGAGGGAACGGACCGCAAAACGAAGTGGAGAACTATTTCAAAGAAAAAATCAAATTAACTGAACAGTTTAATGTAATACAGTGGTGGAAATTAAAGCAAAATTCGCATTCCAATTACACTCGATGCCAGCCTGTAGGGCAGCGTCTGAAAGGGCGTTTTCGTTGGCAGGATATATCATTATTGCTTACTTTTTTTAAATTGTTATTAGAAAAATTTTTAAAACTTAATTTTTATTTTTAATAATTTCATAAAATTTTAAATAGTTATGGAAGGTATATTTTTAAGTCATTGTGAAAAAAATTGGAATTTCTACTACATAAAAAAGCATACAAGAATTTTTTTTTAGTAAACTGCCTTTCATACATTTTACTTTCCCACTTTGTTAATAAGTTAGTTATAAGTTTAATCTAAGCTCTTTTATAAGGTTTTTCACCAGCCTCCTTTTCCTTGTTCATGAAATGTTAATAATTAATTTTAATATTACTAAACTACATAGAAAAAATCTAATCTCTGTTTCTATTAATGCTAGCTTTAAGCAAATTGTATACTTCTTTTGGCCATAAAGCAAACCTTTGAAATTGAAAATTGAACCTTTCCCTTCTGCTAAGCTGTATATAAATCAGCGGCACACAATCAAAACAAAAAGCTCTATCCTTATACATTATTGGTTTTGAAAGTTCACTTTGTGCGCAACACTCAAACAAGCTTATTTCGGTTTGCTACTCACACTCACATTTTACTTGTTATAATCATACAGGCTCGAGTATACTCAATGCAGCCCGAATAAATATATTCGGGGCTGCCACAGAAATCTTTAAAGATTTTGGCAACTATTTGAAAACAAATCTAGAGATAAAACCGTAGGGGCAACAGAAATCTCAAAGATTTCATTCGAATGTTTACGCTTTTACAAGAATGGCAGCAAAGGGTTGATACTTTCCAAAAATTATTATAGAACATTTAGACACTTATTTAAATAAATGTTTATTAACAGTGATCCAAGAAAGTTTTTACTTTATTACATTAAGCGATAATTTTCAGCATATTTTGCATCATTTTGCTTTTCATTTAAATGAAGTTAGAATATTTCTACCGCCAAATACAAGAGTTTGTATGACAACCCTGCGGCACTACAGCTGTCCTCAGCGTTGTGAATGGCAAATTTCGTTTTGCGGGATTATTAGCCATTGAAGCCTTACAAAATACACCCGAACAAGCGAAAAGCCAAGCCAAGGTGTCGAAGAACCTCTAGATCGCTTCAAGGCTGTCATACAGTCCAGCAAAGTATTATAAAAAAATATTATTATAAAATTATAAAACACACACACACTGATGCAAACAATAATGCAAATGCTAATGAAAATTTTAATTCTAATTGTTGTTCCCTTTACAAGTTGGATTTAGTATTTTTTAAGAACTCGCCAATTACTTAAAACGACTCTAGATTAAATTATTCTCATTTTTTTAAAATTTCATATGCTGTTGTGGCTTAACTGCTAAACTCTTGACATTCACAACCATGCCTAACAAGCCGTACATTGCCACCTTAGAAGAAAAAGGTACACAGCACTTACATATTTATTTAACTATGCATTAAATTCGTCGCACTTCATAATGAAATCTTAGTTAAAATAATAAAAACTATAACTTTCATTAAACATCAAAAATATCTATTTATAAGCCAAAATAATTACTTCGAAATGTTATTATTTAGTACCGCAACTAGGTGGCAACTCCTTAGCTTGAAAAGATTTTGCACGTTGACACAGAATGGTATATTTATAAAAGATTTTAATAAAGATTTTGTCAAAATGAAAACCATGAATTAAAACATTAGATTTATCAAAAACATAAAGATACAGATAAATCAGAAATTGAATAACCTTTTCAAATAAGTAACAGTTTCTTTGAATAAAATAGGTTTTATTGCAGAATTTAATCAAATCTCAAGCAATTTTGTCAAAGATTTTGAAACCGTTGCGAATCATGTCTGTAGAACCAAGAATTCGAATTGCAAAGAAATTGACAAGAATTGGCAAAGTTGTACCCCTAATATAAACAGTAGAAAGATATCACCAAATAGATACAAAAAAATAACCTTAGCTTAGATTTTAGTTTTTAAAATCGGACTAAAAGTTCTTAATATAACCAACAGATTTTGATATAAAATAAAGTCAAAAAAATAATATAGCAGTACCCAAAATGCTCAACATAAGACCAAGAAATTTTTAAATAATATTAAAACTCTTGAATTATGAATATTGATTTTTAACATAATGAAATTTTAAACCTAAAGTGGTCTACGCAGTACGAAATATTTCGAATGGAATGACAAAACTTCATATAAAAAAAAATGTCCCAAATGGGATTTTTTTTTATATGAAGTCGAACGGAATGACAAAACTTCATACAAAAGAAAATATCCCAAATGGGATTTTTTGTTATATGAAGTTTTGCGATTCCGCGCGAAATATTTCGTGCTGCGTATAGGCCTTAAAACAAGAAAAAATAAAGGGTTATCAATCTTGAGGTTTTTTTGTAAATAAAAAAAAAAAAACACAAAAATTCCAAATGAATCGGGAAATCTTTATTATCAATAGAAAGAACCGTTCTTGCCATTCACTTTTGAAAAATAATCCCTTTCAAATGTTGGCCGCAACTGCGCCGTAGCTCGTCCAAGCGGAGCTTCCAATTTTCGATGACGCGTTCAAGCATAATCGGCAGTATCTCGCGAATTACACGGGTAATGTTGGCCTCTAATGCTTCTATAGTCGATGGATTTTCCACAAACACTTTAGACTTCACGTAGCCCCAAAGGAAAAAGTCTAAGGGTGTGATATCACACGATCTTGGTGGCCAATTCATCGGTCCGGAGCGTGAAATTAATTGTTCACCGAATTGGTGCCTCAACATGTCCATTGTTTCATGGGCTGTGTTGAAACCAAATGTCGTCGAAATCTCGGGCTTAAATTTCAGGTAGCAAATAATTCGTTATCATGGTGCGATAACGGTCGCCATTGACGGTTACGGTCATTTTTAAAGAAATATGGACCGATAATTCCACCGGCCCATAAACTACGCGCTGGACGAGCTCTATTCGGTCGAGTGTCATCCAGTAATGAAAATTGGGTTTCAAATTTGTTGATGGTATGACGAATAGTGGTCTCAGTAGGTCGATTATGGCGACCATTTAATGGCCTAAGCGCGCGAAAAACATTCTTTACAGAACGCGAATTTTCGTAATATAATTGTACGATTTGTAAACGTTGTTCGGGTGTAAGTTTTTCCATAGTGAAATGGCAATGAAAACTGAATAAAAAACACATGGCAACTTGACTGTACTCACAAGTGGTTTTTTAAAAAACATTATTAAAAAAGAAACCTCAAGATTGGTGACCCTTTACTATTAAAATAACCAAAAATTACAAAAATTAAAATTGTATTCTTCAGTTTACACACAAAAACTCTTTAATAACAAAATTTTAATAAAAACAAAAATTAAAAAATCTTTATTTTTTTGTGAAAACATCATATTTGTGTTTTCAGTGTTCATAAATTTCAAAGCTTAAAAAAAAGCTCACAAATCCTTAAAACAACAATAAAAAAAAAAGATTATAAATTCTGAAATTCTTAAACACGTTGTGAAAAAGATATTTCAAAGAATCCACAAAAATTAAACTGTAAGAATTTCAATTTAATATGGAAAGTTTCGGAAATATGATAAAACAACGTTTTTTAGATCTATTTTATTTATCATATAAATGCACGGTTCGAATTCTAACTTTGTTTAAAGATAAGGCCAGTTAAAGATTTTGTAGATCATTCAAGTAACATGCTAGACTTTTCATTTTTGTGTTTACTGTGAACGCTAGATGGCGCCAGCAAATTTTTGTCACTAGATGGCGCAAGCATATTGTTGCATTTTAAAGAAATAAGAATTCTTTCATTAGCTTCTATTATAAAATTAAAGATTGAAAAAGAGCCTAAAAATTCTGATTAAAATTATTTTGAAGTTGTCAGTATTTGCTCCAATGCGTGATAAACTATACATCATAGCTTAAGATACTCTCACAAAAAGTAGAGTGAAGGTTACTTTTTATTTCTGTAGCTGGCAAGTAACCGCAAAACATAAGCACAAAAACAATTAAAACTTTTCCAAAAGTCAAAAACACGCAGCTCAAGTCAAAACTTGCCAAGATATCAGGATTAAGATGGGGCAAGTTATGAGCTGTAGCTCTGGAACTGATCAATGCGCTGCCTTATAAAAGTCAAAGCATTTAGACAGTTCTCCACTGTTTGGCTTTTGTAGTTGCTTTAGTTGGCGGCTCAAGTGTGAATCTTATTGAAGACAAATTTGTTGCATTATTGGCGATGGTTGCACACGCCCCAGCTGCCCCAGCTGCCGCTGCAGCACATGAAAAGCTGCTTATAGCGAGCAGCTTTTATCGTATACCTCGGATATCAGCGCGTATTGTGGGCATTTGGCCGAAATCGCATCAGACCTGGTACACATGGCTGCTCTTTGGCATAAGTTTCTGCGTTGTGCTGCTGGGCGCTGTGGGTGAGAATTTGTATGGCGTTGTGTATTTGAGCAATCTTGTTGTAGCGCTGGAGGCCTTTTGTCCAGGCAGCACCAAGGCAGTCTGCGTGCTGAAGATGACGGTTTTCTTTATGCATCATCGCCAGTGGTATAATCTGGTGCAGCGTTTGCGTCGTATGATGTGGTCAGCGGGTGGGCATACAAAACTTTAGTGTCTAAGAGAATAAAGCCGAACTGAACTGAGCGGAACATGTCAGCGCTAAAAAGTTTAAGTGCAACCCAAAGTGTAACTCCAAGAAGGAAACTTGTAAGGTTCCACAGAGTGCACACCAAAATGTTCAGGAAGAGAAAGACTTTGATTAGGCTACGTCCTATCTGTCCACCTTCACGTGGCGCCAAGCATCCTATATATATATATACTACATATAACACTTTTCCCAATAGAATTTGGCGACTTAAGCCCACATACCCACTATCTATTGGATTTTGGTTAAGCATCAAAAGAATCAGCATCGAGTCGGGTTGCAATTTAGCCATGGATCTTTAGGGATCCGACCGACCGTCGGAGAGCACACAAATCAGTTACTCTAAGTATCGACACTACAATTTTCCATGCGGAGCTATACGCTATAATGGAAACAGTGGAAATACTATCAAAAAGAGGACTCAAGAGAGTTAAGATAAAAATACTCTCAGACAGTCAATCAGTCCTCGAAGCACTACAAAGCTACACCTTCACTTCAAAAGTCCTAATAGAGTGCAATAACGCACTCACTCAACTGGCCACCCGCAACCAAGTCTCCTTGATTTGGATGCCCGGACATGAAGGACACGAAGGAAATGAAAAAGCGGACCTTTACGCCAAAAAGTGGGCGGAAAAGCCATTCATAGGCCCAACTCCCTTCATCAAAAATAACTTAAAACAAGAGACCAAAAAATGGACTCAACAAAAAATATCAGAATACTGGAACGGCATCAACGGCCTTAACCATTCCAAAAAATTCTTGAAATTCGACGCCAAAAGAGCAAACAGCAATCTCACTCTAAACAGGAAAAGTCTAAAGACACTCTCTGGAGCACTTACAGGCCACTTCGCCTGCAAAAAACACCTACACAGAATAGATATATCCGATACTAATACATGCAGATTCTGATGTGATGAGGAAGAGTCTATGGAACACCTGATCACAAACTGTGAGGCACTAGGCCACAGGAGACACAAAATCTTAGGTGCATACCTACTAGAAGATGAAGACCTTCAAAAGCTCCCTCCGAAAGAGCTGGTTCGCTTCCTTGACATACTAAATGTCTAAAGGAAAAGGGGGCATATAGGCTTATGCCTAGCCCCACAAATTACATTACATTACATTACCGTAAACATCTAGATCCCGGAGAGATATTTAATTTTCCGGAAGCATGTGTGATGTAATGTTCCCTCAACTAAAATGTAATGTATTGATACAAAGCTTGAAAATTTTGGGATCCGCAGCCTAGTCCTGGTTTTTACTGTACACGTAGAGAGTTAAAACTTCACTTGAACAACAAACCACTTTTCCAATCTTTTTTTCAAAGCGCTTTTAGTTCGAATGAAAACTGTCGGAATGGATAGCCCATTTGTTTACTCAAAAAATTATTCCTCCCGCATAGCTTCAGGTCAGTTTAGCTCAGTTCAGTTCAGTTCAGTTTAGTTCGGTTCAAGTTTCACCGTGCCCTGGCTCTAAGCAACTAACCATAGTATTCTAACCGCGGCAGTTGATGATGCTGGCCAGGAAATGTTGGAGCGGCTCTCAACAATAGGTAATCGTCTAAGCCTGCTGCTTCTGGCCTCCGGTACAATGACCAATACGGCTTTCAACGTACAACCACTGCTTATGCATGCCTATCGCTGGTGGCAGGAGTTGCCCAGAGAGTTGCAGCTACCCTTTAATATCATGTAAGTAGCTGCCCATTGTTATACAAAGTTTTTCTTTCTATTTAACTGGCTTGCAGTCTGCCTGAATTCACCCGACAGGCAACTATGTTTCCCGTAACCTACGTGATCCTGACTCTATCCGGCGCCTGCACAGTCTTCACTTTTAGCTTTGTCGATGGATTTTTTTTGTGCACTTGTCTGTATATTTGTGGCGTATTTCGCCTGGTACAGCAGGATATACGTGAAACGTTTCTGGAATGGCATGAAGGTAAGTCAAAGACAGACGCACAGAGACGTGCCAAATGTTTGGATTGTGTTTGTACTCTTCACGTAGTAAACGGCATTCTTAGTTTGTTAAGAACTTTGTAGCGCTCTCCAAAAGTTAGGAATTAGGCATGAGAACCACTGACAAGAGAATGAAGTTTTGAATCTCAATTGCGTGATTTCTCTGCTTTTGAGGGTATCAAAATTTAAAGAAAATGTATTGCATATAAGTTGATATTTTTGCTTACAACTTCTGACGTCAGGCTTACATTAAAGAGAATAACCGATATATCGAGCTCCGTTTAAGCTAACTTTCACTCTGCAATTATCGTAAAATTGAAATTTGGGGAATCGGCTTAAACCAATATAGATATGTTTCAACGGGTTTCTAAAAAAAGTAAAATTTATCATTGGGATTGACTTTTATAGACTTAGATATAAAAATAGTTTGCCCCTTAGGTAGATGAAAACAATTCCCAATATTTTAAAGGCTATCGGACGACTCCAAGCAAGCGACTCTAAAAAAAAGTCAGCTAGTTTAAAGACAGCGCAGTCATTTGTTTCTACGAGATTTTTATCATGAACAGACTTATACCCTTCGAACGTTTCTAAATAGAGAAAACTTACATTGAAATTTGGGCTTTGCAAAAAAGAGGTTTATTCTATAAATTTTATTTTAATTTCTCTGTTTTCCTATAAACACAGCCCCTGAAAAAATAAATTAAAACGAAAAAAGTTTAAGGTATTATGTAGTTTAGGGGCTCTGATGATCAGGGTTCAATGTCTTCAAGTTTCAAGTAATTAGATTTTTCCGATTATTATTTGAATTTTTTCGAATTTGAAAAAAAAATAAAATTCGTCCGATTGGCTTAATATTTGAAACCAATATACAGGCCTAACGAGAGGGGGTGGGAAAGGGGTATTCCCCCCGGTCCCGGAGTTTTCTCAGGGGCCCGCTGTAATTACTGTCGTACTGTCTTGATTCAAGCTGAATGTGTAATAGAGGGGCCGGTACATTTTTCCCACGGGCCCGGATTTTCTCTCTACGACCCTGCCAATATACATATATATCGACGCGACCGACACACATCTGGGCCTATTTTCGCTCTATGTTTTCTCTTTTAGAAGCTATGCACATCTAAAGTTGATAAAATAGTGATCAACGCATTATAAATTTGAATACGTTAGAGAACAGTGGTAGCCTTTTTTTTCAAATTTTTGTTCTAATTTTTTTTCAAACTAGGGGGCTCTGCTACCTCTTTGCTTTTGGTGCGGAGGAGTTTCATTTCACTATGTGTCCAATTTTCTAATTATTTAAGCAAATCTAAAAATCAAAAAATGGCTTTTGTTATAAACTATATACTACGTGCCATTGATGTGTCAGCGTTAGCTTTTGAGTCGATGGCATGAAAAAAAAAGCATAGCCCCCATACAAATGAAATTTCATAGCCCTTAAGGCCTATGTTAATATGTAATTATATAAATAAATAAATTAAATAATCACAGACAGCAGCTCCTCTCTTTTAAAAACGGTGACAAGTGTTTTTTTCAATCCCAAAAAAGAATAGAGGCAAGTGCGGTAAATTCGGAAGAATTTTTTGTTAGATTTTTTGGAGTGACAACAATTTTTTTTTTTCCAAATTTTAATTAGTGGTTTTTAACTTATTAGACATCAAAGATGACATTTTGCATTTTTTTAACTTTTGCGATAATTTACAGAAAAAAAAACATGCATTTACTATGATACATGTAGCTAAGAAATCTTCATTCACTTTATTATTTATAATTTTTACTTCCGAGAAAAAATAAAATTGAGCTTAAAAACTTTTTGGTTTTGAATATATTCGAGTAGTTATAAAGATTTTGTTGGTTTTTCATCATTTGGCTACTTTGCTTTAAGGGTGCCTCCGACTACCACTCGATATTTGATCGAAAAATTTTTTATAAATTTCTTTACATGTTTTGCAACAAAATGTAATTCCTCCCAATTTTCGGAAATTCGGAAAAAATGTTAAAATTTATCAATTTTTAAGAAAAAACGTAAAAATGTAAATATTTATTTTTGAAATTTTTGTTCGGAAATTAAAAGAGCATGCAAAAAAAAAATTATAACAGTCAAAAAACATATAGATTGGTGATGTCGTCTTTTTGTAATTTGCTTGGAAAGTTGAAACTATTTGGTGCTATAACTCCAAGACCGTTCAATATTTTGTTTATAGGCTATTTTTTCAATGTATGAGGAGCTCATATCTACCTCTGTATGAAATATGGTCCAATTCCAATAAACCGTTTTTTTTTTAATTAAGCTAAACATTCTTTTAATTTTTTCCAATTTTGGTCTGGATTATCTATATCTCAAAAAAATCTGAGGAGGCTCAAACTTAAATAATAAAAAATAGCTCAATCATTTACGAACACGTATGTAAAATTTCATCACTCTAAAAAAATTATTATGGAAATGCCAGAGTTTTGGCCAAAATATGAGAATCTGGGCCCATAGTGCATTGTGTCAAAATTTCAGATCGATACGAAGATTTTTTGTCTGGTGATTGATCTCCAAGCAAAAATTGCTAAATTCGTGATATTCAACTTTTTTTGGGGTGAATCCGGAAGTGTACAAAAATGAAAATTTTATCGCAAACATTTAATTTCTTTATTTTAGTTAAAATAATAAAAAAATTGCCTAGTGGCATGAAAAAAGGTTTTTTTTAAAACAGAGGGAAATCGTTTGAAATAGCACTTCTTTTGTCGATTTTCACAGCATTCAGCATTTCCAATAAATCATCACAACTTGGAACCCGTTTACGGGGATTTGTTTCGAATTTTTTTTTTTTGTAAGTTCTCGGCATTTTGACACAAAATAGTTGAAATCCGTGCTGAAATTATATTCAAAAAAGCTATTTGGCTCATTTCGACACTTCCGTATTCACCCCAAATCGACTATTTCGAAACGGAGTAGATTCATTCTGGTGGCTTCCAAAAATCGAAACGAGTCCTTTAGCATTTTTGAAGTCTAAATAATACTATTGGTATAACTTACATTTAATTTTACTCGAGAAAATGTTGAAATTTTAGCGACACATGAAAGGGAGCAATTTTTTTAGATAGGTTTCATACTCAAATGTCAGCTCAGAAATCCGCTAGCGTGCGTTTCCGGATTCACTACACTTCCGAATTCAGCCAACTTGCCTCTACATTCGATTTGAATCAAAAGTAGGCCGTTTTGAGTTTTCACGAATTTTATAATTTTCCGACAAAAGGTTTTCTGTTACTTGCTACTTGGAGCAAAGAGTTATAAATAGTACAACGGCTTAGCAAAATTTCGAAAAAAAATTCCTCAGTATTTACTTGAAGATCAAAATTTTTTAAATATTATGAGTGTTAGTTTCTCTAAATCTTCAAGAAAATATTGAAATTATGGGTATTTTTGTAAAAAATACAAAACGTCTATTTTTCTTAGTACTTTCGGTTTACATTTTCATTAACATGAAAATTGTAGGGTTTATTATTTTTATTAATCAATAACTAAATTTGTAAATGATTCAAATTCTGAAGCTAAGTATTGGGTTTCCATCTTATCTGCTCAAGCACAAATTATTAAAAATTAACTTAAAAAGATGGCGTACGATAAAGTCGGGTGCGGACGACTTTGGGATACCCTGTACCACTGCTTGCAATAAAATCCGGTAAATTGCTTACGAACACCAAAAGACATTTGATTGCCAAATTAGATTATGATACCTTCATAAACAACCAAAAACAGACGAATTTTTCATCAAAAACTTTTTTTCGACCGATCGGCCCTATGGGAGCTATATGATATAGTCAACCGATTTTGATAAAATTTGGTACAGTGTTGAAAATCTCTAAAAAACTTCTGAATGCCAAATTTGGTTACAATATCTTCACAAACAAACGAAACACAACGAATTTTGTGCAAAAAACGTTTTTTTGACCGATTGGCCCTATGGGAGCTATATGATATAGTCAACCGATTTTGATCAAATTTGGTACAGTGCTTGGGAACTCTAAAAAACTTCTTAATGCCAAATTTGGTTACAATATCTTCACAAACAAACGAAACACAACGAATTTTGTACAAAAAACAAATTTTCGACCGATCGATCCTATGGGACCTATATGATATAGTCAACCGATTTTGATAAAATTTGGTACAGTGCTGGGGTTTTCTAAAAAACTTCCGGTTGCCAAATTTGGTTATGATATCTTCATAAGCAAACGAATTATCCATCTAAAACTTTTGCTTTTTTTCGAGGTCCTCTGAAACACCCCTTGGCTTGACCTTGGGAGCTATATAATGTAGTCCCGATATCAAAAAAAATAAAATAAACTTGTCTCCTATGGATTAATAAGGGATCTTATCTGAAAGTTTCGTTGCTCTAGCTCTTACCATCTCTGAGATCTAGGCGTTCATACGGACAGACGGACATGGGTATATCGACTTCTCTAGTCACTCTGATCATACTTTAGGTAACTTTGGGGGGTCTCCGACTTCTCCTTCTGTACGTTACATACATTTTCGGCTTGCACAAACACAATATACCCTTTGTACCATACGGTACAGGGTATAAAAAGCTAATATAATGATGCAACTTTTATCTCAAAATGTAAAATTCTATTGCTACATGAAGAGTGCAAAATCGTCGACAGAGTTAAGATATTCATATTTTTCTGATTTTTTTGTTTTCTTTCTATTTTCATAGTTGAGCACTTTACGCCAGCGATTAATGCATTGATACAGGCCAAACTTGGCGTTATCATCGATAGACACAATGCGATTATCGATTTGTGCACGGATCTAACGCAGCAGTTTACCGTTATCGTTTTAATGCATTTCCTTTCCGCAGCTTTCGTTTTATGTTCCACCATTTTGGATATTATGTTGGTAAGCCTGGACTGTAGCGACTTTGGCATGAGCGTGCAAAAGTTTTTCGCTGTTTTTGCGTACCTCAGTCAGAGCCCCGCCCTTGCTCACTTTCTCTATGTGTGTGAGTGTGTATGTGTCTGTGCGTCAGTGTGTGTGAGTGTGTGTTACATGGTTTGTTAGCATGATGCAAAGAATTTTACAAGGTGACGCAAACAAGTGCGCAAACAATGGCGGCTCCGGGTTCACTTTTTGTATGGTAGCTACATGAAATAGTGGACCGATTTAGATCAAACTTCACATAAATGTTAAGACTTACTCTAAATTAAAGTGACATAAATTTGGTTGTATTTTAAAAAACAAAAAAGTATTTCTAACAATAACTATTCTCATACAAAACGTTTGTTTGGAAGGAGCATGTTGTATTGAACTAACATACAAATGTTAATTTACAGATGCAGGCATAAGCAAATGTAAAGGAACATTTGTATGTGAATTCATTACAGCATGCTGCTCTCTGCTGCTGCCATACAAAACAAGGAAATATATACAAGGAAAAACTTTTTTGTTTTTTTGAATATCGCAACCAAATTTATGTCTGTTTAATTTAGTGTAAGTCGTAACATTTATGTGAAGTTTGATCCAAATCGGTCCGCTATTTCATGTAGCTACCATACAAAAAGTGAACCCGCTCTCTTTTGGGAGAGACACGAATAACGGACCTGCGCGTTGCGTGACCTTCTTATTGTTGGATCATGGTTTGTTAGTTGGCTTTAGTGGCGCATGAATGTTCGTGTGGCAAAAAGTTATTAATGCGCCTTTCACACGTTGCCCCAAGCCTATAAGCTGGAGCCGGAGGGTGCAACGTTTTGAGTGAATATGCACGTGTGTACGGGTTGCTAAGGTAAGGGTCGTGCTGGGATTTATATTTAAAGTTTTTCACTTAAGTGAGCAAACAGATAAATGTAGAATAAATTACAATCATACCATAAGGCCTATACGCAGCATCCCAAATGGGACGTTATTTTTATATGATTTTTTGCGATTCCGCGCGAAATATTTCGTGCTGCGTAGACCCCTTTAAGGCAAACATTTAAAGGCATGACTGCATTGAACTTTGATAAGCCGAGCGACTAAGTGTCAAATAAAAAAAAAAATAATATGAATGAGCTTGTTCGGCACTGACAAAATGTCATCAAATATCTATTTAAAATATCTAAAGAATTTTAAAAATACCTGCAGTCGTTTCAATGACTGCAGCTCAAAATGTGTTGCATACTTTGCTAGAAAAAGCTTAAAGCTTGGCTTTTAATTATTTCCAGTTTCTGCAGAAGTTTATGTGAAGCTTGTATTTTTTCTGTTCGCCTGATATTTGCTGGAAATTGACTTTTATGCAATTTGCATTGAAATGGAACTAAATTTAATAAGAAGAATATTTTATTTAGTTTGGCTTGCAATTAGTAGACCTAGGGATAGTGAGCTACGCCAAATAGTATTAAAAACTAGTACTAAGAATCATTTACAGTCATGGACAAAATTGAGAGCAGAACATTTAAAAAAATATACAACCCTCAGTTAAACCGACCTGTTTATATTTTATGTTCTAATATTGGAGCTATATTAACTAAACTATATTTTTATTGTATTTTTCGGTTCGTGTTGCACTTGCTATTCGCGGTTACTTTTATTTTTTTGTTAAAGCACTAATTTTTAGCATTCTCTATTGTTTGTAAAGTCATTTTGCGCATACAAATTGTCACGATGGGTGGCCGAAACGAAGTGCCCTTAAAAATGCGACAATTAATTATTGAAGATCGTCAAAAAGGGTTAAGTTTACGCAAAATCGGTAAAAATTCTCGGTTTCAAAAACTTGCGTGGAAAAAATTAGTACAAAATTTACAGAGTCGCACCAATTCAGAAATTTGCCGAGCCACGGTCGCAACCGTACCACAACCATGCGAGAAGATACGCTTAGTTGGCCAAATCAAGTTGAAATCGAATATTTCGAGATCGGAAACCAAGGAGCAACTCTTGTTACCAGATAAACAAATGGTGTCTAAAAATATAAAAGCACCAATGTATTTGGCATTTTTTTTTTGGTTTTGTTTTTTACATGAATATTCTATTAAACAATAATATCAAATTTGTTTGCTACTACCTAGGAGAAGGTTCTCAAATTATAAGAATGCATTTCTCAGACTGTCTGAGCTAGTTATAACTTGAAAAACTTTTCTTTTAAAATTTAAATTAAAATTTTTTTTAAGTTATTTACAATTTATAAAGCAAAAAAGACCATTGTATTTCTTAGTTACCAGGTAAAAAAAGCAAAGGACAAACCCTGAGATTTCAAACTTAAACAAATTATGGTTTTCGAAAACTCTGAATTTACAAAAATTATTAATTGCATTACAAACCTATATAAATTTTAGCGAATTATTTTACGATAATATGTACCCCGGTTTACAAAAATTTATGCCTAAAATAACTATAATAATAAATAATAAAAGTTCTCCATTAGAGTGTTAGGCCAACTTTCTGTTGTTAAAACTTCAGAGATATTTAAATTATTTTCAAAATTGAAATTTTCAAAATATATTTTAAGGCATAGAAATATTTTTAATCAAGCAAAAAAAAATTATATTATTTTATATTAAATCCCTAAGACTCAAAAACATTATGTGACGTCGCACAGTGGCACGGAAGCCGAAAAAGCGTTGCAAAAATCATATTTTCTAAACCAATTGAGATATTTTAATGAATTAAATTGTATTTGAAAGAAAAATGTTCAGGCTTTAAAATAAGTACTCAAAAATGGTGATATGATATCCGAGAGCTGCGCAATATGTTGCGGAAGTTGGATTTTGTTGCCTGTGCAACATTTCCCATTGAAAATATGTAAGTACATATTTTTTCATTTATAAAGAAATTTTGATGATATTTTTTTTTGTTCATAATTTTATGTTTCAGTAAATAAATTTAATTTAACAATGCTTTTTTATTATAATATCTTACATAATGTGTCTTATCAGTAGTTTTTTTTGTAAATAAACATCCACATTTACATTTCAAGGAATATCTAAAAGACTTCACATTTCTTTTGAATAACTACTTGTAAATTCTGTATAGGATCTCACTTGTCTAAGGGATGCAACTAGTGGATCTGAAGATCAAGCTAAGTCCTTTTAGCCAGTTTTCGTGTTTCTCAATAAAATTTTCTCGGCAGCGATGCCACTTTTTTTTTATTCGGAAGTGAATTAGATTAAGTTTGCCTCTTAAGGTATCAAACTTCTCCATATTTGCTTCCTCAACGTTAAGTTCTTTTCTGATGGCCGAAATGAATTCATTCGCGCTTTTGGAATTGCTGAACAATTCAAATAATTTTACGTTTACCAAAGACATCGTTACACTTATAAAATCAATATATTATATTTAAAAATACGTTTCACTGCAATGTGTGTTCTTATAAAGTCAAAAGAAAACTATGATGTTTCTGAAGTATTCAGGCAATATATACAAATTTTAAGCCTATAGCCAGAAAACGTGTAACAGGTACAAATTAAATTACATTAAATGTTTTAAAACTACCTGGACACACAAAAAAAAAAAAAAAAATGGGATGATTAATCCTTTTTTTTATGTCACAGGTAGGCTTTATTTTATTGTAAAGTGAAAATATAAACAATCAGTTCTATATTTAGTGGCTGCATCTACTACGTGTTCTTCTTCTTATACCTGTGTCAGAATATTTTGGAGTTGGGTTTCTGGACTTTTACTGGCCTTACAGCCAAATATGCAAATTTATGCAGTCAATTTTTATAGAGCAAGTAAATAAATTATTAACAAAACCATTTATGTTAAAACCAAAATTGTAATGGTTGTAATTGGTCCAAATATAGTGGTTCAGGTAGTAGGGAAGTATTGAAAAAACCAGACAAGTTACGAAGTCATTTTTGTCTCTTTTATATTTCAGTTTCATACACCTTTTAATAGAAACCAAGAAAATAGGGATTGGTTGCGTAGTTTTTCCACAAAACAATCTTAAACACGAATTTTTATTCCAAAAATTGCGATTTTTTTCAAAGTTGAAAATATACTCCACTTTGAGCGGCTGTAACAACTAAACTATTCATCCGAATTGAATAAAATTTTTATTTTCCCTGGGAAATTCTAAATCAGATGCATGTATTACCTTTACAAAATGATGTCATCGCAAAATCGATTTTTGCAACGCTTTTGAGGCTGGCGTGCCACTGTGCGTCGTTTGCGTTACCGAGTTTCAAGCAGAACCTCTTCTGAGTCACATCACCTTCAAATTTTTTCATTACGCTTTATCAAAAATTGCCGTATTAAAGCACATACCAGGCGAACAGAAATATCAAAAGCTTGGTTAAAAGCTGCACAGCAAACATAAATATTTTGAGCTCAGCTGAAAGCTTCTAGAACTATCCAAGCCAGCAGCTAAAAGTATGCTACACTTTTTTTTCACAAATTCTTTATGCATGTGCTCGACACCATTTTGCTGATGACTGGCAAACCGCTTAAGCGATTTTTAAAATTTAAACGCCATTTTGTAGGTTTAATATTCAAACAATAATTCATTTGAGTTAAAGATTGAAAACTGCATTTATATGCAATTGCATAAGCTGTTGCATAATTAAAATCAAACAAAAACTTAAATGCAATTTGTCATATTTTGTCTCTTCTTGCTTACTTACTCTCTATCTTTCTCTGAACGTAGAACACGTCCTCGCTGAGCGGCTTAACCTACATCTGCTACAGCATCGCCGCCTTGACGCAACTCTTTCTCTACTGCTACGGTGGCAATCATGTCAGCGAAAGTGTTAGTAAACTAATCTTGTGATAAAATTTTAATTACACAACAAAATGTCTTCCATATCCCAAACATGTCCCGAATCAGAGTGCTGCTGTGGCGGACACGCTCTATGACATTGAGTGGTATAAATGTGATGTGAAGACTAGAAAAATGATTTTAATGATGTTGCGACGAGCTCAGCGCGCAAAAACAATTGCGGTGCCATTTTTTACGCCATCATTGCCGGCGTTCAGATCGGTATGTATTGTATCTTTTGGGCTTGCTCTGCTAGCCGGATATGCTTCGTTGCTTTGATTATGATAATAAATGTTTATTTTTCATTTGCTTGTTTTTTTTTTCTTCATTTGGTTTTATTTTTTTTGCAGATACTCAGCACAACTGGCTCATATATCACCCTGCTAAAGACATTTTTGTAAGCCTGCTTATACAGCATGGCTGCTGGCCTACGCAGCGTATGATTGATATGCGTTTATGTTAGAATTGCCCGCTCAGAAACAGGCATTTGCTTTGTTTGTAATTTGTATTTGCCATTTGGTTTTGTACACTCAATGTTGTTTGTTTAAATTAAATATAAAATACATATAAAATAAAATAAAATATATATACAAAAAAATAAAGAAAAAGCACAAAACTAAGCCATAAATAAAAAGTGTATGTTTTAGCCATGAATTATGTGGCAGCAACAAGTTGCCTGTTCTTTTATGCCCCCAACGTAATTATTGTATTCAAATATAACCATCTGTCGCTAACTCTGCTTCAATCAGTGACGTAGATAGGGCAGGGATTTAGGCGTGCAGGCTCCATTCATGAGCTCATGAGAAATTATGTAGTCATAAGAAAAATAAATTTTTATAATTTTTGCGGAATATATACTTTTTAAAAAAGTAACGATTTGTTAACCGTATGGTACAAAGGGTATATTAAGTTTGTGCAAGCTAAAAACGTATGTAACATATAGAAGGAGTTGTCGGAGAGACAAAGTTACCTAAAGTATGATCAGGGTGACTAGAGAAGTCGATATACCCATGTCCGTCTGTTCGTATGAACGCCTAAATCTCAGAGATGGTAAGAGCTAAAGCAACCAAACTTTCAGATTAGATCCCTTATTATTCCATAGGAGACAAGTTTATTTTATTTTTTTGATATCGGGGTTACATTGTATAGCTCCCCTAGGGGTGTTTTAAAGGACCTCGAAAAAAAACCAAAAGTTTTAGATGGATAACTCGGTTGTTTATAAAGATTTCAAAACCAAATTTGGCAGCACTGTACCAAATTTGATCAAAATTCGTTTACTATATCTTAGGAGCAATAGGTGTTTGGTGCAAAATTCCATTTTTTTTGTTGTTTGTTTTTAAAAGTATCGTAACCAAAGGCCAAAAAAATATCTTTTGGAGTTCGTAAGCAATATATCGGTTTTGATTGCAATGCTGTGGTACAGGGTATCCCAAAGTCGTCCGCGCCCGACTTTAACGTACGCCATTTTTTTTTTTAATAATCAAAGTTGTTAATCAAATTCACAAAAAGGAAAGAATTACCTTTTTTGCCGCAATTGTTGTTGTAATAAACAATAGAAACAACATTAACTTTTCACTTCACTTTATAAACAGTCCGGACGCATCGGCCGGTGGAGTGGTAGAGATCGTGCCTCTCTATCGCTTGTTCCGCGCTCTCGCTTGCACGCTCAGCTTAGGCGGAACGTGACAATGAGTCATACATTTTCGTGCGTGCTGCTGGCGTTCATCGATTTATAAGACGTTATCACGTCAATAAAACAACTTGCGAGTATTGTAGCAGTTTATTGGGGGTGATACATTTTTCCTACAGCTTCTAAAATTGACACTAAATTTTTTATTATAAATTATAATTTATAAATTTTATTATTATTTAATTACCTCAAATGTAGGCTTAAAATTATCCTCTGCCATTTGCATTTCGCCTTTCAATTCGAATGATAAGGAAAGCTCCGTCGGCTGTCTATATTTTTTTGCCAAAACTTCGAGAACTTGTATTTTTTTTGGCAAATCTATTGGCAAGGCATTCTCCACCTTCTTAAGAGCTTTTGCCAATGTTTCATTGCATTTGTATGGCATGTTTTGTTTTTTGAACTTATTTTCCATTTGCAATTTTTTCTCACGACTTTTTCTTTTCCTTATTCGATCTTTTTCTCTCTTCTCTTCAATCAACTTTTCATTTTTTGCAGCCAACGCTTTCCATTTCTTTCTGGTCTCCTGCATTCTGACTTTGTTTTTCATTTTAAAGCTCTTTAATTTTAAAGGATCTTCCTTGAATCCCTCTCTCCATCTTTTGCATCGCTCTTTATTTTTGTTATCGTCGCGTTTGCTCATCTAAATACAAATAATATGTGAGCATATTAAAAATAATTTATATTAAATTACAAATTTTTAAACTTACGATGTAGCACGTGACCAACTTCCAAAATTTGTATTCTTATTTTTTTCAAACAAGGTTTTACATGCTTCACATACAAACTTCGTTATGCATCGTATCTCGATATTCATCAAAACCGACTTGATGAAAAATAATCTCCCTATATAACTTTGACCCGCCACTTCGTCTACTTGGAAGCTGGGGACGAATTATTCAAAACTTTGAAATCTTTTTTAATCCGCAATTAAAGCTCGCCACTTATGTCGTGAGCCGATTTAACTTTGATCAGCCATTTGAAGAACTATAAAATCCTTTTTTAGAAGCACGTACCAACACCATAAAACGAAACTTCATGTAAAATTTCAGACCCTTAGCTCCTACCGCTGGGCCTGTGCGCTGATCGCGAATCCGTCAGTACGCCAGTCCGGTCAAACAGCTCTATATGTAAGTTCCTGAAGAGAGAGTTTGCAAAGGCACCAATTTAATTTCGTCGTGTCGCCTGTAAGAGCTTAAATTGATGATGTTGTGGAGCCCATAAGTACATAGTACATGAAAGAGGCGATGTTTCAGTTAACTAGGCCTAGGATAATTAGTGGCAAATATCAACACAAACTTTATCTGCGTACGCATCAACTTTTTTGGTCTCCGGGATCTAGTTTTTTAGAAGGCAAGACGGACACGATCATAATAATTTGGCTGTCTATAATTTTTTGTCACGTCAAAGATTATTTCAATGATTGTACACATTTATAAAACCCTGTCACCTTGCTGCAACTAAATGTCTCGCAAGTGAAGGCGTCGCGTCCATCATTTTATGGTCTAAGCTGGTTGGTACGGCTGCCTTACTTTTTGAGCTTTGCGTTATTTTAAGTAACTACTTACACTGGAATATTTATTATTATTCTCTGGTTAATTTTAATTAAACAATCGCTTGATAGTTATAGTTTAAAAACGCGTTCTTAGTGCTTGGCTTTTTCTTTATTTTTGTTTGAAAGTAATAAGGAAATCGTGTGACCATATAGCCCATTAGAAATAAGCCTACATGTCGGTATTAAAATAAAATACCAGATATAATTAAGGAATATTTTATGAATACGGTGGAAACAAAAAGTACTGGCTTTCTTGCAATTAAATTAATTTTTAAAAACAAATATAAATGATAGTAAGCTTTGGTAGGATGTTACAAACTTAAAACTAGAGAATAATAGTTTTATTTAATAATTAATTCTCATAGACTGATATATTTTTAATAAGTTTTAATAAGTAACAATAAGGATCTTTTTACAAAAATCCCAAATATTTTGTTTACCAACAATGAAAAACCTTTTTTTTAAAAAAAATACATATTAGAAATGAAAACAATTAATTTATTGCAACTTTTGTCTAAATTGTAAAGGTTTTATCACAAGCCAAAATTATAATAAGTAAGTTTATCACCGTCGACTTTAATATCTATAGTTCAGATTCTATACAAAAGGCCTGGACCACTTTTAGATGTGCAACCAATGGATAGTTTTCCGCCATATTCTTCTATTCAACTGGCGTTTGACATCGCTATAGAGTACACTCAAAGTAATTCTACATAGCAAACGTTTTGTTCACATCTTCCGAAGTAGTTGATGCAATGAGTATTAGCTGTCGCTTTGCCAGTTGAACAATGCGCACATGTAGTTCTTCGGCCCTAGGCAAACGACACGTTGGGGCCAATGCTTGCATTAAATATTTAAAGCCCGCTCCCTCAATGATCTCAAACGGATGCTTATCCATGCATACAAAATATGCCAATTTATCAAAAAATGTAAGTTTCGCCATGTTGCATCTGCGGAACAACCAACAAAAGTATGTATATATGTATGTATATATTATATAACCTTTTAAACAATTCTACTTACAAGTCGACTTCAGGCTTATAAGACACAGGAAGCGCTGTCAGCTGATCGAGCTGTTCTGCCTCGGATTTTATATAGGTTTTGCTCTCAAATTCTGTGCCTTTAAAGCGCAACTCTGCGTTGTGAGCTGCTGCTTCTTTATGGATGTGCTGTGCGATCTTGTCCGAAATGCCTATACTGGTTATGTCCACAAACTTTTCTTGTGAGCTTTGATTCATCTGAGCCAAATGAGCGATCCATGCGCCCAGTTCTGCGGCACTAGGCATACGATTCATGGGAGACAATGCATACATTAGTTGTTTAAAACCTTCACCCTCAATGATTTCCAAGCCATGCCCATCGATGCATACAAAGTAAGCCAATTTATCATGGAATGCTAGCTGTGTTGAAGATCGCACGTTGTATCTGCTGCCCAGTGTGCATAGTTGCATTATATTTAATAGGAACATTATGGCAGTTTAACTTACGAGTCGCCCTCTTCTCCAACAACGCTAGGTTCGAATTTAATTATGTCCTCGTCGCCAACTGCATCTGAATTTGTCTCCTCTGTGGTCCAATATGCTTGTACATTCGCATCATTTAGAACAGCGGTCTTCACCGATTTGCGCGCATCCGACTCATGTAAGCCTAATATATGCAAACGTTTTTGTAATTTCGCATAATTATATGCTTCCCGTTTTCTTTTCCTTTCATTTTCAATTTTTTCAGTAGTTAAATTTTCTACTCGTTTACTCTGCCGTAACTTTTCAATTCGTTCTAGTGATAAGTTTTCAATGCGTCTTTTTCCCAGCTCTCTTTGTTTTATGCTTGCTCTTTTGCGTTGTTCGGCAAGTCTAATTTTTCGTTCCTCATCACTAATATCTAATTTTTTTCTACCCATTTTGTATTGGTTATTAGTTTTGAATTAAGATTTTCTCAGTTAAAAGTGTTTTTAAATTATAAAATAAGGCAGAGGAAAAAGTTAGGGATGAAAATAATTTCGGCATAGTCGGCTATAGCAAAAATCGATTGTTCGATAAGATATTGAGTGCGATAAAGTAGAAAAACTTATCACCGATATATTTTAGCTAAGACTATTAACGTATATATTTGTTTGAATCTACTTTTTAAATATTTATTCACTCCTACTAATTTTAATAATACATATGTTGTAAATTTACAACAATGTTCATTAATGTAGTAAAAATCCGTAGCAAAATGAATTTTAAACTTTTTTTGCCTTGACTTTCACACCCTTTGGAAACTAAATTTAAATTAAATACGCTATAAGCTACCTTTATGTAAGAAAGGAATAAATAAATACTTTTCTTGCTATGATTTTTCAGCTAAACAATTGTAATTTATGTTGCTACTTTTTGTAAAAAAACCGAAAACAAATATTTTAATTTGATGTATCGATATTAGGACCAATGATACCATTTGCACATCGATAGCAATAGATGGCGTTGCCACCTGCCTGTCAACAAATAGCATCGAGTACAAAAGTAAAATATTTCAACATTCGAAAAAAAACGCGCGACGCTAATAAAATTAAGACGCTTTGATTTAATAAAGTTAAAAATTATTATTAGAAATGTCTACAACGTCGCACAAACGCGTTAAGCATGCAAATCGCATGGACTTGCCACACTTAATGAGTACTGTGCCTGCGGAACACCAAGATCCCATCAAGCAAATGTGCCTGAAAATGATGTCCCATGATGCTTATGGCAAACCGTGTGTATTTTGTTTGTTTTTTTTGTAAAACAGCATTGTAATGCATATTATTTTTAGTTATGAATGGACCACGCGTGATTTTGACATGGGTGCTCCACTTGGCCGTGGAAAATTTGGACGCGTCTATTTGGCGCGCGAACGCTACTCACATTACATGGTGGCCATGAAGGTCATGTTCAAAGAGGAGCTGCGCAAGGGCAATGTGCAGCGACAGGTGCTGCGTGAAATTGAAATCCAATCGCGATTGAAGCATCCACATATACTGCGCCTACTCACCTGGTTCCATGATGAGTCGCGTATTTACTTGGCGCTGGAGATTGCCTCCGAGGGTGAGCTTTTTAAGCACTTGCGCAACGCACCCAATCATCGTTTTGACGAGCCGCGCGCTGCTAAATACACATATCAAGTGGCCAATGCTCTTAATTATTGTCATCTCAATAATGTTATACATCGCGATTTGAAGCCAGAAAATATATTATTGACTGCCGCGGATGATGTCAAATTGGCTGACTTTGGATGGTCTGCACATACGCCAACTAACAAACGCAAGACGTTGTGTGGTACCTTGGATTATTTACCACCTGAAATGGTGGATGGACGCACCTATGACGATACTGTGGATCAATGGTGTTTGGGCATACTTTGCTACGAGTTTCTGGTAGGCAATGCGCCTTTTGAGGCCAACACAACAGAAAATACATACGACAAAATTAGACGTCTTGCAATCAGCTATCCAGCACACATGTCCAAGGGCAGCAAGGAGCTCATAGCAGGCGTAAGTTAAGCCAATATAAGAAAAATGTCTACTTATTGAAAATATCTTGTTATAGCTATTGCGGCGCCAGGGACAGGGCCGCATATCCTTGGTTGATGTCATGACAAACAACTGGGTCAAGGAGGGTATGGCGCTGCGTAATGAGCAGCTAGCCGTTCGTGGCAAGGAAAACTTACAACTTAATTAAGTTCAGTTATTTTTTACTTTTTATTTTAATTTTTGTAATAAAACTTATCCAAAACTTTTTAACAACTAAAATTCCAAGCAACACCAAGTTTGTGTTCTCCTTTTATTGGGCTTCTAACATCAAGGCCCGCATGATAAGTAACATCCATATTTTCAGCCAATTGTGAATTTAATACCAATCCAAGAAAACCATCAGATCGTACCTTAGCTTTAAATAACCAATTTTCGGCAAGTTTATATTGACCTCCTATGGCAAACTTTGGCCCATCGTCGCGGTAGAGATTCATTTTGAGGGCCAATGCCCAGCTTTCGCCAATACGTTGAAATACTGAACCGCGCCAATCTCTAAAATTTTCCCTACGTAGATAGGAAGAGTAATACATATATTTAGACAACAAGAGACCAGCCCAAATGTTCTGTGATGCAATTGGGCCGTGCTCACTTACCATTTGAGGCCAACTTCTGTTCTGCCATTATAGTAGCCCAAAGCTAGTGCGTACATATCGAAGTTTTTGTTCTCCATATCAAATGTGGTACGAAAGCCCAGTAGGAAATTTTTGGTGGCTTTTACTGCAATGCAACCCAAAAGTCTTGGTTCATTAACCACTGGCACTATGATTTCCGCGTCAATGGGCATAAGATTTAAAGCCACCCGTAAATTACAGCTTAGATCACTTTTTTGAGAACATTATTATAAAGATCTACTGAATATACGCCATTAACGTACTTACCTGCCATTCACGCCATACTTGGCCAATAAGCTGGATACCAATGAACCTTTATTAAAATCCGTATGCGCTGTCACCTCGGTACTGAGCATATCATTAGTATACCAGTTTTGAGCTAGATCAATAAACTCAAATTTCTTGCGCAGACCTAGCCCCCCAATTAGGGTTTTATCTCTTAAAAGATTTCCAAATGAACCAAAAACTAGACTCTTGCTCTCGCTGGTTCCACGAAATTGCCAAATTCCCATTCTATAACCATTTAGAAGGCATTCCTTGGCACAAGCACCAATATGAAAATACATTGGAATTTTGCGCTCGAATGGAGCACTTCTAATCCAGTTCCAGTCCCTCTCTTCATCATCGTCATTGTCGTCGCCTCTACCCGTACGTTCGGTACGTTCCTTACTTTGATTCTCCGAGCTGGAAGACTGCAGAAGTATATTTTTGTTAAAAAGTTGTAGAACCATATGTTAGGAATAAATCACCTGTGCTGCGGAAGTGGTTTCTGTTTTTGATTTTCCTTTGGACCCGCTCTCTGGCTGTGGCGCCCGCGTGGTTTCTTTTTGGTGCGCCGGCTTGGGGTCTCTCTGGGACGCCTGCTTGGTGTTTTTCTGGGTTGGCCGCTTGGTATCCTTTTGCGGCGCCTCTGACGTCTCGTTTTTCGCAGCTTCCTGGGTTTTTGACGTGGACGCCTCATTGGTGTCTTTTTGTGTTGCCTGCTTGCTTTCTTTTTGGTGCGCCTGCTTAGTCTCTCGCTCTCTGGTATCATCTTTTTCTTCTGCCTCGGAGCCCGGCCGACTTTTAGAAGTGGGCCTGCGTATGTATTGGGACATACGGTGAGACTTGTGTGTTCGACGACCGCCTGGGTGTTCTGCCATGTTTTTAAATTTAAAATTTAGAATTATCTCTTAGTGAGTTATATTATATTTATAATTTTTTTTTTGAAGTTGCTGACTTAAGCCTACTTTTGATAGTCGATCGATATCTTTGAATTGTAAATATATTACAAAACTCAGAGAAGAGGAACATTATATTGCCCAACCCCAGACGTCGAGAGAAAAGCATGGGCCCAGTGGTGACAATCGTTAATCCCTTTTTCCCCAAGGTATTTGAATGTTTAATACTTTTTCAAATCTACCAATCTTTTAGAAAGCTGCGGGCACGGGAGGAATTCTACAGATTTCCCGCGTGAGATTTGTGCGTTTATCCTCAGCATTCCCTTAGCTGTCTGCAAATACTGGGCACTAGCGGAAGCATAACCACTGATTGGCGTTTCAGTTTCCTCCACCTTCACGACCATCCAGTCAGCGGATGGAAGGTGGGGATTGCAACGCTGCAGCATCTTGAGGATCTTCTCCGGCTCCTTGAAGGAAGCCGGGATCCACATAATGGCCCGAGGTCTACTAGGTACGTCCTGCCAGTCTACTGCGACTAGAAAGGACCGCTTTGTAAAGCTCTGCCGATCTGGCTCCTTCACAGGCAATCACTTTAACAGTGCAGACTGGTGGCGGGCCTGGATCTGCCTCCAGAGTTTTTTATCCAAAATTTAAGCTGATAGAATTAAATCTCAGAAACGGATCTTATTGTATACATATATTCCAGATTTAAATCGAACCAACACAGAAAATATAAAAATATAGCAAAAATTCTTAAGATGATCTGAAACTTAAGAATCTATGGCAATGCCAATGCCAAATTTGTGACCACCATCTTTTAAGTTCTTGCCATCAATCATAGTGGAAATTGAAAATGTCAGGCCTCTGAGTAGCTTTTTTTGGAAGCCCAATCCAATATGCACATCATTAAATACTTTAGCGCGTATTAGAGTTTCATCATATAAATGAAATATTAAACCAGCACCAAAAGCTATATCTCCTACATCGTCTCGTTTTTTAATGGCGCCTTCAGCTTTGGAGAATTGTAAAGCCACATCTATTTTCTTGTGCACTTTACAGAAAGCTGTGGCCAGCCAGTTGTCATTATCGATGCTGCAAATTTTAATAGAAAAAGTTTATTAGACATTTCAAGCTTAGGCAGGAACTTACAGCTCTCCATGCAATTCCAAGTATTTGTTGGCCCAACCCAGCGCAGCGCTCCAGACAGGTAAATTAGCTCCGCCAGAGTCATAGTGGAAGCTCAAGCCGCCCAAGATCTCTTTGTGTCCCAACACTATTGAAGCGTTCATAATCGGATTTGTATGCAAGCTAATATCGGATAAGAAATTGTAGCTTTTCCGAGCATAGCCCAACTTAAATTTACCATCTTTTTTGCTGCAATTATTACCACGATAGAATTCTTTTAACTTTTTATTTTAATACTTGCTGCTTACCCTGTAGGCGGCTGATAATTGCCTTCAAAACCCAACATCAGGCCTTTGGCCAATTTATCGCGCTGCATTATATCGCCATAGAGCCAGTTTGCTGTATTCCAGCGTTCTGTCAACGTAAGATTAAAATCTTTTATTTTATATCTCGTTTGCAGCGAACCAGCAATTTTGTTCAAGTCCTGATTCGTCATGTCGGTTGTAAAAAACTCAACTCCTGAGCTAGTCTTGGTCGTGCATTCCAGTTGCCATATTCCTCGATGATAGTTGCGGTTAAACAAACCGCGCGCTAGCGCTCCCAAATCGGAGTAGACTGGTGGTACCATGATTGTGCAATTAAATTAAAGATTGGATTAAATTTTTAACAAAATTTTAAAATGTGTCTCAATAATGGAGAGGCATAAATGACAGATGTTAAAATATAATCTCGGTTTACTTTGATTTAATACAAAAAGCATTTTGCAATTTTAAAAAAGCGAATGACCTCGAGATCCTTGCCAGCAAAGTTGGACTCTCAATAAACGCATCCAAAACCAAAGCGATGCGCCTCAACCACACCAGCCAAGGTAGCATAACCATCTGCGGGAACACTATCGACTTTGTCGATAGCTTCTCATACCTTGGTACCACAATATCCACCAGTGATGGGGTGGATGAGGATATAGAGAATCGTCTCAACAAAGCGCGATCAGCATTTGGATGCTTGTTCCGCATATGGAGAAACCAGCAAATAAGCAGAATAACAAAGCTGCGAATCTTCAACGCGTGCGTCAAATCCATCCTGTTGTACGGCAGCGAGACGTGGCTGACCCCGCCAAGAATGATGTCGAAACTGCAGTCATTTGTCAACAAGTGCCTAAGGATTATATGCGGGATTTTCTGGCCCAATCGGATATCAAACGCAGAACTATGGCACTGTACAAGTGAAGTGGCGTAGAATCGGACATGCTCTCAGCAAACATCGAAGCAGCATTGTCAGGATGTCCCTGGACTGGAACCCTCAAGGAAGCAGACGAGTGGGAAGACCAAAGGCAACCTGACGACGTACAATACTTAACGAACTGTCTCTACACAACATCAGCTGGGACACAGCAAAGCAAACTGCGCCTAACAGAGTCCGGTGGAATGTTCTTGTAGAAGCCCTAAGCTCCCTGGAGGAGTACTAAAAGGAAAAAAAAATAAAAAAATTTTAAAAAAGAATGTTTCAAATACAGCCCAAGTTATCGTTCGCTCTAGGATATCTGAATATAATCGTTAGATGAAAACCCATAATCAATCAATTTATGTATAAATTATTCCTCTTTCAAAAAAAGTACTCCGTAAGCGTTTTGGAATTCTATTTGTTTTCGAAGACAGCCGCTTTTATAGGGCAGCAGATCGTGCCGAAGGAATGTTATACATCAGGCGGTTTCCCGGTAACGCGTTGGTATGTAAAAGAGAAACTGCCAAATTCTTCAAAGGGGCAATGCGGCACGATACGGACAAGGGTCTACAAACTTGATCTTGTTTCCCTAGCATTGCACTTCTGGTTTAAAAAATAAAGCAGCATAGTGAACTGGTAGTTTACTGGTCATTTACAGATGTTACTCCATTCCAGATATCGTGAGAAGTCTAGCTATATTGCATATTCTTTTAAAAGTTACGCCAAAAATTTTGTACACCAGCCAAGACTCCTGGGAAAGCAGTCTCAGGGTCGTGGCTGGCATTACTCTAGTCTAAAAAATTGATTAAATCATTGCCAAAAGAATTATTTTGATTTTTCATTTATTTTTAAATGCATAACGAAAGAATAAAATTTTGTTAATTACTTTCGCTCTCCTCTCTAAATATATTATGTAAATTTTATATATACTTTGCAAAATGCGCCATTGCGATGTTTCTTGTTTGCTCTCCCGCTATCTTTAGTGGCACAGCAAAAATAACGCAGCCTTTTGAAAGATTTTACTTTTGTTTGTTTTAATAGGTTTGTTTGTATTTACTTTCTGTTTTGTCAACAAAAATTGGTATTCACTTAACAAAACAAATGTCCAATGAGCGACAGTGAGCGTACCCTTTAGCCTGTAGTACTTGCTGGCAGTGTATCTTTACAAGCTCAGAGGGGTCAGTTGACGATAACAAAAAATGTACACGCTAAACATGAAGATTCTTTTTGAGTGTTTTTGTTTGGTTTTACATTAGATTTATTTAGTATGTTTTGCTTTTTATTATTGCTGCAATTGTTATTGTTGTTTGCTGGCTTTTGTTGTTGCAGTAGTGGCTGTTGTTATATAACTTTCGACTTATTGCTGGCTGCGCATATTTCTTTTATAATATGTTTCTAACTGATTCGACATTTAAGCCTCGAGTTCCAAGCCAACGCCAATCTTGTGGCCGCCAGCATTAAAGTTCTTGCCATCGACCAATGTGGACAAGGTCAAGGTAACACCATCGCGCAACCTCTGTTGATAGCCCAAGCCAACTTGGCTGGCATTGTTAACCTTGGCGCGCACGCTAGCATCATCATCCAACTGAAATTTAGCACCAATAGCGAACTTGGTGTTGCTGGTGCCAGAGGCCCAAGACAATTGTACGCCTACATCAAGTTTGTCCGAAGTGCGTTGGAAGATAGAGCCGCTAAACTCCTGGCCATCATTGCTGTAAAATATTAAATAAACTTAAAAATTTACACTTAACTCGAAACTGGCTGCAAGTACTTACACAGCTGTGTGCAAGACAAAGTCCTTGGTGGTGTAGCCGAGAGCAAAGTTATTGGTGGTCAACTTGGATTGTTGTGTATCGAATGCGGTTTGGTAGCCGGCCAACCAGCCCTGGTAGCCCAGCACAGCAGAGGCATTGATCAAGGGACCCTTCAAGTCAATGTTGACATCGGAATCGGCCTTAACATTCTCATGACCGTAGGCAACCTTGAATTTGCCGTTCTTGTTGCTGCAAGCGCAAGAGATTTGTTAATGATTTTTTTTGTAATTAGTTATAAGTTAAGAAAATAACCTACCCGGACTGTGGCGCAAAGTTGCCCTCCAACGACAGCTTAAGACCCTCAAGCAGCTGATCCTGCACAGCAACCTCAGTGAATAGAGTGTTGTCTGTGTTCCATTTCTCGGTAAGTGTCAGACCATAGTCCTTAACCTTGTATTTGGTCTCCAATGAGCCGAATACCTTGCCAGATTCTTGATTCGAGTGACCAGCTGTGTTGAATTCAATGCCCGAGGATGTTTTGGTTTTCAAATCCAACTTCCACAGACCAAAATTGTAACCTTTGCTGAAGATGTCACGAGCTTGTTTGCCCAAATCATTATATGATGGAGGAGCCATCTGTTTAAAAGCGTTGAAAGTAAAATTAGTAATATATGTTTATGCCCAGCTTTTTTATATAAAAGGCAGATAATTTCATGTTTGCTGGCAAAAATTGCACACGAATTAGGCGATAAGGCGCATTTATTATCTTATCAGTAAAAGCAACATCATACTTTGTTATAACACTTTATTATTTATAAAATATTAGCAAGTCGAGCGCGTTGCAAGTGAAATTAAAATTTGTTCGTGTGTATAAGAGAAAATTGGCAGCAAAATTTTGGCTGATCTCTTATACGTTAAAAATAAATGAAGCGTTAAAAAGTGAAAGAACTTTGCAAATATTTCCGCTGTTTCTTTGGCTAAATGTCAATTTAAACTAGACAAATAAAATAAAATTAGTTTTCAAGGCGCTTGCAACACAAATGCCGGCAAAGGGTTGCCATATCGCACGAAAAATATTTCAATGCGTGCGACTGTGTGTGTGTCTGCAGGTCAACGCACGTTTGTTGCGTTTTCTTTGAGAGCGTGAGAGTATTGCGCGCTCTGAGCGGGATCAAGCAAGATGTGGCAACATGTCAATCGATGACGCACTGTGTCCTCAATTTGTGTAACTCAGAGAAAATTGTAAACACAGAAGCTGCAAGAAGTGTATCAGGTAAACATTCGCCGAAAACCCACCTTGTTGCAAAATTTTCTTATAAACTCGGCAATTCCATTTTCCTCGCTCTTCATAGAAATGTAGTCTACTAAATTCATTTTTACCAATTTTTTAGACCTTTACGTTAAAGTAATGTAAAACCGACTTGATTGAAAAACGTTTACACAACTTTTATATTTGTTAGCTTCAAGTTTATAGTTGAATTTAAAAATGAGTTTGTGAGAGTCAGTGACATAAAATCATCGGTTGCTATGTTCAATTTCACACAGCTGCCCTTGTAACTTTTTTTTATTTCTATTCAAATTCTAAAAACCTTTTTTTTTAAGGTTTTTTTGATATTTTTTATTGGCAATCAACCGATACAAATTAGGTTATAATCCAATATTGATGAAAAATTATTCGCAAAAATAAAATTTAGTGTGTGATAGGGTCTAAAAACCTAAATTAAATACATACCTAGTTTAGTCATAAAATAAGTGCTAGATATAAATCCATCATATTCATGGGTTTTTTTTTAACTCCAAATCTATTATATATATTCATTATAATTTAATTTCACAGTAGAAAAGGTAACTAATTTAGCCTGAACTCTGTATTTAACAATTAAACTTCACATGTATTCATAATATCTAAGATTTAGTGAATTAAAATTGAAATTGAAAAACCTAAACCACAAATCTAAGTATTTTTTTTTTGTTTAGTACATTCCGCGTACGGATTCAATGCTTCTTTTTGTTTTAGTAAAAAAAAATATATTTAAATTAACAAAATAATTTTGTTGGAGTGCAATCGCGATTTCTAATGTCGTCACGATTATTGGACAGAGGCGTTTAAAAATTCGTTGATTAAATCGTAATCGTTCTTATGGATATTATACAAAGAAAAAACTCAAGACAATTTTTGTGACTTGTTGCATGCAGATGATTTGCAGAATAAATTTTATTTGCTCAAACTGCCCTTTAAATTTTTTACTAACAATTTACACAAAGTACTTTTTCTGACAAAGATATTTCTTTGTTAAGGGGTCTATGCAGAATGCAAAAAAATTTCGAACTGAATGACAAGACCACAAAAATCTCATTTGGGATATCCCATTTGTTTGCATTCCGCGTATAGGCCTTAAGCTATGAATAATTCGTTTTAAAGAAAATTCAATAGGCGCATGTGAAGCTAACTTTCATTCGATTATCCTAATGCCTGTCCCACGCTGCCCACGCATAGCTCAGCACAAAGCATACTTTTAGTACTTTTTCTGTCAAAGATATTCTTTGTTAGATATGAATGATTCGAGATTCAATAGGCGCATGTGAAGCTAACTTTCATTCGATTAACCATAATGTCAGTCCCACTGTGCTCAAGCATAGCTCAGCACAAAGCATAAATACCAACACCGTTATGTGCTTTGCAGTCTCTGTTTACGTTTTGTTGTTGTTTCCTACTTTAATTACCAGCCACAGCGATCAATGACCATTTAGCACACACACACTCACACCCATACATATAAATAATTGCACATTAGGTCTCCGCTTTGGTCTACTCTTCGTGTAGTTGTTGCTATTTGCTTGACGTCAAATAAAAGAATAAAAACACGCAGCTCACACAGACTAGGCACAAATATTGTGCACAGTTACAAAGAAAAAAAGTGGACCGACTTAAGTCGGAGGAGACCGAATATAGTATACTCTGTACGCTAATCAGCTTTAAAATTTTGGATAGGTGTATACAATGAAAATCTGTTTGGGAGGAATGGAAAGCGGTTCTAGTCCTAAAAAGGAGTAGCGCATTCGATGGAACGACAATCTGTATGAGGTTTATGGCATAGTCAAGTGATTCTTATGGTCAGTTAAGAAGTGAGCTTAACGCAAGAAGTCTATAGGCGGTCAGAGGGGCCCAACATAAGAAAACTGAACGCAAGTAAAGCACTTTTGATAAAATATCATGCCCGAAGCTCATAGGGCTGAACTCTGCAAAACATGTCAACGATGAAAAGATAAAAGTTCATAAACAAAAAAAAGAAAAACATCTAATTTTGATTTTGTCACCAAGCATGAATCAGTTTAGATTCGCTATCTGTGTGCTTTGGAGCTTCTGGTCTTTGTGAAGCGGGCGACCTTGAGGCATATTTAATTAGCAAGCTTATTTCCGAAAATTCTGGAAAAAATGGCTGGCAACAATCATACACAGACAAAAACAGCGAGAACTTCACAAATATTCTACACTGCAAAATTTAACTTGGTTCGCGAAAATAAACGTGTCAAAATCGACACACTCTTTGGTTACAGGGTACAAAAAGAACCAGAATGAGTCAATCAAGCTGTTCAATTATGAAAGAAAGGCAACGAACGACGGCACGTTGTGGCCGGTAGCCAAATGGCCGGGAAATGAGCAACAACAAATGAAAAAGCAACGAGAGAAAATGTGAATTTTTGCAACATGAGGAAGTTGGAAATATGGTCTAGGTACAAAAAAAAACGTATATATAGGAAAATGTCATGTGATGTAATCAGCAAGAAATTTAGAAAAATAGTGCAGAAATCAGCTTGGCCAGGTAATTTCACCAGCAGCTACTGACAGTGCATAAGGAAAAGGAAAAGACCTTGGCACAGTGACGTCAAAATTATTGAGTGAAATTAGACAGCACGAGGTTGCAAAAAGTGGGTGTGTTTGTTCCCCGCCATCTGTTACGCAACAGCTTCATCCACACTAACTATGGGCAGCCAGCTGACAAGGTATTTTGTATTGATTTTTCATGATGTCAGCCGGACGGACTTGAGTGTAACTCAAATAAGAGTTAAGCTCAAGGCTCAAGTACTCACTCACATGACCCTAGAACAGACAGTGCAAACAAAAGAGATCGAGAGAGGTTAAACAAATCAAACTTAAAAACAAACAATAATTGATAACACAAACGTTAAAGCAAAAATGTATAACAAATTAATCAAAACAATTTAAACGAGCGCAATGAGAGCGCAAAAAAAAAACATTTGACTTGTTACGTAACTGCTGTCTAGCATTTGCCGGTGCGTAGAAATGCACTCGATCCGCAAATGTGAGTGAGTTTTATTTTGTGCCTGCTTGTGCCGGTGATCATTAACGCGCCAAATGCGTATTGATAAGTAATCTCTAGATAATAATTATACGTAATGCCCAATCATTAGAATATTTATCAATTGATTAGTTTTTCCAAACATTTTGCTTAACAGCGTAGTTTGTGTTCGTGCATGTGTGTGTGTGTGTGAGTTCGTGACTACACGATTTTTACCTACACACGCATTTTGTTCCACTTGCCAATTTTTTTTCGTTTAGAGGTTATGAAATCACTTTCACTACAAATGCCTTTTTGCTTCAGATATTAGTTACTTTTTTGCATTGCTTGCGTTTGCATTGTATGCATGCCACTTTTTATATATTTTTTTTCTCTTGTTTTACTTACTTTTATTGAATTTTTTTACTGTTTTAAATGAGTGCGAAACGCAGGAACAAGACGACCACAAACGTATAGCACAAAAATTAATTTGCTACAGAACAGTGTGACCGCAAAACGTATTTGAACTAATACCGAATTTAGGTATAGCAAGAAAATACTTAAATACTCTCCGCAGCGTAGGTATATAAAGCAAAAGTGCAATTGCAGCAGTTGCACAAAATTTAATTATTTAACTTAATTTTTATACCCTGTACCGTATGGTACAAAGGGTATATTAGGTTTGTGCAAGCCAAAAATGTATGTAACATACAGAAGGAGACGTCGGAGACCCCCCAAAGTTACCTAAAGTATGATCAGGGTGACTAGAGAAGTCGATATACCGATGTCCGTCTGTCTGTATGAACGCCTAGATCTCAGAGATGATAAGAGCTAGAGCAACCAAATTTTCAGATTAGATGCGCTATTATGTCAGGGGAAACAAGTTTATTTTATTTTTTTGATATCGGGGTAATATTATATAGCTCCCATAGGGGTGTTTCAGAGGAATTCGAAAAAAACAAAAAGTTTTAGATGGATAATTCGTTTGTACAAAATTCGTTGTGTTTCGTTTGTTTGTGAAGATATTGTAACCAAATTTGGCATTCAGAAGTTTTTTAGAGTACCCAAGCACTGTACCAAATTTGATCAAAATCGGTTTGCTATATCATATAGCTCCCATAAGAACGATCGGTCAAAAAAACATTTTTGGTTCAAAATTCGTCTGTTTTTGGTTGTTGATGAAGGTATCGAAATCTAATTTGGCAATCAAATGTCTTTTGGTGTACTTAAGCAATATACCGGATTTTATTGCAAGCAGTGGTACAGGGTATCCTAAAGTCGTCCGCGCCCGACTTTTACGTACGTCGTACGCCATCTTTTTTAATGAAATTATTTTTAATTGCAGAAACCAGGGATAATTTTGTTCTGGAGCACTAGTACAGTATAATACTATCTACATACTGTCATTATAGTTTTTAATAAAATCTCATTTTTTTTTGGTTTTGTTTATTTTATGGATATATTCAAGTATTTTCCCTCAGAGTTGGATATAATACTATCTGCAAAACTGTCTACTTTACTTGAAAAAAAACCGTGGCCCAGAAAATTTTTTCTTCATTCAGTTCGTCGCTTTGTAAGATCCCTGCAGTTCGGTCGTTTTTTTTCTTTAAAAAAATAATTTTAATGGTATTAAGAATGTGGAACAAAAGACATCTGCGTAGAGTTCGGTTTAGCGAAAAAGATAAACTGTGCAAAAAATTTAGCCGAGTTTCTGAGACAGACAAAGAAAATGTATGTGGCATAGAAATTGGCATGGAAAATTGGTGGTAGAGGTAGAAGAGGAGCAGTTTATGGATACAGAGTTAGGGAAAGATGATGATCCCAAAATTAGTTTAAACGAAAAACTTAAAAGTTGCTATATAAAGTACAAACCATTCTTCACTCTTAGTCAGCGTCTAGATTGCTTAGACTGCTTGATCGAAATTGCTTGCTGAAACTTTTATGATTTTTTTACGCGAAGTCGTAATTCACGATCCATTATTTAATTCGGGAGCGCGTTGATAACTCTGAGACTTTTATAGCCTACAATTATGCAAATTCTTAGTAGGACTGTTTTTAGAGCACAATATATAAGTTTGACATTTCTTTCTATGCAGGTTGTAGACCTACAAAATATAGCATAAGAATTTAAGGACTTGATTAAAATGTATTTATAAATTAGACATATTTAGGTTTCATTTCTTTTTTTAATCTGGATATAAAAATTCTACAATTTAAAAAAGTTGCTCGTTACTACAAAATAACTTATATTTAAAAATAACATTTTTTTGGTATTAAAATATCGATAACTTTAAGTGCTGCCACTTAGGCGCCAACTCGCTACTTTTTCGCTGTGAGCTGACATTTGACTTTGAACAGACACTGCATATTTAACGGTCTTTGTTTTGTTAAAATTTGTTTATTTTGAAAACGAGAAATTTATTTTTAATACTATTTAAGCAATATTTCAAGTTCTCGCTGCAACGAGTTCAAAAAATCCACGAGGTGCCCAAAAAAAAAAACAGTACACAAACATTACACATTGTATGGTAGCTATTTTTAGCCAGCCCACGCGAATAAGAGCACTGTTTTTTTATGCCGGCCAATTAGTTGCTCACGCGGCGCCAAAACAGACGCCACATACAACAAGATTATCGAACTAAGTGCATTAAAGTGCAGCAGCCGCCAAAACGCAGGCGTCGGCGCAATGTTGAAGGCGCGGCTAGAGCACGATGCACTCTACGGCCGTAGCCTAGTCACGACCGAGGCAGTGCAACGTGGTGATCTGGTCGTTGAGGAGCTGCCCTTTGCCTTTGGCCCAAAGCGTGATAGCGGCATTGTGTGCTTAGGCTGTTATCGTTACCTGCAGTTTGGTGAAGATGGCGATTCGCTGGATCGCTGCGAACTTTGCGACTGGCCATTGTGCAGTCTTTGCGCATCGGACGGTGGAGCGGATCATCGTGGGGAGTGTGATGTGTTGGCCAATGCATGTGTCACTTTTGCCGGCAACGTTGGAGATGATGGCGTCTGCATGCAGTTGGATTGCATAACACCTTTGAGGTTAGTTGGAGCGGTGCAAGGGTGATCCGGTGGGTTGAGACGAACGAGCTGTATATTTATTTTGGCAGAGACCTACATATATGTAAATGTAAATAAGCATGAGCGTGCATCATACACGATGAAAGTATTAGCTAGATCTCACAACAAGAATCAAAGGCTAGATATAATAGTCTTGGTTGCAGTCTCTTGGCACGATTTGTTTGGGTCTGAAAAATCAATTTCCGGCCTCAATAAAAAGTAAGAAGATTAAAAGATTTGCAAAAAAAAAAAATTTTTGTTTGGGATATGTTTATTACGAGATCTTTTTAAATTTTTCACACATCGTTGGCCTTTGAACTCTGGTTCTAACAAGTACCCCAAAAAAAAAACAATTTGGAATACAAAATTTTTTTTGGTATATTAATTTTCTATATTTATTATAATTCAATTAATTTTACTTAATTTTGGTTCAAAAAAAATTATCAATGTTTAATAGAGCTGTTAATTTCATTTTCAAAACGAAGGGCTCAATTTGCAACGAAATAATTTCTGCTTAATCAATTTAATATTTTAAATAATAATTTTATTTATTTACAATAATATTAGGACAAATATTAAATTGAGTTAAATTGGTTACGAAGTCTGTCGAAATAAAACAAATAATAATAATACATCTATAAAAGTTCTTCTGATTAATTTGATAAAACTAATTTTTCTGATTAATTTGAAAAAAAAAATTTTTTTAATTTTTTAAATTATTGGAGTGTAGAATTTTTATTATTATCAAATCTTTAATTTGAAGAAAATATTGCGTTTAAAATAATTTGCCTTATTTCATGAGGAAAATGCATTTCGAAAAAATGTAATACAGTCGAGGCGGTGCCCGACAGTGTACCTTTTTTCTGGAAAAAATGTTATTCCTGCATTTTCCTTCTAAGAACTTTCCAATTGGAATTTATTTTTTTTGGTGAAATTCGATATTTATACCTATAAGTTCCGTAAATTTTTACCGATTTTGATGAAAATCGAAAGTTACGTCAAGAAAGTTATTTAAAGCATATGGGGTAAGTTTCAGGGGTGTGGGAGAAAACACGGTAAATCGATTGCGGGGGGGCCGCATCGATAAAATTTGGATGCGGGTTTGTTTGTTAGGGCCACATGAATAATCTTACCAAAATTGGTAATTGTGTTTGGCGAAAATCTATTGCGGGGGAACGGGGAAAGATATTGACATGATTCAACAAACTTCATTTTCTGAGGAAATATGCGCATCAGGTGGTAAAGTTTGGTGTATCTAGCCTTATAGTCTCCGAAATCTAGGTGTTCATACAAACGGACGGACGGACGGACATGGGTCAATCGCTACTCGAGGTTATGATAAGCATTTTTGTATAAAGGACTTGGGGTCTGCCACGCCTCCTTCTGTCCGTTACATACATTGCAGAAATCTTAATAACTTGAAAAGTTTTTTTTTGTTTAATTTGTTTTTTATTTTGCTAAAGTATTTTTTATGGGTTTTTTTTTTTTGTAAATTTTTTTGTGATATTAAAAATTTTTTTTTTGTTTAATTTGTTTTTTATTTTGTCAAAGTAATTTTCATGTTTTTTTTTTTTTTTTTAATTTACAATAAAAATTCACATTTTTTTTTTAATTTTTTAGAAATGACTATTTAATTTGACAAAAATTTAAATTTAATAAAAGTCTCATATTTGGGGTGAAAGTATTAACAAGCCATGAAAAAAGTATAGTACGTATTATAGTCCAACTAATATGGGTCGTTGGAAAAACCTTCTGAACCCAACACCGGAATATCAACCATGTTTTTTGAAAATATAACGACGTTCTATTACTATTTTTACTTTGAGTGATAATTTACATTCAAGATGGACAGTACTAACAAAAAAACCAAGAATCAAGCCGGACCTAGCTGGCCTTATGTTACTTTTACTCTAAAGAAGTTTATAGAACATGAGAAAATAAAGCATATCGAAGAAGGTCTTAAAACTAGTAATTATCCCAAACACACCTAAGCATAGGTCACAGTCATATTTTTTTATTAAATACATACCTTTAACTTTTTTTTTGAATCAAAAGATTGGACGATATTCGAATATTTTACTTTTTTTTTAAATTTAAAGTTTATTATTCGAAATTCATAGAATAAATTCTCGCACGTGTTAATACAAATGCCAACTTTGACAGCTCACAACTGCGTGAATTTGAAGAGTCATAAAAAAAAAATAACAAAAAACTCGTGTGTTATTGCTATCGAAAAAGTAAAAATTATCGGCTTAAGGCCTATACGCAGTTCGAAAATCCCATTTGGGATTTTTTTTTTATATGAAGTTTTGTCATTCCATGCGAAATATTTCGAACTGCGTATAGGCCTTTAATTAGCCAGTTTGAAAATGGACTTTTGCGGCGCTAGGAACTTCATTAGCACCACTGTGCCTTGCCTTAAATTTGCTCTTGGGATGTACAGGATTTTTGAAGATTTCCGGTTTTCGGAATAGAATGGTATTACCCCCTAGCAAATTGGACGCTCCGTTCTCCAGCTATGGAATTGCAAATATAGATAGATTTTTGTACTTTCTATTTTTGAAAAAACATACCCTTATGCATAAAAAACAAAAATATTAAAAAAAATTTTTTTTTTTATTTTTGTTTTTTATTTTTTATTTTTTTTTTTTTTTATTGGCAATCAACCGATACAAATTAGGTTATAATCCAATATTGATGAAAAATTATTCGCTACACAAAAAATAAAATTTAATGTGTGATATTTTTTTTATTCTTATTTATATAATTATATATATAATATTTTCTGAGTATTTTTATTTTGAACAAAATCAAGAGTCAAGCAGAATAGTAATTAAAATATATGAGAGAAGTTGAGCCGTTCTGCTGATATTAACAAGTTGTGAATTACAAAAACTTACTTAAAAAATGACAGACTACGTCACTTGGGCGCTTACAGTCTTCGAAGACACTCAAGTTTTGACTCATTCCAAATATCTTTTCAACCATTTGTAATCAAAATGCAAGCCCAAAACAAAACCGAAAATGTTTACCAAAATTTATCATCAGTTTAAGTAGCTAAGTTTTTCTGCGGCGTTTTGAAACCCTGATCAGATTTTGGTTACCATTTGGGTCAGGAATTGCTGTTTTGCTTTTTTTTGTGCACATTACTCACTTCAAAAATAAAATTCAAACACTGTAATCAGTGTCCACAAATTGCCTTGGTTCCACTATGCAGTCAGTTTTTGAATTTGAGGCAATATTCTTTCTGGCACATTATTTTGACAGTCGGTACTGGCAGAAATGTTTCTATTACGACACTATTCCATTAGTCGGCAAGATGACAGCATCAAAGCTTCAAGTGAATCGCACTGGCGTTCAATGGAGCGTTACATATGGACGCTATCTGGTAGCCAGTGAGCCCGTGCCAGCACAGGCATTGCTCGCTGAGGAGCTGCCCTTTGCAGTAGGTCCCAAATGTAATGGACCACAGCTGTGTCTGGGCTGCTACAAGACGCATATTACGGATTTATGCAGCCACTGCAGCTGGCCCTTATGTCTAGCGTGTGCAGCTAATGCAAAAAACGAGCATTTCCAGCTGGAATGTAAGATCTTTCAAGAGTCCAAGGCGCGTTTTTACAAGTTGCCGGCAGAAACCGCCTACTGCACACAACTGGACTGTATTATGCCTCTGAGGTACAAGCCAAAACGGCGGCCAACTTTTGGCTAATAGCTATAAATAGCTACCAACAGGGCTCATGGGCTTGCCGGCATTGTTTGTGTGATTTATTACTAAATGCTGCTGCTTTACTTATTTTTTTGTTGTTTACAGAGTACTTTTGGCTAAGGAGGCGCAGCCGGAACGTTGGTTTAATGAGGTGGCGCCCATGGAGCATCATGAGCAAGAACGTCAGAAGAACGCAGATGTCTGGCATGCGGATCGCGTTAATATAGCACAATATTTGCGTGGTCCCTGTAAGTTAGGCTCAAGATTTAGCGAGGAACTCATCATGCAAGTGGTTGGTGTGCTGGAGGTGAATGCCTTTGAGGCGCGCACAAATCAGGGCTATGCATTACGCTGTTTATATCCGTATACGGGCATTTTGGCGCATAGCTGTGTGCCGAACACGGCACGTAGCATCTATCCCAGTGAGGGCTACAAGTGAGTAAACAAAACACAAGCTCCAGCTTATAGACTCTCTCTCACTGTTTGCTCCATAGAATCCGCTTGCGCGCCATGTTAGATCTGGCAGAGGGTCAACAATTACAGCACAGCTATACATATACCTTGGATGGCACAGCACAGCGTCAGGCACATTTGCGTCAGGGCAAATACTTTAGCTGCAATTGTCCACGCTGCCTGGATCCCAGCGAGCTGCAGACCAATTTCAGCACACTAAAGTGTGCACAGTGTGCGGATGGCTGGCTTATGCCCAAGCTGCCAACGAGTAAGTGTAGCTTCCTTATTGCTAAACTTCTTGCTTACACGTCTATTTCGTGTCCGCCAGTTGAGGACACCAGCTGGAACTGCGGCAACTGCGATTACGCCACCAACAGCCAGGATATAGAGGAAAGCATTGCTGCGCTACAGGCCGAGGTCAATACTGTACAAAATTTAGAAATGAGTGCAAAGCGCTTGGAGGAATCAGAACGTCTGATTCGCAAGTACAAAAGTCTGTTGCATCCCATGCACTTTATAGTCACCAGCCTTAGACAAATGCTCATCGAGATGTATGGCCGTGTGGAGGGCTATGAGATGGTGCAGCTGCCCGATACACTGCTGGAACGCAAGGCAGAGCTATGTCGGCAGGTATTACGTGTGCTGAATGTTTTTGAGCCCGGTTTGAGTCGCACACGCGCCATGAATCTTTACGAGCTACATGTGCCTTTGGTACTACTAGCCAAGAACGGTTTTATAGGCAATACATTGGGTGGAGCAGAGTTAAGGGCACGTCTGGTTGAGGCTATTGATTTGCTTAAAGATTGTGTGGATATACTGCAGCATGAGGATAAATCCTCGCAGGAGGGCGTGCTATGTCTGGTAGCCAAGCAGGCAATGGAACAGCTGACCGTCAGCGTAGAGGGTCTTGGCAACGAGCTGGATTAGCAAACGGTTGCGCCAAAACTGCAGTATGTATTTGAAGCGATCTCATCAAGTCAATTTTTTTCTTGCAGTGCAGCTGACCAGAACTTTTTAATTCCAGAGATGATGCTACTTTCTGAAAGTTCTGATTTATAAAAATGTTTTTAGTAAAAATAAAAGGTAATATCAAATATAAAATTCTGCGACAATTCTGGAGTGGATTATGTGCCCTTCTAAGGGGTAATTTTAAGACTCAGCTAGTTGTGTATCCGAAAGAGCTCCTCTCCTCTCCTCTGGTTCTATTTTGACGAAAATCAGCGTCACGTAGTTTATGGATGATCCCAAAGTATGACTTGAGAAAGCGGAATTTTGTCCTACACAATCCCGGGCAGTGACAGAAAAGTTGCTCTACCGTCTCTAGCTCTTCATCATCGCCACAACTTCTGCAGAAGTCGTGCTGAGTTGTGAGTTCCCACTAGCCAGTAGCCGGTGATCACTCTATTTAACTAGCAAAGTTCCTTAGTTCTTTTGCTATTGTACACTGGCCAAGTTTGACGTGAAATCCTGCACGTATTGGATATTCGATACCACGTTTGGTTTATAGTATGAGCGAATTGGGTCTTTATGCTTAATTTGCAGCTGGCCATAGGAATACCCAGACGTTCCTTGTCCTAAAGGAGGATGCTGGTAGTTCCTTGTCTCGACAGTTCATCCGCAATACAATTTCCCTCAATATCCCTATGTCCCGGGATCCAAACGATAAAAACGTATTCTAAGTCGGCAGTGTGCTGTAATTAGACCAGTCAGTATCATAAGGCAAGTCTGGACCGTTTGGAAGATTTTCTTGAACCTATTTGAATTACATGTATGAACCGAAGAGTTGCTTGGATTGTTGTAGAGCAGTCATATGGATCGGGTCTGGTTCTCGTCTGGATCACTCCACTTTTCTTAGCAGCTGTTTGGTGGCGTTGCAGCCAATGCCACAGGAAGGGTTTGGGCCTTTTTGTGGTAGTTTGGCAGCGCCGTTCCTGTTCAGCTGCTTCGTTCACGGGAATGTAATTATGTGACCGTCACAGAAGTACGTTCTTATTTTTGACAAGCCGTCATAGTAAGTGAGTATATTCTGTGTAGATTCCTTCTTCATCATCATATCATAGTTGGCTCTACAACTCTTGTCGAGTCTTCGCCTGCTTCAGCATGAGTCTCCAACTTAAGCTGTCTCGTGCCTTTGCTCTCCAAGACCTGATTCTCATCCGAGGCTCTGTTGAAGCTTCCGTAGCAAGGTGTTTTTTGATGGGTAATGGGTTGCCAGCCCCGCGACCAACCCCCATATTGTAGGACCAATATTCCTGTGTCGTCTGCCGACACTGACCCGGTTTTCCACTGGGGTTGGTTACCCAATCTTCTACCGGGTTGTTCAGTGTGACGGGGTTCACCACGAGAAGGTGACACTAGGTATTGGATGGGAGAGGATATGTGATGCCATATACCTCATGTATTGCGCATGCACCAACCCTTTGATTTCTTCTTAATTTCAGAAATCCAACAGGTGTCAAAGGTGGTAAGGCGGAACTGTCTTAGTGCAGGCCGCTTTTGACCCTGAAATAAATTTTCACAAATCTATTTGGGTTACAGAAAGAAAGGATTTGATTGGCCTGTTTGTGATTCAGGTAGCAGTTCATTTGGGTATCTTTTCTGGGGTTCAGCAGTTCTTGTTAGATCCACGGGCAGGTTCTAGTGGTACGGAACTCTCCTTAAATATAATAGTTTCACTAAAATTGTTAAACCCATTTAGAAATCAGACTTTGAATAAAATTTTGAGCTTTCTTCTCAATCAACACTTTTTTCGTTTGTAGTTTTTTGCTTATAAAAGTTTCCAATAATATTTCGCTACACCCAAAAATATTTATTACATATTTATTGCATAGAATTTTACAAACTTGGCTGTGCTACATTTTGAGACCATTCAGTTGTCTGTTCCATAGAATCAATCTCTATAATTACTTTATTTCTATTTGATTTATCAATTGTAATAAAATTTAAACATATTTCTTTGTTTTTTTTTTTTTTAATTGCATTTTAAGGCTTGGAGTTTTTTTTTATAATTAACAGCGCTGTTAAAAGTTAACAGTGCAGCGTGGCCAGACGCTTGCAATGTTAATTGTTGCTGTTAATAATAACTTGGTGTTTGAACAAATTCGTGTGGAGTCATTGAGAATTATCAGATTAGAAATAAAAATATAATACAAAAATTAAATTGTTATAATTTATGAGGGTTATACTTATAATTGCAGCGCAATTATTTACTACAAATTTGAGTGGTTTTACATGCTTCGTTTATGATTTTTTTTTGGTTTAGATAAATTTTTTTTTTGTTTTTCTTCTTAAATGCATAATTATGTTTTACTTTGTTGATTTTTTTGCTTTAGTTAAGTTTACTGCACATTTATACATATAGTAAAATATGTAGTCTATCCCTTAGATGAAATAAACAAATATGTTTTAGGACAGTCTTAATTAAAAAAATATCATAAATATTATGTTTTGAGTATGCACATTGCTTAAAAAATGCTGCTTGTGTATTTATAATTGCAAAATAATTATAAATGAAAGCGCAAATCAATTGGAATCTGAATATATAATACACATAAATGTTTAAACCTGCCACTTTTTAAAACAATCACAAAAAAAAGAACCTAATATAAAACTAAAATTTTTGATTTTTTTTTGGCTAGTCTATACAAGTACTATCACACGCCTGCGCCATGCTTCAAGCCAGCTTTTTAAACATCATGGCTGAGCAGCGGTGTGTCATGATAGCGCGAACCATGATTTAGACTAGCACAGGGCAGCAGCCATAGTGCCGGATGACCGCGTCCAAAAACATCTGCTAGCAGTTGATATTTACGTCGATTTGGACGATAAGCGCCCTTTTGTTGTACAGCCTCTACGGCCGTTTCATCGTAGAGTATGGCATGCAGTTGATCCACCATAATGGCGGTCACAAACAGTCCAAACAAAGCAGATTCCAACAGCAAAATTACCGAGTGTATCCTGTGTAAAGCAAAAATGTATTAGTTTGATGCATTAGTTGGTCAGCTAAAGATATGGCATTCTACTTGCTACTTACATGCGCAGCTGCACCTCAATAACATTTTGACTGCATTCCGTGCAGGGTGAGACCCAGGAGCCCACAATAAGCGCCACCGAGTATAGCGACAAAAGGCCTACATAGACCAGAAATTGCAAAAAATACTTTTGATTACGCTCGCCGACACAATTATTAATCCAGGGACAATGATGATCCATGCGGCGTATGCAACGCTTGCAGATGCGACAATGATGCGCTCTAGGTGGACGATAAGTTTCACAGCGTGTGCAGACAGTCCATTCGCTGCTATGACCATTGCCGACGCCGCCAATGCAGCCGGGATTGTTTTTATTAGTAGTATGCATATCCGAAAAGTCTATGCGATTGGCTGGCAAAGGCACGGTGCCCGGATCGGAGAAGACAGCTTTCAAATGAGACATGCCCAGCAGGAAGACGACCGTATTAAAGAGCACTACATGAAAGGGCGCCCAAATGCTGCAAGTGACAAAGTTAAGTCAAGGGTAAGGTTTAAGCTATACCGAATAGTTTACCTGACAGGCATGGTGGCCAGTATAATCCAGCGCATGACCACGTAATCCGCATAGAAAACCGCGCCATACGTCACTATCAGACAGGCCACGCCGCAGGGATCGCGTATGAAGACCATGTTGTACTGCTAAAGCGCAGCTTATAAATAAATATGCTTTAATTTAATTAGAAATCGAAGCTAATTCGTAACGCGCCGTCGCTGTCGTCTTGCCGCAACGACGACAACGACAACGACGAAATAACAATTGTTGCTACTGCCACTGCCAGCTGCGGGCAGCGCTGTTGCTGCAAGAAACACGTCACTTTGTTGTTGTACACTTGGTAAGCACTTGAATATTTTAAAAAACTGAGTTATAAACAAATTTTTCTTTCATTTTAAAGCATTTTGCAGACTTAGACAGCATTTATTTTGCACTTTTAGGCTGCCCTTTTTTTTTTGCAATATATTATTTGTACTAGGGCTGCGCAAGTGCAAAAAAGCATTTATCGGACAAGCAAAGCTGTGGCGTGCAAACAAGTGTTTTAGTGCATAAAAGTTTGACAATAAATATAAATAATAAAATTGGAATTAATTTTGCAGCTACAAAAAGTTTTTTATTGTTTTTAGCTGCTGTATTTATGCAGCATACACACTCGATAACTGCCAACAGCTGTGCATAACATGGCAGCCCTAGCGCTTTGTGCAGTTTTACAACACTAATACAGTCAGTCGATAACACAGCTGCGCTCATCCCCAACACAACTGTTTAGTCATGTTTTACACAAAAGCAACTAAAACGGCAAAAAACTAAAATTGCAAATTAATTAATTTAAACTATTGTCGCATAAATTATACAAGCAGCATATACATTTTTAGTGTTAACAATAACTACGACGCTAGTGCTGAGCCTGTGGCTTTATAATTGTTGTTTGTGTTTTTGCGACGCATGAAAATCGATTGCGTAGCATTTGGGAAACACAAAAAGTGCATAAAAAAGCCTAGTTAAAAATTAATCACAAACATTGCACAAATAGTTAATAAACAATTGAGTGCGCGATTTGTCAAAGAGATGGGCATATTTGGACAATCGTCGCCTTTTGACGCCGATGTGGGTAAGTTTTATAAATAAATAAGAATAAAACTAATTGGAATGCAATTGCAATTGGTCATAAGAGAGGCTTGTTAATATACAGCAATTAGCAGCCATTCTCTGCTGCTTCTTACACACTCCAACGCCGTTCTTTCTCTTTCAAACACAAAGCAAACTTATGCTTAAATTTCGGCAGACAACAAAGAATGTTAATGATGCGGCTGAGGGGGAGGGAGTTGGGATGCTGTGTGCGTGTCTCTCATTGTTCTGCTCTGTTCATTGAACTTCTCTTTAGAAGTTTTAAGATGCTCTCTGTCCGCCCGCCCGACTGCGGCAATTGACCTTGACGGCTGCGCCGCGCTGCAGTTGTCAGCGTCTGTTTAACCTCATTACAGTGGCGTATCCAGACGTAAACTTTCGGGTAGCTGTCACTTTCATTCACAGCTTAATTTTCTCAACCCCTTTTGCATGCGCCACTGCCTCATAATCGTTCTCTTCTCTCTTTAATGCAATTTGCAGCATGTTTTGTTATTTGTTATTTTTATATTTATTTTGAATATGTGTTCACCATGATTTACGTTAAATGTTTTGCTTTTAACGCTGATGCCCTGTTCACACCTGCAATGACTTGACTAAAACGTTGTGAATGACGCATACTAGATAATTCTGCGTGCACTTGAACTTTGGAGACTTTTGAGTTGTAGTGCTTTAAAATAATACGTTAGATTATATCGACATCGTTGCGTGTTTTTCGTGCTCACTTACCAAAACCACAGTCACAGTCAGTTTTACTCTCAACTTTAAATATCTACGTCACTAGGTCGATTTGGCTTACAATATTTTATAAGGTGATGAATTGTGAACTTTAGCACAGTAATGCATCAAAAAGATAATTTCATAAAAATTTCAACATGAGATAATTTTGCGCAATAGCGTGGATATTATAAAAACTCGTTTTTGCATAAAAAGTTTGGCTTATAAAATTTAATTGGGGTATTCACTTTATTGGGCTTAATTGCATCGTGGTAAAAGTGCAAAATGTCCAACAACAAATTAATTAATATTAATTATCAAATCACTTTGATCATTATTATTACCTGTTGATCACTGATCATGATGAACTTATTTAAAAAAAAATGTTATCATAGAAATCAATTTCAATTTAATTAAATTCGTACTAAATTATTTTTAAATTTGAATTATCTAAAGGCTGTGTGGACATATGCTATTCAACTGTGGGGAACTTCTAGTAACTCAAATATTGAAATTCGGCAGCGGTACCAATCCAAAACATTACGATCCATAGTTAACGCTCCTTTTTACTTGTCTAATGCATGCAATCATAAAGATTTAAATATTCCTTTTGTAAAAGAAGAAATAATCAAATTTAGCAAAAAGTACATTGACAGACTTCACAACCACGAAAATAATCTAGCCTCAAGTCTAGTCGATAACAGTACAGCAGTAAGAAGGCTTAAAAGACTGCATATTCTCGATCTCATGGATAGATAAATTGGGCACATACAACATAGTAGGTTTCGATGGAAACTTGCTGTTATACTTATATTTTATTAATTATTATTTAATAAATTTACTTATTGTCTAATAAAGACAGATTGTAAATAAATTGTAAATAAAAAAAATGGAAAATTTGAATTAAATTTCCAATACCAACAATTGACAGTAATTCGAATTAAAACTTATAAAATCTAAAGGATATTAGAATATCTGCAACGGATCTGTAACCCTCTTACCAGCCTTCAAAAAGTAAGGTGTATTTTTAATATGCTTTTCATACTATAAGTGACATCTCTAAAAAAAAATCATGTCATTGTAATCGTTAGTTATTTATTTATTTTTATTTACAATGATAATAATAGTTAAAAAAAAGTTATATTTCTCGGAAACATTCCGAATGTTGCAAAAGGCTATTGGTGAATTGACTACATAGCAGAAACGTTTTTCATTAAACAAAGCCGAGCACGTGTAGAGTAGTTTTAAAGACCCGGACGATCGTCAACGTCAATGGATGAACGACGCCAAAAAAAAATTAAGGAGTTAGTGCTTGAAAAGTGTCGATTAACTAGAGATCTGTTAATATGGTTAGCGTGTTAATTGGATCACTATAAATAATTTTTGAGAAAAAAAAAATTGGAAAACGATATTTTTTGGCATGCATTTTGAGGTCGGGAAAATATTTATTTTGCAAAAATTATCAAAAATACATATATTTTTATGAATTGCAGGTTTCTGATTTTATGATCGCCATTCCAGCTTGTTTAGCTAGAGAAGTTTATATTTTATATTGGAGAAGATAAACGGTTCAAGTAGATTTGGATTCATAAATACAGATTTTTTTCGTTACATAACAAAATGCAACTTATTTTTTGAACGCAGTGATAGTTATGACCAGATTAGCATCACTAAAGCTCTAGATTTGCAACATAGCGAGAGATTTCTTGCCTCATCCGCTGGAGGATATGTTTACTTTATTCGAAGAATAGTTTCCATCATGAAAATTATTTGATATTTGGCTTAAAAACGAAAACACGTTTCGTTTGTCTTGTTTGTTGATTTTTCAAAAAAAGGCATTTTGAAAAAAGTTTTCAGGTATGGTTATGATTGTCGCGGCGCCACACAACTCTAAGAGGCCATAAAAAACTTCAAAAGAAAATCCATCCTTCTTAAAAAGGGATTAAAAGTTTATAATTTTTGGATGGAAAGATGATTAGTTTTGGTCTTTTGTAATATAGAAAGTTAAGGCTTACTTAATCGAATGCTAAGCTAATTCCATAAATAGGACGTTTAATCGATCAGCCGACCGCATACAATTAATTCCTTGAATTTTTTTTTTTTTGTGTGATGTAGGTTTTTGTTGAAAAATGGTTCTTTTATTAATCGATACTAATAAATAAAATTTAAGTCATACCGCTCATAAATAAATTTTCCACGTTCATATTAAATTTGAGACCATTTTCGAAACTGGGATGTAAGGGAGGGGGGTCATTAAAAGTTTATAATTTTTGGATGGAAAGATGATTAGTTTTGGTCTTTTCTAATATATAAAATTAAGGATAATAGCACATTTAATCGATCAACCGAACGCATACAATTAATTCGTTGAATTTTTATTTTTTTTGTATGATGTAGGTTTTTATTGAAAAATGGTTCTTGTATTAATCGATACTAATAAGTAAAATAAAGCGGCACGCAATTAAGTTATACCACTCATAAATAAATTTTCCACGTTCATATTTAATTTGAGACCATTTTCGAAACGCACGGTACATGAATATGAAATACATAGCCAGTGTAAACATAGCATGAGTAATTAGCAATAAGCTGTGATAACTGGGATGTAATTGGGTCATTAAAAGTTTATAATTTTTGGATGGAAAGATGATTAGGTTTGGTCTTTTCTAATATAGAAAACTAAGGATAATAGCACATTTAATCGATCAGCCGAACGCATACAATTAATTCCTTGAATTTTTGTTTTTTTTTGTTTGATGTAGGTTTTTATTGAAAAATGGTTCTTGTATTAATCGATACTAATAAATAAAATAAAGCAGCACGCAATTAAGTTATACCACTCATAAATAAACTTTCCACGTTCACATTTATTCGAAACGCACGATATTTGAATATGAAATAAGTATATAGCCAGTGTAAACATAGCATGAGTAATTAGCAATAAGCTGTGTCAACAGGGATTTAAGGGGGTCATCACCCTACCATTTTTGAGTTTCTTTAAATTTTTTAGCATGCTTAAATGATGAGTTAAAAGTCACTATGGGAATTATACTTGGAACCCCCAATCTTTTTTACTTCCTCCGCACCTGTGCTCAGCTGACTTTGTCTAACTGTCAATGCTCCTTTGCTAGCATTATTGTTGCCCTCTTTTTCTAATATTTTTATTTTAATTGCTGCAGTGACTCATTTTATTTTATACTGAAAATTTCACATTGTTGCCCTGCCTAAGTTGAGTTATGGTTTTTGATAAGCAAATAGAATAATTATCACTTGGGGGCCAGCACATACTAGAACCAATTACAACTCATTTATATGGTCGTTGCTTGTTGCTTTGTTTTATTTTTTAAATCTGTGTCTATATTTAAATAGCTTATCAAAAAAAAGGAGGGTAGCCTTCTCTTCTGTAAAGCAAAAAGATATGCGTTAAGCCAGACTTATAAATATAAAAATTTAATTTAATGCTTTGTTAGATGTTAAAGGTCAAACTAGAGTTAATTGTAATAAAAGTGTCTAGGAGTGTTCTAGAACCTGAAAACTAAAGGTTCTCTTAGATTGTCTAATAGAGTTTAGATTATTTGTATTGATAAACTAATAGTTTTCTGGACTTTAAATTGGGTAGTAATTAGGGATTGTACTGAAAAGCTAATAGGATCAACCCTGCTCCTGTATCGAAATCGTTCAAAGTTAAGACCCATTATTAACATCTTGTTTTCTCACACATTTCCCCATTTTTTCACCTACAGAAAAGGCGACCAGCGAGACAAATACCAATGATAATTGGTCATTTATACTCGATGTGTGCGATAAGGTTACCACAAATCCGCGTAGCACCAAAGATTGCCTTAAGGCGATAATGAAACGCATGGGACATGCGGATCCCCATGTTGTAATGCAGGCGATAACTCTTTTGGATGCCTGTGCCAATAATTGTGGTAAGCCTTTTCATCTAGAGATTGCATCGCGCGAGTTTGAAACCGAGTTTAGACGTCTCTTGGGCAAAGCACAGCCCAAGGTGTCACTGGTAAGTAAATTTAAGTTAGTAACGAGTTCAACAACTAATAACTACTCTCTCTTATATAGAAAATGCGACAGGTTCTGAAGAACTGGGCAGAGAACGATTTTAAGCAAGATCCCGAGCTGAATTTAATTCCATCGCTGTATAACAAGCTGCGCGGTGAAGGCTACGATTTTAGCAATTTGAACGAAAAGCCCAGCAAATCTGCAGCTGCTAAGGCAGCTAGTTTGCCCAAAGATCCCAATGTTGTAAGCAGCCAGCAGGAAGAGGACGATATAGCCAAAGCCATTGAATTGTCTCTTAAAGAGAACAAGAGCAGTCCCAAGCAGCAGAGCAGTTCAGCAGTCAGCAGCAGCGCTACGTCAGCTGCCACTAGCGCCTATCCTTCGCTGTACCCTTCTTTTGGAGGAGGCACAACAACACAAAGCAGCAGCACGGCCGGCGCTGCAGTTGCCGCAAATGCCGCTGCGCCTGAAGCACGCAAAGTGCGCGCTCTGTACGACTTTGAGGCTGCCGAAGAGAATGAGTTGACCTTTTTTTCTGGAGAGATTATACACGTACTAGACGACAGCGATCCGAACTGGTGGAAGGGTTATAATCAACGTGGTGAGGGTCTGTTTCCCTCCAATTTTGTCACTGCCGATTTGTCAGTAGATCCGGAGCGTTTGGATATTAATCAGCAGCATAAAACGGCGGCCGCCCAAAAGGAGGACGAAGCTGCACAAAAGACTGAGGCTGCTGCCGCTGCAGCTGCCAATCAGCCAGTAGAGATTGATGAGCCCAAAGTTGATCGTCTGCTGCATTTGCTGCACGAGGCCAATCCCGAGGATCCATCACAGGATAGCGAGGAAATGCTGCGCCTAGAACAGGAAGTTCATCAAATGGGTCCGCTCATTGACGCTGAACTAGAGCGCGTCGATCGAAAGCATGCACAGTTGACACAGCTTTCCAGTGATTTGGTAGATGCCATCAATTTGTATCACTCGTTAATGCGTGACGATCGTGCTGCGGCACAGTTTGCACCGCATGGTTCGGCTGGCTTTATGCCTGGCATGCCTGGTCCAAATGCTGGTTTTCCGGGCTATCCACCTGCTGGTGTGTTTCCGTTGCAGAACTATGGCATGCATTCGCTGCCTTATGCACCAGCAAGCAGTGCGCCGGGTGCCAGTGCAGCGCCGCCCACAGCAGCACCAACAACTGGCTATGCACCACAGATACCCATGCCATACCAAAACGGACATGCATCGATGATGAACTGTGAGTAGAGCATATCATTTGGAAATCAAACCGAAAATAAAGACTGAAAGCGATTGAACTTAAGTGGATTTTGTTACGAATCGTCAGTTAAAGAATCTTAGTTCCCATTAGTTAGTGACAGTTCCATATTAATTGAGTAGCGACTTTAAAATGTTTTTAACCGATCCACAGGGCATAGAGTAATCTAAGCCAAAAAAAAATTTATAAAAAGCCTAATTTAAATGGTTCTTGGTTTGTTGCTTCGGTGGGCCAAGGTAGACAAAGTTGCTAACAACATCCAAATTATAGTTTTCAGCCTCGATCTTTAATCTCTTTACTTGAAGCATAATAAAAAATACTTCGTCTTGATCTCATTTATGTTAAATGGCGCATTTTCTTTAGTTTTTCTGTTTAATATTGTAATTTCCAACTCATCTTTTAAAAATTCAAATAAAACTTTTTGTTTATTTCAGCGTTGCCGCCTCACATGGCACAGCAGCCCCATATGGCACAGGCGGCGCCAGCTGTACCCCAAACCATCTACAGCTCGCCCACGGCCGTGACCAGTCAACAGCTCCCACAAACGCAAACACCTTATCACATGTTGCCCACAGAGCATCAGCCCCAGCAGCAGTTACAACCACATCAACCACAGCAACAGCAGCAACAACAATCACAACCGCATCAACCACATGCTCTTCCACCGCAATATGCAAATGTGCCACCTGCAGCCACACAAATGCCACCACCGCAGCATTATATGTCACCACAACATCAACAGCAGCCGCAGCAAGCACCACCGCAGACATATATGCCGCCAGCTGCGTCGCAACCACAGCCCGGCTATGCACTAAATGGACCAACCACTGCAGCGCCTCAAAGCTATATGTCACCACAACCACATCAGCAACAGGTTCAACAACATCCACAACATCAACAACATCAACAACATCAACAACAGCCACACAACCACAACGATCAATTTAGTCAACTGCAGCAGCAAATGGTTGCCATGTCTATGGCACAGCAGCATGCTGGTGTGGCATCTCCAGCGGCGCCACCGGCAGCTCAAAGTTTTCTCATGCAAAATGATGCCGTCAAGAATAACATTCCTATATACCAGCAGCAGCGGTAAAACCCAAGCTGTACATAAAATATATATACATAAATATATTTGTTCCCGTCATCACTTAGTTGCTTTATCTTGTGTGAAACTTTGTTTCCTAATCGGTTTCTCTTTTGCCTAAGACACAGCATATATATAATAAAAAAAAAAAAAAATAATAAATAAGCATGCCTGTTACGAATTTCGATTTCGAATCCAATTTGTCGTTTATCGTAATAGTTACTTCTTTATAATGTTCAACGTCTGCTAAAAAGTGCAGTCATTTTTAAAAAGCGGAATCGGAATCGGTTTTCTTAACAGGCCGGAACGTAAAGGCAGCAATAATTAATTTGCAAAATGAAGTCAACTTAAATTTAGTTTATTTATAATATGTTACCAAATTGAATGTTTTGAAATCATTTTTCCTTGTATTGAAATTTGTATTTTTTTTTAAATCCTAAATCTCTGGAGAGAGCTTGGAATTATGAAAAATATCAAAAAGAAATCGACAACAAAACTGTTAAAAGCTCTAAAAAAACCAAAATCCACTTTTCGAAAATGTTCTATTATGTTGTTTACGCCTATATGTTTCATGTTACTATTAAACTCTTTTTTGGGCAAATATTCCAAAGCGCTAAACTAGTTTGTTTTTAAAAAGAAAGAGATTTAAATGAAAATTATGTGCAAAGAAAGTTTTATGCTATATATATTATAACATATAAATATTCTATATTATAAAATAACACTGAGCCACATGAAAGAAATCACTATTATGACTTATGTTTATTATACAATTATTATTATACGATAAAATAACAAAATCAAAAAAAAAAATACATTCATTACTCAGATTTAACTACATAAAAAAAGGCGGACAGATTAAATTGAAAAAATATTAACAAGATATTGAATTCTTTGGGATGACTTAGAATGGGTACATAAGTAAATATATATATTTATTGGTATATAGTATTGTTCCTCGTTGGTTCAGAATGTAAAGAAATGTTTTTGACAGCATATTTTAAAAGTGCTGCGTTCTTGTGATACTCAGTTTTGTTGAAACGTTGAAAAATTGAGAACTGTCCAAAACGACGCTTTGTTCCAAAGAATCTATTTGAATTTGTTGCTTGTACTAAGGCAACAGATGGTCGATTGCACACAGTCCCTTCGGTGTTTAAAAATGTAATTTAAAACATTTGGTAAATAAGTTTTTCTCTTGTTATGTGATAAAGATAAGTACTTTTTGTCGTAGGTATGGTATTAAGCGATCTTACGTATTAAACATTTCTGAAACTGTCAACCGAAGTACATAAAGTTTGTTGGAAGGACCCCAGGCCAAAAACCGTCCTTTACCCCTTTTTTTTTGGTGTAAAAGTGTGTTCTATTTGGGTAATATCATTTTGTCGATGCTACTCAGGTCTTCTTTCCAACAACCCCAAAACGTTAAAAATTGCTTTAAAGACGGGTCACTTGGCCAGCTGTGATAGGAATAGGTATACATGAAGTATCGGTTGGTTTAGTGTTAATCCGTTTGAAAGGTATGGAGCTTTGAAAAATTTGTCTGGTGCCTACTTCCAGATTTAAGGCCCATACGCAGTTCGAAAATTTTCGCACGGAATGACAAAACTTCATATAAAAAAAAAATCACAAATGGGATATCCCATTTGGAACTTCGTATGAGCCTTTAGGATAATAGTTTTTTTTGCTGATTTATTTATTTTTTTAAGTTCCCATAGTTAATAACAGACTGGAGGGACCCCAGCTTTTAACATTTACCATTATTATCCTGTTTATTTCTATCGGCTTTTCCAATAAATGCTTTCCTCAATTTTTGGTAGCAAGTAGGGCATCTAGTAGGCAAGACCACGATGCCAATTTCCCTGAGAGAAGTCTACCACGTAGGTTGAGTAGTGTACCTACTGCATTCGTTACTTATATAAATGTCCATCCATTCGGACTATTAAGCATTCAACACAATTTAAAATTAAAATTTTGCGCTTTTATGCGCAAATTTAAATAATTGTTTGTGCATAAGGGATCATCCATAAACTACGTGACGCTGATTTTCGTCAAAATAGAACCCGCCGACGTACTTATTGGAAACGATATTCTTTCATTGTTGCTAGTTGGAATGATAGTGGGCTACCAGATGAGCGCTAATTTCAGCCAGCCAATCTGCCAGCGCTGATTTTATTATCCTTTTTGCACTGCGCTTTGCAATTTGGTTGCCGCGTTAATTTATTAAAACTTTATATAATAATAGAAGTGATGCTAAAAAAATACTTTAAAAAATTCGCGGACATTGTTTATTAAGTGAGCAAAATGGAAAATAAATAAAATTTTAAAGATTTATTTGATTTTTTTTTTGTCTTTTGAGTGGCGTACTGCACTTGTGTGAGCGACATATACCGTTTGCTCTCTCTTGGGCTGCCCAAGTCACACACGCACTTGCTCTCATCTGTTTGTTGTTGCTTTAATGCAGCTGAAGTGCGTGTTATTGAGAGCAGTTCGAAAGAGCTGCAAAAAAGAGAGAAATTTGTTTTTGCGTAGGCGGCTGCGCGGTTTGCTTTCATTTTGTTTCATGCTTTTTGCTGTGCGCATTGCAATCCTTGCAGCTCGGAGGAAAATTAAGAAAATACAAGTGAAAAACTGTGGAAAATTCAACATTTTTGTGCAAAATTATTGTTAAGACTAAAATGAAGTGCCTAGTGAATAAAATTGTGAATTAAGGCAGCGCTTTTACAATTTTTTCGCGTTTTCATCAAATGTAACGGCTGTCGGTTGGTCATTCATTCGGCTGCGTCGCGGTAGTAGTCTCTGTCGCGGCCGACGTCGTCATATGAGTAAAGTAAAAGTAAGCACGTAAGAAAGTACGGAAAATTAAAAAGTTTTGTGGAAAATTATTTATTTAAATAGTTATTAATTAAAGTGAAGTGCTTAGTGTTCCAAATTGTGCATTAAGGCAGGTTTTTGAAGCCAACGTCTAAGCGCCTGCGTCGCTGTCGGCGTCGAACTCTTCGTGTGAGTGAATTTGTGTGTTTGTGTGAATTTTTTTTACATTTTTTTTTGTGATTTTTTATTGGGGCCCAAACATCCCCTTCCTAGATGTCTTCTCCAGCATTGTAATTTGGCTGCCGCGCTTATTTTTTTTTAACTTAAAGTGTATAATATTTTTTTTTTGTTTTTCGGCGAATGTAACGTTAATCGACACGTCAGTTATGCGCTTGCGTCGCGGTCGCGGTTGACGTCGACTTCGTCGTGTGAGTAAGGCCCCGCGTACACAGAGCGCTGATCTGCGCTTACATGACATGAAATTATCGGCGCGAAAAAGTCAAACACACTGTGGTCTATGAGAGCGCGTACACAGCGTGCATAAGCTGATACTGAAATTTTTTTTTTTTTTTTTTTGTATTTATTTTGCAAAATTATCAAAAATACATATATTTTTATGAATTGCAGGTTTCTTATTTTATGATCGCCAATCCAGCTTGTTTATTAAAGATGTCTTAGGAGTGTTAAGGAGTCCTGTCAATCAGGAGGCCATCACTTGGTCCGCTTTTCTGTCGGTCTTCTTTTCGTTTTCTTTCAGTTCGGCGCTTGTTGGAGCAGATTTTTAAAACTTCTTTTTTTAAGCCTTTTTATAGGATTTTCATTTGGGAGCCCTTTTGCCAGCCTATTACGATGTCTTTTTAGCCTTTCGTTGTAGCGGCTTGTGTGCTTATTTATCTGGAGTTCGACAATGCTGAAATTAGCATACAAAAAAATCATCCGGCTGACCGCGCTGATAAGTTCATGTCATGTAAGCGCCCTGTGTACGCGCGGCCTTAATGTACTAGTATATGTGTGCATTTTCGATAGTAGCCTTTTGTTATTTTTTTTTGTTTATATTTTTCCTGCATATTTAATTATTATTTTTTAAGTGAAAAAAGTGATTTATTTATTAAGCGTGTATGCGTAATATAAAGTGCAGTGAGCGTAGGTATATTTTTATATCCGATACCCAGGCAGAGACGGAAAAAAGTTTTGCTTTAGTGTTTTGTTGGACCAACCTGGACCAACGCCCGCATTTACCAAGATTGTATATATCGTTAGGACAAAAAAAAAATATATGTACCAACTGAATGATACAATGATCTGTTAAACAAAATTTATAGAAGTAGCCATGTCCGTCCTTCTGCCTGTTCGTGTATACCGGGGCGGTTGTTTCTCAAAGAAATAACAACAAAAAATTATGGTAGACGCCCAGTATCGTGCGTTAGCAAGCCTTAAACAAGACAAAGAGCCCTCTTTTGTTTTTTTCTTTGGAAGTTGTATGCATAAATAAATCTGAACACTTAGAAGCCAAAAAGCATCGTCCAAACCCATTCGTTGTTTTTGTTTAAAAAGTGGTACAGCCAGCCATATACTTTTTATGCACAAAATTAATAACGAAGAAAGACGGGATTTATTGCTGATTGCGACAAATACTCATGGAATTCGTTTAAAAGCTCTAAATGAAGGCGTGTGGTGTGTTCCAGGGTACAGGGCATATTAAAGTCGGCATGTGCCGACTGTAGCCGGTTCACTTTATTTTTTTTTTTTTTTTGTGAAAAGTGTTATTAAATGATTTTTTTTTATTTTTTTTTTTTTTTTTTTGTAAACTAAAAACAACAAACCTAGAAATCCATTTGGAGAGAATACGCCTGTAATCAATTTATTAAAAAGGTAAGTTATCATATTTTAAGTATAAAAATTAATTTCTGATATTAGTACATATTTAAATGCTAGGAAAATCTTAAAGCTTATATTTATGACAACTTTTGTACCTTTGAGGTAATTATACCTTATACTGATGCTGGAAGTAACATCGATGTTATATCGATGCATCGATGTTTTTTATTTTTTTCCGATCACCGATATTTTTATTTCGATTTTCGATTATCGACCAAATCCTATTACGGACAAAATATGGGCAATCAACGGCATCCACGGGGCAGACACTTTTCGCTTTTTTAGAAAAAAACAAATCTCAAAAGATCCGAAATAGTAGGGTTGACTCAAATTTGGCACTTCGACAATATTTTAATGTCGAAAGCTTAGATTCAAGCATGTGCCTGTTGAATTACTGGAAGGTAACACCTTTTAAAGTTTTACCTTTTAAAATTAGTTTAAAGATTATGAGACTGCAATTCTGGATGGAACAAAACATTTTTTTGTTATAACTCACAGGCTCACAAAAAAAAGTGGTGTAAACTTTACATACGACAGTGTCCCTTCTGGATTTTGGGCAGCTGAATCCGAAGTCCGAAAAACTCCTTATATTAAAAAAACGGCCACCACATGTACTTCGATGGGTAAGAGCTAGAGCAGCGAAACTCTCTGATTAGATCCCCTAGATAATTTAATTAAATTTTTTTTATATCGGGGCTACATTATATAGCTCCCATATGTGTGTTTAAGAGGACTTAGAAAAAAAACCCAAAAGTTTTAGATAGATAACTCATTTGTTTATAAAGATATTGCCACCAAAGGCATTCTGAAGTTTTTTAGAGTTCTCCAAAGTCTTCCGCGAAGTGAAATAAATATATAATTTTTTTATAATAATTAATATTAAAATTTAATATGTGCGTGTCAGTAACTTTAGCAATTAGCTTGAATGACTATGGAACGGAAGCAGGATATTTATGAGAGAACGTTGCGTTTAACACAATTTTTCCGACTCTTGCAAAAAGTAGTAAAGCAAGCGCAAAAGAAGGGTATTGTAATTTTTTTTTTCCATATAGTTTTAAAGTAGAAATTAATTTTAACCTTTTTAGCGATGGGTACTTGAGGCTTCAAGCTGCAATTTATTAAGTACTTTCTAAAATTTGCTTTCATGTGATTGCAAAGTCCAGACAATGTCACAGAAAGTCATCGAGCTGTGATTTTTGGGAAACGCCGCAAAGGTTGCGTCTTTAAGGGGTTATATAAAAATTGGGGCTCGAAAATAAAATTTGTTTTTTTTTTTTTCATATTCTGAAAGTACATACTTTCGAAAATATCTGCGCCAAATTTCATCCAGATCTGATCACTGGTTTTCAAATTACAGCTGTTTGCAGCGCGCTGGGGTCCTATCCATAGGCATAGTTGACACAAAACTTTAAACGCGATTATCTCGGAATGCGTTTTTTTCAAAAGTACTGTTCCGGTGAACGTGATATCTCAAAAACTTTTCAGACGTTCTTCAAAATTTTTTTTCAAAATATTCGTATTTACGATCTTGTGTACTTGAACGATTCATTTTTCATCCGAAAATTTTTAATTTTTTGCAAAGAATTTTTTTTTTAAATTTTGACCACCAAAAAAATAGATTTTTTTACTTTTTTGATTTTAGTTAAGCGGTTCGCCTTAGAGAACGTTCACCGCAAGCCTCTGTAAAAAAAAGCGCTGCGGGGCATGGGCCATAATTCCGACCATTTTCAAAATTTTTTTCGAAATTCAAACTGTTTCTACTACTTGAACATTGAGTTTTGCTTTTTCCAATAAAATTGGCAAAAAACCATTTTAAAAAATCACGAACTTAGCTCATTTTTTCGCCCCAACTTTGTATATAACCCCTTAATGGTACTCTTATTGTCCCAAAGCTGTCAATGTGCTTTGAGTGTTGTTTAATTCAATCAGGGGTCGCAAATCTTTAATATTCAGAGGGAAGATATATGAAAGAACCTAGACTGAATTCTTTCACAACAATTCGTACATAAAAAAATATTGAATACATGATTCGCTACTAGTGGCCCCCGTGAGATCCAAAAGTTGGTAAAATGGGTTGTGATATATATACACTTCGAAGTAAAAAACCTCCCTAAGACCAAATCCTGTATCCGTAACTGTCCGCTACCAATTCTGCCAAACTGAAAGAGCGCACGACCTGAATACCCTCAAGTTGATTTAAGTTCTCATTATCCACCAAAGTTTCAACTAATTCAATATCTAATTATTTTATTTATTTTTGGAATATTTACGTAAACTTTTCTGACTGTACAAGTTCGGTGAAATGACTGTAAAAATCGAAGCTTGGGAAAATTATCTCACTCAGATTTGTTGCAAGTGTCTATATAAACATTTTGCTAAGTTCACAAATCGAAAATAATCGCATAATCGACTTTAATTAACATTTATAGAAGGTAACATAATAAATGGAAAAGCTATTTTTTGTTCATGACATTTAAGAGTTTAGTTAAACAAGCTAAGGTGCTCTTCAAACAATTTCAATAACAATAGCAAAACATGAATTGAAAGAAAACCCTATTGTATCGGTCATCTAAACGGCGCAATGTTTGAGATATGCCAATCACCTGCAATTTCTAGAATTTTACTTACGCAGCTTTCAACATTTACTTACGAATATTCTCAGTTCTAGGAAATCTCTAACACTATGTGTGCGTGTGCCTGTTGACACATACTTATGTACTATGTTTGTACCAAAAAAGTATGCTACAAATTCTTCGTTTCAAGAAAAAAAAGGAAATTCCTTGCCACAAAATAACCTGAAATACAACAACAGTAAATAGAAAATGTCAATAAAAGCAAATGGCAGTAAAAATGTTGTAAAGAAGATATGCCAATATTTGTGCACTGTATCTGAGTATAAAGGTGTATATACAACATCTACAATGAACACAGAGAGAGAGCAAAAATGTCAATAAATACAAAATTCATAATTTAATTGATTTTGCTGGCCTTGTCACACCTTATGCGCCCAATTTGCCACCCAACTTAATATTCATCGTGTTGCAAGTTGCCTTTGTATTGCATTTCCGTTCTTGTTCTCGTTGTTCTCGTTATACTCTTGTGCGGGGTGTATGCATTTCGGAAAGATATTTGCTCAGCATTTTCTAAGAAAGTTTCTGAACTAAGACCTTCTCCGAGGGACCCTTAGATAAGTCAAGAGCCAAAAGAGAATATTGTTATTTTGGTAGAGAATTGACAGGAAGAATATTATGACCGCCAAGTGAAATGAGTCTCCCGAATCTGGCTGAATGGTCATACTTTTACTGTCAAAAAACTGTCTTGCAAAAATTACGATAGATAACTTTTAAATAATAAATTCTTAATTCGAGAATGTTTAAAATTATTTAGAAAAAATTCACTCAAATTATTACTCACTCAAATTAATTATTGTAAGAATGTTTATTTTTAAGGCTGACCATTGAGAGTATTTATATTTAGATTAAGAAGAATATCGGAGTGAATTTGCATTTAGTTTAAAATTATGTCTTTATATAAAATATTTATTAAGAAATAAATTAAAATTGTCGTGCAGAAATTGCTATGCATCAAGAACTTACACTACCGTCAGAAAGTTTAAGACCAGTGCTTCAAAAGAAGAAAAATTAGAAAATTAAGTACAATTCAGTCTTATAAACAATATTTTAAGCAATATGAGTAGTTAATTTTTCCTCTCCGACAAATTCCTTGCGATTCGTATTTTATTAAAATAATGATCCCAAACATACGACAAATTTGTGCAAAGGTTATTTAGATTGAAAAGAAAAAGATGGAACTCTGAAATACATGGCCACCTTAACCACATGATCTGAATCCTATCGAACTTTTATGGGATGAGCTGTATCAACGAGTGCGAAAAAGTGTCCAACTTCACAAAAATCACTGTGGGAGATCCTATCAGATGCGTGGTACAAAATTGATACAGAAACTTTGTGCGAAAGTCATTAAAGATACAAAGGTGGTCGACGAAATAAGTATATTAAATATGTTTAATTGTTTTTTCCATTCTAATTATGATTGTAATAAAAGGTTTTTTCTTTATAACAGCAATAACTCACAGCGGCAATGAGTATTTTTCTATATTTCATGGTATTAATAGACTTGTCTTAAACTTTCGGACGGTAGTGTACATTAAGAAACTCTGCTTTTTTTGCGCATCCAGCCCCTTTACTATGTAAGGGCACTTCTATCTAAAACTGCGTTGAATAATGTGCCTATATATTAGAGGTGGTATACTATCGATAGCACTCTCGATAGTTTCATTTTACGGATACTATCGATGGTTCTGTTCGATATATCGTTAGTATACTTTTGTATGTAAAAAACTTTTTTGACAAATCAACGGACAAAACAAAACGGAAACCCGTCGAACCTTTTTGACCATCCGACGCAAAAAAAATTATTTAAGTGAGTCAAATTTTTATAAAAATTCTTCGCATAAAATACCAAAAATCGATGCCGCATTAGCCTTAATGATTACGCGGATAGTAGACGACTTTGGCTTCCGAAATTTCGAATTTCATAAAATTCGTGTTGGAAAAAAACAGAAAAATATATCTCTACAAATTAGGTAGCAGCAATATTTGACATTCCACATTATTTGGCCAGTCAAAATTTAAGCCAAAATGAAAATTCGTTGAGCTTTTAGAAGTTAAGTATAAACAATTAAAAACTGTAACTAAAAATTATTCAACTTGCAGGGATCCGACTTTACCAACCCGAAAACCACCCCCGTGGATCCGCCACTGCTTGTAAGACAATTTTTGTATGATTGTTAATGTTGACTGGACAGTTTTTGGTTTTTTATGATGTAATTTTCAAATTATATCTTTTTACAATGTCATGAATAAAACGTTTCTGTAAAAAATTTTGAAATACTCTTTTTGTAAGTATTAGAATTTTCCCCACTTATTTAAAGAATGTGCCCTTTTTTGTGTGCCATATTTCACTTTGTTCGATAGTTTCAACTATCGAAGTCTAAACTATCGAGTAGTGGCCCAATCGATAGTATCGCACCATATTTAAAAAATCAAAAGCAAAAAAATCGACATCTTACACTTCAAAACAGCTGTTGCTATCTTCGTTAGTCGGGAACTTCTGCATTTCTGCCAGACAAAGTGATCAACAAAAATACTTTTTTAGAAAATAATAATTGATAGTAATTAATAATTGAGCCGATTTCCTTGTAATTAGTTTTTGGGTTATTGAAACTCGAATAAATAAGGGAGTTAATTTTATTTTTCAAATTAAAAAAAACTTCAAAACTTGCTGACCTGGTCTTAAAATAATAATAATTTCCCTGACTGACTATTTTATCTGTCGCGCCTGGGCGGAGCATTGGGGATCTCAGGGACCTAGAGTTTATAGCCGACTCCGAACGGCTGTGTCTTGAATTAATAGAGATTTTCTTTCTGGTCTTCTTAGCGTATTAAATTTTCGTCTTTGTTAACCATTCACTTCTTTGACATTTTTGTTGTTTCAGTCGTTACTGTTGCCAACATCATCATCCACAACATCAGATCTTCATTATTGTCATCATCATCTCGATTTGATTACAATTTTCGCATTTGCTGCAGAGTGCGTAAGTTGAACTATACCGCCGGTTATTTGCATTTGCCGTGCTTCATTGCATTTCGTTGTCGTTAATCAGAAACAGAAGGCGTAACAGAAATTCTCATTTTGTATTTGGCAACTGGCTCAAGGACGTTTTGAAGGCAATGCCAATGCACGTAGAACAACGATTCATTCGTATAGGCAGAGATTGTTCATAAGCCAGGGCTACCAAAACATGCAGCCTCAACTTTGAAATACTTTCCCGGTTCCCGTTTTCCCATTCGCGTACTTTTTGGTTTTTCTCATGGTTTGACACTTTGAAGCCAGTCAGTTTGTTGGCACAGGCAATAAAATCAAATGATGCGGGCATCGTAAAGCTCTGCAGCGTCGCGTTTTCTATATCGTAAAAATATACGTTGCGTATACGTTATGTTTTCTATTGTATTGAGGCATGTATTTTCATTTTGGCCATAACACAGCCGTGCAAATCCCTGGAAGAAAAAACAACACGCATGTGCTTCATGTGGCTTTGCGCCCTGTCAATTTCAGGCAGAACTGGCCAAGTGATCTGGGGGTTGCGGGCCATTTGGGTGTCTCAGATTGCCAGAATTTTGTTTGCCATTTTGTGGTTTAAAGCGGCATAAATGATTTGGGATGCCCGCCGTGCATTCAGCTAAAAAGTGCTTGCTGTTTTTGTTGTCGTTGTTGTTGTTAAAACTGCGCCATATGGCCTGGGCATGTCTACGTTCTTTCCTAGGTAAAGCCGCATCAAATAAAATTTTGTTGTTAAAAGGGGCTACATGTATTTTTATAGCTTCTACCCATTAAATATGTAACGAGTGAGGTATATGGCATCTTTGGTGGAATATGTGACGTAAAATTGGAAACTATAATAAGTTGCATTCATGTGTAGAGATTTCCTAATTAAAAAAATTAAGAATCTTAGGGTTTAAAAATGATTAGTTTTATTTACACAAAAAGTTAAGTATAGAAGTTTTTCCAAAACAATTGTTTCCAAAATAAGAATTTTTTACGATAAAAACTCATCCAAAAAAAAAGTGGTAAAAAATTGCGAGCTAAGAGATCGTGTAAGCTCGCTGATTCTGAATCTAAGATACGTTTAAGTCTATCACGAAAGGGTTCTTGACTTTGAGATTCCTTATTAAGCAGCCGTATGAAATGATTTTTGAAAAAACTATCCAAATTTTTTTAGTTTTTATTTTTCCAGCCCTATACTATGTATTTTTTGATATGAATATAAAAGTCAAAATTTTTATGTAGTCGAAAAATGTCTTTTAATCTCTAGGAAAAAATATTTTATATCATAAATCTTTTCTTTTAGGTTTTTAAGGTTACATTGAAAACCGAATGTGATGGAGTTAATCATACCTCAGACTCGGATTTAGCAATCGCAATTTTTAAAAAAATTTCAATTAAATGGGCATTTCCACATAATCATCCATGACCGAAAAGTTAAAAGTTAAAAAAATATGTACTAAAAAGGAATTAATTTAAAAAGGTTAAAGCTTTTCTCGAAACTTAGGTTTTATCTGGCTACAAAGCTAAACTTTCTTATTTTGTTCAGATTTGCCTATTTTTAAGAGAATATGCTTTTTATAATTTTTTATTATTATATTTGTTTTTTTATATTTAAAGAAAATAAGTTTTTAATCTGTACAATGCGCAGCTTTTATTATTATATCATTTTTTTTTTTAACAAGTGAAATATAATTATTAGAATTATTAATATTGAAGCCAACATTAACGTTTTTATCGCCTTAAACAGTATAAAAAAAAATATTTCAATTCAATTTCAATTTCAATTTTATTCACTAAATCTTAGACATTACGAATACATGTGGAGTTTAATTTTTAAATACAGAGTTCAGGCTAAACTAGTTACCTTTTCTACTGTGAAATTAAATTATAATGAATATATATAATAGATTTAGAGTCATAAGAGGCGGGGAAAAAAATTACAAAAAACCAATAAAAATATTTCAATAGAAAAATTCTAATGTATAATATATTGTAACGTAACGCCAGATACTAAGGCTTGTTTTTTATAATAAATTCAAATCGTAGTAAATTGCGATTTTGTAATTCAATTCAAAATCCACTTCTATTTTTAGTAACGTAACGCCATGCATATTTAAGCTTCTAAATGATTAGATTGATTATTGTAATTTTTTTTACTAAATATAGTTTATAGAAAAAACTTTTTTAAAAATTTGCGTTTTCCTTTACGTCACGCCAAAACGGAAATTTAATCAAGGTTAAAAAAAAAAATAATTTTTGAAATGAAATAAATATATTTTTTCAAATTATTTTTAATATCTTTTTTTGTATATATTTGTATATATATGCAAATATTTGTAGCTAATTTGCATCAAAAATGGATTTTCGTCGAAATTTTAAAAATTTTTTTTATCGTTCTTTCAAACCAAAACTAGGTTGAGAAATCCGCTCGAATTAGTTTTTCAATGAAAAGTATACGTTATACAGGCACAAACACGCAAATCGAATCTGGAAAGAAATTGTTAGGGATTGCCATCCTGACTTTTAAGCATTTAATATGTTCTGAAAAATTTTTGCAAAAAGAGCAACTAATATTCGAATCTACGCTTTTTAAACTACTAGCGCCTAATATTTTTTTTTCATATATTATACATATATTTATGGCTATTTGCTTTCGATATTTATTCAATGGTCCATTGTTGGCGATAAGCCGAGCATTTTTAAAATGGAAAACGACGCATTTGTAAATATTGCCATAAAAGTTTTGCATGTTTTTGTTGTTGTTTGAAATATTTGTCGAATTTGAGTGATTTTGTTGGTCAGCAAAAATGAAAGCCAAAACTTTCGTTTCAATTTCAACTGCCAATTTGTGTTACCTTCTCTTCGAAATAATAAAAAAACAAAAAAAATTTAAAAAAAGATGAAGAAAAAAAATTGCTGACCATTATTTTAAAACTTGCAATTTCCTCACTCAGCATATGTTTGTGGCAGGATGCTTTAACCATTACTCACACACTCTTAAGGCTCTTAGATTTTGCAAGGTCATGCCATATGCAGCCATATTGTCTCTGCTAACGACGCCATTTTGTATAAAATGCGTTCACCATTAGGTTGCACAAATTGCCGTGCTTGCAATCTGCTCTACTCCTTTCTCTACTTTTAACACAAAATAAATTATTAAAAATTTTCTATAGAGAAACGAAAAAAAAAACAATATTCGAAATGATTAAGGCCAAGGTTTGCCGCAAATAAAAGCGATTAAATAAGTGTAAAAAATATAATTTATTTTGTGCTGTCAATTTTATTTCAATTTTATTTTCCAATTTCAATAAATTAAATCAAAAGGTTTAATTAATTGTAAAAAGCTGCAACAAAATGGGAAAATGTAAAAGTGATATATGTATATTAGGGTGGGTCAATTTTTTTCGGTGTAAGGGCTCACTCGGATTTTGATTCTTTGGGTAATTCTAAGCAAATTTGCCCAAGAAACTATGGGTCTAAAATGAATTTCGAGTCGCCCACTTTTTCAAAATAGGTTTTTTTTTCGAAATATTCAAAAAACAACTTCGACATTGCATTGAAAAAAATTTCTAAAAATTATGTTAAGCTTTAAGCTGAAAGAGAATTCATTTACGAACATTTGGAGTCTAAGATCTTAAAAATCGGTTGAGAATTGTAGATGTTATGTAACCATGTACGGAAGTTCCAATCTTCACTCAATCACAATTTAATATGAAAAAAAAATTTTCACAAAAATTTTTTTATTTGCATTCACTTACGTCTTCACGAGTTTGTATGCAGCTGTAGCCGTTATTTTTCGTTCATAACACCTACAATTCTCAACCGATTTTTAAGATCTTAGACTCGAAATGTTCGTAAATGAATTCTCTTTCAGCTTAAAGCTTAACATAATTTTTAGAAATTTTTTTTCAATGCAATGTCTAAGTCGAATTTTGAATATTTCGAAAAAAAAAACATATTTTGAAAAAGTGGGCGACTCGAAATTAATTTTAGACCCATAGTTTCTTGGGCAAAGTTGCTTAGAATGACCCAAAGAATCAAAATCCGAGTGAGCCCCATAAGGTTTTTTCGGCCCCATACAAATTGACCCGCCCTAATGTATATATATTGTATATATTTTTAATTTAAAGGTTTTTAGTAAGACTGAAATCGTAATTTTCTGAACGAATCAAATAATTAGGTGAAACAAGAAATGTCACATTAAGTCTAGTTTTTCCTACAATAGAGTGTGTCCCAAATTAATAAGGACCCTATTTCGGGTCTCAATTTTAACTTGTAGCAATTTCTTCTAAGTTTGTGTAAGTTTTGGAAACAATATACAATTTCTTAACTTCCAAAGGTTTTAGTACGTTTTGCGAATAATACCAAATTTCTTATCTTCTACAGATATTGCATATGTTTTCTGCAACCAAATGGATAGGAGATTTCGAGCTGTGGTATTCAGTACCTCGTACAAAATACTATATTTTGTCTTAGGGATTAAAAGAGATTTTTCCACTGAATAAAATTTGGTTTTCTTTAATAACAATCTTATAATGTGATTTTAATTAAAAAAATACGCAGTAAGGGGCTTAAAAAGTATAAACTCAAAAATAAATTCATAAATTCATAATTTTTATATAAACTATGCTTAATCTTCAAATCAATAACCCTAATATAATGGAGTTAAACGGACGTCAGATAGGGAGTTAGCGGCTCTTTTCTATGAACATTTTTAGTGGAGCTGTGTAGCTTTTTGTTTGTGTGAGCCTAATGACCAAAAAAAATGTTGACCTTAGTCGAATCCAACTCTTACCATACGCAATATAGCCCCCTCTAATTAACTTTCTGTAATCATTTGGCTTAATATTTTTTTCTTCTAATGAACCACTTATGATTATCTTTCTTTTAATCTTTAATAAGTTAAAGAAATTCTTTGATGTAAAAGTGTTGTATGTAACTCCTTACAGAAGTAAGATAAAGACTAACGAAGCACGTGACGGCAATAATAAAATACAAATTATACAATTGTGAAAAAACATTAAAAGGGAACCAAAAAAAATGTCAACATAAAAATGGCGGCAACACAAAAAATTTGTTGCAGGCGTCAGTAAATTATTTAAAGCAATTCGGCTACACTCATTTGAATGTATTTGTGCGTGAGTGTAAATGAGTATGTACTCGTTTTTGTACATATGTATTTGTTTGCGCTCGCTGAACACATTTTCAATTAACAGAAAAATACTCACATGACACCACAGCAACACGCGCAGGGCTTTGATTTGTTTAATTAAATTACACTCACACACACATACGCGTATACAGAGAGATACTCTTGTACATGCACTTACTTTCACTCACACACAGAAACAAAAGCCTTCAATCATTCACAGTTTTTCAATCACTCATTGGCTCATTCACGCGAACTAACAAAAGTCAATATGCAGCTAAGTATATATCCTAGCAAACAATTGTTAATGTTAGAAAGTTTAAAGAGTGATTCACCTTCATTTACGCTCTTTACTAAAGGGTTAAGAGTACAGTGTTTTTTTTTCTAAAAAAATTATAAGCATCAGCTATTGACAAAAATAGACCAAACCACCCACATCTCATAAAATATTAATACCAGACTCGCTTGAGCAACCATCCAATTGGACGCCTTTGTTATATAGAAAATTTAAGAATTAAATTTTTTCAGTTCCCGATAAAGACGGTTTGTATTGCCCGTTTTTATACCCTGTACCTATAGGTACAAAGGGTATACTAGATTTGTGCAATGTATGTAACGGACAGAAGGAGGCGTGGCAGACCCCAAGTCCTTTATACCAAAATGCTTATCATAACCTCGGGTAGCGATTGAGCCATGTCCGTCCGTCCGTCTGTCCGTCCGTATGAACGCCTAGATCTCGGAGACTATAAGAGCTAGAGACACAAAACTTTACCAGCTGGTGCGCATATTTCCTAAGCAGATGAAGTTTGTTGAATCATGTCAATATCTTCCCCCGTTCCTCCGCAATAGAGTTTCGCGGTTTTTAGCCACACCGTTTAGTATTTTCATCTGAAATTTAACAGAGCGATGCGTTGTAGTTACATGCATCTATGTGTAAAAAATGAACAAAATCGGACAAATACAACAGAAGTTATAGTCAAAAATGTGCAAATTTCACCTCCCCTTGCCAATAAACTGCATCAATATTTGACTCTACGCAATTATGGCTACAAGTGACCTAGAATCATAATTTTTGGTAAGCTCATTCATGTGGCTCTAATGAACAAATCCACATCCAAATTTTATCGATGCGGTCCCCCCACCCCCCGCAATCCATTTACCGTGCTTTCTCCCACAACCCTCAACATACCAACTTGAAACTTACCCCATATACTTTAAATAAATTCTTTGACGTAATATTTGAGTTTCATCAAAATGGGTAAAAATTTAGGGAACTTATAGGTATAAATATCGATTTTCACCAAAAAAAAATAAATTCCAATTGGGAAGTTCTTAGATGGAATATGCAGGAAAAATTTTTTTGACACAAAAGGTACAGGGTATTCCACTGTCGGGCACCGCCTCGACTGTACCACATTTTTTTGTATTACACTTTTTTCTTTTTAATTAATAATTACATATAATTTAATTTTGCTACAATTTCTATATCTTCTAAAATAAATAAAATATACAAATTTTTAGTTCAAACTAAGTAAAATTACAATTTTTTACCGACAGCATCGAGCTAGTTACGCAATCTTAGGGAAAAAAAAATTTTAGTCTTCTTTTATTCAAGGATCTAAATTTTCAGCTTAATTGCAGCTTAACCCATTGGGGATTAGTTAAAAAAATTATGATTTTTACTTATTATTTTAGTGTGACTGATCCACTTAATATTTTTGAACCATTTTGAATTAAAGGGTCACCAACGATTTTGAAAATCTAATAATGCAGATCGTTTCATAGGTCAACAAAATATTTTTCGTAAAATTTCAGTTTTTGGACATAGCGCGTCATAGTTTTACTAAGAAAAGTGTTTTTAACTTTTTTTTAGTTTAAGGTCCAGGAATGACAAAAATGGGATATCCCATTTGAGATTTTTTTTTTATATGAAGTTTTGTCATTCCGTGCGACACTTCCGTGCGAACTTCGTAAATTAAAAAAAAAATAAAACGAACATTTTTTTTTTTAAATTGTATGCAAAATAATTTTTTTTGTTGTCAATGGGTGAATTTTTGATATATTTATCACAATACATATTTTTTGTTTATATGATGAATAAAAAAGATTTATTGTGTAGGTGTAGACGCTAAACAACTATTTTTTTGAACAATAGACCTTCTGGTCCAAACAAAAAAATTCACAGTAGGCACAGATTGTCTTTTTTCGGTCAAAAAAATAATAATATTTTGTATGAAAATGAAACTGCAATATTGAGTTTTGTTTAATTTTGTTTTTTAAGCTAATCCAGAACAAAATTGGAAAAAAAAAAAATATGTAACTTAGTTAAACAAAAAATGTTCAATGGCTATCGGAAGAAATTTCATTCCCAGAATATTAAACGGCTTAGAAGTTGGAGCTCCACACCAAAAACATAAATATTTTAAAAATATTCAAAATTTTTTGTTCGACTGGTAAAAAAATATTATTATGTATACTTACATAGATACGACTAGTTAATGAAGTTGTTTAAAGTTTGCTAGAATGTGATATTTTGCTTAGTTTAGGCTGATTTCTATTTCAGAAATAATGCTTGCCAAAATTGTTTGCTGGGTTGAATGCATACGTGTGTGTTTCCTTCTTTGCTAAGCTTTCGCTGCTGATTTTGAAAAGGGAACTGGAACTATTCAAGTATGTGCTTAGATCAAATGCAAATCAGGCATTGTAATTGTGTTGGTATGTCAGTGTAGTAAGTGCGTATATAAGTACGCGTGTATGAATGTGTTGGTTAGTAAGAGTGTATATACTTATATTTAGCTTTTAGCTATTTGCTTTTTCTATTAGTAGAGCGAATTGATTGAGTGCGTATACTCGATTGAAACGCTAATTAATGCATGATAAATATGCAATACAAAAGCATTTTGTATTTCACTCGAGTGGCTTAATAAATCGCTGGCTTAAGGTTATAGGTCAGTCGTTGTGAATATTGTTAAGCAAAGTTGGCCTAAGGACTTATAGTATGTGTGTAAAGTGCTAGTTCAAATTTATAAAAGAGACCAATTAGGATAAAAGTGAAAGGTATACATTATTAATTTTATAATTATGCAAGAGTAGTCTACGTCACTGAGACCTCAGCAAAGCTGTGACCTTTTCCCGAGGGATGTATGCAATTAATTGTACTGCATTTCCTGTGGCTATTGGCCTTACTGCATGCAGAATGCTATTTAACAGAAATGAATTGGTAGTGATTGACTACTCCTTAGGAGATAAGCTTAGGAAAGTTAAAGTATCCACCAAGCAGTTGGCAAATCTTAAGTACGTCACGCATTTTCAAGACCAAAGAAGAAGTGTTTGCTTTTACAGGCGAATTTTGTTTGGCAAACATTGTGAGGTGTCTTGACATAACCTCATTAAAAATTGTTTTCGAGTTTGGGAGTCTGTTATTATATGTTTCGTAATCTTAGCTCGCTCAATCCTAGAGCGATTCATTTAAAACTGACGATGAGTAGTAAATTTTGGAAAAATTGTGAATAGGGTATGATGTATGATGAGGTATGATGTAAATCGGGTATGAGTCATTTTCTTCCTAATGCACTGCGACCAGCATATAGATCTCTTGTGCACCCGTATATAGCTTAATTGCTGTTTATTGTTTTGGCGAAGGCAATTATACCCTTTAGCGATAGGGTTTGGTAATCTTCTTCAACCAATGTGTAGCTGTTTAAAAACTTGGCTCTGCGTCTAGTTACCGCTGGGCAGTTGGCTAGTAAGTGCTCCATGGTTTCATCCTCTTCGCTGCAATATCTGCAAGTTTCGGTAGTAGATAGACCTAGATTGGCCATGTTCTACTTGGGTAGTGGCCAGTAAGGGCACCGAACAGGATGTGTAGGTCTTTTCTATTGAATTCAAGGGCTTCTGGCACCTTTTTCGGGTCGAACGGCAGGAATTTGTTGGAGTGACGAAATCCTTCCAGGTTATCCCAATGGCTTTTTACCTCTTTTCTGTTTTTTTCCGAAATGATATTCGTGATGTCGTTTTTCGTGAAGCCATACAGAGGGCTAGGTCCTGTGAAGAGTACCTCCGCCCCTTTTCTGGATTGTGTGTCTGCTGCTTCATTGCCTTCCAATCCTTTGTGCCCAGGCACCCAAATAAGTTTGACCTTATTATGGAATGCCAGAAGGTTTAGGTTATTATGGCATTCGAGAACAGATTTAAACATGAATTTATAGTTGTTGAGGGCTTTGAGTACCGCGGTCTGTAGTTTCTGTGTTGCAGTGTTTATTGCAAACAGTTCGTCTTTTCATAGTGAGATGTGCATATGGCAACGGGGACCGACTACCCCTGCACCTACACCTTCGTTCGTTTTGGAACCATCTGTGTAGCATTTTTGGGCATCATCCTGTGCCAAGCTTGGGTTGTTATCCCATTCGTCCCTAGTGGGTAAGAAGATCTCGTAGCTTTTTGTTGGACTAACTACTGGGTCTATCTGGTTGTTGAAGGTAGCAATTTGCTTTGCCTCCTTTGCCCAGTTCAGAATTTCGAGGAGTCCTTTATGATCTCCTTCTTTGAAATTGTGTGTTTTGTGGAGATGCAATGCCGAGGCATGCAAGGCGTTGAATTTTAGTGAGTTTGCGTTGTGCATTTTGTTGAGTTACCTTTTTCCACCATATGACTGAGCCATATAGTATCGTTGGTTTTATCATTTGTTTATAAATCCATGAGGACATTTTGAGACTAAGACCCCATGTTTTACCTAGAAGTTTTCGCATAGCCCATATCTGTTTAGTGGCCTTTTGTATTGTGTTGTCAAGATGATGTTCCCACGACAGCCTTTTATCGATTGTTAGGCTTACGTATTTGGTTTCATCCTTGAGTGGTTCCTCCGTACCTTTTATGTATAGACTCGGAATGTTATTCATACGTCTTTTTGTGTAGGAAACGATGGTAGTTTTGGTTGGGTTGATAGACAACCCTTCCCTGTCACACCATTTCAAGGTGATTTTTAGAGCATCCTGCATTCCCTCACCGGCGATATATGTATCGATTGATCCATAGTATTTATTTTGTAGTCTTTTAAGGGCTATTTGGAAATTTTTCTTTAATTTGGAATTCTTTCAACTCTTCTTATGTTTTAAGCTTGCTATTGAAGAAGAATTGGGAAAATACACCTCTAGTACGGGTAAATGTTACTAGTGAATGCGCTGCCCCAAACTTCGGAGACATTTTGACTTAAGAACGGACTTGTAAAAGAAGGCCATGTACTCCAGATTAAAAATGGAGCTCGTATTTTACAGAATGTGGAGTGTGCTTGCTTTCATATTAAATTGCGTTCTCTTTGCTTCAATATATTTACACTACGCCAGACTTCAAGGTCGCCAAGATAGGATGGGTAGTTCCCCAATTTGATGCAACTTTTTAAGCAAATACCTAAAATCATAAATTTTCCTAGTTCGTGATGTCGCAACAAAACAAATTCAATTTCAAAATCTATTTTGAGCTAAGTAAAGTAACCTCTTAAGTTACTATCAGCTTTTTACCCCCAACAAAATAATGCACTCACCAAGTTGCATTGGCTTTTTGTCTTCTTTTTGTCATGTCCACTTGACTTCATGTTCACTTACTTTCAACACTGTTCTGCTCACATGCTACTTTTAACACTGCCTCACTGACATGCTATTTGCAACACTGACTCGCTCACTTTTTGTCTTCATGCAACTAAAGCCTAATCAAACTTTCACTTGACATATTTACCAGCTGTCTTAGACCAAAGCGAAAGTTACTTGAACAAACGCTTGCAACATCCTGGCAATTGACACATTTCTCCAGCTTGCAACAAAAGAAAATTTATATGAGATAGCAAGAACTCCCCTCTTATTTTTTACTTGTTACATTTTTTTTTTTTCACTTCGCTTACAAGTCTTTTGCATTATTGAAACTTAAGCAGGCTGCAATTAAGCACAACTGCCACGAGAAGTACTGCCACGGCATTTTGGCCAAGTTGCAGCTGGCTGGGAAGTGGATTTTATGCCAAAGGCCAATGCTTCGCATGCAAGTTTTATGCAAATTGCATGTTAGCCAAAAGCCTTGGTGTAAAAAAGATAAATTACTTTTTAAAGTGTGCGATAAGGCAGTTTACAGTCAGATTTAGCCCCCCCACTTCTAGTAATACCCCTTACCACTACTCTAAGCATTTTTGGTTAGTGTGTGTGTGCTATGATGATGATGATGACTTTCTGATTTGTTTTTGAACAAGTTTTCCTTTTACAATTTCTCCACTAGGCACAAGTTTTTGTATAGCATGGCTTTGGGGTCCAAAAAGATTTTGCATTTTTCACTCTTTTATGTTTATTATTTGTTAATTGATATGTTGCAGCAGCACAAGTTTGGGCAATCTATCAGAGTTGTCCCAAGGCGCAAAAACTGCACTGCAGTTGTCAAGTTGTAAGAAAGTTTTGAATGGTAGCTTGGTGGCTGAAGAAGACAGAAATGTTGATATGAAGAGCGGGAGCGTCTTAAGAGGTTATACTTGTATACACTTGTGATGGTCAAAAAAAATGTTCCTTAAGTACATACTCTTAAGATTATTTTATCAAAAGACTATTAGAGCTGTTGCAAGGCCAAACCCTGGGCGAAAGGATGGGAGTTGGGAAAGGCGTAAGACAAGGCTGCGTCTTGTCTCCACTTCTTTTCAATATAAAGCTAGATGTTGTATTGAGATCTGCTTTGCGCTCTAACAGAGGCATATCTAGATTGCCTAGAGGATCTTAACTATGTATATGATATATGCCTACTTTCTCATAGTTACAACGACATGTCAGGAAAGCTACAGGCAGGGGTTGAGCAAGCTCTGGCTGGGTTGAAAATCAATGTTGGTAAATAATGGTAGCCCGTTTTTGGTAAACAATGAGGTCCTAAAAGATGTGGACCACTTCTGTTACCTAGGGTGCGTCATAATCAAGGACGGTGGTTCCTCAGCAGACATTGACAACCGCATAAAAAAAGGAAAGCAAGCGTTTGGATCCCTCCAGTCCATATGGAAGTCGAATCAGCTTTCGACTCGAACGAAATTGAAATTTTTTGACTCGAACATAATGTCGATTATTTTATATGGATGCGAAACATGGAATGCTAACCCTCGGCTCTTACAACCACTCCAAGCCTTCATCAATCGATCTAAGCTAAATACTCCGCATCTTCTGGCCACAAACTATAACAAATAACGAGCTTCGAGCGCGAACCAAACACATTCTAGTATATGATGCAATCAAAAAACGCAAATGGGCATGGATAGGCCACACACTGAGACAGCCTGAGTCGGACCTAACTCGAACTGCAATGGTGCGAAACCCCCAAGGACAAAGAAGACGCAGAGGCAGGCCAGCTCATACATGGTGCAGGCAAGTTGAGCTGAAATTGGAAGGTGTAGGAATGAACTGGCACCAAATTAAACAAATGTCTGGCGATCGCTAACAGTGGAGGAGATTTGTAAAGGCCCTCTAGTCCTTGTAGGACTTATAGGAACTTATATATATTAGAGCTAGGATAACCAAACTTGACATTTAGACTCCTTATGTAAACAGCTAGATCAAGTTTTTTTTCTGCAACGCTCGATTCTACTTACAATAATTTAAAGCGCTATATTTTCTACAATTCTAAAGTTATAACTTTCAGAAAAATGTGGGAAATAAAAAATTATTTCGATTTATGTTTAGGATCATTCAAATCGGACCAACAACATCAGAGATATTCACAATATAGTAATATAAGGCGGGAATTCAATTCGTTTCAGTGCCTAAAGCATACATAATGACTGCTCAGTTGATTGAGCATCGGTCTCAAATCCCAGCGATGTCTGGAGATCAAGGTTCAATTCCCAGTGCAGACAATTTTTTAAAAATTTTTTTTTTTTTTTAACATAGTGCCCGTTTAACTTTTGCCATTTTTATACCCTGTACCGTATGGTACAAAGGGTATATTGTGTTTGTGCAAGCCGAAAATGTATGTAACGTACAGAAGGAGAAGTCGGAGACCCCCCAAAGTTACCTAAAGTATGATCAGAGTGACTAGAGAAGTCGATATACCCATGTCCGTCTGTCCGTCTGTCCGTCTGTCCGTATGAACGCCTAGATCTCAGAGATGGTAAGAGCTAGAGCAACCAAACTTTCAGATAAGATCCCTTATTAATCCATAGGAGACAAGTTTATTTTATTTTTTTGATATCGGGACTACATTATATAGCTCCCATAGGGGTGTTTCAGAGGACCTCGAAAAAAAGCAAAAGTTTTAGATGGATAATTCGGTTGTTTATAAAGATATCATAACCAAATTTGGTAATCGGAAGTTTTTTAGAAACCCCCAGCACTGTACCAAATTTTATCAAAATCGGTTGACTATATCATATAGCTCCCATAGGACCAATCGGTCAAAAAATCGTGTTTTGTACAAAATTCGTTGTGTTTCGTTTATTTGTGCAGATATTGTAACCAAATTTGGCATTCAGAAGTTTTTTAGAGATCTTCAACACTGTACCAAATTTGATCAAAATCGGTTGACTATATCATATAGCTCCCATAGGACCAATCGGTCAAAAAATCGTGTTTTGTACAAAATTCGTTGTGTTTCGTTTATTTGTAAAGATATTGTAACCAAATTTGGCATTCAGAAGTTTTTTAGAGATCTTCAACACTGTACCAAATTTGATCAAAATCGGTTGACTATATCATATAGCTCCCATAGGGCCGATCGGTCGAAAAAAAGTTTTTGATTAAAAATTCGTCTGTTTTTGGTTGTTTATGAAGGTATCATAATCTAATTTGGCAATCAAATGTCTTTTGGTGTTCGTAAGCAATTTACCGGATTTTATTGCAAGCAGTGGTACAGGGTATCCCAAAGTCGTCCGCGCCCGACTTTAACGTACGCCATCTTTTTATTTTATTTTTATTTTTGGCGACTTAAAAAATATAGTTCTATGACCTTTAAAAAAAATTGTTTTTTCCAAAAATTAAAGCATCTTGTTTACGAACAGCATTAGGCTATAGTTGGTATTAAAAAAGTCTTTGTTATAGATTTATGATGAAGCATTCGAATAAAATGTGTTTAAAAAGTTTTTATTTATTGATTTATGACGAAGCATTTTCCACACATCATTTTCACCATGATGTTTCTAAGAAGGTGTAATACCGCCGTATTACCGCCCGTTTAAAGAAATTATTACTAAAAAGTTCAATAAAATATTTTTGAACTTTAATAACTAGATACGCCAAGACCTATTTCTAATAACATTTTTTGGCGAAATTAATTGCATGTCATACCTAGAAATTGTAAAGGGAGAGTATTTAAAGCAAATTTTTTTGTAACTATCTCATTTTGCTTAACTCAAATGATTTTTGAGCACAGATATAAATTGTAGCGCCTTAAGTGTTCTACAAATTTTGTCCAAGGCATCATCATACAATTAACCGATATTGAGGCAGAGAATGGATAGGAGCGTAGGATAGGTAGTATATAAAGTTACTTCATTTCCGTTTCTGTAGACTCAGTTTTTTTAACAAATACCACTGATTTTTCATTCCCCCTACTAAAAGGATAGGGAAAAACTACAGCCAGTACCATCGAGTGTTGGCGTCTGAGAAAAATATTTTTTTTTCCAATCTAACGGCTCCTTGAAAGCTTCGTTCACTTAGAAGCTAACTTATATATATGTTTAACAAAGGTTTTTGGATACCATTCCCTAATTCCCCACAACATTTTCACTTTTAACACCCAAATCTTTTAACGTGTTAAGTTAAAATTTGACGCATGGGTTTTTTTATGACTTTTTTTTTGCACCAAAATCTGATTTCAACTATGAGAATTAAATTCAAAGCAGTGTATTAAGTTGTTTCAAATTGTTTTCTGTTTGGGTTCTTCCGTCTATAACCGTCTCACTTTTTATACTTACTAGACAGCAATAAATTCAAAATTGCTATCTTTTTGGCAGCTTTGCTCCCGAAATAAAACGCTTTCATGTATCTATAAGCAGTTTTGGCAGAGCATGGCAAATATGTTGGCAAGATTTTCTCTATGTGGTTGAACATGCATGGAGTACTTTTACTTTTTATGAGAATCAAAAATTTTTGCCAAAAATGAATAAAAATTGTGATTTTAAGTAAGGAGCAAAAACTTGGTTTCTCATAAATAAATAAAATATTGAACTTTTACGGACTTCATTCAAATTCTGGAGTTTTAAAGATGATGAAAAAAGTGGATGTCTAACAAAGGCTGACAAAGTTGATAAGTTCACTTTCAGTGAAACTAAATAGCGAACATAATTATATGACAATTCAAAAAAAAATACATTAGATATTAGACTTAAAGGACAAAATTACTTCGTTAAATTTTTAAAGTTTGAAGGGTAATAATATTTTTATGTTACAATTTTGAAGATGATAAGGTTGTAAAGAGAGATGACGCACTTAGACATGAGCTATTTGCTTTACGGTGGCTAGTGCCGTATAGATATAGTTTTGATGATGATAAAATTTTAAAGATGTTAAGAGATGGCGCACTTTGATTTAAGATTTTTGCTTTATAGTGTGAAACGAAGGCAGGCAGGTTGATTTTCTCGTCCAAGAAGCTGAATATTTACAGTTTTAAGTTTTCTTTAAATTTTTATTAAAAGCGTAGAGTAGGTTTCGAATAGCTGGGTAACAAAACGATTTTTTTTTAAAGACTTCTGATTATTTATTAGATGTGACAAAATATTTGATGTCTTTTTAAATAACATGTAATGCACAAAGAAAATAACATAATAATAAAAAAAAAATCAGTTATATTTTATTGACAATTATAAAAGTCTTATTAAAAATGTACATGCATAAACTTGTGATATAGATGATTCGTAGGAGGTGTAAAAAATTTTAAACTTCCTTGCTATTTCAAATTTCAGTTGCTGCTGGCTATAATTTACAACTGATTCAAACGGCGGTTGTATGAAATCGCAACTAAATCAAGCAATATGTAATTATATTATTATTTCATTTATTTTGAATTTGTCTCTTCTCTTTAATTATAATCTTTTTTTTCATGCATGTGAATATGCGGTTTGGTTTTATAAAGAAGAATGCAAGTGGAAAATTGATAAATAAACTTGAAAATTTTGAACTCTCATATAACCAGATATCAAGGTGATAACAATTCGAAATCAAAAAAGTAGGACGAATATATCTTGGCGGATTCCTATTAAAGTCTAAAGGATGACACATGCAAATATTAAAAATGTGGTACAGTCGAGGCGGTGCCCGACAGTGGAATACTCTGTACCTTTTGTCTCGCAAACAATTTTTCCTGCATATTCCTTCTACGAACTTTCCAATTGGAATTTTTTTTTTTTTGGTGAAATTCGATATTTATAGCTATAAGTTCCCTAAATTTTTACCGATTTTGATGAAACTCGAATGTTACGTCAAAGAAGTTATTTAAAGTATATGGGGTAAGTTTCAAGTTGGTATGTTGAGGGTTGTGGGAGAAAACACGGTAAATCGATTGCGGGGGGTGGTGGGACCGCATCGATAAAATTTGGATGTGGATTTGTTCATTAGAGCCACATGAATCAGCTTACCAAAAATTGTGATTCTAGGTCACTTGCAACCATAATTACGAGGAGTCAAATATTGATGCACTTTATGGGCAAGGGGCAGTGAAATTTGTACGTTTTTGACTATAACTTTTTCTGTATTTGTCCGATTTTGTTCATTTTTTACACATAGATGCATGTATCGACAACGCATCGCTCTGTTAAATTTCAAATGAAAATATTAAACGGTGTGGCTAAAAACCACGAAAATCTACAGCGGGGGAACGGGGAAAGATATTGACATGATTCAACAAACTTCATCTGCTTAGGAAATATGCGCACCAGCTGGTAAAGTTTCGTGTCTCTAGCTCTTATAGTCTCCGAGGCGTTCATACAGACGGACAGACGGACGGACGGACATGGCTCAATCGCTACCCGAGGTTATGATAAGCATTTTGGTATAAAGGACTTGGGGTCTGCCACGCCTCCTTCTGTCCGTTTCATACATTGCACAAATCTAGTATACCCTTTGTACCTATAGGTACAGGGTATAAAAATCACAAATTCGACGTAATACAGATCTCTAGATATTTACAGATATAACCTTGGCTCAAAAAAACAGAAAGAACACGTCTCTTCTCATCTCCATTCTATAATATAATCTTCAAATGACGGCTATTGACTTTTTTCGATTACTTAGTTTTCTTAAGGAATCCAATGAATAAAATTCAAAAGTTGTATGAGCAGAATAAATTGTTCGAAAATAAGCCTATCAGAATGTAGCTATATGAAAAAGGAAGAAGAAGCTGAGTAGTGGGCACTGCTTGAATAACTAAATCATATAAAATATATCAACCAAGCATACTTATATCAGATTAGATCATTTGAGCTACTTTTAAATTTATCAACGACGAATCTCTACACATTTTCAATATAAAAATATTTTGGCTTTAAAAAAAAAGTGAAAATATGTCAAAATTGATTTCCAAATCGTTTTGTCTTTTGAACTTTTGTCAGATTTGCCATTTACAGATAAAGTTTAATAATAACTACTGCATAGAGTTTAAATATTCCTGTTAAAATTATTAAGCACAAATAATTTACTTTTTGTCTGAGTTATTAATTGAAAATTCACAGACCATACTTTAGACTAACGAAAATTATTTTCTTGCTGTAAGTAAATTGTGCGTTCGTATATTGAGTGGATAATTATAGTAAAATATAATTTCCAATTATCAATTTTCTAAGCAATATCAATAAAAATAAAAGCAAGATACAAAAAAAAAAAACGAAAAATGGCATATAAATTTCAAGCATTATTAAAATCCCAATTACCTTATTCAATATCATTTACAAGCAGATAAACGTAATAATGTATTGTAAATTGTTATCGGACCATTGGCTTAATGGCACAACAAAAAATTAATTTAAAAACTGCATTAAATTATATTGCAGAGTTATGGAAAAGTTATGTCTACAAACCTTGGACCTCATGTTATATTATTATGGAATATTTATGTGAGTGTGTGTTAAATGCCAAAAACCAACAGCAATATGAAAATTATATGCCAACAAACACTTGTAAACTTATTAGCCAAAGTTTTTGTGTGCAAAGTTGCAAAAGTGCTGAACCAAATATTTTTTCACATATTTTTTTTATTTATTTTGTTTTGGGGTACCAAGAGAGAATCAGGCACTAAAGATACAAAAAACCGCAAACAACTGGGCAGCACCTCCTGTAGTAGTAGTAGTAGATACTTTACCTTGTCTGTTTTCTATTCATTTATGCATTTTTGGCAATAAAAATTTCGTCTTTTTGCTTAACTAAGTGAAACGAAAAGGTTAAAAGCAGCACGGCATTGGCCAACAACAGCAACAACAACAGTTCTTACTACAATGGCGTTGGGAACGGTAACGGTAACAGTAACGCTAGCGGTAGTAGTAACGGCAACTGTAAACTGCTCTGAAATGGCTTTTATCTTGGTTCTAGTAGCTCTTGGTTTGCCCAACCGTTGTCGTTGATAACATTTCCGCCTGTTATTAAAATACTCTTCCTAAGGTAAAGATACTGTTCCTTTCTCTGGAACCTTATGAAGTTTATGCGAATAAAAATCATTACTATAAGTTTTACTTATTAGGATACCCTGTTTTCTAAATTTCGTATTTAAAATCAATTATTTTATAGACAATTTTCGTGTTTGTTTCACCATTTTAGAATTTATGAAATATTTTCATACCAAGTTTTCTATTAGAAGTAAAATGGTAAATGTCTAAGAGCTCCCTAATCCAAGTACATACTTAATAAATATTATAATAATTTAAATCACAAACCACTTATCACATTTGAAAAGTTATTTAAGTTTTGAAGATGATAATATGTTTTGATTTGGAATTTTGAAGATGTTTAAGTTGTAATATTACTAATGAGAGATGATGTAACACTTCTTAAAAGCCCCTAATACGAATATCAACTTAATTTTTTAAAAAATGACATTGCAATCTGAGATCATCTCAAAGTACATGGTGAACCATTTTTTTTTAATATTTTGAATTTTTCAAGTTTCTAATAATAATATGTACTAAAAAAAAAAATTTTTATAGAATTTTTATATATGAAAGAATGTATAATAAAGAATAATTTGACGTTAATTTTTTTTTTTAAATAAAGGGTGATTTTTTAAGCTTTTGGTTTTTAAATTTAAAAAAAATACAACGAAAATGTGCAAAAATGTATGCAATTTTTATTTAAGGTTGTAAATCAATCTTTGCCATTTACTTTTTAAAGATTACTTCGTGTAAATGTTGACCGCGACAACGCTTCAAGTGGTCCAAGCGGAAGGTCCAATTTTGACTTATCGGCTGGTATCTCACTAACAACAGCAGTTATGTTGTCTTCCAAGGCGGCAATAGTTTCTGTATATAGAAGTGACTTTGCATATTCCCACAAAAAATAATCGGCGGTGTCAAATCGCACGATCTAGGCGGCCAACTCACAGGCCCAAAACGAGAGATGAATTGCTCACCAAATTCATCTCGCGATATGCCCATTGTTTCGCCTGCTGTATAGCATGTCGCGCCATCTTGTCGACCTGGTGTAGCTCTTCCATTCTGGTCAAAAAAAAGTAGGAAATTATCGAACGGTAGCGAGCTCCATTGCCCGTAACGTTGTTGCCATCTTCGTCGTTGAAGAAGTATGGTCCAATGATGCCAACGGCCCATAAACCACACCAAACAGTACATTTTTGTGGATGCATGCAATGCTATTGGTTGCTCTTCACTCCGAATACGCTGAAGACAATTCTTCGATAAAAAAGCGTATCTTCATCGAGCATTTCCAAAGCCCATTCACCGAACACGCGACGTTGTGGCTTTTTTTGTTTTTCTGGAACGTATCTATCGTGCAAAAACAGAATAAGGTGCATTTTGTATTTGATATAGCATTATATGAAGTAAGCAAAAAAGTTTTTTTTAACATTAAAATTTTATTTTATTCTACACAGAAAATTACCCTATAAGTGCATAAGAAGTTTTTTATTTATGCTGTACGAATTAAAAGTTTTCACAAAAAAGTCCATTTGTTAAAACGCAAAAGAAAAGTTAAAAAAAAATTAATATAAAAAACTAAAAAATTATTGACATTTACATTACAAATTTATTTTATTTTTTTTAATGGGCCCAATTACGACATTTGTTTAATATTTGTCTTCGGGAAAAGTTTATTTTGAAAAATAATCACCCATATAAAATATTCTTTCATCTATTTTATTAATTTTTTTAGCATTTTATTTGTATCTCATGCAGTTAGTAACAACAGATTTTTAATGATAGCTTTTTTTACAGCGGTGAGTTGCTGCGAAAAGCGCATATAGTTAGTCGCAGAGACGTATCGTTATCTTTTGTGTGATTTTTTTTTTTTTATTGACATTTTAGTTCAAATTATGACGAAAAAGAAAAACTAAAACAAAACAAACATTGCCGGAAGATTCACTTGATGATGAAATGCTTAGTGTGGATGTTTATAAGTGTGATCATCGACACACAAGTGACAAAAGCTGTAGGAGACGCATTCGACCAACTGTGACGCTTGATTTTTATTGATTTCTTAAGATAAGTTCAAATTCGTTATTACTTTTATTTTAAGATGCTATTGCATAAAAAATTAACTAAAGAAATCAGCATTTCCTTTATAAATGGCCTTTAAGAAAGTTAAAAGCTGTTTACTTGTTTATCGTTAAACTTGTGTTAAAAGAATTATAAATGTAATTTTTAAAATTTCTCTTAAAAAGAGTACTTAAATTTCGTGGCTTAAAGTAAGTATTTCGCTATCTTTCATACACGTTGTTGTTGCGCTTTTAAAATTTGTTTGCTGTAATTTGTTTCCGGTCAACGGGCCAATGGCCGCCACCATTTTGTTTTGTCCATTTTGCATTTCTATTATTATTAAAATATTATAATTTAAATGTTTGTCTGCGTTTTTGGAAGCACGTTTTCTAAACCCTTTTGCTCGCTCGATATTGTTTGCAACAGCTGCAAAGTTCCAATTTGGCTCAAACTCCAATTAGTTGGGTAATATTATTACTACACACCAACAGATACATATACACATGCGACACATAGATACGCATGTCCCTTTGACATTTATTAGTTTGAGCTTTTGGTAGATTTATGGTTTCAAAATAAAAACAAAAAAAAAAATATCAGATGTATGAAAATATTTGACAGCTGTCGCCGTTACGCTCTTCAATCATGCTGCAAAACTTTTCAATCAGCAATAGAAAAATTAATACAAAAAAATCTAGAAAAATATTTTGCAATATCTGCGAATTTTTGATATACATTTTGATAGACATTTTTCGAACAAATTTAAAATTCATAATTCAATGTGCTGATGCAAAACAACAAACTAAATAAAATGAACAAGCAAAATATTTTGATAAAAAATAAATACACTAAAAAAACAAATACATCGGTTAGTGTTGGGAGTTTACGACTATAATATACCCTAATCTAGAGACGCTAGATTTAACAGTTTTCATCAAATTTTGATGTGGTCAAAAGAATTAAGTTTTAACTTGCTATGGTGAAAGGCTTTTAGGGGGTGATATCTAAAGTTAAACGATGTTTATATAAGCCGACAAATTATATTATTTTTATAGCATACAGTGTAAAAATAAAATAAATAAAATAAAATAAATAAAATATTATTATTTATTTTTGCTTAAATCTCCTAAAAATATATGAAATATTTAAAACTTCGAGGTCGATACCGAATATTCCATACCCATATTTTGGTTGTCGATATGTCGTCGATCCCATATGAATTTGTCTAGTATCGATAAGGAGCTAAATTTTGATATATTATTTGCTTGATAATTGAAAACGATTGAAACTATTTTAAAATTATTATTTAGTTAGTAGTTAGTTAATTATAGCAAGATTCTAAAAGGATTCTGGAATTCGTGGTCTAAGTTTTTTCATGATTTTTTTTACATACCTTTATACTTTTGTCAAAATCTTTGGCCACATTTATTAGTTGTTTTTTTGTCAAATACATTTTGTGTAACTCTTCTTTATTAAAAAAAAAAATTAAATTTCTAAACATCAATATTAGGGTTACCTACAGACGACATTTCAATTTGATCTTCTTGCTTGAAATTAAGCCATTGAAACACGCGAAATTCTTGAAGTGAATGGGTCCATTTCTCTAGGTATGCGAGTGCTTGATCATAAACGTTGAAAGCTTGTTTTTCAAAATGATCACATTCCGCATCTTGGCCTTCACTTCGGGTTTTCAAGAGAATACTTTTAACTTTTAAAGGCAAAAATTTGTGTTCGAATCTATTGCGCAAAGACTTGAGAACAGAATCAATCACCTCCAAAGTTTCCAAAATGCTGTTAGATTCTTTTCTAACGCCAACAGTTTTTCATGAAAAATTGACATATAAGAGAGGACGAAATACAAAAAACAGTCAGAAAAATCGCTCACAAAGAAATTCTTTATGATTTTAGGGGGGTTCTCCTGGGACAGAAAATATTATTTTAAGCCATCAAAAATTTAAAAAATCCGCTCAACTGCGGCTAAGAGACTCAACCACCATGTTTTGCAGTGAATGAGTAATTTGCTGTGGAACCAACAAAGTCACCAAAATCATTCAATTCAATTTAAAATTTTCACGAATTATCGAATCCACATCGAAAATTTCAAACTCCAAAATCCAAATCATGGTGTTTTCATACACTTCATTTTTCAAAATCGCAAAAACATTATTTTCCCCCTTTCGATCTACTCCCCCGAAACTCGTATTCGTATTGTCAGCAGACAGAACTGCCAATTTCTCCGAAATATTATATTTTTCCAATGGATTTTTGACCAAATTAGCAACAGTGAAAGCTTTCTCATTTGTAGTTTCTTTCAAATCCAACATTTTGAGTTGTATTCCACCTTGAGTGTGATCGAACGGAAACAGTTTTTTATACCCATGATTACTGCTATCAGTACAGATGCTCAAGCGAGAAGCATTTTGCAAATCTTTCACGAGAATCTCAATAGAGTGAGGAGCTAAAGCGCCACTTACAATAGCTGTTGTAAGTGCTACCACACCTAGTGATGTAGTGGCGCCATCTAACGTTAAGCATTTTTAAAATTAAAAGACAACACTGTTTTGTTTTATTATCTGCGACTACTTGCCAAACATTTTGGGATGAAACTTTTCGCGACTATTTTTTTTATATGAAGCTATAAAAATATGTATGACAAAAGTGGATCGGTCTAATCGAGCGAAAAAGCGAACATTTCTGCAAAAAAACGCACAAGCGAACACGAGACAGAAAAAGCGTACATGTCCGCTTCAAAGCGGACATATGGTAACCCTAATCAATACCGATCTTTCTCAGTACCGAATCGGTATCAAGTTTTTTAACACTCAATATGTCAATTCGATATATTTTATCGCACATCCCTAGTTTTCATCTCTACTTCTTAACAAAGCTATAATCCATTTTCTTCTAGGCGTTACATACATTTTACAACTTTTTGTGCACTTACGTAGTAAACTCTTTTACGCTCTGAGTACAGGGTATAAAAACAAAATGGACATTTACAAATTGCTGCAATTGAATTGAAAGTCAATTAAATTTCCGCTTTAAATTCATACAAATTAGTTAAAAATTGAAATGCAATTTCTTAATTAATAACCAAATAAAAATATTTCAAGCCAAATATTTGCACAATTTTGGATATATTTAGTATGCACATAAGCATTTTTTTTTATCTGTATTTAAAAACAAACAAGTCTTTCATAAAGTCGTCATTGCATGCCAAACATTGACGTCAATATAAACGTAAAAAAAACTTTGGAGCACGTGTTTGCCACAAAGTGTTCAGAAGTCACGTATCACAAAAGCCGCTAAAATTTAAATCCAAGCTAAATATTACGAAATTTTTTTTTTGTATGACACGCATATTGATGGATTATTATATAGACAAACATTTCTATATGATTTTATTGTAGATTGTTGTGAATGATTTTCAAGCATTTTTGCTTAAATTGCGCAGCATTTCTTTAAAAGCAAAGTTTCAAAGTTGTCTACAATTTTAAAAAAGTTTCTTTTGGAGCGAACTTGTTTTACTCTAAGAGCAAAGTTGGCTCAAACAATTAATTTAAAAATCCATTTCATATTTGCTTCAGCTCTTTAAGCTAAAAGTGTAAAACTGAGTCACGTTTTGTGACAAGAAAATGGTTTTAGTTGCTATATATAACTTATTATTTATTCTTTTTTATTTGCATTAGCTACATGTCTACGGATAACGCCCTGTTGTAAGTTGTCAATCCATGAGTCTCTGCTTGGCACAGATACATTGTGTGTGTTCTTTTTTTAATCTTTACCACGGTCTATACCTTTATGGAAACTTTCTAAAAAAGTTAAATTGGAAACTTAAAAACTTAGTAGTCATATGATAAAAAACTCCATTGGGAAAATAGTTAAAATCCCTGTCAAAAGAGATGCTGGATTGGGTGAATATCACCTGGAAACGAAGTACATATTCTAAGAGGCCCGTAAGGTTGGAAAAAAATGTATGATAAATATCTTAAAGTATTCCCGAAAGTTGATAAAAATCAGAAGGCCTCAGACAATTTTGAAAACAATGCATTATTTTCCATATTCTATAATAATTTCCTTTACGATATTCATAATTTATTTGTTTCAACTTTAAAAATTGAAAATTGAAGTTCACGCGGTTACACACATTAAAAGCCCTACCGGGCCCTATTTTTCACTCGACAGTCCTGTTCATAATACGCGTAAATTAACAAAAAACAAATTTTTTAAAAAATATGCATTAAAATTGTGACGTAGATGCGTAGGACGATAGAAAAGTTGCAAACGGAAAGACGCCACCATATTTTACGTCGAATTTTAGTTGCTGCTGCTTCTAATTCACAACTACTTCACGCGGTTATTGATATAAATACTGATTAAATCAACTGTAATAACCAATTATTTTTTGTATTAGTTTTTTTTTTTATTTTGCTTTTAGTACATATTTATGAAGAATATATTTATATATAATATTTATGATTTAAAATTTTTCATTTTTATATGCAATTTTGGAGCATTGTATACAGGTGTAAACCAAAGGGATGGGCATCGCATACTCGAATATCGATATTCAGTATCGATGTGTATCGGATGAAACCGATGTAAAAAATCGATATATAGACCAAACAATCTCGATATGTCGCCCAAAAAATTTGTATGAATAATATGAGTTTTAAAATAATAAGTCTCACATAAATTCAGACACATACAAATAATCAGTTTATCTGGATTTCTTACAATTATTTCAAAAGGCTGGTTTTTAGTTTAAATTAGAAAGGCTCCAAAGAATCGTCTATACAAGCCAAAGGCCGGTTCCGTTCGTCGGTCATTATTCTCCCTGCAAGGGAAAATGGTCGCTCCGAGGTAACAGATGTCCTTGCTAGTTTGTAAAGATTCAAGAATTGTGTCGACAGGGGCTCCCATATGGTTAGTGGATTGGAGTCCAGCGGAGACTGTTGGCGTGAAAATAAACTTTCATCTCCGTTCTCGCAATACTTTTTGGATCTTCCGTATCTAAATGCAATACAGGATTGCTCACGGCAACAATGTGCTTTCCCAAAAATAATTTTTCTGATGAAATGGTAATGTGCAGCGACTTAGCCAGAATGTTGTTTCCCGACGTCTCCAATTTTTTCCCCAATGCAGTCAAATCTTTTTCTATGCCCAAAGTGGCCATTCCACCTTGCACGCTTAGTTTTGGCGCCGAATTCGTAAATATCGTCGAACATGGATATCGATACAAAATAGTCGACTTCCAAAGAAAGAATATCGATATTCCGATATATCGATACACTGTCGCCCATCCCTAGTAAACGATAAAAGAAACATTTGTCCATTACTAGTTCCCATTAAATGATTTTTTTAAAACCGAAAATTTTATTGATTTACTTTATAATTTGGTTTCAGATAATAACTTAAGGCAAGCTTCAGGAATTTTGATAATTACTATATCCTGTAAGGTTCAAGTTAAGTAGTATATTAAGCTTAAAGTATATATAACATAAGGAGAACTATAGAATTATAGAAATCGGTATAGCCATATATGAACATTCAAATCTCGGAGATAATAAGAGTTAGAGTAGCAAATTTTTCGGATTAAATCACTTGTTATGTCATGGGTAAAAATATATATATTCGATTCTAAAATCGTAACCAAAGTTTGCGCTTTTGCATTCACTATGCATTGACTCATCTGTACCTTAGGTGAGTCTTCCATACTCTTTCAAAAAATAATTAACTTATCTGGAAAATGTTTTTTCCAAAGCTTGCGCATCATTTTATCTACTATTAGTTGAGACACTTATCATCTAACATTTTTTTTAAAAGTTGCCCTTTTATCAATTTTTAAACCCTATTTTGATTTTAAATTTTTGAAGAATTTTTTTTATCTTATTTTTTTTTTTTATATAGTATTAAAGAAAGTGGCCATGATGTTAATTAAAAACCCCAAGAAAAAAGTTCTAGAAGTTAATACTAAGCCATAACCCCCATTGGGGGAAAAAAAACCATCTACGCCGCTGACACTCATCATACATAATAATACACTCGAACTTCAGTGTCACGAACAAAGTATCGTCTAAATCTAGACTCTACTACTTGGCAGTCACGTAGGTCAGAACAGTTTAAGCTTGCATTTCAGCGCAAACAGACGTAAATAATAATAATAATAGTAATAATAAAAGTAAACAAAAAAATATTAAAAAGTATGCGCAACCTGCGCTTAAAGTTCTTAGTGTTGTGTGCACTAGCAGTTCCTCTAACGCAGCAAACTGGCGCCCAGTACTACGTCAACCTTGATGATAATCCAATAATCAATTCCATTGACACTGCTGACGATTTGGATTTACATAATGTAAACTGGCAGCAGGTCATTCCTCTGCTGCTGCAGCGTGAGGAGCTACGTCTCTGCCTTGCCATCTATCGCTATAATGAGAGTGCACCGCAGGGCACCTATTGTATGGACTTGTTGGCACGTACTATGGGATATTGTGATATTGGACATATTGAGGACATAAGCATGACCCTGCGAGATGCCTTTGGTAGCATGCTCTTCGATAGCATGCAAAAGTGCCGCCCGGGTTTGGAGCTATTCGGCTTACGTTGTCGTCAACGTGCTTAAGATTAATCTAGTTTTTAACTTCCTTAATAATTTCTCTAGATATTTCTGCTAGATGTTTAAGTAATTTTTCCTGACAACAACTGCACTCCCTTGTCATTTCAATATGTCAATAAAAATTAGAAACTATGCAATGACGCTGGCCAAAAGTGGGTTAAGGCTGTCGCTGTGCATTTGCTTCATAAACAAGACGAGTGATGGGATAAGCCAGAAGGAGAAGGCTACAGTCCTTGCAGAATTATGACAAATGACGATTATAATTTGTAAAATGCGCCTTTGCTGTTATGCACACCAGCAAATGGCATAAACAAGAACCAAAACTCAACCGACCAACCGGCCAACGCCCACAACAAGACCCCGGCCATGTTCAGTTTGTGGACAGTAGTGTGGCTGTGCACTGAGAGAAACCATTGAGAATTTTACAAACAAAAAAGTAAAAAAGTTGATTTAAAAAAAAAAATCGAGCATTTTTAGAAACTTGATCACATTCAATAAGCAGTTAAAAAATTTGCAATTTATATAAGTAAAAATATAAGGCAAAAAAAAAAAAAAATACTATATTCTTCATCTCTAACATGCTGTAACGTAAGATAATAGACAAGTAATAGTTCATCTAGTTTGGTCCTTTGACCATAGAATTTCAAATCTTTAACCTTTTTGTAATACCTCAAATTTTGGAAATGTTTTTTTGGCCCAGTCCTTATACTAATGTTAGAACTATTTTTCTGTAAGCTTTAGTTATCGCTTAATTATAAAAAAAAATATTATTCAATATTTTTAAATAATTTTTTTGTTTAAGCAGTTTATCAGGCTTTAAAAAAATTTCTAAGTTTTTAACCGGTATTTGTTAATCATACTTATTGTACTTGATTTTTAAGTATAATGCCTAATTATCATGTCGATCAAATGTTTTTCAACTTATAAAATAATATCAATTAAAAATTATGTTTTTATTATTTATTAAAAGAGTAATATACCAAATCTTATATTTTTATAAAATGTCATGAAAATTTTTTTTTTTTTTAGTATGCAACAAGTTGGGTGGGCGGCATAGTATTAAAAAAAATACAAAAAAATTTTTTTTTTTTTTTAATAATATCAATTATAAAGTAATATCAACTAAAATTTATCTTTTTATTATTTATTTTGTTAAAATATTACTACCAAACACCAAATTTTATAAAAATCTCATTAAAAAATTTTATTTTTTTTCAAAAGACGTTAAAAAAAAATATTGTTTTTTCTATCAACTTTTTTTTAAAAATATTAACAAAATAAGTTTTCTAACACCCTTAAAAAGAATAAAAAAAGTTTCTTATTTTTCAAAATATGTAAAAAAATTAAAATACTTTTTTTTTTAATAATTTGGTTTAAATGGTATAATTTTAATTAAAATTTATTCAGTTGCCTTTTGGAAAACGGATATAAACATGTATTTAATTAAAGTATTTTTTTTTTGTTAATTTTGAGAAATATGGTACAAAAAACCAAGAACAGACCCGAATGATTAAAGACTTTGAATTCCTTCCATGTGAGTATTTTTCTTAAACCTACCTTTCAACTCTGAATTTAATTCTGGTCTGAATTCAAAACAATTTATTCAAGAGTTAAAGTTCAATACAAATAATTGCTAAACAAATGAAAAAATTTTAAGCTATTTTAATTTAATTATTGATCCAAATGACATAATGTTACGAACAGTGTATAAAATTATCAAATAAAAAACTTGTTTATAAAGGGTCATCAATCTTGAAGTTTTTTTTTTCAATAAGGTTTTTTGGATAAACCACGCGTGAGTACAAGTTGCCATGTGTTTTTTATTCAATTTTTAATGCCAAAACTTACAAATGAAAATCGTACAATTATATTACGAAAATTCGCCTTCTGTAAAGAATGTTTTTCGCGCGCTTATGGCATTTTATGGTCGCCATAATCGACCTACTGTGACCACTATTCGCCATACCATCAACAAATTTGAGACCCAATATTCATTATTGGATGACACTCGACCGATTAGATCTCGTCCGGCGCGTAGTTTATGGGCCTGTGGAATCATTGGTCTATGTTTCATCAAAAATGACGCTGGTCAATGTCGACCGTTATCGCACAATGATAACGAATTACCTGAAATTAAAGCCCGAGATCTCGACGACATTTGGTGACACAGAGCCCGTGAAACAATGGACATATTGAGCAACCAATTCGGTGAAATATCAATTTCACGCTCCGGACCGGTGAATTGGCCACCAAGATCGTTTGATATCACACCGTTAGACTTTTTCCTTTGGGGCTACGTGAAGTCTAAAGTGTTTGTGGATAATTACCCGTGTTATTCGTGAGATACCGCCGATTGTGCTCGAATGCGTCATCGAAAATTGGAACCTCCGCTTGGACGAGCTACGGCGTAGTTGTGGCCAACATTTGAAAGGGATAATTTTTAAAAAGTGAGTGGCAAGAACGGTTCTTTCTATTGATAATAAAGATTTCACGATTCATTTGAAATTTTTGTGTTTTTTTTTGTATTTAAAAAAACCTCAAGATTGATGACCCTTTACTTCATATTTAAATTTTGATAGCATTTTTTAGAAAACATTGCATTTTGAGAATCGGACAGTTTTGTTTAAAGTTTAACTTAAAATCTTTTGAGACATTTGAAGGAGAGAGACTTTTTGATAAGCTTTTCACCCTTTTAATATTCTTTTGCAAAATAAATCAATTGTTTTTAGGCGGACAAACTGAAATACAAATCGCAGTTGCGTTGAAAAAACGGTTAAAAAGGATTTCTGACACTCAATAGATGAAACTTGCATTTGTATGCAACTAGTATGTAACTAGTACGCATTTCAAGAATGACATATTCTTCGAAGGGAGATTTTTGACATGAATGTTTCTAAATTATGTAAACGATATATATTTTAAGATTAGGATAATCACCGGACAGTTTTGCTTAAGTTTTGATTTGAAATATTTTGGGATCCGAAATTCAAGGAATCTGAGTTTTCGACGCTTTTGCAATGTTTTTGAACTATAAAAGGATTGTTTTATGGCTGACAAAACGATCAACGATAATCGGTTAAAAGCGATTTCTGATACATACTACGTAGATGAATCATTTTATGCGATAATTTGGCTTTTTTCAAACTATTAGTTTTAAAATAAATTTAACTTGCATTGTATCTTTTGATCGTTCGATGCTAATCCATAAAATTTAAATTTTAGACTGCTTTAATTTTGCTCAGTGTATTTCTATATGTGCAGTTATGTGTTTATGTTTGGTCTATGGCCTAGTTTTTGCTTTCGGATTCTGTTAGTCTATTGCAATTGTTGTTGCAATTAGCAGTAACAGCAGCAGTAGCAAACGCTGCAAGGAAAAGCAAAGCACTGCGGGGCCGAAGTGGTAAAAAAAAAACTGATGGCTTGATTTTTCCATTAAACACTCAAATGGAAAATTGCTTACAGACACACACAGATACTCACACACATACAGATGCCACAATATGTATCCAGTATCCTCTCAGCATTTGTTATGCTAGGCTTTGTTGTTGTTGTTGCTGTTGCATTTGTTAGGCAATTACCATTGAGCTGAAATGAAGACCATCTCAGTTGTGATTTGCTGAACACCCATATAAATTGTAGCATACTTTTGGATGCAACCATAAAATGCGATCCCAGCAAATGCAAATGCAATTTGCTCCAAAACGTTTTTCAAATTATAAACATTGTGAGATACTTACTCTAGGGTACAGCTCATAAAGCTATGCGTACAATCCGGATGCTGGGCAAAAGCTGGATGAGGATGGGATAGATGATTTATTAGCAGTAGACGTCTAACAAAGAAATAACACTGCAAGCGAAATAAAGCAGATTCCAGCTGAATGTTGGAAATGTACAGGAGAAATCTTAAAATGTTAGACGCTTACGACACAACCGTTTCGTATTAGGCAGGCTTGCTTTTAGGTATTACCTAATCCATAAAGCTAAACAATCAGGAATGCTTTGAACGTGGAATTGTCTGTTGCACATTGTCTTTATTGGTATTCACTTCTCAGATTTCTGGAGCAAAATATTAAGAAGCTGTCCGAGTTATCAATGACAACGTACCTTGAAAAAGTTTAAACGTGAGCACACTCTTTTAGAGCATAAGCTGACCATAATCAGATTGACATTGATGCGAAGTAAAGGAACTATAGCTGCCGTAGCGGCCAATATCAAAAAATACACAGAAATATGGATTCAGCCCAATCAGCTAAATCGGACCACGGCAGCATGTGCATCCAGTCAATTTTGCGGTGTGATTTCGGCCTTCATCCGTAAATCATTGTCCTGACGGCAGAATTGAAGCCGCATGACCAAAGAAAAGGCCATGAGTTTGCTAATTGAGCGCTGGAAATGTTGGTTAAAGATACGGATTTCGGCCAAAAAGCACTGCCAGCAAAGCCAAGGCTGTCATGGCATACGGCATGAAGGATATGTTAGGCATCAATGGAAAGGCGTTGAAGTGTGCATCACAAAAACGTTCCAATCATTGAAATACTCCACTTCGTTCAAAAGATATTTAAATACAATTTTTAAAATAAAAATTGCTCGATAGCTTTTATTTTCAATTTATTGTATAATAATTGCAGCATAACTTTTTTTTCAAATTAAAAAATAAAAATTATGCAATTTTGATGAATAAAAAATAATTTGATAATTTTTATTCTAAAGATGGCGTACGTTAAAGTCGGGCGCGGACGACTTTGGGATACCCTGTACCACTGCTTGCAATAAAATCCGGTAAATTGCTTACGAACACCAAAAGACATTTGATTGCCAAATTAGATTATGATACCTTCATAAACAACCAAAAACAGACGAATTTTTAATCAAAAACTTTTTTTCGACCGATCGGCCCTATGGGAGCTATATGATATAGTCAACCGATTTTAATAAAAATTGGTACAGTGTTGAAGATCTCTAAAAAACTTCTGAATGCCAAATTTGGTTACAATATCTTCACAAACAAACGAAACACAAGAAATTTTGTACAAAAAGCGATTTTTTGACCGATTGGCCCTATGGGAGCTATATAATATAGTCAACCGATTTTGATCAAATGTAGTACAGTGTTGAACATCTCCAAAAAACTTCTTAATGTCAAATTTGGTTACAATATCTTCACAAACAAACGAAACACAACGAATTTTGTACAAAAAACAAATTTTCGACCGATCGATCCTATGGGACCTATATGATATAGTCAACCGATTTTGATAAAATTTGGTACAGTGCTGGGGGTTTCTAAAAAACTTCCGATTACCAAATTTGGTTATGATATCTTCATAAACAAACGAATTATCCATCTAAAACTTTTGCTTTTTTTCGAGGTCCTCTGAAACACCCCTATGGGAGCTATATAATGTAGTCCCGATATCAAAAAAATAAAATAAACTTGTCTCCTATGGATTAATAAGGGATCTTATCTGAAAGTTTGGTTGCTCTAGATCTTACCATCTCTGAGATCTAGGCGTTCATACGGACAGACGGACATGGGTATATCGACTTCTCTAGTCACTCTGATCATACTTTAGGTAACTTTGGGGGGTCTCTGACTTCTCCTTCTGTACGTTACATAGATTTTCGGCTTGCACAAACACAATATACCCTTTGTACCATACGGTGCAGGGTATAATTATAAGAGTTGCGATCCCTGTTCAAAATAGAGCATGAATCAATTTATCTGACATATTCGCACCTGGCCACACCACTGTGGGTTTAGTGTTCGTAAAGGATTGAACTATTTTTCTGGGAAGTTTGAGCCTCCTCAGATTTTTTTAAGATATACATAATCTAGAACAAAAGTGTAAAAAATTTAAAAAAAAACCAAAAAAATATTTAACTAATTAAAAAAAAAAACTGTTTATTGGAAGTGGACCATATTTCACACAGAGGTAGATATGAGCTCCACATACATTGTACAAATAGCCCCAAACAGTTTCAGCTTTCCAAGCTAATTACCAAAAGAAGACACCACCAATCAATCTGATTTTTAAAAGTTATAATTTTTTTGGCGGGCTCTTTTAATTTCCGGAAAAAAATTTCAAAAATACATATTTATATTTTTACGTTTTTTCGTCAAAATTTATCATTTTTACATTTTTTAGCCCGCATCTTTGTAAGTATGCTCTACAATTTTCAAATTGTACATATTTTTTACATTTTAGAACAACTTTTGAAAAAATGGTTATTAAAGCAAACTTTTAGACAACTAAGAAATTAAAAAAATAGTAAAATTTCCTGGTCGTCAATTTTTAAAATTCAACTTTTAGATACAAAATTCAATTTCCGAAAATCGTGAAGAATTACATTTTCTTGTAAAATATAAAGAAATTTATAAAATTTTTTTCGATCAAATATGGTAGTCGGAGGTACCCTTAAAGCAAATTAGCCAAATGTTAAAAAAACCAACAAAATCTTTATAACTACTCGAATATATTTAAAACCAAAAAGTTTTTAAGCTCAGTTTTATTTTTTTTCTGAAGTAATATTTATAAACAATAAAGTGAATAAAGATTTCGTAGCTACAGGTATCGTAGTAAATGCAGGTTTTTTTTTCTGTAATTATCGCGAAAGCTCATAAAATACGAAATATCAACTTTGATTGCCAATAACTTGAAAACCACTAATTATAATATAATAATTTTTTTGCACAGGATACCTTAATAGCTGTAAAATCATATTAAATTGTCATTTTGTCCCAACTTTGACTTTCTTCTGGGGGACTTTTGGCCAAAATCTGGCTACGAGGGCCCATTGTGCGCCGGTCAAATCTATTTGGAAACACTCAAATGGGAATTCCTATCCCTTCCGCCATATACCAGATATTATAATACAATTTCCAATTATCACCTGTTCCAGTCGATGGGACATATTTGGCCCGAACAGCGCTTTACATTATATGAAAAAAGTAAAAACTGGGCCAATTCGTGGATAACACCCAAAGATGAAGAGCTCTTTCAAGGTGCTCGTCACAGTGTACGTTTATTTTTTGTATAAAAAACACCTCGAGTAAGGTTTAACTGTCTTGTGCATTGTGACGTTCTACGTTTGCCATGTTCGGTCAGCTGCAGAAATCTTTCATAATATTATGGCGTGTCTACGTAGCTCGTTTTGGTATGTTTGTATTTTCTCCACCCCATAGCAGACTCACCCTGGCAACATCTTTTGCATTTCCAACTGCACTGCTTTTTGCTTTTTTATAAATGCTCCAGGCGCACTAAAGACTTTGCTGCTGATTCAAAACAAACACTACTGCGTAGCACCACAAATTCCATTCCCGGATCTCCACCAGATGAATCCGCTACGTAAAAAGTTTGAAATAACTGCTGCAAGAAGAAGAGAAGGTATTTATTTTAAGTACAGCATTTGTAGAAAACCCAAGCAGTAGCTTAATGATATTTATGTTGAATTCAACTTATTCTCTAGCACTCTAGTCCTTACTAATTTATAAGGATGGTGTTGTAGTAGCTAAATGTAAATTAATGAATTGTGCTTAAAATATTTACCCTCAAAGCAAGTGGAAATGCAGCAGAGGCAGCAGCAGAGGCAGCAGCAGAAACAGCTAAACAGAGATCTCAACTAGATGCAGTTAGCAAATTGGACGTGGATGGGCATCCGCCATGTTGACCAATGAATATGCAAGTTGCAGTCAACAAGGCCTGCTCAAGTTCGTTAAAAGATAGTGTTGGTAAGAGCTGTAAGGGTGTCAGGGTCGACGGTCATTAAGGCAAGGCAAGGCAAGCGCGCGTGTTGTTTGCCTTGCAAAAACAGAGATAACAACGGGAACAACAAGAGAGAGGAAAGATAAAGACTTGGCATAATGACTGTAATGTACTCTATAATGAGGATTGTCTTATACATATTTGACGGAAACAGGCAATCCCAATGATACTTAGATCTTGGCCATTGCGTCCGAAACTAAAAATATGTTAAGTGAAAGGGGAAATCCGATGAAAGTTATTTGCGATGAATCAGTTGGACACAAATGTTAGCATGTTTCTTCGCAGTTATTGAACTTTATTGCACAACTTCCTGCACAGTCTCGTTATAGATATATGGGACAAAGAAATTATACCAAATGACTGGCTTGCTTGAATCATCTTTCCAGTTCACAAAAAAGGCGTCAAACGAGTCTGCAGCAATTATAAGGGAATCTCGCTTCTAGATGCGGCATATAAGCTTTTTACAAACGTAGTTTACGGAAGAATCATAACGTATGCTGAAGAAATTATTGATGATGTGGCAAATCAACGACGGACCAGTCCTTCGCACTAAGTCAAATCTTTGAGAAATACCACGAATAATCCCGTCCATATTCGTGGTATTTCTGTCTATTTATTGACTGTAAGCAGGCTTTCGACTCAATCAAAAGAGATAAAATCCCGTATGTGTTCCAAAGCCTTGGAATTCCAGCAAAATTAACGAGAATAGTATGCGCTACTCTCTCAAACACATCAGCGAAGGTCTTAATTAGAGACGGGAGTTACACAAGGAAATGCTCTGTCCACAATAATATTTAACCTGATGTTACACTTCGCCATAAGAGAAGTAAATAAAGGCGGGACACTTCTCTACGCTGATGATATTGCAATTCTTGCGAGCAACCTCAACGAACTCAAGAACGTATTTGTATCAATCCATAAATTAGTTAACAGTCTCGGGCTGCATATAAATGAAACAAAAACGAAATATACCAAAATCCTCAAAGTCACGCCAGTCTCAAGACCTGAGGATAGGTCCCTTTAGCTTTGAATCAGTCACATCTTTCAACTACTTAGGATTTTTGTTCTGGAGCTCTGGTGACTCGACATGCGCTATTAAAGAGAGAGTCATTGCAGCGAATAGGTGTTACTTTTCATACATCAAATTATTTAAATCCAAACTAATCTCTCGAAATACAAAACTGCAGATGTATAAAACGCTCGTTCGAACCGCCTTGACATACGGCTGCGAGGTATGGGTCCTCCGTAAAGCTGATTGTAAGCAGTTAGCAGCATTTGAGAGAAAGATTCTATGGAGAATTGATACGCTATGAAACAATCGTACGCTCCTCCGGTGGATCGGGCATGTATTGCTCATGGAAGATAGCTCCACACTAAAGCTAATCCTGAAAGGGAGACAATATGGAACGCGAGTAAGAGGGCGACCAAAAAACCGTTGGCTGGAAGGGCATCGTGAAGGAAGCTTTGACCCACATAGGGTTGTAATGCTATGAATGATGATGATGATAAAGGAACCATATTATCACTTTGGAAAATTTGAAATGGTGTAACTGCTTTTGTTTGCCATAAGTGTTCGATGAGTTAAGATAAACAAACCGTCAGAGACGAATTATTTTTCATCCGCAAGCTCCTAAACATCGGAAACCGTTTCCAGCAAATATTGTATATTGGATATGAAGAATACAATAGTGGCCAAAAGTATTTTGACAAAACCGTACCAAATATTATATCGCTTATATATAAAAACTAAGAGAAGTAAGGGAATCCATTTTACTTTTGAGAAAGAGAATCTATTATTAGCTTTCAGTGAGCAAAAAATTGCACTGATAATGATTTGAATTTTTTTTCTATATTATTTTAAAGGTGCGATGATGCATTTTTGGTTGGACAAAAGTATTTTGACATTGCGATCAATTGCAATTTCTTTGATTCACGTGCGGTACAAACAATGTGTGGCAATTTTAAAAGTTGTTTTTATTTATTTTTAAAAACAATATCCAATTTTCTTGCCCTTTGTTTTTTTTTATAATCGGCAAAATACCTGAATTCGGTCAACTTGATCGAAATGAAAAAGTCACAAAATATAATGCCGGTTTTCCAGCGGAATACCATATCAGATTTTACAAAATGCCTAGACAAACCATTTACTAACAAGTTATGAGGCAAAACAAAACTTATTCTATAAATAATACAGCCAGTTCGGGCAGAACACGCAAGAGGATGCTATAGAGAACGGCATTAAACTAAGAACATTTTTGAAAGATGCCTTAAATACACCAAAAGCTTTATCAATTGAATTCAATAAACAGCATAAAACATTAATTAGTAGAAAAAAAGATAGAAGACCATGAAAGAAGACCAGTTTTACTACCTTTGTAACTCGTACAATTCTTGTGTTTTATCAAAAAATAAGCTTAAAAAGTTAACATTTGCTAAATAGTATAAAAACAAGGCACGATCGTTTTCGGAACACAAATTATGTATATATAAAGCTCCTTTGAATATCCTAGATCGAAAAAATAAAGTTTATTGAAGGTAATTAAAGAATGTTTGGTAAAAAACCAATGCCTGTATGGGTACGTGTAACTCATGGTGGAGGCTCATTATCAAAAGATAAAGATATATAGATATTTAAGCTTCATTTGCTTGGAAGATTTAGTACCAATTGATAGCACAATGAATATAGATAAATATTTACACATCCTAAATGATCGGGCTTCCATTTCCGGTTGCAGAGTCATTGGGCAATCCTTTATTATGGTACAGGACAATGCTTCATGCCACAATGCCCATATGATCAAATTTTATGAGAGTAGTCTGCACATTTAATTGGCTACCTCAAAGCTTGTATCTTTACCGAATAGATTTTTTTTCCTTTTTTTTTTTTGAATTGAAAAGTTTAATATTCATCAGCCTATAAAATAAAAAAAACGATGCCTAAATTGAACAAGATCGCAAGAAGAGATAATTGTTAAAGAAAAAAGGCGTTGGAAAGATATTTTACAGGAAGCATTGGAAAAATTGGTAAACTCAATTTCTGAACTTTTGCAAAAGGTCTCTGACGTCAAAGGAAGGTTTACTTTTTATTATTAATTTTATTTAATCTAAAGTTACAGCTTTTTCTCTTCATCTGTCAAACTATTTTGTTTTGTCAAAATACTTTTGTCCACTAAAATTTATGAAACTAAACTAAACTATAATATTAACTTATGCGTTTTGAGGAGCTTAATTTATCATTATTCTCAAAAAAAAAATGTATTAAAAGCTATATAATTAATAAATCATAAGAAATTTCCGAATTAATTCTTTTTTTACTTATGTCAAAATACTTTTGGCCACTATTGTATTTTGAAAAACTTACCATAAATTCTATTTTTAACCGAAATCCAGCTGAGTGTGCCAGATGATCAAAATCTGTTAGATAAAAAAATTTGTAAAAAATTTCAAATCGAAGATTTGTAACAAACGCGTGACTAAGAATGTCTCATAGTGTAACAAAAATGCAGCCAACAGCTTGTCCTGACTTTTGCTGCTGTTAATATGCTCCAGCCCTGCGCCATACTCCGTTAAATATGCATACAAACAATTGGAACAAACTGACGAGGCTCACTGGCACTGGCACTGGCACTGACTCTGATTCTGACAGAGACGGGAGCTGTGACCCGGCTGTCTTTTGATGCATTTCCGTTCGGTCTTGCTGCCAGTCAGCCCAGTCCAGACAGTCATACAGTCAGTTAAGGCATTCACGCTGTAGCAGCCTGCAAGTAATTAAATTTTCCAAGAAATTCTTTGCATTTTTGCTCTTTGATTTCATTGCAACCCAACTCAGCCCTCCAATATTTTATTTGCATTAAAAAAAAAAACGCAGAAAAAGCGAAAAATCTATTAACTTGCGCTTGCTGTAATAATTTATGCAACTTTACTTTGGGATTTTTACAGCACTGGCTGCAGTGCGCTAACCTACACTATTTCTGCCTGCCTGACTTTGTTGGGGTGCATAGAAACTTTCCATAGTTGTTTGCCATTGTAGTTGGAGAAAATGCTTTGCATACTTTTGCTCGCAGCTTTGATTGCCGCATTGTAGACAAAAAGCTGCCAAGACAGCAAATTGATTGCATTATTGAGTGACAAAAAAGGCTACTTACTTGCAAGAAATGTCCTTGAACGCAAGAAACTCGCACAGAGGATAACACAACTAACATTAAAATCAAACATCGAGGCAAGACGTTGTTACAAACTAGAGATGGTTGCAATGCCGGAGGTTTGGTGCCATGGGCAATATGAAAAAATCGCTTTAGGTGGGCGGAAAAAAATTTCCTAAGGAACAACTTATAACATATGGAGTTTGTTTTGATTTTTCTCTTTGATTTTGATAATTTTTATTTTTTTTTTAGTTTAAAAAATGTATGAAAATAACTAAGCAAAAGATGCGGTTAAGAAAAATATTTGGATGTGCGGTTTTTGACAAAAAGTATGTTGAGGACGAGTTTTTGTACTTTTCACTTTTGTTGGCTCTTACTAAAATATCTTAACAAATTTCTTGTTTATTGAAACCGATTTCTTCGATTTGGCATTTCGACATGTTCTACAGGGTACCTAGTAAATTTCTGAATCGTAAAATTTGTTTGAAAAATTTTCTGATGGGCTTCAACAACTAAGTACTTTTTTGTTTATCTTTCCGTCTAAATTTTTATTTTTACAAAGCGATTTTTATGAATAACATTTTTTTCGAAAAAATGAAAAGGATAATGCATTTGTTGTCTAGGTTATAAAAAATTCCTAAAAAAAACTATAGAAAGAAGTTCTTTTTAAATTTATACAACAAGGTTTGTGTTTTTTTAAAAGCCATCTCTTCAGTTTTGATGATTTTCCCATAAAGATACAAACCCGTTTTCCTCTCGTAACATAGGTTTGCAAACTTTTATAACAATGTTAACAATTATAATTATAACAATTCTTATGAATACTCTTAAAAATTATATTCGGCTACATCTCTTTATTAGGAATAATTTTTCGTTGTCGTGCTCATCGTCATCATTTATTTTCGACGCCTATTTTAATAATAAGCAATAAACTAATTTTGATACATGCTGTTACTTGATTTTTATACCGAAATTTTTTTGGTTTTTTTTTGTTTTCTTCATATTTTATTTACAATCTGTCTTCAGACAATAGATAAATTTACTAAAGAATAATTAATAAAACGATATAACAAATATTTTGATTTAATGTATAAAATGTAAATATCTTTGTTGTAAAGCTGTAAAGGCTAAACCCTATATATGTTCTGAAATTAGTCAGTAAATGAATATTTAAAATAGTAAAGTAAATAAATAATAATAAAAAAAAATAATAATAATTAATTAAATGAAAGTATAATAGCAAGTTTCCACTGAAACCTACTATTGTGTTATGATGCCGCCTTGAAATGGAAATTTTTCTTTGTCGTCGTGCCCATCGCCATCATTTATTTTGGACTGTGCCTGTTCTGAAAATTGATTTGGATTTCGAATTGTTGATTAAACAATGAAGCTTATGTTATACTTACAATACATTTAGGGGTCGTACCCAAATTACGTGGCCCAATTTTTGATCTTTTTGACCCCCCCCTCCAGCGTGACCAACCGTACTCAGAAAATTTGGACCATTTTGACCAAGCGTGGTATTTTCAAGACCCCCCCTAATTTTTTTATTGCAAACTTTTATTTTTCCAAAGAATATTTTGTATTTGAGGCGCTTTTTCGAAAAATGTGCCCCGTAACAGAGATTAGACTTGAAGTAAAAAGAGCGGTCAAAACAAAACTACGAGTCCGATTCGGCCGAAATTTTTACAGTATCCGTCTAGGATAATAAATTTCTCTTGCGATAGTAGCGCCATCGGGCGGTGAGGCTAAGTACTTATCGGACCACCCTCATATCTATCATAAATATGTCAAATAAGTGCATTTATACTTCGTACCATACAAGAGGATGACAAAGGAGAAATTGACAGATATTCCAAAAATTTATCGCTTTTCATTTTTTAATAGCTACATAATAGCTTCTTGATGTACTCTAAGAACTCACCCAACTCGATATCTAGTCCCGAGCTTACACGTAGTCACTTCTACACGAAGTCACGCGTCCATCTCCAATCGCTCTCATAAAGAGCGGCCATAAACTGGCAACGTTGAGGACACGAGCTTAAGTGAAATATGTGCTCAGTGGACAGTTTCGGTCTGTATGTGTGAAGGTGGCGTATTATTTTGGTTCATGGCTTCTCACAAGATTTACTCATTTATGATCCACTCCGCTGGTCATTTTTATGCATTTTCCCACACATTCACCATACTTTTAACGATTTTGTTGCTTTGTGTTTACTTTGTTTAAATAAATGAGTGGCACTTACTTTATTTGTGCAACTTGGTCACATAATGAGCCCGCTTGATGGTCACTTATAAATTATACAACTCTAAACTGTGTACTCAAGCTCATACGCACACATCTACTTAGAGACCCTTTGGTAAGCAATGTGTTTATTGTCCCTAGCTTTTTTTATAGGGGTCAATTGCCACCAATGCATTACCTTTTTTTTCAGTTGAACGTTAATCCAGTTTGGGTGCATTGGTAAATCCGTCACGAGCGATGACGAGGAAAGAATTAAGTGAGAGTGAAATCTTTAATATTTAAGTCATATTATTTTTTATTCAATATATTTAATATTTTAAAAAAAGGTTCTCTAACGGATTTGAAATTAAATTTCATAAAAAGTAAAGAATATTTTGAGAGTCTCTTAGAAGTTAAATAAAATTATAAAAAAAAGAAAAAAGAAGATAATAGAGAATAGCGAAAGGATTATTTTACAAACGAGCCTAAAAACGAGGCGGAAAAAATTACGGATTTCATTTAATAAACTTCTAAAATCTTACAAAACATTAAGTTTAGCAAATAACGAACACACGAACACGTCTGCTTTCGTGCTAATTCGCTATAAAAAAGCTCATATCAAAGCGGTGGCAATTGACACCTAAGCATGCATTTATTTTTAAAATGCTGTAAAACGACTGTCAAAATGCAGCAAATGGGTGACATTTGACCTATGCATGATTTTATCTTTGTAAAAAGGAGGTGAGGAGCAGTTGACCCCTGAGTAAACATTTCAATGTCCACAAGGTGGGCCAATAAAAGACCAAATCGAATTTTTGTAATAAAGATTTTGATCTTTTCACTTTTGTTGACTTTTATATAAGTGCCGTAACTCATCTTTTGTTTATTGAAACCGATTTCTTTGGTTTGGTGGCTAGACATTTTTTATAGCGATCACAATAAATTTCTCCATAATTAGATAATTGCAAAATTTTCAAATATGGAGCTAAAAATCTAAGTCTTAATTTTTTTTTGCTTAAAAAAGCGAACTTTTATTTAAAAAAATGAAAATTTTTTTTGAATAAAATTTTTTTCGAAAAAATAAAAAGGATGAACGATAGAAAAAAATCCAGATATCAGTATTTAAATAAATTATAATACAAACATGTACGGCAAAAAATACGTTAAGAACCCGCTCCTATTGAATTCTGTTAATGAATATGTTAAAGACGAAAAATGTCGAAAAGTCGAGTTTTTTTTTCAACCTTAAACAATTTTAAAGCTTAACAAATTTATTCACTATGTTTAGACAGAAAGGAAACTTTTTGAACCATAATTTATTTAATAAGAAATAATTTTTCATAGTTAATATAGAACAATACAGTCAAAAACTGCAAGAGTTCAAAATACGACCTTTGACCTATTTTCGGGCCCATCAAATAATTTCGGATCGTCTATTATTGATATTGTGGGTTGAGAATTTTATGAACTAGCGGCGGCTAGGGTGTGTCCACAAATGCAAAGTATTAAAAGTAAAGTAGTAGGAAGTGGATTTTAACCAATAAAGCGAATAAAGAGCGATTGACAGTATGAGGTAAAGCGGTGACAATTAAGCCCTATCAAACCTTTTCAGCAGTGACGTCATCTGATCCGTGCTTAGCATATTGCAATGTTAAATAAGCTGCCTATGCCTATCAGAAGAGAACTAGTTCTGTAGAAAAATGAGACTGACGATTCGAGTGCTATAGATCAGTTTATCGTACTTCGGTGAGATGAATTGAAAAAACAGGCTCTTTGATTGTGCGAAGGCACAAGCAAAGCGGCAGCAATTGTCATCGTTTTATAAGGCTAAGTAGTATCAATTGACTCCTAGGCCACCAGTGAGGTACCCACAAAGCGAGTACAGAGCAACTGCCGACAATCTCTCGCAGTGGATTTCGTTAACCCAGGCCTAGGCTGTTCATAGCTTGTCTATGATTAAAAAGAGAACTAGTAGAAAAGTTACTAACGATTAGTTTGTCACCTACTAGTCCTTGGTACTGAAGCGGCTTAAACACTAGAATATGTAGTCATGCAATTTGATTTGTATGGATTTTCAATTTGTTTGCCTTTGCTCTATGTACGATATTTTATTTGGCTCGCATTATTTCCATTGTAATTTTTATTATTTTGTTTGAGTTTATTTTATATTTTTTTTTTTTGGTATTTGCGCCAATTTCATTCTAAATTGAGCGCTACCCACAGTCGTTTATTTGTAATGCATTGAAACGGACTCTCTGGCGCGCTTTTCCAGTTGACTCGGTCTTTCAGCAAATGTTGAGCCACCAAGAAGTAGTAGATTTTGGTAAACTTTTATTGCAGGAATTTTTTTTGCGTTCGAATTTTTATATATTTTCGGACTGCATTGTGTGTGCTTTCTGTGTAAAGCATGGCCAGAGCCAGCACTTGAAATGATTGCCTTGGGTGTACAAGATTTATGGCTTATGATTGGAGCGGGAGGTAGCAGTTGCACACACAGATTTCCACAATTAAGCCATCAAAGAGAAGGCGGCAAGTAAGCCTTAAATTTGCGAAGCAAATCACGCAAAGCATACTAAACAATAACAGTTGCGAAATACAAACCAAAAGAGCGAAAGCCAATGAAATGTAGAAATAAAATGGTGACCGACAGCAGAGTACCCTTTATCATTTTTTTATGCAAAAATTTGTTCTTACTTTTTTCTTTTGGTGAAAAAATTACTAATACTTATAATTTTCGTATGATTAAAATAATAAGAAAAAAATGATTCAAAATTATTCACAATTAAATAAAAAGTTTTTGTTTTAGTTCAGATGTATTAAGTTAAACAAGAAAAAAAGTATTAAATTTAAAATAGAAAATTAAAAAATTTTACGAAATTTTTTGTTTGCTATAAAAATCACTATTAATGAATACATTTTTTTTTTAAATAAAATTTAAAATGAATTAATTTTTTTTTTAAATAAAACTAATAATAATATATATAATAATAATAATGCAAATCAATTCATAGGTACAACAAAATTTAATTTGTTATATAAAAAATCAATTTTATAAAACTTAGAAAATGTTGCAACAAAATTATATAAAATCTACATAATATTAAGTTTAAAAATATATTCACTATTTATCTTTTCAAAAAATTGCTTCACAAAAGTTTTTTTATTTAATTGTTTGCATTTAATTATATAATTTCAACAAAGATTTTAGCTAAATTAAATGAACTTTTTTTTTAAATGAATTGAATATATTCTCAACTGATAAATAAAAAAAAAAAAATTATTCACAATTAAATAAAAAGTTTTTGTTTTTTGTTTTAATTTCGATGTATTAAGTTAAAAACAAAAAATATTAAGTTTAAAATTAAATTTAAAAAAAAAATATATAAATAGAAAATTACAAAATTTTACAAAATTTTTGTTGCCATAAAAATCTTTATTAATTAATCAATGTTTTGTTGTTTTGTTGTTGTACTGTAGTCAAAGTAAAAGTTTTTGATTAAGTGGGTAAAACTAAAAAGAGCTACGGACCTGCTTCAATCCGTAATGATGCTAAGAATTTTGGTCTTAAAAACCTAAGAGCTGTCATGGCTTCTCCATGTCTTTAACAATACATAACACAAATCTATAGTAACCTATGGTACCTATCTGGACACAGCGTATAAAAGAAGAAAAAGAAAAATGGCATGTAGAAAATCTCAATGGACGTCGCTTGGCTGACGCCAAAACAAATAGAACAAAGTAAATAAAGCGTTCAATATCCGGTACGCGGAAGTTTCAATAAACTAAAGGATATGAGACCAAATGACTGACCGAAAAGTTGCAAAAGTTCAACGCGCTTCTCTTGTTTCTCTCTGACTGTGTGTGTGCGTGTAATCTGGTTTTAGGCTCGGAAAAACTACTGAACCGTATGTATATATGTGTGTACATGTTTTTACATATATGTGCCAAAGTTTAAATTAGTTGCGCCTAGACCATTTTGCATAAATCATTTCCTGTTTTGTGCAAAAAAGATAAAAGCAAACTGAAAAGCATTGAAGCGAGCATTGACAATTTTGATAGGAAATGCGGAAAGTACACTTCCCCCCCCTGCCTTAAAAGTAAACACAAAAAACATTAAATTAGCATTTTTTTCTATGAACTTGTTTTAGTTTTAGTTTATTGACTTACATTTGCATAAGTCGCTGTAAGCCTTGAAAATTGCGCATACGCCATGTGGCCTGTGAATTGTATTGAGTAAGAATTGAAGATTTAGTTTGCTTTTCTAGACATTTTTCAGCAGCTAAATTCAAATTGTATTGATTACAAATGGAAGATTAACTTCTCTATATATAGAAACAATTTGACGTGAACGCTATATACAATTTGTTGGCTTGATTGAAGGCATATTGTAGATTGGTGTCTATATACATGTAGACAATATATTGAGTTTGTCGTAGTTCTGGAACGAAACGTTTTTACTTTTACAGAGTGAAAGTTTATTGTATTCAAGACTAAGAAGGCTTGATGAATTCCGTACTATGTATTAAATATTTTTTTTAATTATAATATGATGTATAGATCATACCTATGCTCCACTAGGAGAGAAGGACGACAGTAGTAGTAGTAGTAGTAGTAGTATAGATCATGCATTGTAAAAAAAGATTATCAAAGATATTATTTTACAATAAAATTTGGACTATTTTAACGGCTTTTTTGAGAATATATCCTTTGGGGTTGAATTGAATAGAAATTTGATAACAAAACAATTATTATTTAAAATTGAAAATCGAATTGATTACAAAATGTTAAAGATGTTTGAAGAATCTTAAATTTTTTACATAAAATTATATCTTATTCGGAGCGAATTTGAGATTATGCGACTCATATGATGACTCAGAGATTCTTCAAAAGAAAGTTTTTTTACAGAAATTAAATCCCTTACATTGCACTGTGGGCCCAGATTTTCATATTTTGGCCAAAACCCTGTTATTTCCATAATAATTTTTTTAGAGTGATGAAATTTTACAAACTTGTTCCTAATGGATTTAACTATTTTGCAGGGAAGTTTGAGCCTCCTCAGGTTTTTTTAAGATATCGATAATCTAAACCAAAATCGGAAAAAATGAAAAAAAACAAACAAAAATTGAATTAAAAAAAAAAACTGTTTATTGGAATTGGACCATATTTCACAAAGAGGTAGATATAAGCTCCACATAGCCCCAAACATTTTCAGCTTTCCAAGCCAATTAAAAAAGATAACGCCACCAATCAATCTGGGACTTAAAAGTTATAATTTTTTTTGGTATGCTCTTTTAGTTTTCGAAAAAAAATTTTAAAAATCCATATTTAAATTTTTACATTTTTTTGTCAAAATTGATAATTTTTACGTTTTTGATTTGCATCTTTGTAAGTTGTTATAAAATTTTCAAATTGTACATTTTTTTTTACATTTTAGTACAACTTTTAAAAAAAATGGTAATTAAAGCGTACTTTTAGGCAGCTAAGAAATTAAAAAAATAGTAAAATTTCCTGGGTGTCAATTTTTAAAATTCAACTTTTAGATACAAAATTCAATTTCCGCAAATCGTGAAGAATTACATTTTCTTGTAATATATATAAAAAATGTTAAAAATTTTTTTTGATCAAATATCGATTGGTAGTCGAATGTACCCTTAAAGCAAAGTAGCCAAATGATCAAAAACCAACAAAATCTTTATAACTACTCGAATATATTTAAAACCAAAAAGTTTTTAAGCTCAATTTTATTTTTTCTCTGAAGTCATATTTATAGATAATAAAGTGAATGAAGATTTCGTAGCTACATGTATCCTGGTAAATTCAGGTTTTTTTTTTCTGTAAATTATCGCGAAAGCTCATAAAATACAAAATATCAACTTTGAATGCCATCAACTTCAAAACCACTAATTATAATATAATAATTTGTTTTGCATATGTGTAATCATTAATATGTGTAAAATCATATTAAATTGTCATATTGTCCAAATTTTGACTTTCTTCTTGGGGACTTTTGGCCAAAATCTAGCTACGCGGTCCCATAGTGCATTGGTCCGAATTTGAAACAGACAAAATAATTTTTTTTTGATATACATATATTGAATTTGGTTTGTTCTTCCATAAAACTGCTAGATTTTATACCCTCAAACTTAGGGTAAGGGGTACATATATAATTTTGTGCCCCTGTACGTATATAATATAGAAAAGGTGACTGCGGAGGCCCCTCAAAGTTATGAACGCCTAAATATATGAGATTATAAAAGATAGGATAACGAAACTTGACATTTGGACTTCTTTTATATGGAGGCAAGTTTTTAGCAATAAATATCTCATCTGGTACGCATTTCATCGGGTCAATCTTTTATATACAGAGGCAAAATTTAGCTTAATTTGGGAGTTGAATATTTCTTTAATTGCAAAAAAGTGATGTGCTCATCATTTGGTCTTCGAGTAATTTGCAATTATATATTCTCTATGGGGTCTTGCTCTTTTTCTTCTTAGTATGACATACCATATTTTTCTGCTCAAACTTAAAACGTATTTCTTTAGGTATAGGGTGTTGAGCCCCTCAGATTTCACTTGCAGCCGGCAATAAGCAACTCTAAGTTTCTATGAAAAACCTTTAATTCAATTCGACAGCATATAAAATTGCTGTTAGCTATCTATACAATGTTATACGACTTTTTTATGGCCTGCTGGATTGAATTTAAGATCCGCCTCAGAAATTAACCGATGCACTTAAAGGGTATAAAAACTTGTTACCAACAATTTGGCTCTGCTTAATGGGTTTCATTGTTGTGCCTGTTGCTTTTGGGGCTTCATTAAATCGCCAGTAAGTTTTTGCCATAAAACAAAAGGTCGAATTCGAGCACATCTGCATAAGGTTTTATACATAGACATGTCTACATACTACGCAAAGACATGAGTAGCATGTATTATATATGTACATACTATGTGTCTGTCTGCCTACATATTCGCATATGTATGCTGAAATAAATTTTATGTACATTTACTTACGTCTGCAAACAATGAGCAGCCGACGTCAGCGCCAAGTTCGACGTGACTTAAGGATTCAGGGAATATTTCTACAGATATGGACTGCCGTCATATTTGGCTCTGACCATTTTCTGTTTTTCAACTGTTTCTTCTCTTGCTGTGTTTGTTTAACATTTTATTTTTGTCTAGTTTCTTTTTATTTTACCCACAAAGTGCAACGTTTCGAATTTCAATTCTTCTCAACTTCTCAAATGGTGCCTGGCCACACATTTACCCTACACTCGTGCAGTTTTATATTTCACTAAAAATAAGCATGTGTATTTATATACATATTTGATGCTGTGAAAGTGAAACATGGCTGGCTACAGTGACGTAGATAGATGCATAGTTGAGGGCTTAAACCTCTCTAATGAGTTGATGAGTATCAAAATACCGTGCTGTGCATTTATGATAAGCTTAAATTTTTTTGTCATCGAAGTAATTTTCTTTAAACAGAAAAATTAATTTTTATTATGCCAATTTTTTTTTTTAAATAGTTACTAAATAAAATATAAATAGCTTTATTGGCATAATCTTTAATCATACCGATTCAAAAGCAATGAAATATAAATCGTAAAAAAAAACTTAATAACGTAAATAATATTCACGAATAATTTTTATGTAAAACCTATATTTTAGGAGTTATAATTTTTTCTTTCAGAATTAAAAATTTTTTTTTTTTATGTCAACAGAAAAATCAGTGTGGTACCGATTGTGTTCGTATGCGTGAACGTATCGAGCTGAAGCTGTGATATGTGATAGCCCCACCTCATACGGTGTGCACAATGTAAGTGTCATCTCGATACGTTGAAATCATGCAGGTGAAAACTCATACGAAACATTAAAATGTATCATGAAAAGGGGAATAGAAACGGTATCAAAGGAGCCATTATGGAAAGAAATAAAGAATTGTTCAGGGTATATAATAATCTGGATGATCGGAATTAAATGAAGAAGTCCGAGGGTTGGCGTGCGAAGCACCCAGTCGGCGGAGCCCCTACTTTTTATTAAAATTTGTTTCTATTTTTTTTTTTTTAAAGTTGTAGTTCCTTCCGCTATGCCTTTTTTAAGACAAATAATGTAGGTTTCATGCAATATCAAAAGATACAAAAATCTATGCTTAAAAAATTATTTTCAAAATATTGATAAATGTAAAAAATACTAAATAAAAATGTAAGTTATGAAAAAAATGGGATTTAAATAAAAATAAAAAAAATACAACTCTACTGGGAATCGAACCTGGGACTCGACCCGACTTAAAAAGTTCTGAATCCAATACTTTATTAAATCTGCTAACCTTACGTATAATTGCTTGTAGTCTTTTAGATACTCCCACGCATACACACACAACATACACCATTTTGTTACGTGACAGCTCTTCTCTCCTTTTTTAAGACTATTTTCACTCTAAAGAAGTTTCTTCTATTAATTTCTTGCCTGAGCTATAAGTCTTATATCAAAATTATCAATGTACATAATTTAGGTTAAATAATTCTCTTCATTATTTATTCTTTTCACAATATCCGAAGATACTTAAAAGGAAAAGTATATAAAAACAAATTGAAATTTGAATACTTAGTCATTCGCTCCCACGTCACAAAATTTCATCTACGCCACTGGCTGGGTCAAAGTGTGTCTGCCGTTGCTTGGTTTTGTGGTCCGTGTTGAACCAACACTTTGCATAAGAAATTTGAGTAGCTTGGCTGAGCAGTTTGCATTTATAGTTGCTCATGTTTGCCTAGCATTTGTCTTCCAGTGTTGAAAAATTTAACACAATGACTCAAATAATGACGTAGACAAGTCTGTCCATTAAAGGGTAAAAAGAGCGTGCAGCAGAAACCAATGTAAACGCAAAATGAAATGCATTTTGTGGCTTGGAGCGATTAACACTCTTTGCCATAATTGCTGGTCAAGCTACCAATATAAGGCTTTCTGCAGCCAGTCGTCATACATTCAACGGTCAGTCAATATGCTTGATGAGGTTAGTAATTGAAAGGAGCAGAATGTATTAATCGTAGAGGATTGGTATATGCGTGACGGGCAAAATTGTGTACCAAGAGAGTTAAAACAAAAATAGGAAAATTTTTTATCTCATTTATTTTCAATTGAAAAAACTTTTCTTGAGTGGTTTGCATATTTTGTATTTAGAAAAGAAAAATTTTATGAAGTTTTATGATTTCAAATGTTTTGTATTTTTTCTATTTTTTACTTCTATTTCGACTGCCGCCAGATTTTGCAAAAGAGTCGTGACATAATCGCACCGATTTGAAACTTGGTAGAGAGAAGTTTTTCGTAGCCATGTTTGAGTTTGGTATCCCTGCATAGCGATACCGAGTCGAAAAACATGGGTCTGGCTGTAAATCTGGACAAGACGAAATACATGTTATCTAAAAGTAAGGTAACGACACCACGGGGAATAGATACATACAAATTGGAAGTTGTAAAGAATTTCGTGTACTTGTTAACCAGTATTAACGACATAAAAAATGACGTCAGCATGGAAATATGTCGACGGATTAATCTTGCTAAACGGTGTTACTTTGGGCTAAGTAAGGAACTCAGGAGTAAAGCCCTCTCTCGACACATGAAAATAAACCTTTAAAAATCACTTATCATACCCGTGCTTCTCTACGGCGCTGAAGCATGGACATTGACATCATCCTATCAGGCGATTTTAGGGGCATTCGAGAGAAAAATACTCTGACGTATTTTTGGACCGATAAATGTGGATGGTGATTTTCGTATTCGAATGAACCACGAGCTGTTTGAGCTATACGGCGACACTGATCTGGTTCGGCGCATACAACTACAACGTCTGCGCTGGTTAGGTCATGTTGCACGAATGGATGATAATGCTCCAGCCAAAAAGGTATTCGAGCAAAAATCACTGGAAGGTCGATGACGTCAGGGACGCCCGCCTCTGCGATGGGAAGATCAGGCAATTGGGATTGCCAATTGGCGCCAGCAAGCACAGGACAGAAACCGTCTATTTCCGCGGCCAAGACCGATAAGCGGTTTTAATGGCCAAAATAGCAGTAGTAGAAAATTTGGTATCTTATATCTGCTTATTTTTTTTTTTAATTTCATAAAATTTTGAAAACAAATGTATTTTCATATTCAAAAGTAACTTTATAAAGTTTCACAATAATTATTTTTTATTTCACTTTACTTTTATTTACAGATTTTTATATATCCATTTAATATGTATAGGGATATGTACCTTCAAAGTAAGTATGACAAATTATTATGTTAAATGCTTAAAAAGATTTAAACTTAGAATATCTTAAAAATTTAAGAAGAATTTTATTCGTTTTACCTCAACTTTTGATTGCTCTGCTGAATAACCCTAACTTCTCGGAGCACCTCACCCAATAAGTAATGAATATTGCAACCGTTTAAGTTCCACAAGTAATTAATACTTTATGAAAATGCGTAACAAATTGCTGCACATAACGAGAAAAGTATTAAAAATTATATGCACTTTTATCACACCTTTTTGCACTATATAATAATAATAAAAATTAAAAAGTACAAAAGATAAAATTTGTTATGACTTAAGGTCAGAATGTGGAATACATAAAAATTAAGTCATTTGTTTTTATATGCCGCGTATAAAAACTACATTGTGAAGAAATGTATGTGTCTGTATATAACTGTGTGTTATCATTAATGGCTGCATAAAAATGATATGGAGGTTGTTATTTTTGTTGTTTATGTAACAGTTGCAATTGTTGCCACATAAATCGACATATAATTTGTGGCAATTTCAGCTGCAAGGCATATAAAGTGAGTCCACCATAAGAATAATACTATAAAAGTTACTCGAAAGATACTTCTTATTAACTTAAAAATACTTTGTCCAGGTTTTTGCTTTACAAAAAGCAAGCTAAATAAAGTAAATAGGCAAAAGTATTTTATTTAATACACGTACAAGAACAACAAGTAAAGTTACAAAATGAAGAAATGTTATGTTTTACCAGCTGCTGCTTATAATTCACAACCGATTCAAGCGGTAATTGAATAATATAGCAACTAAATCACGTGCTATTTTTATTTGAAAACTAGTTTATTTTTTTTGTATTTATTTTACTGTTATTGGGTTCATTTGATTGTATCGTCATTATGGAGCCGGAGTGACTAACTGTATAAAAGTGTTTATGAATTTTCTTTTCAAAAACAAATATACTATATGAAGATTCTTCTTCACCCAAACCCTTGTTTACCTCTTTTCGGACTCGCTTATGAGGTTTTCAATAATGTTTTAAATATCAATCCTATCCACAGTAGAGCATGGCAGTATCATGACTAACATGAAATCATTTTGACATGGTTAAATGGTCAATTCTGATTGTAGGATTGCACAGGATGGGAGGGTATAGATTCTATACTATAGAAAGAGAACATACGAGTCTCCATATGAATAGGAATAACGACCAGCTAATTCCTCAACCATGTTAACCATTGGATTGCGTGAGCATAGTATTCTCCTCTGTCGGGAGTGTAATATCAGATTTTTATAGATTTATTAATTAATTATACCCTATACCGTATGGTACAAAGGGTATATTAAGTTTGTGCAAGCCGAAAATGTATGTAACATACAGAAGGAGACGTCGGAGACCCCCCAAAGTTACCTAAAGTATGATCAGGGTGACTAGAGAAGTCGATATACCCATGTCCGTCTGTCCGTCTGTCTGTATGAACGCCTAGATCCCAGAGATGGTAAGACCTAGAGCAACCAAATTTTCAGATTAGATGCGCTATTATGTCAGGGGAGACAAGTTTATTTTATTTTTTGATATCGAGGTTATATTATATAGCTCCCATAGGGGTGTTTCAGAGGACCTCGAAAAAAACCAAAAGTTTTAGATGGATAATTCGTTTGTTTATGAAGATATCGTAACCAAATTTGGCACTCAATCGTTTTTTAGAGTTCCCAAGCACTGTACCAAATTCAATTAAATTTATTAAATCGGTTGACTATATCATATAGCTCCCATAGGACCAATCGGTCAAAAAAACGTTTTTTCTACAAAATTCGCTGTTTCGTTTGTTTGTGAAGATATTGTAACCGAATTTGGCATTCGGAAGTTTTTTAGGGATCTTCATCACTGTACCAAATTTTATCAAAATCGGTTGACTATATCATATAGCTCCCATAGGACCAATCGGTCAAAAAAACGTTTTTTCTACAAAATTCGCTGTGTTTCGTTTGTTTGTGAAGATATTGTAACCAAATTTGGTATTCGGAAGTTTTTTAGAGATCTTCAACACTGTACCAAAGTTGATCAAAATCGGTTGACTATATCATATAGCTCCCATAGGACCAATCGGTCAAAAAAACGTTTTTTCTACAAAATTCGCTGTGTTTCGTTTGTTTGTGAAGATATTGTAACCAAATATGGCATTCAGAAGTTTTTTAGAGTACCCAAGCACTGCAGCAAATTTGATCAAAATCGGTGGACTATACCATATACCTCCTATATGAACGATCGGTCAAAAAAACATTTTTGGTTAAAAATTCGTCTGTTTTTCGTTGTTTATGAAGGTATCGTAATCTAATTTGGCAATCGAATGTCTTTTGGTGTTCTTAAGCAATTTACTGGATTTTATTGCAAGCAGTGGTACAGGGTATCCCAAAGTCGTCCGCGCCCGACTTTAACGTACGCCATCTTTTTATTTTAGTTCTTTTTGCTGAGTGCACCTAAAACATTGCATGTATGTGTCTACCTTTTGGGAGATTAGAAAGAACCCCGACAATCCGGCGAGCTAGTTAGAGCATAGCTAGAGGTGGACGCCTATGTACGGATCTAAAGAACCGAAAAGTTCAGTAAAAATTGTGAATTTAAAATTTAGAGAAACCAATGAAATGTTTCTCTTTTTTGTAAATCATGTAAATAATTTTTGTTAGTTTAATTGTAGTTAATTTTGTAAAATAATTTTTTAGATTTAAAATCATTCATAAAATAGAGTGTGTAGCGATTAACTTTATAATTTACATATTGGATTATAGCCTTAGTATTAAGTAGGCTGATTGCCAATAAATAAAAAATTAAAAAAAAAAAATACTTTTAAGAAGCAAAAAAGTTTATATTATATATATTTCAGTGTTGCCATATGAATGTAAGAAAAAATGTAATCAATAAAGTAGAATGAATAAATGATGGCGGTTTCAAGTCAAATTTAAAGGGAGGCACATATAAATGTAATAAACTGTACTTGTATAATCTTCAATATCAATTGATTGGTATTCACTTTTTTGGTTTAAGTATTGTAGTTTTTGTAGGAAATCCTTGATACAAATTCAAAAGTTGTACGAGCAGAATAAATAGTCTGGAAATATCATCAAGCTGATTATATAGAAACATATAGTTTTAAAGTCTGATTTCTTGCTGTTTTTTTGACGCGAATAACTACTCTTAATGAAAAAGTTGGTGCAGTGTTTTGCAAGTTTGTAAATTTCAAAATACAAACGCTCAAAAAAACACCTTATATATAGATAATTTATATGCATATGACTACTTCGATGCTTTAATGCTAAATGAAACGCATCATAAACAATTTGTTAAATAAATTGTTAAGCTCAGTTCACACACATACCTACACTCAAATACATGACATGGCTTACACTGCGTATACGTAATTTGGTTATATTTTGTGCTTTGGAAATTAACACGCATATGCGTGCACTTAATTTGTCAGTAAAATGACTACCCTGCTATGCCAGCCTCACGTTGTTGCTGTTGCCACTCCATGGCTGTGGCATGCAACATGTTGAACGTTTAAATTGAAAATTATAAAAAACAAGTAGCAGAGAGCGGAAGAGGAAGCGGGGCATGCAAAAGGCTTATGGCTCTCTATGTGTATTGCGTAGCGCCTTGAAGTATGCTTCATTGCCTGTGTAACCACAAAAGAGCTCACTCTAGGTACGTGTGTGTGTGTGGATGTAAGCACGAGGGTAGTATAAAAAGTAATCGGTCTAGTCAAGCATCCACTTTAGTAAACCAAACGTTTTTTGTGAGCATTTTCTTTAAGATGATTAAAAAACACAAAAACTTGTGATGCATATCAGTTGCTAGAAAAACAAAATTTTTAAAAAAATTTATTTTTATTAAAAAAATAATATTTTCGTTTTGTAATTAAATGTGACGAAAATACTGAATATTTTTAAAAAATTTTAATTTATAAATATTTTATTATTTTATTTCTTAAAAAAATATTTGAAATGTTTTATTTTTGTAACATATTTTTTTTTTATATTTACATCAGGGACCATAACTTTTATACTATATATAAATATACATTTTTTGAACAAAATTGAAACAAAAATTGGTTTTAAAACATCGAAATATTTTGTTGTGTCAAACTTCAAAAATGATTTTTTTTATGTCATAGAATATTCTGATTTTATAATTTTTTTCAATTTTGTAGCTTAATTTTTTTTTTTAAATAACATTACTCAGCAATTGGTTTTTTTATTACTTGCATTATTTTAGTAAATTTTAGTTTTTTACACAAACAAATCGATTTTTGCAGATAGGTGCATCGAGATCACCCAATTCTTATTTTTTAAATTCATGAGCGGAATTCAGTAGCGGACAAAAAATTATTTTGGATGCAGATCTCCCGAAGCGGCCCAGATGAGCCTAGATTGTGTTGAAAAAACCCACGGAATCGTCATAGACGACGAATTCATGAAGGCGCGTGGGATTGTAAGAAAAAAAAAAGAAGAAAGATTATTTTCCAAAACTTTTTTTATTAAGTTCATCTTGAACGGCTCAATTTCTTTTCAACCTGCCCTCGTTTGTTAGTGCATCTGTGTGTTGGCGTATCTGTGTGTTAGTGTTTCCATATGTTCGTGTATCTGTGTGTCGGTGCTTTGTGCGCGTTGGCGCATTTGCCAATGACGATGACGACGACGAAGACGACGACGACAGAGGAGCCAACAACAAGCTCATATGAAAATTCTGTAAATTTATTGCCAAGCTTAAGCAACGTCCATATGAAATAATATACTAGTACTCAGATACACACACATAAAGCACACACATAGATACATATGTATTTACGAGGAGCATAACATGCAGCTTTTGTGTGCATGGTGTTGAATTTTAAAATGCTCTTTAAACAATGTGCCCAACAACTGATGGCAACAATGTGTTCTGAATGTTGAACATATGACATGGTAAAAATTGCGGAGATCCAAAGTAATTTGAAGACTTGCACGTAAAGTAAGGCAAGTGGCTTAAGAAGTTTACATGTATATAAATATATATAATAATTTTTGGTGTGTGTGTGTGTATGTACTCTTTATACGCTCATAAGCAGCTACTTGTCTTGGAAACAATATACTATATAAAGCGGAAGCTTATTGTAGATACTATGTAGCTGATTTTTGACAATTTTGGATTTATTTAGGTGTATATATTGGTAACAGGTAAATTAAGTAGGATTACCGAATCGAAATACAATGTGTAATGTGTGAAGAGACAAGGAATACATCAAACCCTAATAAAAAACACTAAGTTGCAAAATGTTGTATATTAAATTTCATATTAAATTTTTGTGACCATTTCAGACTATTATTGATCGGAGATCAGTGTATTTGCAAATCTAGTCATATCTTTTGGGCTAACTTAATTTTTTTATTTTTTAATCTGTTGCTATTTTTTTTTATAATCAAATCTTCCAATAACTCGCATAACTTTTAAAACTATTGAGGCTATATAAAATGTTAGGCAAAAGTTTTTTGCTAAAATCTCGGAATTTTGCTCCTTTTCAAGGCAATTTTTTTACATACAGTTTTTGAATATTGTTTAATTTATTAAAATGGGAAAAAACCCATATGGGACAATATTTTGTAAATTAAATTATTTTTATAGTGCATTTAATTTCTGTTCGTCAGATATTGAACAATCAAGTCAAAACTGCAAGAATATTTTGTTTTTTTATATTTCATTTTTTATATTTTTATTTTTTTTTGTTTATTTTTTTTTATAACTAGTATTGTTCATATTATATTTATATCTTTAGCTAAGTCACATTAACTTTTAAAATTTTAAAACTATAAAAATAATATTTTATTTTTTGTTTTAGTAGGATTTTTTTGAATTATATTTTTTTTGTAGTTTTTTATTCTAACTAATTAAATCTAGTATTTAATAATAAACTTAATCTTAATTATGCCAGCACTATTTACAGGGGCTTAAACTTGCAGTATGCAAAATTTTTTAAAATCACATAATATATCTAATTTGAATAAAAAATAAGTACAATTTTTTTTTAAGGATTTCTTCTAATTTTTTTTTTTTATTTCTTCTCAAATCTACTCTTATTATGATTATAAAATGCTTAATTAATTCTCACAAACTTTGAAGTTTATTTTATATTCCTTTTTTCAAATCAAGTAATCTCTATAAGGTTAATAGAAATAAAGTAAGCGCTGAAGAATGCACAAAAAGAAAAATAAATTCCTAATAGAAAGCGTTGAATAGTTTTTTTTTTAAGATTCTGTTTGTACCGAATGGGTTTAGGCCTAGATGGCATTATTGCGAATTTCCATACCCTCTTCAAGAAATGTGATTGTGCGTTTCTTCTCACATCTGCCATTCTTCAAATGCAATAAAAAAAAATTAAATATGCCCACTAGGGTGGCCGCCGCTAGTATGGCAAATTTTTAAACCAACGATTTGGTCTCTATGTATTCTTATGACAATTTTTTATAACCTTTGACCTATTGTCGGGTCCATCACATACTTTCGGATCGTCTTTAAATTTTACAGGCGCTTTCTGCAGCTAAAAAGGAAACTTTTTAGCGGGTAAGGTTATTAAAATCGGGAGATGTAAAAATGACCACCCTAATGTCCACACCAACAAGCCAAGTGTAGACATTTATCTAAAGCCAAAAGATGGATTTCGGGGAGTGAAAGATAAAAGTACAAGTCCAAGAAATAATTCAGATTTGTTTATGTAGATTTGTAGAAACTATCGGAGTAGTAGATAATTATTTCTATCAGATCTCTTTTTTTTTGTTTTGATTCTCTAGCGATTAAGCTTTGATTGCCATTAAATAACTTATAAAAAAAAAGATTCGGGTTCAATACTGTTACGTAGTTTTAAACAAAAATAATTTTATTTCTGTTTTAACGAAACTTCAGCGCACTGAAAGCAATGCCCACAAAGCTTTCTTCTACACAGGACTTTAATTACAGAAATTCCGTTAAGTCATTATGTACTTACTGTCTATTTTTTTTATTACTTCCATTCTTTTGTGCGGTTGCCTCATTTACTATAAAGACCTATTTACATATTTAACTAGTCGCTTTAACAAGCATATATCTTATATACTATATCTTTCATTACAGTGTTCCATATCTTGTATCTGCCCATAAATAGTATCTACATTATGCATTTCAGTAAATTAGCGCATTTCAACTTTGATTGCCTTGTTGCAAGTTGCCTTAAGTCCTTGCCTCTGGCGCAATTGTCTGTACTGTCCATGACGTTGCATGTTCACAGGCTGACTTGCAACATGAAGACGTAAGTTCAGAGAAACAACCGTAACTAATAATAATTTCAATTGTGCGGTTTTCTGGCCACCGGCCGCCACCTACCATGCTACGACATGGTCTGCCACTCCCAACAAGTCAACACCCGCTGCGACATAATTCGGTGCACAATTACGTAAATTACATAACTGAAATTCAATATGCCTGACCGCCTAATGGTATGGCTACACGAACGCATATACCTTATGCTAGGTTTACACTACATCACGGAAGTGAACAACTTGAATTCACAGCGGCACAGTGTGAACAATATGAATTAAACAAATACTGGTTTATAGCCTGGCAAACTTAATTTTGGACTCGTGCTTTCTAGTATTGCATCGTTTTGTTTTTATATAATTTTTTCAATTGATGTATGGAATGGGCTTCAAACTATCTATTTGTTTCTCTTGAATATTAAAGCCAATATATGGATACTAAGTTTAGCCAATTCATGTGAGCCTAATAAAGGAAATTTGTGTTCTCTATGCCTCATAAACCAAAACTGGTCGCAGGTGTTAAAATTTTTGGGGAAATGAGCATCGAGTATCCCACTGTTAAGAACCGATTTTTTGTAACAAAATGCATTTAGACAAAAAATCATAGTTTTTTCTATTTTGAAAAATTTTACGGTTCATACTTTTCAGTTATTATATTTAGATAGAAAGGAATCCAATTTAACCTCAATTTGATTGACACGGAATGACTTTGTAAATTTTATTCAGAAGAATACAGTAAAAAAGGAAGAAGTAAAATTATAAACTTTGATCTGTATCTTGAAAATGTAAAGTTTGACTTATTTTGAATCGGCTTTAGAATATTTCGATACCAGATGTGGCCACCCCAATTTCGACTGGATTAGTAAAAACCCCAAACATTGAGAAGTTAAAATGAATTTGAATGTAAAGGAGGTTAAGAAAGACGCACTTCAAAAATGGAACATGTTCATTAGACGGCATTATTACTACGTCTTCCTGGAGTGGTGTCAACTGCTTAATAAACTAACAAGTCCAAAAAAATCATAGATTGGGCAAAGTGTCATTCGATTTGATGGTGGTGCTAAGGTGAACGTCCATCTAATCAATCTAATCAATCTAATCAATCAATCAAATCTAAGGGTCTGATTACCTCGTAAGTGTGTTTCGTATTGAGCTCGCCATCAATACAATCAAAGCCGAATAAATGTATATGCTGTAAATTGACTTTAAACTTTTAAAACACATTCGAATAGTTGTTTAAAAAATTTTTTTTGGCATTGATTTAATAGATTTTTGCACACAATATTTCTATAAAAAACTTTAGGTTATTCGTTAGAAAAAACTTTCGGGACCTGGCATTTAATTTCACAATTTCTCGATCACCGAAACATCGCATCCATTCAGCATATGATGTCGTTGTCTGCTTTGACGATGACGTCGATGCATGACTGGGCAAACCCCACGATTTTTTGCACTTAGGATTGTCGTACCTCGCCTACTTTTCGTCGCCAGTGACGATTCGATTCAAAAATCCCTTCCTTGCCTGCCGTTGAAGCAGCTGCTCACAGATAGCTGAACTCCGTTCGGCATCCCTCGACATCAGCTCATGTGGGACCCACGTTCCTTCTTTGAAGCGTTTTCCATCCTTCGATAAGTCAACTCCAAACGATTCTGACAACAAGCGTTTGACACGCTTTAAACTGTCCATGACTTTCCTTGTCTTCCAAGTAAAAAATTTCCACGAACCACTTTCTGCACGTTTGCTCAGCTAGAGCACATTCACCATTAACATCTACTAAAATGTGATGACCTTCCGCGACACTTTTCTTCATGTGAATGAAGCAACAGTTCCCGCAAAAACAGTTTTTCGGGTACGAACCTTGACATGTTGGATAACATACAACAAAGTTTTATAAACTCGATAATGAAATGAAAGCATTTTGAGGATTCGACAAACGCACCCAGATCCGCAATTGGCACATAAGCCAGACTACCCAGATCCTCAAAGAACGGTTTTCACAGAAACTGGGTTCGTCTTCTCAGAAGCGCCGGGCAGTCGCAAAGCAGGTGTTGGATGCTTTCTGTCTCCTCCTCGTCTCCGCAGTTTCGGCAGAAATCGTGGTGGTGAACATGCAGCCTCACAGCCATGTTGCCAATAGTGCAGTGCCCCGTTACGACTCCTACCACCATCCTGGTCCAGTTTTTATGAAATCGCAGGAGTTTTCAGTGGACTAGATGACAGTAGCTTCATGGAGAATATTAGCTTTTGCATATGTGACTACGTGAGTAACGCCATCTTTTGTAAAGCGTTACGAATAAAAATAAATAAAAAATAATAAAATAAAAAAAAAACCCTATGAGCACCTCGTGCAATTTTTGCAATTCGCTGCCAATCCTTCCCTATGATTTTTGCGTTAATCGTGAAGGTCACATCTCTAACTCATCTCCACTTGTGACAAGCTTTGGCAAGCCAGTGTAAACCTAGCATAGGTTGCTGATAGCTTTCTCTCTATTTCTCTCCTTCGCTTCACCCACATTATAGCTTGCTCTTTCTCTGCCTTTGCTAATTGCACATGTTTAACATGATTGAGCCAAATTATGTGGACTGTTGCTGTCTCTGTTCATTGTTTGTTGTTTCATTTTATGCGTACATTGAACTGTCGCCTCGAATTTGCATAAATGTTCTGGAAAAAACATTCCAACTTAAAAAAAAAAAACGAGGAATAAATAAATGTCAGTCGGTTGGTCAGCTAGTCATACAGCCAGTTCCTGGGAGACGCCTCTATTGTTATGCCCGTTTTTATTGTCAGGTTTTGTCTATTTATATAAGCCATATACTATATATATACGTACTAATTTTTTTTTTTGTGTATCTGTTGTTGTTGTTGCCATTTTTATTGTGCACATTTCTTTGCAATTTGTTTGATTTATGTGCCGGCTACGTTTTGTACTTGTTATACTCTGCATACTTTGGGTCAAGGGTATACTAGATGGATGTAAAAGGCAGAAGCAGGCGTGGCAGATTATAAGTTCAGAGCTAGCGACACAAAATTTTTGCAAAAAGGCGTAGATGAAGTTGATTCGTATCTTTTCAGTTCCTCCATTGGAGAATGGGATATAGGCAGCAAAGTAAAAATTGTGTTCCTACTTCCCAAAAAACTGCAGCAAAATGTTTCGCTGCATTAATTAGCAAACTAGAGCCATCAAATTTATCACGTAGACTCATGTGAGCCTATTAACAAAAAAAATGTTGAAATTTTTACAAAACATTTCTCTTTAACTGCTGCAGCGTATCTCACTGTCGGCCATTGCCTCGATTGACTCAAATTTTTTGTTGCTATTCTTGTTTTTGTTGGCTTACTTTCATGCAGTGTTGGCACAAATTTCTTATCTGCCTTATCATAGTGACCATATTTTATTACCGTTTTTATGCCAGTCGTCTGCTTCAGGTTCCACTTTGCTAGCTAGGAAAATTGAAAATACTAAACAAAACCAGAACACAAAAAAATATACAAAATATTGCAATAGACATTTTGTGCGATGGCCTTAAATGACATGGAATTTAATTAATTTTTATTTTTCCCTATGAATAACTATGTATTGTTGGCTGTCATTGTAAAATGCTCAGCTTAAAATGTTCATTTATCAAAAATAGTAATGAAAACCATCTTTTGTACTAGTAGACTTTACTTAAGCTTTAAAGTAAACCTATACATTTAGCATACATACAGATTTCAGATATCGAATTTTTTGTGAAAATTTATCACATGTTTTTTCTTAAAATACCTTGGAATGGAAAGCACTTAGTAAGAATTTTGAAATAAATTAGCGCGGCTCCCGAAATTATTGCTGGTTATCGAAATTTTGTCAAGCCGCGAAATTTTTTTGTATTATTCTAATATAATTTTTAAGAAAAATGAGTCGACTTGTTGCTTATTTGTTGGATTGATCTGAATACTGGTGTACTGAGCCCACAGTTTCTGAATACATTTCTTGGTATAGAAATTTATTGAAGCCTTTAATACCTGAGAAATAATTACACATGGAGCCCAGGGGAGCCACCGCAACGTAAAAAAGTTTTCAGATTTTTATCTCTACTTGCTGAATTAAGTGACTGAAAGGGTTAAAGCAGAATTAATTAGTAGCATCTAATTTCATGGTTTTTAATCTTCTTTGAATATTTAAAGCTATGAGGGACTCCAGACTAAGAGGACTTAAATCATTTCTAGACAATTTTAAAGTCTTTTTAATGATGAAAATTACTATAGGATAGGAAAAAGGGTCGGACACGCGATTATTTTGCCTTTTTAATAGTATATAGTTTTTACATTTTGTTATTCAACTAGTTTTCTACTATCTATAAGTGAAGTATAATATGGCTTCACATAAAAGAGAAAAACAAATTTCCATCAATATGCTCATCTTTATGAACGCCTTGGTCTTTGAGATTATAGGAGATATGATAACACAGGCAAAAAAAACACAGGAACCAAAAAACCCCAACAGCCAAGGCTTCTTAAATAACCTCAAAAAACTTCATAAAATGAGTTACTTATTTTAGGAGCTATCTCAGAAACTTGACGTGGTGGGAGTTTTTGATATCGGATTCGAATTAAGAGACCACAGAAACGTATAAAAAACATCGAGGTACAACAAGTCTCGAAAATAATTTTATGGTTTTTTTTGTTTAATAATCGATTTCGGGCTCGGATGTTTACTATAAGTTTCCGGGGTCGCTTAATTCGAGTTTATAAAAACACGTCTGGGTCATTCCTCAAAAAAACAAGTAATTTCAGAGGCTAACTCAGAACGCTGATGTGCTAGGGGACTTTGGGTCTCGAATTCTGATTTAGCAAACCCAACAATCGAAACAACGGCGTTTCAAAAGAAAAATCAAAAAATTATTAGCTTTGGTTTTTGTAGGCTCGAAATCTATAAACATGGATGTTTTCGTTGCTTTTAACTGGAAAACAGTTAATTAAAACTTCGGTATTCGGATACACCGATGTTTTCCAGTTAAATGCATCGAAAACATCGATGTTTTTCAAGAACTGATTCGCACCACATGTGTTTTTGTGAGCCTGTTTAATCAAATATACGATATGGACTTACTTATAAGTGCAGGCTGAGCTTATTTTTGGTAAAGTACATCTATATATAAGCATATAAAACAGTTTGGCCTAAATGACTGACTCGCTGACCAATCGATTGGCGATCAAGGCGCAGCTGAAACGGTAGCTAGCTCTTAGGGCTGAAATTTTGCAAGGAGTTTTATTTTGCGTGTGAATGGATGGAATTTTTTTTTCATTAAATCGGCTTACAACTCAAGGGGAGGTTCTTTATTTTGTCGAGAAAATCGACCATGCTTTTCATCCGCATATCAAGCACAGCTCTTGATCTATTGTTCCGATTCCCTTCTTTTAAATCATGTTTGAAAGGATATAGTTTTTTGTATGGTTTTACTAACAATATACATGAAAAATTGTTAAAGTTGTATTTTTGAGCCAGGTCAAATCATAAAAAAAGTAAAAAAAAAGATGGCGTACGTTAAAGTCGGGCGCGGACGACTTTGGGATACCCTGTACCACTTAATAAAATCCGGTAAATTGCTTACGAACACCAAAAGACATTTGATTGCCAAATTAGATTATGATACCTTCATAAACAACCAAAAACAGACGAATTTTTAATCAAAAACCTTTTTTCGACCGATCGGCCCTATGGGAGCTATATGATATAGTCAACCGATTTTGATAAAACTTAGTACAGTGTTGAAAATCTCTAAAAAACTTCTGAATGCCAAATTTGGTTACAATATCTTCACAAACAAACGAAACACAACCAATTTTGTACAAAAAGCGTATTTTTCGACCGATTGGTCCTATGGGAGCTATATGATATAGTCAACCGATTTTGATCAAATTTGGTACAGTGCTTGGGAACTCTAAAAAACTTCTTAATGCCAAATTTGGTTACAATATCTTCACAAATAAACGAAACACAACGAATTTTGTACAAAACACGATTTTGTGACCGATTGGTCCTATGGGAGCTATGTGATATAGTCAACCGATTTTGATCAAATGTGGTACAGTGCTTGGGAACTCTAAACAACTTCTTATTGCCAAATTTGGTTACAATATCTTCACAAACAAACGAAACACAACGAATTTTGTGCAAAAAACAAATTTTCGACCGATCGATCCTATGGGACCTATATGATATAGTCAACCGATTTTGATAAAATTTGGTGAAGTGCTGGGGGTTTCTAAAAAACTTCCGATTGCCAAATTTGGTTATGATATGTTCATAAGCAAACGAATTATCCATCGAAAACTTTTGCTTTTTTTCGAGGTCCTCTAAACACCCCTATGGGAGCTATATAATGTAGTCCCGATATCAAAAAAAATAAAATAAACTTGTCTCCTATGGATTAATAAGGGATCTTATCTGAAAGTTTGGTTACTCTAGCTCTTACCATCTCTGAGATCTAGGCGTTCATACGGACAGACGGACAGACGGTCTGACGGACAGACGGACATGGGTATATCGACTTCTCTAGTCACTCTGATCATACTTTAGGTAACTTTGGGGGGTCTCCGACTTCTCCTTCTGTACGTTACATACATTTTCGGCTTGCACAAACACAATATACCCTTTGTACCATACGGTACAGGGTATAAAAAAAATTTTTTTCGAACGTCCACGTTTCAATTAATTTTTTTTTAAACCTCATTCTGATTTAGTATAAGCCATAGAGAATTTCATTATTTTCAATAAACAAAAGACATTTTTCATTTCTGTTGACTACAAGAGGCTGGAGAACTGAAAGGCGGGACCGATGTTCTGCGTGCAAAGGCAGACAAGAGCTGCCATTTTTCAGCCACCATTTTGAATTTCGTCTAGATAAAAATGTCCAATTATTGTACAACAAAAGTTATTTTATAAATTTACTCGCTGATTCTGTTATTGATATATCGAAAAAAATCGAAGTTTTGCAAAAAAAAGCAGTTGGTAATTGGCGGTATCTCGATCACATCGAAAATCAAAGATTAACTTATTTTCGACGATATATTTGTTTGTATGTGGCTTTCTGTTTTATCTTTTAACGAATTTTTTTTCAGCATTTTCATTCGATTGTTCTGTTATCGAAATTGTGGCAAATAACAGCTTCATGTTGGCTGGTACCTCAATCACAACATTTAACAGATCGATAAAAAATGGCCGTTCTTAATTTCCTTAAGCAAAAATTACACAAAAAGCAAACTTTTCTGCTGCTGAAGTATTTTTAATCGAATAACATGAAAATGCAATTATTCCATTTGCATTCGCACAAGTTTAAATAAATTTTTGCTTGATTGCAATTATGCAACACTTGACTTTTGCAACACTATCAAGCACCATTAATATTAATTGCGTTTCAATTCTAACTAATGACAATCTTAAGTTTTCAACAGCTACTACTAATGCAAATAATCAAACAATTTTGAAGGTTCTTCGATGTCAGTGTCAAATGATGATATTGTGACTGAAGTGCAGGGCGCTCATCTCGCTCATCTTTATTATGATAAATTGCTGCAACGAACATATTTCACAGAATGTGCTGAAAAATATAATGAAGCGATAATGAGGTGTTATTAATATCAACTTGCAAAGACTTAGTTAGGAAAGCTCCATATCTGCTCCAACAATACCCTAAAAGTATGCAAAGTTCTTGTTCTTTTATTTATATTTTTTTTTGGTAACTCTCTTGTGTTTTCGGTGTGGTAAATGCAAACAAAAGTGGTTGGCAAATCCTCGACATTGACGACGAGCAAACGAAAATGGAATCTAACCCATTTGGAGTCTATAGAAATACATAAAAATAAGCTGCGCGCTCTTCAAAGTGTCAAGAAAACAAATGACGGTCAATTTTTTGTATTTTGTATTTGTTTTTGTTGTTGTTATGGGTAGACTACTGCCATTCCCCCCCACTGCCAAGGACAAGTGTTAAGCATGACTGCCATTTTACTGGGCCTCAAAACTCAACGAAGCTTGAGGCATTCGGTACGGACAGGTTGGTAACTTGAGCCTACAAACGAAAAAGGATTTACATTGGGCCAGTCAAGGCATAAAGGAATAAAATGAAGCCTATTAAAAATGAAAGGCAAGTAAAGTATTGCCTGCTTTTGGGCGTAGACCATTACATCACTTCTTTTTTTTTTTTTTCTTCTTGGTTTTATTTTTGGTTTAATGTTGGGAAATATTTTTAATATAAGTAAATACATTGCCATTTTTTATGCCAAAATTTAATCAATATTATGTAAATTGCAATTTAAGCTTATACAACTTTATCATTTTCATTTTGTCTTTTTTCTATCTTAGGCTTTTCCAACAGCTACCCATCCTATATGATACATAAGTAATCTGCTTATTGTCATTTAATTACTGCCGCAACTTCAATTAGCTAATCAAAAATTTATTTTATGCATCATTTATTCGACTTATTTTGAAGGCATTTAAGAGATGCTCATAATTCAAAAGCTTAGGCATGTGAAAATTGTCTGTTTAATGTTATTATAAGCAATGCTTTATGTACTTAGATGCGTTAAAAAAGATTTTCAAGTGATTTTTATGTGTTTGAAATAAGTATTTCCTTAAGCTTAAGAAAAATTATTTTAATTGAAAAGGAAATATATAACCTAAAGGCAACTAATGCTTTAAGTAGCTTTAATGAATAATTTAATAAAATACAAAGCTAAAATAAAAAGTGAGAAGAAAATAATAAATGGATGTTGACATTAAACAAGCTTTGAGATTGTTCACTTTGTCGGCCAAAAATGCAAAAGGGCAGAATTGCAGAAGCATCTAAAAACAACTTACACTAAAAAATTCGGCGTTTCTACCTGACTCAGACGCATATTTTGCATACAGAGTCTTTTTGGTATTATTTAGTGAAAACTAGATCGCTGTTCGTTTAAGACACTCAAAATTTTATTTTTAATTTGATTGCTGTGGAAGATCAGCAAGAGTAGAAATATTGTACTGACAAAGCACTCAAATTACATTTTTTTTCATAAAAACTTTTCTTAATAAAAGCCAAGCTTGCCATATGGCACTTGTAAACAGCTGATTGTAGTTGCTCACGTTGTTAGTCTGGCACTTCTGCATTTTTTGCCTGACATAGTACACACCTGCATTTTTTTTAATTATAAATATTCATTGAAAATTAATAGAATGTATGCGATCTTTGCAAAATCTTTACTCGGAGACATTATCATAGCGGGTTTTTCAGTAAAATTATTTAGTTAAAAATTCCTTAAAAACCTTTTTATAATTAAAAAAAATTGTTATCTACAATTATATTTTTTTTCAATTCGGCTCAGGCCTGAATTAGACATGAAATCATGCCTGAATTTTCAGTACTAGCCATGAATCTACGCATTCATTTGTCACTGAATTTAACACATGCATGTTCTAGGCGTTCAGGCCTTGAGCTTAGCCGTAACAATTCGCTATGAATACAGTGCTGATTGACTTTGAAGAGTCATAACCGCTGTATTTTTTAAAAAACGTACATGAATTCAGTGCTGATTTATTTTTGAAATTTAGCTCTGAAATCACAAGTGAGTAAATAATACACTGGAACAAATATTCTTTATACATTTTTAACAATATTTTATTATCAATTTAAATTTAATATTATAAATTACAGTAGGTGCAGCCTTAAAATTGCTATTTTTTTGCAACTGTATTATATCACGCAGCTGTGATTCCGCTGGGCCAGAGTCCGCTCTAACTGGCATTGATTCTGAAATCAAAAAATATTGTTTAAATATAATAATACCCGTACTTTTTGACCTACAAAATAAAGAAGTATAAAATTGCTTAAACCCTTTAAAGACAGTCTTTTTTTGCACGCCATCACTGTTCGCGCCCATGACAAACTCATCAATTGATTTTTTTGTCTTCCTTATAAACACTTCCAAATTTTTTTCATAGTTCTTTTTTCTCAGTTGGCCGAAACTTGCGCAGTTGTCCTTTGCTCTGCATTGTTAATACCTTTAAAATTATTTTATAAAGAAAAATAATGCTTTAAATAATAATATTAAATAAATACTTACATAGAAATTAAAATTTTCACAGCACCTGCAAGCACAAAGACCTTTTTCTTTGTGTAATACGCACACAAACGAAAACACCAATACTAATGTAAAATCAAATAAAAAAATACAATTGACTTTTCTTGATTCTCTTTGCTTTTTCTTTTTTGCCTTGCCTGTCTGTCAAAAGAAAGAGACAGACAGCTAATTTTGTGTGTGTCCTTGTTTCTCCTACAAAGCCATGAACGTTCGCTTCCTTTTCATGCCTGAATTCAGTGCTGAATTTTTCAGACCTGAACGACCGAACTGCAGGGCCTTAGTAAATTTTTAATATCAAATGGATAGAACAATATTGCAATAATGCAGACTAGTGAGCCACCATTTTTAACTTTTTAATCCCCAATTATTCCCTAGCAATGCTCTGGAACTATGATTGCAATGGCATTAGCCTGGTTCCTAGTTGAGGGTTGACGGCTAAAATGCCACAAGGAAATCTGTACGATTGTTTAAATTCTACTGCTTATGGGCAAGTAAAGATATATTTTTGTATACTCGCAGCTTAGTATGTAAAAAATTTTTCGAAATCCTACTTTTGTTTGGGAAAAATCTTTCGAAATTCTACGTTTGTTTGCGAAAGGATACTTATATTTTTAGAATGGCAAAGACAGTTGATATATAGAAAAATTGGACACAATTCTTTTTTTTTGTACCACTTAGAAGAAAACGATTAAAATCTCACAATCCCTTTAATAAAATTATGTTTCTCATGACAAAAGTAATCGATTTCTCCATGTCTCTCTGCCTGTTTTGCCTATTTCTTAAAGACTTATAGAGGAAAGCGCATTAAATTTTGCTGCCAGGTGCGTCTCATGGTTCTAGTTAGCTGCTCTTTTCATCAACTTTTCGGATTTAATTCACCACATTTTTTTTTCACTATTTCACCTTAAGACCAAAAAGTCACCATAAGTTTTCTTTTTTTTACGCACCCACGTAAAAATTTGCATTATGATCGGTTGAGTACTTGAGAGATTTCACCTAAAATTAAAAAATTTAAGCCTTTTTTATGCAGAAGCCCCACTTTTTCCAAGATGTATGTGATTAGTGTTACCACCTGCACGGGCCTCCCCCGGCAATGCCGGGCCTAGGAAATGGTCGTCGGGCCGCCGGGCCAATGAAAATTTTGCCGGGCCGTCATGTGAACTAAGTAAATTCGAATTTGAATTGAGATATAGGTTGCAAACCAGAATGGATGACAAGTCAAAAGTCTACCTCATTTGAAACAGCATCAACGATCGAAATTTGAGAGAGAGGAATTATTAGTTTACCATTGAGCTCTTACATATTTGGGAAAATGGTGCGATTTTGAAAAATCTCCATTTCAACACTTTTCAGTGTTGAACCTTAAAGACGAAATAGTAGGGCGAAAACTATTTCTTCGAGCGGCTGAAGCGGTTGATCTTGATGTTGACGAAGACGCTCTTTACGACGAAATACTTTCTTTGGCGAAGATTATCCCCAAAATCAAACAAATTGACCTCCCTGTCCATATAAATTGGGTAAAAATTTTCGAAAGTTCTGACGGATTTGTCCAATTGCCCTTAATTGTTGGAAAAGTTTTATCGATCCCCATCAGCAATGCCTACGTGGAAAAAGTTTTTTCAGTGATGAAGAATGTTTGGACCGATTTGAGGAATCGAATGAAAGTCGGAACTGGTGAAAGCAGAGCATCTGACGAAATTAAATTTCCATATGAGTTGCGAAGAATTTGTTCTTTTTTTGAATCGATCGGAACAAGAGCCACTTCTTCGAAAAGCGATGACAAATGAAAAATACATGTGGAAAAAAAATAACTATGTGTTCATTAGGGTGGTTCAATTTTTTTAGGTATAAAGGCTCACAGCGATTTTGATTCTTTGGGTCATTCTAAGAAACTTTGCCCAAGAAACTATGGGTCTAAAGTGAATTTCGAGTCGCCCAATTTTCGAAATAGGTTTTTTTTTTTTCAAAATATTCAAAAATCGACATAGACATTGCATCGAAAAAAAATGTCTAAAAATTATGTTAAGTTTAAACTGAAAGAGAATTCTTTTACGAACATTTCGAGTCTAAGATCTTAAAAATCGGTTAAGAATTTTAGATGTTATGGAACCATGTACGGAAGTTCCAATCTTTACTCAATCACACTTTTACATGAAAAAACAAAATTCCAAAAAAAAACTTACGTCTTCACGAATTTGTATGCAGCTGTAGCCGTGATTTTTCGTTCATAACACCTACAATTCTCAACCGATTTTTAAGATCTTAGACTCTAAATGTTCGTAAAAGAATTCTCTTTCAGCTTAAAGCTTAACATAATTTTTGGAAATTTTTTTTCAATGCAATGTATGTCGATTTTTGAATATTTCGAAAAAAAAAAACCTATTTTTGCCATAGTTTGGCAAAGTTGCTCAGAATGACCTAAAGAATCAAAATCACTGTGAGCCCCAGAACGCTCCATACAAATTGACCCGCCCTAGTGTTCATGTATGTTATTCATTTTGTAAAAATACATCAACTATGAAAAAATTTGATATTTTCAAATTTCCCGCTTCCCCCCCTCCCCAGAACATTGATAACTTACCGGGCGAGAGACGCGACCGAGGTGGTAACCCTATAGGTGATATAGTTTGTGAAGATGGTACAGTCACCATAAATGGTGTGTAGTCTCAAATTAACCTAAAAATACTATTACTGCTGTTCTTTTTATACCCTGTACCTATAGGTACAAAGGGTATACTAGATTTGTGCAATGTATGTAACGGACAGAAGGAGGCGTGGCAGACCCCAAGTCCTTTATACCAAAATGCTTATCATAACCTCGGGTAGCGATTGAGCCATGTCCGTCCGTCCGTCTGTCCGTCTGTCCGTCCGTATGAACGCCTAGATCTCGGAGACAATAAGAGCTAGAGACACGAAACTTTACCAGCTGGTGCGCATATTTCCTAAGCAGATGAAGTTTATTGAATCATGTCAATATCTTTCCCCGTTCCCCCGCTGTAGATTTTCGCGGTTTTTAGCCACACCGTTCAATATTTTCATTTGAAATTTAACAGAGCGATGCGTTGTGGATACATGCATCTGTGTGTAAAAAATGAACAAAATCGGAAAAATACAGAAAAAGTTATAGTCAAAAATGTACAAATTTCACTGCCCCTTGCCCATAAAATGCATCAATATTTGATCGTAATTATGGTTACAAGTGACCTAGAATCACAATTTTTGGTAAGCTGATTCATGTGGCTCTAATGAACAAATCCACATCCAAATTTTATCGTTGCGGTCCCACCACCCCCCGCAATCGATTTACCGTGTTTTCTCCCACACCCCTCAACATACCAACTTGAAACTTACCCCATATACTTTAAATAACTTCTTTGACGTAACATGCGAGTTTCATCAAAATCGATAAAAATTTAGGGAACTTATAGGTATAAACATCGAATTTTACCAAAAAAAAAAAAATTCCAATTGGAAAGTTCGTAGAAGGAATATGCAGGAAAAATTGTTTGCGAGACAAAAGGTACAGGGTATTCCACTGTCGGGCACCGCCTCGACTGTACCACATTTTTTTTCTACAAATATAAGTGGGGCAACACTGTTTCTGCTTACGACTTATAAACAAGCTTGTTTTATTTGAATGCGATTTTGCGGGCTGCGTACTTATAGGCCTAAAACAAAAAATTGGATAATATTTTATTATAGGGTTCAAGACGCGTCAAAATCGTATAATACAATGGGCGCTACGGAGAATACCGAATGTAACTGGCCCACATATAACCGAATTTACTTAGATAAAAAAACAAAAATGTATTACCTTATTGTAATAATTCAAAAGTATTCACCATCCAACATTATCCTACTTCCTATATAAAAAGGGTAAAACAAATTTTGCTGCAATACTCGTAAATTGCTGTTTGTTTTTTTTTTACAAATTTTTACGCATTTGTTTTGTAAATGACTTTTCGCATGAAGGAAACTCGTAACAAATTGGTGCATAATCGACTTAGAGAACACTAGAAACCGTGTTTTATTTTTATCACAGGATTTCAAATAAATTATGCAGTGCATAATAAAATTACTTCAGTTGCTTCAACAACAAGACAGAGAAACTAAAAATTCTATTAAGGATTTGCTGTTTGTTTTCAGATTTTTACGCTACATCGTGATTTTGGCAACAACTGAAACAATAAACATAATAATATCCAAAGATGTTTGTCGCCATGTTGTCATTACATTTGCATAAAAAAAAAGTTGCACACAAGTTTTCCGCAACACGAAAAAGTTTTACTATGAATTTTCATATACATTTTTATTTAATTTTTTTTGCTGCTAGTAAATGTAATATTAAAAGAATTTTTTCTTGATGTTTTTGTTTTGAGCTACACGGCATTGGCAGGTTTTTAATGCGATTTGGTTAATAGAAATTTGGTTGCTGGAAAATTTAAAGTCTGGAACAAAATACTCTATACACTCAATATATGTTAGGTTAGGTTTAGATTGCGTTATAAAAATGGAAATTCATGATGTTTTGTAGATTTGTATAGTTTTTAAAATTTTGTCTACAGTTTTGTAAATAACTTTTATATTTGCATTGCAATTTATTTGGTAAAGGATGGGTGACAATTATGGAGTCTAGAGTGAAAGGATAAAAAAATCGACACGTAACGAAATGAGGTATGCTGTGTAAATTTTGCGTGAGAGAATCGATTAAAGTGTCGGCCTGAAAACCTAAAGCCGGCTCGAGTCCCAGGTTCGATTCTCTGTGCAGACAAACTTTTTTTTACTATTTGGTATACAATTTTTTGAATTCTTTTTTTGTATATAATTTATTTAAAAAATTTACTTTTTTGAATATAATTTTTTAAAATTAATGTTTACAGAATATTACTAGTAATATCATTAATATTAATAATATGTATGTTTTTTTTTATTAATTATTTAATTTAACTATTTCTCTGTTAAGGAAATTCTTTTTTTACTACTTTGTATATAACACTTGTTTACACGAAAAATGAACCTTCGTAAAAAAATGTTTTTTATGGTAATGTTGGGTCGAAAAACACGAAAATGGCATTCGTTTTTTTTTTCTTAAGCACCGTTTTCGAGATTTTTTCAAAAAACATGTTTTTGGGCACGTTTTTGAGTTATTCGTCAATATCTCGTGAACAAAATTTTGTATCGACATGAAAGACAATCGATCGAAAGGTATTTAAGTTAAATAAGTAAGTAAGTAAAATTATTGAAGTTACAAGCAACCAAAGTCGAAAGTAGTAAAAATCAAAAAAAATTGACGAATAACTGAAAAAAGTGTCCAAAAACATGTTTTTTGAAAAAATCTTGAAAGCGGTGCTTAAGAAAAAAAAATCGAATGTGATTTTCGTGTTTCTCGACCCAGCATTACCCTAAAAAAAAACACTTGAATTTGTAAACTAGTGTAATTAATGTTTTAAATTTTTTTTTGATTATTTTTTTATTAATAAGTATTATTTAATGTTTTGAAAATATTTTGCTTAATTACATTTTTTATTTATTTTAGTATTTTCTGTGCCATGATTAACGTACATATTAAAAAATTTTCACATAATTTACTATTTAAAATTTTTTTTTTAATTTTTACGCGTATAATTTATAATAAAAAGATTTTTCCTAAAATATTTTATAAAGCTTACATATTGTTTGTTTAGTATTTTTTATGTAATATTTACACCTCATTTTACTATTTAATGTGCAAACTTTAATTAATATTTTATATATATATTTTTTTCACATAATATACCTATTATATAATTTACTTTTTTAAATTTTTTTTTATTTTATTATGTATTTATAGTAAAAATATTTTTCCTAAAATATTTAATGAAGCTTAAAGTTTTATGTTTAGTTTTTTTTTTATATAATATAGCTACAATTTAATCTTAATCTTTAGAATTTAATAAATATTTTGTATTTACATTTAGTCAAAAAAGTAATGGGTATTTCATATCAAAAATATAGTAAATTAAAAATTTTTTTAAATTCAAAATTTAATCTTTTATTTTTCAAATACCTTTATTTGCTTACAATGTATGGCTTATCAAAGAGAAGTCTACCTTAATATTATACAATTTTTTTAATTATTAATTATGTATATTGAATATTTATATTATAATTTTAGAATAATAATTCTAATGTTATATAGCAAAGTTGAAAACACTTCTAAGTTTGAAATTAACAAAAAAAAATTTTTAAAAATGTTTATGGCTTGTCAAAGAAAAATTTACCTAAATATTTAGTTATCGATAACTCGATAAATATTCGGAATTTGGGATAAAAAATGTAAGAGGTTATTACTGGATTGTTATATCATACACTCCCCGAAATTCAATTAAGAACACTTTCTAAAAAGCACCAAAAAATAAATGTTTTGTAAAAAAAGAAGGGAAAAATACTAAGTTAATGGTGAGTCCAGGCTCCCGACTTATTTATAACCTCGAAATTTCGGGTTGGCATCGAAAGAACCACCTTCTGAAAATCTGAAAGTGGGATTTGAGCCCATTCTTCGGTAACTGTCCTGCGCAGCTCCTGCAGCATCTGAAATTTGGTTCCGCCAGCGAAGACGTGACGGGACAGGTTCCCCCACATGTTCTCAAAGGGGTTTCCAGTCCGGCGATCGATGTTTTTGCTTTAAAACCAACCACAACTGGCCTTTGAGACGTGGATCGGAGCATTATCTTCCAAAAAAATAGGATTTTGGTCAGCTTGGCGCTCCAGAAAGTCAATAAGAACGCCATCCAATAATTCTATGTAGCTTCCGAATTCATACGTGTGGTGGTTTTGCAGATGGGTGTCCTATTTTGGTAGTTAAAAGCCGCCCAAACCATCAAAGAACCACCACCAAAGTTATGTCTGGTGGAAAAGCGTTCCGGACTGTTTATGTCTTGAAAGTAACAATTGAAACCGTCAGCACCATCTAGGTTCAACTTCTTTTCCTCGGCAAACACCACATTTTTGACTCATCAGTCCAGGACATGTGGTGTTTTGCGAAGTCTAACCAGGCCATTTTGTGCGATGGAGTCAATGCTGGTTTCGACTTCATTTTCTTTCAAGTTAGTCAGTTACTACCAGACAAAATTTGTTGCACGCGACAGGTACAGGACACCGGTAACTCCAAATCGGCCTTAATTTTTGTTGCAGTTGCACGAAAATGCTATTTTTCTGGAAGATAATGCTCCGATACACGTCTCAACGGCCAGTTGTGGTTGGTTTTAAAGCAAAAACATCGATCGCCGGACTTGAAACCCATTGAGAACATGTGGGGGAAACTGTCCCGTCACGTCTTCGCTGGCGGACCCAAATTTCAGATGGTGCAAGAGCTGCGAAGGACAGTTACCGAAGAATGGGCTCAAATCCCACTTTCAGATTTTCAGAAGGTGGTTCTTTTGATGCCAACCCGAATTTTCGAGGTTATAAATAAGTAGGGAGCCTGGACTCACCATTAACTTAGTATTTTTCCCTTCTTTTTTTACAAAACATTTATTTTTTGGTCCTTTTTAGAAAGTGTTTTTAATTGAATTTCGCAGTATAAATTTAATTTTTGTATACTATTTGAAGTTTCAAGCCTTTTTTTGGTTATTTAGGATAATTTTTTGGTTGAATCGGAATTAAGTAACGCTAAAAATATTTTTTGAGTCACAAATGCTTTTTAAATAACTTAAAACTTAATATTTTTAAATAAAAACAAGTGTTCTTAATTGAATTTCGGGGAGTGTTTATGTACAAAATATCAAAATCGAATATTCCATATTTTTTGCCTTTTTTTGTGTTAAATATTTAGAAAAACTATCCCATCACACACTAAATTTTTTTTTTTGTGTAGCGAATATCTTTCATCAATATTGGATCATAACCTAATTTGTATCGATTGATTGCCTATAAAAAAAGAAATATCAAAAAAAAAAAAGAAAAAACTTTTTTTTTTATTTTTTTTAAATTTTATTGCGAAGAGAATAGAAGAATAAAAATTATGCGTTTTTCAGACAAAAATACAAAATGATGAAATTTTTCAAAATCCAAATTTATTTTTTAACATAAAGTTTTTCTACTTTCGGTCGCCATTTTAATACAACAAGAAATACATAATGTTGTTTACCCTGCTGGTGTAATAAAAAATGCATTAAAGTTAACCCCTCTGTACCTACTCAAGTCCATTGTAATGTTAACACAGACCAACCCATATTTGAATGAAAATGAGAACGCTCTAGTTTGATTGCCTTTTTCCCAGCATCAAACATTTTAAATTGACCATTGACTTATAAAATACAATCAAGCTGCAGCTGAGATTTGGCAACGCGCTTAATGCGTGACTTTCGACCCAATTCCCAATGTGCACATCAGTTGGCAACACTGGCACAAGACTGTTGACAGACCCGCCCTTCCGACTCCGGGCACTATCAACGTCATGTTAGCGCCCTTGTCGTTGTCTAGTGATTGGCAAATAAAAAACCAAATAGCATAATTTATTTTATTTTCTATTTGCATTTGCAATTGTTTGACTCTCTGTCTGGCATCTTTACAAGCTTTTGACTCATTTCCGAGGGATTGCATTAATTAAAGCTTTAACTTTGGCTAAAATGTTTAGTCTGCACGTTTTGCCATTAACTCTTAACGAAATCGAAGTGAAAGCAAATATACAAGATGGAAAATTTCGCTTTTCCTTTGCTCGGGTCAATCAAAGTTTTATTTGGTTTGGTTTGGTTGGGTTTGGTTTGGTTTGCTGTGATGCAAATTAAGTTGAGTTAAATGCGTTTACTTAAGATTTTGCTTGACAAAGTGCAAACAGCTTTAATTAAAAGGCTTTATATACCATACATATGCATAAGAAAAAAGAAAATGGCGCCCGACGTCTTGATGTGCTTTTCACTGGATATTTAAAAGCATTTAAACTACTTGTCTTTTTCGAAAGATAAGGTTTTTTTTTGTAAGTGAGTTTTAATGCTGAACCACTTCCGGTGGCAGCATTGACCGCATGGAATCCAATAAATTCAACTCCCAAATGTAGCGATCTGGCAACTCTATCTCTCATGCATGTTGACAGCACAGTCGCTCGTTTTATTAAATTTATGCACTTAACGATAGAGTCAACAAGGAGAAGCTTCCACTGACATTGTAGCCGCTGCTGCTGCAGCTGTGGCAGTGTTAAAAACTCTGCGTATACTCAATTTAATTTGCAGCACATTTTGTTACTTCACACACGCATGAGCAAGCGTGTATGTGTGAAAATGTGATTGTGTGTGTATTTTAAAAATGAGCGGAAATGAGATTGTTGTGGATTTAAATATTTTTTTTGCATTGCGAAAATTAATGTGATTCCAGCAGTTGATGGAAAACTGTTAAAACAAGAGAGAGAGTAGTAGTGAAAAACTTTATGTTGAGTTATTTTACTCAAACCTGGTTCTAACACAATGCGAAACTGCGTAAATTGCTTTTAAATCTTAGTTTAAGACGTATGGAAGATATTCTCATAGATATGACTGCTTTATCAACTGCTTTATCAATCTGAGTTTATTTACACTGATAAAAAAAAGTAAAGAACGCCGATCTTGAAGCAATACAAAAAAGCTGTTCTGTACTGCTGGCGCCATCTAGTGAACTTGCGCTGACATCATCTTACGTAAAGTTTTGTTTGTTTGTCTGCGTGCATTTTCCGTACGGGTTTGGACAAAAAATTTGGAGACTATTTTTTTTCTACAAAATAATTGTTATAATCATTACAATGTTTTTTTTTTTTTGTCGGCTTAAAGTACGATTACTTACTTCTAGGCAGGCTTTGTAAAAGTACTTAAACAAAAAATTATTTGCTCTGTGCCAAGCGTTACAACAAAATTGCTTCGTCAAACTTAAAATCTTATATTTAATATATTTTGTATATAAATTTGTAACAATGTCCAGTCAATTTACATGTCTGCTCAAGCCAGGCGTGTCCATTAGCCGAGACATAAAGAACCAAATTAACGCCTATGAAGCCTATAGCCGTGAGTGGTCCGATGTGGATCGAAAACTAAAGAAACTTCGCCAGCAGCAGGAAGAAACGGAAGACTCATTTGCTGAAGCTCTTGCCGAGGATGAATTTCAATTGATTATGAAGGGACAGCAAGCTGAGAGGTTTAGTGAGGAAGAGTTGCGGAGTATCCATAAGCAATATTTGGATGAGCTGATAAACGAGATATGCGAAACATTTATGCAAAAAATTCTTTTAGAAGCAGCTATGCAGAAACAGAAAGAGCTTATAAAAAAGACTATAGTTACAGCGAACAAGGAGGCTGAGGAAATAGCTCGCCCATAAGTGAAGCCATTTTCAAAATGTTTAAAACATTAAAACATTATTTTTAGCCTCGATAAACACAAACGTTTCAAATCAATGCATACCTACTTTAAAAATATTTTGGTAAGAGTAAAGATTATAAAGCAACTTAAATTTGTATTAACTAAAACTAATATTGTCTAAAAATAGGGCCTATCCCATTTCGAACTTGGCATTCTCAAAGCTGGATTTTCACGACTTAATTTTTCGACCAACACTTTTGGTTGAAAAACTTTTTAGTTGCGTTTGTTCTTAATTAAAAAAAATAAGTTTTGATATTATACTTTAACAAAAAAAATGTATAGAAAATAGTAAATAACAAAAATTGTAAGCAAAACAAGAAATTTTACATTATATAAAAAATTATTTGGCAAAAATTTAAATGTTTTCTGAGCCGACTCGAGCCGTCGTTGTTTTTTTTACCACAATCGTTCGATTCAATATTCTAATGCATACAGCATGACTCATTTCGTTACGTGACGATCTTCTGATCAGCTCGTTCTAAGCGCTTCTAAAGAACTTTGCTATAAAAATTTTACGTAAAATACTCCTAAGTTGAAGCTGGGTTTAAATTCAATTTTTTTTTCATCTAATACGGTTATGATATTTTTTCATTTCGCTACGTGACGATTTTATTATCACTAAAGTGTTACTCTATTAAAAAACTTTGTTTTTAATTTTCATCATACAATACTCTTTAGCTTTGGCTTATTTTTATTTTGGTTTTCAAGAATTGAGCAACACACATTTTTTCAAATAATTGACCCATATCGGAGTAACTTGTTGCCAGGTACAAATGTCTCGGGCAGTCTGAGATGCGAATTTAGACGTTGCACTGTGGGCCAAGATTGTTATATTTTGGCCAAAAATCAGGCATTTACATAATAATTTTTTTAGATTGATAAAATTTTACACACGTGTTCTTAAAGGATTGAACTATTTTTTTGGGAAGTTTGAGCCTCCTCAGATTTTTTAAAGATGCCTAGGTAGGTAGGTAGGTAGACGTGGTTGCATTACGACACACCTAGGCCTGTAAAAGGCCCGTTGTGATGCCACTTGGGATAATCTCTCTACTCCCCTGGATCCACTCTGAACCAACCTGTCGATTTAATAAACGAATTAATCCTATTTATCATGATTTCTGCTAATTCAGTAACGTTTTCAATAAGTTCGGAACCCAGTGTGTTCAGTCTTCTCCTGCATAGTGCCATGCATCCACACAGGAGATGCTCCACTGTTTCATCCTCTTCTACTTCCTGACAACTTCTGCAGTAGTCAAAATGAGGCACCCCCAATCTGCTAGCGTGCCTACCAATAAGACAGTGACCAGTAAGAACCCCTATCGTTGCTCTTACGTCCTGTCTGCTGAGTTTTAGAAGTTGCTTGGTTCTATTTAAGCTCCATTGCGGCCAGGTTTTTTTTGCTAGTTAGACAGGTTCCAGTTTAAACCCATCTGTGATTCGCATCATTAGTGATATTTCTATCGTTGCTAGCGGCATAGCTATCATCGCCTTGTTAGACTGACGTGATAACGTTGTGCCTCGCCTAGCTAACTCATCTGCCCTGCAATTGCCCTCAATATCTCGATGCCCGGGTACCCAGAGCAGATTAATGGTAAAGAATTTTGCAGCATTTAGTAGAAGCTCATTACATTCCATCACTGTTTTGGATGTGAGCCTTTCTGATTGTAAAGCTTTAAGAGCGGCCTGACTGTCAGAGTATATGTGAATTTGTCTGTCGGATAGCACGCGCTTTTTAATAATGTTAATACTTTCCATTATAGCTATGACTTTTGCTTGAAAAACACTGCAGTGATCTTGTAAACGGAAGGATTCGTTAATGCCCAACGGTTTCGAATAGACACCCCCTCCCACCTGATCATTGAGTTTGGATCCATCCGTAAAAATGGTGATTCTGCTGTTACAGTCTAGTATACCATTGTCCCAATCCTCACGAGATGGGAATCTTACATTGAATGGTTTGTCTAGGATTAACTCAGTAGAGTTAGAAAAGTCAGTGGTACTGGGAATCTGCGGAAAATGACTCAGAATAGCCGAATGTCCTCTAGAACTAATGGCTAGGTTCGAAGATTCTCTTAGCCTTAAGGCCGATTTCGCTGCTAGCTGTTTGCTATATAGGTCTAACGGCAATAGATTCAACATTACGTTTAATGCTGCTGTTGGGGTCGTTCTGAGGGATATCTATATCTAGACCAAAATTTGAAAAAAATTTAAAAAAAAAACTAACTTAATTTTTTTTTTTTTAACTTAATTAAAAAAAAACTGTTAATTGGAATTGGACCATATTTAATACAGAGGTAGATATAAGCCCACATTGAAAAAATAGCCTATACCCAAAATATTGAATGGTTTTAGAGTTATAGCTCTAAACATTTTCAGCTTTCCTAGCCAATTACAAAAAGACGACACCACCAATCAATCTGGTTTTTAAAAGTTATAACTTTTCCGGCATGCTCTTTGAATTTTCGAAAAAAAATTTGTAAAATATATAAAGAAATTTCAAAAATTTTTTTCGACCAAATATCGAGTAGTAGTCGGAGGTAGCCTTAAAGCAAATTAGCCAAATGATAAAAAAACCAAAAAATCTTTACACCTATTCGAATATATTTAAAACCAAAAAGTTTTTAAGCTAAATTTAATTTTTTTTCTGAAGTAATATTTATAAATAATAAAGTGAATGAAGATTTCGTAGCTTAGTGCAGGTTTTTTTTTTTTTTTCCGGTAAGTTACCGCGAAATTAAAAAAAATAAAAAATTTCAACTTTGATGGCTTATTACTTAAAAACCACTAATTATAATTTAATCATTTTTTCTGCACAGGATACATTAATATGTGTAAAATCATATTGAAATGGAATTTTTTTACAAATGTTTTGGAATTACGAATTTAAAAACTTGCGAGCTTGAGAACGGCTCCCACAGATACTTTCGCGCAAAAAATTTATATATATACCCCTTTTAGACGTCCTATTAAGTGTTGAGTATATAAAACGAAAACACTAAGTTATGAGATATGATGGCCTGGAAATAAATGAGATCCTGAACTTGCCTAGAGTCAGTTTTGACAAAATTTTGCATTCATGCCATTCATATGCAAATGAAGTGGCCAAAAGGCCTCACACAGAAATTGCAATGAATTTAAATTAAGCGCAAGCGTGTCCTTTCGAGCACGACTATATCCTGGTTGCCTGTGATGCCACAAGATACCAGCGCGTGTTCTAATTAATAAGGCCACATTGGCAGAGCATCCTTGTTGCCTTTAGTTGGTTTTTTTCAAATATTTTTTTTCTTCTTCAACTTTTGAGCCTGTAGAATTTCCCAGCGGTATTATTTCAACCAAAAACAACACTACTAAAAAATCGCGAACTTAGCCCCCTAGTCACTGCATACAACAACAAGCAAAACGTCTGAAAATGACTAAACAAAAAAAAATAATAAAATGATGAAATTAAATGAAACAAAAGAGAAATAGAGATATCTCATAATGGACAACGCAGGGCCAAAGAGCATGAAAAGCAGTGAAAGAAATGAAACGCAAAAAGAAAAAAGGCAAGAAATAAAGAAAACATAATGATGGAGCATATAAAGCAAAAGCTGGGTTGGTCAAACTGAAACTCACAAACATTGAAGTTTTATATAAAAAAATATATATGTAAGTTAACTATACATACATATATACATATAGTACATATGTACGCGTGCAAAACATAATCAAAGTATAATAAGCAGCTCTTCTGGCGCAAAACAAATGAGCCATGTAGTACATAATACTCCGTGCTGTGGAATTTATTGCCGTGGCATCAGGTTTCAGCGCCTCCTCAAAGTCCTTGAACAAAATTAAGCAATTTTCCAACTGATGCGATGCTGACGAAAAGTTGCTTAATACACAAATGGCATTATTTTTTTTTTTTTTAGTCCTTTGCATTTGGATACTCTTTAGGTAGGGGAGAGTAGTGCCAGTAAGCAGCAAAGCTTGTAACCCTTAGGGAAGAGTTCGCAGCTGACCATGTATAGTATATCGAAATGCTTATGACGAAGATTTTAAGATGTCTGGCTTATTGGATTTTTGAGCATCTACAATTCGAACTATACCGCGTCCAAAAACTTGTTCCAAAATAATTAAGATTTTCATAAATTAATTAATATTCATAATTTTGTTAATTTTTTTTATTTTTTTTTGTAAACTATTCAAGTCTCAGTCGAAATAAATTTTTTTTACATTTTGGTATATAATTTTTTTTATTTATTTATTTATTAGCTTGAATATATTATACAATAATATACTTAAAAAAAGGATTAGTGTACTAGCCTACGACTCTGGTATATAATTTGGTATATGTATAATATATTATACTTGTTTGTTTTTTATTTTAGATTTTTTTATTATTTTTAAAATTATTTTATATTGTTTAGTATTTATTTGTATGTAATATATAATTTATTATTTCGTATAATGATAAAATAATATTTTCTTGTTTTTGTAACTTCTAATTAACAAAGTTTTTTGAACGTATTTCATTAAAATTTTTTTGTAAGAAAATGTAATACATAGCTAAAAAATAAAGAAAACATTTTAAATAAGCCTTGTTGATAATTAACAATAGTCACAATTAAATAAAATATAACATATCTTTTAAAAAAAATTTGTAATGCGTTAAATAGTAAAAATGAAATTTTTGGATAATTTTTTTTTTTATCGTTCCGATTTATATATATATTTTTTTTTTTTTAGAATTTGTTGAGTTGAATTCTGTTGTACCTAGCTCCTAAGATTTTCCGCATTCCTTAGCAATTGTCTTGAGTAGGCTGAATGGTATTCCAAATATGATCGGTTACCTCGGTTCGATATATCTAGATATACAACTATCAACTAAAATCAAATTGACATTTTTCACTTTTTACAAAAAATGCTGTTATTTCCACATTTTTGCTCCAATTTTAATAAACAACCACTCTTTTTTTCGTAATCGATCAAACTTTACGAGCCATAAAAAAACTGTATGAAAAATGTTTTTCATATTTTTAAATTTACTTTCGAAACAGAATTTTTCTCAAAAATTAGCTGAAAAAAACGAAAAATTTCATTTGAAGGGATAAATAACGACCAAATCGTAAATTTGATAAAAATATGCTCCACATATAATCGATGGGTAATTCAATTAGCTACAGTTTACTAAAAAAGTTATCATAATCAATTAAGTACAACAAGAGATAAGTAAGAAACTTTTTTTCAATTTCGAAAAGCGGCTTTTTCCAAATATTTCGAATTTTGTTTGGTGAAATAATTTTCGGACTGCTTTTGCGGTTTTAGCTTTCTATTTTACTACCAAAATGAGTAAAATATGTTGAGGATACATTTTGCTGTAAACTAGTGTATTAGCAGATTCCGATTGATTGAAATTATCGAATATTTAGGATACTCACTTCAGGTAGTACACGCCATTTTCCTTTATATTTGTACGTTTTAAACCAAAAAAACTGAAATATTGTTCAAAAAATATCTTTCGTGCATCTAGTTTTTGAAATAAAATATTTTTAAAATGTTGAATTGATTACTAGAAACAGAATCAGATAGATTGATCTTTGAAAGATTTTGGAATTTGACGAAGATCCCATCCAGTTGGCAATTTGAACTTCTTAAGTCTTATTCAGCATACTGACTTTCTCTATAACTCGTGATTTTTCTCTTTTGAACCAAAAAATGTCAAATCTTAATGAAAAGTTTTTTTTTGTTACGTCTCTCGAAGACATAAGAAGCTCATCGAATTGGAATATATTGAACATCTTCAAAATTCCGAACGTTGACTATCAGGAGATAATCATTAACCATTTGAACAAAAGAAAATAAATCTTTTTAAAAATAATTTTCTAGTTTTATTTCAGTTAAAGTATTTTTTAAACTTGAAAATGATTTTGATTAGTCGAATTTATAAGATACATTTTTTGGAAGAATTTGAATATTTGCCAAGTCGAAGAGAAATCAATTATGATAATACGAAGGCAGTTTGTGGCTTGCCTGCACGAAACATTTGAGAACCTCAGAAAAATGAAATATTTTTTTAATTTTGAATTTATTACACTAGTTTACACGCAAAAAAGTGAAACTTCCTAAAAAACTGTTTTTTAGCGTAATTTGGGTCGAGATATTTTTTAAAAACATGTTTTTGGGCACTTTTTGTAACTATTCCTCAATATCTCGTGAGCAAAGTTTTGTAGTGCTTACCCGATTTTAAAGATCTTAGACTCGACATGTTCGTAAAAGAAGTCTCTTTCAGCTTAAAGCTTAACATAATTTAAAAAAATTTTTTTTTGTTAAAAAGCATACCAAAAATGGGTAATTTTAAAAAATGCTCAAAAATTACACTTTTTTTTCGACTTTGGTTGCCTGTAACTACTCGATAATTTTTACTTAATCTGTACATATTATATATCACTGGAAAGAGCAAATCAATATCTTTCGATCTAATCATTGATACAAAATTTTATTCACGAGATATTGAGAAATAACTGAAAAAAGCATTTTACAACTAAAGTTCTGATTTAAAGAGTATATACATGTCGTCTTTCAGAATGACAGCTGTCACGTTTCCGTTTTTTTGTTTCGTTTTATGTAGCTTCAACTAGGGCTTAGCACACTTTTAGGTTATCTGGCTATGAGGGATTACAAAAAGGATTTTCTGGCGCATTGAAGCCACAAGAACACAAAGACGCAGACACAAAGCAAGAGAAGGAGAAAACTAGAGAGAACTCTAAAGCGAATTATATGCAATGTGTTTTCTCTTTTTTTATTTTTTTGCCTATCGTCATGTAAATCTTTTGGCAATTTAGTAGAGTAACTTGCCGGTCAGATAAGTCTACTCAGATTAGTTGGCATTGTGCCCCATTGCAGTGTCATAAAGGTTGCCACAAAAAAAACTTTCTCGCTGTTATTTTCACTGCAAATTAAAGCTTAGTTAGCGAGCCGTATACCAAATATTTACTTTAGGCCATGTACCTCTATAGTAGTTTTTAACAAGTTTGTTAAAATTCATACTAAACTTTGTGTGTGCGTGTGTGTGTGCGCATAATTAAAGATGGCGTACGTTAAAGTCGGGCGCGGACGACTTTGGGATACCCTGTACCACTGCTTGCAATAAAATCCGGTAAATTGCTTAAGAACACCAAAAGAAATTTGATTGCCAAATTAGATTATGATACCTTCATAAACAACCAAAAACAGACGAATTTTTAATCAAAAACTTTTTTTCGACCGATCGGCCCTATGGGAGCTATATGATATAGTCAACCGATTTTGATCAAATTTGCTGCAGTGCTTGGGTACTCTAAAAAACTTCTGAATGCCAAATTTGGTTATAATATATTCACAAACAAACGAAACACAACGAATTTTGTACAAATAACGATTTATTGACCGATTGGTCCTATGGAAGCTATATGATATAGTCAACCGATTTTAATAAAATTTGAGACAGTGCTTGGGAACTCTAAAAAACGATTGAGTGCAAAGTTTGGTTTGGTCTTCATAAAAAACTTTTGGTTTTTTTCGAGGTCCTCTGAAACACCCCTATGGGAGATATATAATATAACCCCGATATCAAAAAAATAAAATAAACTTGTCTCCCCTGATATAATAGCGCATCTAATCTGAAAATTTGGTTGCTCTAGGTCTTACCATCTCTGAGATCTAGGCGTTCATACAGACAGACGGACAGACGGACAAACGGACAGACGGTCAGACGGACAGACAGACAGACGGACATGGGTATATCGACTCCTCTAGTCACCCTGATCATACTTTAGGTAACTTTGGGGGGGTCTCCGACGTCTCCTTCTGTATGTAACATACATTTCCGGCTTGCACAAACTTAATATACCCTTTGTACCATACGGTACAGGGTATAAAAATGTACACAGTTGCGTACTGTACCACACTGCGTATGAGTGTTGAAAAATGCTTGCAAATATTTGTACTGTCTGAAATTTATTTTTCCTCTATTTTACAAAAGTTTTGAAAAACCTTGAAAACAACATTGTTACTAAGGGTTGGGGGGCAATGCAGAGGTTAATATATATTATTTACTGAAAACCCTGGCATATGATATTCAGTGCTAAAGAAGGTTAATTTGTAGTGTTGTTAGTATATACTTTATATTTACTATCTATATATACATACTTATGTATATATGTGCTTGCTTGTTTTGTGTACGCAAGGGTAATTGATATTTTCTAAAGTAAATCTATATTTAATAAGGTAAAATAGGGGTTTAAAGGAGTATAGTAAATTATAATTGATATTAAATATCTGTTGTTGGGGGCCAGAGTTGTGAAGCTTAAGGAACAACATAAAATTTAAATAACAATAAAATATGTGCAAAATGAATTTTAAAGACAAAAGGAATTCAGGGATATTTATTTATTATCCAAGTTAATTAATTATTTTGTTAGCTTATTTGCAAGTGTTTTAAAGTTAAATTAATCCTAATTGAATTTAGCTTTTCTCTTTAGCTGCAAGATTAATTACCCAAGGCTACAAATTTAACTGGCTAAAATAAATCCTCAGCCGGTAAAATTTGAGTTATTGAAAGGGAATACGGCAAATTAAATTACCGAGTAAAAGAGTGCTAAAAAAATAAACTTTAAAAAATCTCGAAAACCATGCAAAAAAAATTGTGATTTCAACTTCGACGTTTTAGTGTGAAAATGTTGAATTTTTTAGAACGAAATTTTATACGGAATACGGCAAATTAAATTATCGAGTTTTCAAATTACTTTATCTCAAAAAGAGTGCTTAAAAAATGAACTTTAAAAAATCTGCGATTTCACTTTTGACGTTTTAGTTTGAAAATGTTGAATTTTTTAGAATGAAATTTTAAAATTTACGAGCTCCGATTTCAAATTGTAAACATGAAAATGGGCTGAAAAAAATTGAGCGAAAAAGTGTTTTAGTCCAAATAATCATAAATCATTTTTTTTAAATGGATTTTGTAAAATTCTTATTTTTTAAAATATTTTTATTTTTTTCACATTTTTTTGCACAAATATAGAAAAATACCAAAAATAATTATTTGAAACGATGACACCAAACTAATTTGCCCATGGCCAAATCTATTACAAAGACAACATTTTTTGATAAAATTTTTAAGTGCAAAGATAATAAATGTAAATATCTTTTGAGCCAAAGTATCCTTCAAGCAGGGATTGAAAATGCTATGCTATGTTCAAAATTTTTGCTCTGCTATTGCTCCTGCTCTCATTTTGTTTAGAGCAGAAGCACAGCAAAGAGCACAACATTTGACAACTAACTTCATGCTCTGCTCGTGCTATGAATGAAGTCAAGAGCAGAGCAAAAGCAATAGCAAAAAAATGAATGAAGTGCTGCTATTCGTAGTTATAGTAATGTCAAAAAAGAGAGAGCAAAATAGAGCAGAGTAATCGGTTTGTGCTATGGCATTCGAAGTTTTTGCTATAGCATTTTCTAGAGCATTTGCTATAGCATTTGTAGCAAGTGCTATAGTATTAGTGAAGCAAAGTAACGGTAAACTATAGGAAGCACGCCGCATAGCAACAGACACGAAGTTGAAGGTGCTGAAAGAGGAAGAACAACTTGAAGGCTTCAAGACCATACGTACTAATGACGTAACCCTTTTAATACGCACCTTGGTTCAAAAGATATTTAAATTCAATTTTTGTTAATTATTTTATAATTTTTATACCCTGTACCGTATGTTACAAAGGGTATATTAAGTTTGTGCAAGCCGAAAATGTATCTATAGTGACATATAAAAGGAGTCGTCGGAGACCCCCCAAAGTTACCTAAAGTATGATCATGAATGAACAACTTTCAAATTAGATCCCTTATAGGAGACAAGTTTATTTTATTTTTTTGATATCGGGGTTATATCATATAGCTCCCATAGGGTGTTTCAGACGACCTCGAAAAAAAACCGAAAGTAACCTTTAGCACTTGGAAGTTTTTTATAGTTCTCAAGCACTGTACCAAATTTGATCAATAACGGTTGACTCCATAGGACCGATCGGTCAAATAACCGTGTTTGGTGCTAACTTCGTTCAGTTTCGTTTGTTTATAAAGATATCTTAACCAAATTTGACGCTCGGAATTCTTTTATAGTTCCCCAGCACTGTAATAAATTTTATCAAAATCGGTAGACTATATCATATAGACCCCATAGGACCAATCGGTGAAAAAAAGTGTTTGGTGCAAAATTCGACTTGTTTTTTGTTTGTTTATAAAAATTTTGTAAGCAAAAGCAAAGAAATATCTTTTGGAGATCGTAAGCAATATATCGGGTTTGATTGCAATGTGGTGCTACACGATATCCCAAATTTGTCCGCGATCGACTTTAACGTACGCCATCTTTATTTTTTGTTCAGTTTTTCAAATTCAATGAAAAAGAATCAATAAGAAAATGGGAACTAATTCACAGAATGTTTTAGAAATCACTGGTTTTTAAAGTATATTTCGAATGTTGTTTTTAAATTATTACGAACATTGGGTTCTTGACAAAAAGTACTTGACAAAAAATTGTATTTTTTTGTACTTATAATAAAGAGCGAACTTTATCTTGAAACTCCTTATATAAATGTAAAATTAATAATATATAATAACCAAATCATATGTTGGAGAAGCCACTTTTTTCGAAAAAAATAGTAAACTGTTTTCTTAAAGTATGTTCGTTACTTCCTTTAAGCCCCTAACAAAAAAAAAAAGAAAAGTTGCAATGTTTTTGAATAAATCACATGAAATTTATAAATTTTGTTTTAATGTGTAAATAAATTAATATGTCAATCCATATTCACTGTTGATTTATATAAAAAAATGCTTATCTTTGTATTATTTATTGAAATGGTTCAACAATAGTTGTTTTAATTATTTTTCATTATTATAATTATTCAAATTGGTTTTGATTTTTAATAAAATTAACCAATGGCAGTATAGGAGCAATTTTTTTCATGTTTTATATTAATTATGAAAAATAGCTTAAATTTACCTAAAAAATACATTTTTTGTAGAATGCTGTTTGGGTTAAGATGAATAGACCTTTTTATTCATTACCATAAGGTCGATATAGGCATTTCAGGCTCTGCTTAGACGCAACTATACCTCAGATCTTAAGACTAAGTTGTAGTTTTCGGAATTATTCCCCATAGAAGATTACCAGAAAGACATACACCATGTTTAGAATTTGTTGAGTTGAATTCTGTTGTACCTAGCTCCTAAGATTTTCCGCATTCCTTAGCAATTGTCTTGAGTAGGCTGAATGGTATTCCAAATATGATCGGTTACCTCGGTTCGATATATCTAGATATACAACTATCAACTAAAATCAAATTGACATTTTTCACTTTTTACAAAAAATGCTGTTATTTCCACATTTTTGCTCCAATTTTAATAAACAACCACTCTTTTTTTCGTAATCGATCAAACTTTACGAGCCATAAAAAAACTGTATGAAAAGTGTTTTTCATATTTTTAAATTTACTTTCGAAACAGAATTTTTCTCATTTTTTGTAGAATGCTATTTGGGTTAAGATGAATAGACCTTTTTATTCATTACCATAAGGTCGATATAGGCATTTCAGGCTCTGCTTAGACGCAACTATACCTCAGATCTTAAGACTAAGTTGTAGTTTTCGGAATTATTCCCCATAGGAGATTACCAGAAAGACATGGTGTATCAAAATATCTACTACTTTATTTAAAAACCGGTTACTTTGATTGACATTTTCAACTGATATGAACCACATATATATTTAGTGAGATCTATTACAACTCCTTTGTAAAGATCCCTTTAAATATATGTATAAAAAAAACAACTTGACATACTCATATAATTGTACTAAACCCGTTTTAAATTTCCAATATTTTGTTTCCAAAAGTCAACCACATGTTGCACTTATGTATACAAAATGAAAAGCTGTCAATAAATTGTTGAAATTAGTTGAAACAGAAATCACACACGCGCAAAAATATCTAACCAATTTGTTTGACATATATAGATAGATAGATATGTGGGTCATATCCAATTGAAGTGTGCCACATAAAAACAAATACAACAAAAACCCAAATTCAAACATGGTCCCTCCCATAGACATAACCATAGACATAAGCTCCGACGCCTTTGGGCGTAATATTTGGCGCGTGACCCTCATCAATGTGAATGACAATTTTTGCAATATATCTATAAAATATAGTACAGTGTAGTACAGATACAAGCTTTCACCATGAAATGCGAGGTGTGTTTATTAAAAGCATGAAAGCATGGAAAATTTGTGCATTGGTTTGGTCTGGTTCGTGAGATTTTTTCGTAGCAGTGTTGGTAAACAGCTTATAAAAGTTTGCGTTAACTGTTAGGCCTGTTGGATGGGATCATATGTGATTCAAGTAAAGGCCGTCAAAATCTTGAAGATGACTGTAGCTATATTGGATATTTTTCTTCACTTTCTCTTAGTTTGGTTTATTATTTCTCCAGGTCCTTTATTTTTATAGATTCAAGAATTTGAAAACCAAGCGAATTTCAAGAGCTTAAGTTTCTGTTAAAATTGTTTTCATTATTTGTTTACTTTCTACCTTTCTTTCCAATACTGGAATTTCGAAAAAAATTTTCCTTACTCTTTTGGTTTTATAACATGATTTATTAGAGGAGACAACAAAAAAAAAATTGTGGGTTATTCATTTTAAAAATTTCAAGAGTTTATGTTAAATATTTTTAATAGTATGTATTTGGATTAGGAATTCATATACAATGACATGGGCTTACATTTTTGAAAATAATATTAAATTTATTCTCGGATCAACAGGATATTGGTGAAAGCTATCCTTTGACTTTTGTATAGTAAATCAAATATAAAGCGAAAGATGCAAAACTGAGATAATTAAGCTTTGGACACTAGTTTACAAATTTCAGGGTCATCGAGTGAACCTTCCTATAAAAGTGTTTTTTAGGGTAAGTTGGGATCGAGAAACACGAAAATGGCCACATTTTTTTTTTTCTTAATCACCGTTTTCGAGATATTTTCGAAATTTTTTCGACTTCGGATGCCTGTAACTTTGATCTTCGATATTATATATCACTGGAAAGAGCACATCAATACCTTTCGATCGTCTTTCATATCGATACAAAATTTTGTTCACGAGATATTGATGAATAACAGCATAAAGTGCCCAAAAACACGTTTTTCGAAAATATCTGGAAAACAGTGCTTAAAAAAAAAAAGGGTTGCCATTTTCGTACAGAAGGAGAAGTCGGAGACCCCCCAAAGTTACCTAAAGTATGATCAGAGTGACTAGAGAAATCGATATACCCATGTCCGTCTGTCCGTCTGTCCGTCTGCCCGTATGAACGCCTAGATCTCAGAGATGGTAAGAGCTAGAGCAACCAAACTTTCAGATAAGGGATCTTAATCCATAGGAGACAAGTTTATTTTATTTTTTTGATATCGGGACTACATTATATAGCTCCCATAGGGGTGTTTCAGAGGACCTCGAAAATAAGCAAAAGTTTTAGATGGATAATTCGTTTGTTTATGAAGATATCATAACCAAATTTGGCAATCGGAAGTTTTATATGAACCCCCAGCACAGAACCAAATTTTATCAAAATCGGTTGACTATATCATATAGGTCCCATAGGATCGATCGGTCGAAAATTAGTTTTTTGTACAAAATTCGTTGTGTTTCGTTTGTTTGTGAAGATATTGTAACCAAATTTGGCATTAAGAAGTTCTTTAGAATTCCCAAGCACTATACCAAATTTGATCAAAATCGGTTGACCATATCATATAGCTCCCATAGGACCAATTGGTGAAAAAATCGTGTTTTGTACAAAATTCGTTGCGTTTCGTTTGTTTGTGAAGATATTGTAACCAAATTTGGCATTCAGAAGTTTTTTAGAGATTTTCAACACTGTACCAAATTTGATCAAAATCGGTTGAATATATCATATAGCTCCCATAGGGCCAATCGGTCAAAAAAACGTTTCTTGCACAAAATTCGTTGTGTTTCGTTTGTTTGTGAAGATATTGTAACCAAATTTGGCATTCAGAAGTTTTTTAGAGATCTTCAACACTGTACCAAATTTGATCAAAATCGGTTGACTATATCATATAGCTCCCATAGGGCCGATCGGTCGAAAAAAGTTTTTGATTAAAAATTCGTCTGTTTTTGGTTGTTTATGAAGGTATCATAATCTAATTTGGCAATCAAATGTCTTTTAGTGTTCGTAAGCAATTTACCGGATTTTATTGCAAGCAGTGGTACAGGGTATCCCAAAGTCGTCCGCGCCCGACTTTAACGTACGCCATCTTTTTTCGTGTAAACTAGTGTAATAGAACAAAAGAAGCAAAAAGGAGACGAATGAAAATTTAATATGAATTATAGTATAGACAGATAAATAAATAGATAGGTAGATAAATAGGTTAATAGATGATAAACTCATAGACAGATTAATAGATTGATAGATTGATAGATTGATAGATTGATAGATTGATAGATTGATAGATTGATAGATTGATAGATTGATAGATTGATAGATTGATAGATTGATAGATTGATAGATTGATAGATTGATAGATTGATAGATTGATAGATTGATAGATTGATAGATTGATAGATTGATAGATTGATAGATTGATAGATTGATAGATTGATAGATTGATAGATTGATAGATTGATAGATTGATAGATTGATAGATTGATAGATTGATAGATTGATAGATTGATAGATTGATAGATTGATAGATTGATAGATTGATAGATTGATAGATTGATAGATTGATAGATTGATAGATTGATAGATTGATAGATTGATAGATTGATAGATTGATAGATTGATAGATTGATAGATTGATAGATTGATAGATTGATAGATTGATAGATTGATAGATTGATAGATTGATAGATTGATAGATTGATAGATTGATAGATTGATAGATTGATAGATTGATAGATTGATAGATTGATAGATTGATAGATTGATAGATTGATAGATTGATAGATTGATAGATTGATAGATTGATAGATTGATAGATTGATAGATTGATAGATTGATAGATTGATAGATTGATAGATTGATAGATTGATAGATTGATAGATTGATAGATTGATAGATTGATAGATTGATAGATTGATAGATTGATAGATTGATAGATTGATAGATTGATAGATTGATAGATTGATAGATTGATAGATTGATAGATTGATAGATTGATAGATTGATAGATTGATAGATTGATAGATTGATAGATTGATAGATTGATAGATTGACTGATTAAAAGATGACAGATACACAAATAGCAATTTTAGCAATAAATGGTTCCGGAGTAAAATCAAATAAAATACATTTCTATTATATGTATTCGAAGCGAAAATTCGGTCGATGAAGACTTATGCAACTCTAAATTCTAAAAACTTTCCAACCACACCTCGTGTGTGTACTTTTTATACCCTGTACCTATAGGTACAAAGGGTATACTAGATTTGTGCAATGTATGTAACGGACAGAAGGAGGCGTGGCAGACCCCAAGTCCTTTATACCAAAATGCTTATCATAACCTCGGGTAGCGATTGAGCCATGTCCGTCCGTCCGTCCGTCCGTCCGTCCGTCCGTCCGTCCGTCCGTCCGTCCGTCCGTCCGTCTGTCCGTCCGTATGAACGCCTTGATCTCAGAGACTATAAGAGCTAGAGACACGAAACTTTACCAGCTGGTGTGCATATTTCCTAAGCAGATGAAGTTTGTTGAATCATGTCAATATCTTTCCCCGTTCCCCCGCAGTAGAGTTCCACGGTTTTTAGCCACACCTTTTCATATTTTCATCTGAAATTTAACAGAGCGATTCGTTGTAGTTACATGCATCTATGTGTAAAAAATGAACAAAATCGGACAAATACAACAGAAGTTATAGTCAAAAATGTGCAAATTTCACCTCCCCTTGCCATAAACTGCGGCAATATTTGACTCTACGCAATTATGGCTACAAGTGACCTAGAATCACAATTTTTGGTAAGCTCATTCATGTGGCTCTAATGAACAAATCCACATCCAAATTTTATCGATGCGGACCCCCGCAATCCATTTACCGTGTTTTCTCCCACACCCCTCAACATACCAACTTGAAACTTACCCCGTATACTTTAAATAAGCTCTTTGTTGTAACATTCGAGTTTCATCAAAATGGGTAAAATTTTAGGGAACTTATAGGTATAAATATCGATTTTCACAAAAAAAAAAATAAATTCCAATTGGAAAGTTCTTAGATGGAATATGCAGGAAAAATTTTTTTGACACAAAAGGTACAGGGTATTCCACTGTCGGGCACCGCCTCGACTGTACCACATTTTTGTATTTGATATTTGTCTGATACAAATTGGTTTTATTGAACATACGCGAAAGGCTTGTCTATACTTTATGTATAGTATATTTTTTTATCGATTTGATGTTATACAGTTCTCTAAAGATTTTTCTGTTTAATTGGAGCAACCACAGTATAAAATAAAATCAAAAAAGGAAATTTTTTATTGTTGACATGCTTGTTGCTATTGACATTTTTTATGTTGATTTATATAAAAAATGAAATTTTTGAAAAGACCAACAGATTTTTTTTCCAATCCAAAGCTTGTGTAAATCGCTTACGCAAACATATAGTATTTATGTATATTAAATACATAGTTAGTTAAATAACATTATTAAAATCACAACGTGTGGCTATTTGGTTTTCAATTAAATTTAAAATTTTCTGCTGTCATTTGTGGTTAGCTGCGCAGAAACAAATAAGATTGGTAAATATTAAAATACAAACATGTTCAACTATAAATTGATTAAAATTATTTAATTGATGACTGACAACTGTGTCGGTGTTTTAATTTAAATTATTAGTGCTTTAAGTTTTTTATTAAAAATTATTGTACATGTGAACACTCTTTAAGTGTTTTATCTTTAATAAAACTAATGAAGTCGCAACGGATATTATGTATTGTTATTGTAACACTTACTGGATTAAAAAGCTGTAGCTTCAAGGATAGTTTTTCTGTTATATAAGTACTAAATTTTATGTACATTTTTTTTTTTTTTAAATTGTGTAGAATAAAATTTTCATTAAAATTTCTTAAATATAACAATTTTTTAAAGAAGAAACTCATAATTTTTTAAAAATTACTGAAAAAAATTTTTTTTTTTATATGAATATTTTTTAAATTTTTTTTAAAAATTTCATTGAAATTGCATAAAATTTACTTATACTTATAAAAATTTTTTAATTATTTTATAAAAATTTCTTAATAATTTTGTAAATTTTTATTTAAAATTTCCTATTTTTTGTTTAAGATTTCCTATTTTTTTTTAATTTTAATATCTTAAGATTTTTTCCAATTATAATTATTTTCCGTATTATTTAATTACTATTATAAACAGTAGTTATAAAATTTATTATTTAAAGCACTGACCCCGATGGGTACTCAAACTTTGGCATATAAAATTTACATTTTTAAAATTAATAATACATATTGACCATAGCATATAGTTAAAGAAAAATATAGATTGTAATGAAAAAAAATTATATAAAAACATTACATTAAATATGTCAGTTATTTATAAAAGGAGGTGTGAGAAAAAAAAATAAATAATAATAATAATAATATCGTTAGATTTACATATGTTGCCACCAAAAGCGTTTTTTGATCAAATTATTTAAAATATAGGACAAGTCTTTACGAGACATACTTGTGTCAAATCACAAGTTGGTATTTTTTTGTATTTACAAAACCAAAGATTACTTTCTTAATTAATTAATCACCTATTTTTATTCATTTGCTAAATTTTTCCGTCATCTTAAAGATTTTTCATTAAGTTCTTCTGTACTGGGGTACAGGTAACTTATCCATTTATTTGTAATATTTACTCATACTAGATTATACATAATATATAGTAAATACTTTTTATTAAAGGTAGGTACTTGCAAAAATTAAAAAAATAAACAGCATTGATAGTTATAAACTCCATATAATCGCCTAACCCTACGAAAACACAGATTCTTAAGATCATAAGCGGTAAATATTGTATATACACTAGGGTGGCCATTTTTGCAACATCTCACGATTTTACTAACGCCACCCCCTAAAAAGTTTCCTTTTTACCTGCATATAGCGCCTGTAAAATTTAAAAACGATCCGAATGTATTTGATGGGTCCGGCAATAGGTCAAAGGTCATAAAAAATGTTCATATGAATGCATAAATATCGACCAAACCGTAAGTTTGACAAAAACATGTTCCAAATAAATTCAATGGGTAATTCAATTATCTACAGTCGAGAAAGAAAATGATCGAAATCAGTTTAGTATAACCAGAGATATTTGCTGTTAAGTAAAGGCACTTTTTTTTTTTTTTTTTTTAATTTCGAAAAATGGTTTTTTCAAAATATCTCGAAGCCCGTTTAATAAAAAAAAATTTTGACTGCATTTTCGGTTTTAGCATGTCATTTTACTACAGAAACGATTCAAAAATGTTAAGGATACCAACATTTTTTTTTATTTGTAAACTGGTGTAATTAGTCAATTTAATCAATTTTAGAGCGTACCAAATTTATTCAGGCCGACTCAATATTATTTTTAAATTATGTTTAAATTGATATGAGACTTTTTGAACCATAATTTGTTTGATTGTAAATAAGTTTTCAAACTTTATGTACAACAATACAGTCAAAAACGGAAAAAGTGCGAGTTATGACCTTTGACCTATTGCCGGACCCATCAAATACATTCGGATCGTTTTTAAATTTTACAGGCGCTATATGCAGGTAAAAAGGAAACTTTTTAGGGGGTGGCGTTATTGATATCGACGGTTTAAAAATCCTCCATACCAGCGGCGGCCACCCTAATAGACACTAATTCTGTTTTTACGCGATAGATACGTTCCCAGAAAATACGCTTAAAAAAAATTCGCTTAAGAAAAGATACATTATCCATATAAAAGTAGGGGATTGGTTCTCCGTTTGAAAATCTAACTAAAATAGTATCAGTTTATGATATAAAATAATCGTTTTTACATGGGAGCTAGGTTTTTTAATTCAAATTTAAATTTTATATTAAAATTTTTTATTTTAATAGCTAAATAAGAAAAAATTTCACAAAAAGAAAATTCATATTCATTTTATGAATAACCAATTGTTAAAACCAGGAAAATTTATAATTTTTTGTGTTTTTAAATCTTAAATTTAACGAAATTTACAGAGGTCGTTATTTCACATGATTTTATACAATTAGAAAGGAGTAATAATTGAAGAAAAAACATATTTTGGGTATTCCCAACTAATAAAATTGTCTGCTATCAGCTTTTTTCAAACTGTACAAATATCTATAGCAGCTATTTTTTCTTTAGAGTGTTATTTTTTACTAAGAATAATTTAGTAGATTTTTAAAATCGCGTTAAATCAAATTAATTCGCGAAAAAAATTAATTAATGTATTAGAATATGGAGCCAGAGATCTTTTCTCTTTAAAATCTTCCTGGTAGATCACAGTACAGAAACTTAAAACATTGATTCGATTATCCATTTAAAGAAATTTGTCAAAGCGTCAAAAAACACATAGTAACTGTGACGTCACGTGAGAGAATCTGCAGGAAGTATAAAGTATACAGAAACGGGCTTAAACGCTTCTCTGTGGCGCTTATTATTCTAGCCGAAGATTGGACATCTTTCTTTTTGACGTGGAACCTTCGGCCACATATATAAGTGACACCAATATTGTACATACCCTTCCAAATTCGTTGCAAATTTTGAAATAAGTTGAAAATGTTTCTCATTTGTACATTAGCCAACGTAAATATTTTTTGTAAGATGTTATAAAATTTGTTGAATGTCCTTTTGACAGATTACAAATAAACAAATATAAAAAAAAAAAATGTATACATCTCTATGAAAATCTGATAAAAGTGTTACCACATCATTACTTATTTTTCTGTGTGTTATAAAATTGTTATTATATCATAACTCACACCTGCAAGATAACGAGTCTATAGCATAGATCCATTACTCAATTTGGCAACCGCTTTCTGCCCATTGAAAATCTGCATATGTTATTGTCATGGCTTCCGTTGGCTTAAAGTTAAATCCGAAAATCCAAATGAGAAATTTAATTAGAGTGTTGTGCGCGCAATTGAAACCTTGAAATATAAGTGCAATCCTTGCACACAAGCGAAACTTACAGCTCCCAAAAAGCCCTACTCTCTGGTAGTTTGCCCAAATGGCGCTCACATAAAATTTGCGCAAAATGAAAGCCCAGCAATGCGAGCCCCTCCTCCTCACACACTTATAATCCACAGTGTGGTACTCAAACGGCGGCATCAACATTGGGCATTCATTTCCATTGAGAGGCAACGATCCAACCAGCCAACCTAACATCCCACCAAGCATTCATGCAGTCATCCTAACCATGCTTTGATGGGCGTGTCAGCACTTACCCACTTACAATTCTGCTGGTACTGATTGCGCGTGACAAATTCGTCAGCAGTTTGGATTTTTGGTGACATAAATAAAAATTTTCTGCGTAAAGTGCAAATGAAAAGCGGTCCAGGCTGTGGTACCAGGGTCCCAGGGTACCAGGGTCCGGCTTAGGCGCATCAATTTGAAGCAGCTTTCGACAGTGGGTGACCAACAACAGTAAACTCAATTAGCGCCGGGAACAGGCTTTTAGCCCGAAAAACTAAGTTAGTTATTGTTGTTTGAAGGATTGTACAAAATTGTGCTTAACTCTTGCATTTGCTTAGTTTCCAAAAATGCATTTGCATTACGAATTAGTGCAATTTATGCAGTGCAGTGTCTTTTGCCGGCAAACAGTGTGACCCTACGCTTAAATATTTAATAATAATACGTATCAATATGGGTATTCAGGCACAAAAGCGATTTGTCATTAGATTTGTCAGGCATATAAAATACAAATCAATGTGGCTCACTAAATGAGGCCAAAATGTTTGGCTTGTTTACATATTGTTTTGACCGTTTTGAGATTTGTAACGGATATGTTAGTCGCCCGTTAGCCGAAAATCAATTAATGTATTAGCTGTTTGTAAGCCGATATGTTTTGTACTTTGTACATATACATATGTGTGTGCTATATACTATATTTATGCGTATGTATGTATTTGTGTACCAGTAATTAAACTGTCAATAGTAAAACAATGCTCTGGGTCAAAGTAAAACATTTGACATATTGACATAAATTCTCGTAGATAAATGAATGTTGAGTGATGAAAAGAAATTTTATGCAAAAAAATAGAGTGGCTTATGTAATTGATTAACACTATACCATAACTTGCTGACAATTAATACACTATCAATTTTTTAACAGCATAAAGTTGTGTTTACTTCATGTAATTTGTGTAAAAGTAAGTTAAGATTTACTATACCGAAAAAAAGAAAGTGTTTAAATAAGATTTTCAGCATTGTTGATTTTATAGGGTGGGCCATCTGTTGGTTTGGTTGTCAAACTCTCAAACTACTCAACTTTAGTCATGGATCGTTTAACAACTACGAAAATGGTCGTTCTTTCAAAAAAACATAGTTGAAGCCAGTGTTGCTTAGAAGATTCAAATGACGCAACAATTGAAGCCCACGCACCATTATCAGCGTCGCTTATTCGTTCAATGAGATGAGAGAACAGCCAGATGAGATTTCATCAAAAAAAAAGTCATCGAAAATTACAATGTTTATATAAGGGCCTGTAGAGCCAGCCGCGGCGGCCATTTGGGCCTTATTATTTTTCATACATAAATGAGTAGCTTTAATCTAGCATTTGTTATATATAATACATTTGCCCAATTTTATTGGAATATACGAATAAAATGCAATTAAGAAATCTACAGATGGCCCACCCTATAGTTCTTAAAATAAGACCAAAATTTCTTACAACCATAATGCTTAAAATAACATAAAAACTCTTAAAATAAGATTTAAGATCTTAAGATAAAAAAATGTATTAAAAAAATCAATATCCAATATTATATATTATTATATATTATAGCAAGAAAATAAATGATGTAAGTAAGACAAAAAAAATGTAAAATTATTTAAAAAGTCTTGAATAAAAAAAAAATTACTTAAATTAAAATTTTTGCCATAATAAAATGTTAACAACACCAAAATATTACTAAAACAAGAGCAAAAATTCTTAAAACTTAAACAAATATTCTCAAGCGATTTTTTTTTTTAATTGTTGATGATTTGTGGGTATATCACAGAGATTAATATTTAGCTCGTAATTTTATTATTTGTACAATTACGATTATTTATCGGATTATCGATTACTGAATATTAGTAAGACTTTTTTATAACAAGTCATTTTTCGCAAACGACTAAAAATATTTGAACTTTTTTTTGGAAAAAAGATTTAACTTTGAATTTTAAATAATACAAAAATTAATAAAAAAAATAATAAAAAAAATAATTTTTTATTGCAAAAACTCAAAAATTCATATATTTTTATATCACATGTTTTATTGTTGCCAATCCAGGGTGCAGCTGGAGCCATCATTGGCCGTTCTAACAAAATGTTGGAGTTAGGGAATTACATTTTTCAACGATCGCCTTTTTAATCTTGTTACTGGGTTATCATTGAGTAAGTTTTTCGCCAGCCTGTTTGTGTGTCTGGTTAGACGCTCATTATATCGACTAACGTGCTTGTTGATTTGGATTTCCACGGTATCCAGATTGAGGTCGTGGTGCAAAGTCGAATTCCTTACGTACCAATCGCAGCCAGTAATAAGGCGCAATGCCTTATTTTGAAACGTCTGTATACGTTAGCGATTCGAGCGAGCCGCTAAACCACAGATCTGGATAGCGAAAAAAAAAAAAAAAATACAAATTTTTTTTTTTTAAATTTTTAACTATCATTATTCTTTACTTACATATGTAGAAAAGCTTTACAAGTAAGGTGTGAAAAATTGTTTTGTGTAAATTTGTGTTAACTAACTATCATTAATGATTTTGTACCACTAAGGACTATCTAGTCTATGTGTGACTCCCCCAGGAGTCAACCGGTGCAATCTAACGTAAGCTAATGAATTTGTTAAATTAAAAATTATATTTTTGGATCTTTTGCAAAGTTTGTATACCTAATTTACCTACCCGTCATGTATTTTGTTAGCAGAATAGCTTAATGCACAGTCAATTGTTGTTTTTAGAGCTAACATTGAACAGGTGATGTTGCTGCTGGCGCCATCTAGATGTGAAGTGCCCAAAAAAATTGGCAGCACTGGTGGTCAAAACGGTTACGTATCAGAGACAAAAATTCTTTACTCTAAAAATATTGTTAGCGTTTATTTTATATAAAATCTTGTTATATCAATAATTTGAACAGATAATCATTTTCGAGACAGAGCGGAAAGTAGGAAGTGCTTTCTTGCGAAAATACTATATGTCACTCTTAACGCTGTAATATCACGATCTTAACCACAATTCGAACGTAAATAAAAAGGCTGGAACCAATTTGTTCTCATAGTTCTTCAGATAGTACAAGCAAAATATAAATTTTGTTTCCTTACTTACAAACGGAGAGTTAATAACGCATAAAACAAATTGTTTCGTAGTTTACACAAATTACTGCCCTGTAGAAAAAAATTTGCATTTAGTTCTCTCATCTGTGCAGAGTTAATCGAATACTATAGAAGGTTAACTAATCGTCCCAACTGACTTAGGCCGAGAATAGGCCCGTTGTGATACCGCAACGGTGGACCCTTCACCCCTCTACACCACTCAAGAATGACGCCTATATAAGATATGTCACAGGCCATCTTTTCTGAGAGCTGAGATAGATTATTTAGAAAATAACAATTAAGGAAGCGAAAGCTTGTCCTGCACAAACCAGGCCAGTGGCAGAAAATGTGCTCCACTGTTTCCAGCTCCTCCTCATCACCACAGTTTCTACAGAAGTCGTGATGGGGAGCGCTAAGCCTTGGTGTATGGGTTCCTACCAGCCAGTCGGATTACGGTCGAGCATTGGGCTCTGTTTAGACAGCAAAGGTATATTGAAAACAGCTCCGCCATCTCCTCTAGAGACGAGCGACAGTTATTCACTGACTTCGTGCACGATGTCAACGAAGCGAGGGACTTAATAGCCGCTTGGCTGTCCGAGTAGATGCAGATGTTCTTATTTTCTACTCGTAATTTCTTTATTGTTATCAGAGCCTCTTGGATTGCAATGACTTCTGCCTGAAAAACACTGCAGTGATCTGGGAGTCGGAAGGCTGTTCTAACGTTGAGCCTCCACCAGCACGGTCGTCCATCTTGGAACCATCCGTGAAGATCTTCATTGAGCATCTAGTGCTTCTCTTGGGGTCGAGCATAGTGGATCGCTTATAGTAAATTCAGCGGTCCGCTGAACCTTGCTTAACTTTTTTAGGTTGGGCTAGGTTTTACTATAGAAAGAAAATATCATTATCATTGAGATAGAAGTGTCCGGTTAAAAACTTGGTTGGATATCAGAATCTTCTATGCCTTTTTTTCTAGCCAAGATTTACTTTACTCTAATATGCGATCCCAATTCTGAGTTTAAGCACAAACTTTCTTTTGTATGAGTGGTTTTTTTTATTGCTTATCGTCAGCTGAAAAATGCATCTCATTTTCGGCACTCAAAACATCGAATTAATAGGCCATCCCTAACCACAAAATGGCCTCTTCTTGTTCCCGGCACCAAAAGCAGCTGTTGATGCATTCAAAAAACTAATTCTTGAGCAGTGGCGGATCCACGGGGGGTTATCGGGTACGTACTCCTCCGAAGGTTGGAAAAATGGGTTAAAAGTTTTTGGCAAGTTCTGATATATATACACTTCGAAATGGAAAACCCCCCTATGACCAAATCCTGGATCCGCGCATGTTTTTGAGGTACCACCTTTGGAGTGAAAAATTGTAGCCAACTTCATGAAGAATTTTTCGAAAAACAATAAATCCATATCCGTTTATGCATAATCAGTTTTTAACTAAAAGTCTAAAAATTTAAAGGCAGCCCTCATATCATCTTTTTAGTAGATCTGGTAGCTTTTCTCCGAATAAATCATTTTGCAAGAATTCTCTGTTAGAAAACTATGCTTAACCAAAAGAAAACCTACAACATTTCATATTATCAGTCGATTTTAAAGCATTTATTTTATTCCTGCTTTAAAGCAGTTGTCGGGAGCAGCAGCTTCCCAATAAAATAGTACAAACATAACATAACATAAACATAACATAATCTCTTAAACTATATTTCTAATTACTCTTAACTTCCAATATGCATAACTGTTTATCTCTTTGGTTACTGCAATAGTTAGTTATCAATTCCCTTTTATGCTATGTACGATTCTTGGCAGCGCTGCGGCCCTTGCTTTGCCTTCAGCGTTCCAAGATCTGTTTAATTAGTCTTTGCTAATCTATCCAAGCATACGGTTGCGAGATTCTGTGCCGTCGCTGTAATCTAACTTAAACGGTTGCGTGACAAAAATAAATAATTATAACGTTTTTAAACACGTTCGTTTTATTTGAATTATTTAAAAACAATTAGCTAAAAAATATTAGTTAATCCAACATTTGGAGGCCCCGGCGAGATTTGTTAAAATTTACATACAGTTGTGCTAAACGTGCGGGAAGAGCAGCACAAAGTAAAACTAAAAAACATAGTCGTCGCGTAAAAGTGCATTAGAGTGGTCCCTAATTTTGCTTAAATTAAAAAAGTGTGCAAAGCAAATTAATCCCATTTAGCAAGTTTTATATGTGCATATACTATACAAGTAAGCTGCAACATCGCTAACTAACGTATATTAAAGTGCATTAAATACTTATTTGACCGCGTGTTCAAGTTATATTTCTAACACTTGCCGTGTCGTCTTTTTGTTTTTGCATTTGGGTTCAGTGACACTTATTAGTTGTCTTAAACATTCATCTTGCACATATTCTTGCATTTCTCTCACACTTGTACCGCTTTATTCGCGCTTAAAATATAAAACAGTTACTCAGTGCACAGCTCTATTGCAATTTAGGGTTGTCGAGTGCATAAAATACATATAAATTAAAATCGCAAAACATAAAACATTTAAATTTGGTAAATCATGCCAAGTGATTTAGAAAGTGTTGTGATGCCTACAAATAGTGAGTCACTTGCGAAAAGTGCTCAGTTTTTGAAAAGAAAATCTGAGGCTATCTATCGGAGTGTGAAAAAACTGGACGCTTCTCTATCTGCTGACCAAATCCAAGAGCTTTGCTCTGCCGAATTAAATGTGCGCCTGGAATTTATCGAACAATTTCAAGACTCATTTAACATGGCTCACAACAGCTTAGAGGAGCTCGATTATAATGAAATCGGTAGTGACTTGCGTGATAATTTTGATGATTTGCTACTTTCTTTAAAATCTCGACTAAGAGTGCAACTTGAGAATCGTCATTCTACGTTGCCACCATCATCAACACTACGTCATGATGATAGCTTGGAGCAGCGCAATGCCACATCTATCCGTGCACATAGAACTCTTCCAGAGCTGAAACTACCTACATTTTCTGGAGGATACACAGAGTATGCGGATTTCTTTGCCATGTTTAATTCTGTGATCGACAAGGATGAAAGTTTGGATGACATCGCGAAGTTACAGCATCTTCGCTCATGTCTTGCTGGCTCGGCGTTGGAAGCGGTTCGATCATTGGAAATTTGTAGTGCCAATTATCGTGTGGCGCTAGACATTTTAAGTCGACGTTTTAATAATAAGCGTCTTGTTTTTCAGGCACACATCAAGGAGATACTTGGGCTAAAGAGAGTGGATTCAACATCGGCTGCAAAACTTCGGGATTTCTCAGATAAAGTGAATGCGCACATGCGAGCCCTGAAAACTTTGGGCGACTCAAAACAAATTTCGGGCTGCATGCTTATATATCTGCTGCTACAAAAATTGGATTCTGCAACGCAAACTAACTGGGAGGAGAATGCATCTCAGGATAAAATTCCGTCTGCTGAGGACTTTTTCGAATACTTGGAGAGACGTTGTGAAAGGTTGGAGAGCGTGCAGCATGCTATGGCCTCTCACGCGCCTAGCACTCAGGTGGGAAAAGCCATTACTAACTCGAATAGAAAAACTTTTGTTACTGCACAAACTAACCAAACTTGCTGTGCATTCTGTGACACTACTGGCCACGGAATTTACTCCTGCAGCAAATTTACAAATTTATCCCCTGCTTTACGTTTCAAAGAGGCGAAAAAACTGGCTCTCTGCATTAACTGCCTAAAGAAAGGGCATAGTTCAGATTCATGTAGCTCAGGACGTTGTCGAAAATGTGCCAGTAAACACCACACTCTTCTTCATTTCGATACACAGCATGTTCCATCTCAACAATCACCAGTTTCTTCATCATCTTCGCAAGTTCCTTCTATTCCTCACTCATCCACCTCTCTAGCCGCTCAAGTTCTTCAACCTGATGTTGTGCTTTTAGCTACTGCAGTCATTCTCGTAAAAAATCGGTCTGGCTCTCTAGTTCCTTGCCGAGCCATATTAGATGGAGGCTCACAACTGCATCTTGTAACTTCTCGCTTCGCTCATAAGTTACAATTAAAGAGAACGCGCTCAGCAACTACAGTTTCCGGTCTTGGTGACACGCGTGTCCCTACTGAGGGCTCAACTGTCAACATTTGTATGCAGTCACGAGTTTCGGAGTATACATCAAACTTGCGAGCTGTTATTACTCAAACCATCACTCATAATCAGCCTAGCTTCCCTATTGATACTGCAGATTGGAATATACCTGCAAACGTTCAGTTAGCCGATCCTGCGTTCAACATGCCACAGCGCGTAGACCTTCTTATTGGTGCTAGCCTATTTTACGATCTACTATGCATTGGTCAGATCAAGCTCGCTCCAGGCTTTCCACTAATTCAGAAGACTCGTCTTGGTTGGGTCGTTACAGGTGGCAGTGATGGATCAAGAAACACTGCACTTTTAACCGCACAAAGTGATAAAGAAAATTACAATGCCGAGATGGATGTCCGTCTTGATGACTTAGTTCGCCGATTTTGGGAACTAGAGAGCTGCGATCAAGCTGTAGCAAAATTAAGCAAGGAAGAACAAGACTGCGAGGATCATTTCTGCAAAAACTTTGTACGCCTCTCATCTGGTGAATACGAAGTCAGATTGCCGCTGAAATCCAGCGCTGCATCTCTAGGAGAGTCATACACGCAAGCCTATCGGCGATTTCTCAATTTGGAACGCAAACTACAGCGCCAACCAAATCTTAAAAATCTATATTCATCCTTTATCAAAGAATACTCAGATCTTAACCACATGTCGCTCGTTAGTCCCGAGTTGGTTCGTAACTGCAAGTATTTTTTGCCTCACCATTGCGTATTAAAGGAGGATAGCACTACAACAAAGCTTCGTGTTGTTTTTGATGGCTCTGCTGCGACTTCTTCTGGCTATTCTCTTAACGAGGTGATGATGGCAGGGCCTGTCATACAGCCTAAACTCTTCCACATTTTACTTCGTTTCCGCTCTTACCAATTTGCTCTCACAGGTGATATTTGCAAAATGTATCGCTGCGTCAAAGTTGCATCCCCAGATAGCTATTATCAATGCATTTTGTGGCGCGACGCAACCGATAAAGATGTGAATGTCTACAAATTGGATACTGTGACTTATGGAACCAAGGCTGCTTCATTTTTATCTGTTCGCACGATGCACCAGCTGGCTATTGACGAAAGAGATTCCTTTCCTGTGGGCTCAGTTGCCGTGCAGCAAGACTTTTACGTAGATGATTTTATTTCTGGAGGCAATTCAGTGCAAGAAACCATAAATAAAATGCGTCAGACTGCTGTCATACTTTCCAAAGGCAACTTCAGACTTCGAAAATGGTGCTCAAGTCATCCAGAAGTGCTTAAGGGCGTTGCTGAGGGCGACAAGGAAAAGTTTCTCAAATTCGACGATGGTAGCGACATAACAAAAACTCTTGGTTTAGCTTGGGATCCTGCTTCGGATCAACTTTTGTTTTCGTTTTCATCCTTAGAGTCATGCTCCAAGCCTTGCAGACGCTCAGTCTTAGCAACCATAGCAAGATTCTACGACCCCCTTGGTCTTCTTGGTCCAGTCATAACTAAATCAAAGATATTTCTCCAACAGCTCTGCAAGGATAAGCTGACGTGGGATGAGAGTTTGCCTCTGTCTCGAAGCACCGCTTGGCAGGAGCTATGCAGCAGCTTTCAAGGTGTTCAGCGCATTTCGTTTCCGAGATTCGTCCTCGACGCCAAAGCACATTATGAAATACATGGATTTTGTGATGCTAGCGAGGAAGCTTATGGTGCCTGCATTTACGTGGTGTCCAAAAATCATGCATCAAAAAGCCATCTGTTGTGCTCGAAATCGAGAGTTGCGCCTCTGAAGACCCAATCAATACCAAAGCTCGAGTTGTGTGGTGCTGTGTTGCTTGCTAAGCTCATAAATGAAATCCGAAAGTTGGGCATATTCGTAGGCCAGTTCCACTGCTGGTCGGATTCATCCGTGGCACTTTCTTGGATTCACGATGAGCCTTACAAGTTTAACGTGTTTGTGGCAAATCGTGTCACATCTATACAGGAGCTGACCGCCGATATGGAATGGCATCATGTTCCTACTGCTTTAAATCCTGCTGACATTCTTTCGAGAGGCGCATTTCCAGAATTTCTTGCCCAATCCGAAATGTGGTTTCATGGCCCTCCATACCTGATTGGCAATCATGATGCATGGCCAACACGTATACGCCCAGATGTGCCAACACTAGAACTGCGCAAAAGTGTGTTATTGGTCCAATCTCCACATGTCGACATTTCTACTGGATGCAAGTATTTAAACTCATTTGTCTCAATGCAGCGCATATTTGCATATATCTACAAGTTCATTAAACGCATAAGGCATCATGGACTCAACACAACCGATGTCCATCATGGCACATTGCTACTTATGCGAGCTATTCAGCTAGCCAATCTACGTGATGATGTTAGAGAACTTCGATCCAACGGCTACGTCCGAAAGTCTAGCGCTATTGCATCTCTTGCACCATTTATTGACGACTTTGGTCTCATACGAGTTGGTGGGCGGCTTTCGAATTCAACTCTTCCATATGAATCTCGTCACCCGATTATATTGCCACGTCGTCATCCAATCGCACTGGCTCTCATTGCACATCTTCATAAGACAAACCTACATACAGGCCCGCGTGCACTATTGGCTAAAATTCGTCTTCAATATTGGCCAATTGGTGGTCTACGGACTATCTCAGGAGCTCTCAAGAATTGCATCACATGCTTCAAAGCCAAGCCAAGCTTTCTGGAACCGATTATGGCAAGTCTTCCCAAGGAACGTCTACTAGGTGTTCGTGCATTTGCTGTGTCTGGTGTTGACTACTGTGGGCCGTTCTTTTACAAATCCGAAGTCCGAACAAGGCCCCCTCTCAAATGCTACATATGCATATTCATCTGCTTTACGAGCAAGGCAGTACATATGGAACTTGTCAAGGACTTAACTACTGCATCATTCCTAAGCGCTCTCAAAAGATTCATCGCGACTCGCGGGAAACCTAGCCAATTGTGGTCCGACAACGCTACGAATTTTGTTGGAGCAAAAAATGAACTGTCAGACCTTAAGGCACTCTTGCTTAGCGACTCTCATATGGAAGCAGTTCATCGGTTTTGCCTTACTGATAGCATTGACTGGCAATTCATTCCACCTCGCTCACCGCATTTTGGAGGATTATGGGAGGCAGCCGTGAAGACAGCCAAGCATCATTTTATCCGCTCTGTTGGCTGCTCAATCCTCACCTTTGATGAGCTTCGCACCCTAGTCTGCCAAATAACTGCGATAATTAACTCTCGTCCATTGCTCTTACTTTCAGAAAATCCAGAAGATTTAGATGTTTTAACTCCAGCTCATTTGCTCTTCGGTGGGCCACAGACAACCTTCATCGAGCCAGATTTGACGAAACTCAACTACAATCGTTTGGATGGCTGGCAACGTGTCACTCAGTTGCAGCAAGTTTTCTGGGCACGATGGCGCGAGGAGTACCTCACTCTTCTACAGCAGCGGTGCAAGTGGCGTAGTCCTGATCGACGACTGAAGGTCAACGATGTAGTGCTGGTCAAGGACGAAAACTTGCCGCCTATGCGGTGGCCCCTGGCCAGAGTAGTCTCACTCATACCTGGTCGAGATGGTGAGTGCCGTGTCGCAGAGCTGAAGACCGCAGTGGGCAACACTCGAAGAGCCATAAATAAGCTGTGCCTGCTGCCCCTTACTGATGAGGTTGAAACACAAGCTTCCAACGGGGGGAGTATGTCGGGAGCAGCAGCTTCCCAATAAAATAGTACAAACATAACATAACATAAACATAACATAATCTCTTAAACTATATTTCTAATTACTCTTAACTTCCAATATGCATAACTGTTTATCTCTTTGGTTACTGCAATAGTTAGTTATCAATTCCCTTTTATGCTATGTACGATTCTTGGCAGCGCTGCGGCCCTTGCTTTGCCTTCAGCGTTCCAAGATCTGTTTAATTAGTCTTTGCTAATCTATCCAAGCATACGGTTGCGAGATTCTGTGCCGTCGCTGTAATCTAACTTAAACGGTTGCGTGACAAAAATAAATAATTATAACGTTTTTAAACACGTTCGTTTTATTTGAATTATTTAAAAACAATTAGCTAAAAAATATTAGTTAATCCAACAGCAGTTTTTCCATAATTTTTTTTGTAACAAAATTGTGAAAAAAAATTTGTTTATTTAATTATGTTAAGTTTTGTTTCATTTAAAGTAATTACTTTGCTAAGAAGACTGTAACAATACAAACCCAAAATATTTCATTTGTAACAACCTTAATGTCAGCATTTTATTTTATACTCATCATACTCATAATATGTCCAAACTAAGGTTGTTGACCCGCATCGTCCTTGTCATTTTGTAATTTTGTCGTTTAACGTTTTCGTCTTCAAACCACAAAAGTAAGTTTCCAATGTGCCTTAAAGTATGCCAAAAATTTTAATTAAAAATCGCATTTCTTAAGTTCTCATCTCCATCCAACAAAATAATAAAAAAAAAAAAAAACGACTCGAAATACCAAATACTTTAACCTGGGTTTCCCACTCAACTTAATGGCAAGTGTTCTCATGCACGCTTTGGCAACCAAGCAGCGACTGTCTACTTCTCTGCAGCTTCCTCTGCTTCTTGGTCATCTCCCTGACGGTTGTCCACATGGAACCACTTGAAAACTTTTGCGCTTGTCATGTACAACCTGTCCAACTATGTCGTCCTATAGCCTAAAGGCAGCAAATCCAACACAATGCACATGTTGCTGATGTGGGCTACACTGCGAGAAATTGCAAGCGTGTCAAGCTATATAAGTTTGCAGGCTTAAGTAATTAATTTTTTCTTTATTTTAATGTGGCTTCTATTTTAAATTAAGTAGTAAGTGAGCTCTAATTATTATTTCTTAAGTTCCCTGTTTTTATTAAGCTTAGTTATGACTTAAAAAATTAAGTAATAAATTTTGATAGTTTTTAATAAAATTGGTAAAAATTAAAAAATAAATAATTAATAATAGATTCAATTTTATTTTTAGTGCTTTAAATAAGACCAAATAATTTTTAGAATATCAGCCGAAGGCCTAAGATGCCAGTGCTTGAACCAAGATACCTTTAGTTTTTAAGCTAATTTGTAACTATTTAATAAATAAATAAATTCTTAGAATTAGACCAAAAATTCTTAAAAAAGAGAAATTCTCAAATACAAAAAAAAATTCTAACTTTAAACAAAACTCAAAATTCTTTTAGTGTAAGCTTAGATTCTCATATAAAAGAAAATAATATTAAATTATGAAATTAAACTTTAAATTAAGCTTATTAAAATTTAAAATTAAAACATATTTTTATTAACTTATTTCAAGATTGTTAACAATCTGCACATAAGATTTTGGTCACGAGTTAAAACTTTTCCTGTCTTATTATACCCTGTACCTATAGGTACAAAGGGTATACTAGATTTGTGCAATGTATGTAACGGACAGAAGGAGGCGTGGCAGACCCCAAGTCCGTTATACCAAAATGCTTATCATAACCTCGGGTAGCGATTGAGCCATGTCCGTCCGTCCGTCCGTCTGTATGAACGCCTAGATCTCGGAGACAATAAGAGCTAGAGACACGAAACTTTACCAGCTGGTGCGCATATTTCCTAAGCAGATGAAGTTTGTTGAATCATGTCAATATCTTCCCCCGTTCCCCCGCAGTAGAGTTTTGCGGTTTTTAGCCACACCGTTTAGTACACCTGAAATTTAACAGAGCGATGCGTTGTAGTTACATGCATCTATGTGTAAAAAATGAACAAAATCGGACAAATACAACAGAAGTTATAGTCAAAAATGTACAAATTTCACTTCCCCTTGCCCATAAAGTGCATCAATATTTGACTCCTCGTAATTATGGTTACAAGTGACCTAGAATCACAATTTTTGGAAAGCTGATTCATGTGGCTCTAATAAACAAATCCACATCCAAATTTTATCGATGTGGTCCCCCCACCCCCCGCAATCGATTTACCGTGTTTTCTCCCACACCCCTCTACATACCAACTTGAAACTTACCCCATATACTTTTAATAAATTCTTTGTTATAACATTCGAGTTTCATCAAAATGGGTAAAAATTTAGGGAACTTATAGGTATAAATATCGATTTTCACCAAAAAATAAATTCCAATTGGAAAGTTCTTAGATGGAATATGCAGGATACATTTTTTTGACACAAAAGGTACAGGGTATTCCACTGTCGGGCACCGCCTCGACTGTACCACATTTTTTTAATCTAGAACATTGTTATATCGAAGCAGTTCTTCCATAAATTGAATAAATTTGTTTATGCAAGTTCAAAATCCAAATTCTTATTTCGAATATAAAAAAAATATATTAAAGGACTTCAATTAAGATACAAAATTTCTTAAAATAAAATTTTAATCTAATAAGATTTCAAAGAAAAACATATTTTAATTTTTCCGAACGTATGATTTTGGTCACGATATTAGTGTTGTTGCAGCCTTATTTTAATCTTGGACATTCTAAGCCCGAAATCAGTTCTTTTTTAAAAACACAATGTGTTTTTAAAGGAAGCCAATAAAATCTTATGTCTTCTATTCCGATTTAAGATTTTTGTACGCATTATTTTAAGTTGCAAGATTCTTAATAATTCAATTTAATATTTTTTTTTTCGGCGTGAAATAACAATGATTAACTTTTAAGTTAAAATTTTGAGGTCTTTTTTTCAAAAATCTCAATTCAAGAACAACATTTTTTAACTGAAAACAAAAAAAGGTATCGTTATGATTTTATAAACAAAAATTATACATGGTGACCAGAAAGTTTCCGGAAATCAATGTAAAAAATCTTCTTTTGCTAGAAAATGTAACTCAGAAAAAAGAGCTATATAAGCAGGGATCGTAACGATTGTAGTGTTTTAAAATACAAATTATTTATAATTTTTTTTATTAAATTAAACAATTAACACTTATTTTAAAAATATTTTTGCATGAAATAATAATTAAAAAAAGAATGTTTTTCGAAAATTTTATCGAAAAAATTAAATAAAATCTTATGATCGTATACAAGGTATGTTTCAAGTTGTGAATACCATTCTTTATCCCCATATTTTGTTTTTTGACTACTACACCAGATTGCTAAGTTTTTTACTCTAAATACTTTTATGTTCGTGATAATAGGTCTTATGTTTCAAAATATATAATATAAAGATGGCGTACGTAAAAGTCGCGCGCGGACGACTTTGGGATACCCTGTACCACTGCTTGCTATAAAATCCGGCAAATTGCTTACGAACACCAAAAGACATTTGATTGCCAAATTAGATTATGATACCTTCATAAAATACCAAAAACAGACGAATTTTTAATCAAAAACTTTTTTTCGACCGATCGGCCCTATGGGAGCTATATGATATAGTCAACCGATTTTGATCAAATTTGGTACAGTGTTGAAAATCTCTAAAAAACTTCTGAATGCCAAATTTGGTTACAATATCTTCACAAACAAACGAAACACAACAAATTTTGTACAAAACACGATTTTTTGACCGATTGGTCCTATGGGAGCTATATGATATAGTCAACCGATTTTGATCAAATTTGGTACAGTGCTTGGGAACTCTAAAAAACTTGTTAATGTCAAATTTGGTTACAATATCTTCACAAACAAACGAAACACAACGAATTTTGTACAAAAAACCAATTTTCGACCGATCGATCCTATGGGACCTATATGATATAGTCAACCGATTTTGATAAGATTTGGTACAGTGCTGGGGGTTTCTAAAAAACTTCCGATTACCAAATTTGGTTATGATATCTTCATAAATAAACGAATTATCCATCTAAAGCTTTTGCTTTTTTTCGAGGTCCTCTGAAACACCCCTATGGGAGCTATATAATATAACCCCGATATCCAAAAGTAAAATAAACTTGTCTCCTATGGATTAATAAGGGATCTTATCTGAAAGTTTGGTTGCTCTAGCTCTTACCATCTCTGAGATCTAGGCGTTCATACGGACAGACGGTCAGACGGACAGACGGACAGACGGACATGGGTATATCGACTTCTCTAGTCACTCTGATCATACTTTAGGTAACTTTGGGGGTCTCCGACTTCTCCTTCTGTACGTTACATACATTTTCGGCTTGCACAAACACAATATACCCTTTGTACCATACGGTACAGGGTATAAAAACGATTAGATTTTGTTCGTTTTCGTTTTTGCATGCTCCCAAATCCACATAATTTTTGTTAGCACAGCTCTACGCGACTATTTTTTTTAAGAGGAAATATTTTTTTATGCAAGTCATGAACCATATTTTATACAAGACATGCACCATGATTGTGTATGTGAATATATAGCACGAATTCGTTTTAAGTTGTGCATGCTATTTTTTGGGTTGAATCAGAAATAAAATAATTAACAATAAGTATCAATTAATATCTAATTTGAATTTAAATAATCTTAATCTAAGAATATCAAACCACATACAAAATGCATTTTGGTGAAATTGGAAGCACAAACATGTGGTTTGAAATTAAACTAATTCGGAATTAAATCAATTAATTTCTAAAGTGCTATCGTAGGGTTTTTCGCTGTAAAATATCTCATCAGCCGATTTTCTTTTTTTTTTTTCTAAGTTTCACATATTTTAAATCTTTTATTACCTATAAAAGATTTAAACATATATAAAGAAATCCAGAAAAAAATAAACTTATTTATAATATTTTTTCACAGAACTAAAAAAGTTAAATCGGAAATGTTGACCTAGTCAACCAAATTTCTTTCAGTGTAGCCGCTTGCAAGCTATTTTATAGTTGTTTTGAGTGTGAGCGGAAATGAAAAATCAACTAGTACAACTCATAATACATGGGTATGGTCCGTGTCAGGAAAAGTCCAGGCTTTCGTTCAGGCTATGGCAATTTTCTTGAACATTTTCTCTTTGGTGCAACTTTGTTGTTGTTGTTGCGTTATTTTTGTCATAGTTGCTTTATTGTTGTTGTTGTTGTTGCGCCCACTTGTATGCTACAAGTATTAGAATTGTCTGTTGTGTAGCACTCAATTACACTTTCGTTGTCACTAAAGCATCTTCAACAGGACAGCTTCACACACACTCAGATACATTTTCTCTACTCTTACTCTCTCTCTATATGTATGTCTCATATACCTATAAGCTTTGCATATGGCTGTGTATCAAAGAGCACTTGTTGGTGTGTGTGTGCGTGTGTCGTTTTAAGCATTGTCTGTGCCGTTTTGACACTTGACATAGACAACTTCAGAGAGAGCGAATACTACGCTTGTCTTAAGTACACCCATACACATTCATATTCTAACACACACACACACACTCACCAGCAATCTTGACATCCAATAAAGATTACCAACGATTGTTAAACACAAATTGCGCTTGATGATGAGTTATGTGCCAGTGTGGTATGTGTCCTTCTGTTACCTTTTAAATTCATTTCCTTCAGTTTTTTATATGTCTCATTTTGTGAGGAATTTTATTCGCTTTAAAAGGTTGTATTTTGTTTTATTGAGCAGAAGCAAGAGTATCTCAACGATTTGATAAAGTTGGTGTGACGGTTTGTTATCGGTTTTATTGGGCTTTAAGTATATATTTGAGCTTAAGACATTGTCTCTATAGCTTGAATAAGCTTCTGTGTTGTATTCTGTAAGGTGGGGCAAATCCGACCTAGTAATTGGTTTTTGGCTTTAATATGCTTATTTGACAACGAATAAACTCGTCCGATATACCAAATTAGAGCTAACGCATAACCGCAACTCTTAAACTGCTGATTAATTCTGACCATTATTAATTTTGAAGATATAAACAATTTAAAAAAAAAAAAAATTTTGTCACTTTCACAAATAGGCTGTCCGCCTTTTTTTTTGGCTGCTTTAGCACAGATATGATCTAAATTTAGTGGGTTTTCGATTGAACCGCCGTTGATTGAACCATATTCACCTGTCTATTCCAACTTCTTGATCTGGGAATTTATAAAGAGATATAGATCAAGATTGATGTTAATATTTATTGTTGCTTTCTGTACCTATGAGGACGACAGCGAAAAAATTAAGCAATTTACTAAAACCATTAGCATAGACTTCGATATTGATTTAGTCCATAAATACGAGTTTTTCACCCCTATGTACAGATTAGATAGATAGAGTGATCAGCATCGACCCGCATATTGATTGAGCCCATGTTCGCCTGTCTAAACACCTAGATCTAGTAATTTTATGAAAATATGCGCACTTATCGACTTTTACACCCACGCTAACAAAAATTTGGTTGGATAAAAAATTTAAAATGTATTATACCGTTTAGAAGAACAACCTGCGACTCACGTTGGAGCTAAATTTTTTCGAGGTGTCAACCCTGCACCGCCGGCTGAAACCGAAGTTCTAGTTGCAATCAAGGCACTCAAGAATAATAAGTCTTCAGGCAATGATAACATACATGCTGAATTCCTAAAATGCGACCCTGATGCAAACATCAGGTATGGAGCACGGAGGAGCTTCCAAGTAGCTGAAATGAAGGTATTATAGTTAAGATTCCAAGCAAAGGAGACACGTCTGACTGTAACAAATATAGAGGTGTGACACTTCTCTCCGTTCCAAACTAGTTATTTACCTGGATTATTCTGAACCGCATTTCCAAGGCTGTTGAAGCTACTCTACGTAAAAACCAATTTGGTTTTCGACAGAACCGCTCCTGCACAGACCTAATTAATACGGTTCATGTTATTTTTGCGCAAAGCCATAAGTTTCGTTGCGCAATTTACGCAGTGTTTGTTGATTTCAAAAAAGCCTTTGATAGCCGGAAGCGCCTATTTATATGGAATGCCCTGCAGAAACGGAGCATGCCAAAGAAAATATTATGTACAACAACTTTACTTGCAATGTCAAACACCTTGGTCAACTTTCTGAACCCTTTCTGGCGAAAACGGGCGTCAGACAAGGCTGCGTTCTATCCCGCCTGCTATTCATTGTTGCATTAGATGAGGTGCTTAGATCTGCATGTGGTGGACGCAAAGGCATACAGTGGACTCCATTCACTCAGCTCAAAGAACTTGAATATGCCAACGATTTGAGTCTACTAAGCCATAGATGCATCGATCTCCTGGATAATATCAAGAGAATCGACACTTAAGCGCGTAATGCTGGCCTTGAGATAAATACGTCCAAAACAAAGGTTACGCACAGCGGGTATGTTGCTTCCACAGAAGGTTTGCGTTTGCTCAACTGACCCCTATATGGAAGTTAAGCCAACTTACTACCCGCACAAAACTACACATTTTCAGCTCCAACGTCAAGTCCGTCCTATTCTGCGGTTGTGAAACATGAAAGGCAACAGAGGTATTATTATCCCGGCTCCAAGTTTTCATAAATCAATGCCTAAGAAAAATTTTGCGAATCTGGTTGCCTTAGCGCATTTCAAATACAGATCTCTGAATGCGCACTGATTAACCATCTGTAAAGTACGAGATACGGCAGTGTAAGTGAAATTGGATTGCACACATATTAAGACGACCTGATAGCAACATCGCAAGACAAGCGCTTCATTGGAACCCTCAAGGTAGCAGACGCCCAGAAGTCCAAACTATGTCCTGGAAGAGAACAATCGAAAGAGAGCTTCGGGCAGCCAATTATTCCTGGAACGAGATCTACACAAATGTTCACAATAAACATTAAATTGATTGTTAAGGCACACCGTTTACCAAGTTGAAAAAATTATGAAGATGGGATGAAACACAAAAATTCATGAATTTTAGAGCCCATCCCCAAAGGAACTGTAACAAAGTTGCCGCTTTTTCAGGCACAATTCCAAATTTGTTATGTAGATTCGTGTGAGTCTTATAAAAATATAAAATTGACTTTCTCTCAAAAAAATGATCAAGATCCGATGGATAAAAAACGTTTAAATTATAGAGCCAAGTTGAGAAAATGATCAAGATCTAAAGAAAGCAAAAAATTAATGAATTTGAGACTCCTGTAATAAAGTTTCTACTTCTTCAGGTATATCAACCAATTGGTTATGCAGATTCGTGTGAGTCTCATAAGCTTAGAAAAGCTGACTTTCTCTCAGATAAATACTCAAGATACGAAGAAAAATAAAAATGTCAAAATTTTAGAGCTCCGCAAAAACCTTTCTACGTATGATTTGCCATGTATTAAAGCGTAATCCTGATTTCATATCCGAAAAATAACCTTCCACATATATTATGCTTTGACGTCTTCTATAAGAAAGTGTCGCAAAATCAAAAAAATTAGGTGCGCAACTAAGTTCTCGCTGTTTGTCCATAGAAGGCTTTAGCAGCAAGTGCTGGTCGATTTTGACATACCCAAAACTTCATGAACCAAGATTAGACAGATTGATTTTCTTGTTCCATTCGAAGAAAACGGCAAAGAAGGAAGGGTTTTCTTTGTCCCATCGTGACGGGTGATGAAAAATGGATTCATTACAGCAACCCAAAGAGGCAAAAATCTTGGGGACAACCCGGTTACGCTTCCACGTCGTCGGCTCGGCCGAATATTCACGTTGCGAAGCTTATGCTGTGTATTTGGTGGGACCAGTTCGGTGTTATTTATTATGAGCTGTTGAAACCGAGCGAAACGGTATCGAACTCAATTGATGCGATTGAGCCGAGCACTTCTCGAAAAATGGCCACATTACGAGCAGAGGCACGAAAAAGTGATTATACTGCATGATAACGCTCGGTCTCACGTTCCCAAGCCTGTTAAAACCTACTTGGAAACGCTCAAATGGGAAGTCCTACCCCACCCGCCATATTCCGCAGATATTGCGCCGTCAGATTATTACTTGTTCAGCTCGTTGGCACATGGTCTGGCTGATCAGCAGTTCCACTCTTATGAAGACATCATAAAATGGCTTAATTTGGGAATAGCTGTAGCTAGCGATGGGCAATACTTTGAATGAGTCATTTGTACCAATTTTGTTTACAATAAAGTTACATTTTCATCAAAAAAACAGCGAGAACTTATTTACGCACCTAATAGCTTTAAGATTGATACCCAAAACAAATTTTTTGAAATATTTTTTGTGCAAGGAGATGCCATTTTTGTCTGTATATACCAGTGATGTGACTAGGGAGAGAATCAAAAATCACATTGATATTGACCTTGAAAATTTAAATATTTATTCAGGATCCGCTTCTAGTAAAAAATATCTTCCTAATATCATCTACACTCTGCATTAAAGCGTATTTTCGATTCGACGCCTTAAAGACAACCATCCACATATGAGTTTTTTCCATCTTTAACAAAGTTACAAGTGCTGGTAAATCAGCTTTAGAGCGTGCTAGTCGTCTGCTTTGTTGTCTGAAATCTTACAAAGCTATATGGCATACATATGTCATATTGATGTCTTTGAGCATGGAAGTTGAAATGGTTCTTACCAAAGTTTCGAGGGTTAACACACACACGATGTCTTTGGCTTTGTTACTAAAGAAGTTTTGAAATAAATTTTGAGTACAAGCATCATTTTTATCAGTTAATGAAATTTAAAAACGTTTTGATGTTGCAGCAAGTTGTAAAAAAAAGTCAAATCTTTAAGTCGCAGCAGTTTGACATAAAACGTTGCTTAAAGCTTTAGCCAAGTATTTGCAATTTCTTTTATTTTTTTTAGGGGTTAAGCCAGTTGCAGAGCCCTGTCTAAATATTTCAACCACCTTTTTGATTTAGAATTTTTCCGTTTGCTTATTTGTTTTGTTTTTTTTTTTTCCGGAATTTTATCACAAATCTCAAATTTCCATTTGTACAATTGAATGACTTTTGCAGACTTATTTGAACATTTCACTTGCCTGCATGCAAATTTCTTGTTATATTTTTATGCAACTTGGTTTATGTCATTCACTTGTTGTTTGTACATTTTGCTGCTCCTTTTTGTCCTTTTATCAAGCAGTGACTTAGATAAATTTTGGCGAAGGGGAACATTTTATGTTTTGCTTTGTAAACTTTAAAGATTGCATAAAGTTATCGTTTTTAAAATACAAGCGCACTGAAAATATTCTTTCAAAATTCGAAGAAGACAATCGAATTTTGGCTTTTTATAACTAATTTACGATATCCATATATTAGAGTTCAATGTGTTACTCTAAAATAAGATTTAAAAATTTTTGATTAAGGAAGTATTTGTAAAAATACAACAATTCATATTATATTATTATATTATCAATAGATAGAACCGTTCTTGCCATTCACTTTTTAAAAATAATCCCTTTCAAATATTGGCCGCAACTGCGCCGTAGCTCGTCCAAGCGGAGGTTCCAATTTTCGATGAATAATACTGGTAATGTTGTCCTCTAATGCTTCAATCGTAGCTGGATTATCCCCAAACACTTTCGACTTCACGTAGCCCCAAAGGAAAAAGTCTAATGGTGTGATATCACACGATCTTGGTGGCCAAGTCACCGGTCCGGAGCGTGAAATTAATTGTTCACCGAATTGGTTCCTCAATATGTCCATTGTTTCACGGGCTGTGAGGCAAGTAGCGCCGTCTTGTTGAAACCAAATGTCGTCGAGATCTCGGGCTTCAATTTCAGGTAGCAAATAATTCGTTATCATGGTGCTATAACGATCGCCAATGACGGTTACGGTCTGACCAGCGTCATTTTTGAAGAAATATGGACCGATGATAAACTACGCACTGGACGAGGTCTATTCGGTCGAGTGTCATCCAATAATGAACATTGGGTTTCAAATTTGTTGATGGTATGGCGTATAGTGGTGTGAGTAGGTCGATTATGGCGACCATAAAATGGCCTAAGCGCTCGAAAAACATTCTTTACAGAACGCGAATTTTCGTAATATAATTGTACCAACGAATGGGTCTCAGCGACGACATGATCCAGGATCGGAATGCCTGCAGACAAACGCTGAGATCGCATACCCACACCTCAGGAGGAGCATAAGTGAATCCGAAAAGAGGTAAACAAGGGTTTGGGAGAAGAAAAAATTGTACGATTTGTAAACGTTGTTCGGGTGTAAGTTTTTCCATGATGAAATGGCAATGAAAACTGAATAAAAAACACATGGCAACTTGACAGTACTCACGCGTGGTTTATTAAAAAACCTTTAAAAAAAAAAACCCCAAGATTGATGACCCTTTACAAGCGTACATACAGGTCGAAGACATAACTTGCCTTTTTGATACGTCGTTATCGACTTAAAACAAAAACAAAATAAAAAATTCTCTTTATCAACGAAAATTTGTATCGACAGGGACTCTAATCCGGGACTCGAGGCGACTTTAAATTTTTTAATCCAATATTCTATCTCTACCCAACTGCATGCTTTTGCCACAGAGTTGATTTGAACTCTGGCCACTAAAATAATACATTACGATTATCACCGATACTTAGGGTCCAATTATGATGATGTTTAAAATTTTAGAACATATAGCGCTTTAGAGCTATTTTGGGTGTAAGGTGGGATGGCAAAAAAAAAAAACATTTAATAGCCTTCACTCCTTATAGAGTCCAAATGTCAAATTTGGTTATACTAACTTTTTGACAGACGGATGATCATAGGGGTGTTCGGCTAGTCACTAAATTACAAACTTGATGTATCCCTACCTCTAAGTAGAGGTTTTAAAAATGCTTCCCTTTTCTCTTCCTCTTTGCTACGCCTCTGGCATCCACCTTGGATTGATTTTGCAAAAAAAAAACAAAAAAAAAGCACAACAATTCGAGCATTGTTTTGCATTTTTACTTGGCTAACTGACTAGTCAAATGGACAAATAGATTTTTGTTAAGAATATTTACATTATGCTCGAGGCACTGGAAATGAAACTGGCCACAGGAAACATGAGAAAGATTCAAAGCTAAGAGCCAATGAATAAATGAATGTATGCGACAAAACCCCAAAAGTTGCATATATCAATTTGACCTCTGCTGCTTCTTCTTTTTTTTTTTTAAATTTTGTATCTTTTTATTTGTTTGGGGTTGGGGTATTTTTGTATGCTTTTTGTAAAATTTTCCCAGATTTCATGTGGCTGGCTCTTTGTATAGTTCTAAAAGCTACTACTACAATTTTGCTATCTTAATAGAAAGCTTAGCTCCAGGGTATTACAAAGCCTGTCCATTAGGTTAATTAAATTAACACCAATGGAATTGACAACATGCGGTTTCATATGTGCTACCATATATATAGCATATATGTACTATATTACATAAGCTACAACATATTCCGGAATGCTGCCAAACAGACAAAGTCATAAAAACCAATATGCTTAATGTGTCTGCAGCACAAAGAAAATAAAATTTAACAGGAAAATCACGTACTTAAAAGCAATAAGTATTTCTTTTTTTTTTTTACATATGTATATATATTTGGCATGTGCACACGCCTCTTTGAAAAACTTTGCATTTCATATTAAAGATACTTTCCTGCGCAGATACATTTTGTGAGAGACAGACAGAGATACATACTCACTATATTTAGATACCCGAAGCGCCCGAGCTGGGCTGCATGTCATTTGGCTTGTAACAATTTTGAAACTTTTATCGAGTTTCAACACCAAAGAGCGAAAGCGAAAGCAAAAGCAAATAAAAACAACTTTAAAAACACGTTAAACTTTTTATGTCTTCGGCAGATGAAAAACAAGCAAAGCATCTTAATTCGTTACTAACAAAGACTGAATACTCTTTAGTGGAGAGCACAGAGCAATTATTAAACACATTACAATAACATTTAGGAAAATGCTGAAAATACATAATACATTTTTTATTTTAGTAATATTGGAAATATATGTTTTCTATAACTATAGCTATAACTAGTTTTCAGTAAAATACTACTTTTTTGTTTTCCTATAGACCAAGGTTTTGTCTTTACTTTGCTTTAGCTATACAACGATAATAAACTTAAGATTATTTATCTAATTCTGTAAATTTTAAGGCCTAGCTTTAAGTAAAACATATATAGTTTATTATAAAAATAAAGCAACTTGTTATATATATATGATTTCCTTTATCTGCTATTGCAGCATAGGGCGTCTTCAATTGCCATCTTCCATCGAACTCGATTTTGTGCAAATTGTTAGCTAAAAAAAAATTAACTATTACAAATTTTAGAACAAAAACAAGATCTACAACAAGTACAAAAATTCAATAGCTAAAATACAGCGACATACAAAATATTGTTTATGTTCCGACCTTTTACGATCTTCTTGTGTTTTCAATATAATCTCAAAAATCTCAGGTCCATTTTGTATTTTGTACTATGCACCTTAATAACTAGTTCTTTGAACTTTTATTGAATTTTTTTTTTTTAAATACAGCGACATAAAAAACATTTTTAAGTATCCGACCTTTTTCGATCCCCTTGTGTTTTCAACATAATCTCAAAAACTCGAAAAATAAAAATGTATGTCTTGAATATTTTTGAATGTACAAGATACGATAACTTAAGATATTGCAAGGTCCACTTTGTTTTTAAGTGGAACTAGTTCTTTGAACTATAATTGCATTTTTTTTTGACTCTTAGTAGTTAGTACAATAAATCTAGAGTTTCATCTAGAAAAAAATACTTAATGGATGAAACTTATAGGGATCGTTAGGACCTTGTTCTAAGTCTAAAATCGAGTTTTCGAATTTGTGGGTATGGAGCGTGGTATCGCCCCCTGACAATATATGCTGCTAAGGTTTTTGCATGATATCTTTTTTTATCAAACTTAGACTCATGGTTTAAAGTTTTGTTTGGTGCAAATAAAATGATATATCAAACAAGACTTAAATCAATTTTGTAGGTTAATTGGTTCAAGCGCAATGCCTGTTTAAAGTTGAAAGTTCGAAATGGTGTTTTTCGAATAATTTGCAAATATCTCAAAACAGGTAGGTTTTTTCGAAAATTTGACCCGTTTATTTTGTTAAAGTAATTGAAATTATCTACAAAATGAGTCCTCCATCACTTTTCTACTATTAATAGATTTCCAGCAATAAAAAAATTGAATATCTATAATACAGCCATATAAAAAATGTCGTTTGGGTTCGGAACTTTTCCGACCTTGAGTTTTCAACATATTCTCAAAAACTCATAAAATTAAATTTTTTTTTTACTGAATATTTTTCATTATATTAGATTAGATAACTTAAGATATTGCAAAATCCATTTTGTTTAAGTCATATGTTAGGAACTAGTTCTTTTAATTATATTTGTATTCTCAAAAAAATTTACAAATTCTGAACCGTTGGGAAAGCAGGCGTTTATGGGAAAATACTATAGCTAAAAATAAAGCCATATTACAAATTTTTTTTGGGTTTCAACCTTCTTTGTGTCGCTGTAATAGAATACCTACACCTAACAAAAAAAAAAGAGTTCGAATTTGCTCAAAGCAAGATTCTTTCACTCCACAATTTTAAGAATTTTTCATTTATCCAAACTCAGCATTAAGACCAAATATTCTTAAAATGAGCATGAAATGGTCGTTGAGAGCGAAATAATTCTCAACTTTCTTAAATTATGAATTTTTGCATCAAATTAAGAATCTATCTATAAAAAACGCAATTGTTCTTAATAGTGCTGGAGAAACATCGATGTTATATCGATGAATCGATGTATCGAAATTAAAAATATCTATAAATACCTATGTATGCTGGCCAACATCAATGTTTTCGCTATTTTTAACTTCGATACATCGATGCATCGATACTTCCAGCACTACTTCTTAAACTCATTTTAAACATTCTCAAATTAAAAACTACTGTTTATCAAAAAAAATATAGTGAATTTTACTCTGATGTTATATCGATGCATCGATGTATCGAAGTTAAAAATATCTATATATATGTATGTTGGGCAACATCGATGTTTTCGCTATTTTTAACTTCGATACATCGATGCATCGATACTTCCAGCACTGCTTCTTAAACTCATTTTAAACATTTTTAAATGAAAAACTTCTGTTTATCAAAAAAAATACAGTGAATTTTAATCTCAATAATAGAAAAATGTGTCTTGGTGTTTTTTGATGCTGCCAATTCTTGTTTTAAGAGCAGACAGCTTGCTTTTCAGCTTAAAATAACAGATTTTTTTTTTCTCAGTTTAGTTTGAACCATTACAGTAGGTATTCGATAAAAACAGAAAATTTCCCTAAATAAGAATTTTTGTCATGAACTTGCTGCATGTAAGGAGATTCAGCTCTTTTTACAAAAACATCATTTAACTTACATCAGGATACTATAAGGAATCATATAAATAACGTCAACTTCCTTTTATCTAAATGATTTGCAGAACCAGGCGCGGATCCAGGATTTCGTCATACGGATGTTTTTTACTTTGAAGTGTATTTATATCATAGCAACAGTTAACAGCTATTAGAATAAAAAACTTTGAACTTCATTTTTAAGCGGTCCGGACCCGAAAACGCCCTCCGTGGATCCGCTACTGAGTAGAACACTAAAGTAAATTAAATGCTTAGAAGATTTCATGACCATTTTAGATCTGCAAATCATTTTTAAGGTTTGTCAATAAACAAATTTTTTCTCAAAATCTGGAACACAAAAAAAATAATTGGGTAAAAAATTCTCAATGGTATTTTCTTTAGGAGAGACCCCGCAACAGTTTCGAATTAAGAGCTTGCCAACATATTTCGATAAATAAGCAACCAGATAATAAGGATGATGATCATACATTCTTGAATCGTTTTTGGACAGACCAATGAACTAATATTGGAATGTGAACACCACACTCGGGCAGTAGAGTAAAAAATCATTTTTTCAATGTGTCGAATTTTAACACGCTATCTTTATTTTGGGAATTTATTATATGACAGCAAATACAGAATTCCACCCACTGTGCAATCAAACACTGAACCATATGAAGCCAGTTCTGTTACATGATTTTCATTATTAATTATTTTTCTTTTTGTTAGTTTTAATTCATATATATAATTACAATGAGATGAAATATGTTAAAAAAAAATTGTTGCAGTGCAGATCAATTTTCGAAAGATAGATTTTCGATAATTGTGTATTGCCTTCGGACCAGCATTGTCCAAAGAAGATTAAGCCGACTCTGTAGCAATCATTCCAAACATACAATTTTTAGTTAGTCTAGACGTGCCACTGCTTAGACGCAACAATCCGTTCTGATGTGTGGAACCTTAAACATTTAGAGAATTTTTTTTTTTTTTATTTAATTAAAAAATTTAGATTTCACAAATACTTATAATTTCTTCTAGATCTTCTGAAGTCTTCATTGATGTCTCGAATGTGTTACAAGTTTTCTTTAAAACCTACATTACACTTAATTCCTTTTAGAGTATTAAAAGTTGGAAAATGCGCCTAAAAGTATGCACAATTTTCGCAGGCTAAGCAGAGATAATACGCTGCAGTCAAGAGTCGCTCTTCTTTCCTTCTTCCGCTCTTAAATACTAGCTCAGGTGGCGACTCCTGAAATTTGAAGAGCTCTTTAAATACCAGCTTACCTTCAGAATTAGAAACACAAGAGAGCAAAAAAAAAGCAGCTGCTAATTAACCTGGTCGCCGCCATTTTGCATCAGTTAGAAAGTCAAAAATATAGGAAAACCTGAGTTTCTCCATTTTTTTTGTTTTTTTTTGTATTTTAAACGGTTGTGGCCTATTTTTGTCGCCTTGCTAAAACTTCATTGCATATTTATGGGCTTGTGCGTTTTGGCCAGGGAATTTTTTATTTTTTTTTCCCATTTTTTCTTTTTATTTTAAATATTTAAAGAACAAACCAAACGCAATAAGCGAATTCTAAAAAACTTCAGGTCCAGAGCAGCACACAGCTGCCATAAATAAACATACCAAGATTTGGGTACGTCTTGCCCAAAGGTACCCCTGCCCAAAGCTTGACCTTACTTGGCACCTTTGGGGAGTTTTTGTCAAGTTAAAAGCATAAAGCCAGCTTAAAGTTTTCAACGCTTTCACGTTGCTGTAGCAGCTGGAGACATTAAGAACCTTTAGTTGGCTCAAGTAAATGAACTGCAAATTGGCATTTACATATGCTAACAGTTGCATGTAACATAAAATATATAAGTAAACCCAAAAATTCAATTAAAGAAAATGCTTCATTCAACTTTCATTTAAAAACTTAAGCCAATAAAACGTCGTGCAAACACTGCAACTTCAAAATGTTCGAGCGAGGGCAAGTTAATAAGTTTTTATGATTGAAATATGAGAAAGTTTTTAATATACTATGCTAAAAGATTGTAGTTTGTTGCTGGGAATTGATTGCTCTTTGCGAATTTCATGATTTTTGCATATGGGAAAAATTTTATAATTTATTTTATTTGAAAAAAATAATTTGTATCTATTAAAATGCAAACGAGATTTTATGAAAATTTCTCATAAAAAATCTCTACAATCACTTTTCAATTTTAATAGATACTAATTTTTAATTTTTAATCCAATTTTTTTTTCTAATTTTAAAACTAAAAAAAATACTTAAAATATGTATAATCATATTTTTTTTATGTATATCCAATATTTTAGTACATTTTATGAACTTAAATATTGGATAAAAAAAATTGTATTTTTTTTAATTTTTTTTTTTAAGTTCAATTCAAATTTAAGTATCAAAAAAATAAACAACAAAAATTAACAAAATAATATTTTTTTTATCCAATATTTTTTTTTTAAGTTCAATTCAAATTAATAGAACGTATCAAAATAAAAAAAATTTATTTAAAAGTTACTCTAAAAAATAAAAAAAATTTTTAAATCAAAAATATTTTTTTTAAGTCAATGTTTTATCAGTTTAATAACAATATTAAAATATCTCATCATTCATATAAAAAAAATGTAGGAAATGGTATGCAAAAAAAATATATTATACTAAAATTTTTTGCGTGAGCTAACCCCATAAAAAATTAATATTATTTTGAATTTTCTCAACTTTTCTAGACTACAGAATAAAATAAATATTTGACCAATATTTTTATAGATTTATTTAAAAAGGCCATAAAAACTTCGTTGGTCGTGAAGCTTATTGTAATGCTCTTAGAGATATTTCAGGCACATTGACGACGGTTCACTTTTGTTTTGAAATTTTGTTTAAAGAGATCTTCTGTCATAATGACAAATCGATATTGTGCTAAAATTGGGTTCAAAAAGATTTCGGGTAGTATACTGAATGGTTTTTCGCCTTCATATCTGTCATATTTCATCTTAAACGCAAAAAATATGATAGTATTCTTTTGATTTTAAAATTAATACTTTGTCAACCGAACTTCAGACCACCAAGAATCCATCATTATGTAACTTATCTATTTTAAGCTAATTAAAGTTCATAAGAACTGATTCGTAAAGAACAAACATTTTTGAAATCTACACTAAAAGCTTTTAGACACCGGTTGTGAAAGATATTGAATTGATAGTGTGACAAAACACCGTGCCCTACTTTTAAAGTAACCTTTGACCCGCCCTCGTTTGCATCTATGTATATCTATATGTGAGGATGTATCTGAGGATGGCTTGTGACAGTGACTGTTAGCTCTCTTGTTGCACTTGTATTTAACTAGGTTAAGCAGCTTTTGCTTAGACAAACTTTAGAACACCAAAATCAGCTTGACTTTTGGCAAAAAATGTTTTTGGCCAGAGTTGTGCAAAATATATGCAAAACCTAAGTGACAGATATTGTGTGTGTGATTACGAAAGCTAAAATACATGCATAAGTGCAACATTTTTATGTACATCACTATAAGACTGAATGTGAAGTTTCAACAAAATCTTAAAAAAAAGTATCTTTTGATACTAGCTTGAATAACTGCCCGCATACATTCGATTTTTATCATGAAATTTTTGCTTTGTTTAAGAAAAAATCAAAAGAAATATTTGTCACTTTGTCTGGCAAAAATGCTTAAAGGCAAGAATGCCCGAGTAACCCTAGCAACGCGCAGGAAGGTTAAAAATGACCGACTAACAACGTGAGCAACAACAATCAGCTGTTTAAAGGTGCCATATTGTTTGGTTGTGGTCGCCCTTGTAAATGTTGGCTAATGTTTGTAAATGTCAAATTTAAGTAGTCTAGTCTGGGTCGGGCATAAATGCCCATTTTTGGTTTAGCGTAAATTGTTGTTGAACGCTTTGCCCATTTACCATTTAGCATTTATACCCAACAAAGTGAATACTCTCCATTTGAATTTAATAAGAATTGAAATTATCGTTTTTCAAAAATGAATATAATTTTCTCCGAAAATGGAATGTTAAAATTCTTAGTAAATATTGAATGCTAAATTTTTCTACAAAACTAAAGTTACGCATCGGGGCTATCTGTTCCCCATTCTAGTGACTATATGGATAACTAAAATCTGAGCTCTTCTTTAAACCTTAAGCTAAAAATATTTTTCCGAAAATGACGTTGAGCCATTATCAAATCAGTTCCTTGTGTTGACTTTACTAAGGAACCGACCTTAGGTGCGATGTCCCCCAAGCTTTTGATAAAGAAATTATACAATATTCTGAGATTGAGAATTCATTTGACTTATGGACTTATAAACCGCATTTAGCTTATTAAATGCTACTTCTACCACTTTATTTCCCAAAAACCAAAAATGTGGCTTTAAAATTTTGCAAAATAGTTAAAACCTGTGGTTTTCTTAGCCTACATATTGTACTATTAATACATATACTATATATACTATTTACCATAGTAACCATGTGAATATGATACAACTTACTAACACACGCACCTTTATAGAAAATTGGAACGCAATTTAATATTCAACAACAATCAAAACAAACCACAACAATGGCAAATGGAACCGCATACAAAAGGTGGCTAACATATTATATATACAAACATTGTATATTATATTTATATGCCTATAAATGTAGTGCATATACATAGTAAATATGCCCCTATGCATATGCAATACAAAGGCTCAAGTAAAACATACGTCACAATGGCGCATGAAATAATAACACCCGAACATAACCACACAATAAAGTCGCCGCAGTGTGCCCAGGTCTTTTGTATGTTTTCGTGTAATTTATTTGACAGTTTGACAATTTAAACAAAAAAAAAAATACAAAAAATACCAAAAAAAATACAAAAAATATGAGATGAGGCGAGCGAAAAAAAGCGTGTGAAAATGGCCAGGGGTAAACAGATGATGGCAACAGTCGCATTTATAAAAATACACATACACTGGAAGAAATGAAGGTCTAGAAACAAATGCTCTTGATTTTAAACTACAGCAAATAAACGTAAATGAAGTTAATTTTTTGAATTTTTGAAAAAAATATTTTAAAGCACGCCACAAATCGTTTTAATTTATAATTTAAAATAATGACTATTATAATTAATTATGATTTAAAATCTCTTGAAAAATCGCTCACCTAGATTTCATAATTGAATTCACTTTGGTTCAACTAAAACTTATAATTTTCTCTGGCTTAAAATACACTAAATACAATGAGAAAAAATTTCGGAGTAATACTGTGGATTGATACATAGCCGAACTTCCCTGTAGCCGATGCGCAAGGGTCAGAATATTAGTTCGTTATATATAGAACTCGTTATTCAGAGATGCGTTATAGGAGATCAAGAGAACTAGTAAATATACTTCAATAAAATTCGTTATAGGGAAGTTCGACTGTAGTTTCAATCAAGGTTAATAGTGCCGAAGTTTCCACTCTCAAATGAATTTAATAGGCAAATGTTAGAAAATGGATATTGAAATAAAAATGGTAACTGTTTAGATAATGAGAATAAATGGGTGTGTTATTATCCAAAACTAAAAATTTTAAAACTTTAAAGTTAAACTTTTAAGCTTAAAATATGAAAGATCGCAAAGTGAGAGAGGACCATAAAGAAAATTCGATATCATTCCGCCCATCCTAAAACGGGCATACGATAAGACATTCCGTTTTTTTGAGTTTATTTCAAACATCCAGTTACCCACTGAAATTTTATCATTCAACAAGGCTTTTTAAAAAATTTTTTTCGGAATTTCGTAATTATGAAAAAATTTGACCAATTTCGTACTATACGAAATCCATATATTCCAGACTTTAACTTTTGTCTACAAAGAGTTTAACTTTTATGAAAAAATTTGTCTTAACTACTATATTTTTTAAACGTCTTAAAAGTATCACTCATTTCCGACCAAATGCATTTTCTTCAAAGAGTTACTTTTTATTATAAAATTTTCGAAATGAATGAATTTCGAGATCAAAACGTTTAGACGTTTTCGTACGTTTTCATATGAAATCTGTACAAGTGCCGCCCATTCCCAATGAAAATTGTGTTCTCCATAGAGTTTAATTTTCATGACAATATTTTTGTAAATTTCGGCATCATGAAAAAATTTGACTTATTTTAATCCTTTTGAAATCTTAGCAAGTTCAGCTCATTTCTGAACTCAATTTTTTCCTTCATCGTGATACTTTTTATGACAAAAGTTTCAGAAATTACTGAATTTGAATTTTTTTTTTTTCATCAAATTTCATTTTCTGACAAAATTTTTGGAAATTTTGGGATGATGAAATACTTTCATACTCATACTTTTTAAAATCCATACAAGTCCCCAAATTTTTTCTTTCAACGAATTTTTTGTAATATCCGCACTATATGAAATGTATACAAGTGCTGCCCATTCCCGAATAAAATTTTTTTCTCCATCTAATTTCATTTCTGGCAAAATTTTTGGAAATTTTAAATATTTTTTTTTTTTTTGTTGAGAACCCTTTGAGTGTTGACTACGCTAAGCTATATATGTGTATAATATGTTTTCAAGTTGCATTGGTATCATTTAGAACCTTGTATAAAGAGAAAGTTTAATATAATGTCCTAACAACAAATTATGAAGCGAATTTTTATGCTGAAAAACAAATGTTCTATATAATGAAACAAATTGCTCCTCCCGTGATAGTTCGTTATTCGGAAGTTCAACTGCATTTTAAACAACCCTCCGTGTAAATTATTGAGTGTATAGCTTATGTTTTAGGGAATATTTTTCTATTTCGAAATTTTGTTGTAAAAAAACGGTTTCCTCGATTTTAATCCAAATGCTGACCATCGCTAGCTAAAACTTCCTCCGATCTTTCAGGATCTTTCTGGGACCATATGAATTCTGCGATGAATTCTTTAGCCATAATCCACGATTGAATACAATTTTTGAATTGCTCATATGAGATAAAGCATTTATCGTGCAGGCTGTTCTGCATCGTTCAGAAGCGATGTCTGGAGGTGAGATATATGAGGGTGAGATGTCCCATTTGAGTGTTTCGAGAATATAGACGCGGAAGAAAATATGCACAATTGAAAAACGTGTCTCGACGTCTTGGAGCTTTAGCTAGTATGAGACCTAATTAACTTGCTTTTGGAGCATTCCAATGGTGTGTTCCATTAAGGTGTTTGAAGATTACTACTCCGATTGATTTAGAATTCTTGGCACTTTTAAGTTCTTAATTTCAATATTTACAAAGTTTTTTCAGTGTATACCTACTAAAATAGAGACATAGTACTACACAGTCCATATTCATACGTGAATGTGGGACCAGCCGTAAGGCGCTAATGTTGAATTAAACGAACTCTGGCGGCGGCATAAACAAAAGGAGACCGCGACGCCGTTGCCAAAGGCTGGGACCTCACAGCGGGAGCCAACAAACAGCCGTAGAATTTATTTCCAGGCGCATATTTATATGAAAGCCCACACATGCATATTACTATATGCTATATATGTACAATGTACATATGTATATTTATTGACTTGCTTACATATTTATGATAAATTGTCGCTTTACGAAACATGTTGCTGACATTTTTGGGGCTCACACACAAATAAACCCCCCAAAAAAAGAAAGAGTTTGTTTATGTATAAAAATCGCAACAAAAGTCAAGTTCGGCTGAAAGGTTGAGATGAAATTTTAATAACCTAAGCAACTGCCTTGACTATTGAATATGTGATTTACCAAGAAAAAAAATCTACAGACCAAAACATATTGAGCCATTTTAATTTCTCCCAAAAGTAGTCGAAAGATTTTCTACATAAATTCAAGTATTTCAACGCAAATGTTTAAATCCATTTGATTTAAACAAATGGTAAAAAAATGTATATAGTATATAAAATATCCAACCAAATCGCAAGTGAATTGCCGCAATGAGGCAAAGTGACGAGTTGTTCTCGAAATGTTGTCGTAAAAGCGCTTTTACGTAATGCGCCATTGCTCTGCCTCAGCCTACTCCCATAGGTACATATACTTAAACGAGTATATACACATATGCCACATTGCACGTGCATGTATTTGTGTTCGTGTTAGCCTTGGAAGTAAAATTTTACATGAGCAGCGACGTCGACAGCGCAGCTTAGCCAAAAAGTTTAAGTTAAAGTCTTACTTGCAACAAACCGAATCAAACCAATCCAAAACAAACCGAACCGAACCAAACAAACAAAATCACATGGATTAGTCTTGGCTAGAACAAAAGTTTAGTACAAAAACAACTCTTACATATATGCTATAGTATATAAGAACAACAACAAATACAACAAACGGAAAGATATGTTTACTTTAGAGAGCCAAAGTTTTTATACTCTTGTAAAGCATAAAATTCTGGTTTTGGAAAATTTTTGTTAAAAGTCTTCCGACTGGTTAAGGTACAAAAAAGTACAAAAATAATCATTTTTTTTATTTGTTTAATTTGTTGTTTAAAGATCAAATGCACATTTTTTATTTGAATTGTATCATTTAATGCAAATATTAAAAAAAGACTTTTTAAAGCAATGTTGATTTCCGTACCATGCGCCTTAAGCTACAAAGCGGTATATTAAGAATGTTAATACTTAATAATTATTCTATATATAGATTTTATTATAATTTTAAGTGTTCCAAAAAAACAAAAAAAATATATTAAAGTTTCGATTTATTTAAAAAAACTTTTCACTATTTTTGAGCAAATATTTTTAAAAATTAGGTGCTCAACAGATCAATTTTAAGCAACACATTTTCTTATTTTCACATTTTTTTTAATCTATTTTTTTTTTTAGTAGAATACATCTTTCTTGTTTATAGGTATATCTAAAAGAGCCTTAAAGTAGTTCTTTAAAAAAATTGCAATTGACAAACTTAAAAAAAAACACAAAAAATTTTAGGAAGGAATATAATTAAATAAAAAAAAATCTTAGTTTTGTATTTTTTTTTGTAAGATAAAATAAATTGTTGGAAAAAAAAAAACATAAATTTAAAAAATTTAAATTTTTAGGAACATTTTTTAAAAGCTCGATAAGTTTTTGAATCTCGCTGAAGACACTTTTGTGTTCCCTAACCAGTTGGGCCCCTTGTTAAAAATATTTTTTGTCTATGTTGATAGACGCATCCATTACCGAGGAAATGAAGAACTTGGTTTCTAATAGAATTTCCCAAACGGTTGCTTTGAAATCTGTGAGCACAATATCGACAGATAAGAACAGGAGGGCGCCGTATGTGGAGTCCCTTCTAAGTTAATGGCTTTAGTCCCATACACTAAATGCCTTAAAGGACCTGTAGGACATATAACATTTGCTTCACTTATTAATCATCGTTCAATACTCTCCTCGTGAGTCGTGATTCCTCACGTTTGAATCTTTTCTGCTTACGACAAAAACAGAAGTTATGGCAGAAAGAATTACCACGGAACATGGATTTGTATAATACGAAAAATTGATAGATTAAGAAAGGGAAAAAATTATCCACGGATTTATATAATACGCATATATGGAGAGATTAAAAACATCTTGCTGCGATCTGAGCTATCCTTATAAATGGCTCTACCACAATTGTTTGTAGTATACTCAAAAAGCATATTTCATTTCGTTACGTGATGATTTTTTCACCACTGGCTTTACCCACAAGAAAATAACTAGATCGATTGGACAAGTAAAACCAGAGCTCTTATATTTTAGATACATGGCCTTTGATAATTCTTACATATTTTTTAGAAACTTCAAATAAGTTTAATTTTCAAAAAAAAATGTACATCTAAAAACTTAATCAAAAGAAAATTAATATTATTAAAAAAAACTTTTTCCATAAAATACTGAATGAAACGTATATTATTTTTATTTTATTTATTATTTTGTTTTATATTTAACTATTTTATGTAAAATTTTAGATTAATATTGTACATATTATTTTTAATAGCATATTTTTGTAATCATAAAGATTGATTGAAACTCACATGATTTGTCTTGAAAAAGGACAAGCGCAAGGAATTTGGTTCCGCCCCTAGGTTTTTTTACCAAATCATTCTAGTTTCAAAAAATATTCTGTATGCTTTAATAATAATCAGCCATTATCTTTTTTACCTATTCAAAATTCTAAACTAACTTAATCTAAACACGAAAAAACATATAAATATAACAAAAAGGTACAGTACTGTCCAAACAACATACAGAACTTTTTTTGTGAAAACAAATATTTAAGAGAAATCTGAGCAAAAGTCTTGAAAAGAATGATTGGTTTATGAAACTATAATAGTTGTAACTAAAATCATAATAAATAATTTGGTCAATTTAATCACCATGGAACCAGTACCAATCTTCCAATTTTTAATAGATCCATCCTCTTATTAATTATTTGGCGACTTAGATTTTTAGGTAGGTTTATTAAAGATTTAAGCAAGTTCACTTTTTTGAGCAGTTTGAAATTAAAAAAAAAATTGTTTTTGTCGAAATAGTTTTTTTGTTGTAAAGATTTTAATTTTTGCATATTTTTTTTTTTTTTTTTTTTTTGTTTTGATTTCTTATTGGCAATTAACGGATACAATTTGGTTATAATCCAATATTGATGGCAAAATTATTCGCTACACAAGAAGTAAAATTTAGTGTGTGATAGGGATTTTTTTTTAATTTTTTATTTAAGTTAAGTTTTATTATTTTTATGATTTTAACAAAAGAATCGTACATGTATGAAAAAAAAATTAACAGCTGTAAATTTTTGGCTTGTTAAAGAATGACCCAATCCAAATAAAACTTAAAGGCTTATATCATTTTTTTTTTTTGAATACAATATCCAATTTGTGAACTCTCAAGAAGAGTATAAGAAGAACAAAAGCATTTGAACAATATTTGCTAAGAATGCGTTGAAGTTGGCAGCTTTTGTTGCGGTTTTGTTTTCACTGTCAGCCAGGCGCAGGCAAATTAATTAAATACTTACAAACATTTGTATATAATATAGGAACATGCCTATGTAGTACATGCACATGTCTACATATGTAATACATTTACTTAGTTGTACATCTTTTGGCATTTGTTTTTGTTTTACTTAGTTTAATCTAATTTGATTACTTTTTATCTGCGTTGCAGGTAAAATAGTTTCAACACTTTAAGAGCAACAGAAGTTTGTTTTTGTTTTTGTTGTTGTCTTTGTTATGTTTGTGCTTTTATATTTATTTATTTTACTTATGCAAATGTTCTGCTTATACACAAACACACAAAGATAGTCACACACACACACACACACACACACACACTGTCGCTCTGAGTGTGCATTTTAATTAAACACAATTTGCATACATATGTGAAATGTTGCTCATACGCCACGTTGCACGCCGCCCCCTATACAGCATTTGCATGTAACTTGTTAAGCGTTTCGGCTAGCTTTCTCTTCCTTCCCTTTCTTTATATTTACTATGAAAACTTGCTAAAATTGCATTTTTTTTGTTTCTGTTGTTTTCTTGCTTTTTGGGTTGCATTTTTTAATACATTTTTGACCCTTGCTCTGTTTACATTTAGAAAATTATACGAACTGCACTTTATTATGATTATGAAAGAGGGTTGAAAAAGTCACATTTTCTTAAAGTAAGAATAGTAATAGTAAAAGTTTTTCTGCCAATACGAAGCTGCTGTTTCTTGTCTTTCAACTGTTTTGGACTTTCTCAACTTTCTTCGACTAATTGGGTTTCTTATTTATGCGCATCTTGCTAACATTTTTTTTTTTTGGCTATAATTTGTACTTAAGCAAATTAAAATTGAAATTTTTTCAAATTTCAGCTAAAGGCATACGCAGTTCGAAGCAAGGAATGACAAAACTTCATATAAAAATAAAAAATCTCAAATTTTTTTTTAGGATTTTTGTCATCCCGTCGAGGAAAATTTTTCGAGGCCTTAAACTTAAAGTTAGGAATTTTAGCCAATTCATAAAGTTTTAAATTGAACCAAATATAACATTTTTGTGAGCTTAACTTTTTAACCAACAAATTTTAATTTTTTTTTAAATAAAATTATAAAAAAAATACGAAATAACTATATATTTTTTATTCAATATTTTTTTTAAAAACATTCGTTATTCTTAATTTACTTTTATAAAATGTTGGGCTATAAAATTGTATATTGTTCGACGAATCATTGGATTTTTTTTTAAATTACATTAAAAAATTTTAGATAAATTTATTTATTTTTTTTTATTTTGTAAGTACAAGTTGTGCTGAAAACTTCGTCTTTTTGAATAAATTGAGCCAAATATAAATATTTGCTGAACATAACTGTTTTCCCACAAAATAATGAAATTTTTTTAAATAAAATTATAAAAAAAATACAAAGTTACTATAAAATGAGAAATCTCAAAATTTTTCAGAAATTTTTTTTTATTCAATATTTTCTTAAAATCATTCGTTATTCTTAATTTACTGTTATAAAGTTTTATATTGTTCGCCGAATACATTAGAATTTTTTTAAATCACATTAAAAAATTTAAGCTACATTTTTTTAATTTTTTTTTATTTTGTAAGTACAAGTTGTGCTTAGAAATTTGTTTCTCTCGAAGCTGAAAACTTCGTCTTTTTGAATAAATTGAGCCAAATGAAAATATTAACTGAACATAACTTTTTTCCCACAAAATTTTGAAATTTACTTAAATAAAATTATAAAAAATATACAAAGTTACTATAAAATGAGAAATCTCAAAATTTTTCAGAAATTTTTTTTTATTCAATATTTTCTTAAAAAAAAATTCGTTATCCTTTATTTACTGTACAGTTTTATGTTGTTCGGGGAATACAGTGTAATTTTTTTCAAATAATATTAAAAAAGTCAAGATACAATTTTTTTTTAAATTTTGTTGTGCTTAAAAATTGGTTTCTGTCGAAGCTGAATAGGGGAATAAGTCCTAAAGATCTTATATCTTTACTATAATCATCATCATCAACTCAACCTTTCCCAATCGTTGAAGTTAGGCAACATGCTGTCAATTTCTGAACGCATCTCCAAGCTGGCCGCAATTGGACGCAAAAGAATTGCAGACTTAATTTTAAATAATTACTTGGAACTCAGTACTCTTTTTTCAACAGGAATAGGTTCCTAAGAACAGGATCAGGAGTCTTATATGAGATCCAAGTGTTCCAAGTCAAACAAACTAACAAAATATAAGTTCTTTCTATACAGCTTTACTAATTCTGTGACGTCATGCAACAAGCTGCAATTTCAACTGCAACTCTTTTTTAAACAGAAATAGGTTCCTAAGAACAGGATCGGGAGTCTTTTATGAGATCCAGGTGTTCCAAGTCAAACAAACTAACAAAATATAAGTTCTTCCAATACAGCTCTACCGATTCTGTGACGTCATGCAACATGCTGCAATTTCAACTGCAACTCTTTTTTAAACAGGGATAGGTTCCAAAGAACAGGATCAGGAGTCTTATATGAGATCCAAGTGTTCCAAGTCAAACAAACTAACAATATATAAATTCTTCCTATACAGCTTTACCAATTTTGTGACGTCATGCAACATGCTGTAATTTCAACTGCAACTCTTTTTTAAAGAGGAATAGGTTCCTAAGAACAGGATCGGGAGTCTTTCATGAGATCCAGGTGTTCCAAGTCAAACAAACTAACAAAATATAAGTTCTTCCAATACAGCTCTACCAATTCTGTGACGTCATGCAACATGCTGCAATTTCAACTGCAGCAATATCGTTGTCAACCAGGTAACTTATGCAAATGGGATTAAAGTTAAGAGCAAAGGTCACCGTATTGGTTGACTTGCGGTTAACTGCTCTTGCTCACATTTCTCCAGCACCAAAACTTATTAACTGCAAGGTTGCCTTTTAAGCTCTTCCACTTGGTGCCACTTCTTCTTACGGTCGTTGTCAGGATTGCGCTGTTACCTTTTGAGGCTTGAAGTGCAGTTGAACCAAAAGCCGCTTAACCATTGAAGTCAAATGTACCGCAACTCGGAGACTTTTCAATAATTTACTCTCTTGGTTGTGGAAAAACGCTGGAAAAACAGAAACGGAGAAAACTCATCTCAAAGGCCGTTTGAGTGCGCATAATGAGCAAAAGGTGCAGAAAAACGAAAAATAGATGGAATATAAAAATAAATAGACTACTGGTATACTGGCTATGTATTTTGTTTTGTTTACAAATGTTATGTAAATTTTTGTCGGAAAAAAAAGTAAGCGCTGGCAAAAACTAGAGCTCGTAACAGTTAATGATTTTTGCGTCTTAATCCAGACAAAAGGTAGCAGCCAAAACAGATGCCAACATTTCAGGCAAGAAGTTGAGATTGTTTTTGTTTTTCTTGATTTTGTTGTAGCTGTTGTTTTTGGCAAAGTGAGTTTAGCGCCGATTTCCATGATTTCTGTTTAGCAACTTCATATACATTGAACCATTTACCAGGACCCAGTAGAGCCAATAACATAAAGCCACCTGTATAGCTAAGCATATAGCAAAAGTCGGAAAAAATTGTCATAGTCCAGAATTCATCCGAAGTCCACCAAGCATTGTTCTTAATGTTGAAATATATTAAATCCAAACAAGTGATCCAGGCGAAGAATTTGCAGAAAACACCGGAAAACGTGCTCAATAAACAGGAATATGCCAAAATTGCTCTAATCGACTGAAATAAAAAAAATAAATTTTTTAATGTGGATGTGAATTTTTGCTAGGTGTATTTAAAATCCATGTAAATTTTGTTTTGGATTTCTCCACAGCTTGGATTTAAAGTTTAAAAATTTGAAGTGAATGGCAACGTCTCTAAGGCAATGTTGGCAATGCCATAAGTACAAGTTGGCAGCCTTGCTTAAAGTGTGACCAGACTGTTGAAAGTCATAGCTGATTATGGCTTTGTTTACGTTGTAAGGCCTATACGCAGAATGCAAAAAAATTTCGCACGGAATGATAAAATTTCTTCCAAATGTTTTACGTACCATATTCTCCCCCATAGCCCAATTTATATGAACAATGCACAGACAAATGCGTGCCAACAAAAGCAAAACATTACGTATTTGCGACTGTCTGGGTCCATTGTGCGACTGCCGTGATCCAGTTTGTGAGGCCAGCAGCATTATAAGGTTGCCCATAAAAGCTATATCTTCTAAAAAGTTGAATGTAAAAATACGCACAAAGTATCGTACAAACATAAATAAGATCAGGAATAACGTTCCAATTACAATATTCGCTCTGAGTACAATCATCAAAATTCCGGCAAGTTGTAGCATCGTATAAAGCGCCACGAATAAACAAGCCTGCGATCGTGGGGACTGCCAGATACCCTCAAAAGTTGTAATCCGAAGATCTAGAAGACGATACGTAGTAAGTGCATCTTCTATGAACGTGGCTACGATAAAGTTTGGCGCTAGTAGAGGTATCCAAAATTTGCTGCGTTTTTCTGCAAACTGCAGCACTGTTACGAAATATTTTTTAAGGCTTGAAAACATGTTGAATAAAATTGGAACAAAGTTTTGTGAACTGAAAAACAAAAGGCTACTTGGGTGGATGGAATTTGGATTAAAATATTTTGTCATGGCAGAGTGGATTAAAAGGCGAGCAAAATTGTTCAAAATTTTTCAATTATGAAAATTAAGTTAAAATCCAAGATATGAGCTGTTTTTTCGAATATATTAAAAAAAATTGTTGAATTGAGTTCAAATTATGGTAAAAATTTTTTTGGATGCTCAAAATTCATTTATATTTAGATCCTCCATCGGCTTGGTTAAAAAAAATATAGCACGTTCCACTTTTGGGATAGCTTTGGTTTTTGATTGGTAGAATTTTTCTTTGAAAAATTTATGAATATATATTATATGGTTTATATGGGGTATTCGCAGGCCCGACGAGAGAGGGGGAAATTCCGGGTCGCTCTGGGTCCGGAGTTTTCTAAGGGGCCCGGTGTAATTACGGTCGTAATACCATTTTCTGAAATTTATTTTTTTTATATGGATCAATTTTTTTCATGCTATTTCCTGGATTGTGGAAAAGATTTTTTTCTATGGAAATATATAAACTCACTTACAATTTCAAGAAATATTCAAAAATACGCTACCAACAGTCAAGCGATAGAGAATAATTATCAGATCTAAATAATGACGAAAATTCCAACGCATTTTTTGTAATAGAGGGTCCGGTACATTTTCCCCCCGGCCCGGATTTTCTCTCTACGACACTGGGTATTCGAATACAGGCGCCGAAAAAAGGGAAATTTTTCTTTGAACCAAAGTTTAGTACTTTTACATTTATGCTTGAAAAGTGGTATCCCACAAAAGTTTACCCTGGCTGGTTTAACAAACATCATACATTTATGGGGTATTCGAATATATGCGGCGAAACAAAGGAAATTTTTTTTTGAACCAAAGTTTAGTACTTTTATATAGTTATGTTGGAATAATGGTATCCAACAAATGTTTACCCTGGCTTATTTAACAAACATTATACATTTATGGGGTATGGTATTGGAATACAGGTACTGAAAAAAGGGAAATTTTTCTTTGAACCAAAGCTTAGTACTTTTACGTTTATGCTTGAAAACTGGTATCCCACAAAAGTTTACCCTGGCTGGTTTAACAAACATGGACCCGATGGTCAACATTTTCGAGGACTTTTTCCATAGGGACGCTTCAATGCCAAACAACATCACCGCTAAGATACTCTCGATTATTGTATTGGATGTATTGGATTATTCTTTATATGTTCATAGCCTTTGGACTGTTCCTTAAACAAATCTTTTAGGGAACGGTCCAGACATCTGCATGCCTGTGTCCTAACGTAGATCTCCGAGTCTATAAGAGTTAGAGGCTTCAAATTTTTATGTGCTTGGTATGTAACCTGATGTGAGCCTAACAAAGAAAAACAATCCTTTGATTTTTGACACTTAAGTTATTTTGACGTTTAAGTCTCACATATGCCACAAATAATTATCACATTACCGTTCCACAAACATGCTATTAATCTTAATGTAATTGTAGCCCTCGGCCATTGAGTGACCTAGCCCCAGGCGCCTATTAGTAATTTGAGCATACAAAGGCAGGTAATTGCTAATATGGGCTAATTGTTAATGGCGCCGTGAGCCTCTAAAACCGCACAGTACATTAACTAATTATAGGTTACACTATATAAATACATAGTTACACTCAAGTACATAACTATATATATTTTTGTATATAGCTTAAGGTTTGAAACTATTAAACATTCAAATTTAAAGCACAATCTTTTCATAAAAAAAATTAAAACTTGGCATAGTTCAGCGGGTTCAGCTGCTAAGAGCTAATGTCCAGTTCCTGGTTAGTGAAACTTGCGCACCTGCCCGCCCAACACCTGAAATTCACGCCCTCCAGTGTGCTACGTGTCGCGCTGTGCCAATGGAGCAACACGCCATGAATCCTTCGCGAAGCGGATGTCTTCATGGTGCAGACTCATTTTGATGTGTTAATGATATGCTAATGAAGCTGCTAATCATGATGCAAACATGTCGCTATGCAGTGCTGTCCAGGACACGATGCATGCACCGAATGTGCCTAATGTGGAAATCTGCGGGTGTAGGTAATGTCTTAATGTTGCATTTTACAGGGTTTTCCAACGTACCATATGATAATTGAAGTCCGTCTCCTTTGATGTAAGTTACTGCCTAATTTGACAAATTCCTAGAATATGGTGGCGAGGAATCAGAATGGTGTGAAGCACGATACCAGTAGGCCAACAAATCTGAGTGGAAAAAACATGTATCCAATGCGCTGCACCATATGGATTAGAGAGCTGTGCAAGCACTGCACAAATGTCTTGTAAGGTATCAGCTGCAATTTCAAGCACTTCATGTCTTTGGTTTGAATAAAACAAAAGAAATACTTCAGTGTCAAAAGTGCTTGGTTAACAACAAGCAATAGAACATCAAAACAAAAGTGAAACAGAACAAACCTAAAGTAGAACAAAATGGAAGTAGAACCAAACTGAACTAGAACCAAACTGAAGTAGAACATTTCAAGCATAGTAGATCGTTTTTGTTGTTGTAATGATTTTGGTGGTGGTTTTTTTGACTAACACAAACAAATAATCTACTTATGTCTGTGTGTGGCTTAATACTATGTCTGCAGCGCAAAAATCAAAACATTCAAGTGCACTCGCTATGCTTGCCGAAAATTTGCTTCACTCAAGCATTTTGCGTGATGTTCTAATGTTTTCAAATATTCAAGCACTGTCAAGCACTGAAGCAAAGGCAGTTCAAGCACTGTTAATGAAAAACATTAATTTTTTTTACAATCTTTAAGATAAATTAAAGCTGAATATTTTAAAGTTTCATTAATTACAAAACAGAACTTACATTTAATATAATGGACAGCCACAGGCACTCGAAAACACAGTCGCTCATAAAAGTATATGCACATATGTGGGCTGGTAATAAAGTGGTTGCTATGGTCAGCTGAGTGGTTTTTGGTTTGTTTTTAATTTAATAATAATTGATGTTCCATAAAGTTCTTTAAATATAAAGATTAAAAAGTTGGAAATTGTTTCCAGAAGGAGTTATATTTCATATATTTATTTTATGAGTGGATTAACCATAATATCGAGTATTTGATTGCAAGTCAATTTATCAACCGATGACTCAAGCCTAAAGGTCCATCTACAGAACTTTGATTCCGACACCGTCTGGCCAAAATGACTGTATGAAATTTATTTTGAAATCAAGCTTTTGTGATAAAAACTTAATGCCTTCCTCGTACATCCCAACTATGTACACACTTTGGGAAACAGTCATTATGGGCAGATGTATATGTCTGAATCTAAAGGTTCATCAATCTTGAGGTTTTTTTGATAAACCACACGGGAGTACTGTCAAGTTGCCATGTGCTTTTTATTCAGTTTTCATTGCCATTTCATCATGGAAAAACTTACATCCGAACAACGAATTACGAATCGTACAATTATATTACGAAAATTCGCGTTCTGCAAAGAAAGTTTTTCGCGCGCTTAGGCCATTTTATGGTCATCATAATCGACCTACTGAGACCACTATTCGCCACACCATCAACAAATTTGAGACCCAATATTCATTATTGGATGACACTCGATCGAATAGACCTTGTCCAGCGCGTAGTTTATGGGCCGGTGGAATCATCGGTCCATATTTCTTTAAAAATGACGCTGGTCAGACCGTAACCGTTAATGGCGAACGTTATCGCACCATGATAACGAATTATTTGCTACCTGAAATTGAAGCCCGAGATATCGACTACATTTGGTTTCAGCAAGACTTGTCAGACAGCCCGTGAAATAATGGACACATTGAGGAACCAATTCGGTGAACAATTAACGCTCCGGATCGTTGAATTGGCCACCAAGACATCACACCGTTAGACTTTTTCCTTTGGGGTCACGTGAAGTCTAAAGTGTTTGTGGATAATCCAGCTATGATTGAAGCATTAGAGGCCCACATTACCCGTGTTATTCGCGAGATACTGCCGATTATGCTCGAACGCGTCATCGAAAATTGGAACCTTCGCTTGGACGAGATACGGCCAATATTTGAAAGGGATAATGGCAAGACCGGTTCTTTCTATTGATAATAAAGATTTTCCGATTCATTTGAAATTTTTGCGTTTTTTTTTATTGGTGTCATAAGTTCGAATATATCTAGCTTAATTGTATCCAAGTATATGCCGATTTATTTGATACAAACAACTTATGGTCTGCCACTAAGTACAAATCTATAATACCCTTGAGCCCTGTAGCAACTATATATAAAAACTCAAGGTTCATTATTGATCTAAATATATTATCCGTCATATTTATCAATTTCCTGTGCCTCATTTTGCCAACCCAAAAACTTTTCTCGTTAAATAAACTCAACAAAAAAACAAAATTAAATAAAATAAAGGTGACGACAAGAAAAAGCTCAAATGTCTTAGCCATTAAAAATGTGAAAAAAAATAATAGCTAAAGGAAAACCGAAGATGTTGCAGCGTCTTACCTTTTGTTTGCTCACTTTGTATCTCTATACATTTAACGATTTTTGTCGCGCTCTTGCACGCTCTCACTGCCCCGGTCTCGCTGGCACGGTGCTCTGGCGCCTGCTTATTACTGTCGCATACCTTTGGCTTTGTCTGCGTCACTTGTAGCGCATTAATTTCTGCTGTGTAAGCAGATAAATTACAAAATGTCAAAAAGCTGTTGACAGTCATTGGCAGCAATATGAAATGATAGCCAAGATGTTTGCCAGACGCTTTAACTTGACCCTGATCAGTTGGTTTAAGTCAGAGACTTGGCTGCATTCTAATTTAATTGGCTTTAAAAAAGTCATTTCCGGAGAAATGTCCAGCATAGTGCAAAATATTTCCCTGAAATCTTCTTAAGTTTTCAGTGGTGTTTGCAGTCTAAATTGGTTCCAGAGAAAAGTTGAGGAAGTGTGCTGTGTGGACATACGTCCTGGTAATTGCGATTCTAAGACTGACAAAACTAATAAAAAATATTATTACATTTTAAAAGTCTTGATAAAACTTTGCTAGCTTGTCTGGTAATATATTTTATATAAATAAATATTTATTTCATACGCTTATAATATTAGCTTGCCCTGTTAGACACAGATCTTTGGAGAAGAGACTGTATGTTGGAAAGAATTCGCGAGAAGTACAGCGAGTAAGTTAATTCATTTTAAAGTTGCTGGATTCTCAGTATTTCGGTGGGCACGAAGAGGATTACCATTATTCGAGTGAGCAGGGAAAATTTGGAATTTTAGACCTCCACCCACTTCGCTGAATCAAATGCAACCATCAATTGCATGTTTTATGTCTATTTAGCGCAGGAAGAGCAGTAAGCCGATAATACATTTCGAAATTTCCGGTTCTTCAGTTTTCGCCAGCATACGTACATCGCTTGCTTTTTATTAAATGCTGGTAATGGTTAGTAGCGCCCTCTATCGGCAACAATTAAAATCGCAAAATGCTGCCTACTTGAAGGGCTGTATTTGCACAAAATTTGTTATCGAAATGTCAACGCTGCGTTAAAGCAAATCGAACAAAAATATCATCTCTATCTAAAATTTGAAGTCTGTCATTCTAGTAAAGCTTCAACAAAAAAATTAGTGCTTGTTAAATTAAGTAATTCGTAAAAGTTTTGAGGAACGTACGTGATTCTAAAATGGATAAGCAGAGTTTTGATGTTACCGGAGTGATTGATTCGATGTCTAGTGTGGCCAAGCAGTCAAATGCAACCCAATTAATTGTTGACGACAAGCGTAAGTTAGTTCGTTAACCATTTTATGGTTTTACGCTATCTATACAATTAATAGCAATGGAAGCTGACACATCATCAGTGGCTTCCATGCAAGGTGCCAGCGGTGTAAAGCGCACTTGTTTGGATGAGAATAAGGACAGCCTGCAGCTAAAGAAGCAGCGTATGAATGACTGCAGCGGACAGGATGAGAATTGTGGCCATAATAATGATGAAGATATAGCTTCCAAGGAGAGCATGATTGACGGAGCTCCCTGCCAGATGGCTGCAAAACCAGAAGTGCCAGCCGAACCAAAAAACATGGCTTGGCTCTTATATTTATTTGAACTAAAAATTGCGTACAGTGAGTTGCTTCGTCGCGAATTGTTTTCAGTGGCGCGTTTGAGGGTTGTAATGAGATCCTTAAAACTAGTACAAGATTTGATGCAGATTGGTGACAACCCGATAGATGCACCTGCTGTTCCGGTGCAGCGTCCGCTTGTTTTCTACGGCGATCTCTACGATGAGAACAGTGAGGATGAGAACAGTGAGGATGAGAACAGTGACGATGAGAACAGTGAGGATGAGAACAGTGAGGCTGAGAACAGTGAGGCTGAGAACAGTGAGGATGAGAACAGCGAGGATGAGAACAGTGTCAATGAGAACAGTGACGATGAGAACAGTGAGGATGAGAACAGTGACGATGAGAACAGTGACGATGAGAACAGTGGCGATGAGAACAGTGAGGATGAGAATAATAATAATAATGCCGTGCCTAATAATGAGGAACATGTGAATGATGAGCAACTGGAGTTAAGTGAGGACGAGGACGATGGCTATGAATCTGCTGCAGCGTTCAACGATGGATAATACGAGTAAACTGGGGAATTTGTGGAATTTGGGGGATTTGTTCTTTACGTACTTTATTATTAATTATTTAAAGACCTCAAATGTGTTCAACAGAGGAATTTGTTTTTATATACTTTTTTTCGTTGATAAAATGTTTTCATAATAAATTTAACAATCCCACTAAAAGTTGTTATTATTTTAATTGTGCATCAACATTTGTTCACTAGGCTCACATAAGTCTACCAAGCACATTTTGTCGTTTTTGGTCACAGTTTGGTAACTGAAAAAACTTTAGTAGCTTAAGAAAAACGCGCCTCTTTTGTTAAAATCTAATAACTCTAGATCTTATGGTCTACAAGCTAAAGGTGTTGCATACGTAGTCAGCTTGGCCTTGTTTTTGTCTTTATTTTCATAATGAGACGTAACCGAACTGGGTCAATGGAGCAAAACTTAGTTGAAGGCTCATTCGGTTATTTAATTCCTAAAGCATTTTCTTACACACCCTCGCAAACAACTGCTGTCACTTTATAAACATACTAAAATAACTAAGGACACCGAGCAGCACATTAACTAGGACTAAGACAATGGCAGCATAAACACCAGCATGCTACCAAATTCTAGCAGAATATGCACAGAGTCGCATTTTTGACGCTTAGACACACACAAAAGTAGCCTTGACAACGAAAATAATCTTGACCTATGTCTAAGACAATGTTGGCTTTTAATAATGAACTTCAACTTGGACTAGCTGATATTAATGAACAAAAACAAAGCGGGTTAGCGGGGTTCAGGGTTTGGTTTGCTTTGACTAGCCAATTATGTGCTGTACAATAGTTATAGACATTTTAAAAAGACTCGTTGTCCCCTTGAAAATGTCCTTGAAAATGCTGTGTCAAGTAAAAACTTTTATTAATTGCACTATTTGTTATTTTGTGGCAATGAAAAATTACAGCTTGCAAACTGAAATTGAAACGGAAAAGGAAACTTTTGTTATCTGCAAAAGGAAGAGTTGTATACAAATTGCACTTGAAATTGTTACAGCTAATCAAATCAGCGCGAAATTCCTTAGGCATGGACCATGGTGGGGCATTGTGGGCGTGCTGACGTCACAGTTCGTTGAGTTTGTAACAAATAATTTTAAAATCTATGTCAACAATTTGGAATGCGGCAAACGGTGGCAATAATTCATTTTTGTTTTTCGCCTCTGTCTGACAGCTAATCAGCCAACGGGCAGTATGAAGCTGTAGAGAGATTGAAGTAAGGAAACTGCACGAAACTGAAGGCAAATAAAAACAATAAACGACAAGCACAACAATGATGATGATGATGATGTTGATGGCGACGCGCCACGACGGCCATTTTGTATAAGCGCTGTCCAACATGGCCGTTGATTTCCGCCATGTTTCAAATTCAATTTCTTTGAATTTGTTTGTCGCTCTTGTATTTTATATTTTCATGATTGTTTTCATTTATTGCCATACTCTAATGTAAAGTTCTGTTTATTGCTTTTGTCATAAAGCTTGTGTATTGTAGTAGGGATATATTTAAACGGACTGACAATGCGGACATAGTAATTTGAGCTACAAGTTTGAAATTTGGAATCGAAAATGTCGGGACAGCGAAAACTGGCTGATAACTGGAGGCTTGGAGAGTAAACTTCAAGTAGAATATCGTGTCGATCTAAATCGGTCGTATCGGTTACAACTTACACAAACCTGCATTGGAATTTCCAAAAGAAATGTTGGACTGGAGTCCGCAAGGTACCAGAAGGTACCGCGGGAGGCCAAGAAGAACATGGCGTCGATCGCTGGATGAAGAAATTGAAGCTGGAGGAAAATAAAAGCAATGGCCATATACAAAAAAAAGCTGTAAAAGGTTTGTGGTACTCCAACTGGGAGCCTAACTAGGACACTAACTAACTAACTTGTCGTTTTCAGAGTTTCTATAGTTATCTTTTTAAGTTTTTTCTTGGGCTCAATATAATCAAAAATGGTAACTACTACATACAACAAATTTGAAAGGTCGAAGAAAACAGTGCCAACAATAAGTTAGGAAGATTTTTAAGATTATTTTTGAAATAAGCTTTTAAATGAGAATACAATCTGAAAAAGATCTCATGAAGCCTAAAACATTAAGCAACAAATTTTATTCGAAAAATTTGGTGAAACGGGCCTGCCGAAAAAATTGTTCTAAAAGCAAAGGTATACATTGTTAGCCATTTTTGTTTACTTTTAAGGGTGTTCCCGCCTATTTTTGCTTACAATTTTTTAATATTTTTCAAGGTTTCAAATATTTGTTTGGCTTTGGGAAAAAATCAGACTGTTCCGAGATGTGGTCCCATGTGTTGCCTAATTTTTCATTGGACGAAAAAGCATGAGGGGGAAGGGTAGGAAGGTTTTGTTGGTGTGGTCTAGAACGGCTCGGTGGCAAAACCGGTATTGCTAATCTTCTAAATTTTTGCTGTTTGAGGACTAACTGAAAGCGGCCAGATCCCCTATGTGCAGATTTGGGCATTATTAAATTTTTATTTTTGGACAAGAATTTAAAAAAAAAATCGTTCTAAAATAAAACTTATACTTTCTAAAAAAACTTACAAATAATATTGTGATTTTAATGTACTGAAATTATTTTATCACGTGCTCTATGAGACTTGACTTTATTAAAGATAGAAATAGCATACAAGGTGGCCCATGTATATGTGACCTATTTATTTTTCGAATAATAATTTAAAAAAAAATCGATTTGGTTTTTACGATGCACAGATACTTTATATGGTGGGAGGGATAAATGTTAGCTACTATTTATGTACGATTTGGTCATGGTATAATAATAAGGTAGCGCCAGAGAGCGCTCTCGCGGCTGACTTGCTCAATGCAGTTCAGTTGAAAGGTTGTGCGAGAGCTGGTTGTTGCAATGCACAACAAATGCGTGAACAACGGATACATATAAAAGAGTGTATTCTGTTGTTGTTTTCCTTTTTTATGTGCAATAAACAAACACATGTTCATATGTTTGGCCTGCTCTCATGCTATATCACTCTCTCTCACTACTAAAAACACATAGAATGTTTTTTCTCGCTCACACTCACATGCTACTTCGTTATTCTTCATTCCCTTTTGACATGCATACGTCGAAGCTTGTCGCTACCTTATTATTATACCATGGATTTGGTTTAAGTTCTCTCTCTTTAGCATTTTCCATTACTCTTTCGAGTCATGTTCTTGGCATAACCGATATTTCAAGTTCGATATTCTTGAGGTGTGGCAAAGTTCGTGCCTTATCGATATACACTTAAGACCAGCGGTGAGCACTTAGAAGGCACGCGTGCCAAAGAGCTTTCACACGTACGAGATGAAAGCTTTCGTTCGTAAAAGCTGATCAAGTGCGTGTTAGGGAGCGGAGGCCAATTGCAAAAATTTTTGAACCAATTAATTTTGAACCTTCAAATTGAATAGATCGGTGAGATATGAAAATTGAAAAAAAGACTCCTACTTCTTTATACTCAAGTATAAGACAATAATGTTTGAAATTCACAGTCTAATGAAATAGTAAAACATATTTTTTTGTTCCGATTTCCACGAAGAAATAATAAAAACGCTAGATGAGGGTCTTGTGTTTTGGAAAATTATTAAATCAGAAAAATTTACTCAATTAAATGATGGTACTTTGAGGTTCTTTTCTATTTTTGGATCCGAAATGATTTTAATAAATTTCAGCAATCCCAATAAAAACAAAATTTGTTCCCTTGCACCTCGGTCATTGCCAAAGCTTTTTGTTGTTTACGCACACAGGCACAAAAAATTGCGTTTGTATTTTTTTCCATTCAAAAAAAAATTCTGGGAGTTAAATCGGATTGGTTAAAATGTTTGCACCTCGCATTATCTTGTTTGGAACCAAAAGTTCAGTTCAGAATCAGTGAAATCATGAACAGTGGTCATAAAATAAATTTTGAGATAAAGCTTTTATACAACAGCTTTGGCAATAAAGAGTATTCAAACTTTGCCACTTCAAATTCAGCCAATCTCTCTGTTTTGGCCATATTTTTGTTTTGTAAATTAAAAAAGGGGCGAACATTTCATATTTTGTACATTTTATCAAGTTGTATAAATATTATCATGCGCTGTCGACATAAATTCGATTTGTTATCAAATCATTTTAATTTTGTTAGTTTTTTATTGTGCAATTATTTTGTATTTCCGCTTGCCGCTAAAATGATTTTCAATTCATTTTTGTCGAAACATTTGCATTTAAATTGTTTTATACGCTCGATATCATATGCAGTAAATACTCACATAAATTTTTTGCTTCTATATACAATAATTTAATTAAAGTTTTTTTAAAGCAAATTTTACAATTTGTGTGTCTAAAAGTCTTAAAGCCGTGACAACAAAAGATTTTTTTTTTTGAAAAAATAACTTGGCCCGAAGTTATGGCCACATAAAAATCTATGCTGCCTGCTGGGACGCACACAAAAATAGTTCATTTGATTTTGGTTCGGGGCAGCAAGGAGCAGGCACACACATGTCAAGATGCTTCCTGACAAGATGGTACGCTTTGTTCCCGGCACGGCTCAAGATATTCTCAACCAAATGTTATCTTCTTGCCTTCAGGCCAGTTGCCAACAAACAATGCAAAACTAACAAACAAAAAAAAAAAAATGAAGTAGAATAAAGAAAATGAGACTACAAAAATGGATTTTACGGATGCTGTTGGCAACAAATTTTTCCAATATTTAAGACCTGTCCAAGATACTTTGTGCTAAACAATGGAGCTACGAGCTTATACCTCTTGGTGTAAATATTTTGACAGCACATTTACTTATTGTGGACACTGTGCTGACATTTGAATGCATGGGCAAAAGTTTTTTGCTCAGCTGTCACTTTGTCTGAATGTTTGAATTTCTATGCGGTTTTACATGCTACTCTCCGAGTACATTGCTCTCATTTCGTCAAGTCGTGTGAGAGAGAGAGAGAGAGAGTGGAGAGCGTAGAGTAAGACCTAAATGTGTCGTCATGGATTTGTGCCTGTCAACTTGTAATCAGTCACAGGACTCGGTTGGCGGTTGAATGCACAGCGGGTGTTGTCAGGAGTAATGTACAATAAAAAGTCAATTCAATTAAATTAAATGGTAAATGACAAGACATCTCTTAGGCGGAGGCGGTTAGTCTGGGCCATATATAATGTACGCATTAGCTTAACCAAAGTCATGAGTTAAATTAATATTTATATGTTGCCATATCTTGACAGTTAGTCTGATATAAATAAGCACTTTTGTAGGTTGACGTTTTTGCTAGTGATGAAGGCTGTAAGAGCAGACCAAAGATTCTTTAGCGGCTTAGTAGTTAGCAGAATTTAAGGTTTTTAAAAGTCGTCTTCGGCATGTACCTTGGAATAAACTTTATTGACCCAAACATCGTGGACAATTAGTATATGGAAAATAATTATCTTATAGACATAAAAATCTTAAAGAGGCAGTTTTTAAGCAGTTCCACAGAAGAGCTGAGAAAAGACGCCGTTGGCATCAACCGCTTTGATAAGAATGCCGTGGAAACCCCGATTAAAAGCATCTTTAAGGCGTCTGCTTGAAAAAGGATACCGGAACTATAAGTAGTAAAAGAATAAAGGCTTTATATGACTCGCTCCATGTAAATTAATTTGAAAACAAAAAGGTAGCAATACGGACAAGAAGCCTTATTAGATATAAGATGTAGAATTCCAACTATACATATGAATCACATTGGCCAAGAAAGGTATGGCTGAAGTTCAAAGCACTTGAAAGCTGCGAATGACGACTCTTAGGGATTTTGGCTACAACAATCAATGTCCAACTGGTCGACGAGATTTTGACGTTTTCAGAAAAACTCTTAAGTACACTTGGCCAAAACAAAAATAAATCGGATTGCATTTCATGTACACTGCAAGAAAATGTTTGTTAAAATCATGTCCTAATACAATGGACACAAAATATATAACTCATTTCTACGCACCAAGGACTTGTCTAAAGTTAAAAAAAAAAAATGTTATGAAACTTTAAACAATACCGAAAACTCTTGAATTAGAAAAAAAAATTATTTAATTAAAATTTAATTAAATTTAAAACTTGAGAAAACAGTTTAAAACAATAGCGAAAATTCTGCAAATAGGATTAAAAGTCTTGAACTATCAAAAAAAAAATTTAATTAAATATTTTAGCAAAATTAAATTAAGGACTTAAAAAAAGAACAAAAATAGTTTAAATATGACCAAAATTCTAAAATGTGTAATAAAAGTAAGACACAAAAAGGTATTTATTCAAGTTTTAAGAAAGTAAAGTAAATAAATTAAATAAGACCAAAAATTCTACAACGAACTAAAATAAGACTAGAAATTCTGAAAATAGTATTCAAAGTTTTCAAATATAAAAAGATGACTAAATTAATATTTCGAGCATAATTATAATTAAAACTTAATAAAAAATAAACAAAAATAGTTGAAATAAGAGTCAAAATTCTGAAAAGAGGCAAGTGAGATACGGAAGTTATTTATTTAAGATATTTAGCAAAAAAAAAATTTTAAACTTAAACCATAAATTTTTAAAATAACATGTCGGCTGAAAAGTTCGTTCCGTTTTAAAGAAAATCATATTTTTTTTTGGCAAAATTCGATTTGATTATTCAATATAGTTGCAATGGAGAGCGAAACATTGATTATAGCGACCTTCTTACTTTTCGATACCATTTTTGTAGTACGATTTGTCTTTTGCTTCAAAAAAGGCCTCAGTCTCGGCGATTACTTCTTCATCGACGCTTAATTTCTTTCCAGCGAGCATTCTCTTGAGGTCTGAGGACAGCAAAAAGTCGCTGGGGGCCTGATCTAGAGAATTCGGTGGATGCGGAAGTAGTTCAAAGCCAAATTCATACAATTTAGCCATCGTTTTTATTGATTTGTGACACGGTGTTTTTGGTGGATTGTGAGCTCACACTTTACACAGAGCTTTTGCATACCCAAATATTCATGAACGATATGTCCAACAGGTTCTTTTGATATCTTTTGAGTTTCACCTATTTCGATCAGTTTAACTTTACAGTCATCGGGACTCATTTTGTGGATTTTTTTGATGCTTTCGTCCGTAGCAGCCATTTTTGGACGGCCACTGCGTTCATCGTCCTCGGTGCTCATATGGCCTCTACGGAATTTAGAAAACCACTTAAAAATTTTTTTCTTGCTTGGCGTAGAGTCCAGACAACACTCACCAAGCCATTTTTTGGTATCAGAAGCATTTTTGTTCATGAAAACATTGTGTTTTATTGGAACACGAAATTCCTTTTTATCCATTTTTTCCAAATTAAAAAATGTTTAATTTAACCAAAATGCTATATCTCAAAAACTAATAGCCCGACAGCTGCCAAATTTAAAGACGTATCTTTTGGAGGTTAGAACTAACTAACAATGATAAGGATTAAATTCTAGTGGCGCCCTCAGGTAGAAACGATACGAACTTTTCAGCCGACCTCTTAAGACTAAAAATTGTGAAAATATTTAATGATTTAACTATAATTTTTAGGACAAAAAAAAATATTAAAAGTTTGGTCTCAAATTCAGTTTTTCCAGTATACAAGCGAAAAGCATTTGTTCTTAAAATAAGCCAGAAAAATCCCATTTGAAGATTGAAAATCCGAAAATCAATATTTGTACATGATTTTTTGATTTTTTTCCGGCACATTTAAAATTTTAAGCTATTTTTCGATGTGAGAAAAAATATAACTAACTATTTTTGGGACTGTTAAAAAAATCTTTATTCAAGAAAGGGATTCTTAAACTGACCGATAAGTTATGTCTTTATGAGCCAAATTTCGAATTCATGCTGTTATTTATCATTACTATAAAAATATTCCAAAAAAGTCCCATCTTTCCATAATTCAGTAAATGAACAGTGGGATATGGAGATATATGCACTTGGATAGACCTTCCTTCAAATTACAAATATTCGTGGGAATCTCACACAAATATGTCAATATATATTTTTAACTCAAATAGTTTCGAATAGGCACTCAACTGAAATTAAAATTTATTACTAATCATCATTTTATGAAGAAGTATATTCAGGCGTGCTCCGGAATCAGAAAAATTCAATCCGAACAATTTTATTCGGATTCGGTTTTGCGTGCTCCGGAATCAGAATTTTTTGTCGATAATTTTCTTTTTTATTCTCGATAAATGCGTAAATTTCCCTCACTTTTTTCGATAAATTGACATATGGTGTGGTGTAACCAGCTGACTGGCTTTTGTTAAGAATTTGTAAACATTGCAAAAATGTAATTTATTTTCTCAATGGCTTGTTTTAAAGCTAAAAGAAAGCGTAAAAAAATGAAAGAATCATGTCCTATATATTGTAATGTTTATTTGCATATTTTTTAGCATTAAATTCTTTTGATTAAATATGCACCTACATTGTGTTTCTTGGCGCGAAATGTTTTTAGTTTGATACAAAACAGCTGACAAGGCTGCCGCAGTTTTGCACCATATATAAAAAATGACTTCAATAAAAAAATTAGTGGTTTTTTAATACTATTTTGACGATTCGTTTTAATTCCACTTGCAACAAAGCAGTCGGTTTCAAAGCACATAAAAAATTCCGATTGGTGGAAATGGGAGCACCAAACATTCGGATTCAAAACAAATCCGCATAAATTATTCTGAATCGGATTCCGGAGCACGCCTGATTGTTACTGTTTAGTCATAGAATAAATCCTAGATATAAGTCCCTCCTTTTCATGGGTTTTTTTTTTTAATTTTTGTTTGTCAAAATATGACCAACTGTCAAAATTAATTTTTACCTAAGACCGAGTCTATTTAGAGTACTTTCAAAATTCCAGCTTCATTTCTACTAGCTAGAACAATGCCTTTAAAATTTCTCAAAAAAAAAAAGAACAAAAGAGAAACCTGCCAACTGCCAGGTATCCCTAATCTTTTATTTACCCAAAAACTAAATAAAGCGGCAAACAAAAAGCCGTGTTATATGACAGCCTTCTTATGCTCGAATAATCATCCACACATTTTTCAGCACAATTAATTAAACTTATTAAGAATTTTGATGGCACATTTCCGGCTGTCAGGAACCGCAGCATCCGTTGGTTTCTGCCGTTCCATATACAACATGCAGGGATCTACATGATGGCGCGTATAAAAAATGTTTACTGCTTGTTTTAATTACGCTTAACTGGGGACGTAGTTACTGCCACTCCTTTAGAAAGGATTGAGAGCCAGACGACCGACAGTCATTAGTACATTTAATAGAACATGATTGTGGGTGGTAAGTGTGCAGACTTTTTTGCACTGTGTACATTTCTATAAAGCTGTAGCCTGTGTCAAGTCTATTTAAATAAAAAGTATACATTATATGGTATATAGCTGTGGCTATATACATAGGTAGTAAATGGAGAGTGCATTTCGTTGTCTACCGGTTGTAGACACAAATGTGATTTAATTGTTTGCAAATGATTTTCATTATTATAATATTCTAGAGCAACAGATAGCGGAAGAAGCAGCAGAGGCGTATTTTGCTTAAATTCTTTTTGTCATGGTTAAGATGCGCTCCTTATGAAAAACCACAAATTAAATTTCACGCTGCTTGGCATAACTTTGAGGTTTGTTGTGTCATGATGTGGAGCCGCAGAAATTTTGTCAATTTGAAAGACGCCAATGTCAAGAAGGAGCGAGTGTTGGATAAAGGTTCTGAGCAAGTAAAACCCAACGGGGTGGCTGACAGTGTGGAAAATGAGCTAAGGTGTGCATGCCATTTGAATATATTTCAAGGGACGTACATAATATACATTCTTTTTTTTTTTCAAAAATGACTTGAAAGTATACAGAGCAGCCATTTTGGGCTTTAGAATAATCTCCAAGGTTATGGAGTGAGCTAATACGCATAATATTTGTGCAGTAAGTCACTAAACCTAATACGATATGACGTCACAAATTATATAAATGATAATAGAATTGTGTTTATCAAAACTGAAGTGGCTTCTTTTACTTGCCTTATATGTTGTTTTTATTTATTTTTGTTGTTTTTGAATTCGGGACAGTGAAACGTATTTTTTTAGCAGAAATATTTGCGTTCCCCAGACAACTAAATTACTCAACCTATAAATTCAGATTTTTTGTTCGTAGTAAATTTTTTAACCATATATGTTATGTACACAAATAGAAACAAAATAGTTAAGCAATGTTAAAAAAAACGAAAATTTTGTTTTTTTTAATTTCTTCATTCCTCGAAAAAAAGTATTCCAATAACCTTATTCATTAACTACAAAAGTCTTTTTTATAAAACGTAATTCTTCAGTTCGCAATATCACGATAAAATAAGAATTTTACAAAAAAAAAAAAATGTGACACAGTCGAGGCGGTGCCCGACAGTGGAATACCCTGTACCTTTTGTCTCGAAAAAGTTTTCGAATTTCCGATTCGAATTTATTTTTTTTTCGTGATTTTCAATATTTATACCTTTAAGTTTCCTAAATTTTTACCCATTTTGATAAAACTCGAATGTTACGTCAAAGAAGTTATTTAAAGTATATGGGGTAAGTTTCAAGTTGGTATGTTGAGGGGTATGGGAGAAAACACGGTGAAAAAAAACCGAGAAACTCTACTGCGGCGGATTGGGGGAAGATATTGACATGATTCAACAAACTTCATCTTTTGAGGAAATATGCGCACCAGCTGGTAATTGGTAGTTTCGTGTCTCTAGCTCTTATAGTCTCCGAGATCTAGGCGTTCATACGGACGGAAGGATGGACGGACATGGCTCAATCGCTACCCGAGGTTATGATAAGCATTTTGGGATCTGCCACGCCTCCTTCTGTCCGTTACATACATTGCATAAATCTAGTATACCCTTTGTACCTATAGGTACAGGGTATAAAAATTAAAAAGTTAATATTGATTAGATTTTCCGCCATCTACGCAAAAGTCATCAAAATTGAAGATTTCGACTTAAAAAGTGTCCAGCTTCATTTATTTTTGTGAAAAATTATTTTAATTTAATTTTGAAAAAAAAAAAAATTAAATAGTCGTTTATTCGTTTGTTTATGTGTGTACACACACCATTTATTGGGGCTCATTTTCAAAATTAGGGTCTAATTAGAAGACACTACTTGAACTTAAATACTGAGATGCCGTAAGGGATCCCCGTCTGGAAGGAAGTTACATTGTTTTGTTTTTAGATTTGGAAAGCTGAAGAACTTAGTTCTAAAAATTTTTTTTTTTTGTTTTTGTATTTATTTTGCAATATTATCAAAAATACATATATTTTTATGAATTGTAGGTTTCTTATTTTATGATCGCCAATCCAGCTTGTTTAGCTAGAGACGTCTTAGGATTGTTAAGGAGTCCTGTCAATCAGAGGCCATTATTTCGTCCGCTTTTCTTTCGGTCTTCTTTTCGTTTTCTTTAGTTCGGCGCTTGTTGGAGCAGGTTTTTCAAACTTCTTTTTTTAAGCCTTTTTATAGGATTATCATTTGGGAGCCCTTTTGCCAGCCAATTACGGTGTCTTTTTAGCCTTTCGTTATAGCGGCTTGTGTGCTTATTTATCTGGAGTTCGACGGTCTCCAGTCTAAGGTCGTGGTGCAATGTCGAATTCCTTACATACCATTCACACCCAGTTATAAGGCGTAAGGCTTCGGAGAGGAAGACGGCTGCGGTGGTTCATGAGCCAGTTCATTTTAGACATCTTTAGCCGGCAGTTTTTGACTGTGCTTTCTATATGTTGTCTGAAAGTCAGTCTGCTATCAAGGGTCTAAAAAATTTAAAACATATTTTCGTTATTTCGTTACGCGACGACGAATGTAGACACATTTGGCAGACTGCCAGGTCTTCGAAGAATGGTTTTCCCAGAAACTGCGTTCGTAGTTTAAGAAGCGCCGGGCAGTCGCATAGCAGGTGTTGAATACTTTCTATCGTCTCTTCGTCTCTGCAACTGCGGCAGAAGTCGTGAACGTATAACCTCTCAGCCATTAGGCCTATGGTGCAGTGCCCCGTTACCACTCCCACCACCATCCTTGTCCTGTTTTTGTGAAAATGTAGGAGATCGGATGTTCGCTTGGGATTGTACCGTGGCCAGAGTGCTCGGGAGATGCGACAACTCGACACAGAGTCCCATTCTCTTTCCGCCTGAGCTCTGACCGTCTCCCTAATTTGCAATACGACATTATTCTTATTTCGTTACGTGACGATTTTTCTTTCATTTAAACTGCAAACTCCTCTATAGAATTTCGTTCCATTCAATGAAATACAAATTTTTGTTATTTCGTTACGTGACGATTTTTTTTTATCATATCACTCTACAAGCTCCGTTAAAGTACTTCGTTCCAAAAAATTTAATAAAAAATGTTGTTAACTGACGATTTTCTCCGTTAAAGTACTTCGTTACAAAAAATGAAATGAACATTTTTCTTATTTCGTTACGTGACGCTTTTTGTATTGTTTCACTCTACAAGCTTCAAACAATGGAAACTTATGCATATAGGGTCTAGCTGGATAAGGGACATAATACTTGATTTTACTATTTCGTTATTCCAAGTGCATACATAAAAAATAAAAGTATCGATATTTATTTATCGACCATTAAAAAAATGTTCGAACATTTGGTATTTATCATATTGGATTAAGCCAATAAAGCGTTATAATCGCCGCTTAATATTTTTATTATAATTATCATAATCGAGCAATAACACTTAATGACACGAAAGAGCTTACATTTTGAATAATATACGAATACTTTCAATATTCATAATTCATAAATATGTACATAAATTCCAAATAAATAAATGCTGTGCCAAAAACATGGCAACAATTTAGAGACTTGCATGAGTACTATCCTAAAAGCCAAAAAACAATTAAAAGGCCAATTTTCAAATGTCGTGCGGTCCATGAATATTCATGAAGTGCGCACAACGAATTTAATAATTAAATAGTTTGAATATAAATGCGTCTACTGACAGCCGAGGTCAGGTTTTCAGGTTTTTCGGGTCTGCCACTTGTTTTGTTATTTGCCTCAGTGTCTAGCCTCTGAAATGGTAATATATATAGCTTGTTGCCATGACGTTGAGGACCAAAAACGACTACAACAACAGCAGCAACAGCAACACAGGGGGACAATGATGGTAACAATAATGGTTAACACCCACATCTATACCAGTAAGCCAAAAAATATACAATTCCTAAGCATTGGCTTGGCACAGTGACGTAGAAATGGGAACAGATTTAGAGCATCTACTCCGCTCGCAAAAATTAAGCAAAAACTCATAAAAAATTAAAACAAAAATATTTCGTTCAAAAAAATATTAGATTTAGCTTGAAAAAGGAATACCTAAGAAATCCAACATTTTTCGAAATTGCCAAGAAACTGAACAAATCTAAACCTCTTTTGCTTTTAGAGGCTAATAAAAACGATTAGTTAGATTATCCAGAAGTTGTTTCAAATAATAATCATAAAAATCTTAAAAACATTATTTTCAGGCACTAATAAAATAAATCTCAAAGTACGATTTTCATCATTCTTGATTTTAATGCTTAAAATATGGCCAAATATTCTTAAAATAAGATCAAAATTATTTATTAAAATTATAAATTATCAAAATTGAAAAGGGATTTAAAGACTTAAATTAATAAAATATTTAGTAAGGCGAATATAAGTGAAGCAGTCTCTTTTGAAATTGTTTTTTTTAGTTTTTATCGAAATCCCAAGAATTCAATTTTTAGAGATTGATAAAAAAACAAAATCTTAAATGAATATTTTCAGTATTCTTGAGAGTTCTTTATATTCTTAAGTATGACCAAAAACTCTTTAAAAAACCCGGCCTAAAATGAATTCAAAAAAATTCAAAGCTTCGAAAATGAGTAAAGCGAAAACTTTTTAAATTGATCTCTTTAACTCGATTTTTATTTTAAGCTATGCGATAAAGAGTTTTTTAAAATTCCGATTATTTCACGGGTTATCGATAACTGAGTGTTTAGAAAGATTTTTCTGTGAAAATACATAATATCGATAAATGAGTATTAACAAATTTTTTTTGACAAGACATAGCTCGTAAGCAAAAAAATAACTTCCAAAAATTTAAGCACTTTTAATTAAATAAAATTTTTTTATTTATATTTTTTTATATTCTAATTTCGATTTCTAAATAGTTACATTAAATAGAGTTTAGCTTATATAAGACATATTTTTTTAATTTTTCGTATATTTTTTTTGAATTTTGTCACAAAAGTAACATTTTTTATCTCTTAAAGGCCCATACGCAGTTCGAAAAATTTCGCACGGAATGACAAAACTTCATATAAAAAACAAATCCCAAATGCGAAATTTTTTCGAACTGCGTATAAAGCGGTAAAGATATTTGAATATTTTTTTTTTTTTTTTTCAATTGGAGATAACATTTAAATTAATTAAAAAATTTGGATTTTTAAACAATGTTTGTTTTGTATATTTCTTAACAATTGTTTTTGTTTTTGTTCAAAGTTAAGAATTATATTTTTTTTTTTATTAATTTTTTGCAATCTGTCGAGAGCTCATTTAAAAAAATAAAAAAGAATTACATATCACATTGTTTGCTCTGCGCAAAACAAAAATATTCAAAATTTTTATTTCCTTTAATTCAGATCAGATGCCACTTAAATATTCAGTTATCGAAAGCTCGATAAGTAATCGCAATTTTGCAATAAAAGTGCAAGTGGTTCATATTGGCAAGAACCTCTTTTATATGTGATTGCCAAAATCATAAAAATCGAGTCTTTTCGTCCAAAGAGAGTAAATATATGTAACTCTCTAAAAAATTTTACTAAAAAATTAGTTATTAAAATTTCATTAACGAAAAATAAAACTTCCTTAAAAGAGTGGGAATAAAATAATTTACCCCCCTATCTAATCTATCTACGTCACTGTGTTGGGAAAACATTTGTGTTCGGAAGAAGGTTTGTGTTTTCGTGCAGGCTGAATGAAGTCCGGACCATGTCTAAATTAACAAATGAATTATTTAGTGCGAACACTTTCGTGGGCAATGTTTTGGATAACAACAATGCGAATTAGGTGCGAATGACCAGGCGGGGATTACCTTAAACGCGAAACTGTGTAATTTGGTTAAAAGCATTGGGTGTTAACATTACGGGACCAAAAACCAACAGCACCAAGTAAAGAGCAACGACAAAACCTTAAATCCTCAAAATTGTCTCCTTAAAGCGATGGGCGTTTTTTTTTTGTTTAATTACTATATTTGTGCCGTTACACATGACAGGTTATTAACTTTACCTGTGCACTGAAGCCAACTGAATTGGCAAATGAACAGAAATTGCATGGCATTTTGGAATTTTCAATCAGATATTCGAAAATTTTGTTTGAAACTTCTTTGCGGCTTTGTGCAGTGCATGTTTTTGGGTATTTGCAACCAGGCAGACTGCAAGCAATTTTGTTGCACGGCTGTGACAGAGAGAGTTTTAGCAATATTGGGTGCATCTAAATTTACACTGAGAGAAATGAAACTAGGAATGTGCATACATAAAAGTCTTTAAAAGCAAAAAGCTATTAAAGTGCTTGTCAGTGGCGGATGCACGAGGGGTTTTCGGAACACCGCAAAACTTGGAAAAATTGGTTGACAGTCTTTTGCGAGCTCTGATAAATACACACTTCGAAATGAAGAACCCAACTTAAGACCAAATTGGCATTAAATAAAACTTAATAATGATATTTGTCAAGACATAAAAAACAGTGGCGGTCATTATACCCAAAAGTTTCTCATATATTTGAAACCAATAAAAATAAAATAGTAATCGTTTGGTTAATCAAATTCTTTAGAAATCCGGATGTTTTAAAAAAAAACTTCTAAAGTATTTCAAAGAATAAAAAAATCTTCTATCGCAAATTATTTTTATTCGAGAATTTTAATTCAGAGAAACTGAATGCTCAGTTTAGCATACTAGTTGGAATCGAGGATAGTAACTGCTGCTCCGCAATCCAGAATTGGAATGTCAAGTTTGTCACGGTTCACCCGGTGCGAGAAGATTGGATGCAAAAAAAATCCTTTCAAGATGAGCGAGCTAACGATCTACACGGGCGTCTTCTCTAAAGAGCTTTCTTTCAGAAATGTAATGTAGCGTATTTCAGGCCGATATACACAGTTTGGCAAGCCAAGGAATGCATTAATTCTTGTCGACAACCAGGCTGCTATGAAGGCTCTGTCGTCGCATACCATGAATAGTAAGTTTATCCGTAATACGGTGATGGCGCTACACTCTACCGACTATCCACTATCACTCAATCACCCGCAACCTGAAAACGAGGAGCTGGACGAGTGCGCCAGGAACGTATCAGCACTGCCAGCTACCCTTGCGGTTACGGATATAAAAAGACGCCTTCAAGACATTATATCGGAAATAAGTGAGACAGTCAAAGAGAATGGGACACTGCGTCGGTTGTCACATCTCCCGACTACTCTGGCCAAGGTATAACCTTAAGCGCACATCTGAACTCCTGCCTTTTTACTAGAACAGAACCAGGATGGTGGCTGAAGTTTTCTCGGGGCGCTGTACCATATGCCTTATGGCTGAGAGGTTGCATGTTCCCCCATCACGGCTTCTGTCGCAGCTGCGGAGATGAGTAGGAGATAGAAAGTATCCGATACCTAACTATATGACTGCCCTGCATTTTTTGGGGTAAACCCTTCTTCGACGATCTGGGCAGTCTGGCGAATCTGCCCAAAGCGGATCTTGCCTCTCTCATTAAATTTGCAAAATTGTTCAGTAAAGAGAGAGATTTAGGAGACTGAAAACGCCGGCTTTACCAGCCATCGTAGGTACTACCCTCCCACCAAATGGGACTAAGTGATCTCAGTATACACGCTGTACAGATTTTTAAACAATTTCCAGGAATTTTTAAATAAAGTTTTTTTCTTTTTTTACAGTGTACCTACCTGTATCTATCATTGTTTTCGCCTAAATAGTTGCTGCAGCGTCAAATCAGTTGACTGAATGTCAGCATTTTATGGCTTTACTCTGTTACAGTAAGGCGCAAAAGTTTTGTCCAAGTATGTTGGGGGTTTGAAGTTTTATCCTGGATGTTGTTGTTGGTCTGGATATTGTTGTTGTTGCGGCTGTTGCCAAGCAACTTGTCTGGGACAGAACTAAATTCCTCTATTTCAAGTAAATGTCTGTTTTGCATGTGTCTTTGCTGGAGTCGTCGTCAGTCTCTCGTTAGGATTGATGGCTAGTGTTGCCGCATCATATGCAAAAATTTGAAGCATTTAGGATAGTCACTGACAGTGGGATACACTGCACCCAAAAATTGCATATCTTGAGCAAGTTTTATAACGAAAGGTTAAGGGGTTCAGGCAGTGCGCCTGTTGTCTGCGATAATTTGTGTGCAAAAAGTCAACGTTTTATTGCTTATTAGACATAAAGTTATATGCTAAATTAAATGAATATTGTTCATAAAACCACTAACATTTATTTGGAAAGTGGAATTTTGTGACTGGTTACGGGTAAGGGTGTCTGAAATTGACCATCAATGGATACATCTTTGGAAGTATTTTTTTTAAAACTGCAGCATTCTTAGTAATTAGATATATTATTGCAAAAATTTTCCACGGGATGGATTTAAAGACATGAAAGTTTTTACTAGGTAGTCTTTTTGTTATGCTTATGTTCGTACTCAGGCTTGACAACAAGGGTAGGAAAAAGGGGGTATTCAACCCGGGTCCGGAGATTTCCAAAAGCATTCAACATTTTAGTTCTTCGTGGAAACAGGTTGCTTAAAGCCCGACGATAGTCACCACAGTTCCTGAACTTCTGCTCTCTCGCTTTCAATACCAAACGCGATGATTACACTAGTTTACACGCAAAATGAAACTTCCTTAAAAAGTGTTTTTTAGGGTAATTTGGTGTCGAGATACACGAATATGGCAACCTTTTTTATTTTCTTAAGCACCGTTTTCGAGATATTTTCGAAAAACATGTTTTTGGGCACTTATTTCAGTTATTCGTCAATATCTCTTGAACAAAATTTTGTATTAAAATTTTTAAACGACCTTAAATTTGTAAACTAGTGTTATCAGACCTGTCACTCCTACTACTTCCTGTAACATACCTATGCACAAGTCTATACTACCCTTATCGCTTTATAAGTGCAGTGTATAAACGTTGTACGCCCCTAAAGAGCTAGCAGTTACATATGGTACATAGTATCTCTATTTCTTTCCATATCTACGTTGTTAGTGACAGCTCGTACTTGGACTTGACTTGGACTTGTGAGTTTTGGAAAAGTTGACTCATGATCCTATGGTTTTTTTTTTTGTTTTGATTTTGTATGCTAAATGTGGCAGCATTTTTGTCTTTAATGGTGCCACAGACGCAATGCGGCTAAAAAGATAATGTCGAAATAATGATAGAGTGGAAGTGAAATATAAAAAAAAAGGCAGAAAAAAATAGAACTAAATATAATACTTTGTAAGGTTTTAAAAGAAAAGGCAACGAAATGGTAGTTAAAAAAGCTTCTTGATTTAGAGATTACTAAAATATGCTTCTTTTTTATGTATTTTCAGTTTTACGACCTCAATTCAGTCGGAGAGTCTTGGGGTAAGTATACAATTTTTTTTTAATTTTGAAACGACTTTGTTATAATATTTTTTAGTGAGAAATCAATAAAGCTTAGTAAATATGGTTGGGGTATCTATAAAGGCGCTTTAAGCAAGCTCTTTATAGCAAACATTAAGCCCGTTTGGCTCTATTTCGGGTTCAGTCATTTCAGAAAATGAAAATTTAAAAACTTTAAGCTCTGAAAGAGCTGGATACCGTTTCTAAACGATAATAAATAATGAATTTTATCCATCGACAAATCTTCTTTAATGTTCTGCATAAAGTTCGAAGTTTGAACTAACTAAAAACTAGCGTTAATTTGTGAAACCGAAATGATAATTTCAAAATGGCCGCCTAAATCGGTAATCTCTCTTAATATGCCAAATAGAATTTGCAGCCAGTTCAAATTTCGATTTAATTGGTAGCAATATAAACTAAAATAATTATTATTGTTGACTAAATAAAGTTTTGCAGCAAAAAATTTACAATTTACGCAATTTATGCAAATGAAAAGCAAATTTATTTCGACAATGCAAAGATAGTCGCCTGATGCAACCTGCATGAAAATGACAGACAGACAAAGACATAAATGACTGACATGTGGATGCAACAAAATGGCAGCAACCAAAGTCATCGACACTGAAGTTCTATCTACCTAAATTCCTAATTATATGACATGACGTTGTTGTGACTTGGCTGACAAAATGCCACCATTTTGAATAGTTGGATAGACAGCTGTCTGTGTGCTTAAAATGGCTGCCGGTATGCAGGGGCGCTATTTCCTGCAGCATTAGTATTTGAAATTAATCATACGACATGTGGCACAACAGAAATGCTGCAAAAACAAAACCACAAATATGCATAGATAAAAAAAAATGTATCTAAGCCGTATCGAAATAAATAAATTGAAAAAAATAAAATAAAATTGGTGCTTGTTTGTGCGCAAGGAATTTTAAATATTTTATTAGCATTTCATTTTATTTTCTATTTCATTTTATATTGGCAAGCATTTGCGGCGACAGCAGATACTAAAAGACTTGGCTGCCATATTTTATGTGCCTGTACACACGCACACACAGACGGGCAAAAGCTCACACAGATGCACACATACACACAGATACAAATACAGTCGAAGACGTGCGTCTCTATAAGTAGTGCGTACGTGCAAGTCCACTCAAGTAAGTTCGATAGAAATTGTTTCTCATCATGTATTAGGCAATTCACTAGCGAATGGTAGCTAGTTAATCATCAGTAGAAAAGAGAGTGAGTGAATGTTGCTAAGAGAAGAGAGCGCAAAACGTGCGCTATGGTTAGTACCTGAAAGACTGTATTTTTGGCTTACTATTTAAATTTTTTAAAAAATTTTTACTAATATTTTTTTTTAATAATCCGCGTTCTGTATGCATTTAAATTATATATTATTATTTTATATTAATTAGACTTCACAAAAAATTTTTGATTATTGTTTTAATGCCTTGAATTAATGCGATATCTGGTAACAAACGACTTGCATACATTCAATTAATTGCATAAAAGTAAATTTATGTAAATGATTATACATTTTTGGCTAACGTTGCTTTACAATTAATTAATTGCACTTAGACTTTATATATATATAATATTAAAATTGGATTTTATCCAGGAATTGATACTTTAAATTTGTGTGAGCCTGATAAACAAAAAATATTTATATTTTGTTGAAATTAAGCGCGTCACACAATGTATTTGCTTTGATTATGTCAATATGCTTGAAAGTATCGATACCAAAGAGTAAATCGTTTTTGACAAATTTTTAAGAATCTAGGTGTAAAATACAATTTGAGATAAGAAAACAAAAGGTATTCCCTTTCGCAAAAATTTTTGTGAAAGTAAAAATTAAAGTTATCAAATTAAGGATTTATAGATAGAGTTCACCGGTAGCTAAAAAAATCAAATTATTTCACTCCGGCAGTGCATTTCACTTTAGAGTTTTGTTGCAAATTAAAAAATTTGAATTTTCAACTAGAAACAGCAACTTTAAAATAAATAAAGAAAATAATTTTCACAAACAAAATATTTTCTGTCTGACTTAACCTTAAAATTAAAATTCAAAACAGAATATTTTTAAATACAAATTGTATTTGCTGCCTCAAAAATTTTATTAAAAATTTGGAATTGAATTGAAAGATGGAAAATATTATGCATTTTTCTATTTATATTCCAATTTGAGTATTTTGGCCAAGTTAGAAAGGCAGTTAGCAAATTTTCTTATTTACCAGCTTTATTGCATTTAAATTTCTGCTGGAAATTTGCTGAGCCTTGATTTTAGATTTTTTTTTCTGTGTAAAAAAATTGTAAGACTTCATTAAACAATTTTTTTTTTTGGGACCTTGTAGCAGCTGCTGCCAGAAACGCTTCTTGTGCTGTTTTTCAACACTGATTTTTTCTTGCAACCCAAATTTACTTGTTGTGCCTGCCGCATTGATGAGTATTTAATGCAGCAAGTACTTGAAATATTTTGAAGTCGATGCTTTGTCTAATGATCTTTAAATGATGCTACGCATAACTACGAAAATTTGTCAAAAGATTTACTTCAAAATCGAATTTGCACTTGTTTAAGTAAAGCGCTGATGGTAGTTTATTTGGGCCAAGTTTTATGCTCTAACTCGACTGCACTTTTGGCCAATAAAACTTTCATCATGACTCACACAGATACACGGATACACCTACACACACACACAAAAGTCAAGTGCGTTGCCAACTGTTTCAACTGCTTGGCGAATTAGGCATGAAGCACGAATCCAGTTCACATTGCAACTTTGTACGTCTGCACCTAGATAGGCGGCGTACCCAATACTAAGACCCAATTCCAAGACCTGGTCCAGGACAATCGGGCGCAGCTGTGGGTGAAGATGACGGCAGCAGTTGGCCGTGCACAATGCGTATCCTCGCGTAACAATGCTCAGTCGTTTGCAATTTTGCGTAACTGTTCAGTGTTGTCGTCGTGGTGTCCTTTTTTTTTTTTTAAATGAATACTCTTAGAGAGGGTATATTGGTTTTCGGGTTAAATGTGTGGCTAAGTATAGAGTTATCTACAACTATTATTTCTATTCCGAGAAAATTTAAGGGATAATGTGGAGCCAACAAGACAGTGGGGGTAAACCCGACCTCCCACTGGTACTCAAAAACTTCAATACTGAGCGAGCTGTTGTCGTGTAAAGCATTAAAAATAACCAAAATGGGGGCATGACAGTTGTCGGTCAGTCTACATTTAAATGCACAAACGACAAGAAGTATAGTTTTACGATTTTCAATTTAATTTTTGTGAATCTTTTATTACACATTTTTTTTTTTTTTAAATAAAGTAATCAAAAAAAAAAAGGTAAGTGGCTTATATACTATAAACATAGACCTATATAGTGCATGTATAGTATTGGTTGGAAATTTCGTATAATGATACAGTGGGGTAAATCCGACTTCTGAATGGTGGCGCCAACAAGACGTCCAGCTCGAACCAAAAATACGCCAGCAAGCTATTTGGACAGCAAATCAAATAACTCTGCTTAGTTACTTAGCTATTCAATTCAATCATGCTTTATTGACATTCATTCAACTTTCATTTCGATTTATATACAATTTTCTAAATATTACGATTTTTTTAAATAAATACATTTAGTTTTGTAAAATAATAACATGCTCTTTTGATTTGTAATCGAAAAACCATTATATTTAAATCATATCTGTGCTAAATCAGCTAAAAATAGGTGGTCGGGTTTACCCCACCAATTTTGAAAATAACAAAAATTGACTTTTTGCAAATAAATAATAATAATATTGGTCAGAAGAAATCAGAAGTTCTAGAAAATTACGGAAAAGCGTAAGCTTTAATTAGGTATTTCGGACAAGTTGATCCGATGTCAAATAAGAATTTTATAGCTAAAGCCAATTAGTAGGTCGGATTTGCCCCACCTTACCCTAAATAAAATTATTTTGACATAGCGCAAATGTCAGACCAATACATCTTTAAAATTCGATTTTCGGACATTCTTTCTACGAATATTAGAAACACTTTTAGTAGCTAAGTAATGGTTATAGGTCTGCTTTTTTGTTATTTTTATTGTAATTATTATTTTTCTTCCTTTTTGTTCTTGTCGCGCTCATGAAAAATTAAAAGATTTAGATTTAGATTTATTAAAAGACTAAGAAGCAACTGTCTAATAGTTCAATTTGATTGGTTTATTATCTTTTTGGTATTTTTTAAGGTATGAAGATTTGCATAAATCGTAACGGCTTGAGGACGCAGATAAACAAACAAAACAGTATGGTCCTGTGATTGCATAACGTAAGATGACGCAAGCAAGCTTACTAGATGGCGCCAGCAGTAACACCAGCTGTTCTGTTTTGTTGCCACAATGAAAATTTAGTCGTCTGTTTTTTATGGAATGATTTGGGGAAAATAAGTTAAGAATGAAAGAAGTACCAAAAATTTTATGGTTGTACTACGAAAATAATAAATAAATAATAAAAAAGTGTTCTTTTAAAATTAAAACTCTTGACGAATGTGTGGCGTTCTATTTAAAATACGAAAAAACTCAAATGCCAATATTAATATTGTTGACTGGATTTTTCACAATACTCAAGGCTTTTCATTTTAGAAAATAAATTTTTTTATTTTGACGGGAATTCGATTTAATATTTCTTTAAATAAAACAATTTTCTGTTGATAATATTTCGAATTTTTAAGAAAAAAAATCCGAAAAATTCTAGTAATATCTCGTAACTTAAAAATAAAATTAATTTTGTTTTTAATTCGAAATGGATTTTTTATATGTTTTGTAGTGTAAATAATATTCGTTGTTCGATTTAATAAGTGTCTTTCTGGTTTTTGTTGCAATAGTTGGCTTTGTCTTCGTTGTAGCTGTCGTTCTGCTTCGTTAGGGTCACCATGTCGCTGCATAAACTTTTGCCCGGCAGCGAAACGGATGTCACTGCAGATAATGTTGCATCAAATGGCTGCGCGCACGTGTGCCAGCTGACATAGCTCACGCCCCATGCCATCGTGCCACCCCTCGTGAAACTTCCACCACCGCACTTGCAAGACCTTCGCTTTGTGCAACGCTTTGTGAAATACCTGGATCCCAAAAAAGTTTTTGGCTTTTGGTAGCGATGCTCATTTCAATGTTGGTTCCAATTGTTTTTTGTTGGTTTGGATTTTGTGTGGTGACATTGGCGCCAGGGTGAGGAGAGTTCAGTTGGGGAAGAGGCGGTTTTTCACTTATTTTCTGGTAGCATAAATTTCATTGCCTCTCGTTGCAACTATTTGAAATTCGGTGGTAGAAATTTAATTTCGTTTCGCTTTCGGTGCTCACTCGCTTCAATAAACCTGCAACTGGCCAATGACAATTTGTGTTATGGTCAGTTTATCAAGATTTTATTTTCATGTTGGTTTTTTTTGTGGTCTATATGGATATATCAAAAAGTTTTTGGTTTCTTTTATTAGTAGTATAGTTACTATTTTTGTTTGCCAAAAGCTTTAACTGCGGTGTTATAAACACGATTTAGTGGAACTTTAGTTAAAGCGTCTATTTAAAAAATTATGTGCCTACAAAAGTTTTTAAGAGCTCCAACTATAAAATTTAACGCTTCGGTTTTAAACTATAGTGAGGAGAACTTATACTTATGCTGTATCTTAGTGGTCTGACTAAGTTGGTTCTTGTATTTACGCCTGCTCGATTCTTTCAGTACTGCGCTCCACTTCAATTTGTTGCTTCTGGACTGCAGATTGTATCCTCTTACCAGTGATTGCCACTAGCCGAAAAAGTATTTTTTAGCTTGTCCAAATTTTCGAAAAGCATCCAAATCATAACAACGAGGCAGAAATGCAAAAGTGCCCGAGTAGCCACGCTTGCAAGTGTCATACGACGAGGTTTGTTTTAGTTAAGAAAAATTTGTTTCAATAATTTACACTAGTTTACAAATTTAAGTGTCATCGAGTGAACCTTCCTCTAAAAGTGTTTCTTAGGATAATTTGGGGTCGAGAAACACGAATATGGCAACCTCTTTTAACCTCTTTAAAATCGGGTAAGAATTGTAGATGCTTAGAACCATGTACGGAAGGTCCAATCTTCACTCAATCACACTTTTGTATAAAAAAAAAAATGTTTTACTCGAAGTTAACCTAACCCAACCTAGTCGTGATTTTTCGTTCATGGTTCCATAACATCTACAGTTCCTATCTGATTTTCAAAGATTTTAGACTCGAAATGTTCGTAAAAGAAGTCTCTTTCAATTTAAAGCTTAACATAATTTTAAAAATTTTTTTTTTCGTTAATAAAAAGCATAAAAAAAATGTGTATTTTTAAAAATTGTCAAAAATTAAACTTTTTTTCGACTTTGGTTGCCTGTAACTTCGATAATTTTTACTGCACATATTATATATCACTAGAAAGAGCACATCAATACCGTTCGATCTAATCATCTTTCATGTCGATACACGTGATATTGACGAATAACTGAAAAAAGTTCCCAAAAATATATTTTTCGAAAATATCTCGAAAACGGTGCTTAAGAAAAAAAAAGGTTGCCATTTTCGTGTTTCTCGCCCCCAAATTATCCTAAAAAAGACTTCTTTAGGAAGGTTCATTTTTCGTGTAAACTAGTGTTATAATAGGTAGCTTCAAATATAGAGTATTTGATATTCGTCAGTACAATATACACTTGCCCATCTTCCAAAGAAATTACAACTTGAATAATCGACCCAACTTCACGAAAACGAAGTTAACGACAAAAAAAAATTCGTTTTACAGAGCACGCAAAAACGAATCCAAACACAATTGTTCCGTTTGTTTTTTTCGTTTTCCGGAGCACGGCTGAATTAAAAAAGAAATCAGGCCTTACTTACTTTTGGCAACAAGCAGCTGTTTAATTTCCTAACACTTTAAACTCTAGATAAAATCAAAAACGGCATGCAAAATATGTACACACTGGTAGAGTTTTGCGCTTTTTATAACCCTGTTTTGGGCAGAAGTGCACTACTCATGGTAGTAAAGGTTTTTGGGTCGTGTAGAAATTCTGCATTTTTTGGCACAAGTTGCTATTGTAAAGATTATATATGTCTACTACCAAATTCTTAACAGATTTCAGAAAAAATTCGAAAAATCTGGAATTTATCGCAGCTAACGAACAATAATATAAAACTGAATGCATGCCATGTTGCCACACATTGAAAGCTCCACACTCACACACACATAAACTCAGACTCATATACACACACAGAAACATATATGAACATACCTGAACTTAAATCAAGTATTTTATTTGCCAAGCACTCGGGCACTGTCAATGGATTCAAAGTGCTAGCGGCGTCGGAACATAAAGGAGAGGCGACCAACCGGACACCCATGATGCTCCAGCTCATGTGAGTGTGTGTGAATGAATGAATGCGAGTGAGTGTGAGTCCGAGTGTGTTGGTTGCTTGATTGACAGACAGCAATGCCAACGGTGACGCCGATGTCGACGAAGTCTTTGGCTGTGGCCATGGCGTTGATGGCAACCAATGAAGCATGCAAACATGAAAGGAAACAATGATGAAGCAACGACCACGACAATGCCAACAAAAAAAAAAAAAAAAAAATGGGAGTTATGGGGGCACGTTGACCGACTATGGGATGCACTAAAACAGCAATTGAAGAACATTTTTCAAAGAACTGAAGGCAGATAAGTAAGTAAGTAGCCTTGTAAAAAAGTAAACATTTCATTATTTGTTAAGATCACATAGCTTAATGGGACTAAAGGATTAAATTTGATAGATATTTTCCTAAAATTTTTTGACTTCTTATACGATTTTGAAAATATTGACATTTATCTACAATTTTTAAATTTCTTAGAAAATTAAAAAAATTTGTACAGCATAGTATTTTTTTTCAATACTTTCAATATATATCGTTATGTTTTGAGATCTAGAGATCAAGTAAACTTTATAAGTACTATGATTTCATTTTTTAATTTAAAAATTAATAAAAAAAAATAAAAAAATATTCAATTTTTGAATAATCAGCAAATCTTTTTTAAATGTTAGCATATTAACAAAAATACTAAAATAATATTAAAATAAAAAATTATCAATAATCCAAATTTTTTTTTTTTTTCAATTTTCGAATAATCTGAAATTTTTTTTAAGTGTTACCATATTGCTGCATACAGCTAGCTTTGCTTTCATTAAAAAAAATTAACGAAAATTCACAAGTAAAAAATTCATCGAAATCGACGGAAATTGATTCCGGGAGTGTCCCGCTTCACTTATTTTTGGCCGTAGATATTAAAGTTATAATTTGAAATTTTTTACAAAAAACATTAGGTGAAAAAATTCATCATCGTCATCATTGGCTATGGGATCCGTATCGAATTTTGGCCTCCTGTAGAGCACGCTTCCTTTTGGATGCTGGTTCACCCATGTACACTTTCTTTGTAGGTTTTTCTTCAAAATTTCAGGCTAAAAACTTAGTTAAGATAAAGGTAACAAATTAAGTTGTGCCGGGGCTTAAAGTTGGTACGCCAGCCACCAGAATTGAGTGTTGGACATTCTTTAAAGCCTTTCTGGAAAATGTTGTACTTCGCTTTAATCTGAGTTAATTGTTTTGTATTAGAAAGTCTGAGAATTCCATTTTCATGTTTCATGTAAGCATTTTTATCTACTATGAAAACCTTAGGTGAAATAAAATCACTTTTTTTATATTGTTGAAAATACGAGGGTAGCTAAGTTGGTAGAGTTAAAAAGTTTAAAGTTAAGTTAAGTACATTTTTTTGTATTATAAAGTCAGAGAATTCCATTTTCATATTTCATGTGAGCGTTTTTATCTACTATGAAAACCTTAGGTGAAATAAAATCACTTTTCTTATATTGCTTAAAATACGAGGGTAGCTTAGTTGGTAGAGTTGTGGATTCTAAACTTTTAAAGTCGGCTCAAGTCCCAGTTTCGATTCTCAGTCGGGAAAAATTTGTTTTTACTATTTAAAAAATGTATATTGTGGAGTTTTTTGTTGAAGTAGTAACTCTCCCGTGTCCTATTCCTCGTACTGCTCTAAGATAATGGCTTCAGAAACTTTTAGGTTTTTTTAAGTACGAGTGTGAAATATTGAAGTATATCGAGCATCCATCAGTGAATATGTAGATGAGTCTTAAAGTGCCTTGTACTTATCTGTTTTTACCTTAGTTGGCAATTATTTGGAATACAAACATATTTGATATATATGGAAGGCTCTTTTAATTTCATCCGATTGTACAGCATAATATTCTTAATAACAAGTTTCGACCAGATGGACGTTATACGTACGGGTTACTGCGTTAGATCTTAACCAAAGTCGACAGAGTACCCTGTATCCGGTTAAAACGGACGTGTTGGATAAATTTAGTATCTATAGCTCTTAAGGTCTTTAAGATTACCGCTTTCATCCAGACGAATGGACTTCGGTCAACCGCTGCTACCCAAGGACATCGTATTCCAACTATTGGCTGTTAGATGCCTTTATATGTACTCCATGTACCATTATTCAAGGATACAGAGTATTAAAAACACCAGCAATGACTGGCACAAAAAAAAGGAAAGCCAAAAAAAACGCAGGAACAACAGCAACAACAACGACAAAGCGACAAACAAATCGACAACGGATGTTGATTGACTTTTGTTTAAAATTTTGCGTACGGAAGTTTGATAAACGAAAATGGCGCCGCACCATTTTGCTTTTTGTTATTGTTGTTATTGTATGTTGTATTAGCAGATCAAGCTTAAAGCCTCGACCTATAAATTTGCATAGCGTACACATTGCGTATACGCAACGTGGCAACAAAATGACTTGCCAAAGTACGTCAAGCATCTAAAAAAGTTGCCCTCATTTTTGCTGCTGCTGCTTCTTCTTTTTTTTTACGCTTTTGATTAGGGTTACAAGCATTTGCTTAAAAAATAATTATTATAGCTTATACGTAGTCTCAGTTGGCAGTTCAATTTTATGATAAGGTTGACTAAATTTCTGATTAAACACCTGCACCCATCTTTGATTCGGCCTTAAAAAGTTGTGGGTGCGAATTTACTTTAAGATTTGTTAATATTTAACTTACAATTAGGACAGCAGATCCTTTGAAATTTTCGGGGCTTAGCTTTGCTTGACGGATTTGTAGCAAAGTCAAAAGTTGAGATTTTGGTTAAGGAAAGCGGCTGCATGGGTCAATGAACTGAAGGCTTGGGTTCACAGCTAAGTTCAATGCCATTTAGTTGACATTTCACCTTTTTCATTATAATCGTATTTTTGGGAATTTTGCAGAGAGCACAGAAATTATATTAACAGAGAGAAATCAGCAAAACAAAGCTAAAAGTCAAAGATTTTTGTAGACAGCTGTTTTTATTTAAATATAAAAGATTTACTTTGTGTATGTCAATCAAATGTACATATAAGACATTTATAAGACGCATGAGTGATCTGTTAAGATGTGAGCCAGTATTAAAGTAAATTATGTACGAGGTATTAATAAACATAATTGGAAAAGTAAATTTTGTGTACTATATAGCTGTGTATAATTAATAAATGCTACATTATTTTTTAATTACTCTTTAAGCCAAAAAATAAAGTCCATACAAACATGCAGCAAGTGAGCCCATATCAGAAAATTCTTTGTTATCCTTGTAGAAACTTGCTTAAAATATATATTGTATGTTCCGTATATAATATACACAACACCCTTGTGATTCATTTGCTGCCCAACAAATCAAATGAAAATCGATTTACCAAGATGATCTTATGTGATTGCTCAGGAACGGACTACAACGAAACCATTAACAGCACAACTCTTAACTACAGTCCTCGAACTTGATTGTTTTTATTTTCTCTCAAAAGGAAAAACGTGCACCAACTACTTTTGTATTTATATGCATTGACTAACTGAGAATTGGCTTTCAATGCCTTTAATTGCCATTGAATCGTATCTCTAATGAGCCACTTGGGCGTCATTTGGTTCTATATAATTGTCGCAACAGTCGCGTACTACACATTAAATGTAACTAAATCACAGCAAATAAACATAAACACTTGTGTTTAGCCAGTGCTGGGTATAGAGGGGTAGCTTGGAGCAACAATTATTTCCACATAAGTTTTTAAGTTTAAAAAAAACAAAAACTTTTTGTTAGCATCACAAGAAATGTTTTACTTTTCTGGGTATAAAATCGTTTTATTAAAATTTTTACGGAATTTTACTTTAATTTTGAAGATTTTTGAATTTAGTCTCTCATTACTTCTTCATTAACTTTAACCAGAATTCTTGAATTTTGTTCTGTTTTTATTTTAATATTAATAATCAGTTAAAGCTGAAAATGAATTTTGAAAAAATTCTTTCCAAATTCATTTGTGTTCTAACTGCACTGGATTTATACTGCCATTGTTAGGCCGATCCTCCTCTACGGAGTCTCTATTTGGTGGCCCACACTGGAAAAGAAAACCAACATAAAAAAACTGATTAAGGTTCAGCGAACCGCAGAATTAACCATCAGTGGTGCACTATGCTCGACCCCAAACGAGGCCTTAGACGCTATACTGAACCTCCAGCCTGTGGACAAGGTGGGTAAACAATCAGCCGTTCTTTCAGCTCTACGAATGAGAGAGGCGAAAAAATGGAATGACCTGGACTTTGGTCACGCAAGGATTCTTAAGGGAAACCCGCTAATACCTAAGGGCACAGACTACTGTACCCCATAGGAACACTTTATAACCACATTTGAGACACATTTCCCAACCAGGGAGGAGTGGAATGTTGGTGTACCAGGCCCAGCGGACTCAACAAGAATCTTCACGGACGGTTCCAAGTTAGACGACCGCGTTGGCGGAGGCGTCTACATTGAAGAACATGACGTAAGAGTATCTTTTAGACTTCCTGACCACTGCAGTGTCTTCCAAGCTGAGGTCACGGCAATCCAGGAGGCCCTTTCAATAGTAAAAAATCTACAAATAGGTAGCAACTATATCTGTATTTATTCAGATAGCCAGGCGGCTATTAAGTCTCTCGCAATTACCGGACACTGGCTGGTGGGCACCCATGCATCAAGGCTCAACGCACCTCACAACGACTTCTGTAGAAGTTATGGAGATGAGGAGGAGCTGAAAACGATGGAGCACTTCTTCTGTCACTGCCCCGGGCTGTGTAGGACAAGGCTCCGATTCCTTAAATCATACTTTCTAAATGACCTATCCCAGCTCTCAGGAATGAGTCCGCCGGATGGGCGTGACTCTTTAGATCATGTAGGTGACCTCCTGAGTGGGGGAAGGGTGGTGAAAGGTCCACCCAGCGGTACCACAACGGGCCAAACTTCTGGCCTAAGTGAGTCGGAACATCTGGTCCCGACTGCCGCCATAACCTAACCTAACCTAACTGCATACAAAGTTCAATTAAAATGAAATAAATTTTCAAAAAAAAAATCATTCTACAAAAAAATGAAACTTTTAATATTCTCTAAATTTATTAAAAAAAAAAATTTTTTTATTATTTCTAAAGAAATGATTTTTTTTTAATTTATAAAATTAAATAAAAAAATTAAAAAAAAAAAAATAAGTTGAAGAAATAAGGAAATTTAAAAGTTTTTTAATAATTCTTTGATTTTCTTAAATTTTTTTTATGCGAATCTCAAATAAGATATTCAGCCGTGCTACGGAAACCGAGAAATCTAAACCGAACAATTTTACTCGGATTCGGTTTTGCCTGCTCCGGAAACCGAATTTTTTGTCGATAATTTCCCTTTCTAATTTCTTTCTTTCTTGTTAAAAATAGTAAACATTGCAAAAATGCCATTTATTTTCTCAATTGGAAGAATCATGTTCTACTCGCTGCTTTTGTGTTTTTCCCTGCAATAAATATATTTTTTAGCATTAAATTCTTTTGATTAAATTTGTACTTAAATTGTGATACAAAACAGCTGCCGGTTTCAAGCCACATGAAAAACTCGGTTTGTTGGAAATTCGGTTTCAAAACGAATTCGAATAAAATGTTCGGATTCGGTTTCCGGAGAACGGCTGAATATTTCCCTTCTAATAAAAATAGCTAAAACGTTAAATTTTACTAAAAAAAATTGAGAAAATAAATGGCTTTAATTTTCAATAAAAATCTGTCAGCTGTTTGGTGCAAGGAAAATATGAGATTTTGTCACAAAGAGTAATCGAATTTATCGAAAAGTGTAAAGCAAATATGAAAAGTTATCGACAACAAAAAATGTGAAATGGGGGCAAGCAAAATTGAAATCGTTTAAAATTCGTTTGTTTTGTTCGTTTTGTGAAATTCGCAGCACAGCTGATGGTTAGTCTTTATACATATATGGTAAATAAAAAATATTACCCTCAATTTCCACTCAGTGAATTATTATTCAAAATATTTAAAAGAGTTTTCTTGAAACTGCATACAGGACATATTTGCCAACTTTCATGTTCTTGGTTCCAACTACCTCAAAAATGTAAAAAATATACCTCATTATTTTCCACGTTATATACACAAATTGATTTTGAAGTCGAAAGGATGACAAAATATATTCGATTGCTACTATTTGGCGCCTATAAATCCAAAACGATAAAAGTGATTTCTTTAATGCCCAAAAATTGCAAGTTATGCCATGTTGTAGCTTGAGTTGAAAAAATTAAGAGCGTTTGAACTTCTTCTTCTTTACTATAGGTCATCTGCTATTCTTATCAAGCTATGAATGTTTTAAAAATACTTAAAAGTAACGCTAGATCGTCTAAAAGTTTGATAATCCTTGGGACATAATAATGTAACAGTGTCTTCTGAAAAAAGAATATTTTTTAGTTTTATAAAACACGAAAAAATCCATGTTCTACTCTAATACTTAGAAGACTTAGTCGAGAATTTTTGTAAGAAAATAAAACGGTCACCAATTCATTTGCGTTTTTCTAGCACATAGTAATTAAATTCGAGAAATGAAAATAAAATTTCCCCTTTCGCAAAAACTGTCTACGTCACTGTCTTTCGCTCACTCTCTCTTTAAACAGCTGTACGATAAGTTTGCCAGACACTGCCTATCAGTTGTTGTCGTTTAGTCTTATAATGCACACCCGTCTGTTGATTGCACTCGTTCTACTTATAAGTCGACACTCGAATGCACTTACACAGCATCCTCAGCATCCTCAAGTGAGAGATGTCAACTGGACCGAGCTGATTGAACTCGAGCTGAAGAGTACGCCCAACAAATTGGCCTATTGCCGTGAGTTGAAATTGGAGTTGGGTGCAATATTGCAGCAAACTCTTTGTGCGGATATATTTGCCATGCAAGATGAGCTGCCTGTAATTGGTAGGATGCTCTTGGAATCGACTCAAAAATGCAGAAGTAGCTGGAAGCAAGTTGGTAGACGTTGTCGCCAGAGAGCCTAATCTTAAGTTACACAATAAATTGTCTTGTGATAGGGAGTGGCATGAAGTAAAATAAAAATTTGTGATTTTGTAACTTCGAATATATATAATACAAATATTTTCTATATTTTTGTTAGATAGAAAAGCTTGCAAATACTATGCATGTATGACTACTAAATTTTACAAAGTTTATATTTTTTATTATTGTTTAAAATTTTTTGTACTCGATTGTAAGAATTAGAACTACTAAGTGTTGATCACATATATGTGACTACCCTTAAAATATGTAACTTGATTTAAAAGAAGATTTTTAATTTGTCGGTTTTCTTCCAAGGACTCTTGAAGTATCAAGGGAAAGCTAGTAAAGTGCAGTTTACATAACTACTTCAAACTTATTATATGCACCGTGGTTGAAAAGATATTAAAATTACATTTTTTTTTAATTTTAAATATAAAAAAACTAAATGAAAATAAAAAATTAATTCAATTTTTACTTTATCTTAATATTAATTATGCTTATGTTAAGAGTAAGAACCTTTCTATTTAAATATTATTCGTATTGAAAAAATTATATTTTTAATACACCTAAGTCACTCGCGCTGAGGGACGTTCTAAAAACTTTAAACGCGTTTTTCTCGGAACCATGTTTTTCATCCGCATTTCAAGCATAACTCTTGATCTATTGTTCCGATTCCCTTCATTTAAACCATATTTGAAAGGATATAATTATGCCTTATACTAACAATATACATGAAAAAGTGTTAAATTGTTATTTTTAAGCAAGGTCAAATCACAAAAAAAGTGAAAAAAAACAAATTTTTTTTTCGATCGTCCACATTTTAGTTAATTTTTCGTCAAAACTCATTATGATTTAGTATAAGGCATAGAGAATTTCATTTACTTCAATAAACAAAAAACATTTTTCATTTCGGTTCACTACAAGAGGCTGGAGATCTGAAATGCGGGGACGATATTCTGCGGGCAGAGGCAGACAAGAGCCGCCATTTTGAATTTCGTCGCGAAAAAAATTTTCAATTATTGTATTTATTATTTTTTAATAAAAATCGCATTTAACAATCAAAACAGGAAGTTTGTATGTCTTTTCCTCATGGCACCAATAATTCCCAAACTTTGCCTTCTTTTTGGCCAAATTTGAAAGAACCTCCCCTTAAACAAACGACGAATTACACAGGCCTACAAATACCGGGGGCATGTCAGTAGTTGGAAAGCTAAGGGTCATTTTCAAAGTAATTTGCTGCGTAGTCCGGGGTCAGAATTTGCCCATCACATCAAGATTTTGAGATATTTGTGGATATTTACCCGAAAAACTGCGTTTTTTCCTACTTTTGAGTTCGAAGTTACGTCGTTTCGGATTCGGATTCTACGCGGCAAATTATTTCCAAAATGACCCTTAGCTTTCAAACAACTAAACCATGTTGACCTGTGTTATCCATCAAAACTTTAGGTTTTGAGAAAAATTGACATTTTGTACTTTTTACAAAAATTCCAGTTATTTACACATTTTTCTCCGATTTTGATAAACAACCATTAATTTTGTTTGCAATCGTTTGAACTTTACGAGCCATGATAAAACTGTATGAACTTTTTTTTTTAATTTTTGAATTTACGTTCGAAATAGAATTTTTTTCCAAACTTTGCTACAAATTACGAAAAATTTCATATGAATGACAAAAATATCTTTTGAGTATAATCGATGTGTAATTCAATTATCTACAGTTTAGTACAAAAATTATCCAAATCAGTTTAGTACAACCAGAGATTTTTGCTTTTAAGTAAAGACACTTTTTTTTTTAATTTCGAAAAATGTTTTTTTTTTGATATATCTCGAAATCCGTTGCATGAAAAAATTTTTGGGCTTCATTTTCGGTTAAGCATACCATTTTACTACGGAAATGATTTAAACATGTTGAGGATACCAACATTTTGTAAAATTTTGTTAACTAGTGTTATTGAAAAATAAGAGCTACTGTATGATTTTTAAACAACATATATTGATATTAAAGTATTATCTAATTTGTTTTTAGTTTTAGATAAAATAGTAAGATATTCTTAGCTAAAAAATATACATTTTTATTGTTTTTTGTATTTCATTAAAATATAATGATGTAGGGTGGTTTGCATATATATAAAATATTTATTTTTCGTTTAGATTTTTTTCGACTCCATAAGTCTTATTGGCCATCCCTGGTTAGCATGGTATTTATACGCTGTACCGTATGGTACAAAGGGTATATTAAGTTTGTGCAAGCCGAAATTGTATGCAACATACAGAAGGAGACGTCGGAGACCCCCCAAAGTTACCTAAAGTATGATCAAAGTGACTAGAGAAGTCGATATACCTATGTCCGTCTGTCTGTCCGTCTGTCTGTATGAACGCCTAGATCTCAGAGATGGTAAGACATAGTGCATCCAAATTTTCAGATTAGATGCGCTATTATGTCAGGGGATGCAAGTTTATTTTATATTTTTGATATCGGGGTTATATTATATAGCTCCCATAGGGGTGTTTCAGAGGACCTCGAAAAAAACCAAAAGTTTTAGATGAATAATTCGTTTGTTTATGAAGATATCGTAACCAAATTTGGCACTCAACCGTTTTTTAGAGTTCCCAAGCACTGTACCAAATTTAATAAAATTTTTTAAATCGGTTGACTATATCATATAGCTCCCATAGGACCAATCGGTCAAGAAAACGTTTTTTCTACAAAATTCGCTGTGTTTCGTTTGTTTGTGAAGATATTGTAACCAAATTTGGCATTCGGAAGTTTTTTAGAGTACCCAAGCACTGCAGCAAGTTTGATCAAAATCGGTTGAATAAACCATATACCTCCCATAGGAACGATCGGTCAAAAACACATTTTTGGTTAAAAATTCGTCTGTTTTTGGTTGTTTATGAAGGTATCGTAATCTAATTTGGCAATCGAATGTCTTTTGGTGTTCTTAAGCAATTAACTGGATTTAATTGCAAGCAGTGGTACAGGGTATCCCAAAGTCGTCCTTTTATATAAATTTTTTTGCAAAAAGTTCAAAGTTAAGCAAAAACATTTACATATGTATATTAAAAAAAAATTCCAGCTCAGTGTAAAAATTTATTGTCAGTTATAAAAATACGAATATTAGCTTGAACCTGACTTACTACCCCTGGTTTGGTTCGTCTATGCATTTTTTAAAGCAAATTCTTATAAATATTTTATATTCTTTGCATTTATTTATTGAAAATGAAAATTTCAAATAAAAATTTTAAATATTTTAAATAAAGTAAAATCTAAAGCAAGCAAAAAATGTGTAGAAAAATGTTGATTTAAGTGAAACTGCGTTTATTAAATTCGGTTTAGTTGTTCGTTTTATAAATAAAATTTGTTAAAATTTTTATTACCTTTAAATGCATTTATTTCATTTAATTTGTTTTTTTTTTCGTAGCTATATATTTGGAATTTACGACACTTTAATTGGTGTTTATTTTATTCGATTAAAATATTTCCTATTGCAAATTATTACGCTTAATTTATGCATATTATGCATAATATAAATTTCTATGCTTTGATATAATATTATCATTGATATACATTTTTTAACAAAATTGCCATAAATATTAAGCAATTTGTTGCTACACTTTTTGTTGGCTATTATTTATTACATAAATTGCTTATGTGCGTTATAATTAAAAAATATTTTGTTTTATTTTTTTTTTGGTTTGATGTTGTAAATCAAGGCTGACAAAAAATAAACAAATTAAACAGTTTGTCGTTTTCAATAAAATACGACTCTTAGTTTTTTAGTATGGTATATTGTTTTTTTTAACTCGGTTACTTTTCACGCAAAATTGGTTTTTCCGTTTTTCACACCTCTTTATCTTTGGTTTTTCCTTTCACTATTGTCCTTTTACAATATTATTTGTTAGGCCGCATTTTTTTACGGTTTTGACTTTGCTTGCGCATTTTCATTACGCGGTATCCTTTTTTTTTCGTCCTTTTCTTGTTGACAATGCGGGAAAATTGCATTCGGTGGCAGTGATAGTAACAAAATGGCGGACAAATGGCGGAACTGCCGGACTCACTGAGTGAATGCATGCAATCGATTGTAAATTGCATCGTTATATTATTTAATAACGAGCCTGGTGCAAACTTTTGCTCTTATGCCGCAGGACGCCTCTGTCTGTGTCTGTCATATTTGCGGAAAAGTGTTGAAAAAAATAAAGAAAATATTTGACAGGCAATATAAATTTTAAATTCGTGTGTGAAATGTTGCAAATTGCAATGCAAGTTTGTAAATTACAGACACAAGATCGTTTGTTTGATGGCTCGTGAAGGATTTTATAGTTATTGAGCCAAGTTATGGATAAATTAAACTCGTAAATGTTTTTTTTTTTCAGATTTGAGCGAAAATGTTTTGTTTTTTTAACACATGAACAAAAAATTATATTCAGAAATGAAGTTTACTACTTATATAGGCAATTCCATTTTGGCGTGACGTTACGCTTGTTTGACAAAGTATGATAAAAAAATAAGCACAAACTAACTTTATACTAACGTAGCAATTATAATATAATTACTAAAAAAACGAAAGCAATCGGTCTTAATTTAAAAGATACCAACAAAAATACGCTTGGCGTTACGTTACAATAAATAAAAGTGAGCTTTGGCTTACCTTACAAATATGTATACATATTTATGCGAATCGGCCAAGTCTTTTGTTTTAAAACTATTTAAGTATTATAATTAAAAAACTATTTCTTTTTGGTAGCGTTAATTAAGTTTCCATTAAATGAATTTTGTTAAAAACTTGGTTTTTACTTTTTTTTAACAAAAATTGTATCTGGCTTTACGTCATATTGCGTGACGTTTCTTCAATTTTCATTAAACGTTTTTTGTTCACTTTTTTTCGCATCATTAAAAAACTAAATTTTATCTGGCGTGACGTTATTTTGCATGTCTGTTATAAAATTTTCAATTATTTTTTTTTTTTTAATTTTTTTTTTAAACTTCCATTTTGGCTTCAATATTATCTATGAATATATTTCCTTTAAAAAAAAGATAATATAATTGTCAAAATTCTTAATTCATTTTTAATTATTAGTTGCTTTTACAAATCCAAAAATCTGCCGAAAATATGAAATCTTAGCTTTGTGGCCAGATTTCTCACCATGCACAATGGGTCCGCGTAGCCAGATTTTGGCTAAAAGTCCCTCAGAAGAAAGTAAAAATTTGGACAAAATGACAATTTAATATGATTTTACACATATTAAGATATCGTGTGAAAAAAAAAATTATTATATTATAATTAGTGGTTTTTAAGTTATTGGCGCTAGAACCATCCCAGATAATTTATTTTATCTCCATAATTGTACTGGCTAAGGAGATCTAGAGCTAGTAGAGAGCACAATAGATCCTAGGGGTCGCAGTGCAGTTTTCCCCTTACAATTATTATTATTAAGTTATTGGCAATCAAAGTTGACATTTTGTATTTTATGAGCTTTCGTGATAATTTACTATTAATTTATTTATTATAAATATTACTTCAGAAAAAAAATAAAATTGAGCTTAAAAACATTTTGGTTTTAAATATATTCGAGTAGTTTTAAAGATTTTGTTGGTTTTTTCATTATTTGGCTAATTTGCTTTAAGGGTACATCCGACTACCTTTCGATATTTGATCGAAAAAAATTTTATAAATTTCTTTATATATTTTACAAGAAAATGTAATTCTTCACGATTTTCGGAAATTGAATTTTGTATCTAAAAGTTGAATTTTAAAAATTGACCCCCAGGAAATTTTACAATTTTTTGAATTTCTTAGCTGCCTAAAAGTATGCTTTAATAACAATTTTTTCAAAAGTCGCACTAAAATTAAAAAAAATTTACAATTTGAAAATTTTATAGCATACTAACAACGATGCAAATCAAAAAATGTACGTCGAAAAAACGTAAAAATTTAAAGTGGATTTGTGAAATTTTTTTTTTTATTGGTGTTGTTTTCTTTTTGTAATGGGCTTGGAATGCTGAAACTGTTTGGCGCTATAACTCCAAGGCCATTCAATATTTTGGGTACAGTCTATTTCTTCAATGTATGTGGAGCTCATATCTACCTCTGTTTGATATATGGTCCTATTCTAATTTTGTAATTAAGTTAAAAACTTTTTTGGGTTTTTTTTAAATTTTTTCAAATTTTGGTCTAGATTATCTATATCTGAAAAAAATCTCAAACTTCACAGAAAAATAGTTCAATCCTTTAGGAAGACGTGTGTGAAATTTCATCACTCCATAAAAATGATTATGGAAATGACAGGGTTTTGTCCAAAATATGAAAATCTGGACCCACAGTGCCTCCAACAGAGCTCTTTAATTTAATATTCTTTAGCTGAAATTTTCAAAAAAAAAATGTTCACTGTATTTTGAGTGCCAATTTTAAAATATTTGTTCACATTGTTTCAAATCCACTAAATGTAAAAATTGAACATAAAAAACAAAAGTAAACCTTATGTAATCTAATTTGAAACTTTAAAAGAAAATCTAATTTATTTTAATATATTGCGATGCCATAGATATCACTTAGCTACTGTACACGGCGTTATCCTGCAGAACTCAGTCTCTCAGTGACCCACATCTTAGACGTCCGTCTAACTAAAGCAACTCCATTTGTCTAATGCATAAATCCTTGATGTTAATTTACTTCAAAAACTGCCATCAACACTTGTTAGAGATACAATCTAACGATGTCAGGATTCTATCTTGTTGCACGTGTCGTGTCCTGCCAGGCAGTCAAATCGCAGCATGAAATTCATTTGGATTAAATTAAGGATTAAGGTAACTTTTTTCAAAAGGAACAGCAGCAGCAGCATCAAGAAAGGCAACCGTAGAAAAGTTTATAGCATTTTTATACGAGTTTTTCAGCCGTGTCGGTATATCACCGCCGTCCATCCCAACCCCCCCGCAGCCACTGTAGTGCTGCCCCTTACAAGTTGCACTTAAGCGTTTAAGCAAATTTAAAAACTTGTTAAGCTTTATAATGAAACAATTTTGCAGCATTGTGTATAAAGCACTCACAATCAGACGTTTACTGGAGTTTGGCTTTTAGCCAACTCTTGAGCTTGGCCAACGCTTAAGCTGTCCATTGGACTTTTTATTGGCTCTTTGTGAGCATTAACTTTAACTGGCTTGATTTTATTAATTAGTTGTGGGGGCATCCCCCCTCAATTTCACTCACGCTTTATCTCTTTATGGCATAAAATCAAATGAGTTAAGCTTGGTAAGGCGACAGTTTCACTTAGCCGACTAATGACTCCAAGACTCCAAGAAGTCGACAATAACAACAACAAGAACAATAGCAACAATGACAACAACAACAATGACTCTTAAAGCCCTTTCATGATAATAGGCGCCATGTGCTAGGCCCACTCCAGTAGACTCATTATAGCCTGCCTTTGTTAAATTTTTACATTTTTATACACTAAATTTATGGAATAAAAGGTTATATTAGATTTGTGCAAACATATATAACAGGCGGAAGGAAGCTTTTTCTACGCCAGTGTATATGGATATTCACATATAAGTACGTCTGCCGGTACGATAGCAGACATGCTTAAAACTATGATAGCTTGGAGCAGAAATGTTAATCAGAAAATGTGCATTTCGATTAATAATTTTATCGATTTCGATAGCTGCCAGATTTTTGAGAATCTTACAGACTAGTTGACCTGAAACTTTATTGGAGCTATATGTCACGATTACACGAACAAAGTTTGACAAGCCTAAAATTTGTTTTTATCCTTTCCTTATGAACTTTTTAACATTTTAACTATAGGGTGGGCCATCAAACTTGCATTTGGTATATACATTTGCCCAATTTCGTTGGAAAATATACGAATAAATGCAATTAACAATCAAACTAACAGATGGCCCACCCTATATAAGAAAGTACAAAATTTATTTAAAAAAAATGTGGTACAGTCGAGGCGGTGCCCGACAGTGGAATACAATACAGTTTATTGGCAAGGGGAGGTGAAATTTGTACATTTTTGACTATAACTTCTGTTGTATTTGTCCGATTTTGTACAATGTTGCATGTAACTACAACGCATCGCTTCGTTAAATTTCAGATGAAAATACTTAACGGTGTGGCTAAAAACCGCGAAACTCTACTGCGGGGGAACGGGGGAAGATATTGACATGATTCAACAAACTTCATCTTCTTAGGAAATATGCGCACCAGCTGGTAAAGTTTCGTGTCTCTAGCTCTTATAGTCTCCGAGATCTAGGCGTTCATACGGACGGACAGACGGACGGACGGACATGGCTCAATCGCTACCCGAGGTTATGATAAGCATTTTGGTATAAAGGACTTGGGGTCTGCCACGCCTCCTTCTGTCCGTTACATACATTGCACAAATATAGTATACCCTTTGTACCTATAGGCACAGGGTATGAAAAGTATAAAATAATCTTTACAATAATAAACGAAAATTATTAAAAAAATCTTCAATATATGTTTTTTATAAGAAAGTCTGGACTTTATTTGTGATTCCATAAATCGAGAACGGATGGTTGGGAATTTTTTGTTGCATTTTTATCTCATGGAAAATGCCAAATTGATTACTTGCAGAATTTTAAAAAATTTTATCTAGAGCAAATCTAAGGCAACAAATTTTTTTTAATAATGATTTACGATGATTTTTTTTTGAAGAAAACATTTTTTCGATAGGTGGAAACCCGCAAATAATATGACGTTCAACTGCTAGACGTAGGTTAGGTTAGGTTAGGGCGGCAGACGTCCCAACTCACTTAAGCCAAAGAATTGGCCCGTTGTGATACAGCTAGGTAGACCTTACACCATCCATCCCCCCACTCAGGAGGTCCCCTATATGATCTTAAAGTCACGTCCATCTGGCGGCCTGAATAAACCTCGATAGGCTTCTTGGACTCTTTTCTGAGAGCTGGTATAGGTCATTAAAGAAGTATGATTTGAGGAATCGGAGCCTTGTCTTACACAGCCCGGGGCAGTGACAGAAGAAGCGCGTCAGCGTTTCCAGCTCCTGCTCATCTCCACAACTTCTACACAAGTCATTGTGAGGTGCGTTGAGCCTTGATGCATGGGTACCCACCAGCCAGTTTCCGGTAATTGCCCGCATTGCTGTCGAGCACTGAGCTCTTTTTAGACCACAAAGTATCTTCGTTCTTTTTCTGCAGTATACCGGCCAAGTCTGCCGTGAAATTCTGCACGTGTTCGATATTCCACGCTTGATTTGCAGCTAGAGCAAAGTGGTTTTTAATGCTCAATTTACAGCTGGCCATAGGTATACCCAGACGCTCTTTGTCCTGAAGGAGGATGCTGGTAGTTCCTCTTCTTGCCAGTTCATCCACAATGCAATTGCCCTCAATATCCCTGTGTCCCGGGACCCAGATGAGGTGGATCGAAAACTGTTTTGCCATCTCCTCCAGAGATGAGCAACAGTTGTTCACTGACTTTTTACATGATGTCATGGAGGCGAGAAACTAATAGCCGCCTGGCTATCTGAGTAAATACAGATAATGTTGCTACCTATTGGTAAGTTTTTTATTATCGAGACGGCCGGATTGCCGTGACTTAACGCGGTCGTCTAACTTGGAACCGTCCGTGAAGATTTTTGTTGAGCCTTTTATGCCCGGTATACCAACCTTCCATTCCTCACAGGTTGGAAAATGGTACTCGAATGTAGTTATAAAGTGTTCCTGTGGGGTGCAGTAGTCCGTACCCTCAGGAATTAGAGAGTTTCCCTTTAGAATCCTTGAGTGACCGAGGTCTAGGTCTCGCCTCTCTCATACGTAGAGCTGATAGAACGGCTGCTTGTTCACCCACTTTGTCCAGAGGCAAGAGGTTCAGGATGGCATCTAATGCTTCATTTGGGGTCGAGCATAGTGCCCATTTTTCTCGCCAACTTTTCGCTATCTTTTCATCATATCATATTTCATATCTTTAACATCGGTGTGTTGCATTAGAAGACGTATTGTTATCTTTTTTTGTGTGTTTTTTTTGAAAGAAAACATCTGGTCGATAAGTAGATTAATATATTATATTTAATTGTAGAAAGGTTATGTACGACAGCGGAATTAAATTTGAGAAAAGCGCAAAGTGCACGTCGCAAAGACGTATAGTTGTCTTATGTGGGATTTTTTGAAAGAAAACATTTTGCAATGGATGGGCTAATATGTTTAACCCCAATAAAGATGGATGACAGAGATACGTAGACGTTTTCATTTTTTTACTCGCCAGCTTTACGATGGTAGTTGTTTTACATCGGTGAGTTGAATTAAAATGGAGAAATGCGCAAAGTCTACGTCGCAGAGACGTATCGTTAGCTTTTGTGTGATATTTGTGATTTTTAGCTTGATGAGTTTTAAGGGCGAAAAAGACAAGACAAAAGGTTTACTGGTTTAATAGAAGCAACGTAAGTAACGTAAGTAAAAGCGAAAATGTTTCCCACGAATAACATACTTATACCCATAAAGAGTATTTCGAAGTCAATCATTCTCGACTTTATTTTACGCATTTTTTGCTTTGTTGTTGTTTTTGTTGATTCTGCATAAACAACAAACCACAAAGGACACCTGCTTGTATATTAAATTTTCCAAGCACACAATGAAAACACAGTGAGAAATTAAAAAACCTCAACAGAATAATTCAATTACATAATTTTGACCTTTTTTGACCCCGAGGAGGGAGGTAGCCCAAAAAAAAAAAAACAGCTCCAAATCCCGTGTGCTTCCTGTTCACGTTTCTTTTGTGTGCTTTGTTTGTTTGATTTAAATGATTTTATTGTTAATTTAAATAATAGTCAAGTGCGGTTCTTGAATAGACAATGGAAACAGCAATGGTAGCAATTGTTGCTTTTGTTTTTGTAGCATTTTCCAGAGCCTTAAACTTCTGATTAAAGCTCATGAATAAAAGAAATCGTTTTAAATTTGGGCTTGGGCAGATGACAGACACTGAAAAAGACGTCTATCTATAAACCAAATGCTGTTTAAAAGCTGTAAAATTAGATCAGAAATCATTGATTTAAGTCAATAAGTAGTAGATATCCTTACAAATGTTGAAAAATGTGAAATCGTTTAGTAAACGAACACCTTGTGCAGATCAATGCATGAAAATAAAAGCCAATAAGCGTGGCCAAAGTAATACATATAAAAATATCGGCAAGTCATACTATAAAAAAATAAACTATCGATAAAAAAATACGCATAAAAATCTTGGGCCGAACACGTGCCTGCGATTACAGCAAAAATGTAAACTATATGCTTTTTCAATAAATAAATGAAAACAATCATGTTTAAAGTGAAATGTCTTTTGTACGAAGCAGCAGCATAAAAAGAGAATAAAAAAAATAATCGAAGCGACAAGACGTGGCGTATGCGTAATATTGTTAGAAGAGCAATTGGGAAAGTCTCAAAGTGTACATTTTTGAAACTTTAAATCACAATTTTATAGAGTTTGTAGCGATTAACTTTGTAATTTAGCTATTGGATTATAGCCTTAGTTTTAAGTAGGCTGATTACCAATAAACACAAAAAAAAAAAATCAAACACAAAAACATCATTAAAGTAACAGTGCGGATGTGTAATAGTGAACAGAAACTTTTCTGCTGCAATATTATTGTTGGCTGTTAAAAAACTTTAAACCATAGATAAATTTCATATGCATTCAAAAAAAAAAACAGTGCGTATGCGTAATATTGCTGCTTTATTTTTTGTGTGGAAAACCAACTTCAAACCATAACTTTGATATGTTGTGACGTAAGTAAATATTTATAAATGATTTCAATAAATAAATTGTATATTTATAAATATGGTTTCATTGGATGCAAGACAAATAAATAATACAACTATAAACAGTCAAATTATTATTTCGTTTCTGAAATAATATCAATATTTAAATGTACGTATTTATTTACGTTTATATATTTTGGCAAAAACTTCACATTTATAAAAATAAAAAAAAAATTTAAAAAATGTAAATATTGTGTTTCGCACTTTTTTCTATTAGAGCCTGAAGTGAGCTGTGAACTGACTCGCGAACTCGACAAACATTTTTATGAGATTTTTTTGAGGCTGGCGTTTCTTTGAACGTTGGATTCGGAAAACATATAATAATATTGGTCTGACCCTAAAGTCGTTTTTTTTTATTTTGTATGGCTGTTCTTCATAGAATTAATAAAAAAATTTAAGCGCATCGAATGGAATGCTCAGGATAGGTACAAGCTTATCACTTTTATTGTATCATAAATGGAAACAAAAGCTCTCAGCTATTTTGTTTTTATTTTGCAGCATGTAGGGTTGCCTTCTCTTTTCAGCACTTTCTGACATGTAGAAGCATTCGGGCTCAGCTCTCAAGCAGGTGAATGCATTTCTGAATCTCAAAACTACCAAAAATAATAGAAATTTAAATGCTATTTTTATGCGTCTCAAAATTCTGCATACGCCCCATAGGCTTCACTTATTGCAACTCAATTAGCAAAAAGTTTAAATTACAAATCAAAAATATCCTTCAAATAGAGGCTTAATCTTGAATCCTAATGAGCGTCAAGAAAACTAACTCAAAGGCACGTGCAACTTTATTTAATGGCGGTTATCTGTGTGTGCGTGTATCTTTGTATCTTTGTGTGTAGCATAACTGTTTTGTCTGTGTATCTAATGCGCGTTAGTTGTCATCATAAATCTTAATTCGCTTCATCATGCGCCTTACACACGCCAATGTACTACCACGACGTACTGTGTGTGAGGGCCGCCTTTTGGTTGCCATTGTCAGCGGCAGCTTCTTCTACTTCATGCTCGACGTCATTGGCAGCGGAGTCATCATCATCAGTCGGCGTCATCTTATCATCATCTTTAGCAGTTTTCTTTCTACAGACATTCGTATACACACACACACACACACACACGCTAGTTTACATTTGTGTTGTGTGAGAGTGTGGCTTTGTTGCTTTGTGTCGGTTTATGCGTCATTTATCATTTGAATCTCTTTGGTTGTCATATTTGCTCTGAAACTGCAGCCATGATTTTTCACTTTTCAATGCATTCAAAGCTCGCTCACTTGCTCTCTCTCTCCCACTCTATTTCCTTATATCTGCTTGTCTTACTCCGAGTGTATCTATGTGAGTGTGTGTGTACGACAAACTGCATGCCCCAATGAGCTCTTCCATTTGTATGACAAAGCGAAAGTGTTGCTGTTCCGTTTTAACCCATTTAATGCCGTTTACGGAAAATTTTTTTGATGCACTCTTGGAAACCGTAATATCCTTGAACTGCGCTGGTCCTCTCTAAGCAGCCTGTACGATTAGTCGAAAATCGTCGAATTTATATATTATAACAAAATATTTTCTTAAATACATTTTTAGCTATCTTTGGTACAGACAGCGGTATACCCTGTGCCCTGTTTCCTGTTTCCCGATATTCCTACAGATTTAAAAATTAGCACCCAAGTATTTAAGTAAAAAGAGCTTATATGGAGTATATAAGCAGTTTCCAATTGATTTTTTTTGCGAATATGACATTAAGTTAGTTATTATAAGGTTATATACACTTATTCTAACGAAAAAAGGATATTTTTAAGGATTTTATTATTCAGGTATATTGAAGATAAGAAAAACGTTAGGATAAGTCTAATTGTAGGGCGCTGAAAAAACAGCACAAGGATTTATAGCGATTTTGGTTTCTTGGATCATTCAAAGAAACTTTTCCGAAAAAACTATGAAACTACTAAAATGAATTTCGAGTTTGCAACTTTTTCAAAATAGGTTTTTCAAAAATATTAAAAAATCGATTTAGACATTGCTTTCAAAAGAGGAAAAAATGTTGTTTCAAATGTATATGCGGGGGTTTTTGGCGTCGAGGAATGCATTTTTGATCTTTTTTTTTGTTGCCGCCAGAGGTCGCCTGTGCATTTTTTTTTTCCATTTTTTCGCCATTTTTTGAGGAAAATTGACGAAATGTTGCGACGAATATTTCATTTTCATAGTTGAATTCCAAATTTGAAGATGCTCAAAATGTTCAGCGTAGAAAATTAGGAGGGGGTTTGGGAGCGCATTTGACGACCTAGATCAATTTCATTCAATTTAAGACAAAAATTGATTTTTTTTTTATTTACTCTCTAAATTCACAATGTATATTTTTTTCTAATTTTGTTTTCATAATTTCAACTTACAATATATGAATCAAATGCACAAATTCAATTAATTTCAATAACAGAAGGAGTGGAAAGACAAATTTAAGAAAAGAATCCAGAAAGACTTATGTTTTAAAGTCTTTCTTGCTTTCAAGTCTTGGGAATTCTTCTCGGTTCTGTTCTAAAACTTGTTTCCAAACGCTAGCCGACAACTGAACGTGCCTATCCGTTCCTTATTTTGGGATCAGGCAGTGGCGGATCATTGTGTTCTGCGAGCATCGTCAAAAATTCGATGTGGCTTTGTTTATAAGGCCTAAATGAGGCAACATACTAAATTTGATGGCTTTAGATCTTTTAGAACAATACCTATGTATATATTAAAATTTTGATGCAGTTTATAGGTTATTGGTTACCCCGCTAGCCGCTTTCAGTAAGCTTTGGAAGACAACTATTTATGTGGTTCTTCGATTTGATTTATTTTTGGCACGCAGCTGCAGGAAACTAAGAAACATAGCTATATCAACTTTCAATTTATTGAACAACGTGGCTAAAACGCGAAGCAAGATATCCGCATAATTCAATAAACTTGAGTAGTAGAGACACTCGCCCAGCTTGGGATCAACAAAAAGCTGATACGCCTAGTGATGGCAATTGCGCAAGATTGCACTGAAGTTTTCCAAATTAACAGCGGCGTAAAGCAGGGCGACAATTTGTCGACGGTTTGTTCAATCTGTGTCTACATTTCGCCATTAAAGAATACGTCAGGAAATCTCCTCGATAGATCAGATCTTACGATAATGTTTGCGGATGACTTGGCCTTGATAGCCCGCAACGCAAGACATCCGCAAGAATTTTCGACCAATGTGATTAATTCTTCTAAGAAAGTAGGCCTAACTATCAATGAAGATAAAACTAAATATATGATAATGTCCCGGAGCAGCAGTAGAAGACAACCCAGAAATCTAAGCATAATGGATTATTGCTTTAGGGGAGTAGAAAGCTTTATCTACCTTGGTGTCTACGTCAGTAATAACAATTGTACACGACAGAGCATCCGAAAGAGCATCTTAGCAGCAAACAGAGTGTTCTACGCCCACCAAAAAATTCTTAAATCAAAGCTAACTACGAGAAACTGCAAACTGCGAGTTTACAAAACCATTATAAGACCGATAGCAACAGTTGGCGCAGAAATATGCACAATGACATCTTCAGATGAAGAGGCGCTGCGCGTATTTGAAAGGAAGATTCTGTGCAAAATCTTTGGTGCTAATTGTGATGAATATGGGAACTATACGGTCAAAAGCAACGACGAGCAACTGCGTTTACCAAATGGAAAGGAGATTGTAAAATACGCTATGGCACAGAAACTGAGATGGATAGCTCATGTGATGAGAATGGACGCTGGGCGCCCACAAAAGAAGATACTAGATTACAACCTAAATCATACACGATACAGAGGGCGCCCAAAAATACGATTAATCGACTGTATCGAAAAAGACTTGCGAACACTTGAAATTACTAACTAGAAGATGCTGGCCAGAGACAGAGGCGAATGGAACAAAATAGTAGAGGAAGCCAAAACCCACCCCGGGTTGTAGCGCTAACAGATGATGATGATGATGAGTAGAGACATTCAGCGCATTTCTTGGTGAAGTTTTGTGACTTAAACTCTAATGGTCTCCGAAATAAAGGTGTTCTTATAGACGCATAGACGAACAGAAAACATGATTCAATCACTACCCGAGGTTACAATATGCATTCAGGATTAAAGTATTTATGGTCTACCACGCATTCTCCAAACTGTTACATATATTGCGCAAATCTAGTATAGTCAACCTGTAGGTAGAGAAAGATAGGAAAGTTGATGGGAGGTAATTGGCTTAGGGAATTTGAGTACTTTAACTGTCATTTCTTTTACGAAAATTGATCTTTTTATGATGTGTTCAGATTTCTCAAGGGTTACAAAAATTTTATATTCCCTTTGGTCCAGCAAAAAATTTCGAAATTTTTTGTAGCATCTAGTTATTAATAGCTAAGTTTTATTATATTAATCAAAAAGTATAGGTACATGGCTTTGAAAGTTTTTTTTCTTCTAAACCTTAAGTAGGGTCCTCAGAAAAGTAATGGAGGGCCGCCATACTTACTGTGTTCTCAGATTCCATAAAATTTTCTTTAATAAAGCAACAATAGATAATCATATACCATATATATATCTCCTCATGCAATTAAAAAAACATGCGAAATTATTCAATGCTTTCGTTCGACTTTTTGAACAGCATCATAAAATGGGTTAAGTCTGCCAAGACAATACTTAATGTCTGTTGTACATGAGATATCATGTACTATATAGTTACACATATTGATACCCAATATATGTCAATATTATATTATATATTACATTACACAAGCTCAACAGCTACGTTTGGTCAATATTGAAACAATACGTCAATACAAAATGGCCAGGACTGTGTATGCACTGCTTTTGACCAACTGACTGACTGGTGTGAAAGTTTTTTTAATTTCCGCCGGAAATGACGTCGCTTAAGAGTGAAAAATTCAATTCACCAAAGGTAAATGATGAAATTGTAAAGCGGTAAAAAATTCCAAACTTTACACTCAACCAGTCGTGTTAACTGTTCATTTGTGTCAATCATAATAAAAATAATAATAATAAAAGCAGAAGAACGTGCATAATAAATAAAGGACAAAAACTACAATAACAACAAAAAATCGTTTTATGCATAATTGTAGAGATCTACTATGCAATAAGATAAGTTCAGGCGTATAAACTGAATAAAATTTCGACCATGGAAAAAAATACTCTGGATGTATTACAATACAAATTTGAAATATTTAATTGTAATATATAACAAAAATGCAGAACTATAAACTAAAAACAAGTAAACGTTAAGAATTTCTTATGTGGAAAATAGTTAATTTTGTTGAATTTTTTATGTTAAAGATAGCATGATATATTTTTATTGAAATAATAAAAAAATTCCTTGTTGGGCAATGTATTTTTTTTACAAATTACAATATATTTTTTTATTATATAAAAAATAAATAAATAATCTCTTAAATATTACAAAAATTAATTGTCATATAAAGAAGTCCAGTCTTTTGACAAACAAATTTTTTTTCATACATTTTTTCATAACGATTTAGTTCATATATTATACCTATACATTAGGGTGGGTCAATTTTTTTCGGTATAAGGGCTCACTCGGATTTTGATTCTTTGGGTAATTCTAAGCAAATTTGCCCAAGAAACTATGGGTCTAAAATGAATTTCAAGTCGCCCACTTTTTCAAAATTTTCAAGAAAAAAAACCGAAAAAAATCAAAAACCAACACTAAAGCGCCCTCTGGCGGCACACAAAATTAAAAATAGATGTCAATTATGAATTCCTCGACCCCAAAAACCCCCAAATTCACATTTGGCTAGAGAAAAAATATCCATTTTAGGCCTTTTCAATGAATTTCTAAGTCGATTTTTGAATATGTCGAAAAAAACCTATTTTGAAAAAGTGGCGACTCGAAATTCATTTTAGACCCATAGTTTCTTGGGCAAATTTGCTTAGAATTACCCAAAGAATCAAAATCCGAGTGAGCCCCATAAGGTTTTTTCGGCCCCATACAAATTGACCCGCCCTACTATACATATATATATTTATACCATACAAGGATGGAACAAAAAAAAACATACTTAAAAAGGAAAATTTAATTTTTTTATTTTTATTTAATTACAATTTTTAAAATAAAAAACAAAATGTAATTTCTGTGTGTTAAAAAGGAATTACATTTTTAAATGAATTATTAAAAAAAATAACATTTTTTTAAATAATCGATCATAAATATTAAGTACTTAGTCAAAAAAACAAAAAAAAAAATTAACTAAGTCATATCGCGTTAAGTTTGAAAAGTGGAAAAGTGTTTTACCTATGAGGCGATGATTAGTTGGGGTTAAAAGTTTTGTTTTTTACAGATTCCAACTATTTTCACTAAAAATATTTGTTTTCTTTACCCAAAACCTAAAAAAGCATATATTCTTACATTTCCCCATGAAAAAAGTAAGATTTTGAGCCATTTCTTAAATTTCTATTACAAAATAATTAAGTAATATTTAAAATTCTATACAAAATCAAAAAAAAAATAATCTAGTGTGCGGAAATGGGACCATCACGAACGAGGTTCCGTACGCTTATATATAATATTGTTATTCATTAGAAATAAAGCACAAAAAAAAAAAAATAAAAAAAATTACTTTTCTTCAAGGCATCAAAAATATTTCCTTTTTCGGATAGTTCTTTCAACAAAACGTTGTTATATTGTGGCTTGCAGTTGTTTGACTTTGATTTCTCAACCCCATAACTCTTATTTGCGATCCCTGGCAGGAAGTAATGCCTAACATATTTACATCATAAGAGTAAGATAATCCACTGTTTTTTTTTTAATCCTTCCGTAAATTGTTGTATTTATCCGTCCATAAAGTCCAAGTTTTAAAATCAATAATTTTTTAACATTAGAAGTCTTACATTCCATTCTCACGAATTTCGTTAATACTTGTCCTATACCGATCTACATTGACGGTGATATTTTCACCATATTCATTTTTGAAGAAGTTCGAACCTATTATATCGCTTATTAATGCAAGATGAACTAAAGTGTTTCCATCCCACCAGATGCTACAGTTTTACATGAAATAAGATTTATCATAAAATATAACATATTTTTCAAAGAGCTCAGATTTTGACAGTAAATTTCCACCAAATGGAACATTTTTTTTGGGTACAATTGGTTAAACTAAGCAAAAAACAGCCTGACAGCTGTCTGAACATTAAACAGCCATCAAAATGCGTGCCTCAAAAAAAATGTCTTAAAAAAAACACCCTTTATAAAACTGCAGCAACTGTTGATGATGGTAAAGAATGAAGCAGAAATTTTGTGTCATTCACTGTCTTTAAAAGTGAGCAACCCTGGCAATAACCATAATAAACGTGGCAAAAGTTTCTGTGGCATCATTATGTAGAAAAGTCATAACGTGCTGCGCACAAAAGTTTGCTAAGCTTTTGGGAAGGAAGCATGCTGAGATTTGAGTTCTCCAGCGTGGAAATAGTAGAAATAACTTAACAGTTAATTACACCAGCTAATAGCACGAGGTTGGCAATTAAAAAACTGTAAATAGTTTTGTCAACACAAAATAAAAGCAACAAAAAAAAGGATGATGACTACCAAAAATATGAAAAACTTTTCGTTAAAATTTTTGGCTTAATTTTATGCATTTTCAGCGCAACTGTTGTAATATTTTGTAAACTGTCAGACAAATAAATTGACCCATTAACACAGCAACAGAAAAGCGCCAACAAAAACAAACTTTTACTCGTTTATTTATATTTTTCGAGGCAGTTGACAACAACAAAAGCAACAATAACAACGAGTAATAAAACAAGTTGAAAGCCCTTGCCGTAGAGTCATTGAGAAATCTCCGCAGGTCACAATAAAAACTACAACAATCAAGACAACCAACAAACAGCAACAAAGAAATGCAAATGCAGCAAGTTGCCATCTGAACCACACCTGCATAAAAGTTTTTGACCCGACAGTCACAAGCCTTAAAAAAAGTAAAAAGTATCTGAAGACAGTTGGAAGTGATTTTGATTTTGATCTTGAAGTCTAGATACACTAAGCTTACCACTGTTTGAGAAATGTTGAAAATTAAAATTTCTTTAAAATTAAAAATAGAAAGAAGAATCAGAAGGCAGATAATTCTGGTATTTTGAAGACTAAAGCTCAGATACGATATATTATATGACATATGTACATTATCGCATTTTTATTAATCGGCCGTGCTGCGGAAAACGAAAATAAATAAATTTTGTTCGTTTTCGTTATTGCGTGCTCAGAGATATTCTACTCTCCGTCTCACTTTTGATTTCTCTCCATATCAATTATCTTCTCTGAATATATTTCATTCTTAATTTTATATAATGCGACATTTTTCTCTCTTCGTTTGTAATTCTTAAACTCTCCTCTTTACATATATATTTTGTTTGCTTGTACCCAAGTTCCAAATTTAACCGCGAGAGGGCGCAAGAAAAAATGTGGTTGGTGGTAATTTTTTGAAAATTTTTCGACAGAAAGTGAGAGCAAGCAAAAACAAAATAAAACCTTTTTTCATTAAGGCCCGTACGCAGCAATCAAAAATTTCGCGCGGAATGACAAACCTTCATATAAAAAGAAAAATTCCATTTGGGATTTTTCGAACTGGTTATGGGCCTTAAGGAGAGACATGCGTCTACTCACTTTTGATGATTATTTCCTTAAAACACGGTTTTCTTAACGATTATTTTTTAAGTTTTTGACAATTTAACGTACAACTCAAAATTCAATATTATTACTAAAATTTTTTTTAAAAACTCGGTTATATACCCAGAATATCCTGTACGAATTTTCTAAAATAGTTAATCTTTGGGGCAGCACAGTGGTGCTAATGAAGTTCCTATCGCCTGAATATCCTAATAGCCTGAAAAGTAAGAGACTAAACTCGGCTGTCTATATTTTTTATATTAGAAATATATATTATATATATATATATATATTAGAAAACGCAAAATTTTTCAAGTTTTTTTTCAATTTTACTTTTTTTAATATAAAAAATATTTTTTAAATAAATAAAATAAATTTCCCACTATTGTTTTTTACATGAAGTTTTGCCATTCCGTGCGAAATTTTTGCATGCTGCGTATGGGCCTTAACGCTGGACCTGTCCTTCAGCTTACCCGTCCTTGGGGCACTCATTGAATTTCGTATGGAAAAAATAAAAAAAATAATTAAATTTGAAATTCATCTGAGGCACTCAGGGCAGGGACAGGTCTAGGACAAAATTAATTTTTTTCCTATTTAAAGTATCGATGATCAAGCGACAAGCCTTGGTACTGTATTATTATTCTTAATCCTAATCCTTTACTGTAACTCACCATTAAGAATTATTTTTAAATTTTCCCAGCTTTTTGAGTTCCACCGATTCCCTAGGAAGTAATACCCCAAAGTATTTTTTTTTTGTTTGTTTTTTTTTCCCCCCCTATGGGTTCCTTACAAAGAGGTGGGGCACTGCGACCAGGAGATCTTTTGTACCATACCCATAAATTACAGCAAAAGACTTTCCGCATGAATAGCAGTAGGTCTTTTGTTGGTATTGATCTAAGATGGAAGGGACTAATCCATTCCTTACCCAAGTGACAGGCTCTGTCCCATACCAGCGCTGGGCAGTCACAGAGAATATGTCTGGTGGTTTCATCGTCCTCGAGACAGAGTCTGCACTCTGAAGAGTCCGATAGGCCAATTTTCTGTAGATGGTATCTAACAGTGTGGTGGCCAGATTTTTGATTGTTAAGTTTATGAGAATTATTTCTGAAATAGTGTATTGTTGTGATAAAATTTCGTTTTATAAAAATATGCTTTAGAGCACTAAAAATCGATAACAAAAAATATATTTAGTGTATTACGAATCTTTGGCACAAAATTTTTTTTCCAAAGCCAATTTAAAAAGGATAGTAAAATCTTAGAAAATTTGTATTTAATTGAAATAAAAGCTTCGGAATCCATTGAAAAAACGTTATTTATGGAATTTTAATTTTTTAGGATCTACGCCACAATAAAAAAATTTTTTCACTCCTAAGACTTGGTAAAAATTTTTCATTAATTAAGCAATTAATTTCCAGAGCTCCATTTTCGGAGTTCAACGAGCCCGAAAAGTTGTCAAGAACTTTAGAAGTTCTTATTATTATTATTCTTCTTTTTTAACTTCTTGGTACTGTTTTGTTATTCATAGTCCTAATCCCTTGGTCTCTGGGTGATCTCAGCTATAGTTTGAGCAGCCTATTCAACCTAACCTAACTTAACTTCTTGGTCTTTCAGCTGATATTACACATTTTTCAATTTCCAACTGTTTTTGAAATGGTAGGTCGCTTAAAGATACTCTACTCTCTCAACAAAAAAAGTCTTTAAACAATAAAAAGAGTCAACGCCATTGTTTGTAACTTTCTTTAATGTGCGGTCTTCAGGCGGAACCAACTTTAATTATTTCTTGCTGATAAACTAAATTTTTACATTGTAAATGCAAAATTCAACAAAGTAATTAATACAAAATAAAGTAACCAAAAAGTATTATCGCTTTAAAGTTTTGCACAAAAGTTAATTAAATAGCTCAAATGAGCTTTGCAGCAACTTTGTATATTGTTTATGTCACTCTTATATATAAAATAAATCTTGAATAAAATTGCAAACTTTAAACATTTTATTTAGTTTTTGCATGCTCTTAATCAGCGGCACATAAACTCAAAAACTTTATGCCCAGTGTAGTCCAAGGAAGTTGTTGCTTTTGTTGCGTGCAAATGGCAAAAGATACAAATCACAAACACAGAAAACTGGTGTAACTTAAAGTAAATATATCATGCATAAATATCATAACAACTAAAATGTATGTTATATTGTGCTATGGAAAGTTGGCTCAAAGTATGCTACAACATTTGCATATCATATTGTTATTGTGCACACAAGTCGTATGTGTAATATGCTAACATTTCGAGCATGATAGCTGCATGATGGCCAGTCATTAGACCTATATAATGCTTAAGTTTATGGACGATACTCCTGATTGTAACTTGGCACTAATAACTATTCTAGATGATTATGTGTATGCCATATCAATAGCTTAACTCAGCACTAACGCCATTTGTGTCAAAAGTCAAACACAAAGCATTTTAGCCACAAACACAAAAACACATAGTCAGGCACATAGATAGATTTACAGTGACTCAAAAACGTTTAGCCACATGTTATACATGAGCTGTAGCGCACTATCTTAGTCCAAAAAACTGGTCATATATTGTATTTTTATAGGGTGTTTTTTTTTTTTTTGTTCTGACAGATTGCCACAATTCTGACAGCTTTTATACGATTAGTGTTCAGCATTATCTAACATATACTACTGAACGGACTTAAAGCTGAACAACCCACTTTTAAATATTGGGACTGTTATGCTCAAAGTTCGATTTTATAAGATCTTTATATCCATTTTTTTATAAAGTGTATTTTATCTTAACTAGCTTTGCTAAAGCCATATTTATGAAATTTATTTTTGAATCTCTTAAATTGAAGTCAAAGTCCGCTTGACCGCATTCCGTATAATTTTCGAGATAATCGCTTTTTTAAGGTACGTCATACAAATTTTTTAATGAGAAAACGAGATATATGCTCAAATTTTCAACATAAAATTATGCATATTTTGAAATACTTTGAGGTTATGTCATAGAGTCAAACTGACAGATTCGAATTAAGAAACCCTAAAAATACTACAAAAAACATGGCCTGGTCGAAGAAAGCTTCGATTTTTTGTTCACAGAACTCGCAATCCATATATAAATTGTTCGATTTATATTGGGGAATCATAGGTTCGTACTTCTTCAAAAATGAACATAAAGTTATTCAAAACTTGGACACCAAAATACTTCTTGTATAATGCTCGTAAGGATATGCCAAAAATAAATTTCCTACACATCATAAACATCAAACGCTCCTTATTTGTTTTATTCATTCAGAAGAAGGATGAAAACAAAAATTTATTAACTGACTTCATAGCAAAGAGAAACATATAGATGTCCCAAAAAAAAAAACTTATGAAAAAGATTCTTAAAAAAACACCTTACACAATATTATATATCTATACATATGTAGACGTTAGGCCAAACATACATATATACTTATAACTAAAAACAAAATTAAATAGTCTCTTAAAAAACACTCTATACACTATTATATATTTATACATAGGTAGATGTTAGGCCTTTTGGATCGACAAAATGTACATACATAACTAAAGAAAAGTAAAATCAAAAAGTCTCTTAAAAAAGCACCCTGTACAATATTATATATGTATACAAATGTAGTTGTCAGATCTTTTGGCTCGACAAAATATATATAACTAAAAAAATAAATAAAAAAGTCTCCTTAAAAAACACCCTATTTAGTTAATGTACGATTGACTTGTAAAAAAAATACGCCAAGTCGCAAAGGTAAAATTAAATCCATACAGATTATCGGCATAAGGTGCTTTTTTTGGTGTCTATATTTTGATATATTTTATGCATGCATGTATGTAATTGAACAAATATAGTAATTCGACAAACATATAAAACATATAGCTAGTACCGTACATCAACTTTTTTGACATACTGTTTAACGCCAACATCTGTAATATAACTAAACCAAAACCACAAGCGTTGGCACATTCTTAGTAACACCCAAAACTTGGGTTTTCCCTTTTTGGGATTCGGACTTTGTCCTTTGGCTTTTGTCGAGGTTTTGTGCAACGAGCCGAAAAATGCAAAACATTGCCTGATTAAATCTAATCTGCTTCAAATGAAATAAATTAATCCTCAGCACAGTTATTGTTTGTTTCCTTTTTGTTTGTAGTCTTCTCTTGCTTTTCGCTTCTCTACTCTTCTGCTTTGTTTTGCTGTTTAACTTTTACCACTAATTAAGTGCTTACACGAAGATTTCCCCGAAATGCCAAGGTCTGGATTTTGCGCTGAATAGCAAAAAATCCATTGGAACAAAAACAACAATTAAAGTGTTAAACATAAGTTATGTATTTATTGTAGGGACAGCAGCTGTGATGGGTTAAGCTCTGTCCAAGTAGACCCAAATCTAACTCGTATCTTGTATGTGTGTAAGGGAAAAAAAGATTTGTCAGGCCTTTAATTATAAATTTACACGCCTGTATGGGGAAAAAAAAAGGACAACTGTTGTTAAAAAGGTTTGTGGAGCATACGTCAGCAGCATATAGGACACACATAGAGGGACATCAAAATTTTAAGTGTTGATAGTACACAAGTTTACGGTATACTCTTGTGGAGGGGCATGTGGGTTTCAGTAGTTTTTTTGTACCAAATCTATTTTCTCACGGTCTTTTGCTTTGAAATCTAATAAAAATTCGTTTTGGACTATTTTTTTTATTTTTTTCAAAAACTTCATTTATTGTATTATTATTTAATTTTCTTATTTTGAGATCGCCAAACCAGGCTGTTAAGCTGGAGATATCTTAGAGGGCTGTCAGCAAGGTGCCCATCAGAATGCACGAAGTTCTGTGAGTCCCAGGTTTCCGTATCGGGTTTTAAAAATTATTTTTTCATGTCTATTACTACGATTGTCATGAGAACTAAAGGAAATTATTTCTTCACAAGGATTTCTAAAATTCTACGGTCAAAAAAAATAATTGTATTCCCAGTTTTCCTCCTATAAATGGACGGAAATTTAACCTTGCCCAAAAAAATTTAAACTAGCATGAATGGATCTGAAAGAACGTTTTCTCCAAAGTTTTTTAAGGTTTAAAGGACATGTTATTTAAGGACATATATATACACGAGAAAAGATTAACAAACTGCAATGGATCCTTCTTCACAAAGAAAAATAGTCGACGAACAAAGTTAGTCAGCCGTGCTCCGGAAACCGAATCCGCTTGTTTTAAGGAAGGAAATTATCGACAAAAAATTCGGATTCCGGAGCACGCAAAACCGAATCCGAACAAAATTGTTCGGTTTGGATTTCTCGGTTTCCGGAGCACGGCTGATTGTATAACTTTAAATGAATGCAAGAATGTCAAATATCACTTCCTCGCAATGAATCCCACTCTATCCCGATAAACAAAAACGTATTTTTTACTTCTTTTAGCCACAAAAAATATGATTACCACGTATTTTTTCACCAGCAGGCGATATTTGTTCTATTAAAGGGCGCTGATGGGTCCCTAAGAAATAAAGAAGCGCGCTTTTGAAGAGCGCTTCAAGGAAAGAATTTGCCAGAATCTAACGCCCTTAAAGCTAAAGTTTATGCCAAAATTTGTTTTGCGAATTTCATCCCGGGACTCCGTAGGAAAATAGTCAATATTTTAGCGATAAATGTGCTTAAGGGAATTAACTTAAATATTCAGTAAACTTAAAAGTAAAACCTATACATCGACGGAACAAAGTCTCGCTTAAATGGAAATCTGATCACACTAACATACTCGGAAATCATCTCCCAAGAAGCCATGTGGCAAGCCCCCTAATAGTACACAAATATTGTGATACTACTTTGAAAATCAAAGACATGCAGGTAAATCACATTTTAGATCCTTTGCCTAAATAAATTCTTGGTACCTTAAAAATGGATCAGGTTAAAAAAAAAAATCTGCCAAACGTACAAAAATTCGCTTACGACACAAATCAGTTTTTTTTATCGAATAAAGTAGACCGACTAGACCCTGTGAAGAAATATAAGAATCCCTCGAACACTGACTGGTCTTCCTATAAGATATCAGATATAAGAGACTCAACGGATATTGAGAAAGTTAATAATCGCCGGCTCTGCGAAGCAAAGGAGGAAAAAATATCGCTTGCGAACAGTAACTTGTTTGCTTATCAAAGTAGTGCTAGAAGTATCATGAGAAAGTTTAGAATTACAAGCATTTAAAATAAAGGAAAGAAAAAAATTAAACGGAATGGATACTGACTTGTTTTCTTATCCGATATCATCTTTAAGAAGACAAAGAGGATCGAGAGAAAGATGGGAACTCGCAGCTGTTAAAAGAAAAGGAATGAAAAGCGAGATGGATGCGAATCTCTATTACGGGAAATGTCTTCGTGTTGAACATTACTCTATTAAAATTGTAACAGATATTAACTGCAGTTGAATAATGAATCTTAAGGAAAAATTGAAATTATAAAATTGTAGATAAACCTTATAGACCTTATAGAGGTTTTGGTTAAACTTTTTTTAAGAATAAATGAAACGAAAAGCTATTCTTTAAACCATTTTCTTCCTCTCAGCTTAAAAGAAATTCTTATGTGACATGTGCGTAAGGTATCGGGACAATTTTTTTTTACTCAAAAGATATATATTTAGGCTTCCTTCTTCTCCTTATTCCGATCTCCTGCCAAACACACACTGACAGACACATTAGCATCTGTGGACACACCTCATTTTGGAAAAATTTTGAACTCTAATCTAAAAATTACTAAATGCAAATTCTTTGTCTTAAAAATGGGATGTTTTTCTTCCTTAATAAATCATCATGAATGATAAAATTCTTTACTTATGCTTTAGGTTATGTTAGGTTATACCGTTTGACCCCTGGGGGGGGAGTCGCACATAGACTGCATAGTCCTTACTCATCCGAGGCTATTCCAATTGTCGAGCAATGCCCCAGCGTTGCGTATACGCAACATAATGCCACGCCCTTCCTAGGTGCTGAAAAATTATAAAATTTTTCAAACAAGTTATTTAAGGCGAATGTCACGCCTCTACATTGATTTCATTCCAATAAAAATATGTTTCGTGAAAACAGCGAAAATGGTTTAAAGAGTTCGCTTTAAATTTATAAATTAAAATAATAAATAAAATTATTATAAAAATCAAAATTTATATTTATTAGTAGTCTTTTAAAGAGACTACACCCAATAACAATTTTGGGGCGAGCTTTCTTTGAGAACAAACAAAATGGTAAAATATTCGTAGGAGAGAATTGCATTTCAAGCTTTATTATACGGTTTTATAAATAGAGTTCAACATTCTCCTAGAGAGCATCTAAGTTTCGTTGCACCAAAAGAAAATTTGTTCTGTCTCTTGCTTACTCTTTCTCTCTTCCCCGCTCTCTCGCTCTCGTTTTGTTAAGCGTTTGGCTGAGCACGTTTTATATTTTTTGTTTGTATTGTTAGTTGTTGCTGGTCGCTTATAAGGTTTGCATAAATGCAACCCTGGGTCTATTTACCTACACGTGGACCATTGGGACAGCCAAAGTGTGCCAATGGCAAATAAATTTTTTAAACCAAGCGAAATGAAATATGTTTTAATGGAAAAAAATAATATTCAGACCTTTGTATGGGGGCATTAAATATTCACTTAAATACATATAAAGTTTTTAGCATATGTAGTTTCTGTAAATGAGCTTTATATGGCTGATGTTTTGCAAAAGTAATACCTAAAATTATTTGCAAGAATTTATAGTGCAAATGTGGGTTGGCTCATTAAAATTGCTAGCATTGCATATTATGTTGACTGCAAATTTATTTGCTTTAATCAAACAAGAGTACACTGAGAAAAAAAGGCAGTCGAAAGCTGATACATGTAGAGTCGACTGGGTAAATAAGCTTAATTTTTATCTATACTCTGCAATAAACGAGTTAATGAAGCCATATCTATCTATAAGTAGTAACAACTAGCCTCCCAGAGATCATAAAATATAGATACACACAATTTAGCAAAAGAATAAGTTATTATCATATTTGAACATCGGACTTCGTCTGATAATTCTCTGTAGTAGCCAAAGCAACTAAATATCATGTGAGTCTAATAAACAAAAATGTGTTGCTCTTCGATCAACAAAGCTGCTCACCACTCGTTTTCCTAAAACAACAAAACTTGTTTTCGGAACTTAGCTTTGAAATATTTTGCCGCATTTTTAGGATCCGACTTTGTTATAGGAGTTATGCCAAATAAATATGGACTTTGGGATAAGCTTTCTTTTCTACCTAAAACTTACTGTTTCTTGAAAGAACAGCTTAAATGATAAGATACAGGGATACTAGGAGCTTATCTACTAGCTCGAGAGTCCTGTGTGATCCTTATCGCTCCAAGTCTCTTTATTGAAAATTTATTTCACTCTTGAGGAAGTATTGCTGTGCTTATAAAAATCGCACTGCGAATGAAATTTGAATTTTCTCATATTCTTATCTACATGCATTTCTGGTAGGCACACAATCGCCCGAAAGATTCTAAATAAGTGATTTTTCTATTCTTATTCAGGGGTTTCCAAGAAACTCCTACCTACCCCTATTTAAGTTCCTGAAAAAGCTGCCTTACAGATTTATAAAAACCTATAGCATACCATTATGGGCTTACTTATAAGCCCTAGAAAACGTGTATATTTTCAAAATCGATAATCTCAAAAAACTCATTTTATGATTCAAAGGCAGAGCGAATAAAAAAATAAAAAACGATGCTCTTACCTCCCGGTGACAAAATATTTTTGCTGTAGTGGCTGATATGGTAAACCTTATACTCGTAAGTTGAGAGACCAATACTCATAAGGCCACAAAATTTCTCTTTTTTCTCTCTGTGTACACACAGATGACTCACACATTTGTTGAACGCACAAGTAATGGTTAATTTATGTATTCATTTAAACAACTCAACTGCGTATAATTATGCGCCATGGCCAATGGCTGCACATATACAGTGCAGATAATCGCTCATACGCTCCGAATGCCCAAATTAGAATCCGTAACGTATTGTTGATCACTGCACTGGCAACATTTTGGGGTCAACAATGCTATAAGCGTGTTATATTGTAGCCCAGCTCTTGTGGAGGTTTGTTGTTGGGTGGGTGGAGGGTCACGTCAACAGCGCTATCAACACAACCAGCCAACAACGACGAAGCACACAAACACGCTCCGCTCATGCACACACACACACACACACACACAAACATACATGGACTCCGTGCACCCTCAAGGATGACCAGTGGCAAATGCTGACCACAACACTCATACGCCCCGTGTGCTTTGGCATAGAATTAATGACTCGTCGCTGGGCTTATCTGATGCGCTTAATTTGAAACACTTTTTGGTTTACTTTTCATTTTTGGCTTTAGGCACTTAGTGTGTGTGTTGAAACTCTGTTAAGTTAAGAGTGCATTAAATCAAATAAATTTAGATTTAAGTCTTAAGTACTGCCCGCTTTCTACATTTCATTGTTAGCATGTTCATAAACAAATTAAGGAATGTATTTTTTGTAAGCCGTATTAAAGCTTTTTACGTTTGTTAATTGTACGTCATGTCATTGTGCAATTACGTAAGGCATATAAACAGCTTAAAATTGTATTTCCTTGTATTTATGCAACAACATGAACGTTTTGTTTGCATAAATGTTTTTACAAAATAATGAAATTAATTTAATGCATCAAAAAATAATTATTATTAAATGAAATTAAAAAATATTAAAGCTGCTTAAAATTCTTAAGTTTTCTTGCCAATCGGTTTTTTTGATTTTGATGTGGTTAGTCTTCACGTGCCTATTATGTGATTGTGACGTCACGAGTTTATCACGAGACTATCCATCTGTCATGTGTCTCTCACTCGTGTACCACGTGCCTGACACATGTCTGTCACATCTCTATCATGAGTCTATCACATTTCTGTCACGCGTCTATCAGGTGTCTGTCATGCGTCTATTCCGTGACTGTTACATATCTGTTACGTGTATATGATGTTTCTTTCACGTGTCTATCACGAATCTTTCACGTATCTATCATGCTTATTTCTTCGTTTATCACGAGACTAACATGTGTCTATCACGAATTTTTCACGCATCGATCACATGTATTTCTTCGTTTATCACGAGACTATCAAGTGTTTATCACGTATCTATCCCGTGGCTCTATTTCGTCGATCACGTTTCTTTCATGTGTTCTTCTTTGGTCTTTCACGTTTACGTCGCGTTTTTATCATGTCAATATCACGTGTATGTCTTGTATCTGACACGTGTGTATCACATGTCTATCAGGTATCTGTCACGTATTTATCACGTGTCTTCCTTTGTTAATCCCGAGACTGTCATATGTCTATTACTAATACTACTCGATCGTTGCGCCAGAAACCCGAATGATAGGTTAAGACTAGGGGCTAAAGCTATTTGATGCCATTACACGCAGTAAAAAAGAGATGCTTGCTTCGTGTCATTGTTGGATGGCACTACTTGGTCGGTTTTTCTCCGAAGCTATCGTCAAATGATCATTTTTTTAGCGCTTAAACTTACCAACCTTTTTGTCATCCGATCTCTGGAATTTTCCCTTCCAAATCAACCGTCAAATCATCGTTTGTTTTCGCTTAAACTTACCAACCTTTTTGTCATCCGATCTCTGGATCAAGGTTGAAGCCTGTAATTCAAGCTGGCCAAAGCACTAAACGGTCTTACTCGCTTGATTTCCGCAAAGTCATCGCATCGTTGGCCCTTTCTGTCATCCGATCTCTCTCCGGGAGGGGATTCCCGCTGTTCTTAGTTAGCACCTCTCTAGGAACTTTGGCTCCCTGAGAAAGCCATCCCTATAAAGGCTGCTGGTGCCGATTAAGGGTAATTTTTGTTCTTCGGCTCAGCAGCAGGGGCAAGCACCCAATTGATAATTTTCAACACCTGGCTCTATATCTACTCCTCGCAGTCTTTGGAGTGACCCTTCCCTCGGCGCTTTCCGTTGGCCTGTGCACTCACCTCTTTCCGCCGCCGGTACTAGGTCTCCGACTCCATCTTGCTGGAAAACATGAAAAGTAATAGAAGTCCGTTTTATACCAATCTGTCAGGCTTTGACTGCTCTTGGCTTCTATGCTACCCTTCGTTTAAGCCGGCACGAGTGAGCCTGCTGGTGGCACATCCTCACTCGTTGAAGATTTCTATATTCAGCCACTGTACCCCAGAAATTTGTAAATTTATCGATTGTAATAAAAAGCAAATCTATATTTGTTTTTGTTTTTTTTTTAAATCAAATTCATTTATTGTAGCTCACATTGAAGTTGTCTTTATATGCATACATCAAGTACATACAGAAATGTTTTTGCTATGATTTTGTTTTTATTTTTTGTTGAACATTTAGTTCCATTGTGCAACTTCGACAGTTTTTGAGTAAACAGAAATTCAAAAATCTCAAAATATTTCAAATTGTAAAATGTTTGTGATAGTATCTCTTATGTTGCTAGTTTTGTTTTTAAAAATTGGTTTTATATTACAATTGTCTTTTTTTTTACACTTACTCGTTTAGATTTATTGATAATTGGATGATGCTAATAAAAGTTGCGGTAGTTGTAATATATATATAATATATTTTTTAATTGCATTTAAATTGTTTGATAAATGCAAAAATTAAAATTACAATTAGTTAATTGTTACCAATTTTTTTTTAACTAATCGAAATAAAAATATTTACAAGCCAAATTTAAATGCTTTGCAGTTTTTGTATAAAAAAAACAACTAAGCAATTAATGCATTTATTATCTCTTATATAATTATATTATTTTTTTTATGATTATGAAATTTGGTTTAGTTTGCAATAAATTTATTACCTCTTTTTTTTTGTTTAATCTTTTTAAACGTGCATTTATATTTCATTATGATAAGGCCCGTAAGGATTAAGCTGTTATTTATGCGCAATTTAACAGTTCAAAATTAAGAGCGGGTTAAGCGTAGGTGCGAACACCTGACACGGACGTATTAAATTAAATTTAGTACGTCAATTAATGCGGAACAGTAATTTCACACATTGCAATTACATTTATAATTATTGTTTTTATTTTTTTGAAATGCCCTATAGTCAGAAAATGCGCTGAAGTGTATATTTTTTGGTGAGGAGCAATGTGACGTAGGGTATAACTAACGTGACTTTTTTAGTAAAAACTCGAGACGGGTAGCGGCAAGTGGATTTTAAAGTTTTAAGGACAATTAAGATGTAGAAGAAGACGTATATACAGCTGTGTAGGTTCTAGAGGTAAGTCTAGAGGTGGCCTTGGGAACTAGAAGGTATCATATGATAGTGATATGGGTATGCTATATACCCATAGCTATGTTTTTTTGATAACACAAAAGAATTTTAATTTGTATCCCAAAGTAAAGAGGCAAAGACTATTATCCATTTAAATCCATCATGCCTACTGGAAGAAATAGGAAGTAAAATCAAATTATGGCGAGGGGGAGGGTGATGTAGTTGTTTGGTCCACTACTAACAGACTTGCCAGACATTCCAGGTCTTCTAAGAGGTCTTTTCCTAGCTACTGGATGCGAGTAGAAGAAGTTCAGAGCAGTCAGCTTTGTAACTCCTTCTCCACTAGAGCTACGACAAAAGTTGCCTGCTCCGCTGGCAGATGCGACGGATAGCTTAGATCTTTGAAGAATCACTCGAGCCGTTTTCTTAGAAGTGCAGGGCAGTCACATAATAGATGTCTCCTTGTTGTTGCCGCAGGTATGACAGAGGTGGCTATGGGGGACGTATCCCTTAGGAACTCCTGAGATTTGGTACTTTTTATCTGGAGATCGGAGGAATTTGTTAGATAAGACAGGCCTGTCGACAGGGGGCAGAATTACACCCGGGATCGAAGTGTTCTAAAGGCTTTGTAAGTAGGACGACCACCGGCTATTTTTCTCTCGACTGGCAGAGACTTGGCTGATGATATTATGGTCGAGAACTATTTGATAAAGGTTGCAGAAAATTGACTGACCTTTTTTAAGATTAAAGTGAACTTTATCGTAAGAAGTACGAAATAAATATCTGATAAGTGACCTCAAATTAAATGGATAGAGTATTCTATATATTATATATATTCATTAACTTCAGATCGTAATGTCCAATATGATAGACAGAGACATTGAGGATACTACTATGGTAAATATTCTTCATATTCATCGCATTTTTAAACTATAGGGTATCCCGAAGTCACACTTCTAAGTGTTGCGTTGTTATTTTAGCTGTTGCATTGTGTTTCGTTTTTGTTTTTTTTTTTTTAGTTATATGTTTGTTGTCCTAGCTTATATTTGTATTATCTTTATAGTTATTGTTACATAATTATTATAGTAGCTTGTTTATACTTTACGCTATGCATAAAATTAACGCTAAATGTTTGTGGATTTATTTTAATTTGCATTTTATTTTTTTAGTTTTCTCATATTATTATTGTATTTATTTATGTTGTATCTGTGCCATAAAATGCTCACATTAATTTTCTATAAATATATATACCATATATATGCATAAATATCTATAATTTATTTACAAGATTTCAATTTAACGCTGATGTAATTATCATGAAGCGTCTGTTGTTGTTGTTCTTAATGTTGCACTTGTTGTTGCTGTTGCTGTTGTTGTTGATATTGACAAATTGTTGCAGCATCCAGTCAGCTGGTAGCTCTTGTTTTGGTATTTCTGACATTGCCTGGAGCAATAATTGATATGCTTAAAGTGGTGGAATTCCACGCTCGGATTACAATCGCCTTGTAGCAACCATCGGACCACTGTATTACTGCTTATGGTAGCAGCCAGAACCAGGAGAATGAGAAAACTATAGCTACTCAATGCTGGCTGATGAGCCGAGGCGCTGCCATTGCTCTTTTGCATAGCGGCTGGACTTTCATCTGTCATTAATAAATAAGAAATGAAGCAGCCAGTTAATTACTGATTAAGTTGGCAGGGCTTAAGTGTCCGTGTGCTTACCGTTAATGACATTGACTATAACGCTGGCTGCCTCCGCTGTGGTTGGCATGCACGTATAGTTTCCGGTATCCAATAATTGAGCATTGGCAATACGTAGTCTGTAAGAAGAGCAAAATGTGATTTAAAGAGCGCAATGTTAAAGTTACAAAAGAGAATAACGTAGCTGCGATTTATTCAAGCACATATTGCTGACATTCAAGCAGGTTGGCAGGGCTGGCAGTTTGTCAGACGGGCAATCAAATGCCACATGAATTCAACTCCATTGATCAAAGTTCGAAATGCCAGGCAACGAATCAGCTGGAAACGCACACACTTGCACAGAAACCACTCAAACACACACACACACATATAAATGCTTACACTCATTCACACACACACACACACACACGCAAACACATACACGTATAAGTGCGAGGCGTACACCCGCAGCAGCGCAAACGAAATCAAGTGGCAACGCCGGCTGCAGCAGCAGCGCATACAGCGCGGGCAGCGCACAGTGGGCCAAAATCGTTTTTAATAGGTTAAATTTGTAATTATTGTTTCGGTATAAACGTTTATCATTTATTTGGTTGTGATGGAGCAACGAAAAAAATTGAAGGCTGCTGAGCTGAGGAGTAGGGGGATCTCATTTTCTGCGTGAACTACTTTTTTTTGTTAGTTTAAGAGTTTTACACTAGGGTTCAGGCTGAGCAAAAAAAGTTGAGACACAAACGCAAAATATTTTTTTTTACGTCTAAAACTACAAATTTGTATTTTTGACGCTTTCTCAACCGGAAATTTAAATTTGTTCAAAATTTGACTTTGTACTTTTGACACTGTTTGGAATTTCCGTTCGCCTGACATTTTGAATACAAAATTTGCAGCTGTGTAGTTTTAATGTGTGCCTACATTAACATAACATAAATTTTTATATATTTCAAAACTAAAATTTTGTATTCCTGTCATTTTCCGTGTTTTTTAATTTTCTTAAATTTAAATTAAACTGTAAGTATAGTACTTTTGTATTTGTGTCAATTTTTGTTCACCAGGAATATTGTTGGAGCTTGGGCAAAATTACATTTATAGACATTATCTGAAGTTTAGACAGTGAAGTTGTAAGTTTAATTTAAGAGAAACTCTATGAATTTTTGGTGTTCTAATTGCTCTCTCTCTATGTTTGAACTTTGACTCTTCGGGATTTGCCGATGGCTTGAGTACAAGCTTAGAGAGTCAGTAAAATCCAATTATGATTTAAAATGTCAATCTCGTTTATGTACCGAAACACTACGCACTGTCTATACCGCTCAACGTAAATTTATAATTATATATTTTTATTCAAAGTTAAATGTGATTTTTCAAATATTAAGGAATTTTCTTAAAAGTTTTTCATTTAAATTATTTATTTTTCAAAAAACAAAATTGAATATTAAAGAAAAACTACGATTTTGTTTAAAATGTATATTATTTTTTAATCTCAGATATTTTAATCTCAAAGATGTATGACGGCGGATTCTATATCGCTTATGGGAATTTACTAAGGAAAAAAAAATGTAACTTTTACACTTAAGAAAATTGTCGATGAGTTTGTGAAGATGTTGTTTCCAATGAAGTACTAGCGTTAAGTAAATCACAAAAAATATTTGTTTATTTTCGAAATGCTAAGAACTTGGGACTTGGGATGAAAATAGGTTTTTAAAATTTTTGAGATTTTTAATAATTTTGTAAATATTATAGCTCTGAGATATTCAAAATTAAATGTTTTTGTATTTAACATTTTTCAAAGTTCACTCCAAAAATGTTGATATTAAGCTATCTTGTTTTGTCAACGAAGACTTAAGGAGTAATGAACAAAGGCGAGGACAAGTCAAATTTCATAATTTTGCACGAATTACGTGAAAATTTTGTAATAATTTTTTGCATTGCAAATTTTACAAACGGCCCACTGTGCACGCTCAATAACATTATCAGCCTTATCTAAGCATATGCAGCCACCTCTAAGCAGCGTCATTGTGAAATGCCTTCAGTAGTACGTACGTAGTAGTTATGTGTCTGGAAAAGAGACAGATACTGATGATTATATGCGACTTACCTGCTCTGGAGCTTCTCAGCCAGCGTTGATTCCATAGAGATGCGCTGCAAATCAATGGCCGCATCATTGGGATGCGCCACAAACGGTGTGAGTATGTAGGGACCGCGATACCAATAAATTGGTCCGATATCCTGAGCCGCTGTTGTTGGTTGCTTTACATGGCATGTAAGCGTTATGATGCTGCCCACTTTAACGTACAGATCCGCCGGACCGGCAATAATCGCTTTGGCATCTGGCGGCGTCACTGTATGGAAAATGAAATGTGCACGAAATTGATTAATGGCATTTCTAGGTGCTTCATTGGATCCATACACACGCACACACACGTAAGAGTCTGGAAAGATTGTGTTTGATGTGATTGGGTTTTTGTGCTTGGACAGCGTCTAATCAGCCTGACAGATTTCTAAGGCTTGCAGCTAAATGGCCTAATCATAGCAAAAGGAATTGGGCCAACAACTGGGTGTAAATGTGCGACATGGCATTTGAGGTGTTAATTGGCTATATACAGGAAGTACCAAAGAGAAAGATTGACCCAGAATAAGATAGAGCAAGAGAGACAGTGGCAGAGCTTTGCCAGCTTTATGTCAACTTAAATTCTGGAGCAATGTTCAAACATAACCTGAAAATAACTAGTTATTTTCGAGTGCCCACACATTTAGCTTCAAGTCAATTTCATGAAATTTTATTAAATAGTCTGTGTTGCTTTTTATTGTGTAGGGTATCGTTTTCTAAGGTTGTGCCACCCAAGTGTAATTAAACGAAAAATATTTTTTAAAAAAAAAAAAAAGGAAAATGGTTTGGATAGATGATACAATAATTTTTTTAAATAAAATTCATTTTTAATAAAAAAATATGATTTTTTGAGGAATTAGTTTTTAAAAAAAGTTGTCATTTAAAAACTTTGGTGATTTTTTAAGAAAATATTACTTTTATAGGGATTCAAAGAAAAACTAAACTATGCTTAAAAAATATATTGGGACGTCAATTTTGAAAATCAATACAAGCCACGAACTAGATGATAATGAATGTCTTTATAAATATAACTCCTTTGAATGTTTTTATTTAATTTTCCTAAAAGTTGTTTTTTATGATCTAATTCATTGGTACATTTCTATAAAATTGTTATCAGATGATGTGTCTTACGAACTTGTTCATAAAATGAAATAAATGAAAATAAATGTAAAATTTGAACAAAAGGTGCATTTTATGATCTAGTTCTTATAAATTATTCTCTAGAATTTGGTAAAGAGCTGCTTCTTATGAACTAGTTCTTTTGTATGCTCCTATAAAACTTGGTCAGACTGTGTTTCTTAAAAATTTGTTCTTCTAAATGCTCCTATAAAATTTGAAAAAAGCTGCATTTTATGATCTAGTTCTTATAAGTTATTCTCTACAATTTGATCAAGACTTGCTTCTTATTATCTAGTTCTTTTGGATGCTTCTACAAAATTTCGTTTCTCTTGTTCAAAATGTGCGTTCTATGATTTAGTTCTGTGAAATAATTCTATACAATGTGATGTACCTCTTATGATCTAGTTCTTTTGTGTGCTTCCATAAAATATTGTCAATTCCACTTGTTTTGTATGCTCCTATACAATTTGCACAACTTTTGCGTCTTATGATTAAATTCTTTTGTATTCTCCTATACAATTTTATCAAAAGGTTCTTCTTATGATCTAGTTCTTTTTATATGTTTTTATAACATTGCATGAAAAGGTGCATCGGTTGAACTACTTATTTTGTATGCTCCTATAATATTTTTTCATAAGATGCTTTTTATGAACTGGTTGATTTATATGCAACTGTAAAATTTTGTCATATGGTATATCTTACGATCTAGTTTAGTTTTATAAATTGTATCATACTGTAAAATTTTTTAAAAAATGTCGCATTTTGAACTTGTTCTTTAAAATGCTTCTATAAAAGTTTGTCAAAAGCTGAATATTGGGTTACATTGGGCTATATAGTTTTTAATTAATTTCCATTTTTTAATTTCATTTTTCAACCAAAAGTCCTATGTTGCTCTGCCTATAAATTCTTTGGTAATTAAGAATTAATTGTTTCCCACAATTACATAAAATAAATTTGAAAAAATTTCGTTATTTCTTTGTTTTAGGTCACTGCGAAATATTGCTGTTGTGCTTTCATCAAATTCTCCAGAAGGAGAGTTTGGGTACAAGCCTGCTAGATAAAATTTGTTTCTCTTGACCAAGTTTTACTCTGTGGTCAATTTATTGCCTTTTCTTTGTGGGCATAAAATATGTTCATAATTCAATTAAATTGTAGAATTGTTTGCCCTTGTCTCTAAGGGTATATAAACTTTGGCATTCCACTTCACTGTTTTGTCTTTCCTTTTTTTTTTGTTTGGGTATATCAATATGGCCATAAGAGCAAATAAAAATAAAAACTAAATGAAATCACAAAACTAACACATAAAAATTTGTAACCACAATGCCAATGAGCCATTGAAGAGACGACGGTGTTGGTTTTGTAATGTGTATATTATTGACCTTTTTTTTTAGTATTTTTGGTAGCTCTTTTGGCCAATTCTTGTTGCGCACAGGACACAGACGAAAACACACATTTTAAGTGTTGTTAGATGTTATTTTTGTTGTTGGGGTTGAGCCTCTAAAGCCGCGCACATAAAATTGCTAGACCCCAAAAACATAACCCCAGAAAACGTTCGGCCATTTTGTGCTTATGCGTGTGTAAGTCGCAGTGTGTGTGGGTGTGAGTGAGTGAGTGCATGTGTGTCAGTGTATGTGGCAATTATATATGTGTGTGTGTATGCGTTTGGCCTTTTAATATTGGCGCAAAATGTGCGGCCATGATTTCAGGCAAGAGATAAGCTAAGCTAAAGCAGTATTGTCAGTTGGTACACAGAGAGAAAAAGTCGTGTACTTTGTACTTACATCAAGCACATGCTATCGTGAAAACAGGAAAATTTTAAAGCTGCGACAATTTTAAGCTATAAATATTTATTGAAATATCTTGTTTTAATTAAAAATAAAATCGCCAAAAATTTTAGGAAAGTTAATTTGTTCCGATCGCAAAAGGATAAATAAAGTTATAAAGAATTTGGAGAACGGATATCTTTTGAGTAGATTTACCGTCGGGATGCAAATTTTTTTTTTATTATTTTTGAGATTATTTAGGATAAAAAAAAAAAAATTTTCAATTCAAATAAAAGTTTAAAAAAAAAATTTGTTTAAAAATTTCAGATGTACTTGTATTGCATGTATTTGCTTTTTCAGTCTCGTTGGGAAGAAACAAATAGAGAAAAAATGGTATCGGGCAATCCCATTCCGCCCGTATTGAAACAAATATTAAGTATACAACCCGTTCCTGGATTTCTTACTTTTATGAAAACATATTAAGTTTTAAATGACATAGCCAACTTAAAAATTCAATTTCTTTCTATACTCCAGTTTTCTCGCTGTGCATTGACTAGGGCACTGGAAATTGGTTTAATGCCTTTTTTTTATTTTTTCTCTTACTGGCCCTGGGCCGTAACAGTTTGGCTAACAGCAGGCAGTCAACAAAGTCAAATGTTGATGCTGTTAATGATGTTCCAGTGGGCGCCGATTGAGGGCTTCATGGCACATGAACATAAAGTGGATTTGGGCTGGCTTCAAAACAGAGTCATAGATTTCTATAGAACGTTGGAAATTTCACAAACAACTTGACATTGTCAGCTGTTTATTTGAAAAGAGATTCCATTGCAGTCATGCAATAATTTTCAATTTGACATCATATGCTAATTATGGCTTAGCCAGCCATTTTGAAAATAATATATAGCAGTAAAAATGAAAAGAAAAATGGCTGCCTCTGCTGGTAAAGAGTGAAAAAATGCCGCCTGAGCAAGTTGCTTGCTGTTTGCTTGGAAAACATTTTGCAAATCATTAACATAAATTGTTGTTCTTGTTGTTTGTTGATGATGTTTTTGTTGTTCTTGTTGCTGACGCTCTGCAGGTGACTTCCTGCCGTTAGCGAGTGCATTGCAGAGCTCTAGCTATTATTACTTCCGCTTTGACTTGCAGCTGCATTTGCAAAAAAAAAAAAAGAAATGGAGAAAAAACAAAATGCAACTTGTCTATGCAGCTACAACAAGAAAAATTTCAAGCTGGCAGTTTTGTGGCAAAAGCTGAGGAAATGCTAAAAGTATCTGCCAGTGCGGAAACTCTAGTTGTAGCTCTTTGGCTTGACAGGGGAACTTTAAGAGTACTTATATGTAAAATATGTGCTTTATTATAGGGCAATAGCATACTTGTTGGTTTTAACTTTACCTTTACACAGGACATTTATATACATTTTATTCTAAGAATTGCGCATGAACTGACAATGGGTACGGGTTCCAGAAAGTCTGCAGATAGTTGTAAAGGACGAGAAATGGGACTCTTTTATTGATCTTCTTATAGCAATGACTAAAATATGGAAGATGCATTGTGAGCTACTGAAAATATTCTTTATCATTGAAGTGTTGTGCCATAATGGCCTTTAAAAAGATTTTTATACCAGTACCAGGAGATTGGTAAAAAAAAATAGGGCAAAATTTATTAACTGGATGGTTTCTATCTCAAAAAGTTGAACATACCGAAATTATGCGAAACTCTGATACTTTTGGAGTGGGCCCTCTGTACCGAATGTTTCATCCAAATGAATTTCGGTCTTAAATCAATCCATCATAGTGTCAAAAATATCTTGAAGACTTTTGAAAATCTGTCATGAAAGCCAAAGCACAAGTTTTCCAGAAGATTTCAACATAAATTCACATCTAGAGACTCCCTAATGTCCATCCTAAAAAAAGGCCAGAAACCAGATGCATCATACGCCGAACTGAAACCCTATCAAAAGAAGCCCGTTGAAGATAATGGCCAAATCTTGCCCTTCTGCTGGGTACCCCGTCGTGAACCATCTGAGCTATCTCCTGCTCAACAGACTGGATTGGAGATTTCAAAATAAAAAAAAAGACTGCAAATCATGAAAATCATGAAAATTTCGCAAAATGAAATAAAAAGATAAAATGGGTCGAAATATCTATTCAAATATTTTCGGACAGTAAAAGTAGCCCTATGTTCACTTTGAATGTTTTTGCTTAAGTTTTTCAAGGCAATATTGATACTCTTGATCATAATGAACATCCCATATAGCCACGCCTGCTGTCCGTCTGTCTGTTCAACCATCTGTCTATCTGGTAGTCCCTATAAAAAAAGGGATCTTCAAATTTTTTCAAGCATCAATCTGTCGATATTTTTAAAATCGATTAAAGATTTCAAGTTTAAGGCAAATAATTATCTGAACTCAGTGTCGGATCCAAGGGGGGTGGGGGGTTTTCCGTGTCCGAACCCCCTAAAAGTTGGAAAAATTGCTTGACAATCTTTTTCGAGCTCTGATATACATACATATATACACTGTGAAGAACCCCCCTAAGATCAAATCCTGGATCCACAACTTTAAGAACTTAAGAATCCAAACTTTTAGACTCGGCCACGGGTATAAATAAAATAGTTTGATGTTTGCAAGTTTTAGTCAAAAATTTTCGAATTTAAACAAGGAATATGCTATACCGATAATTTAAAAATTTTAGTCGATGTTGAGTATTCGATAACGATATTTTGACTCACGGTATCGGTATCGTGCTAACAGAAGTCGTGTTTAGACGTTAAAACCTGGCCCCGACACTGGGCATTGTATTCGGGAAAACGCTACAAATTTTCCAATATAAAAACTTCATTGCAGCATTTTTCCAAAGAACTTCAAATATTTGTAATGCATAATTTTAAAACAAACGATTAAATAACTTAAAAAAGAGACCCCAATCCATAGTTGGAATATAACACGTCAGATGACACATTGTCCCGGATATTAGAACAAATATTTTTTCGCTATTTTTCCACTAAAAAACTTTCTTAACTTTTCTTACGATTTTATATACGGATTCAACGTAAAACTGTCTTTGTAAGGAGGCGAAAAAAGTATCAAGAATTTTTGCAAAAAAATCATTGCATACCTTTAGGCGCTACGTTGCTTACGAAAACGAAATATTTAAAACCCGCTTACCTGGACAGCCAGATGAGAGGTGCTTTATCAATTTTCCTTTAAACGATGATTATTCCAGTCTATATTAGGTTGACTTTTCAGTAATTTTTTGAAAAAAGTCTTTATATCTACGAACTATGTGGTCTTCTTTTCTCTATTCTTCATATTTGTAGTTTGAATATATATAAAAGGTGATTTTTTAGCAACTTTCTTTGTGGCAACACAGTTTTTGTCAGCTCAGCTTTTTTTGTGTCTTGTGCTACTGTCAAACATGTTCAGTTTGGTTTATTATCAAAATGCTTGCTCGGTTTAGAAAGTGCATCGTGAACTCCTTCTATCTTCTTCTTCATTAAACCACCAATACGCATACGTAGAGTGCGGACAGAGGGAAATATCGCAGCTGTATCCTCCAGTCTTGTTAATGACCGTGAATTATCGGGCCTCTGTTACTCCACTACGTGGAAAATTTTGCCGAAGTATTTGGGTGTAAAACATACAGCTGGTGCAAGAATTGAAGCCACACGACCTACCACAACGGCTAACTTTTGGTGAATGGGCGCTGGCAAAGTTGGATGAAGATCCACTTTTTTATCGGAAAATTATGTTCAGCGACGAAGCTCATTTCTGCTTGAATGGATACGTGAACAAGTAAAATTGCCGTATTTGGTGTGAAGAGCAGTCAGAGGCATTGCAAGAACTGCCAAAGCATCCCCAAAAAGTCACTGTTTGGTGTGGATTATGGGCCGGTGGCATCATTGGACCGTACTTTTTCAAAGAAGACGAAGGCCGGAACATTACTGCGAATGGCGGGCGCTAAAGTGCGATGATAACAAACTTTTTTTGCCTAAAATGGAAGAGCTGGACTTGGCTGACATGTGGTTTCAACAAGACGGTGCCACATGCCACACAGCACGCGAAACAATGGCCCAATTTAGAGGCGAGTTCGGTGAACACTTTATTTCACGTTTCACGTACATACGATTTTACGCCTTTAGACTAGTTTTTGTGGGGCTATGTTAAGGCTCATGTCTATAGCAATAAGCCCGCAACGGTTGAAGCACTGGAAGCCAATATTGTAGAATTTATTCGTGAGATATCAACCGATATGTTGGAGAGAGTATGCCAAAATTGGACCCAGCATATGAACCATTTGAGGCGCAGCCGCGGTTAACATTTACACGAAATCATCTTTAAACATTAAATTATATAGATAGTTCTATCGACTCAAATAAAGATTTCATACATTTTTCTGAATTTTATGTTTTTTTTTTTTTTTAAATAAAATCCGAAATCTCATAAAAGATCACCCTTTATTTAGAATTACTCGGAAGTTTTTATTACATACTAAAGCTATGTCTTTGTAAATGTAGAAAATAGAGATAAGCCGCGACTTAAAAAAAATTGAAACTTACTCTCTCTCCAGATATCCTAGCTCTTATAGTCTCTTACATATAGACATTCATACGGACGGAGAGCCGCATAGGTCTAATTCGACTTCACTGGCTATCTAAGGGTCCAAATCCCAAATTAAGGTTATGCTAGCATTTGGAATCTTCAAGATCTAGGCATTCATACAGAAGCACTTGCCCATATAAATTTATTTTGTAAAGCTAACTTTGGGGTGTCTATCTTCTTTCAATATACCCCTCAACCTTAGGTAAAGGGCATAAAAATTAAATATATATATGCAACCACATCAGTTTTACTAAACGTTTCGACTTGACTCTTAACTTTTCCCCATGGATTTATTCAGCGCAATGATTAAAGTTCGCTTAGGGCAACAAAAGGCAAGCATTGAGTAGTAAGTTATCTGGGCAGGTCAGGCCGAGTCAGTCCGTCAGTCCGCCAGTCACTACGGCTACGTGCAATGTTTACCTACACTGGTTATTATTATGCTTTGAAAGCAGCAGCTGTTGTTTCTGGGACTTACTGATGTTGATGTTTTTGTTGGAGTTGGTGTAGCAACTCCTAGCAACTCGGCACTTGGATCTCTATTTTTCTGCACGTTCTGCGAAAGCAAACGCAATTTGCATTTAAATTCAATACTAAATTCATATGCTGGTAGTAATACACACCTAGGGAGCAAGCAGCGTTTACACCCCCGCCCCGCACACTCAGTCTGCGTCCCTCATTGTTTTAGCATTTTACAAGTTTTCTACAATGGATTTCCGTTGCAGCCTTGCACAACTTAAGCAAGTCTGTACCGCCCTTTTCAACTTAGCAACGACTTGTTTTTCTCTGTGTATATTTGTTTGGATTTTATTTTTTTTTTTTTGTAATAAATTGTTTCACAAAAGCATAGCACGTAGTACATGTTTCATTCATGTACATGAAATTGATTTAAAAGTTTTCTAAACACCCCGCACCGTACTGAAACTACTTCAAGCATAACCCTTAAGTGTTTGTCATCATCAGGGTAGCAAAAGTTTTGTAGTTGTTGTTGTTGTTCACAGCGTGAAAGTTAATTGAAATTATGGAAAAGTTTTTCCAGGAAAAACTCACAGCTTTTCAGTTTGTTGCAAAATATTTGTCAAATTTCATATTGATTTCGAGTTATGTTATGTGATATTCGTTTTTGCAAGTTTATTCATGTGCTCCCTGGAGAGTGCTTAAGCTCAATTTGGTACAGTTGTGTGCAAGCAACGACTTTGGCCTCACTTGAGAGTCATTCATCTGATGCAATTAGGTTGAAGTCTTTATAACATATCGAATTTGCTTTTATCCGATTTGTGAGCGCACGTAAGTGAGATTGTTTGTGCATTTTGTGCAAAAACATATATGTGTTTGTAGAAGAGGTAGCATGTAGGTAAGTGCAGCATACTTTTAGGGGGCGCCAAACTAAGCTGAGATTTGATTTCATGGCAAATTTGACATATTTTGTGGCGCTTGGTTGCCCTAGAGTGTAATGCAGCTACATGTAGAGTCTTGTTTAAAGCAAAAATGGGGGGAAAAGGTAATTTTTAGTTTTCAAAGTTTAGACAACACTTTTTGCACTAAGTGGATAGAAGCTATTTTGTGTTTTTTTTTGTGTTTAGAACCTTGAATCTGAAAATCCCAAAGAAATCTTAGGTTTTTACAAAGACTAAAAATTTTGTAGACAGTAAATTTTAATGCATGTTATTTTTGGCGTACCAAGGCCGTTGAGATACAAATTGAGCCCAGTGGTGACTTCCGATAAATCCTTGATGAAAAAAGATGGCGTACATTAAATTCGGGCGCGGACGACTTTGGGATACCCTGTACTACTAGTTGCAATTAAGTCCGATATATTGCTTAAGCACTCTAAAAGACAATTGATTGCCAAATTTATGTACGATATCTTCATAAACAAACGAAACAAAACGAGTTTTGTGCAAAAAACGTTTTTTGACCGATTGGTCCTATGGGAGCTATATGATATAGTCATTCGATTTTGATCAAATTTGCTACTGTGCTTAAGCACTCTAAAAAACTTCCAATTGCCGAATATGGTTATGACATCTTCATAAACAAATGAAACAAAACGAATTTTGTTCAAAATACGTTTTTTCGACCGATCGGCCCTATGTGAGCAATATGATATACTCAACCGATTTTGATCAAATTTGGTACAGTGCTGGGTAACCCTAAAAAAGTGACAAACACCAAATTTAGTTATAATATATTCACAAACAAACGAAACACAACGAATTTTGTGCTAAAAACTTTTTTGACCGATATGCCCTATAGGAGCTATATGATATAATCAACCGATTTTGATAAAATTTGGTACAGTGCTTGGGAACTCTAAAAAACGATTAGGTGCCAAATTTGGTTACGATATCTTCATAAACAAACGAATAATTTATCTAAAACTTTTAGAGGTTTTCGAGGTCCTCTGAAACACCCCTATGGGAGCTATATAATATATACCCGATATCCAAAATGTAAAATAAACTTGCATTCCCTGACATAATAACGCATCCAATCTGAATTTGGTTGCTCTAGCTCTTACCATCTCTGAGATCTAGGCGTTCATACGGACAGACAGACAGATGGACATGCGTATATCGACTACTCTAGTCACCCTGATCATACTTTAGGTAACTTTGGGGAGTCTCCGACATACATACATTTTCGGCTTTCACAAACTTAATATACCCTTTGTACCATACAGTACAGGGTATAATTAGAAAATGGAAAATAGCGAATTGTGTAAGTATTCTGTGAAAGCTTTCAACTTTTGCAAAAAATGTTAAGGTAAATAAATGTATTTTTTATACCCTGTACCTATAGGTACAAAGGGTATACTAGATTTGTGCAATGTATGTAACGGACAGAAGGAGGCGTGGCAGACCCCAAGTCCTTTATACCAAAATGCTTATCATAACCTCGGGTAGCGATTGAGCCATGTCCGTCCGTCCGTCCGTCCGTCCGTCCGTCTGTCCGTCCGTATGAACGCCTAGATCTCAGAGACTATAAGAGCTAGAGACACGAAACTTTACCAGCTGGTGCGCATATTTCCTAAGCAGATGAAGTTTGTTGAATCATGTCAATATCTTTCCCCGTTCCCCCGCAGTAGAGTTCCGCGGTTTTTAGCCACACCTTTTCATATTTTCAACTGAAATTTAACAGAGCGATTCGTTGTAGTTACATGCATCTATATGTAGAAAATGAACAAAATCGGACAAATACAACAGAAGTTATAGTCAAAAATGTGCAAATTTCACCTCCCCTTGCCAATAAACTGCGTCAATATTTGACTCTACGCAATTATGGCTACAAGTGACCTAGAATCACAATTTTTGGTAAGCTCATTCATGTGGCTCTAATGAACAAATCCACATCCAAATTTTATCGATGCGGTCCCCCCGACCCCCGCAATCCATTTACCGTGTTTTCTCCCACACCCCTCAACATACCAACTTGAAACTTACCCCGTATACTTTAAATAAGTTCTTGGTTGTAACATTCGAGTTTCATCAAAATGGGTAAAATTTTAGGGAACTTATAGGTATAAATATCGATTTTCACCAAAAAAAAATAAATTCCAATTGGAAAGTTCTTAGATGGAATATGCAGGAAAAATTTTTTTGACACAAAAGGTACAGGGTATTCCACTGTCGGGCACCGCCTCGACTGTACATTTTTTTTAATTTACGTGTTTCATGGAAAAATTCCAGCGTAATTGCTAATCCTATTACTAGTCGACAAGTCTGTTGGGACCATTGTTGCCGCATTCATTGCCAAAGCAACCGGTTTCCAGGGCCAGATTAAAGAAGGCTTTCCAAGCTTCATTTCATTTCGTGGAGGTTTGAGCTACTGCTTCATAGCTTTTCCTCTACTGTTACAATAAGCAGTTTATTTCCGGCAAATGCTTCGTCTGCGCAGATATTCATGACTGTGCTCAATTTCTATTCCGATAACGACTTTTCGATAGTTATCAGATCGTATCTAGTAGATACCAACCGGTCAATTGCGATACCAAACCGAACCAATCACAACCGGTAATGACCGCATTTTACCGCATGAACGCAGGTGATTTGACCGCATAGTGACTGATACCGCTTGAGAACGCAAAATTCAAGTCAATGATCCGATGTGAATACAAAAAAGATACCGGTTGCAGTTCTCTGGTATCTACACTAGTGTTTGGAAAAACCATGTAAGTATAATACTAACGATAAATTGCATTATTAGGTCGTCAAGTCAGGATTGGTATACAAAATTGAAATGCCTGTTCTGGCATAATAAATAGCGTGTAGGGTATTCCACATGCAGAAACCACCAAACCACCAAACAACTATTGGTAATAAGAAATTTTAATAAGCGGCACATTTTTGTTTAAGGTTTTGTGTGTTTAGGATTCAGTATTTTAGCACCTTTTTCAGACTTATGTTAGAAAAAGTGAGAAACTCATAAATTAATTTCATTCAAATTTGCTTATCTTCATGCCGGAAATTAAAGTTGCGTTTGCTTAAAATCTAAGTTTTCTAAGAACAAACATTGCATAAATTTATCAAAGTATAGAAAGTGCTCCACTTTCAAAGCAACTTTGTTCCGCTCAATATTCATATATTATCAATAAAGTTCTTGAACAAGTTTGCAGACAGCAACATAAAGGTGGAACCCATTGTTAACCCAGATATACCAATATGACCTATAAACATCACTTCAAGAGCACACACAGTTTACTTAGCCCCTTCACTCTAAAGAGTGTATCTATGCCAAAAGGAGTAGCTTACGCTTATGCATTGTAAAGCTGTTTTCAACACTTTCTATAGCTGGTCTATAGTATAGTATATATGAAGGGGCGGCAGGATAAGGGATATGTTTGCGTACTCACCTATGACATTCAAGCGAAATGCCATTGAAATCTTGGGCTCTGTATTCACTTGGCACTCGTAGATGCCGCTATCGCGTGGCTGTGCGTATTTTACATGCAATGTCCAATCCTTGGAGTCAGCCGTGCGTACAACCTGCAACAATGGGTTAAATGGAAACAGTTAATACTTGGGTAAACCAAGCAACCAGATAACTATTGTGTTTGTCCTTGGGTCAATTTAATCACTGCCTACAACTTGGCAACAACTACAACTGGTTTGTTGCATACGTAATTAGGGTAAGTTTTGCAGTTGTTGGCCAATTTAATGAACGTACTACAATCACTACAAATTACGTATACGCACCTTGAAACGTTCATCAGATGTATAGGTCAAAATGCCTGCAGTCAGAATGTGCAAATCGCGTTTTCTTATCCAAGAAACCTGCAAAAAAAAAATGAGAATAAGAAGAAAATATCAGAGCTAACAAAGAGCAACCGAAAATGCCTTTAGTGACAGAGCTTAAGTCAATTTTTTAAAATTGCTTTGAACTCTGCTTGTGGTTTGGTCCAAAAAAAAAAAATAAAAAACCAGGCAGCAAAATGAAGGTGGAAAATTTAATAAACCAAGCAGCAAAATGAAGTCAGCTTTAGCTACGCTACGAAACTTTTCTAGATTTTTTTTCTGCTGCTTGCAAATAGTAAGCAGCTAAGTTGGACAATGTCCTGACAGAGCCTGCTCTCAGCCATAGCCGATTTGCGCAGACGAGTCCTTTGGGCCGCGGACAGACGAGTCGATTTGCGAGCAAAGACAAAGTGCCCAAGCGGCAGCTGGCGACAACTGAATAGAAAAGCTGGCAAACGGCTTAAGTTGGTTAAGCAGACGTTTTAATACTCTAAAATGAAAAGTTTTTAAATATTAAGATTTCCGTTTAAAAATTGTTTTATTGTTTGATTTTAAAGAAAACTATATTTTATCGCTAAAAGTTATATAAACTTGGTGCCTTATAGAGGAATAGTTGTTCTAGGTTCCTGAGTATTCATGAGAGATTCTTTATTTTTTATAATTTTGTTGATAATCGAGTATTTGATACTCTACAGGCTGAACAATAAAAGTAAGAGTTCCTGGTATTACTGAGTTCAGGCCAGGTTTTTAACAATCGAATATTCGATAAAGTTCTGGCAAGGATTTTGATAATCGAATATTCGATAAACCATACTCTGATCGATATAAGTGAAAGTTCCTGATATTAATGGGTTCAGGTAAGGTTTTTGAAAATCTATATATAGGTCAACTATAGATTTAGCGATATAAGTCATTGTGTTTACTATTACTGGGCTCAGGTAAGGTTTTTGATAATCGAATATTCTCTAAAATAAAGACTAAGCGATGTAGTAGTGCCTGCTCTTATCTGGTTCTGGAATGTTTTTTGAAAATCGAATAGATTTTTGATAATTTAATATTTGGTTAACAGCGAATGACTAAAATTGAGAGTTGCAAAAGAAAAATTATCGAATATATTTTCATCGCGACATGTTAGAATGTTGTTGAAACTTTCGGAATCGCAGATTCATACGTAACATCTTCGACATAAGATGTCGAAGTGTAAATAGGCTTGACAATGTTTTTGATAATCGAATATTCGATACACTATAGACGAAGCGATATAAGTAATAGTACCTGCTATTACCTGTTTCAAATCTTACATCGACTCAAATTTGCTCAAGAAAAAAGTTTTTGTAATTCTGAAGGAATTGGGTTCGAAACTTTGGAAAACTTTCACGATGTTCAAAATTTTTCGAAATTTCTGACGTACGTAGAATGGGATGTCCGAAAAGAACATAACAAAAACCCAAGCAAATCGGACGCTTCAATTTCGAGTTATAAAGCTATAAACATAGTACCCGAACTTTTTTGAATATACAGATAGATAAGAAATTGTTGGAGAATCTTAAATATTGTAGGAAATTATTGTAATTGATTTCCTTTGAAAAATTGACAAAGTTTAAAACAATAGTATTTTTTTAATGCTTTACAAACTTTATTATAAAGCCATTAGACTCTTCTGTATAACTGTATAAGCAAAATGTGAAAGAAAACATGTAGAAGTAGTAGACGATGATGATGAAACGACTGAATTGGGTATGGGGACTGGTTCTGGGACTGCGGCAAGTGCGTGTCCAAAATGTCAGCGGCTTAAAGTTTTGTAGATTTGGCTGGCTACGGCTGCAAAAAGTAATCTGCGAGCCAGCCTCAGGCAAGCAAAACTTTTGCCAAAAAAGAAAACTCCAAGAACAGCCCCCAAAAAAAACGAAGCCAAAACTAAAAGTGTCAAAGTGGCAGAGGAAAATGACGTCTGGGAGAAAAGAGAAGAAAAATAAAAAAGTGCTAAAAAAAGGTGCTAGTAAATTCACAGATGTGATGCAGATGATGAAGATGCTGATGCTGATGATGATGACGCGCAGAAGATGATGCCTGATGAGTGTTGATTGTGGCAGCACATGTTGGGAGTGCGTTGACTTGGTTTAACTAAATTTGTGCCTGCTAATAGAAAAACTCTAATGAAGAGCTACTGCAATCAAGTCAAGCAACTGTTGAGGCTGTAAAAGAGTAGCAAGTTTTTACTAATAACTTAGCCAAGTAATGGATATATCAAGCAGAACCCCCAGCTCGGATATGCTCTTGTCAAGTTTTCTTTACTTAAGGCTCAGCTTGAACTTGCCTGCTTTTTATTTATCTCCCGAATTATTGTAACTTTTCCAGCTGCACTGCGGGCAGACATCTCTGAACAAAAGAAAAGTGACACAATTCCGGACACATTTTAAAGATTTTGACGCATTTAATGTCAAGCCAGAAGAAGCAGAAGGCCAACAAGAAGCCAAGCGGTCTGTTGACCCATACAAACAGACCAGCAAGAAGAAGAACAAACAAATTGTGTCAGTTCTACGGTCAAGGCATGAAAACACCAACAATAAAGACAAAATGAACAAAAAAAAAAAAAAAAACCATGAAAAGAAAAGTCGTGAAGCGAAAAAAGAAAAGCGTGGAAAATCAACTTTAAAGTTTTATGAAGCAGTAGCAACCAATATATGTACACACAAAACAAAATTAAAAATGAGCAAACAGAAAGAAATTTATCATTGACGAAGTTGAGATACACTTAAGATGGAACTGAAAAATTAATGAAATTTGTGAGTGCAATTAAGGTACGGTGTCAGTGGAAAGTGGGTTCGAAATTTTCCAAACTGTGTAAGCAACACTGTAAATTAAGACAGAACTTTTTAAAAAATGTTGAAAAACTCAGATGTCCAGACGCTCAAGACTCTTCTTTGATCTTGCTTTGGCATTAGAAGACTAATATAAATAATAAGGAGAGATGAAGAATCCAAATGAACTGAGCGTGAAATAATCAAGATCTCTCATGGAATAGTGATTTACTAACTTGACTTTAAAGAATAAGGGAACCCCAGAAATTTAGTTGTGTTCCTAGTCATATCATATATAACTATTATTGAACTTGTGGACATTTTCTGGTTTAAGAAGATATAACGTCAATAAATTAAAGTGGGAAGAAAAACATAGAAGACATGAGTGTTAGTAACTAATGTGCGAAGATGAAAAATCCAAGCTGAGTGGATGAGCAAGTTCTCTTTGAGCCAAAGGGTTTACTTACCAGACTTGGTAGTCTGGTGGACTTTTTATGGCATGAGATGATATTGCCTCAGGTATCTAATGAGAAGAGACGAAAATTCCACACAAACTGAAGAATGAATCGGTGCACTAGTCGTTTACTTTAAGAGATTCAAGAAAATCTCTCTCTATGAACAAGACATCTCTTAGATAAGCAGCTGGTTTACTTGCTGGACTTTATAGAAAGAAAGAACATCTAAGTCTAAGGTGGATTCTAAGTCATATTATAACATATCCAAGCATAAGAAGCTTTAATATTGAGTAACTAATGAGGAAGGAGCAAAAATCCAATCCAACCGAACTGGTCTTCTGGTGTTAACATAAAGAGAAAGTTCAGAAGGTAAGACTTCGTAAAATAATTGAGTACCAGAATATGCTATGGTCATATTAACAAACTCGGAACTAAACTTAAGAAGAGAGTAGATATGCGTCGCCAAGGGGTGAAGAAAATGTCCCAATTAAGCAATACCTCTCTTAGGATAGTGGCTTGGTTAGTTACTGAACTTTGTAGACTGAAAGAATATGTGTAAATCTTCCTTAAATTGAAAAGAAAATCTATATTTCCGAAAAAAACAATCACTGTTAAAATGAAAACACCTCTTACTAGATCTTTTTAAGTTAAGTAGTAGGTCCCAAGGAACACAGCGCAATACTTCATCAACAATTTTATAATGAAGCGATTTGGCAGCATTGTCCAAAGTCCAGTTGACACTTTGGCAGCACTATTAAAAGAATATAACGATTGCTTAATTTGATGCCAAATGATTTAAGGATACAAAAAAATTTGCCGAATAATTTTAGCTATTAAAACCACAACTTTTTTTCTTGCGAATATTTCATTGATCAACATTGTAGGTTAGGTTAGGTAAGTGCAGTAGTTGGGGCTTTGTGTCCCAACTCACTTAAGCCAAGGAATTGGCCCGTTGTGATACCGCTGGGTGGACCTTACACCACCCTTCTTTCGCTCCTGAGGTCTCCTATATGACCTTAAAGTCACGTCCATCTGGCGGCCTGAATAAACCTCGAGAGGCTTCTTGGACTCTTTTCTGAAAGCTCAGATAGGTCAGTAAGGAAATACGATTTGAGAAAACGGAACCTTGTTTTGCACAGTCCAGGACAGTGACAGAAAAGGTGCTACACCGACTCTAGCTCCTCTTCAAGGCCGCAGCTTTTGCAGAAATCGTGATGATGAGCATTTAGCCTGGATGCGTGGATTCCCACCAGCCAGCGTCCAGTAATAGCTCGGATTACGGTCAAATATTGAGCTCTGGGACCCAGATGAGGTGGATTGAAAACTGCTGATCCATCTCCTACAGAGACAAGCGACAGTTTTCCACTGACTTCGTGTTTCACGAATTTGTTCTTAGAAAATATTTTATTTGGGGGTCTAACTTTAAACAGATAGATTTATTTAGTATATTCTTTTAAATTCGGAAATATTGCATAACAAGCATTGTATTTAATAATAAAATTTTCATTTTTTAAAAATTTAGGTATGCAGATACCGATAATTTATAAAGTTATTGATAACTGAATATTAGGGTGGCCGCCGCTTATATGGCAAATTTTTAAGCGGACGATTTTAATAATAATTTAATACTTTTGGATAGTCTTTAAATTTTACAGGCGCTATATGCAGTTAAAAAGGAAACTTTTTGGGCAGTGGCGTTATTTGAATCGTGAGATGTTGCAAAAATGTCCACCCTACTGAATATTTAGGTAGACTGTTTTTTCGATCGAGACCGAAATATTTAAATTTTTTTTGCAATGAATGATAAAACTTTGAGTTACAAAATAAATTGAATTTTCAGGCAGATTTTTTAAAATAATTTTTAAGAATTTTTTATTATTATAGTTAAGGAAATTATGCTTAGAACCTTTAGTGACAAATTAGCGTAACTCCTGCGAAAGAAAAGATAATAACTTTCAACTTGATATGGAAAGTAACATAAGATTGCAAAGTAACAAAGAATATGTTAACATGACCTTGACTCTAGATTTTCAAGGTTAAAGGTTACAAAAATTGGTTTTATGCAAATAAAAGTGTTCCTACACATTATGAGCTTTTTAAACATTCAGAAGAATTTTAGAACCTAAAATATAAATATGTATTTAGTTTAAGGTTACCATATCAATCATCTTTTATTGGCTATGAGTGTGATTCGTTTTCCTCGCATCTTCTTGTATAAATTTGTATATATATTTGAAAAGATGACAAAATTTGACATAAACTCACAAATATAGAAACACATGTGATACACAATGCATCACTTCCAGCTTCAATGTTGCATACGTCAGATTAAATCCAAAGTGATTCTTCTAAAAGTGTATGAAGTGAAGTGAGGCAAGAAGAAAAACACAAACACACCCTAAATGACTGAAAACCCACACACTCACAAAGCGAACCCATAAAGTAAACGTACGGTGAAAAACTAACTGAGGGTAAACAAGAAAAAAAAAGAAAAAAAAAGTGAAAAACTCGAGTAAAGTATTGCTGGGGCGGCGTTACTTTATCATTGAACCGAGAAAATGGAAAATGGCAGCCACTGAAAGTGAAACAGTGGCAACAAAACGAATGGCAAACTGTTGCAGAGTACTCCATAAAGTCTGGCGGTGTGGGAAGATGGGACGACACGGACAAAGTGTATACAAGATGACGCTCACTGACGGTAACTTGATTTCAAGCTTGACTAGTGTGGGAGAAAACTCAATATTTCCTGATAGTTAAAAATGCATAAAAATAAATCTAAAGAAAATACACAGATAAGGCAACGAAATGTAGCTATCCATAGCTATGCGCTATACTATAGTATCTTGCAAACTCACCGATTTATCGCCCAGGTTGTCCACTCTACAGTTGATGGCCGCCGTGTGCCCGGTGCGTGCCGTAATGTTCCGTGGCATGCCAAAGTCAAAAACAGGCGGCGGATAACTCGATTCGCCCTCTTCATCTTCCAGATGATGTTCCGTGTCATCCAGTGCATTGCCAAAGTTGTGCTTCTTCTTGTTATGGTTGTTGTTGTTGTTGTTGCTGTTCTGGGTATAGCCGTTGTAGTTGTGGCTATTGACAAGCGAAGCAATGTAGACATCATCATCAACGGACGGTGCCAACAAATCATTGCCAGCTGGTTGAGCTGCAATTGAAGAAAAAAAAAAATGGAAGAGAAGACAAGTTGAGAATTTAATAATAAAAGAAATGGAAAAAGAAGTTTTTATTTGAAAAGCCGACTATTACACACTCTGGTGGTTCTTCTGGGGATTTCAGATTTGTTTTGGTTGTAAGTCTAAGTCATTTTTTTGTTACTTAAAATCTTTGGTAACTGCATCGATTCGAAAAAGGAAACAAATGAATTTTATCATTGTAGTCATCAGTTCCGAGAGATTGCATACTTAATTTCAGAAGTTTAGAAATCCACCATTTCTAAAAGATTTCTGTTAATATAATACTTTGATTACAAAAGAACTTGGATATTACGAAAAATTGGAAGGATAGAATATAATCTACAGCCTAAAAGAGGTCTCCAATCGGTTATTTTTAACGATATCTTAAAGAGAAAGCAGTCGCAATTAATAAAACTTGGCTTCTCCTTAAGAGAAGAGCTACAATGAATTTCCAACTCAAATACATTTTTTTGTAAATATTTTTTGTAGGGATCAGATTAAAGATGTGAAAAAATATTTCGAATTTATCATGATAATGTGTAAGTTATCAATTTTCTAGACGTTAGTAGAGCATTTTTATATAACATCTGTTCCAGTTAGACGTTAAGCATTTATTATGATAATATTAGTGTCACCTTAGGGGCTTCCATTTATGAACTCTTGTTTAAAATAAATAAAACATTATTATATTATCCTAGGATATAATGCTAACATATGTATTCTAAACAATTTTATGCGGTACATAAAAAAAAAAGAATTTGTATGTTTTTACCTTATTTCAAGTGTGGAAATTTTAATGAAAAAAAAAACCATTTTTTTTTTACTATAAAAAAATATGTGTTTATAAAAAAAACCAGTTGCCATCACTAAAGGACTTAGGAGTTGCTAATTTTATATTTTTATTTGGATTTTCAAAATTTTAAAAAAATATTTAAAAAGCGTAACAAAAAAATTTAAAAACAAAATCAATAATTTTATCTTATAAAAAAACAAAAATTATAAAAAAAGTTGTAAATATATATTATAAAACAATACTATATAAATAAATTAAAAAAATAAATATTTATGTATATGTGTGTATAAAAAAAACGTGGAGGTAGGAGTTAGTAACTTTATTTTTTCTTAGCTTATCGCAGTGGGAGATAACTTTTGAATTTAAAAATTAAACAAAAATGTTTAAAAAACGTAAAACAAAAATTTAAAAACAAAATCAAAAATTTTACAATATTGTATCTTTCATTAAAAAAATGTTCAGATTTTTTTATTCGTTTAGGAGATTGGCTTGACAAATAAAGGTCTAAAAATAAAAAATCCAATCGGCATTTTGCTCTATCACAAATGTTAAAATGTTAAAAATTGAAGAGTTCGATCAAAAAAGTAATTTTCGCAGATATAAAAAATAAAAGATATAAAAAAAAATTTTATGCGTATATGTTTTATATGTGTAAAAAAATATTATTTTTGCAAAATTCAAAAAAAAAAAAGATTAATTATTAATTATTTTTTTTTTTAAATTGTTAAGAATAATAAAAAAATATTATCTAATTTTTTAAATTTTTTTAAAAAAATCATTTTTGTTTTGAATTAAATTTTTCGTTTTTGCAGTACAAATAAAAATTTTAAAAATAAAAACAAAACATAAAATATATAAATATAACATATTTTTTTATACACAGCAATATTTTTTGTTTTCCGCCCTATGCTTCTCCTAGCGGCGACTACTTGTAAATGCAATACATATATATATAATATTTTTTGTATGCGTAAAAATATTTTTTTTATACTTTTTGTGTTACAAATTTTAAAAGCAACTTATTTACATTTAATTGACGAGATATAGCATGACCAAAAAAATATTTAATAATAGTTTTTAATTACTGATAAACCGAAAAATGGACAGAATATTGTAAAATTAAATTTATAATTATATTAGGGCTATGAGGAAAAAAAAATTATTCTATCTATTAGATAGATATCTAAATATCTACTAATATCTTCAATATCAAAGAAACCGATTATAAAATTTAGTTGACTTCACGTGCTTTTTATTCTTACGCATATCAAGGGTGCCCTTGTACTTCAATTTTTTGGTTACCAAAATGAGATGTATATTTTTTTTATCCTGATATGGTATTTTGATTTAATTTCTCCTCAACTCTCAGCCTAATTGATTTTAAGTTTGCAACATTGTTGAACATTTGCTTGTAATCGATATAAAAGCTTCTTTAATTCCTCTCATTTCTTTGTTTGGTTCTTAGTCACATCCTTTCAAAGGTCTCAAAGCTTCTAACAAACTTAAAATACTATTCACTAGTTAAAGTAGATTACAAAAGGGGATAAAAGAATGTCACTACAGAAAACGGCAATTGCTGATTGAATTTCACTTTGTTGCGTTAACATTACTTTGCATGCCGGAAGGCTTTTGGACGCAGGCTGGGTTGGGCAACAACTTTTGGTTTCGTTTGCTGCATCTTCAAAACTTCATTTACAGCTTAGTCGTCGCATTGAAGAGGGACGAAATAGTAGAAGAGCAAAAAAATGTACTTTAAACTGACGGCATTTCTTTGGTTCTTACTTTGAGCCCTTCTTCCTGGCCCAGCATAAAACAACAACAAGGCTAAAGTACATAACGAAACCGAAGTGTAGGCAAAAGATGGATTGCACTGAGTGCAAATTAATTAAATGCCACTCAAGGATCCACAAACAAAAGGCAGCAAGGAACTTGAAGAATGTGTATGCGAGTCATTGCCTTTTATGTATTTCCCGTCTATATACTCGTACGTATATATACATATATGTCAAAAATGCATGATGACACGGCATTTTGAGGGTCCTTTAGACAAAGCGGTCGCACTGCCAAACAAAAGGAATCAACCAAATAGCTATATAAACCATATACCAGCTAGTATATAGCGTAAACGTTATTATACCACATAATGACGAGCTATTAAGAGCGCTGAAAATAATTATTAAGGCGTGTTACATTCAATTGAATGATTTCCGGCTATGCTCTAAAACAACGGAAATTGCTTCTAATTAAAATAAATGGCCATTTTAATGGCCGCATGTGAACCAGGGAAATTCAAATGGCGGCGCCGAAAACGAGAGAAATGCGATATTTTTTTGACAGCCAGATATTTAAGAAAAATCAGTAGGAGATTATTTTCAAGCACGCGCAACGAATTACTCAAAAAATAAAAGTATGGAGTATGTGAAACGGATGCAGGTCATAAAATATGATATCAAAGTTTGGATCATGTTGGTATTTCTTGACCATTAAAAATACATTTTGGAATGACGTATTGCTTCAAAAGAGTTGTTGATTTAAAGGCTAATGTTTTTGGATTTATATGAAATTTGTCAAAGAGTTGAAATACTGCGCGTATAAGAAACAATTTATATTAAGTCCTACGGGTCCCTGCAGTAGACTCATCAGAAGATAATTATGTCGTTTAACAGAGTCCATGAAAACTGTTTTGGGGCTATGAAGTGAAAATTTCTCCACCACGCTTAAAGATGTATCTATTGGTTTCGAAATATTTGGGAGCCATCTCATGATCTATCGTATCGATTAATTGGTTATCGATTTGCATGGCATTCTGAGGATACTTAAACAACTTATTTCAAAAGTCAGCGCTGAAATTGGTAAAATAAAAATATTCGATGAAATTGATTCTATTAATTGGGGTCTTCCAGCCCATCAGTTAATTAATTTAAAAGAAGGTGTGTATCGATAACAGAGTCCACAGAAGCTCTTGTACGAGCTAGATTGTTGCAATAATTGAATAATCTGGGAAAGGATTACAAGTAAGTCTTTGGGTTTCCAAACTTGTAAAACTTATTGCAAAAGACTGAGCTGATTGCTATGCAGTCAGTTTTTTTCTTGGTTGATGGAGAAATTTCACCAAGCAAGTATTTTATGTCAATGGAGGAAGTTTATCGATAGGCAGAGATTTCAGAAGAAACATCAAGCAAGCGATAACTTGTGGTAATGATTTGATGATTTCGCTATAAATTGAATTTAAGAGACTAAATCTATCGATAAGTTGAGTCCGCAGGAGCTTTTGTGGGTGCTTGCATGCGGTAATAATTTAAAAAGAGCAAAAGACTGGGAAAGACTAACAAATTCTTATTGCAATTGACGGAGATGATTTCCATGAATATTTTTTTCTTGATTTACGCAAAAATTTAAATGGAATCCTTCAGTACATCAGCCAATTGACCTAAAGAGAAGAAGTTTATCGGTAACCAGCGTTTTCAGGTTCCAACTTGTGGAAATGTTTTGACAGAGATGATTATAGATTTCTTCAATGTAGTGATTTTTGTTTAATCTGGTTTGAACATTTTGAATGATAAAGGCTTTGATTACACTAGCTTACAAATTTAAGCGTCATCGAGTGAACCTTGGTAAAAACTATTTTTTAAGGTAATTATGGATCGAGAAACACGAAAATGACAACCTTTTTTTCTTAAGCACCGTTTTCGAGATTTTTTCGAAAAACATGTTTTTGGGCATTTTTTGCCGTTATTCGTCAATATCTCGTGATATTTTGTAACGACATTAAAGACGATTAAATCGAAAGGTAAGCTACATTAAGTACAAAATTGTTGAAAGTAACAAGCAACCAAAGTCGAAAAAAAGTTTCAGCGATTTTTCAAAACTACAAATTTTTGGTTTGCTTTTTATAACCGAAAAAAAATTTTAAAAATTATGTGAAGCTTTAAGCTGGAGAATTCTTTTACGAACATTTCGAGTCTAAGATGTTCGAAACCGGATAGGAACTGTAGATGTTATGGAACCATGTACGGAATTTTCAAACTTCACTCAATGTCACTTTTATATGAAAAAAAAAACATTTTCACGAGATATTGACGAATAGATATTCGTGTCCAAAAACAGGTTTTTCGAAAAAATCTCGAAAACGGTGCTTAAGAAAAAAAAAAAGGTTGTCATTTTCGTATTTCTCAACCCAAAGTTACCCTAAAAAACACTTTTTTACGAAGGTTCATTTTTTGTGTAAACTAGTGTTATCGATAAGCGATAAGTCTTCAGAAACTAGCTAATGGCAATGATTTGATCATCTAGGCCTATAGAAATGATTCTAGATTTTGAACTTTTAGTATCTGCCGTTTTCTGAATGGAATAGATTATTTTATCAAGAAGCCGGTAATCGTCTTGAATGACACCTTGTTAAAACTTATGTAACTTATTGTAGAAGGCTGGGGTTATTATAGTGACAAGCATTCCGTGTTTCTATAGCTCCGAAATTTGAAATTAAATTTTTAATTATCAATTTAATGGATCCAGTCAATACGAGCAGAACAGTGTATGAATGGAGCACTTTATTTCGTAGACCGCTTTGGACCTACCTATATATGCGTATGTATTTCTATTTATTATCATGCTTTATGTATTTGAGTCTATTCTTAAGAATTCGTTATCAAAACTTTATATTATTTAACTTTAAAATTTTTAAAAATACATTTGAACACTCAGTAAATTCCGTCATTTATGCTTTAAATTTCTTAAATAATTTTCATATCCGCATTTTCATTAACCAATTTCAGCAGGTAGGTATTCTTTGATTTTGCCCCAAGTTATTTAATGCAGCATCAGTTTATATTTTCCTGCACAAGTTGCCCCAAGTTCAGGTTTCAAATTAGCGTTGACTTTGACTATAATTATAGCTATGTATATTTACATATATGCGTTATCCTTTCATGTTCAAACACACTTTGTGTCACAACAACCGGAGCAACAAGTAAACATAAATATACAATTCCTTCCTTTTTCACTGGAATTTATTTGACATTTTAATGAGCGCATAATGGGCTGTCGCTTCTAGTAGTCGGAGCAACCATGTCAAATGGTTCGGGGTTTAGGGTTGCCAGGTGGCCAGTACGGAGTCGCATACTTGCTAAAAATGGTGACAGCTGCTGGGAACTACACATATGCAGCTATCTATGCTGGGTTTACACTGCAACTTGGATCGTTACAATTTAGCAACACTGTGGCGGTGGTAAGCGTACTGAAATAAATAGTTTTTTATAGTGTAGACAGGTATTTAATGTTGTCACATACTAAATACACTGGAACAAAAGCAGGCACGGCTTTTAATAAGAACAGGGAAGCCGTAAAGTAGCTGTGCTATTAGGATTCTTCAAATGAAGATTTTTTTTCTTTGAGAAACATATGGAACTAGTTCATTTTTCTTCACAAGAAACTTAGTTTTGAGTTCAAATGATAAAATTATCTTAACACACAGTTTTTTTTTTGGTATTTTTCCTTTTGTAGCTTTATGCTTGCTTAAAAAGAAAATAATGTAAAGAACAATATTTTTATGTATGTTAGATGTTTCCAAGCAGGTTGTTGACTCCACTTAGAAAAGCATCAAGGTTCTCGCTGCCATTGTCTCGAAGTTTGGGACAGCTAAAGTAAGATCGCGAAACAACTTAAGAAAAACGACCTTGTGAAGTGACACAGAGAACATATCAAGTAGGCTTCAGCCACCATAACCCAATAATAGGTGCCAAGTTTTGTAGTATTCTTTTAGAACGTATTTTATCCTTGTCAGTCAAATAAATCAATTTGAATTATTAATATTATTAATTTTTGTCTACTTAGGTATTTCTTTTTCTTGAACTTGTTCATTCATTTTGTAAGCATAATGGCACAGTGGCATGGTGAACTGAATTTTTTATACCCTGTACCTATAGGTACAAAGGGTATACTAGATTTGTGCAATGTATGTAACGGACAGAAGGAGGCGTGGCAGACCCCAAGTCCTTTATACCAAAATGCTTATCATAACCTCGGGTAGCGATTGAGCCATGTCCGTCCGTCCGTCCGTCCGTCCGTCCGTCTGTCCGTCCGTATGAACGCCTAGATCTCGGAGACTATAACAGCTAGAGACACGAAACTACCAATTACCAGCTGGTGCGCATATTTCCTAAGCAGATGAAGTTTGTTGAATCATGTCAATATCTTCTCCCGTTCCCCCGCAGTAGAGTTTCGCGGTTTTTAGCCACACCGTTTAGTATTTTCACCTGAAATTTAACAGAGCGACGCGTTGTAGCTACATGCATCTATGTGTCAAAAATGAACAAAATCGGACAAATACAACAGAAGTTATAGTCAAAAATGTGCAAATTTCACCTCCCCTTGCCAATAAACTGCGTCAATATTTGACTCTAGGTAATTATGGCTACAAGTGACCTAGAATCACAATTTTTGGTAAGCTCATTCATGTGGCTTTAATGAACAAATCCACATCCAAATTTTATCGATGAGGCCCCCCCACCCCCCGCAATCCATTTACCGTGTTTTCTCCCACACCCCTCAACATACCAAACTTACCCCGTATACTTTTAATAAATTCTTTGTTGTAACATTCGAGTTTCATCAAAATGGGTAAAAATTTAGGGATCTTATAGGTATAAATATCGATTTTCACCAAAAAAAAATAAATTCCAATTGGAAAGTTCTTAGATGGAATATGCAGGAAAAATTTTTTTGACACAAAAGGTACAGGGTATTCCACTGTCGGGCACAGCCTCGACTGTACCACATTTTTTTTAAGATGTTTAATTTATTTTAACTGATATTTACTGTATGATGTTGTGAAACATAATCTAGTCTGAAGATTTAAGATTTTTATATGAGGTTGAAATCACGGGCTGCAACCTATCGCTTCGATCAGATTTTAATGGCTTGGTTCTCAATGAAGTGTGCTTAAATTATTTTAAATACATTTAAGAAAAAAGTGGCATAAAAATTCATACTTGTATAAAATAAAAAGCTATTTTTTAATAAGTTGCAAAATCCTATTAACTTTATCAACATTTACTTTTAATTTTTTTTAAATAGGATTACATTTTTGAATTGCACTCTACTTACATTTGCCGTAGCAGCTAAGCCCTTAAGCTGCTGCTTTTTTATATAGCGAGCAATTCAAATTTATTTTCCTACAATTAAGCTTGGCTATCTATTAATATTTCTTTACAAAGTTTTAAAATAGAAGTTTAAGTCCTTAATTTAGTTAACTTGTCACACGGGCTCAATCATAAAAAAATAAATAGTGCTAAAAACTATGTAGCGGACAAGTGAACCCCTTCTTAAACAAAGTCTCTGATACTTTGTCTTTTTTGAGGCAATAATATATATTTTATTTAAATTTTTTAAAATTTAAGAAAAAAATTTTTTATTTAAAATTGATTAAGTTTAAACCATGTTTGCGTAATATTTAATGAAAATGATTTACAAAAAATTAACTTTTATTTATACGAAAAAATTTATACAAAATTCTTGAAAAAAAAATAAAAATTTACGACTGAGAATCGAATTTGGTACTTAAGCTGGATTTAAGTACACACTCAGCTCCATATCTATATATAAATACTTCATTTAAAAAATCAGTGTGGTACCGATTGTGTTCGTATGCGTGAACGTATCGAGGTGAAACTTACACTATGTGGTTGCCAGACCTCATAGGGTGTGCACAATGTAATACAAAATATTTCAATTTATCATAAAAGGGGGAATTACAGCAACGGCAGCAAAAGCGGAGCCCCCAAGTAGGTATTATTTCGCTAAAATTGTTTGTTATCTACTCAGACAGCTTCGCTCATTCGTTACGTGACAATTTTTCTACAATTTCAATCTATCTTTTCAGGAGCTTTTTATATTGTATAAAAATATTGAAATATTTTTATTGTATTATGCTAAAAACTTTTAGTTGTGACAGTTAGTGTAAAAAAATTGATAAAGTTAGTGTAAACCTAGCATGACTTAAATACAAAGCTGCGGCAATGTCATGACATGTTTTGGTTGCGCTCCTGCTTTGCTCTTTCGCTCTGCTCTGTCTCTATGCCCCTCTCTCTACCACTCTCTCGTTCACGCTCTGTCTTTCTCTTTTTCACTTTTAACTAGGTCACTCACTCGCACATGCTGCACTTGAATGTTTAGGCCAGAGCACTTGTGAATGTTAGACACAAAAATCTAAATTATTTAAGTACCCGCACACATACAGATACGCGCGCACACAGTCACAGATACACCTCACACACACACAAGCACGCGCACAGGACATATGAAAAAATAACTGCACAAAAAAACTCACGCTGAGTGGCATGCAACAAAAATGCAAAATGCCAAAGTGAGTGCTGAATTTCGCTTGTTGTTTTGCTTTTCTGCCAAACACAGATACACCCTCATACATACACATACACTCAAATGCATGCGCCCACACACAGATACATATATAATGCATAGTAACACGCATACTAGTGCACATTTTTGGCATCATTTAGATGCTCGTAAAGCAACTGATGCAAATTTAATTTGGACACCTCGCAAAAAGTGCGCACTGCACGGCTGGTTTAAGGGGTGAGCGGTGGCAAGTATTATACTATACTCTATAGAGAAAGAGAGCTTTAAAGGGGGATTTTGAAGGGATCCAAAGTGAAAGCTATCTACGTCCATAACTTGCGCTTGAGTGTGTATGAACTGCAACTAATGATGTTGCAGGCACTCGAATGCGCCTTTTTGATTTAACGATAGGTTTTTTGTTTACCCCGAAATACACTCAAATACTCATGCACACATACAGATACACTCTTATATACACACAAATGCAGCTTAATGACCGACACTGACTGCTCTTGTTGTTGCTGTTGTTGTTGGTTGGCTGCTGTTGATATGCCTCCTGGCTTTTGGCAGCAATTTGTTGCTGATGCGCACACATAAACTTTATGCTCAGTTGCACTTCTTTACAATATACTCTTGATACGAACAAAGGAAGGGGTATTATAAGCTTGTCAAGCAGCTGGTAACATCTCAAATAACGAAATTCGAAGCGAACTTCGTGTTATGCTTCGAATATTAATGTCAGTTTGTCAAAACATTTTACTCAAACTCTTAAAAAACAGGCTGTGAGGAAAAGTCGAATAACGAAAACTGTAGATAGAATATCGAATATCAAGTGATAGGTTCTGTCAAATTAAAAAGAAAATCTCTGAAGACAATTTGCCAGAACAAAGATAACGCTGAAGGAAAAAAAAAAATCGATGCACGATAGCATCCGACTTTAACTACAGGAAGTATTTAAGTTTGTTTTAGCAATTGGAGTTGAGAAGCTATTCGGCTAATAGGTAGCACTATAGATGCTTGGGGTCCTCAGTACAGCTAATCCATTATTATTATTAAGTGTGTCAAAAATTATTCGACTTATTTTTAACAACAGAAATCTCACGGAGCTCTTGAGAAACAGGTGCAAAAAATTTTAACGATTTAATGAATGAGTTCAAGGAAATGTACGGACGTATCTTTTAAGCAAGATGATGGTTCCAAACCAAGTTGGTTCTATATACTGGTTTAGTTCGTAGTGTACAATAAAGAAAAAAAAGCAATCAAAAAATTGAATTTTTATTTGGAGTTATTAGAACAAAGTTCTTCACCGGAGCTTAAGGTGCAATTATAGTAAAAACGTCACGTAACGAAATGAGGTACGTAGTAGACTTTAATCAACTGAGGTAAAAACAAATAGCTAAGTAGAGTTAGTAAATAGCTGGCCATAAAAAATCGGAACAAGTTTTAGATTTGATTCATAATCAAGGTTCATTTAATATTTTATGGAAAATTGTTGATTTATGAACAAAGTAGTAATTTAAAAAAAAAAATTTTATGAAATATTTATGTAAACAAAAAATATTAATATTAATTATTTAATATAGATGTATATTTGTGGGTTTATATATAATTTTTTTCTTTTTTTTTTGTTTCTTTTTTATTTATATTATTTTTTGTCGTTATTGTTTTGAATATATTTTTCTAATAAAATATTTATTTTTATAAAATAATTTACTATTTTGTATATAATTTGTAGTTTATATTTTGTATACATATTTTTTATAAAATATATTGGTTATGTATATATGTATGTATATATATTTTTTATTTTTTTTTTTATTTCCTCTTTTTGATTTATATTATTTTTTGCGTTATTGTTTTGAATATTTTTTTTAATAAAGTATTTATTTTTATAAAAAAATTTTTTAATTATTATTTTTTGAGTTATTGTTTTGAATATATTTTTCTAATAAAGTATTTATTTTTATAAAAAAATTTGTTTAATTAATTAAATTTAATTGTGTATAATTTGTAATTTATATTTTGTATACATATTTTTTATAAAATATATTGATTACTATTTTTGTATATTTTTTTTCTTTAATTTAAAGCTTAAATATTATTGATTAATATTTTTCAATTTTTTTTAATTTACTACTTTGTACATTATTATGTAAAAATAAACAATTATTTTCCAAAAAAATATTTAATAAAACTCACGTTTTTTGCATTTTAAACGTTATAAAAAAATATCATATAATTCACTTTTTAACATATAGTTTTTAATTATATTTTGTATATAATTTTTAATAAATACATTTTTTGAATTGTTTGCCACAATCATTAAACCATTTATATTAAAATAAAATAAATGCCTTAAGTTATACCATTTTCTACGATTTTTTAATTAAAACTTGCTTGCTAGTTTGTAAAAAAGCATAAGCCAAAAAAGCTAACTTATATTTATTTTTAAGCTACTTAAATTCTTGAGCGCCCATCAGGGACTAGAAGAGTAAACCAAAAGAAAAAACAAAAAAGTACATACTAGTGTTTATTTTAGTAATAAAGCGATATTAATTTAAATTTAATAAACGAAACAAAAAAAAAAATATATATACGATCGATTTTTTAAAGTAAAAATATTTACCTATAAAATTGTTTGTTTTCATAAAAATTACAAATTTTTTTTTTGTTTAAGATGTGATTATTTTATTAAACAATAATATTAAATTTGCTGTCCTACCCAGAGAAGGCAGCTTAATTAAATTAAAAGTTAGGGAAGAAGTTATATTTCTAATCAGGTTTCAGACTTTCCGGCTTAACCATAAAAGAAGAAGTCAAAAAAATCACCTCGTGTTTGGAGATATTTAAGCCCAATTTATTATATTTTTTTTTTTTTTAAATTTTTAAAATTAAGATTTTGTTGAATATTTTTTCTGAATTTTTAAATCAGCTTGAAAATATTGTTTGTCATAGTACTATTATATTTTTCAATTTTAGGGGTACTACCATTCAATGTTTTAAAACCAATCCGTTTCATGGTACATGATTCAAATTTAATGAATTATTCACAAAAAAATTTATTTTCTAAAAATTGAAATTTAATATATTTTCCGAAGAATAACGTTGGACAAGTTTTCAGACAGAGTGCAAACTAAAGTCTAACTCAGCGTGAAAATTAAAAACTAATTCACGATTGCTATTTCATTTCAATATAAATCCTCAGACAGCTCTTATAATAGCTTTCCATAGAGTATGACAGCTTCGACATCTTAGTTCAACTCTTTTCTTCCATTTTTTTTTTTTTTTTGCCAGCCATACTCAATTGCTGCGGTTTCTGTGCGTCGAGCAATTTGCTCGTTTTTATATTTCCATTTTAACTGCAGTGGGGCAATAAAAAGCAAAAATCAACCAAAATATAACAGAAAAAAAGTACAAAGGACATCAACTTCAACTTTGCAGTACTTGACATTTTACATTTTATTCATTTTTGTGGCTCTAACAATAATCAAAATAAAAGTCAAGTGTAGGCATAAAATGCTGATTGACCTTGAGATATTTTTTGTAGTTGTTGTTGTTGTTGCATGCCACTCAAAGACATTTGAAAGCCACTTTGCCGCTTTGTCTGCAGCTTAAGTACTAAAAAAAAAAAATACAAAACGTAATAAATTCAATTTTTATTTGTAGTCTACTTTTGTGCTGAACGTAATATTACGCATACGTAACGTAAGCAGCTGATAAGTGTTAAGATTAAGCCGCTTAGCCTTAAAATGATTTGTAAACGTCAATAAAACCAAAATCTTTCAATTTAACAATCATTGTCTGAATTTTGTTTAAATTTAAAGAAGAGCATGCCGGTAAGCAGTACAAGTAATAAAATTTAAGTTTATTTTTTATTGCAGTTTTTGGGATTTCTAATTGTAGTTCACCAACTAATGGAATTTTAAGCATCTCTGTCTAGACAAAATGAGAATTTTAGGGCAATTAAGCGTAGTCTGATTTTTTTTTGCAAGGCTAAGGAATTTTTTCTATGTCTACCGAGTTCTAGACGACTAGACTTTATGTTCAACTTGCTCAATGGTTTTTATTATATGTTCTTTTTTTTTAATTGCAGGTCGTATTTTAAATTTTATGAGCAAAATAAAACGGGTAAGTGCATAATAAATGGAGAAGCTCTAAAGATTTTGTCAAAAATAGCGGCCTGATAATGTGACTAAATCCTTTTTAAGGATTTGTTTTTATTTTTTTTTTTTTCGTTTCAAATAAATTTAATTTAAAGACTTAAATCGGTTACTCAAAAGAAAAAAATTTAAATTTAAATTCTTAAAGCGCTTATACCTCTAGAGAATTTTTAAATGGATGAGATGACCAGAATAAATCGAATTAATTTAATTAAGTAAATTAATTATAAAAATGTATTTGGCTTATTTGTTAGTTTTTTACGTTTTAGCTGCATTTTATACTCTGAAATTGTGCTCGTTTTGCAACCCTTTTTCTTCAACTCCACAGCTTAAAACAAGAATAGGGTCTGGGTTGAAGAAAATTGCAAAACTACTCAACTACTTTAAATCCTCAACAGCAAGCGTGAATACCCTTATTATAAGTAATACTATTATACTGGGATTTTTTTTTATTTTTCAAAATTTTTAAGACTTTTTGATAAAAATGTAAAAAATCCCTTTTATGCCTGAATAAACGAGAAAAACTTTTTGAAGGAAGCAAGCGTGAATAACCTTATTATATTGGGATTTTTTTTTATTTTTCAAAATTTTTAAGACTTTTTGATAAAAATGTAAAAAATCCCTTTTATGCCGGAATAAACGGGAAAAACTGCTTGAAGGAAGCAAGCGTGAATACCCTTACTATAAATAACACTATTAATTTGGGATTTTTTTTGTTATTCAAAACTTTTAAAAATTTTTGAAAAAATGTAAAAATCCCTTTTATGCCTCAATAAACGAAAAAAACTGTTTGAAGGAAAGGGCAAGTTAAAATATGTTTCAGAAAATTTGATCTATTTGAGGATTAAAAAAACTATTAATAGCTTTGGATAATTTGGCTTTATCTCCCAAGTGGAGGAAATGGTAGGTCAAAGTTTAGTGAGATTATTTTTTTGATACGACTTGGCACAAGTCTGTTTGGGAGTTAAAAAAAAGAGTTGTAAGCACAAAACCACTGTAAAAAAAAACGCATCGAATCCCCAGGCTTAATTATGGTAAGGAAACAAAAATAGATTTATTTTACTTAACACCTGCCCTCCTCCCCCGTGATGGGGCTAGCATGCGAGGCAATCAGGTATAGTATACTATGTTTGAAGATATCGAAAGGAATGAAATGACCTGGAATATATTGAATGGAATGGGGGTAATGTAATGGAATGGTGTCATATGAAATAGAATGTAATGGTATTGAAATAAAGTAATGCTGCATGTTACACTATCATTATTTCAACGACGGCCATTTTGAATAAGGCAACTTTTATTATTTAAAACCTTTTTAGGTGGAAGATTTCAAATGTTAAGCCGGCTTTTGAAACAAGCTTTTCTATAATAGGCCATGAAACGAAAAAGGTTATTCGTAACCCAAAAATTTAGTTCTTTGGATACGACGATGAATTTGTACTGTTTGTTTTTTACTTTGTAAGTTTCTCTTAAACGTTTCAAGATTTTTTTAATAACTTCGTTCCTAAATAATTATTTTACTTAAAATAATGTTTTTCGTACATAATTGGCTTTGACCAGTTCTGAGTGCAATTTAGGGGAAAAAAGATGGAAAAAGAATCCCTAATTCTTTCGATTGCAAATCATTCTTGACAACTTCTTTTATTACGACTTTTTTCGTCTCCCAATAGCAGTAAGTCACTTCTAGTAGAAGCTTTTTGGCAGAGTCTTAGTAGGCACCTTCTTTGACTCTCTTCTCTTTAATGGTAAGTATTTCGGGCAATTTACAATTGTATATCTTGGTATCTTCAAATTATTTTTGTGTTCACAGAATAAAGATTGCTTAAATTTTCAAGATTTTATTTCTTAAATAAAATGTATCTTCTTACTTCGACACTTGCAATTAGCACACTTATGCCATATATGATGCACTTCAAGCTAAGCACTTTAAGAGGCCAAGCGAGACGTGGCCCTAAGCACTTTTTGGCTTGAAGTATGAAAACTCTAAGCCAAAACAAACGCCTGTCAGGCAAATAAGCCCTTTTCAAAAATTCAATAAGCCACTTCCAATGTTGTCTGCTGTGTGGGTTTGTATATAGTATATAGTACATATACATATATTTATTGAAATTGTTGTGCAGAATTTTGTTTTACATATCAAAAGGCGTTTGTGGTAGCATGGCCCCAAGGAATTGGCCAGCTATACACATTTCCGTAGTTTCTCTACTCTCAATTTTGAAGAGTGAAATGTATTCGTGCTAGGGAATATTTGTATTTACTTAAGCAGCACATAAAAATAAAAAAACTTTACAGCCAAGACAAGTCAAGTAATAAGTTAAGTAGCCATTGGCTAAGAGCAAGTGCCATACTTTTAAGCTCTCGTTTTAGCCTCATTGAAGTTGCGGTTTATGGCTTTTTATTTTATTTTTTCAAAAGTGTAAGTAAATGACCCGGGGAAAGTTGTAGGTTGCAAGCGTAGAACACGCTCCGAACAAGTCAATGAACCGCTGAGAAGTCAACAGATCTGAGCTCATGTGGCATTATGGAAAAGTTGCAAGTCTGTCGTTGTAGTATATAAAGAACTTTGGTCACAATAAATGCAGCCTAAGCCTAGGGATATTTGCAGCTATCAATGGGAGCATAGACAGAGATAAGCCTGAAAGAAAGTCGAAAATTGGTTGTGGCGAAGCTTGAATACTCTGCTTAGGACATACAGAAATTTAACGAACATTTAAATTCAAACCTTTAGTAATTTTATACTCTTTTATGTCAATAAGAATGTTTAATGATGTTAAAGAAATGGGAATCCTGCAACTTATAAAATAAAGACAATTTTTTTTGATATTTCTACAAAAAGGCTTACCCTTTTAAAATATTAAAAAATCTAAATCCCTAGATATAAAGGTGCCTTTGCTTCATGGTAGCTAAAGCAAGGAATACTCATAAAATAAAGAGAATTTAAAAAACCAAAACTAAGATTAAGAAATTTTTATAAATAATAAAATATGCATGAAATGCTTAATGGTACCTAAAAATTATTTTTTTAGGAATCTCTAAAATAAATATATTTCTACAAACAACGAAATATCAAGAAATAAAGATACCCTTGTTCCAATACAGTGGATTCTCATAAAAAAAAAATCTAAGGTTAAGATATTTCTATAACGTAGTAAAAAAAGTTATAAGTGCACTTTGTTTTATATTCCCCAATACAGGAGTATAGTGTAAAAAAATTTTCGTCTTGAACTTCAACATTTTGTACCTAACGAAAATTTAGAATTAATATACGGTCACATTAAATAGACATATAAATAATGACGAGAATCATGACGACGACCAAATTTTCTTTCATATAACAAACAGCTGTAATTTATGTTTTTGGGCGTCAGTTTTACGATGTACCTTTAGTTTCAGAAAATCCAGTTTTATTTGGATTAAATCACTTTTTATACCCTGTACCGTATTGGTACAAAGGGTATATTAAGTTTGTGCAAGCCGAAAATGAATGTAACATACAGAAGGAAATGTCGGAGACCCCCCCCAAAGTTACCTAAAGTACAAGCAGGGTGACTAGAGAAGTCGATATACCCATGTCCGTCTGTCCGTATGTCTGTCTGAGACCCAGTTGTAACCCAAAAGCACAAAGAAGACATAGAGTTAAGGACTGCAGAGCAGGATCATGCGTAGATCGCAGAACAGACAGGTTAGGCGAAAAGTACGTAAGGAACACAGCTTAGGGCTGAGCCACCATATGGTACAAAGGGTATATTAAGTTTGTGCAAGCCGAAAATGTATGTAACATACAGAAGCTGACGTCGGAGATCCCCCAAAGTTACCTAAAGTATGATCAGGGTGACTAGAGAAGTCGATATACCTATGTCCGTCAGTCTACTTGTCTGTATGAACGCCTAGATACAAAATTTTTAGATTAGATGTGTCATTATTTCAGGGGAGACACGTTAATTTTATATTTTTGATATATTATTATATATTATATAGCCTCGAAAAACCCTAAAAGTTCAAGTTTGTTTATGAAGATATCGTAACTAAATTTGGCAGACCGAAGTTTTTTACAGTTCCCAGTCACTGTACCAAATTTGACTAAAATCGGTTGACTATATCATATACCTCCTATAGGACAGATCGGTAAAATAAACGTTTTTTGACAAATTTGACAAAAATTGATTTGGTGCAAAAATCGACTGTTTTTTTTTTGTTTATGAAAGACCGTAACCAAATCTATCCAAAATATCTTTTGGAGTTCTTAAGCAGGGTATCCCAACTTTAATGTACGCCATCTTTTTTAATTATTTCGGTTGATACAGCTTCCTGGTAAATCCCAGCCTTCAGAAATGGGCAGAAATGGAAGACTAAAGATTATATTCACTTCTTTTACTGATCATTTTCAATTAAAAGGATATCTCTGTTAGACTTTTTAATTTATTTAAGCATAATTTTTTGAAGCAATGGAAACTTGAATATAGAATGGTTAAGTCTTCTGGCCACATAAGCAAAACTTAAAAAATTTTCAGATTTCTACTGCTTTCAGTTCAGAATAAGGTCGGAGTAGCAAAAAATTATTGTCTATTTATTTCTCAAAAACTGGTTAAAACTTTTAAAACTGTTGGTCTTATTTGAATGTTTGAAAAAACTCGCTCTGGAAAATTAAATCTTTAATGGCATAGCTACCCTTTGTTTTAAGTGTATCTCTCTTCTAGACGAATTGAGGCCAATATTCCAAGATTGTGTGGCACAGCTACTCTTGGGTTAATTGATATATGCATTATTGTATTAAAATTTCTCAAAAACTGGTCTAAAGATCTCAAAAAATAAATATAGGTGAAACGGGTTTAAACCTTTAAGATTTTTTGAAACCATTACTTCGCATGTTAATAAAAAAAAAACACGATTTGAAAACTTGAATCTTTAAAAAAGTCTCCCAAATAAGTTTCCACTGAAGTTCCCATCGAAAACGGCAATATAATAAAATAAGAATCCTCGGCACCTCTAACATTTTTGTATAACACCTTTAAAAAATAAATAAAAATAACTTCGCAAACCACATATGAAAAGCTTACAGAACGAACTCTAATCAGACGTACTTCAAAAGTTATCTTTTACTGCAATTTACTTCTTTCTTCATTTGAAACAGGCCTAATAATCCAAGATTCTATGCAACGATTGCTTTTTTGATCATAACCCAAAACTCATTGCTATGCAAAAAATTCTCAAAATCTGGTAAAAAGTTCTCTCGAAATTCGACAAAATTTGAGAGACGGGCTACAATTTAATACACTGTTGCTTACTACTGCTTAAGAAAATCTTTCCAAAAATTGGCCAAGAGTTCTTATCAAAACCGCCAAGCAGCTCCATAAATCCACTCTACTGCCTAAAACAGTACCCTTGACCCCTTTAAAGAGCCACATTTTTGTTAAAAAACCACAAAATTTATGAAAGGAATCTGTAACTCTGCCCTAGCCACACATTTAAGCCTCACAGAAGGCACTCTCATCAGCCGCACTTCATATAAAATAATCATACCACATGCTTAGTACAACAATTTTTCATGCCAATCAAAAATCATGCATAATTTATGGCCATTCAATTGACTTTCCATTGTCATTCTCCTTCATTAATCTACAAAGTTTAATACTGACACAACACAATACACAAAGCCAATAAACACAATAAAAAAAAAAATAAAAAAAATCACCCAAACTTAATAAAGTTTCGTCACAGCATTAAGAATGTTAAAAAATATTCTCAAGGCTGAAAGAACTACGCGAAATAGAGGAAGTTCAGACTTAGGCTGTCCAAGGCACTAGAGAGTAAATGTGAGAACATTAAGCAAACATGCTCATAGTGCTGATAATAACTGTCAGTGGCAACAACAAAAGAGAGCCAGTGCTTAAAGATATAAAAAACAGCGAAGCATACTTATGTGCGCGGATATAAAATGCGAGGGTTGTCTTGTTTGTTTTGGGAACGAAAGTGCATAGTTAAATATCTCTTGTTGTTCGCTTTTATTTTCATCGAAACACCAGAAAAAATCATAATTATAATATAAATAATCGTAACTTAGCCAATGAATTAATTATCGACCATTTATCTTTAAAAAAATATTTTGATGCAATTCACATAAATTTGGCGATTAGCCAGTTTTGTTGGCTTTGTAAGAAATTATAATTTAAGAAAGCTTTAAAAAAATTAAGATGGCGTTAAGTTTATTCCTACATGGGATTATGCTGAAAAATAAAAAAGTTTTTAAATTGAAAATTATGGGGCTTTCAGCGTTCCCTCATAAAGCGATAAAATATTTTAAGCGAATCATAATATACAACCAATTCCTCGATTTGCTGGAAAATTTGAATTTTGTTAGTTATTTAATCCATAAATTTTGTAAATAATTTTAATAATAATTTAATAATAATAAGAATTTCTAGATATTCCTCACCTCTGAGTCAAATTCCTTTTCCGACAACCTTGACAAATCACAATTTTGCAAAATAAAAAAAAAAATTTTGCAAAGCTTAGTGAATTATTTCAAAATGAGGTTTCTTATGGTTTCTTTTATGCTAGGATATTTACTTTGCAGCCTTCCCTTGTGTACCAGATACTTTTTTTTAGCTGCGAAGAGATCTTTGTGGCACTGGAAATGATTTTGAGGGTTTAAATTGTTTGAATCATAAATTATATAAACCATTAACATATTCGTCGAATTCGGCCCGGTGACTATTAAATAACTTTTGAAACTTTAAGAGAGGACTTAGAGGAAAGAGGTTTCCTTCAAATGAATTGAAACAAATTCCTATTCTTAAAACCTTGAGAACCCTTCAGTTCGGTTCAAGCCTGAATTACTCATGAAATCATGACTGAATTTTCAGTACCAGCCATGAATTTAGGCTTTCCTAGGCTTTCAGGCCTGAACCTAACAATCAGCTATGAATTCAGTGCTGATTGACTTGAAAAGTCATGCCTGAAATCAGAGGTGAATTTTTAAAAAAAAAAACTAAATTCAGTGCTGATTTATTTTGAAAGTCAGGTCTGATATCAAAAGTGAGTAATTAATACACTGGAACAAATATTCTTCATACATTTTCAACAAAATTTTATTATTAATTTTAATTTAAATTTAATATTATAAATTACAGTGGATTAGGTGCAGCCTTAAAATTGTGATTTTTTTTTTGCAACATCATTGCATTAGGTGTGATTCTATTGGGCCAGAGTTCGCTGTAACTCGCATTGATTCTAAAATCAAGAAATATTTTTGAAATATTCCATTACCCGTATTTTAAGGAGGTTTAAAATTGCTTAAATCCTTTCCAGGCTTGATAGGATTATGGGCAAATCTTGTATTCCCGAAAAATATTTTTGACAAATTTTAAGCAGTTTTTTGACGTGCCTCAAAAATGTTTAAGTTTTTGAAATCTGATTAAATCCGTTAAAATTTCTTTTTAAATATACTAAACGGATTTACAAGTTTTAGCCACATAGCCCAATAAAGGCATTTCCATTTTATAATTGTTTACTTATGTTCACTGTTCCCGCAACTTAAAGGCCAACCCTCTCATACATATACAAAATCAATAGCAAATTGGCATACATTGTGTGTGTGTGTGTGTGTGTATTTGCGTGAATAAATGTCAAGGAAAGCGAAAAATGAAGTGTGCAGGCAAGCGAAAAACTTCACATGATTTCCACTTCCGATTTGTGTCTTTTGTAGTATTCTGTAGCATACTTCTCAGGGTTGTCAAGTAGTTGCTGCGATAAATAAATGCCTATGCCTGCACTGAAAAAAAAAATAATAATACAGTAGACACCTAGCAGCCAAGCTCGTAGGCTCAGCTACAAGACACATACAAAAAATAAAAATACAAAAAAATACAAAAGAAAATAAAATAAAATTGAAAATCCGCCATAAATTGAAGACACAGACAGAAAATGAAATAAAGCAAAACGCAAAGAGAAAAGCTGATGACAATTTATTGTTCACACTTGTAACTGATGATGGCAATGATGATGTGTGCCTTCTATAAGCACCTACACAGATACTCAGTCTCACAGATACTCACACACACTTTTACACTTCAAATACATTAAGACACATGTGTTGGCAAAGTAAAGTAAGGAATATTTCATTGTCTCTGGCTGTAAATTGCAAGCCATTATTTTTGCAAAAGTCAATATACAATTTAAGTATGTACTTATAAATAAATTTTATAGGTGTACTCAATGTATATAAGTGCGTTTGGCAGCAGGTGATTTAAAACTTGACTTTACACTTGGCACAGAACTGCAGCAAACAGGTGCCAAGCAGGTGCTAAATGGGTTTCCAAAGGATTTTGTAGGAATCAAAACGAAGCTACACGATACGTGTATTTTTTTTATCTGGAACAATTTATCAATTAAGGGTCTAAGTGGTAAAGAAACAGTAATTGTGGCTTCATTTTTTTCGATTGTTACACTAAATCGATTAAAGAAGATTTAAAAAAAGTGATGTAATGACATATATACAGAGTGGGTCATCTGTTGGTTTGGTTGTTAAACACTTATATTCGGAACATACCCGTCCAAAGTGGATGCTCTTCCACATTTATACATAAATAAGTAATTTCAAACTTGCTATATAAATATACGGGGAAAAAATTCAATTAAACAAACAGATGGCCCACCCTATATAACAAGAATGATTTGCTTCCTAGCTTCTTTGAACAGTTTTAAGCATATCCCAAATTGTCTCTCAATAAGTTCTACTACACAAGCTAGCTAAACACGCTGTTTATTGAACTTTGACCTTGGGCAAATGTTAAATCAAAGTCATGCACTGCCTATTTAATTATTATAATTTCTGTCTATATGGAAAACGCAGCACGTTTGTTCGATGTACAAAATTCAAACAGCTGTCGACAATTAGGCTTAAGTTGGTTCTCGAGTGCTGCTGTTGGCCCTCTGGCCAGTGTATAACCAATCGAGAGTAAGCCTTGGGCTGCCACACGTACAGTTGGCCAATATGTTGTGACAGGGCAAGTGAGCTCGGCAAATCCTTACACGGAAAAAGTTTCATCGATTAAAAAGTTTTGCACAAAGTATTATCAGCTGTTTGTAGTTTGTTTGTGTTGGCGTTTTTTTTTCCTATTTTGTTTAACTTGCTCTACCCGCCTTTGCAGCAGCCCCCTTTTTCTTTTCTACTGGAGGATTTGTTAGGGAAAGTTGGGTTGTCTGCAGGCGCCAGCTGCGGTGCCCACTTCTGTTGGGTAGCTTTTATTTTTTTTTTTTGCTGCTGTTTTCAAAAAGTATTTCTTGCATAATACCATAATTAGTGCTGAGAGATTGAAGCAGCGAGTCCAAAAATAAAAACCAAATCAAATAAATTGTGTGGAATATTGCTAAAATATTCAATTTGATTGCCACTTGGCAGTCTTGAGAATCCGTTGAAGCAATGACAATGCCAAATGGCAATTTCTTTAAGCCATTTATTGAGGCGTGACATAATTAGCATAACAGTGGAAAAAAAGAAAACAAAAATTGGCAAATACAAAACGAGCCTTTCTAAGCAACTTGAGGATTAGACGCATTAACTTAATGTTGAAAGTTTTAATCACTCATACGCTCCGTATGCCAGCTTAGCAGCATGGAGCTTCACGGCACGCTAAATATATAAACAAACAGATACATGTGTATGAAGCAACTACATAGGCAGCGCTTTAAGGCAATTGTAAAGTGAAAGCAAAAATATTTAGAAAAGTTTAAATAAATATACCAAAAAATACTAAATGCAAGTTGGGGTAGTTTCAATACTCTTAAAAAAAACTAAATTATGTCAGCATTTAGCTTAAAAAGTTTTGTATGCAAAAAATTAATATTTAGATATAAATTTAAGATATACAGATTATTATACACATTTTTGTATATTAAAAATAAAAAAAAAAGTTTTAGAAAAAACTGAATGTCATGGCAAATAAAATTGAATTGAGTAAATTTTGAAAATTTTTTTTTTAAAATAAGAAACATACTACTTCAAGATAACTTTTTTTATCGCACATGCTTTCGTGTGTTTTAATTCTTTAAGACTTTCGAAACTAAAAATATAGCTTAAATTAAAAATAAATTTTACAAAGTTTAAATTTCATTAAGTAGATTTTTATTTTATCAAAATTAAAAAAAAAAATTATTTAACATTGTTAATAAAAAAAAATTAGTTTTATAGTAAAATTAGTTTTCAAGGAATAAGTCAAAGAGAAATTCAATAGTATACTTACTTATGATTCTTCAGTGGTAAGCCAACTAGCTTGTTATCAGACAAAATTTTGTTTTTTTTCATCTTTATTTTAAATCTTTCGCTTAGTTATTTGTTTTATTATAAGAAAAAAAAATTTTTTTGAGGGAAGCTGGCACAATTGGTTTTCGTTTAATTTTCCACATGGGCCAAAAAAAAATACTGAACTCAAAATGTATTTCCTTTCGAATTTTTTGAAAGCTTAAACACAAAAGCACCTTAAACTTATATTTTGTAATTTTGTGTAAACTGCTTTACAAACCCAATCAAAGATGTTCTTCCATACAAGTTGAAGCTGAATCCATTTCATTTTTAATTGCAACTTTTTCAAAGTTTCCAAAAAAAAAAAATACCAAAAAAGCTCAACATTTTTAATGTCGCAAACTTGCCAAAAAAAACTTACGACTAAATTTGTGTAGCGCATTTGAAGAAAAAATAAACCGGCTTGAAGTCAGCGCCCAAAAAGTAAAGTCAAAAAGTAAACAAAGCGACATGTGAAATGAAATAAGTGCAAATACGAGAGAAATTCACCCACACACATTTATAAACAAATGCTCTCACACAGATACACACACACGGATATACTTACCCGCAGTTACAAATGCACACTCAAATATGTATGTATGCGCATCTGATTAAACACAAGTACAACAGGCAATGTCTATGTGTGTGTGAGAGAGCCTGTGTGTGAGTGTTAGACGGCATGTGACTTTAATCCCCTAAAGCTACACACATGCATAAATGAATACTTGTATAAAGGGTGTTTTTTTTTTAGTTAAAGAATTTTGACTCTAGCAAAGTGCAAGATTTCAGATATTGAAAACCTTCATATAATTTAAATAAAAAAAGTGATTTTTACTTACTAAAAATAGTAAATATTTTTGTAACCTTATTTTTTAATTGCTTCAATATGTCAAGAAAACTCTTAAAAGAAATTTTAAGTTTTTACTTAATTGGTGACAGCTGCGTCGATTATGTCGAGTATGAAGTTCTTTGGTCTCTGGACTATGATTAGGCTGAACATGAACTCCCTAGAAATGGCATAGCCGGCTTCTTTGATTTCGTCATGAACTGATTTGGGCTTTCATCAGACCGAATATTATCTTTGTAGTTTTAGTAATGTGACCTTATCAACTTAAGCATTGATTTGACACAAGCATTGATTAGAGATTACTTCTGGTCAACGTGGTTCATTGTCAGATAGTGTGTACATATGCGTGTTATTTAACATATGCATGTATGGTTGTGGTACGGATATGTTACCATATAAAGGGTCATCAATCTTGAGGAAAATTGGAAAATCTTTATTATCAATAGAAAGAACCGTTCTTGCCATTCACTTTTTCAAAATACTCCCTTTCAAATGTTGGCCGCAACTGCGCCGTAGCTCGTCCAAGCGGAGGTTCCAATTTTCGATACCGCGTTCGAGCATAATCGGCGGTATCTTGCGAATAATATGGGTAATGTTGGCCTCTAATGCTTCAATCGTAGCTGGCTTATCCACAAACACTTTAGACTTCACGTAGCCCCAAAGGAAAAAGACTAACAGTGTGATATCACACGATCTTGGTGGCCTATTCACCGGTCCGGAGCGTGAAATTAATTGTTCACCGAATTGGTTCCTCAATATGTCCATTGTTTCATGGGCTGTGTGGCAAGTGGAAAGTAGCGTCGTCTTGTTGAAACCAAATGTCGTCGAGATATCGGGCTTCAATTTCAGGTAGCAAATAATTCGTTATCATGGTGCGATAATGGTCGCCATTGACGGTTACGGTTTGACCAGCGTCATTTTTGAAGAAATATGGACCGATGATTCCACCGGCCCATATACTTCGCGCTGGACGAGGTCTATTCGGTCGAGTGCCATCCAATAATGAATATTGGGTCTCAAATTTGTTGATGGTATGGCGAATAGTGATCGAATAGGTCGATTATGGCGACCATAAAATGGCCTAAGCGCGCGAAAAACATTCTTTACAGAACGCGAATTTTCGTAATATAATTGTACGATTTGTAAACGTTGTTTGGGTGTAAGTTTTTCCATGATGAAATGGCAATGAAAACTGAATAAAAAACACATTGCAACTTGACAGTACTCATGCGAGGTTTATCAAAAAAACCTTATTGAAAAAAAAAACATCAAGATTGATGACCCTTTATAATAGGTATGAATAAATATGAATCAAATCGATGTAGTGCAACAATTTTCATAAAAAATATCACAACATTTTTTTATGTTTTCTTAAAAAATTATAAGAGCTTTTGAATTTCAAAACTATTTGTTCAGTTTGTTGAAAAATGTTACTCAACAAAGAATTTTTTTAATTATTTGCATTACATTAATTCAATAATATATTAAAAGCATTATCAAAAAGAAAAGGCAAAACAAAAAAAAATTTTGGCAGATTTTGGCAAGTCAAAAAGTCTAAACAATAAAAAAAAAATTTGTATCTTCCTTAATTGTTGTACCTTAACTTTTATACCTATGCCCTAAATAAACGAAAGAAAAATCGCAATGTGCCAGACCTCATTAATTGGATAATTTGATACCATTATTATTTGAATAATGGATATTTCACAATCTGCTAGTCCAATTTTAAGCACTTTCTCGAGCAAGTCAGGTCATACCACTACAATGATTGACACTAAGTTTCCTTCCAAGTTGTGCAATTCATTAGTCTATTCATGATAAAAAAAGCAATTGCAAATAGGCGCAATCCATAACAGCATTGTCAGATATAACAAACTTGCAAACTTTTAAACTCCATCGATAAAAATGAGCATCCCAAAAAAAACACCCTCTACTTATCCCTTAAGTCATGTGTCGCAAGGAGGCAGAAATTTTCGCCTTAAGCTTGAGTTTAATTTTTACTTTGACTTTTGCAGCGTGACATACTCAGTCACACACACTTATACACACACACGTGCTGCTACTCCAGTTTTATGCATATATAGTATATATTTAAATATATAACTATGTATATATGCATGTATATACTTTTCTGCTTTGTCAAAATTAAGCTGACTTTTTGTACGTTTTGCAGTTTTGGCAAATACAATGTAAGCATTAAAGTGCGAGTATGTGCAAGTATTTTAATATGTGAGCGTGTCTGTGTGACCTATTTGCTTATACTAACTCACACACACTCACTCACGCACATACACTTAGAGAAATGCGGCTTAGAGCCTTAGCTGCCTTGGTTGGCTCATAACACATTAGCAGAAAGTGAAAGCCCCCATAATGACTGCTCCCAGTTGATTTTAATTTGCTGTGCGTGTCTGTGTTCCACTTTTCGCTCTTATGCGCATAAATTTTTATTAGTTGCTTCATGTATCTTTACTTTCACTATCTAAATCTCGCTTCTTTTTCGCTATTTGTAAAACTATGGGGTGTTTTTTTTTGAGTTATGGCATGTTTAAAATGATTATGCTCTTAGGTGCTTAAACAAATGTTTACAATATCGATAAGAAATACAGTAACCTGCCACTATCGCTAGCTATAATATATATAATAATAGGGTGATTTTTTTTAGAGTTATGCCTCCCTCATATGTGTTTCATGAAAGTTTGCAATTCCGATTTCAAATACAGCATCCAGTTTCTTTCAGTATCTATATCTCGCTTCTGCTACGCTACTTGTAAAACTATAGGGTGTTTTTTTAGAGTTATGATAGCTTTAAAATGGGCATTGTTGTAAGTGTTTCATTAAAAGTGTTGCACCATCGATCTGTATTTCGCTTCTGCTCGGAGACTTAGATCTTTTTTTTTTTGACTTTTTCCCTTGCAGTGAAATTTTTGTGCTTTTTTGGGAGAAAAATAATTTGTGAAAACAATGTCGTTTAATAATTTGTAAGCTTTTGGTTCAGTAAACGTTCCTGTTGCGTGGAAATTTTTCAAAGAGTTTTGCACTACGAATTTTTGAAAAAAAAACAAATATTTTATCTTGTAACTCATTCTTAGAACAGGATTGTTTAATTCTACAAAGTTCTAGATTTTTAATGAAGCTTATACTTTTTAACTTAGATAAATTTCTATTATATACAATTATAGCTTTTACCAGTGTGCTGATCACACAGCTTAGTACATAAGAAGTTTTCGTTATATAAGATACAAGAACATACCTGAAAGTAAAAAAAAAAATTAAGGCATTAGACAGATATTGATAGATAAGTCTTATGGCCATATAATGGCAATATAATATTTAAAAATTAACACTATTTCTACCACGAGTTGTCAAAAGAAACCTTTCATATTTTAACTTAACATTATTTTCTAGTTTAATCATTTATCCAAAAAAATTTGTTCAAGCTTTAATCTGAAAGAGAATTCTTTTACTGAAATCTACAGTTCTTACCCGATTTCAAAGATATTAAAATAAAAGAATTCTCTTTCAGATTAAAGCTTAACATCATTTTTCAAAATTTAAAAGCAAAAAAAACTAAAAAGCAAACCGAAAATTTGTCATTTTTTAAAATGATCGAAAACCTTTGTTTCGACTTTGGTTCCTTGTAACTTCAATAATTTTTACTTAATCTGTACATATCATTTATCACTGTAAAGAGCAAATAAATAACTTTCGATCTGATTGTTTTTCATGTTGATAAAAAACGAGATATTGACGAATAACTGAAAAAAGTGCCCAAAAACCGGTTTTTCGAAAAAATCTCGAACACGGTGCTTAAGAAAAATAAAAAGGTTATAATTTTCGTGTTTCTCGACCCAAAATCACACTAAAAACCACTTTTAGGTTCACTCGATGACCCTTGAACTTGTAAACTAGTGTAATGCATTTTTGTTAATTTTTTAAATCTTAAATTTTACTAGTAACCTTAGTTCACTTAAATTTATATAACTATCTTAGCAGGAATGGTTTTTAATGAATTACAGAGCTCAAAGTTTTTTAGATACATTTTTTGAGAATAAATGGAAATTAATGAATTTATTTTTAAATTTAAATAACTAAATATAAAAAATTTAAAAGCTTTTGGCATGGCACAAAATGAACACAAACAGTAAAAATTATCTCAAAACTGAAAATTTTCTCTCAGTTTAAACGTGCTCAGCTTCAAAACCAAAATTTCCAATTAATCAGCCGTTGTATCAAAGCTCTAGCAAAATTATAATGAAGACACTTTCTTTGAAAGAATTTAATTCTAAGCTCCGGATTATACAATACCTTTGAGCATTTCATTTTATCATGTTGCCAATTTTAGGCCGTAATTATTTTCTACTCACCTTGGCAATAGCTGCAGCTTCAATTGAATTTTAACTGAACAACTTTCCATTAATTAAGACCCTTTGCACAGACAAATTTCGAATTTTATTTGGCCCGAGCACAGGCCAGAAAAGTTCTAATAGAAATTTGATCAAATCAGTAACACATTATCAAAGGAAATTCAAGCATTTTCACATTGATTTTACTCTCTGGCACACAGTCAGTCACATAAAATTTGATGACAGAGCTTAAGAGATCTAGCCAAAAAAAAAAAACACACTCACACACACAACGACACAGAGGACAGACATAGATACAGACATGTATTTACGACTATTTAGTTGCTCGACAAACTTGAAACTTTTTCGATTTGCAGTTTTGCGCATTCATTTGCATATCGATAAGTGGGCAAAACAAGGCAGTGATAAAGTGTGGGGAAGCGTGAAAAACGAAAAGGCGTTTAAGGGCCGAAAAATAAACCCAGAGAAATACAATTAAAATAAATTTGGCATTTTTTATGCAGAGCATCAAAATTGTTTTAAATATTTTATGCAAGAATCTGTGAAAGGAAACCAGAAACAAAATTTGATATATATTTACATATAAACATTTTTGCTGCACGAATTGAGTCAACAAAATGCAAATTAATACGAGCTGGAGGCGCCACAAAATTTTTCAACTGGCTTCTAAATCATGCAAAAGGGCAACCAAAAACCAGCAGCAACAACAGCAACCAGCAAACAAGGTAAGTTAGCATGCGAGGGTAGGCTGAAAAGTAATTGGCTAACTATTTTCGAAAAAAAATCGTTGATTTCTATAAGCACCAAAAACGCTAGAGTTGCCACCTCCACATTGTCCAAATCACTTAATTACTTATGTAAACATATATTGTTAATTTAAAATAAATTAATACAAATTGTATGGATTAGAATAAAAAAAAATGTTTGAAAAAAATTTCTTTAAAGATATCTTAGGCCTAGGGTCTTTAAATTTGTAGGAAATTATCTTCCACAAAGAGAACCATGTTATTTAAATGGAATTCGATTTAAGCAACATACAGGGTGCCAAATATGAAAAATATGATGCCCAGGGAGCATATTCTTTTTTTTTTTTGAAAAAAAAAATGTATTTAGCCCAAGGTTTCTTAAATATTATATTGTTTTAATGAAATCCGTTCCTATCACGCTATTTCTTTAATTTGAGAAACAAACAGGGCTGCCAAGTCTTGAGAATATGATGGTTAAGGAACAAATTCTTTATTTCTGAAAACAATCCATTTAGGCCAAGCGATCTTAAATTTATAAGTAATACAAACGAAATGATATAATCATATATTTTAAGAAATTTCCTTTCCACCAAGCCATTTTTTCAATTTGTATAGCCATACAGGGTGCCAAATTTTGAGAAAAAAAAATTATGCTCCTTGTACGGTACAATAGCTCCAATTAATATATTAATATATTATTAATATATATATTATCTTTAGCCGATATGTCAAAAAATGTTTTTTATCAGCTTGTTAGCTTCTTCTATCTTGATTCCACTGAAGAAATTTCCTACATCGAACGTTCCAGGGTTTTTCGTGTCAAATTTTGAGAAAAAAAAAAATTATTTTCGTTGTATGGTACAATAGCTCTAAACAAAATAACTTATTATCCTTAGCCGATATGCCAAAAAATGTTTGTTATCAGCTTGTTGGCTTTCTTCCATCTAAATTCCGCTGAAGAAATTTTCTACAACGACTGTTTCAGGGTATTTCGTTCGTTTAAAAAATTCCACTTTATTGGGAATAAAACTTCAAAGTTTTCGGTTTCAAACATTTTGTGTCGACTATATGCAATTGTTTCATCCATGCCAATATATGTCGCTTTCTGGCCTAAACCAGTAAAGCAAATTTTTCGAGATATCCCGGCTTTTTAAAAAAAAAAAAAAAATTATCTGTCGATACTTCTTCTATTCTTTAGTTTGTTAATAAATAAAAGGGACTTAACTGGTTGTGCTTGCTATTAATGAGCTCAATAGATTATGCCAGAAGAAATGGACTTATCTTGTTGTACAACGGCCAAAAAAGGACCAATTCAACTTAACTTTATTTAAACGATTAAAGAATTCAAGTAAAGGGTCATCAATCTTGAGGGTTTTTTTTTCAATAAGGTTTTTTTGATAAACCACGCAGGAGTACAGTCAAGTTGCCATGTGTTTTTTATACAAATCGTACAATTATATTACGAAAATTCGCGTTCTGTAAAGAATGTTTTTTGGGCGCCTAGGTCATTTTATGGGCACCATTATCGACCTACTGAGACCACTATTCGCCATACCATCAACATATTTGAGACCCAATATTCATTATTGGATGACACTCGACCGAATAGACCTCGTCCAGCGCGTAGTATATGGACCGGTTGAATCATCGGTCCATATTTCTTCAAAAATTACGTTGGTCAGACCGTAACCGTCAATGGCGACCGTTATCGCACCATGAAAACGAATTATTTGCTATCTGAAATTGAAGCCCGAGATCTCGACGACATTTGGTTTTAACAAGACGGCTCTACTTGCCACACAGCCCGTGAAACAATGGAAATATTGAGGCACCAATTCGGTGAAATATTAATTTTACGCTCCGGACCGGTGAAGATCGTGTGATATCACGATATCCTTTGAGGCTACGTGAAGTCTAATGTGTTTGTGGATAATCCAGCTACGATTGAAGCATTAGAGGCCAACATTACCCGTATTATTCGCGAGATACCGCCGATTATGCTCGAACGCGTCATCGAAAATTGGAACTCCGCTAGGACGAGCTACGGCGCAGTTGCGGCCAACATTTGAAAGGGATTATTTTTAAAAAGTGAATGGCAAGAACGGTTCTTTCTATTGATAGTAAAGATTTGCCGATTAATTTGAAAATTTTGTGGTTTTTTTTTATTTTCAAAAAAAATCTCAAGATTGATGACCCTTTAAATGAGTTAATTGACTTACAAAATTGACTTTTAAAAGTGGATTCAACTGGTTAAGCGGGAAAGCCACAGACATAAACCCATGGATGCTCGAAATTTTGTATGATGACTTTTCTAAGCCGCCCTGCTTGGTACATATCACAAATCCCCGTCCAAGAGAAACGTCGTCCAATTAAGTATTCACATCACGAATAGTTAATTGTTACCAATTTTTTTTTTTATAAACTTGTGCCAAGATTTGCTTTTTGGCTAGACCACTTACTTTTTAGCCTACCCTCGCAATACAGCAGCAACAAGAACAACAGCTAAAATAACGACAACAACAACCGCTTGGCTAGTCCTTTCAGAGTCCCATCATTTCTATCCCAAGAAAATATGTGTGAGTGTGTATGTAAGCATCTGTGTATTACATATTTATTATTTATGTAGCCGAACTAAACGTTCTTGCCGCAGGAATTATAGCGTAATATGTCAAAAAATAAAACCTGGGGTGGAAGCTCGAGCGAGAAACTAAAGCCGACATATTAAGTATACGCGCCGTGTGCGGCAATCACTTCTCTAAGCTGCAGCGGAAAAACTCTATAAATTTTAAAGCCGCTATTAGCGTTGACTTAGTAGCCATGGTTCCATGCTCATAAATTCTCTTTGTATGCCAAAGCATATTCTCGGAATACTGCCCCCCAAAGGACAGAGGCCTGTTGCCGTTTGTCCCTTGTCGTTTTTTATTTTGTTGCCATTATGTATTTAAATATGATAAACGGCCAGTCAACTTGGCCTAAACAAATTGCTATGCCATACACAATAAGCAGTCTGGCATCAAATCCATTTGACTGACCGCATAAGACAGAGTATTAAAAAGTCTGCATTATTTGAATAGGTGCCCGACTGTGGGAGGCTAGCTGATTTTCCAAGAAAAATACATTTCTTAAAGTTTCGTTTTTGTTCCTCATTGTATAAATGTTAGCAAGCAGCTTCTTATTGAACCGTAAGTACATTTGGTGAAAGTTATTAAATGGAATTGAAATAGAAAATTTAAAAAATTTAAATTTAAAAAGAAGCAAATTATACTATATTTTATTAAAATTCTTTTTCGGTGGGTTTCATAGTATAGGGATATATTGTTTATATATTGGACCCATATATAGAAAATCAAACAAATTTTTACACAGCTCATTTTTCAAAATTTGCTTGTAAATGTAATTTTTTAATTTCTTTTAAAATTTTTTTATTTACATTAGACTAAGTATTAAAATTAATTAATTAATCCTAAAATTAATTAAGATCCCTTTCTTAAAAAGTCAAAATCTAAAGTTTTCATCAAAAAAAATTACATTAGACTAATTATTAAAATTAATTAATTAATCCTAAAATTAATTAAGATCCCTTTCTTAAAAAATCAAAATCTGAAGTTTTCATCAAAAAAATTTTGACTTTTTCAAAATTTACATTTCAATAATTTTTTTCACTCCACTTTCAAAATTTATTATACTGCCATTTTTGAAATCTAAAAAAAATAAAAAAAAAATTTATATTTATGTATTTATTCATTTGTGCTTTATTCCCTTTAAATATTCTCATTTATTTATGTATTTAAAAAAAAAATTATATACATTTTTTAAATTTAGGCTGAATATTATAAAACTCTTCTAAAAAAAAGTAGGTACCATAATTTTTTCATAAAAATATTTTAGCACAAATTTTAAAAATGTTGCTTTGAGCTATTGCTTCACACCCAATATTATTTTAGTCCTTCATTGATCTCTACGTCTCATCATATTAAAGGATGCTTTTTATAGGTCTCCTTTTCCGTAAAGATTAAACGGCCACAAATTGGTTACATCTGGCAACACTTTATTTACCTCACTCAGTTTGATTTGAATTTCATCGTTAAGAGACTAACGAACTTGAAGATTGGAATATAAGATTGCGATCCGTAGTCCAGTTTCGGCCACATTATGCGCAAAAGGGTTTGAAAATTCGACTTCGATCAGAACTTCCGAACCAGCAGCAGGTTGAGGATTATTTTTTTGTATATCTCATTATTTTATTTGATTTTTAAGCCTTATACCTTAAAAAAGACAGCCTATATTCAAAAAAAAAAATATATCAGCTAAGTATTTAAAGTATAAGGTTTTTATATGCAAAACGTTTTAAAATCAACAGGACAAAAAAGCGTTCGTATCTAAAAATATTGCTAAAAATTCAATTATTAATTAATTATTAAAATTAGATTAGTAAACCAAAAATTTTTTTTTTGTTTAAAATAAAAAATAAGTGCAGATAGCAATATTTACTGCATGTTTTCAGAATGTTTGAGCTTGTGATAAAACTTTTTATAAATTTAACTTGATAATTTATTTAAGTTTAAGTGGAAATAAAAAAAAAATAAACAAAATAAAAAGTTATATGAAAAGATAACGATATAGACTGACAGTAAAATAAAACTAACTCAAGCTAAAGACATTGAAAAAAATAAATTTAATTTATTTCGATAAATTAAATTAAAATAAAATAAATTTGCTAGAAAGTAAAAAAAAAAAATTCCAATAAATAAAAATGTGGTACAGTCGAGGCGGTGCCCGACAGTGGAATACCCTGTACCTTTTGTCTCGCAAACAATTTTTCCTGCATATTCCTTCTACGAACTTTCCAATTGGAATTTTTTTTTTTTTGGTGAAATTCGATATTTATACCTATAAGTTCCCTAAATTTTTACCGATTTTGATGAAACTCGAATGTTACGTCAAAGAAGTTATTTAAAGTATATGGGGTAAGTTTCAAGTTGGTATGTTGAGGGGTGTGGGAGAAAACACGGTAAATCGATTGCGGGGGGTGGTGGGACCGCATCGATAAAATTTGGATGTGGATTCGTTCATTAGAGCCACATGAATCAGCTTACCAAAAATTGTGATTCTAGGTCACTTGTAACCATAATTACGAGGAGTCAAATATTGATGCACTTTATGGGCAAGGGGCAGTGAAATTTGTACATTTTTGACTATAACTTTTTCTATATTTGTCCGATTTTGTTCATTTTTTACACATAGATGCATGTATCCACAACGCATCGCTCTGTTTAACTTCAAATGAAAATATTAAACGGTGTGGCTAAAAACCGCGAAAATCTACAGCGGGGGAACGGGGAAAGATATTGACATGATTCAACAAACTTCATCTGCTTAGGAAATATGGGCACCAGCTGGTAAAGTTCCGTGTTTCTAGCTCTTATAGTCTCCGAGATCTAGGCGTTCATACGGACGGACAGACGGACAGACGGACGGACGGACATGGTTCAATCGCTACCCGAGGTTATGATAAGCATTTTGGTATAAAGGACTTGTGGTCTGCCACGCCTCCTTCTGTCCGTTACATACATTGCACAAATCTAGTATACCCTTTGTACCTATAGGTACAGGGTATAAAAATAATACACTAGAACATACCTATGTACTGTATATTTTACAAATTTTAGAACTTGTGTTGAAACTTAAAAAATTTTGAGTTTGTGACAACATTTATTAAACGTTTTATTAAATAATAATTTTTAAAGTCTTAGTTGGCAAAAAAAAAAATTATGAAAAGATAAGATAAGAAAGATACAGACATTGTAATGTAAAAAAATGTGGTACAGTCGAGGCGGAAGAATTTATTAAAAGTATACGGGGTAAGTTTCAAGTTGGTATGTTGAGGGGTGTGGGAGAAAACACGGTAAATGGATTGCGGGGGGTGGGGGGACCGCATCGATAAAATTTGGATGTGGATTTGTTCATTAGAGCCACATGAATGAGCTTACCAAAAATTGTGATTCTAGGTCAGTTGTAGCCATAATTGCGTAGAGTCAAATATTGACGCAGTTTATGGGCAAGGGGTGGTGAAATTTGCACATTTTTGACTATAACTTCTGTTGTGTTTGTCCGATTTTGTTCATTTTTTACACATAGATGCATGTAGCTACAACGCATCGCTCTGTTAAATTTCAGGTGAAAATACTTAACGGTGTGGCTAAAAACCGCGAAACTCTACTGCAGGGGAACGGGGGAAGATATTGACATGATTCAACAAACTTCATCTGCTTAGGAAATATGCGCACCAGCTGGTAAAGTTTCGTGTCTCTAGCTCTTATAGTCTCTGAGATCTAGGCGTTCATACGGACGGACGGACGGACATGGCTCAATCGCTACCCGAGGTTATGATAAGCATTTTGGGATCTGCCACGCCTCCTTCTGTCCGTTACATACATTGCACAAACCTAGTATACCCTTTGTACCTATAGGTACAGGGTATAAAAATTAAGCTCAGCCTTTTTGCAATTGTTTAAGAAATTCAAAAATTTATATATCCAAAATCAAAATAAATAATAACTAAATAATAATTCAGGCGAATCTAAATTTTTAAGTCAAAAGAGTTAAAAATTAAAAATTTTCCACCTACTTTCTAGTTTCAGAAGCAGTTAGCCGCTCCTTGCTCCACAAATTCAGACTTTCTTTATGAATTACGAGTAAAAAAATTCAAAAAATTTTTTAAAAATTTTATACCAAAATCAAAATAAATTAAAAAATAAATAATATTTCCGGCGAATCTAAATTTTTAAGTCAAAACAGGTGTTGAATTTAGAAAAAAAAAATTGTCCACCTACTTTCTCGTTTCATAAGGAGTTAGCCGCCCCTTGCTTCACAAATTCATTTTCAATATACCCTTTAATTCTATGAGTTACGAGCATAAAAACCTAGCTGCATGTCAAGTTTGTTTAAATCAAAAATAAAATGGCTTCTAGAGCTGGCTTGTCTGAGAGAAGGGTTCGAGGAGGAGCGGCAAAAAAAAAGCTACCGAACCGCACGTAGAGCAAAAGTTGGCTGAAAAAGTTTATGGCACGCATCCTTTGCTTTGTACTCGTGCGTATTGAAAAAGTTTCAATGCTATGTATAGTTCTATGAGAGTTATGGAAACCACTTAGAGGTTGAGTTTCAATGCACAAAAGTTCATTGTTGAGAAAAAGGGGCCTCTCTCTCTCTCTGAGTTTGACATAAAACAACAACAACTATTATGACTATTGCAGTAATAAGTGCAACAAGAAGGGCAAAAAGTTGAAATGTTTGGAAGGTTTTGCATATCTATGAAAGCAACAAAAAAAATTGAGTAGTTATGCATTTAAGTAGTTGAGTAATTTTTGGGTAATTTAGAAACAAATTTGGTAAGCCTAATAAAAATAAATTAGTTATTTGGGTACTTGTGTGATAATTATGGTTTTTGGAAAGTTATTTGCCAAGACTTGAGAACAAATGCCACAAAAAATAAACAAAAATAGTTTTATCTTCAAATTGCTTGAAATTCAGTTGTTTAAAATTAAACTCGTAAAATATTAATTAAATTTCAATAAAATAAGTTTCAAGAATTTTGATTTTTGCCTAATAACTTTCAAAACTATTTAAATTTTAATAATAAGTTGCTTAATTAAGTTAAAACATGTAGCTTTAAACAAGATTAGGTTTTATGAATTAAATTGAAAACATCAGGCACATAAGCACCATAAACCAGCAGTAAATAAACCTATGTCTATTTAAGTAAATAAATACGAAATAGCTTCTATGTTGTCGGAAAATTTTCGGCTTGTGCATAACTCATGAATATTTTATTGGCACATCAATGTGTCATAAGTAACATAACTCGTGCAGCAATCGTTCAACTGGATAATCATATGCATAATTGCTCAGTTGACAGAGACAGTAGTCGAGAGTTGGGGAAAGCGCCAGGGTGGGAGACAGCAAAGTGTCGCCTTAAGAAACAAAAACTCATCATACAAACCTATAAATAATCATAATTAAATGCGTGACTAATTACTTGTGTAATTTGTTGTTGTTAAGCGTCAAGTTTTGTATCTCAACAACGAAATTGCCAACAAAACTATCTTAGTCATTGTGGCCAACACACACACACACACACACACGCCAGTTTGTCACACAGATACTTGCATACGCTCAGATACTCCACACATGCATACATTTAATGAGTGATTTGTGACTATGTCTTAAACAATATGTTGTAGGTTCTTGCACTTGAATCCACGAAATTAAGATGAATAAACTAATGCACACATAATGGGCGTATCTATGTGAGCGTATCTGTGTGCGAGAGTGCGTAAATGTATCTGTGTGAGTTAGCTGACGATGATTAAGATGACAACAACTGTCAACTTTGCTTTGGGGCGCTGACACACGAAAAACGCAAAAACTCACGCATACACAACGACTCTCTCTCTAACACACGCACACATTCCACACACTCTTACTCTTTGCTCGCTATTTTCGCTCATTGTGGTTTGCGCTCTGCGGTTTAATGAGTCTTGATTTATTTCATTTCCTCATTTTCGATACGCGACGCCAACAACAACAACAAAAACAACCACGACGAAAATGTCAGCGACGGCTGTTGCCAATGCGTACACTGTGACAAATAATGCACGATTTATGATATATATGAATCTAATTCAATTGGTATATGGAATATCGATTATTATAAACTGGAATATGGTATATTTTATTCGGATTCGTTTTGAAACCACATGTTTTGTGCTCCCAATTTAACCAAAACGCATTTTTTATGTTGCTTTGAAACAGAAAATTTTGTTGCAAGAGGTTTTCAAACGAATGGGCAAATTATGTTTAAAAGTGTACGTTAATAGTCGATGACAGACTAGACGCCCTATGCTTCAAATAGGAGTTAAAGGAACATATAAATTTATATACATACATGTATATATTAGGTTGGGTCAATTTTTTTCGGTATAAAGGCTCACTCGAATTTGATTCTTTGGGTAATTCTAAGCAAATTTGCCCAAGAAACTATGGGTCTAAAATGAATTTCAAGTCGCCCACTTTTTCAAAATAGGTTTTTTTTCAAAATATTCAAAAATAGACTTAGAAAGGCCAACAACGCTATTTTTTCTCTAGCCAAATGTGAATTTGGGGGTTTTTGGGGTCGAGGAATTCATTTTTGACATCTATTTTTATTTTTGGGTGCCGTCAGAGGGCGCTTTAGTGTATTTTTTTGATTTTTTTCTTGTTTTTTTCTTGAAAATTGACGAAATGTTGCGAAAATCCACGAATATTTCACTTTTCCAAAGTCCAAACAATGTTCATGTCTTGCTTAAATAGTTCAAGTTTGGCAAAAAAAAAAAAATTTCCCTTGTGATAAGAATAGCATAGTCGTGGATAATTTCCCTCAAAAGAGATCTGTGCTAACAATGCGACAGCAAAAAATTTGGATTTGGGAGCACGCAAAACCGAATCCGATTAAAATTGTTCGTTTTGGTTTTTGGACCACGGCCGAAAAATAATCATAATTAAAATGTGTCAGCTGAAAAATTTTTATATTCAAAATGTTGGTATTATTTACAATTGCCAGATTTTTAAATAAAAACTTGCATTTACACATGTATTTATATATACATTTGGCCGTGCTTCGTAAAACAAAAAACGAAAATTCCAAATTTTTTGCTATCGATATCATCATATATTTCGCCTACTCTTTGTTAGCACATTTCGATTACAAGGGACATTTTTTTTATGCAGGACAAGAATATTTAAACAATTATTTCAGATTCGGATTCATTTTATTTTTAACTATCACAAAATCCTTAAAATATTTAGTCTGCGAAATTTTATTTACAAGAATTTAAGAAATTTCTGAAAACTGCCGAATTTACTCCTACTTAATACTATGGAACAAACAGAGTACTGCCTGCGCCGTCAAAACTGACCGAAATCTTAATTAGCGCTGGTTACTCAAATCAACATCTTCTTTCGCTCAGTGCATAACACCCGTGTTAAGGACATGGTAGCATTGGCTTTCCTTGCGTCATAGGCGGAGTCTTCCACGTCATCGCCGTCGTCGGCGTCTCCTTCATCTGCCATGTCTGCGGCTTTTGCACATTTACATGACAGCGCTAAATTTCATTACTCATGCTCGAGCGCATTGGCTCGGCATTGGCGCGTTTTAATTAAGACATTGACTGCTTAATTAAATAAATGCCAATGCGTTCTACTTTAAGGCAAAAACAAACATAACATAACATAACATAACATAAAGAAAGTATATAGATCTATCTATGTATTGATACATATGTGTCAAAGTGAGAGCACGTTATATGTTGATGCGTGATAAGCACGCATTTTCAATATCCGTCCTTTTAAATTTTATTACAGTGCACATATTTGAGCTGCCTAAAAGTATGCAGCAATATTTTATGGCTTTCTACAGCTAAAGGCTATTGACATAGCACAGCAGAGAGAGAAAGCTCTGCTACCTAACTCGATATCTCTTCTACTTTTCTACCGCCCTCTCTTTATCACTCTCTTCAATACAGCCATACATACAACTTTACTGCCACTGCCGCGGGCTGCCGGTTTAGTGTTTAGCATTTGCGCTTCCTACTTCCCTTACCACAAAGTAATCTACATAAAAATGTGCAAAATATAAAAATTCATAAAAAATTTATATATGTAGTAGTTATGTATATATATATAGGAGTGTTTCTGGTTTACAGCTAGCGGCACTATACGTTTATGTGGCTTTACCCTAGCTTTTTTTTTCGTACAAGTTTCCTGCTAGTCGCGCGCTCTCGACACTGGCTACCAATTGTTTTCGCACACTTACTCGCCCGTTGACTGTCTGCAACTGTGCTCACATGTTTATTTGCTCAAGCTCAATTTGTTATATTTACACTTTTTCGGCTTATGTGTCATTGTTTGGGTGTCAATTTTATTTACATTTCGTATTTTTTTTTATTGTTACCATCAGTCATAGAGTAAAAAGGTTATATTCAGTTTATACGAATGTATGTAACAGGAAGAAGGATGCATTTAGCATCCCATTGGTGTATACCAAATGGAATAGTACGAAAAGTTGAGACCGTTGAAATGAGTCGGTGTCAGCTTCCCTGCTCTAATATCTTTGGATTTGTAACTTGACAGTTCCATGTGTTCGTGCTATATGAATCTATTTTATGAAAAGAATTCAATTCAATTCTTCAAGCTGTTTTGCCTATAAACCGTTTCAAATCTCTTAAATCTGGGTTTCGTGAAACCGAAACTAGACTAAGACCAATAAATTACACAGCCACAAAAAAAAATTGATATTCGGACTCAGAGGTCAGCCTATGTTCATGTTTTCGGAGTCGCTGAATCCGAATCTAGGGTCCAAAAAATTTCAGCATGTCAGAGATCTGACATAATCTTAAAAAAGTAGGTTTAGTAAACATGAACTGATCTCCGCACCCAAAAATCGATATTATAGAATAGATAGATAGAGAATTATAGATTGTTATAGAAAATTCTAATTTTCAATAAATTTGCTATGAATTACAAAGTAAAACCCAAAAACCCCATCACGTCACGATTCTGACACAACTTCAAAAAAAACGAAATGTAGTTAACAAGTACTGATCTCCGAACACAAAAATCAATCTAATTATTGCGAAAAATCGATAAATGCTACAAAAAAATTAATTCAAAAAAATGGAAGATAATTAATTTTTTGTTTTTAGCTAAAAATTAATAGAAAAATTGTATAAATCGGTAAGAAAAAGTGGAGTCACTTTTTTAATCAAAAAAAAATATTTTTTCCTAATGTCTTAAAATTCGTTTTGTATAAAAATTGGTTGGGCTCATTTAAAAGATGTTTTGAGTTATTAGCAGGAATTTCGGATTTATTTTTTGTAGGTTTGACGATACTGAGACTAATTTAGTATCATAAAAATTCAAAAGATGTATAAATTTAATTTATATTTTGTGGGATGCCCAAAATTGATCCTTCAATGGCACATAAGGCATCAATGTAAAGGTATTAAAGTGTAGATCGCATACGACTATTAGGGTTAAAATATGAAATTGTTATCAAAACTAATTAATTAACTAATTCGACGTTGAGATTTTTTATTTTAGCAACGAATTCCCGTTTGCATTCATAACACAGGTCTACAAATACAGGCGTCATGTCAGTTGTTGCAAAGCTAAGGGTCATTTCCGAAGTAATTTGCTGCGTAGAATCCGAATCCAGGGTCAGAATTGGCCCATCACGTCAGAATTGAGATATTTGAGGTTATGTCCCCGAAAAACGGCGTTTTTTCCTGCTTTTGAGGTTATGTACCGGGTGCAAATATTTTTTTTGGTCTGTCTCTCCAGTTACATCAATTAGTACTAATCTTACCCTTTCATTTAAGAGTTCAAGAGATCAATTACTTTTTCGCAACATTTTTCGGATACATAACCTATGGGCCTGATGGTCCAATTCTGACCCCAGATTCGGATTCGACGCAGCAAATTTCTTCGGAAATGACCCTAAGCTTTCCAACAACTAAACCATGTTGACCTGTGTAATAGGCAATAAGCGAGCTAAAGTCACAAAAATGTATAGCTTCTTGTGAGCCTAATAAATAAAACGATGTCGACTTTATGTGAAATGCATCTATCTACCATACGCTTTCGATTTACATTACTTACCAGTATACTGCCCAAGGCTTTGACGCAAAATTCACATCGGAATTTTTTTAAATTCATAGCCCATCGGTTTTTTACTCAATGCTTTATTTTTTTATATTTTCTACATTTTTTTTATATATCTTAGTATATTTGTTTTAATTTTAAATTAAAATTTTTTTTTTTTTTTGTTCCGAAAATTTTTAAAATTCTTGATCCCTTTTTAAAATTTTATTTTATACTACAGCTAATTTTGTTATTTACGGATAAATTTATTTTTTTTGTATATTTTATATTATATTTTAAATTTTTTTATATTTCTTAACATTTTAATTTTTTTATTTATTGCTCTATTTTTGTATTGAACGAGTTTTATACTTTTCCTAAATTTTTGACCACAGGAAAATATTTTTATTTTTTTGTGTGTTTCTATATTGTTATTTTTTTATATTAATTTAATTTTAAATGTAATGTTATAAAATATTAAAATCATATGTGTACCTTATTAAAACGATTACGGACTAAAGATATACAATTTCTGGACTACCCAACTAACTAACCCAACTCTTCGCGTAAAGGGCATTCCGAATTCGGTTATGCCCGCCTTAGCGTAAGTCTATATTTTTTACAACTTGACTTTATGTTGCGCTGTTTGTTGCCATTGTCGCAGCTCCGTGTCAGGCGATCTGTCGCCAATATCAAGATTTGTATATTTTTTATTGAAGATTTTTTGATTTAATGTCGAAACGCGCCTACAAAATAACGATGCGGCATGTTGTTTATTATTTGCCCTGCGACTGAGGCCTTTAATCATATTCAATTTCTGGTTTTGAATTTAAAGACCGGCAGTTAAAGACTTGATGGGAAAACGTGAGCATATCTTGTATAATGTATGCTCTGCTTAAGGGTTTTCCAGGAAAACTCTATGATTTCATGCTGAAAGTTGATGTTACCTATAAAACAGGCAATCAAAGATAAGAATGTAAATGTGAAATGTTTTACATTTTAAGCTTAGTATGAAATATTTTGGAGAAAATATTTAAAGAATAAATTTTTATTTTTTTTTATGTGGTTAGGAGTTTTGTGTTTTATTGCTACTTGAGAAGCTTTTCAATTGTTGACAAAATTCCGTGAAATTGCGCTATGATATAAAAGTTTTGTTGTACTTTTAACAAAAACTTGTGACATTTTTTAGGGAAATGTTGCAAGGCAATGAAATTGACATAAAACTGAAAGCGGCCAAATTTCTAAGCAGTTTATGATGAGCAAAAAGAAAAACTTTGTTTTGTAGCCATTTTTTATTTAAAGTAAGGTATTGGACCTTGCACCGAGAGAGCGCAGATTGCGAAGGCCCCAGAATGGGCTGGCGAGAGGCCTTAGGGAGAGAGAGGAGAAGCCACAAAATTTTATTGGCACATGCGGCAAACCAAAGACGTTTTGAATCAGAAGAAGAGGGCTACTCTTCGAACCTCTGACAGCTTTTTGAAGGGTAAAAAGAAAATTAAAACTTTAAATAAATAAATTACATAACCGCATCTTAATATATTAAATGTCAAAGCCTTTCCTAATTCTTCTGTCTGTATTGACTCAATTTTGACAAAAAAAAAAACACAAAACTTACAGTCTGGCTCACCAACTATACCCAGCTATACACATTGTATGATGACCCACCCAGTGGTTAACAAAGCTCTCTCCCGCACACAAAATTTCTCAAAAATGTTACCTATAGCCATCAGTCCAAATCAACGTTTTGGAATTTTCAAAATTCACTTTTATTGGAATGCATTTCGATGATTGATTTCAGTTGGAAGCAATTCAAACACGGGTTATGCAAATACATACCTATATCAAAGCATGTCTCACTCTATTTGAAGAGAGTGGATACAGTAGTTTTGCACTACATGCATTTATTACCGAACGAGTAGTACTAGATCCAAATTCATTTTCTGGAACAGAATCAAATTTTGATTACACGCCAAAATACATAAACAGTCAGTGTAACTAACACACTCATACATACATACAGCCACAAATGGAAGCTAAAGTAAACAAGTAGCAAACGTTGAGTAGTTCACTCATGCACACTCACACAGATACATAGCACTCTTCCAGAGAACCTCACAGATACACATTCACATGCATAATGTAAACAAATGCAAAAGGCAATAAATTTGAAGCTTTTAAAGCTTACTGCAGCAGTTGAGCGATAACAGTCAGACATTGAACATCTTTGATTGGAACCAAAAAAAAACATGGATACCGTGGATATCAAGTTTGCTGTTGAGTACGAGCACGATTGGAACATATTGAGGAGCTTGAGAAATGAGCAGCCAGAGCAGCCCAGTGCCAGTGGAAATGGCTTGGAACATGTGCTGGCTGAGAATGGGCTAAAAGATACTGTCTGGGATTCAGAGGTAGGTTGTATAAAAAAGTTACTAAAAATTTGTTGTCTTTTAAATGGGATATGAACGACTTTGATCTAACCTTGTTTACAATTTAGCTGCTGAATTTTAAGCAGGACAAAAATAACTTCGATGTGCCCTTGGTTACAAAATATAGCACAGTTTAAATATTACCGACTTCGATATGCCCTTAGTTACATAAAGGCTTAAAATTGGGTGGGGCCGACTTTGATATATCCTTTGTTACTAAAAGATTGCTGACTTAGATATACTTTTTATTGCAAAATACTGGCTGACTTTAAAGCAGCGAATGACCGACTTGGATATACGCTTAACTACTAAAAGCTTTTAGACTTTTAAGTAGGCTATAAACGACTAAGATATACCCTGTTACCAAAAAGTTGCTGATTTTTTTAAATTTAGGAATAAGTGACTTTGATGTGCTAAAAGTGTGTAATCTTTAAAACAGAGTAAGACCGACTTCGGAATGCTCTTAGTTAACATAATGCTGCTGACTTTAAAGCAGGACATAATCGACTTCTATGTGCGCTTGATTATAAAAATGTAGCCAACTTTAAAGCAGCTAATGAGCGACCATGATGCACTTAGTTACTAAATCTTGTAGACTTCAAACTAGGGTATGACCGATTGTGATATTTCCCAAGTTACTAAAAAGTTATGGTTTTAAAACCTGGGTACATCCTTATTTACTTAAAGTTTGATGATAGTTCGGTATACCCTTAACTACTAAAAAGCTGCTTACTTTAAAGCAGGACATAACCGGCTTCGATATACCCTTAGCGACAAAAATGTAGCTTACTTTAAAGCTAGTAATGACTTAATTTGACATACGCTTAGTTACAAAAAGTGCTGATTTTAAAGATGAGAATAACTGACTGTGATATGCGTTAGATAGTTTTTTAAGAACGATTTTTACCATGATTCAACAATTAGCAGGTGACGCCATGTTACGTCATTCGTGTCTCTCTGAAAAAGAGAGCACAAGCTCAAGTTTCGTATGGTAGACATTTGAAATAGTGGAATGAAATGAAAATTCAAACTCTTTATTTCAAAAGTTTTTTAAATATTATAAAAATTAATGAAAATCAAGATCAGTAATCAGTAAATTTATGCTACTTTCTTTTTCCTTTGGATCAAGGTTTTGTGTTCACTTTCCTTTGGCTATACAACGATAATACACTTCAAAGAATTATTCTTACTATGCCATACTATGTTCCACTTGAAAAGATTACACAGGTCAACATGGTTTAGTTGTTGGAAAGCTAATGGTCATTTCCGAAGTAATTGCGTAGAATCCGAATCCGTCAGGATTTTGAGATATTTGAGGTTATGTACCCGAAAAACGGTGTTTTTCCCTACTTTTGAGGTTACGTACAGGGTCCAAAAAAGTGTTTTTGAGGTCATTGAGAACGAATATGAATTCAGAAAAATAAACCCCCAAGTGCAAATTTTCAAGAGAAATTACACAGTAACAAATTATTGTCTCAAAGGCTTAATGCAAATGCTAATGACGTCGACGGGATAAATTTCGTAACTTCGAATAGCCATAACTTTGCGAAAAAATTGGAATTGATCACTTGAACTCGTAAATTAAAGTATAAGAGTGGTACTAAATGATGTAACTGGAGAGACAGACCACAAAACCTCAAATATCGCAAAATCATGACCAAATTGGCGTCGCTTATATTTTGTTTTAGACTAAGCATTTGTGTGAAGTTGTATCAAAATTGGTCCACTAGTTTATATAGCTACCATGCAAAAATTGAACCAGTTTTCGGTCCAGCCAAACTCGTGCACTTCTTTGCGTCATCTTGTTAAATGCGTAGCATCATGGATTTTTAACAATATGGTACCAGCGATGTATACAACTTACTTGGTCTTTTAAAAAAAAGGTGACTTTTAACATTACTCATTTTTTTTTTGTTTTTTTTTTTTAAATTGCTTTTGACAGATATAAAGGTGCGACTTGTTTTGGTCTGCTTGCGATTTTGGTCTTGACTCTTCTGGCGACTTAATTCAAATAATTGGGCTCGAATCCACAGTACGCCAGCATTTACACACCTTTGTTGCCTTCATTTTATAGTTCCTAAGCTCATCTGACGTCATAATCATATTTCCATAATTCATCATCTGTTATACCCTTTTTGGGCTAAGCTGTTGACGTCATTATACAGTTCGTTTAGTCAAAATTTCTCAAATTCGCAACAAATTTCGATTTCAGGCGGCTTAAGCCGAAAATGGTTTAGGAATTAAACTATAAGTTGGGGCTTTCATCCAAATATCTTTAAATCTTAAAGATAAGATGATATGGACACGGAGTGACAAGTAGATCAAAATCTTTTAAACAAATATTTTCGCTGTACCTATAATCTTGAAATGTTCCTAATTGTTCAAACCTTCTACTTAAAGGTATGAGCTACTATTTGAATTCATTTATATAGATTTTCGGAATATTTCATAGACTCCTAGAAGATTTTACCTAACTTTTGATGTAGGCGTGATGTACCAGCTCCTGTGTTGAGCCTAGTGTACCCTAATTATATAAAAAAAAAAAAAAATACTGTCGGGACTCCCTTTATTTTCCAATTCTGAAGCAATTTCAAACATATAATAATATAGCAATAGTTTGGTCAAATTTAACTTTTCAAGTTTCCAATAAATAAATATTCGAATACTCTTAAAATCTCGGCTATTGATGATGATTAAGTTCCTAACTCCTACATAAGAACTCATATCCCTCCTGAAACCAACTAACTTTACTCTAATCCAAAAAAACTCTTCATCTCCTAGGTAGAGTACTTTGATGGATATTTGTCGTTTATGCTGGCACTCTTAACCCTGGAACCGGAAGATTCTGCTACAGATCAAAATTGCGATGAGGAAACAAAGCGTCTTCGCGCAAATCTGACTGCGCTTAAAGTAGAGATTGATACCTTGGATCGCAGCGATGAAAATTATTATCTCAAGAAAGAAGATCTAATTTTTAGAGTTTTTTGTGAGTACAAGGGCATACCTTATCATCGTGTCAGTTTGGAGGAACTGCAAGGTCTCGATAATAATGACTCCGATTGAGTCGTAGGAGTAACCGATATAAAGCTTAACAAAGTGTATAAACAAATATGTTATGCATTTGGAATAAAAATGTTTTTGATTTTCAATCAAATTCAATTTAAATATCTGGATTTTGTCATTTCATTTAAAAGCCCCGACAGAAGCCAACAATTTACTTACTCTAACATGGCACGTGGCTGACACGCAAACAAGGCAGCTTAGTTAAGCGTATTGTCAAACAGGCTTTAGCCAGGGTTGCAAAGCACTCAGATTATTGGAATTTATGATTCCGATAAGTAAATCTGTGTCTTTTTAAGTAACGGAGTAAATCCAAGCAACGAAAAAAAATTTTGTGAAGTAGAGTTGCTGTCCAAATATGTTTTAATCAATTTTTACATAAAAAATTACTGCAAACCCTAAATCGAGAACTTAGTTAGCAGTCTGTAAATCTGAACCGATTTGGTAAGGATTGAACATTGAACAGGCTTTCGAAAGCTTCTTTGACTAGACATTAAGTGAGGGCGTAATGATTGCAAGTTGAATGTCTAAACAAAAGGTCAACATAGTTTTGATTGTTTGGCTGACACGAGAATAACACGGTATGATATAGCTTAAAATACGATTTGTTTAGAAGCGAATATCGGTGTCACGATTATGTTTTTGACACTCTTAAATTTCTTTGATTTTACAACAAAACTTTACTAAACCATCACTAAATTGTACTGGAGAAAAGAGAGAGGATTGAGACAGAATTCAACAGAAGAATCTACGCATGGATTATGTTAAATATGCCCACTGTTTCCGAAGGTTCCGCCTTCTACTGTAATCGCGATTTGTTGACATAGGTATTGCAGAAAAGATGTCTTGAACTGAAGCAATCTTCTCAATATTTTTATAAAATACTAAAGCTATGGCGGAAATTATTCAGCTCGAATTCAATTAGTTATTTCGGGACACCTTTTTTTCAATATTCCGATTTTTTAATAAATAATATACTAATTTTTGGCATATAAAGAAAAAAGGAATAATTTTGCAGTTTGCGAAAATTTTCGCACGGAATGACAAAACTTTATATAAACAAAAGATATCCCAAATGGGATTTTTTTTTTTAATGATGTTTTGTCATTCCGTACGAAAGTTTTCGAACAGCGTATGGGCCTTAAAAGGGAAATTTTTTTTCTTCCCCAGTGTTTTTACGGTTTCTGGCTTATTGGCATTACACAGATACATATGTTCGTTTGGGCCTATTTACTTGGCATTGTGTGTTTTTTTTTTTGGGTTGGGTGAAATTCTTGGAGGCCAAAAAAACGGTAGAGGGAGCTGTTTTGATTGCTTTTTAGATTAAATCGCCTTTTTTTTGTGAAAATTAACCAAAATTGTTGAAAGACAAAAAATAAAAAAAAACCGAATTATTTATCTTATATATGAAATTTTTATGAAAAAAAATAAAAATAAATTGGAGAGAAAAAAATGGCTCAAGTATCTTTATTCGCTCAAAAGATATGGCTTGTTTAGGCTACCTATTCAGTTATCGATAACTAAAAGATAATCGAAATTAAACAAAAAAAAATTATGTTAATATCACCAAATCGAAAAGATCGATTTAAAAAGTGGTCTACTTCACTTCTTTTCGCCCAATAATATAAAACAACGTAATATTTTTTTTTTTGGTTCTCTCACAGAGTGGGAGGGTACTGCGACCTGAAGACATTTTGTACCACACGTCATATTAGTTAAATCTTTTATATCTCAAGATCGGCTGGACCGAGTTATATGATCTTCGTTGTGTTGGATATGTCTCTGGCTCGAATAACTACAAATAAATCGAAAAAATTATCAAAAAAAAAAAAAATTGAGTAAAAAGTAATTCACTTATATAGGTATTTTGTCTTTGTTAATAATATCTCGAAAACAGATTGGCGAATTTGATTTATTTTTTAGAGTAATGACGTGCTTTTAATAGTAGTAAAATATGTGCAGAAATTTGAATGGAAGCTTAAAATTCACTATGAATTTTTTATTTGTTAAGAAAAATGTTTATTTTATTAATATTTATCGAGTCATTGATTCTAAACCGTGCCATTCATTTTATTTTTATAGCATAGTTTTATGCTCAAGGGAACTTAAAAAATTGGGACGACTTCCAGATACGCTGAAAGCTCGTGAGCCATAAATACGAAAGCAATCAACTATGTATCTACTGATTTGGACAAATTTGAAACATAAACTACAAATTTTTTTAGCCAAAATTTGAACTTATATTAAATAGTAACTTATATTAAAAAGCCATATTCGCAGTTCGAAATATTTCGCACATAAAATATCCCAAATTTGGGAACTTTTTTTTTATGAAGTTTTGTCATTCCGTGCGAAATATTTCGAGCTGCGTATAGGCCTTTAAAATAAAAGTTGCACTAAATAAAGTCTTCCACGCGTCAAAACTGAATTTAATGAACTAGTACTTTGCGAACTATTAAATAATTATTTCTATATGTTCTCTTTCAAATCTACCAAAAATTTATTATTTTTCTCTTAAAGGGCCATACGCAGCATGCAAAAATTCCGCACGAAATGTCAAAATGTTCCTTTTTTGGGATTTTTTTTATACAAAGTTTTGGCATTTCGTGCGAAATTTTTGCATGCTCCGTATTGGCCTTTAAAATTAAAATTTTATTAAATAAAATTTTTCTCACGTCAAAACTGAATTTAATGAACTAGTTCTTTGCGTAATTTGTAATTTGTAATCAAGCGCAGATGCATGACAAAGAGATGAAAGGCATTAGCCTTAATTCGCAAAGACAATCACATTTCCCAACTGGTTCACCGCAACAACACACTGCATCCCTGGATTTCCACAAAATCTTTTAACCAACGCAAAATTGTCTCACAATTATTTAATGTTTATCTGCATCAAATATTTTGCATTAAGGTGAAACTCAGCAAAGCAGACACAATATGTTGACAAGCTGCGGGTTTCAAGTACTTATATAAATGAGTATTTAATCTTATGTGCAGATACTTCTAAAATCTTTGTCTAGATATGAAATTAAAGCAATGTACACTCAAGCAGACCAATTTTCATATGAGAAAAGCATTCAAATGCTTAACGTTTGGTATAATTTGGCCAGCTAAGCAGCAGGGGGTAGCCGGGCGGCCTATGGGAATGTCTTCAACAAAGTGACTTGGGATGTCAACGACTATTTAGATTATTGCACTGACAACAAACATATGCCCAAAACTAGATGCTAGTCTACCAATAAGCAATATAGCCAAAGCTGTCAATGAGTTTGTTGGCATCTGATTGCCAGGCTCATCAGTGTGACCAAGTGACAAAAACACAAATACCAAGAAAGCATATTAGGCACAACTTGAGCAGCAACATCATTAGGAAAAAGTGAGTTTTTTTTATTGCACATTATCGATGCGTACTGGATGAGCTTGTCTGTTATTGTAGCGCAGAGGCGTAGAGAGGTTGCTTGCAATGGGGGCTAAAGTGTTTTAACTTAATTTGAGGGCTGTTTTGCATAATATGTAATCTTGTTGAACATTAGGAAACGAATTATTGTGAAGATTATCTCAGAAACCCGGATTCCAATTCAGCGTCCCCAAAAATATGCAAGGGCAACTGGTTTTCAAAAAAAATGTTTTGGTATTTTTTGAGGTTAGCGTAGAACCTAGACCCGCTGGAACAATTCTGTTAACGAATTCGAGTTCAGCGCGTGAAAAGACATAAGAAAACATATTCCTTGTTTTCATATTTTAGGCATTCGGCAGCATTCCCTTAAGTCACCGCACTATCTACGTCACTGGTGTACTGTACTTGTGTCTCTCCATCTGTTTGCCTGCCTACGTATGTGTAATTGTTTGCGGCTTTGCTGAAATGTCTTCTGTCGAGAATATGTTTGGTATCTGCCAGCATTTATCTGTGGATATTGCTGAGAATAATGTTTCAGCTCTTGCTGCTTCTTTGTCTTATTGTTCATTAAGCACTTGGGCCGACTTTTGGTTTGCCATTGTGCATTCAAATGAACTCAGGAATTTGTTTAATTAAGCATACTTTTTACTTACTTATGCTGACAAAAAGCGACTGCCAGAGAACTACGCTGTTGACATGTGCCAAATTAATTGTGTAATCGAATATGCCATGTAAACAACAACAAAAACCCAAGCAGCCGATAAGTTTAAAATGTTTTGAGTGGCAAAACTGTTAAGAAAAATCTGCAAAGAGTGCTATAGAGAGGGAGAGCTATAAGTCTGTAGGTGTATGTATAAATTAATTTTGCGCCAACAGCTTTTAACCAGCTGCGGGTAAGACGTTAATTAAGCGTTGCTTTTCGTTAGCGGTTTCTTTTTTTTCGGAGTGGTGGTGGGCGTAGTCCTTTTTGGATCCAAACGGAAATCCTGACTACGCCTTGCCACGCGGAAGTATTAATAACGTCAAAGTATTTTGCCTGAAATTTATTAAGATGCCGTCGCCCACAGGCGCTTGGCACTCAGCTGTCGCCAGCTGATTTCGGCCTGTTTTTACTTTACAACACTGGCCTCTGCCGCTGACTGTTGGATTTTAAAGACCATTACCCTTGGCTGCATGAATATATTATATACATATTTATACATAAGTGTATATCTGCTTGGTTATGTATATAAATATGTTTGCCTGCTTGTCATGCTCTTTACTCATTAATAACATGGCGTATGCGTAATGTAGCTGGCGCGTGTTGCATAAAGCGTAAAAAAAAAAGAGGAGACGCGAGTGTTTAAGTGTTGCAAAAATTTTAATTTAATTAAATTATATATTTACGGAATTTTTTTTGAAGTGTACATAGTAGCATATGCGCGTAGTTTTTGTTTCTTAATTTCATTAATGTTGTGCCGCAGAGCTCTTTAATGCGCACTGCTATAAAAAAATGTTTAAACAAAAACTTGACAAACATTTTTTTAAAGTCCTGTTTTGATCAAATAATTTTAAAGCAAATTAAGCCAAATTCTCTAAGGATTTCTGGCACAATACTTGTTGGCAACTTTGCAAATAATGCTGCCTACTTTTATGCGCAAAATAAATATGTCATGCTAAATTTAATATGTGCTGCTTTATTTATAAGATTTATTGCTTAAAGCTTAAATTTATGCCATTGCTTTTTATAGCAACATTTTCAATAAATATTTATGTGATAAAAAATTGGAAAAATGAATACAAATTTTTATAATAAAAAGACTAGTATAAATGTCTAAAAATATATCTAAAAATATGTTGGTGGCTATCATAATCATGCAAATGGTATTCCAATTTAAAGCTTAGATACTAATTCTAATTTGAATAAAAAACTTTTAAGTAATTTAATTGATACAATTATTTTTTTAACTGGAATAATTTAATCAAAAAGCAGCTTTAATCTGTTATTTGAATGTTAAAGCTTTTAAAAGAGTGTTGGCTAAATAAGCTTATTATTTAGAAACACACAAAAGGGCTACAGAGCAGGTATATATGCAAAATATTTATTTATTGAAAACTATGTATAATAATAATACATAACAATAAATACATTACTTTTATGCTGTTGATGCTATTTCTGGCCAAGGACACATGCCCTACATGCCACACAAAAAATAGTTAAAACTTATCTATGTATCAATATACATATATTCCATGTATATACATTAGGGTGGGTCAATTTTTTTCGGTATAAGGGCTCACTCGGATTTTGATTCTTTGGGTAATTCTAAGCAAATTTGCCCAAGAAACTATGGGTCTAAAATGAATTTCGAGTCGCCCACTTTTTCAAAATTTTCAAGAAAAAAAACCGAAAAAAATCAAAAACCAACACTAAAGCGCCCTCTGGCGGCACCCAAAATTAAAAATATATGTCAAAAATGAATTCCTCGACCCCGAAAACCCCCAAATTCACATTTGGCTAAAGAAAAAATAGCGTTTTTTGGCCTTTTCAATGCAATGTCTAAGTCGATTTTTGAATATTGCGAAAAAAAACCTATTTTGAAAAAGTGGGCGACTCGAAATTCATTTTAGACCCATAGTTTCTTGGGCAAATTTGCTTAGAATTACCCAAAGAATCAAAATCCGAGTGAGCCCCATAAGGTTTTTTCGGCCCCATACAAATTGACCCGCCCTAATATACATATATTCCATGTACATACATGCTATTTATATAAACAATATACCTCATATATATTTGCACCATTTTCTATACATTTTCGCAGAATAAAAGCAACATGTTTGTTCATTTTTAGCATAAGTGTTGTATAGAGTTTTCATCTCCATGGAGCAGCAACTTAACATGTGACTTGTTGTCACGGCATTACCCAATACTTTAAGCCGCTTTAAAATATTTTTGGCTAAAAATAAGTTGTTTTGTCAAAGTGTGTCCCTATTGCTTTGCAATAAATTTAAAATATGTTCCTAGTCATATTTAAATTTTTATCTGTGTTTGGAGATATAAATGTAAGACAAAATATTTTTTAATATGTCAGAGAAAGAACAATTTTAATCGACTATATTTTGCACTAGACTTTAAAAAGAGAACTAAAATGATTTCATAGTATTGAGCAATTTTTATGGACCAACATATTGTTGTACACTTGTGTATAAAAAGCAGCTGAAATTTGGCACATATATAAATTGTGGCACATACGATATATGACAATAAGTCAAGTCTATTATAACCCCAAAAATACCAACAAGAGTCATAAAAATGTCCAGAAGAGCAAGACAAACTGGAACTGGAATTTTACTCAATGCTGAATAACTGAGAAATGGCGAACCATTGTGTATGTGACGGCTAAAATAAGTATTTATATACTCTTTATGTACGAGCTTTTCGAATTTGTTTCGAAGTATGTAACATAATGAAGGAAAATTGAGAGAAGTTAATCTAGTCAGACCTCCACGAATTTATGCTAAGTTCTTTTATTTCTAGCCTATTATGTAATAATTAGGGAAAGGGAAGTGCTAAGCCAGAAATCCTTTACAACTAGATTATAAAAAAACAGTAAACCCTTTAGCATTCCAGATTTCTCTTCAAGATCAAAATAAATCAACAGTAAGGCAGTTTTAATAACGTTCTAAATTTCTTATGTGTTCCGAGAATTTCGGAAAAAAAAACAAAAATGTGTTCGAAATTTCTTTGAAAAATATTCATATAAAATAACAGTTTGTTAGATGTTTAGATTATAATAATATAATACTTTCTGATTTTTAAATGAGATTTCGAGCACAGTTCTCTAAAAAAAAAAAAAAGTTTTCGAATATGTTCGTAAAATGTTCATGTTTAATACCACATTTTTAGATAATAATGTTATTCTTATAAAAATAAAAAAAAAATAGATAATTATGTTAATAATATTTTAAATAATTTTTATCAGAAAGTTAAGAAATTTTTTAATTAAAAAATAAAAAAAAAAACAAATCGATATTTGTCGGAAAAATTTTCATGTAAAATAAAAGATTTATGTATATTTTTTCTATTATTTATTATAAATTTTTAACAGGACGTTATGATTTTTAGATTTTTCCACAATCTTGTATATCAAAATCCTATCACTGTAAATTTTTTTTTAATCACAATATTATAGCTAAGTAGAAAAAGTTTTAGAACCTCAACTCTTAAATTTGTATATTAGAAATCAAATTAAATTTATATTAAAAATTAAAACCGTTAAATAAATTGAAAATATGAATATATTATGATTTTTAGAGCGTTCAATTACAAACTAAAGAATATATTTTCGAGAATTTCGATTGCAATTCATTAAAAATAAAAAATAAAATGTTCGGCAAATTTTTATGTAAAATACTAGTTTTTAAGAAATCCGTTTAAAATATTAATTTGGTGTTTACAGCAAGCTTTGAATATTCCCTTGACAACAATTTATAATCAAAAAAATAATTTTTATTGAATTATCTCAAAACCCGGATTCCATGGAGGTCATTTTTGAATCTTAAAAAAAACTTTCATTGTAGTACCAAATAAAATGAGCCTTTTGATTTTAAAACATTTTTTTTCGAATATTAATTTCATTGTTTTAAAAAAATTGGTTTCAGCTTAAAATCATTTTGTCACTTTTATTCAAAGGGAAGTTTTTAAAAACAAATTATAAACATTTCATATCGACTCTCTCAAAATTTAAAATATTTTTACAGTTTTATGAGTCTTTCTTTAAAAAAAAAATTGGGGTGTTCACTTTGTCTAGCATGAATACAAAATGGTAAACGGCCAAAGTGCCAACAAAAATTTACTTTAAAAAAAATGGGCATTCATTCATTCGACTCAAATCCTTGTCTACGAAAAAAAGTACATTCTTGCCCAAAAAGCATTGCTTATCGTCAATAGGGTGAGCATATTTCCATACTGCTTGGTCGTGCATTCTTGCCCTTATGCCCCGTTGTTAGTATTGTTACTCGGGCATTCGTGCCTTTAGGCATTTATGAACACCTCAAGTGTTTCCTAAATAGTGATTTTAAGTTGAAATAAGGAACAAATTTAAATTAGTCTATATGCATATATTTAGTAGAGATTGCTCATAAAAGATGCATCCCTGTAACTCTGACAGACTTGCCCCAATAATTGCTTTAAAAAAAAAATCAGTCTTTCATATATTTATGAAACTCCCTTGATAAAATTTCTAAAGTTAAATATTTTAATGTCATTTTTAATGGCCCTATGTTCTACACTAGAACGACGGGAGTTAATGTATATAATATGGCATCTTGCATAAAAGTTAAAGATTTTCTACATGTTGTAACAAGAAGGTGTTATAAAAAAGTTGGAAATAACTTTGACTTAGACATAAGCTAGGCAAGAAGATTTCAATTGTCCTAGTTTTTCCTTGGAATTTGTTACTCCGCAAAAGCATAACAAATAACTTTTTGCTACGACAAATACTTTTTAAGTTGTTGAACCAATGTAGGCACACATATTTTTTTTTTGGAGCAATTCTATATTTTAGTTCCAACTCCGTTTTTTATTTTAAAAATAAGACACAACATTTTGATGAGTGGTAGCATTAATTGAAAAAAAAATAATAATAAGCAAAAGATTTTTCTTAAAGATTCGAACAATTCAAAAAAAAACTTGATGGTTACAATATTTTTTTTTTATTGATTCGTTTACTTTATTTTAATTTTATGTTTCAAATCATATAATGATCATTTCGCATAGGCATATATTCTAAAAATAAAATATGTAAAGCGATGAGTGTAGTTAAAATAAAAATATTTTTCTTAAAAAATATAAAAATAAATTCGTCATCCAAAAGTAAAAATAAAAGTGTTTTTATATAATAGAAAGTCTAGGGCAAACGAAATTCGGCTTCCCAAAAATAACTTCCACCATTTTTTTTTTTTCATACATTTTTAAACATTTGGCTCTATTTACTGTTGTTTTATTTATTTGTCCGTGTAAGCTTTATGTCGATATAAGCCCAGCGCCAGACATCCATAAAGACACAGCCACACACAGCTACTCACACACACACAGATACCACGCTAAAACACCCACAAAACACACACACATACAGACACTGCTGAGAGTGCAAAATTTTGCACCATGCGGGTTATTTATAGCGCCCCCCAGCAGTTACCACTACAAACACAACAACAACAACAACAACAACAAGCAGAGCAGGGGGTCCTGGGTACCGATTACAAGCGGAATCTCCCACAGTTATTGGCCCAAGGGCATTGCATGGTACTCGCAACATATGTTGGTCACATATGTCCGACATGTTGTTTTTGTTGCTGTTGTTGCTGTTGTTTGGTTCCTTCGTGGCTACATGCAACAAATCATAATTAAAAATTAGCACATAACTGGCAGAGCTGCATGTTGCCGCCCAATAAATAATAGTTTAATTATTTTATTACTTTAAAATTAAACAACAAATGAGCATGGGACACGCCCAAAACAATTAACTTTAAATTGCAGCCAGCTGCCATTTAATTGCCATAATAAAGTATATAATATAATGGAAAATACTAGTGGGGTAAAAAACAATGAGTCTAACCAGGCCAGGACAAGTATGTCTAAGTAACAGAACACCAAGGGAAAAACAAATAAAAATGAACTTAAGCTAAGAAACCGAAGTTAAGCTGCTCTTTTTATAGATATATATAAAGTTTTATTTTTAAAAAAATAAGAATGATTTCTAATGAAAATCTACAAAATATGCTGTTTCTAAAATATTTGCATGTCCATATTTTTTAATAGCTTCAAAATTTTTCCAAATCGGTGGATAAGAAATTTATGACTAAAAAAATTTAAAAAAAATAATCGTAAAGTATCGATTGGGATTTTTAAGAATTCGTTAAACGAAAAATTATAAATATAAATCTTGTGAACCATTTTGGAAGTTTTTAAATTGTTCGAATCTTCACTTTAAAAAAAAAAAAAAAAATTTTAAATTTTCTAAAATTAAATTTTGTAGCTACGTAATTTACTGCATTTTGGCAAACAAATTGCATTTTTTGCTAAAAAAAAAAGTAGTCCACGGAACTAAATGAAATATTTTTAGAAGTTTACAAAACGTTTTAAATTTTGATTTATGGAAATACCGAAGAAAATACAAAAATTTCAGTTCAATGTGTAAAACGAACTAAGAACATTAACCCTTATGTGAGTGACAAAAAAAAACACCTTCTCCAGAGTGACAGGGGTACCCGGGTACCCACATATAAATTGTATTAAAATTGCATATTTTTCCCATCGTACTGTAATTAAAAATGACATTAAATGATTTTTTGTTATAATATAATATGCGTTTTGGCGATTTGATAGCGAAGTAACTCACTTTATTCCTTTGGAAGGGCGTGGAATATCGATATATTTTTTACACCTTTAAAAGAGTGACAGGGGTACCCGGGTACCCCAAAGTAATACATATGAAATTGCATGAAAGAATTATTTTTTTATTTTTCAAAATAAATTTGCACATTTTTGCAAGAAATATGCTCCAGAAAATGTTATAAGAAAAAAAAAACAATAATTCTTTCATGCAATTTCATATGTATTACTTTGGGGTACCCGGGTACCCCTGTCACTCTTTTAAAGGTGTAAAAAATATATCGATATTCCACGCCCTTCCAAAGGAATAAAGTGGACCCACACCAATGAAAATTTAAAAACAATTAAAATTTAAGAGTTCTCAAGAAGTTTGAGCTTTCTAAACTATCTGCAACCATTAAATTTTCCTACTTGAAAATGAAATGGGTACCCGGGTACCCTGTCACTCACATAAGGGTTAAAAAAAAAATTTTTCAATTTGAAAAAATCTTAAATATAAAACTTCGAATTTGTTTATTTTAGACTAAATTATTTAATATTTTTTAAATCTACTGATAAACTTTTAAAAATGTATATTTTCCATTTAACGCTACTTAGTAAATAAATATAATAATGGTAATAAGAATAGTTCTAAAATATATATCCAGAAAAATTACTTATCAATTTGTACCGACCACTTACCCAGCACCAATATATAATGTTCAGTCTCAACCTTATAACAAAATTTTAAATTTTTTTATATTTTTTACATGCTCAATATTAAAAACAAAAGCGTTATTTTTATTTAATATTTTATTATTTTCATATTTGTTACAAGGAAGGTGTCAAAAAAATTAATTGTGTTTAAGATATAATATTTAACATTTATAATGTTTTAAAAAAAATATATAAGTAAATAAACCATTTTTTGTTATACAAATATGATGGTTTTTTTATTTTTATTTTAAATAAGCCTTTTGGAAAGCTCAAGTAACATTCTTCATTCATGTTATAGAAAATACGATGGTTAGAATATTTTTTTTTTTATAAGCTTTTTTGACACAACCAAATTTTTGTTTAAAAGTATTCAGTGTTCAATCAAAAAAAAAAAATGGAAAACAAGTTGATTTAGGTCGAAAGTTTCGCGAACATTTTATTGTAATAATGCTTACAAATAAATATTTTCATAAGCCTTCTTGATAAACTAATTAACAAAAAAAATTGTTTACAAATATTCAGTCATAATTAAAGAAAAAATTTAAAATACGTTTCATTAAGCCTTATGTTTAAAAACTGTACTTTTTTGGAAAATTTATTGATATATTTTTTTTTTTTTTTTGGTTTCTTGACAGATTCAAATCTCTCTGGAGAATTCTAGTAAGCTTTTGGCCTGAACTTTATTAGCTAAATGGCTTCAGAGACCGTAAATAACTTCTAAGCCAGTAATGGTTTCCACATTAACTGAATGAATAACTTTTTTATATATCTGACCAAGTTGAGAATGTAAACATTTTTGTTTAAATATAAGTTCTCTAGTGATTTTTTATATTGAACTTTTTCTGTTACTTTAACCAAATATATTTCAAACGAATGTAGATATTCAGTAAAAACTTTTATGTCAAGAAATTTTCTAAACAGGCCCATCTGGAGGGGGATTTTAAATACGCGATAGACTTTCCAAAAAAATTCTGCTTTTTCCAAGGTATAAGGAAACAGATAAAGCCAAAAATAGCAAACAATAATCCAGCTTTATCTGGTATATATTCAGCTACAAACTTCCTAATAAACCCAAAACACTTCTGCTCAAGTGTAGAGTATATCGCATAATTACAAAGGGCAAAAAGCATCTTTGTATCCTTTTTGCCTTTTACTATGTCACAGAAAGTGCGACAAAAAGGCGTCACCGCAATTACACAGCGGAACGAATACTTTTTGCACTCAATGTTAGCATGCCGCAATTCTATATATGGCGGCTCTATTTCCACACACGCAAAGTGCCCATATATATGCGGCTGTGTGTGTATATGTGTCAGAGAGAGTGCACATATGTGTGTGTTTGTGTTTGTGAGATCATAATTGTAAGTAGGAACAAACAACGCCACATAAAGCCGAGGCAATCACAAATCGCAAAAAGGCAACAAATAAGCTCTCTCACACACACACATGCAACATAACAAAGCCAATGTTCTCTCTGCAAACTTCCTTTTTAGCGCTTGTTTTTGTTGTCGTCGCCTCTGTTTAAAACGTCAACTGTAAATTCCTTGCGCTTCTCTTCTCTTCTCTTTTATTTCATTTTTTTGTTTTTGTTTTTCTTTTGTTTTTGTGATTCGTGTTAAAGCAAAGTTCATGTAACCCTTACAGCTAATACAAACAAAACAAAGCAAAGCTCTAGCACTTTATGTTTGTGCTAAATATATAGACGCCATTTTCTAAGTGTGTGTAACTATATGAGCGTATGTGTGCGTGTGTTGTTAGTCAAACAGCCAAACGAAAATGTTAGTATAAAGTTTTCTTTCATATATTTTTTTTATGATTTAAATTAATATGCATAATTAGTGACTTAAATGAATTTTTTGGGACAATGAAGTTTTATAGATATGAAAATATAATTTTTATATTTGTTCCCCTACTGCTCAGATTTTGGTCAATATTTTTTGAGCTTTCGTCATAATTTATTTTTCTGGAAATTGTAAGAGCAGTCCAAAAAATTATATACTTCAAAAGTAGATGGATCAATTGCCTCGACCTTTTTTAATTGGCTTTGAAAGCTGAAACTATTTGGAACTATAAATCTTATATGTGGGGCTCATATCTAGCTCGTTGTTAAATATGGTCCAATTCCCATAGTTTTATATAGGCTTGACAACAAATTTTTTTTACATTTTTCCAATTTTGGTCTTGATTGTCTATATCTAAAATCTAAGAAAGCTAAAACTAAAAAAAATGCAACCTTTGAAGAACTTGGGCGTAAAATTACATAAAACAACTTCATTCAGTTTTGTAAAACCATAACATGCTCTTTTGATTTATAATTCAAAAACCATTAAATGCAGATCATATCTGTGCCAAATCAGAAAAAAAAAATACGCGGTCGGGTTAACCCCACCATTTTTGAAAATTATAAAAATTTACTATTTTGAAAAATGTATCGTCTCTCAAGAATTAATAGCATTTTATAGCCAAAACCTACTACTAGGTCGGATTTTCCCCACCTTACCGTATTCTTTATTCCTAAACTGTACTTCAGTTACGTTTGAACATAAGAACAAATTTTTTTTCAAAATTTCGCGTGTGCAGACAAAATTACAACAATAAAAAAAAAAAAAAACGTATACGCAATGTATACGCGTGGTGCTTAGTAAAACAAAAAGTTATTATCTGCTTGAAATTTTGCATTTGAGGATGTGGTTAAGAAAAATAGTTTATAAGGGCAGGGGAATGGCAGATGTTTAGTTTTAGATAATTAGTTTTTTTAATTAGCCTGAATTGAATTACCATACAAAAAGGTCTAGCTGTATGAGTTAATGGAAATGGCCCCAGCGATTTTTTAAAACTAATGATGAAGTTCGATGCAGCTGGCAAAATTAAAATGTTTCGCAAAATTTCAGTTTTTAAACTTAACGCGTTGCGGCTTAATTTAAAAAAACGTGTTTTTCGTTTTTATTTAATTGTGACTAAACTACTGAATATTCTTGAACCAATTTTTTTTTTTAATCTAAGTTGACATCAGGGCTCTTTAAAAAAAAATATTTACCTTCTTTTTAAACAACACATTTTCTTAAAAAAAAATATGAAATATTCTTTTTTTTTTTAAGTATGTTCCTTTAATATGGCAATCACCATTTTTTTTTAAACACGTGTTTATATGCGTTCTTTATTTGGTGTGAATATGAATCAAATAGTAAAAAATGTTTTCATACATTTTTTAAAAAAAAAACTAAAAAAATTTTGTTTTATTATTTTTTGAACATTGTCCACCAAATCTATTTGATTCATATTGACACCATACTTAAAAAAAAAATAAGAAAATTTCATATTTTTTTTAAAAAAATGTGTTGCTTAAAACAAAAATAAATAAATTTTTTTAAAGCGCCATGTTGCCAACTAAAAAAGAAAACTGCATCAAAAATTTTTAGTAGTTTTGTCACGATTAAATAAAAACGAAAAACACTTTTTTTTAATTAAGCCCTAACGCGTTAAGTTTAAAAACTGAAATTTTGCGAAAAAAAATTTTTTTTCCTATTCCTTTTTGAGCACCAACCGATCAATAAGATTACTATTCAGCCCGGCATCGGAGCCAAAACAAAAAGCATAATCAGTGAGACAAGGAGATAATCCACTTTTCCTATAAAAAATTCATTATTTTCGACAAATTTCGAATTAAATACAGGATTGTTAATATTTTCTAGCTCTTATGGCCTCTGAGACAAACGGGCTATAAAGACAATGTGGTCTGCCACGCCTCCTGCCATTGCATAAATTAATAAAAATTGTGGTATATCATATTTTAATTTTGGAACAAAATATGATCATCGGCAAGCGTTAAAATTTCTCTGACGCATAAATGGCTTCGAAAATTTCGCTCGAAATACTCGTACCAGGCAAAAAATAGTGACTCACCCGGGGTTTTTCCACAAAAAAATTTTTTATCTAAATATTTTTTTTTTCTCTTATGAAGTCCAGTATTACATAGGTTTTTTCCACTACGCCTATAACAAGGCAAAATGGCACAGTGGGACAAATCGGACCTCTAAATGGTTGAACATTGAATTTTGTAAAACAATAGCATGCTCCTTTGATTTATAATTCAAAAACCATTAAATTTAGATCATATCTGTGCTAATCAGCCAAAAAAAACAGGCGGTCGGGTTTGCCCCAACATTTTTGAAAATTGCAAAAAATGGTCATATCTTAAAAATTAATAATAGTCTGAAGAAATTAATAGTTTTAGAAATTGCAGGTCGGATTTGCCCCACCTACCCTATACTTTGTTCCTAAACTATACTTTAGTTGCGTATGAATATAAGAACATATTATTTTTCAAAATTTCGGGAATGCAGTCAAATATTATGTGACTTTAAAAAAATAATACGTATACGCAATATAGGGTGCTTAGTAAAACAAAAAGTTATTATTACCTACTTGAAGTTTTGCATTTGAGGATGTGATTAAGAAAAATGGTTTACAAGGGCAGGGAAATGGCAGTGTTTTCAGAAAAACCAATCACCAATCGATCAATACGATTCCTTTACATCCCGGCATCGGAACCAAAAACCAAAAGCATAATAATATATATTAATCAGTGAGACAAGAAGTTAACCCACTTTTCCTATAAAAAAGTAATTATTTTCGCCAAATTTCGAATTAAATGTTTTGGATTTAAGCATTTTACTATAAAAATCACGTGGTCTGCCACGCCTCCTGCCATTGAATATATTAATAAAAATTGTGTAACACCATATTTTAATTTTGAAACATAATATGATCATCGGCAAGAATAAAAATTTCTCTGATCTTTAGTGGCTTCGAAAATTTCGCTGGAAATACTGTTACCAGGCAAAAAATTGTGACTCAAGCGGTTTTTTTCCACAAAAAAATTTTTTATATATATATTTTTTTTTTCCACTTATAAAGTCCAGTGTTGGGTTTTTTCCACTACTCCTATAACAAGGCACCACTTTTTCCCATAGAAATCCAGAGCAGTCTCCTTTAATGAGTTAAAAATTTCGCTGGAAATACTCGTACCAGGCAAAACAAATTGACTCAACCGGTTTTTTTCCACAAAACTAATTTTTTATCTATATATATTTTTTTTTTTCTCCTATAACAAGGCAAAATGGACCTCTAAATGGTTGGGTCAACCAGAAGTCCAGCTGAAAACAAACAAACGCAAGCTATCTGACTAGTTACTTAGCTATTCAATCAAATTATCCTCTATTGACATTCATTCAATTTTAATTTTTAAAACAATAGCATGCTCCTTTGATTTATAATTCAAAAACCATTAAATTTAGATCATAGCTGTGCAGATCAGCCAAAAAAAACAGGCGGTCGGGTTTACCCCACCATTTTTGAAAAATGGTCATATCTTATAAACTAATAATGGTCAGAAGAAAACAATAGTTTTAGAAAGTTGCGGGTCGGATTTGCCCCACCTTACCCTATTCTTTGTTCCTAAACTGTACTTTAGTTACGTATGAATATAAGAATAAATTTTTTTCAAAATTTCGCGTACGCAGTCAAAGATTATGAGACTTTAAAAAAATAATACGTATACGCCATGTAAGGCGAGATTAAGCTAAGCATTTTACTATAAAGATCACGTGGTCTGCCACGCCTCCTGCCATTGCATAAATTAATAAAAATTATGTAATACCATATTTTAATTGTTTTTTTGGTACATAATATGATCATCGGCAAGAATAAAAATTTCTCTGTCGCCTTAGTGGCCTCGAAAGTTTCTCTGGAAAAACTGTTACCAGGCAAAAAATTGTGACTCAAGCAGTTTTTTTCCACAAAAAAATTTTTTATATATATTTTTTTTTTTTTCTCTTATAAAGTCCAGTCTGACATATGTTTTTGCCACTACTCCTATTACAACGCAACTTTTTTTCCCCATAGAAATCGAGAGCAGTCTCCTATTACTTATAAAATTTCAGTCTGACTAGAAAACTTAAAAAATCATGAGAATATAAATTGGAGATCCCAAAAATCTCAAAACACGCCATTTTAAATATTTTTATTCTGCTATATATTTTATTCAATTATAATAATTTCGCATAAAACAATTTGCTCAGCGGAATTTTAAATTGTCAGCGTCTGTATTAATGCGTTTTATTATTTTCCATGAATTTTTTGCTGTAAACAAGCTACATGTCCAGTGTAAACAAAGGTCTAATTTCTAATTAAAAGCTATAAAAGCAACTGAGTGTCGTCTGAATAGAACAGACGTATTTAACCGGCAACAAGTTCACACGTTGAAGGCAATAATGACAGATAATAAAGATTCAATTCCGTACTCTGATGTTGCACAGGAGGAGTCGCATGATCAGAACATCCTTAGAGACAGCGCAGTAAGGAATGCTTTATAGTATAGCTAAAGCGATATCTAATTTTGTATCACTTAAAGCCATTACCATTTGGAAGTGTTAGCGCGCATGATGTGTCCTGGCTCAGGAACCACATTCATCAGGAACCAAATTGTGGCGTTTGCGCTGTGGAGATGGTGCGCTGTGAGCGCATCTATTTACGTCACAAAGAACGCATCAATGCTTTCTGTGAGAGCGATGGCAACAATATAAGGCTGCACGCCAAGGCCTTATGCCAGTTCTATATGGAACTAAAAGGTTTGACCGAGGATCAGGCAGAAGAACTGGTTGAGCAGTTGCACCACCTGCGACTTAACTAACATTTTCGCGTGGCTGTCTATGTATGTGGAGCATGGCAAATACAAACAAAAACAATGCCTTGGCTGCATTTGAAATTATTGCTTTTGAATAACACTAACGAAAGAGCAGCAAAAAGAAATTTCATAATACTATAAATAGCAAAAGAAAAATGCTAAAAGTTTTTTCATGTAGCGTCAAACGGAAACGGAACTTACATGTCGGCAGCTATATGACGGCAAAAGCAAAATATGGCGACATGTTAGTATAATTACATACTGCTCATAAATATTTAGATTTACTACTAAAATTTTGTATGTACTACATCGTGCTGGTTTGATATAAATAAAGCCAAGTTAAACTTGAAACCATAAATCTTAGTAAATGGGTTGCATATATGATATAGTACATATAATGACCTCAGCAATTGTACGGCTAATGTTCGTATTAGTAAAGCTGATAAGATGGAATTGGCTGCAAAATTTTTCTTTTTATTTAGAAACTTTTATCGAAAAAAATTATTAGTGTTGTTATTTTTTCTAAATATGTTTAGTTATGATAAATGAAAGCGGCAAAATAAATTCTATTCCATTAGCAAAGTTGATAAGATGGTTTTGAGTACAAAAACTTTCATTATATACAATCTTTTTACATGGGCTTGGGGTGTAGAAGCTTGATTTATTTAATTTTAATTAATTATTAAGTTCCTAGTTTAGTCATAGACTAAGTGCTAGATATAAGTGCCTCAATCTTATGAATTTTATGTCAATATTTTTTCCGCTTCTTATGACTCTAATGTAATGGTCAGCACGACCTTATCCCATGGCCCTATGATTTGGGCTCTGCTAACACGTACTCTGCTCTCTGCCGCAGTGACGCGTTGCGGTTCTGAAGTTGCTAAGCAACAGGCACGCAGTTGATGGTGCATGACTTCGGCTCTTGTGCTCTCTCTCTCTCTCTCTCTCGAAAGAACCTACCCAGAGCTGAAGCGATGCAGCAGCAGCTTCGTGCCTGTTGCTTAGCAACGCGTCAAGAATATTTCAATACAAATGCAAAAAAAAAAGATGGCGTACGTTAAAGTCGGGCGCGGACGACTTTGGGATACCCTGTACCACTGCTTGCAATAAAATCCGGTAAATTGCTTACAAACACCAAAAGACATTTGATTGCCAAATTAGATTATGATACCTTCATAAACAACCAAAAATAGACGAATTTTTAATCAAAAACTTTATTTCGACCGATCGGCCCTATGGGAGCTATATGATATAGTCAACCGATTTTGATCAAATTTGGTACAGTGTTGAAGATCTCTAAAAACTCCGACTGCCAAATTTGGTAATGATATCTTCATAAACAAACGAATTATCCATCTAAAACTTTTGCTTTTTTTCGAGGTCCTCTGAAACACCCCTATGGGAGCTATATTGTAGTCCCGATATCAAAAAAATAAAATAAACTTGTCTCCTATGGATTAATAAGGGATCTTATCTGAAAGTTTGGTTGCTCTAGCTCTTACCATCTCTGAGATCTAGGCGTTCATACGGACAGACGGACAGACGGACATGGGTATATCGACTTCTCTAGTCACTCTGATCATACTTTAGGTATTTTTGGGGGGTCTCCGACTTCTCCTTCTGTACGTTACATACATTTTCGGCTTGCACAAACTTAATATACCCTTTGTACCATACGGTATAGGGTATAAAAATGCATATGTATTTTTTGCCGACCACTGCACTTAGCCATAAAATATTACTACATTACAACATTAACGCCATCTAGTGGAATGCAGCTGGCACCATCTAACGTAAAGCATCGGTTAAATCATAAAGCAACACAAAAAGCCAGCATAGGCCTTTAGGGTAACTTTAAAAGTTTTCCTTGATATCAGCATAATCCAATTATTCATAGTGAGCTTGGCATCCCTTCTGTTCTGTTTTAGTGACGTCACACATCACAATTGTAGGATTATAGACTTTTGTGAAGTATTGCTTGTATTACAAATAAGTTTTGCCCAAATCGAGGAGGGTTCCTGGTAGAGTGTGAAAAATTAATTTTTAATGTTACTAAAATTATGAAAAATTATTATTATTATTAAGCCTTGCACCATAACTTGACAACTGGGGGGAGTGACACATAGACTGTATAGTCCTTAGTGGAACCGGAGTTTAAGAGATAGTTAAGGAAACTATTTAGAAGGTTAGAAAATAAATTTAAGTGATTTTGTTTTAAATGTTCTGAAAAGTTTTGGTATATAAATAGTCAAAATGGTTTTTTTGTACGCCTTTCAACTACTTAAGGATAAAATTAACGCTAAGCACCTACTTCTTCTATATGCCAACATAATGTATTAAGTAGCTGTTCAAATCCAAGATTAAGTTTAGGCAAATTATGAAAAAGTACACTGCCTACTTAAACTTTTCTTTCAAAACTTAAGGTAATCTTAAATCTAAAGAATCTCAAGCATTTTGCCCCAAAAGCATGCAATATCTTTGGCTGCATGATAAAGTAACACGAAGCGCTTGAAAATCTAAGGAAACCCAAAAAATTTCGAAATCCCAACTTTTGCATTCCTTAACGTTTTGGGTTTGTGCAAAAAAAAAAAGCAACAATGAAACAGACCCCAAACTTTAGCTACTTTCTTGCCAAAACATTTTGCAGGCTGTGTAAAAAAACAACTTGACGATTTACCAAAATACTTGATGGCAATTAAGGAAATGTCAGTTAGCAGCCCAAAAAAAAACACAAACAATGACCACAAAAAAAAAGCAAAAGAAATGATTCAAGTATATCTTAAATAAAAGCCTTATAAAAGCCATCAAATTATAGAAAACTTTGTTTAGCGCAGACATAACAATAATATAACTAAGAGCCAAAGAACAACAGGTAAACCAACATTGGCAACAACAACAACAATAAACAATTACGACAGTTGCAACAACAAACAAAAAAAAAGGCTCAGCTAAAGTAACATTGGCAGCCATTAAGCAATTCTGAAGCAGCACAAAAGTCTCCTCATGAATGGCACTAACAAGAGTAACAGAAGAAGCAGAGGCTGCGACAGCGCACAGTGGTCAATTGTCATGGGAAAAATAAATAGTTCAAAGTTTGCTATTGTTAGTTTGTGTTGAGAGGCGGACATAATAAATTAAATGACTCTGTCGGATTAAACAGATTTTCTTGTATGATTTATTTTCAAAAATACAAAGTAATTAAAAAAAATTTGTTTGACCGTCTTGGAATTTTTTAATGTTGGCTAAAAAAAAAAAATCGTTAAATAGCTGAAATTATATTTTAGCCTTTGTTAATTTAAAAAATTATTTTTATTTTATTTAATTTAAATTCAGATATTTTAAAGAAATATTTTAACTTCCAAACCAACTTTAACTCAACTAAGACCGCAGTAGAAAAAAAAAATTTTTTAATATTTTTGTGTGAACATTAAAAAATAATAGCGACAATGCTTCTAATAATAATAAATCCCACTTAATATTTTTATTTCGAAAATAAAGGTAATAACAATAATTTGTATTATAATATTTTGAATGTTATTAATTGGTGTTCATTTTTAAGATTTTTTTGATATCTCTAAAAGCTACTAGCCTCGCTCATCCATTGGGATTTCTTTGGTAAATAGTTAAGCCTCTAACATATTATAAAACGATTAGTAAATATCAGCTTACTATAATGTTTTATATCTCACATTTTATAGCATTTTAATTCCTATAAGCTTAGATCTTTTTATTACAGCAAACTGAAAATAACAGCGTAATTCTTGTTTCTCTAAATCTCTTTTGGATTTTGTCCTTTTACGTATTTAAAATAAAAATAGTTTTTAAATATTTACATAATCGCACTTTCCATTGGGCTTGCTCATATACATTTACAAGCATTCCGCTTTAATCGTAATTTTTTTATAAAAAAATAATGAGTTAATCAGAAATATAGCAATTGCCTACTTAAGAATAAATTTTACAAAATATCATGAGAAAATAAAAATGTTCACTTAAGTAGTTCATTATATAGTTATGGAAGATTAAATCCAATTAGGAACTATTATTTTATATTATAACTATATTATATATTATTATTATATCTTATAACTATTTGTTTATTCAAAATTTTATTTCTTTGTAGTATTTTATAATAAATCCCAACATTAATACTTTAAGCAACTTAAATTTAAAAATTGACCTAGAAATTAATTATGAATTATGACATTACAAACAAAAGCGGGCTTTGGATTATTTCATCCGACAGGAAGGGATAGGTACAATGTCTCCTTCTTACTAATAGTGTTCTGCCAGAAAGGAGATCCTTTGACAGGTTGCTAGAGTGAGTAGAGTTCTCCATGATATGCAGATTAAGAACATGAGGCAGAATTGTAATACAAAACATACCAGGGACAGTTGATTCGATATTATAGCCATGAATTACATCCGTATAGGGGTAATTCCCTCGGCATTTGTCTCTTTGTCTCCTTTAAAAGTTTGCCTCTCCTTAAGGGCTACCCAAGCTGTTGCATTATCTGATGGCATTTGTGACGTGTCCGTCACGTGACGGTGTTAAACTTATTATTTAATTTTTTAACTAAAACTTTTAACTATACTATCATAAACTATATTCAACCGAGACCAAGCTTTCTAGTTGATCAACTAATCAATATATGTTTTTGCCCCTTACTTAATGCAATTGCAACCACTGTGCAGCAGCAGCTTGGTCAGATCCAACTCAAGAGCAGCAGCAATGAAAAACTTTCAGTTTAATGTAAACAATGCCACAAAAGCAACACGTGCGTCAGGTCGGATATAAGCTGCCCCCTCCTAGAACAACAACAACAACAACTACAATAGCAACAAACAGCCCCTCTCCAGCCATCAAACAACGCATTACAGCATACGCTCTCTCTCTCTCTCTGCCGACTCCTGCTCTCTGAATAACTGCAAATGGGCACGTAGGCGCCTTAATGAGCCACAAGTTTTTACACAAAGCTGTCTCAGGTAAACAACAACAACAAACAGCAGCAACAAAAAACCATAAGAGAAAGCCGAGAACAACAATAAAGAGAAGAGCAACAACAACAAAAAGAACAAGAAAATTAAATAACAAAGCTTAATGTATTAAAGACGAAAATTAGACATAAAATGTCCTAGCCGGGCGTTTAATTAAAAATGCCGAAACAAAAATGTCCTCCATGAACCCCAGAGACCCCTGACAATTCCACTCTCTCTCTCTATCTAACACTCTCTACGTCACTCTGCACTTAGCATTTCTGTAGTTTTCCCAAGTCCCTCTATTTCGGTTTTCTGCCTTGTTTCATGCGGTCAAGCGTGAAAAACAAATGAAAATTTCAAATAAATTGCACATGTCAAATGAGTTGGCCAACTGTCTCTTTATGCACCTACTCGTATGTGTGTCAGTGACGTCGTTAGTTTTTTTTTGTAAAAGGGGGATTCCCAAAAAATTTTGAGCAAACTGTGTCAAAAAGTGGTAGGATAAAATTAAATAAGAAAAAAAGTCCATGAACTGACTAACGCTGTTGGCCGGAATATTGAATGGATACATCACAGTGAACATGAATATTTGGACATAAAAAAAGAGGAATCTGCGCGATGGCTGCAGCAAATGCTGACAGACGACCCAAAGCGCGATTGTGGTAAATATTTAATGACAACATGCTCTCAATATCCGGCACGCAGACGACAATTTTCTGTTCCCACTTCTGAACAAATGGCTGGGCGATAGGAGATTGGGGTCAAATGAAGAGTTCATCTCTGAAAATACGGCTATTTTGAAGGCTTTGTGAAAACATATTATTTCTAAGCACTTTTTAATTAAAGTAAACAAAATGTTTGTATTTCTCATAAATTTTTTTAAATAAAAAAAAAACGCTTAAATTTTTGAGCTAGAAAAAAAATTAAATACATTAATTGGTTACTAGCAATAAGATTTCATTAAAAAAATCATAAATATACAATTTTTTTTTTTATTTAAAATTTAAAAAAAAAATTATAATAATAAAATTATAATTTAATAGCTAGCTACATAATTTTTATATTTAAATTTTTTTTTAAATTATAAATTTTTCATTTTTTTGAAAAAGAAAAAAAAATAAGTATAGGTATTTATTAACCAATAGCAATAAGATTTCATTAAAAAAAAATTAAAAATATGAATTCTTTTTTAATTACAATTTTATAGATAAATATATTTATATATATATTTATTTTTTTAAATTATAAATTGTGCATTGTATTGAACTAAGCAGAAAAAAATTAAATATATTAATTGGGTACTGGCAATAATAATTTATTTAAAAAAATTAAAAATATAAAAAATTTTTTTATGTAAAATTTTACAAAAAAAAATTAAAATAATAAAATTATAATTTATTTGATAGGTACATAATTTATATTAAAAATTTTTTTTTTAATTATAAATCAAATAGAAAAAAAATAATATTTTTTTTTGTTAAATCAAAACCGTGTTTCTATTTTAACATAGTAGGTGTATTTGATTTAGTGCATTTCATAATACATAATAATAATTATAATCTACAATAATTTTCATGGAAAGTTTGGTCCACTAAGGCGCACCCTTTCTGCGGCACTGCTTTGTTTATTGGTTTATATATATGTATATATGTGTGTGTGCCTCCTGCTGTGTGTACTCGCCATGTGGCTTTTTTCCTAGATTTGTTGACAGCCGTAAACAGCTTCCCGTATGTGTGTGCCTGTCTGTCAATGTGTATGTGTGTGTGTGTCTCTCTGTCTCTCTGTCTCTTTGTGTATGTGTGTGTGTGAGTCCAAGCGACACTCAAGCAATTTGAGCAAATTGAGTCAACTTAATTGTGCTCACAAATACAAATAAGACACTAACGTACCCACACACCCACACACTTACACACATATAGACACTCACCCACACAAATATATAGTGTGTAGGATAATATTACACACATGCTTTGGAAAGAAAATATAAATAAACATCAACAACAACAACAACCACAAAAGATATGTTTGAAGTTAATAAGTTATTCCATTGAACCATCCAAATGAGTGCACTTGCGGTCAACTTGCGTTCTGTCCGAATTAGAGATGATAGCGTGACGTGACATTATGAATTGGGTCTGAATAACAATTGACATAATCAGGCATAATTCTGCGTAATTCCCTTTTTTTTGACAGTTTTGCAGCTATATACATATGTGCTATTTATAAAATCGTCTAGACATAGGTACCAATAGTGGTTGAGATACAGTGCACATGTAGAGATTGAAGCAAACACTGTTGCCCAGAGCCATAGTTTTAAAAGTTATATTGCCTACTCGTTGATTCTAATATTAAGCTAATCAAATACAAGTTCGATGTAGAAATTTATGCGAAGCCTATGCTTTAGATAGTTAAATATATAAGCGCATCTACTCATAGGCTCTAATGATAAGCTGTTTAAATACAAATTCCATGTAAAGATTAAAGCGGATTCTGCTTCGCAGAACAATAGTTTTTATTTTATATATATTTAATATCGTGTAGTGGGGTTTTAACAGGGCCATGGAAAGAAAAGTAGGCCACCGGTGGTGACTTTCGGCCTTGTTTTAAGCATTCCATTTTTCCGAAAGACTTCTTAATGTTTTTTTTTCTGTTTAAAAAAACGCTGTGTGAATAGAAGTTCCTTTTAGAGCTTAGAACGAATCTTGGTCCAAGTACAATAGTTTTTGTACATGTAGGTTACAGAAGTAGAAATAGCAAAATTTAATTAAGTCTTGTCCAAAAATTTGTAGACAATAAGAATAAACAATTGTATTTTTTTAAGCCGAAGAAAGGAACAACAATTGTTGTAAAGAATTATTTCTGAAAATATTAAACAAAAAAAAAAATTAGCTGGATTACTTGAGATATATTGAGCTAAGTACAACTTTCAATACAGTAGAGGTGGGATACTATCGATGGCACTATCGATAGTTTAATTTTACGGATACTATCGATGGTTTTGTTCGATATATCGATAAGTTACTTTTGTATGTAAAAAACTTTTTTGACAAATCAATGGACAAAAAATTGGCAACATGTCAAAAAGTTTCAACTATCGAAGTCTAAACTATGGAGTGGTGGCACTATCGATAGTATCCCACCTCTACAGCACAGACCAAAAATATGGATACCCCTACAAAAATTTAGTTTTTTCGACTTTGTCATCATATTTCCTAATGAAATGTATTTTTTGTTTTTTTTGATACGAATCAAATTTTTTTAACTATTCGAAGAATAATCAGACTCATTTTTTTACTGTCAATTGTCATTATAGTCATACTCCAAAATCGCAAAAATATTGAAGGTTTCAAAGAGTGGCAATCAGGAAACATAGAAATGACATTTAAACCGGAAGTAACAAGAACCGACCTGGACATGGACGGCCAAGAAAAACATCCAAAACACTTATTAAAGATATTGAAGACACACCGATGCAAGTCCGCCTCCGAAGTAACTTAGAATTCTGTGACGAATTTCTTTTAATATGGGCAAACGCAAACGCAAGAAAAAAGAATGATCGGGCGGATTATTGCAAAGAAAACTGTTACTACGGCAGATATATAAACGATTGGAATTTTTAAATGGAAAACGAGTCAAGTTTTGGAAGTAAATATCAACATGGTGGTGGTGGTGGTTCTGTAATGCTTTGGGGAGTTGTCCCACTCAAGAAAATTGATGGAAAACAGACAAAAGGTTCATATCATAGAATTCTTCAACGACAATCTATAATTTGTTTGGTCAAGGGCTTTCCAAAAAGATAATAATATAAAACATAACTTGAGATTGTGTGCCGGCGATTTGTAAAGGAAAAAGACCTTGGAATGCGCAAGGTTATGGATTTGCCGCCACAATCGCCTTACATCAAACCTGTAGGGCTTCTATGAGATGAGCTCGACTGCCATGTGAGAGATCTGCGACCATTTAGCCTTCTTCATATATGACAATGTCTCAGGGATGCGTAGCAAGACATACTAAAGGAAACACTTCACAAAACTCGTCCAAAGAATTCTAAAAATATGTGCCGCCGTAATCAAGGCTTAAAATTCACATTTTCAAGAAAATCGCCTTAGTTCATATTATAATATTTTTTTTTATTATATTATATCATCGTTACAATTTGTCACTAATACATGAAAACTAGTCACTAGAAGTGAATTCACCATAACATGTACCCAGAAAAAGCAAATAAAGTGATTTGCTTTCGATAAAACGCTATTTTTAGAGGGGTATCCATATTTTTGGCCTGTACTGTATCTACAGACGACTACTTTTAATAATAGCTCAGAGTATAAATTATTGTGGCATGCAACAATTTATAACAATAATTAAGATGCCGCAAAATGTCTTCCAAAAAAGTGTTGAGAAGCACTGATTTATGTTTTTGTGTGTGTTATAAGGACACTAATATGTCCTTAGACAAGTTTGTGCGGAAAAAGTTCAAAAGATTCTTTATGAAGATTGCCAATCAAAGCAAGCCATTTATCAATAAGTTTTTGGTAAGAACTGTAAATAACAATCTGATGAGAGCAATTATGACTGGCGTTCAATCACATAGGGTCACGCACATACCCACGCACATATGACTATATATTGCTATGTATATATGTAGTATATACAAATGTCGCTCGACTGACAATCAAATTGGTCGTTGAGTGCGAGTGCCCCTCGGGCTGCCTAGACAAACGCAATCCGGAAGCGTTATAAAAGCTATTAATACATATGTATATAAGCCCAAAGACACATATATATATATAGTATATATACAGCCAAACAAAATCAAAGTGTGAAGGCAATTTAACGCTTTTCTCACATACTTGCTTCAGTTTGGTAAGACGCTTCTTAAGGCGGCCCAAAGCAAATCAGCAAGGCCAAAACAAATTTACTCAATGGCAACATTTTATTGTTTGGTGGTACGAGTCCAAAGCCACAATAAAACCCTAGCAAATATATATGTAGTATGTAAGAGTATCCCCCAGCATAGATGTGTTGGACAGGCGGTGGTAGCAAATCTTTCATTATTCATTATAAGCGCTGCAGCAGGCCAACAAGACCGCAATAATTTTTGGATGCCACAATGTTCAAAGGCAGCGACCATACAAAACACATAGAAGAAAGAAAACCCCACAAAAAAAAAAAAAAAAAAAAAATATCCTCGAACCAGAAATGAAATAAAGGCAGCCAAGTCATTTATCTTGCTAAGGCTGGCTGGCAAGGGCTCGATAGCTCGATAAACTGCCCAAGTCTGACAGTTAGTCAGAAGGCCGCGTTGCCATACTTTCATCAATCTTTTAATAATGCTTTTCAAAGTGCAAGGACTCAGGTAGGGAACTCCTAAAAAAAAAAAAGACCCTATTCTGGCATAAAAAACGCCACACTTTCATGTCATGTAAATTTGTTTGCGCAGTTACACGTAGTCAATAAAAGGCCACGAAATGTGCACTTTACATTCGTCGAACCGGGTCGGTGCTGAATGGCGGGTGGAGCGGGGTTAGGAGTGTGTGGGACTGCTTGGTAGCAAGTTCAAAGTAAATAAATCATGCGGTTGCCAGAATAAGTTGGGAGACCAGTTTTTGGTTTTGTTGGGCTGATTGCTTGATAGGATCCCCCCATCTACCCCACCGTTTGGTGTTCAAGTCCTTGAACTGTTTACGCGTCCTACGCTTGACCGAACTTAACAGACTCTTATTTATTTTTATCATTTTTCTACCATTGACTTTTCTTATAGCCCGCACCACGCCCTACGCCCCTAAGTCTTGGCCGTCTGCCGTCTGTTGGCTGATGGCTAATAAATTCCAGCGCCATGTTCTGCTATCTGCTACCGCATACATATAATATATATCTATATGTTTATACGAGGTGTGCTCTTAAAGTAAGGAAAATTTTGTAATATTTGGCAATTTTTTAATTGCAGTGTTGGTAAACGCATGGGTAAAGTAAGGGCAACATTGCTGCATAGGTGTTTACAAAAATATGACAGATATAACACTCTGTAGCTGTTTTGCCAATTTTTGATTTGGGAATTTTGTGATTATTCGTTGCAGTGTTGGTAAGCGTAAAGTAAGAGCCAATATGGGGCACAAGTGCTAATTAGTAGGCGATTTAATTGTTTGTTGAAGAACTTTATTTATTATTTGACATTTTTGACAAGAAATCTCTTTGCAGTGTTGGTAAGCGTGTGTGTAAAATATGTAGCATTTTACAAAAGTCCGTAAAAATATTAAAGATGGCATAAAAAAGCGACCTTATCTTTTTTGATGTCTCACGAGTTGTTCATTGTAGTATTAATAAACGAAGAAGTAAAATAATGGATAATGTGGGGCACACACATTTTTAGAAGGCCCTGAAAGTTTTGAAGAAATTAAATTCTTAATTAATATAATATATTTATAAACAAAATTTTTGTTAGTCTCGTGATTTGTTCTATGAAGTGTTGGTAAGCGTATAGGAAACGTTTCCAGAAAACCGTGAAAAAGTTTACGGTAAGAATGCAACAAGCGTTCTGAAATTTGATTTTGGAGAAAGGAATACTATTATATCTTACGATTTGTTCTTTGCAGTGTTGTGAAATGCATGAGAAAAGGAAGGGCTTATATGTGGCATAGTTACTTACAAGAAGGTTGTGACAACGTTGAAAAGGACACATTAAGGAACTTTTTTATCTCTCTCTATTTTGTCCTAACAGTGTTGGTTAGTGTATGAGCACAGAGAAGTCTTATGTGGGGCAAATGCACTTCCAACAGGGCTGTAAAAATGTTGATGATGGCATAACAACAAGCGCCTTGATTTTTTTGTATGTCTTGGTGAATCAAATTTTATAGTGTCACGCGATTTGCTATAGTGTTGGTAAACGTATGAGTATATTGCGTTGTATAACACAGGTGATACAAAAAGTTGGTAAAAACGCTGAAAACGACAAATACATATGTAACATATTTTGCAGTGTTGGTAAGCGTATTGAAAAAAATATTCCAAATTCTTATATGGACCCTAAGGTTTTCACGGAACAACAACAGCCAAAAATTGGTTTTTGATATTTTACAGAAGCGAAATTGGTAATGTCTTGCGATATGTTTGTACAGTGTTGCTAAACGTATGAGAAAGAAAGAGCTTATGTATGGAATAAAGCCTAGAAGGTCTTGAACATTTATAGACGACACAACAACCGTACTGAAATTTTTTTAATATTTTGGGCATACAGCTAATTATGTTATATCTAATTGTTTCTGGCAGTGTTGGTAAATATGTGGCAAAAATATGGGGGTCAAAGCGTTGCCTAAATTTTAAAGGTAGCAAAACAAAATACGCTCTGAAGTTTATTGTGCATATTGAAAAAAAGACTATTTTGTGATATGACCCAATTTGTACGTTGCAGTGCTGGTAAACGATTGAGAAAGTGTGCCTTAAGCGTTTCTTATCAGGCTGTGAAAACAGGAACAGCAACTCTGAAAGTTGTTTTGGATATTTTGGCCATAAATTACATTTTCTTATGTAGTTCGAATTGTTTACTACAGTATTGGAAAAGAAAAAAAAAAGAAAGGGTCAGCTGCCGAGAAAAGCAAAAAAAAAGGACTATAATTTCCACAAAAATTTTGTACGAATGTAAAGCCGCTTCGAATTTTTTTAGGACATAGAAAATTAAAAGTTAACAAATAAAAAAAAAACTTTTTTCTTAATTTAAAAAAAAAATTGTTTAAAGGCTATAGATTCAAATTTTAGCAACGCAGGTGAAATTATTCAGAAGCCTCTAAATAAAGTAACAAACTTCTTAATAAATCAAGACAAACCTTATAAAACACATACATCCCTTTTGGGATATCCCATTTGGTATTTTTTTTTTTTATATGAAATTTTATCATTCCGTGCGAAAATTTTCGAACTGCGTATAGGCCTTTAATTTAAAAAAAAAAATAATTTTGTTAATAATTTAAAAAAGAGCTAGATATCAGCCGTCATATTATATGGCTCTAATTAATAGGAGGATTTCTTGAAGGCTTGTCAATAATCGCCGAATATTGCGCAACATAGGCGAATTCCAGAAATAATCCAAAGACAATATAAACCAAACCCAACAACATTTGTCTAGGATGGCATAGGTGAAGAATATTGAAAATGTTTTGTATAAACGCTTCAAGTTCTTATATGCTTGATCTTATATCCCATAGTGCTAACATTACGCGTATAATTTTTTAAGATTTTTACCAACACTGGAAACCCAAATATTAAAAAAATCAAATGAATTCGACTAAACAAATTTCGTAACTTTTCAAACACCTCTCGTACGTACATATGTGTGTGTGTGTGTCAATTCGTACAGCCCTTTTATTTATGTTTGTGTGCATGTTTAGCAGTTTTTATTGATTGTCTGCGAAAAAAATGCTCAAACCCAAAAGCAAAACGCTCGAACTTTTGGAAATCCCTCACACCGAACCCACTTGCAACACATTTTAAAGACGTTTTTCATTCCAAATACTTGTTTGATATATCGTCGAACTCATCAGTTTCTGACTACGTCGCTAATGAAGTTACGGCTTCAATGGATTCACATTTTTTGCTTTCTTTTTAGTCTCGGTTTGGGTTCATATGTTTTCATTAGTTGGCCTTCAAATTGACTTGTAGAGTGGTTTCATTTCGCGTGAGTCAGCAAAAGTGGTATAAATTCATTCATTTATTTAATTTTCGAAAAGAAAAAAAAAAAAAGAAGCGACTTGAGTGGCAAGTTTTTGGTTCATCGTAATCTTTATGGAAATTGTGGTACTTAATTCTGCCAAATGTCCAGCAACCATTAGACTAAGCAAAATGAAGCACTTGGAGTAAATCTACGGCAGTGGGACATGCAAAGCATTCAAAATCAAAGAATCAATATTGGGTGGTAATACGACAATGAGGTGCTACTGATGCAGACTAGTGCAAGTATAGTGGAACAAGTTTTTATGCTCTGGAGATGCGACAGATTTACTGCAAAAACCAAAGAGAACGCAAAAACTATGCGGCTTATATGACGTAGTTTACTCTGCTTGAATGGAACTACTTAAAAAGTCAGTGGCTTTTTGGACTGTAGTGATGACTGAGCTTGGGTAAAAAATCAGTCAGTTCGATGATGCCCACTTTTCTCAAACAAAATGTTTTTATCTTCTAGTGGGAATACGCAGAGAATGCATATTTTAGTTAAATTGTTTGAGTTGCAGCATTTTTTGGGAAAAGCCAGGACTTTTTTTAATTAGACTCATAAGATACTAGATACCAAATAAGGTAAATCTAACTTGTATACTAATATGAGAAAGAAAGTGAGAACCCGGACGTGCTGCATTTTTTTTAGACCTAAGATTAAGCTTCAGCGACCTCTACAACATTTGGTAAACTTGTTCTGACCTTCGAGCCCGAAAATCCATTTTTTTTTTGTGTTGCTGTGTTGTAACATAGCCTCAAAAGAACACATGAAAAAATTTTCTTGTGTATTTTAATGGTTTCAATATCCCGATAAATAAGATACAAGTAAACAGCTTTTGGTATATGAGTCAATTTTCAATCAGTCTAGGAACTATGGAATCAAAAGAGATATATGGGCGTGTCTGTATCGGTTTCTTTAAGGTCATTTGGATAAGAGTAACATAACCTCAAAAGACCCTATAAAAAAAATTTCTTGGGTGATTTAATGGTTTATTTATTCCGTTAAGTAAGGAATAGGAAAGCAGCTTTTGGTAAGGAATTTAATTTCTAAAGCGAGTCACCGTTTTGTAATGAAATGTGGCCCAGGGTCTAGGAACTGTGGGTTCAAATGAGCAGAGATATGGGCATGTCTGTATCGGTTTCTTCAAGGTAATTTTTATAGGAATAACACAGCTCTAGCGTGATCTGCGGACGGGGCATATGTTTAGTTTTGTATAGGGTGGGCTATCTGTTGGTTTGGTTGTTAAACACTCATGAGTGGATGCTCTTCGATATATGTCAAGTTCAAAACTTCTCTCTTTTACTCATGTATCGTTTAACAAACGAACAACGCGTGAAAGTTGTACCGGCGTACTATGAAAATGTTCGTTTTGTGAAAAAAACACACAGTTGAGGCCAGTGTCGACGTGTCACCAGGAATTTTGCATGCGGATCTGCATCCAAAAATTTTTTATCCGTCTATTTTTTTTTATATGTTTTTGCGGTCGCTGAATCCGAATCCAAGCTCAAAAACACCCCAGCATGTCGGATTTCTGAAATAACCTCCAAAATACATATCTTGTTTTGTAGGCTTTTTTGAGGTTATGTTGGAACCTTTAGGTGCTCGGGTTTTTTTAACCTCAGATGCGAATCCAGCGACTCCAATAACATATAGAAGACATGGTTTGGAATTGGTACCTAGAAATCGTTTTTTTCTGTGTACCTGTGTGATAACATAACCTCAAAACACTTCAAACAAACCTTTTCCGAATCGAAATACGAGATGATGTTATTTATATTTTAAGGTTAACGTTAAAAAGACCCAACCACCTTGAGTTTCTGACCTAACCTACAGCATACCTCATTTTGTGCGTGTTTTTGAGGTTAGGGCCAATAGAGCTAATTCTGATAGTGGATTCGAATTCAACACCTTGACCCCAAATCACAAATTATTTTTTTTTAGTGGATGTATAGCCAGCAATCTTATAACTCTTACTTTTATAACTTTTGTAGCAAGTTCGATTTAAATTTTTTTTTTATTGGATTTTATGAATGAAATTAACTCTTATAGCAACTGATCAATAAGATGGTAAACTTATTTACCAGCCATATTCTAATTAGCCTGAAGGCCTACATTGCCCTGGCCACAAACCCTTTATAATTTAGAATTAACTTCTTCTTTGCTCCATTAACTCCTAGGGGAGCATAGGGTCTCAAGAATTAACTTTATAATATAATATAACTTTATAATTATTCTCAATATTTTTGGTTGCTCCAAGCCATCTTTACCACTTCCTGCAAAAGCAACCCTTAAAGAATCGCTTTAAGTTTCTGCCAAAATCGCACAGCCAGCCAAAGAACTTGCTTTTTGTAGAACAGTTCTCTCGGGACTGACGCAAAAGATGTGCTCTCTGCTGCCTCAAATATGCCTCTCGACGTTGCGTCTCCAGAGTACATCTCGGACATGTTATACTCAAATGTAAAGCATCAAAGAGCCAGCTGCGTATTGCTTTAACATCGCTATCGAACTTACAGATACAGCCGGGCTCATTGGGATATCGTCGATTGCGTGTGCATTCCAAAACCGTAAGATCCTCTACATAGTCCAAAAAGATAGAGGAGGAGCGATTCATAGCAAAGACGGTGGGCTTATGAGCAAAATGGCCAAAGCTGCACCGTTCTTTATACCAGAATATATCTATGACGCAACAAAGGTCTGGATTTTATTTATTGTGCCAGATAGTGCAACAACTGTTTTACTTAATCATCATTAACAAAGAAATTTCGAAACAAAAAAAGTTACTCAATTTGACGGCTTGGTACGGTACTTAATATATTTGTTGATATAGTGCTCTTCATCCAACTTATTCATGGCATCCAAGTGACATTTGCTGAGGCGCAAACGACGCTGTTGCTCCGGGTATGGCACATTTTCAGCGCGCAACCAAGCCAAACGGACTTGGTATTCACGTATATAGCGTTTGTAACCAAATTGTGGCTCATTATGCATCTGACTTTCGATGGACTCTATGAGCTCAAACGATGGAGGCTTCCGAATATCCATGTTGGTTGCAACTATCGTTTATAAATGGTTATTGCTGGTTACAGCAATATAAATTACGGTTGAAATAAGTTTGATTTTTTTTGTATTTTCGTTCAAGCTGCTCGAAATATTTGTTAGAGTTCACAAGCTTTAGTCAAAGTTAACTAGATCTGGTAAATTTCCGAAGCTTAAAACTCATTATTATTGTTAGCCAAGTTAACAACTGCCGGCGTGAGCAATAAGCAAACCCCATTTATAAAAGCCAAACACACACATTTTTGCATAAATAATGCGATAACTAAGCATTTACACATTGGTGTATACCGAGTATAAAAGAACCCCGTCAATACTTCTTGAGCAAAGATTTAAATTAAAGAGTACCAATATCAATTCGAAACTGAAATGTGTAAATTAAAGACAAATAATAAGAATGGAAAAAAATGCCTTTCTTTTTGGTTAAAGCTGCCTATTAGCGCGTATTTGGCTTTAAGCAGTTGTGGCATATAAGCGACGGCAAGCCAAAAAGTATAAATGTATAAACTGCTTGAAGCAGTAGCTTCAGTGCTTAGCTTAGTGCCATTAGCTCAATGATATACTATACTAGATAAATATAGATATATTAGTAGATAAGTGTTGCGGACCAGAATTTATTTATTCCAAAAGGTTTTGTTTGAAGCTTGGGCAGCGATGGACAGACCGTCGGTTCATCAATCCATAAGACGTAGACAAACCAAATTTCCCAAAAAAAATTTATAATTTCCCGTACCCAAGTTGGGTTTGTCAATATGTTTCAAAATCTTTCCTCGTTACGAGACAATTTCCGAGCATTCTGTTCAAGGTACAAACCATATAATATATTATGTTCTAATTCCTGAAGTTACAGTGACATGACCTGTAATGCGCCGATGCAGTGCATAATGGCCGAAAGGTTACATGTTCCCCATCATGACTTCTATTATAGCTGTGGAGATGAGTTGGAGATAATAGCACTTCTTAGAAAACGCAAACCCCTCACTGAAGAGCTATCTTGCGAGTCTGCCCCTTGCAACCCTGGCTCTTTGTATCGAATTCTCAAAGTGTAAACTACGGAGAGCAATTAAGACAACTATAAATATAATAAAATGTTATAATTTGTTAATCAACTCATAAGTTGGATGCTGTAGTTAAAATCAGCTTATCTGCGTGAATTTCTAGAACGAAGATCCCGGGGCCGAATTAGGGTAATTTTTCAAAAAATTTTTTTTAAGCATTGTAGTGTCAATATTGCTATAAAAAATAATAGTTGGCCAACAGAAACGTTTTATTGGGTCAGCGTGTTCAGCGAAAATTTCCCAAACATTTTTTATCTTTTACAATTTACATTTTTTATGATATATTTTATTAATTAGTAAATTTACTTATTGTCTGAAGATAGATGTAAATAAAATAAGAAGAAAAAAAAAAAATTGTTTTATGGCAGTTGAGGGAAAAGTATGCACCTGAGAGCGACAATCGCCGAATCGAAGAATTGAAATATGAAATTTGTGTTGTAAGTCTAAGGTCCTAGAGGAATCTGTAGGAACCATTTAATCCGAAATTATTGAAACGAAGAAATTTGGACGCCTAGCGGTATTTTTTTTTTTTTTAATGGTCCTCAGATGATCCTTAATGGATATTCAGAAAAATTTTATAATGCCAAAAATCTTTTCAAACGATCTTTGGCTTTCTTCGCACAAGAATTTTTTGAAATTTTGAAAGAAGCTGGCATTAACGAATTCTTCAGTTATCTAGAAATGCTTGGAACTTGGAAAATGAGCACGATTTTCTTCTTTCTTTATTCGCAATTGAGAAAAAAGTTGGTTTTATATGGAAATACTATTGAAAAAAGATTTTATAAAATCCAAAATATTTTCGTACGACTTTCGGTATCATTACTCGAAGAAGCTGGTATTCTTAATTAGTCGTTTCTTGGAAGTACTTCGAATTGTAGAAGAAATTTTACTACAGTAGATGGATTGGCTTTACTGATATTTGAATATTTAATTAAAACCGCGTCGATTTTAAAACCATAAAAAAAATTTTTGTTGCATTTATAGCTAAAACTCTTTTTATAGTCGCTTTTTTTTGACTTACTCTTCTGCAGTAATGCAAATCGTGAAAAAAATCAAAAACTAACTTTTTTTTAATTTTCATCTAAGATATTTGTGATATTTGTGTCACTTTTTAGTAGGTATCAAATACACAAGCAGATGTTGAAACACATTTTTTAAAAATAAAAAAATAGTATAGAAATTAAAAGTTTTCGGTTTAAATATTTTTGGCGACACTCTTTTTAATTAAAATTATCCGTTGAGAAAATGGTTCCAAAAGTAAGCAAACCAAAACTGCAGCATAAATCCAGTCAAGTTGATGAAGAAAGCCAAACAAATCCAGATCGTCTAATAGCGCTGGGACGCTGGGTTAGCACCTATCAAGAGGATAGCGGTCTGGTAAGCAAACGACCCATAAATCCCAAATTTGGACAGGCACTCTCTAGCGATACAATCGTTTACGTCTTCGAGACTGTGCTCAAAGAGATTGCGGGCTATGCAAAGCTGAACCAGCTGCTTTTGCTTATATCGCCTACGCGTCATCATCTGCATCATCGTAAGCTACACTGCTATGATCGCGAGACGCGTGAACATCTGGGCATGACTACCATAACGGCCAGGGAGTTGCAAATGTTGACAAAATACGAGTTGCTTTTGAAATACGAAGTACTCTTTGCGGAAGAGTATTTTGAGCTAAAGACTTTGGCCACAGACAAGCAGATTATAGAGCAAATCTTCAGCCGCAGTCCGCGTTTCAAAACCACGTTAAGCATGCTACAAAAGCCACAACAGCTGTGTCATGTGGCCGTACAAACGTTGCCCACCAAACCGGAGATTAAGTCCCTCAAAAAACCCAAGATACCAGTGCGTCTGTGTAGTACGGAGAAGGCAAGAACGCCCATGTAAGTGATATGGCTGGCAAAACGTCTGCAACACCAAAAACAGCTTTGGAAATTAAAGACTTCGGTGCTAAAGCACAGAGAGTGGTTCGGCGAAGTATGAGGTGACGCTTCCTAACTGCAGTTGAAATTTGCATTTGAAACACGCCGAACGTACGCCGCGACTACTACGCAAAAATGAGGTAAAAATTTATGCAAAAAATTAATACCCGAAAAAAACCCTTAACTCACCGGTCACTATTAAACCCAGTGTGCCCGATACGGAACCACAATTGAGCGCCGCTCAGCGTTTGCAGCACTTTCTGTTTTTCCACTGGACTGGTCTGGTCATGTGCTTGACACCTGTAATTTTGTTACCTCTGCTACGTTTACAACCCGCTTTGGTATTAAAAACTTTCCTCCCAACTCTAAACTACATTTGTGATTTTATATTGAAGTTTATTTTTATATAGGAATATCGTTGTGCCTTTGTGCTCAGCCTTATGTGCATACTCTGGATCACCGAGGCTATGCCGCTCTATGTGACCTCATTGCTGCCAATTGTTTTATTTCCAATAATGGGTATACTGGTGCGGCGGAAAAAAAAATTCTAGTTTTTATTTTTTTTTCCAGTGTAGTGTGCCACAATTTTAGTATTTTGATACACTGTACCTTGAAGTAAGGGGGAGTATATTAGGTTTGAGCAGGTGTGTGTAAGGTAAAGAAGAAGAATATGGAGATCCCCAAAATTTATCTCAAATAAAGTCAGAAAATCTGTAGAAATTGATATATTTATTATATATTATATTCCGTCCGACCAGTCTGTCTGTATATATATAAGACCTATGTTATATATAAAACCTGGGATAACCAAACTTGAGATTTTGACTCTTTATGTATGGAGTCGGAAATATTTATATCCTATACCTTATGGTAAGGGGCATAAGGGGAACAATGACTTTGTTTAAAGGTATGTAGAGTTGGAGACGCTGGAGACCCTCAAAGTCAACTACAATATGGTCAGATAGACAAAAGAAATTGACATAGACATGTCTATCCGTCCGTCCGTCTATCCTTCCTTACATCCGCCTGTCCGTCTTTATGAACGCCTAGATCTTGGAGATTATAAGAGTTAGGATAACCAAACTTGAGATTTGTACTCTCGTACCTTACGGAACGGGGTATGATGTGTGTTTTTTCAGAGGCCCCCCAAAGTTCCATATGATCAGAAAAACAAAAGAAACTGACAAAAAAATATCGTAAGTCCGTCCGCCTGCCCTTTCTTTCTTTTGCCCGTCTGTCCTCATCAACTCCTTGATCTTGCAGATTATAAGAGATAGTAAAGCCAAACCAAACTGTACCTTATAATAAGGCGTCTATTAAGTTTGTGCAAAGGCATGTAACATAGAAAGAGACGCTGGAGAACCTCAAAGTAACCTCCAATATGGGCAGGCAGACAATAGAAATTGACAAAGATATATCTCTCTGTGCGTCCGTCTATCCTTCCTTCCATCCACCCGTCCGTCTGAAGGAACGCCTAGATCTTGGAGATTATAATAGTTACGATATCCAAACTTGAGATTTGGACTCCTTGTAGTGTGCAGGCAGTTCAAGATTATTTAGCTTGTAGTAAATTTGCACAAGACTGAAGGGCGGGTTTTAACATAGTTATAGTCTTTTTATGAACTCGCCAAGACTAAGGAACTGTGGGAACATCTTTTGAGAGCTTATTCTTAATTAATCAGTCTTGACAGGAGATGGTTGAAACAGCTCCTCTTCAGTCTTCTAATTGGGACCATTCTCAAAGTGATCTGGTAAGCTCCGGCTTAAGTGGAAATCTTAATTAGTCAGAAGTCGACAGGAATTGGGCAGGAGATGATCATCTCCCCTTTACTCCCAAGTTTCTTTGCTTAGAGGTTGCATTGAGCTATCAAGTCTATCATGAGATCTGGTTCTCTACATAACTCAGATTGAAGTCACGATACAAAGTCAAATTACTGACGTGCCATACACATCCAGAAATAAGATCAGGTACTGATTCTGTATGACTCTAGGTAGGCTATGGTTCTGTAATAGTCCAATCGTTTCCAGTAAAGGGGGAAGGTAATGATTTTATTATAATACAGCTGAGTTAATAGCAGTGGCGGATCCACGGGGTGGTTTTCGGGTTCGTTGATACTAGTTCCAGACGAATTTTTTTCCCACAAAGTTATAATATGTTGGTACAGAGTATCTCAAAGTCCGACACGCCCGACTTTAACGTTCACCATAATTTTATTGTTGTTACTGCAGGACTCGGAGCATGTGTGTCAGGCTTACTTTTCGAGTTCGTTGGTTTTATTCTTTGGCAGCTTGGTGATGGCATTGGCTATTGAATATTGCAATTTACACAAGCGCATGGCGCTCTGGGTGATACTCTTTGTGGGCTGCAGTCCCAGAAGGTAGGTGCAAAAACATACATATACAATAGGAAAAAAAAAAACTTTTTTCACATTCAGTGTTGGGTATTAATAAACAGACGCTGTTTTCAACGTTATCAGTTGGTGTGCAGTGGAATTGGAGCCAACTAGTCAACTAGTATAAGTTTTCTTTTGTTTTTTCATTTCCATCTGGTTCCAACAAAATTTAGTCATCAAAATATAGCCCAGCCGGTTCTAATCAAATCGCATGGAACCAGAACAAAATGCGAATAAAGTGAGAACTGGGAACTTTCCTAAAATCATTAGACATCGTTAGTGTATGTTGATTTTTAAAGGAAATTTTTTGACCACATTTTTGATCCTGTTTGAGCTTACATGTGTACACAAAACTACAGTTAAACAGTTGGTTTGTACCAAAAACTACCTTCCCTTAGCGGAATGAGAAAAAGGTGCGAAAAGAAAAAAAAAAAAAATTTTTTTTTTCGGGTGGCTACGTTCTTCATATTATTAAAATATCTATGAATCACATTTTAATCCTAATTATGTGTTCTGAAAACTACTTTCACACCAAATTTTATTCTATTCGCTCTATAGTACTGAAAATAAATTGCCCATACAGCTTTAAAAACAACTCAGTTTCTCCCGGATGAGGACTTTTTCGCATTTTTGTGGCAAGTTGATTTTTAGTGATATGCTTTCTTCGCTCTTTTGACATTGACCCCTTGGGGGCTTTCCAAGCTACTGTTAAAAATTTTGTTTGTTCCAAAAACTACTTTCACCTTAAATTTCATCAAAATCTCTAAAGCGGAACGAGAATAAAATGCTAATTAAGGTAGCGCAAAGCGGTAATAAAAAGAACTCTGTTCTTCTCGGGTACAAATTTTTTCAAAGTGAATAGAAACTACTTTTACATCCAAATCGCTTTGAGGAACGTAATCAAAGATCTAACAAATTGAGAACAAAACCAAAAAAAAATGAATTTCTCTCGTTGGGCGTTATCTCAAAATCATTAAAACATCTTCTGAGCAAGTTGATTTTAGCAGAGAATACTTTCACTCCCATTTTGAACCGACGTTAACTTGTGCTCTCAAAGCACCATTACAAAAAGTTTGTTCTGAAAATCACTTTCACTGCAAATTTATTTAAATCGCTTTAGAGAAACGAAAATTTGAGACTGATAATGAAGTAAGCAAAAAGCAGTGGACCCTTCCTGAAATCTTCTTTGAGACATGATTTTTGCCGAAAATAGCATCACCCAAATTTTGATCTTATTTTTACGTGCTTAGGTTTAGATTGATTGCTGCCAAAAACACATTCAACCCAATTTTAATTATATTCCTTTTGGGACTTGTGCGAGAAAAAAAAATTGAGTACAATTTTAAACATTATGTTGTGAATATTTGGAACAATCTTTTAACCATCTCTTTCATTCTTCATAGGGAACAAAGAAAGTTTATCTCTTCTGAAAACTCTCTTTTTTTAATTATTGGGAAATTAGGGATTTTTTCATCTTTTTCGATTAATATTGCCTTCTATGACTACTATATACGTAGCTTCCATTGTACATACCTGAAATTAAAAAAGAAAAGATGATTTAGATAGATAATATTTTATTTGAATATCCTAAACATAAAAAATTTTAGAAAATATTTATTTCGTCTTCGAAAATTGGACAGAAATTTTTAAAACAACAATTTCACGGAATGCGTCTTATAACGAAAGTATTTCTAATTTTTAGGTCAGTAAAATTATATATTCGGCCGTGCTTCGGATAACGAATCCTTACATTTTATTCGGATTCGCATTGAATGTTTGGTGCTCCCAATTCCACCAAACCGAATTTTTCATGTGGTTTGAAACCGAATGTTTTGTTGCAAGAGGAATTAAAATGAATTGGCAAAATAAGTCAAATAGTATACGCAGTGAACTCGCCAGGAGTCTAATTCCCGTAAAAAATTTAAAATTACATATTAATTATTTAACGACTTTTTTTAGTTTATTAAGACAAACCAATCGACTCCAACTGACTTAATTTTAGTTTTTTTCATTTATTCAGAAGAGAATAGATAGAAGAAAATAGTTGCGAACGGATTTAACTTTTACCGATTTGTAAAATTTTTTCCGATTTTGGTTGAAGTTTATATGCACTTTTAATTAAGAAATCAGATTCAAAATTCTAAAGAGATCTGTTTTGTTTTGTTGAACACTAAACATTTTTGAATTATATGTATAAAAAATTATGAAAAAGGGATTCAAAGTGATTTTTATACTATTTAAAAAAACTTAATAACGTGCTGAATTTTTAGACTGCATTTAAGCCTGATGCTGGTGACAATGTTCATATCCATGTGGCTATCCAATACAGCAGCCATATCCATGATGTGTCCCGTGATAAAAGCTCTGCTACACGAAATGGCCAATGTAGGTGACTTCCAAAAAAATTTCCAGGGCTCTCTTTAATTACGAAAGTTATTATTTTTTGCTTGACAGGAGAATATGCTGCAGTTGACGGATCTCAAGAATATTGCAGAAGCCACAGGTGTCGCCAAGTAAAAGCGTAAAAACTTTGTTATATCATTATTTTGATATTTGTCTCATTTTTGTTTTATAGTGTCCCCAGACCCAGCAAGATTGTTACCTCTTACTATCTAGGCATGGCTTATGCCGCCTCCATTGGAGGATGTGCCACATTGATTGGAACTGGCAGCAACATCAGCTTCCAAGGCGTATACGAAGCGTGGGTTTTTTCGTAGTTTCTATATAACACTTCTCAGATTTGATTTTTTTTTTGTTCTCGATCCAGACGCTTTCCCCACACCCATGATCTCAACTTTGCCAGCTTTGCTTTGTTCAGCTTACCCACCATGCTGCTCATACTACTCGCAGTCTATATCTATCTGCAATGGCTGCACTTTGGACTCTTTCAGCCAAATAGTCAGGATGCGAGGCAGATGCAAGAGAGCGCACAATATGAGCATGTGACAGCCTGTGTGCTGCACAAGCGTCTGAAGGAGTTGGGACCCATAAGCTGCCATGAGCTGCAGGTGGCCATATTATTTGGGATTATGATACTCTTGCTGGTCACGCGTCATCCGGGCAGCTATGGCGGCTGGTCACAGCTGTTTAAGCATACGTAAGACAGTGGCGTAGTTAAAAGCATATGTGGGGGCGCTTGGAAATTAAAAATCCATGTTGAGCATTTTTGATAACTTTTAGATTGGATCTAAATTGAATTGTGGTAAACCACAAATGAATTGAAGTGAAATGATTTATGTTTATATAAGCGAAAATAAGTGAAACGTGCCACTTTTTGACTCGACCTCTTCGATTTTGATGTTTTTTACATATGCGGTAGAGCTACTAGCCAATGGTAACCATGTCAAATTTTAAAAATTCTATTTATCGAGTTATCGATAACTGAAAATTTAATTTTTCGTTTTTAGACTTCTTAAACAAGCCATATCTCCTAAGAGAATAATGAGATTGACGCAAATTTTTTTTCTATAATAGATAAAATATTGATTAAAAAAAAAAATTTATTTTTACGATTATTTTTTTTTAATTTTTTAACTTTTTTTTTTTAATATTTTAAAACTCAAAAGTGATCTCCCAATTTTGAAAAAAACAAAAAGCCTAAATGCCATTTTATGCGTGTAAATTCACTACATTTTTCGAAATGTTCTAAAAAGTTGTAGGGCTTAAAATTCTCTACAAAATCGTTATACTACATATTCTTCTACAGATAATCGTTCTTGAGTTAGAGCTTAAGGGTGTAAAATAAAAAAAATTGAAAAAAATCGCAAAAAAAATGTTTGCGTCAATATCATTGTTATTAAGTCCAAAAATTTTTTCATGGAACGGATTTCGAGATATTTCGAAAAAACCACTTTTCGAAATTAAAAAAAAAGTGTGTCTACTTAAAAGCAAATATCTCTGGTTGTATTGAACTGATTTTGATTATAAACAAATTTAAAAATTCCTGTTATTTCCACATTTTTTCCCCGATTTTGATAAACAACCACTAATTTTCAATCCAACTTTACGAGCCATGAAAAAACATATATGAAAAATTTTTTCTAAATTTTTAAATTTACGTTCTAAATAGAATTTTTTTCAAAACTTTGCTAAAAATTACGATAAATTTCATACGAATGCATAAATAGCGTCCAAGTCGTAAATTTGACAAAAATACGTTCCAAGTTTATTATTATTCGATAGGTAATTCAATTATCTAAAGGTTGGTAAAAAAATAATCAAAATCAGTTCAATGCAACCAGAGATATTTACTTTTAAGTAGACATACTTTTTTTTAATTTCGAAAAGTGTTTTTTTCGAAATACCTCGAAATCCGTTCCATGAAAAAATTTTTGTACTTAATTTTCGGATTTAGCGTGCCATTTTACGACGGAAATGACTAAAACATGTTGAGGATACCAAAAATGTTTAAAATTTGTAAACTAGTGTAATTAAAAATTCAATCTTCAGTTATCGATAACACGATAAATAGTCGAAATTTTGCAATAAAATTTGACGTGGTTATTATTGGCTAGCAGCTCTACCACATATGTAAAAATCATGAAAATCAAAGAGCTGGCCCGTTTCACTTATTTTCGACGATATAATTTCGACAATCGAAAAATCAAATCGTATGGTATGGGAAATCAAAATTTTTTGGAAGCCAATTTCGGCTTGCCACATTGCTGTTGACTTAGAGTTGCAATTTCCTTAAATTTGGCTTACAATCGCATACATTAATTCCAAGATTATCAGATTTTAAAATTTTATACCGCCTCTCATTGCTTCCCCAAATCGACGCCACTGTGCCAGTATAATAGTGTTTGTTACCCACAGCGCGGTCAAGGATTCGCTTCCAGTGATTGGCATTGTTGTGCTGCTCTTTATGTTGCCCGTAAGCTATAATTTCATCAACAATTCGGATAATGGCCATGAAATGCCTGCCTTACTCAGCTGGTCATTTTTGAATGCCAATAATCATTGGGGCTTGTTGCTCCTAACAGGTAAAAGTAACTACCACTGGCTAAAGCTCATTAGCTGCTTTTAATGGCAATTTTTTTTTAATTCCATTGCAGGAGGTGGCTTGGCCCTGGCCGAGGGCATTAAGGCCTCTGGATTTGCAGCTCTAGTGGGTAGTTCACTCACCGCACTGCAGTACGTGCCACCCGCCGTGTTGCAATTCCTTTGCATTTGCATTGGACTCACGCTCACCGCGTTCTCCTCCAACATAGCCATGTGCAACATTATCATACCAATTTTAAAGGAAATCGTAATGCATTGGAGCTCATCTAACTATCGTTGCCTAATTAGCTAACCAGTTTTTCAACATTTTCAGTCCATCACAGCCCGTGTGCATCCCCTGTATTTGACTTTGCCCGCCTGTCTGTCATTGAATATGGCATTTCTATTCCCGATCAGCACGCCTCCAAATGCGCTGGCCGCTGCCTCTGCCAATATACGCAGCAAGGATATGGTATTGAAATTCGTCCAAATTTGCATTTAATTTTGTATTTGTATGCTTTTGGTTATAGACAATTTTTTTGCATTGTAGTTTATTTCGGGCATTGGACCAACATTGATCAGTTTGATTGTCATTTTTGTGGCCTCGCAGACTTTAAGCTTTTATGTAATACCAGAGTTTGGCAGATTTCCGGTTTGGGTATCTGATTCATCCATGAATTGAAAGGGTATGATATGGTAATTGCTTATATCGAATAGCAACAAAATGTGCTTTCATTTGAATAAATGCATGTTGCGCCAAAAAAGGGTTGCCTAATTTTAGCTACTATGATACGCGGACCAGTTTCATCGGAATTTAGACTGTTTTGCATTTATAGTAATCGATATGCATATTTCATGGCAAATAAAGGAACTATGACAGGGAATTTGCCTATATTTATCTAAATGGGAAGGAGTAAAGTTTTTAGTGCGGTTTTCGTAAAAAAAAAACGGACTTTTTATTACGTATCGTTTCATCATCGAATTGTACATAATAAAATTATACAGTCATGCTTCGGAAAACGAAAACGTATAAAATATTCGATTTCGTTTTTATTTCACGTGTTTGGAGCTCCCAATTTGACAAAAACCAAATTTTATGTGATTTCAATCCGTTACTACTTTGTTGCAAGAGAAATCATAACGATTGCAAAATTGATTCACAAAAGTATTTATAAGTATATTTTAATATTTATTGTTAATTATTTTTAATAATATTTTTTCTGATTCAACCAAAAAAATTAGCATGCGCCACCCAAAACGAATTTTTAGCATACGTTCATCGACATTGGCTTATCGATTACTGATAGCTGCAACAGGGTTGATGTGTTGTACAAAAAAAATGTCCCAATATTATTGAGTAAATTTTTTTAATGACAGAATAATAAAGTATTAGCAATATTTTGAATCAAACTAAAATTAAACTATATAAAGTTGAGCGCAAATATGAGAATTTATCGAGTAAGGAAAATTGAAAAGTTATCGACAACCAAAAGTGGGTAACTCAAAGAGGAAAACTATAAAAATTTGTTCGTTTTCGTTTTCCGTTTTTGGCAGCACGGATGATTTTTATAGTTTCGTTCTATTTTGTTTTTTATTCTTTTCAATTTTTTATTATTTAAAATTATTTTTAAGAAGCACTGTGTGCCCAGATTTTCATATTTTGGCCAAAACCCTGTCATATCCATAATAACTTTTTAAGAGTGATCAAATTTTACACACGTGTTCCAAAAGGATTGAACTATTTTTTTGGGAAGTTTGAGCCTCCTCAGATTTTTTAAAGATATCGATAATCTAAACCAAAATCGAAAAAAATTAAAAAACAAACAAAAATTGAATTACAAAAAAAAACTGTTAATTGGAATTGGACCATATTTCACAAAGAGGTAGATATAAGCTCCACATAGCTACAAACATTTTCAGCTTTCCAAGCCAATTACACCACCAATCAATTTGGATTTTAAAAGTTATAATGCTTTTATATGCTCTTTTAATTTTCGAAAAAAAAATTTCAAAAATCCATATTTAAATTTTTACGTTTTTTCGTCAAATTGATAATTTTTACAATTTTTGATTTGCATCTTTGTAAGTATGCTATAAAATTTTCAAATTGTAAACTTTTTTTAAATTTTAGTAAAATTTTTGAAAAAATGGGTATTAAAGCATACTTTTAGGCAGCTAAGAAATTCAAAAAATAGTAAAATTTCCTGGGGGTCAATTTTAAAATTCAACTTTTAGATACAAAATTCAATTTCCGAAAATCGGGAGAAATTACATTTTGTTGTAAAACATGTGAAGAGAGTTATAAAATTTTTTTCGATCAAATATGGAGTGGTAGTAACCAACAATTCATTATAACTACTCCAATATATTTAAAACCAAAATGTTTTCAAGCTCAATTTTATTTTTTGTAAATAATAAAGTCATAAAGATTTCGTAGCTACTTGTATCATGGTAAATGCAGCTTTTTTTTTCAATATCAAAATTTTCTAAATTAATTTTTAGCAATTATTGAGAACTCCTTTTGACAATATCTGTATGCAAAAAACTTCTGTAGAAATTTTTGTCTTAGTGAAGCTCAGAGGGGCTTACTCTGTCAAAGTCCCAAAAAAAAAAAAATAAAAAAATATTCTATTCAACAATATTTTTTACAATTACAATAAAAGCTATATTTTCATGAAAAATTTACTCAAAAATGGCCCAACGAAGTTTGATTAATGCTACGGCACTGCTTAAGACTAATTTTAATTTCAGATCGTTTTTTTTTTAATTGCAATTTTTAAAGTTGAGATAATAATTTTGGGCGTAAAATAATTAAATCCGATAAATAATGAAATAAAAAAAATAAAAAATTTTAAATTTTGTAATGGCTAACTCTGTAAAAAACAAATAGATACACATATTTAAATTTTTTTTAATATGATACATTTTGGTATTATCTGTGAATACTCAAACAAGGTAACCCTGGACATGTTCTCACAAGATTTTTTATTTGATAAATGCATCAGCATTACGCCATTATTCAAAAGTTTGTGTGATTGGAAAATTTTACATCATATACTTTTGTAAAAAAAATTTAAATGTCGACTACGAAAATTTGATTTAAAAAAAATTGTCAAAATTTCTAATAGATAGATGTATTGCTAGAGTAGGATGGCTTATTGCGAATTGTGGTCGATAATGTTAAAAAATGGTGAAGTGACCCATTGTTGTACTACGGAGAACTAAAGTAGACCAAGCTGGACTTCATGGGATTAAATGAACTCTATATGGCATTCAATAAAAAAGATGGCGTACGTTAAAGTCGGGCGCGGACGACTTTGGGATACCCTGTACCACTGCTTGCAATAAAATCCGGTAAATTGCTTACGAACACCAAAAGACATTTGATTGCCAAATTAGATTATGATACCAAGCTGGACTTCATGGGATTAAACGAACTCTATATGGCATTCAATAAAAAAGATGGCGTACGTTAAAGTCGGGCGCGGACGACTTTGGGATACCCTGTACCACTGCTTGCAATAAAATCCGGTAAATTGCTTACGAACACCAAAAGACATTTGATTGCCAAATTAGATTATGATACCTTCATAAACAACCAAAAACAGACGAATTTTTAATCAAAAACTTTTTTTCGACCGATCGGCCCTATGGGAGCTATATGATATAGTAAACCGATTTTGATAAAATTTGGTACAGTGTTGAAGATCTCTAAAAAACTTCTGAATGCCAAATTTGGTTACAATATCTGCACAAACAAACGAAACACAACGAATTTTGTGCAAAAAACGTTTTTTTGACCGATTGGCCCTATGGGAGCTATATAATATAGTCAACTGATTTTGATCAAATTTGGTAAAGTGCTTGGGAACTCTAAAAAACTTCTTAATGCCAAATGTGGTTACGGTATGTTCACAAATAAACGAAACACAACGAATTTTGTACAAAACACGATTTTTTGACCGATTGGTCCTATGGGAGCTATATGATATAGTCAACCGATTTTGATCAAATTTGGTATAGTGCTTGGGAACTCTAAAAAACTTCTTAATGCCAAGTTTGGTTACAATATCTTCACAAACAAACGAAAAACAACGAATTTTGTACAAAAAACAAATTTTCGACCGATCGATCCTATGGGACCTATATGATATTGTCAACCGATTTTGATAAAATTTTGTACAGTGCTGAGGGTTTCTAAAAAACTTCCGATTACCAAATTTGTTTATGATATCTTCAAAAACAAACGAATTATCCATCTAAAACTTTTGCTTTTTTTCGAGGTCCTCTGAAACACCCCTATGGGAGCTATATAATCTAGTCCCGATATCAAAAAAATAAAATAAACTTGTCTCCTATGGATTAATAAGGGATCTTATCTAAAAGTTTGGTTGCTCTAGCTCTTACCATCTCTGAGATCTAGGCGTTCATACGGACAGACGGACAGACGGACAGACGGTCAGACGGACAGACGGACAGACAGACATGGGTATATCGACTTCTCTAGTCACTCTGATCATACTTCAGGTAACTTTTGGGGGTCTCCGACTTCTCCTTCTGTACGTTACATACATTTTCGGCTTGCACAAACACAATATACCCTTTGTACCATACGGTACAGGGTATAAAAATATGGGAAAAGTTTGATAGATTTTAAAACCTTATCATATTACACAAATCAAAAATGCTGAATCAATATGGTACAAGATGGTTTTTTAAGCCATTTAAGTGCACTTTAGATAAAAAATAGGGGCTCCGCTCCCAGATCGCTTGCTAGCCAATCTCCAGTTTCTTTATTTATGCTGCCTATGTCCATATATTCCATTCTACTTTGTGTCAGTTATTTCTTCTTATTTCTACTTTTCGCTGTAGTTTTAAAAATCAACTTTAATTTTCTAATCATTTCGTTTTGATCTGTCACTGCATTTTCAACTCCTTTCCGTTTTCTTTCCTTTTCAATTTTAACTGTGAAGGCTATTTTTTTCCCCCTTCATTTTAAGTTTTTTTGATTTCTCTTCTTTTCATATTTGCGCTCTTTATCGGTCAGACAACTCAAAGTGCAAAAATCGTCCAAGAGCGGAAGTAAGAAAAAAATAGAACTCACGCCAAGAAAAAAAAAAGTACATACAAACTATGTATAAACTTTTTTATGCAATATAGAGCTGTGATTTTTTTTTTTAGAAATGCAACAACTAATAAAATCTCTAACACATCCAAATGGGTCACTGTAAAAGTTTTTGCTTTAAAACAGCAGCAAAAATAATGCCACAAATAAAACCTCTGACTAAAAGTGACGACAAAGTAAACAAACAAAGCAGTAAAGTCAACAAAAACAAATAGATAAGTTATGAGACAGACAACAAGTACGGTAACAAAAGCAGCAAAGCATAAACAACGATAAAAAGCAGCAAAAGCAACAAACAAAAAAAATTGCTGATTATGCTTTATGCCACTTGTTGTTGATTTAAAGAAATAAACAAAACATTTTTCGCGCAAGCTAGACATAACATACACACACACATACACATACATGCGTGTACACTCCGCGCCACTTGAATAGAAGAACAGACATTTTTATCTCCAGAAGCGCTGGTTGTATAAGTATAAGGATTTTTGTGTTTGTAGAATTCGGTCAAAACAAAAAGTTTTTCTCTGGCAACAAAAACAGATATTATGAACTTAATTTCATTTGACAGTATATGGTGGGTTTTTTTTTTTTTACTTTTTGACCCTATTACACACTAAGTATTGTTTAGTGTGTAGCGATTTATATTTGTGTCAATATTGGTTTATAACCTAGTACTTATCTGTAATAAATAAATATATACAAAAAAAAAAAATTTTTTAAATAAGTTCTGATATTCTTTTCTTTTTTTTTTTTAAATAGTTAGGTTCTCTCACAACAGAGAGTGGGCACTGCGACCTCAAGATCTATTGTACCTTACCCATTCTTTTAGGACAAAAGACCATCTGCCTCCCTTATGAAGAGCAGTAAGTCTTTCGTTGGGATTCGGCGTAGCTGAAACGGGGTGATCCGTTCAGCTCCCAAATGTGTGACTCTGTCCCACACTATTGCTGGACAGTCACACAAGATGTGTTTGGTCGTCTCGTCGTCTTCAAAACAAAGCCTGCACTCTGAGGAGTCCGATAGACAAATTTTTTGTAAGTGATAACTTACAGTATGGTGCCCAGACAAGTAGGCTACCAGGAACCTTAGGTCTGCTCTACCAAGACCTATAGTTCGGTTTGCATCCGAAGGTGAGACAGGCACTTTTGCCTGTCTTAAATTCGGTAAAGAGAACCAATATCTCCTATGTTCACTTAAGGCCCATTTGTTGACCATAGTTTTCATTGTCGACCAGCTGATGCCACAGAAGGGCGCGGGGCAAGTGGTGGGCGAAGAGGAGCCCAGTCTTGCGAGCTCATCAGCTGTCGAATTACCTTCCACTCCTGAATGTCCAGGAACCCAACAGAGTGTGACTCTGTTATTGGAGGACAGGAGTTGGATTTTGTTCACGCATTCCCTAACCAGCTTGGAGGAGATTCTCCACGAGGACAATGCGCTGATAGCGGCCTGGCTATCTGTAAATATGTAAATGTTAGCACCCCTAGTACCTTTAAGGAGGATACTGTGGGCGCAGACCTCTAAGGCGTGAATCTCTGCTTGAAAGACACTGGGCCAGATACTCATTGCAATAGAGATTCTGGTGTTGGGTCCGACAACTCCAGCACCTACACCCTGTTCCGTCTTGGAACCATCCGTAAACCATTGCTGGCACCGGAGATTACCACAGGGGTTGCCTTCAGTCCAAGTCTCGCGATTTGGAATGAGAGATCTAAATTTCCTATTATGGAGAAGTTCCGTGGTCATATAATCTGATCTTGAGCAGATCGAAAGGCCAGGAAGAGAACATATAAGTGCAGCATGGCCTGTGTCACTCTCCACGAGTCCAGACGTGATCCGGATCCGCAGAAGACTTTGCATAGCTGACTTTTTGATATGTATGTGCAGTGGAGGCAGTCCGAGGACTGTCGCCATTACAGCTGTAGGGCATGTACGCATTGCTCCCGACAGAGATAGGCATATCAGTCTTTGTAGCTTACTGCACTTTTTAATTGCTCCGCTTTGCTGCACCTTGGGCCACCACACAAGGGCTGCGTACGTGATAATAGGGCGGACCATCATACGGTACAACCAATCTATTATATTGGGTCTGAAACCCCAAGTGCTACCAAAGAATTTCCTGCAAGCCCATAAAGCTCGAGTGGCCTTTGAGAGCACTAACTCTAGGTGGGAGTTCCAGTTTAGCCGTTAGTTCTGATATTCTACTAATACAAAAAAATAAAATTCATAAATTATGATTTTTGCATTCTTGATTTAAAATCTTAAAAAAACTTCAAATAAGATTAAAATTCCTAAATACAAAATTAAAAATATTAAAATTCAAACAAGACAAAATATTATTCTCAAAAATTTTCAAAGGGTCCAGCTGGATAAGGTACTGGAGACTGCATCCAGCGATTTTTGAAAAGTAATAATGCAGTTCAATGCATAGAAAAAAACAAATTTTTCGCAAATTTTCAATTCTTAAACTTATTTAAAAAAAAAAAAAGAGTTTTTCGTTTTTATTTAATTGTGACTAAACTACTAAATATTTTTGAACAAATTAATATTCTTAATCTAAGTTGGCAATAGGGCTATTTAAAAAAAAAATATATATTTTTTTTTAATCAACGCATTTTCCTAAAAAATATGAAATTTTCTTATTTTTTTTTAAGTATGTTCCTTAAATATGTCAATCACCATTTTTTGGTAAACAATATTATTTGGTGTGAATACGAATCAAATAGATTTGATGGAACAATGTTAAAAAAATAAAACGAAAATTTTGTATTTTTTATTTTTAATTTTTAAAATTTTGAATTAATAAAAATATTTTTGTATTTTTTTTGTCAAGTTAAAATATATTTTTGTAATACGAACAAAACAAGTTTTAAAAAATGAGGTACAGTCGAGGCGGTGCCCGACAGTGGAATACCCTGTACCTTTTGTGTCAAAAAAATTTTTCCTGCATATTCCATCTAAGAACTTTCTAATTGGAATTTATTTTTTTTTTGGTGCAAAACGATATTTATACCTATAAGTTCCCTAAATTTGTACCGATTTTGATGAAACTCGAATGTTACAACAAAGAACTTATTTAAAGTATACGGGGTAAGTTTCAAGTTGGTATGTTGAGGGGTGTGGGAGAAAACACGGTAAATGAATTGCGGGGGGTGGGGGGACCGCATCGATAAAATTTGGATGTGGATTTGTTCATTAGAGCCACATGAATGAGCTTACCAAAAATTGTGATTCTAGGTCACTTGTAGCCATAATTGCGTAGAGTCAAATATTGACGCAGTTTATTGGCAAGGGGAGGTGAAATTTGCACATTTTTGACTATAACTTCTGTTGTATTTGTCCGATTTTGTTTATTTTTTACACATAGATGCATGTAACTACAACGCATCGCTCTGTCAAATTTCAGATGAAAATACTAAACGGTGTGGCTAAAAACCGGGGAACGGGGAAAGATATTGACATGATTCAACAAACTTCATCTGCTTAGGAAATATGCGCACCAGCTGGTAATTGGTAGTTTCGTGTCTCTAGCTCTTATAGTCTCCGAGATCTAGGCGTTCATACGGACGGACAGACGGACGGACGGACGGACGGACGGACGGACGGACGGACGGACATGGCTCAATCGCTACCCGAGGTTATGATAAGCATTTTGGTATAAAGGACTTGGGGTCTGCCACGCCTCCTTCTGTCCGTTACATACATTGCACAAATGTAGTATACCCTTTGTACCTATAGGTACAGGGTATAAAAAGAGGAAAAATCTTAAAATTTCAATCAAGAAAAAGAAAAAATAAAAAAAAAAAAAAAAATGCCCAAAATGTAACCAAAAATTTGTAAATTAAGATTAAAAGTCTTCAACATTTTTTTTTTTATTTACGTACATATTTTTATTTGCAATCTGTCAGATAACAATCATCAAATTTTATTTATAGTCCTAAAAATAAAAAAAAAATTTATTTCCGATTTGGCATTTTCATTCAAGCGAGCATAAAAAACTTTAAATTAATATTCCTCAATATAGGACTATAGCCTCATCTACTAAAAGTTTGATTGCCAATAAATAAATAAAAAATTAAATTAAGATTCTTCAATTCTTACTAAACGTAGTTATGTTTTAACACGGTTTTGAAATAATACGGTCTAAAAACAAAATTTTTTTACTCAATTTTACTTGATCTAGCACGATTAAAAAAAGCTATTTGATTGAAATTAAAAAATAATATTTTTATTACCCTAATGTTTTAGAAATCTAGTTGGGAATTTCCCTTTTTGAGTTATTTAATAGCAGCTTAAGGATTTACTTCAGGGTTTTTTTTTTACACGAATGCTTTTTCCTTTTGCATTTGACATAATCATAATTTACTCTTAAATCAAGATTTAAAATATTGACAGCGGGCTTAATTTAAAATATTGACAGCCAAAAAAGCTAATTTCGTAACCATTTGTTTTGACCAAAAATCTTGAATTCAGATAGTTATTTTTATCAGTGTACAGTTTTTATATCTAAGTCAACTAAATATATTTCATTAATCAAATTTCTAAAGAAATAGTGGCGCATTTATTTGTTTTGTTTGTTATTTATTTTAGCTGAAACAGGCAAGTTGTTTCGATATTCACATATTCGATAAACTAACATACTAAGCGATATTTGAAATTGATTTTTGACATTTCAATTAAAAATGTTGCCGAAAACCGAATTTGATTTAGTTGTGGCGCCAGTGCATAAAGTTTTCCATGGTTTTGCCCAGCCAGTTGAATCAACTTTGAATTTGAATGCAAGGAAAATTAAATAAGCCAATGATGGACAGTTTCAGACTATCCGTGAGTATTTTCCACTAATGGCTTCCGTTGCATATACATGGTTCAATGATTATTTTATTATTTACAATTTGCTTTATTTGCCTTAATAAAATGAAAAAATGGCTAAAAACTAGCTTTACATATAAAATCAGAGCTTAGATATTCTATCTTTATAGCTGCGAAATTGAAAGAATAAATTTATATGGTCATTTCCAAAATGATTAATGGGACTGTACTTTTAGGCTTAGCATATGTTTAACTGACACTAAAGCACTATAATTGGTGCTTGAGTTGAAAAAAAGCATTCTACTGAATAAATATATAATATATTGCCAAAAATCAAAACATTTAACACATAAGAATAATGAATATAGGTGGTTTTTGAGAAACAGAAGATTTTTAAATTCATAGCAACCAGCCAAAATAATTTTAGGAGATATATTTGAAAAAATTATGCAATAAGGTAGCTTTAAAAATAAAAAATTTGATACTTTGGAACTATTTCTTACATTTAATTTTTATCGATTTTTCGAAAATTGTTCGTCTTATTTTTTTCACGTTATTAGAAAAAAAATGATTTGATTGAAAGATTGTTTGATTGTTTAAAAAAAATAGTGATTGGCATATTTAAGGAACATTCTTATAAAAACTATATTATTAAAAGTGTGATTGTTCAAAAAAATACAAATGTGTTTCCAAAGCCTTATTGACAACTACGATTATAAAAAAAATTTGTTTAAAAATATTGAGTAGCTTAGTTACACTTAACTTAGAACTGAAAAAAACTTTTTTGAAAAAAAAAACTGTAACGCGTAAAGTTTAAAAACCGAAATTTTCCAAAAAAAATTTAAATTTTAACATTTTAACTAAATTAATTGGTTCAATATATATCTTATTCAGAAATATTTGTAATTTTTCAAAAACATTTTGTTACCTATAAAAATTGTTTGGTGGTAGTTTTTTGTTCCTTATCGATCTAGACACTCTATCAATTTAAGAGCACTTTCCCTTTTGCAGAAGCTGCAGAGACGAGGAAGAGCTAGAAACAGTAGAGCACTTCTTCTGCTCCTGTGAAGCTCTTAGCAGACGCAGGAAAAAGCACCTGGGTTACTATTTCCTTCAGAACCTAGCAGGGCTGGAGCTCATTTGTCCGAGAAAGATTGCAAGCTACATTGCTGCATCGGGATGGGACCCTTTTTAAGCATACTATATAGGAGAAGGGTAAAAGTGCAAAGGAAAGCATAGAGATTCGTGCGGTGTCACAACGGGCCAGTCCAGGCCTAAGTGTGCTGGTTTTCAAGCCAGCAGCCGCCCTAACCTAACCTAACCTTCCCTATAAGTTTTAACACAACCAAGCTAACTGCTCTCTAAACTGCAACAAAGCCCAGTTAGAGCCACTAAAGCTTTTTGGGCATTTTGAAGGTACCAACCTCGCAGTCTCACTGCGAAAATAGGGAAAAGTAAAAGTTATATTATAGTCGGGATGTCCCGACCGTAACCATCAGTATTTTTATGAAAAATGAGAACAAAAATGGTCGCGAACATCAAAAATTTAAGTGTGGAAGGTCGAGAAGTTTCTCCAGTATCCTGAATATCCCACAATTTGTTACATTTTTATTTGGAATTATTTTCGCGTGAAATTAATAATACAAATAAGTTCAACTGTTAAAAATATTGGATAAATGCTTCGTATTTTGATAACAAGTGATAAACTTTTTTTCTTATAAAGAGCTTTTAGCAGAAAAATCTATGATTCACTGAGATTAGAAAGAAAAGATTAAATATAATAAATTTAAATTGGTAAACGAGTTATTCATTTTTGAGACCATGATGTGGTATTTAAACTTTCAGCACAAACAACTTTCAGCAAAATCTTAATAGAGATTTCAAATTCAACTGAAGGCAGAAACTCTAGAGATTTTTGAGGCATACCGCTAAAAAACTTTAGTACGCTTTAACGACTCATCATGCATAAATTTACTGGCGCTATAAATGTGGCGGGAAGTGTCTATGTGCTTAAGCTTTACTCAAGTTCTCTCGCGCTATCACACACACACACACACACACAGACAGACACACACTTAAACCAATGCATTTATCACTCGTGACAAATGTGTGTATGTGCGACAAGAAGATTAAGAATCGGTGTTGAAAGTTTTCTAAATGAAAATTAAAAGCAAATGAAATTTTCCGCTGTCATTCCACGACGCCTTGAGCCCTATAAAATTTTGTATTATACATCTTTCAATGTTGTTATTGTTGTTGTTGTTGTTGTTCCTCTTATTGTTGCCTTTGTTTTTATTTTTCTTTTTTGTTGCTGTTGCTTTTATTATCACGCGATTAGCTTCGCTTTGCCTTCTGGTAATTGTTACTGTGCCAACCAACAGCGCGTATGCGTAATATTTCACACTTTTGCTTGTTTTATTGCTCTTGCCATTTGTTCACTTATAATTTATGTAAATTTTTATGCATATATATATTTTTACTGATGCCTTTTTTTAACGCAATGTAATTTGCAAATGGCAAATGCCAGACAACATTGCAATTGGGTGGCAACTTAGTCTTAATATGCTAGCAAATGTTGCTCCTGGGATTTGTTTAATAGTTTGCTAAGGCGCACATTTTATGCGCCGTTACGGCCAGACTGCCAGGAAGAACCTAGAAGCAAAGAAAGATGCTAAATGGGCGGAAGTAGCATAAAACTGGGCGTAATAGAGCAGCATTAGCAAAAATAAAATAAAATATAAAAAAAAATGTAGAAAAATGTCTGCCCGCAGCTAGGAAGTTGTATAAAATGTGTGTGTCCAAACGCACGGACAAAAGAGAAGAACTAATAAAGTTGCAGCTCAAGGAAACCGGAACCCCAAAAAGCACGAAGCAATTTGTGCAAAAAATTATAGTGCATTCTTAACTATGCTATTATGCAAACTTTTAATTCTGGAAAATTTTAAAAGTAAATTTGCTTTAAAGTGGTGCTGGTTGTAAGATTATTATGAGATAATACCTAAGCTTATGCAATTAATTAATGCATTTGCTTTATTGTTTCATTTTAATACTTTCTAATAATAATTAATAACAAAAAAAATAAAATATAATGCGAAAATTATATTTATATAAACCGCTGAGTCATACCATACAATAAAGTTCATACCTAACCATGCACAAAGTGCTGCCAATATTTTATACAAAACTGACCACAAACCACACAAAAAGTGTAAGCAAAAATTGCAAAAATTTTGCAATAAAGTTGCACTTAAATGTATGGCCAAAAATTTTTCAATAGAGTGAGTATACCAAATTGAAAATTAAAACCCGAAAGCGACTGTCAAACAACATTTTTGACATATACTACTACAAATGAAACTAAAATTGCAGCTATCAACGATAATTGAAAACGCCCTGCAAAATGGAAGTAAATCAAAAATATGATACAAAACTAAAATATTTGTTATTCCGAACCCACAAACATATCAAACAAGAAATGAAACAGTATCGAAGTGCAAACAACAAAACGAAATGAAATTATGAAGCGACCAATGTGGCGTATGAGTAACAAAAATAAAAGTACAGGCGTATCACGTATACGTGATTTATGTGCAGCCACAAGACTGCGCTTTTCTGTTAAGCATCGTGTGTTGCAGTAGTTATTAAGTTTTCGTGAACAGTGGACTTAAAATATAAATGGCATTTCTTTTAACTCTTATTTTATTATATATACAGCATATGAGCATAATTTTGGGAGTTATTTGTTTTAGTGATAAAAAACTTACTTTAAATTTAAAGAGGCGTTCAGAATTAATTAACTTGTATCTGGATAAAATCTTTAAGAGTTACAATGTATATGTATTAGGCTAACCTAAGAGAGAACCACAGTAGACACTTTAATAACGATATGGTTTGTACGAAAGAATTTAACTATGCCTTTGGCATTCCATTTAATTAGTTTAGGGTTTTTCAAATGTTTTTATAAATATTTTATAAAAGAATAATATTAATTTTTTGATAATTTATCAAAGTTGGCAATTTACAGAATTCTAAAAATCGCAATTGATCATATACTTTGAATGTCATTGTCTATTAAAATATCTTATCTTAACGAATGTCCATAACTTGGTCTATATTTAAAGATTTTCAAAAAATTTAGCTATCCTCAACATTTCCTATTTATTTCCCTAAAAGGACGTATGACAACTAAACGTGCAATCGAAAAATTTTTCTATAGAACAGACTTTAAGCCCGCAAAACGTTTTTTGGACTAAAATCATCGCAAACATCTCAACGTTGCACAATGGGCCCGCGTAGCCAGATTTTGGCCAAAAGTCCCCCAGAAGAAAGTCAAAATTTGGACAAAATGAAAATTTAATATGATTTTACACATATTCAGTAGTCTGTGCAAAAAAAAATACAAAATTATAATTAGTGGTTTTTAAGTTATTGGCAATCAAAGTTGACATTTTGTATTTTATGAGCTTTTTCGATAATTTACAGAAAAAAAAACCTGCGTTTACCATGATACATGTAGCTGTGAAATCTTCATTCACTTTATTAATTATAAATATTACTTCAGAAAAAATTAAAATTGAGCTTAAAATCTTTTTGGCTTTAAATATATTCGAGTAGTTATAAAGATTTTGTTGGTTTTTTTATTATTTGGCTAATTTGCCTTAAGGGTACCTACGACTACCTTTCGATATTTCATCGAAAAAATTTTTATAAATTTCTTTATAAATTTTACAAGAAAATGTAATTTTTCACGATTTTCAGAAATTGAATTTTGTGTCTATAAGTTGAATTTTAAAAATTGTCCCCCAGGAAATTTTACTATTTTTGAATTTCTAACCTGCCTAAAAGTATGCTTTAATAACCATTTTTACTAAAGTTTTACTAAAATGTACAAAAAACGTACAATTTGAAAATTTTATAGCATACTTAGAAAGATGCAAATCAAAAAATTTAAAAATTATCAATTTTCGGAAATTAAAAAATTATAGCTTTTAAAAACCAGATTGATTGGTGGTGTCGTCTTTTTGTAATTAGTTAGAAAGCTAAAAATATTTGGGGCTACAACTCCAAAACCATTCAATACTGTGAAATATGGTCGAATTCCAATTAAGAATTATCTATATCTTAAAAAAATCTGAGGAGGCTCAAACATCCCAGAAAAATAGTTCAATCCTTGACGAACACGTGAATAAAATTTCATCAATCTCAAAAAATTATTATGGAAATGCCAGATTTTTGGCCAAAACATGACAATCTGGGCCCACAGTGCGTTGTACTGAACCGATTGCAAAATGGTTTTTTATCAAAAATATTTAACAAAAATATCCATAATTTTTGAAAAAATTGTTTTTTTTCAGCTAAAGATATTGGTGACATAATAAGTATTAATAAAAAAAAATGTTTTTTTCGGAGTGCTCAAAATATGTTTCATAAAAAAATTACTCGACTGCTTTTTCGGCTTAAGCCTTAAACTAAAAATTGTGAGTATATTTTAATTGTTACACAATTTTATTAAATGAATATCAAAATATAAGTCTCAGTTGCATCCTAATCGAGGTAAACTATTTTCCATTTAGTAGTGTAATAATTAAAAGCTTTATATGAGGTTTCACTGTGTATAGTACGATAGTTGCAAGCACACCAGCGAAAAAGTAAACATAAGACACATAGTGTATATGTAGTTGTATATGGGTAAGCATGTGTATGTGTGTGGGTTTTGTGGGTGTATGTGTGTTTATGGCATGAACTAATATATATGTACATATATATATTGATATACATATGTATGTATATAACTTGTTGCAACAAACATTATACACTGCTGTAATGAAAAACGTTGCGTATACGCCATGTGAGCGGAACTCATTGACTAGCGTTTTTCTGTGCGCTTTAGAGGCGCGAGAGCAGCCTAAAAAGTTATCGCACTAACAAAGGAGGAACAAATTTTTTTTTTAGTACTTATATTTTTGCATAAAATATACGGATTGTTAAATAAATAACTAAGTTTTAGCCTTTAACTCATATAAATAATAAGCAAAGTTTTAGGTAAAAAATTTTAATTTTATATGCTCAATGGAAAGGTGCTTTTAGTAGATATATATATAATATTTAAAGCGAATGATACTTGAAAAAAAATTTTGGACAAAGCTATTTTCTCTGGTTTAAAAAAATATAATACTTGGCACTGTGTGCCCAGATTGTCATATTTTGGCCAAATATCTGGCATTTCCATAATAATTTTTTTAGAATTACATTTGATGCATGTGATCGTAAAGTTTCAGCTTTCCAAGTCAATTACAAAAAAACGACATCACCAATCAATCTGGTTTATAAAAGCTATAATTTTTTTGGCATGCTCTTTTAATTTCCGAAAAAAAAATATTTAAATTTTTTCGTTTTTTCGTCAAAATTGATAATTTTTACATTTTTTGATTTGCATCTTTGTAAGTATGCTATAAAATTTTCAAATTGTACATTTTTCTACATTTTAGTACAACTTTTGAATAAATGATTATTAAAGCATACTTTTAGGCATCTAAGAAATTCAAAAAATAGTACAATTTCCTGGGGGTCAATTTCTAAAATTCAACTTTTAGATACAAAATTCAATCTTCTTGTAAAAAATATAAAGAAATTAAAAAAAAATTTGTTCGATCAAATATCGAGTGATAGTCGGAGGTTACCTTAAAGCAAAGTAGCCAAATGATAAAAAAACCAACAAAATCTTTATAACTACTCGAATATATTTAAAACCAAAAAGTTTTTAAGCTCAATTTTATTTTTTCTCTGATTTCATGGTAAATTCAGGTTTTTTTCAGCAAATTATCGCGAAAGCTCATAAAATACAAAATGTCAACTTTGATTGCCAATAACTTAAAAACCACTAATTATAATTTTATAATTTTTTTTGCACAGGATACCTTAATTTGTGTAAAATCGTATTAAATTGTCATTTTGTCAAAATTTTTACTTTCTTCTGGGGGACTTTTGGCCAATATCTGTCTACGCTAGCCCATTGATTATGGTGAGGAATTTTCAAAATATTATATAGGTAATACATACGAATTTGTTCTGGCGAAATATTTTTTATCCTTAACATATGCGTTTTTTTCTACCTTACGTGAGCATTAAGTCGATAGAGATGCTTTTCTGTTTATTTCTAACAAGAAATACATTGCACCGACTATTTCTAGGTTTCTGCTGACCAATGATGCGTACAAGTATCATCCATATTATCGTAAAGTCAAACAAGTTCTCCATGAGAGTTAAATCCGAATCCAAAAATTACATTTTTTTAGTGTTATAAAGACTATAATACCTAATGTGATTTTTAATTTTTAAAGTTTTCAAAAAAATATGTTAGAAAATTTTTTGAATATGCCAAAAACCCTTTTCATTCTGACTTTTGTTAAAACATGGCAATGCCTGCGTTTAATATAAGCGAAACTCACCATTCACCCCACCTGTACGAATGGTGAAGATCAATAAACATAAGTATAACTATTTTCAGTTTAGTCGCAAAAAAAACTTTACAGTATTAATTTGCAAGGCGGTTGCAATTAGTTTTCATAGTTCTCTCTCATTTCCTGCACAAAAAAAATGAAAAAAACAAAATTTTATTAAAAGTCTCCCAATAATTCCTCTTTTCACTGTAGTTTCTCATCTTGGCCGCCTAACTTTCAACCTACCCTCGTAGATATAAATGTTCGTTGGCGTGCATGCGTGGGCAAGCAATCAGTCCAACTTGAAATTAACCAAAGCACGTTTACAAACTTAAGCCAAGTCAAAGCCAAAAACAGCCAAATTGGCAAGGACACACTGAAAGTCCTGAAGCTACAGCATCAAAAGAGCCGCAACCAAAAAGTCGTACAGCACGTAGCAACATATAAACACTAGATTGATATCACACCGAGATAACAACAACTGGAAGCATATTGCTGGTGTTTACCTGACTCTATCAAAGCTACATTTCCACTAGCCTCGCTCCCTTTCTTTAACCCTATCTCTGTTAGCTGCTGTGGGTATTTTCATTGTATGCACGCGTGCCAATTTGGTTTCACGTCAAAGAAAATCATTCAAGTGAAAATTTCACAGCTACGTGTGTGTGCGTGTGTGTGTGTGTGGAGCGAGTTTTCGTGTGCGTCTTTGGAGATGACACCCCGAGACTGCTGCTACTTGAAGCCCCATGCATGAAACTAATGAGGCACATATTTCTTAAGTGCTTCTCAATTACACTGAGTGCCTGAAGTATATGCCCAAAGCCAGCCAATTGACTGCAGCCAAAGAGAGTCAGAGTCATCAGAGAGTAGATCTTTAATATGGGTTATACTTGCGTACAGCGCTGCTTGTAATAAAGCCATTAGGTGCAATCATGGTTGGATTGTTATTAGGTACACTTTAGGTATATTATCTACACGTTAAATGTGCAGGAAAATTACCCCAGAGTTTTGTCAATAGCTTTTTTCATAATTTCCAACTGCTGTTTAAAAGTATGCACATTTTTAGGAAAATAAAGTCTTTAATTTTAGAAAAATGCTGAAACTGGGTTCGTGGAAGAAAATATTTAAGCTAACCAAAAATAAAGAGAGGATAAGAATTTAGTTTTGGTAGGAGCTATAACAGACATGTATCAGCATTGTGTTGCGCTCTTTTTTACTCTCTTAAACCTTAAGCCACCAGCTGAAAAGAGTGAAGTTAAGGTAACCACCATAGCGACCTGTACGAAGAAGGTCTATAAATGAATATTCGGCGACGATCAGCTGATTTCTGCATCGCCAAAAAGGCAGCTTTTATACCTTAAGTTTTTTTCTTAATAATAAATAATTTAAGTAACTTTATTTTTTATACATTATTAAGTGTTCGGCACGGCCCTATCACACGTACATAGCGATTAGTGGCGACAGCGACGTCAACACACTTACAGTACATGTACACGTCGTATGCACTTGTGTGCGCAGCAAAAGACACGAGGTGGCTATGTGGATGCTTGTGTCGAAGCATCGTGACGTCACTGCGCCACTAAAATGTGACCACTGGTCTTAAGTAATGGCTGATTTTGCACTTGGATATGAAAATTGCATCCGGACGACTATAGACGCGTGAGTTGGGGGCTGGAGAATTAATTCAAAAATTAGAAGAGGAGCTATTCCAATCATATAGACATGGACAGTATAGCTTCAAGATAAGTGTATAATCAATACAATACAATACAAAATTTGTCTTTATCTGATCACTCTATATAAGCTAGAAAATAAATCTAATCTATTTTAAGCGACTCAAGATAAACATTTGGAAAAATTATGAATTTTTTTAAATATATCGTGCCTTCTGTACATTTTTTTTATATATGGCCTTGGATGATATTATATTTTACATATTAAATAGTTACTCAACTAGAAGAACACGTATTGCAGATTTCGAAAACAAAAGGTTACCAACAATTTTTATAAACAATTCAATTAATTTTGATACCAAGGTATATAAGGAACCAGGTGCTTAAAATTCCTATAAATATGATTCATAGCGATATTTAGGGCTCACTAAGGGAAAGTTCCTTTTTAAAATAACAAAATTAATTAAATTCATTTTCACGGATAGTTTTGCTTGTATTTAAGGTCGCTTATTCCTAACCTGACAACAGTTTTCCTTTATCTTCTCCATATTCAATAACAGTGGTGGATCCACGGGTGGCGTTTTCGGGCTCAGACCCCTCTCAAGAGTTCGAAAAAATTTTTAAAAGTGTTTTACGAGCTCTGATATATACACTTCGAGAGAACCCCCAAATCCTGGATCCGCACCTGTTCAATAAACTGCTGCTTTGAAGCATTTTTCGAGGAAAAAACTGAGGAAGTTATTAGTAATGGAGGAAAAGAAAAGATTTAGTGAACATTTATTATTCCTAATATCCTATTTTTGTCGATTTTATTCTTGTTTATTGTTCTAAAAGGTACATTAGTTTTACATGCAATGCTAGACACTTCTAAATTTCATCTCACAATTTAAAAAGACGAAAATTCTGGCCGGAACAGAATAATCACTGCTTATATCATCTTAATTTAAATTTCGATATATCGATACATCGATGTTTTCCATTTTGAAACATCGAAAACATCGATAGTTTTCTAACACTGTTTACCAAAACGATGGAATTTCTGGCCCAATTGATAAATTATCCTTTGATAGTTCCTTTAACATCAATAAAGCTACTAATTTCAAAACCCTTTGGACTATCCTTTAAAGCAAAAGCTCAAGTCCATAACAAAACCTCGACTTAAGCCAAATCTTTACTCCAACAGTACATTTATGATAGCAAGTTTTCTTCTTAAAGTTAATTTATCTTCATACAGCATATAATTAATTTAAAAAGTTTAAACTTTGCTAAATTAGCTTTATATTGTTTTAAATTAATAGTTAAAATTAACTTACTAGCATTTAGTAGTCGCTTAAACTAAACAAACTATTGGCTCAAGAAATGCATATAATTAACAATAGTACAAGGCCTTTAAAAGTCCAAAAAACAAGAAAAGGACGAAGTTGTAGTTAAGTCAGGAGAAGAAGTTGAAATATGCTAAAAGTTTGCTTCCGGCAAGGTGAAAGGCATTTCAAAGGCAAAACTTGTCTAACAGCTACAAAGTAAACTATATTAAAGTTGCCGTACACACACAAACACGTCTATGCATACATAAATATACATATATACTATGTATATACAGCGGCATAGCGACATACTCCGCATAACTGTGTAGAAGTTTTACCTGAAGACACTGTAATAGCTAAAATAGACTGCATAACTTAAGTCGGAACAAAGCAGAGAGCTTTGGTCTTGAAGTCCTAAAAGTATGCTGCAGTTTTCTCGAAGAGATTTCTATCACAATGTCGACATAGAAGACGCCAACCTATTTACTTCACTCAATGCCAGCTGAAAGGTGTACTACGTCAAAATAGACCCAAGAAAAGTTAATTGATTGTTGGTAGGAAAACAAAAGCATTGGCCTAAGAAAGAAATTCATTTGGTAGAGGAAATGGCAACGACAAAAAAAAAGATTGCCAAAGTCGTCAAATCCAATCAAAAGCAGCAAAACGAACAATAGCAACTCTGTAGAAATTGGTACAATTGACAGCTTGAGTTCTTAGAAATCAAAAATATAATGCAAAGTCAGTACAAAAAAGTAGCTTTTTTGCATTCGAAATTAAGCGAAAATTTTTTTTAACGTTTTTAAATACACTACTTATAGGCTAAAAGAGCTATAAAACATCGATATATATATAACATCGATGTTTTTCAAGCACTTGTCTTTACTATGCGAAACTTTTCAAAACTTCCAAAAATTTTTACAAAGCTGAATGTTTTTAAATACCCTACCTAAAGAGTAAAAGAGTTAATATTATATTATTATTCAACACGCTTTAACAGCGCTGTAAAAACATCGATATTTTCCATGCTTTGAACTAAAAAACATCGATGTATCTATATATAGAAGTTTGAATTAAGATAAAATAAGTAATGAATATTCTGTTGTGGCCACATTTTTATTCTTACAATTTAAAAAGACTTAATCTTCACATAAACTACGATGTATAGATACATCGAAGATAAAAGCAACAAAAACATCGAGCTTCTTCAAGCACTGCTCTTTAGTATGGTAACTTTTTTATAACTTTCGAAAAGTTTTACAAAATTCGACGTCGTTTGAAAATACCTCATGGAAATAAGTATAAGTGTAATCATAATTTGTTTAGTTCATCTATTTAAAACAATAGAAATACTTTGAGCAAAATTTTTAATAGTTTTTGGAGTAAGAACTTAAAGTTAAAGTTAAGTTAAAGTCGGGCGCGGACGACTTTGGGATACCCTGTACCACCACATTGCAATCAAGTCCGATATATTGCTTACAAACTCCAAAAGATATTTGATTGCCAAATAAACGAAACACAACGATTTTTGTTCAAAATACGTTTTTTTGACCGATTGGACCTATGGGAGCTATATGATATAGTCAACCGATTTTGATAAAATTTGGTACATTGTTGAAGATCTCTAAAAAACTTCCGTATGTCAAATATCTTCATAAACAAACGAAACACAACGAATTTTGTACAAAAAGCGTTTTTTTGACCGATTGGACCTATGGGAGCTATATGATATAGTCAACCGATTTTGATCAAATTTGCTACAGTGTTGAAGATCTCTAAAAAACTTCGGAATGCCAAATTTGGGTACAATATCTTCACAAACAAACGCAACACAACGATTTTTGTTCAAAATACGTTTTTTTGACCGATTGGTCCTATGGGAGCTATATGGTATAGTCAACCGATTTTGATCAAATTTGGTACAGTGTTGAAGATCTCTAAAAAACTTCGGAATGCCAAATTTGGTTACAATACCTTTACAAACAAACGAAACATAACCAATTTTGTGCAAAAAACTTTTTTTGACCGATTGGTCCTATGGGAGCTATATGATATAGTCCACCGATTTTGATTTTGTATTTGGTACAGTGATTGGGAACTCTAAAAAACTTTTGAGTACCAAATTTGGTTACGATATCTGTATAAACAAACAAATTATTTATCGAAAACTTTTGGGGTTTTTCGAGGTCCTCTGAAACACCCCTATGGGAGCTATATAATATAACCCCGATATCCAAAATATAAAATAAACTTGCATCCCCTGACATAATAACGCATCTAATTTGAAAATTTGGTTGCTCTAGCTCTTACCATCTCTGAGATCTAGGCGACGGACAGACGGACATGGGTTATCGACTTCTCTAGTCACCCCGATCATATACTATGGGTTACTTTGGGGGGTCTCCGACGTCTCCTTCTGTATGTTACATAACTTTTCGGCTTGCACAAACTTAATATACCCTTTGTACCATACGGTACAGGGTATAATAAAGTAATATCACTGCATAGGAAATAAGTATAAGTATATATCAAATTCTCAAATTAATAAGATAGTAATTTTTTTTGGATATTCATGTTTCAGTTATTGTTAAAATAGAAGACTATCTTATCTGTCTCCGAGCACTTGTGATTAAAAAAAAAGGATCCTCTTGCCTTACAGGCCGTATAGATTTAGGGCATTATCTAGTTGGTTGTCAATTCGCTTCTTAATACTCGCCAGCAACTCATTTTAAAGGTCGTATGGATTGCGCCAATATCTTGCTTGTTAGAAAATAAAATTATGCCCATATTGCTCTCCAGCAAAATCAATAAGGACACCACTATCTTTAAGGTCCCAGTAGATTTTCGCATTTGTACTGGTAGGAATAAGGCACTGTGGAGATTTTCCCACATACTCTACAGCTGCCCAAATCTCCCACCTTCTTTCCCGATTCCCGCCAATATTTCTGTCAGCCATCTAAACTAAACTAATTTTCATTCTAAAAAAATTAAATTTTGAAATTATTCCTATATATATATATATTGTAGTAACTGAGATGTACAACCAGTCGCAGAGTTTATGGCTTGGGTAAAAATGCTTAACGTAAGATGGCGCCGCCCCAACCAAAATTGGATACCAAGCACATACATCCAAAAATATGTATTTCTTGGGCCTTCAGATAATAAAATAAAATCGAATAAGAAAAAACTTGTTGAACCAGATGGATGCAAGTACTTCATCGTCTAGACACCATTTGAACGATGATTAAAATAAGTAATCAATCGAATTTAATCAAAGAGTGACAAAAAAAAAGGCATAACTATCACTACATCACACTACTCAGTGTATAACGATTAATTTTTCGTATTGTATCTATTGGATTATTTGATTTTATTAATAAAAATAAATAAAAAATTTATTCCTTTAAGGCCGGTATGCAGTTCCAAAATATACGGCCATAATAGAAAAACTTCAATTAAAAAAAATAGTCACGAAAAATTACGGCAAAAAATTTTTGGCAATTGAACGCAGATAACAAAACAAAAAAGTGTTGTCTTATGATTTTAAAAATGCTTAACGTAAGATGGCGCCACTGGTTTACAAGATGTTGGTAGTACTGTTTTATTGTTGCCGCCACAACCAAAATTAATTTGCTAGCATATTATTCCGGGGGTAAATATTGTCTGAGGAACATTTTTTACAAAGCCGTTTACTATTTATTATTTGTTGTAAGCTGTTTACGAACCAAGCGACGCTCTAACAATCCAAACAAATTATTAAATTAATTGATTCTCGCCGTCATATGAGAATTTTAAATTTTTATGTAAATTGTATGTAACTAATGTTGCGTTGATTACAAAAATGAATGGAAAAATAAAAAATTGACGACACTGCTTGTTGTTTTTTATTAGTTTGACATGTCAATGCTTCCCATTTGGAACAAAAATCAGCTAATTCTAGTGTGACCATTTTCAACCCAAATTACCGCAAAAAAAAAACCGAATCCCATAAAAAATACCAATTTGCCTTAATATGCACACACTGGTCGCTACGGCAGTAATAATTTGCAAAAATTTACGGCCGTAAATTAAAATTTTGTAAAAGTTTATATGAACACAAAATAACCAACCAAAGGGTATAAGCGTAGTCGGTCAATGCTCGATTTATTCCGCAACAGAATTTTTCATTAACAATTTTGCGCACGTTTTCTTGTGCAAAAATGGCAGCCTGCTTTAAGGCGCGCACTAGAAATTAAAATGCGGCAAGACATAAAGGAATAAATGGTGCATGCCATAAGTAATGCAAACAAATAAAAATTTAAAAAAATATAGATGTAGATAAAAATAGTGTATAAAGACAAGACCAAAACTGCAGCAAATTTATTGCTGCAAACTTTTGTTTATTTTAGTTTTTTGGCTTTGCTTTTAAGCGCATAAAAGTTAAACAAAGGCAAAGGCAGCACACATTGCAAAGCAGCGCGGAAGGCTGTGAAAACTTTGCGCCATTTAAGTTTAGACTATCGAAAAACTTTTGCTGCTTTTCTTTTCATTTTTTGTGCATTTGTTTTTTTGCTTTAGTTGGCCACAATGACCCACCATAATCAGTTGTATAATCTACGACAGATTCTGCAGCGCCACAAAGCATGCAACGAGCAATAAAACAAAGCAAATAAAATGATATAGACACTCAAACACAGTATGGGAAAAAAAGTTTTCTTTGAGATTGCATTTTATTGCCAAGAAAGTCCCGGAAAATATTTTGCTTTATTTTTTGTATGAACTTCAACTCAAAAGCGTTAAAAATGTTATCATGTTATAAGGCAGAAAATAGATGCTTTATAAGATAAAAAATCGATTAGAAGATATTTTGAAACACTGTATCCACATAGAAATATGTATTTATATTTATTATTTAAAATAAAATGTTAAAAAAAAAGATGCTAAATTGTACAAATTTTTTTTAAGTATGTTCCTTAAATATTCCAATAAACAATTTCATACTTCTTACAATCCTTTACAAACAACAAAAAAATTTAATTTTTTAAAAATTTTTTTTTTGTTTTTTTTTTAATTAAATTTTTTTGTAAATTAATTTTTTTGAATATTTTTTTTTTTAACTAATTTTATTTATTTAAAAAATTTAATTTTACTTTTGTTAATAATATGAGCAACCTACTTAAGTCAACTAAAAAGTTTATAAAAATTTTTTTTCATTTTGAACTTCACTATTTCTTAAAAAAAAATCAACATTTTGCTTTTTTCTTAAATAAATCACTATTATTGCAACAATAAAAAAAAAAAAACGAGTCGTAGGCCTTTGATGCTAGTACTCTAATCCTTTTTTTTTAAGTATATTATTGTATAATATATTTAAGCTAATAAATAAAATAAATAAATAAATACAAAAAAAAAAAAATTTTTTTTAAATATGTTAACTTTTTTAGTTTTGCTATGTAAATAAGAAAATAATTGATGATGGTCTTCGGGGTCGCTAATCACGAATCTGGGACTAGAATTTCAAAATTGCAAAATGGCGGACCCAAGATGGCTACCAAAGAGTAAACTATTCCCATTTAAATAAAAATTTCATTGGATGTATTATTTTTTTTGTTTAATTTTTTTTTAAGTGAACCGCATTTAATTTAAAATTTTTCTCATTTTCTGCTACATTTTGTGATAAAATGAAAATAAAAAACATTTTTCGTTTGTTTCTTGGAAACTTGTAGAAAAGTCAATGCAAAAGTTATTTCATGCAATATAAAGTTATTTTCATAATATTTTTGCACTCAATTCCATTTGGGCTTCTTTTTAAGCTGCAAACCACAACCACACACAGATACACACACACATAGATACACGCACACATAAACATTTGTATACTAAAACAGCATTTAGAGAGAGATATGAAGCAAACATTTAGTTGCAGAGAAGGAGATTGAAGCTTTGAAGTACTTCATCACTTTCGTCTCAAAATCCCAGCTTGGATTTATTGTATACATATTTGCATTACTTAGCCGCAAGAACTTTTACTTTTCCAGCGAACCACAGCATACACAAAACCCCCCTCTAAGCCACTGTATCTGCCTCTATACACATTGGCAATGCATTAGAAACTTTGTGATTTCCATGGTAATCACATAAAAGGCAATAACTTTGCAATTGCAAAACGATTTAAAAACTTTATGCCTTAGTTTAAAGTATAAATTGCTTTTGCCAGTATAAAGCTTACGATAAATAAGTTTCCCATACATTTTTGTTTATTCTATATTTATTTTATTTTTTTGTTATTAAACTAGGAACAAAATATATTTCAGCACATCAATAAATGATTATTTATTTGTATAAATAATTCTAGACTTGTGCTGAATATTGCAAAATAATTATGTTATCTAATATACTTTTTTGGTAATGAATAGTCTGAGAAATTGGCAGTCAAAATATTCAACATTAAATTTAAATATATGGTTAGGAGCAAAATGAGCAAGAAATATATATTTTACTCTACAGTAAATAATAATTTGTAACATATTTTTTTAAGCTAAACAAAAATGTTCTCGTACAGATTCTAATCTATTTAATACATATAACGTGCGAAGGCAAGCCGTGATCATATAGCCTATAACCAGCGGACAATTAAGGCGCTTTCAATGATATCTTATTTGTCTAATTATGATAAGCGGTTTAGAAGTTACGAGTGAACAGATGTACGTATTTACAAACATAATTACAGGGCATGTAAGCTTCACCGTAGTCGGACATTTTTTTCTTGATTCAATTCCACAATGAAAACTTATTAGCGATAACTAATACAACTTCATCATACACGATGCATGTGCACATATCATGCACGAACACATGACGATAAGTGCGACAGGATTCCCGGGTTACACAAAAAAAATTTCTCTGGTAACAAAAATAGCTAATTCGTATTAATTTTAATAAATATAATTGCTAAAGTAATATTTTTGTGTAATTTTATTTAATACAAAGAATAATAAAGAAACACAATGGGCCCGCCTGGCCATATTTTGGCCAAAAGTCCCCCAGATGAAAGTCAAAATTTGGACAAAATTATATTTCAATATGATTTTACACATATTAAGGTATCCTGTGCAAAAAAAGATATTAAATTATAATTAGTGGTTTTTAAGTAATTAGCTATCAAAGTTGAAATTTTTTATTTTTTGACCTTTCGCGATAATTTACAGAAAAAAAAACCTGCAGCTACCATGATACATGTAGCAACGAAATCTTCATTCACTTTATTATTTATAAATATTACTTCAGAAAAAAATTAAAACTGAGCTTAAGAACTTTTCGGTTTTAAATATATTCGAGTAGTTAAAAAGATTTTTTTGCTTTTTTTTATCATTTCGGTCACTCTAAAAAAATTATTATGGAAATGACAGGGTTTTGGCCAAAATATGGAAATCTGGGCCCACAGTGCATTGGAGCGAAGTCAATCCTGCTATTGAATTATTGAGACTAGAGCTATATACTATATATTAAAAGCTGGGATGCGGTCTGGGAGCCCTCATTAGGAACAAAGTTCCTTCCGCTTTTTCTCACCATACCAAGACTATAAAATTAGAATCCGCTCACACAGCATACCTCATTTCGTTAAGTGAAAACTATTCTACCATTAACTCTATTTAGAAGTTACATTAAGTAATTTGATTCCAAAAAAATTCAAAAGACTGCAAATTATGAACAGCACAAGTAAAAAACAAAAATAATAAAAGTGAGACCCTCACCCCAGGCCCCTCTGCAGCTCTTTGGCAACGCCTTATTTACTTCCCGTTAATTTCTAATAGTCCTTGGATTTGCAGTTGATGGTTGGACCTCTACAAACAATCAAAAACACATATTGTATCAAATAACTTTGAAAGAATTTACTTGCTAAATTAAGAAAGTTATGGGACATGAAGTATTCACATATATAAAATTTCATTAACTCTAACCAGTGCACACATGTGTACATTTATTCTAATGTTAGCAGGAAGCGGATACAGTATATCTTATTGTTGTCAAAACTTTCAAACACAGCTCTTATTTCTTTTGCTTCTGATGCTACTTTATTGTTATATTTTTTGAAGGTCACAGCTTTTCATCATCATACATATTTTTTAGGTAGTAGCTTACATTTCCAATGTCTGAAAAGTTTTCTTTTCTGCACTTTTTGTTTGCTTTTTCTTAGCAAATGCTTTGCTTTTCTTACATAAATTCAATTTTCACGGCAAATGTTGAGTAACAATAATAAGAAGAAAACAAAAATTTATATCTGATATATATAATAACCTAAGAGCTACACATAAACGGCAAGTATTTAACAACTTTTGCTAATTGAAAATGTCTGCAAAGTCAACAAAAAGTCAAATAAAAATAAAATAAGTTTTTCTTTTTTTTTTCCTGTAACTTTCATATAAAATGCTTTTTTCGTTTGGACTTATTTTTGGCATACAGCCAGCAAACACTTGATGAGCCTGATATAAAAAAAAATCCAGTACGATAAGTCGAAAGTATCCGACTTGGGTATACCCGTTGCTGGAAGCGTTACCCAAACTAAACACTTTTCCAAAAGGACAATACGTTACTTAGTATCACCATAAACTGATTGTATCTGCCTAAAAAGCCAGCCCAATCGAATGGGCAGATAATTTCAATCGTTGCAAAAATTACATTTATACCCAGAAATTTCGTAGTTTTTAAACGTTTTTGTTAGAACTCGAAAGTCAAATAAAAAAGTCTTTTAGCCCTGAAAATTTATTTTAAGCACACTAAGGTTACCCTTCGTCCAATTGACGAAGTTTTAGTCAAATATTATTTGTATACCCAGATCTTTCTTGAGTTTTAGCCAATTTTGCTGTGATTGGAAAAATTAATAAAAAGGCTTTTAGCCTTGGAAATTTACTTTTTGCACACTAAAGTCATCCTTTGTCCAAGTGACGTAATCTTAATCTTATAAAGAGCAAAAATATTATTCATACGCAGAGCTACCTTAAATTTTTACCCTTTTTGCTGTGATCAAAGCTTCTTTTATTTTTGGAAATTTTTGTTTTTTATTACTTTAAGTTCATCCTTCGTCTAAATGACGACGACCGTTTTTAAATAATTATTAAGAATATCATTGCCAAACTGCTGCCCTTTAGTTCTGGAAATTTATTTTAAGCACACTACGGTTACCCTTCGTCCAATTGACGAAATTTTAGTCTTAGTAAAAGCAAATATTATTTTTATACCCAGAGCTTTCTTGAATTTTAGCCAATTTTGCTGTGATTGGAAAAATTAATAAAAAGACTTTCAGCCTTGGAAAGTTACTTTTAGCACTCTAAGGTCAGCCCTCATCCAAATGACGTAATCTTAATCTTATAAAGAGCAAAAATAATATTCATACGCAGAGCTTCTTTTATTTTTGCAAATTTTTTTTAGCATTGTGCTAGCTCGGACATTCCCTGAACATTTTTTTTTTTTTTGTTACTTTAAGGTCATCCTTCGTTTAAATGACGACGACCTTTTTTAAATTAATATTCAAAATATCATTACCAAACTACAGCCCTTTCGTTCTGGAAATTGATTTTGAGCACACAAAGGTCATCCTTCGTCCAAATGACGAAATCTTAATCTTATTCAATCTATTCTATTCGCTATCTTAAATTTTTACCATTTTTTTCTTCACTTAAATCGAAGCTTCTTTTATTTCCGCAAGTTTATTTTTGGCACTGTGCTACCATAGGTCACAGCTTGAAAATTTATTTTTAGCACACTAAGCTCATACTTAATTTTAATGACGACGACCGTTTTAAAAATTATGTTAAAGGACTTTAGTTCTGAAAATTTATTTTTAGCACACTAAGGTCATCCTTTGTCAAAATGGCGCTATGACCTAAACGACATCCGCATAGAAATGTTTCGCCACTTCCTAGCTCTTATGGGCTCTGAGATATTATCGATTTGGTGAAAAATGCTTTCTTCTCCTTAGTACATGCTTTCATATAAAGCTAATATACTCTTTTACTCTATAAGCCACATGTATAATCAATAAAACGAAAAGTAAGTGAAGTTGAACTTAAAATTAAACAAATGAAAAATGAGATGGTGAGGAAAAGTTTTTTGAGAAATTGTTTTATATGTAGACGACTTACAGAACGATTTGTCATATAGAAAAATTATGCTAATGACAGGTAAAGGTCGCAGCAACAACAACAACAACAATGACAACTACAGGTAAATGCTTGCCAAGTCAGTGCCAATTTATGAGCCTTGATTTATGCTACACGTCAAGAGCGTTGACTAAAAGGATAAAATATAAGTGGGAGTGAGGCAGGGCGCATCTGAAATAAAAGGGACAGACGATGGGAGTATGCAGTACATCTGACAGTCGCAGCTGGGCGTACATTCAATCAAAATTTCTAATTACCAAGTTCCCTGAGGTAATTAACTTTGCATGCATTACACAGGAACAACAGGAACAGCAACAACAACAACAACAGAGAGAGAGTGAGAACAAAGCACGCCAAATGCTTTATCAACTCAATTACCAAGAACGAGCTGTGTGTGTGCAAGAGTGTGATGGCCAGAGCGGCTATAGCAGGCAGTAGAGTGGGCCAACTGTAGTACACCGCAGGCTCAGCCAAGTGTCACAGAGATACTTTCTGGAGATAAACAACAAATAAGCATTGTTTGTAATTTAGCGAAATTGCTCTCTCTCGCATTCCCTGGTTTCCAACTTTCTGGCACACTCACTCTCGCATCTCTTTGTCACCGTGTTGTATGTTGTATATAATATCTTACTCTTTGTCAGTGTCATGGTCTCTCTCGCAGTGCCGTAGTTAGCTTTTGGCAATGCATGGGGTTATGACTTGGTATTTAGTTGCCTAAATTATTTCTTTGCTTGTAATATGGACTATATATATTTGTTTGTAAGTCCAAAGTGGAAAATTGATAAGAGGATTTTATTTTTAATAGGGGATAGAGGTGGAAAGGGGAATAAACGATGGTAGTAAACCAGTGGTGGGCAGTCTCTCAATTAACATAACTCACGAGGCTATTGCACCAAAATCTGCCGCAGCGCAGTCGGCTCATGCACGGTACAATCTCTCTCTCGTTTTTGCTTGATTGCAGTACTTGCTCTCTCGTACGCTTTTGCTTACTGCGCTGTTTACTCACGCAAAGAAATGTTTGTTTGTACGAGTTTTGCCCACCACTGCAGTAAACTAAAGTGAAAAGCAAAGGACGTTAAGAGAATAGCGAGAGCAAGAAACTCAGAGAGAGTAATTAGAGCCAGAGCGTTTCGTAGTAAGTGAGCTTCAGTCGATCGAAGAGAGCAGAACAATGTAAACGTGTTTCTAAAGAGAATAGTTTATGGGTTAGCTTAATAATAATTTGATAAGAAAATATTTTACATACATAGGGGCACCCCTTTTATCAGGGATACATATACCCACTAATTGCAAAGTGAACGAAATTTGTATAAAGATATTCGATTTCTCTGCAAATTTTATAATTACAACAAATTAGTTGGCATATTACAGTTTTTTTTTTCAAAATGAGGCGCTTCAAATTAATAGGGAAGCAGCAGTACAACAAAAAGGGACACTATCGTCCCCCTTTCTATCCCTCTGTACACTCTCATGCTCTAAGTTTATCAACTGCTTACAATCGCAACTGCTCCTGCATTTCGCTTTACACCAAAAGAGTGCTACACATATATATACAACAGCAACCTAACGCACACCCACACACATACAAACGCCAACACACTCATGCATATAAGTGCTTTAGTTGGTGTAAGTTTTCTTGTTATGTATGATATCGCTGACAGTCAGCCTGTGTTTGTCTGTGTAGTATGTTTGTGTATATGTGTGTATCACTCAGTTTCTATTCATATACATAAGTATATATATTTGTATTATTTTGTTGGTATTTTTAAGCCAGAATCATTTGTTAACGTTACGTATACGTAATATACAACTGTTTGTTTGTATGTCTGTATATGTCAGCGCCTGCTTATTATCGTTTGTGCCCACAGCGTTGGGCAAACTGGTTCCATAACAACCAGTTTATTTTTTGTCATCTTTTCTTTTGCTTTCGTTTTTTGTTATTTCGTGTGACACTTTCAGCCTGGAAGCGAAATTTTTAATTACCGCTAAAGGGGACACTTTTTTTAATTTAAGGTTATGTTGAAGATATTTTGCGGCTGATATTGCGAAACTGTGTAATGTCATTAAAGTTGGTTTAGAGTTGATAAAAGTTAACAATATTAAAAAGTTAAAAAAACATAAAAGTTGTAGTTTCGTGGCAATCAAGGGACTTGTAAGGAAGTTTTCTCAATGACTTTATATATCAGAATTAAGTAGGCTAGGAAGTTGCCATTAGCTGGGGCTATAACATTAACAAAGATGTAAAATATGCAACTTTTATGAAATAAAAAGAGTTGTTCTATTCAATAAGTAAGTACTTTGAGATACCAATTGTACAGGGAAGTCATAAAAGAAACTAAAGATAGCTGAATATGTATCCCTTGAGGGATAATAAAATAACACTAACATGGGCATTAAATTTATCTGTATATGTTATATGAAGATGATTTTATTTTTTTAATTTGTTAGTGAGAGTAAAAGAGGCTTTATGTATAATAATAATATTAAAGCAAGTGCATCTTTATTCTGATTTGGCTGGTCTGCAATGAGATCTGAACAAGTTGTAAGTACTTTTTAGGCAGGGGCGTGAACCGGTATATTGAGACATGGATACATTTGGGATATCCCATTTGAGATTTTTTTTTTATATGAAGCTTTGTCATTCCGTGCCTTTACTCTTAAATTGATTCTAAGCCCTTTTCATTACATAACTTTTTATTATCATTATCATTTCCGCCGCAACCTCCATAGATAAACTGAATGAACAAAGACCAAATCCTGGATCCGCACCTGAATCAGATACGCTTTCTCAAAAGGCACATGTCTCTTTGAGAGAAGGTTCAACAAGACTTTATGTTAAACCCAGCCATAAGACTACGAATATCTTGTCATTTCGAACCATAGCTTTAAAATGAGTTCATGGTCCTCACCGTAATGGACTCATAACTGAAATAGCATACGAGTTACGGAATAAAATTTTAAATTAACGTTGAATAACTATTTCTAATTAATTTTATGCGTTACATCAGCTGCGAAACGATTGAAATTAGACAGACGAAGTCTTCGTTGGCTTTTGTAGAATCTACTTTAAAGTTATTTGTTATTAAAGTTCGTACAATAGTTTCTTTTGATACTATGATATCTAGTCTTGCAAATCTCAGCGAATTAAATATTTATAAGTCTAGAATTCCCAAACACTACATTTACTAGAGAAATTAAGAAAACTGTGACCAAAAACACTTACATTAAGTTCTTCGTCAAAGTTTTATTCAAAATAACTAAAAATTTTACGCTTGTTAAAAATAACTTAATCAGTAGCGGATTGACGGGGATTTACGGCTCTGGACCCCAACCAACCAAAAGTTGTAAAAATAGTTTGAAAACCTTTTGCGAACTCTGATATATATATACTTTAAAGTGAAGAACCCCCTTCTAGACCAAATCCAAGATCCACGTAAGAACGCTGTTGTGCTGCCAATTTTTAGACTTTTGAATCTGTAATTTATTTTGGAGCTATGCAAGCATTGTTACAATCATCTTCAGTGTCAAATCGATTATCATTTCCTTCACAGCCGCCATAAGGAAACGTAGCGCATGACCTAAATCTTTCAATATAAGTCCACTTTAAATCAGTATTGCCACAATTAATTCCTTGTGCGTCCATTTGATCACAGGGATTTTTAGCTACACAAGTATTTTGACATTCTTCGGGAGTATCGAATCGGTTGTCATTTCCATCACAGCCGCCATAAGCAAACCCGGCGCATCGGTTCAATTCAGCAAGGTACGTATACTTTCTTTCAGGTTCCTTACACTCAGTACCTACTGCACTCTTCTGTGAACAGACTTTTTGACAATAACCAGAATTTTCAGCTACACAAGTTTTTTGACATTCTTCGAGAGTATGGAATCGGTTGTCATTTCCATCACAGCCGCCATAAGGAAACCCAGCGCATGTGTTTGATTCAGTAAGGTACGTATAGCTTCTTTCAGGTTCCTTACACTCAGTTCCTATTGCACTCTCCTGTGAACAGACTTTTGGACAATTACTAGAATTTTGAAAGTTTGTTAGGAATATTTAAAAATAATTTGCTTATAATTTTTACCATTCTGTTTTTATAACGTATACGAGCAGAATAATGTAGATAGGCAAAAACTTCATTATGTATTAGGTACTTGAAAGCTTTAAACTGATGCAAATATGCTTTGATGCGTATTTTTTATAGAAAATTTACACAAACTTTCAGTTAACACGTTAAATAACTATTTCTAATTGATTTTATGGGTTACATCAGCTGCGAAACGATTGACATTAGACAGACCAAATCTTTTTGATCACAGTTTTCTTCAAAATAACTAAAAATTTTAAGCTTGTTTAAAATAACTGATTCAGTGGCGGGTTCAGGGGGCTTTTCGATTACGGACCCCCCAAAGCAAAATGGGTTGAAAGTCTTTTGCGATCTCTGATATGTATACACTTCGAAGTGAAGAACCTGAACTTAACAATGAAATTGAATTATATAAAATTTATTCTTAACAAAGTCTAATATATTTTTATTAAAATTAAAAAAAAAAATTATTTTTGCAGAAATTCCAAAAACGAAAATACGGATTTGAAACTTGGCACAGTCTGTTCTAATATTGTTCGTTCCATGCATTCCATTGTTATGGAATTTTAATATTATGTATTCAAATCTTAAAATTTTTGTATTCTTTGTAGTTATGCCATGACATAAGCTCAAAAACTCCATTAAAAATTGTTCTCGAGTCCGTATATTCGACGATGTTTTTTTTTTAATTGTTTTTGGGGCCGTCGAATCTCAATCTGAATCTCAAAAAAACTTTAGCAAGTCAGGTTTCCGACATAACCCTTAAAATACCTCAGAAGCAGTGGCGGATCCACGGGAGCTTACTTCTCCGGACCCCTACCCACCAAAAGTAGCAAAAATGGGTTGAAAACCTTTTGCGAACTCTGATATATATACACTTTAAAGTGAAGAACCCCCTCCTAGACCAAATCCTAGATCCCTGCCAATTTTTAGACTTTTGAATCGAATTTAACGACGCCAAAAAAGAAAACCCATCAAACTCTAGTTAAGCACTATATTGTGACGGATATATGTAGATATTTTTGACATTGCAAATTTATTTTGGTTTTACACAAGTATCGTAACAATCATCATCAGTGTCAAATCGATTCTCATTTCCACCACAGCCGCCATAAGTAAACGAAATGCATGCCTTAAACCTTTCAACATAAGACCACTTTAACTCAGGATTCCCACAATTAATTCCTTGTTCCTCCAATTGATCACAGGGATTTTCAGCTACACAAGTTTTTTTACATTCTTCTGGAGTATTGAATCGGTTGTCATTTCCATCACAGCCGCCATAAGGAAACCCAGCGCATGTGTTTGATTCAGCAATGTACGTATACCTTGTTTCAGCTTCCGCACACTCAGTACCTACTGCACTCTTCTGTGAACAGACTTTTGGACAATGACTAGAATTTTGAAAGTTTGTCAGGAATATTAAAAAATAATTTGTTTATAATTTTTACCATTCAGTTTTTATAATGTATACGAGCAGAATAATGTAGATAGGCAAAAACTTCATTATGTATTACGTACTGCTTTAAACTGATGCAAATATGCTTTAATGCATATTTTTATAGAAATTTTACACAAACTTTCAGTTACCACGTTAAATAACTATTTCTAATTGATTTTATGGGTTACATCAGCTGCGAAACGATTGAAATTAGACAGACGAAGTCTTTTTGGTCACAGTTTTCTTCATAATAACTAAAACTTTGTATACACTTCAAAGTGAAGAAGACTGTTGAGTAACCATTTCGAATTGTTCATATGCGGAAACTTTGTATTTTGTCATACTTAAATCTTGTATATAATTTGACATTGAGAATAGTCCTTTTTATATCCAAATTATATTTATTTTTGTATGTAAATATTCTTCAATATGTCACACTGTCAGTCTGTATGTACACAAAGCTCGCAGCGATTATAAGAGCTATAGAATCCGAATTGTACCAAAAGCTATGAATCAGCTGCAGTCATATAAAATTTTTCGATTTATGTCGATATTTTAAAGAATGTCGTAGCTTCGATATCAGCATGACAGACTTAAGTAAAAAAATTTTGTTTCCTTTTCTCTTTTTTAGTCCTATACCTTAGCTTTCGAGGTATATTTGCGTAAATGTATGTAACGTAGGCAGATATTAGGGATCTCCCAAAGTTAACTTCAATATGCCTGAGACTGTACACGTTTGGGATAGGCGGTAGTGTATCGATATATCGGAATATCGATATTCTTTCTTTGGCAGTCGACTATTTTGTATCGAAATCCATGTTCGACGATATATTCGATATCTATATTTTCCTCAGATACTGACTATATTTACGAATTCAGCGCCAGCACAAAGCGTGCAAGGTGGAGTGGCCACTTGACAAGTGCCACTTGTGTGTTTATGTTGAATTATTTATACGCGACGATAAATCGAGATATCGATATTTTTTGGTCGATATATCGACACATCGGTTTCATTCGATACACATCGATACAGAATATCGATATTCGTGTACGCGATACCCATCCCTACTGTACACGTTAGGGATAGGCGGTAGTGTATCGATATATCGGTATATCGATATTCTTTCTTTGACAGTCGACTATTTCGTATCAATATCTATGTTCGACGATATATCCGATATCGATGTTTACCTCCGATACTGACGATATTTACGAATTATTTATACGCAACGATATATACAGATATCGATATTTTTGGACGATATATCGATATTCCACATCGGTTTCATTCGATACGCATCGATACAGAATATCGATATTCGAGTACGCGATACCCATCCCTAGTACACGCATATCTTTCTCCTTTGCAATTAAAAAGTCATTCCATAAAGAATGTTTGCTTCCCAACGAAAATGTTTATTTTCAACTTTTTACCAAAACTTTCAAGAAATTCGCTTTGATCGTTATCAATAAATAAATGCATTTGTTTGTCCATAAAAGCCTTCAGCAAGTTCTTTCTTTTTAGGCAATTTGAATGACATATCGAGTATTTCGAGAATATTTATAACCAACATCACGCCCTTAACAACAAAACAATGAATATATAATTGAAAGGCGGGCATAAGTTCAAACATTTTCAATATGCAGATATTTGTCACTTTTACACTTTTAAGTGTATGCATAATATTGCTAACACAGATACGCACACACAGATACTTGTTACGGCGAAACATGCCAAAACGACAAGCAAACAAACAATATACAACAACAACTACAACAACAAAAAACACAAAAAAAACCGTACTACAAAATGCGCAAACAAAAGTGCCAAAAACGGAAAATAAATCTAACAAAAAGGCTTTGCAAGCGGAAGTTTTTTTTTTTTTTTGTCGGGCTAGGTCTAAAAGTACGTGAGTGTGAGTGAGCGTATAAGTGTGTGAGAGTGTGTGTTTGTGCGTATCTGTGTGCTCGTGTGCTGCCAAAATTTATATGCGAAAGCTTTTTGTTTTTGGCTTATTTCCACTTTGAGTTGTTTGTTGGTTTGTTTGTTCATGTTGTTGTTATTGTAAGAGCGTAAAAACATGAGTATGAGTGAGCGTGTGTTAGTGTAGGTCAGTGACGTAGATAGGGGGTCTATAGGCTATCAGTTTTACAAAGAGTTTGTTTTTTATATAAGAGATCATTTTCAGATGTTGCTTTACGTAGAAAGCTTCGCCAAGAACACAGGGGCACCTACTAAACGGTACTGACAATTGTCTACTGCTCCAAATTTTTACAATACCCATATTGTATAGCTTTTGAGATTCTTCATACATACGTACAATATATCTTGGAGCTGGCGTCTTGAACATTTGGCACAGAATTTCAAGCATAAGGTTAGTGAGCTTAGCTAACGTTTGCCACTTTTCTGCAGGCCGATGCACATGAGGATTGGACACGAGGAAAGGAGGAAATGGTACAGTCCCAAGACTTCCATCAATGGAAGCTAAATGAACTGAAGGCGTAAAAGTGAAACACTGTGTCAATGACTAAAGAGATCTCATCAGAATCATCTTTCCACAAAGTTGATGTTGCTATCGCCGAAAGATTCAAAGATGCCCAAATCATCGGAGATCGTCGCTACTTCATATGCGGTTGACATAGCATTTGCGTGAATGTTTAAAGATGTCCAAACCAATCCGCTAGACTATCAACGAAGATCTCATAGAAATCGTCGTTCCATCAATTTCAATCGTTCCATTAAAGATCTTCCAAAGCACTTTCTTCTGAAATCTTTTTGAAATCATCAAATGCGGTTGACGTTGCCGTCGCCTAAATATACAAAGATGTAAGAAAGAATATTGATACGCTTAAGTCTTTTGAAAATCGTTGTAGATCTCACAGAAATTGTTTTTCCATCATTAAAGATCTTCCAAAGCACTTTCTTCTGAAATCTCTTTGAAATCGACGTTACATCAAATGCGGTTGACGTTGCCGTCGCCCAATTTTACAAAGATGTAAGAAAGAATATTGATTGGCTTAAGTTTTTGAAAATTGTCGTAGATCTCATATCATTTTCAACAAATGCGATTGTTCCATCAAAGCACTTTCAAAGCACTCTCTTCGTAAATCTTCTAGTAATCGTCTTTCCTTTATATGCAGTTGACTCCGTTTTTTCGTAAAGTTTACAATATGTCTTAACCGGTCCACTACATTATATCAATACAGAACAGAAATCTTCATTCCATCAAGTTCAATCGTATCAGCAAAGGTCAGCTGAAGTGCTTTCTTCTGAAACCTCTTTGAAATCGATCTTCCATCAAATACGTTCATGTCGCCAAATATTCAAATATGCCCAAACCACTGCAACTACCCCGCTTAACTATTTTAAAATCAACAGAGATCTCATAGAAGTCGTCTTTGTTCCAACAAAGAACTTACGAAGCACTTTCTTTGCAGATCTTTTCGAGAAAGTCGTTAGCTAGGATTTGAGATTTTTCTTAAATATATATATGATGATCCCTTGATCAGCATTACAAATAAGCAGCTAGACATTTTTATTAAAAACGATCAACTAATTTTATCGAAGTTGATTGAATCAGAGTTACTCCTAACTAAGGTAAGTCGTTCTATTATCGATAAAAAGTTGAATTATTTATGACTGCTTGAAAGAGATACATTTTGTATATATGGTAAGTGTTAAGAATATACTGTGCGTTTAAAAAACTTTTGTAGCTTTAAAATCTCTTATCAAAATCACGCGTGATTATGTGATCTGTTTTTCGGAAAACACAATTTATTCCACAAAAAGTATGTGCATTTTTTTTTGGTTCAAGAATAACACAACACGTGCACCTTATTTGATTAAGCCCAAAAAAATAATAATAATGGCAACAATCAAGCCAAAATACAATTTTTTTACTATCGAATACTCCCAAAAATTACTCAAATTTAAGCATAGTTAAAACTTTCTAAAGCTTTGGGAATTTAAAAATATTTGTGTGCTTATGTTCATAATTATCTCTTGGCAAGTAGATACTAGAGAGCTGCACAAAATGTTCTAAACGTCGCACTTGACTACTGCACAGTACTTCCACGCACTGTATTTCACTGCAGAGCTGACAGCAGAACAAAATGTTTTGATGTTCTGTTTGCTTCAAAACAAAACCTTCAGTGCTTGAACTGCCTTTGCTTCAGTGCTTGACAGTGCTTGAATATTTCAAAACATTAGAACATCACACAAAATGCTTGAGTGAAGCAAATTTAGCGAGTGCACTGGAATGTTTTGATTTTTTGCGCAGCAGACATAATATTAAGCCACACACAGACACAAGCAGATTGTTTGTTTGTGTTAGTCAAAAAAAACCACCACCAAAATCATTACAACAACAAAAACGTTCTACTATGCTTGAAATGTTCTACTTCAGTTTGGTTCTACTTCAGTTTAGTTCTAGTTCAGTTTGGTTCTACTTCCATTTTGTTCAACTTCAGGTTTGTTCTGTTTCACTTTTGTTTTGATGTTCTATTGCTTGTTGTTAACCAAGCACTTTTGACACTGAAGTATTTGTTTTGTTTTGTTCAAGCCAAAGACATGACGTGCTTGAAATAACAGCTGATGGCTTACAAGACATTTGTGCAGTGCTTGCGCAGCTCTCTAGTAGATAGATCTATTCAACCAAGCAAAATGTAGAAGTTATCAAAGTGTACATTATACAATCGAACTTCGCTAAAACGTACTCCTCTTTGAGCTTAACATTCTACGAACTTAGCAATTCTTATTTACGCTCGAACTCCTGTATAATGAATTATCCCCTCAGCCGAGTACACTCATTTTTTGACTTGCTTGAACCAAATTTTTGTAAAACGAACTTTCTATATAACAAACCAAAGTTCGCCTGTAAAATGAAAACCTTTAGACCCCCTTCACAAAAAGCTAACTACGTCACTGTTGTGGCTGCATATATGTATTTGTACTCATATATGTTTTGCAGCTGGCTACATATGTCAACTTTTATACGTCGTACGGCTAATGTTTTCGCAAGCAAAAGATTTGTTACAGATTATCCTTAGTCGCTCTCTTTGCGCCCCTACCCGCCCACACACACGCACATAAAACACATGCAAACAAAAACCGCTCTCTTACTTACTTATATACACAAAACTCACGGTACAATGCACTCACATACACAGCTGGCCATAATTTCTTGCTTTTACCTACAAAAAATGTATAAAAATCAAACAGGGAAACAAAAAATTGCAACGAAAAAAGTTTTTGGCAGTTGGGGTAACCCCCCCGGTTTTTTTTGTTTTTTTGTGGGTTGCAAACTAAAATTAAATTTAGTCGCATGACAAAATTTATGACTTACTATTATTTTAGCCCAGTTTAGACGAACACACAAACAAAGAGTGTGACACTTGGGCCAGGGCGTGTTCCCAAGTGCCTGACAAATCATTATTTCCACATTGCTGATGAAGTTTTCTTTTTTGCTCGGTTTTTCCTTGTTATTTGCTTTTTGTTGTCCTCTGAGTTGTTTAGCAAGGCATCATGGAAAACAAATTTAGCGTGCGCCTGATGTGAATTCAACGACAAGCCATAAATCAACTGCTTTGGCACATGCAGCTTTTTATATACATCTAATACTTAAAGGCATACATGTGTTTATATGTATATATTTAAAACACAATTTGCACATGTATATAAACATAATCAATTAGCAATTAAAGTCAATTAGCAAATGATTAACATACGAACGTGCTAGAGCACACTTGGCGTATGAGTTATGTGTGTGTTCATTTGCTGCCATTATTTTTGAAGAAAAAAAGTATAGCATACTTTTATGCGCAGCATTTATTTTTAACACTAAGATTAATGTTTAGCTACAAACTGAGTTATTTATAGAGTTTGGGGATTTACAGCACGTGTTGTAAGGCCAAAAACAACTGTGATTGACAACTCTCTAAGGATTAAGCCACGTGTAACGTGCTTGACGACCATATAGTGATCAACTTTAAGCCTTTAGCTGCTTAGGGAATTCTATAAACAGCTGTTTAACAATACTCAACGAAATGAAAAGGCAAATCAGGCAAGAAAATATGGAATTTAATAAAATATTTCGCTTACGACATTCGCAAGTTTTTGTTGACCAAGTACGAATAAGCTTTTGCATGACTTTTTGTGTTTTTTGCTTAAAGTTTATCGATTACAGACTGTACTTTGATAACGTCATATGTAGCTACCACTTTGACTTTAAAACTTAAACCCAAGCACATGCTAGATTAGCCAGCTCCAAAAGCTTACATATACAAACAAGCAATACATAGATGCAAATGCTTATATAATGCTTATATATGCCATAAAGCAGCGCATGTAAAACCATTTTTAGTTTCTAGAAAACTTCCAATATCTGCATCTGCTGCATGTGCAACAAACATTAATATTTGTTTTTGTACACATATACGCACACATACACACACACAGTTACACATAGTACTCACAATGTGACCATACATACATAGTTAGATAGATCTGCCCCAAAAAAAAAAGCGTCTGACTTCAATGCTTACCGCTGCATAACATTCGATTTAAATTGCACTCCGTGCTTTGAATATTCGATTATTTTTTTTGTTCATGCTATTTGTGACCACACAAAAAACAAAGTAAAAAAATAAATGGCAATAAATTTTGTAATTGCTTAAATGCGTGAACGCAAGTTTATGGCTCATAAATTGTCATTGACAAAAAAGCCAGAAACCATAAAAAGGTTATTTTATCTCCTTTTTCGTTACTGACCAGCCTTTACAGAACTTTTGATGACAAAAAGGGTTTTCCAACACAAAAAAAAAAAATAAACCCAAAAAGGGATAAGTAAAAAGTTGTTGGACAAGTTTTTAGTTTTGAGGCTTGGTGCAAACACATATGCCAAACCTCAATTTAGTCAAACTGCATGGAAGCAGGGAATAAACGAAGTCATAGAGCTTAATACGGAATTAGAATAAAGTTTAAGGATTGACATTTTATCTTTGACACAATAGCAAATATTTAACTAAGCTGTGAGAGTTTCAGCTGTGACTTGTTTAAAGGCAAAGGTCCCAAAAGAAAATTTGGGTTGGGTTAAATCTTAAGAGACTACAGACCAAGCTAGAAGCCAGTGTTTGTAGTTGATCTGAGATGGAATAATATTTATTACAAACAAAATAATCTCAAAAGGAGGCTCTTAGTGTATGCATGGCATAATAGTAATACAATAATAATAATGTGGGAAACTGCATTGCCACCCGAGGGATCTATTGTGCTCTCTACTCCAAAAGCTACTGAGCCAGTTCAATTATAGAAATAAACTCAATTATTTGGGATAACATCTGGCAATGAGATTATAAGTACGTCAAAGAAAGATGTTCGTCTAGAGACTAGAGTGTTATATAAGTTATTTGTCTTTAAGTAAGAGTATTCACTAAATGTTTCAGTGTTGGTTAACAAAAAATTTGACAACCGAAGAAGCAGGGTCGTGTTTCCTCATGTGTCATTATATCACGCAATTATTTCTAAGACGTAAAAAAAAAATTTCTATACTTTTTGTACTTGAACTTTAAATGAATCTATTTTATAACCCTTTTTTGGGAGCTCATTTGTAATAGTACTGAAATTTGTATATATTTAGTTCGAACCCAGAGCCAGCCCACTGCAAATTGAAATAAAAAATGAAAATATTGCTGTAAAACTAATATGTATCGGTGAAAATAAGTGAAGCGGGCCACTTTTCCCCCAAACTTCTACGATTTTGATGATTTTTACATATTTGGTAGAGCTACTAGCCAATAGTAACCACGTCAAATTTTATTGCAAAATTGCGATTATTTATCGAGTTATCGATAACTGTAAATTGGGTTTTTCAATAAACGAATAATTTTATTGACGCGCTTTAACATTTTTTCAAATATTCTGAAAGTTTAAACTGGCTACTAAAAGTATGCTACAGAATTTTTTTTATTATTTTAAAAACTGTTGCATACTTTTAGTGCTAAGTTTTGGTACATTTTATTTTTTTAATCCTGATGATCCTAGTCAGGACATTAGAACAAAGTTTTTAAATAATTGTATTGTCATCAGTCCTTGACCCCCCCCTTGACCACCATACGCTAAACGATTTCGTTACATACATAGTACATACAGGTCAATCTAATTTAAGCATGCTAAAAAAAAAGAATTAACTATCGATATTTATCGGTTGATTGCCAATAAATAAACTTATGAAAAAAAAAAAAAAAAATCGATATTAAAGAAAATATATCTGGAATTTAACGAATTCTATCACAACTTAAAAAATATTTTTTTGTAAACTTTTTACTCGGCAACGTGGAAAATATCAAAAACTGACCTGAAATTATTCACAATTATTTAAAGATAAATGACATAGCCGAATTTTGTAAAAAAATTCTGATTTTTTACTAATTCAAACGACCAAAATTCCAAAATTCCAATTCCAAAATTGTTCAGTAAAATTTATTCATAGCTGCCCTAAAATTATTAATAATTACTGCTACTTAAATCTGATTTCAAAAAATACAAACAATTTGCATTTATGAAAAAACATTTTGGCATATTTCACGAATTCTGACTCATCTTATATTTTGTGCGGTTGTTACTTTATTTACATGACAACCCTAAGAATATTGTAAATTGGTTGAAATCTTTGTTTATCCTTTTTAATAAGTCATTATATGGCAATCTTAAATATCTTGTTTTAATTATAAAGTAAAAAACTTTACCATAAAGTAAAAGAACCAAAGCAGAAGATGCTAAGTAGCACGGGGGGCCTATCACCTAGACTAATGCATTGGATCTTTATCACAGACGTGCGGCCAGTGCTACTCTACGGAGTTCTGGTATGGTGGAAAGCCACAGAGAAGACCACATACCTGCACGGGGCTTTAAGGTCCACTCCAACCAAGGCCTTAGAAGCAATACTTGGAGTCCATCCAAATACTGGCACAGAAGACAGCACAACGTCTATATGCAGCAGGGAATATAGCCCTTGCGAACTACGGGCACAGCAAAGTTGAAGGGGTGACAAACAGTAGCACGGACTATATGACCCCAGTAAACAACTTCTCCGGAACGCGTACTCTAATGGGACCTGACGACTGGAAGATCGGTGTGGACCAACGAGCCACAAAAATTTTCACGGACGGATCCAAAATGGAAACCGTCTTTGGCGCCGCGATATACTGTATAGACGCACCCATGGAGGTGTCTTTCAAGTTGCCGGACCACTGCTGCATTTTCCAGGTGGAGTTATTGGGCATAAAGAAGGCTGCAGAGCTAGCGCTCACCCTAGAGCAGAACCGAATAAACATATTTGTTGACAGCCAAGCGACAATCAAATCCATGCAAGCATTTAGCATCAACTCCAAAAGTGTAGATGCACTAAAAACCCAGAAGGAGGTGTGCTCTTCTGGGTTCGCAGCCACCAGGGCATTGATGGAAATGAAATAGCTGACAAGCTTGCAAAGGAAGGAGCCGGATCGAGGCAACCGTCACTTGAGGATCTGAAGATTCCTCTAAGGACGATTAACCACAGATCGGAAGAAGTCGCTGCAGTCAGATCTGACATAAGGTGGTACAACATAACGAACTGCAGGACGGCTCGCACTGTGTGCAAGAAAATAAACAACAAATTAGCCCAGTATATTCTGGAACTCCCAAGAAGAGATTGCAGACTCATAGTGGGCATACTCACTGATCACTGCCTGACAGCAGTTCACGCTAAGAAGCTAGGCATTACCAACAACGATTGTTAGTAGCATATGTTTTTCAAGTCACGGGAAGACTTTAAAGCGTTATAACTTGGAAACTACTAGTGATACTTACACGATTGAAATACCAGTCTTGTGTACTTTTTTGAGATCTACAATTTTTTGATACACACCAAAAACGAAAAAGGGCAAGGGGGTGGGTAAAAATACGAAAAACTGCGTTGTTTTAACTTTGGCGCCATCTACCGCCGAAAATATGAACTTTTGGGTATATCCTCCAATACAAATAAAACTCGAAATTCAATTTTGATCATTTTTTGCCTTGAAAGTTTTTTTGTACGACTTATAGAATTCGAGATAAATGGGCCGACACAAAAAGTGCAGCATTCTCAACAAAGCAAATTAAAACGTAAAAGACCGTTTGCGCTGAGCATTTATTTTTTCGGTTGGTCTGCTGATGCTAATGAGCGAGCGCTCAATCAGTTCGTTCTCAATGTTATGATGTTATTGAAAGAGCGTAACAAGAATTGCTCAATTGTTAACACTCAGCTGAAAACCGAAATAAAGCGAAGCGAAGTGTTATGCTCAGAGAGAGAGCAAGCGTGCATAGTTTTTTCGGTTATGGTTGCGAGTAGACCGCAAAGGAAAAAACGGTCGACTGTTATTTACGAGCTCTGAACCTAACCTAAAAGAACCGAAATATACCAAAAATACTAACACCTTTTAAATTGCTGTACTTTTTACATAATTTGATCTTTTTTATCACCAATTCTAAGGCTATTAAAATTGTTCTGTTTTATTTTTAATTAAATTTATTTATTTTTATAAAAAACAAAATTTATCCAATTGAACAAATTTTGACACTACCATTTGAAAATTTTGAATTTTTACTTGGCAGCCCTAAAGATTGCTCTTGCATTTCTGTTATGTTTTATATGGCGAAATTATTCCATTTTAATTTTATTTATTTATTAATTTAAAACAATGATCTAAGGTCTAATTCACCCTACTGTTTTATGAAATTATTATTGTATCATAATAATTCAATAAATTTAAAAATCATGTAAAACCCAACTTATTAATATATATTTTCTAGTGCTGCCAACAGCTTAAGTCTGACCCATTCGATAATCCCCAAACATACCACTATACCTAACTCTAATGCTGGGCTAGGGCCATTCATAACTGCGCTTCAAAATTCTCAAAACCTCATCCTCATAATCGCATTGAACATTATGCCTCTAATGGCACAGAAAACCACTGCTAATCCTGTGCAAACACAATCTCTAGGTCACAGTAATGACCCACAACAAAAAAAAAGGCCAAAAACCAAACACAAAATGATTATGTTTAACAAATAGAGATACAAATAAATTAAACATATGCCACAACAAAATGCAACAACAAAAACAACATATGCTACATATGCATATATGTAGTACATATTTAAATTATATGCTTTAACAATTTATGCGTCAAAATATGTTGAAAAAAATAAGGGAAGCGATTAGAGTAGGGACACACCGACTTAAAAATACCCTGTATAGTCGATTACTCTGAGCATATTACGCCCCACAATTTGGATACAATTTATTACGAACTTTAGCTTGGCAATGCCTTTTAATGCTTTATTTGTCAAATTTCGTCATTGTTCGTTGAAAGATTCGTAGAAATCTGTTTTGGGGCACTGAGAGTATTATTTTGGTACTATAGATTTAGGTAGGCAAAGGTATTCAAATTTAAAAAAACTCAGATCATCTCATCTCCTCAGATTACACTAGTTTACACGAAAAATGAACCTTCCTAAAAAGGTGTTTTTTAGGGTAATTTTGGGTCGAGAAACACGAAAATGACAACCTTTTTTCTCTTAAGCACCGTTTTCGAGATATTTTCGAAAACATGTTTTTGGGCACTTTTTTCAGTTAATCCTAATATCGCGTGAATAAAATTTTGTATCGACATAAAAGATGATTAGATCGAAAGGTATTGATGTGCTCTATCCAGTGACATATAATATGTACAGATTAAGTAAAAATTATCGAAGTTACAGAAAACCAAAGTCGAAAAATTTTCGACCTTTTTCAAAATTAAAATAAAATACAAATTTACTCAAATGGAAATTTTGCTGTCATATTGATACTCAATAAATAAAAAAATTCAATTTTTTGGAATTTATTTAAAAAATCCATGTGGGAAATTATTCAAAACATATTTAGACCTCTGTGAATAAAGAAACAATTTTTTTGAGAGTAACATTTTTAAAATAAAAAAATATAAAAGCTCACGTACTTGAAATACAATATTTTCTGAATTAAAAGATGGCGTACGTTAAAGTCGGGCGCGGACGACTTTGGGATACCCTGTACCACTGCTTGCTATAAAATCCGGTAAATTGCTTAAGAACACCAAAAGACATTTGATTGCCAAATTAGATTATGATACCTTCATAAACAACCAAAAACAGACGAACTTTTAATCAACAACTTTTCTTCGACCGATCGGCCATATGGGAGCTATATGATATAGTCAACCGATTTTGATAAAATTTGGTACAGTGTTGAAAATCTCTAAAAAACTTCTGAATGCCAAATTTGGTTACAATATCTTCACAAACAAACGAAACTCAACGAATTTTGTGCAAAAAACTTTTTTTGACCGATTGGCCCTATGGGAGCTACATAATATAGTCAACCGATTTTGATAAAATTTGGTACAGTGTTGAAAATCTCTAAAAAATGTCAAATTTGGTTACAATATCTTCACAAACAAACGAAACACAACAAATTTTGTACAAAAAACAAATTTTCGACCGATCGATCCTATGGGACCTATATGATATAGTCAACCGATTTTGACAAAATTTGGTACAGTGCATGGGTACTCTAAATACTTCCAAATGCCGAATTTGGTTACGATATCTTCATAAACAAACGAAGCACAACAAACCGATTTTTTGACCGATCTGCCCTATGGGAGTGCTTGGGAACTCTAAAAAACTATTAAGTGCCTAACTTGGTTACGATATCTTCATAAACAACCGAATTATCCATCTAAAACTTTTGGTTTTTTTCGAGGTCCTCTGAAACACCTCTATGGGAGCTATATAATATAACCCCGATATCAAAAAAATAAAATAAACTTGTCTCCCCTGACATAATAGCGCATCTAATCTGAAAATTTGGTTGCTCTAGCTCTTGCCATCTCTCAGATCTAGGCGTTCATACAGACAGACGGACAGACAGACAGACGGACAGACGGACAGGCGGACAGGCGGACATGGGTATATCGACTTCTCTAGTCACCCTGATCATACTTTAAGTAACTTTGGGGGGTCTCCGACGTCTCCTTCTGTATGTTACATACATTTTCGGCTTGCACAAACTTAATATACCCTTTGTACCATACGGTACAGGGTATAAAAATCATGTGAATCATGTGAATTAAAAACATCTTGCGAATTAAAGTTCCGCAGTCAAATTTGGAAGTCAATTCGGTTGAAAAATCCTTTAACATTTTTTTTCAAAAATTGCTTAAATATTATTTTTTGGAACTTTTAAATTAAAAAATTTCTTAATTGAAATAAAATTTTTTTAAATTGTTCAAAAAATGGGTGAATGTATTCAAGCAATTTAATTTTCTTCGAGAATGTTAAAAAACAAATTATGAAAACTAAAATCTGCTCTCAAATTTGACATTCGGTTAAAAAAAAAAAAACATTTTTCTAATTATGGAAATTTTGCTTAAAAATTCTTTTGTAGCGCATGCTGTGGGATTTTAATAAAAAAAAATTTCTGGGAGTAACAGTTATTTGGGATTTAAAAAAAAATGGTCAAAATGCCAACTCTCCGATTATATTATATAGAAACAACCGATTAGGGAATGTATTAAAAAAATTCATGCAAATCTAAATTCTAAAATGAATTCAGCTACAAATATCTCTGCATTACTTTTTTTTTTAAATAAAAATTCATGCGACTCAAAATTCTGCCGTCAATTGATGCTCAATTCGATTTCGGGATTTTATTATTATAAAAAAAAATTTTTTTAGTAAAATTTATTTAGAATATTAAGAAAAAATATGTAACTGTAAAAAATTACCGTAGTATAAAAATAATCATTCAAACAAAATTCTCCAAAAAAATGTATAAAAGAATTTCCCAAACATACGAAAATTAAATGCAAGCAATACATAGATTATAAGAAGCTTATAAGTCATATTATTCTGCTACCTTTTATACGCCTTTGTTCCGCTGAACAGATGAATCTGTCTTAGTTTCTTTTGAGATGCTGACTTGGATATGTTGGGTAGTTCTTCTTCAGATCTTAAATATTACCTTTTAGGAATTACACTCAAAATTTCTTGTGTGAACTTAATGTACCCATTACCCTTTAGGTACAGTGTATACAAATAAAATAAAAGAACATAAATTCAAAAAGCAGGACAATAACCGCTCACACGCACACAGATGCAAAGCGCTTACACACACACACATTCATACACTCCAACCCATACATATATGTACGCTTACAATATGTCGTCATGATTTTTATGAGCTTGTATTTATATGATTTGCTTATATCCTTTAACAGTTTTCCGTGCACACCCAGGCCATACGGCATTTAAGAGAGACCCAGCCAGCCCCGGAACTCCAGTCAACTCGACGCTCCAACTTAACTTGGTACGCTTGGTCTGTCCGGGATACAAATGGCCAAAATGCAAAAAAAAAACAAAAAGTTGGCCCGGGCAAAAAGACGCCAACAGAAAGTGGAAAACATGAAATACAATTACGTCCATGCATGTGGGCCAAGACAGTGGCGTGAATAGCTTTTTGAGTTGGGGACAATGTCTTCAGGGAATTTTTTATGGTATGGGACGTAAACAAAAGGATGTGTTGAAATATATATTTATAAAGCTGCATGGATTGTTTGAAAAATTTTGGAATATTTGACAAAATTGTCGAATGAGAATAAAATCTTAGTCATATATAAACTAAAATAATTTTGTAAAAATATATTAAGAAAAACGTTAAAAATATTTAAACCAAAAATAGTTGAATGGTTAAAGTGAAATAATGTATTAATTTTTATAATTAATTCCACAAAATTAATACAATACAATACGAAAAATTTATTTAAAAATTAATTAGAAGTATAAAATAAATATAATAATATATGATGTTGCTTCTGTATTAAACAAATGTAATACCCTTAGTTCCCCCACCTACGCCACTGTTTGTCACACACCCTCATACACGCGCACATACTCAACTTGTAGTTGCTCTTATTGCTCTGTATTGTTTAAATGAAATTTATGTTTATTAAATTGCGACAGAGGCACAAAAAAAGTAGCTCAAGTTGCAGCCAGGACATTGCCACGCGGCCAAAAACAAAAATGTCAAGAAAAATAAATAAAACGGAAGAGGAAGCAGAGGAAATTGTTGTAGGGTACGTAGCACAATTTAATACGCATGCAAACAAAAAAATTATTGCCTACTTTTGTGGGCTCGCGCATATGGTGCTATGTACAAGTATATGCCTGAAGTAAACTTTAATGGGCAACAATTTAATGATAACATTGCATAATGATTGAATGATTGTCAGTCGTAAAATAAACAGGAGTAGCAACAATGAAAGAAACCAGCTAGGCCTGAACAAGGTTCTTTTTCCTAGAAAGCTTTATTACTCTGCAATGGTAGTCCAGGTGAGGTGAAAAATTTTAACTTGGTAGGCTATATAGGGCCATTTTAAATCAAAACCATCTAGAGCTTTCTAGGCACAATAATTTTATATAAAGTGAAATTTTGAGAGAAATCAAAAAATATCGAAATAAACTTTTTACGCCCCACATCAGCTGCCTAAACTGTAGCGCCTTCGCACCCTCCCTTCCGGCAGCTTTGGGAGTACGACTTTCCTCCTACACCGCGTCTTCTTCTACGCCGTTCTCGTTTCTTTACGACTTTCCTCCTCCCTCGCGCCTTCTCACTCCCCGTTCTCGTTCCTTTCTAACACTTTTTGCTCACCCTAACAGAATCTCAAAGTTACTCCCTTCGAAAGTCACAATGCCGCCTAAAAAGTTTTACTTCAAAAATATGAAGTATAGAAATATGTCTTAAAAAATTGTTTTTTATAGAGATGGCTTTAGCTTTTGCTGGCTTCATTCAAAACTAAGATTAACTTGGCCTTACATAATGGAGCAGTTTTTGTAGTAAATCACTAGGTTAGTAAGCCCAAGGTTGAATTTAAACTAAGAGTTACAGCTTCATCGGTTTCAAAGAAATTTGGTTCTCCTAACTAATTAAGAGATGAACTAGATTGTAACCAATTAGCTGATTATCTGTTGCCAAAGTTCGTAAGACCATTATTTGCTCAATTCTAGCTCAAAAGGTTCGCAAATATACCACAGTGTCTTCATAGAGTCTTTTGCTAAGCTACCAGTACAATTTTTAGCACTGTTTGCCACACTACATTCAAAATTGTAATAAAAACAACAAAAGTGCTTAAAAATACAAGCAACTCATTAAGTTAATGCAATTTTAATTGCCCGCATTAAATTATGAAAGAGACAATAACTTCTTTGTCTTTCATAATGTCATGGATGCCTCACACCCGCCGCGTTACCCACCATTTGGCCAAAAATTAAATGTCATTAAAGTATTTATAATAAAACCCTTTATTTTTTTTGGCCATAACAATAGAACAAATCATTCAGTCAAGCCTTTGCACTCATTAACTCATTCCACTCATTTAGTGTACTCATTCTACTCAGTCATTTACTCACGCACTCAACTTGCCACTTTTATGGCTTTTTAAGTCATTTGTTTTGCAATTTATGAATCAGGCAAAAGTTGCACGTTACCTGGCATTGCCTGTCATCGAGTCAATATAATGACTCCAAGTTCCACGACCATCATTCTTCATGGAATGCAATATAATCTAAACTTTTTAATTGCCACAACAAATGGGCGCCTCACGTTTTGCAACTTATTATATACAAATTACTTGCCACTCTCAGGCCAAAAGCTCGTCCAATGACCAAACCGTGATGCGGTGACAATCGGCACCCCCATTACTACTACACGGAAAGAAAAAATCAAGAGAAGCTCAGAGAACTTAGTTCAACTTGGCCATACTCATTTGTCAATAACTCTTTCGATATCAAGCTGAAGAACAAACCAAACATTTTTTTTTATTTAAGTTATTTACGTATATTTTAAGAAAATAAAAAGAACATATCTCTGTATATCCATGTGCCTTTAATAAAAAAAACATGATGTAATATTTAAACTGAATTAAAAACTCTAGAACCAAAAAATACTTTTTGAGTTTTCCTCTTTAATCTTAACGATATTTTTAGATATGATAGATATCCTACAATAGATATCCAAATTCCGAATTTTTATCGAGATTATATTGAGGTAGACTTTTCTTAAACAATTCTCCATTTATTTTAATTTATTTAATTTATTCAAAGAATCAAGTTAAGATGAACATTTTTGGATCTACCCTTTTGTGCTAAGAGAGTAATAACATTTACCACAAATTTTATTTATTTTAGAAGATAAATCTTATATTCGATTTTTTTTTTTAAAATTTTATTATTTACGTAATTTTTAAAAAAAAACTTATATAATAATTTTATAGATCTTTCCAATTGACGGGTGGTGTATACTGAGGGGCTTCCAAATGCCCGTCCATCAAAAGCCAGTTTGGTCATTTACAGCATTACCAACATAATTTGGTGTAAGTGTATTTCTAGCTTATATCATGCAATCAAACTTGAATAATCTTTTTTAAGATAAAACTTTAAAGATGAACAAAATTTGGTTTTAAAAAAAATTATTTTATTTTTATAAATTTTTTTTTAATTTTAACTTTGAAATTGCAAAAAATTTTGCTTAAAAAATAGATTATTTTGTTTTTATTAATTTTTTTTTAATTTTAAATTTAAATGTTTTTTTAGTAAAGAGAGTTATGTGCGTGTACCTACTTACTAACAAAAACGATAATATAAAAATTCGCTTACTTCTATAAATGAGCAAGTTAAATTAATTTTTAATGACTGATTTTGTAAAAAATTTTAGTACATTTACACCAATTTTAAGCATTTTATATTACAAATTTTTTTTCATTTTTTAAAATATAGTGACCAAATTTATGCCATTTATATTTTGCCTAAGACTCAACATTTGTGTGAAGTTTGATCAAAATTGCTTCACTATTTCTTATAGCTACCATAGAAAAATTGAACCAATTGCCTGCGCAGCCAAAATCGTGCACTTCTTTGCGACACCTTGTAATATTTACTCCACAGATCTACAACGTGTATGAACAAGTCAGTTCAAACATGTTTGTTGAAAATGTGATCGCAGTCGAACGCGCTTTCGCCAGGTTTGAGTTCGTTCTCATAGCACACAAAGCTATGTGTGATTTTGAGTTCGATCAGGTATGAGACACAACATTTTAGTTTTCCCATTTCGATTTTGATTTTATTTTTATATTGAAAACAATTTGCAATAAATTCATTAAAAAAATATACGTTTTTTTTCAGCTTACAGCAGTGGTGGGCAAAACTCATACAAACAAACATATCTTTGTGTGAGTAAGCAGCGCAGTAAGCAAAAGCGCACGAGAGAGCAAGAAGCGCAATCAAGCAAAAACGAGAGAGAGACTTCACACACGTGAGCCGACTGCGCTGCGACAGATTTTGGTGCTCTATCCTCGCGAGTTATGTAAATTCGGAGATTGCCCACCACTAGCTTAAGCAACCAAATTTCTGAGTGAGTTTTTTCTCTACGTGTACGTACCGACGAATTGAGCCCTACTGCCTGCTGCCGCTGCCTTCACCTTCGCCGCTTCCGTTCACTTTTGTGCTCTCTGTACGGTTCCGCCAAGTTTAATTGTGCGGCCAGGCTGGCGGGTAATAAAATTATTTTACGACGTTGTTGTTTTCCTGTACCCCCTCCCAAGCCCACCCCCGCAAACTTGTCGTCAGCTGCTTTGAAGCGTATCAACTTCAAGTTTAAGTTGATTTACGCCACACTGCGTACTTCTCGAACTTGTGGTTGTTGTTTTTGTCGTTGCTGTTGCTTTTGTGTTTTTTTATGACTGCATTTCAGTGTTGTATGTCACAGCGAAAATTTGTGCTCTGTTTTTCCCATTGTTGACTTTTCGTGGCTGCTGCAATTGCACAACACTCGCCCTTAAGCTAACTTGCACTAAGCTTCCTTCATGTGGAAGCCACAAAAAAAAATACAAAAACAAAAAGTATTATGTCAATATGAGCATACAATACAAATAAGAAGAGCAGCAAAAAAAAGTAACACAATGCAGGTGAGAGCAAATAGAGTTAAGAGCTAAGTTGGTGGGGGTATGAGAAAATACTTCTTATATCGCGTTTCTACACAGATAACTCGACTGATTCGCTTTTAACAAAATTAGTCGATGCCAGTGTTGAGCAATATATTTTTTTCGTGTACTTTTTTCAAAAACTATCGATATTCACATTTTTTTTGCTGTTCTCGTTTAAAATTAATTCATGTTTTAAGCCAATTTTTTTTCAAAAATGGCATTGCCTTTTAAAGTAGCTAAATAATAATAATTTCCCTGACTGACTATTTAGTCAGTCGCCCCTGGGAGGAGCATTGGGGATCTCTATTAATAGCTGTTCGAAGAGAACAGGGACCTACACTTTATAGCCGAATCCGAACGGCGGTGTCTTGAATTAATAGAGACTTTCTTAGGCAAATAGCATCTTTGAGATAGCGATGCCAGTGCTAGGAAAATGTACCAGTGCTACGGCGGAGATTCGAACCACCGACCTTCGGTTTGTAAAGCGAGTACGCTACCACTACGCCACCGATGGCTACAAAAAAAAGTAGCTTAGGATTTTATAAATTTTGAGAATATTTAAAACTTAAAAAATTAATACTTATATTAAAAAGAATATTTAAAACTGAAAAAAAACAAAAAAAATTTAAGATTAATACAACCACATAAAATTATAGTTTTTTCTAAGTCGGGAACGGGACTATACTTCTTAAATATTTTTTGGTAGTCGGTATCCGAAGTCTGTTGCATTGCATTAATCTAAAAACTTTAATTACTTTTAATCTGGATCTTTAGATCTTGTTCTATTGTGTCTCTATGAGATGCAAAAAAAAAGAAAGCATTTGGGAATAAAATCTGAATTCTATTTTTAAAACCGATCATCTGGAAAAATGTATAAGATGGGACAAACCACAGAACATAATTTTTTTATTTTTACTGTGTCATTAAATTCATAAATATCAAGCTTCCATTGAGCAAAAACTCCCATACAATACTAGCTAATTTTTTCCTTAATACTCTAAGAAAAGTTCTCGCGGCAAACTTTTAAGGGAAGTTGACATTCTAGAAACAAAAATTTGATTTTTTGTCGGGTAAAATTATTGTTTCATCATAATTATTTATTTTTTTTAAATAGAAAATGCTGGAAAGCCTAAGATTCGACACGGTGCAGAGAAGTAACATGTACTTGTCGTATACGCAATGTTAAGGAATTGGTGAAAAAGTGTGTGCTGTCGAGTCATGTTTAATAAAATTGAATTTAATAAAATTGAAAAAATAATTAAATTTATGTTGCATCATAAATTTTTATTTTATTATATATATTATATATTTACATTCGACAGGGTGCACAGAAGTAATGTGTACTTGTCGTATACGCAATGTTAAGGAATTGGTTAAAAAAATGTTTTTCAATAAAATAATGTATCCTCCACAGATGAGTGTGTGCTGTCGAGTCATGTTTTTATATTTTTTTATTTAAATTAAATATATGTTTCAGCATAAATTTGTTTTGTATTTAAAAAATAAAACAAGCTGGAGAGCTTAACATTCGACGGTGTGCACAGAAGTAACGTTTACTTGTCGTATGCGCAATGTTAAGGCATTGGTTAAAAAAATGTTTTTCAATAAAATAATTTTTTTTTTTTAAGTGAGATTCTAAAAATAATTCATATTATGTTTCATCATAAATTTTTAATTTTTTAAAAAATAGAACATTTGACAGAGTGCACAGAAGTAACGTGTACTTGTCGTATACGCAATGTTAAGGCTTTGGTGAAAAAACCTTTTTGCAATAAAAATAATTTAAACTCTAAATAAATTCTAATATTTTAAAAATATTATTATATTATCATCATAAATTTGTATTTTATTTAAAAAATAGAACAAGCAATGTTCAGGCATTGGTTAAAAAAATGTTTTTCAATAAAATAATTTATCCTCCAAAGAGTGTGTGCTGTCGAATCGAGTCATGTTTTTATATTTTTTTATTTAATAAAATTGAAAAAATAATTAAAATTATGTTGCATCATAAATTTTTATTTTATTATATATATTATATATTTACATTCGACAGGGTGCACAGAAACAATGTGTACTTGTCGTATACGCAATGTTAAGGCATTGGTTAAGTAAATGTTTTTTAATAAAATAATTTATACGAGTCGTGTCGTATTTTGTTTTTATTTTTATTTACTAAAATTTAAAAAATAATTTAAGATAATAGAAATGTGTAAAACTCAAACATTTTGCAAGCCTTATATTTTGATAGAGTTTAAATTTGAGTAAATTCTTACTTTTTATTCTACTTTCTTTTTATATATTGATTGTAAACTCACTTCATTTAATGAAAAAGCTTCAAGTTACAAGTCTCCATTACCCAGAAGCAATTAGATGGTAGCTAAAGTAGAGCTGCTGATAATTTGTAACATGCCAACAAGTTTCCTAGTTAAAAGGGTGCTTCGTCTGGAATTATTATTATCTGTTCCTGAATAATTTATGTCCCAATCAACAGAACATTTGAATTCCAAACGTTTCCGTAAAGCTATTTGGGTATTAATGCTATTTGCATTTTTATACCCAAAACCCAAAAGCTGCCTGAGCTCTTAATCTTAACATTAATCGATTAATCGAATCTAAATTAACAAATTTTTAATTCGCCAACGCAACGCAGTTGAGCGCAAACTGTTCCTAGACCGAACATAACTTTCAATTAGCGCAATTTTCAAGCCAAATTTAACCTCACTTATTGCATATATTGTACATCCATTTTCATTCCAAGTTGCCACATCAAGCATGATAAGCCCAACTCCAAAAACGATTTACAACTGCCACAGAAAATTAGCAGCTTTAAATTACTTAAGCTGAAAGCATAAAATATGTCAGCTACTTAGAGCAGCATAAAACAGCAGCAAGAGTACACGTTGGCGTATACGCAATATTCAAACACTACCAACTTTTGACTTGAAAAAGAAGGCATAAAAACAAGAAAGACCAAGAAATAAAGTATACAACAAGAAAAAAAAGAAAAGCAAGTGATTTATGTGCATTTGTGTCTTAAATTTAGTTTCGTAGAGCCAGCGAGAGATTGGGCGCGAGAGAGATGCGGATACCAACAAGTTAATTTCAGCTGCAGGTCATAAAAATGTTAACAAATTTTTGAAATTCATGAACGGGCAACATCATAAGGATTTCTCAGCTAGAAACTAAGTGCAAATAGCGCGTTGGATATACATAGATGCGATGGAAGAGTTTGAGGTGTAAGGTGTGGGAAAAGGGCAAGGTTATGGCACTAAATAAATCAGCGAATAAAATTTAGAGCTGCGCGTTTTTGAAGGGTCGTATTAAATTCTATATGAGCGCATAACTCGCTAAAGATGGCGCTGTATGTGTGTGTAAGGATACTTGAAATTTATGCGCCAGCTTGAGTGTGTCTAGAAGTGTCAGTGTGTGTGTGTGTGTATGTATGTGCGCATATGTCTGTGGCAAAGTTGAAATATGCCACATCCCACAGTTAGAAAAAAAAAAAGTAAGGCCATGTGTCGTGTGTGCAAAAAGCGTTGCATACTTTTCAGTGTAACACGTGCTGAAATTTAAATCTTTTAAAGGAAGTTGGGGAATTTGTCAGTTTTTGGTTGCGGATATGCCAGCAACTTTGCTAAGGTATATCATTATTAGGAAGACTGAAAATATTTCAATATTTATCTTTGGATTTAAAAAACGGCGTTCAAAAGCTTTACAACGCTCGCAATATATTTTGAACTTGTCAGCAGATTACTTTAGCCTTGACAGTTAGTTTAAAAAGATATCTAGCATACAGAGGCACTTGATACTTAGATTATATTGAATTCGATGCTAGTTGAGAACAAGATATCTTAATCACTACAATTTTAATATTTTTTTATGTCAGTCTTAGACTGGTTGGTCTACGGTGTGATATAGCCATCAAATTACACTCTTCATTTTCTAGCCAATACGATATAATTGGTTCAAATGAATAAGAACAAAAATTTTTTTACCCTGTACCGTATCGTACAAAGGGTATATTAAGTTTATGCAAACCGAAAATGTGTGTAACATATAGAAGGAGTCGTCGGAGATCCACCAAAGTTACCGAAAGTATGATCAGGGTGTATGGACGCCTAGATCTCAGAGAAGGTAAGAGTTAGAGCAACCAAACTTTCAGATTAGATACCTTATTATTCCATAGGAGACAAGTTTATTTTATTTTTTTGATATCGAGGTTACATTATATAGCTCTCATAGGGATGTTTCAGACGACCTCGAAAAAAACCAAAAAAAAAATTAACGAATGCCATCTTTATTTTAATGCATTTAATGGCAGGTAGAAGAGAGGAATGTCAACGCCCTGGAAGAATGGCAGGTCCCGAAACAAGTCTTGAAATATTCGCAAAAAATTTGGATTAATTGCCAGTTTATTTAATTTAAATATTTAACAATCTACGACTTTTTAATTTTTTTGCCAATTTTCATTCAAAAACAACTTTCGGTATTTCAAGATAGCTTAAGAGCCAAGAAAAGTTTGTTTTCTTGGATGCGTAACAAACATCAAAATGCTGAAAAAATTTTAATTTTTGTAATAATATCTGCTGTACATTTTTTTAATCATATCAAAAATACCTTGTTGACTCATTGTCTAAATCTTTTAAAAATAGTTTATATTATTTATTAAAAATAACATTTATCCTTATATTCGTCCTTTGCGACAATTCTATATTTTGTTACATTTAACGCCTTTAAATATGCGGCACTCACTGTAATACTTTCTTATAAGTTGCATTCACTCACTATGACTCTCTCAGACTGTCACGATTTGGCTGTCGATATGCCTGACTACGTATCCTAATTGTTAAGAACGAGCTCGCTGTACCTAACACTATCCCTATCACCTACTCACCACTTACACCTATGCACTAATACATTTCCCTACTCACTAATACTAAATAATAACTAGCGCGCCAATCTAAAGGCCGCTATACTTTTACTAGTATTGGTGAGAGTAAGCGCGCCTTCACCGCTACTCTCACCTAGCAACTACTTAGTGCCCTATTGCCAAATTAGGAACAATGTTGTGAGGCGGCAAATTGTCTCCTCACAAACTAAAAGAATTGTTTTAAATAAAAATGGTGGCAAAGATATTTTTGAATCTTTCTTACACCAAATCAATTTCATTCATGTTTACACCATTTATAGATGGAACTAAAAGACTTGTTTTAAATAAAAATAGGGGCAAGGGATCATCCATAAACTACGCAATGCTCCAGGAGGTGGGGGGGGAGGGGTTTCTGGCGAAGCGTCGCGATCATATGGAAAATCTTTAAAAACATTCTGACACTGTGTCACAAGGGGGACGGTGTATTTTGACGAAAATCAGCGTCACGTAGTTTATTTAATTTAATTTTTATTCTATGGCATTAATATTAAGTTTTAACAGAGAAAATAAATGTATACAGAGTTTAGCTGACTTAGCTTTTCAGCTGAATGGTTAATCTTAAAAATATTATATCAAGTTTGCAATAACAATATTAATTTGTTAGGAAAATTGGAAAAAACCAACATTTTTTTTTAATTTAATAAAATAATACAGAATAAAAAAAAATGGCTAATTATTTTTTTTTATATTTCTAAATTGTTTCAACTGATATTTTTTTTTAATTTTTAAAAATGGTTCAACAATATTTAAGTTTAAGTTTAACAATTTGCTTTATTTATACAATAGGAGTTTTCGTAAAGCTAGCCATTAAAAATTACAGAGTTAGATATAAAAATCTGGTTGGTGTATTGTCGTTGTGTAGTCAAGATTCAACAATTCAAAATTTTTAGGAATTTTTTTTTTGCATCGAGACTTTTCAAAGTCCTTTGGTGGCGGCTAGACCTTTTCATAACGTTCACTTGTTTTAAAGACATGTTAGTAAAAAATTAATAACAATCAAATTTTTTTTTTAATTTAATAAAATAATACATAAAAAAACGGTTTGCTTTTTTCGTATCTAAATTGTTTCAACTGATATTTTTTTTTAAATTTTCAAAAATGTTTCAACAATATTTTCTTGTTTATTCAGATTCGAATTAGTTAAGCTTAAAACCTAAAATTTTAGTCTTTTTTTTTGCATCGAGATTTTTTAAAGTCCGTTGGTGGCAGCTAGAACCTTTTTTTTATATTTCCTTAAAAAATCTTTCTATAATTGATAAAAATTATTGTTACTTTGTATTAAGGTTTTTTTTTACTCCCATTTTCCTTATTATACCCTTTTATATATTATTACACTAAAACGCATCATGTAAAACAACATATATAAATTTCTCAGATGAAAAGCGACAGCTCAACACTGTAAATAATATTGTTCATATACTAGCTTAAGAAAATTTGTATATTAAGGGAATTAAGCAATAAATAAATAAAAATAAAAATAAAAATTATTGTTACTTAAACTTACAATTTTTTCTCTTCTTTTTAGAAAAAGAAACCTTCAGCAAGCGCTACATATTCATTAATATGGTAAGTAGCATGTTTTCTATATGAAAAGCTTTTCTTTATAAGCCGCTGTCATTTAATTAAATCCTTTTCTTAATGGAACCCCTACTGAACACAGATTTATTTTATAAGTTTTGTTGTAATTTGCCTGTATTTTTTTGTATTACCAAAGCACTGCTAAAATCTCCTTCAAATTAGACAGTTCTATTTGGAAACGAAATTTTTCAATTTTCGAAATCCTTTTGCTTTTTGGCACGTGTGCTAAATAGTATTGTTTGCAATGTCTGGTAATTTTCTGTTTGTACAATATTTGCGCGCAAATTGCGCACAATAACACAGAGTACCAAGAAAAACACAAAAAAAAAAAACAACAACACGAACCACAAGTAATAATCATAATAATCATAAAAACAGCGAAACAGGCAACACCAAAAATATTAAGAAGAAGAAGAAGTAGCAAGTGAATGAAAGATGAAAAGGCGCGCCCAAAGCTGGATCTTCTTCAAAGCAGAGAAAGAGAGCATTGCGCCTTTGAGTTATGTTGATTGCATGAAGGACATGCGGCTACGCGGATCCGCCCAATACGCCCACAGACAGCGCAGCGCAGCTGTTGCTGCTACGGCTGCTGCTTCTTCTTTCGCTGCTACTATGGCTGCCGCTTCTGCTACAGATTCCTCACTCTGCTCCGCTCTTATCTTGCTTTTGCTGCTACTGCGACATGATTTAATTAAAGTCTACATGTGCTAAGTAGATTTTATTTTTCTTTTACTTTTTGGTTCATAAGGATCTGGGTCGTTGGTCCTGGTAGAGCTACGTGTATTACTTACTACTACGTAGTACACACTGCGTATACGTAGTGCGTTGGCGGTAATTGATTTAGGCATTTACTGCATTAAACGCTGGCAGCAAAACTCTTGGCCATAAATAATACAGACAGCGTACCACGTTGCGTATGAATTATATTTGATTTAGCTGAAAGTTGCCCCTAGAGGGTGTCTAACACCAGCAGCGTCATCTACTTCTTTTTTCTTTATTATGTGTAATATAATGTACATACATTGCATTTAATTTACTCAATGTTGTTGTTACAGTTAGCTTCTTCAGCTTCTCTTTTTATTTGTTTGTTGCTTTATGATGGCGCATATTACATTAAGTTTGCCTTTTTGTACTCTCTTCTTCTTTTACATAGAGACATTGACATGACTTTGCAGTTTACTTTGTTCAGTACTGATAAGCAAAGTTTTTTTATGCTTAACATTATAATATAATAAAAAATATCAAAATTGTGGTTAGACGCGTCTTAATTAGCTGTATGTGCTGCTTTGTGGTAAACTTCTATGAATCTTTTTCTTAAATTTTCTAAATTTCAATATTGGCTCAGCACGTATAGATGATGTTAGAATCTATGCTAAAAAATTCTTTATTATTATTCTTTATCAAAAACATTTCTAATTTCTTTAAATTTCAAACTATTTTATATTAAGCAAAAATATTTTTAAATAAGCTAACGAACACTTTCTACAGCCTAAACTAATTTCTATAATGCAACTAGCATTCTTCAAACCGATAAGACCATCTAATTAATTTAACTTATTTTAAGTACTTATGCAAATAATATGCTTCTCTCATTAAAAATATTAAAGTATATGCATCAAGAATGATTTTTAGTAAATTATTACCAAGTACATTAAATTTGTAATCTTAGAAGCCAGCAAGCTATTTATTTTAATTGGCACTTTGATTTCAAGTTCTAATAAGATTTATAAACATTTTTGTTGTTTATTTAAATAATAGGTAAATGTTACAGACTGAAACTAAGAAATACTCGTTTAAAAGATATTTCTCAGAAATTATAAATCAAATACTTGGAAACGTACAATAACAAACTCTATTGTATGTATTTTAGCCAAATTAAAGTCAAATATAAACAAACGCTCAAAAGCAGAAAATCACTAGAGATGAGCACTTGAGAAACTATTCGAAAGCTGAAGAAGGATTTAAAATACATAAGAGTTATTCTTAATCAAAAGTATTTATGAACATTGTCTATTATGGTTACATTATAACTTGATATGGAAAAAACGCAAAACTCTAAAAAGAACTTAATTTATTATTTGTAATTGCATACACTGCAGTAAGCACATCATCGTTGATTTTATCCGATATTCGATTATAATAAATTATTAATTAAAATGTTTTTTCTTCCTATTTTGCCAATAGGGCGCTATAATACTGCTTGAACTGCTTGGTGAGAGTAGCGTTGTAAGCACGGCTTACTCTTACCAACACTGCTTGCACTGCTGTAGGCGCGGCTTACTCTCTTCAATACTAGTGCAGGTATAGCGGATGTGTGTTTGGCGCACTCTAAGAGTGTTAGTATTAGTGCCTAGGTGTGCATGTAAAGATGGTGATGGGGATACAATAAAATACAGTGTACTTGGTCTTATGCATTAGAAATGATAGTTAGACAAGCAAAGTGCCATTTGGTATTTGAACTGTGGGTTTGGGACTTGGCTGCAGTTGGTGCCTATATAAAGCGGATTTGAAGCCAGGTCTGAAGTCAGTCTATCTTCGGCAATTGCGCAGGGTAAGAAATAGATTAAGAATTTAAGCCGAAAAGTGAATCGCGTCAACTAGAAGTGAGAACCAGATTAAAGAGACTTGTGATATTGAGCGTACGTGGACGAATTAAGTGTGGTAAAAAAAAATTGTAAATTTAAAGCAAGTTGTATTTTTAAAAATATGTATCAGAAATCTCAAATTCGTTGTGACATTTTTCCGAGACAGAGCTGAACTGTCCCAGTCGTGTTCTGCACACACTAGATGTTCGTTACAACTTATGCAAACTTAAGATGTAACTTCAAAATTTTAGAAAATATAACTCTTTGAAATTAGAGCGGGCAATAAAAACAAAAATTACTAAATTAAAAAAAAAAATAACGACGATGGCTTGCTAGCCGTTCATTATATCGTCTGACATGACAAAGAGGTCTTAAGTTTTCAGTGTCTCCTATTCTGCGTTTAACTTTAAAACTTTCAAAAATGGTCATGGTCTGGTCAGAGAAAGCCCCTTTGTCGAATATTTTTGGGGAGTTATATAAGCGTGAAAATTATGTTTGGAAAATCAGTTCCACTGGATTGACTTCAAAGCTTCAGCTCCTTCAGAATCGATTTTTTTGATAAATTCATTTGTTAGATATAGTCAGCTTAGGTGAAAAAAAAAATGCTTTACTAATGTAAGACTCTTCAAAGCAACACATCAAAGCTTAGACTCTTTGAGAATATTAGAAACAAATCAATTTTTGTAAATGCTGTAGAGAAATATCCAGAAAATGTCAGCAGAATTTAACAAATGTCAGTTTATATTTTTAAGACAAATAAATAAAATAACGTAATATTTTCGCAAAATTATTCATTAACTAAAAATAAAATACAAATTAGTAATTGAAAAAAAAACTATATATTAAATAAAATATACAAAATATTAAGATAATTTATGCACAAAATAGTAAGTTATTTTTAAATATGAAAATAGATAAGTACTTGAAAAAAAAAATGTAATTTTCATTTAATATTTTAAACAAAATATTTATTTTTTTAAATTATATGCGAATTGGTAATTGAAAAAAAAGCTTATACAAATATATAAATTATATATAATAGCGAAAATAAGTGAAACGAGCTACTTTTTTGGTCGACCTTTTTTGATTTTAATGATTATTACATATGTTGTAATTCCGATTTTTTATCGAGTTATCGATAACTGAATATTGGACTTTTCATTTTTAGAGTTTTTTTTGGCAAGCCATACCTTCTAAACGAATAAACATATCAATATAAATTTGCGTGGTTACTATTATCTAGTAGCTTTATAACATAGGTCGACTAAAAAAATTGCCCCGCTTCACTTATTATTTTCACCGTTAATTTTATGCACAAAAAAATATATAAAAATTGTATATATTCTGATGGGTAACACCCGTCTAGCAAAGCTACAGCTAAACCGGCTGGATTGGCGATTTCAAAATAAGCAAACTGCAATTAATAAAACTTAATGTAGAATTTTTCACAAAAAACCAAAAATTTATATAGTTATATAAATAAATATTTAATATATATTAAACACGCTTTATGGTTACACGATTTATTACTCAAGGTTGCTGGAAAGATTTTTATGACCTTTAATTTGTCGGATATGGGCCACCCCGAATGGTAAGTAAATAACATCAAAAAATTCACGAAAAAAATTATGAAAAAAATTAATGTATTTTATATGAACCGGCTTTTTTTATGATATATAGACGTATTTTTTGTAGTAACGAAACATACATGTAGACAAAATATTTAAGTGATAGGAGTAAACTTTCACGCTTTTTACAGTACCTAATTCAAGTGATTGACATTAAACCGCCAATCACCATTTTACTCCACCTACAAACATATTAAGGAACTTCTTTTCAAAAACTTTTCTTTAAATCTAGACCGCTGACATGTTCCACGCAGTTTAGTACAGCTCCGCACTCTCTGTGTACACGCAAGCTTGCAATCGCATCACGCTGTCATCGCTAATGCACGCGCACACACTTTCACTAATTTACATCTATGTATCTATGAATGTGCTTTGAACTTACCTATAGGATTAATCTGCTGCTGCTGCTGCTGCTGCTGCTGCTGCTGCTGCTGCGATGTCGACGGCTGCAGCTGTTGTGCATCTGTGTCTATTGACTGTGTGTCTGTTGACTGTTCTATTGCAGTGTTGTCTACTGTTAAAATTGCCGCATTTACCAGTGTTGGCAATGTTGTTAGCAGCCAAAACCAAAGTAAGCTGTTAAACATAAGTTGCAACTTGCATCCAACAGATACAGCCATGTTGTTAGTGTTGTTGTTAGACGAGCAGTCTTCTTCCTTAGTCAAATTTATTGGTTACTTGAGTTATATTATTTGCCTTTATTGTGGCTAAAGTCTTCTAACCAATACTTGATTAGAGGCATTTGATGCATTAGAATAAACGTGTTTTGTGTTTAGACACAATTATTTTACATTTGCGTTTATTTTCACATAATTCCTAGCAACATATGCTACTTATGTATAAGTTTTACGATATACATATTTATGTGCATCTATGTAATTGTATATTTGCTTGAGTTTTGAAGTTGACAGAGAGATGCTTGCTGCAAGTAAAGTAAAGAAAAATATTTATATAAGAAATTAGTACAAAGTTGCTTTACCATGTTGAAAATGTATCTTGTAAATTATTTGATGTGAATATATGAAGCATTCATTCGGCACTTAATGAGTGCGCCTGAATGCATGCTACAATAATTTAAGATTAGTTCTGGCACAATGCTAACAAAGTGTTACAGAAATGCCTTCCTTAACGACTAAGATTATTAGTCAAACAAATAAAATTGTTAAAAATAAAACTGTGTGATATATGACACAAAAATTTTTTACGCATATGTGCACAATATCTAAGGAAATACAGGAAGTGGAAAAACATGACAACAAAATTCTTAACGCAATCTAATATTTATTGGAGCACGAAAAAATGTATGTTCCGGAGTCTTTTTCAATGCGCTCGTTAACTGAAAAAACGCAATAATTTAATAAAATTAAAGTTAAAAAAACTGAAAAAAAAATTTGGGATATCCCATTTGGGATTTTTTTTTTTATATGAAGTTTTTTCATTCTGTGCGAAAATTTTAGAAATGCGTATGGGCCTTAAGCCCGAACAGTATTCAAAAACGAACGATCAAGAGCCATATAGGGGACCTGTTAGGATCTAGAGGTAAGAGAATATCAGATACGATTTCAGTCCAAAATCCCTACAGATAAGTTTAACTTTCAACTCATACATGGTAGTTGATAACTGTTTAAGAGTATTTCCTTTGGCACCTCTGTTATTTATTACTGCTTATTATAACGGCATTACAATTACAGCTACATGTTAATTTGATGTAATTTGCTTATTGTCTGGCTGTTTGCCAATAACAACAACAACAACAGCAAAAAAAAACAACAAAGAGCTGTTCGCGATTGCTTAACAAACAGCTCATTACGCAATTAAAACAACAACAAATAAAGAACTTTATGTATAATTTACATATGATACCCTTTGCATATGTATGTGTACATCAATGTTTGTAAGTGCATAAAAGTGTGTTTGTGTGTGTGTGTGAGTGCATTATCTGATGGCTTGCGGTGAATTCAAAGCGCATTTGCAACATTTAAATGCTGTGATTACACTAGTTAACAAATTTTATAAAATTTTTGCCCAGTAAAATGGCATACTAAATCCGAAAATGCTGTTCAAAAATTATTTCATGGAATGGATTTCGAGATATTTCGAAAAAAAACATTTAAAAGCGAATATCTCTGCTTTTGCTAAACTGATTTTGTTAATTTTTTTTAATTTTTGAATTACACATCGATTATACTTGAAACATATTTTTGTCAAATTTACATCTTGGACGCTATTTATGCATTCATATGAAATTTTTCGGTATTTTTTTTAAAAAAAATTCTATTTCAAACGTAAATTTAGAAATAAAAAAAAATTTTTTTTTATAATTTTCGGTTTTAACGTGTCATTTTATTTCGGAAACGAGTAAAACATGTTGAGGATAAATTTTGCTTTAAACTAGTGTTATCTGCAAACTGAAAATGCAGCTGTAGCTGTAACATACAGTGGGCGACAAAAGTATTTTGACAAGAAAAAAATACTACTAACACTAGTTCCAAAAAATATGCCCTTTTTTGTCATTGCCGTAATGAAAGGCGCTTACTAAAACCAAAAATAAAGTCGAAAACTTAGACTTTTTTTTTAATTTCGGAACTTGTGTTTTATTTGATAATATAAACAATTGGGCAGTTCACTTTGTCCGGCATAAATGCCTTCAGGCAAGAATGCCCCAGCAACGACATGAGCAACCCTTACAAAGAGGCAAAAAGGTAAAAGTGCGCAATCGAATAGTAACCACTTCCACTCTGATGCCCAATTAACAAAGCGAGTAAAACCAAACAGCTGTTTACATGTATCATATTTTACATACAGCTGTTTAGTTTTCTAACACATTAGAAGCATTAAATATGGTGGATATTTAAGCTTTTTACAACACTCTTCTTGGCAAGAATGCCATACGTTTCATACTCAAGGGTTTGGGTCGGGCGTAAATGATAATTTTTTAGTGTAAATTGTTATTGGACATTACCATTACCATTGTTGCGAGAATTCGTTTCCGTACTTTCAGAGCACTTGCCGCAGTAACACTTTAGGTTTATTTCCCAATATTTATTAATCAAAACGTGTTAAAAGTATATATATGATAGTGCAAGATATGTAGTTATGTATATGTACAGGCAAAATGAATGGGATAAATGAACAATAAGCAATGCCGCTACGGACAAGAGATAGTGTGTGGTGTGTGCGGTGTGCGTGTGCTTTAAAAAATTACGTCTGCTTCTCTCGCTTTGACGATTGCCACTGGCTGGTCAGTGCTGCATGCACAAAGCGGAGTTGAGAACATATGATGTTACGGTTATTTTGGTGATGTTGCTTTGTTGTTTAACTGCTGCTTTCAGTCCGATTTAGGCTGGTCCCAAAAATTAGCAGCTTAGTTGTAAATTTCAGCAACAACCATTGTACATTTATGTCAGACAAAATGAAAAAACCCATTGAATTTATTTCAGAATATTAGAAAGCTCTGCCCGCCACTTCTTTCGCTCGTTTATCTTCGCGGCGGTAGCGAACCCACACCAAATTATAAAATTTTTCATAATTGTCCAGTAAGAAACAAAAAAAGGAGTCACGACAGGCTCTAAAATTTTCCACAAAGTTAACCAAAAAAAATTTTTAGGTACGAAAAAAAACTTTTTTATTGTATGGAAAAATAAAAAACTATTTTTATACAAAGTTTTTCTTTTTTGTACATTTTCAATCATCAAAAATTGTATTTTAATTGCCTTTCTAGAATTTTTACAAGTTAATTAATAATAATATAATACGAATATAAATTCGTCCGTGCTCCGGAAAACGAATCCGAACATTTTATTCGGATTGTTTTTGAAACCGAATGTTTGGTACTACCAATTTCACCAAACCGAATTTTACATGTGGTTTGAAACCAAATGTTTTATTGCAAGAAAAATTAAAACGAATCGGCAAAATTGGTTAAAAAAAGTACACATTTTATTCTGAAATAATTTTATAAATATTCTTTGATATTCTTCTCAACTCAAAAAATAGCATGCACAGCCAAAACGAATTTTTTTTGTGTTCGTGTATGTGCACATATCATGCACGAACACATGACGATAAGTGCGACAGGGTTCCCAATTTATCGGAAAAATAAGGGAAATATACGAATATATCAAAAATAAAAAGGGAAATATCGACAAAAAAAATTAAAAAATGAATCCGAACGAAATTGTTCGGTTGGGTTTTTTCGTTTTCCGAAGCTGATTAAATAAATACATAAGTTATATAGTTTATTTTCAAATATTGATTAATAGATTAATCTTTACTCTTAAGAATCAAAATTTACTTTCCTTAGTTACTCAACGACCGTGATACAACGTGCTGTCAAAAAACTTTTGCCTCTCAGTGTAAAGTGTGTGTGAGTGTATTTTTGAATGTGTCTGAGTGTGTGTGTTTGTGTGTGGACTGCATTTCCCGTCAAGTTGGTTATGCTCCATGTTGATGTTGTAAATTAATGCAGCAAGCATAAAATTTCATTGCTATTATTATTGTTTACGCAAAAATTAACATTTTAATTGGATTTTTGGCCATTTTTTTGGGTTTATGGACCAGAGACATGAGAGACTCAACTAGTGAACTCAGCACCATAACCTCCAACCACTCTCTCAGAATAATTGTTGATGCTTCAAGCTTACGCTCGACAGGTTCGGACTATCTCTCTTACCCTCTGTATATCTCTCTGTATCTCTCTTGGCTCTATGTAAACAGAAACAAAGCTTTTTAAATTTTATATTGCATATTTATTTTGTAAAGCATGTGAAATATATGTACACTGACAAAAAAGAAGGCATTATAAATGTGTGAGGAAAAAAAATCTTCGATCGAGCTCGCCTCGTGGAGTACAAGATGTATTAAAATTAAATAAAATTGAATCAGTGTAAGACTAGCTGCAAATTTTTATTTGAGAAGAAGAAAGAAAATTTGTGTAGACATAGGAATGTCATTTACGCCTAGATAACTCTACTAAGTTTTGTGTATTGGCGTATTAAAGGATAGGGAGTGTTTAGCAATTATTTCGAACGGGGAGCTTCGACAAAGTAATGCGAAATCTAGCTCCATCTTTAGACTCTAGTTAGATAAATTTTTTCGAAAGAGTCCCAAAGACTAAGCAGAACCTACCAGTAGATCCTAAGTGAAGAGAAAAAAAAAGATGAGTTTCTATGTAATATAGAAACAAAGGAACCAGTAATTACTATGATTTATGGAAATAAAAGAACGAGTAGTAAAATATCAAAGAAATTAATGACGAAGTCGTTCTTAAGTATAAGCAAACTCATGAACGAGTAGTTCTTTTGTATTGGAAAACTAATAAATTAGTAGTTCTACAGAAATAAAGAAATTAAAAAATAATAAATGATTAGTTCTTAATTCGTAGAAGATTGACGTATGAGTATTTTTTAATTGTAAGAATACTAATAAAGTAATAGTTCCAAGTGCAAGGATTCTTACGAACGAACCGTTTTTTTACAGTTGGGAAACGAATAAACTAGTGTTAACTAATGAATGGAAAGCTCTTAAGTGTTAGACAACAAATAAACGCATAGTTTTTTTAAGTGTTTGAGACTTGTGCATGAGTTGTGCTTAAGAAAGAGCAGTTCTTAGTTCTTGGGAAAAAAAGGAACCAGTTGCTCTTAAGCAACTAATTAACGAGTAGTTCTAAAGTGTTGGGAAATTTTAATGAACAAGTAGTTCTTATGTGTCGGTAAATTAATGTACGAGTAGTTCTTAAGTGTTGGGAAACTAATGGCCGAGTAGTTCCTTATTTAGAAGGAACTTAAGGAACTATACCCGACTAAGAAGTATTAGATTTCCCAAGTCTACATTGTGCCAATCAAAAGTGTATTGTGCATTTACTTATAGGTTACTACGACCTAGTTAGCTAAACTTGCTAAGATAACACAATTACACAAAAAAAAAAAACAGGCTCGCAGAATCCGATTCCAAAGTCTCCATAAAACGAGTTATTTTGGAGGATATCTCAGCATCATGACGTGTTAGGATTTTTTTGACTTCGGGTTCTGATGCAGCAATCCCAAAAACATATAAAAAGCACTGTCACACATCCGTACACGAAAAAGATTTTTATCGAGTGTTTTCAGGTTATGTAAGAATAAGGATTCAGTGACTCCGAAAAAATTAGGAAAACATGGTTTGACTTCTGCTTCCGAAAGTTGGTTTTATTTACTCCAATCCTGTGACTACGAAAAATAAAAAAATTAAATAGAAAAATATAAGATGGTTTGGAAAAGAATGAGCATCGAAAATATTTGCAATTAAAGCAATCGTGGAAATGCTTCAAAACAATTTAATTTGGTATTGAATTGGATTAGTGCTAGAATCTAAACAAAAAAAAAAACTTTTTTTAATAGACAAATAGTACAATAAACGAAGAGTTTCCGCTGGAAAAAAAAACTTAATTTATGAAACTTTCAGGAGTGCTAAAATCGAGAAAAAATCTTTCTTTTATACACAAATAGTAAAGTAAACGGAAACTCTTCGGAAAAAAATACTTAGTTTATTAAAATTTCAGGGATTGTTTGGGACCGTGTTCTAAGTCTAAAACAGGGTTTTCGTATTTGTGGGTGGGGGGGGAAATCTGTTTATAGTAGGGAAACGATAGAGGACTCATTTTGTAGATAATTTCAATTACTTCAACAAAATATGTATAAAATTTTTCGAAAAAACCTATACCGGCTTAAAAATATTTGCAAATTATTTGAAAAACACCAAAAACCATTTCACCGCAAATACGAAAAATCGGTTTTTTAAAGAATCCCTGAAAGTTTCAACAACTAAAAAATTTTTTCCAGCAGACGTCGTTTTTGAGACTTCGTTTCGGTTCTAAAATTAAACTCACACATACTTAAGATTGCCTAAAATTAAGTATTCCGGGACTGAAAAAAAAAACTAAAAAAAAAACTTAACCTTCAAACGTGTTTTGAACTAATTTATAGTTCTATGACTTTTTGAGTCAATTCAAGCATAAAATGCTTGACTTTTCTCTCAGTGTATTTCAGTGCGTAAATATTAAGGACCTGATTTTCAACATTACCAACAAAAATAAATTAAAATATGCACATTTTTGTTAAATAACGGTAAGCATCAATATGTGAACAGCTTAAAAAAAAAAATTAAATAAATATGTATATAACAAAATAAATAAAACGCAAATTATACGTATTGTAAGAAAAGTGCGTCAAAAATAATTGAAATATAATATGGTTTGGTTGAAATATATAATTATATGCATATAAATAAAATATGAAAAAATATTTGCAATCTCATTTGCTAACGTTATATTGAGAAAATTAGGTATTAAAATGTTGACTTGCGTAATTGCAATGCCATAAATGGAGCTGTATTAATGCCATTTTTGATATAACTATTAAATTTCAATAATTTGGCATGCAATTCATTTTCGTTAAAATTTAATTGAACGGAAAATTTTTAAATAAATGGAAGACTGTTTAATAAACTTATTTGTTCCGACAAACCAAAAAACGCGTAACTGTACTACGAAGGAACGGGGAAACATGTTGACATAATTCAATAAACTTCATCTTCTGAAGAAATATGGGAAAGTATGGTAAAGCTGGTAAAGTTTCGTCTCTCTAGCTTTTATAGTCTCCAAAATCTAGGCTCATATAGACGAACAGACGGACAGCATTTTGGTATAAAGGACTTGTGTTCTGCCACGCCTCCTTCTGTGCATTACATACATGGCACAAATCTAGTATGCCTTTTGTACCTATAGGTATTGGGTAGTGCTGGAAGTATCGATGCATCGATGAATCGAAGTTGAAAAAAGCGAATACATCGATTTTGGCCAACGTAGATGTTTCTCTAGCACTACTGTACTCATCAAATAGGTGTTTAGTAGTGCTGGAGAAACATCGATGTTGGCCAACATACATATATATAGACATTTTTAACTTCGATACATCGATGCATCGATATAACATCGAGGTTTCACCAGCACAAACTCGTCAGGACGAAAATGTTGGAGCTACGCTTATAAGCCATCCCTAGGAACTTATTTTATAACTAGGAACTCAGTTTCAGTTCATTTACATTGGTCAATTAAAAAGTTTATGTTGGATACTGAACCATTCTTATTTAAAATGGCAAACAAAAAAACATTATTCTTCAGATCTTGAATCTTGGATCTATTCTTATTAACTCAAAAATATACAGCGATTCATTGTATGAATCAATGAAGACGAACTACCTCCAACAGTAGTTGTTCACGAAGGAAGCTCCTCGAAACAAACAATCGCTGATTTCTTTCGATTCCATAAGTTATAAAAAACTTTTTATAAATTAAAGACTTATTGAACATCCAAAACGACGGAATGTTTCTGCGCATTAAATCATTTAAATTTATTCCAGCCAACGCAAAAGTCGATCAAAAAATATTAAAAAAAAAAAAACACTCGAAGTTTAAAAGGTTAAACCTTTTCAACGCAGACCATAATAAAATTAAATCATTTCTTTTTGATGAAATTAATACAACAGACCAAAACCTCTGTTGACGGGAACTAACTACTTTATGACAAAATCTTGTTAGCCCGGATAGAAACGAGAGATCTATGCACTAGTTCCCCTTGAAACCGATTCATTATCCAATGAATGCCAATGCCTCACGCCAGTATTTCTACTTTATGGCCGACCAGTGGCGGATCCACGAGGGTTTTTGGGTCCGGACACCACACCAAAGTTTGAAAAATGGATTGACAGTTTTTTGGTAGCTTTGATATATACACACTTCGAAGTGAAGCCCCCCTGAATCCGCACCTAGGCCAGACCTGGAAAAAATATTCCTATACCTTCTTAATCCTTAATTCTTAATAGTCCAGAAAGCCATGAATGTAACATGACTCCAAAAAAGTCAGTGTAACCACTTAATGTTCAGACTCTCGAGATATGAAAAGCATAACCATTTTAACCCGCACCCAGGGCCGTAGAGAGAAAATCTGGGCCCAGGGGGAAAATGTACCGGCCCCTCTATTACAACTTTAGCTTGAATCACGACAGTATGACAGTAATTACACCGGACCTCTGAGAAAACTCCGGGCCCGTGGAGAATCCCTCCCCCTTCCCCCTCCCCTCTCGTCGGGCCTGCCCTCACCGATACGAAACATATTTCCTGGGATGCTCTTCGTAGATCGATTCATAGTACAGATTATTATAAAGGTACCTGCCGACCAACGCTTTGCTTGAGAGCAAAAGTCACCTCGACTACCGTCAGGACAGACTCACGAAATATAAATGGCAAAACCTTTATAGCCCAGAGCAAGAGAGACAACAGAGACACCTTTGCTGGAGTGCCTTTTGAAAATCGCTGCATAGTGCAACGCTCTGCTCGAGATTAAATGTCTACCCAACTACCTTCTGAACAAACTCTCGAAATATAAAAGCCAAAACATAATCCAGAAAGTCCCAAAGGCAACTGGCTTCCAATGCCTTGGTTGATAGGAAAAAAATAGTCCGACAAAACCTTCTCCTGCTCCTTCTCCTTCTCCTGGCAAGACATCTTTTCTGGGGTTCTTATATAATCCGATATATCACAAAAGAAGCTGACGACCTTTCTGCTTTACTAGACAAGAAAAAGTCAATCCAACTACTTTGTGGTCAGAACAGTTGCGAGCCCTAAGAGGGTTCAGTAAAAAGTCATTCCGACTTCTTTATATCTAGGAACTCGAATTTCAAAAGAGAAAGCCTTCTCCCGGAGCCAGACAAGATATATTTGCTGTGGGATTTTCTGAAGATCGAATCATAGTCAAAAAAGTCATGAAGATAACTTGCAACCTTCCTTTCCTACTAGACAAGAAGAAGTCAATCCAACTACTTTACTCCCTGGCTCAGGAGCGGATCGAGCCGTAAGAGGGTGCAGTAGCCCACTTTTTAGCATAATCTAAACACTTAAATATTTTTACAACTCGGTCAGTTTATGAAATTTGGAGCTCCAGTTTTTACTGTTTCCGCTGCTGGAAAAACGCTGTTCGTTAAAGAACGTTTGAAGAAATGCAATAAACAGATTTTTGCAGCTTAAGTTCAAAGCTAACTCAAACTTGGTCTTCGGTAAACCCAGGGTTTCCTTATTGGGAATATAAAAAACTACCACAAATTTGCGATGCGTACATCAATCCGTAAAACTATAAGTTACCAGGCCATGTTGTAAAGAGAGTTGCAATAATTGTCGTCCATTTTTGAGCTGCAGAGTATTAAGGCAAATGTCTCTAGAGCGTGCTGCCGAGTTTTCCAATCTTTATTGGCTCTCTTAATTAGCTTCTGCCGGAAAAACAGTTTTCTGCTGCAGACAACGTTCCAAATCGATTATCTAGTATATCAAACAATGGCCGAAACAATGAGCACTCCATTGTTCGCCGCGAGTTCCTGAAAGCCGTAGGGTAAGCATTGTTTTTTTTTCACAAAACTTAAATCATATACTCCTTATTCAAAGAAAGAAGCGTACCACAATCCCTAAGCTCTTGAAATTTAATGTAATCTGGCTTTAATAAATGAAATAAAAACGTGATAGAACTTTAAAGTATGATCCTTGTACCTTTGTCTACTTCAAAGGCTTTTAAGGGCTTATCTATATTTGTGTTGAAATTATTTCTCAAAAAATTCCAAGAAGAAACTTAAATTTGTTTAATGTGCTCTCAAGCAATTGCAGCTCTCTAAGTTTTTGCCTTTTTTTGGGCCTTGAAAAAATAACAAAAAAAAGATGGACACCAAAATAACACAACTGTATTAGTGTGTCAACAAAAAAAGGTGTATGTTGTGTGCATAGATGTGTTTGTATGTTTTTTTCCCCCATATATACATAGGTGTGTATTGACCAACAAAACAAGTTAATTAAACAAGCCACGTTTGCACATTAATCACTTGGTCAGAAGCCAAAAATAAAAAGCGATAGCTAAAAAAGCAAAGCAAAAACAAGTGGGTCTATCATAGACGGGCGATACCGACTATAGTATATACACTACCCTTGAGTACTCGCTATATCTTATTAAATTTATTTTGGAACTTATAAAGGTTACTGTTCGCCTAAACTGTCGACTTTCATCGTTTGACGGGAATCTCGTGGATCCCACAAAAGGCAGCGAAGTGTTTGGTATAAAAAAGATTTTATAATGTATGGTGGGATTGGTATGATACCGAAATTTCTAGGGAATTTAAACTTCATAAATATTTTCATGATTATTTTTTCTTGATAAATCCCCTATATTTGGGATTTTTTTTTATATGAAATTTTGTCATTCCGTGCGAAATATTTCGAACTGCGTATAGGCCTTAAAACGAAAATCTAAAAATCATAAAAACTTGCAGCCCAGAGTCCTTAGTATATTATGAATATCAAAAAAAGGACAAATTATGCAGTTTTGAAAGATCTCTGGTTCGACAAGATATAAATGTCCTAACAATTTCTGAAAACAATGATAGGACATTTTCTACTTTTGCGAATTTTTATGTAGAATTAACTGTGCATAAAGGCCTATACGCAGAATGCAAAAAAATTTCGCACGGAATGACAAGACCATATTTATAAAAAAATCCCTAATGGGATATTCCAATTGGGTTTTTTTTTTTTATGTTTTTGTCGTTCCGTGCTAAATTTTTTTGCATTCTGCATAGACTTCTTAAGTCTACAACCAGATTTATAAATAAGAAATACATTTTAGCTACAATATATATGAAGTCGACCTTTCCTATAACGAACTACGAAATTTTTTCAAGAACACTAACTTAAGCTGTCCCTTATAAAACATTTCTGTGAAACGAATATCATTAGGTCTTTCCAAGCCTTTCTAGTCTTCCTAATGTAATCTTCGGTTTTTTTTGTAAGCACACCTATTCAATAACATTAACAAATTATTGTTGGAAATAAAATTTTAAAATGGACATTAGGAGTTCGAATATACAGTTTGTAAATATTTTAATTTTTATTTCGTATAAAATTAAAAAAAGAAAGTATTTAGTTTTTCGTGTAATTTTTTTTAATTAAATAAACTTATAACATTTTTTAAATCTGTAGATCTATTATAAGGTAGTCTTATATTTTTGTGTAAATCTTTAAACACTTCTATTCAATAACCATAAATAATTACACTAGCTTACAAATTTAAGGGTCATCGAGTGAACCTTCCTAAAAAAAGTGTTTTTTAGGGTAATTTGGGGTCGAGAAACACGAAAATGGCAACCTTTTTTTTTCTTAAGCACCGTTTTCGAGATATTTTCGAAAAACATGTTTTTGGCACTTTTTTCAGTTATTCGTCAATATCTCGTGTATAGTTCCTATCCGATTTCGAAGATCTTAGACTCGAAATGTTCGTAAAAGAATTCTCTTTCAGCTTAAAGCTTAGTATTATTTTAATAAAATTATTATTAATTTAAAAAAGGTTGCCATTTTCGTGTTTCTCCCAAATTATCCTAAAAAAAACTTTTTGAGGAAGGTTCATTTTTCATGTAAACTAGTGTTATCGTTGAAAAAAAATTTTAAAATCTAAATTATATCCTTGAACTAATTTTATGTAAAACTTACAGTTAAGGAGTTCGAATTAACTGCTTGAAAGATTTTTAATATGTTTTGCGTTCTATTTTTAATTTTTTTTTAAATTTAAATATGTAGTTCTAGATTGATTAATTTTTAATTCTTATAAAATTCAAAAAAAAAATATATTGAGTTTTCGTTGCAATTTTTTTTTAAATTTAATATGCCAATTATGTTCTTAGATTATTTTTATATGCAACTTATAAGTTATAATTTTTTACTTAAAAGATTTAAATTGTTAAGATTAAAATTTTTTTTTGTTTTGTTTCTATTTTTCTTTTTTAATTTTAATTTAACATTTTTTGATTATACTTCCTAAATAGCTTACGTGTCATAATTTATTTCTTACAAGTTTAAAACAAAATTTATTTAGTTTTTATTGTTTTTTTTTAATTTAACAACCTAATTATGTCCTTGTATTAATTTTAAGTGGAAGCTATAATTTATAAGTTATCGTTTTTAGGATTTAAACAATTTTTTTTTTAAATTTTAATTACAAATCTTTTTAAATTTAAATATGTAGTTCCTAAATTGATTAATTTTTATTTATTATAAAATTTAAAAAAATATATATTAAGTGTTCAAAGCAATTTTGTTTTAAATTTAATATGCCAATTATGTCCTTGGATTATTTTTATATGCAACTTATATGTTATAATTTTTTACCTATAAGATGTAAATTATTAATATTAAACATTTTTTTTTGTTTTGTTTCTATTTTTTTTTTTTAAATTTTAATTTAACATTTTTTATTTAAATACTTTAGTTTACGTGTCACAATTTATTTCTTACAAGCTTAAAACAAAATTTATTTTGTTTTCTTTGTGTTTTTTTTTAATTTAATAATCTAATTATACTCTTGGATTATTTTTAAGTGGAAGCTATAAATTATAAGTTATCGTTTTTAGGATTTAAACAATTTTTTTTAAATTAACATAATCATTTTTATTTATAAGACTTAAACCATTTCTTAATATAATAATTTTTGTTAGATATGGCCGAATTACACAAAAATAATACCTACACAGATAATAATAATATAATAAAATAATACTATAATGCAATATAAACATAAAAAAAAAATTTAGAATGGTTTTTGGTACAGGTTTAGTTTAAAGGAGCTCTTAGTTCTCGCGGTTCCCAACTGTTTTTTATGAGCAGTCAAGAAATAAAAAAATTAAGTTCTGCGTCAAGTTTAGAATATAAGTTGAATTTTCTTAAAAAAAATGTATTTTCCTAAGTTTGGAATTTTAAGATAAGCAGAATTTTAAGGTAATGTCAAAAAAATAAATGAAAATGGTTTTTAATTTTTACTGATCATCAATACTTTGATGCAATCTTTATGGGATCTCTTACTCTTCTTTTATAGGTGTTACATTCCCTTACTCCAAACTAATATACTCCTTAACTCTCGGGTTTAGTGTAAAACAACGTAAATGGAAGGCACGTGAGAGCAGTACAAAAAGGGAGAGAGTAATGAAGAAACAGATAGAGACTTTGAAGTGTGCAGAGGAGAGAGAAGTGGTAGCGATTGTGAGCTGCCCAGCGGCAGTGTACGGCATTTGGTCGCAGCTCTTCGATTTTCTACACTGACAGTTTTAGTGCCCTATATCATAGGTTCACTAGAATTGGACGCTGACGCTGTGGGGTCCCAAATGGCTGTCAGCTATTATAAGCCAACACATGTCCTTTGGCCCTTTATGAGGTCATAAGATTAATGAGCAACATGCTCATCTTTTGTTATTGTTTTTAGTAGCGTCTAATTAATTGCCCAGCTGGCCATAAAATGTCAGGCCGGAAGACCTTTTGGGCCGTGACTTTAAAGTACATAATATGTAATAAGACCAACGGCTTGGAAAATATGCTCACTTGAATATTGAAGAGGTTTTGTAAAAAGATTGAATTTAATACAAACGTGTATAAGTATGTACTATATATGGCCTAGACGAGACACCCACTTGGCCGACACACAAACACACACACAATTTCTTATTATCCTTGAATGACATTTGAAATTAATTATATGCTTCAACTTAACCTTACTTACACATATATGCAATATGCGTCAGGGTATGGCTTCAGCTTGAAAACCGAAAGTCAGCATTATACAATTTTTAAATGTGTAAGTTCACGTCTAGCAATGGAAAATTCAGGTGAAAAATCATTTCAATGTCTTTCATGTCACAAAAAAAAAAAAAAACGAAAAGTAAAGAACAAAAATTTTTTTGTGTGAAATGAAACCGCTCAGACTTGTGTCATTTCCATACTTTTTTGGTTAATGACATGGAAAAGGAAAAGCACGAAAGAGCAGCTAAAAGGTGCGCGACAGCTTATAAAGAAAAAGCAGCTTAAGTGTAGATATCTGTGGGAAAAATAAAATAAAAAAAACTGCAACGGAATTATGTCAATTAAGAGTCAAGATAATATTTGCCAAACTCACTATACATCGAGAGAGAAACAAAATAATTAGCAAGAACTTTTTCGGCATCTCTTTATGAACATCTAATGCGTATAACTTAAGAAGTAAACTTGCCACAAAGCAAAGCGGAAAAGCTCTTGTTGTTGTTATTGTGGCTGCGAAAATTAGGGCAAAATGGAGTGTGGCAAGTTGCTAGGAAAATCTTGATGGACCGTGGGATGTGTTACAAAATAATCGATAACTTTGTAGGGAGCGTGCTTAGAATTGTGATCAAAATAGATAAGCGGTTATATAGTACATATATACTACAATAGAAATTAATGACTAATTAATATATGGTGGCAATGAGTAGTAAGAATTTATTTAGGAGTGTGAAAGAAAGCTAAGGACGGTTTTGCTTAAAGTTTCATTTAAAGTCTCTGGATGAGTTTCTTTTTTTTGAAGATATTTCTGAAAAAAAGATAGAAAGCCGGTCAAAAGAGACATACGGAATAAAGGGAATATTTATATGAAATTGGAAGTCATCTCTTTTAACGAATCTCATATATTGTTAGGTTAGATAGTTACAACTTGTTGTTAAGAATTTCGTCTACTTGGGAACAAACCTCAATGATACATAAAACGACGTCAGCAAGGAGATACGTCGCCGGATAACTCTTGCAAACCGGTGTTACTTTTGGGCTCAGTAAGATGTTCAAGAGTAGAGTCCTCTCTCGGCATACAAAAATAATCCTGTACAGATACCGCATCATTGTCAACACCCGATAAGGCAACATTAGGGGCTTTCGAGAGAAAAATCCTTTGACAAATCTTTGGACAAATGTGGATGGCGATTTCCGTATTCGAATGAACCACGAGCTGTATGAGCTTTACGGTGGCACTGACCTAGTCAGAAGCATACAATTACAACGTCTGCGCTGGCTCAGGCACATCATGGATGAGAATGCTCCAGCTAAAAAGGTATTCGAGCGAAAGTCATTAGAAGAACGTCGACCTCAGCGAAGCCCTCCTCTGCAATGGGAAGACCAGGCAATGGAGGATCTTCGTAGCCTTGGGATCACCAATTGGCGCCGGCAAGCTCAAGATAGGAACCGCTGGCATAGGATAATTTCCGCGGCCAAGATTGAAAACCGGTTGAAATGGCCAAATAGATAGCCGTTATTCTTAGATATAGACAGAGATATAGACATTTAAGAAAAATTATATTCCTACGTGTTGACCACCAAGAAAAACTTTTTTGTATAATTGTGACCCTATATAATAAATTCTATAAGTAGGGGACAGGCTTGTAAGTTGACACAGCTTGTAAGTTGGCACATCTGGTCGATTTTGATGTTCCAGCTATGAAAATACCAAAATTCCACCTGTCTTCGATGGCAAATAGGCCGTAAACCATTTTAATGCATTTTAGATGCGAACAGACGCAAAAACAAAGTTTGTGTGTGACAAAATATAAAAATTGTTTTTAAAGAAATCGGAAACAATTTCAAAAAGTGATCAAATCAAAATAAAATATCAAGTAAAATATATGTGCTGGAACTGAAATTCAATGAACTTTCATAATAGAAAAAGCTTTTCGGACATACAGTGAATAGACAAATTTTTCTCAATGCATTCCAAAATGCCTTCAAAAATGTAAGTTGCCATACTTTTTGGCTTGTAAGTTGTCATACATCTATTTTCATTTTTTTCCATTGCTATGTTATTTATATGAGTGTTTTATTGTGTGGAATTATCATTGAAACTAATTTGAATTGTTTTAAGTGCATTTTTGTGCCATTTTCGGATATATTTTTTCAGTATTTTGATTAACAACTCATTTTTAGTATGGCGACCAAGAAAAACCGATCATAAAAAACCACAATTTTGACTTCTCGGAAAGTTAAATTTTTCTTGTTTTTTTAAATTCAATTTAATGCTAAGTTAAATTTAAAATCAATAAATTTTCATAAATTTTAGCAATCATGTGTTTTTATTTCAGTTTTCCCAAATTTTCAGCGATTTTTGCAGGTGTGACAACTTACAAGCCCTTTTTTTTGTGGTCGTTTTCAAGCTCTTTTGAAAATTGTCTGTAAAATGCTTATTTTTATAAATTTCAAATGATTTACTTATTTTGGATTATTGCTCTTTCTTTTCTCTTTCCAACGGTATATTTACATTGATGCCTATGTGTATTCAATGACGAGATATAGCTAAAAAAAAGCTATGGTGTGTCAACTTACAAGCCTTTCCCCTACTTATAACACAGCTTTAACTACTGGGCCACCAAAAGGAACTTTAAATCCGGAAGTAAGAGTTCATCGCACATATACACAAAAAATTACGTTGTCCAAAAATCCCAAGGGATCTGAAATAACCTCAAAAAAACACCATAGAACGAGCTATTTTAGAGGCTATCTCAGAAACCTGACGAGTTGGATTTTTTTTTTACCTTGGATTCGGATTCATCGAATCCAAAAACGTTTGGTAAACATGGTTGTTCAGCGAGGTCAAAAATCCCCAGCATGACAAGTTTCTGAGATAGCCTCCGAAATAGCTCGTTTTATGGAGTTTTTTGAGCTTATTTCAGATAGCCTCCGGAATACCTGTTTGTCTGTTGTTAGTAGCTGGTTGGAATAATTTGTGGGCGCTATCACAGACGGCTTAGTCTCTCAACTTGCTAAAACATTTTGAGGATTCAATAAAAAGGCCAAGCCCACTCTAGGCAGGGACTTTAAGGAAACGCTTTCCCAGATAAATGGGTCTCTAGAGGACGGTTTAATGACAGCTTAGACACGAATATTTTCGTTCTATGCGATTTCACAGTCTTGCCGCTTATCCTACTAAAGTACACTGCACCAGTTAGTAAGACGAAATGAAAGCAGCTAACTTCCGAGAAAACGCCTCCTTCTATTCTCACTTTCGTCTTTGAGCCGCTCGATCTACCTGACGCGAGTTTTTCGCTTACAAACTTCTTCGAGTTCCATTTCTGAGCTATGGATCAGCAGTCACTTTTCTCGGCCGCTAGTTCGCTGCTGTGACCCCAAGTAGATGCCGCGAGATTGTTCGGTGCTCGGAATCTTGCTTACTTCAGGAAAATGTCCACAGTAGCTAGCTTCAGAATAACATCTTGAGCAGCCAGTGATGACCAGACAGGCCGTTATTTGTACTTTCTAAAAGGTTGTTTATCAAAGCACAACCATTTTTAACGTATACTTAAACAAAAAAAAAAACCGAACCATTTTGAGAGGTTGACCAAAAAAGTGCTTCAAGAATCGTTTAAATTTTTAGTGTGTTCCAAAGAAATGCTTGCACATACATTTGAAACACTCCAATTTTTCAAGGCACCTTGAAATTTTTCCAATGTATAGGGTTGGATCATAGGACTAAGTTTCTCTAGCACGAACGTAGCGGTGAAGGCCGTTCTGAACACCTGGGCGTGGCAGTGGGGAGCCTTGCGAAGTTTCCGATATTTGTTCCAGATGCTTACGAACAAGCGCAGAGTTAGAACGTTGATTTCCGTGAATCTTTATTAGGAAGAGCCATCGCTTGGATGGAGAATAAACCTCGAGAAACGGTAAATTATTAAATTCTGCATTAAACTCGGGAGAACCGCGATGGAGACCATCGGTATGATTAAGGGCGCCTACGAGAAAGCTGCCGTGAGCCGCTCTTAACTGTTTCGGCAGGGGCGGGAGCACGTCGAAGAGCACCACAGGGCTGGTCGCCCATCAACTTCAAGGATTGATGAAAATGTGGCCCAATTGACGGAGCTCAAATACTCGACTGTTGATAAGTCATTGATTTAGCGTCCAAAAATTTATTACTGAAGATTTGGCCATGCAAAAGGTGTGTGCCAAGTTCCTGCGCTGAGAGTCCTGAGTGATAAACAAAAAGCACAGGGTTGCCACGTCGTCCAACCTTCCCTATACTTCAGAGCTGGTACTGTCGGACTTCTTTCCCAAGTTCCCAAATTTGGCAGAGCTATGCGGGTAGAAGAAACCGAATCCGAAGTCTGAAAAACCCAGTTACGTCAGGGATCTGAGATAACTTGCAAAATACCTCGTTTAATGGGGGTGTTTGAGGTTATGTCAGAACCTTGGGGTGCTGTGGTTTTTTCGATGTCAGTGTGGTTATTCCCATTTTGTTTTGGAAGTGAATCCAGTGATTCAATAGATTATAGTTGCTGAGGTCTTTAAACATGAACTCAGTTTCGAATCCTCTACATCTAGGAAATGTTCAAGTTTTCACATTTTTGCTTTTATTTTATTAACTTTCTTGGCTTCCGCTTTGCTTCGTTTTTTTACAATTTTACTTTTAGTGAATATTTGCAATAAAAACCCTGAAAACAGTTTAAGATTTATTAGAGAGTAAAGTTGCCAGCAGCATTTCCCCATAGCTCTCAGTTATATCAAATTTCCTTTTATTAAGAGTCGTTAACCTAGTACAATAATCACAACTGCTTAAAGCTTTCCATAAAAATTCTACAAAATTTAAATAGTTTCTTAGGAATTGAAGTAGCTGCCAAAAAAAAGTTCAAAGCAGCAAAAATAACTATATTTCTTTTGATAAAATTTTGAGCAAACTCTTCTTCAAAATGCTTTAATAAAGCCTTAACTTAACTCATCAGCTACAAGCTTTCCATCATCATCATTCTTTTAAGCTCATTTCTTCTACAACCTCAATCCTTAATCAGCATCCAATGTAGATAGCTCAAAACTTCAACTTTCAACCAACAACAAAGTAGTCATGGGAGGAAAAAAAAATAAAAAACTTTCAAAAAAAAAAACTTTGCGTTAAAACCAATTTTTGCCGCATACTAACTTGTAACTGAAACTTGTTCAACACCAATACACACATAATTGGGGTTGTGTCAGAAATCTTTAAATGATATAATTTTTATTCGCAATGCTTCAAAAAAGTTAACATTAGAGATTACTTTACTCAAAGTTATCGATTGATTTTAGTTTAAAATTCGATAACGATAACTAACCCACAAATTTGTTTGTAAAAGATTTCTAGCATAACACTTAATATCTAGATAGTTTGCTTGGTGGACATTTTGAAAAATTATTTTGCTTACAAAGTGAAAAATTATTTAGAAACCAAAAGTTGTGGGCAATGCATATTCGATTCGCATTAAATCACAAGGCTTGTCTATGTGTGCATTTCCGATATGAAGAAATAAATATTTGCTTTGTGATTTATCGAGTTGCATCTCTTTGTAAAAATGCAACTGATACGAGTATAAGAACCAAGGCACGTACGACATGCGTCAATATGAAAAATGAAGTTGAAAAGAAAGTAAAAGAGTGCTTATAATAAAAGCAGATATGTCCAAAATGGTCAAGAGAAGACTGAAGGACATATTGAAAACAAAGTAGTTGGTCTAGAGAAATCATTTATATGCTAAAAATGGCAACATAAATAACTTGTGCGTTTCGAAGGATCCAGTAGCTAGTGCTTTTTAAAGTAGCATTAAGTTTAGTATTTAAAAAAAAATAAATAAAATTAAATATACAACATTAAGTGAACTTTCCAGAAGCCTTATGGGTTCTGATTTTGACCGGAGACCTTGCGCCCCATTGTGATGTCTATTTACGAGATAGGAGGCGTAAAAGAAAGGGAATGGTTAGGGGTGGAGAGTATAAATGCTGGGTGCAGGGGGATGTAAAATAGTCAGCAGGCGCCCAATTCTGCCTAATAATTGTGCCTTTAGGATTTGATAAAAAGAGCCAAGTCCGTTATGGGCAGATTTGCCAGACTGACCAGGTCTTCAAAGAAGGGCTTTCCCCAGATACTGGGTGCGGGCAGTCGCACAACTGTCGTTGGATGCTTGCTATCTCTTCCTCATCCCCGCAGCTACAACAAAAATCGTTGTGGGGAACATGCATTCTCTCAGCCAAAAGGCCTATGGCGTAGTGCCCTGTTACAACTCCTGTCACCATCCTAGTCCTGCTTTTGTGGAAACGCAGGAGTTCGGAAGTTCGATTTGGGTTGTATCTTGGCCAGAGTGCCCGGGAGATGTGACAACAGGACGCAGTGTTCCATTGTTGTTTTACATCGAATCTGACTATCTTCGTGATCTCTAATACTACATCTTGCAGAGACATTAATATATCAGTAACCGCGAGGTCCACAGCTAGCGCTGATCCTTTCCTAGCGCACTCGTCCGCCCCCTCATTATCAAGTATACCAGAGTAACCAGGTACCCAGCAGAGGGTGATCGAGTGGTACTGCCTTGATAGAAGTTTTGCTGTCCATTTCACACATACTCTTGAAAGATTAACCTTTATTTTTGATTCGAGAAGATATACTATATATATTCCATAATATCTAAAGTTCCTATCCGTTCGTAAACTTTCAGCTTAAAGCTTAACATTTTTACAAATTTATTTTCGTTTATAAAAAGCAAACCGAAAATTTATAATTTTGAGAAATGGTCAAAAACTCTCGGCTTTGGTTGCTTGTAACTTCAATAATTTATACTTAATACATACGTACTTATCATATATCACTGTAAAGAGCACATGAATGCCTTTCGATCTTAACGTCTTTCATGTCGATACAAAACGAGATATTGACGAATAACTGAAAAAAGTGCCCAAAACCATGTCTTTCGAAAATATCTCAAAAACGGTGCTTAAGAAAAAAAATGTTGCCATTTTCGTGTTTCTCGACCCCAAATTATTCTGAAAAACTCTTTTTTAGGAAGGTTCACTTGATGACCCTTAAATTTGTAAACTAGTGTAATCGGTCTTACCAATAAAAAGCTTTAAGCAAAACTACGCTTGGCGTGACGTTAGCAAAAATTGAAGTAGTATTTTATTTGGATTACAAAATTGCAAATTTTAGCGAACTGATCACGTTTTTGGTATAAAACTTTTTTTAAAACGATTTGAAATAATATTAGCTAATTTTGCAAGTTATTTAATCAAAAACAAAAAAAATTGTTTTTTTTAATGACCTTGAAAAAATTAGACAATTATACAATAATAGTAAAAGATTTTATTTTATTTATTTTTGTCTTTTTATTTTATTTACAATCTGTCTTCAGATAATAAGTAAATTTCGTAAATAGTAAAAGATAAAAAACAATTGAAAGCATGCTCTTGAAAAAATGAACTTTGTAACCAGATCAAAGCTTTAAAATCTTTAATTTAATAATTTTAGAATATTTTACTTTAATAGTTAATACAATTTGGAATATATTTTTATCTAAGTTTTAATTCTTCGGTCATTACATTACAAAATTGTTAATAATTGCACTAAAGTCATTTCCTTTACTAACAAGTTTACATTAATGAACTCGGAAACGGAATTTAAATAGTAATCCTTATCCCTTAACCTCGTATTGTTTTAACAAAAAAAAACTGACCTAGCGAGTGCGTGCCCTCAACATAGTCTCGGCTGCCATTTGAAAGAAATCAATTTCCATACACTCCAATTTGTTGATATCTTACAAAAACTTGACTTAATTAATTCCAATTTCTGTTCCAGATTTCTATTTCGTTAACCCTTTCAGGACCGAAAAATATTTGACCTTAGAATGATTTAATATAGTCACAAAAAAAAAATGCCAATATCCTGAGCATCCTAGCTGTACTTATGCGCAATTGCTAAATACAATTTTTTAAGCATTTTTATATATGTTAATAAATTATTTGGATGTTTTTTTAATATTTTCAAGAACATTTTTTAACTAATTATGTGTAAAATTAAACAAAGCAAAGATTGAGTCGTCACACTTCAAGCATTTCAAGCAGGGATATCTAGTTTTTTACAGTCTACAGCATCCATTGAATCCAATAATTCGATTGTTCTAACGTGATCACTTTTAGAGGTCCAAATTCTGGACAAATTTTTGAGTCCGGTTTTGGAGTTGAAGTGTCAAAAAGAACTGGTGATGCTGTACCAGAGCATGGCGAGGAGTCAAAATAGGATATTAACTGTGATGGAAGACCTCTTAATGAGCAGAACTTTCTTTAGTGGGGCGCAGCAGCAAATTGGCAATATCCAATTGAAAATACAATAGAGACATGGGTATAGTCTTATATTGAATATGCTTCAAATCTTTACGGAATAGAAGCAAACTATTGAGCACTGCAATGTTCACATACCAAAAGATAATGAGCATATAGTATACCATTTGTTGGATCCATTGGACCATTTATTTGTTTATATTATACAGCTCCAATATTACGGGCGCAAAGTTTAAGTTATTGTTTCAGTACCAACGCGTGCATTGGTTGACACCTTGGTCCCCCAATTCTTAAAAATTATTTGCCTTATTTTGTTGTTCTGTCAGCGGCAAGCAATCAAATTTTGGAAAATCGCAACTCTCATATCTTAGGATCCTCAGCTTACTTTTCCCAGTTAACACAAAAGTATTTTCGATTTCTTGGTTACAGAATCTTCGTTAAGCTTTTCCAAGCAATTTTTTTCCTTATTACTACACAAGTTCTTGTTACTCTATATGTTGACTAATTAGATTGACTTTTAAAAAAAAATGTCTACACCATTTTATTATGACGTCCACGATTAATGTAAGGACAATCATTACACTTCGTTGATTCATCTTTATTATATTTTCCTGAAGCAATAACATCCTAAAATGCATCCCAAATGAAATTTTTGGAGGCGTAAGATGTTTTGAATTTCCCTGAATTTTCTTTAATAACTTTTGTCGTCGGCATTATCCAAAAAATAAATTTGAAAATGCGAAGAATTCCCAAAAGGGCCGCATGTCTATACATGACAAAAGTTTCAAATTTTTTGTACCACTCAGGCCCAATGTTGCCTATAGGCAACACTGACTTTAGAAAGTAAGTAAGACTCGTAATTTTGTAGAACAAAATTTTAAATTTGAAAATTTGAGCTCTCGGATGAATGCCACGCAGCAAAGCTATTTGTACAAAGTCATACTCCATTATGTGTGTCAATAAAATAACTTTTCAATTATCCACATTATTCGATGATAACTCACTTGAATTATTCAACTGCAACGTATTTAAAAATGTGCCTGCAATAACTAGCCCGTATAAAATATCTAAGGACGAACATTGTCAATAAAACTCAAAGTTTAAACAGCACAAAATTAAACACTTACGCACAAAAGACAAATTCGCGCAAAAGCAAATGGAAATGAGATGCTCCTGGGTATTGTTTAACAAACATGAATATTTAAACGCCAACCAAGGAATGTAAAGTTCACTGGAGTAATGTAATGCACGTGCAAGAAGCATAAATAAAAAGGCGTTGAATAGTTGGCGTTAATAATGCATGAATTTTGAAGAAAAAAAAAAAAAGAAACAAGCCAAAACTCCAAAGTTAGCGAATAAAATAGATATAACTTACTTTTAAATTTTATTGCATACTTTCAAGCGCACTTGAACAATTTACGGTTTGCCTGCACAAAAATTTTATTGCATACTTTCAAGCGCGTGCATTTAATGCGTAATAATACAAACACTCACACACAGCGACACAGAGATGCTAGTACAAACACGGATACGCGCAAACACACACACACACTCACAGAATCTTTAGCGTACAGCTATTTTGCATTAGTATTTGTATTTAAAAGGATACAAAATGGCCACCGATAGCAAGACGTACGAGCAGGCAGACGGGTAGACGGACAAAGAGCCAGCCAAGCCACGCACTAAGGCGTCGGCGGGCAACTTTTCTGACACACTTCTTCACTCTGTATAACTTTACGCTTTTCACTTTATACTTTATTCCTTTTTAGCTTAACTTTATTTTATGCATTTCTTTTATTTTGTATTTTCTTGTATTTTATTTTGCCACAAATCGAATCAATTTAATGCTTTACTTGTTTGCCTGCACTTTCGCTTATTTGCCATTTCGCTAATCAAAAATGCATTACAATATGCTCGAGCTTCTGGCCCCGTTTTGTTTGTTGTCGTTGTTGTTGTTGTTGTTGTTGACGATCTAGACGAGATTTTCGTTGACGAGGACGTTGACGAGATTTCGTTGCCATTTACCGTTACGTTCTACGAGAGCGTATTTCAAACCAGTAAACCATAAAAATAACGCGTGCTACGCGCGCGCTTCTTCGTTTGAGACTGCGACAACGAAAGCTTCAGGCTTCCTTGGCGGCGCACGGCAGCCGAACAGTTTGTTGTTTTTTTTTCGGTATGCTATACACTCGGCACTCCGAAATTGGGTAGTGCGGCGAATTCGTTCCGAAGGGGCAGGGTACTACGTTTAACAGCGAGCAGTCTTAACAGAAAGGAATTTTTTGGTGTGGGGTGTTCTTTGTAGCTGTTGTGCCTTTGACTAGCTGTGCGCCTGAAGAAAGATGACCCCATTTTAGAAAGTCGTCTTACAAGAGCAAATATAATTACTAATAAGCTTATATTGCTATGGAATTGTAATAATGGTCTTGCTTTGAGTTGCAAAATGATAAACCAATGAGTTATTCAGGAGTAGGTCAGACATATTAAGAAGGTTTGGGCTTAAATTGCATTGCTTGGCAAACCTGTTGGTCAAAAGCTTTATCATTAAGACTATTTTTTGTTAAAACCATGGATCGTAACTCTTATAATAATTATATAAATATCAATATAAATAATTATTACTTTTTGATTTTTTTCATCAAAATTGCATAATATTTATTATTTATTGACTTCAAAAATAAAAATTATGAAATAATATTTAAATGTCAATGTAAAAATTATTGACCAATTTTTATTTTATAAATTGAAAATAAGAGTTATTGAGCAATTTTTATTTTAAAAATTCTATTTTTGTCCTCAGCTCCTCAAATAACCTTCTATTACGGTGTTTTTTGAGGTTATGTGAGATAAAGTTTTAAAAAACATTTTTAATCCCTCTTTGTTATATAAATTTTCTATAATCTTATAGAAACGATGATTGGTTGGCAAAGTAAAAAATGTAAACTCATTCTAAACTCAAAAATGTTGACCGAAAAGATTTTTAAACTTCTTAAAATAAATAAATCACAACTTGAAATGTTAAACAATAAAAAGTAAAATTTCTGTTAGTTAGAAATTGGTACATTTTAAAACTTGTTTCCTACTCTGTTAAATTTTCCCCTACAGACTGTTAAATGTTCCCCAGCTTAAAACTTTCCCTTTCTATAAATTTCCCATATTTCCCCTACATAATGTAAGCTGATTAACAGAATGTTAAATTTTATGGAGTTCTGATTAATTAAATGCCCCATTTGGTTGGGGTAATTGGTTGTGGTATTGGCTACTTAAACTCTGTTAAATTTACCCCTATAGACGGTTAAATGTTCCCCGTCTTACAAGTTCCCCTTACTAAAAACTTGCCATATTTCCCCTACAAAATGTAAACTGATTAACAGAATGTTAAATTCTGCTTAATTAAATGCCCCATTTGGTTGAGGTAATTGGCTATTTAAATACTTTTTGAATAAAAGATATTTTTTTCGATAAGTTTTCGTTTTATTTCTGAACATATTCTCATGTTAGCTCAATATTAAGTTTTCTGCTGGCCCTTATTCGATCGCAAATCTCTTAATATCCAACCATTTCTACAGGTTTGAAAACAGAAAATAGTCGCAAGAGTCCGATCTGGATGGATCGTTTAATGAACATCAAACAAAAACTAAATGACGCAGCTTGCCTTAAATTTTAGAGGAGACTGTGAGCACAATAGATCCTTAGAATCACCATCAGGCTTCCCCCGTATTAATTTGTAATTTTAATTTCAAGATTTGCGTTATTTGCTAGTAGTAAAGTCGAATATTTATATTTAACATTTTAAGCTGCTAAATTTTTATTTATAATCTTTTATCACAGCACAACTCTCAGTTATTAACTGTTAACTGTTATTTATTTATTTTAAAAACATAAACAATTCCTGCTGAAAGTAGAAGTAGATATTGTCTAAATTTTTTACAAATCGAATTTTTATTAAATATTTAAATTAGGTCTTAAAAAACTCTTACACACTGTTAAAAACGGTACTTTTTTGAAGCTGTTGCGTTTGTACTCTGTTAACTATTTCCCCTATAAACTGTTACTGAACCCAGGCACAAAAGTACTTCCTTAACAAAAATTTCCCATATTGCTCCTGCATAATGTAAGCATAAAAACAAGCTGTTAAATATGTATATAAAAAATACCAAATTGTGTCATTAACTGGTTTTAGTCTTGGCTAAGCGATTTTTAATAGGAAATCTTTTAAAAGCGATTTTTATAAGAAAATCCTTTAAAAGCGATAAGAAATTGTTTTAAGATGATTCACGAAAATTTTATTATTTTTTTTTGTTTTGTAAAACTATTAAGGATACACATATTTTTATGAATAGCAAGTATTTTGTTTTATGAACGCCGATCCAACTTATTTAGTTGAAGATAATTCACGAAGATTGACACAGTTTTTGTGCGAATTTTAGATATGGTCAAAAATTTTATTAGAGATTGTCGCGAACCTTAGCTTTGAGATCAGGACCGGCAGGAGCACAATACAGCAGCTAAAAATAAAGCCTAGGACCAACCGAATATTCCGAACTGTTCAGATCTGCAACCGGCCTAAGCCTAACTTTTTCCTAATACGAAATCAAAAGAAAGATAGTTTTGATATATACAGCGAATTTTTTCGTTTATCCACCAAAATTTTTAGGCAGAAAGTCAAACTTACTTGGATTTTTTCTCTCCGTATAATGCATTTTTTCAAATAATTTCACGTTAGGAATTTGAATTAAATTTTATAAGAAAATATCAAAGATTAAAAAAAAAATGCTAAGCTTAAGGCCTAGTCGCTATAGCTTTAAAAAAGCATTTATCCTATTTGTAATCGTATATAAGCTTTTTATAAATAAATAAATAAAAAAAAAATGCAAAATATAAATAATAAAGTAACATCTAAGTAGAAATGTCTCAAAGAACTAGCCATTCTTTTCAGAATGTTTCTAGAGATGAGAGATGAGCGAGCAGCTTACTCTCTAAAGTGTAATAATAAAAAATTTCCCTGTAGAAGAAAATCAACTGTGGAAAACTTATAAAACATAATACTTCTGCCGAAATTTTTCTAAACTCTAGTTTTGCACTTCTTGCATTCCTTACGACTTAATTTATCTTAAATTGATGAGAAAAAAATTCAACAGCGGATCAATAAAGCTTTTCGGTTCAAAGTATACATAAAAAAAAATAAAAAGTATGTATGTAAGGCAAGTAGTCCGGATGAGGGCACAGTTAGGTATTTAACCAAGTTAATGTTTTGCAGACATATGCATATCAATGGAAAGCTAGGGACATTAGCTAAGTCAAATTTTACGAAAAAAACTAATTTTCAACCGGTTGTGGGCACCTCTGGAAAGTGCCCTCAATAATATGGAGTAAAACGTCACTATATAGAACAACGCAAAATTTTTGAAAAATTATGTTAAGCTTTGAGCTGAAAGAGAATTATTTTACGAATTTTTCGAGCACATCAATACCTTTCGAATCTAATCGTCTTTTATGTCGACAGAAAATTTTGTTCACGAGATATTGAGGAGTAACTGAAAAAAGTGCCCAAAAACATGTTTTTCGAAAATATTTCGAAAACGGTGCTAAATAAAAAAGATGGCGTACGTTAAAGTCGGGCGCGGACGACTTTGGGATACCCTGTACCACTGCTTGCAATAAAATCCGGTAAATTGCTAAAGAACACCAAAAGACATTTGATTGCCAAATTAGATTATGATACCTTCATAAACAACCAAAAACAGACGAATTTTTAATCAAAAACTTTTTTTCGACCGATCGGCCCTATGGGAGCCATATGATATAGTCAACCGATTTTGATAAAATTTGGTACAGTGTTGAAGATCTCTAAAAAACTTCTGAATGCCAAATTTGGTTACAATATCTTCACATACAAACGAAACACAACAAATTTTGTACAAAAATCGTTTTTTTTACCGATCTGCCCCATGGGAGCTATATGATATAGTCAACCGATTTTGATCAAATTTGGTACAGTGCTTGGGAACTCTAAAAAACTATTAAGTGCCAAATTTGGTTACGATATCTTCATAAACAACCGAATTATCTATCTAAAACTTTTTGTTTTTCTCGAGGTTCTCTGAAACACTATATAATATAACCCCGATATCAACAAAATTAAATTAACTTGTCTCCACTGACATAATAGCGCATCTAATCTGAAAATTTGGTTGCTCTAGCTCTTACAATCTCTGAGATCTAGGCGTTCATACATACAGACGGACAGACAGACGGACTTGGGTATATCGACTTCTCTAGTCACCCTGATCATACTTTAAGTAACTTTGGGGGGTCTCCGACGTCTCCTTCTGTATGTTACATACATTTTCGGCTTGCACAAACTTAATATACCCTTTGTACCATACGGTACAGGGTATAAAAAAAAAGGTTGCCATTTTCGTGTTTCTCAACCCCAAATTACCCTAAAAAACACTTTTATAGGAAGGTTCATTTTTCGTGTAAACTAGTGTTATCGAAAATTTCTATATTGCCTATGTCTCTATTATGGACATTGAGTAAAAATCCAATTTCTGCTCGAAATCACAGTGGTACGTTGGCTTCAATGTAGGCATTAAAATTAATCTTTGGGCTCATCAGCGCTAAAAATATACAAAACCAAACCGATTTACGTGAAAACTAGGGGTCTTCGCCCCCTGCGCGCTTCAATTTAGATCATCCAGAGTATAATATCCCCTGTCCATAATACATGCATAACAAATAAAATACCCTGTACTTTAAAACTCTATAAGCCTGACGAATTGAGCTATCAATTTCACTTTCATTGAATGCTGTTCGAACATGTTTCGCATGCATAAATGGTAGAAAAAGACAACTCTTCTGAATCACAATCGCTGTCCCTAAACATGGCGCAGTAGCTACTCATTGAACATCTAAATTCTCTACTAGAATGTTATCTATTAAGTAACTCCCTGTCTTCTGCTGCTGCAACGAAGGAAGCAGATTCAGAAGAAAATGAAGATAAATGAATTGCACAGTCTCTGTATTATTAAAATCTCTTGGAAGAGAAGTTACGACATTTGCAACTATCATAAACGGTTCGGTTAGCACCAGCCTGTGGCCAATTATTCTATCTCGTTCTATGCATAGTGTTACTTAGATGATCTCTGTTGGCTTCGCAGCCGGCCACGCCTTATATCCCTCTGCTGATCTGCATTTCTAATCTGTAAGTCTTCTCTGAGATGCGATTTTTGCATAATATTAACCACTTGCTCTTGTAGCCTGACTTCTGCAACCTGTCTGCTCTGTGATCTAAGCCATGTATCTCTCTCTTCTTCTGCAGTTCTAAACTCTAAGTCTTCTCTAAGCTGAATTCTAAACATAGTGTTCCTTTCTGATCTACGCAATATATCACGCTCCTTCTACGATCTTATTGCTGCTGACTATTTGCTACTTGTTCATTTATTCGGTGATTGCTATCTGCCCTAAGCTCTCTTTTTGACACTTTCCCTCTCCACATAACCTGGATTCTGCTAACCATTCTGTTATACCTGGTTATATCTTTTACAGTTTTCACTCGATTTTAAAAATGTTTGCGGCCTCTATTCTACTCATTGCTTATAATCGATATTAATTTGGATCCGATACATATTATAGTGAAGACAGGGCCGTAGAGAGAAAATCCGGGGTGGGGGGAAAAATGTACCTTCCCCTTTATTACACCTTTAGCTTGAACCATTGTGTTCTGTAAGCACGACAGTACAGTCCCTATCCAACACTCTCACGCCAAGCCTGAGTGTGGATGTAAGCCGCAAAGTTCTCCTACGAGGAAATGAAGAAAGATATCGAAATAAATTTGGCCAAAAGTCCCCAAAATAAATTCAAAATTTGGACAAAATTACATTTGAGTATGATTTCACGCATATTAAGGTATACTGTGCCAAAAAAAAAATATTAAATTATAAATATTGGTTTTTAAATTATTGACAATCAAAATTGACGTTTTGTATTTTTTGAGCTTTCACGATAATTTACTGAAAAAAAAACCAGCATTTACCATGATAAACATAGCTACTTCATTAACTTTATTATTTATAAATATTATTTCAGAGAAAAAAAAAATTGAGCTTAAAAACTTTTTGGTTTTAAATATATTGGAGTAGTTATAAAGATTTTGTTGGTTTTTTTATTATTTGGCTACTTTGCTTTAAGGGTACCACCGACTACCACTCGATATTGGATCGAAAAAATTTTTATAAATTTCTTAACATGTTTTACAAATTTAATTCCTCCCGATTTTCGGAAATTAAATTTTGTATCTAAAAGTTGAATTTTATAACTTTCAAAACCAAATGGATTGGCGGAAAGCTGAAACTGTTTGGGGCAATAACTCCAAAACCATTCTATATTTTGGGTATAGGCTATTTATACCCTGTACCGTATGGTACAAAGGGTATATTGTGTTTGTGCAAGCCGAAAATGTATGTAACATACAGAAGGAAACGTCGGAGACCCCTAAAGTTACCCAAAGTATGATCAGGGTGACTAGCGAAGTCGATATACCCATGTCCGTCTGTCTGTCTGTATGAACGCCTAGATCTCAGAGATGGTAAGAGCTAGAGCAACAAAATTTTCAGATTAGATGCGCTATTATGTCAGGGGAGACAAGTTTATTTTATTTTTTTGATATCGGCTCCCATAGGCGTGTTTCAGGGACCTCGAAAAAAACAAAAAGTTTTAGATGGATGATTCGTTTGTTTATGAAGATATCGTAACCAAATTTGGCATTCGCAAGTTTTTTATAGTTCCTAAGCACTGTACCAAATTTGATCAAAATCGGTTGACTATATCATATAGCTACCATAGGAACAATCGGACAAAAAACGTTTTTGGTACAAAATTCGTTGTGTTTCGTTTGTTTGTGAAGATGTTGTAACCAAATTTGGCATTCGGAAATATTTTAGAGATCTTCAACACTGTACCAAATTTGATCAAAATCGGTTGACTATATCATATAGCTCCCATATGACAAAGCGGCCAAAAAAATGTTTTTTGCACAAAAATTGTTGTGCTTCGTTTGTTTATGAAGATATCGTAGCCAAATTCGGTATTTGGAAGTTTTTTAGGGTTACCCAGCACTGTACCAAATTTGATCAAAATCGGTTGACTATATCATATAGCTGCCATAGGGCCGATCGGGCAAAAAACCTGTTGTGCACAAAATTCGTTGCGTTTGTTTGCAATTTTTTCAATCAGATGTCTTTTGGAATTCTTAAGCAATATACCGGACTTAAATGCAGTTTGGTAGTACAGGGTATCCCAAAGTCGGCCGCGCCCGACTTTAACGTACGCCATTTTTTAAATTAAGTTTTAAAAATTTTTTTTGTTTTTTTAAATTTTCTCCAATTTTGGTCTGGATTATCTATATCTTAAAAAAAAATCTCAGAAAAATAGTTCAATCCTTTAGGAACACATGTGTAAGATTTCATTACTCTAAAACAGTGATGGGCAAAACTCATACCAACAAACATTTCTTTGTGTGAGTAAACAGCGCAGTAAGCAAAAGCGCACGAGAGAGCAAGATCTTGCAGGAAAAAAAATTAGTTCAGAACTGGTTCCCAACCACCCCGACGGTGAAACTGTGTGTCCCAAACCTAGTATGATTGCTCCTGGCTAACTAGTATTTTTAACATGGGCTTGTCATAGGAAGCAACCAGAATTTTTGGGTATGATGTTCAACTGGTAGCAAAAAAAAAAAACAAGTTATATGTTTTATATATAAGCTGAAAATAAAAAACTATAGGTAACTTGCTACTATTAAATTACTCTTACAAAATATTGTTTTAAATATACTAAATAACAAAATATTTATCACTTACCAAATTCGCGCTTGCCCACACATGCCAATGCAAAACATGAAATGACTATTTTGTACAGCAGCATTTTGGTTCTAATACATTTTTATGTATACCCAAAATTCATCTCTTTTCACAAAAAACAACAAAATCACTCTCTGAGAGAGCGTGAGCATTGAGCGGTACAAATTTGACAGAGAGAGCGCTCTTCTTTACCGTTTTATCCTATACCGCGCTTGTTCTTTTTTTAACCATTCAAAAACTAGTTATGATCAGAGTAGTTGAGGCCACTTATAAGACACCGAATTCCTGCAGGAGAACCGCAATTAAGCAAATACGAGCGAGAGAGATTTCACACACTTGGACCGTACATGAGTCGACTGCGCTGCGGCATATTTTGGTGCAATAGCCACGCGAGTTATGTAAATTGAGAGACTGCTCTAAAAGAATTATTATGGAAATGACAGCAAATTCTTTTTTCGCAAACATTTTGATCAAACCAATATAAAAGCACATATATATATTGAATTTCTACACTCACCTTTTTGCAACAATCACTTTAATTTATTGAACTTTAAACACAATCAAAAATTTGATCACTTTGGTAGCTGTTAAGCTTATGCGTCGTTTGCTTCGGCGTCAACACTAAAACATACAGCTGACATGACACACAAACGACAATTCTAAAATCAGCTCTATCTCCTCACAGTCAAAAGTTATCCGGGGGTGCCCACAACCACATAACTTCCCCTACACATATATTTTATACATGTATTTTAGCGACAATCAGGAATTTTTAAGCTTTTTCAGTCAGCTGAATTAAGTTGATTGATATACAACGCCATTGAGAGGAGCGGCCTTACAAAGAAATTTAAAGGGGTCCAAATTTCATTCTAAATCCGCCACTGGTCGATGACATTCATTTAAGAACCAATCCGCTTTAGGAGGCATACCGATTAGCGTTAAACATGTATGTAAATCATATGCAGTATAGTTAAGTGACATCACCTTTTTCACAGACCCACTAAAAAGCTTTTTAAGCCAGTGGCGCATCCACAGGGGGTTTTCGGGTACGTGCCCGAAGAAAATAGTCGTTCTGTAAAAAAAAATTTCGTACATTACGCACAGTTTTAGGCCAGTTTAAACGGCCTTCCAATTCCGGAATCAAGAAACCTATTGATCGGTTCGAGTCTACTGGTTCAGTGACCGACAGTACAGCATGATGATGATGATGATGTGAATAGGGTGTGAGTCATTTGCATCCTCGTGCACTACGGCCAGCATGTAGATCTTTTGTGCACCCGTATATGGGATATATATTATTTTGGCAAAGGCAATAATTCCCTTTAGCGATTGGGTTTGGTAGTCCTCATCTTCCAATGTGTAGCTGTTTAAAAATTTTGCTCTGCGTCTGGTTAGCGCTGAACAGTTGGCTAGTAGGTGCTCCATGGTTTCATCCTCTTAGTTTGGCCATGTGGAATGTACATGGATAGTGGCCAGTAAAAGCATCACATAGGATCTATTTAATTTAAGGGCTTCTGCCCCCTTTTTTGAGTTGAACTAAGAATTTTTGGAGTGACGAAGTCCTTCCAAGTTGTCCCAATAGGTTTTTACCTTTTTTCTAGTTTTTTCCGAAATAACGTTTGTGATATCGTTTTTTGTAGTCATACAGCGGGCTAGGTCCTGTAACGAGCACCTCTGCCCCTTTTCTGGCTTGTGTATCCGCTGCTTCATTACCTTCAAATCCTTTGTGCCCAGGTACCCATATGAGATTTACCTTGTTATGGGTTGCTAGTAGGTTTAGCATATTTGCATGCTCGTCCGGTCGTTACCCGATATAGTTTTGCTGCAGTTGAGGCAAATGTCGATGAGTCCCCAGGAGCTGAAAATCCAAGGGTATGTCACGAGAATACACTTCATCCACAAAAAAGCACTGTTTGGTGCGGATTATGTGCAGGCAGCATCATTGGGCGGTAGTTATTTTAAAATAAGGCCGGCTAGGCGGTTTCCGTCAACCCCTATAGTGACAAAGCCATGATAATCAATTTTTTATAGCCCAAAATTGAAGGTAAGGATGCGAACAAGCTATGGTTCCAGCAAGATGTGGATACACGCCATACAACTCGTGACACAATCGAATTATTTCAAGTAACACCGATCGCCGGCTAGATCGTATGATTTGACTCCATTCGACTATTTACTTACGGTTTTTTGAAAGGCAATGTGTAGTCCAATGAGCCAGCAACAATTGACGTGCTCCAGAACAACATTCGTGCCGAAATTGCAGCCAATGGACTCGTTTTACTGGAAAAAGTATTCGAAAATTACGATATTCGGGCGTGCAGAGCCAGCCGTGGCGGCCATTTGGGCGATATTAATTTTCATACATAGATGAGTAGCTTCAAACTTGCGTTTGGTATATACATTTGCCCAAATATATGTACGAATAAAACTCAATTAACAAACAAACCAACAGATGGCCCACCCTATAATAATTGTTAACTGTTGTTCTGGTGTATTGCATATACACTTCGAAGTGAAGAAGCCCCCCTAAGACCAAATCCTGGATCCGCGCCTGGATTTCTGACACAAAGATATATTTATGGCCTAAATATGGTTAAAAAGAAAATCTGGCTTTTAGACCGATTGCTGTTTGGTGGGTATTCGATTAAACAAGATTTCTGGCACACCACTGTTAACTACAAGTATTTATAAACTCGTGCCTAAGGAAAATATTGCGTGTATTTTGGCCAGAAACGATTTCAAATATTGAACTATGGAATTTATCTGGTTGCAAACCGATTGCTAATGAATTCCTGCAATGAAAGTGGCGGTGGATTGGCCATACTTTAAGAAAACCCGAAAATGACATAGCTAGAATGGCATTTGAATACAATCCGCAGGGTAACAGACGCAGGGGCAGACCGAGAATGACGTGGAGAAGAAGCGTGCAAAATGAATCTAGGCGATTAGGATGATTGGAGAAGTTTCGTTTCCGCCCTATGCTTCAGTAGCGACCAAGGAACAATACATACAATACATACTGTTAACATGTAAGAACATACTTTGGTACATAACAAAGTCCTTTACCACACTCCCTTTGTCTTGAAGCGCAGTTGGTTCTTGTCCTCGCTTCGATAACATTTTAAAACGTTTTAAATTCAAATTAAATTTAAATCAAAAAACACTGCGCACTTCATACGCTTAGAAAACCATTTAAAACATCTTACCCTTTGTTTACAAGTCTAAAAGAGAACATTATTTAGTAACTTTCCTCCATTCTCTCATTATTTACGCATTACAAAGCAACTTCCGGACAAAATAAAAAGCCTTCGTTTATTACTGTCTTCAACTTTTATTTATGCAAATTGTATTGTACAACTGAGTTTTAAAATTGCTTGGAAAAATTACATATTAAAAAACTTACCACACGCATTGAGTAGTAAAGAAAACTGGACTGTTTTGCGTGTTAACCTTTTTCGGGTTCAATCAAAAATTCGTTTAAAAACACACACAGTTAAAAAAAAGTCTTTTTATGAGGGGGAAAATGCCCTAAAATGCAGCATAAACATATACATAATAAATTAGCATTTAAATCTTATAAAAAATATTTCAAAAAATTGTAAATAGCTGTGAATTTTTGTTTGCCTTTCAGCAATGCAATTGGAAATGTTTCAAGTTCCATTAGTACAATAAAAATATTCGCTTACTTTTTGACAATTTTGAAATTTTGTTTACAAATTTTTCACTTTTACTTATTTATTTATTTAGCCATGAGTGAATGGAAAAGGTTTCAGTACGCACAAAACGCGCTGCAAAGATTTTTAAAACAAATTTAATTTTTACCAATTATTTTTTTTGCAAAAACAACGTTTTAAATCAGAGAGACGCGAATTCATTTACAAATGTTTTTTTTTTATGTTTTTGACTTTCATTTACAACTATATTATTTTATTTTCAGATATATGATGTTCGTATTCAACTTAAATATACTAAGAATTACGAAACAAACCACACGCAATTGTTCTTGTTGTTGTTCTTACATATATGTTGGTAAAGGAATTTCGAATATAACTCAAAACACACATTGAGATAAAGATGTATGCGTGTGTGCATGTGTGTGTGAGTTTATATTAACTCTAACCGATAAATGTTTGTTTAAATCGGTTATAGTTTACACTTAGATATTTTTTGCTTTTACTTTTGACTATGATTAGCTCTCACGCCTAATGAATTTTGTTGTTCTTGTTGTAGTTGCTATTATTATTGTTGTTGTTGTTGCTGTTGTTAATGATGTTAGGCTAAACGTTCCTGACGTTTAGAATCATTTAAGCTTGGCATATTTATCCACCTTTTTGTGAAACTGATTGTAGTAGTCCAAGGCAGCATTGCGCGTTAGATTAAGCGCCTGATTGATACTCTCGGGCGAGAAACGGCCGCTGCAAGAGATTAAAAGAGAATATTAGAATAAACTGAGATAAACACTGAGCTCCTTCTAAAGTTCAAATCGGTATTTCGAGAGAAACACGTTTATAAAATACAATTTGTTTATTACAATCAGGCCTGATATGCATTTCGATTGCATAGCATATTTTGGGAAGCATCTCAGCATAGCTCAAAAATTTAAATCTATACTGATTGCTTCTAGTTAGTGTGTCCTTAAAACAGACAAATTACATCATTGATTATATACTGCTCCAAACTCTAAAGTAATCCGGTGCAATTGTTAAGACGGTTGGCATTTAGGTAAACAAATTATTTAAAAAAAAAATTAATTTAATTCATTCTTAGTAATTAGTACTTGAAAATATAGGACCTATGATCTTGATGATACATTCTTCAATTACAAGATTGTTTAAACAACTTAATCATATTCATGCCTGCTCCGAAAAAAATAACTGGTAACAGACATAGTCCTAATAACTATTATGCCCTTTCTTGCTTGGGCAAGCACGATGGATGTAAAAGTATGCCATTCCTCAAAGGAAAAATATACTCTAAGTGGATTTGTAGGTAAGGACTTCAACCGAAATAATCAGATGAATGAATATATTAGAACAGACAACACGCGTTTGGAGTTATTTATTTTACATAGATAGACATTTTTTTGAGTGTCTGCTGCAGCAATTAAAAAGTGTTGGTCAAATAAACCCACTGAATTTTAAATATAGAACAGCTATATAGTATACTTACACTAGCACCTTCTCCTTGATAAGCGTAGCTGATTTGTTATATCCGTTGGCTACCACATCCCTAGTGGCAGCAACAAATGCTTCCAATTTGGCAGATAAATTGGGTACATATTGATCAATCTACGACATAATCATAGAAAAATGGTTAAATGTTTGTACAGCATCTTAAAAAGAAAAAACACTAAAAGCTGAGCGGCAACTCATAAAGCAACTTGTTTACAATTGATTATAAACCGGTTTGGTTTGGGGCTGTGACTAAACTTTCTTTAGATTTTTTTTTTTTTTTTTTCACAATTAAGCATGATGTCAGTGCGGTCAGCCGTTCAACTCTTAGCTCTTTCTATCTCTCTAACTACTTACAAACTTGGCCACTGCCGGCCACTTGCCATTGAAATACGTTCGCGTCGCTGTTAAGGTATTGCAGGCCGTATTCCGGGCGAGTTTGTAAAGATCAACGCTCAGAGCGACGGCAGGCTTGGCATAAGGCGGCACATGCTCCTCGGCCCACTTGTAGCCTCTTGCGCTGGCGCTCATGGTAAAGTACCAGCCCTTTTGCACATGCGGCAATACGCCGGCATTCTTTAGCACCTTGCCGGTGGCTGACTTCTCAAAGACGCCCTTGCCATTGAACTCGGTATCATAGCATAGAGCTCCGGCAATGAGTGCCACAATGAATAGACTGCCCAGAGTCCATTTACAGCAGCCGCATTTCTTCTTTTGTGCAGCGTTTTGTTTGTTCTTTTTCTGTTGTGCGCTGGTCTTCTCCTGCACGCTCTATTGAGAAAGATAGAAAATTTGTTAGAATCGTTGCATTTATGCGAATTCTTTAAATTCATGGTTTTGTTATTTATTGTTTTACCTTCTTGGCGGGTTGTGCTTGTTTGCCTTGTTTGTTTTGTTTCGGTTTAACCTGAGCCATTTTTTTTTTCTACTTTACTTAAATAATTTTTTTTAAACGACGAGTATTTCAAAGTTGCGCTGTTATTATGCAATTGTTATTAATCTTTTTATATCAAGTTATTTAAATTCGTTTTTATTTGTTTTGCAATTGTATTAAAAATATACCGCGTAGATAAAGTGAAAAAAAATGATTTCAAATCTTTTAAGTACTTCAAAAAGTTAAACCTTTAGACCATACGCTACACAAGTTTTTTTACGGCATATTTAAATGCGTAGAATATTTTACCCAAAAGTCAGAGCTTACTTTTTGTATATTTTAATAGTAAGTTTCTGTTGAATGACGCAGATTAAACAAAAATTTGACAGTTGTCTATCGATAAATGATAGTAAATTTTAACACAGAGTTGTATTTTAAACGCGGTAAATTCAAAAGAAACTTGAGCTGTTATAGTTCAGCGACCCAATAGACTATATAGTAAACCAAGTTAGATAATGTTAATGGAATACAATTTTTTTATAAAGACTTTTTATCTAAACAGGTCTTACGGCTACAAGCTTACAACGTTTGCTTAAGGTTAACATGAGGTAACACATTCCCAAGCCTTTCTCTTCTATTAAATGAATATTAAAAATACTTGAATGTTCTGGAGCACCCTCAATTGTGCTATGAAGTTTGTACATGAAGGTTTGACATTATTATCGCTTCATATCACGATATGTTTGAAAGCCGGTAACTATTAAAGTGTCGGACAAGTTAGAAAGTTGGTCAATAAACTTTTATGGTTTATAAACGTGGTAAAAATGTAATATTACTCAATCATCTGCTTAAACTGGTCATTGAGAAAAGGGATTCTTACATAAAGAAACAAATGTCGAAATGACAAAACCAACCAAAACATAGCGAAGAAGACGGTAACAGGAAGCAGACAGTATACATTCCAAATGTGATACCTACGTAGAACATATTCAACATTACAAAGAAACTGCTTTTAAACATCGACATATCGACGCCTTAAGCAAACATTGTTCATGAACATTTCATTTAATATGAGGAAATTTTTCCAATGTATTTTCTAGCGTGTACCCGTGCTGGATTACAACAAAAACAGCGAATTCAATAAGAACAAGCTTTTTGCGAACTATGTTTGATACTTATTTAATAAAGAAACAATTAGTAAGTTTGTAAAAACTTGAGGGGTGAGCCAACCCCCTTGTGTCCCACCCCCGCAGTATGTACTTTAAAAAACTTAAATGGATACTGCTCAAATGGGTTTGGCTAGGGCGTGAAAATATGCAAATAAAATGTACTCAAAAGCTTCAAGCTTCGCCGACGTCAGCGCAAAACCTAGACTAAGGGTAAGTGTAAGGGGCAAAGGGTATTTTGCAATTTAAAATATAAAACCGACAGTGAAGGCCATATAAAAGGAGAGAAACAAAAACAAAACGAAGCGTCAGCTGTGCGCTATTTGGCAATGACAGCATTGACACACACACGCACACACAAATACGCGTATACGCGTATACGCACACAGTGAAAAAGATGGCGTACGTTAAAGTCGGGCGCGGACGACTTTGGGATACCCTGTACCACTGCTTGCAATCAAATCCGGTAAATTGCTTAAGAATACCTTCATAAACAACCAAAAACAGACGAATTTTTAATCAAAAACTTTTTTTCGACCGATCGGCCTATGGGAGCTATATGATGTAGTCAACCGATTTTGATAAAATTTGGTACAGTGTTGAAGATCTCTAAAAAACTTCTGAATGCCAAATCTTCACAAACAAACGAAACACAACCAATTTTGTACAAAAAGCGTTTTTTTCGACCGATCGATCCTATGGGAGCTATATGATATAGTCAACCGATTTTGATCAAATTTGGTACAGTGCTTGGGAACTCTAAAAAACTTCTTAATGCCAAATGTGGTTACGGTATGTTCACAAATAAACGAAACACAACGAATTTTGTACAAAACACGATTTTTTGACCGATCGATCCTATGGGACCTATATGATATAGTCAACCGATTTTGATAAAATTTGGTACAGTGCTGGGGGTTTCTAAAAAACTTCCGATTGACAAATTTGGTTATGATATCTTCATAAGCAAACGAATTATCCATCGAAAACTTTTGCTTTTTTTCGAGGTCCCTGAAACACCCCTATGGGAGCTATATAATGTAGTCCCGATATCAAAAAAATAAAACAAACTTGTCTCCTATGGATTAATAAGGGATCTTATCTGAAAGTTTGGTTGCTCTAGTTCTTACCATCTCTGAGATCTAGGCGTTCATACGGACAGACGGTCAGACGGACAGACGGACATGGGTATATCGACTTCTCTAGTCACTCTGATCATACTTTAGGTAACTTTGGGGGGTCTCCGGCTTCTCCTTCTGTACGTTACATACATTTTCGGCTTTCACAAACATAATATACCCTTTGTACCATACGGTACAGGGTATAATGACTTAACTAATAAGATTGCAAAATTAAAACAAATTACAGAAACAACAAACATAGCGAAACACGCAATGTAAGTACGAAGCGAGAACAAAGCAACTTACAACAACAACACTGAAAGTTGAATGAACTGCTTTGCACTTTATGACGTTTACACGTCTGATAGAACACGGCCGAAAATTGTGTGCGAAAAATCGCAAAACAACAAAACAAAAAGCGAACAATAATTGTACAGTGCAACAGAAAAGTTTAGCTACATTTATCAATTTTGTTGTAACATACTATTTTGAAGCTTTATAATTAAATAAATGCATAAAAAAGCAAAAGAAAATAACGCAGCAAAAGTGCCATTCGCACGTGACAAAAATAAAAGTGGTTTTCGTGGCGAACATTAATATTCTCGATTTCAGCAAAACCTGATGAAATATTTTTAGGTGACATATTTAAAAATTTTATGCAATAAAGCAGCTTATTAAAAAAACCTTTGGCACTTCTTGTAAAATGTAATTTTAATTGTGACATTGTTTCCACTAATGCTTTATTTTATTCTTATGTATTGATAATTAAATCAAATTTCTTATATAATCTAACACAATCTGCTTTTATAAACTTATAATTTTCTGGGTACGGCGGAACTTTTTTAGGAAATGACCATTCACAAATTTACACGATAAGACATTTATTTTAGTTCAAGGCGTACGCAGGCATTCATGCCAATGGAGTTCTTAATAAATATCGAGTGTGCTCTTAGTAAATGCCCATGCTCGATTTAAATCTTTTTCATACCTGGGCATTTACTTGGACAATTTTTTGTACTTTAATGAGCATATAAACAGCCAACTCGCCAAAGCCAAAAAAGCTTTCTTCGCTAACAAAAAGCTATTTTATTCAAGATTGATAATGGAAAAAACAAAAATACTTATGTACAAACCACTAGTTCGTCCTATTATAAACTATGGCTGCCCAATCTGTTTTAATATCTCGCCGTCTTACATGGAACGCATAAGAGCATTTGAAAGATCCTGCTTGATAGCTTGCACTATGTGCTTCAGGGACCCTAGAAACAATTATATGAAGTTTATATCAAATAGGATACTATATGACTCTACCAGGATAAGCAGAATTGACAACCATATTATAAAACTTATTAGACAACATATTCTTCAATGCACATCTGAACAAGAAAACAATCTCATCAAAGCGCCATAATACACCAACGAGGAATACCTTCTGAGAACTCTAGAAAACGGTTTCCCCCTCCTGAAGCGTTCATTGCTTTAGATACTAGGGGTTTAATTCAAAGCCAAAACGGAATCCCTATATTCTATCATCAATATAGAAGAGCAACTGATAAAAAATCCAAAATAACCACGAACCAAATCTCAGATTTAGTACGAGCATCGCGCAAAACGATCCTATCCTAAACAACAGCAAATTCTGGTGGCTGTAGATATAAACGGAACTTGATTCCAACGTCTCTTATTTTATAAATAACAAATTTTAGCCACATGTTTTTGTAAATTTTTTCATACGAATGTCAATATATTCATACATTATATTATGTTATTACAATTATCAGATTCCTTTAATTAGTAAATAATTATAAATATTTAAGTATACTTGAGAGCTCGGTAGAGACACTGTATAAATAATATCACATAAAGCTTCTTGTTTATTAGAATTAAGGAAAACACTAAACAAAATAAATAAACACATCTAAAAAAAAAAAATAAATAAATAAATCTTTTTCATGTGTCTAAAGTTGATATGAAATCTTAAAAAATCTCAAAACAGTAACGAAATATTTTTATATATAAATATTTGCTAAAACGTTGCGTTTTAATGGTATCAAACTTTATTTGGCAAATTAAGTGATAAACATTTAAAGCCGTGTGTCTAAACTTTTTTGTATCACTGTATGTGCTTCTTATAAATTGACTACGCAAGCAGCAGCACAGGAACGAAGGCAACGAAAGAAATCACGGCCAACGCTGCCGCCACGTGTTGAAGAACCGGGACAAACAAAAGAAAATAAAAGAAATGTACAACAAGAAAGTTGTATGAAGTAGTCGTTTTTGTTGTTATTCTTGTTTGTCGCTGCTTCTGCTGCTTCTTGTAATCTGTCTGCCTTCTGCTTTACCTTTTGATTTGCGGTCATTTATGACGTGGTCAGCATCATTCGCTGCCTGCCAAGCAGGTAAAACAGCAACGAATTAAAAGCCAAAGCAGGGAATGTTAATGCAAAGCATCGCGCAAGCTTTATCAGAATATGAAAGAAAAAACAATGAAGGAAACGAAATGCCACCACCGTTTGTGGATGCGGCTGCTGCGCGTAATCATTAACAAGGGTGTGGAGTGGTTTTTTTCCACATAGAGCGTACACCAATCACTAGTAGAACACATCATCCAAAAGGTCGCTGCGGTGGCTTGACAAGCGCAGGCCCAACACGCATACACATACAGTCAAGCCAAAAATTATACAGACACTCTTGAGAAACAGTAAGGAGCATAGACTGCAAGTTTTAGTCCAGAATATTAAAGAAAATGCACTATTAGCAGATTATAATTTCGCGTGCGGGTAAATTTATTTATTAATTTTACCACAAATGAATTATTCTTCAAATTGGCATCAATAAGAAAGTTTGCAGTTGACATTCGTTACAGCATGCAATGGCTAGTGTTCAAATAATTTTTGAACTGACTGTATACAAATACACATACACACACACACAGCTTGGATGATCATGTTTTGTATGCGCCACGCAACGCGTTCAGAGTAAATCGCTGCGCTGAGTCCGATAAGAACGCTTATGTTCATTTATAGCTGATAATTAAATTTGTGGGTAGTAGTTGTAGTTAATTTCTACGCTGCCAAAAGAAATAAGCGGTAAAAAAATCTGTGGGCCAGCCCGCATGGCAACGCCATGAAAAAAACTGCACCAAGTCGCACAAAAACACATGTATACACACATATTTATACGTATTTTTTTAGCGCACTTTGCACTACACACACTATACTTAAGCAATAACAACAATTAGGTGTGTTGCCCTATAATTTATGCATTAAAAAATGTGTACGGCGAAAGAAAGTAATCGGTGAAGAAAAAAAGAGAAAACATTCTACACCGGCGAACACGAAATTGCAGCGTTGGCGGCTTGCTTTTCACTTAACATTTAAGACGTCAACGACAGTATTAATTTGTATAATCCCACGCAAATTATTAACATTAACAGCGGCTAATTTTTAACACAATTGCACGTATTTATACGCTTGAAACTATTATAATTACAATTTCTTTCCTCCACTTTTCTTTTCACAATCAGGCCGAGTTGTACAAGATTTACATCGATAGCGCTGCTGTACTGTTTTGTTATCGATAAGTGACAGCTGCAGTGCTGACAACTCAATGCAACTAATTAAGCTGCCACGCTGGCAAGTTGGCAGCACTTAAAAGCGCAGTTTTTAAATTTTGTGTTCACGATAAGCTAACTTTTAATACGTGTTTGCCTAAAACTTACCAACAAAACTGCTTTTAAATCTGCCACATAATCGTCTTTATTTTTGCCCGCGGCTAGCTCCTCATTAAGCTCAGCCAAATCGCCCAGAAACTTTACAAATGCTTTGGATTTTGCCAACTCATGCGTAGAGTCTAGCCAGTCTTTTTCTAAAAAAAAAAAAAGTAAGGCAAACTTTATATAAAAACTGCACATGCAGACACATTAATATATTTACCTATAGTCTGCAACAACAACAAGCTAGCCAGTTGTTGCTTTTTGTAATTCATGCGCCAGACCTTAAAGCAATCATCAGCATTACTGCTCAAGAGACTGCTAATACAGCCATCAATTTCAGTACGTTGCTTTGGCAATGTAACAATGTCTCTTAGCAGTGTAAGGAATATATTAGAAAGCTTTGTGGAGCTGGCAATGTATTTTTGCTGCAAAAGAAAAATTAGTTATAAATATGCTACTAAGCAAATTATCACAACATACCAGCAGCTGCGCTGCACTGCGTTTCAAACTCATTTGCAAGTCCTTTGAAATGTTAGTATATGCACCATTTAGCGCATTATAAGTGGCAAAGAATTCCTGCTGAATAAGCGGCAAAGGCTCTGAACCACGCAATGTTGATGCACTCAGCACTTTATCAATATACTCCACAACAAATTTAGTATAGTATTTCATTTCCAAGTTGGGCAGCATTAGATTTTGCCAAACTTTAACACCTTCATATAACGATTGATAGCCGCCTTGACCAATGGCCCATAAAATGCTTAAACAAATGGCACTGCGGTTTTGATAGGAGTTGCGCAACAGCGCAGTCTTGGCCATATTACAGGAGCATATTTTTGGCCAATTTTGTCCTATTAGCTGCAGCAAAAACTTGTAGCCAACAACGTTATTATTGTGGTTAAGGCCAACAGCCATACTGTCTAGTAGTGAATAAAAAAAATATTCCAAATTGGCTTCACCGACGCTTTCCAGAAAGCTTACAATGGTCTCCTTTAGTTCAACGCTGGCCAAATTGCTGGGATACTGTACGCTACGACCCGAAAAGGTTGGATCGCAGTCATAGGCCAGTGTATCGTTTAAATAGATCGCAATCTGTAAATATACATAAATTTTAATTTTAGACCGCATTTTAGCAGCTTAGAAATTAAACTTACATTGCTTAACCAGCGTAATTCCGAACCGGGGCAGCTGAGCTGAAAATGCGTTAACTTTGCAGTAAATTCGCCTGCTGTAATCTGCTTTAAGGCTTGTTCCAGCGACTTGGGCTTAGCTGGCTTTTTAACAGACTCACTTTCTGCAGTAGCAGCAGACTTTGCTACATTTTTCTTGGGCTTTGTTTTGTTGGGTGAAATAGTTTTCGAGCTAGAGTTGGAATTGGACTTGGCAGGGGAATGTGTTTTATTATTGTTATTGCTGCCAAACAAGCTGCGGAACTGCTCTTCTGGTACTAGAATGTTTAGTAAGCTTTAGCAAATTGTTTTAATTTATTTGTTCAAAACTTACAGAGCTCCTCCAACTTGGGTGCCATGGCTGCAATACGTTTTTGCTCTGTGTGTGCGCTTAACTTCTTTTCCAGATTTTTTTGCTTCTTTGATTTGGTAACAACTTCCCATTTGTCAGCCATTTTTGCATAAAAACTGCTGCGTAAATTCAATTAAGTCAATTATAAGCTAATTAAACGTAAAGTGCAGCAATATGCCGGTGAATGCAACAAGCAGTGAGAAAAAAAAAACACCAAATGTCAAATGACGTCGTAGAAGTGTGTACACAGCTATAAAAAACTATTGTGAATTGACGTAGAAATCTTTGCGCGTATTTAAATAAATATATTTTATTGTTGACTTAACCTTAAAATGAGGCTAGTTACTTAAAATATTTTGAAAAAAACATAATTTTGTATATAACACATGTTTGCTGCTTTATTCAAAAAAACTTTAATTTACATTCAATTAATAAATAAACAGAAACACAACTCATGCCAGTGCTTACCTAACTTTATAAAACATAAAACTCAGCCACGACTTTGCTGTTTTTTATAGTACCTACTATTTTCAGTGCAATGTTTGCTGCCTACAAACTTACTAAATTCGCGCATAAATTGTAATGATATTGTAACAAAAAATTAGTAGAAGAATTTGTCGCTTTCATCGAAAGCTGCTCGAAAAAGCTCAATTAGCCAATCCATGAGCAGCACGCAAGCACAGACAACGGGCGCTGCCGGCGACTCCAGACCCAAGAAATTGACAAGCACGCTGGATGAACTGGTGCAATATGTGAACCTTTACGTACGCATACCAACGGCCCTCAGTGGCGTGGTACTGCCCTTTGTTCCCCTATATTTAGTGGCTTTTTACTTATGGATTTATGTCTATCGCGGCGGCGAAATATCTGCAAATGATGTGGTTGCAACTGAAAAGGCCGCAGACGCATCGACGACAACGACGACAACACCGGAAATAACTGCATGGAATGAAATCGGTTTTATAGCTGTTGTGGCTATAGCCTTTTTGCATTTATTAACGCTGCTGTTTTGCTATTGGAGTGTACACGTATTGACATTTTTAACATGTCGACGTGTCAAGCTGCCTGCAGCAGGCACTTTGGCCAAAGTTGTGCCAACAGCTAACAATGGTAACTCCAAAATTGTGCCTATACAAAGCACGAAGCTACAGGATGACACGCTACAGTATTTTTTGGTTTTCCAAAAGACTAAATATGTCTGGGATGAAGATAAGGCCTCTTTTCGTGCTCTAGAATTTCCTGTGCATGAACTGTTAAGATCTTATGCCAGCTCACGTGGTCTTGAAACGGAGGAAGCCCTTAAGGTTGCTAAACAAACCTATGGCCACAATGAAATGGATATGGTTGTGCCCGAATTTCATGAACTCTTTCTGGAACGCGCCACAGCACCATTTTTTGTATTTCAAGTGTTTTCCGTGGGACTTTGGTGTCTAGATGATTACTGGTATTACTCGCTGTTTACCCTCTTCATGTTGGTTGCCTTTGAATGTACCATAGTCAAGCAGCAGCTACGCAACATGTCTGAAATACGTCAAATGGGCAATAAACCCTATCTTATTAATGTGCTGCGACAAAACAAATGGCGTCACATGGGCTCGGATGAACTGCTACCTGGAGATTTGGTTTCCATTACGCGCTCACAGGATGATAATTTGGTTCCTTGTGACGTCGTGCTACTACGCGGCAGCTGCATTGTGGATGAGAGCATGCTAACAGGCGAATCAGTGCCCTTAATGAAAGAATCGCTCGAATCTGTAGATCAGCTAAATGTAGTACTTGATGTCGAAGGAGATGGCAAGCTTTTTGTGCTATATGGCGGCACTAAAGTTGTGCAACATACCGCGCCCACCAAGGAGTCCTTGCGTGCACCGGATAACGGTTGCATCGGCTATGTTTTACGCACGGGCTTCAATACCTCTCAAGGCAAGCTGCTACGCACAATTTTATTTGGCGCCAATCGTGCTACGGAGAACAATGCTGAAACTTTTGCTTTCATTGCCTTTCTCATGGTATTTGCCGTGGCTGCCGCATCATATGTTTGGGTCAAAGGTAGCGAGGATCCCGAACGCAATCGTTACAAGCTGTTCTTAGAATGTGCCTTGATTTTGACTGCCATCATACCTCCTGATTTGCCCATAGAGCTTACCTTGGCCGTAAATAATTCGCTGCTACAGTTAACTAAGATGTTTGTCTACTGCACGGAACCTTTCCGTATTCCATTTGCTGGCAAGGTGCAAATTTGTTGCTTTGACAAAACGGGCACACTTACTACGGACAATCTCATGGTAGAGGGCATTGCTGGTCTCAAACCAAATGGAGCCTGTGTGCCCATAGAGGAGGCGGAGGCGAATACCATACAAGTGCTGGCCTGTTGTCATTCATTGGCCTTGTTGGACGATGGCTTGGTGGGAGATCCCCTAGAGAAAGCTACCCTGGCGGCTGTAGATTGGTCCTTGACCAAAACAGAGAGTGTTATACCCAAACGTGGTCAACATAAGCCGCTGCGTATCTTTCAACGTTATCATTTTAGCTCCGCTTTAAAGCGCATGTCGGTTGTTGCCGGCTATTTGATACCCTACTCTAATGAAGTACGCTATATTGGTACTGTGAAGGGTGCGCCTGAGGTCATCATGAAAATGTTGAAAGACGTGCCAAAAGATTATGAAAAGGTAAGCGAGCTACAGTATTAGCATCTAAAATTTTACCTTAGATTGGCTGCAGTTGATAAATTCGGTATATTGACTCATATGTTTTTGGACAAGCTATTTACACGTCATGCTTAACAACTCTAAGATTGTTATATAAGATTTTATCGTTTAATTGAAATGTTCTACTTATTCTAAATTTTTTTTATTTCTATTAAACTTGCAGGTTTATCTTGAATATGCACGCCGTGGCGCTCGTGTTTTGGCGCTGGGCATTAAGGAATTCGGCAGCTTGGCGGCACAGCGACTACGTGAACTTAAGCGCGAGGAAGTTGAATGTGATTTAACATTTGCCGGCTTTGTAATTATCTCATGTCCCATGAAGCCGGACTCCAAGACCGTTATCAAGGAGCTCATACAAAGTTCACATAAGGTTGTTATGATTACCGGCGATAGTCCCTTGACAGCGTGCCATGTGGCTCGTGAGCTGCGTTTTACACGTAAAAAGCTGTTGGTTTTTACACCTCCTGTGCAGTCCCATGCAGAAGACTGGAGCTGGGTCTCAATTGATGGCGAGCAATCTTATATGTTGGATGCCAATCGCACTAGAAGCATTTCCTTGCTGTTGGCCACTCATGATCTGTGCATTACTGGCGAGGGTCTGCAATATTTGAAACAAAACCATTATCAATACATGCTGTACTTGTTGCCACAGCTAACCGTGTGTGCACGTTTTGCGCCAAAACAAAAAGAATACATTATTACGGCCTTAAAACAACTGGGCTACTGCACGCTTATGTGCGGCGATGGTACCAACGATGTGGGCGCTTTAAAGCATGCCAATGTGGGCGTGTCGCTGCTGACCAGTGCGCCAATTAAACGTAAGCGCACTGAGGAAGAACAAAAGATGGATGCTGTCGTAGAAGCAGCAACAGCAGCTGCTGCAGATCAGACATTGTCACCACGTGAACGTGCACTGCGTCGTCGACAAGCTCAGCTGGTGCAAACACAAGCACGTATGCTAAAGGATACGGATGAGGTCAGAATGGTTAAGCTGGGCGATGCCTCAATTGCTGCGCCATTTACCAGCAAATCTACATCGATTATGTGTGGTAAGTTGGCTTAAAACAATGCTTGATGAATACCTGCTAATTTTGTGTTTATTTGCTCTGTTAGTGAATCACATTATCAAGCAGGGACGCTGTACATTGGTCACTACCCTGCAAATGTTTAAGATTTTGGCATTAAATGCTCTTATACAGGCTTATTGCCAGTCAGTGCTTTATATAGATGGTGTTAAGTTCAGCGATACACAGGCAACTATGCAGGGCATTTTTGTAGCCGCTTGCTTTTTGTTTATTACACGATCTAAGGTAAGTGAATTTAAATGCCTTTTAGCTAAAACTCTTTAATCGCAGCATCTTTATTTACAAACATTTTGCAGCCACTCAAAACGCTGTCCAAGGTAGCACCATTGCCAAATATATTCAATTTATATACCATATCAACTATACTCACTCAATTTGCCGTGCACTTCGCCACACTTTATTATCTGACTAGTAAAGCAACAGAACTGGCTCCGCCCAGGTAAATGGAAAATCTTAAATTGAGTTTAAAACATTTACTGATCTTTTGTGTATTTCCAGAGAGGGCAAAGTTAAGTTGTACATTGATATGGATGCGGAGGAAAAGACAAAATATGATCCCAATATTGTCAGCAGCACTGTTTATATTATTTGTATATCACTACAAGTTGCCACCATAGCTGTTAATTATAAGGTATGTGCCTCAAGTCCAACAAACTACGGAACCTTGACTAATCAATTGTTATTGTTTTCAATTTAGGGTTATCCATTTATGGAAAGTCTAAGCTCAAATCGCTTGCTTATGTATTCCATAGGCGCTTCGGCTGCTCTGGTATTATTTTTGACAACTGGCTTAGTGCCAGATCTTACAGAATTCTTCGAAATCATAGACTTTCCCGGCGAGGTAAGCAAATTTTTGCTTTTACTGTGTTAAATCTAAAATTAACAATATTTTTACATTTTTATAGTTCCGCGTAGTTTTGCTCACGATGCTGGTTGTTGACATATTTGGTGCATTTATTTTGGATCGCTTATGCTCATTTCTCTTTGGAGAGACCCGCTCGAAGTCCAAGGAACTGAATTGTTAGCGAACGTACTTGATAGCTAATTAGAAGAAATACAAATTTCATCGCAGCCTATTCTTAAAAGTTCCACTCCATACTTTATGATTTCTTAACGCCAGTTATTAAAACTATTTATTTTGAACTAAACTGCAAGTCAAGGTTATTTTAAGTTACGCATATATTTCGGCAATGGTTTCTTAAAATTATATAAATTGCAATTCAAAAACATTTTGGTATAACGTGAAAACTGTGCGTTTAATTAATAAATTTTGATATTCTTTAAAACGTAACAAAGACAAAAATACCAGATGTTGGCAATTAGTAAAATTTAAAGTAATACTTGTAATTATAATAAACATGTATAGATTTAACTTGTACTTTATACTTGATCCTCCAGTTTGGAGTCTTCGAGCTGTTTAAATTGTATCAAAATAACCAGATATGTGGTTACTGCCGAAAAGATCTGTAATATACATTTTTTTTAATACATATTAAATATTGTACTGATGATGCGAACCAACCTTAAAGAGTGTGGAGTTGTCGATGACAAAGAAACCGTATGCTGTAAATTGTACCTCCTGCTTAATGCTTTTCGTTAGGAATTTGTCAATCTGCAAGTAAAATCAATATGAAAAGTTGTAGTGTTCCCTAGACATCTACCAAGTCACTTAAGATTTGTAAAGAAAAGTGCGAATGAACATATGGTGTGAACCTAATATTTTTGGGGACACTGAGTCCGAAAGTGAGATCCATTTGACTCCATTGCGTCGGATTTTCGACACAATCTTTAACAACTATTTTATTTAATATTTAGATGATGGCTAAAAGCAAACAAGTGTGACCTCACAAAGTTAATCTCTTAATACCAACAGATTCATCCTATCAGTTTCTCAAAGACCAAAAGAACTAGAAGGAACTTTTTTAAGTGTGAGTTCGGATTTAATCCTTTCGTTAAAGTAATTTTGAGATTTTGAATAAATATTGATTTTTTGTTTTTTCAAAACACTTACGATATTTTGAAATTCCTTGCTCTTGCCATAGACTCGTGCCAGTATTTGCGAAGTTGAATTAGCCTGCAAAATAAAAAGTAATTAGTCAGACTGTAGAATTAAATATGCCAAGAACACACACCTCCCTAGTGGCCTGACCACAACTACGGGACAGCAGAGCTAACATTGAAGAGTGCATAAACAGCCAAGCAAAACACCATTGCAAAATATTTAGAGACAGTACACCCTTGGCCGTAATCTGAACAAACAGATTATAGGTGTTGGTTGTGATGGTATAGAAGGCATAGCCCATATACCCAACCAAAATCAGACTGCAGCACTCATTAATGGCCTTGTAAATGCGCAGTAGTTTGTTATGCATGCGATAGACAAACAGAGAATCCTCTGGAAAATGTTCCATGTCAGCGGCAACGCCCTCCAGTTTGCGAGTGCCTAAACGCCTGCGTTGCTGATATATATAGGTATAACCATTGAGCAACTGATTGATATATTGGAATCTTATGCAGACAATGCGCAGCAGTACAGCAGCAAAGAGTATAAAAGTAATAGAGAGACCATTTTGCACCGCATAGAAGGCAATGAGTATATAGGAAGTGGGCGTTATTTCCTCCTTGACTGCCAGAATCTTGAGCACAATAATATAACCCTGACATATCGCGGTGCCCATCAGAAACTTGACCGAAAAGCCCGCATTATTGCTCAGCGTAGCGCCAAACTTGCGACGCACTTCCTCATCCAATTTTAGTATATCATTCATAATACGCAAAAAGGCGCCTGCATTACGTGCGCATATGAAAACCGTAAGCGTATACGTGAGAATGCATAGTAATAGCTCAATCCATTGATTCACATTATCCGTATCGCGCATGGAATAGAAAAGCTGCTGCGAACTGGGCGTAAAAAGGCTGTAGATATTGAATACGGTGAGAGCATGCACTACGCCGCGCACAAAGAACGAATAGAACTCATGGCTTTTGGTAGGCGGACCCACTTCATAGTTGGATATTTGCTCATAGATGGGCAACAAGCCGCTGGCCTTCAACACGGATAGAATTGTGGTTATATCGCCAAACACGGTATTAACCGAACGCGGCGGATCACGCATGAATGCATCATTGGCCGGTGGTGTTACACTTGCTGCAGCACGATATGGCATTGGACGACGCGTTTTTTGCATGGGAATTTCAATTACCCAACTGTTAGGACTCATTGCCGGCCGAGAACTGACGTACTATGCCGGAATAGTTCATGACAAGCAGTTTGGTCATGGTCGAACTGTTGACAAGATTATCTGCTCGATGATATCGTACATTGGCCATTATAATAATTAATTTCCAGGCAGAAATCACTTGGGATATGTGCAGAAGGGTTTTTTTGTATTAAACAAAAGATTAACCACTTTAGGAGTAGGGTTTTAGTATTTATACGTAGTTTTAAAAATAATTTCAGGTTTAAAGTTGTAATCTGAAGTTTAATTTTTTTTTTTTAGTAGTAGGTATATGTGGGGATAAGTGCTTGGGATAACAACTTTTATTACCAGTGGGATTTCGGATGTGGATCAACCACTACTATGGCAATTTGTTTTTAAAAACTTGTACCTCTAAGGTAGAATGTAGACATAGAGAAGGTGACTCAAGGAACCCGGGGGCAAATGTACCGGCCCCTCTATTACAACTTTAGCTTGAATCAAGACAGTATGACAGTAGTTACACCGGAACCCTGAAAAAACTCCCCTCTCCTCTCGTCAGGCTTGACTATATCATTTAGTCAAAAACATGTTTAAGACCATAAATCGTTTGTTTATTAAGTTGTCGTTTCTAAATTCTTCTGCTTTTTTAAGTATCTAAGACGAATTTGATTGATTGATTGATTGAGATGTTTTCTTGTGATGGTATGGGTTATCTCAAAATCGGCGCGCACGACTTTAAAATTATCTTTAATCTTAAAATTAATATTTAAAATATTTATAAAGTAGAAGTGAATTCTAAATTATAAAAGGTTTGTAGCCAGAGCAACTTAGGCCTCAGGTTGATATTAAAAATAATTTTTCTGAATATTTCAAGTTGTCCAAAAATAAATATTTTCTTAAAAAGAAAAAAAAAACAAACAATTTTTTTTATTGTAATTGTTAAGGAAATTTCATTTTTTAAAGCGAACTGTTTTTTCCAAGAACTATTAATTTTTTTAAATAGACTATATTTGTATATAATATGGGAATTTAAAAAAATTTTTTTTTTTTTTTTGAATCGAAACATTTTTTAACAAGGCTTAAAGTTACGCAATTTTCCCAAAATGTAAAAAAAATCATTTTTAAAAATTCACATTTCGAATCGGATGCGATTAAAATAAAAAAAAATGGCGTACGTTAAAGTTCGGTTTATTGCTTAAGAACTCCAAAAGTTATTTATTTGCAAAATTTGGTTACGATATTTTCGTAAACAAACAAAAAAACCGTCGAAATTTGCTTCAAAAACGTTTTTTGACCGATCGGTCCTATGGCAGCTATATGATATAGTCAACCGATTTTTATCAAATTAGGCACAGTGCTCGAAAACTATAAAAAACTTCAGAATGACAAACTTGGTTACGATATCTTCATAATCAAATTATCCATCTAAAACTTTTGGGTTTTTTCGAGGTCCTCTGAAACACCCCTAATAAAACCCCGATATTAAAAAGATAAAATAAACTTGTCTCGCGTAGAATAATAAGGAATCTAGCTCTTACCATCTCTAAGATCTAGGCGTACATACGGACGGACAGATAGACATACAGACGGACATCGGTATATCGACTTCTCTAGTCACCCTGATCATACTTAAGGTAACTTTGGGGGGTCTCCGACGTCTCCTTTTGAATGTTACATACATTTTCAGCTTGAACAAATATAATATACGCTTTGTACCATATGGTACAGGCAGGGCCGTAGAGTAAAAATCCGGGCCCGGGGGGAAAATTATTATATTATACCTTTAGCTTGAATCACTGTGCTCTGTAAGTACGACATTAATTACATCGGGCCCCTGAGAAAACTGTATTCCCGGGGGGAATCTCCCCGTCCCCCTCCCCCCTCTCGACAGGGTATAAATATGGCAAACTATATGCTCCTGGACTGGGAATCCGAATTCGGCCTGTAGACGTCGCCAACAGTTTATTGTTTAGCTAACCGTGACAGAGGCAAATAATGTATTGCGATTATCTTTAATATTTAAGATCCGATTATAATGATATTTGGTATCAATCAAAACGTTTGAATTTCCCGCATTTTGACCACTAAAGCCATAGCCTTGAAATTGTAAAAGATTTAGCGTTTGAAAATTTTTTGGGAGAAGAAGGGGACGCAAAAGAAGAAAACATTTGAACCAAGTAGGACTGTCTTAGAAAATCGATTATTGGCAGGAGTTCAGGACCTCATGCGATTAATAAAATATATGATACCGCTTAAAATTTATTTTTAAAGGCCTATACGCAGTTCGAAATATTTCGCACGGAAAGACAAAACTTCATATAAAAAAAAAAGTCGCAAATGGGGACTATCTGGGCTATCTCAATCCCAAATGGGATTTTGTTTTTTATATGAAGTTTTGCGATTCCGCGCGAAATATTTCGTGATGCGTATAGGCCTTAAGCAGTTAAAAAAAGTTGCCTATCATAAAAAAGAGTTCTACGTACCTCCGATGCTAGGCTATCACAAGAGCTGCATATGGTAGTCATAATTGTTGTCTCTGCCAAAACCCAAGCACAGGACAAGCCCATGGTATCGTAGCTCTTGCGCAAATGATGTGGCGTAGTTAAAGTTGAGAATGCCAAATAGCTTTGATTGGTCACCGTATAGAAGGCAAAGCCCATGTAGAACAGCAAAGCCACACCCATCACCGTGTTTATATTCTCCGTAATATAACGAAATTTACAAAAGATCTCTATAAGATTACTCAATTCCCTCCAGTTTTTTCCGTCATATACATCCTTTTCTTCCTTGGTAAACTCATCCAGACGCTTGTTGAGAAATTCTATGCGCTTCGCTAGATTCTTGAGTATAGAGCGCAGATATAGGGAAAAAATGAAGGAATAAACCATCTGCAGGCTGTATACCAGCAGTATAATAAACTCCCGCTCCCTTTTCATATCACTGACGTAGTGTACATAGTAGAAGGCCACAATGACCACGCCAGCAGAAACTGAAGCCAAAAGTATGGCCAAAAAACGACAGCTGTACGTGTAAGTAAAGCCATTCAATATCAAGTATTCATCTATTTTGGCCACATCACGCAGTGTACGAAAGTGTCGGGAACCATTGTATGCCATTGTGGTAACAATCATGGTATAACTGCAGATACAGAAGAGCGTCTCAATGGTGCGATTGATTTCTTCGGTATCACCCTGGGAATGAGGTAGTAGCTTGTATTCATTTGAGGCAAATAACACATCTTGGCAGAAGTAAAAAGAGCTGCCAATCAAGAGTAGAGCCAAAAGACGTCCATAGAGTGTACCTATGCCGGATACACGAAAATCCTCGCCATCTTTTTCAAAGTAGGGCAGCAGTGCAAATAGCTGCGAGGGTTTGGAAACTCCGCTCAGATCTTGTAGAATTTTCATACTTGTTGTCAGTGTTGAATGAAGAATACTGTTGCTTGAAATGGTTAGCTTCATATGATGAGCAGTTGGTCACCAGAGCATATGATTTGTGGAACATATTATGAGTTTTCGTTAACTTTTATGTCTAACTATTACGAGTATTAAGCGCTAAGTTGTGTAGACAGTGGGTTAAATTTTGGGTTCCAGCAAGGATAATGTACGCACGTGAAGGTAATAACTATTAAGCGATAATTGTGGAGTGGTTTGGTTAGAAGGTTACGCTGAAAATCAATAGAGTTGTTCTTTAGTTTGCTCTGAAGTTAGTTCTTACAGAAACTTGGAAGGAGAGGCAGGTCTGCAAGTCGATTTATAAACGAATTATTTTGAAAATCCAACCGTAACAATGAGCCTTTCAGCAATGAGCTTTTCCGCAAGTTCTGTAAATCATAGATAGATAATGTTTAATGTGTAGCATGGAGGAAGAAACTTCAGTGCATCTACTATGTGAATGCATGACACTCGTCAGCAAAAGAAACAAGCTCCTAGGCATGTACGTTCTCTCACCGGAGATCGTTGTTACCCTAAGTCCAAACAAAATACTGAAATATATGCAGACCATTGGACTTTTGGGAGAGCTCTGAGTCGTGAAAGGGGGTACAAAAGATCCACTTGGGCCGCAGTACATCTTTACACCCTCTACTAATAATAATAATGTCTGAGATTTGCTTTTTATTCTTCCGAGACTGAGCTTCCAATGAATTTCCAACATGTTTAAAATAATAAAATTGCTAAGGAGTAGATTTCTTCTAAAAATCTTTAAAAATCTCATTTTAATTTAATGTGTAACAATAGTGTGGAGCGTGATTTTTTAAGCGAATTTTTCGATTTTTTTTTCAAAAAAACTTTATTTTATATACAAAATCCAAATAAAATAGATGACGATTTTCTACATATTTTGAGCTACAAAACTGAATTTTTCCAAAGTAGTAAAAAAAAATGTGATACAGTCGAGGCGGTGCCCGACAGTGCAATACCCTGTACCTTTTGTGTCTCAAAAATTTTTCCTGCATATTCCATCTAAAAACTTTCCAATTGGAATTTATTTTTTTTTTGTGAAAATCGATATTTATACCTATGAGTTCCCTAAAATTTTACCCATTTTGATGAAACTCGAATGTTACAACAAAGAACTTATTTAAAGTATACGGGGTAAGTTTCAAGTTGGTATGTTGAGGGGTGTGGGAGAAAACACGGTAAATGGATTGCGGGGGGTGGGGGGACCGCATCGATAAAATTTGGATGTGGATTTGTTCATTAGAGCCACATGAATGAGCTTACCAAAAATTGTGATTCTAGGTCACTTGTAGCCATAATTGCGTAGAGTCAAATATTGACGCAGTTTATAGGCAAGGGGAGGTGAAATTTGCACATTTTTGACTATAACTTCTGTTGTATTTGTCCGATTTTGTTCATTTTTTACACATAGATGCATGTATCCATAACGCATCGCTCTGTTAAATTTCAAATGAAAATATTAGACGGTGTGGCTAAAAACCGCGAAAATCTACAGCGGGGGAACGGGGAAAGATATTGACATGATTCAACAAACTTCATCTGCTTAGGAAATATGCGCACCAGCAGGAAAAGTTCCGTGTCTCTATCTCTTATAGTCTCCGAGATCTAGGCGTTCATACGGACGGACGGACGGACGGACGGACGGACGGACGGACGGACATGGCTCAATCGCTACCCGAGGTTATGATAAGCATTTTGGTATAAAGGACTTGGGGTCTGCCACGCCTCCTTCTGTCCGTTACATACATTGCACAAACCTAGTATACCCTTTGTACCTATAGGTACAGGGTATAATAAAATGGCGCCTGTAAAGAGCTACGAGTACATAACTAATTTTCGTAATGGCTTCCACGGCAGCAGCTTTTTGACGTCGCCATTGATCGGAAACATAAGAAATTTTTGTTCTCTCAATCTATGGACCAAAAGCAAGTGAACTACGTAGCGGTTATTTAAAAATATCAATTGTAAAAAAAAATGGCATAAGTTTGAAAAAAACATTTTTTTTCGTCAAAAAAAAGTCATGAAAAATGAGCTGTAATATAAATGTTTTTATTATTTTGACAAAATCGTACGTGGTTCACTAGAAAATTATGATATAAAGATTGTGTTAAAATTTCAAATCGATCGGATAAAAATTGACTGAGTTATTCGTGAAGCTATTCGAAAAAAAGTGGTTTCGAGAAAAACGCGTTTAAAGTTTGAAAACTGCTAATAAGTGAGAACAATTTTTTTAACTTTTTAATTTTTTTTTTAATTAATAACTAAAGCGACATAGATCATATATAAGTTCTTTATTAATAACCTAAAATTTAGTGAGACATGGAGCGAAGAAGACTACCGTATAATCTCTTCTGAAACTATTTTAATTCAAAATGAAACTTTTGAGCGTCGCCATTACATATATGCTAAAATCGTTTGATTTCTCCGGAATTCTTCTTCCGATAGTAATTTTTAGAAAAACATTTTGCGATTTTTTCCAAATTCGGTTTTCATTGCGACCTTATCTATCTAAAAGTATTTTGATTCAAAATAAAACTTTGAAGTTCCGTTTGATTATTCCAGAAGAAAGTAATTTTTTAAAAAAAATTTGTTTTTTCCAAATTTTCATTCTGACCTTAAATATTTTTTAAGGGTCTCCCCTGTCATCTCAATAGGATTTCCGGGCTTACTTCCGCATTTCTTAAGGAAGGAGTTTTATACAAAGTTTGGGCTCGAAAAATCACAAAATTTTTTATATTCTGAAAGTACATACTTTCAAAAATATCTGCGCAAAATTTCATTTAGATCGGATCACTGGTTTTCAAATTACAGCCGTTTGCAGCGAGCTGGTCCTATCCATAGGCATAGTTGACACAAAACTTTAAACGCGATTATCTCGGAATGCGTTTTTCGATTTTTTCTGTCAACGTGGTTTTTTTTATTGAAAAAAATTTTTTTTTGTAAAACCGAATCGTTCAAGTACACCAGAATACATTTTTCTTAAATAATTTTTTGACTTTTTGATTTCACTTGAGCGGTTTGCATAAAACCCTTTTAAAAAATCACTTCTTCGCCACAACTTTGTACATAACCCCTTAAGCAACAATTTAAAAACTGGACATAGCCCATATTTTTGAAAGCCCATCTTTGGTTGCCAATTTAATTTAAATCGATTAAGAATTAAAGCATGCAGGAGTCAGAGCCCCCTAGTTTTGAGAACATAGTTTTTCGTACATCTCAGTAACGTGCAGTTAAATATTAACAGATCGAAAAGCGTCGGAAAATCAATTCATAGAATGCAGATTACATTAACCCCATATCATCAATTAGTTATGAAGTAGTTATCCAATACTTAGAAGTACACAAATCAATCTGCTTTCCGAAGTTTGTTGTGAAGTGCGAAGCAATGAATATTACGTTTGTATTTTATAACCCTGACAAATGTCTTTAAAACGGCATAGACCTGCTTTTGTTATTGCCCACTTTGAATATAAAAATAAATCATTCGTCACGCCATGACGCAGGGGCTGCTCCATGCACAGTATATATAGTAACTCCCAAAGCACTTTATATTTTCCACCCTTAATGAGCAATTGCAGTACGCAATCAATGGCTTTTTCCTTACTGGGGGAGGCAGCACGCTGTTGCTGCTGTTGTCGTGACGTCACAAGGCCGTGGTCAACAGATACAGACACAGTGCGCTCTGATGCCTCTTATCAGTCAGCGGCAATAGAAAACATAAAAATAATAAAACGCATATAAAAAATTATAGCGCAATTACATTCAAAAGTTTTTTGTTTCAAAATGTTGCGTTTTTTGTGCTATTCGTTGTTGTTGACATTGTGCTCATATTTGGGACACACGCTTTATACCAGCTCGGATGTAGTCTATCATACATTGCCGCATTTCTGGACGGGCGTAGGCTTTTGCCCGGCTGGCAGTATAAATCATAAAGAGATTAGTGCCACGTTAGAGTCGCCCGCAATGCAAATGAATCTGCGACAGATAGCAGCTTTACCTGCTGGCGCGGTCAGCCATGTGCGTATACATTGGCTGCTGGAGCTTATCGAGTTTTTGAAGTACGACGAGTCGGGCGTGCCGGTTTATAACTTTGATAGCTTTGACAAGTTTGTGGATTATCTGGAAGAGCTAGACCTATCGCCGGTGCTGGAGTTTATGGCCAATCCAGGCAATGTTTTTGTTAAGAATCCAAATATGAACTCGTTTCTTTGGGAGGATTTTGCCAAGCAAATCATCAAGCATTATACAGGTAGTGTCTGTGACCATTTAAATTGCCTTATTTACTAAGACTGTGCTTACAGCTCGTCATGGCGCTACTCGTCTGGCCAATTGGCGCTTTGAAACCTGGAACGAACCGGATCTTAGCAGCTATAATAGACTTAATTTTACGGGCGCCAGCTTTTTGGAGTATGTACAAGCCATACGTCGCGGTCTGAGCAAGGGCGGTGGTCAGCGTCGTCGTCGCAAGCAACGCTATCGCGCTTTGCGTGGGCCTGCGGGTTTGTTCAAGGCACAAGAGCGGCATCCATTATGCTGGGAACTTTTAGAAGTGTGCAATGCGAATATATTGGAATGTCCGATTGATATTTTAACATTTCATCGCAAAGGTGAAGGTAATGCGGAGGAAATATTAAATGGTACAATGGTGCTATTGGCGAATATCTATGATCGTTATCCTGAACTTAAGCAGCTACCAGTGGCCAATGAGTAAGTAGACAATTTATAGAAGCTTGCTTCAAAGTGAGTTAACAAGTGAGCAGGGCATAAGAGACTTCCGAGAATAAAAGTAGTGTTATGGAAAAAAAATCTCTATTAATTCAAGACACCGCCGTTCGGATTCGGCTATAAGCTGAAGGGATCATCCATAAACTACGTGACGCAGATTTTCGTCAAAATAGACCAAAAAAAAGAGATTTAAACGAGTTGACTGGGGTACTCATTGACTTTTTAATCAAGAGAGCGAGTTGGTCTAAAAGCTGAATAGCTTAGCTCGCGAACCCAGATCTTAAGCCAATAATTGTAAAATCACGATTTCTCAGCTCATCTGATGATTATCCAGTTTCTAATCTCACTTTTTTCTTTGTTTCCTTACAGCGAAGCAGATCCCATTGCCACCTGGAGCAAACCACGCAGCTTCCAGGCCGATGTGCGTTACGCGATTACACTAATGTCCACAGTTTTGCAACACTGGCATGCCAAGTTGAAAAGCAGTGTTTTACAGAATCTGGAATCCATAAGCCATGACAATGCGTTTCTTAGTTATCATCCCAATGAGTTTACTCAACGCACCTTGCTCGCACATTTTCGCATGAATGATACTCAACCCGCGTACTCTCAGTTCATACAGAAACCCGTGTATGCAGCACTGGGCATGCTGGCCAAACTGGGCACACGTGCTGCAGATCTGGAACTGGTTAATATGGACAAAACGCACAGCGTGCAAGTATTGCGCAGTATTTCGGGCAATGTACCAGCGCTTTATATGGCCACCGTTTTCTTAAGTCCAGAACAGGCGGGACCGCAGCTGACGGCCTATCATCACAAGTATACGCTGAACATGTCCATAGCCAATGAATCGGCTTTTATAACAGAGCTGTTGGTACCGCGCACCACAGATCCCGCTTATGTTTGGGAGCAGAATGGTAGCCCACCATATCCCAATGCTACACTGCGTGCAGCTATGCGGCGAGCGCAGACACCACGACTCTATGAGACTGGTCCCATATGGCAATACAATAGCGAGCTGGTGCTTAACTCTGCCAGCATTCCACTGCCTTGGGCAATGCTTTTGCGAGTATGTTCCGCTGCCTGGCCGAAATTAAAGAGACCCAAGCAACTGGAAATTGTAGCGGTGACCAAAAAAGAAGTTTATCTAACTTGGCGTGAACAGCCCAAATCAACGCAGTGTCTGAAAACTTATGAGGTTTGGTTCCGTGAACGAGTGGGCGCTACCTGGCTGCACATATCCGAGGGCTGGCATGTGCCATATCCATCGTTTCAATATGCGCCCGGCAAGCATGGCAGCGTTAGCGGTAAGTTGTTTCCTTTAGCTAAGTAGATGTTTAGGATAGACATTCTGGTTTTTCATTATTTTTTGGATACAATTTTATGACTCAAGCAAAAATTGCTATTTGTTTTGAGTTTTTGCTCGAGTCCGAAAAATTTAAATTGCACTTTGAACACTTCTATTTGTGGATTTGTTCCGAGTTTCCCGGTTGCAGAATTCCTGATATCCCAGAAAAGCAGCACTTTTCCTTTTTAAGATCATTCAATATCTCTATTTTTTGTTTCCATAATCTAATCTTTTAAGCCTAAAACTAATCAAACTTACTTTACAGGCTTCTACAAAGTGCGCGGCGTGGATCTATTCAATGATACAAGCCCTTATTCACAAATACTGGAATATTTGGAGTTATAATTTAACAAGAAAGTTTATCCAAACGTATAAGTTATAAACATATCGCTATAGCGTTATAGCTGTTGTGTGTGTGTGAGTGTATTTCTGTATAACATAACATAAAAAAATATATCATGTAACTCAAGCTCAGCTGGCAGCAAAGTGCATCCAAACTCTTGTGGAATGAAATAGTAGACAATTAGAGCAAAACATAAAACTACGCTTTGCTGCCACTTAGGTTACTCACATCCATCATACATATAATATAGTATGTAAGCCAAATTAGTTACAACCAATTGCCCAGAGGGCCATGTGGCTTCAATGAGGCACAAAAAATCGTAAACAATAAACAAATTTAGTGTTTTCATAGTAAATATAAATATGTGTTAAAAGTCCTTTAAATAACTCAGCCCTCAGCATCTAGTACAAGCCATTTTTCGTTGATGTGCTCCATTTGTTTGGTTAGTATGGGATTTCTGACGCGCACCTTAATCTCCAGCTTGCCACCAACCTGCTTGCGACCATCCATAAGCTGTGGGAAAAAAATATATATTAGAGTTATACGATTTATGCCATTATAGTAGGTAATACTTACATCATAGGTATCATGTATATCGCATTTGGTTTCCAGCGGTTGCAGCTTCACATTAACCGTGCCTATAAGCGTATCCGATCGCAAAAATCCTCTGAAACAACATATAGGCAGTTTACGACTTAGTCCACAACAATCTAAACTGCATCTATTGTTATATGTTGCATTTTTTTGGCGTGTTTATTTTTATAGCGCATTTAATGTGGGAAAAGTATTTGATTGGGTTTGTTTTTATAGAAATTTGAAAAGTTTTTATTAAAACAATTTCACATGAATAATGTGTGTGGCATGAATTGTGAAAGCGACAGTGCCAAGAACTCAAATATCAAGCAATTAAGAAGTTTCAATAGAAAGTTTATTTTAAAGGCCCATACGCAGCAAGCAAAAATTTCGCACGAAATGTCAAAACTTCGTATAAAAAAAAATTCCCTTTTTTGGGATATTTTTTTATATATGAAGTTTTGACGTTTGAATAAAAAAAAAATTCCCTATTTTGTGCGAAATTTTTGCATGCTGCGTATGGGCCTTAAACAAAAAAAGGATTAAAACCTAATTTGGAGAGTTTATGTCTAAATAGATGCAAACAACAAGCAAACTAGAAAATACCAGCAAAATAGATCAAGAGAAGTCTAATTTTATACATTACCTAAAATAATGAAGATCTAATTTTCGTACATTTTTAAATCTTGTATTATTTAAGTTTTCTAGCATTAGTTTTATACAAAACGTTAAAGACTATTAAATTGCATTAAACTAATGCTAGAAAACTTAAATAATGAAGATCTAATTTTCGTACATTTTTAGATCTTATATTATTTAAGTTTTCTAGCATTAGTTTAATACAAAACTTTAAAGACTGTGCAGCCATTAGATGAATATTGCCGAAACTTTAAAGAATTTCTAAACCATTAGCGCAATTTTACCAAAGACAATTTTATATTTTAAAGGTTTTTATAGATAATTTTTAGCACAATTTATTATGAGAAACAACCTTCTGCTGCTTTAAGGCTTGAAAGAAGGAGCAGGTTATGAATATGATCTTTAGACGATCCCATGACAATAAAGTTGTGGATTATTAAATTTGAATGTATTGCATTAATTCAAGGCAATATGTAATAAAAATTTATCTTATATTTTATTATGAACTACTGTATCTTGCAATTCCACTACCAAAGCTGCGAATTCAATTAAATATTTCGTACTAGTTTACTCAAAAGCAGCAAAATACAACTTCGTTTAATTTTCAGCTCTTTAAATACTCAAACCGACAAATTTTTAGTTTTTTAGTACATAAAAATTTCCAATAAGTACATGAAAGCGCGCGTTAGTACAAGTTAATCGTGTGCAACCATACAATTTTAGAACAAGTGTTTTTTAGAACTTACCCGCGTGAATATATTTCAAATTTGACACCATGTCGCTTAAAGATGCGCTGAAACTGTCGATTGCTACGCTGAATGTCAACTTTAAAACGTTCCTCATATTCGGGAGAATCGTTGTCTCGGATCACATTCGTTTTGGACCTAAAGGTTTCCTCCTAAAACATAAAACAAAATTTAGAAAGACTCTTAAACTGATTGATCTTTACTCACATTTATTAACGGAAATTCCACTTTAACATAGGTATCCACATCCTTTGGATTGGCCACACTATAGTTAATGCCACGCACTACAACAACTTCGAGCTCATTGTCGGTTAGATCAGTATTACAGTGCACAATATTAAAACTACGCTTCTCATAGTGAAATTTAGGCAGTGCTAGATTCTTGCGCTTGGAGTAACGCACCACATCCAAGTCTTTTTGCACAGTTAAGGCGAGATTCTCAAAGCGATTCATGCCGGCTACATCGCCCATAGCTTTGTGATGATCGCGTGTGTTTTTGCACATCATTAGTTGCTTGGCCAGCTGTTCTTCCATGCGCACGCCAATTTCGCATATGTCATCATTGGGATCACATACTTCGGTTGAGATAATTGCAAATGACGCTTCCAAATTATCATGTTCCGATGGCGGCACAGGCAACTATAAAAACAAATGTTAAATGTGTTTTGGCCTATTTTAAATAGATTTAAAATGATTATCTTACTGTGTTTAGATCCACAGGTAGTCCACTGCTAGCCGCATTGAGCAGCGAATCGAAGCCTTTGTAGATTTTCAAATACTCCTTGGCCTGGTCCATCTCACCCGCTTTCTTGGCTGCGATTGCCGCCAGTTTAAACTCTCGCTGACGCTCCAACAACAATTTCATTTGAGCTTCTGCTAAGTTGCTTTTCTGATGATTGCCTGACGTTCGAGTGGTTAGCTCTTGTGGTGGTGTTGGCGCTTTACGTGTCGTTGAAGTGGGCGTGCCTGCTGTAGGCGTACTGGGTCCTGCCGGGGTACTGCCCGTAGATGCTGTGGGCGAAGGCGATGTAGGCAGCGAGGCAGGCGCAGCTGGTGCAGCATCAGTCGTAGGCAGTGGACCAAAACCTGGTGGCACTGGCAGCTCGTCATAAAGCACGGGTTTGCCGGCTTTTTGTAACTTAATAGCATCTTCATATTGCTTAACAATGCGTCCGAAACGTCGCGCCTTGCCGGTATTGTTTTCAGCCTTGGCGGCTTCCTCTACGGATTTATATTTTTCCAATCGCTGCTGTAAGGCTTCTAGTATGCTGGTCGGCGCTGCACCTGATTCAACGGTTGGTGTAGGCACTGGAGCGGGAGCTGCAGGAGCGGGTGCTGCTGGAGCTTCATTTGCTGCTGCCGCACCTTCCTGCATTTTGGCCAGAAATGCTAGAAACTCAGCGGGCGGCGGCGGCATATCACTAACATCTACCTCCTGGCCATCCTCACACATTTTAATGACCATATCAAACTGTTTGACCACTTTGAGAAACTGCAATGCGGTTGCTGTGTCTCCACTACGCTTGGACTGTAAAGCAGCTGTCTTATATTCAATCTGCCTATTGCGCATTTGAGCCACCAAAGGGTTGGGCGGTTTAGTTGGCGTTGCTGGAGTTTCGGCAGGCGTAGCAGGCGCCGCCGGCGGACTAGGAGTGGGCGGCGCTGGTGCAGCACGTATAGGTTGTGCGGGCTCTTCTGCTGGAGATTCTGGCGCAGCAGCTGCTGGCTTAACGGCCACTTCTGGTGGTATATCATCCACATTGATGGCTTTTCCAGCCGCAGCTTGCTTATGCAAGTCTTGCAGTGTTTTCAAGCCACGCGCAAATCGTCTTGCTTTAGTCGACTCGCCTGAAGCCTTGGCACTAGCTTCAGCCTGTTTATACATTTCTAAGCGTTGTTTTATTATGCCCAGAATGTCTACAGTGGTGGTGGGTAAAAATGTTTGTACTTCTTCTTCGGCTGCCGTTTCTGGTTCTGGCTTTTCTGGAGTCGCCTCCTCGTCAACGCCTGCAATACCATGTAGCTCGCCCAATAAATCACTATCATTTTCCAGCTCCTCATCATCATCATCATCGGTGACATCACGCAAGCTGTCCGCAATCATTTTATCTAAATCACTGCTGGGCAACAACTGCGGCTTGGGTTTACTTTTGGGTTTTTGCCCGCCACCACTAGTTATGGCAGCCAGCTCAGCTTCCAAGTCGCTGTCTGCTGCGTCATCATTACCATAACCAGCGCTGGGATCAAAGTCATCGGGAATATCCGTTAAACCAAACTGTTTGAGAGGTAAAGATGGGGGAAGAAGGATGACTCATAATAATAAATAGATGATTGCAGCATATTTTCACACACTGTCTAGGAAGTTACCTGCGATAAGTCGTGCTGTCTGCGCTTAGCGGGCTCTGGCTTACGCCGTGAAAACATTTTTTTATAAAAATAATTAAGTGACACTGACTAGTTACAATAAATGAAAACGTTTAAATGGCTTTTAAATTTTATTAAACAAAAACACTACTTTCAGCTGTGCTAGGGATATGGCGTATCGATGCTTTGAATCGATTACTACTCATATATTTATCGATACAAACTACGAACAGTGTCTACACAGCTGTTGTCACAAGCGTTCGAATGTGCTAAAAATGCCCACATTGCAAAGTTTGCGAAAATTCTAAAAATTGATTGGAGACCGTGTAATTTTATAAAACTTAATTAAATTGCCAACATTTAAGTGTTGTATGTGCGTGCATGCCTATTAATGAGCATATACAAAACATTATCTGGCTGTGTGTTGCTGCAGTAAATGGATAAAACATTGCAGTAGTTGTCCACAAGAGCTAAAAGTGGAGTTGTCTTATTGGATTTTTTTCACTTGCATTCGTTTTGCTACAGCATTAACGATAAACCAGCTAAGCGGCAAAGTGCTTTGCGGGGTAAACTGTTGAGCTCGCAGTTGTTTGGTTAAACGCGCAAATAAACAAATAGACCAACGGAGCAACTACGGGCGTGGCTAGCCTGCACCAACACAAGTAACACGAGCGCTCTGGTGGCGCTGGCTTGGCAACAACAACAGCTGCAGCAGCAACAAGTAGAGCAACGGAGGCGGCGGCGGCATGGAAGAAGTTACGCTTACAGAGCCTGAGACACGTTTCTATAGTGAATTGTTCCTTTGTTGCGATGTGGAGAAAACCGGCAAGGTGCCCATGCTTAAAGCAACGGAGCTCTTTCGCTCGGCGGATATTGCAAACGAGGCTGTGATTGAGGTAGGTCGAGCTGCTTTCGAATTTTTTTGGTTTTTATAGCTCAAGCTTATCTCTTGTGCCTTCCAGATTACCGCGTTGGCTGGCATACCTTCCGCCGCTTTACACATCTCACGCGCCCAGTTCTACTCATGCCTGAAGCTTATAGCCGCACATCAGGCTGCTATGCCGCTGCGTCAGGAGCTAATAGCAGCCACGGTGCAGCTACCTTTGCCTCATTTCAGCTGGAAGGACACGCCCACGTCTAATACATGTGAAAATGGACTGGGTGTTTTGCCACCTCCACCGCCCACAGATCGTCGCAATTCGCTGCGTCGCAACTCACAGCAAACAGCCGAACAGCAACAGCTACAGCAGGATGCTTCTGATGTGCCTAGCACTGACTCAGAGGTTGAGCAAAATGAATCCAGCTGTGGTGGCGAATTCGATGAGGTGGCTGGCGCTGCCAGCGGCGTTGTCGTCACAAGCAACAGTAGCCGTGAAAAGGTTAGTATCTTATCAATTTTGTTTATCTAACGCATGAGCTATGCAAATACCCTAACTACTGTTTACTTTGTTTTAGCGACGACGCGGCGTTGGCGCTTCGCCAGAAGCTTGGAGCACTAATAGTGATAGTCCTACGCCCACAAACAGTGTGGCAGAGCGTCATTGGGTGCAGGATACGCTGTGGCATGGTTTGCTTGGTGATGAGCATCGTCAGTTGTTGGGCACGGAGGAGGAATCTTCTGATCGACACAGCAGCGATGATGATGACAACGAAAGCGAGTTGGTTACATTATATCAAATAACACCAGAACAGCGTGACTACTACTTCAAGCAGTTCAAGGCAGTGCAACGCGATCCTCATGGCTTACTCTCAGGACATGCAGCGCGGTAAATTTCAAATTAGCGTAATAAGGACTCGTTTCAAAAAATGCTAAGACGGTTTTGGTCGATAAATATCTAAAAATATTTTTTTTTAATTTGCACGAAAAGAGAATGGACGTTCCTTGTTGAACCTTAATTAATATTTCATATCAAAAGCAAGTTAAGCGTGATAGCTCAACGTTGCTGCATATCCAAACCATAATTCTTACCGTTCTGATAAAAGACTTTTTTTCTTTTCTCTCTTGAAGCATCTTTTTTGAAAAGAGCCGTATACCTGTAGAGGAGCTGCGTCACATTTGGCAACTTTGCGATGTCACGCGTGACGGAGCATTGAGTCTCTCCGAATTCACAGCGGCCATGCACTTGGTGGTGCTGCGTCGCAATAACATACCGCTGCCCACCAGTCTACCCCACTGTCTGCATCCCAATGTTCTCCAAGCGGCTCATATGGCACAGCAGCACATACCTCAAGAGCCGCCCGAGGCTGATCTCCTGCATTTGAACGATGATGATGAGGATGAGCATACGGACAATACAATAATTTCGGCCAATCTAAGCGGTGGTAGTGCCAAGGCACGACCCGTGGTGCCCAATGACAAGAATATTATGAATCTGAGCAGCATTTCCACATCGTCGCAGGCTAGTAATAGCTCGCGAAGGGAAGTGACGCCACCGACGTCTGTTTTACCGCCGCCTGTTAAGAATCGAAGTATTTCCAACTCACCAAATGTAGATAAGGATAAGGTCTCTACTTCTGCGACTGCTGTGACTGCCACGGATGGAACGACTGCCTCCAATCAATGGACTAAGTTTAGTGAATCTCCAACAACTACCGCCACAACAACAACTGCAGCAACAACAGCCTCGGCAACTGCGCCAGCTGTATCTAGTCCCGGTCTAAAGCCAGCGCTGTTTGATATGAAACGCACAGCTCAAGATGTTGGCTCCAATCCACAAATATTACATCCCGTGCCCTTGAGAGTTACGCCCATTGGTGAGTAGTGATTTGTTAGCATTTGACATGATCTAATTATGTTTTTTCCAGGTACTGCCATAGCTGCTGCAGATTCGACCAGCGCCCAAGCCCTAAATGACAATGAAGGCGCTGTAGTTCCACGCGAAACTTCACCCAAGGCCATCTCTGGAGCTGCAGCACCCGCAGCTAACAACAACAATTCAGCAGCTATACAATCAAATTCTTCGCTACGCGACTCATTGCAAAGCAACGATCTGCGTGCCATACAACGTCCGCAGGCCAAAAAGCTGCCTGTTAAGAATATTGGCGCTTTGCCACCACCTCCCCAACGTGAATCAAGTGTTGGTTCTACTGGCCAGAATGAGCCGCCAGAGACAGCAGCGCCACCTGTGACTATGGCATATGCAGGATCTGCCAAGAAGGAACCACCACCATTGCCACCGCCACGCCCACATCGTCATGCGCGCAGCAGTAGTTTGGATCTGAATAAATTCAAAATGGGCACTACGGGCACACAACAAGCTGAGGTGAGTTCAGAGAACACTTTAAATTAAACTATATCATAATGTATTTGCAATTGTTGTGTGTAGACTCTAGAGTGCAACAAAATATGTACAGAAGAGATGGGTGCGGAATATAAATTTACCCCGATTCCCTTTTATTTGTTCAAAGATACATAGGGTCAAGGGTACAAACTATTTACTAGGTAGAAAGAGGCTTCATAGACAAAAAAAAATTATAAGAATGTTTAATTTAAAAATCATATTTTAATTTAAATTAAGTGTTTCTTGACTTTCCTTCGTGAGTGGTTAAACAAATTTAATTTTGAAAACTTTTATATTCTTATAAGGCATTTGGTAAGTTTTTTGATTTGTCTTTTATGGTTTACTATTCATCGCAGCACAAGTTGTACCAGACATACAAAGTTTTGTCCGATCCTCGTCCATCTCTAAAGTTTAACAAATATTTTGCTTGCTTTTTTAGAGTAATAATCCACTTATTGTCGTTAATAATTTTATCTTGTTATGTTAATTGCAAAAATAACTTGTATATTAAAATCCCAAATACTTGTTAAGATAACCGCTCAAGCCAGCTTTGATATGCAAACCTCCATTGGTTTTGCTGATTTCACGCACTTTGCAGATGAGAGCGGCCCAGCTGCGAATGTTGTAAGTGATTTCATTTTTCAAACTAAATGCGTTGATTGGCCAACCTAAAATATATGCAAAATTAGCTTGTTCCGAATGTTAATTAAAGTTGCAAACTAATTGGCGAAATTTTTCTAGCTCGACGCCGCCGAGCAGCAGCAGCACTCGCTGCCGCCTGTGCCACCACCGCCCGCTGGAACTGCAGCTGCTGGCACCGCTGGTGTGGTGCCACCAACACGCATATCGCTGCATACACAACGTGTCTCGGCCTTTGAGGTCTATCGCAAGCCCAACACGCCACGCAACTCGCTATCACCGCCAGCAGCACCACCGCAGTGCACAACGTCGACTGCACCCACGCAGCCGCCACCACCTGCGCCATTTGGCAGTCTGGGCGCAACTGCCATTGCACAAGCGCCGCAGCTGCCCAGCGCTGAGAACTTTGACCGGCGTGTGACTGCCATCAGCGACTCACTGCGTCATGTGAGCTTCAAGAATCAAACAACTACCACGGAGCTGCTGCATCGTCTGCGCGAGCAGAATAACTCGTTGTTGCATCTGTGCAATGATCTCAGCGATGAACTGTTGAGCGTGCAAACGCGCAAGGAGGAAATGCGTCTGAAATTGGAAAGCATTGCTAACAGCAGCAATACTGGATCCAACTCTGAGGCTGCCGTTGCTCCAGCTGCACGTACTGTTTCATCAATTTCGGCGCCGGTAACGGCCAATGTAACCGGCGGATCCTCGGGTTCGGGTGGTGCTTACACAAATGTTTAAGATGCAACCTTATGTTGTTGTTTACTTTTGATTTTGGTTGCATGCACAAGTTTTGAACAAGGCACCACCACATTTAACGTTATGTTTATGTATGTATGTATATGTATGTTTTTGAGTTGAATTTAAAAGGTAACAATTTAAAGATAGTCGCTTCAACTAGCTGCTACTAAAGATTACTGATGATTTAAGCTTGCTCAGCTCTTTACGGCCTATCTTTAATTGTTGCCCGCTTTTAACGTTTATGTAAGCCTCACGCTACGGCTACTCTTGCTAACTTAATTGTAGGCTAGTTAAATCAAACAAACAAATCATACAATAACAACAATAACAATAATGCCGCCTATATAGATTTTTATGCAAAGAAATAATTATGTATTTAAAATTAGCAGCTCAGCTATTTATTCAATGCTGTACATTGTTATGCAGAAAATGTCCTTAAAAAAATATTTAAATAGCTTATCAAATGAAAATTTTAGTCAGTCTACAAACACACATTCATAATTTCGTTTGTTTTTTTTTTTTTGCTTCTAGGCATTTTGGTAACACAAAAACTGTTGCACATACTTAAATATTTATATATAAAATTGTATATTTATTTGCCCATTGAACTTGTGGCACTTACTAAACTATTTATTAACAACATTTGTATGGCCAAAACATTTGAACACCTTTTTCCAAATAATACTACCAACTCTCATTCATTCCGGCAATGAAAAATTGTAACGAAATTTCGTAAAAAAAAATTTTGATAAAATAATTATGAAAATTGTAACGCAAATAAGCCAGGCTTAAATTAATAAGTATTACAAAATGATGAAAAACAATATTTAATTTCCTTGAAAGCTAAGCTTAGGTTTTTTTCAAAACTGTTTTCTATATATATACATATATTGAAATAATTGATATTATATACATTTATACATACTCCAGTCCTTTAGAAATATAAAACAAAAATCGAAGAAAACAGGAAAACATTTAATTTACCGGACCACACATATGCTAACTTCGAATTTAACAGATATATAGAATGGCATATATCATTTAAAAATGCTTTTTGCGCGACATGCTGTGTAAAACTTAATTAAGAAAAAGTCTTAATAGATAACTTTATTTGCATACGTAAACTACTTTAATAGATTATGCTAATGTAAAACAATATTTTTTGTTTATCAAAAAACAACAAATCTTGAAATTGTTAAACATTTTAAAAAAGTTTTACTACGACAAAATGCAGTTTATAAACGAAAAAGTGATATTGAACACTATTTAAACACATTATTACGTTGCAGCGTAATCAATGTATTGTTTTGAAAGATATATATATATATATATATATATAGTAAAGATACATGTATTAAGTTGATGTTAAAAAGCAAAATGCAATAAAATGTGCTATATAAGCAAGGTTTTTTCTTTTTAAATATAACAACGCGACTATAAAGTTTTGCGATAAAAGACGTTACCGATAAATTAGTAAACGCCGCTGCAAGCTTGGCGATAACAGACGCATGCTCTTATCGATTGTTAGCTATGCGCCGCTGCTCATCGCTAACATTTTGCGGCATTGAGCAAATTTTCGCAAATTGTACCATATATTTTGCATAAATGTGATCAAAAACTTAGTGAAATTTGTGCAAAACAGAGTAAAACAGTGGCTGCTGTTGTGGCAATTATATAACAACCATTTTGCACATAGCAAAGACGTGAAAAAACGCAGCGCCTTAACGCTAATGCGGCAAGAAAAACTGCACGTCTCCACGAAAAAAGCAAGTGAGAACTGCTCAAGTGCAGGTTAGTTTTTGTCATTTAATTTAATGCATATCAAAATGTAAATAATAAATCTTGTGTGTTTTTATTTTTGTTTTTGTGCCAGTAAGTTAATGTGTCAATGTTAATCGCGCTCTTTGCGCTTGCACAGTTGCCAATCTTTCGTAAGACAACACCGCAGTCGCCTAGGTGTGGCAAAGCAACAAAGCACACGAAAGCCGTCATAGTAGCCCCTACCAGCGAATTAACTCAAACTGATCAATTTAAAAATTCGACAACACATATAGCAGATATAAAAATAAAGACAAATAGTAACAATAATATGAGCAGCAGCGCGAATCAGGAGCAGGCCAATACGGCCGCCATTGGCAGCCAAGTGGACAATGTAGCAGATGTGGAGATTGTGTAAGTTTTAAAACGTGTTCTTGTTAGCAACAATTATGATTGTTTACAAATTTTTGGCAGTGCTTTTAAGCCCAATGATAACCAATGTTGTCGGAGCATAAAAACTAATCATACCAAGGTTTATACCTGTGGCGGCACTCATGGTCGTGGCTCCTCCAAAGTTAAGCTAAAAAATGTAGTCGACTACAAATGGGAACGCAAACATTACTATCCAGGACATTTAGTTGCTGTACATCGTGATGGCAAGCATTTAGCTTATGCCATTAATGGTAAGCCTTAAGTTTACTTCAGCTAAACGATTTCCCTTTTTTAACATAAATTGTTTATACTAGTTAACAATAAGGCCAATGGCATGGAGGGAATGGTCCGCGTTTGCAACATTGCGGCCAGTTTGCGTTCGCTTATTAAAGGCATGAGCGGTGAGGTATTGGATTTGCAGTTTGCACATATAGAAAAGGAACGCTTGCTGGCTGTTATTGATGTAAACTCCTTGTTTGTTTACAAAATTGACCTAATCGAAGGCAATTTGGCCTGTAATTTGCTGTTAAAAGTAGAAGATCCCATTGCTAGCTATGTGCCCAAGTATGATATGGTTTCTTGGTGTCCATATGTGAGCAGTGGTATCCACAGCAGCCACACTGGCGCTCACGATGACGATGATGATGAGAATCAGCTTTTAATATGGGCACGCAGCAATCAATTTCAATGCATACACGTAAAGATGATTGTAGCCGAACAAGGCGTAAGTTTTAATAACCTTATATATTTAAATTCCATATTAAATGTTGCAATTTTTTATTTGCAAATAGCGCGGAGTAGTTCAAACTGCTGTTTTGGACTCTGGCTATCTAAGAATAGAAGAAGATACTTTAATAACTTGTGCAGCACTATCGCCCGATGGAACTACAGTGGCAGCTGCCTGCGCCGATGGTTTGGTGCGTTTCTATCAAATATATTTTTATGATGTACGCAATCATCGCTGTCTGCATGAATGGAAGCCCCATGATGGCAAAGAGGTTTCTTCTCTTTTCTTTTTGGACAATATTAACAAGCCAGTGGAGTAGTAAGTTGTTTAAGAGAAATTTATGATTTATACAGCCGCTTGGTTATGAGGGAATTTTAATTGACTTGACTGTGGAAATAATTTATAAATTGCTTTGAAAGTCTCTTCTGTAGGCTTTTTTAAATCAAGGGATATAGAATTTCGGTTATTAAAATGCTAAGAAACTTCTAAAAAAAAATTTGTCAGTCACGAACGCATAAACAATTTAACCGAATAACCAAGCCACTGTAATTAGCCTAAGAATATGCATACGCAACTAACAAAACTTATTTTAGCTCTTACTGGCAATATGTCATTACAACCAGCGACAACAACACAGAAATTAAATTGTGGGATTGCTCTTTATGGAAATGCTTACAAACGATAAATATTGTGCCAGCTTTGCCATCTTCGGTAAAGCCCGCTTTTATAGCCGGCATTGATCGTAGCGCCAACTATTTGGTCATATCCAGCTTGGATTCGCTGGCTATATATGTCTTGCAAATCAATAACGCACCTAGCAATGAGTTGAACGACAGTGATTCTGATAACGGTAGTGCAAATGATAATAGAACTCCGATGCACATACAAAACATTGCCGAGTTTAAACTTAGCTCTGGTATACTCTCGTTTTCGATTGTTAATGCGAGCGTGCGGAGATTAAAAAACACAAATGAAAGTAATTATCCCTTTGATGAACCTGAGGACTATGATGATGAGAGCAATGTACTAACGCATGCACTGGTTGTGCACATGTTTGTAGTACAAATGAAGAGTCTGCAGGAATGCCAAATTATTTATCAACCTTGTGTCGATGAACAAACAGAACGCTGTTTAAATAGCAGCAGTAATACAAGCAAGTCTATCAAAAGCTCCCATACGCCCAACGACGAGCTGTTGTTGCATGTAAATGACATTAAGACGGAACCGTTAAGCTCTCCAAATAGTAATCACAGTGGTAACAATGCGCCCTTTGGCAAGGTCACAAAGCGCACGCCCATCGTTACTACCAGTTCTTCAGCTATAGTAGCTGTAGCCGTGGCAGCCGCAGCCGCACCCTCGGCTGTGCTGCAAGAGCCAACTACCAAGTCGCGTTCGTCCTCCCCGCAATATGCCAGTGCCTATCCGCAATTGAACCTTATGACACCGGATGCATTCAGTGCTAGCAGCGCAGCAGTTGTAAGTGAAGTATCTGACGTTGGTGCTTCCGCAACTGCAATGGATAATGTGAACTCCCAGGTTTTAAACACGCTGCGTATGTTGGCTACAGTAACTGGCCAAGGCGCTGATAATGCGAATCTTCTAAATCTAATGAACAACACCCTTATTGAAGAAGAACAAAAGCTTATAGAAAAGTTAGATCCACGTAAGAAATTTGTATCCATTGATCGGAATCCAGAACGCAATGCAGGCGAGAACTTGGCCAGCGGCGGCTCTAGTCCCAGTCGTGAGGTACAGGAAATCATGGCTACACAGGAAGACGCTGATGCCTATGAATCCGAGCTAGCCAATTTAGACGACGAAGAGGCAAATTCCTCTCCGCTAACAGAAATTGATGAAGTTGAGACGTCGGTATCCAAGTGGCTGCCCGAAGCGCCTAAGATAGCGGTCAAGAAATCAGCCGAGCTTCAAAATGCGGCACAAATTATGTCGCAGGCTGTACATGCGTCAGGCACTCAGCTTAAGAATAATGGAAATTTGCCCCCAACTTTGGGTAGCAGCAGCAGCAGCAATAATACCAGCACTAGCAATAACAGCAATTCAAATAATAATGTAACCCTCAACACTAGCAGTAATTGCGGAGCTAATGAAAATGGCGAATTGAATTCCAAGCTGGATCAGCTTATAGGTGAGTAAAATAAATTCAATAATTTAAAACTTTATTTATTCACTAAATACTATTTTTTTGTAGAACTCATCAAGGCACAATCACAACAGATAAACAAATTGGAACACGAGGTGGCTAAGCTGCAACAACCCAATAACAATGCGAAAGCAGTACAACCGAAAACAATTAATGAACTGGCGTATAAAATTGAAATGCAATTGTCCAAATTGATGGAACAATATCTAAAACGATATGAAAACGAGCATAAAAAGAAATTGGCTGAATTTGTGGCAACGCGGTAAGATAAAATAAATGAATATATTGTATAACAAATTGTGATTTTTTGCGTTTTTCCAGTGATAACCAAAATCGTGATTTGCATGAAACGATCTTCCGGTCGCTAAATCAATATCTCATGACTCATTTAACCGAAATCGTTGGAAATGTGCTCAACGTGGAACTGCAACGTCATTTGATGCCGCTTGTTCATGCCAGAATGGATCAATTACAAAATGAAGTCCAAATCGAAATTGTTAAAAAAATGAATATGTTCGACAAGGCCGTTAAAGAGAATATTGGGCATGTATGCAAGAGCAAGGTAAGCTCTATATGAACTATAGAATTACTCTTCTGTGACTTATGCTTATAAATACATTTTAATCATTTAGCAATTTTTGGATGCTTTTGGCAAATCCGTGCTTGTCGGTGTACAGGCTAGCTTACAAACAGCATTTATTGAATCTATGAGCAGCACTCTAATACCAGCCTATGAAAAATCATCGCAGAATATGTTTAAACAATTGCATGATGCATTCTCCGTGGGTATCAAGGACTGTAAGTTTTTTTTACATTAGTATTTTACAACAAAAAATAAGTTAATTTATTTTTTAGTTATGGTGCAGTTTAATGGCTATCTTCAGCAAATGCCACATAGTAGTGACAATGGTGAGGAGCTGCATAACAAGCTGAGCTTGTTCCGACAAAATATTGAAACTAATTTGAACAAACATCGCACTGCGGTGACTGATGCAATGTTGGAAACCCAGAGGGAGGTCAAAAGTTTGGAAATACTTTTGGCACGACAAGTTCAGGAGACCATACGCGTTGAGGTAAGGAATTTAGACTGTGAATTTAATAGATTATAAACTATGCTAATTGCAAAAAAAGTTGCTCAAAGTAGTTAAAAGGCAATGTTCAAGTTAAATCGAAATTCAACATTTGTTCTTTGTGGGTAATGAGTAGATGTCGTTGCATAAGTTTCAACACAACATATAAAAAAAAACAAATTTACTTGTTAACTAGCAAGAAAAAACACATGATAATGCAATTCTTTATATTTTATAGTTAAAGAAACATTTCGAAAGCCAAAACATGGCCATGCGCTCACACGCAGCCACACCCGCCCCTACATATGACTTGCGTGATACCATAAAACAATTACTACACTCCGGACAAATCAATAAAGCATTTCATCAAGCTTTGTTAGCTAATGATTTGAATTTAGTAGAATTTACTCTGCGTCACATTGAACCCGATTTGGCTTTTGCGGGTGTTTGTCGGCTGGAACAAAAGGTATTGCTTTCACTGATACAACAAATATCGGCGGACATGAGCAATCATAACGAGCTTAAACAAAGGTAAGTTTATTTCACTAAACGAGTAATGAGTATATTAAACATTTTAATATCCTATAGTTACCTCAACGAGGCGCTGCTGGCCATAAATATGTCGGATCCCATAACGCGCGAACACGCGCCCAAAGTACTTTCCGAATTATATCGAAACTGTCAGCAATACATTAAAAACTATCCCAAGAGCACGCAATGTAGCAATGTGCGATTGTTGATGAAGGCCATTATGACGTATCGCGATCAATTTAAATGATATAGTAGCAGTGAATGTGTTAATTATGCGGCACAGGATGGCGGCGGCTGGTATTGACCGCTTGCCTAAAATATATAAACACATACATGTGCATCATTAACACATCCTACACTAGTTAAGACTATGTGCAGTTCAACAAACAACTAACTTAACTGACACGCACCGCATGTACTCTATAAAGCGGCTCTATACATTTCACTCTACCAAAAATCTTCATTTTCTGTAAGTTTTCTACGTTATCTCTACTACTTTATGTTTTGTGCGTGTTTTAGTTAATTATTTTTTTTGTTTTTTCGAACTATGATTTTATATGTATTATGTTATGTCTGCAATGCTAGGCCAACTTGCGTGATTTTTGAATTGCAATAAGTTTTATTTTTATTTAAGCGACAGGCTGGCTGTATTATGAAAAAAAGTCCAACTGCGTTTGCCTGTTTTATTTTACGTTCCTTTTTGCCTTAACACAACTTTAAGAAACAAAAGTCACTCTATTAATTTTTAATTTATCATGACGCTTAAAAAACAGAGATATTTAACTATTTTCATAACAATTTCCAATGCACATATTATAAATGGACAAACATATGATGATTGCAAAACAAAAACAACAAAATTATATTATATAAAGTAAATATTAAGCTAATTAAGCATAAAGATATAATAAAAATTTAAAAGAAAATAACAAAAATGCACTATAAATTTGAACATGCATTGAGCTTCTTTTTTTTTGAAGTAGGTAACACTTGGACAACATTTGGTCTACGAAAAAGTAAGTAAGCTTTAAAGACAATTTTGCTTGGTCAAAAATGCATTATATTCAAATAAGTAACTTTAGCTTTTTAGCAATAAAAATTACTTGAGTTTATTTAAAAAAGCAAAGCTCTAAGAATTTACTTTTAAACCTAAAAGAGCTGATTAGGTCGGTATAAGGTACTGAAACTATAAAAATCTTGAAACTATTCCTGAAGTAAAAGGCGGCAGACTCATTCGATCACTTACAGTTACAAATTTGTTTTGAGAAACATTTTTTACCTTTTTGAATTGGCTGGACCTTAATGATAAAAACTTATGAATAATATTCAAAGTAACAAATGCCTTTAAGGATCGAAAATAGATTACATTCTAGTTCCAAAGAAAATCCATCAAAGATTCATTTAGTTGATTTCGGCTAGCTAAATGTATTTTACTTGTATGCAAAGAGTACAAAAAGTGTTTTTTTTTTACTTTACTACTAAACAAAACAATTGTATATGTTTTTTGATTTCCACAGCAAGTATTTAAAGCTTTTGCATGAGCTCAAGTTCCAATCCTTTTTCAGTTGATGTGAGCTAATAGCTCGGCGGTGCGCTGCAGACAGTTGCATCCACAGCCTGTGGGGCAGATATTGTGTTTCTGGGAAAAAATAAAGGTCAGTTTAATATTTGTTTCCACATAATAAGATATTGGTGGTGGCATGGTAGCGACTGTGTGTAAATCTTTGAACTCGACTTGGAAATGTCTAGTTATTGCAGATAAAGCTGAAACTCTTTTCCTGCTCACTAACTTACCTCAAACCACTGCAACATGTGCTGCATATGTCCACCGTGCCCACATGCCAGGCAGGCATTGGCCGCGCCCTTAACCGGCAGACTGCAGAGCGTACAATAAAGCACGGGTTTTTGACAAGGCTCACAGTTAAACGTGCGCTTAGGCTTGCCACAGCTCGTGCATTCTGTTACAAACTCTACGCCCTGAGATGGCGGCGTTGTATGCATAGTATGCTTAAGTACAAGCGCCCGTTTGGAAAGCAATTGCCAGCCAAAGAGTACGTCCGCATAGGAACGTTTAAACTGATCGAATAAAGGCATTTTGGTGCGTCGTATAAGCGAACTGGCAAAGGTATCCGCTTGAAAAAGCTTGACATCCACCCAATCCACGGAATCTGACCAAGAATTACTGCGTACTTGCTTCACTTGATGCCAAGTGCCGCTGGCAACACGCATTTGTAAGGAGGACTTGCAATCCAAGGGCTGCACCGTGTGATAAGGCGATAGTTGCGATGTAAGCTGTGGCGGCGGCTTCGAGCTATAGCCAGCAATGTTGTCTATATCTACCATGCCGGTGGGGCATTTGTCAAAGAGGCAGGCCAGCAGCACAGCGGTCTGCAAATCACCAGCTCCCGCATAGTGCATGATCAGCGATTCAAGCAGGAATTTTTTAAAGGGATCCTTGTAGAAAAGCAAGTCGTATTTGTTTTCATGTGGCACATGCGGCGTGGCTATAAGCTCAGCTAACAGCCAGATGGGCACTAGATCATGGCGACCAAAGTTTGCGCATATCTCGCCATTGCGACGACAAGTCTGCACAATGTTGCTTTTGTCCAGCGAGAATTCACGAGCCATATCCCGATTAATGTGCAACAGACGACTTGCATCATAAATGAGTACCACCGGCGTTTGGGAGCTATTGCCATTAGCCTTCTGCATGACCCGATGTTTACCTGGCTTGCCGGAAATCATGCGTTCTTGTAAATAAAAAGAAGCATTTGCATCCCTTTGGACGTACATTACAGGTTGTGGTCCCATGACATTGCCTAGTAAGCCACTGCCATTGATGGCAGATAACGTACGCGGTGTGTTGGTCTGATGATGCCGCAACGTAAGTCGCTTGTTATTAAGCACCTGAGCGAACGTGGTCAACATGCCGATAGCATTAAAATGTACGCCTGAGGTGCGCGGAAAGGGTATGCAGGCATCGTGCAGGGCACTACTTAAGGCACCTTCCAGTCTTGGGGATTGTAGCTGCATTTGGCATTTGTCTGTAGCACCGCTAGTCGCTGCAACGCTTTTCTTTATGGTGGCCACCAAAGCGCGCAGGCATTGCTCCAAACAAGTACGAGATTTCTTTACTCTCTGCAGTGAATTTGTGCGCAGCACTTTCAAAAGCACCGCACAAACTTCATTGGACAAGGTTGTGCCTTGACAAAGCTGAAATTCCGGCACCACATTCGGACTTGGGTAGGATGTGGGAAAATTAGCCTGCAGAATTACAGTGTGTCCACCAGCAAATATCTTAAAACAAGCATATCGCTTTATGGCCTCCAGTGCGCCCACTTCAACATGTGGCATGTTTGTATTAAGCAGCGAAAACTCATGATGGAGCGAGCAGGTGGGCTGATCGGTCAGAGAACGCGCTATATGTGGCTCATCCTTGCGTGAATAACTGCTATAATGCGGCGCTGTAGGCGATCGTGCTAGTGAGCAGACGGCAACAGGCAATGTAGACGAGGTTGCTGACTCCACTGCAGCTATAGGCAGCGAGGCGGCCGCACTTGTTGGAAACATGTTGGTATGCATGGGTGGAGCTTGCAGAGAACCGGTACGTGGCTGTAACGAAGCCAAATATTCCGGTGGCGTCAAAGCGCGTAACTCAGGTACATCGTCATAGCGGGTTTCCTCCTCGTCAGCAGCTGGTTCACAGAGTTTTAGCATGGTTTCGTCAATTTTCCAAACGCGCAAAGTGCGATCACGTGACCAGGTAACCAGTTCCTATAGAACGAGAAGAATTCAATGAACATTTGTAGTTTTATTTTTTTTCAAACTTACAATTTCAGTGGAGTTTTCACGATTAGGACGCCAGGCAAAGTCTAGAATGACATCAGTATGACCCACAAAGGAACTAATTGGATCTGTTTGCTTGCTGTTGCTCCAGAGCAGCAGGCTGTTTTCGCCACGGCCCAAGTGAGGAACCACAATGCTAACGAGGCCATTACCTATGGGCTAAAGGAAATACATGACTAAATGATAACAATTTTGGAGTTGTTGGTCCAACCGTATAGCGCGCTCGCCAAACAGGCGATGTTGTAGTTATTATCTTCTCAGCACGCCGCGGATTACACACATCAAAATATTTGACGGTGCCATCCTGGCTGGCAGTGGCCAAGCAAGTCTCACGTCTATGACTCCAATTGATGCCGTGTACGCGATTCAAATGTGCGGTTATGTAGTGCGTGGGACAGGATCCCTTGCGTATGTCCCAAATGCGCAGGTCGCCATCATGTGCAGCGGCCAATAAATTGCCAGAAACGCGATTAAAGCCCACCTGTGTAGCGCCAGCTGAAAAAGAGGCATAATGAATCTAATAGTACTTGAAGCCGGCAGAGGACTAGAAGCATTACACATGCAAACGGCATTTAGTGAGAGTGCCGGCTTGCGCGGCTCTCGCAGATCCCAAATATGTGAAAAGGTGTCGATGGAGCAGCTAACCAACAAATTTGGATCCTTGCCATGCCAGTCAATATCGGTCACAGTGCGTGTATGTCCACGCAAGGAGTTTTCATAAAAAGGTTCCGCAGTTCCCCAGCGCACAATATCAATGTTTTGGCTTGTCTGTAATGAAAGCCTCATAATATAAAGAAATGTATTGGAAGTTAGAGTTGACCTACCGCAATGGCGCAGTATTCTTTACGACTGGGACATATGGCAAATTCAGCCACAGAAACCTCATACTTTGACTGTCGCTCATGGCGACGCAGTGTGCCATCATCTTGGCCCAAACGTTGCAATGCCAAATGACCGCGACCCGCTAGTAAGACCCACTGACCGGAGTAATCCACGGACATGGCAGTAGCCTGTGAATCGCGATGTTCATAGCTTTTATTGCACTGCCTTACGATATACGATTGTTCACGTTCACTGCGCTCGCCGCCGGTACGCAACGACTCAGTTGGTGGCATTTTATGTGTGGATATGAAGGTGAATGCAACATAAAATGCTAAATTTATGAAACAACTACGAACAAAATGCAACTGATAAGAAAATAAATGTAGAGGTGAGCAAAAATGCAACAAGCAGGTTATTATCGATTTTCGATTAATTGTTTCATTTTCCATGTTTCATTGTAGGTACGCAATAGACTGCGCCGATTACATTTATAGCGGGTGAGTTTGAATTTGAAATTATTATATGAGGTGAGCAAAAATGCAACAAGCAGGTTATTATCGATTTTCGACTAATCGTTTCATTTTCCATGTTTCAATGTAGGTATGCAATAGACTGCGCCGATTACATTTATAGCGGGTGAGTTTGAATTTGAAATTATTATATGAGGTGAGCAAAAATGCAACAAGCAGGTTATTATCGATTTTCGACTAATCGTTTCATTTTCCATGTTTCAATGTAGGTATGCAATAGACTGCGCCGATTACATTCGAAGCGGGTGAGTTTGAATTTGAAATTATTATGTGATAATAGTTGGGCTTGTTGGGATTAGGATTTATTTATTTACGAGAGTCAAGGGCTAGTACTATTAAAATCTCTTAGTTTTTATTTTGCTGTTGATCAATACAATAGCAATACATTTCTAAAAGATAGTTTTTAATGCAATAAGACTGATTTCCATACTTGTTAATGCGTGTTATTGGTCCATCCAAGGCAAGTGAGTAGCCGCTATAACGTACTGTTGCCTCAAATTCGCCAAAACCAGGTTTTGTTTGTAATTGCAGCTTTATCTCAAACTCATGCTCATCTTTTTCACGGCTCCATACATAAGCTTGTTGCAGCTTATATAAACTTAAGTAACTACATTTTTCATATCCCTGCAGCAATTGATTAATGTAACGCACTATTAATCTGGCCGCACGCTTTACTTTGGCGTCTTCAATGGAAATATGCTTTAAGCTATGACACTGGCAAAAGTGGCTGGGTATGCTTGCCATATTACAATCTCTAAACTCGGGAATAGGCAGAAAAGGACTTATTCCACGTGGTATAAGCGTGCCCAGCGCGTTTAACTGCATGCTGCGATTAGCCACATTACTATCGGCCAAGTTCTGTAGATTTAGTAAATCCATGAGCATAACATGCATATCATAGGTGGTAACTAAACGTTTGGCATTATTTTTTAGATTTTGTATAGCCAGCGGATATTCCTCCTGCAGCCATTGTGGATAGAGCGCAATTAATACGGGTTGATTTTCTTCTAGCATGCCCGCATATGTCTCACGATATGCACCAAAACGCAGTCCATGATCTGACATAATCAAAACCAGCGTATTATCTAATATACCCTCCATTTCCAAATGTTGCAGCATGTCCAAAAATTTTTGATCCCATTGCTTGGCATAATTGAATATATCATGTACGCCTTGCGTCCACCAAAAAAAGGAGAAAAAACTGCGAGCCTTTAAATGTGGCAGCAGTTTAAAGAAGAACTCCCACAGCACATCCGCATATGTGCGCTCTCCATTGCAGTAATATTTATAAAGTGTGGATTTCCTTGTATTATACCACATATCTGTCATTGCCGTGCGTAAATAATAATCCGTCGGTTGTACATTAAAACCCGGCTTCAGATAACTAAATGTGCTTATAACCGTAGTATCCTCACCGAGACTAGTCAGATGGCCAGCTGCCTTGTAATTCTTCCAGATGAACTTGCACTGGTCAAAGCTCAAATTCATGCAGCTAGCAACAATTTCCTCTGCGCTTAGGCCGCTTAAAAGTGGCATCAGATTGGGAAAAGAGTTGAGACCCACACGATTATAGCCCCAGAATTCCACATGTGGTAGTTGTTGCACATAACTGCTAGTCAGCGGCATGGAGCGTAAAAAATGCATATGCGAGATGGAATCTATGCCCACAATCATAATAGACAAGGGATAACTTTCATTAGCGTCCTGGTTTTGCGGTTTTGGTGGCCTTATGAAAAAGTGCACCTTTTTGTAGTATATCATCTTATGTTTACATATGACGCGCACTATATCCGCATGCGGTTCAATCTTCAGCTTCATATTTGAGTGCAGTTTGAAAGACTCGTTGTAGACTACCTTAGTGTCAAAATCGTTACGGCGTTCTATCGCAAAGTACTGACATTTCACGGTATTTAAAGTAGTTATATTGAAGTACTTCAGCGCCTCCGTCTCGTTATTTAGCATTAGATAGTTGTGCTCATAATCGCTCCAGTCTTTTAATAAGGTAAAATTTCTGCATTGGTCTGGTATTTGTTTTAGCCAAAAGGGCATCAGCTCCTTGTTGTATGGCTGCATGGCCAATATGCGACAACCGCTGGTATTCACGAAATAGCTTTTAGTGATCTTGTGCTGCGTATAGACCAGGTCGCTAATAAGTTCCATAAAGTTGTAGAATATAAAGCAGATTATAATGCCAAAGAAGCAGCAGCGGCGCATAAAGCGCACGCCGAGTAACATTTTGGAACAAAAAAACTTTACAAATATTCCGACGAGACTATAAAAATTGTTGACGTTTTTTGCAAAGGCTTGCTGAGTTCGATTGATTGTTTTTTTTTTTTTAAATAAAGGCCTATACGCAGTTCGAAATATTTCGCACGGAATGACAAAACTTCATATAAAAAAAAAATGTGGTACAGTCGAGGCGGTGCCCGACAGTGGAATACCCTGTACCTTTTGTGTCAAAAAAAAATGTTTCCTGCATATTCCATCTAAGAACTTTCCAATTGGAATTTATTTTTTTTTTGGTGAAAATCGATATATACCTATAAGTTCCCTAAATTTTTACCCATTTTGATGAAAATCGAAAATTTTTTTGACACAAAAGGTACAGGGTATTCCACTGTCGGGCACCGCCTCGACTGTAACACTTTTTTTTATATGAAGTTTTGTGATTCCGCGCGAAATATAGGCCTTAAAGCCCTAATGGGATATCCCAAAAGGGATTTTTTTTTTTATATGGTTTTGTCATTCCGTGCGAAATTTTTTTGCATTCTGCGTAGATCCCTTAAAGGCTCATACGCAGCATTCAAAAATTCCGGACGAAATCCCTTTTTTGGAATTTTTTTTAGTTTGACTAACCTGTTCGTATGGAACTCTGTTTTGAGGTTTCAGTTCTAAAACCATTTTTTGATGATCATTCAAAACAATTAGGAAAATGAGGAAAATTTACGAATTTATCGAAAATAAAAAGGCACGTTATCGACAAAAAAAAAAATTCGTTTTCCGGAGAACGCAAAAACGAATCCGAATGAAATTTTGCGTTTTGGGTTTTTTCGTTTTCCGGAGCACGGCTGATTGAGTAGATTTTTTGACTATATTTTTGATGCTATCATAATAAACAAAGATATGGAATTTTTGTATTTCTTTGGTAGTTTCCCAAAACTTCAATACATTTGTATAGCAGCCCTGTTTTGCGCAAAGACGCTGGAGATCCCTCAAACTTCCCACTAAATGGGTCTACGCAGCACGAAATATTTCGCACGGAATCGCAAAACTTCCCGAGATCTCGCCGACATTTGGTTTCAACAAGACGGCGCTACTTGCCACACAGCCCGTGAAACAATGGACATATTGAGCAACCAATTCGGTGAACAATTAATTTCACGCTCCGGATCGGTGAATTGGCCACCAAGATCGTGTGATATCACACCGTTAAACTTTTTCCTTTGGGGCTACGTGAAGTCTAAAGTGTTTGCGGATAATCCAGCTACGATTGAAGCATTAGAGGCCAACATTACCCGTGTTATTCGCGAGATACCGCCGGTTATGCTCCATCGAAAATTGGAACCTCCGCTTGGACCAGCTACGGCGCAGTTGCGACCAACATTTGAAAGGGATTATTTCTAAAAATTAAATGGCAAGAATGCTTCTTTCTATTGATAATAAAGATTTTTCGATTCGACAAAACTTCATATAAAAAAAAAATCCCATTCCGTGCCTTGGCCTTCATTTAAAATATTTGTTTTTTTTTTTTATTTAAAAAAAAAACTCATGATTTATGAGCGTTTATTTAAGTATAAACTACGTTTTTAAACCGAAAGAGTAGATTGCTTATAGTTTTTTCTTTTTAACAAATATCATTAAATTTAAGTTTTTTTATTTCTTAAAAATTTATATATTTAACAAATTGTTTTTTAGCAGTGAATGATACTTTCAATTTTCTACAGGCCAACAATGCATAGCGATAGAGATAGTAAAATATTTTGCTTCTTCCCTTTAGGAAGTGAAACATTTTTGGGGAAACGTTACTAAAATTGGAGTTTCCTTTAATTTTTTAAACTATTTGCAGCTTGCATTGACAAAAGTTCTTAATGTGATCATCTTCTACACAATACGCTTGTTTGTCATAGCTATTCATGCGTGTCACTGGACCATCAAAAGATTGCTCATTGTCTGTGGTGCGCATTGTGCCTTCAAACTGTGCTAGGCCAGGCTTGGTTTCCACACGCACCTTGATATACTGATGCTGTTTAGCAGACTTTTCCAATAGATAAGCCGCCTTGATGTCATTCAGAGTCAGCTTTTCACACTTTTTATTGTTGCCTACTAAAGCATTAATTCGTTGTATTAGAAGATTTGCGGCGCGAAGAGCACGCTTATCCCATCTAGATAGCTCGGAGAGGCGTTTACATTGGCAATAGTTAGGCGGTATGCCAGCCATGGCACAATCACGTTGCTCCGGTATGGGCAAAAACAGGCTGATGCCACGTGGTAGTCGTTGCTTCTTACCCAACAAATTTGCTGTGCGTTGTATGATGTGCTTGTCTTGCAGTTGCTCCATTTTAAGCAAATCCATTAAAGTGACATGTAAATCATAGCTGGTGACTAGCTTGTGTGCATTGTGCTTGAGATTGTCCAGCGCCAGTGCATATTGCTGCTCCAGCCATGCCGGATATATTGCAAATAGCATGGGCTGGGATTCTTCCTGCATGCCTTGATAGGTTTCACGATAAGCTCCAAAGCGCATGCCATGATCCGACATGAATAATATAATAGTATGATTCATAACGCCCGAACCATTGAAACGCCTGAACATGTCTAAATAATATTTGTCCACTAGCTTTGCATAGTTAAAATAATCCTGCACGCCTTGTGTGCTCCAAAAGAAATTAAAGTAAGGTCGATGCTGCATATGCGGCAACAATTTATCGATAAATTCTCTCAATACATGCGTGTATGAGCGATTTCCGGTGCAGTCTATGTGCTGCCGCTCATCGCTTTTATAGCGCGTGTTTGTTTCGATTTCTAGCATAACTGGCCTAAGATCGTTATCGGTAGCTTGCTGACGAAAACCCTCTTTGGTTGGGATGAAGACACCACTTTCACTTGTATCCTGCCCAAAACTAGTATTATAACCCGCTGCCTTGAAATGTTTCCACAAAAAGTCACAATTATCCAGTTTTTCTTGAGCTGATCTTTCCTTATAGCAGCTGTGCTCCAGTTGCGTCTCATTCAGTCCACTGAGCAAGGGCAGCAAGTTGGGATAGTAGTTGCTGCCCACACGATTATAGCCCCAAAACTCTACATGTGGAAAACTCTTAATATAGTTCACTGTGCTGTTCATGGAACGCAACGCATGCATATGTGAGATGGAATCTACGCCCAAGATCAAGACGGATAGTTTTTTATTATCCAGCTGGGCGTCACTTGGCTCTGAAGTTGGCGGCAAAAAGAAGTGCACATCATTATAAACATTGTTGCTAAACCAATTCATGCACTTGATGCGCAACATTTTTCTACCCGGCTCTATTTCCAAAGATTTCGTTTCACTGTCCAGGCTAAATACATTTTTGTCTACATATTCATTGAAATTATCATTATAGCCCGTAAAGTATCTATACATGCAATAAATATCCGATACGTTTAACACTAGAAAAGCGTTCCTTATCTCCACCTCGTTCATGTCCCAAACCAAAAAGTTTTTGTTCTCAATTGTTTCAGCGCGAAATAAATGGATTTTGTTGCATTCCAGCGGTTCGGCAAGATCGACAAATTTCTGCATGGGCATGGGCGTAGGATTTAAAGCCAACATGCGACAACCTTGGGTATTTACAAAATAAGTTGTGCCTTTTGCATAATCGGCAATGTCTTGGAGGTGATCCAGCACGAAGTATAAAACAGCGCATGTTATAAGCCCACTTATGATAATACGGTGATAATTTTTCCATTGGTTCTGGTTTTTAGTATAATTTGGCTGCATTGTAATAAATTTATACTCAAAAAAATTCTAAATGTAGTTGGCTAAGCATACTTTGGTTTTAATTTTAACGCACGGTGGTGTAGACAGCTTTTTGTAATGGAATATACGTTTAAAAAAAGCTCCAACTCAAAATCATAAAAATTAAAAAAAAAAAATTTTCCGCCATTACCGGAGTCATCTTAAGTCGTTTGATCTCAAGGTCATATCCAAACGCATCTTCGACTCGGATTCAACAACCACAAAAACAGTAAGCATGCTCTTACTTTCTGGTGTCCGACTAGGTTTATTGCGGACGCTGAATCAGAACCCAAGGTCCGAAAAACACTAGCACATACTCTAAAATATGCCGTTTAAAGAAATTTTTGAAGTTAAGTCAGTTTTTAGGGTTTTCTGCGCTTGCTTATTTACATCTTCTAAGCTTCTTACAGATTTTAAAATTTTTAGATTTCTTACTTAACACATATATCATCCCAGAGGTTGTGGGCTCGAGTCCCAAGTAAAGCATGGTCCTATTCCCCTAATTTTTCCAGTCTATTCTATATCCATATCACTTACTCCCATTATCGGTATCACAACAGGCCTATTCTTGGTCTAAGTGAGTTGGGACACTAAGTCCCAACTGCCGCCCTAACCTGCCTACCTGTATACATAACACACGAGTATTTATCGGGGCTGGAATTAATTCGTTTTTTTTTGCAAAGTTTGATGGTTTGATCTCGAAGTATTATTACAGTGGTTTTATTCAAAGTCTTGTCCATCGTTTTCTACTACCTTTTTCACGCATACCACGTCGAGAGAACTCTTCGTCGTTAGATTCGATAAATGAATCGATACAATTCTTGGTACTTTCGTAGTTGTGGAAGTGCTGCTGCGACAAGCCATTCGCCACGGACCGGAGCAAGTGGAAATCTGATGAAGCGATATAGGGCCGTACCCAAATTACGTGACCCGTTCAGGGGGGGAGGGCATGTGTAGGAGGGGTGCCGGTGTCTTCGCATATACTACGGTTGGTCACCGAGGGGGGAGGGGTTCAAAAATTGGGTACGGTCACGTAGTTTGGGTACGGCCCCTATCTGTTGAATATGCCGGGTGGGATACAATTTTCCATCACATCCAACTTATCACGACTTTTGCAACATGTGGTCTGGCATTGTTGTGGAGCAAAATCCCTTTGTTATGTCGATTCTTAAATTGGGGACGCTTCTCCTTTAATGCTTTGCTCAAACGAATCAGTTGACGTCTGTAAAGGTCCCCAGTGATGGTTTCACTCGGTTGAAGCAGCTCATAATAGATTACATCCAGCTGATCCCACCATATGCACAGAATGATCTTCTTTCCATGAATATTCGGCTTTGGTGATGATGTCGATGCATGACCATGCAAACGCCACGATTTTTTGTGCTTAGGATAGTCACTTTTTGTCGCCAGTGACAATTCTATGCAAAAATCCCTTCCTTGCCTGCCGTTGAAGCAGCTGCTCACAGAGCGCTAAACACCGTTCGACGTCCCTCGGCTTCAACTCATGTGGGACCCACCTTCCTTGCGTTTGCATCATTCCAAGGGCTTTAAGGCGTTTTCCAATCGTCAATAAGATCGGATAACTGTGCAAGTGTTTGACACGGGTCTTCATGGAGCATTGTCACCAATTCTACATTACGGTACATTATTCCCCCGGGCCTGGATTTTCTCTCTACGGCCATGGCCATAACAGTAGCTTCATGGAGAATATTCGCTTTTGTATATGTGACTACCAACCCATTTTTTATTATAAAACCAATTTTTTTTTTATTTCACATTCTCTAAGATGCTGCCTTAATCATCTTTTGTTTTTAATCTATTTAATTTTTTTAAACCATTAGCGTCTTACAATAACAATACATTAAAATATAATGATCATCCACACAATAAGATTGATTTCCATATCTATTTATGCGTATCACGACACCATCCAAAGCCAGCTCGTTGCCTGTAAGCTCAATAGTACCCTCAAACATTCCAAATCCCGGCTTGGTTTCCACTCTCACCTTGATATACTCTTCTCCAGGCTTTTCCAATAGATATGCCGCCTTAATGGCATTTAGCTTAAGTAGTGCACACTTCTTGTACAGACTGAGCAGCTCATTCATTTTACGCACCATAAAATTTGCGGCAGGACGTACACGTTGATCCTCTGTAGAAATTTCACGCAGGGGTTGGCATAAACAAAACTGAGTGGGTATGCCAGCCCTAGCACAATCACGTTGCTCAGGTATGGGCAAAAACAGGCTAATTCCACGTGGCAGCTCATTATTCAAAGCCAACAACTGAACCGTGCGATTCTTAATTTGCTCGTTACGCAGTTCATCCAGTTTAAGCAAATCTTTCAAGGTGGCATGCACATCGTAATTGGTGATCAGCTTATTTGCATTGGTTCGGAGATTAGCCATAGCCAAAGGATATTGCTGTTCCAACCATGCTGGATAGATGGCAAAAAGCATGGGCTGAGATTCTTCCTGAATGGCTTGATAGACTTCACGAAAGTCGCCAAAAGGCAAGCCATGATCTGACATGAATAATATAAGAGTATGATTCATTATGCCCGAATCATGTAAGCGCCTAAACATGCGCAAGTAATCCTTGTCTACACGTTGCGCATAATTGAAGTAATCATGCACGCCTTGTGTGCGCCAAAAGAAATTGAAGAAGGGTCTTTGCTGCATATGTGGTAATAGCTTATAGATGAACTGCTCCAACACTTTTGCATATAAGCGGTTGCCAGTGCAGCGCATGTCACCCATCGTATCTACGTCATAGCGACTGCTTGCTTCAATTTGTACCAAAACTGGCCTAAGATAGTAATCAGTAGGTTGCTGTCGAAAGCCCGTTTTGGTTACTATAAAAGTACCACCAACATTGGTATCCTCTCCAAAACTAGTATTATAGCCCGCAGCCTTGTAGTGTTTCCACAAGAGGTCACAATCATCATATCTTTGTTGATCAGGTTCAGTCTGATAACAGCTAAGCTCCAGTTCCGTAACATTGAGTCCGCTAAGCAAGGGTATCAAGTTGGGATAGGAGTTGCGACCCACACGATTGTAGCCCCAAAACTGCACATGTGGTAAATTTTTAATATAGTCCACTGTGCTGATCATGGAACGCAACGCGTGCATATGTGAGACGGAATCGACGCCCATGATCAAGACGGACAATTTGTTGTTTTGCTGCGGCTTTTGCTGAGCGTTCTTTGGCTTTATAGGTGGCGGTAAAAAAAAGTGCACATCTTTATAGAGATATTCGCCTTGCCAGTTCGTGCACTTGACGATTACCAAGCGTCTGCCAGGCTCGATTTGCAAAAATGGTTTGTTTTTGTTAAGTTTAAACATCGCGTAATTCACAAAAATGTTGTAAAAATCGTGAACACGTCTAAAATTTGTATAGTTGCAATATATTTGCGATACATCATCCACTTTAAAAGCTTGCTTTAAATCCTGCTCAGTCATGTCCCAAACCAAGTAGTTATTGTCCTCGATGGTTTCAGCGCTAAACACATGTGTTCTGTCACAGCGCATCGGTTCATCCTTATGCATAAATGGCAGCAAAGGCATTGATAAAGGATTTATGGCCAATATCTGACAACCTGTGGTGTTCACAAAATAACGCAAGGCAGGTTTGCGTTCTACAACAACCGATGTATCTATAAGTCGTCGCATCATAATGTAGTATAAAATTGCGCACACTATTAAGGCATGGATGCAAAGGCGACGGGAACTCTTGTAGCACTCAAATCTTAGCCAACGAAACTCCTGTTGCTTATTATTGGAGTATATTTTGTCCATTGTGATGAATTTCCAATTGTTATTGTTTTATGCTTTGTAATGTTTTGACTTGAAACAGACATACTAAATAAAATTTGACATTTAGTTGGCTAATATTTTCAAAGCAATAAACTCTGGTCACACTAAGCACAGCTCGATAGGAAAAATCGAAAAAGATATCGATGGCGTCGAATTAGTTATCGTTGTAATGTTTGCTACTCGACATATTGAAAAGATTATGAAGTTCGAACAAAAACGTTTTCAGGGTTTAGATTTGAGTTGCTTTTGTGTGCGTGTGTTAAACGAATAGAATGAAAGAAAATGTGTGTCGCCAGCTGTTTTTGTTGTTGTTGTCTTGCAAGGTATTACGCACACAACAGCAACTCAAATGTAAGCCGTAAAAACTTCACGATTTTTGCAAGCGAGTACTTTTCAAAGGAATCTAGTGTTCGCCTCTATTAGTTTGATACTCCTTATTTAAAAGGATCAAAGCAATAAACTCTGGTCACACTAAGCAGAGCTCGATTGGAAAAATTTAAAAAGATATCGACGGCGTCGAATCAGTATTGTAATGAAAAGATTATAATAATAATTTCCCTTACTGACTATTTAGTCAGTCGCCCCTGGGAGTAGCATTGGGGATCTCTGTTAATAGCTGTTCGAAGAGAACAGGGACCTACAGTTTATAGCCGAGCCGAATCCGAACGGCGGTGTCTTGAATTAATAGAGACTTTCTTAGGCAAATAGCGTCTTTGAGCTAGCGATGCCAGTGTTAGGCAAATGTACCAGAGCTATTGCGGGGATTCGAACCACCGACCTTCGGTTTGTAAAGCGAGTACGCTACCACTACGCCACCGACGGCCACATTGAAAAGATTATGCAGTTCGTTTAATGGGTGCACTTACCATAATCTATGGGAAAAAAAGATATTACCAAGAATTTTGTTCGCAAAGTGTCATTTCAAAAATCACTCTTGCCGTATCTTGTTATAATTGATGATAGGAGATCTATTTTTCAAAAACAAATTCCTTAAACTGTTAAAAAAGCAGCTTGAAAAAAAAAAATTAAATCGATGGGTGAAACAGTTCTTAAGAACATTTGCTTCATTTCATAAAAAAAAAAAAATATTTCCCTCTCAATTTCATCGCGTATCCGCTATCAGAATTCTAAGCTAACCTCAAAAAAGACCAGAATTTTTTTTTTAGACCGCTCGTTACGCGATATATATTATACTTTTGGGATTGCTGAATCCGAATCAGAGGTCGAAAACAAACCAGCACGCCAGGTTTCTGAGATGACCTCTAAAATAACTCGTTTTACAGGGTTTTTAAGTCAGAGCCCAGACGTGCTGCGTTTTTTTTGGACCTCAGCGAAACCAAAACTATATAGTAGATGTGCCCTTACCTCCAAACCAGAAAATCGTACCATAACCTCAAAACATTCCATAAGAAATCTTTTCTTACTTAGTAGGTCTCTGAGATAACTTCCAAAATGACTCGTCTTAAGGCGCTCTAGTAGATTATGCCAGAATCATATAGTTCGGGGTTTTTTTGGAATAAGGCACACCAAAAACATAAAGAAACCATTTTTTGATATCCGGATCCGAAATCCGAGCCCCAACAACATGGATTGAAATTGATGAAATTCATGGGTTCCAATCGAGCTTGTCCAAATAAAATAATATCTAATTTGAAACTGCTTGTTAGGCTCAGTTATCGGTCAACATGTTGGTTAGGAACAAAAAATAGATTATTTCAAATGGTGTACTACGGTCTTGCAGATTTAACAAAAATCACTGAAAACATCATAGAAGTTCATCAATGTTGGATTAACTTCGCATAAAAATGTTTTTAGCATGACCAATTACAGAAAAATGTATTTTAGTGTGACCAATAAAATTAATAATATTAGGCGCGCAACTAAGTTCTTGCTGTTTTGATGAAAATGTAGCTTTATTGTAAAAAAATGGCTATCAATGAATCAATTAAAGTATTGCCCATCGCTAGGTACAACTTTTTCCCATCATTCTGGCAGAGCTCGAATACCTTGACTGTAATGGTGTTCGTCTTTTGAGGCTATCCACAAATCAAACCATTTTGTGATGTCTTCATATGAGTTGAACTGCTGATCGGCCAGACCATGTGCCATCGTACGGAAGAAGTAATAATCGGGACGACTTCCCATTTGAGCGTTCCCAAGTAGGTTTTAACAGGCTTGGCTACGTGAGGACGAGCGTTGTCATGCAGCAGACTTTTTCACTTTTTCGTGCTTATGCTCGTATTGTGGTTGGCTCAATCGCATCAATTGAGTTCGATACAGTTTCCCAGTGATGGTTTCCGTCGGTTTTAACAGCTCGTAATAAATAACACCGAACAGGTCCCAACAAATACACAGCATAACCTTCGCAGCGTGGGTATTCAGCCGAGCCGACGACGTAGAAGCGTGACCAGGTAGTCCCCAAGACTTTTTCCTCATTGGGTTACTATAATGCATCCATTTTTCATCACCAGTCACGATGCGATGAAGAAAACCTTTCCTTCTTTACCGCTGGAGCAGTTGTTCACAGGCAAAACACGACGCTCAATGTGTCTTTGCTTCAAATCATAAGGAATCAAGTTCCTTGCTTTTGAATCATTCGGTGGGTAACTCCTAATGCTGAAGCAAGCTCTTCTTGCGTTTGGCACGAATCGTCATCGCCTCAGTCTCAGCAATGCCTCCAGTTCAGCGTCTTTAAAGGTTTTGGGCCTTCCTTCACGTGGACGGTCGTCGACATGGAAATCACCGTCCTTGAAGCGATGGTACCAATCACGGCACGCTGTTTCACTTAGAGCAGCATCTCCGTACACTTTTTGAAGCACTCGATTGACAAAAAGCGAGAACTTATTTGCGCATCTAATAATTTTTTTGAGAAAGTTGCGCTGCGACCCTTAGGATCTATTTGCCTCCTGCTTGCTCTAGAGCTCCTCAACCAGTCTAGAGCTTCGTCAACCTGTCCGAATTTCTTAAGGCGTCCTATGTCCGCCAAGGAAGCATTTCCTTCTTCTGGTCAGACCGTCACGTACAAAATCGTATTCGCGATGCAATATTACCCAGGTGTCTCCATCGTCTGCTGTATCCCGAATTTTTTCCTAATTTACCTATTCAAGTTATAGAAACTGATGAGCTGCTTGGCTTAGACCCAATGTATTCATCTAGTTTGTTTTTCGCCTGGATCATTTTCACTTCTTATAGCAGCTGCTGTTTGGTGCCATTGAAGACTCATGTCCTAAATATTAGTGGTTCAAGGTATACTTATACAAGGTTGCATACTCCGGCCGAAGCCGCTTAACGAAAGTTACCAATTTTTAGTTACGTTGCGACTGCGCATAAGGAGGGTTGTTTATATTTGTACGGGTGCGAGCTACAGCTACGATTTTGGCTTGTTTCACTCTCTCGCTTTTTCTTGCTCTCACTTAAATTGGTAATGACGCCGGCAGCATTACTCTACCTTGTATAAGTATACCTTGTTAGTGGTTTCGTAGCAGTCTTTTAGTGTGACCAAAGTTTCGTTAACAAAGCAAACAGGCTATGTGTTTATCAAAATCAAAGTAGTCTACAATACGTCAAATATTCATCAAGTCAAATTATTACCAAATAAAACCTAGTTCAGTACAGATTACAACAAAATGCACGCAGGGTGTGCTCAACCCCAGTTCCAGTTTTTAAAGATGTGCTACAAGAACTGTCGACGCTTTTGCCTGTGCGCATTAGTATTGTGCGCCATTCTTTACTACTTCATGGACACCATTACAGACACCCTGTTTTATGAGAGACGCATGGCCATCCATGGATATTTTGTGAAGACAACAGGCTGTCACATGTTGGCCATGAGTCCACTACCCTACTCTATGCTGAAATTTTGGGATGCTGCCGAGCCGATGGTATGCAATAGAACACATGTCTTTCGCGCCGAAACGATTGAAGACCAAAACTACTTGGTTTGGGATATGACTGAACAGGAGTTAATGGAAGCTTTTAAGGTGAAAAACGTATCGGAAATTGGCTGCATGTACAGGCATTTGAAGCGTTACAATGATGGACTTAATCTTTATGTGGATAATAAGATGTTTAAGCTTAATAACGAAACGAAATTTGTGAAAATGAAACCAGGCCAGCGCATGGTGGTGGTCAAGTGCATGAGTTGGCGCAGCGATAATCTATATCATGATGTGCACTTTTTTTTGCCGCCACCTACAAAGCCCAAGAATGTGCAGCAAAAGCCGCAGGTTGAGAAAAAATTGTCCGTCTTGATCTTGGGCGTCGATTCCGTCTCACATATGCATATGCTGCGTTCTATGATCAGCACTGTAGACTATATTACAAGTTTTCCGCATGTGGAGTTTTCTGGCTATAATCGCGTTGGTCGTAACTCCTATCCCAATGTGGTGCCCTTGCTCAGCGGACTCAATGTTACGGAACTGGAGCTCAGCTGTTATCAGGGTCGACCTGGTACACGCAAATATGATAACTGTGACTTATTGTGGAAACATTTCAAGGACGCGGGCTATAATACTAGTTTTGGTGAGGACACCAGCTATGGCGGCACATTCACCTGTGGCAAGGAAGGTTTTCTGCGTCAGCCCACGGATTACTATCTAAGACCAGTTTTATTTGAGATTCACTCCAACACACGCTATGACGCAGATAAGCGTGGCGACATACACTGCACTGGCAACCGCTTATATGCAGCAGTGTTGGAGGAGTTCATCTATAAGTTGTTGCCGCATATGCAACAAAGACCTTTCTTCAGTTTCTTTTGGCGCTCCCAAGGCGTGCATGATTACTTCAATTATGCGGAACTTGTAGACAAGGACTATTTGCGTATGTTCAGGCGCTTCCATGATTCGGGCATAATGAATCATACTCTAATATTATTTATGTCAGATCATGGCATGCGTTTTGGACGTTTTCGTGAAACCTATCAAGGCATGCAGGAAGAATCTCAGCCTACACTTTTTGCCATCTATCCAGCATGGTTAGATCAACAATATCCTTTGGCCATGTCTAATCTCAAGAGCAATGCATATAAGCTTGTCACCAACTTCGATGTGCATGCTACCTTGAAAGATTTGCTTAAACTGGATGAACTGCGTAACGAGCAGGTTAAGAATCGCACAGCTCAGTTGTTGGCTTTGGATAATGAGCTGCCACGTGGAATTAGCCTGTTTTTACCCGTACCAGAACAACGTGACTGTGCTATGGCTGGCATACCGGCTCACTTTTGTTTATGCCAACAACTCCAAGATATTTCTATAAAGGATCAACGTGTACGTCGTGCTGCAAATTTTATTGTGCATCAAATGAATGAGTTGCTCAGGATGTACAAGAAGTGTGCAGTACTTAAGCTAAATGCTATAAAGGCGGCATATCTATTGGAAAAGCCTTGGGATAAGTATCAATATGAGATCAAGGTGCGTGTGGAAACCAAGCCGGGATTAGGAATGTTTGAGGGCACAATGCTTACCACGGGCAACGAGCTGGCACTGGATGGTGTCGTAACACGTATTAATAGATATGGAAATCAATCTTATTGTGTGAATGATTATCACATTGAAATGTATTGTTATTGTATAACTTAAATAGTTAATAATAAAAAATTAAACAATTTAAGAATGTATGAATGAATAATAAAGGCTTTACGTTTTTTAGAATAAGATATAAATACAATCTAAGTATTTTCCATTGTCATTTGTCACTACGTGACGCTGATTTACGTCAAAATAGACCCCCCCTCCCCATTGTGACACAGTGAATGAATAATTTTGAAGATTGTCCATATGATCGTGCTCCCCAGACCCCCCTGGAGCGTTACGTAGTTTATGGATGATCCCTAAGACATGATGTATAGGGTGCTCCAAATTAAGTAAATAAATCTATTTTGAAACAAAGTTAGTTACTTCGTTTTAAAGCTTCATAGCTCACATTTATGTTCGGAAAATTATATGCAACTTGGTTGGTTTTACAGCCTTCGACCCGATGATCTAAATTTGCGACCATAAAAGGATGTATCAATGCACAGTGGGGCAAGGTCACTGTTTTGTTGCAAATAAACATTATCCAATTCAATTTCATCTAATTGAGTGAAAATTTATCAGTTAGTATCGAATGGTATCGCTCCAAGTTGACGGTAAAAAATAGAGTCGACGATGCCTTTGGTCACTGTTATATATAAATATTAGTTATAGGAATAGTACAGGGAGCGCCATCTACATGTGACCCATGTGACTCTTAAATAAAAATTTTTAGGATAAGACAATTTGATTTTTTTTTTTGAATCCAGGGAGATAAATTTTAATTATCTTTAAAATATTATTAGGCTCAAGTGCTCGCCTTTTTTCCTGATGACAAAATGTGCTCTTTTCTCGACATTTTCCATCACTTTCTCGAGCGTAGCTCTCAGTATCGCCGCTATGCCACAAATAGAGATCAATTCTTTCGATTACTCTAGCCGATATTAATCTTATATTTTTGTTTCGCATAATAAAAATTTTGTATCAACATGAAAGACGATTAAGTCTAAGATCTTTAAAATCGGGTTAGAATTGTAGATGCTATGGAACTATGTACGGAAGTTCCAATCTTCACCCAATCACACTTTTGTATGAAAAAAATATAGCACTGTAAAGATCACATCATCATTCGCGTCGATACAAAACTTTGTTCACGAGATATTAACGAATAACTAAAAAAAGTGCCCAAAAACATGTTTTTCGAAAAAATCTCTAAAACGGTGGTTAAGAAAAAAAAGGTTCTCATTTTCGTGTTTCTCGAACTAAAATTACTCTCAAAAACACTTTTTTACGTAGCTTCATTTTTCGTGTAAACTAGTGTAATTAAAAAAAAAAATTGAAAGAATTTATGAAAAAGGGAAGGACATGGCATAATACTGTAAGGAAGTTCTGGTGCTGGGGTATAACTCAGCCTGCCCCAGGGCCAACTTACAACTAATTTGTAAATTTTCTGAGACACTGGGCAGCGTAGGGGGCCTAGAAACAGTCCTCGCCGTACCTGCATACACACATACATGCCACGATCGCTTCCCACACACCACACACCGTGGCTCTCTGCTACTCCCGTGTGTCTCCCACACGATTTTTAATGTTTAATAAATGCAAACGCTTGCTGCTTTCACTTCACGTTATAATCTTTATTCTTTTAACTTTTATGTTTCACAATTTCTGTCTTGTTTGATTAGCTTAATAATTCCCGTAACCTAACCTTTACCGCTTCTCCCTAACCTATTCCTCTACTCAAATGTGCACTTTTCATTTCGCTCTTAGTCGATTTTATACGTGTTGTCTCTGTTCTGTCTCAAACCGTTCTCCCCGTGTTAACTTTTAGTGTCGCCCACGCCGGCTCGTACCGCAGCCTCCCGATATCCGTCTATCGTTATTGCTGATCGAAGGCTATCGGCAGCCTGGGTTGGCAGTCCGACGTGGCGATGTATTGACGATCTCCTATCGATGTTTAGCCTTTCAATTATTCAACACTTATTTTAACTTAATACTAGACTTATAACTATGAAACCAAAAACATACCAAATCCAACTTATATCTAAGAAATGTGAAATACTTATATCTAATATAATTTTATTTATTTATTCGTGGCGGAGCTTAGAAGCTTCGTCACAATACACCGAGTCACGAACCACATCCTTCAGGCGTTTGACGACAAGGAATACTGCTACGGAGTATATGTAGACGTCAAACAAGCATTTGACAGAGTTTGGATAGTTGGTCTTCTGTCTAAAATTAAAAAAATACTTCCTGCTCCATTTTTTCATCTATTAAAAACCTACCTAGAAGACCGAAAATTTTATGTTAAAATAAAAGAATCTATATCTACGGAAAGGAAAATGAGAGCTGGCGTACCACAGGGAAGCGTCCTGGCCCCTCTCTTATACAATTTATTCACGGCGGATATCCCGACACCTAGGGGCTTACAGAAACCGTTAAGAACGGAAAACTAATGATAGCTACATACGCAAATGACTTGGCAATTTTTCACTCTGCCTCCTGTGAGTACGAAGCAGCAGATTGAATTCAAGAGTACCTATACCTACTTGAAAGATGGGCTCACAGGTGGAACATCTCCATGAATCCAACTAAGTGCCAGGCAGTTCTATATACCCTAAGAAAAAAATCATCACCTGCTGTCTGGTTAGACAATCAACCACTAAAACTACAAAAACAAGCTAAATACTTAGGAGTTACCCTTGATAGCAGACTGACTTTCAGACAACATATAGAAAGCACAGTCAAAAACTGCCGGCTAAAGATGTCTAAAATTAACTGGCTCATGAACCACCGCAGCCGTCTTCCTCTCCGATGCAAAAGAGCCTTATATAAAATGGTAGTGGTTCCAACCTGGAGATACGCTATCCAGATCTGGGGTATGGCGGCTCGCTCGAGTCGCTCACGTATTCAGACACTCCAGAACAGGGCCTTACGCCTTATTACTGGGTGTGAATGGTATGTAAGGAATTCGACCTTGCACCACGACCTCAGACTGGAGACCGTCGAACTCCAGATAAATAAGCACACAAGCCGCTACAACGAAAGGCTAAAAAGATATCGTAATAGGCTGGCAAAAGGGCTCCCAAATGAAAATCTTATAAAAAGGCTTAAAAAAAGAAGTTTTAAAAATCTGCTCCAACAAGCGCCGAACTGAAAGAAAACGAAAAGAAGACCGACAGAAAAGCGGACCAAATGATGGCCTCCTGATTGACAGGACTCCTTAACACTCCTAAGACATCTCTAACTAAACAAGCTGGATTGGCGATCATAAAATAAGAAACCTGCAATTCATAAAAATATATGTATTTTTGATAATTTTGCAAAATAAATACAAAAAAAAAAAAAAAAAAAAAAATTTATGAAAAGCGTTATTGATGTTTAAGCACAGTTTTTAAGCACGCCAAGAACCCTGTGGAAACGGTTCAAAAAAAGACTGAAGAAGCGCTCCTGCAATCATCAGCCCAAAACTTTTCATAAAATCTTGCGAATGCATATTTTTTTGGAAATAATTATTTTGGTCACATCATCCCACATTTTGGAGTCCTAAAAATTTTCTAGTTTATAGAAGACCCTAACACAGTTGTACTGTCCACCTTCGGTCGAATCGCAGTTGCAAGCTTTCTGGCAAGCTAGTTTTTTTCTTAATCACTTCTTTAGAAATTGATTTAAATTGTTTTTTTTTATTAGTGCAATATATACACCTATATTGCATTAAACGCGCTTAGTTTTTAAGAAACTAATTTCCGAATTCGCCATGGCTTGCAATTTTATATGAATAATTATTTTTGATACTATATTTTGTTTTAGTAAAAAATATTGCCAATATAATGTACCAAATTGTTTGTATTTATTTTTTATATTAATACATAATTTTTTATTTCAATTATTGTCACTAATAATTCGAACAAAACAAGAAAAATACTTTGATATATTTTTGTATTATTAAGCTACATATATTCACTACTTATGAACAAAGTCTCTTTTATAAGAAAGAGCGGCATAAGATTAAGTATACAGTATATATATATATAGATTCCTCTTGGTTTCATATTGCCATTTCATAGAAATACAAATCTTTATTTAGTTAAAGACTAAACTTAAGTCTATAATACACACAACTAAGGCTACACATGGGATTCAAGTCTTGAGCTGCCAATGGTATAGATAAGTGTACTTCTACCGATGACAATAGCAAAACATTTTTAGCGCCGTATCATCGATGCAGTAGCTCTGACTGCTGTAGAGATTAATGCGACTTATGGTGCCGGTTAAGGCACTTGTAAAGCTGGACATGCGTACTGTGGACTCGAAGACGCCTAGACCCGGCTTGGTTTGTAGACGCAGTGTTATGTCCACAGCATAATCATTGCTCAATTCCTTGACAATCTTGTGATGCGGCGCTGCTATAAAGGCTTGCAGTATGGAGTTCAAGTAGAGTGTGCGGCACTGCGGATGCGCGCGTAGACGCTCATTGATCAGGCGCACAATGTAGCGCGCGGCACGCTGCACGCGCGCATCGTTGGTCTGCATCTCCTGACGCTGATGGCAGGTGCACCAGTGTGCAGCAATGCCAGCCTGCTCGCAGGTGCGCTCTGCCGGCACGGGCAGAAACAGACTAATACCACGCGGCAGCGTGCTATCCGGCTCGTTAAGCTCCGCCGCGCTGCGTTCCAAACGCTCCGGCTGTAGATTACGCATGTCCAGCAGCTGCAGCATGGTGGCATGCAAATCAAAGTGCGTAACCAAACGCTTGGCATTCAGCTGCAGATTGGCCACAGCGGCGGAATAGCGCTGCTGCAGCCAGCGTGGATAGAGCAGCATAAGCAGCGGTTGTCGCTCCTCCATCATGCCCTGATAGGTGCGTCTAAAGCTGCCCCAGCGCATGCCATGATCGGACATGAGCAGCACCAGCGTGCGATTCAGCACGCCTGTATGCTGCAGCTGCTGCAGCAGTTTCTTAATATCACCATCCAGCAAGGTGGGTGAGTTAAAGGAATCGTGCGTCAAGGTGACGGACCAGAAAAAGGAGAAAAAAGCCTCCTGCTGTAGACGCGGTATCAGCTTGCGTATATACTCCAGCACTACATCCGCAGTGCGTCTGCCGCCCATGCAGAGCTGTACATTAACCAAATGTTTGGCAGCAATTTGTTTCTCCATTTCCAACATCATGGGTCGAAAATAGTAATCCGTGGGTTGCTGCACAAAGCCCGGTCTGTTAAAGTTAAACAAAGCCAGGCTGGCCACATCCTCCGCATAGACAGTCTTATAGCCCGCCTGTTTAAAGCGTTTCCATATAAAAGAGCAGCGATCAAAGCTGGACTGGCTGGTGGGTGCCAAGCAGGATATGTTTAGCTCCTGCTCATCCAAGCCGCTTAGTAGCGGCACTAAATTGGGAAATGTATTGTCGCCCACCTTGTTGAAGCCCCAGAACTCCACATGCGCCAGATTTTCATGTATATAGGCGGCAGAGCGACGCATTTGTCGCAGAAAATTCAGATGAGAGACACTATCAATGCCCAAGACCATTACCGAAAGACGCTCAGCTGCATCTGCGTACGTCTTGGCTGTCTTACTCTTATCTTTAAAGGCTGCTCCAAATTTTTGCGACTTGTATGTTTTATTAAAGGTGACGCGCTCAAAGGAATGCAGCGATGGTGGCTCTGCTGTAATGCTATTTGGAGTAGTAGCACGTTGTGCTTTGAGCTGCTGCGTCTTTTCCACGGCAAAGAAGTGACAATCCTTGTAGAAACGATAACCCGTGGCATTTTGACACTCCACAAAGATAAACTCCACGTCGGCGGGCAGACGCACTGTTAAGGCGCTGCCATTTGATGCCGCCAGCTTAAAGTAACCCTTTGGAAGATACGCATTTAGCTGATCCGTCTTGCGCCGCAGCTCCGTATATGTACAGCTTATGGAAGCCGGATCACTTATGTTGTAAAACTGCAACAACTCTGCAGGACTCATATTTAAATATAGTTCCCCATTGTTCTCATCACTGCTGCGTGTCAGCGGCTTGAGGCACTCGTATCTTCTGGGCTTGTACATAAACTGAGCAATGTTTTCATCGGTTACCTCGAAGTAGGGCATGCGACAGCCGGGTGTATCCACAAAGTAGGCTTGTGTGAAATTGTAATCCGCATCGATGCGTGCTATAAAATCAAAGCGATCACGTAGACGCATTATTTTGGTGCGCAAATTGTAATCCACAAAGAGATAGGAGAAGACACAGACGCAGAATATGATGACCACAATTTTCTTGAACTGGCTGCGATTCTTGGTCATGTTGTAGTAGCGATAATAATGCTGTAGATCCCGCTTGGTCATGTACTTTGGATCCAGCAGATATTTGCCTCTGTAAAGGAAAAACAAAAGTTTCTTATCAAAGAAAGTAAAATTTCAATTTTTTCAATTTACTTGGATTGATTTCTCAAATGTATAAAAAGTAAGTAAAAGTAGCACAATTAATATATTGTACAACTTTGCATGAACTTAAATGTTTCAACCACATGAGACTACTGGACTTACAATTGGCTGTAATATCCGTCATAATGCGAACAATTCATACATTTATTTATTAATCTAATCTAATCTGTAGAATTTACCATATTAATACTGTTTCCATTTAATGATAATTTTATCATTAATAAAGGTCAAATGTTTTATTTTCCGAATTATTTTAGTCTATATCTATAGTATGCTTGGTCAGTAATACAAATGTAACTGACATTTGGAACCCAGCTGAGCCCAGGAATCTAAAACCGCCCAATAGTGCGTTAGAAAACAGCTTGTACTGCTTGGAGAGAGTAGCGGTGTACGCGTGACTTACTCTGACGAGTACTACTTGCACTGCTTGGTAAGAGTAGCAGTGAAAACGCTCAATTTACTTTCACGAATACTACGGCAGTTGTGACGGAACTGTGTCAGACGCATCTTTAGTGAGTTTGTAGGAAGAGATAGATACATTGTATTGTTAAGAATGATAGCAAGATAACACTAGTCGACGATGAAAAATCTCCAGAGATGAGACTTATATTTTATGTTAGGGTAATGTTTCAGCGTTAAAAAAACGTTTTTTTTTTTAACCTCCCATAGCTTGTTTTTTTTTTATGGCTATTTTAATGAAAAATGCCATTTTTCAAAATACGGTTGCACATATGAGGTCATAAAAACTGTACTAATTCGAATTTTTTCATTATTATTTTTTTTTTCAAAAGAAGAGAGTACTTCCTTTCCAAAATGCCCCAAATCATAAAAATTGGAAACCTTAAGAAAAAACTACAGCCGAAAGAGTGTGCACAAAACCCCAAAAAACACAACATTTTGGTGACTTTTTTTGCAAATATCGCTATTTCTTTCAGAAAAACTCCTTGACACTTAAAAAGTTAGCTATTTAATGTTACTGGTCATGATATGTAGATGCGATTTCTATATAATTTCGACTTTTTATGTCAAAAACTGACTAACTTATTGAATTTTTAGTAAAAATGAAAAAAATGTCCTTTTTTCGAAGTAATTTTTTTTTGTCACTTTTAACTGCATTAAACCTTTGAAAAGTGATTCACTCTTCTATATTTGAATTTTTTTTTACAAAGTAGGATTCAGTACCTTTCAAATAAGCCCTTTTTCGACAAATTCAAACTGCCCATTAAACGCCAGTTGCTGAATATATCACTATAAGTATATGAAAAATCATGATTTCACCAAAAAAATATGACTAAAAACTAAAAATGCATATTCGTTTTCATTCTTTTGAGTTTTTATCAGCTAATGCCATCTATTGACAAACAGCAAGAAGTTAGTTGCGCACCTAATATATATATGTACCTATATATATATATGTATATACAATTGATGGCGAGGAATTTTGAACATGTCCATATATGGTCAACATAAATAGGCTTTATTGCTATCTCGCTATATGGACAAGGAGTAAAATTACTTTTACAGGAGTCACGGTGACATCAGTTCGAAATAGAAACAACTATTTAGCAGAATGTTTTTCTAAACATGGTGAAATATGTTATTGCAATGACACTAATATGAAACAACCATTTGATGAATCGAAATGGAGATTATTTATCGACGGCTCTAAAACGAGTATAAAAGCAGTGCTTTTAAGCAACGGAAATGAAAAACCATCCATTTCAGTTGCTTTTGTAACACAAATGAAAGAAGAATTTGAAACGATAAAAGCTATACTGAAATTAATAGAATACAACAAGTTCAAATTCAAAATTATTGCGGACTTTAAAGTTATTGCAATCCTAATGGGATTGCAGAGCGGTTACACAAAATACAACTGTTTTCTTTGTTTATACAACAGTAGAGCATATAAAGATCAAAAAAGATCTATGGCCTGAAAGGATAAAATACACTCCTGGTATATATAACGTTGTATCCGAACCACTCGTCGCAAAAGAAAACATTATTATACCTCCACTGCACATCGAATTGGGTCTAATGAAAAATTTTGTTAAGGCAATTGGGAAAAATGGAAATGATTTGGCAATCGCTTACCTAGAAAACGAGTTCCCTAAATTAAGCAAGCTAAAAGTCAAGGAAGGAATATTTGTTGGTCCTCAAATTCGCAAAACAATGAAAAGCAACGAATTTAGAAAAACTTTGGCACCTGATCAAATGCAAGCGTGGAACTCTTTTCAGAAAGTGGTAGAAAAATTTCTTGGGAATCAAAAAAGCCCAAATGCTAAATTTATTGTTGATGAAATGCTTCATTGGTACGAAAAAATTGGCTCAACATTAGTAAGTCTGAAAATGCATTTTTTGAAATCGCATTTTCAACATTTTCCAGAAAATTTGGGTGCAATGAGCGACCAACACGGTGAAAGATTTCATCAGGACATTAAAAATATGGAAGATCGATTCAGTAGTCGTTTCACGGAAAAAATGTTGGGTGAATATTGCTGGTTTTTGATTCGAGAATCAGATAAAAAACTCAAAAGAATGAAAACGAATATGCATTTTTAGTTAATTTTTTTATTTTTTGAATTTTTTAATTTTTTTTAAGATTGTTGTTGATAAACTTGTTACCGTTATATGCAATAAAAAATTATACTGTAAATCCCCAATTAATGTTTTATTAAAGCACCATTATAAACAAAAAATTTCATATTTTTTTGGTGAAATCATGATTTTTCGTATACTTATAGTGATATATTCAGCAACTGGCGTTCAATGGGCAGTTTGAATTTGTCGAAAAAGGGCTTATTTGAAAGGTACTGAATCCTACTTTGTAAAAAAAAATTCAAATATAGAAGAGTGAATCACTTTTCAAAGGTTTAATGCAGTTAAAAGTGACAAAAAAAAATTACTTCGAAAAAAGGACATTTTTTTCATTTTTACTAAAAATTCAATAAGTTAGTCATTTTTTGACATAAAAAGACGAAATTATATAGAAATCGTATCTACATATCATGACCAGTAACATTAAATAGCTAACTTTTTAAGTGTCAAGGAATTTTTCTGAAAGAAATAGCGATATTTGCGAAAAAAGTCACCAAAATGTTGTGTTTTTTGGGGTTTTGTGCACACTCTTTCGGCTGTAGTTTTTTCTTAAGGTTTCCAATTTTTATGATTTGGGGCATTTTGGAAAGGTAGTACTCTCTTCGAGTACAGTTTTTATGACCTCATATGTGCAACCGTATTTTGAAAAATGGCATTTTTCATTAAAATAGCCATAAAAAAAAAACAAGCTATGGGAGGTTAAAAAAAAAAACGTTTTTTTAACGCTGAAACATTACCCTAACATAAAATATAAGTCTCATCTCTGGAGAAAAAAAAAGTGTTAAATTTGTCGACTAGTGTAATCGGAGTGCTCTTCATGATTAGAAATGCTGTTTTGGGAGGGAATTCCAGGCTTTGACGGCAATAGGTGCCTTTAATAAGGCGGATGCGGAGTCAGCTCAATGTCAGTTTATCATGGTCAGTCTATCTGGGTCTAAGCATAATACTGTCTTGCAAAGATATTTTGCGTATATTAGTGAGCGTGTCGGCTCGGCCTAAATGTGTTGAAAAACAAACCGCGACAGGCAACATTTAAAGTTGGGAAAAAAGTGATTATTATTATTAATGGGGATAGAGATGTACTGCGACCCAAATGGATCTATTGTACCCCCTTCACGGCTCAGAGCTCACCCAGCAGTCCAATAGCCTGCATATATTCCAGTATTTTGATTGGACTTAGGGTAACAACGATCTCCGGTGAGAGAACGTACATGCCTAAAAACTTGTTTCTTTTGTTAATGACGGCCATGCATTCGCATAGTAAATGTATTGAAGTTTCTTCCTCCATGCTACAGAAGCGACATAGTCCACTATCCGCTATGCCAATTTTATTTAAGTGGCTGCGGAGCCTACAATGTCCCGTCAGGAGGCCCGTCAGGATCCTCACAGTATTTTTCCCGTGAGTTATCATGACTTTGAACCTCTTGCGGTTGTAGTTAGAGAGAAGGGCTTTTGCCTGCTTAAGTCCTGGTGTCTGTGCCCAGTGAAGCAGCCGTTTATTTTCCTCCTCCATTTTCAACAGGTCCCGTACCACATGGTTACCAATCCCACAATATGGTTCGGGTCCGATTAGCGGTGTTGCTGCACCGGTCCTTGCTAGTCTATCTGCCAGCTCATTTCCAGGAATATTGTTGTGTCCTGGAACCCATCTAATCGTGAGCTTATTCCTAGCACCTAATTTGTCTAGTGCAGTTCTCACTTCTTTTACCAGCCCTGATGTAATCTTGGCTCTACTTAATGCCTTTATCGCTGCTTGACTGTCAGACAGGATGGAGATGTCCCTGCCGTGGCAGTTATTTTGCAGATTGAACTCTGCACACCTTCCAATAGCACAGACTTCAGCTTGGAAGATGCTGGTGTGTCTGCCTAGTGATTCGTAATACTTTGTCCTGGGTCCTACTACCCCCAGGCCACTCCCTTCATCCGTGAGGGACCCGTCTGTGTACCACTTTATTGTTTGTGGTTTCATTGGGTGAACTGCCGAAAGAGATGTCCAGGCCTCTTTCGTGCTGAGTTTAATATCAAAATTTTGATTGAACCTGTACTCAGCTAGCATTTCATCCCTTGGATGCAGAAGCATAGGTATGTCCTTTTCTAAGTGATCACAGACTAAACATATTTTCACTCTATCTCTTCTTGTTTAAGAGTTATGGCCATTTAAAGTTTAGAAAATAAAACTTCTTCGATTGGCTTCAATTTTGCACCGAATACAAATATCGACGCGACTGACACGAATCTGGGATTATTTTCGCTGTAGGTCTTCTCGTTTAGAAGCTATGGACATTTAAAGTTGGGAAAAAAGTGATCATTATGATTATTTCAAATGTAAGAAGTTTTAGAGAATACAAATTCGTTGCGACATTTATTCTCGACATATCTGAGCTATCTCAAACGTTATTGTGGCCAAAGTAGCGGTTTGTTATAGGTGTATCTGCAAAGTCTATAGTTCTATATATTTTCTCATTTTAAATCTTTTCAAATCGAACTTTTTTCAGAACGCTTTATTTTTTAACCCTTAAATTAGAGGAAATTCAAGTATATTATGTATTATGGAAGATGCATGAAAATATAAAATTTTTTTTTTTTTTAAATTGTTTGTAGAAATCTAAGGATTGGAATTCGTTGTGCCTCAAAAATATTTTATATATTTCAAAAAAAATTTATTTAAAAAAAATCTGTAGTTTGAAAGATCGGAAACGGAACTCTATACACAGCTTTCGAAGATACTCGAAAATATACTTATATAAAGTTAATAAAGTGTTCGCGAAAAACACAACCAAAATTAAAGCGAAAAAATTGGTCTTGGTCTGAGCGGAACACGTTTGAGCAAAAACACAATTTGGTGTGTTTTGTCAATCTCTTCTCTCAAAGTGTTCTTAAGAGAGTGGTTTTTTTTCGGACTCTCTGAAAGTGCAAGCTCTGATATAAACAAATTTTCTCTAGCTTATAAGCAATCTATATTCCATATACACTGCTTAAAGATGAATATAAGTATCTATATATCAATACATCAACAAAAAATCAGTGTGGTACCGATTGTGTTCGTATGTGTGAACGCATTGAAGTGAAACTTACACTATGTGATAGCCACACCTCATACGGTGTGCACAATGTAATTTTCATCTCGATACATTGAAATCATGCAGGTGAAAACTTATACGAAACATTCAAGTGTATCATGAAAGTGGAAATAGCAATGGCAGCAATAGCAATTTTTGAAGAACAATTTCCTTGATATTATTTCAATTTTGTTGTTCACATGAGTGAAGCGAATTTTTGAGAGTGAATAAAAAAAAAGCAAACCGAAAAGTATCAAAGGAGCCATTGTCAACGTTCCTATTCCATTCGCGAATCAGAGCAGCATGCAGGTCGCTGTTGTTCCAGAGTATTCTAAAGTCGGGCAGGAGCGACTGTAGCATGGCAATGGGATGATCATTATGGAAATAAAGAATTGTACAGGGCATATAGTAGTTTGGATGATCTGAATTAAATAAAGAAGACCGGTGGTTGGCGTGCGAAGCACGCAGGTGGCGTATCCCCTGAGTATAATAAAAATAAGTTCCATATATGTAGCTTGAAAGAAATTTCAGAATTGGAAGTATATTTCCCATAAACAAGGTTAACGCATTATTCATTCGTGGGTGGACAGTTGGATAGGGGATGAGTTTCATAATGATGTTGAAGGATATGATTAGGCCAAAGGATTTTGAACATTTCAATTAGCAAAACTTGGGAGCTGGAGCCTAATTTCTTATTAAGAACGATGTATAGAATTTCACACGGTTACGGAAGAAATAATATAGGTGAAAATTTTTGTATTTTTCGCAATAAGAGGGAGGCTATAAGTTTGACAATTTTATTCCGGAAAAGTAGTAGAAATTTATTGCAGATAAATGCTTAATCCATCCGTAGCTGTCCAATCAAACATTAATAGAATTTTTTCCATTATCGGATCTCAAAGGATTTAAGCGGGTTACCTAGTAAATCTAACCAGTACATGGTCCGCGTAGACCACTTCCTGCCAAACGACTCCTTATACGTCACAAGTTCTATGCACATTTTCAGCTTTCAGGTTTTTATGCTTCAAAAATTTAGCACTTTTACTGAAGTAAGCGAGGGCAGGACAACATATTTCGCCTCCACTAGCTTTTATTATAAGTATGTAATGATAAACGATAAAAAAATGTTCGAAACAAAGTTCATTGTCTTCGGGACATGTCGCTTGGGTAGGCAGCACTCAAAAATCTTGCTGACACTCATTAATTAAAGCAACAAACAATATAATGACACCTATAACAGCAGCCGCAATGAAGCATACTCAGAGCACACACTAGCGCACACATATACTCTCACATGAGAGTCTGCCACAGCATATACTCACACAAACATATAAACTCGCTCGCAAATACACACTCCCACATGCACACAAATAAGAGCACGTGCACAAGAACGTGCCGTTGTCAATGTTTTTCAAATGAGTCTCTCCAAGTCATATACAACATTAATGGCTGCTCATACGTGTGTGTGTGTGTGTGTGAGTATCTATCTATTTATGTATGTGTGGCAAAACTGCTTGTGGCAGGCTCTTAAAAGTATGCAATTGCTTTAAATTAACATATGACATTTTGCAATGCCGCAAATTTTATTTTAAAGTTTTAAGTTTCAACAGAATGCGGCAGAAGCCAACTAATTTTACGAGCTATAAAGTTTGAGGGAATAAAAGTGTTAAGAGAAAAAGTCCAACCTTACGCCGAATGTATGCATTACTCAAGACAATGGTCGACAATGGGATACCCTACCAAATGAAAAACATATTTATTAGTTTATATGTTAAGTAAAGTGAGAGCAATAATGCAAAATGTCCTCTCACTTACGGACTCCGAGAATTCATCTTTCATATAGACGGACTTCAGCGTTGTATATTTTTTCTTTAAATTAAGCACAAAGCTTTGAAGTTAAAAACAAAGGATACACCTAAAGAATACTCAAGAAAATCGCAAGCTACAAAAATAAACCTAAATCTGCATTCAGGAGGGAGATACCAGGTTTATCTTTTTCATTTCTGTTACATAAAAATCTGTTAACACATAAAAGTAACCAGGTCTGAGGTCAAAGTTTTAGTCAAGTTTATCGATTCAAGTTGATATTTGATTCGGGTTTTGATGAATCATGATATATCAGCCTGCACATCCGTGCCATAGTGCTTCTGAAAAAGTTGATCTTGAAGACTGTTTGTCGGAGAATACAAAATTTGATCAATGAACAAGACAAGTGTGCCAATTCAAGTTGATCTTTGATTCAACAGTCGTATCTGCAGTCAGGTCAAGTTTATCAATTCAGTTTGATATTTCCGTCAACCTCTTATTAGAATTTCCCCGATTCATTGACAGTTACGAAACAGAAACTTCGAAACTTCTGTTCGAAATTTGCTTTTACACTTCTTTATTTAGAACCCAATGATGCATTCCAAAATTTAAAAAAATAATTATACCCTGTACCTATAGGTACAAAGGGTATACTAGATTTGTGCAATGTATGTAACGGACAGAAGGAGGCGTGGCAGACCCCTTATCATAACCTCGGGTAGCGATTGAGCCATGTCCGTCCGCCCGTCTGTCCGACACGAAACTTTACCAGCTGGTGCGCATATTTCCTAAGCAGATGAAGTTTGTTGAATCATGTCAATATCTTTCCCCGTTCCCCCGCAGTAGAGTTTTAGCCACGCCGTTTAATATTTTCATTTGAAATTTAACAGAGCGATGCGTTGTGGATACATGCATCTATGTGTAAAAAATGAACAAAATCGGACAAATACAACAGAAGTTATAGTCAAAAATGTGAAAATTTCACCTCTCCTTGCCAATAAACTGCGTCAATATTTGACTCTACGCAATTATGGCTACAAGTGACCTAGAATCACAATTTTTGGTAAGCTCATTTATGTGGCTCTAATGAACAAATCCACATCCAAATTTTATCGATGCGGTCCCCCCACCCCCCGCAATCGATTTACCGTGTTTTCTCCCACACCCCTCAACATATCAACTTGAAACTTACCCAATATAATTAAAATAGCTTCTTTGACGTCACTTTCGATTTTCATCAAAATCGGTACAAATTTACGGAACTTATAGGTATAAATATCGTTTTGCACCAAAAAAAAAAATAAATTCCAATTGGAAAGTTCTTAGATGGAATATGCAGGAAAAATTTTTGTGACACAAAAGGTACAGGGTATTCCACTGTCGGGCACCGCCTCGACTGTACCACATTTTTTTTTAAAGATTTATGTAAGTTCGAAGCCTGAGTCACGCATGAGAGATGCAGAACCATGTGAGCCTAACGTGCAATGAAACATTGACTTTTAATCAACACAAAGCAGTTTTTATCCTTGCCCTACATAACTTTTCCCTTAAATACGTCTTCAATGATAAATATTTGGAAACAAATATTCGTTGATCATCGCTCTGTATCGATGACGAATAGAACGTTCTGAATGACGATTATTCGGTCCATAAATTGTACGTAGAGCTTTTTAAGTTTTTACAACAAATCCGTAAATCCGAAGCCAATTAAAAAAACACCCATTAGAAAATTTAATCGCAAAAAAGGAACTTTTTGAAGTAACTTCTGATAAACTGATGTAGAGTGTTTCACGGTTTTTAATTTAGATCCTCTGCAACAATAATTCTGTATTTGTTAGATATAAGTTCTAAACTAAGGTCACACATGTGGGATGTAGACCTATGTGACCTATGTGAGCCTAACGTGTAATGAAACATTGACTTTTAATCAACACAAAGCAGTTTTTATCCTACCCCTACATAACTTTTCGCTGTAGAAAATTTAATCGCAAAAAAGCAAATTTTTGAAGAAACTTCTGATAAACTGGTGTAGAGTGTTTCACGGTTTTTAATTTAGATCCTCTGCAACAATAATTCTGTATTTGTTAGATATAAGTTCTAAGCTAAGGTCACACATGTGGGATGTAGACCCATGTGAGCCCATCAAACAACGAAACGTTGACTTTTAATCAACCCAACCCATCTCTCCAACTGCCGCTTACACTGTAAATTGTTTTAGTGCCTTATTTTGACTCTTACGAATTTTACTGCCCTAAAGCTTGGAAACTGCTTTCTTCTCTCAGTTACATACACTCGAGTGAACTTAATGTATCCTTTTTTTTTTGTTACTCTGTGAGTAATGGGTATAAAAATGTTTGTAACCTAGTTTTGGGCGCGCGACCAGGCGACATTGTTATGCCATTTTGTTTAGGCTTTGTTTGTGTCTGTGTTTGTGTGTGTGTGTGAGTGCTGCCCTTGTGTGCAATTTAAACTGAGCTGTTTGTTTGTTTGTTTGTGTTCAATTTTCAATTGATGCTCCAAATTGCATTTTGCCTGAGCGCACATAAAATAAATGTGCAAGACCGCAAAATAGACAAAAACATGCTCACACAAACACACAGATATACACACACAGGCACATGCACACACAGATACACTCATACAAAAACAGCAGCTAAGATGTTCAGGCGTGTAAATGGCATTTGGCTGATTTTAGTCCTTAGAGCAAACAAGGCAGCTGCAAGCACCTGCAGTTGCACACACACACATACAGCCACATACATAGAGAGTCCTCTACTTACATACACCCACACTTGTATAGCTGTTTCAGCTGCCTAAATCTCTTGTACACTTACTCATAGCTCATTTCGCCGTAGTTACGCTTATCCTTAGCATAATAAGCACGCATCTTTTAGCACCTTTTTGAACTTGTTACAAATCTCTTTAATACGCTTTAGTCATTTTTTTATTTTTTGTTATATTTTTATGTTTAATTTTGAAACATTTGTGTGCTACATTTACTTTCTCTCTGGAGCAGTTCTTCAATGGAACATTTTTCACACCGTTGAAATTTTTCTCTTTACTGAACTTCGCGCCTGTAACTATGCTACTAAATTTGTTGTAGCAGCTGCCGCTGCTTTCTATCACACACTGATGCTGTGCGGGCCCTTTTTGTCAATGTGTGAGTGTCTGCAACTGTTTTGACATTTGCTGGGTAACGGTTGTCGTGCGCATGTGCCGTTATTTGACAGTTGCCAGGGTTGAAAAGTTTTATTTGACACTGGGAGAAATTTGTAGCTTAGTTGTGGTTTGTTTTTTTTCTTTTCAGACATTCGAATAATTATAATGCACTAGGAGCTTTGCCCTTTGTTTGCTTTGCTTGTCTCAATTCGCATAGCAGTGTTGTATAATTCATTAATCTTTTATATTTCGCGGATTTTTACATATGAGATAGAGGTATTTACCAATGTTCACCATTGGTTTACGTTTAAGGTAAAACTGAAAATGAAAATATTTTTTTTTTTTAAAGTGAAATTTTTAGTAAACAACAACACTAGTTTACAGCAAAATGTATCCTCAACATGTTTTACTCGTTTCCGTAGTAAAGTGCCACGTTAAAACCGATAATGAAGTCAAACAATTTTTTCATGGATAAGGATATTTCGAAAAAACCATTTTTCAAAATTAAAAAAAAGTGACTTTACTTAAAAACAAATATCTCTGGTTGTATTAAACTGATTTTGTTAATTTTTACCAAACTGTAGATAATTGAATTACCCATCGATTATATTTGGAACATATTTTTGTCATAATTACGTGTTGGTGGTTATTTATCCATTCATATAAATTTTTCGTAATTTTCAGCAAATTTATGTGAAAAATTCTATTTCGAACGTAAATAAAAAAATTTGTTCATACAGTTTTATTCATGACTGTATTTTCGGTTTTAGCGTACCATTTTACTACGGCAATGACTATAATATATTGAGGATACCAACATTTTTTTAAAATTTGTAAACTAGTCAGCCGTGCTTCAGAAAACGAAAAATCCAAATCGAACCATTTTATTCGTTTTGCGTGCTCCGGAAAACGAATTTTTTTGTCGATAACTTCCCTTCTTATTTTCAATAAATTCGTATATTTCCCTGATTTTTCCGATAAGTTCAAATGTTCTGTTGGAGTGGAATTATTTTTCTTTGAAATTTTTTCGTTTTGGCATTTTATAAGAAATTTTTCAATGTAGCTGGGAAGTCATGAATACGTCTCAAGATATTCATGGTCAAAGCTCTTAAACAAAGGTTTTTTGCAAATAAAACAATAACTTCCCTTTTTATTTTCAATAAATTCGTATATTTCCCTGATTTTTCCGATAAATTCAAATATGTTGGAGCAAAATTATTTTTCTTTGAAATTTTTTCGTTTTGGCATTTTATAAGAAATTTTTCAATGTAGATGGGAAGTCATGAATACGTCTCAAGATATTCATGGTCAAAGCTCTTAAACAAAGGTTTCTTGCAAATAAAACGATAACTTCCCTTTTTATTTTCAATAAATTCGTCTATTTCCCTGATTTTTCCGATAAATTCAAATATGTTGGAGCAAAATTATTTTTCTTTGAAATTTTTTCGTTTTGGCATTTTATAAGAAATTTTTCAATGTAGATGGGAAGTCATGAATACGTCTTTAGATATTCATGGTCAAAGCTCTTAAGCAAAGGTTTCTTGCAAATAAAAATATTTTTCCTAGAATTCAAAGTTTAAAACCGAGTTTTCGCATTTGTGGGTAGAGGGCGTGGCACCATATATGTTGGTACGGCTTTTGCATGATATCTTGTTTTCTTTCAAACTTAGAATCATGAATTAAGTGTCGAAGTTGTTGCCAATAAAATTATCTATCAAACAAGACTTAAATCCAGGTTAATTAATAGGTTAATTGGTTCATGCACAATGCCTGTTTAAAGTTAAAAGTTGGATAAGGTGTTTGGTCTTTTTCGAATAATTTGCAAATATCTCAAAACACGTAGGTTTTTTCGCTAATTTTACACGTATACTTTGCTAAAGTAATTGAAATTATCTACAAAATGAGTCCTCCATCGCTTGCGTATAATAAACAGATTTCGAGCAATCGAACAAAAAAGTTGCTCATAAGCGCCCTCTACCCACCAATATGAAAACTCGGTTTTATACTTAGAACAAGGTCCCTAACGATCCCTGAAAGTTTCATCCATTAACTATTTTTTTCCAGATGAAACTCTTCGTTTACTGTACTATGTGCCTTCATATGTGTCTTGATATAATGTTCAGTCAAAAAATATGGGGCCACACGGAAGTGAAAAATTCATGTTGGCAATGACCCTAACAACAACGGCAAAAAACTTGGTGAGGCAACGTGGTAACCCTGTGTTTGGCAATCCTGTGTGTATTTCAGAAATTTGTCAAAAGTTCATGGCCAAATAAGACTATTTTCTTTATTAACAATTTAAATAAATTAATTTAGGTAGTTGAATTCATGAATTAAACATTTCCAGGTTATAAATATATATTCTTACTGTCAGATTTCTCTTAAAATCTTAAAAAAGAATCTCTAAATTTGGAAATTCTTCATAGCAAAATGTTTCAAAACTTGAAGATGAAATTTTTTTTTTTTTTTTTTTTTTTTAATTATATTTATTTACAATCTATCCTTTAGACAATAAGTAAATGTTTTGGAAATTATAAATTAACAGGAGAAATAGGTAAACTCCAATGAGTAATAATTATTGCTTTTTTAAGTGCTGTAAGCTTAATTTGAATATGGCATGTCTAAGACATGATTGCGTTTTAATCTTCGTATTCTATCGCTATCATCCAAGAGGCCTATTGCCAAAACATTCGAATGATTATGTAGCCTTTCCACGTAACTGGTGCTTAGTCTTCGTATTTCGTCCTTAACGTATGGAATATCTAGGTCTTTATGAATTTGCTCATTGGATACAAACCATGGGGCGTCAACAATAAGTCTTAAAGTCTTGGACTGATACCGTTGAATGATTTCAATGTTTGAGTGACTTGCTGTGCCCCATAATTGGATACCATAAGTCCATATAGGCTTCAAGATGGCTTTGTAAAGACGGACTTTGTTCTCTAAAGAAGATGAAATTTGAAAATTCATTTTTGTTTTAAATACTTTGAAACGTAAAAAGTTTTACGGAAGTTCCATGTTTTGTGTAAAACTAAATTCTGGAGCAGTCGTCTCTATTTCTGTATTTGTAATTATAATTTATTATTAATTTTAATTAATTTTTGAATATTTTCGGCAGTAGTAGTTTTATTTATTATATTTATATATATAATAAAAAATCGCGTCAATATCTTTATTCGTTTAGAAGATATGGCTTGTCAAAGAATAGTCTAAAAATGAAAAACTCAATTTTCAGTTATCGATAACTCGAAAAATAATCGGAGTTTTGCGATAAAATTTGACGTGGTTACTATTGGCTAGTAGCTGTACCAAATATGTAAAAATCATCAAAATCGAGGAAGTTTAGGGGAAAAGTGGCCCGCTTCACTTATTTTCACCGATATGTAATTATAAAGGAGAAATTAATTCTAAATTATAAAAGCTTTGTTGCCAGAGCAACATAGATCTTCAGACTGGTTATAAGGTAGTTATTTTTATACCCTGTACCGTATGGTACAAAGGGTATATTGTGTTTGTGTATGTAACGTACAGAACGAAAAGTCGGAGACCCCCCAAAGTTACCTAAAGTATGATCAGAGTGACTAGAGAAGTCGATATACCCATGTCCGTCTGTCCGTATGAACGCCTAGATCTCAGAGATGGTAAGAGCTAGAGCAACCAAACTTTCAGATAAGATCCCTTATTAATCCATAGGAGACAAGTTTATTTTATTTTTTTGATATCGGGACTACATTATTTAGCTCCCATAGGGGTGTTTCAGAGGACCTCGAAAAAAAAAAACAAAAGTTTTAGATGGATAATTCGTTTGCTTATGAAGATATCATAACCAAATTTGGCAATCCCAGCACTGTACCAAATTTTATCAAAATCGGTTGACTATATCATATAGGTCCCATAGGATCGATCGGTCGAAAATTTGTTTTTTGTACAAAATTGGTTGTGTTTCGTTTGTTTGTGAAGATATTGTAACCAAATTTGGCATTAAGAAGTTGTTTAGAGTTCCCAAGCACTATACCAAATTTGATCAAAATCGGTTGACTATATCATATAGCTCCCATAGGACCAATCGGTCAAAAAATCGTGTTTTTTACAAAATTCGTTGTGTTTCGTTTATTTGTGAACATACCGTAACCACATTTGGCATTAAGAAGTTTTTTAGAGTTCCCAAGCACTATACCAAATTTGATCAAAATCAGTTGACTATATTATATAGCTCCCATAGGGCCAATCGGTCAAAAAAACGTTTTTTGCACAAAATTCGTTGTGATTCGTTTGTTTGTGCAGATATTGTAACCAAATTTGGCATTCAGAAGTTTTTTGGAGATCTTCAACTGTAACAAATTTTATCAAAATCGGTTGACTATATCATATAGCTCCCATAGGGCCGATCGGTCGAAAAAAAGTTTTTCATTAAAAATTCGTCTGTTTTTGGTTGTTTATGAAGGTATCATAATCTAATTTGGCAATCAAATGTCTTTTGGTGTTCTTAAGCAATTTACCGGATTTTATTGCAAGCAGTGGTACAGGGTATCCCAAAGTCGTCCGCGCCCGACTTTAACGTACGCCATCTTTTTTTATTTATTTTATTTATTTAACATTGTAACTTAGAATTAATTCTAGGGAACAAAGTTATTAAAAGCCAGACCAACATAGGCCTTCAGGCTGATAAGGTAGTTATATTATATTATATGCTAGGTAGTAGTATATATAAATAGTTTTTTTATATTTTTTTGTTTTGACGTTTTGTATCTCACTAACATTTACATATTGAGAAGAAAAACATTAAATAAATGTGCATACATTTTAGATTTAACTATTTTGCGAGTATTTATCGAATAATTAAGAATTTCCATTCGAGTTGATATTTATTTATATAACTTTATTGGTGTATCTTAAATAATATTCATTTCTTTTTTTATATATCGTACTAGTACTAGTATTTATACTCTCAATATATGCCTTGCATTTAATGAATCAAGCAAACAAACAAACAAAATGGCGCCCTTTTCTTAAATATATTTTTCATGTTTTCATGTTTACGCCACAGGATGTTTGATATATGTACTATGTACATTATATTTGCGAGACTGTGACACTTTTTGCAATCGTTTTTTTTTTCTCGAAAGATTGTGTTTTGTTTTAATGACTTGCATAAATACATAAACTTATATAGACCCTGTTGCAGGCATATTTATACATATGTATATGTAACAACTTACTACACTCACTTGTGACTATATTGAATAAATGTGCTTATTATATAGGCATTTATGTTTTATTGCTGGACTTTAATTAAGTTTTGCATGTAACTCACTTGCTAATTAATAGTTCGTAACTAGGTTCAAAGATTAATAAACTCATATGAGCATTGAATTCGAGGAACTCCTACTGTTCCACAAAATGTTGCACACAAAAACTACAACTTGTACTAAGTTCAATATGTACAACCTGTTAAGCTATGTTTTATGTATATAAGAACTTTGAACTTTGAGAAACGAACGCTTTGATTGTGATTAGATTTTGGGTTCTAGATGATATTAATTGTGTAACAAACTCTTTTTTTTTTGTAAAACATATCATCAGCAAAAAAGTCGTTAGGAGTTCTTTTAGAAAGAGTCGTAATGCGAGAATTACTTCGAAGACTATATGTCTCGTTTCTGGGCGTATACGACTGCATCCAAGATTAGTCACATGTTAAGTTCTAGCTTATAGATGTCTTCTCAAGGAAGAGTTTGCACAAACCGATACCATATACATAATTACGAAGTATCCAACAAATCTTCTTTATGATGATTTCGTTTAAAGGCCAGGAAGCTCTTAATTTCGCGATAAGTCATGACAAACCAACTTGTGCATCAGTTTTGATAGGGGTCGTAACGATTATAATTTTTAAAATATTCGTCATTAATTAATAATTTTTTTCACTTAATTTGTCGATCTAAAACTAAAATTGTGAAATATGAATTCAATTCTATTCCATTTTTTCGCTTCATCTTAAACCTTACTAACAAGTGGAGTGTAAATTTTTGAATCTGAAAAGCTTAGGCTTAACTAACTTTGCTGTTTATTTATTAAATTATAAAGATTATATAATAAGAAAAACTTAGTTTTTTTTTTTTGTCATATATTTATTTATTGGCAATCAACCGATAAATTCAAAAGGTTTTAATCCAATATTGAAACTAAATATAGGAAAAACTTTATAAAAAACCAACTCAATTTATATTGAATCTTTTCTATTTTTGTAATAATATTTATGATAATATCTTATGAAGTAAGGAACACATTGCAGTGGCTGGCACATTTGTGTAATTCCTGGTTTCTGATAAAAAACAACTGACTTTGATCTCAAGAAACTGTGAGATTTATTCTGAAATACATCGTTGAAAATTAGTTTAATTTCCTTGATTCCATGCCAAAAAATAAAACGCTTTTTTGACAAGATAACTTTTTTTTGACTTTGGCAAGTCATCGATTTTTTTTTTATTTTTGTACACTAAAGTCATCCTTCGCCCAAATGACGACGAACGTTTTTAAAATGAACTGAGCAAATGTTGTTTTTATTTTATTTATACCTTTAATATTATTTTAACCCTCTAGGCCCCAATCGTGCCTCAAGGCACGTTTTACTTATCATTCGTGTATTTTCTCATTTTTAAGTTTTTTTTTCTTTATTTCTATATTTTATTTATTTCGAGGAATTCTTTTCTTGCATTAGAAATCATTTCATTTGTTTCGGTTAGTACCAAATGTATTTTCGTAGACTATCGTAATTATATGAAAACATGTCTTAAACAGTCATGAATCGTCAAAAACACATAAAACTATCGTCAATATAAAATAGTGAAATTTTGCAATTTTTGGAAACGATGAGTTTTGGTGACGATGCTGCTGAAGAAGAAAACGGACTGGAGCGTTTTGATGAATATGCCCATTACGAGTCCAATCTCGAGATAAATGAAGGTACTAAAGGGGTAAATATAGAGCTGTAAACTAATCCGAGTCAGCTTTGGAGCCAATGCGGGAGTTCCACTTCGATAAATTTTTTGCCTCCAGACAATTTATCTCCCCAAACGCTGAGCCTGACAAAATCATCAACATCAGAAAAGCTATATATATTTATCATATGCTTTGGTAATTTGTATACATTATTTCCACTGCTTGCTTACCTACGATCCCGTGGAATACATTCCAGGGGCACCACGAGCTGTGGTGATTCAAAGGAAAAACTTAGAGGATCTCTATAGAATACTGTGCCACCGTGACTAGTGTTCCTCATCAGTTTCGAAAGATAACAAATCTGTCTGAATCTGTAAATCCACCTAATTAGACCCAAAACCTTTTAGAAACGATTAACGTGATAACACCAAAATTTTACGATTAATTAAAACTGAAAGAGTATTTACTGACACATAATAGCAATATGGGTGCCGTTCATTTCGTGGATGGATATTTTGGAAGGTAGCAGATTCCTTTGAAGGCCAAAAAACACACAAACCGCCTATTCCTGCATTTGATGGACATAGCGACATGTAATTAGATTTCACCTAAGCCTAAGGACAAGCACACATTGAAAAGCAAATATATTTGTAAACTTCAGATTTTCAAATTTTTTCTTAAAAAAAAAATGAAAATATTTATTAAAATAATAATAATAACAACAATTTCGATAGTTGAATATCTTGTTCTTAAAAAAATAATTGCTTTGTTTGAAAATAAAAAAAATTTTGCTGCATCATCAAACTATTTTTATTGGCTTATCGTCCCAAGCAATGCCATAATTACCTCCAAATCCTGTCCTCCCGGAACAAAGTCGTGCTATGTTGGGTACCTGGACACTCAGGTGTGGATGGTAACACGATCGCTGACGATCTAGCACGACAGGGTGCCTCCACCCTGACCACTGCCCCTGCGCCCTTCTGTGGTATTGGTTGGTCCACAATCAAAACTATGGTAAACAAATGGGCTGCAGGAGAACATAGGAGATACTGGTTCTCCTTGCCGGGGCTGCGTCAAGCAAAAGCGCTTATCAAACCCCTGGATATGATCAAGACAAAAGGTCTTGGCAGAGCGGACTTAAAACTTCTGGTAGCTTATCTATCTGGCCACCACACTGTTAGATACCATCTACAGAAAATTGGCCTATCGGACTCTTCAGAGTGCAGACTCTGTCTCGAGGACGATGAAACCACCAGACATATTCTCTGTGACTGCCCAGCGCTGGTATGGGACAGAGCCTGTCACTTGGGAAAGGAACGGATTAGTCCCTTCCATCTTAGATCAATACCAACAAAAGACCTACTGCTATTCATGCGGAAAGCGGAAAGTCTTTTGCTGTAATTTATGGGTATGGTACAAAAGATCTTCTGGTCGCAGTGCCCCACCTCTTTGTGAGAAACCCATAGGGGGAAAAAAAAAAAAAAAATCGTCCCAAGCATGCCTCAAGGCACGCTACCAATTTTACCCGATAAAACCCCAACCTAATGAAAAAACAACATTTTTTTTAAGTTTGGGTTTTTTTTTTGAAACAAAATTAACCCAAAAATAATTTTTTTACAAAAAAAAAAAAATTTTGAATCCAGAGGGTTAATTTGCAAACTACAAAGAAATTTACTTAGGAAATGCCCCTTTCTAATTTATTTTCATAGCAGCTTAAGGATTTACTTCATTTCTTTTTTACATGGTTTTTTTTACAAGTTTTTTTCTGGAACGTATCTACCGTGTAAAAATAAAATTAGGTGTTTTTTATCAACAACTTCTGTCCTGCTTAAAACACATTGGTGCATTATGTGACAGTTGTAAATAACACATACTTAAAATCCCGATAAATTGGAACATCTGTAAGTTTTTCTTGAAAAGCTCAGCTCACTGCTCATCTGGTCAAACGTATGTACGCCTCTTTTGATAATAAAATATAGAATTGTAGCGGAATATATAGAATTTAACTGCGTTTGGCTTGTTTGCAAACGAATTGTTGGTACCGCCTTTTTTTCTATGTCGTAATTCGAATCTTCGTTACTAAGATCACTCTTCAAGCCAACGTCATCAAAGCTCAATTCAAGAAGTTTCTCAATTTTTGGAAGCTAAAATATTTCTCATTTAGTGAGACAGATGTAAGATTTGATTCAACAAGTTAAGATTGCCAGTTGCCAGTATTTATAAGTATCCTTTACTTTGTAAGCATTTTTTTGTTAAAAAAAAAAACAACTCAAAAACGTACAATCTTTACGTAATTGGGAGTTACAGCAGGCCCACATGAAGGCCATAAAAAGGATATTTTATCGTGAAGACATTTTTTATACTAATCGCCCACATTGTAGCCCAATGAGTCATTACAACTTTGGCCCACGCAAGCTTTCAACATTGCGTCAGTTCCCACGCAATATTGAAGGTAAAAAACAGTCAAAGTCCAGCTTCAGCCTCATTCTCAGCCCCCGGCAAGAAATGACTCAAAGCGGATGCTCATAATCCCACACACAAGCAAAGATGACGTGGACAAGCAACACCCCCACAAGGAGTCGCACTGAGAGAGCGCAACAGAGAGTAGTGGGACGCATAGCCAAGGGTTGAAGCAACAAGTACTTGGTGCTTTCGTTGTTGTTGTCGCCAATGCTGCTCATTAAGGTTTCCAAAATAAAGACAACAACAAACATTTTTGACTGTTGCAGTTGGCTCAAAGAAAGCTGATCCTTTGGCTGCAATAAAAGTCAAAGTTCTTGGAACTGACGTACTACTTATGCTCGCAAGTGTGTGTATTGAAGCTGGTACATGCTTTTAGTAGGTACAGTGCTTGAAACTTCAATAGATACAGCTTCTAATATTAAGGTTTTTATCTTTTATCTATCTACAGCGAGTCAAAAGTGACTTATTTTTTAAGGCCTGTATGCAGCACTAAAAATCTTAAGGCTAGTACGTAGCAGTGTAAAACCGGAGTGTGTGCGTAAACTCAAGTTTAATACGCAGAGCTGAGTGTGGACAATTTTGTAGAGACGTACAAATTTTGAAGTGAATTAATATTGCAATTGAAATTTTCACATTTTGCGGAAAATTGTCAGTTCAAAGTCATGGTACAGAATCCGGCAGCATTTTTGGAAAATTTTCACATATCCTCGGATGTTTCCAAGACATTGTTGGCGTTGTTGGAGCCCCACATGATGCCTAAACGATAATTTTCTGTTCTTTAGTAAAATTTGTGCATCTATTTTGCCTAAGTTGCTGCACATTAAAGTTTTGTTTTTAGCGCGCAAAAAAAAAAGCTGAGCTTTTTGTCGGCGCCATCTACATGTCAATTTCACAAAAAATGCTAAGAATTTTGACAGTGTTTTTTTTATATGAAGTTTTGTTTTCTTTCAGGCGGTTTTACACTGCTGCGTACTAGGCTTTAACAAACAAAGCATTGTGGACGCTGATAAAGGCCCCTACGCAGACACGAAAAATAAACAAAACTTCATATAAAAAAAACGCTCACAAACGTTTGGTCACAAACTGTTCTTGCAGGTGGTATGTAGACCAGTGTCGCTTGTTTTTTTTGTTTTTTGGTGCCAGTAGTAAACCATAGATGGCGCACTCAGCAAAAACAGCTGTTCGGTTTTGGCGCCATAAACAAAACTTATGTGCAACTATTTATTTTGGACGCGAAATTTATGGTTGGTCGACAAAATCGTTGCGGATCGTTGGGAAAGGATGAGAAAATAGCTATAATAAGAAAATAATTCATTTGTAACATTAATGTGCGTTAAAATATGTCTATGCAATTCGTCCACACTCAGTTCTGCGCGTTAAATATGGGGTCACCCAAACACTCCGCCTTTCCCTGTGTATTACCTCCTGTCCTCGCTTTTTTTCCTCATCCAACAATTCAATTGCAATGCATGTCATTATTATTGCATTGTTTACACACAATAGCAAAAGTTCATGTTTTATTTCGCGCGTTTTAAAAATTAGCTATTTGCAAACAAAAAGCAGCTGATTATCGATAATAATTCCGATAAAATGCACATTATGCTACTAGAGACACACTGTTCCTTTCGTGACCAAAATAAGTCTGTCTTTTTGCTAGGTGGCTGTTTTCGTGTCTCCGTAGGGGCCTTAAACAAACAAAACAATGTTGTCCTATGATTTACTGATATTTAACGAAAGATGGCGCCAGCAGTAACAACCGCTATTCTGTTTTGCCGCCACAGTAATTATTTTGCAGTTCTTGAACGGTTATAAATTTTAGAATTTTTGGCCTTTTTTTTTTTTTTCAAAAAATGCGTATTAAATGTGATATTTTTTTTTTTTTTACTATTTGAACACTTTTTAATTCGATAAAATTTCCTGTATTGTAATATGAACGTGTTGGTAAAATGTTTAAGATATCGAATGGAAAATATAATTTGAAATTGCAAAAAATTCAGCCAATACTTCTGAGCCATAAACTAATTTCTAAACATTTGGTGATAAATTGGTTAGTTTGATGATAGGGTAAATCATTCGACTTTGACCCAGGTTGCTAAAACTTTTCCATTTGGAAACTCGTTTTTTTTTGTTAGCAGCCTCATAAAAAGTAGCTTTTGTGGGCAAACAGTGCTGCCCATTTTTGGGCAATTGCCTGTAGATGGCGCTATGTGCAATAGATGGTGCCAGCAGTAAAAACAAAAAACTAAAACTAAATGTGAAAATCAGCTGTAAAAACAATAACAAGTGAAGTAAACCAATCGAATGATAGTAGTGGGTAATGTTCCAAATATTTGGGTGGCCCTCCACTTCCTTTACTACAGCTATTTTTTGCTCTTTTGTACAGTTTGTGCATCTACTTTGCCTACCCGTCATGTATTTTGCTATCAAAATAACTTGACATTGACATTGACTTTTTGTTTTTAGCGCTAAATTCTTTGCCATAAGAAGTTTGATAGGGTTTTTTTGTATTTGAAGTTTTTTTTATTTCATGTATGTTGGTCAGCTCAAACCATGGAGCATCTGTAGTGTAAACACGAAACGGGTCAAGATATTGGATATAATATTCTTAATCCTATGGATACAAGTTATAAAAAATAATTAATCACCAATTAATCATGAATGTAATGTTTTTCTTCTTTGACAAAAACCCATGGGTTCCATTACAGCGTAGTGGGGGGACCACGGTGAACTTTCTCCATTCCAATCTATTAATGGCCATCCTCTTCAATTCGCCAATAGATCTTCCTCTTTTCCTCCCTATTTCTTCAATACACTCCAAATACGTGATGCGAGGGCGCCCTACCGGCCTTCTTCCTTCTTCCTTCTGGCTATGTGTCCATGTAACGCTTAGGAATTTAATTAAAGTATAAAATATTGTTTTTTGGGAGATAGGATACTATGGTTGAGGTTTGTAAATTCTCTTAGCAATCGTGGGAATTTCGAAAGCATCCAATGGACAGTATTAATAAATCGCATGAGAGTTGAGTTAAATGGGGTTTTAAATCCTCTATTTTAGATTTCTAAATTAATTTAATTTAAGGAAATCGGTAACGTTTAGTTTTTCTTAGAAAAAGCCAGAGGAAGTGAAGAGAACTCTCTGTGTTACTTATTAGCTGAATACATACTGACAAATAAATTTATGTTAGCCAAGGTGCCTATTTAAATGTCTAGAAGTGTATGCGTGTATGTGGGTGCTTAATAGCACTGCTGCAGGCCAGACTACATATATTTTTATGTACTATAATTACAACAACAGCAACAACAACAACCACTAGAACACGACGCGTAAATCAAAAAATGAGCTGGAAAAGAGCATTTCACTGTTGGCCAATAAGTAGTTGCCCCCCGCTTCTTGCTGGTCCTTGTTGCTTTTTAAGTGGCTGATTAACAAGCATCTGTAATGTTTCGTTATTGTAAAAAAAAAAAAAAAATATTATATATGTATTGAGATGAACTGCCAATACCAAAAAAAAAACTGGAAATGAGCAGCACTATAAAAGCAAGTAGCACATAAAGCCAACGTTTCAGTTGAAATTTCAAAGTTCGAGTCAGCTACAGCCACGGCCACGGTAGTAGGAGCAGGAGCAGAGTACTAGCTCAAAGGCGCCAAGTGACACTAATTAATTTTTGCGACGTTCAACGTCAACGTCAGCAACATTTAAGCCCAGCAACAATAACGGCAGTACAACAAAAACAAAGCACGCTTTGGCCATGCTCTTGCCTCGCGAAAGTCAACACCAATGTTGGCAACAAAATGCATTGCATACTGCCAGGCGTCGTCGCCGGAGCAGCAGCAGCAGCAGCCACAAACTTAAGCTGAAACATTCCCAGAGCACTACGTCTGCAACATCCATCCATTGCTTCCAGGGAACACACTATTTGCCAGCTTTATTGATCGCTTTGCTGGTGTTGTTGCAAAACATAGAGCTGCATATGTGCCGCCAATTGACGCCCCATGATAAGCAGCAGCTGCTAATGCTAAGGGATATGCCCCAGGATAACAGCATTGAGGAGCGACGCATGAGAATTTCGGGCAGCGCTGCAGGCGATTTGGTTGAAATTGATCAAGATAAACGCGCGGTTGTGCATAGCCAACCGGAGGAGATATTTAATGCACCTCGTGCTGGTGATATGGATATGAGCTATGATGAGTACCCGGTAAGCAGTGTGTAAGACATGGGCAAAATGGGCATACAGCGACTGTTGCATGCACAATTAAGGCCGAAAAATATACCGGCCCTTTTATTACCCCCCCTTCCCACCACTCTCATCGGGCCTGGGTGCACTACATCTTAGTAACTTTAAACTAAGTTTGGGGAAATAGGGAGTTATGGTGTTGAAAATTTTGAGATTTTTGCAATAGATTCTTCGGAGATTTGGGCAAGTCCCAACTGTTGCATATACTATACCAAAGCCATTTGAGTTTGGAAAAAATCGATAATCACTAAAGATTTCGATTTATTTATGCAAAATATTAATTAGCGCACCATGAGTTTTGTAAATCCATAAATGAATTTTAATCGCTTAACGTTTGATTTTTTTTGGCATTCTAATACTTTTGTATCTTTGGTCACACTTTTTTAATGGGGTTTAACAAAATATCGTTAGCAAAGGGAATTTAATAAACAAAATTCATTTTTAGGCATAACTTACAGTTTAGATGTTTACAATTTTTAATTACTTATATTATTTATTAATTTAAGTATATTATAAAATAGTATACTTAAGAAACTAAAATACTAGCAACAAAGGCCTATGACTCTTTAAATTTTTTAGTTGAATTTTTTAAGCGAACATTTTTTTGAAAATTTTTTTTAGTAAACTAAACTATAAGTTGTACCATCTTAATATATAAAAACATAACTAGTTTGGTCTGACGATATCAATATCTAAAAGTACACAACTACCTCCACAATTTTAATAAAAAAAAATATTAACTATTTACAATTTTTTTTTATTTAATTAAATTATTATAGAAAATTCCTTTTTATTCAAGTTTGACGAAATAACTTTTAATTTTAGTTTTTTTTAATAAAAATTTATTGTATCATCTTAATATATATAAAAACATAAAAAATTTGGTCTGACGATATCAATATCTAAAAGTATTCAACTACCTTAAAAATTTTACTAAAACAAAAAAGATTATTATTTTTTAATTTTTTTTTATTAAGTTAAATGATTTAAGAAAATAAATTTTTATTTAAAATTCGGGAAATAACTTTTTTTTTTTTGTTTTTATAAAAATTGATAGTAAAAATTATTGAAAATTTTTCATTTTATAAATACAAAATAAAAAAATTTGCGATAAATGCGCCAATCAAAACAATAATTTATTTTGTTATCAAATTTAATATAATACATTTTTATTTCAAAAAGAATAGAGATTCCGCAAGATTTTAAAGATATTTAAATTACATTTTTATTTTGTGGCACTTGTTTTTTTTAAATAAAAAAAAAATTTAACAATAATTTAATAATATTTTTTTTAATAATACTTTATTATATAAAAAATAAGAGTTATTTTGTGAATTTTAAATACAAAATTTATATTTAACTATTATTCGATAATTTTTATTTTAAGGTCAAAAAACAAGAGTTAAAACTGCATTTTTTTTTAATAAATAAAAAATAAAAATGGATAGTGCTTAAAAAAATAATTGTTAGTTCATCTATAACACTTTTTTTCGAATTGATTTTTTTTAACTTCATAACTCTTAATTTTGATACCTGAAAAAAGTTTGGTTGCCAACGAAAAATTTACTAAATGAAACTTTTGAACTACCTTGAAATTTTTTCTTTTTTTGGCTTTGGCGGGTGTAATCCTAAAAAGAACAAAAAAAAGTGTTATTTTTTATTTCCGATAATACCCGATTCATACAAACTTTGCTAATTATGGACTTTTTACAAGAAAGGTTTGAAGGTTTTATAGTAGCTTTTTGTCCAGAAATTTTCGAAAAGAAAAATATTTTTTAAACAAGCTTTTAGTCAGGCGATTTTCTAAATAAATAACATTTTTCAAAAGTCATTAAAATATGGACCATTTTTCTAATCTTACAAAACTTTTTCGTCGTTTCGTCGTCGTCGCTGTTATAAAAATTTGTCTGCTTGGTATGTCCACTAGATGGCGCAAGCAAGTTGTTTTCGCTAGATGGCGCAAGCAAGTTTGTGGCATATTTGAGTTCAAAATAATAAAAATATTATTTAAAAATATTTAATATAAATATTTTATGAAGTAAACTTCAAAAAAGAAGGTATGTCCACTAGATGGCGCAAGCAAGTTGTTTTCGCTAGATGGCGCAAGCAAGTTTGTGGCATATTTGAGTTCAAAATAATAAAAATATTATTTAAAAATATTTAATGTTAACATTTTATAAAGTAAACTTCAAAAAAGAAGGTAGAGATACGGTTGGGGATACGGATACGTCCTTGTGAACTAGTTTATACATACTACTTCTCAGAGCGCGATTTTAAAGTTTTTTTTTAAATTTATCTTAAAAATAAAATGAGCAATAGAATTTATAACATAAAAGGCCTAAGCAATTTGAGGTGAAATAACCTTTAAAAAATTTACTTTGTTTCTCTATTAATTCCTTATTTACTTTATGTGGTTTTAGCCGCCTTTTCCTAGAAGTATAATAACATTTTTTTATTTAGCTAAAACCTTATTCACCCCTTACTCCAAGTCGCCGTAAAATAAAAACAAACGCAGTATCTTACCTTTTGAATGCGTTTTGGCTTACACAATTTGTAATTGTATATTTTGCATTAGATTGTTAGGCCTAGGGGGAAGATTTTTGTTGAAGATTTTTTAACACACTTTTTGAGGTCATAAAAAGTGAGTTTAAGTCGACCTAACGTCAGGTAAGGAAATTTCTGGAATCACGTTTGGGTAATGTGATAAAACAATGCGTCGTAGATGTTACATGGCGTATACGTAATAAATACCTGACTGTAATGCCAATTTAAATTGGCTTGGTTGGAAGGGTTTTTTTTTCTATATGGATTAAAATAAATGGCTAAAAATATATTTAATATTGGTAACACACGCCATTACGTTTGTCAGCTTATAGTTTTTTTTTTAATTGGTTCAACACTGCGTATACTGAATATATAGTATAGCGCATACGCAATTAATTTAACCTGACTTTTTTCTACGTCATATAGTCATAATTGCATACAGAAATCTGTGTAAGAAAAAATTATAAGTCAAACTACAAATTGTTGCCAATTCAGACTACTAGGGAATTTTGGTAGAAAAAACTGACAAAGCTGAAAAGCTTAAAAGCTTTACCAAGCAAACACAAAGCACAATCATATAAATATATTGTGTTTTAAACGTTTCCCAAACCAATTTCGCTTTTTATCTTTATAATTAAAAATTCTTCATTTCAACAAACTTCCACTTTCTGTGATTCAGACAAACAATAAATGTTGACTTTTTTCTAAACAATCCCGAAGCTCTAACTCCCAAATCATTTTCCTTACAATGCGTTAATATATCTACTCCAAATTTGCTACAGCTCACAATGGGCCCGCGTAGCCAGATTTTGGTCAAAAGTCCCCCAGAAGAAAGTCAAAATTTGCACAAAACGACAATTTGATATGATTTTAGATATATTAAGGTATACTGTAAAAAAAAATTATTAAATTATAATTAGTGATTTTTTAGATATTGGCAATCAAAGTTGACATTTTGTATTTTATGAGCTTTCGCGATAATTTACAGAAAAAAAAAACCTGCATTTACCATGAAACAAGTAGCTACGAATTCTTCATTCACTTTATTATTTATAAATATTACTTCAGGAAAAAAATAAAATTGAGCTTGAAAACTTTTTGGTTTTAAATATATTCGAGTAGTTATAAAGATTTTGTTGGTTTTTTTTTTATTATTTGGCTACTTTGCTTTAAGAGTACCTGCGACTACCACTCGATATTTGATCGAAAAAAATTTTATAAATTTCTTTATAAATTTTACAACAAAATGTTATTCCTCCCGATTTTCGGAAATTGAATTTTGTATCTAAAAGTTGAATTTTAAGAATTGACCCAAAGGAAATTTTACTATTTTTGGAATTTCTGAGCTGCCTAAAAGTATTATTAAAGCATACCATTTTTTCAAAAGTTGTACTAAAATGTACAATTTAAAAATTTTATATTTTTATTTTATTTATTTACTGCTTAATTCCCTTAATATAAAAATTTTCTTAAGCTAGTGTATGAACAATATTATTTACAGTGTTGAGCTGTCGCTTTTCATCTGAAAAATTTATATATGTTGTTTTACATAAAAATTTTATAGCAGACTTACAAAGATGCAAATGACAAAATGTAAAAATTATAAATTTTGACGAAAAAACGTAAAAATTTAAATATGGGTTTTTGAAATTTTTTTTTCGGAAATTAAAAGAGCATGCAACAAAAAATTATAACAGTTAAAAAGCATATGGATTGGTGATGTCGTCTTTTTGTAATTTGCTTGGAAAGCTGAAACTATTTGGGGCTATAACTCCAAAACCATTCAATATTTTGGGCATAGGCTATTTTTTCAATGTATGAGGAGCTCATATCTACCTCTGTATGAAATATGGTCCAATTCCAATTAACAGTTTTTTTTTTAATTAAGTTAAAAGTTTGTTATTTTTTTTTTTTTTAATTTTTTCCAATTTTGGTCTGGATTGTCTATATCTCAAAAAAATCTGAGGAGGCTCAAAATTTCCAGAAAAATAGTTCAATCCTTTAGGAATACGTGTGAAAAATTTCATCACTCTAAAAAAATTATTATGAAAATGTAAGTGTTTTGGCCAAAATATGACAATCTGGGCCCACAGTGCAGCTGTTAGATTTGCTCGGGTTGCCCCCTCTATCATATACCAGACTGATTGAATTTTTTTTTACTTTTAAGCTTAACATTAAAAACTTAACATATATATTATTCAGATGATAGTGCCCAAGCGTGCCGCCCTGCTGCTAGATCGTTTAATGGTTGCACTGCATCATGCCTTGGAGCACGAACGTAAATCCCAACGCATAAGTGACTTTTATGGCAATAAAAATATTCTCAATCTTAAGCCCAATGATTACAACAATGAACTGGAAATGCAACAAGTCGAAGATGGTAAGATTTAAGAAAACTTATAAAAAATAATGCAACACTGTAACTTGTTATTGTACTTGATTAAACAGGCTCCAATAGCAATAGCAATAGCTACAATAACAACATGTATAGCGACGATGATCCGGGCGTGATTACGGATTATGACTTTAAAGATTTAAGTCAAATAAATCTCGCCACCGGCGGCGAAACAGTAAGTTGGAAATTAAAACCTAAATCTCAATTTAAGACATAAATTAGTACGACATGTGTAAGAAAATTTCAGTTAATGCCAAAGAGCTTTCAGAGAAGAGCGAATTTGATCGACGGCGGAGGAGTTGGCGCAACAGAAGGCGTAGCTTTATTAGCAAATACCGCAGCGCTAGAGGGCGCCAGCAGTCTGAGCAATACGGGCAACAGACGTCTAAATATGGGTTCCGGTGGACGCATGTATTGGCGTTGCTATTTCAATGCAGTGAGCTGTTTTTGAGCAAATCTCTCAAGGTTTTAACATTTTACGCCTCTACTAACAACAAATCCTCATAACTTCATCTGACATCATCTTGAGTTCGTCTACTGTGAAAGTTGTTCGCGCATTTAACTGAAATAAAAAATCAAAAATCCCAAAGACAAACAAAACAAAAAAAGCAAAAAATCTGACTTTGTATAAATATTTTCATAAAGCTGTCTGTATGTGTATGCGTTATAAGAATGAAATAAAGTTTCTGCTCTCTCATATATAAATAACTCAAATTCATAATAATCATAAATATTTCAGATCGTTTTTTTTTTTTGTTTGTTAGCAGTGAGAACTGCAAGCTAATCCAAGTGCATAAATATTATTGGCATTATATCAGTATAAATCAGCATTCATTCGTTTCCACACGCTCCATTCATTGAGTTTTATTTTTTTTTTTGTGGCATGCCTTTAGCTCGTGGTAATAAACGGTAACAATTTTTATCGATAATAAGTTGAAATATATTTTTCGCGGCTGATAAGCTAAGTAGTAACATATATTTTTGGGGAGTAGTATTATCATAGGTGGTTGCCAATCGAATGTTTATTTGTTAAATGCGAATTTGTTAGGCTTCATTCAAATGTAACTCGTATAAACGCAAAAGAGGGCTGCCTTTAATAGAAAGCAAATCATTGATCTAGCATAGCAAACTCAGCTAAATTGTGAAATTTTTACAATAAACGATTTTTGAGTTGGTCACGGCTATCTTTACCGTCCATATGAGACAACATTGCGTATACGTAGTTCTTTGAAATGCTTGTATGCATAACACTTGCTTATGGCCAAGATCTATCTCTATAGCACACTGGGCTAAATTGCGAAATTTTTACAATTAAGTCAAGAAATGCTTCACTGAGGTGGTCACGGATTTCCTTACCGCCCATATGAGACAACATTGCGTATACGTAATTTTTTCAAATGCTTGTACATAGCGAAAACTTGGTGATTTTGTTATTGATGGCACACATAACATTCGCAAACAATTTTTTACTTGTCTGGCCGCACCTTATTTTATCTTGCATATGACACTACATTGCGTATACGTAATTTTATATAGAAATCTCATCGTTTTTGATTGTATACTCAAGATGTTGAAAATAAATGTGTTTTTTAATTCAAACATACTAACAACTGTATTAACATAAGTACAGTCTTTATAGTATATATATATATATATATATATACAGTCTTTAGTACAGTTTTTTTATAGAAGTAAAGGGTCATCAATCTTGGGTTTTTTTTTTCAATAAGGTTTTTTTGATATACCACGCGTGGTTACTGTCAAGTTGCCATGTGTTCTTTATTCAGTTTTCATTGCAATTTCAACATGGAAAAACTTACACCAAACTACGTTTACAAATCGTATAATGATATTACGAAAATTCGCGTTCTATAAAGAATGCTTTTCGCGCGCTTAGGCCATTTTATGGTCGCCATAATCGACCTATTCGATCACTATTCGCCATACCATCAACAAATTTGAGACCCAATATTCATTATTGGATGGCACTCGACCGAATAGACATCGTCCAGGGTCGGTGGAATCATCGGTCCATATTTCTTCAAAAATGACGCTGGTCGGATCGTAACTGTCAATGGCAACCGTTATCGCACCATGATAACGAATTAGTTGCTACCTGAAATTGAAGCCCGAGATCTCAACGACATTTGGTTTCAACAAGACGGCGCTACTTGCCACACAGCCCGTGAAACAATGGACATATTGAGGAACCAATTCAGTGAACAATTAATTTCACGCTCCGGACCGGTGAATTGGCCACCAAGATCGTGTGATTCCTTTGGGGCTACGTGAAGTCTAAAGTGTTTGTAGATAATCCAGCTACGATTGAAGTGTTTGAGGCCAACATTACCCGTATTATTCGCGAGATACCGCCGATTATGCTGGAACGCATCATCGAAAATTGGAACCTCCGCTTGGACGAGCTATGGTGCAGTTGCAACATTTAAAAGTGACTATTTTTAAAAAGTGAACGGCAAGAACGGTTCTTTCAATTGATAATAAAGATTTTCCAATTCATTTGAAATTTTTGTATTTTTTTTTATTTAAAAAAAACCTCACGATTGATGACCCTTTATAACTAAACTTGAGATAAAATGAATTATATTTCTTTTCTCCTGCATCTTTCAACTTTAAAAAAAAATTTCAAAGTCACATTTTGTGCAATTTTAATATAAAATCTTTAGTTTGAGTTATGACATTTTGGTTAGCTCTGCAGCAAAAATTAATTTCCACCAAATTCGATCACTTCCCGCAACAGCGTTAATATATGAAAAAGAAATAATGATAATAATTTTAGCAAAAACCAAAAATAAAAGGTAAAAAACAAACTTTTATACTTTTTATAAAAAATATATTCAATTACTGCCCATTGCCCCGTGGACTGCTTAAAGCAGTTCATTTAGAATGTACTTTTTTGACATTTTTCCTGCAGCAGCAAAAAGTTTGCTGACCGTTTTAACTGACACTGTTTGGAACTGCATTAATTCATTAAATTTTCCAACGAAATGTCCATTTACGACGAAGGCCATTAGACTTATTCACAAGGTTTTTGCTGTGCGGCTTTTTGTGGGGGTCAGGTCACTCGTACTTAAGCTGCTTGTCCTGAACTCTTATGGTGCAATGTTCAATGGCATGCTTTTGGTTCGATATGCGAGCTTTCATTTTTAAATGAAGTAAGTAAATACTCATATACTTATATATATGCCACTACAGATAACATGCCGCACAACTTATGATCCACTTTTATGTATATTTTGTAGGTCCATAAACTAGGAGTTCATATGGAGACATGTACGGATGGGCATATCTGTATTAATTTCTTTTGGGCACCAGATCATATTGGAGGTAACACAAACTTCACTTTAGATACGGTATAGAAAAATAGTCTGGTCTTAAATTTGCTTGAGACCCCTTTTTTGGCAGTTTGTTGAGCTTTGGCAGTGTACAAGTTGAACGTAGGAGCCGAGCAGGAGCTATCACAAAATTTGATTTCCTTTTACATACACTTCTAACCCCATATTCTTCTGCTCTATTATTTTACTAATTTTATTAAAGCAAGTGATAGTATTTTATTTCATGTTAGACAAAAATTTCATTTACTCAATTTAAAAATGTGGTACAGTCGAGGCGGTGCCCGACAGTGGAATACCCTGTACCTTTTGTGTCAAAAAAATTTTTCCTGCATATTCCATCTAAGAACTTTCCAATTGGAATTTATTTTTTTGTTTTGGTGCAAAACGATATTTATACCTATAAGTTCCCTAAATTTGTACCGATTTTGATGAAAATCAAAAGTTACGTCAAAGAAGCTATTTTAATTATATTGGGTAAGTTTCAAGTTGATATGTTGAGGGGTGTGGGAGAAAACACGGTAAATCGATTGCGGGGGGTGGGGGGACCCATCGATAAAATTTGGATGTGGATTTGTTCATTAGAGCCACATGAATGAGCTTACCAAAAATTGTGATTCTAGGTCACTTGTAGCCATAATTGCGTAGAGTCAAATATTGACGCAGTTTATTGGCAAGGGGAGGTGAAATTTGCACATTTTTGACTATAACTTCTGTTGTATTTGTCCGATTTTCATTTTTTACACATAGATGCATGTATCCACAACGCATCGCTCTGTTAAATTTCAAATGAAAATATTAAACGGTGTGGCTAAAAACCGCGAAAATCTACAGCGGGGGAACGGGCAAAGATATTGACATGATTCAACAAACTTCATCTGCTTAGGAAATATGCGCACCAGCTGGTAAAGTTTCGTGTCTCTAGCTCTTATAGTCTCTGAGATCTAGGCGTTCATACAGACGGACAGACGGACAGACGGACGGACGGACATGGCTCAATCGCTACCCGAGGTTATGAAAAGCATTTTGGTATAAAGGATTTGGGGTCTGCCACGCCTCCTTCTGTCCGTTACATACATTGCACAAATCTAGTATACCCTTTGTACCTATAGGTACAGGGTATAAAAATAATGATAATAATTTTAGCAAAAACCAAAAATAAAAGGTAAAAAACCAACTTTTATACTTTTTATAAAAAATATATTCAATTATTGCCCATTAACCCGTGGACTGCTTAAAGCAGTTCATTTAGAATGTACTTTTTTGACATTTTTCCTGCAGCAGCAAAAAGTTTGCTGGCCGTTTTCACTGACACTGTTTGGAACTGCATTAATTAATTAAATTTTCCAACGAAATGTCCATTTACGACGAAGGCCATTAGACTTATTCACAAGGTTTTTGCTGTGCGGCTTTTTGTGGGGGTCAGGTCACTCGTACTTAAGCTGCTTGTCCTGAACTCTTATGGTGCAATGTTCAATGGCATGCTTTTGGTTCGATATGCGAGCTTTCATTTTTAAATGAAGTAAGTAAATACTCATATACTTATATGTATGCCACTACAGATAACATACCGCACAACTTATGATCCACTCTTATGTATATTTTGTAGGTCCATAAACTAGGAGTTCATATGGAAACATGTACGGATGGGCATATCTGTATTAATTTCTTTTGAGCTCCAGATCAAACATGTTTGTTCAAGGCAAATAAAATTTGTATGTAATAAATTTGTTTACTCTAAATTTATGCATATTAAAGATTATTACGCAAGTAACAATTTTTTTTTTACTATTTAACTATATACTTTTACAAATTGAGGTATTCATGGTTGCTATTGCTCAACTGGCTAAAGCGTGAACGCCCTTTTTGTTAGTTTATGAGTTTAGTATTTGAGTTTGTGCTTTTTCTTTGTAAGTTTTAAATTTAGTGTTGGGTAAGCGATTTATAAGTAATAATTGCTTCAATTGGTAAATAAAATGCATATTATATCAATTAAAATTCATTATATTTTTTTTTTTTTCGCCGGCTTTTATATTATAGAATTGCTAAAAAGTACCAAAGTAAAAAATTAAAATGTTAAAAATACCGCAAACAGAGTATTTTACAACATTTTTTTCTCCTCTCAACAAAAATATAATATAGGGTGGGCCATCTGTTGGTTTGGTTGTTAAACACTAATAATTCGGAATATACTCGTCCAAAGTGAATGCTTCTAACATACGTCAACTACTCAATATCAGTCATGGATCCTTTAACAACCGAACAAAACGTAAAAGCGGTATAGGCGTACTATGAAAATGGTCGTCCTGTGAAAAAAACATAGTTGAGTCCAGTGTCGACCAAGTAGCTAAGTTGAAACTCAACGCTATATATTTTGTTGTTGCAAAAGTCCTCAACTAAACAGTAAAATATAAATATTATATTAAGTAAATCTTTGCTCAGTTTAGTTTTTCAAGCAAAATTAAAAATATATTTACAGGCAGTGAAAACAAGAACTGAACATAACCCTTGTGAATGACAAAGTAGTTCAACTCCAGCTCCAACTCAATTATAAAGATGGCGTACGTTAAAGTCGGGCGCGTACGATTTTTGGATACCCTGTACCACCATATTGCAATGAAATGCGGTTTTTTTGCACCAAGCATGTTTTTTAACCGATCGGTCCTATGGGGTCTAAATGATATAGTCAACCGATTTTGATCAAATTTGGTACAGTTCTGAGGAACTCTAAAATACTGCCAAATGCTAAATTTGGATCCGGTATCTTCATAAAACATACGAAAAACAAAATTTTCAACAAACGGGTTTTTTTGACCGATCGGTCCTATGGGGACTATATGATATGTTCTACCGATATTAATCAAATTTGGTACAGTACTGGAAAACTCTAAAAGACTTCCAAATGCCAAATTTGGTTTCGATATCCTTATAAGCAACCGAGTTATGCGAAGTTTGATCAATCGGTCCCATGAGAGCTATATGATGCTGTCTACCGTTTTTTTCAAATATGCAAAAGTGCACTGTGGGCCCAGATTTTCATATTTTGGCCAAAACCCTGTCATTTCCATAATAATTTTTTTAGAGTGAAAAATTTTCAAATTGTACATTTTTTGTATTATACATTTTAGTACAACTTTTGAAAAAATGGTTATTAAAGCATACTTTTAGGCAGCTAAGCAATTCAAAAAATAGTAAAATTTCCTGGTCGACAATTTTTAGAATTCAACTTTTAGATACAAAATTCAATTTCCGAAAATCGGGAGGAATTACATTTTCTTGTAAAATTTATAAAGAAATTTATAACATTTTTTCGATCAAATATGGAGTGGTAGTCGGAGGAACCCTTAAAGCAAAACAGCCAAATGATAAAAAAACCAACAAAATCTTTATAGCTGCTCGAACATATTTAAAACCAAAAAGTTTTTAAGCTCAATTTTATATTTTTTCTGAAGTAATATTTATAAATAACAAAGTGAATGAAGATTTCGTAGCTACATGTATCATGGTAAATGCTGTTTTTTTTTTCTGTAAATTTTCGCGAAAGCTCATAAAATTCAAAATGTCAACTTTAATTGCCGATAACTTAAAAACCACTAATTATAATTTGATAATTTTTTTTCACAGGATACCTGAATATGTGTAAAATCATATTAAATTGCCTTTTTTTCCAAATTTTGACTTTCTTCTGGGCGACTTTTGGCCAAAATCTAGCTACGCGGGCCCATTGTGCAGTGGTAGGGAACTGTAAGAAACTGCCAAACACCAAATTTATTCTTCTTCTTCTTATGCCCTGTTACTCCTAGTGGAACATAGGGCCATCATGCATTTATTCCATTGATCCCGGTTATGAGCTAGAGCTTTTAGTTCACCCCAGGTCTTTCCGCTATCTTCAACTTCTCTTTGCAGAGTTCTTCGCCAAGTTGTTTTCGGCCGACCTCTGCGCCTGCTTTCTTGTGGATTCCAGTGCTTGTCTGCATATTTTGTTTGGCTGTTTACGAAGGGTATGGCCCAACCACCGCCATTTCCTAAGTTTAATTTAATTCTCGATGGGCATCTCTTTGTATCTTCTGTGGAGATCTTCGTTTGATACAACAGATTTTCAAGATTCTTCGCAGACAGTTTTTAATAAAGACCTGAATCTCATGGTTTAGGCTCTCTGTTGTAAACCAAGTTTCGCATCCATACAAGAAAACAGATTTAACGTTTGAGCCAAATATACGTAGGTAGACCTTCAGATTTTTCTAAGCTATGCAAACAGGGTTTTTGCCTTGCCGATTCTGGCCTCAACATCCACGCTGGTACCTCCGTCTCCCGCGATTATACTGCCAAGGTACGTTAAATTGGCAACTTCTTCAATCGGACACTTATTTACCATAAACGGGAGCGCATTGTAGTTTACGTTTAGACAGAGACATTTTGGTTACGATATTTTCATAAACAAACGAATTTTCCATCCCTTTTTTGGGATTTGGGTTTTTTTTTTATATATGAAGTTTTGACATTTCGTGCGAAATTTTTGCGTGCTGCGTATGGGCCTTAAAACTTTTGGTTTTTTTCGAGGTTCTCTGAAACACCCCTTTGGGAGCTATATCATATAAGCCCCATATCAAACAAAATAAAATAAACATGTCTCCTATGGAATAATAAGGGATATCATCGGAAAGCTTGGTTGCTCAAGTTCTTACCATCTCTGAGATCTAGGCGTTCATACAGACAGACAGACGAATAGACGGACAGACGGACATCCATATATCAACTTCTCTAGTCACCCTGTTCATACTTTAGGTAACTTTGTGGGGTCTCCAGCGACTGCTTCTATATGTTACGTACATTTTCGGCTTGCACAAACTTAATATACCCTTTGTACTAAAAGGTACAGGGTATAAAAATAAATGGTCTTCGTTCTTAAATCAACTTGCTTATTTAGTTCCGCACTCAACGGTCAAGCACGACTCAGAAAAATGGCTGACTGAAGGCAAAATAAAAAATTAATATAATAAAATTTGTTGAGTTTCTTAAAAGATATAGTCCAACAAATAAGGAAATAAATCATATAAAATTTAAAAAAAATATAATTTAGGTTATCACAATGACAGTTTTGCGAGCATCAAATAATTTTATTAAAGAGACTTGAAGAACTTAAGATTACTCTCAAATAAAAAGACCTAACGAGGTACTTCAAAAAATGATATTAAAATACTTGATAAAAACAAACATAAAATATTTAAAGATACAGATTTAAAGTTACAAAAATATTAAAAAAAATCGGCTGTTTGGCAAACAAGTGTTGAGAAAAAGTTCAAAGCGAGAAATGTACTCGAATTTTTTTATTCGGACTCGGATTCCGTATCCTAATTCAGCTGAGCAAGGCATATTATAGTACAGTCATTCATCATTAATCAAAGACCAAATAAGTTCAAGTTCTGTTGAAATATTGGTTGCAGCCGTGTAACCCTTCGTTCTCTTGTCATGCCTATACCATGCATATGATTTCTTGTTTCACATCATATACTACATAATATCGTCTAACTTGCAGCCCTTCCTACCCATAACAATTTCCTTTGAAACTTTCAACTTTTTATGCAAGGAACAATCAAAGTTAGTTGAAGCATCCGCTAAAGTAGTAAAACTTTGATGCATATGATTAGAGCTAACCTCACCCACTAAGGTATCTCTCCATAGCCACTGCATATAAATTATTAAAACATTTATTATTGCAAGCCACGTAATTGACTTTATGGCCAAGTTTAATTGGCTTGCAACAAACAACTTCTGTTGCACACACGCTGACTTGCAATTTTTGAAGACGCAACTATTTAAACAAGTTTATTTATTGAGCAATTATTGCTATAAATGATGTGCTTAATATAAACTGGCATTTAATTGCTACCCAACTAATTGATGAGGTGTTAAAATAATATAAAACCACAAAAAAAAAGAGAAAAATTTTATCCAAATATAGAAAAAAACTAGCTGGGAACTTGTGCCGTGAGTGCGTTATCAGAAGAGCTAGACGTCATAAATCTTCTTTCGAAGCTTTTGTCAATCAATTTGAATTTGACTTTGACACTGTTCTTGTTGTTGTAGCTGTTGCTGTTGTTGTTGCTATACCTGCAACTCAAACGGAAGCCTTGGGTATTAACATTTAAGAGCATTACTCGTGATAGCTCATAACTCGTTGTAACTACGTCATAGATGTGAAACGTTGCTGCGCCCAAAACTATGCAGCAAAATGGCTAATCAGCAAGGTTGGCAACAGGTGCGAATGTTGCACGTACTCGTATTCACCACACAAGCCGGCCAAGTTAGCAACATGGCCTTAACAAAAAGGTGAATATAGTCCAATATACACGCACATTGCTCATACGCAGCGTGCACCCAAACACATACACAGTGGAGTAGTTGGCGTTTTGCTTAGCGGGGGTGTTAAACTCAAAGCATCAATTCAAAATTCAATCAATCAGTATCATTTTTATTCTTGCAAGCTGTACTTTTATGGCATAACAAAAAGTAGATGTGTTGGTTACAGCCCTAAAGTGTGTACATGCTTCCCAAAGTCTTGTAGGAATTTAAACGTTATGAAAAGGTTCGGCGTAGATCGCGTAATCTCTCTACGCGCTTTATAATTAGTCTGTGCATATTTGGTATTCGTGGATCTTTTCCAGGTTTTGACGTAGTTAGATGATATGGGAACAATTGAGGATTGGTCTACGGTTCTACGAGAACTTGGGATGAACATTTTTTAGTTGGAATATTTTTTTAAACTTTTTTGAATGCTTTTCAGTCCCGCAATTTTAGTTTTTAACACTTCGGAACTACTGGTTCCTTTTGTTTCTTTTCACTTAGGAGATTATCGATCTGCGTGTAGGACTTACTCTTTTCTTTTTTTTAGGACTTATTCGTTTCAATAAGATAATAATGAAATTGAGGAATTGTCTACGGCCTTACCAGAGCTTTATTAGAAAATTTTGTATTTGGAAAATTTTTTAAACAATTTTTGAATAGTTTCTGGTTCCTTTAAGTTATTTACTTAGGAATTGTTCGTTCTTTTTCTTTCTTTTTACTTAGGAACTAATCGTTCCTCTGCGTGTAGGACTCCCTCCTTTCCCCTTAGGTTAATACGTTCCAATATGATACAGAAAAAAATTGAGTATTTATAAACGGTTCTACGAGAACTAAAAAAAATATTTTGTATACTACTCCGATACTCCGATTTGTAAAAAATATGTGGAATTATAGTGGTATCCCCAGAAAAACTATGATACAGAAAAAAATTGAGTATTTAGAAACGGTTCTACGAGAACTTTGTTGCTTTTACTTCGGAACTACTTGTTCATTTGTTTTTTTTACTCAGGAACTTATCGTTCCTCTACATGTAGGACGTACTCCTTTCTTTTTCCAAATACACGTTCCAATGATATAGGAGAAAATTGAGGATCTGTATACGGTTCTTGAGAAAACATTTAACATTTCAAATATTTTTTTATTAATTATTTGAATTGTTTTCAATTCTTTTTGGTTTGGAACAACTCGCTCTTTTCTTTTAGTTCTTTTTACTTAGCAACTAGTTGTTCCTTTCTTTTCCTTTTACTTAGGAACTACTCGTTCGTTTCTTTAAGTTCGTTTTACTTAGAAACTCTTCGTTCCTTTCTTATAGTTATTCTTACTTAAGAATTAGTACATATTCGTTTCCGATTATTTTTTTTTTTGCTTTGTATGATTACATTCTTTTGAATTCGGAATTTTTTTAATTTTTTTATTTAGTAAAATTAATTTAAGTTGAGTCGTTGGGATTTCATTTGAGTTGGTAATCTTGTTCGTTCCGTGAATACATATACAATAGTTCATTTTGATTCATTTTATGTAGGAACTAAATAAGCTTTTCTTTTTACTTCTTTTAGGAACTACTTGTTCTTTTTCATTAGGAGCTTCTTGTTCCTTTTCAGTTCGTTCCTTTCCCTTTTAGCTATTTGTTTGTTAAGTTCTTTTAAACTAAGTACCTGCTGTGTCTTATTTTCCCTTTCACTTGAAAACTTGTAAAAAGGAACACTTAGGACTACTTTTTGGTCCTTCGCATCTTCCGCTAATGATCGACATGTATTGATGTTCACTAGGTCAAAAAATTTGACGAAATGTTCTCCGCTATTTGTTTATGTGAATATGATGAAACATTTAAATTTTTTTAAATTTATTGTAGAATTGAAAAAGGCAATTATATAATTAAGGAAATTACAAAACCAGCCACAATTTTTAAACATTAAATTACGCAAATAGTTTTCGTATAAGCAGGGCCGTAGTGAGAAAATCCGGGACCGGGGGAATATGTACCGGCCCCTCTATTACACCTTAAGCTTCAATCAGTAATTTCACTGATCCAAAACAGAGAACTAAACAATTTCACTTTAATTGCCCGAAAATACGTTTTCTTAATTGTTTAGCTAAAGCCTCCTATAAGCTTAGAAGTTAATGAAAACCAACAAAACAATTTAAATTTACTTGTTTTAAGTCCGTTTTCTTAAACGTTTTCACATTCTACAGCTACCAGGAATAGCAAAGAAATTTAAAAAAGAGCTATAGTACAAAAATTCACTTCGAAAACTCGGTTTTTGGAACTGTTCCAGATCTAAATGGTTCAACTGAAGACTTTATTTGTTTTAAACTAGGAAATGTTCATTTTGTAGTAATGCCCAATGTGGGTTTTTCTTAGAAGTAATTATCATTTAGAATATTCACCGCTTTTTCCGGCCTTCTGTTACCTCTACTAATTAGATGAATTTTCGACACGTTAAGTTCGATTGGAAGTTTAGATGGTACCTATGCCAGAAACCTAACATAAAACTAATAAAAAAGTTTCGATTTATATTTTGTTTAGTTTATCAATTTCGAATAAATCTGGGCGAGTGTACAACACTCAGAGCGTTGCGCTATAGTGGTACCCCCAGAAAAACTATTCATTTGTGGAATATTTTTTAGTTGTCAAAAAAATTTTCAGTTCTTTCTTCTAGTGGTACCCCAGAAATACTATTAATTTGTGGAATCAGTGATCCCGTGAAATATACTTATTTGTCAAAAAAAATTTCCAATTTTTTCTTCTAGTGGTACCCCCAAAAATTATTAATTTGTGGAATCAGTGATCCCAAGAAATTTTTTTTAGTTGTCAAAAAAATTTCCAGTTCTTTCTTCTAGTAGTACCCCTAGAAAAACTATTAATTTGTGGAATCAGTGATCCCAAGAAATATTTTTTAGTTGTCAAAAAAATTTCCAATTCTTTCTTCTAGTGGTACCCCTAGAAAAACTATTAATTTGTGGAATCAGTGATCCCAAGAAATATTTTTTAGTTGTCAAAAAAATTTCCAATTCTTTCTGCTAGTGGTACCCCAGAAAAACTATTAATTTGTGGAATCAGTGATCCCGAGAAATATTCTTATTTGTCAAAAAAAATATCCAATTTTTTCTTCTAGTGGTACCCCCAAAAATTATTAATTTGTGGAATCAGTGATCCCAAGAAATATTTTTTAGTTGTCAAAAATATTTCCAGTTCTTTCTTCTAGTAGTAACCCCAGAAAAAAAAATTAATTTGTGCAATCAGTGATCCCAAGAAATATTTTTTAGTTGTCAAAAAAATTTCCAATTCTTTCTTCTAGTGGTACCCCTAGAAAAACTATTAATTTGTGGAATCAGTGATCCCAAGAAATATTTTTTAGTTGTCAAAAAAATTTCCAGTTCTTTCTTCTAGTAGTACCCCCAGAAAAAAAAATTAATTTGTGCAATCAGTGATCCCAAGAAATATTTTTTAGTTGTCAAAAAAATTTTCAGTTCTTTCTTCTAGTGGTACCCCTAGAAAAACTATTAATTTGTGCGATCAGTGATCCCAAGAAATATTTTTTAGTTGTCAAAAAAATTTCCAGTTCTTTCTTCTAGTAGTAACCCCAGAAAAAAAAAAATTAATTTGTGCAATCAGTGATCCCGAGAAATATTCTTATTTGTCAAAAAAAATTTCCAATTTTTTCACCTAGTGGTACCCCTACAAATTTATTAATTTGAGGAATCAGTGATCCCAAGAAATATTTTTTAATTGTCCAAAAAAATTTCCAATTCTTTTATTATCGGAAATGTTTCTTAAAAGTTCAACATTTCCTTGTTTATTAAGCTGATATGTTTAAAAGTGCATACTTTGCATTTTGCAACTCCAACACAGTTTTTGCTTCCCCCTAGATGGGATTGATCCCCCGAACAACCACCCTGTCTACGTCACTGCACACACAGCAGCACAACAAGTGTTGCAGTATCGTTTAACAAAAATGTCGCAATGAGTGTTATCCCCCGCCCACCTGTTTCTAACGCCCGCTGCCACGCCCCCCTGGGCAACTGCTAAGCGCAGCACGTCGTTCTTCCTGCGCGTGCTTCGCTGCGCCGTCGCCTCGCTGCCTCTGCCTCTGCCGCTGCCGCTGCCACTGTCACATCTGCTGCTGCTGCCATTTTGTATATAAAGCGAGAGCCGTGCTGAGTTAACATCGAGTTAACAATTTCACTTCTTGGCGTACACATCAACACCGCAGTAGCACCCCAAGGATCTTCGAACTAGTGCAAATATTCGAACTTGAGCAAATATTTTAACTCAGTCGGTCAAGCCTATAAATTAACTAGCTCTGGAAGCATAGTAAATTCCCAAATCTAATAAAACAACAAAGCGCGCACATTTCGACACATTTTTATTTTGCGTCCCATCTAACCGGCGCCAAGCTTTGCCATTTTCCCGACGCTATTTGAGTTACCTACCAAAAACAAACGGTAAGTTTAGTTCCTGTTAACGGTAACAGTTTCCGTTGCCGTTGAAATTGTTTTTCTTAATGTGTTTGTTGTACGATGTTAATCGGTTTGGCAGCTCAGCTTGATTAATTGAAATCTAAGACTGGGTGTTTTTTTTTTTTGTTCTTTTTTTTTTTTGTTGGCTTCGGGACAGGTCAAAAGGTACTTTATGTGACAGCTAAAGAATTATAGGCGTAGCATATTTGACAAATTTCATGCAACTAGTGTGTGTTGGTACATACCGGGTATAGTTGGTACACGGGGGGGGTTCAAAGAGCTGGATGCCAGATGAAGCTTAGTGGAATTTAATTAAGAATTTTTTAGTGTTGCTATTTTGTTGTTGTGACAGGTCACAGTTGAAATTTAGACTAGCTCAACATTTCGATAGCCCTTGGAATTGTGAGCAAGATTAATGTAGCTTGCCTGAGTGGGATAATAATTTATTAAATATTTATGCAAGGGTTTAGTTTGGCAAAAACAATGTCGAATGCAAACAATTTTTATAAATAATTTGGCTTATTATGAGAGGTCAAAGCAACACGGCATCTAAAATCATTTTTTAACAGAGCTCTCGTCACATATTTTATATGTATGTGCCCAGGAAAATTGAGGCTATGAATTTTTATAAATGTCTCTTGCCAAGAATTCGTTAATGTTTTAAAATAAATAACTTGTTTTTAAATTAAGTAAAATCATTTTATCTTCAGAACTCCTTTTACATATTTTATATGTGCTCAGTTATCCTTAAAATGAAAATGAAGACAAAAAATTGTTGTACCTATATAGGAACATTTTTTTTTTTATTTTTTGAGATGTTTTTTTTTTAAGTTATTAAGTTATATTACTTAAAACTATCATAAGCGCTAGTTAATATATACATTTAAATCATGTAAATAGTCCCAGTTGGACACTTTAGAATTTTTGAAATATTTTATTCTAAAATTTCCTTAATTCCTTATTTTGAGTCAATAATTTGGTTTATATGTGAGTGGTCCAAATAGTGTAAAGGCCCATACGCAGTTCGAAAAATTTCGCACGGAATGACAAAACTTCATATAAAAAAAAATCCCATTTGGGATCTCCCATTTGGTATTTTTTTTTTATTTGAAGTTTTGGCCTAATCAAAATTATATTTCTCACCGAACTTTGTTTACATATTTTTTGGTAGCTAGCCATCGTGACGACTAGAAATTTTTTTGCATTTTTTTAAATGTAAAAATAAAGTCATATGTATGACTTTTTTTATAAGCAAAGATTTACACTGGCTTAGAGACATTTTCTATTAATGTTTTCTGCTCTCCTATAATAGCTCCCACAGAGAAAAAACAACGAACAACTTTTTTAATCTATCTATCTATAATTTTATTTAAAAAAAAGTGTAATTTTTTTTCGTTTTGCAAGTTTTTATATATTTTTTAGAATATGTCGATTTCAAATTGATAAATTTAGCCAAAGAAGATTCTACTTAAAATTGTTAAGCATTGCTTAGTTGTTTATAAAAGTTGAGGTCGAAATTTGGGTTTCTGTCATTCAAAAATTATAGAACTCAATAAAGCCTCCAGTTTAAAAATATTCATGTGAAGGCCCATACGCAGTTCGAAAAATTTCACACGGAATGATGACACTTCATATAAAAAAAAAAAAATCGCAAATGGGATATCCAAATGACTCCTAAAATTACAGATTACTCGCCAATTAAATTCTTCTTGAATGGTGTTGACTCTCGGTTAAAAAGCTCATCATTTTAATTCAATATACCAAATTTTTGTCCCATTATCTTTTTCTTCAAATCTTCGAAAGTAAAAAAAAAAACCGCTATTAACGAGCTTATCTTAATTGTCAAAAATAAAAATTTTTATAAATTTAATAGTTATGAAAAATGTTTATACTAGTGCCTAAAACTTTTCGAGAAAAAGCTGAAAGATAATGCCTTCCAGATCTTAGTCATGGACCATGAAAGATACAGTCTTCCAGATCTTAGTCATGGAGCATTTTCGCAAACGATAATTTGTAAAAAACTATAGCTCGAAAACCCTTCTTGCGAAAAAAAAAACACTTTTTCGATTCGAAGATAGCCCAAATTTGCAGAAAATGGTTTGTTTAAAACAAAGACTTTTTATACCCTGTACCGTATGGTACAAAGGGTATATTGTGTTTGTGCAAGCCGAAAATGTATGTAACGTACAGAAGGAGAAGTCGGAGACCCCCCAAAGTTACCTAAAGTATGATCAGAGTGACTAGAGAAGTCGATAGACCCATGTCCGTCTGTCCGTCTGTCCGTATGAACGCCTAGATCTCAGAGATGGTAAGAGCTAGAGCAACCAAACTTTCAAAAAAGATCCCTTATTAATCCATAGGAGACAAGTTTATTTTATTTTTTTGATATCGGGACTACATTATATAGCCATAGGGGTGTTTCAGAGGACCTCGAAAAAAAGCAAAAGTTTTCGATGGATAATTCGTTTGCTTATGAAGATATCATAACCAAATTTGGCAATCGGAAGTTTTTTAGAAACCCCCAGCACTGTACCAAATTTTATCAAAATCGGTTGACTATATCATATAGGTCACATAGGATCGATCGGTCGAAAATTTGTTTTTTGCACAAAATTCGTTGTGTTTCGTTTGTTTGTGAAGATATTGTAACCAAATTTGGCATTAAGAAGTTTTTTAGAGTTCCCAAGCACTATACCAAATTTGATTAAAATCGGTTGACTATATCATATAGCTACGATAGGGCCAATCGGTCAAAAAAACGCTTTTGGTACAAAATTTTTTGTGTTTCGTTTGTTTGTGACGATATTGTAACCAAATTTGGCATTCAGAAGTTTTTTAGAGATCATCAACACTGTACCAAATTTTATCAAAATCGGTTGACTATATCATAAGCTCCCATAGGGCCGATCGGTCGAAAAAAGTTTTTGATTAAAAATTCGTCTGTTTTTGGTTGTTTATGAAGGTATCATAATCTAATTTGGCAATCAAATGTCTTTTGATGTTCTTAAGGGTTTGGGGGTTATAACCCATGTTAACTAATTTTAATTTAATTAATTTTGTAAATTAGGCTATTTAATTCTGAATTTTAAATCATTTTGTTCTGCTTTTTTCATATAAATTTAGGCATACAACATAAATTTTTTTTAATTTTTAAATTTATGATTAAAGAATAAAGAATAATATATGTACATGACAAAAAAATACTCTAAAATTGAGCGAAATAAATATTTTTTTTACAATTATGTTTTAGCCTGGGGCTTTTCAAAATAAAATACTTAAAAAATATTTTTATGTAAGGACCATTCGAAAAACAATAAATTTTGCTTAAGAATATTTTTTAAAAAAATTTTAATCAAATCAGAATTCTTTGGCCAAACCTTTTTCTGTTTAGCGTTTTCTCAAATTTAGTTCAGGCCGAATTTTTTAACATTAATTTTATATTACAATTAACTCTTTGAAAAAATATTTTTAAATTTATGAATGTAAAGAATTAAAGAATACGAGCCAAAAAATATTTTACAATATAAAGATTTTTTTTTTAAATACTCGGAAAAAATATTTTTATGAATAATAAATTTTTTCAAATTACACTAGTTTACACGACAAATGAACTTTCCTAAAAAAGTGTTTTTTAGGTTAATTTGGGGTCGAGAAACACGAAAATGACAACCTTTTTTTTTTCTTAAGCAACGTATTCGAGATTTTTTCGAAAAACATGTTTTTGGGCCCTTTTTTCAGTTATTCGTCAGTATTTCGTGAATAAAATTTTGTATCGACATGAAAGACGATTACATCGAAATGTATTAAGTAAAAATTATTGAAGTTACAAGCAACCAAATACGAAAAAAATTTTTTTAAATAATTATTTATTAATTTTCGACCATTTTTCAAAATTCGGTTTGCTTTTTATTAACGAAAAAAATTTGTAAAAATTTTGTTAAGTTTTAAGCTGAAAGAGAATTTTTTTTACGAACATTTCGAGTCTAAGATCTTCGAAATCGGATAGGAACTGTAGATGTTATAGAAACATGAACGAAAAATCATCGTGAAGACGCAACTGAACGCAAAAAAAAACTTTGAGTGAACATTTTTTTTGTCATGCAAAAAAGTGGTTGAGTGGAGATTGGGTTCCATGTTCACGAGATATTGACGAATAACTGAAAAAAGTACCCAAAAACAAGTTTCTCGAAAAAATCTCGAGAACGGTGCTTAAGAAAAAAAAGGTTGTCATTTTCGTGTTTCTCGACCCAAAATTAGCCTAAAAACACTTTTTTACGCAGGTTCACTCGATAAACCTAAAATTTGTAAGCTAGTGTTATCGATAATATATATTTTTTTTTTTTAAATTTTGCCTAACAGCATTCTTAATCAAAAATTTTAAGTTAATTTAAATTCTCAGGACAAAACTTCTTCGGTTTAGCATATGCTCAAATTTTGTATTATTAATTATGATTAAAATATTATTATTTATAATAGTCATCAGCATGGTTTTTGGAATATTTTTTAAAGCTTTTTCACTTTGAACAGCTTAAAGCTCTAGCAATTATTTAATTATTTAAGGCTTTCTAACTTATTAACATTTTAATTGAATAAATGCAAATTCTGCAAGCCCACAAACTAAGTCGAAAAAAAAATTCCCTAGTAACATCTTTCAACAACATGACGAATGTCACCACCCACTTGTGGCAAATAAATCATTATTATTTTTTGTTGTATACAAATACTACTTAGTAGAAACACATTCGCAATACTCTTATGTACTAGGAAATTCACTTAAGGGACTTAGGCCCAAACCCCTTTCTAATCAAACCAAAGCAGAACAAATCAATCCAACTCTGACGTTGATTTCCCCTGCTCTGCCATAGTTATTTTAGGTTCAATAGAGTCTGAAATCATGTGCATTATTTATAATGTTGCCAACTTGAAATCATTTGTTATCGTTTTTATTTTTTTTATGCAAATTTTTGCAAAAAAAAACTTGTCTGTTATTTTTAAATTAGTTGGAAATTCAACAAGTTTTTACCCCACAACTTTATAGTTTTCTTCTAGTTGATATTCTTTCAAGGAAGATTTATTTTTTGTCTTTATTTTGATTTCATTTTGTTTTAAGTCAAAAAACAAACCACAATCAAATTGCATTTAATATTTATTAGAATTTTGCTTTGGTTTGTTTGCTTGTGTTTGAGTGGGTTCAGTGGGGAGCTAAAAACAAAAATTTTAACAGAAATATTTCTACAAAAATAAATAAAAGCCCACAAATTTTGATGCTAAAAGTTGCCTAAAGAAAGGCACTAGGCACGTGTTAAAAATTTAATTTTTTAGAAAAATTTTTGTATATTACTCGAGACAGATAGCGAATGTGGGATACCCTGTAATCTTAACATATACTCTTTACTATCACATTGGAATCAAATTGGGTTTATTGCTTAGCTAATGGCGATATCTTCATAAAAAAAAACACAAGAATTTTGCGCTGAAAACATTTTTTATAGACCCTATGGTGGCTTAATCGATTTTAATAAAATTTGGTACAGTGCTCAGGAACTCTAAAAAAATTCCAAACGAATTATGCACCGAGCACGTTTTTTCGACCGAACGGTCCTATGGGGCTATATGATAAAATCAACCGATTTTGATGAAATTTGGAAATTCAGGAACACTAAAAAAACAAAATTTAGTTACGATAACTTCATAAATTAACTAATTTTTCATCTAAAGAACTAGGTTTTTTTGAGGTGTTCTGGGAGCTATATAATATAATCACGACATAAAAAAAATAAAATAAACTTGTTTCCTATGGAATAATAAGGAATCTAATCTAAAAGTTTGGTTGTTCTCGCTTTTACCATCTCTAAGATCTAGACGTTCTTTGGGACGCACAGGAGAACGAACGAACAGCCGCTATCTAGTCTATTGACTTCTTTAGTCACCCCGATCATAATTTACGAATTACATTTATTTAGAAAAAAATTTGATTTAAAATTTAAACTTTCGTAAAATTTTAACGATTTTACTGTGTTTACCTAAATTTTAGGTCGAAAACGTTTTTCAGAATCTCTGTAGCAAGTATTTGGTAAGATCGTTTAGAAAAAGGCGTAGATGTTTCGAGGCGTTTTTTTTTTCGAATTTCGTAATTTTTGTACCGATTTTGTTTAAATCTAAGTGAATATAATGAAGTTGTATAAAAGAACCATAAGATGTTTCTATATCTGCGTTATTTTTTCACCGATTATGCTGAAATAGTGAGTGATTAAAAAATACTAATTATTTTTAATATTTAATTTTTTTTCTGTAATATCGTAATTTTTTTAACGATTTCGCTAAAATCAACGAGAAAATATTAAATTTGTAAGGAATTATAGAAATGAAAGAACCATACATTTTTTTATAATTTCGTAATTTTTTCAACGATTCTCTGAAATCTTTGAGAAAACAGCGTAAAAAATGAAGTTTTTATGTAACTTCTTAAATTTTACGTCGATTTTGCTGAAATCTATTAAAAATTAGCGAAGTTATATGGAGTTGCTAAAAAATTAATTAATTAATTTGAATTCAAGGGCTTTAATGGATTTTAAGCCGTTGAATCTGAATCCGTGATTCAAATAACCACAGCACCCTAGAATTCTGAGATAAGCCAAAAAATTCCATAAAATGGTTTTTCGTTTTTTGGTTTTCAACGATGCTTTTTATATATTTTTAGAGTCACTGAATCTGAATCCGATAAAACCCCAAGCACGTCTGGGTTCTGAGATAACTTCCAAAATACCTCGTTTAATTTGGATTTTTGAGGTTATGGTAGTAATAGGAAAGAATTAAAGATCGTAGTAACTGTTCATGATTCAATTTTTCAAGTTTTCTTTTTAATTGTATAATTTAAGTTAATTTTTATTAATATATATATATGCGTCATTCTCTTTTAAACCAGCCACCCCTCCTCACACTTCAATTTTTAAGATAAATCTTCTCGCCTTTTTTTTAAAGCAGTAAGAATGATTTTTTAGGTTTCGTCGGCCTACTTAGGTCCACCATTTTGTAATCCTGAAAATCTAACCCCAGATTCATGATTAGCAACCCCGAAAACCCATATTTGCATACCCAACTCAAACTTTAAACACAAAATTGAAAAACACATCTTTGGTCCGCCATTTTGAAATTTTGAAGAACTTATAAGGTACTTCTTAACAGCTACCACAAAACTGTCAGAATAGCATATAAAAGGTTGCAATAATGTTTTTCTGAGAATAAGATTAAAAGTAGTTTAAAAAGTTTAAAAAGTAGATTAAATTATGGATTTTTTTCTGCTTTGGCTTTAAAAAGTAGACGAGAAGACGAAAATATTAAGCCCAAAAACGTTGATTTATCTTGAAAATTGAGGAGGGGGTGGCTGGTGGCGGAAAAAAAAAATTTTGGCTTTCGGCCAAATTCAAGTTGGGCGACCCCAAGATCAAATCTCAGTAGATCAAAAAAGTTTTGAAAGAAATTAAATATTTGAGATATGGCTTTTTATTTAGTTTCCGGGTATTCGGTGAAGCAGTATATCGTGTTTTTTTAAAATAACTATATCTCAAAAAACGTTGTAGGAAATTCAGGACTGGTGGTGAAATTCGAAATAAGCGGTATTTAATTCACCCGAAACAGTATTTTTTTGAGTCAAGGGATATTTAAGCCGAACAGAACTGTTTGCAAACACTTTTATTCTTTCATTAGAATAGTATTTAGACATAGACTTAAACAAAAGTACACTTTCCCCTTTTAAACATAGGGTATACATAAAAATTCAATTTATTAGAAAATTGTGGTAAAGTTTTGTCATTTCACTTTTTATTTTTTTTAAACTAATTGGCTATTGATATTTGGGTTTACATTTTTTACCCTTCAGTGCCTCTGCCGCAAAACAAATTGCAATTAATATTTTACCTTCGAAATTCAATATTTCCCAAAAAGATTTTGCTTTTGATGCGCATAAATCTATTGCAGCCCCCCAAAAGCAGGCTACATAAAATATTTATTTTCACATTTTGAAGACATCTAAAATTTCGCTACACTAGAAAAAATCAAATAGGCATTTGTTTACTTATTTCTTTGTAATGTTGTGTTTATCGAAATAAGTATATCAAAATATCAAGTGACTAAAACATAAATCAAAAAAAGGCGGTTGTGACGCAGGATAATGATTACGTGCAACAAGGAGTGCTTTGCTCTCTCCCTTCTGACTACAAAGCCCAACGGGCTATACAAACATTCAAGACAGAACGTAACATTTTAGGACTTGCAGCAATTTTAAAGCATTTAAAAATGTTGCCTACAAAATGTGTGACGTAAGCAAGAGCACGGAACTTGGTTTCAACGAAGTTGTTATGCTCTACAAGCGGAATTTTCTCTGTTTGGCAGTAAAATTATCTAACAATTTTTCTGCCTATCAGCAGTTTGGAAAGAAATTTGAAGCCTTGATGGCTTGTTGATTTTCCGGAAATTATTTTGGCAGGAAAGTATATATTAGGAAATTTTATGGAGAATATTGGGAGGGATGGCAAATGAAATCAAGGTTCTTCTCAAAGGAACAAAGTTAATTATCAATCACTTTACAATATTCTCTCCTAAGAGCATTCTTAGATATGGTTAAGGACACAGACGAATGTGATGGAAGGATGCTGCGGTGTCCTTTAATAAAATACCAGAAATCATACAGAGAATGAAACAACGCAGCTCCCCAATATTTGTTTACCGGATAATGGTTGTCCATTTCCAATTTCCTTTTTTTGATATGTTAAACATGGACTGCGTAAAAACTAACTTCAGGTCTTATTTGGACTGATGGTCTACTCCGTTTGGCTAGAGTCCTAAAGTTCAACACGTTGTCAACACGTTGGATGACCTAAATTTTACATAGCTGCTTTTTAGCAAGCAGTTCAAGATTATCTGATTGGACGGGCTCCTGGTAGAGTATCTTTGAGTGGTGGACTGGCATTCGCCTGACTCTATCTTAATATGGTTGACTTAAAGCCTAGCTAGGTTTGGTTAGCTGAATAATTTCTGTTCAATTTTTAGTAGTGAGTAAAATTACACACCGAGTACCCAGCTGGATTCCAAGCAGTGTTTTTAGTATAGCTTAGGCAACAACGTGTACAATACTCCAAGTAGAATATTTCGCGGATAAGATTATTTAATTTATTAGAAAAGATTTTTTGTCGCTTTTATTTGAAAAAAAATTGATAATAATTAATGAGAAATCCGAACCCAAGAAAAGTCAATTTATGTGATGATAAGACCCTATCAGGAGCAGCAACCTCTGACAAGTGTTCGATTTTTGCGTTCTAAACCAGATGCCTTGCATAATTTTGGAAATGTAGAGAAGTATTTTGCTATCAGTCTGATACGCAGCACCGAAAATCATAACCTTAAGATGATAATTTGCTAAAGCTTTACATAAGATGGCGCCACCAAAGCTCACTAGATGGCGCCAGCAGTAACAACAGCTTTTCTGTTTTATCGCCATAATCAAAATTAATGTGCAAGCATAGCATAGCACGTTCATTATTAATTTATTTTTGGAACTGCATACTGGCCTTAAAAGAGAAATTAGATTCTTTTTACCGCTCTGGTTTTCGAGATATTTGAAAAAATAAAATTTGTTTGTCCAAACTGAAATAATTAAAAAATTAAAATAAAAATTTCATGAAGATGAAAATAACTAATAACTAAACTAACGATTTCAAGCACATCTATAAAGAGTATAACATTTTAAATTTTGATTCAATAATTTCAACAAAATAATAATAAAAATGAAATGTATAGTATTAAGTGAATACCAAAGTTCCAAGAACTTCTTTCAAACTTAATTTGCGTGAAAATTGTATACATTGCAAACTTTGATAGGTTTTTTCTTAATAAAGTCCCAAGTGAATGCTCTTCGACATACTATATGTCAAGTTTAAAGCTACTCAATTTTAGACGTGGATCGTTTAACAACCGAACAAGGCGTAAAAGTAGTACAGGCGTACTATGAAAATAGTCGTTCTGTGAAAAAAACTTAGTTGAGGCCAGCGTCGACGAGTCACCTGGAACATCGATGCGCGATTGTTCGCAAGAATTACAAAATTAGACTACTTTTCGTCGAATTTTGCATGCGGATCACGTTTACAAGATTCAAATGACGCAACAATTAAAGCCCACGGACCATTATCAGCGTCGCTTATTTGTTTAATGGATAGTAGAACAGCCAAAAGAGTTTTCGTCAAAAAAATAATCATCGAAAATTACGATGTTCACGTTCTGTAAAGAATGTTTTTCGCGCGCTTAAGCCATTTTATGGTCGCCATAATCGAGCTACTGAGACCACTATTCGCCAAACCATCAACAAATTTGAGACCCAATATTCATTATTGTATGACACTTGACCGCATAGACCTCGTCCAGCGCGGCCGGTGGAATCATCCAACGCGTCATCGAAAATTTGAATTTTTTATTTTAAAAAAAATCTCAAGATTGAAGACCCTTTATTAGCAAAAAAAAAAAAAGCCCAAAGAGCACCTTTGACCAAATAGGTAGACAGGATTGGAAAAGGATGCTCGAAGAGGCAAGTCAAGATGACTTGGGATGGAAGACGTGATAGAATGAACAGATCGTTCGCAAGAGAGGAAATTATAAATATGCAAGCCAGTCTCTAAAAATGCTGTGAACCTTGTGCCGAAATGCCTGTTTGTCAGTGTAATTAATATAGAGCGCACTTTATTCTGTTCATTCTACGTCACAAATGCTTTCAAAATTTCCCTCTTCAGTTACACATTGCGTTATAAACTCTCTTTACACTGCAAAAAAGCAACCTAAAATTTTACAACACTATAAGCCGCTTGTTGGCTTGCGCCTTTTTGCGCTCTTTTTTATTATCTCTGCCGCAGTAACAAACTGCCGCTCTCTTTTGTTTCGTTGCATATTTAATCCATGTACGTACGGCTTAGCGATATGTGAAAAAACACGTGAAAATTTAAAAAATACGTAAACGAAAAAAAAAAATATGTGAGGAAATTGCATACGGCTTTTGGATTGAAATTTGCTGCGCTTTGTTTGATATTAAATTTCTAATTAACATTTGAGCATTATTTATCAGGCGCAATAAAAATGTCCTGATTATGTTTGCCGTGCTGCTGCCGTACGGCTTTTTTATTCCATTTGATCTGACCAAGCAGCAACAATATGCGGAAGTTATTAGTTTTATTTATCGCCTGACTCAACGAGCGGCAGCAAGTTGGCTTAATCTATCAAACATTTTATGGATTCTGGTGGGTGAGGTATTATATGGTTTAGTTGTGTTTGGTTGCTTCTTTTGGAGCGATAATGGTAGTAGTCCAATGCTTTTTATGGCTTCATAATTATCTATGCTGTTGCCAGCTTTGAAGTTGTCTAAGGTAGCTTTAGTTGGACTTAACTAACGGCCAAACTTGGACAAGTTTTTGTGAACAGGTGTTGCCATAAGCTTGCAACAAACGTTGGCACGGTCATTAATCATATTCATATTTATTTAATAAATGGATGGTAAAACGTTGAAAATGCAATAAGCAACAGGTAGAAGCTGCAAATTGATGTTCACTTTCATTAATTCATTCATTTTAGAAAATGTTTCCTTTATGTTTTTTATTTTTATTAAAAGTACGTACCGCGTTGGGTAAGCTTTTTATATCTTATACCATCAATTGCTAACTAACTGAATTGAATTCGAATTTTTGTATGTCGAAACTCAATGTGTTGAATAGTCACAAATTCTTACAGCATTTTAAATATGTTTAATGGTAGTGGGCAGTGGCGGATCCATGGGGGTTGTTCGGTTCGGGTCTGGACCTCCCCCAAAAGTTGGAAGACTGGGTTGACAGTCATTTGCGAGCTCTGATATATATATATACTTCGAAGTGAAGAAACCCTTTTTCAAATCGTAATTTTTATAGATTATTAAATTTTTTTTATGTATAGGCTATCTCAAACGGGATTTTTTTTTTATATGTAGTTTTGTCATTCCGTGAGAAATATTTCGAACTGCGCATAGGCTTTATGTAAAAAGTTTCCAAGTATATTTTTCAAAAGCAAATGAAAGAAAGCTTTAAAATTGGATTTTGCATAAAAAATAGAGTTTCTAAAAACTTTGGCATTTTTTTGTTTTGCTTTTTTTTCAATGAATCGTGCCACCAAAAATTAAGCTTCTAATTAAAATTTTAGAAAAAATTGTTCAAAATGTACAAACTGAATCACTTAGTCCAAGAAAACTGAAATAAATAGTTAAAATTCTGATCGTAAAAAATCACTTGTTCCAAGAATTTACGTTTAAAAATCGAATTAAGAATTTTTGATATTCTTGGAACAGCGCAAAAAAACCTGCACTGCGAACCTTTGGATCTAGTTTGCTAGGGACCCATATACAATTACCGATACGAACTTAATAATTTGGGCTGGGTCTGGGAACAGGTCTTAAATTAAGAATTTAGAAATGCCGCAAACCACTTGTTGGAGCAAACATCAACCTTTTTCGTTTATTAGGCTCAAATGAGTTTATATAGCATCTTTGGGAGTCTTTAAAGACGCTTTGCTCCAAAAGTAGTTAATAAATAGAACAAATCAGTTAGGAAAAAAATATTGAATGCCTCTAAGATATTTTCAATATATCAGTGGGTTGAAATAAGCTTAAGTTGATACGAATATCCTTGAATAATTATGAAAAAAGTAAAATCTTGAAAATATTCTGCAGAATGAATGCTGAAGAGTGCATTTTAACAAGTGTCTTTTTTTCACTAAAAGTTAAAGTTGGAAATTCTTTTATACCAAAGCTAGGTATGAGTACATCTTCAATTAATTACTTTTCCTATATTAGACGTTAAAATATGAATACCTAATGTTATAAAATAAAGGAAACAAAACCTCAGCTCAGAATTTTAGAAGTGCACCAAAATAAAAAGAAATTGAGAGCAAAACAAGTGATTACATTTGGGACATACCGACTAATACATACCCTTTAGCTTCGACTACTGACTACATCTTATTATTATGCGCAACTCCAACAGTTTTATTCGATTTTGACGCGCTTTAAAATTATTTTTTGAAATGCTTATTTAAAAATTTTTGTGTCGAACGTTCTGTATGTAAATTAAGAGTAAGGGGGCCCTTCCAGATATTCGCAATCCGGGCATTATCCGAGCTTTATAAGGAGCAAACTGCTTAAAGTCCGACACCGTTCTTCTCAAAGAACTTCTTTTTCAGTAACCGATTCTAGGGGAGTTCCTGATGATGTTTTAATATATTCAGAATATACTATTTGAGCGTATTGGCGTTAAAAATCAGAACTAAAAAAATTGTCACTTTCGAATATTTTTACTATGGTGGTATTCCAAAAAAATTAAATTAATTTTAACACTATTTCTACCGTGGTGTGTCAAAAGCCTTAATTAAAAATTATTCTCTTAGTTTAATCATTTTATTCGGATTCATTTTTAAAACCAAATGTTTGGTGCTCCCAATTTCACCAAACGCTGATTATTTTGCTTAAAGATATGTGGCGAAGACGTTTGGAGAAAAGGTTTAGAAGGTTTGTACACATTTGTATATGAAACTTCTTAATGATTTTTGAAGAAAGTGTAGACCTAAGTCATAAAATTCTGTGAGACTAGAGATTCGGAAGCACATAACTAAATTTCATACCCGTAGCTCTTTAGGTCTCTAAAAAAAAGTTCGTCCCAGACAAATATAGAATTTTGGTATAAACTTTGCAGCTCTTTCCCCTCCTTCTAGTGATCACACGCCAGAACATACTCCTTAAACTCCGTTTACAGGGTATAAGGTACATACATGGAAAAAATCAAGAGCATTAAAAAAATATGAAACGAGTCATTAAAATTTACTGCTTGCGTCATTTAGTTGGTTTTAGCCTCAGCAAATTGTGTCCTGTGCTGTTAGACGTCACCTGTTGCATGTTGCATGACATCAAGTTGCTGCTCCCGGGGGCTAATGGATGCCATGGCTGTTGTGGACAAGCCACGTTGTCACTTTGGCTAAGCACTGTGTATTACGTATATAAGCAGCTTGTTAAATATTCATGTCCAAGTAGGAACAGATTTTGATTCCTGACAAAATTATGTCATTATGTTGTTTGTCATTAAGAGCACACACACTTTTGGTAATGTTTTTGGGTGTGTGTGTGTGTGTGTGTGTGCGTGTGTGTGTGTGTGTGTGGGTGTGATGCCATTCAGATTCCAAACACATTGACATTGAAGGGACAATATATGTGCATATAAAGGTAGATATTATATGGCTTGGGAAATGCGTGTGTATTTAATTGGTCAGCTGGTTGTTCTAATGACATGTCCTTTGAACTTGATTTGGAAGTATTTTAGCAAGCAAAGTAGCTTGCATATGTAATTGGACAGATTATGCAAAGCATAATGAGTTATCCTAAACATGTTATACATATGCATCGATATATATATACCTATACACCTTTGTTTTACATATTTTATGGCTTCATTATTTCGTAAGGTCAAAGGTGTTCATGTGTATATTAGTAGATTTGTTTATATCGGACGTGGCTTAATTAATTCCAGAATGAAATGAATAAATTTTCTGCAAAAGTCAAGAGCGATTTATATGCCTATGTCATGCAAATAGCTGGATATCACTGCAGTTGAAGGTAAATTGGATTTGAGATTGATGTTCTTTCAGAAAACCTTGGTATAATATGTTATCCCAGGACTCGAGGATGAGCGTATTGTAGGGCTTTAATTTTTATGTGATTTGTTTTTTCCTAAAATACTTACTGACTTCGAAGTTCTTTTAAATGACAAAGATGTTCGAGGTGTTGAAGATAGTGATGCCAAGGTTGGCAAAAGTAGAGTATTAAATTACTTATCTCTGTATCCGAAAAAAAGATATATGGAATTTTTTTTTTTTAATTCAAACATTAATTATGACTTCACAATTGTTATACTAATGAAATTTTGTATAAATTTTATGATGGAAAATAGAAACAGATTTTATATGTAGATACGGAGACCTTTTATTACATATGGACACTTTTCAATAACTTCAGATAAATGTAACACTCAAGATAACGTGTTTTGTATAAAAATCTGAAGCACGTTTAAATCTATAATATGTATTCTAAATATATTCCCATCCGTTTGATTTGTAAAAGAAGTGATCATGAACACTCCTCTTCTTCATAGATTATTTTTCAAATGACACTAAAATCCCAGCCATCATCTGCTTGGTATGGTCAATGTCAGCTGCATTATAGGCAACTGGAGCTTATGGTAAAAATAAAAACCTTTCCGATATAGTCCGACCCTTAGGCCCTTTGAGAAAAAAATTCGGACACGACGGTAATTATCGTCGGGATTACTCTTTTTTCAAATCTTGAAACTCCAGACCCGGGGAAATGGCGCATTAAGAAACTAACTTAAGAAGTGTTACTTCATATTTGACCTAATATAGACATCGGCACGACTGACAAGAGCCTGGAATTATTTTCACTGTAGCTCTACTCGTTTAGAAGTATGGGCATCTTAAGTTGAAAAAAAGTGATCACAGATTTCACTTATTTTGGCGCTTTTTCTTCTAGTTTAGAAGTTATGGGCTGTTAAAGTTGTGGAAATAAAATTTGTTCGATTGGCTTTATATTAGCATGTTATATAGACCTCGGCGCGACTGGCAAGAACCTGGGATTATTTACGCAGTAGCTCTACTCGTTTAGAATTATGGGCATCTTAAGTTGAGCAAAAAGTGATCATAGATTTCGCTTATTTTGGCTCTATCTCTTCTAGTTTAGAAGTGGGCTGTTAAAGTTGAGAAAATAAAATTTGTCAAATTGGCTTTATATAGTCACCTAATATAGATTGTTCTTAAAATTCTTGAAAAAATGTCTGGGAACTTAATTTGTGTTTAGTTTAGCTCTTAAAAAGCTGGACTATTTTTTTGGAAATTTTTAAACCCGACTTTGTTTCAATACAATTATACTTCTAACAAGCAAATAGTTCCACAATTTGCTGCAATGCCATACCTTTAACCATTTATCCTGCTAAGATATAATATACACTATAAAATAACTGTACACCAGTTTCAATGTGTTTTCTTAACATTATCATATGTTTAAGTCCGTTCATCATTTATTTTGTTCGCCCTCTGGCGGAAAATTTGTAAACTTGCCGTCATTGCTCCATTAATTTGCTCCCTCTCGCTGTTATATTTGGTACTTATGATGAACGGTTTTTTGGCTCCCTCTTGCGGCTAAATCTTGAATTGAGCATTTTCACACTAATAAAAATGTGGTACAGTCGAGGCGGTGCCCGACAGTGGAATACCCTGTACCTTTTGTGTCAAAAAAATTTTTCCTGCATATTCCATCTAGGAACTTTCCAATTGGAATTTTTTTTTTTTTTGTGAAAATCGATATTTATACCTATAAGTTCCCTAAAATTTTACCCATTTTGATGAAACTCGAATGTTACAACAAAGAACTTATTTAAAGTATACGGGGTAAGTTTCAAGTTGGTATGTTGAGGGGTGTGGGAGAAAACACGGTAAATGGATTGCGGGGGTCGGGGGGACCGCATCGATAAAATTTGGATGTGGATTTGTTCATTAGAGCCACATGAATGAGCTTACCAAAAATTGTGATTCTAGGTCAGTTGTAGCCATAATTGCGTAGAGTCAAATATTGACGCAGTTTATTGGCAAGGGGAGGTGAAATTTGCACATTTTTGACTATAACTTCTGTTGTATTTGTCCGATTTTGTTCATTTTTTACACATAGATGCATGTAACCACAACGAATCGCTCTGTTAAATTTCAGATGAAAATATGAAAAGGTGTGGCTAAAAACCGCGGAACTCTACTGCGGGGGAACGGGGAAAGATATTGACATGATTCAACAAACTTCATCTGCTTAGGAAATATGCGCACCAGCTGGTAAAGTTTCGTGTCTCTAGATCTTATAGTCTCTGAGATCTAGGCGTTCATACGGACGGACAGACGGACGGACGGACGGACGGACGGACGGACGGACGGACGGACGGACGGACGGACGGACGGACGGACGGACGGACGGACGGACGGACATGGCTCAATCGCTACCCGAGGTTATGATAAGCATTTTGGTATAAAGGACTTGGGGTCTGCCACGCCTCCTTCTGTCCGTTACATACATTGCACAAATCTAGTATACCCTTTGTACCTATAGGTACAGGGTATAAAAATCGCAAAATCCATGTTGCTAAGCAGACGAAAAAATTTTATATAAAATGTAGTGAGAAGAATTTATAACGAATAGTAGAATAAATAAACTAAAATAAAAAGGTATCTGAAAAGAATTAAAAATGAAGTTCTGATGCACCTAGGTTCACTAGTGTATAAAAATCTATAATAAATCTGAGGATCAAAATTACATATATCCAAATTGTGAAATTTCTTATTTCTTGATTCTGATTTTTTTTTGGGTATTCTAGAAATATTTGTACACTGTGCCATATCGTACAAAGGGTATATTAAGTTTGTAATGTATATAACATACAGAAGGAGAAATCGGAGACCCTCTAAAGTTACCTAGAGAAGTCGATATGCAGATGTTCGTCTGTCTGTATGTCTGTCCGCCCGTATGAACGACTAGATTTCAAAGATGGTAAGAGCTACACCAACCAAACTTTCATATTAGATCTCTTATTATTCCTTAGGAGACTAGTTTATTTTATTTTTTGATATCGGGATTGTATTATATAGCTCCCATAGCGTTGTTTCAGAGGAGCTCGAAAAAAACCAAAAGTTTTAGATAAATAGTTCGTTTGTTTATGAAGATATCGTAGCCACAATTTGGCATTCAGAGTTCCCTAGTGCTGCACCAAATTTGATCAGTATCGGTTGATATAATACATAGCTCCCATAGGACCAATCGGTCAAGAAAACGTTTTTGGTTCGTCTGTTTTTTGTTTTTTATGAATATATCCCAATCAAATTCAGCAATCATATGTCTTTGTGGTGGATGGTCGACCTCGCCCTACTTTAACGTACGCTATATTTTTATTTTTATTGCGTCGTTTTTTCCCGCCACCCGCTTCATCTCTATCCATTAGAACCTTCAAAATTATAAAAACTCACATATAAAAAAATTTGTATGCTAAAGATTTTTGCAAACAGAAGTTTTTTTTTTGGTTTATACCCAGCTTTGGACATAAAAAGCATGAAACACCTTGGATACAACTTTTGTCTCACTGGTTTATATTAAAATTCCCAAAAAAGCAGCAAATCACTATATTCGGTTGGTTCTCTTGTTGATCAAATTCTACTCTGCAAGCGAAGATGAATTTAAAGATTCTTTAAAGAAAAGAAACACAATAAATTATTTTCCGCAAAACCCCCTAAAATTTACGAAATAGCACTCTTTCGACATTTTGATGGCCTCGTTGATGGCCCTACGATTAGAATCTTAGTTTCTTTAAGACAACTGTACCACTCAGGCAATCTATTGCGTACTAAATGCTTATCACTAAAATCTTGCTTCAACAACTCATAGAATTTGTTTAAAATTGAGGCCAAGTTCATTTTTCGACGCTCATTGATTACACAGTAGGTACCATAACTCCGAGTTTTATTTTTGCTGCTCATGAAATCACACACACAGATGGCGCCACCTATAAATAACATATTATATGTAACCCAACTTTGCATGTAACATTTGACATTTCTTTTGGAGTTAAAAATAAGTCTGGAATTCTATCTTATGTTGTTTAACTATTTGTCATCCCTTAGCCAAATGCCACTAAAAGCCAACAAACAACTTGTGAACCATTGTTCCACCCACCTAGTCTAATCCTCAAGTTCAAGCACGTTTCATAACAATCAATTAAACTTGAAAAACTTTTAATGCCAACTAACGTCGGCCATTTTGTTATGTTGTTATGTATTCTGTATATTCAAGTTTACTTCCGGTTTAATTGCGGAAATGCACTTATGCCGCACAATGCACAAATCCGACCACGTGCAGCAGCGGCAAGTCACGTTTTGTGGCAACAAGTGTTCCTTTGGCCGTACTTTAAGCGGATAAAGCGAGTTAAGCTGCTTTATAAAAACTTTAGTAGACTTTAATTAAATATTACAAAATTATATTACAAGTGTTATGAGTAGCTATGAGTCTTATGTAAGCTTTAACAAGTATTTAAGACTTGATTTAGACTTGAATACTGAGGCGTAGCTTTTAAGTTAAGCTGCCAAACCAAAGTTTAGAAGACATTTTTTTTTTTTTCAAATAATCTAGTAAAATGTAACAAAATTTTTAGTGCCACACAAGATGTTGAAATTTGTGCAGATTTGTTTGTGCTATGCCACGCTTTTGGCCATATTGCTGGCTCTGAGCGAAGCGCGTCCTGCCAATGCGGACAACAATGCGGTAAGTACCTACTTATAAAAGCTCTACACCAGTGATTACCATAATCTTATGAATGCTCTTAAATTTAAGGAAACGGATGGCTTGGAAACGCCAGACAACGAGGACATGCGAAATTCCTATGCCTATGATATGCCCGCTCAGGCCATATATCCCAATATACCCATGGATCGTCTACAAATGCTGTTCGCGCAATATAGACCCAGGTAATACGCGAAATATACTTTGTAAAAGGGCGGGTACTGAGCTGATCCCATTTGGGATATCCCAAATATCGAACTGCGAATGGGCCTAACAAAAAAATGAACACCATCTTTAATAATTTAAAAATCTCACATAATTTCGTTTGAGAAACGCTTATGAATTACGAGTAATTTTGATTAATGAATGCACTCGAAAGAGTTTTTCACACATTCACGCTCAGAAAGTGTGTCTAGTCTAAGTAACAAATGATAACAAATGATGTCCAATCGATAAAAAAAAAGTCTTAGAAGACAGATTAATTTATAACTCGCTGAGTACCAAACTGCACAGACCGGTCTATAGACAAGATTCAGTTGTTCCCTGCATTTATGCACTCAATTTTATCAATTGAAATTGTTATAAAATGAGTACAGTAAATGCGTTCATTTACCATTCATTCAGACTGTACTTAGTTTAGTCTTCAAAATAGTTTCCTTTGCTTTAGACAAATGATTTCTTTTGAAGACATGATCATTGAATGCCTATACTGATTGATTGAATGTTAAAATTCATTTTAGAGTTTTGACATAACCTCAAAGAAATTACTAGAACGAAATATTTTGAAGTTAATCACAAAGCCTTAAAGTGTTCTGGATTTTTGGACGTAGGATTTGGATTCAGCGATACTAAAACATGTAAAAAAAAACTCGAAAAAAATTGTATGTAGATTTTGAGGGTTATTTAAGGTTCCTGACGTTCGGATTAAGATTCAGTGACTACCAAAAATATTTAATATTTGGGTATTACCAAGATATAGACATATAATTTGAAGTTATTAAGATTTATGAATAAAATTTAAGTGATTTCAATCGAAAAGATTCATTCACTTACAATAATTAAATCAACTCACGATTTCTGTTTTGTTTCCATAAATGAGTACTAAATTCTTTCGTTTTCTTTTTTCTAGTATCTATATACACTAGGGGTCTCCGCCTCCTGTTTGTTTCTCAAGCCTACCCCCGTACGGTCTTTTGTATTCAATTCAAATCATCCAAACTATTGTATCTCTCGTACATTTTTTTGTATCCATAATGTTCTTGCATGAATGCTAGTCGGTCCAGGCCGACTTTAAAATACCCTGTACCATTACAGATCGACTACCGAATTAAAAAAAATTTAAAAAAATGCACCTTAGTTAAAAACTTTGTCTAATATCTAGGGGCAGAAAGAGGCGTGGCAGACCTCATAATATATTCTTGATCAGCATCAACAGCCGAGTCGATAAAGCCATGTATGTCTGTCCGTCTGAACATGAACAAAAGGATTTCAGAGACTATAAGAGCTATGGAGCCGAAATTTTACCAAAAAATGCGCATAATAGTCACGCAGATGAAGTTTTTCGATTTATGTGGATGTCTGGGCCGCCGTAAGAGCATTTCGTGGTTTACATCTTTTTATGTGAAATTTTCCGATATTTTATTCTTATTAGTTATTCTGTTAACCAGTGCGGAGACGAATCCAATAAACCATAGATCATCAAAATCTGCCCATCCGTTCTTGAGTTATAAATGGTGTAACTAACCCAACTTTGTTTTATATATATGGAAGCTAATGTCTTGTGGAAACCATATGAAATTAACTTTATTTATAAGGATTTTGTGAATTTGGCTAAATGTTCAGGAAAAAAGTTTTCATTTTCGGGTGTACTCTCTTTAATCTACGAATATCTTACAAAGGGCATCGATTTATTTAGAGGATATAATATAGACTGTTACAAACGGATCATAAAGTGCGGTAAAAATTATGAATAGAATCATAAGGCAGGAAAAATAAATTGTGTAGCCTGATAATTTATTTATTATACCCTGCACCTTATGGTACAAAGGGTATGTTAAGTTTGTACAAGCCGAAAATGTAAGTAACATACAGAACACGTCGGAGACCCCCCAAAGTTACCCAAAGTATGATCAGGGTGACTAGAGATGTCGATATACCCATGTCCGTCTGTCCGTCTCTTCGTCTCCTCGTCTCTCCGTCTGACCATCTGTCTTCTGTCCGTCTTTATCTTTTTAACGCCTAGAACTCTGAGATGGTAAGAGCTAGAACAACCAATCTTTCGGATAAGATCCCTTATTTTCTTACGGGAGACAAGTTTATTTTATTTTTTCGATATCGCGGTTATATTATATAGCTCCCATAGGGGTGTTTCAGAGGACCTCGAAAAAAACAAAAAGTCTTAGATTGATAATTCGTTTGTTTATAAAGATATCATACCCAAATTTGGCACTCGACAGTTTTTAGAGTTACCAAGCAACCAAATTTTATCAAGATCGGTTGACTATATCATATAGCTCCCATAAGACCAATCGGTCAAAAAAACCTTTTTTGGACAAAATTCGTTGTATTTCGTTTTTTATGAAGATATCGTTATCAAACCTCACATTCGAAAGTTTTTTATAGTTCCCAAGCACTGTAACAAATTTGAACAAAATCGGTTGACTGTATCATAACCAATCAGTCCAAAAAATGTTTTTGGTGCAAAATTCGACTGTTTTTCGCTTGTTTATGAAAATATCGTAACAAAATTTGAGAAATAAATAACTTTTTGCAATGTGTTGGTACAGGGTATACCAAAGTCGTCCACGCCCGACTTTAACGTACGCCATCTTTTTTATTATGCTCTTATAATCGCCTGTTCAAATTTATGTTCAGTTAATTCCGTTTTTGGGGTACTTTCGTATATATTCTTATAATTCCTAAATCTAACCCGATTTGGTCCCGTTGAGGGATATAAGTCAAGAGTAAGTAGATTATAAATTCCAATATAACATGGATCATAAGACAAAAATTAAATGTTTTAAAATCGAAAATTCATATATAAAAGCTTAAACTTGTCATCAAAATAAAGTTTAGAAGAAGAAGATTACGAAATCGGCCACACAAATTTATTTATCGTGCCCCTTAAGGTTCCTCGAGGAATCGATTTTTTGATAGTATATAATATGGTCTACCGTTTTTTGGGTTTTTTTTCAGTCTACTTGCTCAAATCCAAGAAATTCTCAACTAATAATTCCTAATTCTCTTTGTACCTCCTCTCTCTCTTTAAAGCTACAACAACTACATGCGTACACCCTCCTATGGCAATATGAATGAGCTGTATCGTCTGCCCGAAAGCAAACGTCAAGTGAGATACCGACAATGCTATTTCAATCCCATCTCCTGCTTTAGAAAGTAAATTCCTATACCGAAAATATCGAAATGGATGGATAACTATATATAAAAACAAAAAAAAAAAAACATTTAAGCAGCCCTCGATTAAAAATTAACATTTCAAACATTTTCGAAAATCAAAAATGAGATTTAGCATAAATCCTATGCAAATATTTAGTGCAATTAACTAAAGCTAAGACTCAAGCAACTATTTATCATATATACTAAATGTCTAAATAAAAAAAGAATTATGTTAAAAATTATGCTTCATTGTAGTTACAAAAAAAAAAAATTAATTATATTTATGTGTATATTGACAACAATGTTTGCATACAAATAAAAAATTATGGTTTTTGCAAATTTATTTTTTCAATTTTTTATTTTTAATTACAAACTCACACTTGACTTGTTTTTAGGCTTGCATATGGTGTGGTAAAATGATATACGATTAATATACAAAACTTAAACAACTTATACATATTTATATTATATGTAACTACTTATATATATAAATTTAAAAACAAAAATTTATGCACTTGCGTATGAAATTAAATTTCCTTTTGTAAATTTAATGTTTCAGCTTTGTATTGTAAAAAAAAAACCAAAATTTTAATATATTTATGCCAAAAAATTGTTATTTGAAATAAAAGGACCCCCAAAACAATTTATGTATATTATCTATTATATAAATAAAGTTATATACATACAAATATATTCAAAAAATGGAAAATTTTCTTGGAGCGCTCATTGTAAACAGGATTTTCAATGTTTATTTTGAGTTTTAAAAACTCTTAAGTGAATAAAAATTTAAACATAGTAAGCAAAACTTTTTCAACTTAAACTAATTAATCCTAAAAGCTAACTCGTTTGTTCAATTTTTTTTTTCAGATATAATTTATATTTCACTTTTTTATTTTTTTTTTTTTTGTTTCTATGTCTCTAAGATTTTTCGATATTTAAATATTAAGTTGAGTTATTAAGTCTTTTGAGTAAATTGAAATTTTAACACAGTTTATTTTTATAGCATCAAAAACTATTTTAACTTAAGATAAAAAAACTTAACTGGTTTCAAAAAGATTTTTATTTTTTTTTTAGTTTTTAGATTGTTTCCAAATTTTTTTTTTTTAAATTAGGTCTGCCTTCAATATTTTTTTAATTTTATCCAAAAAGTGTTTTTTTTATATCTCCAAGACTCTTATTTATTACTATTTTTTAAAAAATACTTTTGTCTTAAATATTTTTGTAGTTTGTTTTTTCAATATGTTTCAGATTTTTCGAAAATCGAAAATTAAGTGGTTTTTTTAAATTTTGATTTAACTGGTACAAAAAAATGTGTTTTATTTTTTTTAGTTTCTTGGATTTTATCAGTATTTTTTTTTTATCATTTTTTTCTATTCGATATTCAAATTTAAATTTATTAAGTCTTAAAAAGTTAATTTCTTAGATTTTTAAAATAAAATACATTTTTTTTAGAAATAGTTTTGTTTGAAATTTTTTTGTAACTTTCGCGCAAACGCTTTTTTTATATATATAATATTTTTTGGTAGGTAAATATAAAGTTGTTTTTTTAATCTTTGGAATAAACTGGCTTAAAAGGGTTTTATTTTTTTTTTCTATTTTTTAAAATATTTTTGTAGAAATAGTTTTGTCTTAAATATTGTTGTAGTTTTTTGTAACTTTCGCGCAAACGCTTTTTTTATATATAAAATATTTTTTGGTAGGTAAATATAAAGTTGTTTTTTTAATCTTTGGAATAAACTGGTTTAAAAGGGTTTTATTTTTTTTTCTATTTTTTAAAATATTTTTTTTAGAAATAGTATTGTCTTAAATATTGTTGTAGTTTGTTTTTTCTATATGTCTTAGATTTTTTGATATTAAAATATTAAGTTGTTTTTTAAAAAGTCTAAACTTAACTGGTTTAAAAGGTGAATTTTTGATTTCGTAGATTAAATAATTTTTTCTTCATTTTTTTGTAGTTTTCCAAAAAACTTTTTTCCTATATCTTTCGATACTCAAATTGTAAAACTCAAATTTAAATTTATTAACTGTTAAAAGGCTAATTTCTTAGATTTTTAAAATGTTTTTTTAGAAATAGTTTTGTTTTCAATTTTTTTTAGTAGCTTTCGCGCAAACTTTTTAATTTCAAATATATAAAATGTATTTGGTATTCAAATATAAAGGAGTTTTTTTTAAACATTTCAATAAACTGGTTTAATTTTTAAATTTTTTATTTTTGTTTTACGAGCATTGTTCTTGATTTGCTTAGGTTTCCGTCAAAGTTTATTATTATATTACTAATATTTTTAATATTAATATTAATTCATTAATTTTTTTTTCAATAATTTTTGGTTTTACTTTTTTTTTTTACAGAAATTCGAAAATCCGCGCTGATAATATTTTTTATTTTGAATAGGTTGTGTTCTTTGATTAATTGTTAAAGTAATTGTTAAAAAAACTTATAGAATTTTTTTTTCAATATTTTTATTATACATATTATTTTTTAATCAAGTTATTGAATGATCTGAACTAAATATTTATTTCGTTTTTTGGCTACTATTTCTTTAAAATCCACATACAAACTTTGGTTAAGTATTTTTAGGACTTTGTGTTTGATATTTTTTTTATTTTTAAGTTTTCTTATTATACTTGACTTACAACTTTATGTATTAATTAAAGATTTTCAACTCATAGTAGTTCTTTAACCTATATTTAGGAACTTTACACAGCTATTCGTATTTAAGAATCTGGCTCGCAATTTGGAATTTATTTTGAAAAAGTTGAGTTTGCGTAACGTAGTATTTTTAGGAAAATTGTAAAAAATGTTATATAGTGTTTTGGAGTCTGAAGTTGTTAAGTTAAATTTTGAATTTATTGTTTTTAAAAAAAATTTTATTAAGTTTTTCTTTCTTTATTAGTTATTTATTTAAGGAGTGAGTTTAAATTTTGAGGTATTTTTAGGAATAACGTAGAGAAAAAATTTCTTAGGAAATTTCGGACTAACCATAAATTTTAGACTTAACATTAATTTCCAAGTCTTGAAGTCTGAAGTTGTTAGGTTATATTTTTAATTTTTTATGTTTTTAAAAAAAATTCTATATGTATCACTTTTTTAAGTTTTTCTTACTTTATTAGTTATTTATTTTAGGAGAGAGTTTAAATTTTTAATTTTTTTTAGGCATAACGTAGAGAAAAGATTTCTTAGGAAATTTCGGACTAACCATAAATTGCCAAGTCTTGGAGTCTGGAATTTTATGTTTTTGCTATTTATGAAAATTTTTGAAGTATTTTCTTATCACAATTCTTAATTTATCTTCGACTTATGAACATTTTTAAAGTCACTTTTTACTAGTAAGTTTTGCTCCCTAATAATTTGGAATTTATTTACGGGAAGAGTTTTCATTCGCAACTATAGCGTATTTTTGTATAAGATAACTTGGTCTTGGAGCCTAAAGTTTTGGAGTTTTCTCATCACAATTATTAATTCATCTTTAACTTATGAAATTATGATATTAAAAATTATATATTATAATAAAACTACTTAAATGAACTAAGTGTAAAGTATCTTAACTTCTTACATACCTTCATATTTTTCTTTTAAAGTTATCTTATCTAAGATCTCGCTCCATTATTTATATTTTATATTTCCAAATAATATTTTTTAATTCAACTTTATAAGAGAAATTGTATTACATTAGGTACATCTTTAAAGTTTTTTTTCAATTAGGTTTTAAAAAAGTTATGAACTGGTTCATATGAACTTTCAGAGTATCGGATTGAACCATTTTTTTTATCTATTCGAAGACCATTGTATACCAATTCAATTATTTTTGTTTTTTATTTTACATATATTTTTCTTCATTGTGACTTTGTTATTAAAGACTTTAAGTTTGAGGATTAGTTTTTTTGGGTTGCAGAACTAGTTTTTGTTCCTTCCCAATAAAGGGAATTTTTTTTTTATACGAAGTTTTGACATTTCTTGCGGAATTTTTGCATATGGGCCTTTAAGGCCTATACGCAGCTCGAAGATTTTCGCACGGATTGACAAAACATCATATAAAAAAAAATTCCCAAAGGATTTTTTTTATATCAAGTTTTGTCTTTCCGTGCGGAATTTTTCGAACTGCGTATGGGTCTTTAACAAAATATTTTTTATCAAATCGATCTATCAAAGTAAATTAAATTGTACTTTTCAAATTACTTTTTTTTTTTGCTACAAATCTTTAGATTATATGCATTTTACAACACTTACATCACTTTTTTTTCATCAGGACTGTACTTTATGATATATGGTAAAGTTTGAGGTTAGGTTATTTTTTGTGTTGAATTGGTTTGGACCGTTCTGGACTTTGATTTAAGTCCAAATCGAAATTCATAGTAGAGCCTCATCTTTTGCTTCTTAGATGAGTTGAACTTCCTCAGATATTTTGTTATGGGGTATCTTTAATTTTCTAATATCACTATCTCTGTGAATTAAGGACTTTCTTTTAAATCGTATTTTTTGTATTAAAAATTTGTATGCTTACCATAAAAAGTGTTGCGAATTTTATTTGCGGAGCTTTTATTGGACTGCGTTATATGAATCTTATGGTATCATCTTTAGCTCGATGGCTTCCAAATGCGCGACCTGCTTTTTAGTCTCACAATCTCAAACGTCTGCGTTCCAAATCTTTCATATTTTGATTTTCTGTTGCAGCTGCATTTCGCTCCATTTGCAACACTAGACGATTGGGCGTTGAAATCTTATAGTGGCGTTTATAACGCGCCTCAATCTTAAGCGAGGTGGCCATCATAAAGACGGAGAACACCAAAGCAATTAGGTAACGTATAACCAACATTTTTATTCAAGAGTTCTACAAATTTCTCCAATTTCTTTCGGTTGCTTTCAGCGACTGGCTCGCCCGCATCTGCGTAGCGCCGTTTTTATAGTCGGTAGGTAGTCCAGAAACGACTACCTGACGCGGGAATCGTAAAGTTTCGTTGTTGTTACTCAAGGTTTATGATGTTTGGTATACGCTAAGGGTATTTCCTCTTGGAATTACCTTTATTAAACGCCATAAACGCTAAGACGCTAATCCCAGCGCAATTTCCACTTCCTTTGCATGCAAATCCGCTGCTGTCTACCACATCGCACACTTCAGCGCTTACTTTGTCATGGGGCATGATTAGTGGCAAGTATCGCTAGTAATTGCAGTGTATCAGTGCAGCCGCCGCAGTTACGCTGCTGATGAGCTGCGCTTCCTAGAAGACGTTGTGCACCCAGACAGTGAGAGCAAGCGCTAAAAATTATGACTGAACGAACTCAACTGTTAGTTTTATGATAGCAGCAAAAGTTAAGGCTAAGCTGGGTCTGGGTCTGGGTCTGGGCCTAGGTCCAGGCCAATCCCGGCCAGAGTGGCTTGAACGCATTTTACCATTAGACATTTTAATTGTTAATTTTGCAAAAATTTAAATAATGGGCGCGCTGCCAGGCAGCTACCTGCATTTATTATCATTTGCTGGCCAGAGATCGAGCCACTACCTAGGCCTGTCCCGGCCTGGCCAGTTGCCATTTCTCCAAGTTGGCCGCTGCCGGTTTCGCCATCAACTTGAAAACAAGTGGCAACAATTTTCTATAAATTGCATTTGTGCAAAATTAAGTTCAATCTTGACCAGGCCACAGCTTGGGGCAGGGCAGGGCAGGACAGGGCAGGGCAGGGCAGGTCTGCTAGTAGCTGCTTGTGATAGTGCAGTAGCCGGCTGTGGCATCCGCTGCTGGTTGAGGCTGGACGCGCTGCTGGAGTAGCCAAACTCCATTAACTTTGCAATTGGCCACCATAACTTTTGCTGGCCGCCGCCGTCGTCGTCGTCTTCCAAGTCATCGGCATCGTCGTCGTCGCCATTGCCATCGCCTTTTGCCATCACCTCGGCAGCGTTGCGCCCATTTGGCACAGCGCTTGTTAGTTTTTGCGCCAGATCGTTTATAATAATTCGTATGCGAGTCATGTCATGGCCCCTAAAGTGTATCTGCGACTGCGCTGACTACTTCGATGTTGCACAGTGCTTGTACTTCCATTTGGTTGGCGATCAAAAATATTTGGAGTCTGTGTAATTTTTGTATCTTAAGCTGCATCCCCACCAGTTTCTGAATTTCAAACTAAATTTTAAATCGGAATAGTTTCCTTGCAAAAAGTAATCGCTTAGGCAAGCAAACGATGATTCAACAATTAGAAGGTTACGCAATGCACAGATACGTTATTCGTGCCTCTCTGAAAAAGAGAGCGCAGGTTCAATCTTTGCATGGTAGCTATATAAAATAATGGACCAATTTTTATCAAACTTCACACAATTGTGTATAATATAAATAGATTATGTCAAATCGAAAAAAAACATACACATAGGAAAAAAAATATTTGTTGTCTTAACCCTCTAATGCCCAAAAGTGCCTTAAAGCACCTTTTGTATTTTAGCAAATTATTAAAAAAGTGTAAGCTTTTACATAATTTGTTTTTTTTTGGAAGTCTCTAATAAACACAAATAAAAGATTGGAAAGCTAATCAAAGTTTTTAAAGGTTTTTTTTGATAGCACAGCACATGTGTATTTTGTGGTTTTTTGCGCGGTTGCGAGTTGTCAGCTAAAATTGTTTTTGAAAATACCATAATAAAGAATAAAATCAGAATCTTTTAATACTATAAAAGCTGTTGTAAGGTTTTTTCCCCTTTTTCCTTATTATTTAATATTATATAACAAATATTTTGACTTAATGCTTAAAATGTAAATATTATAGTTGTAAAGCTGTAAAGGCTAAACTCTATGTTTTGTAATTAATTATTAAATGTACATTTTTAATATTAGGGTAAATAAATAAATATATAATTGAATGAAATCAAAGTCTAAAATTTTCATAAGCGACTTATTTTTGACTTAAATCCTTAAGGACTTTTTTCAGATTTTCTCACTTTGCAGGCAAACGAACACTCCTAATTAATTTTGAAGATCTTTTTTGAATTTAGGAGCCGAAAAGTACCTTAGAAAAAACAATTTGACCATTGTTAAACAAATCTTTTTAAAATGGTCATTAGAGGGTTAATATTAATAGCACGAGCCATTCCTATCACCCCTTTTCAAATAAAAATTCTTAGGGGGAAAAAATATATTAAAAATTGCAAAATAATCGTTGTAGTAGTTGCTGTAGTAGAAGCTGTTGCAAAAACGAGCCGTGCATTAACTAAAAAATTCTTTGTTCACTCTTTATAAAAACGTTTTCGTTGTCGTCGTTCTCATCGTCATCATTTATTGTTCTGTTCTGTTTAGACTTTCAACATAGTACACAAAAGACCTGGGAATTAGTAGAGTAAACATATTTAGAAAACATTTTAAGAAAACCAAGCAAATGGCACAACATCCTAGTAATAACTTCTGTGGTCCTGATGAACCTATATTGGTTAAAAAGGCTCAAATTTTTCTTCCTTTTACTTACCTCAAAGGTGGAATCAGGTAACAGAAAAAAAATGTGTTGGAAATTCTTAGGCATGCACATAATCGCAGGACACCTCAAAACGGTTCTTGAACCTGAGACCAAAAAAATGTAGGTTGATTAATGAACTTTTATTTATTTGGTTATAGGTAGGAAAATTTCAATATTGAAATAAACATTTTTTTTTGGGATATTTTATTGTTTTGCAATGTCCCGAGATCAGAGCTTCAACTAAACTTTTTTTTTTTGGTTTTATTTTAAGACACATTATTTTATTTTTTCATTCTGATTTTCCTTAATTAAATTAAAAAACAAAATTTACAAAAAAGTTGGAAACTAAATTTGATTACCCATAAATTATAAAATATAATAAACACTAGTTGAAGAAATTTAATTTAGTTTGAGCGATTGGACCTTAAATGATGGCTCAATTTTTTTATATACCTATATAATAAATTTGTATTAGGATTTTTTTTTTATGTAATGCTTAAAAACTAAACGAGATTCAAAATAGTTTTCATATATAATTCCCTTTTATGGGATATTTTTTTTTATATGAAGTTTTGACGTTTGGTGCGGAATTTTTGCATGTGCTGCGTATGGCCCTTTATATGAAAACTATTTTGAAAAATTCCGCACCAAACGTCAGAACTTCATATAAAAAAATAATTCCCTTTTTTGGGATATTTTTTTTTATATGAAGTTTTGACGTTTGGTGCGGAATTTTTGCGTGCTGCGTATGGGCCTTTACTTAAAAAAGTTATAATTTTGACAATGCACAGTGGGCTAAGATTATCATATTTAGGGCAAACTTCTGGAATTTGTATAATAATTTTTTTAGAGTTATACAATTTGAAAGCCCAGTTTTATTTTTTCTATTAAGAAATATTTAGAAATAATAAAGTGAACCCCAGTTATATGTATCATGGTAAATGTAGGAATTATTTTCTGTAAATCATCACAGAAGCTCACAAAATACAAAAAGTCCACTTTCATTGGCAAATTTTGGCATTTGTAATTTCATAATTTTTTGGCACAGTGTACTTAATATGTCTTAAATCAAATCCAAAAGTAATTTTGACCAAATTGCATTTTTTTTTTGGGGTATTTTGGCCAAAGTCTGGCCATGAAGGGGTGCAGGGGTCATAAGGTATATTTTTTTTTATTTTTGATCCCCTTTAGGAATGCTCAGGTTAGTTTGAATTCTTAGAAATTATTTTTATATGTGGCTTTCCGTTTACGGTTAAAGAACTTAGAAAGGAATAAACTTAATATTGTGAGAGGACAATTATTTTATATCAATAATATTTGAATTATTTATAAATAAAGTACAATTTTTTTTTGCGTGATCCTTAATATTGATTAAATTTTTTTTTCAATTTTTGAAATAAAAATTACGCCATAACTTTTATTTTTGATTTTTATAATAAAAATTGCAAAAAAACTCTTATTTTATATTTAAAAAAAAAAAAAATTAGAAAATAATTTTTAATTTTGATTTTTATCATAAAATTTGAAAAATATGAGCTATTTCGGGATTTTTTAATATAAATTGATATTTAGCTATTATTTCATGATATTTGTTTTTATGTAAAAAAATAAGAGTTAAAATTAGATTTTTTGATATAAATTAAAAATAAAAATGTATCCTTTTTTCGAAAGGTCCTTTCAAAAAAGTTATATATTGCAGCTTGTACTTCCGCTTTGATTTTATTCATCCCCATAACTCTTGTTTGCGGTCCCTGAAATACTAAAGCATCCTTTTTTATTTTTAAATGCATTTTGATCTATTGGCTGAATTTTTATTTTTTTCATTAACAATACACTAACGACAAACTTTTTTTCAAAACTCTTCCTAAAGAGTACGTTTTAAGTTTACAATACCGCCTCAACCTCTATAAAGCTTATTCTCTTAAAATAGTAATATTTTTTTTCTTTAAGCTTTTGACTTTGGTTTTTTTGTTGTTTCTTGCCCCACTGTGCATTGGCAGCGGCGTCGCCTTCTTCGCCTTTGTCGCCATTCACCTTCGTAGGCCTCCCTCGGACTTATATACACGACGCGCATATCTGTATCTAGTTGGACGTCGGTCTGGTCAACTCTCTTGGACAGACGCTGTGCTTGATCTTGTGCTCTTGTTTTTCGTTTTCCTTGTATTTTTTGTTGTTGTTTTCCTTTGCTTGCAATCCTAACTCGCATAGCTTTGGGTCGCCAGTGGTCGCTTCGTCGGTTGTTCGGAACGGTCGTTCGCAGTCGTCGTCATACCACTTTATTTAGCTGCTGTGTTAGCGGATTTTTTTGTTCTTCTATTGGCCAAAAGGAAGTTAGAAAATGCTCTGAATTCATTTGAGTTTGACTCTTTTGATGGCAGTGTTGGAAAGTTGGTAATAGAGTGGTTGCCGTCTTGGCCCTTATCATTATGGCATCTAGGCAGCATATGATGATCTTAACTATTTGCAGATGTTATAGGTTTCATATTGCTAATTGATTTAATTGGCTTTTATGATTTCATGATAATTGCTAAGACTGGCTTTAAAGTATTTTCATGTTTTCTAATCTTAATATATTATGCCGGATTAGGATATGGGATCAGTTATATATAAGCAGTTATAACCAAGCCATAAGCCGAGTGCTGGCTTAAAAATTGAAATTTATTAAAAAGTTTAAAAATGTATTTTATTTAATATTAAGCGAAAATAATTAGTTTACAGCCGAGCAGCCTGAGGACGAGACTACACTGCGAAGGTGGAGTCCATAGCGATCTCCTATGGGTGGGATAGCTGGTGGGTTTCATCATTCTTTTTAATAAACTGTTTTGAGGTTTCAAAAAATAGAGCCAAGGGAAGATTTGGCTCAGTTGTTGGAAGAAAAGCTTTTCCGGTCATACTAAATAACAATTTTTGGATGCTTTCTATCTCCTCCCCATCTCCGCAGCTACGACAGAAGTCGCTCTGGAGAGCATGTGTCCTCTCGGCCATTAGTGACCGGTTACAATTCCTGTCACTATGTGTACATCAGCCAGGCTGCAGAAAGGGTTTTTCAGGCACTGAGGGCAGGTTTTGGATTCTTTACGTCTCCTGCACATCTCCACAGCTTACGACAGAACTCGTGTTGGAGAACATATGTTCTCTCGGTTATTCGTGCCCGATACATCTCCTGACACTATTTTAAGGTTTCGAAAAAAAGAGCCATGGGTAGATTAGCCAGACAGCTCAGTTCTTTGCAGCAAGGCTTTTCCAGTCACTGAGGGCAGGTTTTGGATGCTTTACGTCTCCTGCACGTCTCCATAGCTTACGAACATGAGTCCTCTCGGCTATTAGGGGCAGATATGCCAGACAGCTCAGTTCTTTGAAGAATGGCCTTTGGCTGTATGTGTTATGTCTCCTGCACATCTCCACAGCTTACGACAGAGCGCGTGCTGGGGTAAATGAGTCCTCTCGGTTATTAGTGTTCCGATACATCTCCTGACACTTTTTTAAGGATTCGAAAAAAAGAGCCATGGGTAGATTAGCCAGACAGCTCAGTTCTTTGAAGAAAGCCTGAGTTCAGGTTTGGATGCTTTATAGTTCCTCCCCAACTTCGCAGCTATGGCAGAAGTCGTTTTGGCAAACGTGCATCTTCTCGGATATTAGTATTCCAATACAACTCCTATCATCAACCTGGAGCTGGTCTTAAGGAAACAGCCGGAGTGTGGACGTTCCCTGTGCATTGTCGTTGGTCAAAATGTGACAACCGGACGCTGTGTCCCATTCTCATTTTGGCTATCGCTCTAAAGTGTTCTGTGTATGAGTCTCCTCTCTTTCTCGAAAGTTTTCTGAGATGAGTATCCAAGTACCATCTCATATCTCATGTGTTTGAGATCTTTAAAGTTTCAGAAGATTTTCTTGAGGAACATACTAATTAAACTGATTTCTTTGAACAACATATAATTTCTGTTTATTCTACATAGTAAAGGGAATTTCACGGAAAAAAATAATATTTTTTTTATATTATATTTTCACTTAAAACGAATGCCAGTTCTGTAACAAAAGCTCGCCTTCATTATGATTGTATTTTTATTGCATTCCCAATAATCAATTATAATCTACCAACTGGTTACATGCAAACAGTTTCATGAGAAGATCTCATATGGCTTGCAACTGTCTGTGGCGTATCAAATTTCAACATGCACCTTTAGCAACTACTAACTAGAGTGGTTTCCGTGGCATGATATCTACTCTCATGCCTCTTCAACTACAAAATCAGAACTTGCACTTTATGGAATATGTTGACACTGCATTTGGCCTTTTGGTTCAAAGCGCGCAGCAGTGGAACCTCCAAAAAGGGGCAACAACCATCGAACACAACAACAATAACAGCATTGTTGCCACAACAACAACAACAGCAACAAAAAAATATGAAATTCCACACAGGAAGAAGTAACATGCAACATGCAATTGAGGTGGCCCCAAAGCGGGTAGCACCAACTACCGGTTGCTGGCTAGTAGCTAAAAGGCACGGCCCCAATGTTTGACTTCGGCGGCGACGTCACCATGTCGTCGTGTTAGTTTTGGTCTGGGTCTGGGTCTGGCTTTGGATTGTTGCTATCCAGTGGCTCACTGGACAATGTTGCAATGTTGCTCTTATTTCAGAACATGAGCAACATCAAGCACGAAGCCAGCGACAGCAACTGGAATGCCTTAATTCAGGAATTTAATGAAAAATGCTCTATGAAGCGCAGCAGCACAGAGTCAACAGCAGGAGTTGCAACATCCGCAGCAGCAGCGACGCCAGCAGCGACGTCAAAGGCAGCAGCAGGAATTGTTGCAACAACAAATTAAAAGAAAAACTCTTTGCACAGAAGCTTAAGCGTTGCGCAGGTTCAAATTAAAAAAAAGAGCAAGAAAAAAAAAAAAAAAAATCTCCGCTTGGAACTTGGTTACAAAGTGGTGCAGTGCAGTTCGTCGGTCGTTTACTTTTTCAACTTTGGTGCAAAGTCGTCTCTATGTGTGTGTGTGAGATCGGTGGCAGGTGAAGCTGATTCTCGTTGATGTGATGCTCAAATGTAATTGTTATACTCTAGGAGTGAGTGTATTCACTTTGTGAATACCAAAGAAGCCAACAAAAAAGTGAAGTTAATGCTTTTCAAATATCATTTTAAGAAGTTTCTTCGAAATGTACTTAATAAAATTTTGAAATGTTCTTAACAGAATATAAAGTTACAGTCATGGTTTTGATTAGAAGGTCACCAAACTCTCTCTGCCTGCTGCATATTCTCTTCTTGGTAGTGAAAAATTGGGAATATTTTAGATCATTCTTGGTTTGGAGCTTTATATTACCAAATAAAGTGAATTTATTAAATGAATATGGAATTTTTATAGTGAACATGGAAGCGCAAAAAAAACAGAGAAAACCGGTTAGAGTCAATGTTTTACGGATACTGGGATTTTGGAAAGCACCCGATTACAAAGTCCATTTTCGAAGCTTAAAATTCGAATTCGAAAATTTTCTCCGATTTCGAATAATGCAAGCCTTATGAAAAATTGTGGGAAATAACCTAAATAAAATTTATAAACAATTTTTTTTTTGATCTTGTATTATTCTTTTTTTTATAAAATAAATTTTAGCCCCATACGGGAGCGCACCCATACTACGGCACCCAATTTTTACTCTTTTTTAACACCCCCTCGGCGAGCAACCGTATTATATGCCACCGCACCATCGTCTCTACTTGTGACGTAGTTACGTGATTTTAAATCATTTTTTGCATCCAAAATGTAAAAAAAAGCATAAGATTTTCCTAGAGAATATTGACTACGTAACAAAAACCTAGACCCGCCCCCACCCGGTCCAGTGACCAAGCGTGGTATTTTCAAGACCCCCTGAACGGGTCACGTAGTATGGGTACAGCCCCTAAATATCTTTGCGACTACGATTTTTGGGACCCAGTTTTCAGAAAAAATCAAAGAAATCGTAAAAAGTAGGACCTTATCAAAAAAAAAAAATAATCATGTTACCCAAATTAAAAAAAAAATTGTAACCTAATTTCAGAATTTGAATTTAGCGTCCCAAATTTCAGTAAAGACATATCTGTGGACATTTGCCAAAACAACTAATCTCGAGATAAGAAAATTTTCCAGGATTTTTTTTATAAATATAACTTTTGAAACCCGATATTTCTGTCTTATCGGGGTCTTTCTAGACGTTCTGGGTCAAAACTTATCGAGTAAGTCAAATCAACTTATCTCGTTTTTTCTTCCAATTGCGTATGACAAAACAACTTAACTCAACTAAGTTGGCCTTTTTTCAAAAAATCAATCAATACTTTTGACAAAAGAACTTATTTCACTTTAAGCTTCTAATTTTTTTCCAAAAACAACTTATTTTGAAAGAAAGTAAAGAAATAAGCTTTAAATATTACTTTATTATATTAGCTCTTAAAATTCCATTAAATTTGTACACAAAATGTTTTGGACAACATTTAAGATGTTTTTTCGGTCTCCTGTAAAATTGTTATTTTAGAGATAAGTTGTTTTGTCAAATGTCCACAGATATATATTTTAATATACGTCATATTATATTTAAATATATTTTTTTTACAAGGAGATACAATTTTAATCCATAAAAAATTTTCGAATTCAGATTCTGTGACCCAAATTTTCGAAAAGACCTTAAAAACTGTAAAATAGATAAGTATTAGTATGCTTTAGAAACTTTAGAAAATACCATAAAAACTTTTATATTGTGAAAAAATTGTAATCCATCAAAAACCATTAAAATAAATTCAGAATTCACATTCTACGATCCAAATGTACAATTGTAAAAAGTCCTTATTTTGAAAAAAAAATCGTATTTGGGTTCTGTGCCACAAAAACTAAAATATCCTTAAAAATCTTAATAAGCTTCTTAAGCTTTTAAATAATCTGTACGATCTTTTATTATTCGAACATAGTATGCATAAATACCATTTAAAAATTTTTCTTTTAAAACAGCCGCAAATTCAGATTTCAGGGATTTTCATCCACATTTCAAAAAAGACTTTAAAGTTTGTAAAATGTGTTAAAAGGTTCTCACTTCAAAAAATTATAGAAAAATTCCCCATACAGATTAGGTGACTCAAATGTGAGATTGTTAAAGGACTTGCCTCGAAACAATTCCTGAAATATGTTACTCGATCTCTCTAATCAATTTTGCCAGCTTTTTGCAAAAAAACTAAGAGACGTATTTAAAACTACCATGCATTACTCTTTTTTATGTGAAAGTAACCTATAGAAATATTTTATATTTTACGGGCAGAAATTTCTGACTTCGAATTTTGCGACCCAGATTTCTGAAATGAAAATAATATCATTTTACCTTTACTTTACTTTTAGACCCCACGCAGAATGCAAAAAAATTTCGCACGGAATGACAAAACCATATAAAAAAAAAATCCCATTTGGGATATTCCATTTGGGATATTTTTTTTTATATGAAGTTTTGCGATTCCGTGCGAAATATTTCAAGCTGCGTATAGGCCTTTAATTAAAAATTTCGGATTTTGGGAAATTAAAAGACCTTCAAAATTGTAAAGGGCTCATTTTGAAAAATATTTGTAAAAAGAAATGTTAATTTTGCATTACTTAAATTTTTGTAAAAAAAATACTCAATCGTTTAATTAAAAAACTCGGTTTTTGTGAAATTAAAAGATCTTTAAAATTTAAAAATATTCGTTTTTTCTAAAATATTTATAATAAAAAATGTTAATTTATAGAAAAAGCTTTTCTGAATTTGAAATCTGCGCTCGAAAATAATTTACAAATTTTAACATCTCCAAAAGAGCATTTCTTCACTTCGAAAAAAAATTGTACGAATTTGAATTCACTTATTTTTGTAAATGACATAGTTTATTTATACGAAAGAGCTGCCAATTTTGTAATTCTTTGAAACAAATATCTGAAAACACCTAAAAAATTAAATATTTTTTAAAAGAGCATTAGTAGAAAAAAAATTATACAATCTTTCATTTTTAGAATTATTGTAACATAAAAGATTAAATTTGCAAAAAAAGGCTACCAAATTCGGATTCCTCGAACCAAATTTGAAAAGACTATAGGTTTATTTTTAATTTTTTTTTAACTACTATTTTTAATAATGGGTTTAAAGATGTACCGCGACCCATGTGGATCTATTGTACCTCCTTCACGGCTCAGAGCTCTCCCAAAAGTCCAATTGCCTGCACATATTCTAGTATTTTGTTTGGACTTAGGGTTAAAACGGTCTCCGGTAAGAGAACGTACACGCCCAGGAGCTTGTTTCTTTTTAACTACTAAGTGAACTATCTAGTCCAGTGGTCGGCACGAAATACGCTCATACTTAGGCTTGCGTTTGTATGAGTGGCGCAGTGACGTCACAACCCTTCGACACAAGCATCGGCATTGCCGTCACGTGTCTGTTTCTACGCATACAAGCGCATGTGACGTGTAAGTGTACTGCACGTGTGTCGACGACACTAATCCCTATATACGCGAGATAGGACCGTGTCGACCACTGATCTAGTCCTAAAAAGCTTTCTATTAAAGCATCGAAAAATAAGTTTCTTTAGCGAAGGATCTCAAAATTTCGAACTACTTGTATAATAACTTAAAGACTAAATTTCTGGGCTTGGGATGATTACAATTAGCAAAGCTCTAAGATGATGATAATTAGAAAATATTTATTCATTATAAAGGGTCATCAATCTTGAGGTTTTTTTTCCATAAGGTTTTTTTGATAAACCACGCGGGAGTACTGTCAAGTTGCAATGTGTTTTTTATTCAGTTTTCATTGCCATTTCATCATGGAAAAACTTACTTACTTACACCTGAAAAACGTTTACAAATCGTACAATTATATGACGGAAATTCGCGTTCTGTAAAGAATGTTTTTCGCGCGCTTAGGCCATTTTATGGTCGCCATAATTGACCTACTGAGACCACTATTCGCCATACCATCAACAAATTTGAGACCCAATATTCATTATTGGATGACACTCGACCGAATAGACCTCGTCCAGCGCGTAGTTTATGGGCCGGTGGAATCATCGGTCCATATTTCTTCAAAAATTACGCTGGTCAGACCGTAACCGTCAATGGCGCCCGTTATCGCACCATGATAACGAATTATTTGGTACCTGTAATGGAAGCCCGAGATCTCGACGACATTTGGTTTGAACAAGACGGTGCTACTTGCCACACAGCCCGTGAAACAATGAACATATTGTGGAACCAATTCGGTGAACAATTAATTTCACGCTCCGAACCGGTGAATTGGCCTTCAAGATCACACCGTTAGAATTTTTGCTTTGGGGCTACGTGAAGTTTAATGTGTTTGTGGATAATCCAGCTAAGAAAAAAAAAAAGTGAATGGCAAGAACGGTTCTTTCTATTGATAATAAAGATTTTTCGATTCATTTGAAATTTTTTATTTTTTTTTTATTTCAAAAAAATACTCAAGATTGATGGCCCTTTATAAGCCTTGATTTCCTTTTTATATATACCCCAGAGCTTAGATTTTTACACAAATAACTTTAGGGTTAAATACAAATTTTTTAAAAATTTTTAGAAGCATCTATGATTTGTATCTTAGCTATAAGCTAACAAACAGCTGATAAATAGAATTAAAGATCAAAAATATAGGAGTACCTCAGAAGAGCAAAAAAATTTGGACTCTGTAAATCCAATCCTTTTACTTTACTTACTATACTCAACTTGTAGACAATTCTATTATCTCCCCTCCAGCTAGACTTTTGCAGAGTGTTATCATAAGCAGCTCCTTTCTAGAGTATTTCAACTTGAACTCCCTGAATTATGCTCTTCTTTTCCAACTTCGTTGTTGTTGTTGCTATTGTTAATTTTTTTTTTTTGTTGTATGTTGTACATTTTTGTGCCACAGTTCGCGTTGTAAATTACATTTTCCAAATGCTTTTGTCATGTCGTACCAAAAAGCCATCCATGTACAAACTACTCTATATGTGGCGCTGACTTCACTCGGGTCGGTTCAATTCGACGCGACTCGACTCGACTCGATTCCATTCGATGCGATTCGATGCAACTCGTCTCGACTTGGCTTGACTGGGTCGGACTCTAAACTGGGCGCTGGCCGTGGATTTGGTTTATGTATTGGATGCTGCATGCTTCCGTTTTGATTTGAAGTTGTTGTTGGGGTTGTTGTTGTTGTATCTGAACCACTTGTTGCTGCTGGTTTTGTTGCTCGTTTATAGATTTGTCCTGCTGCATTTCGAAAATTCCTTGGGGATGTGTACAATGCCATTGTACATGGTTTGCTATACATATATGTTGCATGGGTATTTAAACATTTGTTGTAGCATTTTTTATTTTATTTTTTTATACTTATATATTTTGTATCCTTGTTGTTGTTGTTGTTGTTGTTGAAAACAAACCCACTGATAGTTCTTGAGCATGTCGAGTGTTGTTGTTGATTATGTTGTTGTAGTTTGTACAGATTGTTGTAGATTTGAGTGTTGACTTTTGTTAATAGCTCTTGAGTCCGTAATGCGGTAGGTTGCAACCAAATGCAATCGTTTTGAGTTAGTCTTAAGGATTTGGATTGGATCTTATCTGCAGCTGGAGTTGTTAATGGTTGGCATCAGTTCAAGTTGTATTGCGTGTTAGGTATTTCTGGGTGTGACTGGGGGGATTTTGTAGAAACTGCTTGTGCCTGGTATAGTTCGTAAAAACAGAAATGTATTGCACCCATAAAAGCCACAACTCTCAAGTCTTCTACAAATCTTTGGTAAGGGCAGATCTTACTATATGAGCGGTATTTTTTGTCTTTTTGAAATTTCAGCGGTGTCTCAAAATTACTGCCTGATCTCGAAATTTATTTTATTTCTTTTAATTTTTGGAAACAATAGGTTTTTTTTTATATTTTTAAGGCTTCCGCTGTAGGCTAGAGTTTTGACAGTGTTAGTAAAGTTTCTAAATATATTTCATGGTTGACGCCAAGTTATTTTATTTGACACATTGACACAGAAGTGGGAGCCAACAACTTTTCACTATAAGCCATTGCTATCAAATCCTTACTTGAAAGAACTTTACTTTTTACCAGATGATACAGATAATGAAGCTCAGTATTGGAAAATATTCAAAAAGAGTTGTGGCGGGATTTGTCAAGCCGGGAGAGGCCCGAACTGTCTTTCCTGATCCCATCTTCTGTTCCTGCAGCTTAAATAAGGTAAAGAAGATCTCTCAATAGTCAAGAGCTGGAATTGCAAGCAAACTATAAAAAATATAAACTGTATCGATAAATCCGAGTCTGCTAAAGTCTCACTCAGCTGGCTGTATGGCCTAAACACTCTCGGGAACTAGGCTTGAATTAAAAAAGAGTGCTTCACAAATTGCAGATCAGGTCTGACTCGTCTCAGAAAGCTAAAGCGACTCCTCGGTTCCTATAAATTAAGCAAACATTCGAAAGTGACAAGAACTCCCTAAGACTGACTGACTTATTTGCTGGAGTTTGTAGACTAAAGGAACATCTAGGTAAGCTGGGTACAATTGAACTTAGAATTGTGAATAGTATGGATCCCCGCAGCAGTGAGTGTAACAACCAAGTCCGAAGAAGAAAATCCCTCTGCGGCCAACGTTTAATCTACGCTCGACATGAGTTGGTTACAACCATAGCTGATAATTAGGTTAACTTCGAAAATTATCTAAGTCCTAAGTCTTTTTTATAATATACTAATAATAACAAAATTTACTCAAGGTATAGTTCTTTGCTAGATGCTGACTTTTTCTGCGAAAATTCCATTTCCAATTCATTAAAGCCTCGAAATGAAATAAAATGTGACAAAAAATTGTATGAGCCCCATTATTTAAACCTCTGATGTTTTATTATATTGGGTTTTTGAAAAATTTAATTGACCGAATGTGCATTTGCGAATCACTGCTAAAACGGAACGAAATCGAACCATTTCTGAAGCAAACGATTACGGGCGATGAAAAGTGGATCACGTACGACAATAATGGGCGAAAAAGATCATGGTCGAAGCAAGGTGAACCTTCGCAAACGGTAGCAAAGGTAATGCTGTGTGTCTGGAGGGATTGGAAGGGAATTGTTCATTATGAGCTTCTACAATCTGGTCGAACGTTGATTCTATTCTCTACTCTCAACCATTAACGAGATTGAAGCAAGCAAATTAACACGGCCAGAATTGATCAACATCATGACAACGCCAGACCAGGTTCATCTTTGATAACCCGGCAGAAACTAAGCGAAGTTTTGATGCATCCACCATATAGCCCGGACCTTGCACCTTCTGATTATCATTTGTTTTGATCTCTGCAGAACTTTCTTAATGGTGTAAATCTGAATTCCGTAAGGCCTGCAAAACGCGCTTGGATCGGGTTTTCGTTCAGAAAATCCAGAAGTTCTACAGAGATAGAATAATAGCCTTAGCCCAACAATGGCAAAAGGTTATCAATCAAAATGGCACGAATTAGGTTTAATAAAGCTTGTTTCAAATATAGGGTCACCAATCTTGAGGTTTTTTTTTTAAATAAAAAAAAACAAAAAGTTCAAATTAATCGGAAAATCTTTATTATCAATAGAAAGAACAGTTCTTGCCATTCACTTTTTAAAAATAATCCCTTTCAAATGTTGGCCGCAACTGCGCCGTAGCTCGTCCTTGCGGAGGTTCCAATTTTCGATGACGCATTCGAGCATAATCGGCGGTATCTCGCGAATTACACGGGCAATGTTGGCCTCTAATGCTTCAATCGTAGCTGGCTTATTCACAAATACTTTAGACTTCACGTAGTCCCAAAGGAAAAAGTCTAACTGTGTGATATCACACGATCTTGGTGGCCAATTCACCGGTCCGGAGCGTGAAATTAATTGTTCACCGAATTGGTTCCACAATATGTCACGGCCTGTGTGTCTTCTTGAAACCAAATGTCGTCGAGATCTTGGGCTTCAATTTCAGGTAGCAAATAATTCGTTATCATGGTGCGATAACGGTCGCCATTGACGGTTACGGTCTGACCAGCGTCATTTTTGAAGAAATATGGACCGATGATTCCACCGGCCCATAAACTACGCGCTGGACGAGGTCTATTCGGTCGAGTGTCATCCATAATGAATATTGGTCTCAAATTTGTTGATGGTATGGCGAATAGTGGTCTCAGTAGGTCGATTATGGCGACCATAAAATGGCCTAAGCGCGCGAACAACATTCTTTACAGAACGCGAATTTTCGTAATATAATTGTATGATTTGTAAACGTTGTTCGGGTGTAAGTTTATCCATGATGAAATGGCAATGAAAACTGAATAAAAAACACATGGCAGCTTGACACTACTCACGCGTGGCTTATCAAAAAAACCTTATTGAAAAAAAACCCTCAAGATTTATGACCCTTTATAAGAAAAAAGTGTTTCATTTTTGGTCAAATTTGTAACCGAACTTTTTCGAATACCCATAAGACGCCTCATATTAACTTTTAAATTGAAGATTTATAAATAACTTTATCTTACTATCTTCATTATCATGATCAGAAAACATATCTATTAAAAAACAAAATTCAAGAGACCCTCGCACAATCGGTTCTCGAAAAAGTCATCAAGGCTTAGGTAACTTAGTAACTATCGTTGGGTATCATGAAGTACATCCGCTGATCTAAGCCCAATCGAACTTTTTTTAAAGGAGCTAAGTCGCAAAAAAATATACCTGGGAATATATTCAACAAATTTTTGGGTAGCTTTAAACCTTGTTTGCCAAAAATCACTTCAAGGTCATCGAATAGATACAAAAAAAAAACCACATATGGAGCGAACTTTTTTATAGGAATTTAATCGAATAACAAGGAATCTTTCCGGCAAAGGTCACTACAAAAATAGGCCTATTAAGGATAAGAACGGTAAGCTTCTCTCCAACTCAGAGCATCAACTCAACTGAACATTTCAAGGAAGTGCTCAACAACCCCCTAGGGTTACAAGTTAATGTAGAGCTAAGCCCGCCAACGGACATTTCGCGCTACTTACAGAACATAAATACGGAACCACCAACTAGATCCGAGGTTATCGACTCCATTAAGTCACTTAAAAACAACAAGGCGCCCGTAAAATACTCACCTCAATATTATTATCTCGTGTCGCAACGGCCATTGAAAACCAACTTCGTGAGACTCAATACGGCTTTAGGCGGAATCGATCTTGCGTCGACCTGATCAATACTGTCCGAATCGTGTTCGAGCAATGTAACGAATTTAGATCTTCTGTTTATGCAGCATTCATAGACTTTAAAAAAGCTTTTGATAGCCTGAACAGACGGTACCTATGGGCTACTTTACGTCGTAGGGGCATGCCCCCAAAAATACTAAACATAATCGAGGCTATGTACAATGAGTTTAAATGCAGAGTTTTGCATGACGGAGTGCTGTCTGAAGCGTTCGACGTGAGCACAGGAGTTCGTCAAGGCTGCCTTCTCTCACCGGTGCTCTTTATTCTGGCCCTAGATGAAATTTTAAGAAATTCGATAGATGGTCGCCATAGTATCCAGTGGACGCCTTTTCTTCAACTAGAAGATTTAGAATATGCAGATGATGTTTGTCTGCTGAGTCACAGCAGCAGAGATCTCCAACATAATATAGATAGCCTTAATCTTAACGCTCGGGTAGCAGGTCTGGAAATAAACACTTCTAAGACGGTTGTTATGTCCAGTGGATACTGTGCTGTTGCAGAACCTCTTATGGATGTCGAGAATATTAGCATAAGTGCTGTACAATCTTGCACCTATCTGGGCAGCGTAATTACAAATGTCAGCGGAGCAGATGAAGACGTATCGGCCCGCATAAATAAAGCAAAGTCCAAATTTGGGCAATTACAAAACATTTGGAGATCCAGCCAACTACGCACCAAAACCAAAATTCGAATATTCAACTCCAACGTCAAATCTGTACTTTTGTATGGGTGCGAAAAATGGAAATATACAAGATCTATTCAGTCGCGCATCCAAGTTTTCATTAACAAATGCTTGAGACGCATCTTTAGAATTTGGTGGCCAGAACGCATCTCTAATACAGAATTATGGAGAAAGGCAAACATGCAAAACGTCGAGACCGTAATTAAAAAACGAAAATGGCAATGGATCGGTCATACGTTGCGCAAGCCGAAGTCATACATCGCTAAGCAAGCCCTAAAATGGAATCCACAAGGCAGCCGCCGGCCGGGCGCTCCCTCAAGAACATGGCGAAGGACTATTGATGCCGAACTTACATCTGCGCGCTACTCATGGAACGACATCTGCACGGCTGCTCCCAATAGGATACGGTTCAGAGGAATTGTTGAGGCCCTATGCTCCACTAGGAGTTAATGGAACAAAGAAGAAGAAGAATCGAATATAAAGATATTAGATATCTTAGTTATAAGATACTATTAAAAGAAATAGGATTATATCGTTAGGGGTTAATCACAAGGTATGTTAAGAATCATGGAATGGATAGACAGTGTACAGACATGGAGTGATCTAAGCCAACTTTTTTTAAAGAAATTAAATCAAATATAAAATTTTTAAATCAATATTATTTATTACTTCATTGCTTTATTTCAACCTTTCTTCAAAAAAATTTACAAATTTTAAAATTTAATTTTTAAAAAATATCGCATTTAGAGCTATATTATTCGAAAATCCGAAATTAAGCTAGATGTAAACACACTCAAGTTCTTGATACTTCCATAAATAGTTCCACAGCTACATCATAGCTTCCGGTCCAAAGATCTCATAGGCAGGCAGCACATTGTAACCCAAATAATTTCGCTGTGCCGGCCACATTTGCGCTGCAGAGTTGAAGTCACCGAAGAGTCCCGGCTCATAGTAGGCAGCTTGCTTGGTAAAGTAGTCCTCGCTCTTGGGCTGCATAGCCACCAGTTGCCGTAATATATCGTTGTTAATGTGCTCGTCATCAACGTCATGGTCCGGGGTCACCTCATTGTGTGCCGGCATGGGTCGCGCCCAACTGTCGAGTGCTGCATTGAGCAGCAGCAGCAGGAGTAACATCGATGATGACTTGGTCAGTAGCATCTTTGCGAGTTTTATTCTTGACTGCTTGGCAGCTGAATTGAGTGTGTGCGGGTTGCAGAGAGCTGCTGGTCTTATATAACAGCGGCTGCAGGTAGCAGTTGCAGAGTTTTGACCTGGCTTTAGAGGTACCATGTGAGTTAATTGATTTCTAATGACTTAGGTGGCAACGCTGCACCTGGTTGGTTTTTTCGATTTTATGCATTTTAGTTGGCCAACAAAAGAGGTCATATAGGGTCATAAAAATGGGTTGGGTATTCTGTATTCGGGCTGGCGTTATACATATATGTGACCTTGAAGATATTTAAGGATTAAGGGTATAATAGAGAGACGTAGGCTCGGTAGACCATAAGATCTTTACACTTAACAAAAACCTGGGTTGCGATTTGATTTTAAGAAGTGTTGTTAAGTCTTGTTATATTACTACCTTCACTATGAGATCAGGAAACATATCTATTTAAACAAAAATTCGGGAGATGCTTGATTCAGCCAATTTGGTCAGTAGCCTCAAGGAGGGCTAAAAAGCAAAGGCATGCCAAATTCTTCCATCAATACTTTCTTCTGTACTTCTTTCCATACTTTTAGTTAGAATAGAATAGTCTAGCCAAATCAGGCGAAAGAAGAGATTATCTTAGGGAACACCTTGCCAGGGCCTAGCGGCAGAAGGGAAAAAGAGTCTGAAGGACTTCCTGCTTAACCTTTTTATAGGATTGGCGTTGACGAGACCTCTAGCCTAACTGGTCTGATGACGTAGAAGTGGACTAGTTCAACGACTAGTATGCCCGTTAATTTGTAGCGTCTTCAGCCCTATTCGTGAAGCAAGGGTGGAGTTCCTCATGTATTAGTCATATCTACTTATACATCCCGTGGAGATGCGTATGTTATCGGCTAGATCAAGCAGATGAACCCTAACCTCTAAGCAGGGCAGTGGACCCTCTATTACACCTTTTTTGAATCACGGCAGTATGACATTACACCGGGTCCCTGACAAAACTCCGGGCCCGTGGGGAATTCCAACAATCCCCACCCCCCGTCTCGGTCTATCTATAGCAATGCAGAGGGTCTGGCCTGTGAGGGTTGGGCGTCCAAGACATTATATCTACATCGTTGTATTGCTTGTTCTTTATGAGTTTTGAACGTTAACTTTTGGACCAAAGTGACTAGTGGGAGTAGCTCGTTTGCAACCCACATTGCTGGAGCACATTTTCTACTGAGCCGACTGACATTTGACAGAGTTTAGTTTAATATTCTAAGTAGTGGTCCACGGGGGGTTTTCGGGTCCGCACCTAATAGTAAAGTTCAATTTTTTGTATTCTAATAAAAATCTCTCTTAAAAATTCTAATCGAGAAATACTGAGCAACAAAGCATCAAGGGCATTTTGGATATTCTGATCCTTGTCTCCACATTCTGACTTCAGAGATTTAATTCTCTTCTGAACAATCCAATATTTCTTCATAAAATTTGTAAAGGTCTGCGTATTTTTTTTGATCAAAATCTTGTTTGAGGAACAATGTTCCGAAACTTTGAAAGATAGATTTGTGTTCTTGAAACCGACTTTTACGCTGAGTAATGAATGTGTCGACGAACGGAATGTAGAATACAATTCTATAATAATCTTCTACATTTTTTGCTTCAACTTTGCAATGACGAGGATATTTCATTGTGATCTCTTAAATGGAACAAATTATATAAATAATAATAACGCCTCAATAACAGCTGGCTACAATTCGATGTACGCCACGATTGCTTTATGATTCTGAGCCCACCTTGTAGGGCATGTAGACTTCAATTTGTCTTTCTTTTGCTCACCTTTTTTTATTTTGAAAATATCTTTCTTCAGAATGTCCTGTCTTTAAGGCCAGTGGAAAAATGTTTCAATTGATCCGATAGTACGCAATGCGTTTTTTATTCGAGATACTTTGCAAGCTGAATTAAGAACCAAATTGAAGCTATATGCAGCGTAATGTACATCAATTGCCAGGGGGAAGAACGATCTCAGATGAGCCTGAGCACCACTAAATTTGGCACTCATTGCTGGAGCTCCGTCGAATGCTTGACTAAACTTGAATGAGCAGTCGACGCCGACATCGAGTAAATAGTTACTGATTGAATCCGCCAAACCTTTTCCAGAAACGTTGGCAACTGGCACAAATCTGAGAAAATCTTCACAATTATTAATTTTTCAGTCCAAGTACCGAATGCAAATAGAAAATATTTCCATGCTTGATATATCGGTCGATTCATCTGTTAAAACTGAGAATCCTTCGGCTTTATTGACTGTGTTAACTATTTTTTTCACTATCAATTCGTGACATATACTTATCAATAAATTCGTTTCAAATTGTTTTGCTCAAATAAGACGCATTTTTTGGCAACGATATAATATTTTTTTTTTTTATCAAAATTTCATCACCGTCAGCTCGATAACGTAGAACGACACGAAAATTCCCTTCGTTTGACTTTCCTCTCCCATCAGCTTCTTTGTCTTCTACACAAAACAATGGCGCTTACAATAGGTTTCAGTCTTTCATAATTTTCTCTTTTGACGTTTTCTTTTTGCTGATCACGGTGCAGATCATTTGGTTTACATTTTGTAAGCTCAATATTCCGTAAGCGTTCTTCCAAGTTTTGAAAAGTTTTTTAACTAGCTCAAACAAAACTTCATATAAAAAACGTTAAAAATTTTTCTTTCACGCGGTTTTACACTGCTGCGTATTAGCCTTTTAGAACGACGCGTAGTGGAACAACGCTGATTACAATGCAGAAAAATTTTGGCGTTTTGACCAGTGCGGGTCAATTTGGACACCCTCTAAGACGAAATCCTGGAACCGCCACTGATTCTAAGTAAGTGAATATATTCCTCTACAAGATGAGGCAAAGACAAGGCTCCTCACTAAAGGAAGGGATGAATGCTGGGCAGTGGCCAGAACGCAGTTCAGTGGCCAGGACGCTTCCCTGGGGCACATGCTTCATCGAACTACCCTCTTACACTGCATAAGTGTACACACGATTCGTCTAGGCACACCAAATGATTCACAGACATTGTCAAGATAAAGTCACTTAAATGTAAAATTGGCCCAAGTAATGCAAACTTAAAGATACTACTCTACTACTTTGTACACAACAGAGTCGTACTTCACTCAATACATCAAGTCCCATTGCCATTTCCATGTTAATCAAACAACGAAATCCATCAACAGGTGACACACGAACAACAAGATTAGGCGGCTGACTAACGGATCGTTCGTTGGAGGAGAGGTCCAGCGGATTCAGAGCTATTGCTAAAGCTGAAGCCGTGGCATTAAGCGAGCTAATGCCACGCGGCCAAAAGATACCCGACGTCGTATGACGATGGCGACGCTGTCTGTAGCTACTACAAGCAGACATGTCAGTGCGATAATGGAGCTCTGGCCTGGTCGCACTAAGTAAAAACAACTTCATTCACAAAAATCTGACGAAAAAGCCAAGGAGTTGAAGATCGTAGCTGGGCTGCCATTAAAAAAAAAATATCTTGTATATATCCAACAAGATACACAAGACGGGCGGCGGCAGTCTCAGCCTTGCTACTTGTTGCAAACAGCAGCTGCGGGGGCAGTGCCCAAGCTGGCAACAAAGTTGGAGTCAGAGAGTAGCAGCAGCTGAACATACGCCTAATGCCACAACTATCGACATCCGCCATTTAGCCAAGGCACATCGTATCTGCCAGATAGATGGATGCGCAGTCGCGCGTATAGTTGCCTCTGCCACTGCCTCGGCCTGTCTGCATTTGTCGGCCTGCCTACAGCTAGGCGGCAGTCAGTCGGTTCACCTAGAGCTAGTAGATTGGACGTCCAGCTTTCAATTTGCAACATAAAGCATCTTCATCGTGCGCCCACTGCACTTTGCCAGCATGAATGGGGCAGATTGCTGCTGCTGCTGCTGCTTGGGTTGGTCTTCTGAACTGCCCAGCTGTATGTCCGATCGTCCATACATCTCTGGTCTACGGTCTAGCTGACCGGCCGGCTGGCTGGCTAGCTGGCTGGCTGACACATGTGGGTAGCAGCGTGGGGCGGGTTCGCTGTGCTGCCCATCATTGGCATTGGCAGCAGGCACTCAGGCGTGCCTAGACAGCCGGACTGGAGCACACTGAGAGAAATAGAAGGGTAAGTAAGCGTAATATTTTTATTATTATTTAACCACCAGAGTATAAAATGGATTAAAATATAAAAAAGAAAGATAGAAAATTAGCTTTGACCTAATCCGAGTCTCTGAGCCATTGTATAACATTTTTTGCAAGCATATCAGAGCGCGTCCTTCAAGATCCAAAGTTGTTTATACCATAATGATCAACATCGACTACGGTATCGATTTGTATAAACCTATAGGTTCTCAAGGACCATAAGAGCGATAGAGTTTGTCCTCCCTCGGATGGAAAGTTTAAAGGAGAGTATTTATAAAGTTTTAAAACCTGTTATAAAACACTAGACTCATGTGAGCCTAATAAGTAAATAATAACACTCTATTGCACTACACAAGCAAACTATTTCCCATCAATACGATTAAAATCTTTAACGATGAATTTAATCATAATAAATTTTTTAACTAAGTTGAGTTACGTGATTGCCACTGTCGGAAAAATTTTAATTTATTTATTTACTTTTCAGACAAAACCAAAATATTAAACTTGGAATATGCGTTAAATCTGGACTAGGCATGTTTTTAGAAAAAACTTAATACAGTCTGAATTTGTTACTGTTCTGAACGTCATCATGATTCAATATTAAAAGGTGACGCAATGCAAGCATTCATTATATATGTGTCTCTGAGTTATTTCTTCGGTTTAACAAGATAATGGCAAAGATTAATTCAAAATGCGAAAAATAAAGTTATTTTTATTTTGAAAGAAATCATATTAGTTTAGTTTTTTTTTGAAGCATTTTAATAATTTTTGATAATTTTTTAATATTACAAAGTTGGTAAATATTTTTCATTTCAGAAACAACAAACAGTGTTCTATATAATATTAAAAAGCTTTTGATTTTTTTTGGAATTGAAAGCGTTAAAAGTTTTTCTTTTTTTTTTTACTTTGTTGCACCAAATTGATTGGATGATATTTACACTATTAAAGAATAGATCGAAAAATAGGGTTAACAAAATTTGTATTTCTAGGTAATTTTTTTGTGTGTAAATCAAATCCTTTCCATAGGTTTAAAAATATACATATTTACTTGTTTTATCAAGTAGATCCTTTATTTCACATCCGATTTGTGTACGTCTAAAAATTTTTTCCGAGCTAAATCGAAATCACCAATTAATAAAAAAATAATATCATCGGTTAAGTTCGAGTAAATATTTATAGCACTTTAAGTGCTTTAAAATAAATTTTTTTTAATAAATTGACTTTACTTTTTTCTTGCTGTATCAGCTTCATTTTGCACGACTATAAACTTCCAAATCCGATCACAACCACAATATCAATAGCTACTATATAAATTTAATAGCTACTATCAGTGACGTCACTTATGACGCATACGTGTACTAAATAAGTGCACCTTATAAAATTCGTTGCATTATACAGCGATATAAAACTGGTGGATGGAGAGCTAATAAGGGAGATAAGAGAGTAACTGTCACGACAATGCGGGTAATGCATATGCCAAGTCTTCAAAGCATGCGTCACCTTATGTCATTCTATTGTGATTCCCATTTTATTGCGATCGATTTCGCTCCAACCTTTTCGCTCAGTGTACTTGCAGTTGCACTCACAGTTGCAGTTGTAGTAGTTTCTTATGGTGACCTTTATTGATTGCTGTTTGACCTCGTCGACTACTTTTGCGCGACTTTTGCTGCATTGTTGTTGTTGTTGTTGGAAGTCTAACCATTTGTACTTAGCCGATCGTAGCTATAGATTATATAGAGGCAAGCCTGGCAGGCAAAAAACGCCCACTACGAACGACGGTTGCAGTTTACATTTTTTCTCTCTTTAAATTTTTATTTTCTTCTTATTATTTTTTGTTTTTTTGCATTTTGCTTTGTCGTAACCTTCATTGTTACGTAGCTGGGCTCTTTATTTTTATACCCTATGCCCATAGGGTACATAGAGGTATGTATATTGATTTGGCAGACTGTGGATTGTTTTTAATGATGATCAATACGGGTCGACTGGGCACTAGGCAGTGAGAGACTCCAAATTGGACAACAAATTCACAATAGTTTCTGTTGAGCTGGAAAGATTACATGATCATACACAAATGAAGTCAAAAGTAAGTTTGGTCAGGCTTAAATTATGTCGTTATCTGCTCCGCTTTCTATCTATTAGGTTTTCGAAATTATTTTAAAATCTTTTGAACTAAAAATTGCTAAAGTGGTTTGTGTTTATGTGGAAGGTACTTATATGCATCTATATGTCGAATCTCTCTCTCAATCTATCCTGGAGTGAACTCAGAGTCCTTGCACGAAACCGGGTCCGCTGGCGAAGGAGGACATATATATATATATGTCGAAAAAATTTAAAATAGGATAAAATACATACATTTCACCACCCATCGCCTGAAAACTGCATAAATATTGGACAATGTGTCTGTCAATCTAGCCCGTAAATAATAGTTTTTTCATCATGGCTATCATAAGGACAAATTTTCCAATAAGAAACTGCTTGTCAAACTGCTTACAAACAGTTCAGACTTTTAATATCTAGGATCTAGGCATAGGTATTATTACTAAAGTTTACTGTTGTGAAGGTTTTTTTATGAAGAACAGATGAACGGAAAATAAAATTCAATCGTAGCCAATGCCCCATGAAAATGCAACTAAGTTCTGTTGGTTATAAATAGGTACCCAAAAATATAAATTTTCCAATCCGAAACTGCTTGTTGTACCACTTATAAGCAGTTCGGACGTACGCGTAGATGCAAGTACCAAAGTAATCATTATATGAAAATTAATCTTTAAAAAGGGTAATTGAAAAGGGGAAAAACTGCAATCTTTTCCGATTTATCACTAAAAAGATATTTAGGATCCTAGCCCCGTGCCGTGTTTTTTGTTTTAAATTTCCACTGCCCACCTCGAAATTTTTAATATTAAAAAATTTAGGAAACTGCTTGTTATGCTGCTTGCCATAAAGGTTGTAAAGTTGTCATTGTGTGCATATTTTCTTAAAAGGTATTCAAAATAAAGATGGAAACGATAAGGCAAGGCATATCTATTCAGTCCCAAAACATGCATTTAGTATTCCATTCCGTTAAGTTTTTTTTTAAATCTATTCCTCTCACATAAAATTGGTGAAAATTGAAAAAAGTTGTGTATCATCATCATTTCATTCAGGATTCATCATATTATTTTTATTTCCAAAACTGCTTGTTATACTGCTTGTAAGCAGTTTTCATTTGTTTCAAACAGATGTAGGTGCAAGTAAACTGCAGCAAATCAAATTGGAATTCTAAAGCAGGGGTCGGCAACCTACGTCCACGGGTCACCGAGTTACTCATTTGAGCATTTCAAGTGATCAAGTATAGCAAGTATAGTAAAGTAATGGATCTTATTAGGTACTAAAATACTGTTTAAATACGTCACATTTTGGTTGACCCGAAAAAGGGTGACATGTTTTTTTTTATGAAAACGCGTACAGGATGGAGATCGGTACGAGTAAGCAGACCTAATTCCCCCTATAAAAGCAGCTCCTCCTCCTATAATTTAAAGAGTTTAAAGAACCAATTTAAAATAAGAAATATTAATTTCCCTTGGGATACTGACGCCTTGCAGTCTCAGCAAATATTTGGGCGAGTTTCGCATCGCGGACTATAATACCTCTGAAACTTGCCTGAAAACATCCCCACATCCCTAAAACATAACGAATTTCGTTGAAAAAACGTTTTTTTGACCTACCTGTCATATGGGGGCTATATGATATAGTCTACCGATTTTGATAAAATTTGGTACAGAGCTTGAGAATTCAAAAAAACTGAATGCCAAATTTGGTTATTCATCTAAAACTTTTGGTTTTTAAAACCAATTTACATTTTTCACTTTTTACAAAAATTCCTGTTATTTCCAAATTTTTTCTCCGATTTTAACAAGCAATCACTCATTTTTGTCGTAATCGATCAAACTTTACGAGCCATTTCATTTACGTTCGAAATAGAATTTTTGCAAAAATTTGCTAAAAATTACGAAAAAATTTATATGAATGCATAAATAGCGTCCAAGCCGTAAATTTGACAAAAATATATTTCACGTATAATCAATAGGTAATTCAATTATCTACAGTTTAGTAAAAAAAAATTGTCAAAAGCAGTTTGGTAGAACCAGAGATATTTACTTTTAAGTAAAGACACTTTTTTTTTAATTTCGAAAAATGTTTTTTCGATATGTTCCAGAAAAAATTTTTGGACTTTATTTTCGGATTTAGCGTGTCATTTTACAACGGCAATGACTAAAACATCTTGAGGATACCAAAAATTTGTAAAATTTGTAAACTAGTGTAATCAGACATTTTGGCGCAAAAATAATGATTTTAATTTTGTGAATTTTTCTGGATTGTAATTTTTCATGGGCAAAAAATTAGTTTTCTAGCGTTAATCCAGTTCCAAGATTTTGTGCGAATCGAAAATTGCGTTTATAATTTCTCGTATTGCAATAATGATTTTTTTTCAGGCATCTCTCGTTTTCGGAATCATCAAAAATAAATTGTATTTTTTGTGTACCAGGGGATTTCGTGATCACGAAAAACTTACGCTCATGCTGCGCTTTTTTGCAGAATCGACGGATTACCTTCCAGATCCCATCCCTAGTACAGTGTATCCCATTGTCGGCGACCGCCTCGACTGCATCTTCTTATTGTTGTTGTTGTTGTTGTTACTTCGTTTATAGCATAGTTAATTTATATTCGATGCATCTCTTTTTGCCTTTTGTTGTTTTTGTTGGATTTTTTACTATGGGAGCTGCTCGGCTGTACTTCCTTTTGATATGTCGCGACTAAGGTCGTTTGCATTATTGTTGTTGTTGTTTGTTGGATGTTGCTTGTTGTTGTTGTTGTTGTTGGTTGCAGCTGTATCTGTTGGTGACTGACAGACAGCAGCGTCATTGACGCCTTTTGATGCAAAAGAGTTAAGCAGCACACTTTTAGCATAATCTGCATTGTTATTGTTGTGTTGGGTATCTTGTATCTTGTAGTTTGTTTTGTTTGACAGTTTTTGTGCTGCAGTAGTAGTATCTGCAGGGTAATCGGTGTTTTGGCATTTTGCTTGCTTAATTGTTTTCTTAGAGATTTTTGTCAAAGATTGCACAAGTAAGTAAAAGGTCAAAACAATAAAAGGTTGCTATGGCTCTAAAATATAATAATTAAAAGGGATAGTCAATAGCTTTGCAGCAAAGACTTTTTTGGTCAAACATGTATGGTACAAATGGCCAAAACTGAAGACTTTGGTTTTGGGTGTTAACACTTGAGCCCGAATGTGTGCAGATTATAGAGCTACGAACCTCATTTTGTCAAAACGCAGCATAAACCAAATGGTAAAGATCACATAAGTTTATATAAGGTCTTACCAACTGACTGATCCGTCCAGAATTCTTCCGTTGGAAGAGTGAGAGGCATCAAATGTGATTGACACAAGCGTATTATCCGTACGCAGGTGAGTTCCTTAAATTCATGTCATCTTTCCACTTAGGAGAGTTTCGTGGTTAACACAGACCATAAAACTTTTATTTTTATTTATTTATTTACAAACAGCTATCTTATAATTACAAATTATAAACTAGCTTAAGGACTAAGAGCGGTGGCAACCATAAAACTTTATACACCTCGTTACTAAGAATAGTACGCTGAAAAATTAGATAAATAGAAGATTTAGTCAAAAAACAAAAACCTGTAGAAATCCAATCCTCCACGTAAATAAATATACCAGAACTATCCAATTCGGGTAGATCACTCATGTGAGCCTAATCAAAAACAAAAGGTGGAACTTTTTACAAAACATCTAGCTATCCACCGTTCTCCTGATAGACTTTTTGCTTGAATTCAACTTTGGTATTCAAAGAAGCTATGCGAAATTTGTAGTAAATAATTACTTTTTTTTTTTTGGAGAAAATGCGTGTCCCACTGTGGCGCACCAAATCATTGATTAGTGGCGTAGATAGATTTTTCCATTGGAATGGGAGTGAACACATTTTTATACGCTGTCCCGTATGGTACAAAGGGTATATTAAGTTTGTGCAAGCTGAAAATGTATATAACATATAGAAGGAGTCGTCGGGGACCCCGAAAGTTACCTAAAGTATGATCAGGGTGACTAGAGAAATCGATATACCGATGTCCGTCTGTCTGCCTGTCCGTATGAACCCTAGATCTCAGAGATGGTAAGAACTAGAGCAACCAAACTTTGAGTTTTTATTATTTTTTTTGATACCGGGGCTACATTATATAGCTCCCATAGGGGTCTTAGATGAATAATTTTTTTGTTTATGAAGATATCGTAACCAAAATTGGCATTCAAATTAGCATTGTACCAAATTTTTATCAAAATCGGTGGACTATATCATATAGCCCCCATAGGACCGATCGGACAAAAAAACGTGTTTGGTGCAAAATTCGATTTTTTTTTTGTTTGTTTATAAAAATATAGTTACCAAATTTGGCAAAGAAATATCTTTTGGAGTTTTTAAGCAATATATCGGATTTGATTTCAATGTGGTGGTACAGGGTATCCCAAAGTCGTCCGCGTCCGAATTAAGCGTACGCTATCTTTCTCCATTAGTTTTATTACAGTTTTATTTTTTATACGAAATTAAAAATCAGGAGTGGAGGATTGATCCCCTATCTACGCCAGTGCACTTGATAAACATTTATTTTTTATTTGAAAAATATTTTTTAAAATAGTCTAAAATTTTGTTTCTTGTTTTCAATTATTCTTCTTTAATATTTTTTTGAAAGTCCTTTAATCCCCTGCATAATATAGAGTACATTTCAAATAATTGGCCAGCTTCCCTTCAAAGACTGATTAATGAACCATCTACACAATATGGCACCACCAAAATTGTGCTAAGGCCGTCGCTGAATCTTATACAAATTATTTACAAATAAATAAAAAATTTGTTCAAAAAAACATCCGATTGATTTGGTGCAAAATTGTATAAAAAATGAAACAAAAATTTGTTTAACGCTTCCAAAAAATATTTTATGTAAAATATTTTTATATTTGTCAAAGCAAAAAAATTACTATAGTATACTTGAATTTTAGAATGAATTATAAATATTAGAGAATAAAAAAAATTATATTTCTATTTTTACGTTTAACTAAAAAATTTATATTGCTTGACATGTATGAATATGCTGAATGGTTTTGAGATCAATAAATATCGTATGAAGAGGCAGATACATATACAAACAATCGCATTTGGCTAAACTGATGTCCAAGAAAATGCTGATCATCTTTGCGAAAGTTACTTACTGTCACTTCTTCTTCTGTAATCCATAATGCACTTAACCCTTTCGATGGGTATCTTTAAGTACAATGATTGATTATAGGGTTAAACAATTCCATATAGCTTGCACCTCCCTTATTACATGTTGGCTTAAATTTCTCTTAGCTTAAATTGGCGTCAATGCTCTTAGCTGGTAACAAACTTGCTCTTAAGCTCTTCAGTTTTATTAGCAACAAAAAAAAATTCATTCATACACAAGCACATGCGCATTGTTGTTGTTGTTGCTACACACTTGTCGCTCGCAGAATGCTCCTCAAAATAAAACAACACGATCGGCGTCACGAAGTGCACTCTGCACGAGCCGAATCATGATCGATCAGCCCCCAGCCGCGTCGTGCCGGTTGCCCAACGTAAAAGCCGCTTTGGCGCTCTCATTCGTTTTTGCAACGCTCTCTCGGTCGGTCGATATTCAAAAGTGCGTGCGCTTGTTGAAGAAAAAGAAGCAGCAGCAGCAGCAGCTGAAGCTTGTTTGCATGTAGTACGTGTGTGACTGCGTGTGTGTATGTGTACATTACGAAACGCAAACAAATAAACAATAATAATAATAATAATAAACGTAATTTAAACAATTAATCAAAACGCGACGATCAATGAATGTATGTACATACATATGCATGCATATAAAATATATTTATTTTAATTGTGCGCAAACACCAACTTACAGCAGTAGCAACAACAGCAACAAGTGCCAGTGAATTATTGTACATACTTAATTTTTACGTATAAATACATAAAAAAAAATATAAAATAAAATTATGTATACATATACAAATACATAAGTACATAAGTGTGTGTGTGAGAGAGTTTTATGTATTGCGCGCATGTGTTAGTGCCTTTATCAATTGCTCCACATAAAAAATTCATTGAAGTGTTTGACAGTTTGACACAAGTCACAGAAACTAACGGCGCAGCGTCTCTGCAACGGCTTAAAACGGTAATTAAATTGTTATATACTACATAAGCACATTACAAACATCTGTATTACATACATATGTACATTTGATTTGGCAATAAGCAAATGATTCAGCGTAAATTGTATGTGACAAACAACTGTAAATTGTAAAACACTTGCAGCTTTGATTGAACTCCACACATTGGCGTCGCTGCCGGCTGCGGCCACAGCGTCGACGCCGGTGACAAAGCTTTGCTTGTCACATAAACAGCGGCGGCAGCGCAACGGTAACGGCAATAGCTACATATCAATGTACGTCGGCATCAGCGTCGACGCTGCGTCGCGATGGCAAGTTTGCAATTAGCGTGCGTTATTGTTGTTGCGGTCACCGCGCTGCCGTTACAAAGTAGCACGCGTACTCACTCACTCACTGCGTTGCGTTTAACGCTGCCTCTTTTACTCCTTTTTATTTATCAAACGAGGGTTGGCTCTACATTTTTATTCGTGTCTACTATGGAAGTTGTGCTTATTGACGCCTTTGTACGTGAGTCGTGCCATGTGAATATGAAAATTGTTTTACTCCCAAGATCCGCTTATCTGTGTTTCTTGTCCTGCTCAAGTTGCTCTGATCATTACAGTTTGAAATAACAACAATTGTATGCAGTGCAGTAAAGTCAAATTTGTTCGAACGAACGCAAATTAATTTGAATCTAAAGATAATCAATTGCAATTTCATTTCTTTACTCACCATAATATTTATACATCGGTTAGTAGCATATGTACAATTTATAGAGGTTGGCTTAGAAAAAAAGCAATAATAATCATTTTGAAGAGTTATGTTTCTGCACCAACAAAAGATAGAGATGCTTTCATGATCTTCTTATAATAAAATGGTACATCAATATTATCAAACACATTAAATATGCTATCATATTTGCAATGTGTTAAAGACACTTCAAAACGTTTCAATAGAAAAATAATACACATTAAATAAGCCATCATTTTTGTATTTTGTTTGACAAACTTCAAAACTACTCGGTGAAAAAAATATTTATTTTCTAAAGATAATTGTTCCTTTAGTGAAAGATTATAAAACACCATATAAAGTTAAAATTTTTTTTTTTTGAATGATGGCCTTTTTAAATTAGTTGTAATCAATTGTAGCAACAAAAATAAAGGTTTTGATGCTTTTCTATATCTCATTTTGTACAATCGAATTTTTATTATATAAAATAAATTGAAGTTGGCAACATAGACACTTGAATAAAGCGTATGTGGGTTTTTGTTGTATATAAAGTAACCAGAAACCAGATTGTATCAGTTCAAACTAAATGCTAGAGTTTACTTAAGCTAGAAATAGGTTAAAACTAGGTTGGTGGAGCTTAAATATTTGATAATTAAAAAAGATAGTCAATAATTTGTTCAAAGTAAATTTGTATTCGAAAATGTATACGATAAAGTATGTTGTAGCAAACGTGTTATGTGCTGTGTTCCAACATTTATGGCAGCAATATCAAGTCAAGACTTTAGTTTCGAACCATGTAGACTTAAAATGCTATTATTTTTTAAATATTGTATATTTTTTATAAAAAGAACAGATTTGCTCACTTGTAAAATGCGTCTACTGTTTGGCGAAGTTCAATATGAACCAAACTTTTTTCTTGCATTTATTTACAATCTGTCCTAAAACAAACTGTAAATTATATCAATTTGATTTGAACATTGAAAGGAATAGCTAGTCTCGATTGAGACTAATTCTTAGGGATCATCCATAAATTACGTGACGCTGATTTTCGTAAAAATGGATCCCCCTCCCTTTGTGACACAGTAACGGAATATTTTTGAAGATTTTCCATATGATTTTTGTGTCTCGTGACGCTTCGCCAGAACCCCACCCCTGGAACGTTACATAGTTTATGAATGATCCCTCATATATGAATTAGTTTTTATTACAATAAATTGTAAAAAGAACAAGAAAAAGAGAATTAAAATCTTCCTGAGAGATCAAGGACAAAAATCTTTTGAGTCTTTTAAGGCTAGGTAATTACTATGGATTAAGTATCTATTGCTAAAATTGCTGACTATATATTTTATATCTTTGTTTATTTTGGCATTTGTCGCATACCATGGAGCGTTAACAATGTTTCTCAAAGTTTTAGATTGGTGACGCTGAACAAAAGCGTTAAAGTGGCTTTGTCAAACTGCCACCTAAGGCCACACTGAAGGAAACTGTAAAAAAGGGAAGCTTTTCTCTGAATGTGTACGCAAAAAAAAATTGTTCACTTTGGCAGGGAGAACGTTTTCGCTTCCTTCAGTATGGCTCAGCCTAAATCAAATATGTTATAATGTTCGTTAAAAAGAATTCCGCTTTTCTTTTGTACCTTGAGTCTTCAAACTCAAACTTCAACTACTCAAAACTTGTTAAGACCCGGCTACTGTTTCTGACACGTTTTCTTCTCATAACTGATCCTTGTTTGCATTTTAAGTTAGGATAGCTCTTTGGCTGCGATGTTGGCCTACTGGTTCCAGTGCAGATATCTGGGCTTTAACACAAGTTAAATGACTTAAATTATTTTGAGGCAAAGAAACATTCTACATTACAATGCAGGAGTCAGACTTCAGCTGACTGCCTATTCCCGAAACATAAATATCAGCCCTCGTATGTTCACTAAGCTTTGCATTGCCTTTTACCCTTTTGCATTACTCCGTGTGCGTGCATGTGTGTATGTCGCTCTCATTAATTGGCTTTTTTAAGAGAGTGTGTGCTACCTGTCCACCCTTTTACTTCTTTCTTTCATTCAGTTGCTAACTTGCATTCTTTTTGTTGGTTTTTGCTGCTGCCTGCGACTCCAATTGCGGCGGCAGCGTCAAGTGTAAGTGTTTAGCTGATATCAATTAGCTGCGTCGCACTCGCACACACACACACACACACACTTGCGTTTTGTTATTGCCTTTTTTTACAGTTTCTAAGTGGCGCTCATATCCGGCGTTTTGTGCTGGCTGATAAGAGAATTTTTCTCTTTTTGTTGTTGTAGCTGTTGTAATTGCTGTTGTTGTTGTTACGTCTCGCCGTTATGCTTACAGTTGGCATTTTGTACCTGCCTGCATTTTTTTTGGTTTTTGTTTGTTTTTCAATTTTAGTTTCCCCTTTTATTTCTTTTTTTTTTTTATTGTTTTTGCATTTTTGATTGCTGGCCTTGCCATTTTTTTTTTTTTTTTGTTCTTTGTTCTGATGTGATTCTTTGGGCCATGATTCAAAGCGCTTAATGCGCAAGTGTTTCTTTTTTTGGATTTGGGCTTAGAAGTAAATGGGTTTTTAACCCAAAGATTTAACTCAATTTGGTTTAGTTTTAATTCGGTTTTGGTTCAACAGACAACAAACGCGAAACGAACAAAAGTGATAAGCTGCAGGATCTTTCGAATCGGTAAAACTCGCTAAATTTAATCAATTCTTTAAGCCACTGGCCGATTTTAATAAAATAATTTGTATGACTAAATTTTGTTTGACTCAACTGAATATTATTAAAGAGAATATCTTTTGTATATGTTCTGCAGAGTCTATACCAGAAAGTTGATTATTTAGATTTATTTATTTATTTTTATTATGTGTAGCGACTTTTAGAATTCGCAGCCCAACAACACTGCTAGGCTCTATAACTTATCGAATCGGTAATACTTGTCGTATTCGCTAATTTGCCATAGTTAAAATTAAAAAAATGAAATTATTATTTGACCATGTCTCTATTCTTCATTTTGGGTTTTAATCCAAAGATTTTATTTAGGTTTTCGTTCAACTGACAACGATCAAAGCCAAACAAAGCTGCCTAAATCCAGAGTTTATCGGATTGTTCATAATCGCTTTTGAAAATTCTAAAAATAACGTATTGATTTATATACGTCGCATTAATTTACACGTAACATAAATATTCATAAAAACATATTTTTGAAATAAACAATTTGCATGCATTAAAACGATTTTGTTGTAAAAACAAAAAAAAAAAAAAATGAATAGCTTCGCATAAAAAGTTCTTCAGTTCTTAACATAAGCGTGGACAAGTTTAAAATAAAACTTGATAAGAAAGTAATTTACATAGACAATCTTTGGACAAAAATGGAATTCTCTTCAAAAATTGCAAAAAATAAAATAAATGTTACAAATTGGTTTATTTTGAGCCGGTTCGCTTATGCTCTTCTTGATAATCTAATCAGTAAATGCAATTTAAACAGGATTTCAGTATTCGGAGTGAAAACTTGGGTAAACCGAATTATATTTTCTCAGACATAGAAATAACAATACAAATGTCTTTAATCACAAAAAAGTATCTTTCACTAAATAGGCTTCAAGGTCATTAATATTTTTTTTTGCCAACAACTTGTTTATATTTTTGTTTGTTTTCTTTTTTTTTTACAATCCAATTTAAACGAGATTTATTAATTTATAAAACCTATCTAAAAATTTGTTAACATTGTGAGTTGGTGGTCTTTAGACTAAAACCTGGCTTGGCACTTTGAAGAGTGGCTGCTAATCGCGCTGTATATAGATTTAATGCTTTCAGTCAGATTGTCAGTTGGTCGGTCAAGTGTCAGGTGACATACTGTATACAACCTGTTTCACACAAACTGTGACGTCAATGGGCGCCATAAATGTGGCGACCTCTAACTCTTATAAACAGCTGGAACAATAGCTGACAAAGCATATTAAATTATTGACATAGTCTGTCCATTTAAAAGTTGTTTGTTTCGAAGATTGATATCAGCGATCCAAGACGCTTTGACCTAAACTTGAAGAATCTTGTTTGGCTTTGTCAACAGCATCTAAATTGACTTCATTTTCTAAAAGTGGAACAGCACGGTTAGACCAATTAGAATTTTTATGATAGTGCCTATGTATTTCACCAAAAAATATTTATATTATGTAAAAAACATACGATAAACCCCACGCTTGAACTTTTGTATTTTAAACGTCAGACGTGTCAAATCCAGAGAATGGGAGGCTTGTCTTTTTTATAAGTACCTGGAGATGTCTGCGATTAATAACAACTACTTAAATGTCGATCAGCCGGCCTTATCTGATTTTATAGTTTTCTTTTGTCAACTCCAATGAACTAGCTAGTTTTCTAGGTGTGTCCCAAGATCATGCTTTAAAAAAAACCAATATCTAATATGTATTATTGTTTTGATGTGGTTTTTTGTTGACAGGTTTGACGGGTCTCCATTTGATCTGCTTTTGCTGGCGTATGATTTTTTATAGCTTTGTTTTTTTTTTTGCAAACACCTTAAAAAAGTATTAATATATTTTTATGGCTTGTTTTCGGTAGGTCAAAGTTATATAAAATGTGTGAATTTTATTTTGTTGTTATAGAAACAGTGCCGCGTCAGATATGTGAGGTGTACCTGGGGCCGAGCATGTTCCGTACTACGTTATTATTGGAAATCAGATCTTTTTTCTTTTAATTTGATTTTAATTTGAGTTTTAATAATGAAATTATATAGAAATTGTAGAACCATTATCGATGGATACCACCGCAAAATGCAGCCGAAATATATGACTCTGTGTGATATGAGGCTGAGGGTGAAGAATCTCTAACCAAATCTATATATACTTTAAAAGGCTTAAAAGAATTTCTAACATTACTCAGGAACGTTGTTGGCATTTTGCAGAAATATGTTGCCCAAACTACATCTTGCGAGATTATCATGTCAATGCACAGTACACAGCTGATTCAAGAGTGAAAATTTTTCTCACCACAAACCTGCTGCTTGGTACTTTAAATGCCTATCTGCTCAAAGGCATCTCGAACTAGAATTATCATCTATATGACGGAAACAAACATAACTATCAATATTTTTGCTGCAGCAGCGTAGTAGATAACACTCCATGGGATACCAAGACTCATAGTTATGAACTAAAATGAAATTTTAGAAAACTTATTAAAAATAGAAAAGCAATCTGTGATAAGATTTGCATTGACTTGCCACAGTAGAGCCACTCAGCGTATAAAACGCTGCCAACCGCGACCCTACCTTAATCCGTCCCTGTATAGTAAAAACAAATGCATAAGTTTCAATTTGACATGGTCTTCCGGTTCAGTAAATCAAATTTATTTGGTTTTGTAAGGAATGTGCGAATTTAAACAAAACTTTAAACGAAAATACAAAATATGTATAAAATATAACCCAAGATACATATATGAAAATGCTGAGCTTGCGTCGAACTTGTCATTTGATAGCAGAACGCTAAAAACAACCTGACTTTATGGTCTCATAAAGTATATATGCTAACAATAACAACAACTCCCTTTAGTCGTATGATATCATTAGCAAGAGCCTTAAGTCAATATTTGAGCATGACAAATGAAGACATGAACCAGAGCATTACCTAAAAATATAGCTCTTGGCAACCATTGGGGGCGTCTCTAGCTGAGATGAGTACATATAACAAATTTTTTGTGCTGATTGTGACATTTTTGTCATATGAACTGTCTTGAGCGCAGGGGTACCGAAATCTCTGACAGAACTGTCTGAATGTAACTTGACGTTGCTTTATGTACTCAAACACACTGTGTCTTGGTTTGATTAAGAATTGAAGGCAGCAGTTGGCATTTTATATACTCTGTATCTATCAGGACAAGGGTATACTAGATTTGTGAGCATAGTAGGTAAGAGGCTGAAGGAGCTATGAGGGAGCACAAATTGTGTATTCCAAAATACTTGTCATTACTTTGGGTAGCGAGTATGCCATGTCTGTTCACCCATCAGTTCATATGAAAATGGAGAGAAAGCAAAGGAGTTGAAGACATCAAATTTCGTAGGCAGATAATGTTTTTCCTTTCATGCAGATATCTTAGCGCGTTCCACGAAGCAGATTTCGTGTTCTCCGAAATTTGAGAGCCATATTATTAGTTTAGATGAAAAGTTAAAAAAACATTGTCAAAAACGTATAAATTAAGACCTCCGACAATTACAATAATATGCAATCTAGAGCCACATAATTTCGTTTGTAGACTTATGTGAGCCTAAGCAACAATGAAACGTTGACTTTTTCTCAAGGCTTGCTTCCAATCTCCTTTCCTTTGTACAACATTTTCTATTAAAATGTCCACAATTATGAAATTTACCGCAATTTACACTTTTTTGCAAATTTTTCTCAATATTTTTGTTTTTAATTTCCAAAGTAAAATGGCGTACAAAAAATCTAGTCGATTTTATTTTTAAAAAAATACTCATTAGTTATACATTTACTATACAATTTTGATAAGGGATCATTCATAAACTACGTGACGCTCCGTGGGGAGGGGGGTCTGGCGAAGCGTCACGAACACACAAATCATATGGAAAATCTTCAAAAATATTCCGTTACTGTGTCACAAGGGGAAGGGGCGGGGGTCTATTTTAACGAAAATCAGCGTCACGTAATTTATGGATGATCCCTAAGTAACAAATGACTTGATTCGTAAACGATCAAACTCCAGCATCCAAATCCATTAGAATAAAATTATAGATTCTTCTATAAATAATTTACAGAAAAATTAGAAATTCCTTAACAAAATGTACTACGAATTGCGAAAAATTTGAAATAAAAAGCGTTCAAACTGCGTGAATGTGACAAAATAAATTTGAAAGAAAGAGAAATTATTTATCTACAATTCGAAATAAATTACTATCTCTGGAAACATTTCCGAAATTTTTTTTTTTATTTCAAAAAATTCGATTTTTTACAATATCTCAAAATCCGCTTTATTGAAATATTTTTGATTTTCGGTTTCACCAAACTACCTCGAAAATGACAAAAAAAACTCGGAGAATTTTTTCACTTTAAAGTACAATATTTTTTTCTCCCAAACCCTTGTTTACCTTTTTTCGGACTCGCTTATACTCCTCCTGAGGTGTGGGTATGCGATCTCAGCATTCGTCTGCAGGCATTCCGATCCTGGATCATGTCGTCGCTGAGACCCATTCGTTGTTGATGTTAAATAGGTGAGGTTTGTGGCACTTGTGTATGGATATTCGTTAGTTATGGACATTCCTTTTACGGTTGTCTCCAGACCCGGTAACAAATCGCATACACTGATCTTTGAAAGATCTTTAAGATGTTAAAAATGTTCCTCAGGCTCAATGTGATGGTAAGTATGCCTGCATCTGACTAGTTCTCTTTTAGGGGCCTCTTACGCCAGGCAGAGAATACCGTGGTGTTAAATTATATTACAGGAATTTTTAATTTTTTAATTTTGACAGAAATTTCCAAAGTTGCTCCACTTTAAAGGAACTTTCCTCCTATTCAAGGTAAATTTTCCTTTTTCGAAAAAAATGTTTTTTACGCCATAAGATCATAATTCTACGATACATAGAAAATTTGTTCTCCTCCTATGGGAATGACTGAAAATTCTTTTTTTTAAAGTGGCTGCAGGGTATCCCATTGCCGGTTAACCTCCCATTAAGCCTTTTTTTGGTACTCTTTTTTTCGCTAAAATGTCAACACTGCTGAAATCAAAGTAAGGGCTTATACTCTTTTCGGATACTTTGGTGCAGATCACTGTTCATAATTGACTGCAAGATCTTTTTAAGTTTTGTGTATCTGTTTGCCTGAGAAGAGACACAAACCGTTTACATTTTTTTTTTTTTTCAGTTTTCACGCTCTTATAATTTGATCTTTTGACAGTTTTTGTAGAGATCAAAGATCGCTCATGATCACATACACACACACACACACACGTTTATGCTTATATACAGACCGTTTTTATAGTTGGTTGCTACTGTCAGCTTTAAAGTTGACTCGGTATATTGGCAAAGCTTAGCAAAAGTTGCCTCGACCGATCAGTTGGTCGATCGGTCGGTCGGTCGATCATTGTAGAGATCGTCATGGGTTAATCATTGGCGTTGACCGCAGCGACTCTTTGCAAGTACACACACACACCATGTAAAAAGTATCTGTGTGTGTGTGTTTGTATCTTCAATTTGTTTTAGATGTGCCGCACACTCTCTATGAAATCATAATTCTATAAAGTAACAACTTTGTCGGTGATTTTTCAAACACCAAAAGTATTTTTGCCATTTTGTGGCATGATTGAGTGCCCGGTCGATGTTGCTAGATGTGCCTTAAGTTTTGTCTGTCAGTCCGACTATCTATCTATCTATCTGTACTTGTATGACTGGCGCCCACACTAAGCTACCAAACACAGCTCAGTTCCATGTACTGTGTGTGTTAATGATTGCCAAGTGTCGTGATTTTTCTAGAGTGGGCCGAGAGATGTTGAACTTTAATTGAAGTGGCAAATCGTTTTTTTTTTTTTCACTGTAGTTTTTTGTATTTTGCTAATGTTTTTGAACAGTGAACTTTGCTACAAAGCTAGGTGAATGTTAATGATTGAATGCATAGTTAACACACGACTAGGATGCTATGAGAGATAACTACGAATTTTTATAGATGTGTGATTTGGATTGCAAAAGTTGCTGCAAACAAAAGTTTACACGAGGAAACTAAAGGCAGTTGGCACTTGAGAACATGATGGAATCCAACTCTAATATAGTGTTTTCAATTAAGCTTCATGGTTCTTTTGTGCCCAACAATTATGGCTGATCTTTCAACGTCGATTCCAAGGCTGTAAGTAACCTGAGCTGCAGCTTCGTTTTTCTCTCTTAGATCTAGTTCAATGATGCCGACAGAATAATGCGTGGGTTTCAAGGTCGGTTCAAAGGTTGAAAGTAATCTCAGATAACACAGGCTAACATGGTTTAGTTGTTGGAAAGCTAAGAATCATTTCCGAAGTAATTTGCTGCGTAGAATTCGAATCCGGGCTCAGAATTGGCCCATCACGTCAGGATTTTGAGATATTTGAGGCTATGTTCCCGAAAAACGGAGTTTTTTTCCTATTTGTAGACCTGTGTAATTATTTTATCTCAAATTAAAAATCTTTTTGATTTACTTGAGATCCTTAAAAAGCCAGGTGTCATGTTGAAAACACTTTCTGCTTGTAATTTTTAAGCTTTTTAGAAAAACATTGAACTAAAAGTTATTATGTAGTTTGGCTCATAGACTACCATTATTTTAGAAGCAGAAATAAGTTTCTATAAGAAATGGGATTTAATTTGCCTTCAATGTCGGATAGAAGAGTAACAAGAAGCAGCTCGACTGCCTGGGTATAATGATTAGCCCATTTACAAATTCGCATATTTTAAAAGTGTTGCTCTAAGACTGTTTTCGACTTATAGTTCCCCTTTCTTAAGAGAATATATTTATATTATTGTAGACTTGTAATGCATTAAAGTATTATCTAAATGACAATGATCGATCAAGAAAGAAAGTGAGTTTGTCGCCGAATTCATAAAAAATACAATTTTCTTACGAATCTTGATTATTTTAAGTATTCCTTCTATTATGATCTGTTAATTAAATGATTTCGGGAAAAATACAGTGATACAGTGTAAAACTATTTCTAGAAACTGTTGATTGATCCATGTTGTAGCTTCCATTATCCTTTGCATGAAAGAAAGTACGTCGCAAACTTCTTAGCTATACGGGATCTTTCTTATCTAAAAACTATGCTTAATTAACACATAATTCTTCATCTTTTGAAACTATGATGCATTTATCGTCTTCTGCTTTTTCTTAATTTCGAAAACAGTTTAGTAAGGAATTCTGTAGTGTATCGATTGAAAACTTTTTTGTCTTTAAAACTCTTAGCTGATTAAACTATTTTCTTCTCATATCTGTTGATTGACAGTTTATATATAGGTTACAGTTATTCCAAATAGTAAAATTGGGCCTCTGAATGACTTACTCTGCCAGAATAGAAATTAGTCAAGCGCAAACTTCTGTGGTATACTGAGTCTTTCTTCATTAACAACTATCGTTATCTAACCAAGGAATCTTCTGATTGCTCAAACTATAGTATTCTTCTTTGATCTGTCAAGAAAGACAGTGAGTCCATAAGTGACTTAAACGAAAACCTCTTTGCCTCTTAGGCTCTTAAAAAATTAAAGTAATCTCTCCTTATAAACATTGAAGGACATTGAGTCTTCCTACTTTAAGAAGTATTTTTAGTTAACGTTCGAGTCTTGGTTTTTGAAATTTCTTATTGTTTCAGCTAAAGTCTTCTTCTTCTTTAATCCGTCATAGAAGACAGTTGAAGACTTCTTTAGTGAATCGATTGTAGAAATTTATGTCTCTTAAATTCTATTAGCATCCGCTAAGGATGACATTGAGTTCATTAAAAACTTTATTATAGAATTGATCCATCACATCAACTCTTGATTCGCCAAAGTAGCGAACTCTTCGCTATTATCATTCTCTTTTAATACAAAGATAGCCTAGTAGACCAATTAATTTATTACCGACTTCAAGTATGTACTGGGTCTTATGCCACTAGACGATATAAGATAAATTTAAAGAAACTTTGTTTTCAAAACCGATCGTCTTCTGTAATTCATTCAATAAATCTACTACAGGCTAGGAAATCAGTCGTTCGCTATCTTTAAATACTGAGTTTGCTTACTGGAGAGTACATATCATTCCATGTAAACAATCTTTTTGCCCATTAATAAAAATATCTTTTTAGCAATTAAGTAATCTGAAAATCTAATACTATTTCTTTTTTACTTGAGAGAATATTTTTGTCTATTTAGAGCAAATTTTCTTCGACAAAAGTGTTGTCTCATGTTTGGTATTTAGAAGTTTCAATCATGTTTGACATTATGAACACTGCTTTAAATCTGTAGGCTTGGAGCTTTTAAGGCTTAGCCTTCTTCATGGAAAAGGCAAATAAGGATTTCTAGACTTCCCAAAGGCTTTTCTTCTAGCACTGCATATTCTTATAGCTGTTACTTATAAATTTAGCTTCGCTTGTTACAATCGCAAAAGGCGAGCTTTTAGTTGGTTCTAGACTAGTACTGCATCTTAATCGTTAGGCAATATCTACATACTCAATCTTTGGATCTGGCATCTTTGGCATCTTCTTTTATCCACTCAATGGCACTGCCTCAGGCTATCAAGTCAATGAGTCGCAGACTGTAAATACTTAGTCTTCTTACATGAGACAATATATTTAACTTTCTTAAGATTCTTGGTTCTAAAACTTGTATTTTTAGTTATGAAGTCTAAAACTATTTCTTTATTTTTTATAATAAAAGTTACAAACCTATTTCACATTTTCTGCTCATCAAAGCCTTTTTGTTTCTTCTATTACCCAAGATTAGTCTAACAGTGCATATTCTTATAGATAGTTCAATATTTTGTTGGTACATTTTTAGCGCCGTTTGTCACAATGTCAACAAATACTATGTGCGGCTGTCAGACTATTTGACATTCAGTCAACTTGGAGACCCAGCATTCGCTCGAGCGGGCATCTACACTCACACATACTCACTCCTTTACTCACACACACATTCAAACAAACATTCGCAAATTGTTGTTGGTGGGGATTTTTTTTGCGGGCGCATCTAAAAATAAAACCAACACTCTGAAAATGCTAATGCCATGCGCTCGACCGATCGACCGACCGACCGACCGGCGGCACACACTGTCAGACCTCAACCGAACGCCCGTTTGCCCTCACACACACCTAGATAGAAAAAAACAGACACAGATACTCACTCGAACACACATACACACAGATACTCAGATGATCGCGGGCACATGACAGTGCCCAAAATGACAGCGACAACGAGTGCGAATACGCCAACTGAGTTCACTTCATTTGAGTTGAACTGAACTGATCTGAATATAGTAGATGTATGTATATATGTGTGTGTGTATGTATCGTGGTATATATCTTTGAGTTATGTATATGTTATATATGGCATGGCATGCCATGGGTACGTACTACATACTATATGCATATAGCGCCGCTCGATCCTCCTCAGCTCTGTTAGTTTGCCATTTGGTAGGATGTTGCGATTTTTTGATCTTGCGGAGTGTGTCTTTTTTTTTTTTTTTTTGGCCAACAAAATGTTGCTGCTATCCATGCAACAACTCAACTCTTGGCATGACTTGGTGGCAGGCATAGTACACAGGGAACGTGTGGGCAGTATGCGCGTCAAGAGTTTTGCACCAGATATGTACAATATATATATAGGTATAGTAAGACGAGACGGTTTGTAGTTTGTCGCGTTTGTCTTTTGGGTGCCAAGATGCGAAGACTGAGTGAGAGCGGCGAGAGGAGTCACCAAAGCTGTGAAGTCTTGTTGCCTTACGTGGCTAAGAGGTCAGGCCGTAGGTTGCTTAAGTTGTTCTTTGCAGTAACATCCTGAAAGGTTTTGGAGACTTCGAAATGAAAGAATCAGTTTTATGTTAACTATTGATAAGTTGTTGAGAAATTTCGTATGATGTGTTCCAAATTATAGTGGTTAAAATGGGGTCAAAGGCTTAAACCCCTTATTGAACCTTGAAATGTCATGGAGCAATGATGCTATTGGTATACCTACGCTGCAACTATTGTGTCAAGCATAAAAGGCTGAAGAAGGTTAAAGTCCGTATTAAGACCCAGAACTCAGAAACCATAAGTGCTTCAAGATGTCTCAAAAGTTGCGCATTATCCTCACGTTAATGGAGTTTACTGATTAATGTCATCATAAAAGAACTTTGAGGATTTGAACATTACTAACGCGTAAGGTATGTGCGGATACTAAGAAATCATCTCTTCTTGAATCTTCTACACGGACCGTTTCTACAAGTCTTTCTGCGAAGCTATTGCGATGGGTTTTTAGCCTAACATTGTACCTACTGCAAAATAAAAGGAGATCTGATCTGATCCTATACTGTGCTTAGACCGAAGTCACGACTCAAAGTCTATTTACTGATGTACCATTCGCATTCAAAATTGAGGTGGAGCACCTTGTTCTGGCTACATTCATCGGGTTGTCATTATAACTTGATATTGGGACATCCAAATCCTCTGTACTGGCTGCCGAAGCAGGGGGATTAGCCGGCTGTTGCTGGTGTACCCCTTGGAAAAAAATTTCCGTTGTGGTTTGATTCACCCCTAAACTGGAGAACAGGCGCCAACCCGGTGGCAATTCGGCCCCCAAAAAGACACCATGGTTTGATTTGTTGTAGATTGATCTTAGCTTCGAGACTCCTCTTCGAGCGGGATGGGTGGCCCTACATGGGCCTCTAGGCTCCACTTAAGAGAAAAGAAATAAATCATCATCACCTAGTTCTGTATGATTTGCACCTTTAGTGGTTTGATTTAGCAGCGATATTAGAGATCTTTATACCAAATCTCCAGGTAGGCACTCTGATCAGCTTGCTCCATTTATTACGAAGCAAATCTAATGTGTAGACTCATGTGAGCCTAATAAACAACTAGATATTGACTTTTTAACAAAATATCCTCTCTCCCTTTACCCAGTTAGTCATGCCCAATCCTCAGAGTATGTATGCAAAACTTGCTGCTAATAATTATTTTATTTTTGGAAAAGTTGGTAACAGCTCAACTGATTCACCTTTTTATTGTGCTTTTATTTATGAAAGTTATTAGTAAATCGCGAAATAAGCAAAAACAGGTGCTCATTTAACGATGATTAAAGTTGATGATCGATAATCGATGTTTTTAGGGCTGACTTCTACTTAAGCCAGTTACTCATCTCTAAAACCGTGTGGTCGGTCTTGGGTATGTCATATGTGAAGCCAATTGCAAGAAACTTTAAATGTCAGAGCCATTAAGATTTCGAATATAAAGAAGGTTCATAGAATTAACCTTTGAATTAACGAAAAAGAAAAAACTATCGCTTATACTTCGAGTCTTATTACAGTTGGTGCTTTAATACATGATTACTTTTGAATGAGTTCATATCTAATAACCTATTTTTCGATTTTTTTAAACGAATTGGTTTTTAAAAGTTAAAAATTTTTCTAATGACGTCATTGCCCTTGTTCTTCAAATCTATACTCCCCAATTAGAGTTGTTTAGAGTTTTCAATGAGAAAATTTTAAAAATGTGATAAAGTTTTGGAAGTGGAAATAAAATGTTTTGAGTTTATGCCAAGAAATAGGCGCAAAAAAAAAATAAAGTGCGGTGGAACTTTTTTTCATGAAAAAATTGATTTCTGATGTATAGAATATTTTCATAATTTTCATAAATTTCAGCTGATTGCGATGTGGTTCAAAATTTAGGTCGAAAAGGTTTTTTTAGTTCATATATTGAAAAAAAACGATAAATCGATTCCGTGGGTTGTAGGGTTGCAACGCTAAAAATTGACTTGGTTTTGTTTATTTTGAGCTTGATGAAGCTACTTTTTTAAGTGCTTATATTGAGAGTGTGGGAAAAATTCGATAAACCGATGCCGTGGGTTGTAGGGTTGCATCGATTAAAAATCGATTCGATTTTTTTCACAATTGGAATCATCTAGCTCCCAGATAATTGTTACAAGATTTTTATGAAAAAGGTTGTTTCTATTTTTCCTTTCCCCCTTTCGCCCTCTTCCTTTTCATGCTTTCTCTTCCTCAGAAATAAGTAGGCAACACAATGGACCACATGTTCTCTGGGTCATCTCGATATATTCCACTGAGCAGCCTAACTAACCTAATCTAACCTTGTATCTATTTTAGATTGCTTCTCTACAGTATTTGCTAGTTTTATGTATGTAACTATTAAACTAGTACCACAATTTCAATAAATAAATTTATGAATTTTTAATTATTGTATAAAAACTATTATTGCATCTTTTATGACATTCGCTAAAGATCATGCGTTCTGAATGCATGTTTTATCTTAGTCAAACAACCCCTAACAAAATTGAGCTCTCCGCTTTGTGTTTATTGGAATTTGGGTCAAAAGCGTTTTAAGAAACACCTGTGCTAAACTTTAATTGTTAGGCACTCAATGAGAATTGGTTCCTCTGCTGAACTTGTAGTTGTTCATGATTCATGACATGTTCCAATACTTTTGCCTCAAAAATATTGATGGCAACGAGACAAGCTAAAGAGCAAATAGGTTCATCTGTATCTGCGGGTGTGTGTGTGTTTGTGTGTATCTGTGTTTTTAACATATGTTTGTATGCGCTCTTTTAGCTTTTATGTTTGTTTGTTGTTTTTGTTGCATTTGTGGTTGCAACGTTTTGACGCGTGTTGGCAAACGAGTCAATTGTATATCCGTCGAACTGTCTTTTCTTTTCAGGCCACGAAAAGCTGCATACTACCAGGTCTCTTCTGCTTCTTCTTCTTCTTGACTGATTTTTGTTGTTTTGGTTTTTTGCAACATTGAAGATCGTCCCACTCAGACAAACAGATACATAGTATATGGTGTATATGTATATATATTTATATATGCAAGTTGACATACACACAGATACAGACACATACACCTTGAGGGGGCACCTCATCAGTTCAGTTCATTTGGACTGGGCTGGGACTCAAGAGTTGACGTTGTCAACGGTTAAAGAAAATGTCTTCGCCACAAATGCTGACGTCGACGTTGACGTAGACGTTAGCTGCGCTGCTGCTGCTGCTGCGCCCTCTCACCTTGTGCTCGTTGTTGTTGTTGCTGTTGTTATTTTTGATTCATTGATGTGCTGCGTGGATGTCGTTCAAGATTGCTTGGGCTGTTGCGTCGCCCAATATATCTATATGTACATAAAGAAACATATGTACGCGACAGTATATAGTAACGAGAGCTGCTTGAAAAGTTTGAGACTTTAGGAATTATCCTGCTGCTTCTGTCAACTACCAGCTGATAAATAATTTCGTGATTTTTGAAACCCAGGATAGATTTGATGGGCAATCTGCTTCTTCAACTTTTATGCCTAAGAAATGGATTACTGAATTTATTTGTAGTCGTACCAGTTCAAGTGACGCCAAACCTTAAAGTCACCCCAAAAGTCGTCGCACCAGAAATACTCAATAAATTCCATGGAATGAAAATGAATATGAGGCTGTTTATATTTTTAAGAAAGCTGCACTGCGACCTTAAGTATAAGTGGCTAAGGCTTTTGGTATCATCATCGGACATCGTTATCAGAACATCGTTTACATCATATTTTATATGAATATAAATGAAAAAACAAGCGTATGACCGCTTGACCGTTTAAAAGGACTGTTGGGTCATATTCAACTGCAATACACGTTAGTTTTTGCCCTGTTTCGTATCCAAATCCATTACAGCACTCCAGAGAATAAGGAACAGTGAAAACAGTGGTGCCAAGGAAGGTATGTCGGTCGAAAAGGTGCTGAACCCCATTTTTTAGGGGTGCAGGCGGTGTCATCCACATCAATTTTATTAACACTGGCGAGGAATGAAATTGACAATGGGGAACATGCACCAATGGAGGCCAAGCTAGCTTGTGGGGTCGATTACATTGATTATCTTGACAATGGTAAAGGATCAGCGCCTAGCTTTAGTCCCAGCTGGTGGATAGATACGACATTTATTTGAAGAAAAAACGATTGCATTTATCGAAGAAATACTCGAGGGCAAACAAGCGGAAACATTAGAAATTGGGTTACGAACTGCTGTCTTATGCAGGTAGCAGATTTTGGTTGAAGTGCAGGGGTCATCGCTGAAAAAATGTCTATTTTGGAACCTCGGGAAGACGTCTATTTGGAAGGCATTAAAAATTGGAAAAAACCCAGTACTCAGCACACGCACCAAAAGGAGAGATTGGTTAAAGTAAAGAGCTTTTGGTGGCGAAAAAATTTGTCTCACAAAAACTGGCTGACCTCTCGAACTTCCCTCGTATCTACTATAGATATAAAATTTTGGTGTCTGAATTTTTTGCGCCTTTGGCATTTTACATATTGTTTGGGCACATATTTAAATAGACCCAAAAAGCTAACCCCGAACACATTAACAGCAAAAAAAAAATAATAATAATATTTCAGGCATACACTACACTTGGTATAAAGCTGTGGTGTGTATAGTATGTCAGGCTGTTTTCGGGCCTTTGTTCTTGCAGTTATTGCCGCTGCGGAACGACAGTTCGCAGAATTTTGCACTGCCAAAGATCACAGACCTTCTGACCTCTCTCTGCCCTGCAAATGTCGGCTGTCTGCCATATTTGCTGTAGTCTTTTTTTTATTGTATTTTGTTGTTCCTGTTGTTGTTTGGGTACATATATATATTTTGCCAGAGCGCAGGCCGGCCGGGCATTAAAAAAAAAACAAAAAAAAAGTATCTGCCGCAGATACTACTACAATATATGCAAGTTCTAAAAATATTTTTCAACGCCAACCCAGGTCGGCCGGTCGCTTGGTTCGGTCGATCGTTGTTTGGCCGCCTGTTCGGTTTGGTCTCGTTTGGGTTAAGTATCTGTATCTGTAGCCGTATGCTTTGTATCTGTGTAAGACTAAAAGATATATGTCTTGAGAGCGCTCGTCGCCTGTTTGTGGCACAATATATTTGCTTCAGTTTTTGTTATGTTGCACATAAAGTACAAAACATTGATGATATATGTACTATATACGTACTGCCACGGGTCGTATACTTAATGGCACATTGATACACTTGACTATTGCTTTTCTTCAATTTAAACTGCTTGACCACCCATTAAGATTTAGCTTTATTACTTGGAATAGACTTGTAATTAATATGCATATGTTTCAATTCAGCCTAAAACAATATACCATGAATATAATAATAAACATATTGCAATTGCAACTGAGCAAATAAGAAAGTGCAATGGAACACTGCAAAAGTCAACACAGTTCCTACAGCAACAAATGCAACAAGAACAATTGCAATATGCCAACTGCTGTTGGCGAGGCCAAAGTATCAAATAGCCAACGACACAGATACAGATACTAACTACAACTACAACTACATAGATGCAAAAGCAACAAAAACAATAGCTACAGCACAGCTGAACATACATATACGCCCCCTTTGGCTACTACTTCCACAAAAAAAAAAATCAAGCAGTGGACTTACTTTTCAAGTGCTGTTCCTTAGATGCTCTTTGTGGATCGAACAAATATGGTATACAAACCACGTGCACTTGAGAAAGAATAGATTCATTTGTCGTCCTTTGTGTGTATAGATACAACTCTTTGTCTACTTTTCTACCCTAAAGATGGATAAATAGAAGATACAGATGGTGTTATAAGTGTCTAGCTCTTAATAAAGGCTTGCCAAAGCCCCATAATTAGCTTTACTGAGTTTGAGTTTTTTAACCATTGCATTCTTTTTTAATAACCTAAAAAAGGCTATAAATCAATAAATCCGGAATATCTAAAAAATATTTGTTTGCTAGTAAAACTTATAGTTCCTTTTGAAAGCTATTGATAAAATCATATCATATTAATAATAGTTCAGAAAATAAAGCTTTGAAAAAAAAAGATACCGATTTCTATTCCGCTAAAGAATTAAAAAATCAAAAAATAGCAGGAGTCGTATTCATATTTTTATAAAAAGATGCATATTTCTTTCAATAAGGTATAGCTTTCAAATAGATACTTGGCCAGGATAATCCCACTTTAAAACAAAGCAAACAAAAGAAAAATTTATAGAATTATATATAAAGATATAGAGTTTTCTCAGAAGAAACCGTTTACACAGATTTCTATAAAAAGATACAATTGTTTTTGAAAATAATGCAGTTTCTTACAATGAGATTTTAGAACAAATTTTAAATTTATTCTAAAAGATGAAAATCTTATAAATTCCTAATCCTGAAGCACTTAAAATTTTATTCTAGAAAATACAGATTTATTTTAGAAGATACAGATCTCAATTAAAAGAAACCATTTCTTTATTATAATGTGCAGTTTTCCATAACTCTTCTTCTTATGTCCTGTTACTCCTAGTGGAGCATAGGGCCATCAGTTTTCCATAAAAACTTTATATTTTTCCTTTGATCTAAGAAAATAACAAATGAATTAATTTCAAGTTTCTATAATGAGAGGTCCTTTGCTCCAACTAGGAAGCTAATATAGGACATTAACTATAATGAGATATAGAATTCTTTCAGAAGACGAAAATCTTACAAAAATTTCTAATTCCAAAAAAAACGCTGTTTAAACAAATAAAGAGTGGTAACAGCTACAGATTTAAATAACAAGATACAGATTACTATTAAAAGATACAGTTTTTTCTTTCGAAAAGCGAATTTACCAAAAAAAGATACAATTCTTCTGAGCTACAGAATATAACCGAAGAAGCAGTTTGAAGTTTCTATATTAAAATATACATTTCTACAGAAGTCGAAGGTATCCGAAAAATTCCTAATCCCGCGGTTACATAAAAAAAGGGTTTTAAATTGCTATAAGATTCTAAAAAACTTTTGTTAAGAGAAGACACGCTAAGATTTCTATAAAAAAATACGCATTTGTTTTAGAAAAGCCAAACAAAAATAAAATCAGTTTTCTATAACAATGTATATATTTCTTTCAGAAGACACAGTTTTTTGAAGAAAATAGCTTATGACGTCTAATCCTGCTGTAATACCAAAAATCAAAAGCTACAGTCACAAATTTCTATAACAAGATACAAATTTCTTTTAGAAGATACATGTTTCTATAAAAAGATAAATTTTTTTTTAAGATACAACTTTCTATAAAAAGCTGCAATAGACTAATCCCACTGTGATACAAAAAAAAAAAAATAAGTTCAAAAGTTGCACCAAAATTTTTTTAGAAATATTCAAAAACAAGGCACAGCTGAGCTAGATCGGAATACATACTCTATGTATTTTAATGAACGTCTCCAAAAAACTATCTTTTGTGAGTTTCAAACTGCGTTTCAACATTAAGATACTATCTATAAGAGCACAACAATATCATGCGTACGCTTCATTACAGTCACATCGAGTTGAGTTCACTTGAGCTGGAATTTCAGGCCCACGGTCTATGTGACCGACCAACTGACTGACTGACGCTTGGACGCACTGACTGACTTTGTCTAGCAGACCGTCACAAAGTTATCGCATAGATTCGTCATGCCAGCTCATTGTCAGTCGTACTCGACGTCGCCGTCGTCAAAGTCGACGTCGCAGTCGTCGCATTGTTGCTGCTTGAACTCTGACCAGCTGACCTTCATTGAACCCTTTTTGCGCTGTGTGTGCTGGCTTGGCCGGCCGTCTAGTTATCGCAAAGTTTGTTGCTGTGTAAAGTACAACGCAGCGGCAGCACGCGAAGAGAGCATGCCGGAGAGTGAGCGATATACAGATTGCATTCTCTCTCTCTGAATACAAACTGCTGCATTGCTGATAAAGCCTGTTTGTTGCGTGCTCTTTGTTTGCTTCAAACGCTCTTAAACATTTGTTTAGCTTGGCGGCAATCGCAGCTGATTTTGTATGCGCTCTTTGTAGTGGCGCTCTCACTTGCTCTCTCCGCTTGCACGTGTCTTTGCGTCTATGTGTGTATCTGTGTGTGTGTGTGTGCTCCAAGTATCTTTTGGGGGGTTCAATTTTCAGCGTACAACTTGTACGCCTGCAGTTGGGTTTGTGTTTGCGCTGCGAGTCGTTCGGAGCATGCGAAACGCTCGTCAAACTTTGAGATACATCTCGTATTCGGTATTTTGTATTCGTTAACGTCGTGTCAATGCGCGCGCAAATTGTGATTGTCGTTGCTATCCGTCGGATGCGATCAAGTGTTTGCACTTTATTTTATACGAATGATTGATTCATTGATTGATTAAATGTAAGAATTTGTTAAAAGCACTTAAAAAAATGTGGCACTAAATTAAGTCAGCGTTTTAGTTATTTTGCAATGCCGCAAAGGCATAATTTGTTTTAAAGATTCGTTTTGGCAAAGTGTTGTTAACTAAAATGTTCTTATTTTATTTCAGATATTTTAACAACAAAACTCAAGTGTCTAATGACAAATTGACACGCTAAGCGTTACAACAAAAGCAACTAGGTAAAACTTGTGCGGCAGCTCAATAATAAACACAACACAGCAGTGAATAGATATAGATACAGATACAGATAAAAATACAAATTGTTAGCAGAATGCTGCGCACGTGACTTTTAATTAATGAAGCAAAGTGTGGCAAAAGCAAAAATCAAAAAACGCAAAGAAACAATAAAATAACAAATAAGAAAAGCTAAAAATAAAATTGCATATTAAAAAGTGTAGTTGTTTTTTGTGACATAAAATTTTTTATGTGAACGCCAAACGTTAAAAAATTTATAGCTTAAATTAAAAAGTAAAGCATTAAAAATCAAAAATCAACATTCAAAATTAACTATTGAAAAAAAAAAAAAACAAAAAACAACACAAGCATGAAATACAATATCTAAAGGTTAAAGATACACGAAAACCACACGCAAGTGTCGCGAGTAAATAACCAATATTAATAACAAGTGTGTCTGTGGAAATAATTATAATTAAACAGAAAATATATATACAGCATATATATATAAAAAGGCACTTAAGGTTTATAACTTTATATACATTTTTTATGTATATTTGTTTATATGCAGCGCCGGAAATTAATTTAATGCATTAAACTGCAAACGCTGCACAACCGAAATACAAAACAAAAGTAAATAATTAAAAATTTTAAGTTATACAACACTAAACGCTCAACAACAAATAACAGGTTCATTTTGTACGCACATTAAAATAATTATAATAATAAAAAAAAAAGCAAAGCAAAAAATATAAACAAAATAATTTAAATTTTAGCAAAAAATATTTAAATATATATACTACAAAAACAAGTGCAAAACAAAATATAAAAAAAAAAACCGCGTTGTAATTCTTTTTTCTGCTATGCTACTTTGTCAAACTTCATGACAAATTGACAGCAGTTACTTCAACAGCAACAACAACAACAATATATACTAAAACAACAACCAAACAACAACAATAACAACCAACAACATCAACAGGTGTAACAACAAAAAAAATACAGCCAAAGTCGTCATCGTTGGCGGCAATCAACGTAAAGCAGTCAAAAGGTAAAATAAATTGTAGTACATACGCGTATATATAACATATACATAAAAAAAAGCTGTTTAAATATTTGATAGCCAAATCGACCTTAAATTGTCTCTTTTTTTTTTAACTTTTATAAAATTTTCTAAATTCTTTGTAATACAATGTTTGCAATTTGAATTTCTCTATGGCTTATTAGCAATATATAGAATTTATTACTTTATTTATATAGATGGTTAATATTTCCATAGAACTTATTCATTAGTTTATTATTGCTGTTGAACAAAAAGTTAATTTTTTATTGCTAAATTTTTTATATAAATTATATTAAACGAAAAGTTGCTATTTAAAGCATTTTATTTGGATTCAATTTTGACAAATGACGCGTTGAATTTTGATACGTCACAGACAAGGTCTGTTGCTGAATTATAATAAGTTTTTGCTACTTATAAAGTCTAATTAAATTAAATGTTTATATTCTGTACTTTGGGTTGGGTTCAAGGATATACAATCAAACTTCCACAATAGCGAACTAAAAGGAATTTTTGCATATTACAAATTTTTTTCAAGCACAACTTGCCTAATCATGAACTTTTTCGTATTTTTTTCAAGTACACTGCTCTAATGATATCCTTACGAATTAAAATAATTATGATTAAAAAAAAAATAAAAAATATATATCGGCGAAAAAAAGTAAAGCGTGCCACTTTCTTGGTTGACCTCTTAGATTTTTATGATTTTTACATATGTGATAGACCTACCAGATAATAGTAACCAGTAGTGCTGGAAGTAACATCGATGTTATATCGATGCATCGATGTTTTTTATTTTTTTCCGATCATCGATACTTTTATTTCGATTTTCGATTACCACGTCGCAGAAAAGTGTCAGAAAAGTTAAAAAAAAAGAAAACAAATCTCAAATGTTTCGAAATAGTAGGGTTGACCCAATTTTGGCACTGCGACAATATTTTAATGTCGAAAACTTAGATTCAAGCATGTGCCCGTTGAATTACTGGAAGGTAAAAAATTTTTTGTTATAACATGTGACAGACCCCTTATGGACTATGGGCAGCTGAATCCGAATATCCAAATTATCTCGATTTATGGGATTTTTTGGTGGTTATCCATAATCCATGTGTGAAGGAGTTTTCTGGACTTCGGATTCGGCTGCTCAAAATCCATAAGCGATGCCTCTGTCACCTATTAAGTTTACACCACTTTTTTCTGTGGCCTGTATTATCTTTTGCTTTCGTTGTATAACCTTTTGGATTTTTATTTATTATTTCTTTGCTTATTTTTGTATGAAATGTAATTAATTTTGAGATGTATATTATGAAAACATAGTTATCTCTTGGTTTGTTTGTTAATTCCATTTTATTATTTGAAAATACTCATACAACCAAACCAAAAGATGACCGACTCTGAATTAATTTAAGCATTCAAAAAATGTCCGCCACATGTACTTCGATGTATCGAAAAAAATATCGAACCAGCACTAGTAACCCGGAAGATTTTTATTGAAAATTCCGATTATTTATTAAGTTATCGATAACTGAATATTGCATTTTTTATTTTTAGACTTTCTTTTGAAAATCGATGGAAATTTTTTTTTCTATGAAAGATAAAATTTTTGAATTTAAAAAAAAAATTTGATTTGACAAAAAAAAAAATTACATTTTTTTTTAAACACTTGTTTTTAAAAATTTTTTATAAATTTAAATTTTAAAATTTAAAAATGATTTCCCAAAAGAAAGAGTTAATGCCATTTTATGCGCGTAAATTCACTGCGGAAACCAAAAAATAAAAAGTTATTAACTCCTCCGCCCTATGCTCCTACTAAGAGCGGTTTCTTTACTTTATATATTCCGCATATGTATTGTACTTAACCAAGAGAATAATAATAATAATATCTTCTATAGTTAAGGAAGTTATGCTTATTGTAATGATGGCACCTCGCATGGTCGCCTTAGTAAACAATACCTCGAAAAATGAAAATAAGCAGAACTCCTCGGCTTCACTAATTTTCGGTGATATATTTTAGACTTGCACTTTCAACTTAACGAGTAAGATCCGGCCAGCTTTTTACCAAAAAGTTCAGGACGACAGGCAAAAATGTCCGTCTGTCTGCTTTGTCTTTTGGTCTGTCGCTCTCTTTTTTCATTGACTATCCATGGCTGCCAAAAAAGGAAGAAAAGTTTTTTAAATCGGCTAAAAAGATAAATCCAAAAACTGCACACAAAGATTTTTAAAAAGTTATGATGCCGAGATAAATAAAAATGCGCTGACAATTTTATTTTTATCACAACTAAACAAAAAAAAAATGTTTAACGATGTCATTTATATTTTCAATAACTTTTTTGTAGCCTATAAATAAAACTGGGGTATCCCACAACAGTTTCCACTATTAATTTGAAAACTTTGCTACTTAAAAAATCTATGGGCCAATATTTTGTTACCTGTTCAGCTATATCCTTTGAACTCCTTTAGCGTAGCAGACCCTCTAAACAAGTTAGTTGTAAAACTTTTAGGAGAAAAGCTATAGACCCCAAAATTGAATGTAGACTCTTGGACTAAAAGGGTATCCGTAAATTGTGCTATGCAAATCATTCTTTTTGTATTACCTATAGATGTAGTGCGAATTTTATTAGAATCGGCAAAACGCGTCAGAATCGAATGTGGAAGTTAAGGAGAGTATATAAAGGATGGTATATTATATTTTTGACGCTAACAAAGCAGTCATTTTCTGCAATATACAAGTTAAAATGATCTAAATGTGTTTTTTTTTTTTCAAGAAATTTTTGATTGCCAAATTTTGTTAAGACAAAGGAATGTCTTATAAACTTTTTTTCGACAGAATGATCCTTATTGGCTATATGAAACATAGAAACACGTGTTTTTACAAATTTGGTGTGTTGGTTTGATATCTTTAGAATCAAAGTAATTATGGCTTTAAATCTTTTAGGTTTTTTTTCTAGGTGCTATGTTATAGCCTTATGGGAACTGTATAATATAACAAAGCATAAACTGGGGGCAAAGGTTTGGTTGCTCTATCTCTATCCCAGAACTAGATGTTTAGACAGACGGACGGACGGGTTTGCCTAGATAAATTTCTTTATCCTGCCGACCATTTTGGTAACTTTGGGTGTTCTCCGATATCTTCATCTCTACGTTAGATACATTTGCAGAGACTTAAACTATCCATTACCTAAAGGCACAGGCAGTGGCAGATCCACGGGGAGTCTTCGGGTCAGGGACCCCGACCCCCCCACCAAAAAAAAAAAAAAAAAAAAATTGGAAACATGGGTTGACAGTTTTTTGCGATCTCTGATATACATATATACACTTCGAAATGAAAACCCCCTATAACCAAATCCTAGATCCGCTCCTGGATACAAGCTATAAAAATAAACTATTAAATGATATGAAAACCATACAAAATTTAAATAAACTTAAATATTTGCTTACAATTACTTTGCTTACAAATACTTTACTGAGCAAATAATTTGATAGTTTTTTTTTATCGGCTATTAATATCATTAATATACCTAGACTGGATTACTAAAATAGAGTAAAAAATATAAAAAGTGTAAAGTAATTCATCTGTTGTTGCTTGAATTTCAAGTAAAGATGACCCAAAAATCAACTATAAAAATTTTGTAAAATATGACCCAAATATACACTATTAAAGTTTTAAAGAACAAATTTATCCAATTATTACTTAAGGCGTTTTCCGCTTTAAAAATGTTTAAGAACGTTTATTACTCTTAATAAAAGATTTTCATTTATCTAAGATACACGAAGCTGCCTTCTGTGCGAAGTTTATCTTAAAGTTACCCTAGTTGTTGTAAAACGGTTAACAACAGGAAAATAGATTTTTATTGCGAAGATATGAATCATTCGCCTCCTTAGGCAAGACTTTAATAAAAATATAATTAAGTAATACTTTAATATAAATATGTATATGTATGCCAGCAGGCCCGTCGAGAGGGGGTGGAAGGGGGAATTCCCCCCGGGCCCGGAGTTTTCTCAGGGGCCCGATGTAATTACTGTCGTAATTCAAGCTAAAGGTGTAATAGAGGGGCCGTTCCATTTTCCCCCCGGGCTCGGATTTTCTCTCAACGGCCCTGTATGCCAGTGATCAAACAAGTCCAATATCCTCAGGCAGTTTTTGTAAATTTCAGAGAATTTTAGGAACCAAGCAGTTGCTCTCGCAGATCCTGTGGCACAATTAAAATAAGTCGCCTGTATATTTTTTCACAATTATAAAGATAACATAGCCATTAAAACAAAAAAACCTGAGATCCGAACACGGCGTTCGAAAAAAACCCCAGCGTTTTGACATTACCTCAAAAAAACCTATTAAACGAGGTATTTTGTAGATTGTCTCAGAACATGCTGGGATTTTTTGGACTTCAGATTCGGATTCCGCAGATATTATCGAACACACTGACTCAAAAATTATTATTTATTGGGTGTTTTGAAATCATATCATAACAAAGACACACAAAAAAAAAACAGTTTTCGGTTTTGGAGGTTAGACCATGTTTAGTAAAAGTATGTCGCTGAATCCGAAACTAAGTTCCCTATAAATCCCAGCACTTCAGGGTTCTGATATAACCTCAAAAAACTCCCTCTGTTGCTGACATATATGATTATAGGCTTCAAGATAACTACTTTTTTTTGGCATCGGAGACTATGTTTAGTAAAAGTTTTTTGTGTCGCTGAATCCGAATCCAAGTTCCACAACCAAATTCCAACATTTAAATTTATGTTGCGTTTAGGAGAGAAAGGTGATCGCAGGAATTTGGGTTTTAGCAAGTTGTGGAAAGTTTACAACATTGATATGAAAAAGTTGTGAGCATGAGAAACGCTTTAAAGAGCAGTCCTATCTCTATTTTGGATAATACAAGTTTGCTGTTCTTCACGGCTATGGTGATCAATTCCCAGCGTGACTATCATTGCCTTTCGCCTTATTGTCGTTAAAATTGTAATAAATAAATCATAAATCAAAAAAAAATAAAAAAAATTGGATATCATAAAGACAGCTTAATTACCCGAACTACGCCAACCAGCAATTACACAGTCATTTTATCTACCCATCTGCATATCCTTTAACAGATTCCTTATTACCCATCCACAGCATCAGCTGCAGAGACATAAAAAATGCGCGCTTCATATGACAACTATATTTATCAAACATGCACCTTATAGAGACAACATATTTAAAGGCCAGCAGAAAGAGTCATTAACAATAACCACTACATAAAACAAAGATAAATTAACTAACAGCATAAATGTTGGAAGAAAAAGAAAAAAAAAAAAAAAGAGCTAAATGCTATTGGTCAGTTGGTTGCCGGGTTATTTGCTGGCTATTTGCCTGGTTAACTAAATGCCTAAGCATTGGCTTACAATTACCAACTTAATTGAAAAAGCGGCAAAGAGTTTATATAGAGAAAAATACTGCAAAAAAAAATAAGCATTAAAAAAAAACTTCATAACTAATTTTGTATGATTTTTTTTTTATTTTTTGTATTTCCTGTCTTTGCAGTTGGCCAAGAGCGCGAGAGAGACAGCGAGACTAATAGAAGACAGCGACGAAGACGACAAATTGAATCGGTGCGGTGCGGTTTGACAATATGTTGAACCCATAATGAAGGAAATTGATACTGAGACTACAGTAGTATGGCCAGCTTGGTGTTATTCCGGTAAGTTTACACAGAAGACAGACAGACAGACAGACGGACCAATAGACAGCGCTACAGACATCTAAGCACTTTTTTTTTCACTACCCTATAACCAAAAATTTAAAAGTACATTTAGTTAGTGCAGAAAATATGTTGTATCTAATATTTGGAAGAATATGAGCTAAACTTAATGAACCTTGTAAAAATTCCCGTGAGCTTTGGTTCGTGTTTTATGAATTAATATGAATATTTCAGGTGGATAAAGCGGAATACTCTTTCAAAAAATTATAGAAATTCTGCCAAGCGCTGTCTTAAATATTTTCCGGCGGATTGTCGTATAAAAAGGCTAAATCTGCATTGCGTTAGGGGCTCCAGCACCTGCTTGCTACACGCATCAACTGCATTCGGCAGAAAGTTGCTTAGTATTGAAATATATTTTCGTATCTTCAACTCCATTGAGATACAGTATTTGGTCAAATTTTTAATTTTTTTTTTTGTTTTTTCTGTTTTTTTGAGACCCTAAAACTTGGCAGAGTTTTTGGTTAATTTAATTTTAAAAAAATCTCTCAAAATGTCGACCCGCGATTTCTCCACTTGGGAGCGGAGGAATTATCAAAAATTGTTCCTTTATGCTTACCTATACCATAAAACGATACTCCATGCGTTCACTCTAGCCCTTAATCTTTGTTAGCATAAAAAATACGGCTTTCAAAATACATCGTGTGAATATAAACTTTGACCCGCCATCTTGGATAGGATATTCAACAAAATCAGCATATAAAACCGTTGACTTTCCATTACCGACACTTGGGAGGGTTATTTCCCGAAATCCGTAAAACGGGGAATTTTTCAAAATTAGCAAATACAAATTTTGTCACGCCATCTCCACTTGGTTGGGAAATTTTTCAATACATGGAAGTCGAATTTTTCTAAATCCCTAAATACAAAATTTTGACCCGCCATCACTGCAACTTGGTGTAAAATTTTCTGCAATTTTTAAAAACGCAACCAAAAAACTTAAAAATAAAGAAACTGATAGCCAAAGAGAAGAGCTTGATGTGATTAATAAATATGTAATTGTTTCCAAGCCATTTCTTCGAAAACGTATAAAAACGGCGAATAGTGTGGGATCGGGAAAGGAAATTCGAAACAGATATTAAGTATAGGTACCGGCCGTTCGTCCCGCACCCAAACGGAATTTTTTAAGCCACTCTCTAGCACCCTCTGTATTAACAAGTAAATACAAAAATTTGGAAAATCATGAAGAATTATTTTATCAGATCGGTAGGAAGCATTATAGAAACATTTTTTTTTTACAACTCAGCTTATTTTTTTTGCAAATTTTTAATAATATAAACAACGTTCTAAAAATTTTTCCCCCCAAAGTTCATCTTTCTTCAATATGCTACCAGAAATAGAAACTTTTACTGGTAGCCAAACAAATTTCTTCCCAAAAAGCAAAATTTTCTGTATTTTAACATTTGTGTAGTTTCGAAAAAGTATTTAAAGGCAATTTATAGCAGTAGATTTGAATATGGTATGCTTTCTCTGGAACGCCCGACGCATAATGTGGGACTAACTCAAAATAGTTTATTTTTAAAAGTATTTTTCCAGTCACCACGATTTCTGTGAAACTATTTTACCAAATCATCTGTTTCTTTTTTTTTTTTTAACTTTTTTTAATAATGATTCGAAGCTATTGAACGATATTCCCAATAATTTTTCTTTAATTAGATATAGTTTCCTTGAAAATGTCCTTTTTTCAAAAATTGGCACTGCCTACAAAAAACAAAGATTTTTTGCGATTATATATATATTGTAATGGAAATCTCTATCTGCTCTATCACTTTTTCTATCTTAAGTCATCTTGACTTGCCTCTTTGAACATCTTTGACCAATTCTGAATCGTGAATCCTAGTTTCCGGCCAATTCGTGATGTGAGTCGGTGCATATCATTAAAAACTTAACCCATCGGGCTAAAGACGCGGATTAGTTAAAATATATTTTTTCACTGTTCTATCTTTTTAAGAGTTCTTTTCAAGTATCTAAGGTCAACTGAGCTTTTTTTAAACCCCTTTGAATAAGTAAATAAAAAATGTTTGATTTCACGATTTCGGTTAAGCTGTTGGAAACATATCTTGGTCACCTCCAGCTACTGCAAAAAAAAAACAATTAGAGAGAAGGACCATAACTCCGCTAATCCTAATATAAAACTTAATGCATTAATTCAAAAAAAAACTGTTCTATGCCATGCAAAAATCATAAATATGTATCCATTTTCCGCGATGATAAGTCCTTAAACAAAGGGCTTAATAATAATTATGATGATGAGAAAACGAAGAGCATAATAATAATTCTTCATAGTGTAAAGTTGTTGGTTCACAGTTTTCACTTACTTTAGAAATATTGACAGAGCTTCAGCACTCAAAGCAATTCTTAAAAACGAAAGAAGAAGAAATTAAAATCAAAAATTAAAAAAAAAACCAGCGAAAGCGTTAGAAATTTCGAAACCCGTGAGAATTTCGTGCTCATGAAAGAATCCCGCCTATTCCGCACATTTGGTCTTCTTACAGCAAACTCAAGGTCTTCCTACGGAACAGTTTCGGGATCGTCAAAATTTCGGGATCATGTATTCCACACACTTAAAATCCATTTTTGCGTTCTACCCATGCAACAGACTCACGTTCTTTCTAGGGCAAGAGTTCCGGAACCGTGAGAATTTCGGGATCATGAACTACGCATACTTTAAAATCCATTTTTCCGCCTTGCCCTTATGTTAGACCCACGCTTCTTCCAGTTCCGATTCCCTCTCTAGTACAGAGTTTCTAATAGTCGGTTTGCATTGTCGCTTTATTCTCTTCATTTATCACATTTATTTTTACTGCTTCATAGACAACAACAATAGCAGACAACAGAAGGCAGTAGCTGGGGGAAGCAAAAAAAAAGAAAAAAAAAAAAAATAGGTGTTGAAAGTTCAACTATCGTTTTACTCTTTGTTGTATTTTTCATTTATTTGTTGTGTCCGTTTGTTTGTTTATTTCGGTTTGTATTTCTTTTGGCCGTCATTTGCACACCTTCCGTTAAGACCTCGTTTCTCATTGTTGTTGTTGTTGTTGTTAGTGGCTGCCCAGCAGCTACTGCCACTTGGCCAACAACCAGAGCTGCCCCGCAAAGAGCGACTTAACCAAAGCTCCAACTTCAGATACAGATACAAATACAGCTCCCCAGCTCCAGCTTCAACTTGAGTTTGTTGCCTGTAAATTTGTCGCTTTTTGCGGCTTCGTTACGCTGTCAAATTGTTGTTGTTATTGTTGTTGTTAGGTGTGATATTTTTCATTTTGATACATTAATAAGATTGACTTGTTGCTTATTATTATTGCTTTCTATATCATATATAACCTGTGTATCTGTATCTTATGAATGCCCAGCTTTGTCTGTTTTCAGGCTTCATATCTTGACTGCTCCATGATGTCATGGCATGTCTCACCTTTGACTTTTCGGTTGAGTCCGGTGCTGCGCATGCAAAAACGAGAATTTCAAGCAACTCAACATGCAAGCTTAGAAGTAACAGGAAAAAAAGCTACAAAGCTAAAGATACAGATACAGATACAAATACACAAACTTTTTTTTTTTAATAGGTGCATGACTTTAGCCAGATTTGGCATTCATATTATGTACAAGTAGTTTTTTTTTTTTTTTTTGTGATTTTTTGTTCGAATGCCGTCTCAAAGTTTAAATTAAAAATTTTAGACAATGCGCTTAGCTTAGTATAAATTTTGTTGTTATCAAAAATTAAATCTTGTATTATGAAAAAATTATGACAATTTGTTAACGATTTTCTCAGCTGCACAAAAGATTTCAACGCCTTGAAATTAATAACAAATGTCATTTGGTTTTTTTGCTATAATGCATTGAGATACTTTCAATCAAAACTAAGCGGAGAACAACTGAGTATTGTGTTTTTTTTTTTTTGATTAAAGTTCAAAGTAGTATTTAATAGTATAATAAATTAACACAAAAAAAAATATGTATCTATAGTTGGTCATAGAACTTTTTTTGTTGTCTTCAAAGTTGTTGTTTTTTTTTTTTTTTTGTATAACTCATGGATACAAATTAGCGTTGATTTCGAGGAACCTTTAAAAGTTCATTAGATTTGATTGCACGCATAACACAAACGTCTGCCGCGTTTTTTTTATGATAAATTTATCTAATGTGATTATAAACTTTAAATAAAATTAAACTGCAAGCTTTTAAAAAAATCATATAAAGTAAGGTTTAAAGCTAAGAAGTTTGGGTGCGGCTTTGTAAACCAGTTCCATGTGGATTAAGTGTAAGTAAGAAAGTGCTTTGGGTAGTACTCAATATTGCTAGTTCCTCTGGCGGCTTAAGAGTCTTATCAGTTTATCTGGCGAAGAGCTTGAGAGATAAAAAGTTAGTTCTTTCCATTAAAGGCCCATACGCAGTTCGATAAATTTCGCACGGAATGACAAAACTTTATATAAAAAAAAATCCCATTTGGGATATCCCTTAAGTCTACAAAAAACGGATCCAGTATTTGGTCTTGGGGGGAGTTTTTCACTTCGAAGTGTATATAACTATATCAGAGATATAGATATCGAGATATAGATATCAGAGATATAGATATCAGAGACATAGATGTCAGAGATATAGATATCAGAGATATAGATATCAGAGATATAGATATAAAAACTGTCAATCCATTTTTTCAACTATTGGGGGAGAGTCCGGACCCGAAAACCCCCATGTATCCGCCACTGGTTCAAAATTAGGTTCTTTTTTGAAAATGTTAAATTTTTCGAAATTTTTTGTTTGTAAGTCTATATTTAAAACAATATCTTGCTGCATCTCTGTATCTTTTGAATATGGGCATTGCTATTTTGGCGTGACGTTATGTTTGTAGGTCGTTGTTTATATTGACGTATCAATTAAGTAGCAAAAAATAATAACAATCCGTGTTACAGATTAAAAATTAGAGACAAAACTACTCATGGCGTTACGTTACAAAAACTAAAAGTGGGTTTTAAATATCTACGAATCGGAAAATTCTTTGTATATATAACTACATAATGCTAGTTAAGGTTGCAAGTTTCTAAATCAAAAAAAAACATTTTCTCTTTTTTTTTGTCTTAGTAGCTGGCGTGACGTTACAAATATTTAGATTTTTTCACCATCTTTTTTTGAAACGTTTAAGCTGAAGAAAAACATTAACTTTGGCTTTTACATTAAAAAGTTTAATAATGTAGTTATATAAAAAATAATGATGATATAGGGTGGGTCATCTGTTGGTTTGTTTTTTAATTTCATTTCATTCGTATATTTCCCAACAAAATTGTAAAAATGTATGTACCAAATGTAAGTTTGAAACTACTCATTTATGTATGAAAAATAATATCGTATGCGAACATCGTAATTTTCGATGACCCATCTGGTTGTTGATAATGGTCAGTGGTATTCAAATGTGTAAATGCAGATCCGCATGAAAAATTCAACGCAAAGTGATCGTAGTAAGGTGTAATTCTTGCGTCGATGTCCCGGCGACTCGTCGAGACTGGCCTGAACTATCTTTTTTCACAGAAGGACCATTTTCATAGTACGCCTTTACAACTTTTACGCGTTGTTCGTTTGCTAAACGATCCAAGACTAAAATAGAGTAGTTTTGAACTGAAATATTGTCGAAGAGCATCCACTTTGGACGGGTTTGTTCCAAGCTGTGATTGTTTAACAACCAAACCAACAGATGGCCCACCCTGTATAATAATACAAAAATTATAATTAGAAAATACTTAGAAAACTTTAATAAGCATTGTGAGAGGCTATTGAAAGATTTTTGCGTTGGTCCCAGGACTATTTTTTATTTTTTTTTTATGTTGATCTGATCGAGCTAAGGGGCTGCATTCAAAGTGATGCAATAGGAAAAGGTTTGGTACGCTTAAAAATATATAAATATCCCTTTGTGAACAAGTTATAAGTTCTGATACTTAGTAAAAAATACCTGTCCAATTATTTTATAAAAGCTTCTAAATGCTCGGAAGCAACTTGAGGCTACATATGTATGGGTACATAAGTTTCTTTGATTTTATATCTTGTATGTACATGCATACATGTATGTGCTCTGGGGTTAAAGTGAATGCTTTGGCTCAAACAAGCGCCTTTGCTTGTCAGTCTTTGAAGCCAAAATTTTTTTTTTTTTTTTTTTGCTGTTTATATTTTTTTTATATAAGCAAAAACCCAAACAAGTTAGAGTTAACATTAAATTGGCAAGTGCTTGCAAATTAAGCATTCAGCATGCAAATTTTCATTAAATAAAAAAAAAATACCTTACACAAATTAACGCATGTGTGCGTGTTTGCGCGAGTTTGGTATAATGAATGCTTAAAAGCCACAATTTCAATGCGCACAGTATTTTGTTGTGAGATGCCCTGTACATAAAGGATAAGGGGTATATAAACTTGGTTGAAAGAATATTTTTTTGCGTTGAAATGGGAAATGGGCTACTTAAAATAGAAGATTAAGTAAAAGACTAAGCTGAAATTGAAGATTGGTATAAGCTGTCAAAAAATATTCTTGCTGTTTACCAACTCCTAAGATAATGTATCTGTACGATCTTGAAACAAGAATTTTCCAAATTGAGTTTATTTTATTTATAACAAGTACTCGCTTATCTATTATCATTTTAGCAGATAAAATGAAGAGAAGGCGAAATTTTCCTAAATTTTTGGAGAGCATACGGCGGAATATATTTTAATAAATATCTTGGCGAGTTTTATTAAAATAAAATTAGCCTAAACGCCCAGTATCCTAGAAATATACATATGTCTTATTTTTTTTATGCTCAATAAATTATCATAAGCAAAAATATTGTTTTTTATTGTTAATTTTTTGTAGTTAAGCCAATTTAAGAGTTTTCTGTGATATGTTAAAGATTTAAAAATTTTTAATGATATGAGTAGTACAATTTATTTCAAACACTAAAAAATTTTTTTTAATGATTCCTCTTTAAATTGTAGAAACAGTCCTTAAATCGAATAAATAATATGTACTAAAAAATATACTTGTATAATTCATTTATAATTAGTTGTTATCGCTATTTATGTTACGAAATATTTTACTTGTTCTTCAAATATTCAAACATTGGGAATTTTAACTGTTTCGTTATTCAGATATTTTTTCTAAGAATTCGAAATGACACCAGTAAGCCCTAAAGGCCCATACGCAGCATGCAAAAATTTCGCACGAAATGTCAAAACTTCATATAAAAAAAAAATCCCAAAAAAGGGATTTCTTTTTTTTTGTATAAAATTTTGACATTTGGGCCTTAAGGAGTAAAATAAAAAAATAAGTTGAAAAATTTGGAAGTTGTTAAAAATCTATGTAAAAATGTGTACGCCTTTTGTCCAGAAGATTCAAAAAAATCCATCTAATCTTAATTTAAAAAAATTGAGACATCCAGCACTTAAATGCCATATAAAAATTGCAAGTGAAACCATATCGAATTGGCAAAATAGATTCAATAGTGCACGTAGTTTAAACTATAATAATTTTTTAAATATTCTTTGATATTCTTAGATTATATTTAAGCCAATTTATTTTTTATTATTTTTATTTTGATAGATATTTTTAATTAGTTTTTTCCGAATCAAGCAGTATGCACCACTCAAAACGAATTTTTGGTATACGTTCACGTTGTTCAGGTCTTAAGGCTCTTAATGGGATATCCCAAATGGGATTTTTTTTTTATATGAAGTTTTGTCATTCCTTGCGAAAATGGGCCTTTACTCATAGCTAAATTAAATCGAAAGGTGTAGAGTAGAAAAATATGATAACAAATCGATAGCAAAAAATATGAAATTGTTTTTGTTTCTCGTTTTCCGGAGCACGGGCGATTATCTTAAAATTCCTTCACCTATATGGATGCTTATTTAATTTTTGAAAGTTTAGAGTATATAATAGTCGCATTGTTCCAAACACTTAAAATATTGGTGGTTGTCAATATTACGGGTCGACCGGCAATTCAGCGACTCATTTTGACCGGCTCAAATAAGGAAAAACGGCAACACAAATGAACGCCCAAATGGCCGACAAGTGCCGATAAAAAAAAAAAGTATAAAAAATTAAAAAAAAAAAAATAAACAGTATCGACGAGCAAAATAATAAAAAATATAAAAATAAAACCAGCAAAAACAACAACTACAACAACTTGGTAGGTACCCAATGCTGTTAATGATGATGATCATCATCAATGGCGACATCATTATGATGTTGATCATGTCGATGATGATGGCAGATCAGGCAAAATTAAAATGCAAAACGAGTCAGTCGCCAAACGGACAAACAGACAGCAAGGTAGACGCACAGACAGAAAGTCCAGGGAGTCAAAGGCAGCGATTGCGCTTTTGGAGCCCTGCTTGGAGGGCTCTCTGCGACGCGCCGCATGCTACCAGACCAAAAAGTGCCTCCTCAGTGGCCCGGCTAATACAATATCAATATGCATTATAACCTTTTGTCTGTTGGTAGTTGTTGTTTTCTTCTACCTTTGTTGCTTTTTATAGCTTCGTCTTCAGTTCACCTTTTTTTTTTAGCGTTTTCACTTGGTAGTTTGTTTTTTGCATGGACCAAAACCTTTTGGAACCTTTGACGCGAACTTATGCCCTTGCCCTGCTTGATTGCTATTGGAATGCTGACTACATAAAACAACTGGTATCCCAACTCGCCAACTTTGACTCTTGACTGGAGAGTAGCAGATACTGCGAGACAAAAGCAAAGCAATCATTTCTTATGCACTCACAAGGGGTAGCATAGACAGTTTTAGGAAGTTTGCAATGAGCAGTGAAAAGTGAAAGCAAATTTGTATGTACTGCTAAGATAAGTTTATCATCTAAGGCTGCCAGATAAGTAGAGTCAAGTAAAAGCTTAAGTGTCATCTTTGGTAGTAATTAGAATGCAGATAAACTTATCATCTGTTTGTCTAAGATGAGTGGAGGAAAGTAAAAGCAACATCTGCAGATTTATATTTGTCAATTATGAGACCATCATCTACAGCTCTCAGATAAGTAGCGGAAAGATATCAGATATATGCAGATATCTGACTGTACATAAACTCATCATCTCTTTCTTTGAGATGAAAAGTTGAAAGTAAAGACAGTCATCATAGTTCGGAAATAAAACCACAACTGTTACTTCCGAAAAGGAAGTATAAAATATAAAATCATCATCTATAGCTTCCAGATAAGTGAAGGAAACTAATAGCTATAACATCAGCGTATGTCGATCTATGACGGTAGATAACCTTATCATCTGCTTATTTTAGATTAATAGAGAAAAGCTTAAGCAATCTGCTTTATTGAAAATGAACCTCATCTTATACTTTCGAAAAAGTTAATGTAAACTTTGTTTATAGATCATAGATAATATTATCATCTATAGTAAAAAAAAAAGCTACAACTATAAGCTATATCTTATAAACTATAAGATAAGATTATCATCTATAATTAAAAAAAAGAAAGCAAGTGCTAGTAAAAGCTTTATCACAACGGGCGCAAGGTCTCCGGCTGATCTCGGCCTTGTGCTAAGCTGTCTAGCTAAGCTAACCTAAAGTAACCTAAAAGTTTGATCATCATCTTCTGTTGTTATTGCATTGTAGATCAAATTATCATGTGCTTTTGTTAAGCTCAAGCATCGTCTATTTGGGTCTAAGATGGCTGACAAATTTGTCATCCGCTTTTCTTAGATGAGTAGAAATTTGAGATGTTCGTAGTAGACGAAAATAAATAATCTCTTACTTTCGTAGACCTGTATAAAGAAATATTATATATAAATTTACCATCTACATTGCTCCAAGAATAGTAAAGGAGAGTACAAGCTTAAGCATCTCTTTATGTAGATCTTAAGTTAAAGAAAACATATCATTTATTTTTCTTAGATGGAAGATAAACTCTATTAATTCTATAATATATAGTTTATTAGAAATCATAGGGAAAACGAAAGTTTTGATCATCATCTTTTAAAGATGTACTTGTACATCAAAGATAAACATTAAATAAAGTTAAATAAAAGCTAAAGCATCATCGCATGTAGTTCTCAAATCTAAGAAGAATGAATTATCTATTTCTTCTACATGGAAGATAAACTCTATTAATACTATTATGTATAGTTTATTAGAATAGTATAGGAAAATAATAGCTTGATGATCAACTTTTAAAGATATTAAATTAAAGCTGAACAAATTATCTCTCTTCCTAATTAGGGACTATTAGAATTGATGCAATTGATCTAGGGTCCACCCTAATTTTTTTTAAATATGAAATTGCAAAGAACTTTAATCAATTTAATTTTTGTTCTCAGACGGACGCTTCAACATAATATATTCCAACATAGTCCGATCTTGACTAAGCAAGTTTGGGCTAATCTAAACTCGGCTTAGCCCTTGGCGAATTTAAAAAAATTGGTTTTTGGTAATCTGAAGTTTGACGTTGCTTAGATTATTGAATAGTTTTGGCTACAAACGAGAGTTTTTTTAAATGAAGACCAATTCGAAATTGGATGCTTAGGAAGAATGTCTCTATTCTTCAATCATCAATCGTCAATACATCTCATAGCTCGAAATGTTGAATTTCCTTGGAGTGATGATTTGATGTTCTTCGTCATCTCGAATGTGTTTCCTTTTTCACACATTCACGACCCGTTTAGAAGTTTTGGTCTTTTTTTGTTTTTAATATCCGCCTTGTCAGTAAATTTTTAGTATCAAAAATTCAAGTGCAAAAATAAAATTAATTGCAACTCATTTCCTCGATTAATAGGGAAAAAAAAAATCCAAAACTTCACATTTCGTTGCTGCACAGATGTCCAGTACATCCCTAGAAATCGAAATGAGCCAGAACATCTGCCTATTGTCGAAAGTTTCCTTATATTACATAAAGCCCACCTACCCAACAATATTCTGCGCCAAAAACCATCGCTCAAGCTGCTTCTTCTGCTTCCACATAGAGTATCTCAACTTTGGGGGCGCCCCCAAACAGTTTGGTTTGCTTTCTGGTTTGGTTTTAGTTTTTTTTTTTTTAATACTGATGTCGTGCAGCGACTGCGCAGTCGCATCGTTCATTATGTCTGCTCAACTTTGCACTCAACGCGCCCCAAACGACTTGAGACACGCACACTTGTTGTTGTAAGTATTTGCTGCAAGTTTTGTTGTTGCTGTTGTTCTTGTTGTTGTTGCTGTTGTTGCTGCAACAACTGAGCAGGCAAATCGCAGTCTTTGCTTGCACTTATTTATTATTTGTTGTAGTAGTTATGATTTAGCATTTTTTTTGTTGTATCTTTATTTTTTTTTTTGTGCCGTCTCAACTCAATTTCATTGCGGCCTCTTCGGCTGCTTCGTCTGCTGCGCCTGCGCCATATCAATGTCCGCCATACGGTAGCCGCCGGAGGGCGCAATTATGCCACTTGTTGGAATCTTTTTTTCAGCTTCAGTTTGTCTCTCGCCGTTCGAGTACACCAACTACACTGCAGAGATACAAAAGTATCTGTTTGAAGCTCCTGACGCCGCGTCGCGTAATTTTAATTCGTTTGTTTTATTTCAGTTTTGTTTTACTTTGCGCGTTTATAAGGCCAGGCCAAGTGGCAGTCGTCTGTCGATGTCTGCCACGTCTGCGTCGTGGTCATCGGTTTGCTCCCTAGAATCACAAATGAGCAAAACGTGTAAATTATACGCGGCCAAAGCAGCAAAGCAAATAAACACATACGTTAAAGCCACACAAACACACAGACAGATGCAGATACAAAAACACAGATACACACTCATACAGCTTTGTTGCCTTTGGCATATTTCCTACTTTTCTGCTTATTGGCTGCCCTGTCATTTACTTAGTGTACACTATGTACTCACTCTGCCTTTGTCACCCAAATGTCGGTTTTTGTTGTTGTACACACTCATTGTGATTGTTGTTGTTGTTGTCACACCCGCGCCTTTGTGCCAGACACTTATTCATCAACTGAGCCACATCGATAATGTCTTGTCGTTGACTTCGTCAAAGTCTTACTTTGACTTTTGTACCTCTTTTATTTTTTTTTTGAGGCACATTTTATTGTTATGGGAAACATTCTTTCAGCAAGTTTTTAAGAACTTGAGATTTTTCTGTTGTTGTTGAATTCTACAAAAGCAAAGTGCTGCTTTTTGCAAAGTACCGGTATCATTAAGGTCAGATAGGCTTATGGGTTACTTAACGAACAAAAAAATATAAAAACTCATAAAATAGTTGTAGGTGTTTAAGCAGCTTGAGAAGAAAGCCTAAATTTTGGGTTATCTATGAAAAAAAGAGCTGAAATTTTAGGCCAATTTCAAGATGAATGGTTTTTTTTAGAGGTGTACTTGATAGAGTTTTTGGTTAATATGAAAGATTATTCGTTTTAGCTATTATAAATGTAGATTAGTAGGTCCTTTTTTTTATCGATTTATGAGCATTATTACATTATTTTTAAGGCACTAAAACTTGGATTGATCTATTTAAAAAATATAGTTATAAGATCACCAATTCTTTAGTTTGGTTTAGAAAGAGCATCCGCCGTGTTCAGGTCTGTTGCAGATTTTCATTTTTCTAGTTGATATAAATGCTCTCTTGTTAAACAGCGTGAAGATTTGAAAGTCATTAAACATTTGAAAAAAAAAATGTATCATAAAACCAATGCGAATTTTTAATATCTGCTGCGAAGAAATCTCCCAAATCAATACATTCGCAATGGTCCATCGGTCATCTGCATCTCGAGTGCTTGCCATTGTTGCAGTTCCAACCCCGAGTCAAAAGAAAAGCCTACTGAAGTTAATTAGAGTTCTTTTTATTGGATTTTTTGTAAGGCAAATTGTAAGCCGCTGAGATACTTGCTATTAAAACGCCTCTATTGAAAAATGTCAACCGATGAGATACTTGCTATTGAAACGTCTCTATTAAAAAGTTATCGATTGTTTTCTCTATCGGGTTCAATTTGCTTTGAATTTTTTTTTTTTTTTTGTGTTCTTGTGGCCATCCCCTTTTACATAAGTCCATGATCCTAATTCGTGAAAAATCAAGACTGCATATTTTTCGAATTTAAAAGATGGCATACGTTACCGCCATATTGCAATAAAATCCGGTATACTGTATTGCTTCGAAATTCTAAAAAACTATCGAATGACAAATTTGTTTACGATGTCTTCATAAATAAATGAAAGACAACGAATTTTGCACCAAACACATTTTTTTGACCCATCGATCCTATTGGTGCTATATAGTCAATCGATTTTCATAGTGCTAGGGAACTCTAAAAAACTGCCAAATACCAAATTTGGTAACGATATTATCATAAACAAACGAATTATCCATTTAAAACTTGTTTTTTCAAGGTTCCCCTTTGGGAGGTATATCATATAACTCCAATATCATCTAATCTGAACGTTTACTTGCTCTAGCTCTCACCATCTTTGAGATCTAGATATGCATACAGAAAGATGGACAGACGGGCATGGTTATATCGATTTCTCTAGTCACTCTGATCATACTTTAGGTAGCTTTGGCGGGTCTCCGACGACTCCATCTGTATGTTACATACATTTGGCTTGCACAAACTTAATGTACCCTAAGGTATAGGGTATAAAAATTGAGAAAATTTTCGGAAATTTTGGGTGGAAATTTCTCAATATCAACTCGATTTCGGATAGTCAACAATGTTTTGTTCCTGTTTTTGTGACCAAAACTAATTATTTCGCCATCAAGAAAACCTGGAAATTTATCCGAAAAAGTGTTAGATTATTTTATGAGTAAAATTTTTTGTGTAAAATTTATACATGCAATTTTAAAATCAATGTCAAATATCACTTAGTGTTAAGAGTATCGAAAATTCGATTATAGCTTATAGCAGCCAATGTCTGCCGGCTTCACTAGTTACTATCCAAACCATTTTAAAAACCCACCGTTGAAAATTGAAAAAAAAGATGACCTTCCTAAAATTTGTAATCTAATATATCTTATTTTGTGGTCGTTACCGATTTTCATTTTTTTAAAATACTTAAGCAAATATTGGACAAATTGAATTTAGGATACTATAATACATTAATTATATTGTGAAATGCCCAAAAGATACTTATTTCTTTCCATATATGTATGTATCTCAAATGAAATACACGAAATCATAGTTACCAGCTCTATGGATTCTATTATAAATCTTCGGAAGCGTCTCCAATCATTCATTTTAGTTCGAAAATTTTCGCGAATGGGATATCCCAAATGGGAATTTTTTTTTTTTATGAAGTTTTGTCATTCATTGCGAAATTTTTGGAACTGCGTATGGACCTTTAATGTTGAGTAAAGTTAAGTGCAAACAATTGCTGTATTTCATACCTGGAAACAATCGACTAAGATCCCCTAAGAGGTCCTATAAAAAGTAGTTTATATTTTTGGATAGCCTTTTTGTCAAACACCTTAAAGACTTCATTTTGTTTAGGAAGGTGCGTCGAGTGATACCGGCGGACTAGGTTACATGATGAAATCCAAACTAAAACTATTTTCCGTGAGATATAGTATATCCCTTAGTGGAAAAATTCACCTCCTCATTCATTAGTTCGCTCAATTAAAACTTAATACCTTGCAAAGTTTTCCGAAATTCATTCAAACATGAACTCGTTCACAAATCATTCGAGCCTAAGTCACTACACGTTTAAATCTCCACCTACGTTTTGCCTAAAACCAGAAATTAAAAATCAAATATAATTAAACACCAATAAATAAAAACTACAATAAATTTAAAAAAAAATTGTGTTCTTCAATTAAAAATAGCAAAAACCTTAATTACGTTGGTTTTTAAGTGATTCGAGTTGGGTTTACATTAACAATTGAACTTGAACTGAACTGTGCTGCTAGGCGCCTATAAAGCCAAATCGAAACATTGTCTAGTTGAGTGTGTGTGCGTGTGTGAGTGTTGGTGTTAGCCATGATGTGTACATAAAGTTTTTTTATGTGCTCGTACCGAGTATAACAAATTTGAACGAACGTCATTGAAACGCTACAAAAAGCCGTGTAATTGTCAAGTCCAAGAGCGCGCGAAAAATATTCAAAACAATAATAAAAAAAAAGAACCACAACGAGTGGACGGACTAAAGTTGGGACGCACTGACTAGAGTATACCCTATGAAAGTACGGAAATTTTTGGCGATTTGGAGGGAGTTGCTTTTATAAAGTTTTAAATTTTTGTGGTAAAAACAGTGAAAACCTGTTGACGATTTGGGTTTGGTATCCTTGAAGCTAAAGGTAATCCATACATTTCAGACCACACAGGCATTTTTGGTTTTACACAAATCGGTTTTAAGTTTTTTAATACTGATATCCGATTCTTTTTATATTGAAGAATCTGAGCTGCACTTGCTTTTATTTTCATTCTATTATTTAAAAATCTCTTCCAGAAAAAGGATATTTCGAGAAAACGACAAAAATAACTGTTGGTTTGGATTAATTACGAAAATTATTTTTACCGTGCAACTATATTGAAAACTACTACCAGTAGAGGTATTATAATTTTATGGATTTATTCAAAAAATTGTCTATTGTCCATAATAAAGGTAATTTTATGGATATTTTCGAAATATTATCATAAATCATCATTCATCATCATGAAATTATTTTTGAAGGATTCTTCGGTAAACGATTTGATAACAAAGTTCATTTAATGACTTTATTCGAAAAATTATCGATACATCTGTTAAAGTTTCGGTAATAGAAATATATTATGGATGCTTTCTTAAAGTTAATATATGCTATATTATATTGCGAGATTTTTTTTAATTGTTTGGTAAATGATTAGATAGTAGAGGTCATTTAGGAATTTAATCGAAAAATTATTGTTACAGCGAGGTAGTTATTTTATATAGCTTTTGGGGTAATTTTACAAGTTTTATGAGTACAACCTGGCAACTATTAAGTAAGATTCGCTTCGATAACACTAGTTTACACGAAAAATGAACCTTCGTAAAAAGTGTTTTTTAGGGTAATTTTGGATCGAGAAACACGAAAATTACATTAATTTTTTTTTTTCTTAAGCACCGTTTTCGAGATTTTTTCGAAGCCCATGTTTTGGTCACTTTTTTCAGTTATTAATCAATATCTCGTAAACGTATCGAGATCGAAAGGTATCGATGCGCTCTTTACGGTAATATATGATATGTGCAGATTAAGTAAAATATATTGAAGGTACAAGCAACCAAAGTCGAAAAAAAGTGTAATTTTCGACCAATTTACAAAATTACAAATTTTGGGTTTGCTTTTTATAAACGAGAAAAAATGTTTAAAAATTATACAAGATTGATACAAGATTTTGTTCACCAGATATTGATGAATAACTGAAAAAAGTGCCCAAGAACATATTTTTCAAAAATCTCGAAAAAATCGAAAAAATAATTAATGTAATTTTCGTGTTTCTCGACCCAAAATTACCCTAAAAAACACTTTTTTACGAATGACCCTTAAATTTGTAAACTAGTGTAATAGAGGTAGTTATATAGTTTTATTCGAAAATTTATATAATAACGATTCGAAATATTATCATTACAACCGCACAAGTATTTGGAATGATTTTTCGGTTTGCGATTTGATAGTAGAGTTCATTTTAAGGACTTATTCGAAAAATTTTTGTTTCAGCGATACAATTATTTTTCAAAAATGAATAAAAATAATTAAAAAACTAAAAATTCCGTTATTTTGAAAGTTATGTCATAATGAAGGACAGTTACTTAAACTTTGAAAGCTGATTCAGCGATCCCAAAAACATGTAGTAAACTCAAACGGACGCACCGACTCGGAAAGAACTTGTATGGAGTTTCTTGAGGTTCTGTCAGAACCCTGTCTGCTTTACCTTGGATTCGGATTCAGCATTGAAAAACATATAGTAAATATACTCAGACCTCTGAACCCGAAGTTCTTGTCTGATTTCAAGGAAATTAAGACAGTAGCCAGTAGATTGAATTAAGGTGAATATGTGATGGAAGTGTCTCTTGGATAAAGTAGACTAATCTCTAGATCTCAGACAGCTGCATCAACCGTGCCAAGAAAAGTAACGAATGATTGTTAATAATTTAAATGCAAAATTCCATATCAGAAAAGAAAAATATCAAAAAACCGAATGCTTATAAAGTAAAAAACAGCGGATCAGGACTTATAAACGGACATTTGATTGATCTATTATAATATTTCTGAGTATTTGGGTACATTGGGTTCAAAAACACAAATGTTTAAAGAAAAATCTCCTATACTAATTATATACGAAATTATCCCTTTTAAACCTAATATACCCTATTACTCTTTGAGAACAGGGTATAATAACATTAAATAACTAAGTGTCCATTAAGTCTTGTATGTATACAACTTGACTGTAACTTTTATAGTGTAAAAAAAATACTAAAAAAAAGAGTTTGAAGTAAAAAATCACAACAAATTAAAACGCATGCATACCAGAAGGTCTTTTTTTTCCATGCAGTTACGTTTTGGTTGGTATTTCATATAGATGCCAATGCGTAGCAGGGAACAACAACAACAATAATAATGAGTATGAGAAAGACTGACAACGCTTTTAGAATTCAATTAAAAAATCATTGAACGACGCCCGGTCAATATTATATACATACTACACACATACAAACATATATATACTATATAGAAGATATAGAGAGTGTAACGGGTGGCAGGGGCGACAAAACATGCCGCAGATATTGACAAAATGTCGCAACGTGAGCAAAATATTGATGATTATTGGCAAGAAGCGCACAAAGGCAACGAGAGGGAAAGAGCTAAAGGTGAAGGAACCGAAGTATGAGTGCTCTATGGTGCTACTTAAATTTAGATGTGAATATTGTTATTTGCAAGATCTAAAATGCGTTACCGTCAGGTGGAGCAGGCAAGGTCTAGATGGTTTTAAAATTGAAGTCTGCGGTGCTTGTGATGGCTTCAAATAGCAGATCCTTATAAAAAATTGTTGATCGGATGATTTTTGGCTATATGAATGAAAATGGAAAATTTTCCATTAAGAATTCTAAGAAGTATTTTTTTAAAACAGATTATGGATTTTGAAATGGTATTGTGTTAATTTGGATCGATTGATTACTCATCTGCCAAGATGCTCAACATCCTTGTAACAAAATTATTGATCGCTCGATTTTTGGCTACATGAATGAAAATGGAAAATTTTCCATTAAGAATTCTAAGTATTTTGTTTAAAACATAGATTAAGGATTTTGAAATGGTATTGTGTTCATTTGGATCGACTGATTACTCCTCCAAAATATCAAATTTTTTGTTGGATTCTACAATTCACTAAAATTGTATTTTTAGCCAAAAGAATTTAAATGGAACAACCTTTTTTTCACATATCAGAATATTTTTTAATTCGCACAGAACTTTGAATAGTTTGATTATTTTCAAAAACTATTTTTAATAATAATAATAAAGTTTATAACACTTAATTTAAACTATAAAAATTCCAGCTATATAAAAAAAAAACTGACTCCCACGACTTTTAAAAAGTTCACAATGATCAAAGAAAGATTTGTTGAAAATTTAAATTTTTATTCTCACTGCGTTACGGCTTAAATTAACAAAACAATTTTTAAAAATTTTAGAACAATTATCTTTAGTCTAAGACTAGACTCTAGTTACAAATAAGGCTTGTAACAAATTATATTTTTTTAAACATCAAAACTTTTTTAAAATTTATATATAATGTTCTTAAAAATAAATATAAAATTTTATTAAAAATATATATAAAATTTTCTTCAAAATTAATATAAAATTTTCTTAAAAATTAATATAACATTGTCTTAAAAAGAAAGATAAAATTTTCTTAAAAATTAAGATAAAATTTTCTTAAAAATTAAGATACAATTTTCTAAAAATTAATATAAAATTTTCGCAAAAATGAATATAAAATTTTCTTAAAAATTAATAAATTTTTATTTTTTTTTCAGGTATGTTTCGCATAATCATTTATTTTTTAAACACGTGTTTCCCATTCCTATATGGTGTAAGAATGAATTAAATAGATTTGGTGCAGCAAAATTGTAATTTAAAAATAAATCTATTTTTTTTTTTAATTTTTTTGTTTGTTTTAACTAAAAGTTTTTTTTTTATTTTTTCGACAACGATTTTTGGAATTTCGTTTTTTTAAATATATGAATTTTTTTATTTTCAAATAACAGTAAAACTTTTATTAAAATTTAATTTAAAAAATTCATTTCTTTTATAAAGTACAATATCTTTTAAAGGCATAAACATGTCTTTGTAGAAAAAATTAACTTACAATTTTTTCTTTTAAAAATAAGGCCGCTTGTTTCAAAACTTTTAAAAATTGCACTTGTTAAAATATTTAATTAATAAGCAAATGCAAAATGTTTGGAAATTAAACTTTCTAGAAAGCTAAACTTAAACTTTTCAAATGAAAACAATCGGAATTCTTTAGAACTGGGACCAGTGTAATACCTTTAATAAATTTTGCTAAATTTTTAAAAATTTTTAATTTAAGTAAGTCTAAAAAAACAGATTTTCTTACAAAATCTCGAAACAAAATTTTAATTTCCTTTATCAAATTCTTACAAAGAATTACATTTTTTTTTATCAAAAGCTGTTTGAGTTCCAAAAGAATTTCCCATATGCTTTCTAAGGACTCTTTTGCCTTACATAGGCTAAAATTAATCTGCTCACTCCCTGGGATTAACTCATTAAAAGTTTTTGGAAGTTAGCTAAGATTTTGATTATTACCATTTTCTTTTTCGTTCTTCCACCACTTGTTACATATTCCTACGCAAAGTGTGCATACTTGACCTCAAAAAGTGTATTAAAATGCAAACCAATATTACCTAAGCAAGTGGCAGCCCCAAATGTGGATAAAGTGTGCATGCCTCTTTACCTATCTCTCTCACTCTCTCTGCCGCTCACTCGGCTTATGTATGCTCTTTGGAGCTTATTAACATTTTTGTTGTAGTTGTTTTTTGTTGCTTCCAGCTACTTCTAAGGTGAGGCCTTTTTACGATCCCTGCAAAAGCTTGTCAATCTTCGTCAAGAATTTGTTCGTTTGTTTTCTTAGCGCTTCGTTTTAAGCCAAGTCTCTTGCGCACTAGCTCTCTCGCTCGCACGTTCTTTGGCTATCTTTATCGCACTTATCGCACATAGGCTTGGCACTGCGCGTGACCCTTAAGCTGCGCATGCGCGTGGGTCTTACTACCTTTTGGTTTGGGGCTACCATGTTTTTTATGTTTTGGCCTTCTGCATGGCTTTATGACACCAACAACAACAACAACAACACTTTACATTTATCGATTGGGGCTGGTTCGTGTGTAAAATCTTCTCGGTCTTTGCTTTTTGTTTGATTATTCAATTTGAAAGTTATTCATTATGCGATCACGTACGCGCCCAATACATGCTATATACTACATATGTACATGCCATATAAGCCCAAGTATATATAGAGAAAGAGAGAGAGAGAGGGGGTCTACACACCCGCAACCTTAAAGTTCAATGTTCGACTGTCAATTACGTTTGTATGGGTTTTTGTATTTGCTTTTTTTTTGTGTTAAAAATTTACATCCCATACACTTTTTTTTGAAATTGAATTTCTGACACATGACTTTGGGTTATGCTATGTTTACACTGCATCACGGAGCAATACAATGTCGTTATAAACAGCGGCAGAGTTCGACAAAAAAAGGCGAAGCATTATCATAGTTGCGAAATGTCTAGGAAACTAATGACTTTTCTTTAATGTCATAAAGTGTGTCCTATGTGAGAAGTTCGAACGAACTTCTAGATATTCTTTTTTCGAACGACAGAAGCAGAAATGGAATGGAGTGGGCTCAAAAAAATCTTAGATTTTACAATACTTATTAAAGGAACAAGGATTAGGGAAATTTTTTTTTTTTTGTTGTCTTTAAATCTACTCTTTATTTTGAGTCGTTGAATCCTATTTCGCGATATTGCGCTCTTCACCATTGAGATCAGGTCTGGTTCCAAAATTTTTCAAAAAAGGGATCCAGAAAAAAGGGATCTCGACATTTTTTAAATTTTTATGAATGAGTAGTAAAATCAAGACAGTGCATAAGATATTTTGAGGCGTGGGTAAAGACCCCAGGACTGCCTACTGGGTCCACTACTATGCCAACATATAATTTAAACAACTTTTTGTGCCGCCCTTGTAAACACTTTTTTGTTATGTCCGTACTTGGTGTCACAGTGTCACAGCCATTGATGCAGTGCAAACATAGCATCATCAAATCTAAATGGCAACTCTGGCGCTCGTCTCTGCTGTTCTTGGCCACGTTTGTATTTTATGTATTTGTGGCCGTCTAATGAACTCTTCACTGGGCCTGTCAGGTTGCAGGTTGCTGCCGATTTAAGAGCCACCGCTTGCGGCCGTTAAAAGTTGAAGCTGTGGCAACTGTATCTGTATCTGTATCTGCATCTGAAGTCAGAGTTGTATGTACTTTGACAACTTCTTTAGGCCTTGGTGCCTCTTTACGTGCCACACTCAAATTAGCCGCAGCTGCCATTAAACAAGTCTCGCGCTGCGACTTGGACTTCCTGTTCAGGGGTCCGCACAACAGATCCTGCGCCAGCCGCCATTCCACCAAATGACAAAAAATTAACAGCAGCCAAGTGAATGGGTTGAAATCGTTTGGATTGCGAGTAGTTGCCAAGAAAACTTGCGCCTGGTCTAATCTTCATTATCAGGCAATGCAGCAAGCACACACGCAGTAAAATTGCCATTAAATTGTAGCTGATTTTATGCTGGGCGTGGAGCATATTACGACGCTGGTTTCTCCTTTTCAAGAACTCTACTGGAACCAACCCACTAGCCAAGTTCTTCATTATGCGCTTTATGTGCAATTTACACTTTGCCTTGCCCCATGTTGCATGTTTTTTTTTTTTTCGGTTGTTGTTTCTACTTTTGTTTTTATGTCTTCTGTAAGGCGTTTTTTTTTTTGTTCGTTGCATTGGGGCGCCTGATGTCTCAATTAGCTCTTGACTTGTTGAGTTTTCCACCAAGTGGTTTTCAATGAGTTTTACCTTAGATAATGAGCACCCATAGTTGGTTACTATTGCTATATTGCTTTTTAACAACTGTAACTAGACATGTTATAACATCCGAAAATTTACAATAGAAAAAGCCTTTTTTATTATATTTATACTCTATAAGTATGCAAGGGTAGACTAGATTGGAGTAAGCTATGTAACAGGCAGCAGCAGGCGGAAGTGGCACCAAAAGCTCTGTATATTTGGTTTGCGTACGTATGAACACCTATAACTCAGAGACAAAAAAGCTAGAAACACCAAATTTGAGAACAAGTTGCGCATTTTTCGGTACCAGGCGTTGCCTATCGATTTTTATCGATATATTGCACTGTTCCTTTCGTATAACTTCGTAGTTTAGGCACACACCAGATGGAAGATTGACATAGGTATAAATTTTGAATATAAATATTTTACCTTTAAATTTATTAAAATCAGCTAAAAACTTTAAAAGTTGTAAATAAATGGTAGAGCTACCTAAACTTGTATGTGAGCCTAATAAACAAAAAAATGTTGACATTTTTTTAAAAGTGTCTACAATAAATAATTTTTTTTTGTAAACGTTTGTGCAGTGTATTCCACTGTCGGCCTGATACCTGACTTTTTCACATGGAGAATGTTTGACGAAAGGTATTATTTATTTGCTTGAAAGGCTCATAAAAGCCGTCTGTTTTCATTAGCAGTAGTAAAAGGCTTTTATTTATCCTGTGAAATTTGTGACAAGCATTTGAGTACAAATGTTATTGCAATTTGTTGTGGAACTGTCTGTGTTAAAAAGCGTATACAAATATATTTTTATTTTTTATCTTTATAGCTGATATTTAAGCATTTTCGCTGAAGTATCACAAGAAATAGCTAATTAGACTTGGTCAATAAATCTTACGCTGCTCCTTCTGGTAATAGAAGAAAGCTATAATTTTTGATTTTTTTTTGTTTTTTTACGGCTTACTTTTTCAATCATTTTCTAAGACTTGGATATTTTTGATTTACTTTTTGAGTGACATATCTCCTTTCTTTTTTAACCAGCTACAAGTTTTTGGCTCTGCTTTCTCTATAAATTAAATCTCGTGGACTTGATCTCTCGAGACGCAAACATAGAATACATTTTACCATTTTAACTTGAAGTATTAGCTTCAGGCTTTGTTAGTCTAGCTTCAGAAATAAGCTTTTTTGTCTATATTCAATTCAATTTTAATCTACTTAATGCCTTAATACAATATAAGAGATTCTAACATTAAAAATAAATTGAACATAATAGAACTTAAAATTAAAACGAAAGTTTGTGAATAATTCTAACCTTTATACAAAATTATGTAAGCTGACTTTATCCGACTACGCTGAAGGGTTATGTTTTTGTTCTGTGTGTTCGTCTGTTCCCTCGTAAATTCTAAGTCGCTTATCATATTTTGGCTAAAGAGATATCGTTAGCAGCGTCATGATGGTCCGCTGGTTATAGGCTAGGTGACGTCACATTGAAATTAATATGGCGCCCTCTAGTGGGCATAGATAATTATTAATTAATAATGCTGTAATGCGTATCAAATGAAAGGGCATAAAAAGTTCAGTAGAAAATGTATTATGATTTTACGATACTGCAAAATCCCACTTCAAAAATTATTAAACTAGAATATATTCCCTTCTAAAATAGTTATGTAGATACTCAATCAATATTCATTATCTATTAAATAAACACTCCTTGTACATTTGCATTTATTTAGTAAATATTTGTAGTGATATTCAGAAGATAGACGGGTTCTTAAGCCACCTATAGTAAATGACCATGGCAAAGTGGCTCTCTCATATATTAAATCATTTGGATCATTTATGCTGTCTACATAAAAAGTATCTTTACAGATTGAAGCCCCAAGCCAAATTCGATTACATTGTTCTTGTTGCTCGAAACATGGACTTTAATCGATAGCGTAATATTTTAATCGATTTAAAGTTGCAACTTCTAAAACTGTGTTAATTGATGCATTAGAACTTATATATTGACTTCTTCAACTCGCGTTTTTTTTTTTTGTAATTAATTAATTGTTTGTTCATTGCTAATTTGGTCTTGTATTTCCTGTATAGTAGTCTTTTTTTTTTAATATTACAAACCTGACACTGTTATAAGCAATTAACGTGAGCTCCTATTCATAAAAACTTGCAGTGTGCATTGCCATTATGCGAAAATAGTAGAGCTGCTTAGTATTTAACAAAAGTGGGAACACTTTTTTCTTAAATGTTAATATTGACATACGTGTGACCAGGTGGCACCAAGTAGGCCCAAGTGTGACCAGGCGTGTTTTAGGACTGCTTTCATAGCAACCATATTAAGCACAAGAGACTCGTTTTCCATCTATACAGGAAATTCGTTTTTGAACCATGATCCAACAAATAGAAGGTTACGTAATGCGCAGGGCCGTCGTTCGTGTCTCTGAAAAAGAGAGCGCAGGTGCAATTTTTGTACTTGTATGAAATAGTGAACCAAATTTGATCAAACTTGACACTCTGATGATTTATATGCTTCTACTTAAAAGCATATAGAGTAGGTACCTCCAAAAAGCAACCACCCTAAACAAAGACTTGTTATAACTTCGTCCGATTTTTATGCATATTAATATTCTTCTTCGAAAAACTTCAATTCAAAAACATTGAAGTTCTAATACCTTTAATTTTTATTAATTAAAGGTATCAAATTTTATTCAATTAATCTATATAGTGTGTACTTTTGTGAAAAAGCCACCCTAACTAAAAGCTTAATTGTATGTACTTGAAATAAAAAAAATGTTCCTCTTTTTTTAATATTTTGTTTTAACTTTGGTATTTGATGCTCCATTTGTATAAAAAACTTATTATTAATTATTATATTGCAAAGGGTCATCAATCTTGAGTTTTTTTTTAAAAGTAAAAAAAAAATAAAAAATTTCGAATGAATCGGAAAATCTTTATTATCAATAGAAATAACTATTCTTGCCTTTTTTTAAATAATCCCTTTTAAATGTTGGCCGCAACTGCGCCGTAGCTCGTCCAAGCGGAGATACCAATTTTCGATGACGCGTTCAAGCATAATCGGCGGTATCTCACGAATAACACGGGTAATGTTGGCCTCTAATGCTTCAATCGTAGCTGGCTTATCCACAAAACACTTCAGACTTCACGTAGCTCCAAAGATAAAAGTCTAACGGTGTGATATCACACGATCTTGGTGGCCAATTCACCGGTCCGGAGCGTGAAATTAATTGTTCACCGAATTGTTCCTCAATATGTTGAGGGCTGTGTGGCAAGTAGCGCCGTCTTCTTGAAACCAAATGTCGTCGAAATCTCGGGCTTCAATTTCAGGTAGCAAATAATTCGTTATCATGGTGCGATAACGGTCGCCATTGACGGTGATTCGACCGGCCCATAAACTACGTGCTCACGGGTCTCAAATTTGTTGATGGTGGTCTCAGTAGGTCGATTATGGCGACCATAAAATGGCCTAAGCGCGCGAAAAATATTCTTTACAGAACGCGAATTTTCGTAATATAATTGTACTATTTGTAAACGTTGTTCGGCTGTTAGTTTTTCCATGATGGAATGGCAATGAAACCTTAATAAAAAACACATGGCAACTTGACAGTACTCACGCGTGGTTTATCAACAAAAACCTTATTGACAAGAAAAAAAACCTCAAGATTGATGACCCTTTATATGTTACGTAACTTTCGTGATAGTGATTCGTTTGCTTGAGAGGTTGAAAAATAATATCGCTGCGGGATCAGCTGGTCAGCTGGAGATGCCATATGAATTGCATCTTTTCGTTGACGTTGATAAATTCTAAATTGGAAAAAAAAAACAATTTGGACTCTATTTAGGGTGGTCCCAAACAAAAGATTAACATGTTAACGCCGTTTACAAAGACGAGTTCAAGGTAGTGAATTTTTATTCAAATTTGTAGAATGCGTACCACCTTTTTCATTTACTATATGTAATCAGAAAGTTCAACAAACATGAATTGCTGTACCATAATTGTATTAAATAATTTCACTTCACTTCTAATGAAACTTTAATAATAAACTTTATGCAAAGATTGTTCACAATATTCTCAAGTAGCTTACATAGTATTTATAAAAACCGCAAAAAACTGAATCATAAGATTAATATTATGAAAAGTTCATACAATCAATCTTTCCATTACACTTTATCAGTTCGTGCTCAAAGTTTGTTCAGTGCTCTTTTTTTTTTTTTGTGTCAATTCAGCACTTAAAAGGTTTTAAGGTTCCAGCTCTAGTTCTGACACTTTATCAGCTATACGTAAAGATATGATTACTATCTGAGTTTTTTAAACTGTTTTGCCTAAACGTATGCCAACTTGCGTCAAGTGAGATTTGACAGCTATGCTGCTCTATGGCACGTCTAACTGTACTCGAGCTATATAAACATATACAGCCAAAATATTCATGGCCATATAGAGTGCAGTGTAATAGTTCAATCACTTGTCGCCTTAAATATGTGGCTTGGCTTAAAAGAGAGTTCGCTCTGGCTTCCCTTCTCTATTTGTCACAAACACCAATTTTGTGTGACAAATTTGTATGGGCCATAGAAGACTGCGCGAGAAACGGCAATCTTTGGTCTTGGCCAAATATGGTGGTGACTCTATGTGGTGGAGTACTTTATGCCAAAATCTTGCATAGATATTCAAATGTGGGGAGATGGCACCGTTGATGTGGCAGCACAGGCAGGCAGGCAGGCAAAAGACAACGCTTGGTTGCAACTTGGCAGTTGTCGCCGCGCATTTAAAATGCAAATTATCATCATTATTATGATATGGCCATCATCATTATCATCAACAGCCTCCGCCTTTGTGTGGCAGACGTCAACAACAACTGCAACAATAACAACAACATGAAGTTTTTTGGCGAGAAATTGTTGTCAAATTATTACCTTGGCTAGAGTCATAAACTTTTGGCGCGTCTTCACGTGCGCCACATCATCGTCATCGTCATTGGCGTTGTCGTTGTTGTCATCATCTGCAGCAGCAACATCATCATCTTTAATAGCAACATTATTATCTTCAACATAAGCATTAGCATTGTTGATTATCATCATCATCTTGATAATAATGAGCTTAAGCTGTGTGCGCATGCCTCTTCTGGACGCTGGCAGCGCCCAGTAGAAAGACAAAATGTAGTCATAAATTTGTCACAAAAGTATACAAAATACATATATATATACAATACTTGTAGGTATATAGCATTGGTATGTATTGTCGTCATGTCGTGCGCAATTTGTCAATCCATCAATATGTCATTGCAGTCAAGTTGTAGGTGCGTTTTGGATACTGCAATTTATTGCCAGTTTGAGGTTTTTGTTTTTTTTCGTAGACATTTTTCTCTCAGTCTCATTTTTGCATTGCTTCAATTGAATTGCTTCGATTGCTATGTGTGTGTGAGTGTGTATAGTATGTAGGTGTGATATTTATATGTACTTGCATTTACTTTTGGTGCACTTAATTCTGGCCCATTATGTTTTTTTCTGACTTATTGTTGTTGTTGTCACGCGCTGTTATTATGCAAATATTAAGTTGTAAAAGAAAATAATTTTTATGCACGCGCCATTTTATTCGGGTCTTTATTCTTTGTGTCTCTGTTGTTGTTATTTATCATTATTGGCCATTTATGTTGCATAAATTATGGCAATTATCTCTTGACACTTTTTATTCAATGAAATGGGTTCTGCTGTTCTTTTTTAAATTACAATGTTTTGTTGCGTATTTATAGGGGGCTTAGTGCCTTTATCGATTCTTATAACTATAGTTGTATCGATAAATATAGTTATCGCACTTTTGGTCTTCTTTGTTTGTATGATGATATTCGAGCTTAAGAAAGGTTCCTGGTCCAGATGGCGAAAAACTGTATTGTTATGATATTGTACTACTATGAGAGGAGGTGGCATCCAGACGAACGGAATATGCCTGGCCTTAGACCAGTGGTGGGCAAATCTCATACAAACAAACATATCTTTATGTGAGTAAGCAGCGCAGTAAGCAAAAGTGCACGAGAGAGCAAGAACCGCAATCAAGCAAAACCGAGAGAGCGATTGTACCGTGCGTGAGCCGACTGCGCTGCGGCAGTAAAATGAGAGACTGCCAACCATTGCCTTAGACAGTCCAATCAGCTCTTCGGATTTTCTATTTTTCGGAATCTAAAAAATCCCTTTGATGAGCAAAGTGCAGGGTATGCATACTATCTTCTGGTCTACTTACTAGGCTTAGGGACAGTGTAAATCCAAGCCGAAATCCTCACTACAGGATTTCAAACAAACTGCTAAGCACCAAACCTTTAACCCTTTTCAAGTGAAATTAAATTAAATTACAAGAAAAGTCTTTTTAATTTTAATTTTGGACTTTATAAAATTGAACGCGTGTGCAGAATTTTTACTCGTTAAAATTTGTTACACACAAATTGGTTATAAGAACATCAAGTAAGCGGTGTACTTAGAAAAAATAAAAAAAAATATACAAAAAATAATTATGTATAGAGAAGCTCGTGCTAGAGAAGTTGTTCCACTGTACGAGCTTCACCAAAGTGAAATATAGTTTTTCTTTGTTGGTTTATAAGACAAACAGAATTCGTACGCCACAAAGACTTGGTTTAGCAGACTTTGTTCGCCTAATGAGTCACATCTGTCGTAATAGGGTTAGCTTGAAAATATTTATTATATATTTTTTTATTATACATATACTATACCTACTATCAATGCAATTATGACAAACAGCTTTATCGCTGACTAAGTGGTCAAGTTTTAAGCATACAAATTTACTCTGCATTACTGAAGCCCTTCAAATTTCTTCAAAAATATCTTAATATTTTAATTTTTAATAATTTATGTTGCAAAAATATGAATAGCGCCGATGCAGAGATCTCAGCTATCATCTCACTATCATCCGCTCCTGTACATGACCATCAAGGGCTTAATAATTCTCTCTATATACTATACAATCTTCATTAGCTTAAAAGTAGCTCAGATCGTTGAGGTTAACCAAAGTAAAGTTCCGATAAATAATATTCAATACTCATTATAGATTGAGTAAACTGCATGCAAAAAAAATTAAATATTTTTGCCATTAAACTATATTATATCAACTAATTCCCATGCATACCAATTAGGTATCTCCCATCAGTTGAACAACAACAAAAAAAAACACCCTTTTGCAGAGAAAGAAGCAAAAAGTAAAAAAAAAGGGCAATGCCAAAGGCAAAGTCAAGCAATATCAATCAATGCAGCATTGCGCATACGCCGCGTATTACGTTGACAACAGCGGCAGAAGAGCGTAAGAGAGTGCATACACACACGCATACGCTGTAATAACGCGCGCTCTCAATAAACTCTCAGCGCAAACATACACGCAGAGAAATGAGAGCGCGGCCGTTTGACTCCCGCAGTCAACGGTCGTGCACGTTGTTGGCGTCAACGTCGACGTCGCGACGTCAGCGACTTGACAGTTGTTGTTGTTGTTGGTCGTCGTCTATATTTACACTTGTGGCCTCTTATCAAATGGCAGCGGCGCAGTTGACTTTTTTGACGTTTGTGTATACATTTGTTGCTGTTGTTGTAGAGCTGCCTGATCTGTATGCTATATATGTGTGTGTGTGTGTGTGTATTTGTTGTGGTTGTTGGCGTTGCACAGTGGTTGCTGCCCATAGGGCAAATATCCAAAAATCAAATTCAATCAGGTGAGAGAGAGCCAGAAATTTAAATGCCTTGATTAAAATATTTGATGACAGTTGTCCAAACCTTTTAATACTGCTGACAAAACTATACATTGCTTTTGATTGGGATTGAGTCAACTGTTCTGTTAGTAAGTTTTGGGCTGAAATTCGATGCTAGAATACTAATTATTGTCTTGTCTAAAGTATATTGAGAGTTTCACCAGCATTTTAGAAGATATTCAAAATATTAACAGATTACTTTTGGATTTCAATTTGGCCTAAAGAAATGTCTGCCAAACCACTTTTTATTTACTCATCAAAAGATTCTCGATAGTCTTATGTTCCAGCAGTTCAGGTTCAACTTTATGTCAATATAAAATAATAATAGTAGAAGTTAGAACAGTTAGAAAGTACAATTCTTTTAAAAGCAATTGAAGGAATTTTATCCAATTTAAATTAATGTTTATTAAATTTTTTATTATCATAAAGATTTTATTACTTTTGATGAATATTGTTAAAAGTTAATTACTAATAGTCTGACGATATATAAAGCACTGTCTTCGCAGGTGATTGGCCATATCTTTGCATATTTGAAGCTGCTACAGTCCCTTGCCATAGTATTAGATTCATGCTGCAAATTTACTTTTTTGATATGCTTCTTGCTTTATTATATTTATTCTTATAAATTATTATTTTTATTTATTATAAAATTTTGAAAATCTAGCCGTTCCCTGAAAAGCCTATTTTTAAGCATTGTGGAGGACTACAATATTTTTAGTTAAAAATGGCTGCAAAAGGTGGTCACTCAAAATACTGAATAGAAAAATGGAATTTTTATGTTCAAAAACAATATTTTTATGTATACAATGGATTAATTATTACTTTTGGTGTTTTAGCATGAAAGAGCCCTCTAAATGCCTACTTACATGTTATAAGTAAGGAAAGCTTCATTTTTGAGCATGGATCTAATAATATGGCAAGGCACTGTAAATGCTTAAGGATTTTACAAAAGTTGCAATTTAACAAAATGGAGTTTATATTTAGCTAAAGTTAAAAAAGATAAACCAATGATAATGTGGCTTAACTAAGGTCATTGACTCGATTTAAATAAAATGGATTATAAATAAGCTATAAAAGGTTCTAGCTGGATAAGGTACTGGAAACTGCCCCAGCGATTTTTAAAAACTAATGCAGCAGTTCGATGCATATGGCAAAATACAATTTTTTCGCAAAATTTCAGTTTTTAAACTTAACGCGTTGCGGCTTAATTTGAAAAAAACTACTGAATATTTTTGAACCATTTTTTTTTAATGTAAGTTAGCAATAGGCCTATTTAAAAAAAAATATTTAATTCTTTTTCAACCAACACATTTTCTTAAAAAAAAAAATTAAATTTTCTTATTTTTTTTTAAGTAAATTACTTCACCACTTTTTTTTTTAAACACGTGATTTTATACGTTCTTTATTTGTTGTGAATATGAATCAAATCGATTTGGTGGAACAATGTTAAAAAAAACGACAATTTTTTAATGTTTTTTAAAAAAAATAAATGAAAAAAAATATTTTTTTTGGTCAAAAGTTGTTAAAAATTATAATAAATTTTTATAATATTTTATAGAGTCCATACTTCTTGTTTTAATGATGCAAAAACTGATTTATTTTGTAGGTAAATATAAAAATATTAACATTGCTCAGCGAAAGATTTTTTAATAATTTGCATTAAATGGTGCTATTTCAACATAAAAAATTAAACCAAATTAAACACTCTCAATATAGCTTGAACTTAAAAATACTGTAGTAGATAGTCTAAGAAGTAATATATTTCGAAATGAAGCTTATATCATGCCCAAATTAATTTCAACTTGATTTACTTGAGTTTTTTTCAGTTTTATTAAATAAAAATTAATTAATAAATTTTATGCTTTACTTATTTATTATATATTTTGTATAAAATCAAGAACTTTTTCTTCAAATTTTTTGTGCGTGTTCAATATTTTAGATCAAGCACATGTTTGCTACTATTTATCTATTTCATTCATAATTATGCAAAAGTCCTCTTGATTAAGAATTCTAATTTTTTTGTTAATAAAAATAATAAGTAGTTTTGCAAAAATTAGCTTGATCTTTCGATTAGGCAGCCTGAGAATTTTTCCTTTTTTTGGGATTAAGTTGATAGTCTAAATATTCGCAAAAACTATTAACCCTCAAAGTGAATATTATTCCCAGCATCTTCAAAAATTGTACGCTCTAAGGCCCTAAGCTCTAGCAGTAATATTTAGTTCTTACTATTTTCATACAAATTGTACCACTGTGCATTGGTTGCTTTGACTTTTTGCTCGGTTTTTAAAAATACTCAGCACACACACAAAATGGGAACAGTCAACAGCAAGTTCGAGTCAAAGATATTTTGTGCATATATACATACATACATATATACTATATATAATATGTATATATTTATTTTATATAATCATTAGCATCGCAACATTTTTCATTATTGTTGTTGTTATTGTAAATAGTCAAAACATACAATTGCATACGATATTTATTTTTTTTTATGACCTTAATGCACGCAACTAACATTTAAATTTTGTTGTATTTGTAAATCAAATTCGAAATCAATTTTCAAGTGGCCTGCGTATATACGTTTTTTCTTTGGGCCACCCTAACCAGCCGACAACGTTTGGTGATAAGTTCGCGTGCAAAGGTTTTGAACTACTTGAACTTGTTGTACTGAGCGCTGACAAGATCTACGTTTAAGTACATATATTATATGATCTATACATACAGGAAATTATAAAACATTTTTTTGTTGCTTGGTCTAGAAAATGATTTTGTATTTTAGAAGTACTAGTTGCCTATTAATCATACGCAGTGTGGGTTTATTGAAGGCAGTCAATTATTTGGCCTATGACTTATGGTGTAGTTTTAGAGGTAATAAATTTTGTTTTCCGTTTGCTTAATAAAATTTTGACTTATATATTGCTTAAAGATTTTGGTGATAGCTACGTGTGTACTATATTTAATATAATACTTGTAATTCTGCTCACCCGATGCCTGCTATTTTTACTAAGACAATATTTTAGCTGTCCTTCAATTTCTCACACTTTGGCAACTCTGGCAGTTCTAGTTCCACTTAAGATTTATTAAAGTATACCTGCCTCTTAAACACTTGCTCATTTGTTAAAGTCCCATTATTTACAATTTGCTTAACTGCCCGTGAATAATTTGAAGCTGTCTGACATGCTTAATTGACCAACTAAGAAGGGCTAACAAATTTACATCATGCATACGCCCTGTTGGCTTTAATTTTCTTAACCGTACACATATCAAGTATAAAGTACTGCATCTTGCAAATGCTTGTTAACAAGCTGCAGATATCTTGCAACAACAACGTATACAATTCAAGTTGGCCAAGAGCGCGCACACCCAAAAGCCTGGTTCCAGGCCTAGCCAGACCAGGGTTATAAATATTCAACTGCTGCGCTTGAACTCAATAAATTTATGTGCCTGAGCTTAATGTTACATGTGCGCTGATTTTGACCAACCAATACATTAAACAACATTTCCAACAAACATTTTCTTTCTGGGGACTTGAAACTTTTTCTATAAAGTATTCTATAATTCTTATCCAGCTTTGCTCTTTCACTGTCTTGGCTTTATCGCCAAATATCAATCAAGTGTTGTTAGTAGTACACTGGCATCAGCACCGCGAACAGGTTCCCTGGTTTGCAGTTAAAAAAAATTAGTTGGCCATTTGATGCACCGTCTCAGTTCGTATGCAGTCTATAAAGTTCAGAGTTTGTGGCTTTTATCGTATGACATAAAAAATAGCAATGGTATCTCAACTTGACTTGGCCGTACCCAGAAAACCTCAATTAGACATGCCTCGTTTTTGACGGAAGTGTTTTGGTATCAAAGTATTTGCTATTGCTGATATATGGCAAGTGTCAGTTGGTCTGGCTTTTTGGCATAAAAATGTCTTTTTAGCCATGATGTATATCTTCTTTGGTTTTAAATTATCCGTACATTGCTGTGAATTACGCGCGGGCAACGCCCCAAAGCTGATGAAAGTCGGAAAGTTTTGGATTGCAGCAAGCAATGTGAATTTTCAGTTGAAAAATTGTTGGGAAATGTTGTTCCTTTGGATTTTAAAGTTTATTCGGGGGAACTACATAAAAAATTCGGGAAATTAGAGAATTTTGTGCAGAAAAATCTTAAACAAAGATTCGATAAACTTTGCGTGAGAAGAAATGGGAATTTTCATATTTGACAAAAAGAAATGCAAGGAAATGCTGCTCTGTTGGATTTCAATGGTTACGGCCTATACGCAGAACGTAAAAAAATTTCGCACGGAATGTCAAAACCGTATAAAAAAATCCCATGTGGGATATCCAATTCGGAATTTTTTTTATATGGTTTTGTCATTCCGTGCGAAATTTTTTTCCATTCTGCTTATAGGCCTTTACTTGGAACAATTTTCGAAAAAGTTGTGCGAGTTTACACTTAAACGAACATTGGATGCACTTTTCGAAGAAAGAAGGAAAAATTTCCAGATTCACAAAAAATTAAGGGAAAATATTTTTGTGTCATTTTCTAGAATTGTGAGCTGGTATTTTCTGAATCGATGATTTGATAAGCTGGGAAATTAGAGATTTCCGAAAAGTGTGGAGAATTTCTTGTTGGGCGTATTTTAATTTATTTAAAAGGTTTAATTTTTTCGAAATTGTAAGAATTGACCATAGGTTTTTTCTTAAACAAAGATTGATGCAGTTTTCGGAGTGAGAAAAGGGAAATTCTCTGATCTGCATGTGGGGCTTTATGCTCCAATTAGGAGTCAAAAATACATAGTAGTAGTATTGATCTGCAACTAGATTTCGAAGACTATAAGAGCTAGAGACACCAAACTTTACCACCTGATGCGCATATTTCCTAAGAAGACAAAGTTTGTTGAATTATGCCAATATCTTCCCGCGTACCCCCTAGTAGAATTACGCGGTTTTTGGCTACACCGTTTAATATTTTGATCTGAAACTTAGCAGAGCGATGCGTTATGGTTTCATGCATGTGTGCCACTTTTTGGAGTAAGCAATGGAAAATCATTGATTCCCGAAAAATGTGCACAATTTCTTGTCGGTCTTATGTTTTTGATTCTTTAGAGGATTTTATTTTTTCGACATTTGAAAGAATTGTGTGAAGGTTTTTTCATAAACGCAGAATGAAGTACTTTTCGAAGTAAGAAATGGGAAATTCCAGATTCCCGAAGAAATGTGGGGAGTTTCTTGTCGGGCGTACTTTATTGTTTATTTAGGTGGTTTAATTTTTTCGATATTTGAGAGAATTGTCTGTAGGTCTTTTTCTTAAACGAAGATTGATGCACTTTTCGAAGTAACAAATGGGAAATTCTAGATTACCGAAAAAAATGTGGTGAATTTGGGAGGTCTATTGGTTAATTGGAAATAACAATTTTTTCGACATTTGAGAGAATTGTGTGTAGGTTGTTTCATAAACAAAGAATGAAGTACTTTTCGGAGTAAGCAATGGGAAATTCCAGATTCCCGAAAAAATGTGTGAATTTTGAAGGTTTCATTTTTTCGATATTTGAGAGAATTGTCTGTATGTTTTTTTCTTAAACGAAGATTGATGCACTTTTCGAAGTAAGAAATGGGAAATTCTAGATTATCGAAAAAAATGTGGTGAATTTGGAAGGTCTATTGGTTAATTGGAAATAACAATTTTTTCGACATTTGAGAGAATTGTGTGTAGGTTTTTTCTTAAATAAAGTCATATTTAAAGTTATAATAAAGATTGACGCAGCATTCGTAGAAAAAAATGAGAACCTCTAGATACCGAAAATTTATGATTTCAAAAGGTTATTTGTGTGAAGGTTACTATATGATGCAATTTTCGAATAAAAAAAATTCTGATTGTCAAACAACAATGGGAAAATATTTGACGGCCGTATTTTATTGTGTTTTGGGAAAATCTGCATCGAAAACTATCTGACCGATATTTTTAGGAATATTGTGCAGGTTAATTCTTAAAAAAAGATTTAAGGCACTTTTGCTGAGAAAGAAATGAGAACTTCCAGATTTTCAAAAACTTAAGGGAAAATGTTGGTCCGGCGCTAACTAAGCCTGAAACAATCTGATTTCAAAAGGTTTTTGGACAATATTTTAGTAATTTAATAGTGAGCAAAAAGTGAATGAAAAGAAAGGAAAATTTTCAGTTTAAAAAAAAAATTTTGAAACAAAAATATTCAAATAAATTAATGGAAATATTGTTGATATTGAATTATCACGATCTTTATAGTACGAAAATACACTGTGGAAAAAATAAAGTATTTCGTGCTTGAAAGTAGTTGCCGTTCCGTAAGGCTGCAAGTACGAAAACCCTAGAATGTAAATTTCTAAACTCATTTTAAGTATTTCATTTTTAGTCTGAAATTCTTCAGTTAAGAAATGATTTGCTAAGGAATAAGTTAAAAATGTTCCTAAAACAAGCATAAAAATCCTGCTTCAAATACTTTGTGAACTTCAATTGAGATAAAAAGAATACGGAATATGATTCTTTAGTATTTTTACAACAAGTTTACGTAATTTTTATCTTAAAACGAATTTAAATTTACGCTTAAATGTAATGTTCCTAAAGCAAAAAATAATAAACATTTACTAACACTTAAAACGTTACAAGCTTCTTCTCAAATTGCCAGTACTTTAAATACTTTGTAGTGTATCTCAAGAAGAAATTGCACCAGATCCATGCAGTATGAAGAAAGCTTTTACTTTGGATTCCGCGGCGACTTTGAGCACAAATTTAATTGCTGACAAATTTATAGAGCGATTCGCATTAAGACGCCGCTGCGCCCAAATTACAGAAATCCATTAACCAGAAGCAGACTCCATTGATGGTGGCAGTGGCACAGGCAGCTCTTTGGCCCCACTGTGGCACCTCAATGTGCAACCAGTGTGCAAATAAAACCAACAGCAACAAACACGATTTGTTATGTGTGAGATCTGTTCACTGACTGAGCTTGTTGCGTTTCATTTAATTATCGAATTTAATTAATCTGCACTTGATTTTATTGTATATATAAAAAATATTTTTTTTTTTTAATTTAAGCGCAGTTAAGCCGTTTTGGGAGAGGCCACTGCTTTGGTTGGCAGCTGCTTTGGGCCACTTGGCAATGGTCAGTTGCCAGTTTGGCCAACAGCTCCTGCAGCTTGCTCTCCATCCTCCAATTGGCAAATTGTTTTTATTGTCTATCTTAAGGCTTTAAGCATTTGGATTTGAAATTAGTTTATACAATTATTATTGTATACTTTTATGATTTCAAAGTTTAGCCTTAACAGGAAGTCTTTTTGCTTTTATTTTATGGATTTCCTCTTTAACAAATTGGCTTACTGTTTATGGCCAACACTTGTATTGTTTATTAAACATACTTATATACTTAGCCATGTGCATAATGGGAACTTAGTAGCCGAAGTAAAGCCGTTTATATCATACCAATTTACGAGCTGCTGCAAAGTTGGCAAATAGTTGATTAATTTATGCATGGACTGCATATAATTTTTATGACCAGCCAGCTGGGAGGGAACTCATAAATTTTCATTTTAGCTTTGCTTGTTAAGATTTTAAACATGTGCTGGGAACACATTACTATGATCTTTGACTAGAGTAGGCTTAACTTTGACTTAAAAAAATAAATTGAGTACGTTGCGGACAGGCCAGTGGATATATCTATAAAGGATTTATAAAAAAAAATTAAATGCTTAGGGTTATAAAATTTAGCAAGTAAAATTTAAAGCCGAAACAAATGTGGGATAAGCCTCGTAACAATAGTTTACTTTAGACAACTGTTTGAATTGGGAGAGGCTTCGAGGAGTGGGGTCTTTTAGTGGGAAATTTTTGGAAAGCGCTACTTTGAGCGCGGTTCATACTTTTAAAAATGTAGCAAGTTTTTGGGCATTAAATTGAAAAAATTGGAAGTAAAGGGTCATCAATCTTGAGGTTTTTTTTCAATAAGGTTTTTTGATAAACCACTCGTGAGTACTGTCAAGTTGCCATTCATTGCCATTTCATCATGGAAAAACTTACACCCGAACAACGTTTACAAATATATTACGAAAATTCGCGTTCTGTAAAGAATGTTTTTCGAGTGCTTAGGCCATTTTATGGTCGCCATAATCGACCTACTGATACCACTATTCGCCATACAATCAACAAATTTGAGACTCAATATTCATTATTGACTGAGTAGACCTCGTCCAGCGCGAAGTTTATTTGCCGGTGGTATCATCGGTCCATATTTCTTCAAAGATGACGCTGGTCAGACCTTAACTGTCAATGGCGACCGTTATCGCACCATGATAACGAATTATTTGCTACCTGAAATTGAAGCCCGAGATCTCGACGACATTTAGTTTCAACAAGACGGCGCTACTTGCCACACAGCCCGTGAAACAATAGACATATTGAGGAACCAATTTGGTGAATAATTAATTTCACGCTCCGGACCGGTGAATTGGCCACCAAGATCGTGTGATATCACAACGTTAGACTTTTTCCTTTGGGGCTACGTGAAGTTCAAAGTGTTTGTGGATAATCCAGCTGCGATTGAAGCATTAGAGGCCAACATTACCCGTGCTATTTTATTTATTTTTTTTTATTTTTTTCTTTATTTTTAAATTTAATATTTTATCTATCATGGGAATAATGATAATATTAATAATATCTTTATTCGTTTAGAAGATATGGCTTGTCAAAGAATAGGCTAAAAATGAAAAACCCAATTTCAGTTATCGATAACTCGATAAATAATTGGAATTTTGCAATAATAGCTCTACCAAATATGTAAAAATCATCAAAATCGGAAAACTTCGCGGGAAAAGTGAAGCGGGCCTCACTTATTTTCGGCTATAAATGTTTAAAGTCGAGGAACGACACTTTTTTTAATTGATCTCTCAATTTTGTTTTTTTTTTTTTTCATAGACGCAAGAGTTGTTAGTCATTATATTTTTTCCGATTAGTTATTAAAATTTGGGTAACTGGTAGTAAAAATCGTATTTTGCGATTTGACTGTTCAAAAAGATTCTAGATCATTAATTTTGGCTCAAAATCGATGTAAAACATTATATTGTACAGATAACCATATCTGAGTCAGCGGCATGTGGAAGATATATTGTGCCTCTATCACATAATTAGTAATCATCAAAATCGTCATTATATTAATTTCCTTGATTTCTGTGATTAAAGTTACAAATTTTTTCTAGTTACATCCAGTACGATTTCTTTTATTAGGCCCACTTTCTTTATTGCTTAATTTAACTTGCTCAGAATCATTCGCATTTGATTTTCACACATTGTGACAAACTGTAACCACAATTATTTGATTAAAAAATAAAAAATGGTGAGCAGAAAAACGTCAACAGTTAATAAAATAAAACCAGCAAAAGAGTGAAGAAGACAAAATGGCGACCGCAACGTTGCAACGGTGCATGACAGCTGAGAGACCAAAATTGAAATTTCAAATCAGAGCAATGATCAACATTTTTCTTTTATGGCCATGAACGGCATCTAACGGCTTTAAGTCTCCTGGTTAGCTTGAAAGCGCAAAATTTCATAAATTATTAACACCTCTGCCATTTGAACTGGACAAACCAGAGTGTCAAGTCGCGAAATCAATGGATGGAAGCTGTCGCTTGGTTGTCTCTTGGTTGTCTCTTAGTTGCCTCTTAGTTGTTGCTGTTGTTGTTGGTTGTTGGTTGTTGGTTGTCGCTGCTACGAAGCTTGACGACTTGAAACCTTAATCAAAAATTCTAATTACGCGCGACCGCACATTGCATTCTATTAGCCAAAGCTGTGCTAGCTCATTCACTTACTCGCTCTTTGTGGCTCTCTCTATTATTGATGTGTGTGTGTGTGAGCCAGTGACGTAGATAGATTATTGCAAAAGGGGTTTGTAGCGTTATAATTAAGTTAATGTTCGATATTGAATCTAAAAAAATGGAAACGGGCTTGATGGTTGAAATCACTTTTTTCAACGAACTTTATAATCTTGTGAAGAATTTTTCTTATAAGCAACCAAATTTGTGCTCTCGTACAAATTCGATATAGGGAAGTGCAACTGTATGGAAATCTAGAAAATTTATCGATTCACAGAAGAAAAATATTGTTCTTTCTTGACTTTTCTTGCATTTTTTCTGATTTGTAGACTGTCTCTTGGGCTGGAGATTGATTCCCCGTATTTTGGCCCAGCTACGCTACTGTAGTGTACGTGTGTGTTGGCGCATAATTACTTTAATGGAATTTGATTTTTGCCTTTGGCCACAAGACAACGACAGCCTAGAGCGACAACTGACACTTGTTGCCCCGCCGCTCCGCCTTAGCCTTTATGAGATCTCTCTATATACAACTCTGTCTCTAGCTCCGGCTTTGGTCCACTTGGTTTGCTTTTTGGTCCATTGCAGATGATGTACAACTACTATTAGCATTAAAGTTTATTATCAGCGACGCTGACGACTGCGATGATGATGATGATGACGATGACGACGACGACAACGTTGCGGATGCGAAACGTAGCGCAGAATTCGAAATTCCTGTAAAACAGGTGCAACCGTGCCGTTCTTGGTCAGAACTCACTCTGGCATTGACTTTGGCTTTGGACCCAGCTGTGTGTGTGTGTGTGTGTGTGTGGCTTGATCTTGGTTTTGGCGTGGCCGTTGCGCCTTTCAACTTTTAGCAAAAGCGATTTCTCGCTGGTCTATGCAACAAGCCGCAAGCCCCTCTTAGCTATCTAGCTGCTGCTTAGCTGGTTGCATGCAATGTATTTTGCCGCTAAAAGTGCCTTATTTGGTTAAATTGGTGCAGATTGTTGTTGAGTTCGCCTCGGAGAGTTTTTGAAGAGGTGCCCCCGACTGCTGCCGACGCTGCTGCCGCCGCCTGGTTGAGGCCTGCTGCTTGAACTGCACTAAATAATAATTAGCACAGGTTTTTTTTCCACTGTACTCGAGTAGTTGTTGGTTGGCTGCTTTAATGCGCCTTGGTCATTCACCAGTTGCTCTTGTTGTTGCACTATCTGTTGCATGTTGCAAGTTGTTTGTTGTTCGCTCTTGTACTGTTGTTGCTCTTGGCGCAGCTTTTTACCACATACGGGGTGAAATTTCCTTAGAAATTTCGTGCTTGCCTGCTCTGGTTTTAATTTTAATTTGATTTTTTCTTGATTTTGTTGTCGTTTTTTTTCTTTTTCTTGCGGCACTTGCCTCTTCTTATATGCATCAGTTGCAGTTGCAAGTTGGCCTCAGGTTCAGGTTCATAAATTTACTAGTCTTTCGCTTATATTTGTTGTTGTTGCCTTTTATTTGGCTTAGATCAGCATTGCATGTTTAATTTTGATGCTTCGTTGCATATTTGCGTGCTCTATGCGGCTTTTGGTTGAAGCGTCCTCCCTTTCACCCAACTTGTAGTCACATTGGACGCGTGCGTTTGACGCGCACGCGCGCACGCTTACTCATTACGTGCCATCATTTGGCGCGCTCTCTTTCTCTTTAGCTCTATTTATTTTTGTTTTTTTTTTTGGTTTTTACGCCATTTGTTGGTGAATTAATTATGGTAGGCAGTGTATAGGCTTAAGTTATTATGACTACAATTTGTGGGTAATTAGTTTGACTAAGGGTGTTACGCTTAATGACGATATTACAGGTAACAAAATGTATAGCAAAATAAAAAATGAACTGTTTTATTTTGAGCGATAATTTCCTAAAAGTTTGTTTTATGGTGATGTTGTAAGGAAGAGAATTTGACTGCTTCTTCATCTTGATTAATGTTGTAACCTAGTGTACCCTCCTCGTGTTTACAGCCATGATCTCACCCTTCCCCTGCTTCTTTCAACAGCTTTATTGAAGATTCTTATTCAGTGTACGATCTTTGACAATAAAGAAATTTAGTTGTAGAAACCATTTTATAATACCTTCCCGTTTCGCTTTGTGTTGCTTAAGCATGGTAGATGATTTGAAGTATCTAAAAAAAAGTGATCCAGCAGGTTTTATTGTAAGTTCTTTGAGAATAAGTCAATTAAGTTGTAGAAACCATTCTTCTCATCCGCTTTGTGGTGCTGAAGCATAAAAGATGACTTGAAGTGTCTGAAAAAAAGTGCACCGTAAAATCACTGACGATTTGCCAATTTGGCTCATCCTATATAGCCCTGAATCGTAGACGATAAAGCAATCTAGTGTAGATGTTTTAAAATAGGGAGATTTTCTTCTTCTTCGCGTTTTAGCTTCGAACAAACTTCTTCTTGTAACCAATATAATGAATCTTTCTCTTCCTTATAGTCAACATCCGTTGATCCGTTTTGCGGTGTGAAAAATCACTTGGAGTTTGTCTTTTGTCATATCAAAGTTTTTACGAAGTACTTTCTTCTCAGATACTCTAAGAGCCTCATCATAAAAGATCCTAAGGAGTACGTTCTCCGCGAATATTCCAAGAGCAGCATTTACAAACAGCGACATCTCCCATGCGGTAATAGTCAAAGATCTTAAGATGTACTTTCTTCTTAGATACTCCAAGCTTGAGCATTGAATGAGCGGCTTACCTAGACGTCCAAAATTTGATGTAGTATATTTTTTTCAAATAACCCTATAGCATCTACGAGCATACCGTACATAAGATTGCGTCATCTACCATACTTCATGAAGGATTTTGTAGAGTACTTTCTTCTCGGAAGCTTCTAAAGCGATTACAACGCATAATTTTTCATGTTTCACCACCACAATACAAAACGGGTTGAATAAGCAGCTTGTAGAGTGGTTCCTACATACCAATTGTCGAAACGTCAAAGATCTAACTATTTACCTTCTTCTTAGGGTAGGTAAAGCATCTTGTTGAGTGCTTTCTACAAAATGGGGTGCCTAATATGAATGATTTTATAGGGTACTTTTTTCTCGGACACTGCCTAGCTACCCGCATCAAAACACATCATCTTTCATGCATTAGCCATATGCAGCAAGACGGGGAGAATAAAGAGCTTGTCGAGTGGTTCCTGCAACACAATTCCCTAAACGTCAAAGATCTTAGTAAGGACTTCCTTCTCAGACGTTACCGTTGCATCTAAATAAAACTGCGTCATCGGGCAGAATCAGCATTATGTAGAGTGATCCTTACTATTTAATCGTTAAAGATCTTTTGAAGTACTGCGTCATCTTCTATTCCTAAATGACGAAACTCAAAGCGGGTGAAAGAATGGTCTTCACTACTTCAATGTCTAATGAAATTAAATCACCAACAATTGGCAAAAGATCTCAATGATCTTGCTTTTTGTTACTAAGGTGTTGCCAACTTAGACGGTAGCCGTTGAAAACAAGAAATGTCTAGTTTCAATCGTCATCTAATAGTCTGATCTGCGTCTTTCGACTTGTAGAAGACAAACACTTCAACTGGCTCTCTTTTAACAATAAAAATAGTAGGGATATACTTCAGCCATTCTTATGACGCTGCCACCAAGTCCAAGGGGTCGCATGAGAAGGCATCGCTTCCCCTGGCGTGTTGTTAGAAAGTTCGTTTTTCCTCCTCGAACTAAGCCACTTTCCATAACAGAAGATTGATTATTTCCTTTAACTCCCAGTGGAGCATAGGGCCTCATAACATAAGATTGCTGATATTTAAACTCAGATAAAATTTGTAATATTTTTTAATTAACTTGAGTGCATTTTTTTTTTATTATGTTGTCTTTCCTTAAAAGTATACGATCTATTTCGGAAGGCAGTAATTGTTAGTACCATAATAAAACAAGCTAATTAGCTTTAATTGTTTAAAATATTTATCTAATATATTTTTGTAGGTGTAAAACCACTCAACTGTTTTTTATTTGCGTTTTAATGAGACGTAACTGATTAACAAATAATGAAATAAAATATAATAATTTTTTACTTAAGTCCCCCCGGACAAACTTAAAGCAATCTTATTTATTTTTGTCTCTTACAAGTAGTACGTCAAGCTTTTTTTGTGCCAATAACAGCTTGAGGAGAAAGAGAAGAAAGTAAAACATCTTTTTGTTATAGTCTATATCTGAAACACCTTAGCCTTAAAAGTAGTTTATTAAAAAGTCCTTAAATGCTATGCCACACTGTCTATGAAATTCTTCTCTGAATGGACTTTCTTCTGATTTTAGAAAACAGCATCATCTCTATAAAGTGAGACAAGTCTTCGCCAAGTTTTCCATGCCGATGCTCTTGTAGATTAAGGAGAGAAAGAAAGCTGACTTTATTATATAGGCTCTCTATATTTAAATGATCCGAATACTTGAGGAGAAAGAGAAGAAAGTACAACATCTTTTAGTTATAGTCAATATTTAACTGATCTGAAACACCTTAGCCTTAAAAGTAGTTTGTTAAAAAGTCCTTAGAAGCTATGCCCCGCTGATTTTGAATTTCATCTCTGAATGGACTTTCTTCTGATTTTAGAAAACAGCATCATCTCTATAAAGTGAGCCAGGTCTTCGCCAAGTTTTCCATGCCAATGCTCTTGTAGCTTAAGGAGAGAGAGATAGCAAACTTTATTATATAGGCGCTCTATATTTAAATGATCCGAATACCTAATCCTTCAAAGTAGGTTTTTAATGAGTATGTATTTAAAAGCTATGCCTAGAAGACTTCTAATGTCTCTGCGTGTCGTTAGACTTGGCTTTCTAAGCCCTACGCTATCGGAGAGGGCTGATTCTTGGCCCAAATATGTCAGACAGCCATTCAAAACTATTCTAAGTTTGCACTAATGGAAGCATCTACAGTGTACCGAGTGAAGTACTCTGCTTACATTTTCAAAGAGGATTGGTATTCGCATAAAACCACTCTGTTTTTTTAAATTACCCAACTCTGAAAATTTCCTTATAATTATGATATCAAAACCATAAAAAATGTTGAGATAAGCATTTGTCAATATAAAGATGAACTGCACCCAAATGATGTGTTAAAAATATCTAACAAAAAACTGATTGTAAAGCAAAAAGATATACAAGAAATATTTCACCTCGGCACTAATGAATTTTCAATTGCTTTCACCTGAGTGAGAAAAAAAGAAAAGAAAACATAAACCAAGTATTAAATACGGAGTCATTTAAAGGCCAAAACTTATCAGTAAAGTACATAGCTACATAAATATTGTGACGGAAGAAGGCCACCACACAATCTTTAACACCTTTTGATGATCTAATAAATGCGACATGATTTTCGAAAAGTAAAAAACCCGAATACATTGAGAGCGACTAGAAAAATTAAGAACACCAATAAGAATAAGAAAAACTACAAACAATAATAATAATAATAATAACAATAATAACATGAAGGAGATCAGGCTATATAGTTCAAAAGCAACACTTGGACAATGTTGGCTGCCTAAGCAAACATGGCGATAAGAAATCGTCGCAGCGCAGCACTTGAGATACAGAAAAAAAAAAAAAAAAATCACGTAAAAAAAAAAGGAAACAGCAGCAGATACACCAAAAACAACAACCCGAACTAAAGCAATGTGACCGAACGAGTCAGACGTACAGACCCAGAGACCGACCCAAAGACAGACCCCAAGACCGAAGCGAGCGATGCAGATACTGATAGACGTTATAAATGTTTATCTATGAAATGTGACAAAAAAAAAACAAAACGAAACGAAATAGAGTTGTATTTGTTGTTGGGGCTGCTGGCCGGAGAATGATTTTCAAATTCACATACTGTAAATATGTATATGTATGCTTGTATATAATATGTACATATGTATGTATGTATAGTCGCGGAGTGACACGAAATCAGTTCAGGGCCCCAAGTGCAAACACACACACACACGGGGCAGATAGGCATTTCTGATATGGCATTAACGGGGGCAACGTGTCTCCGTTGTTATTGGTGTTGTTGTTGCGATGATTGTTGTTGTTGACAATTCATCGTTACGAAAAAGCGTAGCTCTGGGCAGGCACAACGTAACGTCAACACGTTATAAATATACATTATGGACAATTTATCAGCAGGCCTCTTTTTAAGAGAGCAGGGGAGAGAGAGAGAGAGTGTGAGTTAGCACTTATATTGATACCCTGTAATCAGAGGGGTCAAAGGTAATATAGATTTGTGTAACAGGCGGAAGTGGGCATGGCAGACAATCAGTTGTTTGTACAAAAATGTTAAGCATCAGGTGCGGGAAGCAATCCAGGTCTTTTTGTTGGTGTGTTCTACCTTATTAACAGCTACAGTCAGACTTGAAATTATTCGCACACTTTTTATTAAGATGCTATATCTTAATTACATTATTTACAAAGGGGCTCTGCTCCATGCTGGCTACGCTAATTTTTTATGTGATATCATATTTTTTCACGTCCAAAAATTATTCGTACACTTTTTCAATAATAACAAATGTTATTAGAAGAAATTTGTTTTAGACTTTGAATGTTTGGTAATCTCTTGTGGGTAACAGATTGTTCTGCAGATTGTCGCCTATTACTGTTTTGGAGCTTGCAATTGGGATGCAAGATCTGGTCTATCGACAGGGTAGTGGTAACTGAAGATACCCCAACGGATCGAAGTTCCATAAACTGAACCGTAGATTTGGAAAAAAAAAACTTTAATCATTTAAGTTTTTCGGAAAAAACGAGTGCGTTAATCATCCGTCATTATTAAATAATTTTGAGGGTTATTCTTATTATTATTAATATGTATAACACTAGTTTACACAAAAAATGAACCTTCGTAAAAAAGTATTTTTTAGGGTAATTTTGGGTCGAGAAACACGAAAAACATGTTTTTGTGCACTTTTTTCAGTAATTCGTTGAACAAAATTTTGTAACGACATGAAAGATAGGATCGAAAGGTATTGACGTGCTCTTTACAGTGATGTTTATAGATTAAGGAAAAATTATTGAAGTTACAAGCAACCAAAGTAGAAAACAAGTGTAATTTTCCACCAGTTTTGAAAACTACAGATTTTCGGTTTGCTTTTTACTAATGAAAAACAATTTTTAAAAATTATATTAAGCTTCAAGCTGAAGGAGAATTCTTTTACGAACATTTCGAGTCTAAGATTTTCGAAATCGGATAAAAACTGTAGATGTTATGGAACCATGAACGAAAAATCACGACTACAGCTGCTTACAAATTCGTGAAGACGCAACTGAACGCAAATGAAAAACTTTAAGTGAAAATTTTTTTTTCATACAAAAGTGTGATTGAGCGAATATTGGATCTTCCGTACATGGTTCGATAGCATCAACAGTTTATTCCATTTAGTACGATTAAAAAAGCTATTTGATTGAAATTTTAGGAAATAAGGGAATTCCTCTTTTGAATTTATTTTCATAGCAGTTTTTTTTTAACATTTTTTTTCACGGTTTTTTTTCACGTTTTTTTCTTCTCAACATTGACTTTTTGTAGCATCCCACCAACCCGGTCAATATTCAGAGTTTAAACTTTTTTTCTTTTGCAATCCATTTAAAATTCAATGCATTTTTATGAGTTTTCATTATCTGAAGCATTTTGAGTTGCTTTATTTTATTTTATTTTAGATTCCTGTGGAAGACAGAAATCGACTGCCCAGAACAGCTGATAGGTCAATAAACATTTTAAAAAATTTGTTCGCCAAAAATTTCGAACTTGATCAAAATCAGATAAAATACCTTGAATGAATTTCAAACCGGTTCACAATCGGTTAATGTTATGGTTTGGTTTGAAACTGCTTGTTGCACTGCATGCAAGCAGTGTATACTAAAGTTGTAATTTTAGGTTGTGTAGAGAATCATTTTATGTTTGGGGTAAAGGAGGTACAGAGTATCTATCCCCTTTGTCAAACACCGTTCCGCCTGATTCAAACCGGTTCACAATCGGTTAATGTTATGGTTTGGTTTATGGTTTTGCCACCAAAATATTTTTCTAGTTTGGAACTGCTTGTTTCACTGCATGCAAGCAGTGTGTACTAAAGCTGTAATTTTAGGTTGTTTAGGGAATCAATTTATGTTTGTGGTAAAGGAGGGTACAGGGTATCTATCCCCTTTATCAAACACCGTTCCGCCTGATTGTAAATTATTTTTTTTTTGGAGTGCTCTCTTGAAATTTTTTTTTTTTTTTTGGTTTTTCCTACTGCTCTCGAATGTTTTCGTTGAACTTGCCCGTCGGGTTAACGGCGCAATTGCCCGGCGATAAAGATTACAACAACAATAACAAAAAAAAAACGCAGTAGGAACAACAACAACAAAAACCACACTGAACAAAGTTCGCATAACTCGGCCCTATGCCAGTGACTGCGAGTGCTCTGCGTCTATTTGGTTTTTAAATGAGGTCAAAAGCTGATAAGCTTGGCATACACTTACACATATGTATTTACTATATAATATATATACACATATGTACACACAATATATGCCGGGTGTATAAAGTTTTCTTTACTTTTTATTATTGTTGTTGTTGTTGTATTGTGCTAAGCTGCTCTGAAAGTCAAATAAAGCAGGCAAAGGGGACACTCACTTTGGTTGATTGTCATGCGGTGTCGTTCAATGTTTGGAGGTTTCTGGCGTCAAAGGTTGGAACTACAAATAACCTAGGCATATATGTAGGGTATATGCATAGATATCAGAACGCTTGGAATTGTGATAATGCTAAAAACGTCGAGAAGTTTTTTAACAAGAGAATGTTTTTATTTAGAGCATATGGCTAAGTATTTGAATGCTTGAGACAAGGTCATGCTATATTTGAAAGGCTCTTGAAAAGTCAAGTACTTTGGTTCAGGGGCGTCGAGAGCCATGCCGAGTCCCACCTTTGGAAAGAATGAAACTAAATTATATTGTATCTTGAAAAAATTATCCAACCGCCATATATGCTCGTGCCCCTGTCCAGCTGACCCTTTCTCACGACGGCCCTGCTTGGGTAGCATGTAGTAGCAGATCATTTTAAACATTTTACAAACACAAGCTATTTTTTGTTACAAAATTTTCAGAAAATGCGGGAATTCGAGAAACTTCGCCCATCTCTTAGCTTTTTGCATGACACGTAGAATTCTCCTTCTAATTCCCTTTCTAAATGGAAGACTCCTTTAGTTTACTTCATTACATTACTAAATTAAATACATTGGTTACATTTTAGAATTGAGTTCACTTATGAACAATAACAATCTTTTAAATGCAACTTTTCGAGCACGACCTTTGTTGACCTTGTAATGGTTACATATGGTACCAATAAAATTCTCACGCTAAATGTGCAAATCATTGTCTTTACAATAAATTCCGCGTCTTTCAGCTGTTTATATAATATACAAATTTTTTTACGATTTCTGTTTTTACCGACTACAAGGTTAACCCAAACTTTGACGAAGTTACGATCAGAAACATGCGTAGATATGAATCATTATTGATATAGAGTAAATCCAATATCACCTGGAGGATTTTTGACTCTTTTTGATGCTTAACGGGTTGAAATTGAGGTGATGGGGCTGTAGGATAAAGACATAGATCTACATTATGAAATTTGTTTAAGATCTTTTTGAGTGCATAATAGTAGTACCAGTGGCGCACTTAGAGGGGTTTTCATTCTATCGAAAGAATAGCGAGATGCTATAATCTTCTTTGCATCATAGGTGATTTTATGTATAGGTAATTCAAAATGATCTTTCACAGAATACAACTAATAAAGGTAAAGAGCAACTAACTAAAATCTGATCCGAAATTGTTTTGCAGGTCCCATTGAAGAGATATCAGAAGACTACGACTTATGTCTAAAAAGACTGATTTACATTATTTAAAAAAAAAAAAAATTTTTAATGCTACTACGTTGTTTTTTAAATCATATAACAAGAAACGATGTTGATGGAGGAGTCTGAATATGCTTAGACCCTTTGGTTGCTACGCCACTGCATAGTACCAAGTTTTTCAATGAGCCGCTGCATTCCTAGTGACTACTAACTACTCTTTGTTCTCTTCTTTGCAGAAATCTGCATCAAAGCTCTCTTAGGTATTAGGGGTCATACCCAATTTTAATCGTTTATTATATAGGAATTGATATGGAGGCAGAAGTTGAATTCCCAGAACAGCTAATAGAATAACAAGTGTGCTATCTTTTGATACCCTAGGCAGAAAACGCTTCAACTGCAGTGTCTAGACATTTTTATAATGCGTTGTTTCTTAAGTTTCGAATTTGATCAAAATCGTTGAAAATTAAACCCATAGATAGTTTAAAATATCTTTTTGTCTTAAGTTTTTAGATGGAAGTTTAGGTAAGTTTTAAGAAGTATGAATAACACTAGTCTACACGAAAAATTAACCTTCGTAAAGTTTAGATGGAAGTTTAGGTAAGTTTTAAGAAGTATGAATAACACTAGTCTACACGAAAAATGAACCTTCGTAAAAAAGTGTTTTTTTGGGTAATTTTGGGTCGAGAAACACGAAAATTACAACCCTTTTTTTCTTAAGCAGCGTTTTCGAGATTTTTTCGAAAAACATATTTTTGAGCCTTTTTTCAGTTATTCGTCAATATTTCGTGAATAAAATTTTGTATCGACCTGTACGGAAGTTCCAATCTGCACTCAATCACACTTTTGTATGAAAAAACAATTTTTCACTCAAAGTTTTTCGTTTGCGTTCAGTTACGTCTTCACGAATTTGTATGCTGCAGTAGTCGTGGTTTTTCGTTCATGGTTCCATAACATCTACAGTTCCTATCCGATAACGAAGATCTTAGACTCGAAATGTTCGTAAAAGAATTTTCTTTCAGCTTAAAGCTTAACATAATTTTTACAAATTTTTTTTCGTTAATAAAAAGCACACCTAAAATTTGTAATTTTGAAAAATGGCCAAATACAACACTTTTTTTCGTCTTTGATTGCTTGTAACTTCAATAATTTGTACTTAATTTGTACATATCATATATCACTGTAAAGAGCACATCACTACCTTTCGATCCAATCGTATATCATGTCGCTACAAAAAGGTTGTCATTTTCGTGTTTCTCGACCCAAACACTTTTTAAGAAGGCTCACTCGATAACCCTTAAATTTGTAAGCTAGTGTAATTGATGCCCACCATGTACCCAGAGGAGCAGACTAAAACTAACGCATATATTCCCAACACTCTCTCTATCTTTAAATCTCCCCACCACAATTTGTAGCGCAACAAAAAAAAGGTGTTCAGCACTGTAGAAAATAATAGACACCTTTCGCCTTGAACCTTACGATACGTTTGAACTTCCGTCGTCGTAAAATGCATAAATTGTTTATTTATATGCTATACACGATGAATGTATGTATATAAAATTTTTCGCATTATAAATAAATTGTAATTTAAATGGCAAAATTAAAAAAGTATACGATACATCGATAGAAATGCACAAAACATTGACCTGTACAACACTGCACGAAAGCAAAAAAAAAAAACAAAAACAACACAAATCCCAAACTCAAATTCAAACGAGGTGTAAATTAATGACCACACACATGTTCACTGAATCCAACAAAAAAACAACAACAAAATACATAGCATAAATAATTAAATGAAATATTTACAAGCTAGATTAACAATTTGTAGTTGCTTGTTATGATAGCCAAGAAGTTACACAAAAAGCCAGTCAACAAGTTTCGACCATAAAATTGTGTCTACAGACCGTGGGCCGTGGGGGCCACGCCGAGAGACCAAGACCAAGGTAGTACCCTGCAGATATTGGCTCTGCCTATCGGGTTACATAGACGACTCTATGACACTACACACAAAAAAAAACCTACATTATATAGTACATATGTACATGATTGGTTTATTTGTACGTTTGCAAGACGGGCAAATAATTGTATATAGTATTGTATTGTATATATAAGAGAATATAAAGAAAAAAAAGTTTGTTGCACGTTATCATAAAATAGAGTTTATCATGGTTAGCATAGAAATTAAGCTGTGTTGATTTCGACTAAATAAAAAAAAAAAGTCTAAGGCACAGTGGTGTCAGTGTTAGGGAAACATGAGATTTTCGGAGTTAGCAAAAACTTGCAAATCAAACGAAGCCAAAAATTTCTAGAGCTTTCTGTCACCCAAGTATTTTGCATTTTTGTCAAACTTTAAGTAAACAGAATTCCATAAATCGAGAATATTAATTAATATTCATTTTTAAAATGAAAAGCTCACAAGTCGAGCTTAAAATTTTTCATACAAAAATTATATGTTTAATAATGCTATATTAATATTTATATGAAAGTGAACTCAAATGTCTAACAGCTTGCTTACGCCACCTAGCGACAATAACTTGCTTGCGCCATCTAGCGGTCACATTATTGAGAAAAATAAATGCTGACAAAGCAGATGTCGAAAAACTTTGTTTTATAATAATCTAATATTGAATACTTGTTTTTAAAAAAATTTCTTCGATAAGGCCCTTGTTTCGAACCTTCAAAAACTTGCAAAAAATTCTTTACCATAATACAACACTAAAAAACGCGTTGAGAAAAGTTGTCATATCAAAAAAAATCACTATTCAGGGGTGTGTGCCAAGGAACTCTTTCCAACGAACTACAACCTAACACAAATCCGGCGATCTGCCAAATATTTATTTATAACAAATTTCAATACAGAAACAATTCTTCAAAAAAATGAGAGAGTTAAAATGCGAGAGAGAGTTGACTTTCGAAAAAACTTTGAATAAAACTTATATTTTAGGCCTCAAAAAGCTACTTGTGATAATGTAGAATCTTCTGATAAGCACTCAGTAGTGCCTTGTCTTAAAATGCATTAGCCGGTGACACCCATAACCCTTCAACAATTTAAATCTGATAAAGAACTTTTGATTCGAGCTTGTGGATATGGAACCGATGTATTTAATAGCCACTTGGCTATCACTGTAAATATTAACCTTAGAGTCTCATCTACTCTGGTTCTCTTTCGGCCATTAAAGTGCCGCAAGGATGTGCGTTTAGAACATGCTGTAGTGGTCCGAAAGACTTAAAGTTTGATTTCAGCTGCTTTGAAAAGGCTACAATGCCAATTGGGTTATCGGAATCTCTCTGAAGAAGATGGTGACCTTAGTGCACTTAAGAAAAAGGTGCATTCGGTATGAAAACGTGTACTGTAGTACTCTATTAATATAGGGTGGGCCATCTGTTGTTTTGTTAAATGCATTTTATTCGTATATTTCTCACTCATCTGGCTGTTCTCCCATCCATTGAACGAATAAGCGACGCTGATAATGGTCCGTGAGCTTTAATTGTTTCGTCATTTGAATCTTGTAAGCGTGTCAATGCAGATCCGCATGCAAAATTCGACGCAAAGTGGTCCTACCCAGGTGTAATTCTTGCGAACGATAGCGACTCGTCAACACTGACCTCAACTATATTTTTTGCACAGAACGACCATTTTCAAAGTACTCCTGTAATCCTTTCACGCGTTGTTTAGTTGTTAAACGATCCATGCCTAAAATTGAGTAGTTTTGAACTAGAAGAAGTCGAAGAAAATCCACTTTGGACGGGTATGTTCCGAATTATGAGTGTTTAACAACCAACTCAACAGATGAACCACCCTATACATAGCAAATTTTTTTTTGTGCAAAGTGTTTTATGCCAATGTAAACGGGGACAAATACTGGAGGTTACTCAGCATTCAAGATCACTTAAGCATAATGCAAAGTCTTCTATTGATTTTCGGCTAAGCCTGATTATAGTCAATTAGAAGAACTTAGGACGGTCATTCCTTTCGACGCTCGGCTTAAGCTCTCGATGCCGTCATTATAGGGATTATGATGGTGTCAATACAAAAATAGTTCCTTCCTATTCCTTTAATTGGAATCCTAATATTCGGTAACCATTTTTTTGTATCAGAGGTCACACCAGGTGCGGATCTAGGATTTGGTCTTGGTTTTTCACTTCGTAGTATATATATATCAGAGCACGCAAAAAATTTTTTTTTCCGGACGCAACAACCACCCCCGTGGATCCTCACGCTATAAAATTGACTTATCCATATTTTTCCATCACCTCTTCCATGGGCTTATCTAATCTACCAAACTTCTTACTTTTGTCGAGCAATCGAAGTAAGTCTAAATTTCCACCGCTTTGCTTTAAAATTTGGTAGATTTTTTAGATTGATTATGATTTGATGATCCTTTGTCTTATGGCAATCTCCACACTTTCCAACACTCTCTGACTTTTCCCACTTTTTCTATCCTGAGTTATCCCGACTTGACTCTTCAAAAAAACTTTACTGATGCAAGTCTTTGCATATCATGGCAAAGTTCATCCAACGGCTTAAAGATTCGAATAGGTTCATAGCATCCAACTGTTTTTTTTTCTTTTTAAATATTTTTAAGCTCTTTTTACATTCTAAGCTCATCTAAACATGGTTGCAGCCTTATTCAATAATTATAATAATATACACTTTATTAATTGCTTTTGCACCACGGTGCCGTACTAATATTGTGCACATTCGAGCGGGCCATGGCTAACAGCAGCTGCTGATTGGCATCGCTTGGTGCCAATGGTGCTAAGTGCCGGTGCCGAATGTCGAAAGCCGTTGGGGCAGACATCACTGTGGTAGAGTGCTGTGTGCTCCGTGCGCGACATTGTTGACTTTTCGAGTTGGTTTTTGTAGCTCCACTGTGTGTGTGTATGTGTGAGTGTATCTATGTGTGATCACAGTGACAGGCAGCATTTCGGTCGTTGGGTCGACGTCGGCAGCGTTTTACTCGCACAAGTGTCAATAGTACTAATAGACATCACTCTTGTCTCTCTTGTTGTTGTTGTTTATGTGCACGTTCACTCACACACACACGCACACACACACATTTTACATGGTTCTGAAACGGTAAAGTTCATTGCCATTTGAAGCTTCAACTCTCTCGGGTACGTCACGTCACGTTATATGTAGCTTCTAACTGACAAACACAGCTGTCATATGACCATTTTTCATGTATCCCAAAACTTAACCCTAATAAACATCTGAGTGGGTAGTCAGTATGTCAATACGTCCGTCCGTCTGTCTGTCTATCAGTCAGCCTATCGACATCATCGCTAATTCACTTTTAAGCGAATTTGATTTGAAATATGATTTAATGTGATTTATTTTTTGCTTATTGTTGTTATTGTTTTTTATAGCAAAGTCTAGACAAAAACTGACAAGGCCATGTGGAAAACTCAAAGCAATAAAAAAATTAATAAAAAATATTAATTCGAGAGCCAAAGCTATTATTCAGTTAGCTGGAGACGAAACTTTACTGCATTTAAGAACTTATGGCTAATGAAGTCATTAATTCGCTTTGAGGTGAATTTGATTTTTTTTTTAAGAGATTTTTATTTTATATTACATTTATTCTTTGACATGTAGTAGATACTCCTGGTCGGAGCATAGGGCGAAGATTTTATTTAAGCTTTTTTTAATCTGCTTAAACAAATCATTTTTCTGTCGTTAATACATAATTCTAGAAAATTATTGGTTGCTATAAGCATGTTCGATTTTAAACAAAATACATTTGAATCATCTTTTTTAAAGTTTTTTTTATTTTAATCTGGTTTGCGTAAATTATTAGAATCTTGCTGTCAACAGCTTTCTCCCAATCCTGCCTTTTAAGTGTAATAAAAGTTATGCTTCTAAAATTAAAAATAGTTTGGTTTTTCTGTTTTTAGTCTCGTGGGTGAGTTGATATCGATAAATTATGCTCTAACGAATATTTTGTTGTTATTGAAAATTATGTAAAGTAGACGACAGAATACTTTTTGAAAATCGAACTTTCGCAGCTCTGACGTACTCGTATCTAATTTTTTCAATACCTTGTTCTTAAAATTGTGGGTTTGCTATGCGAAATATGGTGTACATTTTTGAAAAGTCACATATATTTAGTTTCGAATCGACTTAAAATATTGCATATGAGAAATTTTAATTATGATGAAAAAACTAATAATCGGCAGTGCTCCGTAAAATGAAAACGAACAATTTTATTTGTATTCGATTTTGCATGCTCCCAAAACCGAATTTTTTTGCTGTTGCCATCTACTCATATTTCCCTTACTTTTTGTTAGCACAGTTCTTAATCGTTTCGAGGGAAATTTACTACGATCAGTTGCGCATCCAGGATTTGGTCTTAGGGGGGGTTCTTCACTTCTAAGAGTATAAATATATCAGAGCTCGCAAAGACTGTCATCCCATTTTCCTTTCTTTTGGGGGATCCGGACCCGGGAACCCCCTGTGGATCCGCCACTGACCACGACTATTCTATTCCTATTACAAGGGAAATTTTTTTTATGCAAGAGATGAACCATTTAAGAAAGGCATACACGTTTTTTTATGCTAGACATGGACCATATATTTTTTGGTTAATTACGAAAAAAAATAATGTAAAATTTTTATTAACAACTATTTAACTTGAAATTGGCATGAATAGAATCTGAAAATATTATAGAATATTTGAAAAATTCAGTTTAAAAAGCGTACACCTTTAATGCCTATTTTGCCAATTCCTTCTAATCCCTCTTGCCACAAAAAAACATGCGGTTTCAAACCACATAAAAAATTCGGTTCGGTGAAATGGGAAGCACCAAACATGTGGTTTCAAAACGTATCGAAATAAAATTTTATTTTTAAAATCTTCAGTTCGTACTGCGGTTATTTTTTCCTGGGTTTCCGACAAAAGTTCGTCACGCACGAATATAAATACCAAATTGTTTAAAAAAATTAGTTTTTAAAAGGAAAAGTAATGCCACTTAAGAAAACTACCTTGTTAATAAAAAAAAGGGGGAAACTGAGGGAAAGGCGGAATTTGAAAAATGTCTAAACAATTATTACTCAGCCGAAAAATTTTGAAAATCGTGAAAGTAATCGTGAATAATTTCAGAATTTAAACAATTTTCTCCTAGATCAAATTTGGACAACGTATTCTATTTATTATTATTATTGTACTGGGAGTAGTATGTACTGCGACCCAAGTGGATCTATTGTGCCCCCCTTCACGGCTTAGAGCTCTCCCAAAAGTCCAATTGCCTGCATATACTGCAGTATTTTGTTTGGATTTATGGTAACAATGCTCTCCGGTGAGATGACGTGCATGCTTAAAAGCTTGCTTCTTTTGTTGACGAGTGCTATGCATTCACATAGTAGATGCACTGAAGTTTCTTCCTCCATACTACAGAAACGACAAAGCCCACTATCCGCTATGCCAATTTTGTTTAAGTGGCTGCGGAGCCTACAGTGACCCGTCAAGAGGCCTGTCAGGATCCTCACGGTATTTTTCCCGTGAGTTATCACGTGTTTGAATCTCTTGCGGTTGTACTTAGAGAGGAGGGTTTTTGACTGCTTTAGTCCTGGTATCTGTGCCCAGTGAAGCAGCCGTTTGTTTTCCTCCTCTTTCCTCAATAGGTCCCTTACCACGTGGTTGCCAATCCCACAGTATGGTTCAGGTCCGATTAGCGGTGTTGCTGCACCTGTTCTTGCTAGTTTGTCTGCTAGCTCATTCCCAGGGATATTGTTGTGTCCTGGGACCCATCTAATTGTGAGCTTGTTTCTGGCACCTAAATTGTCAAGTGCAGTTCTCACTTCTTTGACCAGCCTTGATGTTATTTTGGCTCTGCTTATTGCCTTTATCGCTGCTTGACTGTCAGACAGGATGGAGATCTCCTTGTCATGATAGTTCTTTTGCAGATTAAATTCTGCACACCTTTCAATAGCACAGACCTCAGCTTGAAAAATGCTGGTGTGTCTGCCTAGTGACTCATGATATTTAGTCCTGGGTCCTACTACACCCAGACCACTCCCTTCATCGGTGAGGGATCCATCCGTATACCACTTTATTGTGTGTGGTTTCATTGGGTGAATTGCCGAAAGAGTTGTCCAGGCCTCTTTCGTGCTGAGTTTAATATCGAAGTTCTGATCGAACTTGTACTCAGCTGGCATTTCATCCCTTGGTTGCAGAAGCATAGGTATGTCCTCTGCTAAATCTGCAGCGTCTTTTCTGGTGAGGTTGAAGTCAACTCCTTCCCTCCCAATTCTTATTAACGTTGCTTTTCTCTGCATATCAACAACGATATGAAGCGGTGTAACATCCATTAATACTTCAATGGCCGCAGTAGGACAGGTGCGCATTGCTCCTGTCATACATATGCAGGCCATTCTTTGCAGTTTCTGCAATCTGGCTTTGGTCGTGCTAAGGCGCGCCCTGCTGCCCCAGGCTATTGCCCCATATAAGAGCATGGGTCTGACAACCATTAGGTACAGCCATCTTATTATTCGTGGTGATGTACCCCACGATTTCCCAATGCTTCTACACGTAAATAGAGCCCTTGAGCACTTATTTATAGTGTTGTTTACATGGGTTCTGAAGTTAAGCTTAGAGTCAAAGGTGACTCCTAGATACTTGACTTCATTACTTGTTTCTATGCTGCATCCTGATAGGGTTATACTCCTCAACGTATTCTATGAAAATTAAATTTTTTTTTTTAATTCAGTGATATTTTATAAGAAATTTTTTTACGATCCAAACATTGAGCAAAAGCTTCTGAAAATCGTGAACAATTATCGTGAATAATTACAGAATTTTAACAATTTTCTCCTAGATCAAATTTGGACAACGCATACTAGCCGAAAAATTCTGAAAATCGTGAACAATTACAGAATTTTAACAATTTTCTCCTAGATCAAATTTGGACAACGAATACGAAGAAAATTTTAGTTTTTTTTTTTAAAATCAGTGATTTCTTATAAGAAAATTTGTTTACGATCCAAACATTGAGCAAAAGCAGCTTCAGTTAGAAAAATTCATTATTACGTGTACGTACTGTAGTTTATCAAAAATTCTACTTAAGTGGCCGTAACAACTCTGCTTAGCACACGCCACCTCCACTCCATTGCATAAATGGTACCTTAGTAACAGTTCCTTCCAAATCAAGCCCGGTTTATTACTTCGCTGAAAATCTTGAATATCCAATATCGAACTTGTCTGAACCCGCTTCTAGCAGGCAGGCCCACATTCGTATGGAATCCGACCATCTGCTGATTCCACTGGTAGTAAATAATAATAAAAATCTATCAAACTTTAAAGAATCCAATTTATTTTTTCTCGTATTAATTCCGCTTAGAAACACCTCTCGAAGCTTACCCAAGTGTATGCACTCAGAGCACGCTTCTCCTCGGTCTTTCAATAATGTTTTGCTCTATTTGTGCTACTATTGTTGCAGTAAGGTGACTTATTTGTTGTTGGTGTTGTCACAGTATTTTTTTTTTTATTTGTAGAACTGTGCTCACTTTTCGTTCACCCCGATAATTAGCTTAAGGGTTCAACATTGCAGGTCAACGGTTTTGTTAGCATATTATAAGTTATTTTAACCTTTGGCCGATTTGCATGCGACTTTGTTGGCAGCTTTTTACACATCGGACGGACGGACGGACAGGCACATAGACCAAGTACACAAGGTGTACATAATAGTACGTACTACAAGTTTAGTAAGCATTCTGTGGCGTGCGTGTAAGTGGCGGGAAATACGAGCCGAGATACAGATACTAGTCAGACTTACAACATACTGGGACGTAAATAGAAAATGGTTTTTTGATGAAAGAAAAAAAAAAGTTAAAGCCTTTTGGAGATTTTGGCTTAGGTATTCGAAAAATTAAAAATGCAAATTTTTTTTTTATTACAATATATTGCATTTTAAGTGACTGCTCCTTACTCAACTTTTCCTAATATTATTATTGCAGGTAACACACCCACCGATATATTGCAGCAGAAGCCAGCGAAGGCAACAACGGCCATTGTGGGCGGCAAGAGTGCAACGCCAGGAGCAAGTAATCAGCACGCATTGCCCGCGGCTGCGGCAACCAAACGCAAGCACATTGATACCCTGGCCAACGATCTCAGACAGCAGCAACAACAACAGCAGCACCACAACAACAACAACAACCACAATTTGTTGGATACTGCAAAAATGCTCAGCGAGCGTTCGCTGCTGCTGAGCGGCTACGGTTCCGGTTCCATTGAAAGCGCCAAGAAATTGTGTGACGCTGCCACGGCAGCAACTGCAACATCAGCTGGAGCCGCAACAACAACAAACACAGCAAACACGCCAACAACAACAGCAGCAGCTGCCGCTGCGGCAACAACAACACACGCCACAGCAGCGGCTGCAGCTGCCGCCTATGCTGCTCTCTACTTTGAAAAGGTCAAAAATGAGAAACATTCACCTTTGCATGTGAGTGGTGCACATATTGACTCCTTGAAGGATGTCATCATGGAGTCATCGGCAGCTATGTCCATGCAACATATCAACAACAATAACAATGCTGCACTTTGCAACAACAACAGCAGTAGCAGCGTCAGCAGCAATCATTTGCAACAGCAGCAGCAGCAACATCAACAACAACAACAGCAACAGCAACAACTGAGCGTTAAACGTGAACGTCTCAGTCCCGGGAGTACTACAAACGGAGAAGTGCCAGGGGCATTTGCTAGGTGAGTGAAAGATATTTTTTCGGTAGACATATCTAGGAGGCCTGTTGAGGATTTCGATTTAAGAAAAATTTGCATAACGTCATTTGAACCGTCGAAATTGACTCCAAATATTGAACAGGTCCGAATATAAGGAGAGTTAAGAGAAAATTTCCTTCGTTGTAATAATCTCTTATGCCTCGATCTGTTACTACATGCATGGTACTAATCTGCAGTTTTGATTAGAAATAAGAGAATCAATATTTATAAAATGACAAATAATACGGCTACACAAAAAATTACCGACTTTCGGAACTAGAGGTTAGACTTCGTTCCGAATCTACATATAGTCTGCCTTGCATAGCCTCAAAAAAACCTACATCAATTTTTATCGCGTTATGTTGTTTTTGGGTAGCTGAACCTGATTCCGAGTTCAAAAAATCACCAGCACGTGAGGTTTTTGTTGTGTATGTGTTTTTTTAAAGTTTGTGTTTTTTAAACTTTCGGATAATATTTTAGAAAACAAAATGTTTTTTCAACTCCTCGGGCCCCTGAGAGAACTTCGGCTCACTCTTTGACTCCCTCCCACTCTCTGTCTCTCCTACTCTCAGTCTCTCCTATTCTCTGTCTCTATCTCACAGTCTCTCTCTCGCTCTCACACTTTCTCTCTCCTCGTCTCTCACTATTATTGTCTCTCTCGCACTCTCTCCTTTACACCCTCACTGTCACCCTCGCTCTCTCTCTCTCTCCCCCTTACACCCTCACTGTCACTCTCGCTCTCTGTTTCCCTTACTCTCTCACTGTCTTTCTCGCTCTATCTCTCCCTTACTCTCTCACTCTCGCTCCCTTACTCTCTCTCACTGTCTCTGTCGCGCTCTCTCAGTCTCTCTCTCTCCCTTACTGACTCACTCTCTCTATATCGCTCTCTCACTCTTTCACCCCCCACATTTCCTTCCCAACAACTGTCGACAGTCCTTCATATATAATGAAAGTCCATAATTAATTATCCTTTAAAATTGATCAACGAAAGGATAAAGTTCACTCAGTCATTTCAAGCAGAAGAAACCGGCATAAAAATCCGAAAAAGTAAAAATTACTTTCTGTCCTGCTTGGGATTTCGTTTTCAATTGGTCTATAAAGTTTATCATTTCATTTGGATCATTCGTATTCGGCATCGATATGCGATCCTTAAGTGTTTTAGAATATAGAAAAATTGTACTATTTTTTCAAAATCTTCAAAAAGCCGCGTTAAACATGTACGAATAGATAAATTGATTTTATCCCATAAATTAATTGATGTAACAATTCGAACAGTCAGAATCGACCTAGAAGTCTGAAGAAATACAAATAATCTTCAGTAAAAAAATACTATGTTTTCATATGCCCATAAGAACTATTCCAATTTCAATTTGTCTACATATAAAGCACACACAGTCATTTCGAGCGGTCAAAGAACATAGAAAAATTTCCCTTTTCCATAGATTTCGAACAGTCCGAAAAACTGAAAATTATGTTTAGTGAAAACTTTACCAAATTGATGTCCATCAGGCCTACTCCGAATTTAGATTTCAATTGTGCCATAAATATTATTAAATATTACTGAGAGTTAAGAAAAATTGTACTTTTTAAAGCAATCCATAAAATATGAAGACTTGCATTCATTCTAAAAAAGCGTCCCAGGCGTTTTGAAGGCTGCTTGAGTCGAAAAACTGCATTTCATACATTTGTTGGATATATTTTAACATCTTTTAACCTACAATATCTTAGCACAGTTTTTTTCTTCCAAACTTAAATCTTATCATCTTCTTTTGTTTCTTCAATAAGAATCATTGTAATTCTATAGTCATATGATTGCGTATGGAACGTGAGAGAGATTCTCTATATTTCATTCGATAGCTTTCATAAAGAACTCCCTGAAATATATGGTTTGATTTTTTTATTATTTTTATGCGAAGAGCCCTAAAGCTGCGGTGACATCAAAGTTGGCGTTTTTTCCAAATTATTTTATATAATTTTATGTTGCTTTGTTGCTGTATCTGCTTTGACTAGCGTGACTGACAAATTAATTATCGTTTTAACAAATTAATACCACAAATACCAAGTATAGATATCATTTGACTACCAGGGCATAAACAGCCTCAAAAAACAAATTAATCAAATTTTAAAACCCAATAGTTGACATGGGCCACACTTTTGCTGTCAAAGGGAAACTAGGAAAACCTGAAATTCAAATTAGATGTAAAAAGACCAAAAGAAGACTCAACGAAAACAAAAACAATAAGCTTAAGTGGAGATAATACTGAAAAAAAAAGACAAAGCAAATTTATATGCAGTAACAAATTAATGGCGTCAAAAGTTTCTACAATCAAAATTAACAAATCAAAAACTTAATATTTCATAGAGATATGTGAAAAGAATAGTTTAACTCGGCGGGGGGTAGAACAAGCTAAGACGACAAATTGCTCAAGCTCAAGTTTAAGATAAGATAGATGGCTGAGCTTTAAGATATTAAATTAAGATATATAAATGGCTAGCTACATTTCTTCGGACCTAATGGTTCTTACAGCTGCCGTGTTTTGACAACAAACTGACCATAATTGATAACTGGTTTTTGTTTTTCTGTGTTTTTGTGGGTTGTTTGTTTTTGGAATGTCACGCTTTGTCATGTAAATCATTTGTCTTCTGATCTAATCGAGAGCAGTGCTACAAAGTTGCAAGATTAGTTAAAGATGACATTCAAGCGCTACTTGTTAAAAGGTTTGGATGGCGCTAAAGATAAGATCAAGCTCAGGGTGGTGCAGATAAACCAGAAGATTGACTTTGTGGCTATTGTTATGCAACGGCAGTGGTGTAGATTGGGGCGTTGGGATTTGGGGTGGTTGTCAGCCCCTTGAGATAATTTTAATTGCATGAAAATAAAACTAATAAACTCTCTTAAAGATTACAGTTTCTAATAGAAAGTATGCTTTTTGTTTATTAAACGAATTTGAGCTGCTCAGGAGATTCGTTATTAGAAGCCCTAATTTTCTTTATAGACCAAAAACTGGTATTACTTGGTGTCCTAGGTACGGAATGTTGTAATAGCGATAGATTAATGACATCTTTCTGTCTGATTAAAGAATGGACAAATCGAAAGATGGAATCTGCAAGACCCAATAATAGACAGCTGTAAGAGGTTGTCTCAAATGTAAGCACCTAGGCTATTTACAGATCTTTTTCATAGAGCTGTGCATGATCGTAGATCATAGTACTGCGCTCTCTCAGCACGGGCACCCACTTTGCAATGTACTACTAAAACAGGTACAACAACGTATTATCTTTCTTTCCTAAGTAATGAACTTCCTTAAAGTATGTACATTTCGTGGATTCTTGGAGCGTTTCGATATAATTTGATCTGAATTGACCATGCAGCTAATTATAAAAATTGTCGATTTCTATCAAAATTTAACCTAAGTAGAAATGGATGCAGATAATTTAAAGAAACACCAGAATGTAAGTTAGTTAAGGAGTTGGTAGAGTTCTAAATGGTAAAGCTCATCATGATGTTGGAAATCTTTTGTAATTTTTTTCCAAGCATTTGCAAATGCATATTGTGAAAAAAATGTCCTGCCTAGGCAATTATAATTTTTAATTCCATATTACAAAAAGCTTTATACGACCATATACAAAGATGATCATGTTTCTAAGATTGTTCATAGCTTGTAAGTCAGATTATGCAGATGATTCAATGAAACATCAAATTTGTTTACAAAATTAGTTTATAGTAAGTTCATTTATAGCTCAGTAAATGCATTATGATAATGCATATCTGTTGTGATTTTCTATCCTAGTTTTTGAAAATATTAAGCAATTAGCCTACAAAAAGATAATTTTTGCGATGTCAATTGCATTTATTGATTCTTCGTCACAAAAATCCTTAAACATCAGTCTTAAAAAAAGATCATGTTTTAATACCGTTCTTAGCTTGAAAGAGTCTAATAAAGATGCTATAAAAAGCACAAAGTTTGTTTTCTAAATTGTTTAATAGTAGCACAGCTTAAAGATTTAAGCTGCTTATCTATGAGCTATGTATCTGTTGTGATATTGTTCGAACAAGTTAAGCAATTCTCCAACTAAAAGATCATTGCTAGAATGACAATTATTGCGGTTGATTCCCTCGACACAAAACACTGTCTACTCCACTGTTCAAAGATGATCAGGTTACAAGATCGTTTTTAGCTTGTAACTTGCTGATAAGCGACACTTAAAATATGCTTATGCTAATCAGAAAAAACACCCAAGGCTTAGTTTTTTTTTTTATTTATCTTTGCATATAATTAGGCATACCGTTAGTAGCCAATTCAGTAGTCCGGTATTAGAGCAACATTTTGGTTTCGCCTTGTTTGTGTTGGCCTTACCATAATCGCACCATAAACAATTTGAACAATTGCTAGAACAAGCCAAACAACACAACTAAGTAGCTGCTACCAATTGCCAAAGCAATTTGCAATAATCAACATTTTTTAAAATACCAAAAACAACAGCAACAAAATACTAACAACAAGATCGCAAAAAAGTTGTAGTATCTCATGTACAAGAAAACAAAAAAACAAAAAAAAGGAGACAAAAAAAAAAGAATAAGGAAAAAATCGACAACCAACAGATCACGATAAATCAGTGGCTATAAAAAGCAGCCACAGCAACAACAACCACAACAACAATATCATCGAGGAGATACCTGCTAAACATACAAACATATAGATAAATTTTCTTATAGAGTATGTATATAATGCAAGAGCAGTGGCAGAGCACTAAAAGCGACACGACATTCCCAACGACGTGCAGCACGAGTTATATTCCACTGGAAGTATCTTTGGTAGCAGCAGCAGCAACATTTGTTGCCTACTGCGCCCTGCCTCTGTTGCCTGCGCATTGCAAGGCGGCAGCCAGGCGCACTTGCAGCTGCCATCGATGGTACGTTCGTTTGGCCACAAAAATCTATGCTGATTATAACCATGAGCTTTGGGCACACGTTTAGGCACAGTGGTACAAAGGGTCAAAAGATATGCCTAAATTGGAAAGGCACTTAAGATACGGATTTGATGAGTGACTGAGAGAGAGAGAGAGTTGGTTTGGGTTAGGTTAGTTCGGCTGCTTGGCTTAGGGCTAGATCACGGAGAGAGTGGGTTAGAGTGCAGAAAAAATCGGAACGGGTTATAAGTAGATTAAAAGAAAGACTTCGTAAGGACTGATTGACTGCTGAAGAGCGTCTACCGGTGCGTGGTAGAAGCAGATGGACTAGAAGGCCTTGATCTAGGTAATTCCCTAACAATTTGTACCAGAGGTACGTTTATCGGTATGGTATACTGTGATTGAAGCTGGTAATGGCTGCTATGGAATCGGTATTTATCTATTTCGATTGTCATGTATCGAATAACATCGTAACGTTAGCCATTTGCACCCAACACTCGTTTCACACAACATTCGGGACATAAAACATCCCTCCAGACGTCTCTACTTCGAGCACGCCTTCTCAACTCCATGCTACTAAAGGTAGCTAGTGAGCTCACTACATGTCCTTCCAACGGAGCTGCAGTTGATCGCTTCATCGTATTCCCTCAACGAGCGGATAGGAACCTTTCTCTCTCTGGCTGGTTCATCTATATGAACAACATGACCGAGCCAGCGGAGCCGCTGGATGTCCACTTGACAAAGTCAATGTCGCCGTAGTGCCAAAGATTTTACAGAGTACTTTTCATTCAAACACTGCAAGGTCATCGCCCCTGCTTCAGCACCATAAAGAAAGTCAGATAGGATGTGCCTTTTGTAGTGTAAACTTCGTCCGGCGATAGTGGTCTCTACTCTCAATTGCCTTCTGAGGCCAAAGTAATTCTCTGCTTGATCTCCATGCTGGCAGATCATCGTTGTTGGTTGTGGCGTTACTGTCAGTCAAGCTAGACGAAATCCTTGACAGCAGCAAAAGTTAAATTTTCAACCCCAATCCGATACCGCGTCTTTCTACCTAAAGACAACATAAATTTCATCTTGCACCAGCTGAGCCACCCTCATAGATTATTTTCCAATAGCACCAAAGGCTTCGATAACATCTTGCTTGGTACGACCGCTGAAGTCCACATCAACTGTTTACGCAAGCCATCCAACTCTAAATGATATCGAAATCCAAAGCACTCCAGATTAGGCACTAAACCTTATCTGACAACTAAAGCAAAACCAATAAACAACTTAAAATGAACTTTGGCCCACTGTAGCCCATTCACTTTACCCAACGCAGAGACAGCTAATGATAGAATGAAAAAGCGGAAAGGGGTTCATTATATTATAGCCTAGCTTCCGCTTGCTGGAACTCTGTACCACTTCTAGGCCATGTTGGTGGCCATTGGCCATGTCTGGGGCGTTGGCAATATATGAGTTATGAGCCTTCCAAGCGCTGTTGCGCCTGCTGCTGTCACTTGTTTCCTTGGCTATTTGAAGAGTCCGCTGCATCTGAACTGACATTTCCCATGTCAAGTTGCAATTGCAATAAGTTAACATGCAACATGCTAATCGCATTAAAACGCCAACTTCCCCGACTAATAAATAACTAACTGAATATGTAATATGTCAACGTGCTTCAAATGGACTTAGTTCAGACGAGCAAACGAATCGATTCTATAAGTTGGATGAGTAACTCAAGTCCCGAGTATCTGTGTAAATTTACATACATTTACGCACTCATTCAGATCAGCTTCAGAAGCTTTATAATTTATGCATAGTCGTCTCAAAGCTAAAAAAAATCACCAGCCCATATTTTTTTTAAGCATAATTCATCCATAACTAGCTGCTCTTCCCATGGCTGACAGATCTTATTAGCATGCCTCCATATCATTTACGTCAGAAGATATTGTATGCGGTGACATCTAAAATTAAAAATTCGTCGTCTCCAATTATGAATGAAAGAAGTGTTGGCACCAAAATAGAATTAACGCAAATCAATTAAAATATATTTTGTTCTTTTTTTTTTTTGACCGATTAATGGGCGTTTCGGTTATGGCAGATTATGATAAACAAGTCTGGGCAAGATGCTTGGCTTATAATGCAAAAGATGTTGAGGCCAGGTCTACAGGCCTAGTTTTGTTGGAACTTGTGACTCATCGGAACTTTAGCCCCGAAAAATTGACTGAAAATCTAATATTTGTACAGTTGCGCATAATTTTACTAGCTAACCATTGCCTCCTCCGAGATTAAGCTTGTTGCTTGAACTTAGTAATTAAAGCTTCGATTTGAGTGAAAAATCGAATATTTATGTGGTTTCGCCAAATTTCCTTTTGGAACCAGTAACTCATCCGAAGCTTAGCTAAGTGAATTTAGCAAACTCATTCCGAACCAGTTCCATCAACTCTTTGAGCTATTCATCCCGACTCTTTTATTTATACAAATGATGCATAGTAAATAAATCTTACATTTATGGGGTTTGGCCAAATTTCCTTTTGGAACCAGTAACTCATCTGAAGCTTAGCTAACTGAATTTAGCAAACTCATTTCGAACCAGTTCCATCAACTCTTTGAGCCATTCATCGCGACTCTTCTTCCAACACTATTTTGATGCATAATAAATAAATGAGCTTAATGGGTGGCCCTCTTATTGGTCGTGCCAAATTTTAAATGAATCTTGGCCATAGAACTTTGGTTCGTGTCAGCAATATGTCTAAATATCGTTATCGTATGTTAATTTTTTGTGCATAAATTTTATTTTCTAATGGATAACTTTGTTTTCATTTTGTCAGATCTCGAAGCGCCACACCTTCATCATTTCGCGTTGGTGGCGGCGTGTCACCCAATCAGCAGCAACAGCAGCAGCAGCAACAAAGACTTAGTCCACCCAATATGCATAATTTGTCCAGTAAGATCTTGAATAGCATACAACAGGTGACCACGGCAGCGGCTAGACAACGTGTTGGAACCGGCAACGTGGTAAATCCCAGCAGCAATACAGCGTCATCTACGTCCTCGACTAGCAACGCCACGGATTTCTCCACGCGCAACTATTCGGATTTTATGCGCTGTCTGGCAGCCAAATACAATAATGCGAATCCCAATGAGTAAGTAATAAAGACTTGTAACTAAGTTAGATCTATTGTTAAGAATTCAGAAGAGAAACTTTTATGTTAACTTGTTCTTGTTCATATGTTCGGTTTTTGCGAAAAAGCATTTGATAAAAAGAACTATTGTTGTTGCCAAGATGTTTCTGGTATCTAAAACCCAGGGAGTGCACTGCTTAGCTAGAATCCGTCAGCTTAACAGTACTAGCACCGAGTGGCCTTCGGAATCTTAACTATCATCATCATCGTTTGGCGGTACAGCTCTTTATGAGCTTTGGCCTGCTGAACAATGCTACATATCTATCTATCAAAAATTTTAAAAGTAGTTCCAAGTAATGCTTTCAGAACGCGCTGACGTCTCCTGTGATTGTTTAACTCTTCTGTAGTAAGACGTGCATCCAACAACTTTGACCTTCTAAGGTCATCCCCCCCTCCACTCCATCACCCCTTCCTTCATACAAATAAGGCAACATAATGAACGCCATGGTCTCTGGGAGATCTCGGTTTATTGACTGAGCAGCCTTATCAACCCAACCTAACTCGTCCTAAAGTAGCAATAATTCCATCTAATTTTTCCTCAAAGATGCTCAATCATATAGCTACTAATCAACTCTTTTTAATGCTTGCAGCAACACGGCAACGCGTCGCAACTCCTACTATGATGGCAGTGGAGCTACCGCAACCAGCATAGAGCGCAAACCTAGCAATATATCAAGCAGTGCTTCCAATGCCAACGCCGTTACCAAGAAACTATCACCAGTTAGCAGTCTACCCAAGGAATCGTCCAACTCCAGCGCCGTGGGAGTTGCGGCTGCTGGTGGCTCAGTCAATAGTCTACCCGTGGGCTCTCACTCGCCCACGGAGCAGTCGGCTCAAACCAAGAATCAAATGGCGGCTTTAGTGGCGGCCAGTGTATCACCGTTCATGCCCAATTTTTTGCCCTTCTCGTCGGGCATCTTACCGCCGCTGATGGACATGAGCAGCACACAGGCGTTGCTTACGCTGGTAAGTGTGTGTGTGTGTGTATGTGAAGTGACCACCCATAATGCTCAGGTTGTTTTGTGTTGTTGTGCTCTGTTTTTTTTTTTTGCAGGCGCGTGCTGCCAAAGATGCAGAGATTCAGTACATTTTGCGCGGCGTACAACAAACGTTAACAACATCAGGAACGACGACAACGACAGCAACAACGAAGCAGCAGCAGCAACAACAACGTTCCAATTCCAGTGCATCCTCGCCGAGCGCCAGTGCTACGGCAACGCCACGTCCCAGTTTAAATGCAGCACTGCAGCAGGCAGCGCAATTTGTTACACCCGCTTTAATCTATTCGGCCCAACTGCACCAGCAGCAGCAGCAGCAGTCACATCACGCCTCACGCCAGTCTAGTCCACGTTCCAATAGCAGCAACAACAACAACCATAGCAACAATCATCTTGGCAATGTGGAGGCTGCAACACCCAGTGCTGCTGCTGCTGCAGCAGCTCCGCTTGACTTGAGCTCACAACCGCCGGCAGCAAAACGTTTTAAGGTTGAATCATCTGAAACTGCAGCACATCGTGCCTCCTCAGCAACAACAACAACAACAACAAACACTGCAGCAGCAACGACAACAACAACATCTAATACACCATCCCCGCCACTATCGGAGCAAACAACGGAAGCCCACGCCAACGCAACTGCCGCCAAAGTTGGTAGTAGCCTCACGATAACAACAACAACAACCACTGCAACTCCAACAACAACAACAACAATGGCAACATTTGGAGCAGCAGCAGCAACAGCAGCGACATCGCCAACAGCCGCCACAAGCAGCGCCAGTGTGCGTCAGTGTCAGGCCCAAAGCGAGGAGGTTAATTCCTGGTCTGTGGACGATGTCTGCCACTTTGTGGGTGGAATTGATATATGCGCCGAGTATGTGCAGGTAAGCAGCTAATTTCTCTACTAGTCTTAACTACTGTAAGATGGAAGCATCATTGATGCAGCGAGCTAATGTCATTAGATTGGCCATGGACGAAAGGCCTGAGGTTGGTCAAACGCGGCTGTATAACTATTTATTAAGTAGCTGTTTATGGAAGATTATTAAGGCGTGTTACAGTTTAATCTTTGGTAGATGTAAAGTTTTCTCCTAAAAATATGATTGCTCCTATTTCGATTTCCTCAAGCGTCAAATTTTTTAAAACCCAAGCAGAATGGTTCTTAAAAAGTAAATAGACTCCCAAACGCGTAAACATTTTTGACCAGAAAGCCTCAAGAGAGACCTCTTTAGATTCTACTTTGGAATGTGTGCCATTCTCTTTTTTAGAGAACAATCCTCGGTAAATCAAGCTTTACTCAGCAGCAGCCTATGGAGTTTCCTAGAAGCTCGTTTAAAGAAAATTAATCCGCAGATACCATCAGATTTTTAAATTTGATTCATAGACATCGATTGATAATATATATATGTATGTTCCTTTAACTCCTATTTGGAGCATAGGGCGTCTTTGACGATTCGGTAGCAAGAAATGTTTCAGGTAGGTAGGTTGCTAGCCCTCCTACCCTAGCTTCGTGATAGAATCCCTATATGCACCTCCAAGCAGGTGTTTTATCTGTTTTGGTCCGCGAGTGGTATTTTATTTTCCACTAACCCTGCATAGTGCCGAGCATTCCCCTATCCGCCACCTGGGGATACGTCCGATGGGAGACGGACAACTCCACAAGGATAATCGATCGATAAAACAGATGAAAACAATGCAGACTGGCTATAATATTTATTTTTTAGATCGCGAAGTTCTTTTTCTCCTTTTGTGGGCCTAATAGCCTGTTACCTTTGCTGCGTCTACTATTCTTTCAATTTCTACCTTTACCTAGCTAATCGTCTATTTACAGAACTCGTGAATTTGCTGAAAGAAGAGGTTCGCTTTTTCTATCATCCTTACACGTCAACAAAACATTAAAGATCTTTCAAAGATCTATCCATAGCTCTATGCTACCAATAGCAGTTAAATATTCATACATAATCATTAATACTTCCTGCCACACTCGATCATCTTGCAAACACTTGTGGCTTAAAGTGATACCACTACAGTCAAAGGTTATTTGCTGAAAAGCTAGATCTAAAACTCTTTAGACCACAGGCGGCACATTTCACGACAAGATTAACAATGTTTTTACTTGAACTTTGTAGCTGGCCATTAATATTATGTGCCAGGCGGCTGCTGCTCAATAATAAACGCCAATGTAGCCAAGTGCTTCAGTTGTTGCTCCACAAACTAGCTTACAAACAGACTCACTCCAAGCTTGCGCAGCACATAGTACTCTACACCACATACAACCCACCAAGTGATCTTTTACGACCAGTTCCGGCAAGTTGAACGACTTTTGATCGGTCAGCCGCTTGCGGTCGACGATCGGTCAACGTCAAGCGTCATTAAAGCTGAGCAGAGCAGAGCCGATCCGAGCAGCGCTGTGCGGCAAGCAAACTGAACCTGGTGCAGATCCTGCTCCGCAAGCGGCTTTAATGGAGTGAAAACATGGCACAGACCAGGCGAACAAGAGCAGATCTTAAGACCTCGGCCAAAACGTATTGCTGATAGACCCCAAACATTACCAATTAACATGAGCGTTGCTTTCATTTTGCGCCTCCAGGTGTTGACACATTTTGATGCATATTAGCGTTCCGTTGGGATACAGACTCCAACTGGACTGAGGCTAGGTTTTGATCTCTCAACGACTAAGACGAAGACGATGACGCGCCAAAAGTCGCCTAATTAGCAGACCCAAAGCGGCTTAGCGTGCACTAGAAGGAGGGAGGCAGCACCACAGTACATTGAAAGATTGAACCAAATCTGCTTAGTGGCTATAAAAGCATTTGGACATTGGCAATGCCTTTGCAGTTAAAATAGACATACATACATCTAACTGACCGCCAAGCTCTTTGGAGTCAAAGTCATAGACTTGGACGGACTTGGACTAGTTACAGCACTATAGAGAGAGAGAGAGAGAGAGAGAGCTAGAGAGAGGTACTACTACGTGCGTATGTCAGCGAACCAGTTTCTTTTTTTTTCCGAACGACTCCTCCCCATTTTGCGATAGACAAAAAGGCAATTGGCGTAATATTCAATTGAATTTATGGCCACAACCAACGACACTTGGCCAGTTGCGCCAGTTTGTGGTCTTGGTCGGTCGTTGGTCGTTGGTCAGACATTGCGACTGGCGCTGTGACTGGCGTAACTTAGTGACGGTCGCCTCGTTTCCTTGGACTGGCCATACGCTTACACCTTTTGTGCTGCAATTGTTGGTCTGTTGGCCTGAACTTGTTCCGCATGCGCGCTTTGCTGCACTGCAGCCAAGAAACAGCAACTACAACAATAACGAGAGCAGCCAGAACAACAACAACTAAGGCAATGTCATTGCCAGCCGCGCACGTTAGAAACTGTTTTATGTTGTATATAAGTTGTGCCCGGTACGAGGGCCAACTATTAGTTTCTGAGAAGGCCATCAAGCTTTAATGAAAACCTTTTGGTAATCAAGTTTTAATCATCTTTTTACGAATATACTAGACTTGAGGAAAGGAGGACAAAATGGGGTTGACTCTAAAAAAAAACAAAATCCAGAGGGTGGGATGAGTGTCTATGCAATCTATTAGGCCAACTGCTATTAGTTTCTGAGAAGGGCATAAAACGATATGTAATGTTGCCTAAGTTAGATTATTCAGCGATGTAATCTTGTGTCGTCTTTAAGCGTAGGAGTAGGAGTATTATAAAATTATTTCGATAGATTCTAATTGGAGACCCAAAACATAGCTATTATACGGATATTATAATTTACCAGAGTCTATCTAATGTATAAAGATGATTGTCAATAAATTATTTTAAATGATCAGAACTTAGCTAATGTATGAAGATGATAATCAAAGATCATCATCATTCAAGAGAGAACAATTAATCTCGATCGAATTTGTCTAGATGCCATATGGCACACGCTATCAAGACCAATCTATCATTTTTCCAAAACTCTTTTCAAACAGATACTTTCCGGTCTATGGCCTGATGTCTCAGATACCTCCAAACACCTCTCCCCTTGCATGTGATTAGTTTGCTCCATGAAACTAAAGATGACAAAGATAGTCTTTCGTGTGTTATCAGCAGATCCTTTTCTATTAAAGATGCATTGTAAACCTGTCTTTATATTTGAATTTAAAGTGGTTTATTTATTTCCAATACATATTCAAAAAGTTATTGAGTAATTATAATATGCTCATCTACAGATCCATATATGTCGATCATCATTAATCTTCTAGCTCAAATTTTATATGAGCCTTCGAGAAGAAGAATGTTGAAGAATGTCTCTAGCTCAAATATTTGTTTATATACCTACATAGATCTCAAACCTTATGGCAGATATATATGCAGAAAGTTAGCTAGGGCAACTAATAATAGAGTAACAAGAAATTAAGGACATGAATCTTACGTTTTAGTTCCTGTTGAACTATCTATTGATCTATTAGTCTAGTTTGTTAAAATAGTTCTTTCGATTCGGAAAATTCATCATCTTTTTTCATTAGACATGGAACATTATTATCTGATCAACTTCTATCGATTATCATCTATACACAAAGTTGACTAGGGCAACTACATATAAATTTTGAATAGAAACCATATAAATAGCTTATAATAGAGTAACAAGAAATTAAAGACATGAATCTAGACTAGTTTGTTAAAATAGTTCTTTCGAATCTGAAAATTCATCATCTTTATTCGTTAGACATGGAACAATATTTTCTGATCAACTTCTATCGATTATCAAATATGACAACATTTTATTGTCCAAAAGGTAATTTGCTTTATTCAACAAAGATAATCCAAAAAAAAATAGTTTGTGATCAACATGTGATGATCATCTTCTTTCTTCTTGAACTTAAAATTATTTGGTACTATATAATATTTATAACAATTGATCGTTTACTTTCAATGATCATCTATATACAGAAAATGAATTCCTTTACATCTATCGTTGCCTTAGCCAAATTAAATTATTTAAGGCAAAGATGATACAAAAATATGCTTTTGTTGGTATCTTAACATCTATAGATCATCTTCATATGAGGATTTGTGCAAACGCATAATCTTTTATCATGCATTGATCATCTGCTATATAGGTATGATTTTTTAAGAAAATGTAACTAAATACTGTATTCTGATAGCTTTAGTATGGTAATTTAGTGACAATCTTTTAATCATCTTTCGTCATTGATCATATACACGTTAAAAAAAAAAGCATCTTTATATAAAATAATTTTTTTTAAAGCACACCTTAAATTTAGTACAGCAGTAATTTATGGGAATTGATCTAGTTTTAAGTTTTAAGCACTTATTGACCAACTCTCGTATTTATGTAGCTACATTCAACTATATATCTGAGCGCGTTTGTATATATGTAATGCAAGTTTGAGATATTGTGGAGGTTGTAAATATTTAGTGCAGAGGTTGACTGTCTGCCTGCCAGCACCAAAGCGAAATCTATATGAAGACATTGAGAACTGGTTCAGTGACATTGCCTGCCCAGAGTCATCGTTGTTGTAAATAGTTGCAGTTGTTGTTGTTGTCGTCGTCGTCGTCGCATCATGTTGCACAGTTCCAGTCGGAATCTCCGTCTCAGTCACCGTCACCATCATCGTCATAGTCACCGTCACCGTCACCATCACCATCACCGTTGCCATTGCAAGTGTTATTGATATTGCTTAGACTTTGGAGATTGGCATGCCCAATGCTTTACGCATTGGCCTGGCCCTGCCTAGAGACATCCACGCATGGGTGGCTCAATGTGCCAGTTTATTATCGCCAGGCTTGGCTGCCAGCCAAGGCTATGTGGTAGTCATAGTCGCAGACTTGACTCCCAGATGAAGTCATAAGTTCTCTACACCTCTTTCCCTACTATAACTACCTATATCTATAACTATGCGTATCGTCGTATCTTCGTATGTATAAAAGCAGCAGGATGCAATATTTTCTGCATTTTAAATGCACAGATTTATGGCTATATTAAAGTATAATAATAATTTCTATGCCCAAAGAGAATGACTGGTTAGGAGTTAGTTTGCCGCTGTGCTAAGTATAAAATGACAGAACTTCTTTTTTTTTTTTCAAAAAGATTGTTGAGATAAATTATGCATTGATTAAGTGCAGTTGAGATACATACATTTTTTTTGCATAACTCGACTATTTTATGAGCAGCAAATAGAGTTGAGTTCTGCAGTATGACCTTTTATGAGACAAAGTATTTTACTAACAACAAATTTGCTTACAAATTAATGACATTAAAATGGGGCACGAAAAATAAATGACACTCTAGAACGACAGCTAGAAGTAGTTCGCATCAAAAACTGTCAAAAAATTACACAAAACAAATGGTGAACGTGATGGTCGGGCGCGGCCGACTTTGAAATACCCTATACCATCAATCTACCAGACAACTTTTAGCAGAAAAAATGTCTCGACTGGAACTCGAAGCTGGTACTTGGCGCATACACTACCGTGTGCTACACTTTATGCTTTTGTTCAGTGGCGGATCCACGAGGGGTTTTCGCGTCCGGACCTCCACCCCAAAAGTTGGAAAATTGGTTTGAAATTCTTTTGCGAGCTCTGATATATATACACTTCGTAGGGAAGAACCCCCCCAAGACCAAATGCTAGATCCGCACCTGCTTTTATTAGCGCATTAAGATTTTTTGGGTGTGGAAGAGAGTTTGGCAGAAGGAAAAAAATTAGCTGGATCGGCCCCTAAATACAACTGGTCGACATCCCAAGTAAGGTTATCCTCGCTCTTATAATCTCCAAGATCTAGGCGTTCGCACATACCGACGGAGAAATGTTGCCATACGAATTTAATTTTTCTTCCTGACCGTATTGCGGCTAACTTGGGGAGTGCAAAACTTAAGTACCCCTTACTTTGAGGTACAGAGTATAAAAAATAACAAAAGAAAACATATCGTCAAAAGATGAAAAGATGATGTTCTTCCCTTCGAAGTGTATGTATATCAGAGCTCGCAAAAGACTTTCTAGAACCCCTGGTTCAGCTCTTGCATGATGGAAATGGCGAACCAAATTTGTATCTATCTTCTCAGTTGCGAAATCTATTTTAAAGTAAAGTTCATTAAAAATGAAGCTACAAATGCACATTCTCATTTTTATTGAGGGGCGTGAAATAGATTCCATGCATACATATAAAAATGTATCTGTGTGAGAGATAACTTCTTGAGCCCAACGAAACAATTCTCAGAACCTTAAACGGTATAAACTAACTTGGCGTATACTTCAGTTACTGCCCCAGTTGGAAATTCCAGTCTGTATTCCAAAACTATATGAACCGCGTCCGGTCGTCACATCTACCGAGCACTGTGACTAAGGTATATTTTAAAGCGAAGATCGAAGCTCTTGCGATTCCAAATAGATCGACTTCTGACGTGGCTCCGAAGATGAGGAGCAGTTAGAAAGCAATTAAAAACTGTTTGCGATAATCCTGTACATTGTAAAAACCGCACCCAGTATCTTATTTTTTGAAGATCCGAGATGTCTTACAAATCTTCAAACAGAGAACCTGGCTCTTTTCATCGAATCTTCTAAATGAGCAGCAATAAGGGCACCCACAAGCTATTACACCCAGCACCTCCCTTCCCGTACCCCACCATTTTTTTTACTTCCACCCAGTGGCGGATCTACGAGGGGTTTTCGGGTCCGGACCACCCCCCAAAAGCTGAGAAAAATAGGTTGGCAGTTTTTTGCTAGGCGTGATATATGTATTTGCACTATGAAGTAAAAAACCAAATCCTGGATCCGCACCTGCTTCCACCTCTCGTTATTAGGCATCAAAAAGGGATCCCTTGGTGACCCCCAAATCCTAACATAATCTACATGGAACGCTGCGGGGTTAGGGGAGATGGGGAACTGGGGTGATTCCCACGAACAACGTTGGGCGATCAAGAGCAACCGTCTGAATGTTGCTGCGATTCAAAGCTGAGGATACCGCCACCTCTCTTAACCCATTTGAACACGCTAAGATCAGAAGAGTTCGCAGCATTACATATGTTTACTTTTGCGACACCCAAATAATAACACCCTTAAATGTGCACTTGGAAGTATGTCGGAGAAACTATTATGGTGTTTTATTCGGAGACAATATATTAGGAACTCCAAACATAAAATTTTTATTTAAATACAATTAAAACCAAAGAACACCGCGTTAAACGCAGAGGAACGACTGATCATCAGATATGCTTTGTCTTGCCACTTTACAGCACTCTCATTAAGTGTTGATAAATACAAAAATTAGCACATAGCCCTAATGTTTAACTACTTTGTTGTAATATATCAGAATAGTTTCCTCGAGCTTGTTTTTTGTATCTTTATTGCTTACTGCTTTCATGAAATAGTTAATATACACCTTAAAAAATAACTTCTCTCAAAACAATCAAATTTAAATCCCAACAAAGCTGTCAAGAAAAAAAAAGTGTAAAAAATCTTAAGAAAAAAGTCACCGCGCTTGCTTGTAACCAAGTTCCTAAAAAGTACTCGTACTCGTCGTACCCGTCGTAGTCACAGCGTACTTATTGTATTTGACATGGCAAATGCCAAAAGTACACGTAGGCGTCATAAGATTCATGACGACTTGAAAACAGTTGATTCGGTTAGCCCACGGTGTTAGTGGTGGTGGTGGTGGTGGCAGCGGTGCCTTGGTGGCATGGTGCTCTGGTGGTTTAGTCTCTGGTCGTGTCGAATGTTCTGCGGCCGTCATAGGAGCAGAGTTAAGCTCAGCCAACACCAAGAGCACTGTGTTATTGTTGCTTGGGTTCACATAAATGTCAAGCAGCAAATGGAGCTACAACAACGACAACAAGCAGCATTACATAGAGATCGGTTTAGCTCTAGTTTTTGCGCTGTAGGTAACGCCCCCACCAAAAAAAAAAAATAAAGTGGGCCGATTAAAGTTGGGGTAACCCGACTATGAAATGCCCTATACTTTAATGAATGCAAGTGAAGAATTAGACTAAGATGCATTTTATGGCTATATTTCATGCTCTTACACTTAGAAAAAAATTCAGAATTTTGATACGAAGAAAATTTCAAATATTGAGAAGAGCGCTTTTTTGTAGCTACTAGTTTTTAATTTGAGAATGTTGATAATGATAGTAAGGTTAATTCTTAATACGAACTCAATAGCTCTCAATGAGAGCATAGACTTTCCTAAATTAACCTCCTACCCCATATTCAGTTTAATGTGACGTCATGTAGCCTATAACCAGCAGACGATCAAGGCGCTTTCAAAAATATCTTATTTTTCAAATTATGTCAAGAGGTTCGGAGGTTACGAGGGAACAGATGAACATACTGGTCAAACATATAGGCTTCTTTTTTGTTTGCCGTACTCGGGCTAAAAATTAATACATTCGTTATAAAAACAAAGATAAAATCTTGAATATGAATAAGATTATTTCGTACTTATCGCGAAATTGTTAAGTCTTAATGTTGAGGTTGAGAATATTGAAGTTTTAATTTAGGAGTAATCGAGCGAAGAAATTAAAAAATCTTGTTTTGACCGAATTTAAACATAAATTAAGATCAGTTATTTCTGAGTGTAGCTCTTCGGGACTTCGAGAAACAAGCAATACAGACGGATGGAAGGATATACTGATAAATCGATTTATTTCGTCATCTGGAACATCTTGATAGATAAAGGTTGAGAGGTCTTAAAGTTTTACTTAACTTAAGCGAAAAAATGAAAAAAAATTGTTTTGACCGAATTCAAACATACATTAAGATCGGTTTATTGTTCTGAGTTTAGCTCTTCTGGACTTCGAGAAACAAGCAATACAGACAGACGGATGTAAGGATATACTGATAAATCGATTTATTTCGTCATCTGGAGCATCTTGATAGATCAAGGTTGAAAGGTCTTAAAGTTTTACTTAACTTCATATCCCAGCTAAATATACCCTTTTGTCCAAGAGTATAGGGTATCAAAAAAAAAACGACGACTTCGTATACAAATAACATTTGACTTGAGGTCTTTACTATAAAGTTTAGCTGTTGCCGGTGCTCTCTAGATAGACAGCGTGTTGGACAGACTGACAAGACGACCGACTGATAAACTAACTGAGAGTGTATGCATTTCAAAGTCGACCCTATTATTAGGCGCAAAGTTTCATATTTCAGCATTATAAAAGTAAACATTGCAAAAACTACAACAACAGCAACAACAGCGTAGAGCTCCACCTAGTACCCAAGACGAAGACGACGCCATCAACTTGGTTCGTAGTCGTCATCATATTTGCTCCGCGCAAAATGTCAAGCGCCTAGGCGCACTTGTCACTTGAGCTTGGGTCTAGAGGTCTACTCAGCATGCCACAACGTTCGATTACCTCTGGCATGGGCACAGATAGAGGCGCATAGAGATGGTCTTCTATGCAGCAACAAGAGCAACAACAACTACCAACCAGTTCAGTACTGTCTATCCTCTCTCAATCTCTCATTATTTGTTTATCTTAATTCGTATTAAAGTTAGATTTTTTATCGCACAAACGACTCGTTACTTTGGGGCTTGCCCCCAAAGGCCTCATCCATAACTGTCACAAGCATTGAAGGTTTATTTATTTTTATATTGGAACGTTGCGCATGCGCCGTGGAGTGCATGAGTCTATAAGTGTGTGAGTATAGTATCTATGTATGACTCTTAAGAGTTTGTTGCTTATTTAAGGGAAAAGCAAAGCTTGCACTTTGTATCTACATATGTGTGTGTGTATGTGTTTATTTTGAGTAAATTGATTTGGAAAGTTTCATTAAAATGCAATTTACTAAAGTGCCCTGATATCATGATCATCATCATGATGATGATGATAATAATAAGTTCAATGAAGCAATGCAATTAGTTGTGGCTATCTAAAATGAATTACTTACCATAGGGCAAATGTGTCTGTTGGAAAATTGAAAAAAAAAAAAAGAAAAACCACTGCATATTTGGTTTGTCTTTTAATGACATGAAAAGTTTTATTGAAAAAAATTATGGGCCGTTAGTTGAGCTATTCAGGTTAATACTGAGACCACCACTCCCATGAAAAATCAGGTGTTTGGGAATACTCTTACTAATTACAAGTCGGCAGCTTTTGGTGAGAAAAAGTTTTTTTTTTAATGAACTTTTGTGCAATCTACAATAGCAGTTGAAAATAGTGCATTATACGAGGGTTGCTTTTTATATTTGGGAAGTGACATGAGATTAGCGAAACGAAGTGTTTTTTAATATATACGGGGCGTATACGAAATTTCGTTAGCTTTATATCTTAGAAGCATACAGATGAGTAGGGATAGCTGTTTAGCTGCTGGTTTAATGGGACAACATGTCTTCTCACACAATGACGAGGTATACTGCTTGAACCCATTTATAGAAGTCATGTGATATTCCGATTGGGTTAGGAATAGGAATATCTTATGGAAGTTATTGGGTGCTGAACTAGGACTATATGTCGGATGAACAACCTCTCCGAAAGAAGTAGCTGCAAAACCGCTTCGTTTTTGATGTGCAGAAATAAAAGTTATTCATTGGATGCCATAAAGGGCGCTATTGGAGTGTAGGACAACATCATATCGCCCGATGGCGACTTCGATAGTTCTGACACTTTGGGATAGTTCCGATCGAAATAGTTTCACTTAACCGCTTGATCTCGAAGTTTGTTATAGGCGTTTGAGCACAATTAAGACTATACGGCGGATGAATAACCACTCCGAAAATGGTAGTTGCCGAAACCTCTTCGTCAGGAGTCCCAAAAATTTTACCTCTTTATTCATTTTCGATGTGCGGAAACAAAAGTTAGTCATACGGCGGATGACCCGTCAAATCGTCTTGTAAACACTCTTATCATAGCCAATGCATGAAGTATCGCATAATGAAGATTAATCAGGCAACTCATTTTCTTCATTTTATTAAACACTTCGCAAAAAAACTGTTTGTGAACCAAAAAAAGTCATAAAATAGACCCATGCCCGGATTTCGTTCTTATTTAGTCTCCTAGTACTACGTGTAAATGCTTTTGTAATTTTTTTATTTAAATTAATTAAGAGGTGTCCAACCCGAAAAAATCATCCCAGGGATCCTTTAATCTTGCAACCGGTCACACGAGCAAATATAAGCGTACTTACTTAGTATATCCCAATTATAAAATAGGTCATATGACGAACATGAATATCAGTTTGAATCTCTACAAAAATCGAATTTGGAAAACTTTTTACGCTAGTTTCCGAATTTGCTTTATCAAAATATTCGAATTTTTCAAGAAAACATGTTATCATTCAGTGATAAATGGTCACTAAATGGAACTCTTAAAGTAAGATCAGAATTACACATCTTAGAATTTTTATCGTTGCACCGAAATCAAGTCAAGAAGTTTCACTTTAAATCACGAAATAATTGAATTTTTTTCAGTGTACTGTACAGATAAACTTTTTATAATCAAATCTAAATAAATCAACAAAAAAACAGATTAATAATAACAATTGTTGGGAAAGCTGCACTGCGATCCTAAGCACAGTGCTCTCTTCTAGTTCTAGAGCTCCTCAGCAGATCCAACACCAAGACAAACTGTATTGTTTGGGATAGTTTTAGTCGAGTGACATTGTGCATCGATATTCTATAGGCGACAAAGTGGGAAGGCCTCTCTCTGGCAAGAGCAACACACTCAGTAAGAACGTGTTGGAAGGACTCCTCCTCAACCTCATAGAACGTACAGGTGTTACAGTTCGCGAAACCCATCTTACTCAGCTGTTTGCTGTCCCCATAAGTAAACCAGTCAGTAGGAGTTCTAAGCGAAGTCTTACCCAGTTGGAAGATTTGAGAGATCTTGAACATATTAAAATTTTGAAACCACGGAGATGTTTGTCCTGCCGTGTGCTAGCCGTGCCGATTCGATATGAGTCTCGCCTGGATCATTTCTTTTCTCCTAGCAGCCAATGCTAAAACAGGGTTCAGACCCTATAGTGGTTTAGGAACACCGTTCCTCGCTAGTTGATCAGCTACTCATTGTCCTAGCACTTCAAGATTAGTCAAGTAAATCTTTAAAGTAAGTCAATTTAGAAAACAAAATTCTAAGGCTACATTTAATCTAATATACAAAATTCTCGTGTCACGATGTTTGTGGTCGCACTTCTCCGAAACGGCTCGACCGATTTTTATGAAATTTGTTGTTATATTTGGTAGGTATAAGAATAGGTTGCAAAGTACTTTTCACCCTCCTATCTCTATCCAAACTTTTTTAATCGCAACTTTAGTTTTTTTGTATGAAAAAAAATCAGTGTGGTACCGATTGTGTTCCTATACGTAAACATATCGAGGTAAAACTTGCACTATGTGATAGCCACACCCCATACGGTGTGCACAATATAAGTCTTACCACGATGCGTTGAAATCATACAGGAAAAAAATATAATATTAACTTCTTTCCTTTAAAACTTTTCGATAAATTATAATTGATTCGGGATCGGTTAAGTCCACTTCTTACCTTTCCGAGTTATCATGGTCGCAAAGTTTATTGGAAAACTGAAATTTATGTAAGATCGGTCCATTAGAATAAAATTACTAAAATTATTAAGATATATCATCTCCTTCTGCTTTATATTACATATATAAAGATCTTATAATTTCTTTTCGCAGCACACACTATATGCATTTCTACATTGAATTTTTGTATCTTAAAAAAGTATAAGATAACATCTTGGATCTGTAGCAGACACTTTTTAAAAAGAGTACGACAAGTTCTAAAATCTCACAAACAGCTCGCACTTATCATTAACCCCTTTAGTACGTCCCAAGTCTTTGCATTCTCAATACCTGCATCATATTAACGGTAGATTCTTGCACAGCAGTTAGCAACAATAAAAAAAAAAATGCATCTACTTACCATAAACTTTCATAGCCATAAGAATTTTATACAAAGTCTATGCACAGATAATCCCAAGGCAAAATGATTATAAAAGCCAACCATCTAGTTTGCGGCATTTGCGGCTTTGGCGGTCAACGCATTATCAGGAAAACACCAAAAAAAAAAAAAAAAAAAACAACTCCCAACAACAGCAACAATGATTGCAACAAAACAGTAAAGTTTAAGGCACGTGCTAAACATGCAACTCCTACTCTTGCCACAAAAAAAAAAAAAGAACAGCCAAACAACAGATTAGACCCCTGCAGACCAGACCAGTGCCGACCCGACACAAAGCATTCACTCAAGCTGAAGAGCCGCAGACCGACCCAGACACCAAACCAATATGCTACCATTAATCCATGAATTACTTAAAACCACATTTCGTGCACTCGCAACGGACCCCTCCGTTCCGTGGGTCGTCCTTAACTCTGTGCAACATTTAAATTGCGCGCTTACCGCCATATTTCAATATATTGGCTGCCTGTTGCGCCTCTGTAGCCGGGACGCCTACAAAATCTCAACGACAAGCAATTTCTTGACTCTTTTTTTGTTGTTTTTTTTTGATAATGTTGCATGATAATGATGTCGTCTGTTTGATGATGTTGCTGCTGCTGCTGGTCGACTCAGCTGCTCCTACTGCTGCTGTTGAGGTAGAAGTTAGAACAATCACCTACATTGAAAAGTTTCCAACTTGGGGGCAAAAATCCAAGCACGGAAAGCAAATGATTGCAATCGAGCACAGAGCTGCAGGCAGTTGCCTTCGTCATCGTCATCGTCTTGTTCCTGTTGTTTTTGTTTTTGTTGTTGCTGGTGCAGAGGTTATATGAAATGTGCGCCAAAGTGCAGCAAAAACAACACTGAGAAGGTTATAAGGTGGCCACGGCAACAGACCTGCCATTTAACTGACAGGCGGCACTAAAAAAACACACTGAAAAGAAAAAATGTGAAGCACAGGAAGCGTTGTGCGACCATGGGATACACTACATACACTTTATCAAAAAAAAAAAAAGGGTTTTTATTTGGGCCAAGGGGAGAGGAGGCACGGTATCATCCCCGTTTGAAGGAAGGAAGTTTTGACAGAAGGAACCAAATTTGGTATCTAAACTTGTTGTAGCCTAATAATAATACAGGGTGGGCCATCTGTTGGTTTGGTTGTTAAACACTCATAATTCGAAACAGGTGCGGATCTAGGATTTGGTCTTGGGGGGGTTTTTTACTTCGAAGTGTATATATATCAGAGCTCGCAAAAGACTTTCAACCCATTTTTCCAACTTTTGGGGGGGTCCGGACCCGAACACCAACCCCGTGGATTCGCCACTGATTCGGAACATACCCGTTCAAAGTGAGGCTCTGCGACATATATCAAGTTCAAAACTATTCAATTTTAGTCATAGATCGATAATTATTATTAAATTTGGCATTGGAGTATTGAAGATTATAGGCATATTCAAGGAAAAGGGTATACCATGGTGTATACCATATTTTAGGAAAATGTCATACTTTTCAGATGCGAGGTAATATCAGCTGCACATGTAAAGGGCTATTTTTTGGGTGAAAATTCGTGGCTATAGTGGCTAATAGTGTTTGAAAAAAACTTTTTATACGACAAAAAATTGCGAAAAATTGAAAAAGAAAATTTGCTCTAGATATTATTAATTGATTAACTACACAGCAACAGAAGCAAAAATCGTCTTTCGGATGCATGCTTTTGGGATCGCCGAATCCAGAGGTCTTTGATTTAATTAATCTAAAAGATTTCATAAAAATCCAGGTGCAGCTCATTGTTCGGTTTATGAACACAAGCAAAAAAATGTCCGTAGTTTTTATAATACATTTTAATTCGAAATTTAAAGTATATGAGAAAAATATGCATTTATTCAAATCATTTCGAAAATTTGAATCTTAAAACGTTGAAGACTATCGATTCAAAGCCTATCGTACGGATTGGAGGTTATTAGAAAGAGCGGTACAAGAATTTTTTATCAGCTCCGTTGGAGAGTTTGTGTTGGAGATTAATCTGGCAACCCACAATGCTGTGAACTACATAGTAGAGTTGGGATACTATCGATAGTGCCACCACTTGATAGTATAGATTTCGATAGTTCAAACTATCGATACTATCGATAGTACTATCGAACAAAAAGTGAAATATGGCACACAAAAAAAGGTACATTCTTTAAATAAGTACCATAGAGCAAGTGAGGAAAATTCTAATACTTACAAAAAGAGTATTTAAAAATTTTTAACAGAAACGTTTTATTCATGACATTTTAAAAAGAGATCCTTTTAATATTACATCTTAAAAAACCAAAAACTGTCCATTCAACAATTAACAATCATAAAAAAATTGTCTTTCAAGTAGCTTGTTTTTGTGTCCACATTTCTAGGTTTCAGTTGGGTCCTTATGTTCAAAACTATAAGGCCACTTCTACTGAACATCCTCTCACTTTCAGTAGAAGGAGTGTAAAAACATTTGTTGACTAAGTTTAGTAGTCCAACACAGTCGGATTCCTGAAAGTAGAACAATTTTTAGTTACATTTTTTAATTGTTTATACTAAACTTCCAAAAGCTCAATGGATTTGCATTTTGGCTTCAATTTTGACTGGCAAAATTACGTGGAATCTCAAATATAGCTGCTACCTTATTGTTAGAGATATCCTTTTCTGTTTTTTGCAACAAGAATTTTATGAAATGCGAAATTTCTACTATCCGAAAATGCTGGACGTCTGTGGCAATCATTAAGGCTAATGCGGCATCGATTTTTAGTTTTTTATGCGAAGTATTTTTATAAAAATTTGACTTATATAAATAATTTTGTATCCCCATCGGATTTGGTGAATTTAAAAGCGTCGGATGGTCAAAAAGGTTTTTTGTATTCTTTTTGACATGTTGCCAATTTTTTTTCCGTTGATTTGTCAAAAAAGTTTTTTACATACAAAAGTATACTATCGGTATATCGAACAAAACCATCGAGAGTATCCGTAAAATGAAACTATAGGAATTTTTGTTGCACCTATAAGCACGGTAACAGATACAAGCTATAGTTGGATTTTTCCCTCTATAAGCTCTCGTTCCAAATTGTTGAGATTATGTTGAAATTATTATTTTTACTGGAATTAGAATTCCTCGAATTTATAATTATCTTAATTACTCGGTAATAAGTAAAAATATTAGAGTTGAATACCCTTAAATCCAGTATGAGCTTTTGTTTAGATTCGTTTGAAATTATAACGCAGGCTATTTTCGGAAGGCAAAGCTATGCTCCATCACAAAATGCTTCAATAAGCCTGTAATACCCTTTGTTCTTTAGTGTATTTCGCAACCCCAGCACAGCAGCAATCGCATGACTGCCTGGAAGCCAGGGCTGGGCGGTTGGGTAAGAGTTGGTTAGGCGGGCAGCGCATGACTGGAAGCAAGAAGTCAGCTTGAAAGAAGTCAAATGCCAAACAGCAGATCATGCCGGGTCCAGCATGGCAGCCAGGTCGGCAACAAGCAGCGGCAGCGTCGCCAACGTCGTCGTCGTCGTCGTCGCCATCGCCACCGCCGCTTGTGGTGTGTTATCAAAGCTGATGATGATTATACCCACTTGCACGCCTTTTTTGTGCCCCTACAGGAAGCAACAGTCAGGCGGGGGGTAGCAACTAAGAGGGGGTTGGCGGCCTCTCTCGCTTTGGCGCTGCAATTGGCTACTCGTCGTCATCGTCATTATCTTCAGCCGGGATCATCATCATCATCTACGTCAACGTCATCATCATGGTCAACAACGCTGTTGGTTGGTTCCCCGGTTTGGGGCTGCCTCTGCTTGTTGCATGCATTATTATTATGCGCATGCGCGCAGTTGGGCATATAATCTAAAATTGTATCTTTGGCGTGTAACCCGGGGCACTTTTTATTTTTTTTATAGGTTTTTTTTTTTTTTTGTATTTTTTGGGTTCCTGCAACTCGCTGCTGTTGTTGCAAGCAAAAACAACAAAATAAACTGATTATGTGGCCAGTGTCTGCCTGCCACATCTAGCGAAATTAACAGCACAGGGCCATATAGACAAAAGGCATTTTGTTGCTACTTTTTCTAGATATTGTTGTGGCTGTTGTTGTTATTGTGGTGGGTCATACAAAATTTGCTAATATTGTGACCCGAAGATATAATAAAGTATCTAACAGACAATTGCACAAAGATTGGTAGATTTTCAGAACAACTTCAGAATCTCTTGTTGTTTGGAGGGGAAATTGAAAGATGAAAGGATATAAAAAGTAATTTGGGGCTGTTAATAGATTTGAGCTAGAAGCGAAATTATTTTTGAAATGTAATAAATTTGGTAAACTTATAATTTTTACAATAATTATATTGAGACAATTTTTGAAGTTTTGCATATTTTTTATTTTAATACAAAATTTAAATTTGGATTTAACTGCTGTCTCTTTAAAATAAGAATTCAGCTATTGATAATCTAATTTTTAGTCTGAGCTGAAAACTAGGTAAAACCTTTGGACCTTATTTGAAGTTTTCATTTTCGATGCAGCTCTAAACCCGAATATTTTGTTAAAATGAAATTTTATTTGCCCATTTTTGAACAATTGATAGGTAGATGGCGCTAGCAAATTATGCTAGATGGCGCCAGCAGCAACAACATATATTTTGCTTAAGTTATTGTAAAAATAAGCTGTTTGTTTACAAATAGTAAAGGTGTTGCAAGTGTTCAAAAAATAAGAAGTGAAATAAACGAACCTCTCCTAGCCGTTTTATTTGCACTTGCGTGATAATGATAGCTGTGGGTAAGGTCTCAAGTATTTGGGTTCCCCCTACACTTCCTTTATTATAGCATAATATTGCTGATATTATATCGTTTTTTTTAATGATTGGTTATGCATCTAATTTGCCTACACGTCAAGTATTTTGCTGTTAAAATAACTTGCTGCACATTTACTTTTTGTTCAAGCGCTAAAACAGAACAGATAATGTTACTGCTGGCGCCATCTAGATATCGTGTGCGCAAAACAAGGCTGCGTGCCAGAAAGCCAAATTCTTTGCCCGAAGAATTGTGATAGCGATTTTTTCTATAATTTTTTTCTTTGAGGGCTTTTTACCTTGCTGCTTACTGGCCCTAACCAAAAAAGTTGATTTTTAAAACATAAAATCCTCTTTTCTTTTCAAATAAAATGTGCAATGATAGTTGGTAACCGAAGCAAGCAGGAAAATGGCAACCCAGTTTTCTAAACAAACAAAAGATCAAAGCTTAATAGCTTAAAAAATCAGTTGAAAACATTTCATTCTTGGACTGCGATAAATGTAGATGTAGGGATTATAATTTACGCTTCAGCATTTTGGTCAAAAGAAAATATTTTTGCTGCGTTGGGTTCTCTAGGCTCCAAAATTCTCTGACAAATAAGTGTTGAAAGCGCCATTTCGGGTATTGGAAAACATAATTTCTAAGGGTACAAGATATATCTATATACTAAATTAGTAGATATTTCTTATGATATTGATTGTATTACTTTCTAGACATCGTAGACTACCATCTGCTTAAGATGAGTACTACCAAATCGAGAAAAAACCCATAGCTGTTTTGGGTATTGGTAAACATAATTTTCAAAGACTTCTAAGAGTAAATAAAAGATACCGCAAAGTTCTTTCTTATGATATTTATTTTTAGATATCGTAGTCTGCTAGCTGCTTAAGATAAGTTGTATGAAAAATCCTTGCTGAAGTTAATCAGACAATGATGCTCCATGTAACCTATTTAGAAGCAAGCTAAATGTAAAACCTAATCTAGGCCAGTGGTGGGCAGTCTCTCAATTTACATAACTCGCGAGAATAGGGCATCAAAATCTGCCGCAGCGCAGTCGGCTCATGCACGGTCCAAGTCTGAGAAATCTCTCTCTCGTTTTTGCTTGATTGCGGTTCTTGCTCTCTCGTGCGCTTTTTCTTACTGCGCTGCTTACTCACACAAAGAAATGTTTGTTTGTATGAGTTTTGCCCACCACTCATCTAGACCAACTAAACTCAATCCAACCCTGTGCCATGACTTACAAAAATGTTCTTATTTATCATCAACCCCTTGGGCTAAAGTTTTTCCATTTGCAATTTATTAAATTATATAAATAAAGAGCGGCGAAAATTCGCTGCATGATTGATATATGATCAATCAAAATGAAAGCTTGTATTACGCTTCAAGCTAAACAATTTTCAACACCCTCACTAAGTTTAGTCACGTGCCTAAGTTTTGCAACTAAGTTGCATCCAGTAATTTGCATCAACAATGTTGCAGCCCTGCCCTGTTTCTAAGTAAGTGCATCCCACACCTGCCACATGCCAATCAAATGCTACCGTGCCCGCACCTAAGACGCTCTGTGCGCATAGCAAGACTCACTCTTCATTTTTGTAGACTTGTTGTTGTTGTTGTTCGCGTTGTTTTTTTTGTCTTTGACCCAACTGGGGGGGCCCAGTGGCCAGTGTCCGCGCACAATGCGTAACAAGATCAAACCACAGCCACCGCAGCCGCATCCAATGTGCAGAGGATGTTTGGCATTAAGTGTAATTGTTGGTTGCTTACAATTCTACAAAGCCGAAAAAAAATAAAACTTTTTTGATATAGTCGACTATGGGATACACTGTACTACAAAAAAGGCTGACTCATGGATATGACATGGATGCTTTAATGAATTTAAGGCGAGCTGCAAAAATTGTAATTGCGGATTAAGTGGGATCTCTCTCTCTCTGTATAAAACACAAAATTGTTTTCCAAATTTTAAAGTCAGCGCGTCTCCAATCTTTGTTTTCTTTAGCTCCCTCTTGCTGGCAATGTAGGAACTTGACAAATTCTTTTTTTTTCTTCCTATTTTCTTTCATATTCCCTTTTGCAGACGATTTTGGACCATGATTTATTTCCATGTTCTTACTATCACATGTTCTATATCTCTTTTTACTATTCTTTAGCTCTCTCTTGCGTGCATTGTAGGAACTTGACACATTCTTTTTTTTCTACCTCCCTCTTGCGGACAAATTTGGAACATTGCGTTTGCCTATTTTCTATCATATTCCCTCTTGCCAACGATCTTGGAACATGATGTATTTCCATACTTTCTTGCTCCCTATTGCGTACTAATCGGAACCTTCAAGTAGTTTCTATTTTTTCTTCCTACCTGCCGCGGAAAATTTGGGTACATGACGTGTTCCTATTTTTCCTCCCTTTCATGTACCATTCGGGAGCTTGACATGGTTCCTATTATTCTTCCTGCCGCGAACAATAATGGAACATGGCCTATGCACATTCTTTTCTTGTTTTCTTCCGCGTACAATCTTGGAACATGGCGTGGTCCCCACAAATGGTTCATTTTTTTCACTTGATGAACGAAGTCAGCAGGGAGCTGAATCTAAAACTGTTTCAAAATTCTTAGTGGCTTACTTGTTGGAACTATATATCCTCCAGATGCTTGGCGTTAAGGGACCCTTAGGCTCAGAATTTTTTACTGAAGAAACACTTTTTTAGCAAAGGAAAAAACCTTTAGAAAACTTCGTGCCCGGGGGGATCCGCCCGATATTATCCAGCTGTCTACAAGTCTGTGCTCGAAGTCACACCGAACAGTAAGTTGATTCGGCGGCAAAGGAGACTCTTGATAATATAATATATCTATGGATTACTCTCGTCACTAAAGCTGACTTTACCATCCAATTTCGATCCATTTTCAACTGCTTCGGTTTCATATTTTTTGGCACTTGGTCAAAAGTAACCGCTCTCCATGGTTATGCTACCCTTTATGGGTTACTTCCGCATGGAATAAATTTAATTAAGGAATGCTTATAACTAAAGATACAGTGTATAAGGAGAGTAAGTAGACGGGTCTTTATATTAAAAATCATTAAATACCAAAAAAAAAAAAAAATGAGTACCAAAGTCACTGAAATGAAGTGTGTAGCTTGCCAACAAGTCAACTTTTTTAGGTGGGCAGCAGCCCAGTCTTAGGCCCATCGCGTCCAGTGCAGTCCAGTGCAGTCCAGAGCAGACCAAAGGTTGTTGATGGGCCGCAAAGACCTCAGGTCGATCGTCGTCGCGGTCGTCGTCAGCGTCTTGGTAGTTGTTGTCTTGCTTTTGGCTTTTGGCTTGGGCAAGACATGAAGAATTACAATGAGTAGGTAGGTTTAGTTAGTTGGGAGCGCAATTGTCGGAGCAGCGGCAGCGGCAGCTTGGCAGCAGGTCGGCCCACGTTTCGTGCATAAGCCGGCTGCGTTTTGTGGCACAGACCCCGCTCTTCTCCAACTGGAAAACTGAAAGATTGGGGCTGTGGCTAAGGCTGCTCCCGGGCATAGGTAGCACAAAAAGCTGTTCAATTTAGAATTCAAATTGTTGTCTTCGGCCGACATCGTCGTCGTCGTCATCGTCGTCAGCATTGTTGTTGTTGTTGTTTTTGGTGGTACATTTCAAGTTGTTGCTGTTGAAGGTTAAGCAGGTCAAAATCCGTACAACTAAATTGAGCGCAGAAATACAATTGGACACCCCGAACCCAAAACCCTCTTTAAAACTCTTCACTTCTTTTTTAAATTCATTGTGTGTTGCCTTTTAAAGGCAAAAAAAAAAAAAACTACAACTTTTCTGCGCACTCAAATTAAAATGTATTCCAACAAAAAAATCAACAACAACCACATCATGGGCAGAACACCAAATTGGTTGCCCATTTGATTGGTGACCAGAAGCAGCCAGAAGCACTTTTATAACCTGCTTATTAGTGTAGTATGTTTTGAATGAATGCTTACCAACAACAACAACAACAACACACAACTTGATTTCAATTCATTATGATTCTCTTTAACTTATCCACGTACTCATTTGAGCCACATTTCAAATAGCTGCCACTCAGTCAAGAGAATGAATGCTTGACTGTGAGTAGTTTCTGCAAAGGTATGAATGGTAGCTATAGCTACTATGTGGATATAATATGAAGTTAGCATTTAAGTTGGTCAGATTGCCTGTAATTATATTTGTGTATAGTAGTAGTGGTACTTAACATACCAGCATATACCAACACTTTTTTTTTTTTGATACACATTTTCGAATGCAGGCAGGGTTCAATGAATGAATGCTTCTGTGGACCTCCTAGAATGAAACAAGAAAGATCATGATCAGGAAAACAAATAGACGGATTTAGCCATTTCCGTCCGTCCAACCTTCTGTATTGTCCTTGAGAAGCTAACAAACCAAAAGGGCTAGAAGCATGTATGACAGTTCGGATATCTTGACTGCAGCCGGCCCACATGCTTTTCTCTATAAAGGGTCATCAATCTTGGGGTTTTTTTTGATAAATCACGCGTGAATACTGTCAATTTTCCATGTGTTTTATATTTAGTTTTCATTGCCATTTCATCATGGAAAGACTTACACACGAACAACGTTTACAAATCGTACAATTATATTACGAAAATTCGCGCTCTGAAAAGAATGTTTTTCGAGCGCTTAGGCCATTTTATGGTCGCCATAATCCACCCACTGAGACCACTATTCGGCATACCATCAACAAATTTAAGACCCAATATTCATTATTGGATGACATTCAAAAGTCTAAAGTGTTTGTGGATAAGCCAGCTACGATTGAAGCATTAGAGGCCAACATTACCCGTGTTATTCGCGAGATTGAAAATTGGAACCTCCGCATGGACGCAGTTGCGGCCAACATTTGAAAGGGATTATATCTAAAAATTGAATGGCAAGAATGGTTCATTCTATTAATAATAAAGATTTTCCGATTCATTTTAAATTTTTGTGTTTTTTTCCATTTAAAAAAAAAAAACCTCAAGATTGATGACCCGTTAGTTGAGAGCAGGCGGTTTTTTATACATATTTGGAATGCTCAAAGTCCCTTCTGTCCGAGAAGAGATCTCCTCACGCTATATAGGCATGCTTTGGTCCTCTGTCAAAAAATTGCCTGTAAACCTGCAGCACTATAGAACCCCTATATCACTCCTTCGAGCTTAATACCTCATCTGTCCTCACTCAACTTCTATTAAGTTTCGATTTGTGCTCAAGTATTCGTTTTGAAGAAGAAATCAATCGGTCTCCTTAAGGGATAACACCAGTGTGGAGCATGGTTTTTTAAGGTAATTTTTCAATTTTTTTTTTCGAAAAACTTTTTTTATATTCAAAATTCAAATAGGTGGCGATATTATACTTATCTTGAGCTACAAAAATTAACTTTTCCAAAGTAATAAAAAACAAAATGGCGCCTTTAGAGAGCTAAGAGTACATGACTAATTTTCGGAGAGGCCTACAAGGCTGCAGCTTTTTGACGTCTCCATTCATCTGAAACACAAAAAAAGTAAATCACATAGGGGTATTAAAAAATGGCATAAGTTTGAAAAAAAAGACGTGAAAAATGAGTTGTAAAATAAAAAGTTTTTATTATTTTGACAAAATCCTACGTGGTTCACTAAAAATTTATGTTATAAAGCTTGTGTCAAATTTTCAAACCGATCGATTTTCTGAAGATTCCATACATGTGTTACCCCTTAAATGTAATGAATTCAATGAACTAAAGGGTCATCAATCTTGAGGTTTTTTTTTTTTAAATGCAAAAAAACACAAAAATCTGAAATGTATCGAAAAATCTTTATTATCAATAGAAAGAACCATTCTTGACATTCACTTTTTAAAGATAATCCCTTTCAAATGTTGGCCGCAACTGCGCCGTACTTCGTCCAAGCGGAGGTTTCAATTTACGATGACGCGTTCGAGCATAATCGGCGGTATCTCGCGAATAACACGGGTAATGTTGGCCTCTAATGCTTCAATCGTAGCTGGATTATCTACAAACACTTTAGACCTCACGTAGCCCCAAAGGAAAAAGTCTAACGGTGTGATCTTGGTGGCCGATTCACCGGTCCGGAGCGTGAAATTAATTGTTCACCGAATTGGTTCCTCAATATGTTCATTGTTTCACGGGCTGTGTGGCAAGTAGCGCCGTCTTGTTAAAACCAAATGTCGTCGAGACCTCGGGCTTCAATTTCAGCTAGCAAACAATTCGTTATCATGGTTCGATAACGGTCGCCATTGACGGTTACTGTCTGACCAGCGTCATTTTTGAAGAAATGTTGGCCGATGATTTCACCTGCCGGTCGTTTGTCATCCAATAATGAATATTGGGCCTCAAATTTGTTGATGGTATGGCGAATAGTGGTCTCAGTAAGTCGATTATGGCGACCATAACATGACAAAAACCTCAAGATTGATGACCCTTTGTTCTGCCAATAAATTATTAGTTTTTCGTTTGACTATACTAATAAATGATTCTAATAATAATAAAGATAATTTATTTAGTGATGAGTACATGTAGTCATTATGGTAACATTTACAAGTACTCATTTCTTATAAATAGAAAAAAATTTCAAATAAATAATGGAGTCAAATAAAGAGTACAAATAACATTATATTAACTTTTCAATGTACTCATTTGACTCTTTTTAAAATAAGTAATTATAATGAATGAAGTTTATTACTCATTTTTATGTTTTTAAAACCGAGCTGAATTTTTTAGTCCATTCTGCAAATTTCAAGGGCACTATGTTAGTAGATGAGCTGACCATGTGCTGACCACGAATGCCTATATAAGTACGTCGTTATAAGTGCATCCCTGGTCAGCTCTCGACCAGCGTTACCTGTGGCATCACAAAGGGCCTCCTTGTGCGTCTGGGCTGTTCCAAGACAAGCAACCACTTTAACCTAACCTAACCTACTTTAACAGATCATTAAAATTCTAATTTAAACAAGTTGGTATTGAATACTTTTGACCATTCTAATCTTGTTGACCTTAAACTCTAGCATAATCCACTTCAGCTGCTTCTCATTCATTCAACTACATGAATGAATATTGCACACTGAATGAATAAAAAAAACCAATATTTTTGCGATTATCTTGAGCTATTATAGACCATAAAAAAGTATAAACATTCTTGTGCTAAATCTGATCTGCAACATTTCTGTTATCAGCTTATTGACTTTAAAATTAGTTCTTTTGATTCATTATGTGGATCCATTAAAAAGTCACCTTAACTCATTGCGACTTTACGTACCATACTCCAAAGAAACTTTTGCAAAAAATAAAAGTTATTGGCACTTTTATGACTTTTGGCTAAATGTTATACTTTTATCGCCGATAATCGCTTCTATGCAAATACCTATTAACTCAATTTATGGCAAAAATTGTGAAAAATTGAGACAAAAAACTAATTAGAGCTACATAAAGTTGTATGTTGACACTAGACACCTAAAACAAGAGCATAAATATTAGCTCAAGCTGTGGGCAGTTCTGCTCTAGAAGTTTATATGCAAATAGGAGCAACATTTTTACGATCCAAATACTTTAAAAAGTCACACGAGCCTTTTATGCAAACGAAGAGCGTAGAACTTTACTCTTAAAATAGTTGAGCAAAAAAAACCTTAAAAATAAAGAAATAGAACCTGAACTATTAAATTAATTAAGTTTTGAAAGTGATTTTATTGAACGAGGTGTGCACATTTAAGTTTGTCCAGATCGTAGGGACTAGTTTTTTGTGTAACTTAACTTCTGTAGGCCCAGTAAATTATTTTATGTTTTTATACGTAAATATACACTGCTCTTTGAAAGTTTACGCATACTTTAATTTAGGGTTAAAAGAAATTTTATAAGTAAGTACAACTAATTCGGTCTTTAGACGGTAGATACGTTCCAGAAAATGAAGTAAATACTTAAGCTGCTATGAAAATAAATTAGAAATGGGAATCCCTAACTAAATTTCTAAAAGATTAGATTAATAAAAATAATTTTTCTTTAAAATTTCAATCTTAAATGAAGTTGTGTAAAAAAAATGTTTTCTAGACCGTGTTATTTCAAAACCTTTTAAAAACAGAATTGAGTGTATCTGGAATGTATATTATTATACAATAATTACATACATGTGCGGTCTTGTTTGTTTAATCATCGATTTATTATCGACAACGTATTTTTAGAAGAAAAAAACGATCACAGGTTAGGTTTCAAAACTTTAGCGTCGATGCTTGTCATTCTTTTGACATTTTTTCAAGAACCCTTAAATAAAGCTGCTTCCACTTTGGTACCAAACGAGACTACTCGGGATTCTTACGGATCATATTAATGCCTAATATTTGTGTTTAGGGCGTAGGATGAGGGCAGGCGAGACGTTATAGAGAAAGGAAGAACGTTGGTACTACCCCAGCACGAAGTTCTTTATTAAAAAAATACTTTTATTTTTCTTAAAATTTAAAATTTTCAGATGGTCTCATATAATTTTAAAGCAATACATTATTTTAAATTTTCTAATTATGGACTATCTTCCCTTTCTTTCCGTTCAGGTCTGTATCAGTCATGAAATCATAGCTTAGTTTTCAGAACCAACCATAAATCCATGCATTTATTTTCGTTCAGTCCTCAAACTTAGCCATAACAATCAGCTATCAATTCAGTGATGATTTACTTTAAAAAGTCACGCCTGAAATCACAGGGTAATTTTATCATCAGTCAGCCCAACGAAAAAGGTAAAAATACTTAGTAATTTCTATATGTTGTTTCTCTTTCAAAGCCATGAGGTGTTTGCTTACTTTTCATGCCTGAATTCAGGGCTACCGAACTGCCGAAAATTTTTAATATATGTTAACTTAAGAAATTAAAAATTTAAATTCATATACGCAAGGCCGAAGGTCACGACCGGGCTTATCTCTTGACAGTTCTGGATGTGGGAGCGTTTTTTGTTGCATAAGGGGCATGACTGATGACAGGTTAGGTTGGGTTAAATAGAGCGCTAGGTACGAAACGAGACTACCCGGAGTACACACGCGTCATTTTAAAGCCTAATGTTTTTGTTTGGGCGTAGAATGTGGCAGGCGTATCGTTAGGGGAGAAGGAAGAACAGTCGTATACCCCTCGACATGAAGTTCTCTAAGGGGCCTGATTCTAATTATTGCATTTTTTTCTTCACTTCCGATCAGGTCTGTATCAAAAATGAAATCATACCTGAGTTTTCAGTACCAGCCGTGAATTCGCTCATTCATTTGTCACTGAATTTAAAACACGGCCTGAAACTTATCGGTAACAATCAGCTATGAATTCAGTGCTGATTTATTTCAAAAAGTCACACCTGAAACCACAGCTCTTAGCGACCGAACTGACGAAAATTTTTAATATATATTTCGCTTGACAGTTAAAGATGTGGAACGAGCACATAGCGTTTTTTGTTACATATGCAGAAAATTGTCTATTCATTGAAAATGAATTCAGTGACAAATAGCCCAGATCTTAAAAAACGGCCTTCTCAGTTACTGGACAGGTGTTGGATTCTTTCTATTTCCTTTCCTTTGGTTCAGGGAGCCCTAAGGTTGTCCAACATTATGGCTCCTCTCATCATCAAAGTCCTTCTTCTTTTCGTAGTTCTTGTGAACTCCTGATTTTTGTAACTACTCTCGAGAGCTAGTTCCAAAAAACTTTAATTGGCTTCAGAAATTGAGTTGGCCACTCTAAAACTTTTGACTACTTTTCGTTTATTAGGCAGATAGTTATAGTTGAAATAATTGCATTATAAATGCTGCGAACTGCTCTTGTGGCGATTTGATTGCTTTAGTGTTCAGAAACTTTTGATCGCTAGTGTATTTTTCAAGACCATTCTAACACGCACACCCGCTTTTGTGCTTCGTATTTATTTGATACACGTGCACGCTAAAGTAACTCATAGATACCAAATTTGAGTGTGGCTTTTAAGATCCTCTATAGATTTGCTCTGCTTTACTTATTTATACCGCTAACAAGTTGCTTTAGTCTTTTGTTTGATGCAGCAAAAATGATTTGCATATTTCCATATTTTTACTTTTTTTTTTACTCCTAGTAAATTGCCTTGAGCGAGCTTTTGGCAGGCCTTAGAGAGTCCAATTACATTGCGTGCGCCTGGCCCACTTGGCATGGCATGGCATGGCATATGGCCCAAGGAGTTCAAAGTCAAGACCGAACCACAAAGTAACTAACTAAGCTTTAGAATTTTTCTTGCTCTTTTGCCAACATTCAAATCTGGGTTTTGGCCGTATTGTTGTTGCAAGTTTGCATAGTTCTGGGTCTAGTTAATGCAGATGTTGTTGTTCTCTGGTTGTAGTTGCTGTTGTTGTTAGTTGGTTGAAACGAGCAGTTAGCTGGGATTTCTATTGTTGCTGCTGGCTTGTCAATTATTGGCATAGAATTTGGAACGCGAAGTGCAACTAAGTAACCACAAAGTTAGCCTTAGGTTGTTTTTTTTTTTTTTTTGTGGCATTGTTGTTGTTTGCGAATTATGACAGTATTGAACAAAGGCCAACAATTTCCGGTATGCGTCTAACGTTGGTATCAAGCGTAATCCAAACAATGCCCAGAAATTCCTTAAGTTGAGCAGCGTTAAAGCTTTAGACTGTTGGTTGGGATTTCTGAATATTTTGAATTGTATTTAGTGTGGATAGCTCTATTAACGAAGGATACAGTTCGCTTTTTATAAAAATCCCTTAATGAGAAGTCTAATGTCTAAAAAAAACAACTACACCGATAAAATATGGCACTGATTACAACATCCCTATTGAAAAATGTGATACAAAATTTAAATTATCGGGTCGATATCTGCAAAACCATCAAATAAATGTTGCAACATGCTATAGGGTGTTTCAAGGATCATACCTAGATTTCAAATATCTCTCAGCTGGCAGCCCTGTGACTTTTTCGACATCTGATTTGACTGAGTTCTAACGTATATTCTGCCATTATACCATAGAAAGATACAGGGTCCAACAACGCGTCAAAATTATACAAACTAACCTAACTAGCCTGTACTTTAAAACTCTATAATCAACAAAGAATTAATGTCATCAAATATTGAAAGAAATGTGAACAACAAAATTGAAATACTGTCAAGTGAATTGTTGTTCAAGGGTTGCTATTGCTGCCGTCGCCATAAAATTCCCCCTTTTGATGATACATTTTAATGTTTCGTATGAGTTTGCACCTGCATGATTTCAACGTATCGAGGCGAAACTTACATTGTGCACACCGTATGAGGTGTGGCTATTACATAGTGTAAGTTTCACCTCGATACATTCACGCATACGAACACAATCGGTACCACACTGATTTTTTTGTTGACGTATTTATATATAGATTTACTATGGGCGGCACAATCGCTCAAACAAAAGCAACATTGGTGGATTGGTGCCAAAATTTGAGTTCAGTGGTTCGGTGTTGGACGCAGCCCCCCCTCCATTATACCCACAAAAAATTACAATATGGTGCTAACTTTGGGTTGGCGTCATCATCGGGTCGTATTTTCTCGAGGCGGACTGACGAGCACTCACTGTCAATGGTGAACGATGTGGGACGAATATCACCGATTTTTTGTGGCCCTAAATCAAGACTATGTACTGGGAGGATATGTTGTTCCAGCTGGATCCATCACCGTTTGCGTGAAAAGTTCTTCGAACACATTATTTCTAGTCGTGGGGATGTCAATTGGCCGCCATGGTCATGCGATTAAGCGCCATTGAATTTTTTTTCGCTCGTCTACGCCAATTCTCTTAAGCCCATCCAGGAGCTCATAATAATGTGCGATAATATCATTGCAAATTGAACCTTTCTCATGAAGGCCAGCCATCATTAATAGCATTTTTGAAGCTTTCGATCGATAATATATTTTCAAAGAAATTCCAAAACGTTCGTTTTTAGACAAAGTTGAAATACAGTGGCGCCCGTTGAAACACACTCATAATTGAACTACAATGCCGATTCGTCTAAGAAATCCTTCTTTGGTTTTACTTTACACACTGCCATCCACAATTAGAAAATTGTAGCACCGTGTTATCTGAACTCTTTGATTCAATTTATTTGTAGAAGAGCTTTGGGCGCTACGAGCTTGGGGCGCAGCCCTTTTACTAAAATATATTATATTCTCGTATTCTCTTTCTTTTGTGGAATCTGTACAAAAATTGGAAAGAATACTATATGCATTTTTGCTAACATTATTTATTATATTCCCTGCAAATCTCAAAGTGGTTTATAATTTAAAGTATAAGATTGCTATATTTAGAAATTTACCATAAATAGGCCAAAATGTTAGCATAAATGAATATTAAAGTTAATTCTAATTTTAAGTTGTTAAAAATATGCAAAAAGGCATATCTGAATTGTATAATACTCCGAAAATATTTTAAAAGCAAAATAAATATTTTTACATATATAAATAAAATTAAGATTCCCATGTTTGGAGATAGATGTTAATAGTTGCTTGACTTTAAAATATTGCTTTTATTTATAAAAACAAAATAACTAAAGCTAGTGAGTGTTTTACTTTCTTTCAAAGAAATGGAGCTTTTTTCACTGGGTTGCACGGTGCGCCATAGAATCTGCTCCTCCTCTTTTATTAAAAAATGTTTTGCTCTGTCTGTTCGGTTACTTGCGCCTTACGTTTTGCCTCTATGTCCTTGTGAATATCCTTACGTCGTTTCTGTTCCTTCTTCACAGCTTGTTTGTTCTTCACGAACTCACGTCCAATGTGCTCATCGTATTTGTCACGATTATAACCAACTTGTTGAAGCAGTTTTTCATCAACCGTTGGTACCCAAGGGCGTCGTGTGGTCATGGCATAATCATATAAGGCAGTATTATTAATGGCAAAGGGATTTGGCTTGATAAATATGGCCATATAACCAGGTAGTTGCGGATTACGTTCCACAGGAAAGACGCTAAAATAAATAATTTATACATAATACTAGCTGATAAATACTAGTTCCAACTCAAAGACTTACCAAAAGGAGTCGTATTCGCCACCCCATAAATTATGTCCCCACCAGGCGCCCAATAGACGAAAAGGACACGTACGATTGCGTCCCGAATAGGATTCCATAACATCGCCCACAGATATAAATAGTAAATCTGTAGTATTAGCCTCAATTAAATGCGCCTTGCGCAGCATAAAGAGATCATTAAAACCAGAGATGACCACATCATCGTAGAGATTATAAACGGTTTGGTTATTATTATCCTGACCCAAGATTAACATGGCCATACGCATCTGATTCATAAGATGCGCCAAGGCCAAGAAATTGATATTCATGTCCTTGTAATCCTCGGTAACATAACCAAAGAACCAATGACGTAAGTGTAGACGCGCAGGCAGCTCCATGCGATTCATTAGCAACCAGGGACCGCCCCAGCCATTGTCAAATTGGCATAACACCTTAGCGGGTAGACCACGATCTCGTAGCAGATCAATGCCAAAAAGTTCATGCAAATCCATTTCCTCGCGACACTGAGCATTGGGATATACAAAAAAACTGGGCGGATGTGGTGTTATAGCACTCCAATCTTCATCTGCTTCAGTTGTGGGCAACCATTCGGTAGTTTTTGGTTTGGTGGATTTTTGAGTCGTTGTTTGGGTGGTTTCCAGCGATTCCTTTATGCTTACTTCTGTTGGCTCATTGGCGGTGTCCATATCTTTATTAGTCGTTGCTTCAGTTGTAGTAACATTTTTCTTATGCTTGTCTGTGGTGATCTCAGTGGGAGTTACTGCAGTGGTAGCATCCTTTTTGTCTCCTTTATCTCCTTTTACTTTATCATCTTTTTGTTTATCTTCTGATTCTACTTTTCTGTCTTCATAGGTAAAGTCTGTTTCGGACCTCGTGGGCCATTTCCATATAGTATATGCCAAATCACTTTCATCTACGCTATCCTCATTGTGATTGACTTCATAGCTATCCGAATGAGCATGTTCATGTTTTCCATTTTCCACCTCTTCCTCGGTTTCTTCTTCCACTGCTGCTATGTAGATTGCATTCGAATCATGATTGTTATCGTCTTCATGACTAACTTCCCTTGAATCCGTGGTGCTATTGGCCATAGTGCTGAAATTTGATGCAACTTCTGCTGCTGGTGGATTCGACGCGGGATAGCGATAATTGTTGAATACAAAGTTCATATAATAATTTTGACCCAAAACATGCAATGACAGATCTATGAGCAGACAATAAAATAGCATTGTCCTTACATCTGAGTCGGGTTCTGGTTATAAGCACGTCCAGAAACACGGCAATCAACTGGGCAGCTGGCAGAGTTAGTCGATTCCTTATATTGGTTCGGCTTGTTAGGCATGGAAGAAGCTGACTAATTTTATTAGGAGCATGGAAATAATAAAATTTTTTACGATCGTTAATTTCAAATTTCTTTGGAACGCATTTTTTCAATGGGGGGTACTAAGGTGCATGGAGTAGAGACTCTAAGAACAGGGCTTTCACAGAGGTGAAGCACTTCCTTTTCCTTGAATTTTTGAAAACTTCGGGCCTGGAGCCAAATCCGTTCATTCCGTGTACATAGTATACACCATTAACCTGTTTTTGTTCAACGTAGTCACTGAGTCACCTCTGGTTCACACTTAGCTTCTTTCCAAATCTTTTCCTACATTCTTTAGTGGTTTGTCGTAAAGCATCCCAAGCCCTTCTTAAATATCTTCTCCCAATAGAGAAACTTCGGGTCTGGAGGATATCTGTACATTCCATATACATAGTATACACCATTAAACTGTTTTTGTTCAACGGAGTCACTGAGAAACCCTCTGGTTCAAAATTAGCTTCTTTTCGAATCTTTGCCTATATTCTTCAGTGGTTTGTCGTAAAGCATCCCAAGCTCTTCTTAAATATCTTCTCCCAAGAGAGAAACTCTGGGCCTGTAGGATATCCGTACATTCCGTATACATATTATATACCTCATTAACCTGTTTTTGTTCAAGGGAGTCACTGAGACATCTCTGTTTCACACTTAGCTTTTTTTCGAATCTTTGTCTACTTGCTTCAGATGCCCTTCTTCAATATCATCTCCCAAGAGAGACTCTGCTCCTACCCCTTCTCTTCAAAGACTGTTGACCAGTTTTTAGCTAGTTTTAGAAACAAATCTTCTAAAAATCCTACTTTATTAAAATTTTTTCTTTTCTCATTTAAAGTTTATTATATTCGCCGAATTTTATTTGATTATGCTGCAATAATCGTTTTATAAGCAAACAAAGAAATTATTTGATTTAGGACTTTACATACACCGCTTATCTTGCATACTCCTCGTAATCATCATCGCCATACAATTTTGGAGCACGTTGCGCTGTTTTGCTATTCGCTTTTTCATCGCCTTCTTTGTTTTGGCTTTCGGAGCTTTCACGAACTTGGCGCTGACGACTGCCCGAGCCACCTTTGCTGCCCGAATGTCCATGGCTCTCGGAGCTTTCGTATATGGAGCGCACATAGCGTCCACCAAAGCTATCGTCAATGCTAATTTCATAGCTGCTATGATGACTATGACCACCGTGGGCATCATCGGCAGCGGCCTTCTCCGCATTGGCGCGTGCCTTTGCTCGTCTATTTCTGGGATCTTGGCTGTCGCTATCATCGTCATCATCATCAGAGCCCTCATCAAAAGAGTCAGGGTAGTCAATCGCCCGCGTTTCGGCCGTAAGCAAATCGTGTGACGACTCCAATTCCGAGTCCGAATCCGTGCCTCCATTAGTTTCGCCAGCATTGTTAATATGTCCGTGGTTTTCTCCTCCAACAGCTGGCGCTACCTCATGACTGTCGTCGTGTATACTGTGTTGCGTCAATTTGGGATCTAGTGAACTATCAGCACCAACGTCACCAGCGCCCAAGTTACCAGCCCCAGCGCCTGCAGAGCCCCCATCGGGATTGTTGTTGTTAAAGGCAAAGTTCATATAATACTTTTGGCCAAGCACACAGTGCTGTAGCTGCCAGAATGCCACTGTAAATACCAAGAAACTGAGTTGCCTCATCCTGGCGAGTCCTTACTCTTGGTACAGCCGTGTACGCAACGTTTATATTGTTGCACGCGGTTTTAAGCGTACTACTAACTCTGCCAGCGCCTAAATTCTCTCTTATATATAGAAGTTGGTGCATGCCCCGCTCAACTGCAACCAATTTGATTGCTTGGGTGCAATCGATTTGGTTACAGTGCAAGTGCATCGTTTTGGTCAGCGCGATAAGCGCATCATGGCCTCAGTACAACTGGTTGCAGTCAGACCTACAGTTTGTTGCACAGTGGCACTTGAACTGCTTGACGAACTAAACGCCGCTGGGGCAATGTATGAAGAAGTTGATATATTTGAGAATTTTCATACCACTTTGTTTTTCACGGTGTAATCCAAAACCCACACATAACGCCAGCTGCTGTTGTTGGCAAGAAAAAACAAAAACAGGTTGAGCAGTTGGAATTCAATCAGGGCCAATCTATAATAGAAATCTCATGTGGCGCGCGCTCGCTTACACCCAGCGGCGTCGTCGTTGCAGCCACAGCGACAGCGACTATAACTGCAACTGCAGCATACAGTGGAACAGTGCATCACTGCTGGTGCCCAGCCCACTTGGAATCGATTTGAACGCTTCCTTGGTCGTCGTCGTCGTCGTCGTGGTCGTCGTCGTGGTCGTCGTCGTGCGTTGCAAATATGAAAATGCTACTGCACAAGTCAACAAAAATCGTTTTTCATTAACAATTTTAAAAGCCGCGCATTAATCACACACACACAAGACGCCCTCCGTTTGGTGGTTGGTAGTATGTACTACTAGTACTCCTAGTAGCCAGCATGCTGCCTGCCACAAAATGTTGCACATAAATTGTATAAGCCCGACACACACAGCCTTAGCATATACATTAATGCATACACTCTCTTTCTTTCTTTCTTTCGTTGCAGCATTTTCGTGATCAGTGCATTGATGGCACGGGCCTGCCGCTCTTAACCGAAGATCATTTGGTTAACTCGCTGGGCATGAAGCTGGGACCGGCGCTCAAGTTGCGCTCCATATTGGCGAAGAAATTGGGCGGGCCGTGTCCGTGTGTTGCATGCGTTGCGCAGGCGCAACAAATGTTGGCATTACAAACGGGTGGGGCAGCACCAGCTGCCACTGCCACCAGTGTTGCCACAACAACTACAGCATCTACAACATTTGCTACAGCTGTGGCAACGTCTGCAGCAAGCTCCACAGCTCCAGCTTCAACTGCAACAAATGCGGCAAACAGTAGTTTGTCAAGCAATTGCAGCCACAGCAATGCCAGCAGCAACAGCTCGGAGCAGAGCTACAATGGACCACATCCAAGCCTTGGGGCGGACACGAGCAGCAACAACAATAACAACAACAATGAGTTGCCAGTGCTGCCAGTCAAATATGAAGCGGCGGGCATTAGTAGCAGCAGCAGCAGCAGCAACGATAGTTAGTTCTAGAACTGTCTCAAAAAAAAAAAAAAAAAGATTCAATATTTAAACTGGTGCAAAGAAAAAAAATTACGTTCTCAAATTCTTCGCTGGAATATTTTAAAACACGGTTGTGAACAAAAAAAACTTGCAGGTATTCATTTTTATGGTTCTTGAGAAAAGTGTTGCCACTCTTTAATTTTAATACGGCTTCTCTAGAGTGTCAGTGAAAACGAAGGCACTTTTTAATCAGTAAACTGATTTATTTGATTTCATGGAGTTTTAAGTCAATTTGGTGAATTCCATTTGTTTATAAAATGAATATTATTCAAAAAAAAACTTTAGTTTTGGAATTGATTTGAGTTACTAGTGTATTTTTAAACACTGTTGTACCATAAAAATCCACAGGCATTCATTTGTAGTAGTGGCAAAGGGTGAATTCTGAAGAATTTTTTTCGGAGTGATTTTTTTTTTCAAAATTGAAAGTTGTGTCGTTTAGGGCATTGAATTAGCTACATTGTGTCAAAATTTCAGATCGATACGAAGTTTTTTTGTCAGATAGATGCCAAATTCGCGATTTTCGATTTTTTGGGGTGATCCGGAAGTGTCCAAAAATGTTAAAAACCGCCATAAAATTTCATCGTAAACATTTTATCTCTTTAATTTTGGTAAAAAAAAAAAGGTTGAGGTTGGTACATTGAAACGGATGAATGTGGAATAAAAATAATTGTTGCTTAGTGAAATGGCATGAAAAACTGTTTTTTTTTTTTAAAAAGAGGGAAATCGTCTGAAAGAGGAGCACTCCTTTTGTCGATATTCACTGCCTTCAGCATTTCCAAACAAATCATCAGAACTTGGAACCGGTTTACGGCATTTTGACACAAAAACAGTTGAAATCCGTGCTGAAATTATATTCAAAATAATTATTTGGCTCATTTCGACAATTCCGGATTCACCCAAAATCGACTTTTTCGTAACGGAGTAGCGTCATTCTGGTGGCTGGAAAAATCGAAACGAATCCTTTAGTATTTTTAAAGTATAGAGTCTAAATAATACTCTGGATATATTTACATTTGATTTTATTCGAGAAAATGTTGAAATTTTAGCGACACAAAAACTTAAAATAAAACTTTCAAGGTAGCAATTTTTTTAGAAAAGTTATTATTATTATTGAAAACTAGCGTCGGTCATGACGTTTATTTGACACTTGGTTTCGTACTCAAATGTCTACTCAGAAATCCTTTAGGGTGCGTTTTCTGTTTCAGCCCACCTGCCTCTATTTAAGCTCGTTGAGAGCGTTGCCACTTTTTTTTTGAATTACCCGAACTGCTCAGTGTTAAATTTATCTTGAATATATTTTATAAAATTTGTAGATCCAGTGGAATCCAAGTCGATTCACAGACACACTTTTTTAATTCCACACAATTTTAGGCAAAAAATCCATCAGCCAGATTATTTTAAAACAGTTTTGTGACAAAACTCGAAGGATTAGAATTTAGGATTGTAGTTTGAGTCCCAGTGAAAACCCAGTCGATTGTCATTGTTTCCGAAGGACAATTTTAAAGCACTGTTGCCGAAAAATTATTAGTAAGATTCACGTTCATTGATGATGGCATTGCCAGACCAAATTACCATAAATGGCTGAAGTTTAAAATTTCATTATATGCATAAAATTTCATTTAAACTTATTTTGAGTACCAGTGTAAACCAAATAGATTCTCGACAAATTTATAAAATTTAATCAAATCTTAGTAAAAAAAAATGTTTATGGAAAAAAATGCGCACATGATCATCTGTAGGACTTAGGGGCACAGCGTTGCCACTGCAGTTAAAATTACTTCAAAAAGTGTAAAGTAATTTTAACACTAAAATCCAAAACTAGTGAAAACGAGTTCGATTCTCTTTGAGCTGAAAAATACAGGGATTGCAACTCTTTAAATTTTTTGAATAAATTCAATCAAGTAATTACACTAGTTTACAGCAAAATGTATCCTCAACATGTTTTACTCGTTTCCGTAGTAAAATGTCACGCTTAAACCGAAAATGAAGTCCAAAAAATTTTTGTCATGGAACGGATTTCAAGATAAAAAAAAAAAAAAAAAATTTTCGAAATTAAAAAAAAAAGTGTCTAATTAAAAGCAAACATCTCTGGTTGCACTAAACTGATTTTGATTATTTTTTTACCAAGCTGTAGATAATTGAATTTTTCGAAAATTCCCGTTAATTTTTCTTCGATTTTGATGAACAACCACTTATTTTGTTCGTAATCGATAGGACTTTAAGATCCATATATAAAACAGTATGAAATTGTTTTTTTTAATTTTTATATTTACTTTCAAAATTGAATTTTTGTCAAAAATTTGCTAAAAATTGCGAAAAATTTCATATTAATGCATAAATAGACACCAAACCGTAAATTTGACGAAAATATGTTTCAAGTATAATCGATAGGTAATTCAATTATCTACAGTTTGGAAAAAAAAAATATATAAAAAATAATCAAATTCAGTTTAGTACAACTAGAGATATTTGCTTTTAAGTACACTTTTTTTTAATTTCGAAAAGTGTTTTTTTTTTTCAAAATATCTCGAAATCCGTTCCATGACAAAAATTTTTTGACTTCAATTTCGGTTTTAGCGTGCCATTTTACTACGGAAATGACTTAAACATGTTGAGGATACCAAAATTTTTTAAAATTTGTAAACAAGTGTTATTGTTTCATCAAAATTGCATTTTTTGACTTTAGAAATAAAAATAAAAATATTGAAATAATATATTTTGTTAAATTGCAAAATTGCAAAGAGTTATTCTTCCATTTTTATTTACAAATTGACATTCAACTCTCATTTCACAATTTTTAAATAAAAATAATGAAATAATTTTAATAATTAATAATTATTGTTCTTCAATTTTTATTATATAAATTGAAAATAAGAGTCATTGAGTTTAAATATCTTTTGAATCAATGAGCGCACAATAATAGCTGTGTTGCCCACTTTAGCACCTTTCCATATCCTTATTTCGGATAGTCTTTACAAAAATATGATCTATAGTGGCTTGGCTTGCACTTTCATCTAAAGCACGTCTTTCGCTTTGATTTTTTTCAACCCCATAACTCTGATTTGCGATCCCTGGAAAAATGTTCTAAACTGGAATATATGAAGTTTTAATTTGGCATGAAGTATTTTAAAGCTCTGTTGTAGGATTCATGTGTGTTGGAAGCGTTGCCACTTCTTCTAAAAACACCTCATATGCTCAAAGTTTAAATTTTTAAATACATATTTTTTAATGCCAGTGTAAACTAAGTCGTTTATCCTGAAGTAATTTGATAAAATTTTTATTCAAAAACAAAAATTTTACTTTTGAAAAAGGAATTATCGAAATGGTGAAATAAAAAGCTGTTGTGAAAATCTCAAAGGCATACAATTGTAAGGTCTATGTGCTTTGAGAGCGTGGCCACTTCTCATCAAAATAAGTTTTAAATTTTTCAAAGTTAAATTTTCCTTAAAATTTTTGACACAATTTTTTTTTGAGTGCTAGTGAACTCCAAGCTAATGCTTTATACACTCATCGCCAATGAATTAAAAAAAAAATCAACCTCTATTTTCGAAATTTAATCTAGCGAATTTCGGAACACTGCTGTACTCATACGCATTTAAAGGCATCATGTTTTCAGCAATGTCGCTCTTCCTTAAAATTTCAAAACTAAAATCAAAGTAAAATTAAAACAAAGAAACTGGTTTCGGGGCCCAGCGAAAATAAAGTCAATTCTTATTTTCTAAGAGACTCACTTAGTTCAGTCAGAGTAAACGGAGTTAAAGAAATATAAAAAGTCACTTGTTAGAATTTGAAAAAAAATATTTGGAAATAATAAAAAACAACTCGTAGGCATTTGTAGGATGCACGTTTTGAGCGTTGCCACTCCTTCCAAATTGATTCAAACGATTTAAGAAAAATTTTAAATCTAAAAGAGTTCAAATGAACTTTGTTTAGTACCAGTGAAAAGAAAGTCAATTGCTATTAAACAAGTAGACTGATTTAATTTGGTGAATTGAGAAAAAGGAATTATTTATAAAGTTTATATTTGCTTAAGAAAATAGTCAGTTTTTGAATTCTAAGTAGACAGCACAATAAAAGTACTCATAGGCACTTGAAGCATTCACTTTTTTGGCGTTGCCACTACTTCGAAATTGTTTGGAAATTAAAATCTGAAATAGTGTTTAATTTTGTTACAACTTGTGCTAAGTACCAGTGAAAAGGAAATCGATTAGGTTAGGTTGAGCAGGCAGCTCAGTCAGTAACTGAGATCACCCAGAGACCATGAGGACCATTGTGTTGCCTGATTTGTGAGAAGGGGTAAAGGAATGGGAGAAGGGGGTGGAGGAGGACCAATACTATAGGATATCCCTAATCACCTAAGTCTCTCCTATTGCAAAACCATTTTGAGAATACGACAAACGCAGCCAGATCCGATTTGCAAAACGACGTCCTATGTCCGTGACGGCAAGGTTGCCTGGCAATGCTGAACCGTTCCTGGCACACTCATTTATTAAATAAAGAGGCATTTGATTTTTTGAAAATTTTTTTACCCGCGGAAGAATGGCAATAATGTTTATAGAGTCAAATTGTCAACTCAAGATAGTACGACTGCCTTAAATTTTTCGGCTCAACTGCTTAGCATAAATTAGTTGAAGCTTGAAGAATTGTTGACCCAAGTTAAATACAAAGTCTTTCCTTAATAAGTAAATAGACTCATTTAGTTTGGTGTAGTTTCAGTCTTCATTTTGAAGAATGATCATGTCTACATTATTGAAACTTTGGAGATATGAAAATAGGGCGTACAAAATTTGACAGCTTTACCTTAAACTGTTGTATATTCAGATATAACGAGATGAAATCTTAGAGAAGAATTCTTAGCCATTGATCGGTTGAAAATTTCTAAGCTATAATTTATAATGGATATTAAAATAATTTCAAACGATTCCAAAAAAAAAAAAATATCTTGTCAAAAAATTTTTCACAAATATAGTTAGGTTGCATCGACGAATTACTTTTGTGGTTAATTTGGTTAGAAAGACATCTGCTTATGGTTTGAAAAATCGGTTGAAAGATATTTTTAGGACTAGATTTTCTATCCGCTCTATTTAAAATATTCGTTGCCATAATCGATATACTGCGTAAATTTAGAGTTATCGAGATGAGATCTACGAAAAGAAATCTAAAAAGTAAAAAGTTTCTATGAGGGATTAAATGCCTACTATCTTTAAACGTTTTATCTTAAGTTGAAATTGAAATATTTTATAAGTTCGTCGACAAACGCATGTATTTTGCATTCTAGTAGAAGGTGATATCTGCAAGTGTATTAAAATTCGATATAAAGAAATCTGCGAATTGATTCCATTCGCTTGTTTTATCAAATGTATTTGAAATATTCGTACCGAGATAAAATCTCCGAAAAGAAGCCTTGGTAATTTGTCGGTTTATGCGAAATATTTTAAAAGTCCCTAATGTTTCAATTTTTATATAATTATCAGGTATATCGTTAAACGCATGTGTTTTTAATTTTGGCTAAAAGGGATATCTGCAAGTGAATTAAAATTCGATAAAAAGTGATTTGTAAATTCACAATTCACTTGTTTTATGAAATATTCAGCTTAAAAAATGCGACAACTCAAAATGCTTTGTTTTAAAATATTTAATAATTTGAGAAAAAGAATTAATATCTAGCGACCAGTTTAATTATTATTTTTGAATGCAGTTAAATTGCATTTGAGTTTTTAATAGTTGTGTACCAAAAGAGCTTTCAAAATTAAATTTAAATATTTTATATATTAAAAGCATACCATAAAAATTTATGTTAACTTAAACTAAAGTTGTAAACTTTTAGTAAACAACAAAAATCGCAAAGTCTTCCAATTTGCACAGACAATATATATAAAAATAAAAACAAAAAATTTTAAAAAATTATAGTAGATATATATTTTTAAGCCAATCAGCAAAAGAGTTAGTCAAATAAAATAATAATTATAAACAAATCATTTACGTACTTAAGTGTAAACATTTTAAGCTACACGCATAATATTTATTTTATATATTTTTTTGTTTATAACTGCCTAGTCAGTAAAAATGTAATCGAGTTTAGAAAACTTACAAAAGCATATTTTTTAATATTTAGCAAAAAGAAAAGGCTATTTATTTTATATAAATAATATACTATAAAATACTTTAAAAAATTATAGAAAAATCAATTGTTATGCAAAATGTTATGCACCCAATTAAATTTGAATAAAAACAAATTGTTTAAAAAATTTACTAAATTTTGCGGCCATGCACAAAAGAATTCAAAATTCTACAACAAAAAAAAAAAAATGAAGTAGTGCTCTAAGACCTCTAAGACTTATTTAAAAAAAAAAGGCAAATTAATCAAACCAAGCATTGTAAATATTGTTTATTTAATTATAATAACTAAATGAAATGAAAAAAAAAAACTTAACTTTTAATGCTTAGCTTAAAAACTGGCCAAAATGCGTCCAGCAAACTTAACAAAATTTAAATATATATATTTTTATAAATATAAAAAAAAAATAGACAAGCATATAATATATATTTTGTATATATTTATAAAAAAAAAACAACTATAGCTATTTTTCACAAGCAAATAAATTATAAAAGTTATAATATATTAAATAAAGCTCAAAGTTTTCATTTTTAACGACTGGGAAACAAGAACTGCCTGCCTGCCTCTGGAAGCATATGGCACGTTGGATGACCTCCAGTGCAAAAACGTTGGGTGTTGGGTCAAGTGGAACCGTTGCGCCAAAAGGCATCCAAGGATGGATGCATAACAATTAAAAGCACGCAGCGCACTTCAGCGTCTAATTACAAATTGGAGTCATTGAATTTATTAAAATCAGCCGCAATAAAAAAAAATGCAACAACTACAACAACAAAAAATGCGTTCCAATGCAGCAACGGCACGCGAACTGATACCATGATATATGATGCACTGAAGCAACAAAGATTTGGATCTGTACGTCTAGCCGTAAGCAAGGTATTTGGCATTACTTGGCTATAACAATTTAAACAGGAACTAGACCAAAAACTTGCAAAATGTAGTAGCATCAATCAACAATAATGACAGAAAAGTAATTACAAAGATAATTATGATTTATCTAACAGATTTTTCTTATAATTGCAAAATATTTATATACAAAAAAATTTCTATTACAGCGAAACTATTAAAAAAAATTATTTTTTTCATCAAAACTTATACTTATACTTATACTTAAAACTTGATATCAGATTACGCCTTGATGCAGTGCGTCCTTTTGGCATCATCTACACGTCGTGATAACAGTAGAAGCAAGTACCTTAGTGCTCCAACGCCCCACGGGCTCGAATATCTCAAAGACTGATTTGAAAACCAATATTTGTATTTATTTAAGATTTTTTTTAAAAAAGATTAGAATCTCTTGCAATATCTTAAAACTCTGCATTATTTTCAATTTTTATTAATTATCTCATTCTACATTACAAAATATAGTATTAGTTGCACAACTAAGTACCTGCTGTCTGTCAATAGATGGCGCCAGCAATAAGTGTTGCTTAATTTTGACAAAACCAAAACATCAGCAAACATATGGTAAACATGCCATTTTGAAACACTACTGATATTTTTTTTTGGCGTGTTTATTTAGTTCTTTAATTCGAGAAAATGACGGCTGCAGCGCATCTGGAGTTCAAAAAAGCTTAGCGAGATGCTGCTCTAAGTGAAAAAACATGCCGTGATTGCTTCCGTCTCTTCAATGTTGGTGCCTTCGATGTTAACAACCGTCCGCCTGAAAAAGGATAAAAATCCTGCGAAGACGGAAAGGATTGCTTGATGAGGCACGAAGCACTTTCTGCTGCATCAGCCAAGCCATTTGCATGGATTGGAAAGTATTTAGAAGCACGTAACATGGGTCGCTTATAATTTGAAGTCAATGGACGTTGCACGGATGTTATTTCGTGTATGAACAAGTCATCGTCATGCTCTGCCAATTACCGGTAAGGTGACCCGGTGAGGGTCAGGGCTTCCGGCACAGGCTTTCTCCATAGCTCACGGTTATTTGTCGTTGCTGTTGTGACGGGCTCATGACAAGAATTTTGAATGATGTAGGGGCATCAACCTCTGATGATAATCTAGCAAAGATGGCCTTTCAATCGAATCCGCCTGACAGCAAACAAAGAGGCCGCCCACGCCAAACATGGATGCGCACAATACAAAATGAAGTCTTTCCATTGCCACCAGGAACGAAATCCAACATATATCCGCTGACAGAAGTCGTTGGAGAGCTTTTGTTTCCGCCCTATGCTCCGAATAGGAGCGATAAGTTGTCTCCAATGTATCAAGGAATAATAAAAGGATTTTGAATGATGTAGGTGCATCAACCTCTGATGACAATCTAGCAAAGATGGCCTTTCAATCCAATCCGCCTGCCAGCAAACAAAGAGGCCGCCCAAGCCAAACATGTATGCGCACAATACAAAATGAAAGTCATTCCATTGCCACCTGGAACGAAATCCAACATATATCCGCTGACTGATATAGAAGCGATACGTTGTCTCCAATGTATCAAGGAATAATAAAAGGAGCGTCAACCCTACACCATTTGCCTGTTGCCAGTTTTTCTGACTTAAGCCTCCAGGTACGCTCCTTGTAATCGACTATGACCTATGCGGTATTTTTCCTCCATTGCCAATTGCCAGTTTTGGTTGACGAGTGGTATTTAATTTCCCACTTGCACTGTACGAAGCCGAGCTTTCCCCTATACGCCACCTGGGGACGCGTCCGATGGGAGTCTGGCAATTCCACACGGAATGGTAACGTCTATGAGCAAGTGTTGCAGCGATAAAAAGTTAAGGTTTGCTTCACTGCATCATGGCGGGTGAAGAAAAATGCATTCATGACAGCCACAAAAAGAAAAGAAAGCCATGAGCACTGCCCGGGTCAAACTACTTCTACGTTGCCGGCTCGGAAGGATATGCAAGTTGCGAAGTGGCTAATGCGTGGTTTTTGGTGGGCCCAGGTCAAAGCTGAAGCCGAACGAAGCCATCACTGTGGAACGGTGATAATTGATGCGTTTTCTTTATATATTTTGAAGGTTTAATATAAAGCCTATTCTCTATATAACTCGTACTGCTTTAAAATTCTGCCTTTGGTGTAAATTTTTTCGGATTAGGCCATGTTCCGACACCAAACGTAACCTTAGTACACTCTCTGCATACACTACCAGATATTTACATCTCTACTTAATACCCGAGTACGAAATTCTTGGATCAGCTGTAAACATTTTATAAAAACTTCCAAACTTAATTAACGTTCCTAAAAAATAAAAGCAAGAATTTTTGTAAAATTTAAAGTTTTGTATTTTGTTAAATATTTGTAGAGAAGATTTAGAAAGTAAGTATATAAAAATGACAATAAATTTTAAAATCTAAGAAAATAATATTTTAATAAATTTTTTTTTATTTTATTTATTTAATGAAGTTAAGAAATTTTATAAAACTTAAATTAACTAAAAAAAACTGGTCTCAAAGGCCCTTCGGCTTAAATCTAACAATAAATAAAAATACTAAAAAAAAATTTGCACGATTCCCAAAATTTGCTGCCAGCGCCTGTAAAGATTTGAGCTGGCGACCAGGCGAACAGAAACCGCAGCAGGCGAAATGTAAACAATAAAAATAAACCAATTTGTTGTTGTTGCAGCGCGTTTTAATCTTTTGCTCTTTCTGCTTTGATCTTCATGTAAATAAATATTGGCACTAAAAGTATGCTACACATTTTTTTATATTTTACAGTTCTGCGCAATTGTTATACTGGAATTTAAGCTGTTATATGGCTGTTATAATATTTGCTTGAGAATGTAAACAAAACGCGTGCTCAGCATTTATGTTCGCCTAATACCTCGGCTAATTGCCATAATCATGAACTCTATTAAATTTTGGATCAGCGCTGCTAACTGAATTTTTTTGCAACTGCCCAACTAACATTAATTATATGGAGCTTGGACCACGGCAACAGCATTTGATGCAACGATGTTTGATATTGCAAACAGCCCAAGATGCAGGAATTAAGCAAATGCTTGGATTTCATCACTTTAACATCCAGCGGCTCCTTAAGCTGGGTCTTATCGTGCTTATGGATAAATCAAATCTAGGCAGCAAGGTTCAATGCGATTGTTTAGAAAAGGAAATGAATTGTAGATCGTGACTCAGTAGGAAGTTCTGGGTGAGGAGGCAATATCACATCGGTATCATAAAGTGAGATTCAGACACCCAAATGGAATCGCTAAATAAGAACGTAGGCTGCTAAAAAAATTCAAATTTATACGACAATCAGTAGTCTACAAAAGTCGATTCCTCTGCAACATGTCCAGAGAAGGTTTCTGGAGCTCCGGACGATGCTGAATCTGCCTCTATTAGATGTTCCCAACAAAAAATAATTCTGTTTAAGTGCGGAACAAAATCTCACCAAGTTAATTTATTTATTTATGTAAGGCTCACAAATCAATTCAAAAACCACAACAATTTAAAGAACACCAGCTGCAGCAAGGCTTCCAGCATCCGATTCCAAGCTATTTTCGGCAGATTGGTTTTCTATTGTTTGCAACATATAAAAAACATAATTTTTTTAAGTACATTTTCTTTCGTTTTAGTTTTTAAGCCTTATTTGGGTTTACATATTTAAATATAGCTGCTTGGATAACATAGTTATGCTGCTGATAGAACAAGATCTCGGCTGTTTTTAACTTTCGCTTACGTATTAAAATTAAACATTTTCCAAGCTGCTGTCTTTTAACTTTTAAATCTTTGGGTTTACAAAAAGTTTAGTTCGACCTAACAGACATGAGATTGAGGTACAACGGTCTTTAAGTTGGGTAACAGCAGCAAGCAAGGCAGAAGCAATCGCGGCGGCAGCGGGTTTAGTTTAGCTGAGGATGTTATCTATGGCGTGGAAATACATAACTTAAGCGGATGCTGCTTAGACAATCTTAATTCTATGGATACATTGTTCTTAATACATGTTTTAGTTGGTAATTAAAAGTATGATCCTAATGCGAAACTGATGAAATTGTATGAAGTGCAGTGAATATATAAGCATAACATTAAAGAGCATGAAGCGTATTACTTCCCCTATGTGGCGGCCGCCACAGGTGCAGCCTCAGTGGTACCATTACCATTTTGCTGCTTGGCAGCTGGCAAATCTTTGACACCGGTTGAACCAAAACCAGCCTCGCCGCGTTCAGTGTCATCCAATTTGTCGACCATCTCCAACTCCGGATAGAATATGCGCTCGCAAATAAATTGAGCAATGCGATCGCCGCGCTTGACCTCGAAATCCGTTTCTGAATGGTTGAAGAGTACCACGCCCAGGTTGCCGCGATAGTCCTCGTCCACAACGCCAGCACCGACATCAATAAAGTTTTTGACAGCAAGGCCAGAACGTGGTGCTACACGTCCATACGAGCCCTCAGGCAGCTGCACTTGTAGATCAGTTTTGACCACAGCCTTGCCGCGTGCTGGCACTACCATATCATAGGCGCTGCGCAAATCGACACCAGCAGCACGCGCAGAGCCACGCACGGGCTCCATAGCGTGCTCGGTTAGTTTAGCGAAGCGCATAATACATTTGCTGTTTAGTTTCATTTTTTTAGCTGTTGGTTGTTCCTCGACAGTACCAGTAACCATCTGTGTTTAATTTTCAACAATTAATAAACTTATAAAGCTTGTGTTTGAAGCTGCGAGCACTTACTAACAAACCAAACGTTGCAAAAAGCGCGGTTATCTAGCGTCAGTCAGCCAAATTCGCGGTCTTTTGCAAAAAAAAACAGCTGGTGCGCAGTGTTACAAAAGACGCGCAAGTGTGACAGTTAACAGCACTAAAATTGCTTAACAGCTGTAATCAAGTACAAAAAATTTAACAGCGCAAAAATAAATTGTGAAAAATTTTGCTTAAATATGCTTTAAATTATAATTAAATAGCTTTAAATAAACAATTTATGTTTTCGCAGCATGAAAGCGCTACAAAGATTTATGTAAAAACCAACAAATATGCAACAACTTAAAATGTTTAAACAGCTTAACAGCGATAGCTTGCAGCTAAGTTATCGATAGTTTTTTTTTATTAAACCGCCGCCTATCAGCGCTGTTGATAATAATATTTATGTAGAAGTAGATACGTCAAAATAATATCCAAGGCCAATAGCGCCGGCCAGCGGAAGCAAAATATTGATTAGCAATAATACTTATTTAGTTGTAGCCGTAGCAGGACATAGTCGTAGCAATGGATTTCACGGATTTTGAAGTGCGCAAGGTAAGCGCGTATGTCAGCAAAGTACAAGCATTATTAATAAGCCCAATTTTTAGTGCCCGCCCACTGTCATGTACATACCCAACTTTATTACCTCCGAGGAGGAGCAGCGCATACTAAGCCAAATACAAAACACGCCCAAGCCGCGCTGGACGCAGCTAAGCAATCGTCGTCTTGTTAATTATGGCGGCGTGCCACATCCTAATGGCATGATAGCTGAGGAAATGCCCGAATGGCTGCAGTGCTATGTGGATAAGGTAAACAACTTGGGCGTGTTTGAGACGCAAAATGCTAATCATGTGCTGGTTAATGAGTATCTGCCGGGGCAGGGCATTTTGCCGCATACCGATGGACCGCTATTCTATCCCATAATATCTACAATTTCCTGTGGCTCGCATACAGTGCTGGAGTTTGCCAAGCGTGAGGACTCAAACAACGATGAGGCAACTAATGTTGAGCATACGCGTGAAGTGCTCTTTAAGCTGCTGCTGGAGCCGCGCAGTTTGCTAATTGTCAAGGATACGCTTTATAGTGATTACTTGCATGCTATTAGTGAAGTTAGCGAGGACACCTTGTGCGATCGCATAAGCAATTATGATCTCTGTGAAAATACTTACAAAATCGGAGATCATCTTGCACGACGTGCGCCACGCATATCATTGACCATACGTAATGTGCCCAAGACGAGCAAAATGAAGCTCAAATTTTGTTAGACTGATGTTGCATCTAAATGGTTTTGGATTCCACACATATATATATGTAATAAGTGTGTTGCTATTGTCGTTGTTGTTGCTGTTGCCATTGTTAACTAATTGCACAAAAAATACTATGTGGCTGGGGCTAGAAATGGGTGCGGCATAAAGTGCTTAAGCAGCGAAGAATTATCTGCTGCTTTATAACTTATCCCAAGGGTCATTATGGACCTTTTATGTGAGTTTGAGAATTTAAAGTAGAGTGCTATGCCGTGCCCATCATCAGCGCCTGCCCACAAAAACTAAGCCAACTGATTTAAGCAATACGTTAAACAAATTATGTGCAACTATATAAACATTATGTATTATTGCTATGTACTACTACTATGACTTGAACTTCATAGAATCTTCCGCTAGTCTATAAAGCACGATTAAGCAATATGCACTTGGACACACACACCTCTAGATAAATTTTGTAATAATTTACGCATTTAATGCAAATTGTTGGCTACTTAATCAAAGTTACAACATTGCCCACACAAAGTGCTTTATTTTTGGTAACAACAAAATATGTATATAACATATGTCATTAGTTATACCAAACCATGAAAAAACCAACTATAGTGTTCTAGAGTTTAGTTAGAAAGCGCTTTGCAAGAACCATAACCAAAGTATGTACATAAATACATGGCTTCTTTCTTATTTTTGTCGTAACTGAACGTAACGCAATTACGTTAATATTTAATATTAAGCAGCTTTGTGCGTTTCTTTAGCTGCACAATTGTACCAATTTTTGTGTGTTTATTCCAGAAAAACCAAGAATCCTATGTGTCTATTTTTGTGAACGTTTTTCACTGCACCAAAGACGATAATTTTTTATGTAAATGTTGATAATAAATGTTTGTCCATTGTTGTGCTTGCAATTTGTAAATTTAAATAAAACCCACGCCCAACTAGGCATCGTCCTTCCACTCCAGCCGAAATTCGCGCTCAAATACCAAACGATCATAGAGACGCACCTCGCTTATGCGCGCCGAAATATCCAATCTCAGCTCGCTTAGCGCCAGATGAAAGTTTTGCCTGATCGTGCGTTGTTTATCTGGTGTTAGTTGATTCATGGGTTTACGAAACGCGCTTATAATGCGCTGCAGATGATACTCCACGCTAGCGCAGCGTCCAATGCACACCCATAAATTCTCCGGATCGTGTATATTGCCGGGAAAACGCGTGCGTTGATCAAAGGGAGATTTGCTGGCCAGCAAAGCGCGCACTTCACCCACTATTTCCTGATGCGTTCTGAGATCACGCGTGTTAAGCGTTTTAAATTCGTATTTGTCGCAAAAGTACATCAAGTCGCTGATGGCGCACCAGGGCTGCGAGGCCAGTGTGCTATGATTGCTGGCCCAGTTGACATAGCAGCCTGTGGATTTGCTGGCCTGCTCTGTGCAGCTGCTGTTGATTGCAGTAGTGTGGCCATTGCTGTCGCTGCTCTTGGTGGCACTGGTTGGTGCAGCGCTGGGCGTGGGACTTGCGGCCTTGGCTATGCTGCTGGCAGTGCTGGTTGACTTTTCTGTGCGCTGCACCAGCTCCTGCTCATGCGCACGCGCTCTTAGATAAGCCTCCTTTTTAGCCTGCAATTCCTGCAATTTGGTTACTTTGGGTGGTGACTGCGGTCTGAAAAGCGAAGGTGGTGGTGTTGCGGGCGCTGCAGGCGAACTGAGCACTAACGACTGCTGCTGTGTTGATGACTCTGCTGGCTGACTATGTCCATTCGTATCTGCTGATGAACTACGTCCGTACTTGGCGCGATAGCGTTCCAGCGTGTCCAGCGAGAAGCTCAGCTCTTTTTTAATAGTTCTTTGCATGGCAATTTTTTTTCTCGACCCGGTTCGATTTTATGTAATCGCCTTGAAACGTTCAATGCACGCGCCACGCGTTCACGTCAAGAATTTACATACGAATGCGAGTGAAGCATTGCGCCGGCAAATTCTTAGCCATTTTGCTCTTTATTTTTATCTTTTATCAATTAAACGAAGACGCAACGAGCAGTTGCCACTGCGGCAGGCCCATCAAACCAAACCCAAGCAGAGAGTGCCACAGAATACTCTATTTTCGGCCAACGATTGGTAATGTATTTGCGCCCTAGAGATCACAACAAATGCACAGTTTGTATACAGTTTAATTGTAACTCAAAATGGAACATTTAAAAAATCAAGAACCCATAGCAGCTAAAATTGATGGCGTCTGTTTTTGTATGCTTGACCAATTCTTTTGTAAAAACGACGCCAACCGCATAAATTCTTTAAAATCCAGTAACCCCAAACTGGCGCTTTTGCAAACGCTTAAAGCGCTTGCGTCCACATGCCCAACCAGTTCCAGATTCTCCATGTTGTACCAATTGAAGACATCGCGTAGTGGTATATGGCGCATTTTCAACGATCTGGTCCAAACATTTTTTTTGCCCTTTTCCTTTTAGCTGCTCGTCTGCTACAGTTTTCAATTTCTTTTCATCCATGTTTGTATAAATTTAATGCGTTTAGGAATCGAAATAAATCAAAATTTTTATGTCTGAGTTTTGACTACTGGTCTAGCTAAAAATATGTTTAATAACAAGAACTATGCTCTAAAAAGTTTTAGTCTAAGACTACTTGGGTTTTACGTTTTTGTGTTTCTTGTTTAACAATATCAACAAAATATGAAGTATAAAATTATATGGTCACACTTTTGAAGTTTTCGATGTATGATATGACGTTCTTCTCTTATAAGATTTAGAGATATTTGTACTCTGTGCGCAAAGGGTGGCAAGCATATTTGGTGATCACAAAAATAAAGCGCATAAAACCCTAAAAATCAGGAGCATAAAAGTGTAACGTTTAAGTCGAATAGAACTTAAAGAATCAGGTAATATGGACAGCTGATTCTTGAAGTTTTGTCGGGTAATAACACCTGATTCTTGAAGCATCAAATTTTGTCGGAAGGTGCTTTTTATGATTTAGGGACCGTACCCATACTACGTGACCCGTTCAGGGGGAAGGTGGGGTCTTGAAAATACCACGCTTGGTCACTGGACCGTGGGGTCATGGTTTTTGTCACGTAGTCAATATTCTTATTCTTGGCATATACTACGGTTGGCTACCGAAGGGGGAGGGGTTTAAAAAATTTTAAAAATTGTGTCACGTAGTATTTCCATTTTAAAACTCCTACAATTCGGCACAATGATGTAATTTCTTCGTGTAAACTTTGTTCCAGACAAAAAGTGGAATTGAACCGTTAACATTTCGTGCCATGATGGACTAACTCGGCATGTATGCAACGATCAACTTAATCCGATTATTGGTGATCAAGCCGAAGAAAAAGATTAGTTATAGAAATGCAACCTCTTTTTTTCGACGATCCTTGGATTTATTCCTATGAGATTGAAACTAAACAACAATCCACAGTACGAAACTTTCAAGAACCAAATCCAACAACTTCGCATAATAGTCGACTGTATCTTTGGAAGAACCGGCATGTCGCCACTGTACAACTTGAGCAACGTGGGACGGTGAATTTTGAATGAAATCGAAATGTTGCGAACTTTTACTGCTCAGACAAGAAAGTTTTTAAGCACTGAAAACATCGCATTAATGGACCATCCGCCGTAAATTCCTGATTTGAAAACGTTACTATGTTTTGGAAATAACTCAAAGTGCAAAAAGTTTTTCGAAAATGGGCTCAAGCGCATAAAAAAGTGCATTGATCTTTTTGAAGAATATTTTCAAAAACAATAAATTTCGTTTCTCGACCAAAATTTAAATAGTGAAATTCGTGTTTACTATGAAAATATTTTTTAGATATACCTTGTCCCATTTGACCAGCAAAACTTTCAATATGGTAATTTTTAACGTGATGATAACAAAAAAAATCGTATAAAAACTGTGGAAATTTACGAGGGTTTAGGGTTTTCTGCAGACAACGAAATTGCGGACGAATTAGCCAGACATGGCACGACCATTACCCTCTTCCCGGATAAGGAGGATATTCGTATGCCAATGGCTACTTTCAAGCTACATACAAGGGTTTTTCCCTTTAGTTCTCAGGCACAGCTGATTTGGTACAACACATCCCACTGTAGAATTAGCCGCCAAATATGGCCTAAAATCGACCAAAAACGTTCCATAAGACTTAACCGGTCGCAGTGTTCGGCAGTTGTTAGAGCGATCACTGGACACTGGCTTGTCGGAACAATGAATGTCTCGAGCAATGATTTTTGCAGAAGCTGCAAAGATGAGGAAGAGATTGAATCAGTAGAGCACTTCTTCTGCTCCTGTGAGGCTCTCAGCGAAGTTATATATGTCCGAGAAGGATTGCAAGATACATTGCAGCAACGGGAATCCTTTTAGCGTGTTTTTCTCAGGAGAAAGGGTTTAAAGAGAGATCCGTACGGTTTCACAACGGGCTGACTTTTTAAGCCAGCTGTCATCTTAACCTACCTAGGGTTTACTGTAAGTCACCTGCAATGTCGGCCGTTATCTTCTAGCCATCTTAAGGATATTCTCATTTAGAAGAAACATACAAAAAAAAAACTTCAGTAAAGTTTTGAGATTTCAGACAGTTTTTTAATGATATCGAATTGGAGAACGTTTCGCTTAAGGACTTGGTGTCTGATATCGAATTGCAGAACGTTTCGCTTAAGGACTTGGTTTCTGATTGACTATTACTCTCTCTTAATTATTTTTAAGAAATTATTAAAATAAAAGGAATAAAAAATAGGTTTATTCTGAGATTTAAAAAAAAAAAATCCATGCCTTAAGCTGTCTGTATAAGAGACGATGACTTTTGAGAGTCTTTTAAGACCAAGTCTCCCTTACAGCCTACAGCGACTAAGAGACCCCTCGCGCATATCTTGGAAGCAGTCTGATGGCACTAAGGCGTATTTCTACTATTTCATTAAAGAACAAACCATTCTAGTTCAGTTAAGTAAAAATATTGTGCCTACCAGTTAGCTTAATTTCTAAAAGGTTTTAGGTACAGTCAAAAATATATCAACAGTCTGACCATGGCTGATCAGTTCAGCTTTGAGCAGGAATAATACAACTTACTCTCTAAAACTTAAAAAACAAACAACAATGATTAATCAGAAAAGTTTAAGTACCAGCATTTTTGTTTTTTCATTGAAAACTTTCAAGTTTCAAGTTTTTTTTTTTTTTTTTTTATTCATATACATATATAAATACATAGTAATAATATTTAAGAAATATTTTTGCAAATGGCACACTTTAATAAATTATTTATGTAATTAATTTCACGTTTGTTCTGCATAAGAAAAAATCTTTTAAGTACAAAAAATGCATATTTACTTCGTTGTGTCTTAAATTTGTTAAGTGTGCTTTGTTTTTTTTTGTAGAAAATATTGCAAAGTTTATAAGCTAATTTATTTAATTTTAATTTAAGAAATGCAAAAAGTGCACATTATGCTTTTAATACTTATTAAATTTGCCGGCTCTACCAGCAATTGCTTGTTATTATAATTATTACTTTGTTTGTTTATAAATATTTAGAGTGCATTTGAAACAATTTGTTTTTATATAAATATTGCCTTAAAAAAACTAAAAGTATAATTAAAAAATATACAAAATTTAAATACTACTACAGGTTTACATACACAAAAAAAAACAAAAGATTATTAAAAAATGGAAAAACACAGAACATAGATTGCATCAACTACCAGTTACTAAAACAAGTTAGCAGCTCTATGGACAAGGCACTCGTTACAAACTTGTTTCAAAAGTTTAAGTTAGCGAAATTTTTGTAGAGTATAGACAAACTTACTTGCAGACGCCGCATGCAATGGAAAATTAGTTGAAACAGCAACTGGGCGCTTTGGCTTAAGAGTTACTAGTAGGTATAATTTACAATAGGGAAACATTTAACAGCAGTGCACTGGAAACTTAAACACAATACGAAGCGGGTACTTCGAATATAATGTTGCCAGCGGAATGACGGAAATTAGGATTCTCCACATTGGCCACGCCTTCGACAACAATTGTGCGGGATTTGCCGCCCAAGCGACAGGCAATATTGGCGCCAACATCGACGCGCAGCTCACGACCCGTAACGCTGCAAAGTAATTCAAAATTTTAGTTACTTGTAGTTACTTTTGTAAGCACAAACTTACTCGTAGTATTTCTTGCATACAATGCCCACCAGTTCGCCTATGCGATCCTCTTTTAGAGGCGCCAGTTCACCTTGCAGCCCAAAGACCAAGTCGTTGTTGGCGGGCGAGTGGAAGACTATAAGCTGATCCCGGCCAGGCGTAACACTAATGGACGTAAGCTGTAAGTAAATTGTTGAGGTTAAGCCAAGTTTTATGCACAAAATTTCTTTTACTTACATCCTTAATCATAATTGAACGCTGCAAGTCGCGGAACTTCTTCTTGATGCCATCCAGCTTGTAGATGGCCGTATCTGTTACAACAAAAGCACGATCTGCTTGCTTATTATGCTTATTAAACTTCTTGCCAAAGGCAGAGAAGAGCACGGTACGGAAATGATCACCGCTGTTCTTAAGATTGCGCACGTTGGTACTGTAGGCATCGTAACCACTATTATCCTGCGAGTTGGCCAGGTAATCGCCCAGCCATTTGCGGGCCTGACCCCAATACTTGCGACGACCGGCCAGTGCTGTGGCTGCAATAATTTGCAAACGCAGTTGTGGCCACTCGGAACGTGGATATTTACGCAGAATCATGTAAGCACGCCAGAAGTCAAAAATACGATGCAGCTTGGACTCTGCCTGACGACCAGCCAGCGGCGGTTGTGGCCATTGTATGCTGCGTCCATAGTCGCGCATGTTCTTGGCACTGCGGAAGCGTGTGGCCAGCTCCTGCACATAGGAGCGCAGCTTGTAGGTCTTGTAGGCGCGCATTATGGACATGGCAGCCTTCATTTTCTTGTAGTTGCGGCGCGCGATCCAGCCGCGCACCTGCTTTTGCAGCAGCGTTACAATATGTGGTATCATTTCATTACGCTGCTGCTCCAAGTCGAACAACGTGCGTGGCGAGCGTATAAATATCTTGGTATGACCATATTTGACATCCTGTGCAAAGCCCTTTTCCTCAATCAACACACGCACACCATCACGATCGCTGCCCGCGCGGAAATTGGGCCAGGTATATTGCGAGATCATTTTGTAACGCAGCAGGAACTTGTCATAACGCTGACGATGCACAAAACCAGCGCGACGCACGCGTACATTTTCTAACAAGCCCAGATAGCGCACCTGATGCAGCACACGTTCCTCATCAAAGACCGTGGAACTCTTTATGTCATTAGGCTTGATGCAGCGCACATAGAAGGGTTCCTTCTTCAGCAATGTGGTTACAAGATCAGCCATCGAACGCTGAAAGAGCGTACCAGCTGTAAGTGGACGCTTTGTGGTTTTCTTAATATCCTGCGCGCCCTCAGGCCACATGTCACTCAAGTTGGCATCCTGGGACTTGTGCAGCAAACGCTTAAAGTCCTGATACAAAGTATCCTTGTTCTTTTCTATAAAACCATTGATATTATAGATGACATCGCCGGCATAGTGTGTAATACGAAAGTCTTCGCGATGTTTGAGCTCCTTGTCCATGGGTTTCAATTGACGGCTTGTATAATGCGGATGCTTGCTAAGGTTTTTGTCCATAGCACCCAGCAAGGTATCGTCTGTAACATTGCCCACGCTCAGGCAGGCTTCATCCATGATGGCAATGATGCCTTTGTGCGGTTGCTCTACCAAATCGCAAATGATCTGTAAATAAGGAATAGCTTTAGTATTGGTTGTTTTTGTTTTGTGCTTTACTTAGCTTACCTTGTTGTTGAAGTAATCAATGTTTGTCCATTCTATGCCCTCACGGTGATACTCCTCCTGCTCCTGCTTTAGCACAAGCTCTGCAAAAAGACAAGGAAATTAGGCAAACAGCTTAAATGACGCAGGTGATGAAAGTAAATCCCGATTTTTATCGAAGTTAAATATAGTTATTGTAGCCAGCCCAGATAAGATTAGGAATTATACTATCGTCACCTTTTAAAATTAATAATTTGTATACAAAAGGTATATCTTAGATAACAATTCGTTAAGTGAATTGTTTTGATCTATCATTTACTACTTTATAATTGTTCTTTTTCACACAAGCTCGGCTTGCAAATCCAAAAAATTATAAGAATATGCTCAAGGATGACCCATTTCTAAGCCGCCCCAATATTATTTTGCTAATGGGCAAAAACCGGTTACAGAATTTTACTATCTCTTTTGAGGATCGGACATTATACATTTCGACAAATACTAATATGTTCAGGACTTAAGCAAAGCTTGAATTCTATAGTTCCAGCTCAAACTAGGACTGATTGTCTATCTAGGTACTAGCGTCTCTCAACAAAATCTCCATGGCTTCCACTTTGTGCAGTCTTTCGACATTCCCTTACCAATAAACAGCTGCTGCAGCTTCTCATTACAATAGTTTATGCAAAACTGCTCAAAGCTATTGGAGTCAAAGATCTCAAATCCATAGATATCCAAAACGCCAATGACCGAATTAAAACGCGCCTGCGCCTTGCTGCCACGGAAGAGTATGGCGCGATTAATGCGCGATATAATCCAGGTAAACAAACGATCATAGATGGCCTTGGCCAAGGCATCCTTTCCATATTCCGCCTGTGAGGCATTGTGATCCTTGGACATGATATTGCCGCCAGCTGCAATGACACGTGTGGTCAAAGCTATGGACAAATCATATTCGGTAACTTGCAGCAGCTTAGCGGCGCTCTGTAGATGCGACTTGTTGCTGATGACCAAATCATCCTCAATGTCTGGAAAGTAGATAAAAATTTGTTAGCAAAGAAAGCGTTTACGATATGCTATGTAGTGTACTTACTTTGGAACTCCACATTGCCAAGATGCAAGACGGCAGCAATGGTGCGCCAAATAGTTTGCACCTCATCATTGGAAAAGCCCAAAGTCTTGAAGGCATTGCAAGTGCCCTTATAATCCGATTTCTCGGTAAGTATATCCATGCTGCCTTGATTTAGATAATGATATTTGGACGTTTCTCTGTGCAGATCATATTGACGCAGCTCATTGTCATTGGCACCACGCAGCAGCTGCGGGGCAAGAGTAAAAATAAAATATTATATAGATACTTGCAGTCCATATAGCGTCTGTCTAGCTACATAGGCCTCTGCCCATATTAAAATACAAATATTTAGACTAACCCAAGCCGACGACGACAATTGGCACATATGTTAACCATAGCCATAATTGGACTTCCGTTTTTAATTGCGCGGGTCTGACAATTGTAAATTAGAATCCAGTATTTGTTTAACCTACAGCATATTGTAAAAAATTTCAAATTTTTTTTTGGAATTCCACAAGTTCCAACTCATATTTTGCCTGTTTATCGTCTGGAGGCGCCGACTCTATCAATAACTGACTAATTGTACATGCTCGATAGGTGAGAATTGATTACACTCAGCCACGCCCAGTCTACGGCGATTATAATAAATGTTTTATACTTTAACAAACCTGCTTAGCTCATAAATATGCTATTATTTCTTTTTAGCATGACTAAAAAACATTTGGACTCTATAAAAGTGCGTAAAAGTTGCATAAAACTAACAAATAGGAAGTTATGATTAACTTATCTTTCATAAAAACTTCCAATCTATTAACACCTTTATGCCTAGCTAACCAAAATTCATTCATTATCAATAAAGCATGCGTCAAATCTATCATATCTACATATGAATATATACTATATACTCATAGATACACTCTATCTCTATGGCTGAATACTTATGCAAATGAATAATGAATAAGCTCACGACTGTCTACTGTCTCTATAGGATTGTGTGTCAGACTTGGTGTTATCTATAAAACCAAATGCTGCAAACTCAATTATATTTCTTAATGATATCATCATCAGCTTTTGCACAGCAAATGGCAATTATTAATTAATATATAATATAGTGTCTATATGTCGCAAGAAATTAAAAAAAATAACAACTATAAATTAATTAATCAATTGCTTAAAATAGTTTTTGGCATAGTGAATAAACTTTGACTTTTATAATTGAGCAGCTCAATGGATAGGCCTGACAAACAATTAAACTATAAAGTACTTTTGGAGCGAATATTTTTAGGCAACATTTTTGGAGCTTTTTTAAGCTTTATAAATGAGCTTGACAAAAAGTACAATTTAAAGTACGTTTGAAATAAAAAATATATCAAGGCTTATTATGTGGACAAAATTCAAACGAATTTTTAATAATTTGTGGTCCACCCTAAAAGTCAACAAAATAAAGGGTGCTTTTTTAACAACGTCCGGATTTCCGAAAGGGATATCTCTGAAACCAGTTGTCACTTTTGACTAATTTAAATTTCATTTTATTCAGTAAGAACTAACTTATACCACAACAACGTCTTCCAATCTTTTAGATTTATAATCAAAATAAGTGTTCCATTGTACAAACTTAAAGAGCTCTTCTTACAATTTATGCACTGAATAATCGTCCAACAGAACGTGCAATTCGTCGTGTTATTGATCATGTTCGAACTAATTTGACATTCCACGATGTCTGACCACCAATCAGAATGAGAACAGCACGGTCCGAAGAAAATATCGCTGTTGTAGAGACCAGTGTAGAGGAAAATCCAAATTTATCGATTCGCAACGTGTTACCGTAAATGGTGATCGACGAATATTTGTTTTCAAATTTACGTGACATCGATGTCGAAGAGTTCTGGTTTCAACAGGATAGCGCTACGTGCCATACGGCGACCGCAACCATTGATTTACTGAAAACTCAATTCGGTAAGAAGGTTATTTCAAGAACTGGGCCCACCAACTGGCCGCCGCGGTCGTGTGATTTGACCCCTTCAGATTATTTTCTTTGGGGACACGTCAAGTCGTTGGTTTATGCAGACAAGCCAGCAACAATTGACGACTTTGAAACTAACATTGAACGAGTGATTAATTTTTCTAAGTTTTATTTAAAGGCCTATACGCAGCACGAAATATTTCGCACGGAATGACAAAACTTCATATAAATAAAAATATCCCAAATGGGATATTTATTTTAAGCGTGGACGCGCTTAAAAAAACACCTTTTACATTTTTGTTATAATTTCTATATATGTATGTATTGATTTAATTTTGATTTTGTTTTTTTATATTTTATCTAAAATGCCGTTTCTTAAGGATGTGATAGAAGTCTACCAGTCCAGTGTCTGAGGCGTTTGCAGCGTTTAAAAAAGGTGTGAATTATAAAATGGGCTTTTTAGAACTCTTTTTATATACTCTTTTTTTTCATCAGTGAATTTATTTCGCAAAAAATGGCGTTAACCATTTTTTTTGAAAGTGGGAAATACCTTTTGAATTAAAAAAAAAAATTTCAATTTTAAAAATGAATAAATTTTTTTTTCAAATTCTATATATCCCGTTCTGTTTTTACACGGTTTAGAAAAAAACAATTTTACACAATTTCATTCGATTTAGCGCGATTAAAAAATTTTGATTTGATTTAAATTTTAAAGAAAAATAATTTTACTAACCTAATCTTTTAATTTAGTTAGGGAGTTCCCCTTTCTAAAATATTTTTATAGCAGCTTAAGGAACTACTGCATGTCTTTTTTTAACAAGTTTTTTTAAACGATTTTTCTGGAACAGATTTAGGTGTATCTTATCTTTCATGGAAAAAAAATTTACGTTAATATCTTTATTCGTTTAGCAGATATGGCTTGTCAAAGAAAAGTCTAAAAATGAAAAAAACAATTTTCAGTTATCGATAAACTCGATAACTAAACGAAATTTCGCAATAAAAATTTTTCGTGGTTACTATTGGCTAGTAGCTCATACCACATAAATAAAAAATCATCAAAATCGAAGAGGTCGAGCAAAAAAGTTGCCCGCTTCACATATTTTCGCCGATATCTATTTGCTTCATTGTATCTCAGCTTCCGCTGAAATTAGTTTTGTTTTGGTCGAAAACTATTTTAAGAATTGTATGTTAAATTAATGACGTTGGCGTTATTTCCTATTGAATTCAATAAAAATTAAGAGCAAAAACTAATAATAATAATAATAAATAAATTAGCTCACTATTCAACAAAAATGAACTATGACTTTTTATAATGAATCCCTAAGAAGTAAGAATCTTACAAATTCTAGATGATTTCCATTTTTAGGTGGAATTTATTGAATATATTGCTAAAATAAATTGTCACGGAAATTGACATTAAAACCCAAATGAGATTCGTTCGGAAATGAGTAAAAGATTATTTAAGAGCATTAAAAGAATTTATAAAAATTTCTTTATGGCCTTTTGGCTATTTTTAAAAATTACTTTTCTTCCTACCGAATTAATGAATAGTTTTTCGTGTCAAGATTTCCTAATTTGAGATTAAAGGCCTATACGCAGTTTGAAATATTTCGCACGGAATCACAAAACTTCATATAAAAAAAATTCCCATTTGGGATATCCCATTTGGTATTTTTTTTTTAATTAGTTAGTAAGTAAGTCAAAAACTTACTCGATTATATCATATACCGACACGATCGATCAAAAAAACATTTTTGGTGCAAAATTCATTCTTTTTATTTGTTTATGAAGATATCGTAACCAAATTGGTCGTTTGGTAGTTATTTACAGTGCATTAGCACTGTACCAAATTTTCGCCAAAATCGGTTGACTATATCATAGAGTGGGTCCTATGGCCTATGGTCAAAAAATAGGTTTTTGGTTCAAAATTCATTTTTTTGCTTCTGTTTTTAAAGATATCGTAACCAAGTTGGGAATTAAAAATTTTTTTGGAATACTTAAGCAATGAATTGGATTTGATTGTAATGTGATGGTACATGTTATCTCAAAGTCGTCCCTGCCCGACTCCATCTTTGTTTTATAGCAGGACAAATGAACACTTATAGTCTTCAACAGCCGCAATCTTAAATTCTGAATTATTCTTCTTTCTTTTACGTATTTGGATTTTTTTTTGTTATTACGCAAAATTCGCTGAAATTGACGCGAATACACGTTAACCTCCATAACTATGTACTTCCGTTTTTTGTAACGTCTGCAACGGCACTTTCGACACGAATAACTTTTTTCCCAAAAATAGTTAAGTAAAAATTTAAGCGTTATTTGAAAGAAATCTCAAAGAACTTTTTCTCAGAAAGTTGTCTGAAAAAAATGTGAAACAGAACAAACCTGAAGTAGAACAAAATGGAAGTAGAACCAAACTGAAGTAGAACCAAACTTAAGTAGAACATTTCAAGCATAGTAGAACGTTTTTGTTGTTGCATTGATTTTGGTGGTGGTTTTTTTGACTAACACAAACAAACAATCTGCTTGTGTCTGTGTGGCTTAATATTACGTCTGCTGCGCAAAAAATCAAAACATTCTAGTGCTTGTTGAAAATTTGTTTCTCTTAAGCATTTCGTGTGATGTTCTAATGTTTTGAAATATTCAAGCACTGAAGCAAAGGCAGCTCAAGCACTGAAGGTTTTGTTTTGAAGCAAACAGAACATCAAAACATTTTGTTCTGCTGTCAGCTCTGCAGTGAAATACAGTGCTTGGAAGTACTGTGCAGTAGTGAAATGTGACGTTTAGAACATTTTGTTCAGCTCTCTAATGGATATATCTTATTCAGAATGCCAATGGTGTTAAAAAATATGCGTAAGAATGTAACGTCCGTAACGCGGGATATGCTCATATGTGAAAAAAATAAGATATATATTCTTTGTATTTTGTATTTTTTTTTCCAAAATTTCGATTATTTATCGAATTGTCGATAACTGAATATGTAGCAAGCTCCGCGTATTTTTTTTTAATTCCGAATATTTATTGAGTTATCGATAGCTGAATACATTTTTTCTGACAATCCGAACGACAAGCGAAACGAATAAGCATATTTTAACGTTTTTTCAACGAAAGCTACAACTTGGCTTAAAAAATATTTGTTTTTCTTTTTAATTTTTATTTTTTATTTAAAATTCAGTAGTGATCTCCACTTTGTTCAAAAATGAGAACAATAACATTGTAGCCGCATGAATTTAGACTTATATTTTATGATGGGGCAATGTTTCAGCATTCAAAATCCGTTTTTATTTTTATCCTCCCATACCTTTTTTTTTATGGATATTTTAGTGAAAAAGGACATTTTTTCAAAATACGGTTGCACATATGAGGTCATAAAAACTGTACTAATTTTAATTTTTTCATTATTTTTTTTTCTCAAAAGTAGAGAAAAACCAAATCACAAAAATTGGTAACCTTAAGAAAAAACCACAGCCAAAAGTGTGTGCCCAAGACTCCGAAAAACACAACATTTTGATGACTTTTTGTACAAATATCGCTATTTCTTTCAGAAAAAGTCTTAGGACACTTGAAAAGTTAGCTATTTAAAACATTAATCATGATATGTAGATGAATAAATGCTTGATTTATTGAAATTTTAGTAAAAATGAAAAAATATCCCCTTTTTCAAAGGAATTTTCTTTTTGTCACTTTCAACTGCGTTTAACCTTTGAAAAGTGGGTCACTCTTCTATACTTGGATTTGTTATAGAAAGTAGGAGTCAGTACCTTTCAAATAAAAATAAGTAATGCTTGTTTTAGTGATGACACCATAATGTGTGCTATAGTTTATAGTACTCCTCAGAATGGAAAGATACTAGCTTAGACCTTTTATGGCAAATATCATGCTTGAGTCTCAAGCACAAAGGTCACAAAAATAGAATTTTTGCAAATAAATGTTGCCATTTTTTTTCTGAAGAGATTCTTTAGATTTTTTTACCAATTGCTTTTGTCAATACTCATTCTAATTCTTTTTAAGTGATTTCACTACTTTCAGCTTATTGTTTACCTCTTTTATGTACATATCAGTATACAAGTTATGCCTATAAGTCATTCATTTAGAAATGCTTATCAATAAGCCAAGGCATGTACTTTTTTAGTATTAAGTTTTATCATGTGAATTTTATGTGGTATTTTATCAGCTTGACATTGCGTGAATCAGCCCAAAAGGAAATAAATATCTATATATAAAGCACTTTATTTAAAACATAGCAAGCACCACCATAGGCCTATAAAGTTTATAATACTACTATAAAAAGTAGTTTAAATTGCTCTTAAATTTAACTATTAATAGTTGCACTATAAATATAAAAAAAAAAAACCACACCCAAAGCATTTTAGTTGTAGTTGTAAACTTGTTCACCCTTATAGCAGGGGTCTCACATTAACACCCCTCACACCTCCCGCTGGACACAACTGTGTGAAATGTAATTGACGCCTGCACAGCCAGTGCGACCCCCAGGCCAAGGCGTCACGCTGAGTCACACTCGCTGGGAGTAAATAAAGACGCACCCACATATCATACCAAGTCGCCGCCGCCCTCCCCCGTTCACAAACCTGATAGAAACCGTGGAAGTTGCGTTCACCCGGCTGTTGCTGCACCACACGCGACTTCTCCAGCAAATAGTTGGTTATAATGCCACCAACTGGATCTGCTTTGTAATCGAACTCAATGTCCATATATTTGCCAAATCGACTGGAGTTATCGTTGCGATTTGTTTTCGCATTGCCAAAGGTCTCCAGTATGGCATTGCTCTGGATGAGCACGTTCTTAACGCTATTGTGGAAAGAGAAAACAGAACATTAAATAAAAGTTAATAGCAATTTGTCAGAAATAGTTTTTATGGCGCACAATTAAGCAGAGGGCCCTATAAAAAAAGTAGTTTGGCTAATTAAGAAAATGGCAGGCGCTTTAAACGTTTTTTTTTTTCATACTAAATGTCATTTTAAAATGGTTTGTTATTCCTTTTGGGTGTAGTTTGAGGTACTAAAAAAATGGCTAAGTGGAAGAAACTTCATATTGTTTGGGTGGAGTTAAGTCAAATTTTAATAGCCATGTTAATAGCAAAAGTAAAAATAAACATGTTCAAGACAAGGTGCAACAGACTTGGCTATTAATTGGCTAAGCTTGGCCATTTGTGATGTCACGTCAGGTCACCTATGTATGTGATATACCTTGGAAGCATGTACTATGCACTTTACATAAAACTCTATACATCAGTTATGAAAGTAAGCTGTAGTTACCCACACTTAAGTAATTTGCTGGCTTCTAAACAATGGTTTATTGTAGCCTTGTGAACTTTCTTAAGTTCCCAGACTCAATAATTCCCAGTCTCAAGCCACTCTCTAACTGTATTTAACACTTGAGAAACGCGTGGGACGAGTTAATTGATTCCGAGCCCGCACTTCTCGATTTTTGATGTTCAGCCCGCCTATGCGACACTATCTTTACCTATGTCATGGGGTTTGAAAAATAGTTGGTTTTGGCAATAATAGACATGCAAAATTTAAAAAAAAAAATGTGGTACAGTCGAGGCGGTGCCCGTCAGTGGAATACCCTGTACCTTTTATGTCAAAATAATTTTTCCTGCATATTCCATCTAAGAACTTTCCAATTGGAATTTATTTTTTTTTTGGTGAAAATCGATATTTATACCTATAAGTTCCCTAAATTTTTACCCATTTTGATGAAACTCGAATGTTACAACAAAGAACTTATTTAAAGTATACGGGGTAAGTTTTAAGTTGGTATGTTGAGGGGTGTGGGAGAAAACACGGTAAATGGATTGCGGGGGGTGGGGGGACCGCATCGATAAAATTTGGATGTGGATTTGTTCATTAGAGCCACATGAATGAGCTTTGTGATTCTAGGTCACTTGTAGCCATAATTGCGTAGAGTCAAATATTGACGCAGTTTATTGGCAAGGGGAGGTGAAATTTGCACATTTTTGACTATAACTTCTGTTGTATTTGTCCGATTTAGTTCATTTTTTACACATAGATGCATGTAACTACAACGCATCGCTCTGTTAAATTTCAGATGAAAATACTAAACGGTGTGGCTAAAAACCGCGAAACTCTACTGCGGGTGAACGGGGGAAGATATTGACATGATTCAACAAAATTCATCTTCTTAGGAAACATGCGCAAAGCTGGTAAAGTTTCGTGTCTCTTGCTCTTATAGTCTCCGAGATCTAGGCGTTCATACGGACGGACGGACGGACGGACATAGCTCAATCGCTACCCGAGGTTATGATACGCATTTTGGTATAAAGGACTTGGGGTCTGCCACGCCTCCTTCTGTCCGTTACATACATTGTACAAATCTAGTATACCCTTTGTACCTATAGGTACAGGGTACAAAAATCCATAAATTATTCAAAACCAATCTTGGGATAAACACTGGAAGAAATTTTGCTTATAAATGATTATCGAAGCCGTGGTAACGTTTTCATCGAATTGGAAATATTTGCAACTGCGTTGTGCACTTGTTTACTTTGAATTAAAGTGGAAACTATTGCTATTGCAAGTATCGATGCATCGAAGTTAAAAATAGCGAAAACATCGTTTTTGGCCAACATAGATGTTTCTCCAGCACTACTGCAATCATCGAATGGGTGTTTAGTACTGCTGGAGAAACATCGATGTTGGCCAACATACATAAATATAGATATTTTTAATTACGATACATCGATGCATCGATATAACATCGATGTTTCTTCAGCACTAGTGGAAACCCTTGGTAAGAATAGGACTCTAAAAACACTATTAAAATCTGGTATTAATCCCTGGTGGTGAAGAAACATTAAGTAAAACATAACAGAAACATCGATGTTTCTTTGCTTACGTCAAAGCTTTGGAACTGGAAATTTTGTCTTTAATGTAATATTAATATCTCTTTTGTCTTTTAGATGAGCATGGAAGAGAAATCTGTTGGCGTTTCTCTCGATGTTTTCTTCTAAAAACACAGTAAACATCGTTAGTGGCGAAAATTAATGTTTCTCCACCTCAATGCAAAAATAATCGCAAAGAAGGTATCTTGACAAATGCAAAAAAAAACAGTCAAAGCTTTGGAACAGGAAATTTTGTCTTTAATGTAATATCCATATCTCTTTTGTCTTTTAGATAGAAGAGAAATCTCTTGACGTTTCTCTCGATGTTTTCTTCTAAAATCATCGTAAACATCGTTAGTGGCGCAGATTGATGTTTCTCCACCTCAATGCAAAAATAATCACAAAGAAGTAGTGTATTTTAGCGAAAGTTGATGCAGGGTATCACACAGTCGGGAATCGCTTCAATGATGGTTTTTACGGAACATGCAGCTTGAAAAAATAAATACTTTTTATGACGAACACGCAAGAGAAGTCTCTAAAATCTTGCGATGTTTTAATCGGTAACATCGACAGTACCGAATATCTATGTTTTTCCACCTCTACAGTTTACCCATTTCCTAGACTGTGCCTTTTCTCCTAACATACCATATATGTAACATATTAATGTAAAAATGATCGCAAAGAAATCTTTTATTTTAAAAAAAGTTCGTGCAGGGTATCCCATCGTTGGGACGATCATTCACTTTGTATGGTCTTTAAAGAACATGCTACTTTAATTTTAATTTAATTTATCGTAATTTTCGCCCCTTAGCCTTGTAACTTTGTAGATCAAATTTTGCTCCGCATGATCCTTTTCGAGTCCTATTCTCTAATTATAATAGCCTTTTTAATTTCCTCTCTTTTGAACGATCTATTCCTTCTATCACGTGTTCTATCCTAAGTCATCTTGACTTGCCTCTTCGAGCACCCATGACCAATCCTGTATTATGATGCACCTGTTTGGTCATTGATGCTCTTTTGGCTTTTCTTATATATATAATGTTTAAATTTTATTTGAACTTCCTTTTTCCACTTGGTTATTGTAAATCCAAGTCTCTGGCCAGTTTTTGATGTGAGTCGGTGCATATCGCTAAAAAGTTCACCCACCGGTCTAGTGACGCGGATTAGTTTATATCTATATATTTTCCTCGTTTAATTTTAAATATTTCTTTTAAACTTTTCTTATAATTTAAGGCCAACTGCACTTTGTTGTACGCCAACAATAAAATAAATAAATAAAAATAAATTAACAATAACTATTTTTTTAAGATGAACACAGAAGATACATGTCTCAATGTTTGACTTTCGATAGTGCCGAACATTTATGTTTCTTCCCATCTACCATTTATTCAGTCCCTTGAGTACGCCTACAATCCTCAATATGTCAATGCAAAAATTATCTCAAAGTATTTTATGTTGAGAAAAGTTAGTGCAGATATTCACTTTTTTTATATTGTAATTATAGAATATGCTGCTTGAAAAATAGACTTCCTAAGCCGTTGCATTAAAGATTTCACTGAACTAACTTGTTCCTAAAGCGAGCTCGGAAGCGGAATATGGTTTTGTCAAACAGAAAATTCGTTATAAGGACTTCAAAAAATCAGTTGGCTTGAAAAAAAATATTAACATGGTAAAATTTGTTGAAGAAGAGTTAGTTAGCAAAGTTGTAATATATCTTGAAATAGGTTTAGAACAACTGGAGATATTTGCGAGCATATAAAATGGTGTTTTTTTAAATTCAAAAGTATTTTTTCGCAGTATCTTGAAATCCACTTCCAAACTTTATTCACATAATTTAAGATTAAATTTTATGCGAAATTGAATAAAAAATATTAAGGATATATTTCACTGGGAGCGGTTGGGGCTATCAGACACCACCGTGACTAATTCAAAATTTTTGTTCTAAGAGATATCCTAATAAAATTTTAGGCGCACCCATAACATTAATATTTCCCCAACTTACCGCTCAATTTCGTTTTGTCCCTGCACATTCGTCACCGCCGCTATATACTTCATAATAATTTTGGATGCCTCTGTTTTGCCCGCACCCGATTCACCAGAGATCAATATGCAGGTATCCTGATGCCTTTGCTTCAACACTCTATATGCAGCATCGGCAATGGCAAAAACATGTGGAGGATTCTCAAAGAGCTCACGTCCCTTGTATTTGCGTATGGTCTCCGGTCCATAAATGTTCATCTGTCTGTAGGGATTCATCGAGACACACACCTCGCCAATGTATGTATAGATCGAACCAACTTGAAAGCTGTAAAAGAGAAAAAAAAAAAGAAGTGTGCAGCAATTAGTAAACGATAAAATTGATAATGAGGTAGATAAATTTCTTAAGACATCTATTACACAACATAATATGTATCTTTTAGACTCGCAGATGGATTGGTTGCACTCATTGGTGGAACGCCTGCTGTGCGTACGTGTTGAATAATTTGATCTAAAATTTGTTTATCAACACAGTCTATGAGCTACAGTTGTTGCTACTGACAGTTGTGGATATAAATTATGCTCTGGAGCGTGATGGGGCGCACAGTCGGGTTTCGATTAATTGCTGTTGTTGTGGTATGATCATATTGATTTCATTTCGTGTTTTGATTGACTACAATGTGTAAGTAGTTTTCCAAACAATTTCCCCAAGGCGCCAAACGAGTCAGACAATTTTAGGTCAAAATGTGGGTCAATTGAAAGTACAATGGGATTAAATAAGAGTTTGTCAGTTGCTTAACTACTGGCTGTTATTCAAATAAAGCATTAATTAACTTCAACTGCATTTCACTAATTGCCAAAAAAAAGTTTCATTGTTACACAGTAAGTAGTTTGTATAACAATTCGCTTAACTCCAAGACCCAAAAATAACAACAAAAGTTAGTCTTAAGTTAACTTAGATTACAAAACAACACAATTCCAACTAACCCTGTGTTTTTAAACTTAACTTAAATGTGGCAACGATTTGGCTAACACAGCAAACACAGCCAACAACAAAAAGAAATACTATAAAGAAAATATCTATGAATAAAAGCGATACAGTCATTATAATATGCAGCCGGCGGCACATGTTTCTACTTTAGTTTAACGCTACCCTTACTCAGCGAGTACTTCAGTTCTTTCAAAACTTTGGTCACACTAGTTCTTTAAGCTATACCTCCAATGTTCGCGTAACTTCTTGATAAACAAATCCTGTGACGTTTCTTTTTCTTTTAGCGTTTCTCCGTTTCTTTTCATAATTCGCTTTTGTTTCTGTTGAAAGAACCATCGGAATGGGCTATAAAAAAATCCTTCCATATATTATGTGTGTGGAAAAGTATTGTATATATAGTAAATAATAAATATATTGTAACTAAAAAAAATTTTGTAAAGTACAAATATGACAGAAAACAATTAGGCATATATTTTTTTGCGCTGCTAGGTGGAAACCAGGCAGCTGCAACGAGTATCTTCACTTGAATTTTTTATGAAGCTGATTTTTTAGTTAGCAATCTGAATGTATTGGTGGTATGAACAGGCTGTAGCGATCATACCTGTTGCGGTATGCGGTCATAGTCAATCAAGTTCGATTGTACTATAGCGGTTTGATGTAGCTACTGGCATGTTCGAGCATGTTTGTGTCACTGGATGGTTTGGCAGTCCGGTTACTTGCATGATACGAACGCAGCTTAATAGGTTGACAATTCATTTAAAATAAAATACAGCTTAACTTTAATTGCTTACAACATTTAAAATTGCACATATACCTTCTCTGGCCAAATAATGAAATAGCATGGATTTTTGTTATAAAATTTGTTAAACCAAAAATAAATTTTTTGTCTTGTAAAAAAAATTTTTCTTATCCTAAATGCCCTTGTCTTGTCTTTTTGTTTCAGCCGTAATGACACTTGCAATTCAGCTCAAAATAAGCAATATGTACATATATGTTTTCCTTTTCAGTCACAAAGAAATTAAGCGCAGTATTGAATACCTGAATTGACTTAAAACAAAACGAACGACTCATACAAAAAGCTTCAAAAGCAATCATACCAACTGAAATACAAAATGTTGCATCCCATACTTGATCGAACTCGACACTATTCGATCAAACTCAAGCTTGTCGAAAGCTCGTTTGGCTGGGGCTAAGCAAACATGACTGAGCCGAGTCGTTAATATCCATTGCAACTCTCTGACTGAATCCATACGCTTTTTTCTACTAGCCCTTCTTCAGACTTTTCATATATGTTTTTTTAAACACTATAAACCCAAATTAGTTATTCCCTCTTTAATAATTAGAATACTGAATGCTTTTAAAAGAAAGTCAAATTTATAAACAGAAAAAATCCAATCAAGGGTCTATTGTGCTGCTTACTATCCCTAAAGCTTTCCAACCAATACAATTCTCAAATCAAACTAAGATCATTTTGATTTCAGGCCTGAAGAGGGATATCCTATTTCTGGCTAGATCGGCGCATTCAGTATGTATGAGCTGGGAAGATTCCCTTCTCAATTTCGCAGAACTTACAGGTATTATGGTACGTGTCTCTTAATTCTGTAAAGTCTCGTTATTAAAGCAGCTTTTATCCTAAGGAAATTCTCACCCAATAAGGTGATTTGCGTTAACCTATATAGAAATATGAAAGCCAAGCAGTTGCTTCGTACAACTTAAACCTGCCGGGCTAATCCTGTCAACATTTTGTCAGTACTTTTTGTCTTCTTGTAGCAGTTGTTGTAAAGGCTCTGGCCCAAATACTGGTTTAACAGCTGTTTTGTTCCCGGGAGCTTTTATATGGCCAGTGTTCTATATTTACTATACTAGATCTTTTCATATGACTGTGATTTCCCGAATGATTTTAGAGTTTATTTATTATTTATTTATTTATTTATTTACCCTAATATTATAAATGTTCATTTAATAATTAATTACAAAACATAGAGTTTAGCCTTTACAGCTTTACAACTATAATATTTACATTTTATTTTTTATTTTCTAAAATTTTTGACGAATTCAAATTTTTACAAAAATTGTTTGAAAACAGTGTACTGCTCCATAAATGAGCATTTATTTTTTACAGATTGATTAGTCTTCAACTTTGGAAAAAATTTCAGTTTAATTCAATTTTATTTGCCATGTATTTCCATGATAAAAGAGTTTAGCTTTGGGGTTATTCTTAATAATAATATTATGACTAAATTATACATTATTTTATTCGGATTCGTTTTGAATGTTTGGTGCACCCAATTTCACCAAAACGAATTTTTTATGTGGTTTGAAGCCTAATGCTTTGTTGCATGCGTATTTAACTCATTTTAAACTGAAATAATTTTATAAATATTCTTTGATAATCGTAGATTCTATTTATGCCAAATTCAATTTAAATAGTTATTGATACATAATTTTAATTATCATTTTTACTGAAGCAATCCAAAAAATAGCGTACACAACTCAAACCGAATTTTTATATGGTCCATGTCTTGCATAAAAAAAATGTCCCTTGTAATAGGAATAGCTTAGTCGTGAATAATTTCCCTCAAAAGGTGCAAAGCTGTGCTAACAATGAACAAGGGAAATATGACTAGATGACGACAAAAAAAAATTCGGATTTGGAAGCACGCAAAAACAAATCCGAATAAAATTGTTCGTTTTGTTTTTTTCGTTTTCCGAAGCACATCCGATTATGTTTGGATAAGTAGAAAACCCTAATGAGATCTAAATTTATTTCTTAAAACACCTTATAAAAATAGATATGAGAGAGCTCGCAAAAAAAATTCTTTGTAAGAGTATTCGATCTTCGCCTCATCACATTCGATTTTCTAGCTAGCTTTTTTATTTTAAATATGCGCCTGTATTTTTAGACAGTTTGACGCTGCCGATGCCGACGACGACTCTACATTTGGGTCAAAATGTGTTGACAACCAGACAACAACAACAACAATGTAGATAATATTGTGCATATGTGAACTAATGAACTCTTCGTAGGTCTTTGGAATCTCCGAGTGTTTAGCACGCTTGTTGACTTTTTAGCACAGCGGGTCAGTCAAAATCGCTTAGTATTAAATACTACTATGGAGTCCAAATGGAAAAGGGCAAGCATTGTGGCAAAAGCTGCTTACAGTTTAAAAGTGCTGCCAAGATTTCTATGATTTCCCAGTGTTTGTTGCTCAAGTGACACCTGAGGTGTGCGATATACATATATATACACATATACCATATATTTATGCATGTACTACACATGTGTTTGTATGTGTGAGTGGGTGCGTCAAACGCCCACATGGCGTATGATTGACGTACAAACAGAAATGAGTTTTCTTATTGCTTTTGCTTCTTTTTTTTTTTGGGGCTTAGTTCAATGGCTGCGTAATGGGGTTATAGAAATTACTTTAATTTTGGGGTTCAAATAAGGCATGAAAGAATGTAAATTAGAAATCCAAACAATTTATTTGGGATTTGTTGGGAGACAGCTTAGACAGCTAATATCGAAAAAGGTTTAAGAGATTGCAATCATGTGTTTTATTCACATAGAGATTGTGCCAGAAATCACTTTCAGTTCAATTATGTATGTGTGTACAACCTTATATCACAGTTGATTAGAACTGGCGTAACTGTGGTAATTATTAGCAATTTGTAGGAGTCTTGAGCTTTTTGGGAGGGTTCTACTTCTTTAGAACAAGAGATCGATTTCAAGCGTCACTTGACGTTTTTCTGCTGTCTTCTTTATTTCTATTTTTTTCAAGAATCTCTTAAAATACACTCCATAGCCAAGCGGAGCTAATTTTTTAATTGAAAAAATGTTATAAATAATTTTAAATAAATATTGAAAAACAAATCCAATAAGTTTGATTATTTTTATTTCTTGGCGAAGCTAAAAAAAGAATGGCAAAAGATATAAAAGTTTATTAGAAATAAAATAAACTTTTTTTGCTTATTGAAAAAAATGTTCAAATATCTTTTATCTAAATAAAGAATGGCAAAAAGATATAAAAGTTTACTAGAAATAAAATAAAAATTGTGTGCTTATTGAAAAAAATGTTCTAATATCTTTTGTATTATAAAGAAAAGCCGGCCTTTTTATTAGGTTCTCGATTACTCGATAAGTAATCGGAATTTTGAAAAAATTATAATATTGGTTGGTGCCTCTATATCATAAATTTTTTTAACTTTATTATCTAAACTAAATAAATAAAAGTAAGAATCATAAAAATTAAAGTGATAGACTTAAAAAGTGGCCCACTTCATTTATTTACATACTTATTTGAAAGAATTTGCAAAATAAGATCATTTTTAAAATTAAATTAAATTCATAATAAAAAATATTTAAAAAAGAAAGTTGTTATATGTGCAAAAATGTTTTATTTACTATAGTATCCAATATAAAGTTCAAATCGTTTCTTTTTTTTAAGTTTTCAATTTTTTAGTTAAGATTATTTTCTTTAAATTTTTTAGTTTTTCATTAAGTACATACATATTTGAAAGAATTCGCAAAATAAGATCAATTTTAAAATTAATGAACTTAATAATAAAAAAAGATTTAAATAAAAATGTGTTATATGTGCAAAAATGTTTTATTTATTATAATATCCAATCTCCTCTAAAGTTTAAATCGTTTTTTTTTTTAAGTTTTCAATTTTTTAATTAAAATTTTTAAGTTTTTCGAATTTGTCACAATGAATTTTTGTAAAACTAAGCAGATTGAATAATTTGGAAGAGAATAATTTTCATATCGAATTTCGATTCCCATAACTAAGGATACGAAGCTGGTCACATTCAATGCACTTTATATGAAAAAATATTGAAATCGCATCAATTCACAACTGCAAACATTTTCAATTTATTTACAAGAAAATTTTTTAAAAAAATTTACTAAACCATTTCAACAATTTTTCATAAGTCTATTTTAATACTTTCGATTTTCAAATAGCTGACGTAGATCTTACTGCAGTTCTATATATTGACTCAAAATACAATAAAGAACATTATATAATAAATTTCAAACTTAATGCTATGCTTTTTTTTTTTGTTTTCACACATTTAACATTTACTTAAGTATGTACATAATAAAAAATTTTTAAAGATTATTGTCATTGTTTTTGTTTTGCTTTATTATTGTTGCCAAGCTCATACTTTGCCTTGCCAAATGACGTAATCAAAATAAATATTTTTTAAAATTAAAAGCATACCACTTGGTCGCATACAAAAATCTTGCATTAAGCTATTTTTATATTTAATGAATTTTTTAAATTTTTTTTAAGTTAAAATGTTTTGTTAACACGCATGGCGTTTACATTGTAAATAGGTTGGCCTATTGTAAATTTTATTACTTTTATTATTTAATGTTTTGTTTAAAAGCGGCTTAGTTTTTTATGAATCATTTGCTGAGCTTTAAATTCTCGGTATTTGTATTTAAATAAGACTTTGCTCATGACATAATAGTTTGTTGTTACAATTGTTTATAAACAAATTGCAGTACGTGTAGCTGACTAAGCAACTAATTGTTTATTATTTTTTTCAATTTTATTTTTATTATTTATAAGTTTTTTTTAGCCAATAAATTGCTCGTCCTCAAATGAAATTTGCATATTTGAGCTTGCCATTAATATTTCAATATTTGCATGCTGATGTGCTATGATGATTCATGCCTAAGCATTTGCTTATTTACTAGATACTAGATACAAGATACAATGCGTTCTATACGAGAATAAACCTTGGCGAAAATCAATAAGTTTAGTCACTTTACGACGCTGCACTTTTACTTAAGCTTAAATGGGGTGGCAAAAGATTTTCCACGCTGACGTCATCGTTATCATGGCTCTTAGCGGCCAGACATTGCTTTCAGTGGGTCAATGTTTTTTTATTGACTTTTTGCGAATTTAATTGAATTTAAGTGATTAGTCGATGACAAGAAAGTAGGCGAGGAATATACCTGCTATGGATTGGATATAATGGGCGTATGAGTGCTGGGATTGTAGTAATTTTGGTATTAGTAATTGCGTGACATATGGTTTGTTGTTAATCGGTGATTAATTTTAGCTCTTGAGGGAATACAGGGAGAGAGGGCATTGAGTAACAATATTGAGCCACATGGATTGTGAATTATTTTGTACTGGTTTCTGGAGAGTGTTCCCGTGACTTATATTGCCACTAATCGTACCACAATCAACGTATATACTATAGGAACTTGTTGGAGAAAAATTTTCTTTTTGGCATTATAGTTGTAAGTTTTAGGATTCGTTGCATCATTGAATATATGGCAGAAAGGATGAAAGGGAAAAGTATTGAGTATTTAAAAAACGAAATTTTTATACCCTGTACCTATAGGTACAAAGGGTGTACTAGATATGGCCAATGTATGTAACGGCGAGAAGGAGGCGTGAGCCATGTCCGTCTGTCCGTCTGTATCCTAGATCTCAGAGACTATACAAGCTGGAGATACGAAACTTCACAAGCTGATGCGCATATTTTCCCAGAAGATAAAGTTTGTTGAATCATGTCAATATCTTTCCCCGTTCCTCGTAGCAGATTTTCGCGGTTTTTAGCTAAATCGTTTAATAATTTCATCTGAAACTTAACAGAGCGATGCGTTGTAATCTGTGTATTAACGAAATGGTTAATTTCGTTTAATTTTTTATTTTAAATGTAAGCCCATACATTTTTATTGAAATATCACCATTTAATGCAAATTATTAAAAAACTTTTCTTGAGCAATGTTAATATTTTTATATTTACCTACAAAATAAATCAGTTTTTTTCATCATAAAAACAAGAAGTATGTATTCTATAAAATATTACAAAAATTTATTATAATTTATGACATCTTTTGACAAAAAAAAATATTTTTTTTTTGCACATTTTTTTAAAAAAACATTAAAAAATTTTCGTTTTATTTTTTTTTTAACAATGTTTCACCAAATCGATTTGATTCATATTCACACCAAATAAAGAACGTATAAAAACGCGTGTTAAAAAAAAAATGGTGATTGACATATTTAAGGAACATACTTAAAAAAAAATAAGAAAATTTCATCATTACATCATTAGTTTTCAAAAATTGCTGGGGGCAGTTTCCAGTGGCTTATCCAGCTAGACCCTTTGAGACAGGGTTTGAGGGTTTATTTTTAAAAAGTGAATGGCAAGAACGGTTCTTTGTATTGATAATAAAGATTTTCCGATTCATTTGAAATTTTTGTGTTTATTAGAAAACAAAAACCTCAAGATTGATGACCCTTTATATCGTTATAATCATAATATGGATCACCCATATGATATCGAAACCAATAAAAGTTGCGGTCATCGATCATCAAAAAACGATTTTTGTGTGCTTTGACCTTGAATATTTAGCAAGGCGGTCCACGTATTTAGTGAAGCATTCAACATTTTTTTCAACTTTATTACCAAGTTTGCAGTTATTAACTTTTCAAACCGAGGAATTATGCTGACCATCACTAAAATAAGCATAACTTCCTCAATTATGGGAGTTACCAACTTTTTATTTTTTTTTTATTTCGCAGTGAGTTTGCGGGCATAAAATGGCGTTGATCCTATTTTTTTAGAAATTGGGAAATTGCAAAATATTTTTTGAAATTTCAAAATTAAAAAAATAATTGTTATTATGTATTATTTCATTAAGAGCATCATACTAAACTTTCTCAATTTAAGAAATTCTGTCTTGAAACCTTTCGAAAATCAAGTGCACTTATTCTCAAAGTCAAAATAAATATTCTCAAAATAAAAATTTTTGCCGACTAAAGAATCTCAACAAAAAAATTTTACTCTCAATTATACAAAAATCGCACTCAGCGAAATCCTCAGCTTCTAAGCGCGAAATTTTTTAGTTTTTCTCTCAGTGTAGCTACAGATAATAAATCTGCTTTATGTCGGAGACCAGAAGAGCTCAGCTGCATCACCAACTACGTTAAGTACCAAAGTAAACCCAATCTGACAAGCTTTAAAAGGTTATATCTCGGGGAGACATAAAGAAGCAGGGGCGTCTTCAATGTTGTCATTGCTAGACTTATACCAAACACTCATTCACCTGCGTACTTTTATGGTATTACAAATAAATTTACCAAGAAGGTATTTGTCATATCTTATATATTACTATTATATTATACAACTGTCAATCACAGTATCTTTATACTTATATACTTCAAATAAAAGAAAAAAAGTGTTCCAGTTTGTGTTTATAATAAAGTGGCCCAAATTAATGAACTTGGTATTATTTCTCTTTTATGCATTGCATAATGCAATTTTTAAGCAGCTTATCACTGGGTAAATACATCCAGTTTTGTATTGCCTATGTATAAGCAAATCGTCAATGTTATATACAAAATGAACTCAAGGCTATGCCTTATAGTATTTATATACCATGTACAACTTCAATTCAAACTTAACTTTGCAATCTTATCAGTCTTTGGCATTATTCAAGAGCCGCTCTACTTACACAAAAAGAAGTAAATAAATATATTATAGTTAGTATAGGTATTGTCAAGCAGTTTTGTTTTATAAAAAAATACCAAAGTACAAATGCTTAAACTCAAAAGCGATAACTGATAAGCTATAACAGATAAGATTGTCTGCACACCGAACTGAACAAGTGCAAAAAGTTCTTGAGAAAGTAAGTTAAGAGATACCCAAGAAACAGCAAAAAACTTTATAAAAAATAAATTTAAAGGAAAAATTAAAAATTAGTCATTAGTTTTTATTCGCTTTTGCTTATCAACATTTTAATGGGATACAACATTATATACCTTGGGTATTTTTTTTTTTTGGTTTTGTTACCCATTAATTTTGCACAGTGCATATAGCTGTAGCTTGTCAGCTGTGCGGAATACTAAAAACTGCGCCTTGACCATGCCAAAAAAAAAACTATGTACATGATTTTTTATTTTTTTTTTAAATGCAATTTTGCTGTTTGAAGTTGTCAGGCTAGTTTGGGATTGAAATTGCGTTTTCATTGAAAGCTAATTGTGAGTCATGCGCACAACTTTTTAGATATAAGTACATAAAATGTATTATCAAGGAAATTGCAAAACCCGCTGCAACCATTTGATAAACAAGTTGTAAAAATATCCAAATTTGAATATGTAATGGCTGGAAATGAAGATTATGTAAGTTATTGTCAGTTAGTCAGAAGAGATGATGCTCTAAGACAAAACAACTTAAAAATATTTTGAGTTGTTGGGCTTGTCAGACTTGTTTTGTTTTAATATTTTATCATATCAAGCCCGAAAAACCAAATAGTAGCTGCAATCATCTTAATCACAGCTGAAAATCAAATCTTTAAAACTATTTGCATTTTCGGAAGTAAAAAATTATTGAAATGACTTATCGCATAAGTTACATTTTAATTTGATAAATATTTAACGAACAAGTTTTGAGTTTATTAAGTTATCGATTTAAAATTATTCAAGCTAAGCTTACCCAAAATATTAGCAGATGAAAAATTATTTCCGCGCGGTGTAGCTTGCATGCGTTGTTATATTACTTAAAACAAAAAAACAACTTTTTTGTTTGTTAATTTAAATATTTTTATAATGCAAAAAAGCCATGTGCAAGCAAAAAGCTTACTTAGGTTTTGAAAGTCATACTATTATTATATTATTACAGTCAAACTTCCCTAAAGCAAGTCATCACGGAAACTGCAAATTTTCAGTTAAAAATTTTAAAAATTCGTACTTCGGAGATGAAAAAAAATATTTTTGCGATAAGCAGTAGTGGAACATCGCCTCTATTCAATTATTAGGCATATCATTGTACAATAAAAAAAATATATATATACGTATAACCAGTGGCGGATTCACGGTGGGATGGAAAAATGGGTTTTTTGCGAGCTCTGATATATATTCACTTCGAAGTAAAAAACCCCCCCATCCAAGACCAAATACTAGATCCGCAGCTGCATATAACTCTCTTATCTAGAAATATAAGCAAATTTACAAAAAAAAATTGCATTGTAATTGCATTGTCGTCTTCGTAAACATATAAGAGTTTTCAGAAAATGTCGATAAGCTTGCGCCGAACTTTATCAAATCTATACCACATAACTATTTCATTTGAAATCTTTTGGTACAATAGTTGATCTAAATTGTAGAAATTCGATTGGTTCTTCCATGTTGCATAGTAAAGAAAGCCTGTTTCGTGAGAAACATGCTTCTGGATAATCTTAGTTTTTTTTTTGAACATTCATTCTAAAAAGGAATTAAATAAGAAGAGAGATGTGCAGAGATTTTTGACACGAAGTTCTTTAAAGTAGCTGAGAGCAAAATGCTAGAAAAATCGTCACGTAACGAAATGAGTTATGCTGTGCGGGTGTGTATGCGTGAGCATATCGAGTACAGAAAACTGATAGGTTGAAAAATTACGATATAGTCGTCTCGAATTCCAGTTTCTATTCTCAGTCGAGACTTTTTGTTACTTTATTAATATTCTTTATATATAACAAAAACATAGTACACATTTTATTTTATTTTATATGAAAGTTGATGGTATAGCGAATAATGGTCTCAGTAGGTCTAATTTGGCAACCATAAAATGACCTAATCGCGCGAAAAACATTCTTTACAGAACGTAAATTTTCAAAATATAATTGTAGGTACTATTTGTAAACGTTGTTCGGGTGTAAGTTTTTCCATGATGAAATGGCAATGAAAACTGAATAAAAAAACACATGGCAACTTGACAGTACTCACGCGTGTTTTATCAAAAAAAAGCCTTATTGAAAAAAAAATTTAAGATTGATGACCCTTTATGATTGCAATAAACTTGGTTCTATCAAAAAGTCAACACTCTTAAATGTTTTTCACTGCGTAATTTAAGTAAATTTTTTTTAGATTTGATCTAAAAGTAAAGGCGTGGAAACATGTCAGGAGCATTCTACCGAATGCAGTAAAATTAAGTTGTTTTGTTAGTAAGTATGTGCCTAAAATTGTAAAAATTTTCACAAATTATGTGCCTCAAATAGCTTTATTGCCATATAGCACCACATAAATACAACTTGGCAGTTAAAAAATGAGCATCTTATGAGCCTAACATTGTAAAATTTCCATAAACTATGTTCCAGAAATTGCTTTACTGTTTAATGCAATTTTTTTATGGCAAAGGCGTCGTGAAAAATATCAAAACTGCATATTTATAGCACCCGGACACATAAACACAAAAGTTTTCTTTTTGTTGTATTTTTGGAGTTTCTCAAAGCTATTAAAAACTTCCAGACTTCTTTTATAATTTCCGATAGCAGTCATAGATTGTCTGTTTATTTTAACTAGGGACTACTTTGTTTCCTTTTTTTTTTTTGGAGTAGAGTTGTGGCCAATAAATAGCATATTGAAAAAAACTTCCGACTGCAGCTGATGCACATTTTATAAGTTCAAAGGCACAACTTGCGCTTTCATCTGTTGTGATTTGTGTAGCAAGTTTTCGTATTATAAACATTCAACTTGTAGATACAACCCATGCCATATTGATAAGTGCAATCTGGAGTGTAATGTTGCAACTAATTGCTGATAAGATGCAAGATATAGTCGAGCAACACTTTTAATACCCTGCACAACACTCAATGGGTCTAGGGTGTACTATGTTTGGGTAGTGTATGTAAGAGGCGGAAGAATGTATGGCTCATCAGGATCTATTAAAGTTAGTTTTTGGCGGTTTGGTTTTGAGCTTGAAATCTATTGGATCAAAGTTATACTAGGCTTTTGCAATCTATATAACAGCTGGAAGATGACGTGGCAGCTCATAAGTTCTTTTCAGTAAATTGTTTATCATAGCCTAGGGTTTGTCTGAACAGCTAGATCTCAGAGCTAATTAAAGTTAGGAAAACTAAATTTTGCTAAAAGCTGCAAGTTTTTGGTACTTAGGTTTTAAGCTTGACAGCTATTGGGTCAAAGGCAAGAAGTAGCGGCAGATCATGAATTCTTAATACCAAAATGATTGTCACAACCTCGGGTTCGTCTAAGCACCTAGATCTCAGAAATTTTGCCAAAAGATGCCACCTATTGGTTCAAGAGTACTATATACTGGTTTTGTGCAATACATTTAAGAGACGAAAGAAGCTCGAAACTTCTCTATAGCAATATGCTTATGCAATATGGTTCGTCTGTACACTTAGATTTCAGAATCTTTTATAGTTAGGGACTCTAAATTTTGCGAAAAGTTTTGCATTTTTGGTACTTAGGCTTTGAGCTTGAGTTTTGGACTTTGACGATTCTTGCCCTATTCGTTCAAAATAAGGTTAAACGATTTGTTGCTTAGAAAAGTAGATCAGATGAAAGCGTCCAAAAATGTATCAATCCTGCACTTGCATTTCAAGAATGGTGCAGCTTAAAAAATAACTTCAGCCACCCAATTCGGCATGTAGACACTTTATCAAGTTTCATCTCGATATCACTGCAAAATTTATCGATAATACTAATTTTTTATTTTTTTTTGGGTAAAGTGGGTGCAGTGTATTCCACTGTCGTGCACCACCTTGACTCACAATATTTTCTCACACATTTACGCTTGTTAACTAAAAGCCGCACTTCTCACTCGCTTGCAAATTCTGGCAAATATCTTGAACTGTTTCTATATGCGCATAATAATGAGTTGGCAGCACTGCAGTCGCATGTTGGTAGCAAACCTAGCTGCCACAGCTCATTGCCACATCTGTCTGTTGTTGCAACAAACTCACCTGAGGCAGAAAATACAAATCCAGAAGATGAAAAAAAGAAAACTAATCAAACAAATAGGTCTTGCATGTCTATTCAAACAACAATGATACAAAGTAAGCCAGTGAGTCCATCCACGTCAATGTTGCAAGATGCGACTAGACGTCGCCTTTAACAGCGCCATTTATTTACACATGGTGGAGCTATGCTCCATACCCTATACCTATACCTTAACATGTCTATGTTTGTCATTTGCCTTGCAATAACTTTTACTTGGGGGCATCTGCTGCTGCAGCTTGTTTAAACACAGATAAATTGTGGCATGCAACCATATTTCTGTTCCCTGCATTTACACAAGATTTTATCGCATTAGGGGCGCAATTATCGAATAGCATCTACAAGATCTAGCGCCTGCATTGTCTGTTTGGTCATGCCTCCAGATCCGAGCCACTTGTCAGTCCAGTTTCTGTGACCGCAGCGTCTATGTATGTTTGTTCCAGCTTGTGCTAATTGATTTGCGCCTGGTGTAAATTGAAGTTAATTTGAAAGCTGCAGAATTACGCAAAAATAATTGAAAAAAAAGAAGAGTTATCCCAAAACAAATTGAAAATTTGTAGTGCATTTTTCTAGCTTATGAAAATTGAAAGTGTGCTTGAAAGAGAACTTTGTTGAAAAGTATTGTTGCCAGTTTTTGCTCCATTTGCCATGTTGAAACTAACCAGATGGTCTAGTTCAAAGGTGTCGACAGTCTCGTAATAAAATTGCATGCCTCAATTGAAGCATGCAAATTCTGATGTTACTGAACTCTAAGATATACAAGGGGTTTATTTTTTTTAATGACTGTAGACTGTACTGAGGTTGTTTAATAGTGACAGCTGTTGTAGCAAGCTGCCATTAGATATCCTTTGAAGCAATTTTCATGCTAGATTGGTTTTTACAAGTAAAAAGTTTGCCATATCTAATTCTAAATAATGAAGTTAAGCCCAGGAGCTGATCCAGGAGAAGGATTTTGGGCAGCGTGGATCTTTCTGGGGAAATGCCCGTAACATTAGTTAGGTTTGCCAAAACACTTCAGGCACTATATGTTTAGGTTATATGAAATATTTTTTTATCGGTTTGCCAGAATAGCTAAATTATTTAAAAAATTCAAAACATAAAAGAACATAAAATAAAAATTTGGTCCGATATAAAAAATTCGTTCTTGTAATATCCTTTTCTTTAAAGTTTTTATAATTGTTTCTCTTCCAAAGATGAGCTAGAAATCGTGAAGCTACTTTGGATGTTTAAAGGCTAGCCGTAGCGTCATGTTCAATTAAATGTGACGTCACATAGCCTATAACCAGCAGGCGATCAAAACGCTTCTAAGCATACCTCAACTGTTAAATTATGATAAGTAGTTTAGAAGTTATGATGGATCATATGAACATTAGGGTGGCCGCCGCTGGTATGGAGGATTTTTAAACCGTCGATATCAATAACGCCACCCACTAAAAAGTTTCCTTTTTAAATGCATATAGCGCCTATAAAATTTAAAGGCGATCCGAATGTATTTTATGGTTCCTAAAATAGGTCAAAGCTCATACTTTTCACTTTTTCCATTTCGACTGTATTGTACTGTATTTCCAATCAAACAAATTATGGTTCAAAAGGTCTCATATCTATCAAAACATAATTTTAAAAAAATATAGAGTCGGCCTGTAATATATTCAGCTCTAAAATTGATTAAATTGACAAACTACACCTGTTTAAAAATGAAAAAAAAATTTGGTATCCTTAACATGTTTTAGTCGTTTCTGTAGTAAAATAACATGCTAAAACCGAAAATGCAGTCAACAATTTTTTTCATGAAACGAGCTTCGAGATATTTTCAAAAAAAAACATTTTTCGAAATTTAAAAAAAAAAAAAGTGCCTCTACTTAACAGCAAGTATCTCTGGATATGCTAAACCAATTTTTTTACTCGACTGTAGATAATTGAATTACCCATTGATTATATTTGGAACATGTTTTGTTCAAACTTACGATTTGGTCGCTATTTATGCATTCATATGAACATTTTTTATGACCTTTGACCTATCGTAGGAACCATCAAATACATTCGGATAGCCTTTAAATTTTACAGGCGCTATATGCAGGTAAAAAGGAAACTTTTTAGGGGGTGACATTATTAAAATCGTGAGATGTTACAAAAATGGCCACCCTAATGCATATATAGCTTAAACACAAAACTCTTCATTTTGCTTAGTAACAGTCGTGTAAAAAAAATTCTTTGGTATATATCAACGGTGTTCTTTCAGATAAGATCCCTTAGTAATCCATAGGAGACAAGTTTATTTTTATGATATCGGGACTACATTATATAGCTCCCATAGGGATATTTCAGAGGACCTCGAAAAAAACAAAAAGTTTTAGATGGATAATTCGGTTGTTTATGAAGATATCGTAACCAAATTTGGCACTTAATAGTTTTAGAGTTCCCAAGCCCTGTACCAAATTTGATCAAAATCGGTTGGCTATATCATATAGCTCCCATAGGGCAGATCGGTCAAAAAAACGATTTTTGTACAAAATTTGTTGTGTTTCGTTTGTTTATGAAGATATTGTAACCAAATTTGGCATTCAGAAGTTTTTTTTAGAGATTTTCAACACTGTACCAAATTTTATCAAAATCGGTTGACTATATCGTATAACTCCCATAGGGCCAATCGGTCAAAAACACGTTTTTTGCACAAAATTCGTTGTGTTTCGTTTGTTTGTGAAGATATTGTAACCAAATTTGGCATTCAGAAGTTTTTTAGAGATCTTCAACACTGTACCAAATTTTATCAAAATCGGTTGACTATATCATATAGCTCCCATTATATATATATATAGCTAATATTGACATGATCGATAAACTTAAGAAAATTGAATTTAAAAATCAATGAAACTCAATCATCAAAGATTACCATATATGTATAAGAAATTTTTTTTTCGGTAAATTTATTTAAAAAAAATTTTTTTTTTTCTCTGGACCAAGGCTTTTCAATTTACTTTCCTTGACTACACAATGACAATACATCTAAAATTTCAATTCATAACTTTAAAAAAATATTCCTGTCTCAGCTGAAAAGATTTTTACGTCTAACTGTGTAATTTTTAAATGGCTAGCTTTAAGGCCTATACGCAGAATGCAAAAAAAATTTTGCACGGAATGACAAAACCATATAAAAAAAAAAAAAAATCCCATTTGGGATATCCCATAAGGAATTTTTTTTTTATATGGTTTTGTCATTTTGACCCCTTTAAGAAAAACTTACATATATTATAAAAATAAAGCAAATTGTTAAACTATTAAATATATTTTTTTAAATTCATAAATTTTCTGGAACTACTTTTAAGGATCTTTTTTGTCCTAAAGGGCAATTCAGGGCTAATTTGGCATTAGCTACCTCAATTTAAAAAAAAGTACATGAGCATCTCGTTGTTTTCCAAATGTTTTTGAAAAAAATGTACAAAGATTTTTTTTTTTTTAGTTTTAAAGATCCTTATTAATTTTCTGCAGTTAGTCTTGTAGTATTCCTTTCTACTGGCATATCTACAATGCTGAATGGTCTTTTAATCCTTAAAACAATTTGCTCTTTTTTAACACCACGGAGTTTAAATTTTTCAGAAAATATGAGTGCATATTGACTATTAAGTCACCACCGGACGGACCCTTACTACTTCTTTCGAAATAGTTGCTCTGAACGCCATAGAAAATGAGCTGTGACAATCATTTCGGAAAATCTTTTGAAAGTTTCTAAAATAAAATGATTTTTTTTTCGTTAACATTTTAAGGCACAGCAAACGATTTGAGATTGCTTTGACTTTTTTCAAAAATTATTTTCATGCCATTACAAGCATATTTTTTTTTGTAATTAAGTAATTTTGTGGAGTTATTTTTTAAGTATTTTCATTGTACATAAGCCTCAGTTATGTACCCTAAAAATCAGTTATAGCCAAAAACTATTCAAGTCATGCAAATGAAACAGTTAATTAAAAATTCCAGCTGTACAATTTGTTCGCCAAGAGGGAGGTCAATAACAACTACAGTTCATGAGAAACAGTTGGGTAAACATATACAACATACACAAAAGCCACTGCAAACAACAACAACAACAACAATCGACACTATGTACACCAAAAATATATAGGCCAAATAAATGAGTCTAAACAAAAGGCAGCCAAACTTTAAACTTATCTATACGAGTAAATATTATTGGGGAAGAAAAAGTGCAACCAATGCAATCAATCAGTAAGTTTTATAGCTACAAACTATGGGGAACTCGGGAGCACTTGGAGAGTTTGGGCCCAGTGGAGAGCCATCAACGCTTGACACTTGACTTAATTACCATGTGAAAGCCCCAGCGTAGCGAGTGGGCGCTGTACATAAAATCTTGTACATAAGTGCTGCCGCTTTTTTATGTATTTATGTATTGGCAATTCTAGGAAAGAGTTCAATGAGCAGCAGCAGCAGCAGTTTTTTTTTTTAACCAATTTTTTCGGTAGTTTTGTTTTTTGGGTTTACTTGGTATCTGAACTTGAGCCAAACAAACAACAAATAGAAGAAACTTGTTTTCTTTTTGTGGGTGAGTCGCAAACTGACGCCATCAACCGGTTTGCTTAGTAGGCATTTGTTATTATTTTGAGTATCTATAAGATACGCAGACTTGGAGATACATATGCATATGTAGTAAGTGACTCACAGTAGTCCCAGTAGTGTCGCAGAATGCACAGGCTTTCCATTTCGTTTTTGAAAAAAAAAAAAAACACAAACAAACAACAAATCTCATAAAGTTTTATTTATATATGCACATATTTTGCTTATATGCCAGCATATATGTATGTTTATATGTTATATAGAAGTTTGGCATAGGAATATTTTCCTTTTTTTTTTGAGGCTATTTTTGTGTACAAAAATTTACATATAAGAGTGCCAAAAACTGCGTTTGTCACTTGCTAGTGAAGTGTTTGGCTTTACTGGCTCTCCATATCATAAGCATACACTGAGAGAAAAAGTGATAAGTATCAAAATTGTTAAGTAAAAGTTGCTTGCTCTCTAGATATTTGAAATGAAATTTTTATTTAAAAAGGTGAAAAACTAAAACTAGATGGATTTGTCTTCATTTTTTTAAATTTCTCAACAAATCGGGGTTACGACTCTTAGGATCATCGTCCACTGCCAACTCGCTAAAAGATATTTTAAGAACATCTATAGACTGCTTTTAATGACAATTAGTTTAAAATAAAGGTATGTCTGGTAAACCAGTAATTCGGTAGACAGAAATTTCTGGAAATCGGTGTATCCAAAATAGAAAAAATTAAAGAAATTCGTCTTACAAAGATATTTAGTTAACAAATTATTAAAAAAATAAGAATTCCAAACTAACCATAAATTGAAGTTCAGAGTTGTGTTGCTTGAGAAACCTAGTTTTTTGGGGAAAAAAATTAACCGAATTCGAAAAGTATTTGTACTTTTTTCTCCAATGTTAGTACGTTGTAGTCAACGGCCCTAGTACATTGGGAAAAAGAAAGAGGATGCGTACTTTGTTCACAAGGAAGCGAAAAACAAGGCCCTAACTACGCCCAAAAACTCGATTTTTCTGCAAAATATGCAATGATGCTGTGCGCTAACAACACTCAAAGGTTTAATATATCTGCTTTAAATGTAAAACACTTAATCAATAAGACGAATACTATTAGAATTTCATCACAATTATTCATACATAATATTCTTCAAAATAAACCGAAAAATGCAGGAAAAAAATTTTTTTTACCTGTATTTTAACCCTTCAAATTTTTTTATTTTTTTTTACCTGTAGATCAAATTGATCATATGCGAAAGGCATTGAGTAAAAGAAGTAATCAAAAATGTATACCTATGAGTGATATAAATGAACGTGAATGCATATTCCCATACATTTGTATGGAAATACAAAGGGATCTGACTGGACCCATGTGCCAAACCGAAGTATATTTAAAAATACATCCTTATTGCCATCCACGTAATGGAAGGATCTTCAATTTTTGAAAATGACTAAATATATATTTAGGAAAAGTTAGAAAATTTCAAGATGATTGCTCAATCAGAAGTATGTTAAAAATACAATTTCAAGTCAAAAGGGTCTGGCTGGACCCATGTTCCAAACGGAGGGTTAAGTTAAGAAGCTTCCAAAATTTTTGGCAGTTACCATTTCTCTATTTTTGAAAACAAGCCTTGAAATTTTTCAAGAAGAATTCGGCTTACAACAAGAATTTCTGGTGGAAATTGAGTTAATAATGGGAACTTGAATTTTTGTGCGTCTTAGAAATTTATTCCGCGAACTTAAAAAATAAAATAAATATATAAAACTGTTTTACTAAAGGCCAGTATACAGCATCGGAAAAAAAACGTTTCTAAAAAAATTTGTAGCGCCAATAGAGAAACTCTAGTACGCAGCTTTGTAAGCAAGAAAAGTGCTGCCCATTTTCTTGAGCAATTTGCGCTAGATGGCGCCAGCAGTAACAACAGCTAATTTGTTTTAGCTGTAATTAAGTTTTTCATTTCTTATACTATGCTCATTAAGGTCTTTGTTCGATTTGAGTATAATGTGCTCGATTTTTTTACTCAGTGTATACATATAGTATATGATATATACTTATACATATATTACACTGTCAAGTGCGCGGCACATGATGTCATGCAGCTGTAAAAAAATTAAGTTAAACAAAAAAAACTCACAACTTAATCGTTTGTGGTCATACAAATGCCGTTTTTCCTTAATGTTTGTTGTGGCACTGCTTAAACAAAAAAACTCTTGAATCGAAAGTGAGTTATTTAGTTTTTTTTGCTTTATTTTTTTTTTTATTGTATTGTTGCATTACTGCACGTTTTTGTTATAAAAAAAGTTTCTTATTCGGTTTCTTATTATGAAACTTTACTTTTTCTGCATTTCTGCTTTTTGGCGCGTTTTTGACCCTCACATCTATGGAGTTTTGGTTTTTCCTGTTACCATACATTTACTATTTTATATGTAACTGCCATTGTTTTGCTTTGCTTTGGATTTTTTCTTGTATTTTTCCGGGTCTTTTGTAATTTGTTTTTTAAAGCACTGCAAAATGCTCATTTGTAATGCAGTTTTGTTAGCCATGATTTGGGTAACCACAAAAAACTAACGTGCAAAGTGTACTACTCTCTTTGTGTGTGATGTAATTAAAGTGTAACTTTTATTTTTGAGCTTAGTGTAATTATTATCTATACCTTATGAAATGTATAACAAGCAAATTAATGGAGCGCTTAAATTTTTTTTTTGTTGTACAGCTGATTTTTACTAATGATAAGCTGCGTATTATTTAAACACACAATTTACAAAATTCGTCGAGCTTAATACAAAAGTCATTAATCATTCAGAGTGCAGTTTAGTAAATTACGAGATAGTGATAGTCATAGTCATATAATTGTTTACAGTATATTTTAGACGAAAATTTGGAATAGATTAAGCAAATATATTAGGGAGATTACAGATTTGAAAGTAGACTAAATGGCTGGAGTTGCTTTGAGAGGTGTGCACTAATGCGATGATAATCTTTAAGGCACTCACGACGTAATTAGTTGTTTAAATTTTAGGAATACTAGTGGACCCGACTGATGTTGGTTGTCCTGCCTGATTTTCGACTTGGGTGCAATTAGCTATTATTGAAAATTTGTTGTAGCTCTGAAATTTGACAGATAACATCAACGATTATTTCGATTACATATTAAGATTGGAGTGAACAACGCGTTATAATCTGATTTTGTTGAATTTGGGGCTTAGAAAATCTATGCAACAAATGCAAGGCGCCAGACCGCATCATCTTCCGAACTTCCGATGTCAATTGGTAATTGCCATGACAGATAGTATCAACGATTATTTCGATTATTAAGAATGGGGTGAACAACGCGTTATAATCTGATTGGCTTCGTTAACAAACCAAATTGTTGAATTTGGGGTTTCGAAAATCTATGCAACAAATGCAAGGCGCCCCACTACCGCAACGATTTTTAAACCGAATCATCTCCCGAACTTCCGATGGCAATTAGTAATTGCTTTGGGGGTTAGTTTTTTTAATCTAAGGCGATGTGAACTAACCACAAACAATTCCTGAGATCAACGCCGATACCCACAGCTTTGTCAAAATATCATCCCAAATTTCATGAAAAGTGCAATAGCCTATGTTCAGAGCCGCAGGAGCCGTTTGCCGTATATTGTATTCTATACATAATCGGAACATATCTACTTTACAACGCAATAAAAAAATAAAAAATCCTTTTATTGTTAAAATAAATCGTGCACTTTTATTGGGACAACTTTTATAATTATACTATTGAAAACAGTCGTTTCTAGTCAAAAATTGATCGAAATCGGGGAATCCGTTCTCGAGATATCATCAGATAATGAATTTTTGTCATATATTTTTGGTTCCTTAATTTTTCCAATGTTTAAATAGTTATTCTGTTACTCCGGGCAAAGTAAAATTAAAGGTCTATACATAAATAAGTCAACAAAAAAATCAGTGTGGTACCGATTGTGTTCGTATGCGTGAACATATCGAGGTGAAACTTACACTATGTGATAGCCACACCTCATACGGTGTGCACAATGCATCATTTTCATCTCGGAAGGTTTCATCTCGGTACGTTCACGCATACGAACACAATCGGTACCACACTGATTTTTTTGCTTAGTCATTAGGATAAAAAAAACAGAACAGTATCAAAGGAGCCATTGTCATTGTTGGGCAGGACCGACTGAAGCATGGCAATGGGATGAACATTATAGAAAAAAGAATTGTACAGGGTATATAAGGAGGTCTGAAGGATCTGAATTAAATAAAAAAGACAGGGGGCGGAGCCCCCTACTCATAATAATTGGTACAGCCGTTCTTTAGTTATACAAAATAATTTATTTACAAGAAGAAAGAAAAACAATGAATATGTATGTATGAATATATCCCAAATCTTATGTCTATACTAAAAACAAATGCACTCATAAAATTTATAATCATAATATATAAATAGACATGAAAAAAATATTAAGAATATAATATATATTTTTAAGAAATATAAACGAATGGACTTATATTCATTATTCAATCTCATATCCCTAATTCGATATTTAACACATAATTATTAGAAAATATGAATACTTTCATTGATCAAAATCAAAACGAATGCATTTATATTAATGACAGTACGTGAATGGATTTCAATATAAAAATATGTCCATTATGTTCAATAATCTCCCATAAGTAACCCACGATAAAAGAGAATTAAATAATTAATGTAGCAAGATTATGCTATTAGTTACAGTAAATGAATATGAATAATCAAAAACGATTCATTGAAGATTTTAAATGCGCATTAAAAGTACATCTCAGAACATTAATTTTAAGTGTATTTATTTTATCTTTGGCATACAAAATATTAAGCAAAAGTTAGACTCAGACATCAGGTGCGTATGCAGGATTTTGTCTTAGAGGGTTCTTCACCTCGAAGTGTATATATATCAGAGCTTGCAAAAGACTGTCAACCCTTTTTTCCAACTTTGTGTGGCGGTGGTTCCGAAACCGAACCACTGACTCCTTATATAATGAAAGTAATAGATTTTATGTAACTGAAAATCTGACTCAGTTTTCTTATTTAATGTCATTTCGTTTTCAATTCTTAAGCCTAACTAAGCTTAGTCTTTCACTCTTTTTCTTTCTCCCTGCCTTTTCTATCACTATTTTCATCTTATTTTTCAGTTTTAAAATAATTGTTTTTGGTCATAGGTATATGTAAGCTTTTACAAGTTTTCAACAAAAAACAACTAGGTCTAGGGCCCAATTCGCCCCTGCTTCACCATTTGCATGCTACACCAAAGCAGTTTACAGTCGCTTGCCATTGCTCTTCTGTTTTTGGCGCTCTTCTTACCACTTTTTCCAAGATTTAGATGGACTAATTGCTTTTTGTTTTAGTAACGTAATTGTATCTCTATACAAAGTTCACCTCTTACATAATGTTTTGAGAACAGACCAAAAATTGTTTGTTGTTGTCAGTTTGATTGATTACTTTTACAACATTTTTCATCAAAGATCAATAAACTTTTGTATTCGCTTGAAACTTGTTGGCCAAGACATTGAGGGCCAAATGACGTATGATCTATCAAGTTAAAGGGCTCATGTGAACCGATGCTTACGCATTGTCATGTTTGTTTTGCACAATTAATCACGAATTTGGTCATGAAATTTCGAGTTCGAAAAACTTTAGAAGACTTGGCAGCTGCTTTTAAAATATCCTGATATTAAGCGGTATACATGGCAAACAAATCTTCTTGAAGCCCAATTATAACTTAGCTAATAACTAATGTAACTAATGCTCATAAATCAGTAATCTCACGATGTTATGCGAATATCGAGTTTCTTGAACGACCTTCACAAAATTAGCAAAGAATTCTACAAACTAACACTCTGGTTTCTCTGGCGCTTTATCAACAAAAATTAAATTCAATTTCTGAGGCACTCTTGTGTAGATAAATTCCAAGAAAATTCCATTGCTTGATTTGGAAAGACTTTTGAGTACTTTTTATTTAAAAATACAAATCGTGCACGACAACTCTTCAGCGGCTGTTCCACGTGGTAGCACTTCAAGCGCCATACCACCTCATAAATATGGTTAGCATGACAAGCGTAAATATTTAACAAACTACAATGTCCAACTGCTCTATGGATATCGTATTTACTCTATCAGATAATCCTTTTTCCTGACAGCCTTTTAGTACCTTTGGATTGATATCAATTCCTGGAGTTCTTTACCCTCATGGTTATTAAACACATTAAACACACGTTAAAGTAAGCAACTATTTGAGTACTTAATTTAAAAAACTCGGTGTCAACAACTTGTTGCATGTGGCACAGTATTGTCAACACTACTTGGCAACTTGTTGGATTGTTCTGACTTCTCCATGACAGAGCAGGGGCTCGGGTTTTGCATGCTTCGTTGACGGTTTGTTTTTGGTTCAATGACTATTAAGTTTAACACAGAAACAAACACTCCACACACAGAACATTAAACATTTGTTGTGTTTACTTTTGATGTTATCAATGTGCTATGAAATAGTTTTTGGTGTCTGCCACAATTACATATTATATACATACGAGTATATGGTATATATGTATGTATGCAAATGTGCTATGTAACACATCTTTTTAAATGTTAATTAAATGGTTTTTTTTTTTGTTCTGAGTGGAATCGAAACAATTGCATAATTCGGTTTTTATTAAGTGAGTGACTCATATGCTAAGTTGGAATACAGGTGAATCATATTACGCAGATAGGTTAGACTTTGATTAAGAAAGTCGTTTACAATATATCTCTTGAAATCTCGTGCTTGCTCCACAGAAGATCTATCAACTCAGTATAGAAGCTTTCTTATTATGGAATTATTAAAAAGTCACGCAATTGAAGGAACACCTGATTCAAGGAAATACCCTTAACTCGAAGTTACATGTTACATGAGACAACTTAGCTTTAGGGGTAATCCCTTTGACGCGGCTACATAAATAAAGTACCTTAGAGCTGCATTTGAGCAAAATATCTTAAGTGTAGTTCTCATTATCTATATATATAAAAATGAATGTATGTTTGTACGAGGCTTATAGAATCCATATATTGCAGTGTGATTGTGTTCATATTTACAGTCTATGTTCGGTATTTTGTCGACAAGGTTTACAACATAAGTATGGACACCTTTCGATAAGTGGCGCTGGTACTGAGCATAGTTTTCAAATGCAACGAAAAAAACACAGTTCACTCAGTTTCCATTCAATTCAAATTTGACAGACGAACATTTCGAATTGGAAATGAAAATTGAACAATATCATCGAAGCAACCATTTTGAATGGCAAATTCAAAGGAGAAAATGTGCCACGCATTCCAATGATATCCACAGATATGCCTTTCGAATTTAAACGTTTGCAGTTTCGAATACGACTCGCATTTGCAATGACCATTAACAAAGCGCAAGGACAATCGCTATAAGTATGTGGATTGAATTTAGAGAATCCCTGCTTCTCCCATGGACAATTATAAACCATCTGACTTATGCGTATATGAACCAGATGGAACAACTAAAAACATTGTGTATCCAAATGCACTTCAATAAGTAGCATTCAATTGAAAACTTGAATTGTCAGACGTATCTCGATAAAACGAATCAAAATACACAATGATCCAAAATAAAAATTGAATATTTTTGTAACGATATTAGTATTTCTTTAAATTTAGTAAACGGCACAGCAAGCCGTGACGGGTATAGCTAGTTCAAAATAAAAATTAGTCAAATTGTAGGAAAATATCATAAAAAACCTACTGTGGCTATACTTATAAGGGACTCATAAGAACCAAGGGTGAAATTGAGCTCTTCTAAAAACGACTTTAAGTACGAAGGTTTTGAGAGCCTCTGCCTGGCCATCCTCTGCCTGTTTTATATGACAGGAGTTAAGTGAACGAGTCCTGCAGTAATACCAAAAGCTCCTTTGATACTTGATACTAATAAAGGTCTTCAAAATAAAAGGAACCCATATAAAGGCTCACCATCCTATAAAGACGCGTCTTCGAGAACAAACATTTACTAATTTGGCAACCCGAGTCATATTAAAAAATATAGGTGTTCGGAATAAGCTTCCCAATAAGGTCCAAACTTAGCTTGAAGCTACAAACAATATGGCAAGCACCCTAAGAGACATCCAGAATCATCTTGTGGCACTGGAATCGCAAGACACAAGTTAAAGGAGAAGAAGTTCTTGAGGAACTAAAGGTTAAAGAATATTAAAGGAAAACCGAAAATTTCAAATACTGACTCAAAACAGCTTGAGACGATACTCAATGTATAGATTCTGGTTCTTACTCATTTTTTCGAAATAAAAGTCAGTTAATTAAAATATTAAGCAATTATTGTCTAATTACATGTTTCAATCTAGTTCAATTGTCAAATTAAGATGCCGAATTATATGATTAAGCAAATAATAAAAAAACACAAGTCATTAAGAAAGACGATTTGAATGCCTTGAGTGCGCATGCAAATGAGTTGCTCCACTGTGCGCTCTCAGGTAGAACCAACTAAGCGTTTAGGCGTTTAAATTTAATTGAAAAGCCGATTAAATCAACTAAAGTGGGGGAAAAGAAAAAAAAGTGTTTAACCAAGAACCGCAACCAGTTTGTCAATGCCGCCAACTTGAGGAGAGCTGGTCAGTTGTGGCGCCCCACGGCAATGAACAGGGACAGTGCGCAGGGGGGTGATCTAGGAGACCAAACTTCCAAGCATCTAAATGGCTTAGAAAATGTGAATTGTACGATTGCCATTCGATAGTAGAAGAATAAATGATATAACTGCTGTGAAAATTAAGATTCTTTTATGAGATTTTGGAATCAAGATTTCTGAAACAGCTGTTGTCAAGGATACAAAACATCGATTTAGCCAAATGTTCAGAAGTGATGAAAATTAGTACGTATTAAAAAAAAAAAAAAAAACAGTGGCTAAGCTGAGTATTTAAGCATACCGAGTCCGATACTAAGATGTAGAAAAGTTGAAAAACAGTGTTGTGCCCGATATCTTTTTCAACTAAATTTCAACCAAACAGCAATACTTTTGCACATCAGACATATTTTTTATTTGAATTTCAAGCAATAAACCCCTAGCCGCAGTAGCCCATTAGTCTTTAAAAGTGTTGGAAATTTATCATGAAAGCCTTTTTTCTTTAAAGAATAGTACAGAATCGATAAACTCCATTAATCTCTGAGAATGTTGAAAATCTACTATGAGAGTTTATGTGCGTCAAAACTTGAAAAATTTCAATTTAAAGAAACTAATAGATTTCTGGCTTAGCTCCAAACGATCTAAAAATAGCAAAGAACATAATTCTACAAAATCCGTTGAAAGTGGTTTCAAAAAATTTCCACCATCTTCAAAAGTTTGCGATGTTTCCAAGCCGACAGTATCATGGTATTGTAGTTTCCACGAAACAGTATTTTTATATTCTACCAAAGTGGCCCAAAGATCACGACACCTTGATCATCTGAAATTTTTTTCTTTTAAATATTAAACATGACTGAACTCATTTATTTTCTCGGTTACCCATGGGTAATCCTGGGATCAAGATTCCCAAAATATGTAATTTTTTCTTTAAAATTTTAAACATAATAGACTGAATCCATTTATTTCTTCGAGTTTACAAGTAATCTTAATCACTTCCAGTGTTTTTTTTTGGTTAAAAGATATGTCCCGAGAAACTTTCCACAAGCTTCAGAGATATGTGATGTACAATTTCACGATTTCACAGACCCCCGAACCGTCCGAGATTCTTTTCTAACAAATTTTTAAATTTGACTGATTCAATCCACTTATTTCCTAAGTGGTAACATAAATATTCCTATCTGTAACACTTAATTTTCGAACATTTCTATAAAATATTTACAAAACAAATACATCATGGGTTATGGTTATGGGTTCACAGCTTTTTTGTCTTATAAACAATATTTTAATTGTTTTACCTCTCTAAGTTACACTCAACCAGTTGCTTAGTCGGATTGTGAAGATTTATCATAAACTAGGACTTGCTTAAACTCGAAAAAATTTAGTGAATATGATTATTTCACTTTAATTTAAAATTTATCAACCCCGTCAAAAATTAGTGCCAGATACGTCTCTGGCAATAAGAGTAACGACTTGGTTAAAACCTTGAACTAGACCGCGCAACAAATGCCAACTGACTGCACACAGAGCCAACCCGGCCGAGGCCAAGGCTAAGAGTTGCACAATAAGTTAGTTAGTTGGGGTGCTTCCGGGGCTCCTATACTATATAGTAGTAAGGATGCTGCACTTACCGCTTACGCAAGTTGTCCATGAACTTTTCCAACGTGACCTGGTCTAGGAGCACAAAGTCCTGCACGCCCACCTCTCTTTGCATGGCCATTTTTGTGCGTTTTTGTTTTGCTCACCAGCGACGTCAGCGAAAGAGAGCGTAAAAGGTAACTAGCAAACTAGAGCCGGCTGCAAAAGGTGCGCCAGAATTTTCAGTTCAGGTAAACGTAATTCCTTTATGGAAGTTGCGGAGCGAGGAGGGGTTGTTGTAGTACAACTCTATACAGAACGATCGAAATAATTTTTTTTGCACTTTTATTTTGTTTGTTACTTCGTTTTCGTTTTGCACTTTGTTTTCGTTTCGGAATATTAAACTTGACTTATTGTCAAAGCGGCTGTTTTGTTTTATGGCTTTTGCCAAAAATTTTATTTTTTCACAATTATAAACGCACAAAAACAACAACAACAACAATTAACATATATTTTTTTGTTGATTAAATTCCAATTGGACGACGATAAAATGTTCTTTTTTTTTTTATGGAATTTCTTTATATATTATAGATTGCAAATTTGCTATAAATAAAGCACATACGACACATATAAACAATTCAATACATCACAAAAAGTCCACGTTGGGCACATTTATAATATTTATGCGATTTTTTGCGATCGGCAGAACTTGCAGACGCGACAGAGAGCTACAATAAAGTATAGCTGGTTTTTTTTTTTATTTTGTTTTGTCCGCGCAGCGTCGCAGTAGTTGTTCGGTTGCTGGTTGTTTTTCTTGTGAGAGACGCCAAACATATTCAAAACTCGCTCAGCTGTTAACAGAATTTTAACAGCGAGCGTGTGGTCTCTGTTAAGCTGCTGCTGCTGGCGATATCTTAATATCGATAAAAATGTTGTAAGCAGAACTTATCGATGCGCGCGCAATCCACAAGTTTAAATTTGTGATAACATTAAAATTTTGAAATAAATAGGTTACATAAAAAATCAAATAAAATAATTAAGTAATGTATTCTTTTAAGCTTATTATTATTAATAATGCTTATTATGCGCGGAAATTGGCAACATTTAATATAAATTTTGCGTCTAAAGTTTGTTTTGTTTTATATCCAGTTTTTAGATGTGTATTTCTAAAGAGATCAAAAGCTAATAAAAGAATTTTATAACAATCTATTTAAAGCTATGAACATTGGTGCAATAATTGAGGTAATTAAAAATCTATAATTATTGAAAGTATTAAAATAAGCTTGACCTTGGTTTAAATTTAAATTTTTTATGATACTGTCCGTTTATTCGTCAAATTGTAATATTGTATGGCAAAAATAGTATGTACTGCATTGCAGCTGCACCTAACATGAATTGTGTTGCGTTTTGAAGGGACTGACCCATGGTGGAATAATAAGGTGATGTCGTGCGAACGCTCACTCTCTCGTTTAGAGCCCTTATCGTCAGTGCAAAACTTGCTGTGAACGAGTATGGTTGGTCGCGGACGAAATTTTTAGCAGTCTGTGTTTTGTTTTCTAAACACGAAACTTGTAATATAAAACCAAAAGCACAAAATTATGGGCAATAGTTGACTTGTTAAAATTAGGCTATTCTATTATTGTATTAAATATAAAACATATCTGAATGGTTCTTTGTTATTTATTTACAAACATCAAAGAAATATATATCCATCTCATTCACATTCACGAATAAATGCTAAGAGAGCTTTCCCACAAAAAAGCTTTTGACCTCTCACTCGCACTCACACACTACATACAATAAGGGATAGCTTTTACGGAAGATACCACCTTATATTATTACACCATGGGCTGACCCAGGTGAGGCGTCCAAAAACAGGTGTTACTTAGGATTTTTTGGCCAAAAATTAATTTCTAAGAAATGTTTTTAAATTAGTTATAAATATTTAGAAAATTTTTCAAGACCAAATAAAGATAAATAAGTGGGATGCAAAATTGGCGAGAGATCAAAAAAAGTTTTGGCGTGATCACTCAAAAAACCAAAAAGGGATCATTAGTTAATAACATTATGCTCCGGATGAATGAATAAAGATGTATAAAAAGCTCATTCGACCCGCCTTGACATACGGCTGCGAGGTATGGGTGCTCCGTAAAGCTGACTGTAAGCAGTTAGCCACATTTGAGAGAAAGATTCTACGGAGAATTTACGGACCAGTGTTAGATGGCAACATCTATAGAATGCGCTATAACTCGGAGCTCGAAGAATTGATACGCTATGAAACAATCGTACGCTTTATCAAGTCCCAGCGCCAACGGTGGATCGGGCATGTACTGCGCAAGGAAGATAGCTCCACGCTAAAGTTAATCTTGAAAGGGCGACAAAATGGAGGGCGACCAAAAAACCGGTGGCTGGATGCGGTGCTAGCAGATTTGAGTAAAATTAATGTCCAAAACTGCGAAGTCCAAGCAATGGATCGAGTGATATGGAGGGGCATCGTGAAGGAAGCTTTAAACCACATAGGGTTGTAATGCTATGAATGATGATGATGACGAATGAATGAATATGCTCTCTTGAATAATTTTTATATATCGAAAAATTGCGAATATCGTTGTTTTTTCAACCAAAATTTCACGCACCTTTTTAGCTATAAAACAAAATCGTCAGAAAATAATCATGCGTCCATTAGAGCACATCATTGCCTGTAACCAAGATTTAGTTTTAGAGAATTTCCTACTATTTATTTATTTATTTAATAAAGATTAAGAAAGCTTATAAAACTAACTTAACTAAAATTAAGCACTGGCAGCTAAAGGCCTTAGGCTTTCCTACTATTTATTTAACTACTTTCTATGTCAAAACAGTCAAGAAATCTTAATTTTGCACGGGAGTTGCATAAACATATTTTTGGCGCAAACTGTTGGAACCACTGAAAATTATGCGAACAACAATTACCTGAGACTGTGGATTCCAATTCTTAATTGTTTAAAATCAACTTTAAAATTTCTCAGTCTGCGTAACTTATTTGTAAAATAGGGCACATACTATTTCATTTTGAGACAAGTTATAATTAAGGTGGTTTAAATTGTTAACCTTGTTCAAATTGAAGTAACACAATATTTGAATGCTCCGGTTTCAAAAGTTTTAGCATCCACAACGCAGTAATAAGTGCCACAGCGAAGCAACACATTACAAAGGTTTGTGTCTTGGCTAACTATGTTAGAGAATGTTTATATGAGTCACTCAATGTTTATATGATATGCACAAGCATCTCAAATGACACATTTTAATAAAATTACGAAAAAAAAATATAAAAAAAATTATTTGCATACAAAGTTATTTTAAACCGAATTATAAAATTAGTTTACAAAAAAATAGCGCAACTTGGTTTTGGACAGCATATAAAAATTTCATACTAAACATTGCATACTTTTGGGCTCACGATTTATATAGAGATTTTTAATTGGCGCTTGTTGGTGTTGGTGTTCTGTGGCAGCCATGTTGTTTTGATGGCGTCTGTCTAGCCTATTATTTAATTTTCAGATACTGATGCTAAATCAACAACACGTTTAAATGATGAAACTTTTTTATTTATTTTTATATTTTTAATTTAATTGGATATATAGCTACAGTAACAAGCTAAGTGTTTATGTACGGGACGATGGCAAACCACATAAAGTTGACCAGAACCATTAAAACCGTTTAAACAATATGGACGTATACGACATGTGGTTCAGAGCAGGGTCTATATGCGCACCTTATTTCAACATCTATCTGACTTTATTTGGAAACCTTATATTACAGTCTCATGCTTTACGGTAGTTGAGTTTTTTTTTGGTTAAATCAAAGGAAATTCAATGAAAAATAGTTGAAATTTAGATGATGTTGAAAATTGGCAATGCTTGCACTTAAAATATAACGTAAGTGGAATTCACCTTTCACCACACTTGTACGAAAGGTGAAGATCAATACATATGAACATAACAAATAAACTTCACACTGTTAACACGCACGGGGGTTGTTGTTATTTTCATAGTTCTCTCTTACTCCCTGCACAACCTTTCTCTACCACTCAATAGATGAATCATAAATGTATCTAAAATGACTCAAGGGAAAGAAGGGAAAGAGCATTTTCACGAAAAGCAACTTATGAGATAATAAATATTATGTGAATCTTCTTGGTTCTTCTTTTGCCGAATTTTAGTCCAAAAGTATTCAGCAGCTTAGCCTAAAAAAGATTTTTAAATCAATAAAGACTTTGACTAATGTATTTTTTAAGACTTTAAAAATATATTTAAGGCAAGCCTGTCTTAATATTCCAGGCCCACATGCAAATATCAAACAAAACCAACTTTTCTTAAAAACCACCTAACGTGGCATAATCCGTGTTTAGAAGTTATGTACTACGTTGGTGAATTCGACCAAATTCTACCTAATTTTTTGCTTAAACTTTAATCTTAATCATCATTTATTTCCCAGATTTTATTTAAAAATTTATAATAAATCGACTATTTGGCCTACAGTGAACTGCCATCAAAACCGGCTTCAAAAATGAGTGAAACGCTTTGGGTTAGGTTTAGTTGGATAGACTGCCTCTCACAACCCGAGATCACTAGGTGGCCTAATGTCCCATTTTTATATCTATTGATTGTGTAGGAATGCGGTGGGTGGATGGGTGTTATACTGTCCCAGCTAATCTTCTGAAACCCATTTCAAGTTTCTCAAAAAAGTTTGCTTTATCATGCTTCGAAAAAAAATTAGTTATGGGGCTCACTTGGTCGGGCGGAATTGCAGAAAATCCCAAAAACAACTAATCTAAAAAATTTAGCATTTCTGCGAGACCCAGACCCTCAACTAAGAAAAGTAAGACACTTCTGCAAAAACAGTGTAGTAAAAAGCGTTAATAGCTACCAGTGTGTACATACTTTTTGCTATTTTTAATATTATTTAGTGCTTGAAACGTTTGTGTCCTTTTAAATTGACAAAATCCACCTTAAAGGGGAATATTTAATAGATATTAAATTAGCGTAGCTTTGCTATTTACAGTAATCAATTATAATACGTAGAATATTTGGAACTTAGAAATAAAGGGTCATCAATCTTGAGGTTTTTTTTTAAATAAGGTTTTTTTGATAAACCACGCGTGAGTACTGCCAAGTTGCCATGTATTTTTTATTCAGTTTTCACTTCATCATGGAAAAACTTACACCCGAACAACGTTTACAAATCATTCAATTATATTACGAAAATTCGCGTTCTGTAAAGAATGTTTTTCGGGCTTAGGCCAGTTTATGGTCGCCATAATCTAATTACTGAGATACTATTCGCCATACCATCAACAAATTTGAGACCCAATATTCATTATTGGATGGCACTCGACCGAAGAGACCTCGTCCAGCGCGTAGTTTATTGACCGGTGGAAACATCGGTCCATATTTCTTTAAAAATTACGCTGGTCCCGTAACCGTCAATGGCGACCGTTATCGCACCATGATAACGAATTATTTGCTACCTGAAATTGAAGCCCGAGATCTCGACGACATTTGGTTTTAACAAGTCGGCCCGTGAAACAATGGACATATTGAGGAACCAATTCGGTGAACAATTAAGGGCTACGTGAAGTCTAAAGTGTTTGTGGATAATCCAGCTACGGTTGAAGCATTAGAGACCAACATTACCCGTGTTATTCGCGAGATACCGCCGATTATGCTCGAACGCGTCATCGAAAATTGGAACCTCCTCTTGGACGAGCTACGGCGCAGTTGGGGCCAACATTTGAAAGGGATTATTTTTAAAAAGTGAATGGCAAGAACGGTTCTTTCTATTGATAATAAAGATTTTCCGAATCATTTACAATTTTTGTGTTTTTTTTTATTGAAAAAAAAAAAACATCAAGATTGATGACCCTTTAAAAAGCCTTTCGATTAATTTCAAACATCATTATAATCGCAACAAAAATATCAAAGATAATCGCATATTTTATTTTATATGCCAGAGTTTAAATCGACCAAGTTGATTGGTTTGGTCATTAAAGCCAAAGTTGCGACTTAAATGGTTTCCCTAGTAAAAGCTTACATGATTTTCCAATATTGGGCTTTGCTTCCAATGAAAACCGTTTCACTGTTTTGCCGCAGCTGCGCAGACGGGGAGGAGACGGAAAGCATCCAACACCTGCTATGCGACTGCCAGGCGCTTCTAAGAAGACGAACCCAGTTTTTGGGTAAACCATTCTTTGAAGACCTGGGCAGTCTGGCAAATGTGCGTATAGCGGAACTGGCTACTTTTGTCGAATCCTCACAATGGTTCTTAGGTGACTAGAAATGCCCAATGGTTTTTAATCCTCCTCTACCCCTTCTCCTTTCCTCCTTTTTCCGAAATAGGCAACATAATGGACCTCATTGATCTCAGTTACTGATTGAGCAGCCTATTCAACCAACCTACCTAAGACATATTACGATTCAACGAATTTCCTAGTTGCGAAAAAACCCAATCACAGTGTATTAAACATTTTTTTTTTTGTTTTGCCGATTTTGCTCTTGCTGAATGTACAAAAAAAATCGATTCTTATCGATAAATTAAGCTTAGAAATTTTCAATAATTTGTCTGGTAAAGCAGTGTATTAGTGCAGAAAGCAGTTTTTAAGAAAACCTTCATTAAATGATGACAGAAAGGTGTGCTGTTCTTGGTGAGGTCATGTTCGTCACTTTGGTGGACTTGGCTACAGGTTCAACGACCAGCTTGAGCGGACTTTTAGACCAAAGTTGTGTCCAGAGTGAGGCTTCAAATGTAAAACACTAAGTTCAGCTTGTTCGTTTGAAATCTAAAATATTTACGATATCGGTTCAGTTGGCACAAAAATCTACTTGCAGCCCTGGTAGCAACTGTCAATAAATTCCTGCTTTCAAACGTTTTCCGTGCTCATTTTTATATTTCTTAGTTCATTCTAGTTAGTTTCTTTGGTATATTAACAAGTTAAGCGAAATAAAATTAATAGACGTTAGAATTGCTACAAAATTCTAATACAAAAATTTAAATACCATATATACAATTAAATAATATTTTGTGATATTGCAAGCGCAATCATGTTAACGTATAAGGATCTTATAGACGTGGCCATAGGCACTCCGGAATCGGGTCATGTGAACTTTTACGCACTGCAAGTGCTGCTCACGAGCTTTGCTCAGAAGCTGGATTGCCTCTACGAGGTGGTGGAGCACGATAACGAGCATTTGATGCTCAATGCCATACGCTTGCAGAGCAGCTTAAGTAAGTGAAGTGTTAAAGATTGGTTTGGTCATTGTGTGCTTAAAAATATAGCTGGAAACAGCTTGCTTTTCAGTGGGCAAGTCCTCCAGATACCGTTTGGGTGGCGGCGCCGATGAGGAGGCAGTCAACGCAGTGCCACCTGCTGAGCCAGCAGCAGAACAAGCAGTGCCGGCTGTTGAAGAAGTAGCAGCGCCAGCAGATCAAGCAGCGCCAGTAGAGCAAGCAGCGCCAGCAGAGCCGGAAGTAGCGCCAGCTGAGGCAGCGGCACCAGAGCCAGAAATCGCAGCTGCGCCAGAGCCAGCTGTGGAAGCAACTGTGGAACAAGCTGCAGAGCCGGCGAAAGAAGCTACACCCGAAGCAGCTGCAGCTGAAGAAGCCGAGCATGTGCCTGAATCAGTTACGCCCAAGTCAAAAAGTCCAGCCCGAAGCGCAGAAGCACTTAGTCGACACTCCTCACGTGATTTGAAGCGCCCCGATGGATCTTTCGCTGGTTATATAACCAAATTGGAAAAGCGCATGTCACGCATGGAGCTACAAAAAGAGCAATCCAATATGGAGATGCAGCAGTTTGTCAACACTCTGACTAATCAATTGCAATTGACCATGAACCAGCTAAACAATGTAACACATATGTTGCTGGATCAGGATTCGGATGCGCAACGCGTCAAGACACTGCGTAAATGTGCGCGTCAATTGCGCGCTATGATGCAAGCCGGCTTATATGAATGCTCATCCACGAGCTGGGAGAGTCATGAGGTGTCGGTGGAAGAGTTTGAGGCCGAAGAGGCAACTGGGCAAGACGATATGGTGTCTACTGCCTCCACCGAGAAAGCCAAATCGGAGGAGGAGGAAAGCTTAGATCTGGAACAACAAGTCTGCTATACGCCCGAACGCATGCTCAACGAGGTGCTGCAACTGAAATCGAATCTCTGTGAGCTGACCAACAAGGTCAACGAATTATCGGCGGCACTACTTAAACAAGATGCGCAACTTACTATGACCCGGGTAGTGGAACTATCCGAGCAAATGCGTGATATGCGCATGAGCAATGCTACCAACAGGGAGATTTTGGATAATCTGGGCGCACGCGTGGATTTCGCGGCCACTAAGATAAAGCAATTGAAGCAGGCCATAGCGCATATGGATAGTGTTAAAACTGACAAGAGCGAAGTGGAGCTGCTTTTGGCCGAGAAGGTGGACTTTGCACAGCTGAACACTAAAGTCTCGCATGACCAGCTGGAGCTGTTCAAGGAGCGTCTGGAGAAACAGTTCTGCGAGATGCGCAGTGTTGTGGGCCGCAATGAGCGCAATGTGCTGCAGATTATCGATGGATTGCGCATGTCTTTGGGCATAGATGCGCTGGAATTGAGTCTGAAGGATTTCCGCGAGCTGATAGAACAACGCGTGCTCATGATTGCCGAGGCGCTGCGTAAATATATGGAAATGACCAACGATGACTGCGCTGCAGCGGCTGGTCGTGTTAAGGTCATGCAGGATTTGTCCTGTCTCTCCTGTGATACACCCTGTGTCATGCGCACCATAGAACGCTCCAAGCTGCAGGTACCACCTTCAATTAAAGGCTCTTCGGGTATTGCGCCCATAGTTACCTATGAGCTGGGACAAATACGTAAATCGGGCATTATGGGCTACTATCGCAAGGATGAGTTTCCGCATACTTGTCAGGCTTGGACTCAGGGCACCTCCAAGATGCCCATGAACAAATGTGTGCCGCGTCATGCAGGTGGTCAGCACACTGTACACACTGCCGAGGAGCATCAGAAAAAGGTTGTCATGTCCAAGAAGAATGCGGGCTGGTAGGCGTCTTCTGGGCATAGTAGCTGAGTTCCATGCATTTCTGTTTAACGTATATGGATTATTGTTTTATTAACGTTAAGATTTCCTTTTGCTGTTCTCAAAGTACAGACATCACCAAATTGTTAAAACTCAGAGTTTACAAAATTAAAAAAAAAAATAGTATTTATATTAACACTGATAAAAAATGAAATAAAATTTCAAATTAAGACAGACACAATAATCTTGAAAAGAGATTAAAATGCTTGAATTAAAAATAAAACATCAAACTTAAAACAAAATATCAAAAAAGTATCAAATTAAGAACTAATATTCTTAAAATAAGCAGGTAACACCAGTGTAAAATCTTTAGAAAATCGATTTTTATTAGGTAAATTAGACAATTATGTTAAAAATTATGTCCCGAAGTGATTTTTAAAAAAAAAATGTACCCCCACTTATAAGCGAATTGGTTCCTCAATATTGTTTCACGGGCTGTGTGGCAAGTAGCACCGTCTTGTTGAAACCAAATGTCGTCGAGATCTCGGGCTTCAATTTCAGCTAGCAAATAATTCGTCCAGCGTCATTTTTGAAGAAATATGGACCGAATCATGATGGAATAATATAAGGTGGTATCGTCCGTAAAAGCTATCCCTTATAGTATGTAGCGTGTGAGTGCGAGCGAGAGATCAAAAGCTTTTCTGTTAGGAAAGCTCTCTTAGCATTGCTTCGTGAATAGGAATGAGATAGATGTATATTTTGTTGATGTTTGTAAATAAATAACAAAGAAAAATTCAGATATATTTTTATCGTTAATATATTAATTCATTTCACTTTAGTCTAATTCTAACAAGTTTACTATTGCCCATAATTTTTTGCTTTTGTATTGCAAGTTTAGAGTTTAGAAAACAAAGCACACACTGCTACAAATTTCGTCGGCAACCAACCTTACTCGTTCACAGCAAATTTTGCACTGACGATAAGGGCTCTAAGCGAAAGAGTGAGCGTTCTCACGACATCACCTTATTATTCCACCCATGGTGGAATAATATAAGGTGGTATCGTCCGTAAAAGCTATCCCTTATTGTATGTAGCGTGTGAGTGCGAATGAGAGGTCGAAAGCTTTTCTGTTAGGAAAGCTCTCTTACCATTGCTTCGTGAATGTGAAAGAGATAGATATAAATTTTGTTGATGTTTGTAAATAAATAACAAAGAACAATTCAGATATATTTTATAGTTAATAAATATAATAAATAATTTTACATAGTTTAATTTTAACAAGTTTACTATTGCCCATAATGTTTTGCTTTTGTATTGCAAGTTTCGTGTTTAAAAAACAAAACACACACTGCTAAAAATTTCGTACGCAACCAACCTCACTCGTTCATAGCAAGTTTTGCACTGACGATAAGGGCTCTAAACGAGAGAGTGAGCGTTCGCACGACATCACCTTATTATTCCACCATGGTATCGTCCGTAAAAGCTATCCCTTATTGTATGTAGCGTGTGAGTGCGAATGAGAGGTCGAAAGCTTTTCTGTTAGGAAAGCTCTCTTGCCATTGCTTCGTGAATGTGAAAGAGATAGATATAAATTTTGTTGATGTTTGTAAATAAATAACAAAGAACAATTCAGATATATTTTATAGTTAATAAATATAATAAATAATTTTACATAGTTTAATTTTAACAAGTTTACTATTGCCCATAATGTTTTGCTTTTGTATTGCAAGTTTCGTGTTTAAAAAACACAACACACACTGCTAAAAATTTCGTACGCAATCAACCCCACTCGTTCATAGCAAGTTTTGCACTGACGATAAGGGCTCTAAACGAGAGAGTGATCGTTCGCACGACATCACCTTATTATTCCACCATGATTCCACCATGGACCGAATAATGAATATTGGGTCTCAAATTTGTTGATGGTATGGCGTATAGTGGTTTCAGTTGGCCGATTATGGCGACCATAAAATGGCCTAAGCGCGCAAAAAACATTCTTTACAGAACGCGAATTTTCGTAATATAATTGTACGATTTGTAAACGTTGTTCGGGTGTAACTTTTTCCATGATGAAATGGCAATGAAACTGAATATAAAACATATGGAAACTTGACAGTACTCACGCGTGGTTTATCAAAAAAAAACCTTATTGAAAAAAAAACCCTCAAGATTGATGACCCTTTATTTCAAGCAAGCTTTGAAATTATGAAAAAAAAGCGCTTTGAATTTATTAGGTGGGGGAAGCGGATTGGCATAAAATAAACTTAAATTTTATAGACACACAAAGTAGTCAAAATATTAAGTTTGGCTATTCTAGCTTTTAAAATCTGCACAATTTTTTGCGTTTACACGGTTTGTTCCATGTTGGAGTTAGATTTAGGAGTCTCCGGCGTCATCTGGCAGACTCCGCTCACTTTAAATACTTTACGTCAAGTCCATTTCAGTTTCAAAAATTGCAGTCCTTTAAAACTTTTGCTCACTGTACCGAAAGCCAAGCAAACACATAGACACAAGAGCTTACGCTCTTCACTCTCAGCACACAACAAAGTCAATGTGCGTAAAAGCTCTGCCGAAGAGCTTTAACTTTTGCACAAAATTTGCCGCGTTTGCCAAAGACGCAGCTAACAAGTGTTATCATTGTGGAACTGACGCTTGTTGCTTCCAAACACACGCGGTAGCGAGATATCGTTAGTGACGCCGCCATTTTAGAAACCAACTTGACCAACTTTAATCGGGCCAGTGTTGGAGCGTGCGGCAAAATTCAAACGAATATTGATAAATGACGCGTGAAATGGAAATCAAATTGCTAGAAAAATTTTAATGTTAATGTTAATGGAAATTGAAATTCATGTGTCGTTAACGATAATTGAGAGATTTACATTGAATTAAAGAAATTAAAATAGCAAACTATTAAGTGAAACAAAAATAACTTATGAATAAATTTAAATTTAAACGTATATAAAATAATTTAAGAGTGCCATGAATAAATAGTTTTTTAAGTGTTGGTGCCAAAATCTAATATAAATGTTTGAGTGTTTAAAAGAGTTTTGAAAATTAAATTTAAAAAAATGTATGTTTGGATTTGCAATAGCAAAATACAAAATACAATAAAGATAATAAATTGTTAATTTTAAATTAAAAGCTGAAATTAAAAAATTATGCTAAAAGAAAAGCAAAAAGAAGAACAAAAATAAATAAATTTTACCGAATCTAAAAAATATAAAATTTTTTTTTTTTAAATAAATAATGTCACAAATATAAAACAAAATAATAACAAATGCATGACCTGATAAATATTTTTTTTATTAAATTTAAAATTTAATCAATTTGAACGTATTTTTAAATATCAAAATATAATCGATTTAAAAAAACAACAACATATTTATTAAAAATTTCAAAAAAGTACGTGAAAAGTTAAAAAAAAGTATATATGCAATCAAAAAAAAAATAAACATATTTTAAAACAGCGAATTAAAAAAAAAAAAATAAATGCGTAAAGTTTTTTTTTGGTGAATTATTATAAAATTTTTAAAACATAAACTGCATTTACTATGTAATATAAAATAAATAAATTTCAAAAATAATTATTTTAAAATTGTAAAAAAATTCCACAACACTAAAAAATTAAAATATGTATATGTTAGACATGTTAGCACACAAATAAATTTGTTGCTTTAAAAGCAAACCTTTTTTCAAGTTTAAAAAATATTAAAGTGTTCTAAACAAAAAAATAAACTAAAGTCGAGGTTTTTGTGTCCACTTAAAAGTATCACTATCGTTTGTTAAAAAACGCGCTGCTTTTAACTTGTAGTTGTTTTTGTCAATGTGTTTAATAAAAAATAATACTACGTACTTATATTAAGAGTGCTTCAATTGATGAAATGTTAGTCGAGCAAATAAAAAAAATATAAAAAAACAACCAGCCCGTGCACATAATTGTTAACTCAAAACAAAGCAAAAACTTGAGCAACTTGAAGTTGTGACATTTTGAGTCAATATTTAAGCTTTAAATTGAAAAACTTTTATGGATAAGGCCTAGAATCAGTCACTGGACCCGATGGTAAGCAAAACAAACTTAATATGCGCTCAAAGAAACAAGTTGGTTTCTACTGACTAACAGATACTCTATATATGCATACTTTTTAAATAAGTTTTTTAAAGACTCTTGGCAAGGCAGGTGGTTTGTTTTTTAAATTTTATCAAGTAAAAGTTGGTTTTTCTGAAAAAAAGAAAACGAAAAACGGAAAACGAAAAACGGAAAACGAACCACTTTTTTTCGTTTTTGCGTGCTCCCAAATCCGAATCTTTTGCTGTCGTCTTCTACTCATATTTCCTTAGCTCACTGGTAGCACAGCTTTACACCTTTCGAGGGAAATTATCCACAACTAAGCTGTTCCTACATATTACAAGGGAAATTTGTTTTATGCAAGACATGAACCATATAAAATTTCGGTTTGAGCTATGCATGATATTTTTGGGGTTGATTCAGAAAAAAAAAATAATTACAAATATTTATTAATAACTATTTAACTTGATATTGACATAAATAATATTAAAGAATATTTAAAAAATTATTTCGGTTAAAATGCGTACATTTTTCAACCTAATTTGCAAATTCGTTTTAATTCCTCTTGCAACAAAAAATTCGGTTTCAAACCACATAAAAAATTCGTTTTGGTGAAATTTAAATTTAAAATTTAAATTAAAAAAAAGTAATATTTCTACAAATATTGCTAAAAATAACAAAAATCTATTAAAATTCACTAAATTATCTATACGCTGAAAAGTTAAAAAAAAAACAACTTGAAGATATGGTCGAAATCAATCAACTTTGGAGTTTGAAGAAAATTCCTAGACGTTAAAGAAGACTTTCTTTTATTTAGCTGTTTTGAAGTATGCTAAATTTTGCTTTAATATTGAAAATTGAAAAATATTAATATACTCGGAATTGTGAAGAAAGTACATGAAAAAAAATAAAAAATCAATTTCGTAGCTTTGAAGATAGTTCTCAGAAGTTAAAGATTTTCTTTTATTTACCTGTTTTAAAATACACAAATATTCCACATTCTTCAAAGTTTTTGGATTATTATTTGCTTACTTATTAAAATTACCTAAAAATTATTGAAACATACGTTGAGCTCCGAATACATTTTTTGTAACGTAAGAAACCATAGTTTTAATAAAAATTTAGAAGTGATTTAAAAGAGCACCTAAAGAACTTTTATTAATGAAGGTAATTCAGAATGCGACCGGGCTAAATGCCAAAAAATATGCGTAAGAAAAATAATTTTTTCAAATAATGTATTCGCTTAAGAGAATGGTTATGGTTTATCAAAGAAAAGTTAACTTAAATGTTCATTTATCAATAAATCAGTAAATAATCGGAAATTTCAGAAAAAGATTTAAGAGTGAGTTGGGGCAAATCCGACCTAGTAATGCGTTTTAGCTACAAAATGCTTATTTTACATCGGATCAACTCGTCCGATATACCAAATTAAAACTAACGCTTTGTCGCAACTTTCTAGAAATACTGATTTTTTCTGACCATTATTAATTTTAAGAAATTACCATTTTTAAAAAAGAACATTTTTGTCATTTTTTAAAAAACAAAATTTTTGTCATTTTCAAAGACAGATAAGATCGATATTTAATGGTTTTTCAAATGGATTTGCCACACAGTACGAAATTTCCAACCAATACTTAAGTAAGACACTTACCGTTTTTTTTTATCACTTTATTTAACAAGAAAAAATATGTAACCAAATATTCAATTAAACATTATATTGAAAATCGTAAAAATATACTTCTTATCGTTTGAGCATATGTTTCTTGTTTTTTCAAATCTGCAGAGCCTTGAAGGGAACTTCGGACCGCTGAATTCCCCATACGTACTTATATTTCTTCATATAATCTTATGCATTCTATCTTCATAGAAGAATCTTAAACACGAGTCTGATAAGATAGTTACGTCGATAAGATAGTTACACTGTAAATAAGATTCAATAATTTATGCAGTCGTCTTAGTTCCCACCCAGAAGTTAAGATTTCTTAGCAAAAGGATGGTCGGAAATTTGAAAAACAAGCAAAAAATGAATTTTTTTAAGTTTCTTAGTTAGATAGATAAGAGCTTAAAAAAATATAGAGATGAATCGAATTATAGCTTTAGTGTTGGTAAATATTTATTTATTATTTACCTATATTAACATATTTTTCCCATCTCTGCTAATCGGTTCTTATCGACCATCATAGACCATTTAATCTAATATGCTCCTTAACTGTAGGGTACAAAAAAAAAAAACAACAACAACATTTTTGTGTGCTTTGAAAAGGGAAAATATTTGTAATGTTTTTGTATGTTCCAGTTGCACCTTGTGAGATGTTGGGTTCCTGAAATTCTTCACACTAGCCATAGTGCTCTGATAACAAAAAAAAAAAAAAAGGGTAGATAGTATGAATTACAAAAGTACAAAAGAAAGGTAAAATCGAGTACAAAAACAGAAATATTTTACGTAAACTTTTTACAAGAATTTTGATTTTTTTTTGTTGCTGATTTGGGGGTGTGCACAAGGCATCTATCAAAAAATGTTACTTTATTGGCATTCCTAGCAGTCAAGCAGAGCGCCATGGGGGGTTACAAATATACAATAACAACATGAATGTCAGTAATTTCTACAACGAAGCTTTTCAATTGAATCGTAATGTCATGTGCTAACAAATGAAAATGTTATTGAATTGAAATAAATTTTTGGAGATGATAAGTTGAATTCCTCAAAATTTTGGTGATTTTGCTATAAGCGCAACTGTACCAAAAATCAGTTAAAAATTTTGAAATTACTTGAAAAATCTGCTAACGAAACGTTGTAATTCTAAGCCGTTTTTGAATTTTTGAATTGAACTTTTGCTGAATAATATATCTGGCATATGTACAGATTTATTTTGGGTTGAAATTCGGTTAAAGTAGGTTTTTTGGCAAATCACTAGTGGATTTCTAAATATCAAAATATGTATTAAAGATGGCGTACGTTAAAGTCGGGCGCGGACGACTTTGGGATACCCTGTACCACTGCTTGCAATCAAATCCGGTAAATTGCCTAAGAACACCAAAAGACATTTGATTGCCATATTAGATTATGATACCTTCATAAACAACCAAAAACAGACGAATTTTTAATCAAAAACTTTTTTTCGTCCTATGGGAGCTATATGATATAGTCAACCGATTTTGATCAAATTTGGTACAGTGCTTGGGAACTCTTAAAAACTTCTTAATGCCAAATGTGGTTACGGTATGTTCACAAATAAACGAAACACAACGAATTTTGTACAAAACACGATTTTTTGACCGGTTGGTCCTATGGGAGCTATATGATATAGTCAACCGATTTTGATCAAATTTGGTATAGTGCTTGGGAATTCTAAAAAACTTCTTAATGCCAAATTTGCCAAACGAAACACAACGAATTTTGTGCAAAAAACAAATTTTCGACCGATCGATCCTATGGGACCTATATGATATAGTCAAACGATTTTGATAAAATTTGGTACAGTGCTTGGGAACTCTAAAAAACTTCTTAATGCCAAATTTGGTTATGATATCTTCATAAGCAAACGAATTATCCATCGAAAACTTTTGCTTTTTTTCGAGGTCCTCTGAAACACTCCTATGGGAGCTATATAATGTAGTCCCGATATCAAAAAAATAAAATAAACTTGTCTCCTATGGATTAATAAGGGATCTTATCTGAAAGTTTGGTTGCTCTAGCTCTTACCATCTCTGAGATCTAGGCGTTCATACGGACAGACGGTCAGACGGTCAGACGGACAGACGGACATGGGTATATCGACTTCTCTAGTCACTCTGATCATACTTTAGGTAACTTTGGGGGGTCTCCGACTTCTCCTTCTGTACGTTACATACATTTTCGGCTTGCACAAACACAATATACCCTTTGTACCATACGGTACAGGGTATAAAAAGCAACAGTCGGCACTGTCAGAAAAATTAGTATGTTCTTCTTGGGTAAGGGCCCAATGGGATATCCCATTTGGTATTTTTTTTACATGAAGTTTTGTCATTCCGTGCGAAAAATTTCGAACTGCGTATGGACCTTAACTTTCAAACTCAAGTTTGTAACAATTTGTAAGCACCGACAGTTTGAAGTTTCAGTATTCCAAAATCGTGAAATTTTGTACAAATTTTGGCTTACAAAAAAAGTGGTCTGAACTTTACAAGTGTTAGGGCGACCTAAATGGATGTTGAGCCGCTGAATCCGAATCCGATGCCCAAGAAACTCCAGCATGTCAGTGTTCTGACATAATCTCAAAAACACACTTTAAAAGAGGTGTTTTGAGGCTATCTCAGCACCCAACCGTGCCTCGACTTTTGGGATTCAGCGACCCCAAAAACATGTATAAAAACGAACGTTTGACATCGACCGGATCCGAAAAAAATCGGTTCTTGGGTGTTTTAAAGATATATTACAAAACAGCTACACAAAAAAAAAAAAAATAAACGATTTTCGGGTTGGTAGTTCAGACCATGTTACCATGATTACTACACAATTTGGGATCGCTGAATCCGAATCTGGAGTCCAAAAAACAACAGCACGTCAGCTTGCTGACAGAAACTCCATTAAACGAGGTATTTTGGAGGTTGTCTTTGAACCCTAACATGCCAGTTTTTTTTTTTGGACTTCCGATTCAGATTCAGCGATCCCGTGCAGTAAACAATATGAACTGAACTCCCAACACAAAAATCGACCCCAAGAACACTCGAAAAAGATTGTTTTCGGAGGTTATCTCAGAACTCTGACGTGCCGGGGGCTTTTGGACTTCTGTTTCGTATTCAGATCGATTAAAAATTATCATAATACCATGTGTTTTAAAAAAAATGTTAATGTCAATCAAAATAATTTTTATCGAAAAGGTGCCTAAGTCTTAAAAAAAAAGAAATAAAGGATATTTTAATATTAGTCATTTTTGTGTTGTTTTAAAGTTCGCACTTGGCGGCCTCGATAGCCTAGCGGCAGTACACTAGACTATCATCCCAGAGGTTGTGGGTTCAGAACCCATTGTCCTGCACTTTCCACTTTTCCTATTCCCCTTATTTGTCCCATCTATTCTATATCCTTATCACTTAATCCCATTATCGGTATCACAACGGGCCTATTTTTGGCCTAAGTGAGTTGGGACGCTAATTCCCAACTGCCGCCCTAACCTACCTACCTACCTAAAGTTCGTACTTACCGCAGTTTGAAGGACGATTTATTGAATTGTTGAAATTATTCAGATTCTTTCGATTTTCGAATTTTTTGATTACGCAATTTAATTGTTTTTTTTAAGCTTCTTGTCCAATATCCGTATCTAGGCCAGAAACTAAAAAAAATTTTGGTTGAAGTGCACTTCGCTAAAAGTTTATTTCTCCAAGTCTGAAACGAAATTCCTTTTTTTGTAGTGAGATACTTTTAAATTTTTAGTTAAAAAAAAAAAAATTACATTTCTTTTTATAACAACTGCCTTTGATTATAGAAAATAGATTTCGTTTGGTTTAAATGGATAAGTACTAAAAACTAATAAAACTAAGGTGATTACACTAGTTTACACGAAAAATTAACCTTCATAAAAAAGAGCTATTTAGGGTAATTTTGGGTCGAGAAACACGAAAATGACAACCCTTTTTTTTTAAGCACCGTTTTCGAGATTTTTTTCGAAAAACATGTTTTTGGGCACTTTTTTCAGTTATACTTCAATCTGGTTTAAATGGATAAGTAAAAACTAAGGTGATTACACTAGTTTACACGAAAAATGAACCTTCATAAAAAAGAGCTATTTAGGGTAATTTTGGGTCGAGAAACACGAAAATGACAACCTTTTTTTTTAAGCACCGTTTTCGAGATTTTTTTCGAAAAACATGTTTTTGGGCACTTTTTTCAGTTATTCTTCAATATCTCGTGAACAAAATTTTGAATCGATATAAAAGACGATTAGATCGAAAGGTATTGATGTGTTCTTTGAATTGATGTATTTTATGTTATGTTTTTGAAGTTACAAGCAACCAAAGTAGACAATTTTTAAAAATTACAAATTTTTCGGTTTGCTTTTTATTAACGAAAAAAAATTTATAAAAATTACATTAAGCTCTAATCTAAAACACTTTCACTTTTTTTCACCTAGTGAACCTTAAATTTGTAAACTAGTGTTATCTGAGGGTATTTTGTTTGGAATTTTTTACTCAGTTCCAAATCAAAATTTATTGCTAGAAATTTGAAAAATTAAGATACCAACCTAAAAATTGCAATAAAACCAAGATCGACCAGATCGTCATTGGACTATGAGCCAAAAATCGATACTTTGAACTGAAAATGATTTATTTTAAAAAAATCGCAATCGCGGTTTTCCACATTTTGCCTTCTACAAAATTTTGAAAACTTTGATCAAAACCGGATTATATCAAAAAGAAATAGGTATACCAACGAAATGTTCCTTTTTTGGAAATTTAGATGTATTTAGTGCTGGCATAATTCCAATTTTTTGTTTTTAAGATATTCCCACGAAATGTTCCTTTTTTGGAATTTTAGATGTATTTAAAGCTTGCATAATTCTAATATACAACAACAAAAATATGTCCCTCTTATATAGCATCGATTTATACAAAATTTTGCGATAAGCTTAAAATTTTGCTCTTGGAATGGGAGTCTGCGAATTTCTCTAAGAGAGGCTTTGAGAGGGTTCAAAATTTTGATTACCTGCTGCAAAGTACATATCAATATACTCTATTTACCCTAATATTTTAAATATTCATTTACTATTATTATATAGAGTTTAGCCTTGAGAGCTTTACAACTAAGCTGTTCATTTTTAAATCAAAATATTTGTTATATAATATTAAATTAATAAGGAAAAAGGGATAAAAAAACCTTACAAAAGCAATGTTACATTATACAAACTAAAGTAATATATAATTTTTATGACTGTGGCTGACAAGCTCAAAAATTGTGTAAGATTTCACCCTGAAAAGAGGGGTGCATCACAATGTAGAGCTGCAAATAGTGTAAGCCCTATGATTGACATGTGCTGTCAACACGACGTATGCGCAATAATTGCATAAAAGAAAGTCCGATAACAGTTTGTTATGAATACTCTTTTCTTCTTCTACGTGAATCATTCGCTGCTGGTGTCACGCGCAGATCATAGTTCAAAATTATTGGTTTCATTTTGATTGACGATTAATTTGTACGACGGCATAATAAATTCTCAGTTGACTTTTGTAGCCAAATAAAAGGCAGACTATGGACACAAAAGCCATAACAACAACATATATACATATGACGGGAGGGTGTGCTCAATAATATTGCGCAGGTAATTGCTGTGGACTTTTGAACCAGCGGTTAAATATTTCGAACCAATAAGTGCACAGTGCACACACCCCCAAAAAAGTAAAAAAAAAAGATTTTTATGATACGATGATACGCATTAAATGGGTAGCTCTGACAACCCTCTCGAAACAAAGCTTTAAGTGCTGCCGTTGTTGTTTCGATGTTTTCTTTATTTTTATAGATTTTATTTTTTATTAGATTGTGCCCGATTATTTGTGGTTATTTTAAGTGGTTGACTGGCTGTACTGGCGGCAAACGATAAGCAGAGCGACGCCATTTTCTGTTTTTTTTTTTTTTGCTCATTTTTTGTCATATAATTGGACATGTGAGTGTGAGTGTGAGTGCGTGTGTACGCATGATTGAGTGTGTGTTTGTGTGCGACTGCTGTCTTAATACGCATAACTTATGTGCTATTATTCGATTAATTATCGAATAATGTATGGAATATATGCATGATTTGTGTGTCTGTGTATAAAATTATTATTATTGTAGTAGCTTTATTGCGAGCAAGGGGGTATTGATAAGAAATTTTGTTATTGAGCAATTTCGTAGAAAATTTCACGCTCTACAGTCACAAATTAAAATTTAGAAAAAAAACAACGAATTTTTGTTGCCTAGAGTATCTTGAGAGTTGGTCGTGATACATTATTGTAACTTGAAAAATTTTTCTCATAAAATACAAAAACGAATAATGCTTATTTGATTACAATAGTTTACAAGTTTAAAGGTCATCGAGTGAACCTTCGTAAAAAAACTGTTTTTTAGGGTAATTTTGGGTCGAGAAACTCGAAAATGACAACCTTTTTTTTCTTAAGCGCTGCTTTCGAGATTTTTTCGAAAAACATGTTTTTGGGCACTTTTTTCAGTTGTTCGTCAATATCTCGAGAGCAAAATTTTGTATCGACATAAAAGACGATTAGATCGAAAGATAAAAAAAAATTTGTAAAAATTATGTTAAGCTTTAAGCTGAAAGAGAATTCTTTTACGAACATTTCGAGTCTAAGATCTTCGAAACCGTATAGGAATTGTATAACGAGCGGAATTTTTTATTTATATTTAAAAAAGTTGTTCAAAAATCTTTAAGCATTTACAAGATTTTCCTAAAGATCAACATAATTATTAAGTTATCGGTAAATCGATAAATAGTTAGTTTTAAAAAAAAAAAAATCATATACTTATATAAATTATCAATATCGATTTTAAAAAAATTTACGAGCGGATCATTTTATTTATATTTAAAAAAATTTTTAAAAATCTTTATTCATTTTCAAGATTTTACTAAGGAGCAACATAATTATTTAGTTATCGATAACTTCATAAATAGCCAGAATCTATACTTACATAAATAATCAAAATCGATTTAAAAAAAAAAATAAGAGGGTAATATTTTATATTTAAAACTGTTCAAAAATCTTTATTCATTCACTATACTTTGGTAAAGAATAGTTAACGTAATTATTTAGTTACCAATAATTCGATAAATAGTCAGAATAAAAAATAAATACTTTTATCACATTTTTTATAAATCACCACAATTGTGTCAAAATTAACAAAAAAAAAACATATTTTTTATTTTTTTTAGTTTTTGTATTGTTAAAGAAAAACGAGCGTTTGTGGTTTACAAATTTGTTTTAATTTTTAGATTTTGCAGAAATGTGACAAAATATTTTTTTGTCTTTTATGGTTTGCGTTTATTTTAAGTGGTTTAGTTACTGTACCTATGGCATTCGATATGCAGAGCGACGCCATTTTCAGACTTTTGCTCCATTTTTGGTCATTTAATTGGACATGTGAGCGTCCATGCATGTTTGCGAATGTGTGTAAATGATTATATGTGTGTGAGACTGCTGTCTCAATTCGGACGTGTATAAATATATGAATGATTTGCGTTTTTTTAAAAACACTTGTATGGGCATAAAGCTTATTATTATTTTAAACTTTTTACTCTCTCGTTTGGAATATGCAAAACGTTTTTAAAATTCGAGAAAATTCATAAAACATCTCGATTTGTTTAGTAGAGATGACTTCGTCAAAAAATCTAACAAACTATTTAGTTATCGATAGTGAGAAATAATCAAAATCAACAAAAATAAACCTTATCCGCTCAATTTAATGGTCGCTGCATTCGAATACGAAAACTGTTTCGTATAATATTATCACGATTTAAAAATAAGCAGGGTTTCGAACGTTATAAAGCGATTGAAATAATGCTTTTTAAAAGTTTTGAAACACAAGGAGTGGATTTCGAATGACAGATCAACGAAATAATTTTTTGTCTAATACATCAACAAAAAAAAAATCAGTTTGGTACCAATTGTGTTCGTATGAGTGAACGTGTCGAGATGAAACTTAACTATGTGATAGCCACACCTCGTACGGTGTGCACAATGTTTTTGTTTTTTTTAGAAGAACGTAGAAGCACACAGGCGGCGGAGCCCCCTAGTATTACATAAATCGAAAAATGTAATTCCATTGACATCGGTTAAAATTCTTTATACATAACACTTTGTATTTTTTGCTTAGCTTATATTTAATTAAATTTAAAATTTTTTTTTTATTATTATTTTGTTGAACTAAATAGACAAATTTTTGTTTAAAAGATGGCGTACGTTAAAGTCGGGCGCGGACGACTTTGGGATACCCTGTACCACTGTTTGCAATAAAATCCGGTAAATTGCTTAAGAACACCAAAAGACATTTGATTGCCAAATTAGATTATGATACCTTCATAAACAACCAAAAACAGACGAATTTTTAATCAAAAACTTTTTTTCGACCGATCGGCCCTATGGGAGCTATATGATATAGTCAACCGATTTTGATAAAATTTGGTACAGTGTTGAAGATCTCTAAAAAATGAATGCCAAATTTGGTTACAATATCTTCACAAACAAACGAAACACAACCAATTTTGTACAAAAAGCGTTTTTTACGACAGATCGATCCAATGGGAGGTATATGATATAGTCAACCGATTTTGTTCAAATTTGGTACAATGCTTGGGAACTCTAAAAAACTTCTTAATGCCAAATGTGGTTACGGTATGTTCACAAATAAACGAAACACAACGAATTTTGTGCAAAAAACAAATTTTCGACCGATCGATCCTATGGGACCTATATGATATAGTCAACCGATTTTGATCAAGTTTGGTACAGTGCTTGGGAACTCTAAAAAACTTCTTAATGCCAAATGTGGTTACGGTATGTTCACAAATAAACGAAACACAACGAATTTTGTGCAAAAAACAAATTTTCGACCGATCGATCCTATGGGACCTATATGATATAGTCAACCGATTTTGATCAAATTTGGTACAGTGCTTGGGAACTCTAAAAAACTTCTTAATGCCAAATGTGGTTACGGTATGTTCACAAATAAACGAAACACAACGAATTTTGTGCAAAAAACAAATTTTCGACCGATCGATCCTATGGGACCTATATGATATAGTCAACCGATTTTGATAAAATTTGGTACAGTGCTGGGGGTTTCTAAAAAACTTCCGATTGCCAAATTTGGTTATGATATCTTCATAAGCAAACGAATTATCCATCGAAAACTTTTGCTTTTTTTCGAGGTCCTCTGAAACACCCCTATGGGAGCTATATAATGTAGTCCCGATATCAAAAAAATAAAATAAACTTGTCTCCTATGGATTAATAAGAGATCTTATCTGAAAGTTTGGTTGCTCTAGCTCTTACCATCTCTGAGATCTAGGCGTTCATACAGACAGACGGACATGGGTATATCGACTTCTCTAGTCACTCTGATCATACTTTAGGTAACTTTGGGGGGTCTCCGACTTCTCCTTCTGTACGTTACATACATTTTCGGCTTGCACAAACACAATATACCCTTTGTACCATACGGTACAGGGTATAAAAAAGCTAAAAGTGTTTGAAAAATTGTACTCGAAAATTTTTTGTAATATAACGACGTTTACAAAAACACCTTATTCTTATCGAATACATCAAGTATATTCGTTTGTCTTGGACGCTTAGTTCTCAGAAAATATGCGAGCTAGAGTTACCAAAGTTGAAAGTTAAAAGTTCTTTAAAAAAAATGTTCTCCCCGATTTGACAATCTGTATAAATGAAGGCTAAGCTCTAGAAGAGCAGGGAATAGCAAACTTGCCTAAAAACGCAAACTCCCGTGTGAACCTTATAATCAAAACTATTTGACAGATTTTTTAAAATTCGAAAGTATGTTTTGAAAATTTTCCATGCCGATTGACCGATAAGATCTTGAGGCTTAGTCTCTGTGTAGTCTCATGTGAACCTAATAAAAAAAAACCGATTGTACCCTTTTCGTATTAATCGATTTATAGACCACTAATGTTATTTGTAAATGCATTTTCGTCATATATTTTGAACGACAAAAAACAGATTTTAAATTTACGACAATAAAAAATTTAATTTTCTAATTAAAAGTGTTTTCAATCATTTTTTAGCACAAAATTTCTTACTTTACTTTGTAACTTTACGTAATAAATTTTCAATCATTATTGTACAACAGCATATTACGGGAAAATTCAATCATGATGATGATTAAAAACAAACATTGTCATTAGAAAATTTTCAGAAATTTTTGCACATTTCGTCAAAGTCAAATTTGCAGACCTGCACTTTTGACCTTTTTTGATGTACACCAACACGCCTGTCTGCAAACAAAACAAATATGCTCCACATTATTCATGGTATCTACATCTCGAGTTTCTGATTCTGGGAAATCAATGAATATTGTGATTTCAATCAAATCAGTTTCATACAGGCCAAAAGATGAAAGTTTGAAATTTTCCAATATTTTAAAGCTTTTGACAAATGTTTACAATCGATTTAAGTTTAAGTTTAGTTATGTATGAAGATACTCAAATATGCCGACAAAATATGACACAATCACTGTGAAGAATGAAAACCTAATGAAGCGTATATGCTAATATGGTAAAAATTTCTTTTTGATTTGAGTATTTTTATAGAAGCTATATAAGTAGAAAGAAGCAGTTTAGTAAAAATTTAACTATTATGGAAATATGACCACCAATGTGACCAAATTGAAATAAATCGTATGCACTGCAAAAAAAAAATTAATTATACTCATAACTCTGAATTGGTGCTCGATTTGCAAAAGAATTTTTCATATCTAAAAAAATATGATATAAATCACGTAACGAGAAAAGTTTAATTTATATAGAACTATTTTGATTGATAATGAAGTGTTAAGACCCATATCTGAAAGTCATGCATGTGGCTTATTAAAAATATATTATTTTATTTACTATCAAATTATTTAAATTATTGATAAAAAAGTATGGCTGCACTTTTGGCAAGTTGTAAAAAGTAATTTGGCAACTCGAGAACTTTTCAAAATATCATTTTTATAACCTGTACCGTATGGTACAAAGGGTATATTAAGTTTGTGCAAGCCGAAAATGTATGTAACATACAGAAGGAAATGTCGGAGACCCCCCAAAGTTACCTAAAGTATGATCAGGGTGACTAGAGAAGTCGATATACCCATGTCCGTCTGTCTGTATGATCGCCTAGATCTCAGAGATGGTAAGAGCAAGAGCAACCAAACTTTCAGGGGAGACAAGTTTTTTTTTTTTTTTTTTTTTCATATCGGGGTTATATCATATAGCTCCCATAGGGGTGTTTCAGAGGACCTCGAAAAAAACAAAAAGTTTTAGATGGATAATTCGGTTGTTTATGAAGATAAACAAGATCGTAATTTGGCACTCAATAGTTTTTTAGAGTTCCCAAGCACTGTACCAAATTTAATCAAAATCGGTTGACTATATCATATAGCTCCCATAGGATCAATCGGTCAAAAAAACGTTTTTTGTACAAAATTCGTTGTGTTTCGTTTGTTTGTAAAGATATTGTAACCAAATTTGGCAATCGTAAGTTTTTTTGAGATCTTCAACACTGTACCAAATTTTATCAAAATCGGTTGACTATATCATATAGCTCCCACAGGAACGATCGGTCAAAAAAACATTTTTGGTTCAAAATTCGTCTGTTTTTGGTTGTTTATGAAGTTATCGTAATCTAATTTGCTAATAAGCAATACACCGGATTTTATTGCAAGCAGTGGTACAGGGTATCCCAAAGTCGTCCGCGCACGACTTTAACGTACGCCATCTTTTTTTTTGGTCTATTTTTTCATTAAAGTGTAAAATTATATTCTTGGTAAAATGTTAAAAACTAAGGGCTACGCTTGAAACCCACACTCTCCATTCCACTTGCGCACACTTAATATACAGTCATGGACATAATTGAGAGGACAGGTTGAATAAGAATACTAAATACATAGTATTTCGTTTGATTTTTATTGTGATATAATGTTATTAAAGATTTTTTTAAAAAAATAGTTAAAAATTTTGCCACATGTTGGTTTTTTTTTTTTGGTTTTTGCTGAAATATGGCCATTATCGGCTGGACAAAGTTAAGAGAACATTACACATTTTAGTTAGAGAAAAACATGGAATAATGCATATTCAAGTATTTTTAGTATTTTTAGTATTTTATACTTCCGCCGCGTTCCTTTATGACAGCAGAGTGCCGTCGCTGCAAACTTTCGACCAATTTTTTCAACAAATCTGGCTGAAATTCATCCAAGGCAGCTCGAAGATTTTCAAAGAACGTTTCTTGATTCTTGCAACGACTGGGAGTACTTTGGAGTCAAGTGCGTTCCATAAATTTTGCAATGGAATTCAAATCAGGACTTTGGGCTGGCCATTCGAGCATGTTGATTGAAAATTTTTCTAAATATCGCTTGACAATGCCGGCCGTATGCTTGGGGTCGTTGTCATGCTGGAATATGAATTGATCGCCAAAGTCTATTTTTTCCATCGATTCAGTGAGATTGTTTTCAAGAATTCGAATATTATGTGGAGCGTCGATAATAAAAATAACCCCAGACCATGATGCAGCCGTCTCCGAATTTCATTGTTTTTGTTGTGTGTTTATCCAACAACGCTTCACCGACTTTTCTCCACACCTTTCGACGTTCCTTCTTACCAATGAGCTCAAATTTGCTCTCATTGCTCCCAGCAAACGTTTTCTAGAAGGACAATGGCTTGTCAATGTGTCCTTTTGCAAATTTCAATCGCTTATTTTTGTTCTTCGCTTCAAATTGAGTTGATCCTTGATTTCCGAGCTCGAAGTATTCGATTTCAACTTGATTTGGCGAACAATAAGCGTGTCTTCTCTTACCGTGGCCCGGCAAATTACTGAGTTCGTGCGATTCTGTAAATTTTTTACACATTTTTTCTACGCAAATTTTTGAAACCGAGAATTTTCAGCGATTTTGCGTAAACTTAACTCGTTTTAACTATCTTCAATAATTAATTGTCGCATTTTTTAGGGCGCTTCTTCTCGGCCGCCCATCGTGACAATTTGTATGCGCAAACTGTCTCCACGAACAATAAAGAATGCTAAAAATTAGTTGTTTATGAAAAAAATTAAGGTAACCACGAATAGCAAGTGCAATACGAACCGAAAAATACAATAACAATCTCTCAATTTTGTCCAACTCAAAAATACCGTTTTGGGATTGACGGATATAAAAATCAATAAATGCGAATATATTCCAGCAAACGATTCAAAAAACCGCTGCAATATTGAAACATAAAGTATAAACAGGTCGGTTTAACCAATAGTTTTTTATTTTTTTTTAAATGTTGTCCACTCAATTTTGCCCATGACTGTATATCACCTGTTTTTTTCTTCTTTTCTTTGCACTCTTTGCATAGCTTCTACTTTTTTTTTCTCATAGTTTCTTTTTTACTACTCTTCAACTGGCCGATGGTTGCTTGCTTGCACATCTCTAACGCATGAGCCATCTCTAGCATGCGGGCTTACTTAATTTGTTCCTAGCTCTGAACTTTTACGCATGATCCAACAATTAGAAGGTCACGCAAGGCGCAGGTCCGTTTTTCGTGTCTCTCCCAAAAGAGAGCGGGTTCACTTTTTGTATGGTAGCTATGTGAAATAGTGGACCAATTTCGATCAAACTTCACACAAATGTAAAGACTTATACTAAATTAAACTGGCATAAATTTGGTTGCGATATTCAAAAAAAACAAAAAAGTTTTTCCTTGTATATATTTCCTTGTTTGTACAAATGTTTTGTATGAGAATAGTTATTGCTAGAAAAACTTTTTTGTTTTTTAAAATATCGCAACCAAATATTTGTCAGTTTAATTTAGTATAAGTCTTTACATTTGTGTGAAGTTTGATCAAAATTGGTCCACTATTTCATGTAGATACCATACAAAAAGTGAACCCGGAGCCGCCATTTTTTCCGCGCAGCCGAATTCGCGCACTTCTTTGCGTCACCTTGTAAAATTCTTTGCATCATGACTTTTACGTTTGCTCATAAATGATGACGATGACGACGACTATAGCAACAAAAATCTTGTTTTATAGTGCGTTATCGTCGATATATGTTTTTACATCTGCTTAGAATTTAAAATTTATGCAGCATATTTATTGAAACTTCAGAAGAATAAAAGCTTCGTCATGCCATATATACTCTATCTGGTGTTTCGATGAAATATTTAGTATGACCAAAAGAAAAGCAATAAATAGCCAAACTGATTAGGCAGTTACTTCTTAATCTATAACAAAGCACGCGCTCTAAAGGAACTGATAAATATAAATTTTGTGTTCAAAAGCTGATTATGGCTAGTTATTATTTAAAGTGTTACTTTTGGCTTTTAATAAATATATAGTACCTACGCGTTGCAGCATTAATGCCTTAAGTATGTATGTATATACATTTTAGCATATATATGTATCTAGTATATGCATAAAATTATGCCAAGTTGTTTATTTCTTAAGTTTGTTTTTCCAATGTTGTCCCAAGTTCTTAACAATGCAAATTCAATTTGCTGCTAAAATGTAAATAAGCTTTTAGGTTTTCATTTGGATTGATTTATGGCAACGCTCTTTTGTTTACATATAATAATAATTTTTTAATACAAAATATATGCTTTTATACATAAGTATGTACATATATTTTGTATATTACATGAAGTTGTCAAGTACATATAAAATGTTGCAAATTGCTGTGATTGATAATAGAATTTTATAGGCGCCATGGGCACAGATGTTGCGTAGACGTCATAGTTTCGATTTTAGTTTACTATCTCACAGATACAAACGTATCCCAACACAGATACTTCTACATACTATGTGCAGGCGCAAAAATTTATATTTAGCGCAATGATATCTCGTCAATTATTTTTGTTGTTGCTGTATTAGACATTTTGCTTTAAAAGGCCAACTTTAGCTCACACACACACATAAACAAAAGATATACGTATACTATATACTAAGCACATATGTGTTTATGCATATATTTACACAACACACATACATAGGTATGCGCTAGGAGGCCATATATAAACTGAAAATCAAATATTTGAACAATTTAATGACTTTTATTTATATATGGTCTATATATTTTTTTTTGTTTTGTTTTGGTTGCCAATGGCACAGCAACAAATTTAAATTGTAATAAAAAAATGGTATTGTACGCGGTTATTTTAAATTAAAATGCAGATTATTTAAAACAACTTCATATAATCTGCTTAAAATGCTTAACTAAGTTAATTAATGTATAATTTTACAAATTTTAACAATGTCTGACATTGTTCTGCTATTGGAAATTAATAAAAGCTCAGACGCTGAATTTTCACCTCAACACCTCATCCTTTTTTGAGATTAATATCAAGAGTAGTATTTCAGATTTACAAACACTGTGCAAAAATTTAAAAAAAAAAAATGTAGGGAAGGGATTATTCCATTTTTAGTGCACTCATAAACGAGTAAAATCTTAAATTAAGATTTTCAGCATTCTTGATACATTTTTTAAGCCCCAAAATTCCGAAAGCAAGAACATAATTCCATAATAATTTTAAATAATCCTTGAATAAAAAAAAAATTTAACATGCCTGCAAATTCAGCCCTGAATTCAGGCATGAATAGGACAAGGACACATCAAAAAATATCTCTTTCTTTTGACAGACAAGCAAGGCAAAAAAGAATAGGCAAAGAGAAATAAGAAAAGTCAATTGTACTTTTTTATTTAACTTTACATTAGTATTGGTTTTTGCGTTTGTGTGCTTAGCTATTTCTGACGTTTTCTTTTATTACATAAAGAAAAAGGTTTTGTGCATGCAGGTGCTGTGAAAATTTTAATTTTTCGTAGTCAATCAGCACTGAATTCATAGGTGATTGTTACGGCTAAGCTTCAGGCCTGAACGCTGGTACTGAAAATTCCGTCATGATTTCATGACTAATTCAGGCCTGAGGCGAACAAAAATTCAAAAATTCTCAAATTATGAAATTTTGAAGTGAAATAATTAACTCTTTTATCAAGATTTTTTGGTTTTCTTAAATCTTTAATTCAGACTTTTTTATCAGTGTGGGCTATACTCAAAAAAAAAAACACACTAAAAGAATTTGTCTTCTGACTGAATTTCTCTTCATGCCTTTGGTCACACTCATCTGCTAGTGATGAACAAGCTATCGTTTGCTAGTTTATAAAATAATATCCGAAAAACGAAGAATTTTATTCGGATTCGTTTTTACATGCTCCCAATACTAAATTTATTGGTATCGCTGTCTACTCATATTTTCCTTACTCTTTGCTCTACATGTTTCGAGGGAAATTGTCCACAACTATGCTGTGCTTATTACAAGGGAAATTTTTTTTATACAAGACATGAACCATACAAAAAATCGTTTTGAGTTGTGCGTGCTATTTTTTGGATCGGTTCAGAAAAAAAAATAAATTTAAAATATTTATCAATAACTACTAACTTGAAATTGGCATATAAAAGGTCATCAATCTTGAGGATTTTTGTTTTCCATAAGGTTTTTTTGATACACTGAGTACTGTCAAGTTGCCATGTGTTTTTTATTCAGTTTTCATTGCCATTTCATCATGGAAAAACTTACACCAGAACAACGTTTACAAATCGTACAATTATATTACGAAAATTCGCGTTCTGTAAAGAATGTTTTTCGCGCGCTTAGGCCATTTTATGGTCGCCATAATCGACGTACTGAGACCACTATTCGCCATACCATCAACAAATTTGAGACCCAAAATTCATTATTGGATGTTTATTGTTAAAAAATGACGCTGGTCCGACCGTAACCGTCAATGGCGACCGTTATCGCACCATGATAACTAATTATTTGCTACCTGAATTTGAAGCCCGAGATCTCGACGACATTTGGTTCGAATCAATGGACATATTGAGGAACCAATTCGGTGAACAATTAATTTCACGCTCCGGACCGGTGAATTGGCCACCAAGATCGTGTGATATCAAACCATTAGACTTTTTCCTTTGGGGGGCTACGTAAAGTCTAAAGTGTTTCCGAATAATCCAGCTACGCTTGAAGCATTAGAGGCCAACATTACCCGTCTTATTCGGGAGATACCGCTGACTATGTTCGAACGCGTCATCAAAAATTGGAACCTCCGCTTGGACAAACTACGGCGCAGTTGCTGCCAACATTTGAAAGGGATTATTTTTAAAAGTGAATGGCAAGAACGGTTCTTTCTATTGATAATAAAGATGTTCCGATTCATTTGAAATTTTTGTGTTTTGTTTTTATTTAAAAAAAAACCCTCAAGATTGATGACCCTTTATAGAATCAGAAAAATATTTAAAAAATTATTTCAGCTTAAAATGCGTACATATAACGGCCCGATTTGACCTTAAGGCAGTTCATGCCCAATGATGGCTCCAGCTGCATCCTGGATTGGCGACAATAAAATATATGATAAATGCAATATATAAAAATTCATGAATTTGTGAGTTTTTGCAATATATAAAAAAAAAAAAAAAAAAAAAATGCGTACACCCTTAAATCTTTTTTGCCAATTCGTTTCAAGGCCTCTTGCAACAAAATATTCGTTTTTAAAATACTTTAAATATTCGTTTTCGTGGAATTGGGAGCAACAAAAATGTACGGATTCGTTTTCCTTAGCACTGCCGATTAATTATGTCCTTCGATTATTTTTATGAAGAACTTATAATTAAGATGAAATAAATTTATACTTTCAAAACTGCAAATTTTTATTTTTTCACCCCATTATTAAACAGTTTCCAGAGTTTATTTAATTTGGTCTGTAGTTTTATATAAGCCGGCAGAATCTACAACATTCCTTAATGTCAGAAATTTTGACTCGCTTAAGATATTTTGACTAATAAAAAGATGGCGTACGTTAAAGTCGGGCGCGGACGACTTTGGGATACCCTGTACCACTGCTTACAATAAAATCCGGTAAATTGCTAACGAACACCAAAAGACATTTGATTGCCAAATTAGATTATGATACCTTCATAAACAACCAAAAACAGACGAATTTTTAATCAACAACTTTTTTTCGACCGATCGGCCCTATGGGAGCTATATGATATAGTCAACCGATTTTGATCAAATTTGGTACAGTGTTGAAGATCTCTAAAAAACATTTGAATGCCAAATTTGGTTACAATATCTTCACAAACAAACGAAACAAAACGAATTTTGTACAAAAAACGATTTTTTGACCGATTGGTCCTATGGGAGCTATATGATATAGTCAAGCGATTTTGATCAAATTTGGTACAGTGCTTGGGAACTCTAAAAAACTTATTAATGCCAAATGTGGTTACGGTATGCTCGCAAATAAACGAAACACAACGAATTTTGTACAAATCACGATTTTTTGACCGATTGGTCCTATGGGAGCTATATGATATAGTCAACCGATTTTGATCAAATTTGGTACAGTGTTGAAGATCTCTAAAAAACTTCTTAATGCCAAATTTGGTTACAATATCTTCACAAACAAACGAAACACAACGAATTTTGTGCAAAAAACAAATTTTCGACCGATCGATCCTATGGGACCTATATGATATAGTCAACCGATTTTGATAAAATTTGTTACAGTGCTGGGGGTTTCTAAAAAACTTCCGATTGCCAAATTTGGTTATGATATCTTCATAAGCAAACGAATTATCCATCTAAAACTTTTGCTTTTTTTCGAGGTCCTCTGAAACACCCCTATGGGAGCTATATAATGTAGTCCCGATATCAAAAAAATAAAATAAACTTGTCTCCTATGGATTAATAAGGGATCTTATCTGAAAGTTTGGTTGCTCTAGCTCTTATCATCTCTGAGATCTAGGCGTTCATACGGACAGACGGACAGACGGACATGGGTATATCGACTTCTCTAGTCACTCTGATCATACTTTAGGTAACTTTGGGGGGTCTCCGACTTCTCCTTCTGTACGTTACATACATTTTCGGCTTGCACAAACACAATATACCCTTTGTACCATGCGGTACAGGGTATAAAAACGGTTCTAATTTACTATAGTTATGGGTGCAAATATTATTATTTAAAAAAAAAAAAGGTTGATTTTTTTTTGTAGAAAAAGGGTAAAGGCTAGTCTTCTCGACTGCATCCCAATTAATATTATGATAATAAAATTTCGCTTAATTTAAGTATTTACTGTAATGCTTTATAAAAAGCTTAACAAAGAAAATCAGTTTAATGCATTTTATATAAAAAAAGATATAAGTCAGAAATTGTGTTTTTATGCACTATATATTGGAATGTGCTTTTTATAGCTTCAATCAATCAATCAATCGAAAATAGATTTTCTTTGTTTTTCAGAGATTTTATTTTAATATAGGTATAGAGTATAGAGGCACATATAAACATAAAAACCCATTTTGAATCACGTACTAGACTCTGGCTAACCAATCGACTAGGAATAAGGTCGTACTTATCCACAACCTATGTTCAGTAGAGTGTATCCAAGCGTGTCCCTAATATTTATATCTGAAGTTTAGCGTAAAAAGTTTTTTGAACCAAAAAAAAAAAAACACTACCATAGCTATGGATATTTAATTATTTCCTAAGGAGACCACTTTCCAACTTTTTCCCAGATCCGCAGTTCTCAAAATTCCGCCATACTTTTTGAAGACTAGTTTTCAAAATCATATCAAGTACTAAGCCCGTTACCCGATTTTCTATACGCAACTTTGCACACATTTTATTTACATATATATTAGCTTATATAAGTATGCGCGTTTTGTTTTCCAAAAACCAAAACAATTTGTTCAAGTTGGCATATAGTAAAATAGAATACAAATTGAACTTATCGCAAAATCGAATTCGCGCTCGATAACGCTCAGAAGTGTGCGCAATGACGTTCTAGTTACACATATGCATACAACTATACACTGCCTGAAAAAAGTTTTTAAACACTCAATATTTATTCTTCAAAATCTGTGCTTGTTTTGCAAATCAATCGTTAATGTTAAATTGTAAAGATTTTGTGCTTTATAATAGCAATTTAGAAAATAATATTTTTTTAATCGGAAAGATATACTGGGATGCCACAGAATTCTCTAGAGATTTTGTGTACGATTTGTAACCAAATCTCTAGTAAAAACCGTAGGTGCCACAGAAATCTCAGAGATTTCATTTCGCACAATTGTTTTCGAATGTTTACGCTTTTACGAAAATGGCAAATTAGAGTTGCAACTGTTGAAAAATAATTTTAGCATATTTAAACCCTTATTTTATTACATGATTTTTTAGAGCGATTTAAGAAAGCTAATTTGGATAAGTCGACAACTTGTAGCATATTTTGCAACTTTTCGCTTTCAATTTCTGATAAATAAGTTTAAATATTTATCCCGCCCATCAAATGAGTTTGAGTGACAACCCTACTGACCATCAGTTGCATTGTGAATGGCAAAATGCTTTTGTTTACATATAATTTTATTTCTTTCTTTTGATTTTAAAAATATCTTCTGAAATGCTGTTTTGCCTTTTTTCTGCTCAAACTGATATTTCGTTTAATTTTAAGCTACCCGCTAAACTATTGACATTCACATCCATTACTAACATACCGCACGTTGCCATCTTGTGTGAAAAATAATAGCAACACTTTTTTATTTATTTGTGCACTAAATTCGTCGTAATTGCATATAATAATTATGTTAACTTAAATTATAATATTTTAACTTTATTTTGACACCAAAAACATCTATGAATATGCCAAATTAAATACTCCGAAATGTTATTATTTGGTTACACAACTAGGTGGCAACTCCTTAGCTCGAAATGGTTTTGCACGTTGACACAGAATGGCAATTATCAAATCTCGAGCAAATTTAATAGAGATTTTAAAACCGTCTCGAAGTTGTGTCTGTGGCACCGAGAATTGGAATTGTAGAGAAATTATTTTCTGACCTAAAATTTTTTTCTCCGTTATTTAATTTTTTTTTAATTATTTTTTTTTTTAGTACAAAAATTTTTTAGTTGGTTTTTGAATTTTTTTTCCACAATCTTGTATATTTATATATCATCTAATCATTGTAAATTTTTTGAAGTCATATAATATTATATTATAGTAGAAAAGGTAATTAAAACCTGAACTCTTAAAGTTAGTATATTAGAATTCACGTAAACTGTAAATATTCTAAATGAAAAACGTGAAATAAATTGAATTGAAAAAAATTAATTTTTTTTTAGTCTACGAGAATTTTTTTATTATTATTAAACTTTTTTTTTTAATTTGGTCAAAGTTGAGATCGCTTAAACGAACTTAGGTGTTCGGTTCCATTATTTTGTGAAAAAAAAAGCTTTTATAATTTTTTACGCTCACTAAATTTGAGGCTAAAATAATTAAAATTACCTAGATTAAGCTACAATTGCTTTTCACTTTCTATGCCAAAACAATGAAGTAGTACTTTTTTTTTATTTGTTCAAAAACAGTCATATAATTTACTCAAAAAGCTCGGGTATCCATACAGAAATATTATGCGTTATTTCTTAGCTATTATTTTTACGCTTTTTGAAGCCTATATTGAAAAGTAATTTAGAGTGCTCACTTTGTTGGGCAGAAATGCAGAAGTGCCCAAAAACAACTTATAACAAAAACATTGGCTTTTTTGCACGACCCAGACACTTGACTACGAAAATAAAGTCACTTCTTTACAAAACTGTGTTGTAAAAAGCAAAAATATGTACCAGTGTGTACATATTTTATTGTTGCCATAAAGTTTAAACTTTCTACGAAGAAAGGATCGGTTTGGTTTTATGGGTTTCTGGGAATAAAATGTATATTTACTCGTATATTCTTAATTTTTGCACGACCCAGACACTTGACTACGAAAATAAAGTCACTTCTGTACAAAACTGTTTTGTAAAAAGCAAAAATATGCACCAGTGTGTACATATTTTATTATTGCCATAAAGTTTAAACTTTCTACGATGAATGGTTCGGTTTGGTTCTATGGGTTTCTGGGAATAAAATGTATATTTACTCGTATATTCTTAATTTTTGCCCGACCCAGACACTTGACTACGAAAACAAAGTCACTTCTGTTCAAAACTGTTTTGTAAAAAGCAAAAATATGTACCAGTGTGTACATTTTTTATTGTTTCCCTAAAGTTTTACCTTTCTACGAAGAAAGGTTTAGTTTGGTTTTATGTGGTTCTGGGAATAAAATGTATATTTACACGTAAAGCTGGATTTTTTAGGCAAAGGGGCTTACACATTTCATTATAACTACCAAAGCACCCAAACGATTTTAACAGAATGCGGGTGTGTTTTGAAAAAAGGAAGGTCTGTGCCTAGTTTTAATAGGTCTTCTAAGTCTTTTTTGAAATCCGAAAAAGTTTCACATTATTTTCGTAGATGCCATAATTCGTTCGAAAGGAAGATGATTTCGAAGAGATCACTACATGATTCTCGATCGATTTCTTTGTTAGTTTGATTGATAATAGGCTGGGCCATCTGTTGGTTTGTTTGTTATTTGAAATTTATTCGTATATTTTCCAACAAAATTGGGCAAATTTATATACCAAATGCAAGTTTGAAACTACTCATTTATGTATGAAAAATAATATCGCTGGCTCCGTAGCGAACATCGTAATTATCGATGCCTTTTTTTTTGACGAAAACTCATCTGGCTGTTCTCCCATCCATTGAACGAATTAGCGGCGCTGATAATGGTCCATGGGCCTCAATTAATGCGTCATTTGAATTTCTCGGCGACTCGTCGACACTGGCCTCAACTATGTTTGTTTCGCAGAACTACCCAACAAATGACCCACCCTATATTACTTCCACAATTTTTCTAAGTAATTAAGTTCATTGACTTTTCAACTGACTAGTTCTTTTGCCACAAGGAAAACGCTTAAAAGCTACTAAATTCCGCATCGATTATTCATGTGTTCGGTAACTTTTGAACGCTAGTGTAGGCTACAAGTATAGGGTGCAACAACAACAAATTCTATACATATCATAGAATTGGCGGCATTGAGTAGATAACAGTTTAAAGTTACTTTTGTTGTTAGATGGTTTTTTTTTTCGATTATTTTTTTGTTTTTTGTTTTTGGTTATAGTTCTTTTGCTGGTTTCACATGGTTTTGGTTAGGTTTGGTTTGGTTTGATTGGGTTTGCTGGTATTAAAAATTGGCAGGCAATGTGTTTACTATAATATAATGGCCACAAAATGCATGGCTACCACAAAACAACAACAATGAAATTATCAATTGATTAAAAACTACAGTGCCAACAACAAGTATTGTGACAATAGCAGCAAACACTTTAATTTATGACAAGCGGCTGCTCTTTAGGCGTCGGGCCCACTAAGTACATAATGCTGAGTCCAAGCTCAACCTGTCAATAACACACAGATACACACACACACACAGATGCAGTCGCAAGCACTGAGTCACACATATTTACGCCTCTTTGAGGTTTATCTATAAGCTTTATTTAATACGTTTAATATCTAGAAATTTCATGTTTTATATTGATTGCAATGTTCTTTGGACTTTTCGACACTTGTTGACAAATATTTGCTCAAAAAGAGGGGATTTTTGCATTATCAATAGCAGTATAAACTTTTTTATTATATCTATTTGGGGCTCTGCTATTCCGGATTAGCCCAAGGGCTGCAGCAAATAACACTAGTTAGAAATTTAAGCAGCTCAAAATTGTCACTGGCATCAAAAAGCATGAAGAGCTTTTAAAGAACTGTTTTAATTTTATAATTTTTAAACTTAAATTTTATACGAATCGTATTTACCAAAGCAAATAGGTGGGTCCAGCTAGTGTTGGGAAACCCCGACTATAAAACACACTCTAATTTTTTGTTCTATTATTTTTATTTTTATTTATAATCTGATTCTGATAACAAGCCAATTTCACAACGGATTATTTATAAAACGATTTTGCTCAAAAATGACTAGACTGCGTTGTTATCAGTCAAAGTTTATACAAAGCTAATATGAAAGTTGCACTCGAGAGTTAAAAATATTAAAACTTTCAAATCTGTTATCGAAGTGAGTAAAAACAAAGCAAATAAAAACATCTAATGCCATAAGAAATTATACGAATAATATTTAATTTGTTAATAATAATTGGCTGCAAATTCCAAAATATTGAATATTTTTTTAGATTTATTTATTTTTTTTTTTTGTTTAAACTTAAAATAAAGCAGTACTTTTTTTTAAAGTTTATAAAATTAGCTGATTGTCATCGTTGATTGACACGTTGAAAATAAAAATATATTAATAAAACGAAAAAAAGCTTTAATCTTAAATTTTTAATTAAAGACCTGTCTGCAGCAGCGAAAATTATAGCCGTAACAGAACAGACAAACAATTAAATAGTATTGTGCTATGATATTACCCATACGTAAGATGGCGCCAGCGCAGGCTCACTAGATGGCGCCAGCAGTAACAACAGCTGTTCTGTTTTGCTACCACAACCAATATTATTACGGGCGTAACAAATGGCTGGTAGAAAAAATCGTTTAAAAACAATTTTTACCAGGCCTTTTTATTATTTACTATTTAATATTTGTTGTGAACAAACAAAGTATTAATTTAATTAATTTTCCAAGAAATTTTAAGTAACTAATATTGGGTTGATTACAAAAATTAATACAATAATAAGAAATTGACGACAATTTCTGTTGTTTTTTATTAGCTAACTACCACAACAAAATTGCGTTGAATATCACAAAAAAAAAAACCAGACACCGACAAAAAAGTACAACTTTACGTTTCTATGCACACACTGGTCATTACGGTTGTAATTAATTAATGCAGGCCTTAAAACTTAGAGAAATTAATTTTTCTAATATTTTTTAAAAAGCTTCCACAGACAAATATAAAAAGATGGCGTACGTTAAAGTCGGGCGCGGACAACTTTGGGATACCCTGTACCACCACATTGCAATCAAGTCCGATATATTGCTTACAAACTCCAAAAGATATTTCTTTGCCAAATAAACGAAACACAACGATTTTTGTTCAAAATACGTTTTTTTGACCGATTGGACCTATGGGAGCTATATGATATAGTCAACCGATTTTGATAAAATTTGGTACAGTGTTGAAGGTCTCTAAAAACTTCTGAATGCCAAATTTGGTTACAATATCTTCACAAACAAACGAAACACTACAAATTTTGTACAAAACACGATTTTTTGACCGATTGGTCCTATGGGAGCTATATGATATAGTCAACCGATTTTGATCAAATTTGGTATAGTGCTTGGGAACTCTAAAAAACTTCTTAATGCCAAATTTAATTACAATATCTTCACAAACAAACGAAACACAACGAATTTTGTACAAAAAACAAATTTTCGACCGATCGATCCTATGGGACCTATATGATATAGTCAACCGATTTTGATAAAATTTGGTACAGTGCTGGGGGTTTCTAAAAAACTTCCGATTGCCAAATTTGGTTATGATATCTTCATAAGCAAACGAATTATCCATCTAAAACTTTTGCTTTTTTTCGAGGTCCTCTGAAACACCCCTATGGGAGCTATATAATGTAGTCCCGATATCAAAAAAATAAAATAAACTTGTCTCCTATGGATTAATAAGGGATCTTATCTGAAAGTTTGGTTGCTCTAGCTCTTACCATCTCTGAGATCTAGGCGTTCATACGGACAGACGGACAGACGGACAGACGGACATGGGTATATCGACTTCTCTAGTCACTCTGATCATACTTTAGGTAACTTTGGGGGGTCTCCGACTTCTCCTTCTGTACGTTACATACATTTTCGGCTTGCACAAACACAATATACCCTTTGTACCATACGGTACAGGGTATAAAAATCGATTTTTTCATCAGCGCACCCGTGTGACTGTGTTCTGTTTTCAACGATATTTTTCTCATCACTAAGTGTGACCAAAGCTGTAGACAAAATTATAAGAACTTCTAAAAATGCATTTAAAAGTTTGGTCTGAGAACGCAAAATCCTTTTAAGCATACGCTTTACTATTAAGTTTACACGAAAAATTAACCTTCGTAAAAAAGTGTTTTTTAGGGTAATTTGGGGTCGAGAAACACGAAAATGGCATTCGTTTTTTTTCTTAAGCACCGTTTTAGAGATTTTTTCAAAAAACATGTTTTTGGGCCCTTTTTCAGTTGTTCCCAAATATATTGTTTTTTTTTTTTTTTTTTTTTTTTTGTTTTTGTATTTATTTTGCAAAATTATCAAAAATACATATATTTTTATGAATTGCAGGTTTCTTATTTTATGATCGCCTATCCAGCTTGTTTAGTTAGAGATGTCTTAGGAGTGTTAAGGAGTCCTGTCAATCAGGAGGCCATCATTTGGTCCGCTTTTCTGTCGGTCTTCTTGTCGTTTTCTTTCAGTTCGGCGCTTGTTGGAGCAGATTTTTAAAACTTCTTTTTTTAAGCCTTTTTATAGGATTTTCATTTGGGAGCCCTTTTGCCAGCCTATTACGATGTCTTTTTAGCCTTTCGTTGTAGCGGCTTGTGTGCTTATTTATCTGGAGTTCGACATACCATTCACACCCAGTAATAAGGCGTAAGGTCCTGTTCTGGAGTGTCTGAATACGTGAGCGACTCGAGCGAGCCGCCATACCCCAGATCTGGATAGCGTATCTCCAGGTTGGAACCACTACCATTTTATATAAGGCTCTTTGTTTTTTAGGTAAACACGAAAATGGCATTCGTTTTTTTTTCTTAAGCACCGTTTTAGAGATTTTTTCAAAAAACATGTTTTTGGACCCTTTTTCAGTTGTTCCCCAATATATTGTGAACAAAATTTTGTATCGACATGAAAGACGATTAGGTCGAAAGGTATTGATGGGCTCGTGTTTCTCGACCCCAAATTACCCTAAAAAACACTTTTTTAGGAAGTTTAATTTTTCGTGTAAACTAGTGTTATCTACATCTGAAATTATTTCGCAACAAAAAAATTTTCAAAATCTGTTGTACAGTGTTATTTGTTTTGGCGATTTATGTTGATATCTCTATTATTGTTGAAGTATTTTGCGGTTATCACCAATCCTATCAAGCTTTTCGGTCGCAACTTCGAGTTGTTATACACCATTTTACTAAGAATACTCTACAGTATTAGTTTTAAACTTCAGAAGATATACAGCCGTGCTCCAGAAAACGAAAAAAACAAAATGGACCATTTTATCCGGATTCGTTTTTGCGTGCTGCGGAAAACGAATTTTTTTTGTCGATATTTTCTTTTTTATGTTCGATAAATACGTATATTTTCCCTTTTTTCCGATAAATTCTAATGAAATTATTTTTTTTTGCTACAAAACAGCTGACATGGTTGCCGCAGCTCTGCACCATTGTATTACTACCTATATTTTGTGTACATTTAATTTTCATAAAAATATTGTTAGTTCTTTATAATTCCATTTTTTAAATAAAATTACAAAAAAGTTTTACTTCAGCAATAACATGCACGAACGCAGAAAAATATACGTTTTGGCTGTGATTTGATTTGAATCGGAAAAAAAAAAATGGTCAATAAATATTTAACTTCAAGTTGCCATAAATATAATCTCAGAATATCAAAGAATATTTACAAAATATTGTCAGTATAAAATTTTTACACTTTTAAACCTATTTTGCCGATATTTTTTAATTCCTCTAGAAACAAAACGTTCGGTTTCAAACCACATGATAAATTCGTTTTGGTAAAATTAGGAGCACCAAACATTCGGTTTCAAAACGAACCAGATTTTGGTATCCTCAACATGTTTTACTCATTTCCGTAGTAAAATGGCAATTTTTCATGGAACGGATTTCGAAATTTAAAAAAAAAAACATTTTTCGAAATTAAAAAAAAGTGTCTCTATCCATGCATGAAATTTTTCGAAATTTTTAGCAAAGTTTTAAAAAAATTCTATTTTGAACGTAAATTTAAAAATTTAAATAAAATTTGTAATACAGTATTTTTCATGGCTCGTAAAGTGCGATCGGTTGTTAGTGGTTGTTTATCAAAATCGGAGAAAATATCTGGAAATAATAGGAATTTTTGTAAAAAAAAATCGATGGGTCGTTCAATTATCTCCAGTTTAGTAAGAAAATAATCAAAATTAGTTTAGTACAACCAGAGATATTTGCTTTTAAGTAGAGCCATCTCGAGATACGTTCCATGAAAATATTTTTAACTTCATTTTGGATTTTAGCGTACTATTTTACTACGGAAACGGATCAAACATGTTGAGGATACATTTTGTTGTAGACTAGTGTTATTTATTGAATTGTTTAACTAGCCTTAAGTAGTTTAGTTATTAAGGTTTTTGCTCCCCATTTTACTGCTTAATTTATATATTACAAAACTGCATCTTATAATTTCAGACAACAAAATGCTAAATATAAGAGATGAAAAGCTTTCACTCCAAGCTGTAAATGCATATATATTGTTCATATACTAGCTTAAGAAAACTTGTAGGTACATTGAGGGAATAAGCAATAAATAACTAACGAACTCAATATACTTTTGACAGCCCGAAGGCCTTTCTTTCTTTCTTAATTTCTAATTAATTCTATATTGAAATTATATAAACAATAACGCTTAATAAATTCCTGTCTTTTGCTTTATGCAACTGCATGAGTGGGTAGAGCTTTTAATCGAGTCTAAGTTTACATAACATTTTTGCATATCAAAAAAAATAAATTTAAAAAATGGTTGAAGTTTTTCACCATATATGTACTTCAACTATAAGTTGTAACTAAATATACAAACAATATTTTGTATATCACTATCGGATAATTGTAATTAAAGTTATGGACTAAATTATAATATTTCCTAAAAAATTTACTTTGAAAAAAAGTTTGTTCTAAGATCGCAAAATCCTTTGGCCGATATACTATTTTATAATCGGCATTTGAAATCATTCTTATATTGGCTATTAGTGCTGGAGAAACATCGATGTTTTGCCAACATCGATGTTTTCGATATTTTTTAACTTCGATACATCGATGTTTTGATACATCGAAGTACATGTGGCGGCCATTTTTTTAATGCTTAAATTAATTCAGAGTGGGCCATATGTTGGTTTGGTTATACAAGGTGGCGCAAAAGAATTCATCCGATGTTGTTTGGCTCTTATTTTTTTTCTAAATGAAATTCCAAAATTGACCAAAAATGACCGGCTGAGGCCCAATTGCGTGGCACGTCGTCTGGTCGATGTTTCGGGGCTCACTTCGACGTCCTCGGCTACAGCGGCGATATTTTCGGCAGAACGGGCGCTCCGGGGCCGGCCACTCTTGGCAACGTCTCGTGTGGTCCCATACTCTTCAAGATTAGTGGCTAAACGGCGCAGTGTTTGCGCAGTTGGTGTCGGACGGCCGGGAAATCGGCGACGGAATTCGCGCTGCGCCAACACCACAGACGAATTGTTACGCAAAAAAATAGACACAATTATTCCGCGTTCTTGGGGAGTGTATCGCTCCATGGCTTATTCACTTGTATTCTGTATCTGTCTAGTCCACAAATGTCAAAACAGATTTGATATTGGCGGCCATTTACAAAAATGAGAGCATCTTCCAATAGGGTGATTTCTTTTGCGCCACCTTGTATAAGTATTTTCAAATAATAAAATGGTATTGACAAACAAACCAAGAGATAACTATATTTTCATAATATACATTTCAAAATTAATTACATTTCATAGAAAAATAAGCAAAGAATTAATAAATAACAATCAAAAGGTTATACAACGAAAGCAAAAGATAATACAGGCAACAAAAAAAAGTGGTGTAACTTGACAGGTGACAGGGCATCCCTTATGGATTTTGAGTAGCCGAATCCAAAGTCCAAAAAACTCCTTCACACATGGGTTATGGATAACCACCAAAAAATCCCATAAATCGAGATAATTTGGATATTATCTAAGAGCCCTTGGATCGGGGTTTTTTGGACTTCGGATTCAGAAGGGGTGCCAGTGTCACATGTAAAGTTTACACCACTTTTTTTTGTGAGCCTGTGAGTTATAAAAAAAAATGTTCTGTTCCAGCCAGAATTGCAGTATAACTATATTAATTTATTATTATAGTATTAATTTAAAAAAAAAATATTTAATTTTTTAATATTAATTTGCTTTAAAATACGTAGTATCTTCATTCTCTATTTCAACGGCAATGCAAGTCATAATTATTGCATTGTTTATACAAAATATTTCAAGAAATAAACATTGAGGAGTATTCATGTTTTGTATTTGTTTAATTTAGCACAACGAAACGTTTACCATTAGTAAACAAAAAACAGCTGATTATTGATGATAATTTCGATAAATTGCACATTTTGTTTCTAGAGACACCAACCAAAATATCTCACAGTTTTGGTAAGGTGGCGTTTTTCGTGGCTGCATCTGGTCCTTTTACATATATTGTTTTTACTTTGGCGTTTAAAATCGGAAATCATTTTAGCCAATTTGTATGGGAGCAGAAAATTCGTCACACAGAAATTGTATGCTTTTTAACGTTTATTTAAAGAAATGAGTAATTATACCCTTTAACGAAGATATATATAAAGTATACGCATTCTTAGTCAGCATTGACAACCAAGTCGATATAGCCAAGTCTGTTCGAATGAACAAAAAGATCTCAAGGAACCCGCTTGTCTCTTCGGGTGGACCGAAAATATTGAGAAAATAATTAACAAGGATAATATATATAATAAAAAAATGTACAATTTATCTACCTCAACGCAAACTATTTTATACAAATATAAATAACTATTATTCAACTATGTTTGAATAAAAAAAACTTTTTTTCAATTTCGAGTATGCAATTAAAAATTAGGAGACTCCAAAAAAAATACGTAAATGCAGTGCAGCCTTAAATAGAATGACTTTCTTGATTTTATTCCATTAATTTCGATATTAGAGTGTAAAAATTAAAGAGAGTAAATGGTGTGTTTTGACTACATTTTTCCACTTTTCTTTTTTAAAAAAATTGTTGCTGTTCCTTGTACTACAAACGTGCGAAAAAAAAAAAATCGGTTACTTCTATCAGTCATTGTTATCGAACAATGTTATTCACAATAAGAACGTAAGATATTCGAGCACGAAAAAAAAGAGAACAATTTTATTCGGATTCGTTTTTGTGTGCTCCCAAATCCGAATTTTTTGCTGTCGCTATCTGCTCATATTTCCCTTGCTCATTGTTAGCACAGCTTTCCTTTTACTAAAAAAAAAGCTAATCCTTTTACAAAGGAAATTTTTTTTATGCAGGACATGAACTATTTAAGCAAGACATGAACATTTTTTTATGCAAGACAACGACCATATAAAAATTCGGTTTGAGTTTGATTCAGAAAAAAATAATTAAAAATATTTATCAATAACTATTTAACTTGTAATTGGCGTAAATAGAAACTAAGAATATCAAAGAATAGTTAAAAAATTATTTTAGTTTAAAAAGCGTAAACTTTTCAACCTATTTAGCCAATTCGTTTTAATTCCTCTTGCAACAAAGCATTCGGTTCAAACCACATGAAAAATTCGTTTTGGGGAAATTGCATGCACCAAACATTCGGTTTCTAAACGAATCCGAATAAAATGTTCGGATTCGTTTTCTGAAGCATGGCCGATTATAGTTTTTTTCTGAAATTTTATGGAAATTTCCTAAATCAAGTTTAATCGATATACGTGGGACAAATGTGAGCTACAAATTTTGCTATTATAACGAGAAAATATCAATGCACTTGAAAATAATTTGTAACAAAAGTTATTTTATTAAGCAGAAGTTTAACTGTATTTAAAATTTTCTTTTTGTAAACAACAAGCTTTGTTTGAATCATATCATATTTAATCGATGTATAGCGTTGATCATATTTTATCGATGTATAATGGTATCGATAGGATTCTTGATGGTGAGTGTTGAGGAAGAAGAAGTCATATTATTTAGAGTTGTTGAAATATTAAAGCGTTGGTTAAATATAAGTTATTGAATTATGTTAAATAAAAAGTTTTGTTTAAAAAGGCTTTTAATTTAAGGGGAAGTTCTTTTAAATTTGGCCGAAAAGTAGCCGAATTTTGGCAAATATTTGTGGCATGATAAAAAGACATACAAACTTACTGTTTTGATTGTTAAATTCGATTTTTATTGTACAATAATTGGACATTTTTATCTCGACGAAATTCAAAATGGCGGCTCTTGTTTACCTCTGCACGCAGAACATCGTTCCCGTATTTCAGTTCTCCAGCCTCTTGTAGTGAGCTGAAATGAAAAATGTTTTTTGTTTATTGAAATTAATGTAATTCTCTATGCCTTATACTAAATCAGAATGAGTTTTGCCGAAAAATTAACTGAAATATAAACGTTCGAAAAAAAATTTTGTTTTTTCACTTTTTTTGTGATTTGACCTTGCTTAAAATCAAGAATTTAACAATTTTTCATGTATATTGTTAGTATAAACCACACAAAAAATTATATCCTTTCAAACATGCTTTAAATAAAGGGAATAGAAACAATAGATCAAGAGCTGTGCTTGAAATTCTGATGAAAAACATGGTTACGAGAAAACGCCTTTAAAGTTTTTAGAACGTGCCTCAGCGCGCGCGACTTGGTTGCGTTCAAGACGCTCTATTTCTATAAATATCGATCGCATCGAAAAATTCTTTCGTACACGATAGATTTTCTCGACCAAATTTGAAAGAATCTCTGCTTAATTTCTTTAAAATTTAAGATGTCTAAAATAAAGTACTGTGCCTTTGAAAGTTTTCATTCGGTAATTGACTAATCTTATCTCATGCCGACCCACTACTAACAGTGCAACTAAGAAGTTAAACTCAACTTTTATTTATATCAAAAAAGCAACATCTCTTAAATTTTATCTTTAGTGTACCAAACGAAGCTGGCATATTGTTTTAAAAAATTTCATAAATATATAATATATGAATATTATTTTGAATATTTCCAAGCATGCTTGCACTTTACAAACATTTCTTTCATAAAAACTTTTTTATTTCAAAGTACTTATTCACATCTCTAGTGTTATAAAGTTGTAAACCAGATTTTAAAAATTAACTGCAAACAATTTTAATTGAAATTTTTTTCTTGGCATACCACATACCGTTAGTTTATTAATATTCACAGTAACTAACGTTGCACAGTGGCACGGAAGCCAAAAAAACGTTGCAAAAATCATATTTTCTAAACCAATTGAGATATTTTTATGAATTAAATTGTAGTTGAAAGAAAACTCTTTAAGCTTTAAAATAAGTACCCATACATTGTGATACGATCTGAGAGCTGCGCAATATGTTGTGGAAGTTGGATTTTGTTGCCTGTGCAACATTTCCCATTGAAAAATACGTAATTACGTAATTTTCTAAACCAATTGAGATATTTTAATGAATTAGATTGTATTTGAAAGAAAAATGTTCAGGCTTTAAAATAAGTACTCATACATGGTGATATGATATCCGAGAGCTGCGCAATATGTTGCGGAAGTTGGATTTTGTTGCCTGTGCAACATTTCCCATTGAAAATATGTAAGTACATATTTTTTCATTTATAAAGAAATTTTGATGATATGTTTTTTTGCTCATAATTTTATATTTCAGTCAATAAATTTAATGTAACAATGCTTTTTTATTATAATATATTATATAATTTGTCTTATCAGTAGTTTTTTGTAAAATAATCATCCACATTTACATTTGAAGGAATATCTAAATGACTTAACATTTCATTTGAATAACTAGTACTTGTTAATTCTGTATTGGATTTCACATGTCTAAGGGATGCAACTAGTGGATCTGAAGAGGCTGCCAACATATTAAAAAGATCCTCGTTTTCACTTGATCGTGATATTTTACATGTATTCATAGCTCTGAATTTTTTATAATCCTTGTTTCTCGATTCCTGGGCTTCTTCTGACATCTCCCCAATGGGTAGGCAATGATATTCAATTATAGTTTGGCCATGTGCCAAAATTTTGTGAAGCGTGGGAGTCAATTTTTTTCCTGGATATTTTTCCATTAACAGCTCTGCAGTCTTAGTGGCATATTCACCAAATTTGCTGCCGTTAATTTTTTCCTTGCAGTTCAAAATATTCAAAATAACACCCAATCTTTTGATAATTTCATCATCCACTTCAGTTATTTCTGATGTAACTTTGTTTTCTGCAAAGAATTTTCGGGATGAGTTTCCATCGTTTGTGTTACCATATCCATATTTGGGAAAGTCGACTCTCAGTCCAAGTCGAGTGAAGAAATCGTCTTGAATTTTTTTTTTCCTGGTATTTTGTTTTTCTCTTTCTGGTGTGTTGTCTTCAAAAGATTCGTTCATTTGCGGAAGAGTATATGCAAGCTTCAAAATAAACTCCATGCAACTAATTCTGGCATGCAATGGTGAAATACCAAATTCCAGATTTCCCTCTTCAATTAAGGAATTATCCAAATTTTGAAAATCCTTTTGTGTTTTCTTGCAAAAAGCGCATGCCAAGGTCGATTTTGTGTGTTCATTGAGAACCTTGCCGTCTACCATTGTTAGGAAAAATTCATATTTCACAGAAATGGTTGTTCCTTCCTTGATTTCTAATAATACAGGCCTTATGTCTTCAATCTGCTTCTTTATATCGGTTACTGTAGACCTGATTATCTCCGAAGATTCCTTGGCGTATTTGAACAATATCGGGCGACAATAGTGAACTGATGAAGGGCGCGGATTTTTCCAATGTTCCAATGTTTCACTTTTTAGTCGTAGGGGGACAACAGAAGCCATGAACATGTTCGCATCTGTAACTCCTTCATCATCTGTGGCTATTATTTGCTTGTAAGCACTTTGGCCAGTTTTCGTGTTTCTTAGTAAATTTTTCTCGGGAGTATTTAGCGTCTAGCCACTTTGTTTTTGTTTGGGCAAAAATTAGATTAAGTTTGCCTTTCTCCATATTTGTTTCCTCAACTTTTAGTTCTTTTCTGATGGCCGAAATGAATTCATTCGCGCTTTTGGAATTGCTGAACAATTCAAATAATTTTACGTTTACCAAAGACATCGTTACACTTATAAAATCAATGCTTGCGAATTATATTTAAAAATACGTTTCACTGCAATGTGTGTTCTTATAAAGTCAAAACAAAACTATGATGTTTCTGAAGTATTCAGGCAATATATACAAATTTTAAGCCTATAGCCAGAAAACGTGTAACAGGTACAAATTAAATTGCATTAAATGTTTTAAAACTACCTGGAAACACAAAAAAAAAAAAAATTGGGATGATTAATCCTTATTTTTTATGTCACAGGTAGGCTTTATTTTATTGTAAAGTGAAAATATAAGCAATCAGTTCTAAATTCAGTGGCTGCATCTACTGCGTGTTCTTCTTCTTATACCTGCGTCAGAATATTTTGGAGTTGGGTTTCTGGACTTTTACTGGCCTTACAGCCAAATATGCAAATTTATGCAGTCAATTTTTATAAAGCAAGTAAATAAATTAATAACAAAACCATTTATGTTAAATTGAAAAAATGAAAAAATATGGAATATAAAATATTTTCTTTCAAAGTTGAAAAAGTGGTCCAAATATAATGGTTCAGTTAAACGGAAGTATTGAAAAACCCAGAAAACAAATGAAGTCATTTTTTTTTTCTTATATGTTTAAATTTCATGTACCTTTTTATAGAAACTAAGAAAATAGGGATTGGTTGCGTAGTTTTTCCACAAAACAATCTTAAACACGAATTTTTATTCCAAAAATTGCGATATTTTTCAAAGTTGAAAATATACTCCACTTTGAGCGGCTGTAGCAACTAAACTATTCATCCGAATTGACTAAAATTTGTATTTTCTTGATCCCTGGGAAATTCTAAATCAGATGCATGTATTACATTTAAAAAATGGTTACATCGCAAAATCGATTTTTGCAACGCTTTTGCGGCTGCCGTGCCACTGTGCGTTGTGCAACATGGTGAGCTACCATGAGAACTTCATCATGTGTTCCAGGAAGTTGAAAGAATTTCACAGAAATTAAAAAAGTTTAGTATAGAACTTTGAGCCACATTAAACGTTCTAAAGCCAAGCACTTGACACATCTCGATTATATCAATTTTACATTAAACTTAACTAGGTCAAGAAACTGTTGGAGCTGTCATTGACAAATGTCAGCGAAGGTATCAAAATAAAGACCAACGCGACAAATCTTTAACATAATTATACCCTGTACCTATAGGTACAAAGGGTATACTAGATTTGTGCAATGTATGTAACGGACAGAAGGAGGCGTGGCAGACCCCAAGTCCTTTATACCAAAATGCTTATCATAACCTCGGGTAGCGATTGAGCCATGTCCGTCCGTCCGTCCGTCCGTCTGTATGAACGCCTAGATCTCGGAGACTATAAGAGCTAGAGACACGGAACTTTCCCAGCTGATGCGCATATTTCCTAAGCAGATGAAGTTTCTTGAATCATGTCAATATCTTTCCTCGTTCCCCCGCAGTAGAGTTTTGCGGTTTTTAGCCACACCGTTAAGTATTTTCACCTGAATTTTAACAGAGCGATGCGTTGTAGCTACATGCATCTATGTGTAAAAAATTAACAAAATCGGACAAATACAACAGAAGTTATAGTCAAAAATGTGCAAATTTCACCACCCTTGCCTATAAACTGCGTCAATATTTGACTCTACGCAATTATGGCTACAACTGACCTAGAATCACAATTTTTGGTAAGCTCATTCATGTGGCTCTAATGAACAAATCCACATCCAAATTTTATCGATGCGGTCCCCCCACCCCCCGCAATCCATTTACCGTGTTTTCTCCCACACCCCTCAACATACCAACTTGAAACTTACCCAATATAATTAAAATAGCTTCTTTGACGTAACTTTCGATTTTCATCAAAATGGGTAAAAATTTAGGGAACTTATAGGTATAAATATCGATTTTCACCAAAAATAAATAAATTCCAATTGGAAAGTTCTTAGATGGAATATGCAGGAAAAATTTTTTTGACACAAAAGGTACAGGGTATTCCACTGTCGGGCACCGCCTCGACTGTACCACATTTTTTTTATCTGCGATTTTTTCGCTAAGTTAATAGTAAATAAAAGCGGGCTACTGACAATTTAGTAGAACTTTTGTAGATGATTTATTTGTGTGAGCACACAAAAAGGCTGTTGACGCCATTATTTAGCCCTGCTGCCACCCAAATAGAGATACGCAGATTCCCAGCTATCTACAACAGCATTTCGACACTGCCAGGTTGAGACGTTATGCGCACTCATCAACATTTGCTTAGGGATTTAGATACGCTTTAGAGATATAGTACTAATGTCTAATGCTGGTATAAAATGATCCGGCACGGCAATCTATGTTAGAAAAAATTAAGCGTCTAAGCGGCCGTGTCAGTTGCCCCAAAGCGCGGAAATACCAAAAAAAAAAAAAAAAAAATAGAAAAGTTAACAAGTGAAAATCTCGGAAAATTTGTGCTAGGCATGGAAATAGGCTATCAGTGTATTATATTTTCAAGAAAAACCAGAATTCCTTGTGCAAAGTAAAAGAAATTTAGCACAAATTTATTAGGCATAGCTTGTGGCAGGCATTTATTTTAAGACTGAAGCAATTTTTAGGCTTAGTTAGGTGTGTATTAAAAATTTAACAAAATGTTACTCAACGTTTTCAATTCGGGCATATTTCAAAAAGAATATCGTCATCAACTATTGGTAACATTAAGCGGTATGTTTTATGATGTAACTATGAATATAAACTAATTGTTTAGATAAATTGTGAAATAATGTGTGTGTGCTAGATTTGTGAAATTAACTTGGGATACTTGGGAATTTAGTGCAGAGCTCAGTGTTTTTTAATAAGATGAAATACCATACATATTTCAAACAGCGGTTGTTTCGTTTTGCATTTTTAATTGAATTGTGAGAAAATGAATTTTTGCGAAATCTCATCGATTTCATTTCAAATAGTATTGGTGTAATTCACTAAAATCATAAATTTTGTTTTTAGTTACATGTGCCGGTTTCGGTCTTCATTTTCTATAGAATTTTGATGAAATGAATTTCCCTCAGTCAAACTTCGCTATAAACAACTCCTCTAAAACGAATTTTTTCATGTTATAAATTTTTTATTTTTGTTCAAAAAATATTTCCATTTACGTTTTGCGACGATGCTTCTTACATATTTTTGAGATCGCTGAATCTGTATCTGAAGCTCAAAACAGTGACTTGCTGGGGATTTTTTGAACTCGGATTTGGATACAGCGTCCCCAAAAACATGTAGTAACCATGCTCTGACCTCCGAGCCCAAGAATCGATTTTTTGTGGTATGGCTATATCTTAACCTCAAAAAATACCACCAAATTTTATTTCGCGAACAGTTTTCTGGTAATGTTTTTTATATGTTTTTGGGGTCGCTAAATCCGAATCTGAGGTCAAAAAACCTCAGCAGCTCAGGTTTCTAAAAAATTGTCACAACTTTTTATTTTGATTTTGCTACGCTTACCTTTTCGAGGCAACATTGCGTATACACTATTTTTTTATGTATCATAATTTTTGATTGCATCCTAGAAAAAAAAATATTTTTTTTTTATTTAATACCGTTAAGGTAATACCGTTAATGGGATATCCCAAATGGGATTTTTTTTTTTTTATATAAAGTTTTGCGATTCCGTGCGAAATATTTCGAACTGCTTAGACCCCTATAATTATTATTTTTTTTTTTTTTTTTGTAAATAATTGTTTCTTATATACCTAAAGTTTTTTTTAATTTATGCTTGTGTTCCGTTTATGATCATTATTTTTTTTTGTATTCAAAATACGAATCAGAATTTTTTTTTTGTAACTCTTCTTTAAGGCCCTTCCATATATAGTGTAAATGTAAATCAAATCAATTTTATGTAAAACTGTTAAAAAAAAATAATGCGAAATTTTTTACTTTTTTAAATAAAATTAAAATTACATATTTTCAAATTTTAATTTTTTTTAAAAGATGTCAAAAAATATAAAAATTTTTAATAAATACATACTCGGGATTTGTGACCCTATGCTCCTCATAGTAGTGACAGGATTTAATATATAAGTACATATTCGGAATGTTTTTTTTTTTTTTTAAGTTTGTTTACAATCTGTCTTAAAACAATCAGTAAATGATATAAAAGTAATTAAACAATAACAGGAACAGCTAGTCTCCATTGAGACAAGTGGCTATGTACAAACTAGTGGTTATTATATCATAGGTAGTCAGAAAAAATATGTTAAGGAATATATATGCAGGATTATATGCTGGAAGAAATTGTTTAAATTCGTAGGTTTTGGAAAGTATAATATATCATAATAAAATATATCGGTTATCGTTACTGTGGCCTCGCAAGAAATTCGATGGCTAAAAAAATATATTTTTTTTTTAAATATTAATGACAACTTAGCTAAAAAAATGGTTCAAAAATATTCAGTATCTTAGTCACAATTAAATAAAAAATGAAAAATACGAAACAAAAAAAACCGAAACGCTTCAAGCTTATAAAATTCAATATTCACAAAATTTTTTGTAGACCTCTAAATCGATATATATATGTATATTAGGGTGGGTCAATTTTTTTCGGTATAAAGGCTCACAGTGATTTTGATTCTTTGGCTCATTCTAAGCTACTTTGCCCAAGAAACTATGGGTCTAAAATGAATTTCGAGTCGCCCACTTTTTCAAAAAAGGTTTTTTTTTTCAAAATATTCAAAAATCAACTTAGATATTGCATTGGAAAAAAAATGTCTAAAAATGATGTTAAGCTTTAAGCTGAAAGAAAATTCTTTTACCAACATTTTGAGTCTAAGATCTTAAAAATCGCTTAATAATTGTAGATGTTATGGAACCATGTACGGAAATTGCAATCTTCACTTTTATATGAAAAAAAAAATGTTCACCAAAATTTTTTTATTTGCATTCACTTACGTCTTCACGAATTTGTATGCAGCTGTAGCCGTGATTTTTCGTTCATAACACCTACAATTCTCAAGCGATTTTTAAGATCTTAGACTCGAAATGTTCGTAAAAGAATTCCCTTTCAGCTTAAAGCTTAACATAATTTTTAGACATTTTTTTTCAATGCAATGTCTAAGTCGATTTTTGAATATGTCGAAAAATAAACCTATATTGAAAAAGTGGGCGAATCGAAATTAATTTTAGACCCACAGTTTCTTGGGCAAAGTTGCTTAGAATGACCCAAAGAATCAAAATCTCTGTGAGCCCCAGAAAGTTTTTTCGGCTCCATACAAATTGACCCGCCCTAATGTATGTATATATATTTTAAATCGTTGGGAGCAGTTTTTTGTTCCTTATTCAGCTAGGCCACTTGATTATTTCAGGCTAAAATTTCCAAAATTTCAAATCAATTAAAAAAAAAATTGTACCCAATGTAACATTGATCTTCAAGACACGTGCAATTTGGCTAAAAAGATTTCTCAGACTGAAGATCTACGTTGCTCTGGTTACAAACCATTTATAGATGTTAAATAGATTTACTGTGACGTCCTGATCATTTTGGTATACAGATTGTGGGGTCTACTCGTTTCCTTTTTAACTTAATATACCCTTGAGCTGAGCAGGGTATAAAATTTCCCTTACAAGTTCCATAAAGGCCATTAAGAAAAATGTGGTACAGTCGAGGCGGTGCCCGACAGTGGAATACCCTGTACCTTTTGTGTCAAAAAAATTTTTCCTGCATATTCCATCTAACAACTTTCCAATTGGAATTTTTTTTTTTTTGGTGAAAATCGATATTTATATCTATAAGTTCCCTAAATTTTTAACCATTTTGATGAAACTCGAATGTTATAACAAAGAATTTATTAAAAGTATACGGGGTAAGTTCAAGTTGGTATGTTGAGGGGTGTGGGAGAAAACACGGTAAATGGATTGCGGGGGGTGGGGGGACCGCATCGATAAAATTTGGATGTGGATTTGTTCATTAGAGCCACATGAATGAGCTTTGTGATTCTAGGTCACTTGTAGCCATAATTGCGTAGAGTCAAATATTGACGCAGTTTATTGGCAAGGGGAGGTGAAATTTGCACATTTTTGACTATAACTTCTGTTGTATTTGTCCGATTTTGTTCATTTTTTACACATAGATGCATGTAACTACAACGCATCGCTCTGTTTCAGGTGAAAATACCAAACGGTGTGGCTAAAAACCGCGAAACTCTACTGCGGGGGAACGGGGGAAGTTATTGACATGATTCAACAAACTTCATCTGCTTAGGAAATATGCGCACCAGCTGGTAAAGTTTCGTGTCTCTAGCTCTTATAGTCTCCGAGATCTAGGCGTTCATACAGACGGACAGACGGACGGACGGACATGGCTCAATCGCTACCCGAGGTTATGATAAGCATTTTGGTATAAAGGACTTGGGGTCTGCCACGCCTCCTTCTGTCCGTTACATACATTGCACAAATCTAGTATACCCTTTGTACCTATAGGTACAGGGTATAAAAATCTGCAGCATACTTTTAGGTGCAAGCGGTAAATTTGTGTAATAATTTAGAATATAAATCTAATTGTGATTGGTCCGTAAGAAATTCGACTTTTCACTATGAAGTTCATAGTAGGAACTCAACCTGGAAACCGTTGACCTCCAGAGACACCGTAATAGGCTGTCAAAAGGGATCCCTAATGAGAATTCAATAAAAAGGCTCAAAAAATAAGTTTTAAAAACCTGATTCAATATGATATGAACTGAATCTCCAGCTAAAGATGGCCGTTAATGTTGAACAATTCTTAGCCTTCTGATGGGTACACCGCTGTGGCCCCTCTTATGATATCTCCAGCTAATCATACTGGCAATCAAAAATTAGAAAACTGCGTTATATAAAAATTTATGTATTTTTGATTATTTGCATTATAGAACATGAAAAAAAAGTAATTTAGATTTGTCTCTTTTGATGAAATTTAATATCTCAATTTAACTTCTAATTCGTCGATACTATCTATAAATAAATATAAATTTTATTCATGCATTCATTGCAAAAAATAAAAATACGAGAAGCGTATTTCAAAAATTTTATAATTTACATTTTTGTGCTTAGATGAAAATTTATTAAATAAAATGGATTTAAATAATGCAATAATCGATAACGTCCACAAATTGAAATAAGTCCGATTTTTTCTTGTGGCGGTAAGACTCAGAACTGTCACCAACAACTCTTTAAAAAAAAAAAATATATTATTGAGAATTGTGTTGGTGTTCAAAAAATGGATTATGCCAACGTTTTGTTGTTTATTAGGCTCACATTAGCGTTGCTTAAGGTTTTGGTGGCTTTAGCTTGTCTTTACAGTCTAATACTCTTATATGCGGGAATTTGATCAGATAACAACATGAATCGATAAACTTCAGCTTCAGCTATTTATGGTCTCTTAGATCTAGGCATGCCTAGAAGCAGATATAGAGACGAACATGGCTCAATCAATTTCCAAAGTAATGCAAATTATTTTGTTGGCAACAACTTATGTTTTTAGATTAAAGATACAGGCAGGAAAAATGATGTAGCAAGTAGAACGTTAAACTTTTGTTCTCTAGTGTAATTTGATTTTAATTTTTATTAAGCTTAACAGCTGTTCGTTTAAGTTCATTCTGCAGTACTTGATGCTTGTTTAGGCTCAATTAGGCTTTTCCAAGCTTAATTTGGCTTATTTATGCACAATTAGCATACGCTTAACCTTAGGCCTTTAATGAGTGGGAGTATTCAAACCCAAAACAGTCAATCTTTGCGTATATTTTGCTTTTTTGAAAACTCACTCTGTTACAATAAGCTTATGGCAATGAAAGATTAAAGGCACATCCTAGTTATGCCAGACTTTTACATATTTCATTTTTAAATAGTCCAATCATAAATCCCAAAGCAAAAATAGATTGATTTCAATATTTGGCCAGCCTGAGGCACTTTATTAGTCAGCAAAAAAAAAAAAAAAACATAAATATATACATATAGTACATAACAATAAATCGCAGTCATGCCAACTCAGCCCAAAATGTGCTCAATTTCTCATGCTTCTCTTTTCATATATCGCGCATAAAAACATAAATCCCTTAAGTATATACTTGAATCATATCCTATATAATGCATAAACTCAATACACAAATCTTAAATTTGTATGTAAATTGTAAAAACACATACGGCAGTAAAGTACGAATGATTGATTTTAAGAACAGCATACTTTATATAGATCCACAAACGAGGGCAGTATGAAAAGTTTGCGGCCTAAGATATATGTATCGTTTTATTAATTTTTAGCTTGCAAAAAAAACTTTACTGGTTAGTTCTGATAATACATTTTCTTTCTGCTCAAATTGAGGCAGTTGTTTTTATTCAAAAAACTTCAAGATAGAATTGAAAAATTGAAAATTTTCTAAGTAGAATAAGATTACAAAAACATGTTCATAGTAGTAGCTGATAGATTGTAAGAAAGCTTACTTACTGTTAAATCTCCTAACCAAGTTGATACTGCTGGCGCCATCTAGCGGACTTGCACTGGCGCCATCTTACGTAAAGCATGAGTAAAATCATAGGACAACACTGTTTTGTTTGTTTTATCTGCGTCCACCTTGTACCTTATTTTTATATGAAGTCTGTTCTGTTACAGTTGTGGTTTTCGTTGCTGTATACAGGTCTAAATTTTGAACTATAAAGAGCTCAAAAATTGACTATTCAAACCCGCTACCGGGATAAGAAGGGTTTTAACATATGATACTTAGGCCAGGGCAGCTCCTCGTAGTTGGGGAAAAATGCCTGCAAAAGATTTCGTTCTTAGTCTTCTAATGGAAATTACATTGACAAGATCTGTTTTAAAAACACAGAAGAATTCAAAGCCGATTGTCACTGATGTAATGCACTTTTGTTATGCTATGTTTACATTGGCGTCATAAGGTCATATTCTGGCTTTATAAATTTGACATTTTTGTATGTAACTTTTGCATTACTCAATCGATTGTAAAATCACCTTTTAACAAAATTTGATGTTCTTAGATTCTTCGTTGTAGATCATGGTAAAGCAGGGGCGGATTTAAGGTAGAACATCTGAGTTTCTTGGAAATTTGAAACATATTCTATGTTCTACTAAACAAGAATTTTCTTTGTGAATGAAATGTGGAACATTTATTGTTACCATTAAGTACCAGTACCAGTATTTTAACATCAAAGTCAAGCAGGGGTGGATTCAAGCTAAAACAGCTGATTTTCTGAGAAGAAATTTTAAACATGTTCTATAATGCACTGCTTTGTTGATACTACTCAACGAGAAACCTCACGTCACTTGTTATTCAATAATATATATACATATACAATAATATAACAAAAACAAATTATTCTTTGATTAAACTTATTAATTTTACAAAAGACTCAGTAATTCTCTTGAAAAGTTAATATAATGCACCCTTTAACTTATTCGTTTATTAAATTACCATTTTTTTTTACCAGTCAAAATAAATAAGTAAAGTCATTCACTAAATTATTTATATATTAACGATTTTTCTGATAGCTTAGGTATCGATTGTAATTTAAAAATAAAATGAAATAACTATTTAATGCTCTTTTGTATTAAATTAAAAAAAAAGACATCTTATTATGGAACTAAAAATTGTTATTTATTATAAAAAAAAAAAGATACACTAAAAAACATTTTTTTTATTTTTATCAATTACAATTAAAAAAAATAAAATAACTATTTATTGCTTTTTGTATCAAATTAAAAAAAAAATCTTATTTATGGACCTAAAAATTTGTTAATATTAATTAAATCTAAATAAATAAATAAATATTGATAAACAAAAAAAAAATGTATAAAAAAATATATTTTTTTAACTTTGTAATACAATAACAAAAACAGTTATCTAAAAAAAATTTTGATTTTTTTTGTAAATCAATCTATTTTGTTTTTTTAATTTAATCAATTATTATTTTTTAAAAATTAAATAACTATTTATTGCTTTTTAGTATTAAATTAAAAAAAAAAATTTTTATTGACCTACAGTAATTAAATAATAACACTAGTTTACAAATTTTAAAAAATAATAAACCGATTATGATAAAATTTGGTACAGAGATTGAGAACCCTAAAAAACTTTCAAATGTCATATTTGATAACGATATCTTTTTTTGGTTGTTCTTTTGAAATTTAAAACAAATGGACTTTTTGTACTTTTTACAAAAATTCCGATTACATAATTCGATAATTTTTCTCCGATTTTGATAAAAAAACATCTTATTTTCTTCGTAAAATTTTTTTTTAAATTTTTAAATTTACGTTCGAAATAGAATTTTTTTCAAAAAATTTGCTGGAAATTAGGAAAAATTTCATATGAATGGATAACTGACGACCAAACCGTAAATTTGACAGAAATATGTTCCAAATATGATCGATGAGTAATTCAATTATCTACAGTTCAGTAAAAAAAAAAAAAATTTGTACAGACATTTAGACATTTTTTTTTTATTTGGAAAAAGGTTTTTCTCGAAGTATCTCGAAATCCGTTCCATGAAAACCTTTTTTGACTTCATTTTCGGTTTTTTTTTTGGTTTCTAAAAGAATTTTTTTTTAATTTTTATAATACAATAAAAAAAATAGTTTTCATAAAAAAAATAATTTTTTGATTTTTTTGATTTAATATAAATTTTTTAAAAAAATAAGGAGCCCTGTAGAATCCGAATCCGGGGTCAAAATTGGCCCATCACGTCAGGATTTTGAGCTATTTGATGGCATGTACCCGAAAAACGGCGTTTTCTCCTACTTTTGAGGTTATGGAAAAAATTTTTGTGGTCGGACTCGGATTTTTCGTTGCAAATTACTTCGGAAATGACCCTTAGCTTTCCAACAACTAAACCATGTTGACCTGTGGAATTAACATTTATTGTATTATTTTTCATTAATTTATGAAAATTATGAAATAATTATTCAAGATCACTTATTATTTAAAAATCACGAAATAAATATTACTATTTAATATTTATAATACAAATTAAAGTCATAGTTAGAATAAACTGCACTAGATTCCCGAAACGTTCGTGTTTCTAATGGATACGCCACACCTCTGTCAAACCGAATTGTGACGTAGTGTAAACGCAGCATAAACACACATTTCGTAACTAATATCTTTAACTTACTTTTGACCATCCATGTGTCAATTTATAAGAATACGAGAAGCACAAAAACCCAAAAACTGTTTAGTCAACCCTCGCTGCCTTTAAGCGCAAAGTTTACAGCTTAAATAGGTTCAAAGTAATGGTAATAGTTGGTTGGCACTCACTGTGCTGTGAGTAGACGTAGTGTAGTGTACACAAAAGTTGATAAAATTTCTTGTGCTGCTTGCACTGCTCCTCATCTCTCCGTAGTGACACTGCTTACCTTCTGCCATGGCATTGCACTTGGCTGGTTATCACCCATGTTGCCCAGACTGCAGTCGGCAGAGGAAACACCGCTCGATTTTGTGATCGATGTGAATCAGGCCTCCTGGCTGGGCGCTGTCATTAGCATAGGTGGCTTTTTGGGAAATTTTCTATTCTCCACTATAATGAATCACTTTGGACGCAAGGTGGCACTTTACGCTTTGGCGCTGCCCCATACGGTTAGTAATGTGGCACAAACAAATTAGTTGGGTTATGCCCAAATTAATAGACACACATACATTTTGCAGTGCCTTTGGTTGATCTATTATTTTGCACAATCTGCGGAGTGGCTTTACGTGGCGCGCATTTGTGGAGGTCTAACCGGCGGTGGGCTGTTCATGGTGCTGCCAATTTTCATTGGTGAAATAGCGGACAACAGGTAAGAGCGGAGTTGGCAGTTTGGCAGTCTGATTGATGTTTACCTCGACATTGATATTTTGCTTAGCGTGCGTGGTCGTTTGGGCAGCCTCATGCCGCTGGGCATTAACACGGGCATACTGATAGGCTTTATCGTCTCCTCGCATGTGCCGTATCATATCATACCAATTGCAACGCTGGCGCTGCCGCTGCTATATTTAGTGCTAACGACACGCTTCCCTGAAACCCCACAACACTTGCTGCAACAAGGCCGTGTATCGGAGGCGGAGCACGCCTTGAAATTCTATCGTAATTGTGCGGAACCATTGGAGAAGGAGCAACAGCGCACATTCCAAAAGCACTTTGATGAATTACGACAGGCCGTGCTGCAGCAGTCCAAGGATGCAGCCAGCGGTGTGGGACGACTGACACGCAGCGATTTCTGTAAGTCATCAGCTGTTGGAATTCCACAAACTCGAATTGATTTAATTAAGTTGGTTTTCGAAAATTGTTTTAGGCAACAAACGCGCTGTCAAGGCATTGAGCACGGGCTTGGTGCTGATGATAGCCAACATATTTACGGGCACCTTTGCCTTCATCAATTATATGTCCAGCATCTTCGCTGCCGTGCACACACAATTGGAGCCCAACACGAATACTATAATCATAGGTGCCGTGCAGATAATTGGTACGCTGTTCTCTATTTATTTAGTGGATCGTTTTGGACGCAAGATTCTGCTCATCATTTCATGTGCGGGCAGTGGCCTGGGCACAGCGGCCTTTGGCATGTACGCGTTTTTTGCCGAGGAAACTAATGCGGATTTAACGCCCTACTCCAAGTGGCTGCCGGTTACCATCATGGCATTTATTATATTTCTAACCAATGTGGGCACTACCTCGGTTAGTTTAATAGTGCTGGTGGAGATCTTGCCGCAGAAAATACGCAGAGTGGCCACTAGCATGTGCTTGGCTTTTCTAAGCATATTTGCTTTTATATCGCTTAAGGCTTTTCCTCTAATGATGTTTTATCTGGGAATGGCTGCCACCATGTGGCTATGTGCATCGGTTTGTGCCTTTTGTTTGTTTTACATATGCATATTTCTTGAGGAGACCAAGGGCAAGCCCATGTACGAGGCTACACACTAGTTTAAGCTATTACGCATAAATTGTTTAGATAAATAAAAGTGTTTTCCACTAGTTTTTTATATATACAGCAAAGGGGTGTTTTCCTGAGACGGATGGGGTGTTGCTTTGGCGCGTGGGCTAAACCAAAACAAACCAACGTCAGTGTCATAAAAACGCTGTGTTCTGAGTTAATTTATGACTTAATGATGGTGCCAACAAACACACTCACTCGAACACTCACTCACTCATTCACCCACATACTCATACATGTAAACACTCATTCACTCAAACACTCACATTCAAGCGGTTTTGTCAACAATTAGCTGGGCTGCCATTTTTATTTATAAGAGAGCTCGCGCTAATCCCTTCGTTTATTTCTGCTCGGAACACCTACAATGCGCCAGACGCGTGCATAATATCATTTAAACTTCCGCATCTACAATAGTTGTTAAATAATTCTAGAAATGCAAAACCATTCATAATAACCGCAAATCTGCCATAATTAGTAAAGTCTTCTTGATTTAATGCTAGAGATAAAAGTAAAGGGTCATCAATCTTGGGGTTTTTTTTTAAATAAAAAAAAAACACAAAAATTTCAAATGAATCGGAAAATCTTTATTATCAATAGAAAGAACCATTCTTGCCATTCATTTTTTAAAGATAAGCCATTTTAAATGTTGGCCGCAACTGCGCCGTAGCTCGTCCAAGCGGAGGTTCCAATTTTCGTTGACGCGTTCGAGCATAATCGGCGGTATCTCTCGGGTAATGCTGGCCTCTAATTCTTCAATCGTAGCTGGATTATCCACGAACACTTTAGACTTCATGTAACCCCAATGGAAAAAGTCTAACGGTTTGCTATCATACGATCTTGGTGGCCAATCCACCGGTGCGGAGCGTGAAATTAATTGTTCACCGAATTGGTTCCTCAATATGTCCATTGTTTCACGAGCTGTGTGGTAAGTAGCGCCGTCTTGTTGAACCCAAATGTCGTCGAGATCTCGGGCTTCAATTTCAGGTAGCAAATAATTCGTTATCATGGTGCGATAACGGTCGCCATTGACGACAGCGTCATCTTTGAAGAAATATAGTGCGATGATTCCACCGGCCTATAAACTACGCGCTAGACGAGGTCTATTCGGTCGAGTGTCATCCAATAATGAATATTGGGTCTCAAATTTGTTGATGGTATGGCGAATAGTGGTAGAACGCGAATTTTCGTAATATAATTGTACGATTTGTAAACGCTGTTCGGGTGTAAGTTTTTCCATGATGAAATGTCAATGAAAACTGAATAAAAAACACATGGCAACTTGACAGTACTCCTGCGTTGTTTATCAAAAAAACCATATTGAAAAAAAACCCTCAAGATTGATCACCCTTTATTAGCAGTGTCACGATAAGTGGTTCATTACGTGAAACTAGCTTAATAATTGCACAAAACTCATTTTAAAACTAGGGGTCTCCGACGCCTGCGTGCTTCGCTTGCCAACCACAATACGGCCTATTCGATTTATTTAGACACAACCCTTCACTGTACTTAAGTACTCTTAATTTCCAAATTGCTAATCCTATTGTGAGTGCCCCTTACCAACAACAGGTCACCTCGCGAATTCGCTTCCAAGTGACCCCATGTCAGCTGCATTAATGAGATGTTCAAAAAAAAGGCTTATGACTGTGACAAATTTGGACTGGTTAACCTTTAAAGTTTAGGTATAGCGAAACTCTCATATCTAAATGATTCGACAAACTAGCCACTCTATTTGGGGAAGCTTTTATAAAGTCTGAGATTGTCTCGTTCCTATGAGCAGACAGACAAGCCAGACTATATCTACTAAGCTTTTGATACTGACCAATTATAAATATATGTTTTATAGTACCTGCTACAATTACTTCTGACCGTTACGAACTTAGTAGACCTTTGTACCTTCACCGTAGTATGGGTACAGCCCCTATGTTAAAAATATATTAATTATATAGGGTGGGCCATCTGTTGCCAATTTTTGTTGGAAAATATACGAATGAAACGCAATTAACAAACAAACCAACAGAAGGCACACCCTATATTATTGTGCACAAAAATATGCAATAACTTGCTTGCGCCATCTAGCGTCAAATACTGTTAAGCGCAACTTCACATCAATTGATATTCATCTAGCGGCAAAAATTACAGTTTTAATATACGGTCACACTAAAAATAAAAATACAAAGACAACAACAAAGAATTATTTGTACAAAAGAGAGACTTAATATGCAGGTACATATAAGAGGTTAAGATGTTTGGGGGTCTAAATTTTTACTCAATGTAAACGTGTAGTATAAGCATTACAGTGCAGTAAAACAATTTCAAGAGGTTACCCACTGGTAGCCCCTGTGCCAGTAATCAAATTCCCAACAACAAAAAATTTTAATCAGATTTCAAAGTGATTGAACAAGGTACAAACTTTAACTTCTGTTAAAATGTAGTATTCCCAGGGCCTTCGAGTTCTGGGAAATACGCGATGTTGCGGATAATCTTCAAAAAAAGAACGCCACGCCTCAATTTAATAATACCTTAAACTTTGAGGGTACTGCGCACAAAAAACCATAATATAGTAAAAGACAAAAACATAAACCTTTTGAACAATCTATTTTGTATACCCTGTACCATATGGTACAAAGGGTATGTTAAGTTTGTGGAAGCCGAAAATGTATGTTACATACAGAAGGAGACCCCCAAAGTTACCTAAAGTATGGTCAGCGTGACTAGAGAAGTCGATATACCCATGTCCGTCTGTCTGTCCGTCTGTCTGTCTGTCCATACGTATGAACGCCTAGATCTCAGAGATGGTTAGAGCTAGAGCATCCAAACTTTCAATTTAGATCCCTCATTATTCCATAGGAGACAAGTTTATTTTATTTTTTTGATATAGGGGTTACATTATATAGCTCCCATATGGGTTTTTCAAAGGACCTAGAAAAAAAAAACAAAAGTTTTAGATGGATAATTCGTGTGTTTATGAAGATATCATAACCAAATTTGGCATTCGGAAGTTTTTTAGAGATCCAAAATCAGTTGACTGTATCATATAGCTCCCATAGGACCGATCGAGAAAAAAAAAGTTTTTAGGACAAAACTCGGTTGTTTATAAAGATATCGAAACCAAATTTGGCATTCGAAAGTCTTTTAGAGTTTCCCAGCACTGCACTAAATTTGATAAAAATCGATTGACTATATCATATAGCCCACATAGGACCAATCGGTCAAAAAAACATGTTTGATGCAAAATTCGACTTTTTTTTTGTTTGTTTATAAAAATATCGTAACCAAATTTGGCAAAGAAATATCTTTTGGAGTTCGTAAGCAATATATTTGATTCCAATGTGGTGGTACAGGGTATCCCAAAGTCGTTCGCGCCCGACTTTAACGTACGCCATCTTTTTTTTTTTTTTATTTAATGTAAACATAAAAATAATATACTCAAGGATTAGAGATTTTGAAAGACGGGAAAGTTCTACTGGGAAGTTCAGTAGTACTTGTGAGTTTTGACGTCATATTGTGTCATAACTTCAAATGATACGATTAACTACAAAACAACAAACTCTTATAGTGCCAAAATACCACAAGAAACTACATTTTGCAGAGCAATCTTTAGTTCAAAGTTAAATCTCACAATTCGTCATAAAAAAAATTAAGTGTTTGTCTGGGCTCGATTTATTAATTTTTTTTTCGATTAAAAGAGGCGCGCTGTTACCGTCTGAGTTTTGGAACTAGATGATAACAAACATATTTGAGCAGATATTTGATTCGCGTTCATCCGATTTAACGCCACCACTCGTGCATAAAGGGGCAAAACAACCTCGTTAAAATTTCGTGATAACTACTTATTTAGTTGATAATGGTAAAGTCAAAATATATTTAAAGAAATTTGTTATCTATTGTTTTTAATTGTCGCTCAAACCACTTTAGTTGCAATCAGAACCGATTCTGGAAATATTCGGTAGTACTGTTCAATTCGATACGGGCAATTTTTTTCAAGCGGTTTAGCCTTCATTTATTACATACTATTTCCATTCAAATTGATTATTTTTTCTTGCATTTTCTGGATATCTTTCTATCCTAATTGAATAATATTTAAAAATGAAAGGTCAAAAATAAGCCGAAATTGATCTCTTGATGTTTTTTTACGCAAATTTTTAATTTTTAAACTAAACGCGTTATAGGTTAGTTTAGAAAAACGTGCTTTTCACTTTTAAAAAAAGAAAAAATTTTTATTCTTTTGGAGAATGTTCCTTACATATTTAAATTAGCATTTTTTTAAAACACTTATTTTTAACCCATCTTTGTATGGGGTAAATATATTATATATATATAACTATTTTTTTTAATTAATTATTTAGAAATTATTTCAAAAATCAAATTTTTATTATTTTCCAAGAAACAAAAAAGTTTTAACTACAAAAAAAATAGTTGGATTATATTTAAGAATTTATTTTAAGTTTTAATTATTTTTTTTTAAATATAAAATTTAGAAATTATTACAAAAATTAATATTTTAATTTTATCCATGAAACATACAAATTTTAATTACAAAAAAATTTTTGGATTATTTTCAAGATTTTTTTCGATTAATTATTTATTTTTTTTTAATGTAAAATTGAGAAATTATTCAAAAAATTTAATTTGAATTTTTTCCTTGAAACATAGAAATTTTAATTACAAAAAAAAATATATGGATTGTTTTGAAATATTTTTACAGTTTTTTATTTAAGTATAAAATTTAAAAATTATTCAAAAATGAATTTCAACAACAAAATTTTACTGAAAAAAAATATTTTAGTAATTTTTTTTAAAAGTTTTTAACTATTTTTAAGATGAAATTTAAAATTTAGAAGTTATTTCTAAAATTAAATTCTTATTTTTTGCAAAGAAAAAACAAAATTTTAGCTAAAAAAAAAATAGTTATATTATATTTAAACATTTTTTTTAAGTTTATACCTATTTTTTTTTTTAATTTAAAATTCAAAAATTATTTCAAAAATTTAATTTTGAATTTTTTCCATTAAACATAAAAATATTAATTACAAAAAATATAGTTGTATTATTTTTAAGATTTTTTTTAAGTTTTGGACTTTTTTTTTTAAATTTACCATTTAGGAATTATTTAAAAAATGAAATTCTTATTTTTTTCCAAGAGACATCAAAATTTTAACAAAAAATATTATAAAATAATATACTACAATTTTTTTTTTCAAAATAGTTTTTAGCTATTTTTTTTTTTAATTTAAAATTCGGAAATTATTTCAAAAATTAACTTTTTGATTTTTCCAATAAAATATAATTAATTTTAACTACAAAAAAAAATATTTGTTTTATTTCAATAATTTATTTTTAAAGATTTTTGCTATGTTTTTTAAGTATAAAATTGAAAAATTATTTAAAAAAAAAAAAATAGGTACCCAAAAATATTTTGTATAAAGGGGTTTTAATTTTTAAAAAAATTGCGTATTTTTAAAAAATGCAGAATTATTTAAAAAAAAATTCTTATATATATTAAAATATTCATATTAAGGGTTATCAGAGCTTACCACAAAAATGTATTTTTAACTCTCTGTTTTTCCTATAAAAAATGTGCAGGCAACATTTTTAGTTAGTTTTTGTTAGTTTGGAATTTGTGTTCAGCTAACTAAATGTTTTTATTTTTTTATTTAATCTAAGCAATAATATATATATTTTTTTTGCATTAAAAATTGTTTTTTTTTTCAATTAAAAAGTTGTATTGGAATTTCCATGCACTGTTTACCATGAGGATTATTGAAAAGTTTTACTCGACAAACGCAGGAAAGCAATCAATAAATAGTAAAGGAAATTCTTGAGTTCTCCAATTTCCAACACTTGAGATTAAAGGCCCATATGCAGCATGCAAAAATTACGCACCAAATGTCAAAACTTCATATAAAAACAAAAATCCCAAAAAATCCCAAAAAAGGGATTTTTTTTTATATGAAGTTTTGTCATTCCGTGGAAATTTGTGCATGCTGCGTATAGGTCTTAAGATGTAAATTTTCTTCTGTGCGCAAAAATTTAAGTAACTAAAGTTTTTTTTTTTTAAGAAATTAATGAACAGGAATTGCGCGATTTTCAGAAGGGCACTTATTATTTTAAAAAAAAAATTGTATCGAGTATGCATAATTCCAAGTACAAAATCCTTACGTCGAAGCTGAATAATCGCACTTTGCTTACTGGTCGGATTTAAATATTTGTCACTTTTTGTTCATTATACTAATTACGTGGCACCTTTTTTTTGATGATAAATGTATTTTTAACTAAAATTAATTAATACATTTTTAAACTTTGCTTAAAAAGCTTCCAAGAAAAATAAAGAGTAACGAGCTTAGCATAAATCTTTAGTTTTGTGCCCATGTTTAATTAGGATGACACATTTCCAGCTGTGCTAATTAGGAACCTCTTTTATGCTTGCCTCAAGATTCGTGAAACCCAAAGAGCCCAGCTGCAAATACGTCAAGTGTTCAAAGCTATTCAAAACTTGACTATCTAATGTCCTTATCAATCATACGCCATGTGCTACGCTGTTAGCAACAGTGGAATACCCTACAGCTGCTTTTCCCAAGAACAGCTCTCAATTGCGCTGAATTAAATTGCCTACATCTTTTCAAAATTGGCCAGATACTATTCTGAGCATTAAGAAGAAATTCTCTTGGGAGGAATGGGGCAAGATATCGCCCCTAATTGAAAAACTTCATGAAGCAAATATTTTGGTCAGGCGTGTTGTCTTTAGATATTATGGTCTCTAAGTTGTTTATACAGATGGACGTCAGAAGAAAGAAGAAATTTTGTATATAAAAAAAAAACTATGGTCTGCCATGCATCCTTCTGCCTGTTACATAATTTGCTTAAATCTACAATACCCGTCAACCTAAAGATGCAGGGTATATTGTCGTCATCATTTCCTGTATCTCCCACTGGAGCATACGGCCTCAGGGCAGGATATATGGACATTTTAATTTCCGTTTTTAAATCAGCTGTTTGAAAACACAACGTCTTCAATTATCTGTTAATGGAAGAAACTGAAAAAAGACATCAAATGCTGAACTGGGGAAGGAGGTTACATTGGATTTGTAACCAGAAATGAGATGGCTACCGAGTGTCGTTTTACGAACATTAAGCCAGTATTTAGCCGCAAATGGAAATAAATTAACTTTAGAATACCTATATACATGTCGTATTCAAAAGCGCATCATTGTAAGGTATGGAGCTGGGTCTGGGGTAAAGTAAGGCAGCAGGTTTGGGATTGCGAAAACGAGGACGTCTAAGCCGCCTACCGTGGCTTAGGGGCGAAATAGCAATTGTATCTAGCACTGTCAAGGAACTACTAAGAGAAGAGAGATCTAGATGAGCTGCAGATTATATCCAGGAGAACAGTACAATCAATTCCTTGATTCTCATAGCTTAAATTGGATTCAGGAAACCTCCCAAATGACAATAACTTTCTTAGATTACTTTTTAAAAAATTATAGTCATTGGTTGCTGTGCTCGATAGTGGCAAAAAAAAAAAAAACAAAAAAGGGCAAGGGGGTGGTTATAAATAGAAAAAACTGCTTTTGAGTAATTTTGGCGCCCTCTACCGCATAAAACATGAACTTCATCATGTCGAACCGGCATGTGAGCAATTATTCTATTGCCCAGGAACTAAAGATTAGCCAGAAAACAGTTTGGAACCATTTGCATAGGGCAGGTCTCAAGAAGAAGCTCGATGTATGGGTGGCTCACGAATTATGGCAAAAAAAAACTGTTGGACCGAATTGGTGCTTGTGATTTTTTGCTGAACCCTAACGAAATCGAAACATTTTTGAAACGGATGGTGACTGGCAATGAGAAATGGATTACATACGAGTACAACAGCCAAAAGAGTTCGTGGTCCAATCGCGGCAAGTCGGCTTAAACGCCAAAAAGTTTTTGCTGTGTGTTTGGTGGGATTGGAAGGGGATCATCCTCTATGAACTGCTCCTATAGGGCCAAAAATTCAATTCGGAGCTATATTGTCAACAACTAACCGGTTGAAGCAAGTCATCGGCCAGAAACGGCCAGAATTGACCAATAGGTGGGGTGTTGTGTTTCATCAAGACAAACCCAGGCCGCAGACATCTTTAATGAGGCGTCAGAAGCTCCGAGAGTTTGGATGGGATGTACTCTCGCACCCACCCGTATAGTCCTGACCTAGCACATTGCGACTATCAGCTGTGTTAGAGAAATGGCCACAAGAGAGGCTTGTGAAAATGAGTTGGTCAGGTATTTTAACGATAGGGACGAGGACTTCTTCATGGACAAAATTTATTGAACCAATCGGGTTGAATCGCATATTCCTAACTGGGTTAATTTCATCGTCGAAGTAAATCGAAAAAATTCCGGGAACTTTTTACTTTACGTAATATAAAAATAAACTAAAAAAACTTAACACTCTAGAAATTTTAGATCACTAGAGGTGAGGTCTTCAGCTCACTTGGAGTATAAGGACTTTTTAATATCATCTTATTGTATCCTGAATTTTTGATAATCAGCTGTGGTCGCTTTCAAAAGTATTTCCGTAGGCGGGGGTAGCATGAGAGCACTCCTTAAGTTGAGATTGGAAAAGTCAGTAGTACAGATTTATTTTCCCATTTTATCCAAAAATTTTTCTTTAAACAACGAAATTCGACAAATTTTCTCTAAATATTTTAAAAATATTTGCTAATAATTTAAAAAGTAGATATGGCTAAGTTTTTAAGGAATTATCTTACATAATCTGTTTTTGGAACTTTTAAGCGCCAAGATCCATGTGTTCATACGGGCAGACGGACATGGGTATATCAGTATCCTGGTCAATACTAATTATTACGACGAAACGAAGTTCTACCTCAGCCCCAAGTGTACAGACTCCTGAGCAGGTGATTAAAGTGAAGTGGGATTTCACTCTACGGCGGGCATGTAAACTATCATTATCATCATCTCCCATTGGAGCATAGGACCTCAACAGAAACCATGCCAAATAGCAAACTTTGTATCGAAAATACGACTGGATGGACATCACAGTAGCGTCCACTATTGAACCCCAGTACTTCCATGGTAACAATAAGTTTTATTTGCAAAAAAGTAAAAATTAAGTCAGTGACTGTTTCAAACTGTACCATACAATGGTTTTTAAAAAACATTTCATGCATTTTCCAAAATATTTTTAAATTTCTCATCATGACCATAATATTACGCAAGCGTCATTAAAACATAGCCTTTAGCCGGCATAACACAAACAGTGCGTATGCGCAATTTTTTGGCTTCGCCCCTATTTAGGTATGTAGCCGTTTTGCTGCTTGAATTCTGCCCCAGTAACTAATTAATTTCCTAGAATTGTGAGTATGTATGTATATATTATGTGTCTTTTTTTCTTTTTTTGTTTGCTTTCGTATTAAATATCACAGCCCCCTTTTTCTTTTTTTTTTGTTCTATGTGACTGCGTAAGTAGCTTGCTTTGCGTTGTGAGAGCTTTCAATTAGGAACACTTAAGTGCTTTAAAAACCAACATTAGGAAATACCAACAAATTATCTAGACATAAATATCATGTAGTCTGTAATATTTAAACCCTTTTAATACACAGCTAGGTCGTCTGTCTATATATGGCATATTGTACTTATCTTAATGACAGAAACTATGAAAAACTTAATGCATATATGAACATCATAAAAGGGGTTTTTTGAACGCGATGACAACATTTTTAGGAATTTGCTTTAAACTTGTTGGAAAGCATCTTGGCTTTTTGAACTTGCAAAACTTAGCGCCATTTATCAAGTAGTTCAAAGCTTTGCTGGCTTGTTGGGCTTAATATTTATGGGCCTGTCAACTATTTTCAAAAAGTTGTGAAACGAGACACTTTGAATTTGTTCTCTAGGATTTACAAGATTTTCGTTTGTCAGATAAGTAGTTTTAAGCTAAGTGCAGGAGTTGGTAGAAAAAATAGTTATTATAGTTTAAGAATCGCATAGAAATCAATTTTTGGCACACTAGAAAGCTCGTTTTTCATCGTTGCACAATGGACCCGCGTAGCCAGATTTTGGCCAAAAGTCCCCCAGAAGAAAGTCAAAATTTGTACAAAATGACAATTTAATATGATTTTAGACATATTAAGGTATCCTGTGAAAAAAAATTATTAATTTATAATTAGTGATTTTTTAGATATTGGCAATCAAAGTTGACATTTTGTATTTTATGAGCTTTCGCGATAATTTACAGAAAAAAAAAACCTGCATTTACCATGAAACATGTAGCTACGAATTCTTCATTCATTTTATTATTTATAAATATTACTTTAGAAAAAAAATAAAATTCAGCTTGAAAACTTTTTGGTTTTAAATATATTCGAGTAGTTATAAAGATTTTGTTGGTTTTTTATCATTTGGCTACTTTGCTTTAATGGTACCTCTGACAACAGCTCGATATTTGATAGAAAATTTTTTTTTAAATTTCTTCACATGTTTTACAACAAAACGTAATTACTCTCAATTTTCGGAAATTGAATTTTGGACCTAAAAGTTGCATTTTAAAAACTGACCCCCAGGAAATTTAATTATATTTTGAATTTCTTAGCATTTTTTCAAAAGTTGTACTAAACTGTAAAAAAAATGTACAATTTGAAAATTTTATAGCATTCTTACAAAGATGCAGGTCAAAGAATGTAAGATCAATTTTGACGAAAAAAGGTAAAAATTTAAATATGGATTTGTTTTTCGAAAATTAAAAGAGCATGCAAAAAAAAATTATAACTTTTAAAAACCAGATTAATTGGTGGTGTCGTCTTTTTGTAATTGGCTTGGAAAGCTGAAGCTGTTTGGGGCTATAACTCCAAAGCCATTCAAGATTTTGGGTATAGGCTTTTTTTTCAATGTATGTGGAGCTCATATGTACCTCTGTATGAAATATGGTTCAATTTCAATCAACAGTTTTTTTTTTTAATTAAGTGAACAATTTTTTTGGGTTTTTTTTACATTTTTTTCGATTCTGGTCTAGATTATCTATATCTTAAAAAAAATCTGAGAAGGCTCAAACTTCCCAGAAAAATAGTTTAATCCTTTAGGAGCACAAAATTTCATCACTCTAAAAATTAGAATCATTATTATGGAAATGACAGGATTTTGGCCAAAATATGAAAATCTTGGTTGTGCTCGGCTTTTTTTGTGCTTTCGAAATGTAAAAAAAAAAAAAATTTGTTGAGATAATCGAAATCCAAATAAAGACTGCAAGATCCATTACAAACGGACATAAGAATTAGTTTTGAAATATGTACACCTATTTTGTATATCCATACATCCATCGCTAGAATTACGCTTGGACCACTTTGCGTCGAATTTTGCATGCGCATGTGCATTTAGACGATGGAAGAACAGCCAAATGAGTTTTCGTCAAAAAAAAGTCATCGAAAATTACGATGTTGGCTTACGGGCCTGTAGAGTCAGCCGCGAAGACCATTTTTTTACCATTTGGGCGATATTATTTCAAAGCATATTTGGTATATAAATACGTATGCCCAATTTTGTAGGAAAATATACGAATTAAATGCAATTAACAATCAAACCAACAGATGGCCCACCCTATACATAATCATTTACCTGCTGTCGCTTCTTTAAGAAATATTTACATCGATTAAGAGCAAAAGAAAGTTAAGCATGCCAAGACAGTTGTTTTTTTTTATAATAAACTTTTAAAAACTTTTTTTTAGTATATGATTTGCAACTAAATAAGGTTCAGGCTCTCTGCGCAACAAAGAGTTGAAAAAATCTTATACATATAAAAACGTGCTACTAGCTATGTCAAAAGCTTTTCACTTACCTGGTGGAATTGCATCAGTTCTCAGTAATCCATCTTTAAAGCTTCGCAAACATTCCTTCGACATGCCATGATTACAACAAAGTTCTAGATAGTTCATGATGAACGAGCGACTGCAAAAAAACACAATTTAAACTTAGTCTTAAAGTTAATCTATAAACTTTAAACAGTTTTACCTAACTTTTAGCTTTTTTGATTTGCAGGTAACGACTTTCAAACTACGGAGATGAGCAGCACAACAAATTTCAACCATGTTGCCCTACACTTATATAATTGCAACATTTGTGTTGCTCTGCTCTGCGGTTGCAACAATTGCAAACACCACAAATATGGACACACTGCCCACAACAAAGACAGCTGTTTTGGGGAAGGATGTTTTATCCCTGGGAGCTGAATTGAATATGGAAACTGCCAAAAATCTGAGCACAATTGGAATAGCACAACACAATGTAGCTAATAAAAGAACAACTACAGAAACCACAACAACCACAACAGATTCTACGAGCAATCCTACAAGAGCTATCACAATACCGCCCATACGAAGATTTCATAATATGAATGTAAGTACGTTTTATTAGCAAACAAATATTTGGAGATGAGCGCGTGTTTGTTATCGTAGCGTGATAAGTATGGTATAAATTTTAAAAGGGGAAGTTTTCCGGTTGTGGGCAACCCTGTATAACTTTTGACCATTAGGGCATTTGTGGGCACTGTCGGCTCTACAAAAAAGAATGTGAATAATTTTTCAAAATATTTGCAAAAATACAAAATTACAATTGCCTAGTATCTCAATGATCGAAAAATTAAAATTTAAATGGAAATAGATAGAACATCTAGTATTGTTAAAGAAATCTATTTAAATTATATTAAATTAAAGAGTTTAAAGTTTTAGAAGCTAAGATTTCATTGTGGTCAGATTTTCGTATTTTTAAGAGAATCTTCTTTCTTTAATTTTTTTGCATTCATACTATTATTGATTTTATAACAAGTGAAATATATTCATTAAGGGCATTAATATTGAGTATTAGTTTTACAAAAAAAAGTTCCTAATAAAATTCTTTAATAAAAATTTGAGCAACGTTACGCCAGATACAAAAAATGTTGGTATAATAACTTTCAAACTTAGCTATCATTATATCAAATCATATTAAAAAGATAGTGTACTTTAAAGTCGATCGCGGACGAGTTTTGGATACCCTGTACTACCACATTACAACAAAATTCGGCATACTGCTTGAGAAGTCTAAAAAAATATTTTTATTTGCAAATTTGGTTACGTTATCGAATTTTGCAGCAAACACGATTTATTAACCGATCGGTCCCAGGAAGGCTATATAGTCATCCGATTTTGAAAAAATTTGGTATAATGCTTAGGAACTTAGAAAAACTTCCGAATGCAACATTTGGTTACGATATCTTTATAAACAAACGAATTATCCATCTAAAACTTTTGTTTTTTTCGAGGTTCTCTGAAATAACCATAAGAAAGCTGTATAATAAAAACCCCGATATCAAAAAAAAATAAAATAAACTTATCTTCTATGGAATAATAAGGGATCAATTCTGAAAATTTGGTTGCTCTAGTTCTTACCATCTCTAAGATCTAGGCGTTCATACGGACGGACAGACGGACACTGGTATATCGACTTTTCTAGTCACCCTGATCATACTTTAGGTAACTTTGGGGGACTCCGACGTCTTCTTCTGTATGTTACATACATTTTCGGCTTGCACAAACTTAATGTACCCTTTTTACCATAAGGTACACGGTATAAAAAGTTGTAGGGCAAAAGATTTTCCTAATTCGTAAAAATTGTCGATTTTGTAATTCAAGTCAAAACCCACTTAAATTTTTTTATAATCGATAGGACCGATCGGTTACATTTTATTTACTTAAAAATGTAGCTTTTTCCTCTTTTTGTCTTTGTCTTGTCGTACAAACTTTTGTTTTTAGCTTCACGAAAAATTTCCTATTAAAGTTTCAGGAACTCTTTCTACCCGTTTCACTAATTTGGACGAACTTATCGGTTTTATGCAAGTTCTCACAATTTTTAAAATGAAAATTACGATCGCACATAATTCCCAGTGATTTTTCGGAAATTTCCTTTAAAACTCCCAATAAAAGTTTGTTTCAATTCTCTTCAGACAACATCAGTGAATCAGTTTTGTTTTTGTTAAGTCTTTAAATACACTCGCGCTGTTTTTTTAGAGATATAGCAAATTGTCATAAAAAAACATTCTTTTCAATTTTCCGAAAAATTTCCTGCAAATTGCAACACTAAACTATGTATTTTGTGCACCTTATACATACGGAAATATGACTGTTCAATGTTTACTGATTAATATTATATATAAGGTCGGAAATGCCTTCTTCTGCCCATTTCACAAATTCACAAGGTATCAAAAGAGCGCATGACAAATTTGAAAAAAAAAATTTTGGTAGGCCTAAGAATTTTTCTTGGAATTAGTCTATCATTTCTAGTTTCGTAGAAATTCGGCAAAAGTATTTTATGATCAGCTTGACCCAGTCATTAGCACGATAAGAAATAACTGCAATCTCAATTGACTATCATAATGTAAGGTAAACACTTTAAAAGCTATAAAAACCAATTTAATTTAATGCTAGATGAGTTTTTGGGCATTATCAGTGGCGGATCCACGGGGGTGGGAGTTTCGGGTCCAGATCCCCCCAAAAGTTGTAAAAATGGGTTGAAAGTCTTTTGCGAGCTCTGATATACAAGGTGGCGCAAAAGAAATCACCCTATTGGAAGATGCTCTCATTTTTGTAAATGGCCGCCAATATCAAATCTGTTTTGACATTTGTGGACTAGACAGATACAGAATACAAGTGAATAAGCCATGGAGCGATACACTCCCCAAGAACGCGGAATAATTGTGTCTATTTTTTTGCGTAACAATTCGTCTGTGGTGTTGGCGCAGCGCGAATTCCGTCGCCGATTTCCCGGCCGTCCGACACCAACTGCGCAAACACTGCGCCGTTTAGCCACTAATCTTGAAGAGTATGGGACCACACGAGACGTTGCCAAGAGTGGCCGGCCCCGGAGCGCCCGTTCTGCCGAAAATATCGCCGCTGTAGCCGAGGACGTCGAAGTGAGCCCCGAAACATCGACCAGACGACGTGCCACGCAATTGGGCCTCAGCTGGCGGTCCCTGCAACGAATTTTGGTCAATTTTGGAATTTCATTTAGAAAAAAAATAAGAGCCAAACAACATCGGATGGCTTCTTTTGCGCCACCTTGTATATACACTTCAAAGTAAAGAACCCCCCAAAACCAAATCCTAGATCCGCATCTGGGCATTACCCTAGAATAAGCGAATTGTTAGGGTTAATAAAGCTTAATATTTTTATTACAAACTAGAAAAATACATATGGGTAACCGAATTTTTTCAGATAATTTTTTCATATTCAGTTTTCAAACCGATATTTTTTTTAACACGCACGCATCTCTAGCATTTACTTACATATACTTAATACACTTAATAAAGATTGTTGTTGAAACTTGGGCAACATTAGTGAACTTTTATAAAACAGAGAGTAAGCTTTTAAGGCACTGAATTTTGAATGTTAAAGCTGCTTACCAAAAAAAATCATATCCACCTATCAAAACGATATTTTTTTTTATCACGCGCGCATCTCTAGCTTTTTAGTGATACTCAGCTCTAGAATTGTTGTCCAAACTTGGTCAGGTAAATAAAGCACCAACTTTATGGTAATTAGAAACTCATTCGCCTCGTTATTTCTTTTGTTGCAACAAGTAATCGTAGATTCTATTTATGCCAGTTTATGGACATTTTGACTTTTGTTTTTAGCTTGCCACAGCTGGAGAAATAACAGATCTAAGGACAAATGTGACGCTCTTTATGAAGAAAATACCACGCTTACAAGTACGTTGGCAGGATAATTTGCCCAAAGGTTAGTAATACTCGAAGCACTACAATAAAATACAACTTGATGGCTTTAATATTTAGGAACCTCCTACAATATCATAGTGAGTGCGGTGAATAGCACGCGCTGTCCGGAGGCGCCTTGCAGCGAATATGGCATTAAGCAAAAGCCGGCTACATTTTTGTATTTGCCCACAAATCCCACATCAAATGTGGATACCTTGGAATGCAATTATATGTTTGGCTGTCAGTACAAGGTCACGGTGGAGACATCTAATGCGCTGGTATCCAAGTCAACGCATGTTTTCATACCACGTGAGTATTAATGGAGCACTTAAAGATTTTTGTGGTTCTAATATTAAATACTTGCAGCTTGTGTGGCCGGTAAATGCTCCTGCCAGCTGGCTCCAACTCCGCCCAGAGTGCTAACTGTGGCAAAAATGCTTGGCAATGATAGCATCAGCATAAGCTTCTCTATACAAGCCAGCCAACAGCTGCTCAAGGAGCAGGCAAACCGGAGCGGTGGATTGCATGAAGCACTCAAGGCTTACAAAATGCATCTAAAGTAAGTCACAATGTATAACAAAATCGAAAATCCATTACTATAAGTTATTGAAATATAACAACTATGGAATACTCTGTAAGGATAATGAAGAGAAACAAAAATTTCGATTTCAGAATTTCGGTATCCAAAATTTTTTTTAAATTCTACGTAGTCGGCCGTGCTCCGGAAAACGAAGCCGAAAAGTTTATGCGTATCCGTTTTGAAACGGAATTTTTGGAGCTTCCAATTTCACCAAAACGAATTTTTTATGTGATTTAAAACCGAATGTTTCGTTGTAAGAGGAATAAAAACGAATTGGCAAAATAGGTTGAAAAGTGCACGCATTTTAAACTGAAATAATTATTTATATATTCTTTGATATTCTTAGATTCTATTTATGCCAATTTAAAGTTAAATAGTTATTGAGAAATATTTTTAATTATTTTTTTTTTCTGAATCAACCCAAAAAATGTCTTGCATAAAAAATTGTTTATGTCTTGTTTAACCATGGACACATAATCGACTAACATCATTTTTGTTTTTTGTGATTTTTCAAAAATAGTCCTTTTGCTTTTGTATGAATAAATTGTTTAAAAAACGAAAAAACCTAAAAGTATATCTTAATCCTTTTTTTTTTAAGCCAGAAATTTGATATTCAATTAACTGCATACCATTAAATGATTTGGGATTAGAGTTATAAGCAATTGAAACTCGTATAAGTCGATTCGACTAACATGTGGACAAACGTATAAAAAATAACGTGTGGTCACTAGGGTTAAATAATTCATGACTTGCATAAAAAAAAATAATCGATGATATCGATTACGTCTCCGATAGTTTCAAAGCATTGGCTTGCATACATAGAACTGTAGTATATCTGAGCTACAAGATTTTGCAACTAACGATTGACAGCATCTCAAAATAAAAACAATCAATGTTATCGATTGCGCCTTCGATTGTTTTGAACATTGGCTTGCAAGCATCTTGGCAAGTATTTTAAAAGCTCTTGCGCTCTTGAGCTAATCGCGAGAATTTATAAAATGTACGTGGAGCATCTCGAAAAACTTAGGGAACTTACCTCCTGCCTGACGTCCATTACATAATCACTTTTATCTTAAGGCCTATAAGCAGCATGCAAAAATTTCGAACGGAATGACAAAACTTAATATAAAAAAAAAAAAAAATCCCAAAAAAGGGAATTTTTTTATATGAAGTTTTGACAAAAACAAACAAAAACTTCTTCAAATACTAAAATGTATGAGTTTACGAACTAAAAAAACTTTTACTCGTTTAAACTTTAAAAAAATGTTTTTAAAAAATTCCCTTTTTCCTTTTTTTTATATGAAGTTTTGTCATTTCATGCGAAATTTTTGCATGCTGCGTATGGGCCTTAAACTACGAATATTTCTAGAACATCGAATGATTGCGTATATCGATTGCTACACCGAAAAAAAACAGGGGCGGCTTAGCGCAATTAACTATTTATTCTATCTTGGTCACTTACCAAAAGTTTTTTTTAACATTTTAAGGATTGAAAATACAGTTCTTTTTAAAGGCCCATCGCAAAACAAAATTCCCTTTTTTGGGATATTTTTTTTTATATGAAGTTTTGACGTTTGGTGCGGAATTTTCGCATGCTGCGTATGGCCCTTAAAATAAAATATAATTAGTATACTTTTGGCACGTTAAAATTTGCAGTTTTCAGTATTTTCACAAAAATCTATGTTTTAATAATCGAATCCGTCATTCTTCGCTCATAAGAATGGCTTAAAAAGTTTAAAAAGTATTGAAACTTTTTCATTCAAAATCGAAAATTTCGATATTTTTTTTTGTATTCCGTATCTGAGTTCGATTCTTGTAACATCTAATGTTAAATTTAAAAAAATTAAACTTGTTACAAACTTTTTCGTAAGCAGTTCCATCAAGCAAACAACAGAGTGACGTCATAGTAACTCCCAATCAAGCCGTTACCCAGAGGCATAAAATAACTTAAAACTTCGTTAGTTAGAAATTTTCCTACTGTCACATGCACTTTGAAAATCCCAAACAATCCCATCCACCATTTAAGTACACAAGGGTACAAATATCAAACATTCACAACCTTTTGCAGAATAAACGAAGAAACAAATCCCTCGCTGCCTTGGGGCGGCATATTAAAACATCTTGTAAATGGTGTTTACAATCTAAGTGAATTGAATTTCAAGCCCACCTCCAAAGGATACGAGGGCAACATGAAACTATCGCTGGGTAAGCAACTCAAAGAGAAGGCATCATTAAATCTACAAGCGGTCATCATGGACGCTTCCGGTTGTGAGGGTACACGCAGCGTAACCAAGGTGCCAGGTAAGCATATATTCTGTATTGCCAATCACATCAGTTCATTTTTAAGCGTTTACTTAACAGTGCCCGCCAATCCAGTCTTACTAACCAATGATACCAATATGGTACGTACTCTATGTGCAACATTCCAACCGAATGCCTTAAAATGTTTTCCAAACTTATTACAGAATAATGCGCTCATAATAATGACCACGTTGCTCATTGCTGTAATACTAGCCGGAATCTTTTTATTGATAAGAAGACGCGCCAAGACCAAGGCAAAATTGCAAAAGGAGGAAATTTACATGCAATCCTTTGCTGCTTCTACCGTAGAGTAAGTTTGGCCTTTGAATTAGCATTTTGTGGCATTATAAATTTATGGAAATATTATTTGTGCAGAATGGAAGATAACATAAACTATGTGGATAAATATGTGGAACAATCTCAGGCATTGGGACTGGCTGATATATTCGAAGTGCCACATTCAGCTGTGCATATTGGACGCGTGCTTGGAGAGGGCGCTTTTGGGCGTGTCCATGAGGCCACAGTCATCAATTTGCGACGCATGCGAGGCACGACTCTAGTTGCAGTAAAACAGCTGAAAAGTAAGTATATTCACTTGGGGTTTTTTGACTTCTGGGATTGCTGCAGGGTACTGACGGATCAAGCGAGATGTGGCTAAAGCCCAGATCATCCGCAGAAATAACTGGGTTTCTATGATTGTTACTGCTAAGTCGTCAATCACAATATGATTGAAATAGGCTCCCACAAGTGGCACCCTCTTTCCTAGCTTCGCAATTTTGTTACAGTATAATCTCTTTAGTTCGAACCACGCGGTAATATGGACATCGAGTTGAGTTTTATTGAACGATACGAGTTTTTGGAAAAAATTACAAGTTGACAAACAATTGACTTCGACGCACTGAATCCGATTCGGCTAACAAAATTGGCACAATGGGTCTTGGTTCTATTCTAACCTCAAAAAAACCGATCAAATTTTTACTGGAGATCGGTTTCCCGCCGATGTTTTTGCTGTCGCTGAATCTGAGGACAAAAATACCCTAGTACGTAAAGTTTCTGTGATTAATTCCGAAATTACATGGGGTTTTTGAGATTCTGCCGAAATTATGACCTTTTGAAAATCTTTTTTTTTACGTAATAACATTACTTCAAAACATACCATTAAGATGTTTTTTATGGTTTGGTGTCGGTCTATCCGAATCTGAAGTCCAAAAAACCGCAGCACGACAGGATTTTCTAAAATTAATTTATGGATGTTAAAGAAATTTTTTTGTGGCGTTAAAAGTTTGGTCGCTTTTGAAACAAACAAATTACACTAGTTTAAAAATATTTGTTTATACAGTTTTTTTCATGGCTCGTAAAGTTTGATCGGCTACGATAAAAATTAGTGGTTATTTATCAAAATCGGAGAAAAAATGGGAATTTTTGTAATAAGTAAAAAATATAAATTTGCTTTAAAAACCAAAAGTTTTAGATGAATAATTCGTTTGTTTATCAAGATATCGTTACCAAATTTGGCATCCGAAAGTTTTTTAGAGTTCTCAAGCTAATTTTATCAAAATCGGTTGACTATATTATATAGCACCCATAGGATCGATCGTTCAAAAAAACGTGTTTGGTGCAAAATTCGGTATATTGCTCAAAAACTTCTAAAGATACATATATATTTGTCAAATTTGGTAACAATATTTTCAGACACAAACGAATCAAAACGAATTTGGCACAAAAAATATATATATACAACCGATTATCATCAAACTTTATACAGTGCTTGGGAGCTATAAAAAACTTCGGAACACCAAATTTGGTTACGATATCTTCAAAAACATGCGAAACACAGCGAATTTCGTAGAAAAAACGCTTTTTTTGACCTATCTGTCCTATGGGAGCTATATGATATATACAAATATTCTCCAAGTATAATCGATGGGTAATTCAATTATCTACAGTTTAGTAAAAAAAAATTATCAAAGTATACTTTTTTTTAAATTTCGAAAACACGTTTTTTCGAAATATTTCGAAATCCGCTCCATGAACAAATTTTTGGACTTCATTTTCGGTTTTAGCGTGCCGCTTTACTACGGAAACAAGTAAGATATGTTGACTTATAGAAAAAAATTTTACATTTTTTTTTTGTCGCTAGGTTTTAGAATTTAGGAATTACAAAATTGGAATAAAAATATAGATTACTATTTTTCGATGAGACCCCGATTTGTTCTAGAATATTTTTTCGACTTTTACATACATTAAAATTGGCATTTATAATTTCTATATTTTAAATAATTAACTGTTTGTAACTACTTCTTCAACAATACCGAATAATACAAAAAAAAAAAAAAATACTAAATAATACAAAGGAAGGCAAAACGCATCTACCGAAAATTACGGGCCCTTAGGTCATTTGACAGTTGAACAGACGACGGATATGGCTAAATCTATTTATTTTGTTGTGCTTATACTTTATGCGAGGTTTTCTTCTAAAAGTTTTACAAAAAGTATCTTTGCATTAACTTGATAGACGACTTTAAGAACAAGTTTTCTTAATTGTCGAGAAAAATGGGTCAACCTAAGCGGTTCGGTTTAAAACCGTTTTTTTCAAAACTTTTATTAACCCAAATTCTATAACTAAGTTAATTTTACGCCGAAAGTATGACAATTAAATTTTACTTTTGCAAACTTTAGCTGTTTATTAAATTAAGTGGAAAACTAATCATACTTTATTTGATATCCAAAATCCATTCTAGGCAACCCCACAGCCGATGAAGTTGGCGAATTTTTGGCTGAAATTAACATGCTCAAAGGCGTAGGTACCCATAACAATGTCGTTTGCTTTTTGGGCTGCTGCACTATCAAGGCACCATATCTGATGATAATGGAGTATGTGGGACGAGGAAATTTGGTAAATATTTCAAAAAAATAAACATGTAGCAAATTGCATTTCGGGAACAATTTAATTGCTCTTCCAGTTGAATTATTTGCGCACTGTGCGCCAACAAGCCGGCAAGTTTAAGTCCAACAATGCCAACTATACCAGCTGCAAGGGGGCTGCAGCAAAGCCAGAAAATCCGCCTCATGTTAATTATATCGAACTTAAAATCTCCTCACAAAGTGTGGAAAGTGAACGCTCCTTTGCAAACAGCAACGGTGGCATTAGACAAGCAAAACCTTCCTTTTCCGAGAGTAAGTATCGAGCTACGCAGAGTATATCTGGTGAGGGCCAAATTCATTAATAACCAATAATTGCAGCCACTTATACTATTGTGGAAGATGAGGAACCATTTGAGTATATACTAGATAATCGAGAGCTGCACAATTTCGCTTTACAAATAGCGAATGGTATGCGTTTTCTGGAGGAGCAAGAGATTACACATCGGTATGTTTAATCATAATTCCAATAAAATTGATTTTATGTGTTACTAACCATTTGCAGCGATTTGGCGGCACGCAATGTGCTCATCGACAACAACAAGACCTTGAAAATATCAGACTTTGGGTTGTCCAGGCATGGCATCTATACGAATACTAAGACGCGCAAGGTAAGGAGTAATTATTTTTATTGATATTTAGTAGGAAAAATTGGCTACTGTGTGGCGCTATGAGCTTGGGTAGTTTGTTGGAAAAAGCTTTTAAGGGTTATATGTTTTATTTTGAAAGTTAAACTTTAGACAACATTATTTGGCAACAAACTGGGTTTCGGCCGGTTAAGATATGGTTTAGGTTAGAGAAGAGATTGGTTAAGGTATCTTTCATATGCTTGAATCAAATCGGATTTTTCAAGTGCTCTTAATTGTGACGGTAAAGTTTTCTATGGCAGTATCTGGATTATTATGGATATTTCTTATCTTCGTATACATATATATAAAAATTATTTTTTTGTTACCTTAAAAAAAAAACCTAATATTGTACTGTGTTTAGTTCGTTTAAATCTTTAGCTAAACACAATGCAAAGGCCTTAAAAAAGGTTTATATGAGAAGAGAACTTTTAAAGCAAAAAAAAAGACTTCCCTGTAAGAATGCTTTGTACAAGATAAAAGGATACACGCTTCAGCTGTGCTATGTTGCGGTGAAAAAACGAATAGATTGATTTCCATAGAGACCATCCAAACGAAAAAATAAATATGGCGAAAGTGACGCAATAGCGATTAAAGGACACCCTCTCTTTCTATAAACAATATATGTACATAGGTATGTAAAGTGTTTCAACAAGAAGCTTAAAATGTAAACGAGCGATAATTTGAAGGCTGCCAAATATTTTGAAATATTTCTTTGACATTTCTGATGAAGCAAATTTTCATCTTGTAGGCTACGTAAAGAAGCAAAATTTGCGTATCCACCCTAGTTTAGATAAGCTTGTTTGGAAAAGCCAAGCTTTTAAGGCCAAAACTCGAACAACTTGATGCTTTTGCTTCTAAGTCGTTTCGAACTCTCACCTCAAAATCCTATATTTCGATTATATCCGCTTCTTATGGTCCGATTATAATGTTGTTGTAAAGCTTTGAAATTATTTGGGGGAGGAAGGAATAAAATAGATCTGCTTTCATATATAAAAGAGTCCAAAACTCAAGTTTGGTTATCTTAACTTATATAATCTTCAAGGTCTCGGCGTTCATACAGACAAAAAAACACACATGTCTGTATCAATTTTTTTTGTTTTCCTGAACACTTCGTAAATATCTTTCCGGGGTCACCTTCTCTAGACATGCAGACAAAATCTAACTTAAGGTACAGTCTATAAAACACAAGTAGAATCGAGCAATCTGGTCACAGTAATAAAGGTAGTACTATTCGAATTTAAAAGGCTTAAGTTAAATGAGCATAGTCGTTAGTTGGAACGATCAATTGACTGGCTAACCACTTAACATATATAAGCATATTGCAGAGCAACAGAAACTACAATTAACAAACAAAACATATTCACCCACAGCTGCCATTACGCTGGCTATCTATCGAGGCCATACGTGACAACATCTATTCAAGCAAAAGCGATATTTGGGCCTATGGCGTGGTCTTGTGGGAAATTGGCACATTAGGCGCATCACCATATCCAACCGTTAGCAATAATGAGCTTATACCTTATTTGTTATCTGGACATAGACTGGAACGTCCCGAAATTTGCACGCCACAGGTTTATACCATTATGCTGCAATGTTGGCTTGAAGAGCCAGAGGAGCGTCCCACATTTGATGCATTATACAAGGTTTTAAGTCCAAAGACAACATATGTGGATTTAAACAGTCTGAGTGATGATTATGTGTTTCCACCTATCAAAGAGTAAATATAAGTTTTAGTATAAATATATTACTATATGAGTGTAGTACATGTATTTGTATATGTTTCAAAGCGTTTATGTACTATATGTTATATGTATTGTATGTATATGTGTTTGTTACATAAACAATATACTAAATAATATTAGTTTGTCTATTGCGTTGCTTTCATAAAGCAAGCATTAGGCAGCTTGGCAATGCTAGAACAAATATGCAAGTCGCTAAGACGTTAATTTAAGTTAAAGTTAAAATTTAAGTAAATTGTTTTTAAAATTAAAATTGTATATAATTAAGTAATTAAGCATTTAACAATAGTGCTGGCTAAACATATACAAAGTTTAAATGTTATAAGCTGTGACTTTGCCACTAACTTGGAAATACAAAAACTTAGTTTGAAGTTAATGTTGAACTCAAAAAATTAATGTTGTTAATTCATTTTGCTGCAATCAATATGGCTATTAAAGTTTTAAAACAAAGAGCAGTTGCTTACGCTTTAAAGCATTGTTGTATACAATTATTTATTTAACGTTTGGCGCCATAATCTTTATTCCAGGCTACATACTGCTGCGCATCCTGCGTTGAAACACTGCGACCCACATGTTGCATGGCCACATGGAAGTCTGTCACATGAACATCGCGTAGCTGTGTGTTTAATAAAAGCCATTCAATGTTTCAAGCTTATACATTATTGTTTTTTTTTTTATAGACTTACATCGCCAGCATTTAATATGCCCATCATGGAGGTATTCGCATCGCGTACCGGCTCCATTGATGCATCATGACATAAGCTCTTCAAGTCCGCACCAGAGTAGCCCTCTGTAAGCTTGGCTATTTCTACTACATCTGCGTTACTTAAATTATTGGTCACTGTAGCAATTAATTTTTCAATGATTTGTTTGCGTGCCTCTAGCTCAGGCAGTGGCACATACAAACGACGCACAAAGCGACGTCTCACTGCTTCATCCAGCTCTTGTGGACGATTTGTGGCGCCTATTATTATGATTTGTTCGTCTTCGTTTGTGGTGGCGCCGTCCAGCTGTATAAAGAATTCGTTTTTCAGGCGACGCGAGCTCTCGTGCTCGTTTTCTGAGCGTTGCGAGAGCAAACTGTCAACCTCATCGATAAAAATGACCTGAAAAAATATTTGCATCATAACAACAGCGCAGCTCTTAGTAATAAAAGGAATTCCAGCTACTTACTGCTGGCTGATGCGCAGCTGCTACACAAAACATGGTCTTTACCAATTTCTCGCCCTCACCCACCCATTTGGAGGTCAAAGTGGATGGGTTAATGCTAAAAAATGTGGCACCTGATTGTGAAGCCACACATTTCGCTATAAGCGTTTTGCCAGTGCCGGGTGGACCAAACAGCAATATGCCGCGTGGTGGACGACGCAAGCCTTTAAAGATATCCGGTCTTTTAAGCGGATATATAATAGATTCGGTTATAATAGACTTGGCATACTCCAGCCCAGCAATATCATCCCAAGCTGTGCAAAAAAAAAACAACAACATAAAAGAGTGTGCTTGTTTAAACGATTTTGCACTTACCAACTGGTGGATATTTGTGCATAATATCACCTAAAATTTGTTTGACTAGCTCAGGATCCAGACTCGCCAAAGCGGGGTTGGTAATCGATTCTGTTGTGTCCGAGCTGGACGTTGTTGCAGCGGCGTTTTCAAGGCTTGCTTCCATGCTGCAAAGAACGAAAAAGTAAGATACAGCTTTTTTTATAAATTAAGTTTAGGAGAAATAATTACGCTTGCTTAATGGGCAACTTATAGCTGGAATTAACAGTACGTCGCGTGCCCAAAGTTTTGGGTTTTGGCTGAATCTCAACATTTGCGTTGCGTTTACTAGCGGCTCCAGTTTTCTAAGAAGTACAGCTTAGGTAAAGAGTTCTACTTATTAGATGCTGCATATAGCTCACCTGCTGGTCCTGCATAGCAAGGTACTCGCGCGCTGTGCAAAAGTCGCTTGGTGTGGCCGGTTCAGCTAACTCAGACGCCTTAGCTACTGCTGTAGCAGGAGCTGCTACAGACTTCACCAAATTACTTGAGGTCACAAATTGTTTCGTTGTGGGTTGTTTGCTTTTAATGTTGCAGCTGTTGGTTGGCACATTGTGTACATTTGACGCCGGCGCTTGTTGCTCTTGCTCCTCTTGCTGCAGTTGTTGCAGCAGCTGAAGCTCTCGTTCCGTCACTTCATTGTGTTGGCAGCTCTCATAGTTACCTCGACAAGGATGCTCGAATAAATTAGAATCTGGTATGCCCCACGACAAGGGTAATGCTGAGTTGCTTTTGTTTTCACTAAAGCGACGTCGACTTTGCGCCAGCAGCTGATTGCATATACCAAGGCGCTGCTGGAAGTACTGCTTTGTAGTCTCAGAGTTTTCCATTTTATCGTGATGTTCTTTTAACACCGCATAATAAGCTGCTTCATCAAGTTGGCTGCAAGTACAAAGTCATTTATTCATAATAAGATGTATTTTCTTTGTATAATTGTTTTACCGGGTAGCGTGCTGCAGCAACAACTTTTGTTTGCGCCAAGCTGCCATTTTGACACTGACATTGGATTCATTTGATTCCCAAATAGCATCATTTGCTCCATAAGCTGCGGACCACAGTTCGTCATACATTTCCATTAAATTATATTACAATTTGGACAAATAATTTAAGCGCGTAATTAAATGTTGAAATATGTGCGCGCGTTTCTTAGTGCGCTGGCCTGCAGTCTGGCTTTAAAAATATGGCAGCTCTTTTTGTACACAGTGGCAGCTCTATCTTTAACATAGTGACAGCGCTACCAGATCAATGATCAAGGTACAATTTATTGCGATATTTTTTTTTAATTTATTTTGGTTTTTTTTGGAAAATATTATAAGCAGTCTCTGAACCCGGACAGAAGTCAATCAATCACTCGTTGCGCCTTTAAAAATCAAAATTCTTATATATACTAGTGTTGTGTAAACATGACTCACTTTGATGAGTTAGCTCAGTTGCTCATTGCTCAGCGAGTGAGTTGCTCACTTGTTCACTTGCTCAGTTGCTCACTCAGTGAGCAGTCTTGGTCACTTGCACTCACTCAGTGAGCAGTATTGCATTTTCATAAATTCAAATATTCATAAGTTACTTTTTAAAGACTATTTTTGTTTATAATCAATTGTTAAACTTAAAACATATTTTAAAGGTACTGTTTTTTGGTTTAGTATGTCCAGGACTATTATAATGAAAATTTGTTTATTTTCTCTAGTGTAATATGTGTCTATCTGGAGCATTGAAGAGACTTGGTAAATGGTAAATCGACACAATTGTGTATTCAATTATATAAAAAAATTGTATTTAATTTTTCTTATGAGCTAAAGCAATATATAAGTACGTTCATATAATACATAATAGTCAAAAATAAAACTTTCTTTTTTGTATATTTTCTATAATTTTTTTTAAGCGGGCTGTTCTTCGGAAATAATTTTCCGCCATAGAGCAAGTGAGCAGTGAGTAGTGAGCAAGTGAGTAGTGAGCAAGTGAGTAGTGAGCAATTGAGCCAAAAAGAACAACTTTACTGAGTTGGCTCACTTGCTCACTTTAGTGAGTTGCTCATTTTTGCTCACTCACTCATGAGCAATCCAACACTGATATATACTATGGCTAAGCAGATAAGCACAGATTAATTTTATTAACTTCGCCAACAAATGTTTAATAAGCCTAAATAGCCAACAACAAAAGAAGTTTAGTAGCAAGAGAATTAAATAGATGTACAGATAATTACTTCTGAAACGACTTCTATATATAAAAAAAATTGCCTTTTTTTGGATATTTTTTTTTTGATATGAAGTTTTGACATTTCGTGCGGAATTTTTGCACGCTGCGTATGGCCATTTAACTTTGAATGAAATTAACAAAGTCTTCTGGACTACAATACTTTGAAATATATTTCTGATATATCCACGAATTGTTTTTGAACTAACATTTATTTGAAAAATGCACCTCACACACTGAATGACTGCTATACGAATATATTCCACAATTCTTTCTTCTGTCTGCCTGATAAAAACTGCTTTAACTCTATCAAAGACATGGTATAATTATTATTATTATACCATGTATCAAAGAATGTACAGCTACGTGTACACACATAGATGTTTATTCTTTGACTCTATTTAGGTCTAATTAAAGTCCTGAATGGCTTTCTTTTAAATTGGTAGTCAATTGGTACATTCAAAAATGTACTGATTTCGAATACTGTAAGTTTTTGTTCAAAATATTTCGCACGGAATCTCAAAACTTCATATATAAAAATAAATCCCATTTGGAATATCCCATTTTTTTTTTTAATTAAATTTTTCATGCTGCGTACAGGCCTTTAATTGGAAAAAAATTTACATATAAGCTCTAAAGCTAAAATTGCTTTTTGAAATCGCTTCTCGGTAGACAAAACTGTTAAAAAAATTGAAGATTTGGTTTTTACATTTATTTTGCCCAAAACCCTTTTTTTAGAGTTTATTTTATGAAGCGATACTTTGGCAGCAGTGCAAAAAAAAAAAAAAAACCGTTGCTGGACCCAAACTGAGCAACGCTAAATTTTTTAGAAATATTTTGCAGTCAAGGCTATTTTTTTTTTACCTCGTGGAATTTTCACAAAACCCGGGTGGCCAAGGATGTAGCTAACTGTTGCCAGAGCTAAAGAATTTATCATATATTTTTATATTGGTATGCTTATACAGAGTACACGAATTGGTAAATGGACGCTAGCCTTTGTTAGAATTTTGCCACGCATTGGCGATGTCAGATCCAGAAAGTGTGCTAAGTGTCTGCTTCCTATTATATACAGCTCTTATCTTTCATCTTTTTAGTAATAAATAAATAAACATTAAACTTTTTTCTTTATTGTTAATTATTAAACAGCCCCAATGGCGAGAGCTCGTTAAAGTAACATTAAGTTTACTATTAAATAATATTTTAAATTTGTTAAAATAAAAAATACAATACAAATAAACTGAAATAAAACTAATTAGTGCAGACGCAATTGATTTTTGTGCCTATCGATAACACATTTATCAATCGAGATCTGCAGCCGTAGCAACCAGCTCTTGTTCATGTGCTAAAACACGACTTGGCGGAAATTAATTTGAAAGTGTGAGCTGCCAACTTAATAAAACGCGTGGAACTTATTATTATTTATTTTAATAATTGACAACAAGCTCGATGTAAACAATTTATTAAGTTATTGTAAATATGAGAGCATTGGAATGCCATGCTCAAGCTAAAAATGTGCGGCACTACTCTTATCGCTCATATTAATTGATTTTAATTTATTTCAATTGATTGTTCATTTATGTGTTTGCAGGGTATAATATTAAAAACAATTGAATGCTCCTCTTGCCGCACACTTTAACTTTTGCTACTTTATTAAGACTCAGAGCCAGACGTAGCCGGTAGCCAAACAGTTGAGAAAAACTCACGCATCTTATCACAGCATCGTCGTTTGTGGACTCACGTTGTGCAAATATCAATCTGAATGCAAACAGATTGCTCATAATAAAGTCAACTATTTTGTATGCCACAGACTCAGTTACGTTTACGGGTTAAGTTAAGTTGCGGCAGCGAGCTACGCGATGACTTACAGGAACTTCTTGTGATAACACGCAAGATAACGAACGTCTTTGGATGTAAGATCTAGAAACCATAAATAGCGCACAGACTTAATAAAAATACTTTCAGTTTAGTTGCAACGCGACGCGCGTCCACATGTGCACTTAGGTACTAGCTCATTAGTAGTATAGTGAATAAAGATTTAAGCTGAAATCCGAGTAACTCAGTTCATCATGTGCCTGCCCACTAGAGTTAGAGGCAGCAGCATACAAAGCATAGCCGCAGCTGTGGGTAAGTAAAATGCATTGAATTTTAAATCAATGAAGCCTTTAAAGACTACCCATTGCCAGCTTGTATTTTTTGTCCAAATCATTTCTCATAGGGAATCTGCTATGCCTAAATTTTGGACTCAGCTTTGGCATTACGCCGGCTCATACGGTTTTGTACGAGTCGGAGCTCTTAACGCCGCTAAACAGGGTTGCAAGTGCAACGGATACGGCTTGGCTAACTGGTTATCTGTTTCTGACCGCTGCCATAGCTGCCTTAGTGTCTGGCTGGGTGGCTTTACGTATTGGACCCAAGTCAGTATTGCTGCTGAGTGGACTGCTGCAAATTGTAAGTATGCTGCGCCAAGCTTAAAAGACATTGAATTTAAGTAAGGTGACGCTCACAAACTTTGGGCTTGCTTTGAAACCGAAACGCTTGATGTAAATGTATGCGTATGCAGTTAAAGTTTGACGTCATGTGCAGAAAGTTAGAAAGCATAAATTGGCAAAGTTTTTGGCGTACTCATCTTCACAGTAAACAAAACCCTACGGATATTTGGAGCATTTCTCTCTCAAAAACTATTTCTTAGTAAATTTTCGCTTTACCTTCATTTCTAATAGTATCGTTTGTTTTCCAGACCGGCTGGTTCTGCATACACTTTGGCTACAATCTCACCCACATCTATTGCTCGCGCATGTTTGCGGGCATTGCGGGTGGTGCCGCCTTTGTCGTGCTGCCCATCTACATTAACGAGATAACGGAGACACGTGAGAAGGCCGCAAGGCTCACCTTCACCCTGGAATTATGGCGAACTCTTGGCATACTGCTGGGCATCATCTTGGGCTACAATTTGCGCTATGACTATGTCAATATTGTTGGCTGTGGCGCATCAATTTTCTTCTCCATGTGCTTTCCCTTTGTGCAGGAGAGTCCGTACTATTTTCTGCGTAAAGGTAAGCTAGCTTGCATGGAGAAATCATTGCGCTGGTTTCGTGGAATACGCGATATAGATGACCGCGATAAGCCGGAATATTTGCAAGAGCTGGACGAGTTCAAAGCTCAAATGCAAGGCAAATCTAAAAGTATTGGTTCGATGCCCATTTCGCAGTGCTATGTGGCACGTTTATTGCTCATCAGTCTGCTATTGACCACATGTGCACAGTTTAGCGGAATTTTTGTTGAATTCATTTATGCCGATGACTTCTTGAACTCAACTGGATACTCCACTGAGGTGAATTATGTGCTATTGGCTGGTGCTGCGTTTTTGGGTGCATTGCTGGCTCAAACTCTTGGACCCAAAATGCCGAGAAAAGTTAGTTATATCACTGATTGGTTATCTCTTGCAAATGTCATTGCTAAATCTTTTATCCTTGCAGTTGTTGCTTTGTCTTTCATCAATGTTGGCTGCTTTCTCAATCGTTGCTCTGGCCATATTTACGCAATTTGGTCAACAATGGCATCTGGGTGCTTGGTGTAATCAATATTTGCCTTTGTTGTTGATGGCTTTCCAACTATTCTTTCTAAGCTTTGGCCTTTATCCATTGGGCGCTGTCATCAGCGGCGAAGTGCTGCCCGCTAAGGTAAGTGTTTTTGTAACTGTTTATACACTGCTTCCATAAGGGCCACATCTGAACTGAGAGTATACACTCTATGCCTATTGGGTATCAAGGGTACATTAGATTTTGGGCGTTGTGTGTAACAGACAGCAGGAGTTAGACGAGACCACAAGTTCCTTAAATCAATTGCTTATCGTAATCTCAGAAAACAATTGCGCTATGTCGTAACTTCTGTCTGGAGACCGTAAAAGCTAGAGACACATAATTTTTCACAAAGATTACGGATACGTTTATGCCCTATGCCTACTAAGTCAAGAGTGCACTAGATTTTCTGCATTGTGTGTAACTGGCAGTATGGGGTCAGGGTAGACCATATGTTCCTTAAATTTAAATGCTTATCGTAATCTCCGAAAGCAATTGGGCCACATCGTAACTTCTGTCTTTCCGTATGAACATCTAGATAACGGAGACCGTAAAAGCTAGACACACCAAATTTTACACAAAGATGATTCTATACGGTCAGATGTGCCGGATACGTTTATACCCTATGCCCATTGTCTCAAGAGGTGCACTAGACAAGAGAGGAAGAGGAAGACTATAAGTTCCTTAAACCAAAAACGCTTATCATAATCACGGAAAGCAATTGGGCCATGTCCGTTTGAACATATAGATCTCGGAGACAGTAAAAGCCAGAGATACAAAATTTTCCAGAACGAGAGAATTTTCCACCTCTACCCTAATAACAAAGAATATATTTTTATGAAACATCCTCCTATCACCTATACTCCATTTTACCCCATTCCCTTAAAGACGCCTACCATGCCTTAAAACTGTAAGCAAATACAACACTTAGATCTCAAAGACCACAAGGTGTTGGGACACTAAATTTAGACATGTTTGTAAAGTTTGTTGATTCAAGTATTATCCCACGTAAATATCTCAACAGACGTAAGAGAACTTCCCGATTTAAGCCCATCTAAAACTTGGCTTAGTTATATCCCTGCTTAATAAAAATACTTTGCAGCAAAAATGTTCAATATCGGTAGGTCTCTTTTTTTGGAAGCTTCTATATAATCTCCACCTTTGGGGTATATGATCAATTTTTATAAGCGAGATCCACGAAATTTTTTGTATAATTTTATGAGCCTAATAAGGAGAAAAATGGTGACTTTTTTAAGACAGCCTCGCATGCACCTGTCTGTGAAAGCAATTTTGCCTAAATCCATTAATGTTTCGATAGTAATTTTTTTGAGAGGAAATTTATGCAGGGTATTCCATACTTGGGCATCATACCCAGTGATTTCGATTTCTTTTGTTTCAAAAGGGTACATTAGTTTTGTACTTAAAATACATTCGGGAGAGACCTTAAGTTAAGTATCATATTTGAATACGATTTTGTTGCAAATTATAGTTTAAATGCATCAAGCTCACTTTTTTTGTGTTTATGAACTGTGTAAAAGTCATTAGAAAGGGCTGGAAGTTTCGAAAAAAAAAACAAAAAAAAAAGATTTATTTTTGTGTATTATCTGTCATGCTTCGCATTTCACAAAACGCTTCAATTTTGTTACAAATAAATAAATTTATTTGTTTTTGCGTGCTTCCAATTTCACATTTTTTCCTTACTTTTTTTGGTAAATCCTCATATTTCCCCTACTCTACGTAGCTTAGCGACTTGTATTGAAAATTCGTAAACATTGCAAAAATGCCATTTATTATATAGTAACATAACATACGATATTCTCAAACAGTAATTATTGAAATTTAATACGATTTAGCTATTTTTTTATACACATCAACACATCAACCCTGTCGCGCCTATCAGTTATCGATATGGCAATGCGTGTGTGCATGTGAACGTAGGCAAAAAATTCGTTTATGCACAATTTTTTTTTGGTGTTAAATCACATAAAAATTATTTAAAAATAAATATCAAAAAATATCTACTAAGGATATTTTAGAATATTTAAAAAATTATTTTAGCTTAAAATACGTTTCGTTTGCTACAAAACAGTCGTCTTCAAATCATATATCATATCATATCGTTTTGGTGAAATTGGCAACACCAATCAGAATATTTTATTCGTTTTCGTTTTCCGGAGCACGGCTGTATGTATATTAGGGTGGCTCAATATATGATAATATATTTGTTTGAAGTCAAAAAGTTGTATTCATAGCGTATCTGATTAACAAACAAACAATTTCCAGAAAGCCCTAAAAAATTAATATATAGTATTATATAGCTCCCATAGAGGTGTTTCAGAGGACCTCGAAAAACCCCAAAGTTTTAGATAAATAATTCGTTTGTTTATGAAGATATCGTAACCAAAATTTGGCACTCGCATGTTTTTTATAGTTCCCAATCACTGTACCAAATTGGATCGAAATCGGTCGAATATAACATATAGCCCCATAGAACCGATCGGTCAAAAAAAGTGTTTGGTGCAAAATTCGACTATTTTTTGTTTGTTTATGACAATATCGTAACCAAATTTGGCAAATAAAATACATACATATCTTTGCAATGTGGTGGCAAAGGGTATCCCGAAGTCATGCGCGCCCGGCTTTAACGTACGCCATCTTTTTATTTCGAAATGTAATCTACTCAAGTAAATTTTTAATCTATTTGTTAAAGAAAGTAATGAATAAAGTGTTAGGTTACACGGACAGTACTGCACTGTAAACTTTGAATCTAGTGTCATGATCCACCAATAAAATGTCACGCAATGCGAAGGTCCTTTATTCGTGTCTCTCTCAAAAGAGAGCGGGTTCACTTTTTGTATGGTAGCTATGTGAATAGTGGACCAATATTGATAAAATCCTTTTTTGTTTTTTAAAATATCGCAACCAAATTTTTGTCATTTTAATTTTGTGTCAGTCTTTATATTTGTGTGAAGTTTGATCAATATTGGTCCACTATTTCACATAGCTACCATACAAAAAGTGAGCCCGATCCGCCATGTTTTCGGCGCAGCCGAATTCGCGCACGTGTTTGCGCCACCTTGTAAAATATCATGATCTACTGTGAAAGTAATATAAGTGAAATATTTTTTTTTTTAATAAAATTTAAGCCAAATATAAAAATGTATGTAACAATTTAAGAAAAAGAAGTTCATGATGGGAAAATGTTGTAAAGATGAAAATGATGAAAAATTAATGAATCAGCACAATACCCTAACTATTTTGTGTACATAATACGCATATACTCATAGCTCTTAAGTGCATAAACACTTTTGCCCTTTGGAAAAATCTTTTCACTTTGGCTCCTGCTAAGCTTTTGTTTGGCTTACAATAAACTAATGACATTTTTTATTAAATTTTTTACAGATTCATGATGTGCTTTATTCGCTGTCATCGGCCTTTTCATGGCTACTGCTTTTTGGCATGATTGAGGTGGGTTGCCTTCAATTCACATGACTTTCATTTATTAACGTCACTTTCTTTATGCAATTTTTTTTTCTTACAGACATTCAATGATGTCAAAAGCAAAATCGGCTTAGTACCCTATCTCTGGCTATTTGCGAGTGCCACCATTTTTATTGGTTTGGTATCTCTGGTTCTAATACCAGAGACACGGGATCGAAGTTCATCAATGTTGCAGCAACAATTGGGCTATACGAATGGCAATGGAGATGTGGCCAAGAGCGCGTACAATGGAAACATAACGACACATATTTAAAAAACAAATTTTTTGAGATTTATTAGTAAAGTTTAATTTAAGTTTATATATTGTTTTGAGTCTTTTGGGTGGCTGCCCGCAAAGGTATGCAATGATTTTTTGGGTGCATATTTTTGTTGCCTAGTTATGAGCGCAAATTGGCTGAGCTGAGTTGGTAAAATAAAATGGTTTTGTTAAAGAGGCAGATAAAAGAGCGAAAGAAGTTTCTATGCTACTGTTTGGAGAATAGAGAATTAGAGAGCTAAGAAGAGCAACGACGCCGAAATAAATGTTTGGGAGAGTTTGCGAACGATTTATTTAAATTAAAATGTTTTAAATGTTTTTGAATCTGCTGCTAAGTTGGATTTTTTAAAAATATACTCTGTTAACTACTAAATTATTATTAATTTCTGTAACTTCAACATATCTGAATAGCTATTTTAGAAATTGTAGTACCGACTCTTTGCACTAAATTAATTTTTTCTCTCTTTTTTTACTCGAAGTCTTTAAACTAAGAGACTGTTTAAACGCTTTTTAGTTCAAGGGCGTTCACAAAGATTGCCTTGACTAACTATTTGTGCAGTGCCGGATTAAATATGTAGGGGTCAGGGGCCGGCCCCACTTTGGGCGCCCCATGCATTTATGTATACTATGATTTCTTTTGCAAAGCTTAGAAAACGATACAAAACTGGTTTTATAACAAATTTTGTAGAAATTCCATAACACTGAGGAAAGCTTTTAATATAATAATACTCAAAATTTAATGCGTAAATTTTTGGAAGAATTTATAATATCGTCAAAATTAAGGTTGCGTTCTATATATTGTTGCAAACTAAAAAAAAATCAGACTTCTTTCATGTTAGTGGATGGTCAGAAAATATGATTTTTTTCGAGGAGCTCTGAAATACCCCTATGGGAGCTTAATAATATAATCCTGATGTCAAAAAAATAAAAAAATTTATAGCTCTAGCTCTCACCATCTCTAAGATCTAGGCGTTCATGCAGACAGACAGACAGACGCAGTACATGGGTATATAGACTTCTCTAGTCACCCTGATCATAGTTAAGGTATCTTTTAATGGGTATCCGACGTCACCTTCTCCCAAATGGGATTTTTTTTTTGATATGAAGTTTTGCGATTCTACGCGAAATATTTTGTGCTGCGTATAGGCCTTTAATAATAAAAATAGCCTCGGACACCCAATTATGGGCTTTCGAAATAAAATACCCAAAATTTTGTTTTCTGGATCATTTAAACGTACCGTTTATAGGAAGATGCAATAGCATATTACTAACTAAGTTTTGCCAATTTATATTATTAACATTAGGGGCAAGTGGGGTGAATTTGGAATAATTTTTTCGTCGATTTTTTGGAGTGAAAAAAAAATTTGTTTTTTCAAAATTGCAAGTTGTGTCGTTGAAGGCATTGAAGCTGCATTGTGTCAAAATTTCAGATTAATACGAAGATTTTTGGTCAGGTAGATTGATTACCGAAAAAAAAATGCCAAATTCACGATTTTCGACTTTTTTTTTGGGTGAATTTTCTCAAAAACATGGAAATCGTCTAAAAATATCATAAATAACATCTGAAACCGCCAGAGAAGCTGACGCATTTCTGGTGGAATGGACGCTCACATGTGGCGCAATGAATCGTGTTCTCGGCATTTCGACACAAAAACAATTGAAATCGGCGCTGAAATTATATTCAAAATAATTATTTAGCTCATTTCGACACTTCCGGATTCACCCCAAATTGAGCTACCGGGTTCACCCCAAATCCACTTTCTCGAAACGGAGTAGCGTCATTCTGGGGGCTTGCAAAAATCGAAACGAACCCTTTAGCATTTTTTAAGTATAGAGTCCAAATAATATTATGGACATACTTGCATCTTCTGGGTACCCAGCCACCAGGGCATTGAAGGAAATGAAACAGCTGACAGGCTCGCAAAGGAAGGAGCCGCACTGAGTCAACCGTCACTTGAGGATCTAAAGATTCCTCTAAGGACAATCAACCACAAATCAGAAGAGGACGCTTTAGTAAGATCTGATAGAAGGTGGTACACCACAACGAACTGCAGAACGGCTCGCACAATGTGCAAGAGAATAAACAGCAAATTAGCCCAGTATACTCTGCAACTCCCAAGAAGAGATTGTAGGCTTATAGTGGGCATACTCACTGGTCATTGCCTGACAGCAACCCACGCTAAGAAGCTAGGCATTACCAACAACGATGAATGCAGGAAATGTAGGGAGACAGACGTCAAAGAGACTTTGGAGCACCTCATATGCAGCTGCCCTGCCCTCTGTACATCGAGACTCAAATACCTAGGAAAACCATGGCTTACCTCACTGGAAGAGGCAGCCGATAGGGCACCTCAAAGGCTTCTGGCGTTTGCCAAGCACACGCATATAATTGACGACTAGCGTGCTTTGTACACCAGCCGCACCTTCCGGTATCACTAAGGACTACCTAGTCTATGTGTGACTCCCCCCCAGGGGTCAACCGGTACTACCTAACCTAACTTACATTTGATTTTACTCGTGAAAATGTTCAAATTTTAGCGACACAAAAACTTAAAGTAAAACTGTCAAGGTAGCAATTTTTTTAGAAAAATTATACTGAACAGAAAAACATGTGTACTCGTGTCGGAGTATTATCAAAAACCACCGTCTGCCATGACGTTGATTTGAGAATTGGGGTCATCGTCAAATGTCAACTCAAAAATCCGTTAGGATGCGTTTGCGGATTCACCCCACTTCCGAGTACACCCCACTAGCCTCTACACAAAGAAATTCTGTTTTTACACGGTTTTGAAATAGCATTGTCTAAAAACCATTTTTTTACACATTAAAAAAAGCAATTTGATTTGAGCCTCCAATAACGTTTAAAAATTATTGCATTGGTTTTTAAAAATTTGTTCCTTTGCAATTCTTTTCATGAAAACCTTGCAATAAAATCTCCGCATGCCAGACTTTGACAGATGTCACGAATAACGCTTGAGCTGTCAAATAGTACCAAGTACCAAAAAAAAAACAAATTTAAATTTGTCACAACATTCGTAAAAATATGCAAGTTGACCGGAAATAAAAGTGGTTCCTTTGTTGACGTCTGTTAACACACAGCAAATCCCAAGTTATCGTCATTTGCGTTCGCCTTAAAGTAGGCCCATGCCTAAGTCCGGACCTGTGCGCCTGTGCGTATATGGGTTAACTACTCACTCCATTTTGAGCATCCCACAAATCTGTAGCATGCTTCTCTTGAATGTTAGTCACACAGCAACCAGTGAAAATGATGAAATTCTATATGACTAGTATTTCTATTTCTATCAGTCTTTCCCAAAAGATATTCGTACCCGAAGATTATAAAAGAAACTACCATTCTAATACTCAGACACACGCAATTGCTTGTTCAACAAATACCAGTGCTTAGTTTTGGTTAGTTACTAATAAAAATTAAAAAAAAATAGTGATAAACAGCTTTAAACACGTCAGCAGCTACTTAGAACTCTTGCGATTTTCAGCATTTATATTATATTTATTTTTGCCATCAAGCATTATTTATTATCTACGGCATTTGGGCCAGAAGTGGCTTATGCCTGTTGCGCAGCACTTTCACATAAAAGGCCCAAAAAAATATATACCTACTTATGTGTTAAAAAAAAGCACTAAGCCATATTTGCGCCTCTTTGTATTTTGAAAAGTGAAAAGAAATGTCAAGTCAAGAGATACAACCGGCATAATATGTGAGATACATATGAGATAGCTTCGTGAGTGCGCCTGTCAGCGCCATGGTATCTCAAACAGACAAGATGACAAACTTGCAAAATCACAACTATGAGATACTCTGTAAAGTTGGTAAACAAGAAAAAAAAGTCAAATTTTTAGAAATGTTTTTCAAAGTTTTTATGCCAAAGTACAAAACTTTTTCTGATTCCGCTCCTGACAGCTTAAATTCTTTTTCTAAAAACTTAAAGCTTCATGAGGTTCTCTGCACTATAAATAATAAGTATGCAGGCACAGTTCCGGACCTGGAAAAAAAATTTTCAAAAATGGTTCGGATATTTTTCTGGTTTCGCCCCTGGCAGCAATACACGGCTTGAACTATTTTACTAGATGGGTGACTTTGTCTACACCATGGTATCTTAATCAGGCAAGATACACTTCGGTTGAAGTTTGTAGGTAGAGAGGTTAACAATTAAACAAAATTTTAAGAAATATCTTTTAAAGTTTTAGTTCAAAAGTATGCAGGGCCGCATACAAGGCGCGGGGTGAAGTTTGTAAGCATGGAGGATATAAATTAAAAAAAATTTTAGAAATATCTTTTAGAGTTTTGGTTCAAAAGTATGCAGGGCCGCATACAAGGTGTGTCTACTTTTTTTAGGTTCCGGTCCTGGAAAGCGCCCAAAATTGCATGCAACTTTTTCAGTTTCCGCCGCTATACCTAAGTCAATACCAATTGCTACAGTCAGGAAATTACAACTATCAGATACTTTGAGCGCTGGAACGAATTTGGAGTGAAGCTTGTAACAGTATTTTTTTTAATTCACTTACTAAATTATCTTGGATCTTGAGGATCTTGAGGGTGATAGCTTTTTCTGGTTCAGTTTTTACATTTTTACCAAATCTATTTCTAAATCCGCACCTGAAATCATGTACTCAGTTTTAACTATATTCCTAGAAGCGTGTTAATACAAGGCACGGGGTGAAGATTGTAAGTAAGAAGATTACAAATTAACAAAATTTTTATAAATATTTTTTACAGTATTAGTACAAAAGTACGCAGGGCCGCACACAAGGTGCGACTCCTTTTTTTATGTTTTGGCCCTGGAAAGGGCCCAAAAGGGCATGCATCTTTTTCATTTTCCACCGCCAGTCAGAAGTCAGAAAATTACAACTATGAGATACTTTGAACGCTGATACGAATTGGGAGTGAAGCTTGTAAGCAGTATTGTTTTTAATTCACTTACTAAATTATGCAGGTGCGGATCTAGGGGGTTGATAGCTTTTTCTTGTTCCGCAGGACGTACTCATTTTTTACATTTTTACCAAATCTATTTCTAAATCCATACCTGAAACCATGTACCCATGGTACATGGTTACATTTAAAGGTTTTTGCAGTTGTAGAAGACAAATCTGTGGTCGTTCTATGAACAGAACTGAGTACATCGAGTACATTAAATATTTACTGCACAGCTCTTTTATGCACTGAGTACAACGAATGTTGTCGGCACAGCTTGTAGTTTTGATTCCGTATCGCAAAATATCATTCACCAAAAAGCAAAGGACTCAACTATGACTTGTGAATGGTTCAAAAAAAAACATTGCCACCTTGTGCGCTTAGTTTTGAGTGCATCATAATTCATTCATGCATTCAGTGAGTGCCGGGTGCAAGTATGACGCATTTTAAACAGGCATGGCCCACGACCACCTTTAAAGCGTATTGGTTAGCAACATAAAAAATAAATACAAGGACTATATGCATAAAAATGTGTTGCAAGAAGCGTCCGTAATCATTTTGATTTACGTATTAATTGAAGTAAAGAACAAACAGAGAGACAAAGAAACGCACAGACAGATAAATAAAGAAACTGACGAAAGGTAAAGGCGAAAATAATTTATGTTAACATTTTTATAATAGTGTATATATTTAAATAATTCATGTTGGAATTCAAAGTGGTATTCAAGACGCAAACTCTTGGTGCGGCTAATTAGCTGCAGGAATGGTTCAGTGCAGTTCCCAGGACCTGCATCCTTAAGACAATGGCTGCTTACTGCAGATGAAATTGATACCATTTGGAATCTACCAGTGTTAGTCTGATGCTGGTTGAAAGAAAAGAGTTCAATGGCGCTGTCTATCAGCTGTACCTCAGATGACAGCTTCGAAATCTAGAATCACTCTTCCCAATCGATGCGGCTATAGATCAGTAGAGACCTAAGTGGTGGCAAAGGCATAATGAAGTTCCTTGGAGGTGTTGGGAGAAACTCCCTACAACAAAACAAAATTTAGCTTTAACGTATAAGGGACTACTTTCTCAATAAAAGTATAGACATAGATACATCCAGACCGGGCGAGAGGGGGGTGGGAAGGGGGGGGGGGGGAATTCCACCCGGGCCCGGAGTTTTCTCCCCTGAGCCCCTGCTCGGTGTAATTACTGTCGTACTGTCGTGATTCAAGGTAAAAGTGTAATAGAGTGGCCGGTACATTTTCCCCGCGGGCCCGGATTTTCTTTCTACGGCCCTGGACACACCAATCCTGTATCTTTACAGGCTCGTTCATATCGTGCATGTGCGCGAAGAAGCTCCCGTGCAGAAGTTGCTCAAGCAGCAGAAGAAAGACGAAGACGAAGCTTCCGTTGATAGAACAGTGTCAACCATGACAGTGCCTCTATTTAAGGTGTCTTAGTACAATACCTTAAAAAATGTATTTATCGAGGAAACTGCACACCCAAGCACATTTACCCTGAAAGTCTAAGGCACTTCCGCCCGAATTTCCCCTGCCTATTTTTCAGCGGAAGTCTGTCAACAAAATGTTTTACACAATTTTATCATTGGGAAAAGGCAAGAAGCACAATAGATCCTTACTTGAAGCAGTGCCTGCCTTCAGCAATGGTTGTTGTACACTTCGCCACGGGGTTACTAGCTGTATGAACTTATGACCTTTTGCCAAATGCCTTTCATATAGTGCACAAGTTTTTCATACCCTTTGTAAAAAGGGTAAAGGGCATATTTTTCTACAAATTTATTCCTTGACACAATAAAGTAAGTACTTATTCATACAAATTCAAATCTATAGTCTAGAGGCAAGAGGTCGACTTTGTTGCCTTTATTTGGTTTACATTGGGCATCATATCAAATTTGACTTGTATATATTTTTTATAGGGTGCTTTTTTATTGTTTCGTTTTTCAAAGGTATAAATTTGACAGCAAGCGCGTCTTTTGTGTTTAAGCCCCTGTCGTGTGTTTTGGATCCTTTGGACTAAGGAAAAAGCAGCGGCGATTCTACTCTCGGAAGTTACACGTGTTATCGCCGCTATTTCAGCCAAAGTGGTCAAAAGTGACCAAAAATTGTTTCTTCTGGTTGGAATTTTTTTTTAAATAGTTGTGGTCCAGTACCTGCGTGAAATTTCTCTTTCAATAAAACCAATAAAAATGTTTAGTATAACAAATTTTGTGTGTTATTTTTCAATCAAACGCTCAAAAAATCACCCTACACTGAGAGTTTGAAACCGTTTTTCGATAATTTTGGTGCCTTTATTTATTGTGCTAATATTCTTACATTTTTTTGCTTAATTAAACGAGGTCGACAAATTTTTTTATCCAACGAATTTTTTTTAAATTAAAAAAAGTTTCTCTACTTCATTGATTTTGTGATTATTGGTGTGTAACATTAGTTCACAGTAAAAAATATCATCAAACATTTTTTTTTTTCTTTCTTAATCGAGATCGAAATATTTTTTTATCGTACTAATGTTTGTGTATTATAGTGTCATCATTGGTAACCGGTTGGTATAATTTTTATTTTTAAAGCCCCTTACGCAGTTCGAAAAATTTCGCACGAAATGACAAAACTTCATATAAAAAAATAACATTAGGGATATCCCTCAAGCAAAAAAAAAAAACCTCACGTAACGAACATTTTATTCGGATTCGTTTATTTTTTGATTCGTTTGCTCCCAATTTCAACAAAATGATTTTTTGTGGCCAAATGTTTTGTTGCAAGAGGAATTAAAACGAATTTGAAAAATAGATTGAAAAGTGTACGCATTTTAAACAGAAATAATTTTTTAAATATTCTTGGATATTTTCAGTTTCTATTTATGCCAATTTCAAGTTAAATATTTTCCATTTTTTTTTCAGAATCAACCCAAAAAATAGCATGCACAACTCAAACCGAACTATTATGGTCCATGTCTTGCATAAAAAAAATTTCCCGTGTAGTAGGATAGCATAGTCGTGGATAATTTCCCTCGATAGGTGTTAAGCTGTGCTAACAATGAGCAAGGGAAATATTAGTAGATGGTGACAGCAAAAAATTCGTATATATGAGCACTTTAAAACGAATTCGAAAAAAATTTATGGTTTTTTTTTTTTGTTTTCCGAAGCACGGCCGTATACTGCCACTGAGCTTCAGTTTTGTAGGTATAATCTGCGTCTCAGCTTGCCAATATCGTCGGTGAAGTAATATTAGGAAATCATGAAATCGTGAAAAAAATAAGCGAAAGGAACTTCGTTTCCGACGGTGGTCCTAAAACTGTGTACAGTTTTTGTATATAAGTTCGAATTAACTTTAAGGCATGACAAAACTTCATATAAAAAAAAAATATTCCCTGCGAAATTTTTCGAACTGCGTATGGGCCTTTAGTTTGAAATTGTTATAAAATTGGTCGATTGGATGGGTTCTTTTAAGCCCTTGATGTCTTAGTAAAATTTTGTTAAATTTTTTAGGATAGATCAATAGAATCACTAAGCATTATCCTGCCAAGTTTCAGATCACAAAATAAAAATTAGCAGAGTATCTGAAATTCTGCTGTGGAAAAAAGTGCGTAAAAATCGACTTAATTTAAAAACATCGCCAGAATTGGGATCTCAGCGTTGATACGGACTGGTCATGCTGATCAATTTGGGATGTACTTCCTAGACTCAGAACTTGTCCTATAATCTTCGCCCTGTTACATGTGTTTGCACCAACTGAATATGCCCTTATACTCTGTGATTGTTGAGCATAAAAAAGAAAAGTTCTGAAATATCAGGCTTCTATATATTTGCATAAAGTATCCCAAAAGTAAATATACATATTTGATTGTAATTTACACACACACACACTCAAAGGCACAACCTTTAATACTCAGATAAATCTACATAGTATTTACATATGGTATATGATATATAGATACTATGAGTATACATTAGGGCGGGTCAATTTGTATGGGGCCGAAAAAACCTTATGGGGCTCACTCGGATTTTGATTCTTTGGATAATTCTAAGCAAATTTGCCCAAGAAACTATGGGTCTAAAATGAATTTCGAGTCGCCCACTTTTTCAAAATAGGTTTTTTTCGACATATTCAAAAATCGACTTAGAAATTCATTAGAAGGCCAAAAATCGATATTTTTTCTCTAGCCAAATGTGAATTTGGGGGTTTTTGGGGTCGAGGAATTCATTTTTGACATCTATTTTTAATTTTGGGTGCCGCCGGAGGGCGCTTTAGTGTTGGTTGTTGATTTTTTTCGGTTTTTTTTCTTCAAAAATTTTGAAAAAGTGGGCGACTCGAAATTCATTTTAGACCCATAGTTTCTTGGGCAAATTTGCTTAGAATTACCCAAAGAATCAAAATCCGAGTGAGCCCTTATACCGAAAAAAATTGACCCACCCTAGTATACATATATATATTTAATATGCGCAGTGATCCTGCTTGAGATTAACCTATTCATACATATGTATATCGTTTGTCGGTATTGTACTATGTATTATACTATGTTTTATGGTATATAGTAGATTGCATTTATTCAATATTCAAAACTCATATCAGAGCCGGAAAATGTGCAAAAATGCAATTACAATAAAAACAGCAGCTGAGCAGTAACAAACTAAGCGCATTGACAACAAGCTCTACGTAATTATAAAACATTTTTTTTATAACTATAATTTTTTTTTATATATGTATATATTTTTTCTCAACTTTGCTTAGACAGTGATAAGAACAATTGCATTCATATGTATCTTTACGCTTGTAAACGTATCTGCGTGTATCTGAGTGTGCGTATCTGTGTGTGCTTAAATTGTGGGTGTGTGTGGTGGGTGTTAATTTTATAAACTATATAAATACACACCCCACTAGTACGCCCGGTTTAGTTAGCTTTGAACGCTGAAAAACGCATCAAGTGACGTGCTTCTTGGCAATAGTTAAACAAGAATGCCGCACAGTTCTATTTAGACAAATGTTATTAATCTTTTAAAAATAATATAAATAATTTAATTAAAAAAAAAAACAAGTTCAACATTCAATACTTATTAAATTGAGGACTTTATAAATAAAAAATTGTGAAATGGGTGATGTTAAATATCAATATTTGGCTGGCTTTTGTGGTTAGTAAATAAATGAGTCTAAATTAAATAATTGCTTAAAAGACAAAGACTCTGCATTTAAAAAATACTTCTAAACCTTATTTGTTTGCATGTTTTAAATATAAACAAAAAATGTTGAAAACACTATAAATAAAGTTATTTTAATGACTAGTTTGAATATAAATAAATACAATAACAAAAAAAAAAAAAAGAAATCTCTAAAGTATAAAAGCTAAATATTTAATTAATATAAACACATAGTTTTAAATCAAAAGCGGATAAACTAAAAAAAAAATAAAAAAATTTATAAAAAAAACTAAAAACTATTTAGAAAATAATTAGCGCTTTTTAACTGCTTTGATAAGTTGTTTAAAAAGTCATTTGCATAAAAAAAATGTTCAATATTTTCAAAAAGTTTATTTATTAGTTACATGTACCTTAGGGCGGGTCAATTTGTATGGGGCCGAAAAAACTTTTTCAAAATAGGTTTTTTTCGACATATTCAAAAATCGACTTAGAAATTCATTAGAAGGCCAAAAATCGATATTTTTTCTCTAGCCAAATGTGAATTTGGGGGTTTTTGGGGTCGAGGAATTCATTTTTGACATCTATTTTTAATTTTGGGTGCCGCCAGAGGGCGCTTTAGTGTTGGTTTTTGATTTTTTTCGGTTTTTTTTCTTCAAAAATTTTGAAAAAGTGGGCGACTCGAAATTCATTTTAGACCCATAGTTTCTTGGGTAAATTTGCTTAGAATTACCCAAAGAATCAAAATCCGAGTGAGCCCTTATACCGAAAAAAATTGACCCACCCTAATGTACCTACATACCTGTTTCAGCTCTCACTTTCTTTAGACGATTTAAAATTAAATTATTTAAAAGAAATTTTTCTAAACGATTGGCTTATTATAATTAATTTCATTAGTGAGTTAAAATATAATTAAAATAAATTATATTTGACGAAAATAGTTGTAGCAAAAATCTTATAAAAAAGAAGATTCGCAAACGAGTTATTGTATAATATATGTCATATTATATTACACATTAAGGCAAACTAAAAATTGTTAGTAAAAAAATTAATATATAGTTAGTGAACATGACATTTTTTTGTTTAAATTTATTTTAACAAAATTTAATTTTTAAATTAAAATTTTTTTGGGATAAGATTACACAAAAAAAAATTTCATGTTTACTAAAATAAAGACTTTTATGTGAAATAATTTTTTAAAATTTTATTTTACATATAACAAAATAACTAAATTTGAAATTTTAAAGTTAATTTTTTTTTTAATGAAATTTTAAGTTTTATGGTACGTTTTTTTGTAAATAAAATTTTTAATTCTTAAATTCATTTTTTTTTCCTAATGAAATTTTATGTTTTAAAAATAGAATTTAACAAAAAAATTTCATATTTACTGAAATAATAAATTTAAAAAAAAAAACAATTTTTCACATCTTGCAAATTTATACATATGTGAACAAAAATGCATTGTGAATAAAATATATATAAAGAATTTTTTTTTTAATCGCTAATTACAGAGTGTACAATTATAAAGTATGTCGAAATATTGTTGCTAGAGTATCCCCAAAATTTTGAAGATGCTAAAGTTGGTACTTACATAATTAGCAAAACAAAAAGAATTAATTTTAAAGAAAAAATAAACATTTTTAAAAAATTTTCAAGTTGCTAATTTAATTAATTTTATTATTTTTATTTTTAAAATAACACTTGAATTTTATTCTTAAATAAGTAATTTTTTTTATTTAAATAAGACTTGGTTCTTATTTAATTGAGCTCATTTTGTTTTAAAAATATCAATTTTGAATTTTTCTGTAGTTAAAATAACCAATTTGTTTTTTATTAAGTTAACTAATTTTATTTAAAAAAATGAATTTTTTGAATTTGATTTTTTTTTAATTGACGTTAAACTTTTTTTTGCTTTTAAAATATATTTTTAATAGGTTTAACAATTTCATTTTAAAATATCACTTGAATTTCTTTGTTTATAAATTTACCAATCTTCTTTTGAATGTATCACTTAAATTTTTTTAAATAAATTAAACATTTTTATTTTAAAAATATACTTGATTTTTTTTTAGTTAAATGATATTTGATATTTTTTGAATGAATGTTTTTTTTAGTTAAATTAACCCATTTTATTATAAAAATATCTTTTGCGTTATTTTATTTTAATTATGTTAATAAATTTTATTTTAAAAATACCACTCGAGTTTTTTTAAGTTAATCAATATTATTTTAAAAATATCTCTCGAGCTCTTTTTTATTAAGTTAACCAATTTAATTTTAAAAGCAAGAAAATTCAACAAATCCAATAGATAGTGTTAAAAACGCTGCGAGTTTAAGTATAAAAAAAATTGGTTAATTAAATTCAAAATTTATATAAATATTTTTTACCTGAAATTTAAACAAAATTCCACTTTGAATATTTGGAATTCTGGTCAACTTAAAACGCGCTTTAATAAAAGTTTGCAAAGAAGAAACCATTTTTTCTAATTATTACAATTGTGTGACTACAGTAGCACAGTATAACATAATCAAAAAATATAAAAATAAAAAAAATTAAAAGAAACCCACATTTTTTATGTTGTTAAGATATGTCAATAAACTAAAACAGTAACTCTAAACATAGCCAAATTCCATCGATCGCTCATCTTTTACTTAGATAGACACCAAAATAAATATTAAGTTCCCAGTCAATCAATTTTTCAACCGATAGATAGATAGATAGACATGACAGCTTAATGAATGCAATCAGTTTGGATTCAGACATGCTTCCGACACAGATAGTTCGAAACAATTTAGTTAATAATGAAGATAATTTTTGTTTACATTTTGTAGAGTTTGCAATGAGTTCTTTTAAATGTTTCATATAACATTTAACATGCACTTTACGCTTTAAAATGTGAGACTGTTAATATCAAACTTTAATACAAGGCTGCACTTAGCTTAATTATGATTAATTATTATAAATCCCGACCTCATCCTTTAGTCATTTAAAACATTTAACGGCTGAATAAATATAATAACATACAATTTTACACATAATTTCCCGAGTACCAAACGTAGGGTGGGCCATCTGTTGGTTTGCTTGTTAAAAACTTATAATTCGGCACATACCCGTCCAAAATGGATGCTCTCCGAAATATGTGAAGCCAATTTTGTTGGAAAATATACGAATAAAATGCAATCAACAAACAAACCAACAGATGGCCCACCCTATATAAAATGAATATAAATCAGCTTTAAGTTTTTTACTTGCAGTTATACAAAAATGGTGGCAAAGTTCAGTTCAAGCGGAAAGCAGATTTTATTTCCGGTCAATTGTCAATTTAAATGCATATTCAATTAAAATTAAGTGAAATTTTTAAAAAGAAAATACGCGTACTAAGAAAAAAAAAAAAAACATGGGCCTAGGTTCATAAGCTCCTTTTTGGTATAGGCATTTATTTAATTTAATTATGTTTTTAATTATGTTTTTTTTAGAAATAAAGCCACGTTGAGGAGCATACGAAATGGAAAATTAAGATAATTTTTAAAAATCTTCCAAAGCGCAATTAAAATATTTTCAACTGTGGGAATTAGTTTGTAGTTAAGAGTGTAATACGAAGGGAAATTTTTTTTTTTCTCTTTTTTTGGAAAATTGTGCGTTACTTATACCCTGACTGATCCAATCATTTGTTTCTTTTATTGGGATTATTGTCTTTATAATATGGCAAACATTTCAAAATGCAAGGTGAGGTTTGGTTTTATAAACTTCCCAGAAAACAGTCAGTTAATTTTAGTCCACACTTAACTTGGATCTTCAAAAAAATTTGTAGACTTGCCAAAAAATTAAAAATAAACAACAACAACAAAAGTCATAACCCATAACAAGTGTAGTATATATAAGTACACTGAGAAAAATTATCAATAATTTCGCTTTCAAACTTGCTCTGAAACAAGAACTTGCGGTGTCCAAAATACTCTAAGAGGAATTTTTAATTAAATTTTGAGATATTTGAGGTTATGTACCTTAAAAACGGCTACTCCTACTTTTGAGGTTATGTACAGGGTGCAACAAATTTTTGTGGTCTGTCTCTCCAGTTACATCATTTAGTACCACTTCAACCCTATAATTTAAGAGTTCAAGAGATCAATTACGATTTGTATACCCTGTACCTATAGGTACAAAGGGTATACTAGATTTGTGCAATGTATGTAACGGACAGAAGGAGGCGTGGCAGACCCCAAGTCCTTTATACCAAAATGCTTATCATAACTTTGGGTAGCGATTGAGCCATGTCCGTCCGTCCGTCTGTACGTCCGTATGAACGCCTAGATCTCGGAGACTATAAGAGCTAGAGACACGAAACTTTACCAGCTGGTGCGCATATTTCCTGAGAAGATGAAGTTTGTTGAATCATGTCAATATCTTCCCCCGTTCCCCCGCAGTAGAGTTTCGCGATTTTTAGCCACACCGTTTAGTATTTTCATTTGAAATTTAACAAAGCGATGCGTTGTAGTTACATGCATCTATGTGTAAAAAATGAACAAAATCGGACAAATACAACAGAAGTTATATTCAAAAATGTGCAAATTTCACCTCCCCTTGCCAATAAACTGCGTCAATATTTGACTCTACGCAATTATGGCTACAAGTGACCTAGAATCACAATTTTTGGTAAGCTCATTCATGTGGCTCTAATGAACAAATCCACATCCAAATTTTATCGATGCGGTCCGCCCACCCCCCGCAATCAATTTACCGTGTTTTCTCCCACACCCCTCAACATACCAACTTGAAACTTACCCCGTATACTTTAAATAAGTTCTTTGTTGTAACATTCGAGTTTCATCAAAATCGGTAAAAATTTAGGGAACTTATAGGTATAAATATCGATTTTCACCAAAAAAAAATAAGTTCCAATTGGAAAGTTCTTAGATGGAATATGCAGGAAAAATTTTTTTGACACAAAAGGTACAGGGTATTCCACTGTCGGGCACCGCCTCGACTGTACCACATTTTTTTTTTGCAAAGTTATGGCTATTCGAAGTTACGAAATATTTCCATTCGACGTCATTAGCATTTGCATTAATCCTTTGAGACAATAATTTTTTACTGTGTAAATTCTGTCGAAAATTTTCACTTGGGGGCTTATTTTTCTGACTTCATATTCGTTCTTAGCGACCACCGACCAACTAAACCATGTTGACCTGTGTAGTTAACTAAAAAATTGTTTTCTATAAATTCAAAATCTATTACTACTAATATAATTTAATAATACTTTAAAATTTTTTACTTACAGTCAACATTATAACCATATCCTATGGAGCCGTTTGTGGTTGGCCCTCAGCAAGTTTTCTGGAGCTACAGGCGGACTCGAGTCCACTAGAAACCGGACCTCTTAGCAATCAGGAAGCGGGCTGGGTGGCTTCTACCATTTGCTTGGGTGGCATTTTTGGAACAATTTTGTTTTCTTGGCTCGCCGATAAAATAGGCCGTAAACATTGCTTACTAACACTGGCATTGCCTTCTATGGTAAGTAACTCTAAAAAGCTGTAAATAATAGAGAAATAATGTACAATGATTCATTTTTTAAACTTTAGTTGGGTTGGGTAATCATACCCTTTGCCCGCAATCCCGTCCATTTGTGTATAGCTCGTTTCTTTGGTGGTACGGCGGGCGGTGGCGTCTTTGCCGTAATACCCATTTATATTGTGGAATTGGCGGAGGATAGGTAAGTCTTTTATTTATTTATTTATTTAAAAAAGAATGGCTGGCAAGTATAATAGCTTAAGGATAAAGCTGTACTCCTAAAAATTATAATCAAATTTAAAATGAAACCATCTTTCAACACTTTTTTAATTTTTGGAATTTCTTATTTTTTCGAAGTCGATTTAAAGAAAAAATTTGTATTAAAAGGTCGGATCTTTCTAAATAAAAATTAGAGTTCAATAAAGAAAACAGAATTATAACCTTATTTCGGCTATCATATTCTTATATTGATCCCTGTCTCAGTTTACAGTTCAAACAAAATGTCTTTTTTTAATGTCTTTTCCAATATCAATACAGAAAAATTTAGAACATATTTTTCAGAAAATTTTCAAATATTATGTGAAATTTCGCTCAAATTGATCCAAAAACTATACATATAATCATAAATAGGATCCAAACTTGACAGATGATATAAGACTTATTGTACGCAACATTTTATCGTCAATAAATTTAGAAAACGATCATTCAAAATCGGCTACAAATTAAAAACCCAAAATTTTTCAGAGGCCTATTCCAATTCAGGTAGTTTAAAAAATTGTGCTATTACAGAAATTTAGGGAAAGCCAGAAAATTTACAAATATAATACAAAAAAAATAAAGCTAAGTGTTTATAATATGATCGAAACTTGACAGACGGTTATACCAAAAAATTGTCATCAAAGGGTCTAGTTGGATAAGGTATCGCCCCCAGCGATTTTTGAAAAGTAGTTCGATTCATAGGTAAAAAAAAAAACTGTCGTACGATTTCTGTTTTTAAACTTAACGCGTTGTGGCTTAATTTAAAAAATGTGATATTTTAAAGCCAAATTTTAAATTTCATCTAAATTAGTAGAAGGTCACTTTAAAAAAAATATTTCATTTTTATTTAATCAACACATTTTCTTAAAAAAAAAATGAAATTTTCGTACTTTTTTTTAAGTATGTCCATCACCATTTTTTTAAAGACATGTTTTTATGCGCTCTTTATTTGGTGTGAATATGAATCGAATCGATTTGGTGGAACAATGTTAAAAAAAAGGCATATAAAAATATGTGTTAAGATTTTTGACATCTTTTGACAAAAAATAAATTTTTTTAAAAAACACTAAAAAATTTTCGTTTTATAATTTTAAACATTGTTGTACCATGCGATTTGATTCATATTTTCATATATATTTTTTTTAAATGTGTTGGTTAAAAAAAAAATTATAATTTTTTTTAAAACTTAGATTAAACAAAAAAATTTTTCAAAACTATTCTGAAGTTTTGTCACAATTACATAAAAAGTGAAAAATATGGTTTTTAAATTAAACAAAAGCGCGTTAAATTTAAAAAATGAAATAATGCGAACAATTTTTTTTTTTTTAACTATTGATCGATCTCGTTTTAAATTAATTTAATAATAGTTTAATAATAATTTAAAACATTTAGTGATTTATTAGTAATTTAATTATAATTTAATAATCATTTTAAAACAATTTTATAAGAATTTAATAATAATTCTATTAAATTAATTAAAGCGTTAGCTGGATAAGAAATAAAAAACATTTCCTAACGATTTTTAAAAAGTAATGAATTGGATCGGCTAAAAAAAAAATTTTCAACTTTACATTTTTAAAAACGTGTTTTTACTTTTTATTTATTTATGAACTAATTTTTTTCAATAAGGCTTTTAAAATAATGTTTTTTTTTTAAGTTTTAAAACCACCACATTTTCTTCCAAAAAAATAAACGACTTTTTCTTATTTTATAGGAATTATAAAATTTTTTAATTTTTTTTAAATATGTTCCTTAAATATCAATAACCATCTTATTTTTAAATAGGTCTTTATTATATTTTAATTTTTAAATAATTAATTAAAAAAAAAATATTTTTTTTAAAAAGATAAAAAAATTGGAATATATCTTAATATTTAAAAAAAAAATCTCTTCAATTTTATAGGTAAATGTTTAAAAATTAATTAAGTATTTTTTAATTATTTGCATTAAATAATGTATAACATATTTATATAAAATTATAAAAAAATAAAATATTTTATATTAAAATTAAATATCATTTCTCCTATTTTTATAGAGTTCGCGGCGTTTTGGGCACTTTGATGCTGCTGGCTTGCAATGGCGGAGTGCTGCTGGCTTTTATCTTGGGCTACTACTTTAGCTATAGCACTGTCTCCTGGATTGTGTCCATATTATCGGTGATATTTGTGATATGCTTTATCTTTATGCCTGAGACACCTCAACATTTGGCTCAAAGCAATAAGCTAGCTGAAGCGGAGCGCTCTTTACGCTGGTATCGTAATATCAGATTTGGAGCTACCAATGAGGATAGTGAGCAGCTTAAAATGGAGCTACAAAAGCTGCGTATGCCGGAAAAATCCGGCAATCCCTGTGAGGATGAGTACAAAGGCGTAACCTGGGCGGACTTTGGTAGGTGTTGCACTCATTTCAGATTATTATAGTTACTAATAGAATTTTCTGTCTTACACAGCGGAGCCCAAGGCTTGTAAGGCTTTCTTTATAGGACTCGGTCTGGTTTCGGCTAATCAAATGAGCGGCTGCTTTGCCATGCTCAACTATACGGCTTATATATTCCAACAATCCGGCTCCAGTCTAACGCCCACCATTGCAGCCATTATAGTGGGCGCCATACAGCTGCTGGGCACCTATGCCTCCACTTTGTTGGTGGATCGCACGGGTCGCAAATTACTGCTGCTTATTTCCGCCGTTGGCATCTGCTTGAGCCAGTGCGCCATGGGTTCATATAGTTATTTGACCTCACTGGGCTATGAGACAAGCGGTTTTAGCTGGGTGCTGGTTGCCGGCTTCTCATTTATGCTGTTTATTGCCTCCTGGGGTCTGTTGACATTGCCATTTTTGGTCATTTCGGAAATTATGCCAACCAAAATACGCAGCATGGCCAATATGATGCTCATGTCTGTGCTTTGGCTGCTCGCTGCCTTAATGTTAAAGGTAAAAAAGATTTATAAGCTTAATATTTGAAATTTATTTTAATTTTTTGTTGCAATTTTTTCAGCTGCTACCCGTTTTGACCGAGTTAATAGGCATGCACGGCACGGTTTTCTTCTTTGCCTTCTTCAGCTTTCTCAGCGCCATCTTTGTGGCCGTATTTGTGCCCGAAACAAAGGGTAAAAATGTGGAAACCATTTTGGCCAGCTTATAGTTTTACCAACTAATTTTAATTTTATTCTTAAGTTATTTAGTTTTAAGTTATTTGCCTGTTGTTGGGCTTGTAAATAAATTTAGACAACAATTTGTTTATCTTTACACCTTTAGCCCTGATTTTTTGTACAAATATTTAAAGTAGCTGCTAAACTGTCTCTGTTGACAAACGCCCTAAAATTGCGTTAAATACTGTGCCTGGGTTTGATTAGATTAGGCGAGTATATAAGATAAGTTAATATTTGGGTTAGCGACACTTTTTGGCTGTTGGCAAGGCCTAAGCTGAGCAGCATCTGTAGAGCGTCAAACTTGGCCAAAACAAAAGCAGCCAACTAACAAGTTTAATGCCTAATTGTCAGCTTATTAAGCAAGTTAAGCGAACTTCGAGTTGTTATTAAAACGTTTGGCACATAGTTAAATTTGTAGTATACTTTAAGGCTGCAAGATGTTGCTATATGTATAGAAGAGAAGTACGTAGAAGAGTATGTATATGCGAAATTTTCAATTAAAGGCCATGGTACAGCCAATTGTTAGCTAGATGGCGCCAGCAATAACAACTGCTAGTTTGTTTAGCTGACTTACTTGAGTGTGAAAGATTTAGCAGATTGGCAAGTTGCCAATTCAAGGCCATGGTACAGAAATCATTACTCTTTTCTGAAAATTTGAAAACATTTCCATATGTCGTCGGATATTTTGAAAACTTTCTTTGGATTGTTGGAGCCCCAGTTAGTCTCTAAACGGCTCACACCGGCTCACAATTTTCAAGTATTAAAAAAAAACATATTTTGTTCATGTGTTAAGTTTGTGCATCAACTTTGCCTACCCAACATTTTTGTTGTTATCAAAACAACTTTCTGCATATAATTTTTTGTTTACTGCTGGCGCCATCTAGGAGTCAATTGCTTACAATGCACAGTGGTGCTAATGAAGTTTCTGGCGCTGCAAAATTAATAAGTTGAGAAGTAAGGCACTTAAGTCGGCTGTCGAAATTTTTTTGTATAGTAATAATAATTAATTATAAATTTTTTAAAATTTTTTTTTTAATATAAAAAAATTTAAAAAAAATGTATTATTAAATTTTATTTTTTTTTTTTACTTTCTCAAAGTGAATTTCATGGTTTTTGTTTTTAATATACACTATTTAAAGAAAAATACTATTTTTTTTTCGTCAATAAAATCCATGGAATGATACTCGGCGATCGTCGAATGAAAGTGTGTTAGGTATCAGCCTGATCACTTGATGATGAAGATGTCATCACTGAATCAAAAATCTATTTTGAGGAGCTAGGAAAACCATTTATTTGGAATAAAAAGAATATACAATAGTTTGAAAAATAATATATACCTATTTGCAATAAAATATATATATATGTACAACCAATTCTGTTTTTACACGGTTTTTTTTTACACGGTTTTGAAATAACACGGTTTAAAAATAATATTTTTTTTTTAAATTTCATTCGATTTAGTTATTTGATGGAAATTTTAAAGAAAAATATTTTTATTAACCTAACGCTTAAAAATGTAGTTAGGGGATTCCCTTTTCTTATTTATTTTCGTAGCAGCTTAAGGAATTACTTCATATGTTTTTTTTACCAGTTTTTTTTTTTACACGGTTTTTTCCGGAACGTATCTACGTGTAAAAACAGAATTAGGTGTATATATATATATAAATCCTTTATTCTAAATTTCACTGATATATCGAACTGCCCTCGTAACACGAACTGAAAATTTAAAATAATAAACAAAAGACTAAAAACTATCTGTTGTAAAATATGCTTTTATTATTTTCGCGGTGAACGCTCTATATGAAACTTAAACTTGATACGTTATTGCCAATTTTTTAAAGTGTTCACGATGATTTTTACACAAAACAAAAGCAATATATGAACTTTGAATCCCTTGATGTATGATTTTCAAGAACTAGATTCTGACGGTAAAACTGAAATGAAACATTTAGGTTTTTGAATAAAAAATTTTTAAAAGTTCAGGCAGTGTGTGATATGTATATATACAAAAGAGGTAGTAGCAACCATAATCGAAAAAAAGTGTAATTTTCGAAAATTTTTCAAAATTACAAATTTTTGGGTTGCCTTTTATTATGAAATTATATTATTATTATATTTTTAATTATTTTTAAATTATGTTTAGCTTTGAAATGAAAAAGAGTATTCTTTTACGAACATTTCGTGTCCAAGATATTTAAGATCTAGTAAGAATTGTAGATGCTATGGAACCAAGTACGGAAGTTCCAATCAATTACACTTTTGTATGAAAAAAAAATGTTTCACTCAAAATTTTTCATTTGCGTTGTGTTACGTCTTCACGAATTTGTATGCAGCTGTAGTCGTGATTTTTCGTTCATAGTTCCATAACATCTACAATTCTTGGCCGATTTTAGAGACCTTAGACTAGTAATGTTCAAGATATCTTGTTTAACAATTAGCTACAACATTGACCGGACTTTAATCGTTTTTTTTTTTTCCAATTTTTGAACCTCCAAATTTTTAATATTTTTTATGCATAAAAAATAAGATAAAAAACTTATTTTTTTAAGAGAATTCAGAATAAAATTACACGGAAAAAATTGTAACGTGAGCCAAAAAAAATATTTTAAAAAACGTATACGCAATGTAGCCCTATATGGATGTCAGCATGGTCAGATCGGTCAAAAATTGATTTTCAAGTATAATGCGTGCTATCGTTATCAAATTCATCAAGTTTCAGCGCTATACAAGCCATTTTTTTTTAAAATAAGTTTCATTACTTAAAGCAATTAAGGGGTAACACCTGTGTAGAATCTTTAGAAAATCGTTTTTTTTTTAGCTAAATTGGCAGACAATTTTGTAAGAAGTGATTTCCCAAAATGATTTAAAGAAAAAAGGTTTTTCCCACTTTGAACGCTTTTTTTTCGAAACCAATTTTTTCGTATGACTTCACGAATAACTCAGTCAATTTGTATCCGCTCCATTTTAAATTTTGTCACGAATGATTTTTTCATAATAATAAAAACTTTATATTTTACAACTTATTTCTCATGATTTTCTTTGAAGAAAACAAATTTTTTTTTTTTTAATCTTATGCCCTTTTTTTTTAATTTATATTTTTGAAAACCCCTATGTGATTAATTTTCTTTTGGTCCATAGATTAAGAGGAAACAATTTTTTATGTTTCAGATAAATAGTGACGTCAAAAAGCTGCAGCCGTGGAGGCCTCTCCGAAAATTAGTCATGTACTCGTAGCTCTCTACAGGCGCCATTTGGTTTTTTATTGCTTTGGAAAATAAATTTTGTGCCTCAAAATATGTTTAATATTGTATTAAAAAAAAAAACGAAAAATTACATTAAAAACCCATGCTACGCACAGGTGTTACCCCTTAATACATAGCTAACGATTTTATGATTTTATTTCATATAAAATGTTAAGAGGGCAGTTTTGGTGTTACTGACTTTTTAAATCTCATAAAAAAAAGATGGCGTACGTTAAAGTCGGGCGCGGACGACTTTGGGATACCCTGTACCACTGCTTGCAATAAAATCCGGTAAATTGCTTAAGAACACCAAAAGACATTTGATTGCCAAATTAGATTATGATACCTTCATAAACAACCAAAAACAGACGAAATTTTAATCAAAAACTTTTTTTCGATCGATCGGCCCTATGGGAGCTATGAGATATAGTCAACCGATTTTGATAAAATTTGGTACAGTGTTGAAGATCTCCAAAAAACTTCTGAATGCCAAATTTGGTTACAATATCTGCACAAACAAACGAAACACAACGAATTTTGTGCAAAAAACGTTTTTTTGACCGATTGGCCCTATGGGAGCTATATGATATAGTCAACCGATTTTGATCTAATTTGGTATAGTGCTTGGGAACTCTAAAAAACTTCTTAATGCCAAATGTGGTTACGGTATGTTCACAAATAAACGAAACACAACGAATTTTGTAAAAAACACGATTTTTTGACCGATTGGTCCTATGGGAGCTATATGATATAGTCAACCGATTTTGATCAAATTTGGTATAGTGCTTGGGAACTCTAAAAAACTTCTTAATGCCAAATTTGGTTACAATATCTTCACAAACAAACGAAACACAACGAATTTTGTACAAAAAACAAATTTTCGACCGATCGATCCTATGGGACCTATATGATATAGTCAACCGATTTTGATAAAATTTGGTACAGTGCTGGGGGTTTCCAAAAAAACTTCCGATTGCCAAATTTGGTTATGATGTCTTCATAAGCAAACGAATTATCCATCTAAAACTTTTGCTTTTTTTCGAGGTCCTCTGAAACACCCCTATGGGAGCTATGTAATGTAGTCCCGATATCAAAAAAATAAAATAAACTTGTGTCCTATGGATTAATAAGGGATCTTATCTGAAAGTGTGGTTGCTCTAGCTCTTACCATCTCTGAGATCTAGGCGTTCATACGGACAGACGGTCAGACGGACAGACGGACAGACGGACATGGGTATATCGACTTCTCTAGTCACTTCTCCTTCTGTACGTTACATACATTTTCGGCTTGCACAAACACAATATACCCTTTGTACCATACGGTACAGGGTATAAAAATTAAGCTGGCAGTAATTTCGGTAACTGGAGTATTTTTGAAATCACAAGATAATCCATACCATTCCGTTTTTTCACAATAAATCTGTTTTTCGCGTCTCGATTTCATGTCTACATAAAAGTATATTTGCTTTCGAGACAAGAAATTTTTACCGTGAAAAGGTTTCAGAGGTTCTAAAAAAGAATATACCTGAATATAAGAAAACTTAATATAAGCAATGTGCATCCCTTTTCGAGCTTCTGTACAGTATTCTCATCTCTGTGTAAGTTTTATCTTTTAAAATTCAGCATTTTGAAGCTTGAAAGTTTTGATAAATTACAGTTAGTAAGATATCTTATACATCTTCAACAAAAAAAATTTTAACAATTATGACACATATTAAATCATTTATAAAACAGAATTTTTTATGGCATACTTTGAGGCTGTCATCTGTTTGACATTGTCTGTCTGTTATCTCTTATAATAAAAACACCCAACGACGAGCCCCCTTTTTGACGCATATTTCGTAGCTTTTGTTTGTAAATAAATTTAATTGGATTAAAGTGGGTAAAAACAAATTTTATCAGTGTAACATTTGGTTTATATTGTGAAATAGTATGCATTAATTGGTCCAAACAAAAGCTCTGCGTAAGTTTAGAAAGTTATATACAAGATTGTATATCTAGATTAATCTTTATGCCAGCTAATCAGATATCACAAGTTGTCTGTAGGTGTATCTATTTGTACGCCAACTGATTATACAAAGCAAATGGGCTAGATCAGGCACGCTTCCAGAGAGACACCTGACTGAAAAAAAATCCAAACCAATTAAAATGGCGGGCAACAAACTCGGCAAACATCGTTAATTTTACGCTATGGATATCAAAAAAAAAAAAGATTTGACGGAAAAAGAAAACGCCATAGAAATATCTACATAAGCCCGTTCTGGCATTACGAATTTTGCATTATCGTTTGTCAGACGCTACAGTTGGGAAGACGCACGAAAATGTTTAAGAATTCTTTATTAAGATCAGAAAAAAGATATCAGTTGCTGGCAACTGTTATTGGTAAGGATTGTGGCTGAGGACTTCAAAATTATTGGAACTAATATAAAAATTGACTATTCTAGTCAACATTATAACCTTTGGTCATGGCATGGGCGTGGGCTGGCTCTCACCTACCTTGGCCAAGATACAAACACCGGATACACCTTTGGATTTTATAGTGACCATCGATGAGATATCCTGGCTGGGTTCTATGTTGGGTTTGGGCAGTATCTGTGGTAATCTGACAATTGCGTTGCTCATAGAACGTTTGGGCAGAAAATTTTGCATCTATTTGCTGGCTGGGCCTTATGCGGTAAGTCTTTGTGTCTAATAGATATCAAGTGATAAGAAACGAGTGATATTGTGTTAAAATTCAAAGTTCTTCTCGCCGAACTGTGCAAATATTTGACAACTCAAATGTTTAAATTCATTATCGGATATGTTAATTTATAAATTATCTGAAAGTTACTGAAATTTTAGGAGTGCTGAAAACTATCGACTGGTAAGACAATTCGGCTGTTTATCGATCAGTATGTACAATCGATTGCATCGTGTGTCGAGTAACTGAATGAAGTTGTATAGCAGGGGTGCCCAAAGGCTGCTTATGGAAGAGCAAACACCAATACATATGAAAGAAAAACACTAACACATCTAAAGCAAACCGTTTTATCATGTTATTATGTACACTGAAAAAAATAGTATATACTCATATAAATGTTTTGTTTTTCGTTGAAACTATTTTTTCTTTGCAATCTATGCCTTAATACTCATATTTTACACGTGGTGCACAAAAATTTCGTGTCCACTATATATCCCACAGCCTTTTTATACCCTGTACCGTATGGTACAAAGGGTATATTGTGTTTGTGCAAGCCGAAAATGTATGTAACGTACAGAAGGAGAAGTCGGAGACCGTCCAAAGTTACCTAAAGTATGATCAGAGTGACTAGAGAAGTCGATATACCCATGTCCGTCTGTCCGTCTGTCCGTATGAACGCCTAGATCACAGAGATGGTAAGAGCTAGAGCAACCAAACTTTCAGATAAGATCCCTTATTAGTCCATAGGAGACAAGTTTATTTTATTTTTTTGATATCGGGACTACATTATATAGCTCCCATAGGGGTGTTTCAGAGGACCTCGAAAAAAAGCAAAAGTTTTAGATGGATAATTCGTTTGTTTATGAAGATATCATAAACAAATTTGGCAATCGGAAGTTTTTTTGGAAACCCCCAGCACTGTACCAAATTTTATCAAAATCGGTTGACTATATCATATAGGTCCCATAGGATCGATCGGTCGAAAATTTGTTTTTTGTACAAAATTCGTTGTGTTTCGTTTGTTTGTGAAGATATTGTTACCAAATTTGGCATTAAGAAATTTTTTAGAGTTCCCAAGCACTATACTAAATTTGATCAAAATCGGTTGACTATATCATATAGCTCCCATAGGACCAATCGGTCAAAAAATCGTGTTTTGTACAAAATTCGTTGTGTTTCGTTTATTTGTGAAGATACCGTAACCACATTTGGCATTAAGAAGTTTTTTAGAGTTCCCAAGCACTGTAGCAAATTTGATCAAAATCGGTTAACTATATCATATAGCTGCCATAGGGCCGATCGGGCAAAAAACCTGTTGTGCACAAAATTCGTTGCGTTTCGTTTGTTTGCAATTTTTGCAATCAGATGTCTTTTGGAATTCTTAAGCAATATACCGGACTTAAATGCAGTGCGGTGGTACAGGGTATCCCAAAGTCGTCTGCGCCCGACTTTAACGTACGCCATCTTTTTTACGTGCAAGAGTTCAGAGAGCACAAACGAAAAACAACAACAATATTGCAGTGAAAATCAGTAGGCCAACGACAAATATACGAAAGGGTTGTTTTTATGCTCACGAGATCAGAGAACAAAGAGAGTAAGAGAGAGAACGCGCGAAATTGTTTTTGTAATTTGCACATTTGTTTTACAATCAGTCGCAGCATGTATGGCTTGGGTAAGATTCTTATAGATTTCTTATACCCTTTAAAAAAGTATGCTCAAAAATGTATAGTTAGTGGAAACAAAAATTTCGATAATCGATAGTCATTACAGTCAACATTTCCCTATGTCTTGCGTGAATCGAATCATGAAGACCAACAAAATAAAAAGCATAAATGTTTTTGCATTTAATTTTTTCGGATTGACACCCATTTTGCTCTAATATTAGTTTGTGGATTATTGAAACCCTTAGTTTTTTAGCACCCATTTATTTCTTAATGAAGTTTTAAAATCGTTTGAAAATTCGAAAGTAAAAAAATTTATACATCTTTACCAAAACACGATCGATTTGAAAATATTTTCGTAAAAACTCTATTCGAATATAAATTTTTGGAGACCTTACATTCTTAGTCACCTGCAAAAAATTTTTCCTCTATATCGCCAAACCTTTTTAGTTAGAAAGTTTGAACTTACTTTTTGTCTATACTATATATATATATATGTATATATACTACTTTGAAGAATTGTGAAAGATTTTATCATTTATTTATTTAGCAGCTGTTTACTTATTGGAAGTTCAAATTTTCATAATATCTATAAGGTTTTTTTTTTTTTGATGCTTAATTTACGCTTTCACTTAAATTTTTCAAATTATTGGATAAACAATTCTTTGATAAAGTGTTTTACTCTCAAGATAAAGCTTTGAAATCTCGCAAATCATTGGATAAATAAATCATCCATAAAACTTTTCCTGAAAATCTGTTCCATGAAAAAATTGTTGGACCTCATTTTCGTAATTAACGTGCTAGGAAACGAGTAAAACATGTTGAGTGTAATCAAAAAATTGTCCATGTTATAGCTTTTCTTATTAGATTAGCGATTCTTTCTCAAGGTTTTCAGAAAACACTAGTTAACAGAAAAATGTATCATCAACATGTTTTACGTGTTTCCGTTGAAAAATTGCACGATAAAGCCGAAAATGAAGTCCAAAAATGTTTTCATGGAACTGATTTTGAGAAATTTCGAAAAAAACATTTTTCGAAATTAAAAAAAATGTCTACTTAAAAGTTAATATCTCTGGTTCTATTTCGAACGCAAGTTGAAAAATTTTAAAAAAATATTTCATACAGTTTTTTTTTGTCGCTGTGGAAATAATAGGAATTTTTGTAAAATAATAGTTTAGTACAACCAGAGATATTTCCTTTTAAGTCAAGACCATTTTTTTATTAATTTCAAAAAAAGGTTTTTTTTTTAAATTTCTCAAAATTCCTTCCATGAAAAAATTTTTAGACTGCATTTTCGGATTTAGCATGCTATTTTACTACGGAAATAACTAAAATATATTGAGGATACCAAAGTTTTTAAAATTTGTAGACTAGTGTACTTAGACGTAAATCAAAATAACTTTCTTATACATATAGAATGAAGTACTTTTTTTTTGAAAATTCAAAACCAGCGTTTTGACAAGAATAGTCTTCAAAACTTTACATATAGTTCATTTTTTTATTTTCAGTGCCTCTGGATTTTAATCTATTGTGCTAACCATGTGGGTTATCTCTATGCAGCACGTTTCCTTTGCGGCTTTACTGGCGGAGCGGGTTATTTGGTCGTGCCCATATTCATAAGCGAAGTTGCAGATAGCAAGTAAGTAGCTTTCTAGTCTAAAAGATTAGATGATCTAATTCTGTAAATGCATATTTATAGCATTCGCGGTTCCTTGACATCCATGGTCATGTTATCGGTCAATTTAGGCATACTCGTAGGCTATATCTTGAGCACCTATTTGCCATATCATGTCATACCATTTTTGGCCATAATATTGCCCATAGCGTACTTTGGGGCAAACTTGTTTTTGCCGGAAACAGCACCATTTCTTATAAAACATAAACAGACCACACCGGCTGAAGCATCCTTTAGATTTTATAGAAATGTAAAGCAAGGAAATGCACAGAGTTCTACCTATAAGGCGGAATTTGAGGAATTACGCTCGGCCATAGTGAAACAACAGACTTTGAACACCACAACTTCTTTGACTTACAGGGATATGAGTGAGTTATCAAATTTTTTACTGAAATACTGATTTTTAGCATTCTTGATATTAAATCTTCAATTAAGAGCACATTTTTTTGAACAAGACCATAATTTTTTGAATAAGAATTTTGAGTTAAGAAAAGAACATTTTTTAATTTTGAATTCAATTTTTTAAGATTAAATAAAAAAAATTATTTATTTATTTATATAGGTATATAATTTAAAATTTAAAAAAAAATTTATTTTAAATTTACTTTAAAAAAAAGGAAAAGTTGAGTTGAGAGTTCAAACGCAGTCCTGTACATTTTGTTGTTGCAAAAGTTCTCAACTTTGCAACTCGAAAATTTAATTACCCTAAATATTAAATTGAGACAAAAAAATTCTTATACAGCGCCATAATTTTAAAAATAATACCCAATAATCCCGAAATAATATTAAACTCTTGATCAAAATAAAATAATCAATCTGTGTGACCAAATATTAAAAAAAAAAATAAAATGTTTTAAAAAAAAATATTAAATTTTAGAAAAATCTATAATATTCAATTCTCACAATTCTGAATTTAAAAAAATCTTGAATTTAAGAAAAGTCTTGAATTAGATAAAAAAAAAAGTGTAATTTAAGATTAAAAAACCATTAAATTTATAATTAGAAAAAAAAATTAATTTAAAAAAATGGGAGTTGAACGCAGCCCTGTATATTTTGTTGTTGCAAAAGTCCTCCTTTTCAACTTCCAATTTCAAAAAATAATATTAAAAGTATTGAATTAAAAAAATCTTTAATTTTAGATAACTATAATAATCAATTCTCAAAATTATGAATTAAAAAAAATGTTTAGTTTAAGAGAAGTTTTGGCTTAAAAAAAAAATTCTTAAATTTCAAAAAATCTACTAAATGTAATTCTAAAAGATCTCAATTTAAAAAAAAACAACAAAAAATTAAGAAAAATCTTGAATTGTGTCAAAAAATTTCAAAAATATCAACAAAATTAAATTCTAAAATTTCTGAATAAAAAAAAAAATCTTAAATTTTAGAAAAATTTTTAAATTTCAGTAGTATCTTCTTAATGTAATTCTAAAAGTTCTGACTTTAAAAAAAAATGTTAAATTTAAGAGAAATCTTGAATTAAAACAATAAAATATTCAAAAATATCTACAAAATTTATACTGTTCTGCACTAAAAAAAAAAATCTTAAATTTAAGGTCTTGAATTAAAAAAAATTTTCAGATTTCAGAAAATCTACAAAATTGAAGTTTAAACAAAAATTTTAATTTAAGAAAATAAATTTTAAAATTTAAATATTTTTAATTCCAAACTTAAGACGAGAAAAAATATTATTAAATTTTAGATATTTTGTAGATTTTTTTTGAAATTTAGGATTTTTGTTTTTTTTTGCCACTAAGGACTACCTAGTCTATGTGTGAGTCCTTCCAGGGGTCAACCGGTACAACCTAGAAATTTTTTTTTTAATCCACGACTTCTTAAGTATAATTTTTTGTTTTAATTCAGAACTTTTAGTATTAAATTTTGTAAATATTTTAGAAATTTTTTTAATTAATTCAAAAAATTTTTAAAACGTGACCAAGCAATTTCAAATTAAGATGAAAAGTTAAGATAATAAAAACAGAAATTTAATTTAAATTGCGATTTTTTTACAAATCGATCAAAAGCTTAAAATTAAGTTAAAAATAATTAAGTTAAGGTTTATAGAATGTATAATCGAATTTCAACTTAAGATAAGTGAAAACAGAGTTTAAAAAAAAAATTGTAAATTTGTTAAAAATCCAAAAAAAAAAGATTCGATTTTATTCAAGATTTTTGCGATCTTACTAAAAAATCTCAATTTAAAAAACAAAAAATACTTCCGCAAAATTTTATCTCCAAAAAATCTTAAATTCAGACATCTTTTTTTCTAATTTTTTGTTTTCTAACCCTCTGCAGTTACCAAGCCCGCCTTGAAATCCCTGGCCTCCGCTTTCGTGCTGTGCACGGGCTACCAATTTAGCGGCGTCTTCAGCTTCATCAACTATATGTCGGATATATTTGCCGCCTCGGGCTCTGTTCTGGATGTCAATACTTGCACTGTGATTATAGGCGTGGTGCAAATTGTGGGCGTTTATACTTCCACAATTTTTGTGGATATCATAGGACGTCGCATACTTATGCTCATCTCCACCTTGGGCATAGCTGTGGGTTGTACGGCTTTCGGAACTTTTACCTACTATGCACAACTCATGGATCTCAGCGCCTGGAATTGGCTGCCTCTGGTTTTGATGATTCTAATCATATATCTGGCAAATATTGGACTGATTGGCTTGTTTTTTGTGGTGTTGGTGGAGGTGTTTCCGGCCAAGGTAAGTGAATTTCACAAGCAGCGACTTATACTTGCAATTCTACAAAAAAAGTGTCATCTCATTGCAGATACGCTCGCTGGCCACCTCCATATCGGTTATCTTTCTCAGCGCTCTGGTTTTTTGCACTCTGAAGCTGTTTCCCTTACTACTACACTACTATGGCATATCCATTACCATGTGGTTCTCGGCCATATCCAGCTTGCTCACCTTTGTATACTTTTTATTCTGTCTACCCGAAACCAAAGGAAAATCTATGATAACCGATTAGTATTATGCATTATCTGGAAAGATTTGAAGTGCTTAATAAAATATTACCCCAGCCTAATTATAAACTTTTGTTGGCTATTTTTGTTGTTATTGTTGTCGCGCTTGTCATTGTCTTTGCGCAAACATTTATCAAGTTTTTATAACTGGGTATTATAAGGCTTTGTTTTGAGTTTTTTTTTTTTTTTTTAATTTATTTACTCTAGATAAAAAAGCATGGTAGTATAAAGATCCAGACAAGTCAACATCTGTTTTAGTTGGCTGATACTAATCATGAGAGCTGTAACATAATAGTGCATTTAAAACGCTGAAATTTAATTAAATATTTAAGAAAAAAATATTTAAAAATTAAAAAAAAAAAATCTACACGAAAATACTCAAAATGGCAATTATTGTCAAATCTTTTTTAGAAAATCCCAACTGTCTCTTGAATCAAAGAAATCGTCATCAGTTTTTGGTCACATTGCTGAGTAAGTTTTGGATATTTTAGCAACTGCAAATGTTTTTTTTTTTTTTTTTTAAAGTTTCTCAAGGGATGCCGAAAAAGAATCAATCATGCAAAGATTTCTTGGTGTTTTTTTTTTTTAATTAAAGTTATACTTGACATTTAAGCCGGTTTCATAAACAGACAACTGTAGTGCAAAAAATTCTGAAGATTTAAAAATAACTTCTTTTTGTAATAGCTCGCTTTGTTGTTTTCGGGAGGTGAACGACCACTTCTGCAAGAAATCATTTTTTATTGTTTAATATATACATAAATAAAAAAAAAATATTCATTATGTTGCATCAACTTATTGGTAATGCATTAATAACAGGGTCTTTTGCAAATAGTAGCGTTCCATCTTAAGGGTAATTTTGTTTTTTAAGCGCCCCCTGAGCATCTTTTAAATAAGCAGTGCATCTCTAAATAATTCCGAACGATAAGATAATATTATAGTGAGCCTCTGAAGCTAAATTTAAAGCCTTTTGGCTTGTATTTTTTACGCCTTAAACATGAAAGGTTAAACAATAATAAAACGCATGACGTCATAAATCGTCCTAGCGCTTTTAAATCTAAGCCAGTTGATGACAACCAACAAAAACTCTCTTTAGCGATCAAACATTAAGAAAAATTTGTAAAAATTAAAAAAAAAATAAAATTTTAAAAATAAAGTAATATATATTGCATGCCACACAATAAAGCTTGAGGTCAGACCAAAGCGGCAAAAACGAGGAGACGTCAAGAGATTTTTTGGTTTTGAATTCAGCCAAATTCACCAAAAACGTTTAGTAAACATCGTGGGACCGCTTAAATCAAATAACAATTTTTTTTTTTGTTTTTTTCAACTATATTGCTCGATGACAATTAATTGAATTTTTTGGATTAAAAGAATAACAGTAGTTTTTAAATGTAAGAAAAAGTTTGTAAGCTTATCTCGATATCAAACAAAAGCCAAGAACGAATCGGATTTTATAAAACAAATTGGTTTTGTATGAGTAATTAGTACCATTTGTGATATTTGTGAACAAGACACTTTTTATGTTTAAATCCAAAAAATTTACCTATATTTTTCGTAATATCATAAAAATCATAAAGACAATTTTTTTTAGACTGTATAATAAGCAAAGCTATTTTTCTACAGAAATGATTACAAAAAATGTTGAGGATAACTAACTTCGTCAATATCTCGTGAACAAAATTTGTATCGACATGAAAGACGACTTGATCGAAAGTTATTGATGTGCTCTTTACGGTGATATACGATATGTACAGATTAAGTAAAAATTATTGAAATGACAAGCAAGTATTATTTTCGACCATTTTTTAAAATTAAAAATTTTCACAAACATTTTATTCGGATTCGTATTGAAATCGAATGTTTGGTGCTCCCAATTTCACCAAAACGATTTTTTTGTGTGGTTTGAAAACGAATGTTTTAAGCAATTAAAATGAATCGTCAAAATAGGTTTAAAAACGCACGAATTTTATACTGAAACAATTTTTGAAAATTTTTTTGATATTCTTAGATGATATTTATATCAACTTCAAGTTAGATATTTACTGACAATTATTTTTAATTATTTTTTTTTCAGACTCAAGCCAAAAAATAGCATGCACAACCCAAAACTTTTTTTTTTGTGTTCCTTTATGTCAGTGGTGGGCAGTCTCTCAATTTACATAACTCACGAGGCTATTGCACCAAAATCTGCGCAGTCGGCTTATGCACGGTCCAAGTGTGTGAAATCTCTCTCCCGTTTTTGCTTGATTGCGGTTCTTGCTCTCTTGTGCGCTTTTGCTTACTGCGCTGTTTACTCACACAAAGAAATGTTTGTTTGTATGAGTTTTGCCCACCACTGCTTTATGTGCACGTATCATACACGATTACGTTATACATACGAATTTATCGAAAATAAAAAGGGAAATATGCGAAGTTATCGAAAAAAAAAATTCGTTTTTCGGAGCACGCAAAAACGAATCCGAATAAAATATTCCGGTTTGGCTTTCTCGCTTTCCATAGCACGGTTGATTAATCATCAGACCCACTAAGCGAACTCATCTTGTTTAACGCACTATGGGAGCACGTGCTACTCTCTAACTGAAACAAACGAACGCCCATCAGAGATCTAGGCGTTTGTCCACAATTTTTATCTTCTTGTTGTTAAGGGGGTCCGTAACTATTATATACTTTAGTTTGTTATCCCAAAGTCTCAACTTTTCGCGTCTGTACTACAGTATGACTGTATGTGCTGATGATGAAATAATTTTTATCTTCTAACTTCAACTTAAGCTTTTTTTTAATCGTTTTCAGTCAATATTGCAACGTTTACACATGGCGTCGGCGTGGGCTGGATGTCACCGTTTATGCGTGATCTACAAACTGAACAGTCTCCGGTTAGTTTTGCCGTATTCGTTGAGGAAATCTCCTGGATTGGTTCCTTACTCGGCATTGGTAGCATATTTGGCAATATAATAGCCGGTCTGCTACAGGATCGCTTTGGCCGTAAGTTGATCATGCTTGGTATTGCGTTACCTCAAATGGTAAGCCCAAAATATTTGCACTTTTACGTCACGAACAATATCTTATCTGAAGTAATCCCTTTACAGTGCTTTTGGTTGTTGGTATACTTTGCTCAAAGCGTGGAATACTTATATATAGGTCGACTTTTGGCGGGCACCTCGGGTGGTGCCAGTTACATAGTGCTGCCCATTTTTATAAGTGAAATTGCGGATACCAAGTGAGTAGAGAGCTGAGTTAGCTCAATCTTAAACAAATTGTTATCAATTTATACAACTTTCAGTATTCGCGGCACTCTGGGCTCCATGGTGATGTTATCAGTTAATATGGGTGTATTAACGGGCTATATAGTGTCCACGAGTGTAGCATACTTTACGGCACCACTGTGCCTACTGGCGCTGCCAACTTCTTACTTTATATGCAACTTTTTCTTTCCCGAATCACCGCATTGTCTTATACGTCAGGGAAAATTTACCGCAGCCGAGGAATCCTTTAATTTTTACAAAAACATTAAGGATGCAAATGGTAATGAATGTGCGGAGTTTGTGGAGCTGAAAAATAAATTGACCAAGGAGCAGGCCTTGAAGGTGAACCAGTTCAACTACAGGGATTTTGGTAAGACATTTTTGAAACTTTAAGCGCTGAGTACTACGCCTTATTAAGATAATATCTGCCCGTACTTCGGTGTGTCCTTCAGTCAGAATGCTTTTTTCCCATATGGGCGATCAAATTTTGACTTTATCATTTTGAACCGCATGGAATTACATTTTTTTTTTGATTTTTTGAAAAAGTTTAATTTTATGGGAGTTTCGGCCTGTTTGGAGAAACAAATTTTTTGAAAGTTAAATTTTTCGAAATTTCAAGTTCAAATATCTTCAGTTTAACTTATCCAATCGATCCAAATGAAAGTAAATATTAACTAATCTGAAACTTCGGCTGCTTTTTTACAAATCCAATTAGTTTTTAAATAAAAAATATGCTCATACAATATTACAACACTTATTAAATATTTAAAAAAGTGGGTTTCAAAATAATTAAAAAATTTTACTACCTTTAATATTTAGTTGAGAAACACAGAACATATTTTTGAGTTGTCTTAAAAGCTAACATAAAAGCCTGCCAAAAATTAAAACCATTGGATAAATAGAACCGGAGGTATTGAACTTGAACTCAAGTTCCAATGACGAACTGACGGACGGACTCTTCACAGTGACAGACTTCAAATAGTTCCAACGTAGGATAAGGAGCACAAAATCTTCATCTTAGATATCTGGCGTAAATAACAAATAATCGGATTACCTTCAAAAGTTTTGAGTATGTTTAGCAAATCCAAGAAAGGTTTCTATGTATAATCGCTATTATGCATAAAGGAATCGAGATCCGAAAAACTCTGTACAATTGGAAAATCCACTTTTTTGGCTTAAGGCCTATAAGCAGTTCGAAATATTTCGCACGGAATGACAAAACTTCATATAAAAAAAAAGTCCCAAAAGGACTTTTATATCCCTTTTGGGACTTTTTTTTATATGAAGTTTTGTCATTCCGTGCGAAATATTTCGAACTGCGTATAGGCCTTTACCAACAAATACTTTATGCTGCTTAAATAAATAAACCATTAAAATCTTCAAAAAAAAAAGCAGTCGATATCTTTATTCTTCTATGAGATATGGCTTGCCTAATAATAGTTTTTGTTTTTTTTTTATCGTTTATTAGTGTATTTCCATAAAAAGCTTATATCTAACAAACAAAATAATTACACTAGATTACAAATTTTTAAAAATTTTTGTTTCCTCAACATGTTTTTGTCGTTTCCGTAGCAAAATGACACCCTAAATCCGAAAATGAAGTCCACAAATTTTTTCATGGATTATATTTCAAGATATTTCGAAAAAACCAATTTTTGAAATAAAACAAAAAGTGCCTTTGCTTAAAAGCAAATATCTCTGGTTTCACCAAACTGATTTTGAAAATTTTTTTTTCTAAATTGTAGATAACTAAATTACCTTTCGATTATACTTGGAGCATATTTTTTGTCAAATTTACGACTTGGACGCTATTTATGCATTCATATGAAATTTTTCGTAATTTTTAGCAAATTTTTTAAAAAAATTCTATTTCGAACTTAAATTTAAAAATTTAAAAAAATTTGTTCTTGTATTTTTTTTTCATGGCTCGTAAAGTTTGATCGATTGCGAAAAAAAAGAGTGGTTGTTTATCAAAATCGGAAAAAAATAATGTAATTAACGGGAATTTTTGTAAAAAGTACAAAGACTCAATTTTTCTCAAAACCTAAAGTTTTAGATGAATAAAACGATATCATGCAAAAACTGTACAAACATATATTGCCACACTCCCTACCCACAAATACAAAAACTCGGTTTTAAATTTGGAACAAGGTCCCTAACGATCCCTGAAAGTTTCATTCGTTAAGCATTTGCTCCAGATGAAACTCTTCGTTTACTGTACTATTACTATTTGCCAACAGAGCTCGTAAAAAACTGTCAACAAATTTTTCCCATGCGGTCGGGTCACGACCAAAACCGAACAAATAAAACACAAACTGTCACAAACTGAGCCGAATTCTTTTTTCGTTTTGCTTTTCGGTTTTCTTCCGTGTTTTCATCTGAGCAATAGAAACGTGTCTCTGGATAACACTTATGTCGACACACTTTGAGCAAGCGCTCACTGAAAAACTGTCTGTCTCAGACCGTTTCGTAAAAAGTGTCCGGAAAAAGTGTCTTTTGCGTGTGTTTGCGTGCTTGTGTAAGTCGCCTGTGCATTACTTGGTGCATTTACTTCGGCTTGCTTCGGCCTTGTTTCTGTATACATGCACGAAGTAAAACACAGGCGACTTACACAAGCACGCACACATACGCAAAAGACACTTTTGCTGAAAGCCTCAGGCAAAAGTGTCTGGGAAAAACACAACCGAAATAGAACCGAAAAAATTGGTCTTGATCTGAGCAGATCACTTTTGAACAAAAACACAATTGAGTGTGTTTTGTCATTTGCTTTTCTCAAAGTGTTCGGAAATGAGTGTTTTTTTCGGACACTCTGAAAGTGTTGACAGTTTTTTACGAGCTCTGTTTGCTAATCTTCCGCTGCTAAAAAAATAAACGCTTTAATTACAAAAAAAAAACAACTTTTAGCCACCAAGCTTATTTACAAACTGCTGTTTCATTCAACTCGATTTTGGTCAAAACTGCCCTATTTTTCGTAGTCGAATCGGGCAGAAATGCATTATATTCTGCCTTTCTGCATTCCAGCCTAGCTAAGTGAGCACGCCATTATTAGAATGCCTTTTGAAAATTTTTATATTCGTCTACCGAAGACGTGTGTAGAAATTTTAAGTCTGTAAATGGCAAAAGTTTTAAAATCCACCTAAAAAAAATTCAAAACGTAATTTAAGAATCTTTTATAAAAAAAAACTTTTTATAGTCAAAAAATGCTCAATTAACTCTTCATTTGGTGAGAAAAGATTTGGGTTCTTCGAACAACATAACACGTAGAACACGCTTATCTCGGTACAGGAAATTAGCTTATGGTATGTTTCAGAAGATTTTTTTCTTCAGAATTTTTTGGGGTGCTTCCATATAAAAAAACTTACAAAAATTAACTTTTTTGGGAAATGGCACTATAGTGCAGTTTTTTAAAGTGTACTCAAAAAAATTCATATTTTGTAGAAAATTTAAGTAGAATGAAAAATTTCGCACGGAATGACAAAACTTCATATAAAAAAAAAATCCCATTTGGGAAAATTTAAGTAGGTTAAAGGGCTATACACAGCATGCAAAAATTCCGCACGAAATGTCAAAACTATGGGCCTTAAGTAGGAAAATTTCTTCATATATACAAAAACCAGCTGAAGAAATTTTCCTAATTAACCTACTTAAATTTTACCCAAAATATGAGTTTATTAACCTACCTAGAATTTAATTAGATTTTATGTAGCTTAAGTAATAAAATTTCTTCAGCTTGTTTTCGTATATTTTTTCCACAATCTTTATATACAAAAACTATATATAACTATATACTTACTATCACGGTAAACTTTCTAAGCCCATATAATATTATTATGAAGTAGAAAAGAGAAAAACATGAACTCTTAACTTGATTATATTAGAAATCACGTACGCTATACATATATATATACGTACATATTTTGTATGAAAACCGTGAAATAAATAAATAAATAATAAATAAAAGAGCACTTATACAACCCTCTGACTTCGGGACGGAAGCTTTCTTATAGGACGTAGCATGTATTTACGGTAGTCCAGACCAGTCCGACCAAAACTGATCCATTTCAAGTGGAAATTTTTCAAAAAGTTTTCGGTAGTTAAGGAAGCTTGCTCTCGCGAGAGCTTGTAGTCCCTAAAGGGCGCATCCCCAAGGTGGCGGATAGAGGAAAGCCTCCCAGTCATGAGTGGTAGGAGGAAAATCAAATACCTCCCGCGGGCCATACAAGTCGGCGAAGGAATACGTTCTAGCGTATCAACAGCGGCCACCTTGTAAACACATCCCACATCCTATTGCAGCGTCTGTTAACCAGATCAGGTTCGGCTGGAGTATCCACGGTCGCCCTACAGATCTTAAAGCTAGTAACCCGACAGGAAAAATCCCTTTCTCAAGAAACGGAAACAAGCCTCCTTCCGCCCTAGGCTACTACTAAATAATAAGGAAGCTGCCCCAAAATTAAAGTTTTTTACTAGCTAACCAATTAGGTATGATGCAAATTTTATTTTGTCTAACCATGACAAATTTGTATTCCTCTTCCACAGTTACCAAACCCGCCTTCAAGGCCTATGGCATAGCCACGGTGCTGCTGATAGCCAACCAATTTAGTGGACTATTCTGCTTAATCAACTACATGGCCGATGTATTTGCGGCTTCCCATGTTACACTGGATGTCAGCACGTGCACCATAGTCATTGGCGTTATGCAGGTTGTAGGCAATTATACGGCTACATTGCTCTGTGACAAGTACGGACGAAAGATTCTTATGTTGATATCCTGTCTGGGCACCGGAGTGGGTCAGCTGGTCTATGGCTGTTATACCTACTATGCCGGCATTTACAATTTAAGTGCTGTGGGTTGGCTGCCGCTGCTGCTCATGTCTGTGATAATATTTTTGAGCAATATTGGTCTAGTGGGCTGCTTCTTTGTGATAATGGTGGAGGTATTTCCGGCCAAGGTGAGTTGTTCGTCTAAACGGATTAGACAAATGATTAGTTACATGAACTGTTTATCATTTACAGATACGCTCCAAAGCAGTTTCTTGCTTTATACTCGTGCTAAGCTGCTTGGTTTTTCTAACACTCAAAGTCTTTCCACTCATCATGGCAAACTTGGGCATCTCGGTCACTATGTGGTGCTGCGCCAGTGCTGCTCTACTGGGATTTATATACTTTGCCTGCTTTTTGGAAGAGACGAAGGGCAAGTCCATGCTGGATGCTTAGCCATAATTTTTAATCTGTGCTGAGCCATATATCAACAGTTGTATTTGGCAATCGCTGACAGCTGCATCCAGAGTTATCTTTATTAGGGCTTAGTTACAAATTGGCCTCTAAACTTTTGCCGAGGCTATTTAAGCGGCTACCCAACTGACGCATTTGGCTATTTGTTGCATCTCATAGGCCGTGTACCATGTAAGACTGAAACTCTTGTCTAAATTCCGAAAAAAAATTGTAAATATATTTTAATAAACTGCTAAGAGATACAACAAAACGAAAAATGTTTGACAAAATGTTTGAAAGCCCCAACAGCTTGTTGAGTAGCAGAAATCGCTATCAATTCTTGACCACACTCATAAGTAAGTTACCAAATTGTTGTACCAAAAATGATATCTTATCGAATCCCTTTTGGCCAGTCAACATCATCGCCGTCTCACATGGCATAGGTGTGGGCTGGGTGTCACCCACGCTACGCATACTGCAAACTGAGGAAACCCCGCTGAGCTTTCCCATCAGCACCAGCGAATTGTCCTGGATTGGTTCCTGTCTGGGCATAGGCAGTGTTTTGGGCAATATACTACTGGGCCTATTACTGGATCGTATTGGAAGCAAGAAGTGTCTTTTATTTCTGGCACTACCACAATCGGTAAGCAAAATAACCAAAGTATACTTTCAAGTGCTGTGTAGGCGCAGCTGCAGATTTAGGAAAGAGTGTCAACGATATATGGAAACCCATACGAAACTTTAAGAGTTCTAGAATCTGTAGATGCGCTCTGGAACAAATTTTGTGAAAAATTTGAAAATGTGCTTTATTAAAAGTTTTCCTTGAACAGCTGTGCTGACACAGGCGCGCATCTAGGGAAAGAGGGTTTCTTTTGAAACTTTTAGAACTCTAGAAATTTTAGATGCGTTCTGGAGTTTTTTCAAAGCGTTTAGTGAAAAATGTGAAAATGTGATTTATGAAAAGTCTTCTTACAACTGCAGTCTAGCCACAGGAGCGGATTTAGGGAAATAAATAAATAAATAATGATTTATGAAAGCCCCTTCGAAACTGTGAGAACTCTAGAAACTCTAGATGCGCTCCGGAATTTTTATTTTTGGATTACAATTTTGTGAAAAATGTGAAAATGTGCTTTATTAAAAGTTTTCCTTGAACAGCTGTGCTGACACAGGCGCGCATCTAGGGAAAGAGGGTTCCTTTGAAACTTTTAGAACTCTAGAAATTTTAGATGCGTTCTGGAGTTTTTTAAAAGCGTTTAGTGAAAAATGTGAAAATGTGATTTATGAAAAGTTTTCTTACAACTGCAGTCTAGCCACAGGAGCGGATTTAGGGAAATAAATAAATAAATAAATTATTAATGATTTATGAAAGCCCCTTCGAAACTATGAGAACTCTAGAAACTCTAGATGCGCTCCGGAATTTTCATTTTTGGATTAAAATTTTGTGAAAAATGTGAAAATGTGCTTTATGATAAGTTTACTTTCAACTGCTGTTCAGAAAGCGCGGATTTAGGGAAAGAGTGTTCCCTTATTAATGATTTATGAAAGCCCCTTCGAAATTTTGAGAACTCTAGAAATTCTTTTTTTTTAATTAAAATTTTGTGCAGACACATGCGCGGATCTGATCAGGTTCCAGGAATTGGATGTGTAATTCGACCTTCAAAAAAAATAATTGAAACTTAGTGCGTTGAAATGCCATTTGCAAATAGAAAATCTCCTATCTACTTCTCTTCGGGTGAAGGAACCAAAATAAAACTACCAATTTATAAGCGTACACGAATTTTCGACACTTTACAAAAAATCAATAAAATTAAAAGACAAACGTTAAAGTCAATCGCGGCCAGCTTTGGAATACCTTGATTGTAATGTAATGTAATGTAATGTAATTTGTGGGCTAGGCATAGGCGACCAGTTTGATCAATTTTGCACCCCTTTGTCTTTAGACATTTAGTATGTCGAGGAAGCGAGCCAGCTCTTTCGGAGGCAGCTTTTGAAGGTCTTTATCTTCTAGTAGGTATGCACCAAAAACTTTGTGTCTCCTGTGGCATAGTGCCTCACAGTTTGTGATCAGGATCCTCATCACAGCAGAATCTGCAAGTATTCGAATCGGATATACCTATTCTGTGTAGGTGTTTATTGCAGGCGAAGTGGTCTGTTTTAGGTCCCGAGAGTGTCTTCAGACTTTTCCTGTTCAGAGTGACATTGCTGTTTGCTCTTTTGGCGTCGAATTTCAAGAGTTTCTTGGAATGATTTAGGCCGTTAATGCCGTTTCAATATTCTGAGATTTTTTGTTGAGTCCATTTTTTGGTCTATTGCTTTTTTTATTGAAGCCAAAGAAGGGAGTTGGGCCTATGTATGGCTTTTCTGCCCCCTTTTTAGCGTAAAGGTCCGCCTTTTCATTGCCTTCCTGTTCTTTATGTCCTGGCACCCAAATCAAAAAGACTTGGTTGTGGATGGCCAATTGATTGAGTGCGTTGTTGCAATCTATTAGGACTTTTGAAGTGAATGTGTAGCTTTTTAGTGCTTTGAGGACTGATTGACTGTCTGAGAGTAGTTTGATTTTAACTCTCTTCAGTCCTCTTTTTGATAGTATTTCCACTGTTTCCATTATAGCGCATAGCTCCGCATGGAAAATTGTGGTGTCGGTACTTAGAGTAATTGATTTGTGTGCTCTGGAGCCCACTATTCCTGCTCCTACACCGTGAAGCGTTTTGGATCCATCTGTATACCATTTTTGCGAGTCGTCATGTAACCACACTGGGTTAGCATACCATTCCTCTCAGAATGGGAACATGACTTTGTGAACCATGACCCTGAACCATCACAACAAACAAATAAATATAGAAACCATTTTGGATTAAATTCGGTATAATTTCGACTTTAGAAAAAAAATTAAAAAACTCCAAAGAACTTTGGATTGCCAAATTTGGTTACGATACCGACATAAACAAACCATTTATGCTATAAAAACAATTGATCTTATGGGTGGCAATATGATATGGAAAACCGATTTACATCAAATTTTGGTACAATGCTTGGGAATTCTAAAAAATTCGAAATGTGAAATTTGGTTGCAATTTCTTCGTTAATGAAGCGAATCAAGCCATGAAAACTTTGTTTTTTTACCGATGGAGGGTTATATGTTAAGGTAAATCGATTCTAATAAAATTTGGAATCCCTTTCCTTCGTGAAAAATTATCCTCGAACGATATTACGATTCTTGATCAAATCCTTTCTAACACTCGACTTTTTTTCCACATTACACTTGCCCATATTCTGTACTAATATTTCTAAAATTTCTTTATAACTAAATTTTTATACGAAATTTTAGTTCTTTAAATCCAACTTTCGGTGAAAGTGTAGAAAAATTGCATAGTTAAAGTGCTAAAAGTAGTGACTCATATCTGAATATTTTAACGTGAGCTTTGATTGATGATATTAGGTTTTAGTGCACTAGCCAGTTCGAGCGGATTCTGAAACATGGTTCAAAAATCGATTATTAAAAAAGTACTTTGCAATAATCTTTTGTCTTTAGCGAATAATTTATATTTTTGATCTGTTATAAGTTACGACTTTTTTCGTAACAAATTCTCTTTCTGGAGAAAAAAAAAATTCAGGAACCAAAACGTCTAAATTCAAAAGCAAGATTCTGAGTCAGAGATTAGTTCCATACATAAGGTGTTCTCAAGCAAAACTTATTTGCCTTAATTTACGCGTTTTTAAGTCAAACTGATTCCCATATATCATCTTGAAAATGCAGAAAAATAGTGATAGTTACAACGAAAGGCACCCAAAAGTACGCAGGCCCATTTTCTGAAGTGTGGTGCCCAGATAGATATGCTACCAGGAGTTTTAGGTTCGCTCTGCCAAGACCTTTTGTTTTGAACACATCCATAGGATTGACAAGCTCTTTTGCTTGTCGCAACCCCGGTAAAGAGAACCAATATCTCCTATGTTCCCTTGCAGCCCATTTGTTCACAATGGCTTTGATTGTGGACCAACCAATACCACAGAAGGGCGCAGGAGATGTAGTGGGGGTTGAGGCACCCTGTCGTGCTAGATCATCAGCGATCGCGCTTCCATCCACCCCTGAGTGTCCAGGTACCCAACATAGCACGACTTTGTTAAGGGAGGACAGGAGTTGGAGGTTCAGTTTTACACCCATCCGTGAACCATTGTTGTAACGGTATATTTCCACAGGGTCTTCCTTCAGCCCAAGTCTCCAGATTTGGGAAAAGAAATCTATATGTCTTGTTGTGTATTAAAAGCAATTTGGGTAGAAATGAAATTATGAATAAAATCCCACAACGAAATATTTCTCTTTATCCACATCAGACTCCTTGGCGTCTGGATCATTCCGAAGTATCAAAGTTTCTTAAATATTTTTTAATATATTTTATAAAAAAATAAAAAAAAAACAATCTAGAACAATTTTAGATGTTAATAAAAATGAAAATACAATTTTGAGATTATGGATACTAATACTGAATACTGATAAATACATGGAACGCTACCTTAAGATGTAAATCTTTAGAGTCCAGATCACTCCCAAATATCGAATTTTCTTAAGAATTTTATAAAAGAAGAACAATCTTGCATAATTGTATTTTTTGAAAAATATAATTAATTTGAAAATACAATTTTGAGTTTATTGTAAATGAGAATGAAAGCAGGAAAATAATGCTAGGGTTACGGATGCCTCCGAAATATCGCATATTTTTAGAATTTTTGTACATGTGAGGCACTTGAGATCACTTAGCCCGAAATTAATCAAATGGCGCACTGAAATATTTTAATTATGGAAAATGTAGCTAGATGCTGAAATTTTATTTATTTTATTTTGATCACTTAGTCCGAAATTAATCAAATGGCGCACTGAAATATTTTTTAGAACTCGTTAAAAACTCCGTGGGCTGCGGATTCTTGCTATATATCAAGGTTTCTTAAAAAATGTTCGAACATTTATACTACAGAGTTTAAAATGAGACTATGATTATGAAATTTTTTCTAAAGCGAACCCCTAAAAGAAACATATTTTTGAAAATTATACTGCGAAGTATTTTCTTTTCTAAGATTTTTACAAAATTTAGTTAGATGATAAAGTTTTAATTTTTAGTAAAACTTTTTTATGGAAATTTTTTTTTTTTTTATTTACTATATATATATATAGATATTTAGTAATCTATTATATTGATTTGAAAATGTATTTTCTTTCATATCTTTTTATTTCTTTAAATAACGTATTAATATGGTAGTAATATGGAATGTGAGATACTTAAGGGATGCGTAAGCAACTGTATGACTGTTTAAAAAAAATAGCTCTAATCTTTTCCATCAGTGGTAGAGACTAAACAAATAGGTACAAGGCTTAGTTTGAGCTGTATCAAAAATAGTTTCTTCTCAGTTTTACGAAAACAAACCTATATACTATGGTATATACTTTGATTAAAAATTCATATATCATTTTATAAGATTATACAATCTAGTTAAATTAAGCTCAAAACTAAGGCATAAACAGATGTGTCACATCTTTTCCAGACTCAAAAGATAATAGCAAGGCGCCAGAAGGAAGTTAGGAACATGTAACAGAACACCCCGTCAATCTTTTTGAGTACCAAATAAGTAAATTTGTCTAGCCTTCAAATATATTTCGCCAAGTGTAGCGTCACTTTCAAAAGTAACTAAAATATTTCTAAAAATTTTCTTGCAGTGCCTTTGGTTGCTGGTCTACTTTGCGCCCAGTGTTGAGTACCTATTTGTGGGTCGTATATTGGCTGGGACTACGGGTGGCGGCATGTACATAGTGCATTCCATATTTATCAGCGAAATTGCAGATGCACAGTAAGTTCTGTCCAGATCTAATGAAAATTATTTTAGCTGCCTAAACAAAGGCGCCACTGCGCTACCGTTTGATAAGCTCTAGGGGATTATATAGATTAAATATTTATATAGCCACGTAATGCTACGGGTTTCTGACATTCAGCAAATCATTGTCAGACGTCGCTGCTATAAATATTTATTTGCTAACTTTTGCCTTTTTTTTTTGTTGTTTCTTGCTTTCTTCTAGAATAAGAGGCACGCTTTCATCCATGGTGTTGCTATCTGTAAATGTGGGCGTTTTGGCCGGTTATATTATTGGTACATATGTATCTTACTATATGATACCTTGGCTGGTGCTTATGGGCCCATTGGGTTACTTTATATGCGGCCTATTTCTGCCCGAATCACCGCATCATCTGATACGTAAAGGCAAATATGCAGCTGCCGAAGAGGCCTTTAGATACTATAAAAACATAAAAGATACAGATAGTCTGAATAAACAAGAGCGCTCTCTACATGAATTCGAGGAACTCAAATTGGCCTTGAGCAAGCGGGATTGGTCACAGCAGGAGCAGAAGTTGTGCTTGAAGGATTTTCGTAAGTTGACTAGGTCAGCCCCAAACTTTTGTTTATAAACTTTTATCCTCTATCTTCCAGTTACCAAGCCCGCTTTGAAGGCCTCTGGACTCGCCTTTGCTTTGCTTATTGCCAATCAGTTTAGCGGACTCTTTGCCTTTGTCAACTACATGTCCGATATCTTTGCACAATCTGGCAGCACCATGGATCCGAATACTTGTTCCATCATCATAGGTGTAGTGCAAATAGGTGGCACCTATGTGACCACACTGCTCTGCGATATTTATGGACGTAAGATTCTCATGCTTGTATCCGCCGCGGGCGTGGTTATCAGCCTTACCGCCTTTGGTCTATTTACACACTATGCACAAATATATGATCTGAGTCATTTGAGCTGGGTACCTTTGGTGCTCATGTCTTTGGATATATTTCTGGGCAATATCGGTCTAGTGGGCTGTTTCTTTGTGCTCATGGTGGAGGTGTTTCCCGCCAAGGTATGCTTTTCGAAATCTCTAATCTATTAGATAATTAATCTTTACTGTATCTTACAGATACGCGCCACAGCCGCCAAAATTGGCATCATTATCAGCAGCTGTTTTGTATTTCTGGTTTTGAAAATATTTCCCCTATGCATGGACTATTTTGGCATATCTATAACCATGTTGGCCCTTGCCGCCATAACGGCCGTTTGCTTTGTCATCTTCTTATTCTTCCTTAAGGAAACGAAGGGTAAATCTATGTTGGTGGATTGATTTTGAGTCTGATTAGCTGAACCAACGGTTTAGCTTGGAAACCTTGTATATTCCGAAAGTATTCGGATTATTCGGAAAGAATCTGTATGATTTTCAACTTTGAAGAAATGCTTAGAACCTAAGTCTAAAAAGAATAAATCAAGAGTACTGCATCAAATTTTTAATAAATTGTACTTCAAGACATTTTTTAAGTTTACTTGTATAAAGTTGTAAAAGATTAGTATAATGTTAGTAGAAATAAATTTTTAAACTAATTAAAAGAAAGCGCATAAGTATTTTCATTGGTAAAAGCTAACTTTAAAAATTGGGTTTTTCAGAAAACTTTAATAACACTAGTTTACACGAAAAATTAACCTTCCCAAAAAAGTTTTTTTTAGGGTAATTTTGGGTCGAGAAACACGAAAATGCCAACCTTTTTTTTTTCTTAAGCACCGTTTTCGAGATATTTTCGAAAAATATGTTTTTGGGCACTTTTTTCAGTTATTCCTCAATATCTCGTGAACACAATTATGTATCGACATGAAAACGATTAGATCGAAATGTATTGATGTGCTCTTTCCAGTGATATATAATATGTACAAATTAAAAATTATCGAAGTCAGAGGCAACCAAAGTCGAAAAAAGTGTAATTTTCGACTATTTTTCAAAATTAAAAATATTTGGTGTGCTTTTTATTAAAGGCCCATACGCAGCAAGCAAAAATTTCGCATGAAATGTCAAAATCTCATATACAAAAAAAAATTCCCTTTTTTGGGATTTTTCATAAATTTAATAAATTTAAAAAAACTATTTTGAGATTGGGTTGCTAATAAGATAAAAAACATTGCTTTCAATACTATATATTATTTTCTATATTATAGCTATATTATCAATAAGTAATTTTATTCAACTAAAAATTCGATAAGTAAAATAAAATAAAAATTAAAAATAAAAAATTTCCCCAGTTTGTGTTTTCTTTATATAAAACTCTATTTATATAAAGCTACTGCAGGCCAACATTTCTTATACGTAGCATACAGTCCCAGTGCACAGTGGGCCCAGATTTTCATATTTTGGCCAAAACCCTTTCATTTCCATAATGTTTTTTTTAGAGTGATGAAATTTTACACACGTGGTCCTAAAGGATTGAACTATTTTTCCGAGAAGTTTAAGCCTCCTCAGATTTTTTTTAAGATATAGATAATCCAGAGCAAAATTGGAAATAATTAAAAAAAAATTTTAACTTAATTACAAAAAAAAACGTTTAATTGAAATTGGAACATATTTCACACAGAGGTAGATATAGGCTACAGATATATTGCAAAAATTGCCTATACCCAAAATATTGAATGGTTTGGGAGTTAAAGCCCCAAACAGTTTCAGCTTTCGAAGCAAATTTCAAAAAGACGACATCACATACTTTGTAAGTATGCTATAAAATCTTCAAATTGTACATCTAAAATGTACAACTTTACAACTTTGGAAAAAATGGTTATTAGAGCATACTTATAGGCAGCTAAGAAATTCAAAAAATTTTTAAATTGTTCTTTGGTTCATTTTCAAAATTCAACTTTAAAGGGCCATACGCAGCATACAGAAATTCCGCAGCAAACGTCAAACTTCATATAAAAAAAAAAATTCCCTTTTTTGGGATATTTTTTTTTATATGAAGTTTTAATGTTTGGTGCGGAATTTTTGCATGCTGCGTATGGGCCTTTAGATACAAAATTAAATTTCCGAAAATCGAGAGGAATTACATTTTGTTGTAAAACATGTGAAGAAATTTAAAAAAAAATTTTCTATCAAATATAGAGTGGTAGTCGGAGGTACCCTTAAACCAAAGTAGCCAAATGATAAAAAAAACCAACAAAATCTTTATAACTACTCGAGTATATTTAAAACCAAAAAGTTTTAAAGCTCAATTTTATTTTTTCTCTGAAGTAATATTTATAAATAATAAAGTGAATGAAGATTTCGTAGCTACATGTATCATGGTAAGTGCAGGTTTTTTTTTCTGTAAATTATCGCTAAAGCTCATAAAATACAAAATGTCAACTTTGATTGTCAATATCTTAAAAATCACTAATTATAATTTAATAATTTTCTTTGCACAGGATACCTTAATATGTGTAAAATCATATTAAACTGTCATTTTGTTCATATTTTGACTTTCTTCTGGGGGACTTTTGGCCAAAATCTGGCTACGCGGGCCCATTGTGCAGTGTTAAAGAAATCAATGATTCGCTCTAATTTTTCGATATAATTTTATTTTTAATTGTATATTTAAATAGATTTATTAATATATGCTTAGTTCATATAAACAAAATACATGTTATGCATAATTTAGCAAAAAAATATTTCATACAATTTGTTTAATTTTAATATTTAAAGGGCCAACATAATTCATTTATGTGGGCCAAAATTAAAACTAATTAAAAAACTAGCATACTAAATCACAGTGTTTTTTCCCCAAGTGAAAAAAATGTTGCAAAAAAATATCAACTAATTTGTTACAAAAAATAAAGAAGCAGCGCTTTGAAATATATATATATATTTTTTTAGTTTATATAAGAAAATACATATATATAATTTTAAGCTACTAGCTATGTAACTTATGAAAATGCCAACAATTAAGGGCTTTTAAAATTTACATTAAAACATAACCTTTGAATATGCAGGAAAAAAATTAAACAATATATATATATAATAAATTGTTTTTGTATGTATGATATATAAATTTAAATAAATGGCTAACAAATAAAATGCATAAAACAAATGCAACAAAAATTAAAGTATAGTTATATAAAGAAAAGGCATAGCTAAAAAATTGTTAATGCCATTTAAGCTTAAATTTTGTAGGTACTACAAGTTATATATAATAATTATTATAATAATAATAATAATAATGTGGCGTTACGATAAACGTGACGATAAACGTTACGATAAACGTAGCTTGATAATTTGAATCACAAAATGGCGCACTGCGGCTCTTCGTTCTCTCTCTCTCTCTCTCTCTCTCGTACTATTTGCCCATGGTGGCAATTTGTTCATCATCTCATTGAGTTCCCTTGAACTATATATTTATATATATATATAATTATATATATGTAATTACGTATCACTGGTCGTTGTTGTTGCATAAAGTATCACGTCTTTTTGGGGCAACGTACAAAACGTAGCACCGCATAACCCAGGCCACGAAATACCAAAAAGAACATCATCAAGATGAGCGTATTCAGCCAAAGTGGTGACGTTGAGTTCTGGGCTTTGAGTATTTCCTGATATGGAATGAATTTGGTTGCATGTTGCTTGCATATCTCATAGCTGCTGGCCACACCACAGCTAAGATGTATCCATTAAAAAAAAACAAAAAAGAGTTAGTTACCATTTCAAGCAGTGCTTAAAGCGCTTTCCACTTACCTTATAGCTGGACCCTCGCGAAACTCCAATATCTGCATATTCTGGTATGCATAGTGTATCATGGATGTATAGCGTATCCAGCTGAGACCTTCTGGAATGCGTGACGAAAGATAGCCGCCAAAGAGCTGCGTTGCCAATGTATAGAGCGCGCTCAGCGTTATGCTCACATTCATGTCCATGCAGCAGGCTCCAATAAAGAAACCCACACTCTGCGCCACAATCGTATTGAGCAGCAGAAATACGAGCATCAAAAAGAAAAGCTTCATACTTGGGATACAACAGAAAGGCAGCAAAAAAAGAGCGCATATTAATAATAGTCCTTGATATATTTTATTCAGTAGCCCACTCACCTTGTGCAGCCCAGCATGGGATAGCTAATCATGAGGTAGACTGTGGGCAGCGTTATGACCAAAGGCAACTCTCCACACATTTTGGCCAAATAGTAGGCGGATAAGCGATAGGCGCCCGAGCGTCGTTCCTTGCTGATGACCTCACGCTCTGCGGGGACTGGAAGCACATAAAAAACAAAAAGTTTAATAAGTATGCCAATCAATAACAAATGACTATAAACCAGGATACTAGACTAAGAGTTTATGGCATGACCTGACATAAAATTGTTTCTATGATGAAAATATAAAGTCAATACAGTTGGCTAATTAATTGGTAGAGTGTTGTAACTACTGCTATATTCCTATTCCTGGTCCCTACCTTGAATACAACTTAGTATAAGAATTTATCTTGAAGAAAATCCAAGCGCCAGGCGCCAAAAATGAGCCAGGGCTCCAGGTTCGACTGACCCCTTATTTCGACGGCACTGTCTGTACTATAACAAATTTCTTTGATATGTAAGACCTGCTTCACCGATTTAAATTATAAAATATGTATATTAGATATATCTGCACATAGATTTAGAAGATTTTGAATATGTTCTTAAAAATGTTTATAATATAATATAATATATGTATATATAATAATAATAATTATAAAATATTTTTTCGAAGAAGCCAAGAACAAACTTTTAGTCTTATTTACACTGCCTTAGTTGACCCGAAATTAAAAAAATAATCCTTTTAATCTTAAATTTGGGTTATTCGAACAAAGATTCAAAAAAATATTTGTCTAGGAATATCGAAAAATCCGAATTGGTTCCTATTTAAGCCACCAGAAAAAATTTTCTTTCCAAAACAATTTTTCGTGTGCAGAACTTTTGAACTTATAGTTAAAATTTGCGAAAAAATTTCGGATGTTGATGGGAAATAGTCCAAAAACGAACCGACTACAATCTAATTGTTTCTGCGCCAGCGAACCAGAATATAAAAGAACAGTAGAACATTATTAAACCTTTAGGGATATTAGGGATATTAAAAAAAAAAAAAAGGCAAGATTCAGAAAAATGAATGATACAAATTTCGAAAACGTACATTTTTTCGAAATACCCCAAAAACAAACCAAATATAGATATATTTATACCACGCAAACATAGCCATTCTTTAACATTCAGGGATATTTGAACGAAGATTTCGAAAATTTGAAAAAATATTTAGTCAAAAACATAGGATATTTAAAAAAATAACCCAACTAACCGAACTTATCCATGGTTCGAGATAATTTTAAACCGTATTTTGGAAAACAAAAAGTTTTACAAAGACGATTATTGTAGCATATGCAAAGAAGCAATGGATCGATTTTAAAATGTCAATCTATATGAGACTCTTGTTACCGATAATATTATTAGATAAGAATTTCGGAAAATGTAAAAAGAGCAACAGCTTGAATTTTTCGAAATTTTAAAGTCAAAGTACTTGATAGATGTCAAATTGCTAATATTCATAAGAAAAATCTATAAAAAAAAATATTACAGTCTACATCAACAATTTGAATTTAGAACTTAACTGGAATTTGAATTACGAAATATACTATTTTCTCATTTTTCTCAACTATTTGTTTTATGGAGTTAATCGCTTTGGCTTATGGACCATTCAAATGTATAACAGAAACATACAAATTATTTAAAAACTTGAAATTTTTAATAATTTATATCGAAAAAAAAATAAAATTAAAAAAACACCAAATACAATATAAAAAAAAAAAATTTTAAAACTTGAAATCTACTTGATATAATATATATATATTTTTTTTGTACATTTTATTTACAATCTGTCTTTATTAGACAATAAGTAAATTGACTAAATAATAATTAATACAATATAAGTATAGCAGCAAGTTTTCATCGAAACCTACTATTGTGTTTTTGATATAATATAAAATATATAATAACATTGTTCTCGTTATTTTTTTTTTAATCTATTTAAATCGGAAATGGACCAATATTAGAAAGCACAAATATTGACCAACTTACTAATTCATGATATCTCATAGGTTCAACGTTTCTACCTTCAAATACATAAATAATTTCCCTGACTGACTATTTTGTCAGTAGCCCCTGGGCGGCGCCTGGGGATTTTTATTACTAACTGTTCGAAGAGAACAGGGACCTACAGTTTATAGCCGAATCCGAACGGCAGTGTCTTGAACTAATAGAGATGTTCTTGGGCAAATAGCGTCTTTGAGCTAGCGATGCCAGTGCTAGGCAAATGCACCAGTGCTACTGCGGGGAATCGAAACACCGACCATCGGGTTTCAAAGCGAGTGCGCTACCACTACGCTACCACTACGCTACCACTACGCTACCACTACGCTACCACTACGCTACCACTACGCTACCACTACGCTACCACTACGCTACCACTACGCTACCACTACGCTACCACTACGCTACCACTACGCTACCACTAGGCTACCACTACGATACTACTACGCTACCACTATGCTACCACTATGCTACCACTACGCTACCACTACGCTACCACTACGCTACCACTACGCTACCACTACGCTACCACTACGCTACCACAACGCTACCACTACGCTACCACTACGCTACCACTACGCTACCACAACGCTACCACTACGCTACCCTACGCTACCACTACGCTACCACTACGCTACCGACGACCACTTCACCACCTTCAAATACATAAGCGCCCTCTATCGGATTTTTTTTTCAATTAAGACATTCGTTGATTTTGAAAAATTTTAAGTATCCGTATTTTAACTTAAATATCCATGAATGAAGAGCAAAACAGAAAAAAAAAAAATTAGTATCTATAATCATGGAATTTATACCTTCCTTTTCAGAAATTTGACTTTTATAAAACAGCTAAACATGAAAAAAATCGAAAAATAAATGGATTGAATTTTTAGAATTTTGGGCCCATTTGAAAAGGTTACGAATAACGCTGGGCTTAACGGACCTTGCATTCGGTTTTAGCTTTTCTAAAGCATTATACTATAAACATGGTCTTGTCACTGGAAACGGAAATTTTTCAATTTTGTTTTTGATGTATTGATTACATTTGTTCAAATAATGAACAAATATACGCTTCAAAAGCATAAATTTTTCTTTCTTTCTTTTCAGTACCTATACCTTAACCTTCAACTTCTTCAATCCCTACCAACTTACATGAATTAAGCGCACCAAAGAGCGCAAACAGCATCCAGTACGTTTGCGAGAAGAACATCCAACCTTGTAAATCATGTAGAAACTCCTCGGTACGTGGCAGCTGAAACCAAATAGCTCCGGCCATCAATGCCAAACCAATGGTTTGGAACCAATTCAACTTGGACAACATTCTTGGTTTGGCCTCTTTGAAATTCCGACTGGAAAGCACACGGAATTGTGTGTGAAAATGTGTGGGATAATCGAGCCACTCCTGAGTGGCATCATTGGCTGCACTAACGCCGGCACTATACGACTGGCAATCACTGGAGGCACAGGAACTAAAATTCGACTGCGAGTCGGCGCCGCACCAAACCAAATGCTGTGCCGCCTCCTCCGCCTCGCAGCCACTGGAAGTGTGATGTAGATTCTCATATTGATGCTGATGGTGATGGTTGTAGTAATTATTGATTATATCGTTGATCAATATGCTATCATGTTGTTTGGTCTTATCGCAGATTAGCTGCAGATCATGGGGCTTGCCATTGCAGCTATGATTCGCGGACTGTTGGTGGGGATTGTGCGCGGATTGATGGCTGCTAATGCAATTCCGATTCAGATAGTTGCCATGAGATTCCTTGGCGGCTATGAACAGCTTTTCTCGTATGTCTGGATAGGATTTCAGCTGTTCCACTGGGAGAATGAGAAAGAAAGAGTGTACATTAGTAAAATTATATCACAAGTGATGTAGAACTAAAAAAATATTTACATGCGTGACTACTTAATATAGAGATGTGCTCGTGAGCTTTAATATAGATACTAAGCTTAGTGTGTTAAGGAACATGAATATTTCCAAAAAGTTTATGTTAGAATTGGCTCATCACGTCAGGATTTTGAGATATTTGCGGTTATGTACCTGAAAACGGCGTACAGGGTGCAAAAACTACGTCATTAGGATATATTTCGTAACTTCGAATAGCCAAAACTTTGCGAAAAAAAATTGTATTTGATCTCTTGAACTTTTAAATTAAAGGGTAAGAGTGGTACTAAATGATCTAACTGGAGAGACAGTCCGCACCCTGTACATAACCTCAAAAGTAGGAAAAAACGCCGTTTTTCGGGTCCATAAGCTCAAATATCTCAAAATCCTGATGTGATGGTCCTATTCTGACCCCGGATGCGGATTCTACGCAGCAAATTACTTTGGAAATGACCATTAGCTTGCCAACACCTAAACCATGTTGACCTGTTTTATTATTATTTACAAAAATATGTAAATATTTAAATTTCTATGCGTTTTTAAAGTCATGAAAATTGTCTAAAAAAAAAAGTACCATCTAGTGTAATGACGATATTGGTTTCGTCCTAAGAATCTTAGTTTTTATATCCTTAACATTAAGGTACAAAGGGTATTTTAGGTTTTTCCATTTGAAAAATTTAACATTTAATATTTTTTATATTAAGGCGATTTAAATGAATTTTGAGATACCCGTCTTTAAAAAAACCGTTTAGGCATTTTAGCCCTAAGTTTTGTACTAAAATGTTTCCACACTTTTTTTTACTTTTTTTAATGTCAATAAGCATTTTCTTTAAATTCAAAAACCATCATCGTAAAATCTTAATAATTTGTTGTACAAGCAAAAATTCGCAGTTTTTTAAGAAAAATGCTCGCCATTCATAATTTTCGTGTTTCCCGCAGAAATAAACATTTTTTATGGATTTTTTATTACCATAGACTATCATAAAATTTAAACGATTTCACCGAGAATCTTTATAGGTAATATGTATGGCAATAAATTTTGTTTTCTGTTGATGCATCAAAAAATGACACTCCTGAAGGCCTATAAAAAATAAAACTAAGAACTTAAAAAAATGTTAATGTTTAATTTAACTACAAGACGCCGCTATAAATAAGAGCCGTATGCAGGTTATAAAAGTCTAAAATTGATAATATAAATTTAAGTTCAATGTTTCGTAGAATACAGATCTTTCGGACCAATCAACCAAAAATTTGGGTTCGTTCCAATGCACAGTGGGCCAGGCTGACCTTCTAGCGGAACTTTAGTAGCAACTGGCGTAAATCAAGACATATTCCATTGAAATTTTTAATTTAAGATATTTAACATATTTATAATATATTTGAAAAAAAAAATTAAACGGAATCAGATGAATCCGAGTCACTAAAAGATTTTTTAAAACTATGAAGCAATCCTAAAACGGTTTTGTCCAAATTAATTTCTTTCAAATTGGCTTTTGTTGTTTTGGAGAGAGTCGTTATAAGTGGATCCGATGAAACAAGTAGTCCATTCATAACATCTGTTTGTTTTAATTTGTTTAAGTTGAAGATCAATCAACAAACATCAAAAAGTGCAACCAAATATTTGCATGGCACGTGCTGAACATCTGTTCACTTTGAAAGCTCGCACCTGATCAGGAGTGTCTCGAAAAGCTCTCACGAAAGCTTTTTTAACCTTTGTCCAGTGTTAGTAATTGGAAAAAAAACAAAACTAACGACTTTTTAAAAAGTTAATTTCGACTTATGTCCCGCTAGATTGATCAGTTGGCCCACTGTGCAATGGGGTGCTAGGGCTTGTGGGGGCCTTTGAAGAATGGTTTGTGAAAAAGAACGATGATAAAGAGCAGAACTGAATAAGGATACCTTTGGCAAAAGACCATACTACATCTGCTTGGCCTTGGCAAATATTTGCAAAAATTTGATAAAAATTATTAATATGTTTGAGTTAAATTTTCCAAATGTGACGTAACAGCAATGAAATTTTAAAGACACGAACTTAAGAGTGATACTGTCTGTCACGCGCCCATCTCTATTTGATGGGTATAACTTATTTATAACTAGTTTTCGCATAGTTGGTAATAAAATGAAATACTTACGCACAAAATCCGCCGGATTGTAATGCGGCTTAATGGCCACGCCAATATCCTCAAAATGTCTATAGATATTATGCACCTCTCCAAAATATGCGGTACGCCCCTGATGCAATAAGAGCAGCTTATCAAACATATGAAACATTTGCGAAGAGGGCTGATGCACTGTTATCACAATCGTTTTCTGCTCTTGCTGAGCATAACGCTTGAGCACTTTCATGAGCGAAATGGCCGAATGACTGTCAAGGCCGGATGTGGGCTCCTAAGAGAGTGAGCAGAGAAACAGAGCATAAGTAAAGAGCGTCAGCTTTTGTTACTCTTAAATTTCTAAAAGCAAATATTACTCACATCTAAGAGCATGAGCAGCGGATTGGTGAGTAACTCGCATGCAATATTTGCGCGTTTCTTTTCACCACCCGAGAGACCGCGATTCATATAGTCACCAAACTTGGTCTGTTGACATTGGCTTAGTTCCAATGTATCCAGTATGCGATCAACCAGATGCAGCTTCTCACTGCGCGGCATCGATTCGGGTAGACGCAACAATGCCGTATACATGATGGTCTCACGTAAAGTCAACTGTGTAAAGAAGATCTCCTCCTGCAGCACGTAGCCAATTTTACGTCTCCATTTCTTGGAGAGCGGTTCACGGTTGAGATAAACGCTGCCGCTATCAAAATGACGCTGCCCACTGAGGCAGTCGAGCAATGTTGTTTTTCCGCTGCCAGAGGGACCCATTATGGCAAGCACTTCACCGGGACTGCACGCACAGTGTTGGTGGGCGGAGGGATTGTTGTCGGTAGTATTCCAATGAGAGACAGATAGAGAGAGAGAGACGTCGACGAGAGAAAGAGAGAAAAGTTGTTGGCCATATTAGTTGGGTGGCGGCACACTAGTTCAGTGGGTTTTGTTGTCGTTTTGGACTGCTTTATGATTAGGCTACAATATTATTATGCCACTTTTATACCCTTGCAGAGAGTGTATGAAATTTATCAAGGTGTTTGTTATATGAAAACAAAAATCGAAGTACTGCAGAATTTTGGTTAAATTCATGATTCGTTTTGGTTTTGTTTAAGAAGCTTAAAGTAATTTCAAAATTATTAATAAAATAATTTTTTTATTTAATTGACTTTTTCCAGCATATATGAATAATTTAATTTTTATTATTTTTAAAAAGAAATCTCAGTTTTAATGTAATATAAACTGCTTTCACACTTGTTTTAAAAACGACGGAAATTTTACATTTACTCAATCCCGATAAATTTAAAATTTAAAATTAAACCTCCTCCGCAGACATTTAGGAAAAGAGAGTGTAAAATAAGGGAATAATTGGTTACTTTCGAAGATCTTAAGCATCTCATGTTTAGTGAGTCATTGTTGGTCTTAAAGCAATTTATTTTTATCTTAAGGCCTATACGCAGAATGCAAAAAAATTTTGCACGGAATGACGAAACCATATAAAAAAAAATCCCATTTGGGATATGCCATTTGGAAATTTTTTAGACCCCTTTATTATGAACGCCATTAGAAATGGTTCCAATAGAAACTAATTTTGTAATACTAAAAAATTCAGAATTCTGGTAACTTCAAATATAGCTAAATTTTTTAAGGAAAGCATTGGAAAAAATGTGTTCCTAGATTACTGTATTTCTTTATAAATGGGATATCCCAAATGGGATTTATTTTTTTATATGAAGTTTTGTCATTTCGTGCGAAAATTTTCGAACTGCTTAAGGCCCTTAATACAAAAATAATTTATTGTAAGACTTTTCTATGGATATTGCTTCTATTTTTTTTTTTCGGGCTTCAAAAATTCGAACCAAAACTTGAGATAAATATAAATTTGGTATACTCTTACGTAGATTAAGTTGAAATTTTAGATATTTCTGAATTTCTTAATAAAGCCCGTTAAAAGTTAGAAGTAGGTATTACTATTAGGAAATAAGTTTAGCTGCACTACTTTAGTTCAAAGTATTAGGCATTTTGAATACAATTTATTTAGGAATCTATTATTTGAACGCAAATTTTGGGCGCATAATCAATACTCTTTTCCTACTGCCTATCGCAGATAATTTTTGTACTCGGCAATAATTTTCCGCACAACATTTATATAACATATAAGATATATTGCTATTAAAATGGATCATTAAAAATTTAAGATTGAAGCACTTATTGGCAAAAAGAGCAAGGGCAGAGTTCTCTAGTAAAGGCCCATACGCAGTTCGAAAAACGCACGCAATGACAAAACTTCATATAAAAATCCCATTTGGAATTTTTTTTTTTATATGAAGTTTTGTCATTCCGTGCGAAATTTATCGAACAAAAAATAAAGTTTTAAACATTAAAATTTGAGCTCTATGGCTTCTCGTTTAGATCCTTTTCCACTACTACTGCAAGGGTATTCAAATGTCGGCGCTTGCCAAACTTGCAAGTTATTACTTGTTTTCTTGTTGTAATTGTTTGTTAATGTTATGTTTACTTTTTGTTGTATGTTTGTTGTTGTACTTGTTGTTGTTTTGTTGTTACCTGACTAATCCACTCACATCGGAAAGTATTTTGCGTTCATTGTGCAAGACGTTCAAGTTCTGAAATGTCAATTGCAGCGTGGGCAGTTGTTGTTGGTGTGGCAATTGTTGTTGTTGCTGCTGCTGTTGTTGTTGTGGTAATGCATTTGTTTGGTGTTGTTGTTGTTGCTGCGCACCGTTGATAAAGGGAAATGTCAACGTAGTTGCTGTCTCCGCACTGCAATAGACAAAAATAATAAAAGATACATTTTATTTAAAATTTCACAAGGCGTTTTCCAACAACTAGCTACTCATATAATTTAAGATAATGTTTTATAATGCCATTGTATTTATATAAAAAAATAAGAAGGCAGGCCGCAGTCTAGATATTTCGAATACCCTACACCTCAACTAGATCTTAAGTGCCACAAATGTCTTACTTTTTTAAAAATATTTATTAAGGTCATATAATTTCTCCAATTCTACAAATTCCTGTGCAGTTAAAATCTTTTGCGCTAGACTGGAGAGCGGTACTCACGAAAAATAGTTGTTTTTTTTTTTGAATAATTTTTATAAAAAATTATTACCATCCATTTGCGATAACAAAAAAAATGCACTAATTTTTTGGGTAAGGCTTTCCATATTACACTAGTTTACAAATTTAAGTGTCATCGAGTCAACCTTCCTAAAAAAAATGGTTCCATAACATCTACAGTTCCTATCCGATTTCGAAGATCTTACACTCGAAATGTTCGCAAAAGAAATCTCTTTCAGCTTAAAGCTTAACATAATTTTAAAAAATTTTTTTTTGGTTAATAAAAAGCATATGAGTAATTTGAAAAATGGTCAAAAATTGCACTTTTTTCGACTTTGGTTGCCTGTAACTTCGATAATTTTTACTTAATCTGTACAAATTATATATCACTGGAAAGAAGCACATCCATACCTTTCGAACGTCTAATCGTCTTCCATGTCGATACAAAATTTTGTTCACGAGATATTGAGGAATAACTGAAAAAAGTGCCCAAAACATGTTTTTCGAAATTATCTCGAAAACGGTGCTTAAAAAAAAAAAAGGCTGCCGTTTTCGTGTTTCTCGACCTCAAATTACCCTAAAAAAAACTCTTTTTTAGGAAGGTTCATTGTTCGTGTAAACTAGTGTTATTTAAACAAAAAAAAAAAAAAAAAAAAAAACATATGTTGGAATAAAAAAAAGCATTTTAAGTGTAAACACTTGTGCATAAATAAGTGTACATAATAAGCAAAAGGAAATACAAATTAATCGAGATTTAAAATATCTAGAATCAAACTGCCAAAATCCTTATTCAAATTTCAACGTTCTTATAAAAATAATTTTGAAGCTTAATTTTAGAGTGTTGCCGGATATGATGTAAAATGGAAACTTATTTCAATTCAGATTCACATTCTTGCTTTAAGATGTTTTGCACTTATTTTAAAGTGCTTAAATAACTTGATTCCTATCTACTCAACTACTGCCGTGCTCCGGAAAACGCGTCCGAACATTTTATTCGGATTCGTTTCGAAGCCGAATGTTTGGTGATCCCAATTCCACCAAAACGAGTTTTTTATGTGGCTTGAAACCGAATGTTTTGTTGCAAAAGGAATTAAAACGAATTCGCATAATAGGTTGAAAGCTGTACGCATTTAAAACTAAAATAAATTTTTTAAATATTCTTTGATATTCTTAGTTTTTATTTATGCCAATTTCAAGTTAGTAGTCATTGATAAATATTTTTAATTAATTTTTTTCTAAATCCAGGAAAAAAAGCGTACACGACTCAAACCGAATTTGTATATGGTCCATGTCTTGCATAATAAAATTTTCCTTGCAATAGGATTAGCATAGTCGAGGATAATTTCCTTCGAAAGGTGTAAAGCTCTGCTAACAATGAGCAAGGGAAATATGAGTAGATGGCGGCAGCAAAAAATTAGGATTTGGGAGCACGCAAAAAGGAATTCGAATAAAACTGTTCGTTTTGTTTTTTTCGTTTTCTGGAGCACGGCTGATAATCTTAATTTATTATTTTTAAAACTTGTTCGGAAAGGAAAAATGTAACAAAAAAAATATATATAATAATAATAATAATAATTTTGGCGAAAACACAAATTTTTTTTTTTTTAAATAAAATTGTTAATTTTTTATTTATTTTCTTAGTACGTATATGTAAAAAATATAAGGTTTTAATCCAATAGGTGGAAAAACTAAATCGCTTCATGGTATATGGAAATTTGGAACAATATTTTTTTTTGAATTTTGAAATGCAAAGATAATTTTTCTAAGTGAATTTAATTTGTTTATTTATTTTAGAGTATTAATTTGGATCCAATTTCTATGCCTTAACATCTTAACCTGCAACTACGGCAAGTCCTCTGCCAAAGATCGCTAAGTTTTTTTGGGATAAAAAAAAAGCTAAGTACTGCTACTACAGTATAATTTTTTTTTTATTTATTTATTTATTGCAAAAACTCAAAAATTCATGTATTTTTATATATTGCATTTATCATATGTTTTATTGTCGCCAATCCTACAGTATAATACAATACAATTTCCTGCTTATAGCTTTTTATGGCCATTAGGAAAAAGTGGCCCCGAAGAGAGTGTGAACTTGCCTTAGTCATTTTCCTTTGTTATGCTTATCAAATTTGCCAAAAATCTTACACGCTTCCTTCTAGGTTTGTCACAATTTATTTTTTTTTTGGCGTAATCTTAATATACTCCTTAACCCTCACCTACAGCGTATAAAAAAAACAAACTTTTGGTTATGCCATAAAAACAAAAGTCAATGTACCCAAAAAAAAAGAAAAAAAAAAGTAAAAATCACTGCATGAGGCAAGACAATTGCGGCAGCCAGACAGCCCAGCTACAGCTACAGATACATTTACCATTGGACCTGGCCTCAGACTCAGATACAGATTCAGTCAGTCACTCTTTCACTCAGTCAGTTTGTCAGTTTGTACCTTCGCGTACTCTCCTTTGTCCATCTCTCGGGCAGCGTTCGGCTTCACTGTCACTGTTATCGCTGATATCACATGTGTTGGCGGCCGCATTATCACTGACTCACACACAGATACACGGGCATAGTCAAATACACACAGATACTCACACATACGTTTGTTGCGTTCTGTGTTCTCTGCTTTCTTGACTCTCGGTCAATGCTTTTGCTTTGCTTTTGCACTCCTACTACAAAGCTAACCAAAAGTCAATAGCCTTTCCCTATATACATATACGTGTATATAGATGTATCTGTGGGGCTGCATTTGTATTAGTGTTATATGCGCGTCAGTTTTGTGTACCTATCAAATTTATTTAAATATTTTCTTCAGCTGGAAGTTATACAGCAGCAGCAAATGGCAGCAAAAACAGCAGCAGCAGCAGCTACCATAGCCGTAGTCATAGCCGACACAGCAGCCGTCCCGCATATGTAAAATATACAATATAAATAAAAACAAAAAAAAAAATCGAAAAAATTATAGACGCCGAAGTTTGTATACTCTACAAATAGCAATAAGCCCTACAGCCAGTGCTTCCAAAGCTTACAGACTTGCTTTACATACATTTTCTAAAGACACAATTTGGATCTTGACTCTCTCGCATTAATATTTTATAGTTTTTATAGAAACACATTATCATCAAATTTTACAGCATATCTATAAGCCTTAATGATCAAGTAGAGTGTTCAGAAACAAAAAAGTGCGCTCAATGAATCTTTAAAACTAAAGATGCATATCGATAGTTTATAAAAAATCCATAATTATCAGTACATAAATTAAGTATTCCTTATCTGTACCAATGGATGGGCATACGAAAATATTTCGTAGAAAAATCACAAATATAGTAGTAGGAATTTAAAGGCATAGATGTTGGTAGTAGTGTTGATAAATACACAAATTTAATAATCATGATCTGGATGGACATCAGAAAAGAAACTGATTACTGATCAGTCTTATTACAAGAGAGAAGCACTAATACTTTATTCTTCCTTCTTCCTCTTCTTTTGAATTCTTTTAAGAGCTATGACTTCAAAGTATTGGTAGCTGCAAGACACCTTCGCAATTTGGAAGAGATTACCTTTTATATCGATAGGATATAATTCGGAGTTCTTCTTAAGTTATATATACACGAAAAATCAAGAATTTTGTTTTCTGTTCTAGAACAGCAGCATCTTTAAGATCCAGGAAAATGAATTTTAAAGACCAAAACAATATTTTTGATAAAAATATACTACCTGACTGAATTCAAGATATGGAAAATATTTGTCTTTACAGAGCTTTCACTTAAATGGTACAAAATCGTCGTACAAATCGTCACGTAACAGTGTATGATTATAGTATGATTTGTGTGTATGCGTGAGGGAGAAAAATTTTATTGTAAAAAAAATGTGGAACAGTCGAGGCGGTGCCCGACAGGGGAATACCCTGTACCTTTTGTCTTGTAAAAAATTTTTCCTGCATATTCCTTCTAAGAACTTTCCAATTGGAATTTTTTTTTTTTTGGTGAAATTCGATATTTATACCTATAAGTTCCCTAAGTTTTTACCGATTTTGATGAAACTCGAATGTTATGTCAAAGAAGTTATTTAAAGTATATGGGGTAAGTTTCAAGTTGGTATGTTGAGGGATGTGGGAGAAAACACGGTAAATCGATTGCGGGGGGTGGGGGGACCGCATCGATAGAATTTGGATGTGGATTTGTTCATTAGAGCCACATGAATCAGCTTACCAAAAATTGTGATTCTATGTCACTTGTAAGCATAATTACGAGGAGTCAAATATTGACGCAGTTTATAGGCAAGGGGTGGTGAAATTTGTACATTTTTGACTATAACTTTTGCTGTATTTGTCCGATTTTGTTTATTTTTTACACACAGATGCATGTAAACACAACGCATCGCTCTGTTAAATGTCAGATGAAAATATGAAACGGTGTGGCTAAAAATCGCGAAACTCTACTGCGGGGGAACGGGGAAAGATATTGACATGATTCAACAAACTTAATCTGCTGAGGAAATATGCGCACCTGCTGGTAAAGTTTCGTGTCTCTAGCTCTTATAGTCTCAGAGATCTAGGTGTTCATACAGACGGACATGGCTCAATCGCTACCCGAGGTTATGATAAGCATTTTGGTATAAAGGACTTGGGCTCAGCCACGCCTCCTTCTGTCCGTTACATACATTGCACAAAGCTAGTATACCCTTTGTACCTACAGGTACAGGGTATCAAAAGGGTAGCTCAGTTTATAGAGCATTGGGCTCAAAAGATCTAAAGTCTCCTCTAGTCCTAGGTTCGATTCTCAATTGAACCCAAATTTTTTTTAAAAAAATTTTTTTTTATACGCATTTTTAATCCATCTTGCCATTTAAAAAAAAAACTCCATTTTGATTATAATTATTTATATAATATACAATGTCTGGTTTGTAAATATTGTTTTGTATAATATAATATTTCTAGTTTATAGATATTTTTTTTATATTTATATTTTATATTATTTTTTGCATAATTTTTAATAAACAAATATTTTACATAAATTATTAAATAAAACTTCGATTTTTTTTATTTAAAACTTTTTTATGTAAATTATCATATAATTTTATATATACAATTTTTTATTAATATTTTGTATAAACCCTGAAGGCCCAAGATGCTCTGGCTATAAATGCTTTTATAACTTTGAATTTATTTCCATTTCATAATTATATAAATATATATTTTTGTATATAATTTTAAATAATTAAATTTGTTTCTTAAATATTAAGTGCAACCAATTTAAATGATTTGACATGAAAAAATTATAAACGAAAGTAACTTTCTTCTCATTTTTTTTTTACTATGCCTCTAGTTTACTAACCATTATGACTTTTATTTAATGTAAAACCAATTGCTAAACTGCAAAAAATTTTTAATCTTTAAAAGTACCAAAAAGATCTCCAGGGGTAAAAAATTAAATAGAATATTGGACTTTTATGCTTGTACTCAAAGTTTTTTCTTGGTTTAATTTCGGTCTACATTCAAGAAAGGTCAAGTTCCTATGAACTGCATCCCTACACGAATACAATCAGTCAACATTAAAGCGTTTTCTAATGCCATAGCGTCAAATCTAGAAGGTTACAATTAAAAAAGTTAATATTTTGCATCTTTTTAAAGCTTATAAGTCAGTAGTATCCGGTCAAATGGGCTAAAAACATAACTGTTCTATCGAGCTGATCAAAGATACGAGTATAGTACAAAAATATCTACAAGTATTATTATCAATATACGTTTACCAACTGCTCATAAAACCTGCTATAGCCCACCCAGCATAAAGTGTATCAAAGCATCAAAAAACTGTAATCCACCCAATTATGCATAAAAACAAAAACATCTTGCATTCAAGTCAATAAACAAAAAGATACAAATCGTGCAGCCAAAGCAACAGTATCTTCTTTATGTTTTTGGCAACATTTCATTTTTTTTCTTTCGTTTTATTTTGAACAATTTCAAACATGTTCAAATTTCAGTCCAATTACAGATAAAAATCTTTTATGTACAGCATCATCTACAGGCAATGCTCAAATTTCTTTTACCCAAAACATAACAAATATAAAAACAAAACAACAATCATAATAATAATAATAAAATGCACAGCAAACTAAATTAAACAAATTGTAAATTATCGACATGAAGCCAAAGTAAATAAAGAGTGCAATGAACCGCAAGTGCGTGTAACTGTGTGAGAGAGTATCTGTGAGTGCGTGTATGTATGAATGTATCTGCAACAACGTCAGGCCCCAAGTGGGGGTCAATGCAGTCACAGAGACAACGTCAAACAAAGCTCACGCACACTACAAACTCACACACACACACACACTCACATACGGCACAGTGAATCAGTGCATGCATGCAAAGTATCTGTTAAATACGCATTGCAAGTACCGCCTGTGTCTGCCTAGGAGCAGATACAGACTACAACAACAACAGCAAAAACAATAATAATGTCCGGGTTTGATATGCATGCAACTCTCTACATATGCATGCAGTACATACAAGTACATATATATATGTACATAGTATGCTCATTTAGAACGCACTAGCCAACAACAATTCATTGCCATGGTGTCAAAAATCTTAATTATTAATTTGACCATGTTCTAATTTAAGACAAGACATAATTTTGGCCAAATAACAATTCAGTTGTATTGAGATCATGCTGGGAATTACATGACTTAAAGCTAATTTGCCAAATTTGGTATTAACTTTGTAATGACTTTTAAAAACGCTTCATAAATTTTTTTTAGTTTCTAAAGCTATTACATTTGGCTTTCCGATACTAAAAGAGTCATATTCAAGAAATATAGATTTTTGGTACTATAAACTACTCAATCATGTATTGTTCCAAAGATTTCGAAAATGTACAATACATTCCAGATGACCTGGAAGAATTAGCGACAGATTTGAGATCAACTAGAAGCTGCAAGATCACTAAATCATAAAAATATTTTTTTTTATACTCCGAAGTACTATTTAGGATAAGAAATTTTAGTAAAAATAAAACTGATTGCAGACAGACTAGAACGTCTTTCTTACAACTTTTCTCGCAGATATTGTAGCTCAACATACCGTCATCTCAATGAACTGGCCTAGCCCGTCTATCTTTAGCTTTAAATTAGTTTTAAGTAAGTTAAATAGCAAAAATTCTTCTTTTATATCATAATCCTATCATTGTAAATTTTCTGAAGTGAAGTATTATAATTAAGTAGAAAAGGTAAATAGAAGCTGAATTCTTAAATTTAATAAATTAGAATACACGTACACTGTAAATTTTATAAATCAAAATGTAAAAAAAATTGAATCGAAAAAAAATTGACATTTATGTTTCTATTCACCTGACAGAATAATAATAACACTAGTTTACAGCAAGATGTATCCTCATACCGAAAATACAGTCCAAAAATATTTTCATGGAACGGATTTCGAAATATTTACAAAAAAACATTTTTCGAAATTAACAAAAAAAAAAGTGTCACTACTTAACAGCAACGATCTCTGGTTGTTCTAAGCCGATTTCGAAATTTCGAAGCCGAAATTTTTTTCAAGCTAAAAACAATAATTTTTTTACTTTTTGAAGATTTGAAAATTTAGAAAATTAAATTCAAAAACGTTATTTACTTAAAATCATTTTTGCGATAACGAAATTTTCAGGTCGAAATTTTTTTATGTGTTGAAGATTTGAAAATTAAATTGAAAAACGTTATTTACTTTAAATCATGGCTTAAAATGGTACTGAGATCTTCAAAGATGTATTGTATAGCTTTGGATCAACAAAATGGTAGTGTGTCAATAACAACACTAGTTTACAAATTTTCAAAAATTTTGGTATCTTCAACATGTAAAACCGAAAATTAAGTCCAAAAATTTTTTCATGGAACTGATTTCGAGATATTTCGAAAAAAACACTTTTCGAAATTAAAAAAAAAGTGTCTACTTAAAAGCAAACGAATTACACTAGCTTACAAATTTAAAAACACAATTTTGGTATCCTCAACATGGTTTAGTCATTCCGTAGTAAAATGGCATGCTTTAACCGAAAATGCAGTTCAAAAATATTTTCATCACACGGATTTCGAGATATTTCGAAAAAACCAGCAACGATCTCTGGTTGTACTATATCGATTTCGATTTTTTTTTTACTAAACCGTAATTGAATTACCCATCGATTATATTTGAAACATATTTTTGTCAAATTTACGATTTGGTCGCATGCAATGCATACCTTCTTATGAAATTTTTCATAATTTTCAGCAAATTTTTGAGAAAAACTGTCTTTCGAACGTAAATTCAAAAATTTTTAAAAAAATTTTCAAACAGTTTTATTTATTGCTCTTAAAGTCCGATCGATTACGAAGAAAACAAGTGGTTCTTTAATAAAATCTGAGAAGAACTGTGGAAATAATAGGAATTTTTGTAAAAAGTACAAAAAGGGAATTTTTCAGCTTCATGCGATTCGATTTTTATACTCTGTACCTTATGTAAGCGGAAAATGCATGTAACATAAAGAAGAAGACATTGGAGATCCCCCAAAGTTACGTAAAGTATGACCAGGGTGACTAGAGAAGTCGTTATACCCGTGTCCGTCTGTCTGTCTGTATGAGCGAATATATCTCATCATTTTAAAATTTCTAAACTAATATAATTAGAGACATAGTAAGTTTAGCGAGAAGATCACCAAATCGCAAAAATTTACACAATTGATACTACAAAGTATTTTTGTTCAGCCATTAATCCATGGTTTCCTGAAATATACTTATGTTCCTGACAACAATAATATTGTTTGATCTCTCATGCTACTTTGCAGAGAAATTTATTTTATATACATCTCGCAGTCTTGCAGTGCACAAAAAATGTTTTACTGACCTAATCATTTAAGGTTCCATAAATTATTCTTCATCAGAAAAAAAGTAAAAGTTACAGCAATTCCGAAGAGTAGGTATACCGTGATCTACTACATGACTACTTCAACCACATCAAAATATGTCCTTTATTTTAACAATCTTAATGAGCGGAAAGTACTTTTTATATTATAAGTACTTTTTCATATTTAACTTGCTCAGTTACTAGATCGTCTACTTTCGTCAATCGCTTCTTTATCTCCGAAAATGTATATACCTATAATATTTATCTGGAATTCTCTTATGATAATGAAACAATTCTTTTCCTGTAAGCTATGTTTATAAGACGAGGGAACTTTCTTTATATATATGCATTTCCCGCACTTTCAGAGCTTAAAAGATATTTTGTTGACTTGATCATTTAAGGCCCTCATTCGTCGGAAAAAAGATTTAGATGAAGGCCAATGGATCATAAGTTATATAGTTTAGCCAGCACCTTATTATCGTTTGGTCAACTTAAAAATTGGAAAAAAGAGATTCAATAACAGTTGACATAAGAAGATTTGAGAATGTTGATGCTCAGAAATAAAACTGCGCTTATTTCCAAAAAAAAAGGTGTTCCATTCTTTGCTAGGCCGCACTCACCATTCCTGGTTCCTGGGTAGTTTCGTTCTAGTTCATAGCACTATAACAAAGAACCGCATATGAAATTTAAAAAGGTATTTTCTTCTAGACAAAAATGTCCCCTGCTTTTATTATCTCTATCTGAATTTAAAGAAATAAACACACCAATACACCAATTACTATTCAATCTGCCCTCGTACTAAGCTGAGCCCCATGTACCTACTTCATAACTGCCATGTAACTGTTCGTTCTGCTCAGTGCCTACGTGATCTTTGGCACATGTAAGTTCCGAAACACCCAAAAAAAAAAGAAGGCCTAAAAAAACCAAGACAAGAAAATTGAAAGACACAACCATCAGCCGTTTACAAGTTAAAAGAAAGTAAACTTGGAAGGTACACAAAAAAAAACAAAATAAAAATATAAAATAAATATATACTATATAGTAGGTATAAACATAGTTAGGAGTGTTAATGTGGATATATGCGGTTTATATACATTCGCCAAGAAATGCGGCAACAGAGAGAGAAATGCCATGTGATATTTTATTGACAGTTTCTCCTTTTGCATTTTTTTTTTTTTTTGTATAGCTCAATGACCTCTCAGGCCTTCTTTTTTTTATTGTTTCTTTAAGTGTAGTTGATGATGATGTTGTTGCTGTTGTTGTTGTTATTATAAAACCAGGTCAAACTGCAGATTTTGCGGTTAGTTGACATGGAATGCGCGCTATATAGAGTATAAGTATAGGCGCCATTTATTTATGAGCGCTTATCTGAGAGCATAACTGATAAGCAAGTTAAGTATAAAGATAACTTTTGGGAGTGCTAAGTGGATACGACAGTTTATGTTGGCTTTTACGGAATATTTATGGAAGACGGCAAAATAAGTAAGAGAGATCTTCTGAAGGTTTTGGAAGTAACTAGGTGTAAGCTAGTATGTATATATTTTGTTTCAAAAATAGATATAAATAGAAGATAATTCTTAGAGCTTGAATATAAGAGCTGCAGATAATTAGTATATTTGGCAAATTATTATTAATCACTATGAAAAGTTAAGAATGGAGCAATTCTACGTTTGGTTTCTTATCAATTCTGCTATAATAGTCGAGCTTTGCTAAAACGAAAAAGTTTGATCAATATTGGTCCACTATTTCACATAGCTACCATACACAAAGTGAACCCGATCCGCCATGTTTTCTGCGCAGCCACATTCGCCCAATTGTTTGCGCCACCTTGTAAAATTCTTTGCATCATGCACTTGTACCGTTCTTAAGCCGACTGCGCTGCTGCAGAATTATGTGCCCTATCCTCGCGTTTTATGAAAATTGAGAGACTGGCCTCCATTGGCCTAAATCTATGGGTCTTACAAATGACCGACAATCCCTTTTCCCATATAAAAATTTGGTTTGACTTAATCGTGGTAAAAGAATCTTGAGATATACATATGTAAAAATATCACATTCTCTTTATTATACTAACGCATTAAGGTATACAACGTTTTTGCTTTGGGTTGACTTAGCTCTAGTATGGGAATCTTGAGATATACAGCAAAATATCAAAACCCCCTTTATGATACTATCGCATTAGGATGTAAAGAATTTTTGATTTGATCTTGAGATATACATATATTACATAAAAATATACCAAACTCATTATAATACCATCGCTATAAGCTATACAGAGTTTTTGATTTGGTTTCACCTGGTCCTGGGAATTTTGAGATATACTGTAGAATACTACAACTCATTCAGATTTAGGGAATTTTTGGTTTGGTTCAACTTAGTCCTAGTATCAGAATCAATAAAATATCAAAATTTCCTTTAAAACATTATCGCTTGAAGAAGATTTTTGTTTGGTTCGACTTAGTTCTAGTTTGAGAATCTTGAGATATAGAGAATATTAAAAAATAAAATATCAAAATTTCCTTTATAACATTATCGCTTCAAGATGTTCAGAATTTTTGTTTGGTTCGATTTAGTTCAGGTTTGAGAATCTTGAGATATAGAGTATTTTACAACTCTACTCTTGATAATACTATCGCTTTGAAACAAACATAATTTTTGGTCTGGTTCGTCTAGGTCCTAGCTAGTATGGGAATGCGAAGAAAAATATCAGAACCTCTTTATGATACTTGATTTGATTAAGCTTAGACTTAGTGTGGGCATTTTGAGATATTCTGTAAAATATCACAGCCTCTATATGGTACTATTGCTTTACGATGTATAGAAGATTTGGTTTAGCTTGGCTTAGAACTATCTTTTAAAATGTTTCATAAATCTTCTTCTCATAATGGCACGATCGGTAACATAAGTTTGGAGGAATTTTAGGTTTGGTTCAACTAAGTCCTCAAATGAGCTTGTCTTTTAAGATAAAAAATAACAATTGATTTCGTTATATTTTGATTTTTATTTGGCAGCTGATATTTGCCAAACCGATATTGTTAGATGTTAATATTATTATTATTATTTACTAATATAGGAAATATAATTTTAATATCTCTAAGTTCTATAAATGTATTAAAAATATTTACAGATGAAAATGAGCTTTAAAGTATCATAAAATACAGATTCATAGCAAAAAAGCGTCTTGAGTGACTTCTCGAGTGGTGTGCGTGAATATGTACATAGTATGTCATGCTTTAGGTACTCATAAAATATTTTCTTCAAAAATGTTCCAAAACTTTTTGCAAATATTTGCGACCATTTTTAAAGTAGTCAACTCTTAATAATAATAATAATAATTTCCCTGACTGACTATTTAGTCAGTCGCCCCTGGACGGTGCATTGGGGATCTCTATTAATAACTGTTCGAAAATTAAACTAAATTCCTTGATTCCCATAGTCAATAAACTATGAGAACTCCTTATGATAGCATCCACAAATTTATTTTCATAGCAAAAAAGCATCTTGAGTGACTTCCCTCTTTTTTTTAGTCGTCCAAAGAGTTTTTTTTAAGTCTGGCTACTCCTCAGGCATTTACTTCAAAAACATTTCAAAATTTTTCGCAAATATTTCCAAGCATTTCGAAAGTAGTCAAGTCTTGAGCAAAAATTAAACTAAATTTCTTTTTGATAGACGTCATTAGTGTTCCAATTCGAGTTTTAGCGAAAGTGTCGAAAAAAAAATACAGGTATATTATTAAAAAAAAAAAAATCCGCCACAAAAGCGCTTGATTTACGTAATTAATGCGCAACTAACTAACAACAAAAAAACAAAAAAAAACAAAGTAATAAAACATAAAATAAAATATATAATAATAATAATAATATGGCAAAAACCAAAAGCCAGACGTATGGATGGGCAACAAACAAAGCCAAACTATGATGCCATTTTTATGTTGATTAAGGCCACTAATGTTAAAAAAAAAAAAACATTTGACTGACTGACTGACTGACTGACTGAGTGACTTCTTTAATACGCAAAGGTTATTGACTTTATACTTTTTTACAAAACAGACGCAAAAATAATATAATACACTTACACACATAAGTTTACACACAGACATAGACACAACAAAAGGCAAGGCAAAATTACGTGAAAGTTTGGCATTGCACATAATCACACAGATACTACATAAATACACACACACACACACAGTAACATACACACACTTACACTTACATTAAAAAGTTCGCATACAAGCACGCAATCAAAAGAAAAATTTTTGAAATTCTTATCTCGTTTCTGAATACATTGACCGATATTAAACAAGTCGCCTTTTTTTTTTTTTTTTTTATATAAAATATATACGTGTGTACACACTTATAGCTATAAGTATGGGTACACTTAAAAGGGCCTGTGCCAGAGTTCATTGACTGCCTGGGCGCTTACATTGTTTTTAATATTTAGCATATAGAGACATACATAAATAATAGTATAGTTTATATGTATGCATGTTTAGCTAATAGTTTTAAAATGAAAGCAAATTTAAATATAAATAGATGTTGTTTTTTGGCTTTCCAAAAAATTCTATCCCAGCAAAAAAAAAATGTAGGTCAATTTTTTTGTTGTTTTCTTTGATTTTTTTGTTATTTATTTTTGACCAATTTGTGACTAAATGTTTTGTGCAATTTATTTAATGTGCCATTTAGTTATTTTTTTTTTTTAAATTATAATTTTAATTAATTTTTATTTGCTTTGACTCAAAACAAAAATTTAAAGAATTTTTGTTTGTTTGTTTTTTTTTGTTTTTTGTTTAAAGCTTTGACCATGCTCAATTGGTTTTTTATTTGCGTGCTTTGCCTTCTACTTGTTCTTGCTCTTTGTCTCGCCCCTTTCTACACTCTCTTCATTTCCTGCTCTCTGTCTTGCTTGTTTCTGCTGTTTTTTTTTTGCGTGTGTTCTTTTTTTAATTTAGTGTCTTACTGACCTAATTCTTTTGTCAATTTTTTTGTGCTTTTTTTTTGTGTTTAGTAGTTTGGTCATTTCTTTTTAAGTGTTTTTTATTATTTTTTTTTTGTATTATTTTTTTATTATTTGTTGATCATTTTTTATTTATTTGACTTTTAATTTGGCATGACAAATGTGCCGTACACAAGGTTGTGGCATAGATTGTTGATTTGGTTTGGGACTGAAGTGGAGTGGACTAGACTGGACTTGCCACAAACAGACTCGAGCAAACAAGTAAGCTCCAAATTGTTGCAAGAAGTCGACTTTAAGTTGCCCTTAACACAGTTTTTTTTTTTAAACTAGTTCTAATTGGTCTTGAAGTGATGCAGCTGAAATCTTTAGACAGTTTTGTCTTAATTTTGCTTGGAAATTAAAAATAAAGAAAAATGTTCCTATAAAAGTATTTCCAATAGCATTCTGCGCACTTGATTATATTTTTTACTCATACTTCAAGCCATCCAGAATTTTCGAAATTTTTTAAGCTCCTAAGAATATTTTTAGCATAAGCTTTAATTTGGTATATCGGACGAGTTTTTCCGATGTCAAATATGCATTTTATAGCTAAAACCACTTAATAGGTCGGAATTGCCCCATCTTAGCCTTTTAATTGCCTTGGCATAATTTTTTATAAAATATATCAATATAATATTAATTTTTTTTTTTGCGCATCGAGTTTGTCTCTGTTAAATATATACGTAAACATTTATTTAAACATATTTTTATTAAAATCGGTAAGTTGCATACAGACTTAAAAAAATTATAAAAATTATATAGGGTAAAAACGTAAATAGATCGCTCTAACAGAGTGTATGCCATATCAGGGATTCTGTATAAATTCTGCATTGGAAAAATTTTTTGCTTTAAAAACAATTATTTGCATTAAAAACAGTCTTTTACTGAGGTCTAGAAACAAAAAGAGATCGCTCTAACGAAGGATAATTTATAGGGGTTCTGTATAAAATCTACATTGGAAAAAATTGTTTGCTTTAAAAACGATTATTTGCACTAAAAACAGTCTCTAACTGAGTTCAAGAAACAAAAAGATCGTTTTCACAATTTGCATATAGATTTAAAAAAAAATTATATAGGGTAAAAACGTAGATAGATCGCTCTAACAAAGGGTATGCCATATAAGGAGTTCTTTATAAATTGAGCAAAAAAAAAATTTTTTTGCTTTAAACACGATTATTTTCTGAGGTCAAGAAACAAAAAGAGATCGCTCTAATGAAAGATAACACATAAATGTATAAAATCTACATTGGAAAAAATTGTTTGCTTTAAAAACGATTATTTGCATTAAAAACAGTCTTTAACTGAGTTCAAGAAACAAAAAGATCGTTTTCATAACATCTTGCGTATAGATTTAGAAAACAATTATAAACATTATATAGATAGAACGCTCTAAAAGAGTATATGCCATATAAGGGCATCTGTATAAATTCTGCATTGAAAAAAATTGTTTGCTTTAAAAACGATTATTTGCATTAAAAAAAGTCTTTTACTGAGGTCAAGAAACAAAAAGAGATCGCTCTAACAGAGGATATACATAGAAGTTCTGTAAGAAATCCACATTGGAAAAAATTGTTTACTTTGAAAACGATTATTTGCATTAAAAACAGTCTTTAGCTGGGTTCAAGAAACAAATAGATCGTTTTCACAATATCTTGCATATAGATTTAAAAAAAAATTATATAGGGTAAAAACGCAGATATATCGCTCTAACAAAGGGTATGCCATATAAGGAGTTCTCTATAAAAAGAGCAAAAAAAAATTGTTTGCTTTAAAAACGATTATTTGCATTAAAAACAGTCTTTTACTAAGGTCAAGAAACATAAGAAATCGCTCTAACAGAGGATATACATAGAAGTTCTGTAAAAAATCTACATTGGAAAAAATTGTTTACTTTGAAAACGATTATTTGCATTAAAAACAGTCTTTAGCTGGGTTCAAGAAACAAACAGATCGTTTTCACAATTATCCAGCTACCAAAGTATCTCTGTTACATGTACCTACCCAAAATGCATATGCCCTTCTACCGAATTTAGATTTTTTTAGCGTAACAAAAGTAGCACAGCGCCAACAACAACAACAACAAATATGTACCACATGTTGCATGCATAATTTATGCCATGCACATCAAACAATATTTATATCATTTATGCCAAGTTATAACCGCAATCTAAGGCAAGTCTAAGACTAAGTTAGTTGGCATATACATCTACATCTACATAGTATCTATATATTTTGCTATGTGGGTGTTGCCATATATTTTAAAAATTGAATTGAATTGGAAAGGTGTAGCAAGAGCTGCTGTTGGCCATAGAAAGCAATGACAAGCAGAACTCAACCAAACAACTTTCAGAGTTGACCAACTTTGGATACCACAACAAACACACATACACTTGCATACACTTGCATACAATGAAAGCCAAACACTTGGCTCATATGCATTATATAATATTGTATATATATATATATATGGCAAACTAAGCAATTTTCACACATATTTTGTATGTATGCATACATGTTGTGTGAGAGCAGTGGCGTTAATAGAGGGGAGCACTTAGTTGTCGAAAAAAAAAAATTATCAATTTTTAACCATTTATCGATTACCAGCTTAAAAAAATGCACTATAGCGAAGGAGTTTTGGTGCTGCGCAGCCCTGGAAGAATTTCAAAAAAATGATAACACATTTTTTTATATTTAGATCAGATAAAAATTTCGCCAGATGCATAGCCAAAAATTGCGCAAAGTTAAGAGCTCCAACTTAACTTTAATGTGAGCCTACTCAACATAGTAATGTTGACTTTTTCGTTTGCCCTGTGAACTATTTGATGTAAATTCGACTTCAGTTCAAGCCTTACATTTTATTTAAATCTTTGAATCAGGCAAATGTGTTTAAGCACGAAATAAAAACGTTCTCTTAATTAATAAATGAAATATTAAGATTCAGAAATGTGTCAAAGGCATATTTTTGGAATGCCACAATTAGAGATCATACCAAGAGATCATCTAAGAAGAGATTTCCCAACTCATCTCATGAGCCTGTTAGAGAACAGACCCGAAAACTTGTCAGTTGAAGCATTTTCACCCACTCATGTTTCCATTCAGATCATCTTAATCATTGACTCAAAAATCTCATTTGGCATATCCCATTTGGGATTTTTTTTTTATATGAAGTTTTGTCATTCGGTGCGATATTTTTGCATGCTGCGTATCGGTCTTAAGAGGAAAGCATCAAACAAACTTTTAAAGTTTACCTTGGCTATTTGAAGTAATTAATAATAGTTAATATTATATGGGTTTTTTTTTTTTATATGAAGTATTTTTCGAACTGCGTATGGGCCTTTAAGAGAGATTATATAATAAACTAAAAAATAATATTTCGTGATTAGGAACTCAATCTTAATCTTAAATGTACGCAGTAAAGGAAAAAAAAGATTTTTTAGGCTCCCTTGAAGAAAACAGAAAATATAACAATTAAAAACTAAATTATGGATCTAAACGAAGATTTAACCAAAGCACTCCAAATGTTTGGTAACCTATCTCTAATACAATATATTATTCGAAAAATTATTACAATTTTTGCAATATATTTTGCAAAATATATCGAAGCTAATAATGAGGCACTCTTAAGGTATAAATTATTTAAAATCGATAAACATGCCGACTTAAAACATATCAAAACTTAAAATTTTGTTATTTGTTATTATTTAGTACGTAGAGTTCATATTAAAAGGTAATTGTTATTGGAGAACTCAGTTTAATTGTGAGGATCAAAGTTTCCTGCAGAACAAATATGCTCTCTTTGGAGTATGACAAAAAAAAATATTGTTTTATTTAAGTTCCTAAAACTTGATTTTCTTGTCTAGGAATTTGTTAAAAAATGTACAGAATAAAAAATAACTTTAAAAATATTATAGCACTTAACAAAAAAACCTACATAAAAAATAATTTAAAACTAATTAGTCATGCTCACCTGCCCCCCATTGCAAAAAAGTCAACTACGTCACTGTTGTAAGTGTAAGTATGTGTAATTGAAAAGTGGGGTCAAAATCATTTGGCATGGGCACTTGAGTCAGCTGGCCGACAACAATAGCAACAACAGCAACAACAAAGTGCAACAATGGCAACAATAACAACAACAATAACAACATGCAACAAACAATAACGACCACAGACAACAAACAGTCAAGTGGCACTTGGCTCTCTCGATTGCCCCTCGATTGGTATTATTTGTTGTAGTTGTTGTTGTTGCAGTCGTTATTGGCATCAACATCAAGTGGCGCGGAAGTTGCAAAAATATCACGCATACGCCTCCTTGGCGGTTAAGTTGCAATTTATTTACAACGACAACGACAACAACAACGACAACAAAAACAGCAACAATTAATGCAGAAACGAGATTCAAAACTAAGATGAAGTTAATTTTATTGTTGTGTGGCTTTTGCAACAAAAAAAAAAAAAGTGACTTTTCACGCGTTATAAATTAACCAGAAAGCGCTTTCTTCTTTTTGCTAGCTTAGCTTTTTTTTTCAAATACGCTTTCGATGAAGGGGTATACGCGACTTGGTAGAACTAAACAAACACCGAAAGGATTATAAATTTTCCTTAGTCGGAGCAATGTATTCCGAAAACTGAAATATGTCTATCAGTTTACAAAAATAATCTAAAGAAATAATATGAACTTCGTTAAGAAATGGTAATTAGGGATGTCAATTTTTTTGGCCTATGGAACAAACGGAGTGTATTCTTATAATTCCTTAACTGTGTTAGAAGAAAGAACAATGTATATCCCTTTTTTGGTATTTTTTTTTTATATGAAGTTTTGACATTTCGTGCGAAATTTTTGCATGCTGCGTATGGGCCTTTAGGTTAAATTGTCCGGTTGAAATTGTTTATTTAATCTTTAAATTAGAAAAATAAATTCTTTAAATTCGGAGAGTGCTTGAAACTTCAGTTTCTTGAATTGAATGGCATAAAATGCCTAAAACAATTTTTCTTAAGTGTAGAATACCAAAAGCTTTGCTTAAGTTGAATTTTTTAAAACTGAAAAATTTATTTAGGCATAATTTTCTTAATTTTAAGTAAAAATCTAATCTTTAAACTTAAAAAAAAACAAAACCTTTAAATTCGCATTTTGAAAATTTGAAAAATGAGATAATCACTTTGAAAAACGTTTATGGTCTAAAAAATTTTTTTGTTTAAGTGTAGGAAGCCAAAAGCCTTGCCAACTAAAATCCTGAAAGATGTATTGTACAGCTTTGGATCCACCATATGATATTGTCGGGTAACTCCAAAAGACTGGGCCCCAATAATCTTTGCACATCTTTGGAGTTACGCTAGATTTTCAAAGAATTAAGGTCTAGAGATGAAGAGAATTTGTGCTAACGTGCTAGTTGAAATTTGGCTGAAAGAGATTTCAATCACATCTGCTACTAGTTTTGGCCATAAGAATCTCTAAAGCGTATTTAAACTTCGTTATGCCGAAATATGGCAAACATTTTATTTTACGTTTTCGAACTTTCACGTCATTGTGTGGTAATTAGTTGTGGGAATTATGCTTCCTAGTTGCATTGATTGCCACTCAAGACTGTTATCGTGTATGTGAGATTGTGTTTGTCGCACAAACTGGGTGTTGACTGTGGTTAGTTACTTGGGCCTACAGAAAGTGTGCTGCATTAAATTATAGACAACGAAGGCCTTGTGGTGGTTGGTTAATTTACTTATTTCTTGTATAATTTAGCAAGCGTATTAATTGACATACATTCGATTGTTAATTACCAGGCTTCATCTCTCTCTCTCTCTCTCTGTCTCTGTCTCTCTCTCTATTTAGCCAGCGCCATCTTTTTAGAACCACAATTCGCAGCCTTAATGACTTTGCACTTTCTCTCATAAAAAACTCACACAGCGCGAACTATCAAGAAACTTCCACAACTTTAAAAACTTTATAAACTCTGCAAATTGTTAAAACTTGTGAAAAAAAAATGGTGAAGATGGACAAAAACAAAATAAAAAAATAAATAAAAAAAAAATTTGTCACGAGAAAGCGCGAACAATATAAAATTGAATTTATTACATGGCATGCTGCAACATTTTGCCGGCATTTGAAAGTTGTTAGCTTTGCTTTTGGCCAAAGTCAAGCGACAAAAACAAAAACGGAAAACAGCAACAACGCAAAAAATGAAAAAGATTGGACCAGGTCTACGTTGCATTTTCAGTGCAATCCAAACTGGGTCAAACAACAACATTTGAAGTTGATTTGCCTTAAAGCCACATTCGGAGTCGTCTTCGGAGACGCCTCGAAGTACGCGGCACAACAAAACAAAGTACACACAATTACATAATTTTCTTTAACAGGAAAATATACCATAGCCCACACACACACACACACACACAGACACATTACTCACACACACACCACTCCACTCAGTTTGGTGTGCAAATTAGTGTGGCAAATATTGAAAAATTTAAGTGTCAAATGCATTCGAGTGCACTTTAAGTCGAAACAAAGTGCAAACCAAAGTTTTTGGGTGCACTTAAATAATACCGGAAGGAATTTTGGGGCTTTGAAAATTGCGCTATGGTTATACAACGTGGCGCAAAAGAAGTCATCCGATGTTGTTTGGCTCTTATTTTTTTTCTAAATGAAATTCCAAAATTGACCAAAAATGACCAAAATTCGTTGCAGGGACCGCCGGCTGAGGCCCAATTGCGTGGCACGTCGTCTGGTCGATGTTTCGGGGCTCACTTCGACGTCCTCGGCTACAGCGGCGATATTTTCGGCAGAACGGGCGCTCCGGGGCCGGCCACTCTTGGCAACGTCTCGTGTGGTCCCATACTCTTCAAGATTAGTGGCTAAACGGCGCAGTGTTTGCGCAGTTGGTGTCGGATGGCCGGGAAATCGGCAACGGAATTCGCGCTGCGCCAACACCACAGACGAATTGTTACGCAAAAAAATAGACACAATTATTCCGCGTTCTTGGGGAGTGTATCGCTCCATGGCTTATTCACTTGTATTCTGTATCTGTCTAGTCCACAAATGTCAAAACAGATTTGATATTGGCGGCCATTTACAAAAATGAGAGCATCTTCCAATAGGGTGATTTCTTTTGCGCCACCTTGTATATGTAATAGGTATGAAGCAAGCATAAACTTGTTCTACGAAATCTGAGTTTTCACCCGAATTTCCATTGTAGGTGACATAAACACCCCGTGTTGGTTGGTTTAAATTATTAGTCGAGATCTGTTTAAATTCACACACAAAATTTTACCTATTTAAACAGGTTATAAAAATTCGGAGTAATCTATGTCTTCAGAATTTCATATATCGAATGTTTTAATTCTTAGTTTTAATTTTAAAACATGTAAACAAATGCATTTTACTATTAAGAAAGTTGAGGCCAGCTAATGATCAGCGAACTTTTCATAGAAACTCATGGGCGGGAAAATAAATCAAATTCATTTTGTAGAATTTGCAAAATACAAATACGCTAAAAATTATAATAATTGAACTTTCTTGGATCCCAGTTAAAGAAAATTTAATGGAATAAGAGTCTAAATGTACTGAAATTATTTGCCAATCTCATTATAGCGCAATTATTCGGAAACAAGTGTCCGAAAAATGAAAACTGTCAGCTATCGTTTTTTCAGCGATTTTCAATTCAACAGACGCGAAAATAAAGGGTCATCAATCTTGAGATTTTATTTAAAATAAAAAAAAAAAACACAAAAATTTAAAATGAATCGGAAAATCTTTGTTATCAATAGAAAGGTCTATTATAAAAATTCGTATTGGTGAAATTAAGAGCACCATGTGGTTTCAAATCGATTCCGAATAAGTGGATTCGTTTGCCGGAGCACTGCCGAATAATTCAATTTAAATTTAATTTTTTTTCTTCGACACATAGTTAATATCTGAGTATTTGGGGCCCATAAGAAGTTTTTCCAATTGACATACTTTCAAAAGAAAAGTTCAATGGAGAACACATAATGTACTTCCGCGAGACTATTTTCGCGTTGTATTTCAAGAACGATTACATGCAAAAGATTTCGCTTAAGATCAATTTCGTAAAGAATTTCAAGACAAAGAAAAAACTTTATTTGCATAAAATATATAAGCACTTTAACTTTGAATATCTTGAGAGACGATCATGAATGAATATTTTGGAAGTTTTTCATAAAATATACGTACGAGTATTTATGGCAAGATAGATCTTATTGTATTTCATTTCCAGAAATAAAATACTTATTAACTTGTAACTGGTACTAAAACGCACATTGGAGACGCCATCAAAGAATGATCAATATTTCAACTATCATACGAACGACCGAATTTTAATTTTCTTGTGTTTCTCAAAGAGCGGTGAAGATTTTTTAGTTTTAAAACTAATATTTTTAAAATATTAAAAAAAATAATATTCAACTATGACTATTCATTCGTAAAAATAAATCACAAATATTAAGTTATTGATATCTCGATAGGTATTCAGAAAAAATCAAAAATCAAATTTAGGAGGTAAATATATATCGTATCTCAATTACTTTTAAAAAATTATTTATAAAATTATTTCAAAGTCTCTATCTCTATTCGCTAGCGAGTTAGGACTTTACCTATCGATAACTCGCAGAGTCATCGGAAGTAGGCATAAAATAAATGGGGTTTATCACGTCTCAATACCTCTAGAACAATTCCTTTTATCAAGTATACAAAAATCATTAAAATCGTAAAAATAGGTTTACAAATTATTTTTAAAAATATTTTGAAGTTCAAAGTTTCACCAAAAAAAATTATTATAATATTCTTATTGGCTGGCGAGTTATGACTTCACCTATCGATAACTCGCTGAGTCGATAGGTGGCAAAAAAATGTGCGAGCTCCTCAATTATTTTTTGATACAAAATCGAAGAAATAAATTTAAAAAATAAAACAAAATTTATTTTTTTGGTGTAGCGCATAATTTTTTCATCAATATTGGATTAAAACCTAATTTGTATCGGTTGATTGGCAATAAAAAAATAAATATCAAAAAAAAAAAAAAATCTCAATATTCTCCCATATATGTATAATTAATTATTCTCATCCTGCTCGATAATATTTTTAAAATATTTTCATAGATATTATTTTATTAAAACAAAAAAAATTTTAACAAAAAATAAATTAATTTTTTCAGATCCTGAGCTAGATGATTAACGATATTCGATTACATTTCAAAAAATCAGTCTTTTATTAATAATGTATGTAAAAATAGGACCGCTTTCTCCATAACTCGAAATCGGCTTTACAAAATTTATTTAGGCTGCAATTTTAAAGCAAACTTCCGTGCATTTTTATTTAAGATCACGAACGGGATGATCAATGGTTTTTTTCTGATCTTGTACACTTATATCATACAATCCAACGTTTTTATTCTCAAGAAGTCCATGAAGCTGATTTGGACACAACCAAGTTATTTCGTTATAAATTTGACTCGATAACTTTTTTAAATGTGAATTACATAAAGAGTTCAGTTTGTAGTTTTATTTATAATTAAAGATAGCAATAACCCATTAGTTTTATTTATAATTCTTTGACTTCATCATAAACATTCTAAGAAAGTAACACGATAAGGCTATACAAATTCTTATCGGTTAACTCTTTTAGAACGTTCAAGAAAAAAAACACAACTTTACTAAGGGCTCAACTCTCCCACTCTCTTTTGATAGAGAACCAAACAATTTAAAAAAAAGGGCTCAAATATGGGTTGCGCTAAATTTAGATTTTTAATTGAAATTATTGTCTTGAGTCAAATTTTAAATTGACGAATAAAGAAGTTGAGATCTTAATTCTCGGTGACGAACTCTTCTATAACAAATTTTACTATATATTTGTCTATTTGATCTTCTTAAAGCTCTTAAAAAGAATTTTCTATAAAATGAACCAAAATTCTGATTTAGTGCGAATTTCCTATAGAAAAGAGAAAAGAGAGTAGTTTGCTCAACATTTAATGAAATATTGATTTTCTTATATTCTATTAATCGTCTTTGGCCCATATTGAAAATAGAATAAATATCTGAAGATCTGCATATTTTTCTAAATCTACCACGAAAAATTAAGGACTGGTTCAAAACAACTTCAAAAAAAAAAAACCTGGGTCACCTTTATTTTCCATTGCCCCATCTTTGTTCTATTGTCTACACTTAATAAACTTCCCAGTTCTTCAACGGCTATGTATAAACTTTCCAACAAATTTCACATAGTATATCATACCTATAGAGCATGTCTAAGAAATGCTTATCAACAATAATAAAGCCAAAGCCCCAACAACATAATGTAAAGAGCAAGTGTAATTTTCAATTGCAAATGAAAAGTATAATTAAAATTGAAAAATTCATTGGCATTTTCACCCAGTGCCACAATGTGACGAATGCTGACAGTTTTCTTGTTTTGAGTGATAACAACGCGTGCCAGGGGGCTCTGACTGTGGAAGTTGTTGGACAAACAACAGCAACAACAACGAAAAATAAAAACACGAGATAATTATATACATATATACATATGTACATATACCATACTTAAGCATATGTATATATTCATACGTCGTGTGCAGCGAAAAGAAAACCTCAGTGAAACTTAGGAAAAAGTCAGACGCAGTTTTCACACGCAGCATAAAAATGTCTTTGACTGCGGAAAAATCACTTACGAAATTGTCATAAACAATTGCAATAGAGCAAAAACAAAAACAAGACAGTGAAAAAGCTAACAAGAGACACAGTTTTAGATAGATATAGGTGTACAAAGCGAGGGTGGATTGTGTAGTTCCAATTGTCACATTTTAATTATAAACTGAGGTTTTTGCGTCCAATTTAACTAACTTCCATGGAATTTGCAGCGTAATAAAAACACTTTCGAATTCGTATTTCACTCAAATCTACAAAATCTCATGGCATTGATATGTGAAAATCAGATCAGTTCCGGATTTTGATTCCGATTCCGACTGATGTCGAAATTTAAAAACAGAAACTTTTAAATCTATTCTAAAGAAAGTCTTGAAATATGAATTTTTATTTTTGAAACACGATATTCGTATTTGTACTCCATTTTAATTTTTAAAGATACTTAATTTAAAAATTTCAATCTATGTCATGGCATTAATAAGCGATAATCCTCTTGGCCACTTCGATTCCGATTCAGACTGGTTAAAACGTCGAAATTGAAAGACATAAAATTATAAAATTTTTAATAGACAAAGACAATTAATGGTATTCGTAGTCTCGCTATCTTTCCATTCTGAATTTCGATTTCGATTCAGACTGTTTGAAATGGAAATGTCAAAATTGAGAAACAGAAATTATCCAAATTTTTTAATAGACAAAAAATTTAAAGATCCATCTTTATTATATATAAAAGTATTGTTGTATTCGTACTACTTTAATCATCAAAAATTGTATCTAGCAATCTGCTCCGGGTCTCGTTTCCGATCCCAATTACTTAAAAAGTCGAGATTGACACAGAAATTTTTTAAATTTTTAACAGACAACAAATTAAACTATCCATCCTAATTTTTGAAAAGTATTGAAGCAATCGCACTTTACTTTAAACAAGAAAAATAAAAATAGCATATTATCTAGCAATCTGCTCCGAATATTAATCCATTCAAAAATTCAAATTTTCAAAACTTTTAACTGACAAAAAAGTAAATTATGCATCTTTATTTTTTGAAAGTCTTGAAGCATTGGTATTCAACATTAATCAATAAAAATCGCATGGTATCTAGCAATCTACTCCGAATTTCCATTCCATTTCCGACTGTTTGAAATTTCAAAATTGACAAAAATTTAAATTTTCAAATCATTTAACAGACAAAAAATTCAATTATCCATCTTTATTTTCGAATTTCGAGTCCAATTCTGATTGTTTAAAATTTTCGAAATTGGAGAACAGAAATTTTCAAAGTTTTTAACAGACAAAAAAGTAAATTATGCATCTTTATTTTTTGAAAGTCTTGAAGCATTGGTATTCAACATTAATCAATAAAAATCGCATGGTATTTAGCAATCTACTTCGATTCCAATTCCGACTGTTTGAAATTTCGAAATTGACAAATATTGAAATTTTCAAAACATTTAACAGACCAAAAATTAAATTGTCCATCTTTATTTTTTGAAAGTATTGAAACATTCGTATCTAGTAATCTACTCCGAATTTCGATTCCAAATCCGATTATTTGAAATATGGAAATTGAAAAATATAAATTTAAAAAAAAAATTAATATTTTTTAATAAAGAACAAAATTAAAATATCTATCATAATTTAAAAAAGTTTTGGAGCATTCGTACTATTATGTTCATATTTTATCTAGAAATACAAAATAAGAGCATCGGAGCTGCATCGGATTATGTTTCGGATTACTAAAGCTCGAAATACAAAAAAAAATATATTTTTTAAATTTATGCTTAACGAATAACTAGAAATAAACAAATAAAACAGGCATCTACATTTTTAAAACTCTTAATTTAATTTAATTTTTTTTCTATTTATTCTATATCCAACAAAATAAGTTTAAGTTTTACAAAATAATTAAAAAAAATGTTTCAATATATATTGAAAAAAAACTACTGGTTTTCACTTTTGAAGAAATTTTGCAGAAAAAAATTTCCATTAACAGATATTCATTTTCGGCAAGAATTTTTGAATTAAATTCACTTAATATCAAACTTGTCAAAATTTGAGAACTTCAATAAGTTAAAAAAAATAGTTTCAACTAATTCTCCGAATATTTGGAAAACTAAACTAAAACTCGAAAGTTTTTTTCAAAATCAATTCTAAAAAATAAAAACTTTGTCAAACGGCATCTGTTTTAAAATCATCAACTGAAAACATTTTATTAATTCCGATTTCAATAACAAATTATCGCAATAAAAAAACTTTTTTTACTTTAATGAGAATAAATAGTTTCATTCTTTATTTTCCGATATGGATAACAATTTTGTTAAATCGAAACGAATAAAAAAATTCTGCAAGTGAAACTTTTTGTATAATCTATACTTATCGTGAAAACGACTAATCAAAAACTCGATCAACCCTCGCATTGCGGCATCTGCTTTATATGATTTATTCAAGCTGACAGATCTCTAAAGGTATTTGTGAAATTTTGAAAAACCATTTTGGACCTGCATTTATAGCCACTTTGTGTAGCAACTATATACATGCATACTTATATACTATATATAACAATATGTATTAAATACAACTGTCTGACATATTGACAGTTTTCTGCTCTAAGCCAATTTGCTGAAATTTTCTTTTTTAAATTGTTAATTAAATGCACATTGAACCATAGCCAATACTAAATATAATATTTATTTTTCTAAAGCGCAAATTGTAATTTCTGGGAATTATTTTAATTTAAAGTCAATCAAAATAAAGTCAAATCGTATGGGCGTATTTTTTGGGGCGTTTCGAAATGAAATAAATGTATGTTATTATATAGTTTGCAAAATTTGCCAAATTATAGCCATAGAGTATCAATAGCTGAGGGTGTCAATTAGTTGGGCAATTTTGTTAGATTTACGAGTTTCCGAAGCTAATAAAATGCCTCATAAATGTCAGTATGTAGCGCCACATAAAAATAGTTAATTATATTTATTTATTAACTAGTTTATTATTTGTTTTTTTGATAGTTGCTACAGTTCATGAGTTTTTTGAAAGTTCAGTGAACTAGTTTTATGCGTTAAGTGCCTTCTAGACGTGTAACTTTGTTACACCTTGCTAACTCCATGCTCTAATTAAAAAGTAGTTAAAAAGTAGTAGTTAGAACTTTAGAGAAACTAGTTTTAACTAGTTACAGATGTTTCGTCAAAAATTGATAAGTATAATAACTTTAGGATATTTACGAATTAGTGCGTAGTACATACATACACAATACCATCCTTCAGTGGAAATTTTGAAGCATATTTTACTTTAAGACCCATACGCAGCAACCAAAAATTTCGCTCAAAATGTCAAAACTTCATATAAAAAAAAAATCCCAAAAAAGGGAATTTTTCAAAATTCAATTTCAAATTTGTCAAAACTTCATATAAAAAAAAAAATCCCAAAAAAGGTAATTTTTTTTCTCTGTAGTTTTGACATTTTGTGCGAAATTTTTGCATGCTGCGTATGGGCCTGTACTCGGAAATCTCGAAATACTGAATACAAGTAAACTACTAGACCATTTGACACACCTTATGGAATTTCATGGTCCCAGTTCATTTCTTCTTCGAGAAAAAGCCGATAGGTAGCTTAATGAGCAGATAAGCAGAAACTAGAGAAACTAGTTTTAACTAGTTACAGATGTTTCGTCAAAAATTGATAAGTATAATAACTTTAGGATATTTGCGAATTAGTGCGTAGTACATACATACACAGTACCATCCTTCAGTGGAAATTTTGAAGCATATTTTACTTTAAGACCCATACGCAGCAACCAAAAATTTCGCTCAAAATGTCAAAACTTCATATAAAAAAAAAAATCCCAAAAAAGGGAATTTTTCAAAATTCAATTTAAAATTTGTCAAAACTTCATATACGAAAAAAAATCCCAAAAAAGGTAATTTTTTTTCTATGAAGTTTTGACATTTTGTGCGAAATTTTTGCATGCTGCGTATGGGCCTGTACTCGGAAATCTCGAAATACTGAATACAAGTAAACTACTAGACCATTTGACACACCTTATGGAATTTCATGGTCCCAGTTCATTTCTTCTTCGAGAAAAAGCCGATAGGTAGCTTAATGAGCAGATAAGCAGAAGGACATGGTTCAATCGATTTCTTTTGTCATCCTGATCGCTTTAATAAAAACTTTGCTATGTCTTTTGAAATTCCTAAAAGGAAATTTAAAAATTTTTTTTTTTGTACAAGTTAATATATCCCCTACATTCCCCTTTGAGTACAGAGTATAAAAAGGCGCCTAAATTATAATATTTATCCATTCAGTCTGCTAATTTGCGTATGCGCAACAAAAGAAAAATACAATAAAAATGCCAACAAAAAAAATAAAAAAAAGATCTACAAGTAGCAAAAGTGATTGAAGTTCGGATGATAGATGCCCCCAAAAGGTAGCAGCAAAAGGGGGGACCAAAGACAATGGCGACAAATGCAACTAGAAGACGCAAAAGTTAAACGCCAATACACAAACAAATACACATACATACGTACGTAAACAAATTATATGTGTGTGTATGTGTGTGTTATAGACAAACATCCAGTCAAAATGATAAAAGCAAAATATTTTTAACGGCAAAACCAATACACACAGACACACTCATATACAGAATGCATGAAGCAACTAAGAAAGGAATAAACGAAACAAAATGAAACGAAACGAAACAAAATGCACAGCGAATGCTAAAAACAAACAAATAAACAAATGAATAAACGACGAGTCAGTCCAGCGCACAGTGGTACAAATCTAGCTAGAATTAACTAAAATTTCAAAATATTGACTGGTGTTGAATTTTTATTTATTTATTTTCAATATTGAATTAAAAATAATTAAAAATGTTAATAAGTATATGAAAATGTTTTATTTTAATTTTTGATTGAGATCTGAAAAAATGTAAGCTTTTAAACATAAAATAAGTCGCTTAATGACTCAATTTCGGTAAAAAAAAAAAAAATGACTAATAATAATTGAATTAAGTTTTTTCAGATACGATAAAGGTGCATACAAGTTTTAAAAAATCATTGCAACCTCTGCTTATGTATTATAATCAAAATTTGATATAGGTAGAATAGAAGCCGAAGCGAACAAAAATATCTTTTGAGCTGTTATAATTCGAATTTGAAACAAAATAAAATAAGATAAAATAAAAGTGCATATAAATTTTAAAAAATCATGGCAACCTCTGCTTATGTATATAATCCAATTTTGATATAGGTAGAAGAGATCATTACTGATAGCATTTGCATATAATGTAACGAAAGCCGAAGAAATAAACAAAAATATATTTGTGAGTTGTTATAATTAGAATTTGAAACAAAATCTAAAATTATTAACTTTGTTCCCATTTGGGTAAAAAAAATATTAATAGTATTATTATACTTAAAAACTATCAAGGATATGATCTTGAGGCGTCTAGAAACCCTTCTCTTGTCTAAAACACTTATTGCTAACTGATTTTCATGCAGCCTTTCTATGCAAATTTGAAACAGTCCTTTTGTCTCATTCCATATTTAAGTTTCTAATCAATAAGTTAATATGATTCAATGTGATCGTAAAATATGCTACATATTCTGCTACTTTGTGGAAATTTTTACTCAAAATACATTTTTTGTATGTTTTGTACTACAGTGCAGTGAAGATTTATTCATCTTGCAGAACATTTTCCGTAGTGAAAATCTGTCTATTTATAACCTATTATTTATCAAAGAAATCAAAATAAAAAAAAAATCAACTTTCGCTGAAAGATTGACTGAAATGTCAAAAAAAAAACTCAACAAATCCTTACGAAATTAGAGGAAATAAACAAGGAATGGAGAGATGGCCCTTTTCCTTTAGTAAATCCTACAGCATATAAAAGACTATCTTAAGTGAAATTCCCAGATTGAACAGAAAAAACAGCAAAAAAAAAAGTAAAACATTGTCACAGAAACACCTTGTGATGTTATATATTTATTGAATATGCCTAAAAAAAATTTCGAAACTACTTTGCTTTGAATATAAGATAAGATATAGATGATGAGACACCAGTTCAAAAAACATTTGAAACTCCGATTAAAAAATTCATTCACTCATTTATTTAGACAAACATATTTACAATAATATTATGAAAAATAAAAATAAAAAATTTGTTTTTTTATTTTTGTTTTAACAAAATTTTGATATTAAAAAAAGATATAAAAAAAAACTGCCTATAGTGTAGGTACTAGCCTCAGTATCTTGTTTCACTGGCTTTAGACTTATATTTTAATTTAGAACTTAAAAATATATAAGTAAATAAATAAACAGAGTTAAACTCAAAAATTTTGAAAGAATTAAACTTATTCTAGCTAAATCGACAATTTCGACCACTGTGCAGCGGCAGCAGGCCAGCCAAGTTACAAATATATAAGTAAATAAATAAACAGAGTTTATCTAAAATATTTTAAAAGAATTAAATTTATTCTAGCTATATCGACCATTTCGACCACTGTGCAGCGGCATCAGGCCAGCCAAGTTAGCCAAACGACAGTCCAAACGTAAAAACGTGCGAATGGCAACAGCAGCGACGCAGCAGAGACGCAACGCCAGCGCGTTGGCTACAAATACAGTCGGGGCATTGAACCTACCAAGTGGAGCTCAGAATTGGCGAAAGTGAAGACCCAGTGCCAGTGTGCCGCAAGCAATGAGTGATAGAGAGACAAAGAGGCGGTGGCAGAGACAAAGCCAGAGAACGGTAAGAGAGGTGGAGCATGACTTTGTTTGAAGCGGCACAGCAACAGCGAGGAGAACGGGAACACGAAAGTGGGGAACAGAAGGAATTGAAGTTTCGAGTTGATGACGCAGTCGCAGTCGCAGCAGCAACCACAAACTAACAACAACAACAACAATTACAATAAAACACAAAATTGATGATGATGATGCAGCAGCAACAGCAGCAGCAGCTGGAAGCAAAAAGTGCGATTAGAAAAAGAGCCAAAGCAGCAGAAGCAGCCGCAACCATGCCACAATTTAGCTACAGCTTTGATCATAACATAGATCAGTGACGTAGATAGCGTTTAGATAAAGGGGCAGGCATATGAGATTATTGAATTTAAAGCGTATTTTTCAAATCTTGATCTTTTCAGACACGAGGCTAGCATAATTTCATTGTTTTTATTCCCAATAAGCTAAAGTGTGTTTCAGTGATGAGTTCCAAGGTCAACTCGTAGTGAAAAAATTCGCAAAAAAACATGATTTGCTGTATGGGGAGTAACACTGCATGTTATTATTTAGAGAAGAGCTGACCGTGTGAACCCTCAAAAGGTATGGTGTTTTCACAAATCTTTTCAAGATAGAACAAAACAAAAATTGCATGTATGAGATTTTTCAAAAATCATAGTTGGGACAAGAGGATTGTAAGAAAACATGGGATAAATCCAGAAAATAACAAACAATGATGATCTAGTATAGTATGCTTTATTATGTATCTCCTTCAAAAATCCGAATCTTACAAAAAAGCTCGTAGAGACAAACACCATTAATATTAAGAATTTCATAAGACTTATCTCCGGACATAAAAAATAATAGGCCATTTTTGCTACTACTCCAACTCTAAATTATTTTATTAAATTAGTAAATAAATAATATAACATAAATATATGGAAATCTTATCATACTCATTCACACACATTTTCAATGATGCTCTCCAATTAAAAAAATTATTTTGAGACCGACTGCCTTTATGACCAACATATAAAGCATGAGTTTCCCAGCATTTCCTAATTTCTTATGATTTTCCCAATTTTCTATAATAGTAAACATTATTAAAATTTATTATTTGAAGAACCTATGCTTCGTTAAGATCTACACGAAGTTTGAAAAATTTCGCACGGAATGACAAAATTTAATATAAAAAAAAAGGATCCCACTATTATAACTTCATATAAAAACAAAATCCCACTATTTGGGTTTTGTCATTCTGTGCGAAATTTTTCAAACTGCGCCTAGGCCTTTACCAAGATTTTTTTTTTCTTGCTCTTACATAACTTTTTGTATACTCAAGCAGTCTAAAAATTCTCCAAGTACCCCATCTATGCCACTGGCCCCATAGCTTAGATAATGATAAACATATGTTGTTGCTGATGATCATGATAAAGATGATGACGAAGCTGATGATGATTGGCTGATGCTGCTGACCGAGTAAGTTGTCTTGATGGTTTGCCATACTGACTGACTGACTGACTGACTGAGTGACTGAATGCCACTCGCTGTGGCATGATAATGATGATGAGTGGCAGTAGCAGAACTTTATGCAGACGCTTCTTGGAAACAAACACACACACACACACACGCGCATACTTATAGCCGAAATCAACAACAACAATAACAATAGCTAAAAGCGAAAGAAAAAAGTTGATCACATCAGCAACAACAAAAGCAAAAAAAAAAACAATAAAAAAAACGCAATTTGTTTAAAATGTAGGTCTATAGGTTTCTCGAAACTGCGTGGAAGTCGACTCCAAACTGTTATTGTTTTTGTTGTTGTAGTTGTTGTTGTTGCGCCACTAACAGCCATGGCAACAGCAACAAACCCGGCTCAAACACACACACACACACTCGCAGATACACATACACACACTTAACCAATACACTAACGCATTTGGCTGCTTTTTCCCCTTGTCATTTGGTCATAGTTAATTTTTTTTCTAAGCTTTTAGTGTTTGTACACGTCATTACACAGAGAAAAATTAACTTGTTTTTTTCGCGGATAAATTTTTTTAGTTAAACTTTTATATGAAGATTTGTCATTCCGTGCGAAATTTTTCGAACTGCGTATGGGCCTTAATTTGCAAGCAGATTTAAATGATGTAGTTGCTGCTTTTAAGAGTATTCCATTATTTGCTGCAGATGGAATTCTTGAACCACTTAAAAACAATATTAAATTCGAGAATTTGATAATAAGCAGTTTCAAGCTTCATTAAAGTCAAAAAAGTGTAAAAAAAATTAATTCAAAGAAAATATGGTGTTTTCCCAAATCTTTTCAAGTTTTCGAGTTAGAAAACAAATTTTTTTCACCAATAAAATTTTTTCAGAAACACAGAAGGATTGCAAGTAAACATGGGATAAATTCTAAAAAAAAACAAACAATGATTTATTTGGTTGGATATTAAAAAAAAAATTAAGAGCTATTTGTTGTTTTTTCAAAAAAGTGTGAAAAATGATCCCTCACAAAGTATGGTGTTTTCACAAATCTTTTCAAGTTAGAACAAAACAAAATTTTCGCCCATCAATGAGATTTTTCAAGAATCATAGTTGGGACAAAATACAAACAATGACGAACTAGTATAGTACAGTATTGGAAAAAAATACCTAATGGATGAAACTTTCAGGGATCTTGTTCTGAGTCTAAAACCTAGTTTTCGTACTTGTGGGTAAAGTGCGACGCCCCCTGGCAATATACATATGTTGGTACGGTTTTTGCATGATACCTTTTTTCTATCAAACTTAGAGTCAGGGTTGTTCTAAGGAACAAGGTCCCTAACGATCTCTGAAAGTTTCATCCATTAAGTATTTTTTTTCCAGATGAAACTCTTCGTTTACTGTACTAGTATTGAATATTAAAAAAAAAGTTAGGAGCTATTTGTTGAATTTGGAAAGCTTTTATTCATAAGTTTTTCTGAGAGATTCAGCGCAAAACATAGATAACTATAATTTAAAAGAATAAATATATAGTATTAAATCCTAAAATACTAAATTTTTTAAAAATGGGAGCTCTCACTATATGTATTTAAAAGTTCTGAGTTAAGGGGTCTACGCAGACCCTAATATCCCTAATGGGATATCCCAAATGGGATTTTTTTTTTTTATATGGTTTTGGTTGTGTATAGCCATTTTGACATAAAAAAGTTTTTTGGATCAAATATCCATGATCACTTTTGCATCCCAGTTGGAACCAAAGGTTTATTAGGAAACAAGAAATGACTTCTGGGGTTTAGCACAATAAAGCGAAGAATTATTTTGTTGAACTTGGAGCAATATGTAATTCAAAAGGTAGAAAATTATGGCGCTATGTTTTCATAAGTATTATATATTTCCGTATTTCACTGATAGAGCATAACATAAATACTATAATTAAAAAATTACAAATAAAACAAATAAGTAATAAATTTTAGAGTTTGTCTTAAGAAAACAGGTCAGGTATCATGGTTGTTCAAAATTCTTCAAAATTTCCAAGTTACAGTAAGAGATTTTCAGGTCTACTTATTTAAGCAAAAGCTATTAAGTTCTTAATAATTCAAAAAATTAAGAATTATTTCTAAGTATAAAATAAATTTCAGAATGTATAGAATATTGAAAATGATAAGTGATTTGGAATAAATATTTTGAAAAAATTGCATGAGCTTCATAGCTTTTAAAAATGAAACTTCAAATACAATAACAAATGCCTTTGTTAATAGACATATATCAGTTTTTTTGAGCAAAGTTTCATTTGGCAAACATTTTTGGAAATCGAGATCTGGTATGTTTTATGTTGATATTAAGAAATATCATGTGTTTCGTTTTTATTATGCCTTACACACAAATTCAAACAAAAGCCTATGAACATTTTGTAATATAATCGCTTGGAATCTTAAAATATTAAAGTTGGGTGAAAAATAATCTTCAGGAAATATTATACGTGTATGACAGAAAAAGTAATAACTATGGAAAAAGAGAGTTCAAGAAAGTTTTATTTTGTAAGACTTCCTGAGTTTTTAAAAGTTTTATGATGAAGTACATCAATATTTAAAACCGAAAATATTTCGTGCAATATTGGAGAGTGTCCAATATCTGTTTATTTTTTGTCAAGTCCACGGGCCAAAAGCTTTAATTTCAGCTAAATTTAGAAAGACACCTCACCTGAAACCAAAAAACTATTTTGTATTTCTTGCAGTGCATGAAAATTTTCCGCTCAACTCCAGTCCGAAAAAAAAAAAAACACATTCATTCGGACATTGGACATTTGCAGGCCTCTTAGCAAAAGCAACTTAAGGTTATTAGCCGCCTTTTTTTTCGTTTTTTTTTTTTGATGATTTTTAGATTCTTTTGTTTGTTGTTCTTGCTGTTGATCTTAATGTAAGTTCGAAAGACTTACGAGCGGCATCATCTCATCGGTGTATACAATATAAACGGTCTTTGTATTTATGTTTGTATAGCACATAGCGCGGCATTTGTATTGGCATATACATTTATCTGGCCAAAATGCTAAAAACTGCAACTCATAAACTTGAAGATTTTATGCTGGTCAAGAGCTTAAAAGCCGCAAACGATAGTCTTTAGTTGCTCTTTCGGCTTTATTTTGTTTATTTTGGCCTAATGTCATTTGGCCTGGCTAAAAGATTAGACGGCAGTTTGCTTTATGATCTGTCTGTTGGGACAGCAACTCTTTATGGCCCAAAATTGCAGCTTTTAATGCGATTTTTATTGCAAGCCAATTAAATACAAAATCACTTAAAAGTGATTTAAGTCATTAATTATTTTACGATTTTAATTCATAACGCCATTTTATGCAATTGGCATAACCGACTTTTTTTTATGCCTTTTTTGAAAAATATGTCACTCGGCTAGACAGTATTTATGGTTTTTAAATATCAATTATTAATGGTCTGGTAATAGTTATAAATATGTAAGCATAACACTCAGCTACGTTTAATTTTTCCGAATATGTGTAAAACGGAGAGAACAAAAATTCGTACATAACAAAGCTATGTATAATTGAACCCTGCGCTCTCAGAGACCAGAATTCCTATTGGTAAACGCGAATGGAGAGAGGTTCGTCCTTCATTATAAACAAAAATTTCCGGCATTACTAATGAGCTTCTTGAAAATTCCATTATATCCGATTATTTATATAGCATATAAAATGTTTTTGAAGGGGCTATTTAATTAGGAGATATTTCGATCAAAACAATGCTAGTACTGCGAAGTCGGCCACGTACGACTTTAGATACGAAATGTTTCGATATGAAATTTACTTTTGCAACCTGCGTAAAACTGCAGCAAATTATTTTAAATTTTGCTGAAGAAAAACAATCGAAACGTATACGCAATCTGACAGGTAAATATTAAGTATACGCCACGAGGCATTTAAAAACAAAAGCGCATCTTAGAAAAAACACAACAGAAACAAAAAAAAAAATAATAAAAAAATAAAAGCCATGAAAACTTAAATATATTTAAAGCCTCAAATACAAGACTAACTACGACTCGAACAACTACAATAAACAGCGTTAAAACTGATGACGCTTTTAGTTGGTTGATCACAATGAAAATGATATTTGCGATGTGAGTTCAAGAACGTTCATTCGGCGTTGAACTTGTAAAGGTCATTGCAATACTAAGAAGCAAATGCACTCAATAATCATGTTGACATCGAAAAGAAAAAGAGACAATACATAAGAGGAGAAGAGTTGAGTAGTTTTGACTAGAAGATACTCTTCGCCACTTTATTTTTTTTTTAAATGTGACCGCTCTTTGAAATTGGAATGAAAATGAATGAATATGAATGAAAATGAATGAAAATGAATGAAAATGAATGAAAATGAATGAAAATGAATGAAATTTAATGAAAATGAATGAAAATGAATGAAAATGAATGAAAATGAATGAAAATGAATGAAAATGAATGAAAATGAATGAAAATGAATGAAAATGAATGAAAATGAATGAAAATGAATGAAAATGAATGAAAATGAATGAAAATGAATGAAAATGAATGAAAATGAATGAAAATGAATGAAAATGAATGAAAATGAATGAAAATGAATGAAAATGAATGAAAATGAATGAAAATGAATGAAAATGAATGAAAATGATTGAAAATGAATGAAAATGAATGAAAATGAATGAAAATGAATGAAAATGAATGAAAATGAATGAAAATCAATGAAAATTAATGAAACTAATGAAAAAGAATGAAATGAATGAAAATGAATGAAAATGAATGAAAATGAATGAAAATGAATGAAAATGAATGAAAATGAATGAAAATGAATGAAAATGAATGAAAATGAATGAAAATGAATGAAAATGAATGAAAATGAATGAAAATGAATGAAAATGAATGAAAATGAATGAAAATGAATGAAAATGAATGAAAATGAATGAAAATGAATGAAAATGAATGAAAATGAATGAAAATGAATGAAAATGAATGAAAATGAATGAAAACGAATGAAAATGAATGAAAATGAATGAAAACGAATGAAAATGAATGACAATGAATGAAAATGAATGAAAATGAATGAAAATGAATGAAAATGAATGAAAATGAATGAAAATGAATGAAAATGAATGAAAATGAATGAAAATGAATGAAAATGAATGAAAATGAATGAAAATGAATGAAAATGAATGAAAATGAATGAAAATGAATGAAAATGAATGAAAATGAATGAAAATGAATGAAAATGAATGAAAATGAATGAAAATGAATGAAAATGAATGAAAATGAATGAAAATGAATGAAAATGAATGAAAATGAATGAAAATGAATGAAAATGAATGAAAATGAATGAAAATGAATGAAAATGAATGAAAATGAATGAAAATGAATGAAATGAATGAAAATGAATGACAATGAATGAAAATTAATGTAAATGAATGAAAACGAATGAAAATGAATGACAATGAATGAAAATGAATCAAAATGAATGAAAACGAATGAAAATGAATAGAAATGAATAGAAAGAATGCAAATAAATAAACTAAATGAAATGGATCAAAAATAAATAGCATGAGCTTTTATTTTAAAAAGCCACTTTTACAGAATATTCAATTCGGCAAAATAATAGCTATCAAAATGTCGTTAAAGCCTTGCTACATCGTAAACTCAATTTATATATAAAAAATCAAATTGTTAAGCGTAAGAACATTTTTTAAGTTTCCACATAATTTCTCAAATTATGGTTTATGAATGTTATATGTATGTGTTCGCATATAATAATAATTTCATTATCGAGAGCTTATATTGGTTAAGCTCATTGGAGTCAAGCCAATCATGTAAATATTTTTTGTAAGATGTTATAAAATTTGTTGAATGTCCTTTGGACAGATTAGAAATAAACAAAATTAAAAAAAAAAATGATCGAGAGCTAGAATAAAATTGTAAAATGTACGCATTTTCTAAGAGTGGTAAAAAGAAAGAAATTGATAAAAAAAAACCTGCTTCCAAAAAATCGTTTTACATAACACTAGTTAACAAATTTAGGGTTCATCGAGTGAACCTTCCTAAAAAAGTGTTTTTTAGGGTAATTTGGGGTCGAGAAAAACAAAAATGGCAACCTTTTTTTTTCTTAAGCACCGTTTTCGAGATATTTTCGAAAAACATGTTTTTGGGCACTTTTTCCCATAAACGAAAAATCACGACTACATCTGCATACAAATTCGTGAAGACGTAACTGAAGGCAAATGCGAAACTTTGAGGGAAACATTTTTTTTTCATACAAAAGTGTGATTGACTGAAGATTGAAACTTCCGTACATGGTTTCATAACATCTACATCCTATGCGATTACGAAGATCTTAGACTCGAAATGTTCGTAGAAGAATTATTTTTCAACTTAAAGCTTAACATAATTTTAATTTTTAAAAAATTTTTTCCTTTAATAAAAAGCATACCAAAAATGTCTAATTTTGAAAAATGGTAACAAATTACTTTTTTCGACTGTAACCTCGATAATTTTTACTTAATTTGTACATGTTATATATCACTGGAAAGAGCACATCAATACCTTTCGATCTAATCGTCTTTGTCGATACAAAATATATTTCACTAGATATTGAGAAATGACTGAAAAAGTGCCCAAAAACATAATTTTGTTGCCATTTCTCGACCCCAAATTACCCTAAAAAACACTTTTTTAGGAATGTTAATTTTTCGTGTAAACTTGTGTAATCATAATTTTTCCCGATTTTTATCTTCTGCAAACTAGCTTAACGACATAATAATCCATATGGAATACTAGAGGGCTCCGCCCCCTGCTCACTACCTCAACTCACGCTGAATCTATGCCCTTTTTTCTATTTCATGTTCAGATTTTAGCGTAAAAACAAATTGCCAGCCAGCTGCAATTTTCATATCTAACAACCAAAGCCAATGACAATAATAAATATTTGAGTTAAGACTCATTCATTTTGCTAAACAACAATGATATCAATTACTATAATAGAACATCATGCACAAGAACATTTTATATACATATCTGCACGAGTATTTGTGCATAGATAAGTATATGCATTTTATTCTATTTTATCTTTTTTGGTGCAACTCTTAAACTATCTGACTGTGACTGTGACTCTGACTCTGACTGTGACAGTGACAGTTGCTGCAGTCAAAGACCAAAAGAGTGGAACTTTGTAGAGCGGGACCTGCAAGGGGTCCGAACTGTCGACATTGCCTATGACGAGGTTGGCCTCCATTGCACACACTCGCAGCGCCGAGTCATCAACGCCCGCGCACACGTGTCTGCATTTGAATGCATCCATATTGAGAGTGGCGTAGATAGATGGGGATCAAACATTAAATCCCAAAAACAATTTGACAGAATTGAAAAAAATTTGGCATTCATTTTGAAGACAAAACAATTTACAAAAATTTCAAAATCTTCTTTGTTGCTCGCCAAATGAAATATTAGTTTTTCGCGATTGTTCACAATCAGAAAATAAAGCACTCTATAAAACTTTTTTATAAATCACGAGTACATCTTATGCCAGAAGATCGAAGAGAATCTGCTAATGATATTGGGAGGCAGCTCAAAGATAAATAAGATGCTTGCAGAAGATTCGTACGATGCTTTATCGAAAATTTTCAGAAGATTATTTTTGGTATAGTGTTCAATCCGCTTATAAAACATTACGTCATAGAACTGGAAAGAGATTAATTTGTCTAAAACTAGAAAGACAACTGACATCCCAAAACTTCGAATTTCTTTATTCTTTTCCAATAATAAAGACGCCTCACTAAAATGCACCCAAATCTTCCACTTTTTTTTGGTGAACTTTCTTTTTGCGATAAGTTTTTTAACAAACCTTCGAATTTCTTCATTCTTTTTGAATAGAGTGTACCCAATTCTTTTACATATTTTTGTAGAATTTTTTTAATCACTCATAGCCCCTTCCAAAAGCTATCTACGCCACTGTATATATATATTTCAAAAGATATGTATATATGCGTATATAAACATTTACATGTGGATTGTGTTATGCATCGCTCTAACGGTCGAAAAAAGATATATATATATAGGTACATATGTATATATTAGAAGCTTTGCACTCAAATAATATAACAATGTAAACGATTTCTATTTTATTTTTCATTCTAGATTAAATTATAATAAATTGCACTCTATTTGCATTGCACAATTTTTCATCTTCTTTCCTGTATTGCAACTGGAAATTTCTTTTTTTTCTGGAATATATTTATATGGCATATAGTATATTGTGCTGTGTAGTTAGAGATCGCTTAAAGATTGATGTATCTACTTATATGTATCTCCCACACAGAATTAAATTAGCAACTTTGTATGCAAAAGTGCACTCAACTTGTGATAGTTTTTGATTAAGAGGAAAAAGTTACTCGAATGGATAAGATTGTGCTTGGATTGCATTAGAGTAGTTAGAAAAATTGAAACCAGTTTAGGATAAATGCCATTTTTCAGCCCACTTTGGGGGCAAGTACTAACAAGATTTATTCTCGAGTTTTCAAAACCATAACGTTTTTCGGGTATACTCAGTAAGTATTCCAGAGAAGTTTTTCAAGCATTACTAAACCTATTTCCTCCTCTAAGGATGTATAAGGAATCTTAGGAAGCTAAATATACCAACCAATGTAATACGCCACTTGGTACAAAAGATATTTATTTTCAAATTTTACTTTGTATGAACCTTAATTTTGATCTGCCAAGAGCATGTAAGGCATCGATGGAAAGGTACGTATTAAAGCGTATATAAAATAAATACGGTAACCATTATAATACTCCTCTTTTATTTAATAATATTAAAAAATTATAAAATAAAAATTGTAAATAATTTTTACCATCAATTTTTGTTAAAAAAAAAATTTTTTTTTTAATTATTATTCAAATTTAAATTTCGAAAAAAAATGTATTTTCAATTTATAAATTAAAAAATTAAATTTCAATTTATAAAATAAAAATTGTAAATAATTTTTGCTATCAATTTTTGCTAAAAAAAAATACGTTTTTCTTAAAAATTTGTTGATTTAAAAATAAGTTATTTTGGGATTTAAAATAATCTATTATATATTGACCTATTTTTATTTTAAGCTCAAAAATTAAAATATTTTTCCCAATTTAATTCAAAAAAAAAAAATTAATAATAGTTATTTCATTTTCGTTTAATAAGTTTTTAAATTTAAAAAAAAAATTAAATTTAATTGAAATAAAATAAAAGAGAGACTTTTCCAACATGGACTTAAATAAGAGCGGTGTATATAAAACAGATTTTTGTACCAAAAATTGTATATTCTGTTTTCATTATAACAATTTTAATTCATATAAAAATATTTTAAAAACATAATAAACTCATATGTTTTAAAAGAGCTCCCAGTCAGCATCGTAGAAGAGTTCTTAGCTATTTTGTAGATTTTCTTAAAACTATTTAAGTCACAGAAAGATCCCAAGCAATTTCCCTCTTACACTAAGCGTACTTGCTCAATATTTCTTTGTTTTATAAAGGATCATCAATCTTGAGAGGTTTTTTTCTATAAGGCTTTTTTGATAAACCACGCGTGATTTTTTTTCTAAATTAACGGTGGCGGAGCCCCCTAGTAATATATATTTTTTAATAGTTTTATAAATATCCTACAAGTCACGCCGCTTCACCTTCTTCCTAAGTTCGCATATTTGCAGTACTAAATAAAGGGTCATCAATCTTGAGGTTTTTTTCGATAAACCACGCTTGAATACTGTCAAATTGCCATTTGTTTTTTATTCAGTTTTCATTGCCATTTCATCATGGAAAAACTTACACCCGAACAACGTTTACAAATCGTACAATTATATTACGAAAATTCGCGTTCTGTAAAGAATGTTTTTCGCGCGCTTAGGCCATTTTAAGGTCGCCATAATCGACCTACTGAGACCACTATTCGCCATGCCATCAACAAATTTAAGACTTAATATTCATTATTGGATGACACTCGACCGAATAGACCTCGTCCAGCGCGTAGTTTATGGGCCAGTGGAATCATCGGTCCATATTTCTTAAAAAATAACGCTGGTCAGACCGTAACCGTCAATGGCGACCGTTATCGCACCATGAACGAATTATTTTCTACCTGAAATTGAAGCCCGAGATCTCTACGACATTTGGTTTCAAGAAGACGGCGCTACTTGCCACACAGCCCGTGAAAGAATGGACATATTGAGGAACCAGTTCGGTGAACAATTAATTTCACGCTCCGGACCGGTGAATTGGCCACCAAGACTTTTTCCTTTGGGGCTACGTGAGGTCTAAAGTGTTTGTGGACAATCCAGCTACGAGTGTTATTCGCGAGATACCGTCGATTATGTTCCAAAGGGGTCTTCGAAAATTGGAACCTCCGCTTGGACGAGCTACGGCGCAGTTGCGGCCAACATTTGAAAGAGAATATTTTTAAAAATTGAATGGCAAGAACGGTTCTTTCTATTGAAAATAAAGATTGCCGATTCATTTGAAATTTTTGTGTTTTTTTCAAGATTGATGACCCTTTATTTCAACTCAATGGAAATAGATGGAAGAGAAGTGGGAACTTAACTTTCCTAAAATAGACATATATAGCATGATATTAAAACTGCAGATTTTCAGACAACTCTACCAAAAAATTTTATTTTTTCTTTATAATACAAACATTTCCATTCATTTGAATGGAACAATTTTGAAAAAGCTTTCAGAACGTATCTCTATCAATAAAAAACCCTTTCATAAAAATTCATCTATTTAAGACACTACATTCTTATTACAGTATGCGATATGTTTCCATCTTATGCTTAAGAGGAAGCATTTAAGATATGTAGCTTTAACCTATCTAATCATTTGAAGATAAAAAGATACATTTTTGTTTAGATCTACATTGCCTCATTTTACAAATTGTTAGTTTTAACACACTTGAAGCTTAACATAAAACCTTCTCAGAATTATTATTTACTTAACACCTTGATACAAAAAAAAAACTATTCACACAAAAGCTCAGCTACCTAAGACTATACCTATATACAACCATTTTTAATACTTAGCTCAGTCCCAAAAGTTTGCGAATATTTCAACAAATTTGCCTAGAAACCTTTGGCTTAGCCAATTGCGCCATTTCTTTGGAACTCATCTACCTACATCCATCCTAGCTACCTACAACAAGCTAGGCAAACGGATCGATCCGCTGACGTACCCAGGCCAGATGTGCCCACACAAAGACCGCTTTTTTTCTAAAACTTTTATGTAGAGTATGTGTTGTTGCATTTGGCACGCCTGTTTGTTGCTTTTATTGTCATATAGTATATAATGTAGTATATATATGTGAGTATCGCTGTGAGTCTGTGAGTTATCAAGGCAAAACTTGACCTACATACAAGTTTATTACCGGTTTGTTGACGCACAAAAACTGAAAACATATAACAACAAGAAATAACAACAACAACAAAAAAGGAGCTTGGCAAACAGTTGAAAACCCCAAAAGGGTTGAAAAGCTTAGAACAACAATGGCGAGTAAAAGGTTATCTTATAAATAGATCGTAGTTCGTAGTTCATAGATTCAAAGAAAATATTTTTTATTTGCTGGCTCAATTAATTTTGTTTTTTATACACTGTATCCATAGGGTTCACATCGTGTTATAGACTCGGGTAGGGATTGAACTAGTCTGTATGAACACTTAGAACTCAGAAAACACAAGAGCTGAGGATACCAAATTTTCCTAACATAAGATAAAGTTTGATAAATTTTGTTAATATCTATTGCTCTTTTGATGTTTCCAGAGATGCTTTTATATCTTTTGATCCAAAACTACGAAATTTGGTGGAACAGATGCACAGTGTGCCCAAAATAAACCAAATTGGATTAAGAATAACAAATTGTAGCTTGAAATGTATTCATTTTAGGACCTTAGGTAAATATTGATATAAAAAGGCGATCTTTACATCCACGGAACGTTTTCGGTAATAAAAACTTGACATTTTAAATTTTTTTAATTTTGTTCACATTTTTGGTTAAAAAACAAAATTTAATCTATGTAGACTTTATTGATCTTTCACTTTTTAAGAGAATCTGGATGCCAAACAAACTTTGCCAAAACATTCTTTAAATTTAACAACTCCAATTTTAACATAAACGATCACATTTTTAACATTAGTTTACACAAACAAAAACAATCAAATCAACCAAATAAAAAATTTTAAAATTAAAAACAATATTTAAAAAAAAATTTCAAAATAGAATTATAAAAATGAAAATAAAATATGATTAATTAAAAGAAAAAAAATTGGAAATTTTATGAAAAATTTGTATTTTAATTTTTCCATTTATATATGAATAATTGGTATTTTAGTTTTCTCATTTTATTATTATTATTTATTTATTTCACTTTTTTAAATATAAACTACATAAATAAATTCTAAGTAGATATTTAGAATTTCAAATTATTTAAGATTTTAGATGCAAAAAAATATATATTTTTTTTTTTTTTTTTTTTTTTTTTACATTTTGTTTACAATCTGTCTTTATTAGACAATAAGTAAATTTTCTAAAATAATTAGTACAATATAAATATAATAGCAAGTTTCCATCGAAACCAACTATTGTGTTTGCAAAAAAATATGAGAAAGTAAAAAAACAATTTATGTGAAAATTAAAAACAAAAATTAATAAAAATTGGTATTTTAATTTTCTCATTCTAAAATTTTGTCTTTATTTTTAAGATTTTTTTTTATTTATTTAACTTAAAACTGGCTCACTTTTTTAAATATAAAGCGAATAAAAAAATTCTGAGCAAAAAAAATATGAGGAATCAAAAAAAAAAAATTTTACGAGAAAATAAAAAAAATTTATGAAAAATTGGTATTCTAATTTTCCCATTTTAAAATTTTGTCTTTATTTTACAGATTTTTGTTTTTATTTATATATCTTAAAACTTGCTCACTTTTTTCGGAGTAGAAATTTAGTTTTAAAATATTTTAAGATTTTGGGTGCTAAAAAATTTTTTTGTTAGGCATAATATCATATATATCTACTTTATATTCCGCATATTCGATATAATGCATCCAAACAATTAAATATCTATTCTAAAATTAACTTTTTTTATTAAAATAAAAATAAACTATGTGTAGAAAATTCACTTTAAATCGAGATTTTAGATGGAAAAAAAAATTTTAATCTTTTACTTTTCCGAACGATTAAATTTTGTATACTAAAATAAGCTTTTTTTACGACCAAAAATTTGGGTTTTTTTTTCTTTATAGTTTTCCAAAAAAATATTATAAAATACCCCTTCTTTGCAATAACAACAACAATCCACTTTTTTATTGACGTATGTAACCCTGGCCTATAGGCCGTGAGTGAAGGACGTGGAGATTCTGCCCGGCCCCGGAATTTTCTAAAGTGCCCGTAGATTCTCACCACTGGGACCGAACTTTTCTCACGATGGCCCTTTTTAAGCTCAAAAAACAAAAATATAATAGAGTACATATAGTTTTTTTTGACATTGGTACTAATCTCAAAAGATTGTTTTAGAAGAAATATGGACACTTTCTCAAACATCTCCACAATTCTTAAAAAGTCAAGTTAAAGCTTTTTTGGAAAAGTACGTGACACAGTGTATTCCATAGTCGGCCAACTGCCCAACTGATTCACACATTTTTTTTTTTTCTTCGATTCCCAAGTCTTCAATCAGTTAAATGCATTATGCATGGCTATATAAAATGTGTTCCATTATTAGATCGATCGGACACAGTTTCAGACTAAAAGATTGTTTGTTGTTGCTATTATTTGTGTGGGCGAATTGTGTTTCAATAAAAATCAAAACACACAGATACAGATACACGTTCTAAAACAAAATCAAAATAAATAATATGGACAGCGAAAAAAAAAAACACAACAATAACAACAACAACTTCAAGTGAATGTTTGTGTTTGCGTTTTGTTTGTATGCCAAGAATGTGCTGCCTCTGCCGCAGTCGCTGACGATGCTGACATCGCAGCTACTGATGCTACTGCTGCCCCCATTGTTGTTGTTGTTGTTGCTGTTCTGGTTGTTGTTGTTGTTGTTGTTGTAGTATCTCAAGCGAGTTCAACAAACTTTAATCGCACATTAACCGCTCGAAATTTTTAAATTTGATCCAAACCAATTGGCTTAAAATCGTCCAATCAAAGCAACAAATGCTCATGATCATCTTTCGTAAATGATCATCAAAGCTGTGGATTCTAAGTGTTAGAGGAGAGTTCGTATTCGGGTTTTTCGTAGTGTTAAGTTTTGTTTATATTTATGTTAATCCGTGCAAGTTGTAGTGTTTATGATGTTAAAAATTTATAAGTAGACTAAGTGGAGCTGCATATTAAAGTGAAATTTGGCGTTATCATGGCATAAAATGGCAGTTATGTAAAGTTGGCGGAAAAATTTACGAATCGCTACTCATTTTCAAAATTGCTTTTTCCGCAATATTTCTTTATTTCATTGGTTTTCAAATGCACTTATTAATGAAAAACCAGCAAATTCCCTTGACTTGGCTCCTGATGGTCGCTGAGTCCAAATTTAATTCTTATTGTGATTTTCGACTCAACAAAACTTTGCAATAAAAATATTAGCTGGAGACCACTTGAGTTGGTTTCTGATAGGCACAAGATCCAAGTTACAGTCTCAGTTTTATTTTTGACTAAAAACCAAGAAATTTATATTTACATGCGAGCATGCCCTGTAGACCACTCCCAGGATTTGCAATTGGTTCCCCAAATTTGCTCTTATGTGTCTTAAGACGAAATCTTGCGGCCAAACCAATTTCACAAATTTCTATGAAATCGATTTCACATCCTCAAAAACAACACTGCAAACTAAGCTTCAAAGTTGTCTGTCTTCAAAGCAAATCTATAAAACTCAGATATAAACGCTTTGTGCAGTAAGTTTAATTATAAACTCAAGGAACTATTCGAGTGGATTTTCAAACAATCAATGAAAATTCGAAATCCAAAACCAAAGAAAGTAAAGGAAAGATGTTCATTTCATTTGTACCCAAAAATGTCTTCAAAGTTAAACTTATTATTACACAAATTCTCTTAGGTTGTTTTCAATGGCATTGACAGTTAACTCCGGGGCTTCGAAACACTTTGTTCAAAGATACAGCCTAAATATTTTATAATAATTGCTTATGATTTGAAATAATGCTCCCTCATCTTTTGAATATCTCGGTTACAAAAAATTTAAGAATACCAAGAAACCCAAATCCTGAAAGATTTACAAAGTTTACCTTAATACTTCTAAAGCTTAACTATGTAGCAGAAAAAGAAACCAAATTCTTGAAGTAGTCGAACCCAATCACATAATATTGTTCAAGATAAATCTTGAAGGGTTCGAAACTAAATAAGCTCCATTTTGGTTGGTTCTAAACAAGGGCGAAATTTAAAAATAATAATTAATAAATATAGATTACATAGACCAACATGGTTTAGTTGTTGGAAAGCTAAGGGTCATTTGCGAAGTAATTTGCTGCGTAGAGTCCGAATCTGGGGTCAGAATTGGCCCATCACGTCAGGATTTTGAGATATTTGAGGTTATGTACCCGAAAAACGGCGTTTTTTCCTACTTTTAAGTTTATGTACAGGGTGCAAAAAATGTCTGTCACTCCAGTTACATCATTTAGTACCACTCTTACCCTTAAATTTAAGAGTTCAAGCGATCATTTACGATTTTTTTTTTGCAAAGCTATGGCTATTCGAAGTTACGAAATATATCCCTTCAACGTCATTAGCATTTCACAGGCCTACAAATAGTCATGTCAGTTGTTGGAAAGCAAAGGATCAATTCCGTACTAATTTGCTGCGTAGAATCCAAATCCGGGGTCAGAATTGGCCCATTATGTCAGGATTTTGAGATATTTGTGGTTATGTACCCGAAAAACAGCGTTTTTTCCTACTTTTTAGGTAAAAAAAACTAAGCTAATCAGTAACTATTAGCCTTAGATGGGTCCCAGTACATAAAAATATTCCTAGAAACGAAGAAGCTGATGAGCTGCCGAGGAACGATGCTACTAAACCACTAATAGATCACGAAACCTTCTGTGGCATTCGCAGGCACACCACCAAACAGTTGCTAGGAGAAGTGGAAAGCTCCAAAGTAGAATTAAAAGGAATCGACACGGCAAAAAAAAAGACCTCATCGGTTTCTATAATTGTAATAAATTTAAAAAAAATCTTCTAGCCGGAAAAGATTTTCCAGGAAAATTCAGTCTCAGAAAGCACCTGAGCAAAATGGAACCTATAGATTCTGTGGGACTCAGGAGGAATTCTTCCGACATGTACTTACTGAGTGCTACTATATTGCCAGAGGAGCATTCTTTTTTGAAAGTTATAGAATCTCGATGCATGATGTCACTCGTGGATGGTTCTATTCAAAATAATTACGTTTGTTTCGGATAATCAACTAGATGAAGAACTCTAGGGCTAAAAGGAACCTCCATAAATGCTAAAAATTCTATTATTATAAAAAGAAATTTTCCTAAACTTCGGATTTTGGGGACTAACATCACTTGAAGAACTAGATGAATAGCTCTAGAGCGCCATAAATGCTTTAGCTTTTCTCAAAAATATTATTATATATTATACAAATATTTTGTAACAAGAAATTTTCCTAAACTTCGGATTTTGGGGACTAAAATCACTTGAAGAACTAGATGAATAGGCGCTAGGGCTCCATAAATGCTTAGCTTTTCCCAAAAATATTATTAATATTATTATATATTATACAAATATTTTGTGAAAAGAAATTCTCCTAAACTTTAGATTTTGCGGATTAAATTCACTTGAAAATCACGAAATTTTTATACAAAGTGACAAATAATCTAAACGGACTGAGTTATTGGCATAATTATAAGAGCAAATTGAAGCTTAAATTAAGTTTTAGATAGTGAAAACTGTTCCGAGTCGTGCATTCACAAGTATATATATGTGAAAAGAAATTTTCCTAAACATCAGATTTTGCGAATTAAAATCACTTGAAATTTACGAAATTTTAATAGAAAGTCACAAATAAGCTAAACGGATTGAGTTATTTGGGAAATTGCTTTACGTTTATGACAGTTATAGCTGAAACAGATATTTAAAACTATTTTGGATCATTCTGTTAGAGTATTCAAAATTTGTTACAATTTCCATTGAGGACTTAAGATTTCTTAGTGTTCAACTAAAGGCTCTCTCATTAGTTGAATTTCCTTTGGTTGCTGCAACATGTTGTTAGTCGTTTTTGTGGCAGTTATTGTCGTTGTTGTTGTTGCAATTTGGGCACCGATTTTAATCTGCCAGCTGCCAAACAGTCATCAAGACATTGCTTCTTCTTTGTACCAAAACTCAGCAACAAGTTCGGATCCAAAAAAAAAAAAAAAACACCAAAAACTGGGTCAATTGTGGACCAATTTTCTGGCAAAATTGCGACAACAGACGTACAAAATTCGAGAGAAAAAAAAAAAAGAAACTGTAATAATCACAACAACGATAACAACTACAACAACAGCAACAAGAACAACAAAAGCGAAAATAAAACGTGCAACAAAATAAAATGCATTTAAATTGCAGACTCTTAAAAAGAACTCTGCAACAGTTCACAGTGCTTGCAAATAGTATGTGCGCACATTACATTATATTGCATATAAAATGCACTTAAATCGCTTTATAATTGAAAATTTATGTTAAATACAGCATAATCAAGTTGCACTCAATGTCTGACAATGACACGAGAGTATGTTTCATTGCATTGTAATTTAATTTAGTTAATTTTTAGCACTAAATTGCATTTTTGCTATATACTTATATATACATATATATTGCATATCTGTAAGTACACTTTAAACTTCTTGTGGTTTAAGTGTGAGATACAATACAAGTGGAGGCAAAAAAAAAAAACAAAACAATGGGTTTGGCTACAGTCGTGAAAGTTCGACTTTAATATGCCCTGTATACTAAAAAAAAATTAAATATTTTAGATCAACGAAGCTTAGCTGGATAGTGAATATTGTAAAAAAATTTGATCTGAGTGTCACTTTAAAAAAAATGTATTTCCTTTTAATTTTTAAAATATTGTTTTAACAACACTATTATTAACAGAAATATTACATTGCCTCTAATATTCTTAAAACATAAATGTTTGATTTGTTTTCATATTTATAAGTTTATACAAATTAAATTTCACAAAATTTTTGTGAAATTGAGTACCGGAACAGGCCTAAACTTTAAAATTCTGCATTGTGACTTTCTGCCTGAATACATCCAAAACGGCAAATGATTCACTCGCTCAAAAAATATACGCAAGTATTGCTGTACTCTTTGGGTGAGTGTTATATGTGTGTCTATAGTAGCAACTTATGTATGCCTTCACCCTAACAGTGTACAGCAAGTTGCAAGTACAATGTTTAATTGTGCAGCGCACTCACTGTACAGTAATTAAAAACTTGTAAAAAATTGCAAGGGAGAGAGAAATTGAAGAAACTTATCAGAGCACGAGAGCGATAAAAGAGATAGAATTATTAAATCTGCTACTAAATCAACTAGTATATCGACTTCTTGATGTACTAATAAATCTACTACTAAATCTACTACTAAATCTACTACTAAAACTACTACTAAATCTACTTCTTTATCTACTACTTGATCTACTACTAAATCTTATTGAATCTACTACTAAACCTTCTACTAAATCCACTACTAAATCTACTACTAAACCTTGCCAAATCTACTACTAAATCTAATACTTAATACACTACTAAATCTACTACTGAATCTACTCATAATGTATTACTAAATCTACTACAAAAAATGTGGTACAGTCGAGGCGGTGCCCGACAGTGGAATACCCTGTACCTTTTGTGTCAAAAAATTGCGGGGGGTGGGGCGACCGCATCGATAGAAATTGGATGTGGATTTGTTCATTAGAGCCACATGAATCAGCTTACCAAAAATTGTGATTCTAGGTCACTTGTAACCATAATTGCGTAGAGTCAAATATTGACGCAGTTTATTAGCAAGGGGAGATGAAATTTGCACATTTTTGACTATAACTTCTGTTGTATTTGTCCGATTTTGTTCATTTTTTACACATAGATGCATGTATCCACAACGCATCGCTCTGTTAAATTTCAAATGAAAATATTAAACGGTGTGGCTAAAAACCGCGAAAATCTACAGCGGGGGAACGGGGAAAGATATTGACATGATTCAACAAACTTCATCTGCTTAGGAAATATGCGCACCAGCAGGAAAAGTTCCGTGTCTCTAGCTCTTATAGTCTCCGAGATCTAGGCGTTCATACGGACGGACAGACGTACAGATGGACGGACGGACATGGCTCAATCGCTACCCGAAGTTATGATAAGCATTTTGGTATAAAGGACTTGGGGTCTGCCACGCTCCTTCTGTCCGTTACATACATTGCACAAATCTAGTATACCCTTTGTACCTATAGGTACAGGGTATAAAAATACTACTAAATCTACTACTAAAAATACTACTAAATCCACTACTAAATCAACTACTAAAACTACTACTAAATCTACTACTAAATATAATACTTAATCTAGTACTAAATTAACTACTAAATTCACTACCGAATCTACTACTGAACTTGTTACTGTATCTACTTCTCATCATTTATATGTACTTAAGGCTAAATGGGAGACCACACATTAGGAATGGGCGATAGTGTATCGATATATCGGTACTAGGTGGAATTCCACATATTTGATGTTGGACCGATTTTTCCAAATGAAACGCGGAGGCGTTCCATTGTAAGGAATTAATGTTGAGGTGCCGGCTAAAAATGATTTAGCAAAAAAATTCATAAAGTTCCTCGAAGTCGAAATTGATCGACGCTCTAAAAAATGGAGTATAACATGTTGCTAGTGCTTGCTAAATTGCCAGATGCACGATTCATGAAAATGTACTTCTCGAAAGCAATGGCTGTCTCGAAGGCACTGAGTTTAATGGAGTGAGTAATAGAAAAAAGTGGTCGGAATCGAAATCCAGTACATGCCAGAACATGATTATTCATACAAATTTTTTCGGCGATATATCAGGATAACGATAATTTTTGGTGGATATATAGATATTTCACATCGGTTTCATTCAATATACATCGAGGCAGAATATTGATATTCAAATACGCGATACCCATCCCTACCACACATACATTCACTGAGTGTGCACCAAAAATATTTATTCTCTCTCTCTTTGGCTTGTACGGCTGCAGTGTACACTAAATTTGAGTACAGCATAGTACTGCACAGTACAGCGGAGTTAGAAATGAATGAAGTCATGCAGACATCGTTTGTTAATAGTTAAATTTTTCTGCGGAGACTGTGCGGTAGTATCCACAAAAACCAAAAATAATTATTATTTTTAGCTCTACACAAGTTTACATACCAATTTTGGTAACTGTAGCCCTACCACAACACAATTCTCACGAGGAGCGGAACCAGAAAAAAAATATCGACAGGAGTCAAAATTGATGTACTATAACGCAGAGGTTTTTGTTATTTATTTTTTTATTATTTTTATTTATGTTTTTCTTACAATTATCTAAAATATTTTTGTAAAATTTTTGTAAAAAGAACGCAATGCTTTAAAAAATAAACATAAAATGTTTTACAAACTAAGGCATTCGAGGTGGTGTTTTAGTTCTCCAGAGCACGCCCTACGAAACCACTTCCGATTCCCAACATTCACAATCAATTCTTATAAAATTTTATAGTAAAAGGTTTCGCAAACTTCTTTTAAGTAGGAAAGGAGACGAAGAAGTAGAGCTTAAAAGGCACCCCCAGCTTCGCACTATGCACGGGCAGACCGACAAAGGCACATGCCTAAATAAATTTGTTTTCTCTTTATTTTCTTTTCCCTTTTAGATACATATATACTTTTCTCTTCAAAAAAATTTGTTAGACAATTTGTTTGCTTCAACCCAAGGGGTATGCACCATTTGGGTACAGTATATAAATACAAATTAACCCAAAGTCTAATAATAAAGTCAGGCAATCAGTTAGTCAGTCATTCAGTTTGTCAGTCAGTGCCACAAAATGACAACAAATTAAAATAAATAATTGAAGTCTAGAAATAAAACTAGCTGCATGCTCGCATAATTGGAATTGTAATTAAAGTCATTTTGTAAGGGGGATTTTTTTTTAAAGTCTGTTTAATTTTCTTGCATAAATATATTTTTTTTTTTTTGGAGTGTTTGGATCAAGTGTTAAAAGCTAATTTGTTGCTTTGATAGCTCTATTAACTACTTGAAAAAAAAAAGTATAAATATTCAAAGAAGATAAAAAAATGTGCGGTAATGTCGTCAGGGTTGGCCCACAAACGCTACCTTTTTCAGGACAAAGGGGTAAGTAGCGGTTAAAAAATGTTTTGCCAAGAGTAAATAAGGTATCTGAACTTGAAGAAAAAAATATTACTGCAAAACTACTTTGTAGAAAATTTGTTGTTACACAACACTTTTAAATAATCAAAGCCTTTAGACAATACACGAAAAATTGTATTTATTTAAACTTGATATTCGGGATCTTTGACCTTGAATAGAGGCGGACATTAAAGTCATTGTGACTTTCAAAACTCATCTCATAAAAGCCAAAACGAACATTTATGCCAAGTTTCTTTTTAACATTTTTTTTATGCCGAGGTTAAACGTTTAATTGTCTGTATTACAATGTACTACAAAGCAGTGCGTTGAAGGCGTCACCTCAGTAACACTTACAACTTCGCTCTTCAATTACAGGAGTTACAAATTTTTTAATTTTTTTGGGTTTATTTTTATTTAAAATTTTTTTAAAAATAAAGTTGAAGGAAATTTTAAAATTTTACGCCAATAATTTATTTTGTAAATATAAAATTATAATCTTCATTCTAAAAAATTATACTTTATAAATTTATCGAAAAATGCATAAAACTAGAAAACTATCGTTGGCACTATTGACAACATCGATAAATCATTTTAAAAACTATCGTTGCCACAACCTGGAAATTTTTTTAAAAAAACTTCAAATTGATGCTCCCACAAGCTGAGATCCTAACGAATTTTCGAGATGTGGCCAGAAAACTGTTGCTTTTTATCAAGAATCACATTTTTATAAAAAAGATGGCGTACTTTAAAGTCGGGCGCGGACGACTTTGGGATACCCTGTACCACTGCTTGCAATAAAATCCGGTAAATTGCTTACGAGCACCAAAAGACATTTGATTGCCGAATTAGATTATGATACCTTCATAAACAACCAAAAACAGACGAATTTTTAATCAAAAACTTTTTTTCAACCGATCGGCCCTATGTGAGCTATATGATATAGTCAACCGATTTTGATAAAATTTGGTACAGTGTTGAAGATCTCTAAAAAACTTCTGAATGCCAAATTTGATTACAATATCTTCGCAAACAAACGAAACACAACGAATTTTGTGCAAAAAAGGTTTTTTTGACCGATTGGCCCTATGGGAGCTATATGATATAGTCAACCGATTTTAATCAAATTTGGTACAGTGTTGAAAATCTCCAAAAAACTTCTAAATGCCAAATTTGGTTACAATATCTTTACAAATAAACGAAACACAACGAATTTTGTACAAAACACGATTTTTTGACCGATTGGTCCTATGGGAGCTATATGATATAGTCAACCGATTTTGATCAAATTTGGTACAGTGCTTGGGAACTCTAAAAAACTTCTTACTGTCAAATTTGGTTGCAATATCTTCACAAACAAACGAAACACAACGAATTTTGTACAAAAAACAAATTTTCGACCGATCGATCCTATGGGACCTATATGATATAGTCAACCGATTTTGATAAAATTTGGTACAGTGCTGTGGGTTTCTAAAAAACTTCCGATTACCAAATTTGATTATGATATCTTCAAGATCTAGGCGTTCATACGGACAGACGGACATGGGTATATCGACTTCTCTAGTCACTCTGATCATACTTTAGGTAACTTTGGGGGGTCTCCGACTTCTCCTTCTGTACGTTACATACATTTTCGGCTTGCACAAACACAATATACCCTTTGTACCATACGGTACAGGGTATAAAAATGCTTATAAACAAGGTTCTACCGTTGTTGATATCTTGAAAAAATACCAAAATTAAAATACCAAATCGCTTAAAAAAAAACAGCTGCTGCCTTTTGCGCTGCAGTTGCAACACAAACTCTTGAAAGCTTCTCGGGCATAATATCTTTCTGGGGCCTGGCTGACTACCTACACTCTGTTGTTGTGCCCAAAAAATGCAGGACACACACAAATACAGATCCAATATCCAAACACACACACACACACCCGGTATACATATAAACAACACATTTATATTTTTTTCCCCCCATTGAGTGCAACGCGTAAGCAACAAAAACAACAACAACAACGAGAAGAAGAAGAAGAGGAATAACAACTGCAACGAACCAAAAACCTGCTCCTGCTCAGAATTCAGTTCTTTATTTTTTATAATGAACTTTTTTTTTTGTATTTTTGTTTTTATATATAAATTTTTCTGGTATTTTAACTTTAGATGAACTTTTTTTCAAGCTTTCTGAGTGCAGTTTATATGCGTGTGTGTGTGTGTGTGAGAGAGTGTGTGTGTGCTGGTGTGTTTTGGTGTGTCTGAGTGCGTGTGTGGAAGCGTTCTTTATGTTGCCACAAAATGTAACCTAAATTTTTAGTGAAATTTTACGCAGACTGCAGTTTTGGCCTGTTTTTTGTTTTTTGGCATTACTTTTATGTTTTACATATACACTGCAAAGCATGAAGGCTATGACTAGTTTTTTGAGGAATCTTGCAACAAATAGCAGAAATAAACGGAAATTGAATATGACTTAAATTGCGGCAACTGAATCCACTCTAACTTCAGCTTCTACAGTTTCAGCCATCCCCAACACGATTTCAAAATAAAATAAAATAAATTGTTAAATTTTATAAAAGTTCAAAATAAATTATTTTCATATTTCTTTGCTCATAAATGGCTTTCAATTAAAAAAAATATGAAATATATTTAAATAAAAAAAAATTTAAGAAAATTTTGTTAAGTTTTTGTAATTAAGACATAATTTAAAAAATTTTTGAAAAATAAAAATTTCAAAAACTTTTTAAAAATGATCAGCTTAGTTTGATTTCCCAATAAAAAATGTATAAAAAATATGGAAAGGTTTGGATCATGGACTTTAGCCAGCCCCAAGACGATTTCAAAATAAAATAAAATAAATTGGTAAATTTCATATTAGCTCAAAATAAATTAATTGTTTTTTTTTTACAAGCCTCATAAATGGCTTTTAATTTAAAAAAAAAAAATATTTATTTAAATAAATAAAAAATTTGAAGTAAAATTGCTAAGTCTAAACTTTTGTAATTAAAACTTAATTTTAAAAATAAAAATTTCAAAAACTTTTTAAAAATTATCAGCTTTGTTTGATTTTTAGACTTAGCAATTTTACTTCAAATTTTTTATTTATTTAAATAAATATTTTTTTTTTAAATTAAAAGCCATTTATGAGGCTTGTAAAAAAAAAACAATTAATTTATTTTTTTTTAATATGAAATTTACCAATTTATTTTATTTTATTTTGAAATCGTCTTGGGGCTGGCTGAAGTCGATGGTCCAAACCTTTCCATATTTTTTATAAATTTTTTATTGGGAAATCAAACAAAGCTGATAATTTTTAAAAAGTTTTTGAAATTTTTATTTTTCAAAAATTTTTTAAATTATGTCTTAATTACAAAGTTTAAACTTAACAAATTTTTCTTAAATTTTTTTTTATTTAAATATATTTCATATTTTTTTTTAATTGAAAGCCATTTATGAGCAAAGAAATATGAAAATAATTTATTTTGAACTTTTATAAAATTTAACAATTTAAAAAAATGTATAAAAAATAGGGTTGGTTTGGATCATCGACTTTTTTAAAAAACTATCCCAAATTAAGATATTTCTTTTTTTTTTAATTTTTAGCAGTCTGTTTTTGTAAAATAATCAATAATTTCAAATCAAGCCAATTTTTTCCATGTTTGCTATTAAAAATCAGAAATTATTATTGTTTCCTAAAATAAGTTCTAAATTTTTTTAACTAATCTTCTTTTGCTTCTTCTTTGGGAGTATAAATAAGTTGATGCGGTTTGCTTTTTTTCTATTTATTTTTTTTCTATTTTGAACCAGTAAAAGAACTGGTTCATTTATAATTTTTTAAGTTTTTATATATATTTTTTAATTATCGAATTCTGCAAGCCTTATTTTCCTTCCGAAATTTACGAATAAGTAAAGTTTTAAAATTTCTGTACCTCTTCTTCACTTGTTTAAGAAATATAAGCACTGAACCTAGTTTTTCAAATATTTAGTTTAAAAAATTTTTCCATTTTTTTTGTTATTATTAATATTTTATTTAAATTGCCTGTGCTAGTCAATTCTGATAGTATTACTGAGATTCTATAAAATTTATAGAATATCCTTAAAGAAATTGCAAATATTTCTTAAAAAATAAAATACAATAAAAAAATAATTAATGGGCATTTAGCAATGAATAATTTTATATTGAGCCAACTTAGCCCTATCTCCGTTCTTAAATTCAAGAGATCTAAATTTTACGTGTATTTAATCGTAAAACATTAAAAATTCATTTTAATACATATTTCAAATGAAGTGATCTGCCTATATAGCCAAGAATCCGAATGAAATCCTTAAAAAAAATCTATTTTTGTAAAAATAAACAAAAAATTGAATTTAATGGAATGATTCACATATAAAGTTAAGCGTTCAAATAAAATGCTGCAAAGTTTTACGACTGTGTAAATTAATTTCGTAAAAAATGTAAAAATTTATATTTTCTAAACTTTTTTTATATATATATAAATTAAAAAATTAAAACTGAGTTTGAAGGTGACACGTGCTTTGTCACAAATCTTTGAACCCAAACTTGAGTCACTTCAAATTATCCCAGAAGAATCCGTCAATAAACCAAAGACACGGATTTTTCCGGAGCTATCAAATAAAAATATATTTAACAGAGCGGATTATAGAACACAGTTGTTCATTCTGCCAAGACCCAAAAAACAACTGAGTAATCTTTTGAGTAGGTTAGTTTAGAGCTCTCACTCAGAGCTACCTAGGAAGTTAAAAGATTGGTAGGGAGGAAGATTGGAAGCGTAATCTTGTGGGTTAGGATAGCTTAGTGGTAGTAATCTATGATAGCAGATTAATGCTGCATTTTTTTGAGGATTCGATAAAATTAACCGGATTTGCAGATTTGCAAGACAGCTCAGGTTTTCGAAGAAAAACTTTCACAGACACAGGGTGTGTTTTCTAAGAAGTGCAGGGCAGTCACATGCCAGGAATTGAATGCTCAGAAGAATTAGAAGTCGTGATGGGAAACGTGCATCATTTCGGTGATCGTTTATGATGAGGATTTCGATAACTCAAGAACTTCCAAAAAAGTTAATTCCCATAGTGAATATTTTTTGAATTGTTTGCAATTGACAACAATTTCGATTCGCGTTCTAACTGGTCGAAATGACTGTGTAAAAAGTAAACACCATATGCAGATGCAAGAAAAACCGAAACGGAAAGGAAAGACCCTATTCCAAGTTTTAAAGCTAACTTACGATCTTCAAAGATCTACATATTGATATAAGTACAAAAAATGTTTTGTGAGAAGTTGTAGACGAGCTTTCAATTTTTGACAATACCAACTCCAAAGTTATTAGAAGTTTTTTCCATACCAAACCCCTTTTGGGATTCCTCTTTAAGAGTATAGAATTTTCGTTTTCCAAACTTTTTCTTATTTTGATTGGCAACGCGGGCATTCTAATGCCAATTATCTGCATATGCTTACAAACTTGGTACTTACTACGCGGGTTCTTGAGATATTATTTTTTTGTAGACAACAGTTTTCGAAAAAAAAAAAAAAAAAAAATAAGCATTACAAAATTGGGTCATATAGCTTACCTTTTGGCATCGACTAAAATGCTTTTGCCCATATTTGTTGCTGCATTGGACGACAGATTATCCGTACTTGGTATGGTTGTTTGTGATGTGTGCGTAAATTCCGAAGAGGTGGAAGCTGTTGTCGATGATGCTGATGACGATGAGGAAGATGATGACGACGACGACGACGTCGACGATGAAGACGACTCATTTGAAGTGCTCGGCGGCGGCATGTCCAGTTCAATTTGTAGGCGACAATCGTTGATAACAACTGGTGCATTATTATTGGCAACCATTTTGGTTAGATTGCGTCTAACCAACGGTACTTGTTCGGTCAAAGACGACGTCTCATTGTCTGAGGTTGTGTCTGAGGCCTCAACACTTTCCACTATTAAATGCATTGGCATTTTTTCGTATATCTGGGACTTCTTGGCTGCAACTTCACACTTGTTTTTGTTGTGGCTGTTGTTGTTGTTGCTATGTTGAGACTTTTTCTTGGCTTTAAGATCAGCAGCAGCTTCCTTTGGAATTTTATGAATTTTTTTACTGGTATTGTTGTTGTTGTAGTTACTGGCAACGGGGGTCAGAAGCGGAGCTGCAGCGGCGGCAACAACTGCAACTGTTTCCTGTTTAGTCAACAGCAACAACTTGGACGATGTAGACGCTGACGCCAACGCTGACGTCGCAGCTGGCAGTTGTTGTTGTTTTGCAGTCACTGCTGCAGTTGTTGTTGTTGTTGTTGTTGTTGGTATTATTGCTGCTGCCGTTGTTGTTGTTGTTGCAGGCGCAGGCGCAGCAGCGACGACCAAAGCAGCGGCTGCTTTTAATGACTCTACAACTTGTTCAGCTGCTGCTGCTGCTCCTGACGTCGAGTTTATTAACGTCGACGTCGCTGCAGCTGTTGTTGTTGTTGTTGTTGTTGTGCTGGTATTTATAATTGCCGGCTGCTGCGTCTGCGTCGGCGTCTGTGGCGGCTGCGTTGTGCCAAGCGCGGTTCCACCTTCTGGTATAATTGTTGCAAAAATTTGTTCGCCAAATATGAAAAGATCCTTGGAAATAATCATTATCACCTTTTTGCTGAATTTTTTATTTATTTTTTAGCTGCCTTTTAATTTAGTAAATTTTTTTTTTCGTATCTTATTTTTGGCTTGCGTGTTGCATTAAAAGTTTTTTAATTTTTGCTATAGGATTTCTTTTTTTTTCACGTAAACACGTTTTATTTTTTGCTTCTCCAGTAGTTGCTGTTGTTTTATTTTTCTTTATGCATTAAACATTGCTGGGATTTTTACGTATATTTCATAACTTTTGTGGCATTGCCTTTAAATTTGTGCCCAGAGTCTGTAAAATGAATAAAAAGGTAAAAGAAAATTAAATAATGTGTTTATAAAATGCATAAAAAATATTTATGTGTTATATAATTTTTGCAATAAAAAAAAATAATAATAATAATAATATGTACTTTGCTTTATTTATGAAGAGCATTAATATTATTTTAAGTGTATATTTAAAACCAAGAAAAATGCGAAAAAGTTAGTAAGGAAACCTCTAAACAAAGTGCCCCAATCAAAGGGTCTGGCTGAATAAGGCCAACGATTTTTAAAAACTAATGATGCAACTAACTAATTCTCAAAAAAAATTTTTTATCAAAATTTCAGTTTTTTAATTTAACGCGCTTTGGTTTAATTTAAAAAAAGACGCATTTTTCACTTTTTATTAAATTGTGACTAAACTACTGAATATTCATATTAGAGGTCTGCATGAATGCATTCAAAACGGCGAATGAATAGCTCAGCCTTAAAACATATGCATATTTTTTGGTACCCATTTGAATGAATATAAGTGAATGGTGTACTCACACAAACATGGGTTCCAAAATTGTGAGTAGAGTACTTTTATGGTGTACTACAGTAGTGTACTCTACTATACTCTAGTAAAATACGTTTGAAAAAATGAAAAAGAGCAGAGAGCAGAGAGCGACAGAGCAGCGATCGTGAGCGTAATGAAAGAGATAAAATTAAATAAATGACATAGTAAATGCAGCAGGCATGAGCGAGAAAGCATAAATATTTTCTTTGTCAAATTGGGGTGGCTTGCGTGCTTGAGCAGTGTAAACGGGAAAATGTATACCCTTTCGAAGTAAGGTAACTGCTATGACACTTGTTAGTCGTTCACGCTAAGAATTGTATGTATAAAATGCGAAAAAGGGTACATTTGTATCGGCTTTCAGTCTGTTCAACGATTCTTACAGCGTGCAAAAAAAAAACAGAAATGCGTTTTATGTTGTGTGTTCTTTGGTTTAACACATAATTTTTTAATATTTGAATAAATATTATTTAACAAATTTTTTGCTTCAATTAAAGTAATAGATTTATTTTAAAAAAAAATGATGGTTACACATTATTATTTGCTTTATTGATTTGCAATATGTTTTAAAGAAAAAAAGTCATATAATTAGAAAAAAATAAAAATAAAAGTATATAAACGCAAACAAATAAACCAACACCTAATTTTTTAGCTCTAAAACAGATCAAATTAATGTCAATTTAACTGTCTAAGCCAATTTACTACAACAAATACACACAGTTTCCAAAATGTTCATTGCGCCGGCTTTGTTTTTTTTGCTTTCCATTTTTTTGCCGCAACAGCTACTCACGTACATGCATGTATGCTCGTTTTGTACACTACTATACTCAGTGTATTCATAACACTTTGCCTATGCTTATGTTAAAAAGACAGCATACATAAATATTCACTGTTGGCATGTATTCTATAGTAGTATACATTTTTTCTGTGGGTACTGCAAAAATGGGGTACTGTAAATTTTTGAGTACGGCATTTGTGAGTACCACATAGTACTATATAGTACTATGTGAATAGAAGTGAATGTAGCCATGCAGACCTCTAATTCATATATAAGAAATAATTTAATTATTATTTATTATTTCTTAGCACATAAAAATATCGATTTTAAAGATTTATACATTTTTTAATAATAAAGAGGTTTCATATTCTAGATCTGCTTTAAAGTTTCTAAACTAGAAATAAGTGCAATTGGTAGATTGCAAATTCAAAATTGATAATAAAATTTTAAGTAACAAATTGTAGGTATACTGCTTTTAATTTTTAACTAACTTAATTAAATATGATTATTAAGAAAAATCATTTATATTTTGTGACAAACTAAATTTTAAAAAAATATATATATAAAAATTTAAGCATGCAAATTCTGACAAATCCGTTTCGCTGATATTAAAGCTCACTGTAATTTCCAAATTTTTTGTTTTAAAATAACAATTTTGATTTTGGAAATTTGAAAAAAAAAAATTGGAATAATCTGTTTCACCAGTATTAAAGCCCATATTCAAATGTATAAAATGTATATATTTTGAGGCAAAATAAATTGAATGCTTAATTGAACTATTAATCGTAAATGAAACATTTTTATTTTTTCGTCGTGTCTCTAGTATTCCAAACATTTCATTCCAAAAATATCCCAAATGGAATTTTTTTTTTTATATGAAGTTTTGCGATTCCGCGCGAAATATTTCGTGCTGCGTATAGGCCTTTAACCACAATTAAACAATTTTTTTTTAACGGCTCATTGTAATTTGAAGTTATTCCCAATTTTTTTGTTTTAAAATGATAAATTTATATTTAGAATTTTTGTCATAAAAAAGGGAAAAATCTGTTTCACCAGTAGTAAAGCCCATATATTCAAAAAAAGGAAATTCTTATAAATCTGTTCATCGAAATTTGTAATAAATGTGTTTTAATTATAAATTAAATGGCTAAGTAATATTTATAAACATTAAAAAAAAAAAAGAAAATGGAAAAACAAAGAAATTCTTACAAATCTGTTCAGCGGAATTTAAATTCGATTGAAGTATAAATTTTTTTTTCAATTTTGTTAGTGTAAAATGTTAAATTAAAACATATTTATAAAAACTTTTTCGTCTAAAATGACAAATTCATATGTATTAAAATTTTGCAAAAAAAAATTTGTTTTACCGAAATTTAAGTCCGATTGTAATATTAAATATGTTTAATTTTATTTTTAGCCTAAAATGCTAAAAAATCATATTTAAAAATTTTGCGAAAAAAAACCAAGAAATCTGTTAGGTCAGAAGTAAAGTCCACTTGTAATATGTTCGAATTGTCTTGGTACAAAATATTTATAAATATTTTGCAGCAACAATAATCTCGTCAATGATGATACATTGAGAGCTTGAAAACTTTACAAAAAAATCGTAAAACAAAAGTTTTGACTCATTTTAAAGAAGGCACTAAAAAAAAAAATCTTTATTTTTTAAAAAAAAATTTTAAATTCCATTCCGAATTTCGGTTTGTTTTGTCATTCCGTGCGAAAGTTTTCGAACTGCGTATGGGCCTTAACTAAGGTTATTCTTTATGTATAATAATTCTATTTATTTTCTTCGAATTCGAAACTGCGATAATATTTTATTAAAAACAGCATAAAAATATAGTAATAAATGATTGTGTGTTCAAATTTTGTATATTCAAGCTTTTAAAAATTTGGAAATAAATTGATTTATAATCAATTTGCCATATAAAAACTAATCTGTTCGAAAAAGCGTAAATAAAAAGCGTTATTCCATTTTTCTAATAAATAACAACATTAAAAAATATGCCATCAATTAATTATGTTTTTAAGTTTTTCTATTATAGTGTTGGAAAATTTTAGACAAATTTGTTTGAATCAATTTTTATGAATAGTGTGGTATGGTTAGTTCGAGCTCTTAGATGCTCAAGAAATCAAGCACTATTTACATATGGATAAACGCAAATCGCTCTGAACATATTATTGTATCCGTATAATGGGTCACATCAACAGATACGACTCCACTTATATAAATACATTCAAACACAATAAACACTTTACTGCCACCATGTATGAAGGCTATATAATCTTCGACATCGTAATCCTGAGATTATCTATATAATATATTTGAGTCTCGTTCCTTATCGGAATTTATCAGACAAATCACTCTACGAACCTTAACCTATTATAGTCACATAATCTAAACACTATATTTTATCGACTTAGTATTTCAATAACAAATCCTAAAATATACAAATGTTTTTAATATAAAGGGTCATCAATCTTGAGGATTTTTTTTCAATAAGGTTTTTTTGATAAAGGCCCATACGCCGCTCGAAAAATACCCCATTTGGAATTTTTCTTTTATATGAATGTTTGTCATCCCGGGCCTTAAACCACGCGTGAGTACTGTCAAGTTGTTTTGTATTCACTTTTTATTCCCATTTCATCATGGAAAAACATACACCCGAACAACGTTTACAAATCGTACAATTATATTACGAAAATTCGCGTTCTGTAAAAAATGTTTTTCGAGCGATTAGGCCATGTTAAGGTCGCCATAATCGACCTACTGAGACCATTATTCGCCATACCATCAACAAATTTGAGTTCCAATATTAATTGTTGGATGACACTCGACCGAATAGACCTCGTTCAGCGCGTAGTTTATGGGCCGATCGAATCATCGGTCCTTATTTCCTCAAAAAAGACGCTGGTCAGACCGTAACCGTCAATGGCGACCATTATCGCACCATGATAACAAATTATTCGCTACCTGAAATTGAAGCCCGAGATCTCGACGACATTAGGTTTCAACAAGACGGTGCTACTTGCCACACAGCCCGTGAAACAATTAACATATTGTGGAACCAATTCGGTGAACTATTAATTTCACGCTCCGGACCGATGAATTGCCCACCAAGATCGTGTGATATCGCACCTCTAGACTTTTTCCATTTTAAAAAAATCTCAAGATTGATGACCCTTTATACAAGGTGGCGCAAAAGAAATCACCCTATTGGAAGATGCTCTCATTTTTGTAAATGGCCGCCAATATCAAATCTGTTTTGACATTTGTGGACTAGACAGATACAGAATACAAGTGAATAAGCCATGGAGCGATACACTCCCCAAGAACGCGGAATAATTGTGTCTATTTTTTTGCGTAACAATTCGTCTGTGGTGTTGGCGCAGCGCGAATTCCGTCGCCGATTTCCCGGCCGTCCGACACCAACTGCGCAAACACTGCGCCGTTTAGCCACTAATCTTGAAGAGTATGGGACCACACGAGACGTTGCCAAGAGTGGCCGGCCCCGGAGCGCCCGTTCTGCCGAAAATATCGCCGCTGTAGCCGAGGACGTCGAAGTGAGCCCCGAAACATCGACCAGACGACCTGCCACGCAATTGGGCCTCAGCCGGCGGTCCCTGCAACGAATTTTGGTGAAAGATTTGAACATGTTCCCCTACAAAGTTCAGTCCGTGCATCAGCTGCTGCCTGCCGACCGCCAAACGCGCGTAACTTATGCCCAAGCTATCCTCAATCTCGATACCGAAGTGGACGATTTTTCGACCAAAATCATAATGAGCGATGAGGCTCATTTTCACCTCAGCGGGTACGTGAACAAGCAAAATTATCGCTTCTGGGGAACCGAAAATCCGCGAGCGATGCACGAGGAGCCATTACACCCGCTCAAAGTGACTGCGTGGTGCGCTGTTCACGCTGGAGGAGTCATCGGGCCATTTTTTTTCGAGAACGCCGCGGGTCAAACGACAACAGTGGACGGTACGCGCTATAGGGCAATGTTGACCGAGTTTTTTCTGCCCGAACTGGACGAATTAGGACTGGTGGACATGTGGTTCCAACAGGACGGAGCAACAGCACACACTGCACGAGCCACAACCGACATTCTGAAGGCCGCGTTTCCGGGTCGCTTAATTTCGCGTTTTGGCGATTTGCACTGGCCCGCCAGATCGCCCGATTTAACGGTCCCGGACTTCTTTTTATGGGGTTTTTTGAAGTCCCGTGTTTACATCAACAAGCCTGAGACCTTGGAAGCCCTCAAGGAAAATATCCGACACGAATGCGAGAATTTATCGCCCGAAACTCTCGCCGAAGTGATGGAAAATGCCATAAAACGAGCCCGTATGGCAATCAATTGTGACGGCGCCCATTTGTCCGATATCATCTTCTCAACTTAACACAATTAATTCTAAAGGTCTAAATAAACATAATCAAAAAACAGAATCGAAGTTTTTCATTTAGAAAAAAAATAAGAGCCAAACAACATCGGATGACTTCTTTTGCGCCACCTTGTATAAAATAAGTTTTTCTTTTCCGAGTTAAGACCTAACAGCTTGAGATACCGAAAAACCAACTCCCGAAATCTCAAAATTTTTCCCAGATGCTTCTCAAATATAACAGGAAATAGGAATAACAAAAATGTAAAACCAAAAATGATAAATTAGCTATTAGTTTTTGGAAGCATCTGGAAAAAAATTTTAAAATTCAGGTCATTCTTTATGATGGCCATAATTATAATCACTTTTAAAGTTGCTTTTGCAACGCATAAAATATCCACAAAAAATAGCCGAATCGCAAAAAGCTGTCTATGCCACTGATAAGAAATAAACGCAAAGCTTTTCTGATGCAAAATAAATTGAATGCTTAATCGAAGTATTCATCGTAAATAAAACATTTTTAAATTTTTCCCCTCAACATTTCTCACTTTAACCACAAATAAACAAATTTTTTGGTTTTTTAATAAAATTTCACTCGTCTCAATTATTTGACTACAAGAATTATTTTTTGTTTGCGTATTTTAACCAGGAAATGCACAGCTCTTTGAGTATTTTCTGCATTGATGAAAAAAGCTTAAAAGATTTGTCAGCTTCAATAACGCCGTAAAAAAAAAACACGTCAAATATTTATAAGCTTATTATTGAATGTACACATACAAATATTTTTTGTTAATAGCTCAAAAAAGTGAAAAAAAAAAAAAAAAAAATTTATTTCACTGAAGCGTCTCTCAACGTTTGTTTCACAAAATGTTTGTGCAGGTATTTTTGTGATATCTTTTTGGATTTTTGTTGTTTTTGTTTTTTTTTTTTTGGCAATTTGTTTTATGCACAGAGAGAAAGAAGCTTCGCTGTTTTTTTTTTTTTATTTGTCAATTAGCCCGCGCGAAACAAAGCGCCAGAGCAAAACGTCAGTTTTCATATTGTTCGTTGTATTAAATACATGCGCAGGTATGCGTAAGTGTAAACACACAACTCGTCACTTGAATAGAAACATTTCACTTTTTCGTATTGTTTACACAAGCGCATATTTTTTTAAATTTTAAAGACAGTAAAACTGTTTTTTATAGATTATTATTAATTATAAATAGTATAATGATTAAAAGGGCTAAATTTGTGTTACGTGCTAATTAAATTCTTAATTTTTTAATTTAATTTTTATGCATATTTCGGCAATTGTAGCTTTTTTAATAGGCTAGAAATAGTTTAGAAATTTTGGCAGCATGTTAAAAAGAATTAAATTTTTCTTAAGTCATAAATTAAACAAATATAGCGTTTCGACCAAACTCCATAAACAATTAATTTTTACAAATCTATTTTTCAAGCAACAACAAAAATCAAGCAAGAGAAATCAAATATTTAGTACGATAGTTTTCAAAAGAATTTAAGCAAAAGATAATGCTTTTGAGATCTTATGAAGCTTAGAAAATAAAATTGCTTAAACTGTTAAAATTGGTGAAAAATTAAATTTGGCGCATTCTTAGTCCTTCTGAGGTTCTAAATCAAAAATTTTTTAAAAATATTTGTAAATCACTAAACAAAATTATCCACCACATTTTTCCGGAATTTTTCAAAAGATTGACAGATCGAAAAAAATTATGCTGTAAAGGCCCATACGCAGTTCGAAAATTTTCGCACGGAATAACAAAACTTCATATAAAAAAAAAATCCCATTTGGGATATACCAATTTTTCCAACTGCGTATGGGCCTTAAGATGGAATTTTGGCGATTCGATTGATCGAAAAATATTGCTTTATTAATATTTATTTAAAATAATTAATTTTTTAGCTAAACTATTTTTTTTAAGAAACTTTAAAGTGCAAAGAGGTTATTAAATTCTTGGACATGTTATCAATCCTAAAAAGAGAGTTGGATGAAATTTTGTCGATTCACTCGGATTCGAAAAATATTGCTTTATTAATATTAATTTAGGAAAATTAATTTTTTAGCTAAACTATTTTTTTAAAAAAACTTTAAAGAGTAAAGAGATTATTCAATACTTGTACGAGTTATCAATCCTAAAAAGAGTTGGATTTTTTAACAGGGAATGAAAAAATACTTCTTAAATTGCAATTTACCTACAAAAACTTTTATTCCAAAAAAAAAAAAAGCAAAAATAATTTAAAAAAAAAATTAGTCTATACACTGTTTGATTTAATCGTAATGTAACTAAAAAATTAGTTTATTTCAAAAAATAAATATAAAAATAAACTAAAAAATCGCAATGGTCAAATATTTTGTTGATTTAAAAAAAAAAAAATCAAATTTAACAAATCAGAATTATTTTGCCTCAATTTTAGTTTTTGCCAAAATCTGCTGGATAAAATATATGCTCGTTTATAAGTAAATTAATAAATTAAAACGTTGTTTTTGAAATGTATTTTCAACTGGAATGACAATTTCTTAAATGCTTTATTCAAAAATAAATAAATATAAAAAGTAACGTATAGAATATTCAGATAAAATAATTGCATCAAGTTAGCTTTAAAAAAGTATTTTTGGTGTAAGTTAAAAAAAAATGATTTTATTCAAACTGAAGAAGAAAGAAATTTGAGTTTCAGGTGAACTTTAAAAAAGTATTTTTGATGTAAGTTAAAAAAAAATAATTTAATTTAAACTGAAATAAACCGAAAGTAAAATTTGGATCAAAAATTGTTTTAAGAATTTCCTACAAAAAAAATTGCATCAAGCAAGGAGACAATGTCAAAAAAGCAATTTTTAGCGTTTTTAAAAAAAAAATAATTGTATTGAAACTGAAGTAGACAATTACCTACGGCTTTTTGTTTTGCATTAAAAAAAAGTTGTCAATTTAAATTAAACTTGCTTTATTACTTAAAGATTTATAAGCCAAAGTAAATTTTCCCAAAGGAATGACTATTTCTTTTTTTTTTAGGTGAAGTTTTGTCATTCCGTGCGAAATATTTCGAACTGCGTATGAGCCTTAAGTAAAAAAATAATTTTTAAACTAAGACAGAAAAAATCGAACTCTTAGATACTACCATTGTAAATTAAATTTTATGCTTAAAAAATGCTTTTGAAGCATTTAAAAACTGCTCAAAGAAATATAAAAGAATCATATTCAAGTGGCGAGGAGTGTAATACAAAAATATATGAAAAAACAAACAAAAACAACAACACGCACCCAAGCAACAACAAAAACAATGGGAGCGGCGGCAGGCGACGTTCAAGTTGAAAACGTATTAAAATTATATTAAAAAAATTAACAGCAGCGCCTTACAAAAGACGACGACGACGACAACAGCGACGCTGGCAGCGAAGAGGCAGCAGTGGCACTTTTTGTTGCTTTATAAAACATTTCAACAATTATGCACATACATATATATATATAAATATATATATATAACTTTATCTTTTATTTTAATATATATAATTTTTTTTAAATATTATTATTAATAATTTTTGCACAAAAACACACACAGAGTAAGAACATTTAAAAACACTCAGTTTACAATACAGCGCACATGTTTTTTGAAATAAACTCTTTTTTTTCCAAGCATATTATTTTTCCCGCACGGAGGAGCTGCTAACCAAAAAAGCCGACACGACGCGACGGACGACAACGCGCAAAGAAGACAGAGCGCGAGCGCAGAATGTGAATGTGTTAATAACAAAAACTAAAGTGCAAGTTGTTGTTGTTGCGTCTGCGCCTGCGTCCGAAGACTGACTAACTGAACTGAACGTAGAGACAGACGACAGAAGACGCGCTGCGCTGCTGCTGCGACAATGCCGACTGAGTATAAACAACAAGAACAACAACAGTACGAACAACTCAACAACGTCGGAAGGCACGCGCGCTCTTCGCAATGAGAGTAAATAATACATACATCCAACGGCGGCCGATTTCAATCTCGTTGTGATCGTCGCTGCCGCCGAGCTGTAACCGTTAACTCAGAGTTTGTCGTCGTTGCGGCAGCAGAGCGCACTAAACAAGCTGAAAGAGCGAGCGCGCCTGCATGAATGACATTTACACTCAGCAGCTCAGCTGAGCGGAGCAGAGCAGAGCGCCAATTCAAGTGAGTGGAGCTGCCCCGTTCATTGTCACTTGATAATTGCACGTGCGCAAGGCGCTCAATGGTTCTCGCTCTCTTTTGCCTTTCTTTCTAGATAATAACGCTCTGCTTTCTGTTAGCTTGCAACCCAGTGGAAAATTTGGCGAGCAATTCTTAAAGCGGGCCTGTTTCTTTTCGTACTTTTATTAATATTAAATTAACTAAAGAGGAATATCAATTATTTTATAAATAAATCTTTTACGTTTTTCAAATTAATAAAATATTTTTTTATTATAAATTCGTTTTTGCGTGCTACAGAAAACGAATTTTTTTGTCGATATATCCCTTTTTTATTTTCGATAATTTCGTAAATTTCGCTGTCGCACCAATCGGTCATGTGTTCGTGTATGATAAGTGCACTTACCCAAACACAAAAAAATTTCTTTTGGGTTTTGAATGCTATTTTTGGGGAGTTGTCATAAATATAATCTAAGAACTTCAAAGAATATTTAAAAAATTATTTTAGTATAAAATTTTTACTTTTTTAAACCAATTTTGCCGATTTGTTTTAATGCATTTTGCAACAAAACATTCGGTTTCAAAACTCATGAAATATTCGTAATGATCAAATTGGGTGCACCGAACATTCAGCTTCAAAACGAATCCTAATAAATCGTTTTTAAACGACTAAGAAATATGGAATAGAACGAAAAATTGAATATTTAACCAAAAATATATTTTGATTTAATTGCAGAGCACAACACCGCAAGTAATAATCACTTCATAAACTTAAATAAGCCTATGATGTGTCTTAACTTATGACCAGCCTAAAAGCTATTGTTTCTCTGTCCATAAGCCTATATTATAATTGAGAAATTTTTCGTTTTTTAGACTTTATAATTCATTATTTAATAATGATATAAGTTGCTGATAAGAAATGCTATAAATATCATATCTTAATTAATAATAAAAATATAAACTTTTGTAATTCCAAAAAAAATTTTAACTTTTATTATTAGATAAAAATAAGTTATTAAATTAAAGAGTTCAGAGCATCTTTTGCTTAATTTTTTTGCATCATTATCATTTCAATAAATGAAATATATTTATTAATACTGGAGAAAAAATTAATGTTTTATTTAAGTTAATTAATAAAAAGGAAATTGTTACTAAAGCATATCTAATGGAAATTTCAGTAGAGTCGCGCTTCATAAAAAAGAGAGGTTTTAAGAGTTTAAATTAACTTGCATTATTTCAAATCATTCTGATAAAAAGTTTAATACAAAAAATCTTGCTCAATTCGCAGAAAATTGCGATTATATTTTTTGTCGTACAAAAATTAATTCTTTTACGAACAAAATATCCAAATGTACATTTTAAAATTGTTCATTTCATTGTAAACAAAATACTTTTTTTTTTTAATTACCGAAACGTGAACCACATTTTTCCCCATAAGCTTTTGCCGCAGCTTGTATGTTGTAATTGGGTTAGAAAAGTTTATAAATTTAACAATTTTAACGCTTGCTACATTTTTCTAAACTACAATTTTAGTTATGCACAATAACAATTATTTATAATGCATATAGTGCTTTTTGCTGATAGTCAAAAATTTTTAATGAACATAAATCACTTTCCCAATTTTTGTGCTATTTATTTTCAAGCTTAAAGATTTCCTTCATTCCTTTTAATTTAATATTTATTTTATAAAAAAGTCTCGTTACTTGATTAAGTAAAAAGATGGCGTACGTTAAAGTCGGGCGCGGACGACTTTGGGATACCCTGTACCACTGCTTGCAATCAAATCCGGTAAATTGCTTAAGAACACCAAAAGACATTTGATTGCCAAATTAGATTATGATACCTTCATAAACAACCAAAAACAGAATTTTTAATCAAAAACCTTTTTTCGACCGATCGGCCCTATGGGAGCTATATGATATAGTCAACCGATTTTGATTAAAATTGGGTCAGTGTTGAAGATCTCAAAAAAAATTCTGAATGCCAAATTTGGTTGCAATATCTTCACAAACAAACGAAACGCAACGAATTTTGTACAAAACACGATTTTTTGACCGATTGGTCCTATGGGAGCTATATGATATAGTCAACCGATTTTGATCAAATTTGGTATAGTGCTTGGGAACTCTAAAAAACTTCTTAATGCCAAATTTGGTTACAATATCTTCACAAACAAACGAAACACAACGAATTTTGTACAAAAAACAAATTTTCGACCGATCGATCCTATGGGACCTATATGATATAGTCAACCGATTTTGCTAAAATTTGGTACAGTGCTGGGGGTTTTTAAAAAACTTCCGATTGCCAAATTTGGTTATGATATCTTCATAAACAAACGAATTATCCATCTAAAACTTTTGCTTTTTTTCGAGGTCCTCTGAAACACCCCTATGGGAGCTATATAATGTAGTCCCGATATCAAAAAAATAAAATAAACTTGTCTCCTATGGATTAATCAGGGATCTTATCTGAAAGTTTGGTTACTCTAGCTCTTACCATCTCTGAGATCTAGGCGTTCATACGGACAGACGGACAGACGGACATGGGTATATCGACTTCTCTAGTCACTCTGATCATATTTTAGGTAACTTTGGGGGGTCTCCGACTTCTCCTTCTGTACGTTACATACATTTTCGGCTTGCACAAACACAATATACCCTTGGTACCATACGGTACAGGGTATAAAAATTGAAAGGAATGAAATGAATGAATGGAAGCTATGATTTTTGCAATGAAAAAAGTTAGACGTCTGAAAACTTGGTATGTAATAAACGAAAATAAAAAATTTATTGTGAAGTTTAAAAGGAAATTTGATGAAATTTTTATAAGTTGGCAGACGAATTTGCTCAAATGATTATGCTTTTAATTTCTTTAACTAAAATATTTTTGTAAAGCACTTTATGCGAGACAGACAAAAATGCTTTTAAAATAAAAAACGCATGCCATTAAAAAATATGGTTGTTATGATTAAAAAATGTAATCGGAATATTTCGTTGTTCAAAGTGAGGCACATTGCAGCGCTTTAGTACGCGCCAAATTTCCTACTGGGCACTTGAATTCATTTTATTTACTTTTAAGAGAGCAATGCTCTTTGCACACAATACGGCTTATCTCTTTTGTCTTACAATGTAAAACAATAATAAAACATTTGCAATAATTTGCTCAAATGACAAGCATTTTATGAGCATTGTGTCTGTCAGAGTGTGAGTGTGTGTAATCATGCAAAGCCATATTAAGTAAATAATAATAATATTAAAGTGTGTGTTGCTTTTTGATAAAAATAAAAGTTCTTATTATAAGTTATATTTCCGATATGGCCAAGTTCAATGCCAAAGTTTCGACAAGCGATTACTTGTTATATGTGTCAAGTGCTGCGGCTATCAATTCACTGAACACTTTCATTTTATTTTATTTTTTATTATTTAAGTAATATAAATGATTATTTTTTTAATAGATAATTAAATGTGTTGATGTTTTAGTATGTTATAAGTGTGTTTAAATTAATTAAATATGCGACTTAAATAGTTTTAAGCTCTACAAATGACGGAAGAATAGATATCTTAGAATTGAATCTAAGCAGTGGCTTAGATAGGGGTGTTTGGTTTGAGTTTTTAACCCCATAAAGTATCAGCATACTAAGGTAGCATTGATCCTTATATGGGGACCAACGCCATTTTCCAGGAAAGTTTCGCCAAAACTGACTGGAATCCTGATAGGGACGAAAACTTTTTTTGTATTGCGTCGAAATCAACGAAAATATATATATTATAATATATATTTCCTAGAGTTCCAAGGTGGAACATAGGGGCACAGTTTTTGAAACGTTTGTATCGTAGAAATTTTGAATTTAAAGCATTAGTTTTTTTGGTAAATATTATTTATATTATATTTATTTTTTAATTATAAAAAAAAATTTCTTTGCTATAAACTTAATTGAATTTATCAAATGGGTCTCTTGCTGGTCCACACAGGTCATACGTTGCCGACCTCTGAGTTAGGCGATTAATATTTTTTTAAAGATTACTTAAAACCTATAAAACACTAATGTCCCTACTTAAAAAAGGCTGACTTTTAAGGCCTTAAAAAGAATTTATGATTTTTAGTTAAGTAATGGAGCCATCTGCCATGTTTTTTGAAAAATTCCGATTATTCATCGAATTAGCGATAACTGAATGTTGAAGTAGAATTATTTTGACAAGACATATCTTGCAAACGAATAAAGATATTTGAATTTTTTTTCCGCAATGAAAGAAAGAACTTTTTAAACAAAAAAAAAATTTCAATTTATACTTTTAATGTTTTCAAATTTTTATTTTTCATATTTAATAGTGGTCTGCCGTTTTTTCAAAAATAAGAAAAATTATCGGGACGGAAAGATTATAAAATAATCGACAACTGAATATGAAGATAGAACTTTTTTAGCAAGGCATATCTTGTAAACGAATAAAGATACTGGAATATTCTTTTCCAAAATAAAAGGTAGAACTTTTCAATTGAAATATTTTTTTTACACATATTTTTGTAATATTTAAAAATTTTTATATTATTACGGAAAGATTATAAAACAAACTACAATAAAGGCAGAATTTTTTTGGCAAGAGATAACTCGTAAGCGAATTAAGATATTTGAATAATTTTTTTTTATAAAAGAAATAACTTTTAAATTAAAAAAACATTTTTTATCGATAGCTAAAATTTAAAGCCAATTTTTTGGCAAGACTTGTCTCTTAAACGAATAAAAATATTTGAATAATTTTTTGTAATGAAAGAACTTTTGTTATAAAAACTATTTTTTTTAATCGATTTACAAAATTTTTTTTGATTTTTTGATGTTTTGATGAGCGTTCTTATTTCTGAGAAAACGGCAGATCACTTATGCGCCAAAAATAAAATGCTAAAATATAAAAAAAAATTAATTTTAAAAAAACAAAATATTTTTTAAATTTTAAATTTGATTAAGCAAATTTGTTATCAAAAACGAAAAAAAAAAAAAATGTGGTACAGTCGAGGCGGTGCCCGACAGTGGAATACCCTGTACCTTTTGTGTCAAACAAATTTTTCCTGCATATTCCATCTAAGAACTTTCCAATTGGAATTTATTTATTTTTGGTGCAAAACGATATTTATACCTTATAAGTTCCGTAAATTTGTACCGATTTTGATGAAAATCGAAAGTTACGTCAAAGAAGCTATTTTAATTATATTGGGTAAGTTTCAAGTTGATATGTTAAGGGGTGTGGGAGAAAACACGGTAAATAATTTGCGGGGGGTGGGGGGACCGCATCGATAAAATTTGGATGTGGATTTGTTCATTAGAGCCACATAAATGAGCTTACCAAAAATTGTGATTCTAGGCCATTTGTAGCCATAATTGCGTAGAGTCAAATATTGACGCAGTTTATAGGCAAGGGGAGGTGAAATTTGCACATTTTTGACTATAACTTCTGTTGTATTTGTCCGATTTTGTTTATTTTTTACACATAGATGCATGTATCCACAACTCATCGCTCTGTTAAATTTCAAATGAAAATATTAAACGGTGTGGCTAAAAACCGCGAAAATCTACAGCGGGGGAACGGGGAAAGATATTGACATGATTCAACAAACTTCATCTGCTTAGGAAATATGCGCACCAGCTGGTAAAGTTTCGTGTCTCTAGCTCTTATAGTCTCTGAGATCTAGGCGTTCATACGGACGGACAGACGGACGGACGGACGGACGGACGGACATGGCTCAATCGCTACCCGAGGTTATGATAAGCATTTTGGTATAAAGGACTTGGGGTCTGCCACGCCTCCTTCTGTCCGTTACATACATTGCACAAATCTAGTATACCCTTTGTACCTATAGGTACAGGGTATAATTATTTAACAAAAATTCAAAAAAAAAAAAAATTTTTTCTTTTATTTAAAAATAATATTTTTTTTAAACACATAAAAGTAATTGGACGTTTTCTCAGACATGAGAATGTTCATCAAAACGAAAAAAACAATTTGTAAATTCATTTTTTTTTTAATATATAAACATTTTTTTTAATTTGGTTTAATCTGGTTTAATTTTCCCCATTTTCCTTTCAGAACTCAAAACAATTTTAGAGCATAAAATTTTATACAAAATTGCTTTGCAACAATATCTTCAACAATTGATCGAAAGCTTATGGCATTTTCGTAGACTGAAAGTTTTGAAAAATTAAAGAATTTGACAAACTACAGAAACTTATTATTTTTAATTCTTTACAAAAACACTTTTAATGAGGTATCCAAAAAAATTTACTTTATCGAAAATGTTAAAATTATGAAAACATGAATAAACTTGAAGAATAATTATCATCGAAATATTTAAAATTTTGAACACAGGAATTAACTTGAAATTTTAAGACTTGAAGAATTGGTTCTAATATGGTATTTTAGAAGTTTGCAAAAATATATTTGCAATTAAGTTTTTGTAGAAGGACCCATCTCTGAAGAAGCATCTTTGTTTGGTTTTCGAAATTTGCTTTTTCAACTTGAAGAATTTGTTCTAATATATAAATTCTTTAAAAAAAAGCAATAAAGGTTTTCAAAAAGCAACTTAGTGAATAGAAATTTCGTAAATATTATAAATGTTTCGAAAAGAAACTCGAACCAAACTTTTGAGAGATATCCTTGTTTGGCTTTCGAAATTTACTTTTTATACCCTGTACCGTATGGTACAAAGGGTATATTGTGTTTGTGCAAGCCGAAAATGTATGTAACGTACAGAAGGAGAAGTCGGAGACCCCCCAAAGTTACCTAAAGTATGATCAGAGTGACTAGAGAAGTCGATATACCCATGTCCGTCTGTCCGTCTGTCCGTCTGTCCGTCTGACCGTCTGTCCGTATGAACGCCTAGATCTCAGAGATGGTAAGAGCTAGAGCAACCAAACTTTCAGATAAGATCCCTTATTAATCCATAGGAGACAAGTTTATTTTATTTTTTTGATATCGGGACTACATTATATAGCTCCCATAGGGGTGTTTCAGAGGACCTCGAAAAAAAGCAAAAGTTTTAGATGGATAATTCGTTTGTTTATGAAGATATCATAACCAAATTTGGCAATCGGAAGTTTTTTAGAAACCCCCAGCACTGTACGAAATTTTATCAAAATCGGTTTACAATATCATATAGGTCCCATAGGATCGATCGGTCGAAATTTGTTTTTTGTACAAAATTCGTTGTGTTTCGTTTGTTTGTAATGATATTGTAACCAAATTTGGCATTAAGAAGTTTTTTAGAGTTCCCAAGCACTATACCAAATTTGATCAAAATCGGTTGACTATATCATATAGCTCCCATAGGACCAATCGGTCAAAAAATCGTATTTTTTACAAAATTCGTTGTGTTTCGTTTATTTGTGAACATACCGTAACCACATTTGGCATTAAGAAGTTTTTTAGAGTTCCCAAGCACTATACCAAATTTGATCAAAATCAGTTGACTATATTACATAGCTTCCATAGGGCAGATCGGTCAAAAAAACGATTTTTGTACAATATTTGTTGTGTTTCGTTTGTTTGTGAAGATATTGTAACCAAATTTGACAATCAGAAGTTTTTCAGAGATATTCAACACTGTACCAAATTTGATCAAAATCGGTTGATTATATCATATAGCTCCCATAGGGCCGATCGGTCGAAAAAAAGTTGTTGATTAAAAATTCGTCTGTTTTTGGTTGTTTATGAAGGTATCATAATCTAATTTGGCAATCAAATGTCTTTTGGTGTTCTTAAGCAATTTACCAGATTTTATTGCAACCAGTGGTACAGGGTATCCCAAACTCGTCCGCGCCCGACTTTAACGTACGCCATCTTTTAAGTTTTAAAGCTGTTCAAAAAAGTAACTGAAACAATATTTTTTAAAATTACGTAGGCGTCATTAGTTTTTCAAACAAAAACTCAAACCAAACTTTTGAGAAATATTTTTGCTTGGCTTTCGAAATCTACTTTTTCAACTTGAAGAATTTTTCCTAATATACAAATTCAATATTTTTTAAGTTTTAAAGCTGTTCAAAAAAGTAACTGAAACAATATTTTTTGAAATCACGTAGGCGTCATTAGTTTTTCAAACAAAAACTCAAACAAAACTTTTGAGAAATATTTTTGCTTGGCTTTCGAAATCTACTTTTTAGACTTAAAGAATTTTTCCTAATATACAAATTCAATATTTTTTAAGTTCAGCTGTTCAAAAAAGTAACTTATAGAATTTGAAATTTCGGAGACGTCATAAATTTTTCAAACAGAAACTCAAACCAAACTTTTGAGAAATAACTTTGTTTGGCTTTCAAAACTGCACTGCTTTGTTTAAAAAAAAAAAATTGTCAAATTTCGCTGCTTAGCAATTTTTTGTAGAAATAAACGTAATCTCAAAAGTTAAGATACTTCCGTAAACGTAGTAGAAACTAGACTGGAGTGTTCTGGTACACACCCGTTTGTAATCATCTTTTGCTTGAATTTGCATACAACTCTTTATATATGCAAACTTTTTATTATGCAAAAAGCGCTTAATAAATATAGGTACACCTAATACATATATACCAATTTATTATGCGTCATTTGATTTCATCGATAGGCTAGATAAATTTCTATATACATGTCGCCGGGACTTGATTGCTCCGGTCATTGGTTCACTTGTGCTTATCAGTCATTAAACCCAGAACCAAAAAATAAAAAATACACCTAGAACAACAACGTGGCGTATGCGCAATTTAAATGCCAGCCACGAAACTAAATGAACTCAAGAACTCTCATAAAATGTGTCAGCTGTTTGTTGTTGGTCAACGACTTCCAAATGAAATGGAAATTATCAAAGTCATAGGCCTAGTTAGTATAGACCATAGTTCCAGATATAGTTTAAGGCCCAAAAGAGCCTCCGATCTACAAAGGCAGCATGACTTCTTTTTTTTTTTTGTTTTGTCTGCTATAAATTTTATGAACCGCTATTTTGTTGTAAAATTTGTGGTTGCTAGCTATTGTTGTTGTTGTTGTTGTTTTAGAACTCTTATTTCTTAATTCTTCTTTCTTGTTTTAATTATGTTGTTTTTTTTTTTTTGCGGAATTTTGTTGTTGCTTTTTTTTATTTCTACGCACTGTGCAAATGTGACGCTCCATACACATACATATGTGTGTTACTATGTATACACACTTGTATATATGTATGCATATATATTTTATATGCTGTCGACGACAACAGTTCAGTTAAATACACTCATAAAAACTCACAAACACTATAAAAGACACGCACTTGCTCTTAACCTTGAAAATAAGACGCATAGTTTTGTTTTTTTTTTATTTTTTTCAGTTTTTTTTTCCTCTACTTGCTTTATATAGAGTAACAATACGTAAGGCCCCGAAGGCCCCATAGAGGTGTACGACATACAGTTTTTAGTTGCTGCTGATAAGATTTATGCACAAATGTGCGTGAGCTGCTTTCTACATTTATATATATGTATACTATATATATACATTTGTGCGTAAATTGGTATATAGCACACACGCACACACATGATATGGAAAATATTTTATATGCAAAAAGTGCTTTCAAACGATTTTAATTTTTTTGGCACGCATTATACAGGTCAACAAATTTAATGATGATTTTGCGAACTAGATACATTTTTCAACAGATTCTGGTGAAATGAAAAACTAAAGTGCGTGTTGGCATAAAAAAAAAAAGTGCCTAACGAAGAATTTTTAATAAAAATAATTTTTATAAATAAGGCAAAATTTTTGTAACTAGAATTTTTATGTCGAATTCTTTTTAAAGGTAGAGGGTAGGTTTAGGTTAATAATGATATTTAATTAATTAATTATTTTTTGTTGTAGCTAAACCTATGCTTTTTTAATAAAATTTCATCATTTAAAATTATTTGTTGAGCAATGATAATTTTTTAATATTTATCTACAAAATTAATCAAGTTTTTCATTTTATAAACAATAAATATGTTTTATTTTAAATATTATAAAAACTCTTAAAAAAAAAATACTAAATTGGTATACTGAAAATTATTTATAAAAATTTATAATTATTTTCTTGTTTAAAATTGTTTTTTGAGCAATGCACATTTTTTTTTTTAATGTTTAAGTACAAAAGTGTTTTAATTTTTTTTTTGTCATATAAGTCAAACATATTGTATTTTTTTTATTTAAGAAAAACTATTAAAAAAAATAAATAAAAGTTTTATATATTTTTTTAAAAAAATCTATGTTATGTTGGCTTAAGTTAATAATTACATAGGTATAATTAGTTTTTTTTTGTTAGAGGTAACTTAACACATTTTTACTAACATTTCATCAATGATAATTTTTTAATATTTATCTACAAAATTAATCAAGTTTTTCATTTTATAAACAATAAATATGTTTTATTTTAAATATTATAAAAACTCTTAAAAAAAAAATACTAAATTGGTATACTGAAAAATATTTACAAAAATTTATAAATATTTTCTTGTTTAAAATTGTTTTTTGAGCAATGCACATTTTTTTTTTAATATTTAAGTACAAAAGTGTTTTAATTTTTTTTTTTGTCATAAAAGTCGAACATATTGTATTTTTTTTATTTAAGAAAAACTATTAAAAAAAATAAATAAAAGTTTTATATATTTTTTTAAAAAAATCTATGTTATGTTGGCTTAAGTTAATAATTACATAGGTATAATTCGTTTTTTTTGTTAGAGGCAACCCAACACATTTTTACTAACATTTCATCAATGATAATTTTTTAAATTTATCTACAAAATTAATCAAGTTTTTCATTTTATAAACAATAAATATGTTTTATTTTAAGTATTATAAAAACTCTTAAAAAAAAAATACTAAGTTGGTATACTGAAAATTATTTATAAAAATTTATAATTATTTTCTTGTTTAAAATTGTTTTTTGAGCAATGCACATTTTTTTTTAATATTTCAGTACAAAAGTGTATTAATTTTTTTTTTGTCATATAAGTCAAACATATTGTATTTTTTTTATTTAAGAAAAACTTAAAAAAAAATAAATAAAAGTTTTGTATATTTTTTTAAGAAAATCTATATTATGTTGGCTTAAGTTAATAATTACATAGGTATAATTAGTTTTTTTTTTGTTAGAGGTAACTTAACACATTTTTACTAACATTTCATCAATGATAATTTTTTAATATTTATCTACAAAAATAGTCATGTTTTTCATTATATAAACTATAAATATGTTTTATTTTAAATATTATAAAAACTCTTAAAAAAAAAATACTAAATTGGTATACTGAAAAATATTTATAAAAATTTATAATTATTTTTTGTTTTAAAGGTAATCAAATAAATTTTTTACTGAAATTTTATAGTTTCAAATTGTTTTTTGGGCCATGAAAATTTTTTAATATTTATCTACAAAATAAATAAATTTTTTTTATCATAGAAGCAATATAATATATATAATTAAACAAATAAGAAAAGTGTAATATATTTTGTTAAGAAAATCTATGTAATGTTTTTTCAAGTTAATAATTATATAGGTATAATTAATTTTTTTTGTTAGACGTACATACATTTTAAATAAAATTTCATCAGTTAAAATTATTTGTTGAGTAATGATAATTTTTTAATTTTTACAAACGAAATTGATAAATTTTAAAAGCTTGTTCAAAAAAAAATACTAAATTGGTATACTAAAAAACATTTATAAAAATGTGTAATATTTTTTTTGTTTTACTAAAATTTGATAGTTTAAAATGGTTTTTTGAGCAATGAAAACTTTTTTTTTTTTAATATTTAACTACAAAAGTGTTTTAATTTTTTTTGTTATTATATAAGCCAAACATATTGTATTTTTTTCAATTAAGAAAAACTATTAAAAAAAAAAAATAAATAAAAGTTTAATATATTTTTTTAAGAAAATCTATGTTATGTTGGTTTAAGTTAACAATTTGGTTAGGTTACACCGGTTGACCCCTGGGGGGCGTCACACATACGTTAATAATTACATAGTATAATAAATTAATTTTTTTTAAAGGTAACCCAATACATATATTATTTGTTGAAAAAAAAAATCGATTTTTACTGAAATCAACATTCTAAAAAATCTTTTTTTTTTTACACTTTAAATATAAAAACTGAAAATTTGAGAAAACATTTTTTTTGATCGATCAGTATCTAAAGTTTGGAAAACTAGACGATTTTAATCGACGTAGTTTTTAAATGTACAACCAAATTATTATTTTTCAGTTCTATGAATGTTGAAAAAAATTAAAAATTTAAAAAGAGCTCTATTTTAAGTTTAGACTATTTCTTTGCCTTTTTTCGAGAATAAAAACAAATTTAAAAAAAAATGAGAAACGATAAAATTTTCATTTTCAAAAATTTTTTTTATCGTTATATTTTTTTAAAAATTATTTTATTGAGGATTAAACAAAACCCAAAATGATATAATTTTTTCTTATATATACTTATAAATGATATGCATTAAATCAAATGCATTTTCATTTTGGCGTGACGTTACGTTTGCCGAAAAATAATGACAAACGCAAAATTTGATAAATATCTTATTTTTTATTTATTTATTTAAACGTTGCAACGCAGCGCAGTTGATCTTAGATAATACAAAATTAATGTTAAATTAATTTGAAAAAATAAAACTAAAAAATAAAAGACTGTATTGAGATAGCGTAATCGCACTTACCAATTAAATGATATAAGCAAAAATACGCTTGGCGTGACGTTACATAAAATAGAAAAGGATTTCGACTGTTAATACAAAATCGAAATGAAATAATTTTTTCTTATATATACTTATAAATGATATGCATTAAATCAAATGCATTTTCATTTTGGCGTGACGTTACGTTTGCCGAAAAATAATGACAAACGCAAAATTTGATAAATATCTTATTTTTTATTTATTTATTTAAACGTTGCAACGCAGCGCAGTTGATCTTAGATAATACAAAATTAATGTTAAATTAATTTGAAAAAATAAAACGAAACGGAAAAATAGCTTGAGCCAACTATACTTACGTAAGACTGTATTGAGATAAAATAATCGCTCTTACCAATTAAATGATATAAGCAAAAATACGCTTGGCGTGACGTTACATAAAATAGAAAAGAATTTCGACTGTTAATACAAAATCGATAAACTCTGCAACATTTTGTATAATATTTTTTTAGTGTGTTTTAATAATCTAATTTAATTCTTCACACTATAAAGTTAAAAAAATATTTTTGTGTTTTTTTTATTAAAAACTTTTCTTTTAAACTTTCACTTTTAGATATATTTTGCAAAGTTTTATCTATTTTAAGTAATACGCAAAAAGTATGCATGGATAAATCTTTTTGTAAATATTTATTTTAATATTATATTATTATAATTTTAATCTTAATAATTTAATCTGAATTTTATATTTTTATTGCGACGATTTTTTCAAAATGCTTGTATCGATAAACCTTCTCTATTTATATCTTTTTTTTCATTAAATTAAATTAAAAATTTTTAATCTTAGAGGGAAGTGTTGGGACCAGACTTACCTTAGGTTCATTGCTCGGTCCCAAAAATATATCGATATACCGTCTTGCAGCCCTGGTTCAAAAATTATGTAGATCTGTGTTCAATTTGCTTCAATGCGTATTTTCTTTGTCACGCATTATTTTTATTTCTTTAATTAGTTTTAAATTGTTTATTTTTTTTTGGCACGCGCTTTCTTTTTTTACCTTTTTTAATAGCCTTAAATTACTAGATTTATTTTTTTTTTGCACTATATATGTATATAAGAATATTATACATAATGTAGTTTTAAATTGTCATTTTGCGTTTAATGAACTCTTATCAGTCAGACATTTGTTTATTTAAGAGATATTAAAGAACACATAGAAACAAGCACACAGCCCCCACCATCCCTCACTAGATCCCAGATAGACTTTATACTATTACTTACTATCCATCTAATTGCACTGGCTTAGATAACTTTAGCACATGTAGTTCTTTATTAAAGATACTCGAATTTTCCAGTATATATAAATAAGGAATACATTTTTTTAGAAAATTTTCAAACAATCTGTACATTGCCTCTTGTTCAAAATAAATATTTTTAATATTTGGAATTTTTTTTTACTTTTCCGGGTTGCATACAAAAAAATTATGGAACTAGAAACACATAAGACGACTTTGCTTTATATAAGTACTATTTATATAGAATATAATTTGAAAAAAAAACATCCTCAGACGATTTTTATTAAAACTTTATATCTTTGACAGAGTTCCTGGATGCTTTTCTTAAAAAAAACCGAAAAAAAAGAAAAACATGGTTGGAAGTCTAAACATTATATATTAATATTATTCTACTATATATTAAAATCATAGTTATGACAAAACAATTTCATAGTTAGGACTCCAGGACACGCTGCTGTATCCATCGCAGAGCCACGATTCAGGATGCTGAAATCATTCCAATCCAAAAGAAACTGTGAGTCAACATCTCCCACACTTTATATACAAAAGTTCTTGCAAAAATTTATATTTCTTTTGGCGCTTTTTATAAATTTTTGTATATGGTTTTATGTCATAAATTTTTTATGTGACGCATTTGTTTCTTATACATATATAATTTATCAGTAAACACAAAATTTGAAACATTTTGAAAAAATATACTTAAATTTAAACTTCCGCATAGCAACTAAAAGGGCAGCACCTAAAAGTATGCAACATTAAATATGAGCAAATACATAACCGCCATTGCATTGTTCCGGTTGCTCCATTTGCAAAAGTTTAAACAATTTTTTTAGCTTGTATGCAAAAGTTATTCAATGCGGATTAGGTGCACAAAGGAATAAAAATAATATTATATGGAAAAGAAACTACTGAGAAATAAAAATGGCGTACTTAAAGTTGAATGCTGACGACTTAAAGATACTAGGGATGGGCAATAGTGTATCGATATATCGGAATATCGATATTCTTTCTTTGGAAGTCGACTATTTTGTATCGATATCCATGTTCGACGATATATCCGATATCGATATTTTCATCCGATACTGACGATATTTACGAATTCGGCGCCAAAACTAAGCGTGCACATAGAAAAAGATTTGACTGCATCGGGGAAAAAATTGGAGACGTCGGGAAACAACATTCTGGCTAAGTCGCTGCACATTACCATTTCATCAGAAAAATTTTTTTTGGGAAAGCACATTGTTGCCGTGAGCAATCCTGTATTGCATTTAGATACGAAAGATCCAAAAAATATTGCGAGAACGGAGATGAAAGTTTTTTTTCACGCCAACAGTCTCCGCTGGACTCCAATCCACTAACCATATGGGAGCCGCTGTCGACACAATTCTTGAATCTTTACAAACTAGCAAGGATATTTGTTCCGGCTGTTGCGACGTCTGTTACCTCGGAGCGACCATTTAACCTTGCAGGGAGAATAATGACCGACGAACGGCACCGGCCTTTGGCTTGTGTCGACGATTCTTTGTAGCCTTACTAATTTAAATTAAAAACCAGCCTTTTGGAATAATTGTAAGAAATCCAGATAAACTGATTATTTGTATGTGTCTGAATTTATGTATGACTTATTATTTTAAAACTGATATTATTCATACAAATTTTTTGGGCGATATATCGAGATATCGATATTGTTTGGTCGATATATCGTTTTTTTACATCGAGTACGCGATGCCCATCCCTAAAAGATACCCCGTATCCATTAAGAAATAGTGCCTTGTTACCTTGATCTGGCTCGATACATAAGAAGACTAAGTATCAGTTTGGGTTATCCTAACTCTTCTAATCTCCTAGATCTTGGCGTTCATCGGACAGATATCTATAGCCATTTCTTTTGTCCTTCTGGCCATATAAGAGGTAACTTTGGGGTCTCCGGCGCCTTCTCAATGATACATGGATTTGCACAAGCTTAACCACTTGCCTAAAGATTTGGGATATAAGTTAATTCATATCTGCTTCACTTTTGTCGATAACATATACAACTATTTTTCAAAATTTTTTTATTTTTTTCTCTTAATATGATTTCCTACTGAGTTGTATAAACGCTACTCTGCAGGTTCGGATCTCCAGCACTTTCCCGCTGTCAATTCCTCGGAACCTATACATATTAAATCTGTGAATTTAGTAATATTTTTTTTTGGCTATAAAAAGATACTTATTTCTCCGATGTCTTAACTTTTGTAAAAAAAAATCAACGGGTATTGATCGCAAGCTTCAAAAATATCAAAGCCTCAAAAAAAAAAATCGACTTTCGGGCCCAGATGTCAGACCATGTTTTCTATGTGTTTTTGAAGTCGTTGAAGACGAACCAAAGGTCCAAACTATCTTAGCTCAACGAATCTGATATAACCTTAAAAACCTCATAATATATTAAAGCTTATGTTAGAGCCCTGATATGTTGCAGTTTTTTGAACCCCGAATTTGGATTCACCGATCCCAAAAGTATATAAAAAAAATCTTTGGAAACACGGACACGAAAAGAATTTTTTATGGTTTTTTTTTTTGTCACACATGTAAAGGGTCATCAATCTTGAAGTTTTTTTTTTAAATTAATAAAAACCAAAATTTAAAATGAATCGAAAAATACTTATTATCAATAGAAAGAAGCCATTCACTTTTTAAAAACAATCCGTTTCAAATGTTGGCCGCAACTGCGCCGTAGCTCGTCCAAGCGGAGGTTCCAATTTTCGATGATGCGTTCGAGCATAATCGGCGGTTTTTCGCGAATAACACGGGTAATGTTGGCCTATAATGCTTCAATCGTAGCTGGATTATCCACAAACACTTTAGACTTCGCGTAGCCCCAAAGCAAAAAGTCTAGAGGTGTGATATCACTCGATCTTGGTGACCAATTCACCGGTCCGGAGCGTGAAATTAATTGTTCACCGAATTGGTTCCTCAATATGTCAATTGTTTCACGGGCTGTGTGGCAAGTAGCTCCATCTTGACGGTTTTTCCATTGACGGTTACGGTCTGACCAGCGTTATTTTTGTAGAAATATGGACCGATGATTCCACCGGCCCATAAACAACGCGCTGGACGAGGTCTATTCGGTCGAGTGTCATCCAATAATGAATATTGGGTCTTAAATTTGTTGATGGCATGGCGAATAGTGGTCTCAGTAGGTCGATTATGGCGACCTTAAAATGGCCTAAGCGCGCGAACGATTTGTAAACGTTGTTCGGGTGTAAGTTTTTCTATGACGAAATGGCAATGAAAACTGAATAAAAAACAAATGGCAACTTGACAGTACTCACCCGTGGTTTATCAAAAAAACCTTATTGGATAAAAAACCTGAAGATTTATGACCCTTTATATGGGAACGTACCCATAATGTAAATAGGGTGTGAGTTATTTGTTTCCTCCTGCACTGCGACCAGCATGTAGGTCTTTTGTGCACCGAACGTACCCATACTACGTGACCCAATTTTTTAAAATTTTTATATGGGTTTTTTGAGGTTATGTCAGATTCGTAGGGCAGACAATGACAGCATATCAGGGCTCTGACATATATTCAAAAAATCCCACAAAATTACTTGTTTTGAAGGTTACGTCACAGCCCAAACGTGCTACGATTTTTGAACCTTGTATTCGAATTAGGCGATCCCAAAAAATATAAAAAAATTCGTCCGATACCCGGACTCGAAAATGTTTTTGGGTTTTTCGAGCTTATGTCATAACTCGGCCAAGTCTAGGGAATTTAATATGCCATACACCCAGCGTCGTAGAGAGAAAATCCGGTCCCGGGGGGAAAATGTACCGGCCCCTCTATTACACCTTTAGCTTGAATCACGACAGTACGACAGTAATACACCGGGCCCCTGAGAAAACTCCTGGACCGGGGGCATCCCCTCTTTCCCACCCCCTCTCGTCGGGCCTGCATACACCACCAAAATTCTTTATACTACCCTTATCCGCCCGTGCTTGAACGACGTAACCATCTAAGGTCTCCTTTCGTCTTATGTGATTACTATAAAAGTCAATGTGGTCATTATAGAATATTTATCCAACACGCTGGGTCTTCAGAGGCCTTGCAGATACTGCCTTAATCATATAATGCCAAAATGGTGAAAAAGTTGCTTGAAAAGAACTCACGGATGGCTTGTCGGAGATAATTTGCGCTCAGACAGCCTGCCTATATTTGGAACTGACATTCCAATAAGAGACTCAGTGACGGATCCACTGGGGGTGTTCGCGTCCAGACACCCCTAAAAAGTTGGAAAAATGGGTTGACTGTTTTATGCGACGACTGAAATATATACACTTCGAAGTGAAAAACCCCCCTAAGACCAAATCCTGGATCCGCACCTGAAGAGACCGCTTAAGACTTACGTTTCTATTAAATGTCCGGTAACACTAAAGACCAAACACGCTTCCTGAATGCTTCGACTAACCGCCCATACGCAGCACGTAAAAATATCGCACGAAATGTCAAAACTTCATACAAAAAAAAAATTCCCTTTTTTGGGCCGACTCTCTACTGTCACCAAACGAACTAGTACGGCTATTTTTTGGTCCGTAACAATTTTAAAGTTACTCCAAAAACTCAATTTTTTTATTTAATTTTTTAACTAAGTAATCTTAGAAATTTACAATTCTTAAACCAAATAAAAACTTTTAAGATCGCTTTACATTTGTTATAAGCGCCAGAGTTAAAAAGTATTATTGGAACCCTTTAAACAAAACATAAAATAATTATATAAAAAAAAAAAAATATAACTTAAAAATTGGAATATGGAAATACCAGTAGCATCCATATATGACATGGTGCGCGCACGTCGTGCCAAGGAGCAAGCGAAGGAGCTAAATATACGCAAAAACTGGTACCATCCACCAGATCCGCACAAAACCGCTGAACTCTTGGACTGTGCCCAGAAACCAGTTAAGAAACCAACCAAAACGGAAGCCAAAAAAATGGCTACAAAGGAAACAGTTACCATGCCACTGGGATCACTGCTTGCGCCACATGTTGTGACTGCTTCACATATGACCCGTAAACAGACGCCGCCGCAAGCAACGCAGTCCTTAAACCAAGCCAAAAGTGAAATGCTTGATAAGCTGGTGTCACAAATGAACGAGCGCATGCGTCAGGAGGAGGAACGCGATCGTGAGGAGATTACAAAACTAGCGCATAAATATATGGGCGATAAGGATAATACTTCCGCGATGAAAATGGAATCAAAGCAATTGCTGGATCGGCTGCTGTCAAAGACCAAGCCCACTGTAGAATTGCCCACGGATATGATGGTCACACTGAACACAAGCAAGTCCTTGACATCTAACAAAATCTATGCGGATGGTATCTCACTAATACCATCTCAAGCCAGCAAATTGGAGTTAAAGCAGTCTGTTAAAACTCCCAAGAAGAAGATGACGCACAAAACGCCAAAAAAGGCCAAAATTTAGTTCTTATTATTTTTTGTTTTTTTCCAAAATTTTTTTTAGTTATAACCAAATTTTGTGGATTTCGGACTTTTTTTATTTGACGGCCAATGGATGCTATAATTGGATGCAAAAATTGCGGAGTGAAATAAGTTGGAACATTGAAGCTCTTTAATTGATGTGTGGTAGACGAAATCGTAGAATCTTTGTGATTTTGGAATTGTATTTCGGAAGGAGAGCAGGTGAAAGTAACAAAGAAGACACCATTTGTGAATATAGATTATAAATAGAAATTGAAGGTAAATTTTAGGAGAAAACTTCAAGGATTACGTAAGTATGGAATCCATTAGATCTATATGGGGTGATTTAAAATAATATTTTTAGTCTTAAAGCTTTTGGAAAAAATTTTGTTCACTATTTGGAAACCCTTACGATCAAGCCTAGATCAAAAAAAAAAAAAATGAGTATATGGAAAGATGTTATAATATGCAGCATATTCGAAAAGTTCAAAACGTAATTCACAGCGGAGTCCAGAGGACCTAAGAGTGGTTTTTTTTGGAAACCATAAAGTTTTACAAGAGTTCCTAAAGGAGTACATGTCATACACGTGGACCTCAAGGAATTTTTATGGCATGTCAGTGGGACTTATGTGTACTAAGTGTATCTTACCAACAAATAGATATTTTATTGGAAAACCATATGGCTACCATCTTTACGAAAACGATAGATTGTGAATTTTTCATATCACATTTAAGGAATTTTGGTGAATTACGAAGAAATAAGGATCTGGATTAGAAGGAATATAACGCAAAGCGGAATCCATGGGATCTCAAAATCGTTTGTTAAATATTCAAGAGGTTCTACAAGAATACCCAAGTAGTACAAGTCAAGGCGGGAAGTTCCACGGCTATTCCAATTCCATGGGATTTCAAGAAAATTTTCAACTTTCATGGGCTCCATGTAGGTATTGGTCAAAAAAAACGAACCTATTTTCTGTCAACTTTCCAAAAAGAGAGCTAGTGAATTATATTTATCATATAAGAGGGATTTTCATTGAATTGAGAGAGAGATTCAAGGAATTTTAGGACATATCAGTCGAACTTATCAACCTATATCACATCATACAGTAGAAATTTCATTGGAAAACAAAATGGAAGCCAATGGCGGTCATCTTTACAAAAACCACAGGCCAGTTGTAAATTTGAGATATCATATAGAAGATATGAATTTTGAATTCCTAAATAGCTCATAAGCGTGATCTACGAGTATTCCAATTTCACGTGGACTTCGCGGAATTTTTGGACATATAAGTGGAACCTAATCAAAAAACACCTCATCCCGTAAGGATTTCATTGAATACTCATAAGCGGGATCTACGAGTATTCCAATTTTAGGAAATATTAGTGGAACCTAATCAAACAAAATACCTCATCCCGTAAGGATTTCATTGAATACACATAAGCGGGATCCACGACTATTCCAATTTCACTTGGACTTCGAGGAACTTTACGGCATATTAGTGGAACCTAATCAAATAATTACATCGTTCCGTAAGGATTGCATTAAATAACAATATATAACCAATTGGCTCTCCTATTTACAAGAAGAACAAGTCAAGGATTTTATATATCATAATATCGTATTAAAAGGACTTCATTAAAAAACCATATAGCATGCAGAGGCTGTCATACAATGCATATTAAAAAATTATTACGTGTTATTTAAGGCATATTTAAGTTAAAAATACAAAATAAACGCAAAAAAAATAAACACTAATTTTTTTTATTAATTTATATATTTTTTATTTTTGCTTTTTACTTCTTTTTTTTTTGTAATAATAAATAAGAATTTAATTACTGCAGCTTAACATTCTAACACAACTTGTGACATATTTTTGCTATTTTTTTTTTTAATGCCAATTTTAAAGTAATTTTATAATTTTGTTTTTAAACATTAAATTGTTTAAATTTCATTTCGACTTTTTTGTTTTTTTTTTTTATTTAAAATGCAACCACTACAAACTAACAATACTTTGTTTATACATAGTATGCAATTGTTTTTACTGTTTTTTTTTTCATTATTTATTAATTTTTATATTTTTAGCATTTATGTATAGTTTTGAAATTTTAGCTTACGACATAAACGTGGGCGCCAAAATCGAGCTTAGAGCAGTTACAAAAAACAAAATTGCTTTAAAAAAGTTTTATGCAATTATTATAAAATAAATATTTTACATAAATATTTGTATAATTTTATTTATCAAATTTACAAACTGTTTTATTGTTAATATTTGTTGTTGCTTTTGTATTTTGCGCTGTTTAGACATGAAATTCGTGATGTAAAATTTTAAAATTTTTTTAAAACAAAAATTTATAAACGCAAATGCCAAGACAATAATTAAAATCAAAATGCACCAAGTTGAGCACAATTTAGAGACTAAGCATAATAAATACAAATAAAAACTAAATTAAACTAATAACACAAATTCTGTTTTTTAACGCGTTTGTTTGCTTATTATTTACTTATGTGTTTGTTTTTTTTTTTTGCTTTTGCAATTGTGACTAATTCTGAGCTGAATTTGAAATTCAAGTTTTTGGTGGCTTTAAGATTTTATTTATTTATTTTTTTATCTTGCAACTAAGCCGCTTTGCTGTTGGGTTAGTAAGCAGCTTTTAAGCATTATTAGGGGCAAAGTATTTTAAGTTTTGCAGCTAACGAAACATGACTTCAGCCAAAGTCTTTTCAGTCTGAAATGATAAATGAGCCCAAATCAATACATGGATAAATTATACATACATACAAATAAATCAAACAGTACAAAACAAAACAGTTTAGATATTTTTGGGAATGCATGTAGTACATTTTTGTGGCAAACAAATTTGTTTTGAGATGACGAGGAGTACATATGACATATATACTTACAACATTAGATTTGTAAAAGTCCAAACTTGAGATTGTTTTTATTCTTTGTGTTGTGTATAACACAAGATTATTAACTAACTTAGCTAATACCTAAAGGACATAAGTTACACAAAATGCGCGCCACTTACAAAAATCTTTTTATGTACATATAAAAAAATGCCAAAAATTGCTTAAGACAGTGCGTCAAAACGAAACTTAAAACAAGGAAGCTTTAGATAATATAATTTGTTAAAGTTTTTCGAATTTATGTGTTTTTCGTTAAATAATAGTACGCTTAAACTTTTACCACCAGAAAAACTTTTACAACCGAAAGAATTTTAGTTTCTGATCAAGGCTCTCTAAGCAAACACCAATCACTTGTTATCCACCATAAGTTGATCAAGCTTGCATTTACAAACCAATAACTAATGAACGTGTTCTTTGATCTATCTGTTAGATACATCAGAAAATGAATATCGAATTATTATTATTTATACTCGCACATTTTCTATAATCTTAACTCAAGCAGCCTGCTGAGCATTTACACCCATCAATAATTAGACTTTTATCGTCTACAATTTTTGCAAATCTCAAAAATTTCATTAAAGTCAAACTTTTCGTGTTCTTTAAAAACTACAATCGTTTAAGTTTCGCTTTGGCTGCCTGTTTCCACTACAATACAAAATATGTTTTCTTTATGTCTAATGAACATGCAACAAATTTCAGTTTTTTGTTGTTAACAAATGTTTCACAATGCTGGGTATTACAAATATTTTACTTTTTTTTTAACAATGTGCTCTTGTGTTGTACATATATGTATGTTTGCTAGTGTGTGTGTGTGTGAGTTTGTTTTTGTGTGTCTGTGAATTAAGGTTAGTGTTTGACAAACGCTTGCGTTTTAATTAGTCACTTATAATTCCGTATGCATAGACTCAATACTCTGACGTAGCTGGCCATCATTGTAAATCTTTTCACAAACGATGCTCACCTTTTTCAGCAATTCGATGGCAGTTTGCAAAACTTGATGCCATTTGCGTAATTCGGTTTCATGTGAGAGCTCCTGCTGACGCAATAGCTCTAGCCAATCCTGACTTGTTGTCGGTAGTTCCCTAAATACAAAAAAAAAAGTATGAATTATATATAAGAACTCATTATGCATACACAACACTCACTTTAAGGCCGCCAAACTGGGCATACGCGCACGCCTACTGAGATCCACATCAATGTGTTCCTCCAGCTTCCAGAGCTTAAGTAATAATATCACATTTAATGCCAGCAGCAAGCACATTAACAATATAACAAATATAGATAGACCCCTGTGTCGAAATTTGTGTTGTCCCTGATCCATTCCCAATTGTAAGCCATGCAGCTGTTGCTGCTGCACCTGCTTGGCGGTCAGCTGATTTCTACCCAAGCTAGAGCTGCTGCCTGCATGCAAACCATGACCGCCAGCGGTGACAGCGGCACAACTAGTGGACAACAATTGTGGATCCAGTGTATCGGTTTTGGTTTGTGCCGTGCCACCAGTTGCTTCCTCCGTGGGGCGTATTTGTGTGGCGGTACCTGCAAAACGTTTGAAAGATGACAAAAAATTAAAAAAAAACGAAACATAAGCTCAAGCAAATGGCGCAACAAACAAACAACATAAAAGGTCACATGCTAAAAAGAAAACCAAAACAATTACAAAGTCTATAAACAAAATAAGGCAGAACGTCGGTGCATATGAACTGAGGGATGAGAGAGGAAATGTAATGGTTTAGGCTTGGTTTGGTTGGAGTTTATTTACCCTTGCAGAATGTTTTAAAACCCTTTCGGCACAATTATAACCAACACCAAGTGCTTTCGATCACTTATAAAGTGGCATGGATGCTAACCCGTTTATGCATTTATAAAAGTGTCTCAAATTGTCGCTAAGTCAAGAGTGCCTATCACTGCCTATGATGATGGCAAGGAAACAAATTTTTTGGTTAATGTCTACTATAAAGATTTATCAACTATCGGTTTCAAGCCATAAAAGCTTCAGAATAAAGCAACTCTGAATGATTGATTGACCAATACGAATTGGGCTGAGTTTCAACATTTTCAACCTTAAGTTTTCTCATGAAAGCAGAACATCTTGTTGAACTGGAAAAAAGGTCCACAAAGCCGACTTTCAATCTTTGCATGAATAGTTTTACAAAAAATACTTCAATATGTTAAAGCAGTATACTCAATATTGCTTAAGATGTCTGACTTAAAGATGACACTATAATATCTCTGCAAGAGCAACTAAACCTGGTAACATCCAAAAGATAGCTTCTGTTACAGAGTCTATATACCTTTACATGTCTGAAAGATGGCCTTACGATGCTGGCAAGCCTGTTGTTGTTGCAGATGATGCGTATTATGATGATGATAGAGATGTTGTTGTTGTCGTTGTTGTTGATGATATTGTTGATGCTGATTCTGATGTTGTTGATGCAAATGTTGATAATGTTGTGCACAGTGCTCACGTATGCTGTCATTGTCCGTGCTCGTGCTAGTTGTTGTCGTAGTTGTTGTGCTGGTGGCTGTGCTTGTTGTTGTTGTAGTTGTTGTCGTTGTTGACATTTGTTGTTGTTGATTTATGCCTGTGGTGGTGTATGTTGTTTGCTTGTAGCTTTTAATACGATTGTTGTTGGTGCAAGTTCGTGTGTGATTAGAAGAAGCAATTGCAGTGGCAGTGGCATTGGCAGTGTGTTTTTTGTAGTTGTTTTGGTTTTGATTTGCATTGTTGTTGTTGTTTTTGTTGCTTAAGCTACTTAATCTATTATTATGCTTACCACGTCTGGGACGCCTGCCCTTGCCCTTGGCCGGTGGTATACAAGTCTCGCTCTGCAGCGCCGCCAATTGAGCTCCAAAGAAGTCTTCCAAGCCAGCCCAGGTATTCTTCTCAATGAAACCCTTGACCACACCCCAAATGGATTTCTTGTATTTGATTTGCGCGTGCACAGACAGCATCGTATGATCATCGACCGTGCTACAAAGTTATGACATTATTAATACAATATAAACAAAAGATTAGATTAAAAAATTATGCGCTTACCGCGCCAAACAGAAATGTATGAGCACGCTAAAACTATCCGCATATGGAATGCCCGCATTAACACTATTTATGTCTATGGAATAAAGCTCGCCGGGTTTGCTGCACTCGCGCATTGTCTGGTACTCCGTAACCTAGAGTAAGTGAAGCTTGATTAGTATAAATGTTTACTTGGCATAAAATAAAGTTGTTACCTTTGATGTCTTGGGTCCCACGGAGGCCGCCAGCTGCACTGTAACATTAACAGTGCGTACATTTTGTCCCTCCTCATTTACAGACCACTCAGTCGCAGTCAAATCCGTGGATTTTCGCAGTGCGTGAAAATCCGTAACAAATTTCGACTTTGAGAATAGCATTGTGAACAAAGTGTCCACATTGAGCGGCAAGATAGTGTGCACTATTTGGCGTCCTTCATGTATGGAGGTGCACTCCGTGGAGGGCACAAAGCTGTAGATGCAAAAAATTAGTATCAATATTTTTAAACAAAAGCTTATAAAAGACATTATGAAATTTCTATATAATGACTCACATAATATAAAAAGCTCAGAACGAAAATCAATTCAAAATATTTCCAAAATTTCAAGCATATCCTAACTCAACAAAATAATTAAAAAATAGGATCACACTAGAAATCACTTCTATTAAATGTTCATTAGTTTACATATATGTTAATTTATATATAACATTATATGTATATATTATATATCATTTTAATCCTCATAGAAATTGTTTCTTTTTATTTTACCTAACTAAAACCGCCTAGAATTTGTATAGCTGAGCACAAAGTTATCCAATTAAAAGTTGAACGACCAGGTAAAGAGCTAACAAATGAAGACATAAAGAACAACCAAAAACGTCAATGACATTTGGCTAATAAACCGAATCGGTTTGAATAATTCAATAACAAGTAAAGGTTCTACGAACCTAGATTTTGAAATGAACATAACTTTACTACATTTTACAGCTTGGTCTTCTTATAAAAAATAAATCTCTCAGTTTTCAGAAACCCATCTACACTATTCCTATCAGTTCTACTGCATTAAACTTACGGAATATTATTCTCTTCAGAATCAGAAGAGTCGGATACATCTGTGGGCGCTACTTCAGCAGCATTTTTGCTCGCCAAATCCACATCACGTTGTCGTTGATTTTTCGACACCTTACGCTTCATCTCTGCGCTATGTTTGTTTGCATCCGTTGCAGGCGCAGCTACTGGCATAGCTGGACTGTTTTCGTCTGCGCCGTTTGCCTTTTTATGCCCATCACTGTTGCTGCCGGCTGTTGTTGTAACCGGCGGCGTTGCTGTGCTGCTGCTGGCATTATTAGTAGTTGAGCTTATGGAGACGGCCACAGTTTGCTCTGCAGGCTTAACCGAGCTCAAAGTCAACTCCTTGGCATTGGGTTTCATTTTCTTATTCGATTTGCGTTTACTATCACCACTGGCCTTATTATCCGAGCCACTGGCCGAAGCGTTGGCCGATGAATTTAAATTCGACGATTTGCTAGAGTTGAAAAAATATTTCGCTTTCGATTTGCGCGTCGCTGCGCTGCCACCGCCGCTGCTGGCGCTGGAATTACCGCTCTGCTGCGGCTGCTGGTTGATGCTCTGTGAGGAGGCGCTTTGTTCGCACGTATCGTCAATGGCTGTCTGAAAATCTACATCTGTTTCGGTATCCGCATCCAGCGTGGGATCTATATAATCCTCATCGTCTGTGGTCAAGCCCAGCTCATCACCATAACAATTGTGCACATATTTCCAAATCTCTTGTGGTGAAAACTGTTTGTTCATTAATGTATTCTGCCAGACACGAAAGAGCATCAAAAATGACTTGTCACGTGAGGCAAATGTGGCAAAGAAGAATTTCTCCTTGGCGGTGGCTAAAGAAATGGCATTGGGTATGACAAGTGCAGTTTTTTCCTTTGTTATGGCTGTAACATCCTTCCATTTGATGCTAACATAGGTCTCCCAGCTAAAGATGTTGGCATGAAAGCAGACGTAGTTCTGTGAGACGTACAAACGACCTTGCACCAAAATATCGCGTTGCAAGGCACAGGAGTAGTCTGTAAGCAAAAAGTTGTTCAAGTTATTTGCTTTATAAGTTTAAACTTTAATGACTCACCCACTATTAAACGCTCATCATTTGGCACCTCTTTGAAGAGCTTCTTAAAGTCTTCGGCACGTGATTTATAATTCGGATAGATCACGTTGTACCAGCTCTTCTTTTTGGCGCGTTCCGAGAGACGTGAAGTGCTCTTGTGGGATTTCTCATTCGAATTGGAAGAGCTAGAAACTTGAGTGCCGCCAGCACCATCCACTTGAGATGATGAGCTGATGCCACGCACAAAATGCTGTGTATTACTAGTTGTTGTAGCAGCTGCCTCGGAGCTATTGGTCTCACTTAGTTTACTCTGCGCATCCTATAGAAATGGATAAATATAAGTATATTTAGTCATGTTTTTAGTACTGAAGCGTGTGGCATGAATCATGCACAAAAATACCAGGAAATATGTTTGCCACAGGTGTGCGTCGTGGCTTATCAGCGACCCATGAATTGACAGGCAGTACGTCCAGCAGTTTATGATTTAATGAACTAATTGAGCACACAACAATTTACTTGATTATTTATTCTTTGCTTTTTTTTTTTGAAACAAAATAACGATTGTATAATTATAATGTTGAGCTAGCTAGCTAGTTAAGTGAACCCACATGCGGAGAGTTCCTCAAATTTATTACCACCTTATCGAGTGCTTCGTGGTTTCGTTTATGTCTAGTTGCTTTGAGTGCTCATTGAATTCTAATTTGTTAGCTCTATATCGTGTTTTTGGTTCTCGCTTGACTGCGTGGCCCCATTGGCAATTATCACTCCGATAGTACGCCAAAATAAAAAAAAGCTACGAAAATGCCAAGCGTTATCAATGAAAAGCTTGGGCCACAACTTTTCTAAGCTTTTATTTGGTTTGCTTCTTTCTTCTATGTTTTATTTTGTTTATTTATTAGACTGCGTTTGTTGTGAGCGGCGGCGACATTGAAGGGTAATTCTTATCGGAACACATGCTGCGCTTTATATTTCTGGCAATCAACACGAAAGATTGCGCTATATATTGAATCGTGGGGCGTTTGGCTTCTAGATAGTGCGTTAGATCGTCAGCTGAATGATATTGTCTATTAATTTTACGATTTGATGCTCCAACGGAAGAGCTGTTTTTAGAAATTGGTACCAAAGCTCTTCCGATGTCTACAATTCTACACAACTTTGGGAAATTCTACACCTTTATGTCTGCTGAGTACAAGATCACGTTTGGTATTGGTAATGGAACGAAATTTTTAGTGTAAGTCGATCTTCCCTATAAGGAACTCTTTTATAACGCAGTTTTTAATATTACGCATTTTTTTAAAGTACATTGCTTATCAGTGCTGGAAAAACACCGATGTCTTCGATTCATTCTATATTTCTGTTCCGTCCAGAATTTTAATTTTTATTATTTAATTTATTTTTTGTGCTAATCTTTCAAACTAAGATAAGCTTTATCTCTTTTAGATTCAACAAATTGTCACATAATCATACAGCTGTGAGTTGTCAAAAAGTCGGAGTAATACTTGAAGATACAAATTCGATATTCCCCAAATTGTATACTATATAGCTTCTGTTTTGTTTACAATACCGAGCTTTTTTTTATCAATGTATGTCATAAATTGGTATAGCTTCTTAGCACCTTTTATCATAATGACGTGTTAAAAAACAAAACAGTACATTTATTTATGAATAATAAATAAACTAGGTAGTAAAAGCTTCCAAGTTTCATAATAAAATTGCAGTTAAGAACTACAATAAAAAGTGGGCTAGAACTTGTAGAAAAAATGCGAACCTGTTGGGGGTTTTGCCTAAAAATATTAATACATATTAGCCACAAATTTTACAATGACAAGTTAAGGCTTTGGACTTGTTTAGGCTGCAGAGGAAATTTTTTTTGAAAAAGTCAACCATTCGATCCTTATTAGGATCACAAGGATTTACATACCGAATTTAGTGGCTCGAGCTTTTTTTAAAGAAAGAATATCAAAATTGAGTATTCTGAGCGTATTTAAAAAAATTATGTACACTTTTAGGGTACTGAGGAAATCTGAGGAATCAAAAACTTGTTGCTTATTAGTCTCATATGGATTTGCATACCAAATTTGGTAGCTCTAGCATGCTTATTAATGAAAGAAAGTTAAATTGTTTTGGCGCATTTAAGAAAAATTCTTTAATCGTTTGAGAGCAGGGGAAATTTTTTGAGGAAAAAATTATGTACACTTTTAGGGTACTGAGGAAATTTTTTAGAAAAAATCAAAAACTTGTTGCTTATTAGGCTCACAAGGATTTGCATACCAAATTTGGGAGCTCTAGCATGCTTATTAATGAAAGAAAGTTATATTGTTTTGGCGCATTTAAGAAAAATTCTTTAATCCTTTGAGAGCAGGGGAAATTTTTTGAGGAAATACCAACTACTCGTTGCTTATTAGGCTCACAAGGATTTGCATACCAAATTTGGTAGCTCTAGCTTCTTTACGAATGAAAGAAAGTTAGTTTTGCGCATTTAAGAACATTTTTTTAATCGTTTGAGAGCAGGTGAAATTTTTTGAGGAAAAATCAACTACTCGTTGCTTATTAGGCTCACAAGGAATTACATACCAAATTTGGTGGCTCTAGCTTGTTTATTAATGAAAGAAAGTAAAATTGTTTTGGCGCATTTAAGAAAAATTATGTACTCGTTTGAGAGCAGAGGAAATTTTTTGAGAAAAAGTCAACAATTCGTTGCTTATTAGGCTCACAAGGATATACATATCACATTTAGTGGCTCTAGCTTGTGTAGCATTGAGAGAAAGTAAGATTCATGGTTTTTTCTTTTTGTTGTTTGTGAATTTTCGTCCAATATTAATTTAATTTTCATGCTGGGGCGTGCTCCGGAAAACGAACCCGAACATTTGATTCGGATTCGTTTTGAAACCGAATGTTTTGTTGCTAGGGGATCATCCATAAATTACGTGACGTTGATTTTCGTCAAATTTTTATATGGCTCTTGTCTTGAAAAATTTCCCTTGTAATAGGATTATCATAGTCATAGATAATATTCCTCGATAGGTGGTAAAGCTGTGCTAACAATGAGCAAAGGAAATATGAGTAGAAATTTCGGAATTGGGAGCACGCAAAAACGAATCCGAATAAAATTGTTTGTTTTGTTTTGTTTTTTTCGTTTTCCGGAGCACGGCTATTTTGTATTTTTGTAGACTCTGAGTAAAGCGTTATTATCGTAAAACTGTGCTAAATCTCCATCGGGTGGCTTTGTTCAAACCGTGAAAATTTCCTAAGGGAAAACAAGACAACGACAAGAATCAACTATTTTGCTATCTTTAGCACTTTTGGTCTCTGAGGCCAAGGAAATGGCTCAATCGTACTCAAGATGATATAAGCATTGGTATAAAGTCAAGTATGCTTGACTCCATGTGCACAGACCACAACACTGCCATGACAACTCCTTGAACTTGCTGCCCACTCACCTCATCACGTCCGCTGCTCGAACTAGACAACTGCCAATTGAGCGCTGCTTTTGGTGGTGCTGGTGCTGCTAATTTGGTTGGCTTGCCCTTAGAGCTGGTTGAACTTTTGCGACTACTGGGACTATCTGTGCTGGAGCTGGACACTGCAGCTTGAGTACTACTACTGGCCGCAAAACCGTTCGAGTCCACGCTTTGGGATTGCAGTGGCAATTGCTCGTGCTGCTCTTGTGTAGGGGACGACGACTGCTCCGTAGTTGGGACAATATTAATGCTGGGCGTGCTGCTGCTAGTGGCCGGAGCTATTGCTGGCGCCAAGTGGCTGCTAGAGGCAGCGCTTCCATTGCTGCTGATGCTACCGCGTTGTGTTTTCAAACAAAGTCCAGTGGATAAGGGTTCTGTTGTGGTAGACGTATAGGAGCCAGTGGGGGAAGACGTGTTGGGACAAGTGCTTTGCTCAAATGTACTACCTTCCTGTATGGTCAAAAGTTTGCTGCCGGATTCCTCAGTGATGGAATCGCGCCTGTAAGAGAGTTGGGCAAATCAATTAATAATCAGCGTAAACAGTGTTAGAAAACGTAAAGCATATGTACAAAAGTGTTGTAAAAGCATGCAAATTTTGTATGGCTTGGAACCAAAATGCAGCTAAAAAGTTGTGCGCTTATTTACCCGGTAAAGTAGAAGACATGGAACCAACGTTTGCTCCAAATTTGTTTAGATATATTTTTTTTTTGAACCTACCTGTCGCCATTATTACTACTCTGAGCCATTTCTTCTTCTTGTTTAACTTCATGTTGTTGTTGTTGTGGTTGTTGTGTTTGTGGTGATTGTTGTTGTTGTTGTAGCTGCGGCTGTTGTTGTGGTTGTTGCTGTTGTTGTTGTTGTTCTTGTTGTGCTTCACAAATCATGGCATTTGTAGTAGTAGTATTTGTTGTTGCTGAGGTAATTTGTATATCTTTAATCCTACGAAAAAAATTGTACACATAAAGAAAAAAAATAAAACAAAATGGCAAACAACAAACAAGAAACTTCACAAAAATATACTAAAAAAAAAAAAAAAATACGACAAACATGCATTAAGTTTGAAGTTCTTCGGAGATCAAGAAGAATCCTTACCAAACCACATTATAATCTACAACTCTCCAAGGCTTACTGCACAACATATTGTGGCCTTTAAGCGTTCAAGTTCTTATTTCTTTGCAAGTCTTTCCAAAAATGAGGCTTTTAATTCTAATTGTGACATTTTATTATTACAACAACAAGCCCTGATAATGTCCGATAAGATATTGTGCTTTGTTTACGTTGCTTTCACTGCAGATAAAGTTTTTAGCCTCTAGACGAAGGGAAGTAGCACTACAGCCAGCTGTACATATATTTATAAGCTTTTTAAAGAACTATAAAACTAATTAGAAGACTGTTTGACTATTAAGAAACATTTCGGCAGTGTAGCTTTTGAAAGATTGATGGGTTTCCCCAAAACATGTCTGGTAAAAAGCTGTTTAAACAAATAAATTGGGTGAATTTATGACCTGAATGCGAGTATTATGTGATGGTAGGTAAGTTATTCAAAAGTTGTATACCTTAGTGGTGCTTGGTACCTTAAGCGTCAACAATTCTTAAACACAAACAAAAGTTCACAAAATCGATAAAACTAGTTTTTTTTTGCGACTACTAGAACTCAAGTTTTTATTTAAGATTAGTTTCTGGAATATCATCTTCAATGACAAAACTTCATATAAAAGAAAAAAATACCAAAAGGGATATCCCCAGGGATTTGTTTTACATGAAATTTTGCCATTCCGTGCGAAAATTTTCGAACTGCGTATGGGCCTTTAAGCTACAAGATTATTATAAATTCAAATCTGGACTATGCTCGTTGATCATCTCCGAGTCTGGAATCTAATCAGTTAATTAATCGACAGGACTATCGAAACTGCTGTTTGACAGCATAACTTCGACTTTAATATTTACTCACAAGGCGATTTGCCATAAGAAGGGCAGCCAAGCTTAAAAAATAAGCTTTGTCAATTAAAAAAATATGTGCCCTTATTTATTGGGTTTTCTTAATTTATTTACTATTCCATATAATTTTCGATCATCTATGAGTTCGGAAACTAGAGCTGTTAAAATATCAATAGAACTATCGGCACTACAAAAAGATTATTGAAACTATCGCAGAGTACTAGCATCGATTGTTTGACAGCATTTCAATATTCGTTTTAAGCTTTCAAGTTGTTATTTTAAATTCAATTCTGGAATATGAACCAACTCGATCTCCCACTCTTGAACTTAGAGGTGTAAAACAACTGACAGCACTATCGATATAACAAAGTATGGCCATTAAACTATCGAAAATCAATGATAATCAAGATTAGACCTTTTTTTAAGTAATTTCATTTTGTCGATTCCCAGATTTGCCGAACATACAAAAGGAATCTGTATATACTCTATATTTATAAGGTCAAGATAAGATTTGATCATTAAACGAAAATATTATCACTTTTGCTTAAAACTTCGTAAATTCGTATGGACAGCTAAATCTTCAAGAGTCTAAAAGAGAGCGAAAAAAAATTTACAAACAGTGCTGCTTTAAAAAATTCATGGTTTCTTGACTAGAGAACAATAGGCTGAGTTTGGAAAATAATAAAAGAAATAGATAAAAAAAAAAGGAAAAGCCCAAACATCAGACAACTACGTTAATAAGAAAGAACTGGTGTTGAACTCTAAAAAAAGTGTATATAGGGTGGGCTGCCTGTTGGTTTGGTGAACCAACGAATGTTTTTATATGAAAATTTTCCAGTAAAAAAGTTCATATAACCGTTTTCCACCTAACAAAAATTCATATGAACGTTTTGACGTTTCACCCAGTTTTTGCTGGTAAAATTTATATAAAAGTATACAGTAAAAAATAAACGTTTTCCAGTTAAAAAAGTTCATATGAAAGTTTTACAGTAAGAAAGTTCTTATGAAAGTTTTACAGTAAAAAAGTTCTTATGAAAGTTTTCCAGTAAAAAAGTTCTTATGAACGTTTTTGAGTAAAAAAAAGTTCTTATGAACGTTTTCCAGTTAAAAAAGTTCTTATGAACGTTTTCCAGTTAAAAATGTTCATATGAAAGTTTTACAGTAAAAAAGTTCTTCGGAACGTTTTTCATTAAAAAAGTTCTTCTGAACATTTTTCAGTAAAAAGATCTTTTGAAAGTTTTACAGTAAAAAAGTTCTTATGAAAGTTTTTCAGTAAAAAAGTTCTTATGAACGTTTTCCAGTAAAAAAGTTCTTTTGAACGTTTTTCAGTAAAAAAGTTCTTATAAACGTTTTTCAGTAAAAAAGGTATGAACGTTTTTAACTAAAAAGTTCGTGTGATCGTTTTTAAGTAAAACGGTTTATATGAACGTTTTCAAGCAAAAAAGTACATATGAATGTTTTCCTGTAACAAAATTCTTATGAACGTTTGCAAGTAAAAAAGTTCATATGAACGGTTTTAGCTAAAAAAAAGTTCACGTGCTCGTTTTCAAGTAAAGCAGTTGCAGCAAAAAAGTTCATATAAACAAGTTCAAGTAAAAAAGTTCATATAAACAAGTTCAAGTAAAAAAGTTCATATAAACGTTTTCGAGTAAAAAAGTTATCTCAACGTTTTCCAGCAAATAAAAGTTAATATGAACATTTTGAAGTACACATAAACTTAGTAGTATGCCCAAAATTACCTGAAAATGACTACATATGTATGAGAGCGTTGAAGCGTACAATAATGACGAATAAAAATATAACAATAGTCTTCAATTACTTTGGATATCATAAAATACCTAACTTTGTTAGTCAAAACAAATATTTTTCGCAGCAGCTCCCAAGCAACGCAACTTTATATAATAGGTATCTGGCTCTTAAAAGTGATCCAACAGTTCAGTAGTCACACAAATAATATATATAGAAAAAAACAAACATTTCCTACATCAGCCAGCAGCTGATAAGTTCCAGTTTCAGTAGCTACATATAGGTATATATAGTTAAGTATTATATAGTATATTGCTTATATACAACATCTGGCAAATTCAATTATTGGTACAAATAAAATGACCTTATCAGCAGCTGAGTAAAATGTTCATAGAGCAACCCGAACAAGTTCATGGAACACGGAAAAACTTGTATATTAAAAGATGAACACCCGACGCTCTCGATAGGTAAAGGTAAAAAAAAATGCACCGAATTGTTTAAAAAAAAAAGAGATGTTAATTCTGTGTAAATTAGCAAGTATAATTTGTGCAAAAATAAAAAATTTGTTTAAAGAGATTAGAACCTCTGATAGGCATGTGCGAGTTGTTTTGTTTGCTGTGAGAATTTTTTGTACTTGATAGAGCAAAACATGTTAATGCTCCGAAATAAACAACTTTTATAAAGCCATTAAACAGAATGGTTTATTATACATATACAAGAATTTTTGGGGTTCCATAAAATGGAACAAAAAAGTACGTTGAACCAGAAGATCTTTTAATGAAAATTTTGATATTTGTATTCAAACTGGCATGAAATGCTACTTAAAAATAAAAGCTGGCATTTTTTTTTTATTTGAAAGTGGCATAATGCCATTAAAAAATAAAATAAAGTAAAATATTAAATATTAGATTTTAACAAGGTAAAGAAAAATGTAAAAAATCGTAAATCGAAAAAGATAATTATGTTGACTCAGTTTTTTTTAACTAAAAAATTCAAAACCTAAAACATTTTTCAAACTGTCTATTTGCAAAAATAAGATTTTAAAAGATGGCGTACGTTAAAGTCGGGTGCAAACGACTTTGGGATACCCTGTACCACTGCTTGCAATAAAATCCGGTAAATTGCTTAAGAACACCAAAAGACATTTGATTGCCAAATTAGATTATGATACCTTCATAAACAACCAAAAACCAGACGAATTTTTAATCAACAACTTTTTTTCGACCGATCGGCCCTATGCGAGCTATATGATATAGTCAACCGATTTTGATAAAATTTGGTAGTGTTGAAGATCTCTAAAAAACTTCTGAATGCCAAATTTGGTTACAATATCTTCACAAACAAATCAAACACAACGAATTTTGTGCAAAAAACGTTTTTTTGACCGATTGGCCCTATGGGAGCTATATGATATAGGCAACCGATTTTGATAAAATTTGGTAGTGTTGAAAATCTCTTAAAAATTTCTGAATGCCAAATTTGGTTACAATATCTTTACAAACAAACGAAACACAACGAATTTTTTACAAAAATGGTTTTTTTGACCGATCTGCCCTATGGGAGCTATTATTGTATAGTCAACCGATTTTGATCAAATTTGGTACAGTGCTTGGGAACTCTAAAAAACTATTAAGTGCCGAATTTGGTTACGATATCTTCATAAACAACCGAATTATCCATCTAAAACTTTTTGTTTTTTTCGAGGTCCTCTGAAACACCCCTATGGGAGCTATATAATATAACCCCGATATCAAAAAAATAAAATAAACTTGTCTCCCCTGACATAATAGCGCATCTAATCTGAAAATTTGGTTGCTCTAGCTCTTACCATCTCTGAGATCTAGGCGTTCATACAGACAGACGGACAGACGGACATGGGTATATCGACTTCTCTAGTCACCCTGATCATACTTTAAGTAACTTTGGGGGGTCTCCGACGTCTCGTTCTTTTGGGATTTTTAGAAAAACAAATACAAAATGCTAAAGAAATCTTTATAATACACGTAGCTTTGTACTCCTTATCCCAAAAAAGAAAATCGAATATAATCGGTTAACTAGTTTTCTTAGCAAAGTATTTCTTAATAATTTAAACGAGATCATTATTAATCAATTTTAAGTTATTTTAATTCGCGATAAACCAAAAAATTGTTAATATATGCCATATTTTATGGTATTTAAATACTTATACTTTTTGCGTACTTCCTTTTTAAGGCAATTGGTAAAAAAAATATTTGTTTCCAAGAAGAAGCGGAAAAATTAGAACTTCGAATGGAATCGCTATCGAACCACCTAAAATTTTTATTTATTTATTTGCACCAGTAAGATAAAGATTTCGAAGAAGGAAGGATAATAGAAACTTGAATAGCCTTGAGTACTCCGAAAATCAAATTTCGGAAAAGTTTTTTAAAGTTGTTTTCTCAGGGGCCCGGTGTAATTACTGTCGTACTTACAGAAGACAATGATTCAAGCGAAAGGTGTAATAGAGAGGCTGGTATTTTCTCTCTACGGCCCTACTTGCTATAATATATAAAAACATAGATTTTTCTCTAAAATGGAAAAAAGTTTTTGGTGAGGGGCGACCGCCAATAGAAGCGAGCATTTATAATTATTTTATTCATAATCTTATATAGATTTGGCTGACTTTAAACAATTTAAGTAAAATATTTTAGAAATAAGTTAAATATGTGATATATCACTAAGGACTACCTAGTCTATGTGTGACTCCCCCCAGGGGTCAACCGGTACTACCCAAATATGTGATATTGTCTGCTCATGTTGTTAAAAAAGTGAAACCGGTAAAAGCTGTGTATATAGGATTTTTTATTTGAAATTATCACACACATTTTCAAATATTTCACATATAAAAAAACAGATTTAAAATGATCAACAATTTCTGAAGATCTTAAATTCTCAAGAAACCTTCATAACAAAGCAGATTGTATATCCGAAAATACCTTAAAATCGACTAAATCAATGGACTAAGATTAGTTATTATAGCCATTTGGAAAGAAAGATACACGTCTTTGCTCCGGAAAACAAAAACGAAAATCACAAAATTTTGTTCGTTTTCGTTTTTGCATGCTTCCAATTCTACATTTTTTACCGTCGCGACGTTTTCTTCTCTTTAGCTTGACACCTTTCGTTCCAAATTTTTTATGCAAGACATGAACCATTTTTTATGCAAGACATGCACCATGTTTGTGTTTTCGAGTGCCGACTGCTGTATCACTTTTCAATGATAAATAGTTTTTCAGAGTTTCGATAACTCTAAGTTTGATAGAAAAAAAGATATTTTGAAAAAACCGTACCAACTTATAATTCCAGGTTTTTCCAACGAATATTTAGTTTTAGACTTAGAACAGTGTGCCAGACAATCCGTGAAACAATCATTAATTCATAATTTTTTTTTCAGCAGACGTCGTTTTTAAGCCTTCGTTTACTATACTATCAATAAATATCATAGAATCTAAGAATATCAAAAAATATGCAAAAAATATTGGAGCTTAATTTTAATTTTTCTTGCAACAAAAGTAGTCGTATTAAAACCACATAAAAAATTCGTTTTGGTGAAATTGGAAGCACCAAACTTGTGGTTTCAAAACGAACGAATAAGTTTTTAAGTTATACTTCATTCATAAGCTTAAAAGATTTCCGCAAATGCTTAAAAATTGCAGAATAATTCTTTGAAAAAAATTTACTAAATTAGGTGAATCCGCAAAATGTACGAATTTAGTTGTTTAGAAAGTGAAAACGATAACATGTAAAAAATTTTTGCTTTAAGGCCCATACGCAGTTCGAAAAATTTCATAAGGAATGACAAAACTTCATATAAAAAAAAAAAAAGTCCCATTTGGAATAAAAATATTTAAAAAAATTTCACATATGGTAACAATCGAAATTAAAGAACTGAAATTCTCAAAAAATCTATATTTTAGAGATTTTCTTTAAATTGACTCAATAAATGACTTGTTGTTATAAACAAAGACATCAAATTTTTTTAATGGTGCTTCAAATTCTTTACAATTTTTTTCTAAATAAAAAAAGTGAAAACGTAAACAGGTTTGTCTGCAGAAATTTTTGTCTGAAATCATCGAAAAATATTTTAAAATGCTTCATATAAAAAACAGATTTAAAAGCAAAAAAGAACTCAGAAAAAATCGCAAGGCTAAAACAGATATACATATTTTAGAAAAACAAAATACCTTTAAAATGACTAAATAAATGGACTATGACTAAATATTGTAACCACTTTAAACGAAATTCCAGACAAAAAACTTTGTCACTTTTATTGGAAGCTTAATTGCCGCTTGACCTATGCCTTGTAATAATAATATATAGGTATATATACATATGCATGAATTTGCAAATCTTGAATAGATTGCTGTAATTAAATCAATTACAAACTAACTGCATGTATGTAACTAATAACTATAACTATATAGTATAACTAAAATCAAGTATATACTACAACTACATATAATAATATACAATAGAAGATTATTATCAGTAAAGTCAATTGATAGAAAATGCCAACTGGCATAATAATAAGCTGCATATTTATTGGACTTAACATACAAAACGTGTCTATGAGTAAGTAATAAAAAAAAAACAACTCTGGGCTATGGAAATATTTTTACCGTTAGCAATCATAACAACTTCAAGACGGCAAAAAATTAATGGAAAATAAAACAACAAACAAAAAAAAAAAAACTAAATCAGTTAATGTAGCGAAAAATCAATAAAAACAATTATTTTTCGATGTTGGCTTGGTTTTTTATTTTGTTTTATTTTACGCTTTTGTTATTGTTGTTTCTCTTATTCCTTTTGTTGTCATCATGAAAAGCGTATTGCGAAAAACAATGTTCATGATGATGATGACGAAATATAAACACAACACAAATAAACTTTTTATTTTTCAATTAAAATTATTCTTTAACACATTTTTAGTTACAAAATGTCATTTTTTGAAACAATATGTCACACAACGTTTTGCTCTTAATTAAGCATTTAATTAATTGTCCTTCTGCTGCCACATATTGTCTCATTTCCACACGCAATCTCTGGCGGGGCGCGCACGTCATGCCAGTCCAACGTTTGAATTTGCACTCAAACAATGCCAGCAAAAATTGAGTCTAGTCGCAGTCGTCATCGTCGTGTTCCGAACTGGCCCGTGGCACACTGAGCGAAATCGCAAGTGGGAAAAGTCACAACACAAGCAAGTGAGCCGGCTACAGCCGACTATAATATACCCTAATCTAGCTTCTTGTGTGGTTACACTTTTTTAAGTTACTTTTTACTTCAAAACTAATCATTCCTCTAGTTCCTTTTCAATTAGAAACTTGTCGTTCCTCTAGTTCTTTTTTACCAGGAAACTAATCGTCTGCTAAGAAACTAATCGTGTCCTTAGTTCTTTTCACCCAGTCACTAATTTACTTTTCACTTCAAAACTAATTGTTCCTCTAGTTCCTTTTCAATTAGAAACTTGTCGTTCCTCTAGTTCTTTTTTAACCTGAAAACTAATCGTCTGCTTAGAAACTAATCGTGTTCTTAGTTCTTTTCACCCAGTCACTAATTTACTTTTCACTTCAAAACTAATCGTTCCTCTAGTTCCTTTTCAATTAGAAACTTGTCGTTCCTCTAGTTCTTTTTTACCAGGAAACTAATCGTCTGCTTAGAAACTAATCGTGTTCTTAGTTCTTTTCACCCAGTCACTAATTTACTTTTCACTTCAAAACTAATCGTTCCTCTAGTTCCTTTTCAATTAGAAACTTGTCGTTCCTCTAGTTCTTTTTTACCAGGAAACTAATCGTCTGCTTAGAAACTAATCGTGTTCTTAGTTCTTTTCACCCAGTCACTAATTTACTTTTCACTTCAAAACTAATTGTTCCTCTAGTTCCTTTTCAATTAGAAACTTATCGTTCTTCTAGTTCTTTTTTACCAGCAAACTAATCGTCTGCTAAGAAACTAATCGTGTCCTTAGTTCTTTTCAGCCAGACACTAATTTACTTTTCACTTCAAAACTAATTGTTCCTCTAGTTCCTTTTCAATTAGAAACTTATCGTTCTTCTAGTTCTTTTTTACCAGCAAAATAATCGTCTGCTAAGAAACTAATCGTGTCCTTAGTTCTTTTCCCCCAGTCACTAATTTACTTTTCATTTCGAAACTAATCGTTCCTCTAATTCCTTTTCAATAAGAAACTTGTCGTTCCTCTAGTTATTTTTTACCTAAAAACTAATCGTCTGCTTAGAAACTAATCGTGTCCGCAGTCTTTTTTTTACCCAGTCACTAATTTAGTTTTCACTTCAGGAACGATTGTTCCTCTAGTTCCTTTTCAATTAGAAACTTGTCGTTCTTCTAGTTCTTTTTTACCAGCAAACTAATCGTCTGCTAAGAAACTAATCGTGTACTTAGTTCTTTTCAGCCAGACACTAATCGCTCCATTCGCTTTTTTCAACTTAGAAACTAATCCTTTCTCCAGCTCCTTTTTGCTTGCAAATTAATCGTTTTGCAATTAAAAACTACTCGTTCGCTTAGTTAATTTTCAATTTCTTCCTCAAATCCTTTACACTTGGCATCTAATCGTTTGCTTTATTTATTTTCACCAAAAACTAATAGTTTGCTTAGTAAATATTAACAAAAAAAACTAATCGTTTACTTAAGTGTCCTTTTTTCTTAAGAACTTATCGTTCACTTAGTTCTTTATTACTTAGAAACAAATCGTTGCTCAGTTACTTTTAAAGTAGAAGCTCATCGTTTTTTAATTAAAAACTAATCGTTCGCTTAGTTCGTTTTCAATTTTAAAGTTCTTCCTCAAATTGTTTTCACTTAGAAACTAATCGTTCCCTTTGTATATTTTCAATAAAAAAAACTAATCGTTTGCTTAGATACTTTTTTTTAATACAAACTAATCGTTCAGTTCGAATCATTACTTAAGAACTAATTGTTCCCTTTGTTCAATTTAGAAACAAATTAGTGCTGAGTTACTTTTATAGTAGAAACTAATTGTTCTCTTGGTTCTTTTTTACGTGAGAGCTAATCGTTTGCCTGTTTTTTTTTCGTTCCATTTTTTTTATTTCACTTAGAATATACACTTTAATTTCTTTCCACTCGCGTTCACTTAGTTTCTTTTTACGTAAGAATTATCGTTCAATAAGCAACTTCTCAGTTAGAAACCCTTACTTCCCTTTCACCTAGAAACTAATTGTTCGCTTGGTTTCTTTTCACTTAAAAACTAATCGTTTTCTAATTTTTTTGCTTTTAACTCGAAACTAATAGTTCCCTCAGTTCCTTTTTAACTAAGAACTATATTTTCTTTCTACTTAGAAACTAATCGTTCCTTTATCTTCTCAGTTTACTTAGCCTAGTTCTTTGACCTTTTTGGCGTTCACGATTCGTTCGCCTACCATAATTGGCGCCAATGACACATAGGCCAAAAACCATTGGTAAGTACAGTCAGACTTGCCTAAGACTAGTCCTCTATAACGAATTTCTGTACAACGAATAATCTATATAAAAAACAAATATTATGCTTTATAAAAGATTTAAGCACTCTTCCACAAAAAATCATATTACTGGCCACCTCCCATATAAATAGAAAATGACTATTTGTATGTTTCTCGTAGACCGAAAGAGCTGGGAGCATTATGTTATGCATCGAGTGCTTATTGTAGAGGTCATACTTTTTTCAACATTGGTCAATATTTTCCCCAAAAAATTTGGTGTTTTAGTTCACATTTTTTACAAAAACATATACCTATATTTTACTACCCATGCGTGAGTATAATTTTGAAATTTGGAACTTTTCTGCCTACAAGCTCATTAAAAAATAATCTATGAAGACGTGGACTTAGATATTTTTTTATTTGGACAAAATCTTCTTGTGCCCGGGTGAATTTCGCGTAAAAAGTTAAAACTAAAACATCAAAGTGCCTTAAAATCTGATGGAAAATTTAGAAAAAAAATCATCCTACAGTGTATGCCATAATCGGTCTCTACCGACTGTGCCAAACCACTTTTATATTAGCACTGACTTAATATAACCCTTGCCCTTTAAATATAGGGTATACCAACAACAAACAATAATAAACACAAAACGAACTGAAAGACTTTTGTTTGTTGTAGAGCGTGCGCCATCTAAACTCTACGACTCTTCTACATTCGGCAATGACGTTGCATGACATACGCTTCACTGAGTCTTGTTTAAATTATAAGAGGGGCTGGAAATGGGAGTTTTTCAAAGTATTATGCAAATAAGAGTTTTATATGGTATGTGTATACACAAATATTGTTATTTACAACGATATATGGGCAGCTGTTTTGTAATCGATTTGTAAACTTGGCTGCAAGTGAAAGGAATTAAGTTAGCTTCTACAGCACAGATGGAAATGTCTAAGCAATCTAGTTGTAGTTGGCTGGAAATTAATATGCGTGCCCAGTCGTTAGGAGTATTAAATTTCTTAAGGAAAACTAAACTGTCAAAGCATTTGTCTTCCCAAGAAATTCGTACGATTATTCAAAAAATTTTAATGGGTATGCTCAATTTGTAGAATTTTCGAAGCATTTATTTTTATGGTTCTACAGAATTTTATTTTAGGACTATCGATATTTGATTAACAGCACTGTTACCGCCTAAAAAGTTTCCTTTTTACCTGCATATAGCGCCTGTAAAATTTAAAGACGATCCGAAAGTATAGGTCAAAGTTCATAATTTTCACTTTTTCCGTTTTTGACTGTATTGTTCCACATAGACTTTAAAAACTTATTTCCAAACAAACAAATTATGGTTCAGAAAGTCTCATATCTATCAAAACATAATTTAAAAAAAATATAGAGTCGTCCTGAATAAATTTGATAAGCTCTAAAATTGATTAAATTAATCAATTACACTAGTTTAAAATTTTTTAAAAATTTTGGTATCCTCAACCTGTAAAATGACATGCTAAAACCGAAATTTTTTCATGATAAGGGCTTCGAGAATTTGCGACAAAACCGTTTTTCGAAATTAGAAAAAAAAAAAAAAAAAAAGTGCCTCGTCTTAACAGCAAATATCTCTGGATGTACGAAACTGATTTCGAAAATTTTTTTACTTGACTGTAGATAATTGAATTACCCATCGATTATATTTGGAACATGTTTTTGTCGCTATTTATGCATTCATATGAAATTTTCAGAAATTATTTACCTATTTTCGGAACCATTAAAAAATTCTTTCGGATCGTCTTTAAATTTGACAAAAAAAAAATTTTTTTTTAAATTTGCCATACTATTGGTGGCCACCCTAATGTTCATCTGTTCCTTCATAACTACGAAACCATTTATCATAACTCAACACGTGAGGTATCGTTGGAAGCGTCTAGATCGCCCGCTGGCGATCATGAATAATCAAAAAAATGAATGAAACAGAATTCTTACAGAATTTCACACAATCCCATCTCTAGTTTATACTACTCAGTCAGAAATCACACTGTAAAAAAAAGTTTAAACCCGTCACAGAATTTTTTTTCTGTATCCAACAAATATACATACATTTATTGAAAAACTCATTAAAGGAATATCTTAATTTTGTTAACCTAGAAAGTAGACTTTCATATTTTTTACTTATTTTCGTTGAGCTAAAAATCGTGTATCGTTAGATTCTTACTCAAAATAGAAGTCTTTTGTCTACCGAAATGCAAATATTCGATGGTAAAAGTGAGCACTCCACATTATATATCTCTTTGTAAGTCATAAGCACATAAGCTTTATATAAGTATGCAAATTAATCCACTTGAAGCTTATTAAACATTAACTGCCATCCATATCAAATGGAACACAACAGGAACTATTTTTAACAAGCTGAGTTAGAATGGAAAGTTTTGCGCTAAAATTTCATTAGCTACGCTTAAAAGTTAATGGAACTATTAAGTACCCTACATTTCGGATAGCACAATTTTTGGGATAACTGCTCGCTGCTGGTATTCTTAAATTTTTTGAAACATTTTCTAAACTATTAAAGTGATTTAATCAAATAGTTTTAAGATGTTTTAAACAATAACTAAATTTCCCTAAAATTTTAAGCTCGTTCCTTTTACAGACAAATGTGATGGTAACTATTGTATAGGGTGTTTTTTAAGCTGGAATTTTTTTTTTCGAAATTCGACTAATTTATTGGTGATTTTTTCTATGCTCATAATTTAACTCATTTTTGGAATAATTGACAGAAAACGAGGAATGGAGAAAGCAATGTCAGCCTCCTTGTCTGAAGCTGTTTGCGTATAGCCTGTATCTTGAAGCCCAAAAAAAAAACTACGATCATGACAGGTCAAAATGTGTTTCAGGTCTGACGATAGGAATTTCGATCCTGGTATTAAACGTTTACGCATGGAAACTATAGTATACAAATTTTGTTGATGCTTAGGGTGACGGGGACCTTTAGGAAGATATCTTCACTTCTTCACTTGCATTTGTTTTTTTTTCTAAGAAAAGATTCTGGATCTTACAATTTTGTTTTCTTTGCCGCTTATGTGCATTGAAATCAAAACTGTTCGAACTAAATCGACTTTTGGTTCAAGAAATAGTTACAATTCATTTCCTCAAAATTTATTGAAATCTAGAGAATAAAAGTTAGAGCGATTAAAATGGTATAGTCGGGAATGCCCCAAAGAAACTTATTTTTGCTTGTTTTTACTTATGTACATAACTTTATATACATGGTGGTGCATCTAGTAATTGGAATTTAAGGAAGTAACAGATATTTAGTAAAATCCTCGTACATTTACGAAATGGCGCGCTATTTGCTTGAAGAAAGTTGGGTAATATTAAACTCCAAAGTGGTGAGTAACCAACTGAAAAAAAGATGGCGTACGTAAAAGTCGGCCGCGGACGACTTTGGGATACCCTGTACCACTAGTTGCAATTAAGTCCGAATTATTGCTTAAGCACTCTTAAAGACAATTGATTGCCAAATTTGGTTACAATATCTTCACAAACAAACGAAATACAACGAATTTTGAGCAAAAAACCATTTTTTGACCGATTGGTCCTAAGGAAGCTATATGATATAGTCAGCCGATTTTGATTAAATTTGATACAGTGTTTGGGAACTATAAAAAACTTCCCAGTGCCAAATTTGGTAGCTATAACTTCATAAACAAACGAAATACAACGAATTTTGTTCAAAAAACCTTTTTTCGACCGATCGGCCCTATGGGAGCTATATGATATAGTCAACCGATTTCGATCAAATTTGGTACGGATCAAATTTGGGAACTATAAAAAACTTCCGAGTGCCAAATTTGGTAACGATAACTTCATAAACAAACAAAAAAAAATTTCCTGCAAAAAACGTTTATTTGAAAGATCTGCCCTATGGATCGACTATATGATATAGTCAGCCGATTTTGATTAAATTTGGTACAGTTTTTGGGAACTATAAAAAACTTTTGAGTCCCAAATTTGGTTACGATATCTTCATAAACAAACGAATTATTTATGTAATACTTTTGGGGTTTTCCGAGGTCCTACGAAACACCCTATGGGAGCTATATAATATATCCCCGATATCAAAAATATAAAATAAACTTGCATCCTCTGACATAATAACGCATCTAATCTGAAAATTTGGTTGCTCTAGCTCTTACCATCTCTGAGATCTAGGCCTTCATACAGACAGACAGACGGACAGACGGTCAGCCGATTTTGATTAAATTTGGTAGTGTTTGGAAACTATAGAAGTCCTAGGAAACACCCCTATGGGAGCTATATAATACAACCCCGATATCAAAAAAATAAAATAAACTTGTCTCCCGTAGGATAATAACGTATCTAATCTGAATGTTTGGTTGCTCTAGCTCTTACCATCTCTGAGATCTGGGCGTTCATACAGACGGACGGTCAGACGGACATAGATATATCCACTTCTCTAGTCACCCTGATCATACTTTAGTTAACTTTGGGAGGTCTCCGACGTCTCCTTCTGTATGTTACATACATTTTCGGCTTGCACGAACTTAATATACCATTTGTACCATACGATACAGAATATAAATATGTCTGTATCTTTTTTTCAATCCAGCTTAAAAAATGGTAAAACGCTTTAAAAACGCCAAAAGCGCAATATTTGCCAATTTATTTAAAAACGCTATTATATATTTATAAAGTGCTTCCCAATTCGGAAAATAATTTGTAGAATGTGCTGGAAGACTTTCCAAATTTTATGCAAACAAGTCGTTTACTATTTGCATTGGCAAATCGATAGCCCAGCTACGTTATAGGTAAGTCACTTGAGTCCTTTAATTATTTAAATCCTTAAGCACTTTTACTTAGGTCAAACGGTAGTCATTTTTACCTAAGGAAAACATCTATCGATTTCTTTATCAGTGCTGCGCAGCGTACCGGCAAGCTCCAATGACATGCTCTAATAAAATTCTATAGATAAATACAATGCATATATATACTAGGCTGGTGGTACCTACTAGAAAATTGGAATTGGACGACTATGACTATATGGATAGCCGCAAAAACGTAAAGAACTATCAGAGCTAACTACACACATGCATTAGCGGCATAAGTATAAGTTTCTTTTTATAAAAATTTTAAGAAAACAACATGCAATATGTCTTGGCATGCAAACCAGCCTACATTAAATCTTATATAGTTGGAGTAATAAAGTAGTTAAGAACTGGTAAGACAGCTTTCATAAAGGCTGTCAGATTCGAAAGGATTGATATTCTTAAACTGATGCATCCTTTATAAAAGCTGCCTAAGCTTTGAGTAAACAACTTACATGGGCGTTGAATTTAGGCTGGCAGTGCGTTTATGTCGCTGTTGGGATGTTGCTGTTGTTGTTGCTGCTGCAGCTGACGACGACGACAAAGAACTGGGCCTGAAGCTGCCAAAATAATTTTGTGCAGTGGCCAAAGATTTGGGCAATGCACCTTGACTGGAAGATTTGCACAAGGCCACAAAACGTGTAGCAGAGGATGTAGCTGCTGTGCTGGCAGAAGCAATTGATGCTAATGATGAACTCGACGACGACGATGATGATGATGGCGTTGACTTTTGTTGTAGTTGCTGCTGTTGTTGTTGTTGGTTTCTATGTTGCCGCTGCTGTGTAACAAAATGCATGACAACGGGCCAGTAGCCGCAAAAATTGTCATTAATTTGCACAAACACAATAATAATATTAATTTATTTCGAGCGTACAGCAATTATTTGCGTTGTAGTTTGTGGACTATTCTCTCTGCTGCTGCGACGCTACTGACGTCTGCGCTAGTTTCTTTTTAATTTTATAGTTTTTCATAGTCAAAAACGCGGCGACAACTAGCGCTGGCTTGTGCAAAGTTTTTAAGTTTATAAATTTGTTTGTTCAAATGCAATATTATTTAATTTTTAATGAGATTCGTAAATAAATTCTCTTGTGTTCTTTATAAATCAGACCATTTTCTGGCTCTCTTTTTTTTTTGCATAAAAGGTATAACTGCAGAAGGGCTGCCAAGCCTTTCAACAACTTGTGTGCAGCGCTTAAATTAGCTTAGCACAGCACTGCCTTAATATTTATAAAATAGTTTTTAAAGTTTTTAATTTGTTTATTATATATTTAGCTGCTTTTGTGTGCATTTTCTGTGATTAATTTGTGCAGCTAAAATGTATGTATTTACTGCAGCAGCATGGCAACTCTTGGCAACAGCTGTGCGCGCAGTGCCAACTTTTTTGTTATATGCCAAGTTGGCAGCACCAAAAATACCAAACCTGCTCAAAACTTTAAATTTAAGCATATTTAAACGTTTTTTTGAATGAAAATTATAAAATTTATTTAAGTAACAACTCTTGCACACTTTTAATAAATAAAACAAACTTTATTGCATTAATATCACAAGCAAATTACAATACATAACACATATTTTGTTGCTTTACAAAAAGGTTTCCTCCGCTAAACGCAGCTGTTGCGGCGCATTTATCCAAACCAATGTTATTGCAGGCGCTGTAAATAACAAATATTTTAGTTTATATTTATGAAAGCACATTTATAAGCTGTTTAACATTAAAATGCATATTTTAATATGTTGCACTTGTATTAGGCAATAGTACATTAAAATACACTGCAATAAATACTCAAGCTGTAAAACCGTTTGGTGTCAGTACAAGACTAGAATTTCCGCTTTTGAGTAAACCGCGCACTAGAGCCAAGTCGTCGGGAGTTAGTGACCAGCCTGTTAATTGGCCCACAGATTGCAGCTCCGGGCAGCTGTCCATAAGTATCTGTAAGTAAGTTTAAGCATTTAAGTAGCTTCATTATTGTATATTTGCAATCTCTTACCTCCACAGCTTGCACAGTCAAATCCGGCGCTAGTGTAAACCAAATATCCTCCAACACATTGAAATCGTGTTGCATGAATACGCTGTGAAAAATTTAAAAGGGTTCAACAAATATTAAACACTCGAAAATATGAATACTTGTACTTAAGTAGAGGCTGCAAGACCCGCCCATACACGTTATCCGTATATTTTTACGAAGCTATCCAGACGACCAAGCGAAACTTTAAATCAAACCCTAAACAAGAGCAGCTCTCAAACTAAAAAGTTTTGGTTCAAATCCATATACAAATTATGAATCTCCAATATGGAGACATCAATGTTTGATGGTCAGAGACAGTTCCCCACATAAATATAGTGCATATAGGCACAACCTGAAGACGATTGAAGACCCATTCTGTGTCTGAACAAGACAGGAGAAATGCTCCATGCTGTCGGATAGCCAGGCTGCGATTCAGGCCCGGAATTCAGCCATCACAACCTCTAAAATGGTGGAACAAAGCAGATTGAGCCTCACCACCGTAAGCGAAAGGCATAACGTTACTCTAATCTGGGTCCCGGGACACAGAAATATAGATGGAAACGAAAAGGCCGACGAACTGGCAAGAAATGGATCTGCCATGAGTGAGGCTCTTGCGGAACCGGCGTTCACACCACTTAACGTGGTCAAGAGAAACATCAATACAAAATACCTTCAGATAGCGGGTTGTAGATGGAATTGTCTTGTAACATGCAGGACTAGTAGATCCCTATGGCTTAGATACAACCTCAAACAAACAACATCGCTGATAAACAGGAATAGAAAAGACACCTCTAGACTGATGGCGGCCAAACTGAGGCTTTTCCACAATATCCACTGTCACAGTTGTAACCAGCCAGAAGAAAAAGAAACCGTTCTTCATTTCCTAGGAAAGCCGCTTTTCAATGGACTGGGGGAGCTGGCGGAAATAAACATCAACGACCTCCAGAGGTTCCTTAACCGCACGGACTGGATCTAACCGAGCTGTCTACACAAACAACCAAGGAAACGAGGATGTGGCAACATATGGTGCGAAAGCGCTAGTTGGACTCATCGACTGAGCCACCACTTCAACCAACCAACCAACCAGGCCGGTCGAGAGTGGAGTGGAACGTGGGAGTCCTCCGGGCCTGGAGTTTTCAAAAGGCATTCGAAAAACGCCATGAACATTCAAATTTTATGATAAAAACTTGGGGTGCGACGATAGTCAGCATCGGATTCTTGATTTTCTCTAGACGGCCCTGCCTAGCACCATATGAACTCGATCCCACGCACCGAAAAAAAATTTCAAAATATTGCAGCCCTGATTTATCAGCTACCTAATAATATCTTCATCCGTCAGATCCACTGTGTCCACAGCTAAGCGCTTCAGATACGTTGAGACGCACAAGAACGCCTTCAGCGCACTATTCATAATGCTGCAACTGAGTATCTCCAGACCTTCCAGCTGCTGAAAACTTGTTTGTCCTGGCGCAAAGGTCAAACTATCTATCATATAGCAGTCCAAGTCTATTAACGCAGGGCACAAACGCGCTAGTTTGCTGATATCCAAATTTCCAGTGCCCTTGATCATAGTGAGATGCCGTAGATTACGTCCAATTGGTCGTTCCAGCAGTGGCAGCAATTCAGATACAATAAATCTATAAATCTTTAGCTTGCGTAAATTTTTAGTATGCAATGCTCTTAGGCAACCCGTTTTGGGCGAGTCTAAATATAAAGTCTCCAAACGTGGACAGGTGGACATAATCACATGAAGTGTAGGCTCATCTGTGGCGGTGTCATGTATGTACTTTAAACTGCACTTAAAATGTGTGTCTATATTATCGTATATAAATTTCAGCGCAGCGCCCACAAAGGAGTAAGTAGAGAGAGTTTCCACGCGCGTGCAGTGTTCCAGTATAAGCGCTATATCCGAGTAACAGATGTTTTCCTCACCAGGCATGCCCACATCCACGACTGTAAGCGTTGAAGCGCAAACGCCTTTACTTAAATGGTCTATGCCAATTTCGGTTATATCCGTTTCCCCCGATATGTCCAGTATTTGCATGCGCGGACAGCACTTGGATATTTCCTCTAAAAGCTGATCATTGGCTATGTAAGGCACATAGAGCTTGGTCAATTGTTTGCAGCTACGCACTATGGCATACATATAATGCATGTGCTCCTCCTTGACCCAGATGCCTTTAAGATTCAGCACGCGCAGACCTGCGCCCTGTGCAGCTATAACCTGCAAGATCTTTTCATAGTAGCTGAAGGGAAAGACCTCGGTTACTAGAAACGTAACACCACAATTGAGCAACATTTGCAGACAAGTAAAGCGCATATTAGCATCCAAATAATCCGAGCTAAGTATTACGCGCAGCAAATCCTGATAAATGTTTGGCGTGGCGCCCAAATTCGTCAGATACTCGTTAAGATCTACCATAACTATGTTGATGTCCAGCTGCACATCGGGTGCATATTGTGCATAGCTTATGGTGGAGACCAATAAATTGGCCAGCTCCGCGAGAGCGCTATCGCTGAGCGTGCGCACGCTGCACTTTTTCGACATCTTTGCGAGAGTATTGGATTTGTTTTGGTAAACAAACGTGGAAGAGAATCTCTTTCTCTAGCTATGGCGCATTAGTAAACATTCGCAACTGCTTTGAAATATTTAATTAATTGTTTTCGCTACTTTGGCGAGCTGTTACATCACTTGGCATAGAATTTTTTCAAAATTAATATTCACTTGAAATTATTAAGATATGGTTAAGATTGCACAAGGAATAGTTTTTTCACTAGATTTGGGTTTGCATATAAAGGCAATATTTGTGGCATAAAAATAGCTTTAGTTCCTAAATTTTTTAGATACATATATGCTATAATTCCGTAGCTATAAACAACAAATGCGCGTTTGTTGTATACGTTTCGATGGCGCGGCGGAGACTAAAGAACTATTTTCGTACGGGACGCCAAAAAGTGTTTGTTTTGAAGAATATTCAAAATACAAGGAGGCGGCGTTATCGACTTGCTAAGACCCTACACATCAAAGATTTTGATAGTAATAGAAAACTTAATGGAAGCTTCAGACTTGTCATGACCAACTAATTACAAAGAAAAGAAGATACCATAGGTCATAAAAAATTATACAGGTAACGCCTAAGAATAACTTAATTTTAAGATGGCCATAGAATAAGGTGTCCGACGCTACTCGATTAACACCGTAGGAAATAAATGGGGTTATCAGGATAATAGTATTAGCAGTGAAGCTATAAGTCCAATTATTATTATTATTAAGCCTTGTTCGGCGTCAAAAGATTGCGAACTGCCTCTATGTTGGGCATAAGCTATCCACAAGTAGTCTCCATTGTCTTCTTCGTAGAGCGGTATCCCTGAGCTCGATGATATTAGCATATCGCCTGCTGCCACGTTCCTCGCTGGTGTTAATCTCGCTCAGGACTGATCGTCTCCAGGTAATTTTGTGGGTTGTTTTTCAAGAACATATAGTTGATGTCGATCGCAATATGTGGCCGATCCAGCCGAACTTCCTTCTTCGAATTTCTATGTTGATGTCCAACATGCCAGTTCTTGACCACAGTTCTTTATTTGGTATTCGGTTTGGCCAAAATATTTGCAAAATCTTACGAAGACATCGGTTGACATAGCTGCGTATTTTCTGCCGGACTTGTTCTGTAACGAACCACGTTTCGCAGCCATAAAGGAGCACGGACAAGACACAAGATTTAAAGATCTAGATTTTGGTTTGGATACTATAACAATTCGATGACCAGATCTTATTTAGTCGGGAAAAGGCAACGATTGATTTTTTGATTCTTGCAGTTACATCTGTCATTGTGCCTCCGCTAGGTGTTATTGAGCTTCCCAAATATTGGAATTCATAGACTCTTTCAATTTGTCGGTCATACAACTTTAAGGGCTCTTCTGACGTCGCATCGATTCGCATTTCTTTTGTCTTGGTCACGTTAATTGGTAGACCAACCTTTGCTGATTCGAGAGATAGATCCTCTAGCTTTTTTTGCATGTCACCATGTCTATGCGAAAGGTCGTACTTGTCGTCTGCATAGTCGAGTGATTCCAGTCTTACTGTAGGGTCCAGTGGGTTCCATATGATACCCCTAGGTTTGTCAAGCGTTGCATGCCTTGTAACTGCATCAATAACTATGAGAATATTAGCGGCGACAGTAGGCAGCCTTGCCTTACTCCCGAAATTGTTGTGAATGGTTCTGACACTTTGCCGTCATGAATCATTGAGCATTTGAAACCTTCATACTAGCTGCGTTTGATCAAAGATATAATTTTTTCAGGTGTTCCGATGTTTTTGAGTTCATCCCAAATGCATTCTCTGTCAATGGAGTCGAATGCTTTTTCGTAATCAACAAATACTGGGTACAACGGCGATTGCATCTCTACTGATTGCTCAATGATTAGACCGTCCCGGTCTAAATCCAGCTTGCTCGTTACGCAGTATTTTATTGACACGCTCAATCATGCGCTCCAAGATGATTTTCATGAGTACTTTTAAATAGGGCGCATAGAATCGTAATTCATGTCCAGTTATTGCAATTCGTGGCATCACCCTTTTTTGAAAGTTTAACGATGTTGCCTTGCAAGCAATCATATGGGAAAACCTCATTGTTCCAGACGTCTGCCAACAGGGGTTGCAGGGTATTCGCGAATAGGTGTGGGACTGCCTTCAGCAGCAATAGAGTCAGCGCCTGCAGCCTTGTTGCTTTTGAGCGTCTTTATGGCCGCGACAATTTCCCTTGTGGCGTTGTCCTAATTGGCAAGGGTAATATGTTATTTTCATACGTTGGTTGAATCCCATCTCTCTGAATGTTAAGTATGTTACAGAAGTGTTCTTTCCAGCGTCTTAGTTATTCTTCTGCATTAATTAAGAGTCTGCCGTCACTGCTTCTAATCGGCCTGGAGGTTGGTGGTTTCCCTCTGGCGATTCGCCTAGTGATGTCGTATAGGTCTTTCATGTTGTGCGACCCTGCAGCATTTTCTGCATCAGTTGGCAAATTGTCTAGGTGTTCTCTTTTGTCTTCTCTGATTGAAAGTTTAAGTCCAATAGGGTATAGTATACATTCCTAGTGTTGCAGTGCAGTACGCCCCCAATAATATTTCTAATTTAGTAGAAGTCTTGAAAAACTCATTGATGCCTTAAAGTGAGTGCGTCAGGTATTAACAAAAGATCCTTGATCAATCAAAACTTCCTTCTATTCATACAAATTTAATTCCTTATTTCGATTTCGACCAGCTATGATGCACTTTCTAAGACATCCGTTTTCAAAACTTCTTTACATAAAAATCTTACAACCATGTACACACATAAAGTTTTAATTTTACTTAAGTTTGTAATACTAATATAATTAAAGCAATAAATCATATTTATAGTTGCGCTAAAAGCGTTATGTGCACTTAAACTTTAAACTGAAAATGACATTGCAATACTACTAATAAAAAGAGAGATTTCTGGCAAATAGCTTAAGAGTGTGCTCCACTATGGCTGCAAGTAGCTGGGCAACTTCATGCGCATAAAGAGCCAAGTGGTAAAGAACGAAACCAATATGAATATAAAGCCCATGGCGGTCAGCAATAGACGATTGAGATTTGTTTTGCCAGGTGTATGAGTTTGATCCATTATAATAAAACCCAAGCCGCCAATGGTAAACAGAAAACTGCTGGCCAGACCTTCCATTATATATTGTCCATTGACGCGATAAGGCATAAAGGCCACGGGACGAGAATGTCCATGTTCGTCCACCGTAGCGCCCACGCTTGGTGGTTCTACTATGACGTCATAGATAATACCTAAAATTATAGGTTTTTTAAAGACTGCAATTTTATATATATAATAATGTACATACCTCCAGTAACCAGAAAATAGGAAAGCAATACCACCGAAAACATGGCCATGGGCGAGGGCGTAGGTATAGATAAACGCCTCACCTTGATATTGGGCGGCACTAATATATGATAAGGCAGGCCGTACAGCGTTTCAATCATGTTTATAAAGGTTTTTAAACTAGTTAAACTATTAAAACACACAAATAATTAGTTTAAACTAAAAAGCAACAGCCGGCAAATAGTTTTTGTTGACGTGCGTTTTTAGTGATGTGAGAGCTGGCAAGCTTGCGGCAAAAAAACGTTGCTGCCAACTTGCGCAAATATCGATAGCAAGCCAGTCGACTATATCGATAGTATTATAGCTGTTTTGACAAAATTGTAAATTCCGCATTAACTCAACAAAATAAATAAAATTGGCAAATTAAAAGTATGGCAGATGCCAGCGCAGTTAGGCTCAGTGAAGCAGGTAAGCTTTAAAAGCGGCTTACAACAAAAAGTCGTTAAATCAAACGCGTTTATAGGTAATGCGTCGAATATAGAGAAAAAGGTTCATAGCCTGGCTGATGTAGCTGTTTGGCAGCGTTCCCGCGCCTATCATGACCTTATTGGTTACATCAATGGCACCAGCTCCGCCATACAAGGCATACGCACTACCGATGAGATGTATGAATCGGATGTGCTGCGTAAGTTTCTAAAAATATTTGATACGCTGGAAAGCTTGGTGGAGCGGCATCCACCGTTGGACCAGCCGCAAAGATTTGGCAATATGGCTTACCGCGACTGGTCACAGGATATGCAGCAGCATATGTCAGAATTGTTGTCACAGTCATTACCCGAGCACAAGCATAAGTATTTGCATGAATTGCAGCAATATTTGATAGAGTCCTTTGGCAATGCCACACGCATAGATTATGGCACGGGACATGAGCTATCCTTTTTGTTTTTTCTGTGCGCACTGTTCAAGGCGGAAATTTTTATGGAGCAGGATATTGTTGCTGCCGCGCTGCGTTTATTTCATCGATATTTGGAGTTTGTGCGGCAGTTACAGCGCACTTATAATATGGAACCTGCCGGCAGTCAGGGCGTTTGGTCGCTGGACGACTATCAGTTTGTGCCCTTTGTTTGGGGCAGCGCACAATTGGCGGGTAAGTTACAGCAACAGCAACTCAACACTGACTATATGTGCACGCTTGTTTATTTTTAGTAAAAAGTCCCTTTGATCCGGTCAAGTTTGTAGACAAGCAGGTGATAAGTGACTACAAAGATCATTACATGTTCATCAGCTGCATTGACTATATCTGCAAGGTTAAGACTGGCCACTTTGGCGAGCATTCAAATCAATTGTGGAGCATTTCAGCTGTACCTTCCTGGACTAAAATCAATGCGGGTCTGGTCAAAATGTATCAAAAAGAGGCAAGTCTGGCACTGTTCACTTTAAAACTTAGTTTTCTAAGCCAACTTTTTTTTTGTACAATTCAGATACTCTCCAAGTTTCCTGTCATTCAGCATGTTTATTTTGGCGAGCTTATGTCTTTTGACATAGTAGCACCTGGCACCACACTTACGAATGCACGCCTCGGTCAAGCTGCAGCGCCGCCCTCTAAACGCATTTGCATCTCGGCGCCCACACCTCCGCCGCTATTAGTGGCACCACCGCCACCACCGGCAGAGACAGCGGCTGTCGATTTAAATGTAGGTGATTCCAGCAGCGAAAGCAGCGATAGTAGTGTAGTCATGTGTTGTACACCACGCAAGGATTCAAGCGCCGAGGGCGCAAATATATGCAGCGATAAGCCGGATAATGCTGCTGATGTATGTAAAACTGTTAAACAGTAACCAAACTGAACATAACTTAAAAATGGAAATCTGTGAAATTAAATCCTGTGTATTAAAGTGTTTGATTTGGAAAAATTCGCTAAATTATATTTGTGTGTATGTGTATGTATATTGTAAGAGTTTTGCATTTGGGCTGTGCTGCAGTTTGGCAGTGACTGTGCTTTGCTAAGTCTTAAGGTTTGAGCGGAACTGTGTGTATTTGAGAATCATTATAAGTTTAACAAGCCTCTAGAACAGTTTGAAAAAAATCTATTAATTACAAATATTGCCAATATTTTAATGTTTCAATGTTAATGTTTTACAATAAATATATTTTCCAAGCTTAAAATTGTCACTTAAATAAATCGGGTCTTTATGTTGAATAGTACAAAATCGTGAACGGGTATACATACATTAGTGGATGAGGCGTTATTAAACGAGTTTTAAATTTTTATATAAATATATACGCCAATTAAAAATGTAATAATATATATATATAATATTATATATATTATAATATATAATAGGAACGACGCGAGAAAAATTTTATTTCATATTTTTTTATAGAGAGATTGGAAAATGATCTATATTTGGGTATGATTTTTTTTATTGGTGGTCAATGGGCAAGGGGGTATGGTGAGGGAACAAAATTTTACTCATTGTGTCAAATCTTGCTCACCATTTTTATATCCCCGGGACCTTTCTCTGAATCTAAACCGGTTTTGAATAAAAAGAATTGCCAAATAAAGTCTAAAACTAACGCAGTATATAAAAGATTCATCGAATTTATATACCCGCTTCGAACTTTAAAATCAATAAAAACTAAATAAATTAAAAAAAAATTGTAATATGAAGTGCCGCGGGTTCTGGGTGTCTTGGTTTCAGAACCCCTTTTAATACATAACTTTCTCTGAAGCACTCAATCAGAAATCATGCTGAGTATAAAATTTGGAACCCATCCTGAACTTTTCTATGATACTGTTAGCCTTTTTTTGATGTGGTTAGATTGGCGGCATAGACCAAGATATACTATAGTCAGATTTCAAAAATCGTTCAAAAATAAACACAATTTGTTTTATTGTTGTTAAAAACCTACTTAAATAAGTGAATTTGCATTTTTTTTAAATAAATAAAATCAATTTTAATTTCTTTTTTAAGATGGCTTACGACATCAAAAAGGCATAAAGTCATCTTGGTCAAATAAGTGTGACCTTTTTCGAAAGCATGTTAAAAAATAAATGAAATAGTTTTTACCTTTTTTTTAGGAGGGCATACCAAAAAAAAAAAATAAATGAGAAAGCATCTTAAGTACAGACCAAGCTTTGGTCAAATAAGTGTGACCAAATTTTTCGAAAAACGCATAGAAGGCATAACGTCATCTTGGTCCTATAAGTGTGACCTTTTTTGCAAAACTTTTAAAAAATAAATGAAATAGTTTTTAAATTTTTTTAGGAGGGCTTTCCAGTACAAAATATAAATATAAAAGCATCTCAAGTCTAGACCAAGATTTAGTCAAACAAGTGTGTCCAAAGTTTTTGAAAAACTTTAAAAAATAAAATTGTTTTTTCCTCGTTCCTAGGATGGCGTACCACATCATCATGTAAATTTTAAATAAAATTGTTAAATAATAAAATAATATTCTTGTTACGTTTAGGAAGCTTACTAGATCAACAAAACCGCGTTCCAGGTACCGCCCGATATATAGACAAATTAATGTGGCTAAAGGCTGTGAATAATAAATAAAAACAAATAAAATGGTTATTTTTTCATTTTTAGGAGGCTTACCAGATCAAAAATAAACTGTACTGGGCCCAATAAATATACATATTAGTGTGACCAGATTTATCGAGAGCTTAAAAAATAATTAAAATGCAAATTTTAGGAATCTTCCGAGTAAAGCCCGATAAATAGACAAATTGGCGTGACCAACTTTTCTAAAGTTTTTTATAAAATAAATAAAATGCTAATTTAAAATAAATATAATGGTTATTTTTCTCATTGTTAGGAGTATAAATAGATAAAAAAATACATCCCGAGTACAGATATAAACAAAATAGTGTGACCAAATTTTTTGAAAGTTGTTTACAAAAATAAATAAAATGGTTGTTTTTCTCATTCTTATGAGGCTTATTAGAACAAAAAAGGCATTCAGAGTACAGCCCAATATAGACAAATTGGTGTGACCAAATTTTCGAAAGTTGTTTAAAAAAATAAATAAAATGCTAATTTTTCTTATTCATAGGAGTCTTTCGAATACAGCCCAATATATACACAAATAAGTGTGTCCAAATTTTTTGAGTTGTTCAAAAAATACAATAGTTATTTTTCTCATTCTTTGGAGCAGTGATACATAAAAAAATACATTTCGAGTACAGACCGAGATATAAGCAAAATAGTGTGACCAAATTTTTTGACAGTTGTTTACAAAAATAAATAAAATGTCTATTTTTCTCAGTCTTATGAGGCTAATCAGAACAAACAAAGCATTCCGAGTACAGCCGGATTTATAGAAAAATTAGTATGACCAAATTTTTCGAAAGTTTACAAAATAAATACACATAATGTTTATTTTTTTTATTCTTAGGAGTCTTACCAGATCAAAAAAAAAACATTCCAAGTAAAGCCCGATAAATAGACAAATAAGTGTGACCAAATTTTTTCGAAAGCTGTTTAAAAAATACCTAAAATAGTTATTTTTCTCATTCTTGTGAGGCTTATCATAACAAAGAAATAACATTCCGACTACAGCCTGATATATAGACAAATTAGTGTGACCAAATTTTTCGAAAGTTGTTAAAAATATAAATATAATAGTTATTTTTCTCATTCTTTGGAGCATTAACAGATAAAAAAATACATCTCGAGTACAGGCCAAGATATAAAAAAAATACTGTGACCATATTTTTTCGAAAGCTGTTTAAAAAATACCTAAAATAGTTATTTTTCTCATTCTTATGAGGCTTATAAGAGCAAAGAAAAACCATTCCGAGTACAGTGTGACCAAATTTTTCGAAAGTTTACAAAATAAATATAATGGTTACTTTTCTCATTCTTAGGTGTCGTACCTGATCAAAAACAAAACATTCGAAGTAAAGCCCAATAAATAGACAAATAAGTGTGACCAAAATTTTTCGAAAACTGTTTAAAAAATACATCAAATAGTTATTTTTCTCATTCTTATGAGGCTTATCAGAACAAATAAAAAAATATTCCGAGTCTGTACTCGAAAAAATAGACAAATTAGTGTGACCAAATTTTTTGGTAAGTTGTTTAAAGAATAAGATGGGTTTTTTTTATACTTCTTGGGAGGCTTACCAGATTAAAAACAAAAAGCATCGCGAAAACAGCCTGAGAAATTGCCAAATTAGTGTGACCAAAATCTTTGGAAAATTTGAAAAAAAGTTGTTCTCGATAGAAACAAGACTTATTGTTTCTTTTACTTATTTGTTGTTGCAAGTATTTGTAGGTCATTGTACTCTTCGGAATGAGTACTTACTACCATAAAACTAATTGGCCAGTAGAGGAGCAACATTTCCTTTGAGAGCTTCAAAAGCAATAATGCAATTTTTACAATGCTTATGTATTACAATAAATTTGCACGCTTTGCAGCGGTTCCGATGCAGTTCCGCACTCGAAATTAGCATAAAAACCATATATGCCATACATTTCTGCATTTATTTCAATTTTTAATGCACAATTGTGGTAAAATCCTTTTCAAAAGGCTTACCAAGTGGCCACTTAAACGATTTCCTTAAACTCCCCTCCCCTCTGCCCAATTGTTTAACTTTTCCCATCACGATTTTTCCTGCCATAATTTGGAAATGTCATTACATCAACTGACAATGGGTTTTGATGATGACGAAATAAGCGCAAATTGTTGACAAGTTTTGCATATTAAAGTTCTGACTCGACATTTTAAATTGAAACAAATGTTGTGATAAAAAAAAAAAATAAAGACTTTATTATTAATCGATATGCTAAATGAGCCATGCAAATTTAAACTTATAGCATAAGTTGCAAAAAAAAAAAAATGAATAAAAAATAAATATAGTATAAAGTAAGACCATAAAAGTGGCTGGAAATATAAAAGCAAAAAAAATAAAAACAACCCAGCGCATAGCATAATCATTTATTTTCGACACATCATTTATCAAACCGTACTCCGGCAGCTGGCTATCCCGGAACTACGCCCCTTTGGGCGGCTGGGCTTTACTAGTTGGGAGCATTAAAAAGTTTTGCCAACGCATTTTGTGATTGAAGACTTGAGGAAAAAACATGTTTACGGAAAATGCTGCTAGTTTGGTTATGTAGAGTACCTACAGTATACATATATGTATTATTTTCGCAAGTCACTTTGAGGTGGGAACTGCATGTGTTTTTTTGCACAGTGCATATTCAAAATGGCTTGGTAATTGTAGCGTTCGGAAGAGGGCGTGGCAGGCTGCTTTGGATTTTAAGCATTTCTTTTATTATTGACTGGCGATGAATGGTTCTGAAAAATGTTTCTTTTGTTATTATGCGAATAAGTTTCTTGTTTTCAAAATAAAAAAAATAAACAAACTCATCAAAATAAGTTTTTGGGTCCGATTTTTCAAACTTTTTAAAAAAAACATCGAATAAATTGAAAATAATAAAATGGAAAAATCAGAAATTCGAATAATTTTTAAATTAAATTTTAAGGAATTATAAAAATAAGGATTTTTTAATAATGGCTACTCAATGCATCTTTACAGATCTCTTCCTCATGACAAATTTAAACTTTCTTAATTAAGATGTTTAGATGTCTACCAGTGTTGTCAACTACTCGCCACAAAAACAAAAAAAGTGAAAAGAAATATAAAAAGGGGGGAAAAAAAATTACAGAAAAACAGAACAAAAATATTGGCTTTTTACATATATTGTTTTTTGAAAACAATTTTTATGCGGCCTCGTCAATGATTATGATTTTTCTCAACTTATCTGAAGTTCACTTTTTTTTTCGTGATTTATTTCGTGATGTATTTCGTTTGTATATTTTTTTCGAACTATTTATACCCTGTACCTATAGGTACAAAGGGTATACTAGATTTGTGCAATGTATGTAACGGACAGAAGGAGGCGTGGCAGACCCCAAGTTCTTTATACCAAAATGCTTATCATAGCCTCGGGTAGCGATTGAGCCATGTCCGTCCGTCCGTCCGTCCGTCCGTCCGTCTGTCCGTCCGTATGAACGCCTAGATCTCGGAGACTATAAGAGCTAGAGACACGAAACTTTACCAGCTGGTGCGCATATTTCCTAAGCAGATGAAGTTTGTTGAATCATGTCAATATCTTTCCCCGTTCCCCCGCTGTAGATTTTCGCGGTTCTTAGCCACATCGTTTAATATTTTCATTTGAAATTTAACAGAGCGATGCGTTGTGGATACATGCATCTATGTGTAAAAAATGAACAAAATCGGACAAATACAACAGAAGTTATAGTCAAAAATGTGCAAATTTCACCTCCCCTTGCCAATAAACTGCGTCAATATTTGACTCTACGCAATTATGGCTACAAGTGACCTAGAATCACAATTTTTGGTAAGCTCATTCATGTGGCTCTAATGAACAAATCCACATCCAAATTTTATCGATGCGGTCCCCCCACCCCCCGCAATCGATTTACCGTGTTTTCTCCCACACTCCTCAACATATCAACTTGAAACTTACCCAATATAATTAAAATTCTTTGACGTAACTTTCGATTTTCATCAAAATCGGTATAAATTTACGGAACTTATAGGTATAAATATCGTTTTGCACCAAAAAAAAATAAATTCCAATTGGAAAGTTCTTAGATGGAATATGCAGGAAAAATTTTTTTGACACAAAAGGTACAGGGTATTCCACTGTCGGGCACCGCCTCGACTGTACCACATTTTTTTTAGAAATAATTTAAAATTTTTTTTCGATACTTATTGACCAATCTTCAAAATTTTAAAATTAAATAAAATGTAAAAATTTTTTCTTCGAGTAATTCACTGTTGAATTAGAATCGCGAAAAATTTGTTACAATTATATGAATAGCGACCAATCCGGAAAAGTGAAGAAAAAACATTATAAATATGGAACATGAGAATTTGAAACCTACAATTTAAAATAAAAATGTATCTGGTTATTACAATTGCAGATATTTGATGAAGAGAAAACTCTTTCTTTAAATCAAAAAAAAAAAAAAAAAAAAAAGTTTAGAAATCTGGAAGATGACTATTTCAAACCTACAATTTAAAATAAAAATATATTTTTGAAATATTTGTGATAAAATAAAAACAATTTTTTTTTTGTAAATCTACGAAATTAAATTTTTGCATTATCTCAAAATCTGTTTTAAAGAAAAATATCGATTTTATATTCTAAAGCCGACCCATTTTTTAACGGAATAAAAAAGTTGGGTATATTTTCCACTGTAAAGCATATAGATTTTCGGATAGGGGATTTTTGATATTTTTTTCCTTTAAAGAACCAGCGACACAGCTTTCATCTTTCACTCCAAGAAAATTTTAATCATTATCATAAAAAAAAATTTAAAAAATAAATGTTATTTTTTTAAATAGAAAGTTTTGACTAGAGATTTTTTTTTAATTTAAAACATTAAAAAAATAAAATAAATAAATTCAGTTTTTTGTTGTTTAATTTGTTTAATAATAATTGTTTGTATGGAAAAATAAAGCAAATAACCATTAACATGAAACAAATTAATTGTAAATTTTATTTAACAAAAAAATTGAACCAATATTGTTGATCAACAAACATTTTAAATCCGTTCCTTAGGGTATAACGTGGAAAATTAGTAAGTTAAATACTTTGTTTGGACTGTTGGGGCGTTACTTGGTTCCTAAATAGCTCACAATAGTACTGGAAGTATCGATGTATCGAAGTTAAAAATAGCGAAAATATCGATTGTGGCCAACATAGATGTTTCTCCAGCACTACTGCACTCATCAAATGGGTGTTTAGTATTGCTGGAGAAACATCGATGCTGGCCAACATACATATACATTAGGGCGGGTCAATTTGTATGGGGCCGAAAAAACCTTATGGGGCTCACTCGGATTTTGATTCTTTGGATAATTCTAAGCAAATTTGCTCAAGAAACTATGGGTCTAAAATGAATTTCGAGTCGCCCACTTTTTCAAAATAGGTTTTTTTCGACATATTCAAAAATCGACTTAGAAATTCATTGAAAAGGCCTAAAATCGATATTTTTTCTCTAGCTAAATGTGAATTTGGGGGTTTTTGGGGTCGAGGAATTCATTTTTGACATCTATTTTTAATTTTGGGTGCCGCCAGAGGGCGCTTTAGTGTTGGTTTTTGATTTTTTTCGGTTTTTTTTCTTGAAAATTTTGAAAAAGTGGGCGACTCGATATTCATTTTAGACCCATAGTTTCTTGGGCAAATTTGCTTAGAATTACCCAAAGAATCAAAATCCGAGTGAGCCCTTATACCGAAAAAAATTGACCCGCCCTAATATACATACATATATAGATATATAGATTTTACGTATTTGCAAAGTATAGAGGTTTCGGCATTCCTGTGATCGTATTCGCCTAAACAATTTGGAGGCGGCTGTGTAGATTATGTTTTTTGAAACCTTCGGTAGCGCATACCCAGGCCTGTCGGCAGGGCGGTGAAAACGGGAAGTTGCTCCCCCGAGTTCCGAAACTCTACCGTTAAATATTTAAATTTCCGAAGTTCTTCAGTTCAAGATCTAAATTCTGTGGAAAAAAAGAGTCGGTAGCATGGACCGCACACCTATTTTTCTCTTGATGTCCCCTGAGCATAGCTTTTGGGTCCGTCCTGTAAACAATACTCAATACTCAATACTATTCCAAAAAAATTACCTCCAGATTGATTTTTTTAATAAATTTCGACATTCTTTTTTTCCAGTAAACAAAGAAAGCTGAACAGAGCAAATCCCACTTTAAAGACAAGTTAACAGGCTAGAATTTTGATTTTAGAATTTCTCTATCTTTGCAGAGTAGACAATTTTCGTCACTCCAAACTTGCTTTTCATATATATATATTTTTTTTTTGTAATTGAAACTGAAATATTTGTGACATTTGGCAGCAGTAAATTAGCCAAGTCAAAAAGGGAAAAGTTAACGCACTTTGAACTTCAATCAATCCCAATTTGTTCGCCTGCTGCCACATGGTGCAATATGAACTCTATATATATGGATGGTTTACTATGTGCTATACGATGTTTGCGGTGTAGCTTGTTAATCCTTGTGTCCTTGCGTCAGCTAAACCAACCAGCATATGCTTTATTGTTGTTGGTTTAGTTTTAGCCCGTTCCCTTCATGTCTAACTCTGCCAGCATGTCGTTTTTGTTTCTGGATCTGACTCGGTTCTGGTCACTGCTGCGCTGAGCTCCACAGGACTGACAATGCGTTTTGGTAGCTTACAGCTGGCTTTGGTATTCATTATTTTCGCTTGTTTTTGGGCGTGTCCTTGTCAGTTGCGTCAGCTGGTGCAACATAATGGTGAAAACACCAAAATCCCAATCCAACAAACAAAGCAACCACAACAAAAATCAAACCCCCCAAAAAACAATGGCGTCGCTTAGTTTGAAGTTAATTTAAAAATTGTTATAGCAAGCCGGGAAGACTTTGGTAAGAGAATCCGTATAATGTCACAAAGTTATCAAGTTTGGATAACTTGCTATGTACTTGGGTCCAGTCAAACGAACTTGATCAAAAACTTTGCGTTGAAGGTAGAGTATACTTTACCTTGATATCCAGCCAACTAGGGTACGTTAGATTTGGACAATGTGTGTAGCAGGGCGGAAGCAGGCTGCCATGTCCGTCCGTCTGTCTGAACATGCAGATTTTAAGGATTATAAGAGTTAGGGATCCAAGAATTTTAGCAACAGATACGCATAATCACTTGTTATTTATGAAAAAAAAAATTTGGAAAAAGCCAGATCATCGATATATCGGGAACCAAAATACTTATATCGATCCCGAAATGTTCGATATTCAATATATCGGATCGCAATCGTATATCTGAAGTATGCAGAAATACAAATTTTTATTGGATTATGCATCTTGAACCTTACTGTGGCATTGGCAGACATACTAGACAGCCGCTAAGAGAAGAGAAAAGGTCCAGACGAGAAATGGACTGGACCGGCACGGCTGGCTTACGGCATGCCAAGCAACTCCTCGTCTCAAGAGGTTCAAGAAAATATCCCAACTGGGCAAGAATTCCCTTAGGATACTAACTGGGCTACTGAGGGGACATTGCAGACTCAGGAAACACAAGGTATCGTGAGCTCGAACACATGCTGGTTTTGTGAGATTGAGTAGGAAACCTCTCCACACAGAAGAAGGACAACCTTCCTCGGCAGGCATAGAGTATTGATATATGACACCACCAAACTAGACCCATCTCAAATAATTAAGTTTGTTGCAGATATAGGGCTAGTTGAGGATCCTACGGGTCGCAGTGCAGCATTCCCCACTAATATTATTATTATTATCGATATACCGAGAATCAAAATTTTTGTTTCGATCCCGAATATCGCATCGCAATCTCATATCTCAATTATCGCGAAATATATCGAGAACCTAAATATTTGTATCGATCCCGATATGTGCTATATTTAAAATATCGCATCGCAATCACATATATCTGGAATGCAGAAAGACACTTTCTGTCGTGAGCAATTTTTATCCGATCGTCAATATATCGAGAACCAAAATAACTATGTCGATCCCGATATGTTCGATATTTAATATATTTATTAAATTACTTACACTTATTTTTTCGTGAAAAATTATTATCGGATCGTCGATATATCGAGAACCAAAACATTTATATCAATCCCGACATGTCCGATATTCGCAATCGCATATCTATGGTATGCAGAAATACACTTTTTTTCGAGGCAATTTTTCATCGGATCGCGAAATATATCGACAATTAAAATATTTGTATCGATCCCGATATGTTCGCTATTGAAAATATCGCATCGCAATCACATATCTCTAGTATGCAGAAATACACTTTCTGTCGTGAAACATTTTTATCAGATCGTCAATATATTGAGAACCATAATAATTATGTCGATCCCGATATGTTCGATATTTAATATATCGGATGGCATATCTCTAGTATGCTCAAATACTTATTTTTTCGTGAAAAATTATTCTCGGATCGTCGATATATCGAGAACCAAAACATTTATATCGATCCCGATATGTCCGATTTTCAAAATATCGTATCGCAATCGCATATCTATAGTAAGCAGAAAGACACTTTTTTTCGATGCAATTTTTTATCGGATCGTCGATATATCGAGAACCAAAATTATTTATTTATTTATATAATTATAAATTAGAAGATAATTCTTAATTATAAAAAGGTAAGCCGGAGCATCGTAGGCCTTTTGAAAATATCGCATCGCAATCACATATCTCTAGTAAGCAGAAATACACTTTCTGTCGTGAACATTTTTTATCAGATCGTCGATATATCGAGAACCAAAATTGTTGTAACGATACCGATATGTTTGATATTCTAAATATCGGATGGCAGACGCATATCTCTAGTAGTGCTGGAGAAACATCGATGTTATATCGATGCATCGATGTATCGAAGCTAAAAATATCTATATATGTGTATGTTGGCCAACATCGATGTCTCTCCAGCACTACTAAACACCCATTTGTTGGCCAAAATCGATGTTTTCGCTATTTTTAACTTCGATACATCGATGCATCGATACTTCCAGCACTAATCTCTAGCATGCAGAAACACACTTTTTTTTTAAATTTTTTATCGGATCGTCGATATATTGAGAACAAAAATATTTGGGATCGATCGATATGTTCGATATTCAAACATCGCATATCGCTAGGATGCAGAAGTACACTTTTTACTTGAAAATTTGTACAGAGTATTCCACTGTTGAGCATTTTCTCAGCTGTATCACTTTTTTTTTTAGTTTTTGTAGTTTTTGCTTGACTTGTGGCCACAAGCTATTATTTTAGCCCCCACAAAAAGCCAAGCAACTTCAGCAACAACCCATAGACAATAACTAATTTTCGTAGTGCAAGTTTTTGTTTCCCCAACTTTTACTATATATGTTGCTTGCAAGTTTACGACAACTTTACGCAACTTATGCAAGGAGTAGTTTAAGGACGAGGGCGGCGGCAAAAACTCTTAAGTAGAGTATTTACGTGTTGGGGGCGCAGGTAAAAACTGCGACAGCGCTGCCAACGCGTGCAACGTAATCAAACATTGGCTCTTCCGGTTTGTGCAACACTTCAACTTGAAGTCGGCTTGAAAGTCTGCGAAAATTGCGTCTAAATGTGCTCCAAAGTAATTAGCTTTTCAGTCTCTACTATTTAGAGAGACAATGTTTAGGTGCAGAAGTTCACACATTGTTGACCATTTTGGCACGTTTTCCTATCCTAATTAATAAAGTCAGCCGGCAGTACCCAACTAGCAGCGCTATATTAAAGCCCACACACGTAAAGCCCATAAAAAGTCCAAAGTTATTAAAAAAAAAACACAAAAAAAAAAAACTAAGCACACGTGTGCCGCAAAACATTAAAGATCTCTGATGCGCCCGCATTTTGGCCTTAAGCCAAAGACCATATCGATGTTATCGTACATGATGTTAGTTTGCCCGGAGCGCACGGCTAATGCATTTGGCTCAGCTGTCTGTCCATCACAACACAGGAAGTAAGCAAAAAAAAAAAAAAGGAAGCGTACTACAAAGAAGAAAAAAACCAAGTGAAATAAAAACCTTTGGAAAACCTGCCTAAAAGTGGTACAGAAAGCAGCTATGGCGCTTGGCAGCCCTTGTTGCCCGGTTGGTTTTCATTGAACGCGAAAAGCTGAAATGCAATTTGCTCCGCACATTTCATGGCTGCTTCTTGACGGGTTTCTGGGCAAGCACACTGAGAGAAATAGTCAAACTATCAAATATGGCACTTGAGCAATATTCAAAGCAAAATATTATCTTTTTCTTTATCTTTTTTCCAAATTCTAAATAAATCAAATTAAAGGCATATCTAATACTTACATAGGAAGATTTTTCGTCGATTTTTTATGATTTTGATACGATTTTTAGCCGATTTTCATACGATTTTTAAGCGAGTTTTATAAGATTTTTGTACAATTTTTAGCCGATTTTTAGACGATTTTTAAAAGGTATTTATACGATTTTCAGCCGATTTTTTTTAAAGATTTTAAGCCGATTTTTAAACGATATTTACCCGATTTTTATTTGTTTTTTAAACGATTTTTAGCAGTAATTTGTACGATTTGTAAATGATTTTCATACGATTAAATGCATTTTATACGATTTTCAGCCGAATTTCATACGATTTTTAAGCGATTTTTATAAGATTTTAGAACGATTTTTAAACGATTTTAAGAAGCTATTTTTACGGTTTTCAGCCAACTTTTTTTACGATTTTAAGCAAATTTTTATACGATTTTTATACGATTTTTAAACGATATTTAGCCGATTTTTAAAGGATTTTTAAGCGATTTTTATAAGATTTTTATACAATTTTTAGCCGATTTTTAAAAGATTTTTAGAAGGTATTTATACGATTTTCAGCCTATTTTTTTTTAGATTTCAAGCCGATTTTTATAAGATTTTTTAAATGATATTTAGCCGATTTTTATTTGTTTTTTTTACACGATTTTTAGCAGTAATTTATACGATTTGTAAATGATTTTTATACGATTTTTAAATGCATTTTATACGACTTTCAGCCTAATTTTATACGATTTTTAAGCGATTTTTATAAGTTTTTTAACCGATTTTTAGAAGCTATTTTTACGATTTTAAGCCGTTTTTTATACGATTTTTAAACGATATTCGGCCGATTTTTATTTGTTTTTTAAACGATTTTTATACGATTTTTAAATGAATTTTATACGATTTTTAGCCGATTTTAGACGAATTACACTAGTTTACACGAAAAATGAACCTTCGTAAAAAAGCGTTTTTTAGGGTTATTTTGGGTTAAGAAACACGAAAATTACAACCTTTTTTTTTCTTAAGCACCACTTTCGAGATTTTTTCGAAAAACATGTTTTTGGGCACTTTTTTCAGTTATTCGTCAATATTTCGTGAACAAAATTTTGTATTGACATAAAAGACGATTAGATCGAAAGGTATTGCTGTGCTCTTTACAGTGATGTATGATATGTACAGATTTTTGAAGTTACAAGCAACCAAAGTCGAAAAAAAAAGTAATTTTCGACCATTTTACAAAATTAAAAATTTTTGGTTTGCTTTTATTAATGAAAAAATTTAAAAAAAATTTTGTTAAGCTTTAAGTTGAAAGAGAATTCTTTTACGAATCTTTTATGTCAATACAAAATTATGTTCACGAGATATAGACGAATAACTGAAAAAAGTGCCCAAAAACATGTTTTTCAAAAATATCTCGAAAACGGTGCTTAAGAAAAAAAAAAGTTTGCCATTTTCGTGTTTCTCGATCCCAAATTACCCTAAAAAAACACTTTTTTACGATGACCCTTAAATTTGTAAGCTAGTGTTATAGATTGATTTTTAAATAAAAAGTAACATAAAAAAAGTAAAATAAATTTTTAAATAGATTTTAAGACTATTGTCATTTACAGATTCGCATTTTTTTAGTTTGCTGCAATTTTTACATTATAAAATTATAAAATAAAAAATAAAAAAGTTATAAAAATTATGAATTATAAAAAAAAATTATAAAATAAAATAATGCATTCTGTAACTAAGAGTATGGCAAATAAAATAGACATATGAAATTTAATTAATAGTTTCTACAAATTAACAATTTATATTTTTAATTTTTTAAGTTTAAATAACAAATTACATTTTGTTTTTTGACTGTTTTTTAGCTAGAAAAGAAATTATAGGTCCCAAAAAAGTTTTTAAAATAAAAATTACGACATTACTTTTTTTTTGTGATTTTTATAATTAAAATTATTATTATTATTATTTTAAATTTTTTAAATAAAAATTTGGTCAATAATTTTTATTGTTGATTTTTATTATGAATATTGCAAAATTTCTCGATTTTTTAATACAAATTTTTATTTAACTATTATTACATGATTTTTATTTTTATGTAAAAAATAAAAGCTATTTTTCAATTTTAATGAAAAAAATCAAAAAATTATAATTATTACATAATTTTTATTTTAAATATTATTGTGTAAATCTGTAAATATGTATATAGTAATTTAAGCTCTATTACACACTAAATTTTATTTTTTGATCATAACCTAACTTTTATCGGTTGATTGCCAATAAAAAAATAAATATAAAAAAAAAAAAAAAATTCTAAATATTATAAGAGTTACGGTCCCTTCCGCAGCCACTTTCAAAAAGATGAAACCATAAATTTTAAAAAGTTATTCCCAGCCTTTTTTCCCTGACATTTTGTTTTATAGTTAAATGTTTTATTTTGGCCAAAATCTTACCGTTCACGCCTATAGTACGCTTAGAAGCGGCTACAGTTCTCCTTATACTTTGCTTTAGAGCCTCTTTAATAGATTTTGTCGATTTTAAAAATTGATGATGCGGATTCTTTCATAGGTAACTAAAAAGTTTTCCTAAAAAAGGTAACGAAAAACATTCTATGTAGAGACAAAAACAGAAAAAAATTTAACCACTTTGTCAAGCATCTGGTGGCACAAAGTTGCTTTTTTTCTCAGTGTAGTGCTCAAATAACTTCAACTACTACGACTACTATCGTGCCAAGTCATGTTTCCATGATGAAGTTTTGTGCCGTGGCTAATATTTTCAGATTTCTCAAAGTCCATGATGGTCTTTTTTTTTTTTCCTTGCCTTAACTTGCAAGATAAGGGAAAAAACTTGTACGGGAAATTCGTTCTCAGAGTTGCTTTTGGCCACAAGCGGAAATTAATACTAATGAGTGTAATTTTTTAAATGTAAGTAATTTTGTTTAATATATGATAAAATTACAAGAGTTGCATAACAAAAGGGCGTATACGTAATTTAATGTTTTAAAACTGTCTTAGACTTCGAAGGAACTCATTTTTTGTCGTTTTTTTTTTAAGTTGGCGTGCTTAAGCTTGATTTAAATCGTAATTTATTGGTAACACTTTTGCGTTTGTTGGGATTTTTCTTGAATCTTATGGAATTAAAATTATTTAATTTTTTGCACAAAGCTTATGTACTCCTTATTCATTTCACAGCGTACAAATGCAATAAACAATACTTTTTGCACCATGTATTTTTATTAAATATAAATTTAATTATAACTACGCCGGCAATATAATTAATGCTTTAAACGTGACGTATACGCAATATCAGAGATTTACGCTTAAATACTCCTTTGGCAATCTTTACCAACTTTTGCATTTAACGTACAGTCGTCGATATTTGAGTTTGATCGATAACAAACTTTTGCTTTTGGCTTTTAATGGCTTTCAATTAAGTTGGCAGTTTTTATATTAGTTGCATGAGTGGCACACGCACATTCTGCCAACTTTAATGCTTTTCAATTAAGTTGGCAGCTTTTATTTGTTAAGTAAGCTGCGTCTGGAATGCATTCAGCCGAAAAGAAAAAGAGATCCTAAAGAGATTGCTGATAAAACTGAATGTAAAAGCCAATGTAACAACGGTAACAAAACCCTTCAAATGTACATGGAATAGTTGTTGGAATTCCGCCGAGCACTGCAGCAATCACTCGATGCTGGCCGCATATTAAAAATTCTATTTGAAAATTTAAACCACACTGTTCCGTTTTTGTGCTGCTCTCTGACTGCTAAACGAGGGTAGGTTGAAAAGTAAGCAGCGTAGCCATCTTTGTTTTATTTTGATGATGGATCTCAAAGAGTCGGTCAACTATGCCACCCTTTGTGTTTTATTGGAGTTTATGGATCTTCGATTTTATTCGATTTCGGTTTTTAAAACAGAAGCTGAAAAAATCTACGGAATGCTCTTGGATGGATCTGTGAGCGGAACTACGTCTGTAGCATCCCAGCATTATTTTTTTCGAAAATGATAGAATGCATCTCGCATTCGGATTCAGCTAACCCAAAAAGATATGTATACATGATCTGACAGACGAAACCGAAAATCGATTTTTATTAAGTATGAAGGTTTTATTTTTCCCTGCTTTGTTTAGTTGAGCTTAATTCAAGGTACTGTACATTAATGCTGATAATCAATCTTTCCGGCATAACCGGTAAAAAAAATATTTCCAATATTTTCAAATAAAAAAACGTACTTGTACCCCTCATTGCAAAAATATACTTACTTATTTGTCAAAGGTTACGATATTTTCACAAACAAGCGAAAAACAGACGAATTTTGCACCAAAAACGTTTTTTGACCGATCCGTCCAATGGAGGCTATATGATACAGTCAACCGATTCTGATCAAATTTGGTACAGTGCTTGGGAACTAAAATACTTCCGAGTGCCAAATTGGGTAGCGATATCTTCATAAACAAAAGAATTATGCAAACTTTTTGTTTTTTTCGAGGTCCTCTGAAACACCCCTATGGGAGATATATAATAAAACCCCGATATCGAACAAATAAAATAAACTTGTCTCTCGTCGGATAGTAAGGGATCTTATCTGAAAGTTTAGTTGCTTTAGCACTTACATCTCTGAGGCGTTCATACAGACGGACTGACGGACATGGTTATATCGACTACTCTAGTGAACCTGATCATACTTTAGGTAACTTTGGGGGGCCTCCGACGTCTCCTTCTGTATGTTACATACATTTTCGGCTTGCACAAACTTAATATACTTTTTGTACCATACGGTACAGGGTATAATAAATTTTAAAGTTTTTATTAAACGCGATATCTCGAAAATGGCCTTAACATATTTTTCCAAAAAGACACAAAATGTAATGGATATGAGGAATCTGGACACTGCTTAAAGTCGACAACAAACGTGATCGAGAGTCTTAACTAGAAAACGAGTGGTTGTCGAGATTTTATGCCCATAAGGAGCAAATTTTGTCAGTTTAACTTTGGATTCTTCACAGCTTAGCCAAGACCAAGGAACAAACAAGCAGTGGGTTTTATTTTTAGGAATCTATACCGAAAAAGAATCAGTTGGGTGTGTGATTAAAACGCTTGCTTTTGCGATATACCAGACACAGGTGCGGATCCAGGATTTGGTCTTAGGGGGGGTTCTTTAATTCGAAGTGTATATATGTATATCAGAGCTCGCATTAGACTGTCAACACATTTTTCCAACTTTTGGGGGGTTCGGGACCCGAAAAGCCCCACCGTGGATCCGCCACTGCCCAGACATAATTCATATTCAATACCTTGAACAAGGCAGTGTGATAAACGAAAAATGTTATTCTTCCTCATTAGAAGCAAAGAAAAAGACAAATACGGGGGTCTCTTTTCCTAAGAAAAAGCAGGTCCACTGGTTCTTGGCGCTCACGTTTGCAGACCTCGATCATTTTACTTCACCAGATAGAGTCTCTTCTGACGAGTTGGTTAGCACTGAGCACATCTTATTGACACCTCTGCAGGTGGGACTACCCATCAAGCCTTTCCTTTTGGAGGGGGTAGAACATGTGATCCTCAAAACTGAAGATAGAAAAAAGCTTCAAGGAATAGCTTGATGAGCACCGCAGTACTGCAAGTGCTCCCCAAACAAGCACTCCTCCCTCTCACATTAATAATTAATGCGGGTTTAAGGTTGCAGTATTTCCCCACTAAATGGAAGATCAGGAGAGTGCCAATGTGATCCTTAAGCCTGAGAAACCAGAGCAAGACGTGCAGTCGTACCGGCCAATCTTCTCTCTTCAGTTCCTCTCTCTCGTTTGGTATAAAAAGTTTGGGTAAGACTAATCGCTTCTAGGCTTATTTAATATGGATCGTAGAAAGTTGTTCCTGGATTACCAATTCTTGTGGAGGACCGTGTTCTTAAAGCATTAGAATAGAAAGAACAGTGAAATGGGGTTCTTTTGGGCAATCGATAGTATATGGCATCCCCGACTACTGGCAAATTTATTGGCTGTCTGCGAATATGTACTGCTTTTTGTCCATTTACCTTAAAAAATCCTTGCCAAGTCCATAACCCAAACAACCTTAGCTCCTCGCACCAACTTTTTGTAGAATGCATGAGGGCGACAATCCTGTACCTAGCTAGACGCGATATGGGTTCACCCTGAAGAAGATAATTCTTCCCGCTTACGCTGACGATATCTACGTTATATACGAAGATTGTTGTAAGTTAGAAGCCGGAAGAATCTACATCAATAGAAGCAGTTCAGTAAATGTATGCTTCACATTACCACAGACAAAGGCAGCTAAATATTGGGTGGGTCATCTGTTTGTTTGTTTGTTAATTGCATTTTATTCGTATATTTTTGAACAAAGTTGAGCAAATCGTAATTTTCGATGACTTTTTTTTTGACGAAAATTCATCTGGCTGTTCTCCCATCCATTGAACGAAAAAGCGACGCTGATAATGGTCCGTGGACTTCAATTGTTGCGTCGTTTGAATCCTGTAAGCGTGTAAATGCAAATCCGCATGCAAAATTCGACGCGAAGTGGTTCTAGCAAGGTGTGATTCTTGCGAACGATGGCGCGTCGATATTCCCAGCGATTCGTCGACACTGGCCACAACTATTTGTTTTTTTTTCATAGTACGCCTTTACCACTTTTACGTGTTGTTCAGTTGTTAAACGATCCATGATTAAAATTGAGAAGTTTTGAACTTGACATATGGCGAAGAGCATCCACTATGGACGGCTATGTTCCAACAGATGACCCACCCTATATCTTGGCACCTTCGCCGTAAACGTCTTTCTGAAGATATGATATTTTAGATGAGGCTTAGTCAAACCGCTAGAGGATCGAAATCAAGCAGAATAGGGTGCTCCGCTTTATTACTGCACCAAATCACATTTTTCTTCGGAAGAGACAATGATAGGCTGATAGTGATCGAAATAAAAACATTGAAGAGGAGACTTGTATATATATAGCTTTTAGTCTGTCAAGGATTTTTTTTATCTTGGCTCCACGGTAACAAACACCAATAATCTCAGCCTGGAGATCAAGTGAACAATAACTCTTGCCAACAGGTGCTACTTTGGGCTCAGTAAGCAAATGAATAGTAGAGCCCTCTCTCTTCAGACAAAACTGACACTCTATAGGAGACTCATCCTTCCAGTCCTCTTATATGGCGCAGAGGCCTGGACGGTAACACAGTCGGATGCAGCTACCCTTGGGGTGTTCGAGAGAAAGATTCTACGCAAGATCTTCGGTCCCGTTTACGTTAGCGATAATTATCGTGCTCGATGGAACGATGAGCTGTATGAGCTATACGGCGATATTGACGTAGTAAAGGGAATAAGCATTCATCAAATTCGCTGGCTGGGTCGATGCGGTAGTTGCCGGTCAGCGGAGAAGGGGAAGACCACGGCTGCGTTTGCAGGACCAAGTGGCTGAAGCTTTGTCAGCCCCTGGTGTTATCAACTGGCGATGCAGAAGTGTCTGGAGGGAAATGTTGTACCTGGCTGAGACCCGTTAGGATTCCATTGGCCAGTTAAGAAGAAGACTAGACTTTCAACCGTTTTCTTGAAGACTGTCTAATTAAAGATATGTAAAAAATGACACTATGTGTACGGCCAAGTTGCCTCTGAAGTTTGTACAAATTGTGTTTACTTTTCAGCTTACCCTCGCAGTTCTTTTGTTGTTGTTGACATTTTTTTTTTGAAGGGTAATACTTTCAGCGACTGCAAAAGTTGCAATGTGTTGGAATTTTATGTGTTGTCTCGGTTTTATTTTTTGTAACCTTTTTTTATTTTACGTATTTTTTTTTTAGTTGGATAGTGCCATAGGGATATGGAATTACCCGTTACCGCTGCGTACAAAGAGACAGGGAGAGAGTTAGCCAAACGGCATTGAAATGCACAATTGTTGTCACCAGCTTGTGCTCTTTCTTGTGGTGCTTATTGTTGTTGTCGTCGATGTTGTTGTTGTCTATCTGTTAGCATGCTAAACATCCGGTTTCTGTGCAGTGCTGAGCTTCGCTCTATGTCGCTCAACTTCCGCTCGAATGGAGTGAAAAATAGCATTTCAGTGGGAACTGTGTAAGGTTTTTTTTTTTTTTTTTTGGGGTTTTTTTGCTTTTTTACTCCGTTTTACAGCAGATTGACAATATACACAAAAAAGTATTAAGACCCCGGGCAATATGTGGCACTTGCAGCTAAGTCTTGGGATATTTGAACTTAAAGTTATGAGGCAAGTTGAGTTGCTTTTTTGTATACACTTTAAAGCAGCGACTGGTACTTTGCGCTTTTAAGGAGGTTTGAGAAGCATGAAAGTAACGATGCTCAAGATTTATGGTCTTCCCTTGGTCAATATAGAGATAACACTGCAATTCTGTCTGTTTCTGCGGAATGCAGTTTGAAGAATCTGGGATAATCTCATATTTTTCTCAAGGTTCAATTAAGTAGTAGATCTGTACATAGTCGCGTACTAGTGTGAACGGCTTGCCTCGAAATTAAGTGTAGAATCACAAATAAAGTCGAGCTCACCATAATCTTTATTTCTCACTATTTTTAAAAATTCAATAGGGGTCATATGTTTTTTGAGCGCCCTCTTTAGAACACTTTGTGAGCTTTGCATGGTTTCGATTTTATTTTTTGTTGGCTTCTTCTCGTGGACAATTTTAGAACTCGACGCGGTATTTATCGGCAAGCTTTTTATTAAATTTTATTTCAAATGCCGAGGCGAGCGAAGCGACAAGGTGCAGAGTCCTTATAAAAATAAAATAAAAAAAAAAACAAAAATTTCAAATGAATCGAAAAATCTTTATTATCAATAGAAAGAACCGTTCTTGCCATTCACTTTTTAAAAATAATCCCTTTCAAATGTTGGCCGCAACTGCGCCGTAGCTCGTCCAGGCGGAGGTTCACATGGCAACTTGACAGTACTCCCGCGTAGTTTATCATAAAAACCTTATTGAAAAAAAAACCTCAAGATTGATGGCCCTTTACTTAATTTAATTTGTTTCGATATCAACTTTAGTCTTAGTATAAATTCTTTTTAGGAATACGGAAGTACGCTACGAATTTTTTTTTAGAAAAAATCTCTAATTTCAATTGTTTTTTAAAAACACAAATATTTAGTTCCTAATTAAAAATAGTCTTTTTTACATTCTACATCTACGATAATAACTATTTTTCTCACTCTTATTTTCAACACTTAGAAAAAAATATATTTTGATTTTTAAATCAAGCAAAAGAATTTTCTAAAATAATACACTGACGAAAAAATAATAAATTTCGCACAAAAAAGTAAACCTTGTGCTCTTAAAATAAGAATTTTGGAGCCAAAAGCATGACATTTTTTTCTATTATATTATCGAGAGTAAAAAATCATATTTCACAGGCGCTTTCTAATTTGAGAATGTATAGAATGATTTTAAGGACAATTTTGTTTAAAATAGCTTCTAGGACTGAGTTTCTTAATTTGAGAATGTTTAAAACGATTTTAAGAAGGTTTCTCAAAGAGCATGTATTACTCATTCTAAGAATGTTTAGTATTTTACAATATTTTTAATTTAAGAAAAATTGAGATCGTAGAGTTCTTATAAATTCTAAGTTTAAAAACCTGTTTTGAGCAAATTTGAACTTAAACTATTTTTACTATATGTAAAAAAATTTTGAAGCATTTTTTTTTTATCTACTCCAATTATATGGTTGGTGGGGGGCGAAAAAAAAATTGTTTTCATATCTTTGTTTAAGAACTATTTCTTTGAACAATTCTTACTTTTTTTATGTAGCTAAGGAATATGGTAATCGGAAGTACGGATGTTCTCAATAAGTTTTTTTTTTATATTACTTTATTTTCATCAAGTTTTATTTTTTTTCCAAATTTAGTTAAAGGGTATTCATGCTTTGTCACCACAAAGCCATGTTTCTCCCTCACTTGTCATGCTACATTATAGGGGCACGTTAACTAACTGAAATTCCAATTGGAACATCATATTTGTTCATGCATATGCAAGTTTCGTAATTTTCAAAAGTTGTTATCAAACCAGAAGAACTAAGGCAACGTCTAGTAGAGTAGTACAAGTTTTTTTTGGCTATATAAATAAATATAGTAGTAGCTTTTAAAATGCATGAAAAAACTACATTTGCATTTGGGAATATCAAAGCAAGTTGCACCCCCAATACATACACACGCATGCTCACACATACAATCGAAAAAAACATATTTGACTGCATTTCTCCAAAGAAGAACGCCATTTTTATGCGTTGGCTATGCAAAGAAAAGCAAAGCAGAAACTGCAAACGACTTAAATAAGCAAACATAAGGCACACGCAGACATACGCAGACACACGCATACTCACTAAGACACACACATAGACTCTCATACACGCAATACATATGCAAATGGCTTAAATCAGTGACGTAGATAGCTTTTTGAAATGAAGGGGATATATGAATTCCTTACAGTAGCTGAATATTTTGTTGACATGTATCCTAATAATAAGAAAATAAAATTGAAAAAAAAAAATTTGTATCCTAATAGAAAGTGGAAGCATCAAAAATTTATGTGTTCCTAGTGTGTGTAGAATAAAAATTATCAGGATGTCGGTTTTCTAGATAGAAGAGTACCTTTTTTTGAAAAGATAATAAACTAAGATAAGTACATAAAACTTCCTTCTTCCAGCTCATGCTCTTCTCATACAAGAGCATTTAGCTTCAAGGCTATTAATAACACTAGTTTACACGAAAAATTAACCTTCGTATAAAGTGTTTTTTATGGTAACTTTGGGTCGAGAAATACGAAAATTACTTTCAATTCAATTTCAAAAACATGTTTTTGGGTACTGTTTTCAGTTATTCGTGAATATCTCGTGAACAAAATGTTTTACCGAAATAAAATACCATTAAAATTAGAAATTAGATTTATGATGGTAAAAAACAATTAATTTTAAATTTGAAAAATATTAATTATTAACAAAAAATACTAAAAAAAATAAATATACTTTTTAAATGCAATGTTTTTTGCTATGTACCTATGCTATGCAATGGATAACATTTTTTACAAATATTTCAGTTCTAGAGCCTATGTATAGCTATTTACAGCGGACCATCTCCAAACGCTTGTCCGTCCGTTTCGTTTCTTTGAACAGGAAGGCTACTTTATAATCTCAACACAATAGTAGGTTTCGGTGCAGACTTGCTATTATATTTTCATTTTATTACTATTATTATTTAGTAAATTTATTTATTGTCTGAGGACAGATTGTAAGTAAAATATGAAAAAAAAAAAAGTCGAAAAATCTTGTTCGTGAACAACGGAATTTTCATTTCAAATCTTATTTTTTGGTGCCGAAAAAAACTGATTTAGAAATCAAAATCCATTAAATTTTTTCAGATAATTCAAACTTGCGTACATATTTTTATTTTGTCAAATCCATCGTTTACGTACAACAACAGCATATAGGGAAATAAAAAGTTTTTGTTTATTGATGTCAAAAGTAGCGTTCTTCATAAATCTTGGTCACCCCGAATAATGCATAGAAAACGGATTTTTTCACGTTGGCCGTTTAAGAAATTTTTCATTGAAAAATTCAATAAAAAACATAGTTGAAATTTTAAAATTAGATACATCAAGCTCGATTTTTGAGAAATGTTTTGCATTGCTGGAAAAATCTTTAAAATATTTTTTTTTTCAATTTAAATTTTTTCAATTTCAATTATGAAATTATGTTACATATGTAGTATATCCAAACATTTATTTATTAATAGCTTAAAAATAAATCGAAAAATTGGAAACTATCTCTGCCCAAGTTAAAATCATCAAAGTCAAAAGGATTGATTTTAATAGTGGTACGTTTTAAACCCCACTGAACCCCTTTTGATCCCCTCGTCTACAGCACTGTCTCATATACATGCATACATATATTCAACAGCACCCAATGCTGTTGCTGTCTATCAGTTGCTCGCTGTTGACGGAGTATAAAAAAGAGAGCCATGCCCATCAAGACTGCAGAAATTCTTTACGGTGTCGGCGCTTAAAATACCTTTTTTTCTATGCCAGCCAGCTACTTAAAAAACACTACCTTTTTAACTGCACTTTTTTTTACTGCTGTTTAGACGAGAGCACTTTTCGTAGTAAATGGGCTTGTATTTACGGCTAAGCCTTCTTATTTAAGAAATTTTATAGAAAAGTCAAGCAACAAGAAAGGACATACACCCACAGCTATTCTATAATTGGCAGCCTCCCACAGGCTGGCAGCCCTGTCAATTAGTTAGTGGGGGGAAGGGGTATATCTTTGTAGCAGTAATAGCAACCCAGCGTTATTATATCTTGACATGGGATATGATTTCACATGATGCTTCAATAGAAATGTGGTTATAAGCTGTATATAGTTTTTGCATTTCTGCTACACTCAGACCCTTATACACGAGAAGTAGGGTACTTTTGCTCAAAATAGTGTTGTAAATGTCGATCAATAGGTACATATTTTTTGTAATAAATTTTTTTAATAGCCAACTGAGCAGGCGTTTGTAAACACCCACCAAAAGTAAGTAAAACCAAACTTTATGTTTTACAAAAACTTTTCTTAAGAAATGTGACTCTTGTAAGCAGTCTATTCTTGACAGTGTGGCACTTCTGCATTTCTGCTCGACAGTAAAAAAAAGTGAATTAAATCAATCGTTTCGACTTTTATGATGATAGCCGTACGTACTTCTTTTACTTCTAATTGTATTTTGGAAAATTTCGTATATATCAGCCGTACTCCGGAAAACGAAAAAACCAAACCAACCATTTTTTTTCCTTTTCGTTTTTGCGTGCTCCGGAAAATTAATTATTTTGTCCATATTTCCTTTATTTTTTTTTTTTCGATAAATTCGCATATTTCCCTTATTTTCCTTATTATCCTCTTGTGTTGTTGCGAAATTATTTTTGTTTTATAGAAGACAGCTGACAGGGTTGCCGCCATTGTGCACCTTTTAATTACTATTTGTTGTTTAAATTGAATTTTCAAAATATTGCTAGTTCTTTATTATTCTTTATATTAAATAAAATTACGCAAAAATACTACTTTAGCAACAATATTTATTGAAACTAAACACGACTTAGCTATTTTTGTTACATGGGAAATTTTCTTTGTGTAACGCGGGAACTCTGTCGCACTTATCGTATTCTTGTATGATATGAGCAAATACACGAGTCAGAAAAAAAATAATTAAAAATAATTGTCAATAAATATATAACTTCAAGTTGGCATAAATATAATCTAAGAATATCAAAGAATATTTAAAAATTTATTTCAGTATAAAATGGATACTTTTTTAAACTTATTTTGCCGATTCGTTTTAATTCCTCTAGGAGCAAAACATTCGGTTTCAAACTACATGAAAAATTCGATTTGGTGAATTTGCGAGCAGCAAACATTCGGTTTCAAGACGAATCCGAATAAAATGTACTGATTCGTTCAGTTATCGATAACTATATATTTGAATACATTTTTTTTTCAATGCTTGTATTTTTCAAATTATTTTGTTAATTTTTTCTTGATATTCATTATTTTGAAATTTTGAACTAAAATTGGGGTGTTCACTCTGGCATTAAGGCAAAATGGCAAAAGTGCAAAGTGTCAAATAACTGTGGACACGACCTAGGCCATTAACTACGAAAAGTAAGGCATTCTTACCAAAAAATGTTGTAAAACAGGCAATATCTACCATTTTTTTTTACCATGTACCTATAGGTACAAAGGGTATATGTACTAGATTTGTGCAATGTATGTAACGGACAGAAGGAGGCGTTGCAGACCCCAAGTCCTTTATACCAAAATGCTTATCATAACCTCGGGTAGCGATTAACCCATGACCGTCCGTACGTCCGTCCGTCCGTATGAACACCTAGATTTCGGATACTATAAGAGCCAGAGATACCAAACTTTACCACCTGAAGCGCATATTTCCTCAGAAGATGAAGTTTGTTGAATCATGTCAATATCTTCCCCCGTTCCCCCGCAGTAGATTTTCGCGGTTTTTAGTTACACCGTTTAATAGTTTTTTCTCAAACTTAACATAGCGATGCGTCGTGATTACATGCATGTGTGTGTCAAAAATGAGCAATGATAGTCAAAAATGTACTAATTTCACCCCCCCTTGCCAATGAACTAAGTCAATATTTGATTTTACGTAATTATGGTAAAAAATTACCTACAATCACAAATTTTGGTAAGATTATTCATTCATAAACAAACGCACATCCAAATTTTATCGATACGGCCCCCCGGCCCTCGCAATCGATCTACCGTGTTTTCTTCTACGCCCTTTAACATAACAACTTAACCCATATACTTTAAATAACTTTTCTGACGTAACTTTCGATTTTCATCAAATTCGATAAAAATTTACGGAATTTTTTGGTATAAATATCGAATTTCACCAAAAAAAAATAAATTCCAATAGGAAAGTTCTTAGAAGGAATATGCTGGAATACAATTTTTTCGTGAAAAGAGGTACAGGGTATTACACTGTCGGGCACCGCCTCGACTGTATCACATTTTTTTCACTGTTTTTTCATATTATTTACAGATTATTAGAAAAATTATCAGATGTCTGTGAACAAAAGACTCCATCATTAAATTTTATACTCGTTGTTTGGGCATTCTTGCCTTTATGCCAAAATCTGCCGGCTCATGCACGGTACAATCTCTCTCACTTTTTGCTTGATCGCCGTTCTTTCTCTCTCGTGCGCTTTTGCTTACTGCGCTGCTTACTCACACAAAGATATGTTTGTTTGTATGAGTTTTGCCCACCACTGCTTTAGGCATTCCGTTCGATAGCAACTTTCTCATTGAGAAAAACAAAAAATCGATAACTCTTTTAAATGAGGAAATTATGCTATCAATGAATTTCCAACGAATTTCATAATAATAACTAATAGTGTTAAAAAACCATTATTTCTAGAAAGGAAAGGATAATATGCTAAGACTTGTTTGAATATTCCTTCTGACAAAACCAATTGCACTTTTAAAGGTAGGTAGCTTATGACCCCTATTTTATAGAGCTCTGTCAAAGCGAGCAATATTGTTGGACTCATCTGTCAACTCATGTGGAACTAGTATCAACCTAATCACTCAAAGCGCATATCGGTTACACACTTTTGCGGAACTCCACTTCATTGCACGACTTGTTACACTCCGCCCCCCTTTTAGCACGAGAAAGCGAGTTGAGTTGAACTTGCATCAACTTGTCAAATGTGCAATTGCAACTTTGCGAAACATCCGAAATTGCGTAACTTTGAAATCAAACAACTGTCGCTGTCGGCAAAATCCCGAGAATGTGCATTTGACAGCAGTTAAGCTGGCAGAACGCTTCTCTAGAACTAAAAGCGAATGCTAGGGTGCCCAGGCAAAAGGCAATCTAACCTAACCTCAAAAAAAAAATACCACGTATGCGGCACTTGTGGGCGCACCATTAAGCACGGCACCAGCTAAAAACTGCAGAACCCAACTGTACGGCACACTTAATTGAAAAGCATTTCGAGCACCACAAAGGCAACCAGTTTCAATTGGAAACTGTTGGTAAAAAAAAATTTCATATATTTCCCCCAAAGCATTTGCAAACATTGGCACTAAGAAAAGTCACAAAAAAAAGCAGAAATTCCGACAGAGCCAATTAAAAAAACAAAAAAAAAAAAATATAAATTCGAAATCGAGCGAAATTCTATCTAATTTAGATATTTGTCGAAGCGCACACAATTCTCCATTGTGTGGCTAAACTATTTACTTAGCAATGTTTTTTAAACATTCTTTTTGGAAGAATTCTCTCTTGGAAATCGATTTGATTTGATTTTTCGCTTATATGCGATTTCCACTCTTTGGCTTTTGGTTCATTTTTTATTTTTTTGCGGTGTCAGCTTTGGCGCTTTGCGGTTGCTTAGAAAGCAAACTCGAGCAAATTTTTGATTTTTCTTGCACTGCTTTTTTGCTTAAATTCAATTTAGAGTTGAATCAGTGCAAAAAATAAAGAGAAAAAAGTTAAAAGCTTGAGTTTTTTCGCTACCTTTTATTGCTTAAGTGCTGGACAGGGAATTTGATTTTGTGCTCGCAATAAAAAGTATTATAAAGTGAATTGCGCAGCAAACAAGCAGTGTGGTATTGGACTTTTTTTTCGATGGAATGAACTAGGAGAACTAGTTGTTCTTCTTGGGCGACAATAACAGAAATTTATGGACTTGAAAGAATTCTGACATCGCTACATGTTAAAACCGACACCGCTGACGAAAAATTGATCTATATGAGAAGTTTTTGATTTAAAAAAAAAATGCGTCTTTACATCTACAACGATATTAACAATTTTCTATTCCTTAAATACAATCCCCTAATAATAATTGATTTTTGACTTTGTATTTTTTATTTACATATAAGGACTGTTCTCAACACACAAAAATGCATCCAAACAAAACCCAGAACCTTGGGCACTTTTGCCCAAAATAGTGTTGTAAATTGCTACCAATGTGTACATAATATTTTTTTTGGCATTATATAGTGATAAAGTCAACAGCAACAACAACGTATACTAAAAAATTCTGCCAATCTGCTCGACCCGGACTCTCGGTATACGAGAAGTAGGGCACTTTTACCCAATAATAACTGATTGTTGACTCTGTATTTTTTAGAAGTAAGGCATGTACGCAGTTCTCATTCATGGCGCAGACAAGTTGACTTGGAATTGGTAGGTCTAGGAATGAACTGGCACCATATTAAACAGATAACTGGAGTAGATTTGTAACTACCCTCTAGTCCTTGTAGCACTTGTAGGAACTTATATGTATGTACGCAGTAGCCAAAAGCTCATCCAAACAAAATAAAACTTCATACAAAAAATCGCAACCAAACGTCTGCTTGCAGTCGTACGCAGATGTCGCAACAAAACAGTGTTGCCCCATTTTTTCGTAGAAAAATATGAACAGCTCTTCTGTGTTTGAAAGCAAAATATATAGTGGGTTTGCACCGTTTTGAATCCATATTGCGCTCCAATAGTTAATAAAAAGTTTTGAACTAATTATTATTTTCCGGCATATGAACGTTTTCATTAAAAACTGCATTAAAAATTGTCACGAAATTTAATAAATTGTATTGGTAAATTAATTTGATTGGAAATACTTGAAATATCTGAGCATTTTTCTTCTCAATTCTCCTCTAATTAAATCATGTTTTACCCAGATACCCAGCCTTTTACTGTGTCCACGTTTTAGGCTTATTGTCTCTATATATCCTTAATATCTTTATTTTTTACGTGTTTAAAGCATGAGTTTAAAACGACTATAACCTTGAAACCAAACAGAGCAAAACAGTTGCGTAATCCCAAAAGACTGAATTTTGAATATTTAACTCCATATTGGGATAGCTTTTTCAAAAATGATTTTTCAGTCCCTCAAATTATGTCATTTTTGGGTATATCTTCCGCGGATCTCAAACGAATTTAATCAAGTAGGTATACACCCACTACGGCTTTCCTGCAGAGTTGCTTAAAACTGACAGCAACTAACTCTTTTGCAGACTATGGGTAGAGAAAAACATTTCCTAAAATTGAAATCTTGGTGTGCAATGTGCTCTCCTCAACTATCGTCGCATTGGTCTTCTTTTCATTGACTTAGCTCGTGAGGTAGAGAGCAAAGTTACTGATCGAATCTTATCAGACTCAGCGGCCTTAGGTCTGGCAACTCCATCATTGACTACACGTTCACACACCGCTATGCGATCGCATTTTCGGACCCCGGTACCCTGCACAGTCCATGGTTCCGAACCATTTGGTAGGACGATGTTCTGGCTTCAACAACCTCTTAACGTTTTGATATAGAGTATGTGGCGAAAGGCCGAATTATATCTAAATGGGACAATTTGTTTTTAAATGGATAATGACGAAATCACTACCATGCCTAATTTGCCGAAAGCGAGTTGTTACAGAAGCTTTTACCAGTGGCCTGGAGAAAAATCGGAGTAGGACGTAGTTTTTGTTTTTGGTTTTTTTAAGGAGGGATCAGATAAAGTTTCAAAACTATATTTCGATCTATGTTAACATAAATATATCACTTTAGTCGAGAATCACTTTCAGTTTGGATGCTACTTTGGACTAAGTAGTCAATTGAGAAAAAGACGATATTAACTTTATAGAAGATGCAAATTTATTTTACAAAATAGGATTACACAGCCACAGAAAAAAATGTCTTGATCTAATATCAAGGCCAATGTTTTCTGATGTATTTTGATGCGCTGAATCCGAATCCGCTCACAGAATTGCCTCTACCCTAACCTAACACTCGATATTTGCTCTTCTTATCTCCAAATGGATAGTTGTTCGTTTACATCTATAGACCTGAAACTTGATGGATCATTTTTTTTCCACCAATTCTGGTAACGTTGTTCGATCACTTTAATATTTTGATGAAATCGCTCTTCTTAAACTTCGCTGTTATCTCCGACATTGTCGGGAAATCTATCTAGATACAAATCGAGGTGGTGTAACTTTAAATTCAACAAACGCTGTAACTTTCGGAAGTTTACCACCATCTTGGCCACAACGGTTTTATAGTCTGGGCTTTTATTGTTACCTAGGTTAATTGTTTTTAGGGAAACTTTTGCTTGCCAAAAATTAAAATTTTCTTGCATATTCTTGGGATTTTTCGGACTGTTTTGAGGTTAGGATTGAAAAAAGATCCGTTGGGGCGTTTCTGATGATTCTGATTTGAATTTAGCGCATCAAAATACATCAGAAAACATATGATGTATCACGACACTTTTGCCAGCCAAGAAAAAAATCATAGTTTTCGGAATTTTTGTGTCAAGACCCGTTGGACCAATTCTGAGAGCGGATTGGGATTCCGCGAATTAAAATATGCCTCGATCGCAGATCACGCCACTGTGTGGAAGTTCGAATTTTTTTTCTGAATTGAGAGTACAATGTTACTAATCCGAGTCTATAAGTTCTATGTTAAAAGGATCCAAGTACTCAATTTTATTCTCTTTCTAGAAGAATCGTCTACTTGTGTTTTAATATAAAGCCAAAAATAAAAGAGCTCCTAGGACGAACCTAAAAAATCACACAAAAAGAGTGGCCTTAGACCAAAAATTTTGCAATACTCACTTAGCACTATCAGGCCAAAGTGGAATCATCCTGCCACCAGAACGCGTTTCCAAAATAGCTGCACAGTGTTAAATGCTTCCTTTTGTTCCATTTTTTGCTGTATCCTGCAAATTTCATTAAGTTAAACAGCAAGTAGACACAATGCATTATCCCTTTTGCCATAAATTACGTCAAAGCTTAACACAAACCAGTCTTATGTACATAAATAGATAATAGATACATATAGTACAATGTACAATATATACATACATATATGATTCACATAGACTTTGTGTCATCGTATTGAACCTTAAAATAAATAATGCGAGTATTGCTCGCTTTCCTTTTTTTTTTTTTTTTTTTTTTTTTGAGTTTTCAGCGTTTTTGTTGGGGCAACCATTTTAAAAATCGTTTAGCACTGGCATAAATGAAACATCAAAGATTTACGAGCACTGATTAAGGCGTTTTGCCTGCCATTGCGCCGAACAACAAACAAAAACAAGTGGAACGGCGCAAGTCGGGAAATAACGACTTTAATATACTCTGAAAACACGACAAGACTTTATATCGTATTACATATAAATGCTTTTTAATAACAAACTTTTAGATTGTTAAGGGGTCTACGCAGCATGAAAATTTCCATATGGAATTTATTTCATATAAGTTCATATGGAATCACCAGTGTGTGCACAGTAAGACAAAGTGCTATTTTTTATCGAGCTATCGTTGTTTTTTCGGTATACATCGATATTTTTTCCAATACTTTGGGTTAATGTGGCCACACTCACATTATAATCAGCTGCTTTATGTTTACAAAAATTAAGCGCTCAAAATAAGACAAAGAAATAAATAAAAAAAAAATGGATTTGTATCAAGTATTGTTAACATTACTAAATGTAAACAATGCGTGTATGACTGCCTAGCTAATTGTAAAAAGGTCGGCTGCAAAAAAAAACCATCTTTATTTAACATTTTAGCAATTTCCTTCCATGCACTTTTTCTCACCAATGCATTAAAGTGCATTTTGTGTGTTATATCCCATAACACTGGGTGAGCTTGTACTGCTTTTATAAGCGCTATTCTTTGTTCTCTTCGAAATGATTCACACCGTTTTCTTCTACCTGCCATTTCGAATAAAAATATTCTGCATATATGTATGTATATTAACCAGAGCTCGCAAAAAACTGTCTCTCACTGAGCCCAACACTTTTTGCGTTTCACTTTTCGGTTCTGGTCAGTGTTTTCGGTTGAGCAAAAAAAAAGTGTCTCTCTCACAAAAACACTTTGAGCGATCGCTCACTAAAAAACCCTCGGCAAAAGACCGTTTCGCAAAAAGTTTCCGCGAAAAGTGTCTTTTGCGTGTGTATGCGTGCTTGTGTAAGTCGCCTGTGCGACAGCTTGTGTCTGTAACATGCACGAAGTAAAATACAGACGACTCGCACAAGCACGCATACATATACAAAAGACACTTTTGCTAAAAGTCTCAAGCAAAAGTGTCCGCGAAAAACACAACCAAAAGGGAAGCGAAAAAATTGGTCTTGGTCTGAGCCGAACACTTTTGAGCTAAAACACAATTGAAAGTGTTTTGTCAATAGCTTCTCTCTCTGTTCGTAAGAGAGCGGTTTTTTTCGGACACTCTGAAAGTGTTGAGCGTTTTTTGCGAGCTCTGATATTAACTCGCGCCAACGCGCAACAGCTGTTGTTAGTGTTACCACTCCTAGTAAAGTAGTGGCGCCATCTAACGTTAGGCATATTTAAAATTAAAATACAACACTGTTTTGTTTTGTAGTCTGCGACCCATCGTCAAACATTTTTAATCGGAATTTTTCGCCACCATTTTTTTTATATGAAGTTTTTCATTTTTTTGCGTTCTGCGTATAGGCCTTTAACTGAAAAATTTGAACCAAAAATGTATGCGACCCACGGCACTCTTTATTTTTGGTTATAATAATATAACAAGTTAACCAAGCTGCTATCAGGGCACTACCATCATGGAGCATCTCTTCCAGGATGGATAAAGAATGCCATAATTACCTCCAACTCCTGTCTTCCCTAACCAGAGTTGTGCTATGGACATTCAGGAGTGGATGGAAACACGATCGCTGATGATCTAGCACGACAGGGTGCCTTCACCCCGACTACATCTCCTGCGCCTGGTTGGTCCACAATCATGACCATTGTAAACAAATGGGCTGTATGAGAACATAGGAGATACTGACTCTTCTTACCGGGGCTGCGACAAGCAAAACCGCTTGTCAAACCTCTGGATGTGATCAAGACAAAAGGTCTTGGCAGAGTGGACTTAAAACTTCTGGTAGCATACCTATCTGGCCACTACACTGTAAGATACCATCTACAGAAAATGGGCCTATCGGATTCTTCAGAGTGTAGACTCTGTCTCGAAGACGATGAGACGATAAGCCCTTTTCATCTTAGGTCAATACCAACAAAAAACCCACTGCTATTCATGCGGAAAGCCGAAAGTCTTTGCATTAATTTATGGGTACGGTATAAAAGATCTTCTGGTCGCATTGCCCCATCTCTTTGTGAGGAACCCATGTCTGAAAAAAAAAAACAAATAAAGTCCGCTCCCTCTATGGTGTAAAAGAGTACTTTTACCTACTTGGAGACACGCTATCCAGATCTTGGGTATGGCGGCTCGTTCCTTAATAAGGTATTTCGCCTTATTACTCGTTGCCAATAGTACGTGAGGAATTCGACCCTGCACCACGACCTCAATTTGGATCATAAGACGAACTTTCGAATTAAAATTATGCTCCTACTAGATGGTCGTTGGGATAGTTTTTTTCACGAAAAATAAATGTCTATAATTTTTTTATAATTCGTGAATGAAATTCTATTGTAGGGAAAGAGGTTCTAACGTTAAAAAACCCAAGAACTGGAGCAACCGATGTGGCTACTACCAAAAATTATGCTTCTACTAAAAGCTCATCCTCATCCTGAGATCCCTTACACTTGCAGCTTCTTGGAGTTCGGGTGAAATGGGCTAATTTGGCTAAATGAATAGCTTTTCACATATACATCTGTATATTTTCACGGATTCAACTCCTTTCCTTTTTTCATTTTAGCTGAATATACTCCTTATTCATTAAGTACAGTGTATAATAAACAAAAACAGCTTAGAGACGTCGACGTTGACGTCTCCGTCGACGTCGACTGCGCTCTGCTCAATTCCGAAAAGGCGAAGCAGAAAGCTGCACTCTTTGGCAAGTGTTGAGCTAAAAGTGAAATCCTTTTATTTTTTTCGTTTTGAGTGAAAAATGTAAGCTCTTGTTGCTCTTAATGGTAGGGAGGGTTAAAGAGATTCATTCTTTCGTTTCAGAGTTTGTTTTGTGTCTGTTTAGGGCTTGGGGTTAAAGGAATGCGCTGTAAGTATAAAAGTTTTACAATAAATAAAGGATGGTATTTATGGAATCGACTGGAGACTTAAAACTTTTGATATTTGATTGGAAATATATTGCCGAAATTTTCTTTGCAAAAGAACGAGATAGAGAGAGAGGGAGAGGGAGAGAGAGAAGGAGAGAGAGAGAGAGGAGAGATTTCAGCGAAAATAATTAGGGAATGGCAATGTTTTCAATTTAAACCATTTATGGTCTTTAAAGTTAAAATTTTAGAAAATTTGGAAATATCAAATCTTTCTGGTTCTAGAAATCTGTGAATTTTGTAATTCAACAAAATTTTAACATTAAGTATTGCCTCTTTAGAAAAAATCTATTTTGAATAATAAATAACTCCAAATTATTTGCTATATTTCAAGAACAAAGGTCAAGTATTTAAAAACTGATAAGAAATTTAAATTTTCAAAACATTAATTAATAAAAAAAAAAAATTGAATTGTTTGTATAAGTAGAGCTGGAGATTATAATTCATAATATTTGAGACTTTTTTTGAACATTTAAATAAAGGACCATTAATCTTGAGATTTTTTTCTAAAATAAAAAAAAAATTTTCAATGAATCGCAAAATCTTTATTATTATTATTAAAGAACCGTTCTTGAAATTCACTTTTTAAAAATAATCCCTTTCAAATGTTGGCCGCAACTGTGCCGTAGCTCGTCCAAGCGGAGGTTCCAATTTTCGATGACGCGTTCGAGCATAATCGGCGGTATCTCGCGAATAACACGGGTTATGTTGGCCTCTAATGCTTCAATCGTAGCTGGATTATCCACAAAAACACGGTTACGGTCTGACCAGCGTCATTTTTGAAGAAATATGAACCGATGATTCCACCGTCCCATAAACAACGCGCTGGACGAGGTCTATTCGGTCGAATGTCATCCAATAATGAATATTGGGTCTGAAATTTGTTGATGGTATGGCGAATAGTGGTCTCAGTAGGTCAATTATGGCGACCACAAAATGGCCAAAGCGCGCGAAAAACATTCTTTAGAGAACGCGAATTTTCGTAATATAATTGTACGATTTGTTAACGTTGTTCGGGTGTAAGTTTTTCTATGATGAAATGGCAATGAAAACTGAATACAAAACCTTTGGAAACTTGACAGTACTCACGCGTGGTTTATCAAAAAAAACCTTATTGAAAACACAACACAAAAAAAAATGTATTGAAAATTTAAATATAAAGGCCTTGGGATATACTTGGGATATCCCATTAGGGATTTTTTTTTTGTATATGATTTTGTCATTCCGTGCGAAATTTTTTTGCATTCTGCGTAGACCCCTTAACACAAAAAAAATTGAGTTAAAATTTCGAAATATGTAAACTAAAAATTCCCTCAGTGTTTTTCCACGCAAAGTTTAAAAAAAAATACAAATAAATTTTTTGCCCTATTTCTTTGAGTTGCTGAAGTATCGAACCTAAGTAAATTCCAAGAAAAAACTCAAACAAAGTTTTTCACTGCCTAAGCTAAATAAATTTGGCAACATCACGAAAAAGCTCTTGAGAATATTTATTTTTCCACACAATCTGTCCGCTGCTGCTCTGCCTATGTTTATCTACGTCATCGCATTAAGCTTTATCCTTTCTCATCAACGTTTGGCTACTTTTCTTTATACTCTTTGTTTATACTTTGTTATTTATTTTCCTTTTTTTTTTTTGTTTCTCTGTTTATTTTGACATGCGTTCAATTATGCAGCACACTGATTTGTTTGTGTCTCTCTTTATATAGAGTATTTATGGAATGGGCATATCCCTTCGCAACACATGTCAAATGGCAACCCAATTATGCTCATTTAGTGTAGGGGACCAAAGGCAATCCCACAGCTGATTACGGCCATTTTGTTTACGCGTGTTTGTCTGCCTTTATTCACGCCTCGCGGCTTGGGATTTTGGGTATTTGTTTGGAATTTTTTTTCCTCCATTCTTCGCTTGCTTTTTTGCGCCTCTGCTGTTGTTGTTGTTCGTCTGACTGTTTTTGGGGGCATTTTTTGGTTTATTTGTTTCTGGAATCCTTTGGAGGGTTATAGTTTTGTAATTGTTCTCGCTTCTATGTTGTAGTATTTGCTCTTGTTTATTATTGTTGTTATTTTTTTGAGAGTGATTTGTTTTGTTTGGTGTTTGTTGTTGTTGTTGCTCTCGCAGCACGCCTTAAATTGCTTTATTCCGCTTGGTTTGACCGGTTTCTCGATGTTCCAGGGGTTTGGTGTTGCCTTGGATGGTTTTCATAGCTGGGGATCCACATCTAGTTATACAATTTGCATTTTGTATGCGAAATTGTGTGTTGCGAGGCGTGTGAATAATGTGTGAGCTTACAGCAGCTTGCCCCAACATCAGTGGATGCCATTCGGGTGCCGTTTTAATGATTTGTAGGCATTTTAATCTAATTAATGTTGTCGCGCCTCGGTCGCAAGAGGTCCAAGAAAATACATAAGTCTTACCAAAGCTGCTGCTCTCTTTTGCTAATTGTGTTTAAAGTGCCAAAGCTGGCATGACGTCAAGAAGTAAGATGACGTTGGCAGTGAAGTAGCCTATAAGTTTTTCCAGCATTATGCTTAATTTTATTATGTTTTTCTCTATTAAAACTTAAAAACATTATATTTTGCATAATCTCAAACTTGTGGTATCAAAATAAGTGGTATTCTAGCGAGCTGCTTTTTTGGAGTACTCACGAACAAAAATATTTAGTTTTCTTAGTTTAAGGCCCATACGCAGTTCGAAAACTACATATAAAAAAAATAAATTCCAAATGGGATATCCCGAAAATTTTCGAACTGCGTATGGGTCTTTAAGCACGTGTATTTGTTTATAAAGAGAAAAATTGTAAGAACTACGGCGTTTAAGCTCAAGTACAATTTCCGAAAATTTAAGGGATAACACCAGTGTAAAGCATGGTTTTTTATAAGAAACTTTATTTTATATTCAAAATCCAAATAGGTAGCGATATTTTACATATTTTGAGCTACAAAAATTAATTTTTCCAATGTAATAAAAAACAAAATGGCGCCTGTAGAGAGCTACAAGTACATGAGTAATTTTTTTGATTTTGGAAAAGTCTTCACGGCTGCAGCTTTTTGACGTCACCATTGATATGAAAAAATTAAAAAAAAATTGTTCCTCTTAATCTATGGACCAAAAGCAAGTAAAGTAGGAGATTTCAAAAATATCAATTAAAAAATTTTTTCATTAAAAAAATCATGAAAAATGAGTTGTAAAAGTTTTTATTATTTTGACAAAATCCTACGTGATTTACTAAAAAATTATGTTCTAAAATTGTGTCCAAATTTCAAATCGATCGGATAAAAATTGACTGAGTTATTCATGAAGCTATTCGAAAAAAAGTGTTTTTGAGAAAAACGCGTTTAAAGTTTTAAAACTGGGTGCCATGCGCCCGACGCTCATAAGTGGGGGAACACTTCGGAACATCATTTCTAACATAATTGTCTACCAATTATCCAAAAAATCGATTTTCTGAAGATTCTACACTGGTGTAGACCCCTTAACGTTTGGTATCCATTTAACCACAGTCCCTAAGATGAATGTACTTTGATATATTTTATTTTATTTATTAATTTATTATGTATTGGATAAAAAAAAGTTGCAATAGTTATCATTTATTTATTCAACCACCTAAAAATATTTAAATTAAAAAGTGTTAAATTGCTGAACCCGCTACTGACCTTAGCACTATGTGCACGCTAAGTAATAAATTAAATAAATTCAAAATAAAGGTTTAAAAAAGCTGAAATGAATGAATAAATCAAATCTATAAATCGGCAAAAAATAAGAAAACTTTGGTTTTTGGCAAACTGTAAATAATTTACGGCAAGCTAAAAGGCTCCACCAAAACTGCAAATATAATGTGACGTAGCAGAGTATGAGAGAGAGAGAGAGTCAAAAGTTGCATGCAGAAGGGCGTCTCCTGCCTGCCTAACTTCATGCCAAAGCAGTCTCTAATTTTTTACACTTTCCATGAAATTTTTGATTTTGTTTACATATTTTTCTGCTCTCTTTTTTTTACACATTTTTTATAGTTCTCACCGCGGTGTTTGCCAATGAGCGGCAGCTGTCGCGCTCTCTTCAGCCATTACGCGCATTTGTTGCAGCTCCGTAGTTTTCTTGGGTTTTGTGTCATTACGCTTTCATAACTGTAGTTTTGCCAAAGTTGAAGTTTAAAATATGAATATAAAGCGCGAAATAGAAGTGGGTGGGAGTAAGAGAGTCTACGCCAGACACAGAGTGGGAGTGGCAGAGAATGAAGAGAGGAATTGGCAACTCAACTGCAAATAGCTAAACTTTTACTACTGCCAAGAACTGCATTCTTTTGTAAAAGTTTACTAATTTTTCTTTTTTTTTTCGACGCTGTTATTTTTTTTAAGTTGTATGCCAAAGTTTTGCAGGTTGAAATTTGACAGCTGAAAAAAAGTATTTAATTGTTTGAACTAAGTTTATTAGATTCATTAAAAAAAATAATGAAGATTAGTTAAATGAATATAGCTTTCTTTCTTTTGAAAGAATTTAAGTTGAACTAAAGTCTGCTTAGCTAGCTTTGTATATTAATATAGGGTCCGCCATCTGTTGGTGTGTTTGTTAACTGCATTTTATTCGTATATTTTCATAGAAAATGGAGCAAATGTATATACCAAATGCCAGTTGGAAACTAATCATTTCTGTATGAAAAATAATATTGCCCCAATGAATGTTTAACAACCAAATCAACAGATGGGCCACCCTATATATATCTGATGTTTTGGCTGGAATTCAAGAGTTTAGCGCAAAATTTGTTCCATTTCCGCGAAATCTTTCCGACAGTGATGGTGATGATGATGATGTATCGATGAATGCGTAACGTTGTTATATGGGTAATCGTAATAAACTTACATACAAATTTTGATTGAAAACATCTAACTCATAGAACTTTTGTCCTTCAGATAACTTTTAATAATTTCGTTATGATTTATAAAAATTTTGTAGTCGTCATTACTATTTATTGAAGAAAAACTTAAAAATTATAAAAATAAAGCAAACTAACTAACTAACTTTTAAGAAAATCATAATGCAATGAATTTTTGAAGGTGAGGCGAATTTCACTGTTCAGAAGAAACTCTCAAAAATAGGCTATGAAATTTTCAAATTGTACATTTTTTGTACATTTTAGTACAACTTTTAAAAAAATGGTTATTAAAGCATACTCTTAGGCAGCTAAGAAGTTCAAAAACTACTAAAATTTCCTGGATGTCAATTTTTAAAATTCAACGTTTAGATACAAAATTCAATTTCGGAAAATCGAGAGGAATTACATTTTGTTGTAAAAGATGTAAAGAAATTTATAAAATTTTTTTCGATCAATTATCGAGTGGTAGTCGGAGGTACCCTTAAAGCAAAGTAGCCAAATCAGAAAAAAATCCAACAAAATATTTATAACTACTCGAATATATTTAAAACCAAAAAGTTTTTAAACTCAATTTTATTTTTTCTCTGAAGTAATATTTATAAATAATAAAGTGAATGAAGATTTCGTAGCTACATTTATCATGGTTAGTGCAGGTTTTTTTTTCTGTAAATTATCAAGAAAGCTCATAAAATACAAAATGTCAACTTTGATTATCAATAACTTAAAAACCACTAATTATAATTTATTCATTTTTTTTCACAGGATACCTTAACATGTGTAAAATCATATTAATTTGTCATTTTGTACAAATTTTGACTTTCTTCTGGGGGACATTTGGCCAAAATTGGCTACGCGGGCCCATTGTGCAGCGTGTGCAAATATCGCTTTGTAACTAGCCAGAATTCAGCATGAATTTAGAAAGTTCAACTAACTAAATTTTGTCAAAATTAAATCTACCTAGTTCATATGATTTCCGGGAACAATCGAATACCCGGCTCAATCGATACCCGTGGCAATGCCTAAGCATGCAAAATTCATTGTGAGATTTAGCTTAATTCACATCACATATTCACACTCAATTTAAATCCTTCCGTATACAATACAACAATACAAATATTCCAGCAAACTGAGTTCTATACTAAGAAACTCACAAACACAACAACTACTAATTGCTTACCAAACAAACTAAAATTAAGTGCTTGTTGAAAATACACAATTTATTTATAATTTATGGCCCCAAATTGAAATTCAACCGAATAAAACGCTCTGAAATTCAATACGCAACCCTAACAGGTAACCAAAATTATGATGACATTTTTGGGGCTATGGTATTAGGTGGCAACATGGCTGCAAGCTCACCCCTAACCATCGTATCCAATCTGGTAATTCAATCCCCTAACTTGGCTATCCTGTTAACACAAAAGTTGTCATGACAACGCGCCTAAATCTCTGCTACAAATTTGCACACGCCGAAGCACGCACAGATACGCATAGTCAAACATTAACCCTTAAGCTACCGCCAGTTAAGTCAACTTCAAAGAGGGAACATTTTGGCACACCGCAACAGCTCACACTTCAACAACTTTAACGCAACTTTAATTGCAGGAAACATTTCTCTGAGTAGCAGTGGGCTTCCTCCGCCAAGGTAGAGTTTCCGACTCTGTCTGCATCCTAGCAAATTATTTACGCTGTTTAAATTTTCATTAAAAATGTGCAAACTTATTTTTGTTTTTCTTTTTTTTTTTTGCAACTTGTGTGTAACGTGCTTGGGCTGACGCCATTAACACTCTAATGACGTCATGAAATTCAATGCACATTGAGCGCGGGCGGCAACACTACGATTTGTCGGACTCCTCCAATGCAGACACCACAACCCAAAGCTGTCTGGCAATTACCGCACACCCACACAAAAAAAAAGAAAATACACACACAGTACATATTCATGCATACGTAGAGTTAAGCACGTTGCGGTCATTGAGAAAAAATTTTCGAAAAATTCTTAAAAGCTGTGCTTAGAGGCTGACGAAGATTGCATGCTCTTTACTTAAGATGCTGAAAGATTTGAATTTTGAGTAGAAACTTGTTATAAGATTTTGAACTTGACTGTTTTTAAAATTATATACTAACATGTGAGCCAGTTACAGTGAGATCTCGACTATGATATAATATACCTTTTCTCATTCCATTGACTTTATTTAATCAGTTAAAATAAGCTCCAAGCCACATTTTCTCCCTTAACCAGAAGGGCATAGTTGCAAAGCAAAGTAGAGTCTGGCCAAAATAGGTAATATGACATTAAGGTTCCTATTGTATTGAGCTTTTGGAAGAATTTTTATGTTTAAGTCCATATGTGGTCTCCAAACAGATTTGGGGACTGAAGCTTCTTTGCACAAATTTTTTCTTAATCAATGTTTCAAGGGTACAAATATAGACATTTTTCATTTTATCTAGAGATGGGTGAAAAAAAAAAAAAATGTGGTAGTTATATTGTTGGTAATTTAAAAATTTGGTAGGCTTAATTGAATACAAATTGAAAACAAAGAAACTGGGGTGCTGTGTAGGGATCCATATAAAGAAAAAAGCTCCAAAAAAAATGTACACCCTAGGCGGATGGTGTTCCTCAAATCGACGACGTGTTGTTTTTTTTACTCATATTCGATACAGCTGTGTGTGTCGCCGAGCAGCGTGTAAAGATGATTTCGAAAAAATTTCGTCGCCGATTCGACGAACTACAACTTTTGTGTGATTTTTAAAATAATGGTAACAATTTTTTTTAAAATACACTTACTTACGTTTACACCTAATGATTAAATAATTGTTCAAAATTTGTTGTAGCCAGCTCGACGAAGGACAGCCTAAGTGTATTTAAAATAAGAACAACAACCTGTGGTTAAATACAAATTATGTTTGTCCAATATAGTATTTAAAAATAAGTATTTCAATTATTTGACTGTACCTATAAGCTTCGCTAAGGAAGTTTGTTCCAAAATATAAGACGCAATTTCTGACAAAACTTCATGTGGCTAGCTTTCAAGATTTCGAGGAAAAAGCTCTCGGGAATGGTGGACGTTTATCGACTACTTTCGTTGCCTGGACAACCTGATCATTCTTGTTAAAAATTTTATTTATTTTTTTTAATTTTATCCATTTTGCCTTGCTGCCAAAAGTTAAAAAGCTACAGACCCAAAAATCGCTTTTTAAATTTATACCCACAAATCATTCAAAAACTTTGAATATTAGTTGGGGATCAGAGTATACATATTATAATCGGTATGTAACGACGCCCAATTGTTGTCTATTAACAACAATATTCAATATTTTTTGCCTCCATTTTGATTGAAACTTCTATGTTTTTCAGAAAAATAAAATTTCAAAGTAAAGATTTCGATATAATCAATTTTTTGTCAGTATCGATTCGAATCGGTATAAAAATTTTAAATATTTGGTAGTTCGATTTGAAACATTTTTCGTTACCTTACATTAATCTTAAGAGAAAAGTTGAAATCGATTAAGTACCATTTAAAGATAAATATTATTTAAAAAGTATATTTATTTATTATTGTTTTTGGAAAATGCGTAATTTAAAAACGCTTATTACTTGAAAAAAATAAGAAATAGTTGTTTAATTAAAAGTTTACACTTAATAAATTTTATTGTTGGGAAGAGAAATAAGCAGAGCTCGTAAAAAACTGTCAACACTTTCAGAGTGTCCGAAAAAACACTCATTTCCGAACACTTTGAGAAAAGAAATTGACAAAACACACTCAATTGTGTTTTTGTTCAAAAGTGTTCCGCTCAGAGCAAGACCAATTTTTTCGGCTCTATTTTGGTTGTGTTTTTCTCAGACACTTTTGCCTGACACTTTCAGCAAAAGTGTCATTTGCGTATGTGTGCGTGCTTGTGTGAGTCGCCTGTGTTTTACTTCATGCATGTACACAGAAACGAGGCCGAAGCAAGCCGAATACGTCAATTTTAAATGCACGAAGTAAAGCACAGGCTACTTACACTAACACGCATACACACGCGAAAGACACTTTTTCCGGACACTTTTTACGAAACGATCTTATACAGATACAGCGCTCGCTAAAAGTATCTCGACATAAGTGTTATTGAGAGAGAGACACGTTTAATTTGCTTAGCCGAAAGCACGGAACAAAACCGAAAAGCGAAACGAAAAAAGTGTTCGGCTCAGTTTGTGTTTTATTTGTTCGGTTTTGGGTTGATGATTTTGGAATGGGTTGACAGTTTCTTACGAGCTCTGGAAATTAGTAAACCCAAACCGTAAGTTCGATACACAAATAAACGATTTATAAATTAAATTTTATTAATTATTATTGTTTAATTCTATTTCCAACGATTCACATTTATTCCATTGATGGCCATTGTAGTACCTTACAGATTACAGCATCTTCTTCATCCCTATAGGATAGTTGTTTTCGAAGACATATACAAAAAATATCCAGAAAATCAGAAAACAAAATTGTGGCATAATTTGATGGATTTACTATTCCCACCGAGCACTTTCATCTAAAATGGGAATAATCAACGCCACCACTCTAGACGTTTAGAGGTGTCCCATTATTTTTGTGCACGTTTTGAAATCCTTGTGCCTTCTAAAGCGTTACAAACTGCTCCAGAAAACCTATGGTCCCTCAGACCATCTAACTTCAAGTATATTTAAACAGGCGCATAACTCTGGTCTCTTTGTGGCTTCAAATAACCCACCAGTGAAAACAATTTTCCAGTCTGATATTGGAAACTTTTTATGTGGGCCGGGTTCATTGAGAACACTCGATGTTTGACGGCATGCGAACTGAATGGTTCGTCTATTTTTATTTCAATTTTGACCACACTCTAGTGGGTGGATATTTGAGGCGGCAACTATTTGTATTTAGTTGTTAAATGGCCGTGAGCCAAAGTTGTGCCGGAATCCGTATCCGGGTCTATGGCACTGTGGCTACAGTGCGTGCAGGGTCAAAAAGCATTGAACATTATCTGCTTTACACTTTGCTTTTGACCAACGCACCATATGATTTTAATGACATGTCGCACTGTTATATATATATATTTTTTACCGTGGCAACAACATATTATATTGAAAGGATATAAAAAAAAAAAAATAAAAATAAAAAGTTTTCTTGATAGGAGGAGACAGCAAAGCGTAGCAGATGCTGCTTGGTCAAGTTGTCGTTGGAAACAAAGCTCAAAAAGGTTAAAAGCCAAAAACTTGTCTGCATGCCACACACACACACACAGAGACTCACTCACACAGATACAGCAGGCACAAGTGGCATTCATGATTGTTGTTGTTATTGTTGTTTTTATTGAAGACATTGCACTGCAATTGTTTGTGTGCTTTAAGTATCGCACACGTACAAATCCTGTCCTGTCACAGTTTATATATTCGGTAAAGGATTTATTTTATTTTTGCGAATTTTTGTAAGTGCCAAAAGCTTATGTTTTATTTAACTAAATTTCTTCTGTAAAGCGTTTTACGATTGAACATAATGCTTACAAACATACATTTCAGAGAAGATCAATTGAAACGGATTTCTTTTTAGTTCAAAGTTAGAGATACTTATAATACAAACAATTTCTTCATACTTTAATATGACAACTCTAGAAGTTTTTTTGCTTAAGTGCCAACTGCTTGTAAGCAGTGTATGAAGCAGTTTCCAATGGAATTTTTAGTGTTCTTAAAAAAATGTTTTTTTTAAACCATTTTTATTGTTGGCTAGAAACCTGAGTAGACATAACCATACAGAGGGCTTTGGACCTCGGATTCAGTTTCGGGAACCCCAAAAACATATAAAAGAAAGCATTTTTGAAAACCATGAATGGAAGTAATCTCAGAACCATAATGTGTTGGGTTTTCACATTTAGCGGCTCAAAATCTCTTTAAGTAGCCCTATTACATGCAACCTTCTTACGCCTTCTTTTTGTGATCCTGTGTCGACCACCCAGAGTGGCTATAAGCATTGTCAACATAAGATAAGGTGACATTAGGAGCTTCTGCGAGGCAAATCCTTTGAAGGCATTGAATTTTAATGAGTCATGAACTGTCCAGCTAAAATATTATTCGGGCGTAATTCACGATGGGAAGATCACGCAATGGAAGACCTTCGTAGACTTGGGATGACTAGGCACAGTAACCACTGGCAAGGGATAATCTTTGCGGCCAAGACCAATAACAGCTTGTAATGGCCAAATAGATAGATAGATTGTGTACTGCTATTAGGGCTATGCTTATTGATTATCTATTGACCAGTCCAGCAGTAAGTGGTAAAGGGTTCAAGTTTTTAGTGGGGAGGGAAGGATAGGTTAGGTTAGGTTATGTAGTCAGCTCGGTACAAGGCCGAGATCACACGGAGGCCTTGCGGCCCATTGTGATGCCTATTTGATAGAACAGTGGGAGACGGGAGAAGGTTATAAATGAGAGAGAGAGAGAGAGAGATAAGTAAGTTCTGTGCGTGCCCAATCATCCTGTTTACTAAACCATTTCGAGGATTCGATAAAAAGAGCCAGGGGTGCTATGGGCAGATTTGCCAGACTGCCCAGGTCTTCAAAGAAGTGCTTTCCCAGATACTGGGTGCGCTTCCTCAGCAGTGTAGGGCAGTCACACAGCAGATGTTGGATGCTTTCTAGCAACTCCTCATTCCCGCAGCTGCGACAGAAATAGTTGTGGGGGACATGCATCCTCTCAGCTAGAAGGCTATGGCGCAGAGCCCCGTTACGACCCCCGTCACCCTCCTAGTCCTGCTCTTATGGAATCGCAGAAGTTCGGAAGTTCGCTTTGGGTTGTATCTTGGCCAGAGTGCTCGGGAGATGTGACAGCCGGACACGGTGTCCCATTGTCGTTCTGCCTTGGATCTGACTATCTTCGTGATCTCTGAAACTACATCTTGCAGCGGTATTGCTATATCCGTAACAGATGAGGCCATAGGTAACGCTGATCCTTTTCGGCTCCCTCGTTTTGAGGTATACCAGAGTGACGAGGTAACCAGCAGAGGGTGATCGAGTCATACTGGATGTGGTTCAGCGCCGCCACGATGGAGAGGGAAAGTGACTATAAAAAATGCACCGAACTCTCTACCTCAATGGTAAACCTCTTGGTGGAGGTTTGCGAAGCACGCAGGGGCGGAACCCGGTCATACATAAATAAAATATTTAATAAAACATTACCCGTGTTATTCGCGAGTTACCGCCAATTATGCTCGAATCGAAAATTGGAACCTTCGCTTGGACGAGCTACGGCGCAGTTGCGGCCAACATTTGAAAGGGATTATTTTTAAAAGTGAATGGCAAGAACGGTTCTTTCTTTTGATAATAAAGATTTTCCGATTCATTTGAAATTTTTGTGTTTTTTTTTATTTTGAAAAAACCTCAAGATTGATGACCCTTTATATGACTTTATATGACTCGTACCAAATACGAGGTTCGAAAAATCCCACACCCAAGTGTTCTGAGGTAATTTGTATAATATTTTATACTAACATTGAGTGATATGGATAATTTTTGCTAATTTTTTATACAGCCGATCTATCACCTAGTGGTTTATCTGGAACTCAAGCCTAACAATGTTGTCTTAGGAGAGGTGGAAAAACTCCACCCGCACTGACAAGATTTTGGTATAATCTCTTTTTCTATCCTGATGCGACTAAAATGCTTCTTAAAATCTTGGCCTGGATCCTCTTCTATACGTTAGAACTTCTGTAACATTAATATTGCACATAATAGATAATAATATAAGAGTATATAATAGTTCTGTACAAAGTCAGTGTTTAAAGTAGTCTTTTAGTTTTGGCCGATTTCGTTTAAATGCATTTTTTACTTCACCAAAAACATATCTTCTATATTAGAACTCATTAGAAAAAAAAATGCTATCTAATAAAAAACTCATTCTATTATGACGCAATGTAGCTAAAAATTCAGAGCACAGCAAAAATTGTGAAAAACAAAGTGCAAGCAATACAGCTGCACATTTTCCACGCGTGGAATGGAATTTTCTTCTTATATACTTTTATTTTTTTTTTAAAGTGAAGGCTTTTAAAAATCCGTTTAAGCTTAACACGTTTTCACATAAGTTGTGTTCATGTATATAATCTTTAGTGAGTTTGTATGTGTCATATGTGAAAATGCCATTTTGCCAAGGAAATTTGCATGTGTTTATGCATATGTATGTGCACAAACACATACACATATATGTATACATATACTTGTATATAAATGTTTGCAACTTGGCTTAGTCAGCGCCTTTACGCATGTAGCATATGTATATATTGTACCTCTATGCAACGCGCTGGTTATATTTTTGGACTTTATCCAAAATTTTGCAGTTGTATCCATTTTCTGTAGAATGGCAGCCAAAAAGCAAGTAGAGTTAAAACAAACCAGTCGAGAAATGGGACAGAAATGAAAATGCAGGAAAATGAAATGCACACAAATATACCACGGAACACAAACACAAACACTGACATATTTTAACGTCGTAATATACAGTGCAGAAAAGTAAGTACAGTGGTAACTCACAAAATGCAATGTCAGCAGTGATGCCTTGTAGCCAAAGGGAGAGAAGTATTATAGATTTGTACATATATCGGTGAAAATAAGTGAATCGAGCCACTTTTCCCCCAAACTTCTCAATTTTGATGATTTTTATTTATTTGGTACAGCTACTAGCCAATAGTAACCACTTAAACTTTTATTGTAAAATTCCGATTATTTATCGAGAACTGAAAATTGGGTTTTTGGTTCGTTTGGGTTTCCCTTTTGAATTTTGAAATTAAAAACTAAAAATGAAAAAAATTAAAAAAAAAATCTTAAAAATAAATAAAATAAAAATTTTTTTTTAAATTTAATATTTTATTAAAAATTAAAAATTTTTTTTTAAATTTAATATTTTATATATCATGGAAAAAAAATCGCCTCAATATCGTTTAGAAGAATATTGTCAAAGAATAGTCTAAAAATGAAAAACTCAATTTTCAGTTATCGATAACTCGATAAATAATCGGAATTTTGCAATAAAATTTGGCGTGATTGCTATTGGCTAGCTGCTCTACCAAATATGTAAAAATCATCAAAATCGGAGAAGTTTGATCGATATGTATATCATATAAATTTTGATGATTTTTCATATGCGATAGAGGAACTAGCCAGAATTAGCCATATACAAAATTTTTTTTCTAGAAATTCGATTTTTTTTCGAGCTATCGATAACTTAATATTTTGATTTTTTGTTTTAGTCGTTTCTTTGACTATGGCTTATCCAAACAATTTTTTTAATGACATAAAATATTAAACAACAAAAAAAAATTTGAATCTTTAATTTTTGAATATTTTAAGAATTAAATTTTTTTTATAATTTTTTTTATTTTAAATTTAAACGCTATCTCAACTTTTCTCAAAGAAGTCAAGTGACTGTAAAATAGAAAAAACGGCCAAGGCATTTAAGGCAAATAAAAATAAAAAAAAATTAGGACTCTCTGACTCTGACTATATACGATTATGAAAATAATAATAATATAATTATACCTTACAATACTTACACTTTAATGTAATGATTTTATAAATTATTTGTCTTTTTTTTATTTATATTCTCGCAAATAATCAAAAATAAATACATGTATTTTTATGAATAGCAGTTTTCAAATTTTGGATCGCCAATCCAGCCTGATTAGCTGGAGATATAATAAAAGGCCCCCAAGAAATGGTCAACATTACCGGACATCTTTAGGTGGATATTCAGATGATGTCTTGTTGAATCAGATTTTTAAAATTATTTTCCTGTGACAATCATTCTACGCTCCATAAAATAACTTCGATCTAAAAAAATAATCGTATCTATAATAAAAAATATTTTTTTTTAACTTAAATTTTTTTTGCAAGATTAAAATAAATAAAAAAATCAAAAAACAATAGCAATTAATACTCTGAAATGTGAGATTTGCAGATGAGATTTTAAAAAAAATCGAAGCATACCTTCAGGGGCTGTCATAAGAATGCCTCGAAATTTTGTATATTTTTAAAAGCGAGAATCTTGAAAGCTTCATATGATTGTATCGGACGGAGCGTATTAATATGTACCTTGTAAAACAATATTGTAAGTTACTAACCTAAAGTTCAGTCGTTCAGGCCTGAAAAATTCAGACCTGAATTCAGGCATGAAAAGGAACCGAATGCTCTTGGCTTTGTAAGAGAAACAAGGAGAAATTTAAAATTTCTCTTTCTATCTCTTTCTTTTGACAGACAAGCAAAGCAAAAAAGAATAAGCAAAGAAAAATAAGAAAAGTCAACGGCGTGTGCTTTGTGTATTATTAGTTGGTGTTTATCGGTGCTTGCGTTTGTGTGCGTAGCTATTTCTGACGTTTTCTTTATTACACAAAGAAAAAGTTTTTTGTGCGTGCAAGTTCTGCGAAAATTGCTAGGTAAGTATTTATTAAATATAATTATTTAATGTAAGTATAATATTTTCTTTACAAAATAATTTTAAAGGTATTAAGAATGTGGACAGCTGCGTAGAGTTCGGCTTACCGAAAAAGATAATCTGTGTAAAAAATTTAGACAAATTTGTGAGGCAGACAAAAATTCACCCCTGATTTCAGGAGTGACTTTGCACAGTCAATCATCACTGAATTCATAGCTGATTGTTACAGCTAAGGTTCAGGCCTGAAAGCCTAGGACATGCATGTGTTAAATTCAGTGACAAATGAATGCATAGTTTCATGGCTGGTACTGCAAATTCAGGCATGATTTCATGACTAATTCAGGCCTGAACCGAAAGGAAGGGCATATATTCTTTTTGAATTTATCAATTTTGTATCTGGTTATATGGAGTCGCCAAGCCATCTTAAGCAGCTGGAACACCTGTCTGGACGCCAATCTAATCTGTGGTATTAAAATCAATCTGTATAACTATATCCCACATTCTAAAAGTCCATAATTCCAATTTATTGTTTGAAATTTGATATCCTTAAAACCAATGATGATGACATCACATGAACGAGCAATTTTGTTTAAAGAGTTCACAATAAACTTTTAAGAAAATATTTTTCTTAGAGCTTTTCCTATAATCGCCTTAACGCTTAAGTAAATAAAAACGAAATCTTTTTATTAAAAAATTTTTGGCGATAGAGAGTAAAAATCACTCTATCTCGACTTTTTTCTCAATAAATTCCTCTTTGAGCAACTGAAGCTTTAAAAGTATCAAAAAACCGCATTTTGTCTAAATTATCGAGAGTTCACTGTAGCACTAGTAGTTTTCGGTCTGATAAATTGTTCGCTGCTGCTGCTGTATTTTTGGGGTTTAGTTTTACATTTATTTGAGCTGCCGCTGCTGCAGCGAAAGTCGGAGAGGCACCTAGAGAGACACCCAGAGGTATAGAGCGAGACACCCAGAGCGACAGACAGACAGTTAGACAGTTAGACAGATAGACAAAGAGTTTGGAAATTTCTGAGCTAGCATGCTGCCTTAAAGGTGTTAATAAAGCACAACATGTCGTATGATAAATGTCGAGTGGTTGGCGCCGCTGCAAAGTTTTTGCGTGCTCGGCTTGGGCCATGTTTGTGGTTAAACAGACGGAGAGACGAACGGACGGATAGGCGGAGAGACATGCAGCAGGCAAAGCGTCGCCGTTGGCGCATACTGCTATATACTGCTGTTGTTGTGTTGTTGTTGTTGTAGCTGCAAGTGACTGCACAAGGCTGTTGTACAACACTGTCAGTTAGTGTTGCATGGCCCCTAAAAGTATGCCACGTTATGTTGCATTTGGTTTTTGTTGCTGCATTTTATGACTTGCCCGCCGTGGCAAATGTGGCGTTCTATCTGAAGTGCCTTACTGTCTGTTGGGTGTGTTTTGTGTGCGTCACTGTGTGTGTGTGTGTATGGTATGTCTGTGTGTGCAACTAATTGTTACATGTGCCGCACTGCATTTGACTTGATACACCACAACCCGCACTACACTTGCCGTCACAGCTTGCCTGGCTGGCGTTTGGTTACTGCGGCCTGCCACATGGCACTGCGTCTATCTGTATATCTCGCTGTCTCTCTCTCTCGCTTCCTTGCTGTCTCTTTCCTCTCTCACACAGAGAAAAAAGAGCGGTGAAATATTAAAACCTTAAGATAAATGCAGTAAATCCTCAAGCTGGGTGTAAATCTTATAAGATAAATCTTGCAAGTTACAAGTTTGGCTCGGAACATTCAAATCTGCGATAAGTGAAGGTGTTGCCAGATCCCAAGGGTTTTTTTTTTATAATTTTTTAAATCAAGGATTTATGAAACTGCATTACTTGAATACATTTGTTTTTATCGAAAACCATTCTTTGTAAAAAAAATATATTATTTTATATAAAAAGTATTCTTAACGCACTCGAATATATTTTTGCTTTATTAAGGTATTCTTTTTTTCAGTTGAAATGCATCGAAGGAACATATTTGACACTGCTGTCGGGTTGAGATATGGTGAAACAAGTTTTCCTGCTCATCAATGAGTATTTAAGTCTCCTAAAACGTGATATAGATTTGTGGACGCTATTTTTTCGGCAAGATTACTGGATAATTGCACCAATTGAGCATAGTAAAACCCAAGAAGTATTTTTTTCTTTCTGAAGCCATCAATTTTGTATACTGAACCAAATGAACAAAGGTATATTCGGAAAAAAGGAGGCCTGGCAGACCCCGGAAAGTATATATGATCATCATCAATAACCTAGTTTATATAGCCACATCTTTCGGTCTGCCCGTTTGAGCTAGAGAGCTAGAAATTTTACCATAAGAAGAGCGCCATCTGCAGGCAGATCCAGTTTGCGGATTCATGTCGATATCTTGGTCACGCGCTGAGAAAGCCTCCTTCCGACATTACCAGTAAAGCAATCGACTGGAACCCACAAGGATCTCGTAGAAAAGGACGACTGGCGCATACGAGGAATTGGCAGCTCATCAAAGACATCGAATCTACACGAAAGAGTTGGAATGAAGTCAAAGGAGTAGCGTCAAGCAGACGGAGATGGAAACAATTTGTTGTGGTCCTATGCTCCCTATAGCAGTGACAGGATTTAATATATTATTATATTATATTATTGTACTGGGTGTAATATGTACTGCGACCCAAGTGGATCTATTGTATCCCCTTTCACGGCTTAGAGCTCTCCCAAAAGTCCAATTGCCTGCATATACTGCAGTATTTTGTTTGGATTTATGGTAACAATGCTCTCCGGTGAGATGACGTGCATGCTTAAAAGCTTGCTTCTTTTGTTGGCGAGTGCTATGCATTCACATAGTAGATGCACTGAAGTTTCTTCCTCCATACTACAGAAACGACAAAGCCCACTATCCGCTATGCCAATTTTGTTTAAGTGGCTGCGGAGCCTACAGTGACCCGTCAAGAGGCCTGTCAGGATCCTCACGGTATTTTTCCCGTGAGTTATCACGTGTTTGAATCTCTTGCGGTTGTACTTAGAGAGGAGGGTTTTTGACTGCTTTAGTCCTGGTATCTGTGCCCAGTGAAGCAGCCGTTTGTTTTCTTCCTCTTTCCTCAATAGGTCCCTTACCACGTGGTTGCCAATCCCACAGTATGGTTCAGGTCCGATTAGCGGTGTTGCTGCACCTATTCTTGCTAGCTTGTCTGCTAGCTCGTTCCCAGGGATATTGTTGTGTCCTGGGACCCATCTAATTGTGAGCTTGTTTCTGGCACCTAAATTGTCAAGTGCAGTTCTCACTTCTTTGACCAGCCTTGATGTTATTTTGGCTCTGCTTATTGCCTTTATCGCTGCTTGACTGTCAGACAGGATGGAGATCTCCTTGTCATGATAGTTCTTCTGCAGATTAAATTCTGTACACCTTCCAATAGCACAGACCTCAGCTTGAAAAATGCTGGTGTGTCTGCCTAGTGACTCAGGATTTAATATATACATATATACTTATATATTTATATATACATATATGTAAATGTACCAGCTATTTGAAAACTTCTTGGTAGAAGCGTGTCATCTTTACGGATATAAATAGACCTCTTCAGGGTTGCATTTCAAAATTACGGAGATAATCAGAACAAAAGCAAGACGACAATGCGACACTATGTCCGGTAATCACATCTCCCAAGCCGCTGGCCAAGGTATAATCGAAAACGAACATTCGAACACCTGCGATTCCAAAAGAACAGGATCAGGATGGTGACAGGAGTTGTTCATGTTTTGTCGCAGCGGAGTTGAGGAGGAGATAGATAGCAAACACCTCTTATGCGACTGCGCTGCTTTTCTTAGGAAACGCACCCAGTGTCTGGAAAAACCCTTCTTTAATGAACTGGGCAGTTTAGCCACTGGCTCTTTTTATCGAATCCTAAAAATGGTTCAGCAAGGGGAAAGACTAAGCAGAGTTAATGGCGCTTGTTAGATATTCTACCCTATTGCAACGACACGGAGGTGTCTACTAAAGAAACTTTTGAACCTCTCAAGTCAGCTTGGCAGTTACCATGGCTTCTATGTTGTGGCTCTTGGAAACTAATTACAGTATGGAAACTAAAGAAAGTGCATCGAATTATTATTCGATATGTCTCTATATGATTATAGAAGCCCTTACGGAGGTTGGCGCGCAAAGTACGCAGGGGGTGGAGCCCGTTAGTTTTACATTAAATTACAGTGGCTTCGGAAAAATCTCAGTTCAGGGTAATTTATTAAAGTCCTCTTAGGGATTTTGCTTTCTGAAGTCAACATTTTTTGTTATGTTCTTTTTGTGTTTTTCTTAGATAGTGTCCTATATAAGGTTCCTAGTTGGAGCAAAAGGGCCTCTACAAACTTTTTCCAGCTTTATCTGTTTTTCGCAATCGCTTCGACTTCCCGCCAGCTTTTTCCAGAAGCTTTAATTTCCCCTTCCAGCGTCCGGCGCCTTCTGCTGTCTTGCGGATTCCAGTCCAGCGCTTCTTTGGGGAAATCACCTGCTGAATTTCGAATTTAAATCGACACCTTTTTCTTAGGCAGTCTTATAATTTTCCCTTTTTATAATAATTGTTGGACCATATCCTTTTTTTCTCTCAGTGCATAAGCTGTTCTCTTGCCTGCGTTTAACATTACAAATTTTATGTTGGAACAATGACATATTATTAGTTTTACAGCCACAGAGCGTCGCTTATATTGCATTGCTTACCTGACCCCGCGTCAGGTCGCTCTCACTCTCTCTTGCACTCTCTATTCACTAGTCTCTCTCACGCTCACGCTTTTTCTCTCTTTGTCTGCTGTGTGCGTCATGCGGACACATGTTTCCTATATGTGTGAAGCCCCGTTTTGCATAATAAATTAACCACAGGACATTACGTGTATTGGTAAGGGTCCCTCATTAAAGCACATTTGTATTTAGTTGTGCATAAAACATTGAGAGTAAATGACCAAATGCGAAATGCTCAGCCAAAGGCATACGCAGGACAATTCACACACTACTTTGAATGTGTATGTGTGTGTGTGTGTGTACTAGTTAGTTATGGCATAATTACATGTGTTGTCAGGCTTGTAAATGCCAAAGGATTCATTCAATTCATCAGCCAAACATTCAAACTCATTGACATCATAATAATATTCAAAACAATTCCATGGCATTCATATTCATTGGTTTACTAAATGCGCATTCAATTTATTCCATTAGTTCCATTGATTGAATCGCTTTACCAATTTATTGATTACACAACACTTGGCTATAATATATTGGAATAGATATAATGTACTAATAGATTTTCATTTAACTAATCAAAAGACAATTAATACAGCATATGACAGCAATTATAAAAGCCATTAAGGCTTGAAGCTTGAAATAAATCTTTTAAAAATAATATTTTTTAATTTTCCTTTTAGGCACAATTAATTAGAAAATTATTTATATATATATATATATATATATTTTGATAAGTTTTGAAAACAGGTATGGGTCTTTTTTGTAAATAATTTTTAAGTGACCGATCTTGAACTTTGAGTTTAAAAATTAAAGCTTCATTTTTAACTCACGTTAGTCTTTGCAAGTCTGAATGCCCCGGGAGAGAAAGTTGCTTGGGTTAGGAAAAAAATCTGCAGTAGCTGTTCCAAAGAAATCTGGAGAAGAATCCTGGTTAGTACGTGCCAGAATCAAAAGGACTCCAAATCACAAGGAGGTAACTCTTTACTGAACTTTGAAATATAAAATCACCCATAAAACTGAAAGGATATCAATTATTTAAAAATCGGAACATTCCTACAGAATCGTTTGGATGGGCAATATACTTAACTTAAAGAGTAGCTACTAAAGAGCTGCACAAAATGTTCTAAACGTCGCATTTCACTACTGCACAGTACTTCCAAGCACTGTATTTCACTGCAGAGCTGACAGCAGAACAAAATGTTTTGATGTTCTGTTTGCTTCAAAACAAAACCTTCAGTGCTTGAACTGCCTTTACTTTAGTGCTTGACAGTGCTTGAATATTTCAAAACATTAGAACATCACACAAAATGCTTGAGTGAAGCAAATTTTCGGCAAGCATAGCGAGTGCACTAGAATGCTTTGATTTTTTGCGCACACAGACACAAGCTGATTGTTTGTTGGTGTTAGTCAAAAAAACCACCACCAAAATCATTGCAACAACAAAAACGTTCTACTATGCTGGAAATGTTCTACTTCAGTTTGGTTCTAGTTCAGTTTGGTTCCGCTTCCATTTTGTTCTACTTCAGGTTTGTTCTGTTAAACTTTTGTTTTGATGTTCTATTGCTTGTTGTTAACCAAGCACTTTTGACACTGAAGTATTTGTTTTGTTTTGTTCAAGCCAAAGATATGCAGTACTTGAAATGACTGCTGATGGCTTACAAGACATTTGTGCAGTGCTTGCGCAGCTCTCTAGTAGCTACCTACACATGTCTGTTCTTTGAACACTATGAATTGTCACATACCCCGAGCACTGTAGCGAAGATACAACCCAAAGCGAACTTCCGAACTCCTGCGATTCCACAAGGGCACGACTAGGATAGTGACAGGAGTTGTAACGGAGCACTTTGTCATTGGCCTAGTGACTGAAAGGATGCTTGTTCTCCACGACGACTTTTGTCCCAGCTGTGGGGATGAGGAAGAGCCCTGAAATTCTTAAAAAACTCAACCAGGGGAAACCCTTCTTAAAAGACCGGCGCAGTCTGGCAAATGGAACTGGTTCTTTCTATCGAATCTTTAAAATGGTTTAGAAAACAGGAGGCTTATGCGGAACTGAAGGCATCCACTGGCTACTTTACTTTCCCCATACCCAATACTACTGGAATGTAAGGTCTATGGGTGATCTAGGCCTTGTGTCTAGCAGCCGCAAATCTATTCAAGAGATGGCACAGCAGTTTGTTATTAGCCTCATTTGGGTGCCAGGACATTAAAATATAACAGGTAATGAAATAGCAGATGAATTGGCCAGACAGTGCTTGACCTCTACCCTCCTACCGGATAAGGAGGATATTCGGATGCCAATGGCCACTTTCAAGCTACAAACAAGGGAAAAATTTAGCTCTCACGTACAAAGGTTGTGGTATAATTGCACAATCAGTCGCCAAATATGGCCTAAAATCAACCCAAAACGATCCATAAGGTTCTGTGAACTCAAACGATCGCAGTGTTCGGCAGTTGTCAGAACGATCATGGCTTGTCGGGACACATGCGACCAGTATGAATGTTCCGAGCCATGACTTTTGCAGAAGCAGCAAAGACGAAGAAGAAGTTGAATCTTCTGTTCCTGTGAGGCTCCTTAGTAGACGTAATTACTACTTCCTTCCTTACTTCCTTCATAACCTAGCGGAGCTAGCATCCATATGTCCGAGGAGGATTGCAAGCTACATTGCAGCAACGGGATGAGAATCCTTTTAGCGTGACTATCTCAGGAGAAGGGTTAAAGAGAGATTCGTTGTTTCACAACTGGCCGGTCTCGACCTAAGTGTGCTGACTTTTCAAGCCAGCAGCCGCCCTTACCTACCTACCTAGCAGCCTTACTAACCTAACATAACCTATAGATATAGCTGTCGATTTTCTTCAAGGAGCCTTCCTCTTAATACCAAAAAAATGTATCATGTAAAGTTCAGAAATACTTTGTATTTACATATGTATCGCCCTATTTAACCAAGAAAGTTTTTTATTTACTTGTTCCAACTCATCTTAATACCCAATCATATTGAATATTATGTTTCAAGTAAAATTTTGCTAACAAGACTTAACCAACCAGGTGATTGTTGCCAGTGCCTTTGGCAAAAAACTTTTACAATTTTCTCATATTTCCCTTAAAAAAAAAATGAAAAAAAGCAAGAAGCAAATATAAGAGGACAAGGCAGAAAGTAAATACATATAGATAAATAAATAAATAGGATCGAATTGAAAGAGGTTTGAAAAATTTTTATTTTCCTTTGATTGACAACATTTCCTGTAAGTATGTGTGTATATATGTGTGTGTATGGGTGTGTTCGACATTCTGTTTGCTGGGTAATTGCAATTTGATATGATAAGGAAATCAAGCCGGTTTGTGTGCGTGCCCGGAAGTTGTGTATGTCAGAGTTTCTATAACAATTCTACAAATACTGACAAGTATAGTACATAGCGCAAGTAGCAACTGAGATAAACGTACATATATGTTTGTACAGTGACGTAGTTAGCTTCTTAAGATGGGGTTGTACGAGGGCTCGATTTGTAACTTTTGGTGTTAAAAAAAGGAAGAATATTTAATATAAACATATTTTTTTTGCTTTTAAAATTTATACAAAAATTATAGAATAATGCTCAGTCTTAGAGGGGGAGTTCCAGCTTCTACCTTAATGTTTAATCTCAGACCACACAGTTCCGTGATTTTATATTTATTTATTAAAATATATTTGCCAGAAAAAAAAATGTAGTACAGTCGAGGCGGTGCCCGACAGTGGGATACCCTGTACCTTTTGTGTCAAAAAAATTTTTCCTGCATATTCCATCTAAGAACTTTCCAATTGGAATTTATTTTTTTTTGGTGAAAATCGATATTTATACCTATAAGTTCCCTAAATTTTTACCCATTTTTATGAAACTCGAATGTTACAACAAATAACTTATTTAAAGTATACGGGGTAAGTTTCAAGTTGGTATGTTGAGGGGTGTGGGAGAAAACATTATTTGTTCATTAGAGCCACATGAATGAGCTTACCAAAAATTGTGATTCTAGGTCACTTGTAGCCATAATTGCGTAGAGTCAAATATTGACGCAGTTTATTGGCAAGGGGAGGTGAAATTTGCACATTTTTGACTATAACTTCTGTTGTATTTGTCCGATTTTGTTCATTTTTTACACATAGATGCATGTAACTACAACGCATCGCTCTGTTAAATTTCAGATGAAAATACTAAACAGTGTGGCTAAAAACCGCGAAACTCTACTGCGGGGGAACGGGGGAAGATATTGACATGATTCAACAAACTTCATCTTCTTAGTTAATATGCGCACCAGCTGGACGGACGGACGGACATGACTCAATCGCTACCCGAGGTTATGATAAGCATTTTGGTATAAAGGACTTGGGGTCTGCCACGCCTCCTTCTGTCCGTTACATACATTGCACAAATCTAGTATACCCTTTGTACCTATAGGTACAGGGTATAAAAATTGTTTTTCGTTAAAGCTTTGCCGAGATGTATAGCTTGGACTTAAGCTTTTAAATAGTTAAAAGTTAATTTAAACGAAAACTTGGTCTTTAACGAGCATGTCCATGCTTCTGAGTACAAGAAAAAATTTAATTAAAAATTATTTTTAATTTGATTACAATTTTTCACATCGTTTAATGGACTTTAAAGCCTTTTAAACTCACGATCGCAAAAGTTTATATTTTCCTTTATAATGTTGCAATAAGTGACATTAAATATAATTAAACATAGAGAAAAGAGTTTATTGAATTCGTCCAAATTAATATAAATGGGAGAAGAGAGCATAAACGATCCTTTTTGCAAACATATGAAAATCCATAAACACAAGTTCTTCAGTATGTTTATGTTTAAATACATAAATTTGTATGACTCATTATTAAAAGCAGCTCGATGTAATATACATAGCATATTTTACTAAAGATAGAAGACGATGCATAACATAAATAAATTTGGAAAAATGTATTTTGCGTTTTTAGACCACATTTCGTTTTCCAATTTAAAAAATTTAGTTCACGTTCTTCAGCTCAAATTAAATGTACAAAATAGTTATATAGCAGGTTGAAACAAAGGAGATTTTTTTTTCGATATGTTTGGGAATGTGTACAACTTTAAAACTCTCCCTTGAACCTGTTAAAAACCTGGTAATACAAAATATATATAAACTTGATTCAATCAGAGAAAAAAATGACAAAATTTGTCAGTCAGGGAATTATTATTAATCAGAGAAAGAATTGTTTCGATATTATTTGGTGCTAATGTGTAATATAAACTCTTTTTTCTTTAAGTGGTCTTATATTTCAGGCCTTGCGGCGGATACTTTATATTTTAAGTGCCTAGCAAATTCCCTTTTTAAGTGTCTCTGTTATGATTGTTCGTATAAGATGGAAACCGGAAATTTTACATAGCAGATTTTGTATTAACATGTTCTATTTTGTATTTCAGACCATGCGGCGTATACGCAATATTTCAAAGGGTACATTTACAGTAGATAAAAAAATATCATTTTATGTTATCGACCATTCTGCGTATACGCAATATTTTAATGGGCCAGCTAAATCTGTTCTTAAAATATACTTCTTTAGGATTATATGTAGACGACATTAGGTTAGCAAATATATATTAATTTGGTAATCAAACTGATTTTATATTGTTTACCATGTGGCGTATGCGCGATATTTCTCGGGGCTAACCTAATCAGTTTTTTAAGATGTCCTCCATCAGGATTGTTTGTAGAACACAGAAAAGCACCCATTAGGTTAGCAAATATATATCAATTTGTTAATCAAACTGATTTTATAAGCGTTTTTTCGTTAGCTTTTTAGATGTCCTCCTTTAGGAGTCTTAGTAGAAAATTTGTTGAATTCGCATGCTATAATTCAACATTTTATATTTGGGACCATGCGCCGTATACGCAATGTGTCAAGAGGCTAGCAAATGCAGCTTTTTAAAATGTCCTCTTTTAGGATCGTTTATAGGAGACAGAAAAAGAACCATTTGGTCAGCAATATAGTTATAAAACGGATATTATTTATATTGCTGTGCATGCGGCGTATACGCGATATTTGAAGGGGTTAACGAATTCAGTTTTATAGACATACGCCTTTAGGAGAGTTTGGCCTATTGACATGTTAATTTTTAATTATACCCTGTACCGTATGGTACAAAGGGTATATTGTGTTTGTGCAAGCCGAAAATGTATGTAACGTACAGAAGGAGAAGGCGGAGACCCCCCAAAGTTACCTAAAGTATGATCAGAGTGACTAGAGAAGTCGATATACCCATGTCCGTCTGTCCGTCTGTCCGTCTGACCGTCTGTCCGTCTGTCCGTATGAACGCCTAGATCTCAGAGATGGTAAGAGCTAGAGCAACCAAACTTTCAGATAAGATCCCTTATTAATTCATAGGAGACAAGTTTATTTTATTTTTTTTTTATCGGGACTACATTATATAGCTCCCATAGGGGTGTTTCAGAGGACCTCGAAAAAAAACAAAAGTTTTAGATGGATAATTCGTTTGCTTATGAAGATATCATAACCAAATTTGGCAATCGGAAGTTTTTTAGAAACCCCCAGCACTGTACCAAATTGTATCAAAATCGGTTGACTATATCATAAAGGGCCCATAGGATCGATCGGTCGAAAATTTGTTTTTTGTACAAAATTCGTTGTGTTTCGTTTGTTTGTGAAGATATTGTAACCAAATTTGTCATTAAGAAGTTTTTTAGAGTTCCCAAGCACTATACCAAATTTTATCAAAATTGGTTGACTATATCATATAGCTCCCATAGGACCAATCGGTCAAAAAAACGTATTTTGAACAAAATTCGTTGTGTTTCGTTTATTTGGCAAAGAAATATTTTTTGGAGTTTGTAAGCAATATATCGGACTTGATTGCAATTTGGTGGTACAGGGTATCCCAAAGTCGTCCGCGCCCGACTTTAACGTACGCCATCTTTTTTCTTTTGTAAATGTGTAAGAGAACTCACTTTATATTTGGGATCAAACGGCGTATACGTGATGTATTAAGAGGACAGCTAATGCAGCTTTGTATGATGTCTCCTTTCTGGTTGTTTATAAAAGATAAAATTTGATTAGCAAATATTGTACAATATATCTAAACAGCTGATATTTTTTAAATATTTCAATATTTTTACTAAAAAGTTGAGACCATGCGAAGTATACTCAAGGGGTTTGAAAATTCAGCTCACACACATTTGGTTAAATGTTTTTTCTTGCTCTAGTTAGATGATACTTTTATATATATTTTGAGTAAATGTGTATTAGAATGGTGTTAATATTTTTAGACAATGCCGCGTATACGTTATGTGCAAATGCAGCTTTTCAAAACCTAAAAAGGCAGATTTATTTTTACTAACACTTTCTGCTAAGTAATCAAAAATATTGAATAAAACAAGTTCTAAGTAAATTAAAATTTGTTGAATTGTATAAATTGTTTTAAATTGACTTAGTTAGTGCAATCAAAATGTTATTTACTTTATAGTCAGTTAACATTTTTGTATAAATTGCTTCACTTAACTCGAGCTGTTGCAGTTTTTCAATAAATTCTTTACTTTCCGCCAGTTTATTTAAGCTTCAAACTAAAGCATACAAATTCTATGCATGTGTGTATGTACATATGTCTATTTATATACTATATACTTGTTTATATACTATATATGTTGATTGTCCCTTTGTTGGCCTTCATCTTGTTTTTTGTTTATACAAACTTTTTAATTATGTTAAGTCCCCAGAAATGTTGCCATGTGCAATGTTTGTTTGTAAGATTTTCTTCTAGTTTCTCGTAATGGCAAAACTTTTGCAAATATTGCATTTGCAGTTAAATTTGTTGCATATAGTACTTATGTATATACATGTTTAAATTGCATTCGCTTCTTATTGCGCACAATAATAGACAATTTAAAGTTTTCAACATACACATAATATGCTTTTTGACTTCTAATATGGTTATTTTTGGCTCTAATTGATTTTCGCTGGCCCAATTAGTGAGTGCAATTAGGGCCAAGTAAAGGGGCTAAATTTTCCTTGGAAACAATGTTTGGAACTATGGAGTACGTCTGTCTTTTAGCTCTGGCTATATTTTAATGGGAATATATGAAGATACATTGGAGGGAATAGCGTAAGTTTCTCAATATAGAACTGTGTGAATAAATGCAGTTTTTATAGAAGAAAATTCTTTGATTTGATAGCAATCTCCTTGATGTGACGCACAATCATGACAAGCATACACAAAGTACAATATATAAAGATTGCCGAACTTCTATTTACTTGCTACTTTCTTTAAAACTCTTTTCCTAATCATTCCTAAAGCAGCTAGAAGTACTCGAATCAAGCTTAAAATTAATTCCTTCATGCTACCTGACCACCTTGATACATCTTTTTAAATAGAGGCCATCTCAAATTTTTAATCTTTTTGTTTATTTACTTTTGTGAAAAATATTTCAATTGAATTTTTAAATTTTTAAATTAAAAATTTTTACCAATCTCTTATCTCTAACCATTGGTAGATCCACGGGGGTTTTTGGGTTCCGGCAACCCCTCCCCCCACAAAAGTTGGAAAAATTGGTTGAAAGTCTTTTACGAGCTCTGATATTTACATTTCGAGGTGAAGAACCCCCTCAAGACCAAGTCCTAGATCCGCTCCTGGAAAATGGTTTGGGATATAGTAATAATGCACAAACCCGACAATATAGAAGAGACTCATTGTAATCAGCTCGCAAAACTAATGAACATTCTCTCGGACCACCATTTTGCGTTCAGTGAAAGACTGATCGAAATTCAACGAGTCTTAAATCGCATTCTCTTGGCCGTCTGACGTCAGGGGTTACAGCTAAGAGTCTTCGTGGTTGTAGAATCTGTATTGATAGACTAAAACTATTAAAAATAAAAAACTGTCACGATACTGGCTCAGATTCTATTGAAGTGATCGTTTCTTCCAAGTAAGAATAAAAGTTGAGTTAGCCACAGCAAAGATAATAAGAGCTGAAGCTGGAGTCTGGATTGACTGTCTCTTTACTAAAATGAAAGCCCTGCTCCCAGCCTGATACTTCATCTTGCTCAGATCCTATTTAAGTGCTCGTAAAGTTCAAGTAAAAAATAAGAGACGTGTGGTCTACAGCAAAGTTACCTAAACAACATCTACACGGCGTACATCCCCATACTTAGCTGGCTGGATCTAGCAAATCTTGTAGAGCATGACTTGGTCATCCTCAACTGTGCACCTAGCGTATTATAGATAGCTGATGGCGTAGAGAGCTGGGAACTTACTTACTTACTTACGGTAGTCCTCTTCTCCTTGTGGAACATAGGGCCTCTACAACAGATCTAAATCTTACTGTATTGGGAGCAACACTACAAATTTCATTCCAGGAGTAGTTTACGGCATTAAGCGCAGCGTCAATCGTTCTGCGGACGTCGAGATCCCTGAGGGTTCCAGCGAAGTGCTTGTTTCGCAATGTAGGTCGCAGCCTTTCGAAGCGTGTGCCCGATCCAACGCCATTAACGGCGCTTAATCTCAACCAGGTCCATTTGCTGATTTATCCGGTTCCAGAGAGCTTCATTAGTTATTCGCTCGGGCCATCTAATTATCTAAGTATTCTCCGCAAGCATTTATTTATAAAGATTTGTATTCTTGAGTCGATGCTTCTCGAGCTTTTCCACGTGTCGCATCCGTAAAAAAGTATCGACTTAACATTATACACAAAAATGCGAAGTTTGGTTCTAATCGATATGTGGCTGGATTTCCAGATCTTGCTGAGCATGCCAAAAGAGGATTTGGCTTTATTGATTCGGGCGATAACGCCTTGGTCAGCTCCACTTTTGCCAGTGATAACGCTTACGAGGTAGGTAAAATATTGGACATGTTCAATACTTTCCTCCTCCAGACGTATCATGAGTTTCGTTTTGCTGACATTAATTTCCAAGCTGTATAATTGCCACAGTGCGATCGGTCCCATTCTTGGGTATTCATTCCAAGAATCCGGAATAACTTCATCGGCCCAAATTTTTCTAAGAACTGGAAGCCACAGTTCTGCCGAGAGCTCTGCGTCTACTTTCAGAAACTCAGCACTGACATTATCATTACCAGGCGACTTACCACTTTTAGGGCTCTTGATGACTGCTACTACTTCTGCCTTAGAAGGCGGATTGACGTTTATACGCCTAAAAAATGTAGATGCATTTGGTGGAGCGTCAGTGTTTGGCAGATCGCTCATACCAAGAGGATTATTAAACATTCCGAAAAGTAGTACTGGAAGAGAGCTGGGAGCACAGGTGAAAAATTACCTTTTACCCAACTACCACCGTACGTACCCTAACAACATCTACTGGGCAAACATCCCATCCTTAGCTAGCTGGATCTAGCTAATGTCGTAGAGCATGACTTGGTCATCTTCAACTGTGCCCCCTGGCGCATTATAGGCAGCTGATGGCGTGAAGAGCTGGGAACGCCGATGGAACATTACCTTGAACCCATCTAAGTGTTGGGCAATGTTGTATACATTTCGCACAAAGTATGCAGTATAAGTAGACAGTCACATCTTGCCAACGAGTCCCAATACCTAGGGGTCAGAAGACTCTCATCAAGACTACACATTGGGTAAAGCATTAAAAAGCTGCCAACGCAAAGATGTACTGGCCTCTCAATCACTGCAACCCTCTCCCTCTGAAATACCAAAGGGAAATTACCATGGTGGTGGCACCAACCAGGAGGTGCGCCATCCAGGTTTATGATATGGTGGCTGCCTCAAATCGCTTACTTATCCAGAAGCTACAGGCTTGGTTCTTTTCGCCAAATAAGACGAATGGAAGTTAGAAATACTGAATGCTACCTTGCTGCGTGACCTGACACTGGAGAACGTTGACCTCCAGATTGATATGCACATCAGTCCGTACAATAAGAGTCAGCGGAGACATTGGCGAAAGGTCTTCGGGATTCGCTCGAAAGATTGAAGAAGCAAAGCTTGTGATGAACTAATATTCAACCAAAAAAGAAAAAGGTGTAGCCTTCGCTCTGGTCCCCTTTTCGGGTCCCCGACAGAGCCAGATCTGTCAATACCCCAGCCAAAAAGCCTTAAAATCATCCAATAACATTATTCCAAAATTGTTGTCCAGCTCTATTAATCGATCTGAAAGTTTTAATTCCCTTTCATTTTATTCTTCTACAAATTAAGATCCAAACCAGAATAGACTCATAGTCAGAAATCACACTCAGAATCATTTTCCAAGATTTTCCGTTTTTACTGTCACTGCACCTGTTACATCCACGTCCTGAAGCTGTTCTGTTCTCAGTTTTTATTTCAATAGTCTTCATCTTTTGTAGAATTTGTGCCATTGAATTGAAATGCTGAACAGCATATAGACTGGAAGAAAACTGCTTTACATTTCATAGATTTTTTGCGCAATATGCAAAAATTTGGTTATCCCTTAAAAATTCTTTACTCATCTATTACGCAATTTTATTGCACTCATAAATCCACAAACTTGCTTCATTTACAACTCAACAGGTTCCTATTATGTACTACGTGCCGCCTCGAGCTTAATGAAAACACTTGACAATCCTCTGCAAAAGATCTTAGCTCATTCTTAACTCACTTAAAACGCATTAACCTTGCAAAAAGAAACCTCAAAATAAAAAGCCGAAGCTGGCAACTCTGGGGTTAATGAGCTGCATTATGACTCTTTGTGCTTTAACGAGCTGTGCAGCACTTTAGAGTTCAGTGAATTTTCGCAATGGTTTTTCGTTTTCCTCGTTAATATTTGTTTTTTTTTTGTTAAACTTAAGATAAGGAAAAGTTTCCTAGTCATTTAGATGTTGCATGAGTGCATTAACTGTTGCTAATGTTATTTTTTTTTTATGTTAACCCATGCCAGGAGCAAACAATATTAAAATTTAATAACGAAAAATAAGCGCAAATTAAAATATGTAACACGCAGTAGAGTCAAGAAAATTAATACGTTGAGAAATGAAAAAATTTTGCATCAGGTGTTACGAATTTGAGACACACTTTAGAAGTGCTTTACCTTGCTAGTTAAGAACCATGAGTGCTTGGGTCTAATTTATTGGAAACAGGAGCTGGAGATGTGCACAAACTTTATGAGATCTTTTTGTTTTTAATATTTATAATACACTAGTTCGTAACTATGTAGACCTTCATATTGAACCCAGCAGTGCAATCCATGCTCTTGTACTTAAAGGTGTCACCAAGATAATCAAGCACTCACTAATTGGATTTTCTTTCGAGCAACTTATTGCCTTTGGAAAAAGCTTGAGTATTTTTTTTTTCACTTTAAAGCTGACTAGGGGGCTCCGCTTCCTGTTCGCTTCACTCGTTCCGTCCTGTCATCGGCGCGGCAAATCCTTTCCTCTTTTCTCAACAACACCATAAAATGTGTGACTGTGAGTTTGTCGCCAAAATTCTTTCGATACAAAATTGTATACTTCATTTCCTCGTCTGGAATTCGGAATTATTCCAAATCATTTCTAACTGCTTGCTGACGTCATACTTTTGGGACTTTTTTGGCCAACATGGTTTAGTTGTTGGAAAGCTAAGGGTCATTTCCGAAGTAATTTGCTTTTTGTAATTTGAATCCGAATCCGGGGTCAGAATTGGCCCATCTCGTCAGGATTTTTAGATATTTGAGGTTATGTATCCGAAAAACGGCGTTTTTTCCTACTTTTGACGTTATGTAAAGAGTGCTAAAATTTTTGTGGCCTGTGACTTCAGTTACATCATTTAGTACCACTCTTAACCTTTAATTTAAAAGCTCAAGTGATCATTTATGGTTTTTTTTCGCAAAGTTATGGCTATTCAAAGTTACGAAGCATATCCCTCGATTCCCGGATTCGGATTCTACACAGCAAATTACTTTGGAAATGACCCTTAGCTTTCAACAACTGCCATAACCGCGGTATTTGTAGGCCTGTGTTATCAACCAGGTTTGTTTTTCCATTCCATGGAATTAAAAGCTTCTAACGTTTAAGCTACCTCTTTTAAATGATATAGCAACTAGGCCCTTCATCTTTGAATCATTCCCAATCTTAACGTACTTGTAGTGTTTCGGTTTTCGTAGATATTTATAAAAATAAAAATTTTCCGAAATTAATGTATCTCATAAAAATATGAATCAGTGCAGTGGAACTTAATAAAAAGCTGAAGTCAGTGTAGAAACAAATTTGAAGACAGAAAGTATTTTACTAAAGAAAATCTTGAAAAGCCCAGAAACCAGGGAATAAAATTCAGAATAATCAGAATGAAAAATAAAATCGAGCTAGAGATGTCCGTCTCATTGTCGGATCACCAATTCTCAGAAGTACCTTTTGATCTGGGAGAATAAAAGATGTGTCCTCACACTCTGATATATTTTCCATAGATTTAACTTTAGTCTCGTAGGAAAACTTTGCATGCAAATCGGTTGACAACTTTAAGAGTATGAAGTACTCATAAATTCATGGGACTTAAACAGGTCCGAACAGAGGGGATAGGAAAGGGGGGATTCCACCCTGGCCCGGAGTTTTCTCAGGGGCCCGGTGTAATTACTGTCGTACTGTCGTGATTCAAGCTAAAGGTGTAATAGAGGGGCCGGTATTTCTCTCTACGGCCCTGGACTTACATAATAATGCGCGTCGGCATATTGCGGCGCGGTTCAAACCCTATACTTAAGTGAAAAGCCCTTTCCCACTCAAATCTTCACAAGACATTGCCCTACCGATTATCCCTGTTCCGGTAGATGGCACATGAATAGCGCTTTACATCACATGAAGACACCAAAAATTGGGTCGCTTGGTGAATAATTTCTAAAGATGGAGAAATCTTCCGAAAAAAATAATGGCTTTTAATTAACAATACTTTGAATAAAACAATATCTTCAAAAGAAAATTTCAATTATTTTTAGAAAACAGCGGAAATTTATTTGTTCTCCTAATAATTTTTTTTATTTTTAATTTTTCATAAAATTTAGCTTTCATTAATAATTTATAAGCTTTTGAGAATATTTCGCCTCTTATTTAACGCCATCAAACAAATGTACCCCCTTGAACCCATTAAAAATTGAAAGTATAAGAAAGCTTGGTCAAAACTTGACTATAGCAGTAACTTCATAAACATTACGTAGTCCAACCTAAACTAACAACAACAAAAACACAGCTGGCAAACCGGAAACACACAAAAAGCAACAACAACGAAACTAGAAACTGGGTAATTGCAGTTGTTGTTGCCAGTTGCAAGTTCCGGAGCTCCAAACGTAATGCGAAAATTGCAACAACTACAGCTGGAAAAACAAAAACAACAAAAATAAGGTGTCCGGCTAAAATAGAGACACCGCGACAATAGTATACCCTGTAGCGCATCTAATTGCCAACATTTTCTAACTCTTTTGTAATAAATGTGGTTTAGTTCTGCAGTTTTTTTCGTTGTTATCGGCATCATTAATTGTCATGCTTAGTGTGGCCGTATATTAAAACTTAATTTTGTGCCGCTAGATGCCGCCTAGTTGCGATTTCCTGTCACTGTCGCTAGATGGCGCAACAAAAAATGTTGACATAATTTTATAATGAACCTTAAGTTGAAGATTGAAATATTTTAATAATTAGTAATATTTAATTTTAAATTGTTAAATTGCTGTGAGAGCGCGCTTCTAGGACTATTAGAGTGATTTTAATTTTTATTTTAACTAGCGTTTGTAATAGTTGGAAATTATATAAAATAAACATTAAAATAAATAAATAAAAACAATTTTATATACAATATTTATAGATAATTAAAGGTAATTCTTAATAACAGAATTATTTTAGTTTATAAAATTTTTATGCGCCCTCTTGTTTTTGTCGCTAGCTGGCGTAAAAAATTTTGATATATTATAGGTAGGGGAAAGGCTTGCAAATTGACACACCATAGCTTTTTTAGCTATATCTCGACATTGAATACACATAGGCATCAATATAAATATACCATTGGAAAGAGAAAAGAAAGAGCTATAATCCACAGTAAGCAAATCATTTGAAATTTATAAAAATAAGCATTTTACAGACAATTTTCAAAAGAGCTTGAAAACGACCAACAAAAAAAAAAGGCTTGGAAGTTGTCACACCTGCAAAAATCGCTGATAATTTGAGAAAACTGAAATAAAAACGCATGAATGCTAAAATTTATGAAAATTTATTGATTTTGAATTTAACTTAGCATTAAATTAAATTTAAAAAAAAAACAAGAAAAATTTAACTTTCCAGAGAAGTCAAAGTTGTGGTTTTTTGTGATCGGTTTTTCTTGGTCGACATACTAAAAATGAATTGTTATGGAAAATATTGAAAAAAATATATTCGAAAATGGCAGAAAAAAGCACTTAAAACAATTCAAATTAGTTTTAATGATAATTCCACACAATAAAAAAGTCATTTAAATAACATAGCAATGGAAAAAAAATGAAAATAGATGTGTGACAACTTACTAGCCAAAAGGTGTGACAACTTACATTTTGGAAGCCATTTTGGAATGCATTGAAAAAATTTGTCTATTCACCGTATCTGCGAAAACCTTTCTTGAATATGAAAGTTCATTGAATTTCAGTTCCAGCACATTTATTTTCCTTAATTTTTTATTTTGTATAATGTTTTTTATTTTCCGATTTCTTTAAAAACAATTTTTATATTTTGTCCCACATACACTGCGTTTTTGAGTCTGTTCGCAATTGTTTTCGGCGTATTTTCAGTCAAAGATAGGTAGAATTTTTGTATTTTCAATCCTAGAATATCAAAATAGACCAGGTGTGCCAACTTACAAGCCTTTCCCTATATATTGTAGCTTAAAATACGTTGGATAGAGTTTTTTACGAGCAACAAAAAAATTTTAATATGTTTATAATTTACACTTAAAATCTATCCGGGGGATCTAGAACATGAAATCGCTTAATGCGCCAAGTAACAATATTTATAATTATACTTATGAATTATTGCATAATAACAATTATTTAATTTTATTTAAAAACTAGAATTAAATTTTCGCTTTGATTAGAAATATAAATGGAATTGCTAACTCTTATAATTGGAAAGTTAGGCTTCTTTTGTGATGGCGCCTCCAGTCGTCACCATAGTTCCTAGTAATAGAGCCAATTAAGCATTAATCAACGGAATCGAGAGATGTTACGTGTAAACATGCTACGAATATTCGTTTTGACATTTTATGATATTAATATAAAAAATTTTAAGCGTAACTAATCGCAATGGTATTTGTATAATGCTCGGTTCAGTAGATTTTGAAGGTCAAAGGTCCCAAAAATCGTAGGAAGACAATTTTTCCTGCTCTGTGCCTCGATTTGAGTATTCTAACAAATTGTAGCGCGTCTTGAATACTTCGAAGAATTGAAGAGCTTAAAATTGACACAAAATTGGTATATAAAAATGTCTTCTATAATAGACAAAGCAGCAGGGTGCGCCGCCCCCTTAAATACAAATGAGAGTTAGACTTCAAATTCTTTTAGGGAAAGGGCACTCCAATTTTCGAAAGTAACAATAGGACTCAATATAATTTTATGCTTCTAACATTTTTGACAAATGAACGCCATGTTGAATCTTTTTTTTTTGGTTTGCATTAAGTAAAATTTTCCAAGTGTTATACACAAATTTTTCTTTGCATTGCGGCTAAGGGGCATGTAGCCGTTTGTGTAAAGGGTATACAAAATATACAATAACGCCCAGAGAGACTTCAAATAAAGAAAATCAACATTATGGCTAGAAGCAAACATTAAACGCTGCGTTCAAATCCGGAATGGTTTTTGTTGCAACTCTTTTTTTGTTGTTGCGTTTTTCGTGAAACTTAATTTTTCAATTTTCTGCAACGGTTGCATGCCACATGAACAATATAACCCAGTCGACAGCCAAAAATACAACCAATATAACCCAACAATATTTTTTTGGCTGATTGCGTAAATTAAATTGTAAAACGCTTTATGAGCTCTTCTCCCGAACTTTATGGCACTCTAGGTGCAACAGTAACAAAAACAAAAAAATTGTATATAAATAAATACTGAGCTACATATTGGCCATATTCATGCATATGAGGCTATAAGCCAATACTTTATCGCTTGGCGTAATGTCTTTATTACATTCACTCAATACATATATTACCCCTTTGAATTTTTCATTATCTTTAACAAAATTGACGAGAACACGAACAAACACGTATAGTTGATTTCCCTGAAGAATCCATTTTAAATTGAAATCAATAAGGCAACACTGACAAGGACAGTTTGCAAACACTTTTTATATTGAAACTGAACTCTTTAGTAGCAGCTTGAAGAGTTCATCAACGGATTACTTTTGGGAGGAATGTCGACGTATGAGTTATAGCGCTTACCAACAGATTGGTTTTGGGTTGAAATACGGCTGAAAGAGGTTTATGCCATAATATAAAATATATATGTACATTAGGGTGGCCGCCGCTGGTATGGAGGATTTTTAAACCGTCGATATCAATAACGCCACCCCCTAAAAAGTTTCCTTATTACCTGCATATAGCGCCTGTAAAATTTAAAAACGATCCGAATGTATTTGATGGGTCCGGCAATAGGTCAAAGGTCATACTTTTCACTTTTCCCGTTTTTGACTGTATTGTTCTACATAAACCTTAAAATCTTGTTACCAATCAGACAAATTATGGTTCAAAAGATCTCATATCTATCAAAACATAATTTTAAAAAAATATAGAGTCGACTTAATTAAATTTGGTAAGCTCTAAAATTGATTAAATTGACTAATTACACCAGTTTACAAATAAAAAAAAATGTTCGTATCCTTAACATTTTTGAATCGTTTCTGTAGTAAAATGACATGCTAAAACCGAAAATGCAGTCAACATTTTTTTTCATGAAACGGGCTTCGAGATATTTTGAAAAAACCATTTTTCGAAATTAAAAAAAAAAAAAGTGCCTTTACGTAACAGTAAGTATCTCTGGTTATACTAAACTGATTTCGATAATTTTTTTTCTCGACTGTAGATAATTAAATTACCCATTGATTATATTGGAACATGGTTTTGTCAAACTTACGATTTGGTCGCTATTTATGCATTCATATGAAACTTTTTTATGACCTTTGACCTATTGCCGGACCCATCAAATACATTCGGATCGTTTTTAAATTTTACAGGCGCTATATGCAGGTAAAAAGGAAACTTTTTAGGGGGTGGCGTTAGTAAAATCGTGAGATGTTGCAAAAATGGCCACCCTAATGTACATACTTTAAAAAGTTTAAAGCTGTGAGCATATACAAGATTTAAGATTCGCTCTTAGGCTGCAACTTATCTGGAAGCTTTGTCCGGGGCTCATAAATTTGAATTGCATTCGTAATATTTTTTTAAAGAATGTAACAAAAAAAAGTTAAAAAAAAATGTGTCCAAAACATTTTATGCATTTTTTATGAAGTTTTTTTTTGAAAAAATTTGTTTTAACTTATAGTAAAGTAAGCACTAAGCAAAGCAACATGTTTTTTTTTTTCCAAAAACCGTACATCTTGAAACCCTAATATGATGTAGAAAAAATTCGATTTCACGATTTTGAAATTAAAATTTTTTCTTAGAACTTAGAAATGCATTGGATGGATATCGATTTTAAAAAATTCTGAAACTGAAAATTATTTTTCAGAAAAATCTGAATCCACGGGAGGTTTTGGGGTCCAGATAACCCCCGTCCTCACAAAACTGAAGTTCAAAGCTTATTATTCTTATTGCCTTTTAAATATGCAATATATTCGAAGTGAAAAACGCCACCTACGACCAACTCCTGGATTCTCGACTGTTCTGTTCGACTGTTAAAGTGTATGGTATAGAAAACAACACTTTATGAAAGACTGGGCTTTGGATCTTTTTAAAACCAAGTATTATGAAAAACTATTTTATTTTTAAGCTACATTGATAAAAATATTTAGAAGTTAATACTTTTTGGACGTAAGCTTTTTTCTTATCTAGGAATTGCTTTCTTAAATTAACATTTTTGAAAATAGAGCGAACATTTTTTTTTATTAGCATTTTTAAAAATATATACTTGAGAATTTTTGGCTTAATTTTAATCGGTTTTAGTCTGGTTTAAAGTTTAAAATTTTTTTATTTATAATAATAATGGAATTTTTAATCAAAATTTTAGCCCCTCAATATAACTTGTAAAATTTTTGGTTAAATTTGAAAAGGTTTTGGTCTAGTTGTAAGTATCTTAATAAAATTTTTTTTAATTTAAATTTAAGACCTTTAACATTATTCTATCTAAGAATATAATTTTAGAACCTTACGCCTTGCTAGAGAAGAATCAAAAAAAAATAAAAATTCTAAAAACAAAATTTTAATATTTTTTTTTTTTTTAAATAATTTTAACGTTCTAAAAATGTTTTGAGTAATTTTGGTGCTACTTAAAAATTATTTGCACCAGTTTTAACTTTGTCATTGTAATTGACAAATATCTTAATTTTAGAATAATTAGAGATTTTTTATTTATACCATCCGAATTTTTGTTCCTATCTAAAGTTGCTTCAATTTTTTTTTTATTAATTCCAGAGTTTTAATCTTTCAATCACTTTCAGAAGTAAGAACAAAAATACCAAAATCATAATTAAAGTTTTTTTTTTAAATATTTTTATACTTAATGAAAACTAAATTCCATCTCAGACCAAAAATGGCTTTTTATTTTTATTTTTTTATTTATATAATACAACTTTTAATTTTCCACGTAATCTAGAAGATTATTTAAATTATGTAAGTATGCTATAAAAACTTTTGAAAACAGCTTCCAAGTTAAACAAATTTTTCGACAACAAATAATACTTATACATATGTTTTTTTATATATTTTTTAATTTGCAATAACATGTGATCGAAATTGTCGAAAATAAAACTTTATGTCTTTTTTTGCAGACATGTATTACAATTTCAGAAAAATCTGATAAAAGTGATCATAACTTTGATCATATGTCTAGTTTTTTGAAACATTTTTTTTAGCCAAAAATACCCTTTAAATACACTCTCTTCTAGGGCCAAAATATCTGTATATCAGTGTTATATTTATCACAAAAATATATTTACAACTTTTTTGTTTAATCGTTGGAAAAAAAGGGAAATCAAAAATGCAATATGCTTAAAGCTGTTTGGTCGAACAATAACAACCGGAAGTTTGCTTATAACAGTATTTGAAATTGTTGGCAGCTGCCTTAGGCCAACTTGAAAATTCCATTTAAATTAAAGTTTATTAAAAAGCCAAACAAAAAAAATGAGTGGGTAGAAAAACCACTGTGCGCCGAACCACTGTGCCACAGCGTGCTGGCCTGCAAATCAAGCCACTCGGAAATCTGCAAAATGCGCAATATGTGGAACCAAAAGAATGCACACAACTGCAACAACAGCAATACAGGCGGCGGCAGGCAGAATAATGGAGGCTGGCATAGTAAAAATGGCGGCAGCGCCTGGAACTATGCAACATTTTTTTGTGCCTGATTGTTTTTTTTTAGCCTTGTCGTTTTTGTTTTTAATTAAAGCGAGCGACAATTTGACATCAATATCGAAATTAAGATCTTGCTGCAAGGCTAGAAAAATGGCAAGGTGAAAATGCGGAAAAATGTAGCACGCAGCGCTACGTGCAGCTTTACACGCATTTGTTGCGGGGGCAGCTAAAGGCTTAAAACTTCCGCACGGAAATCCGCTGCAACAATGTTTTAATTTTTTTCTTTTTATTGTCATTTTCAATTTTCTTGCTCCTGGCAGCACCGGCTCTTGTCCCACCTGTATGTGTGTGGATAAGTACGCAAATGTGTGCGTGTGTCTGCACAGAGAGAAAAGCAATATTTTCAAATTAAGTTTCCGATTACTTAAAAATCGAAAAAAATTAAATACTTAAAATAATTCCACTTTTTTCTGAGTTCGTATGTGGGACAGAAATTAAATTTATAATTTTTATAAAAAAGTAAAATTTTTTTCTTTTCCTGCTGGTCATTGAGGACGTCGCTAGTAAAGATTTCGCCGGGGTAAGCCAAAACCGTGGTATCCAGAGGCAGATTAATAATACCTATCTTAACTACCAAGCATATGCATATTATGACTCAGGCAACGCAAAGTGGACTCAAGATCAACGAAGTCAAAACTAAAGCGCTCTGTCTGCGTGCACCTACTCCGAATCCTTTGATAGTAGGATCGCAGCAATTTGAAAATATCGAAAAATTCTGCTACCTTGGATGTATGATCACAGCGGATGGCGGAAGTGAGCCTGATGTTGAATGCAGAATTAACAAAGCTAAGGCCTCCTTCGGCATTCTGGCACCACTATGGCAAAATAATAGCATAAGCCTCAACACCAAGCTCGAATATTTAATGCTAACGTTAAGTCTGTCCTGCTCTATGGCTGCACCACCTGGAAAGTTACCTCAGCAATCACAAAACGACTCCAAGTCTTCATCAACCACTCTTTAAGCCACACGCTTGATATCGAACTCCGAGCTGCTCAGAAAGGCAAACCTGATAGATGTGGCTACAGAAATCAGGAAGAGAAAATGGCAATGGATTGGCCACACGCTAAGGAAGAGCGATGACAGCGTTGCAAAAAAGGCGTTGCGATGAAATCCTTTCAGCAAACAGGTCGCAGCATTTGTAGACCGCGTATTACCTGGCGACGCTTAACAGAGGCCGAAATGAAATCTCTCAATCTATCATGGAGTGAACTCAGAGTCCTTGCACAAAACCGGGTCCGCTGGCGCAGAGGAGTAGTTGACTCCCTATGCTCCAAATAGGAGTTAAAGGAACATATATATATAGTACTAGCATTCCACACACAAGTTAAGGCTGAAATTGTCTGCTAAAATCATCTTTAATAATTTTTGTTTTTTATTGAATAAAAAAATAATAATATTAATTAATAATAAAAAACTAAAATCACTCTACTGAGAAAAAAACCTGTGGAAAAAATGAAAAAAAAAAAAAAAATTATCTGAATTGTTTTTTTTTTTTTGTTTATTTATTTTTTTGTTTATTATTTAAATTATAAACAATCATAAACACTAGTTGAACAATTTTAATTTAGTTTGTAATAATAGACCCTAAATGATCGCTCAAGTACTTTATGTATAATCAATTTCTTTTAGGAATTTCTAATATTCATCGTCTATTAAATAAACGTCTTAGTCGTATTTAAATATATTTAATACATATTTATTATGATTTTCAGAGAGTAGCCGTGGTATTACGTTAAAAGCGAAGTTTATTTTTTATTTTAAATTTAATTGATTTATTTATTATTTTAGGTTGTACCGGTTGACCCCTGGGGGAGTCACACATAGACTAGATAGTCCTTAGTGGTAATTTATTATTTTAAATTTGAAAAAAAAAAATAATAAAAAAAAAAATAAAATTAAGCGTTGTCAATTATTTTAATTAAATCTATTAAAGCGAAGTCACGAGTAAAATTCAACAATGTGCTAATTAAGGCCTTTTATTTGATACGCAATACTGCATAATTATCGAATTTTTTTTTTTTACTCATGAGCATGACCTCTTTGTTGTGACGTCACATAGCCTATAATCAGTGGACGATCATAACGCTTCGAACTATACCTCATTTGTCAAATTATGATAAGTGATTTAAAAGTTACAAGGAAACAGATGAACATACATACAGGTCAAACAATTCCGGGCTAAAAAGTTCCACATGTTCTCGAACTAAGCAAATCTGTCAAAAAATATACAACACAAATTGATTCAATTTTGGTATGACAAAAAAACTTTACTTGATATGAGATTTTTCGGTATATTTTTTCCTGAATCATTTTTATAAACGCATTTATTTGTTTTTTTTTTTTTTTTTTTTTTTTTTTTTTTGGATTTATTTTGCAAAATTATCAAAAATACATATATTTTTATGAATTGCAGGTTTCTTATTTTATGATCGCCAATCCAGCTTGTTTAGTTAGGAGTGTTAACGAGTCCTGTCAATCAGGAGGCCATCATTTGGTCCGCTTTTCTGTCGGTCTTCTTTTCGTTTTCTTTCAGCTCGGCGCTTGTTGGAGCAGATTTTTAAAACTTCTTTTTTTAAGACTTTTTATAGGATTATCATTTGGGATCCCTTTTGCCAGCCTATTTCGGTGTCTTTTTAGCCTTTCGTTGTAGCGGCTTGTGTGCTTATTTATCTGGAGTTCGACGGTCTCCAGTCTGAGGTCGTGGTGCAAGGTCGAATTCCTAATATACCATTCACACCCAGTAATAAGGCGTAAGGCCCTGTTCTGGAGTGTCTGAATACGTGAGCGACTCGAGCGAGCCACCATACCCCACCACTACCATTTTATATAAGGCTCTTTTGTATCGGAGAGGAAGACGGCTGCGGTGGTTCACGAGCCAGTTCATTTTAGACATCTTTAGCCGGCAGTTTTTTTCTTAGGGTATATAGAACTGCCTGGCACTTAGTTGGATTCATGGATATGTTCCACCTGTGAGCCCATCTCTCAAGTAGGTATAGGTACTCTTGAATTCCATCTGCTGCTTCGTACTCACAGGAGGCAGAGTGAAAAATTGCCAAGTCATCTGCGTTCTTAACGGTTTCTGTGAGCTCCCTAGGTGTCGGGATATCCGCCGTGAATAAATTGTATAAATGAGGGGCCAGGACGCTTCCGTGTGGTACGCCAGCTCTCATTTTCCTTTCCGTAGATATAGATTCTTTTATTTTAACATAAAATTTTCGGTCTTCTAGGTAGGTTTTTAATAGATGAAAAAATGGAGCAGGAAGTATTTTTTTAATTTTAGATCCAAACTCTGTCAAATGCTTGTTTGACTGTTTTTTTTTGTACTAAGTACTAATTTTTTTCTCACTGTGTACGCATATTGATGTGTTGCACTGCAGCAATATATTTACAAAATGGCTGTCTGCAATTCATTGCTGCAACCAAAGATAAAACTCATGCAGACAGTTGACAATGCAATAAAATTACATGCTGCAAGGCAGAGCGAGAGAAGAGTGAGGAGGAGCTAAGAGAGACACAACGTACTAAGGAGAGAGTAATGGAGTCTCCCCGAGCGTTGGCGTGTGTGTAACGGCATAATAATTGTGGCATGCAACTGACGCAAAAAATGTGTCATAAAAAATGTAAAATTTTTGCATTCAGCCTGAAAGTAGGCAACGAAATATGAAAATCACTCAAATATGACACACAAACTGTGCGTCACAATATTTTATATAAAGAGCAAAATACATTGTCGACTTATGTAGAAAAGTGTTTTATAAATAAAATATTCTTCCAAACTTTAACGCTCTAGGCATTTCTGTGTGCAATCAAGTAAAAATATGTCAACAGTCATTAAATGGACATAGTACAATATGAAAAATTCATTTATATTGTTTTTTTTTTTTGCGACAAGTTTATTAAACGTTGAGGTCAACGTGTAAACAGATGGCTACAAAATTTCAAATGTATTATTTTTATGACATAAAAATTTTATAAATATTTGTTCTGTACTACCAAATTGCAAACATTTTTATGTGTAATTTAAAATGCAAGCGATTGGAATTTTATTTTTAAAAATGCCAAAAATTATGTTTCATAGGGTTTAGTTTTTTGCAAGGTGGTGTTAAAAAGTTCGACTAAAATAAAACGCTAACTAAAAACAGTAAACGAAATTTGTATTTAAAAGATAGCAGTTAGAGAAATAGGCAAGAAGCCTATGTGCAAAACAAATTTTCGACTTATGCTATTTGCTTGACCAGTGTCGCAACTGGGCTCTTTCTATAGAGTCTCCTGCAAGCATATAGACCATTGCACTAGTGAGATATATTTTTTTTATGTTAAACTTAAATCTATATTATAAACACAGCTAGGATTGAGCATTTTTAAGAAGATGATTCTTATACAAAGTAACTACTTAAACTTTTCAGCTACATAAACATATTTCTAGAGCGTAACTAAAGCAAACCCATTTTGAAAAACGACATCGCATTTGCCATGAACCTAATGAATGTGATCAAAAACGCACTCAAGCATGTACACCGGAGCACCCAATAAATAAAGTTATATACACATAATCCACAAAACGTATATAAAATATACTAGACACAGTTCTAAGATAAAAGTGTTGAGAGTACAGATACTCGTAGAAAACGCGGCACATGTTTGGAAAGTTTTCAATATTTTTTACGACTTCATTAGAAACGCATGATGAGCAATAATGATAAGAGGCCCAAGCGTAAGAGCGCGCCTATACTCACACACACACACACATTGATATAAACCTCATACCAATACACATACGCACAGACTGTTGCGACGTGCGAAAAATTGCTCTCAATGGCAACGGGAAGAGCAGAAGAAGAGCAGAAGCAAAGCACGCCTAGTCCACTTGAAAAACTACAAGCAGGCAAAAAATGAGCAGCAGAAACCGCAACCAAAAAACCATAACCGCAAAAGTCACAGAAGGAGTAAAGCTGTAAAAGATAGAGAGCGAGCGCGCGGGCGTTAGCCACCCAGTAGGAAATTTGGAACAGCCATGCGGCTTACTTTGAAGCGGAAATCGATTTGATAGAAAGCTGCGGTTACGTTGCTTACTACTTTTGCACGGCATGGCGGTTTTTAAAGCAAGTAACTCTTCAAAGTACACAAAATACATTAAAAAGCAATCTTCACTTTTGAAACGGGCATAGTTTTTAACCAATTTACTTTTGTACCGCGATGGAGTAGGTGGAACGTTATCAAAGCCCTTTACCAATTAAAGTCTCCAATCTGTTTTGTATGCAACGTTTGGTTTTGACTGCGCATAAAACGCATTATAAGCTCTTAAGGCGCTGACATGTTATTTACTTTGAAGCAGGATACGATTTCAACAAAGCGAAATTGCAATTGTTCTGCAGCTTTTTTTTGAATGGCGCTGGCGGAGATTAACAGAAAACTCGCGTTACCTTTTCAAAGACAGTAAAAATAATTATTTTAAGCATGCTAAAATTCCGCACCAAACGTCAAAACTTCATATAAAAAAAAAATATCCCAAAAAAGGGAATTTTTTTTTTAATTTAATTTTTGCATGCTGCGTATGGGCCTAAAATAAAATTTAAAATTTTTTGACGTTTGCTACCTAGGAGTTGTTTTAGACTCAAAACTAATCTTTAAGGATCATGTAGGGTACACTGTTGATAAAATCAACTCCCTGACTAGAATTCTATGTCCCTTCAGCAATAGGAACTCACGGTTGTCCATTGAAAATAAATTATACTTGTTCGGATCCATATTCCAAGCAGTAATTTTTTATGGAGCTCCAGTATGGTCCGATGTGGCTAAGTCCATATTAAAAGATGGCGTACGTTAAAGTCGGGCCCGGACGACTTTGGGATACCCTGTACCACTGCTTGCAATAAAATCCGGTAAATTGCTTACGAACACCAAAAGACATTTGATTGCCAAATTAGATTATGACACCTTCATAAACAACCAAAAACAGACGAATTTTTAATCAAAAACTTTTTTTCGACCGATCGACCCTATGGGAGCTATATGATAGAGTCAACCGATTTTTATAAAATTTGGTACAGTGTTGAAAATCTCTAAAAAACTTCTGAATGCCAAATTTGGTTACAATATCTTCACAAACAAACGAAACACAACGAATTTTGTGGAAAAAACGTTTTTTTGACCGATCGGCCCTATGGGAGCTATATGATATAGTCAACCGATTTTGATAAAATTTGGTACAGTGTTGACAATCTCTACAAAACTTCTGAATGCCAAATTTGGTTACAATATCTTTACAAATAAACGAAACACAACGAATTTTGTACAAAACACGATTTTTTGACCGATTTGTCCTATGGGAGCTATATGATATAGTCAACCGATTTTGATCAAATTTGGTACAGTGCTTGGGAACTCTAAAAAACTTCTTAATGTCAAATTTGGTTACAATATCTTCACAAACAAACGAAACACAACGAATTTTGTACAAAAAAACAAATTTTCGACCGATCAATCCTATGGGACCTATATGATATAGTCAACCGATTTTGATAAAATTTGGTACAGTGCTGGGGGTTTCTAAAAAACTTCCGATTACCAAATTTGGTTATGATATCTTCATAAACAAACGAATTATCCATCTAAAACTTTTGCTTTTTTTCGAGGTCCTCTGAAACACCCCTATGGGAGCTATATAATGTAGTCACGATATCAAAAAAATAAAATAAACTTGTCTTCTATGGATTAATAAGGGATCTTATCTGAAAGTTTGGTTGCTCTAGCTCTTACCATCTCTGAGATCAAGGCGTTCATACGGACAGACGGACAGACGGACATGGGTATATCGACTTCTCTAGTCACTCTGATCATACTTTAGGTAACTTTGGGGGGTCTCCGCCTTCTCCTTCTGTACGTTACATACATTTTCGGCTTGCACAAACACAATATACCCTTTGTACGATACGGTACAGGGTATAAAAACTCCAAATTACCCAAAACAAACTTTTAAAAATGATTTTTAAGCTTCCTTGGCACCATCACATCTCAGATCTGCACAATAAAGCAAATGTCGAAATGATATCACACAGATTAACCCGCCTGTCTCTCAACTTTAGTTATAGATGTAGATACTCAAACTAGAAAATCATTAGCCAATTGTTATGTTAATATAGATATATGCAGTTTAAAGATTTTATCCTAAGCAGTATGGGTTTTTTTTCCTTTCTAAATTTTTCGTTTAAAATTAATTATAAGCAAGAAGCAGAGCAATAGCAGAAAAAGGCCCCTAGGGTTGATCTCTTAAGAAATATGTATAGGTATATATTAATAGCATAAGCTTTGAATAACAAAATTTTTTTTTGTATTTGGTTTATTTAAGTTGCAATCTTTCCGTGGATTATAAGTAAATGATTTGACATAAATAATTTACATAACAGGATTGACTGAAATTCAACAAAATCAGACAATATAGAATAAGAGAATGAAGATGCAATAGATTGAATTGATTTGAATTGATAATTTTTTTGAAACTTCTGTACTGCTTATAAAGTTTAAGCTAAGTTCTCTCAAGTTCTTGGGATGTTTTTTACTTAGATAAAGTAAAATTTTGAGCCATTTCTGAAATTTACATGGTACGTTTTATATGAATAAACTGTCACAAATTGTACTTTTTTTACAGGAGATGCAGTAATTATGGTTTTACTTCATTTTTTTTAAACAAACCTTAATTTTTTGTTAAAATAGTTAGGGTCTCTAAGACACAAAATATTTAGAAAATTTGATATATTGAATATCGTTGCAAAATTTTAATATTTATTCCATGCTAGTTGCACCCAAAATTACAGGGAAGGTTGCAGGTTGTGAAGCTTAATCGTAAGCATTTTGTAAAAAATATAGTAAAAATTATTGTAGATAAAAAAGAAGCTTAATCGTAAACATTTAGGAAAAAATATAGTATAAATGATTGTAAATAAAATTTTTGCGAAAATGTCATTTTTATGCAGAACTATGTTACAGCCCACTCATTACCTTAAAAAATTATTGTAAGCCAGAAACTTAACTTTATTACTTTTTTTATTTACTTTTTATTAAATACATGAAATTAATAACTGCACATAAAATATAATTTAGTGTGATAGGGCTAAATAATTTTTTTAAAATTCATTTTTTTACTTTGTATAAGCTTGCATCAAAAGGATTTTGTAAAACAATGCTAAAAAAATAAAACTACACAACTACATTAATTGCTTATCCAACTAGACCCTTTGACATTTTCAAATATACGAAAATTTCGCGATATACAAAACGCAGCGTTCGTCCATTTTTCTCACTGGGTACTGAGAGCGGAAGTGCGGCATATTTCAAGAAGCAGCTGGAAAATTACTCTCCACAAGACAAGCACACGCACATATACATATAAGAGCACCATACACTTTATGAATGAGTGTCATGACAGAGTGTCCTCCAAAATGGACGCCTTCATCATGTGTAAAGAGAGCGAGCGATAGTAAAAGCAGTGTAGCAATGTGTAAGAGCGAAACAAAAGAAAGATGTGTGCTGTCAGTAATGAAAGTTTAAATTGTTTTTGCCAATGCTTACAAAAGCAACAGACACACATCATGTGTGTGTGTGGTAGTATCTGTGTGATTATTGTGTCTGTGTGTGTTATTGTTGTTGTTTTGTGTTTGTGCATGTGCTAGCCAAGTATTTAGCAAATAAATTCGGTTTATTTAATATATATGAGTTTACACATATATGTTGTATATGTGTATATATACAACAATGAAATAGCTGGGCAATGCCTTGTGCTATAATAAACTAGAACATAAATGTCGCTTAAGGGCGAATATAAATAAAGGGCGCTTTAAATGAAAAGTCTTATATAATATATGTGGGAAATATACTTAAATGGTATAATACAGAAACAGATTTTAATACAATGGAGATGTAATGAAATATTGCAGTGGGGTTATGCAGAAAAGGTTGTTAATGCTAATTATACTGTGCAGATATATTGAGAGAATTTTTCCGTAATGACTCAAATTCTGGGTGAAAGCAAATCTCAAAGTAGCCACATGATTGCAACAGTTTCTCTTTGTGACATTTAAGAAGTTGTCCTTTTCATTTTAATAAAAATTTCTTAATAATATAAATTGTGAAACTATATATAAATAAAAAGATGGCGTACGTTAAAGTTGGCGACTTTGGGATACCCTGTACCACCACATTGCAATCAAAACCGATATATTGCTTACGAACTACAAAAGATATTTCTTTGCTAAATTTGGTTACGATTTTTTTATAAACAAACCAAAGAAAAGTTGAATTTTGCACCAACAACTTTTTTTTACCGATTGGTTCTATGGGGGCTATTTGATATAGTCAACCGATTTTGATCAAATTTGGCACGGTGCTGCGAAACTCTAAAAGACTTTCGAATGCCAAATTGGGTTGCGATAGCTTTATAAACGACCGAGTTATGAACCAAAAATGCCCTTTTTCTGATCGATCGGTCCTACAGGAGCTATATGATATAGTCAACCGATTTTGATAGAATGTGGTTGCGGTATCTTTGTAAAAAAACGAAACAGAAAGAAGTTTGCACCAAACCCGGTTTTCTGATCGATCGGCCCTACTGGAGCTATATGATATAGTCATCTGATTTTGATTAAGTTTGGTACAGTGCTGGGGAACTCCAAAAAACTTCCAAGTACTTAATTGGGTTACGATATCCTAGTAAACAAACGAAACAGAACGAAGTTTGCACCAAACACGGTTTTTTGACCGATGTGTGCAATGGGAGCTATATATATAAATAGTCAACCGATTTTGACGAAAATTGGTACAGTGCTGGGGAACTCTTCCAAATTTGGATACGATATAAAAGTTATCCATCTAAAACTTTTGGTTTTTTTCGAGCTTCTCCGAAATATCCCTACGGGAGCTATTTAATGTAAACCCGATATCAAAAAAATTAACTTGTCTCCTATGGAATAATAAGGCTTCTAATCTGAAAGTTTGGTTGCTCTAGCTCTTACCATCTCTGAGATCTAGACATCGGTATGTCGACTTCTCTAGTCACCCTGATCATACTTTTGGCAACTTTGGGGGTCTCCGACGACTCCTTCTATATGTTACATACATTTTCGGCTTTATTTGTTAAACTTCCAGAGCACCGTGAAAAGTTATGGAACATCTAAATACAATTACGTATACGCAATATTTGGAGAGTAAGTTCATGTGAAACTATATATTAAAAACCTTTTTTTTTATTAAATTCCGAGAGTGCAGTCAAAAATTATGAAACATAAACATAAATACAATTACGTATACGCAATGTAACCCTATTTGGACAGTAAGTAGACGGACAAAAGTAGACGAAGACAGATATGTAAAATATTTTATGCAAATTTTATGCGTCTTATCATTACAAAAAAAAAAATTTCTCGAATTTATTTTTAAATTTGTCCCAGTGTGCAATGGAAGCGACTCACGAACTCCAAATCAGCGCAAACAATCCGTTTTTTTAAACTTAAAAACAGCATTTAATAGCCATTAAGAGATATCATAAAATCTGCATCGTTCGAGTGCGAGAGAACTGCAAAATTTCTCCGCAGCATGATATTATGTAATAGGCGTAGCTACGTCTGGGAGAGAAAGGACCTTTATCTGTGCAGCAACCTACTTAAATTTGAGATAAGAAATGTAGCCAATACAGGGAATGTTGTTAGTTCCTTCAGCTCCTTGAGGAGCATAGGGCCTCAGGGAATACTTGTTTTTTAAAGATATCAAACGGTTATCCAATGCGGATGATAAAGGCAGCAAGGGCATAAGGGAGATAAAACTAAAGTTTTGCGGTTATTGAAAGGAACTTCATTTCAGTCTGGTGGTTAATCAGAACAAACAGTATGCTTGTTTTTTTCCAGTAGGTTGACGCGTCACCCCCTTTTGCTTGATGTCGTCATGTCCTTTGTGCAGGTACAGGACGCACTAAGTCCCCTTGCTATCACAAAGTCATAAAGGCGCAAGTGAAGCAGAAGCATTTGAACAGAGACCCTTTATGAGAGCGTTACGCTGAACGTTTGCTATGGCCAGTCAAAAGGATATAAGCGCCAAAGAATTAGTAGTTAGTGTCTATTCAAGAACTACATGCAAATATTTAAGTTCTAAGAATCTGCATACTACAAATTTAACGCATCAGCTGTATAAGTATAAACTTCCGTATATTATGCATAATTTAAAACTTGGCATAAACTTCGTAATTTCAAACTAAACAACAACCACGAAATATTTCTATAATTGAATTTCTTAGAAAAGCAATAAAACTTGTAAACCAGTTTGAAACTGTTTGAACCAAGTTATAAAATTTCTTGTCTAAGATTTTCATCGTTGCTACAACTAATTGAATTTTATCTGCGCAACTTTGGTGCAAGTAGCCGGTAATTGCATAAACAATTTAAAGACAACAACAGAAGTGCTCGAAGATGATGCAGCCAGCGCAATTGAAGCTTATATATTAGTTGACCCGATTCGCTTAACTATGCCGCAAATCAAATGATTTTGTACAAGTTGTAGGACAAGTTTGGTGCAAGATTTACCACACATATGTTACTACATGTGTTTTAGTTTTTTATTTTTTTTATTTGGGTTGTGGCACAATCAGACAAGACCAAGAGCACAACCAAATTGCAACTGATGACATGGGACTGCCCCGCTGGGCTTATGTTTGGACGTAGACTCGAGATATGGCTGCAGTTCGAACAAGCTAGTTCATTTGGTAAAGTGGTTTTGAAATGCTCCGGAACCAGTGACTTGTTTTATGACTCAGGTTTGCTCTAGGGTTGAACATGCTGCATCCACTTTTCCCAAAAAAAAAGTGATTACTTTTTTGCACCTAAATTTGTATTGACACTTTGAAAATTGTAAGGTAAATAGTCCACGGGGCTGATTTTCGGGTCCGGACCCCCCCAAAGGTTGGAAAAGTGGGTTGAAAGTCTTTTGCGAGCTGTGATATATATATACTTCGAAGTGAAAAACCACCCCCAAGACCAAGTCCTAGATCCGTACCTGGTTTATGGGCTATTGGAATAGGCTAAGTTTTGTAAAAAGTCAACGTTTTGTTGTTAATTAGACTCACAAGGGCTTAGATACTAAATTTGGCAGCTCTAGCTTGTTTGATAATAGAAGAAAGTGGGGCATTGCCACTTTTTCCTCTTGAAGTTCTTATCCTACCTTAACTTTAAAGTTCGAATGACAAGCAAACAATGTGAGTACTTTCGAAAGTATTCAAATCAATTTATTTGATTTAAATACGTTTAGTGAAATGAGTTGATGGGGGGTGAACGTTTAAAGGCATCTTCTTGAGAAATAAAACTGCGCTCTAAAGTCTAAAGCTTGTATAATAAAAATAGAGGGATTCGGCTCCTGCATGCTTGCAAGCCAAGCTCCGCTCTACCTTCGGCATGGATGGTCTTTGTATTTATATATATCTTCTTTACCTTACCACCATTCAGCTTGAGGATTCTTAGTGCCTGTTCCCTGTAATTCTGAAACACTCAAACCTCCATATGGTATATGTCTTAAAAAAAATAAAAAATAGGGTGCAACGGCCCCTTTGTAGCTTGCACCCATGTACGGTTGACTTGGTATTTAAGTAAAGGGTCATCAATCTTGAGGTTTTTTTTAAAATAAAAAAAAAACACAAAAATTTCAAAAGAATCGAAAAATCTTTATTATCAATAGAAAGAACCGTTCTTGCCATTCACTTTTTCAAAATAATCCCTATCAAATGTTGGCCGCAACTGCACCGTAGCTCGTCCAAGCGGAGGTTCCAATTTTTGACGACGCGTTCGAGCATAATCGGCGGAATCTCGCGAATAACACTGGTAGTGTTCAATCGTAGCTGGCTTATCCACAAACTTTTTAGACTTCACGTAGCCCCAAAAGGAAAAAGTCTAACGGTGTGATATCACACGGTCTTGCTGGCCAATTCACCGGTTCGGAGCGTGAAATTAATTGTTCACCGAATTGGTTCCTCAATATGTTCATTGTTTAACGGTCTGTGTGGCAAGTAGCGAAGTCTTGTTGAAACCAAATGTCGTCGAGATCTCGGGCTTCAATTTCAGGTAGCAAATAATTCGTTCTCATGGTGCGATAACGGTCGCCATTGACGGTTACGGTCTGACCAGCGTTATTTTTGAAGAAATATGGACCGATGATTCCACCGGCCCATAAACTACGCGCTGGACGAGGTCTATTCATTCGAGTGTCATCCAATAATGAAAATTGGGTCTCAAATTTGTTGATGGCATGGCGAATAGTGGTCTCAGTAGGTCGATTATGGCGACCATAAAATGGCCTAAGCGCGCGAAAAACATTCTTTACAGAACGCGAATTTTCGTAATATAATTGTACGATTTGTAAACGTTGTTAATGAAATGGCAATGAAAACTGAATAAAAAACACATGCCAACTTGACAGTACTCACGCGTGGCTTATCAAAAAAACCTTATTGAAAAAAAAACCTCAAGATGGATGACCCTTTATATCCTCCTCATCAAATATAGGATTCGAAGCGTTTTTTTTTAATAATTGTTTTCCCTCTCCAATTAAATGTTTAGCCCCTTAGCTCTTACTTTTTCGGTTTAGCCCCCTTTTTAAATAAAACATATTAACACAATCCACACTCTTTGGGTCGAATTATCCAAAACGGCGAAAAATATTTCCTTTGATTCACAAAATCTCTCTCTCGGGAAGTACCAAGGCTAAGAAAAACACTTTACAATCTGGAAAGCATGTCAAAGGAACTTCTCAAGTATGCTCTTTGTACTGGTTTTAAAGTTTGTTATAAAAAATAGCACTTTGTTCAACTCCATAGCAGTCACAATCGATGCAGCTGCCCTGGAAAAAGCAGCAGCTTGAATTGTCGCCAACTCTGCTAGTTGGAGCTCTGCTAGTAATAGGTACTTCTCCAACTACAACCGCTTCCTTATAGCTGATTAGTATGCAGGCCTTGGCATAAATATTTTTCACCAATTTCCTTTTACGTATGTGATTTTTCTTTTGCATTGTTTCACATGGCTTGGCTTGGCCAGGACGGCACGGAACAAAGCAGGACAGGACATAAGCCTGTCCTTATTGGCTGGCAAAAGCTGCATGCCGCTTCTTGCCGCTCATGTGTCAACCAGGTTGTTATCCTTTCGTGCGGTGGCTTATCCTTGTCACTGTACAAATTGAATATGTATTTCTTGTGGGCACAACTGTTCCAGACGATGCATATGGCATGTGGATATGTTGTGAAATCTCTGCCAGCTTCCCAAGAGGCCAAAAATGCAAAATTGTTTTCCATTTTTCGTTGTTCTGGTTGTTACGTTGTCGAACTCGTTGCCAAAGTATATGCCATAGTAGTAGCTATACCCTGTAGCCATAGAAGTCAAGGGTAATATAGATTCGGAAGATGTATGTTACAGGAGGAGTGGTAGAGCATAAGTTCTAGAAGCAACGAGTTCGGTTGCGTTTGGGATGTCCGCCAGTCCGATCGGTCAGTATGAATACCTTTTTATTACCGAAGACTGCTTAGAAGACGCCTAAGGTCACGAAATTTTACAAAAAGCAGCGCATAATACTTACCCTGCTAATCCAGAGCAACCCCAGAAATATTTTATCATGCCAAAAATATCGCATCAAAATATTCAGTATTCTGAAAGACTTAAAACCGTTCGGTACGTAATCCCAACATTGTTGAGAAAGCTGTGCTGCGAATGTAAGGACCTGTTGTGATCCTTTCTAGCCCGAAATATCAAGAGCTAGTCCAATTCCTGAAAAAAACTTAATTATTTGGGTCGGTTCTAGTCGGGTGGCATTAGTTGGCCAGACAGTCGCACTCTGTAAGCATCTGTTTAGAGGATTAGTTGTCAATCTCACAGCACCTCTCCTTTAAATCCAGTTCAGGTGTGAGCAGTGTCACAAAAGTAACCCAGCCAAACCCAGCTTCCAACATCTGCTATGTGACTGCCTTACAATTTTTAGAAAACACTCCACGAAAAGCCCTAATTTGATAACCTGAGCTGTTTGGCAAATTTACCCAAATATGATATAGGTTCCTCTGGTATTGAAAACGCGATCCTACCAACCTCGCGGTCTTTTACTTCCTTTTTATTTTGGTTTTCACAATGACTCACTCGGGATTCATCTCTACCTGAGTCGAGGTGCCTACCAAACCTTACCAAACATTATCCAGTCAACGCCATTATGGAGTTCTTGTCGATAGCTGTTAATAAGAGAGGGAAAGTCTTGGTTAACGCTCATCTGGTATCCCACCAAACTTTGTCCGCCTTTCTTCGTATTATTTTACTTTCTTTTTGTTACGGTTTTCATAATAGGCATAACAATGACTCACTCGGGATTGATCTCGGCCTAATTTGAGATGCCTACTTAACCCTACTAAACCTTATCCTGTCAATACTTTAAGAGAACTCTTGTCCTAATGAAAGATTTTCTTGAATCTATCAAAATTATAGGATTTGAGAAGATGTTTGGTCTGCCATATGCAAGCTGTGCTGATCAAGTCTGTATAGCGTCTAGGTCTCTCCTCTCGACCTAACTGAATATCAGACAAAATGGAGGTTAGTGATTAAAATTTGGCAGCACATTTTTGATATTCATCAGTCATCCGGCGACCTGAATGAACCTCGAGAGGCATTTTGGACTCTATTCTGATAGCTGAGAAAACTCATTAAAAAAGCTTGACTTGAGAAAGCGAAAACTTGTCCTACACAGTCCAGGGCAGTGACAGAAAAGGTGTTCCACCGTCTCCAGCTCCTCCTCAGCGTCACAACTTTTGCACAAGTTGTGGTGTGGAGCTTTAAGACTGGATGCGTTGATTCCCACCAGCCAGTGTCCGGTAATAGCTCGGACTACGGCATGTGAGCCTAAGAAAGAAAAAAAATCAAAATGACTCACACACCATTTCCTCCCAGTGTCTTGAAAAATGCTTGCAGTGTATTCCATTATCGGATACTGCAGCGACTGCTCCAATTTTTTGTTGTTGCATGCTTCAATGTATGCAAAATACTCAGCTCGTTTATCATTGATGCTGACTTTTATGCGCCATAACTTACTAGGAGCGAGATAGTGTTATTGAGTGTGATAGCGAGCGAATGGGATAGACAGTTGCTGTAAACATCTTCGACATGGCTGGACATGATTCAACTTCAATACTCAAAGGCACACAAGGAAAAGTGTTTGCTTGATTGGTTTAACTTGACTGGACTGGTACCCAAAGCGTACCATCTTTGGTACAGTTGGGTTTGTCGGAGTCACTGCTGAGGATTTGACCCGGTATTTGTGTTTACGCCTCTCTGATTTCATTTAATTAGCTTTGTAATGGGTCTGGAGCTGCCCTTTTGCTTATTTGCATATCATTTGAGCGCACATTTTAATCAAACATTCAATTGGCTTGGCTCTAAGGAATTACTTGCAGATTTGCCATAAACTTAATTGGATATTGGTTGGCATTTAATGAGCAAACAATGATGAAATTTAAATGTATATAGTATCTCAAGTGGCAGCATTTCTTAGCTTATGTCGTTGTCAGCAGCTGGCGTCAAAATTAATCATATAATTCCAGCACAAATCTCTTTAAGCTGCCACAAATCTGTTGGTCACGTGTCTTTTGCAACACTTTATTACAGTGTGTTACACATACTATTATTATTATTATTATTATTAACATGTGTACACACTTGTGTAAAAACAGACACACACACACACGCAAACTCATATTAGTATGCTCCTAACATGTATATTTATGTTAATGTCTTGCACTAAAGCAAAACAAAATGAAAGCCGGAAAGTGTTTAGTAACCATTTACAACAAATAGTATGGACAGCACTTGAGGCAATGTACTATATAGTATATTCTGGGTTATATGTATAGCACGTTAATATAAATACGTACATATGTGTTGTTACATAGCAGGTTGTCTGTATTATTTGGGAGAATATGCAATACACTCTAAACAGAATCTTATAGTAGTATAATCTTGGAAACTGTAGATAATTAAATTACTTTTTTTTTTTAAATTTAAAACGATGGGTGCGCTGAAAATTTATTTTCGCAAAATCCATTAGGGAGTAAAGAGTAGTCTCGTTTCGAAGATAAAAAAAATCAAAAGAATCTAAACAGATTCTTATACCTAATACATTGTATAATCTTGGAAACTCTACATAATTAATTTACTTTTTCTTTTTTTTAAAACGAAAAATTTATTTTCTCAAAATCCATTAGGGATAAGAGAGTAGTCTTGTTACAAATATAAAAATCTTCAAAGAAATCCAGAAATATGGTAACAAAATACATTTTTTTAAGGTTATATGCAAAATTTGATTGAAAACGCTAAAAATATATTTTGATTCTGAGTTGGAATCTTTCCGACCTCAGAGAAGTTCAGATTTAGTCGTGGATTTTCGCGACATATAACCAATAGACAGTAACACAATCTATTTTAAAAAAAATTTAGATAAGATTCAGTCGGAGCTCTTTCTTGCTCCCTCTGCCCCAAAATATGCATTTAATTTTTTTCATAATTATCTATAGAGAATGGACTTATTTTCTAAGAATTTTAGGCCCTACAATGTTTTGGAGTACTCTAAAAATTAAAAAAAAAACAATTTTTGTGACCTTTGATATTCATTTTACCATCACTACTGGCGATCATAGCAGCGATCATAAGCATAACATCTTGATGCGGAGATCAATTCTAACGTATAAATTTAAAAAAAAAAATATTTTAAAAAATGTACAAGTTTTTTTAAAAAGTTTGTTTCTCAAAAAGTAATTTTTGAAGAAAAACTTTTTAGGCGGCATTGTGACTTTCGAAGGGAGTAACTTAGAGATTCTGTTAAGGTTAGCAAAATGGGTTAGCTATAAATGCTAAAAAGGTTTTAAATGTTTGCGCAAATAAACAACAGATGGCGCTGCAAAAACAATTGACCGAATTGTTAATGTTATGTTAGTTAACAGAAAGCTGCGAGTACGGATTTAAATTTTGGCTAGCCATTTGTTGATTTTATTTACTAGACATTTTAGATTTTGGAAAAATCTTAAAAAAAATGATTGAAAGCAGCTATTTGTTTATTCAAAATGTATTTTTTTGAAGTAAAACTTTTTAGGCGGCATTGTGACTTTCGAAGGAAGTAACTTTGAGATTCTGTTAAGATGAGCAAAAAGCCTTACGGTTGAGGCAGCTGATGGCTCAGAGTGTGTGTGCGCTTCGTCTATACGATACAGTGAAGCGCGTGAAAAAATAATTGATTGTTAAGACACCATTTGGACTCCAAAGTAAGTAAGACGGCGAAAAGGAAAATAATTCTTTGGAAAGAAATAAAAGCAGCGTAGAAAAATGAGTGGGGCGTAAAACGCGTGCTTGTACACCACTTTTTTTTCAAATATTTTCATATTATATTTGCAGTTTTCCTCCCTTGTGGCTTACAGCATTTTTTGTATATAAGCATGAAGAAATAATTAAAAAAAAAAACACAGCTCAACAGAAAAAATCGTTAAAATGGCGAGACCAAGGACTCAACGGTTTTGGGATCGCTATATCTAAATTCATAGTATGTTTTATCCCCATAACTTTAGTTTTTAGGAAATAACCTCAAAAAAAATAAAATATATATTCTTAGCCAAACGTTTTTTTTTCAAAAAATTTTACTACAATTAGCCGAGCAACATAATAAAAAGCCATTATTATATTTATTTCTGGATCTTTCTAATCTAAGAAACATTCTTCGAACTCCGAAAAATGTATTTAAAAAAAAACAAAAACAATTTTTCACTAAAAAACAAACAAGTCCATATAAAACTTCTAAACAGCTGATTGCTCCTGCTCACGCTGTTAGTCTGGCAACTCTCTGGCAATATCTCGTTGCTCACATCATTACTTTCGCATTTTTGGCTTATTATAAGCTCACTATTTTGCAAAATCAAAACTTTTTGTATTATATTAATTTGCGTTTAAAGTTTTCACAATAAATATTGGCGCCTCTTTTATAGACACAACTCTTAATTAGTTTAAACTCACAACGCTGCTGCAGCTAATCATTTTGATTTCTAATAAGTATAACCTTTCCGCGCGTCTTAAACTGTCACAAACATTTCCGCAAAATCCATTATGTCCTTTTCACCCATTTTATAGCCTTTTAGGGTATAAAGAGACAAAACCTCAAGGCTGACAAGGACGCAGCTGAGCATAGGGGTCCCAACACTTTGGCAAACAATTTGCCAGCCATTTTGCTAGTTGTTGTTAAAACCACAAACACATACAATACATGTTAACGCACAGCCGCACACAGTTACGCACATGCATATACACACACACACACATAGGGAGCCATAGATTTTGTGCTAATGCCAACACGTACAGGTGAGCATGCTTTCCAATTAAGCCTAAAAAAGATAGAATAGCATAGAATGAATGGAAAAGACTAAAAGAAAAGCAAAAAAAATAAATAAAACAAAAAAACAAAAAAACAAAAGGTGAAGCAAAGTCAAACTTCGTTAAGGGCCTAGACAATGGATGCTTGCACATGTATGCGTGTGTGTGTGTCTTGAATGGTGGTGTGTGTATTCGTGCGTGTGTTGTCCTTTCGTTGCGCTTGTCAAAACAAGACGCTCTTAACTTTGCCATTTACGCCATTTACACATACACACATGCACGCAGTCACGCACATACGCTCACCCAAACACGCACACAAACATTTACTGTGTAGCTCTCTCTCGCGCGCTCTCACATGCTTACACATATACACAGCGTCAGTGTGTAGGTGTTGACAAAGCCAATCGCATAGACCATGCAAAAAATAGCTTGAGGTGTTGCATGCTTTTGGGCGCCAGCTAAAGTTGACTTTCTTCTAGTAATGTAGGTTACCAATGCACAGTGGTTGCACTTTATTGGTGCCTGCGAATAAAAATATTTTCACGGAACCTTACGAATCTTATATATAAACGAATATAATTGGAATGAAATAAAATAAACATGCTGAATAGTTAGTAAATAGCTAGCAAATAGTAACGATGCATTTGCAACCACAGCTGTAACATTGATTTTTGACCAGTGTGCAATACATATGTGTTGGTGGTTGCGTAACAGGTTCTTAGCCTTAGCTAAGACTGCAGGTTATGCCTATAACCATTTCCAGTCGCAATCAATAAGCATTTACTTAATCTCAATTTTCATTTGCAATTTTGCCAAACAAAAGCTATGGGCTGTCCTTTTGTTATTGTTTAATAGAAGCTTCGTGTGTCTGCGTATCTGTGATAGACAGTTCTTAAGTGTTAGTGACTTGATACTTGACATTATTATTCAATTTACGCACAAATTGCTCACATAAGCGGATTATGTTAGCAAATATCTATTGAACAGAACTGACAACTGACTTTAACAGTCAGCTGCTTGGTATACAATGTCGCCATTTTGTTTTGTTTGCGTGTTTGCATGCGTCAAATGACAAGCTATAAATAAGCTAAAAATTTACACTCCAAACAACTTCCATTAAAGTAGAAATCGAAGGGAGGGGAAAATAAAAATCGATTAGACGAAGCCCATATACGCTAAGAATATTCTTTAAAGGAACTTAAGGCGCTTTAAAGGATTAAGCCACTCAATGTGCTTCTGTTTTATTTTTAACAACCAAGGGGCTCCGTAAAAAATGTTAAATTGTAATGGCGTAAAAAGACACGCCAAAGACTCCAAATTACCAAATATGTATTTCGATGGGGAGAAAAATAAAAAATGAAATTCATGCCAAGTTTCAAAATTGCCAGCCAGGGAGGGCAAGGAAAAAATAGGAATTAACCAAAGCTTCAAAACTTTTTCTAAGAACGGAGGATAAATTGCATAATTATAAAATAATATAAAGAAATTTAAATTTATTAAATTATTTATTTAAATTCGAAGGCATTAAAAAAACACTGAAACTTTAAATCTAACAAATTTTAAAAATACAGTCGGAGGACCTTGTTTCTAAAGACCGCTCAAGAGTCTTGGTCGACTGGACTATTTGTTAAGTTTTGACAAAGCTACTGAACATTTTTGAACCAGTTTCTTTAATCTAAATTATTTTTGAAAATTTAATATTTTTTTTTTTTAATTTTTGTAACCAATTAAATTTTCTTAAAAATCAATATAAAATTTTTTTAAATTTAAAATATTTGAAAAGTATTTTGTGAATAACTATTTTTTTAAGACGTCTTTTTATTTTTCTTTATGTGTCGTAAATAAGAATCAATATATTGATGCAAGAATATAAAAAAATAAAATAAAAAGAATATTTTTAAATATTTATTTCAAAATTGTAAAATGTTTTCTTTTTCCGCAGACGTAAAAACTGAAATATTTTTTTTGTAATTTTTAATAGAACACATATTCAGCATTTATAAAACCAACAATATAAATAATAATATTTGTATATATTTATTTCAAAATTGTACCGAAAAACAATTGTTTTTATTTTTATTTTTGCAGATCTAATAATTATAACCAATTTTTGTTATATGAAACACATATTCAGCATTAAAAAAAAAAAAATGTTAAAAAAGTAAATGTTCGCAGCTAAGTTACTTAAATTAATGCCTTTTCAACAAAAATATATGCATTTACTAGTAAATGATTAACTTTGATTAACTTTTTGTGTTAAAGCTAAAATATGTTTAATTAATTAACTATATTTTTTTTTAGCGTTATTTAATTTAAAAAATACATTTTTTATTTAAAATTAATCTTTTTTAATCTAGGTCCAATGTAAATGATATTTAGACATTACATAAAAAAATTTTTTAAAAAAAATAATAAAATTATAAAAAAAGTTTGTAATTGTAAGAAAAATATGTAGGATCAAAAAAAAAAAATGAATAAATTAAATTTGATTACTTGAGTAAAAGCTTGTTGCTATAATAAAATAAAGTAGATAAAATTTTTTTTTTTTTTTGACTTAAACTTAGTTTTTTTTAAAAAAAATTATATTTTATACTTGGATATGTACAAATAGATATTCTATAAAAAAAATTAAATGGTAACAATAATTCAAAATAAGGTATCATTTGCAGGAAAATTGTTTTTTTTTTTTGTTACACATATAATTTTTTACAAGCAAATAAAAACTTAACAAATTATTTTAATGCAACAAAATTATTCATTTTAAAAAAAAGTCTTGTATGTAATTGTAAAAAAAATTTAATTGTTATTGTTATTTGCAAAAAAAATTTTTTTAATTGTAAAAAAAAATTAAATGCCAAAAATATTGGCAAAAAAAATTGAATGAAAATTTTACGAAAAATAAAATTATTACAAAAAAAATGTAAAAATTTTATTTAAGTTTTAAAAATTTAAGTTTAATTTTAATAAATTTAAATTAATGAATTACTATTTTTTTTGAAAAAAAAATTATAAGTAAAAAATTTTTTTTACAAAAAATTTTAGTCTTGAGTTAGATTGGTATTGGTAAATTCTATTTTTCTGATTTGTTTTTTTTTTTAGACTTAAGCTTAGTTATTTTTTAAAAAAATTATATTTTATTACTTAGATATGTAAAAAATTAAATAATAACAATAATTCAAAATAAGGTATCACTTGCAGGAAAATTGTTTTTTTTTTTTTTGTTACACATATAATTTTTTACCAGCAAATAAAAATTAAAAAAAAATTATTTTTTATTTCATTTTAAATAAAAGTCTTGTAATTGTAAAAAAAATTTAATTGTTATTGTTATTTGTCAAAAAAAATTTTTTTATTTGTAAAAAAAATTAAATAAAATTTTTACAAAAAAAATGTAGTATCGAGTAAGACAGAAAATAATTGTAATATTTTTTTTTTTAATTTAAAAAAATTTAAGTTTTATTTTAATTAATTTAAATCAATTACTAATTATTTTAGAATACAAAATTAAAAGTAAAAATTTTTTTGTAAAAAAATGTTTAGTTTTGAGATAGATTGGTATAGGTAATTTTTATATTTCTGTTAACTTTATAAAATAAAAAATAAAAAATTAAATTTTATTAGTTAAGTAAAAGCTTTTAAATAATTTTAAATAATGGCCTTATACTTTTTTTTCGTTTATTCTAATGGAAAAATGCCCCCTTTAAGAGTACCAAAAAATATTGCGTAAAATTTGCAATTGAGTTTATTTTGTTTTTCTTTGTTAGAGCCGCCGCCGCTGCTGCCTCTCATCAGTATGAAAAGCCTCTTAGCTTAGATTTTGCGTTTCCATTATTATTGTTATTATTTTTATTATTATTTGCGTGTTTTGGGTTTTGTCAACAACAAGTTCTGTAATGATATGCGTTTGTTTTGATATTCATGCAATTTGAGTTACTTAAAGTCGACAATATTGAAATTCAATATGCCCTAAGGCTAAACGAATTCATTAATGTATTGTATTTGGCAAGACATTATGCTAAGGTCCTGTTGATATAATAGAAAAAGTTTTGATACAATGATATTTGGTGAAATCTGTTGACAAGTCAGTCAGAACTAAAGCTGCATGAAATGTTTTCCTGTCAATTTACCAGATGACAATGGAGCTTTGACAACTTTTCATCTAACGAGTTTTTAATTATGTTGATGTGTGTGTGTGCGTGAGTGTGCGTGTCTGTGGTGTCTGCCTGGTCAGTCACATCAGTCACATCAGCAACATCCAACAACCGCCAACAACCGCCAACAACAACAACTTCATCTGTAAAAGCATCATCTTTTCATCATGATGAGTTACATAAAAGTAGCGCTAAATAAATTGTATATAAGTCCACATGATTAATGCATATGGCAGTTTTTGTTGCAAGCGCATCAAAAATGTTGCAAAGTGTCAGCCGATAATAAAACACGGCAAAGCTGGCACATAAAGCGTTTATGCGTAGGAATATTCGTGAATTCAAGAAATTGCTTTGTTCATGTATAGTCAGAATTCTGCGAGTTTATATAGCCATGTCTATCTATCCATTTTTAGGTTACCTTATATGCTGCTAGATATCGGAGAGCGCTAAATAGTTCATGTGAGCAATAGGTATTTCTTGTGCAAATAATCGTTTTTTATGCAAATAAAGGGTTTTATATACATACTAAATATTATTTTTACAAAAAACTTTTTAGACAATTTTACAAAATATTTTATAGCAGAGGAAAGTTTTAATTTACTGCAAATAAAATAGTTTATCCGAAAAGGCCAGGTTTTAGAAAAATACTTTATCTTGTAAGTTCATATATTTTTTGCAAAATTAAAAAAACACATATGAAAACATGAAAAAAAATATATCTTTTATAAAAAATCTAATTTAAATATGTTGGTCTATTTTTTTTTTGGTATTAATTTAAGTATATAGTACAATAGTAAACTTAAGAAACTAGACTACTGCAATAATGGCCTAAATTGAGCTCAAGACAATTATTTTTTTATATTTGTAATATTAAACTATTAGTAAAAAGTTGATTGGACTCTCTGGAGCACAATTAATCCTGCCAATATTATTTTATCTATAATATTTGCTGATTGTCTCATAAGATTGCACAGATTGCGAATAAAAATATATTAAAAAAATATTTGTAATATAGGTAAATGTATTTATAGCAAAATTAAGAAAAATAAATTTATGCGTCGAAAAAATATCTCAGAGTGAATTTAAGTTTTTAAGTCAATTCTTTTTAGAAAATACGTGTTTAATTTAATTTTTTACTGCAAACTATGAAAAATTATTGCAGAATATGTTGGGACGTAAAATAAAGACATATGCTCATCGCACTAATTTAAATTTTATTAAAAATTAACAAAAAATTATAGCAGAGGAAAAAATAAGCCATGCAAGATTATGAAAAACTAGGAGCCCTCTGTTCGCCTTGCTCGCCAACCCAAGTACCTTCTATCACACTTTATAAATTATTTTTTTCTACTCTTTTCATCTCTTCTACTCTTTTTTACTTCTCTTCGTTTTTAGTTTCTCCTTTGCATATTTATAAAGACAGAGCCGATAGTTGCTTGTTTACTCATCTCTAACTTAATTGCTGCTCGTTTTGTCATCTCTAGCGTACGGAGCTACTGAATGTTCTGTTACTAGTACAACCAAAATGTTATTTGATATGGAAAAAATTTCGCGTTGGATTTCTTTGCTTTATTTTTTGAGTACCACCCAAAAAGCCTAAAACATAACAGGCAACCTAATTCCCTTTGGGGTCGACCGCCATTTTGAAAAATCTTTGAGTCTATTCTATCAGTGGTATTTGTTAAACGAAATAATTAAAAAAATACATTTTAAGTTTTGTTTTTTGAATAGCAGTAATACTCAGAAGTTGATATTTTAGGCGGTAGAGAGCGCCAAAGTGAAAAAACTGTCTATCGTTATATTAGTTACCTAGTTATCTTTTTTTAGAATCACGTAAATAAAGTGCTTAGATCTCGAAAAAACACACAAAAATAAGTTTTGACAAGTATTTGTTTCAAATAGTTGTCGAATCCCAAAAACCCACGTTGATATGGACTTTCTTCGTCTGTCAACCCTATCGTTAAATCATAAATCATGACAGCTAGGAAAAAAGCTTTTTTTTATTATAGAGGAATAAATTTAAGAACTTACTTAATCATAGCCCAGTAAAAGGAATAAAAAGACGATCTTTGAAATATTTAACTCCCTAACTCCTACATAAATATAACGGCCTGATTTGGACTTATGGCAGTTCATGCCCAATGGTGGCTCCAGCTGCACCCTGGATTGGCGACACCTGATATAAATGCAATATACATATAAAAAATGCATTTTTGCGATACAATAAAATATGAAAAAAAGCCCAAAAAAAATTGAAACCACGCGAAGTTCCAAAGTTTAGTTGTCCGCTAGGGGGAGCTGCTTCTTGCAAGAGCGAAAATAAAAAATGAACGAACATAAACTTTTGATTGTATTATACAAAGAAACCAAAATTTTTTGATTTTTTGTATAATTATTCTATTTAACATACAGCACCGGAAAATCTCAATAACTAACAGAAGGCTACTTCATTCCCTGCAGTTCGATTGTTCAGGCCTGAAGAATTCAGCCCTGAATTCAGCCATGAAAAGAAAGCGAACGCTCATGGTTTTGTAAGAGAAACATGGACACAAACAAAAATGTGTATGCCTATCGTTTTAAAATAAAATTTGAGGTATTAACAATGTGGAGCAAAAGACAACTGAGCAAGTTTCGGCTAACTAAAAAAAGGAACTAAGAAAAAAATGTTGACGTATTTGTGTTTGACGTATAAAATTTTGTCAAAAATGTTAGAAGAATATTTGTTCCTGTGTATTATTTACTCACTTGTGATTTCAGACCTGACTTTTAAAACCAAATTTTTTTTTAGTTTTTCAGGCATGACTTTTCTAAGTCAATCAGCACTGAATTCATAACTGATTCTTACGACTAAGCTTCAGGCCTGAACGCCAAGGAGATACATGTGTTAAATTCAGTGACAAATGAATGCATAGATTCATGGCAGATACTGAATATTCAGGCATGATTTCATTACTAATTCAGGCCAGAGCCGAACTGAAGGGTGTCTATATGAATCACCTTCATAAAATCTCGATTTTGCCAAATTGCCATTAACTCTCGCATAAACACTGTATCATAAATACACTCACTCACCTATGCACGTGCTTTAGTTATTAACAGCAGCAGGTAAACTGACAGTGACGCAATGACAGAACGACGAACGACGAAAGAGGAAGAACTGTCCCACACATCGCCCATATACAGTAAGCCAACAAAAGTTATGCCAGTGATAAAACTACGGAAGCGGAAAAACATGCCGAGTCTGTGGCTCTTTGGCTCTTAAGAGTCGGGTCGGTCGGTCGGTCGGGTCTGCTCTGGGTCTGGGACTGGGACTGTGGTGCTGCTGTTGCTCTGGTGATAGGATCTTCGAGTCAGCCAGCAAGAAAATGCTGAAAATGCTTTAGCAGTGCATAAGGCAAAGTAAAAGGTAGTCAGACTATTTTTGTATGCGTACAACATGTTGCCTTAAATAAGGAAAATGTTATTCACCTGTCTGCCAACAAACACAGGAAGAAGCAGCCCAAGCTGAAATTCAGCCAAACCCAAAAACATATGCCAGCGGGGATGTGGGAGGCAGGCAAGAAAACGATGCCATCAAGTTGTACCACATAAACGATTTACCTTAGGCATTTCAGTGGGGGCATAGCTTGGGTGGCTGGCTAGCTCTAGCTTAACCTTGTCGGGCTGCTGCGCCATTTTGTGTGCTGTCATTTCCTGCGCAATGCCTGCCACTTCCGGCCTCGCATTTCACACGGAAATCAGCTTGTCTTTGGGTTGCCGCTTACGCTTCTCCTGCATGCGACTAGGTAAATGTCGTTGCAGTTTCATCGGTTCTCTCTCGATTTGGGTGTCTTCTCTTCTTATTCTTCTTATTCTTCGTCTTTCACTTGCTACACTTTGGCTACAAATATACTAGAACATATTTCTTGGCACAGTTTTTGCTTATCTGCTAGAACTGCAAAAGAAACGGCACTTTATTTTACGTTATGTTTTATGCTGCGTATGTACTTTATGTGTGTGCGTATCCGTGTGTCTGCGTGTGAGTATCTATGTGTATCTGTGTGTATCTTTGCATATTTATACAACTGTGCCTTACTTTTTAAGTGCTTGGCTGTGCTTGTTTATGATTGCTAAAGTTGTTGCCTTTCTTGCTATTTGCATACACTGCAAATACTATACATGAGCTAGAGCAGAGTATGTGTGCAGTTTTTAACGAGAAGAGATTTATGTTACCAATAGAATTCCAAAATTTATTGTTCATATATTTTTTTTTTGTAACAGCGAAACCGGAAGTGAAATTTGTGTGCTTATAAAAGGCTCAAAAAGGTACAGTGCTAACGTAGGTTCTTTGCCATAAATGCCGCCAGTTGTAAACCTTAATAACATAATGCTAAAATATGGCAGCTATAAAGCCATTCGTGTGTCTTTTTTAGATTTAATAGAAGATTTGTAAAGTAAAAACTTAGATAAATAAGAAATTTTTAAAAACGAAGTGCTTAGCATAGCTGAGGCACAGTTTATAAATAAATTCAAAACTCATACATTGATTTATTGTGAATTTTGGTGCATGTTTAATATACGATAAGATTTAACAAATAAATAAATAAGTGATGTGTAATAATAATGTATGATAACTTTAAAACGATAGCCGAAGGCCTGCGTTATTCAAGTTACAAGTTTTTAAGCTAAATTGTAACTATTAAATAAATAAACTTTAAAACTAGCCTGCAGGCCTGTGTTGCTCTGGCTTATAACTCATTTATAATTTAGATTCAATGTCTACATCACAATTGTATTAATGAATAAAATAAATAAATAAATAAGTGTATTCAATAGTTTTAGCACTGACAGTGAGACAGCGTTGCCAACACAAACTTAGGAACAACTCTTGGTCTTGTAAACTGTGACAAACTTTTTGCATCAGCTGGTTGCGCAGAGCATAGAGCGTTATAATTTATACTAAAAAAAAAATCAAATGACACCAAAGTGTTTATTCATTCAAAAATACTAACTTTAAATACTTAATTTGATGATTGCTAGGAATTCTGTATATGGTAGGGCAAAGGCTTGTAAGTTGACATACCATAGCTTTTTTGGCTATGTCTCGACATTGAATACACAGAGGCAACAATGTAAATATACCATTGGAAAGAGAAAAGAAAGAGCTATAATCCACAATAGGCAAATTATTTGAAATTTATAAAAATACGCATTTTACAGACAATTTTCAAAAGAGCTTGAAAACAACCAACAAAAAAAAAGGCTTGTAAGTTGTCACACTGAAAACTGAAATAGAAACGCATGATTGCTTAAATTTATGAAAATTTATTGATTTTAAATTGAACTGAGCATTAAGTTGAATTTAAAAAAACCAAAAAAAATTTAACTTTGCAGAGAAATCAAAATTGTGGTTTTTTGTGATCGGTTTTTCTTGGTCGATATACTAAAAATGAGTTGTTGAAAAAATATATTCGAAAATGGCAGAAAAATGCACTTAAAACAATTCAAATTAGTTTTAATGATAATTACACACAATAAAACAGTCATATAAATAACATAGCAATGTAAAAAAAATGAAAATACTAGATGTATGAAAACTTGCAAGCCAAAAGGTGTGACAACTTACATTTTTGAAGGCATTTTGGAATGCATTGAAAAAATTTGTCTAATCACCGTATGTCCGAAAACCTTTCTTGATTATGAAAGTTCATTGAATTTCAATCCAGCACATATATTTTCCTTGATTTTTTATTTTGATTTGATCACTTTTTGAGCGCAATCAAAAATAGTGTTTTTTATTTTCCGATTTCTTTAAAAACAATTTTTATGTTTTGTCAAACACACACACACTGCGTTTTTGCATCTGTTCTCATCTAAAAAACATTCAAATTGTTTATGTATGTGCTATTGAAGACAGGTGGAATTTTGGTATTTTCATTGCTGGAACATCAAAATCGACCAGGTGTCCCAACTTACAAGCCTATCCCCTACATATAAAGGGGCATATCACGCGGCTTAACACCCAAGGTCGTAGCCAGCAGATGTTCATTGTTCCTTCCGCACTGATATACAAATATATGTTATATACACACACCTTCTATTATCTTTGCAAACAAATAAAAATATTTTGGACTCTGGTATGTTTCCCTATAGAGAACAAAATATTCCATTCGAATATGTTTTTTTTTTGCATCAAATTGCATGGTCACTAGCCCAAAAAAAATTTCAGTGCAGTGCTACTAAGATGAAAATGAGATGAAAGATAAAAGAAGTGAAAAAATAATGAATAATAATATGATATGCGAAATCCGATATTTGTGCAACCAACTTTCGACAAACATAAAGGTCGTTTGGGTCACTTGGACATAAATGGTAACAAAAAGCAAAAGAGTCAGCCCTGGCGTATGAAAAATATTTTTACAAATTGCGTCCAGGATTTTGAAAAAAACTTGATGCTTGTTTAACCATTGCAAGCTACTGGGATCTTCAACTAAAAATTTTTAAAGCAGCTGAAATATTAATTCAATTCAACCCAATTCAATTCAACTCAATTCAATTCAATTCACTAGAATTCAATTGAATTTTATTCCCTAAAAAAAATATTTCATAATTAATTGGTTTGGAAAACTTTTTCTCATTCATTCATAGAAGCATTCTTCCATTTATTCTAACTCGCCTTACGACTGAACAAACGGCTTGAAACCATAACTTCATTTAAAAAATGAAAATAATCGAAACTTTCTCCGTAACACAACAAATCTCACGCTAATCAAACCCCTCATAAAAAAAATTGATATTTTAAGGTACCCTGGTCGCTTTTCATTTGAAGTTTTGTTCTAAAATTTTATGTATATAAATAAATAAAGAACAAAAACTAGAGTAATTTTTGTTTTATATGTCAAAATTAATGCCAAATATTATACATAAAAACTAAACTTCTCGCAGATGATGTAAGACTTTGTTTTTCCTACTCCTACAATGATAATGATATGTATTCACTTCTTCAGCAAGATTTCGATAGCATGCAATATTGGTGTTATGTCAACCAACTCTTTCTAAACAAGACGAAATGTAAAATTATGACATTTTATCGTTCTGTTTCTCATTTGGCTGCTTACTCTATAGACTCCTCTACCTTGGAACGTATCTTAAGTGTTTTATACCTTGGCATACTGTTTTACCATAAACTCAAATTTAACGATCATATTTGCAATATTGTAAATAAAGCTAGAGGGGTTCGTGCTTTTATTAAGCGTTGGTCTAAAGAGTTTAACGAACCTTAAACATCAAACTTCTTTATATTTCTCTCGTCCGTCCAATTTTGGAAAATTGTTTCTGCGTTTGGAGCCCTCAATACCGCCATTATGAGGACAGGATTGAGTCTGTTCAAAAGCAATTTCTCCTCTTCGCACTTTGCGGCTTAAATTGGGATCCACTTATTCGACTGCCTCCATATTCAGACAGACTTCGCCTTATAAAGCTGCACTCCTTAAATAACCGTAGAACATGCCACGGTGTACTCTTCTTGCATAAGCTATATCTCGGCCTTATTGACTCTACTGAGCTTCTTAATAAAGCTAATTTTGTTGTACCTACCAGAGTAACTCGTAATTTTCGCCCCTTAGCCTTGCAACTTTGTACATCAAATTTTGCTCTGCATGATCCTTTCCGTGTTTTATGCTCTAATAATAAAAGCCTTTTGAATTTCCTCTCTTTTGAACGGTCTATTCCTTCTATCACGTATTCTGTCCTAAGTCATCTTGACTTGCCTCTTCGAGCATCCATGATCAATCCTGTATTATGAGGCTCTTTTGGCTTTTTTATACCCTGTACCGTATGGTACAAAGGGTATATTGTGTTTGTGCAAGCCGAAAATGTATGTAACGTACAGAAGGAGAAGTCGGAGACCCCCCAAAGTTACCTAAAGTATGATCAGAGTGACTAGAGAAGTCGATATACCCATGTCCGTCTGTCCGTCTGTCCGTATGAACGCCTAGATCTCAGAGATGGTAAGAGCTAGAGCAACCAAACTTTCAGATAAGATCCCTTATTAATCCATAGGAGACAAGTTTATTTTATTTTTTTGATATCGGGACTACATTATATAGCTCCCATAGGGGTGTTTCAGAGGACCTCGAAAAAAAGCAAAAGTTTTAGATGGATAATTCGTTTGCTTATAAAGATATCACAACCATATTTGGCAATCGGAAGTTTTTTAGAAACCCCCAGCACTGTACCAAATTTTATCAAAATCGGTTGACTATATCATATAGGTCCCATAGGATCGATCGGTCGAAAATTTGTTTTTTGTACAAAATTCGTTGTGTTTCGTTTGTTTGTGAAGATATTGTAACCAAATTTGGCATTAAGAAGTTTTTTAGAGTTCCCAAGCACTATACCAAATTTGATCAAAATAGGTGGACTATATCATAAAGCTCCCAAAAGGACCAATCGGTCAAAAAATCGTGTTTTGTACAAAATTCGTTGTGTTTCGTTTATTTGTAAACATTCCGTAACCACATTTGGCATTAAGAAGTTTTTTAGAGTTCCCAAGCATTATACCAAATTTGATCAAAATCGGTTGACTATATCATATAGCTAGCTCCCATAGGATCGATCGGTCGAAAATTTGTTTTTTGTACAAAATTCGTTGTGAATCGTTTGTTTGTAAAGATATTGTAACCAAATTTGGCATTAAGAAGTTTTTTAGAGTTCCCAAGCACTGTACCAAATTTGATCAAAATCGGTTGACTATATCATATAGCTCCCATAGGGCCAATCGGTCAAAAAAACGTTTTTTGCACAAAATTCGTTGTGTTTCGTTTATTTTGCAAAGAAATATCTTTTGGAGTTTGTAAGCAATATATCGGACTTGGTTGCTATTTGGTGGTACAGGGTATCCCAAAGTCGTCCGCGCCCGACTTTAACGTACGCCATCTTTTTTTTCTAATAAATGTAATGTTTAATTTTTATTTGAACTTCCTTTTTTCCACTTGGTTATTGTAAATCCAAGTCTCTGGCCAGTTTCTGATGTGAGTCGGTGCATATCTCTAAAAAGTTCACCCACCGGGCTAGTGACGCGGATTAGTTCATATTTATCTTTTTTCCTCGTTTATTTTTAAATATTTCTTTTAAAATTTTCTTATAATTTAATGCCAACTGCACTTTGTTGTACCCCATTTAAAATAAAATAAAATAAAATAAAATAAAATAAAATAGAACATTTAATGGTAGTTTGTAAAAATTCGACTATGGACGACACCTTTAAGGAGACATTGGCAACGACCTTGTTAAAAGGATTTATTTATTTATTTAAATATTAGTATGAAAAACATATATTTTTTTGTGCCGAATATTTTTTTTATAAGTTTAATTTTATTTATAGCTGCGCTTATTTGCCGTAGATTTCTCTGCGGTTTTTAAAATACTCTTTTTATGCGGACTTAAAAAAAATCGACTATCTGTGATTTCCATAATTTATAGCTGCTGTAATTTGCACTTTTTTTTAGAGAGAGATTATGGTTGTAAACATACTTTTTCTGTTGCCTATTCGACAGTATTTAAAAAAAAAATTCTGAAATATGAACAATATAAAACAATGACGTTTTTTTTTTTATATTTAGTTTATTTACGCTTAAAGTAATTTATAGCAGTGCTTTTTTCGCTCTTGACAACAAACGCAAAAAAGTTTTTTATGCTTAATTTTTTCCATAAGCTGCTTTCTAGAAGGGCAGTTTTTAAATATAGTTGAGAGTATTGAATTTCTAAGCAGAACTTACCCATTCAACCGCATTTCTGCAGTATATATTTTTCTTGGCGATGCAGTATGCCTTCAGTGGAACCATTAGGTTTTTATTGCCAAATCATATTTTGAAGTTCATATTTTTTTAAATATTGTGATACTTTTCACCAGTTCTGTTTTTATTGCTAATATAAACAATATGCTGCGGCTATCTGGCATTAATGGCTGGCGCCATCTAGCTGTCAGTTGCCCAAAAATGGGCAGCACTGTTTACTCACAAACGCTACACACAGTTGGCAGTTTTTTCTTTCATGGCTTTTTAAGAGACTGCATACTGGCCTTTAAAAAAAAAAAATGAAAATAAAAAAACACGCTAAAACAAAGGCAAAGCTAATAATTTTGCCACATATCTAAATTTTGAATTCAATTAGACGTCTAGAAGTTGTTGAAAATAGCGTTGAAAGATTTAATATAAAGCGTCAACAATATTGAAAAAAAAAAATAAATTTCAAATGAATTGGAAAATCTTTATTATCAATAGAAAGAACCGTTCTTGCCAATCACTTTTTAACAATAATCATTTTCAAATGTTGGCCGCAACTGCGCCGTAGCTCGTCCCAGCGGAGGGTCCAATTTTCGCGTTCGAGCATAATCGGCGGTATCTCGCAAATAACACGGCTAATGTTGGCCTCTAATGCTTCAATCGTAGCTAGATTATCCACAAACATTTTAGACTTCAAGTAGCCCCAAAGGAAAAATTCTAACTGTCTAATATGACACGATCTTGGTGGCCAATTTACTGGTTCGGAGCGTGAAATTAATTGTTCACCCTTAAGATGAAGTTTATAAATGTATGTAGAAAATCTAATTGGACTAATACTCTGCTGTTGATCAAACCAGGTCTCAGCTAGTTGCTTTGACAAAGTTTGTCGGTCAGACATTTTTATCCAAAACCAAAAAATTCCCAAACTGCTAGTCTATCATTCAACGCCATAGTACAGTAAAAATATCAAATGTCTGCGAAATTAAGATCCTGAAATCCATAAAACGTTCTGTCTTTTGATCAGGAGTGCATTACCAGCTGTAATGGTTCCAGAGATCTCTGTGTTCGATTCTGTATACACAATGATAATGCCGTGTTTATGTAACTTTTATTTGTGCTATTAAGTTTTAGTGAACTGTTTAATTTATATGGCATATGATATCCTAAGTTTTGTCTTAAAATTCTAAAAAAAAAACATATTATAACATTTTAACAAACTGCTGCGGATCAAACTTAAAGTTGAAACAGGTGATACAAATAATTTTTTTTGGTTTTTCCATTAATTTAAAAAATAAAAGCAATAGAAATTATAACAAATCTGGAGAAAAAAGTTTTTCTTGACTACAAAAAGCATCTATTCAACATTATAGTTTAAGAAAACTAAAAAAGCTCGCTTTAATAGCAAAACGAACTAAAAAGTAGAAAATAATTTTGATAAAATAAGAGTTTGTAATACAGCAATAGAAAATTCCATCAATTAATTACGACTAATTAATTTGGAATAAGATTAAATTAGAAATTAAATTTTTAATAAAATAATTCAATTATAGTAAAATAATAAAATCATGTTAACATGTTAACATGTTAATAAACAGCACTGATGTAAATCGAGAAAATTACTTTTTACATTATTTTCAAAATGGCGGCCTTACCACAATTCCAACGCATTTTAACATTAATTTACTCTTCTTTACAAAACTCAAATCGATTCATAAACCTTGCTACAATTCTGCAGTTGTCCGATTTTAACTACTATTTTTACTGTACTAAAAAAATGTAAAGCTCGGCTTAAAGTCATAACAAAGACGGCTCGAAAACGTAAGCCATTCAAACTTACCAATAGATGGCGCCATTTTTTTAAATATCTAAAATATGCTTATTATAAATTCGTGTCCAATCACTTGACTGCAAAAAATAACGTGGCCAAAGCAGAACAACTACATATATGCTGTCAGTGCTAGCTAAGAATTTAAAAAAATTTCATACTTTTCAAAGTTTTACTGTTTTCCTTGCAGTGTATTCCACAGTCGACTAGCCCCATTTTCAACAGCAGCGCACTTGCAATTTGTTTTAAGACGAAATTAGCGCAAGAGACGTCATAAATTTTGCCATGTTTTCATTTCTTATGCATATACTACGTGCACATGTCGTATACGTAATATAGGCTCGAATTTTTCCCGGCTTCTTATATTTATATTTTTGTGTCAAGTTTTTGTTGTTCCTAAGTGCGCTGTTCTGAGTTCTAAGTTAAGTCATTTAACCTACATCAACATAATTTGCCAGATTTTAAGACAGGGTCGAGCAGCTGGCTCAAGTTGCGCGCTTGACAATTATGTTAAGTATACGCCGGGTTGTATTTAACATTTTTTCGCAGAAGTGCTTACCTTTTGTTGAATCCAAAAACTTTTCAATGTATAAATTGTGCTTTAAAAAAACAAACACACTATATGTATTTATTCAATAGTTATTTCTTTTTATTTTGACTCAAATAAAAATGATTTGTTTTGCTTTTTTCTTGTGAATAAGCATACGCAGCGTATGCATACAAAAAAAGAAAAATACAATATTTGGTTTTTAACAATACATAAAACTAGAAAAAATTTATGCATACATGCATTTTGTATGTAGGAAAGTAAGTTTTAAATATTTAATTGATGGAATGTAATAAAAATTAAAGTTTGAAAAAAAGTAATTTTTTTATGCCGTTTCACAGCGCAACAAAAGGCAACAATTTTTTTATTTTGTATTACTTTTGTGACTTAAATTAAGGTAATTTATTTAACATAAATTTCTTTGTGAGCGTGTGTGTATTTGTGTATCTATGTGTGTGTGTTTTATTTGTATTTAACTAACAAAATGAGATATGCGATAATAGTTAAGTTTAAAATATAAAAAAATTAAACATATATCAATTTATTTGCTGCATTTGACTCGCATTTTTTTATATTTAAATATATTTATATATACACTTAAACATTTTTTGTTTATTTTTATTAATTTTTTTTTTTTCTTGAATTTTATACATGATAAATGTTGTATGCGTTTTGGACTTAAATTTAAAACTAAAACTAATGATAACATTTTCATTTTTTGTTTTTTTTTTATTATGTCTTTTAAGTACAGAAAATTTTAATAGTAGAAGACTCTGAGCATGAGCTTGAGTTTGTGTGTGTGTGTGTTTGAGTGTATTTATGTGAAACATTGTGGGCTATATAGTTTATTGTTATGTTAATTGACTTGAAAAATGTAAACAAAATAATAGTTACAAGTATATAGTATAGATTGTTGAGCATACAGACCACAAATAAAAAAGGCTTGTACGTTGGAACAGAGCAGCCGCATCTCAAGGATTTTATGTTACTGAAACAGATTCTACATTTTATTGGTTTCTTTCCTATATTTAAAAAATCACCTTTTTTTTTGGGGTATAATAGATGTTAAAAAAAAAAAAACCCATTTTTATTTCAATTTTTATAATAAATTCGGATTAAGCGTCGAAAATCAACGAAAATTAACTTTTAGGGTTAAGGCCTGTACGCAGTTCGAAATATTTCGCACGGAATCACAAAACTTCATATAAAAAAAAATCAGTAATTTGATATACCAAATGGAACTTTTTTTTTTATATAAAGTTTTGTGATTCGCAGTTCGAAATATTTCATACGGAATCACAAAACTTCATATAAAAAAAAAATCAAAAATTTGATATACCAAAAGTAGTTCTAAAATTTTTCTGCCGATTCGAGGTCAGGGTTAAAATAGGTCAGGGTCAAAACTTTGATATACCAAATGGAATTTTTTTTTTATATGAAGTTTTCTGATTCCGTATGAAATATTTCGAACTGCGTACAGGCCTTTAAAAGAAAAATACTTCCATATTCATAGTACAAGTTCCGACTAGCAAGAGTTGTCAACTTCTATAAATATTTTAACCCTGACCTCGAATCGGCAGAAAAATTTTAGAACTACTTTTGCTTTTCTTTCTTTACTCAGTGATGACGTTCTTTCCAAATTTTGGGCAGTATACAAGAAGTTACAAAATATATTTTTTGGCAGGTAATTCTTTTAATTTTTAACTTTTCAAAATCTGAAAAATTTTAATTATATCTTAATCAAATTTCATGGACAAAAAAAATAACTTCACAAAAAAATTTATGTTCCGATAGTCTTCAATTTTTTGGACTTCTTCTGCTCGCTTCCGAACGAAGTTGAACGATTTCAATCCTTATATTTGGGCAGTGTTAAATATTTGACGAATAGCTAATTTTTTCGATTTTACGTGGAACGTCTTTATCTTCGTTTTATATTTTATCTCTATTTTTTCGATTTTATGAAACTTTGAGGCTACTTATTTGTAATTTATAGAAACTGTACATTTAGAATCTTTTTCGAAATTTCGTAGAACGCATCTATCTTCGCAATTTATTCATTATCTTCTCTTTAAATATATCGCTCAGGAGTAAATCCTTTAGCTGTAAATGGTTTGTAAGTAAGTAGAGGGTGTTTTTTTTGTAAGACATGAGGTGTTCCAAAGGGGTGAGTGTTGAGTAAAAATCTACATAGAAAATTAAATTCAAAGAACATTCAAAATATTTTACAGAATACGCGCCAAATTTTTTGAGATTATATAGAAAACAAATGCCAATAACAAAGTTTCTCTATAGAATTTGGCTCACACTTCTCCACTCCCCATCTGTTCCATCGCTCAACCAATTTGTTTTTTGCGTGTCTGTATTGTTTTTTTTTATTTATAATTTGTTAAAATAGCAAATTAATTATTTGTTTAAAGCAGCTTGTAGAATTTATATTGCCAAGTTATTTGTTTTTTTGTTTTTATATTTCTCAATCATTTATTTTTTTTATTACATATACAAAAATTAATCAGTCTAAGTAAGTTTTTATGCCTTGTTTTTTTTTTTTTTAAACATCTTTTTCAAAACCCCAAAAAAAGATACTCTTGCTGTACGTTTTTTTTTTCAAACAAATTTTTTTTGTTGTTGTTGGTGGCCTAAAAAGCGCAAAACTTAATACCCGCCCGTCTGACTGTACATAACTTTTAGCTTAAATAAACTGGATTTAGTTTTTGTGTCTGTTTGTTTGTCTGTCTGTCTGTGTGTGTGTGTGTGTTTTGGTGTTAGGCAACAAATCAACATGTTAAATTATTACATGCACACGCACATACATACACATACAATCATATATAGTATATTATATAGTTGTATATATTAAACATGCACAAATATCACGACCCCGGCCCGTAAAACGCCACCAACTGCTGCACTTGTCTTAAGCTTATTACATGGAATTACTTTCCCTCTCTCTCTCTCTCTTGGCTTGTGACAAAGTGTTATTCACTACCCCCGCTACGCTCTATTCATCATAGTTTATCCTTACTCTCTTTCTCTTTATCTATCTCATAGCTAAAATTGAGTTAGTTCTCTAGTCGTTTTGGCCCTTTCTCTGCTTTCACGCGTATTTGGTGAATACCCAACGTTGTGTGGACAACGCTGAATTACAACGCTGTGCACTTATGCCCTGCTCATGATGATCCCGCGAGTCCAGACATACATTAATCTTGAGATGACGCACCAGTCCACCCTCTCGTATGGTCCAGCGTTGATTCTCCGTTTCGTCACAGTTTTTGAGCACAACTTGGGAGCCGCGTGAGAACTGTACCAGCGTTAGACAGAGCTCATCGTGCTTAATTTCGCCTCGTTTGGTATAGATCCATTCCTGATTGCCGCCCGTATTGTGGCAGGGAAACAGACCTGCAGGTTGTACAATAATATGGTAAGTTTGGGTTAGTTAGTAGGTGGGTTGATAAGGACGTCTTAGAGCTCGAAAATTCTTGAAAGGGTCATGCTAAAATCTGAAACGTTTTAGGTTATAACGCCATCGTAGATATTTGTCTCGATAAAAAAAGCGCCTTTGATCTAACATTTTGACAGATCATGTTTTTCGGTCGGTGAACCCAAATACGAGGTTGAAAAACGCTTCTAATTTTAACATTTTGGCGCCCAACATGGGGCTGTTGAGATATAGAAGTCTGACAGAACATTAGGTAAAAAAAAAATTAAATGGAGACAGGTCAGCACATGTTTTTCGGTCGATGAATCCATCTCCGAGGTCCGAAAAACGCTTCTAATCTAATTTTTTGGCGCCCAACGTTGGGCTCCTGATATATAAAAGTCTGACAGAACATTACATAAAAATTAAATGAAGACAGGTCAGTTCATGTTTTTCGGTCGGTGAGTCAAAATCCGGTGTCCAAAAATCGCTTCTGCTCTAATTTTTTGGCGCCCAACGTTGGGCTCGTGAGATATAGGAGTCTGACAGAATATTACATAAAAATTAAATGGAGACAGGTCAGGACATGTTTTTCTTGTGTTTTTGAGATTGGTGAATCCGAATCCGAGCTCCAAAACACGCTTCTGATCAAATATTTGGCACCCAACGTGGGGCGCTTGAAATATAGAAGTTTGACAGAACAATACATAGAAATTAAATGGAGAGAGGTCAGACCATGTTTTTCTTGTGTTTTTGAGGTAAATGAATCTAAATCCAAGGTCAAAAAAAAACCCCAGCACGTCCGGGTTCTGTGATAACCTTCATAATAACTCATTTTATGGAGATTTTTGAGGTTATCAAATGTCAGGGTTTACAGAAAAGCTCGAACATAACTGGCTTTTTTTCCCTGACGTTGGTTTTTTAGACCCAAAACATAAAGATACTAATTATTTTACTAAAGACTTAATTATTATTAAAATAATCGATATTATATCGAAAATTAAATTTTTTGTAAAAAAGTATTATCTATTCTACCTCGTTAATCGAATTTAATCACAATAATGGGCTTGTCAGCTTAACCCTTCAGGCTAGACTAGTTCTTCAATCATGTGCTCAATCAATCAACTAACCTTAATCAACTTTAATCCCAAATGGGTGATTTAAAACAATTTAATTAAAGGTTTATTGCACCCAAGCTTATATTTGCTTTTTTAACCTATTTAAGTTTTGCGAAGCTCTCGACACGCAACAATTATTTCCATTACGTGATGTCTTCGCATTACACTCAACTGCAGAGCTCTGTTTTTTTTTTTTAATGACTGTTTTCCAGTGAATCTTTAGCATGAACGGAATTCAACGCAGAGACATTTCAATTAAAAAATTTTCATGGTTTTCCATCTATAAATCGTGTTTGAGTGAGTTCAAGTCAAGAGAGTTTAAATTGTCTTTTAAATGGAAAAAGATGTGGCTTGATTAAGCCAATTGTTTGTAGAGTAGGGTTTGGTTTTTTTTGCTTGTCTTGGACACGTCTGCTGTTTTTATGACTTACCCACAGTGCCATCTACTAAATGACCCATTGTGTCCAGACAGTCGGTCATATCTTGCCTAATTTGACCCACTTCCTGCGGTTCGGGTGCTTGCAAATCGGGATAAACGTTCTCCAGATACCATTTAAACGGCTTGCAATGTAATTTCTCCTTTAATGCCAAACGGTCGTCAATGCTGCCAGGAAAAGGAAAAGAACCAATATAATAAAATATACGCACACTCCTCAAATGTTGCACATAAATAAGCAACAACAAACAGCACTTAGCAGTCAGACAGACCGCATCCCCTTGAGTGACAGACCCCACTTACACCCCACTCAAACATAAAAAAAAATACCCGTATTAGAGCATGCCACTCACTTGCCAAATGGAATATTCTTGGCCAACGGCACCGCATTGTAGTAATGCTGTTTGTAATCATCCATCCAGACCTCGGCAGCGCGTCGTGTATTCCTGGCAAAGACATTGCCACTGCCACCAGGAAATGTATAGGGGTGCCGCTTGCGGAATACATGACCCACGCGACTGCAAGGTATAATTTCCAGACTTCCGCCGCATTGCCAAACGCGAAAAGAGATTTCCAGATTTTCACCACCCCAAACATCCATTTTCATATCGTATTTGCCCAGCTTATTGAAATACGCCTTATCGATGACAAATAGCCCACCGGCAATCATGGGCGTGCGTATGGCAGTGGTCGGATCATTGTGGCGTGCTGTACGCTCCGCTGTGCTTAGATATTCCCATTTAAATATTAAATTCCAATCGAAACCGCCGCGTAAATCAGCCGAAGCGCCAATATACTGAAAGTTATCCATGCTAATCACATCGATTACGGGGCATACTACACGCGTGGGATCTTCACGCACGCGTTCCAGCAATGGCTCCAGCCACTGTTCATTGCATTCGACGTGGCTGTCCAGGAAGGTTAAAACGCTACTAACGGCGGCATCGGCACCACGTACACGTGAACGCACCAGACCTTCACGTTTGTCATTGCGTATAATGCGCACCTTGTCAATCTTGGCCAGCTCCAGACCATCCTCAGCTGTAAAGAAAAGTTGTTTATAAATGTTCTAAAGCTATTACAAAAGCTCAGTACTCAGTGAGTAGGAAAAGGCCAAAAGTGACTAATGAAATAGTTCTTTCATTCGGAATCAGAACCAAAATCTGGAACTATTCTGCGCTTTAACCAAATGTGGTCTTGTTACCGGAAAACTGGACTTGGGAGTTCCTTTAAAACTGAGTACTGTGCTGCAACCATATACTTACGATGATCACTGTAGTCATCTACCAGCACGATTTCTCGTATCAAATGCTCAGGACTGCGATTGAGCACACTCACTATAGTACGCAACAGCGTGGAGCGTGCCTCATTATGGAAGGTTATGATAACGCTCGTCTCGGGCAAATCCTCGCGAAACTTTTTATTGCGACACCTAATAAGAACCAACATCAGCATAAACATAACATTTCAATGCTTTTCATACTTACATGGGATTACGTGTATCGGGTATCTCGCGGTTGCTGGGCAATGCATCGCTGGCTTCCTGATTAAATCGATTTCGTATATATGGATCCTCACCGCTGCGCAGCGAGCCACCACGTATATAGCCGGACTCATCAAAGTACTCCACTTCACGACCATTATGTCCGCTTGGTAACACAGCCAAATGTCCCATACCCGTGCTAAGGCTACTACTACCTTGGGAGGTCTCATCCAGTGCCACAATGCCATTTAACTTTAGGCCCTGCATTGCATTGCGCTCAAAGTCCTTGACCGAACCGATTACGATAATATTGCCACCGGGATCATCTGCCGCACCGCTGCCACCGCCCATTTGACCATGCACCAAACGTTTGGCCGTATTTGCCACTGGCGCCCATTGCCTGGCTGTCGATGCGGCTGCTGCCGCCCCAGCTGCGGCTGCTCCTGAGGCATCGTCCTGATACTGCTGCATGGCTGTCGCTACCTCACGTAAACGGAGCGCACGATTTTCCACCTAAAAGCACACAAAGGAGATGGGACAACATCGTCGATGCTTTAATTTATTTGTTTAATCTTCGCAACATTTGCGACCAGCTGCAATAACTCAACTCAACTGAAAGCACAACAACAAAAACAATGCAACAACAACAACATGAAAAACAAAGAACAAGTCTTAAATGTTGAAATATTGATGTTATATTCAAGAGTTCGAAGTTTGGTTGGTGTGCTTTCAGAAAGATAAGCAGTGGTCTCTTATGGAGAGCAAGTAGTTAAGAAATAGTGTGACCAAAGTAGATAAAAAACAAACTTTTTCGCAGCTGTTCCATTTGCAAAAGAGTTAATTTTTTGGCAATAAATCTGAAAAAGTTTAAGACAAAACTGAGTTTTTAAGCAAGGTTTTTGGATTTCAAGGAAACCAATCTTCCTAATCTCAGAACTTCGAATACTAATATATATATATATATTTGGAAATTATAAATTTCTATTTATATTTTTGGAAAATATTTAGGACTACAAAAAAATACAAAACAATCACAAAAAAAAAGGAGGAAAGGCAAACAGACATCCATAAAACTCATAATATTTTTGGCAAAAAAAAGCTTATCAAATTAAATTAAAATTGTATTTTTAAGAATAATTAAATTTTTTTTAAATTATTTAAGTCTTAAAAAAATCAGTTTAAAATGTTTTTGTTTTTTAAGACTTAAATAATTTAAAAAAATTAATTATTTTTAAATTATTTAAGTCTTAAAAAAATCAATGTTTAATATATAAATTTTTCTTTAAGTACTCAAAAATTCTTAAATATAAAATCACAAAAAACATAAAGATTTTGCAAAAAGTATTAAACTTATTTGAAATATGCAAAATTGTTGATACAAAAAAATATTTTAACTACCAAAAATTTTAAGTATTTTTAAAAAATATAAATATATAAATAAAAATTTGCAAAACAAAAAAAAAGCACAAGCAGTAATAACAAATTTATTAAATATATAAAAATTTTTTGCTTGAAATTAAAAATTTAAATATTTTTAAAAATCTAGTAAAATGAAAATTTTTTTTTTTTTTTATTCGCAATTTGTCAGATGAGCAGTAATAACAAATTTATTAAATATATACAAATTTTTTGCTTTAAATTAAAAATTTAAATATTTTAAAAAATCTAGTAAAAGGTAACATTTTTTTTTTTATTTGCAATCTGTCAGATGAGATAATCAGCAAATTTTATAAATTCTACAAAAATGTCAGGATTGATTGTGCTCCCTAAAATTTATAATTTATTTAGCTTTTAATTAAATTAAAATCGTACAAATATAAAAAATATTAAAATTTAAATTTTTCTACCAAAAATCAATTCTTTTTGAATTATTTTCTATTCTGATTTTTTACTAGGTCTGAAGATTAAAATAAAAAAGATATAAATAAATACTGATAAATTACCCAAACATTTTCTTTGTTATTCTCATAAGCCAACTCTTAAAAAAAGTATTAAATTTTCATTAACAGAAAAAACAAACCTAGCAATATAATTTGGGTACAAATTTTCAAAATATAACTTTTTACTCAAAAAAGGTTATTCTTCGAAAAAAAAAATAAAACGTTGGCACAAAAATTCCCTTAAAAAAAAGATCGCGTAAAATTTAGAAACTCAAGGAAATGAAAAAAAAAAAATTAGTTTTATAAGTTTAATATGCTTTTTAAAATAAATAAAAAATTCATAAAAATTAATTGTTTGTAATAATAATAATTTATTGATAAATATTAATTTATCAACAGGGATTTGTGACGTCATTAAGTCACAAAATTAGATAAAGACATTGAAAATTTTTGTAGTACTATATAGAACCATGTAATAAAATTTATTTGGTTCTACAATATTATCACATGGCTCGAGAAAAAAATGTTTTTTTCATAAATTAAAATTTTTCTATTGATAAAATGTTTCAAAAAGTTTTCTGGTAACACTAGTTTACAGCAAAATTTATTCTCAACATGTTTTACTTGTTGCCGTAGTAAAATGGCACGCTGAATCCGAAAATGAAGTGCAAAAATTTTTTCATGGAACGCATTTCGAGATATTTCCAAATAACCACTTTTCGAAATTAAGAAAAAAAGTGTGTCTAAACTGATTTTGTTTATTTTTAAAAATAATATATAAAATTTGTAAACTAGTGTAATTTAAAAAACATTTAAATAAAAAAAAATTCCACAGAGTACTCTTTATCAAAAAAAGTTATCTTTGGTTGCATGCACTTTATCTTAGAGATCCCGCGCATCAAAATACGAACGGAGTAACTTGGAACTCTTTTCCACATTTCTCAACTATTTGCTTTAAAGTGTTGTCACATAATACAACACTTAATAGCATTTAAAATATTTAACAATGTCAACACATAGCTGCATGTTCTTCAAAGCATTTTTCGCTTTTCCAAATGGAAATCTTTTGCATATCAAATTAATGCAATAAAATGAAAGAAGACGGCACTGAATCATTTTACACTTTGCTTCACTGCCTGGACGTAATGGCCAAGTTAAGACCCATAAAAGTGAGCTTAAAATTGTGTTAAAAGCCAGTGTGACTCACACGTTTCATGTAAATCAAAGAAACGGAAGTTGAATTTCAAACGCAGTAACTTCGCAGCTCTGTTCTTGCCACTTAAAATTAAAAACACGCATACGCCCCTTTAACAGCAGCAAGAGAAGAGAGAGAGAGAAAAACAAATGGTAAAAACTGAAAGTTCAATACATACATAAGCATAAATCAAAGAGAGCAGTGAAGAGTGCGTAAAGAGCGGCATGACAAATGGCCGAACTCGTAACAATTAATAATAAAGTCACGTGACTTGACCCACTGTGCGGGCAGCCATTGAAGTTGGCCAAAAGGCGCAACTTGGCCGATTGGCTTTAAAGAAGCATAAACCATGAATAGGCATAAAGAAAGCATAAAGAATGGACTATGGATGGCTAGAGACTGGAACGGCTGGCCCTACGATGCGTCATTAGTCAACATTAAGTGAGCCTATTTATATGCGAGAGCGTTGAAAAGTTAACGAACTAATGGCATCAAATTGGGTTTACGCTTTGGCTTAAACAGCTGCTGCCAAACCTTTTCTCTTACAATGCCTTGCCTTTTGAGGCAGGAAAAATCCCTGAAAATCCAAAGCACAGCTAGAGCAAAGCCAAGAGCCCAAAGCATAGCTCAGATAAAACTGCAATGTAAAAGTTGCGAAACAAAAAAAAAAGTTATTGTGCGTACATAAAGTGGAGCCGAGCTCGACTAATCGTGTACTCTTTTTTTTTTAGGAAAATAGAGAATTGAGCACTGCAAAGAGAAAAGTTTATACCTTTATATCATGTAATGCCTGATTTTATATATAAGGACTAACAAGCAGCTTCCCAACTTAATTTTAACAAATATTACATTTACAGCCATTAATTCCGTAAATCTTTAACGATATTGCCATGTTTCCAAACCAGCTCAGAAATGCTTCAAAACATATTGGCAAACAATTTTATTGGGAGATCGCGAATAATATACAAATAAGTTGTGTTTATTGGGCTCACATAAGGCTACACTTCAAATTTCGTGACTGTAGCTTTTAGTATACAGGGTGATTTTTTTAAACTAATGTTTTGAAAATTTCATATATGTACAACTTGCTTAGAATCAGTTATATGCATATATAGGGTGGTTTTTTAAGAGTACAATTTTTTAAATTGAAAAGAAAACGAGAAAATGGCAAAAAGCTATGCTGGCGTATTTCTCTGTATAATATTATTATAAGCTGGCTGTAGCTTTTAGTATACAGGGTGATTTTTTTAAACTAATGTTTTGTCAATTACATATATGTACAACCTGCTTAAAATCAGTTATATCTATATATAGGTCGGTTTTTTAAGAGTAAAGTTTTTTAAATTGAAAAGAAAATCAGAAAATTGCAAAAAGCTATGCTGGAGCATTTCCCTATTTAATATTATTATAAGGGTATACTGATCAAAATTGAGTGAGTATAAGATACAAGTTTAAGCCACTTTTTTAAAAGTTTTATATACGAAATATTCGTCCGTGCTCGGGAAAAAAAAAAAAACGAAACGAACAATTTTATTCGGTTTCGTTTTTGCGTGCTGCCAAATCCGAATTTTTTTTCTGTCGCCATCGACTAATATTTCCCTTGTTCGAGGGAAATTATGCACGTTTACGCTATTGCTATTATAAGGGAAATTTGTTTATGCAAGACACGTACCATATAAAAATTCAGTTTGAGTTGTAACTAAAAATATTTATCAATAACTATTTAACTTGAAATTTGCATAAATAGAATCTAAGAATATGAAAAATTATTTAATAAATTATTTTAGTTTAAAAGGCGTATTCTTTTCAACCTATTTTGCCAATTCATTTCGATTCCTCTTGCAACAAAACATTCGGTTTCAAACCACAAAAAAAATTCGTTTTCGTGAAATCGGGTGCACCAAAATTTCGGTTTCAAAACGAATCCGAAAAAAAATTCGTTTTCCGTAGCAGGGCCGATTGTCTTTTAAAGCCTCAATCGTTGCTGGCTTATCCTCTAATAGTAATTTCAAGTAGCCCAATTGAAAGGTGTTATATAAACTTCACACCGAATTCATTTCCTAATTGCTCCATTGTCTTGCTGTTGTCATGTTGACTAGTTCAGTTTTTTGACTTAAAAAAATGCGAATTAACAATGTTTTAATCGTTATACTTAAAGAAGTGAAGGATTAAGACAATTATTTTGCTGAACCGCATACAAAGTATATTTTTCGAGGTGTATTGGCTTCTCTGGTAATGTCAGAGGCTGCTCGTCTATCCAAGTGCGTCACTTTTTCGTAGCCCTAACCATTCAAAAGGATTGTAGGGACAAAACTATTATCGAAACTGAATTTTCACAGAACGAGAGTTTTTATATAATAATACAATACAATGTTTTGTGAACCATGTCAGTTTGCAAAATAATAGTGCAAACTGGCTTTGACGCATGTCACGAATCACGCGTGAGCATTTAAAAGTATACATTTTAAAAACAATTCCAAAATAAAGCACCCTGTACAATAATATTTAAATAAAGTTATTGACAACTTTAGTTTACAAATTTAAGGGTGACCGAGTGAACCTTCCTAAAAAAGTGTTTTTATGGTAATTTGGGGTCGACAAACACGAAAATGGCAACGTTTTTTTTTTTTTCTTAAGCACCGTTTTCGAGATATTTTCGAAAAACATGTTTTTGGGCACTTTTTTCAGTTATTCCTCAATATCTCGTGAACAAAATTGTGTATCGACATAAAAGAAGGTAAAGAAAGGTATGGATGTGCTCTTTCCAGTGATTTGTAATATGTAGAGATTAAGTAAAAATTATCGAAGTTGCAGGCAGCCAAAAACGAAAAAAGTGTAATTTTTTTAAATTTTGTAAAATTACGCATTTTTGGTATGCTTTTTATTAACAAATTTTTTTTTTAAAAATTATGATAGGCTCTAACCTGAAAGAGAATTCTTTTACGAACATTTCGAGTCCAAGAACTTCGAAATCGGGTAGGAACTGTAGATTTTATGGAACCCTGAAATTGTTTTCTAATAAAGAGTCAAAGGAACGAAGAATTCAATTCAACAAGCTTCATCTGTAAGCAAATCCTGTTCACGACACAATAAAATTCGGTGCATCCGAATCCCCACTTTATATGAGTTACAATCCATGTGTAGTACCTTGGCTCCGAGGCTTCATTTTATCTGCGTAAAAATCTGGCTTATATGATAAAATTCGTGTCCCTAACTTCCAAGCTCCATATCTAGGAGATCTCACTCCTCCTGCGAACGATGCCTGTTCCCAAAAATTTCAATTCGGCGTCCCTAGCTCTCTCTCCTTCGCTCCGAGATCATCATGTCTGATCAACTTGATTATTCAAGCTGCTCAATTTCGAAAATACTTTGCGGTTGGGCACATACCCCCTCTTGCCTGTTACATATGCTCAGCTGCACATAATATACCCTTTCACTAGCCATGATTACAGTGTATTAAAAGAAGAAACTTTATTTTAAATCAACTTTGAGCATATGTGCAAAAGGGATTTACTAAGTGCTTGACTTGAATGTTGATTTAGATGATTAAAACAAAACAATGCAAAAGTTACTTGGCCAACTATTAAAAGTGGGTCACATTTACTGTGGCCACTTTTTAGCTTATATACACAATCTATACGTGCTTCAAGGTATTACTATATACTTTTTTATTATTTTCAGGCTAAGCATAAAAGTGAAAAGTTATATAAACAGTTTGGCATTTTAACATAATATAAAACCGGTTTAGTGGAGGCAGTTGGAACTTGTGGTTTTGCGCAGTTCTTTAAGAAATTGATAGCAATCTTTAAGATTGGGTTACAGTGCGACATGGTTTTGGTGAAAAAAATGAATTCTTCTTAAAAGGAATCTATAAAAATTACTTAAATTTTTTTGAGCCCAATTTGTAGGAAGTGTTCACAAAAAAAATTATTTTTGCTTGTACCTGCAAAAATTTTTATTTACTCATATATAAAAAATGTTGTTTTGAATCCAGAAGGTGCTGGACATATTTAAAATACCCTGAAATGGGAAGAGTTGCCTAATGTATGTTTCGAGACGGGCAAAACTAGCTTGAATTTCCTTACTTGATCTCATCTCAAGTACAGGGTATAAAAACATTGAAAATAATTTCTTTTTTTATATATTAAAACTCTTACTCCTTATTAATATTATTTATTATTAAGTGCTGGGTGTAAAATGTACTTCTACCCAAGTGGATCTTTTGTACCCCCTTCACGGCTCAGAGCTCTCCCAAAAGTCCCATGGCCTGCATGTATTTCAGTATCTTGTTTGGACTATGGTACTGCATGGTTACCAATCCCAGAGTGTGGTTCAGGTCCGATTGCTTGCTAGTTTATCTGCCAGCGCATTTCCAGGAATATTGTTATGTCCTGGAACCCATATAATCGTGAGCTTATTCCTGGCACCTAATTTGTCCAGTGAAGTTCACACTTCTTTGACCAGCCTTGATGTAATCTTGGCTCTACTTATCGCTGCTTGACTGTCAGACAGGATGGAGATATCCTTGTCGTGGTAGTTTTTTTGCAGTTTGAATTCTACACACCTCAAACTCCTTTAAACCATTTAATTTTCTAGCCAGAGTAACAAGCCATCCAAAGCTGTAGCGAAAATTTGCTTGTCACGATAAACACTGTTTATTTCGCTTATAGTTTTCAGCGGATATTAAGTTCTTTTCAGAAATTTTGCCTCATAAATAATTTCTATAAAAGTTATGCGCTAGTCATAAACAAAAGATTCATAAGGCACTAATAATAAAAAAGCAGTTATTTTCTTTTAAAAAAATAGCTTTCCATAAAAGTTATATAATTGCTATAAATTTTAAAGTAAGCTTGCACGAATTCTCGGTAGTTAATTTTGCTTAAGCATTAAGCACCCACATCCACAGACAGGTCCATTAGCGTAGACCTAAAGATTTTAAGCATTCAATGGACTAATTAAAGCGCTCACTTAGTGCTTAAGCAAGTTACTTAAACTTTAGTCAAGCACTCAAACCCATCATGCATTAATAATAATGGCATGCAACGTACATGTTGAACAACTAAAATAGATTAACCAGAAAGATTGTTAGAATATTCGTATCTCGGTATGCAGTTATAGATGAGCAGTTCCATTGTGCTGGGCAGATATATGCAGCATGTGAGCTTAGAGTCCAAACAAAAGCAAAATAGCAGCAGGCCGAGTTTCATATTGAAAGATACTGATAACTGCTATTTGCAGGAACATTGCGTATACGCAACATGTGCACACAATGCGACTAATGTTAAGCACATACCAACTGTACGCTTTATCAAGGCAGTAGTCATAAGTAACTTTATACAACAGACATGCATGAGCCAATGCACACTAACACATGCATAAATACACTGAGCGAAAAAAAACAGAGAATAACATCGAACAATAGTCATTAAAAAGAGTGCAAAACTTGCTTTCAAATATAATTTTGAGCGGATGATAAAAAATGGCCACACTTTCAAATTATGCGCACGTTGAGGTAGTGTGACCAAATCTGAAACATTTCTTCTATAGCAAATTCGTACCATTTGGAACTTGAGTTCCAAATTTAGCATCTTGGAACTTTGCTTAGTGTTTGTTTCCTTATTATCGTCTCCCAAATTCAAAATCGTGACTTATGGGCAATATCTCCGAACCCATTTGGTACTGACTCTAATTTCCAAATAGCAAGATACAGTATTCGTTCTAGTATGATAGTATACTAGAACAAATGTTTTTAACGACATTTCAATTTCGATAGATTAAATAAAAAGAAACAAACCTTGAAAATGCTTATACATAAAACCTAAATTTTCGTCGTTTGTCTTTATTTTGACCAAAAATTTGAATTTTTGAACTTACTAATCGTTAGCTTTTTTAAAATCTATATCGGCATCGAAATTCTCTTGACTACTAGATTACGTATACGGCGCTTGTACCGAAACAATCTCTAAAGAATCTAAGATAAAGCTTAAGGTCGTCTGTTATCTTTGAGTTAATTGCTGCTTAGAAAGTGCTGGCATTCTCGACACGATTACGTATACATAATTTATATTGAACAAATCCGAAAACAATCTAAGATAAAGCTTAAGATAGTCTGTTATCTTTAACTTAAGCGCTGTTTAGAAACTGCTGACATTTTCGACATCAATATACAAGCTCATTAGCATGATTACGTATAGGTAATTTATACTAAAAAAGTCTAAAAATTATCTAAGATAAAGCTCAAGGTCGTCTGTTATCTATAATTTAAGTGCTGCTTAGTAAAGTTGTATAACATTTTCAAAATCAATATCGATGCTTATCTGCAACGAAATTAATTCAACTTGAATTTATACTGAAAAACTCTTTAAAAAATGTACCTAAGATAAAACTTAAGGTCGTCTGTTATCTTTAATTTAAGTGCTGTTTAGAAACTGCTGATATTTTCCACATCAATACAGATACTTATTGGCATGATTACGTATAAGTAATTTGTACTGAAAAAATCTGAAAAGAATCTAAGGTAAAGCTTAAGAAGGTCTGTTATCTTTAAGTTAAGAGCTGCTTGGAAACTGCAGACATTTTCGACAACAATATAGATGCTTATTGGCATGATTACGTATACGTTATTTGTACTAAAAAAACCTCAAAAGAATCTAACATAAAGCTGAAAATAGTCTGTTATCTTTAATTTAGTTAAATTGCTTAACATTTTCCAAATCAAATCAAATCTCAACTCGACTACGTATACGTTATTTAAACTAAAAAAATCTAAAGAATTTAAGATAAATCTTAAGGTCATCTGTTATCTTTAATTTTAGTGCTGTTTAGAAACTGCTGACATTCTTAACATCAATATAGATGCTTATTAGCATGATTACGTATACGCAATTTTTACTGAAAAAATCTGAAATGGATCTAAGATAAAGCTTAAGAAAGTCTGTTATCTTTAAGTTAAGAGCTGCTTGGAAATTGCTGACATTTTCGACAACAATGTAGATGCTTATTGGCATGGTAACGTATACGTAATGTGTACTGAAAAAATCTTAAAAGAATCTAACATAAAGCTGAAGATAGTCTGTCATCTTTAATTTAGTAAAATTGCTTAACATTTTCAAAATCAAATCAAATCTCAACTCGATTACGTATACGATATTTAGACTGAAAAAATCTAAAGAATTTAAGATAAATCTTAAGGTCATCTGTTATCTTTAATTTTAGTGCTGTTTAGAAAGTGCTGACATTCTTAACATCAATATAGATGCTTATTAGCATGATTACGTATACGTAATTTGTACTGTAAAGAATCTAAGATAAAGCTTAAGAAAGTCTATTATCTTTAAGTTAAGAGCTGTTTGGAAACTGGTGACATTTTCGACAACAATATTGATGCCTATTGGCATGATTACGTATACGTAATTTGTACTGAAAAATCTCAAAAGAATGTAAAGCTGAAGATAGTATACGTTATTTAAACTGAAAAAATCTAAAGAATTTAAGATAAATCTTAAGGGCATCTGCTTTCTTTTATTTTAGTGCTGTTTAGAAACTGCTGACGTTTTCAACATCAAAATAGATGCTTATTGGCATGGTTACGTATACGCAATTTATACTGAACAAATCTCAAAAGAATCCAAGTTAAAGCTTAAGTGCTGCTTAGTAAAATAGCATATTGGAATCGAAGTTCTCTCAACTTGATTACGCACACGCCATTTATACTGCAACAAACTCAAAATAATGGAAAAGTTGTTGGTCGTAGGTTATCTTAAATTTTAGTATTCATTTAAATAAAAAGGTTATTTAGAAGTCTAGATACATAAATCAATTAGTTTTCATAATAGTTTATGGCTTTGAATTAGTGTTGAGTCACCGGACATTGTTGCAAGTAATCTAGTTTCTTATGTATACTATTGTATAATATATTGAAATAAATAAATAAATAAATAAATTAGTGTTCTCTAACCAAGAATGAGAAGAGATTATACACCCAATTCTGTTTTTACACGGTAGATACATTCCAGAAAAAACCATGTAAAAAACATATAAAAAAATATATTATATCCAATTAAAAAAGAAAAAATTTACTACTTCTGTTGACATAAAGTAAATCCTTGAGCTGCTATCAAAATAAATTAGAAAAGGGAATTCCCCAACTAAATTTCTTAAAGATTAGGTTAATAAAAATATTTTTCTTTAAAATTTCAATCAAATAGCTTTTTTAAATAGTGCTAAATCAAATAAAAATGTGTAAAAAATTTTTCTAGACCGCGATTTTGCAAAACAAAATTAGGTGTACTTAATTTTTATATAAAATTTTTTATTTTTTTTCTTATGTATCTTACAGATGTTCTGATATATGTACGTTTTTTTATTGTTGAGGGATTTAAGTTGTAGTAGGTATGAAATATACCAAAGCCAAAAATAAATATGGTGTACAAAATTTCTAGTCGGAATTGCCTAATTTGACATTTTCCTTATCCTTAAAAATCAGTCGGCCAAAAGCTTACACTATTGCTAAATTGCCAAATTTTTTTTAAAAAAGTGCAGAGCAGAAATTTTGTCAAGATGATAGCATTTGATAGCAATTTTTCATAGATCAGGTCACGTCAACCTTTACTACCAGTATAAAGCAACATTGCGTATACGCAATTATTTGATTTTGTGCTCAATTGATATTTGCTTATAGTATCTTTCTTTTAATCAACATATGTATTTTGAAAAAATATTTAAACGTCAATATTTTTGTTATATTTTTGCTCACCTCAAAGAACAATATCCTTACAGGCTTTATCTCTCAGTGTACAGACAGATGCAAACACTAACATAGTTTCATAGTTCAAGCCCAGATAGAACTATGCATTCAAGCATTTCAAATTGTTACAATTTTGCTTTTTGGACTAAGGTTTTGGCATGCACAATTGGCCAAATGAAATTGGTAGATCTGCACTTCGGGGTTGAATTGGCTTTGCTTGGCTTGGCTAGGGTTGGGTTGCGTTAGTTTGGGTCAGTCTCAACCAATTGTAACTTAATTAGTTTCATTGTTTGTGCCGTTGGGCCAGAGATTTATGCACATTGATTGTGTTGGGTTGAGTTGCCACTACCTCTGAGTATGTATGTCGGTTTGTTTTTTTAGGCTAAACATACATAAACACACACAACATGGAAGTGTTCGACCTGGTAGCACAGTGTAGTATTACTTATAAGCTGCTTATTTTAAGGTCATTACGCGCACTTTGCAACACATAATTGAAAAACCATCGAGTGCCAAAATTATGGAATATTTTTGGCGCATGCTGTAGCTTTGATATTGTTATCAGTTATTAGCTTGTTACTCTTAATTAGCCATAAATCATGCCGTTTATGTGATTTATTGTGTTTCAGTAATGGAACGTCCATGTGCAATTGGAATTTCAATGAGAAATTAAGGCTTAGGTGTGGAAGAGGCAGTTTAGATACGCTTTTATCATATCATGCCACAGATATGGTTTTTATATGCAGAGAGTTGCGTAAATGTTTACAAATTGCTTAGAATTTAAAAAAAAAAGATTTAAAGGATACGCTTGTTAGACACAGCCAGCCAGTCGATAGTGGGATTGGCAGCGGCTGATTTCTCGCAGGCCCAAATTTCTCTAAAGGGGCTGGAGATTTTAAAAAAAAAACCTTAAGCATTGAAGCACTTTTGGCTAGTATAGTTAAAAACTTTGTATTATTTAAAATAGTTTGGTACTAAATATGTGAAAGCCATCAAGACATACCCATGTGAATCATAAGCAGTTTCCTTGTATAAGCCCAAGCCTGATTAAGCGATTGACCCATTTCCCAGGCAGAAAAAACAGGCTTTTCAATTAAACCAAACTGTTCAGTTAAATGTTGGTTAGCCAATTTCGAATAATATCTGCATATCTGCATATCTGCAAACACACTTTAATGCCAAGGCGTTGAAATCGAAGCACAATCAATACATTGACAATCATTTGTCAATCAAAAAAAACATCAATTTAGTTTGGCACTAAACTTTTTTGCTGCTCTTACAAAAGTGTGTCATTAGTCAATCAAAGAAAATAAAAACCAAAAAAATAGATACAGCCAGTTTATCTATGAGATCTATAAACAAACTGAAAAAAATAGCAACAAGTTGCTGTAAATGGCCTTTTGGTTTTTACTTTTATTTTTGCTACTTTTTGCAGCTTACAAATAAAGCAACATAATATATAATAGATAAAGTTCAATGTTTGAGTTCAATGCTTTGCAATTTCGATACAAATCGAAACAACTTGAAATAAATCGTTGAAATTAGTGCAGCTTCAGATGCTGGCATTGATGAGACAAGAAAAGAGGGTAGTGATTGATTGGTGTAGAGACACAGCTGGAGCTGAATTGGGCAACCAAAAACCAGTTTTAATGAACTGCAACACATACAGTATGCTCTTTTTTGGACTATTGTGCGAGTATCTTATGGATTGACAAGATATTTTGCATTTTTAATTTCTTTTCATTGGCATGTAATCGGATATCGTACTACTAGTTTATATCTATGGCGCTAAGCTTGACTTGACCTTGGAAAATATTTTTGTGATTGACAGCTTTGTGATGAAAACTTGAATATATTTTAAATTTGATCTTTCTAAAGGCAAATCTATATGGCATCAGCAATTTTAAATTCCATGAATTACAGTGATGCGAATGATTGAACTTTAGTCAATTGTGTAGCTCAAAGATACGAAATTGAAATTTTTACTTGGGAGCGCAGAACAATAGCTAACAAGGACGAAAAAAAATTGATTTCAAATGTAATTGAAATGCTGCGTATGTAATAAATCTTATTGGGAATGCTTCATTTTGTAAAACATATTAAAAGCTTAGACAGGTAATGATGCTTGGCTTGTTTTTCAGCAGTTCGGGTTCATTTATGTGGTGCAGTAAACAACTTTGTAGAATAAAAAGTGAGCAGAAAATATATTTTTACTTAAATATCGTAGGGCATATACATTGTACCTTAAGGCTAGTACGCTGCAAAACCGCCTGAAAGAAAACAAAACTTCTTAAAAAAAAAGCTGTCAAAATTCTTAGCGCCAAGAATTTTACTCATTGGTACGCAGTTCCAGTGCTGCCCATTTTTTGTGAAATTGTAGATGGCGCTCGCAAAAAGCTCAGCTTTTCTGTTTGCGCGCTAAAAACAAAACATTAATGTGTAGCAACTTATTTTGATAGCAATACTAATAAAAAATATTAAGTAATATTTTCATATGGCGATTCATTTTTGCACTTTTTATTATTTTATACACTTGTAACCAATTTGAACAAACAGCTGATTTTCATATTTACTTTTTGGCGCCATCTACATGTCAATTGCCCAGACATGGGCAATACTGTTTGGTCACAAACTCTACCCATACAATTTTTTTTGCGCACAAAATAAGTAGCACATAAAAAAATAGATTTATGAACATATTTATGACTAGTGCATATACTGTGTCCAAAAAGTAGAATTAATTTTCAATATTATATATCACTGAAAAGAACACATCAATACCCTTCGATCTAATCATCTTTCATGTCGATACAAAATTTTGTTCACGAAATTTTATTTTATTTATTTATTTATATAATTATAAATTAGAAGTTAATTCTAAATTATAAAAAGGTAAGCCGGAGCAACGTAGGCGTTCACGAAATATTGAGGAATAGCTGAAGAAAGTGCCCGAAAACATGTTTTTCGAAAATATCTCGAAATCGGTGCTTAAGAAAAAAAAAGTTTGCCATTTTCGTGTTTCTCGACCCCGAATTACCCTAAAAAACACTTATTTAGGAAGGTTCATTTTTCGTGAAAAATGGAAGCGGCGTAGATCAACTTTGCCTAGGGGCGCCTATATGGCATTATCAGGTACTGAATGTGATGGCTTAGAAGAGTAGAAGAAAGCATTAGTTTAGCTGGTTGATTTTGATGTTTTTTCCTAATTATTTGATTCTGTATACACTACTCCCTCCCTTTTTATGCATACCACTTCCTATTATATTCCAAGAATTTAAAAGCTCCTTACAGTTCCTTGGGTTTCATAAGCTGCTGCAAGTACCCAATGACACCCAAGGAAATTTCTCGTCAATATATTTTTCAAGCTCAAGAGTCTGAGCGCTGTTTTTTTTTTTCGACAAATCGTTATCAAAATTGGAAACTCGTTTGTATTCAAAACGAAATGAATGCAAACAACAACATATCATCAAATCAAACTTTGACTGATTCTTTTGACGCGTTCTATCATATTTCATTTGGTATTTAAATTCTCATTTGATTCACTTGTTTGTTCCGAATTTAGCATTTCACATTCTTTGCTAAGAAACGAGGCAAGTATTTGTTGAAATTATTTTTTTTTGTTTGTGTGACCAAATATTTTTGCGTGCATAGACTTTTTAATTGAATTTTTGTTGTCGGGATTGCTTCATTTGTGTGCTTGATTGCATATGTGTGTGTGTGCGTAAGCCTGAGTATCTGTGTGAGTGAGTATCTACCAATTGCTCGAGGCTCAAGGTATGAAGCTTTGTGCATATCGCAGGCTGGGTGTGGTGGGTTTTTGGACGTTTTGAATTTGTCATGTAGCTTTGAACCAGTCTTTCATTTTGCCAACAAATGCGAACTGATTGCATATTCGTTTGTCGTACACACTTGTATCTGGTTTTTTATTTTTTTGTTTTTTTTTCTGTTTTGTTTCCCATGTTTATTGGCTAGCTTTAAATGGGTTAAAACGTACAAGTAGATTGCAAACACATAGCCATAATCCCCAAAGATACCAACAAATTGGTTGCAGCTTAATTTAAGCTGCAACATGAAAACGCAAAATCGCAAAAATCGTAAAAAAAAACGCTCTAGGCGAAAATTGTTTATCGCAAATTTGTTGTTATTTCTATAGCATGAGGTGAAAATAAATTCGATACGTTCCAATTACGAAATTATGCACTTAACAGAAGGTAAAAATACAAACTACAGTAATATGTGAAAGGCATTCAGCTGGAAGACTGCACAGCACGAACGCAAGCCACAAAGAAAAAATTAGAATAAAAACAAATTAAAAAAAAATAAATAAAAATAAAAATATAAAGCTGCTGTGGCTAAAACAAAACCCAACCAACCTAGAGCCAACTGTTGAGCTTCAGCGATTTACTAAAACAAAAAAAAAAGGAAAACAAAATAATAATACTCATTATTATTAAAAACAAAGCTAAAGATGAAAAGCTTTTGTTTTGTGTGCATAGAAATTTTCACTAATTATAAAGGCAGCAAAAAATCTGCAAAAAAGAAATTTCTAACATTTTATTTAGAAGATAAAGTTTTTAAATATAACAATTGGGCTGCCTACAGTCGCAACATATCGACTGCAATATACAAAGTACTTTACTTAATTTGCAGTGCGCTCTTTAGAGTTTAAGGCGTTTTAAGACGTGTTGGAAAAAATTTTCCATATTTTAGTCTATAAGATACTGACTTTGTTGACTAAAGCCTTTCCCAAGTAATAGGGTTTTCAATTTGGCTACGTAGCACTTGTTAAATACTAATTTTTTTTATTATTCGCACTTGTTTCACCTATATACGTAGAAAGAAGAACAAGATGGTTCCTATACTTTCCATGAAACGGACAGGAAATACCACCTGTCGGCACCAGGTATAACTCAAATTTGCGGTAACAAAACTGATAAGGAATTTCTATTTTTCAAAGCTCCAAATTAATTTTTTAGTTCTATATTTTTTCACATCCTTTTTGTTAATAATTTGTATAAGTTGTACGGCCTCGTGAAAAAGCCCTAAAAGCAAAAACTGCAACCCATTTCTGATTAATTCACATATAGATGGCGCCAGTAGTAAAGAAGTGAATGTAAAAATCAGCTGATTTTTTTAATGTGTTACAAGTCTACTTTAAAAATGTGAATAAAATTACATTACTTGCGATTTACTTTGCAAAGAATGCGATGCAAAAAAAGACGCCAAGTACAGGTAATACGCAAAAAAATGCAAAGTACTTATGTCGGTGAACTATACTTAAGAGCTGAGTGTAGAAGATTTTGCAGAGACGTGAATTAATATTCCAATTGAAATATTTACATTTCGCGATAAATTTTCTGTGCGAAGCCATGGTACAGAACCCAGCAGTTTTTTCTGAAAATATAATATGTCCTCGGATGTCAAAATGTAGGAACCCATTTCATAGAATAAAAAAGATTTGCGCATCCAGCGCTATCTCGCCACGCACGAAAATTCAAATTTTTAACACCAGCAACTAAGCGATTTTATTATATGGATCTGTAACCTGGAAAGTGACTGAACTAATTCATCAAAGAGTTCAGGTGTATGTCAACAAATGCCTTCGAAAAATTTGTAAAATATTTTGGGCCCGAACGATCTCAAATGAAGTGCTCATGAACATCACTCTAACAAAACCAATGTCAAACGAAATAATGAGAAGAAAGTGGCGACGGATTGGCCATAAGCTACGCAAACAAGATTCAGATGTGGCGAAAATAGCTTTTGAATGGAATCCGCAAGACACCCGTAGACGTGGGCGACCGCGGCTAATTTGGATAAGATCGATACATGCTGAATCTCGACAATATGCAACTTGGCAAGAAATACGCTGAATAGCTTTAAGGCTAGTACGCAGTAGTGTAAAACCGCCTGAAAGCAAACAAAACTTCATTTACAAAAAACACTGTCAAAGTTCTTAGCGCCAAGAATTTTACTCATTGGTACGCAGTTCCAGTGCTGCCCATTTTTTGTGAAATTGACATGTAGATGGCGCCCGCAAAAAGCTCAGCTTTTCTGAACAAAAGATTGATGTGTAGCAACCTGTTTTGATAGCAGAAACAATGTCGCGTAGTCAAAACAGATGCACAAATTTTACTAGAGAGCAGAAAATTGTCGTTAAAGGATCATGTGGGTCTCCAACAACGCAAACAATGTCTTCAAAACATCCGAGGACATATGCAAATTTTCCGAAAATGCTGCCGGATTCTGTACAATGACTTTGAACTGACAATTTTGCGTAAAATGTGAATAATTGAATTGCAATATTAATTCTCTTCAAAATTCGTACATCTCTACAAAATATTCTACACTCAGCTCTGCGTATTAAATATGAGTTTATCCATAATAATAATAAATATTAAGTTATATTTTCATATGGCGATTCATTTTTGCACTTTTTATTATTTTATACACTTGTAGCCAATTTGAACAAACAGCTGATTTTTATATTTACTTTTTGGCGCCATCTATTGTTAGTAGCGCCATCCACATGTCAATTGCCCAGACATGGGCAGCACTGTTTGGTCACAAACTCTACCCATACAATAAGTAGCACTTTTTTCTTGCAGGCGATTTTACACTGCTGCGTACTAGCCTTTAAATATAAGTAACTGAAGAAATCTCGTTTTCGCCCTATGCTCTACCTAAGAGCGGCTATAATATTTAGTTTAATTTATATTTATTGTAAGCAATGTTGTGCAATTGCCAAGTAACTAATCATTGGATGTCAAAACCTTGTTTGGGTTGCTGAAGCCCCACTTGGTCTTGGACTTAGTACATGCCCAGACGCATTTCCAAGTAAAGCCAAGTGTTTCAAAAAGCATTTTATTTTACATTGAATTTTTGTGTTTTTGTAAAGTTTGTGCATATTCTTTGCCTACCCAACAAAAAAAATATTAAAATAACTTGCTGCAAAAAATTGGCTGTTGTTACTCCTGGCGCCATCTCCATTTGAATTGCTCAAAAAATGGCAGCACTGGTGGTCAACAAGGCTGCGTACTTGAGAACTTTTTCTTTGCCTTAAGAATTTTGATAGACGATGTGGATCGCTCTTCGCTTCACTGCTTTTTGAAGACCTTACCGGCAAGATAATGCCGGATACCGCCGGCATTGCTCTTAGAGTCATTGTTGCTGCATACTGGCCTTAAAAGTCGACTTTTAATCTGTTTCAAAGTTCGCCTAAGTCAAGTATGTGGTTGATAGGTACTATTAATGTTTTTTTTTTTGAATTATCTTCTCTTCTCTTGGGATCGTTCCCACAAGTTTCAGCGTAGCTGTTGCGATGATTTATCAGCCTAACATTGTAGCTACTGGTGATAAAGATATTCTACTTCCCTACGGTTCTGAAGTTGCGATGTAAGCTCAAATTACTGATGTTCCATTCACATCCAGAGAAAAGAACAAGTACCTTACTGTGTATAATTTGGAGACTATACCAGATCTGAATACCATAAATCCATCTAGGCGCTTTGAGCTGTTGACAGACTACCTTTCGTTTTCAGAGAAGTAGAAGGTTTATTCAGAAGCCAGTTGAAATTTAAAGAATTATTTTTGCAAAATTGGTAGCAAAATAACAAAGAGGTGCGACAAAAAAAATGCAAAATATCAGAATGTCATTAGCAAAATACAATTTATTTTCAAATTGAGTTTCATTTGCAATTTTAGACAATGTCATTTTAGTTTGACAAATTAAATACAAATGACATTATTCTGTTCCGTGTCAGTTTGACAGCACTTTCTAATTTGTGAGTGGCTCAATATGTTTTTGGCAAATCATGTTTTTGCAACACTTTAAAATAATTCTGCCTTAAATTTTGCCGCCAACACAAATTATAAAACGCATTAATTATTTTCGCCCAACTTGTTTAGCAATTTTTTTTTTATCATTTCTCTTAAATTATATTTAACGTTCAAATGAACTCATCACAAGCCATTAAAAGTCAAATGATGAAAATCTTGTTAAGGGAAAAATTAGCCAAAGTCAGTGTTAATGGGCCGTAAAAGGTGCTTAAATATAACGCCGGAAATTTAGCTTGCGGGTCAAAACGTAAACTTTATAATGTCTAAAATATGTTGCCAAGTTTTATGCTTTATTTTTGTTGAATTTTTTTGAAGTCAAAATTTATGCCCAAACGCAATTTGCATGGCAATTTCTCAAATCTGTGTTTATGTTATACAAATCGTAAAGTTTTTATTGGCACTGGCTGTTATATAAATACACATAAAGATGCTGTGTATATCTTTATGTAGTAGATATCTTTGTAGTACTAAAAGTTAAGAGCTACAAGCAGGCCTTGTCAATTACTTTCAACTAACAAACATGAACATTCAGTCAAACATTGAAATAGTAAAAAAAAAATACATACACAACACAACATTCTCCAAAATAAAAATCTTGTTTAAACCCAACGCACATTGATTGACAGAACTCAAAGATGGATGCGCATCTAGAAGATACTGTAGAACGTGTGGCAGCCAACATGAGCTTTGACAAACAAACAGACATGGGCCACATGGAGCTCAATGTCAAATTGGAGGCAAGTGTGGATGCCACAGAGCATATCAATAGCAACAAAATCAATCAGTTTGACACATCAGCAGTGGAGGACACAGTTAAGCAGACTACAAACATACTTGACAATGATTTGCCAAAGACGGCACTGTTCGTGCCACAGCAGGTGGCAACATCGCTCAAGGTCAGACGCATGACCTGGCGCACTTTGGTGCAGATTATGCTGATGTTGAACAAAGCTCTGGCAGCTGTGGCACCCAGCAAAATAGGCGAGCTGGAGTATTGGCGCAACTTGGCACTGTCACGTGGCACGGATATTGAGCGTTCACTCAAGGTTATTGAATTGCAACGCACACGCATTGAAATCCTGGAAAATGATTTGAGATCATTGATCTCATTGGGACGTGAAACTCAAGAAATGTTAGCCGAAATTACGAAGCAGCCCAAGGAACAGCTAATGGATTATGTAGCCAAAGGCAAACCAAATGAATCCTAAAAAAAAATTATATTAAAAAAGTATCTTTTACAGAATTACACGCAGAATTATGAAATAAAAGTTAAACGACACATTGAATTTTGAGTTGTAGGATATATAGTAGAACAAGTAGCTCCATCACAGGGTACATATATATCGGGCGTGTCCCGATTTTGATTCGGTTTTAGGTAGAGGCCAGTTTTCATGCAGCCAAGAAAAGTTTTTCGTTAAATAAAATCGATTTTCGCGTTCGAAAATCTTATAATTATAAGTACATGTTTCTGGGGTCGCTAAAACCGAATCCAAGGTTCAAAAAACCCCAGCTGGTCAGAATTCAAACATAACCTCTTTAGGTCTCCCTAAATATGGTCAGACCATATTCGAGTTCGAAAATCTTAAAATGGTTAGTACATGTGTATGGTGTCGCTAAAACCGAATCCAAGGTTCAAAAAACCCCAGCTGGTCAGGCTTCAAACATAACCTTAAAAGCTTCCTAAAAATGGTCTGACCCCCAAAACTCTAATAGCGTTAGGTGGCTGTGTAATTCCTTTTCTTTTGTCACCTTGACGTGGTGAGGGAGCTCAGAAGTTCAATGACTCTAAGAGCAATGCCGGTGGTAGCATTGCTACTGGTAGGGGCACCCTTGTCGGTAACGCCTACGAGGAGCAGTGAAGCAAAGAGCGATCCACAACGTAGCCTCTGTACTCAGAATGAGCGGCAGCAATAGGCGTCCGTTCTCAGTTAGGGGCGGCCTATTTAAAAGTGATCTTAGTCTCCTCAGATCGCTCGATAGGCTTGGGACCCAACACATAAGTGGCCTTCTCCTGTAAAGATCGTCACAAAACAATGGAGGGCCTAATTCTCAAAATTATGATGTCCGCGAAAGTTTAGAGAACTATGCTTTAAAGATATGTACCTGCAATTAACGGTACCCATGATGCCGAAATCGTCTTAGGAGATTTTGGTCTAAACGTTATTCGACATAACACGTCCTTTGCTCCCAAAGAAGAGAAATAAAGTCTTTAATTGTCAAGCCAAAAAATAACTCTTCCAGACGTTCGAATCCGTGCGAAATTTGAGATAATGGAATGATCTCCACTGCGACCTTCTCAGTATTGTGATGTGTTGCGAAAGTCAATAGTGCATTGGAAGGCGACAATTCTGATGCAGATGCTTTAATATAGTTGGGACCAAAGGTCATTCCCCGATATCTTTGACCTGCAACGCATTGGCATGGATATACGTATTCGATAAACCAGCTAGGTCTACCGAGCTACGACAACATCTACATTGTCAAGGGAGGCTCGTCTTCAACGGAAAGCTTCAAGAAGCAACTGTTGAGTGAGGATGGTAATGTGGTGAACCGTGCTTCTGTGTGAAGGAGCACCTGATAAGATCTTGAACCAGCGAGCCAGAGAACCGGTGAGGCAGAGATCCGGTGAGACAGAGAAACGCTGAGACAGAGAACCAGTGAGACAGCGAACCAGAAGCAAAGACACTAAATGGAACGCACCTTATGTAAGTTCGAGAACCAGTAATGGGTTGGGCCAAAAGGATGTTAAAAAGATTAAAAGCATGTAGGGGTTTAAGTCATTCAATCAAGATTTTCGAGAGGAATTTATTTATACTGATTTCAAAAGAAAGCAAAATTTTTGAAAATTCGAAACGAGAGTATCTTCTTAGGTAATGACATCTTGATCTCGTTCGATTCGTACTTGCGCATTCAATGCCAACCCAGGGCCTCGCTAGATCGAGGCGTTGATAGTTTTTGCAAACTTTATATCTTCAATTCTACAAGTTCGATCAAATTATAAATGAAAACCATTATATTATCCAGTGTGTACGGGATGACGTCATAAGTCCATGAAGTGCTTGGGAGTGGTGTAAGGAAACACAGGAACAGAGTAAGTCAAAGGCCTCTCTCACTAAGGATGCATTTAAGGGACCTACAATGGTGAGAACTTGTTTAAAGTGCCTAACATATTGAGCTGAGACCGTAGATTAAGCAAGCAGATAAACTAGTCACGAAATGGTGAACGAAAACTTGATGATAAGGAAAGTGTGAGCAAAATTATTGCCGAAAGTGTTGCACATAAAGAAGAACGTATTAGGATGTAACAGGAACTACTTGATTGTGTTCAAGAGATCTAAATCGTAGAAGTTGTGACCTGAGAAAAGTCTTGTTTTTTTTTTATTAACTGGAGGAAAAGTGCCAAAGCTTGTATTCAAGCATTGTAACAAGGCACCTTGATCTCACTCCAAACAGGTTCGCTGGTTCTGTTCGCTTATCTCTTCCTAACTAAGAGCAGCATCATTCTAAGGAAAAGCTACGTCGCTCCGACTCACCTTCCCAAACACCCTGTATACCACTGAACTACAGTATACTTTGTTGACGCGCTTTCATCACTCCAGCAAATTGTTGTCCGCAAACTTCAAAAGCGCCAAAAGCCCCCCAAGTATTTTTTTTTTTTCCAAACATCATTACCAATACTAAAATAAACATAAAATAATGATTACCCGCCTTATGCGGTCATTGCTTTAAGAAAAAATAATCGAAAAGTAATCCACCAAATAAATATTTAATTCGTTACGCGGCTTCCTTTAGTGAGAGTTGGTTGGTTGGCTGCCATGGGTTAATTAGAAAATATGGCGCATCAAGCTATCCATCATACGTCTAATAGTCTTGGTTAATCCGTTTGTTGTTGGTACGTTCATGTGTCAGTCTTTTACACTACTCCACTCAGTTGCCACACAGTGAGCGGTAATAGTTAATGCACGTTGCATAAGCTCAAATTGTGGCCAATTGTAAATGCAACAGCAGCTCAAGTGGCAGTCACTAACATCAGACAACGGATAAAAATTTCAAAAGGTTTTTGTTTGGTAGCAATTTGTGTGGCAGCTTCTTCCTCATAGTGAAGGCCCAGCTGCCAAAGTTGCCACAGCTTAATTTTAGTTTTGGTTAGCCATCCTAAACAAACAAGCTTTTGTTATGGCGTGGCTGTTGGATGATAATTGAAAGCTTAATTTTTTCTCTTTCGATAAAAGGCCTTCAATTGAAAATGGTTACCTTTGGGGTTAAGTGTAGTTTATTGCATTTTACACTATAGAGCAAGTTTTTTAGTTCGACTTTGTTGCAGCGGGGTTGCCATTTAACATTTCAAGTTGCAAGCGGCAGTAAATTGCAAGCTGGCAAAGTATGCTGCAGATGTTACAAGTTAGAGGTATGTATGTATCTTATGGATGCGAGGTTGGTTCAATAAATCAGCGACTGCCCAAATTCCCATGTTGCAGCTTAGCATGCAACAACTATTTATCAATTGAGCTAGCTTTGTAAATAAATTTTAGCCCTAAAGTCGCAAGATATTTTTATGCGAAATTCGTAAATTTCTTGGAACAAAATTTATTGTGCGTGTTTGCAAGTACTTAAGGCAAAAGCACTTAATTCAATTAAATTCTACACAGAAAGGCAAGGAAAAACTTGCTTAGCCTTAGAAAATTACTTCAAAAGTAAAAAAAAAGTTTTTTCTAATGCCAGCACATAATTTTTAAAACTAAATTAAACAAATTTTCTAACCAAACGGACAGCAATATTTAAATGCATTAAATAAAATAATATTAAATTCTGGTTTTCTTTTACTTCAAAGATTTCGCAGTAATATTAGAATTCAGGGTTTACTTATAGTATTTTTATCGATATAAAACCATCCATATAAAGAAGATGTTGGCGCCTAAAGCAGCCAATTTATAAAATATTCTTATAAAAATTGAGTTATAGTTAAAATAACTAGTTGAAAAAGATATTGTTTTGAATTGTATAAAATAACATTGTAAACTGAATATTGTTACTAACTAGACTTTAGTATTAAATAATCTAGTATTGTTAAACTTAGTAATCGATGTATAAGTTGTCTGGAATTAAGCAATATCGTCATCGATATATAATTGTAACTAATTGAATTTAGCCGACTTGCGGCAAAATAAAGAGAATTCGGCCTCTTTCCGATTCTGTAAGGCACAGCAACAGACGTGTTTTCTAGCTGAGATTTTTATTCCGGCCTGCCCTTAGGATTCGCGGAAACAGAAGAAAAGGGCTTTCTTGGTGTCAATAAACATGCTGGGAAGCAAGAAAATAAATTAAACTTTGTTTTGTTCCCTACACGTAGTAATTAATATTAAAAATTACTAAAAAAAAATATACTCGAACTTTCTTACAATAAAGTTTTGTAAAACAAGCTCCCTATGGTAATTTTTTTTAAAAAATACTATAAAAGTGGATTCGAATTTTCTTATAATGAACTATTCTAAAACGAACTCACTATGAGAAATTGTTTTCTAGTACACTGCTTCTTAAAAAATACCAAAAAGTAAATTCGAATTTTCTTATAATTAACTTTTCTAGAACGATCTCACTATGAGAAATTTTTTTCTAGTACACTGCTTTTTAAAAAATACCAAAAAAGTACAGTAGAACTTCCTTGTAACGAACTTTTCTGAAACGAGCTCACTATGTGACATTTCTTTTTGTACAACTAAAACTAACTAACTAAAACGTTTTAGAAGATTTTACTGAGAAGCAAAAATTTGAAAAGTCGAAACAAAAATTAGTGATTTCTATTACAAAACGATAGCAAATTTAGATAAAATATAAAGTAAGTGTACAAATTTTTCTACGCAACGAAACAATTTCATGGTCCGGTGTTCTTAGTTATCTTTGCATTTAGAATAAATTCTTGAAATGTTATGTTTAGATTCGGCTAAAGATGAATTTTTTTTCGATATTTTTGACAGAATCGCCAACAAACTGATTGAATGGTAAGATGCCTTCCATCTATTCTTCAGACTACCCGAGCTTTACTTTTATTTTACTTGCTGTGCTCTTCTATTTTAAATTAAAGTAAGAGATTCTAAAATATCATTGAAGTTGTCAGTAAGGTAATGCAGCATAATTGTAGGAGGCGCTTAGATAGAAGCACGATCAAGAGCTTCGCACCCAGATGATAAGCTTGAGATTATGTACTTCGGTTTTAACTTTATGTAACTCTATTTGCTTAAAATCCATCTGCCAAACTGCCTCCAATAATGCCTGTGTTACAGTGACGTCACAGGCTTCGCGGATATTGAATAGCTTTCAAATATTGTGTCCAAGCTAAAAATTTTGTTTTTTCCAGGATTTGTTATAAAGTTCACTATTCATGAAACATTTGGATATTTGTCATAAAATATATATAGACTAGTTCATTGCCAAGGAGAAGGAGTATAGCCGAGTATGCCGGTGCTTGGGTTTTTTTCAAGATATTCTTTATACCAGATAAAATATTTTTATAGATTAGGCCCAAAACGAACACGGCTCTGGAGACCGGCTTGGCTTTTGAGGGCTTGTTCTTTGAAACTAAGACCAGAAGGAAAAGGATACAAGGTGGGTTCGCATTTGGAAAAAAATTTTTGGGGGATAATCAAATTTCATTCAGTTGGATGACCGACATGTTTAAGGCGGGATACCAGGACGGGATATCTGGACTAAATACACTGTTTTTTGTACTAAGACCGCAAGGAAAAACATATGAATATAATATATGTACAAGATACAGGGGCGCATCAAGAAAAAATTTTGCGATGGGATCCTAATTTCATTCAGTTTGATTTCTGACATCTTATAAAACAGATACCAGGACACTTTTCCTGGACACGCTATTGACTAGATTTTATTAATAGTAAAACTACTTTATAATCATAAGGCTTTTTTTTTCAATTAAAAAAAACTCCTAGAACTGCCCTCGCATATGCATCTTGACGTAGGTGTGTTGTATTTGCAGTATCTGCAGCTCAAATTACTTGGCAACCCCCAGGCCTGACTGACTTTGGCCAAGTGTTGGCTTGACAAGGCTGCAGCAATGCATTTAATATGCTTGTATCTGTATGTTACTGTGTGTGTGCCTCTGTATGTTACTGTGTGCATCTAAGCGTCTGTGTCGTATGGTTTTATATGTGCATGTGTTTGTTGTATCTATGTGACGATCTTTATATAAAATATATTGAAAGTGCTTTGCATAAATTTTGATGTTATGGGTTAAGCTCTGCTAGGTTTTGTTGCTTCTGCACATGATTGTATACTGTTGTTGTTGCTGCTGTTATTGCTTCCATTTTCTGGGCCTTAGACAATACACATTATTGCTTTTGGTTTTTCGGTTTTGTGGGTTCCATTAAAGCATGCACCATTTTGTGGCATGCGGCACAGACAGCAACACTTTGATGCATCACTTGGCCTCAAGTTATATGTACAACAAACTATTTTGTTTAGTAGTATGTCGTCAACATCATCAACAAAATGAAAAACCGAAAAAAAAAAATCAAACAATTAAGGTCACATGTGCTCCCATGAGCAACAGTACCAACTAGAGATAAGCACAACAACGAGCAGAAGACATGTACTTTATGATAGTTTTCTTGGGCAGGTCGACTGGTATATGCCCTTGAATGCGTACAATGTGTATTAGATACTTGATGATTGCATCAGTTGATTTTGATTCCAAGGCTACTGGATGCATTATGGAACCAAAAACTTTTGAGTTTAAAATTTGTCTTTGATAGCTTTTAAAAAATGTGTAAAATGAGTTGCTTGCGATGGTAACCAGTTTTTTATAAATGATTGTACTTAAAGAACGAATCAAAATAAAATTTTGTTATATTTCGGTTTTACGAATGACAAAAAAAAATAATTTAATTTAAAAATTTGTATTTGAAAGTTTTAAAAAGTTTTGAAATAGGTATGCATTTTTTCTTTCTTTCCACTTTTTAGGAAAAACAACTTAACGTAACAATTCTTAATATTCAAAAATAATGAAACCTAAATTTTTTGAGGTTTATTAAATTTGCAATCTCAACCCGGATGACTTTTGGATACATTGTACCACCACATTGCAATCAAATCCGATATATTGCTTACGAACTCCAAACGATATTTCTTTGCTAAATTTGGTTACGATATTTATATAAAAAAAAAAAACACGTATTTTTTGATCGATCGGTCCTACGGGAGCTATATGATATAGTCAACCGATTTTGAAAAAATTTGGCGCAGTGCTGTGTAACTCTAAAAAAAACTTCTAAGTACCAAATTAAGTGACGACTTCTTAAATAAACAAAACAGAACGAAGCTTGCACCAAACACTGGTGACCGATCGGTCCTATGGGAGCTATATGATATAGTCAACCGATTTTGATAAAATTTTGCGCAGTGCTGGGGATCTCAAAAAAACTTTCGAATGCCAAATTTCAATACGATATCTTTATAAACAAACGAATTATCCATCTAAAAATTTGGTTTTTTTCGAGGTCGTCTGAAACACCCTTATGGGAGCTATACAATGTAACTGAGACTGAAATCTCTCGGGAAGGTCATGCTGTCTCTAAAGGCGCCTAGTTACATTTATATTTTCAAAAAGACTTAGTGGTAAATGGTTATCATGACTACTATTTATGACACTTTTATGAATCTTTGATAATAGAGAATATAACAATTTCTAGAAGATTATCTATTCTCAACTTCGGGAGGGTTTAATGTTTATATACATTACGTATTGACTCTGTTAATAACTTTTGGCTAATTTTGGTTTATTTATTTATGAGATCTTGATTTTATGTACTAATTTCCATTTCTTTTTTGTTCATTCAAAAAACATATGGCAGCCATGCATGGTAAATTCGTCCCATATAAAAAGAAAACTTAATTGCAAAAAAAATTAGTTAGCCAATTAAAAAATTTCTTTATTTTTAATGAGAACGTAGATTATGAACTTTCCTATAACAAACTCATCTACTACAAATTGTTCAATACTATGAAAATTTTTATATAGCAATGTATTTCGAATATAACGAATCAATATTCCGCTTCGTGCGAAGTTCGACTGTACTTCTCAAAATATTTAAAGTATTATATATTAAATATATTCCCAAATTTTTTAACAGCTTTTCAAATTTTTTTTTTTTATAATGAGTCAAGATTAAAAAGAAAACAAAAAGCACAAGCTCCGCCTTAAAAAATATTTTAAAAAATCATGACAAAAAATCTCATTTTTTGAGATTAGATACTTTACCATTTTTGGTATACACGCTTATTTCACGTTTAAAGGAAATAAGTATGGAAATATTGTATAAAAGTTCACATTAATAGCCCACCTGCAAAATAAGAAAAAAGTTATCGATTAAAAAATTGTACTGTAAATAACTATTACAAATTTTAAGAACATGAGCAAATGTAATGTAAATCTATAAAAAATATATACAAAAAAATTTTTTTTTTTTTAATTTCGTAGCAATCCCAAGTAGTAGGTAGACCTTATTTTCATTGAAAATCTCTTGAAATTCTATCACAATAAGAATGTACGATAAAATCTAAACGATTTCAAAGAAGTTTCCAGCTTAATAATGATTTGGTTTTAGTTTAAATAGTTTTGCTTATGGTTTGAATTTAGGTTGAACTATATTTCCGGTACAGGGGCTATAAAACTGTACAACAAATATATTGTTTACCAAAGGTAATGCTAAAAGTTCGCTTTTGTTAAAAGGGGGCTCTTTTTTGTTTTAATTTTTCTACAGACGAGCTTTTAGAGTCTGAGTACTATACAATCTTGAATATATCATAGTCAAAATTTGAGTAGTTAATAGGACACATTTTCGTTAATAATAAAAGCGCAACAATCCCAAAAATTATGATTAAAAATTCACTCATCTTGTTTTTAGGGTGGCTCTTTTTTGCTTACAGATTCTCAGCACGAAGCTTTCCTTCAATTTCTAGTACAACAATAAATAGCATTTGGTGGTGAAGAATTTCGTATCACTCTTGGATTATAATTCGCTTCAAAGTTAATTAAATCACACCATGGATTATAAAAACCTAGTGCAACACATCATTCATTAAATGCGGGCATCTATTATAAAATTTATGACAATAAATTTGTTTTTAGGGTGGTTCTTTTTCGTCATTAACTACTCTACAGCAAAACCTTCAAATGAAGTGCTTATTAAAAAAAAAAAGTTGTTTTCCTGCCCTGCAGACTTCCCGACTATAGCTGGCCCACTTCAATTTCTATTACAATAATAACACTGGTCTACAAAAACCGGGCTCATTTCAGTTGTCGGAAGGTTAAGGGTCATTTCCGGGGTCAGAATTGGCCCATCACGTCAGGATTTTGAGATATTTGAGGTTATGTAGGAGTTCAAGAGATCAATTACGATTTTTCGCAAAGTTATGGCTATTCGTAGATACGCCGTTTTTCGGGTACATAATCACAAATATCTCAAAATCCTGACGTGAAGCACCAATTCTGACCCTTACCATTACTTTGGAAATGAGCTTTAGCTTTCCAACAACTAAACCATGTTGACCTGTGTAATTGGCTTTCGTATTAAAATATGGTGTATTGCTCCTATATTGGACTATCGATATAAAGAGATTTCTGTTACACGGATTATAAAAAATGTAGTAGAAAATATTATTCATTAAGTAATGAATATAAAATCGACTGTCATTTTTAGGGTGGCTTTCGTTATGAGATACTTCGCTGACGAGATTTTAAATGGTGTGTGATAATTTTCAATTTTTTTTCAATTCTCGATTCACTGTTGTACGCCATTTTTAATTTCTAGCACAATGACATAAAACTCACTTTTAGAGTTTTTAGGGTGGCTCTTCTTTATGAAAGATTTCTGCAGATTAACTTTTTCTTACTTTTTTTCGAAACACTCTAGGCTACATGAGCCAAGTTGTCAAAATTGTTGTCCGCCATTTTAAGCTTCTAGCGCAATGACATAAAATTTACTTTGAGCGCTTTCAGGGTGGCTCTTTTTTAAAAGTTATCCCTGCAGATCAACTTTGAAAATGAGAGTGGATTTTTTTAACTTTTTTTTTCAATCCGCTCTAGGGTATTAGACAGTCAACATTTCCCCACTCATTACAAAGTAATGCCGCATTCAAAACTAAGCTAAATATTGTAATTCTAAACTTTGACACGCTTTTAATTTGGCTGTTCAATTAGAGTCTTGCATTTTATGGGCTTGTCTGAGCTTGTCTGTGTGCTCGTTTGTATCTTTGTATCTCATACTATACGAGTGTGTGTATCTAGAGTTCTAGTTGCATGCTTGTGATTCATCGCATAAAAAATATTCATGAGCATACAGAGAGATATTTCAGAGAACCCAAATGTACCGAAACGGCACTTAACAGCTGTGCAGTTTGTGTCATAGAAACTATATCACACACAATGAGTATATAGCTCATGATATACTTGCAACATTAGCTATATACATAGAGCCCCAAACAATAAAAGCAAAATCGCGAAATATTTTGTCAACAATTTGTTTGCAAATTGCCAGATGAACGAGTGAGAAATGCAAATCCCAGGCAAAATACAATTTATAGTTGTCCCTTTGGGATACTTTTAGACGGGATCCCATTTTAATTGAATACTTTCGAGCATGCAGATATACTATATATATATATCTACTCATTTATGTATAAAGCAAGCAGTGCATAAAAAGTTTTATATTTATGTTTGGCAAACATTTTTATGGTCATGTCATCATCAACAGCTGTGCACAGTGGGCCAACTTTTGGACGGGCATCAAATTTAAAATAAATATTTTATTTATTATTTGTTTTTAATAATATGCATATCATATTTATGGCACATTTTTGTTGCATATTTAATGCAACTAGAGTTTGATGTTAATTCTATTTATTTTATGGTTTATTTAATTTGTGACCAAAAATTTAGCGAACTGGAAATTTGGGTTTTCAATTAATGAGCTCACATAAATAAATTTAATTTACAGCTTACAAATGAATTCATTGCTTTGGTCTTATTGATTGTTTTTTATAAATAATAATAATAATTTGCAATTTTAATTTAATAATTTTTGGTTTTTGTTTGTACAATTATCTAACATGCTAAAAACCATGCTCTGCGTCACCTTTTGCGGGCTAAAACGTATTTTAGAAAATATTTGCTAAATGTATATACATGAATAAATAAAATTGAGAGAAATAAAATAAATACGTTTTTGGCTAATCATAAATACTCTACTCAATATGTTGTATCTGAAGTACATGGGCTTTAGATACTTTTATTAATATTTTTTGAAAATTAAAATTTTTTCAAGTAGAAACCTACAAATTTTTAAACTTTTGTAAAAAAATCACATAGATACTGAACTAAAATACTCTATGTATCTGAGTTACATAAGCTTAAGATACCTTTCAGAATTTTCGAAAATTAATTTTTCTAGAGTTTTAGGATTAGAGTTCTCTCTAGTATTTAGCTTACACTTAATAAAAAAGACATCACATATTGTTTTCAAATTAAACCGATTATAGCTACAGTCATCGATATTTTTGTAACTCAAACGATGTTTAGCCTAAAGCTGGCTTAGAGGCCTTAAGTCTACTCTAAACTTACTCAACCAAGTGTCAACACTAAAGCTGTTTAACCAAAAATAAAGCAAGCTTATAACAAAATTTCGTTATTTCGACAATTTAATCGATTTATAATTATTTTTTAACTAGCAGACCCCCAACATCTCTTTATAGATCACTAATCTGTAATACGCTTAAATAGGCTTACAGGTCTAGACACTCGAAAACTGGCTTAGGAAACTCTTCAGCTTATTATTATATGAGCTTTTGCGTCATAAAGTTCAAGTTCATTATGGAAGCGCTTAAAAGATGCGGCAAGAGGCAACAAGACAACAAAAAAAAAAAAAGATAACAAGCAGCTAAGCGGCAAGCAACACTTGTAAGCTTGTGGCGCCTACCAGTCAAAATAATAATAAAGCAAACCCAAACAAAAAAAGCAAAGAAAACGTAAGTGGTCCGGCTATAATAGGGACAGCCCGACTATTAGGTACCCTGTAATATTCACAACTCACTGCAACATATTGATTTATTTTTTTTTCTTGAGGTTTTCAAGTGATTTGAAAATTTTATAAATTACAATAAAAATGTTAATAAATTAAAAACAAATAGTAGGGAAATAAAACCAAAGTAAAAACAACAACAAATTCGTAATAAAAATTAAAAATAAATAGTTGAAAAATGAAAACAAAATATTAATATAGTTTTTTAGAGCTCACGATTACGGCGCATTTTAATAACCTCAGAGATGAAAAACATTTTATTTGCTTGTACCAAAAAAAAACATAAATCCTGGCTCTATCTTCCCTTTCTGCGGAACCCTAAAAGGGCCAGATATTCAAAATTGCATTGACAGGAAAACACATTTTAACTGCAGAGCAGACCAATGCGGCAAGTCTTAGAGTGCCCAAGTAAACTCCTTGATTCCAATAACTAGGCTCAAGAAAAACTTTCCTATAAGAAAAGAGTTCTTGTACTAGCCCAAGGTCATATTCAATCCATTAAGTACTATGTCCCACGGAGTGCCTTTAAACTTTCCCAATCCTATAAGAACCATGTCGTCGGCATAATATTTCTATTGCATTCCTGGTCGGAGAACCTTTCTAGTAATTCCATGAAAGTAAAGATATTACGTTTACAACAATTTTTACGAAATATTTCACAGCTTCCAAAAATGTGACCGAATGACAAAATTTTACAAGCACTGCTTTTTTAGTCCTTGAGAGGAAGACTAGCCAGAGAAATGGTTACATATGGTCTATAATTTTCAATTTTCATGCTAATCACTTTGGTGTCTAAAGCTTCTCTTAATCCCTATATTTGAATATAGTAAATCTAATAAGGAAAAGTGTAAATGTTGCTTTTCAAAACATTTTTTTGTTACAAAGAACACTGATCCCAAATAAAAAAATTTCCTGCACAAAGAATCTATTTTATTCCAGTGTTCCTATGGAAACTACTTAATAAAGTAGTCCGATTTTGATCAAACTTTCCAAAGGCGTATAGAATAAAGTAAAGTAAAAAACTCCCGAGTTTAATAAGATACCGTCAATCTTAAAAAGTTAAAAATTTATTGTATAAATATTCTATTTTTTGGTGATAGTACCTATGACAGCTATGTATATAATTATTACTGCAAGAAGAATCTGTCTCCAGTTTCAAATCCATATCTTTGTTTTTCGAATTTTTGAAAAAAAAAAAATTTGCATTTGGGACCAGGGTGCAATAGTACAGGTCTACAAATACTGGGGTCATGTCAGTTGTTGGAAAGCTTAGGGTCATTTCCGAAGTAATTTGCTGAGTAGAATTTGAGTTCGGGGTCAGAATTGGCTCATCACGTCTGGATTTTGAGATATTTGAGGTTATGTACCCGAAAAACGGCGTAACTTCGAATAGCCATAACTTTGCGTAACTGATCTCTTGAACTCTTAAATTAAAGGTTAAGTGTGGTACTAAATGATGTAAGTGGAGAGACAGACCACAAACAATTTTGGTTATGTACACCTCAATAGTAGCAAAAACGCCGTTTTTCTGGTACATAACCTCAAACATCTCAAAATCCTGACTTAATAGGCCAATTCTGACCCCGGATTCGGATTCTACCCTAAGCTTTCCAACAACTAAACCATGTTGATCTGTGTAGTCAATATTCTAAGCCAGCTATGGCGCAGCAAAAAGGTTGGTTTGACCTGTCAGTATGTTCATCTGTTCCCTCATTGCTGCTAAGCCGCTTATCATAATTTGACAAATGAGTATCTTTGTATGCGTCTTGATTGTCCACTGGTTATAAGCTATGTTGCGTCGTGTTTAATTCAATATGGCATCCTCAAGCTGGCATTAAGTTATGAATAATTTTTAGTTTTTTTTTTAAATTTTTTGAAAATTATTTTTTCCAATAGCGCAACAACATGCAGCAACATGTAAAATTTTTTGTAATTTAACATTTTGAGAATGAATTTAATTTTTATAAAAAAAACAGGCAGAATTTTGGAACTTTTATTTATTTAAGTTTCATCGCATTTACGAAGAATGTTTTACCAGAGTAAAATGACTTAAAGTATAGTCTGTCACGGCATTGTCAGCAGTCTCTGCATCCTCAGATATAAACTGTAAAGATAGATTTTTGGTCAGGTGACGTCATTTGGTCATACTAGCCTAGATGACTGTTAATAGCGAAAGATGTCTGGCTCGGCTAATAAACTTTTTATTGCTTTGGACCTGGTTGTTTACATGACGTAAGTTAGCCAGTATAGTCTCCGAAATATTTTTAATTACAAGTGCGAAATAGGAATGACTCCCATCGATTGTGTTCATCAGCGGTATGGTCATTTTCGAGCTAGGAAGTCTCACACAGCAAGTTAGTGTTGCGAGGATTCCAAATTTTTGCGACAAAACCTAAAGTTCATGAAATTAGTAACTTAGCGGCCTCTTTTAGTCTAAAATGTTCAGTAACTAAAACAGTCACTATTCTATTTGAGCTTTTTTTTTTCAGATTGAATTCAAAATATTTATGTGATGGAAAATAATGAGTTCCCTACTTGCTTGAGGCTGGTAACTAAGATCCAATATGCAAGTAGACGTATCTTCTACTCCTAGCAGTTGCTTAATGTATTATGTGCCAAGTTAGGAGAAGATCTCTGGCCCTATTAAAGGTTTGGTTTCTTTTGCTAGCTTATTTATGACTTTCGTCTTGCATCCATCTGAGCAATATTTCATTTCAATTAATTTCATGGGTTCAGAGCTGCCCAAACAATTTCAGAATTGGTGCCAGTTTAAAAGACTATGTTTATCACGGCCTTACAAAAGAATAACAAAATTGAGTATTTATGAAAACCCCTACATCACTCAAATCTTCTTAAAATTTAATAATAAAAAAACACTTCGAACTAAATGGCACTTAAATTTTTTGCTTTTTGGTGTTACCAACTACTTCTTTTTGCACCAACTTAATACACACCTTAAGCCTTGTTAGCAGGGTATTACCAAAGCACAATAAAAACTTTTAAGTGGCACTTGCAGTGGTTACCAACAAAAAAAAACAAGTAACAACAAAAATGTGCATACCCCCAGCAAAGGGCCTTAAATAATAACAATAATTATTTAATAGCTTGGCCTTATTTAGACTTGAACCTGTCAGCTGACCATTAACAATCCAACAAACAATGAAGAAAAAAAAAAAGCAAAAGTAAAATAAACGCGTGTGTTGCAGACACTTGATAGTTGCAACAACAGCAACAACAACAAAAGATTACCAACTAACTTGGCCAAGAGATAAAGAGATGTGTAGGAGCTGTTGGAGGTAGATAGCCAGCAGGCAACAACCGGATGCACATGACATGAAGTTTACTTGTCTTGACTTGGCCAAGTTTGTGAAGGTTTGTGGGTCAAGTCAAAAAAACGTGGCCCTTTTGGCAAACTAACTGACAGCTGGGCAATTGAAAATCTTGTTTTTGTGGTTGTTGTTATTGTTGATTTTTCAACTATACTACGTATACATAATATTTGTTGACATTTCCCACTGTCTGTCAATAACTGTTGGCAATCTAACTTATTTAAATGCCAACTAAAGTTGCTCATGATCATCTTTTGTATAAAAATTAATGCGCAAGTGAAAGTACTATACCAAAAATAGCTACAACAACAACAACAACTACTACTACAATAAAACTTTGAACGTCTTGAGAAAGTCAAGCCAATTTTGTATTGAATTGGGCGACCGTTGATTGCCGCTTTATATAGTAGTTAAATGTATAACTGTGTGTATCTGTGTGCAGCTGCGAGTATCTGTGTGAGTGTTTACCGTACAAATGCAAAGTAGTTACTACCCGTTTTTTTTTTTTTCTGGCCATTTTGGCCACTTAAGTGGCATTCACCTCGTGATTGCTTTATGGCCAGCGGCTGCATACAATATTTTATGCAAAATGTCTTCGTTTTGGATCTTCAAAGCAATAAAAAAAAAATGTTTGAGAGAGACTGAAATGGCAAAGTTTAGATACTCTTGTGGTGTAATCTGAAAATTAGAGCTATAAAAATAAAGTAATATACAGTAAAAAAAATAGTGCAAATGTATGTACAGAAGAAGAAACTTTATACACTTGGATTATTCTCATATCATATCAATTTTCCGCCAGCCATTGCTTACTAAACCTGGCTTCCAAGTCTTGCAAAGATTTCATTCATGAGAAGATTTGCTTGTAAATTATTTGAACAGTTCATGTATCTATAATTAATTTTTTTTAACATTTTTTATATTATTTATTTTTGATCATTCTTATTTTGAGCAATGTGCAGATCTCTTCAAAATTTAAAATTACAAAAAAAATAGCTAAAAGTTTTAAAATCCAATTTTTTTTTTTAAAAACAACGGTTTACCTTTTATTGCAAAATCATTAATTTCAAGTATTCTTATTTTCTTACGAGATATAGCTTATCAAAGTAAAGTCGATCCAAATAATCAGTTATCGATAAAAATATTGAAATTTTGCAAAAAAAAACTATTTTTAATATTGGCTAGCATCGTTTTTAGATATATAAAAATCTACAAAATCGATTATATTAATTATTTTATAATGATTAATTATTTTATTAATATTTTTCTGTTTTTAACAGTGAATTAGAGCGAGATTTGAGCAGACATCATAACTGAATTTTAAATACAAATAATATACAATAAGTAAAAAATATCGAAAAATAAAAACAAATTAATTTTCTTTTTTAAGCTCAACGTTTTATTTTTTAATTTTTTTTTATATTATTTATTTTTGATCGTTCTTATTTTGAGCAATATGGAGATCACTTCCAAAATTACAAAAAAAAAAAAATAGCTAAAAGTTTTAAAATCCAATTTTTTTTTTTAAAACAACGTTTTACCTTTTATTTACAATAAATCATGTAAATATAAATAAAAAAAATAGAAACAAAAAAATAAAAAACAAACTAAATTTTTTTTTAAGCTCAACGTTTTATTTTTGATTGAAAATTTTTTCTCAAATATGTTTACGAGATATTGATAAATATTCGCATTTTCGCAAAAGGATGATAATGTTGGTTAGTATTATTCTCTTGATGCAAAGCTACACTCAAATTTATTAAACTGTAACAGTTTTATCGCCTCACCAGAGAAAAATATTATTCTAAGAGTATATTTCAACACAATAATCATATACTAAAGTTCCAACTTCTTTTCTGTGTTTTTTTGCACCGAAAAATGTTCTCATAAAAAGCATCTGCACCAAACAAGCCTCAAAAAAAAAACTTTATGTACTCGCTATAAGGGTATAACATTTGCAAGGTGGCGAAAAAAGTGTAATTTATTTATGTCTTACATTTTAACTGCACCGCAGATTGCCACCAAGAGGTTTGGTTTTACACGAGCAGCGCATCTTAGAGATACTTTAACTTAGACATTTCCTTAAGTTCAGTTCAGTTCAGTTTAGTTTTTTTATTTTTTTTATATTTATTTTTATTGAATTTCGTTTATAGTAGTTTAAGCTTCTTTTATGCAGTAAGAGCTGCACAAAAAAATAAGGGGGAAGCTGTTCCAATGTGTTGAAAATAACAATAAAAATCAGCGAAATGAAATTGAAAGTGAAGCAAAAGGTAGAAAGGAGAAAAATATAAAAGCAAACGACTTACCATAATATAATATAATAGTTTGGTGCAAAAAAAAAATAAAAACACCTAACATGAACATAAAAGGTAAAAATATTAAGCGACGACCTTGTGAATGTGCGTTGGGTTACGTTGCGTAATGTTGAGACAGCCAGAGAAAGCAAGACAGCAATTAAAACTGAGTGAGTGGCAAGATAAACCGGCCAGCAACAGCTGAGTGACTGACTCAGCGTCCAAGCAAGCCGGTTCCACGAGAAACAACAGAAGCAGCAGAGGCTGGGCAAAGCATGGTACAGTGTGTCAAAAAAGTATGAGTATAAAGTACTTGTATCTGAAATTTTTTATGATTCCGAACGTTTTGAGTGCGTGACATGGGTTATTCTTCATATAAGGCTATGAAAAAAAGATTGCAGATTCAATTTTTCTATAGTAGCTATATGGAAAAGTAGACCGATTTTGATCAAACTTAACACAAATGTGTAAAATCACACAAATTACATGTTAAAAAAATTTAAAATTATTTTTAAAAATATCGCTACCAAATTTATGTCTGTTGTGTTTTGTTTTAGACAAAACATTTGTTTGCAGTTTGATAAAAATTGGTCCACTATTTCATATAGCTGTCATACAAAAATTTAACCAGTTTTCTGCGAAGCTAAACTCACTATATTAGATTTAGGGAATTTTAAGAATAAAATTAAAAATTAAAATTTCTTAAAGCAGATGCCGAAGAAGTAATGAGAAAAAATTAATATCAAAATTTTTGATGCGGTAAAAATAATTTTAAAGTTTATTACTCTTTTTCTATGGCGTTGAAAAAAATCAAAGCGAAAACAAAGCTTTGGATGAAAGTTCAAGCCACAGCATATCATATTTTTGAAAGGACTCTTCGAATTGAGGATAAACTTTTATTTTAAATTTTTGCAAAAAAAACAAGCCAATTTTTATTTAAAAATTGCAGAATAATAATAAATAACACTAGTTTACAAATTTAAGGGTCATCGAGTGAACCTTCGTAAAGAAGTGTTTTTTAGGGTAATTTTGGGACGAGAAGTTCCAATCTTCACTCAACCACACTTTTGTATGAAAAAAAAATTTTTCATTCAAAGTTTTACATTTGTGTTCAGTTACGTCATCGCGAATTTGTATGCAGCTGTAGTCGGGATTTTTCGTTCATGATTCCATAACATCTAAAGTTCCTAACCGATTTCGAAGATCTTAGACTTGAATTGTTTGTAAAAGAATTCTCTTTCGCTAGTGAAAGCAAACCGGATATTTTTAATTTTGAAAAATAGTTAAAAATTAAACTTTTTTCGACTTTGGTTGCTTGTAACTTCAATAATTTTTACTTAATCTGTACATATCATATATCACTGTAAAGAGCATATCAATACCTTTCGATCTAATTTTTCATGTCGATATAAAGTCTTGTTCACGAGATATTGACGAATAACTGAAAAAAGTGATTTTTTACACTTTTTTACGAAGGTTCATTTTCGTGTAAACTAGTGTAATTTTTTGACTTTGAAAATAAAAATTATGAAATAATATTTTAAAAAATAAAAGTTATTTTGCAATTTTTAAATAAGAATTAGCGTTTCAATTTTATTTCATAATTATTATTATTTTTAATTTTTTTTTTAAATTATTATTTTTATATGTATGATATTTAAATTTTGATGAAAAAAATTAAAAAATAATTATTTGATTTTATTTTAAAAATTATAAGAGCTACGATCCTTGTATTCTACATTAAAAATAAATTAAGATATATTTTTGTAAAACAAAACAAATATTTTTATTTAATAGAAAAATGCTTATGATTTAAAAAAAAAACAAACTATCTAATTTTAATTTTCTAATGTATATACAAAAAAATCCGAAATCTTTTTATTGGTATTTTAAATCCCAAATGAAACGACATATTTTCAGGATATTTGTGTCTGTAGACTACGGCTTTTGTGTGAATTTGATACACCTAGTGCCATTTATTGTTTTTTTATAAAAAAATTCTCATTAGTTCTATATTTTTGTGACAATTAAGTTAAAAAATCAGTCAATCCACTTCAAATTTGTACTTTTTGATTTGAAAATCAAGAAATAGTTTAAAATTTCGTTTTTGGTTAATTTGATAAGGGACATTTGTAAATAGAAAAAATTATGCCCATTATGAGTTTTTGTTTATTTTAGCCACCCAAATTCCAAAATTATAAAATTACTTTTTACGAAACGATTTTTTTTTAAATTCATTTTACATTTTTTGTTCGACTAGTGTTGAGCTTATTTCTGGAACAATTAATTTTTTTTTTGATATTTGCAAATAATTTTTTTGTAATACACGGACCTCTTAGGAAGATTTTAAATATGCTTTATTTGACTGATCTTCCCTGTTCCTGGGGATTTAGATTTTAGTGATGTCACATATATTTGAAAGATATTTGGAAAAGGGACAACCGCTATCTGCAGAACACTTCAAGAAATACGGTTATGCCTTGGTCAATTAGAAATTCTGAAATCTATATAAAGCTTCGAAAAACTTGAAAAACACCAGAAAATCAAAATAGAAATAAGTTAACCTAGTTAACTAGCAACCTAGTTTCATTTAAGTATGATTATACTGGCAGCCAGATCCACGGGGGGTTTCCGGCTTTGAACCCCCTCCAAAAGTTGGAAAAATGGATTAACATTTTTTCATTCTTTTGCGAGCTTTTACAAAGAAAACTTACACTTCGAAGTGAAGAACCCCCCCTAAGACCAAATCCTGCAACCGCACCAGCTGGCAGCGCATAATTTTTGTACATACTGTAGTAGCTGCAATTTGCTAGACTTCATTTTTTTTAAACATATTATATCTGCTATTTCTTTTATGTGTTTTCTGCGCTATAAAAACAAAAGTGCCGCTAGACAGAGTTCCGCAGATAAAAATCTTTAATTATTTTAAGCAACTAAACCAAAGCCACAAAATGTCAGACGCTGTGACGTTCTTCAATTCCAGATTAACAGCCTAAAACTTTTAAAAGTCAAAGTTGTATAAAAATGTTAATTACTTGTAAAGAAGAAGAAGAGCAACAGAGACCTCAACAGCGCCTACATCATTAACATTTGTAGAAGTCTTAAAAAAAAAACGAATTTAAATTCTTTGACTTAATATCAATTTATTTGTGGGTTGCACAAAAACCTGTTGTTGGTCAACTGACTGGCTTTTAGACTGGAATTAAAATGAGTTTCAAGAGCAAAACTCGATGTTTTTTTTTTCTGATAAATATCTTGTTTTTTTTTTTGTTTTTTTTTGTGGCATTTGTTGAATGTACGATACAATACATGAAGGTGAAATAACAAAAATATTGTCATTTTGTTGACGATTTGTACGCTTGACAAACAGAGCGTAACTGCATGTCATAAAATATTTGCTGCTGGCTCAATTTTACTTTTGATCAAAGTCATATAAACACAAATTAGAGTACAGATACAGATACAGTAGAACTTCAAAGCTTGATATGTTCAAAAATGGCTTATTTCTGAAATTGAGAGTTTTTTGCATATCGCAGAGTGGTGGCTATGGCCAAAAATTGAGAATTACTAAATAACTTCAGAAGTGAAAATATCTTTTTGATTTTTCATTGGTTTTTAAAAATAATGGCTGTTCCGGATTTAGACTTCAATTCTAATAACATCTGCATCTATGAGCTGCACTTTATTTTATTGTTCATAAAACGTCGAAAGCAACATGCATAGAAAGTTTGGTGAAACTATCTTTCGATAACAACCGATTTTTTATTTTTTTGTTTTTTTTTCCAGAGATTTTAGGCACATAAACGCGTTAATTTATTTTTCGAATTTTAACAAAAAATATATTATATTTTTATTAAGAAAAACTTTTATAAAAAATATTAATTCGAATAGGTCCTAATCATTTATGAATTGTTTAAGGAAACAAAATATTGTCGGATAAGGAATGGCCCACCTGATGTACGTATATTAATTACTTAATAAATTTTATGAAACTTAAATAATATAACATAAATATAAAAAATCATTTCTAAAAAGTTTAAACAGTAAATAATCAAGAAAAGTGGTTAATAAAAAGAATTGTCTTAAATAAGTGACTGCGTTAACCAGTTGTGAATTGTATGCTTTGGATCATGAAAATTGGGCTAGCAGCTCTAACATATGTTTTTGTTTAATTGATGAAAGTTTAGTTTGTGTATAACTTTTTTGCGCATAATTACTATTCAACGATACAATTTATCGATAAATAATTATATTTAGAATACCATATTTTTCTTATTGATAAACATAGTACCTAGCCAGGTAGAGATTTTAGGCACATAATACGCGTTAATAATATATTATATTTTTTTTAAGAACAAAATTTTTATATCACGTGCATATAAAACCTGATGTACGTATATTAATTACTTAATAAATATGAAACTTAAATAATACAAAATAAATATAAAAAATAATTTCTAAAAAGTTTAAACAGTAAATAACCAAGCAAATTGCTTAATAAAAAGAAACGTCTTAAGAAAGTGACTGTTTAAACCAGTTGTGAATTGTTTGCTTTAGACTATGAAAATTGGGTGCATTGCTTGTTTTTAGTTAATTGATGAAAGTTTAGTTTGTGTATAGCTGCCCATAACTTTTGCATTTATTCAATTAATTGATTAATAAATAAATTATATTTAAGATAATCATATTTTTTGCCGTAATAAACAAATAGCAGTACACTGAATGCGTTTTAGAAAAATATGTGGAACGAAAAAAGAGATAAATCAGTACCTATCTAAATGCTAAGGGCTTTATTTGCCTGCTTATAGGCAATAAATTTTGTCCTCGCAAAACAATTTGTAGATTTTTTTTTATTTTTAATTTGTTTTTAATTTTTTTTTCTTTTAATATAAAAGTATTTTCAGCAGAAATATAACTATTTAAGCGCGTAAATTAAGCAAAAATCGGTGACCAAAGCAATGGAAAAATATTCGTGTATACTGATAACATTTATGTATATTTAGGATTATCTGGCTAAGTACTATGTTTATCAAGAAGAAAAATATGATATTCTTAATCTAAATATTTTTCTTCAAGTTCTACAGTTGAATAATAATTATGTACAAAAATGCTATGGGCAGCTATACACAGGCTTAACTTTTATTTCATAGTAGAATTTGTTGGAATTCTGGTTCAAATTTTATAAGGCACTATTTTGACTTCAATAAAAATATGTTAGTGCAAGTAGTTCAACAATAGGATGAATTTTCATAGTGTAAGCTTAAAATTCGCAATTACTTAAAGCAGTTACTGCCTTAAGATGTCTGTGATGTAGTGTTTTAAAAAATTTTACTTTTTACAATTATTTTGTATTATTTAACTTTAATAAAAATTTGTTAAATATATACGTGCGTCTGGTGTTATTTGTTCTCCTCGTTAGACTCATTTTTTTTTTAAAATGTCATGTCTCTTAAATTATTAGAAGGTATTCGAATAATAATTTTTAATTCAAAGATAAATTTAATAAGAGTATATTTTTTTTTGTAATTGAGAAAAAAAAAAAAAAAACAGTCGGGTGATTTCTACATTTTTTGCATATGTATTAAGTTAATCGAGTTCTCGGTTCAGTAAGTCAAGAGCCTTCGATACCAGGGTTGCAATGCGTTAAATTCGCATTTTTATACCACTTATGGTACAAAGGGTATATTATATACATATATATATTATTTAATTTTTTTATTTTATTTATTGGCAATCAGTCTACTTAAAACTAAGGCTAAAATCCAATAGGTAAATTACAAAGTTAATCGCTACACACTCTAGTCTAACATACAGAAGAAGTTCTTAAGCTATATAGCAGATATAATTGCAATCTGGTGGTACAGGGTATCCCAAAGTCATCCGCCCAATAGGGATGGGCATCGCGTAGGGATGGGCATCGCGTACTCGAATATCGATATTCAGTATCGATGTGTATCGGATGAAACCGATGTAAACAATCGATATATCGACCAAACAATATCGATATCTCGATATATCGCCCAAAAAATTTGTATGAATGATATCAGTTTTAAACTAATAAGTCATACATAAATTCAGACACATACAAATAATCAGTTTATCTGGATTTCTTACAATTATTCCAAAAGGCTGGTGTTTAGTTTAAATTAGAAAGGCTCCAAAGAATCGTCTACACAAGCCAAAGGCCGGTTCCGTTAGTCGGTCATTATTCTCCCAGACGTCGCAACAGCCGGAACAAATATCCTTGCTAGTTTGAAAAGATTCAAGAATTGTGTCGACAGGGGCTCACATATGGTTAGTGGATTGGAGTCCAGCGGAGACTGTTGGCGTGAAAAAAATTTCATCTCCGTTCTCGCAATACTTTTTGGATCTTCCGTATCTAAATGCAACACAGGATTGCTCACGGCAACAATGTGCTTTCCCAAAAATAATTTTTATGATGAAATGGTAATGTGCAGCGACTTAGCCAGAATGTTGTTTCCCGACGTCTCCAATTTTTTCCCCGATTAAGTCAAATTTTCTATGCCCAAAGTGGCCATTCCACCTTGCACGCTTATTTTTGGCGTCGAATTCGTAAATATCGTCAGTATCGGATGAAAATAACGATATCGGAAATATCGTCGAACATGGATATCGATACAAAATAGTCGACTTCCAAAGAAAGAATATCGATATTCCGATATATCGATATATCGCCCATCCCTACCGCCCAAGACTTTAAAGTACGCCATCTTTCTAGCTATCTGAACTAAAACGTTTTACAGAAACAAATTCCAAAATCAAACGTTTCAGCTGCAAACCCAAATATCTCGAATTTACGAGCAGCATATATATACTATATACTGTATCTACAAAATTCGCAACTTCATAATACTTTTGGGGCTCTGAATAAGTTTTCGTACGTAAATCGAATTTATGATGCGTAAACTTATGCGCAATCGTTTGAACTTGAATGTGAGTACTTCTACACACAGACTGTAAACGAGTATGATTTAGACTGGTTTTATTTTTTTATTGGTCACAGCTGCTAAATGGCGAGGCCATACAAGTTGCATGCCACTTGAATATGCATGGAGAACTATAATTTTATTTTAGAGTTTCAGAGTGCAAAGTGCGCAGGAATATTTTTGAAATTGATATTCTCTAAAAAAAGGGCCTGCAGTTTGTCAAACTTATGCAAATAGTTGCGAATAACTTTTTGCACACATTTTGCATTTTTGTTAAACTATTTTCTAATATTTATGCATGAATATATTTACGCCCCTATGTTTAGGGGCAGTGGTTTATACAATAAGCTACTGCCTTTTGTACAGTTGAAACTCCGGGGGCAGCAAATATGGCGCTTATTTAATTGACCCATTTTTTTTCCTAAAAATATGAACTAATCAAGTTGTATAACAAATGATCTACTACTATGTATTTAGTTGATTAGTTTTTTGTTTTTCTTGCATCTTTTTTCTTCTTGTTGTTATTCAATTTGTCAGAGTCACTTTTTTTATGCATAGCAATTTTTTTTTTTTTTTTTTTTTGTAGTTATGATGAGGCATAATAAATAATAGTGTGTTGGCATAACTTTTTTTTTATATGGTATTTTTTTTTGTGGGAAGTTTATGAATGAAATGAGTTAATATATTAAGTGTTGATCTTTGTAATTAAGTTGAATGTAAAAATTGAAAAGGCAAATTATTTGGCAACTCTGAAAATTTATGCGAAAGGCGTGCATGATTGAGTTTGAAAGAGGCTGGCACTGGTAGTTAATTTTTAAGACCTATTTGTGGAACATATTTATATGTGGCATTTCCAAATCGATTAGTGGGAACAAAATAGCTGCTCGAAAGATGAATTATTTGCTTAAATGCAAAACGCTTTGTCTGCGCAAAGCGGCTTTAGGATGGATTACGGCTTGTGTTGAAATCCATTAGCCGGATAGCATCCAGCGGATTAACATCATTTATCATAAATTAGTGGGTCAATAAATTTGTTATGCATATTTAATACACTTGTAAATAAGCGGGATTGGTATCTTTTTTATGCCTTATGCCTTTATCCGAATTATCTAGCTAGCTAAAAACTTGTAAATATTTAAATTTTAAAGAAATTTTGGGTTGTAAATTTTTGTGAAAATGTCATTTAAATTACTATGATGCTCCTCTAAAACTTATCAATGCCGCCATATTATTTTTATACCCTGTACCGTATGGTACAAAGGGTATATTGTGTTTGTGCAAGCCGAAAATGTATGTAACGTACAGAAGGAGAAGTCGGAGACCCCCCAAAGTTACCTAAAGTATGATCAGAGTGACTAGAGAAGTCGATATACCCATGTCCGTCTGTCCGTCTGTCCGTCTGTCCGTATGAACGCCTAGATCTCAGAGATGGTAAGAGCTAGAGCAACCAAACTTTCAGATAAGATCCCTTATTAATCCATAGGAGACAAGTTTATTTTATTTTTTTGATATCGGGACTACATTATATAGCTCCGATAGAGGTGTTTCAGAGGACCTCGAAAATAAAAAAACAAAAGTTTTAGATGGATAATTCGTTTGCTTATGAAGATATCATAACCAAATTTGGCAATCGGAAGTTTTTTAGAAACCCCCAGCACTGTACCAAAATCGGTTGACTATATCATATAGGTCCCATAGGATCGATCGGTCGAAAATTTGTTTTTTGTACAAAATTCGTTGTGTTTCGTTTGTTTGTGAAGATATTGTAACCAAATTTTGCATTAAGAAGTTTTTTGGAGTTCCCAAGCACTATACCAAATTTGATCAAAATCGGTTGACTATATCATATTAAATTTGGCATTAAGAAGTTTTTTAGAGTTCCCAAGCACTGTACCAAATTTGATCAAAATCGGTTGACTATATCATATAGCTCCCATAGGGCCAATCGGTCAAAAAAACTTTTTTTGCACAAAATTCGTTGTGTTTCGTTTATTTGGCAAAGAAATATCTTTTGGAGTTTGTAAGCAATATATCGGACTTGATTGCAATTTGGTGGTACAGGGTATCCCAAAGTCGTCCGCGCCCGGCTTTAACGTACGCCATCTTTATTGTAAAGAGGTCAGTTTTTCCGCTGTTAATATTTAATCATTAATTAGAACGAAGCTCTTCAAAAAGAGCTTAGAAATTATAAAAAAAAAATCTACACGTGACAGAGAATTTTAAGTCCCACAACTTTTTGGAGCATATTAAAAAATTTTAAAACACATTAAAAATGTTATTGTCAAAATAAGATTTTTGTGATCTTTGAGCTTAGATATCTGGAGACGTAGTCATGACATTAATTGTTATTTGTAAAATGTATCATTAAATGTCAAAACGAACATTCATAAAAAGATTGAAGTTATTATCTTTCCATGCCGAGGAATTAAGCTTGTTCGTCATTACTCTAAGTACTGCCTTTATTGAAATAAGCTTGACTGCCTCAATTATTCAATTATTGGAGTTACCGACTTTTTATTTTTTTTTTTAGTCAATTTACATGCCTAAAATGGCTTTGATCCGCTTTTTAAGAAAGTTAAAGATCAGCTTTAAATTTAAAAATTAAAAAAAGAAAAATTTATTAAAATTTTTAAAACAAAAAAACTATTTTGGCTTCTATTAAAAAGAGTTAGTACGAGTAGCAACAACAATACGCTGAATTTTCATAATGTCAGCTTAAAATTCGCAACTGCTTAAAGCAGGTATTCTATTAAGATGTCTCTTTGTTTTGTATGAAGTACTATATATAATGTATTTATTTAATGTTTAAAAAATTTTACTTTTTATATTTATTTTGTATTATTTAATTTTAATAAAATCTTATATAGTTCTTAAAATAAAAAAAACGTAGGGTGCTTAATATCAAATGTGACAATTATTCAAGTAGTAGCTATTTATAAAATGAAAGTCATTATGAAAATATAGTAAATTGCACCCCACGCTTTTTTTACTATAATTGAATTATTTTATTAATAATTTAATTTCTAATTTAATCTTATTCCAAATTAATTAGTCGTAATTGATTGTCGGAATTTTCTATTTATTGATACATCAAAATTATTTTCTAATTTTTAGTTCGGATTACTATGAAAGCGTGTTTTTTTTAGTTTTTTTTAAACTATAACTTTTTATTTTAAGACTAAAAACAAACATGGATTTTTGTCAACAAGCCTACTAATTATTTTGAAAAACTGTTACATACTTTTAGTGTACATTTTATATTTTAAATCCTGATGATCCTAGTCAGGACATTAGAACAAAGTTATTAAATAATTGTATTGTCATCAGACCTTGACGCCTGTGCAAATTTTCAAGATGATCAGACTTCTTGAAATTGGTGAAAATTAAGCTGAAAGATTTTGTTACATACATACAGGTCAAAGCTAATAAAAGCATGTTAAAAAGGCATGAAGGTCGGTTTGAAAAATTTTCCCATAACTATAATTTCTTTCAGAAAGTAAATTATTTCTTGTAGGATTATCATAGCTCAAATTTACAAAAAAATCACTGTATAGTATTTGATGAGTAAAGCGTGCAGGATCCAAAGTTCCCCTACGATTGGCATACAAAAAAGTTGTTTTTATGCAGAAAAAAGTGTTATTTGCTTAAATTTTCTTGATAACAAATCTTTTTGCATTATAAAGATTTATAAATTTTCGTTTACACAGCCACTGCATTCACACACTAAGCGCGCCTTAGTATATTATAAATAATAAAAATATCCAAATCTTATGTCACTATTTCCCCTTCCAAAGCCACAGCCTTGCATAAAATGAACGTTGCCTAATTCCTTATTAGCATAAACTCCCGTAACCAGTTTCAGGAGCCTTTCCTTTCTCTCCCTAATTTGAATAACAAACATTATAAAATAAAGTTGGAGTTAAAAACAGAATTTTGAAACGGGGATAGATGAGGGGGTTGCAAGCTAGTATGCAAAATATTTCTAAACATTAAGGCTTTTTGATTAAAAAAAAAATTATTATTATTTAGCAGTAAACAAAAAATTTCCGTACTCTAAACATAATGCTATTCAATTTTTTTTGATAATAATTTAATTTTAAGGTAATTTGAGGACCATTCTTTATTTTGACAATTACGTTGCAACACGTCATTTTCATTCATAATTTAGGGTGACCCTTTCGGCAACATATTAAAGTTTTCAAAGTAGGTACTTACAATCGAAAACGAAAAAATTCAAAAATAGGTATCATCTATGACTAATTTATGTCACCAAGAAATTATTGCAGATCGTTCTTAAAAGTTACAGGCGCCATTGATATCGTTACTTTGATAATTGACCATACTAGCCATGGTCACCCTTTTGTCAACAATATATTGTGGCAATTAAAGCAAATGCTAATAAGATGACAAACGCTTCAATCGACTTCTAGGCTGACGCCTAGCTAGAAGCTGGAGAGAAAATTGTCTTAGGCGATCTTAGCGGCAACTAAATCGTTTTGTGACGTCACACATACAGGTGACGCCGAGGTTGCCGTAGATAATGCGACTTCGCAGATACCAAGCGGCATTTGCGAATATACTGAAGGATGGCAGTGTCCAAATGATTGACTTGCTTTGCGTGGAAATTTTGCTACTGGCTTCAGATAGCCATTCCATTATTGTAGTGAAAATTTCAGCTTCTTCTTCTGTTTGTCTTGTCTATTTTCAAGAGTTTCAATTTACATTTTAGATTGTCAATTTGGATTATATATATGTAATATAATATTCTTGAAATTCCATTACATTTTCGCAATTTCCCTACAATATTTACATAGAGTATAAAGCACGAAATTGTATCTTACGAATGCAAGAACTATCAACCCTTTTGCCATATACAATATCTTATAAGCTACGTAGTCATAGCATTTCTTTATTTATTTATTTACCTTGACAAATTTCTATTTGTGCTTGACGAAGGAAATGCAAATATGTTTTCTTGAGTGTAGCTTGTACATGTATGTTTAGTGTTTATACTATATACATACTATGTATCAATTTATTTTGTTTTCAATTTATTTTATTATTGTAACTTATTTCTATTAAAAGTTTTGTTTTGCTAGAAAACTACTTTTTTTTTCTAATATTAAGCCATTTGGTCTTATTTAAAAATTTAAAAAGCATTTCATACACATTTTAATTATAAAATACAAAAAGCCTTGATATGACTGAAAAAATGTATATAGTAAAAAAGTGAACAGCGTTAAATGCATTTATTTTGTACCCACATAAAATGCAAAAGCACGCAAATAATTTATCTGCATGTAAGACCAAAAAAATAAAAGGTGCAAATAAAATTTATAAAATGGTTGCAAAAACTTGCTGCTCTTTTTTTATTATTATTTTTTTTTTTTATATTTTTTGCAGTTTTAAAAGCTTGCAATTAAAATGAAAACATCAAACTGTAATTATATTCAACAAAAAAAATAAACTGTGGGCGCCATTTTGCAATGAGCTCTTCAAAAACGTTAAAAAGGCTAAAATAGTGTGACCAGCCGCCACCCACATGCACAGTTAAATGGCCGTGAGTGTGACCGTCTGTGAGTGTGTGTAAGTATGCGTGCGTGCATGAAGTGCGAAAGCAATTCAATAACACTTTGTTAATTGCACTTTTGATCTTCGCAATGATTTTTTTAATAATTAAAAATTAAATAAAAAATATAATTACTGTAAAAAGAGTTGAAAACTGAAACAAAAGGCGCATGAACTTTGAACCCTCCAACCCAATGGAGTATCAGGCGTATAAAGCCGATTACATGCTTCAACGCGCACACTCATGCATTACATGCATTTATTATTGTAAAAAATTTGCGTGCGCTAAGTAGGACGTGACCGACTGCTATATACCCTTTACTCAAATTTTTCGTTCTGGTAATTTCGTCTTTATTAGCGATATAAGCGGCCCGTAAAAAGCTATAAATTTCATATTCTCACCGACTATGGTTTACCCTTAACACTTTTGCTAAAATAAAAGCTAATTACTGGAATCAGTACAGGAACTTTAGGATATACGTCCATCCTACATTACTTTTTTATACTCTAAAAGCAAATAATTTAATGCATCAGCAAGTCGGAGTTTTTTTTACTTAAAACTTCCTTACATTGTTTTCTATGGATCAAGCATAAAGTTGAATAATCTAGTTATCTATGACCGTAGGTGAGTGTATTTTAACAATAAATTGTCAAAATTTATATGTTTATTAGGCGCACATTAGAAAAAAATTTGAAAAGCCTTAAAAAGCATATAACTATCTTTGAGAAAAAGCTAGCATTCCAAAAATTGGGAAGTAGATTTATGTGGACATAAATTAAAATATTTTTTACTTTTTAGGTAGGTTCTTCCCAAAATTTTCATTGCTTAAAACTTCAACTAAGGAATATTTTATTTTTAATCATGCTATCCCACTTTTCGAAAACTTAAAAAAAAGTAAACTATAATAAAAAAAATTGTAATTAGTTTATTATTATTATATTTTTCCACTAAGGACTATGCAGTCTATGTGTGACTCCCCCGCAGGGGTCAACCCGTATGACCCAACCTTTTATTATATATTTATAAGTTATTTTTGTTGACATTTTTTTATTTTATATCATTTTATTTTTTTTTATATTTCTTCATAAAATCTTTTTAATTAATCATTTTTTTTTTTAACATTTATTATTTGAGAATGTTTTATGTATCGATGAAAACAAGTGAAGCGGTCCACTTTTGCCCCAAACTTCTCCGATTTTGATGATTTTTACATATTTGGTAGAGCTAAAATTCTGATTATTTATCGAGTTATCGATAACTGAAAATTGGGTTTTTCATTTTTAGACTATTCTTTGACAAGCCATATCTTCTAAACGAATGAAGATATTGACGCGAAATTAAAAGAAAAAAGAATTTTATTTATTTTTAATATTTTTTTTTTTAGTTTTTAATCATCGCTTTTTCTTACGAAATAAATTTTGCCTATTTAAAAAATGTTTCCTTTTGGTTTTTTTTGTATTTTTTAAAATTTATTTTAATAACATATTTTTTTTTTAAATATATTTTTTATAATTTATTTTTATTTAAAATTTTATTTCTGTTTTTATTATTTTTTATATTTATATTTTTATTATTTAAATATTTTTTTTTAAGTTTTTTGTTTTATTTTTCAAGTTTAAAATAAAATTTTCTTCCAAATTGGTTTTGGTTGCAAAAGAAGCACCTAACCTTATATGATCGAAACTGCTAACTCTTCCAGTTACATACTATACATTCACACAAAATTCAATACATCCAATTACACCATGGACCATTGGATATAAAAAACACATCACTTTAAAGTTGATAGCTGCTCCTGTCCACAAGGCGTATACGCAATGAGTTTTTGTAGCCTATCGTAAATCAGATGCAGTCCATTTTTCACTGAATTGGTAGATAAAAACTCGATTTTTCCAGGAAATACCAAACATTAATGCCACTTGCCATGGTTTTATTTGTTGACCAACAGCTTAAGTTTGATTTTAATTGCCAGCAAACTGTCATCATAATTTTTGTTTGCCAATAGCTTTATTTAAGCCTTAATTAACCAACTTGGCTTTTGTTTTATATACAAGTAGATGTACTTGTGTTTTTGATAGATAAGACTTGTTTGGAATGCTCACTTGAATTTGCTTAGTGGATAAGATGTGATAATAGCTTGACTGATAGTAAAAGCAAATTAATTGTGGACTTAAAGCGTATAACAATCTTAAGTGGGGACTTATTCTAAAGCATTTGCTTGTTGAATAATGAAATATTGCAGTTGCAAATTATTTTTGGGACTGAAGAGCTGATAAGAGGATTAGAAAAAGTCATACTCAAATGTGCCCAATATTGAATTTTTTGTGTGTTTAAATTAGGAAATTCAGAATTTCGTTGTAAGCTTGGATTTACTTGGGATGGCCTGAAGTATAGGGATAGGGATACAAAAGATAGGGGTTAGAGAAAGAAAGCATATAGGGTCTTAAAAATTTCTTGTATTTTTATAGCCTGGCCTAAGGCATAGATACTCGGTATAAAAATTTTGTATTTAAATTAATATTTAAACTATCCAGGGCCAAACATATACATATCTCATATGCTGTAAAAAAAATGTTCATGTAATATACCTATGTAAATATATAAAGGGTCATCAATCTTGACAATTTTTTTTTAAATAAAAAAAACACAAAAATTTCAAATTAATCGGAAAATCTTTATTATCAATAGAAAGAACCGTTCTTGCCATTCACTTTTTAAAAATAATCCCTTTGAAATGTGCAAACATTCTTTATAGAACGCGAATTTTCGTAATTTAATTGTACGATTTGTAAACTTTGTTCGGGTGTAAGTTTGTCTATGATGCAATGGCAATGAAAACTGAATAAAAAACACATGGCATGGCGTGGTTTATCAAAAAAAAAACCTTATTGAAAAAAAAACCTCAAGATTGATGACCCTTTATTTGCATACATCACAGTCTTTTGTGGCAACACCAGTTCGACTGGAATCATATTAGTTTGGCCATATCCAAAAACACAAAAAGTGAGTCTTTTATTATTAAAAGCGTTTTTCAAACTTGGTGGTAACTTATTACCCCGGAACTAAAAAATATGTATTAATTAAAAATTAGTGAATATAAATAAAAAAAGCTAAATATGTAGAGAAACTAAATTTAAAAAGCAGCTTTTTCTTGCAAAGCCAATAAATATGACAAATTTTGGCAATCAACAAAATTTGACCATCTGGGTTTATTAACATTTAGTTTAAACTAAAATAAATTATGGCTTCGTAAAATTTGATGATAAGATGCGTTACGACTCGATTGAGTTTTTATTGCTTTTATAAATAATACAATAAAATATTATACATCAGATGGCAGAGACAATAGAAAGTGTGACTTAAAGCAATTGGATAAAAGCTACTGTGTAAGTATTTATGAAGTTCGATTATTTTTTGTCCGATTTAGAAGCTGATATTCTTATAATGAAGGATTTGCTTCAAGAATTATGTATTTACAAGAACTATCTAAAGCAAGATAAGACAAGTTGACCTGGAATTGGAAGGTCTAGGAATGAACTGGCACCAAATTAAGAAAATGTCTGGCGATCGCCAACAGTGGAGGAGATTTGTAACGCCCCTCTAGTCCTTGTAGAACTTATAGGAACTTATATATATATCTAAAGCAAGATCTATGAGATCCTATAAGAACTTTAGTAACACCTAGGCCTAAAACCGTTGAGCTTCGATACGACTGTTGTCATTATATCTATTTTTTAAGTTTAGTCAGTAAAAAAGTGTTTCCAAAATAGGTTTATTCTAATTTCTAAAATTATTTTCTAATTTTCTTAAATATGTATAAAAATAAAATTAAAAAAAAATATATTTTTCCACCTCCTCACCTCTAATTAATTTTGAGAGCTTTTTGTTTTTAAAGGATACAAAAATGTTAAGTTGACTATAGAGTAAAAAAAATAATTTGAAAAAAATTAAAATGGAGAGATAGGCCAGAGTTCGTCAGAGAGAGCGTCAAAGTTGAAACGGTAGACAAAGCAAGCGATTGAGTTTTTCCTCTCTCAGCAGGCACTGACTTCGGTATGTGTTGTTCGGCTGTGTCCATGTGAGCTGCCACTAGAGAGCGACAGCTGACAATCGTTGCCTAATTATTTTTTCGTTGGGTAGGACTTCCAAATATTGTATGCTCTACCTTCGTCGATATACCTTTTTGGAGCCATACGCCCTATGTTCCAGTATATACAGCTATATAGCAGTGGGGCTACTTATGAAGTACTTCTTCTAATACTTTTCTAAGGAATCTCAGCTTCTAGATATTATATGCAAATACTCGACTATATGATATCCTTTCGAAAAGGTTATCGAAAGACAGTCTGTGGTAGATCACAGTCCATATGGCTGCTTCCATTATTACTTGGTATTACATCACAAGCTAAATACATCTAGTCCAATTAGAGTTCGCTTCCAACAGGTTTAAGTAATTTTCCTGCAATCGTCTAAGTCTACCAAACTGTTGACGACTTGCTGCACCAAGGAACGCCCACAAGACGCACAGCATTCCCAGAGTAATAAAATTCTATGGCGACTACCAACTAATCTGTGTTTTTAAGATGTTGTCTTGCACAAATTGTCTAGCATTAATTTCCTCTCTGTCCAGATCTTACTCTAGCATGCATAATAATAAGCTAATTACTTAATTTAAAATTTTTCCACTTTGATTTGCAAATTTTTTGTGTGTATTTTTTTCAATGGAAAAGTACAGCTACAATTTGAAGTTAACTGAACTGTTACGCCCCCTACACCGCCCATTTGTCTTTATTTTTGCTTCCGTTTTCGCCCGTTATACAGAGATCATTAGCATTTTGTTTTGGCCAACTCATCATCGGTGCGTTGCGTATATGACATGGCTTGCATAGTAATTATCTATTTGATTGCCAGCAATAAGAGCTAAAGCAGTAACAACAACAACAACTACTACTACGACAACAACAAACAACAACAATCGCGGTGGCAAGTTGTTTGGCATTGTTTTCTCTTTGCGCTCTTTGCCTCGTTTTTTTTGTGCGTTTACCGCAGTGACGTAGATAGGTTTTTGTAAAGGGGGCATTATGCTCTTGTGTCATACGCAAGCTTAATCAATTTCTGTGGCAGCTTCATTTTCTTCATTATCTTTTATGTGGAACAAAAACATGCGATAGAATTGGTAACACTTTAAGAAATAATAGATAATTAATGAGTATAGCGAGTTTTCGAGCTCTTTTTAATTAATTTGAAACTTTCTGAGTTTGGATAAGTGCGAAGCTGCTGATGCTCGGAGACAATTTTTTTTTAATAAATATAAAGCACATTTTTAGGCTGCATATCGCCTATAAAAGTTACAATTTTCCTTCAACTCCAGGAGAAAAAAAACGAACAGGAAGTATTTTCAATAACTTACTAACAGAATAAAATGAAATTATTAATAAGTAAAAAGCTCAATTTATTTTATAATTATTTTAAAATTTTTTAATTTCAAATGAAAAGACAAATGTTTCCTCTGATTCAATGAGAATTTCGAATTAATTAAGTTACAATTTTTTTTTATTTTTTTTTTAAATTTTTTACAATTTTAGTCTGGATTATCTATATCTTAAAAAAATCTGAGGAGGCTCAAACTTCTTAGAAAAATAGTGCAGTCCTTTAGGTACACGTGCGTAAAATTTTATCACTATAGAACGATCTTTATGCAAATGACAGGGTTTTGGCCAAAATATGAAAATCTGGGCCCACAGTGCAGGGTCCCAAACAATCCCTGAAAGTTTTAACAACTAAGAATTCTTTTCCAGCAGACGTCGTTTTTGAGCTTTCGTTTACTGTACTATTCAGTTTAAAATTAAAAAAACCATGGAAAACATTTTAAGCAATAGGACACAAAAAAAAAATTGGTCATTTCTGTTAACAAAAAATTTCCAAAATTCTCTTATTTTTTTATTAAAAAAAAATTTGCCTTGAATCACCATTAAAAAAAAAGTCTATTTATTCCGTCTTTATATGATTTATATATGCATCAAATCGATTTAGTGCCACAATTTAACAAAAAAATTAAAAAATGATTTTTTAAAATTAATTTTAATTGTTAGAATTTTGTTTTAATTGGTAGCTAAATATTAAAAAATAAACATTGCTAATCATTTTAATTTTTTGTACAACAAAAGGCAATCCCAAAAAATGTGTAAGGTTACCTTTAACTCAAAAAATGAAACAAAATGGAAATGGAATGGAATGGAAGTTGGATATGTAAGAAAACATTTTCAAACACATTTAAGCAACTAAGAGGGCAATATTTCTTTAATTTAATGAAAACTTGAATTTTTAAAAAAATATAAATTAATGACAATAAATTTTTGGAAACCTGAGAGCAGGAGCGGATCCAGGATTTGGTCATAGGGGGGTTTATGAACCAAAGGATTTGTGCCTAAATGGTATGTACATTGCTGAGGTCTTCATTTCTATTCTCTCAATAACTCATATTTTTTAATGGACCAACATCAAGTATAGAATACATAAAATATAGATGAGCCAGACGAATATGTAAAATATATGGATATATAATATAACAAATATATTAAAAGTATTCCTAAAGCATCAGGCTGTTTAGTGCTAATCTCGAAAACTGCAGATTACATTTTTTCCCTAATATCACAATTTATTGCATTTATTAAAATTTTTAAAAAATATTCTTGATTTCTTTATAAAAAAAAAGAGCATAAAAATTTAAATTTACTTATATGAACTAAGGTTTAAAAAAAATTTTTTCATAAAATATGCTGCACAAAAATTAAGAAATTATTTAGAAATTTTCAGATTTTATAACTGCATGCACTTAAATTAAAAATTCTTTTAATTTATATTAATTTACATTCTTTTTCCATTTCTCGTTTGCTCATGGGATACTCGAACCCCTTAGACCCCCTCAGCTACGTCACTGGTTAGCATACATATAATTAGCCGCAGATACTTTTATACATAAGCAAACTATCACGGCATCTAACCGTTGTTCGGCATTTCTACTTTCAGCTAACGTTGTTTCTTGTTGCGGTTGTTGTAGTAGTTGTTGTTTTTCTTGCTGTAGATTTTCATTTTTTATTTTTTAATTAAGCCCCCTAGTTTTTTTTTTAATTTTTATTTTCAAATGCCATTGACGCTGGCTGTTTGGTGTTGTCGCTTTTTTTGTTGTTGATAGCTGTCTGACAAGTAACGCCATTATACACTGCGTATGGGTAATTTATAGGCCAAATTGTGTCATCTTCATGTGTCTATCCAAGCAGCAATAGCATTGGGTGGCATTATTTATAGTTCCCGAAACAAATTGAAAAATTGTCGGAAGCTTTTTAATTAACAAGCAGCTGACAAGAGTAATTTTTTTGTAATAAAGCGAAGGGGAAGCCGTGTGGAAATTGAGTAATTTTTGATGAGAAAAGCGTTAAATAGAAGAATTCCACAGAAGCCAATGAAACAATGTAGATGGGCATGATGTAAAGAAGAATAAACATACAAGTAATGAATTGGCAAATGAGAATGTAAGCCTAATTTGGATTGCATTTTGAATATTGAGGATTTAAGATTTTCGGGTAGAGAGCTAGTTTATAATTGCTATAGACAGCTAAGATACAACAAAAGCCTGTTTTGGATTTCGATTGCTAAGTAGACTGCTCGAATTTGGTAAATAAAACAATCGAACATCGATAACTAGAAAGTAACTACCAATTTTCAGTTTTCGGCTTGCAGAATAGGAACAGAAGATTTGTTCCACAATTATCTTTTATTTTGCACGCCTTCAGTTTCAGACTGTTCTTCAATCAAAATCTAAATCCGTATCAAGCCTAAATAACTAGAAAGTAGCTGCCAAAACTTTTCAGACTGTTCGGGTCAGGTCAGGGAGAGATGATTACTTATAGAGTCACTTATTCTTTTTAGCAAAATAGAAGAATGACAGTATGACAAGATTGCCAATAAGATTAAGATTATAAGATTTTGCTGTTAATAGGTTTTTGAATGCGCTGCTTATACTGCATAAGATATGTCTTCGTCACCTTTTGATCGATGACCATGAAAGCAGCATTTTGTTCAAAGTAAACTTCTAACTTGTTTTTCATTTCAAGCCATAGAAGATCCGAAGCGGTCCAATCCTTTAGATTGGAATTAAGACTCTCTTCCGACTATATTTTTTCTGCAAAAATGGATATCTTATTGTAAAGAACATTGCACTTTACTGTACCGACTTTTTTGATACATTGAGCCACAGACAAAGCTTAGAGATTATGAGAGCTATTTAGGGATCAACCATAAACTACGTGACGCTGATTGTCGTCAAAATAGACCCCCCCTCTCCCCCTTTTGACACAGTGACGGAACATCTTAAAAGATTGTCCATATGATCGTGAAGCTTCGCCAGACCCCCTACCACCTCCTGGAGCGTCATGTAGTTTATGGATGAGCCCTTACCTAATTTAAACAAAGTCAATTGGGGGATACAAAAACTAAAGAAAAAGTTAACAATTATTAATCGACTCTAAAATAGATTGCACTATCAAAAGATAAATATAAATCATAAAGATAAATCGAGAATTTATTTCTTCTACCCAAAAGTTACATGGTAACTCAAAAAGAAGGGTATAAGGATGAATGAAACATAAGTTTCACAGTCAAAGGATGTTCTAAATCAGAAAATAATATTAATACCACAAATTTCCTTAACCTTTCATGCCGATCTCAAACTCAATTTATTTATTTTGACAAACATGATATTATAGAATTAAAGATGACGCATTGAAGCTTTACTAATACGAATATTATTTTATAATTATTTAGATTAAATCTTACCTTCTCTGTGCTGGATTGAAAGTAATAGACCATTACAAACATCCAAATGACGCTAACGAAGACAATTAATTTAATATTTCGACGCATTTTTGTTTTTATCTGAATTTCGTTTTTGTTTTTATTTAAATTATTTGTGCGATTTTTTGTTGTTGCTGGGCCGGCTTACGGACGTGTTGTTGTTGTTGCTGCTGTTTTTAGCAATGCGATGAGCTTATTTCACTATTTTAAAATAGAAAATTACGTAGGATTAATTACATATGTGTATCACTTGCAAAAAATAAAAAATAGTTAATATTTTTATACAAAAAAAATTTGTTTTTCTGGCAGAACTTTGTTTTTGTTTTTTTTTTCAGTTGTTAATGGCATACACGTGTGCTTTGATTTGTTTGTCTTTTTATAATATGTCTGTTTTAATAATTAAATTAATTATTTAGATGAAATATGTGATTACAGTGATATATAGCCACTGATTAACAAAGCTTAAACGCGGCTTCAAACGAATAACCAAATTGGTTTATAATAAGTTTGCAAAAAAAAACTGCAGCTAAAAATGCAATGAAATTTACTAAATTTATGTGTATCCCCGAGAAAAATAATGCAGATTTGCTAATTAAAAGTAATCGTTTTCAAAAATTTGTAGTCCTAGATTTTGTACAATCGATGCAAATAAATATTCTTGGCTAAGGAACGCTTGGAACGAATAATCTTTATGTAAACATACTTGAGATATTACATACTTAAGAATTATTAAGCTTGATTTAAAAATTTTGACAATTTTTCTATTATTGCTTTGAAAGGCCCATACGCAGTTCGAAAATTTTCGCACGGAATGACAAAACTTCATATAAAAAAAAAATATTCCAAATGGAAAAGTTTTGTCTTTCTGTGCGAAATTTCTCGAACTGCGAATGGGCCTTAAGACAGAAAAAATTCTTCAGCTGAAAAAAGCTTAAAAAGCTTAAAAAGCTTAAAAATTGCATAAAAGAGCTTTTCTTCTACATTTAAGAAAGTCAGCAATTTAAATTCTCGATTTTTTCTCTTAGTGCAGCTTTTAAAATATTGCGTAAAAATTCGTATTTTTTAATATATAAAAAAATCCATATTCTCAACATTTAGAAACTTTCTCGATTTTTTTCTCTTTTAAGAAATTACATAAAAATTCGTATTTTTCTTTATATAACTAAATACATATTCTGAACAGCAGATAAAATTTACACACATAATTCTCAATTTTTTCGCTCCGTTTAGCTTTTAAAAAAATTGCATAAAAATTTGTATTTTAATCTAATCTAATCACAAACATAATTATCTTTATTTAAGTCTTATTTTTCTATGTAAAAAAGATTCCATATTCTGAACCGCAGGTAAAATCAGCAAAAATAATTCTTGATTTTTTCAGTGCAGCTTTAAAAAAAAATGCATAAAAATGATAAATCTTCTATAAGAACTTCCATATTCTCAGCAGTTGTTAAATTTCTCAAACATAATTCTTGACTTTTTCTCTCAGTGTAGCCTTTTGAAGAAATTTCATAAAAATATGTATGTTTCTATGAATTGGAAAGTCCATACATATTCGCAAGAGTTATTATATTAAATTTCACAGACATAATTCTCGATTTTTTCTCTCAGTGTAGCTTTTAAGAAATAGCATACAAATTCAGGCGGCCCTAAAACAAAATCCATATTATGAGCCGCAGGTAAAATACGCAAACATGATTCTCGAGTTTTTCGCTTAGTGTAGCTTTTAAAAAAAATGCATAAAAATTATAATTCTTCTATAAGAACTTCCATATTCTCAGCAGTTGTTAAATTTCTCAAACATAATTCTTGACTTTTTCTCTCAGTGTAGCCTTTTGAAGAAATTTCATAAAAATATGTATGTTTCTATGTATTAGACAATCCATATTCGCAAGAGTTATTATATTAAATTTCACAGACATAATTCTCGAATTTTTCTCTCAGTGTAGCTTTTAAGAAATAGCATACAAATTCAGGCGGCCCTAAAACAAAATCCATATTATGAGCCGCAGGTAAAATACGCAAACATGATTCTCGAATTTTTCGCTTAGTGTAGCTTTAAAAAAAAATGCATAAAAATTATAAATCTTCTATAAGAACTTCCATGTTCTCAGCAGTTGTTAAATTTCTCAAACATAACTCTTGAGTTTTTCACTCATTTAAGCCTTTTGCAGAAATTTGATAAAAATGTGTATATTTCTATGAATTAGAAAGTCCATACATATTCGCAAGAGTTGTTTAATTTCACAGACATAATTCTCGAATTTTTCACTCATTGTAGCTTCTAAGAAATTGCATAAAAATTCATATTTGTCTGTTTATCAGAAAATCCATATTCTCAACAATCATTAAAATTTAAAATATATATCACGATTTTTTTGCTCGGTGTAAGTTTTAAAAAAAATTTTATGTAAGAAAATCTATAACTTAACAGTTGTTAAATTTCACAGACATAATTCTTGAATTTTTCTCTCAGTGTAGCTTTTAAGAAATTGCATAAAAATTCATATTTGTCTATTTATAAGAAAATCCATATTCTCAACAGTTATTAAAATTTAAAATATAATTCTCGATTTTTTCGCTCAGTGTAGCTTTTAAAAAAATGTTATTAAAATTTTTTTTTTGGATGTACATATAAGAAAAATCTATAACTCAACAGTTGTTAAATTTCACAAGCATAATTTTTGACTTTTTCTCTCAGTGTAGCTTTTAAAGAAAAAAGGTTACGCTAAAAGTCCTTAGGTCACAACATTTTAATAATGAAACAGAGCGATAGAAAACCCAAAGGGCAAAAAACCTTTTAACACTTTGAGCTTTTAATTAATTAAATTACCAATAATTATTATCAAATATAGTATTTTAGGCGTTCAAGTTAAAAGCTATTGAAAAAGTTAGATAGATTCTTTGAAGCATATCAAATATTTTAGTTTAATTAATTTTTCAATGCAGTTTTTTTAATGTAATTTGCTTTTAGCAACACTTTAGGCAAATAGAGGAGTTAAAAGAGTGACATGAATGTTTTAAAATATTAAATTAAATGATTTAATTAGGAAAACAGTTCAGCAAAGCTGGTTTGAATATTCAAATTACTTGACAAAAATAACTTTTGGACTTGAGCCTGCAAAAATATCTTCTTTTAGATGATATGACGTATACAGCTTATTTATGTCGCATCATGAAAGCTAAACTTTTATCTATTATTATTATTACTTTTATCCAATTGTTGCTTTAATTCTAGTAATGTTTGTTTTAGCAAAAGTATAACGATATTGTATTTATATACTTGTTAGCTTTTATATTCTATCGATAATCTGTAGGCACACTTATTTGAAGACTGTGAAATCTGTTGTAGGTTAGGTAAGGTCAGTTATGAACAGCTGCCCCATTTTGATACAATTTATAGAGGTATTATGGTTAGAAGCATATTCAATTAGATACATTGTTGCAATATGCAATGAATGTGGAGCTTATAAAGCATATCTCCGAGAAAAAATTACTTAAACAAAATTTGAGCGAAAATGAAAATCAAAAGTGCCTAAAGTTGTGCTAAATACGATTTTATTTTTACTGTCTAAGTAAAACCCAAAACGCAAATGTAATTTGTACAAATTAAATCTATAAATAGAATTTTTTAAACTCAACAGATAGACAACTTTTCGCTAAACTGATTTTTTTTTGTCCACTTAAAAAAGTCAGTAGCACCTTTTTGTATGTGTCACCTAATAAACGTTTTCTAAGCCCCAAGTAATCCATTAAAATTGTTGACAATTTTGAGAATATAAAAAACGGCTGACAGTTTGTCAGTGCCCCAAAAATGTTTATCTAAGATAAGCCTAAAAGATTAGCTGGGAATTTAAACAGAACGTGTCGCAACTAGATAAGCCTCTTCTACAAGCCCACACAGTAGTAGTTGTTTTTTTTTTTAAAGCATTTATCATTAACTTGTTACTAAAGTTGAAAATAAAAACTTTAAAAGTAAGATATTTAGAATTATTCTAAAAAATTGAAATGCCGCCTCACTGTAGAGCGAAAAATTATGTACAGTGAAGTTACGCATAGCCGTACATGTAAAGTCGCAGTAATTGGAGATGACTAGGGGATAGTGCTGGAAGTATCGATGCATCGATGTATCGAAGTTAAAAATAGCGAAAACATCGATTTTGGCCAACATAGATGTTTCTCCAGCACTACTGCACTCATCAAATGGGTGTTTAGTAGTGCTGGAGAAAAATCGATGTTGGCCAATATACATATATATAGATATTTTTCACTTCGATACATCGATGCATCGATATAACATCGATGTTTCTGCAGCACTACTGGAAAATGTTGATATTTTGTGTTTTATAGGAAATTGTATTTTAAGATCTTTTTTTTGGCATAGGCAATTTTTTTTTAATAGAAAAACAAATACGATTCCACCACGCCTGTCTGTAACATTCATTTAAAGCTGACACCTGTCGGAATTTTTTTGTATCTTTACCTACCATTCAGTGCAATATTTTTCATTTTATACCCTGTACCGTATGGTACAAAGGGTATATTGTGTTTGTGCAAGCCGAAAATGTATGTAACGTACAGAAGGAGAAGTCGGAGACCCCCCAAAGTTACCTAAAGTATGATCAGAGTGACTAGAGAAGTCGATATACCCATGTCCGTCTGTCCGTCTGTCCGTATGAACGCCTAGATCTCAGAGATGGTAGGAGCTAGAGCAACCAAACTTTCAGATAAGATCCCTTATTAATCCATAGGAGACAAGTTTGTTTTATTTTTTTGATATCGGGACTACATTATATAGCTCCCATAGGGGTGTTTCAGAGGACCTCGAAAAAGAGCAAAAGTTTTCGATGGATAATTCGTTTGCTTATGAAGATATCATACCCAAATTTGGCAATCTGAAGTTTTTTGGGAACCCCCAGCACTGTACCAAATTTTATCAAAATCGGTTGACTATATCATATAGGTCCCATAGGATCGATCGGCCGAAAATTTGTTTTTTGCACAAAATTCGTTGTGTTTCGTTTGTTTGTGAAGATATTGTAACCAAATTTGGAATTCAGAAGTTTTTTAGAATTCCCAAGCACTGTACCAAATTTGATCAAAATCGGTTGACTATATCATATAGCTCCCATAGGACCAATCGGTCAAAAAATCGTGTTTTTTACAAAATTCGTTGTGTTTCGTTTATTTGTGAACATACCGTAACCACATTTGGCATTAAGAAGTTTTTTAGGGTTCCCAAGCACTATACCAAATTTGATCAAAATCAGTTGACTATTTTATATAGCTCCCATAGGGCCAATCGGTAAAAAAAACGTTTTTTGCACAAAATTCGTTGTGTTTCTTTTGTTTGTGCAGATATTGTAACCAAATTTGGCATTCAGAAGTTTTTTGGAGATTTTCAACACTGTACCAAATTTTATCAAAATCGGTTGACTATATCTCATAGCTCCCATAGGGCCGATCGGTCGAAAATAAGTTTTTGATTAAAAATTCGTCTGTTTTTGGTTGTTTATGAAGGTATCATAATCTAATTTGGCAATCAAATGTCTTTTGGTGTTCTTAAGCAATTTACCGGATTTTATTGCAAGCAGTGGTACAGGGTATCCCAAAGTCGTCCGCGCCCGACTTTAACGTACGCCATCTTTTGTGATACAATTTTTGGGACTCGGCAGAAATTTCTACACACTTCACAGTACTTTCAAGGAACCTATTCCGTAGCTTTTATCCGAATCTATCTATTTTTTATCTAAAAGAAACTATTTTTGTATGTACAAATTCATGGAAAAGTTCAGCTGTTTAAATTTATTCAGCTTTCCGGCTATGACAACAGAATTCTTACTTTTCTTATCAACATATCATATAAGTTTATCAAAGTATTTAATAAAAATTTCACTACAATAGTAGTTCTGAAGGAAAATTATTTTTTGTATGCACGAATTCACTTAAATGTCATGCCGCTGAAATCTATTCGACTAAGGAAGCTGTTTGCCAAGAAATCTGTTTCTTTAAGTGGAACTTCACTGTACTATTTAAATTTTATTATTACAATCAAAAAATTATAATAAAATAGCATGCACACACAGTTCTTAAAGCGTTTGATACTAGAAATTATTTTTGTATGCACAAAGCTTTAGTTGACGAAATTTGACGAACTCTTAAAATACTTTTTTTATAGCGAATTTCACTTTTTATTACAATATTGATTTCGTTTTTAACAGCTGACAGCGTTCAGTTGTCTAATTTTAGAAAATAAACAATTTCCCAGGCATTGAAAAATTCATTAAGCATACGCCGCATGTGCCCAAGATAAGATAAGCAGCAAAATTACAATTTCTTGTCTTGACACATTTATTATTGTTTTCAACTTTTACAAATTGTTTAGTTTTTTTTTGGCTTTATGTATAAACAAAAAATTGCCGCACAATTAACATTTATTATGTTGGTTTTTTTTGTATATTTTATAAGATTAAACTTTCTGCTGCACTTGCTAATATTATTATTAGCATGGATTTTTGTGTGTTAATTTTATTTAGCACATTGGGCCATTCAATATTTTTTGCCGCTAATAAAAACGCAAAGAAAACCACAAAACACACACAAGCACACACTAACACAACATAAATGAACGTTTAACTCTTATGGCGTTTATTTCATTTACCGTAACTGTTTGCTGCTGGTTTTTGCTATTATTAATACTACTATTATTATTATTATTTATTGTTGTCTTTATTTTTAAATAACTTCGATTAACGACGATTTGTTTGCTATCGACGCCGCGTTGCCGTTGCCGCGCACTGACAGCGTCGCAGTCGCAGAGACAAATGGCCAAAAACCAAGAAGTAGCGTATTTTTTATGCTCCACACAGACAACACGAACTAGCTTGTGTGTGTGTGTGTGCGTCGAACTTCATTCATGCCGCCAAAGTATAAGAGTTTGTCGTATAAGAGTTGCGTGCAAGTTCGAAGCAAACTTGTTGCAGCTGTGTTTGGTTTGGCCTCGGGTTGTTTTTGTTTGTTAAAAGGTTTGACGCTGCTTTCAGTCAATTTTAATGGAGTAAAAGTTTTTAGTCTTTTGATAAAACACGCGGCGTATGCGTAATATTTTTTAAAGGAAAAGAGTGTGAGAATATTTTTAAATGCAGCAAAAATTCTTAATAATTTTGTTATTAAATTTTGAATACAAACAAATTCTGCTTTTAATTGGTAACTAATTTTAAGTACGTCTGACTTTTTCTGAGAAATCATAAAGAAAGCAGAAAAAAATAAAATTAAACAGCCTGCAGGCTGCTGTTGCTGGCAATAAATTTTTTTGTAACTAAGAATTAATTCTATCGAATATGCTTATATTCTACATGCAGACAAAAATATTATTTTCGACGTAAATCTGTATTTGAAATAACTTGACTAATTTAGTTCTTACGAATTTCATTACACATAGCAAAATTGAGAAAAAATCATACACTTAAGTCCATTACCGGCGAAACTCTAAATTCGAAATAATTTCGCTAATTTAGTTCTTCTAAACTTCGTTAATCGTTAAGAAATTGTGCAAAAAATCTTACATTCAAGTGTATTAGTTCACAAAAGCAAGCCTTTGGCTTTAATTTTCAAATATTTTACTTGCAGTGGCTCACAGCTTAAATGAACCAACCCATTTTTTAATCTTTAGGAGATTCTAATAAATAAAGTAAGAGATTTACTAATAAAATTTAAATGCAGATATGTTAATTAAATAACAGTTGCACTATCGGTAAAAGAAGCAGAGGGGAAAACATGAATTGTGTATAAGAAATTAGCTCAAAGCTTATTTAAACCAAGCTTTTTTTTCGCATTTTCCTTGCGTTTATCGTGTGATTTGCCAACTTTCGTATGTTCTCGAATTTTTATACGGAAATTTGTTTGCGATTTAGAATGATTTCTCCGGTAAAATGTAAAACTTACTACAAAAGAGCAGCTTGGACTTGTTATCGCGCATTTTAAGAATGATCATGCAGGCCGAAAAATGGCGGAAATGGTTAATCTTCCCAACTCCACAGTTCGTATTATAATATCGTTTTGGTCATGGCAAGGGAGTACATAATAAAGGCCAAAAGGACCCAAACAAAATTTCCACGCAAGCGGATGAAAGGATTATTGTCCGCAAAATGAAGGATAACCAAAAAATTTTGGTCCAAAAATTGCCACTGAGCTGAGTAAAGAATTGGCAACACAGTGCAGCTCAGAGTCGGTATCCAAAGACCTTAGAACTCATGAATACGATGGGCGAGCCAGAAAAAAAACCGTACATAAGCAAATGTGATCAGCAAAGCCGGCTTTCGTGTGCTAAGGACCACATAATAAGGATGCAACCTTTTGGAATACATTGATATTTGCAGACAAGTCGAAATTCCACATATTTGGCTTGGACGGGATGACAAATGCATCTAGAAAGCCCAACATTGAGCTGCAAAAATGAATTTGAAACCAAGTTTTAAACACGGAGGTGGCATGCTTCATGAAGGAAACATGAATTTGAATACGACCCTCGATAAATTCAAAAATAACTTGCTCCAAAATTCGGATAGACTTGGAGTAAAGAACAATTTAAGATTTTACCACGAAAATTATCATAGGCACAAATCAGGTTTAGTGCAGTCGCGTTATGGCACTACCCTCCCAATCGCCAGACATTATATGGGATTTAAAATTTATGGGATATTTTGAATGGAATATAAGAAATCATAATATTTCGTCCAAAAACGAACTTAAATTAGCCATCAGTACAGAATGGGACAAAATAACACCTGAAGTCACCTCTAAATTAGTAAATTCCGTACCAAAACGGCTAAAAGGTGTATTAAATCAAAAAGGGGCCATACCAGATATTAAAAAGGGTGAACAAAAAAAATTTTGTTTTTATACCCTGTACCGTATGGTACAAAGGGTATATTGTGTTTGTGCAAGCCGAAAATGTATGTAACGTACAGAAGGAGAAGTCGGAGACCCCCCAAAGTTACCTAAAGTATGATCAGAGTGACTAGAGAAGTCGATATACCCATGTCCGTCTGTCCGTATGAAAGCCTAGATCTCAGAGATGGTAAGAGCTAGAGCAACCAAACTTTCAGATAAGATCCCTTATTAATCCATAGGAGACAAGTTTATTTTATTTTTTTGATATCGGGAGTACATTATATAGCTGCCATAGAGGTGTTTCAGAGGACCTCGAAAAAAAGCAAAAGTTTTAGATGTATAATTCGTTTGCTTATGAAGATATCATAACCAAATTGGCAATCGGAAGTTTTTTAGAAACCCCCAGCACTGTACCAAATTTGATCAAAATCAATTGACTATATCATATAGCTCCCATAGGACCAATCGGTCAAAATATCGTGTTTTGTACAAAATTCGTTGTGTTTCGTTTATTTGTGAACATACCATAACCACCTTTGGAGTTCTTAAGCAGTATATCGGATTTAATTGCATTATGGTGGTACAGGGTATCCCAAAGTCGTCCGCGCACGACTTCACGTACGCCATCTTTTTTTTTAAGTTTTTGGTTCAAGTAAACTGTGAAATGAAGTAAGTCAGCATATTTTGTTGTTTTTTTTTTACAATGTTAAAAAATTTTGGAAAAATGTTTCAAGTTGATAATTTAAAAATTTAAATATTGATCTATTATTATGCATTTAAAATTTTTTTTTAAAATATTTTTGTTAACCATGATAGCTATTACAAATACCACTTCTGGCTTGGTTCATTTAAGCTGTGAGCCACTGTATATATTCTCTGGATAGACAAATTGAAAACCTGAAGCAATTAAGGCGTGTTTGAAGAAATTATTTTGGAATTTCTTTTTGTAAGAGCATTTTCTTGTATTTATTATAGACCCACAACTTCTCCACAAAATTTTTAGATATACGTTTGTGGCTACGCGGCGTAACTAGTGAAGTCTATTTAATTTAGTTTTAGTTTAGTTCTATTTAACAGTTACGTATTATTTATATAAGAAGACATTCTACATTTTTTGGGTCAGGGCTAAGTATTGTAAAAACTAAATTTTTTAATGCAAAGGTTATAAAAAAAATTAAAACAGCATCATCGACTCAACGGGTCTATTTTTATTGATACTAGCTCCCATCGGTTCATGATAAGAAAGCTTAAAAGCTACAAATATCAATTTAAGAAACAAGGTCGAAAAAGAAGCCGCTGGAGCAGTTAGGAAGCAGGAAATCCTAAAATAATCAAATAAAAGATCGCTTCTTTGAAAAAAATTTAAAAATCTTTACAAAAATATGATGACAAATACTAAACTCTGTTAATAACCCAGAATTGATGTCTTTAGGTTGAGACAAAATTTTGTTAACAATGGCTTAAAGAGATAACTTAAAATAAGAAGAAAAATATAAATATAAAGTTTTATTTGCCATATCGACCTATTGTGGTTGCCACATTTAACATAAATTAGGTAAAAACGAACTTCAGCAAAAACCTTTTTTTTTATTTTTTTTGTTGAAATTTTTTTTGGACCGATTTATAAGATGAAATCCTTTGGAATAAGATAAAGCAGCTTAAAGAAGTTGCTTTGCACTGTGTGTAAATTTTTCTGACAGGACATCAAAAAAATATAATTGCAGATACACTGAGCGTAATAGTGCCACCCACCTGTAGGTATGCTAGCCAGATCCGGGGACGTTTCAAAATAAAACCTTGCTTCTTATCGAATAGTACTTATGATATTTAAGCCTGCCGCAATGGCCTTAGAATGGAGACCGTAGACCTCTGGCTATTCAGGCATCGAAAGGACCCCTAGACGATACAATTAAGAGGCTAAAAAAAAGATCCCACAAGAACCTACTTCAACATAAAAATGAATCAAACGGGACAAGTCAAGAGAACCGACTTAGGAAAAGGCCAAAACTAGCCTTAAGACAGGTTACTTCCAATGACAATCTTAGATGATTCCAGCTGCCTGGGTTGGTTTGACGAAATCATATAAATATTAGAAAATTGCAATACAAAAAAATATGTTTTTGAAACACAAACAATAAATTAATAAAACAATTTGGTACACTTAGAGAAAAAGGGCAATCTTTATTTAAGTTCGAATTTTTTCAACGCAAAATTTTTTGAAACACAAACAATAAATTAATAAAACAATTTGGTACACTTAGAGAAAAAGGGCAATCTTTATTTAAGTTCGAATTTTTTCAACGCAAAATTTTTTCACTCACAATTTTACTTTCTCTATTTTCCTTCAATTAAGTGTAATTACTCTCATTCTCAGCATTAAGACTCAACATTCTTACAATGAGCAACACATTCTCTTAATTTCTGTCTACAAAAAACGCACTTCATATAAGAATTTTAGTATCCATACAAGAAATCGCTCTTGGCGTACTTTTGACCCCGCAATTTCTTGTTTTAAGGGCAAAACCGCAAAATTCTTGATTAATTTTCTCAGTGTACACACCTCTGCTTGACGTCCTTAGCTTAAAGTAGAGAATTATTTTTACTTATTATCATCTTTAACATTTAAAGCTTGAATTTTTGAGTGGCAGCTATTGTTAACAGGGTTATGCCACAGTCTAGACGTTAATGAGATAAGTCTGCTGCAAGTTTGGTTTTCATTCTGCCGCATTGTTGAGCTCAATAAACAATTAAGATTCATACTATCTTCTAGACTCTTTGAAGTCAAGCATAGCAATTGCAACATCTGGCATATTCCCATACCATAAACTAATCGTGACCAAAGACAGACCAGACAAGAATTAAATATTCACTTAATTATATGAAGAATCTGTGCAATAAACTGCATATTAACAGATTTTAAAACAAATACTTATTATACTGTATATAATGTATAATCATTACTCATACAACTTATTATATAGCATCAATAGTCTTAAAATTCAGCAGATACTTAGTAAATCTAGCCAGTCTAGATAGTTTTAGATCATTTAGCAAATCAAGTATATTGCCAAATATTAAATTACTCTATAAAGTCGAAAAATTCTAGTTTAGGTCTATTGGCACACTTCATAAGAAAATATATTTTCCACTGAAAGTGCCAAATAAAATATTATATAACTAAGAGCTACAAACCAGGTCAAAAATAAAATAATAATAAAACAAACAATGCAAAAATGAAGCTTGTACATATTTTGCCATCTAGCCAGAGAAGATTAACTTTGGCTGTACACATATGAATGAATGGATGTGTATATTTAAACAAAAGCCATAATTTTATAAGAGCACTGTAGACAAAAGCACCAAAAAAAAAAAAAAGAATGTGTAAGATTTTAAGCAGAAATATACATATAAAGATACACACAGATACACAGAGAGCCAAACAGAACCAACAAGGATAAAAACACAGCATGGAGTTGTGGCCATGGTCATGATGATGTTGAAATACTTATTTAAATTGGCTTAAAACAGACACATAGATACACACACACACAGACGGTCGCTTACAATTGCTTAAATAGAGAATAGAGCATAGCTATTCGGATGAGTGTTAGTGTGTGCGTGTGTGTATCTGTGAGGTGCTGTTGTAACAAAGTCATGAATATGCACAGTGCTGAAAAGAAAAAAAGCAGAGGCGTCACATGCAGCGACATACATAGATACTCACACACACTCGAAACAATTATGCACACAAATACATGCGCATATATGCAATTGGGTATGAGTGGCATTCCATTAGACGTAATTAGAGCATTTAACTGAAGAAAAAGTTAAGAGAAGCCGCTAACAGACAATGAAGCTCATAAATACTAGAGGTGGACAAGTGATACGATGTGCTGTCACGAAGCTGCATTGTAAGCTATCCAATGAGCTAATATTTACAAGAAAATAGTTTTGACTTATTGGCGAACTTATGATAAAGTTGGAAGTGCGTTTACCAACACTGCACTGCTTTTGGTTTTATATATATAAGATCTATGTCCGAAACCCTTTAGTTTCTTTTCAAACAAATTGTATTAAAATGTACAAATTAAAAAAATAAGTAAATAATAGGGTGGATCAAATTTTTTTCGAAGGAGTGTTCTACGGACAATTCTAAGCAACTTTGGGGAAGAAACCATAGCACTATTTTGAATTTCAAGCCGTCTGATTTTTAAAAATAGGTTCTTCCCTATGTAACATCGACTTTTTCGGCTCCATACAAGTTGACCCACCCTAATAAATAATCTCAAAAAAATATTTATTTTATATGTAAGCAACTATATTTGCTCGTCAATTTTATTGAAGTTCAAAAATTATCTTGTGCTAAAATAATTTGTAAGCACTTTTAAATTGATTAATCGGTTTTCTATTTACGGGAATAATTTTTTTTTAAATGCTGCATATTTTGAAAACGCCTCAAGTTTATGTTCAAGAAATTTCAATTTTTAAAATTTTTGACTCAAAATCAACACCCAATTCTGCTTCTACACGGTTTTGATATAACACGGTCTAGAAAAAATTTTTTTACATAATTTCATTCGATTAACCACGAGTAAAACAAGCTATTTGATTGAAATTTTAAAGAAAAATATTTGTATTAACATAATCTTTTAATAAATGTAGTTAGACAGCTTAAGGATTTACTTCATGTCGCTTTATACAATGTTTTTTACACGGTTTTTTCTAGAACGTATTATTTTCAGAATATAATATTCCTTTTTTTTATTTATTTAAGGCGATTCTGAAGGGTCTTAGTAGAGGCTGCATTTAAAAGATAGTTGAGAAATCAATAAAAAACTTTTTTTTGTCTAACCCGACCCTATTAGTTTTTAGTCACCAGATTTATTTAAAAAGCTTTCGTACGTAACCACTCATTTAAGACGAGCAAAATTCACCGGGTTTCCATAAACGGTGGAAATTGATTTAAAAATAAATTTTTAGAAAAACTAGAATAAAATGATTTTTCTTAATTAGCGAGCTGACCCAGACGTCTGGCTAATCCTGACAACATTCCGCTAATCATCGTATACATATGCTTTTGAGCACTTCATAGCTCTTGCTGGCAATCACGACTCACGCGCATCTCTAAAAAACTCACACATAAAGTGAGTGTATATAAACATATGTGAGTGCGCATAACTGTTTGTCAGTTTGTCTTGAAAACAATTTAGCAAAGTTGCAATTGTTTTTGTTGTTTTTTCTGTTATTGTTGCATTTGTTGTTGTTATAGTTGTTGCACCCGCACAGTAGCAAAAAGCTTCTGCTGTTGCTCTCAAGTATGATAATTAAAAGTTGGTTAAATGTTGCATGAGTTGCAACTTGCTTCCTCTTGTTGCAGCTGCAGCTGCAGGAGGAGCAGCAAACCCAAACACTTGAGTACATTTGATTGCACGCCATTTGCAAAAAGTCATGCATGTGTGAGTGCGGTAGAGTGGGTGTTTGTGCGCTGCCGGAAATTTGTGCACTAGTATCAGTTGAAACTACTTTAAACATATGTAGTTGCAAACTGGTGCAAAATGGAATAGTCGTTGGATGGTGAGTGCATTGTGCTCAGTATAATATTTTATTGCCATTCGACTGTGTTTGTTTATGGAATTTTATGTATTTTGGGTTCACAAAAAAAAATGTATATTTTAGTAACACACACAAAGTTAAAAAAAAAACAAAATAAGTTCGAAACTATTTTTATGGTTGTAAAAACAAATTTCGGAAGAAACAATTCGTCTCGACTGAGATTCGTTTGAGACTTTTAATAAGACCGGATGTTAAAATGTTTTTTTAAACAATTTTCGAACATTTTAGAATGTTGAATCAATAATCTATTTGCTCTATAGTAACTGGATATCGTTGGACTAAGAAAGATTGAGCAATACTGCTTTTTCAAAAAAGAATTTTTATTATTTTTAGTCGCATATCAAGTATCCCGAATAATTTTTTTCTAAGCTCTCTTTACTAATGTTTCCAAATCATTTCCGGCTAATGTGGCCTATATCATGTAAAGGGAATATCATTATTAATCCCACTTGGTAATTTTCATACATAATTTATTTTAATGCATTACGAACTATAGACAAATGATTTATAATCACTTTTAAATGCAATAAATGTGATGAATGAAAGGCATATTGGTAGTATCTCTCTCGGGGAGCTTTTAATCCCTAGAAGGCGAGTCCCCAAGCTGGCGGATAGCGGAAAACCTCCCAGACATGGGTGGTAGGAGGGAAATCATATGCCTCCTGCGAACCAAACAACATTTTGACGAAAATCAGCGTCACGTTGTTTATGGATGATCCCTTACTCAAGAAACGAAATTCCGCCCTATGCTCCGACCTGATTGGCATGAAGTCGGCCAAGTCTGGCCCTTAGATAGGCAACTTATCTCATATATTTTCAGCCTCCTTATCTGGACTAGTGCTCTCTATTTATGACAGTTGCAATTTGCAAAAACATCTGTATTTTTGAAAATTTACAACTTTTCAAGGGCAGTAGAAACTAGTTGGTCACTAGTTCAAGCCAATTCTAGTTGCTATGACAGCCTCTTCAAAAATATACTAGTTTGCTTCACTGTAAACATACCAGTTAGGCACCACTCTACATGTAGCTCAGAATGTTTATGAACAAATTCCAAAATAATATGGTTCTCTGCAGGGGTTAAGTGGGTGTATGCATCTGTGTGGGTGTGTGTGTGTGCCAGTGAGTATCTGTGTGTCTGCTCACCTAGCGTGAACCATCAAAGCTGCACAAATTTAAACCGTAAGTTACTCACATTGCACATTTCAAAGTTCATTTTATGTTGCTCTGGTTTTGGTCGTTTTTAAGGTATACCCTATACCCGCCCTTAAGGCAACGAATCGTAATATATTTATAAAAGTCGTCTATCTTGGGTACTTACTGCTCTAATTTCAGTTTTTGAGCAATGCTCACGCTTTCTCCTCAAAAATGTTTGCCGATTTCTTTCACATTCTCCAAGTTAATATCTTAAAACTCGAAATAGACTTTTTTTCATATTTCGCCTTTGAGGCCCATACGCAGCATGCGAAAATTCCGCACGAAATGTCAAAACTTCATTTAACAAAAAAAATTCCCTTTTTTGGGATAATGAGTAAAACTACTTTACAGAAGAGTCACAAAAATTAGGGCCCTAAGATACACTTAAAAATATATACCCTCTCCTTTTTGAATATTGCTCCTGCTTTTTGTACTCAAAGCTTATTATTTAGGGTATACAAAAGTCGTTATGCCTCCAATGTAGCCGTTCTACTTATTATTGCTGCAGTTGTCTCATTTAGCTGCTCCGGCTTTCATTTTGTGTTCCACATTTGCACCCACATAATTTGGATGCATGTGTGTGTGTGGGTGTATGGAATTCTTGGTGCCCCTGGCGGAAATCAAAGTGCAAATGTATTTTGTCAACTGCTCGCAAGTTTCCGCCATTGCGGAAATGCTACAAATATTGTAAGAACGTTACAAATTAATGCATAATTGCATTAGTCACTTCATTTGCACACAAGTGTATCTATGTGTGTGTGTGAGTATCTGTGTGTGTGTGGTTCGTGTCAAAAATTTGTTGCAATTTATTATAGCCTGCGGTTGTGGAAAATTTCCTTGGGTTCTTAATGTCTTAATGTCTTCTGAAATGCTGATAAGTGAGTTGCAAGCGTGTTAAAGGTTTTAGCTCTAATTATGTGCTTGAATTTATAGCATATTAAATATGCTTGCCAGATACAGATACTACTTAGATAAGGGATACAATGGAGCTGTTTAGCTTGCAAGCGACATTAGTTATGGCTTGTAATCTTCAGTAGAGTGTGGCAATAAAATGTAATGACATTGTTGCTCCTTACTGTTTATGTGGAAGCTTGTCTGTTGAAGGTGTGGCAACGCTGTGTACTTATAATAAACTCTCAGTACTGTAATCAAGTGTCGTCCAAAAAATGAATTTTTATATTCAATTTGCGTTCGTGCTCAAAATGGTTTGTATGTTAATGCTTTTTAAATATGGGCAGCCATTTAAGCTAAACAAAACCAATTTTTCGTGAAAGCAATTTCACAGTTTCGTAGGACGAAGTCCACGAAGGATGTTTGTATTAAAACGCAGGTTTGAACCAAAACTTCGGTTCTAATGTCCACCCATCTGCGAAAGTACACCCAACGTTTAGACCGAGTCGGAATTAAGAACGCTAAACTCAATTAAATCTTTGCCAAATCCGTACTTATGGAAAGTCTGTCGAATCCCTTGTTTCCTTACATATCCCATGCTCGCATGCTTTTAAAACATAGAACTTACTTCAAAAATGTAAAAGAACGCCAAATGTTTTAAAAAAGGAGTTTTATATTTTTTTTGGTTTTATTGTTGTGTATGTTTTATTGTTGTGTAAAATCAAACGGATTTTACCCGAGAGCCTCGAGCAACATTCAACATTAAACATATTTTGAAAATCGGCTAATTTACCACTTATGTTATTTTTTTCTTGTATTTATGATTTAATGTTCGCTTGATGCCGTCATATACCCTATAACATGTGGACGATCAAGACGCTTTCAAAGATACCTAATTTGTTAAATAATGAGAAGTGGCTTAGTAGGTACGCAGGAACAGATGAACATTAGGGTGGCCATTTTGTCAACACCTCATGATTTTATTAACACCACCCCCTAAAAAGTTTCCTTTTTACCTTTGACCATCAAATACATTCGGATTGCCTTTAAATTTTACAGGCGCTATATGCAGGTAAAAAGGAAACTTTTTAGTGGGTTGCGTTATTGATATCGACGGTTTAAAAATCCTCCATACCAGCGGCGGCCACCCTAATGAACATACAATATAAAATACAACAACAACATATAATATATGAACACACAACCCTGCTTTTTGCTTCGCCATAGTCGGGTAACAATGCATCCCTCAGGCTATAGGCTATACCTCTTATGAGACCACCCACGACTTATATTATGATATTTCTTGATAATATAATATTTGAACTGGGATTTCCAATCATTTTTAAATCTGGAATCCAGGATTTTTGACAATTTTTGCAAAAGATCGGTAGTTTGGCCTTCGCCTTATATCAATAATTGTTTTAAAACTAAAAGTCGAAATAGTCGATAAGTGATCTTAAGATATTTTTATTATTTTATTATTAAGAGAACTTTGAAAAAGAGAATTTTAATATCTTTTGATATTTACTTTCTTAAAATTTAAAATTTTACAATTTTTAAAATACAATCAAATTAATGAGCTTTTTTATTGATATCTTTTATGCCCTGTACCTATAGGTACAAAGGGTATAATAGATTTGTGCAATGTACTATATGTAACGGATAGGAGGAGACGTTGCAGACCCAAAATCCTTTATACCAAAATGCTTATCATAACCTCGGGTAGCGATTGAGAAATGTCCGTCAGTCCGTCCGTCTGTATGAACGCCTAGATAGGAGATTATAAGCGCTAGAGACGAAACTTTACCAGATGGTGCGCATATTTCTTCAGAAGATTAAGTTTATTGAATCATATCAATAGCTTTTCCCGTTCCCCCCTGGATGAGTTTCGAGTTCGCATTTCATCTTGCCTATAAACTGCGTTAATATTTGACTCTGACTCTCTCTGAACTTGAAACTTCCCCCCATATATTGTACTTTAAATAACTTCTTTGAAGTAAATTTCGATTTTCATCAAAATCGGTATAAATTCACGGAACGTATAGGTTGCTATATAAAACAGCCAACCGATTTTGATCAAATTTGGCAAAGTGTTTGAGAACTCTATAAAATTTTCGAATGCCAAATTTGGTATCTTTATAAATAAACGAATTATTCATCTAAAACTTTGGGTTTTTAAAACATTTTTAGCTTTTTACAAAATTTCCCGGTATTTCCAAAATTTTTTTCCGATTTTGATAAACAACCACTCATTTTCTTTGTAATCGATCGAACTTTACGAGCCATGAATAAAACTTTACGAACATTTTTTTTTTAAATTTTATAGTAATATAATTATACCCTGTACCGTATGGTACAAAGGGTATATTGTGTTTGTGCAAGCCGAAAATGTATGTAACGTACAGAAGGAGAAGTCGGAGACCCCCCAAAGTTACCTAAAGTATGATCAGAGTGACTAGAGAAGTCGATATACCCATGTTCGTCTGTCCGTCTGTCCGTATGAACGCCTAGATCTCAGAGATGGTAAGAGCTAGAGCAACCAAACTTTCAGATAAGATCCCTCATTAATCCATAGGAGACAAGTTTATTTTATTTTTTTGATATCGGGACTACATTATATAGCTCCCATAGGGGTGTTTCAGAGGACCTCGAAAAAAAGCAAAAGTTTTAGATGGATAATTCGTTTGTTTATGAAGATGTCATAACCAAATTTGGCAATCGGAAGTTTTTTGAAACCCCCAGCACTGACTATATCATATAGCTCCCATAGGGCCAATCGGTCAAAAAAACGCTTTTTGTACAAAATTTGTTGTGTTTCGTTTGTTTGTGAAGATATTGTTACCAAATTTGGAATTCAGAAGATTTTTAGAGATCTTCAAAAGTGTACCAAATTTTATCAAAATCGGTTGACTATATCATATAGCTCCCATAGGGCCGATCGGTCGAAAAAAAGTTTTTGATTAAAAATTCGTCTGTTTTTGGTTTTTTATGAAGGTATCATAATCTAATTTGGCAATCAAATGTATTTTGATGTTCGTAAGCAATTTACAGGATTTTATTGCAAGCAGTGGTACAGGGTATCCCAAAGTCGTCCGCGCCCGACTTTAACGTACGCCATTTTTTTTTTCAAAAATTGGCTTAAAATTACTAAAAATTTCATATGAATGGATAAATAACGACAAAATCGTAAATTTAACAAAAATATGTTTCAAGTGTAATCGATATGTAATTCAATTATCTATAGTTTAGTAAAACAATTATCAAAATCAGTACAGTTCAACCAGAGATATTTGTTTTTAAGTAAAGAGACTTTTTTTTAATTTCGAAAAATGTTTTTTTCAAAATATCTCGAAAACCGTTCCATGAAAAAATTTTTGGACTTCATTTTCGGTTTTTACTACAGAAATGACTAAAACACGTTGAGGATACCAAAACTTTTTTAAATTTGTTAACTTGTGTTATTTATTATTTGCTTTCTTAACTTATTTTCTTTTCAAAAATAGTAACCCCGCCTAACTCACATAAAATCAAAACACTTAAAGTTACAAAAACTTTTTCACAGTGCATTACTTTGATTTCACCTTCACACAATAGCTTGCCGGCCTTCGGCGCTCTCTGTGGCAAACATACGCGCGCTCTCTTTGCTTTGGTCGCTCTATTTTGATTTTCGTGCACCCTTTTTTTCTCACTCTCTCGCAAGCTGAACACAAGGGTGGCTAAGTCTTGAAACAGATGACAAAAGCAACTGTCAAAAAGTGCGTGCGTCTTGCCGCTGCTTCGTTTATTTATACTTTTTTAATTCAAGTCCGTTGCAAACACACCCAAACTGCCACCCGCACTTATATACACACATATGTATGTACATATGTATATGTACATGTATATGTACTGTCAGCTGCTGTTGCAATTTTTGGCACGCAAACTTTACATGCAACTTGTTTGTCTGGCTTCGATTTTTACTAAAGAGCACACATGGATTATAGAGGTCATAATAATAAGTACACCCGTAATAATTGATTTTGCTTACATTTGTTTAAAAATGTTGGCGACTTATAATTTATAAACAAACTTTTTTTTATTCAAAATATTTGTTTTATTTTTTATTGCTTCTTTTAGGCGCACACACGCACTTAAAAATTGCTTTGTGGTTGGTATTACTTATATATTTTTTTTTTATTTTCTATATATTATTTTTAAATGCACTTTGGTGTTTCGTATTATTGTGTTGAGGTTTATTGCTTTACATATTATTAATTATGTTTATAGCAAAAATAGAATTTACACTTAAGTTATTTTTAAATTTATTATTATTTTATATTTATTTGCTTTGTACGCGTCGCGTTCGTTTCGTTTAACAGACAAAGATAGCACTGAAAGCAACTCTCCGACAACGCGACGCTCTCATTGTTGTTGCTCTCTCTTGTTGCGTTTTTTTTTTTTTTTTCATTTTTGAGAGTTTGCTTTTTAGGTTTTCTGCCCGTCAAGTAACTTTTCTTTCCGCTTTATTTTTTTGTGCGTGTGTTTTGGTCTATTCCTTCACTTCCTAGTCAGGCGCTTGCTCTCTCACTCCTGCTCTTTGTAGTGAATAGCAATAGCAGGCAGCTTTTTAGGGGTGGTTTTGGGGCTGTTTTTGAAATATGAATGCTACAAGAGAGCGCGCGCACTTTGAAAGCTTCTGCGCATGTCTGCTGTTATTTTCTCTTTTGCTTTGAGTACTTTTTTTTTTTTTGGAATTCGCTCTGCATGCCGTTAGATGAGTAAATCTCCGAATCTCTGTTTATATGACATGATAAATAAGCATTTGATGAGGCGGTAAAATTATCTGCCGGAAATCTTGCTTGCATGCCTTGAGATATTAGCAAGAATTTTAGTTTTTTTTTTTTATTTATTATTTTTTTTGTAATTGCCCTAATTCAGAACAAAAAAACTCAACAAATACTAAAAATTAAAAAAAAATAAATAAAAATATTTTTATAATAAAATTTATTGAGAAAAATTTTTTTTTTTTTTTTTTTAATACACAAAAAGAGAGGGACTTAGTATGGTGGGTAGGCTTTGCTAGTAATGGCACATTACTAATCTTCTTTCCCCTTAGCTTTCATTGGTTCCAAACGTTTTTTCACAAAGCTGTTTGCAGAAAATACAATCAGAGACGCCAACTACTGCTATCAAAAACAGTGCAAACCGATCAAAAAAATACTGAATAAAAATCTGGTTTAGTTCTTATTTTTTTTTTTTTTATTAATTTTGATAATTTTTTGTATTATTTATATTAGTTTAGAGCATTGCTAGTATTTTAAAGATGGTATAATATATAAAAACAGCATAAATATCCTCTTGACAGATTGTAAATAAATTAATAAAAATAAGAAAAAAATAAAATTTTTGTATTTTATATACTATTGAGTGCGTTATTGTGCCGAGCTTCGACTGGATGGCTCGTATGGCCTTAACTGGAAAATCGTTTTATGTAAAATTAAAAAAAAAAAATTTTTTTTAAATCACAGGAAATATATGCTTAATTGTGTGCAGAGATATTATATATGTGCTGAAGGCATTTCCCCACTAAAACGTTTATTAATTCTTCAATAACTGCCACTGAGAACAGGGGCTTTTTTTTGTAATATCAGAATCAAATATTATGCTGATTTATGAAAAATTAATTTTTATTTTCATTCACTATATGGCTTCTGAAAAAAACTCGATTTTGAAGAAACTTATATAATTCGGTAGAGCAGAGACCTCGACCGATCGACCCTATGCGCGGTATATGATATGTATAAGAACCATTAATTTTCTTCGTTATCGAACACGAGCCAAAAACAAAATGGAAAACATTTTTTAAAATTTACGTTTGAAATTGAATTTTTTCAAAAATTTGCTGAAAATGGAGAAAAATTTCATATGAATGGATAAATAACGACCAAACCGCAAATTTGACAAAAATATGTTCCGTGTGTAATCGATAGGTAATTCAATTATCTACAGTTTGGTAAAATAAGTAAAGCAAAATAAAAAAAAATAAAAAATAATCAAAATCAATTTAGTGCAACCAGAGATATTTGCTTTTAAGTAGACACAGTTTTATTTTAATTTTGAAAAGTGTTTTTTTTTCGATATTTCTCGAAGTCCGTTCCATGAAAAATTTGTTAGACTTGATTTTGGGATTTAGCGTGCCATTTAACTACGGAAACGAGTGAAGCATGTTGAGGATACATTGATACATTGTTGACCATAGGATCACGAAACCTTAACAAGAGATGTGCATTTGAAGGTAAAGTTTTTTTTATGATTATTTAAGGATTTCGCGGACTAAACTTTTATTATCAAAGCAGGTCTATCAGATCTTGGCAGACGTTTTATGTTAGATCGAAAAAAAAAAAATTGTAAAAAAGATGAAGCCATTATACTAATATTTTTAGACACTTTATCCACTTCTACTATAAACTCCAAGAAGTTCCGCTCTATGTAATTATATTAATTTATGTAAAAGTCTAAAGATTTGGTATTCAAACTAATGTAAGCCTTGTAAATAAAAAATATATATTTTGTTTAAATAAATAAAATTCTACCATCTCTATAACTCCTCTCAACGTATTATTTGAAATCTGGCCTAGATATTTAAATTGCTAAAGGGTATCCCTGTGCCGGATAAACTCACGACTGAACCACTTTAAAAAAAAAATTTGAAATATTTAAATTTATACTCCACTGCTTAAATCATTTGTTTGAAAAAAATTGAATTACCTCATTAACAAATTATAATCATAATCTGATGATAAACATTTTCAAAAGATTGATTGACTTGCATACAGTAGCTTTTGTTTTTTTTTTAACAATTTTTTTAGTGCCAAGGCCAACAAATAACAATATACTAAATATTAAAAAAAAACTGCATGTGTCAACTTTTTTTGTTCAATTAAATCATGAATTTATATTAACATATATATTAAAATTAATCGCTTAACCCTTTTTTCACATGCCAGTTTTTGTTGGCCGGAGGCAACATCGTAAAAAAAATATGCAGACAAAAAAACACCGTGCTGTCAAAAAGTATTCATACATAATTCCAAAACAAAGAGCCAGCTGACATAAAGCTCAAAATATTAAAACACACACACGCACACACATGCAGGCTTGTCGTAGAATTTTCCGGTTTATGAGATGGAGATATTTTTGTTTTTCATGCCTTTTACAATTTGTAAGTAATTTGTATGGATTAAACATGAGAAATCATTAATTTTTGTTGTTCTTCGTATTTAGCTTTGCGACGCAACACAAAATCTACATAAATTGTTGTTTTTATGATTATTTTTGTTGTTGTTGTTGTTGGTGTTTGTGTTTCATATGGGATTGCATGCAAATTGATAAGGCCTTGTTATACCCTTTGTAAGCCAAGGAGTGTGGGATATACTCAGTTTAAGAATGTTTTGGGTGCAAGAGGCGGATAAGCAAAAATAGTTCCAGAAAGTATGCAAACCTTTTTTAAATTACAGTGCGTTCAAGAACGAAGTACATTTTGCTTATCCTTTTTAAAGACAAATTATGTACATTTTATTTAATATTTCAGAAGAAATATGTTTTTATTTAAAATTATATACCTATTATTATTACCTATTGGATTATAGCCTTAGTATTAAGTAGGCTAATTGCCAATAAAAAAAAAAAAAAAAAATGATTCAAAATTCTAAATAAAATAACATTAAAAAAACACTAATTGCAAAAAATTAATGCAAGTTTCAGCTGATATTTTATGAAAAATATTTATTAATTAAAAATACCACCACGAACAAAATAGTAACTTCAAAAAAACTATAAGCAAAATATTAATTTAAATGATAATTAACTTATAAATAATTTTTTAATTAAAAATAAAAAAAAATGGAAGTTTCGTTTGGTATTTTATAAAAAATATTTATTTATTAAAAATTTTTTACTAAAAATTAAAAAAAATACATCATTTTAAAAAGCTTTATAGTATATACAATATTAATTTATTATTATTCACGAAAAAGTAAATAATATTAGTTTATTAATAATTTCTCAGATGAAAAGCGACCGCTCAACACTGTAAATAATATTGTTCATATACTAACTTAAGACAATTTGTATATTAAAAGAATTAAGCAATAAATAAATAAAAAATAATAGTTTATTAATATATTATCAATATTTTAAGAAAAGTATTTATTTGCTAAAAATTAAAAAAAGCTAATTTAAAAAACTATACACATAATATTAATTTAAATGTAACTGATATGTGGCATAAAACTAATATATTAACTAAAAATAAAAAAATTTAAGTTTCATTTTGTATTTATAAAAACTATTTATTTATTAAAAAATACAAAAATATAGTAATTTAAAGAAATTACTATTAGTTATAAATATATTATCAATATTTTAAAAAAAGTATTTATTTATTAAAAATTAAAAAAAGCTATTTTAAAAAACTATACACATAATATCAATTTAATATTATGAACGAAATAGTAAATGATATATTGCATAAAAGTAATATATTAATTAAAAATAAAAAAATTTAATTTTAGGAATAAAAACTATTTATTCATTAAAAAATACAAAAAAAAAGTAATTTAAAGAAATTACTATTAATTATAAATATATTATCAATATTTAAAAAATATTTATTTATTAAAAATTAAAAAAAAAGGTAATTTAAAAAACTATACACATAATATTAATTTAATATTATGCACGAAATAGTAAATAATATATTGCATAAAAGTAACATATTAATTAAAAATAAAAAAAATTAAGTTTCATTTTTTATTTATGAAACTATTTATTTATTTAAAAATACAAAAAAATAGTTATTTAAAGAAACTATATATATGAAAAGGTAAATGTTATGCTACATAAAAATATATTAAATAATAATTCGTTTGATATTTCATGAAAATATTTCTTATTTAAAATTAGAAAAGCCAAAATAGTAAATGAATAAAACTATAAACAAATTACTCACGAAATATTAAATTATATATAACATATAATTAATTAATTAATTAATAATTAAAAATAATGCAAGTTTCATTTGATATCTTATGAAAAATATTTAGTTATTAGCAAGAACAAAAACAAAATATAAATTTAAAAAACTAGTACATAATATTATGGTATATTACAAACAAGTAATTACTAAACAATAAAAAAATATTTACAAAATATTAATAAAAATATGTATTAAAAAAAACATTAACTTAACAAAAAATGTGTATGCTAAATAGTCAATAAAATGTCCCTCGAACCTTGTATTCAACCTGTCTTTAAAAATTTGGAGTCAAGAACTCTATATTACAAACAAGTAATTACTTAACAAAAAAAACATTAACTTAAAAAAAAATATATATACTAAATATTCAAAAAAAGTCTTTCGTATCTTGAATTCGACCTGTCTTTAAAAATTTGGAGTCAAGAACTCTATTGTAAAAACAAGTAATTACTAAACAATAAAAAAAATATCTACAAAATATTAATAAAAAAATGTATCAAAAAAAAATTAGCTTAAAAAAAAAATATATTTACTAAACAGTCAAAAAAATGTCTTTCGAACCTTGAACTCGACCTGTCTTTAAAAATTTGGAGGCAAGAACTCTACCAAATTTTTCGTTTGTTAAAAATTTTGAGATTTTGAATGAAACAATTTTTTCTGGGATAATAAAATAAAATACGTTTAAAAGAATTTACAATCAACAACTCTTTATTACAAGTAATTAATAAACAACAAAAAAAATATTTACAAAAAAATACTAAAAAAATTAATAAAAAAAAAATTAGCTTAAAAAACATTAACTTAAAAAAATATACCTTAAAACCTTAAAAATAATAATAATAAAGAGTATAATGAAAAAAAAAAATTCCATATTCCATATTTGAAAAATGTATTTCTCAGTTTTTAGGGATAAAACAAAAATCCTCTAGATTTTAAGTATTTGTAATCTTTTTTTTCTTAGTCCTAAAATATTGTTTAATTTTGGTTTTCGAATAAAAGTTCTTCGAAAGTACAGTGTATTATATAGTCGTGTTATCCCGACTTAGTCCGGCCCACTTATTCTTCCTGCTTATGACTTTTATTCCTTGATGGCACTGTGAATAAGCTGCAAAATTCGTGTGGGTTAAATATTTGGATGTGGGCTGAGAAGCTAAAAAGCTGTTGATTTTGCTCTTGTTGTTTTTGTTGTTGCTTATAACGATTATAATCTTGATAATGATGTTGCTCTTTGTATTTATTTTCAGCTAAATCCTTGGAAACTTTGTTTGTCCTGGAATTCATGCAATTATTATTCATTATTTTTGTACAAGTGCAATTTATCAAGTGAGTAAATGAGCACTTGGTAATAGATATTCTATTTTTGGACTTAGTTGAAGATATGCAGTACAATTTGAGTGGGAAGTTAAATAACTTATTCCATTAGGCTTAGGCTCTACTTAATTTCATGTTAGATTTGAATGTATTTGATAAAAGAAAATAATATAACTAGAAAATATTTAGTTACAGCAAAAGAGGAAAAACATCAAGGTTCAAGTTTATTTAAATTTAATTACATTAATGGTATTTTAGATATTTTTTAGATTACATGCAGCTATTTGGGTGCTGCCAACTCAACAAAAGCTCAAAACACAAGAGTCAGGCTATGCTTCCGATTCTTTATTGAAAGGCAGTAAACGATAACAATGCGGATGAATCTTAAAACTTGTTTCTTGTACAATTATGACTTATTAATGGCAATTGAAACAACTTGTTCAACTAACTTAATAAAAGCTGTTGTTTTTTTGGACATCTATCACAAAGCCAAAAGCACTCCCTCAATAAACGTGTTCCACTGAGGAGGCACTTCCTCATGAACTCGTGTAATTGCAATATTATGTTAGACTCGTAAAATAGCAAAAGTGCGCTCACATTTTTTAGTAGTATTTGTTCGAAATGGAGGCGCCTCGGCGCACACGTAATGCATGAGAAACTGAAACTGCGAAAAACTAGGAAAACGGGTTAATAATGCCATAAAAGAAACAACGCCAACAACAGTAAGAAACAACGACAAGAAGATGATGATGATGAAGAAGAAGAAGCATAAAGACGACACTTTCGTGACTGGCCCATAGCAGCATGTCAGTATACTGACTATGCTCAGTATGCATTACTGTTAGTTTCTTTGCTTTTGTTGCAAACAGTGGCGTAGATAGTTTTTCATATGGATAGGGATTACAAATTTAGTTTGTATTACATTTACTGAATTTTCTTTCGAAAGTTTTATTTTTCATCAGAACAATATTTACAGAAAATTTTGAAGTCTTTAATGAGAAATAAAACTTTTCATTTACTTAATATTTTAAACTATTTTGTTAATTTTAAATCATATTATCATAGTGAGTTGAAGATCATAAAATGCTCTACAAAAATGATCTATATTCTATATTCTATATTCTATATTCTATATTCTATATTCTATATTCTATATTCTATATTCTATATTCTATATTCTATATTCTATATTCTATATTCTATATTCTATATTCTATATTCTATATTCTATATTCTATATTCTATATTCTATATTCTATATTCTATATTCTATATTCTATATTCTATATTCTATATTCTATATTCTATATTCTATATTCTATATTCTATATTCTATATTCTATATTCTATATTCTATATTCTATATTCTATATTCTATATTCTATATTCTATATTCTATATTCTATATTCTATATTCTATATTCTATATTCTATATTCTATATTCTATATTCTATATTCTATATTCTATATTCTATATTCTATATTCTATATTCTATATTCTATATTCTATATTCTATATTCTATATTCTATATTCTATATTCTATATTCTATATTCTATATTCTATATTCTATATTCTATATTCTATATTCTATATTCTATATTCTATATTCTATATTCTATATTCTATATTCTATATTCTAAATTATATTTCATAAATCCCGAAAAATATTTAAACCAACATACATAGAATTTCCCAAAAAAATTTTATTAGTTGAACAAATGGCGAAATATATGTAATTATTTTTTCATAAAGTATGTAAAACTCAAATTAACTCAAACTCCCGAAACATGAATAAACCAATTCCTTACAATCAATTTTTATAAATTTTAAATCGTTAAATTAATTTATTTTATTTAATTATAATTTTTGTCCATTTCTTCTTTTTAAGTTACAAAATCTATCAAGAATTCGGAACATGTACAAATTTGAATTTGAATTATATGTGTAGACATACACGTTTGCATTTACTTCCGTAATAATTTTCTTTAGTGCATGGGGGTTTGCCCTACTTAACTTACCCTTTTGCCTACACCACTGCCTATCGTTGTTATAGTTGTTGCTAGCGGAAAGTGAAAGGCAAGCAGCTTGTAAATGCAACAATGCAACGCGACATGCCATGGAATTAGTGTTATCACAAGTGGCAACAACGACAACAATGACAAAAACAACGACAACTACAACAACTCTAACAATTTCAAACTTTAAGCAGGTTCAATGACATGCGAAACGTTTGCCAACATAATATGGAACACAACAACAACAACTGCAACAACAACTCCAACAACAACAACAACTGCTACAACAACCAAAGACAACAACTTGCTTTGACATGCTAATAAATTTTCATAATAATATTTCTTACTTTTATATTTTTGCAACTTGTAATTAATATGGATGACAAAAACAACAACACCAACTGACAGATGCAGCAACATAATTCTTTATGTCGTTGTTGTTGTTGTTGATAATGTTGTTGCTGTCACTGTTACACGCATGTAAATGCCATATTGTGTTTGTTTTTTTTTTGAGTTATTTATATATTCATCAGTTTCAATCCATCTCGTTCCAAGTAATTCATCAAGCGCATTAAAACCCATCATGTTGCGGTTGTAAAAGATTTTAACATGAAAATTGAAAAATAAGTAGTGGGACGATTACAGTGGGGACAACGCGAATAGAATATACCCTGTAATTTGCTTACTTTAAGGCAGTATTAGAATACTAGCTTGAGGTGATCCCAAAAGTTTACTGGGAGACTCCGCTACCTGCTCGCTTTGATTGCCAACCCCCGAACGTCAACTTTATTCATTTCCCGACATTATAATATTTACCCTAATTTTTATAGTAAATACCTATACGATGGAGAATACTATAGTCGTGCCTGCCTGATTCTAAAATACCCTGTAATATCACAACTTCAAGAATCGAAGAAGATTCTTCGCAAGATTTTCAATCCCATCTACGTTGGCGAAGATTATTGATGGAACGATGAACTTTATGAGCTATATGGCGATATTGACCTATTGAAGAAAATATCGTTAAAAAGTTCACCCACCGGGCTTGTGACGCGGATTGGTCCCTATCTATCTTTTTTCCTCGTTCTATTTCTCAATATTTAATATAATTTTTTTTTTTATATTTTAAGATCAACTATACTTACTATAATAGACGAGATTAGTTAGGATTGTATAGGCCAGTTAGGAAGAAGAGGCAGAATTGGTACCCGGTTTTCTTGGCTACTTTTGTGTCTCTCATTGGAATATATTTTTATATGGGGTAAGTCCCAAAACGCACAGCTCTGTTCAAAGTCCAAGGGGACTTCGCTGTTTATATCAGCTTACTGACCAAGAGATACCACGTGAAGATTGTACATTAACTTGGTTATGGCTGAGTAAATATCACACAAGTGACACAAAACTTTACGGTAACCCAGGATTCTCCGGTCATGTTGTTCGAATGTAGCAAGAAGCTCCAGCGAGTAAGGCTTTCAAAGGGAAGACCATGCATCCGTTGAAAGGACCAGATAGAAAGCATACTAGCTACCTTTGAAATCACGGAGTAGAGAAGGCGTGCGCGAAGCAGAGACGATTTACGTCATAGCAACCCGTTGTCGGGTTTCGGACCAGTTAAGAAGAAGAATCTGAAACTAGAGAGCACAATTGGCCATTGCATCTAGAAAATCATTATTTGATTGTGTCCAATATGAGAATATATACCGATTAGCTTCTTCATAACTTTTCAAATAGCTTCTTCTTCTTCTTAAATTAAATATTCAAATTTTTGGCTATGACTCCCCAAGTTCCCAATAGACTTAGATAGTCTTTACAACTATGGAGGGCTAATACAAATAGAAGCTTTGCGCTGAATTTTGCACTTGCAAAGTAGAAAGTTCGGGAGTCTATAGAAAAAAAAACTGTTGAGGGGGTCTAAGCTGTTGAATTACCAAAAATAAAAAGAATTCTTTTATCTAGTCTATCAGAATCAAAATTCCCATTTTTGAGCTACCAAACGATGTTTTTTTTAAAAAAAAGCGGAGATTTAAAATTGATACAACATTATTTGACCTTATATGGTGTCTAATATGCCAAATTTTCCGGTATTGGCCTTGGGGGAACTAAACTTCAGAGGATACACTTATTTTAATAAACTCTCAGTTTTCTAGCTCCTCTAGTTTGAGATATCTTTTCTCCAAACTGACAGACAGACGAACGTACGAGTTAAGAGATATTAATATTTCGACTCGGATTTTCATGTTGATCACGAATACCCTATATTTTCTGGTATTCGATTCAGATTGCTTTTTGTCGATTTAAAAATGTAGTTTATCGTTAACCCTAAACTTTTATAGTTTTTCCCAAGGCCTACTGTAGATATTTCACGACAAAGTGAATTGGTAAATCGAAAAGTTGGAATCGGAATACGGAACAGGCATATAAAGGTTGTTTTTTTAAGCACGTCCGAATTTTAAAACTTAAATAAAACACAGAAAAATTAATATAATGATCACAAATATGATTTTATTAGAAAGATAATTTCTTATCATTTAATATTTGAGAATGATCTCTGGCATGTGACCACCACGAAGCGCATCCTGTCAGTCCAATTTTTGACCCCACTTTCGATCATTTGGGGCCGTATTTTAGTAATGACACGTTCAATGTTGGTTTCCAAATCGTCAATTGTTTCTGGCTTGTCTGCATAAACCAATGACTTGACGTGTCCCCAAAGAAAATAATCTAAAGGGGTTAAATCACACGACCGCAGAGGCCAGTTGGTAGGCTTTCAGTAAATCAATGGTTGCGGTCGCCGTAGCGCCCTCCTGTTGAAACCAGAACTCTGCGACATCGATGTCACGTAAAGGAAACAAATATTTGTCGATCATCGTCCTGTATCGATAACCATTGACGGTGACAGGTTGCACGCTGGCGAATCGATAAATTTGAATTTTCCTCTAAACTAGCCTCTACAACAGCGATATTTTCTTCGGACCGTACTGTTCTCATTCTGGTTGGTGGTCGGACATCGTGGAATGTTAAATAAATTCGAACATGCTCAAGAACACGACGAATATCACGTTCTGATGGACGATTATTCGGTACATAAATTGTACGAAGAGCTCTATAAATTCTTACAAGGGAACACTAATTTTGATTAAAAATCTCGAAGATTTGATGACGTTGTTGTGGTGTAAATCTTTTCATGATGAATTGTTAGGTCTTACTGAATAAAACGACATTGACATTTATCAAAAGTGACAAATGGTTTCAGAGATGTCCATTTCGGAAAACACCCTTTATATAACGACAAAAATTAGTGAAGGTGCCCACTTTTTCGGTCGACCTCTTCGCTTTCTATGATTTTTTCATATATATGTGATAAAGCTACTAGCTACGCAAATTTTTATTTCAAAATTCCGATTTTTCATTTTTGACTTTTCTTTCAAAAGAAAGCCTTATCTCCTAAGCAAATAAAAATATCTATACAAATTTTGTTTTCAATGAAAGATAAAATTTTAAATATGAATTAAATTAAATTTAACAAATTTGGTAGTACAAATGCGATATTTTTTTTTAATTCTTTAAAAAAATTTTTTTTTTTATAGTTTTTAACAATTTTTTTTTTATTTTAAAATTTAAAATTGATCCCCCACAACGAAAAAAAAAAAATAAGTTACCCCATAATTGAGGAAATTATGCTTATTTTAGTGATGGCACCTCCACGAACTTGTTAAACCTTTGTACTTTCGGTGTAGGGTATAAAAATGAGAATAAAAAATCTCAGTAGATTTTCATTTAAAATTTCTGCAATAAAGTGCATGTTAAGTTGGTTATGGGCTTTGCAGTGCTTAATGAATTTTTTAACCATTGCCAATAACTTCTTATGGATACTTTACGTGGTCCTGCTCTTATCCTCGGATTTCCATTTCAAATTCGATTCGAAAAAAGCAAAATTTCCCTTTGGCTCCATTGACGTCATCATTAGAGTATCCCAGTTTCAGCTGTTTGGCTAAATAAAGACTTTGAAAACTTATTCATACCGATAGTCCAACAAAGACCGATGACCATTGTCATTCATAATGCAAAAATAATTGCAAAGTAATGCCATAATTGCTACTCATATTTAATACATAAAAAAAAAGAAACTAAAAAAATCAAAAGAAATCTGTGAGAGGCCAAAGCTATCAAGAAAATATTATAGTTTACAAATAATTGGTACAAGTTTGTTATCATTATATTTATTATAAACGATATTGGCATTTCAATGGCTTGCAATTTGTTGCCAATTTCTGGATACTTGACAACTTTTGCCTGGCACACAAATTGACGCCGTTTTTGCCGCCTGACTTATTGGCAACAAATTATGCTTGCAACAATTGTTGCAAAAGCGAAAAGGGCGCACTTTGTTCGACTCGTTAACATGGCCATAATGCCGCCGCTCTGCTGCCATTTTATTTATATTACTTAGAGTGCACAATAACTGCACATTATAATTTACAGCTACAGCAGCAGACGGGAATTGATTTATGACAAGTCACGTACTCAAAGGAAAACCCCATTCCGCGTAGTCTACGCAGTCAAGGAAGCTTCCCGGGATTCGCCATAGTGTTGGCTAATGGAGATGTGAGCGTGACATAAGCACCAAAAAAGCGTGAATTGCTTAAAAAAAAGAAAAAAAAAATGGAAAAGGTGCATAATTTATAGTGTGTAAATTATGTTGGGGGATTATTGAGAGACAAATTTTGAGTATACTTAAGGTTGAGAGTATGTTGAGTATGGTAGAGATTAAGTGCATAGTGTTGCATAATTTTGTTGGAAAGCGCTTCGAGTTGAATTCGAAAATTTTTTCAGATGCATTGATAACCTATAACACAGGTCTACAAATACCGGAGTCATGTCAGTTGTTGCAAAGCTAAGGGTCATTTCCGAAGTAACTTGCTGCGTAGAGACCGAGTCCGGGGTCAGAATTGGCACATCACGTCTGGATTTTGAGATATTTGAGGTTATGTATCCGAAAAGCGGCGTTTTTTCCTACTTTTGAGGTTATGTACAGGGTGCAAAAGTTTTTTGTGGTCTGCGTTCGCTGAGAACGAATATGAAGTCAGAAAAATAAACCCCCCAAGTGAAAATTTTTAAAACAGAAATTACACAGTAAAAAAATTATTGTCTCAAAGGCTTAATGCAAATGCAAATGACGTCGAAGGGATAATTTCGTAACTTCGAATAAATAACTTTGCGAAAAAAAATCGTAATTGATCTCTTGAACTCTTAGTACATAACCTCAAATATCTCAAAATCTTGATGTGATGGGCCAATTCTGAACCCGTATTTGGATTCTTCGCAGCAAATTACTTCGGAAATGACCCTTAGCTTTCCAAGAACTAAACCATGTTGACCTGTGCAATAGAAAATGAGTGATATAATAAAAGGAAAACGCAATGCAGAACAGTCAGGGCTAATTAATGTAACATATATCCTAAAAACGCGCCACATCTCAAAATGCTAGGGCACAAAAACTGACTTGATCTTAAAGCTTGATCTAAAATACTAAAAAAATATTATTCTTCCGTGCTCCGAAATGATTAAATACTCGAATAAAATATTCGGATTCGATTTGAAGCCACATGTTTGATGCTCCCAATTTCACCACAACGAATTTTGTACTTGGCTTCAAATCGAATGTTTTATTGCGAAAAAAATTAAAACAAATTGTGACAAAATAGGTTCAAAAGCTCACGTAATTTAAACTGAAATAATTTTTTTTTAAATATTCTTTGATATTCTCAGATTATATTTGTGCCAATTTAGTTAAGTAAGATAATTATTTTTTGTATTTTTTTGGGAATCAAAAAATTTCACGCATAACTCAAAATGAATTTTTGGCATAAAATGGTTTCGATAAATGATTAAACCATGTGCGGATCTAGAATTTGGTCTTGGCGGGCTCTTCACTTCAAAGTATATATATATCAGAGCTCGCAGAAGACTTTGAACCCATTTTTCAAACTTGTGGGGGGGGGGGGGGGGGGGCTTCAGGACCCGAAAATCCTCCCTGGATCCGCCACTGGATTAAACTAAGAAAATAATATTCAGTTAAAATATGAAAGGTGCCTCTTGGTAGAAATAGTGTTATTATATTAATATTATTGCTGTGATTAAAAAAGTTCCACCAATATTTTAATCAAACGATATGAAGTTATCGAAAGGTTCAGAGCTAAGGCAAATATCACGGCTTACCATTGGGAAATATCAGATATCGACAAAAAAATAAAGTGAAATTAAATGAAATAAAATTTGTTCGCTTTCGTTTTTCGATTCACGGAGCACAGCTGAGTAAAACTTTTTTTTTAAAGTCAAAATAACATTTTTGAAAAATTGGGTGTGTCTGAATCCAGTCAGCGTTTTTTTTTTCTGCCATGTTTTGCAATTTGTCACAAATATAAAAAATAAATTTTAAAATTTTTTTGGGTTAAGCCATCAATTCCATCTTTAAGCAATTTAATATTTAAAACTTTTGCAAAAATTTATTTAGTTTGACGACTATTCCATTTCAAAAACGAACAGGTAAATTTTTGATAAGGAAAGTAATAATTTATTTTCTTTTGTATTTTTCATAATAAATAATAATCCGCATTATCTTAAAATTTTTTATATTTTTTTACGTCTGGCTGAAAAAAGCATAAGCAATTGAAAAATCTTCTAACGAACTATGAAGATATCAGAAATGAAACACAAGTAAACAAGTAACAAAAAAAAAAGAAATTTTTCAACCAACAATTTTTTTCTGAAAAAAGTTTAACGAATTTATCCTTATCCGTATTATCCGTATTGTGCATTCGTGGTTAAAAAATTCTCAGTCAAATGGGAAATTATCTTAACAAATTGGAGATACAATAATAAATCCCAAGTAAAAAAAAAATCTTCTCCATTTGAGATATCATGACCCCTAAACATGTCTCCGAAAACTTCGTTATTTCAGCGCCCTATCTTTGACAATGGCCTCATTGTGGTCATAAATGTTGCGATTTTTACCCAAAATTTTAAGTTTTTGGATCTCGAATTGTCTTTTATATCGGAATTCATACGCATCTTGCCAATACTCTAAAATAGTATTTTTTAATCGCTACTTTTCTGAAAAGAAATTTAGTAATATTTCTTTAATTATGTCTCAAAAAAAATTCAAAACAACCTTCGGATGTTTTAGAAGCCCTAAAATTCTAAACGCACATTACCTTCATATGCAATCAACTTTTTCTTTTTATTTTAAATTTATTCAAACACATGTATTCATATAGTATATAGATTTGCATACGACACAGTTCATTGTTTTTATGTATGTAAATATTATTTAGTTTTTTAGCTCGAGGTAAACTAATTAATTAAGCATGTCACGAGCGTTAAAAATAAAACAAAAGTTTTATCCTCTCTAATCAAAGGAACACGGAAACAAAGCAACTGCAATGTCTCGCCACAAAAGGAAAAAAAAAAAATAAATAAAAAGAGAGTAAAAAGCACGACAATGAGAACAATTGTGCATAGTAGTAATGTTAACTTTAATTAAATTTTACTGTGCCAGCGAACTTTGCTTTTGTCTCTCAAAATACAACTGGAACAAGCTGCTTTCCATTGTATAGTTTTTTTTTTTTGAAATTAAATAGTTTTCACTTAATAAAGAAATTGAGTTGCATAATATCACATTAGTTGATATGAAGTTACGTGTTAAGGTTAATTTAATTATTCAATTTGAAAAAGTTTAGTCTTTATCTGATACGTTAAATTAATTCAATAGCCATTAAAATTACATTTTAAACTTTAGTTAACAACTTGATATAAGTTTATAAAAAGTTACTTTTTAAAAATGTTTAAAAAAGAGTGAACATAAAATTTAAATTGGAAATTCTTTTCTTTGAATATTTCAAAACATAACATCACACAAAATGCTTGAGTGAAGCGAATTTTCGGCAAGCATAGCGAGTGCACTAGAATGTTTTGATTTTTGGCGCAGCAAACATAATATTAAGCCATACACAGACGCAAGCTTTTTGTTTGTTTGTGTTTGTCAAAAAAACCAACACCAAAATCATTGCAACAATCGTTCTACTATGCCTGAAATATTCTATTTCAGTTTGGTTCTAGCTCAGTTTGTCTCTAGTTCAGTTTGGTTCTACTTCCATTTTGTTCTACTTCAGGATTGTTGTGTTTCACTTTTGTTTTGATGTTCTATTGCTTGTTGTTAACCAAGCACTTACTATATCATATAACTCCCAAAGGACCGATCGATCAATAAAAAGTTTTTAGGGCATAACTCGGTTGTTTTTAAAGATATCGAAAGTCTGAAGTCTTTTAGTGTTTCGGTTGATTATATCATATAGCCCCCATAGGACCAATCGGTCAAAAAAACGTGTTTATTGTTAAAAATATCGTAACCAAATTTGGCAAAGATATTTCTTTAAGAGTTCTTAAGCAATATATCGGATTTGATTGCAATGTGGTAATTACCTAATTTAACGTACGCCATCTTTTTTATTAAATACATTTTCTCAAAGCTTCTCAAAGTATCGTTGAAAAAAATCACTTTTCAAACACTCGCTGAATTTTGCGTGGTTAATATTGGCTAGTACCTCCATTACATAAATGAAAATCATCAAAATCGAAAAGGTCGATCTAAAAAGTGTCTCGTTTCACTTATTTTTGCCGATTTCTTTTTGTGCTACTTACCATAAACGCGCTTATATTTATATTCTTTACATACATATCCATTTTTTCCATTCACCAATAATACGAAAATTTAAAATATTACCAAAAAAGTGGATAAGTTATGATAGTTAAGATATGAAAAATAAAATAAGTTTTACTTGAAAAATTTAAATTTTTTCTTTATCATCTAAGCATTATGATAAGGACTAAGGACTATGTAGTCTATGTGTGACTCCCCCCAGGGGTCAACCGGTTCAACCTAACCCTACCTAAGCATTTTAACAAAAAATATGTTTATAGTTTTTATACTTTGTTAAAAATTTTCAAAAAAAACTCGAAAAATTATTTTTTACTATAGAACATTTTGGATTTATGAGTTCAACATAGTTAAACGCATTTTTTTAAGCATAACTAAATTTAATAAGCTTCAAAACCCTTTGTTTACAACTTTTCTAAAATATATTAAATATGCTCCTGAAATACTTTTCTCACCAAAACACACGTTTAATATGTTTCTAGGGCTTACCTTATCAAAAGTAAACCAAAAATATGCACCTTCGCAAAAACTGCAAAGATATTTTGGCAACATTTTGTAAAGTTTTAATGAAATTTTTTGTTGTTGTATGAAAATTTCATAGCCATGACTATCGCACTTTTGCAAGTTGAGGGAAAACTTGGCTTGGTCAGCATTTTGGTCTGGCTGACAATGACAAGCGCCTGTTGCTATGCAAATGAAAAATTTCCATACCCGCATAGTGGAAATATTTTGTTCCAAAATTAGAAAACTGAGCATGATATGTAACCAGGCAGCAAAACAGCTGTCATATCAACTATGTATGTATTATGTGTATATAAGTTTTTATATAATATGAAGTGCAGTAAATGAATTTTGCATAATTCAACAGAGTTCTTGACTTTCTCCATGTACCTACATTAGGTGGCTTTTACGGGCTTATAAAGTGAGTGAGTAAATATGTTTTTGTGATAAATAATTAAATGCAAATTAGATGTGTATATGTATATGTCAGAAATAAATTCAGAGCCAGACTTTGAAATGTGTGCAAATAATTACAAGCGATTTATCTAAAAGCTAAAGACATATTATTATTTTTATGCTTGGCTAACTGTAAAATATTATGTAAATTTTCTAATTACAAGCGATGACATTTAATATGAGATAAATATGTTTATTGGTGTATGTGGGGGTATATACATATGTATTACGCATATGGCTAGACTGGATATAAAATAAAAATGGCATGTGTTAAAGACGGTTGTGATGTTGTAGAGGGTCATCAATCTTGAGGGTTTTTTTTTCAATAAGGTTTTTTTTGATAAACCACGCGGGAGTACTGTCAAGTTGCAATGTGTTTTTTGTTCATTGCCATTTCATCATGGAAAACCTTACACTCGAACAACGTTTACAAATCGTACAATTATATTACGAAAATTCGCGTTCTGTAAGGAATATTTTTCGCGCGCTTAGGCCATTTTATGGTCGCCATAATCGACCTACTGAGACCACTATTCGCCATACCATCAACAAATTTGAGACCCAATATTCATTATTGGATGACACTCGACCGAATAGACCTCGTCCAGCGCGTAGTTTATCGGTCGGTGGTATCATCGGTCCATATTACTTCAAAAATTACGCTGGTTAGACCGTAACCGTCAATGGCGATCGTTATCGCACCATGATAACGAATTATTTTCTACCTGAAATTGAAGCCCGAGATCTCGACGACATTTGGTTTCAACAAGACGGTGCTACTTGCCACACAGCCCGTGAAACAATGGGCATATTGAGGAACCAATTCGGTGAACAATTAATTTCACGCTCCGGACCGGTGAATTGGTCACCAAGATCGTGTGATATCACACCGTTAGACTTTTTCCTTTGGCGCTACGTAAAGTCTAAAGTGTTTGTGGATAATCCAGTTACGATTGAAACAGTAGAGGCCAACATTACCCGTGTTATTCGCGAGATACCGCCGATATTGCTCGAACTAGTCATCGAAAATTGGAACCTCCGCTTGGACGAGCTACGGCGCAATTCCGGCCAACATTTGAAAGGGATTATTTTTAAAAAGTGAATGGCAAGAACGGTTCTTTCTATTGATAATAAAGATTTTCCGATTCATTTGAAATTTTTGTGTTTTTTTTTTTTTTTTTTTAAAAAAACCTCAAGATTGATGACCCTTTATAAGTGCCAACTTTGGAATATATAGTTTACCAGAGATGGTATTGGTTTAGGTTACCCGCAGCAGTCGCAAGTACAAGCCAGGACGTAAATGGAAATTCGGAAATTTCACGTGACCTGAAGTTACGTCTGGTTCTGAGTAGTATTTTTTAAAGCACCTACATTTTGCTTATAAACTGAAATTCTGCGTTTATTTATACTATATTCGGTTTAGAAGCTCCATTTTAATCTTGATCTTGTTACCTCCAAAAACACTATAATTGATACTCGAGACGTTAGAGAACCGAAGAGTACAAATTTCGATATTCTTTTGTATAGTTTATAGCTATATTTCCCATCAATTTTTCTATTTTTTATGAAAATATTATCATCTAAAATTGTAATGTAATAACTATTCAATATTTTTCAATTTCACATGAGCATATTTCTTGTTCCATACATTTTAAAGCGTGACTCTTGACTAGTCGAGTTTTATAAGTTATTAGGTTTTATTTTTTAGGGTGGGCCATCTGTTGGTTGGTTTGTTAATAGCATTTTATTTGTATATTTTCCAACAAAATTGGACAAATGTAAATACCAAATCCAAGTTTGAAACCACTCAATTATGTATGAAAAAAATTATATCGCCCAAATGGCCACTGCGGCTGGCTGTAAAGGCCCGTATGCAAACATCGTAATTTTTGATGACTTTTTTTTTGAAGAAAACTCACCTGGCTGTTCTCCCATCCATTGAACGGATAAGCGTGTAAATGCAGATCCACATGCAAAATAACTGTTGTTTCCGGAGACTCTCAAAACTGGCCACAAGTATATTTTTTTCAGAGAACGACCATTTTCATGGTACGCCTGTAACCAGACCCGTCGAGAGGGTGGGAAGGGATGGAGGGATTCCGCACGGGCCCGGTGTAATTACTGTCGTGAGTCAAGCTAAATGTGTAAAAGAGGGGCCGGTATATTTTCCCCCCGGACCCGTATTTTTTCTCTACGGCCCTGCCTGTACCACTATTATATTTAGTTTCGCATGACGTAAAATATGACCTATAACCAGCAGCCCATCCAGAGGCTTCAAACGATACCTCATTTCTCAAATTATGATAAGCGGTTTAGAAGTTACGTGGGAACAGATGAACATACCAACATACATACCGGTCAAAATTACAAGCCGTTTTTTTGTTTTACGGTGAAACCCGTTTACGGAGACGGGTAAAAAATTAAGTATTAAGATGAACTTAACTTTATGGTTGACATTCGCATCGACTTTTCATAAAAAAGTATTAAGTAAATTTCATTGCATTGTCATATTTTTTTTTTTTTATATAGTTAGGTTCTCTCACAACAGAGAGTGGGTACTGCGACCTCAAGATCTATTGTACCTTACCCATTCTTTTAGGACAAAAGACCATCTGCCTCCCTTATGAAGAGCAGTAAGTCTTTCGTTGGGATTCGGCGTAGCTGAAACGGGGTGATCCGTTCAGCTCCCAAATGTGTGACTCTGTCCCACACTATTGCTGGACAGTCACACAAGATGTGTTTGGTCGTCTCGTCGTCTTCAAAACAAAGCCTGCACTCTGAGGAGTCCGATAGACCCATTTTTGTAAGTGATAACTTACAGTATGGTGCCCAGACAAGTAGGCTACCAGGAACCTTAGGTCTGCTCTACCAAGACCTATAGTTCGGTTTGCATCCGAAGGTGAGACAAGCACTTTTGCCTGTCTTAAATTCGGTAAAGAGAACCAATAACTCCTATGTTCACTTAAGGCCCATTTGTTGACCATAGTTTTCATTGTCGACCAGCTGATGCCACAGAAGGGCGCGGGGCAAGTGGTGGGCGAAGAGGAGCCCAGTCTTGCGAGCTCATCAGCTGTCGAATTACCTTCCACTCCTGAATGTCCAGGAACCCAACAGAGTGTGACTCTGTTATTGGAGGACAGGAGTTGGATTTTGTTCACGCATTCCCTAACCAGCTTGGAGGAGATTCTCCACGAGGACAATGCGCTGATAGCGGCCTGGCTATCTGTAAATATGTAAATGTTAGCACCCCTAGTACCTTTAAGGAGGATACTGTGGGCGCAGACCTCTAAGGCGTGAATCTCTGCTTGAAAGACACTGGGCCAGGTACCCATTGCAATAGAGATTCTGGTGTTGGGTCCGACAACTCCAGCACCTACACCCTGTTCCTGTTCTGCATTGTAATATAATAAAGGATCTTCATATTATTTTATTTTTTATTAGTTGTTTTTTAAATTTTTGATATTGAGAGCTTCACCAAACTTATATTAATATCAGTTGCTGTAAATTTGGCACATTTACAAATTGAATCTAACTTTATTCGTATTCCAGACTATTCGTATGCGAAATGATTCTTCCAAAATATGTTCTCTTTCACAATATTGCCAAAAAATGCATCTCTTTTCAATAAAGTGTTTTATCTTCTTGTCATGATCATCGCCAACATTTAGTTTTCGGTTCGAATAAAAAGAAACTAATATAGAAGCAATCGCCAAGTGATGCTAGCAGGGGGCGAAACCATCTATTATTAATTAATACGAATTCTTTGCGGTGTTGTGTACGAAAAGAGTACATTTTGTGGGTAGATTAAATAGATTTAAGGTATACGAGATGGAAAATAAAGTAAACAAATTTTTTTATATTTTTTTCGTATCCCAGGTTTAAGGATTCATGCTGATAAAAGAGAATATCTTTATTACTTTTAGGATCCTTGTTACATGCATTAGCATGAATTTAATGTACTCTATTACTCTAAAAATAACAAGCCTAAAAATCAACAAATAATTTCCTGCTTTAGAAATTTAAATTTTATTGGCATTAAATTTTGTTTCCTATTTCCGGCCAAATTTTTGTTTAGCTGCTGTTGCAGGATATCATGACATTTTCCTGTGTGTGGCTGTGTGTGTATGCGGTGTGCGTGTGTGGAAAATTTGTTTGTTGTACAAATTATTAAATTCATTTGCATATAGACAACAATTTTCTAAATTTAGCTGGATTCTATTGGAATCCAAGCAGAATTTACAGCTTTTGTCGCGTGATATCCAAATATCATGTGTATATGTGTGCGTGTGTATCTATGGGTATATAGTAAGTATCTATGTGTAGGAATATTTGCCTGCATGTGTTTGACATATTTGCCCAACTTTGCGGCCAAGTGTTTACCAGCAGGTGTCCTTATAATTCACATAAAGAGCAATCCCTGGAACACAAAAGAGCCAGAACAAGAACATTAGAGCATGTGGTTAGCTTTTGCTTGTATTTTTGTGGTGTAAATAAAATATAATTTGGTTTAAGAGCTCTGACAAATCAATTTGAGCAAATCGTATGAAATATATTTGAACTGCACTTGGTAAGCCGCATTGCAATTAACAATAAACAACAATTGAACACGAAACAGCAATTGAATTTGGTGAGAAAGTATTTGCAAATTCTAGCAGGGAAGCTCTTGGAAAAGTTGCATTTATGACAAAAATTGAGTCTATGAGGTTTTACAAGAATTTTAAATGACACTAAATTACAAAAGAAAAAATTTAAGAAAAGAGTTATTGGAAGAAACAAAGTTAAGTAAGCAAAACATTGTATGTTAAGCCCAAAAAATTAATTTTTTATACGAACACATTGTCCTCAGAAACCTCTAAATATCTAGTATTTTACGGCAGATTAATTTTTTTTGTATATACATTTTTAAGCTACCTCTTTCCACCAAATTTCGTCTGATGTTTTTTATGATAAATATTTTTTTTTTTAGTTCATGGCTCTATGCCCTCAGCAGGAAGCCATTTTCAATTTAATGTGACTTACATATAACCTATAACCAGCGACCCTTCAAGACGATTCCAACGATACCTTATTGATCAAATTACGATAAGCGGTTAAGCAGTTATGCGAAAACAGATGAACATACATATTTGTGTGTACCACCATATACAGCTGGAAATCTTAAAATTCGGGAACTAATTGGGACAAGAGCATTGGGCTAGACAGTGCAAACTAAGATGTTTAGGGGATTCCAAAACTCGCCAAATATTTCAAGTATCTATAGAGCTTTTAAAACAACTGCGTAGGCATACATATAATTTTATTAGTATATTAATTTTAAAAATGTGCAATTTTTTTGTCAAAGTTTGAGTAATCAACGTGGTCAGTACTTTAGATAATACATTTTTTAACTAGTGTTTATAATAGTAATTAACTGTTTAAAATAAATTAGCATTAAAAAAAATAATTATATTTTTGTAATAATGTCGGAGTAATCCCAAACTTGCCATTCCAGATTTTATGATAAAATAATCAAACATCTTTAGAAAATTAAATGATATAATAATAAAATACTTTTAATTGGAAAACCTAGTTTTAGATATAGGTTGACCAGATAGCAATGATAGATTTTGTTAAAACAATCAAACGATGCTCGCATCGTGAAATAGTTTGAAATTAAGTACATTTTTTTGAACCTTGATAGCCAAGCAGACAAAGATTGGCGCGAAGCAAAAAAATATTAGCCGGGGTATCGGCCGATATCTAAGAAGACTTAGAATACCGATCAGCTTTATTAGGCATTGCCCGCGAGCTAAAGTGGCTTATTTTCCGGTTGGATTTGGACTAACATAAGTTTACGATTTCTGATCGTTGGGAAGGGCTAAGGGTCTTACGGGAAGGTTTTTTCAAATTTCATCGAGAAAATCGATTTTTTTTGTATAAAAAATAAAAGCTACATATTCGTACAATATGAAAAGATTTTTCGATGCGATCGATGATTATAGAAACTGAGCGTCTTGAACGCACCTAAGTCGCTCGTGCTGAGGGACGTTCTAAAATCATTAAATGCGTTTTTCTCGGAACCATGTTATCCGCATTTCAAGCATAACTCTTGATTTATTGTTTCCCTTCATTTAAACCATGTTTGAAAGGATATAATTTTTGTATGCCTTATACTAACAATATACATGAAACAGTGTTAAATTGTTTTTTTTAAGCAAGTTCAAATCACAAAAAAACTTCAATAAACAAAAAACATTTTTCATTTCGGTTCACTACAAGAGGCTGGAGAACTGAAATGCGGGGACGATATTCTGCGGGCAGAGGCAGCCATTTTGAATTTCGTCGAGAAAAAAATTTCCAATTATTGTACAATAAAAATCGCATGTAACAATCAAAACGGGAAGATAAAAACTTCTCATCATGCCACAAATAATTCCCAAACTTTGCCTTCTTTTCGGCCAAGTTTGAAAGAACCTCCCCTTAAGCCTTTTATCTGTTTGGACTCCGGCCTTACTAGCATATTAAGAAAAATGTTGATACTCAACGCCAAATACGTGTTCCAGTTGAGTTTTTTCTGAAATTTTTCAATAAAAATATTAATTTAAAAATCTTGTTACCTATTTTACCATTGTCTGTTCCAAAATCTCAAGATTTCCTTTCTGCTATAAATTATACTAAAAAAATTTTGGATACTTCACGCCAAATACGAGTTCCTCCAAATGAGTTTTTACTGAAATGTTTCAATATGCATCAGCAAATGCTGAAGATCTATTTGAAGTTGAACAGAAAATGCCAAGAATAATATTGCTGGGTACAGGCATGAACTCCAGAATGGAAGCCAACAGTGCGCTTATAAAAGTTCCGGACTTTGACCAAAAAACTTGAAGAAGATATGGCCATTTGAAGATACAAGCCATAATGTAGCTTCAATATAAAGACAAACATTTTGATATCGCTCACCCTTTTTTTTTTATTAAAATTTCTTTGTCTTTCATTTTAATCTGGTCACACTGATTATAACTGATCACTTACATCTGCATTTGTTTTGTGTTTGTATTGAAATATTCTCTGCCACAGCGACGCGTTGTGACGACGTTGCTAAGCAACAGGCACGAAGTTGATGGTGCATGACTTCGGCTCATGGCAGACTTACCCAACAAGAGCCGAAGTCAGCAATCATCGTTTATCAAATTTCTTTTTCAGACTCAATCGCAATATTTGGGCCAGGGACGGCAGAAGAAAAACTGCGCAAAGCGGTGCAATTGCAAATATAAAATTTATAATAAAAAAAATCGAAATAAAAAAAAAACTGCTTTTAAGCCGAATTATTGTTTTTATTCTTTTTTTGTACTAGCCAAAACGCAAGTTACTCTAGCCTAATAAAACAGCTAACGACCTAGTACCAGCTAAGATCCTAACGACAGGTTATGCAACGTCGTACCTTTAGCTCCCTCTGTAGGACATGCTCATGTAAAATTCGTTAGGCAAACATAAGGGAGGTCGTTAGACATTTCGTTAGTTGTGGTCACAGGTGTTTGACGAGATCGTTAATCCTGCATCAGTGCACCAGAACAACTGGGGGATATTACACAGTACGTCTAAGCAGAGCCCTATTGATAGGCCCATGGGATAGGGCCATGCCGAACGCTGATGAGTTTCAGTTTTTATATTTTGTAGATTTAAAACTCTTTATCATTTTATTATTTAAAATGAAACAAAAATATTTAATCCATTTCATAATAATTGCTATAACCACAAAGTGGAAAATTGTGTCACACATCGATAATTACTAATTAAAAGTTTTTAAAACAAGGCTAGAATAAGTTTGGTTTAATTTTAGCAAAGCTTTTAACTCAATGCCCAATGGGCAAAATAATTAAAGGCTAAGTAAGGTACAGTGTCTACCAACAGTCATCTTCAAAATACCTGACATGACAAGGTCACACTGTTCGCAAGTCAAACAGTGGACAAGTTTAAATAGATATTTTTACATATATGTATGTTAGTCAGTTGCATGTGTGTATGCAAATATTCCTTGGCCAAATCAGTTTACACATACATATGCCGCCCACGCACACAGACGTCCTCCATATGAAAATTCAGGCCAGATCCGTGCAAAAAATTCCATTTGCTTTCAGTGCAAACAAAAAGCAACAAACAAAAAATAAACAAATATTAAATAAACATGGCTAACAAATAAAGCGTTAAAAACGGGCCAAGAGCAAATGCATTTGGTTCGCGCAAAGTTCAAGGCCAAGTGTAAAATGGTTGCCACAAACACACACACACATGCACAGACACGCACAGACTTGCAAAAAAGCTAAAACTTATTTAAATGTTGGCAAACAAAAAATATATGACAAGAATAAAAAAGTTCATCACTCAAGTTGGCAGCTAAGCCTGAACCACATTTATCTTGCCGAGTTGGTCAGCCGTATTTATATAAACATCATAATAATAATAGGTAAGGCAGCTAGAAACATTGAAGTGCGGATACTCTTACATGAGTTTAAAAACTTGTGACGAAATCGTTTTATTTTGATTAAGTATGACCGCAAATTAAAGACTCTTCCTGTAGACCTTATAACCCATAGATCTGCGATAGGGTTTAAGTCGAGGTTGACTGCTGTTTCTGGATATTATAGGCCATACTAGTGCTGGAGAAACATCGATGTTCGCCAACATCGATGTGTTCGATATTTTTAAGTTCGATACATCGATGTTTCGATACATCGCAGTACCTGTGGCGGGCATTTTTTGAATGCTTAAATTAATTCAGAGTGGGAAATCTGTTGGTTTGGTTGTATAAGTATTTTCAAATAATAAAATGGAATTAACAAAAAAACCAAGAGATAACTATATTTTCATAATATACATTTCAAAATTAATTACATTTCATAGAAAAATAGGCAAAGAAATAATAAATAATAATCCAAAAGGCTAAGCAACGAAAGCAAAAGATAATACAGGCCTCAAAAAAAAGTGGTGTAAATTTAACAGGTGACAGAGGCATCCCTTATGGATTTTGAGCAGCCGAATCCGAAGTCCAGAGAACTCCTTCACACATGGGTTAAGGATAACTACTAAAAAATTTCATAAATCGAGATAATTTGGATTTTATCTAAGAACTCTTGGATCGGGGTTTTTTGGACTTCGGATTCAGCTGCCCAAAGTCCAGAAGGGGTGCGGGCCTCTGTCACATGTAAAGTTTACACTACTTTTTTTTGTGAGCCTACGAGTGATAACAAAAAAATATTCTGTTCCACCAGAAATGCAGTCTCATAATCTCTAAACTAATTTGAGATCCATTCATTATTGTTATTAAATAAAATCAAGTCAACGTTTTTTGATTTAAGCGAACTCCACTTGTCGCTCACTAGATTGCCAGCCTTGCTAAACTTTAAAAGGTATTACCTTCCAGTAATTCAACGGGCACATGCTTGAATCTAAGTTTTCGACATTAAAATGTTGTCGAAGTGCCAAAATTGAGTCAACTCTACTATTTCGGATCTTTTGAGATTGGTTTTTTTCTAAGAAAGCGAAAAATGTCTGCGACGTGGATGCCGTTGATTGTCCATATTTTGTCCGTAATGGGATTTGTTCGATAATCGAAAATCGAAATAAAAATATCGATGATCGGAAAAATAATATATCGATGCATCGATATATCATCGATGTTACTTCCAGCACTAGGCCGTACTATAATTATTGGAACATTCTCTTATTGAAATCGAAGCATCAACCCAAATATTCCAATAATCTATGAAAACCCCGCGTAAACTTCTTCAAATTAAAAATCATATGAAAATCCAAAATTTTGCTGCATCATCAAATCAAACTTTTTGATAAACTTATAATACTTTCATTTGAAGTGTACATAAAGTTTTCTACATGCCATATTTATACATATATTACTCATACGCAGCGTTACACCTTGGTGCCTTGCCTAATATGCGAGTAATATGTAATCAAAATGCCTACATTCGACCCAAGCATTTTTTTTTGAGGCTGTCAAAATGTCCATGGTGCTACCCGTGTCACTGCCCCTGCCGCTGCTCCGTAGTCCAGCGTCCTGTTCAGTTCGTAAACAGAGCAATAAATCAGAGAAACACAATATGTCACCTGTAGCAGCCCATAGAAAGAAAAAAAATTGTAAAGGAATAAAAGTAAAAGTCAAAAAACACATAGCGCAGAAGTAGATCTCACATTTCGTATTGGATGCTTTTAGGCGTTGGAATCGGACTGACTGACTCATAAATTATGTGAGACGGCTTTGCACTTAAGTCAAAGAAATATATCGTATATTATATTTGACTGGGCGCTGCCAAAGTTTAGCCCAAGGATTAAGGTTTTATGACTGAGCCTTTCAATTTTGATTTAGTTTTTATTCGAATTTCGAGGACATTTTTGTATTTTGTTGTCTCCTGCTGCTGACAAAATTAATCAAAGTTCAATTTTGCGCTGTCAAAGCTGATTAAATGCAAGTTATTCACCTAAGATGCTCATTATTTGAAAATTACTTTGTGCACTCTCAATCACTTTGAAGCATGTCTAGCATAAAAGGAAACCTTTTAAGTGAATACTAAAAACCAACGGGCAAGCAGACAAAAGCTGAATGACATAAAATCAGAACAAAAAAAAAAAAAATAATTGAATAAATAAAACTATTAAAAGCAAAACTTAGCGCAGAAAGACTTTCGAATATATGGACTTTAGAAAAAGTTTACAATATTTTCTGAATATTTTTATGGTTTTATTTTTCTAGTACTTTATGGGCTATTTCCTTACATTTATTTGCTGCATAAAATGCAAATATTCTGAAGCAAAAAGCCTGAGGCAAGTATTTGGACATAAGTACTAAAAAAGTCACTCCCACACACTTTTGCATCATAAACAGAGGCAGTCCTTAGAAAGTTAAAAACAAAAAATGTTATGCATAACTTTAAAAACGAGAAAAACTATTAAAAGTAAGTGAAAGTGTTTTCTAAAAGAACTAACCAAATAAGTAGGAATGCAGCTAAAAATAAAAAGTTGAATCAAGTATGCTTCATGAAACGTTAAACTTGAGGTGGGATACTATCGATAGTGCCACCACTCGATAGTTTAGACTTCGATAGTTAAAACTATCGATACTATCGTAGGTACTATCGAACAAAGTGAAATATGGCACACTAAAAAGCGCAGATGCTTTGAATAAGTACCATAGAGCAAGTGAAAATTGTAGTACTTACATAAAGAGTATTCCAAAATTTTTTTTACATGACATTGTAAAAAGAGATCCTTTTAAAATTACAACTTAAAAAATCAAAAACTATCCATTCAACAAGCTTATTTTTGTGGCAGAAGACCAACATGTCGAAATTTCTAGGTTTCAGTAGGGTCCTTATGTTCAAAACACGAATTTTATGAAATTCGAAATTTCGAACGCCAAAGTCGTCTACTATCTGGAAACGCTGGACTCCTGTGGCAATCATTAAGGCTGATGCGGCATTTATTTTTGTTTTTTTATGCGAAGAATTTTTCTAAAAATTTTTTTTTGGTGACTCTCAAAGCGTCGGATGGTCAAAAAGGTTTGACGTGTTACCACTGGTTTTGTATTCTTTTTGACATATTGTCAATTTTTTGTCCGTTGATTTGTCAAAAAAGTTTTTTTACATACAAAAGTATACTATTGATATATCGAACAAAATCATCGTTAATATTCGTAAAATTTAACTAGCGATACTATCGATAGTGCCATCGATAGAATCCCACCTCTACGTTAAACCAAATTTTATCCCAACAGATATATCTAGTTGTGCAATATAAAAGAATTCTTCAATCCCTAAGATTATGAGAAAATGATGAATTTTCAAAATAATATTTCCAAAATTTCAGTTATTAAACTTAACGCGTTGAGGCTTAATTTAAAAAAACGTTTTTTTCGTTTTTATTTCATTGTGACTAAAACTGAATATTTTTGAACCAATTTCTTGTTTAATCTAAGGTAAAAAAAATATTGAACTTTTTTCTCTTAAAAAAATATATGAAATTTTCTTATTTTTTTTTAAAATATGTTCCTTAAATATGGAAATCATTTTTTTTTTTTAAACGTGTTTTTATTCGTTCTTTGTTTGCTGTGAATATGAATGAAATCGATTTGGTGGAACAATGTTAAAAAAAAAACATTATATTTTAAAAAAACTTTTTTTTGTCAAAAAATGTCAAAAGTTATAATAAATTTTTGTATTTTTTATAGAATACATACTTTTTGTTTTTATGATAAAAAAAACTGATTTATTTTTTAGGTAAATTTTAAAATATTAGCATTACTCAACAAACGATTTTTTAATTATTTGCGTTAAATTTCAATACAAATGTATGGGCTTACATTTAATATAAAAAATTATACCAAATTAACCACTCTCAACAATAAGGACTATGCAGTCTATGTGTGACTCCCCGCTATAACTTAACCACTCAATATAAGAAATTCGAAATTTATAAAAAAAAAAAAAAAAAAATAATTACCCTGCTTATTATTAAATGTTATCTTCTTCATTCTTATTTGAGTTCCCGGCCAATCGGTCAGTCATTCCTTAAATATGCCAATCACTTTTTTTTTAACACATCTTTTTAGTTTTTAAAATCATTGGACGCAGTTTTCAGTATCTTATCCAAGTAGACCCTTTAACCTATAAAAATTGTTTTTTTTTTATTATAAGTGCACTGAATATTTTTTGTATATAATAATACAAAAAAATTATACATTTTTACGACTTTTGAAAAGCAAAAAGAATTATTTCCATATAATTAAAAAAAAAAAAAAATTTTTAAATTTTCGTTTCATTTTTTTTTTTTTATTATTATATAATAATACAACAAATTATATATTTTTACGACTTTTGAAAAGTAAAAAGAATTATTTCCATATAATTAAACAAAAAAAAAATTTTCAAAATTTTCGTTCCATTTTTTTTTTAATTGGGTAAACAAAATCGATTTGGTTCAAATTTCCACCATATGAGTAATGAACCAAAATAAAAAAGTAGCATATCGTTAAAAAAAAAATGATATCTAAAAAATTTTCTTTAAGAGCAAAAAAAAAAAACATTTAATTTATTCTTCGTATATGGAATGTAATTTTTTCATTTACAATATTTTTGCGATAAATTCTTTTAATTTAATATTTTATTTTGTTTTGCTTTATTTTCCATTATATCTATTTTAGCTTGAAGTATGCTAGCTCCCAAATATTTATTAAATTAATCAATTAATTTTTTTTTAATTTTTTTAAATAAAAATGAATATTTTATAATAAAACACAATAAAATAAAAACTATGAAACAAGTTTGTTTTTAATTAAAACGTTTTTTTTTTTGAATACTATGATTTATGTCCGAATTTAATTTTTACCCAAAAATACTATTTGCATTATTAATTTTTAATAATAATAAAAAACTATTTTTTTTTTTTCAGTTTTTCTCTAATTTTTGGAAATATTGTTAAGGATGCGTAAATGTAGCTTAGTGTTTTACCATTAGTTTAAAATCTTCTTTATAAATATTAGAATGTTTAGTATCTCACTAATTTTACATCATGACCCAAATAATGAAACTCGCTTGCATTTAAAAAGAGTTTTTAAAAACTTTTCCTATTTCCATTTAGATTAAATTATGTTTTAACTTTTATCACCTAAATTATTACAATTTAATATCACTTTTAAGGTTTTTTTTTTTACATTTTCAGTCTATTTACTATTTAATGCAGACAAATAGAAAATTTGGCACACAAATAGCCTAAAGCAAACACGAACATATGTATGTATTTGTAGTGTCTATAAAAAAGGTGCTGCCCAGACTCACACAGATACTCTGCACGCATACCAATGCACGCAGATACAGATGTTTATACGAGGGCATGTTGAAAAGTTATCTGAGAAGAAACTATGCAAGCAAACACTTTGTTTTTATATAAAATATTTTATGTAATATATTATGTTAAAATTTTATTGAAGATGATTGCACACAGATACAGATGTTTAAACGAGGGCATGTTGAAAAGTTATCTGAGAAGAAACTATGCTAGCAAACACATTTTTTTTATATAAAATATTTTATGTAATATATTTTTTTAAAACTTTCTTGAAGATGATTGCACACAGATACAGATGTTTATACGAGGGCAGGTTGAAAAGTTATCTGTGAAGAAACTATGCTAGCAAACACTTTGTTTTTATTTAAAATATTTTATATAATATATTTTGTTAAAATTTTCGTGAAGATGACTGCCGTCCAACTTCTGTTTAGTTTTAACGAGAGTTGATAGAAATAAATGAAAATATCATTTTAAAAAAAATCGAATTAAGAGATCTAAAACACATCCAGTCATGGTCAACTAAAAAGGTGATTTTGACGGTTATTTTTACTTTATTGTCCAATCTTTAAATTTTGGATAGAAAAAGTTTATTTTTTGAAATACATAAGTATACAGATGGTACATAAGGAAAAAAAACTTGGCGTCGATTGGATAACGTTCGAACGATGGCCGTTCCAAGTGAAATTTGACAAATCGTTTTATTAAATGATGATTTTATGATTTGGAAATAAATCCAGTTTGAATAAAAACTGTCATCATAACATATAACTGACTTAAAAAAGACTCACGTTTAGATGCCAATTTCATTAAGATGAAGATTTCTTGAAATTAAATTGAGAATTCGTTTGAAAAACAAAGTTGATTTTTAAAAACTTTTTTGTGTGTTATTTAAGTTAAAACTCTGTCTGTGAGAAAATTTGAGTTAAAAAATAAAATAAAAGTGCTACCGATTACTCTTCAGCCAACCCTCGCCCATAAATTCACATAAAAGGCAAAAATAAAAAGGTTTTCATTTTGACGTACAAAAAATAAATAAATGTATTTGTATAGTATGTACGTTTTGCAGTCTTTGCTTGTTTGCGCTTTAGATAAAAGTTTGTTTAGTTTCACATTATTTATTTTTTTATACTATATTTTTTTTATTTTTTAACGCTTAGTGCATTATTTTTTCTATCTATCTTGTTTGTGCATATGTCAGACTAAAGATTTATAGTTTTTTACGTGCATTTGAAGCAGAAATTCCAACATCAAAATTATTGTGCATGTTTTTGAGCTCAAGTGGAAAAGACAGCAGGAAAATTGTGAAAAGCTTATTCAGTCAAACGCACTCTCACACCCATAACACACTCTGAAAAGCTATTTATCTTTATTTCCGAGCAAAGCACTTTTACTCAAACTGTGCAACTATAAAAAAAAAGAAAAACTAGAAAAGTCCTGCCTAAGTAGTTCTTGAAAAAAGTGGGGGAGGAAAAAAATAGAAAATGCAGGAAATTGGTTGCCTTCATTTTCTTTTATTTTGTGCTACACAGCAAATTTGCAAATTTTAGCAGCTTAGTGAAGCCACTTGAATTACAAGCACTGAAAAATTCACCATTTACAGTTAGAGTAGTTCGGGAAACTTAGTATCGTATCTTCCTTGTTTTTTTTTTTTTCGTTTTTCTCATACCATGGACACATGGTTCGTAATTTAAAACAAACGCCTGGAATTCACTTGGTCCCTGAAGCGTATACGTAGCAGACACCGGACCGTATTTAAACCGGCTGCACTTTTTGCAGCCCATTAACACACACACTAAACGACACACACATGCACGCGCATAATAAACACACATCCATGTAGCTTCAGAGCGCTGTAGTTACACTGGGAGAAATTTGGTTTCAGTTCTAGGTAGTCTGATGACATCGGTACAAAAATCGCTCCAGCAGCATGATTTTGTAGTGGAAATAGTTTTATTTTCAAGATGCTAGAAAATTCCCTTTGCGATGCCATCTTCAGCTTCTTCCACATTAAATCTGGTTTAATGAGAGAACCGATTTTTTTTTATCAGATCTCAGTTCGAAGTTTCATATTGCACTTTTTAGGAGTTATGCTTTCGTTATTGTCTTCTGGGATACCTGTGATAAAAAATCGGGTTTCCTAATTCTTCTTCTTCTCTTCTTCTTACCTTTACAGTCTTTGGTGGACCATAGCTGCCACAACAATCTCTTTCCATTTGTCCCTCTCTACAACGACATCTCTCCAGTGTCGGACCTTTATTTTGCTGAGATCGGCTTCTACATCATCCAGCCATCATTTCCTTGGGCGTCCTCTTCTTCTTCCTCCAATCGGTTTCAATACAAAAGCTTTTCGAGCTATTCTTTCCGTGAACATTCATAGCACATAACCCAGCCACCTTATTCTCTGTGCTTTAACAAATCTTATAGCTGTTTCATGTCCTGCTAGCGAATCTAATCCATGGTTATATCTTATCCGGTAGGTGCCATCCGATAGTTTGACAGGGCCATATATTTTTCGCCATCGGTACTCTTCAAGACCCAGAGTTCGCAGGCATATGTGAGTACTGGTCTTATTAGTGTTTTGTACATTCTGAATTTTTGGCTGCGTGAAAAAATCTTTGATCGGAATAGATTTAGATTAGCGTAGTACGCTTTGTTGGCGGCCTGTGTTCTTTCCTTAATTGCTACAGTCGGGTCTTTTAGAGCAGATAGCATTATACCCAGGTATTTGAATTATTCTACGCTCTCAAAAACATTTTCGCCAATGGAGCTGGATCGAACAATATATTTTGTCTTATCAGTGTTAATTGTTAGCCCCACCGCTTTGGAGTTTCGTTCCAGATTTTTGAATGCATTTATTTCCTAATTATTTCGTATAATTTTGTGCTTCCCTAGGTATATGAATGCTATAGGTGGCACCAGACCATTGTGGATTACAAATTCAATATATCTTCTTTTTTCTGAATACAGGTCGGGAAAGCTTAAAAAGCGGAAAAGCGTGGGCCTTGTCTTACCTCACCCACTAAACCGACCAACTCAAGATTTCAACGCTGGGTATTACTTCTCGAAAGAACGTAGCTCTACATATCTGCCACCCCGTGATTACATATGTTGTCCATAAGACAATATTTCGTGTAAATGCCAGCTGGAGCTCTCCCTATTGCTTAACTCAGGAAACGTTATTCCATAGATGATGGTTAAATATGAAACATCAGGATGACGGTGCATCATAATTTTTATGATACACATGGTTTTTAAGTTTCAATTTTGAATAAAGATGTCTTTGCCAAAGATGATGTTGAAATATTAATTGTCAGAGTCCGGTACATAATAGTTTTTGGAACTTCATAAGTATGGTATTATAATTGCCGATAAAGGTATTACTCAAGGTAAGATCTGCTAAATAAATAGAACAAAGAAATCAATCAATTTTGCTTTCCTTTCTGCAAAGTAGTTGGTGGGACCACTTTACTGAATCATTGCCGACTCAATTGTTTTTCGAGATCTGCTATGGAAAGTTGTCAGCTATGATACATTTCACTAGAAAGAATTGACTTTAATTTTAATTCTGGATTAGAGAGCGTTCAGTAGCCCTACTTTTCTTAAAAATACTACTATCTAAATGCCCACCTCGTTTGCGCTGACAGGTCTTGTTCTGGGAAGACAAACAAAAGTTGTTCTCCAATTGACCAATTTTTGTTGACTTGCTACCCATAATTAGTGGCCTGATGCAGCCCAAGCGAAAAAAACAGAAGGTTGTTAAACAGCATAATCTTGGCAGCCATTTCCCAACATCTTTTCCGAAATTTCCTTCCAACAACTCCAAAGCCAGCTGTATAATATATAGCGCAGTTTTGTTGGAATCACATGACAAACGTTCCCTTAATTGTCTAATTAAAGCCAAAAAAAAATGGTGCTCATTTGGCAGAAATGCAGAAAAAACAATGCAAAAAGAACTTGCACTAAAAAAATTAAACACTCAGACCACTGATCACGAAAAGTAGCGCTGTTCTGCAAAAATAGTGTTGTAAAACGCGCCAATAATGTGTCTTTTGTAAATTTTTGCAATAGATATCAACCAATGTGTATTGCACTGACTAATATCCAAAACCTTTTCTGTTATGATTTTTAAATTTTTAACCCTTTTCTCCGAAAAATATTTCTTTACAAAAATAAAGCAAATCAAGGGAGACTTGTAAACAGCTGATTGTGGTTGCTTACATTGTCAGTCTGGCACTTCTTCATTTCTGCCCGACACAGTTGACAGCTATAGCCATTTCATGTGGTCCATCCGGTTGTATACGTACATCTCTATGAAGCCGTCTGAACAAAAATCACATAAAACAGTAGTACCCTTAGAATGCAATGCAACAATCTTGTCATCACTGAATATTATTTTTTCATCAAAATCCAAACAGGCTTGTCAGTTTTATATAATTTTTAAACAAAACTTTCAATAAAAAAACAAAACTTTTATTTCAAATTTGTAAGTGAAATTCCTAAGTACTTCTATTTCGGTTATAGCTTTGTTCATAGCATGGATTTGAAAGATAATGCCGATACAGCTATAGAGGATTTGAGGCTCTTTGAACTATGTCTCATGGAGCGGATGGCAAGCAGCAAGCCATCCAAAGCACGCTGCACTTTAGTCGTTGTCTTTATTATTGCTTTTGGCTTATTAGGCTACCAATACACTATGAATGACAAAATGAAAAGACTTTACTTTTTCGGGATGGCTCTATTGGCGTACATATTCTTAATTACCCCATATCTGTACTATTGTGACGCAGCTGCAAAAATCCAAAGATCATCTAATCGTGTTTTGTCATCTTATAATTTGGAATGCGATGAAAATGGTAAATTGATTATACTAGAGAATGATGAATTCGGATTGTAATCGTTCGTTTTGGAAGGATGAGGAGTATTTAACGAAAAAATTCGAAATCGGAATCGAAATGCATCATTACTTGCGAACATAATAATGGTTCGAGAACGAAAACTTTAAACGAATGTCACGCTGAAAATAAAAATTCGTATTTCAATTTCATAGAACAAGAGCAAACTTATTCGTAACACCGTGGCGGCGCTGAACCACATCCAGTATCACTCGATCACCCTCTGCTGGGTACCTGGGCACTCTGGGATACCTGGAAACAAGGAAGCGGACGAGTGTGCTAGAAAAGGATCAGCGTTACCTATGGTCTCATCTGTTACGAATGTAGCAAGACCTCTGCAAGATGTAGTATCAGATATCACGAAGATAGTCTGTGGCAGAAGGACAATGGGACACTGTGTCCGGTTGTCACATCTCCCGAGTACTCTGGCCTAGTTACAACCCAAAGCGAACTTCCGAAATCCTGCGATTCCACAAGAGCAGGACTAGGAGTGTGACGGGGGTCGTAACGGGGCACTGCGCCATAGGCCTTCTAGCTAAGAGGATGCATGTCCCCCACAACGATTTCTGTCGCAGCTACGGATTTGGTCCTGAGGCGGGTTCTCCACTTCGAAGTGTATACATATATGTAAGGGCTCGCAAAACACTTTCAACCCATTTTTACAACTTTGTGTGGAGAGTGGGGTCCGGACCCGAAAACCCCTCGTGGATCCGTCACTGATTACAGGGTATGTTTTAGTTGGGATGTAACGCTCTCACTTGTAATACCCTGCACCCATAGGACCAATGGTGCACTAGGTTTGTGCAATATGTATGTCACTGGTAGAAGGAGGCGTGGCAGTCCATAAGTACATTATACTAAAATGTTTATCATAACCTCGGGTAGCAGTTTAAACATATGAACACCTAAATTTCGGAGACCTCTAGAGTTAGGGACACAAAACTTTTCCAATAGATGCGCATAATTTCTCGTTAGTTCCAGTTTGTTGAATTAAGTCGATATCTTGTCCCGTTCTCATTTAAGAGAATTTTTTACTCAACAACTTGACAGTGGTCATATGTCAAAAATCAAAAATAAAATTCGATAAATATAACAAAAACTAAAATTTTAAATATACTTAAACTTCGATCGAAATCAAAATAGATAAAAATTTTCGGAAGTTGTAGATACTAAAAAAATTTGCAACGAAAGATTAATTTTTTAATTGGAAAGCGCTTGCTGTTTGGACACAATTACTAAAGTTTTCTAAATTCAAGTATGAAGAAATATAATTTTTTCCGGCAAAAAATCGGAGTTCAACTCTCGGGTATACCGCTTTGAGCATATCAAATGTTTACCCTTTAATTTTTCAAAATTTAACATAATTGTAGCAATTTAATGAGAGTTTTCATTAAAGCTTTTTGGGCCCCACTACCTAACTAACTCATATTTTTCGCTCAGTGTATCGCCACAAACACACACTCACTCACACACACTCACTCACACACATTTGCTCATATTGCCGCGTTCTGTGTAGTGTCCAATTGAAACAATTCTATTGCGCTGTGCTGCCTGACCCAATTTCATTGGCTTTCATGTTTGCCTTGAATGTATCTGTGTGCGCTTGTATCTATGTGAGCTTGTGAGAGTGTATGCGTGTAACTGTGTGTGTGTGAGTGCGTGTCTGGCCTGTTACATTTAACGACTCTTCGAGTTCAAATTGTACAAAATTTACGATTGCAACAATTTTCACACTTCAAATTGGTTTTTTTGTTTTGCTGCCCGCCCCATCAGATCCCACACAAAAACCTCTCCCCTGCCCCCTACCGGATTCCCGCGAAAAACCAAAAATTCCCGTTAATTGAGGCGCAAACGCCAAGCAAACTGAATGTGGAAATGTCGGGCAATGCATTTAATTCAATTTGTAGCATAATTAATTCACTTTGCCGGAACATTATTAAGCAGCCCTATTAAAATTTCGAATATTTTTAGTGACTACCAAAATGGTTGCAAGTCCATAAAACGATTTAAAATCACTTTTAAAGAGTTTGTTAGTTGCTGCTTGTCTAATTTCTTTTATAGCTTTTCTCAAGGTCTTTGATGAAATTCATTTCATTTTTCATTTTATTTTATAGTGCGCAACAGCTTAAATAATTTCAATGCCATTCAGACACAAAAAAAATCGAACCATTTCAAATTGCTTTTTGACTGCTTGGAGCAGTTCCGATGATTTTCAATTGATAAATATTTCATTATATTGTGCCCTATTGTAGTTTTATTGACTTCGAGTTTCATTATTTAGACAATGGAGAAAAGGCACAATAGCTTGTTGCGACAGGAAGTAAGTAAGTAAGTAGTTGTCTCTGTTGTTAGCAAAAATTTCCTAGTTGGTGATAAGATTGTTGTTGAAAACGGAAGTTTTGTACAAAGTAATAAATAAGAAGAACAGATGGTAATCAAAAATATTTTAAGGTTTTGGGCTGTGGAAATGCAGCCAGTATTTTTGAGGCCATTACTTGAAAGCCTGGGCTATCTAGAAAATGTATCAATTGGGCGCCTGGGTCTGTTCCAATCTTCAAGACACTAAAGCAAGGAAAGCGTCTAGACGGTCCTAGAAACCTACGCCCCTGATTTCTAGAATCTTATCAATATCAAAAATTGTTTCTAACTTATTTTCAAGCAGTGCTAAAAAAAAAAGATAAATAGTTGTTTATTTATTTAATATCTTCCTTGCAGCTTACTTTGAAAAAAATGAAAACGAACAAAATATTCGAATTCGTTTTGGAAGCACATGTTTGGGGCTCCCAATTTCACCAAAACGAATTTTGTATGTGGTTTTAAACCAAATGTTTGGTTGCAAGTGAAATCAAAACGAATTGACAAAAGAGGGGTATGGGGTTGAAAAAAAGTGCTTTGGATGAAAGTGTAAGCCACAGGGTATCATATTTTCGAAAGGACTATTCGGATTAAGGATAAAATATTATTTTTAATTTTTATCAATAAAATCAAGCCTTGATTATGAAATATTTATAATTATGAAATAATATAATATATAAAGTGAAATAATTTTTAAAATATTCTTTAATATTCTTTAATATTCTATTTACGAAAATTTTTGTTATTATTTTTAATTTTTATCAATAAAATCAAGCCTTGATTATGAAATATTTATAATTATGAAATAATATAATATATAAAGTGAAATAATTTTTAAAATATTCTTTAATATTCTTTAATATTCTATTTACGAAAATTTTTGTTTGAGGATTTAAGAACACAACATATTTTCCTATGGTTTTAAAAAAAAGTTTTTTTTTTTTGAGTGTCACTCCTAGTTTTCTTTTTATGACATGCACATTTTTGTTAAAGCCTAAAAAACCACGGATCGGGGGTTGCCAAAAAAAAAAGCTGAAAAATTCTTTGACTTTGAATGTTTCTTTTAATTTCTGAGCAAACATTTTTTATTTTTTTGAAAAATGTTGATTTTATAAAAAATATTTCGTTATAATTAAATTTTTTCACATTATTTTGGGTGTTCACTTTGTTTGGCGGAGCCACCTAGTTTTTAAAGTAAATTGTTCTTGGAATCTTTCACAGTATGTTAGCATTTATGGCAGACCAAGTGAAGGCCCCTATTGTATAAGGTTTTTTTAAGTAACTAAAGTATAGGGTGTATATTTCTGAGATGCAATATTTTTTTCATAACGAAGCATGGGCAAGGCTTGGATTCAATACGATTTTAAAAAACCTATACCTAATACCTGGTCAGATATTAAATGGACACTACCATAACTTTTCTATAAAAAAATTAAAAATTTGTATTTTTCAAAACTTAAATTTTATGCTCTACCATAAAAAACAGGTAAAGAAAATTCCTTTGTTATTCATATTCAATATTCATATCTTTAACAGCATAAACTGATTAGTTATTTAAATTCAATAATATTTGATAATAATCAAATTTCGTGAAAAAAATATATGGAATTATTAAAAAAAAAATTCAGTCTGAGAAATTGTAGGTACATTTAAATTAAAAAAAAAAAACTGTAATATATATGGCGTTAGTTCGCAAGGCTTGGGTTTTGAATTGATAAAACTCAATTTTAAATGACGGTTTACACTATTTAACGTAATCGATTTTAAAAGTTAAAAAATTTAAAAAAACATTTTGTTTTTAGATTACAATTACCATGAAGTTTTAAAAAATGCGGAGTTTACAAATTAAATTGATCTCATTGTTACAAATTGAAATTATTAAATCGAGCTCCCAATTTAAAAAAAAGAAATGTTTTCAGATCAAATATAATATGAAATTTTTTAAATTGATTTAAACTGGGGCAAAATAAGTGTAGCGGATCACTTTTTAAATCTATCTCTTCGATTTTAACGATTTGAACATATTTAGGTAGAAAATTTCGATTATTTGTCGAACTATCGATAGCTCAATATTTATGTTAGCTTTTTTTGACGCCCTCTGCTCCAGATAGGAGTTAAAGGAACATATATATATAAACATATTTTTTTTGGACCCTAACTATGCCGCAAGAGAATAAAGATATTTGTATCATTTTTGTTCAATTGGTGAAAATACTTTAAATTAAAATAATTTGTTGTATATGGGTTATGCTCTGTCAAACCAACCACCAGCAGCCAGAATTTCAAAATTAAAAAATGGCAAATATGATATGTCCGCCATTTTGTAATTTTTAAATTCTAACCCCAGATTCGTGATTAGCGACCCCGAAAACCCATATTTGCATACCCAACTCGAACTTTAAACACAAAATTGAAAAACACATCTTAGGTCCGCCATTTTGAAACTTTGAAAAACTAACAAGTTACTTATAATCAGCTACTACAAAAGTGTCTGAATAGCACATATAAGGGGTTGCAATAATGTTTTTCTGAAAATAAGGTTAAAAATTGTGATTTAATTATGGAGTTACTTTGCTTTGGCGGCCTTTGCAGTTCCGCCATTTTCAAATATCAAAAATCACCATACGGCTTTAAAATTAGACGAGAAGAGGAAAATTTAAAGCGTTGATTTATCTTAAAAATTGAAATGTGAGGAGGGGGTGGCTTGTTTGGCAGAGAATGCCCCATATATATATATTTTTTAAATGTGAAAAGTGTTAAAGTTAAAGTGATTTACCGAAAAACAAACTTTGCGGCACTTAGGAGCCTACCTTTATTAGATAAATAATTGAAAATTTTGAAAAAAAAAAAAAAAAAAAAAAAAAACTATTTAATATTATCACATACTATATTTTTTTTAATGTATTTTTATTTGCAATCTGTCATATGAGACAATCAGCAAGTTTTATAGATAAAATAATAATGGCAGGATTCATTGTGCTCCAGTGAGTCCAGTCAATATTAACATACTATATTTAAATCCAAAGTTATATATTTATATGTATGTATCTTTACCAAAATTTCATTAATACCTATATTTTGAAGTTGCTTAAATGGACTGCTGTCGATAACGATGACATTTTTTTTGATTATTAGTCATATTAAGACATCGCTTACTTCAATAACCCATCAGCCTCAACTACCTTGAATTGAAGACCAGCAGCAATTACAAAATACTTAAGTCCACAAACCGTAAACCAACCCATTAAGTACAAACAAATAAAACATAACTCAGGCCACAAAAGATCCCAAGTTCATTGTGGTAATTTATTTAATGAGACCCCCTACTTTACACTCAGCTGGATCTGCCTTGGAGGTTTATACTACTTTATAGTGGGTACCTTGACGCAGCGGTTGAAAAACTTTTGGGGCTCATCTTTGAAGCAAAATCAATGCTTAAATTGAATGAACAGTTGGCAACGTTCGCATTCCTTGAAACCAGTTGGTATTGAAGGTAGTCTTCAATACTTACAAAACATTGCCACAAACAGCTGCTGCCAAAGCCAAAAACCGAAAAGAAGAAGCTGCCAGTCCAAGGTCGCAACGCCTTAAGCGAGTAAGCAAAAAAGATGCAACCAAAGTTTTTTCTTCTTTTTTTTTTTGGCGAGTAAAACATGAAAATCATTTTGGCCATAATCAAACAAGGGGAAAAACTAGCTTGGCAACAACAAAAGCAACAATAGATACATTGCATAATGCCACAAGCAAACACGATTTGTGAAGAAGACGATGGGGACGACTTAGACGATGGAGTGCGTGCCACATTGTATGAGGCATATTCATGTGGCAAATTCATGTGGCACAAACGCCAAATTTTTCGCATGCTCATATAAATCATAGCTGCTTTTTGGCTATGACATAAAAACAGCCTCTGGTACATATTAAATGTGCGAATTAAGGTGCATTATATATAGTATACTGTGAATAGACAGTGTTGCATGCAACATCGACAATAGAGACAGCTGCAACTTCCCTTTTGTCGAACTTGCTTTTGATTTTAACTAGCTTTTAAGCTGCACATTGTTCGGAAGCTCATTTCAAATTGTTGCTTGTTGAGACAGATACCTAGCCGGATACGGAAAATTAAGACTTTTAAGGGAAATGCAGTAAAATGGTGAAAAACTACTGGTTTAAATCTTTAAAGGGGTTGTGGCTAACAAATTAGGCAGTATCATCCAGAAGTAATTGAGCAGGAGTATTCTTTTTGTAAGGTCTTTATTAACATTTCTTACGGAGAAGGTTAGGTTAGGTTAGGTTGAATAGGCGCTCAGTCAGTAACTGAGATCACCCAGAGACCATGAGGTCCATTGTGTTGCCTAATTGTGAGAGAAGGAGGAGAGGAATTGGAGAAGGGGAGGAGTAGCGCTGGAGGAGGATCAAAACTGGAGGGCATCCCAAATCACCTAAGTCTCTTTTATTTCAAAACCATTTTGAGGATTGGACAAACGCAGCCAGATGCGCTATGGGCCAGACAACGCAGATCCTCAAAAAATGGTTTACCCAGAAACTGGGTTCGTCTCATCTCCGCAGCTGCCGCAGAAGTCGTGATGGGGAACGTGCAGCCTCTCAGCCATATGGCCAATGGTGCAGTGCCCCGTTACAACTCCGACCACATCCTGGTCCTGTTTTTATGGAAGCGCAGGAGTTCAGATGTTCGCTTTGGCCTGAGTTCTCGGGAGAGGTGACAACCGGACACCGTGTCCCATTCTCTTTCCGCCAGAGCTCTGGTCGTCTCCCTGATTTGCGATACGGCGTCCTGTAATTGTCTTTCTATGTCCGTAACCGCTAGGTTAGCCTCCTTGTTACCAGGGACACCTGAGTAGCCCGGTACCCAAAAGAGGGTGATTAGGTGGTGATGGATACGGTTGAGCGCTAGCGTTGTGTTACGGATCAGTTTATGGTATGCGATGACAGAGCTTAGATTGCAGCCTGACTATCGACAAGAATAAAAACGTTCCTTGGACTTTCGTTCAAGGTATCAATAAGTCTAGCCGCTTGCTAGATGCATCTCGGCTTGAAAAACGCTACACCAGTCGGGGAGGCGGAGTGAAAGAAGATACCTGCTCCTGTGCCCGTATCCATCTTCGAACCATCAGTATAGATCGTCAGCTCGCTCCCTTTTAAAGGGGTTTTTTGCTTCCAATCTCATGGAGAAGCATTGCTAACAAATAAATTCCAGATATTCAACTTTAAACTTTTAAAGGGAACATAGGGAACTCTACATCCCAAAAAGAAGCTTTGTAAATCCCTAGTCAAAGAGTAACTTATTTGAAGTGTTTCTTGAGGTGTCTTAGAAACTCCTTCCAAATAGATACTGCACCCGAGACGCACAAAATATAGGGTTCTTATTTGCCTCTAAATTTGGAAAAGACTCCATTAAAATGAAGCCCTAGAGATCGGAGGGCGGAATGCTGCAGAAACCCATTATTCTAAAAAACACAAAATTGTACAATCTGGCAAAATTTTTCAAAAATAAAAAAAATTCTTACGTTTATTCGTCAAAATATACAATAACAATACCGATTCCGCGATTGGATCAACCCAAGTATCATACTCTCTAAATAAAAAAAAATTTGTTTATTGTTTTTCCCCTTTTTTATTTTAAAACAATCAGTAAATTATATAAAATTAATTAAACAATAACAGGAGCAGCTATTATCTATTGAGACTAGGTGCTATAAGCGAACTAGTGTTTATTATAATATTATAAGTAGTACGAAAAAAAAAGAAGACAATTCTGAATTTAAATCTGCTTGAGAGATCAAGGACCTGAAATCTTTTAAGTCTTCTATAAGTTTGAATATTATCCGCTAAATTTTTGGCTAGATTATTACTATGTCCAATAATCTTTCTATGTACCAATTGCTTAATTTGCTGACTTCTTCTTTTACAAAGCAAATTTTTAAATCGTTGCCTATTTCGGCATTTGACACATACCATGGAACATTAACAATGTTTCTCAAAGTTTTGGATTGCTAGCGCTAATAAAAAAAATAAATTCAGAAAACCAAAAAAACGACTATTAAAAAATTGAAAACTTGTCAGAGTAATTAAAGATAATATTCTCATCTGAAATGTTATGCCCAAACTATCAAATATTCAACGTTTATAAACAAAAAAAATTACTCGCCTAAAGTATCTATTTAATACATATTTAGAGTGATGTTTAGAGTATAGCCATGGTCATCTGGCGCCTACCATAAAGCTAATGATCAGTTACCTATTGTTAGGACGCATTGATTCATGGCACATGAACATAGCCTATAACCAGCGAACAATCTAGACGCTTCCAACGATACCTCATTTGTCAATTTATGATTAACAGTCTAAAAGTTAAGAGGGAACAGACGAACATGCCCGCAGATGTATGTATATGCAGATCAACCCCATAACCTAATTTTGGTTTCTCTGCAGTTGAGTAAAAAAATATGGCAGCAGCTAGTCAAAGAGAGCCTGCTCGTTTTTCTGCTCTCTTTCCTAATGCATGAATTAACCTTTGAACACTTGATGAGCCCATGGCACCATTTTGGGCGTAATGTCTTAATGTCTGGAGGTGACTGATAATCAACAACTGCTGACTCGCAACATCATTAACATGATTTACTAAAGCAGCTTGTGTGGTATTTGCTGCCCTAATGCTGCACAAAATGAAGTCTTCTGACTACATCGCTTATTTGTTGCATTCAGTTGAAAAGCGTATTCAAAGTCATCTTCATTCCCTCATACGCTCCATTGAGACTTACTTGTATATAATTAGTGCAGCTTATTGCATGTTTCCTTTTAATCTCAGGTAATATCCTTGATAGTTAGACAAAAGCTATCCGGTTGATACTTGAAACTTAATGCATTGTTGTTTGTATTTGCCATTGTAGGTAACGAATTTTTTTTCCCAAAAATTAAAGAAAGAAAAAAGTTTCCTTTGGCGCTGATGGCTCAACTTTTGGGGAAATCCAATAAGCACTTTAATCAAAGTCAAACAAAAGTCCTCTGGCTTTATTTCACCTTTGCGCTGTTACGCTTTGAGCCCGTATCTTGCCACAAAAACAAACAAACAAAAAAAAAGAAGTAATAAATGTTTTTCGAAAAATGGCAAAGAGTCAGCGAAAAACTAGCAAAATGTCAATTCTGTATAAGCTCGAGGTCTTTTTGTTATACACTTGTAGTAAATAGTAAATAGTAGTATTAATGTTTCATGAAGTTTGTAACAAACAGAAGGGGGTGTCACAGAGGTGGTTTCAGAAAAGAAACCCCAAAGGTATTCACTTTGGTATTCACACCAGAATTGATTATTCGCCATTTTTTCATCCTTTGTTAAAATTCTCAAGTTGCACCAAAAATATTTTATAAATTTGGGGTAACGTACATTTCCTAGTAGTTAGTTTAAACTCCGAAAAGACAAATTGTAAACCCTCTTTTCCATGAAAACTTAATAAGTAACTTAAATGTCGAAAATAAGGAAAATCTTTTCGACGCCTTGTAAAATTATGCGAAGAAAAAAAATTACTGGAACAATTTATGTTCATATATAAGAAACCAAACAAGTATAGCTTTAGTAAGTTCTTTATTTTTTGAAAAAAATTCTTAAGCATAAAATAAAAGGGAAGAGTAATATCTTATCCAAAATCGTCAGAATACTCTTTAAATTGAGCTGCAAGCTACAAGCCACAATCTACTATCCTACTATCCTACTATCCTACTATCCTACTATCCTACTATCCTACTATCCTACTATCCTACTATCCTACTATCCTACTATCCTACTATCCTACTATCCTACTATCCTACTATCCTACTATCCTACTATCCTACTATCCTACTATCCTACTATCCTACTATCCTACTATCCTACTATCCTACTATCCTACTATCCTACTATCCTACTATCCTACTATCCTACTATCCTACTATCCTACTATCCTACTATCCTACTATCCTACTATCCTACTATCCTACTATCCTACTATCCTACTATCCTACTATCCTACTATCCTACTATCCTACTATCCTACTATCCTACTATCCTACTATCCTACTATCCTACTATCCTACTATCCTACTATCCTACTATCCTACTATCCTACTATCCTACTATCCTACTATCCTACTATCCTACTATCCTACTATCCTACTATCCTACTATCCTACTATCCTACTATCCTACTATCCTACTATCCTACTATCCTACTATCCTACTATCCTACTATCCTACTATCCTACTATCCTACTATCCTACTATCCTACTATCCTACTATCCTACTATCCCACTATCCTACTATCCTACTATCCTACTATCCTACTACCCTACTATCCTACTACTATCTTCAATCTGCAAAGTACAATCTCTATCTCTCTCCATGTATCTATGTAACTATCCATCTTTCCCTCCCATCATCTATCGATTTCTAACTATTCATCTATCTATCTAACTATCTCTCTCTCACCAGTTTTCTATCAATAGATCCATCGATCGATTTGTTCCTGTGTAGAGTATACAAACTTCATTACAACTGAAGTAAGGTGTGCCTTTTTGTTTTTCGTACATGGTCCAGTGTTGCACAGCGGTCAAATCCGCCGCCACAAAGGAATTAAATAAAGTGTATTAGTTTCGAAAGTATTTCTTTTGTTTTCTTTACTTTTTGATTAGCAAATAATTTATATGAATAAAGTTTCTCTACATGTTCAATGTCAATTTAAAACAATTTAATTACAATTTAACACCAATTGAGAGTATTAACTCATTATCACACACATCGAACTTTGTTTTAAAAAGCATTTATCAAACCATGTAATTGAAATTTTTGCAATCATCAATAAACCATTAAAATTAATTCATGCGTTTAAGCCAAGTGTAGTATAGCTACCCCCAACCAACTATTTTGGCCAAAACTACTTGATTTATGAGCAAAAGCAAAAACCCTCTCATGCCTTAAAACATTTTGCAAATCTTGCAAGATAATGCTGCCATTATGATTTTAATGAGTTACAAATGAAAGTGTTTGCCATCGTTTTAGCCAACAGCTGCTGCTGTCTTTTGAGCCATTTGCAAAATTGTTAACTCATTTGGCTTATTGGTTTGTTGGTGGTTGGCATTGTCATTGTTGTTAGTGTCGCTCGTGCTATATTTGAACGTCTTTTAAACGGGCTTGGTTAAAATAAAGCTATATATATATTTTTATACACTTTACTTAAAGAGTAAAAGGGTATATTAGTTTCGTACATAAATTTGTAACAGGTAGCATTTTTGATCTTTTAAGTGAGAGCAGTAAATTGTGAATTAGTCGGAGCGGTCTCCGATAGTGGGATACCCTGCACCCTGCCCTGAATGTTTACAGGGCTGTAGGTGTACTCTGGGCTAATGGTTTGATGACGTAGCTGGGTTTTTGAGCAAGTTTTGAGAAAAAGTCCACTTTTCTATATTTATAAGGCTCACAAGATTCTCCTTACGCAATTTGATGGGTATAGCTTGTACATAAAAAAATATTGCAATTAAGTCCGATATATTGCTTAAGAACTCCAAAAGATATTTTGTTTGCCAAATTTGGTTACGATATTATAAGCAAACAAAAATAAACAGTGGAATTTTGTATCAAACACTTTTTTTTTATACTGATGGGTCCTATGGGGGCTATATGATAAATGTAGTCAATCGATTTTGATCGAATTTGGTACAATGATTTAAAACTCTAAAACACTTCCGAGTGTCAAATTTGGTTACGATATCTTCACAAACAAACGAAATACAATGAATTATGTGCAAAAAACGTTTTTTTGAACGATCGGTCCAATGGGAGCTATATGATATAGTCAACCGATTTTGATAAAATTTGGTACAATGATTGGGAGCTCTAAAAAACTTTTGAGTACCAAATTTGGTTACGACATCTTCATAAACAAACGAATTATTTATCTTAAACTTTTGGGGTTTTTCGAGGTCCTCTGAAACACCCCTATAGGAGCTATATAATATATCCCCGATATCCAAAATATAAAATAAACTTGCATCCCCTGACATAATAATGCATCTAATCTGAAAATTTGGTTGCTCTAGCTCTTACCATCTCTGAGATCTAGGCGTTCGTACAGACAGACAGACAGACAGACAGACAGACAGACAGACAGACAGACAGACAGACAGACAGACAGACAGACAGACGGACAGACGGACAAACGGACATGGGTATATCGACTTCTCTAGTCACCCCGATCATACTTTGGGTAACTTTGGGGGTCTCCGACGTCTCCTTCTGTATGTTACATACATTTTCGGCTTGCACAAACTTAATATACCCTTTGTACCATACGGTACAGGGTATAAAAATGCTTGGTGAGGTTTAGGGGGAAAAATTTAAGAATTTTTTCCTTTTGAATTTTCCATCCGAATGTAATAACTTTGTGGTCTTAGTTACGGGGTGTGTACTTGTGGAAACAGGTGAGTTTATAGAACCTACTAGTATAAGTGAGGGAACTTTTTCGTCACGGTGTCAATATCCTTTAGGAAATTTGAAAAAAAATTATTTAAAATCTTACTTAATAAACTTAATCATAATAAATTATAAAAGTTGGGTTACGTAGTATGGGTACGTTCCATGAAATCCACGACATTTTTTATTTCGAAGTTTCCTAGAATTTCGTAGATTCCAGATAGTATAAGACAACTTTCACAGCTGAATTCACTGCCGAAATATATTAAATTTATAATTATATTAAAAAGTCAGGACTGAAAACTTCATCTCTAAGAACTTCCGGGTTGGATCAAAAAAATGCTTATACAAAATTTTTTTTCTTAATCATAAAAAGGTTTACCTTTAACGATAGTTTTTGCATCAAACAATCAATAACAAAACAGGGATCCTTAAAATCTTGATATTCCAAAAAACAAATTACAATCACCTACAGATAAGTTCAAGATTTGCCTTAAAAGGTACTCTACAAAAAAAAAGTCGTTCCAAATCGATGGAAAAAGAAATCGAAACGAAAATAATACAGAAACTATAAATTTTGGGACTAAAGACGAAAGCGTATTCCAAAGTCGGCCACCGCCTTAAGTAACGTGTATATCCAAGTCGGTCACACCCGTCTCTAATGTACGCAATTTTTTCTTGGCTCAACTGTCTTTTGCTCCATTTCTTGTTCAATTTATTACGTCAAAAATATACATTTTTTTGTGAATGAATTTCGTTAAATGTTTTTATGTTTTTGAGACCATTTTAAGTGTATCTAATAATAGATGAAATATTCAATCAAAAATAACACGACATTATTTAATAATAATTCACAAACAACCGGAAAGACAATTGAGAGATTTTGTGCAAAAACAAAAATAAAACTTTATTTAATATTTTATGCTTGTTATATGCTTTTGAGACACTTACATAATTTATAGAGGTAGATTGTTTATGGTTTTTGAATTGTTTTATGTTGCAAAGCATTTTGTTGTAGTTTATGTCTTAATAAATTTAAATTTAAATGCTTTGCACTACATATGCATAATATTGCCTTGTTTAGTTAGGATTGTGTTTAATTAATGTACCATAAATTAAGCCTAAATAAGCTAATAATTAATTTTAAGTCATTATACCCTGTACCGTATGGTACAAAGGGTATATTAAGTTTGTGCAAGCCGAAAATGTATGTAACGTACAGAAGGAGAAGCCGGAGACCCCCCAAAGTTACCTAAAGTACGATCAGAGTGACTAGAGAAGTCGATATACCCATGTCCGTCTGTCCGTCCGTCTGTCTGTATGAACGCCTAGATCTCAGAGATGGCAAGAGCTACAGCAACCAAATTTTCAGATTAGATTATTATGTCAGGGGATGCAAGTTTATTTTATATTTTGTATATCGGGGATATATTATATAGCTCCTATAGGGGTGTTTTAGAGGACCTCGAAAAACCACAAAAGTTTTAGATAAATAATTCGTTTGTTTATGAAGATATTTGGTACTCAAAAGTTTTTTAGAGTTCCCAATCACTGTACCAAATTTTATCAAAATCTGTTGACTATATCATATAGCTCCCATAGGACCAATCGGTCAAAAAAACGTTTTTTGCACAAAATTCGTTGTGTTTCGTTTGTTTGGCAAAGAAATATGTTTTGGAGTTTGTAAGCAATATATCGGCCTTGATTGCAATGTGGTGGTACAGGGTATCCCAAAGTCGTCCGCACCCGACTTTAACGTACGACATCTTTTTAAATAGTATTTGGTTAGGCTGCATTTATATTTAATTTATAGTATAGTCGTAAACGAAAACTAAAGGTTGAAATGAAAAGCTCACTTTGGGAAAACGACTCTATGCTTGCGAATTTTTAAATTCTTTTTTATACTTAAATGTAGTATATAAGTTGAGCATGTTTTGTACTTTAGATCGATACTTCCGCTTAAGATCTAAAAATGATAGAATAGATACGCTAAACTCAATTGATATGGAAAACTTTGAATTTGAGACTTTGCATCTAAACTAGTTGAATTGTTAGAGTTGGGTTCTTCTTATATTCTGTAATTAACTTATATATATTTGATACCTGTACGAGCTCAACTATATCGAATTAAAAACGATCTATCGAATATCACACACTAAATTTTATTTTTTGTGTAGCGAATGACTTTCATCAATATTAGATTATAACCTAATTTGTATCGGTTGATTGCCAATAAAAAATAAATATCAAAAAAAAAAAAAAAAAGTAAACGCCCCGAAATGTTTTGAAATATCGTATCGGAATAGCATTTAATTTATTCAAATTCTTTTCTAATTGGTTTTAACAAAATTTCCATAAGCGGACGGTAACACCTGTGTAGAATCTTCAGAAAACCTATTTTTTTTAAAATCTAAATTGGTAGACATTTATTTTAGAAATGATGTCCCGAAGTGATTTTTCAACAAAAACAATTTTCCCCCACATATAAGGGTCCCGACCTCGAAAACTTTAAAGGCGTTTTTCTCGAAATCACTTTTTTTCGAATGGTTTTGCAAATAGCTTAATCAATTTTTATCCGATCGATTTTAAATTTTGAGACAGTATTTCGTCAAAATAATAACAACTTTTTAATTTACAACTCTTTTTTCATGATTTTGTTTGACAAAAATTTTTTTTTTTTTTTCAAATTTGACATTTTTTTAAATTAATATGTTTGAAAACCTTTGGCTCACTTGCTTTTGGTTCATAGATAAAGAGGAAACATTTTTTTATGTTTTAAATAAATGGCAACGTCAAAAAGCTGCCTTAGTGCATTAGTCATGCACACGTAGCTCTCTACAGGCGCATTTTGTTTTTTATTACTTTTGAAAAATAAATTTTTGTAGCTCAAAATATGTATAATATTGTCACCTGTTTGGATTTTGAATATTAAATAAAGTTTCTTTGAAAATTGAAAAATTACCTTAAAAAACCATGTTCATCATCATCATCGTTTAGCTCTACAACCCGGGGTGGGTTTTGGCTTTCTCTACAATCTTCCTGTATAAGCACGCGTTTGAAGTCAAACTTTTCCTACGCTGCTTTTATTTCTTCCCAAGGATTTTTTTTTCGTTTTGCCGTCTTCACACTCCTCCCTCGCGCCTTCTCCTTCCTCGTTCTCGTTCCTTTCTAACACTTTTTGCTCACCTTAACAGAATCTCAAAGTTACTCCCTTCGAAAGTCACAATGCCGCCTAAAAAGTTTTACTTCAAAATGAGAACATGGGTAAAATGTGTTATTAAGTTGCAATACTTAAGATCGAATAAAGACATATACATATCTCCGGATACATCATCTAGGTTGTTCATATTTTATCGGATCGAAAATGCCTTCTTCTGCCCTTTACATGCATTGGCACAAAATTATTTTTCCTGTGTATCTTCGAATAATAGGTATAAAAATGTGGTACAGTCGAGGCGGTGCCCGACAGTGGAATACCCTGTACCTTTTGTGTCAAAAAAATTTTTCCTGCATATTCCATCTAAGAACTTTCCAATTGGAATTTATTTTTTTTTGGTGAAAATCGATATTTATACCTATAAGTTCCCTAAATTTTTACCCATTTTGATCGAATGTTACAACAAAGAATTTATTAAAAGTATACGGGGTAAGTTTCAAGTTGGTATGTTGAGGGGTGTGGGAGAAAACACGGTAAATGGATTGCGGGGGGTGGGGGGACCGCATCGATAAAATTTGGATGTGGATTTGTTCATTAGAGCCACATGAATGAGCTTAGCAAAAATTGTGATTCTAGGTCACTTGTAGCCATAATTGCGTAGAGTCAAATATTGACGCAGTTTATTGGCAAGGGGAGGTGAAATTTGTACATTTTTGACTATAACTTTTTCTGTCTTTGTCCGATTTTGTTCATTTTTTACACATAGATGCATGTATCCACAACGCATTGCTCTGTTAAATTTCAAATGAAAATATTAAACGGTGTGGCTAAAAACCGCGAAACTCTACTGCGGGGTAACGGGGAAAGATATTGACATGATTCAACAAACTTCATCTGCTTAGGAAATATGCGCACCAGCTGGTAAAGTTTCGTGTCTCTAGCTCTTATAGTCTCCGAGATCTAGGCGTTCATACGGACGGACAGACGGACGGACGGACGGACGGACGGACGGACGGACGGACGGACGGACGGACGGACGGACGGACGGACGGACGGACATGGCTCAATCGCTACCCGAGGTTATGATAAGCATTTTGGTATAAAGGACTTGGGGTCTGCCACGCCTCCTTCTGTCCGTTACATACATTGCACAAACCTAGTATACCCTTTGTACCTATAGGTACAGGGTATAAAAATTAAATAGACCTAGAATAGCAAATTTTATTAAAATCCGTTGGGATCTTCGACATTGTCAATAATTACATAAATTAAACCAAATTTTTTTCTATTAGATTCTTTGGAAACATGTTTCTAAAACTTTTTGTGAAGAAGCTAAAGTCACAAAAAAAGACTAAAATAAAAAATTCTTCATCCTTTTTTGGGAATATCAGCAAGATGTAGCTGTCTAAACTTGTCCGATTAAAGAAACTTTTATACATTGCGATTGCATCTTTGTGGTGTTCCCTGGATAGCAATTAGATTTTGCATAAACAGGAGCGATATCGAGCGGCGACCTCTAATGCTATTTTAGGGTCTAACAGCCACGACTGTAGCATTCTCAATCCGATAAAAGCAGTACAATTTAGAAGACAGTATAGTGGTTGCAAGCACGGGACGGGACCCTCTATTTTTTTTTTAGAAACCAAATAAAATGCACTGTTAAAACTATTGGAACTATAATGTGAAAAATTATGAAGAAACGGTAAAGATTGGAAGAAAGCCTCTATATAGATCAAATTATGTACCTTAATAATGGTGCAAAAAACTTTAAGCGATTATAAAAAGAAAAAAAGTAGTGCAGTCGAGGCGGTGCCGGACCGTGGAATACCCTGTAACTTTTGTCTCGAAAAAATGTTCCTTCCAAGAACTTTCCAATTGGATTTTTTTTTGGCGAAATTCGTTATTTCCCTAAATTTTTACCGATTTTGATGAAACTCGAATGTTACGTCAAAGAAGTTATGTTAAGTATATGGGGTAAGTTTCAAGTTGGTATGTAGAGGGGTGTGGGAGAAAACACGGTAAATCGATTGCGGTGGGTAGTTGGTTCACATCGATAAAATTTGGATGTTTATTTGTTCATTAACCACAACATATCGGTCTTTTAAATTTCAAATGAAAATATTAAACGGTGTGGCTAAAAACTGCGAAACTCAATTGCGGGGGAGCGGGGGATTATATTCAACAAACTTCATCTTCTGAGGAAATATGCGCACCAGCTGGTAAAGTTTCGTGTCTCTAGCTCTTATAGTCTCCGAGATCTAGGCGTTCATACGGACGGACGGACGGAAGTATAGACAGACATGACTCAATCGCTACCCGAGTTTATGATAAACATTTTGGTATAAAGGACTTGGGGTCTGCCACGCCTCCTTCTGTCCGTTACATACATTGCACAAATCTAGTATACCCTTTGTTCCTATAGGTACAGGGTATAATTATCAACAAGCGGAAAAAATTCAGAATGTCGGATTCTAACATGAGCCAGAGCTAAACTTAATCTTATTTTAATAAAGTAATAGTTGTTAATAAATAATATTTAATGCTTTATAATGTCAAAATTTCCTATGTGAAAATATATATAATCGATAGCAACAAATAGTCGTTTCCAGTTAAGTCACTTAACCCAATGAAACATATTTTACGGCATACAAACTAAAAACTACAAAAGTTTAAAAAACATAAATTATAAATTATAGCAATTACTATTATTAAGTTTACTTTGAGGTTACTTTTTACTGACCCATTAACCGCATTTTAGTCGAGTGAACTTAGAGCTTTAAATACCTAGCACGTTTTGACATACGACTTGACATGATATGACGTCATATTAGCTATTATTTTTTGGTATTAAAATTTTGATGATATTATTATGCCATAATATACTAGTTTTAAAAGAAACCAAAAATACCACTACAAAACTAAATTAATTTTACAAAATTTAATTAAAAGCATCAATATAATAATAATATAATGAGTATAAGATTTCTTAATAGCTGCGGCAAAATAAACAATTAATCATTAAATTAATAAAAAAATTTTTTTTTATAATTTAAACCGAATTTAGTGATGAAGGTCTAGTTCGGACAATAATTAGACTTTCTTTCAAACAATTGGAAACAAAAAATATTTAATACCTATGATTTAGGATGGCCGGACGGACTATTGGAAGAATTACATTGTGACCAGAAAGTTTCCGGAAATTGTAATTTAAACTGCCCGCGCTGAGTACTTTCCAACAATTTTGGTTTTTTTAAGTTGGTTGGACTGTCTTTAGTTACTATGTCCAAAATTAGCACGATCTGTCAACTAGTTTGTTGACAGCAGCTGTTGAAATCAGTCTATCTCAGTACGCTCTGCAAATTTTCTTTTATAAATCAATTGTTTTTGAAACAAAAAAAAATCACTTGGGGCCAAATCCGGCGATTACGGTTGTTGATCGATGATATTGAATGAGTTTTTGGCTTTATAATCATTCACAATTACAGCTCGGCACGATGATGTTTTTGGAGGAAATTCAGCTCTTTCGCCACGAACCGAGCAGCGATGCGTCTCAAGCCCAAATTATCCATCAAAATTAAACGAGCTACGTCACGACTGATGTTTAGCTCACTCTAACACTCGTATGCCGATTTTCGAACAGGATTTCTTTCACTTCTTCACTATCTTCAGTATCTCAAACTATTATATAGGGTGGGCCATCTGTTGGTTTTTTTATTAATTGCATTTTACCATATAAATGCAGATCCGGATGCAAAATTCGACGCAAAGTGGTCCAAGCAAGGTGTAGTTCTTGCGAACGATGGCGCGTCGAAAGTCCCGTCGACTCACCGACACTGGCCTCAACTATGTTTTTTTTTCACAGAACGATCATTTTCATAGTACGGCTGTAACACTTTTACGCGTTGTTCGTGTGTTAAACCTAAACTCACCAAATTTATGTAGTTTTGAATTTGACATATTTCGAAGAGCATCCACTTTGGACGGGTATGTTACAAATTATGAGAGTTTGACAACGTAAGCAACAGATGACCCACCCTATATATAAGTTAAACTGCAGCTATCTTTTAATAGCAACACAAAAAATGTGTCGTGATCTGGATCAAGGCATATATTTTCGTATGTATTCACTTTCAGATTTAGCTCAAAGGGGCTTGGTTTTTCCCTAACCTAACAAGACCCCACAAGACGAGGTATTTTGGAGACTATCTCATTTTGACCTCGAATTTGGGTTCAGTGACCCCAAAAACATATAAAAAAAATCGTCGCATATTGGGACACGAAATACATTTTTTAAGGAGATTTTTGAGGTTATGTTACAGCTACACAAAAAAATCGGTTTCAAGCTTGAGGCCAGACCTATGTATGTGTTGTTGGAATCGCTGAGTTCGAAAACGAGGTTGATAACACATTGGCACGTCGGGTTTCAGACATAACCTCAAACAAACCCCATAAAATTACATATTTTGGAGGTTATCTCAGAGAGCCGACGCGTCGCGACGTGCTAATATCTTTCTCACTTCGGCTTCGAACTCAGCGAAACATAAAAAAACATTGCCGGACAAACGGTCTCGAAAAAAATGTATAGTGTTTTTCTAGGTTAGGGAAGAACCCAGACCCGTTGAACCAATTCTGTTAGCCGATTCGGTTCCAGCGGATTCGCTTCCGAATTAGCCTTCTAGTTGTAGCAAAGAGCCTCAAACAAGACAAAACAAAATTTTTAACAAAATGGTTAACAAGAAAAGTAAACAATAAAAATTCTGTGTCGAAAAAGCGAGAAAAACTGGGAGCATGTAATTCATTAACTATTCTTGAACTAATTGCAAACTATTTGACTTTCATAATCAATTTAATTGAAACTTTTCTTTCTTTCATTTATCTAACTATTCCCTCGTTAGCTGCGCACTATTCAAACTTGACTCAATTTACCAAGGAAAAACTTTTTAACCCTTTGGACTTTTTGTTCTCTTGACTTTTCACCTAACCAAACGAGCTTGCTAATTTCGTTTCTAAATCAATAAAGTGTTAAAGAAAGAAGAGAAGTTTCCAAAAATAGACAATGTTGACTATAAAATGCAACAAACTGGTTTTAGTTTAGCCCCAAACTCAACTTCAGATACAATGCAATCCAATCCAATCTAGAAAAGACGACAAATGTTTTGCTTTGCTCCATTCAATATTCATTAAATATTCTACATGGCGATTGCTGCATATAAATTCAAGCTGCTCCAACTCTCCATTGCATTCTATATGTTTTGGGTCATTTAGTTACGGGTTTTATTGTCTTTTACGTATCGATGAGTTGGCCAGTTTAAGCCACTTTTAGTTAAATGCAGCGTGCACGGCTTGCAAGGGACGGAATGCACGGGGTGTTCAGGTGGAAGAGTTGCGCTTAGAAGCAACGCATATTGATTTGGAACTTGATTAACTCGGTTGGTTGACACACTTTTTATTTATATCTACCTTTTTACTGGTGAGAAGGGCGAGGTCAAAATAATTTATGCATGCCATAAAATAAAAAATAGAAGAAAAATGAAAACCAAAGAGTACAAAAAGTAAATGAGTGCTGAAAGCTTGTTTTTACCAATAAGATAGATATAAACAAAGTAAAAAAAAGAATAAACAGAAAATCGAAAAGAAAAACCGAAATGGACAAACCACTGTTCCAAATACTCTTAAAGAGCCATTGTTAGGTTCTATCTACAACAAATATGAAATATAAGTAAATGTAATGTAAGCAAAGAGAAAACAAAAATTGTGTGGTATAGCTGGATACTCTTTTCAATAGAAGTATTGAATAGGAATATTCATTTAGTTTTGCAATTTGAAACAAAAAACTTACAGAAATCCATTAATTCTGAAGGCTCTAAAACTCTTCTGAGTGGTCAACATATTTTTAAGGAAATATGTTACTTTTAAGCTCGAATGTCTTAAAAAGCATATATAAAATTCGATATGAATTTAACTGCGTATGGGCAGTTCGAAAAATTTCGCAACCAATGACAAAACTTCATAAAAAAAAAAAAAAATTCCAAATGGGAAAATTTCCGAACTGCGTATGGGCCTTAAAAAACAATCTCTAACAGCATATATATGGTATGGTCTTAATGCGTTGGGGCCCCTTTTTAGTTTTTTTATTAAATTGCAACCCGTTCACTGTGTTCGTAGGTTACTGTACTAGAGATGTGATCGGGAATAGAAATTCGATGCAGTCTCATCCATCCCGAAACAGTATTGAGTACCGTCCCCTTCGCTCCGGGCTTTCTTAAATTTAGCCCGCCCTAAAATGTATACCGCCCGTCCTGAAATAAAAAACATCCTCCTCGATTTAAATAGTTGCCTGTAAGTTTTTGTTATGTTTTTTTTTCGAAATTCGGCATAATTTTAGGAATTCACGGGAATTTTATGATTATAAGAAATGCCAGCAATAACGCACATTTTAAATATTAAATTATTTTTTTTTGTTATTTTTTCCATTCCGGCCATCTTGCAGATTTTTGAGAAACTAGCGGTATTTGTGTCCCGATCCCATCTATTACTCTTACCATAAAAATCCTGCTGAAACTTGGTCCGAGTTAGCTAAACCTATAACTGCGTAAGCTTCTAATTGAATCATGAAAATTTACAAATTTCAGTGCTTTCTTAAATGTAGTCCGCCCTTAAGTTCTGAGGTAAAACACATCCTAATCTCATTCTACAAAGTTTTTGTGTAGTATTTTTTCGAAAGTCGGTATTATTTTAGGAATACGCGGGAATTTCGCGATTATAAAAAATTATGTATTAAATAATTGTTTTTTTTCGCAGATTTTGAGAAACTCGCGGTATTCCGGTTCCGATCCTCTTATCTCAAAAGCCATCTTTCTGAAACTTGGTTCAAGTTACATAGCTAATCCTGCAACTGCGTCTGCTTATAGCTAAGATCATGAAAATGTTATCAAGCTCAGACACCTCCTGATTTCGCTGAGTGTGGACTCAGACTCCCTTTAAATGGCGTGAAAAATAAGCAAAAAAAAACCCAACGCCATTCCTAAGCTACTGTTTTTTTTTTTTTTGGAAAAATGGATACCCGATTTCGCTCTCTCAGGCTGACTAATCCAAACGTCTCTTTAAAGATTGAACCCCATCAGTTTTATGTGGTATTTAGGTGTGCAGTAATTATATTTCCCATATAAAAGCTTTGGAACGAAACATACCCAAGGCCGTAGAGAGAAAATCCGGGCCCGGGGGGTTAAATGTACAGGCCCCTTTACACCTTTAGCTTGTATCACGACAGTACGACAGTAACTACACCGGCCCCCTGAGAAAACTCCGGGCCCGGGGGGCATCGCCTCCTTCCCTCATCCCTCTTGTCGGGCTTGAACATACCACATATCTTTTATTATCTAATCTACAGAACATTGTCACAAACTACGCCAAATAGCCATGATATTCGATCTCTCAGTGTATACTATCATATATGCAGAGCCCGGTCAACTAATGGAGTAATTATTGTGGCGCACCGCATTGAAATGCGGCTAGGGGCCCACAAGAAATTGGGTGAATGGTCACGTTGCATGGCCGAGTGATTCTGCCAATTGGGCGCGGGTGTTTGGTCATTTCAGTGTTTGTTGGTTTATTTGTTTGTTTGTAGGTTGGTTTGCTGTCAGTTTTTGGCATGAGCCAAAGCAAGCGTTGAAGCGGCACAAGTTTTGCGAGCGGGCTAAGAGCGGGGTCTGTGACCAGACCAGACCAGGCCCAACCAGACCAGACCCGACCAAGTCAACACAACTCGAGCTGCGCTTAACGCTCGAGTAACGCGGCAAATTGTAATGCAAACGTTTTGGCCAGCGGCGCATATCAACAGTTGGCTGAATGAGAGAGATTGCGTGGGACGGAGGGGTCTGGGGGGTATGCCGCGTTCGTATGCCATAAAGCATAACTCTTTGTATAATATGTACTACTATGTAACAGTGGCGTAGTTTGATTTTTTTTTGGTATTAAATTTCATATATGGTTTTTGGGAAAGTATATCTTGGTCAAACAAAAAAAAAATAGAAGAATTGGTAGCAATTCTACATTCTAGCGAAATTATTGCCAGTGTGACTCTTCACTTCTCTTATGAAGATAATTGTTGCTCATTTTTCACACCCATTTTACCTACCCCACATTTTTTGGCCTGCAAAATATGTTGCTACATATTCAGTTTTTGTTTAACATTTTTCAAAAAATAAGTGGGGCAACACTGTTTTCTCTAAAACACTGCGTACCAGCAAGCAAACAATTTGGCTTTAAAACGCTTGCTAGCGAATTTTTTTTTTTGCAGTTTTGTTTCGTTACGACGCGTTTTTTGACTCTGCGTACTGGTCTTTAGGTATCGAAGATGAGTTTTCGAAAATATTTGTATTGCTTTGAACTGCTTAAAAGCAGGCTTTAGTGCCAGCTATGTTTGCAGCATTCTTAACATAGTGAGATGCTTAGTTCTGATCCTCTAAATCCCCTCTATCTACGTCACTGGCTTATACAATGTACTATATACCAAGTCTTCTCAGTTTTCAGCTACCATATAACACCCGGTATTTGGTTGCACCAAAAGCAGCAAAAAAGAATAAAAATATAAGATAAAAAAAAACAACAGTAATATGCGCCTATTGCCTTTCTTTCTTTCTTTTATCTTCATTTTGCATTGTTTTGCATTTTCGTTTTTTCCAGATGCTTTTGTTCAAGCATAATACGAAAATTATGGTATTGTTATAATCTTTTGTTGCTCTTATAATGGCTCTATGTGGTGGCAAATGTGTCAATTTGTGGTTCATAGCCATATTTTTATACAATTATTTAATAATTATTTAATTAAAAACTTGTTTAGCGGCATTATCGCCATGTCCAGTTGGTTGATTTTTTTGTCATTGTACAAATAACAATTGTTTTTTTTTTTTGCGCTCAACTGAACTTTGACGCGTAAAATTATACATAATATACATATATATGTATAACTATTGTAAAAACATAATCAAAATAATGGCAAATAAATCACTAATTGATTTTCAACAGCAAATTTTCATTTAATTTGTTGCATATTATTTTAAATAGAAATTTTCAACTCGTTTTATGCCAATTTATTTCTGTGCAATTTTTTGCGCTTAAAACTGACATCATTCATACACTGTACTCTGGGTTCAAGGGTATATTGAGTAATTGAAAAAATTAATTTGTGTGCAGCAATTGGAAGAAAAAGAGTTAGAAATGAAATAGATTAACCAAAATGATCCGGATGACAAAAGAATGCCATTAGGCCAGGTTAGTAACGCCCTTGTCTCAAAGAGCAATATAGCTAGGAGCGTCAATTTTGACTAGGTGCGCCTTATGCTCAGGGCCGTCGCAAAAAGTATGGGCCCGTTGGTGAATATCGATCCCATCCTTTAGAGCAGTGATGGGCAGTCTCTCAATTTACATTACTCGCGAGGCTATTGCACCAAAATCTGCCGCAGCGCAGTCGGCTAATGTACGGTCAAAGTGTGTGAAATCTCTCGCTCGTTTTTGCTTAATTGCGGTTCTTGCTCTCTCGTGCGCTTTTGCTTACTGCGCTGTTTACTCACACAAAGAAATGTTTGTTGGTATGAGTTTTGCCCATCACTGCTTTAGAGCGTTCTTTTTCAAGCTCCTTTAGAGAATTCCGGGCGCTAGCAGAGTCCCCAATGCTTGTCTTATTCTTCACTTGCACACACTTTTTCTCCCTTAACTACATATAAAGGGTCATCAATCTTGAGGTTTTTTTTCAATAAGGTTTTTTTGATAGACCACGCGGGAGTACTGTCAAGTTGTCATGTGTTTTTTATTCAGTTTTCATTGCCATTTCATCATGGAAAAACTTACACCCGAACAACGTTTACAAATCGTACAATTATATTACGAAAATTCGCGTTCTGTAAAGAATGTTTTTCGCGCGCTTAGGCCATTTTATGGTTGCCATAATCAACCTACTGAGCCCACTATTCGTCATACTATCAACAAATTTGAAACCCAATATACATTATTGGATGACACTCGACCGAATAGAGCTCGTCCAGCGCGTAGTTTATGGGCCGGTCCGACCGTAACCGTCAATGGCGACCGTTGTCGCACCATGATAACGAATTATTTGCTAACTGAAATTTAAGCCCGAGATCTCAACGACATTTGGTTTCAGCAAGACGGCGCTACTTGCCACACAGCCCGTGTAACAATATGGACATATAGAGGAACCAATTCGGTGAACAATTAATTTCACGCTCCGAACCGGTGAATTGGTCACCAAGATCGTATGATATCACATCGTTAGACTATTTCCTTTGGGGCTACGTGAAGTCTAAAGTGTTTGTGGATAATCCAGCTACGATTGAAGCATTAGAGCCCCACATTATCCGTGTTATTCGCGAGATACCACCGATTATGCTCGAAGGAGTCATCGAAAATTGGAACCTCCGCTTGGACGAGCTACGGCGCAGTTGCGGCCAAAATTTGAAAGGGATTATTTTTAAAAAGTGAATGGCAAGAACGGTTCTTTCTATTGATAATAAAGATTTTCCGATTCATTTGAAATATTTGTGTTTTTTTTTTATTTAAAGGCCGGAATCACAAAAATGGGATATCCCAAATGGGATTTTTTTTTTTATATGAACTCAAAAAAAACCTCAAAATTAATGACCCTTCATATAGTCTAGTTCATCCCTTTTTTTCAATATTTTTCTTTACCCCCACATTTTGGAAGTTACAATACTGAAAGTCGACACAGACCATCTTTTTTATTATAACCCATCCATCGGTTCAAAAGTTTGAAGTTATGGCCAAACAATAACAAGCTTGAAAAACTTTTGCCTAGAAGCTCAGCTGACTTAAAGCAAACTATTGCTAAGACGAATTGTGAAGAAGCCACCAAAATTGGTTAGAAGATTCAAGTAGACAACATTTTTTTTTTGGGTATTTATACGAACCCCTTACCCTCCAATAGTTTTTCAAAAAAAAATGTTGTGAAAATTATGGAGCTTACAGGGTATACTATAGTCGCAATGTTTGGCCTTTTGCAAGCCCAATTGTTTTTCTTTAATTTTAGTTGACTTTTAATTGGCTGATATGTTTTTGATATGGCAATAATTTCACGTAATTAGGAGCTTTTAACATATAAATTTTTTTTGTGCATTTATTTTTATATAATTTATTAGTACATTTTTAAAGCTATTTAAAATAGAAAATTTTGTTTATGATTTTTGTAATTTTTTTAACAAATAAAACTAGCTTAAAGATTTTGATTTATAACGTTTTCATTCCATCTTCTAGAGCATAAAATATTTAATTCAAAAAACTTTTGGATTATACAGTATGGTTAAAAAAATGGTGTATCTTTTATTTTGCTCTTTGAAGCCTATTTATACTCTGTGCCTATAGGTACAAAGGGTATACTAGATTCGTGGAATGTACGTAACGCACAGAAGGAGGCGCGGCAGATCCCAAGTCCTTTATACCAAAATGCTTATCATAACCTCGGGAAGCGATTGATTGGACTGTATGAACGCCTAGATTTCCCAGACTATAAGAGATATAGACACAAAACTTTACTAGATGGTGCGCATATTTCCTCAGAAGATGAAGTTTGTTGAATCATATAAATATCTTTCCCCGTTCCCCCCCAGTAGTGTTTCGCGGTTTTCCTCTACACTATTTGGTATTTTTATCTGAAACTTTACAGAGCGTCTTGGTTACATAAATACCAAATACAGCAGAAGTTATAGTCAAAAATGTACTAATGTCACCAGTGGCGGATCCACGGGGATGGTTTTCGGGTCCGGTTTCCCCCACGCCAAAAAGCTCGGAAAATGGCTTAAAAGTCTTTTGCGAGCTCTGATATATATATACTTCGAAGTGAAAAACCCTTCCCAAGACCAAATCCTAGATCCGCACCTGAATGTCACCTTCAAGATCTTAGGGATTTAGTTCTTTACTTTCATTGAGTTTTTTTGCGATATGCCTCGGTTTTCCTCACATTTCTTATTTTTTCTTTCTGATTTTTGTAGCCCATCTTCTATAGGTACAATTTAGCAAACTTTATCTTTGTTTATAAATCTGTTTGTGAACCAAAATCTATAAGAAGATGTTTGTGAACTCACTCTTGGCTTAACAATTTTAAAGAGCATAGAAAAGATCTTTTGAAATGAATATAAAAAAAAAATGTACGTATTTTGATTAAAAAGAAATCTTCCGGAAACGTTTCCCAAAAGAAGACTGAAAAAGAGATGCTGCAGCCATAACCAGCCAACTTCCCGTCGAAGACTGACTAATTTAGAAGACGCTCCAAATAAGATAACATGTAAAACTATTAAAAAAAAAAAAATAAAAAAATTAATTAATGTGCAATCCACATTTAATTATTAAAAATCTAAGTCATTAGAAAAAATTCTAAAATTAAATACAAATGTAAATAAAATAAAATATTTATATCAGATGCACTGATGATTAAATATGCAGCGCATTAAAACTCTTATACAGTGTTGCATTCTGTATAAGAGCGAACAAGTTGTTTGACGTCCAACATGTTTGATGTTGGAAAGAGAATTGTTTTGTAAATAAACATTGATTCAAAAGCGCATTCCAGACAATCGTAAATATTGTAGACTTTTAAAAATTGAACGTATTTAAGCTGAAGGATCTTAAAATATATAGTATATACGCTCTGCTTGACATACTATATATATATATATTTTGTAAAAACCGAACATATTTCGGGACTTTATAATTTTGACTATTAAAATCATTAAAATTTCGACCATTTTAATTATGCTTATAAAAGTCAATCAATTAGCGATAATTAATTATTAAACGTGCTGAAGCTTTTATAATACATTAAATGTTTGCATAAGTTGAATGCAACTACTTTATGTGACACGTTATTTCCAGAGGTAGAAGCCACAGCTGAGGTTGCCACAAAAGTTTCCATATGGCTTAAATGTCAAGCTTTAAATATATCATAATATTTACCAAGGTCACGTGTTGCACTTATTTCTTTACATTAAGAGTCAGTGAAAATTTCGACTTGATGAACTCTTCACTCCATACCAGTAAATATGAAATACGCTGTAGCCTTTAGCCCAAAAAAATTAATATCTGCAATCATTTCAATTGAATCTTTAGTACTTATTGATATCCTGATAAGCAGTTCTATTATAATACAACATTAGTATCTTTTCAACGTATTTTTAATTGGAGAGTATTTGTTAAGTATTATTTATATGTGCAGATTAATCAAAATTGGTTCACTATTTCATTTAGCTGGCATACAAATTTGAACCAGTTTTCTCAGCAGTAGAACATCATTATGCATCAGCTTGTAAAATTCATTCATGGTTTGAAAGTATCCGTAATTTTGTATATCTTTGATTTCTAATTCCTTAGCTTTTGGCGTACTTAAGGCACTTTTATAACTTGTGGATGGATTATATGAAAATAAGACTCCTTCGTATATTAAGGGGGAAATTTTTTTTTTTTTTTAATTTATTTTACAATGTATTCAAAATCCAATTGGGTGACGATATTATAGATATTTTTAGCTACAAAAATTAGTTTTTCCAAAGTAATAAAAATCAAAATGGCGCCTGTAGAGAGCTACGAATACATGACTTATTTTCGGAGTTTGCATTGATTTGAAACATAAAGAAATGTTTTTCCTCTTAATCTATGGACCAAAAGCAAGTGAACCACGTAGGAATTTTCAAAAATATCAATTTAAAAATTCCTGTAATATAATTTATCACCACGGTATTCTGTGCCTGGCGTAAGAGGTCCCTAAAAGAGAACTAGTCAGATGCAGGCATACTTACCATCACATTGAGCCTGAGGCACATTTTTAACATCTTAAAGATCTTCCAAAGATCAGTGTATGCGATTGGTTACCGGGTCTGGAGACAACCGCCGGTGTAAAAGGAAAGTCCATAACTAACGAATATCCATACGCAAGTGCCAAAAACATCACCTTTTAACATCACCAACGAATGGGTCTAAGCGACGACATGATCCAGGATCGGAATGCCTGCAGACAACGCTGAGATCGCATACCGACACCTCAGGAGGAGCATAAGTGAATCCGAAAAGAGGTAAACAAGGGTTTGGGAGAAGAAGAATCAATTTAAAAAAAAAAAATTGTTCTTCAATAAAATCATGATAAATGAGTTGTAAAATTAAAAGTTTTTATTATTTCAACAAAATCCTATGTGGCTCACTAGAAAATGGTGTTGTAAAGATTGTGTCAAAATTTCAAATCGATGGGATCAAAATTGACTGAGTTATTCGTGAAGCCATTAGAAAAAAACTGATTTCGAGAAAAACGAAGATTTTTGAAGATTCTACACTGGCGTTACCCCTTAAGATACTAACCATCATGAAATATTTACGACATTATTTCTTTTGCATTTTTTGTTTTAAGTCAATCCGACTCCAAATTTTTTACGAACTATAATATAACTCAAACAATATTTTAAAATCACTAAAAACATCAATTATATTAAAATTCAAGCCTGTCAAGTCGGGAAAGATTTGAAAAAATATTTATTTTCCATGAAGTTTTTCAAAAACTGAAAACAAAAACTACAAGGTCTGACGAAATTTTGAAACAATGCATTATTTGCAATTTTTAAATTACTGATACATCGATAAACTATCTTTTATATATACATACATAAAGTTGAATTACAAAAAGATAAATTTTTGTAGATAAATTAAGATGCTATTTATAGATATTCTTTACTTTCATAACACAAATGCCTAAAATCATATGGTTGGTTTCGTTTATAAGGAGACCAGATATCTACTTATTTAAACTATTACCATCTATTGCAGGATTAAGCGCATCTTTCGTTAAAATTTGGTGTCCCAATCTCTATCTTTCGAAATTTTAGCTTTAATATAGTTGGCTGTCTAAAAATGATTTCTCTCTGTAATAGTTGTACATGTAGATAACTTTAATTCAACCTTAAACTTTTTAAATAAAGGCTATAAAAAGGGTGCACCATAAAAATGAATCTTATATATGAATGTATTTAAAATGAATTCCTTTGATTTACGTCTGCCACTTACCACAAGCATGTTGCAATTATTTTTCCTTTTTTTCTTTTCTATTAATGCCCTGTAGCTGCATGGTCAAGGATATCATTATCCATATGTAGCTGTAGTGGATTGATTCATTACCTAGTAGAAAAATTTCAAGGTTTACAGCCACGCTTTAAAAAATTATGCTTCTAGCTGTTAAGAATAGTATTCTATTATATTTAGATACACTTTAAAATAAAGAGGAATGCTGACTTATGTGAGCCTAATTAAGATAGAAAGGTTGACATTTTTACAAAGCTGATGCGTAGCACAGCTTGCCACTAAACCATTTAACTCATATATCACATTTTTACTCTTAATTCATTTTTTATCTTACCAATAACTAATAAATTGTTAAAAATAACTACATATATATTCTATATATACTACTAACAAGCATATATATCAACTTTTAAATATGAAAAAGTCGTTCACTTTCTTATTCGCTTCAATAAATGGTATCAAAAATCATCTCATGTACATTTATTATATAACAAGGATACACAATTAAAAGGTAACGTATACGTAACGTCTATATTTCAAATGAATTCCTTTGATTTGCGTTTGCCACGTGCCACAAATATGTTGCAAATATTTTAGCATCTTTCTTTTCCAATTTTTTTTTGTGTTCTTTTTTTTAACACGCTCTCTTACTAACTCATGCAAAACCAATTAGTTTGTTTTTCATTGGTTTTTCTTCGTTTCGCATCGCTGTTTTGGTTTCCAGATCCAGATCCAGCTGCCTCTGCAGCAGCATTTAACCAACTTTTAATTATTCAACCATGTTGCATGCGTCTTCTTCTTCATCGTCATCTTCTTCTAGCTGCATTTTGGTTGCACTGCAATTGTTTGCACTTAAAGTATTACAGCTGCAACAACAACAATAACAACTGCTTCATAAGTTGCATGCCACTTGGCATCTTGATGTTAGTTTGTCAGTCAGTTAGTTAGACAGTTAGCAGCAAGCAGCTCATTAACATCCCAGACTTGAAAGTTTTCAAAGCAGATGATGTTGCAGCTACTACGAGATATTGCTTCAGCTTTGTGTGGTTGGGCAATCGCCTTTGGGCAGTCCAAATCGGGTTGAGATCTGTTGGTGGCATCAATGGGTGGCAACATAAAAGAAGTATTGCAAATATGTTTAGGCCAGGAATGACAAGAAAACTAAGGTGACGAATTTTGATTTGATAGCATACTTAAAATATCGAAGAGCGAGTCGAAAAAAAAAAAATTCGGAAAGGAGTCCAAAGACAAATCTCAAAGCGATTTCTGGCTCAACATATTGCAATTTTCAAAATTTGAAACCCCGAATTTGGGGCGGAGATTTTGTTCCCTGGCGACGCTCCACCTGTGTCTGTCCCTCAAAAAATTTATCAAAATTTGCTAGGGAAATGTTTGAAATCTTTTTATTTCCAATTTGATTGAGTGTTTCTAATACGTCAAATTTTATTCGAATGAACAACTTCATCTTCAAATATTAGAAAAAAAAAACTATAATCTTATATCAACATCTTACCCCACTGATCAGATATTTATAAACACTGCTTTAGTAAACAGGTTAGGAGCAACCGAAGCAGTACATTTTTTTGCTCTGGAAACATAGTAAAAAGTTGATCCAAAGAAGAAATCCCCATGCGATAACGCAAATAAACGAAAGCGTCTTCCAAAGGTTAAACCAAAAAATATTCGATAGATATCGTATTCAGATATGATAGTTTCCTATATTAGATTCCTAGTTGGAGCAAAGGGCCGCGTAATCAGAAATGGTACAGTAAAAATAGGTTTTGATCTGGAAAAAATTGCACACTGGAATTTCCTTTGCTTCATGTTTTAAGGACCATCCAAAAAGTCTAAAACCAAAAAGGTGACCTACCCCTACCGTAGGGTTTATGTTTAAGACTATTTATCTCGAATTCTATCAGTCGTACAACAAAATTTTCAAGTCAAAAAATGTTCAAAATTGAATTCGAGTTTTATTTGTAATGGAAGGTACACTCAGAAGTTCATTATTTTGGCGGTAGTGGGCGCCAAAGTTACTAAAAGGCAGTTTTTCGTAATTTTGACCACCCCCTTGCCATGTTTTGTATATGACATGCATAGAAAAGTTGAAGATCTTAAAAAATACATTAAACTGTATTTTGAATCATGTAATTATTTGTAGTAGTTTCCAAGTTACAACGCCTTAAACTATGTCCGCGTCTTCAAAAACATGCACATATACACAAATATTTTTTTTCAATGAAAGATAAAAATTTAAAAAAAAATTGTTTGAAAAAAAATTAGATTTTTTTTTTAATATTGATTTTATGTAAAATATTTTATAACATTAATTTTAAAATTCACAAAAAAAAATTACAAACAAAAGTTGAAGATCTTAAAAAAATACCTCAAACTGTTTTTCGAATCATGTAGTTCCCAAGTTAAGACTCTTTAAATAGTACTTACGAATATTTGAAGACAAGTCTAAAATGGTATAAAAATAATCTTGACAAAAAACTATTTTTATTTTTAATATGCGAATTTTAAAATCAAACAAATTAATTTTTTTTGCGTTTTTTTTTTTAATATGTGAATTACAAAATTAATGTTAAAAAATATCTTACATAAAGTCAAAATTTCAAAAATTATACAATTTTTTTTAACATCTTTTTTTTTAATTTTTAATTTTATCTTTCATTGAAAAAAAATATATGTCTGTATGAGCTTGTTTTTGAAGGCGCGGACATACTTTAAAGCGTTCTAACTTGGGAACTCCATGATTCAAAAAACAGCTTGAGGTATTTTTTATTTTAAGATCTTCAACTTTTGTAGGGAATTTTTTTTTTCTTGTGATTTTTTTTGTTTATGTGAATTTTAAAATTAACGTTACAAAACATTTTACATAAAATTAAAATTTAAAAAAACATTTCAAACTTTTTTTTTTAATTTTTATCTTTCTTTGAAAAAAAATATATGTGTATATGTGCTTGTTTTTGAAGGCGCGGACATACTTTAATATTTACATTTTTTTATTTTTTTTTTTTACCACCGAAAAAGTTTATATTAAAAAAAAGCATCGCCTAACGCATAACTTCATAACTTCCCTTTCAAAGCTAGTAAAAATATCAGAAATTCAGCTCATCCCAAATTGGCAGACCAAAGCAGATACAAATGTAACATATCTGTATCTATAAAACCTTTAACACACTCATAAATTGTACATTTCTTGTTATTTAAAATGAATAAAAAAAAAAAAACTCTACACAAGCGTCAAAAAATCATTCAACAAAGTTTCGGCACAAACGCAGCGTTTTATCTTACAATAGAGGCGGGCGGCCCCTCAAACTTCCCAAACTTTCCCACTCTGAAAAACACGTCAAGAAGAGTTCTTGCCTTTCGGCGCCTGTTTCAATTTCTCAATGTGTTGGTGTCTAGTTATTTTTTTTTTTGTTGCTACTGTAACAAAGTGTGGCAAGGATTCAAGTGCAGCAGCAAATGGTTGAAAATTTATATGGCTGACTGTCAGCCCGCATATTTTGTACACGCTTCTTGGCCAAGTTTTATGCAAAAATTTGTACCAAACGGTTAGGAAAAAAAGCTTTTATATTATTTACATGCAGCCAGATACAATACACGATATGAAAGATATAAGTAACTTTTTGGCCATATATAACAATTTATTGTGCTTGTCAATTGCCAGTGGTAAAAAAAATACAATTGGGCATAAAAATAGAAATTCGTAAGGAATGTTATATGGTAAGACAGTGACGTAGACAGATAACCCTCTGTTTAGAAAATGCTTACTCCTCAGCAAAAATAATGAAGTTTGTCATTTGTCATGGTTTAAGTGAATAATTAAATGTTTTTAAAATTTGACAGTTGTTAATTTTTTAAAAAATTTGATATGTCTGGCGTACCAGGAAATATTTATTTGAAGTGTCAGTAATTAGATGTTAGTAATTAATTGTTTTCAAAATTTGACGGTGATTATTTTTTTTTTAATTTTTATATTTTTGGCTCACTATTAAACATTTTATGTGTAAGTGTAATTTTAAGCCGAATAAAAAAATATTTTTTTTTTTTTTTCAAAAAATTTTCTTTTAATAAATAAATTTAATCCAACTTCGTCAACTTAGTAAGAATAGATGAAATAATAAATTCTTTTAAAATACTAGCTAATAGTAATTAAAACACTGTCTGGCAATTATTTGCAAGAAACTTTCTGGGATTATCTGAGCTTCTTAAAAATTAAGAACACTGCCCTTTGTAAAAATTTCGCACGAAACATCAAAACTTCATATAAAAAAAGAAATCCTAAAAAAGCGAAATATTTTGTCATTTTTTGCCAAATTTTTGCATGCTACGTATGAGCCTTTAACCAGAAATCGCACCGTTTATGCGCCTCAAAATTGGCACCAAATTTTTCACTAGATCCGATCCTGCTTTGCATGATTAAGAGCCTTTCTGAAGTTATCAAAATGCTTTTTGACATGCTTTTAATATTAATTTTTTGGAATTATCTGACAATATTTATACTGGGCCAATATCTCTAAACCTTTTCTCTCGGTGATTTTTCGCGTTTTTCAGCTATTTGGGTTAGTTGAAAATTAGATGATCATAAATAAGCTTAATATCTGGATATTCAAAAAAATCTCTACCTAATCTAATCGTGTCAAAAATGTATAGAGCTGAGTATAACTTCAAGCAATTCTTCCAATACTTCATGAAAAATCCATTTAAAAATATCATAAAAATACGGAAATCTCTATTGTCTTATCTAAATCTTTCCAAATTCTCTATAAAATCTATGAACCCAAGTATAACTTTAACCGATTCTTCTACTTTTTTAAGAAAAATCACTTTTGTGAGCTATCACAAAATACGGAAAGTCTATTTTCTTATTTTAATCTTGCCTTATTTGGTCAAAAATGTATAGACCTAAGTTCAACCCAAACTAATTCTTCTCTTACTTTATGAAAAAACAATTTCAAAAATTATCATAAAAATACCAAAAACTTCAACTCAAACTAATTCTTCTCTTACTTTATGAAAAAACAATTTCAAAAGTTATCTTAAAAATACCAAAAGCTCTCTTGTCCTTTCTTAATCTTGCAAAATTATATCAAAGATGTATATGTACGTACCAAAATCTATATTGTTTTTTTTTAAATCTTGCAAAATCTTCTTAACAATGTTTAGACCTACGTATATCTGCAAACATTTCTACTACTTATTAAAAAATATCTTTAGAAAGTTATACTAAAAATAAACTCCCTTTGTCAAAAATGTATAAACCATCTACGACATTTCAAAAAATCAATTCAAAGAATTCTGGAAGTAATAATCAAAAGATTTTGTTGAGGAAGTGTAATACTATAACCAATTTCCTCTAAGACTTATTTTTACCCCTTGAAGAAAGTTCTATTGTCTTCTCGAAATCTTTCAAAATTTAGTCAAAAATATAAGTAAATATACTTAGGTAGAACTGTAACTAACTCTTCTACTTCTCTGAAAAAAATCTATTTCAATACAAATATCAGAACTAGATCTAGATCTTCCCTAAGTCCACATAAGTTGAACTGTATCCTATTCTTCTAAGGCTTTTAAAAAAAATCAATTCCAAAAATTATCGTACAAATACCGAAAAGATTTTGTTAAGAAAGTACGTATAATACTATAACCTTTTTCTCCCTTTTTTCGCACTAAATCTTCTCTAAGCCTTGCAAAGTCTTGTCAAAAATGTATACACCTTAGTAGAACCAAAAGAAATTCTTTTATTTCCTAAGAAAAAAATCCAACAAATACCGAAAACTTATACCTTTTAAAAAATCAATCCAAAGAATTATCGAGAAAATCCGAAAATCCCATTATCTGCTCCAAGTCCTGCAAGATTTTGTCAAAAATCTAAGTTTAATACTGTAACCAATTCTTCTATAACTTAATTCATAAATTAGAGATGATTTCGTCATCTGCCGCATGTAGTTGATTATTGAACCCCCTTCACAAACAGCTGCCAACGCCACTGCTTTATATATATACTAGTATACATATGTAAAAAAAATATTCATGAGAAATAGGCAAATTTATTCTAGTGGAAATATAGCATTTTGATTTTGCACATATTTTATGCAAAAATAATAAAATTCAACACAATATGCTCCAACACTGGCTAAACAAATTCAATATGTTTGAGTACGGAAAAAGTGTTGTAAAATGCATGAGCTTAATGAGTTTGCACTCAAGAAGCAAATCAATAATTGATAGAAATTTCTAATTGAAATGAAGACTCAAGCTCTAAAGGGCAATATACTCGTCGTCGTATGGACGACTGCCTGCATTTGTGTGGCATTCAACTTTATCCAAGGGGCAAGTGCCTCATTTTGTCTGCTGCATTGACTATGGGGTCTGTCGAGTGGCTTTTTGACTTTGCAACAACAACTTGACACGTCGTTAGCAGAAGCAGCATCATTACATAGTCATCATTGTCGTCGCCTTCTTCAATTTTGAAGACACATTAGCCAAGTGCTAAGCTATTGGCTATAATACTACAAGCCTTAACTTGGCTATAACCTGCCCACATTTGGCCATGTCATTGCCAAACACACTCGGTGGGCAACAACAACAAGCGTTAAAATAAAAAAATAAAAAAAAAAACAATTGATTTATGATAAGTCACGATTTTGACTGCTAAATAGATGTGAGCCATGCTGCCACCTTTTGGCCAGCAACATTTTTGACGGCATCTTTATGTGGTTGTTGTTTTTTTATGCAATAGAAGAAATTCCATTAACTATTTTAATTTCAAATTCACTTAGTTTTTCGCCGAAATTTTAATTGAATTCAAATTGAAATGTGGCTTGCAAAGTGCCAGAGCAAGAAGTGTAAGAAAAATGAGATTAAAACTGAGTTTAAATTAGTTTTAGCCATTTTGGTTGCATTTTATGCAACAATAATTTCATAACTGCTTGATTAGATAAAACACAAATCTTCAAATCCAGAAGATTCCAACTAACTAAGCTTTCGAAAAATGCATTTCTTCTCTACACTCTCTTCTTTCAATGCTTTACGAATTGTTTATATAACTAAAGAGACTGTATAAGGTGACGCCAGGCATTGCATATGTTAAAGTCGCGCCCTGACGACATTGATATACCCTTTACCATCACATTGCAATCAAATTAGTTAAATTACTTAAGTACTCCAAAGTACTCCATATCTAAACAAACAAGAAACAAACGCATTTTTTACCAAAAATATTTTTTTGACTGATCAGTCTATAGTGCTTTGGAACTAACGAACGCCAAATTTCTGTACGGTATCTGTATAAACAAAAGAATTTTCCATCTAAAACTTTTACTTTTATTTTCGAAGTGCTCTGAAATACCCCTATTGGAGCTACATATATGAAATAACGCCAATTTTTAAAAATAAAAAAAATAAAATAAATTTGTCACTTGGTATATAATAAGTGATCTAATCTGAAAGTTTGGTTTATCTAGCATTAACCATCTCTGAGATCTAGGCTTTCATACGACGGAGCGATGGACATGGATTTATCGACTTCTCTAGTCACACTGATCATACTTTAGGTAACTTTGGGGGGTCTCCGAAGTCTCCTTCTGGATGTGTGCATACACTTTCGGCTTACAAAAACGTAATATAACCTTTGTACCATAAGGTAGAGGGTATAAAAACTAGGGGCTCTACCACCTGCCACCTTGCCAACCCCCATATGGTCTTCTATATAAATTTTGAGACATTCATAAATAAGATTCCTATAATATTTTGCTTAATTTTCATTGTGGTCGTCCACAGTTAAGAATACTACAGTCGTGCCTGCTCTATAATACCCTATACCACCACAAGTCATCGCTGGAATACGTCTCTGATTATGCAAAGTCTAATTGATACCCAGGATTCACAATAAAGAATTTGCAATGTCGACTAGAAATATTTAAAAGTATTTCTTTAAATAGTATATGTATAAACTTCTAAATCTGGTTGGAGTCCCCACAAAATATAACTAATTTTCATATTTTACCTGAAGACTGTAGCTTCTTCGCAAGAACATTTAAAACTAACTTTTTTTTTTTTGCTGTTTACATTCCAACTATTGGAGGCACGCTAATAGACTGGGGTGCCTCATTCTGACTGCTGCTTCTACAGCTGTCAAAAGGTAGAAGAGGACGAAACAGTGGAGCATCTCTTAAGTGGATGCATGGCACTATGCAGGAGAAGACTGCACACTCTGAAAATGTTACTGAATTTGCAGGAATCAGAATAAATAAGATTAATTCGTTTATTAAATCGACAGGATAGTTCAAAGAGGATCATCCAGGGGATTAGGGTTTAGCCCAAGTGGCCTTTTGTAGGCCTAGGTGTATCGTAAAACAACCACCGCTACCTACCTACCTACATTCCAACCAGGGAGGAGTGCAACATGGAAATAACAGGCCCAGCCGTCTGCGTTGAGGAACTCAATGTTATCTTTCCGTCTCGCGGACCAGGCGGAGGTCATGGCAATCTAGGAGGCTTTAACAACAATTAAAAAACTACAAGTAGGTAACAAGGACATCTGCATCATTGACATCACACATGAAGTCAGTGGCTTCAAGATAGACTATCGGCTGGGCACTATCAGCACTTAATGGGATCTTCTACGCATCCATTTCTCATTGACATAACTTTGCACGAACTCATTATACCTTTGTACCTTCCGTGCAAGGTAAAACAACAATAAAAATTTTTGGATTATATTATCACAATTTTCCACTTATGTTTGTAGATTTTTTAGTCTTTGACATTTTAACCAAAATGGTTTGACTCATTGTGATGACTCATTGGCGAACATATGAAGTCTAATGGAAAGGGAATTCATGAGACATAACAAAATATCTTATCAAAAATGTACTTTTAAAAGCAATTCTTAAAGCATGTAATTAATAGCTTGTCTTATAAATACTTACCATATATACACCGTAATTTTCAAACATAAGGATAAGTGCTACACAGTTTTTGCAAGTTCCATAAATCTAGATATTAATACTTTAGCCCGTATACAGATTAAATTGGTGATTTGTTGTTTAGGCATCCCAAGAAATTTATTTTCTTAAGACAAATTCCAAGAAAATTTATATAAGGTGCATGTGATTGCAAATATTATTGGGAAAAGATTCGTACCAAAAGCAAAAAGAACTAGAACTTACAGTTGAAGTGACTCAACAAGTCATTTCACAATCGTTGAAAGTGATTCAAAAACAAGAAAAATGGGTTCTATGTGAACTGAAGCCGAGCGATATTGAACTCCGATTTTTCATGAACATAATGCTGCTTACCAGACAAAAATATTTATATAATTTTTTTATACCCTGTACCTATAGGTACAAAGGGTATACTAGATTTGTGCAATGAATGTAACGGACAGAAGGAGGCGTGGCAGACCCCAAGTCCTTTATACCAAAATGCTTATCATAACCTCGGGTAGCGATTGAGCCATGTCCGTCCGTCCGTCCGTCCGTCTGTCCGTCCGTATGAACGCCTAGATCTCAGAGACTATAAGAGCTAGAGACACAACTTTACCAGCTGGTGCGCATATTTCCTAAGCAGATGAAGTTTGTTGAATCATGTCAATATCTTTCCCCGTTCCCCCGCTGTAGATTTTCGCGGTTTTTAGCCACACCGTTTAATATTTTCATTTGAAATTTAACAGAGCGATGCGTTGTGGATACATGCATCTATGTTTAAAAAATGAACAAAATCGGACAAATACAACAGAAGTTATAGTCAAAAATGTGCAAATTTCACCTCCCCTTGCCAATAAACTGTGTCAATATTTGACTCTACGCAATTATGGCTACAAGTGACCTAGAATCACAATTTTTGGTAAGCTCATTCATGTGGCTCTAATGAACAAATCCACATCCAAATTTTATCGATGCGGTCCCCCCACCCCCCACAATCGATTTACCGTGTTTTCTCCCACACCCCTCAACATATCAACTTGAAACTTACCCAATATAATTAAAATAGCTTCTTTGACGTAACTTTCGATTTTCATCAAAATCGGTACAAATTTACGGAACTTATAGGTATAAATATCGTTTTGCACCAAAAAAAAAATAAATTCCAATTGGAAAGTTCTTAGATGGAATATGCAGGAACAATTTTTTTGCCACAAAAGGTACAGGGTATTCCACTGTCGGGCACCGCCTCGACTGTACCACATTTTTTCATTGTGTAGTACTGGTGATGAAAAGTGAAAGTACTTCGATAAGCCAAGAATAGAAAATCTTGGGGACCACCTAGGCATGGTTTAATATCGATAGCCAAACCGAATATTTCCGGAAAAAACTCATGCTGTCTGATTCGTGGGATGCGATTGCTGTCTTGTTTTATGAGTTATTGGTAACGTAAAATTATTACTAGAGCTGTCTACCGACCGCTATTTATGAGATTGAGCCGAGCACTCAATGAACAGCCCGCCCATTACTACGAACAAATTATTCTCCTACTTGATTACGGCGCCTGTCAGAAACTATTTGGAGCCAATTAATTGGCAAGTCCCACTCCACCCGTCTTATATACCAGAGATTGTCACTTCCGATAATCACTTGTTCTGGTGAATGGCACATGGTTTGTCTGTGCAGTGGCTTACATCATATTCAGATACCAAAAATTGCGACGATTCTTGGATAGCGTTTAAAGATGAAGAGTTTTAATCATTAAAGGCCCATACGCAGTTCGAAAAATTTCGCACGGAATGACAAAACTTCATATAAATGGGATATTCCATTTGGGATTTTTTTTTATATGAAGTTTTGTCATTCCGTGCAAAAATTTTCGAACTGCGTATGGGCCTTAATGAAGAAAATACTCCCAAAATTTACCAAAACAAATTATTCGGCCGTGCTTCGGAAAACGAAAAAAACAAAACGAACAATTTTATTCGGGTTCCTTTTTTGCGTGCTCCCAGATTCGAATTTTTTGCTGTCGCCATATACTATTTTCCTTGCTCATTGTTAGCACAGCTTTACATCCTTTTGAGGGAAATTATCCATGATTATGCTATTCCTATTACAAGGGAAATTTTTGGGAAATTCGGTTTGAGTTATGCATGCTATTTTTTGGGTTAATTCAGAAAAAAATAATTAAAAATATTTATCAATAACTATTCAACTTGAAATTGGCATAAATATAATCTTAGAATATCAAAGAATATTTAAAAAATTATTTCTGCTTAAAATGCGAACATTTCTAAAGCTATTTTGCCAATTGATTTTAATTCTTCTTGCAACAAAACATTCGGTTTCAAAACACATAAAAAATTCGTTTTGTTGAAATTGGGAGTACCAAACATTCGGTTTCAAAACGAATACGAATAAAATGTTCGGATTCGTTTTCCGGAGCACGGCCGATATATGTGATTTTCATCCGACTAAGAGGAATTAAATCGAATTGGCAAAAAAGGTCTTTGCATACAAAATGGTTCATGTCCTGTATGCAAAAAATTGTCCTTTGTTATAAGAATAGCTTACTCGTGGCTTATTCCAATCGAGAGTTGTAGAGCTCTACCAACAAAGAGTAAGGGAAATACAATATGTATAGATAGCGACAGCAAGACAGATCACGGCCGTATATTTGTTGAAGAATTACATATATATTGGATTAATTACTTCCTTTACGCATTGTATGAACCGGAAAACCAAACTCTTGACAGACTCATCAGGCTAATTAAGATACCTGCTTTATAAACCTGAACTAATTTGAACTCTTTTTTGGTATTCTCCATCAGTGCAACATTTCGTTGCAACCATAAACCACAGTGACAAAACAAAATATGAGCAGCTCTCATTGTATTGCACCACATCTCCTATATATATATATCAAATTGTGGGTGCTTCCAGAAGGCTGCGCGCTGCCAATTTAACCCACTCAGTTGGCGCTTCTTGCCGCCCGCCCTTCCATGCAGATACTCGTATCTGCAACTCTACGCCTGACTGAAAATTATGCGAACAGGTGAAAATAAAATAAAATGATTTTGAAAGGGTGAAATAATATCGAACAAGGAATAATTTTGTGTGACATGTTTATATCACTTTATTTTGAGGGTGAGTTGGGGGGGGGGGGGGGGATGCAATAAGAAACATTCGTGTTCGCATAACTATTAAACAGAATTTCCAATTTCTATTGCAGCCTGAATACCATTGCATGGGTGTTGCAGACACTAGTTAGAGCAGACAGAAATTAGTTTGGGCAGTGATGTCCATATTTGGATGAACATGTACGTCAGCAAATTTTTCAAGGTGACTCTTTTCTCCTGGTCAACCAAATGGCAAGACATCCGTAAGAGGTCACTAAATGGTAATGTATCCATAGAAATTCGCAGTGTTTATTTTCATCCAGTGGCATAATTTTCAATTCAAAAATTTTGTTTTTTTTTTAAATTTTTTTGTTTTAAAATTTTTAATGTATCAGCAGATTTTCTAGCATGGCTGTTGCTGACAGTATCCAGTCAAATTCAGAAACTTCCTGGTGTCAAAAAAGAGGCAAGGGAGACGAAATAATCAATTGATCAAAAATCTCTTCGCCTGATATTACTTTTGAATCAACGCAAGAGTAATTAGACGGTCCATTGTTTGATTTATATTGAGAAGAAAGTTTCGACCCCATATTATCATCACTAGAGACAGCAGAGTGTGTAATCCTGAATCGTTTTCTAGCCATCACTTCTTCTAACCGCCTAACCTTTCCTCTGAATTCTTTCTCTTGTCGTCCTTCTTCAAACGTTTTATTTTCGTTTCCTTCACTTGAACTTCTTCTACTGCTTGCCTATTCGGAAATATATTTGGTAATAGTTTTGTCATAAATAATTGACCATTTGTCGTAAGATCTACTTCTATTGAACTCACTTTCTACTGGCTCTCGAAATGTCATTTTTTTCGCTGGAGGTCCATTGTCGTCACTATAACAATATATATTATATAAACAGAAACTGAATTATTACTTTCAGAAGTTGAACACATTTAACATTGAATGCAAAATGCTTCTAAAGGGTCATCAATCTTGAGATTTTTTCTTCAATAGGGTTTTTTTTTTAAATCACGCGTACTGTAAAAAAATATTCGTTATCGAAAATCCGATAAATAATCGGAATATTGCAAAAAATAAAAAGCGAGAAGAGATCGATTCAAAAAGTGATCCGCTTCATTAATATTGGCCCATTCGTATTTTTAAGAAACTCCGAATTATTCCTTAATAGATTTGGGAGTCACTATCATCAGGACGCTTCCGCTGGACCTGCACCAAATCCATATAGGGCATTACTGCTAAGGTTTAAGTTTTCATCTACATTACCTACTTATATGTGCAAATCTCTAAGGATCTCTTAGGATGTCACGGATCAGTACAGTTTATGCAAAAGCTTGAAAAAATTCGGTATACTCATATATCAAAAGTAGCATATCCGAAAACGGGAACTAAAATATTAGATTAGAAGAAACTAGGTAAAATATAAAAACTATTTATAGTATATATCAGATTAACCTACATGAAGTATAAGTCCGTCCTATATAAGCCCATAATTGCCATTGAGAAAATTCGGCCGAAACTTTTAAGCACTTACAAGCTATTTATAGCTAGATTTTATAATATAGCAATTAATATTTAATAGATTATTAGCTACTGAAATCTACTAAAGCATTCTGCAAATCAAATCTCTAATCACACGGCTAGAGTAAAAAGTTAAGCACTCCAAAGTTTAATCTTTCCGATAAGATTAGCTAAACTTGAAATAATCGCAACATTTTTGGGGTCTTATAACACAGCCTACATTTCCTGGTTAGTTAGTTTAAGACTGGCCGATAGAGCGTACACAAGACGGAAAATGTTAAAAATTGTCTTCACAATTTTGGCATTGACAGCACTGGCTGCTGCCAAACCTACGGAAATAGATCCTTTTATTGATATACCCTTTAAGAGCCTCAAAAATTCGGTAATATTAATAACTACAAAAAATTTAATGAATATAAATTTAATTTAATTATATTTTGTCCCAGGCGCAACGCATTGAGGACCATGGCTATCCAGCAGAGTCGCATTATGTCGAGACCGAGGATGGTTATGTATTGAACATGTTTCGCATACCCTACTCCCCCAAACTGAACAATGCCGGGGAATGGCGTCCCGTGGTCTTTATACAGCACGGTCTGTTCAGCTGTTCGGATTGCTATCTATTAAATGGCCCAGAGAATGCTTTGGCCTATAATTTCGCTGATGCTGGCTATGATGTTTGGCTGGGCAATGCCAGAGGCAATATTTATTCCAGAAATAATACGAAAATAAGTTTGGGTCATCCGTTCTTTTGGAAATTTAGCTGGCATGAAATTGGCGCCATAGATCTACCAGCCATGATTGACTATATATTGGAAAAGACTGGTGAACCCTCGTTGCACTATGTGGGTCACTCCCAGGGTTGCACTGTATACTTTGTAATGGCCTCATTCAAACCGGAATATAATAACAAGATCAAAACGGCTCACATGTTGGCTCCACCTGTATTTATGGGTAATGCAACTGAAGGAACTATAACAGGTCTGGCACCTTATGTTGGTACACCTGGACTATATACCTCTCTTTTGGAAAATCAAGTTTTCATACCACAAAATACAATCGTTCAAAGAGCGCTTGATACGCTCTGCAGCAATCAGCCCATAATGCTGAGCTATTGTAGAACGCTTTTTTTGATGTGGAGTGGACCCGAGATGGGAAATTTAAATGTGGTAAGTAGTAAGAAGACATTTTTTTTAAGGGTTCCAATGGAGTGGAAATTTGGAATTTTTCATTTTCTTCTATGCCAAATCGAAAGCCAAAGACATTTCTGCCTATACGCAGAATGAAAAAAAATTTCGCACGGAATAACAAAACCATATAAAAAAAAATCCCGAATGGAATGATGTGAAATATTTCTTGGAAGTTGGAATTTAAGGCCCATACGCAGCATGCAAAAATTTCCCAAAAAAAATACCAAAAAAAGTGAATTTTTTTTTGTATGAAGTTTTGACGTTTCGTGCGAATAATATGGGCCTTTACGAAAAAAAAATTTCACAACCAAATAGAGGAAAAAATTATTTTTCGGTGTTTTTTTCAAACAAATCTAAGTTAAAATATTGTGTATATTTTTTTTTAAGTTTCTTTTACTGGCTTTCATAGTGTCCAGACCAACAGATATATTCGGCCATGCCCCGAAACCGTATCCGAAAATTTTATTTCGAATTCAGTTTGAAACCACATGTTTGGTGCTCCCAATTTCACCAAACGAATTTTTTTTATGTGGTTTAAAACGATTTGGCAAAAGTGCTTCAAAAAGTGTACGCATTTTATACTGAAATAATTTTTTAAATATTCTTTGATTCTTTGGCATATTTCAAGTTTGATATTTATTGATAATTATTTTTATTTATTTCTTTTCTGAGTCATTTGAATAATTCAAAACGAATTTTTGGTATACGTTCACATGCACAAACATGTTGCATGCCTTGCCTTAAAAATGTCTTAAGGCCTGTACGCAGCATGAAAAATTTCGCACGGAATGACAAAACTTCATATAAACAAATAAAAATTCCATTTGGGATATGCAATTTGTCATTCCGTGCGAAATTTTTCATGCTGCGTACAGGCCGTTACATAAAAAAAAATTTCCCTTATTGGTTAATTTCAATCGAAAGGTGTAGAGCCTTGCTAATAAACGCCCATACGCAACATGCAACTTCATCCAAAAAAAAATTTCCTGTTTTGGGATTTTTTTTTTTATATGAAGTTTTGACATTTTGTGCGGAATTTTTACATGCTGCGTATGGGCCTTAAAGAAGAAGGGAAATATGACTAGATAGCGACAGCAAAAAATTGGAATTGGGAGGACGTAAAAACGAACAAAATTCATTCGTTTTCGCTGTCGAACAAAATTCATTCGTTTTCGTTTTTCGATTTCCGGAGCAGAGCCGAATATTAGTAAGAAACTTATCTAGACATTATTGTAATTAATATTAAATAGAGCGGGACCAAATTCCTTCAAAAAACAGAAAAAGTTTTGAAAATATTTAAGGTAGATTTATCGTTTAAACATATATCCCTATACGAAATTATTTATATAAACATAAAATTTCGGTAGCAAACATTTACTCTTACAGAGCACTCAAATTTCGGAGTAAATAAAGAATCGCATATACTATACAAAGACTTGTTTAAAAAAAATTTCCCGTTTGAATTATATTATATTATTTGCATTTCCCAAATCTTTCAGACGCTCTTACCCCAACTTGCGGAAACTCATCCAGCGGGCATATCATCTAATCAAGGCATACACTTTTTACAATCGCATGTCTCCAACGACTTTAGACTTTATGATTGGGGTCCCAAAAAGAATATGGAACTCTATGAACAGGAAGAGCCACCCGCTTATGATCTGACAAAAATTACATCCGATATGTATTTGTATTACGGTTTAGCTGATGGTTCCGCCAATCCGTCAGATATATCCCGTTTACCTGACTTTTTACCCAATTTAAAGTTCTTCCATGAAATTCCCGACGAAACTTGGGGACATTTGGACTTTATATTTGCGCAGCAAGTTAAGGAGGTTATTAATGATAAAGTTATAGACTTCTGTGTGAAATATGATCAAGCAACGGAGGAATAAAAGAAACAGAAACTTATCTTATCTTTAAAATTTTAAAGCGCTAAATTATCATCCAAAAAGAAAACTGTACAAGCGGCTTAAAATTATTTTTGTTACTCGTATTACTTAACACTTAAGGTAGGTCGCATAGTGGCTGCAGTGTTGTAAAAGAGCCAACTAATTACCAACAGCTGTCTACCTAATTGTTTGTTTGTCACGCCCCTTTACTGTACAACTTTTTTGTTGCCTTTTTGCTGTTTTTTTTTTTTTTTACTATTTACTGCCAACAATGACAACACTTCAAATTGCAAGGCTAAAAAATGCTGGCCAAAATGCTTGTAATTAGCGCGCTTTTTTTTCAACTTGGCCTAAACGTGTAAGCGCCTTTTAGTGTTTGATTTATGGCCGAGCAAGGGGCGTGACAGTGTGACTAATATCAAGATTATGGTCAAGTGCGTTAATAGCGATAAGTACAAATAAACACAATAATAATATAATACTATAAAAGTCCCACCTGCCTAGTCAAGTCAATCGATTGGAGTTGATAAGTGGGAATTGATGTGATTGTGGATTAGAGGACTTTGGCTGAGTAAATAATAGACCAGAAAATCGATTTGCTTTGAACGCCTAAGCCAGCAATTATGCAGGGGACAGCAACAAATTGAGCATAACGAAATTTGTATACCCTTACAGATAGATGGAAGTGTATGAGAGACTCTGAATAATAAGGTTAAATGTATTTTGACAGAAATCTCATGGAAAGATATGCAACTGAAGATATGAAGAAATGCTTCTCTGCAGCGATTTCGGTTTTTTATCCAACTTCTTGCTTTGATCTTAGCTTTATCAAGTCCTCCACATAAATGGGTCTGCTTGAAGTTCGGCTGTTGGAATTCATTGTGTTCCATCTTAAAGTCGTCAGCATCTTGAGGGTAGAGTATTTTATTTGAGAAATGAGTCATATACTCTTATTTTTAGTTGCAGACAAGTCAACTTGCATGCCCAAAAATCAACTTTATTATTTTGTTCCGCATAGTGATATGAAGAATACTTTATAATCTGTAAAATTCCCAATCACCCAATTAACTTGTCAACCACCTTAAGATACAGTTCGAAATTAATATACATTTACTCATGTGTCAATTGTATTATAATAATATAAGTATTTGCTCTAAAAAAAAAAAAAAAACTTTTGTTTTCTAAAGGGCCATACGCAGCATGCATAAATTCCGCACCAAACCGTCAAAACTTCATATAAAACAAAAATTCCCTTTTTTGGGATATTGCAAACGTCAAAACTTCATATGAAAAAAAATTCCCTTTTTTGGGATATTTTTTTTATATGAAGTTTTGACGTTTGGTGCGGAATTTTTGCGTGCTGCGTATGGGCCTGAAATGTCAAAGCTTCATATAAAAACAAAAATTCCCTTTTTGGGATTTGGGCGAAAATTTTCGCACGGAAAGACAAAACTTCATTCCAAAAAAAAAAATCCCAAATGGGATATCCCAAATGTGTTTTTTTTTATATGGGGCTTAAATTTCGAACGTGTATGAAAAATTATGAAAAGTTTAAATAAAATTACGTATACGCAATGTTGCCTTGTATGGACGGTCAAGGTAGGCAGTCAAAAATGTTGTCCAAATATTATGCGTGATATCCTTAACAAACCACTAAGTTTAAGATTATTAAAAACTTTTCTCCACTTTTTAAAAATTTAGTCCAGTGCGTGCACTGAGTAGAAAACACGTTGAAAGCTGGTATTACTAAGGAAGCCGAAAATTTGGGACTACCTATAAACTGACTTCAAAGCAAAGCATCCTCTGAACAGGTCATTAACACGGAATAGATGTGTGTTAATAAGCCATGTATTCTGCAACTACCAATTTAACTTATAAGCCTGATGATCCCAATCTTTCTTATGGCTCAAAAATTAAGGCTATAAGTAGTACTTTAGTAGGTTTTCGCTTGATCAAACTATACAACACAACACATTTTTTTTAAAAACCCCAAAAACCCATTTAATTATTTTTTTAGAACTAAACAGCGCTATTATTTTCGTATAAAATCTCTTAAAAATCCTAAGGTCAAAAGAATCGAAGAAAAAAGGGATTTTTGAGATTGATTTCATTCACAAAAATTACAACTTTTTTTTTTCTTAAGCACCGTTTTCGAGATTTTTTTGAAAAACGTGTTTTTGGGCACTTTTTTCAGTTGTTCGTCAATATCTCGGAAAAAACACTTTTTTACGAAGGTTCATTTTTCGTGTAAACTAGTGCTATTGACGATTTTTGTAAAAAACTTAAATACTATCAAAAATTACCCTCAATTTTATGTTTGAAATTTTAACAAAACGCCCAGGACACAGGAAAATGCGTTAACTAAATGTTGTTCGTTTTGGTATTATTATAAAATTTACCCATTTAGGGAATTTCTACGGTAAACGGATTTGCACAATATTTTACTACCATTAAGTTTCTAAGCAATCCTGTAAACTTTGAAAAAAAAAAATTAAAACGTTTAAAATCCTTTTCCAATAACAATGCACATAGCAAATAAGCTCCCAAATATAGTGTATCTCATTAGTTAAAAAACTTTAAAGGAAAGCGTGCAAATACTAATGGGAAATTATACTCAATTTGTGTTGAATTGCGTCAGCAATCGGACAAAAATAGAAAAAACCGATTATAAAGTCTACCAAAGCAAAAACTAAAAGGAAATTAATAAAGTGTAAAGGATTTTTGTTGCGTCAAATGCGAGCTACACTGGAGAATAATTTTCAAAGTAAGAGAGAGGTAGAGACTCCCCGAGAGAGTGAGAGTAAGAGAGCCAAGTGTAGCAACTTGGCTTAAAATTGTCCGACAGTTACACCCACATCAACTTTTGACTGGGCAGCATAAATTTCAAACACAAAGTGTCCTTCGCATAATCCTTTATTTTCATTTTCAATTTGGCGTAAAAGACAAACACGAAAAAAGAGTCTTGAAAGTATTTCTCATGCGGAAAATTCGCAAGTGACAACAAGCGTCAAAGTTTGTCGCAATACAACAAAAAAGAAAAAAATAAAATAAAATAAAACAAGTGAGAACGGGATAGTGACAAAAATTAGTTGGAGACAAGTGAGATGGCTGCAGTCGAGATAAACCGACTGTTACATACACTACTAATCAGTATAACTTAATTTCTACAATTTTCGTACGATTTTGACGTGTTTTAAAAAATGGGTTGGTTTATTAAAGTTTTTAATGTTAATAGAGAAAATCTTAAGCGAGGGACTGGATGGAGGTAGCTCCAAGAGTAAACTGATAAAAAACAAAAAAAATTTCACATTAAAATTTTGGAGTATAATTCTTACAAAAAAAAAAATCTTGACCAAAAATTCTGAAAGAAAAAACCATAATTTTTAAGAGAGACCAAAATATATTGAAAAAAAATTAAAATTCTTAAAATAAAAAAAAGTAGCTTTAAAAATAATAATTCGGTCATACGCAGTTCGAAAATTTTCGCACGGAATGACAAAACTTATATATAAAAAAAAAAAAAATATCCCAAATGGGAATTTGTCCCAAATGGGAATTTTTTTTTTATATGAAGTTTTGTCATTCCTTGCGAAATTTTTGGAACTGCAAATTTTCCAATTAAGATTCTTAAAGTACAATTAAAAGTCTTGAGCTAATATATACAAATACTTAAACTAATATTTTTTGTACAATAAAATTTCATACTTAAGACAAGAACAAATATTTAAATAACAAAAATTTGTAAATCCTTATTAAAAATTTTTAACTGAAGATTGAAAACCTTTGATAAAGAAAATTAAATCTTAAATTGCGATTTTAAACATTCTTTCATTTTATTCTTTTTGGGCAAGACTAAAAATTCTTAATTTAAAAAAAAAAAATTGTTTATTTTTCTAAGAACTTCGAACTTAAAAGAAAACATTTTTTAAATTTTTTATAATCCAAAGTCCGAAAACGAAGTCTTGGTCACAAAATTAAAACTTTAAAATTTTTTTAAATTTTCGCCAAGTTTCTATGACCCTCATCTTATATTTAGAATAAATATTTTAAAAAACATTTTATTTTAGATTTTTTATGATCTTATTTCAAGATTGTTAAAAATCCAATTTTAGATTGAATATTTAAAAAAAAAAAATTATTTTGTATTTTTTATTATTATAGTATAAATTCAAGATTGTTTAAAGTCCGAAATCAAAATCTACGTCACGAAATTAAAAAGTTTAAATTTTTTCCTACTTTCGTCAAGATTCGATGACCGAAAATCTTATATTGAGATTGATTATTATAAAATAAAATCTTATTTTAGATTTTTTATAATCAAATTTCAAGTTTGTTTAAAGTGCGAAATTAAAATCTTCGTCACGATGTAAAAATTTTTAGATTTTTTCCACGTTCGTCAAGATTCTATGACCAAACATCTTAAAATCAGATTGATTATTTTATATACAATAATATGTAATACAAATAATGTGTTTAAAAAAAATTTTAAATTTATCAATAAAGTTCGGCATATATTTATTTATTTCGATGGAAACTTGCTATTATATTTATATTGTATTAATTATTTTAGTAAATTTACTCATTGTCTAATAAAGACAGATTGTAAATAAAATGCAAAAAAAAAAAAAAATATTTATTTATAAATTAATTCTAATTTATTTAAGAAAACAACTTTGGGAGGTAAAATTCCGGCTTTAGAATCAGAAAATTATTATATTAAAGCTTATACGCAGCATGCAAAAAAATTTCGCACGTAACGACAAAATCATATAAAAACAAAATTCCGAGTGGGATATCCCGAATGGACCTTTACTTTAAAGACCTTGTAGTTTTCGTCAAAATATTTAAAATAAAGTTCAGTTCACAAAAATACACTTTTCGGTGATTTTTAGAGTGGCCCAAAAAATTTCATTTGGTTGAGATACTCTCGTCAAGTGTTTTCAAACAGAAGGAGTTGTACAAAAAAAATATATTCTACATACGGATATATGAATACATGAATACTTTAAATGCAGGGTATAAAAAAAAAACGTTTGAACCAAAAAACTGTAGACTGTCTAAGTGCCGTAGACGCTTTTGCCTGCATAATTTAAACAAAAAAATGGCGGCAAAAGGACAAAACTTGCAATTGCAAATTGAAAAATTTCACCGCTAAAATATGTGCGAAAATTCTCATGCACTCAGAAAAACAGAAATATAATAAAAAGAAAAGTCAAGAAATTGTGTGGAAAAAACTTACTAGTACCAGTGCAAAGAATAACAACAACTACAGTTACTATAATAAATGTAACTGTTGTTTTCCAAATGTTTATTGTCAAAGTTACACGAGCAGCTGCCGAAAAATTTCAGTTAGTGTAAGTGGCTTTTGGTTAGTGCCAAAAAGTCAACGCAGGGAGATGTTGTACTAAGCCCCACTAAGCCTCACTATCCCCCCACCCCATCACACCAAATATGTGTTATCTGCCAGATTAGCGGCAACTTTTCTAAAGTTCACAGCAAATACATTTGAGTGTTTGTGGAAAGAAAAAAAAATCCGTGTTTACGCCAAAAAGTTACAGACTGAGTAATTGCCATATTTTATTTTATTTGCATGGTATAGAAAAAAATAAAACTAAATTGGTTTTAAAAGTTAAGCAGTGTGGGAAATTATCTAACTACTATTAAAGCAATGAAAATTCCCTAACACGTGCAAGCAGTTTTTAACTGTTGCGGATAAGCAGTGCAAGCAATGTAGAGTACAACTGTTTGGCAAGCAGTGAACTGCTTGTTGTGGTTCGGTACTTGGCTAAGCTTATTTTTTAAATGCTTTTTGACTCGTTATAATATCAAAATGCTAAAATAAAAATGAATATGAGTTAATTACGCTAAAGATTAGTATTTTTTAAATTTAAGTGCTCTAGTAAACAATTTATTCATAATAAATACAATACAATGTAATCGAACTTCCCTATTGCGAATTTGCGTGGAAGCAGAGCACATTATAGTGTAAAATTGTAATACTAATATAGGATTTTTGAGTTTTTTAAGTTTCATTCAACTTGTGTTTTTGATAACGGTTTTCCATTTTTTTTCTCATCCAAATTAAGCTACTCAAATACATTTAAATTGGTATCTAGCCCCGTTTTGGACTGAAACAAATATAAATTTCGTGCCAAAAGCACTTTCTTTCTTACAAAACTTCATATAAAAAAAAAATATCCCAAATGGAATTTTTTTTATATATGAAGTTTTGAGATTCCGTGCGAAATATTTCGTGCTGCGTAGACCCCTTTACTAGCAAACTTATTTACGTGGGTTCGTTTTATTCTCGTTAAAAAATGGGCCTGGGCCTGCAGTGTCCTGTAAGCTACCAAGTTATTGTCCTAAGCGAATTCTTGCCCAATTAGAAGATTTTTTTAAACCTATTCATGTTCATCAAAAAAATCAAGGCGCTTCTGGCCTATTAAATAAGTATATATAAAAAAGAACATGTTCACTTACCTGTATAACCCCTTCTTTGTTTTTTATTCGCTTATTATAATATTAAATTTATTACATTTTATTATTTTATTTTATTATATTTTATTATATTTTATTGTATTTTATTATATTTTATTATATTTTATTATATTTTATTTTATTTTATTTTATTTTATTTTATTTTATTTTATTTTATTTTATTTTATTTTATTTTATTTTATTTTATTTTATTTTATTTTATTTTATTATATTTTATTATATTTTATTGTATTTTATTGTATTTTATTTTATTTTATTTTATTTTATTTTATTTTATTTTATTTTATTTTATTTTATTTTATTTTATTTTATTTTATTTTATTTTATTTTATTTTATTTTATTTTATTTTATTTTATTTTATTTTATTTTATTTTATTTTATTTTATTTTAATTTATTTTATTTTATTTTATTTTATTTTATTTTATTTTATTTTATTTTATTTTATTTTATTTTATTTTATTATTTTATTTTATTTTATTTTTTTTTTTTTTATTTTATTTTATTTTATTTTATTTTATTTTATTATTAAATTTATTAAATTATTAAATTATTAAATTTTGGCTGCTAATATAGCAAATAATAATAAATATGGCGCTGCTTGCACTCACATCAAAGCAGTACTAAAGCAGCACAAGCAGAATCATTTATCGCATGCGATAAAAAAGTAGTTTAATATTCAATAAACAAATACGATCAAAACGAAAACTGAGAGAGCAAGCTGTGCTCCTTACACACGTACACGCATACACTTGCACTTGTTGCAAAACAAACAAACATGCGCACCTTTTCATACCCACGCACAGTGCTCGCCATTTCGATAGACCATCCTTTTTCCACTTTTCATTGCCAACTTTAATTCGCTATTTATTTATTTTCCTTAAACAACTAATTAAATAATTGTGCATATTTACAAACAATTTCCAGCTGTTGCCAATAATTTCACTAACTGCTTTCAAACATTTCAACACTTTTTCGCAACGAGTAAACTAATTAATTTTTAATTAAAATGCAGCGTAGCTGAAACAGCTGTAGTGACAGCATTGCCAGATGTTCAGTTTCCAATAAGAGGCATCATTTTGTTCTAGGAGCTAAGAGTCAATACAAATATCGGGCAACGCTGGCAGAGAAAATAATCGAAATAAACATAATACGTAAATAGATTTGTTGATTCGAAGTGAGCTTAAAAAAGCAAGTGATTTTTTTTAGTTTAAGGCCTATACGCAGTTCGAAATATTTCGCACGGAATCAACAAAACTTCATATAAAAAAAAAGTCCCAAATGGAATATCCCAAATTTGGGATTTTTTTTTTTATATGAAGTTTTGATATTCCGTGTGAAATTTTTCGAACTGCTTATGGGCCTTTAATAAACATACAAAATTCACTTCACCTCTGTTTCCCACCAAATTCACGAATATGTCAGCCTTCAAAAGTCTTCAAAAGCAATCTTTATGACGTAGCATGGTCAAAATTCACAAGTAGTCAATTGAATGATGGTTATCTGTAGCCGTGTTGCATATAAAGTAAGTGTCCTGGAAATTCATAAAGTCGCTCACTTATCCAACCGACCTCGTACAAATAAACTTTCAAAGAATAGGAGCAAGATATAGCAGCGTTGGTGATCGCTTTTTCAAAGGTGCAGTCCATACTAGAGTGTCATAACTAACTCATATAACTATCTTCTCCCTCTTCATAGATTGTATGAGCTTTTTTTTTTGCAACTAGTTTGACTTTTACTTTTGATTGATTTGGCTACTATTTATACACACATTACTAACTATTATTATTTTTATTTCTTTCACCCAACAAAGCAACTTCTTCGTTTTTTTTTTTTGCTTAAGTCTCCGAATGACAAGTACAAAGTATTACCTTATATCAAACAAATTTATCACATAATTTTTGCTGATGATGTAACAACAAGTAATTGCCAGCAGTCAAACAGGTAAATAGAGAAAACGAGACAGGCAGACGGGTATACATTGAGAAAAAGGGAGACGGAGAAAAATAGCTCCAGTTTATTGACATGTTGGACGAATGGACGTACGGATGTATCTGGATGTGGTCAAATTGATGATATAGCAGCAGAATAATTGAATGAACATATCAATTTTCAATCACACCAAAGCTTATTAAGTGCACACCTTTTTCTAACACACAAACACAAACTAGTGTACACAGGGAGAAAAATCTTGTAGTGTAAATGGATTTTCAAAAAAAGAGCAAACGGGTTAAGGTAATAGTCGAACTCAAAAGTAATCGACAGGATTAAAAAAAAATATTTTCGGTTTCGGAGTTCAGATCGCTGAGTGCGAATCCAAGGCACAAAAAAACTCAGAACGTCATTGTTTTGAGATAAATCTAAAAGACTCCATAAAATGAGTTATTTTTGAGTCCGTCAGGGTTCGGACATAACCTTAAAAGATGCCATAAAACTAGTTGATTAACGAGTACGTCAGGTTTTGGACATAACCTCAAATGACCCCATAAAACGAGTTACTTTGGACCATGTCAGGATTCGAACATAACTTCAAAAAATCCCCTAAAACGAGTTATTTTGAAGCACGTTATGGTTTGAACATAACCTCAAAAAATCCTATAAAACGAGTTCAGAACCCTGACGTGCTGAGGCCTTTTGAACCTCAAAAATCTACTACAGAGAAACGAGACGCGTGAAAAAATCATGACTTAGATGAAATTTCGAATTTTGAAATCTTTTGGTTTTAGAGATGGGGTGTTCAGACGAACAGAATTTTGTTATAAGGTACTTATTATAGATACTATAACACTACGCACTAATCTAGTGTACGCTAGATCCTATGAGTACAGGTAGATAATGATACAGTCAAAATTCTTATCTGATGGGTCTATAACTATCGTCTCGTTAAAAATGCTAATCCTTACCTATCCAAATTTTAAGGTGCGTTAAAATCAAATAAATACTTTGGGCATTCGAAATTTATGGATTTTTCGGTATTACTAGTATGGCACGAATGATATCAGCTCACTTGATTTAAATTTAAAATGATGCTAGAATAAAAACAAATCTATTAGAATAAGTTTGGTTCTTGATATAATTTTTCGAATTTTCACAAATAAATTTCGAAAAGTTTTTGAAATCTTCAAAAAAGAACTTGAGTTGAAATTTCCGAAATGTTTACTCGACTGATATCAGCTCACTGGAATTAAATTTAAAATGATGCTAGAATAAACACAAATCTCTTAAAATAAGTCTGTTGTAATAATTTTTCGAATTTTCACAAATAAATTTCGAAAAGTTTTTGAAATCTTTAAAAAGGAATTTGAGTTGAATTTTTACAAGCTTAAACTTTTTTTACTTAGGGCCCATACGCAGTTCGAAAATTTTCCCACGGAATGACAAAACTTCATATATAAAAAAATACAAAATGGGATAACCCAAATGGGATTTTTTGTATATGAAGTTTTGTCATTCCGTGCGAAATTTTTCGAACTGCGTTTGGGCCTTTAAATAAAAAATATTTAACTTGGATGGAGCTCTTTCATTTCCAAACCGTTGTCATCAATGTATATGCATGACTTTCTCGATTTTTCTCCCAGTATAGAACCAGTATTGGAGTTTTGGCGAAATAAGCCACAAAAACGCTTTTCTCGCCAAAACAGCAACAAGAACTGGTAGAAAAAAAAAATAGCAGCCATAAGAACTTGGATGCCAACACGCCCGCAGCTAATCAGGCTCTAATGGCGATAAATATTTCATTTTATATTTGGCAACAACAAAGAAGCACGCGCTGCCAAACATGTTTCCCGAGGAGGCGGGTGCAAGCCAAAAGACAAAGCGTCTGTAAGCTCCAATGCAACGGGCGGCAGTAGACAGACAAAATCTCAAATACGATCGACAATCAACAATCGCATGGCCAATGCAGATGATGATGAACATGATGATGGCAACAAAGACGATAATGAAGTTGATGATGGGGCTCGAGAACAGGCCCAGCAGCGGCACACTATGGGCTTGTGGCTTTACATTTGCCGCGGTCTTGGCCAAGGTAAAAACAAAAAATTGCAGTTCATTTTTTTTCTTGCATTGGTTTGCCAATTTTTTATTTTATGAATCGCTTGTTGTTTTTTTTTTTATTTTTTGTTTGTGTGGTTGTTAGCTGGGCTGAAAGATGTGCACAGATTTATGCAACTTGCAATGCGACATGGGCGGCTGCGCTCTGCCAGCGTCACGACGCGTCGTCGTTGCATGCAGCAGCGATGAAGACGGCGACATTATGAGTAATGCCAGGTAATGTTTACCCGAGACATTGAAGCTAGGGTTGGCCAGGTTTTGAGGTTTTCAAGAATGAAAATTAGTTAGCGCAGTTCTGCTGAGGATTCGCTAGTTCAAGGTCTATGTTAACTTTGTGTGCTTTAGAGGGCTTTGTTAAGTAACTGACAAAGAATAAAGTGACGACTAAAAAATTTCGTTTATTCTGGAATAATAAAGATTGTATGAAGATTCGAAAAAATGGGAATTTGTTTTTTAACCCGACTTTCAACACATCGGTTCTTTCAAGCAAAGTTTAGCACTAAAGCAATCTGACTTGATGTGTGGTCTTTGCAAGCTTAACCTTGAACCGACGGACCTTAAAAAGTTTTTAATAAGACATGTTAGGACAAAACCGAATCAAAAACCACAAAGTTCAGGAGCTACAATTAAGCTGAAAACCGAATCAGTAATATGTCATCCAATTAATATTAATTTTTAATATTTTTGTATATTTAATTAATTTAACAATACATTATTTTTTTAAAAGAAAGCTGAAAAGTTGATATTCTGATATATGTTTTGAATCGAAAAAATTGTCTTTGAAGAACTTACTGACAGAGTTTGAATAGTTGGTCTTCTGTCTAAAATTAAAAAAATACTTCCTGCTCCATTTTTTCATCTATTAAAAACCTACCTAGAAGACCGAAAATTTTATGTTAAAATAAAAGAATCGATATCTACGGAAAGGAAAATGAGAGCTGGCGTACCACAGGGAAGCGTCCCGACACCTAGGGAGCTCACAGAAACTGTTAAGAACGGAAAACTAATGATAGCTACATACGCAGATGACTTGGCAATTTTTCACTCTGCCTCCTGTGAGTACGAAGCAGCAGATGGAATTCAAGAGTACCTATACCTACTTGAGAGATGGGCTCACAGGTGGAACAACTCCATGAATCCAACTAAGTGCCAGGCAGTTCTATATACCCTAAGAAAAAAATCATCACCTGCTGTCTGGTTAGACAATCAACCACTAAAACTACAAAAACAAGCTAAATACTTAGGAGTTACCCTTGATAGCAGACTGACTTTCAGACAACATCTAGAAAGCACAGTCAAAAACTGCCGGCTAAAGATGTCTAAAATGAACTGGCTCATGAACCACCGCAGCCGTCTTCCTCTCCGATACAAAAGAGCCTTATATAAAATGGTAGTGGTTCCAACCTGGGGAGATACGCCATCCAGATCTGGGGTATGGCGGCTCGCTCGAGTCGATCACGTATTCAGACACTTCAGAACAGGGCCTTACGCCTTATTGCTGGGTGTGAATGGTATGTAAGGAATTCGACCTTGCACCACGACCTTAGACTGGAGACCGTCGAACTCCAGATAAATAAGCACACAAGCCGCTATAACGAAAGGCTAAAAAGACACCGTAATAGGCTGGCAAAAGGGATCCCAAATGATAATTCTATAAAAAGGCTTAAAAAAAGAAGTTTTAAAAATCTGCTCCAACAAGCGTCGAACTAAAAGAAAACGAAAAAAAGACCGAAAGGAAAACGGACGAAATAATGGCCTCTGATTGACAGGACTCCTTAACACTCCTAAGACATCTCTAGCTAAACAAGCTGGATTGGCGATCATAAAATAAGAAACCTGCAATTCATAAAAACATATGTATTTTTTGATAATTTTGCAAAATAATAAAAACAAAAAAAAGAAAAAACACTTACTGGACACTAGCCATCTATGCAGATTCCTTAAATATCATAAAACGCTAGAAACTTGATCGAGAAAAATAAGAGAATTTATATATAAAGAGAAAAACTGATAATTCAAATAAGTTCCTAATTCACACGAAGCACTTTGTTTTTAAACCCTTTACTTTGGATACAGTGGCTTATTAAGTAAGGCCTTGAAAGAATCGAGTAAGACCCAGGGTAGGTAGTATACTGCTGCCGACGTCATTACAAATTTATTGTGAGAGCAAAAAAAAGAGAGAGATAGAGAGAAAAACCACCATCATAGCAGTTGCAAACACACGGACAATCAACGTAATGCAGGGTATAAGTACTAATATATATAAGTTAGAGCAAGTCTGCAGGCTGAGGAGCATAAATTTTGTGAGAGCAAAGAAAGTGAGAGAGAGCACATACACAGGTGCTATAGCTGCAAATAAAAACAAGCGCTGCAACAACCCACCTCATGGGCAGACGCAACGAAAATGCAAAATTACGAGCCCAGTAAGAGAGCACCGTGGCAGACTTACTATACCCTATATAAGTATACCCTTGATCAGAGCTGCACAGCCCATAGCCCATTCGGACATTATTACTTCGTGCATTCACACAGACACGAGGCCGAAGCAAGCCGAAGTAGTCAATTTGAGCACAGCAGAGAGCAAAATTATTACTCAGTTCTACTCAACTGTGGTTTTGAACATGGTGTGCACTGAGAGAAATAAATGATTAAATGAGTCGCTATGAAAAGCTGTCACAATGATAAATATTAAAATATTGGCAATCAACGCATTAGGCTTATTCAAACACGAATTAAATATAATATAAACCATGGCTAACAATTTAATTTAATGTCCTGCACTTCAAACATATATTAATCAACATTTTCAATAATAAATAAAAAATAATTTAATTATTTTGACAGTCTACATAGTTACCCCAATTAAAAAACTGAGACCAATAGCAATGGTAAGACGCAAATAATAATAACGATGAATATAAAAATTAATGCATTAACATTTCACAACACAATTCATTTGCGCAGTGTGGAGCTCACTAACACATCCTCATTTTTTAGCCGCTCTCTTTTTGCCCAGCTCTGCTAATGATCCATCAATTAAAAGGTCACGCAATGCGCAGGTCCATTGTTCACGTCTCTCTAAAAAAGAGAGCACAGGTTCAATTTTTGTATGGTAGCTATATGAAATAGTGGACCAATTTTGATCAAACTTCACACAAATGTGAAAGCAAATATGAAACACATAAATAGGGGAGAGTGGGGCAAAATGCGCCACTTTTGATATTATTGCATTTTTGTAACAGCCAAAGGGCTGAAGGGATCTTGGCCCACATGTGTGGCTAAAACTTTGCCTCTAACAACTTTCAGTTCTAGGTGCAGTAAGTGTCTCGAATATTGAGTTTTATAAAAAAAAAAGTTAATACCATGGGGTAAAATGCGCCAGCTCTGGGCCAAAACGCCCCATTCCGGAAAACGCGATTGTCACGTGGTCTATTGGGGAAAAAGCGTGGGAAACATAAAATGGAAGATTGAATTAGCAATTTTATAAAAAAATTTTGTGTTGAAAATATCAAGGAAATTATTAATTACAATTGTCTTCAATTTATGATTATATGCGGGCGGGCTGGTTTTTTTTTTGTTGCGCATTAATTTTTTTGGCTTGCTTGCTCTTTTTCTCCTTTGCCAGGGCTTCCATAGGCTCGGGGTCGGTAACAATGCCAGTGACGCGACGTTTTCGACCTCTGCGTAAAGTTTGTTTTGTCGTTCGTTCAGCTTTTGAGTACGGGCGCAAAACGGCACATTTTGCCCCAAGGCTACATTTTCGAGTCGGCAACGCTCGGCTCGAATGCGAGCTAAAACTTCGCCAAACCGATTTAATTTTTGTGTTCATAACCCACAAATTACTATAAAAACTCAATCAAGTCCGATGAAAAAATTTGACCAAAAGTTGATACATATTTCCTTTCATCGAAATAATTATGGCGAGGTGCTCAAAAGACACTTCCTTTAATAAGTAACAAAGGCCACGAGCAAACAAAACGCGCTTACCGACGTTTAGAGCTCTCCACCAAAGCTATGTATTGAAAAAATTTCAAGCCTCCAGCGATCACCATCGTGACGGTTTTTGCCCCACTCTCCACTACATATTACAATTTTTTTTTTCTATTTTTAAAATATTTAGTCCATACATGTGTCAGTTGTATTTTCTTTTAGACTTAACATATGTCTGAAATTTGATCAAAATTGATACACTATTTTATATAGCTAGCATACTAAAATTGAACCAGTCTTCTGCGCAGCCTAACTCGCACACTTTTTTGCGTCACCTTGTAAAATTATTTGCATCATGAGTATACCCTGCTACTCATGCACATACGCAATGGAACAAAAAATTGGTGATTTTATCGAGAGAGACTTTGTTTGATTAAGTTTATCTTGAGTAAGATGCTATAATCTTTACTTTCATATATTTATAAATTAAATTAAATAAAATTAAAAAAAAAAACAAGTTTCTAAATTCTTCGTTAGAAAAATATATTAGTTATTTCAATTTGATTTGTGTAACTGCTGTTGGCTACTGCATACAATTTTTTCCCTCAAGCCACAGCAAAAGTTTTTCTAAATATTTCCTAGTTAAAGAAATATTTATTCTGCCAAAATTTAAATCTTGCCTTTATATTTTACTACACCAAGCTACGTATTAAAAATATGTTCCACCTTAAGACAAGTAGCCCAAAAGCAGTCTAATCTTTGTTACCAAATCGACAGCAACATTTTTCAAGCCATTTATGGAAAAAAAAAAAAACTTAATTAGCCAAGCTTTTCCCAGAATCTATGCGGTAATGCTTTTATCAAGCACAAAGCAAATTAATTGCTTTATATTAAATTCAATCGATAAATATCTCAAAGATCGCGCGCTCTTAAGAGACGCGCTCAAGAGCGGCGTCTAAGAGAGTGAGTGCAGCCTTCAAACAAGAATCTTGGCAGAATATGCAGACGACGATGGTCGGCTCATCAACGGGGGCTTGAAACTTTCTTTCGGTGCTTTTCTTAAAAGCAACTGGCAGCAACAACTTGTACTTCAGTTGTGAGCCAGCACGCGACGCGTTAAGAACCGTGGGTCTCAAGACAGCCACTAAGCGAATAAATAAGAAAAGCAGATATACAAAAAAAAAACAAAAGAAGAAATAAAAATAAAATAAGAAGTGATATAAGACAAGACTTGTGTGTTGGTTAGTCAAGGATGAAAGAAAAAGGTCTTGGCTAAAAATGTAAAGTAACACAAAGTGAAGTGAATGAACGAACCAAAAGTGCCAAGAAGCTGCAACTCTTTTTTTTTTTTGTTTGTGGCTAAGAAACATTTAAAATCCAAATGCAGTTGTCAAAAGTCTTGGACAAGTTAAAATATTAAAAGGCAGTTTAAACACTTGACTCTGGATAAACATACCCATGAACGCTCCCACACTTTGGTGTGCCTAGAGAGATAGTACTATCCAAGGTATGTATGGGACTTGAAGTGTTTTTTTTTTTGTTGTGGCACGTTCAATGCGTGCACAGCTCATTAGCATGTCTATGTCAGGGTATGCCTAGCACTCAAGAACTTCCACAACACGATAGTTATTTATTTTCGTATTTTTTTTTTGCGGTTTTAGTGGCTCTGGTTTTTCATTTCGCTTGGGAAATGATAAAAATTTAATAAGTGTTTTCCGCAAACGCTTTTTATGTGTGTGTGTTTTTTTTTCCACGATAATTTTAGACTGGAACTGCCCAGTTGTATTTCAGTTAACCGTTCTTCTTGTCGCGTCACCTTTTTTTTACGCTCAGCTTTTCCGTCGCTTGTTTATTATTATTATTTTTTTTTTTTTTTTGTGAAGAATCCGCTGCACATAGCATAAAAATCTTTGATGCATTGCAATCCCAACAACGTTGGCCAAGTTGTTGCCCCGCAGCTGCAGCAACAAAAACAACAAAAGATACAAAGTGCGCAAAATTCTTAAGGCATTCGTGTATGTTCTCTTTTCTACTTTATAGCTTGGTGCAGCTTAGTTTGTTGGAAACGAGGGTTGCCTTTTTACATTATGGGAATAGTTTATTTATTTATTTAGGATCAACATATAATATAATCAGTTGATTACTTAAAAACAAAAAACAAGGTTAATTTAAAAAGGATAATACAAAAAGAAACTTATAAACAAATTTTTAAAATATTTAATATAATATAATATAATTAATATTAGGTAGTTTGCCACTGACCCGTTGGGGGAATTTTATTTGCCTGGTGGCCAGCTATGCCCCTACCCACAGCCAATTGTGGTCAGTAGCAAACAAGTAGAACCAGCAATCCAGAAAATAATCGGACTCCTGCCCGTTGGGGTAATTTTTTTTTAACTGGAGCTAAGGTGGTTCAAGACAGCTCTCATCAAACTGGAAGGCGAAAGTTCACTTGAGAGGATACGTGCCAAGTCATTAAAATTCGAACATAAAACTCTAAAAGGCTCATGTAAAGCATAATTTGTAGTGCATCTCTTAAGAGATAAGGGTACAAAATTTCTAGAGGAGCGTCTAGGAATGTTAAACAAAAGCTGCCGAAGTAGGAAAGGGGAATCAATGGAACCAGTTATGAGTTTATGCAAAAAATTAGCATTAAGGGCAATCCTACGATTTTTCAAAGAAGGTAGATCAATTAGAAGAAGTCTACTGGCATAAGGAGGCAAACGGATATTGGGGTCCCAATTTAAGCTTCGTAGAGCAAAAAGGAGAAACTGTTTCTGAACAGATTCAATTCGTGCTTGATATTTTTTGTATTGAGGGCACCAAACACAGGAACAGTACTCAAGTCCTGGGCGAACGAGAGCAGAATAAAGAACCTTGGTCGTATACGGATCATTAAATTCTTTTGACCAGCGTTTAATGTACCCTAAAACACACCTAGCTTTATTCACAACTGTAGAAACATGGGTGTTGAAGGTAATTTTAGGCTCAAAAGTAACACCTAAATCAGTACATAAAGAGATACGCACCAAAAGAGAACCATTTATGGAGTAATTAACCAAGTGAGGTTTGTGTCGATGAAATGTCATAAACATACATTTGGAAAGGTTTAAGTTCAAATGGTTAACCGTACACCAGTTATAAAGAGAGTTTAAATCATCTTGAAGTAAAAGATGTGACGTGAAATCATTAAACGAGAAACAAAGTTTAACATCGTCAGCGAACATAAGAACACGGGCATGATTTACCACATTTGGCAGATCATTTATAAAAAGGGTAAAAAAAAGAGGACCTAGATGACTACCTTGCGGAACACCGGAAGATACTTGAACAATTTTGGAAACAGTAGACCTAACTATAACTCTTTGGGTTCTATCAGCAAGGTAAGATGAAATCCAATTGAGAAAGTTGGTCGGTAATCCTAAGAGCCCAAGCTTGAAAAGAAGGAGCTTGTGATTAACAGAGTCAAAGGCCTTACTAAAATCAGTATAAATGACATCTGTTTGAAGTTTATTTGAAAATCCTTTAAATGCAAAGGATGTAAACTCCAGAAGGTTTGTAGAGGTCGATCGACCTTTCATAAATCCATGCTGGCACGGGGAAATAAGGGACTTACAAAGATGCTGCAAATGAGCCACTAAAATTTTTTCAAACAATTTGGGAATTGATGACAATTTGGCGATGCCACGATAATTGGAAACATCGGATCTATTACCCTTTTTGTGAAGGGGGATAATAAAAGACGATTTCCAAATGGTAGGGAAAGAGGCCGATTCAAGTGACAAATTAAATAGTTTCAGCAAGGGTTCATGAAGCGCAAGTGCACAAGCTTTGATAACACAGGTAGGAACATTATCAGGGCCTGGCGAGTAAGACATTTTAAGCGAACAAATACCAGAATTGAGGTCATCATTGCTAATAAATGGAACATATAGACCGCTACCAGACGAAATATTGAAAGGATAAGAATTAGGAGAGTAAGACTTTGAAGAGTAAGTAGATTGAAAAAAACTAGCAAATAAGTTAGATATACCTGCGTCAGTAGAGGCTACTACACCATTATACATGAGTGTAGAAGGAAATAGATCAGATTTACGTTTAGAATTTACAAAATTAAAGAACTGTTTCGGATCAACAGAAAATTGTTCACGGCAACGGGATAAATAATTTTGATAGCAATTTCTGTTTAAAAGGATAAATTCAGATCGAGCATACGAATAATTAGCGAAATCACGATTAGAGCCTGTCCTTTTAAATTTCTTGTAATATCTAGATTTCAAATTTTTTAAATGTGACAAATTCCGAGTAAACCAGGGAGGTTTGAGCGAAAAACAAGCATTTGTCGAAGGGACACACGCGTCAAATATAATGTTTAGCGTATCATAGAAAAAATGATGCAGCTACATTCACGTCATCACAATTCATCAAGCGGGACCAGTCAGTGGAGGTTAAAAGTTCGTTTAACATAGTAAAATTAGCCTTACGAAAACAGCGGCGACGGACAATAGCAGGAGAAGAAAAATGTGGTTGAGGCGCACTAATAAGGATTTCAATATCCAAAGTAGGGTGATATGAATCCTCAGGAATAGATAACGGGGAAGATCTGGAGACTGACACAATAGCGGGATCATTGGCAAAAACCAAATCAAGGATTCGATTTAAACAGTTTTGGACGACATTTATTTGCAGTAATGGCAAATCGAGCAAGCCGTCCAGGAATTCGTTATAAGAGGACGAAATAACAGAGTTAGAAGAAGGTGACGAAACCCATGAAATGGTTGGAAGGTTAAAATCGCCTAAAACTAAGAGATTGTCGCGATTATGTAAAAGCGAATGAACATAGTTAATTGCAGCCAAGTGTTGCAAATAAATTTCAGTAGTAGATGAAGGAGGAAATAAAAGTTAATAAAATTTTTATTAATTACAATTTTTTTAATGAAGTGCGCCCAAGATGGTTTTGCACTATATTTGATTAGATATCTTGTGAGAAATTTGTCCTCCCAATGCTTTCATTGTAGTTCTTAAGCTCTCAATGAAATCAGTTGACAGTTTTCTGGCTTACATGATTTTCGAAATATTCTTACTTGTCCGTATGAGTTAGTTCCAAATTTCTGGCAAACTAGTTTTTCCATTTCAAAATACAATATTTTAGAAGACAATCCGCAAATGTTTTAAGTCAATGATATTTTTTATTTTCTCGCTTAGTTACTTTATAAGTAACACTGCGCCACTCCAGAAGCTTTGGAGATTTAATGCTCTCAAAGATATTTGAGGAAAGATCGCTTTTCAGTTGGCATGCGGCTAAATAAGTTTTCTGACTCGAAACATTCTTGCTTCTTCGTATGAGGTAATTACAAATTATGCGACTTCTGGCACACTTGCATTTCCATTTCAAAATATTTTAAGATACTGCTTTAGAATTTAAAACATGCTGCGTCATTTAGTTTGTATTTGGCATCCATTGAAAGTATACAAATTTGAAAATATGAACGAGGATGAACAAATTTTTCTATTAGATTGCGGATTCTTCTTAAAAAAAACATCATGGAAACGAAGGAAATGTGATGGGATTTCGGTTTAAGAGATGGTATACGGAGTTCCGTTGTGGTCGTATAAGCACAGGTGACGCTGAAAGTTCGCACGTCTCGCTAGGAATCTGCCTTAAAATCCAAGGAACGACATTGAACGATCACTGAATAAATTGTGTAAGCTTTCTGAGGCTTTTGGCATCTCAATTAAATATGTATATCTTATGAATATTTGAATGAAACTGCGACATAGGCACAAACGTATGTCGAAATTTATGAATGGGCTAAGAATTTCTGTAGCATTCGCCATTCTCGCAGACTGTTTTCTATTTCCAAACCCAAAGAATAGGCTTGATGTTCATTACCGAAAAAACATTTATTTTTAGGGCCCTAAGAAAAAATATTTTTTGGAAGGAATTACAAAATTAAAATCACGTTAGGCAGATGCATTCATCTGAGTTCTACTTATGATATTCTATGATGTGGGGTCTGGATCCACCCCTAGCCGTTTAGCGTCGTCAAATGAATAAATTATAAATTAACCTTATGGAATACTCTGGCTGTATTCCTTCAAATTTGCTCTGGAATAATCGGCACGAGCCACGACCGGATTGAGGATTTGGTCTAAGGGAGAGTTTCTTTACTTCGAAGTATTAGAGAGCTGCGCAAGCACTGCACAAATGTCTTGCAAGCCATCAGCTGTTATTTCAAGCACTTCATGTCTTTGGCTTGAACAAAACAAATGCTTCAGTGTGAAAAGTGCTTGGTTAACAACAAGCAATAGAACATCAAAATAAAAGTGAAACAGAACAAACCTGAAGTAGAACAAAATGGAAGAAGAACCAAACTGAAGTAGAACATTTCAAGCATAGTATAACGTTTTAGTTGTTGCAAAGATTTTGGTGGTTGTTTTTTGACCAACACAATCAAACAATCTGCTTGTGTCTGTGTGTGGCTATATATTATGTCTGCTGCGCTCAAAATCAAAACATTCTAGTGCACTCGCTATGCTTGCCGAAAATTCGCTTCACTCAAGCATTTTGTGTGATGTTCTAATGTTTGAAAATATTGAAGCACTACCAAGCACTGAAGCAAAGGCAGTTCAAGCACTGAAGGTTTCGTTTTGAAGCAAACAGAACATCAAAACATTTTGTTCTGCTGTCAGCTCTGCAGTAGTGAAGTGCGACTTTTAGACCATTTTGTGCAGCTCCATAGTACATATATCAGCGCTAGCAAAAGACTGTCAACCCATTTTTCCAACTTTAGAGAGGGTCCGGACCCGAAAACCCCCCGTGGATCCGCCACTGGGTACAAAGAATCTGCCATCTGATAAAGCAGTATCCGTAGTTTGTTACCCTCATAACATTGAATGCCTAAATTAAATTAATCGTCCACTCAAATGAGTTGAAAAAATGTGTCAACCTTTGAATAATAGATAAATTTGCATGAATCTTTGCATTGGCAGTGGGTCAAAAGACTCAATGAGTCTCGTTAACAACACAGGAAGAGATTTCGATTTATACATTTACAAAAAAAAATAAATTTTGTGACCTCTGGCCTTGATTAACTTCAAACGCTATGTGCTTATTAATGCAAATTTTTAGCTGACAGTCTGTCATTGACAGATTAAATTCCCATTTGACTGTTTATTTTAAGATCATCGACGAACTCTTGTTATGATAAAATACGCCAAAAGTTACAATTTAAATGAAAAGCAGCTGGGGCGATGCCCGCAAGTGGGATATGCTGAAAAATATTAATTAATTGGGACAAATTTTGCATTAGTAGTAGTTGAGCATTGGGAAAGTGCTTAAGGTATATAGGTATATGGAAGAATGTTTTATGAAAATATAAACTTTTAGTTACAGATTAGGCTCACATAAGGCAAATTAGTGGCATTATTTAGTTATGATGGAAAGGGAAATTTTGTTAATGCCATAGGGTCTTACTTACTTACTGTAGTCCTCTTCTCCTTGTGGAGCATAGTGCCTCCATAGGGTCTACAATGTCTTTCAAAGTTTTTAGCCGATCTGAAAACTGCAGCATACATTCCGATCCCAAAATCCGACTGACACCTTATTAAACTTCCAGTCTTACTGATTTCACAGAACTTCTCCATAAAATTACTTTTGTCTTCAAGAGTAACTCGTAATTTTTGCATAATTCCTTTCTAATGCAATAATATCGTCCATCTCTTCACCTATCTTGAATCAAGATTTTCTTTACAATCATCCTGGCCTGAAAATCATGTACGGGAAAATGAATAAATTAAATTCGATCCAAATATCCGATTGCCACCTTATACTGGCACACTGCATTAAAAAATTATATCTAAATTATATCTTAAATAGCTAAAGCATATTTCGAGACGTGGTATTCCTGAACAAACTCTTACCTACCCAGTCTTATTGATTTCACAGAACTTCTCAATAAAATTACTTTTGTCTTCTAGAGTAACTCGTAATTTTTCCGTTCTAATGCAATAATATCCTCCATGTCTTCATCTATCTTGAATCAAGATTGTCTTTACAATCATCCTGGCCTGAAAATCATATACAGCGAAAATGGGATATCAGATATCAACTTCAATCAAGCTTCAACAGCGTACAGAAAATATGCATCTTTTGGTATCTAAGATCAAGTTGTTCATGCGGACAGGCGGTTTTTCATTGATCGATAAGTTAATTATGTTCGAGCTCCTTTTGCTTTTATACAGTAATTTTCCAAACGTAAGTGCTGCTTGATTGATGTCCATATCTAATCCCATTTTCACTGTAAATATAAGATCAGAGCAAGAACGATTGAAAAGTTAATCTTAAACAAATCTATAACATGCAACCCCATAGGGTTAATTAAAAATGAATAGCTCAAAAAGCTTATACTGCATTTTTGGCGCAAAATAAAGTCTTCATTTGACAACACTAGTCAAAAAACTGAGCAAACTGCTTACCAAAACATTAAAGCCAACCCTCGTATTTGCGGTTATTGTTTGCCTCTAACGGTTTGTTTACCTAGGCACTGCACTTTGTATTTGCTTATTAGCCATATTAAAAGTTAAATAAATTTAATTAAAGCATAAATTGCATATTTATTAAGCCCAAGGCATACCTGCAGGTAAATAAATAAAAAAAAAAAGCGTTAGAAGCTGAAATATGCTAATGATGTAAACGAGCCAATTTAACTGTTTAATGCGGATGCCACAAAAGAAAAAAACAACAAGAACTTGGCTAAAACGGCGCAGAAGCTAACTGAAGATGAGCCAAAAGCGACAAAAAGCAGCAGCGCAGCGACAAAGCACAAACAACAACAACAACAACGAGTTAAGTGAAGCTGAGCCAAAAGCGAGACGACAAACGACAAAAAGCAGCAGCTGCAGAGCTGCCGCTGCGCAGTCGCAGCAAGCGCACAACTAATCAGAGCCGTTACAATGGTCACATGCAAGGTATACTTATTTAAGGTAGAGTAATGCTGCCGGCGTCGTCACCAATTTTACTGAGAGCAAGAAAAATAGAGAGAGAACGCAAACACATTAAAATAATATGCGTGAAAACAACTCTACTCACGCGCAGTCGCAACGAAACTAAAAATTGGTAACTTTCGTTGAGAGCCTTCGGCGGGAGTATGCTACCTTAAATAAGTATACCTTGGGTCACATGCATGCCATGAAGCTATTGAAGAGAGCAGCTTGACAAAGAGAAAAAGAGAGAGAGCGAGAGAGAGGGCGCGGTGCTTATACAAAAGGGTCTATGAGAGCCATAGACAAAAACAAACTGTGTAGAATGTAGGTTGTGCATTGCCAATGAGTGAAAATGTTCGCGGCAATCTTTCAGGAAATTACCGTTGCTGTTGTTCTTGTTGTTGACAAAGCTGCCGTCGCACAGTGGGAGAAATTAGCAAACTAGCTTGCATAAATTAATAAGCTACAAATGAGTGTAACAATCTCTTTGAGACGTATATTGTTTTACAGCAAGATTTGTGGAATCTTTTTGTTTAGTTTGTTTTTTTTGCTATGCCTCTAATTTAAGTCTTCGGTTCATATGCAAATACTTAATTTTGAGAATTTGCTAAACTGTTTGAGGACCCCTTAGTACCGTCTACTCTCTTTTATAATTTTTGTGAGAAAGCTGCACTGCGACACTAATGATATTTTAAGCTCCTTTGTAGGCCCAAAGCTTCTCTATCAGTGCAATGTCCGAAATAAACTGTTTAACGAAACCTCAAGGTCTTCCCTCCTAAATAATTTTTGTGGGATAATTGCGCTGCGACCCTTATGACCTTTTATGTTTTTTTCTAGCTGTAAATCTCCTTAGCTATTTCGATTTCCGTAATTTTGTTTTTCGAATTCTTTATTTATTTATTGTATCTCCGCTTTTTTATAAGGGACTAGAAGCAATTAATCAAATCTTATTCTAATTTAATTTACAATTAATTATTAAAAAGATGGCGCTGGGCTGGATGGTCGTTGCTCTGCAGTCGACTGTGGCTGCAAGCTCGGATCGAAGATCTGGCAAGTGGGTTTGTATGTGAGGCGAGCTTGTTTTGATGTTCTTAGTGTCTGAGATCTCATATTTTATGTGACTGATACGCAGGTCTCTGTGAATATCCTCGTTCCGGAGATACCACGGTGCCCCTGTGATTAACCTTAGAATTTTGGACTGTGCTCGCTGAATAATGTCAATATTAGATCTACTAGCGTTGCCCCATAACTCGTACCCATAGGTCCAGATTGGTTTAGGCACGGAGAAAATAAACTTAATTCTTGGCCATGACTCTAGCCGAATTACATAGTAAATTAAAACTCTGGCATCAGAGTGACTAGTACAGTCTCATTCAGGTGTCTCCCAGGTCTGCAACATTGCGTCAACAACCCAGACAGTATGCTAAAGGAATCTATTCAAACACTACTTGTCATAGTAGTACAGTAAACGAAGACTCAAAAACGACGTATGCTGGGAAAAAAATGCTTAGTTGATGAAACTTTCAGGGATGGTTTGGGACCCTGTTCTAAGTATAAAACCGATTTTTCGTATATGTGGGAGGGGAGCGTGGTACACGCCCCTAGCAATAAAAGTTGGAACGGCTTTTGCATGATATCTTTTTTCTATCAAACTTAGAGTCATGGTTTTCAGAATTGAAATTGTTGCCAATAAAATGATCTATCTATTATCTATTTTAGACTTAGAACAGAGTCCCAAGCCATCCCTGAAAGTTTCATCCACTTAGTATTTTTTTCCAGCTGAAACTGTTCGGTTACTGTACTACATAGGGTTTTTCGTGATTTACTTTTTAAAATGCTGGCTTCAATCAAGTTGAAAAAATACGACAATAGAGCATTTAGCAGAAAAAAATTAAAGTGAATTTTTTAGGATGAAAAATTAAAACAAGACCAAATATTAAAATAATATAATATCAAAATTATTAGAATATCCCGAAACACTCTCTAAGTGTCTAATAGCATAAAAAATTAAAACAAGACCAAATATTAAAATATTATCAAAATTATTAAAATAACCCGAAACACTCTCTTAGTGTTTAATAGCATAAAAATTTCTATCTAATTGTAATACTAAATAATGTAATGTGAAGTTTTTAAACAACTTGAAGATTCTTATAATCTGATTAATTTTTGTTTCAAAAATAATCACGAATAATTTGAAAATCTTAGTGTAGGAATCGAATTAGACACTTTATCCTACGTCTCAGCCATAGAAAAGAATGGGTCACATAAAAATTGTGACTTGACTTTATCTACGCTAAATTACATTTTTCTTCCACTGTGCGATGTAGCAGCTAAGCAAGAGTCAAGAGTAATCATAGACTGGTGGTGCTGCTGCTGCTGTGGCGGGTTCTTGACTGCCGTGCTTAATGATCATCATTAGATAGCCAGCCAACACTAAAAGGGTTTTTTATTACCAACAACAAGAAAAACTTCAGACACGGCAAAAACTACAACAATGTTGACTGTTGACGTGACGACATGCAATTGAGAGCGCATGGCGGAGAAAAAAAAAACTAGATACCTCCACAGATTAAAAAGAAGCTCCGCCAATAATATTTGATAATGTAAAGCGGAAGCTGTAAAAGTCAAGTTGACGACAACATTTTATGTTGGCCAAATGACTGGGAATAAAAAAAGTTACAAAAAAAAGGAGAAAAAAGCGCTTAATAGATTGTGGATGTACCTTAAAATTCTGGTCGGTGACGGGAGAGTATTTGCTAATTGATTGCAGGAATATAAGGATTTAAGAGTTTAAATCAAAGTGACTAAAATTAATTGCAGGAATATAAGGATTTAAGAGTTTAAATTAAAGTGGCTAAAATTAATTGCCTGAAAAAAGCGGTTTTTTGTAGTTAAGAACCTCAAAATACCTCAAGTTACGTGATGGCATTCAAAGGCGTCCATAACATGTAATAAACATGGTCTTACCACCGAAACCGAAACCGAAATCCGTTTTTTTTCAATCATGATAGACTAGTTATATATATTTAATCCATTTTAATTCCTAGGAGGAACAATTTTTTTCGGAGCTTCTCAGTTCGGCTTCATCTTGTCTCTTCCAGGTGTTACGCGGGCGCCCTAGACTTACGACTAGTTTAACTTTTATCGTCAACACTGTGAGCTTAAACTGCTTTCTATCTTAATCCTACTTGCTGTGGCATCCCATTAACTTTATAGAATGCCATTTAATCACTCCAAGAGTCATTTTAAATCCAAATTACGCAATTCTAGGCTGCATAAAACAAAAGACTTAGGCAACAAACGGCCTCCATTTTCGATGCAAATTTTTTTTTTTTTACCTCCAAAGCATAACTAATCGTTTGCCTTGGGTCAAATAGATCAATTCGATCAGCACTTTTTTTTATGTCTCTCTTTCCCACTATCTCTTTAATTATGCGCATATCCTGAGGTTAACCGGCCTAAACTATCATAAATTAAGTTGCCCGTTTAATGGTTCGCTGCGTTAGATCCTAACTGGGGCGTGGCCAGTGTCACGCTTTGGATGATTATAGACAAGTTGGCAGATTGTCGGTAATAAGAGATTTGCACTCAAGTAGTTAATGTCAAGGTCATTTATTCAATGGATGTGCATAAAAAAAAGAGCCTTAACTCTGTGCATATCTAATGGCCGGCAACTCCTTTTAGGTAGCCTAAACTTATGCTTAGTTGCAGATCAACTTACAAATAGCTTGCCACACAAGTTCCTACAACATCTGATATGCCACAAAACTTGGTCGGTGGAAGAACGAAAAAAATGTGAAAAAAAAGAAGCAGCTAAAACAAAAGATAGCCCGCATGTAATCTGATATTAAAATTGTGCCTAGCATTGTATAGCCGGCTACTTCATTCGTGAACACTTTTATAAGCTATCAAACAACATCAGCAACACAGACACAACAAACACACACACACAGACGCGTATATGTGCGAGATGAGCTCGAAAAGTTTCGCGTATAGATTGTGTTGAGAAAGAAAGTAAAGTTTAGGAATATTGTTGTTCCAGTATTATTTTTCTGGAGCGCGAAAATAGAACTTGTATGTATGCATGTACATTAGGGTGGCCGTTTTTGCAACATCTCACGATTTTAATAACGCCAGCCCCTATAAAGTTTCCTTTTTATCTGTATATAGCGCCTGTAAAATTTAAAGGCGATCCAAATGTATTTCATGGTTCCTAAAATTGGTCAAAGGTCATAAAAAATATTCATATGATTTAATCAATTTTAGAGCTTACCAAATTTATTCAGGCCGACTCTATATTTTTTTAAAATTATGTTTTGATAGATATGAGACTTTTTGAACCATAATTTGTTTGTTTGGAAATAAGTTTTTAAAGTTTATGTAGAACAATACAGTCAAAAACGGAAAAAGTGAAAATTATGACCTTTGACCTATTTTAGGAACCATCAAATACATTCGAATCCCCTAAAAATTTTACAGGCGCTATATGCAAATAAAAAGGAAACTTTTTAGGGGGTGGTGCTATTGATATCGATGGTTAAAAAACCTCCATACCAGCGGCGGCCACCCTAATGTACATCTGTTCTCTCGTAACTCCTAAGCCGAGTATCATAAATTGACAAATGAGGTATCGATGAGAGCGACGTGATCGTCCGCTAGTTATAGGCTAACAAAAAGGAACCCATCTTATAAAACCCCATAGAATGCATTCAGTCTGCCGGGAGAGCAACTTTTCTCTGAAGATAGGCTTCCTCAACTAATCGAGTATAGAGAGCGAACACACCCAGTAAAAAATCAAAAAAAAAAAAAATCAAAGAGTTTAGATTTATTTCGAAAATACTGAAACACAATATCATTTTTAGTCCGAATAGTAGTAAAATTACAGAACCCCTGTAACTTTTTCAACACACCTCGCATGACACTTTAAAGCTGCAGTGCAAAGCTCTGCAGAAATAGCCAAGTCAAGAGCTAGCCCAAGACCAAGACCAAGACATGTTCCAAGTCAGCGCACATAAGACAATGGACTTTAAAGCATATGAAAGAGCGATGGTAAATGGGTAGAGGAACCACGCATATATTATACAATAAAATATGGCATATCTGCACAAAACGGTGCCCAAAGATTTCCTATATACATAGGTACTATATATTGCAGAATGGGAGGAACCAGTATGAAATGGAGCAAACTTAGCGGGAATGACAATGGGATTCAACAGACCAAAACTGTGTCAGTGTTTTTAATGCGTAATAATAATCATTTCCAGCGAAAACTCTACAGTAATATTTACACGTTAGAGAATACTTTAGCTTGATTATAGAGTAGTGTGCATATGGGTCGTATAAATTTAGGGATTAAGCAAATAAAACAAATGGTAGCTAATGAATTCATTTAAAGTTGGGTAAAGTAATTAATTAATATGCAAAACGAGAAACTGAAGCTTGGGAACAACTCTTGGAATCTTCCCCTACTCAACTGGTCATAACAAATCAACGTGTTGTAGGATGTCCCTAAAGGCACAATTTCCAGCAAGCCTTTATGATGTTGTAGATCTGGTTCTACTCAAAGAGTCATGGTCTATCGCTTCGCCTTCTTTCCTCAACAACTGTTTTGAAGACTGTACTCGGTATAGCTGCTTCTTCTACATTTTTTAGCTACAGTACTTTCTTCCATTCAAAAGAGAGCTTCGTACCACGCAAAAAAAAAGCATTTATTGTGATCTTTGTCCAAGGGTCATCCAAGCACATTTTAATTCCTTATAACTTAATTTTATTACTCTCATTGCTATATTTATAACAAATAGGGGAAAGGCTTGTAAGTTGACACACCATAGCTTTTTTAGCTATATCTCGACATTGAATACACATAGGCCTCAATGTAAATATATCGTTGGAAAGAAAAAAGAAAGAGCTAAAATCCACAATAAGCAAATCATTTGAAATTTATAAAAATAAGCATTTTACAGACAATTTTCAAAAGAGCTTGAAAACGATCACCCAAAAAAAAGGCTTGTAAGTTGTCACACCTGCAAAAATCGCTGCAAATTTGAGACAACTGAAATAAAAACGCATGATAGCTAAAATTTATGAAAAGTTATTGATTTTAAATTTAACTGAGCATTAAATTGAATTTAAAAAAAAAAAAGCAAAATTTAACTTTCCAGAGAAGTTAAAATTGTGTTTTTTTGTGATCGGTTTTTCTTTGTCGCCATACTAAAAATGAATTGTTATGGAAAATATTAAAAAAATATATCCGAAAATGCCAGAAAAATGCACTAAAAACAATTCTAATTAGTTTCAATGACCATTCCACACAATGAAAAAGTCGTGTAAATAACATAGCAATGTAAAAAATGAAAATAGATGTGTGACAACTTACATTTTTGAAGCCATTTTGAAATGCATTGAAAAAAATTTGTATATTCACTGTATGTCCGAAAAGCTTTTTTGATTATGAAAGTTCATTGAATTTCAGTTCCAGCACATACATATATTTTCCTTGACTTTTTATTTTGATTTGATCACTTTTTGAGCGCAATCAAAAATAATATTTTTTGTTTTCCGATTTCTTTAAAAACAATTTTTATATTTCAATTTCATTAAAAACATATTTAAATTGTTTACAGCGTATTTTCCATCGAAGACAGGTGAAATTTTGATATTTTCATTGCTGGAACATCAAAATCGACCAGGTGTGCCAACTTACAATCTGTGTCAACTTACAAGCCTTTCCCTATACATATGCATACTTAACATTCTTTTGATTCATATTATTCAATTTTGAATGTTACAAAAGTCGTTTTGAATGCATTTAACTATGCCACTTTAATACGCTTTGAGAATAAAGAATAAATTACCAAACAAGGTAAAAATGGTTAATTTCTGCTTTTAACCCAAATATTTCACTTAAAGACTTAAAGTTTAAGGAAAGCAGAGAAGAAAAAGTGCATAGTTTTAGGATTATTAGAAAGCCTTTACTCATTTTAACTAGTAAAATAGCGTACCTTAAAGTCAGACGTGGACGACTCTCCGACACCCTGTACCATCAAATTTGGTTGATCGGTCGGTCGTATGATGGCTTTATAATATCAATTTACATCAAATTTGGTAGAGTTATCGGGAGCCCAAAAAAACTAACGAACAAAAAATTTGTTTTCGACATCTTCCTAAACAAACAAAATATGCAACTAGAACTTTTTCGAGGTGCTCTGAAATACCCCAATGAGAGCTGTATAATATAACCCAAATATTGAAAAAATTAAATAAACTCATTTTCCGCGAAATAATGAAGGATCTTGCTGGAAAGTTTAGTTGCTTGAGCTCTTTGCATCTCTGAGATCTAGCCGTTCATACAGCTGGACTCTCAACGCTGATCACACTTAAGGTAACTTTTGTTCTGTCTCTGACGTCACATTCTCTATGTTGCAGACATTTTCGTAATTTAATGTAAACTTTGTAGCTTAAAAGTAAAGGGTATACAAATGTTGTTTTTAGGAACACGTTAATTTGGCATTGCCATATATTTTTATTACTGGCAAATATGTGTTTAGCATATGCTTCGAATATGTACATAAAATAATTTTAAAACAAAATAAATTGCATTTTATAGCCTCATAAGTATGTATATTATAAAAAACTGTGATTCTAAGCAAGGAACTTGCCAGGCATTCAACTTTATGTATTTACAAGCACTTAAAATGTGTTTCCACTAATTTAAAAAATGTTTTTTCTTTGCTTTCCATTAATCGCTTACATGCAGTTTAATTTTTTATTAGATTTTTATAAGAATCGCAAATAAATATAGACTGATTATGATCCCATTAAAAATATTGCTTAAAAACTTGAATTAATTTTAGATTACCCAATTTGTTTACAATCTGGGGTAGGTTAGGTTAGGTTAGGTTGAGGTGGTTGCCTATCTTGGAAGAGCCCAGACGCACTTAGGCACAAAAAGGCCCTTTGTGATGCCACAGGTAACGCTGGTCGAGAGCTGACCAGGGATGCTCTTATAACTCTGTATATGAGCATTCGTGGTCAGCACACGGTCAGCTCTGAAGAAGAACAGGCACGACTATTCAACTGTATCCATATTGTTGCTGAACCAGCCTGAAAGCTCAATAAACCTTGCAATGTCCCTAGGACATCGGTTCGAGAGGTCTGTAAGGTCGGTCAGAAATGGGGACCCTAGGGTCCTTAGTCTTCTTCTGGACAGGGAGGGGCATTGACACATAAAATGCACAACGGTTTCCTCCTCTTCTTCGGATCCGCAGCCTCGGCAATAATCGTTGAAGGGGACGCGCATTCTTTCGGCATGACTACCCATAAGGCAATGTCCCGTTAGGATAGACACTGTGGTCGATAGGGATTTGCGATTTAGTGTAAGCAACTTTCTGGTTTTGTTGCCATCAATGTTTGGCCAGGTGAGTCTAGAGATGCGGCAAGAACCTTCATTGGACCAGGCAGTGCGGGCATTTGCAAGATATTTTTGTTTAATGGCCAGTTTGACTGTGGCAAGGGGTGTACCAATGTCTATACCGTTATAGATAGCGGACAGGGTGGTGCCTTGTTTGGCCAGTTCGTCCGCCACACAGTTTCCCGGAATGTCCCTATGTCCGGGAACCCAAACGAGATGTACCCTAGAGAGCAGGGATAACTGGTTTAGGGCGAGTTGGCAAACAAGCACAAGCTTAGAGTTGGCGTTGAATCCAGTGAGGGATTTGATTGCAGCCTGACTATCCGAGAAAATGGTAGTGTTGGCTGCAAGACTTTCCCCCTCCTGTAGTGATTTCGCTGCGTAATAGATTGCAAGGACTTCTGCCTGAAAGACGCTGCAATGGTCTGGTAGTCTAAGGGAAACCCTCCAGTTAAGCTTTTCCGAGAATATTCCGCTGCCGACCCTACCATTAAGTTTGGATCCGTCGGTATATATCTCGGTGGAGCTTTCGGAGGTGACTTGGTTATGACTCCATTCCTCCCTGCTCGGGATAGATAAGTCAAAACCCCTGTGTAGACTAGGGTACTTAGTGACGTAGTCAATGGAATTGGGGACTGGTGGGTCCATGTTGAGGATGCTGGCGTGGCCATATAGAGAACGCCACTGAGAAGTGGTGAGTAGTCGCGTTGCTGCAATCTTGGCGGATTGCCTAACCAGAAGTCCCGAAGGGAGCCAGCAAAGCAACGCAAACAGGGCCTTAGTGGGGGTTGACCTGAGGGCGCCGGTTATACGAATCGCCGCTTGTCTTCTGATTTTGTCAAAGGCAATCTGGGGTAACACAGAAATCTCTAGAAACTACCTAGTAAAAATCATGGCTAGTAAAAATCGTAGTTGACAGAGAACTTTGAGACGTTTATGTTTTTCGGACAATTTCCGAATGTTTACGCTTTTAGGCAAATGGCAGCAAAGAGTTGCCACTGTTCAAAAATAATTTTGGTACATATGCTTAAATATGCTTAAAGATTTATGTTTTTCAACAGTGATACAGTTAATTCAGTGTTAGATAATGCGATAATTTAAACCAAATAAGAAATTGAATATTTATCCAGCCCAACACATGGTAACCCTATTTGTCATTTATCATCAGCATTGTGAATGGTAAAGTGCATTTGATCACATTTTAAAATTGCAGAAAAATAGGAAAAGAAGTTAAAAATTGATTTCTGAGTCACTGCCGTATGTCTTCCTTAAGGCCTATACGCAGTACGAAATATTTCGCACGGAATCGCAAAAATTCATAAAAAAAAAGTCCCATTTGGGTTATTTTTTTATATGAAGTTTTGTCATTCCGTGCGAAATATTTCGTACTGCGTAGACCCTTTAATGAACGAATTATGACCAGAAATTTTTTTTTGACCAATCGATACTATGGCGGCCATATAATATCGTAAGCCGATTTTGATATAAGGCCCATACGCAGCATGCAAAAATTCCGCACGAAATGTCAAAACTTCATATAAAAAAAAAGAATCCCTTTTTTAGGATAGTCACTCCCGTATGTTTTACTTAAGGCCTATACACAGTACGAAATATTTTGCACGGAATCGCAAAAATGCATATAAAAAAAAAAATTCCCATTTGGGATATTTTTTTATATGAAGTTTTGACATTTCGTGCGGAATTTTTGCATGCTGCGTATGGCCCTATAATTGCTAATGATACATATAGTCCCATAAGGTTAAAGAACGTTTTTAGGGCATAATTCGTTTGTTTAAGAAGATATAATGCTTGGGAATACTAAAGAACATCTGAGACTTAATAAAAAAATTTCATACGCATCCAAATTCTGAGTTCATAACTGCTGCTTGATTAAAAAAAAATAATTTCCCATATGTAGATACATCCATAGGAATTTAGTGTTTCTAATAAACACAGCTCAGACATGTTCTCGTCATTAGCTTAGATTACCGTTCGCAGTAATCAACTCTGATTTTAGCCAAATGTCTTTTGCCAAATCAAAATCTTACACAATTTCGCACAACAGTTACAGTCTGTGCCAAGTTCTTAATGTCTAAAATACCATTAAAATTTCTTTTAGCTTTAGTATCTGACAGTTCTTCCAGCTTTTGTCTCCCATAGCCTTCCGTTTATTTATCAAAACAGTCTGGTAGCCCATAAATGCGCTCCGTCACTACCAAATTTGGTTTCCGAGTGTAGGCCGAAAGGCCTGACCATATAAGCCTATAAAAGTGCAGGCAGCACGCGTGGCCCAAACATGCCTCTTTTTTTTTCTTTCTTTTACTTTGCTTTTAGCCAACTGTTCTTTTGGCCATTATGTCAGCGTGTAACGGTGTTTACATACACTGTGACAAATGTGTGCAAAAAGAAAAAAAAATGCTTAAATAAACGTTAGAAAATTTGCATGCCAAACTGAAATGGAAAAGTTAAAAAAAAAACGTTGGAAAATTTATTAAAATGCAGCAGAGCTAATTGAAAATTCGAGACTTTTCTTTTTTCCTTTTTTTTTGAGTAAATTTTATGTTAATCTCCGATTTAAGCGTAAAGTTTGTCGCAAACTTACTAAGCAAAGGCCAACTAACTACATGGTAGAATACTTACAAGACTGACAACAACAACAAAAATTATAACAAAAGTTGGAAACTAGTTTTGGAGACTGTAAGACAACAGGCAAAGCAACAATTCCTTCTAAATGGCCGGGAAGCAGTTGCGGCTATTTGAAGTCGTAAGTCGCATCCATTAAAGAAAGAAGTCTTAATGGATGTTTGGCTTTGGGAAGACGAAGTTTGAATGCTCTTTTATGATTATTGTAGAAGAAGCTCTTGTAGTTAAGATCATTCGATGTACACTAGATTCTACAACATTAAGATCATAATTGACATTATTTCAAAAACTTTTATACTAGAAAGTTTGACAAGTCTATCTAATTATTTGAAAGAGGTCAAACCTATATAGAACCTTCAGTTCAACTTTATTCGTAATATAATCTATCCCTTATTAAACATTGAATTTGAAAATCGATTGCTTAAGAAAGCAATAGCGGAACCCATAGGAATGAGAGTTTATGCTTGAAGATCGGTTATAGCTTACTAAATATTTGAAAGATGTCGGCATTACATAGAAACTTATATTTAACTAAATCTACCATATCATCTTTCCCCTATCTGATATTAAATCTAAAAATCTATGGTTGATTGTATGCAATGTACCCAGAAGAAGGCATGACAAACTTCTTATAGTTATAGTTTCCTAAATCTTTGAAAGATGTCGGCATTACATAGAAACTTATAATTAAATAAATCTACCAAATCATCTTTCCTCTATCTGATATGAAATCTAAAAATGTATGGTTGACGATATTACTTGCTAGACCCATATGATCGTGAGTTTTATAGATTGTATGCAATGCAAGAAGGCATGACAAACTTCTCTTTAACTAAATCAGTCACATTATCTATTCTCTATTTCACATCAAGTTTAAAAATCGATCGAAGTCAATAGCTCAACCAATATGATCGCGGGTATTAAAGATTGTATGCAATGCATTGAACTGCCAGAAGAGTTCCTTATACTAAAATGGTCATCATCTCTCCGTGTATCGTTTGAGCCTTGCTCGTTCGTATATTTACCTAGACCCCAGAGCTTTTAAGAGTTAAAGAAACCAAAATTTTACCGCGTCATCTGCATGTAGAAATTTTTCGATTAATCTTAGGAAAGGCTTTTAACACTCACATTATAAAAGCTCCTCGTTTGAAATTATAAGATCGGATGAAAATTGAAAAAGGTATAGAGAAAAATATATCTATTTTGAAACTCCTCTCCTTAAGACTACAAAAAAATTCAAGCTTCTTTCATTAATAAACAAATTAGTGCGACCTATTCTTGTAGGTATTCTCATGTGAGCCTAATTAATAGCAAAAGGTAAACTTTTTCACCAAACCAGTCCTACTAAAATTTGTCAAAAATAAACATTTTGAGTGAAGGGTTTCCGCCATGGGACAATGATACATAGAAGATGCCGCAAAGAAGTGCGTGCGTTTAGGTGCTCAGAAAAGTGGTTCAATTTTTGTATGGCAGCTATATGAAATAGTGCACCAATTTTGATCAAACTTCACACAAATGTGTAGACTCAAATAAAATATAAGTAAAATAAGTTTTATTGCGATATTCACAATAAGTCTTCATATTTGTGTGAAGTTTGATAAAAATTTGAGCACTATTTCCTATAGCTAGCATACAAAAATTGAGCCTATGCTCTCTTTTTCAGAGAGAACTGTGCATTGCGTGACCTTCTAATTGTTGAATCATGTTCTTATTATTTGCAAAAGCGTTTTTAACTAACATATTTTTTCTGAAATCAAACTTTTGCTTCAAACAATAAAACGGAGAAGAATACGTTCTACATAAATATTACAAGATTTTTGGAAGTTCTCTTTAAAATCTTTCAATTTTCTTAATTTCGTAATTTCTGTTCAATAGATCCTAAGTATCGCAGTGCAGTTTTCTCAACAATATTATTATTAAAATATCAAAAAAGACCGCCAAGAAATATAAACTTTAATTGAATCTTTAGAATCGTCTACATTGACTTATCTAAAGAAGACTCCACCAAAGCGTTTCAAACAACTTCAGCAACTCATAGTGCCCTTTACTCCACACAGTGTAGCAGAATCCCAGCAAATATCTGTCTGCTTGCAGTTCACGTTTGTGTCTTAAGTCTTTTGTTTGGTGTAAACTCTTCAGTTTCAACTTGAACTTCTTCCACTTCTCGATATCGACTGAGGCCCAGACCTAGACCCTTGAAGCTGTTTGCTTAGTTATATGATTTATGGCATATAAATTGAAGTCTATATTAATAAAAAAGCTGTCATGTTGACAATTTTATTATGCAGCGTAATGCTTTTGTTGTTGTTCGGTCACGAAAAACGTTAACAATAATTTTGTGGGTTATTATGGCCAAGTTTAAGGCGTTATGAATTATGCTCGAGCGTGAAAACTTAACAACAATAATAACAACAACAAGCTGTTTAATGATGCTTAGAACTAAAACTGACCAAAGTTGTTTTCTGGTTGATTTTGTTGTTGGTTGTTTTTCTTTTGTGAAAGGTTTTGTTGCTTTAGGTTGGCAACCTTTCCTTTGGTTCAGTTGGTTCGTGCTGTTCTAGTTTATTTACCTTCTTTTATTTAGTTGGCAACTTTCACCTGTAAGCATGCCTGGTCACATACCAAACCCAACCAAACCAAACCAAACCGAACCGAACTATTCCGAATACAATGCAATGTGCGCCCTTTTTATTTCGCCTTATTTATTTATGCCCATTTTTTCTAATTAGCCAGCTGGCTCACGTGCTGCAAAGCAGAATTCATGGCATATAGATATAAAGATACAAAGACGTGTAGATACTAGATAAATTCATAGCTGGCTACAGTTAGAACAAAAAGTATTCGTACTGTTTGAATTTCAACAATTTTTATTATTGTTGTCACAGAGTTTTTTCTACGTTCTATAACTCTTTTGAATATTTAAATTAAAAAAAAGAAAATATTTATTTTCCAAAAATTAAATTTTTTTGAACTTTGAATATCGAGTATATATTGGAACGTCAAGATATTCATTGTATCTTTAGAAATTTCTCATAAAATTTGTCATAAAAGAGCATTTCCAGAAAGTCTTACCTTATTGTCGTTCTATTACAAGAAAAAAATAAATAAATATGAATATTTTTATTTTTAAGAAAATTTAAGATAATTTTTAGTCTTAAGGCCCATGCGCAGTTCGAAAAATTTTGCACCATTTGGGATTTTTTTTTATATGAAGTTTTGTCATTCCGTGCGAAAATTATCGAACTGCGTATGGGCCTTTACAATAAAAAAATTAATTGCAAAAAAAAGTTAAAAATATCACAAAATATTTTTTCTAATTTAAAAGTTTTAGCTTTCGTTGAAAAAAAATAATTACTCAAATATCTTTATTTTTTTAGCAAATAATGCGCGTCAAAAAAGTCAACCTTAATATTATTTTATCGATAACTCGATAAATAACCGGAATTATGCAAAATCAAATGGTAGATAAATTATATGTTTTAATAAAAATGAAAATATTAGAATTTTTTTGGAGGAAAACTTAAAAAAAAAAAAATCCAAATATTTTTTTTAAAGAAATTATATTATTATTTGTGACCATAAAAAATAAACTTTTTTACAACTTTTAAAATTTTTTTTAATACAAAATAAATCAAAGAAAATATTATTTATAAAATTTTAAGATACAAAAAATTTATAGCCTCTTCTAAGTAAAATTTAATTTGTCAATAAAGCTAAAAATTTGCAAACACTTTAAAGTGTGCGAATAATTTCTGTTCCGACTGTATATGCAAAGTAAATTATGCTGCCCTTTGGGTCTAGTAAAATGTTTTTCTGCTTTGACTATAACTTCATCAAGCTTTGGAAATTTATCAAATTATTACATCTTTCCAGTTTAGCAGCTACTACGGGCTTTGAAATTCAATTAAATTTTATGACAAGCTTTTGGGTGTGAAATAAACTTTTAAGGCAGGTGAAAGAACAAGCTACAACTGTGGAATTGTTTTTCATTAACAACTTCCGCTTGCGAAAAAAAAAATCCAAATCTGCAACTTCTTGGGGCGTTTGGGAGCTGCATAAACGACGCCCATTTATTGAGCCCACGGACATGTAATAACTTGGTACTCTTTTTTTGTATTATCTGAACTTTACGATCTGTTTGCCCGAGACGTAGAACATGTTTTGGGTTTCGCTAAGTGACGGGCATTTGTCGGAGGCAGCAGCAACAACAACTTGAGGCAAGTCCTTTGACAGCCCCTGACAACAACTGATTGAACGTCCGAATGGAAGAGTTCGGGTCTAGAGCGGTGGCATGGGACAACGTTTGGGGCAACTTGTAAAGCTTGTGGCAACTTGAAGTAACTTGCCTTGCATCAATTGAGTTTGACATGAAAATTGCTAAGGCAGCGCATGAGTTGTTTTCGTTGTTGTTGTTGTTGTTGTTGTTTTTGTTAATGTTGTGTATCTTCATTGTTGTTGTTTTTTCGCAGCATATTTAATGAGCCACACAAGTTGTTCTTAAAATTGCAAAAAACAAAAAACAAGAAAAAAAAAGACTTTAAGACAAATAGTAGAAATCACTTAAGTCAAGCACTGTGACTGCTAAATGCTCTATAATGAGTTTCCAAGAATCTTGGTATATAAAATGTACGTAATGTTAATTGCTTAGTCGCTTTGTGTTGAATGTATTTCTTCAGAAGACGGTTCTACAATTCAGAATAGCTCAGAAAACAGAGGTGAAACTTAAAACAGAAATTAATCTTGTAAAGAGAGTATCTTTAGATAAAGGTGGCTCGGTAAATTCTGCTATAGCTTATCCCAAATCTAAGCTACAAGAGCATAGTAAAGTATTAAGACTAAATAGAAATTGTAAAAAAAAAACTTTATGAATTAAGACGGTTCTACACTTTTTATTATTCTTTAATAACTTTAAAGCCAGAGTAGAGAATAAAAATAAATTCTTTCAAAGGAGAGCATTTCCTTATCTCAAAACTCGTAATAGCATAAAAACCAGGGTAGCTTCGTCAGACTGGCGTCAAACTGTATAAATCTGTATCTTTTTTATCCAAGACTTATTAGAGTTTGTAGAAATTGAATCAGAATAACTTTTTAGCCAGAGGGCAGATGTAAAACTCACGTAAAATTGTATAAATCAATATTTAGAATGAAAAGCATTTCTTTGGCTTTAAAAACAGAGTTAAGATTTAAGACTGGCCTGAAACTGTAGCTATCTTTATGTTTTTCATCTAAGACATTTATATATTCTTTTATTTTATACATTTTTAAGTATTTGTAGATTTCAATCTTTGCAATAAAGAGCGAGTCCAGCATGTCTCGAATGCAATAATCAGTGACTACCGGGTAGCTACTGGGTAGTCCATGACATGAAGATTAAACAAAAATTGAAACTTGGTTTTAGGAATTAGATTAAATTCGAATTCAAATTCAAATTCATAATCCCATAATTCTTTTCTTTTTAACGAACTTTATACTAAATTAACGGATACAAACAGGGCCGTAGAGTGAAAATCCGCGCCCGGCAGGAAAATGTACAAGCCACTCTATTACACCTTTAGCTTGAATCACGACAGTAATTACACCGGGCCCTTGAGAAAACTCCGGGCACGGGGGAAATCCTCCCGCCCCCTTCCTACCCCCTCCCGTCAGGCCTTGATAAAAATGATGGTTTAAGTTTTCTTTCTTTTCTAGATAGAATATAGGATAGGTAGATGGATAAACCATCGTGGTATCTAATTTGCTTATTTCGTTTCTATAGACGAGGATCTGCAAAAGCTTCTTAGAGTTACAGATTGGTATCTTCGGAGTCTTCTGGTATTGTAAGCGGTTGCAATAGAGTTTTTTTTTGCTATTTTTTTAGTAGGTGGGTTTTATATTAAAAGAACTTGATATAGATTTGGGCATGGCGAAAACAGATATGTGTCTACACATAAGAGTATAAACTGGTTTGCATGCAAAAAAAAAATAACGATATTACTATCGTCTTCATAAAACCACAATATGATGTATCATTAATTTTTACGCCAGGGCGTGTAAACAAACATAAACTTTGTGTCGTTCCTTACACATATTTTTCCAATAATATTTTAATGACCCCATCGTTGGGGGAAACAGTCTGATTATGAAACTAGTTTAAAGACTAGTGTTGAGGTGTCCACACTCGTTGAATAAGGCAGGCTTTAGAATCTAAAATTATATCTAATTTTATGCTATACAAACGTTTATTATTAGTGGGGTATTCTCTCAAGAGAGATAATTAGAATCAAATCAGATATCAAAGCAGCCAAGTCCGTATGTAACCGCCTGTCTCGGATATCACAGTAGCCAGGGCACAAAATTTGGTTTGAGTCCACAATCTTTTTGAAGACTTTGTGACAAGGGTATTTTTTTAGTGAGATGAAGATTGATTTGTGGATTAGAGAGTTGCTTAAAATCAAATCTTAGGCATATCAAAGCAGAGAAGTTAGTCAAAATAATTTGAGTCCACACCCCTTTTTGGAGACTTGGAACCATGCCAGTCGAAACTTGAAACAGCTGCACACCATGTCACTGAGAATTTGTAGTTTTAAGGTCATCAAGATCACATGAAAAATCCAGAATGTATGCGATTTGAAAATTTTCGTCATTAAGTAAAGAGTGTTTTTTTAAGAGCGTACGAGCCTTAATTTTAAATAAAACAACGAGAAATTCTCCGTCTTTTATGAATCTAATACCATAATATATAATCATTACAATTTAATAAGTAAGTAGAAAAGGTATTTAATTAAGCCTGAACTCTTTATTTTTAGAATATTATACTTCACGTGTATCTCGTAATGCTTAAGAATAAGTGAATACATTGAATTGAATGAAATTTTTATTTTGTTTGGAACAGTGACGTAAATAGCACTTTTTCGCTGGAGGGGCACTCGAAATCATTTTTAACGAATAATTTTTTTTGTCAATGAAGAATACTTCATACGAAAACAATCTTAGGGCGGTTTAATCCCGTTGATCCACACCCCAGATCTACACCACTGGCTTAGAAGGAAGTTCTATTGCATTTATATCTTAAAAATGATATTTGATGAATAAATCCTGTCATTCCGATTTGTAATCACTTTTTCAAGAACTTGTGGTGTTTTTCATTGATGCCACCAGTGGTGGATCCACGGAGGGTTTTTAGTTCCGAAAAAAACACCCTTAAGAACTTTCAGAAAAAAAATCATCAACCAAGTGCTTCCAACGACTCACAGCGACTTTTTCCATTTTGAAAGACTGCTAAACTCTTTGTTTCGATACTGTAGATACTCCTTTGCAAAATTTAGTCATAACTAGTACGGAGAGGGCAGTATTAGGTAAGAGTAGACTACACCTAAATCTAAAGAATGCATTTTCAGTTTCTTTCCAAGTTCTGCAAGGCGCTTTACTTTGCTTTGGATATGTGCCTGTCTATTTTCGAATACAGGAAACAGCCTTGAGCGTCCTTGCTTTTTTAACTCTTTTATTTTTTAATTAATCCAAGCTTAGATTTTTCAGCACTTGTTTGAAGGTTCCGTACTAGACAAAAAAAAAAATTTTAAAAAAAAGTAAAAAAAAATTAAAAAAAATTTTTTTTTGTTTTGGTTTATTTAATTTACAATCTATCCGTGGATAATAAGTAAATGATTTGACATAAATTATTTACATAAGAGAACTGACTGAAACTCAATTTTTTTTGTTTTTTTTTTTTTTTTTTATAAAAAAAAAGATATGATATTTTCTTTGCGTAGACATTTATTTTGTTCCAAGGAAATACATTTCAGCTTCGTTTCATGCACGATTTGGTTCAAACGCGTACCCCTTGTCCTAGCCGATATTTCAGGTTCGATATTTTTGTCTCGAATTAAGCCACGGTCCATGGTTTGTCAATATACTCTTTTGATTTCAAATATCTCCACTGGTGGAGTTGAATTACCATTTTTGAATACAAGCGACCAGGGAATTATGACTTCAATAAGTTCGTGTCGGCCGAAGTTTGGCTTGTCGTCTTGTCAGAACCAAAAGTTCTACATGCGCTTCCTACGCACAATCGATAAAAAAAAAAATCGGTAATTTTAGCTTCATAGCCTATAACTACGGTCCAATCACAGACCTCGCTAAAAAAAAAAACACTTTTTCGGCATAGAAAGATTCTTTGTGAATTAATTGTGAGTTTTCAGAGGCGTTTTAGCGGCCATTTTGTTTGTGTACCCTTGCGAAAAGCAGTGGCGGATCCACGGGGAGTTTTCGGGTCCGGAATGTTGATGTTTTCCACTCGCTGGAATTCGTCCTGTATCTCCATCTTTTTAAAAAAAATGAATGAATTATACAGGTCAACATGTTGGAAAGCTAAGGGTCATTTCCGAAGTAATTTGCTGCATAGAATCCGAATCCGGGGTCAGAATTGGTCCATCACGTCATGATTTTGAGATATTTGAGGTTATGTACCCGAAAAACGGGTGCAAAAATTTTTTGCACCAGTTCTCCAGTTAGATCATTTACTACCACTCTTACCCTTTAATTTAAGATTTCAAGATATCAATTAAGATTTTTTTTTTCGCAAAGTTATGGCTATTCGAAGTTACGAAATATATCCCTGTACATTATCTCAAAAGTAGGAAAAAATGCCGTTTTTCGGGTACATAACCTAAAATATCTCAAAATCATGACGTGAAGGACCAATTCTGACCCCGGATTCGGATTCTACGCAGCAAATAACTACGGAAATGACCCATAGCTTTCCAACAACTGACATGACTCCGGTATTTGTAGACCTGTGTTAGGCTTCGGAGACTCGTTTATGGGATGTTTAATTGGGCAGATGATTCTCGTGCAATTTTCAACACTGACAATAACAGCTGCTATATTTTCCTGAGAACGCGTCGAAGGCGGTTCATTTGAACGTTTGACATTGTTGAATTGACTTACTTGATTGATTGATTGATTATGTTCAAAACAGAGTCTATGGATCACTTTTAGATGGGCCTTCCATCGAGTAACCTTTTCTGAAGCGTTGCTAGAGAGATTTATCCATAATGTACTTTGTTTGCAGGGTATATGTATTTTTAACAACACTTTTATGCTTGGATTGTACTAAAAAAAAAAAATTAACTGCTAACAAATTATTTTATATCTGCGTGTTGGCACGCGGCAGCATTAGATACTACTTATGTACAAACATCGGCGCTACAAATGCTCAAAGATACATAGTAGAAACATATTGTATTTGTTCCTGTTAGCAGAAGAAGCCGTCGTTTTAATAGCTGACACCAATTTCACTTGGAAAAAAATGTTGGTAAGAAATTGCTTGGTCAGCAGAAATGTTCTATAAGCCTTATTAACTATCAGGTATAGCAACTTTCGTTCGGTTAATGAGCAAATTACATGTGCTAACCAATTATTATGATAATAAATAAAAACTATATGATTTGTTGTATGAGTAAAAGTTCTATGCGGACTTTACCAAAAAAAAAAAAAAAGTGAAAATAAACACAAGTCGGTCTCTATAATTTAAGCCAAGTTTTTACATAATTTTTGGCGTGGGCTGTGGGGCTTTAGAGTTGCAATGATTCGATGATTCAGTTCATAACTTGATTAAGCCTGGTTTATGGTGAAAGTTTTTGTTACAAATTATAGCCTAGAATGAGCAATGAATGCCCAGTAGCCAAAAAGCAGCAAAAATCTGGCTCATATTTTTGAGTGGAGTTTTCCTTTCACAAATCAACGAGCTGTCAGTAGAAGGCGTTACTCAGTGCTTAAAACTAACACGCCGCTGAAGTATCTGGCAGTTCCAAATATGACAAAAGCTTCAGAAAGTATTTAGGCAAGAGTTTCTATTTGTACAGAAATTATGTCGCCGCAATTTTGTAAAGAATTTGGTATTTCTATAATTTCTCTCGTTTTATGTTCAGCTTTTGATCAGTTAAAGCTTTTGGCCAAATATGTGTCGGAGTTGAGCACTTTGTTTTTGATATCTAAATCTAAATTTGGCTTAAATGGTTTTTTGGCACTTTCCCCAACAACAATAACAACAACACGGCTGGCTATAAAAATAAAGTCATCAAATTTTAATTGCTTTATTAATTTTACAACAATTTTTGTTAGCTGTTCATAACACGTACACTTTAAGCCATAATTGTGTGCCATTTCAGAGTTGTAACGAGTCTTTAAATTGTATTCTAGCTATTCTTCATTCTTTTTTTATTTTGGTCCCACAAAAATTATGCCTCTTCATTAAATTTTTTTCCCCTTTTTTTGTCTTTGCTTTGTAATAACCATAATTTAGTCTTTATTGTTGATTTGCGTGCTTGTACACGTTCTAGATACATTTCTAGATATGTAATTGTCTGAGGCCACCCATTTGATTAGATTTTCTTTCCGTTCGGAAAAACCCAGTTATGGGCAGACCTTTTGTTACCAATAGGTTTTCTTGGCTATTCCAACTCTGCTTGCTCTTTCATGCCGCAATTTAATTGTTATCGAAGAAAGTGCTAAATTAAATGCTGATTTTGACCCGAGGTATAATACAAAGAGTGAAATTTCTTAGCAGCAGCAAATTGACTTGCTCTTAAGGTCACACGTTCTTCACAATTTCTAAGTTCTCCATAATAAGTGCTTAGGGTATACTCGTTTACTCTAGCAGCGTTTCTCAAAGTGTGATTGCAGTAAGCCAGTAAGAAAGAGAAGATTACTCAAACCAAATCTTATTACTTGTATCTGCCGAACTAAAATAAACTTAGGCAAAAAAAAGTGCTATCGTCTTTCCTTTTATTTAATCAAAAAATGGATCGTATTTTTATGTCGCACTTTATATTTAAGTGCCTATATGCTTGACCTCGTAAATTCCGACATATGTCTTATTTATTGATGATACCCCTAGTTTGACTACAATATGTACAATATGTTTTACAAATACAGAAAATAAAATGAAAAGAAATGAAATGATATGATATGAAATGATATGAAATGATATGAAATGATATGAAATGATATGAAATGATATGAAATGATATGAAATGATATGAAATGATATGAAATGATATGAAATGATATGAAATGATATGAAATGATATGAAATGATATGAAATGATATGAAATGATATGAAATGATATGAAATGATATGAAATGATATGAAATGATATGAAATGATATGAAATGATATGAAATGATATGAAATGATATGAAATGATATGAAATGATATGAAATGATATGAAATGATATGAAATGATATGAAATGATATGAAATGATATGAAATGATATGAAATGATATGAAATGATATGAAATGATATGAAATGATATGAAATGATATGAAATGATATGAAATGATATGAAATGATATGAAATGATATGAAATGATATGAAATGTTATGAAATGATATGAAATGATATGAAATGATATGAAATGATATGAAATGATATGAAATGATATGAAATGATATGAAATGATATGAAATGATATGAAATGATATGAAATGATATGAAATGATATGAAATGATATGAAATGATATGAAATGATGTGAAATGATATGAAATGATATGAAATGATATGAAATGATATGAAATGATATGAAATGATATGAAATGATGTGAAATGATATGAAATGATATGAAATGATATGAAAAGATATGAAATGATATGAAATGATATGAAATGATATGAAATTATATGAAATGATATGAAATGATATGAAATGATATGAAATGATATGAAATGATATGAAATGATATGAAATGATATGAAATGATATGAAATGATATGAAATGATATGAAATGATATGAAATGATATGAAATGATATGAAATGATATGAAATGATATGAAATGATATGAAATGATATGAAATGATATGAAATGATATGAAATGTTATGAAATGATATGAAATGATATGAAATGATATGAAATGATATGAAATGATATGAAATGATATGAAATGATATGAAATGATATGAAATGATATGAAATGATATGAAATGATATGAAATGATATGAAATGATATGAAATGATATGAAATGATGTGAAATGATATGAAATGATATGAAATGATATGAAATGATATGAAATGATATGAAATGATATGAAATGATGTGAAATGATATGAAATGATATGAAATGATATGAAAAGATATGAAATGATATGAAATGATATGAAATGATATGAAATTATATGAAATGATATGAAATGATATGAAATGAAAAGAAATGAAATGAAATGAAATGAAATGAAATGAAATGAAATGAAATGAAATGAAATGAAATGAAATGATATGAAATGAAAAGAAATGAAATGATGTAAAATGTGATGAAATAAAATGAGATAATATTAAACGAAATGAATCAAAATTAAATAAAATTAAATAAAAATAAATCAAATGCAATAAATAAAAATGAAATAAAAAAAGTTATATTTATTTATATACAAAGAAATATTTATAAATTTATATATAAAGAAAAAAATCTGACCGTGAAATGAAACTGGGAAAATAAAAATAATTCTTTTGTTGCAAAACATGGAAAATATTAGTTATTCTAAAACTTAACATTTGTAAGTTCAGAAGCCATAAAAAAATTCTTTTATTTTTTATTTTAACAAATTAAATTTATTTATTAATTTAAATTTATTAAATTTAAGTATTTAATACTAAACTTAATATTAATTTAACGTCGAAAAATTATGATTTTAGTTTCATGAAGCTTTTGTTGTAGGGAAGTTTTATTTTAAAAGTTTAAAGTCATTGCGGATTCTTAACGTAAAAAAAAAGACAATTTCTTAAAGATTTTCGTGCAGAAAATAAATCCGAAGTAGTTTTATAGAAAAAGTTGTTTGATTAGAAAGGCCCATACGCAGTTCGAATATTTTCGCACGGAATGACAAAATTTCATATAAAAATAAAAATCCCAAATGGGATATGGGCTTTAAGCTGAAATACAATGTATGAAAATTATTATCTTTAAAAAAATTTGCCAAATTCTTGTTTTAACAGTTGTCCTATTCAAATCTTTAATTAAAATAGTATTTTGAAATCTTAATTTTGGACGATATCTCTTTAATGGAAGTCCGCAACAATCTCCACGTATGTTTTCCTGATATGGGCCACCCTAATACTAAACTGAAACCTTTTCGTATACAAACGCGTCTTAAATTAAAATTTTCATAATAGAAGAAAGTGGTGCATTTAGAACTTGTTTTTAGCCTAAGTTTGTACATATTTCTGGAAAAAAAAAGTCAGATTCTGGTTCGATTCATGCTGCTCCGCATAATAAAATTCTTTTCTTTTTTTGTATAGTATGTCTGATATTTTTAGTTTGGGAATCGCTGCCTGTAATGATTCTAACTGCTGCATTTCGAGAGCCAGCAAGTTATTTTTTTCATGGTCATGACATGCAAATAACCAAGTGAATTAAAAACTACTTAAAAAAAAAAAATACAGAAAGCCAAAATAAAAAAGAAGTTGCCTTAAATGTCATGCATAAGAAGCAGTCAAATACCGGTGATTTATTGTGTGAAACTGAAATTTGGTTTGGCATTTTTCTTGTATGTGCTTTTAATGTGTTGACTTGAGAAAGTTTAGACCCGTCTTGACATTAAGATAATGGCTTGATTAAAACTTGTCAGCATGTGAGAGTGCCGAAACTAGCAAGAGAACTCGAACTCTAGAAACTAGACACACAAGCACGGCAGCACTACTTACCAATTAGATGGTAGTGTAAGCAGTCTGGTAGTCAAGCCGCATTAACTTGGCTAAGATGGTTTACTTTTTGTTGCCTTTCTTTGAGATATTTGCATGTTTGGTCCAATGCTAATCACGTTCTTAATGAAAGTGCATAAAATGTTGTAGTCAAAGTTTTTTCAGTTTTTTTTCTTTTTCTTGTAATTCTAGTTGTTATTGTTGTTGTTCCTGTCTTTCACTGCCATTTTTATTGGTTGTTATTAGATGCTCGTGCAACGTTTGTTTTGGATACACTGTAAGCTAAGGTTAAGGGGTACGTTGGTGCAGGAGAAAATTTTGTGAAACAACTAAAATGAAATTTTTACGAATTTGAGATTTTGAGTTTTTTTTTGGAAAAATTTATGAAATATCACATTTTCTTTCGTGGCCTAATAACTCTCTTTTTTGTCAATTTAACTCAAAATTTAATAATGGTGATGATACTGAACAAAAATAAATTTTTTTTGGGAATATCACTCTTCAAACGCCCTTTTTTTTCGAGATTTTCTTGCGATTGCGGGAAGATATATTAACTCTTTTCGTGTAACTATATATATATCGGTGAAAATAAGTGAAACGGACAATTTTTCCACAGACCTTCTCCGATTTTGATGATGATCGTGTTATTGGGTTTTTCGTTTTTAGACTATTCTTTGACAAGCTATATCTTCTAAACAAATTAATATATTGACGCGATTTTTTTTTTTCCATAATACATAAAATATTAAATTAAAAAATTTTATTTATTTTTAAGATTTGTTTTTAATAATTTTTTATCATTTTTAATTTTTAATTTTAAAATTCAAAAGTAATCTTTTTAAAAAAAAAAGTGTTGATGTCATTTTATGCATGTAAGTTCACTGCGAAAAACAAAGAAATAAAAAGCAGATAACTCTTAGAATTGTAGAAGATGGAACATAGGGCCGGCCACATATAACTATGCCCTTCTATAATTGAACTCAAAATTTAATAATTTAATCTTAGACTTCTAAGAAGAAATAAACAATTTTTTTGGTGATACCAATTCTCAGGCACGATTTTACGTTTAGAAATTTTCTTCTGAAAGTTTGGAAATCTCACGAGAGATAACTAAAGCCTTCTTCTATGAATAAATTAAAAATTTAATGATTGTCTTCGTAGGAATATGTTGTATAAGAAATACAAATTTTTTCCAGGATACCAATCTTCAGACTCGATTTACTTTTAAAGAGTTTTTCCAGAAAATTTGGAAATCTAACATGTTCCATCAAGACAGATGAACTCTTTTTATATAACTTAGCCCTACTACAATTTAAATCAAAATTTAATGAATGTTTTTTTAAGAATATACCACTCCTCAAGCTAACATATATTCAAATAATACTTACTTACATACCATATATTTTAAATTATTTTTAAGGTAAGGTATCTAAGGTATCTTTCAAATCGCGCTAAAATCATCTTAGAACTACGTGAGTTCACCTAGACTGTAAAGTGTATCTTAAAGTCGGTATGTCCCGCAAGTAACCAGTTTGTTTATTTGTTATTTTTTTCTATTTTAGTATGCACTTGAAATTGACCAAGCGCTGCGTGGATTCCGACCAGTTTTGATTTTTCTGTTTTTGCTGTTTATTTTTTTTCTTTATCATCTCCTCACCTAAAGTCTTGACTTTTATTTACATTTGTTTCTTAAGTGCAATTGGCAATACTTGCAACATGCTGAGATTCGTTTTTTTGTTTACTTGCGTTTTTTTTTTTCTTCTTTTGGCCCATTTTTAGAACTAGAGTTTTTTTGAACTTGAGAGTGGAGTTCGTAAATGTTGTGGAGGCAAATAATATATACTTGCTATACGTCTGCTATAAAAACATATGTAAGTGGTATTAAAAGAGTCTATTTTACTAATTCGACATTTCCTGACTCAACAATCTTCAATTGAACTTCATTAAGCAGTTTTTAGTGCTTCAATTAAGATATTGGATCACAGCATAGTTTATCTGTAATTTTTTTGCATGTGTTTTGCATTTAAAATAAATCTGAAACTTTGTTGCTAAAGTTGTAGACAGCTTTTCTGAATCCATTGGGTGCTGCCAGACTGAAATTTTTATAGTCAATTTCTATTATTCGATCATCTTCTAATTTTTCTCAATTGAGCGCAATCTGAAATAATCACGTTTGTCTTTATTACAATTCAGAATTCTTATACTTCTGACCTACCGAACCATAAATTTTTGCAAAAACTTCCTAGCTTCCCTATCGAATATTAGAGCCAAGGTCCTTCTCCATCTTTAAACTTGTAATTATTTTAATATTTATTTGTCTTACATTACAAAAGATTTTTTAATACATATATTTGACACTTCGAATTGGTTATAAAAAAAGGCCTGTTATGTAGTGTTTTATTTTAAGATGATATGTGGAGTCAAACTGCTGAATTCCTTCATGGCCAACCCCAGCATCTATAGAGAACGAAACAAAGATAATGCCGCTAATTAAAATATAGAGAACTTCGTGAAAGAAGGAAAGTGGTATAAAGAAAGTTGATTTGCGATAAGCTCTGAAGGACAAATACTACCTTGATCAAAAATTTACCGGAATCATCACCGTGTGGCGCTCGCAGTCACCCGACTTGATGTTTTTTTCTCTTGAATTGCCACATCTGTCATTGGCATTCTATTCTTAGGCCAGCGCTTGATCCAATCCTCGAAACATTTTTTATAATCGTTTTGTTGTATGCTCATCAGAGACATCTTCGATTTTTTCATGACGCGTTCCTTGAGTCGACCGAATAGAAAAAAATCGCAGGGAGCGGTGGTTGTTGGATGGTATTCGTTCCGTTTTTAGCCAAATGGTCACGGTTAACGATGGCATTTTTTTATAAATTGATAAAAATCGAAAACACGCACAATCGCAGATGTACTCAGTTTTACCCACGGATAGATTGTAAATTAAATAAACCAAATCAAAAAAAAAAAAGATGAGATTTTTGTATACGATCGAGCAACCTTTAGCCAAAAAGTAGTCAGTGCTATCATTTTAGTAAATTTTCATACTCGGTCGGGCATTTTTACCTTTTTGCCTCGCTATTATTGTTGCTCACGTCGTTACTCGTGTATTCTTACTTTTAGGTATTTATGTCAGACAAAGTGGACAAGTAAAATGTATTTCTTAGTTTAAGTTTTTTGCTGAGTTCTTTTTGGCGACTAGAGTAGAAGTTACTAGGTTTTACGAGCCAAGAGTATTTTTTTCCTTGTTTCCAAAATATTTTTTGGAATTAATAATTTTTATAATTTAATGCTTCAATTATATGCACGACCACCGATAGCCGGGTTTATTGATACAAATCTTGCTTTCGATAATATAAAATGATAAATATTTTTGTTACGGGTCAACCTGATGGCGTCTCATAATATTATCACGATTATGAAAAGCTAGCTATAGATGAAATAATTTTTGATTATTTTTTATACCCTATATCCTTGGTCAATGATACACTAGATTTTTGCAATATGAACGAAAAAAAAAATACCATTCCATTTGTCGTAAAAAAACCCTTTTTTAGAAAAGTGGAGGGTATGCAACAGTCGGGTAACGCTCTTTATACCCTGTACCTATAGGTACAAAGGGTATACTAGATTTGTGCAATGTATGTAACGGACAGAAAGAGGCGTGGCAGACCGCAAGTCCTTTATACCAAAATCGATTGAGCCATGTCCGTCTTTCCGTGTGTATGAACACCTAGATTTCGGAGACTATAAGAGCTAGTGATACGAAACTTTACCAGCTGGTTCGCATATTTTCTGAGATGATGAAGTTTGTTGCCCCCGTTTCCCCGCAGTAGATTTTCGCAGTTATTAGCCACACCGTTTAATATTTGTATTTGAAATTTAGCGATGCGTTGTGGTTACATGCATCTCTGTGTCAAAAATTAACTAAATCGGACAAATACAATAAAAATTATAGTCAATAATGTACAAATTTGACCACCGCCTGGCTATAAAGTGTGTCAATATTTGACTCTACGTAATTATGGTAACAAGTGACCCAGAATCCCAATTTTTGGTAAGCTGATTCATGTGGCTCTAATGAACAAATCCACATCCAAATTTTATCAATGCGGACCCCTTCACCCCCCGCAATCAATTTACCGTGTTTTCTCCCACAACCCTCAACATAGCAACTTGAAGCTTACCCCATAACCTTAAAATAACTTCTTTGACATAAATTTCGATTTTCTTAAAAATCGGTACTTTACGGAACTTAGAGGTTCCAATTGGAAAGTTCTTAGAAGGACTATGCAGGAATAACATATTTTTTCGAGAAAAAAGGTACAGCGTCGGGCACCGCCTCGACTGTATTACATTTTTTTAACCTGTACTTTATGGTAAAGAGTATATTAAGTTTTTGCAAATACAATATATTCAGCATAGAGAGAAAGACGCCGCAGATCTCCAAAGGTTATCTTCAATAGAGTCAGAAGATCAAAAGAAGTTGATATAAATAGATATGTTACTTCGTCTAGATCTTGAAGATTGCATGAGGGCTAGGATAAACAAACTTAAGATTTGGACTACTTATAAATGCAGGCAGTTTCAGTTTATTTTTTTCTGCCACGCCTTCTTCCACCACCAAAAAATTTTAATGGATTATATCTTCTACAATTTTAAAGTTAAAGCTTAGGTTTTTATGTTTCAAATGTCAAACATTGTTGTATCCTGAGCAGGGAATATCGCCAAATGGTCTTATCTTAGAGGTCAGAATTCGAAGCGCTTCTGGTTCAATAGGTTGTATAAAGCTAGCTGAGTTGCTAAAGTGTTAGCCTCAAAGCTTAAAGAAGTCATCCGAAGGCCAGGGTTCGATTTCCAGTTGAAGCAATTTTTTTTTTATGTATTTTTTTTGTGCTTTTAGTTAGTTTTTTTTTACAATAGTTACATTAACTTGCACATAGCTAATAGTGTAATGGCATTCGATCACGCCCGACTTTTAGTACTTAAAGTAGTTCCAAAAAATTTTCAACTAGTTTATTTAAGTTGGCTTGCCAATTTTGTTCTAAATACTGCAAATATTTATTTGGAACTCTCAAAAATTGCACACTATCGTAAAATTGTGTTTCTATGCCAATATTGGTTTATACCACAAATCAAGCAACCCAGTTTTAATTTAATAAACTCAGTTTTGACAGTTCACTTTTATGCAAACAGACAGATTTCAAGTCATGTACACAGCCCTCTCCCGTTGCCATAGTCTAGACTCTAGATCTTCTTGTGCTCTCTAAAACTTTTTCACTTATTTAAACGCTTCTTCTTCTTGTTCTTGTTTCTTGCAGTTACCAATTTTCAACGGACAAGACGTACATTCTACAAAAAATTTATACATGCTTCATTAGAAGCATCCAAGCAACATTCTAAGTGTCACTGAATTTGTGTACGGGTATTATCAAGTTGTTGTTTTTTTTTTTTTTTCGTAATTCTTGTGTATTTGGTGTCTTGGAGCATGTGTTCCATGCTTCTTGTCATTGGAAAGTTGCCTCTGCGTGACATACATTCAACACATTAGACGATCGGAGTGGCCTTTTTGAAGTCGACGCACTTGCCACACGTTTATATGGGCGAGTGTGTTTGAGAGTTTAGAGCAGACAAGTTGGAGCTGGGACGGTGACGGTGACTGTGACGCTGCCGCATGTTGCATTATTCATGCTTTGAAACTGGAAGAAGAACTACAGAAATAAAGAGTGGAAAGAATAAAAAGAAACACATAAAGATGACGCTGCGTTTAATCAGCATATTAACATTGGCATTACTCATCGTATTGCCCGCAGAATTGGATGCATTTATCACACAAAATGCAGGTAAGTCAAATTTGATTTTAAACTAAGGTTAAACTTTAACAAATTTTTAATATGTTATACATATAAGTTCTTATACGTCTTACGCATAGAGAAGTGTCTGCTATTGGGGATAGGAGTAGTTTAGGGAAATGAGTAGGTTATGCGTATAACTATCTGGTTCACTTCATTAAAACACATAGAGAACACTAACACAGAACGTCTGGGAAGTCTAAGCGGCTTCAACTTTGAGCGCAACAATCTTCAATGCTTGTATGATAGCTATATAAAAGAATGTATCATTTTTAATCGAACTTCACACAAATATGAAGACTAATAAGCAGAGCTCGTAAAAAACTGTCAACACTTTCAGAGTGTCCGAAAAAAAACACTTATTTCCGAAGACTTTGAGCAAAGCAATTGACAAAACACACTCAATTGTGATTTTGTTCAAAAGTGCTCCGCTCAGAGCAAGACTAATTTTTTCGGTTCTATTTCGGTTGTTTTTTTCCCAGACACTTTTGCCTGAGACTTTCAGCAAAAGTGTCTTTTGCGTATGTGTGCGTGCTTGTGTGAGTCGCCTGTGTTTTACTTCGTGCATGTACACAGGAACGAGATCGAAGCAAGCACAGGCGACTTACACAAGCACGCATACATACGCAAAAGACACTTTTTCCGGGCACTTTTTAGGCAGACAGTTTTTCAGTGAGCGCTTGCTCAAAGTGTCTCGACATAAGTGTTATTCAGAGAGAGACACGTTTGTTTTGCTCAGCCGAAAGCACGGAACAAAACCGAAAAGCGAAACGAAAAAAGTGTTCGGCTTAGTTTGTGACAGTTTGTGTTTTATTTGTTCGGTTTTGGTCGTGACCCGACCGCATGGGAAAAATGGGTTGACAGTTTTTTACGAGCTCTGCTAATAAGACATTTTTTTTTTATTTTTTAAAATATCGCGTCCAAATTTATGGCAGTTGTATTTTGTTTTGGACTTAACATTTGTGTGAAGTTTCATCAAAATTGTTACACTATTTCATATAGCTGTCATACAAAAATTGAACCAGTTTTCCGCGTAGACAAGCTGGCGCACTTCTTTGCGGCAGCTTAGTCAAATCATGCAGGCAAAAGCTTTAAAATCTACGTAAATCTGCCTGCGTACATAAGCAGTCCAAATCTGAAGCTTGTTTATCATAGTTTTTGTAGTCTGCAAGCTCCAGACTTACATACAGAAGAACCATACAACCATCTTTAAAGACTATTTAGAAGTCGCTAACGCCTAATTTTAAAGTATACAATATTTTATTTTAAAATATATTTAAAGTAGGCTTTGTTAGACCAAATAAGCAACTGTCAAATATACATAGTTAACTGCTGCTACGAATATTTTCAGTTTAAAACTTAACTAGCTCTAAAGCACTTCGCAGTCAGTTTAATAACGAAAAAAATTTTGTATATTTTCTAAAACAAGTTATTTTTTTTTTGGAGAAATTTATATATTTTTTTTATTTTGCTGGTGCAAGTAAAAAAAGAAATATGTGGGCTCCCAACGATAATATGAATTTGGATCAACCTCAAGGCGCTTACCATACAAACGTTTACTTACCTATGCCGAATCAGTCGTATACACTAGGAGATGATGGTGGTGTTGGTGTAACTCCAAATATGCAGAATGCTGGGCCAACAGGGGGCTACATTTGGGTACCGACCGGTATGCCGTTGCAGCCACACGCAATGCAACAACCCATGACATATGCAGGCTGGTCTCCGGAGTCATGGGCTGCAATGGGGCAGGCAGGGCCACAATATATGCCACCACAAATGCCAAAACGTGAGGAGACAGTCATAGACATGATGGCTTATGAAACTGCTGCAGCCGATAAGCCAGAGTCTAATTTGGAGTTAACTGCTGAAGCTGCCAATATACAGAAGGGTCCACCACGTGGAAAGCTTTATCGTTACGGCGCTTCGCCAGAAATGTTGGCCTCGGGGGAGGCTTTTCCCTCCTATTATTTGAATGCCCAGCGTTCTGCGGTTTACTTTCCTCAGCCGCAGTAACTTGGATGGCTTAAAGATGTTTTTCTTGTTTTTCGATGTTTAAAACCGTACCATGTATAGCATGATTAAATTATGAGCAACGAGCATTAATCAGTTTGTCTTTTTTATTGTTATTTATTTTTTTGTAACTATAGGCTGTCATCATAATGGCACCTGGTTTGCGGACAAATCGCTGGTGCCCACCATGGAAAAATGCCTCAATTGCCAGTGCAACAAAAAGACCTTGGTCTGCCGCTTAAAGGTATGCCCCGAGATGCCCATGCCACCGCCGCGTGGTTGTGTTGTGGTACAAAAGAAAAATACTTGTTGTCCGTATCTCTCCTGTGCACGCCTCGATGCCTTCTATAAGATACCCACCAAGCGACGCATTATCGCTTATTTGGATCACTACGAGCGTGAGTCCATTGATCGTGTCGTCAATGATAATATGCTACAAAGACGCTCCGATGATAGCGATGTGGAATTGTTTGGTAGGTCTGCAATATTTTTGTTTAGTTTTTTTGTTGTTGCTAACAAAGTATTATTTTTCGTTTAGTTTGTGTAAAGAACGGCACGGTTTACAAGTCGGGTTCGGCCATGTCGTCCTCGAATCTGTGCAGCTACTGCTATTGCATTGGTAAGTTTGAAAATCCTACAGCATTTCCAAAACTTGTCCCATCCTAATATTCATTACGTTTTCTTCAGGCTTTTAAAAATTTACAATAAAATTCCTGGGCCTACTTATGTTTTTGTCCGACATGTAAGGTTGGGTAGTCAGTCTGATCGGTTCAAGCCGAAATCACCCAGAGAGCGTATTGTCCATTGTGATACCTTTTTTCACAGAGAAGGATTCGATAAGAAGGGGTAGGACCGGTATGTCACAGCTTGCCGATAACTTTGATGAAGGGCTTTTTAGATACTGTGTATGTTTTCTAAGAATTAACATAAAAGGTTTGGATGCTTGCTCCTCCTCACCTTCGTAGCTACGACAGAAGTCGTGATGGGAAACAAGCACTCTCCCGGCCATTATGCGTAAGGCGGAGTGCCTCGTTAAATCTCCTATCATCAACCTGGAACCACAGAGGTTCGGATGTTCACTTTGAATTGTACCTTAGCCAGAGTGCTCAGGAGATGTAACAGACGGACGCAGTGCCCCATTCTCGTTTTGACTTGGCTATGACTGTCTTTGTAATTACAAGTATGATATCTTGAAGAGGTCTTTTTATATACGTAATCGTATAATCGTAATCGGATCTGGTAGCATTGATTCTTTCAGAAGGTCCAGGTAAAGGGGAAAATGGGATATTCCAAATGGGATTTTTTTTTATATGAAGCTTTGTCATTCCGTGCGAAATTTTTCATGCTGCGTACAGGCCTTAACAAGTAAAGGGTGCTTGAGTGACGTCATATAGTGTTATAATTACAAAAGTGCTTGCTGTCAAAGGCACTAAAATTTGTTGGGGAGTGTTACCAAAACTATCTGTATTCCTAAAAATTCGTGCACTGCCCATCTTACCTTTCCTATGTTTCCACACTGTTATCCGCTTTTTACTTTCTTGCAGTTCGGTTTAAATTAACTTCAATTGTCAGCAAAAATTTGTATAGGACACAATCTGTAATAAAATTTCTTCTCTTTTCCAATATAATCGCTAATTAAATCTTTTTACCCCCCACAGGTGGCACTGAAAAATGCGTCAAACCCAAATGCATGCTGCCAGTAGATGGCTGCAAACCTATATTTGTAGACTCGACCTGCTGTCCTGTACGCTACGATTGCAGCACCAAGACCTCCGGTAAATCCTCTCAAGAAGTACGCTATAGGAAGACAGCCAACAAACATTTCCAACGCATGTCGCAACGTCTACAACGCAATCGTGGCTGCACCGTGGGCTTACAATTCTATGCCGAGGGTCAGAAAATGAAATCCGATGCGGATAGACCATGTGACATTTGCTTCTGCATACGTGGTACAAGACGTTGTGCACCCAAAAAATGTTCACCAGCACTCAAAAACTGCATACCCGTAGTGCCCAAAGGACAGTGCTGTCCCTCCAGCTATGATTGTGGCAGTCAACGTGACTATAGACGTTCGCAGAACTCCCGACAGTTTAACTTATATAATCTGTTCTTTGGCAAAGGTGAACAGCAAGGCCCAGCATTGCCCAGCCAAAACGCCATGGCTGAGCACTATCCGCAAGATCGACATCCCACGGAATCAGCTGTGGGTGATGCTTTAGAGGCTAGCAGTGAAAAGAGCATACTGGATACACTACGTGAGGGCTTGGAGTTTATCGATGGCAATAATAATCAAATGCTGGCAGATAATTTGGATTTGCTGGCACTGCAGACTACGGGCAAGCCAAGTACGGAACGTTTAACCGAAGCCAGCAGCCCTACAGGCATGGGTTTTTTAGATTTGTTGTTGGGTCCAAGTACAGAACCAGTAGCAAACAGCGCGGAAGAGAAAACCGAGTTGAAAACAACAACTACTGCCACAACACCAAAGCCACTATCCTGGGTGGACTTACTGCTGGGACCTGATGAAGATGAGCCAGCATTGCCTCAAACAGAGACGGCTACCGAGAGTTTTTTGGAATCCAGCACCTCCTTAAGTCGCCCAGAGCCTACAACAAGCAGCATTAAACGCATTGCCGATGACTTTGATGAGCAACTGGCAAGTGGTGAAATTGCAGTAGGTGAGTTACCTGCCGAGGCACAGCAGATCGTGCTGACCAATTCCTATGCCACTGGTGGTTATGTGGGTAGCCAGGAGCTGCTCCATGGTCAGCAGGGCGAGTTGAGACCTACAGAAAATGTAAATGCTGCCACAGAGAATAGTTTGTTCAATGCGCTGCTTGATGGCATCTCAAGTATTCTCAAGGAGCCCGAAAATGAAACCACCACAAGCACCACGACCACTACTAGCACTACAACAACCACCACAACAATGAAACCTTACATAGCACGTCCACCACCAATGTTCCGACCTTTACCACATACACGAATCAATTCGAAACTGGCCAATTTGACAGTAACGCCGCCAATGGTTACCACCAGATTTGGGCAGCCAGTTACCTATAGAACACAGCCAGCTAGAGGCACCACCACCACCACCACAACTACAACAACCACCACAAGGAAGCCCAAGCCAACAACAACAACAAGCAAAGCTACGACAACAACAAGTACGGCGCGTCCCAAAACCAGACGCACTACGACAACACCCAGAACCACAACAACTAGCAAACCTAGCACCACCAGCACAAGAGCAACAACCACCACCACAAAAACAACAACAACTACTACAGCAAAGCCCACCACCAGACCCACAACAACGACAACCACGGTGCGCCCCATACATAAGCTCTTTATTACCAGCACTGCAAAGCCCTTGGTCATTAAAACAAATCCCACCATACTTGAAGCGGAACCCTTAGAAAGCGAACCCACATTACCACCCAGTCTGCCCAACCTGAAAATTATACCCTTCCTGCCCACAGATGCTGTAAACACGGCGCCCAAACAGACGGAACTTAATTACAACTACTATCAAAGCAATGGCGCTCAGACTGCGGATGATAAAATGGATGTGGGCTATGGTACTGTCTATGAGGAGGTGGCGCTTTATCCGGCAATAACTTCAGCTTTTCCACCAGAACAACTGCACGATCAAGCTGCTTACAAATACCAGTTTAAGGTAGAAGGCCCGGATGCGGCACCAGAGCCGGTAGTAAGCTTGGGTGGCAAATATGAGGGCAGCACGGCCTATATTAAATACGACTTTGATACGGAATCTCAAGCACAGGGTGGTTTTATGCCCCCAACGGAAACAGAGGGCGGCTTTATGCCCAAGGAACCGCTGATCATAGACGGTGAAATATTGCAGGATCATGTAACACAAAATGTGCTGCATAACTTGGGAGATAGCTATCATGTAACGCAGCATATTATTGATATAACTACACCGGAAGCGGATGCGGAGGGCAACATTACTAATGTCATAGGTAAGTGGGACTAAATATTTATAATTTGGAAAGCTACTATGGAATACTATGAAATGAGCTTCAAAATACCATAAATTTATAGGGTGGATGGTTTTACAAACAGATCATGAATAAAAGTGTAGTCTTTCAAGGACTTAATGTTCTACTCTTAAAATCTCTTTTTCCTAACCGCTTAGAACAGAACCAGAGATTATCACCATTGCATCGTAGTTGCAAGAACTAAAATTAGAGGAAGGTCGCTTATCAGGGTATCGACTTTTTATCCGGAGCTTTTTTGATACTTACGTAGTCATGGGATTTGAAAAGGAAATGACGGCTGGGCCTTCGACTCCCTTGCATGGTAGTAGATGTCCACTTACGCTTCCATGCAAAACGTCCTCGAACGCAGAGCGCCTGTGGGGCCGCCTTCTCACATTAGCTCACCCCTAGAAAGGGGTATCCAGGGGGTACCTAGAGTAAGGCTGGAGTTTGTGAGCTACTTCGATCGGCCAGTTAGGGAATCGTAGCTGGTCACTCCCATGTGACAATCAGACAACTTTCCTCGCAAGCGCACCCCAAAGACCGACCCACCCCCATGTGCATCGAATGCAGGAGAACTGCCCCACGAGGAGCACTCTGTAAAGCGACCCAGTTGGCGCTCGACGTCGTGGTAGACCGAAGTAGCGTTGGTTTGACGCTATACAGAGGGATATAGATGCGCTGGGCATCCGCGACTGGAAAAATAAAGCAGAAAACAGGGAAGAATGTAGGCGAGCGATACAGGCCTAAACCCACATCGGGTTCGTCGCGCCATAGAAGAAGAAAATTAGAGCATCTAATTAGTAGCTTATAAGTTAAGAACCCACTCCTAAGTAAAGGACAATCCCCCACTAACACTTACGGTTACTTACTTACTATTTGTTAGATCTGATATAGGGCATCCTTTTGGGGCACCACTGCTTTGCGCACACCTACTCCAACACGTATTAGCAAAGGTAGCTCCTGGGCTGGTTGTTTAAACGAATGCATGATCCCTTTACTTTGAGGTTCACCATTGTAGCTCTCAGGGATTTTGGGGGCCTGGCTCATAGTACAGTAGGTTATTGGCAGTGCGATTACCAAGTTGATACACAAGTTCCTTATGGTGTCCCCTGGCTAGCTACTTTAAAAGCCATACTATAAAAAGGTTGGACTCTTAACGAGCTTTGGTTGAAACTTTGCTATTGCTCCCCCTTTCCCACAGTCTCCAAGATAAAAATTACTACGAAATCTTTTTGCACAGTACTGACTCAACTACTTCATTTCTATAAACTACAGAAATCACCACACCGGATCCCTTTAAAGATGTCATTCACACCGAGCCGCCGCCTAATCTTAACGAGCTAATCGAAGACAAACAGCACATCACAAATAACAACAACAACGCACCCCAATCCAATGTGAGCATGGAAAGCAGCACCAGTAGCCAAACCCACAGCATTAGTGTAAGCGTATCGAATTCCAGCACGAAACATACGAACGTATTCGATAAAAGTGAAATAAGCAAATTGGACAAACTGCTGGATGAGCTGCTGGGCATGGACAGCAGTGGCATTCTCGGTAGTAGTAGTAGTAGTAGCACCACAGTGCCACCCTTCAAAACATTGCCCACAACAACAACGACGACGTCGACGACCACGGCAAAGACTACAACGAGTACAGTCACACCCACAACAACTACGGCTAAGCCAGTGCCGGCAGCAACACCAACACGTGCCAAAAAGGTCAATGGCAATAATAGTAATACCAGCAACAATAGAAGTAAGCCCCTAGCAACAACAACAACAACACACAAACGCAACAATTCGACCACAGTAAAACCCACGAGAACCAAAGTTCAGGCATTCCAGCGACGACCCACAACAGTTGTTGCGTCAACCGAAACAGTGTTGACAAGTGTAAAAACCAAAACCACAACAATACCAACACCTAGTACAACAGCATCCCCAACAACTTTCCCAACAACAAGTACACCAACAACAACTACAACAACGACACCTAAGCCGCGTACCACAACGACAACAACTACTTCCAGCACGTTGCATCCATTTTTAATGTCACCATTCGACAAATTGCCCTTCATGGACACCAGTTACGAGGTAAAACCGCAAATGTTGCAAACCCCTTTGGAGCAACAACTGCAGCAGCAGCAACAACAACAACAACAACCACAACAACAATTCCATCACTATCAACATGCGCATTTGGGGCACAATCCAACGCCCCACTTGTCCACACAAACAACAACAACAGCAATCAGTGCACACAGCAGCGAATCCAGTTCCGGCTCCAGCTCCAGTTCCAGCGCCAGCGATGCATTAAACAGTTTAATCGATACCACGGGCATGCTAAAATTAGCCGGCTGTAATATTTACGGACGCATGTATCGTGTTGGCCGTATTATAGTCGAATTATCCAGCCAATGTCTGGAATGCAAATGCACCGAGGTGGGCGTCAAGTGCGGACCATTAGACTGTTAATTTAAGCAAAAACCACTCGATAAGCGGAGTTAATATGCCGATAAACCACTCTGGAAAACCACAACCGTGTGGTTTATGTATACTAGCTACTAAGCTCACATTTAGTTTCGACATTATAGCTCTTAATTAACGCCTAATTACGCATTTAAATTAATTACGAATAATAATTAAGTACTAAGTGCTAGCACGCTTTTCGATATATATGCTAAACAATCGATTGATTGTGAGCACTTGAAATAATTTGAATAATTATGCTAATTATGAGTAGTTATTAGTAGTAACATTTGTAGTAGCTTAGTGCTTGGAGACACTAACATTTAAGTTGTATTATAGACTTAGATTTCGAGGCCCAGCATTGGGATTTATTTATATGCACGTAGTTGTAGTATACAAAGTAAACAATATATGAATAAAATCAAATATACGTAAAGACACTGTTTTTTTTTTAATGGTCCAACCAAATTTTTATAATCGAATTTAAGATAAACTGAATGTTAATTGATTCCTGTATTCGATGAGGTCCAAAAGTGAATACATCCAGAAACACAGTCGAACCCACACAACAAACTTCATCCAGGAGCTCTCAGGTTTGAAAGTGGCTCGGCGCTACATATATAAAAATAAGCTCGAATTTTATTTACTCTCTTGTATTAAAAATTTGTTGACTTCATCTTCGTCGTCCTGAGCAGCACTTTATTTTCTGTTTAGCGTGGACGATAGGTGGCACCAGCAAGTTATTGGCGCTAGATGGCGCAAGCAAGTTGTTGCATATTTGTGTTAACAATAATACAAACGTCATTAATATGTAAGTAAATATAATAAAGTTAATCTTAAAATAAAAAAAAAGCGGAGGAAGCCGGCGCAGAGTCCCCCATTAAAAGAACACTTAAAATATGATGAAGAAGAATGTCATCAGTGTTGTACAACTTCTGAGTAAAAATTACCCTAATGGTTTAAAAATGCAATTATTCAAATGACATTCCGTCGAATGTTTATAGGAAAATATTTTTTTTTGAAAACTGATTAGTTATCATTAAAATGAAATGCAAAATAGAATAGATTCTTATGTTTTCCCCGTATTCTCTAGCTTTCGCAATCTGACGGAAAAAAGATGGCGTACGTGAAAGTCGTGCGCGGACGACTTTGGGATACGCTTTTCCACCTCATTGAAATCAAATCCGATATATTGCTTGAGGACTGAAGAAAAAATGTTTGGCACATTTAGTTACGATATTTTTTACAAACAAACAAAATACAGTCAAATTCTGGAGACTATATGATATAGTCAAGCGATTTTGATAAAATGTGTAGTACAGTACTGGGAACTAGTGCTGGAGAAACATCGATGTTTCCGAAGTCCAAAAAACTCCTTCAAACATGGATTATGGATAACCACCAAAATATCCCATAAATCGAGATAATTTGGATATTATCTAAGAACCCTTGGATCGGGGTTTTTTGTACTTCGGATTCAGCTGCCCAAAGTTCATAAGGGGTGCCTCTGTCACATGTAAAGTTTACACCACTTTTTTTCCGTGAGCCTGTGAGTTATAACAAGCAAATGTTCTGTTCCAGCCAGACTAAACTAATTTGAGATCCATTCATTATTGTTATTAAATAAAATCATTTCAACGTTTTTTGATTTAAGCGAACTCCACTTGTCGCTCACTAGATTGCCAGCCTTGCTAAACTTTAAAAGGTATTATCTTCCAGTAATTCAACGGGCACATGCTTGCATCTAAGTTTTCGGCATTAAAATATTATCGAAGTACTAAAATTGAGTCAATCCCACTATTTCGGATCTTTAGAGTTTTTTTTTTTTTTTTCTAAAAAAGCGAAAAGTGTTTGCGACGTGAATGCCGTTGATTGCCCATATTTTGTCCTTAATGGGATTTGTTAGATGATCGAAAATCGAAATGAAAATATCGATGATCGGAAAAAAAATAAAAAACATCGATGCATCAATATAAGATCGATGTTACTTACAGCTCTACTGGGAACTCTAAGAAACTACTAAACACCAAATTTGGTAACGATTTCTTCATAAACACACGAAACACAACGAATTTTGTACCAAAAACTTTTTTTTGACCGATCGGTCCTATGGGAGCTTTATGATGTAGTCAACCGATTTTGATTAAATTCGGTACAGTGCTGGGAACTCTAAAAGACCCAATTTGGTTTCGATATCTTTATAATCCACCGAGTTATGCCATAAAAACGTTTTTTGACCAATCCGTCGGGGGCTATTATGATATAGTCATCCAATTTTCTTCCGTATCTTATATACACTTTCGGCTTGCACAAACTTAATATACCCTTTGTAACATAAGGTACAGGGTATAAAAAATAGTTTTGTCAATAATGGACTGCTGAGGCCATGGTATAAAAACAATAACCTCGAATTGTAATCAAGTTTAGAAATGGAAATTATAATTCAAATTTGTATGTTTTTTTTTTTGGAATGAACATCCGACGCTTGTATTGTAAGTGAAATGATAAATATTATAAAAAGTTGTTATTAAAAATAAAACAATAATGTAACCTAGTGTAATTAAATTTAAAGCTTAAGTCAAATTATTATTAGTTATAGCTATATTATTATTACTATGTCAATTCCTGCAAATAAAATCGGCAATAAACATAGTTAATCATCAAGGCGGTTTGCCACAAATCTTTAGAGGGGTTTGCGGTCCGGGAAAAGCTTGATTTACATTGAACTTTGCTTTAAAAAGAAAACCTCATACTAACAAACCACTTTTGTTTCATCTACCACATAAAAGACTTTTATAGTCATAGTAAATGTATTCGTCATCTTTAGCTAAAATACTTTTCAACTTTTTTATTTTTATATTGCTCTTATTCCATTTAAAGCTAATTACATGTCTAAATTAAAAGCAAAACTTTAATTACAAATTAAATTAGATTCCGTAGCAATTTAATGCCAAGGGTGTCGCCGCAATCGACGATAAACGATGAAGCCGCAAACCAATCCGGCAATAGCACCACCCAGATGCGCTTCAAGGGAAATTCGCGGATTCGTATTGTGATTTTTGAGCATGTGAAATGTGGTGAAGCACACATCGCTGAGGCACAAGATCAAAAGCGCGGCAATGCGCATAAAACGATGCGGCAATTGTGAAAAATTCTAAAGAAAAATTTATAGAGAGCAAAAAAGAAAAAAATAATTCAAAACAAATTATATTGCGGTTTGTTTGCAATGGTTCGCTCGACTTACTTTAACCAGGTGCGGCATGTGACTAAGCAGCATGGCATAGACCCCGGCAGAGGCACCCAGCACCATCAGATGTGGCTGCAACAAAGCTGAAGTCAATGAACCGCAAATGCCACCCGCGATATAAACGAAAGCCAATCGACAATGGCCTTGCTCCAGCTCCAAGCAAATGCCAATAAAACACTTCCAAGAAATAAGTGCAATTAATTTATGGTATCAACTACATTGAGTAACTTTGATAAGTTTGTTTACACTTGCAGACAGAGCGTTCGTATAGTGTACCTACTAACTACCTGTACAAAGCTCTTCCTACCTATTGCAACTGCTTCTTGTTTCGGAGACAAGGCCATATGCAGGGAAGAATCAGAAAGTTAAGCACTGAATTTCTGTAGAGCGAATAGAGCTGTAGAGGACTGTCCAGGACGCCCATGTAGTGAGCGTGGTAGTTGGGAGCCTTCCGAAAAGTCCAATATTCTTTACAGCCGCCTACGGACAAGCGTTGATTTCCGTGAACCTCTGTTAAGCGGATTGTCGTTGCAATCCGAAAACCGAGACGGAGACACTGAGAATTATTAAGGACGCCATGAGCATCCCAACAGTGTTCGAGTGGCATACGCTGTTCTAGAAGGGATAGTCGAAGATGCGCGACCGGCGCGCATCAACTTCAAGGATTGATGAAAATTTGGCCAAAGTAAAGGCGTTACTGTAAACTCATCCCCTTCGGAGATACGTCTTCTACGAAGCTGTATCGGTCTCTCTTGAAGTCCCACAGCGCAGAGCATAAACTTGGCGTACACCTATGGCATGGCCAAATCTTTGAATATAATTTTTGAACACTACTGTACCAAATTCCTAACTCATCTACAATCAGACGCATGTTTGTTCGCCGCGCTTTGGGGCTTCAAAGGAAGCCGATACACCTCCGCTGAAGTCGAACAAAGGGCTGTGACGGCATCTTTGAAGGTGATCCCGGAAAGAAAGTTCCAGAATGCGTATGGATCGCGCTATGCACGTTGTGTCGAAGGACCACTTGGGTTTTGTACCGATTGGTCAAATAAAAAAATTTATATATAAATACGTGTGGTACCGATTGAGCTCATATGCGTGAACGTATCGAGCTGAAACTTACACTTTATGATAACCACACCTCATACGGTGTGCACAATGCTCGATACGTTGAAATCATGCAAGTGAAAACTCAAACGAAGGAGATCCCTAGTATAAATTGATTCAGTCTTACTCTTTTTGATTCTACCCTATAGCGCTTCAAGTTTCCGAGTTATAGGCATTTTAATATGAATAAATAAACTTTATTTGATGAGCTTCAGACTCGTACCTAATATGGTTCAAAACTGAGCTTGTCTCTGCTTTAACTCTGTTTTTTCCGCGTTATAGCTATCTCAAGTTAACTTTTTCCGATTGTCATTATCTAGCATAATGATTCAGTATACTTAATTTACTTGGCTATGTATTTGATGTTATCTTTTTTTTTTTTTTGCTATTTTATCTTGAGAAGCAAACTTTGTCCCATTAATATATATTTTTGAACTATCTCTTCTATAATTCAAGTTCTAGCGGCTTAATACTTTCTCCGATTAGCCCTATATTGTAGTATCTAATGGTCTAGCTTTTCACCTCATAGACTTTGACCTCCTTCTAAGCAAAAATATTTAGCGCTACAAGTCTATACAATAACCCCACTTACAAGTCAAATTAGCTCTCTTCAAAGACAAAGAAAAAACCATCATACTTAGCTAGTCACCACTGATACCACTTACCTGTAAACATATATTCAACCACAGATGAAAATTATCCGAATGCATTAGCATATAGGTAAAAAAACGCCAATACTCATGACGATGATCGGGTATGTAGATCAAACGATATTTTATGCAATCATTAGCAATTAGATCCAAAGATATCTGAAAGATACGCACGTGAGTATTCTGTTGACCTTAAACGAACAAGCCTAATTACAAATGGGTGGAGGGAGGTGTAAAGAGAAGGTGACGTGCCTGCTGAGCTGCATATAGCCACAACCTGTCACTTTCGCTCAGCACCAAAGTGTGAGATCTAGTAATTACGTTGCATTCAAGATGTGGCGAGTGGCAAGTTTCAACTTGACAGGCAACAACAACAGCAGCAACACAAGGACATAGCAAACACATTTTTAACGGGGGGGTCGTGAGAAAATCGGGATTGCCAACACTCAACTGGAGATATTGATTATATTCTATTGGCTTATATGAGGACTGTTTGATAAGTCCAGGGGAACTTTGCAACCGCAATTTTAAAAAGAGCTCGTTACTCCAGAAATGGTCATTGAAGTCATTGTGCTTATTGCTGTTAATGGACTGCAATAGTGTGACCACTTCAATGAAATATTTAAAGCACATGTTCAGAACATCCATTTAGTTACAAAGGACAGGATACATCCTAGCACGCCAGAGATTAAGGAACTGCGAAAACAGTGGGTTTCTGAAGATGAAAGTACACCAGAGAAGGCCCAGGTCACCGTTTTCATCGCATGCACACGGTGTCATTCACATCGATTACCTTGAAAAGGAAAAAACAATAACCGGCGATGGAATACAAAATAAAATCGAATAATGGATCCAGGGGTTAGACCATGTTTTCATTATGTTTTTAGCGTTGCTGAATCCGAATCCGTGGTACAAAACACCCTACCCCCTCAGCGTTCTGAAATAATCAATGAATGCCAAAAATCGAAGTATTTTTAGGCTATCTCTGAAGGAAGATGTGAAAGATTTTTGTGACCTCGGAATCAGAAAATCATTTGAAAATAGCGCCGCACAATTGATATCGGGAACTTTTTTTATGGACATTTTGAGGTTGTGTTACAGCTTCATAAAAAAATCGTTTTTAGGTTTTGGAGGCCAGACATCTATAATAGGTGTTTGAGTTTTAGCGAGGCTGACTTTAAGAAACCACCACATTATAAGAAAATCCAATATCTGCATGTATATAATTATTATTTAATTGCTTGTATGTATATGTAAAAAAAAGAATTGCCCCGACTAGGAATCGATGTTGTGGTGTTCCCGCTTCTAAGATATTATATTGCGAATATCTCTACTGTTTATATTCCGATTTTAACGATCTTGGCTATTTATCGAAAGAGATTTGTATTACTTATATAGGGTGGGCCATCTGTTGGTCCAAACATCGCGTTATGCCAGGTCTTATAGTCTTCTAGTTCTAGTCGTTCAGAAAGTCGGACGGACGTGTCTAAATATATTTCTTTTGTCCTCCTGACAATATTGGGGGTAACCTTTGAGAGACTCCGATGTGTCCTCCTCTATTTTACATTTGTGCATTTGCTTAAACTTAATATACCCCACACCTTTGGTACAGAGCATACACATCGTCGAACAACCAGTTTTTGAAAAAAAAAAAAAAAGTTATAGGAAGGTTAGAGGTTAGGTTAGAACCAAGAACCGTTCGGGCAATTCTGATATCAGATTAATTTATGTGTATAGTACCCTATACCTTTTTTCTCGAAAAAAATCTATTTTTACATAGTCCTTTTAAGATCTTTCTAATAGGAAAAATTTATTTATTATTTATATTTTGTTGGTGCAAAACGATATTTATACCTATAAGTTCCGTGAATTTTAACCGATTTTGAAGCAAATCGAAATTTACGTCAAAGAAGTCGTTGAGGGGTGTGTGAGAAAACACGGTAAATTGATTGCGGGGAGTGGGGGAGTCGTATCGATAAAATTTGGATGTGGATTTGTTCATTAGGGCTACATGAATCAGCTTACCAAAATTGGTGATTTTAGTTCACTTATTACAAAAGTTACGTAGAGTCAAATATTGATGTAGTTTATGGACAAGGGGAGGTGAAATTTGTACATATTTGGCCGATTTTGTTTAATTTTGACACACACGTTTAAAATATTAAACGGTGTAGCTAAAAGCCGCGAAAATCTACTGCGGGGGAACGGGGGAAGATATTGACATAATTTAACAAACATTTTAATATAAAGGACTTGGAATCTGCCACGCCTCCTTCTGTCCGTAACATACATTGCACAAATCTAGTATACCCTTTGTACCTAAGGGTATAAAAATACTGTTTCATCAAAGCAAACCGGCTGAAATGGCAGGGCGATAAGAGAAAAGATCCCATCAAAATGGGCTTACTAAAAAAATCCTATTTTGGACTTTACTTGGAACACAAAAATTTAAAAAGCGTTGGACAATATGTACCAATATAAAAGAAGACTATGTTGAAAAATAAAACATTTCTTGCAATAAAAAATATGTTTCATTCCAGAAGTCACAAACTTCTCTAACAGACCTACAATGCAACTTATCGCTGTAAGCAGCTTTGATATACCGAGAACAATCGATATTTTTTGTTCTCAGAATTTATATATTTAACACATTGGGATAGACTCACGATCTAATCACATTGATAATATTAATCGTTGATTTACCCCCTTGATCCCTCTGGCTACTATGTTCATGCAACTACAAGAAGAACAACATAAGCAACAACAAAGTGTGGCTGCTTGATGTCACCGCAAGCGACGTTGCCAAATTGGTGCAACAACGTGGTAACAACAACAATAACAACAGCAACAACAAGGTGGCAACATGGCAGGCATCATACCAAATATGACAAATGCCGCTTGATACATGCGGCAGCTGTTGCACTAATATGGCAATCTCAAGATTTTTTAGTTGTTGTTTTTGGAATTATTGCTTTTGTTGTTATTGTTGCACTTAGCGATTGTGTAATGTAATGCATATGGTTTGGTTTTGCGGATTGTTTGCCATTTCATTGGCATTATTGTGTGCGTATGCCCCAAAGATTTCAAACATTTCTTATATCATTCATTTGGTTTTAATTACCCACAAATGCAAGATGTGTGCAAAAATTGGGTCAATATATAGAAAAAATTTAAATAGCTATATAAACAGAAAGCGAAATAGGCAATCTTTATTTTTTCCTATAACAAGCTCATCTACTACGAATTTTTTTATATAATAAATATTCTTCAAGTACACTGCTATGTGCCCTGCCCTTTGTTCTTTGTAGGAATTTAATGGATTAAATATATATTATATATACACTGCTCTAAGATAAAAGGTTTCTCGAACTTAACAAATGTATGTATTTACCAATGTATGTATGTTTAAAAAACAAGAAAGTTAAAAAAAACATCTACATAATATAGTACACAAAGTTTTGGAAAACAAAACTTTTGAGCAATTTATCACCTATAAAAATTACGTATACGAAAGGTAATCCATACATACATTTAATTTTAGTTCCAAAACCTATCTGCCTGGATTGTTGATAAAAGAGCATGCAAACACGTCTTAAAATTGAAAATCATGATCAAATTTTCAATACTGAAATTCACAACATAAACATCTTGAAGTACGTTTTTTGAAAAATATACCTCTAATCATGTTTGTGATTCCGATTGTGATTTAAACAGCTCCATATAAAACTTTTTTAATAAAAAATCCATTTTAAGCTATATTCCAAAAAAAATTTGTACACAAAATCATCTAGTTCCAAAAAGAAGATTTTGAAAAATCAATGCTACGGTTTTGTATGCGCCTTGTTGTTCTATTTAAATTAAAAATTTGCATAAACCTTAAGAAGAGGTTCTTTCAAATTTAATCGAGAAAATCGATTTTTTTTTTTCAAAAAAATGAAAGCTACATATTTGTAGAATATGTGTTTGAAAGGATTTTTCGATGCGATCGATAATTATAGAAATAGAGCGTCTTGAACGCACCGAAGTCGCTCGCATTGAGGGACGTTCTAAAAACTTTAAACGTGTTTTTCTCGAAACCATGTTTTTCATCCGCATTTCAAGCATAGCTCTTGATCTATTCTGCCGCTTCCCTTCATTTAAACTATGTTTGAAAGAATATAATTTTTTGTATGCCTTGTATTAACAGTTTAAATGAAAAAGTGTTAAATTGTTATTTCTAAGCAAGGTCAAATCACAAAAGAAGTGAAAAAAAAACCAAATTTTTTTTCGAACGTCCACATTTCAGTTAATTTTTCGTCAAAACTCATTCTAATTTAGTATAAGGCATAGAGAATTTCATTAACTTCAATCAACAAAAAACATTTTTCATTTCGGTTCACTAAAGGAGGCTGGAGAACTGAAATGCGGGTACAATATTCTGCGGGCAGAGGCAGACAAGAGCCGCCATTTTGAATTTCGTCGAGAAAAAAATTTCCAACTATTGTACAATAAAAATCGCATTTAACAATCAAATCAGAAAGCTTGTATGTCTTTTCATCATGCCACAAATAATTCCCAAAATTTGCCTTCTTTTCGGCCAAATTTGAAAGAACCTCCCCTTAAATGGCTGGGTCCAAAATCAGTTCGCCTTAAGAAATGAGCTTATATATTTACATATTATAAAATTGTAAATTATTTCACACACAGTGAGCCTTGTCTTTAAAGTTTCATATTTTAGAAATATATTCAATTTACTTTCAATTTGCCCATTTTTCGTGAACTCTTGCACTTAACAAAAAAAAATAATTTAAACAGAGTCGGAATTCCAAATATTATGCAAATAAATGTTTTTCAATGATAAGCAGACAAAACAAACCAAAAAATTTAGCAAAATTCGCTACCACAAATTATAAAACAAAAGAAATTAAAAAATTCTATAAATAAAATCAATGAAATAAACCAAAGCAAACAAAGCAACAAATTGATATATGTAATATCTAGTTATAAATACGTCTATATAAATATGTACAAAAGAATATAATATGTGTATGAGAATAAAACATAAACAAATGCGATATTAACCGCATTAGTAGAAAAAAATAAAACAAAAGCTGCCGACAAGTGAATTAAATATATATGAAGAAAATAAACAACAGCAAACCGCATAAAACATGTGATTAATATATATTGAGTATAAATAAATGTAATTTTTATTGTTATACTTATTTGTAATTGAATGCAGCATAATTACGTATACGTTATTTATTAAGTATACGTATATTAATCATGCACGTTTGCTTGGACGCAAACCGCAAAAAAAAACTAAATACATATATAAAAAAATGAGCCTAACAAAAAATAAATAAAGAAATAAAAAATAAGATGAGTCAAAGAAATACTTTGAGGTAATTACAAAGCGCAGCTAAAAAAGGCTTATATTATTCAGTTATTCACAAGAGACAATCGATAAAGAATAATCAGAGGGCGTGAGGAGACATGTTAAGGTCTAATGCCGCTGGAAAATGTGGTCAATAGTTTGCGAGCTCTCAAGATTCTCTTTTGCTCTGTAAGATTGAATTAAAGTAGCACTCCTTAAAATAGTTACATTTGAAAAACGGAAAGTGTATTCCATAAAGGGGCCGCATGGGGTAATCTAATCTGAACACTCAAAGAAAGAAAATCGAATCTCAGCATGCCAAATGTGACGAATGCCTATTAGATTTAAACTAACATCTATAGTAATAATATTGCCTAATAATAACACGAATTTGTTTATTTGGGTATTTTACGCTAGATGGCGCTAGCAGTAACAACAGCTATTTTATTTCGGCAAATAATAATAATTGTTTTAAAACTTTCTTTGATTTATGGTAGAGCAATTAGAAGTCCCTTAGCAGTTCACAATAAATTATAAACGGCCTAGTTTCATATGTTTCACAAAGATTCATACCACTCGTCATGTATTGTGCCATCAAAATAACTTGCTGCAAATTAACTTTTTGTTTTTAAAGCTAAACCAAAATAGTTGTTCTTAATGCTGTCGCCATCTGGCGCTAAAAATTTCATCGTTTTTTACGATGCTGCAACTGGTCTTAAAATTTAAATTAGCGATATTTAAAATACTTAGTAGTTTTTTTTAAAAAAAAAGAACCTTCATAAAATCATTTAAAATCGTTCTTTACCAAAACTTTTGAATTTCTCTCACCTAAATAAAAAATTCTATTTTCGAAAAATTTTAGAGCTCGCAAACCACAGAACGCTTAAACATAATTGCGGTAATTTTATTTCTTTAAGCCAAAAACTACACACCGTTATGCCAGAATTAACTTTACGACAAAAAAATTTGCAAACTAAAATAAAACTTAAATTTTTCATTCACTTGCCAGTTCAAAAAAATTTAAAAGCACTCAGTTTAATGATTTATGCATTTTCTAGCAAACTTAAAGATCTATTTACTTTATGCTGTGTAAACAAACTATATGAAATGGGTAACGATGTGCATTACCTGGAAATCATCGACATTTAAGAGCACTCACACACACACACGCATACACACACACGCATACACACACACTCACTCATACAAGATAAATACAAAATGGCTGCACACATCGCTCATACGCCGGATTGCATTTACAGTTAACTGGAGCGAATACCTGCACAAAACACATTAAGAAAATGAACCAGGGTACTCTCCAAATCCGTCGTGTTTCCGTCAAATCATCAATGAAAATCTTTTGCATTGGCGCTGCTGACTGCGCTGTCGACGTCAACGTCGTTGGTATTGTCAGCAGCAGCCTATTGTTGTCCTTTTTAGGCACAATGTCTCCCTGTAGCAATAGTTGTTGCTGCACTCTCTCATCATTACCGAGCAGCGACATTTTGACACTTTTGAAATTTTTAACTTAATTTTAATATTTGCCGTTTATTTAATCGATTTCTTTTAATCAGTCAATGATTTTGTCTTTTATTTAAGTTTTTAATACGGCAGTGCACGTCTTGTGCGTTGAACGCTTAACCCACGACTACATGGAAATTTCTATTGAACATTGACTTATTTGTTGTTATAGTTATTTCTGTTTTTGTTTAGTTCCATGTATCACAGCAGCAGCAGCATTGATTTTTATTGCAAAAAAAGATGCCCTCAATAAACTAATACAATGTATTGCATACTTTTAAGCTTGCATACAAATAATGGTTTATGTATCGGCTGAACTCTCTGAAAACGTTGCCGATACAAATCAATGCTTATAATTTTTGTAAATTTTTTTAGCTAGCGAGTTATAGCTATTTGAAGTTGGGAAAATTAACTTTGGCCGATTGACCTCAAATTGGCATTTCCATGTAGATTAAGACGCAACTGATACGAATCCACAATCCTTTTTGCTCTAGGACGCTTACTTTACGAGATATAGCCATTTGAAGTTGGAAAAATAAATTTTGGCCGATTGAGACGCAACTGATACGAATCTACGCTCCTTTTTGCTCTAGGACGCTTAGTTTACGAGATATAGCCATTTGAAGTTGGAAAAATAAACGTAGGCCGATTGACCTCAAATTGGCATTTCCATGTAGATTAAGACGCAACTGATACGAATCCACAATCCTTTTTGCTCTAGGACGCTTACTTTACGAGATATAGCCATTTGAAGTTGGAAAAATAAATTTTGGCCGATTGAGACGCAACTGATACAAATCTACGCTCCTTTTTGCTCTAGGACGCTTAGTTTACGAGATATAGCCATTTGAAGTTGGAAAAATACACTTTGGCCGATTGGCTTCATCTTGGTATGCTAGTGTGCTCCTTTCAGGTCTAGGACGTCTAGTTTAATACTGGATCGTTATGTACATTACTTAATTTAAAATAAAAAAATTGAAATTGGGTCGAGTTTTTACAAAGTGATGATGATATCTTACTAAACAAACTCTTAAATTATAAACGGTTGCTGGGAAAGTCATGAGCATTCCATAGCAGTAAGAAAAATGTGTTTCCAACCATGAAACTGCTTCTAGCCTTGGCATTTGACATTTATAATGGTCACTAAAAACTGTTCTATGTGCGAAAAAAAAAACTACTAACGAGTTTTACACTTAGAAAAAAAAAGAAGAAAAAATTCAACACGCGCAACTTGCAAAACATTGCAAATGTTTGCACACAATTGTCGCGCGTCTGTTTGTTTTGGTGTGTGAGTGTGTATCTGTGTTTGTGGTGAAAAGCTTTAGCCACATGCTCTCACATGGCCAAAACACGTGTCCACGTTCATGAATGGCTTTCAATAAAATATTTATATAACAAGTGATAAAAACCACTTTAAGCTTTTATGCTGCAAAAGTTAAATAACTAACCGAAAAACCGGTGGACGGTCTACTATACAGTATTGTATATAAATGTATATAAAACTACATATGTAGTTCTATATGACTTTAGTGCACACACTGAAATGCTCTCTGAGAGAAATTCATTAATGACTTTAAGTAAACAATACGTGATGAGTCCGGCAACAAAATGAAACAAAAACAGCAACAACTTGAGGAACAAGAGCAACAAATTGAAAACTTTTGCTTAAATGAAGTGAATCTCTCTTGGATAGTTTATACATAGGATGAGCTTGAGTCTTGGAGTTAATGAATATATACACAGGAAGAAATGGGATATGCTATATGGGGTTCAGAAAGAGGTGAATAGAGGCTTGGATAGTTTATACATAGGAGGAGCTTGAGTCTTGGAGATAATGAATATATACACAGGAAGAAATGGGATATTCAATATGGGGTTCAGAAAGAGGTGAATAGAGGCAGCCGATTATGTTTAGTGCTAAGGTTTGAAAAAAAAAGTATATATCGATTAGGGGTAGATACCATGCGAATATTTTGTTCGAATTTGTTTTGAAACCATATGTTTGGTGCTGTCAATTTCGAATTTTTGATGTGTTTTGAACCCGACTACTTTGTTGACCGAGGAATTAAAACGAAATTGCAATATAGCTTCAAAACAGTGGAATTGGGAGCACGTAAAAACGAACAAAATTATTCGTTTTCGTTTTCTCTGTCACGGCCGAAAATATTCTATACAATAATCTTTTAATATTACTTATAAAGGGTGTTTTTTTAAGCGCTTCCGGATTTAAAACTTAAATAAAACACAGAAAAATTAATGTAATGATCCCAAATATGGTTTTATTATAAAGATAATATCTTATCATTTAATTTTTAAAAATCATTTCTGGCATGTGACCACCACGACTACGAGCTACGAAGCGCGCATCCTGTCAATCCAATTTTTGACCAAACTTTCGAGCATTTGGGGCCGTATTTCAGAGTCGTCAATTGTGGCTGGCTTGTCTGCATAAACCAATGACTTGACGTGTCCCCAAAGAAAATAATCTAAAGGGGTCAAATCACACGTCCGAGGCGGCCAGTTGTTGGGCCCATTTCTTGAATCAACCTCACAGAATTGAGTTTTCTGTAAATCTACGGTTACGGTCGCCGCATGACTCGTAGCGCCATCCTTTTGAAACCAGAACTCTGCGACATCGATGTCACGTAAAGTTGGAAGAAAATATTCATTGATCATCGCTCTGTATCGATCACCATTGACGGAAACACGTGCGAATCGATAAATTTCGATTTTTACTCTACTCTGGCCTTTACAACAGCGATATTTTTCTCGGACCGTACTGTTCTCATTCTGGTTAGTGGTCGGACATCGTGGAATGTCAAATGAGTTCGAACATGATCAAGAATACGATGAATAGCACGTTCTGTTGGACGTTTATTCGGTCCATAAATTGTACGAAGAGGTCTATAAGTTTTTAAAACTTGTTGTTGTGGTGTAAATCTTTTCATGATGAATTTTGAGGCCTTACTGAAGAAAATGACATTGACATTTGTCAAAAGTCACAACTGGTTTCAGAGATATCCTTTTCGGAAATCCGGACACTATTAAAAAAACACCCTTTAGTAAAAATTTTAATTGTTATTATAATCAGAGCTTGAACCTCGGAAGTTAAAGTTCTAAATTCAAATTATTTCTTAATAAAAAAAATAAATATATATATAAAAGTAAGTTTCTACATCTTTTAAGAACTGTAAAAGGACCATTTAAAAGTTCTTAAGAATACATCTGGCATACCGAAGTATTGCTATCGATTTGGACAACGGTCGAGAGAGAAAATTGGGCAAAGGACATTAAACACTCAATGCACCTACCATACCACAGAGTTATTTCCTTTAATCGAAAGTACTCGTATGTTCATAAGATTTATTATTTCCCCTTCTAAGAGCACTACTTTCACGGGCCCCTTATGGCATAAAAGCCCAAGTCTTGTTGATTTGTCCCTCTTCGACAAAGAGAGTTATTCTCAAATCTTTAAAATAAGCTGGAAGACTATTTTAGATTGTGTCATGTTTTTTTGTTCTGATTTAGCTCTTGTGGAACAGACCTTACTTCCAGACCTTGGAGATGCTGTAAAACATTTCCTATTAAAATCGTTAAAATCTTGAAAAGAATTTAAAACGCCTCTGAGTTGGATGCTGAAGCTAGTTCTTCCGTACAAGCGATCTCGAAGTTATTCCCAAATTTTTAATACAATTTTTATTTTTATTTTGGGATCAATTTATTTAATTTTAAAAGTTGAACATTTCCATTTTTTACTTTCAAAACATTATTTTTTTAATTTTCAGTCGAATTTCTTTTAAAAATTTGGTAATTTTGCTTTACGATTTACAAAGTTACTATTTTTAAATTTATCCTATATTCAGGAATTATTTATGTTAAAGAAAAACTATTTTTAAACTTTAAAAAAATATTTTTCTAAAAATAATTTTTTCGAATTTAGTAATTGTGAAATCGGTTTCATTTGGGAGTATACATGCATGGTACTGCAATTTTTGTAAGATTTTTCCATTTTTATAAAAAAAAAAAAAAATATTTTTAAAATTTAAGAAAATATTTTTCTAAAAATTATTTTTTTGAATTTTTTGATTGTATGAAAAATAAAGAATAATAATTAAAAAAGTTATCAAATATTCAGGAATCATTTTTCATAAAAAAAAACAATTTTCAAAATTTAAAAAAATTTTTTTCTAAAAGTATTTTTTGAATTTTTTGATATTATAAAAAATAATTTTTTTGGCCACCCAAAGTACGGCAAAAAGTAACTTTTTTTTAAATTTATCCCATTTGCAGGAATCATTTTTGTAAAAGAAAAGCTATTTTTAAACTTTAAAAAAATCTTTTTCCAAAAATAAATTTTTCGAATTTAGAAATTGTGAAATCGGTTTCATTTGGGAGTATACACGCATGGTACCGAAATTTTTGTAAGAGTTTAAGTTACAATTTTTTTTTGTACTTTTTCGGAAATACTTTAACAAAACTTACAACAATATAAGGCCTAAAACAACAAAAATTAATACACCAAAATTTTTTCCAGTGCACATGCACTGCATAACAAAGTACAAAAATAGCCTCTTCTGATAACCAAAAATTTGCGGAAGAATTCCATCCATTTGTAGTTGTCATAGATAGAAAACATTCAACTGCCTGCGGGCCAAACATTATGAGATTTTTCTCTTGCGATTTTCCTGCTTCTTCTTTATACATAATATGGCCCAAACAAAATCATTATGACACAACAATACAAAGAATCCATACAATATACAAGCAAACATAATGCGAAAAGTATGCAGCACGAACTGCCGCACAGTGTTGGAAAATGAGTTACGAAGCTTTAACTGTGATGGGGACTGGGCAACAGATTTTCGCTGTTTCCATTGCAGCCCACTTTTGGCTACAGTTTATGGCCGCCATTTTATTGATACCGCCAGTGGGAGCAAATAAAAATACATGGAGCTATAAAGTTGCGCTTCCAAAAATGTTTTCGCCTATCAGTCAGGAACAGCAATTGAGGGGCGTGTTTATTACTATATAGTATGCGCTGAAAACATGGCGAGAACTACGACTATATTGTCGACACTTAACTAATTCGTCCGTGGAATTATGTGAACAATGTAGACTGGGTATACAATTTAAAGATACTTCAAATGTCAACAAAGTCTATGTGGGAAAATCCACTTGAAGTTCGCTTGGTAAATATTAAGAGGCGCCATTTTATTAGTTATTTAGGTATGTATGTGTAAAGGCGCATGTGTGCACGTTTGTATGTATTTGTATATTTGTGCCAGTGGCGTAGAGATATTTTTGCAATGGGATCTTTTCACAGCCAGTGCTGCCTGTTTTATTTGCTGGAAAAAATGTAAATTTTACTAGAGATGTCGCCAGCAAATTTTAATAGATGGCGCCAGCAGTAAAATTATAAATAAAGCAAAAAATTATGGCTGGTAGAAAAAATGGTTAGAGCGTTGTAGGAACAGTCGGTAGAGTTTGAACAAATATTGGCCTTGTGGGGTATCGATACCACCCACAGACCCCCTCAAACTACGCCACAGTTGCGCGCTATGTTTTCTATAATATGAGCGCGTGCACAGGCATAAGCTCCTAGAGACGTTTGTTTGCTTATACTTGTATGTTCCGTGGAAATAGTGCTTGTATGCGGGTATCTGTGTTTGTGTTTGTATCTATATGTCTTTGTATCTGTGTGTGTTTGTATCCGTGTTTGCCTTTGTGCGTGCCTTACTTGTAAACTCAATTATTAACCAAAGCCAACATGCGCAACACCTTAAAACTCAACATTACCAAATGAAAACACACACACACACACACACAATTCTATACAGATTTCTGCATGTGTATAGGTCTTGAGATACTCAAGCTCGAGGGAAATTTGCATGTTATCATCAAGATGCCGAAACTACATATAAATACATATATATAATAGTATATAATATATAGTAGGAATTTACGCATCCTATGTGTGTATAAATGTTTCTTGTTAATTTTGTAAGGGGTTTTGCTTTTAATTGGTTTTGTTAGCTAAACATTCAAATAGGGTAGAACAGGCTGAAGTGGTGTATCCTGAACTTGTTAATTTAGTCAAAGGCGTTGTAGCGCAAAAGCAGCTAATAATTGTTTAATTAGGAAGTAAGAAATAATACACAATATGTGCAAATTATGAGCAGAAAATTACAAGCCGACACTTAAGAGTTGGTTTCAACTAAATTATTATGTTTAAGATAAAAGATGGCGTACGTTAAAGTCGGGCGCGGACGACTTTGGGATACCCTGTACCACTGCTTGCAATCAAATCCGGTAAATTGCTTACGAACACCAAAAGACATTTGATTGCCAAATTAGATTATGATACCTTCATAAACAACCAAAAACAGACGAATTTTTAATCAAAAACTTTTTTTCGACCGATCGGCACTATGGGAGCTATATGATATAGTCAACCGATTTTGATAAAATTTGGTACAGTGTTGGAAATTTCCAAAAAACTTCTGAATGCCAAATTTGGTTACAATATCTGCACAAACAAACGAAACACAACGAATTTTGTGCAAAAAACGTTTTTTTGTCCGATTGGCCCTATGGGAGCTATATAATATAGTCAACTGATTTTGATCAAATTTGGTATAGTGCTTGGGAACTCTAAAAAACTTTTTAATGCCAAATGTGGTTACGGTATGTTCACAAATAAACGAAACACAACGAATTTTGTACAAAACACGATTTTTTGACCGATTGGTGGTATGGGAGCTATATGATATAGTCAACCGATTTTGATCAAATTTGGTATAGTGCTTGTTAACTCTAAAAAACTTCTTAATGCCAAATTTGGTTACAATATCTTCACAAACAAACGAAACACAACGAATTTTGTACAAAAAAACCAATTTTCGACCGATCGATCCTATAGGACCTATATGATATAGTCAACCGATTTTGATAAAATTTGGTACAGTGCTGGGGATTTCTAAAAAAGTTCCGATTGCCATATTTGGTTATGATATCTTCATAAGCTAACGAATTAATCATCTAAGACTTTTGCTTTTTTTCGAGGTCCTCTGAAACACCCCTATGGGAGCTATATAATGTAGTCCCGATATCAAAAAAATAAAATAAACTTGTCTCCTATGGATTAATAAGGGATCTTATCTGAAAGTTTGGTTGCTTTAGCTCTTACCATCTCTGAGATCTAGGCGTTCATACGGACAGACGGACAGACGGACAGAGGGACAGACGGTCAGACGGACATACGGACATGGGTATATCGACTTCTCTAGTCACTCTGATCATACTTTAGGTAACTTTGGGGGGTCTCCGACTTCTCATTCTGTACGTTACATACATTTTCGGCTTGCACAAACACAATATACTCTTTGTACCATACGATACAGGGTATAAAAAGTAGTTAGAGGGCAAGGGTTAGATTGTGTATACAGTTGACTTGGATGATTCTACAGGTTTTCTGAACAGATTATGAAAAGCTATACAGAGTCGGTGAAAGCTTTTTTTCGTTAGTACCCATTTTATACTCACAAACCGAATTTCAAGTCAATAGGATGGCAAAATAGCATAGCCCTCATGAAATTAGAACATATATTATGTATATCCCTCTAACACCCACTTTTCGCGACCGATTTATCTAAAACCGTGAAACTTCTTATCTTCTGATCCCAAAAGTAACGCATGTGCCCAGTTAACTCGATTTGATGAACAAATTATTCTCTCATCATTTCCTGCACTTGGTGGATTTGTCTAAAAACCTGTATTACCTACTCCCCGATGACCAAAAGAGCTAGGGACATAAGATTTGGTAAAAAGGAGTGTCGTATGCAGAGGTGGCACAGATATCTCCGAATTCACTCAAAAAAATATTGGTGGCTGAGAAATTTTCTTAGCTAACTCAGAAACTTAGTAAAAGTGATTAGAATTTGGTAACAAGCAGTTTCGTATGCAGAGGTGGCACAGACATCTCCGAAATTACTCGAAAAACTTTGGGGGTACACAACTTAGAGAAATTTTCTTAGCTAACTCAGAAACTTAGTAAAAGTGATTAGAATTCGTTCGGAATTCGGTAGAAAGATATTTCTGTGGCACCAACAATGGCCAATTTTTTGATGTTGCTGAGCATATCCCCTTATTGAATTTGGTGGATTCTTCTTCTTTACTGGCCTATGCAACCCTAGCTTTCCTCGGTCTGGTGCAACATTTCTGTACAGGCGCCAATTCATAACACAAAGTGCTGAGATAGCTTCAGTCACTTGCTCCAGCCAACGCAGGCGTGATCCATCGTCTCTCCGCCGACCAACAACTACCTCATCGGAGACCTTACGGTCTGGAGTTTTTGCATTCATAAATACTACATGACCCAGCCAGCAAAGTCGCTAAATGCTTATTCGCTCATAGAGCTGATCATTCTATCGAGTACGACAATTATCGCCAACGTAGACGGGTTTGAAGATCTTGCGAAGAACCTTTTTTAAGATCTTTTCGTTTTGTGTTACCGTCCAGATATTTGCGCCGTATAAGAGATCTGGAAGTGTACATGTCCTATAGAGTGTAAGTTTTGTCTGATGGGAGAGAGCTGTATTGTTCATTTGCCTACTGAGCCCAAAGAAATACCTGTTGGATCATTATTCCAGTAGACGGATTTATATCCATCTGCTAACAGACCAAACAAGCACTAAGATGGAATCCTCAAAGGAGTCGATGACCTGGGACACTATTAAAAACATGGAGAAGAGCTGTCCAAACAGCCGGCTACACATGGTCGAAGATTTGCAGAGAAGCATCAAATATAATAAGATTTAAAGGAATTGTAGAGGCGTACGAGTTCAGGACATAAAGCAGAAGAAAGCTAACAGACTTAAGAAGTGATTCCTCCATAATCTCAATAGGTTTTCCAAGTCCGTAACCAAATTCCCGGTGTTATCTTGACGGTTTACTCTTACATTTTTAAACGCTATACAGGCCATTTTTTTTATTATTCCTTGATACATTGGAGATAACGTATCGCTCCTATTCGGAGCATAGGGCGGAAACAAAAGCTCTCCAACGACTTATGTCAGTGGATATATGTCGGATTTCGTTCCAGATGGCAATGGAACGACTTATATTTTGTATTGCGTAATAAAATTGTAATAAAAAAACTCTGTTAAGATATTACTACTCCATTCTTCAATGTGTATATAAGCAGGAAGAGTAAGTTCTGTGCGTGCCTAATCCTGTTTACTAAACCATTTCGTGGATTCGATAAAAAGAGCCAGGTCCGCTATGGGCAGGTTTGGCAGACTGCTCAGACTGCTTCAAAGAAGGGCTTTCCCAGATACTAGGTGCGCCTCCTCAGAAGTGCAGGGCAGTCACACAGCAGATGTTGGAGCTTTCTATCTACTCCTCATCCCCGCAGCTGCGACAGAAATCGTTGTGGGGGACATGCATCCTCTCAGCCTGAAGGCCTATGGCGCCGTGCCCCTTTACGACCCCCGTCACCCTCCTAGTCCTGCTCTTGTGGAATCGCAGGAGTTCGGAAGTTCGCTTTGGGTTGTATCTTGCCGGACATGGTGTCCCATTTTCGTTCTTCGTCGGATCTGACTTTCTTCGTGATCTCTGAATCTACATCTTGCAGAGGTCTTGCTATATCCGTAACAGATGAGGCCATAGGTAACGCTGATCCTTTTCCAGCACACTCGTCCGCTCCCTCGTTTCCAGGTATCCGAGAGTGAACAGGTACCCAGTAGAGGGTGATCGAGTGATACTGTATGTGGTTCAGCGCCGCCACGGTGTTACGAATAAGTTAACTCTTTATAGTGTGCGATGACAGAGCCTTGATAGCAGCTTGGCTGTCGACAAAAACAGACACGTTTTTCGGACTGTGCAGGTTATACTATAGTTGGGATATCCCGACTGTGGCAACTTGTTCTAAATGGCTGTTTCCAAAAACCACGCTAAAAGATATGAAAATCTACTATCGGATTCCCATTCAAAATCCTAAAGATTTAAGAGGCAGTAACTAAAAATTTGAATCGAAATCCATAAAGCACGATAGATAAATTAGCTCCCAATTAAAGTTTAAATCATATCAGTTTTTTAGTACTAAGCTCCTTCCATAATTATTTACTTAACATGAGCTTTTAGTAACAATAATTTACACATCAGCGCACAACTGAACTCAGCACGTAATTTCGTTAAGTGTACGTATATTTAATATACTAAAAGCCACTCCGAAAGATATTTATCTTAAACATACGCGTATTATACGCTTAAATAGCAACTACAATGAGTACATTTCATTATGTCCAAAACAATTGATATGCACTTTGAGCCGTATACGGTTTACGCTTGAGTTCAGTAAAATTCGGAACGTGGCAAGTGTCGGTCGTGAAACGCTCAAAAACTAAACCAATAAACAAAATGTTAGATGTTATGAACTATCTCTCAATGGTAGGTTTTATTAATTATATTAATTTTTAACGTGACGTCACTCTTTTTATTTTTCACACAGGCCATTGGGCTTATACCGCTTAATCGCAAGGACTACCAAACCAATTATATTATAGATTATGCCATAATGATTATAATGCCCGTTGCCTATGTAGCCTGTTATCTGCTTATCAATCTAAAAGATGAATTTGGTGTGATTAATCTGAAAGAATGCAATAGTGTGTGTCATCTCAGCAATAGCCTATTTATGCATCTGGGCGCTTTTCTGTATATTACGATTATATTGCTGAGTCTATTTCGTCGTAAGAATTTCTTTTTAGAATTCGAAACGCGTTTAAATGAAATAGATGCCATAACGCAAAAATGTCGCAAGGTGGCCGAAATGGATAAAAATCGGACTACGCTCTCCAAGCACAGCATAACCTATCACTTCACCTGGGTCTTTGTGCTGCTGCTGTTCATTGCTGTGCTCTACTACGATATACATAATATGTACAGGTAGGTATATAAGGTTTTGGGTCAAAATAGTTTGTAGTAAGCCAACTTTTGTTATATTTTGCAGCGTTTTTGGCAATATGGCACTTGTGCCGCTTATGGTAAGCGCATTCCCTTATCTGGCTGGCAGCATTACTCAGGGGGAATTCATCTATCATGTTTCTGTCATATCGGATCGTTTTGCTCAAATTAACACGCTTTTCGACAAAATTAACCAAGAGGCGCGTCACAAGCACTCACCACTGACCGTGTTTGATATAGAGAGTGAGGGTAAGAAGCAGGAGGGTGCGACGGATAAAATGCCCTTGCCAAAGGAGAAAAAGTTGGCCGATGAAATGAAACGTCAAATGGATAGTCAGGCACGACAAAAGGAGGACCAAGAAACGGATTCAAGTGAGGAAGAAGATGAGGATTTTGATTATGAGGATACCACTACGGCTGAGAATACAGGGTGAGTTTTAAATGCTTGTTATGGACAAGTGCAATGACACTGGATATGTTTGGTTTAGTTTCTTGGAGTAAGTCTACTTGAAGTAATGGGCACATAACACTAGGTTCGAAAATAGACTTAAAAATGTCATGGGCTTTAAAGATTTAGAAAATTCGTTGGTTTCAAATGCACAGTAAAGATAACAAGTGAATCCATTAAAAAAAAAACAGCGATTTTAAATTACCGGAAAAAATTGGTAGAGCCAAGAGAATATTTTTTAACCCTAGTGTAATTTTAAGAGCAATTTTCTTATATATACCTGATTAGAAAGGTTTCACGTTGCTGAATGCGTTTTCTTGGCATTAGTCGTAGGCCCATCAGATTTAAAAAATTATTTTTAATTTATTCCCAAAAGATCTAAAATAAGAAAATACTGACCTTAATTGGTCCCAACCGGAAATACGGTTTGTGGCATTAACGATTTAATTCAACTTTTTTTTCAAATTCGCAATGTTCCAAAACAAGTGCTTGACAAAAAAAAATCTGTTTTGACGATATTCATTTAGAAGCTTAAATTACAGAACTCTTTCGTTCTTTAAAAACTACGCAATTCACTTTTATAAATTAGTTAAGTCGTTTTAAAGCGTTTTTTATCGACTGTAGGAAAAATGTTGAAAACTTTAAAAGAATATACCCTGCCTTCCTAAACGAAAAAGCCGAAAACCTGCGCTGAAGATCAAAAAATCGAAGAAACGCTAACTGAAGCATAAATGATGAATAATTGCAGCAATTCACTCCGAAAAATCACACACGTTTTCAAAAAAAAAAAAAAAAAACTGAAATAATAGAAAAAAAATTTTCACATTCTTTTTGGGCATGTATACTTAAAAAAATTATCGAGATCTGACAATCCGACAATCTATGTTTCTTGCAAAATATAGATATAAGAAATTAAATCTTATTAAAAATTTTTTTTTGATTTAATAACTATAAAATTCTGTTTTTTGGAGCGTAGACTAATGGAACAAATGAAATATTATAAAAATACCAAGCTTGGTCACTCGACCGTGGGGAGGGGGATCTAGGTTTTTGTCAAACATAAAACAAAAATCGTTGAAAATTTTGAATGGAAAAAAAATTTAAGTAGTTTTTGAGTGTTATAATATCTTGTTGGGGTTTTTATAATCTCAGTGTTTCAAAATCACATGAAAAGTTCATACCAATTTTTTTGGTGGCCTTTGCTAAAGAACATATGGGGTAAATTGTACATTAGTGACAAATTTTTCTAAGGCTTTATTGGGAGCTGGGCTCGAAAGACCAGGTCTTTACATTGCATTAGACTGCCGCTCTCAGGTTTTGCTTGATTTCCGTCAAACATCGTTTTTAATTGAAATAAGTACAAATGATTTTTTAAAAGTTCTTTATTTTTGAGAGGATAAGGTGTTGTTACTGTTGTTGTGGTTCCAATGTTTGTCGGTGTCGAGGGGGAAACGTAAACACAATCGATATTATTTATAATTACGTAGTCAATAATATTCTATAGGGAAATTACCTTTTGTTTTTTTTTTTTTAACTGATTGGTTCTAGGGAAAAGCCGAACTTATTTTTTTTTTAATTTTATGGGGGTCTTGCCATATACTACGGTTGATCACCGTGGGGTGGGAGGGTGCGTAAAAAGTGCAAAAATTCGGTCACTTAGTACGGGTACGGTCCCTTATAAAGTATATATAAATAAAAAAAGCTATTCCGATTTTCACTTTTCTTCAACGAAATTTCAAAATGAATTTGTACAAGCATCCTCGAATTTCCATTTTTATTCTGGAGTTATCTTTTGATTATAAATTATTTTATAGTTCACAAGCCGGCAGCGATTATATTTATGTGAAAAGTGACTTTTTTTTATTAATCACAAGAGATGCACATACCTATATTAAAAAATTAATTATACAATGACATTCCTATAAAATTTGTAAATTTTCAATAACTAAAAATTACTTTTAAAGGAATACTAGTAAATCCAAATTTTGTTGTTTCAAGCTAATTTTGGTGAAGTTAAATTTCGAAAAATTCACTTTCACTAAATTTTGGTGAAATGGAGAGTTATTTTCAATAAAATAAATGTTATTTTTTGTGTAGCGAATAATTTTTCATCAATATTGGATTATAATCTAATTTGTATCGGTTGATTGCCAATAAAAAAATATATATAAAAAAAAATACTTTTTAAGGAAATCCAAATTTTGTTGTTTCAAGCTAATTTTGGTGAAGGTAAATTTCGAAAAATTCACTTTCACAAAATTTTTGGGTGAAATGGAGAGCCATAAAATGCTTAAATGTATTTTTTTTTAAAACATATAACATCTATTACATATAAATTTTAAAGGCATATATCTTCGCTACAATATTTTCACAAAAAATCGCAGTATACCACTTTAAGCCATTAAGTTTTGATATTCATTCAACCAATAACTATATTTTCCAACCATTTACAGCACCAGCTCAGAGTCCAATCTACCGGATCTATTCAAGCTACATGATAAAATCCTTTCACTGAGTGTTATAACCAACGCAGAATTCGGACCACAATGTGTACCCTATATGGCTGCCTGTTTCGTAGTCAGCATTTTTGGTATTTTCCTGGAAACCAAAGTCAATTTCATTGTCAGCGGCAAAAGCAGCATACTGGACTATGTCACCTACATGTTTGTAATCTGGAGCTTTACCACGATGGTTGTGGCCTACATTGTGCTCAGGCTGTGCTGCAATACCAACAACCATTCCAAACAATCGGCCATGATTGTCCATGAGATTATGCAGAAGAAACCAGCTTTCATGTTGAGCAATGATTTGTTTTATAACAAAATGAAATCGTTTACATTGCAATTCTTGCATTGGGAAGGATACTTTCAATTTAATGGCATCGGATTGTTTGCACTGGATTATACTTTTATATTTTCGGTAAGTGAGATGGAGTTAGTCAGTAGACAAAAATGCTTTAGAGAGGTGGAGGGTGCCGACTGTGGCATGCGCTGTAAGTAATCTGGTGATGAAAAGAATCTAGTTATTTTTTAGCTGTTTGTCACAAGAGGATTAGGGTTTAAATTGGGATGAAAATGCAGTACTTTTTGTGAGCGAATATATTTGTATTGATCCCACTGCTGAGCAAGATAAAGTTTTAATATCTCAAAATAAAATTAAATCTCTATCTTAAAAAATGCAACCTAAAAAAAATGTGATACAGTCGAGGTGCTGCCCAACAGTGTAATACCCTGTAGCTTTTTTTCCGAAAAAAATTTTATTTCTGAACTTGAAAATTGGAAAATTATATATTTTGGTGTAAACGATATTTATACCTTCAAGTTCCGTAAATTTTTACCGATTTTGATGAGAATTGAAAGTTACGTTAAAGAAGTATGTGGGGATACGTTGAGGAGTGTTGGAGAAAAAAAGGGGTGGCTTAAAACCGAGAAACTGTACTACGGGGGAACGGGGAAAGATATTGACATGATTCAACAAACTTCATCTTCTGAGGAAATATGCGCACCAGCTGGTAAGTTTCGTAGCTCTTATAGTCTCCGAAATCTAGGCGTTTATACAGATGGACGGACAGACAGCCGGATGGACAGACGGACATGGCTCAATCGCTACCCGATGTTAGGATAAGCATTTTGGTATAAAGGACTTGGGGTCTGCCACACCCCCTTCTGTCCGTTACATACATTGCACAAATCTAGTATACCCTTTGTACCTATAGGTACAGGGTATAATAACAAAAATAAACCATAGGGTACCTTATCAAAATACAATCGTATAATGAAATTAAGAGTCTCAAATTAACTATTGAACCAGATTTCCTCAAATATGGCGCAATCTGCCTCTGCAAATTACAGAAATTTTTAAGTATCAGATTAAGATATTCCCTAGTCTTGGTTCATGTTTATTCCTTTAAAGCTACACTTTTGTCTTACTTTATATTTCAAGCTAATAAGTTTCTTAAGATAGTATTCTAAGAATACTTTTCAATTCATTTTGAGTTTGCGGAGTCGCTTTGATAGACTCTGGTATATATTTTCCTAAGTTATCTCAGATTGTAGATTTAGATTTAACTCAATATCGTGTAGACAGTTAAAAAGCATTAATCTTTTATTTAGCTCTATATAAAAGTCCCTCTGATTATAATTATTGGCATATTGGCAAAGGAATTATTTTTTTAAGAATTTTAAAGTACTAAAGTACACTGATAAAAAAACAGTCTTAAAATCAGATTTTTGGTAATAAAATCGTAACCAAATATCATTTGCAGAATGCCCATATTTCATCTGTTTTTTTAATCTGGATTTTGATAGTATATTTTCTATTTTATTTTATTTATATATCAAGATAGGAACCTACGTCTCGAAAAAGTCCAAAATAGCGAATGGAAGGACTGATCTTAATTTCCAAAAATCCTTAAGATAAGAAAGTTAGAGATTGAAATTAGCTTGGAACTAGTCTAAAACTGCGACCAAAATATTTTTTTTTGGATTTTTGACTATCTTGAAAAAAGATTTTTGTAGTTCAATTAGAATAGTAAAATTTTATTTTATTTGTTTAGAAGTGGAAATGTAAAAAGCTTGAAAGTCTTAATTTAATATTTTTTTTTTTCTTTTTAATCGCAGACATTCAATTTAAGCATTTAGTCTTATTCAAATTTAACCCCAAGATTTTTAATATTGTATTAAAAATGGTTGGTCTTATTTTTTTGTTTTGTTATAAGTTTCATAATTTTTTTCTTTAATTAAGGCTGTTTTATTTTTTTATTTTACGAAATTCTGTTTAATTTGAGGAACTTATCGTTTTTTTTTTAAGAATTGAAGGGTGTTGATTATTTTATTTTGAAGTTATAGGCTGTGCTACGAAAAACTAATATTTTGTGCAGAGACAACAAAAATGTGAGATTAGGAGCACGCAAAAACGAAAACGAATAAAATTGTTCGATTTCGATTTTCGTTTTCCGGAGCACGGCTATTTTTTTTTTTTGTTTAGTATATCTGTTATCACCCATAGATAATGTAAGGGTCGTAGAACCGTGGATTGGCATTTTAATTTTTGTAGCTTTTCTTATGAGATACTTCCCTGAAAATTTTAATTGGTCCTTCTGTACATAAAGTATTTACTTTAAACGATATTTCAGTATATTAGAGACGGAGACGGTTTTGAAGAGATTATATTGATAGTCCTTATAAGCAAAACCTTTGCAGAATTTAACTAATTTTCAACGGAGTAGAAGATTTCTGTATTGTTTTTCATGACTCTGAGTGAAAGGGAATTGTATGGGCTAAATTAGTAGTCTCCGGTAATCGGGTAATCTTTCGAAACACTCATCGGAGTTCAGGAATAAAGTAATCGGAAGAAAGTGGGAGTCATAGATAATCACCACCTAGCCCTGCTTTTCTTTCAATTCAAAACAAAAGATTGGATAATACTTGTAAAAAAACTAGAATATAAAGAGAACAAAATTTCCATCCAAGTTATTAATAAAAGCCTTTTATTTTTATTTTTTAGACCGTCAGTGCTGCCACATCATATTTAATAGTGCTGCTGCAATTTGACATGACTTCAATATTGCGCAACGAGGGCTTAATCACATAAAATGGCAAAATGTCAGCCATCAATTCATTGAGCACTTTGACTCTTTAATGCACTGGAAAATTAAAATACAAAAAAGAGACTACAAAATATAGAAGCTTCGTTAATTGCATCAAGGACTATGGCGGCTGTTGCCAACACTACGTTGGAACTCAATTCAATTTTATGAAATGTCAATTGGAACACGATTTGCACAGTCTGGCAACCTCCTGCACACAAACACATACACACACAAGGAACTTGCCCCTTGGTTTGATTTTGCGGCTGTCAAGCGGAAAAGCAGCGTTTTAGTGGAAATTGTTAAAGTAGCGAAAAGTGGAAGCAACAGATGAGAGCAGAACGGGAGGAAAGGTGGCAAGCAAAGTCACAACTTGGCTTAATTTCCGGTTGCAATTAAGTTGGCTCAACGGAAATTTATGCAACATTTTTACTACTTACTTTAAGCACTGAAATGCACTTAAAAATTTAAATACACAATTTTTTATTGGAATTTTTTTTACTTAACATTTAATCATCTCTATTATGGGAGTCGTTGTCGGTTATAAAAAAGATGACAATGCCAATTTGGTATTATGTGACACGTCCTTGAGATTTAAATGAGGGCATGCGGCTTCTGATCGTAATACCAAAAAAAAAATTGTAGACAATGATGATTTTAGTGATTTTAAGACGCGGAACCTAGTACGAATATACGTACTTCTGTATAATATTGAACATTGGAAACTATGTCAAGTTCTTTTTCGAGTCTTATCGTTTAAAACTATATATTAATTTTTTTTTATCGTTTATCAGTGTAATTTAATAAAAATCTTATATTGAATATAATCCATTATTATACTAACTTTCAATTTATCGATAACTTGACAACAAATCGGAGTTTCGGTACAAAAGAGTGTTCGAGGTGAACACCAGCTAGGAACCAACTCACAATCAAGAACATCGCATCACAAATATTGATCGTCAAGAATTTTCAAATATTCTAACTTTTAATTTATCGATAACTTCACAAAAAATCTGAGTTCGATATTCTTTACCTTAAGCCGCGAAATATGTATACTTTTGAACATTGAAATCTATGTCAAGTTCTTTTCCGAGTCTTATCGTGTAAAACTATACTACAGATGAAAAGAAGCTACCTAACTTTCAATATATCGATAAATTGACGAAAAATCTGAGTTTCGGTACAAAAGAGTTTTCTAGGTTAAAACCAGCTAGGAACCAGCTCGATATCAAAAACATCGATTTTTAAAGCGTCCCAAATCATCAAGAATTTTTAAAAATTCTAGTTTTAATTTATCGATAACTTCACCAAAAATCGGAGTTTGATATTCTATACCTTGAGACGCGGAATATGTATACTTTTAAACATTGAAGTCTACGTTCAAGTATAGACAAAAAAAACCTCACTAACTTGTTTATCGATAACTTTCAAAGACTTCTCGAGATAAAAACCAGATAGAACCTCTAGCGACTATGCTAAAATTGTCTCAATCCAAAACATAGGTTTTTAAAGAGTTTTAAAGAGCTTCACAAATATCTATCCGAAAAATCTCTAAAATTTCACTAGAATTCTACTTCTCGGCGACAACGACAGACTTTTGCGATGATTTCAAAACCTTTATTAAATTTGCTCGTAGGGTTGTCATGTTAACTCATGTGTACGGGGGTATCAATATTCAAATTTATTTTGTAGAAATGGCAAGCAAAAAGTTGCAAAATATGCTAAAGTTATCGCGTTAAGGGGTAACACCAATGTGTAGCATGGTTTTTAAGGTAATTTTTCGATTTTTTTTTTTCAAAGAAACTTTGTTTTTTACGCAAAGTCCAAATAGGGGACGATGTTATAGGTATTTTGAGCTACAAAAATTAATTTTTCCAAAGTAATAAAAAACAAAATGGCGCATATAGATAGCTACGAGTACATGACTAATTTTCGGATAGGCCTCCATGGCTGTAGCTTTTTGACGTCGCCATTGATCTGAAACATAAAGAAATTTGTTTCCTCTTAATCTATGGACCAAAAGCAAGTGAACCACGTAGGGGTTTTCAAAAATATCAATTTATAAAAAAAAATGTTATAAGATAGGAAAAAACCCTTTTTTTTCGTCAAAAAAAATCATGAAAAATGAGTTGTAAAATAAAAAGCTTTTAGTATGGTTCGCTAGAAAATTATGTTATAAAGATTGTGTCAAAATTTCAAATCGATCGGATAAAAATTGACTTAGTATTAGTGAAGCCATTCGAAAAAAAAGTGGTTTCGAGAAAAACGTGTTTAAAGTTTTAAAATTAGCCCGACCGGTGACTATGAGGCGCTTATAAGCGGGGGAAAATTTGTTTTTTCGGGACATCGTTTCCAGCATAGGCGTCACCAATTTAGCTAAAAAATCGAAAATCGATCTAAAATCAATCGAATAAATTAGCTTTCGTAAATCACTCTTAAAAATCGTATTATTAAATACGTGTACAAATGTATTAAAATCGAATTTGAAGAGTGGCAACTCTTTTTTACCATTCTCGTAAAATCGTAAACATTCGGAAACAACTGTCCAAAAAATAAAATCTATAAAAGTTTTTTATCACCTATCGATTTTACTAAAGACTTACAAAAAATCGAAGCCAAAATCTCTGGAAATTTCTGCCTCACCCCAGATATTATTAGTGAGTTCTGATTAGTTAGGGAAGTTATAATATCGACAATTATGAGTTCTGATAAGATAAGGAAGTTATAATATCGAATATTTATAAAATCGCATTTCTATTTATCAAAATTAACCTTTGCCTCTTCAATGTAGTGAATTTCAAATATAAACAACTTTTTGTGTCCAAATATCTCAGCCAGGTTGTGTACATTGCTGAGGACTTCCATAGTACAGATTTCCCAAACTGACAGCTCATAAAGGACAGCGACACTGACAACGTCTCCCATAACAGGTGTGAATATGTATCCTAACACTCAATTAATTTCTACATTATATTGAAAACGTGTCAAATAAAATTGATTCTCTGCAATTTATACGTATGTGTATGTAATTTTGGTGGGTTTATTTTAGCCAGACAAACTGATACTTATATTACATGCAACCAACACGTTACAATGTCCTGGACTACACTCTACTCCTGCCCTGCTGCATGCACCATAAATCAATATGGCCAGCTCGTTTGCACACATGTCATACACACGTACGCATAGATAGAGCGGGAGAGAGGGCACTCCACAAGGACAGGCCAACATGGTTCGTTAGCAACAAGAGTCGCCGCCCCACACTATTTACAAACAACGTCATCTGTTGCACGATGTGTGGTGCAACATGCCACATGCCCCACAGCTGGTATTTTGCAAAATAAAAATAAATAAATAAGTTGCAGGCAAAGTGACCACGACGCACAACAACAACAGCAACAATATAAGCCACGTTGAAGAGAAATGTCAGGGCGCTTTTAAGAGTTCACCTGAAACAACAACAAAAACAACATGGCTACCATTGACCATTATAAAATAGAAGCTCTCAAAATACCAACAGGTTGTAGTTAATTTTAATTTTTTTTAGGGGATCTAGAGAAGTTACAGAGTGTTTATATAAAATTTACATAAGTTAGTTAGTAAGCGTAAATTAGATTTTAAAATTTAGGTGATATGGTACGAATACGTAAAGGTGTTGCCCGAGGACTTGCAGAAGCTTCTCGTACAAATATGGCAAATGAAATGTGATGCAGTGGAGACAGCGTCCTTACTACCGAAAAAAAATATATAAGCCCAACGTTATGTTAAGCACCATGCATTCTTCTGCACAGAACTAGTATAACCTTGACACTCTGCGTGCAGTGTATACAAATAGCCGAACTACTATGGCAGCATTATAGCAGGCATAATTACGCGGAAATGGCCTTGAAAATAAACTGTCCAGCAATAAATATTTTTTTTAAATTTTTTATTGCAGTCAACTGGTTCCAATACGTACTATTTTCATATTCGCATTAAAAAAAAACGTTTTTCAAGGAACAAAAAATGGTTCAGCTGAATGAAAAAGCCTTCGCTGTAACTAAAAGTCGCACTAAGATAGTGCCCCTAATGACGTCAGTGTTATTTAATTTTTTGACTTTTAAATTAGGAATTCTTTTCATAGATTATTTACTTGGCGGATTCGTTAATAAAAGCACGCATCACTATTGCACAAAATTACAGTCAATATAAGGCCACATTGCGTATACGTAATTTTTAATGGGAAGTCTCTTAATATACAACGGCACACTCGAAATTTTTCAAAAAAATATTGTTTTTATATTCAAGATTTACTATTGTATAGTTTTCTAATAGTAATACACATACAATACACTGCGCGAAAAAAGGTTAAAGCCCCTTGCATTTTTCAATAAAACTCGAAAAATTTCATATATTTTTGGATGACTTCTTACATATTTATTAAGTAACTATTTTAACGTGTATAAAAAATAAATTTTTTTTTTTTATTTTATTTAAACAATTTTTATAGGTTTTACAGTTGAAATAGTAATATATATATTAATTTAAATAAAAGTTATATCGTTGTCGTTGAAGAACATATTTCTCGTAAAAGTGAATAATTTTTCAATTTTTAACACATTTAACACAGAATTTCTATTCTTACAATATTGCACAAATTTATTATATGGGGTATTCACGCTTGCTAATGAGTTGAGGAGTTGAAAACTTGGTTAGCTTATGGTTGGAATTTTTGAGTCTGTACTTCTTCTTTCCTAATTTTGTAAATTTTAAATTTGGTAAGTTGGCACCCTACTCCGCTTAGGTGTTGTAAAATTCACAAGACTTACTCTTTTAATTGCGTCAATTTAATTTAATTTAATTACTTTTATTCAACGACTAAGGTAATCCTTGCTTTTTGCATCACAAAATGGCTAAAAATTCCGATTGTTGCAGCGTAGAAAATGCTGCAAACAGAAAATTTTGCAACACTTTTTCAACAAATCGACAGTTAAAAAATAGCATAGAGTCTGGGATAAAAGTTGAAACTCTATTTTGTCGTTGCAAAAGTCCTCAACTTTTCAACTCCGCGGCAAGAGTGAATACCCTAGCAATTTTTTAATTTTTTTTTTTTACATTCTTAAATTCTTGTACCAGATCGACTAGGGTCTAGACACAAAAAAAAGATGTGTTTAAATTAATGGAGATTAACCATTATGTAAAAAATTATAGCATAAAAAAATATTTATCAATATTAAAAAAAACTGTTTTAAAAATAACCAATAGCTCACTCACAATTAAATTTAAAGTGAAAAGCTTTTTTTAAATTAAAGGCCCATACGCAGTTCGAAAAATTTCCCACGGAATGACAAAACTTCATATAAAAAATTCCCATTTGGGATATCCCACTGCGTTTAAAAACTTAATTTATAAATAAATCATATTAATGGGTATGCAATTAAATCAAAGAATTTGTATTGAATATACTAGTTTACGTTGTCCCTGCTGCTTTGGTCTTCCAGGCATAATACAGGATTATAAAAACAAAAACTTTACTATACAATTTGAAAAACTCGACAACCCAGTTGAGAAAAGCTCAGTTGGTCAACACACTACAGGTGTCTGTCAGTGAGAGGAAGTACAACGTAAGAAAAATATTCACAGAGCACCCCACAAGTGTGGTGAATTTATAGGGCGCCACTGACACAGTCTCACCACACGCGGCAAATATCCTTGAAAGCACACACACAAACACGTGTGTGTGTGTGTGTGCGGGTGGACTACCTCGGGCAAGCCAACATAAATTGTGCGAGGGCTTTTGGTAACTTTCATCTTACGGACGAAATCAAATCAACTGATAACAAACGAAGCCAACATGCGTGAGTGCCAAAGGCACAAAAAGAGCGCAACAAGAGCGTAAAAGAGCGCGTAACGAAGTCAAAACACGAGCCGAAGCCGCAACACGAGACAAAGTCGTGCACACACTTTGAACTTTTCAAGCTGCAGCCCAAAGGATAAGCGAACAGTTCGTGCCGGAGTTGCAAGTGCGTTGGTTGTGCTCTACTCCAAAAAAAAAAATAAATATATAGCAAAGAAACAGTCGGAAAACGTTATAAACGATGTAAATTATGTGAAAAAAATTCAAAACTGTGTGAGTGGGTGTATGGCAAATTGTGCGGGCGTAGCAAATCCTATCAAGTGCTTAAAATTTTATAATATACGATAAAAAAAACAAATAAATAAATAAATTATGAAATATTTCAATAAATAGAGCCCAAAATGGTCTAACTGAACATGCACAGTTATCAATGGCGAAATTTACTGTTAAATAACAAGCGTGGGCGTGCTGAAACCGTTAACAAGCGAAAGCTGCAGATTTTACTTACAGGTTGTTTTTGTTGCCGTTGTTGTTATTGTTGTCTCTGTGTTGGCCATGAAAATGAAAGCGTAGCTATAGATACACTTTAGTACGAGAGACTAGTCCGTGGCATTCACGAATTGTTAGTACGCTAATTATCCATAGGCCATATATTAGAGACTGGTCAATTTCGATTATTTGAATCACACCTGTCTGACTGTCCTGACCTGATAGTAAGTAACATTAGGTAACAAAATTTGCTAACAGCAATCAGAAACTAGAGACTATACTAACTATGCATAGGCGATGTTTTGGAAATGGCGTAGTTTTTATTAATCAAATCTGTCTTCAGAAAAAAAAAAGTAAATCGAGGTAACAAAATAAAAAGAATATTTTTATCAAGTAAAAAATATTATAGACGGAGTTGTATATAACAAAAGATAGGATTGTACGTTATAAAAATTTCTTGACTTCAATCATCTAACTTGAGAAATAGTAGAATTTTTATAAGAAAAGAAAGAAAAAGAAGGAATTTAATACAGTTGAACTTTCTTATAACGAACTGCTTAACAACAAATTTTTTCGTATTACGTTTTTTTTTTCAAGTACGTATTTTCGTCTCCAAATTTCTGTATAAAAATTTTCTATATAAAGGACCATACGCAGTTCGAAAAATTTCGCACGAAATGACAAAACTTCGTATAAAAAAAATAAATCCCATTTGGGATATCCCAATCTCCCCGGGAGTTATCTCAGGGGCCCGGTGTAATTACTGTCGTACTTACAGAACACAATGATTCAAGCTAAACGTGCAATAAAGGGGCCGGTACATTTTCACCCCCGGGCCCGGATTTTCTCTCTACGGCCCTGCTGACACTGTTACCGTAGTCACCCTAGACGTATACTTATTTTTGTGCAATATTAACAAGTACGATTTTATATAAATGATTATTTAGGATAGACAAAATCAAATAATAAAAAAATAAACGGACAAAAAAATATTTACCAAATATTACAAAAAAAATAATAATCAAATTAAATAGAATAAAAAGACGAAAAAATTAGTTTTGCTAAGAAATAAAAATTAAACAAATAAATAAATAAATAAAAAAATCGGATTCAGCTGCCCAAAGTCCATAAGGGGTGCCTCTGTCACATGTAAAGTTTACACCACTTTTTTTTGTGAGCCTGTGAGTTATAACAAAAAAATGTTCTGTTCCAGCCAGAACTGCTTTCCCAATCTTTAAACTAATTTGAGATCCATTCATTCATTATGGGTACTAAATAAAATCATGTCAATGTTTTTTAGTTTAAGCGAACTCCGCTTGTCGCTCACTAGATTGCCAGTCTTGCTAAACTTTAAAAAGTATTACGTTTCAGTAATTCAACGGGCATAGCTTGCATCTAAGTTTTCGACATTAAAATATGGTCGAAGCGCCAAAATTCAGTCAATCCTACTATTTCGAAACTTTTGAATGCCGTTGATTGCCTATATTTTGTCCGTAATGGGATTCGTTCGATAATCGAAATAAAATTATCGAGAATCGGAAAAAAATAAAAAATATCGATGCATCGATGTTACTTCCAGCAATAATGCATAGCATTGGGTTGAGGATTGCGAATAAAAAATTAAAAATATTTTTTTTTGCAATATTTCTTTAAAAAAAAAAAAACGGTATCAAACGGTATTGGGTAACACTTCTTCAGTTCAGATTATAATATTCCCTTTCGATCTTCTTGCTACAGTTCGTTAGGTTTTTCCAAAGCGTAGCTCAGCGCTGGCAAGTGACCCTCTACAAAAAAAAAAAAAGGCTCAACACTAAGATACAACACACACATAGCGTACTGAAGCATAGCGTCTCTGTATGCGTAGGCGTGTGCTTTTGTTTGTGCGCGTGTGAACTTCCTGTTTAAGTTGTGTATTTGGTCGCCATTTTAACTCAATGCTGTCTCGATCACGTTTTTATACGAAGCCTTCGCCCATTTTGTTATTTTTATTGCTGTTGTTGTAATTGCCGCCATGGCTTTACTTATTTAATATGTGCGACCATAAAATATATTGTAATTAACTTGGAGCTGTCAGCAAGAAAACAACAATTTATTTGCCTTCTTCTTCTTCATCTTTGGGCTGCCTTATAAAGCAACAGGTTTTAATTGTAGCAGCAGCATCCAATTAAGTTTTAAGCGTCCCTAAAATTTCCAGCTAATAAATAATCATAAAAACCAAAAATGTAGAAATTTTTCGCAACCATTGCCACCGCCAAAGGCAGCTAAAAATGTAACCAAATTTCTTAGCAAACTTTTTGTTTAAAGTTAGCCAAGTTTCTGTTTCATTTGTGATTAAGCATAAACTTTGACTACTCCTGTGCGCATTTATTTTTGATAGCGATTGTATAATCTTGGCAGGATTTGGCTGCTGCCCAGTACTACTAATTGAAAGTTTCCAACAAAACAGGCAAATTGCACTGGCATTGATAAGAAAATGCATAGAAATTTACAAAAACTTTTGACAAATCCCCCCTAGAAGCTGCCTTGGTTAGTTCACTGTAAAGGCAGCTACTTTGCTGTGGTTCTTGCACTTTTGGTTGAAACTTAGTTGTTGTAAACTAAACTTTGTTCATAAATAAATAAGCAGCTTGGCAGCATTATTTTATGAAGATTTTAAGTTGACTTTAATTCATAGCTCACAGCAGCTTTTCTCCAAAAACCAACTTTAATTATTAAGAGATAAGTAATTAGTAAAATGTCAAAATTATGTTATAGCGTACTTTTAAGTTTTGCAAACAAATTTGTAGTCTTTTGGACTGAAAAATGAAATCGTTATGAAAATTGTAACAACTTGTCCTATGAACATCGTCCCAAATGTACACAAATGAACCATTCACACAATAGAAGCTTTAACCCTCAGTCGGACACCTGGGTCTGGCCAGACCTATTTCGTTTTTGACCGTTAATTTAAAGTATTTCTAATTTAGATATCGACTTGCGCTTCCAGGTAGCTTCCTAAAATTTTATTGGCTATCGATCCATGTATAGTAGAAAAATCAAAAAGTCCTTAAAACGAACGAAAAAAAGGATTTAAAAAAGTTTACCCTCGGACGGACACATGATGCCTGGCTGGACCCCTATATATTTTGTATGGAAGTACATGAAATTTGATCAATATCGTCCGCTCATCGTGCGTTTTTTCAATATTTTATATTATGTATGGGCTTATACTGCCATGTATGTTCACTTATCACACAGATCCTGCATTATATTTCATAATAAAATACATTTAAATCCCTTTACTTTCGTTCGAACAACATTAAATTTAATCAGAATAATCAAAAAAAAAAAAAGTGCTTTTTTTTCCAAATTCAAATTTTTTTCGAATATTTATTTCCTCAGGCAAGTAGCTCAACATATGCCAAATCGATACAGAATGGTGATTGTTTAAGAACATATACCTCGTTGGTATAAAATTAAGCCGAAACATGAGGTATATTCCCATATAAATGTATGTAAATACATAGGGGTCCAGCCAGGCATCATGTGTCCGTCCAAAGGGTTAAAAAAATGTGTCCGACGAAGGGTTAAATTAGAGAATTTTTCTTAGGCACTGCAAAATAATAAAAATGTCTTCGGTTTGCGGGAATAGTTTTATTTCAGTTGTTTCAAAAACCAAGTCTTTTTACAGCTTTTCTGCTAAGTTGTTGCATTAATTTTTTGGGATATGTGTTTCCATATCTATAATGCCGAATTATTCAGTCTTTAATTTTTTATTCAGCCCATAAGAGATCAAGTTTCAATTATAATTCTGTTTGTGTTTTTTTTTTTTTTTTATTTTAAGTGTTTTAATTATCTCATTCAGCGATAAATTATAGATTGGTAGCTGCTTAACTCTAAATTAATTTAATTTAATTTACAATTTGCCGAAATAATATAAAAATATTGCTTAAAGCTAGCTTAACATATTGAATCAGAGTTTAGATATTTTATCTTTACAACTGAGAATTTAAGAGAATAAATTTATAAATATAAAGGAACGAAAATTTAATGCGAAGAAAAACAATGGCAAGCAAAAAAAACCTTAATTATTATGGAAAAAAAAAGTTAAAAGACTTATAAATTAAGCAGATAATTAACTGAAGCTAGTGCCCGTCAGCACGAAACTTGTGCGATATGTGATTTTTTTTTAGCGAAATTGTTGATAGCGCGAGAAATAAGTTCATCAATTTTTTTAATATTAGATTCCTCATGCAGTCTATTAAGAATCATTTTTAATATTTTATTCTGGGAAGTTTGAATTTTTTGTACTTTAAATTAAAATACTCAAAAAGACACAAATGCTTAATGAATGTTGTGAGAAAATTAATCGTAAAAAACCCATTAATCTGAGGATTTTAAGAGATAAGAGATTCCCATAATGAAAAGATTTAGTATTTGCCATTAAAGTTTTTTTTTTATAAAAATACCTTGCCAACTCAGTCTCGTTCGAAAAATCCAAGCTTTTTAAAGCAGTAGGGCTTAATTTAAATCGAACCACGATCAAAAATTTGTCACACTTTAAACAGAACAATTTATTTTCGATAATTCAATATTTTTCTTTAATACAAGCATTTTGCAAGCAAATGCAGATGTGCCCGACTAATGACGAGTCTTGAGCAACCGTAACTACGATGCAGAAATGCAGAAGGGCCAGACTTACGAGGCGTCTTTAGCAATACTAAATACGATGCAGAAATGCAGAAGTGCCAGACTAACAACGTGAGCAACAATAACACTAGTTTACACGAAAAATGAACCTACGTAAAAAAGTGTTTTTTAGGGTAATTTTGAGTCCCAAAACACGAATATTACATTCATTTTTTAAATTTAAGCACTGTTTTCGAAATTTTTTCGAAAAACATTTTTTGCGCACTTTTTTCAAATATTCGTCAATATATCGTGAAAAAAAATTTTGTATCGACATGAAAGACGATTAGATCGAAAGGTATTTGATGTGCTCTTTACAGTGATATACTTAGGCCTCCCATCGCTATTTTATAAAAAAAACGGGAATTTCAAGTCACAAGAGGGGGGAGAAGCGGGAATTTCAAAATTCAAAAGCGGGAAAAAAACGGCAATTTTTTTGTTGAAAGTAAATAACGAAAAAAATTATCACAAAATAACTATTCTTGTGGTATAAAATCAGTCAATGGTAAAAAATTTTTTTCTGATGCTAAAATCTTTGTGCCACTCAATATGTTAGGTCGGTTTTGATTGCATCATAAAATTCCATGCATGTTTGGTTTGTATTGAATTTAATTACGATCATCGATTTGATTCTATCCAATGTAAGCTCAGAACGGTCGCTCTTCCAGGGACTAAATGCTTGATGAGTGAAAATGATCGCTCAGATGGTGTGTTTGTACCCATGACAAAATAAAGTTTCGAACTCGGAGTGAATTTTCCACTCTGTCTATTTTAGTTCTCTCTGGCTGCGATGCTATTCGACACTGTTACGCTAATTCTTCTCCACAAATACGTATGCATTATACGTGATGATTTCAAAATTTTTTAATAAGCAATTGAGACAAAAAATCATGCAATGTAAAAAACGGGTATAAACACGAAAAAACGGGAGCCCGGGAATTGTCTCGAAAAAACGGGAATTCCCGTTTTCCCAAGGCTCGATGGGAGGCCATATGTACAGATTAAGCAAAAATTATTGAAATTTGAAGCAAACAAAATGAAGAAAAAATTTTTAAAAATTATGTTAAGCTTTAGGCTGAAAGAGAATTCTTTTACGAACGTCTTTCATGTCGATACAAAATTTAGTTCACGAGATATTGAGGAATAACTGAAAAAAGTGCCCAAAAACATGTTTTGCGAAAAAATCTCAAAAACGGTTCTTAAGAAAAAAATCGTGTTTCTCGACCCAAAATTACCCTAAAAAACGCTTTTTTTGAAGGTTCACTCGATGACCCTAAAATTTGTTAACTAGTGTAATCAGCTGTTGACAAATGTCATATGGCATGCTTTGTTTTTGTTCGGAAAAGTTTTTAGGAAAAATACCATTTAAAAGCATAACAGATAAAGATTTGGATTTTCGCTGGTTTTCCAAAAAATTACTACTTAAGGGGTTATAAACAAAGTTGGGGCGAAAAAGTGAGCTAAGTGATTTATTAAAAAGGTTTCATGCTAATATTATTGTTGGCCCAGGCCTCGCAGCGCTTTTTTTTGCAGAGGCTTGCGGTTCCAAGGCGAACTGAAATCAAAAAAAAAAAATTATTTAAGAAAAATGTATTCTGGTGTACTTGAACGATTCGGTTTCCCAAAAAATTATTTTTTCAATACAAAAAACCACGTTGTCGGAAAAAATCGATTTTTTTGGTGGTCAAAATTTAAAAAAAAAAAATTCGCTGCAAAAAATTAAAAATTTTCGCATGAAAAATGAGTTGTTCAAGTAAAAATTTTGAAAATCGGTTGAAAAGTTTTTGAGATATCACGTTCACCACAACAGTACTTTTGAAAAAAACGCATTCCGAGATAATCGCGTTTAAAGTTTTGTGTCAACTTCATTATGGATAGGACCAGCGCGCTGCAAACGGCTGTAATTTGAAAACCAGTGATCCGATCTGGATTAAATTTTGCGCAGATATTTTCGAAAGTAGATTCTTTCAGAATATGCAACATTTTTCGAGCCCCAACTATGCATATAAAAATTTAAAAAAATTTAAAAAAAAAAAAATGGTTTTTCATACTTTTTCCAGCTGTTTAGTTTTTAATTAAACTACATGCACTAAATAATACCAAAAACCAGTATTAAATAAAAATGTGTACACACTGGTAGATATAGGCGCTGCCTACAACATAGTCTTATGCTTATGTCAAATCTAAGGGCGCTTCAAAAAATGTTGGTACCGCGGAAAATCTTCCAGTCCTCCCTCTGTCTGTAGACATGGTTGGCCATTTTTGCATCATTTCTCTCTCATATTAAAAATCCTAGGGCTTCAAAAGTTTCCTTTTTAAAAAGTCTTTGATGGGCGCTCAAATAAGTGAAAGCACATACTTTTGATTATTTCCAGATTATATTTTTCTACATAAACTTTAAAAGCTCAATTCTTAATGATCAATTTTGGGGTTCATATAGTTTCCATACTATTTATATAAATATAATGCCTAGTAAGAATAGTGATGATCTGAGAAAATTGGTGGCTCCTAAAATTGATTAAAATTGAAGAAATTGGGAATTTTTCATCTTCCTATATTTCTTTAGTGCTTAAAAGGGGTTGAAGAAAATCACTGATAACCAAGTCGATTGTCATTAGGTTCAAAGACATTGCATAATGTCTTTCTTTTGCATTCTATAAAATAAAATTTTTGCAAAAAATACACTTCAAATTATTATTAAAGATAACAGATATTTGTTTATCTTAGCTGCCTTTAAAATTTAATTTATTTTGCTTCATTTGAATGCAAATTTATAAGTGGAATGCTTAATTAAGATACCTGCCCATGAATTCAGCTTGTTTATTAATAAACATACCTTTGGTAATTGAAAATATTTCATTAAGCACAAGGAAGCCATGCTTGAGAATTTACATTGCAAAAAACGAGATGAAGAATTTATTTTACAGATGAAAAATAAAAAGATACAAAAAAGCAACAAAAAACCGCAAAAATATTTTTGTGTGCAAAAATTATACATATTTGAGCCAATAATAAACTAAATAAATACATGCCACAAATTCAATGAGCAAACAAAAGGCAAATTAACTACATCAAGGAGAAGACAGGCTACATAGCATAGAAAGACGCCCCCTAACAAGTGCTTACTTATACACACGCAAAAGCTCAACACACCCACATGCACATATACACATATGTATACATATGTATATATATAGATATATAGATAAAAAGATGCTGTCAGCATATAAGCAGCTCTTGAGTTGAAGTTTAAAATTTTTTTTATTTTTTTTTGTTAAGGCATATTTTGTGCAAAGTAAGCAAATTGAATTATAACAGGCAATAATAACAATAAAAATAAAATAAAAACAGCCAATGGCGCTAAATAAAAAATAATATATAATATATATATGTGTTTTAAGCAGAAACTAAGAGCTGAAAAAAAAGGTGCGCCTAGCGTATAAAGTGCAAAAATAACAAACGCCGCCATTGTAAAAATATATATATAAAAGGCATAATAGACAACATACCAAATACATAAACACATATATATATATCTCGTATATATATATATATATTCAATACACCCACGCGTTTTAAAGCAATAATAACATCAACAACATCTTTATAAAAAAAAAAAGCCAAAGTAAACGTCTTTGACTTTGAAGACGGCTACGCGATATCATGATTTGATTTTTGGAACAGAGGTAAGTTACGAAATACATATATACTCACATACATACATACATACATATACATGTATAGGCCATATAGGCCAATCTATATGTGCCTTAGCCAATTTTATATCAACTGTATTTTCTTGTCTGCACATAATTGAATTGAACCTTGAATTATTTACTTGATAAATTGTGATGACGCCTGTCCTGCGTGCTTTAAGATATGTACACTGAGATAAAAATAATGGCAACTTTTTGATCACGGAAATACTTTAAATTTTGTCAACGCACTTAAATGGAGTTAAAAAGTATATGAAATCGTGTTCATACCTCAGAAATATCTTCGTAACTAGATTTTTGGAGCTATTGAATGCTGAAGTTGAAATATTTTCAAGCGGATATCTGAACTAAGCTTTCGTTTTGTGCCAGAATGCAGGATTCAGAAATCTAGGACAACGTCATAATTATGGGTAGTTCCCTTGCAAATCAAAGAGGTCTTATTGTTGATACACTAAAATCTTTTAATATTCTTTTTGTTTTGGGATGCAGGATAAAAATTTGTTATAAAATTTATTTTTATTTATTTAAATATTGTAACTTAGAATTAATTCTAGGGAACAAAAGTAGTTTTAAAGCCAGAGCAACATAGGCCTTCAGGCTGGGTGGTATATAAAATTAAGTAACATATGTTCTTTTTGTATCACATAGATTAAGTTATATATACATAATTTATTTTTTTTTTTTGTTTTAGATTTGATTGATAAAATTTAATTTAGACATTAGATCTATAAAGTGGCTTATGTTTTTTTGGGAAGCGTCTGTAAGAAGTATATTTAAGGGCGGAATGTTGAAGGAGTTACAGATAGTTTGGATGTTTTGGCAGTTTTGGGTTAAATGTTCTATTGTAAGGTTGGGTAGATTGCATAAAGGACAGCTAGGTGGCGCAGTTTTATTGAAGATGTGTTCATTTGTGAGTTTTGTGTGTCCTAGTCGTAATCTTGTGTATTGTATTGCATGTCTCCTGTTTGTTGTGACTGGAATCCTGAGAGCTTTTCTAGTTGGGTTTATGAGTTTGTAATAGTGGGTGTATCCTAGCCAATGTTCTTCAAGCGCACGAGTGCATTCTGAGTTTACGAGCCTGTTTACATCTTTTTTGGTTATAGAATTGTGTAGTATTAGAGGGGCGAGTGTCGCTGCTTTTGCTGCTTTATCCGCTAGCTCGTTTCCGGAGATTCCCATGTGTCCAGGTGTCCACAAAAGCCTGATTTTCATGTGTTTGGATGAGATTATATCTCTTATTTGATTGATGGTGGGCTCATTATGGTTTATATTTTTTACAACTTTTAGCGTTGAGAGTGAGTCAGTGCATATTACGTGTTTATGTTTTGTAGTTTTTGCAGCAAACTTTACGGCACTTAGTATAGCTTCCGCTTCCGCCGTAAAAATTGATGCGTAGTGTGGAGTTATAACTGACTTAATGATTTGATTTTCCTCCGTAACGACGCTGAAAGCTGTTGTGTGCTTTGTTTTTGAACCGTCTGTAAACAAAAAGTCCCAGTCGGCCAATTCCTCTTTAATACTATTAAAGACTGCGATGTATTTCTCTTTGGGCGTGTTTTCTTTATTAAACTGGGCAAGCTGCAGGTTAATTGATTGGGCTTTGATGAACCAAGGAGGTAGCTTTAATCTATATTTTGGCTTTGGTGAAATGATGATCCCAAGTTTTGCGGCTGTGTTTAAAATTAGTTGGAGTGTGGATGCAATTTTGGTTTTTCTTTTCCGTTTAAGGCGGTTTGTTAGTGCTGCGTACAGTGTGGATCCAAACGTGTTATTTAATCTTTGAATTTGACGGCCAATTGTCCATTCGAATCTAGTTTTTAAGTCTGGGAGTCCGGATTCACCAAGAAGATTATGGATAGGCGTAGTCCTAAACGCTCCAAGGGACTGTCTAATGGCAGAATGGTAAGGAGTGGATAGTTTTTGTATGTTAGACTTGCTTGTTTTCCCGTATACACAGAGGCCGTAATCTATTTTTGGGAGAATTATTGACTTTGAGATATCTATGAGAGAGTTTGTGTTACATTTAAGCTTAAAGCTACTTAAACATTTAATTATATTTAGTCTATTATTCAGAGATAAAATCAATGTTTTAACATGTTCATTCCAATTGTATTTTTTATCAAAAACAAGTCCTAGAATTCGGAGTGACTCTTTTTTAGGTATAATTGTGTTGTTTATATTGATTTCTATATTTTTGCAATCGCGTTTTCTACATATGTGTAAGTGTGATGATTTTTCATTCGAAATTTTTGTGCCACTTATAGTGCACCATTCTTTTATTTTTTCTAATAAAGAATTAATTTCAGTCTTGTAGTTAGAATTTGGTTTAAAGATAAGGCACAAGTCATCTGCGTACATAACGTGGGTGAAAAACTTATTGGTGTTTATAATAGCGCTTAGTTTGTCAAAAGCAATTAGGAACAGCGTTACCGATAGTGGCGAGCCTTGCGGAATTCCATTATGCAATTTTTCTTCCTTAGACAGCGTGTTATTGACTTTCACCCTACACCTTCTGTTGGCTAGGTAGCTTTTCACGAAATTTATTATTTTTGGACCTAACTTCCAATTTTGTAGTTGTTGAATTATGCAGTGTACGCCGACCCTATCAAAGGCCTTTTCCATGTCCAAGGAGAGAATAGAGATGTGGTTTCGCGTAGATAGGTTATTGCAAATATATTCATCAAGCACTAAGAGAGGGTCGATTGTGCATCTTTTTGCTTTGAATGCATATTGATTTTGCGATAATAGCTTTTCTTGGTCGAGGAACCACATAATTCTTTTTGAGATAATTTTCTCAAGGAGCTTAGATACACATGACAGTAAGGATATGGGACGATATCCGTTAATGCTGCTTTTTGGTTTATTGGGTTTGCTTATAGGGATAATTGTGGCTATTTTCCATTGCTGCGGAATAATGCTAGTATCGAAAATTTTATTGTATAGTTCTGTTAATTTGTTTTTTCCTGCTTGGGGAAGTTGCTTTAAAATTTCGTAAGGAATATTATCGAAACCAGGCGTATTTCCGCGAAGGGTGCTTAGACAGCTTTCAAGTTCTAATATTGTTATTGGAGACTCTATTAATTTTGCTTTTGGTTTTGGAAAATAGTTTAAGGAATTGCCGCATAAATGTTGTTGTTTGTTCAAATTAAACGAGGCGGAGAAATTTGAATCCTTCGAGTAATCGGACCAGGTTTGGGCGAACGTATCAGCAATTTGTTTTGAATTAGTGATGTTTCCCGTGCTGGATTCAATGGCATGTATGTATGTGTTTTTCCTGACTCCTGTAATTATGTGAACTTTATCCCAAAGTGTTTTAGAGCTGGTGTTTGGACTAATATCTTTGGTAAATTCAACAAAGCTATTTTTTTGTGCTTTCTTTGCTTCAAATTTGAACTTGGCATTGGCGTGTTTATATTTCAGCATATTGATAGTGTTTGGATTTTTTCTAACTTCATTTAGGCGTTGTGTTTTTTCGTTTTTTAGGCTTTCAAGATCTTTGTTCCACCAATACACTGCTTTTTGTGGAGATCTCTGAGGGTTTGTGGTTGGTATACAACTCTTAAAAGCTTAGCTGCAGCTTGATTGGTATTGTTGGTAATTGCAATGCCGTCTACTTTATCTATAATATTGTTTTGAAATTTTAACCAATTCGCTTTATGCAATTTGTATTTGTGTTTTCTTAGAGGCATGCTGCCAAATTTATTTCCAAAAAACTTCATTACAATTGGGAAATGGTCACTTCCGTATAAATCGCCAACGACGGACCAGGAGGCATTTAGGTTGAGTGGAGCAGTGCAGAGTGATATGTCCACGTTTGTAAAGGTGTTATGAGTTGTATAGTGTGTGCTTGAACCATTATTTAAGACAATACACTGGCTATTTTGGACAAAACTAGCAACTGCGTTTCCACGTTCGTTATTGGAAGAAGATCCCCATAGGGTATGCCAAGAATTGAAGTCTCCTAGAATTAGTATTGGTTTGTTAAACGGTGCTATAAGATCGTGAAGGTCTTGCTCGGTGAAACGGTCGCTTGGCGAAATATAAAGATTTAATATTATAAAAGTAATTTCTGATTTTATTTCAGCAGCCATAGCCAATATTTTGGAGTTTAGATTATTAATTTGTTAATTAATTTGTTATAAAAATGAAAGGTAGGGTTACGAAACACCACGACTGAATTTTTGAACCGTGGCGCTTTTTAAACAAACTTTACACCCAGCCCCAACTCAAAAAAAAAAATGGCGTACGTCAAAGTCGGGCGCGGACGACTTTGGGATACCCTGTACCACTAGCCTGCAATAAAATCCGGTATGTTGCTAAAGAACACCAAAATACATTTGATACCTTCAAAAACAACACAAAACCGACGAATTTTGAACCAAAAAATTTTTTTTTTATCCATCGTGCTTGGGTATTCTAAAAAAACTCGCGAATGCCAAATTTGGTGACGATATCTTCATAAAAAAATGAATTATCCATATAAAACTTTTTGTTTTTTTCGAGGTCCTCCGAAACACCCCTATGGGAGCTAGATAATATAACCCCGATAACAAAAAAATAAAATAAACTTGTCTCCTATGGATTAATAAGGAATCTAATCTGAAAGTTTCGTTGCTCTAACTCTTACCATCTCTGAGATCTAGGCGTTCATACGGACAGACGGACATGGGTATATCGACTTCTCTAGTCACCCTGATCATACTTTAGATAACATTGGGGGGTCTCCGACGACTCCTTCTGTATGTTACATACTTTTTCGGCTTGCACAAACTTAATATAGCCTTTGTACCATACGGTACAGGGTATAAAAATTGGGTTCAGCCGTTGTGATGCCCGATAATGGGATGCTGTGCAACCCCTTATCCCGAAAATATTTAACATCTGCGCCATGTGGAATATCGATACCTTAGGCTGTATGGGACCATAATGATTTATTTTTGTTGTTGAGAATAGTCGACATTTTTATGTTTATTAGACTCTCATACGAATTTTGGCGGCGCCACCTATCATTATTTTAGCCGGCGTACATATAAGTGGAGTAACAGTTCTGATACCTCTCTTGGTCAAGATGTCTATATGTATAGATAGACGGAAGTGCTTAAGGTTAATCATTACTGCACAAGTAATGATCTTCCACGCCTTTGTCTGGATATTCAAAATTTATAATCTTCTTTAGTCAGCGTCGCTGTAGCATATTATTTTAGGGATTCTCAATAGTTTCTGGTCTGTCGGTTATCCGACAAAAAACAACGAATCGGAGCAGAGAGCCACAAAACAACGCGATGGTGCCTTGAGAATATTAGGACAACCTTCATATTACAATTAAAGGTCTTTTTATTGCACCAGCTGGCGCTCTGATGAATATCTACAGCTCCATAAAAATAAAACGCAATATGTATAGTTTACGCTTGCCCTGGCATATAATTTATTCACGCTAAAAAGTAGCGAATTTTAAAACATCCAAAAACAAAAAATAAAACTGCTAAAAGTAATTTTACTGCGACGGAGGAAAGTATTCCGATGATCTCTTAGCGTTCATATAATATGAAGGAAAGGCCTCTCCTGAGGCCAACATCTCTGGCGAAGCGCCGTAGCGATATAGCTTCTTACGCCCTGGTTCCTTTTTTGGCTTAGCAGCTGCAGCTGCCTCCAACTCATCCTGCTCCTTTTCTGTAGCTGCTGCTGGAGCAATTTTTGGCGCTAGCTCCTCCTCAGGCTGTAGCACTTGTGGCTGCATAAACTGCGGCTCTGCATAGTCCATATAGGTCCATGGCTCCGAAGTCCAGCCCGGATACATCATTGTTGACATATTCAAAGCCTGTATATAGCTTACATCCGGAATAGGTGCCACAAAGTACGCCTGTGGCGGTGCCGCGTTCTGCATGTAAAACATTTGACTATTAACTCCGGAGAAAATTGGTTGAGACGTTAACGGAAAATAAATGGTCGGCTGGTAATCGCCTTGAGGTTGACCCGAGTTCATGTTGTAATTTGGGGCCCACATATTTAATGAATTATTAAAAAAACGTAAAAAAAATTACTTTTAGAAAATATATTTGCTAACACTTTATTTTGAGACCGGAACGTTGTGTTCTGTAGAGAGTTTAGGTTTTAACTAAAAAATATATTCGAAGCAGCTACTGGCATGCATAAATCAAATTTTTTTCTTTTTGAAAAGCCTACTTGGTAAATATATTTTTATCTAGAGTGCCCATACTGGTGTATCCCTGTGTATCTTTGTGGAATCTTTATCTACCAAAGGTTTGAAGTACAGCTGCGTTAGACTATTCTATCGCCTACGCTGCTTGGTCATTAAGCAGGGACGGGGAGGGTGAGCGATTTTCAGAGTTTTAATTTTGACTGTCCAGTAAAATGTGTAATATTCAACTGCCTACTGAGATCAATACATTTTTTCGATGAATTTCCATGCTGACATCGTTGATTATGGTGACGTAGAATCCCTCTAAAAAAGTGTTCGCTTTTCGATGCATTCAGGCTTTTGGCAACTCTACAACCCAAAGTCCGAGGGACCCACTTCTACTTAAATGGTAACAAACAATTCGGAAAGTTTCCTTCCTATTCTAGTAGAGCTTCTAGGTGGATCGTCTAAGACTGAGCAACAAGTCTTGCCAAAAAAAGACTCTATTCCTATAGCAACTTGTACCTGCAGACACAGCTGCATAGTCTCACCCCCAAAAACAAATCTGCTCTGGGTTTTACCCTCTCTTCATTGCAGCTATTTAGCCCATTTTCTCAACAATACTTCTTGAGAAAATACTTCAATTGCAAAGAGGCATGCACTCTTCCAGGCTCGGAAATCCAAGTCCCAGTTGCTATGATTCTTCAAACATTTGCGAAGGACCTACAGTTTTTGGGAGTTTCTGCCCAAGGCAAAGGTTTAAAAAGTTGTATGGTGTTATACAGGGGGCTCGAATTAAGAAACTAGAAGACTTCACTATTCACCTTAGGTATTGGGAGCAGCTAAGCAGATACGGACTGTACTCTTTTTCCCAACTTAATAGGAGAACGTAAGCAAAGCAGAGAAACGTACAGTCTCCACCTCCAGCCCCGAAAGCTGGTTGCTTCTAGGCTTGTTGAGAGTCTGAAAAATCATCCACGTAAAGATGAAGACAATAATGACTTTAACAGTCATCTACGCTCCCTACTGGATCGAGATCATTTGTCGCCAAGCAGAATAGGCTTAGCTGAAGTAACCTAGGGAAATGTTTTTGCACAATTCCTGTATAGATTTTCATAAGCCAATCTAAGACTAAGATTTAATTATTTGATAGTATGGAAGGGTCTAAGAGGAGAAAGGAAAGAATTGGTGATTGACTTATCAAAAGGATCAAACTTTAATAAAAATATAAGAAAATAGTAAATTTTATTGCTAAGAAAAATTTACATAAAAGTTAGTTTAAGAACTGAAATTTGAAGATATTTCTTTTACCTAAAAACCGATTTATTGAATTAGATTTTGTAAATCGTTTGGGACACCTTTTGCTTCCGTTTAGGGACCCCCAACATTATATTTTGCTTAAAAAATAACCCATTTTGTTCTCTCAGTGTATACGAGTTTAACTCTGGCTGTGTGTGTGTGTGTGTTTTCCTTAACCGCCATTATAGACTTGTGCGCCTTTTAAGCTAGGTCCTTTCAGATCATTTTAATAAAATTAAATGGCTTAAAGACAGCCAATTTTTAAGAATGCCTATGCCCAAAAATGGTTTCTGTCTTATGTTTATGCCACGTACATTTTATAGCTATGCCCCTTTTACTTTATTTTTTATGCATTTCGATAGGTTTGCTATCGATGGAGATTTGAATGGGAATGTGAATGTTTTGTTGTTGTTCATTCACCTTTATAAAAATGCACGCACTCAAGCGAACATTTTACACTTGAGACCAAGAGCAGGAACAACAGTAACAACAGCATCGAAATAATAAAAAAAAACAACTATGCCGAACAAAGTTGAAATAAACCGAATATAATATGCCCTAACCTTATTGAATTTAATACGCCTAGTTTATTTATTTGAATTCGACTCAACTGGAAACAAGAGCTTGAATAGTTAAAAAAAATTTTTTAAACTGTATTAGCAAGTTTTACGTTGAAAACATCCGTGGGTTGTATCCAGAAAACGGAAGAGCTATCTTTATACTGATTGTACGTATCTAAGTAGATATTTGACGCAAAAATGGCCCACATCTTTAAATTTTAGAAAATGTTCGATTTTTTTGAAATTTTTTCATAATCAAAAGAATTTGAAAATTTTCACTTTATTAAATATTTTTATTTTTCTTGTAAAAGTTTTAGTTTAGATGCGTTTCAGGATTTTGGAAAAAAATTCAATTTTTTTAGAGTTATTTTTAAAATTTTTGAAAAATGGCCCAAAATTATGCCCTAACATAGAAAGTACTTCAAATTCTACTTGACGGATCTATTTAAATTTTTTTTCATTTCTTAAGCGTTTTAGATAAAATTAAAAAAAAAAAATTGTTTTTAAATAATATTTTAAGAAAATTATTGGTGCCTCTTAAAAATAAAAATGCACGAAAATTAATTTGCTTTACAAAAAATTTCAGTTTGATTAAAATTTTGATGTCATATTTAATGCAAAATTTGAAAAACTCGCAATATTTTTGTTATGGTATTTTTATAAAACTAGGGATCGCAAATAAGAGTTATGTGTTTGAAAATGTTATAGATAATTGTGCAAGCCACCATATAATATAAGTTTGAAGGAATTGTCTCAAAAAATTATAAAATATTTTTAATTTATTAAAAAAAATCAAATCTTAACCCTTATCTGTTAGTCTAAAAAATTTCAAAATAATCGTTAAACGTACATTTTTAATAAATAATAACGAAGTAATTCATATTTTTAAATTTTAATAATGTAATTGTAATAAAAATTATGTTCTAATTTTAAGTTTATAAAAGGAAAATACAAGTTATACTGCAATTTGTACTGAAAAAATTGAAAATGTTTTAAATAAATTACAAAAGACCATATAACATAATTTTCAAGGCATTATAAAAAAATATTATAAGATATTTTCAATTTATTAAAAAACTCTTATCTATTGATCTAAATAAATAAATGATAAACATTTTCAAATAAGATTTCAATATACATTTTTAAAATTAAATTCAAAAAATAATTCTTTTTGTAATTTAAATTCTAATAAAAAAATTATTTTTTATTATTTTTTTTAATTTTGAATTTATAGCGCAATTTTTAATGAAGAAATTGAAAATGTTTCAAATATAATAAATTTAGATGCCACCATATATCATATTTTCAAGGGATAAAATATTTTTAATTTATTAAAAAAAATCAACAGAAATTAAACAAAATTTAAATCTGTTGATCTAAAAATATCGTCGAAACGCAAGTACACAAGAGCACACACTATGGAAGACTTGTTTCATGGCTTGTTAATATCGTCGAACTCATTAATAACATCAAATCATGGTTTTGCAATAATAGTACTGATTTAGACGAAAACGTCGACGACTTCCTTCATCCATCAATTAAAGTCATTTTTACAAAAGCTAAAAAAAAAAATTTGTATTTTTAATATTGTAAATTAAAAAAAAAAAAACACGTAATTACTTTAAGAAAATAAAAAACAAATTAAACAAAACAAAAATTTAAATAAAAAATAAGAAAAAAATTTTTTTAATTTTTAACATTAAAAAAAAAAATTTTAAAAAAAAAAATATTTTTAAAATTGTGTGTTTTCTATTACTATACAAAAAAATGTAGACAGCCGACCTAAGTGCCATACTTTTCAAGTTATTAATTTTGCAGCGCCAGGAACTTCACTAGCACCACTGTGGGCTGGTTCGAACTTAAATTTTTTTTTAGTAAATTGCGAATAAGCTAGAAACCTTTAATGAGAAAACTGGTAACCGGTATTAGAAAACAAACGAAAACAATCTGAATGCAAGTAAGTAGTATCTATGTAATAATCCTACCAAAATATATACAATATAAGCCCTATACAGACGGGCTTGGCTAAATCTACTTCCTTGTAGCTTATACGGAAACATTATACGAAACATTATCTAATGTACCCATTGTTTACAGAGTAAAACAATAGAAAACTTGTGGCTCATTGAGTTTTACCTACAATGCGCATAAATAAATATTCAGTGTTTTGGTTTTTCGCCCATTTTCCTTTGTTTTTAAGTTTGCATACGAGAAGTATACTGTGTAAGCGGTTTGCCTGACCCAACAGAGACATTGAACCTTAGTCTAATGATAAAACACGGCCAAAGGTTGCACATTTATGTTAATGCCTGCATAATCAATGTGGCAGGCACAGGCGCACCTTTATCAATTATTTATAAGACCCACACACTCAACTCACGACCATTTCATTGATTTTTTGTCGAAATTAGCAACATTAGAAAAACACAAACGGCAAATTTTCATTTAACAAAAGGAGAAAATGTTTTTCCAAAACCAAAATCATACAAAATTACATTAGAGCTGGAAAATTTAATTTATATGCAAAAATTATTATACATAATAGGCTACTTCTATTACCATATTTGATGAAATTAATTACTACTTAATTTTACTGAATGTAATTTCAAATTAGAATTTAATAATATTATCTGCATTAATTATGAATATTGGCTAGATATATACATGTAGTACGTACAAATACAATCAATTTCGTTGTGCGCACACATTTTTCGTTTATGCGATAGTTATCATGAAAAAACATTTATCGCAATAATAATAATTTTTTCTCTTTTCTCGTTTGGATCACCGCTACTACAAAGACCGTCACGATAATAAAAGTTTAAATGGTATTCTAAACATTTCTTAACAACTTCTTTACTTATGATAAAATCGAAAATTCAGCGAAAAAACTTTTTTTTGGAAATATCTTATAATCTTCATATAAGGAACAGATTACACAGCCCCACAAAAAATTAGTGTCGTGATCTGGTGACGAGGCATATGTTTCCATATGTATTTCGAAATGCTGAATCGTAATCCGCTAACCCTATTGCCCCAACGGGTCTTGGTTTCAACCTAACCTCAAAAAATCACAAAAAATTTCTTTTGGAGTCCTGTTGTCCATAGATTATTTTTATATCGTTGAAAATAAGTGAAGCGGGCCACTTTTCCCCCAAATTTCTCCGATTTTGATTTTATTGCCAAATTTCGATTATTTATCTAATTATCGATAACTGAAAATTAGGTTTTTCATTTTGAGACTATTCTTTGACAAGACATATCTTCTAAACGAATAAAGATATTGACGCGATTTTTTTCATTGATAGATAACATTTTTATTTTAAAAAAATTAAGAATTTTATTTATTTTTAAGATTTTTTTTTTTAATTTTTATCATTTTAAGTTTTTAATTTTAAAATTCAAAAAAATATTAATGTCATTTAATGCGTGTAAATTCACTGCGAAAAAACAAAAAAATAAAAAACTTGTAACTCTTAGAATTTTATAATTTACGCTTATTTTTGTGATGGCACCTCGCATGCTCGTCATAGTAAACAGTGCCTCGAAAAATGACAAATAAGCTTAACTCCTCGGAACTGAAAGAATCAAACTTGACATAACTAATCGTTTTGACAATTTAAGATAAACTTTAAAAGTAACATGACCCCGTCTCCAGATATTTAAGGTCAAAAGTCAGAAAAATGTGTTTTTTGCAAAAAAATTTTTTTTTTTTTTTATGATCCGAGTTTAAAGTCAGACGCACCCCATCGCGTCGTGCTTCTAAGATAACCTCAAAAATAACTAGTTTTAGGGAGATTTTTAATCGAAATTTATATTTTTGAAAAAGTTTATATTTCTTTGAACTCTCGCTGAATATCAACTGGCAGTGAGCCAATATCCCTTAAGAAAGCGTTGCTTGTCAAACAGATTTTTTTTTAACTTATAATACTTCGAAACCGCAGCAAATCGGTTTCCGAATGCGGAATCAGCAAATATATAGAAAAGATTTATTGCAGTCAAATTCTTTTTATTTTTTAACCTTTAACTTTGCCTTTTGTTGTTCATATGACATTAGTTCAGCTCAGTCAAAAATATCCACAAGTTGAACTTATTCGCACGTCATCTTCAAAAGATTTATTTTCGATTTCGCTTACGATACTCTGTCTGTGTTCGCTTACCGATTCTAAAAATAATTCTATCGTCTTGGCTTGTATTTTTCTCCAATATTACCAATTACAAAAAAAAATTAAAGTGCATAAAACCAAAACCTGAAAAAATCACACAAATTATATAGACACGTCACTGCGACGTACTCTAAGTTGGTGATACCGACGAAGCAAATTATGATCTAGATGTTTATATATGCTTGATTTTCAAAACTATTTCTCTCTTATAAGATCAAAGTACACTTACGGGAGTATTTTATTTTTATAACAAATCCCACCGTATAAACAATCTGTTGTTTACTTATGTATGTTCCACTACAATTATTTTGGCGTACATCAATCATGAAATGCATCGACTGACAATAATTGATAATCAGAATATTGCGTAGGCAATATTTTTATACATTTATGTAGAGCTCATAAGTCTCCTTGATGTCTTCATATAAGACCATTTATATATGTCTGTCAATGTACATATGTCTTTATACATATGTTTAATGTTGCTTGCTTTTATTGGCTTTAAGCCTCCTTGGCGTATGACAGGACTATCTGAATGCAGCACATATTGTCGCCATGTCAGAGACAACAAACAAAAACTACGTACAAATGCGAGTATGTACCCGTATACACTCTTTAATATACAAAGCTATTTATTTGTTGAACCAGTGGCGGAGGAATCTCTTTGTTAAAGGGGGTTAAAGGGGGTTAGAGCTAATAATAGCAAAGTTGCTATATTTTAAAGCAAAACTTTCTTTTTTAAATTAGAGATAAAAATTTATTTCAAAAAATTAAAAAATTATAAATAAATTAAAAAAAAATATTCAGTTATTTTGTAAAATTTTTTGGAGTTTAGCTTATTTGAGTTTGATAAAAATTATTCCCTTATCAAGTTCAAAACAAGAGTTGCGCAAGACCAAAAATTTAAAAAAAATAATCGCAAAAATTTAAAAAAAAAAATCTAAATTGAGATTCTTTCCCAGAACGACTTCTTGAAAAATAAAATTTTGCTGAACTAAATTAATCTGTAAAACTTTAAAAAAAAAATAGTATTACTATTTTATTTTATAACATAATTTGCGTAGTCTCATGTGGTAGTTCTCACCCCCTGTCTACGCCACTGTCAACCACTATGTCACATGGCTGGCTGAGTCTCTTCTGTTAGTGATGACAATGGCGATAAAATCGTATTAATGGCAATGTGCAACTGGCATTAGCTTTATTTGTGTTCTGTTTGCATTTTATAAACAACTTTAATTAAAATGACAATAAAAAACTCATTTAAAAGTTATATAATAGTTTTCAAGGGCATATGTTAAGCATGAATAGTTTTAATTTGAAAGCATAATAATTATAAGAGCTTTGCATACTTATGAGCTGAAAATTAAAAGGATTTTATTTCAATATGTGCACTTAATTAACTTAGCTTTTTAAGATCTTTTTACAATTCATTTGGTTGAGTCGTTTGTTCGCTTAAAGTTTGTTTCAAAATTTGTTTAAATTGATGTCAATCTTCTCTCCCTTCGTAGCCATTTTTTGGATGTTTATTCGTGATACCTTTGGTACATATTTGAAATCCGAAGAACTACAAAATTTGGTAAAAACTACGAGAATTTTCTAGAAAACCTTTATTAACACCAAAGAGGGCTGTACAGAACGTTTAAAAAAATCGAATAAGTCCTTTGTATCTTATTATTTGATAAAAAGACGCCGGGTATTTTTTTTCAACACCATATAATAAGATATTTATTTTTTATTTTATAAGTAGATGCTTTTTTGAGTTATTTACGATTTTAAAAAATATAAATTTTGATGTAACAATTTTAAAAGTATTTTATTAAAATTTTTTTCAATTCAAGCTAATTTGTCTGTTAGTTTTTTTTAGTACTTTTAAAGACATTTTTTTAAAGAAAGAAGAAAAGTTCAGCAGTATTTTATATTTTTAAATTTGTAGTTGGTACGATTTAAAAAAAAAGGTCTTACTTAGGATTTTTTTTATTTGGCCACACAATAAAATAATAATAATAAAAATATACAGGGTGCGCCATCTTTTGTGTCGGTATGTGAATATGAAATAACTTGCAAAAAAAAAAAACCGATTTCCTTAACTGAAGTGTTTTTATATCATTTGGGACTTTAAAGCTTTTTAGGAATACTTTTCTAAAAACAATATCAACTTTATTGACCATATCATACAGCTATACACTGTAAAAATGGCTGTCTGTCATTAGAATTAACTTCCAAAAACCACTACTTCTTTCAATGAACAACGTCTCCATTCTCGTTTTGGTATAAAGCAATTCATGATTAAAATTGTACTGAAAGGACCTTTTGAAAACACGTCCAGTCAATGGGCTGATAAATCTCAATGCTATTCAATGTTTACATACCGACATAAAAGATGGCGCACCCTGTAGAAAGAAAATATTTTAAATTGAAAAAATTCCGCGACACAGAAAACTTGTGACCAGTCAAAAAAAAAGGATCTTAGGTGATTAATGAAACTCGACACTGAATCATATGAGATTAAAAAACCAATGGAAATTATTAGTTAATGACATAAAGCTCCATATGGACGCACAGCTTTGAAAAAATTTGATTTCTCGAAAAATATCGGATGTTGAAATTTAGAGATTTTAATTGTACGTTATTCTAACAAAATTTCACTCTTTATATATAAGAGTTATTTTATTGTTTTGTGTAATAAAACTATTAGCTAGAAAGTAAGAGTTGTCTGAGTAATTTTTGCTCTGACTGTAAATAAAATATATTGTTTTTCGAAACAATTTCCCTATGCAGATGTTATCGCAACAATCGATATCGAAATTATATAGGCTAAAATCAATCAATTTATAACTCCCTATTAGGCAGTAATATTTCACTTTCCTTTATAAATATAAAGGGTCATCAATCTGGAGGTTTTTTTATTTTTAAATAAAAAAAAACACAAAAATTTGAAACGAATCGGAAAATCTTCATTATCAATAGAAAGAACCGTTCTTGCTATTCACTTTTTAAAAATAATCTCTTTCAAATGTTGGCCGCAACTGCGCCGTAGCTCGTCCAAGCGGAGGTTCCAATTTTCTATATATATTTTCGTTCGAGCATAATCGGCGGTATCCCGCGAATAACACCAGTAATGTTGGCCTCTAATGCTTCAATCGTAGCTGGACTATCCACAAACACTTTAGATTTCACGTAGCCCCAAAGTAAAAAGTCTAACGGTGTGATATCACACGATCTTGGTGACCAATTCACCGGTCCGGAGCGTGAAATTAATTGTTCACCGAATTGGTTCCTCAATATATCCATTGTTACACAGGCTGTGTGGCAAGTAGCGCCGTCTTGTTAAAACCAAATGCCGTATTTCAGGTAGCAAATAATTCGTTACCATGGTGCGATAACGGTCGCCATTGACGGTTACGGTCTGACCAGCGTCATTTTTGAAGAAATATGGACCGATCATTCCACCGGCCCATAAACTACGCGCTGGACAAGCTCTATTCGATGGAGTGTCATCCAATAATAAATATTGGGTCTCAAATTTGTTGATGGTATGGCGAATAGTGGTCTCAATAGGTCGTAAGAGCGCGAAAAACATTCTTTACAGAACGCGAATTTTCGTAATATAATTGTACGATTTGTAAACGTTGTTCGGCTGTAAGTTTTTGCATGATGAAATGGCAATGAAAACTCAATAAAAAACACATGGCAACTTGATAGTACTCCCGCGTGGTTTATCAAAAAAAACCTTATTGAAAAAAAAAACTCAAGATTGATGACCCTTTGATGACGACTCAAAATGTCTTGACGCTATAAATAAGTGCAAAAGTATGTACAGCACATAGGAACTAAGGCCTCTATTCAAATCAAATGACAATCTCAAATCAATAAAGTCATTATAGTCAAATTTATTTTATATACTTATATACCACGCTTTAGCTTTTAACTTGATGTCCATTTGAGGGCGGCATAATAAGCATTATATCGTAGCCATTGAATTATATTAATGTATATGTGATTTGAAAACAAATGGCAGCTTCGAAGTGACAATGGATAAGTTGATGGCTCATCAAATTAATGCTAATGACTTTGGGCAAAACCAAAGGAAATGCTTATATGGAAACTTCAAAGTTTATGTAAATGTACTCGAAATGTTACAATGGCGAACAAATTTGGATACAATTTTTATATAATTTGGCAGTCGGTGTCTCAACAAATAAAAAACTAAACTTATTGTAATGTGTTTTTTTGGTAATACCAAGATTGCCGTTTTTTTTAAAGAAAGCAGAACATGTCAGTGTTGCCAGATTAAGTCGAGCATTTTATTAAAGAAGAAGCATCGTGGAAGTAAAAGTTCAATAAAGTTATTTTCATAGGAATACTATTGACATAAAGACGCTAACTATTACACTAGTTTACACGAAAAATGAACCTTCCTAAAAAAGAACTTGGGTCGAGAAACACGAAAATGGCAACCTTTTCGGTATGCTTTTTATTAACGAAAAAAAATTTTTTAAAATTATGTTAAGGTTTTTAGGTTGAAAGGTAATTCTTTTACGAACATTTCGAGTCTATGATCTTTAAAATCGGATAGGAACTGTAGATGTTATGGAAACAGGAACGAAAAATCACGACCGCTGATGCAAAAAAAAATTTTTTTTAACAAGAGTGTAATTGAGTGAAGATTGTAAGTTCCGTACATGATTCCATAGCATACACAATTCTTACCCAATTTTATAGAACTAAGACTCGAAATGTTCATAAAAGAGTTCATTTTTAGATTAAAGCTTAACGTAATTTTTAAAAAATTTTTTTCGTTTATAAAAAGCATACTAAAAATGTGTAATTTTGAAAAATGGTCAAAAATTACACTTTTTTTCGACTTTGGTTGCCTGTAACTTCGATAATTTTTACTTAATCTGTATATATATATTAAACATATATCACTGGAAAGAGCACATCAATACCTTTCAATCTAAATCTTCTTTAATGTCGATTCAAAATTTTCTTTCTCGAGATATTGTGGAATAACTGAAAAAAATGGCCAAAAATATGTTTTTCGAAAATATCTCGAAAACGGTGCTTAAGAAAAAAAAAGGTTGCCATTTTCATGTTGCTCGACCCCAAATTACTCTAAAAAATACTTTTTTAGGAAGGTTCACTCGATAGCCCTTAAATTTGTAAACTAGTGTTATCTGCTACACTTTTCGCTCAACAAATCATAAAATAGTAAACGACTTTGTAAGAAATTTTATGCAACAATTTTTCGTACCAGTCATTTGTTACGCCCGTAATAATATGTTTGCACATTAGTTTTGATTAAAGGCCCATACGCAGCATGCAAAAGTTTCGCACGGAATGATAAAAATTCATATAAAAAAAAATTCCACTATTTTAGTTTAGTCATTCCGTGCGAAATTTTTACATGCTGCGTATGGGCCTTTAATCAAAATGGGCCTTAAGGCAGCCAAACAGAACAGCTGTTGTTACTGCTGGCGCCATCTGGTGGACTTTCTGGTACCATTATACGTAAAGCATCATTAAAATCATAGAACAAAACTGTTTTAGTTGTTTGTCATGAAATTTTGATGTTTGCATGTTTCCCTGGAACTGACCAATATCGGCTTACAATATTATATGATCGAAAAAACGTTTTCAGTGCATAATTCGATTTTTTTTTTTTTTTTTTTCATTTTTTGGCAATAATAAGTTTTTTAGTGTTTCATAAGACATTTAATCACAAGCAACGATTTTCCATTCAAAAGTTGTTTGGTGTACCTTAGCACTATTTCAAATTTAATCGAAATCGTTTCATTTGTTTATTCTTTTTTTTATGATGGTCCGACTTTAACTTTCGCCTTCTTTTACTCTCATTTTTTGTTTTCTTTGGATTTGCCATACACGTGTATATGTATTCTGACAGGCATGGGTAATCATGATAACGCTTCTCATCGTACAGCACACACTCCTCACCTGTGGATCTGTTGTCCGGTTGATCGTCACACCATGCTATATATGTATTTGATAGCTGCTCCATTCTTGGACAAATTAATGTGCGATTGTTTCCTAATGTATCTATTCCAACCCAATGATTATGGTTTTTGCCAAATAAATCTTCTTCTGCTTTGCTTTCAGGCACAAATAGCTGGCCGCCTAGTCTGCGATAGTTGCGATTTTTTTAAAAACAATCGAAATCGGTTCATTTATTTAACTTTTCTTGATGGTAATACAGAGCCACGCCTGGCTTTTTTTTTTTGCAATTATATTTTTTCTCATTTTTCTTGTTTTCTTTGGTTTTGCTATACATATGAACTGGTATTCACTCAGGCATGGATAATCATGATAACACCCTTTATCGTACAGCACACACTGCTCCACTCCGGGTTCTTTATCATATGGTTGACCTTTACACCAAGCTTTATATTTTACTGGATCGCCGTTTCTGGACAAAACAAATGTGCCATTATTTCCCAATGCATTGATTCCAACCCAAAGAAAACTATATCTGGCCAAAAAAGTTCTTTCTTTTCCATTTTCAAGCACAAACAGCTCAGCGCCTAGATTTTGGCATTTGCGATCAGCCCAAAACCAATTGACCTATAAGATTATTTTATGCATGAAGAGCAGTCTTATATTTTATATAGTCCATATATGTTTTGGTCTTACTAATTCCTTAGAAATATAGATGCACTTATTTCCGAGTGGCCAAAACGTTGCTGGGCATTCAGTTTGCTCCTGCGTTTGTAAGTCAACTATGAACAGACTGCAAAGCAAGAAAATTATCTTAACTGAGACAGCCATAATTTAAAAATGATTTTTGTAAAAAACTACTGGGGCGGAGTTAAAAAAATTTGGATGTTTGCATTTTACACCATATATGTTAAGTTATGTATAACGAATTAATTTAATCGTACGCACATCTTGTTTTGAAATGCTTTGTGTCTATACTCTAGCAAAACACTTTTTATTCGCTTTTTCTAAAAGATATTTGAAAATTCTGCTAAAGTTTTATACCGATCTGACCACGCCTACTCTTTTGCGCCCATATGAGCCGTAGTATGTATGAAAAAACTCTTTTCAGTGAACATAAATCATTGAAAAAAACAACTAGGGGACTTCGCCTCCTGCGCGCTTCGCAACCAACCCCCGTAATGCCTTTTATATTAATATGGAGATATCCCGAGCAGTTTACTTAATTTTTAAAAATCTAAATTATACTATACCAACGCAGTTCACATTGTTTTTAAATGCACTTTTAGACAAATGGGTGTTAATTTGTTCATTTTTGGCTATAACTTCCAAAGTTCCCAAAGCGATTTTAGGAAAATTTTCATTCACGGATGGGCAAATACGAAGCGCAATCGCATTCCAATTTACCACAGTTATAAGCTATATTTCTAATAGTATGTTGCATTTTCAAAATCGCATGACAAGTAATCGGGAAACCTAAACTCACAGTCAGTCACAGTTAACAAAATTGGTGTGTAGACATTAGATAGCTGCGCAAGCACTGCACAAATGTCTTGTAAGCCATCAGCTGTTATCAAAACAAAACAAATACTTCAGTGTCAAAAGTGCTTGATTAACAACAAGCAATAGAACATCAATACAAAAGTGAACAAACCTGAAGTAGAACCAAACTGAAATAGAACATTTCAAGCATAGTAGAACGTTTTTGTTGCTGCAATGATTCTGATGGTGGTTTTTTTTGACTAACACAAACAAACAATCTGCTTGTGTCTATTGTGGCTTAATATTATGTCTACTGCGCAAAAAATCAAAACATTCTAGTGCACTCGCTATGCTTGCCTAAAATTTGCTTCACTCAAGCATTTTGCGAGATGTTCTAATGTTTTGAAATATTCAAGCACTGTCAAGCACTGAAGCAAAGGCAGTTCAAGCACTGAAGGCTTTGTTTTGAAGCAAACAGAACATCAAAACATTTTATTCTGCTGTCAGCTCTGCAGTGAAATACAGTGCTTGGAAGTACTGTGAAGTAGTGAAGTGCGACGTTTAGAACATTTTGTGCAGCTCTCTAGTAGGCATGTGCAGACTAAAATAAGAAAGTAATTTTTTTTTTTTTGGGTATGTCAACCTCCAGTTCTCACATACCAATTAGTCTTGTTCATTATCCATCCATGAATGCAATTTTTAGAAGATAATTCAAACACTTCTTGAACTTATAGAGTTGGGCAGGCACGACTGAAACATTCTCAAAGTCCCAAAAATTAGGCAAAGTGCAGGGAATTTTATGTTCGGTATATCTCAAAATAAATATAGACAACAGAGTTGACGTATGTACATTGTTTTGCCTTTTATGGTCGTAACTGGGGTTAATATGGCATACTAAATTATTAAGCATGTCCCACTTCACACATTTCAATGGCAACTTTAATTAGTTCCCCACAGTGCCAAACAAAAATTAACAACCCAGAACTGTCAAAAAAATGTTCATACTATAATGTAAATGAAATAAAGTTAAGCTGTAAAAGAGCGGAAAACCAACAGCTGCCAACTAATTGAATCCTCAAGCCAGTGACCAACATCAGCTAATGCAACCCCTCTTCCATTTTTATACAACTTTTCTCATTTAACCCTAAAAATAATATATATTTATATATAGTATGTGTATAATAGTTAAAAACTAAACGTTGGCAAAGTGAATAAACAGAGCTTTAGCCGCTTTGTGAATTGGTTCGGCACGGTTCGCTGGGCGTGCATTTAAAATGAGCAAATTTTTACGATTAATTTGCATTCCACGGAGCTGTGCATAAGTAGACATTCCTAGCTACTATGTATTGTACAATAGTTTTTGGAGCTACTGTGGGGCGCTATTCACTTTGATATGCAAAAACTTGGCCCCAAGCGAGCAAACAACTAAAGCAACGCTCAAAAGTCAAACTAAAAGGCAACAAAACTGAAAAGTACACAAAAAAATAACAAAAGTGGAGATATTTTGTTGCGCATTTTGTGATGGCAACAACTTTTTGGCAAAAAAGAAGTTCAACAAAAAAAAAAACAAATTCCAATGACCAAAGTTAAGATAATCTAAAAACTGCGAGAAACAAGAGCACTGTGAAAAAATATCCATTATTTTTCTAAATTTCGCAGGTTTTTCAGCATAGATTTTGGTATGGACCATATCAGAAAATTACTTAATATGAATATTTTAGCTTGAGAAAAAGTAGAATTTCCATAGAGAGTCGAAGTTCCCAATAAAGAACTCATCTAGAACAAATTTTTTCACATAAGGTATATTCTTCAAATACGTTGCAGCTAATTCGCTATAACGAAGCTCTACTGTAAAGTAAGTTTAAAGACCATTCATAATAATGTGAATAGGAAAGAGTGCACTGCGAGAATAGGCTTTTGTAGACCTAAATCTTCCAAAGCTAGTTTCGTTACTGGCTATAAGGCTTGTCCGTTTCTTAAACTTTCTTGACAAATAATAGAATTTTCACAAATTCATCATCTTCTCTTCTGCAATCCTTGACTCCCAGTGGAGCATAGGGCCTCAACCAAACCAAATTTATCATAATACATCATAATACAGATGAACTTCGCTTTAATTAACTCCTCTAGCAAGAGCTGTATGTATGTTTATAAAGGGTGATTTTTTAAGCGTTTGGTTTTTAAGTTTAAAAAAAAAACAACGAATGTATGCACTTTTTGATTTTGAATCATGAGTGAGCTGTCAGAACAATCAGATTGAAAAACCAAATAGCACAAAAATCACCCTTTATATATTTTTAATATTACGATTTTTTTCAAATATAATCTAAGAAACCAAAATTTTGCTCCAATGCAAGTTCACTTTAAGGAAGTACTTTGAGCTTAAATACCATTTTAAAGAATAATAAAATAATGTTAGCAGGAAAGTCCCCAAGGTTCTATAGTACCCTTTGCTAGATCAAAAGCTGCCAAAGTAGTTAGATTCCTGGGTTTGAGGGTTGTTCGTTTCTAAAAATTTCCCCTTTTAAGTCCAATTCACGAAACAAACTTATTCATCTGAGCTGGTTCTAACAAAACACCGCCAAGGTGGGATGTTCTACTTCTGGCTACAGCTTTACACTCAGTAAATATTTTTGATTAATTTTCCTGTTGATTCCAATTCTGTGTGATAGTGCTTGAAAAGTACAGTCAATACCTTTGCAGAATTTTTCTTTAGGATGCCAAGCTTGGTTTAAAGCCTTTTTTGTGTTTTTAGATAATCTTATTTTACACTTGTTTACACGAAAAATGAACCTTCCTAAAAAAGTGTTTTTTAGGGAAATTTTGGGTCGAGAAACACGAAAATGGCAACCTTTTTTTTCTTAAGCACCGTTTTCCAGTTATTTTCGAAAAATATGTTTTTGGGCACTTTAGAGTTCCTATCCGATTTCGAAGATCTTAGACTCGAAATGTTTTTAAAAGAATTCCCATTTTCGTGTTTCTCGACCCCAAATTACCCTAACAAAACACTTTTTTAGTAAGGTTCACTCGATGACCCTCAAATTTGTAAACTAGTGTTATTGTCTAAGTCTTTGTGATGATCAGTGCCAATTTTATAAAATTTCGATGGAAACTTCGAGAGTTAATGTCAAAAATTACTAAATTTAAAAACCTTTGCTTAGATGATCCTTTGAAAACACGTTATTTCTAAAAAGTATTGTGAAGAAGGTACAGTCGCCAAAGTCGGTAAGTAGACTCATTAGTACTAAAATGTAACACTTTTTGTTTGCGTACTACCCTCACGAAGGTGTCTAATGATTCCCTATAAAAGGTAGTTTTCAACATATCTTTCTTTATTGGGTAATTCCTGGATATCGGTTAGACTTTGCATAATCGGGAACGAATTCGGAAGGCTAACTATGTTGATAAGGGACTTTTACCCGTCAATGCTACAATTCTTAAATTCTTTTTAAATAAGCGATGGTAGTCGGAACCTCTTGAATCAGAGCTGTTGTCGTGTAAAGCACTCAGCTGGCGAAACCCCCTAGTTTTTAATCTCTTTCCAACGATATCTTGTTCATCAGAAAGATGACGAAACTGTCTTAAAACAGTGCCTTGTGGAGAGGTTATCTTTACGCAATATTCTCCGAGATGGAGCGCAAAAACTTTTGTAGTGAACTTCTAAGTTAGACTTTGGCTTTTCATAAGACATTCAAGACAATCATGACTGGTTTGAATTCGTGGAACAATTGAAATTTAAACCCGGAACAGGCTTTTACGTCTTGTTTTAACGGATCAATTTTTTGTAGACAATCAAGATAATTCGCTTCCGATTGTTTCAAAAATGCCGAATTTTCTGAAAAATACGTGATTCTTGCTTTTCCATTGCAAACTTAATTCGTTGAAATAAGACGTAACGTAAGAGCAAGAAACATCTATTTTGAACATACTTAATCAAAGTCGGAAACGTTAAAATAAAACAAAAGCTGTTCACGATTTTGATTTCGATTGTTTAAAATTTTTCTTCTGAAAAATACATGGTTCTATTAGATCTAGCATTTGTTTTTATTTTGAGATAAACTTTACCTTTCTTATACATTTTTCTTTTTATATATCCCAGGCACTACATCATCTGAACTTTTCATGGTTCTATGCCTTTTGGATCTCGATTAGATCTAATATTTTTTTAATTTTGAGATAAACTTTACTTTTCTTACACATTTTCCTTTTCACGTAGCAAAAAAATACTCAAAGCCAGAACTCAAATTCTTTGGTTCGAGAGTATAAAAATAGCAACTTAAAAGAAAACTTGTTTTTTTGTTTCCAAGTCAAACTGCAGTTAATGTGTTTTTCACAAAAGGATGCAGTGGGAGTGAAAGGATACTTAACAATAGATACAAAAGGGTGTGCATTCTTATGTACACATATATAAAATTGTGCATGTGTATATACATATATACTCGTAAATGCTTGGGTAAATGCACTACATGCTATTTGGAATGCCATCTAGTTCACTCATGAACTTTTGCTGGCACTGTACATAACTATGTTATATACTTCATACTAAATGGGCGTTACGTGCCCGTTTTGACACATGTCCGTTCGTCATTGCTCTTGAATAATTATTGCAAAACATCAAAATCTCATTTAACTTTAGTTGTTGCATAATTTTTTTATCACTTGTTAAATAATTAGTTACATTAATTTAAATGCAGAATGCAATTGACACTGTGACTTTGAGCATTGAGGATTTTTCCCACAGAATCATAACTAGAGTAGCCGGAGTAGAGGCTAACACAGTGGCGTAGTTAGCAGCAGCGCTGACGAAAGGATTAAACTAATTTTAAATTTCGTGCCGGAGCCTGAATACTTACGTTTTATCCACTATGGAGTATATTTTTAAAAAAATGTATTTATCATTCAAAAAAAGAACGACTTTGGGATACAGAAGTGCGACCATGTTTTCCTAATGTTTTGTAGTTCGCTGAATCCGTGTCCGATAAACCCTACCACCACCATAACCGGAAAACCCCATAAAACGAGTTATTTTGGAGGTTATCGCAGAAACCTGCCGTATTATGGTTTTTTAGACTTCGGATTCAATGATCCCCAAAACATATAAAAATCATCGCCGAACGGTTTCGAAAACAAAATTTTGTGGATTTTTTGAGGTTAGAATAGAACCAAGACACGCGCACAAAAATAAGTTTAGAGGTTAGAGACTAATAATTGAAAAAAAAAAATGTAATAAATGTCCCCCACTAAGAAGATTCTAGCTACGCCAGTGGATTGCCATGTGTGGCAGTGTTTGTGAGTGTTTTATTACAGCAGCCAAGCCTCTTGGGTTTTGCTGTTTTCTCTTTCTAATGGCCAAGCTGACGCTGTTGCTCATTCTATGTGCTGCTGCTGCTGATCTGTTTGCTGACGGAATAGCTTCATTTCCGTCCGGAGCACACAAATACACACACAAACAAGCCTGAGCACAAGTACATAAGTGTGTACATATGTGGTTAGATAGATACAAGCGTGGCATAGCGCAATGATGTGCTACAGATGTTGCTGTGCTACAAGGTGGTAATTGACGGAGATATTGCTCAAGTTGGTTCCTTTATGAGGGATAAGTGAAAAAGTACGTTTGAAGGTGTGTCTTAGAGATAAGCGTTAGCAAATACTGCTAAGAAATATTTAAGCAGCTAAGCTGTGGAGGCACCAAAGCAAAGTTGCCTTTGCAAAATTTGAAAGAAAAATTTAAGTTAAAGTGCTTGCTAGAAAATGCTAAAAGGAAATTCTGCAAAATTACCAAAAGTAACAGACTGGAAAATTTTTAACGAAATAAAGGGTCATCAATCATGAGGTTTTTTTTTAAATAAAAAAAAACACAAATTTCAAATGAATCGGAAAATCTTTATTATCAATAGAAGGAACCGTTCTTGCCATTCACTTTTTAAAAATAATCCCTTTCAAATATTGGCCGCAACTGCGCCGTAGCTCGTCCAAGCGGAGGTTCCCATTTTCGATGACGCGTTCGAGCATAACCGGCGGTTGGCAATGCTTCAATCGTAGCTGGCTTATCCACAAACACTTTAGACTTCACGTAGCCCCAAAGTAAAAAGACTAACGGTGTGATATCACACGATCTTGGTGGCCAATTCACCGGTCCGGAGTGTGAAATTAATTGTTCACCGAATTAGTTCCTCAATATGTCAATTGTTTCACGGGCTGTGTGGCAAGTAGCTCCATCTTGTTGAAAGCAAATGTCGTCAAGATCTCGGGCTTCAATTTCAGGTAGCAAATAATTCGTTATCATGATGACCAGCGTCATTTTTGTAGAAATATGGACCGAATATTCCACCGGCCCATAAACTACTGAATAATGGGTCTCAAATTTGTTGATGGTATGGCGAATAGTTGTCTCAGTAGGTCGATTATGGCGACCATAAAATGGTCTAAGCGCGCGAAAAACATTCATTACAGAACGCGAATTTTCGTAATATAATTGTACGATTTGTAAACGTTGTTCGGGTGTAAGTTTTTCCATGATGAAATGGCAATGAAAACTGAATAAAAAACATTTGGATACTTGACAGTACTCCCGCGTGGTTAATTAAACAAACCTTATTTAAAAAAAAACCTCATGATTGATGACCCTTTACTTTATGATTTTTGCTTAAAAGTAGCTGAAGAACTTGATACTATTAATAACTTCTTCTACAGAAGAACCAAAAGTATTTGTATACACACTTTTATATGCGTTCAAACAAAACAAACGTTATCAGGGCGAAGAAATTCCAGCCATCCGACGGGTTACCATGCCGATATTTTGAAAATCAAACATTTCCGGAACGATGTTTATGATTCGATATCGATTTTTTTAGTCTCGATATATCGTCAACCAAATACAAATTTGTTTATTATCAATATCTTCCTCTGTGGAAAGTACGTGGTTGATTACAATAGTTTGCACGAAAAATGATCCTTGATACAAAAATGTTTTTAAGGGTAATTTTGGGTCGAGAAGCACGAATGACATTAATTTTTTTTTCAATGTTGTTCACAAGATATTCACGAATAACTGAAAACAGTACCCAAAATCCTGGTTTTTGAAAAAATCTCCGAAACGGTTCTAAAAAAAAAATGTATGTCATTTTCGAGTTTCACGACCCAAAATTACCCTAAAAAACTCTTCATTTTCAAGGTTCACTTGATAACCTTAAAATTTGTAAACTAGTATTATTTGTTGAATATTTCGACAAACTAACTAACGAAGCAGAATTAATTTTATTATTATAAAAGAAATTGAGCCAAAACGACAACAAATTGAAATTTGAGCTTAAAAATATAAATTTTATATATTTTTATTACACATTCTTCTGCTCGGTAAACTGTGATTACATAAAATTCTTAGTTTAAAAACTTCATCAACGTATTATAGTCACATTTACCACACACACTCGCAAAAATACTCGACATATTTGTCCAAGTCGCCGTGCGCCTAAAATTCTTCAGTTATGAGATGACAGGATGGCAAAACTTTATAATAGATACGTATATCAACTTGTTATACAGTTAAAACATCTTGGCAAAAACTACATGTAGTAAAAGGAATTTAATATTTATGGCCAAAATGCTGGAAACAAAGGCAGGAGCAGCAGCTTGCAATGCCATGTACCATGATATGCCACAAGCAGGAGACGGCACATCAAAAGCAGCTGCTTCTTTTTGTCCTTCGGTTTTTACTGGTTGAGCACACGTTTTTTCTATTTTAATATTCTTAAGGTAGTTAAGGGTATTGTGGGTTTGTAGTGCATTTTGTAATAAATTTGATTTTTTTTTTTAGGCAGCGATTTGAAATTTTTTCTAGTTTTAAGGCCAATAAGCAGTTCGAAACATTTCGCATTTGGGATATCCCATTTGGGATTTTTTTTTATATGAAGTTTTGTCATTCCGTGCGAAATGCCTTTAGGAAAACAAATAAAGATGATGGAATGTTGAAAAAGAAAGCTTCAAGAGAAGCTGCGAGGGGTAGCTCCCTTGCAACTGTCAGACCCTAAATAAATTTGAGTGCTGTGGAGAAATGAATTTGAAATTTATTCAATTGTCGATTCAACAGCTTCGAGTTTTTCTTCCTATATTCTCATGAAGAATAAAATGTTTTAGAAGAATTACAAAAACTACTTAGCTTGGACTCCTTTACAATCATAGATTTGGGTTAAAGTTAATTAAGTTTTCAATACCGGATTGACTACTTGTCCATAGGGTATCGAATTGCCTTCCATTTCTTTACACTTCATAAGCAAGTGTATCCTAAAGATAATCAATAAGACGCAGATCCAAACTTTTTGCTCCCATGTTCATCTCGTTATATTTCGAGACTCAAGAAAGTGGTTTGTCTCACGGGTGCCATGGATGGGAGCGTTATGCTGTTAAAAACTCATAAGTCATCAAAATTTTGCTTTCCAAATTCAATAAGAACATCTTCAAGTAATTTTATGTAATCGACTTAATATAAGAACTCTTTTTGAGTTATCCAAATTCAATCCGTATCATCAACGAACCTTTGATACCTTTACTTGTTTTTCCGAAATGATGACTTGATAGTAATAGTGGTAATCATCTGGTAAAACCCAACATAAAATCTTTAAAAAAAAATATTTCCTTTGGTTTATACAAATATTGACTTTAAATAAAATCATTTGAATTCATTTCTTCTTGAGATAAACGTTTACTATCATTGTAAGATGTATAAATATAAAGTGCTAAGTTCTAGACTACTGGGACAGTTTTCTTCTGTCAACTTTTTCTATTCTTTGTTAGAAGAAATTCTGCGCTTGTTGACATTACGAACTTTTATTTCTTCTAGCGTCATTCAAAAAAAAGTTCTTTCAAGGAAAAATATACGTTCATTGACATGTTAACTTTTACTTTCTTCTGGTATTATGTTAAGATAAAGAAAGCAAGAAAGCTGAAGTTTGAAAATAGTTCTAAGAGATTCTTACTGAAAAGTAAGCCCAAACTTTCTTAGAAAAATATGCTTAGTGAGATATCGGCTTGAAATTTCTTCTGGTGTAATTCTAAAATGAAGAATTGTTAAGACAGGCCTACAAATACCGTGGTCATGTCAGTTGTTGGAAAGCTAAAGGGTCATTTCCGAAGTAATTTGCTGCATAGAATCCGAATCCGGGGTCAGAATTAGCCCATCACGTCAGGATTTTGAGATATTTGAGGTTATGTACCCGTAAGACGGGGTTTTACTCCGGATTCGGTTTCTAAACAGCAAATTACTTCGGAAATGACACTAAGCTTTCCAGCAACTGACATGACCCCGGTATTTGTTGACCTGTGAAATGCTAATGACGTCGAGGGATATACTTCGTAACTTTGAAAAGCCATAACTTTGCGAAAAAAAATCGTAAATGATCGCTTGAACTTTTAAATTAAAGGGTAAGAGTGGTACTAAATGATGTAACTGGAGTGACAGACCAGGGTTATGCACCCTGTACATAACCTCAAAAGTAGGAAATAACGCTGTTTTTGGGATACATAACCTCAAATATCTCAAAATCCTGACGTGATGGGCCAATACTGACCCGGATGTGGATTCCAACAACTAAACCATGTTGGCCTGTGTAATCTTCTGTAATCAAAAATAACTCAAAAAAGTACTTTACTTACTTATTTACTAGAAAAGTTCTATGCTTATTGAGATAATTACTTAAAATTTCTTCTGGTGTAATTTTAAGAAGAAAATTTGATTTTCTTCGGTTATAATGGATGTCTTAGAGAAAAATCTTTAATACAACAAGAAAAATACAAGAATAAGTTTGCCGATACTTGATAGCTCGGTTTTTGTGGTGAGGTGGAGAAATGTGGAAAACTAAATTTTCATTATAAGTGGCAGAAGATTTTCACAGAAGATGTTTAAAATTTGCATTGGTGCTTTGGAAGAGTATACTTTTTTCGTTGCCACATAAATTTTCTCATACGCTTTTCTAGTATTTTTTTTTTTGTTATAAGCTTGTCGGGCTTGCTTTTAAAGGCCAACAACTTTGATATTATGTTGTAACAAATTTTTTTCCGAACACAAAATTTGTCAACATGTTTATAAGGATATTTGTTGTTGACGTTGTTCTTGTAGCCTGCGCACAGCTGCTGGCTTAATTTATATAAAGCGGCTTTAGCTAGACGACACTTTACACCTATAAACTTGGCGAGGCATGTAAAGAGAACATCTTATTTTGTATACTATATAGACGTACTTATATAGGTTAAATTACTTCCTCGTTGCTGTCGTTGCAAATAAGTAAACAAACTTGGCACAAACGTGTCGCCTACAGAACATGCACAGTAGCCAGTAGCTTTATTTTCCAGCCACATTGCCAGTTACTGCCAAAGGCAAAGCCATCATTCATATAGCAAATTTCCCAGATACACTCAAACAAAAAACAAATACAAAGGAAAGCTATGAAAAAAAAAGAAGAAAAAAAACTATCTTTATGTGTTTTTGGACCTTTTCATAAGTACGTTTTATCAGCTTGACACATTTGTTAGTCTCTGTGTGCGCTGAGTTTTCTTAAGCTATAAATAACAAACGTTTCCATAAGTTGGCAAGCAGTTTGCTCAAACGCCCCAACCCTCCAGCGCTGAAATGCCCGAGACCTCAACCCCTAACGACTAAACATAAGCAATTGAGCGTACGCGTCCAGTCGATATGTCTTTGGCGTTAGTCGATATGTCTTTGCCTTCAGTCGATATGTCTTTGCGTCGATTATACTTTGCCGATTTCATCAGTATTTCTTTGCCATTGATTTTCGATCATAATAATTTGATGCGCTTTATGTGCCGGAAAACACACAAAATTCATATAAATTGATTGTACTTTTATGTACATAAAGAGACATAAGTGAAAGTTACTCGGTGTGGTCTACGACAGTGGGATACACTGCATCCTATTATCCCAAAAAAAAAAGTAATTATTTGCAATGAATTGTGCATAGTAACGTAATGGATTAAAGATGTTTTCCATGGAAACGGTTTACGGGTAAAGGCAATTGACTTATGTTTTGTGCAAATCTCAACGTTTGCTTCTTTATTAGGCTCACATGAATCAACAAACAAATTTGGTGACTCTAGCTTGTTAATTAACGACCCAAAGTAGCTTATATTGAGGAGGGGTCTACGAATATTCTCTTAGAGAACTGTTCTGGAATCTATTACCTTATTGGCTCAGTATTGTTTATTAATGAAAAAATTATAAATTGTGATAAGTCTAAAAGGCGCCGATTTTTGGCTACATCTTTTTAAGTTTAAATTTAAACTTAATAACTAGTTTTGCCCTTGACTGTTTCGCTTTTACAGAAAGGTCTATAAGAGGCAATGAAATTCTACGCAGGAATAAAGAGACCAGGTGCGGATCTAGTATTTGGTCTTGGGGGTGGCTTTTCACTTCGAAGTGTATATATATCAGAGCTCACAAAATACTTTCAGCCCATTTTTCCCACTTTTGGGAGGGGGTCCGGACACGAAAACCCCCCGTGGGTCCGTCACTCTAAGATAAGCTAATTGTGTAGGTTAGGTTGAGTAGGCAGCTCAGTCAGTAACTGAGATTACCCAGAGACCATGAGGTCCATTGTGTTGCCTAATTTGAGAAAAGGGGGAAAGGAATTGGTGAAGGGGAGGGGGAGAGGTGGAGGAGGACCAAAACTGTACGACATCCCTAATCACCTAAGTCGCTTCTATCGCAAAACCATTTTGAGTATTCCAGCCAGATCCGCTATGGGCATATAGGCCAGACTACCCAGATCCTCAAAGAATGGTTTTCCCAGAAACTGGGTTCGACTTCTTAGAAGGCCCGGGCAGTCGCATAGCAGGTGTTAGATGCTTTCTGTCTTCTCCTCGTCTCCGCAGCTGCGGCAGAAGTCGTGTTGGGGCACGTGCAACCTCTCAGCCATTACGCCTATAGTGCAGTGCCCCGTTACCACTCCTACCACCATCCTTGTTCTGTTTTTGTGAAAACGTAGAAGTTCGGATGTTCGCTTTGGATTGTACCGTGGCCAGAGTGCTCGGGAGACAACCGGACACAGAGTCCTATATTCTTTTCGCCTGAGCTCTGACCGTCCCCCTGATTTGCAATACGACGTCCAGTAAGGGTCTTCCAATGTCCGTGACCGCAAGGTTGTCTGGCAATGCTGAACCTTTCATGGCACACTCATCCGCCTCCTCGTTAACAGGGACCCCGGAGTGCCACGGTACCCAAGATAGGGTGATTGAGTGGTGGTGGATGTAGTTTAGCACTGTTACAGTGTTACGGATAAGTTTACTTTTTGTGGGGTGCGACGTGAGCGCCTTAATTGCAGCCTGGCTATCGACAAGAATTAAAACGTTCCTTGGACTTTCATCCAGGGTGTCAATAAGTCTTGCCGCTTTCCAAGCAAGTTCCTCAGAGAAGACGCCTGCTCCTGTGCCTTCTTCCGTCTTCGAACCATCAGTGTAGATTGTCAGCTCGTTTCCTTCAAAAGAAGTTTTTAGCTTCCAATCTACTCTCTCCGCTAATTGTGTATCTTTTTGTGAAATTTTGTTTCTGTAGCTTTTATGATCTTTGAGTTCTAGTTGTTCATACAGACAGATTTTGGGAACAAAATGGTTCAAGCTTGTGCCGTTTTCAACAAAAGAACTTCTGTCTATTATCTTCTGTCTATTAACTAGAAATCCAACATACCCAATAAGTACAGGGTATATAAATACCATATACGCGCACAAAAGAATCTGCCACGACTTGCATTATTTGGGGTTCCAACAATAAAGCTTAGCCCGTACATTTGATTTTTATGTGCGTTCATTTTGTGTACCATATTTTTATGGTTTTATAATGTGGGTATTATCTCTTGACTTGACTCAAATGGCTTTTAAATTTGTGTACCGCATTAAATAGAATACAGATGTCTGCAAACTTTGGCAATAAATTGATAACTTGGTTAGCTGACATGGCTATTTGATTGATATGACTTTTAGTTTTTATTTTGTCTATTATTTATACATATATATGTATTACTTATACGGCTAACATTTTTAATAAGCTCATAAATTTTATTTTGTCCCCAGCAGGCTATTGTTTATTTTATAATTATTAGTTTTTGCACTTTTTTATCGAAATTTCAATGCAAACATTTTTTTTAGGAAATAACGCATGTTATTTTTGCTTATTCCCAGGGAGATAACGTACGTCTGCGTGACGTAGACGTTTTTATATTTTGACTCTCTCACGTTTGTCAGACTTAGTATCACCAGCTTTTTGTTGCTAATTGTTTTAAAGGTAGTCCCATGGCAATATTTTATTTATTTAAGTCATTTCTTGCCAAAACATGCAGAGTCAAATAAAAAGCCTTTAGATCAAAGAGATTATAATTTTTCTTTAGTCTTTAAATGTCCAAAAAGCCAATGAAAGCAATAGCTCTTATGGAAGCAGCAGCATTCAGAATGAGGTGTACACCAATTTTAAAGGTAGTGGGAATCAGCCTCTATCATCTTGTCAACAGTATGTCGCGACCAGAAAAATCTACTTCGAAAAACTTCTTTGAGAATGTTTTTACTCTTCCTATACATGGTTCCATAGCATCTACAGTTCTTACCCGATTTTAAAGATCTTAGACTCGAAATGTTCGTAACAGAAGCTAATGTTTTCTGCTTAAAGCTAAACATTATTAAAAAAAATTGTTTTTCGTTAATAAAAAGCATACCGAAAATGTGTAATTTTGAAAAATGGCCAAAATGTACATATTATATATCACTGGAAAGAGCATATCAATACCTTTCGATCTAATCGTCTTTCAAAATACACGAGATATTGAGACATAACTGAAAAAAGGCGCGAAAACGGTGCTTAAGAAAAAAAAAAAAAGGTTGCCATTTTCATGTTGCTCGACCCCAAATTACCCTAAAAAACACTTTTTTAGGAAGGTTCACTCGATGACCCTTAAACTAGTAAACTAGTATAATTTAACCGTAACATTAATATAAAGGGTGATTTTTTAAGCGTTTGGTTTTTAAGTTTAAAAAAAAACAACGAAAATTTGCAAAAATGTATTACATTTTTATTTGAGATTGTAAATCAATCATTGCCATTTGTTTTTATACCCTGTACCTATAGGTACAAAGGGTATACTAGATTTGTGCAATGTATGTAACGGACAGAAGGAGGCGTGGCAGACCCCAAGTCCTTTATACCAAAATGCTTATCATAACCTCGGGTAGCGATTGAGCCATGTCCGTCCGTCCGTCCGTCCGTCCGTCCGTCCGTCCGTCCGTCCGTCCGTCTGTCCGTCTGTCCGTCCGTATGAACGCCTAGATCTCGGAGACTATAAGAGCTAGAGACACGGAACTTTTCCTGCTGGTGCGCATATTTCCTAAGCAGATGAAGTTTGTTGAATCATGTCAATATCTTTCCCCGTTCCCCCGCTGTAGACTTTCGCGGTTTTTAGCCACACCGTTTAATATTTTCATTTGAAATTTAACAGAGCGATGCGTTACATGCATCTATGTGTAAAAAATGAACAAAATCGGACAAATACAACAGAAGTTATAGTCAAAAATGTGCAAATTTCATCTCCCCTTGCCAATAAACTGCGTCAATATTTGACTCTACGCAATTATGGCTACAAGTGACCTAGAACCACAATTTTTGGTAAGCTCATTCATGTGGCTCTAATGAACAAATCCACATCCAAATTTTATCGATGCGGTCCCCCCACCCCCCGCAATCGATTTACCGTGTTTTCTCCCACACCCCTTAACATATCAACTTGAAACTTACCCAATATAATTAAAATAGCTTCTTTGACGTAACTTTCGATTTTCATCAAAATCGGTACAAATTTACGGAACTTATAGGTATAAATATCGTTTTGCACCAAAAAAAAAATAAATTCCAATTGGAAAGTTCTTAGGTGGAATATGCAGGAAAAATTTTTTTGACACAAAAGGTACAGGGTATTCCACTGTCGGGCACCGCCTCGACTGTACCACATTTTTTAAAGATTACTTCATGGTCCATCCGGAAGGTCCTGCTATCTCACGAATAATAGCAGTTATGTTGTCTTCCAAGGCGGCAATAGTTGCTGGCTTGTCTGCGGGGCCGTAGAGAGAAAATCAGGGCCCGGGGGGAAAATGTACCGGCCCCTCTATTACACCCTTAGCTTGAATCACAATAGTACGACAGTTATTACACCGTGCCCGTGGGGAATCCCCCCTTTCCCAACCCTCTCTCGTCAGGCCTGCTTGTATGTATAAACAAGTGACTTTACATATCCCCACAAAAAATAATCGGGCGGTGTCAAATCGCACAATCCAGGCGGCCAACTCACAGGCCCAAAACGTGAGATGAATTGCTCAGACTTTGGTCTCCAATATACTGTATTGCGATTATCTCTGATACTTATGGTTCAATTATAATAAAGTTTGGCATTAATCGAAAGATTCTTTTATATCCGGCATTTTATCCACACAAACTAAAGCTGTGACCTTAACATGTTTGCGTCTATTCCTGGCACGTATAATTTCAAAGATCTCGTCGTTCAGATCATTTTTGAGGTAATTTGGGGGGATCCTTATTTTATAAGCATAATCTAAATATACTCCTAACCTTTAAGTAAAGGGCCTAAAGAGCACCCAAAGAAAGAAAACCAGTTGAACGAGCGCACATTGGGCCAGAAAGCCGATTTTTTGGCATAAATTCAAAAATTTCTTAGAAACAAAATCGTTTTTTAACATTGCCATTTTGTAGTGCATACATACACTAGTTACAAAAAATTCACAAATATTATTGATTTTATTGCAACCCTGATGTTTTGGCAGCCCTTCAAAGTTACATGTTCAATCAGCTGCGCGTTGCAGTAAAAACGGCACGAAAATTTTTGTTAACTTTGCGAGCTTGTATATTTAATAATTTTAAATTATAAGTTAATATTAATAAAGGTACGGGTATGTAGAATGTTTATGCTAAAAAGGTGTTTTCTTATATTTGATAATCTGTTATAGATGTGTATTGTTTTGTGTTGTCCAAAATTAGAGAAAACTTTACCAACTTGCCTGTCTATTATGGAATAAAAACTGACTTTCTGCAAGATTGTGCAAAAAAGTATTAATCTAACATTTAAGTACAAAATATATACTAATTTACCCTTTTTATGCTTTTTGCGGGTTTTTTGCGGCTTCCGGGTATTGACTTTTTGAAGCTAAGGTTGAGTTCTGCTATGCAACGCTGCTCAATATCTGGAATGATAATAGTCGAAAGGCTTCCGATGTTTCGCGCTGTATATTTGATCAACTTCTAGACTCAAAAAAAAAACACTTTGCTATTCATATCCATAGGAACTTGGCCAAATGCGGCAGAAATTTTTAAATTTAAATTAAATTTTAAATTTTTAAGGAAAAATCATCAAAAATGATTTTTTCATTCGATAGCTTAGGTTCCACATCTTCAATTTACAAACACAGTAGGACGTCCACCGATGAAACATAGCTATGCTGGAGCACGTTTGCAACGAAAGTTGGCATCCGATTTGGCAGATAAGCAACGCCGCAAAAAAGACACGGCTTGAATATTGACAAATACTTAGCTTGCTTCAAATGATCCAAATCGAGTAACAAAAACCTTTTTTTTCGGAGCGAGTACCCTTAACGTCCAATGAGGCTTTAACGATTTTGCTCGAAAACTGTTTTACAAAAAACCATTATTGCAACATTCGGCAGCTTCACAAGAGCCGATCTTCCGATATTTATCCCAGTTGCAATAGAGTAAGAGAAGCCAAATCCAAATGTAAGCCTTTCGGAATTATGGTAACCGATAAGTAAAAGATTTGTTCAAAGAAAAAAAAATCCATTACCGGCAACTATGATTGATCTTTTAGAACCGCAAAGTTTTAAAAATAATTGTGATAATTATATACTAAATAATAATAATAATTTTACAGATAATCAAAGTAACACTGATAATTGTAACACTTCCATAGATGATGGCACTGATCATTCTAAAGACATTCTGAATGAAAGACTCTTTTCGTCAGAATTATGTGTGGAAATTTTGCTTTACTAGAATTTAACATATTATTTGTAAACTAAAAAATAAATTGGCATAAACAAAACTAAATTATAAATATATATTTATAAATCGCGTCATTAATAGTGCATAAGTAAAAAAAATCAGTTCTTATATATTTCATTACAATCAACTACACGAAATTTCATGTCTGTAACTTTATTTTTCGAATTTATGCCAAAAATTTGGCTTACTGGCCCAATGTGGAGCGCATCGAAAATTTAACTGATGTTCCAGTTGAACAGAAAAGCGAAAGTGAGCAGAGATTGGGGGCGAAGTCAACTAGTATACAAAAACAAAAATAATTTCGACTAAACTATGCTTAGTTTAATATTGTTCGTAGTTTTCAACGTAGACGGACAGGTAACTTCTTGCTTAAAGCTAATTTGTCAAAGAAAACTTTTGTCTTACCTTCAAATAAATTTGTCAGTACAAAAAAAGTTGTTTTTTCCCCGACAAGTTTTCAGCAACTGACAAAAGCAATTATGCCAAGTTTATGTGCCAGCACATAAAAAAAATTAAGCTATTTTTCTGATTACCAAAATAGATTGTCATAAAAGATATACTGCTTTGTAAGCCTGCAGTTCCTCCGAAACTTGTAACAACGTCCAAAGCAATTTGCCTACGCTAATTTGCAACACATAATATAATATAAAAAAAAAAAAAAAAAAAAACACAACACCCATCAAACTTATCGTGCTAAATCAAATGTCCAATCAAAACATCCGCAAACATACACAAACTCACATTATGCAAAATACTAGATATCTCAAACAAACTAAGTAATGAAACCCCGCATTAGGAGGCGCTACAACAACAGCAGCAGGAACTAGGAAAAACAAGCGTAATGGCTATAAGAAAACCAAAACATCAACAACTGACAACTTCACTTATTCCACTTGAGTTGTGATAATTTTTTCGCATTCGCCTTTTGCCCAAGAGCAAGAACAACAACAAAATGGACACTCCCCCGACACAAACGTTATATAAAAGAAAGTGGAGAGGCCCGAAAGGCGTTGAAACGTTTCATTTCCGTCGCCATTTTGGGGCAACACTTAAGGCAAATGAGATGCCAAGCCCAAGTCAAACCGCAGGCGCAACATGAGTATCAAGGCAAAGCCGCATTAGAACCGCAGCAACAACAAAAAAAAAGCTCATTAAATTAATGCAAGCCTAAGGAGTTCGCAGCTAAGAAATCCTAAAAAAAAGAAACAGAATTCCAAAAAAAAAAAACTGTCAAAAGATTTCAAATTGTGATAGGCCTTAATGAAGGACAGCAGCCAAAGGCGATAAGAAGTGGCTTTATTTTATTCCAAAGACTATGTTGATTCAATGTATATTGCCATGCAAAATGTTTGGGTAACTTTGTAGCTCAAGTTCATTGTTAACAATTACATATACACATAGATATACTTATATAATGTTCAAATGTTTATTGAGCTGCAGCTCAATAATCGTATTAGCCGTTATTGAAATGAACTGTTCTAGTAGCGTTTTTTATACAGGGTGTGTTTTTTTTACTAATTTAAATAATTTCAAAATATAAGAAATCACGCTTTTTGTCAATCGAGTCAATACCATCGTGGAATAATATAAGGTGGTATCGTCCGTAAAAGCTATCCCTTATTGTATGTAGCGTGTGAACGCGAGTGAGAGGTCAAAAGCTTTTTTGTGGGAAAGCTCTCTTAGCATTTCTTCCTGAATGTGAATGAGATAGATATATATTTCTTTGATGCATGGTGGAATACTATAATGTGGTATCGTCCGTAAAAGCTATCCCTTATTGTATGTAGCGTGTGAGTGCGAATGAGAGGTCAAAAGCTTTTTTTGTTAGGAAAGCTCTCTTAGCATTGCGTCATGAATGTGAAAGAGATAGATATATATTTTGTTGATGTTTGTTTATAGTTAATATAATAATTAATTTTAAATAGTCTAATTTTAAATAGTCTAATTTTAACAAGTTTACTATTGCACTAATTGTTTTGCTTTTGTATTGCAAGTTTCGTGTTTAAAAAACAAAACAAACACTGCTAAAAATTTCGTCCACAACCAACCTCACTCGTTCATAGCAAGTTTTGCACTAACGATAAGGGCTCTAAACGAGAGAGTGAGCGTTCGCACGACATCACCTTATTATTTCACTATGGTCCATACTATTTTAAAGTTTTCACGTCCATAAGTTATAGTATTTTTTTAGCTTCCTTTTGCGAAAAAATTGAAACTTTTTCATGCTCTCTTTTTTTGCTCCCTCTCATGGTGGAATAATATAAGGTGGTATCGTCGTTAAAAGCTATTTGCAAGTTTTGGAGTGAAAATAAGGGCTCTAAACGAGAGAGTGAGCGTTCGTACGACATCACCTTATTATTCCACCATGCTCCCTCTCACGAAGATTATTGGAACTTGGTATGGTCTTCGCATTTATTCAATATATAGTATAAAACTGAGTATATCTCTTTATTACAACAAATTTTTACTCTTTATTCACTCTGAATCGAAGTTGGGTATAAAAGCAATCGGAAAGGTTTGAAAATTTCATTTCCGCCAAAATTAAAAAAAAAAAACAAAAAAACCACAAAAAAGTTTGATTTTATCTTGACAGTAGGAATCGGAGACTATTAACTTCACCCGACTTATCAGACCATAAAACCATAAAAACTATTTTTAAAATGCCACCAAGATTTAGTTGAAATATAACATTTTCACTCAATATGTTTATAACAAATACGAGGGTGGTCCGATAAGTACTTAGCCTACAAAGAAAAACGAAAACTTTGAATTCTCTGCCACATGCTATCAAAACAAAGTCTACCAAACCGATTCGACTAATTCCTAAAAAACAAATAAATAAATAAATGCTTGAAAAAGCTGTAGTAACTGTTTAAACCAGTTGTGAATTACACTGCTAACACGTGGAATGCACAACAATCGTAATTTTCAGTAAAGAATAACACTCCTTTAAATATTATTGGTCAAAAAGTGTATGCTGACCGAAAAAAATTTATGACGTGTTTCGGAAAACAAAACCCGAAAACGAACAAAATTTATACGTTTTTATTTTTGCGTGCCCCAATGTCACAGTTTCTATTATCGATAACCTTTCGATTACTTTATATCGTTGACATTTTTGCTTGATTAAATTATTGCTAGTACTTAATGATTCTGTCTTTTAAATTAATTTAGACAATAATATTAGCTTTAGCAAATATATTTATTTAATTTAACCGCAATCTATTATTATTATAGCGGGAAATTTTTGTGTTGCATAAGAATACAAAAAAAATTATTACAATTTATTAATAAATATCTTACTTAAAATTGGTATAGATAGTATTCTAAGAATTTTAAAAAAAATATTTCAGTTTAAATTACGTGCACTTTTGAAATTATTTTGCCAATTCGTTTTCGGTTTTAAACCACACAAAAATTTCGTTTTATTTAAAAAGGCACAAAACAGTAATATGATATATTCCATGTGATGAACATCTTGCAAAATAGATGTTCAAAAAATGTAACAGGTTCCGTAATCAAATAAATTAGATTAAAAAAAAAATATAATCACAAATTAAAAAAACAAATCTGTCATTTTAAGGCAGTTACTGTTGCGCGTTACAATCTTTATTTATTGAAAAAAATAGCAAATAACACGTGTATATTAAATAATATATACATACTTTTGTCAAAAATTTGCAATGCTTGCATTTTAAATATTAACGTAAGTGGAATTCACCTTTCAACACACTTGTATGCAAGGTGAAGATCAATACACATGAATGTCAACTATTCTTTATTTTAGTCACAAATAAACTTCACACTGTTAACACGCACGGCGGTTGTTATTATTTTCTTCGTTCTCTTTCACTCCCTGCACAACCTTCCTCTACCTCTCAATAACTTTGTTAAACTTAATGAAAAACCAAAACAATAATTGCAGCTGAAGAAGTCAATATAAAAATACAAAACAAATAAAAAAAACAGTAACAAAACAAGATTAAAAAATAAAAAACAAAAAAAAAAAAAACATCAGATATATCAGTTCAAAAAACAAAAATATAACTTATACTTACTTACGTTTTAAACGGTTGTGAATTATACTACTTGCAAATGAATTTTGTTTTTAAAAATGATGAAAATTGGCGTTTATGAGCGACTTATTAGTACAATTGCTGGAAAACTATTAATCGTAGAAAAGTGATGGAGGACTCATTTTGTAGATAATTTCAATAACTTTAACAAAATATATGGGTAAATTTCCGAAAAAACCTGCCTGTTTTGAGATATTTGCAAATCATTCGAAAAACACAAAACAACATTTCCAACTTTTCAATTTCAGCAGGCATTGTGCTTGAGCCAATTAACCTACAAGCTTGATTTAAGTCTTGTTTGATAGATAATTTTATTTGCAACAACATTTAGCTTTAAATTATGAGTCTAAAATTGATAGATAAAAAGATATCAAGCAAAAACAGTAGCAATATGTATAGTCAGGGGGCGGAACAAGGTTCCTAACGATCCCTGAAAGTTTCATCCATTAAGTATTTTTTTCCATATGAAACTCTAGATTTACTGTACTATTAACTACTTGCATTAATAAACTTTTCGTAAGTCAAACTATTGCCGCTTTTTCTATTCTTTTCCCGTAACATATTTACAAAAAATTATTTTCAATAAAATAAAATATACGTATTTAAAAAAAAATTTTTTAGGTAAGCTATTACGAACTGAGAATTTTATTTGAGCAGAAGTATGCTTAGAATAGCATTTAAGGCAGAGTACACACATGATGCTTAACTCCAAAGGTTTATATAATGTATATCGCTAACTTAAATAAGAATTCCATGAATCATCTCATACCAAATAAATTAGCAGAAGAATCAAGTTTAAATTGAGGCTCATCATACTCATCGCTTGGTATTATTCTTTACGCTTAAAAGATTTGCTGTGTTCTTTTATATTTTTCACTCACATTAAAACCACGCTCTGTCTGTAGCCATAACTCTTTCCATACAAATTCACTCTTAAAAACCACATTAAACAAGTGGACCACTTAAAGTCGAGTTATCCCGACTACAACATACCCTATAAACTGCATCGGAGTTCATGCCATGTTAACGACCTCGAGAAAAATTTTGCAGATAAACAGTACAAGTTGCAGGGTAGTATATCCGAAAGTAAAAAAAAAAAAATTTTATTCTTATATATTGTATAACTTTAATATAATAAATATATATGTATACAGAAAATATGGCTTAATCGATTTTGGTGCACTTACTGAGCATGCCCTTTGTTTATAGGGTGTTAGAGTTCGCACAAAATCAAAAACAAAAATACCATTTTGGTTTATGCATAAAATGTTGTGAAATATACATATTTGTAAAAAGTGGTTCTAAAAAAATATATGTATAAAACCACAACACAAAAATGACAAAAGGTAGCAAGAAAAACCCAAAATTATTTACTTTCAACTGGTCACAAATTCGACAGAGATTTTCCTTGTTGCCAAAGAGAAAAAGTTGAATAAACATGAAAAACAACAGCATTAAAAAAAGGAGATTCAGCCGTGGCGTTTCACGACAGTTGGATACTCTGCACTCGCATTTCTCTAAAAATTAATTATTTGCCACAAATTTTACAATGATACGTTGTAGATGGTAGGCATTAGAGAGCTGCACAAAATGTACTAAACATCGCACTTCACTATTGCACAGTACTTCCAAGCACTGCATTTCACTGCAGAGCTGGCAGTAGAACAAAATGTTTTGATGTTCTGTTTGCTTCAAAATAAAGCCTTCAGTGCTTGAACTGTCTTTGCTTCAGTGCTTGACAGTGCTTGAATATTTCAAAACATTAGAACATCTCGCAAAATGCTTGAGTGAAGCAAATTTTCGGCAAGCATAGCGAGTGCACTAGAATGTTTTGATTTTTTGCGTAGCAGACATAATATTAAGCACACAGACACAAGCAGATTGTTTGTTTGTGTTAGTCAAAAAAACCACCACCCAAATCATTGCAACAACAGAAACGTTCTACTATGCTTGAAATGTTTTACTTCAGTTTGGTTCTAGTTCAGTTTGGTTCTACTTCAGGTTTGTACTGTTTCACTTTTGTTTTGATGTTCTATTGCTTGTTGTTAACCAAGCACTTTTGACACTGAAATATTTGTTTTGTTTTGTTCAAGCCAGTAGTAGGCATGTTCCAGAAAACAGCTTAGCGGTAAAAATTGTAGCTTGTAAAAATGTCAACTTTTTTTTGTTGATTGGGCTCACATGAGGCAATATGCCTAGTTTCGAAACAATGTGGAATGTTTATTCAGTTTATAAGGTAGGGGAAGTTTTGGTACTATTTATTGGTTCTGAAATTCGCGAAATTCTCCAACGGGTCGTTATGGTCTCTTGCTCTAATGGTCTCTGAGACCTAAAGTCTCTGATGGAGATTTTGAGTTTGTTACTTCGATTGATGTACAACTATAATTTAATAATGGTCAAGTCAAAACAAAGGTTATGAGCTGCAATTTGTCTGAAATCGCGCTGTAAAAAAACCTTAAGTAAAATTTCAACAAAACAGACCGTTTCATATCATGATGTAACAACTAAAAGGTAACGCAATGCGTAGGTCGTTATTCCTGTCTCTCTGAAAGAGAGGGTACAGGTTCAATTTTTGTGTGGTAGCTATATGAAATGGTGGACCGATTTTGATCAAACTTTACGCAAATGTGTATACTTATATAAAATGCTCAAAAAGAGTCATGTACGTATGTCAAATGTTTTTTATTTTAGAGTAAACTTTTGTATGAAGTTTGATAAAAATTAATCTACTATTTAATATAGCTATATTCATACATAATTGCACTAGACGCAACTTGCAAAATTCATTGCATAATTATTTCATGCTAGCCCAAGATTTAAAAAGAGTATACATATAAGCGCAATTGTGGCCGTCGGTGGCGTACCACTACGCGTACTCACTTTACAAACCGAAGCTCGGTGGTTCGAATCCGGATTCGGCTATAAACTGTAGGTCCCTGTTCTCTTCGAACAGCATAGAGATCCCCAATGCTCCGCCCAGGGGCGACTGACTAAATAGTCAGTCAGGGAAATTATTATATAAGAGCCATTATTTTGTTTCATAATTTTTTTTATTTGTATAAAGTAGATCTTCATTTACCTGCAAATACGTTAAAATAAAGTGTATTTAGATAAAAACAAAATTTCAAGTTTATTTAGCGAAAAAAATTTGTAAGTGAAGCTAAAGTTTTCTATTGAATATGGCGGAAATTCTACAAGATCCTAAGTCACGCAAATCGAATTTTGGCATAACTTCAACCTTTCAAACAAAACACTTCATAACATCACTTTTTTATTCCTTCCTTGGGGCCTTCGAAAGCACAGTGTGACAAAACAAGAACAATAGGAACCGAAACATTTATAAAACCAAAACAGTGGGATTTAAATTCTCAAATTTTGGTTGGAAAACAACAACATAAAATCCGGATATTGAACAGGATTTTTTCCAGCGCCCAATTAACGATCCCGCGGTATTCTTGCGTAATTCAATCTTATACGAATTTAGGCTCAAAATGCTTGTGCTAAATAGGCCGGATTGACTTTCTGCCTATTTCCCAACTCCTCTAATTGGTATCAAATCGAAGTTTCAGGAGCTTCTTCGAGCCGGCTTTTTTTTTTTAAATTTGATCAAAGTATATGTATATTTTCTGCGAATACACCTGGGTCCCTGAAAACTTAGTTGCTTGTTTATTTATTGCTTATTTCGATACCTCAAGTTTGACATTCAAAATTTAATTCAGGATTTTCATTTATTATAATGATATCGCAAACGAGAAATAACAATTACTTTAAAAAAATAATAAAACTACTTATAATTAAAAAAAAAAAAATTGTTTTAACACTTTCTCACAAAAAATAGCAAAATGACAATCATTTTGGTATATAGAACTCATGGACTCTATACCCTACTACCCTTAACTCTACAAAGCAGAGTGTATAAAAATTCTCATGTGTAACAAAAATGGCGTATTTCCGGTTACGTGTCTGGTTTTTGTTGTCCTGGTTGTTTTTGCTTTTGGTTGGCCCTTTTAGACCGTTTGCCTTTTTTTATATTGCTCATATTGCTTCAGCATCGCTGAGTTTCTGTGGTTTTATTCAACACGCAGCTATACAAAGATACAGATACACACACCCACACACACACAGCTTGCTTAGTCATGCATACGCACACATGCAAGCTGCAAAATGTTCCAACTGTAAACAATAAATATAAACATGGCGGCTCTTCGTTGTCGTCATTTCAAATAGAAATTTGCTTGCCATTTTTTTGTGTGCTCTCTTACACACACATACAAGCTTGCACACATATATTTTATACATATATACTTTGCTTTATTTATACTTTATGCTTTTATAAAAAAAACAACAGGTCACGGCAAATATGAACCATATAGAGATTACGTATACGAACCGTGCACATAATGTGGCCAAAGATTAATCTGACAGATAAAACAGGTGCCAGAGTGTGGCTCTGCATATTGACAAAAATTGTGATGTGCTCAAATTAAGACTGGCAGCTAGATTAAGTGGAGAGTGTCAAGACGTATGAGCAAGTAGCACAAATGAACAGAAATCGAGAGAGAGGAAATATGGTGAATGGTTTGAAATAAATTCGCAAAAAATACACAATACAATGGCTTAGTAAAATATTTTTGGCTACGTCACTCTTTTTAAGTACCATATACTTAAGAGTTTACGGAAAATCTGCGTAATTAGGCTTTAGTTTAAAGAAAATTTTAAAAATTTCTTACAGACTGAAAACATTAGGTCAAAAAATTTAAAATTTTTTACTTTTTATCTTATTTTATTCAAATAGGTATTTTAGTGCCATGCACTGTGAGCCCAGATTTTCATATTTTGGCCAAAACCCTGTCATTTCCATAATAATTTTTTTAGAGTGATGAAAGTTACAAACGTGTTTCGAAAGGATTAAACTATTTTTCTGGAAAGTTTGAGCCTCCTCAGATTTTTTTAAGATATAGAGATAATCTAGACCGAATTTTGAAAAAATTGTAACTTAATTAAAAAAAAAAACTGTTAATTGGAATTGGACCGTACTTTATACAGAGATAGATATGAGCTGCACATACATTAAAAAAATAGCCTATGCCCAAAATATTGAATGGCTTTGGAGTTATAGCCCTAAACAGTTTCAGTTTTCCAAGCCAATTACAAAAAGACGAAACCACCAATCAATCTGGTTTTTAAAAGATATAATTTTCTTGGTATGCTCTTTTAATTTCCAAAAAAATAATTTTAAAATTCCATAATTAAATGTTTACGTCAAGATTGATCATTTTTACATTTTTTTAATTTGCATCTTTGTAAGTATGCTATAAAATTTTCAAAAAGTAAATTTTTTTTACATTTTAGTACAACTTTTAAAAAAATGGTTATTAAAGCAGCTTAGAAATTCAAAAAATAGTAAAATTTTCTGGGGGACAATTTTTCAAATTCAACTCTTAGATACAAAACTCAATTTCCGATAATCGTGGAGAATTAAATTTTCTCGTAAAATATATCAAGAAATTTTCTAAAATTTTTTACAATTTTATTTTTTCTCTGAAGTAATATTTATAAATAATAAAGTGAATGAAGATTTCGTAGCTACATGTATCATGGTAAATGCAGGTTATTTTTTGCTGTAAATTATCGCGAAAGATCATAAAATACAAAATGTCAACTTTGATAACTTAAAAACCACTAATTATAATTTAATAATTTTTTTTTTCACAGGATACCTTAATATGTGTAAAATCATATTACATTGTCATTTTGACAAAATTTTCACTTTCTTCTGGGGGACTTTTGGCCAAAATCTGGCTATGTGTAAAATTGTGCCATGTTTGAAATTTTTTTTATTTTTTAAAATATCCTGACCAAATTTATGTCAGTTGTATTTTGTTTTGAACTAAACATTTGTGTAAAGTTTGATCAAAATGGGTACACTATTTCATATAGCTGCCATACAAAAATTGAACCAGTTTTTTGCGCGCCCAAACTCGCGCACTTTCATGCGCCACCTGATAGAATCCATTGCAACATGGTTAATTATATTAAACTTTGCGCTACTGTGCAACTATTTCTACAATTCATTTACATACAATTTTTTTAGTATAAGTCTGAATTTTGCTATAAAATATGTGTTTGTGGTTCACTCCCAAAATTAATCGTATATTGAGGCTCAAATAAAAGCAAAACTCACATATCTAATCGTTTTATTTGAAACCTTATCACTTTTTAAGAGCTTTGTGACTGATACATCTTAAAAAAGTGTCCAAACATAATTCAAGAGTTTTTGAGATTTCAAAGCTCAAAATCCAAATATAATTTCATATGATATTAAAGCAATCTTCCCAAATCCTATAAGCACTTTATATCAGTTAGCAGCAATAATAATATCAATAACATAAAATAATATTTACCTAAATATTTCAGCTCAACTCTGCGACTTACAATCAATAAACTTGAAGCTTACAAAAATATTATCCAAGTGGCAGCCATTTTGTATACCGCAAATGGTTGCAGTTCTAAAAGCATTGCAAATAAGCCGCCCTTCCCCCGCCACTTACCCACAGGAAATAAAAAAAAAAAATAAACTAAAATCTTTCATTTTTATGACAGGAAAAACGTTTGAACACAAAAAAATAAACCACAAAAAATGAAAATGGCGCTGCTTGGAACTCCATTTGCTTTAGGCCCTATATGTCTGAGTGGTCTGAACTTAAATACAAGAAGATACCTTTTTTTTTTTGTACATAGGCAGCACTAATGCACAAGACATGTAACATTTATTTTTGTATGCATATAGAGGAACCCTTGCTTTAGTGACAAGTTGATATTTACATTTCACTCGCTTTCATTGAAGAGAGATTTCAATGCTCGAGGAGAAAGGGTGTCGCAGCGAGGGCTAGTAGGGGAGTGGCCCATTTTCCAACATTTGCTACAAATGTTTTTTGCCAGTTCTTTACTTTTTATATACTATATTTTTTTTATTATCAAAGCAGGATTTTTGCTAAGGGTGAGTTGGGCTAACACAGAAAGCCTTAGACGACAGGTAGGAGACGTTGAATCTTTGCTCGGGTACTTCCGGTTGTTGTTGTAGTTGTTGTTGCAGTCTCATATAAACAGTTGACATCTTTATGGCACTTGCGTTGGCTTGACTTTCATTTGGTTCTGGTCTAGTTATGTTTATTTTTTTTTTTTCGTTTACATTTGGTATACACAAATAAATATTGCTACAATTTATGTATTTATATAACAATTTGGGTTCGCCGAGCATTGAAAGCCGACAAATAAAGAAAATTCATAACAATAAAAAACAGGTTAGCAAAGGGATTGACTAGCTTTGAGCGAAAAATGGCAAGTGTGATTTGGGATTTTTATAGATAAGCTTAAATAAAAGGTACAAAATGGGGATTTCCTTTAAAATCTAAGCTTTGGGATTTTTGAGGCGGTTTTATCAAATGAACCATTCGAGGAGTTTTGATGCACTTAAAAACAAAATTTGAAAAAGACAACCCTATTGAAAAGTGGAAATAAATGACTTTTGAAATCCGAGTTCAAACACAGACTTAAAAAAATTCAAGACTTATAAATAAGAGATGACAACCTATAAGCGATAGTCTCAATGAGCTCTCAGTTGTACCCCATGATCCAACAATTAGGTCAACCAATGCGCAGGTCTTTTATTCGTGTCTCTCTGAAATAGAGCGCCTAGGTTCCATATTTGTATGGTAGCTATATAAAATATTGAATCAAGTTTGATTAAGCTTCCCACAAAAATTTTTTTTTTTTTTAAATTATCGTTATTAAAGTTATGTCAGTTGTATTTTGCTTTAGTATTAATATTTTGGCAAAGGTTGATCAGAATTGGTACACTTTTTTATATAGCTGCCATACAAAACTTGAACCAGTTTTCTGCGCAGCAAAACTCGCGCCTTTTCTTTGCGTCGCCTTGTAAAATTCTGTGCACCCATTTAAATTTTTTTTGTTATCGTTATTAAATTTATGTCAATGGTATTTTCTTTTAGTATCAATATTTTTGCAAAGGTTGATCAGAATTGGTTCACTTTTTCATATAGCTGCCATACAAAACTTGAACCAGTTTTCTGCACAGCAAAACTCGCGCCTTTTCTTTGCGTCGCCTTGTAAAATTCTGTGCAACCCTTTAAATTTTTTTATCGTTATTAAATTAATGTCAGTTGTATTTTGTTTTAGTATTAATATTTTTGCAAAGGTTGTGCAGAATTGGTTCACTATTACGTATAGCTGCCATACAAAAATTGAACCAGTATTCTGCGCAGGGAAACTCGCGCGCTTCTTTGCGTCGCCTTGTAAAACCCTTTAAATTTTTTTTATCGTTATTAAATTAATGTCAGTTGTATTTTGTTTTAGTATTAATATTTTTGCAAAGTTTGTGCAGAATTGGTTCACTATTTCGTATAGCTGCCATACAAAAATTGAACCAGTATTCTGCGCAGGGAAACTAGCGCCTTTTCTTTGCGTCGCCTTGTAAAATTCTGTGCACCCCTTTAAATTTCATTTTATTAGTATATCATGTAAATTAGTTACCTTTAAATTAGTACCACAAAGTTTTTTGTGTATCGGCGCAAGAAAACTTTACAAAGTAGAGAATAGCTTAGCTATGTCCGTCTATCTATCGGAACTGCCTCTTTCTCCAAGAAAAACTTGTAGCATGTAATTTTTTTCGCTTCATACATCATACTCCCACGTTTTCTTGAAACTCGACATTTCGTTTTTAATAGAAAGTGATTACAATAGATTCGGTTGAAAACTTGCTTATAAGCAAAAATGTCAAAATTTAAAGATCTCCACTAAAAGTCATATTTTTATAAATCTGGCTAAGTCCACTGCAAGTTTTCTATATCGGTTAAACACTTTCGAAATACGTTTATCGATGACTCAATCTGCCTCACCATCTTTTTGGATTTCATTCATTACACAAGCAACTAATTTTAATAAAAATTTTTAAAGCTCATCTATACTCAACCCTGTGTCTTATTTAATTTCATAGTTCTTAATTATTTTATTTATTTTACCAACTAGTATTTTCATTTTAATGTTAAAAAAATATAGAAACCATTTTTTTATTGGAAAAATTCACAATCGCTAATATTACAGTGACAAAGTTTTTTGAACTTTCTAGTTCCGGTTCCGGTATCGTTTTATACACAGCTGTGAGCTTTTAAAGTAAACATAGATAGCAGTACCTACATTATTTGCTGTACCTTGAAAGTAAAAAATTTTAGTTGTCTATTTATAAAGTGAATTTAATGTTTTAAATAAAAATAAAATAAAAGTCCAAAATGTAAGTTGTCTTTTTTGTAGTGCGTTTTATCTAATGCATCCTGATCATCAATGAAATGGGAATAGTGAGCTCTTAGCGTTTTCGGGCCAAATTTAAATTAGGTTTATATATATATATTATATTATAAAGTAAATGTAATATGTGGATCCAAATGGAAATCTGATAATGTGGGTAAAAGTGTTTTAGGTAGTGACGTCAGAGACTTTAAGCACGATCTTCTGTTTTCGTGGATCTTCCTTATCTTTTTAGCTATAAATTAATTCCAATGTATTAAATATAGATTTCATTGCATGCCTAGGTCATATAGCATTTTGCTGATAACAATTTATTTCCGATAAAAGCTCAGATTCAGAATACTCTTATTTTCGTTTTTATTTAATTAAATGTGTTTCAAAGCAGCATTAAAAGCATTTGTTTCAAATTATAAATAATTATTCAAAAAATATGAAGTTATTCAGCCGTGCTACGGAAAACGAACAAAATATTCGATTTCACATGTTTGACGCATCTAACTGCACCAAAACGAGTTGTTTATGTGGTTTAAAACCGAATTTTCTGCAAAAAGAATCAAAGCAAAAGGATTTGGCAAAAACGAAACCGAATACAATGCATTCATTTTTGTTTTGTGAAATTCAGAACACGGCTGTTTATTAATGTCTCCAAAATATTTTAACTTGTAAATGTACGGATTGCAGTTTTTTTGGAATAAAGCCAATTCTAAAATTTCTAGTATTTTTCGCAGAATTCAAATTTGTTTCACTTTTTTGAAAATCTTTTTTTTTTAATACAAGAACTTTGACTCTACAGCTAAAATTGACAACAACAGTCCATTAAATAACTTAAATAAATAAAAATTCCACATTAATGAAATTAAAAACCCAACTTCCGTAAATCCTTCGACCGTCCACTGAACGTGCTTTTGGTACCATTGAACACACACATATGCAAAGGCAATACAATGAATAAATTTTTATTGTGTATTTCACATACCAAGGTCAAAATCACTGATTGGACGCATTTTTTTGTTAACTTTTTATACAGGTTGTGAGTATTAATGATTTATTTTTGCAATATTTATTTTTGCGTCTCAAATTTTTTTCCCAATAAATATTCTGTTCAAATATGAAAGATTTTCCATGAAAGTGAAACTTTCAATACAAAAATTAAAAGAACAAAATTTTAAAATTTTTCCCAATTCCAAATTCTCAAATAAAAATTGTTAAGTGAAGTAAGGGGCTCCGCCACCAGCTCACTTCATACCCATCCCTCACTTCGAATTATATTATCTACAATATTTCCAGCAATTGCTTTAATTTCCACAAGGCTCATCGAATTGAGGATGGTACAGTTGTGTCTGGCAAACACTAAAATAGCCTGTAGATCCTTTTATTCATACAGACAGACGGAAAGGCAGAGTGTTTTATTTAAAATTATGTTTCGAAAAAAATACTTTTTTGGAAACTTATGAAAATTTCTGTCTAACACCCATGGCTTTTTTTCAAAGAATTTGTATACAATATTTATACGTAAGAAAATAATGAATTCCTAATGGTTGTGAACCTAATCTCTAGTAGCACATTGGTTTGCATCCGTGCAACATCTGACGTTAACAACCCTGATATTTTAATTGTAATGTGATTAAATTTATTAAATTATAATACTCTCCAACACTTACTCTTTACAGCTGCACAGTTGTCAATGCAAAACAACAATGAAATGCATTCTCAATGCAGGAAGAGACAAAACGAGGAGCTGGTTCAGCAGCAGGATCTGGAGCAGAGGTTGGAGCAGCGGCTCCCCACCACAAAAACAGCAACAACTGAAACCGGGACTGAATTATGTAACAGTCAAGGGGTTCCTGTATTTGGCAGAAATGTTGCTGCTGCTGATGTTGTTGTTGCTATTGCCAGTTGAACATGCAAATGCGACAACGGCAACAGTCACAACAACAACAACAATAACAGATGCAACAGCAACAGCAGCTTTAAATGCTTCAGAATCTGGAGAAGCGCCTGGAGGAGATGGTGGCGCAACATCCTCCGCATCCGCCACAGCGTCAGCTGTATTGGGAGATCGATTTAAAAACATTGTGCGTATAGGCGATGGCAACATAGTCACTAGGGTAAGTGGAAGGTCGCGACAGTGGCGTAGAGGGCTATTAAGAATGGGGAGGGGGTATTTTTTCGAAAATTTTTAAAACTGTAAATTAACTTTTTAAACAGCTGGAAGAATTGGAAATATTTCTATTCGAGTATTAACATTACTTAAACATTTTTTTACAGAAATTTTAAATGAAAATCGAGCTTTCGAAAGTTTTTTTTTTTGTGGTTTTGACTGTTATCCAGGAAATTTTTATCTAAAAAAATATATTTTTTTTTATGATCATAAAAGATTCTTAGGGTCACAGTGTAGCTTTTCTACTAGACTTATTAAAGGTAGCTTTAAAAATATTCATGTAAGCTCATAACTTCAAGAGAAGAAAAGGTGGCATACCACCAAAAATTTTGATAAAACTAATCAGTTTTGAGTTTATCAGAAGCCCTGAAGCTATTTCGAATTAACAACTTTTGAAGAGTGACACAAATCATACCTTATAATATATTTACGTATACTGGCGTCCCTGCTGGCTTTATCACTAAATGCTATAATTTTACATTCGAAAACCCAGGAAGCAGAATTCTAGGAAAAAATTTGACATGGCCGATAAAAGAAATTTTTTTTTTTTATCTTAAGGGATCATCCATAAACTACTTGACGAGGAGTTTTTTTTGGGGGGGGGGGTCTGGCGAAGCGTCACGATCATATGGAAAAGCTTCAAAAATATTCCGTCACTGCGTCACATGAGGTAGGAGGCGGGGGGGTCTATTTTGACGAAAATCAGAGTCACGTAGTTTATGGATGATCCCTAAGGTTGCCTACGATTTTTCTATCCGCCCATAAGTTATTCTTGCTGTACGTCCACACTATATTATAAATAGAAAATCTATGTAAAGAAATATTTTAATTTAGTATGAAAGTCAAAAAGTTTCGAAGAAAAAGTGATTTACTTTTTTAATAAATTTATTTCATTTGGATGATTTTCACGTGCGTTAAAGATTATGTTAAATTTTTCCCAAAATCCCGATTATTTATAGAGTTATTGATAACTGAATTTTAATATAGACTTTTCTCATTGTCTTTAACGAATAAATATAAATATTTTGATCATTTTTTTTAATGGAAGATATTACAGACACACAAATAAATACGATTTTCGAGTTCGAAGTCAGACTATATTTACTACACAAGCACTAAATCCTTCAAAATCAAGTTTTTTAGCTTTAGAGCCCATACGCAGTTCGAAAATTTTCGCACGAAATGACAAAACTTCATATAATAAAAAAAAATCCCATTTGGCGATTCCGTGCGAAATTTTTCGAACTGCGTATGGGCCTTTACAATTAAAATGTGTTCTCCATGTTCTTCACCACATTTTATGAAAAATTTTAAAAGACACAATAAATGTCTCAAATTATTCGAATTAAAAAATATAGCTCTTTAAAAAAAAATGTTTGTGCTTTTAAATGTGTTTCTCGCTAACATTGAATAAATAAAAACGTATACGAAATGTTAGGCGCTCTTCATTCATTTGGTATTTATAATATTATTAAAATACTGCTTTAGTATTTTTGGGCTCAACATAATTGGTAAAGAGTACCTATGTATCCCCACCCATCTACGTCACTGTGCCTTCGCAACATGTTTATGCATTGCATATAAAACAGAGATAGAGAGACAGAGAGATACCAAGAGAGCGCCAACGAAAGCCGTCAATGTAATTTATCATTAACTGCAATTAGCGTGAGTGCAATTAAAATAATGAGAAACACTTCAAGTTTATATGAGGCGTGGCACTCTATTGCACACACTTAGTCAACCTAATTGACTTTTGCTGGAATTACTGGAATTACTGCAATTCCAACCCACTTTCAAATATTAAATAGCTTCCGTTTTTGTATTATACCGTACAACTAATTCCTTAAGCTACGTAATTCATTGAGTGGATTTTTGGGCAACAATACTGAAATTGTATCCAATGGATACATGCTAAACAAAAGTTTACCAAATAGATTTACAACAAATTGCGTTTTAAGCTTAGGCAATGTAATAACTTGGCTTAAAGCTGATTAAGTAGTTGTCGAGTTGAATTGGTCAAGTGAGTAAGTAGGGATAGTTCCGGCATGCAAACATTGGAAGAAATTTTTTGTTATTCAGTAGACGAGTAAGTCAGCGTTATAGGTACTTATAAATTAGGTACTTATAAATAAAGCAAACCGATAAAAGATTAAAGTGTAAAACTTATGGAAGAAATTTAGAATGATTTGTTTTAAAGCAATCTAAGGCGACCAGGCAGTTTTGTAAGCAGACCTTCAAAAAGTGGTGAAAACTCTTCATAATGCTGGCGCGGTAAGATAAAGATTTCTGGAGTAATCTTAAAGACAAGACCAAATTCAGCGCACATATTATCTATTGATAAGCAGTTCCGTGGTTAAAGGATTGCAGTAATCTTTTATCCAGCGCACAATGGGCCCGCGTAACCAGATTTTGGCCAAAACTCCCCCAGAAGAAAGTCAAAATTTGGACAAAATGACACTTGAGTATGATTTTACACATATTAAGGTATCCTGTGAAAAAAAATTATTAAATTATAATTAGTGGTTTTTAAGTAATTGGCAATCAAAGTTGACATTTTGTATTTTATGAGCTTTCGCGACAATTTACAGAAAAAAAAAAACCTGCATTTACCATGGTACATGTAGCTAGGAAATCTTCATTCACTTTATTATTTATAAATATTACTTCAGAGAAAAAATAAAATTGAGCTTAAAAAGTTTTTGGTTTTAAATATATTCGAGTAGTTATAAAGATTTTGTTGGTTTTTTTTAACATTTGGCTACTTTGCTTCAAGAACACCTCCGACTACTACTCTATATTTGATTGAAAAAAATTTTATAAATTTCTTGATATATTTTACAAGAAAATGTAATTCTATACGATTTTCGGAATTTGAATTTTGTATCTAAAAGTTTAATTTTAAAAATGGACCCACAGGAAATTTTACTATGTTTTGGATGCTTATGCTTATGCTGTAATAACCATTTTTTCAAAAGTTGTACTAAAATGTAAAAAAAATTTACAATTTGAAAATTTTATAGCATAAGTACTTACAAAGATGCAAGTCAAAAAATGTAAAAATTATCAATTTTGACGAAAAAACGTAAAAATGTAAATATGGATTTTTTCCTTTTTTTTTTTGGGAAATTAAAAGAGCATTTCGAAAAAAAGTATAACTTTTAAAAACCAGGTTGATTGGTGATGTCGTCTTTTTGTAATAGGCTTCGCAAGCTGAAACTGTTTGGGGCTATAACTCCAAAACCATTCAATATTTTGGGTATACGCTTTTTTTTCAATATATATGGAGCTCATATCTAACTCTTTGTGAAATATGATTCAATTCCAATTAGCAGTTTTTTTTTTAATTAAGTTAAAAATTATTTTTGTTTTTTTTAATTTTTTCCAATTTTGGTCTAGATTAACTATATCTTAAAAAAATCTGAGGAGGCTCAAACTTCCCTGAAAAGTTGTTCAATCCTTTACGAACACGTGTGTAAAATTTCATCAATCTAAAAAAATTATTATGGAAATGCCAGATATTTGGCCAAAATATGACAATCTGTGCCCACAGTGCAGCGCTTGGAAGAATCAGGAAAGCTCCTCTGGTACGTCGGGTAGACAAGGGTCTCGGTACATATATGTAGGACCGTATTTCTCAATTATTATCCACGTTATAGTAGTTTTGGCAAGTACGCTCGCTCCCCAGACATAAATGGCGACTATTTACATTTTATTACAAAAAATCTTTAAAAAGTTAAAAAACCCTCTAAAAGTATCGAGGGTTAAACAAAATCCCAGATGTGGGGAATTTAACTCCAGCGGAATAAACAAAATTGATTTGATTGAACCACAAGAGTTCCAAGAAGTATCTAAAAATGAATAGACGATTACACAAAAATCCCAGTTGGGGGAAATCAGACTCGACCGACTAAATTGATTTGATTGAGCCCTAAGGAGCTCCTGGAAATATTAAAAAAATATACATGATTAAACAAAATTCAAGTTGGGGGATATATAACGTAACAGGCTTAAATCGCTTGGACAATCTAAAAATATAAATTATTTAAAAAAGTATTGATTTTTGGAAAAATTGTGCTCATCAATAGAACCCTAATAAACAAGTTTAAGTGTAAAAGCAGTTCTCTCTACAAATTGACTTTACACTTTTCACTGAATTTTTGAGCAAACTTTTAAGAAACGTGCTTCCTGACATTAAATAAAGTTCAATACGTAAAAGAACTTATTAAAATGAAGCACTTCACAGCACAGCTCATTGAAATGTCTTTCCAAAACTTGACTGTTTGGACAAGGCCATAACAGCAAAGCAATACTTATATAGTGAACTTCCGGCCAAAGTCGCAATTAGGCCAGTTTGGCACTTTTTGTTTTCATTCAAGTTTATTTTTATTTTATTTCAGCAATTTAGCATTTAAAGTCGTCGGGGAGGCGCTTAGAAACAAAAACTTTTTGGCGCATAGAACAAAGAAAAGCCAATAACGCAATTTTCCACTCAAACGATAAAAGGGTCTTGGCCTGCTCGCTGGGCTTTGGGCTTTGGCAATGCCAGACTTTGGTTTTGGTCTCAGGTTTAAGCACCTAGCGGGGGCCACACCCTGGCTATATGGGCTATATGGGTCTATGGGCCACGTTTAGACATGAATGCGTTTAGTAAATTTATTTTTAATGTGTTTGTGTGAGTGTGTGTGCGTCCTTAAAATTGCTGGCGCCGTTAAAGCCAGGCAGTCAAACACCCTTAGTCAGTCACCAGTCAGTGTCAAAGCCAGGAATAGCAAGCACAACAAGTAGCAGTGGCGTAGATGGGGGGATCTAGAAAATAAATGACCTGAGTACTCTTAGAATTGCTACTAAATTTAAAACACGTTAGGGTGGCTCAAAAAAAGATTTTACGACACAGCGATAAACAAAAAAAAAAATTGTACCAACTTAAAAAAAAATGTTCCCATTGCTTTGGAATTTTATCAAGTTATTACACATTAGGGTGGATCAAAAAATGCAACCAATAACCCCCTTATTAAGAGAAGATAAAATAAATTTTTGATTGACTTAAATTCCGCTGAAATTGGGTTTTTCATAACTTTAGAATTATTTATTTTGCTATTATTTAAATGCAAAGCTTTTGGAATTGGAGATAGCATTAATTCCGTTTTTGTCTTTCAGATCCGAATGCATAAATTTTACTAGGTAGTACGCTTCCTTTTTTCAAAAAAAAAAAATAAAAATTGTTTAAAAATTTTGTATCGAAAATGAAGTCAAAAATTTAACAGTGGGCATATATAGGATCTGTCCGGTTTTACTTTTTCCCGGTAGATAGAATCTAATATTGGTTTCTGCTGAAGAGTTAAAGAAAAAAAAATTTTCAAGCCTATATTGTATTTTCGAGTCTTATATTTTTATAAAAAATTATTCTCGCTGAATTCAAAAAAATTTGCCGCTACTTTTTACGGACTTCGATTACACTAGTTTACAAATTTCAAAAAATGTTGGTATCCTCAACATGTTTCAGTCATTTTCGTAGTAAAGTCGCACGCTAAAACCGAAAATGAAGTCAACAAATTTTTTTATTGAACGGGTTTCGAGATATTTCGAAAAAAAAAATTTCGAAAATTAAAAAAAAAGTAGATATATTAAAAAGTCAACCGATTTTGATTAAATTTGGTACAGAGCTTAAGAACTCTAAAAAACTTTCAAATGACAAATTTTGTAACGATATCTTTATAAACAAACGAATTATTCATCTAAAACTTTAGGTTTGAGAAAAATTGAGTTTTTGTACATTTTCCAAAAATTCCCGTTAATTCCATAATTTTTCTCCGATTTCGATAAACAACCACTCATTTTTTTTGTAATCGATTAAACTTTACGAGCCATAAATAAAAATGTACGGAAATTTAAGTCAAAATAGAATTTTTTCAAAAATTTTCTGAAAATGGCGAAAAATTTCATATGAATGCATAAATAACGACCAAAACGTAAATTTGACAAAAATATGTTCCAAGTATAATCGATAGGTAATTCAATCATCTACAGGTTGGTAAAAAAATAATCAAAATCAGCTTAATACAACCAGAGATATTTGCTTTTAAGTAGACACATTTTTTTTTAATTTCGAAGAGGTTTTTTCGAAATATCTCGAAATCCGTTCTATGAAAAAATTTGATGACCTAATTTTCGGTTTTAGCGTAAAACTTTACTACTGAAACGAGTTTAACATGTTGAGGATACATTTTGCTGTAAATTAGTGTTATCTTAAATATTTGACTCATTTCCTATTTCGGAAATTAGATTTTTTTTTACCAATATGAGTACTTTAACTCGAAGTGTATGGCTAGTTAAAGTTTTGATTAAATCTCTTAATATAACAAAAAAATAGCAATTCTTATACGTATTTCTATAATTCATATTTATGGGAACTCTAACAAAGTAAAAACTTTGAACTATTTCGGAAATTAGTTATTTTTGGCCAATTTGAGTACTTAAAAAGTGGCTTGTTAAATAAAGTAAAATTGATAAAACCGCTAAAAACAAAAAAGGCTAATATACTTATTTTTAAAAAATTCTTATACCTATTTCTGCACCAAACCAAAAAAAAAAACATATTTCCCCCATTACAAAAGACTCACTACGCCACTGAAAAGTAGCAACCAAGGCATAGGCCGCTTGTTGGTTAATAAAATGATTTAGGTTAACAAAAGCAAATTTGGTTTATTTGGGGGTATGGCGATTGCTGCAAAAGTAAATTCTAATAGACAGCAGGATGATGATTTTCTGCCAACTCATGCTTAGGCATAACAAAATTATAAATAAGTAGACATAATCGTATATACATGCTCCTAACTCACTCACTCACTCACTCGATCTCTTCCTCTTTACAGGCTGCCATTGAACAGTCTTTGGTGACGATACACGACATTGCCACCGAAAATTTGGGCACATTGTGCATATCGACATTGTATAGGCCTCTACAAGTGCCTATCAATTCGGAGCGTTATGAGAGCTCCAGACAAAAGGCTGATTTGGCGGCATCGATACTTCAAGAAGTGGGCATCATACGACATGGCGGTGAGTACTGGCATAAAACAAGCTCAAATCAATACCAGACAATAGTCTATAACGTCATACATCACACATCATAAGGCTTAATGATTTTGTGGTCATACATATACACGTATGTATATATAAGATTTCATTTCCGGCTAATACAATTCAATGTGTCAATATGTCGATGTGAGCAGTTAAAGTATCCTTAAGGTTAAACGCTCAAGTAGCTTTCTTTAATCATGTAATGGCGTCGTTAACAATGTTGCACTGAAGCACGGAATAGCCAGAGTTATTGGCTATAAAATTTGTGGCTAATGTTACATTGTGTGTTTCTTCTAAGATTTTGTATCTGATGTTTATATTTTTATGGTCAATAAGCGAAAGAGGTGAAAACTTCAAAGGGTGCGTAGCAAAGCTGAAGCGCTTAAAAGTATGCTATAAAAAAGTATCAAGTCTTGAAAGCTTAGCCAAAATATTGCGATTTTTATTGTGTGTTAAAAAAATAAAATAAATTTTACATTATCTACGTCATTGTTAAAAAAGCAACGCTTTACAACTGAAAGCTACGTACAATTGATTAATCTCCTCAATCCCTTCAAATTGTATACGTGCTATATTATAAAATACTTCAACATAATGAGATTAGAAGATATATAAAATGTTTCAACATAATTAGATTACAACAATACAAAGTATCAAAAAAACTTAAATTTTTTAGAAAAGCCTTAAAAATTTAAAAATTAAATTTAAAAATTAATTTTAATCTAAGTTGTCAATAAATAAAAATAAATAAAAGAGATATATAAAATTTTATTATTTTGAAAAAATTAAATATTTTTTAATTTCTACCACTTATTAAGCTTAATTTTTTTTTAATAAAAATTCACAAGCACTTGTTTTTTTTTAATGAAGCCAAAACCCATTAAGTTTAAAAACTTAAATTCTTAGGAAAATTATTTTACCTATAAACCAATACCCATATTTTTTTTTTTTTTTTTGTGTTTTTATTTTTACTTTATATGGAGTTAATATACAAAAAATCGATTTGGTGCAAAAATGTAAAAAAATTGAAATACTATAAGAAATTGTATAAAGAAAATTTTTATAAATTGCAAAATTTGATTAATTATATCAACATTGATTATGTATTCTATTATATATTCCAAGAATGTATTACAATTTTAGGCATCTTTCCACAAAAATTAAAATTTTTTCTCAAACAATTTCAAAAAAAAAATTTTGGTTCATAAAAAAACAAAAAAAAAGGAAATTTTTGTTTTATTTTTTTTCTTTTAAATTTTTGCACCAAATCTATTTAAGGAAAAAACTTAAAAAAATATAAAATATTTTCATATTTTGTATTTAAAAAAATTAAGGAACTAAATTTTGTTGCTTAAAAAATGCAAAAAAATTTGTTAAGGTAATTTGGTAAGATATAAAATAAAACCAAAAGTTTTTGCACCAAATCTACTTAAGGAAGAAACTTAAAAAAACATAAAATAATTTCATATTTTGTATTTAAAAAAATTGCGATAAAAAAAAAATTTTTAGGGTACCCTATTGGCAACTTACATTAAAAAAGTTTAAATGTTCAGTAGTCACAATAAAATAAAATATGAAAAACAGTTTTTTTGCATCAATAATTTGAAAAACTCGTTGTGGCAGTTTTTGATACCTTATTCAGCTAGAACCTATTTCAGGATCCAGGATTTGGTCTCGGGGGGGTTTTTCACTTCGAAGTGTATATGTATATATCAGAGCTCGCAAAAAACTGACTGAAAAAATGGGTTTTTCCCAACTTTTGGGCGGGTCCGGACCCGAAGAACCCCCTGGATCCTCCACTGACCTATTTATTTTCACATAGCCCTATGATGACGTATATTCCATAGATCTTATATATGTATTCTTTCTCCCACAATTACAAAGCTGGTGTCTTGTTCATAAACGTAAAAAATCTGTTTTTCAAAGTATTTCATTAAATAAAGGGTGTTTTTTTAGAGTTACGGAAGTTTAAATCATAATAAAACAAAGAAATATATTTTTAATATCAATGGATAGAAAATTTTATGACATTAATATTTAAATATAATTTCGGCCATGTGGCTGCCACGGCTGGCGCGTACAAGGCGAACCTCTAAATAAAACACGCTGTAGGTACAACAAAAAGTTACAGATATCGCAGGACAGATAAGATGGGCGATATTAAAGGGCACAGAAACGCAAGTTTTTGCTAATTTGCAATAACTTTTCTGGCTACCAAGCTCAAACAATGGGTCGTATACGCGATTCCTTGAAGGGTAACTCTAGTAAGAACAACTTGTACAATGCATATTTTGGTATTTTACAAATTTTAGCTACAAAATTCGCAACAAATGAAGTGAAACTATTGAATGCATGTCGTACAACTTACAAAGTCTTAAAGCGTCCTAGGAAACCTTGCAGCTTAACCCCTACAAAGCCATACAAAGGCTTCATAATAGCTTCTACTCGTTTAAAATGACGGTGAAAGCTATTAGCAGCACACTTGGAATTACTTTCTTCTTTAAATGCATCGTTGTAAAACGTCTTCTAAAAAGAGTTTGTTGCTTAAAATCCCCAAAAGTATGCTATAAAAATGTGTAAGCTCATAAATTGCAACCGGAAATGCACTTTTCGCTAAGTGATTTCATAGAGTGATTATGGCGCTTTAAAACGTTTTATGCTGAGATAGCGTTTTTCTTAAGCCCCAAAAAGTATGCAGTGAAAAATGCTCTTTTCCGCTTTAAGTCAAAATTAAAGCCAGCAAAAGCTATTTCATATCCTTTTTAGTGCTTGGGGCCTTTAAATTGGCTCAAATTTATTCGATTTTTAACACATGCCAGGTGCATAATTTATGCGTTCTATCAAAATTTAAACAGCCCCAACAACAACAACAACAACACAACACAGTGATAAAATGACAAAACACACACACAGACAAGTGCCAAATTATGTACATATGTATAACGTACACGTGTTTGTTGTACATATGTATAGCTGATAAATACATAGAAGAAGCTCAAACTCCTGTTGCTGCCTGGCCGGAAATAACAACAGCAACAACGGAAACACTAAAGACAACAACAACAATAATAAAAGCAACAAATACGCTTTAACTTGAGAGGACTTTTGCTGACATGTCGCACCTTTTTAACATCAGAAAAAGAGGCATCTCACGCAAAAGTATGACGAAAGCTAACGAATTTTAAATACGCTTATAGGTAGTTGTATACCAGAAAATTTTGAATGGTAAGAAATCACAATGTCAGAAAGTTACCGGAATAGGAATTGTTTTTGGAAACAAATTGTCACGATGACCTCCTGTGAGGTCTGCTCTCAAAAACCATACTATTGTTCTTGTCTTAAAACAATAAAAGAGATACAAATATTGTTAAGGCCAGTACGCAGCAGTTCGAAATGCTTCCGAACAAAAATATTTAGTTGCAACTAGGTTAGGTTGGGTAAGGGCGGCAGTTGGAACTAATCGTCCAAACTAACTTATGCCAAGAATAGGCCCGTTGTGATACCGCAACGGTGTACCCTCCACCCCTCTACACCACTCAAGAATGACTCCTATATGAGATATGTCACAGCCATCCCGCTGCTTGTATGAACCTTAAGAGGCATTTTGGACTCTTTTCTGAGAGCTGAGATAGATGATTTAGAAAATGAGCGTTAAGGAAGCGAAACCTTGTCCTGCACAAACCAGGGCAGTGGCAGAAAAGGTACTCCACTGTTTCCAGCTCCTCCTCATCACCACAGCTTCTACAGAAGTCGTGATGGGGAGCGCCAAGCCTTGCTGCATGGGTTCCCACAAGCCAGTGTCCGGTGATAGCAGGATTACGGTCGAGCATTGGGCTCTGTTCAGACAGCAAAGGTCTTTGGTTCTTTTGCTGCAGTATATCGGCCAAGTTTGCCGTGAGATCCTACATGTGTTCGTTATCCGATTCCACGTTTGGTTGGCAACGAGAGCGAAATGGTTTGTCCTGAAGGAGATGCTGGTAGTTCCTTGTCTATCCAGTTCATCCGCAATACAATTGCCCTCGATATTCCTATGCCCTGGGACCCATATGAGGTGGATTGAAAACTGCTCAGCCATCTCCTCTAGAGACGAGCGACAGTTATTCACTGACTTCGTGCACGATGTCAACAAAGCGAGGGACGTAATAGCTGCTTGGCTGTCCGACTAGATACAGATGTTCTCATTTTCTACTCGTAAGTTTCTTATTGTTATCAGAGCCTCTTGGATTGCAATGACTTCTGCCTGAAAAACACTGCAGTAAACGCCTCTCTTGATACAGTGTATCCGTATTAGTGTTCTACCAAGTTTTGCTGTAGATTTGGATCATACTTTTTTTTAATTAAATCACGGGCAACATATTTTTTTCTGTTTTATAAGGACCTCAGTAAATTGCTTCAGTACGTGTTTGAAACCAAATTCGTTCTTGTTCGGAAGCGATTTGGTTGCTGCGTACAGGCCTTTAAGGTTGACACATTTTTTATAAATAAATGCTGATATTATTGTAAACTAAACGTCAAATTTTTTTAAAGTTTTTTTATGTACTATCTTTTACCTTAACAGGGGACAAAACATAAATAACAACATAATTTGTCCAATCCAGACGATATTCGATAATTATGCCACCCGTATTTAGAATATAAGTATCAGTCCTACTCTTAATTTTTTTTGTACAGAAGCTGCATAAATTGTATTAGGCTTAGCATTAGTTAGAAGTATGCTTGGCTAGGCGGCCCTATGCCCCACTAGGCGAAATGAAATCTAAGAAGAAGATGCTTGGCCAGGTAAGAAAATCTAAGAAGAAGATGCTTGGCCAGGTAAGAAAATCGAATAATAGAAGTTTCTTGACGACTACATTTTTTGGAATATTTCTTTAAATGTCCGATAAATAAAAAAGAAGGAAACTTCAAATTTCAAAATGATTGGAAAGAATAAATACAAATTACATCGTAAAATTTCTGAGAAAGAGTGCCATTTTTAGCCCTTTATATAGACAATATTTAGCAGCAACCCCTTGGAGAAAATGATATAAAGACCCGTTTAACTCTTTTGGGCAGCTCTTTTGGTCAATTGCATATTTAAAATCGGATATTGAAAGTTTGCTTATTATTATGATATTATATAACAATCCTAAGTTCTATGAACCTTTGGATATTTTCTAGTTTTGTAGCCCTGTCAAAATCAACGTCATGTGACGTTGCTAAACATGTTTGGCAACTCCGACAAAGTCTGTCAACTGGCACCTTTTGATATAACAAGTTGTTCATTACCCTGATATCATATAAAAGAAAATGAGAATAATAAGTGCTAAGAACTTAGGATCGTTTCTTAGCTGGACGACCGTGTTAGCGGAGGCGTCTACATTGAAGAACATGACGTAAGAGTATCTTTTAGACTACCGGATTACTGCAGTGTTTTCCAAGCTGAGGTCACGGCAATCCAGGAGGCCCTTTCAATAGTAAAAATTAACCAATAGGTAGAAACAATATCTGTATCTACTCAGATAGCCAGCTATTAAGTCTCTCGCCTCCATGACATCATGCCTGAAGTCAGTGAACAACTGTCGCTCATCTCTGGAGGAGATGGCAGAACAGTTGTCGATCCACCTCATCTGGGTTCCGGGACACAGGGATATTGAGGGCAATTGCATTGCGGATGAACTGGCAAGAAGAGGAACTACCAGCATCCTCCTTCAGGACAAGAATCGTCTGGGTATATATGGCCATCTGTAAATTGAGCACTAAAAACTACTTTGCTCTAGCTGCAAATTAAGCGTGGTATCAGATATCGAACACGTCTAGAACCTCACGGCAAATCTGGCCGGTATACTGCAGAAAAAGAACAAAGCAACTTTGCGGTCTAAATAGAGCTCAGTGCTCGACAGTAATTACCGGACACTGGGTGGTGGTGCTCAACGCACCTCACCATGACCTCTGTAGAGGTTGTGGAGATGAGGAGGAGCTGGAGACGGTGGAGCACTTCTTCTGTCACTACCCCGGGCTATGTGAGACATGGCTCCGATTCCTTAAATCATACTTCTTAAATGATCTATCCCAGCTCTCAGAAAAGAGTCCAAGAAGCCTCTCGAGGTTTATTCAGGCCGCCGGATGGACGTGACTTTTAGATCATATAGGGGACCTCCTCAGTGGGGAAAGGGTGGTGTAAGGTCCACACAGCGGTATCACAACGGGCCAAATTTTTCAGTCAGTTGGGAAATCAGGTCCCGACTGCCGCCCTAACCTAACCTACCCTAACCTAGAAGCGTTTCTAATTTGTTTTCTTCTGAGATGGCCAAACTTAATGCAAGCTTTTTGTAAATGGAAAACGTACAAAACGGGGCTAAACACATTTGGCAACTCTTTCGCAAAGTCTGTCATATCTTAAAGAATCAAGCAACTTTGGACATTGGAACTTATTCATTATCATGTTGTTATAACAAAATTTTTGTCGCTGTTTGTGCTCTTCTAGAAAAAACTTGCAAAATTCACAACAAATTGGCTATGCCGTCTGTTTGTGAAAAATTTAAAAGACTAAACATGTCTGGCAACTCTGTCAGAATATCTGGCACTGGATTCAACAGAAGTTATTCGAAAAGTTATAGTTGACTCAGTCAGTTAACGTATTTAGAAAAAATCATTAAATTTTAGAAATAATAGGCAACAATATACCTAAAAGAATCAGAAAACTTTGGACAAATTTTGAAGTTTGTTTTTTTTTATGCTGATATAACAATTTCATCAAAACTGAAGTTGAATAACAAATCCATAAACTCTGATGATCGTTTTCGGGATCGCTTTAAGCCTTCCAAACTTAATGACACGTTGGCAATGATTTTTGTTAGTGTATTAATATGCAACAGAGGAAGTGAAAGCAAAAATCAAGTGGCATGGCCATAAAGGCAACTTGTGCGCTTCAACACGCAGGCAACAGAAGTTGTCGTCGTTGTTGGTGTTGTTGTTGCCACTAATGTTGTTGTAGATGTTTTGTTGTTATTATCCTGTGCCCCGTGCGTTTTTGAGTGTGCAACTGTGTGTGTGTGTCCCTTGTAGTGTCAGTTGGGCCCGCGAAAAACTGCTTGTCTGCAGCGGAAGCTGCGAATCATGTCGTGTCCTTGGCACACACACACACATACATACAGAGCACTGATGCACACACATACATATATTCACTGATGACTTTGGCTTTGGCCGCTGCTGGGATGTCGCCCGCCAGCTGCTGTTATGTTGTCAAGGCTTGCCATGACAGCACGCAATTCACCAGCGGGCTCTTCTCACAAACACTCATTCGCTCACACCCAGCTGTTTAGGGATTGGGGGTAGGGTTTTGTTGGGATGTTCTTCTGTTGTTGGCAGTGGCGTAGATAGTGGTGGACTCTGCGTGAGATAATCTTGTCTTAAAATATTACACTGCCAAAGCCATAAGTTTCAATTCTTCACACTCTAGCTTAGTTGCTGTATGAAATCAAAAATAAATGTCATCAAGTTTATTTCATAAACCCCATCACAAAAATGTATCTACGTCACTGTCTGTCGACAATAACAACAACAACAGGGAGGCACTTGTGGCACATCAAGCGGCGCTTTTATTCAGTTGCACGCAAATGTTGTGGCACTTACTGCTGCTGCTGCTCTTCTTCTTCCTATTCTTCTTGATCTTTATATGCATGCCACACTTGAGTTTTTGCTGCTTGTTGCTTTAAGTATCTTGTTGCTGTTGTTGTTGTTGTTATTGTGTTCCGCTTAAATTAAATTTAAAGTTAACTGTGGCTTATTATTTCCCATAATCGTTTTTCATTTTGGCAGTGATTTTTGTTTTCTTACCACAAAATTATTGGACTTAATGTGGCATGAACTTATTTTTTATACTTATTATGGTCGCCAGTTGTGCTGACTTAATGGATATTTTCCAGTGAGAAGGACACACGCACACACACGAATAAATATTTTCAAAATGGCTTTAGTTAAGCTAGAAAAGAAACCAAAAAAAAACTAAGAAATTCATTAAACTGGATTTTTGGATTACCTTGCATCGCATTTCTGAGATTATAGGCTTAGAAAGCGTTAGAAGTTTAAGTCCTTCTCGCTCAAGGATTCCTACTTCTCGGATAGGGAAGTTCACATACGCGCCGGTTCTTGAAATGGCTACAAAGACATGCAAATTGTTTTCAAGGCTGTTGTTAAGCACAAGAGTACCCCAAGGTTTTCTTCCATACTTAATCCTTCTCTTTGGCTTATAGTGCATGAGTTTACTAAAAGACCTAAAAAAACTTTAGCCTCCAAAGTTGCACCGTCCGTTTCCGTAGTTAACTCCACTCCAAAATACTAATTACTAACCTTACCATTCATTATCAGAATGTTCGTGGGCTTCTTTCTAAGCTTAGTAGACTCTTTGCCAATAGCGTAGACTTTGATTCGCTTGTTATTGCCTTTTCTGCAACCTGGCTTAATTCGTCTGTCTCTGATTTTTAAATTTTCGTAAATTCCTACATAACTTATAGACTTGACCGGGGGTGTTCTCATTGCTGTAAAAGCCGATCTGGAATCCCATTTACTTTCTCTTAATTTCCCCTCAGGAAAGAGTTTATTGCGGTAAAAATGTTTACCAATAATTGTTTTACTTATTTTACATGTTCCTATATACCCTCATGCTCTGACCTAGGCGTATATGTGAACCATCTTTCTGCTGTTCGTATGGTGGCTGATACTATTGATATTAGAGACCCACTAGTTGTTTTAGGTGACTTCAATCTGCCTACCTTGTCCTGGACTCGCTCGGTTGATTCTAATTCTCTTTTTTCATCTGATCAGCATGACTTTATAACCTGGATTAATTGATATCTCTCTGAGCCAAATTAAGTTCATACATAATTGCTCTAATAGAATGCTTGTTCTTGTATTAGTAAGTTATTCTTTGGATTACGAAATTTCAAGAGTCTGTCCGATTTCCTTACCTGAGGATCCGTATCATCCGACCTTGCAAATCACACTAACACTTTATGTTCGCTATAGTGGTTTGCCCCATGTTCGTGCTCCTCGGTATCGGTGCTTTCGTAAGGCTAATTTTGTCGGTCTTAACCAATTCTTGGCTGATGTTAACTTGTTGTCTGCTGAGAACTTTGAGCTATCCATTAATAATTTACTACGCCGCTTTTTATCTCTTTGTTCCCTACTCTGTTCTGAATCTTTCCTCTACACCGCCTTGGTTTACGCCAAGTCTGTCTAATTTAAAAAATCGTTAGTCTTCTTCTTATAAAAGATTTAAGAAAAGCGGTTCTACAGTCGACTTCTATAAGTTCTCTGTCTTACGTAGCAAGTTTATTCTTCTTAATAGAACTTGCCACAATAATTATCTTGCCCGTTCTCTTTTGTTATTTCTAAGCGTAAGTCTTTCCTTTTTCCTGCATCGGTATACTATAAAAATACATTTTCTTCTAACAACTCTGAAACCGCGGACTTGTTTGGGAACTTTTTTCAAACTACCTACTCTGTTAACCATAACAGCATTAGCCTCAACTATCCTTTTAATCTTAGAATCGGACGTTTTACAATCTCTTATGTCCATAAAATCTTCTTTCTCTCCTGGCCCTGACGCTATTCCTAGTTGTGTTCAAAGCATTGTGCCGGCTCCCTTTCCACGCCTTTATCCATTCTTTTCCGATCTTCTATAAAATTTTCGTATCTTTCAGCCATCTGGAATGAATCCTTCATTATCCCTCTTCATAAAAAAGGTTCCAAGTCGAATATTAAGAACTACCGAGGTATTGCCAAGCTTTTATCAATTCCAAAAAATTTGAAAGGATTGTCACTTCACAATTGCAACACCACTGTCGTTCTTTAATATCTGATATCATTTACACTGACTACAGTAAGGCATTTGACTCATTAAACCATTGCCTTCTTCTAGTTAAACTGTCGCGTTTAGGATTCCGCCTAGTCTTTTAAAGTGATGTCCTCCTATTTATATAATCGTGTGCAGAAGGTAGTTTTTAAAGGCTGCGAATCTAAAGTAATTAATCTCACGTCAGGGGTAGGCAGCCAATGCAGCCATCTAGGTCCTATACTTTTTATCTTATTCATTAATGATTTTCCACAAGTTATCCGGTCTTCTCGCATTCTTACGTATGCGGATGATGTAAAACTTTGTTTGTACTACTCCTACAATGATCATGATATGCATTCATTTCTTCAGCATGATTTCGATAGCATGCAATATTGGTGTAACTCTCTCTAAACAAGACGGAATGTAAAATTATGGCATTTTACCATTCTGTTCTTCATTTTACTGCTTACTCTGTAGACTCCTCTACCTTGTACCGTGCCGGCTAGTCGGATAGTCAAGTGATTAACTAGCTGGAAAAACGTAGGCACCATCATTAAATGACATACGTAGCGTATCTAGACGTTGAAGTATCCCTGTACTATGTGGGCAAGGTTGCATCATATTCCGTATTCACCGTGGCATGAAACTCTGGTCTGCCACATTGTGTTATCGTTAAAGGAAAGACCAAGCATTTAATTTTTTATGTCTTCATTTTCTACTCAACCGGTCATAACGACCCGTAACCTGTTTAGAGTCTGGCATAGGTCGCCCTTCAATGCACCTTTGCTTCACGCACGAATTCTTTATTCCGAGGCGGCAAAATAAGAGGTCCTTGATACTTCCAACAAAAGCACGCTGTACCCTTTTGGCAGCGTTCTACAACGGTCACATGGAAATCATCTTACATAGCCATATACTATGTTACAAACAAATTTGAACTATTGATTAGGGACATGTTTTGATAGCTTCATTTTTTCCCCCGAAACTGGGCGCATACACACACGTCCTAACACAATCATACCCATACATTTTTCCTCTCTGCTGCTTCACCTCCCACAACTCAAACAAAAATTGTCACAAACTCATTTTATAGCTTGAGGCTATAAAATTTCAATTTCATAACCAATTTCAACTGAGTATCTTAAATGATTATAAAAACTTTGTTACAAGTAACCACAACCAATGCGAATGCACTTCACAAAACTACTCTAACTACGAAGCACTTGAATAATTACCAAAGTTTCAGACTTGTATGTACACACTGACAACTTTTTAAGGATGTCTGTCGGGGCGGGGTGCGGGCAACAAATTGTTACAATATTTTGCATGCTCATCTTGATTTCTGACATACAATAAAAATGGAAGAGCGGGAGGGTAAAAAATTTGCTTGGTCAAAGCAATAAATTTTCAACTCACGTAAAGATTGATGATGAGCTACAGCAAAGTTTGAGAGAGATGCCTGGAAAGTGTGGAGAGTGTTAGTAGTAAGAGTCGAGTGCTTAAAACTCAATGACTACGCAGATGATGAATGGGATCCCTTGAGCACATTCTTATGGGCCACATATGCAAGGTGCAAGCAAACATCAAAAATGCTCAACCAAAAAACTTTGCCAAGTCATGCTAATGTGGCACTGTTATATACACGACACATGCCACAATCACACACATTCAAACAAATATGTCGATGCATACACTGAGAGAAAAAAACGTACAACATTGTAGTCAAATAGAGCATTCATATTTTGAGTAGCACATTTTGAGTTGACCAGCTTAAGTTAAAATATTATTTTTTTAAGAATTTTTCGTACTTAAGGCCTATACGCAGTTTGAAAATTTTCGCACGGAATGAAAAAACATCATACAAAAAAAAAAATCCCATTTGGGAATCCCATGGGCCTTAACTCGAAAACTAGTTGAACTTATTTTTCGCAACAAAAACTTCAAATTTGAGTAAAAAAAAATGTTTAAAGAACCCATGGATTTATAAAGAAAAATAAACATTTAAATTCATCGTGAAAAGGAGTTGCGTTGAGGGCCTGACGATAGACACCACCGGGCTTGTACCTATCATTTCTTAGTTCTTAAGTCGAAAAAAAAGTTCCTTAATTTCGGAAAAAATTAAAAAAAAAAAAAAAAGTATCTAAGAAATCAAAGCGGATTTGAAAGGAATCTCCAAATATCCTACTACTACTACTTATATTCTTGACTCCTAAGTGGAGCATAGTACTTCTTTGAGCCCATCACTTATTGATTCTCATAAAAGATGTCAACAACAATTATAACGATAACATGATGTATGTTACCTAATATCCTTATATCTCCAAAATATGAGAAATATGTTAGATTAGAGATTAACATATATATATATAAATATGTAGATTTTTTTTGCAATACTTGAAGTTAAATCTTCAAGTATAGGTATAGGTGGCGCAAAAGAAGTCATCCGATGTTGTTTGGCTCTTATTTTTTTTCTAAATGAAATTCCAAAATTGACCAAAAATGACCAAAATTCGTTGCAGGGACCGTCGGCTGAGGCCCAATTGCGTGGCACGTCGTCTGGTCGATGTTTCGGGGCTCACTTCGACGTCCTCGGCTACAGCGGCGATATTTTCGGCAGAACGGGCGCTCCGGGTCGGCCACTCTTGGCAACGTCTCGTGTGGTCCCATACTCTTCAAGATTAGTGGCTAAACGGCGCAGTGTTTGCGCAGTTGGTGTCGGACGGCCGGGAAATCGGCGACGGAATTCGCGCTGCGCCAACACCACAGACGAATTGTTACGCAAAAAAAATAGACACAATTATTCCGCGTTCTTGGGGAGTGTATCGCTCCATGGCTTATTCACTTGTATTCTGTATCTGTCTAGTCCACAAATGTCAAAACAGATTTGATATTGGCGGCCATTTACAAAAATGAGAGCATCTTCCAATAGGGTGATTTCTTTTGCGCCACCTTGTATAAACTAACTTACGATTTCAGGAAATATTCAAAAATATGCCACCAACAATCAAGCCGATACATTTTCCCTCCAGGGCCCGGATTTTCTCTCTACGGCCCTGGGTATAAGCACTATAAAAGAAAATTCATGCCGATAAAAAATTTTGTTCACGAGATATTGAGGAATAACTGAAAAAAGTGCCCAAAAACATGTTTTTCGAAAATATCTCGAAAACGATGCTTAAGAAAGAAATACAAAAAGGTTGCCATTTTCGTGTTTCTCGACCTCAAATTACCCTAAAAAATACTTTTTTAGGAAAATTCACTCGATGACCCTTAAATTTGTAAACTAGTGCTATGGAATACTATTTTCCAGTCTTCAACAACGATTATTCACCTAAACCTTTCCAACACTAAAAAAGAAAACAAATGTTTGCCATAGATACAGAAAAAAATTTTCTATGACACCCAGAACACCCTGGAGCCGAACATATATCCATATATCCCACTTGTTTATTTAGTACAAAATTTACTCAATTCATATTTATTTTTATTTATTATTAAATAAACTGAATTTTTTTTTTAATTTTATATTTTATTGTGCATTAAAAACATATTTGTTTATATAAACCTATTCGCGAGATATGGCTTATCAATGAAATGTCAAAAACAAAACATCTATATATTCAATTATCGACAAATTAAAAAATAATCTAAAATTTTGCAATATAAATTAACGTGGTTAATATTTGTTGGTACCTAATCGAAGAGGTCGATCTAAAAGTGGCCCCTATTTCCGCCGATAAGTAATAAATTTTAAAATTATAAAAAATTTATAGCCAGAGCAATATAATGAAGGATACTTCAGGCTGACTCAATTCACATATTTTTACTCTTTTTTTTAGTACTCAAGTACTTGATTTCTGACTCTCATTTTTCTCTCGGTGTAGAGAGTCTGTGCACAGTTGGTTGCTTCCATTTGAAACAGACGATGTAACAAATGTTTGAACTTGAATACGACGCCACATAACACTTTTTGGCCAAAAAGGCAGAAGGCTCCTTCGAACTAGTGTGTGTATGTGTGTATCTGTGGGTATGAGTGTATCTGTATGAGTAGCTGCCATTGCAAACAGACGTTGCCGAATACTTTCTGATACATTTTCATATCAACGCCAACGCAAAAGATTTTTTTTTTTTTTTTGTGAACTTAAAAAAAATCCATTTTCAAGGTCTGCATCAGCATTTTTTTCACTCCCAACTGGTTCGTATTTGTTTTATTTCTTTACGCTTTGAACAGAAGCTGGTATTTATTTATGTTAGTCGAGTCGACACAATATTAAAGTACGGCGAAAAGAAAAATTGTTAGAAAAGTAAAAGTACCTGAAACAGCAGCAGTTACAAGCTGTTCTAAAAAAGGGTGTTTTTTTTTAAATACTCTGTACCATTAAGGTCAAGGGTATTAGAGTAACATGAAATGATTGACCATCATCAAACCCTGCTTCTGCCGTTCGTTAATTTCGCTTTTTTAACATTTCCAAAGCAGCCATGAAAACTTGTTCCATTATATCTAATAAGAACTTCAAAAGGTCTTAGCTATAATATATATATTACAGCCCCTCTATTACTTGCTAGGAAATGTCAAATTTGGCATGTTGAATCATATGAGTCTAATAAACAAAATAATTTTGCCTTTTTCTGAAAGCACACCCCGTCCATAAGTTTAAACCAGGAATAAACGTTTTTTGTTGGTATCATCAACTTCGGAAATTTCGCCGAACATTCGTACATATGTCATTTTGAGTTTACTTTTTACGATATTCTACTGATTTTGAATATTTTATTGTCTATGTCCATATCACAAAATTGGTATTGGAGCCTACTGTGTTTGATTTTCCTACTGATGCTTTGTTTGCTAGAACGTAAAATGGTCGAGCTCTTGATTGAAGATTTCAAGTCCCGAACACCGAACTGAACAGTTTTTCTTATTTTAATATTATTATCAAATTCATAGTATGTATTAGCATCTCTCATACAAAAATAAGTTTTTCAATTAATTTTTCTGGTTTTGTCGTTTTTAAAAAGTACCATTAAAAAATTCCCAATATTTTAACTTTATCTAAGTAAGAGGAATCCAAAATGTTTGGCCTTTGCCTAATAGCTTCCCTTGCTTTCCTATTTATGATAAATGACACATTTGAAAAATACTTTTTCGAGACCAATCGACCAGACTCCAAAATTTTTTACAAAACTACTAACATCATTCCTGATTCTGCATATTTCGTGGTATTTCAGCTTCCGATTTTTTGGTCCATAAAGACATTAGTCTAAGATTTCCATCTTTCGGTAGTGCTCTCCCACTGATTGCTTTGTTTTTCACTGCATTGGCTTTGGTAGTCTCCTGGCTTTCTCAGCAATGGACGCAGTCAACTAAAGACGCCCTTCAAAGAAGTGGAGTCTGTTAGTTCATCGGCACTTCAAGGATTCATAGGGTGTTGAAAAAGGCAAGGAAACTAGAAATATAACCTATTTATGTATGTTTTCACCGTTCCGGTCGGAGATTTTTATATGCATTCTTCCACTTTCATTAAAATGCATATTTTTTTCATATATTCCAGCACTTAAAAAATCACCCTTTATAAGCACATGCATACATATAAACTTTTGTATGCGTGTACAAAAAAAAAAAAAAATTAAAAGGAAAACTCACAGTCAAGGCTGTAAGGGTCTGTGGGGGTCTGTGGAGTTCTGTGAGGTTCTTTCGTAGTCTTAGGGCTTCTGTGGGGGCACCAGCATGCGTGCTCGCGCTAAAAGTGCTGCGGAAGTTGCGCTAATCGAATTTAAATAAGTTTACTTTGTAAACAGTTTTTTTTTATTTTCTTCCCTTTAGCTTTCTTTCGTTTTGTGCCCTTTTTGTCGATGCTTTTTATTTTTTTATGCGCACCGTGTGCGTCTCATCAAAAGTCAAACAGAAAACTGCCCAGAACAAGTTGTTCCCTGGCAAGTGTAGTGAAAATATTAGCTTTGACTAAACCGACTAAGCAAATTTGCTCAGGAACAGACACACACACAGAGGCACAATTGGCTTAAATAGTTGCAGGCTGTGCCTTTTAATTACAGGTGGCCATAAATAATTCAAGGTCAGGGCGGAAATGTTTGACATGAAATTTAAGTCAAAATGACGACCATATTTAAAAACCTGGAGTAAAATTTTCCTCTTAGATATAAAGCTTAGCGGTTGTAGCGATCTTTCAGATTCTCTAGTCATCCAAATCAGTCCACATTAGGTAACTTGTGGTGTCTCCGACGTCTCTTTCTCTATGTCCGGCTTGCACAAAAAAAAAACATCTGAAAATCTAACAAACATGATGCATAAAATGTTTAAATCTTTTTAAGATATTTTTTTTATTATTATTCTGAAATGCCAAAATATATAATAGTTGGCGTATATAACTGGCACCACCCTGTTGCCAACACCCAAAAGCCATCGATCACCTAGCTTGGCAGCTCCTGCAATCAATTAACAGATTTTTGCATAGTTGGCAACGTTACGACTGCTCTTGAATCTTGCACTATGGGCAAGAATGTTCATTATGCAACGAAAAATGAAAACATTTTGCTACTGGAACTAAATATTGAAAACTTGATAGTTTGCAGCAATAATAATTAAAATATGGGAGAATTTCACTGAATAAGAGCCAATATTATTTTTTTTAAATTTTATAGTATTATCGTCAGAATAATAATGTTAATATAAGACAATACAATAATAATATATTTTTTCTGTTATAGTAAATTAAATAAGTCGGTAACAATATCAATATAAAAAATAAAAACCCAGAACTGCTTTCGTTATCCCAAAGCTAAAAAAGTAACTAAAATCCAAATAATTTTAGATTTATTTATTTAAAAGTTAGACCGTTAAAAAATAATTTTGTTTTGTAATATAGGAAATTTGAAAAATCCCCTGTTGGATGAGATGGGATCAAGACTTTCGGAATTTAACTTCCTTACTTGTTTCCATTTTTAATGGATTACTTTTTTTTTTAACATATGGGAAAGGCTTGTAAGTTGGCACACCTGGTCGATTTTGATGTTCCAGCAATAAAATCACCAAAATTCCACCTGTTTTCGATGGCAAATACGCCCTAAAAACAATTTTAATGTGTTTTTGGTGCAAACAGACTCAAAAAAGGAGTGTGTGTGTGACAAAATATAAAAATTGTTTTTATAGAAATCGGAAAATAAAAAACATTATTTTTGACTGCGCTCAAAAAGTGATTAAATCAAATTAAAAAATCAAGGAAAATCTATGTGCTGTTTGTGTGTCAATGAACTTTCATAATCAAAAAAGGTTTTAGGACATACAGTGAATAGACAAATTTTTTTCAATGCATTCTAAAATGGCTTCAAAAATGTAAGCTGTCACACCTTTTGGCTTGTAAGTTGTCACACATCTATTTTCATTTTTTTACATTGCTATGTTATTTGCATGACGTTTTATTGTGTGGAATTGTCTTTAAAACTAATTTCAATTATTTTTAGTGCATTTCTCTGCCATTTTCGGATATATTTTTTCAATATTTTCCGAAACAATTAATTTTTAGTATGTCGACCAAGAAAAACCGATCACAAAAAACCACAATTTTGACTTCTCTGGCAAGTTTTTTCTAGTTTTTTAAGATTCAATTTAATGCTCAGTTAAATTTAAAATCAATAAATTTTTATAAATTTTAGCAATCATGCGTTTTTATTTCAGTTTTCTCAAATTTTCAGCGGTTTTTGCAGTTGTACCAACTTACAAGCCTTTTTTTGTTGGTGGTCGTTTTCAAGCCCTTTTGTAAATTGTCTGTAAAATGCTTATTTTTTTAAATTTCAAATGATTTGCTTATTTTGGATTATAGCTCTTTCTTTTCTCTTTCCAACATTTACTTTGATGCCTATGTGTATTCAATGTCGAGATATAGCTAAAAAAAGCTATGGTATGTCAACTTACAAGCCTTTCCCGTACATTTTTTTTTTTTGCAAAAATAGTTGGGTCTCCACGCAACAGTAGAATTGATTATTTAATTTTATGTTTTGACTGCAAATGCTTATCTGATTTTTTATACCCTGTACCTATAGGTACAAAGGGTATACTAGATTTGTGCAATGTATGTAACGGACAGAAGGAGGCGTGGCAGACCCCCAGTCCTTTATACCGAAATGCTTATCATAACCTCGGGTAGCGATTGAGCCATGTCCGTCCGTCCGTCCGTCCGTATAAACGCCTAGATCTCGGAGACTATAAGAGCTAGAGACACGGAACTTTACCTGCTGGTGCGCATATTTCCTAAGCAGATGAAGTTTGTTGAATCATGTCAATATCTTTCCCCGTTCTCCCGTTGTAGATTTTCGCGGTTTTTAGCCACGCCGTTTAATATTTTCATTTGAAATTTAACAGAGCGATGCGTTGTGGATACATGCATCTATGTGTAAAAAATGAAGAAAATCGGACAAATACAACAGAAGTTATAGTCAAAAATGTGCAAATTTCACCTCCCCTTGCCAATAAACTGCGTCAATATTTGACTCTACGCAATTATGGCTACAAGTGACCTAGAATCACAATTTTTGGTAAGCTCATTCATGTGGCTCTAATGAACAAACCCACATCCAAATTTTATCGACGCGGTCCCCCCACCGTCCGCAATCGATTTACCGTGTTTTCTCCCACACTCCTCAACATATCAACTTGAAACTTACCCAATATAATTCAAATTCTTCGACGTAACTTTCGATTTTCATCAAAATCGATACAAATTTACGGAACTTATAGGTATAAATATAGTTTTGCACCAAAAAAAAAAATAAATTCCAATTGGAAAGTTCTTAGATGGAATATGCAGGAAAAATTTTTTTGACACAAAAGGTACAGGGTATTCCACTGTCGGGCACCGACTCGACTGTACCGCATTTTTTTTATAAAAAACATGTCTACATGCCTGTACAATCCTTTGTTGTTTAGTTTATATAAATAAAAATTATTGCACATATTAAATTATTATTTATTAGGTTAAAAAGCAAAACAATGAACATTGCGCCGCTTGCACTCACTTTAAAGCAGTACAAGCAGTTTTAACGTTATTATCGGCGAGCAATCGCTGCTTGTTACATACACACACGCTTCCACTTGTTACACTCACTGCACATAAAAAACAAAAAAAAAATGTATAGTTATTAAAATGCTATTCATTTTTAATTAGCATTATCGCTGATTATATTTAATTGATTTTTTTTCCAATTTACTTTTGCCCACAGAGCAAATTTATAAAAACAAAACCATTAAATACGTTGGAAAAAAAAACAACACCAGCTGCTTTCTCTCCACAATGAAGATTAGCCGCGCCGTTTACACTTATTGCCATCAATGCACAATAGAAAAATGTGATCAAAAAGAAACCAAAGAGAGAGCATTCTTTGCTCCTTACACACACGCATACACTTGCACTTGCAACACTCACAGCACAGAAAAAAGCAACAAAAAAAATGTGGTACAGTCGAGGCGGTGCCCGACAGTGGAATACCCTGTACCTTTTGTGTCAAAAAAATTTTTCCTGCATATTCCATCTAAGAACTTTCCAATTGGAATTTATTTTTTTTTGGTGAAAATCGATATTCATACCTATAAGTTCCCTAAATTTTTACCCATTTTGATGAAACTCGAATGTTACAACAAAGAATTTATTAAAAGTATACGGGGTAAGTTTCAAGTTGGTATGTTGAGGGGTGTGGGAGAAAACACGGTAAATGGATTGCGGGGGGTGGGGGGACCGCATCGATAAAATTTGGATGTGGATTTGTTCATTAGAGCCACATGAATGAGCTTACCAAAAATTGTGATTCTAGGTCAGTTGTAGCCATAATTGCGTAGAGTCAAATATTGACGCAGTTTATTGGCAAGGGGTGGTGAAATTTTCACATTTTTGACTATAACTTCTGTTGTATTTGTCCGATTTTGTTCATTTTTTACACATAGATGCATGTAGCTACAACGCATCGCTCTGTTAAATTTCAGGTGAAAATACTTAACGGTGTGGCGAAACTTCACTGCGGGGGAACGGGGGAAGATATTGACATGATTCAACAAACTTCATCTGCTTAGGAAATATGCGCACCAGCTGGTAAAGTTTCGTGTCTCTAGCTCTTATAGTCTCTGAGATCTAGGCGTTCATACGGACGGACGGACGGACGGACGGACGGACGGACATGGCTCAATCGCTACCCGAGGTTATGATAAGCATTTTGGTATAAAGGACTTGGGGTCTGCCACGCCTCCTTCTGTCCGTTACATACATTGCACAAACCTAGTATACCCTTTGTACCTATAGGTACAGGGTATAAAGACAGCCAACTTTTATGCGCAATTTGTTTATTTTATTTAAGCAATTAATGGAACAATTGCACATAGTTGCTAACTTATTACAAATATGGTTAATTATTTCACTTACTGGCTTCTCACATTTTAACAATTTTTTGCAACGCATAAACTAATTTATTTTAAATAAAACTGCAGCGCGTGACCGAACGCTTTAGCCGCGAAATTTACTTATTTTTGGTTTTTTCAGAGGCGTAGCGAACTTTAACCAAGGGGTCTAAATCAAATATTTTGAAAATTATTTATGCATATAATAAATAGGCTGAACATTCGATTATTTTTTTAAAGTTCGCATCGCATAATATACATCTTCCTATAACTTTTGCAGTTTATTTCTGCAATTAATATTATTAAATGATTTATTTATTACAATTACAAAAGAAGTTAAGTTAATGAGTGTATGTAAGCAGTCACCAGAGAATCAGGGAACTCAAGAGATTGCTCAGATTGCTTATGTTAGAAACGAAATTAGATAAATAACTCAATAAAAACTTACTGGTAGAAGTCTGAAAAAAAAATCATTTCCGTCCCACCAGACCGAGAGTATTTTTAATTAATCCTTCCATTCTTCTACACTCATAAAGCTTGGTGATTGTCGACTGAGTGATTGATTAAAAAGCATTTTAAAACATAAAGTTTATAATAAAATGAGCTTTGGTATACTTTGGAAACAAAAAGAATGTATTACTTTGGTAAAGGAGGTACAATACCCCCACTGGCTACGCTCATGCCGTTTTGCCTATTCTTTAGCCTGCGATAGTGTTGCCAGATGGTCACTTTACAATAAGAACACATATTTTTGCTCTAGGACCTCAGAAGTAGTGCACATACCTGGCAACGCCATGAGTAAAAAGTGACAAATAAATGTAAAAAAGCGTAAAAAATGGTTAATTTTTTTTATTTACGCATTGCAACAAGCGTAAAACTAGAAAAAATTTGTTAAATATTGTGTATATGTGCTTATAGGCTAGTGACTGTTGCTGCCAAATGTGCAAGCCGTCAATAAGTTGGTTAAAAAGACTTAATACAAAGTTGGCTTAAGAAATCAAAAGCTGGTACGCAAAATTGTAATTAATTTATGAGTGCAAATTTTTTTTAAACTATTTTTTATTATTCATAGCTACTACATATGTATACAAGTGTAGCTGTATATGTAAAGGGTGTTTTTTTAAGCACGTCCGGATTTCAAACTTAAATAAAACACAGAAAAATTAATATAATGATCCCAAATATGGTTTTATTAGAAACATAATTTGTTATCATTTAATATTAGAAAATGATGTCTGGCATGCGACCACCACGACTAAGAGTTACGAAGAGCATCCTGTCAGTCCAATTTTTGACCACACTTTCGAGCATTTGGGGCCGTATTTCTGTAATTACACGTTCAATGTTGGTTGCCAAGTTGCCAATTGTTGCTGGATTGTCTGCATAAACCAATGACTTGACGTGTCCCCAAAGAAATAATCTGAAGTGGTAAAATCACACGACCGCGGCGGACAGTTGGTGGGCCCATTTCTTGAAATAACTTTCTCAGCCAAATTGAGTTTTCAGTAAATCAATGGTTGCGGCCGCCGTATGGCACGTAGCGCCATCCTGTTGAAACCAGGACTCTTCGACATCGATATCATGTAAATTTGGAAACAAATATTCGTTGATCATCGCTCTGTATCGATCATCATTGAAGCGTTGCACGCCGGCAAATCGATAAACTTGGATTTTCCTCTAAACTGGCCTCTACAAATGCTGTTCTCATTCTGGTTGATGGTCGGACATCGTGGAATGTCAAATGACTTCAAAAATTATCAAGAACACGAAGAATAGCAGGTTCTGATGGACGAATATTCGGTCCATAAATTGTACGAAGAGCTCTATAAATTTTTACAACAGAACACTGATTTTGATTATAACTCTCGAAGATTTGAAGACGTAGTTGTGGTGTAAATCCATCTATGATTAATTGTTAGGCCTTACTGAATAAAAGTACATTGTCAAAAGTGACAACTGGTGTCAGAGATATCCCTTTCGGAAATCCAGACCCTATTAAAAAAACACCCTTTATGTATCAGCAACAAGTACGAGTTGTTAAAATGTTTTCCATTCAAAATGTTTTCTCGTTTGGAAAATCTGCAATTGTGCAAGAGTCAGTTACCAATAATAATAATAATGGAAAAGCTGCATTGCGACTCAAAGGAACTGTTGTGCTCCCTTCTAGCCCTAGAGCTTCACAGCTAATTCCGCAAACTTAGTTGTTTGAGTTAGTTCTAGACGAGATTCTATGAGCGCCAAAGAGGGATGCCCTGCTTTTGGCAAGAGCATCACACTCAGTAAGTATATGTTGTAAGGATTTATTTTCAATCTCACAGAACCTACTTGTCTTAGAAATGACGCTGGCCATATTGCCCAGATTAGTGCTGGAAGTATCGATGCATCGATGTATCGAAGTTAAAAATAGCGAAAACGTCGATTTTAGCAAACATAGATGTTTCTCCAGTGCTACGGCACTCATCAAATGGGTGTTTAGTAGTGCTGGAGAAATATCGATCTTGGCCAACATACACATATATAGATATTTTTAACTTCGATGCATCGATGGAGAAACATCGATGTTATGATGTTTCTCCAGCACTAGCTCAGATGTTTCCTGTGGCCTTGACAAATTGACAGATTTTCGAATGGATCTTTCCGCTTCTCGTAGCAGCTGTTTGATGTTGCAAGCAACGCGTATTTATTATCGAAACAAATTTGTTTTTCTAAATTAAAGAGTCATCGTTATTGGGGCACTTTATTGTTCGTCGTTGCAGTTGATTTCTTGTTTTTTCCAAATACAATTTTTGACTCAATGCCCCCTTTGGCCCATAGTACAATTTGAAACTTGAATAGCCATTCCAATGATGGTAAAAGGAAATACATTTTTGTGCATTTTGGCAAATATTTGCGAAACATTTGTTTGCAGTTTGTATGTATAAAAATAAATTAACTGAAACTTGTTAGCCACACGTATTTTCTATTAAATTTCCACAGCACTATATACATAGCTATATATACTTGTATGTATATGTACATACATTGGAGTTTTGCCAGCAACAATTTAAAGCCATAAAACTGTTCAACTACAACTTTTCTCAACATTTACAAATTCCGACAACAAATCCATAAAGCAAACGGCTTTTTTAAATAACTCTTTTTATTTTCATGCTGACCTAAATACAAACACACAGGACTCTCGGATGCGTTGGCCAAGGGACTGCTCACAGATGAATACATAACGGGTGCACGCATTTTGGCCTTAAATCTAACCAACGGGGCAGTGCAATCCTATGTTTGGTGGGTGAAAAGCAACCACGATAAAGTTGGTGAAACGCAACGCTATGATGAGGAAGGATTGCAAATTGGAAAGAAGCCTGCGCACAGTTATCCTTGGTAAGCAAAAAAAACTTAAAACACAAGTATATGGAATTTGAAGTACCCTTTATTAGTGCTGTGTATCAGTGTAGAAGAATTGGCAATTTTCAATTCAATAGGAATTCTCGTATATGGATTAAATATTGTAAAGGGTCATTAATCTGGAGTGTTTTTTTCCAATAAGGATTTTTTGATAAACCACGATTGAGCACTGTCTAGTTGCTATGTGTTTTTTATTCAGTTTTGTTGCCATTTCATCATGGAAAAACTTACACCCGAACAACGTTTACAAATCGTACAATTATATTACGAAAATTCGTGTAAAGAATGTTTTTCGCGCGCTTAGACCATTTTATGGTCGCCATAATCGACCTACTGAGACCACTATTCGCCATACCATCAACAAATTTGAGACGCAATATTCATTATTGGATGACATTCCACCGAATAGACCTCGTCCAGCGCGTAGTTGGGTGGCATCAGCTGTCCATATTTCTTCAAAAATGACGCTGGTCAGACCGTAACCTTCAATGGCGACCTTTATAGCACCAGGATAACGAATTACTTGCTACCTGAAATTGAAGCCCGAGATCACGACGACAAGACGGCGCTACTTGCCACACAGCCTGTGAAACAAGGCACATATTGAGGAACCAATTCGGTGAACAATTAATTTCACGCTCCGCACCGGTGAATTGGTCACCAAGATCGTGTGATATCACACCGTTAGACTTTTTTCTTTGGGGCCACGTGAAATCAAAAGTGTTTGTGGATAATCCAGATACGATTGAAGCTTTATAGGCCAACATTACCCGTGTTAATCGCGAGATACTGCCGATTAAGCTCGAACGCGTCATCGAAAATTAGAACCTCCGCTTGGACGAGCTACGGCGCAGTTGCGGCCAACATTTGAAAGGGATTATTTTTAAAAAGTGAAGGGCATGATAATAAAGATTTTCTGATTTATTTGAAATTTTTGTTTTTTTTTGCATTTAAAAAAATAAACCTCAAGATTGATGACCCTTTACTAAATTTTTTGAGATTTTGCATAAACCATACGCAATATTCTTTTAACTAAAATTCGCTTTGAGTAGAGCTTATGGACAGTTGCAACAATCACACAGGCAGAAATGGGCTGACGGACATAATGAGAATATATGTCAGTCTACGAGGGAAATATGGCTTAATTGGTTTCTGATACCCTGTAACCAACAGTAAGGGGCTTATTTAGTTAGTTACAATAATTGTGCAAGAAAACAAGTAAGCCCTTAGAAAACGATCTGGACGGCTAAAGAAATTAGTTTATTCATTTCTGCCTCATCTCGAAGTCATATGAAAAATCTCAACATTTTAACGCAAGCAGATTCCAAGTAGAAATACAATGCAATGAGCTGAAGTTCTAATACTAACCCAGTCGGGAACTATCGGGACAGGACCCATATAACACATAAACACAAACATAAATATAAACCTAGACAGGAATAAACAGAACAGGGAAACGGCAGAGCTACCCAGCCCGCAGTTACAGGAATGAGAATTATAGATCAGATCTAAAATCTAATCACTTCAAATTAATCCATCTATGTGTAGATCAACAGAACAAACTCCCGCTGCGATGTTTTTCTGATTATTTTAACTTTCCAGAGCTCAGACTAGACAAGCAATTCTACTCTCTTAACTTAGGGATCATCCATTGACTACGTGACGCTCCAGGGGGTGGGGGGCGGTCTGGCGAAGCGTCACGATGATATAGAAAATCTTCAAAAATATACCGGCACTGTGTCACAAGGGGGAGGAGGGAGGTCTATTTTAACGAAAATCAGCGTCACGTTGTTAGCTTATGGATGATCCCTTAAGAAAATCGTCAAAATGGGCAAAGACTCAATTAGTATAACCCAGAATCTGCAAAAATCCTTCTTCGAAAAACTCGGCTGTCTGATAAATCTGGCAGTGAAGAACCTGACTATCTTTATCTGGTTTTAGCTAGAATAGATTTTAACGCTCTAGCTAGAATAAGATTCGAATCTCGGCAAGCCATAAAACCACTCCAAATAATTAGAAAGCGTGGCTGGGGCACTTTAAGCGTAGAAGTGGAAGTGGGCGCAGTATATCCCCAGACACACAGTACAGTACTCCACCACTAACACCAGTTGCCTTTGTCACATACTCCATTTCTGTATATACTCTACAGCTTATACCTGTGCTCCCTCCTAGCTGTAACCTGCGGTTAAACACTTTCCTTATATTCCCCCCGGCCCCACCCCTTATAGAGAGTATTAAAAGCGTTACCCACAAAAAATATTTAAATGAAAACGCTTGTAATACAGCTCTTGCACTCTGGCAATTAGGCAAAAACTGCACAAAGCTCGCCACAGTTTTCCACTTGAAAATTCTTGTTAACCAACAACTTTTGCCACCTCGTTTTCAGGTTTGACGATGAGTCCAGCACTCCGACGCTACGTTCACCAAAGTTTGCGCCCAGCCCACCGAATAATTACTACAAAGGCTGGTGGACCTATCCCTACTTTTCCTGCGCCTTGAGCAAATGGCAGGTCTCCTATAGCATAGCCATACCCCCAAGTGGACGTCATGGACTGCGCGGTTTCATAAGTATTGACATCGATGTGACGTCACTGCGCGTCAATCAGTGTGAGGCAACACCCTATCGCTTTGGCAACCTGCTGCAGAAGCAAAAGCACAAAGCACTTACGGCCACGCGCCCCTGGGCCGGCAGCTCCACAACGGCCAGCTATAGTGCAACACCCGTGAATGATATGGACACCATCAACGATTTGCAGTCATTTCACAGCTCCCACAAGTGTCATCGTGTCTCTATGATGGTACGTGGGGATCTCTCTCTCTCTCTCCACTTGGTTGGACAATTTCACAGTTGATTGAAATGCTCTTACAATTTGCTTGGGTTTCCTTCATTTTTTTGCTTCTTTTTTTGCAGTGTGACTATCGTCAGCCCAGCGCCGAGGCGCCGACAATAACCACCAGCAAGATATTGGCTGCCACGCCCAATACATGGTCACGGGGCGCCTATCAGTGTTTGTGCAAACGGGGCTACTATTCGCTGCGTCATCCGGATGGCTTCAATGGCACCATCATGGAAATTGCCTGGCAGGAGCATCAGGACAATATAAGCAATTACTATACCGATGTCTTTAAGTGTTTGCAATGCGCCCCCGGCTGTGACTTTTGCACGGGGCCCGAGCCATGTCTCGCCGAGTATCATTGGCCTTTTAGGTGGGCAAAACTCTAAACAAATCAAAAATAGTGTAAAAGCTTAGAGGTTTTTGTTGGGATTGTGTTTGATTTTGGAGCAAAAATCAAAACAGCTTCATGATTAACAGCATAAACTTAAAAGTATATACAAGTCAAAATTTAAATCTATTAATTTTTCTACCATACAGGATATCCCTCTTGACTATATCCATTGGCTGCGCGTGTGGCACGTTTGTCCTAGCCGGCTATCTATTTCGTCATCGTCGCGTTAAGGTCTTCAAGGTAGCCAGTCCCATTTTCTTAATGATCACGCTTATTGGCTGCGCCATTATGTATCTAGAGGTAAGTCTAACCAAGCACTTAACCCATTAAAGACCAAAGACATGTTACACCATCCAGCTACTTAACCCATTTGATGTTAAGGCCCAAATAACTTGAAACAAGCAAAACCCATTAAAATTGCAAAGCTCATGAGCTGCTAATGTGACAAAAGAGTCGTCTAGCCTGAGTCGAGCTCATTTATTATTAACCCACCGACACATCCATTCAGCAGTTACCACAATGAAAACTGAAGTGAGCTCGGTTTTTACTTAGAATTTTCCCGCATTGGGCAACCGCAGCATAAAAGTTTGTTATGTGTTTTTAAATGCAACTCTTTGTGCGCTAAAAGAGAGTACATTGACTTTTTCTAGAAGGTTGTGACGGAAAGTTATTACGTAGGTTATAGTACAGTAAAAATAGGTTTTGACCTGGAAAAAATTGCACACTGGATTTTCTCTTGCTTAATGTAGGACCATCCAAAAAGTCTAAAATTAAAATGGTGGAAGGTATACCTAAAAGTTCATATTTTCGGAGGTAGAGGGCGCCAAAGTTGCAACAACGGCGTTTTTCGTACTTTTACCCACCCCCTTCCCTTTTTTTGTTTTTGGTGTGTATAAAAAAATGGAGATGTCAAAAAAATACAAAAGACTGGTTTTTATATCGTGTGAGTATCTCTAGTAGTTTCCAAATTATAACGCTTTAAAGTCTGCCCGTGCCTTTGAAAACATGCAAGCGCAGCGCCAATCTATAAACATATTGAACGGCAGGGGGCGCCAAAGTGCTGATAACTAAAAACTACATTTTAGTTTTTAGAAAATAAGAAAAATAGAAAGCGAAATTTTTGTATCATAAATTGATCTGCGTCATTACTTCTTAAAAATGGTTGGGGGCCGGTTTACATAACTAAAACAAATTTAGATTATTTTCGAGCTACCGATAGTTTAATATTTTTGTGAATTTTTTTTAAGAACTCATATCTCGTAAACCAATAAAAATGAGTGACTAATTTATTGATTGAAAAATTTTTAATTGTATATTTTTTTAAGATTTTTTTTTAAATTTAAACAAAATGCGTTTTCAATTTTGCGCAGAAAAAAGAAAGTTTATCAATTATAAAGTTTTAAGTAACAAATAACCAAATGCAATTTAATGAAGATTTTTTTTTGATTCCAAGATAAAAGGTCATCAGATTATTCTCATCTTTGATTTAATCTCAATCATAAGCTCTCTCAGCTGTACCCTAAAACATTAAATCATATAGCAAAATTTAGCTGTAGAAAATTATCGTCATCTTTTGACGTTTTCAACTTCAATGCGATGAAAATCATCATCTCTTTTAATTCAATACTTTGCTCGATAGTAGCATCGGAAATTTTATAAATTGGAGCTATTTGGTGAACATAATTATATGTCTAACTATATATTTTAGTGAAGTTTGCGACTAAAAATACAATTATTTCAGTTGATATAAAAAAATATCACATCTTCAAATTTGAATTGGTTGATGGACTTCATTTCTTTTAATTTTCATGGGCTATAAATTTCACCACTTTGCCAAAATGCTAAAAACCAATCAAAACATAACCTTAGAAAACAATGTCATCATCTTTTTTTTACTGCAGTCTTTTCAGAACAATCTCTTCATCTCTTTTATACAATTACTTTACCGCGATAGTCACATATGACTATTGAATAGAAGCGTAAAAAAAAAAATCCAAGAACAGCCAATATCCTAAAAACTTTTCATCTTCTTATTAAGCTAATAACTGCCTGGTTCAGATGAAAAATTTAATTTTTTGCTTGTCAAAACATAACCTTAGAAAAAAATGTCATCATCTCTTTTCGTGTTCAGCTCTATTTTTAGAACATTCTCAAATCCGATTGGTAAAGGCCTTGTGTTTGTTCAGCTGAAGATGTGTGCTTAAAAAACCGGAGCTTTCAAATATATAGTATCTCTAAAATGTCATTAGTTTTAGGTAATTGGATAATGTAATCCTAACTTTAGTGCCTGTTGTCTTATGCTTTTTCAATCTTTCTAAATGACAAGAATTATTTGTAGAATTTATGAATAATGTTCGCTTAGTAATCGCATAATCTTTTAGAAATGTTTAATTAATCTTGATGTTCTTCCCTAATTGCACAACAGTACAGTGGCAAATTTTCTTTAAATTGAACAAAATTACGTGAATTTTTATTATTTTTGTTACGACAAAACTGAAGACAAGCTTTTTCCCAAAAAAGCCTTACCGATTCTTAACAGACTTGCATGTATAGTAAATCTTCTGATTACGTCAAAAGTTTTCAAAACTCAGTCTACTTTTTAAAAGAATTATAATTATATGCACTTAGTAACATTTCTTTCAAAATTTGTAACTTCTTTCAACTAATTTGACGGGATTATAATCTGCAAGTGTATTAAAATGTTTTCACACTCAAATTAGATTTCCACTCCGTCGGTTTTTGTTAAGCAATTATGTTTGTATGCTGTCGACATTAGCTGCCAACAATGTGCCCCTTTGGACACATTAAAAAGGTGTATGCCGCATACTCCACAACAAAGCCAACAACAAAGAGGTTAAGAGGTTGCCTGCATACGGAACACAATGGAAATGGGTCGTTTTGGGAACAGTACTGCTTGTAATAAGAATAAACAAATGTAACTGATTTTCTAATCAAAGTTTTGTGAGCTAGAAATAAAAAACACTCGAAACTATTGATAATCTTAAAAACATGAGCGAAGAGGACAAAAATAAGAAGCAAAAAGATGACGCGGTAGAAGAAACAGCAGAAAGCACAGCTACGCCATCTAGCAGCCAAGACAGACAACTGACAACATGGAGTCAGATGATACCGAGTACGAAATCTTTTATAGGAATTATACCAGCGCAAGTGATTGAGGCACCTGTCATAGAAAGCGATGAGGAGGCAATCGAATACAGACAAAAGCTGGAACGCATAGAAGCTGCATCCTTGCCCAAAGGTATAGGCAGACCCAGGACGCGACGCGCCTCCGCACAAACCCAAACCAATGAAGGTATAGCCGCTAGCACCTCGACCGAAGACATGGAGCCACGTGACGCAGTGGGAAACACAGTGGCCAATGCTTTACACACAAATACGCTGCTGTCCAGCAATACGGGTATAGTATATATGCTTAAAGCGCCTACACAATTGGGGCTGGGTTATCACGCTGATTCAGCAGGCAATACCAGTTTTGGTATTAAGAAAACTCAAGAAGAAGGCATACAGGCACGACAAGATGAAATAAAAGCAGCCGCCCTAGTGCAGCCAAACGTTTTTGCAGAACCGGAACTTGAGCAAAAATCGGAAGTAAAATCGTCCAAGCCACACGTTGAAGTGGCTGTGGAACAGCCGGAAGTCAAACGTGCTGAATCGATGCAAACGCTTACCATAGTGGGTCACTCGCACTTAACTTTCTTTCATGATCACTGCCATCGCAAACGTACGGATGAAGGCTTGGACAGAAGGGCACGTCGCAAACTGGTCATAGCTTCTATACTATGCTTTAGTTTTATGATCATGGAGATTGTAGGTGGCGTTTGGTCCAATAGTCTGGCCATAGCCACAGATGCAGCGCACTTATTAACGGACTTGGCTGGTTTTCTCATCTCACTATTTGCCATTTATTTGGCCGCACGTCCAGCCTCCCAGCGCATGAACTTTGGCTGGTACCGTGCAGAGGTTATAGGCGCCATGATATCCGTTTATTTCATTTGGGTCATCACGGGCATATTGGTTTGGTTGGCCATTGAGCGACTTATAACAGGCGTACACGAAGTGGATGCCAAGATTATGCTTATAACCTCAGCGCTGGCTTTTCTGGTCAATCTCATAATGGCCATACAGCTGGGGCATGGCCACTCCCACTCCTATGCACGTCACGAACCGATTCGTTCGAGGCAAGCACTCGTCAATACTCAAGGCTCTATGCAAGCTGTGCCAAGTGTTCAAGTGCATGAGCAGTCGCTGCTGGCTTGCAGCGTATCCGCTCAATATGCACACGGACATGCTCATGAGGAGAACATAAATGTGCGTGCCGCTACCATACACGTCATTGGTGATATGATACAAAGTGTGGGCGTTTTCCTGGCCGCACTGCTTATATTCTTCAAGCCGGGCTGGGCGTTTGTGGACTCCATTTGCACGTTTTTTTTCTCCATTATAGTGCTTTTTGTTACGCTGCAAATATTGCGTGATGTGCTGATGGTGCTAATGGAGGCTACACCGGACTATATGGACTATGAGCAGGTGCAGGCCACTTTTTTGAGAATTGAGGGTGTGGAGCATGTGCATAATTTGCGTATTTGGGCCATAAGCGTGAATAAGGTGGCCCTGTCCGCTCATTTGGCCATTGCCAAGGATGCAGATCCTCAGAAAATATTGGAAGAAGCAACCAAACTGATACACAAGCATTATAAATTCTTTGAGACGACCATACAGATAGAGGAATATACGCCGGGCATGAAGCAGTGTGAGCAATGCGAGACGCTGCAACGACATTCCCGAAAGTCGTTACATGACAGCCCGCTTGCAGAAGCACGTCCAATGAGCTCCAGCTAGAGCTCTTTAATATTAAATATTAAAAATTATGGAAATTTTGTTTAAGGTAGCGCATTTTCTTTAAGTCAGTGAATTCGATGCCACTTCCGGCACAGGAAATTAACTCAGTGCACGTTTAAAAGTCCGCTCCACTCAAGCCATTCCAGCCATACCCACATCAAGGGTGTTGCCATATCTTGGGTATGTCTGCTGTCAACTTAACGCCAATTTGGACGCCTTTGCAATGAGCCTGAGGGCAGATATGGATTTCAACTTGTGCGACCAATTAACGCATAAAGAAAACCTTCAAAGTCCCAATATCTAAGTTAGAAAGTATTTTAAGTAAACAAACCGCTTAGACAAAAGAAAATTAGAGTAGAAAGCAGTGTATTAGTGAATGTTGGGCAGTGGTTGTCTTGGGAAAGTTACGTTACCGAGATGACGCTTTAAAGAAATATTTGAGTCTTTAAGCAAATTGTAGAATCCACTGAATTTAGAGTCTTATGTCGTTGAAAAATAAAATTCTTTTGACAAAAGGTTAATATAGGTAGAGCCGCCACGTTTTTAAAAATATTACAATTTTTTTGATTTTTTTTTTTTTGTTATTGTTTTATAGTAGCCTCAGGATTAGCTTTTAATATAATTCCTGTCTTTGTTAGAATTTGCCATGGTCTTAATTTGTCAGTCTTCGTTGAGAACTACGCAGAAGATGATGCAAGCATCTCCTCTTTAGTCTTCTCGTTGACCGTTCCTGCAAGTTTTTATGGGCTGTCAGCCTATCTATGTATCTGCTGGATAAATTGGAGATTTGGACCTCTAGGTTACTCTGATTGTAGTCACGATACAAGGCGAAAGTACTCATATTCATAAGGCAAAGTAGCTTATGCTGTATGATTAGGTTCCAATTCGTTTTATTTCGGCCATTAGCGTCAAAAAGTCGCTCAGTCCGCTCATATTTTGGCCAAAACCCTGTCATTTCCATAATAATTTTTTTAGAATGATAAAATTTTACTCACGTGTTCCTAAAGGACTGAATTTTTTTTCTAGGAAGTTTGAGCCTCTTCAGATTTTTTTAAGATATAGATAATCAAGACCAAAATAAAAAAAAAACAAAAAAAAAATTTTAGCTTAATTTAAAAAAAAAAAGCGTAATTGATCACACAGAGGTAGATAAGAGCTGCACATACATCGAAAAAATATTGAATGGTTTTGGAGTTATAGCCCCAAACAGTTTCAGCTTTCCAAACCAATTACAAAAAGACGACATCACCAATCCATCTGGTTTTGAACTGTTATAATTTTTTCTTGCATGCTCTTCTAATTTCCGAAAAAAAATTTGAAAAATCCATATTTAAATTTTTACGTTTTTTCGTCGAAATTGATCATTTTTACATTTTTTGATTTGCATCTTTGTAAGTATGCTGTCAACTACAACTTTTGAAAAAATGGTTATTAAAGCATACTTTTAGACAGCTAAGAAATTCAAAAAATAGTCGATTTTTAAAAAACTCAACTTATAGATACAAAATTCAATTTCCGAAAATCGGGAGGAATTACATTTTGTTGTAAAACATGTGAAGAAATTTATAAAAAAAATTTTCGATCAAATATCGAGTGGTAGTCGGAGGTACACTTAAATCAAAGCAGCCAAATGATAAAAAAACACAAACAAATCTTTTTAACTACTCGAATATATTTAAAACCGAAATGTTTTTAAGCTCAGTTTTATTTATTTTCTGAAGTAATACTTATAAATAATAAAGTGAATAAAGATTTCGTAGCTACATGTATCATGGTAAGCGCAGGTGTTTTTTTTCTGTAAATTATCGCGAAAGGTCAAAAAATGCAAAATGTCAACTTTGGTGGCTAATTACTTAAAAACCACTAATTATAATTTAATAATTTTTTCTGCACAGGATACCTTAATATGTGTAAAATCATATTGAAATATCATTTTGTCCAAATTTTGACTTTCATCTGGAGGACTTTTGGCCAAAATCTGGCCGCACGGGCCCATTGTGCATTGCGAAGAAGCATTTAGCCTGTTTTTTATCTCTGAAGATTATTGCAGAAGATGTAAGGGCTTAAGGAAACCTCTCCTTTACTTAAGCGGGAGAAGTAAAGAGTCCTTTAAATGCTTTTAAGGAATCTAGGCGTAGAGAAGTAAGAAATTTAAATGAATTGGTTATACTGCTATAAAAAAGGCTTATAAAAGAGACTTTCCAAAATAAATATGATTTAATTGAAAATCATTAATCTATAAGATATATTCTTCTTCTCTTCTGAAACTTTTAAACTTGCATAATAATCTTCCACCTACATAAGTTCATATACCAACAGGTCTGAAATTTATATGCTTTAATTAAAAAAATATAATACATTCAAAACCACAAAAGCTTAGTTACTGCTTATCAGCAAAGGTTCGCAAAAGAAATAAATAATTTAATATTAATCTGTAAATCAACAGTAGACTGATTGAGGCTTAATTTTAATCACATTTTCCACTCACTTCACTTTGTAATAAGGTATTGATTAAATATGTTTTGCTTGTCATTTTGCAGATGGTTGCCATATTTCCATATTTGGATACCAGCTGGTGCATTGTCACCAAATGGTCGCGTCACATGGGCTTTTGTATTACCTACACATCGCTGCTGATGAAGACCTGGCGGTAAGTTGTGTAAAGCAAATATACTTTATTAGACAACTCACATAAAGAGTCTTATTTTTAAAAAAAAATTGCTGACACTCACTTAGAATTCTCATTTTATTGCATACTCACGCTCTTTCTGAAAAAAAACTAGTTCAAACTCTCTTTTTAATACCCACTAACGCTCTTTCTCTTCAAGAAATTATTTTTGCACTCTCTCTTGTTATTGCACGATGCAAAGAATTTTACAAGGTGACGCAAACAAGTGCGCGAATTCGGTTGCGCAGAAAAAATGGCGGTTCCGGGTTCACTTTTTGTATGGTAGCTACATGAAATAGTTGACCAATTTAGATTCAATTTATGTCAGTTTAATTTAGTGTAAGTCTTAACATATATGTGAAGTTTGATCCAAATCGGTCCACTATTTCATGTAGCTACCATACAAAAAGTGAACCCGCTCTCTTTTGGGATAGACACGAATAACGGACCTGCGCGTTGCGTTACCTTCTAATTGTTGGATCATGTTGTTATTACATGCTTACACTCTCTTATATTGCTCACGCTTAGGACTGTTTTCTCATGTTCCTTTTTTTGCCAAGATCAAAATCTATGTGGATTTGAACCAGTGGTGGGCAATCTCTCAATTTACATAGCTCGCGAGGATAGGGCATCAAAATCTGCCGCAGCGCAGTCGGCTCATGCACGGTTCTAGTGTGTGAAATCCCTCTCTCGTTTTTGCTTGATTGCGGTTCATGCTCTCTCGTGCGCTTTGGCTTACTGCGCTGCTTACTCACACAAAGAAATGTTTGTTTGTACGAGTTTTGCCCACCACTGATTTTAACTTACAACTTTCTTCTTATTGCATACTCACGCTCTTTCTTACACTTCTCTCTCTTCCTTTCTCTCTCTACACAGCGTCTCTTTAACTTATCGTGTTAAATCAGCGCACAAAGTCAAGTTAACCGATCAACAGCTGCTGCAGTGGATGGTGCCCATTTTGCTGGTGATGTTAATCTATCTAGGCACCTGGACTATATCAGCCACGCCCTTTGCAGAGGCGGTAAGTAGCATTTACTCTGATACCAATAAACAGCCGCTTACTTTTCTCTCTAATTTTCGGCTGCAGATTCACGACCAAAATGGTCTAAAATTCAAGCAATGCTCATACAATTGGTGGGATCACAGCCTGGCTATTGGTGAGGTATTATTTCTGGCCTGGGGCATACGAGTCTGTTACAATGTACGCAATGCGGAGAGTTTGTACAATGAAGCACGCACAATTTCATATGCCATCTACAATATAGCCATTGTCAACATTGCCATGGTGGCATTCCAGTAAGTTTCCTAGAACACTTGATATTCTAACTGTCAAAGTGTCTCCTACGCAACACCTTAACTCCCCCCGCCCACTCGAGTGTTTCACAATTAAATTATTACAGTTGACACACATTTTGTGGCAGGGTTTTTTTTTGGCTGCCCAGGCACGTCATGACGCACCATAACGAGAGCACGGCTTTGCCACCTACCACTCTCTTCTTACCATATGACGACAATGCGTTGCGTTTTTAATTAAATTCCTTTGCTTTGTGCGCGCTCGCGTTTGCATTTAGTGTTGTAATCCTTTTTGTCGGCCGCTTCTTCTTTACCAGCTCTTTGCACAGCATCCTGCTCAAGTCGCTGTGTATGTGTGTGTGTTTGTTTGTCTGTTCGTGCTTGAGTTGCTTTTGTGGGCCTAATGTGGGGCCCAATTGTTCGTGCGGGTTACACTCAAATTGAAATCCTTTTAAAAGTGTTGATAATTAATGCAATTTGTTGGAAAACTTGTTTCCATACAATAAATAAAATTGTTGTTGTTTTTGTTGTTTGCACTACTTCTGGTTATTTGCTTTGGTATTTAGCCTAGACTTGTTTTGATATTTAGTCGAGCCAGTGAGGCAGGTTTGGCTTAAAGAGCAAGGGAAATGCTGTTAGTAGCTTTGATTGATAACAAGGTCAAAGGAATCCACGTGTCGGAAGCAGCTGCTCTTGACTTACCTTGCAAAAAGTGTACCTTTAAAGGAACAACTGCGATAAGCATAATAGTATTAAAATAATAAACATTATTCATGAGCAGACATCAGCTACAATAATGTGCTTTAATAGCATCAGCAGGTCTTTAGATTTTGGGTAAAAGCCTTTTAGCTATAATTTGGTTGTTTATTTTAAATATGAAATTTTGGTCCTTCGTCAAAAAATTATTGTACTACGTTATTAAACCTGCTAAGTTTAGTTCGGATCAAAGCTAAAGCACTTTAGTAAATCAGGTTTGAAAGAATTGCTTAAAATACATTTTCTATAATTCTAGAAAACTTGAGTTCTTCTCAGTAAAAATGCTTCGTTTTTATAAAAACTTAAACTTTTTTCCTTTGCACTGTGGGCCCAGATTTTCATATTTTGGCCAAAACCCTGTCATTTCCATAATAATTTTTTTAGAGTGATGAAATTTTACATACGTGTTCCTAAAGGATTGAACTATTTTTCTGGAAAGTTTGAGGCTCCTCAGATTTTTTTAAGGTATAGATAATCTAGACCAAAATCGCAAAAATTTAAAAAAACCCAAAAAAAATTTTAACTTAATTAAAAAAAAAAACTGTTTATTGGAATTGGACCATATTTCAAACAGAGGTAGATAAAAGCTCCACATACATTGAAAAAATATTGAATGGTTTTGGAGTTCTAGCCCCAAGCAGTTTTAGCATTCCAAGCCAATTACAAAAAGACGACATCACCAATAAATCTGGTTTTTAAAAGTTATAATTTTTTTGGCATGCTCTTTTAATTTAAAAAAAAAAAATTTCAATAATCCATATATAAATTTTTACGTTTTTTCGTCAAAATTGATTTTTACATTTTTTGATTTGCATCTTTGTAAGTATGCTATAAAATTTTCAAATTGTACATCTTTTTTACATTTTAGGCTTCAAAAAATAGTAAAATTTCGTTTGGGTGAATTTTTAAAATTCAACTTTTAGATACTAAATTCAATTTCCGAATATCGGGAGGAATTACATTTTATTGTAAAACATGTGAAGAAATGTATAAAAAAATTTTCGATCAAATATCGAGTGGTAGACGGAGGTACCCTTAAAGCAAAGTCGCCAAATGATAAAAATATCAAAAAAAAATCCTTTTCTTGAATCTCGAATATATTTAAAACCAAAAAGTTTTTAAGCTCAATTTTATTTTATTTCTGAAGTAATATTTATAAATAATAAAGTGAATGAAGATTTCGTAGCTACATGTGTCATGGTAACTGCAGGTTTTTTTCTTCTGTAAATTATCGCGAAACCTCATAAAATACAAAATGTCAACTTTGATTGCCAAAAACTTAAAAATCACTAATTATAATTTAATAATTTGTTTTTCACAAGATACCTTAATATGTGTTAAATCATATTTAATTGTCATTTTGTCCTAATTTTGACTTTCTTCTGGGGGACTTTTTGCCAGAATCGGGCTACGCGGGCCCATTGTGCTTTGGAAAAAATTTAGCTGCTTAAAATTTTTGGAAAATTAATTTTATCGTAAAAAACAATAAATTATTTGACGCGGAGACTCCGCCAAGTGCACCCGAGGTATTGTAAAAAATTAATAAATGATGGACGGAAAAAAATAGTTTATATTTGTTAGTTTAGGTAACACATATTTAAAAAGGAAACTTCATTTCAATTTATTTAAGCATTACGAAGTACAAGTGGAGTGAGATATTTTAAATCTAAAGAGTTCATAAGAAGCTTTTCCGCTTTTGTTTACAAAAAAAATATAAAAAAAATGATGGACGGAAAAAAATAGTTTCTATTCTAATATTCTAATAAAAAAAGAACCTCACCCAAGCTTAATCTCTAAACTGACCCAAAGCTACAAAAACAAATCGAAAAAAACTTTCGCTTGGAAATAAGTTTTGCAGAATACTCCATGTAGTAAAACTTAGATACCATCATCTAAGTTGTATAAGGAGTGAAAATTCTAATTTGTGATCTTGTGCTGTATAGCGAATTTATTCACTATAAAACATTTTCGTATATTTGTTGTGTTGAAATATTTAAAAGAGCAAAAATGTTTATGAAATAATTCTTGAAATAATTCATATGCTGCTAAATTCATATCTCGTATATTTCACGATTTTGTCCACACTTAAAATTAATGTGTCTCTATAAAAAAACAATTTGTTTTAATAAAACCCACCATATTTACTCGTTTCACTTCATTTAATCTTATAATTTATAAAATTTAACAGCGTCATGCTGTTTCCCAACGCTGGACCGGATTACAAATATATGTTGGGCTTCGTGCGCACACAACTTTCAACGACCACAACCATTGCTTTGGTATTTGGTCCCAAAATTGCGCGCGTTTTAAAGGGTCAGGGTGATAAATGGGATCAGAAGGCCAAAGTGCGCAGCATAACTGCATCCTTTTCGCTCAATGGCGTGGGACTAGTGCCGGAGGAATCGCCCGACTTATATCAGGAGAACGAGGAGCTTAAGGTAGGGTTTTTTAAAGCCTGTTTAAATAATCATTAGTGCAAATTGCTCTGTTTTAATGTAGGAGCAAATTCAAAAGTTGGCACATCAAATTGAGTTCATGAAGACTGTGCACATGCAGATGAACAACCGGCATTTAAAGCCCAAGCCAGGAGGATATTTTACGATAACGTCGACTTCGTTCCAAGCGCCGTATAGCAAAAACACGGTTTCCACGGCGCAAACACAAACCGGCAAGGAGGAGTCCAGCGGGTAAGTTTATCAAAAGCAAGCCGTATGCCATAGATGCAAAAGCAATTCCAAGCCCCAGCTCTAAAAAATCCAAGCTTATCCGGTAGCAAAAATAAAAGGTGCAAACAAAACACAACATATGTGTACAAAAAAATTTTTGATGCATTTGATTGCCCCAAAAAAATTGATTTCATTGCCATAGATGCAAAAGCAATTCCAAGCCCCAGCTCTAAAAAATCCAAGCTTATCCGGTAGCAAAAATAAAAGGTGCAAACAAAACACAACATATGTGTACAAAAAAATTTTTGATGCATTTGATTGCCCCAAAAAAATTGATTTCATTTTTAAAAAAATTAAAACCCCTCCCATTGCACTGTGGGCCCAGATTTTCATATTTTGGTCAAAACCCTGTCATTTCCATAATAATTTTTTTAGAGTGATGAAATTTTACACACGTGTTCCTAAAGGATTGAACTATTTTTCTGGGATGTTTAAGGCTCCTCAGATTTTTTTTAGATATAGATAATCTAGACCAATATTGGAAAAAATTTAAAAAAAAACAAAAAAAAATATTTTATTTAATTTAAAAAACAAACTGTTAATTGGAATTGGACCATATTTCATACAGAGGTAGATATGAGCTCCACATACATTGAAAAAATAGCCTACACCCAAAATATTGAATGGCTTTGGAGTTATAGCCCCAAACAGTTTCAGCTTCCCAAGTCAATTACAAAAAAAATGACATCACCAGTCAATCTGGTTTTTTATAGTTATAATTTTTTTGGCATGCTCTTTTCTTTTGGGAAAAAAACTTTAAAAAATGCATATTTAAATTTTTACTTTTTTCGTCAAAATTGAAATTTTTTATATTTTTTGATTTGCATCTTTGTAAGTATACTATAAAATTTTGAAATTGTACACTTTTTTAAGTTTAGTAAAATTTTTGAAAAAATGGTTATTAAAGCATACTTTTAGGCAGCTAAGAAATTCAAAAAATAGTAAAATTTCCTGGGGGTAAATTTTTAAAATTCAACTTTTAGATACAAAATTCAGTTTCCGAAAATCGGGAGGAATAACATTTTGCTTTCTTAATTATAATTCAATAATTTTTTTTTCACAGGATATCTTAATATGTGTTAAATCATATTAAATTGTCATTTTGTCCAAATTTTGACTTTCTTCTGGGGGACTTTTGGCCAAAATCTGGCTACGCGAGCCCATTGTGCATTGTTGTCAAAGTTACACCAATAAATGATGTGAACTCAATTTCGTTTGCTATTTGCTACTTTGACATTTTCCATAGGTTCGTTCCTTGAGCCTGAAACTAATGGTTCGAAAATGCCTTAAGCTACCGTACCAAATCCATACGCAGCTGGAAAGCATTTGCACTTCCGAAATTATATCTTTATGCTAATTTTAATTTGTATTTATTATTTGCTTTCAGCACGGCCGGCAATTCGACGCCCTCGAAATGTAAATCGCCCAAGGGCAAAGTCTGACGCGGTCAACGAAGTGTTAAAGATTGCTCAATAGAAGTTGTTGATAAGAACGAAACCGTTGTTGACACAAAACTTGATTTTAGTTTTAAACAAACCCAAGAGCCAAAGCCACACAATGTTATTAGAGATGACAATGTTGAAGATGATGATGATGATGAGCGCGCCCTGCTGCAGCAATTTCGTCGTCTATTTGCGCCCATTGTAGATGATGGACTGCAGCTGTACTATGCGCTTAATGAGTCCTGCGAGGATGTGCAGCACATACGCATACATCAAACGTTGGCAGAGCTGCAGGAGCTAAGCAGCTCCGAGGAGAACACGCAGCTTACCACAGTGGCAACCAGCATGCCAATGTCAACGCCAGTGGCAACAACCGAATCCCCACCTATAGAGCTGGAGCTACCCTCCACGCCCAGCTCGGCCACAGACAGCAGCTCGCTGTATGCCATACATACACCCTCACCCGTTCGGGCTGCTGCCTGTGGCTTGCTTTTGCTGCCGGAACGTTTGGTCTCGCCACTCAGTGAGAGTGAACCGCATACGGTTACGGAATATGTGCAGCTGCATAATGCTCCGCTGAATAACAATGCGCAGCAAGATGATGATGATGAACACAGTGGCAACAATAACAATAATACATCATGCTCTTTGTCCTCCACATTGACGGATAGCAAAACTTTGGATGCACGTACGCCAATAGTCGTCTGAAAGGCTTAACTCTCTCGCTCTCTGAATTGTGTTTGCCTCTTATGTGATTTCATTTCAACAGCAACAAAAAAAAAAGATGATGTACAACAACAACAACATCAACAACTATACCAACAACAACAAGCAGTATAATGTTTAATCTTAGTCTTAATAATGTTTGTGTGTGTACGTATGTGTCTTTGTATGTGTTTTAACTGTTGATTGTGTTTAGAACCAAGGCGAGAACTTGTAAAAAGAAAAGTTAAAAAGAATCTAGAAAAATCTGAAGATCGTTGATGGGTTTTTGATTATCATCTTTTAAAGTTTTTTACAGTAAAGAATAATTCAAGAATTTCAAAGAATCTAGCTGCTCTATGACCTAAAGATGATTACTTGAAAAAAAATATATAAATTTTTTAAAGCTTTTAGGCGCGACTTTTTTTTTATCTTGTGGGTGTAAAGTGTACTGCGACACAGGTCGATCTATTGTACGCCATTCGCGGCTCAGAGCTCTCCCAAAACTCCTATGGCCTGCATGTATTCCAGTATCTTGTTTGGACTTAGGGTAACAACGATCTCCTGTGTGAGAACGTACATGCCCAGGAGCTTGTTTCTTTTACTGGCGAGTGCCATACATAGTAAATGCATTGAAGTTTCTTCCTCCATGCTGCAGATGCGACATAGTCCACTGTCCGCTATGCCAATTTTATTAAGGTGACTGTCAGGATCCTCACGGTATTTTTCCCATAGGTTATCATACGTTTCAATCTTTTATGGTTGTATTTAGAGAGGAGGGTATTTGATTGCTTACGTCCTGGTGTCAGTGCCCAGTGAAGCAGCCGTTTGTTTTCCTCCTCCGTTCTCAGTAGGTCCCGCACCACATGGTTACCAATCCCACAGTGTGGTTCAGGTCCGATTAGCGGTGTTGCTGCACCGGTCCTTGCCAGTTTATCTGCCAGATCGTTCATAGGAATATTGTTATGTCCTGGAACCCACCTAATAGTGAGCTTATTCCTGGCACCTAATTTGTCCAGTGAAGTTCTCACTTCTTTGACCAGCCTTGATGTGATCTTGGGTTTGCTCAATGCCTTTATCGCTGCTTGACTGTCAGACAGGATAGTGACATCCTTGTCGTGATAGTTCCTTTGCAGATTGAATTCTGCGCATCTTCCAATAGCACAGACTTCAGCTTGGAAAATGCTGGTGTGTCTGCCTAGTGATTCGTAATACTTGATCTTGGGTCCTACTACCCCCAGGCCACTCCCTTCACCGGTGAGTGATCCGTCTGTGTACCACTTTATTGTATGTGGTTTCATTGGGTGAACTGCTGTAAGAGATGTCCAGGTCTCTTTCGTGCTGAGTTTGATATCAAAGTTCTGCTTGAACTTATGCTCAGCCAGCATTTCATCCCTTGGTTGCAGAAGCATAGATGCCTATCCTTTGCTAGCTCCGCAGCATCCTTCTTGGTAACGCTGAAGTTATCTCCTACCCTCCCAATTCTTATTAAGGTGGCTTTCTGCCGCGTATCTACAGCGATATGTAACTGTGTAACCTCCATTAATATTTCTAGGATCACAGTAGGGCAGGTGCGCATTGCTACAGTCATACATTGTCCGGCAATGGTTCTACACGTAAAGAGAGCTCTTGAGCACTTATTTACTGTGTTATCTACAGGTGTCCTGAAGTTAAGCTTGGAGTCAAAGGTCACTCCAAGATACTTGACTTCATTACTTGTTCCTATGCTGCATCCTGATAGGGTTATACTTCTCATCCTTCCAAGTTTATACCTCCTTGTGAAGGGTACTATGACTGTCATGGCAGGGTTGAGACTCAGGCGTGCCTTTTTACACCAGTCATTGGTTTCCTTGAGACCTAGCTGGACAATGTCGCAGAGTGTTTCCTCATAATTGCCTCTGGTTATGATACGATGTCGTCAGCATAGCCTTGACATAGTATGCCTCTGCTCGCTAGTCTCTCTAGTAGCTCATCTACTAGTAGGCTCCATAAGAGGGGTCATCATACAACGCCCTGAGGGCAGCCTCTTGTCGTCATTACTGTGGTGGATTGTCCACCAATAGTTGCTGTGGCTTGCCTAGATGCTAGCAGTGAAGTTATCCATCTGCTGATGAGGCGCGACTTTGAAAGTTAAAAAAAAAATTGCAGAGCTAACTTCTAACTTTTAACATCATCTAATAGTAGACTTAAGTCTCTTCAGGCTAAAGTTAAGCATATAATATGATTTTTAAGCATCATCTGATTTAAATTGTAAAGATGATTGTTAATCTGATCATAAATTTAGCAAAAAATGAGTAATCACAAATAATATTCATGTTTAGTAATATAATCTGATAAGAGTCCGAAAATATCTTGATGATTTGTTTAAAATTCAAGAAAATCTATGACTAAAGAAAAAAAAGATGAAAATATTTAAAGCTTTTGAAGAGCCGCAAAAAAAATTGTAATAAGAGTTAAAGAAACCCCTCAAATCTTTCAAAAGTATTTTGAAATCTCTTCTAAATAATTCAAAAAAATATTAGCAGATTTGCTTCAACATCTTGAGATTATCTTGGATTCTTGCCATATAGTAACTTACATAATGTCAATGCCGTCAAAGCGCCGTTTTAAGCATATTATTTACTTATTTCCTTAAACAATATCTTAAGTTTTTTAAGCTTCTTAATCATACATACATACATATGTGCATGTGTATATATGTACAACCCATATCATTATTATATTTTTCATAACATTTTGCATTATCAAAAAAAAAACATTGAGCAATATTTTTCACTTCGTTCGGATTTGAAAGCATCAGCCCAGAGCTGGTTAAAATTTCTTGGCTCTATTGCCATAGAAGTTGCATAGAAGATTTTACTTTTAAAACTTTTATTATTACTGCTATGATATTGTAAACATTTCTCATGCACCTTAAAAACTAGCAAAGAAAATTTCTTAGTTATTTTGCACGCACTTAAAGCTTTTTGGATTTGTAGCTCTCTTCTCTTATAGTCTATTTAATTTTTTTATACTATATAGAGTCAATTTGTTTTTTATTTAAACATTAAACATTAAAACACATATATTCCAAATACATAACTATAAGTTAGCAATCGAGTCGATTTTAGCGTAATTGAAAAATTGTATTTGAAATTTTAGCATAATACCTTCAAATGTTAACAAAAGAAATATATATGAAAAAAAATAAATAAATATTTAAAAAATAATTAAGTTTAATTACGTAAAAACAAAAATCAAAAGCAAGAAAAAAAAAAAAAGTCACAACAACATTAATGTTATAAAATAATGTAATAATGCAAATTGTATATGTCATTTACTTGAATTAAATGAAATATAATAAACAAATTTAGCTAATTAAATAGAAATTATGCGATTTTGATTTAAGTAGGGGGGCACGGTCTTCTGGACGCTTCGCTTTGCAATCAGTTAACGACATATTTTGCAAATCAAAATTTTCTGATTCTGAAACCTGTCTGCTTTTATTTCCAAAAAATCTAAATTTTTATTTCTAAAATTTCTTTATACGTCAGGCGATGATTTAATAAAAAATTAATTCCTGAACTAATTTTGACATTTGAGTCAAACACAAAGATTATGTTAAATAATAACCAAATTATCGTTAACTTTTTCCATAATACCTCTTCCTCATTAACGTTTCCCCCCTGGATACGCTTACAAACCACTACGAACATCTTTTCTTTTTTATTACCTATCCATTGCACGGTGGGCCCAGATTGTCATATTTTGGCCAAAAATCTGTCATTTTCATAATAATTTTCTTAGAGAGATGAAATTTTGCGCACGTGTTCGTAAAGGATTGAACTATTTTTCTGGGAAGTTTGAGCCTCCTCAGATTTTTTAAGATGTAGATAATCTAGACCAAAATTGGAAAAAATTAAAAAAAAAAAACCAAAAAAATTGTTAATTGGAATTGGACCATATTTCACACAGAAATATACATACATTGAAAAAATAGCCTATACCCAAAATATTGAATGGCTTTGGAGTTATAGTCCCAAATAGTTTCAGCTTTCCAAGCCAATTACAAACAGACGACATCACCAATCAATCTGGTTTTAAAAAGTTATAATTTTTTTGGAATGCTCTTTTAATTTCCGAAAAAAAAATTTCAAAAATGCATATTACATTTTTAGGTTTTTTCGTCAAAATTTATAATTTTTAAAATTTTTGATTTGCATCTTTATAAGTATGCTATAAAATTTTCAAATTGTACATTTTTTTTTACATTTTAGTACAACTTTTGAAAAAATGGTTATTGAAGCATGCTAAGAAATTCAAAAAGTAGTAAAATTTCCTGGGGGTCAATTTTTAAAATTCAACTTTTAGATATAAAATTCAATTTCTGAAAATCGGGACGAATTACATTTTGTTGTAAAACATGTGAAGAAATTTATAAAAATTTTGTCGATCAAATATCGAGTGGTAGTCGGAAGTACCCTCAAAGCAAACTATCCAAATGATAAAAAAAAACCAACAAAATCTTTATAGCTACTCGAATATATTTAAAACCAAAAAGTTTTTAAGCTCAATTTTATTTTTTCTCTGAAGTAATATTTATAAATAATAAAGTGAATGAAGATTTCGTAGCTACATGTATTATGGTAAATGCAGGTTTGTTTTTCTGTAAATTATCGCGAAAGCTCATAAAATACAAAATATCAACTTTGATTGCCAATGACTTAGAAACCACTAATTATTATTTAATAATTTTTTTTCACAGGATACCTTAGTATGTGTAAAATCATATTAAATTGTCATTTTGTCCAAATTTTGTTTTTCGTCTGGGAGACTTTTGGCCAAAATCTGGCTACGCGTGCTCATTGTGCAGCGTCCGGATTTCCGAAAGGCATATCTCTGAAACCAGTTGTCAATTTTGACTAATTTAAATTTCATTTTATTCAGTAAGGCCTAAAAATTCATCATGGTAAGATGTACACCACAAAAACATCTTAAAATCTTCGAGATTTGTAATCAAAATCAATGTTCCATTGTAAAAACGTAAAGATCTCTTCGTACAATTTATGGACCGAATAATCGTCCAACAGAACGTGCTAGTCAACGTGTTCTTGGCCTCATTTGACATTCCACGATGTCCGACCACCAACCAGAATGAGAACAACTGGGTCCGAAGAAAAGATCGCTGTTGTTGAGGCCAGTTTAGAGGAAAATCCAAGTTTATCGATTCGCATCGTGTTACCGTCAATGGTGATCGATACAAAGCGATGATCAACGAATATTGGTTTCCAAATTTACGTGACATCGATGTCAAAGAGATCTGGTTTCAGCAGGATGGCGCTACGTGTCATACGGCGACCACAACCATTGATTTACTGAAAAACCCAATTCGGTGAGAAGGTTATTTCAGGAAATGGGCCCACCAACTGGCCGCCGCGGTCGTATGATTTGACCCCTTTAGATTATTTTCTTTGGAGACACGTCAAGTATTTGGTTTATGTAGACGAGCCAGCAATAATTGGCAACTTGGAAACCAACATTGAACGTGTGAGTACTAAAATATGGCCCCAAATGCTCGAAAGTGTGGTCAAAAATTGGACAGACAGGATCCGCTTCGTAACTCGTAGTCGTTGCGGTCACATGGCAGAGATCCTTTTCAAATATTAAATGATACAAAATTATCTTAATATCTTAATAAAACCATATTTGGGATCATTACATTAAATTTTCTATGTTTTATTTAAAGGCCAATACGCAGAATGCAAAAAAATTCCGCACGGAATGACAAAACCATATAAAAAAAAATTCTTAATGGGATATCCCAAATGGGGTATATAGGCCTTAAGTTTGAAATCCGGACGCGCTTAAAAAAACACCCTTTACGTCATGCAATGATTTCATAAAAAAATGACTCTCGGAAGAGTGTTTTCCTGCGGAACATTTGAGTCCAACACAAAGATTATGTTAAATAATAACCTAATTATCGTTAACTTTTTCCAACCTAATATCCCATCCTCATTAACCATTTCTCCCCTGGATACGCCCACAAACCACAATGAACATCTTTCCCTTTTTATTACCTATGCATTGTTGCAAATTTGAATAAAATGGATTGGGAAACTCCTCATCATATGCTCAAATTACCACAATTCTTGAAATTAAACTTGGTAAAACTTTTCACAAAGTCTAAAAAACACTTAAATAAAATTATTTTTACAAACAAAACAAAAATTTATTACATTAGCATTTTTTGGTATAAAATAAATGAATCAAAATTTGTAAGCTGAAAGCTTTTTATAAAACATGGCCACCACATCAGAGCCTAAAGAAGAAAGTGTTTCTCGGGAGCAGCTGTTGGATGAAAGTTTTGCCAATATGCGTCGCGTAGCCCAGGGCATATGCCAGAACCTAGCCAGACCAAAGGATCGTGATATATGTCGCAACACCTTAGACCAACTGTCCAAGTTTAATCAGACGACAACTTTGTATGTTAAGGAGCAGGTGCACAATTTTATGAGCTTCTATTTGAAGTGCTTGCGCTGGACGCAGAAAAAGCAGCCCTTAGCTTTATATAAGCAGTGGGTAAGTGGCCTTTAATACTTAGACACTACAATCTTACAAAAATCTCTTAATACTATATACTTAGTATGGATGCACATGTGCAGCCATTAAAAGCAAGTCGGATGGTTCGCCGGACGACATGCACATCTGGCTTAAAGAGGGCAAGTGTTATATGGCCATGAAAACCTTTGAGAATGGCTCTACAATTATCTATACAGCAGTATCCAGAGATCCCGCTGCCGGCTGGGTGGAAAATGGTCTCAAAGTGTTGATCCAATGATGGGAATCATACCAAAAAAAAAAAAAAAGCTTACTTGTTTACTTGTTAAAAATTACAATGAACATGTATTTGACTATTTCTATTTGGACAATTTATATAAACAAAAAGTGTTTCGTTAAAATGGAGATTCGTGGTGTCTTCTTTTTCGTGTTCTTAGAATTTAAGTGGACGGATACGTCAATATGCACTTGACAATCTTTTAGCTTACACACTAATAAAGTTGAGGTTCTACTAATATTAACAGAGCGTTAAGGCACTTTTGTCGTATTGTGTATAAAAAAATTTAAATAGCTTCGTTGTTTAGCTTCTTATAATAGCCGCTGCTCCACTTAGGAGTACTAATCCCAGCAGTGTTTGTAGAGCCTTATGCATGCTAGAGAGACTGGCTCCATTACAGCTGTCACTGGAGCAATAGCATTCCTCCCAATAGACACCATTTTCATAGACGCCCCAGTTGCAGACGCCTGTAACGCCCGTGTCCGAGACCGAGGCACAGCGACGTATGACCTGACGCCAACGACCATCCCCTGTGGATTAGAAAATAATGAATTAGTTGTTTTAATTACGAAAGTGGTTGGGTTGTGTGGTAATAAGTGAGGCACAACTTTGAAATGTGTAAAACTTTCTATTCGAAGAAGTGTTTTTAGTTATTTTGAAAATACAAATCCTAATTGGACGTATAGATGTTTGTATGCTATTTAAACGGACACGTAGGAAACCACTTTGCTTCGTCGGCAATGAAGTACTAGCTCAAAGATTATATAAAGAAAAAGATGGATGGTCCTTTCTTGTTGCTTTATTTACTGGCAACTTAAGCATATTATTGAACATCAAGCTGGAAACAGATAAAAATGGCTTCTTTGGAACTTTCGTCACCAACAAAGCTGGTTAATTAAGGTCAGAAAGATTGAGAGTAGCGTTTTGGGGATTAATACCGCTAAAGTCGTTTTGAGTTTGTTCAAGTGACCTGAGTCTAATGGAATACATGGAGGACGCTAAACAGTGGAGCTTGTTTACGCTTGTGTCGTCCAAGAAAAACTGAACAATTCCATCACGGACCTTTGAGTGTTACTTTTTTAAAGCACGTCCAGGAAGTTTTTTATCTGCTTCGACGCAGCATGCAAAAGTTGAGGCAGAAAGTTCTCAATAGTTGGTCCAACCCCTCGAAGTTTTCACAAGTATGCCACTAAAGCGGCAAGCAATAAGATGTACCGGAATGTTGTGCTATAAGCTCCAAGAAAAAGATGACATCAAGAAAATGCACCGGCAAGCTATGATGCAGAAGCAGTATGCAGACTTCCAGCTTCCAACCAAGTAGAAGATGATGTACCAGCAACATACTTCCAGGTAACAAACTAGAAGAAGATGCCATCAAGAAGATGTACCAGTAAACTATGATGTACGAGCAACATACTTCCAGGTACCAAACTGGCCGTTCCTTTAAGAACCTTCAGACTAAACAATCTTACATTCGATACTCCTCGAAATCTTTAAGCGGTTGTGTAGTAAAACTGGTTAAGATGGCACAATCGTCTCACGCCGCGACTGAAGATTGCTTTCTTTGCACATGTACATATATATTATATATTAATTGGCAATTAATTAATTAATTAATATATTAATTGACTACTGGATCGGTCTGGTTCGCATTCAGAAGCCTCAGCCAGTCGTTTCGGTTTTGCGTACGCTGGCGTCAGTTGGAAACATCAAGAATAGCCAGATCACTAGATACCTGGTCTTTCTATCTCAAAAGGGGTCTCCCTCGTCCTGCGAAGAAAGTGGCGGTGGATTGACCATACTTTAAGAAAACCCGAAAATGATATAGCGAGAATGGCATTTGAATACAATCCGCAGGGGCAGACCGAGAACGACGTGGAGAAGAAGCGTGCAAAATTAATCTAGGCGATTAGGTTGCTGGAATGGGGTGAAACGTGTTGCAAGAAGCAGAGATGATTGGAGAAGTTTCGGAGCGGCCGCAGTAGCGACCAAGGAACAATACAATACATATAGTTGCAGGACTGCTTCGAATACGAAATTATGTTAAACTGGGAACTTGAAGAAATCATTGTAATGCCGGAAGGTACTTTAGAAGGAGCAGGAGCAGCAATTATTCGCTAGAGCAGACGCAAATGCAAAATCCTCCATATAAATAGTTGCTGGACTGCTTTGAATACGAGATTATGTGAAACTAGGAACTCGAAGAAATTATTGTACACTGCCAGACAATACATTAGAAGGAGCAGCAATTAATAGCTAGAGTAGACGCAAATGCCCAATCCTTTGCTTGAAGAACCATATAAAGAAACCTTACGCCCTGCCTCTTAGCCAGCTGAACGCCCGTGTTGCCAATTGCTAATGACTTATAGACAAGAATTAACTTTAAATAGCTTCTGCTACTACCACACAAGCCAATATAATGACAACTTACATATAAAACCACGTGGTCCCTGCTGCACAACCTTCATGCAAAAGGAGCCAGGCATGCCAGACTCCTCATTGTTGCAATCAATGGCAATGTGTTCGGTGACATTGAAGCGCTTATAGGCGCCACAGCTATCATGTCCCTTGGCATCCTGATCGGAGGAACACTGATAGCAGCGTATAGCCAGGCTGCCTGTAATAAAAAGTAATTTAATTAACAAATTAATGACAAACAAAAGTGAGCAGCTGCAGCCACGCCCTAGCAGTACAAGGCGTTGTCAGGCGTTGTTAGCGGCCGCAACAACAACTTACCGCACACAGCCAAGCTAAGCATTAAAAAGACACAGCGTATAAACATATTAAAAGTTTTATAAATTAAAATTTTTGTGCGTTAATAAACTAAATCTAAAATGTTTAAATTAAAAACAAGTAATATAAATAACACTAGAGTGACCAAATGTGCGTAAAATCAAAACGCGCAATGCCGCTTTAACGCTGACAGTATTAAAATACTAGACCGACTGTTTTAAGTTGGCAGCACGCTGCACACTAGCTCATAGCATGCAGCTTTTTTCCAACAAACTGCGAGCATCATAATTTTAGGGCGGTGCTCGTTTTGTTGTTTAACTTTAATTTCTTGCATTTAGCGCTTTTAATTGTTTATAAATTGTTTAAATAACTTCAAATAAGTTCGAAATCAAACAGCGTGCAATATGCAAGCGTACGAAAAGTCCGTATTGGCTGCAGTTTTGCTGCTCTGCTTGCTGCAGACAGGTAAGTGCGCTGCGCTGCCAGCGTTTATTTATAATTTATAAACATTTTTATATTTATGCAGCATACTGCATCAAATGTTGGGATTGCCGCTCCGACAATGACCCCAAGTGCGGCGATCCATTCGACAACAGCACCTTGGCCATTACGGACTGCGCACAGGCGTCGGAGCTGGAACATTTAAAGGGGGTGCGGCCCACCATGTGCCGCAAGATACGTCAGAAGGTGCACGGGGTATGGCGCTACTTTCGTAGCTGCGCTTATATGGGCGAGCCCGGCATTGAAGGCGACGAACGTTATTGTTTAATGCGCACCGGCAGCTACAATATATTCATGGAGTTTTGCACCTGTAACAGCAAGGATGGCTGCAATAGCGCCGATGGACGACGTAGCAGCGCCGTCAGTGTGCTGCTGGGCACCTTTGCCGTGGGTCTGGTGGCCAGATTCCTCAGACAATAATAGCCATAGTTAAGCTAAAGCGCTGCGAGCAGTAACTAAGCTTTGAGTTGAGTTTGAAGACTGTGTAATCCCAAGGAATATTGGCTATGGCTTGTCAAACTCTAGAGTAAGACTAAAACTAGTTCCATAGCTGCACTAAGATTGAGAGCCTGTAAACTTAGTCGCTTGAGGCCCTTTGCTCCAACTAGGAACCTAGCGTCTACAAAAGGCACAAAACGTTTTGTTCAAAAACTAAACTTTAATTGAGAGGCTGCAATCAACCTAAACCAAATTTCTGTGCTTACAAGAAATCTCAGCCCAGATAAAGCCAAATATCTGGGATGACAAAAAGCCACAAACAAGTTTATACGAAAACAACTTATAGCAACAAAATTTCTGGGTTAACTCCAAAACCCTCAACTGAATCAAAAGCCAAATTGCTGGGATCACTCAAACCCAAACTCAACTAAAAGCTTAGCAAATGCAAACTGGGCTTAAAATCCAAAACACAACCATATATACTAAACTTAAAGTGCCTTCTGCAAGTGACTCGAATCATATCAGACTTAACAATTGGAACATAAAACCGTCCACATACATTCCATATGTTAAGTTCTAACAAACAAGCAATCTCTAATCTCATCTAAGCTTCAAAACTCTCACTTACTATTTGTAATCTTCTTGTAATTGTAATTTTAAAAATTTCCTTTTTAAACTGTCTGCAATAAGTTTTCGAATATAACTTTAATATTTTTTGTATGCATTTTTACAAATGTTTAGTTTTTAAGTAACGAAAAGTTTACAAATTTTATTGTAGTGCAAAGAGTAGTAGACCATTTTTTGAAACAAATAAAAGTTTTATACACACTAGAGAGCTGTGCAAACACTGCACAAATGTCTTGTAAGCCATCAGCTGTTATTTCAAGCACTTTATGTCTTTGGCTTGAACAAAACAAAACAAATACTTGGCTAACAAGCAATAGAACATCAAAACAAAAGTGAAACAGAACAATCCTGAAGTAGAACAAAATGGAAGTAGAACCAAACTGAACTAGAGACAAACAGAGCTAGAACCAAACTGAAGTAGAATATTTCAAGCATAGTAGAACGATTTTGTTGTTGCAATGATTTTGGTGTTGGTTTTTTTGACAAACACAAACAAACAAAAAGCTTGCGTCTGTGTATGGCTTAATATTATGTCTGCTGCACAAAAAATCAAAACATTCTAGTGCACTCGCTATGCTTGCCGAAAATTTGCTTCATTCGAGCATTTTGTGTGATATTCTAGTGTTTTGAAATATTCAAGCACTGAAGCAAAGGCAGTTCAAGCACTGAAGGTTTTGTTTTGAAGCAAACAGAACATCAAAACATTTTGTTCTGCTGTCAGCTCTGCAGTGAAATGCAGTGCTTGGAAGTACTGTACAGTAGTGAAGTGCGACGTTTAGAACATTTTGTGCAGCTCTCTAATACAAATACACATATACAAGGTGGCGCAAAAGAAAAAAGAAATCACCCTATTGGAAGATGCTCTCATTTTTGTAAATGGCCGCCAATATCAAATCTGTTTTGACATTTGTGGACTAGACAGATACAGAATACAAGTGAATAAGCCATGGAGCGATACACTCCCCAAGAACGCGGAATAATTGTGTCTACTTTTTTTGCGTAACAATTCGTCTGTGGTGTTGGCGCAGCGCGAATTCCGTCGCCGATTTCCCGGCCGTCCGACACCAACTGCGCAAACACTGCGCCGTTTAGCCACTAATCTTGAAGAGTATGGGACCACACGAGACGTTGCCAAGAGTGGCCGGCCCCGGAGCGCCCGTTCTGCCGAAAATATCGCCGCTGTAGCCGAGGACGTCGAAGTGAGCCCCGAAACATCGACCAGACGACGTGCCACGCAATTGGGCCTCAGCCGGCGGTCCCTGCAACGAATTTTGGTCAATTTTGGAATTTCATTTAGAAAAAAAATAAGAGCCAAACAACATCGGATGACTTCTTTTGCGCCACCTTGTATTTAAACCAGGGCTGTATAATTGCGGGTCACACAAGGTGAAGTGATGCGAATATAAGAAGTTGTCGTAGACAACATCTCCTAGCCTCTCCTTCTCAAAATTCCTGATCCCACCTGCACGTTGTGACCCTGCCAAGCTCAGCAACCATATAGGTATGGTGGGTGACCGAACGAGACAGGGAGACCATTGCACAGTCTGGGGTGTAGTGGTATAATGCGTCGGCTGAGGAACTAAATTAGCAGAAGTCAACGGCGGCGCACATCGACCGAGTCAGTAGGTCTACGAGACTTAGCCGCGCTGTGAGGTTACGTAGCCGGTGAAACAAAACAACCCAAGAAACAGAAACAAACCCAAACAATCGTACATTCCGCCCTATGCTCCACCTAGGAGCGGTTGCAGTAGCGACCAAGGAACAATACATATCGACTTTAGAAGTTCAAATTTGTATAAAATATTTTTAAAAATTTTTAGAGTTCTTGTGAATGCAGTTGAGGTCTTGACACAGCAACAAAGACCTAGTAGTCTCCTTAAACTTCTTTGAAGAGGCCCTGGCCGGGGCAGCTTTTATCATTTTGAGGGTTTGTACAATGAACTCGTTCTTCCATTATTTACTAAATCATCGACCCACCCCATTCATCGCGCTTAAGGCCTAGTTTTAAAAGATTTAGACATAGTGATAGGTATGACGCCCATCCAAGAAACATCATATTTGGAGCAACATCCAAACGAATCTACTCTCCTGTTCAGATCCACAAAATACAGCAAAAAAAATGAAATTCTTAAAACTCAACATAAAAAACTATTGTTATATATTCATATATAAATTGTTTATAATAACCAGAACAATAGTTAAATAAAAGTCTTGGTGTAATTTATATATATATGTATATATATTCTGTTTAATATTCTTTTCAATGCGTGCATACTTGTCAACTATACAAAAACGACTGACTGACTATGAACAAAGGAACCAAGCAACTAGTGCCAAACTACGCTGGAATAGTTCCGTTAGATCAGTGTGTAAGCTTGCCATCCTTCTTACTCCTTCATATATCAATGTGACTTTTGCTCCTTGTCCATATAGCAATATATATGGGCATGTTCGCTGTACGTGTCACAACTGATTCCAAGGACAAACTTCTCAATACAATTATATATATACATATACATATATATATGTATATGGACATGTTCAACAAAAACTATTGGGCTTATCTAGTCACCTAAGTCTCTCTTATTGCAGAACCATTTTGAGGTTTCGACAAACGCAGCCAGATCCGCTATGGGCACATAAGCCAGACTGCTCATGTCCTCAAAGAATGGTTTACCCGGAAACTGGGTTCGTCTGATATAAATACACTTCGAAATGATGAACCCCCCTAAGAGCAAATTCTGGATCCGCACCTGAACGCAATATACACTTTTCCGGAGCTGAAGGCCTCAGTAGCCAGTACTCAAACTCCCCTCTCAGCTAGCTTATAATATTAATTGTAAATATGTTCTTAATATAATAATAAAGACGCCTATCCAATTGCATACCCCGATAGCGGAAACAAACCTCCTGTGATGTAAAGGTGTTGTAAAGACTGTCAGCAGAGCAAAAGCCGAAGAAGAACAAGAGCCAACTCTCCCTCTGAAAGGGCCACATAGTAAGGGAGCATTCCCTATGTATGTACATTTTAACTGCAGGATCATCTTATAAAGTTATTTTAGAAGTTTTCTATGCTCGCTGCAACTTTAGTGCCAAAAAGGACTGCAGCAGTCATATTGCTCTGGTACTTGGAACCTGTCCAAAGAAGCAGCACTATTTGGCTTCAACAACCCTACTGGGTCTCTGCTTGATGCACAATTTGCCTCCACACGTCTCTGCTTTGTGCGCGCCTCCTCCAATTGGTAATTCCATGTGTTGTTAGGGCTTCCGTCACTTGGTCTCGCCAACGTATCCGAGGCCGTCCTCTCCTTCGTTGTCCGCCAACTACCGCATCGAATACCTTACGAGCTGGTGTTTCCTCCTCCATACGTGCGACGTGACCCAGCCAGCGAAGTCGCATGCCGCTCATTCGCCTTATCACGTCAATGTCGCAGTACAGCTCATATAGCTCATCCTTCCATCGAATGCAGAAGGTACCGGCAACGCAAACAGGTCCGAAGATTTTGCGAAGAATTTTTCTGTCAAACACCCCAAGAGCAGCTGCATTTGTTTGTGTTGTTGTCCAGTCTTAGAAGGATGAGCGTCTTGTAAAGTGTTAACTTCTGTCGAGAGAGAGCTCTGCTATTCATTTGCCTACTGAGCCCGAAGTAGCACCTTTTAGCAAGCGTTATCCGTCTCTTAATCTCCAGGCTGACATTATTGTTGTTGGCAAGTGCAGAGCCAAGGTATATAAACTCCTTGACCGTTTCAAAGCTATAGACTTTACGCTTAGTCTTGGCATTTTTAAATCAAAATTTTTAATTTAAATAATTATTTGCAACATTTCGCAAATGTAAACAAACACGGGAAAGAACAAGCACAAACTCAAATTATTTCAGTTTCGCAGCAATAAAATAATACAAATCGATGTAATACATAGCTACTTTAGCTACAGGTTTAATTAAAATAAATTTTATGCTTTGACTCGGCATTTTTAATTCAAGCTTTTGAATTTTAATGTAAATTGTACCAATTTACAAATGTAAACAAACTCTGGAAAGAAGAAGAAAACTGCTCAACTCAACACAAACTCAACAGGAGAGATTCACGCTTTGGCCTGTGCACTTTTTCCTCAACTGCTCAAGTGCTTAACTCAACATAAAGCGTGAATACCTCAATTGTTTTTGATTTAAAAATACTTTAATTTATTTTAATTAAGGAGATAAACATTGCGCATATTAAGGTTTATGGTTTTTTAACGCCACAAAATTTTTGCAGTTTAATTTATATCAACACATCGATATAATTTCATAAATAAATTTCAATCACGCAACTTGCACATCGCTATTTCTGGCAACATTTAAATATTTTTTCGACATGGTAACGCTGCTTGTTGCATTGCATTTTGTCTCCTGTTTCTGTGTCGCGTACGCTGCGTTTAGTTTTGTGTTCCTTTTTTTTTTAAATCTGTGCAAACGTTTATATAAAAGAAAAAACTAATTTGTCTAAACTGTTGCATTTGTTTTAAACAATATAAATTGTGCTTTTGTTTATAAACTTTTTACTGAGTAGCTGTGAAAGTTTTGTTTTGCAAAAAGTGCCGTTACCTTTTGTGCCCTGTTGCCAACTCGATTTTTTTTGTGCTATTGTATTTGTGTTATTTGTTGTAAATTTTAATTTGTTGCAAGACTTAAAAATTAAAATAATAAAAATAATGGATGTAGCAGAGATGGAAGTAGATTCGGTGCCCGAAGTGAGGGATCTGCATTATGAGTTCTCATATCGCTATTTTTGCTTTTGTACGGACTTCAGGTGTGTGTGTGTTTTGTTTTGTATGTGTTTGTAGTTCAAGGTCGCGCTTTACTTTCCACACTGTTTTATTAAATTTTTATTATTATTAATTTTGAATAATTTCATACATTTTAGTTTGTACACATATAAAATAATTACAATTATTATTATATTCCATATATGGCTGCCAGGCTTAGAACGCCAACTGCACGGCAAACAACGCCAGCAGCGCTGTGACTCCTGCGGCCATAAAACGTCCAGCGCTGGAGGCATTGCACAGATCTCCCTTGCAGGTGTAGCATGTGTCCACCTCACGGCTGTGGGTAACCGTGCATACGCCTTCCTTTGCCCCAACAACCTCAAAGTGGCAATCACGAGAGACAATAACGCCAGCGCGATCTGTTGGAAAATCGTGGAAAAACAAAGATGAAGCATAGTTGGCAAATCATTTTTTAAACCTAACCTTCAATAGTGTGTCATAAATCTCTGGCAAACCTAACCAAGTTACAAAAGCACATAACCTCAAAGTGAAACCTCGGTGCACAATGGATAGGCGCTTCAGTATCACTCCATATCATATTATATCATAAATCTTAGCAAAAAATTTAACGCTCTGTAATTTTTGTTCGCATTTCAAGCAATGGAAGTGGTTCTTAGAAGCAACAGAGTAGTAACCCTTTTCCTCCCCTCAACTATTTTGTGAGGCAAGTTGCACCATAAAGCAGAAGAACTTAATTAGATTGATTTATTTGCCTCATTTGAACCCAACAAACAGTTCGTGAGTCTAGTGGATCCTTAGCCAAAAGTTAGCCCACAGGCTTTCGTCGATAAGCAGCCAGCCATTTTTAATAAAAATTTTCCATTTTCCAAGAAACAAATTATCTAGAAATTTCTAGAGATTTCTGGCACACGACCAGTTTGACTAACCCATAAACCTTATAAATTAAGGTTTAGTTCTTTGAAGCTGTTGAAAACGTTTTAGCTTTAAGCCACGTTCCTTATGTACAATATTTATTACGTTATATAGTAAATCAATAAAACTTTCTTTCCTATCTTGCAGGTAAGCTCTTTTGCCGCAAAACAAATACACAACATATCAACAAATCAACTACATCATATACATCAAATACGCAACATATCAACAAATCAACTACATCATATACCTGAGTTTTTGAGGCATTGCGTCTGCTATAAGAGCCTCCGAACTTAGTCGCTTTTAAACTTGATTATACGTTTTATTTGATTATTGCTTTTGAGCAATCATTTTTGTAAGGGATACCGTTTCCCCCATGTCGAAATCCTCTATGGACTGTATTTTTAAACAGTCTATTCGACATACATATTTTCATCTTAAAAATCTTATTATCGTTCTGTTGTATTTGGGATCGTAGTGTAAGCAGACAGTTTAAAGCGTTCACTTAAATACCGAAAAAGGTAAGTACTTGTAATATCAATGTTATCAAAATGTTTAATGAGTTTTCTTTCTTTTTTAGCAAAATTGATGCCTTGTGCCTTTGAATGCTAGCGAACTTCTATAAAGAAGATAAATAATTCCCATTTGGATTGGGTCTCTTGATAAATCGATTTCAAAAGAAGATGGTATCTTCATTTATGCAGCAACATTTTACTTTACCTCAATTCACAACATATCACCAAATCAACTACATCATATACCTAAGTTTTAAAGGCTCAGCGTTTGCTATAACAGTCTCTGAACTTAGTCGCTTTAAATCTTGATTATACGTTTTGTTTGATTATTGCTTTTGAGCAATCATTTTTGTATGGGATTCCGTTTCCTATTCTTAAAAATCTTATCGTTCTGTTGCATTTGGGATCTTAGTGTAGGCAGACAGTTTAAAGTGTTCTCTTAAATACCGGAAAATGTAAGTACTTGTAATATCAATGTTATCAAAATGTTTAATGAGTTTTCTTTCTTTTTTTAGCAAAATTGATTCTTTTAAACTTGTGCCTTTGAAAGCTACGAACTTCTGTAAAGATAAATACTTCCCATTTGGATTGTATCTCTTAATAAATAGATTGCAAAAGAAGATGGAATCTTCATTTATGCAGCAAAATTTTACTTTACCTCAAGCATGCAGACGCCTAGGTGTCTCCCAAACGTAGACAACAACCTGCGCTTATAACTTTACGCTCCTCCGTATATTACCAGCATAGCCAAGGACTTCTTACAAATAAGCGACGTATTACATTTTTCGCAGCATATGCTTGTGAACGTTGCCTTTGTCGCTCTTGTGGGATATTGTTATTATAAGACGTTTAAGTCTCTCAGGGCAAGCGGGAATAGCCGCATTATTGCTCTAGTTCGATTTTCTTATCGCAACAAGACGGAAGAGCCTCTACAAATGGCATTGCACTAAATATGGTAGTATTTAGCTAACCAATTTTTACTTGCGCCACTTTCAAAAATGGCACGTCCAAGACGGAATCAAAATAATAAGAACATATTGACCTTTCTAAATGTGTGTGAAGTTGTTTTTCAGCATAATATGCTCTAGGAGGTCAGGCGATCAGCACAGAACATTGACCACAAATACTAATAAGATTGCAACGAGCAGTGATAAGGCACTTGGCAAATGATTACTTCAGATTCATGGAAATATTCTTAGCAACATAAGCACACATAACTTCGCCAAACTCAGTTCGGACACGAGGTAGCGCAACATAGCGCTTTATCATTTGTGCAGCAGACTCTGGCGGAACACAAGCAATTTCGCCAGCTGACGTAGCTCCGAGGGTGAGGGCTAAACAGATTTCTAGAACAGCTGTAGAATTTGAAAACTACAATACGGACATTCTGTTTAGTCGAATGGGTCTCACTTTGAAGAATGCTACACACGTATAACAAAATAATGATGACAGGAGTTGTTAACCGCCGGCCGTACACTTTTGGGAGACACCATTTAAACCATCCAGCTTATACTTCACGTCTACTTTACTTTTCACAAAAATCTGTTTATCAACGCAGTAACAGTCATAAACATTGTAAGACGTAAACATACGACACCCGGCATTTTTGTAAAGCACGCCTTAGGGCTGCTGGGATACTAGCTAAATTGTCTAACACATAATCATGTAATGCGTAACCATCTCATTTATAGAGATGGCGTACACTTTTTTGTAAACATTTTTGACTCATTGTTCAAACAATTTGGTCCCACGCAAAGCTTTCCATCTTTTATATTGTGCTCAGGTTTAACGCTCAAAACGATTTCAATTCAAATCTAATAAGTATTCTTTGCTTACTTTATTTAAGTATTTCTGCTTTTATTTATATATATAGTATGTACATACATTGTACATATTATGCATTATTTCAATACAATTATGTTAATTGGCATTGGCCTTATAGTATATGTATTCTACGCGTACAAAATGACATCACTCTATTAAACTGTTTACGTCTGTTGCCTCTCAAAGGTGTCTATGTGCGTTTTATGAGTCTTTTCATTATGCAAATCACACGCATACAAAGTTTCCAAACCCCCTGTTAAACTACACCCTGGCGCTTTCACTTACCTCTTGTTGTCACCTTGTTACATTTGGTCACTGGCTGCAATTGCTCCATAGTATTTGGCTTGGCCACATTTTCGCAATCCACCTGGCGTATATTGGAATTGGCATCGATTTTGTCCATCGCACAGCTGGGATCCGTCAGAGATTTGCATTGATAGCATTTGATGGCCGTAGCTTTTTTTTTTTAGAAAAACAAAAAAATTAGTACAATTTATTAGTTTAGCTCAAAGCTTGAGTAAAAATTTGAGTTTGATCTTTGATGCTTTTTTCAAGGTTTTAGCTTTAAAGTTGCTTGTAAATGAAATTCAAATTTACATACTTAGACACAACCAGTTTTTGAGCTGCTCATGTTATATAACGTCCTACACCAAATAGCATTAATATTTTTTACTTTTTATTTTTACAAATAACAAATGTATATAATATTATTGCTATCACGTCAGCGTTTTGTTTGTCAATACCAACAGAAAAAGGAAAAATTGTTTAAGGCAACAATGTGTGGAAATGTACGTGCAATTAATGGCATTGTATATTTAAATTTTGTTATTTATTTTTTATTTTGTTTAAACGTGTTGAAATATTTGTTTGATTTGGCTCAACTGCAGCATTTATTCATTTTTTAATGATTGTATTGCTTTTTACAAAAAACAGCAAACATGATATATTACATTTGAAATAATTTTTTTTGGGAAAAAACAATATTTTGGTTTCATTGACACCTTTGTATTTATAGTATAAATCTTTGATTCTTGATATTGTTATATATATTTATTTACGATTGCGTTTGTATATTTTACTTTTTAAAGCAAAACCAGATTTTATAAAATGTTATTGTTTACGAGTATTAGAGCATTTTTTTTGTATAAACAGGTTGCTTCTTTTCTCTCTGCTTTTATAATGGTTATAAAATTTTGATAAAATTTCCATTGAGATTTGTTTAAAATTCAAGAAGCAACTTGAGCGCAACTTTTGTATATTTTGACGAGAGTGTGCAAGTAGTAAATTTTTGGCTATATGTTTATTATAACTTTTTTTGCATTTACTCAAATTTGTTTAGTTTTGACAAAACGACATATATATAAAATTTAAAGTATGTCTGAGAACTCATAAATTTGTTAAAGAGAAAGGGAAGGGTAAATTTTGTGTCTCTGAGATTTAGGTGTTTATTTAGATGGATTAAAGAATGTTGCTCAATCCATATCCAAATGAATGTTGATTTTTTTGTTTTACCCAAATAACGTCGCCGTCTGCGAATAATCTACAATAATCTTTCTATGGGTACATGGTATAAAACTGATACTTATACTATTTCCAAAGGTAAGGGGTATATTAAGTTTGTTTTTAAACTATTTTCGTGTAGACAGAAAATCCGGCCCCTCTATTAGACCTTTAGCTTGAATCATTGTGTTCTGTAAGTACGGCAGTAATGACACCGGGCCCCTGATATAACTCCGCACCCGGGGGGAATCTCCCCTTCCACCACCCCTCTCGACAGGCCTGGTGCTACTACATTAATATAATAGTACATTCTTTCTTTATTTTTATAGTATATGCATTTTGATCATAAAATTTTGTCTTTTCATAGAAAAATTCTAGAATTGAGATTTTGTACCAAAATAAATTTTGGTACGGAATGCAATTCGCAGTGAATAAATAAATCTGAATGTCAGGTTTGATTAAATTTTAAACCGACCGGTAAACCGTACCAGTCAAAATAGGCTTGCAGACTTAATTTTTATCTGTCCCTTGATTATACTCTCTTCCCATAAGGTCAAAAGGAATTCCTGATTTTTGAAGTGTATGTAATAGGCAGAAGAAGGCTGGGCGGAGCAGTTGTTGTTGTATATTAGTCGTGTCCGTTCGTCCGTTCATTTGCAGATAAAGTTTTCCGGCTTATCTTGATCTCTAGCCACTTCCGTCGTAGGAGAATCAAGCCAGCCTACAGGGATTGAGGAATAGGTGATTTTTCTGGGCCCGAAGTCCTCTAAGGGGTCTCGTAGCTTTAAAAAAAAACTTTTATTTTTCTTCTATTGTCTCTCTATAAAATTCAAAAATATTTGGTGTCGTCTTCTTATATTTATTATTTTTTACGTCGTCATCGTCAACAGTTATTGTTTTCCTGGTTCCCTTACGTGGATAATAAAAGACTTGTAAGTTGAACAGATTTTTAGCTGAAAAAGGCTGTTCAAAATTGGTAATGTTTATTTTCCCAAAGTCTAAAACTAATCAAGCCTGCCTACTGGAATTAAGGAAGAAGCAATTTCTCTGGGCCCGAAGACCTAGGGCGCCGTAGCTTTGAAAAAAATATTTATTTTTCCTCTATTGTCTGTCTATGGAATTCAAAAGTTTTTTGCGTCGTCTTCAACATTTATTATTTGTCACGTCGTCATCGTCAACATTTATTATTTTTCTTGTTCCCTTACGTGGAAAGACTTGTAAGTTGAACAGATTTTTAGCTGAAATAATAAAAGTCAGGACTGTCCAAAATTATTAATTTTTTTTCCCCAAGTCTCAAACTACTTAATCTTAAATTTTCTAATTATTTCATATCTCATTTTTCATCACAGCATTGCTAAAATATGTTTAACTTGCAAAATTAAAATTCATGCGGCTAGGGCCCTTCGATAGTTACCGCCGGGTAGAGACTTTTCCCATGACGCTCTGAGGAGAATTTAAGAGTTTACATTCGAACTAGAAAATCCAAGGAAAAATCAGCACAGTTATAGTGATTCTAAAATCGGATGAAATACTCAATAGTTATGCGACAAAAATTTATCAATTGAAGCCTTATTTAATTATTTTTTTCATCAATATGCCAGCTAGAGGCAACAAATTTGGTTTAAAGACTCATGTGAGCTTAATAAGCAACAAATCGTTGACATTTGTACAACAAATTTTTTTCAGCAAGAATGCTCAAGCTATCAGTAAAGTGTCACTCAAAAATTTTTTTCTCTTGGAAAAAGTGATTCGCACTGATTCACATTTTTTTTATGCATTTTGCGTGACTAAATTATTCATTAAAGTCAATATTTTAAATTTTTTTGCTTTAAACAAATTTATTTTTAAAATTTATATTGACAGAGGCTGTAGTGAGTCGCACTGATTCACATTTTTTTTATGCATTTTGCGTGACTAAATTATTCATTAAGGTCAATATTTTAAATTTTTTTGCTTTAAACAAATTTATTTTTAAAATTTATATTGACAGAGGCTGTAATATGCAAATGAAGTTAATTATTTTTCTACATTTGAAGCCACATTTTTTTTTTTCAATGTTTTAAAAGTTACAATTAGTTAATTGAACACTTTTATTTTCTTTTATTTATTTAAATAAAAAATATTAAGCAAGTTTACAAAACTAGCGAAACTTGTAGTGGGACCCACTGGCAGCATTTTGTGAGCTTTTACACAGTTTATCTTCTAGTTTTTTCTTAAAAAAAATTTTTTTTTTTAAAATGTTTTTTTTTTTTTAAATCTTTTTTTTTTATATTATGTACTTTAAATTTGAATTTCATTCACTTTTCTTTTATTTTTTTTTAAAAACTTACCGCTATGCATAAAGCACAGCATCGAAATTAGCAAAACAGCAAACATTTGTTTAATCATATTGGAAAATTTTTATTTTTAACGAACTCAGAAACACAAAATTTGCGTCCGTTTTTAAACTTTTCAAATTCGCTGTCGTTGAACAACTAAAAGTGAATTTTTGTTTCCACTGCAGAGCACACAAAAATGAGAACTTGTTTTGAGTGCATTTAGCAAAAAAAAAAAAAGCTTTTTTTCTAAATTGTTTAAATAAGATGCCGTCGGCTCAAACGGTAATTTGAGTTACACTCAAAACGAGTTTTGTCTCTCAGACGCAGCACGCAACAAGTGTGTGAGAAAAAAAACAAAAACTTTGTCTATTTTTGTTTTGGTCTCTATTTTCGCATTTTGAACTTTTGACACTTGAGTTAACTTTGTTATTTCGAGTGAGTTTTTGTTGCTGCTGGCGTCAATTTGATTTGAGCGATTTTAGTTGCCGACTGACACAGTTTTCAGGTGCGGTTCATGTGGGTTTTTTTTATTTCGTCTTGAGAAAATTGTTTGATATTTAAGATAAGTGCAGAGCAGTATGACTGTACCAAATATGGGGACTATATGTTATCTAGATATTCGGCAACTTTTTTGTAGTAAAGGAATGGTATTTGTAAGCTTAATATTGCTTATCTATAAATTAGTAAGTTGACACACCATAGCGTTTTTTTAGCTATATCTATATATATATACACATAGGCATCAATGTAAATATACCGTTGAAAAGATAAAAGAAAGAGCTATAATCCAAAATAAGCAAATCATTTGAAATTTATAAAAATAAGCATTTTACAGACAATTTTCCAAAGAGCTAGAAAACGGTCACCAAAAAAAAAGGCTTGTAAGTTGTCACACCTGCAAAAATCGCTGAAAATTTGAGAAAACTAAAAAAAATAAAAACTCATGATTGCTAAAATTTATGAAAATTTATTGATTTTAAATTTAAATTAAAAAACAAGAAAAATTTAACTTTTCAGAGAAGTCAAAATTATTGTTTTTTGTGATCGGTTTTTCTTGGTCGACATACTAAAAATAAATTGTTATGGAAAATATTGAAAAAATATATCCGAAAATTACAGAAAAATGCACTAAAAAAATTCACATTAGTTTCAATGACAATTCCACACAATAAAAAAGTCATTTAAATAACATAGCAATGTAAAAAAAGGAAAATAGATGTATGACAACTTACAAGCCAAAAGGTATGAAGCCATTTTGGAATGCATTGAAAAAAATTTGTCTATTCACTGTATGTCCGAAAACCTTTTTTGATTATGAAAGTTCATTGAATTTCAGTTCCAGCACATATATTTTCCTTGATTTTTATACCATGTACCGTATGGTACAAAGGGTATATTAAGTTTGTGCAAGCCGAAAATGTATGTAACATACAGAAGGAAACGTCGGAGACCCCCGAAAGTTACCTAAAGTATGATCAGGGTGACTAGAGAAGTCGATATACCCATGTCGGTCTGTCCGTCTGTCTGTCCGTATGAACGCCTAGATCTCAGAGATGGTAAGAGCTAGAGCAACCAAACTTTCAGATTAGATCCCTTATTATTCCATAGGAGACAAGTTTATTTTATTTTTTTGATATCGGGGTTACATTATATAGCTTTCATAGGGGTGTTTCAGAGGACCTCGAAAAAAACCAAAAGTTTTAGATGGATAATTCGTTTGTTTATTAAGATATCGTAACCAAATTTGGCATTCGCAAGAACTGTACCAAATTTGATCAAAATCGGTTGACTATAATATCATATAGCCCCCATGTTGCATACATTGCACAAATCTAGTATGTATACTAGGGTGGCCGCCGCTGGTATGGATGATTTTTAAACCGTCGATATCAAAACTGCCACCCCCAAGTTTCCTTTTTACCTGAATATAGTGCCTGTAAAATTTAAAAACGATCCGAATGTATTTGATGATCGCGGGAATAGGTCAAAGGTCATAACTTGCACTTTTTCCGTTTTTGACTGTATGGTTCTACATAAACTTTAAAACCTTATTTCCAAATAAACAAATTATGGTTCAAAAAGTCTCATATCTATCAAAACATAATTTTAAAAAAATATAGAGTCGGCCTGAACAATTTTGGTAAGCTCTAAAATTGATTAAATTCACTAATTACACCAGCTTTCAAATAAAAAAAAGTTTTGTATCCTTAAAATGTTTTTTTCGTTTCTGTAGTAAAATGACATGCTAAAACCGAAAATGCAGTCAAAAATTTTTTTTCATAAAAAAGGTCTTCGAGATATTTTGAAAAAATTGTTTTTCGAAATAGGAAAAAAAAAACAAAAAGTGCCTTTACTTAACAGCAAATATATCTGGTTATACTAAACTGATTTCGATAATTTTTTTTCTCGACTGTACATAATTGAATTACCCATTGATTATATTTGGAACATGTTTTTGTCAAACTTACATTTTGGTCGCAATTTATGCATTCATATGAATATTTTTTCTGACCTTTGAACTATTCCCGCGACCATCAAATACATTCGGATCGTTTTTAAATTTTACAGGCGCTAATGCAGTTAAAAAGGAAACTTTTTAGGGGGTTGCGTTAGTAAAATCGTGAAATGTTGCAAAAATGGCCACCTTAAAGTATACCCATTGTACCTATAGGTACAGGGTATAAAAATAAATTTTTGTAGAAAGAATTTTCTTTATAACGAACATACGAATTCACTATAGGGAAGTCTGACTGATTTATGTGTGGGGGAGGCTTGAAAATGCGAAAGGTTTGGGACTTGATGACATCGACATGATGGTTGCCTGTAACTTTAATACTATAACTATAATTTTTACTTAATCTGTACATATTATATATCACTGGAAATAGCACATCAATACCTTTCGATGTAATCCTGTCGATACAAAATTTTGTTCACGAGATATTGACGAATAACTGAAAAAAGTGGCCAAAAACATGTTTTTCGAAAATATCTCGAAAACGGTGCTTACGAAAAAAAAAAATTTGCCACTTTCGTGTTTCTCGAACCCAAATTACACTAAAAAAAATTTTTTTAGGAAGGTTCATTTTTCGTGTAAACTAGTGTTATTTTGGGATTATTTTTGTACCTACTTATTAGAAGTGTAGATCTGGACTGCTCACGTTTTTTTATATAATTTTATTTCATTCATTTATTCACATTCTCAAAACTCCACACACAAACATTGCGAATTGTTGAAGTACAATATAAATAACACAGAACCAATAAATATTGTGATTATGAAAAAAGTGACAGAATAGAATAACTTTTAGTTAAGAAGTTATTTCGCAAGCCAGGAAATAATTGTTATAATTTTTTGGTTTTGGCTGTGAAAACAGTTAAATTTTCGCTTATTTTTTTATATTAAATCGCCTTAAACGAACCCCCATTGTTCAAATCTGTTTTTCATGTATTTTCCTGTCTTCAATTTGACGCCGATGTCATTCACCTGATGCTGAGTCGTCTGGCTTATTTATTATGCATATATATATATATATATGTAATACTTGTATGTACTGTGTTACATGAACTTATGGTCATTTTGTTGACTGCTATTTGAGCCATGATTGACTTGTAAATCTCTTGGTCTGTCTGTTGCCTAGGTAACATGGCCTTAGGTTAAATTAGACAACTTTGGCCACATCTTCGTCTGGGCCTTAAGTTACTTTTACGCTTTAAATGTGCACAGTTTGACAATATTTTTGTTGTCACATTATACATATTCAAGTCACTTAGCATTTTTTATGACCTGAAAGCGAAGCCAAAACAATTTGACACGCCCTACTGGTCTCCAAGCCTACTTTTTTTTTTCGCTGCTCCGCTCATTAAACACAAACTTCTAGACTTAATTGTTGGGCAGGCAACTAAGTAACATTTCTCACCTGAACTGAGAGCAAAGCTCTTGTAAAAGAGAGCTTGAGTTTTGAGTTTATTTTTTTGAAACTTGTTTCAATTGCGCAGCAGTTTGAAAGCTCAAATAGATCTAACAATTAGCGTATAGAGTATTATAACTTTAGTCTCTAGAGATACTGCAAAAGTCACGCTCAATGAGCTGTAAAAAATTTTTATTAAAATTGACTTGCGTTATATTTAAACTAAATTCGATCTAAGCTTAAACATTAAACTAAAGTTAAGATATTCTCAATTTTCTTTTCTAAAACATCGTTGAGACGTTGTTGTTCTTTGATATGTTGCGACATTAACTGACACATTTGTTTTCCGATTTCTAGAAATGCATTATTTTTAGCCTCATTTCGCTTTGAATCCGATTTTATTTGCTTATTTAATTTCTGCAGTTCGTGGGCTATAGTTTTGACATCTTTGAGTTCTTCAAAACTGGGCTGGGAAGTTATATGCTCAGGTTGCGTTTCATTTATTGTGTTTACGCTATTATAATTCTGTTTAGAGGATATTGTGTAGGAATTTGTAGCCTCGACGCTGAAACTATCCTTGCTTGAATCATCTGTAAGAAACTCATCCATTTCAAGACTGGGCTCTCTTGATACTTCATTATCACTAAACGTTTGGCTTTCATTATTCAAATTTTCACACAAATTGGCAGCTTGAGCAAGAGCAGCCTCAAGAGGCGTAATCGAATCATAGCCGTGTTGTGCGAATTTTTTTTTAACATAACATTTCCATTCCATCCAATTCTTTGAAAAGTATAGAACTTAGTAGGGGTATGCAGACATATAAAATTTAAACTTACTCTTTTCCATTCGTTGGGCTCTTTAAAGGGTGGACCAGCGCTATTTAACTTTTGTGCCAGTTTCATCCAAGTAGATTTGATAGCAAGTCGGTCTCCTTTAACATTTCTGGCCAAATCAGGATGTTCTAGCATAAAATCAATTAAAATCTTATCCTGCAGCGCTGTTCGATGTTTTCCCTTCAAATTTCCAAATTGGCTAACTGAATTATCTGCGAAATAATAGGTATATATATTTTTTTCAGACAGATCCCAAGCAAAGGATTTTAAAATGTACGGTATACTTAAGTAAAGCATCGGTTCTGAACTTGTACTAACCTGCTTCAAAACTTTGGTTTGAGCTCATGTTTTGAGATCGTGCAGGTTTTTTTTGAGATTGTGCGGGTTTTTTTTGAGATCGTGCGAGTTTTTTTCTTTCATCTTCTACCGCCGCATACAAGTTAGCAATTTGCGCCACGGTGTCCTCTGTACGCGTAAGTGGTTCTGAGTCAAGTGCAATTTTATTTATAATATTAGTTTTCCAATCCTTCCACACCTGAAATAAGTTTTTAACTTGATAACAGCTTGGCTATAGCACTTAGCAGCCTGAACTTACTCTACGCCAAGTTTGAAGATCCTTGATAGGAGGTCCCGCGTCATTTAGTTGCTGTGTTAACTCTATCCAAGCGGTCTCTGCACCAAGCCAGTCGCCTCTCATTTCATTTCTGGCCAAACCCGTATGCTTTTTCATAAATGCAAAAAGGATTTTATCCTGCTTAAGCGTACGATGTTTACCCCTTTATAAGAAGCAGCTGTATTAAGCTTTGTTTGTAAATATTTACAAATATTACTTACATATTGCCGCGAAATTTTTGTTTTAGTCTTCTCTAAACGTAAACAACAGCAGCTTGTTTGTGCCACAGAGCTGCCAACTGATTTTACATACTGCGGCTGCATAATAAAATATACAAATTACGCTTATTAAAATTTGTTTAAATAAGTGTTGTTAAACGTGCAACAAGTGTGTATAATTATTTTCTAAAATTTATGTGCTTACCATAAAACTGCCTTTTTTTGTTAATCAGGCTAAAGCTATTTTATTGACAGCCCCGATTGCTATGTTTTGGTTTGAATTCTGTAAGTTAACAGCCTGTGATTAACAGCTTATTTTGTATGTTAACTAACATACTACAGTTTTAGTGCTTATGTTAACTGCTGGCTGTAACAGAAGTAACTGTTGAATTTTATTCGTATAAATGTTGTTTACATGGCGAAAAAAAATTATTGAGTTTAGTTTTTATTTTGCGATTTAAAATTAAATTTTATATGGAACCATTTTTTCGGCTAATAAAGTAAACTTTTTAAAGAATTTCATAAAAGTCTCATCTTAGTTTATATCTTCGGTTATTCCAATATGGTTAAATAAAATGAGATACAAACTTCGTATGACATTGAAGTTTATTTGAAAAAAATAATTTCATATGTAAAGTTAGAAATTAATTAGAAATTCAAATTTTTTCCACGTGCATATGGATAATGCTTTTTTTCTTAAAGTCTTCGAGATCTAAGTTCTCATACAAACAGACTGTCGAAAGGACAGACGACTATAGTTTAACCGCTATCGAAGATAATGCTAAACATTCTGGTATAAAGAGCTTATGATCCGACACATCTTTTTCTCATCTGGTTCCATCATTTAATGAAAGGCAGAAGAATCTTTAAAAGTTTGAGTTTTAATACTTTGTATTTATTTGACCATGTTTTTTAAAATTATTTTTATTTTTAATTAGGGTTACATTTTCGATTTCGATTTCATGAAAAGGTTAAAATTGGATAACATTTGGAACCGCTGTATTCTTCTCAGCCAAGCGTTTTATGCCCTGTACGATAAGGGGTACATTAAATTTGTGCAAATGTAAGTAACATAGAAGAAGTAAACGCCAGGGAGTCCTAAAGGTCAGAAGGATACAAAAAATTGATCTAAACATGTCCGTCCGTCTTTCCGTCTGTCTTATCTTGAAGACTATAAGCTGTTGAATGACCAAACTTGACATTTGGACTTCTTACATGTCCATCCGGATTAAGTTTATTTTTTTTCACCTGGCGTGCCTCTTCTACGTCCAAATTATTTATATATATTATATATAATATTTGCTACAATTTGAAAGTTACAGCTTTAGTTCGTAGAGGTAAAATGTGGCAAGTAAAAACATCGTTGGAGTAATATCCAGATTCAATTCAGCAATATAGTAATTAAGAGTCGAGAGTCCGTAACAAATGATTTGATGATTTATTTGACCATAATCGTAAAAAAAGTGATAAAAATTCACATTGCCAGCTGTGTCAAATTGAATGCCCCTATATCATTATTTAATTTTGATCATAATTTTTAAAACGGCACTTTTGCTGTCTTAGAATTTCGCAATGATCAAAATTTTATGAATCGTTAAAAAAAAAAGGCTGCGAAACTATCACGCTAAGATATTCTACTCCTCCGTGCTCCGGAAAACGAATCCGAACATTTTATTCGAATTCGTTTTGAAACTGAATGTTTGTCGCTCCCAATTCCATAAAACCGAATTTTTCATGTGGTTTGAAACCGAATATTTTATACTGAAATAATTTTTTAAATATTCTTTGATATTCTTGGATTATATTTATGCCAACTTCAAGTTATATATTTATTGACAATTATTCATTTCACTCAACCCAAAATATAGCATGCACAGCCAAAACAAATTTTTTTTTGAGTTCGTGTGTTACACGAACACATGACAATAAGTGCAACAGGGAAATTTATGGGAAAAATACGAATTTATCGAAAATAAAAAGGGAAGTGTCGAGCACGCAAAACGAATCCGAATAAAATTATTCGGTTTGGTTTTTTCGATTTCCGGAGCACGGCTGATAACACTAGTTTACAAATTTAAGGGTCATCGAGTGAACCTTCCTAAAAAAGTGTTTTTTTTTAGGCTAATTTGGGGTCGAGAAACACGAAAAAAGATATTTTCGAAAAACAGGTTTTTGGGCACTTTTTTAAGTTATTCCTCAATATCTCGTGAACAAAATTTTATATCGACATAAAAGACGATTAGATCGATAGGTATTGATACAGATTTTGTAAAAATTATCGAAGTTACAGGCACCTTGGATACTAACTCTAGGTGGGAGTTCCAGTTCAGCCGTTTATCTAGGACTATTCCTAGTTACTTAATCTGACTGGAGAACGCCAGCTCTGTTCCATTAATGGTCAGGTTCCTAATCTCTTCGTAAAGGGAACAATCACGGCTTTTTGGGGATTGATGCTAAGTCCTTCACTCAGGCACCAGTTAAGCGTTACGTGGAGGGCTTGTTTCATCATATCTGTGATGGTGCTCTCGTATTTCCCTGTCACTATTATAGCTAGGTCGTCTAAGTAGCCGATGGCCTCATAACCAAGCCCCGACAGTTTGGTTAGCAGTTCATCATTAGCAGGGACCATAGCAGTGGAGATAACACACCACCTTGTGGACAACCCTTTACAGCTCTTATGCTGACCGAAGTGCCATTCAGGGTTGATGTTATTAGTGATAACTTAATAATTTTTGTTCTTTAAATTTTCAACGCTTTCCATTTCTGGCAAATATTTCCATATTGCTTTGCAATGACGTTTGATCACAAAAACAAATTTTAAAAGATTTATAATTACTTAATATCTAAAAATTTTATTTCACATTTGCACAACTTTTGTATCCATATTAAATATCTTATTTGTATGGGCTCTGGTCCATACAAAATACGAATACAAAAAAATAAAATTTGAGATAAATATTGAGAAAAATTGATTGTATTTGCCAGTGAAAGGCAAAGAAAATGCACAGATACACAATATACATTGTGTATTTTTCCATTATGTATCATATTTGTTGGCTTATATCATCTCATTGTTGTTGTTGTTGTTGCTATTATTTGGTATTGTTACGCTGGAGATTTTGCCCAATGCATTTCACAGGGGTTTTAGAATTCAATTATAATGTTCGGCATTCGAGTGTAGCACAGAATATGAAAGATGGACAAATTCCAAATGCAACAAAGTTACCATTTTGTTATCTACAACAACAATAATAATAGTAACGAAAGTGAAAAAATGTGTAAGCATAACTTTATAGAGTGTTGTTGACTATGAGATGCACTTATCTGTGAGTTTTTTAACAAGATGATTGTATCTAGGGATATGCGATGTTTATTTTGGAGAATTGTTAGCTGCTAAGCTTGAAAATATTGCAGATTATGGGGTGACTATAAGAATGTCTAATGGTTCGGGCTAAAAATCTGTTGGACCTTTATGTGGAAACACCTTACATACAGGAGTATAGGTGCATTTTTACGGACCTGTTAACTATGAGATGCACTTAACTGTAAGATACTTGACAAGATGATAGTGTTTTCCCACAAAAGAACTTTTCGGATTTTAGATATAGATTTTGAAGAATTGCTATCTTTTAAGTTTGAGATTTTGAAGATCGGATTTCGGATGCGAATTAAGAAGAATTGTTAGCTTCTAAGCTTGAAAATATTGGAGGCCATGGCCTAATAGTTCGATATGAGCCTTATGTGCAAAAGCTGTAAAGGTAAAGAGCTCTAATGATTGAAGATATTGCTTTTGAAAAATTATTCACTCTTCAGTTAGAGTTTTTGGCGATCATCTGCTTTCATCATCAACATCATTGGCGAGACAACCCTGGTCGTGTCTTTGACTGTTGTAGTTTTCGCCTCCATTCGTCGCGATCTTGGGCTTGTGTTCTCCAACATCTCAGTCCAAAGTACTCCTCATCTCAACTTCGGTCGACCTCTTCTTCAATCATCATCTGCTTTAGTTTAAATGAATTCAATATTATGTCGGAAAACTTAAAACATTGCTAATCGTACTTTCATAAATTTACCAAATTACAAGATAATAAAATGTTGAGATTTTAGATGTTGGGAGAATTGTGAGTTTCTTAGTTCTTTTAATATTTGGAATCAATTTTTAAGAGATAGGGTGTAAATTTAAAAATTTTAAATGTTCAAAATAATGTTACGAAAAATTTTGGTAGAAAAATCCCATATGCAAGGTTTTGCAAAAACTATGCTTAAAAAAATTAAAAAAGAATCGTTATTTTCATTATAGGGTTGCGAGATGCATTTGGATGAAATAATATATTTTTATGTGATAATAATTTCTGAAATAATATGGAGTAGCAATAAAAATGCATATTTAAAGAAATAGTTTTTTTTTTTTTTGGGAAGACCTGATAGGATCCGATAGTTAACCCGCCCTCGTCTAAAGGTTCATTACGGGATAGCTAATCCTTGACCGTCTTGCTTTATAAAATTTAGACAATTTAGCAAAATTCAGAAATTCCATTTAAGATCTAGAAGTCTTGAATCCGGTTTTTGCACTAGAAACGATTATTCACGTAAACTTGCTACTTGCACACAAAATGATTATTTGCATGAATTCGCATAATTGAAAAGAAGAATAAAAAAGGTATATTTCCATTAAAATCGTTTATCCGCGTAAATTAGCTATTTGCACAAAAATCGATTATTTGCATAAATGCGCTTATATGAAAGATGATTTGCATTGCAAACAGTTATTTGCAATAATTTTTTAAACTGATATGAGGGCATATAAATTCCGAATTTTTATTACGTACATTTCTAGGTTCCACTGTACAGAATATTCTTTCTTGTACTACTGTAAAACGCATCCTGTACAGAACGTACTTCACTTTTTAGAAAACTATCGAATCCAAATAAGAGTATAAAAATGGTTGCAATTGATTTTTCCATATATACCCATCTGCAATATGATATTTATAGTTATTTTATACTTATTAAGCAGCTTATATTCAATCTTCGTTTATGGCTGCTGCAACTTTTTATGCTTTTTCCTGACCAGTTGCCCATTGTTGTTACCTTTTAGTATAGAAAACTCATAGTGGAAATGTATTTTGTCTGGTCTGCAGATTTTAATAAGCTTCAGTTAGGTGCACAATTTTGTCTCCTTTTCGGTTTCAGTTCTGGCTTTGGTCTTGGTCTTGGTTTTGGTTTTAACCTTGTCCATTGTCATTTCATTTGGAAAAACTGCTTGAGCAGAAATGAACAGAAGAAAATTTGCAATTTAATTTCTAAGGCGTTTGCATTTAATGGCCTGTTAAAAACTAACGACAAACTCATAAGTCACAAGAAGCAACCCACAAACAGTCTTGGGAGAAATTGTTAAGCAGCAGTCAATTCTGATGCCAGGAACAGGAATAGGAACCACAACAACAAACACAGCAAGTAAATTGTTTAGTTTGTTGTACTATGGCTAAAAAAAAAATATAGAAAATACTTTTAGAACGTCCCATCTAATCTGTTCAATAACTTGGAAAATCATTGGCAATAAATTAAGGTGACTTGCAGTAAATACTACTGGACTTGGACAACTGAACACAGGAGATGCGTATAGAAATTATGCACGTAATACTTGCGGCTCATGGGTTAAAGAGATTTTTTCTGGCTAAATTGGAAATTTAATATGTGCTGGACGTAGGCCTAAATGTCACCAGCTTAGTCTAACTTCAATCAGAGTCAATGGTTTTGATTGTAAAACAAATTCAAAAAAGATTGCAAGCGGCAGGCCCGACGAGTGGAGAGGGGATGGGAAGGGATTTTTTCAGCGTCCCGGTGTAATTACTGTCGTACTGTCTTGATTCAAGCTAAAGTTGTAATATAGGGGACATTTTTCCCCCGGGCCCGAATTTTCTCTCTACAGCCCTGGCAAGAGGGATATACTATCAGTATTCTTTTTAAGATGATTGAAAACCGGGAACACATGGCAACTGGACAGTACTCACGCGTGGTTTATCAAAAAAGCCCTTATTGAAAAAAAACCTCAAGATTGATGACCCTTTATATGATCCTTTTTTAAGATGATGACTGAATTCCAGGAACAGCCATTAGTACGTCTTCCCTCCAAATGCCTCTGCTATACGTTCGCGATTTCGTTTTCTCTCGGTCTACAACTTTATCATCTCTCACATATTCTTTAAATACCTTTTTCTACAGCCCAAATGTCCTCAAGACGTCTTCTTACCAAAACACTTCGCTAGCCTCCAAGTGAGAAAGGTTTCCGAAGAGTTGAGTTCATACCCAAATTATATAAAAACCAAACTTTTTCATCTTGGGTCCGGAAAAATGCGAGCTCTGATATATATGCACTTCAAGACATATCTCTAAACAGATTTTTCGACAAAGATTGCATTTACTGGTGTTCTCAAATGGAACTTTTTTTTTAGTTTAATCTAATCTGGTCCGATCTACAGACTTTTAAGCGTGATGACGTTTTACAGAAAATCTGTTGCGTTATTAGTATCGTTTGGATCATATATCCTATCAAATCTTACTCTAAATCCTCTTTTGATATTCTGAATGTATCTTTCGAAGAAAATATTATGTAATATAAAGTACATTTATTCCTGATCAGTATTAGCGCCAAGTCTACATGTCATGTCTGCCTGCCCTTAAGAAGAATTCGGATGATGAAAACACTAAAAACTGGAGAATCGAATTTTGTGTTTAGTTCAAACTTTTGTTTGAAGTGGAGGAAACGCGTAGAACTTCTGCATTTTTTCACCTTTGTACCGAAATTCGAGACAGATCTATTCTACTTTTCCGCGAATGCTATTTTTGTTTAATTTTGTTTTGTACTTTGGATTTATATGCAAAAAGAATCAAACTTAGTAGTACTCATATACATATAAATGTATGGTATATCTATAATATATAAATCATCTTAAGCTGTACCCGCTTTTAATATCATTCTTATCAAGCTTACTACCTACCAACTATAGTTGTGTCTGTAACTATGGACCTGTTGAAGAAATTCTTTGGAGAATTATAGATGATGACTTTGAAGTCACTTTTCTTGATCTGGGCACTGCCACGTTACGGCACTCATCTCATTTAATATAATTTTGAATCTTCTTGAGCGTCTTCTAATTCAGCTTCGATTGCGATAAGATAACATAAAGTGGTGTTATCTTTTGTGTCTGTTACCAATTATTTTAAGTCTGTTGAAGACATTCACTTTTTGCATTAAAGATGACGGATGTCAAGACTGTTTCTGCTCTGTGCATTACAAATTTCATCTAATTTAATCAAACTTAAATCATCTTGAACTCCACCTACTTTTTCAACCATACTTACTACCTATTTGCATCAGTCCTTACCATATGGCATTATCTACTGTGTCTGTAACTAAGTATTCCAGTAGTTAGCACATCATTTTCAGGCTATCCAAACTGTGCGCAATTTTTGTGCTCACTTTTGGGTTACTTTGGGCAGTTGCCATTTTGCATTATCTTTCGGTTGCGATCAAATGAAGTGTGCAAAGTGTTGTAGGCTTACACACAGATACACACACAACCACAGATACTTACAGAGTGTGTGTGTGTGTTTGTGTCCACGTTTAATGTCACTCGCATAGTCGCAAATTGCTGTGCATGAGCTTTTTATGTTCATGCAAATGTCACCACTGGCAGCGGCAGGAGCAGGCGCTGACCCAAGTCCGTCCTGTACAGCACTATACAGCAACAGGGACTGTCCCTAAGTCCGTTTGTCCCATAATGTGCTCGGCCTTTTGTTTGCTGCAACGAAAAATGCACTCAAAAGTTTACACAGAAAGCCCATAAGTGGCCAAATGGATGATGGGCTGGTCCAATGACCAGGCCCTGTGCAAAGCTTCTCCATGGGTCTGTTTGGTGATTTGGCGCTTAGAGCAGCTGAAACGTTGTCTCCTACTGTAGCCCAAAAATTGCTCTCGCTTTATCTTCTTGTTTTCCGCTTAAAATCAGATGTCGAAATAATTTGCAACACGGCAGAGCACATGACAGCTGAGAGCTGTGTGGGGCGGGCGTAGTGGGGTAGTAGTATATCCGGATTGGGCTCCCAAGTGGCACGTGTTTATGAGCACATTTGTTTTAAGCAGTAGCTTAGTAGACGAAGCTCTTGCCGGCCCAAAGCATTGGGAGAATTCGACAAGGTTTGAGTGGCATCAATTTTAGAATGTAGCAACATTGTTGTGGATAAATGAAAGTGGGCAGCATTTTGGGTGGGTTGTAACTTGGATGATGTGTTGGGGCCATGTTGGACGAAAAATGTGTTTAAAAAAATATCGAGTTGATGTTTACAGATACTTTTTTAAGGTATGTTTAATCAGTTAAAGGTGTATATAATCATCTTTTATGTCACTTTTTTTTTGGCTTTAACTCAGCTTATTGCCGTCATCTTTAATATGATCTGCAAGTGTCTTGTAGCAACATCAATAAACCATTACTTATATCTAATATGAATTAAGAGAGATAAGTAGTAAAAGTTTTCTTTTCTGAAAATCTGCTGTTATTTATTTTTACAAAATTTCTCATCTTTAGAAATCATCTTCTATATATATAAAAGAGTAGCCTCAAAAATAGTTTGTAATAGCGTAAGTTGACAATGCGTCTATTTATCCGAACCACTTTTAAATTAAAGGTACTTTTATTCTTTAGGTTTTTGAGGAAAAAAAAATCGAATTTTGCGGAACCCCCTAGTTTCTTATAAAAACTCATCATCCGGCTTATTTTTCTCATCATCTATATGAACTACTACATCTTAATCCATTTTAAAATTTTTTGCTTATTTATTCACTCATATTCTCTTTCATCTGATAATTTGTCCATCACTTTAGCAAAAAAAAAAACATTTTTTTTCTCCTGTTCTATGTCTATGGCCTGAGTAATCGACTAATTTTATAACCAACAAAAAATATCGTATTATTAAAGCTTTTCTCAGGGTTTACATTAATTCCAGATGACTACTAAACGGATGACTGCTTAACTTTGTATCTAGCAAGCTTCATCTTGCTTTTTTATTTCATCATCTTTATGTGTAAACTATCAAACGATTTTATTTATCGCAAGCAAGACATAAAGCATCAAAGTTTGAGGCGTTTTGTCTAACTTGTTTATTTAAAATACTTGTTTAAGTTTAAGCTTATTTGTATCCCTCGCTCAAGTAATCTACCGGTCATCTTATCTTAGTGTATTCTTTCAACTTTATTTAAAGCGTTTTGGCTAGATTGTTTCACTGTTCATGACAAATCCAGATGGCTCTACCTCTTTTTCTAGTTAGCTATTGCTGCTTTTTCTTATCATCTCTGAAGCATATGTAATCTCTTCATTGACAGATTACTTAGCAAGAAATGATGCATGATAATTTTAAGCGTTTTAGCCAGCTTGTTTCGAGGCACCAATTTCAGATGACTGCTTAACTCAGTATTTATTAAGCTTCATCTTGCTATTTTTTCTTATCATCTGTGTCTGATGATGCATGATAATTTTAAGCGTTTTAGCCAGCTTGTTTCGAGGCACCAATTTCAGATGACTGCTTAACTCAGTATTTAGTAAGCTTCATCTTGCTGTTTTTTCTTATCATCTCTGTCTGATGAATATTTAATCGGTATATTGACAGGTTACTTCGCAAGAAACAGTGCATCACAATTTTAAGCGTTCTGGCTAGCTTGGTTTAGGGCACCAATACCAGTTGACTGCGTTCTTAGTATTAAGTAAGCTTTTTCTTTCTGACTTTTTTCATCATCTTCATCACTCGACTCATCTGACAAACTAATATACTATCCATACATACTATGCTTTGCTATTTTCGGCATTTAGTCTAACTTGTTTCAAGTTTCGCACTAACTCTTGATTGACTGCTCATTTATTTCTTAATATTTCTTTGATGCATAGGTTAGCTTTTCATCGACGTCTCCTATACTAAGCAAGTATTTAAAGCAGTTAGCTTGTTTCAGCTTCCGCTCTAATTTTAAATGATTAGTTAATCATAATATCATCTTTATCTTGCTGCTTTTTATTCATCATCTTTGTCAGTCACAAAATTATTCATTTTTGTTTATTTATTTCTTATCATCTCTGTCTGTTGCATATGTAATCTGTTTCTCTTATACTAAGCAAGAAAGTAGGCATTATAATTTTAAGCATTTTAGTTAGTTTGTTTTAGGCTTCGAGTCAATAACAGATGGCTGCTTCACTGAGTATCTTCATCTTTTGTCATTTTTTCGTCATCTTTGTCTGTCGATTAGTTTAATTCTTAATAAAACTTTTTTGATGCATAGCTTATCTTTTCATCGACGTTTCTTATACTAAGCAAGTATTTAAAGCAGTTAGCTTGTTTTAGCTTCCGTTTCAATTTCAGATGACTGTTTAATCATAATATCATCTTTATCTTGCTGCTTTTTTCATTATCTTTGTCAGTCACAAAATTATTCATTCTTGTTCATTTATTTCTTATCATCTCAGTCGTGCGCATATGTAATCTGTTCCTCTTATACTATAAGAAAGAAGGCATTATAATTTTAAGCATTTTAATTAGTTTGTTTTAGGTGTCGAGTTAATAACAGTAGGCGGCTTCACTGAGTATCTTCATCTTTTGACATTTTTTCGTCATCTTTGTCTGTTGCTTAATTATTTGTCAATCTTTATACAGCCAACGACATTTCTTATATTAAGCAAGAAATATGCATTCGCAGTTTAAAGCGTTTTAGCTAGCTTGTTTCTGGCTTTGGGCAAATGACAGATGACGATTTAACTCAATTCTTTTATTTTTTGTAATTTTTTCATCATCTTTGTCTATAGCTTAGTTATATGTCAATCTTTATGCATCTATCCACACATCTTAGGCTTACCAAGAAAGATGTATCATAATTTAAAGCGTTTCGGCTCGCATGTTTCAGGTTTCTCACAATTTTCAGAAGACTGCTTAACTCAGTACCTTCATCTTTTTACTTTTTTTCATCATCTTTCTCAGTACCTTCATCTTTTTGCTTTTTTTCTTCATCTTTGTCTGTCGCTTAGTTATCTGTCAATGGACTAATTGAAAAAACGAAAGCAAGCATGAAATGCATAAAATATTGCGTCTATTAGGATTCGGATGATTACTGCTGCTACCCTATGCGTCTAAAAAGCTTAGTCTGAACCAAGCTTTATGTCAATTTAGTTTACACAATCTTTCTGTTACTCGAAATCTTCCAAAATTCCGCTCCAGATTGACAAGCACTACCGATGCTGCTGCTTAAGAGAAACTCAAGTTTAATTAGCGTTCTAGTTGCAAGTTGCTTGCCAATTGAGGCGCATCAAGTAAACAGAGTTTTAAATCAGCTACGCCCTGGGGTCCAGTTGGCCCGGCTTGTATGCCAGTCAGCCCATTGCCTAATTGCAACTTAGCCACGCCCCGTTAGTTAAGCAACAGCCTGAACCGAAAAGCAGAGTCAAAGGACGCACAGGCTATGGAGGAGTTGCAGCAGCAGTTGCAGGAGGAACAGTTGCTCAGCTGCTGCTGCTGATGCTGCTTGGTCTGCTCCACAAATGAAATGTAAAGAAAATGTTATTTATGGCCAATTTCATGTGTGTGTTGTTCGGTCTAGTCTGCTCCGTTTGGTGTTCCTTGTGCGTTTGATGCTCTTTGGAACATGCAAGGAATGCAATCTGTAATGCAAAAGTCTCGTTTGCTGAGCTAGCACTTGGCATGTGAGTGTGTTTGTGTGGGGGATACTTTGGCAATCGAATGCAGGTTAAATGAAAATGTTATTTCATTTGGCCGCCACTTACGAGTGTCGGAAATTGAAATTTATATCCGTGTTCCTTACCAGATATATGCCAGAGAGAGCCAGCAGGGAGAGGCACACACACACATTTGGTTGCAATGTGGTTCCTGTGTGAGTTCGATTGTGGTTTATGGCAACAATTGCGCTCAGCTGTTTGAGCTGGCTTAAAATTTACAACTACAGCTGTTTCAGATTGTTGCTTGTCTGTGGTAGCCAGGGGGGATTACCAGGGGGATGCACATTTTGGCCCATTTGATTTTAATGCGCATTGACATTTAGACGATAATAACGAATTTATTTCTATGCAATTGGCTGGTTTTGTCTAGAAAAAGCACAAACAATTTTAATTTATTGTACTTTGGGGCTAAATTGGCGTCTCAGCTGTTTTGGGTCTTTTGCTCCTGGGCTTTGGGCCTTATCTTGCTCAGCTTGCGTTCTAATTTATTGTTATTCTCGCATTATATGTATTTATGTAAACATATTAGTTGCAGTGCCTGGATACTGGGCTCCCAAGTGTTGTTGTTGTTGGTTCCTATGCACAATTTAATTAAGTTTGATGTCGTCATCGTAGTACATGTCAGCTGTGTCCCAAACTCCCCTCTCTGTTTGTGGTTTCAATGTATTTTCAATGAACTCTATACAGTCAATGGAAATCTCACATCGTGCTCAGATTTTCTTGTTGTTTTTTTTTTGGAATATATGGCTTGTACTTAACTTGCAATGTGTGCCAAATAGTTGTTCTGGGTTTCTCTCTTCTTCGGTTGCCCTGCGGGTTCCAATCAAGGGCCTGACGACAAACTTCATGTGGTGGCTTTCGCAAAGTATGCCCAATCCAACCCCATTTGCGACTGGTAATTATCTAGGATATCGGCTTCATATTGCATCGGTGCATCAGCTCAGAGTTTCTGATCGTGTTTGGCCACTAGATTTCCAGAATGCGTCGGAGACCTCTTCCAACAAAGGCTTGTAGTTTGCTAAGAATAGCTTCTGTTGTTAGCCAAGACTCACTCCCATAAAGTAAAATGGATAGCCATTAGATTTGTATATCTGGATTTTCGTGTTTGTTGATAGAAAATTGGAATTCCAGATCTTTCGGAGTTGCGCGAAAGCAGCTGTGGCTTTACTAACTCTGGCTTCTATGTCTACCTTTGCGTCACCGTCTGCGGCTATGACCCTGCCAAGGTCGGAGAAAGATTGTGGACTCTTTCTTTCTTTCAATGCGCTCATTACGTTGGCTGTTGGCGTTCACTTTCAATGCCTTTGTTTTTTCCACATTTACCTCGAGACCGTGCTTACCAGCTTCTTCGACTAGATCGTTTACAGAAACGAAACAGACGTCATCGGTGTACTCTAAATCTTCAAGCTGCTCTGTAAACGTCCAGGGAATGCCTCTTATTTTTCCATCTAGTGTATTGCGCAGGATTTCGTCGATGGCGATTACAAATAGAACCGGTGACAGAAGGCAGCCCTGACGGACTCCAGAGTTCGTTGAATAAGGTGCAGACAAGCTTCCGTTGTGTAGAACCCTGCATTTTTTAGCTTTATGCAACGCATTTCATATGGATGAGCGATGCACACTATCGAAGGCTGTGCGGAAATCGATGAATGTCAGTTGGAGATATGACAGTCATTCGTTGGTTTGTTCTACCAATATTCGGAGTGTGCTGATCTGGTCTATACAAGAGCGGTTTATTCTGAAGCCTGCCTGTTGTTTTCGGATGGCATTGTCTAGTGTGGCATTTATACGCTTTAGCGGAATGGTAGTGAGAACTTTGAAAGGTATGGACAGCAGCATAATGCCTCTGTAGTTCCTGCGTAGTGATTTGTCGCTCTTTTTTGCGATCTTCACTATGGTGCCTTTCAGCCAATCCGCAGGAAGACGATTCTCGCGCCAAATTGCATTAAAAACTAGCTGAACGAGTTTTGCAGTCATATCTGGACATGCTTTTATGACCTTTGCTGGAATGCCGTCACTCCCAGGAGCGTTCCCTGATTTAAGACTCTTGATAGCTTCAGTTATTTCTCTGGTAGAAGGGGGTTGGGTGCTTTTATTAATTAAACTAGCAAAACGAAATTATCCAAAAAAAAATAATTTTAAAGCCTGAAAGAAAAATTTGACATGGTTTCCGACTTCGCAAGAGAGGCGTCTTGCAGAAACCACTTCTCGAGCAGGCACAGCTCGGCAAAACAAAATCGTAAAACTTTGAATGATTGCGCTCATGACTATTAATACTATTGTTCTCATTGTCTTTGAAGAAGTACGAGCCTACGATTCTAATAAAAAACACCAAACATTCATTTCTTTGCAGTGCATTTGCTACTCTTGTGAAGCTGCAACAGTTTTGCTTAACTAGGGGGCTCCGACCCCTGCTAATTCGTTAAGTTCCAAAACGTTATTTCGTGTAAGAATGGTTGCCTTTACCCATATTCGAAAAAAGAATTCAATTTTCTTTATTTAAGCATCTTATATAGGACAATTTTCGATTTGTTCTCAGTTGCGAAAACGAACTTGAACATGCCAAACCACATGCCACATTCATATTATGGATTCTGGGTTAGACCTTGTAATTTTTTAATCGTCATGGCGAGTGCAAGATAAGTCGAAAATTGAATTCGTTTAAACGGCATGGGGTGCTTGGAAATTCTTGGAATGAGAAAAAGTTACCTTTGTAATTTCTTTTGAGTATCGTCGCGTAAACCACACAAAATACAATGAAAAGTAGGTCATTTTGGTTATTTACTACTTTCACACTTTTCCGCTGCATTTCCGATATTTCGAAAAATCGAGGCGGCGAAAAATCCATTAAATCAAAGACCATGAAAATCACTCCAACCGTTCTTGAGTTATTAATGGTTTATTACATTAGAACCGATAACTGGGATGTTTATTATAATTGAATTTTAAATACATTATTTCAGCCTGTTTAGAATTAATTTATACTTTATAATTAGGTACATAAATAAAAACAACATTTTAAATAGCTTAAAAGCGTAGCGCCCAGTTAAAAAATCTCTATGGATATATCTTAGATAATATTGTAAACCATTTTAAACAAATCGGTTGACAAAATCATAAGATATATTTTACTATCGTTCAAATTTAGCAAATAAAGAATCCAAAAAAATTAACTTTCTTCTTTTTACATATGGGAAAAACATAATTCAGACTTCGGCTGGGAGGTACTGAGTATTATAATCTATACTCGTTTTCATGGGCACCATTATTTCTAATGGTTCCCCTCTTTTCTTTTATAACCAAACAGAGCGCATTTCCCACTTGGAAGTTGGACATTATAGAGCAGAATTAAATTAATAAATAAATTCTTTTTTATCATCTCTTTTAAGTGTTTTATGTGAAATAACGAAGAGTTATTGGAATACACCTTGAATTAAATAACCCAAAAGGAAAAGGTCAAGGGAGCAGTTCAGTTGAAATAATAATTTTTTAGGCAGAACAATTCGGTTAACAAAAGTTTCTTTGCTAATGAGATTTTATAGAATTAAAAAGAATATCCTTTAAAATATTTCCCAGAGCCTATAAATACGATGGAAAGGTCCAAAATGAGTTACAACATCTGCTGACTTGGTTATTTCTTTTGCAGCAAATAAAAAGACTGAAGAAATAAATGACTGAAGTGACAAATAAGTTTGAATATAAATATTTATTCAATATTTTATTTATCATAAGAAAATCAAAAGACTCAAATCTCAATGTAAACTCCACTGCTGACCTACAAATAACCCACTCTTTAAAACGCAGTGTGCGCATTCAGAGCGCATGTCTTTTGGATGTCTATAAGAAACAGACGAGTGCAACAAGTGACAGGAACTGCACGAAAATAGCAAATATACAAATTTAACATAAATTACTTTTATAAATAAAATCATTTTTATTTGATTGTTTTGGTTTTTTGCTTGTGATCATATAAAAATAATTTATACACATTAAAATATTAACTTATTCAAAGAAACTTAAAGATGTTTACGCTAAAAATATTAATAAACTTAACATAGATTTAATTCGACATTTTATTCGCCAACTTTTCCAAAACATCGTTAGTACGTTTCTGTTCCTTGACTTGACTTTGCAATAACTGGCATATTTGATTGCCCATTGCCAGGAATGCATCACTTCTTGCTTGCTCATCACGTTCCTTTACTTTTATTTGGTTTTTTAATGATTGCAGCTCCAGTGTGACAGTTTTTAGATCATATGTCTCCTCGGGACTAACTTCGGTTTCGAGTTGGTTTTGTTGAGCATGTTCAGTTTTGTTTAGCTCACTCTTGCTCTTTTTGGAAGCTTTTGCAAAGGATTCGGGACTAGAACTTTCAGCCTCAATACTGTAAGAATATTTGCTATAGTCATCTGCAAAGAAATCGAAGCTAGATTAATGCCACAAAATATTTAAAAATATGTTAAATTAACGAACCTTCATCGTCGTTGCGCTCTACTTTTACGGTAATGGAATCATCAAGCAAGTCTAGTTGGTCAAACTCTGGCTGTTGATGTCTAGAACGTTTGGCAGGCACGGCATAAGAATTAACGCTCGTAATTTCAAAACCAATGGGATCCCCACTTGAATCATCTTTAAAGAATGAATATGTTTAAATATACACTTGGTAAAAATGTGCTTTATAAAAACTTACCTTCATCATGTGGTTCTTGCTTAACTTTTTTGGAACACTCTGCAATTTCAAAAGAACTGTGCTCCGATGGCGATTCCTCATCTAGCGTCTCATATAAATCAGTCACCCTGGCAATAGTTTTCTCAGCAGGCGTAAGCGCTTCACAATCGTCTGTGATTTTCTTTTTAACGCTTTTAGTCCAATCTCTCCAAACCTTTAGGTTTAGGTTATTTGTGCTTTTATAAACGCCAGCAATGTGCATGAATTATTAGCGCTTACCTGTTTCCATTCGCCCACCTCCTTAAATGGCGGACCCACGTCATTTAAGTGCTTGGCCAGTTGCGTCCATGCATGCTGCACAGACGATTGAGAATTTCTTGCCACGTGCGGATGCTGCTGCATAAATTCAACAAGAATACTACCCTGCATAAAGTTGCGATGTGTTCCATTGAACTCATATAAATTAGTAAGCCTGGCCACAGCGTTGTCTAGACGCGAAAGTGTATTCTGTTGATTCGCCATTAGTTTCTTTTTAACGCCAGCCTTCCAATCGCTCCATACCTAAACAATTGTTTATATTATTAATAAGCAGCATATAAATAAGTTAATAACTTGCCTTTTTCCACTCGCGAAAATTCTTAAACGGTGGCCCAGCAGCATTTAATTTCTTTGCCAGCTCCATCCAGGCCATACTTTCCCTCATCTTGTCGCCTTTTACCACGTTTGTAGCGTACATGGGATGCGACTCCATAAATTCAATAAAAATTTGATCCTGGTCACGCGTACGATGGCGCCTCCTTAATTTTGCAATATTTATTTAAGTCGTTTTTTTAATTACAACAAAATTTACTTACATTTTGCGGCACAATTTTAATTTTTGTCTGCTTCTTTAAAACAAAACAGCTGTGGCTGCAGCTGTAATGGCGCGCACAGTGCTGCCAACTTGTTGCAAAGTGTTGTTACGCTCGCTTAACAAATTAATAATAAATGTTTAATTAATATAATTATGTTTTATGAAATATGTCTTAGACAAGTAAATAAATATATTTTTTTTCTATTTTATTTCTTATTTGTTTTAACTCTGTTGTTGGCTAAAGCTGTTTTATTGACATTCCCGCATGCTAAGGTTTTGTTTGTTTGTGCTGTTAAGTTTGACATATTTCTGTTAAATTACAGATGCTGTTAAAAACAATATGTTAATTTTCAGGCTGTGTTATTTTTAAAATAGTCCAGCAATGAGCTTCAAGACGCTTAGACTGCTTTCGACCGATTTTTGATTTAAATTTGTTTTCATCGTAACCGATTTTACAATACGCGAGATAATATTATCTAAAAGAAATTAGGAATTAAAGGCTCATTGGTTGAAAACTTATGTTCATGAACCCTCAAATAAATGTGTAACTGGGTAAAGCAATGTGAAAGTCGAACAAAAATGTTTACAAATCTTTAATTCATTAAAAGTTTATTAAACAATTTTTTTTTTGTTCTTTGTTTGTCATCATTTCAAAAATGTATTCAAATTAACTAACGTTACATTTAATCTAAATCCGATCTAAACTTAAACATTAAACTAAAGTTAAGTTAAACTCAATTTGCGATTTTATTCGTCAACTTTTCTAAAACATCGTTGAGACGTTGTTGTTCTTTGATATGTTGCGACATTAACTGACACATTTGTTTTCCGATTTCTAGAAATGCATTATTTTTAGCCTCATTTCGCTTTGAATCCGATTTTATTTGCTTATTTAATTTCTGCAGTTCGTGGGCTATAGTTTTGACATCTTTGAGTTCTTCAAAACTGGGCTGGGTAGTTATATGCTCAGGTTGCGTTTCATTTATTGTGTTTACGCTATTATAATTCTGTTTAGAGGATATTGTGTAGGAATTTGTAGCCTCAACGCTGAAACTATCCTTGCTTGAATTATCTGTAAGAAATTCATCCATTTCAAGACTGGGCTCTCTTTTGACTTTTTTAGAGCAAACTGGTTCATCATTATCACTATGTTGCGTTGAATTTGTAGCCTGTACGCTGAAAAGATCCTTGCTTGAATCATCTGTGAGAAACTCATCCATTTTTCTTTTGAGTTTTTTAGAGCAAACTGGTTCTTCATTATGACTAAACGTTTGGGTTTCATTATTCAAATTTTCACACAAATTGGAAACTTGAGCAAGAGCAGCCTCAACAGGCGTAATCGAATCATAGCCGTGTAGTGCGATTTTTTTTTTAATATAACATTTCCAATCCATCCAATTCTTTGAAAAGTATAGAACTTAGTAGGGGTATGCAGACATATAAAATTGAAACTTACTTTTTTCCATTCGTGGGGCTTTTTAAAGGGTGGACCAGCGCTATTCAACTTTTGTGCCAGTTTCATCCATGTAGATTTGATAGCAAGTCGGTCTCCCTTAACATTTCTGGCCAAATCAGGACGTTCTTTCAGAAATTCAATTAAAATCTTTTCCTGCAGCGCTGTTCGACGTTTTTCCTTTTTTTCCAAATTTCCAATCTGGCTAACTGAATTATCTGTGAAATAATAGGTATATATTTTTTTCAGACAGATCCCAAGCAAAGGATTTTAAAATGTACGGTATACTTAAGTAAAGCATCGGTTTTGAACTTATACTAACCTGCTTCAAAACTTTGCTGTAAGCTCTTGTTTTGAGATCGTGCGGGTTTTTTTCCTTCAGCTTCTACTGCCGCATACAAGTTAGCAACTTGCGCCGCAGCATCCTCTATAGGCGTAAGTGTTTCTGAGTTAAGTGCAATTTTTTTTTTAATAATAGTTTTCCAATCCTTCCACACCTGAAATAAGTTTTTAACTTAATAACAGCTTGTCTATAGCACTAAGCAGCCTGAACTTACTCTACGCCAAGTTTCAAGATCCTTGATAGGAGGTCCCGCGTCATTTAGTTGCTGTGTTAACTTTATCCAAGCGGTCTCTACACCAAGCCGGTCGTTTTTCATTTTATTTCTGGCCAAATCCTTATGCTTTTTCATAAATGCAACAAGGATTTTATGCTGCTCATCCGTACGATGTTGACCCCTTTATAATAAGCAGCTGTATTAAGCTTTGTTTGTAAATATTTACAAATATTACTTACATGTTGCCGCGAAATTTTTGTTTTAGTCTTCTCTAAACGTAAACAACAGCAGCTTGTTTGTGCCACAGAGCTGCCAACTGATTTTACATACTGCGGCTGCATAATAAAATATACAAATTACGCTTATTAAAATTTGTTTAAATAAGTGTTTTAAACATGCAACAAGAGTGTATAATTATTTTCTAAAATTTATGTGTTTACCATAAAACTGCCTTTTTTTGGTTAAGCTGGCTGGCTAAAGCTATTTTATTGACAACCCCGATTGCTATGTTTTGGTTTGAATTCTGTTATGGGTAACAGCATGCTGTAAATTAACAGCCTAGTTGCTACGAATTGGTGTGCTTTGTGCTGTTAATGCTTATTTTGTATGTTTACTAACAGAAGGCGCTCTGTGATAATAAACTACAGTTTTAGTGCTTATGTTAATTGCTGGCTGTAACAAAAGTAGGTAACTGTTGAATATTATTCGTATAAATGGCGGGAAAAAAATTATTGAGTTTAGTTTTTATTTTGCGATTTAAAATGAAATATATGGAACCATTTTTTCGGCTAATTAGTTTACTTTTTAAAGAATTTCATAAAAGTCTCACCTTAGTTTATATCATTGGTTATTCCAATATGATTACATAAAATGAGATACAAACTTTGTATGACGTTGAAGTTTATTTGAAAAAAATAATTTCATATTTAAAGTTTAAAGATCTGTCAAATATTGAAATTTTTGTTTTTAAATATTTAATTTTTTTTTTTAAAAACATTGAGTTTAAGTTTAACGCTCTTTTAAATCAGAAATTAAATATTTTTTTGTTTAAAACAAACAAGTTTTTTTAAAATGTATTTAAAGTCGTTTTTTTAAATGCTTTAAACAAAAATGAAACCTATTTTGAAATTAAATAATGCTAATGAGACAAATTTAAGAAAATAAACCCTTGTCTGTAAAGTCAGTTTACGGACGATAATTTTACGTGATAACGTCATAAGAAAATATTGATGAAAAATTTGATACTTTTATAAATTAAATGATTAACAATTTATTTATAGCTTATTTACATGTGTTTTATTAAAGATCCTCCAAACTGCGTTATTCTGTTAAGGATAGGACGATGATAGGAAAAGAAGGAAATCAAGGGGACTGTTTCAAGTGTAATGTGCCTTGAAAAAGTCAAATCGATGGTTGTTGCTCTCAGCGTTGTTGACTTATTGACATCTGATACGCATTCGAGATTGTACGTATCTTTAATGTTTTTGAGAAATTTTTCACGTTTTTGTTGAAGTCGCCGCAAAGAAGAATTGGTACATCGGCGTCAATATTCATCAAGAACGGTGGCACATATGGAACAAGTGCTTGGTACAGCAACATACCAATGTTTTGGATACTCACTCCAGAATGAATATACACGGCACCAAGTATAAATTTAAACGTTGTATCAGCAGTGAAGCATGTAATTACGGCCAAGCACACGTCACCTGTGTTTATGATGACACGAGATATGTCCGAAAATGCAACTTGGAGAACTTTGGCCGTGGATGTCGATGGTAATTTGCGATAGATTGCTACTCCACCAGCTGCGTTTGTATTAGAATCCGATCGATTATTCTGCCGGCATATACACTCATAATTATTGACCGGAACTGGATCACAATTGATCCACGTTTCAGTCAATACCAAATAAACATTCCTTGGTATCACTGTATCCGTTTCAATATCTGCGGAGTGAGCAGACAAACTCTGAGAATTAAGGTTTGTCACTATAGTTTGTCCAGTCATCACAGAATTTTACTGCTTTCTTAGTGATTGTTTGAAGTGTGTGTCCGCGGAGTCGAACGTATTCGTTAGAAATATCTCGCGTAGTCTGTGAGTCGTTACCATTTCGACCGTGTTTGAAGATGAAAGGAGCATCTTTGTCCGTGATGATGTGCAAGCCGTCAATATTCGTTACCCGAGTCATCGCCACGTAGGCCAACTGTTGTGGTTGTTTCGCGGAGTATTTATAAACAATGACATGAAACGTCCCACCTTGTGACTTGTGAATAGTAATAGCACAAGCAGGGACGCAGGGAAACTGTTTTCGTTTGCATTTGAAAGTTTTTGTCAGTGTAATGTTGACCACTTTCTTATACACCGGCACCCAGTTGGGAGACAGAGTGTTTGGCTTGCTTTGCACGTGAGGTCGACATTTTATTTTGGCACTGGCACCTGTTGTTGCTTCCGGAAACTCGAACCATAGAGTAATTATCTCGAAATGCCGGCAAGGTTGTACTGGTCAATGGTACTGCTTCTGCAGAATGGTCATCCACATTTGATTGTTGGCGTTCGATACGACGCGTTATAAGACACCAATAGCTCCGTTTACCAACCCATCAGCGAAATCTATGTAAGAAGTTATCATGTAGGGATACCCTTCAGCTAATGGCAGCAAGTAGGGCAATCCATCAGTCTCTATCTTGTGAAGTTTACCTCGGCATTGTGCCTTTTCTTGAGCACTCGAATAACCGAGCATAATATCATGTGCAAGATAGTTGTATGCGTTAATGATTGCGCTTCGGTTGTACGAATCAGTTTCTGCATTGCTATAATACAGCCGGGCAGTATTAGGCACGTTTTCCTTGCACCAAGACTCCAGTTTATGTCTGGACTGAATAAGTGTGATGTCATCGGTACTTAGTTTTCGTCCATCTCCAATTTTGGTCAGAATCGTTGAAAACCTCTCATCAGTTTGTCGCACAACACGAACCAACGGAAAGTAGTCAATGCTGTGCCACAGAATAGGTCCTCCAAGTTGGTTGATCGGCATGCTGTAACATGGACTTGCTCGTACCGGTGGCAGCTGTCTGAATTCGCCTCATAGAATCACGTGGATGCCTCCGAATGGTTTGTTGTAAATTCCGGTAATCTGCTGCAGTCGGTAGTTGATTTTTTGTAGAGTAGCTGAACTTAACATGCTGATCTCGTCCACAAAAACAGCTTTGACGCCAACGAACATGTTTCTGTAGACTTTCAAATTCTCCGTGGATAAGAGTACAACGAGCAGCAGCAGCAGCTACAACGACAATATCAAATGAAAAAACAAAGACCAGAGAAATAAAGTTGACTGCGCTGTCGATGTTAGCAGAGCGTTCCCTCCAGGAAAAAAATTCAGTTCCGAACTGGTTCCCAACCACCCCGACGGTGAAACTGTGTGTCCCAAACCTAGTAAGATTGCTTCTGGCTAACTAGTATGTTTAACATGGGCTTGTCATAGAAAGCAACCAGAATTTTTGGGTATGGTGTTCAGCACAGGTGTGGTAGCAAACTGGTTCGCCAGCATATGGGACAAAACTAGTTTTCTAAAGCATAATACGCTGTGCGCTCTGAAAATTGGACACCTCCCTAGAAAGTGGCGTATGTCTTCGGCTACGTTGGTGTTGCATAGATCGCATATAGAAGTACGACCTGTGACGAATCTGTTTCCGTTTAGTAGTATCATGTCATGAGGGCATCTACCGTTGGTTTCCATAAACTTTCATTATTCCAATTCCAGAATATGTTGAAACGTGCACCAGTATTATTATTATGTTCTACAATGGCCAAACGCTTAGGCCGACCGTGCACCTCTAACGCTTGTTCCGCGCTCTCGCTTACACGCACAGTTTCAAATGGAACGTGACACTTTTTCGTATGTGTCACGCTTCATCGATTTAATAGACGTTATCACGTCAAAATATATCGGTGAAAAGGACAATTTTTCCCCCGACTTTCTCCGATTTTGATGATTTTTACAGATTTGGTAGAGCTACTAGCCAATAGTAACCACGTCATATTTTATTGCAAAATTCCGATTATTTACCGAGTTATCGATAGCTGAAAATTGGGTTTTTCGTTTTTAGACTATTCTTTGACAAGCCTTATCTTCTAATCTGGTGGATGATGATCTATATTACGAAATAAAGATATTGACGCGATAAAAGTCATCAAAATCGGAGAAGGTCGTGGGAAAAATTTTCTGTTTCACTTATTGTTACCGATATATATTTTTACAAACTAAAATTCAAATGATTGACTTTCTTCTTCTATATTGTGTTAAGAAGGAAAAAAGTAACTGGAATTTTAAAAATAACCTATAACGCCAAGTATTTTCGAAAAAATGTTAATTTGGGATGAACTAAGCCCTCGGAAATTTGCTTAGCCAGTTTACAATAATAAAGTGTACAAATTTTAAAATTATGTACGATTTAAAAAGTTTAATATGAATGTCTAACATTAACAATTAAATATGGCTTCGTTTTCATCTGGAAATAAATTTTTGCATAAATAATAAAAAATACAGGAAAAAATCGTCAGAGGATTCTGAAGCTTGGCTTTGCCTCGACGTACTAGCTTTAGACTAATTTTTTAAGTCTTTTTTAAAATCAATAAAAACAAAGCTGTACTAATAAATTAAATCACAAAGTCAAGGAAACAACAAGTGCAAATAACAACAAGCAACAAGCTACAAAAAACAAACCAGAAACATTTAAGTACAATCTGAAAAAAAAAAAAGAAAAAAAAAGGAAAAACCCACGAAAAATAAGAAACAATGCAATACTACAGTTACTGATTTCCCCTAGGAAATCATTTTAGCATTGGCTAAAAATCATAAAATTTTTGCGCTACAAATAAACAGCCAAACATCCAATAAAAAGGGAATCAACAGCAGAAACCGAGCACAAAATCAAAGGACATAATAAAATGCGTTACGCATACGCCACATAGCACAAAATTTGCAAAATATTTGTATATCTGTGTGTAGAGTGGATTTTCTTTTCTTTATATTTAAAGCTCCTGATATTTCAGCGCATTTTTGCAGACCCGCTCATTTTATCTTTTTTATCTGTTCAATCAGCTGATGTTTGTGTTAACTTGTTTTTGTTTATTAAAGGCAAAACCAAGAACCAGAATGAAAAATCTGAGTTTATGCAGCGAAAGTTTACATACACTAAGAAGTTTTTGAGCATATGTTTAGTATTAGTTATTAGATTTAATTTGTTTTAATATAAAAAAAAATATACTTATAGATGGGCAAAAATAAGTCAAGCGGGTCACGTTAATTGTATGAATTTTATGGTCTACAATATTTTAGAGAATTTTTTTTTTACAAAAATTCAAAATTTGTTCAGATATCTTTATTCCTACTTATCAAAAAAAGTATACTAAAGATGGCGTACGTTAAAGTCGGGCGCGGACGACTTTGGGATACCCTGTACCACTGCTTGCAATAAAATCCGGTAAATTGCTTACGAACACCAAAAGACATTTGATTGCCAAATTAGATTATGATACCTTCATAAACAACCAAAAACAGACGAATTTTTAATCAAAAACGTTTTTTTGACCGATTGGCCCTATGGGAGCTATATGATATAGTCAACCGATTTTGATAAAATTTGGTACAGTGTTGAAAATCTCTAAAAAACTTCTGAATGCCAAATTTGGTTACAATATCTTTACAAATAAACGAAACACAACGAATTTTGTACAAAACACGATTTTTTGACCGATTGGTCCTATGGGAGCTATATGATATAGTCAACCGATTTTGATCAAATTTGGTACAGTGCTTGGGAACTCTAAAAAACTTCTTAATGTCAAATTTGGTTACAATATCTTCACAAACAAACGAAACACAACGAATTTTGTACAAAAAACAAATTTTCGACCGATCGATCCTATGGGACCTATATGATATAGTCAACCGATTTTGATAAAATTTGGTACAGTGCTGGGGGTTTCTAAAAAACTTCCGACTGCCAAATTTGGTTATGATATCTTCATAAGCAAACGAATTATCCATCTAAAACTTTTGCTTTTTTTCGAGGTCCTCTGAAACACCCCTATGGGAGCTATATAATGTAGTCCCGATATCAAAAAAATAAAATAAACTTGTCTCCTATGGATTAATAAGGGATCTTATCCGAAAGTTTGGTTGCTCTAGCTCTTACCATATAAGAGATCTAGGCGTTCATACGGACAGACGGAAAGACGGACATGGGTATATCGACTTCTCAAGTTACTCTGATCATACTTTAGGTAACTTTGGGGGGTCTCCGACTTCTCCTTCTGTACGTTACATACATTTTCGACTTGCACTAACAAAATATACCCTTTGTACCATACGGTACAGGGTATAATAACTCGATAAATAATGGAAATTTTGGAAAACAAAACGAAAATCATCAAAATCGAAGAGACCGATTTAAATTTGATCCGTTTCACTTATTTTCGCCGATATGATTTAAATAAATTTATGAATATATGGGAAGAAAGATTTAATGGCTATCTGAATTTTGTAATTTAATTTAAAAAACGAATATGTTTTTTTTTTTGACGTGATAACGTCTTATAAATCGATGAAGCGTGACACATACGAAAAAGTGTCACGTTCCATTTGAAACTGTGCGTGTAAGCGAGAGCGCGGAACAAGCGATAGAGAGGCACGATCGGTCTAAGCGTTTGGCCATCGTAGAACAACAACAACAAGGTAGAGTAATTGAGAGCATAAGTTTTCCAAAAACTTTTAAGATTTCTTAAAAAGTTGTAAATTCGAATTATCTAAGAAAACGCAAGGGAACTCCGTATTTTTTAACAAAAAAACATACCATGGAATTCTTTGTATCAGCAAGTTTTTTTTAAGGACAACGTAAGATTAAGGGAAATATTACTCTCAAAATACAAACGATTTTATTGAAAGTATTGGTATTTATTGTATGAGAAATGTATGTGCACATAAAAAAGTATGCTACACTAAGAAAAAGAAAAAATTTTTTTTTTTTTAATTTTTAGGGAAATTTTGTTCAAAATTTTCAAATACGAAATCACTAAGATAATTTACGCTGGAAAGTCAGATTTTTTTGTATGAGCAAGCACAACTTGGACAACTAAATATCCAAGGAAATGAAGGAAGGTAGAGCGAAATTAAGCATAGATTTTAGTTTGTTAAATCGAGATGTATGTTAGATAAAAAAATGAAGCTAAACGGAAAAGATAAATTTTTCTTTTAAAAACTTTTAAAATAGGAGGGCTAGAACGAAAATAATAATGGGTATTCGAAAAAGTTCGGTTACAAAGTGTCGCTAGATGGCTTTTAAATGTAATATCCGTGGTAATATTAATTGCATCTGGCAATGCTATAGATTGAAAGGTGAAAATCGCGATCTGATAATTTTGATGTTAAAGATGAACCTCGCTCTGCTCGACCAATCACTGAAAAAGTCGATGAAATCATGAAATAAATTGAGCAAGACCGGTACATAAGCAGCTTGGACGTTGCCAGGGAACTAAGTATTCATCACCAAACCGCTATCAACCATTTGAAGAAAGCTGGATACTCAAAGAAGCTTGATGTTTGGGTGCCACATGAATTCACAGCAAACATTTTAATAACCCGAATGTCTATTTGCGAATCACTGCTAAGAAAGAACGAAATCGAACCATTTCTGAAGCGAATGATTACGGGCGATGAAAAGTGGATCACGTACGACAATAATAATAGTTTCCCTGACTGACTATTTAGTCAGTCGCCCCTGGGTGGAGCATTGGGGATCTCTATTAATAGCTGTTCGAAGAGAAGAGGGAGCTACAGTTTATAGCCGAATCCGAACGGCGGTGTCTTGAATTAATAGAGACTTTCTTAGGCAAATAGCGTCTTTGAGCTAGCGATGCCAGTGCTAGGCAAATGCACCAGTGCTACTGCGGGGATTCGAACCACCGACCTTCGGTTTGTAAAGCGAGTACGCTACCACTACGCCACCGACGGCCACGACAATAATGTGCGAAAAAGATCATGGTCGAAGCAAGGTGAAGCTTCGCAAACGTTAGCAAAGCCAGGATTGACAACAAGAAAAGTAATGCTGTGTGTCTGGTGGGATTGGAAGGGAATTATTCATTATGAGCTTCTACAATCTGGTCAAACGATTGATTCTGTTAAAACGGTCAGAATTGATCAACAGAAAAGGTGTTGTGCTCCATCATGATAACGCCAGACCACACGTATCTTTGTTGACCCGGCAGAAACCAAGAGAGCTTGGCTGGGAAGTTTTGATGCATTCAACATATAGCTCGGACCTTGCACCTTCAGATTATCATTTGTTTCAATCTCTGCAGAGCTCTCTTAATGGTGTAAATTAAAATTCCGTGAAGGCCTGTAAAACGCACTTGGATCTGTTCCTAGTTTCGCTTAAAAAATCCAGAAGTTCTACACAGATGGAACAATGGCTGTAGCCCAAAAATGGCAAAAGGTTATCGATCAAAACGACACATATTTGGTTTAATAAAGCTTGTAAGAAAAATGTGTTTAATTTTTGGTCATATTTGTAACCGAACTTTTTCGAAAACTTAATAGTTCATCGGGATCTATGCTAAAATAAAACTAGGGGGCCTCCGCCTCCTGCGGATTCTTTGTACATTTTAGTACAGGGCATAAAAATCAGCCGTACTCCGGAACATGAAAACGAGATACTTTTGTTCAAACGAACAGTCATCCAGACGGACAACCAGACATGGCTATATCAACTCAGCTGTTGACGCTGATCAAGAATATATATACTTTATGGGGTCTACCACGCCTCCTTCTGCCCGTTACAAATGTATGTATGTATGTATGTTTTATTATACCCTTTGTACTTTTTAGTACAGGATATACATTGCCGAGCAAAAGCTTCCGAACACATTCCTGACTTGACGATCAAGTTCAACCCAAAGAAGATCGATTGGATTTAGATCAGCGAATTGGGCGGGCCACTCCATGATTTTCAACGTTCTATCTTTTTGTTTATTTTGCAGATAGGTTTTGCACAGTTTGGGTAAGTGTTTTGTTTTGCTGCATTACGAATCCTGGGCCGATAAGTTTTTTGCCCGCAGGCACAGCTTGGTGAATATAAATTTGGTGATACCCTTTTGCGTTTAAAATTCCATCTATTCTGTGGAATCGGGAAACACCATTGAATGAGAAAGCTCCCCAGACCATAATAGAGCCACCTCCATGTTTAACGATTGGAGTAATGCAGTTTGGCATCGATTTTTAATTTGCAAAACGCCGCACATGCGATCTTCTTTTATTACCAAAAACCTCGAATTTAGACTCATCCGTCCATAGTAACTTTTAAAGTCTTCAACACTCCAATATTTATGTTGCTTAGCCCACTGTAACCGTTTTGTCTTATGGACTTTCCTTAACAGTATCAACGGAAACATTTGTGCCATGTCCGGAATTGAAATCTAGGATTTGCTAGGATTTCTGGAGCCGTCTTGCGTCTATCTCGTTTGCTGAGCAAAATATATAAATATTTATGCTGCTGATAATTCAATATACTTGTTCGATCAATTTTAAAACACGCTTGAAGCTCTTTTCTAGTTCGCTAATCAATTCCGTATAATTTCTCAAGTGTCCGGGAGAAGTTGCCCGGCAGTGTAAAAATTATCGGTACTCTGGAACACGAAAACGAAGAAATTTTATTAGTTTTGCGTGCTCCCAATTTCACATTATTTGTTGTCGATATTTCCCTAGGATATAACCTGAAATTTCCGACTTTCTTTGTAAGCACAGTTCTGCACCTTTCGTTTACATTTTCCTTCGATTAAATTATTATTACTATCCAAATATCCCAATAAATATAAATATATTTATAGAAACAACTAGATTCCTTTAAATTCTAAAAAAAAAAAATTCCCTCTGTTTTTTGTTAGAAAGTGTGGCAAGTCAGTCTAGTACTTTTTTAAATCGGTATACATAACATTTCGACCGATTTATAAGATTTATCGAATTTTACAAAATGCGTTACAAATATCATTATAAAAAGCAGGCACTCATTTTAGGAGAAATTAGAACAAAGTTTACAATTCTTAAGTTTATTTCAAGCATTCCCAACTACTGTGTGTGCGTAAACTGTGTGTATCTTCTTTGTCAGATGTATCTACAGTGTTGCTGTTGTTGCTTGTTCTTGGCATTGGGTTTTTGCGGCTGAAAACTTTTCCAAGCATTTATAGACTTTTGCTCTTGTGTGTGGTTTTTGCATGGTCTCGACTAGTTTCATCTCCGACATTGTCTCTAGTACTAAGTCTGTTGCTTATCAGTTGCCAACAATCGGACAAGTATTTAACCCTTTTGTGTGCATTATTATTGTTTTTCTCAATTGTGTGGAAAATGAGCTGGGCTGTATACATATATCTGTATCTCAAAATACAATGCTATGCTGCTAATTTGTGTGTGCATGTATCTTAAAGTTTTTCATATGTTTAAGAATTTCAATTTCATTTTCGTTTGCATTTATTTGGGGGTTTATTGAGAGAATTTATTGGCGCAGAACACGCTGCCGATAGCACAAACAAGGCTATAAATTTCTGGCATCTAAACAATTGATGCATGGGTAGTGTTGGATATCAAGGCACCTGGGTAACACACACACTCACACAGACGACGGAGTGGAGCTGAATCCTCTAAAATAATAATGAAAATTTCGATTGCATGAAATAGCAGCACTTATCTTTCTTAGTTACACCCGTCGCTTTTTGTTGTAGGTGTTTGTTCGTGTTGTTGTTGCTGTTTGGGGCTACAACGTGCACTTAGTGATACTTATTGCACCAAACACACACATAGATACACTCACACACGCCTGCATACACACACACACACACACACGCATCTATACCATATACCATATGCTATATGCAGCTGTAGCTTGTTTGGCTTACTCATAGCTCCCTTGGGTCCTCCTCGGCTTGTTTGTTTGTGTTTGTGCTGCTGCGAAAATAAATTCAATTTTGTAAAACTGATTCCCCACACAATTTCAACGCTTTGCTTGTGTGCGTGTATATGGGGTTCATGCGTGTTGCATATGGGTGGATTCCTTGAGAAACTGAACGAATGCGGTGCACAAAAATGTTATACTTTTCAAAAGTTCTATATGAGAGCTTCGAAAGAGTTTGCTCCGAATTTTTTGCCCGCTTCACATGAGACTTAGTGGCTTATAGCCCAAGACCCAGACTGCCACAAATTGTCACAATCTGACTCATATTATTTTTATTTACCCCTTGTAAGATTAATCAATGGGCCCGCGTGGCCAGTTTTTGGCCAAAAGTCCTCCAGATGAAAGTCAAAATTTGGACAAAATGATACTTCAATATGATTTTATATATAATAAGGTATCCTGTGCAGAAAAAATTATTAAATTATAATTTGTGGTTTTTAAGTAATTAGCCATCAAAGTTGACATTTTGTATTTTTTGACCTTTTGCAATAATTAACATAAAGAAAAACTGCATTTACCATGATATATGTAGCTACGAAATCTTCATTCACTTTATTATTTATATTACTTCAGAGAAAAAATAAAATTGAAGTTAAAAACTTTTTGGTTTTGAATATATTCGAGTAGTTATAAAGATTTTGTTGGTTTTTTTTATCATTTGGCTAATTTGCATTAAGGGTAGCAAAGGTACAAAGATGCAAATCAAAAAATGTAAAAATTATCAATTTTGACGAAAAAACGTAAAAATTTAAGTATCGATTTTTGAAATTTTTGAAATTTTTTTATCGAAAATTAAAAAAGCGTACCAAAAAATTATAACTTTTAAAAACCAGATTGATTGGTGGTGTCGTCTTTTCGTAATTGGCTTGGAAAGCTGAAACTTTTTGGGGCTATATCTCCAAAACCATTCAATATTTTGGATATAGGCTATTTTTATACCCTGTACCGTATGGTACAAAGGGTATATGGTGTTTGTGCAAGCCGAAAATGTATGTAACGTACAGAAGGAGAAGTCGGAGACCCCCCAAAGTTACCTAAAGTATGATCAGAGTGACTAGAGAAGTCGATATACCCATGTCCGTCTGTCCGTCTGACCGTCTGTCCGTATGAACGCCTAGATCTCAGAGATGGTAAGAGCTAGAGCAACCAAACTTTCAGATAAGATCCCTTATTAATCCATAGGAGACAAGTTTATTTTATTTTTTTGATATCGGGACTACATTATATAGCTCCCATAGGGGTGTTTCAGAGGATCTCTAAAAAAAAGCAAAATTTTTCGATGGATAATTCGTTTGTTTATGAAGATATCATAACCAAATTTGGTAATCGGAAGTTTTTTAGAAACCCACCAATTTCAATATCAAAATCGGTTGACTATATCATATAGCTCCCATAGGGCCGATCGGTCGAAAAAAAGTTTTTGATTAAGGTATCATAAGCTAATTTGGCAATCAAATGTCTTTTGGTGTTCGTAAGCAATTTACCGGATTTTATTGCAAGCTGTGGTACAGGGTATCCCAAAGTCGTCCGTGCCCGACTTTAACGTACGCCATCTTTTCAATGTATGTTGAGCTTATATCTACCTCTGTGTGAAATATGGTCCAATTCCAATTAACAGATTTTTTTTTAATTAAGTTAAACATTTTTTTTTTAAATTTTTTCCAATTTTGGTCTAGATTATCTATATCTTAAAAAAATCTGATGGCGCTCAAACTTCCTAGAAAAAGAGTTCAGTCCTTTTTTTTTTGTTGTCTACTAATCATAAAAATTCATTCTTTTTATAAAAATTTTTTTTTTTTTTATATTTTAATATTTTTAATATTAAACAATGACAGTAAAAATAATGAAAAACTATAATTTATTTTTCATATAATAAAACTTATAAACAAGCCAAATTTGTCATAAATTTTAGGCGCGTCATTAAAATATTGCAACTATATTAATTTAGAAATCAAATCGATAAAGCTTTTATTTTTAACCCAGATAGAAACTAAACCGAAGCGATTCATTCCAATTAAGAAACTGATTCAAAGAACAGCATTTTTGTATACTATTTTCTTTTGATGAATTTTTTATGTTCCGCATATTTTTATAGTAAACCTTAGCAAAAGCCAACCATTTCATAGAGTTTCGAATTGGTTCGTAGACCTAAAGTCTAGTAGCCTATACTTTTTCAAAAGCCAACGAATGTTTGAATTTTCGTTAAAATAAAATTGAAAAAACCATTCTAAAATTTTTAATAACATTAATAGATCTAAATTTTCATTGTAATTTTATAATTTGTTCAAAATTTATTTTTATACCCAGCCCTGTTTCAGATTTCAATTTCAAATTGTTCACCAGTTTTAACTTTTTCATAGCGACCCCTTGTTGAACTTTCAAAAAGTGGTATTGAACTAGTTCATTGTGGACTAGTCTCTAATGCATACTGTCGGCCGTACTCCGCAAAACGAAAAACCAAAGCGTATAAATTTTGCTCCAAATAAAACATTTACTTCTTGGAAAACTATAAATTAAAATTTGAACTTATTGGAAGCATACCGATATTCCCGAAATATTTAACTAGTTACCTCTTTCGATCAAATTAAAATATCAAAGTTTAAATATATGTTCAGTTTGTGCTAAAACTACCCATATGTGTAAATTTTCAAGTAAAATGAATATGTATTGGCATTTAGCTTGAAGTAGCTAACTAAGGTAGCTCCAACAGCGCAATAGATAACAATTTATAGCTCTCAAACGCCACTTCATGCCCCGTCTCTATCAGTTCTGACCCTAAAAAACCTTTAAAAAAATGTTGCGCGTAGATATACTAAAAGTTAATGAAAGCAATTTGTTTTGGCTTCTGAGGTCAAACTGAGCGAAACCGATACCATTATAGTGCATTGGCCAAGGGGTAACCAAGTAACTACCAAAAGTAGCTACAATGATGTGAGTTACTCTCAAGTAAATGCAATGAATTGTGGTTAAATTTAGCTCTTTTCAAGAGAATAATAAATGTAAGTATTTTGTTGGATAAAATTTAAATCTTAATTTTTATTCCCTTTAAATCCGAAAGATTTAAATGATATTTCAATATAAGTTTGAACAATCGCTATTAAGTGCGAAAAGCTGAATTGATATCCCTTTTGGGATATCCCATTCAGTTCTAAACTAACTAAACTTAAAAAAATCCCAAAGAGGATACCCCAAATGGGATTTTTTTTTTATATGAAGTTTTGTCATTCCGTGCGAAAATTTTCGAACTGCGTATGAGCCTTTAAATGATTCTCAGATAAATTAAAGTAAACTTAAAAAAAATCCCAAATGGGATATCCCAAATAGGGTTTTTTTTTTATATGAAGTTTTGTCATTCCGTGCGAAATTTTTAGAACTGCGTATGAGCCTTTAAATGATTCTCAGATAAATTAAAGTAAACTAACTAAACAAAAAAAAAATCCCAAATGGGATATCCCAAATAGGGTTTTTTTTATATGAAGTTTTGTTATTCCGTGCGAAATTTTTAGAACTGCGTATGGGCCTTAAGAGGAAATTTTATACCCAATATTTACCTGGTACCTGGATAGTTTACGCAAATGTTGGGGAAAATTTGGAATCCAAGTTACTTTTCTAGATGCTACTTTTATTTTTTAAAGTATAAACTTAAGTCTTTTTAAGTTTGCTGATATACTATAAAGACTTATTATGAAAATATTTGGCTAAAAAAAAACAAAAGAATTAATAAATCATTTTTTTTTAAAGTCTATCGGAACCAATAATAAATTATAATAATTTTGCTCATATGCTTATCTTAAAAAAAAAATAAAATTACTTTATCGCTGTCTTTTAATTATCGTTAAATTTTTTCATCTTTTCTTTGCAGGTAAATCCGAACACCTCTAAATTGTGGATGACTATATTCAATTTCACGTTTTCTCACAATCATGTTTGCATTTATTTTATTTTTCCTTCAAAACTAATTTCAGTTTCATAAATATTTATTTTAGTATTTTTTCCCCAACTCTGTGGCGCATCCTGTACTCCGTGTTATTTTTACGCTCATAAGTAATAAACAAATCCATTTAATAATGCAAGCGCCTAAAAACATAAAAATCGTATTAATAATTTTTTTTTATGATTTTAATATTTAATAAATCTAATGTCATAAAATAAAATTTGATTGGCATTTGTCCACGTGGGGCAAAATGTTTGAAACAGCTGCGCAGAATGCAATCAAAACGAATGCAAAGTGGGCCAAAATCTTGGCCAATTTCGCGACATGGATTGGGGCTTGTTTTTTTTTTGCTTTTGACTTTTCAATCAAATACTGATAGGCCATTTGCAAGGTCCTTTATGATTGTTTTGCCGCCCCAGATCTAAACACTCAACGACTTACATGAATTTGATTTTGGCTGCAACAAAAGGTAACCCTTTTTTTTTTTTTTGACCGAACGTTGTCCCAATGGATGGAGGTAGTCGTTCAGAATGTTGGCAATTCGACAACAGCACTCAAATGAATTGGTGCACTGAGAGAAAAAAATTAGTAATATTGTATGGAAATAGTAAAAGAAAAGCATAGTTCAGATTAAATTTTTGCATTATCAGAAGATAAAAGTTTTTTTTTTTTGGTCGCTTGTAGGAATATCCTAAATTTATTTTTGGAAAAAGAAAAAAATTCTAACTGCTTCATGTTTATATAATAATAAAATTGAATATTAAAATTAAATCTTGAAATAATTTTAAATGTAATTGTTTGGAGCATGCAAATACTGTTTTGATGGCAAGAATTACACAGTCCTACAAATACAGGGGTCATGTTAGTTGTTGGGAAGCTAAGGGTTATTTCCGAAGTAATTTGCTGCGTAGATTCCGAATCCGGGGTCAGAATTTGCCTATCACGTCAGGATTTTGAGATATTTGAGTTTATGTACCCGAAAAACGGCGTTTTTTCCTACTTTTGAGGTTATGTGCAGGGTGTAAAATTTTTATACATTTCGTAACTTTGAATAGCCATAACTTTGCGAAAAAAAATTGTAAATGATAGCTTGAACTTTTAAATTAAAGGCTAAGAGTCGTACTTAATGATGTAACTGGAATTTTACCAATTAATTACACTAGTATACAAATTTTAGGGTCATCGAGTGAACCTTGAAAATGAAGAGTTTTCAGGGTAATTTTGGGTCGAGAAATACGAAAATGACATTCATATTTTTTTTTTCTTAAAAATCAATTTCGAGTTTTTTTCGAAAAACATATTTTTGGGTACTGTTTTCAGTTATTCGTGTATATGTCGCGAACAAAATTTTTTATAAACATATGGCCTTTACGGGGATATAGGGTATGCGAAGATTGAGTCAAAATTATTGAAGTTACAAGCAACCAAAGTCGAAAAAAGTGACATTTTAGACCATTTTTCAAAATTAAAAATTTTTAGTCTGCATTTTATTAAAAAAAAAAAATTTTTAAATATTTTTTTAAGCTTTGAGCTGAAAGCAAATACGAATATTTTGAGTCTAAGATCTTCAAAATCGGATAAGAACTGTAGATGTTATGGAACCATGTACAAGCTACATGTCTAGGGTTCATTTTTCGTTTGGTAGTGTATATTAAAATCTTTTTAAAAATAATTATCCGTCAAACTTTTTTTTTTTTTTTTTTTTTTTTTTTTTTCAAAAACCACAAAAAATGATATTTGAAAAGTAGCACCAGAAAAGTAAGTAGGTATGTTAAATTTTTTATAAAAGTCCATTAGACTGGTTTTCAAAAAAATTTCCCAAAAAAAATTTGGTACTGAATATATACTAAAAAGGATTTAGTTTTCAAGACATTTCCTGGGTTCCATGATTGTGTGATGTCTCGCCTCTGGACTTTTGTCTATTTTTTACTATTCTATTATTAAAGAGAACGATACAAAATTTTTCAAACACTGAGACGTTCAGTGTTACGTCACGAGAACAGATTAGCGATTCACCACGTGGTGACAGACAAATCTTTTCCGCGCAGACGAAGTGCCCTGTCAAGCAGATTTATATGTATATTTACCTACATAGAAAGAAGCCTTGACGTCCTTTTATCTCTTCTGATCAGACTCAACTCTGCTTCCTGTCTATCCAGTCTAGGCAAGGGAAAAACAAAATTTTAGTAGAAAAACTCATAAATACGTATTAAATTTTTCAATAGTAAAAGCCAGTACGCAGCAACGCCAGCAAAAAAAAAAAAAAAACTACAGCTACAAACAACGAAAAGTGGGTCTGAATTTTGTTTCTTAATTATCATATGACGAATAAGAATACATTTAATACTTTTTTGGGATTATTGGAGCGTCAATAAGTTCCAAAACGGCTCATAGTAAATGATAAATAAGTTGCTTAATATTTCCTGTCCATCATATATTTTGCTTTCAAAATAAGTTATAGCATATTAAGTTTTCGTTCTTTCGCAAAACAGAATGGCTGATTAAATGTTTCTACTAAATAATGGCGCAACACTGTTTGCTTTTAAACACTGCGTACGAGCTAGCAAACATAAATTGCTTTTATTCTGAGGCAAAAAAGCAAACACAAGCAAGTTTAAATCGAGAAATCTCTTAAAAAAACACCCTTTGCATATATATACCTACAATTCAAGCTTCAAAATCATCTCAAATGCAAGAGGCATAGAAAGTCGCATTTATATTTTTACTTTTTTCTCTTTCCATGCCATGAGGCAATTGCTTACCTTTCATGGCTGAATTCACTAATGATGAATTCACCAATGAAAGAAAAGTGCAAAGTATTATCAATAGTTGAGTTTAAATTCTTTAAATGCCTAAATTTAGAAAAATCTTTAACCATAAATTTCGTTACTTTTCGCAGTACTTCGAAACCCAATAACTTACTCAGATTTTTCTCACTGTGTGTTGGTCGTTGTGAGCTGCTTCCACAGTGGCACAGTGGAACTGCTCCCAACCATTGCTTGTCTCTTGTTGGCCAGGTTTGTTTCAGTTTTGTGGCAATGCGTTTACTTTATGGTTCATTGGATTGCCAGTTGTTGCTACAGGGCTGCCAATCTTCTGGGCATTGGTGGCGGGCAAAGTAATCACATTTAATATGAAACGCAATGCAGCAAACCCAAAAGGGGCAATGCGTCTGCTACGTGCCACAATATATATATATATACAATATAAAAAAAAACAGCTGTTGCTTTTCACTTGTATAAAAATAAATATCGTACTTATTTTATATGCATTTTTTAATATTTTACTTGTCACTTTATTGGGCTTGTTGACCTGACCACTAATTGAAGGTGCGGAAGTCTAGAAACCACAACACATAATTTAAATAAACAAAATGCCACTAAGTGAAGCTTTGACCGCAACAGGACGTTGACTAGACAAAGTAGTTGGAGTTGAGAGTGGGCGTAGTGGGTGTGTCCTGCATTCTATAAATGTACTGAGAGAAGAACTAGAGCTACTTTTATAGTTTTTGAGTGCTGGATGCTCATAAGGACATATCTATATGGATTTTTGGGAGCCTTGAAATCGAATCTGGAGTCCATTAGGATTAATACCAAGACTAGTCGGAATCGGAAACCTTTTTTCATTAAACCTCTTAAAAACTCATAGCTAAGTGGAATTAATTTATTTTTATATATTTTTTTTTTTGGAATTTTTAGTATTTTTAAACTAATAATCCAACGAAGCAAACTTTATCGATACCTTGCGATCGTCCTGCCAACTTATTTAATGATGCGCAGGCCAAAAAAAAATTCATTATCGATCCTTTTTCAGTTAAATTATGGGGTAACACCAGTGTGGTGCATGGTTTTTTAAGGGTTTTTCGATTTTTTTTTCTAAGAAACTTTATTTTATATTCAAAATCCAAATATTATACATATTTTGAGCTACAAAAATTCATTTTTAAAAAGTAATAAAAACAAAATGGCGTTTGTATAGAGCTACGAGTACATGTCTAATTTTCGGAGTGCCATTGCACTGTGGGCCCAGATTTTCATATTTTGGCCAAAACCCTGTCATTTCCATAATAATTTTTTTAGAGTGATAAAATTTTACACACGTGTTCATAAAGGATTGAACTATTTTTCTGGGAAGTTTGAGCCTACTCAGATTTTTTTAAGATATAGATAATCTAGACCAAAATCGGGAAAAATTAAAAAAAAACAAAAAAAAATTTTAGGCTTAATTAAAAAAAAAAATTTAATTGTAATTGGAGCATATTTTATACAGAGGTAGATATGAGCTCCACATACATGGAGCACAAAAAACAGCCTATACCCAAAATATTGAATGGCTTTGGAGTTATAGCACCGAACATTTTCAGCTTTCCAAGCCAATTACAAAAAGACGACAACACCAATCAATCTGGTTCTTGAAAGATATAATTTTTTTGGCATGCTCTTTTAAATTTGAAAAAAAAAAATTTTAAAAATCAATATTTAAATTTTTACGTTTTTTCGTCAAAATTGATAATTTTTAAATTTTTTGATTTGCATCTTTGTAAGTATGCTATAAAATTTTCAAATTGTCAATTTTAACACAACTTATGAAAAAATGGTTATTAAGGCATACTTTTAGTCAGCTAAGAAATTCAAAAAAATTTCCTGCGGCTCAATTTTTAAAATTCAACTTTTAGATAAAAAATTCAATTTCCGAAAATCGGTAGAAATTACATTTTGTCGTAAAACATGTGAAGAAATTTAAAACATTTTTTTTGGATCAAATATCGACTGGTAGTCGGAAGTACCCTTAAAGCAAAGTAGCCAAATGATAAAAAAACCAACCAAATTTTTATAACTACTCGAATATATTTAAAACCAAAAAGTTTTGAAGCTCAATTTTATTTTATTTCCGAAGTAATATTTATAAATAATAAAGTGAACGAAGATTTTGTAGCTACATGTATTACGGTTTAGTTTTAGTTTTTTTTTTCTGTAAATTATCGCGAAAGCTCATAAAATACAAAATGTCAACTTTGATTGCCAATAACTTAAAAACCACTAATTATAATCTAATAACTTTTTTTTTTCACAGGATATCTTAATATGTGTCAAATCATATTAAATTGTCATTTTGTCCAAATTTTGACTTTCTTCTGGAGAACTTTTGGCCAAAATCTGTCTACAAGGGCCCATTGTGCATTAGTCTGAAAAAAAATATGAATTTAAAAAAAAGGACAAAAATTGACTCAGTTATTCGTAAAGCGTTTCAAAAAAAGTAGTTTCGAGAAAAACGTTTTTAAAGTTGTAAAACTGAACCAGCCGCGCGGCGGTGTGCCGTGCACCCGAAGCTTATAAATGGGCAACATTTTTTTTTTTAAATTTATTTACCAATTTAGCTAAAAAAAAAATCGATTTTCTGTAGATTCTACACTGGTGTTACCCCTTAAAATCAATATTAATAATTCGCGAGATTTGGGTTTCGAAAATTTAGTTACCATAGATTTTGATTTCAAAATTCAGTGATCAGTATTTGTTTGAATAGAATGTATGATCACTTGGATTGATCATGCTACGTTAGGGCAGTTTCTACGATAGGAGAGTACGATCTCTTGGGTTAATCAAGAAACGTAAATGAAATGAATCATAATTAATTAATAGAGTTGATCATACAATTAAGTGTGAATGATTTCTATGAATGGAATAAATGATCACTTGGGTTGATCACAAAGCATCAGCTGTTTGTTACATAAAAAATAAATGAAAATATTTCGGACAATACAGAGTTAGGTGATCAGTTGATCATCAGCGAACAGGAGTATAATTTCTTTAATAATTCTACCAATGCTTCAAAGTGTTCTGAACACCTATCCTACATTTTACCAAACTTACTTATGGATAAGGTATAACCCTTTTTAAGTTATGAGTTTTCTTAACTGATTTGAATACTTTTTGACGTCTTTATCTTTTTCACCAATTCTTTCACATTATAAAGTCGTTTGTTTGCACAGTGCATACTTCCGGTCAGAGTTTGGCTGGCTTGTGTTGGCTGCACTTACAACTATGTGTATTTTTTTTTTCTACTTGCTACAAAATGGGCAGCACTGGCCTGTCACATGGTCACATACTGAACACATTTTTCAAAATGCTTCCGCCGCTTTGTGGATGGCCATTATGTGTAAATGAGTGTGCGTTGTCATGTCATAGCAAGAGATAGAGAGTTTGTGGGGCTGTGGGGGGGGTGTAAGAATTTGCTTCGGCATAGTTGAGTCAAGTTGCTAATGCAATCACATAACATTCATATTCATCATAACCACAAAAGGCACTTGCCGGTTAGTTGGGCCATGTTCCACTTCCGCTTTGCAGTTGTACGCCATTTTGCATTCACTCACACACACACACGTACAGACTCATACCCTTGCACATGACTGCGTGCGTGCCTTCGTATAACAACTTTGACTTTTGTGCAACCATTTTTTTTTTTGTACTTTTTTGGAGTTACCTTAAATGCTGCTTGTCACATCCTCTCCTGCTCTTTGTCGCTGCGTCGGAAGTGGCACGCATTTTGTTTGTTTATTGTAGCTGCTTTTGTTTTTGTTACTTTTGATGCTGCTTCGTTCGGTTTCTTAGCGTTTTGCTTTGTTTATTTGTTTCTGAATTAGCGGCTCAACTTTTTGATTGTGTGCGTATGTGTGACTTTGTATGCGAATGTGTGCGTGTCTTTATACGTTTATTTAAATTGTCTTTTAAATAGAGGGATCAAACTGAATATTTAGAATGCCTTAGATTATGGAACTGTTTGTATTAAAAATTAAAAATATTTTAGAATTCGCAGGCTCCAGAAAGTATGCTACAATTATTTTATGCGACAAAACTATTATATTACCTTAACCGTCTTATTTATTAAGTTTATTCTTATCGAACCCTGATAATAAGATTAGGCATAGTTAGATATCAGTTTAAATGGTTAAGTTAGATTTTTTCTTAAAAGTTTTTTCACTATTAGTTAAGTTTTTAGCCTTCGAAAAAGTATATTACACTTAATGTGTTTATGTCAATGAAATGGGCATTCTTTCATTAGGGCGCTCAATACGATGGTATGTTTGTACTGTTCTTGGCAATTCAGTTCCGAAGTTCAAAGAAATACGAATTTGAAGATTCTAATATCGATTGAATCGCTTCTAGACAAATTCAATGTTTAGCTTGAAGGTCGCAACTCAAAGTACACTGTCAAACATTTGAACTGTTGCTGATTAAGGACTTTTATATGTTTGTATAAATCGAAAGAGGTTTTGCGTATTATTTTGTTCACTCTTTTTATCCATTTAAAAAATTTGGGTCCCAATTAATTGGTTATAGAGATTTGACGGTTACCTAGCCTATATCTTCACATTTCTTACCACCTCTTGGTATAATAAATATATTGAAATTTGCCCACAATTTTTTTTTTTTCAAAATTATGGTTTGAAGTTATTTGGAGTTGTGAAACGCGTAGAAGGAGTCACTTTTCTGATTACACAGCCCCACAAAATAAGTGTGACGGGGCTACTCTTATAGATTTTGAAAAGCTGAATACGAATCCGAGGTTATAAAAAACCAGGGATTTGATAAAACTGCATAAATCGGGGTATTTTGAAGGTTATTTCAGAAAGCTGGTGTGCTGTGCTTGCTTTGACCTCTAGTTTGGATTCAGCGATCCCAAAAATATATAGTCTCGAGAAAAAAATATTGTTGCGTTTTTTGATAACCACACAAAAACAAAATCGATTTTAAACACATAGATAAAAAACGCTTTGGAGGTTATCTCAGATACCTTTTGTGCTTAGGTTTTTGTAACTTTCGATTCAGATCGAAAAATCCCATCAAACAAGATGTTTTCGATTTATCTCATTTATCTTGGTGTGCCAAAAATATATTCAAAAACATTTTTGAAAACCATGGATAGGAAAAAAGTTGTACAGTGTTTTTGGAAGTTATCTCAGATACCTTGGGTGCTGAGGGTTTTTTGAATCTCGAAATCACACAACGTTTTTTTTTTATTGGTGTGTGTTATAGGACGTCGTGGTTCTTTTTTTTATTTGGTTGATTGCCAATAAAAAAAATAAACATAAAAAAAAAAAACTTTTTTTTTCAACTGAAGATTAAGTAAATGTATCTATCTCTACGTACATGCAGGTTTAAGCTAAAAAATTGGGACAAGAAATGTTGTTCTAAAATTAGAATTTTATTCTCAAAAATACGAAAAAAATTTACCAGTTATACGACTTCATCATCGTCAATGGTTTATTATATACCAAAATTCACACCTAAAATTTAGATATTTTAAATTTATCTTTTGATTTTTTTGAAAATAAATAAAAAATAATGTTTTTATGTGGGAGATACAAATCATAAGATTTTTTTTAATTTTGTCTAAAATATCCATATTTCTCTTGTAGCAAATTTGGGGTCTTAAAATAATAGATCACCAAATTATGGACATCAATTTTAACCTGGAAAATTTTACTATATATTGATTGCAATCATTTTGCCTATCGAACAGAAACTTTTTTTGGAACTTTAATTAAAGTCTAGTGAACTATTTTGTCCAAACGCATTAACGAATCTTGAAAACCGATTAAGTTTTGAAATTAGGAAAACAATTTTTCAATAATGGTCTTTTTAAAACCTGTTTTGAGTCATTGACTAAGTAAAAAAGTTTTAATTTTATTGTTATTTTTTTTTTTATATTCTAACTTTTTAAGAGAATATTTTGAATAATTAAAAGTTAAATTTTTTTAATTATAGAATTTATTTAAATTTTTTGGTCCATTTTTTTAAGGATAAGTTTCAGGGAATATTGCCATAGTACTCTACAAAATCTGGGCGAAAGTGAGCGCCGGAGATATTCGCCATGTATAGTGCACATAAAGTAATTGCACTTTAACGCTTTTAAGAATTCACATTCTTAAAAGAATCTTATTTTAAAACCCTAACCCTTTTTTTAGTTGTCTTGACGCTGCCACTTGGCAAACATTTAACAACACTTCTATTAGGCACCTGCCCTGTGTTGCACAAAATTGAACAAAAAATTGCATACTGTGTCATAAACTGACTGAACAGTCAGTTGATTTGTAAAAAACTGCTGCCCTTTGCTTTCCCCTCGACTTCACCAAAGCCAAGTTGCACGTTCCACAGATATTTTTTTATTTAAGGTATACCTGTTTTAATCATAACTCACCTGCACCTGCAGCTGCAGCTTGGCATAATTGTAATGTTTACCAAGCCAGGGACTAAGTGAAGCGTTAAGGCTTTAGCGGCGGCAAACAACAGCAGAGGCTCCGGCAGAGGCGCCTCTTGATTAAAATTTCTGATTACTCGGATAGCAAAAAAAAAAAAATAGAAAACAACAAAAATTCCAAACTCCCATGAAAACGTAGCGCAAAAGGTGGCACAAAGTTGCAGCGACAGCGTTTTATGACTGTGGCACGGCCACGCCCATAGAGTAGCGCCCCGCCTAATAACATATCCCTAGCTGAGTGAAGCTGTGTTTGGTTTTCATTAGTAAGCTTTGAGCTGAAGTAGAAGTTGATTTCGCTTAGGTTCTTTTTTTTCGGATGATTGATGATTTCAATTTGAATTTCCATGTTTGCTGGAAAAGTAAGAATTTGCACTTACATTTATGTGTCTGTGTTTGAGTCGCAGCATTATGCAACACTACAGCAAACAGGCGGAACAGCGACTAAAACAACAAGTACAATAAAAAAAAAGACGAAAACTTTACTCAATTTAACTTTTTCAACACTTTACTTAATACTCTCTACCAAGTTATGAGCATTTTGAGTACAGTGTGCAGCTTGTAGCGAGTTGAGGTTAATAACTTTAGTTGGCCTTAAATTCCGGACAATTTAGATATAATTGTAACTGAAATGAAAAACAAAAAAAAAAAAAATAGATAGAGAAATTTTATATTTGTCCTTGTTTCTCTTACAAAGCCATGAGCATTCAGTTCCTTTTCAGGTCTGAACGACTGAACTGCAGGGTGCTTTTTACTGGTTTTTCTCGGCTCTAAATTTGCCGAGTCGCAAGATTTGATTTTATTTCTAAAATATTTATGCATGCTCATTAGGGTGGCCACCGCTGGTATGACAGATTTTTAAACCGTCGATATCAATAACCCCACCGTCTAAAAAGTTTCCTTTTTACCTGCATACAGCATAAATAAATTTAAAGACGATCCGAAAGTATTTGATGGACACTAAAATAGGTCAAAGGTCATAAACATTTTACATATGAATGCATAAATAGCGACCAAACCGTACGTTTGACAAAAACGTGTTCTGAATATAATCGATGGGTAATTCAAATATCTACAGTCAAGTAAAAAAATGATCGAAATCAGTTTAGTACAAGCAGAGATATTTGCTGTTAAGTAGAGGCACTTTTTTTTTTTTTTTTCTAATTTCAAAAATGTTTTTTTTGAAATATCTTGAAGTTCGTTTCATGAAATAATTTTTTGACAGAATTTTCGGTTTTAGAATGCCATTTTACTACGACAACGACTAAAACATGTTAAGGATACCAAAATTTTTTAAAATTTGTTAACTAGTGTAATTAATAATTCTCAATATTTATTTAAAATTATTCTTATAGATATGTGAGACTGTTTGAACCATAATTTGTTTGATTGGAAACAAGTTTTTAAAGGTTATATAGAGCAATACAGTCAAAAACGGAAAAAGTGAAAATTATGAACTTTGACCTATTTTAGTGTCCATCAAATGCTTTCGGATCGTCTTTAAATCTTAAAGGCGCTATATGCATGTAAAAACGAAACTTTTTAGGCGGTGGGGTAATTAAAATCGTGAGATGTTGCAAAAATGGCCACCCTAATGTACATATTACAGGAAAGTGGGGTGTATTCGGACGGATTTTTTCGTAGATTTTTTGGAGTGGCAACAATTTTTTTTTTGTTTTCAAAATTGAAAGTTTGTCTTTCTGGGCATTGAATAAGCTACGTTGTGTAAAAATTTCAGATCGATAAGAAATTTTTTAAAAGGTAGACTGGTCTCCGAGCAAAAAATGCCAAATTCACGATTTTCGATATTTTTCGAATGAATCCGGAAGTGTCCAAAAATGATAAAAACCGTCATGAAATTCAATCGCGGTGGGGTTATTAAAATCGTGAGAAGTTGCAAAAATGGCCACCCTAATCCTCATTTTGAAGGAATGTTTTTGGAAAATAGTTTAGTCGACATTAACTATTTATGTTCATTTTTTTTTTTTTACCTTATATAATTTTTATTTATTTTTTAAATTAATAATAGTTCAAGCATTTTTAATATTTAGGTTATTCACTTTGTCAAGATTTTGCTTTTTGGCTACCCAAGTCAGTACATATAATTAAATTTTCAGCTTATGTTTATACAAAAAAAAATTTCATTTAAAAATCGTAAATAATGACGGCTTTAGTATGCAGAAGAGTCATGTGGGACATATTATATTTCTTGTCAATGAGATATTGCCACTTACGCTCAGATGTCGTCATAGAGGTTTACGTAGGATACTTCGAAAGATCAGAAAGAAAATGACAGCTTTGCCAATGGCCGTAGTGCGTCAAACATCGAAGGACTCGAAACGAGTTGGAGCAAGAATTTCAAGTTGGTTGATACGTCTTGGGATGCTTACTTCAGCGGCAAGTCGCGCTTGCTCTCCAACCGATCTGCGGATGTGGCGCCCTCTATTAATGTTCCAGTGGCGTTATCTACAGGAACGCCTCGAACGACAACTGCTGCTACCCCTTCTCCTTCGGCAGACTTGAATTCCATAGACGTTCACCCAGCTGTCCAAGCTATCATAAAAGATTTTCAGCTTCGCGGTCACTTGGCTGCCGATTTAGATCCTCTCGGTATAGTGGGGCTTCTTGGAGGTTCAACCTCGTTAGACGGTGACACACGAAATGCGACTGAAGCGGTGCTACGCCAGTATTACTCCTATGTATTTAATGATTTAAATGCCTCGTCTCGATTAGCCTCATGCACAATGATCGGCGGAGAGGAGCGATCTCCACCACTCATAGATATATTGGACCGTTTGGAGCGGGTGTATTGCCGCCACATTGACGTTGAGTACATGCAGATCACATAAGATGACATAGATTCAAAATCGCTTTGAAAGACCAAATGCTATCAATTTTACGCCTGAGTAGAAATTGTTAATACTGGAACGCCTTAACCGGTTTTGAAAATGTTTTGGCTAACAAAGATTCATCTGTGAAACGTTTTGGACTTGAGGGCTGCGACATTATGGTATGGACGTTATGAAGGAAATTATAGATCGGACTACAAAACTCGGTGTAGAATCCGTATATATTGGCATGGCTCATCGTGGTCGTCTAAATGTGATAGCCAATGTTTGTCGGTAACCGCTATTAGATGTACTTTCAAAGTTCCATGGAATCAAGGCAACGTGAAATATATCTTGGGCTTATACATAGAACGACTTAATCACCTTAGCAACAAGAATGTGCGCATCACAGAGCCTGTCAATCCTGTCTTACTGGGCAAGGCTAGAGTGGAAATGTTTTATCGCGGTGACGTCAAATGCAATAAGGTGATGCCTCGTTCTGCTGCCAAGGCGAAGTTTATGAGTCGATCCACTTATCCGATTTGCCTGCATACACATGGCACCATACATGTTGTATGCAACAATCAGTTGGGCTTTACAACCGATCCACGCTTTGCACGTTCATCCTGTTACTGCACCGTCCATGTGAACGCTGAAGATCCTGAGGTCAGTGTTCATTGTGCGCGTGTAGCAACAGATTGGCATGCTGAGTTCCATAAAGATGCAGTCATGGACATTGTCGGCTATAGGCGAAATGGCCACAATGAAGCTGACGCGACCCCATGTTTACTCAGCCTTTGATGTATCAAAGCATAAAGAATCACAAGCCATCTGGAAGGGATGGAAGGGATTATCGAGGAAGCAGAATACAAGGCCATGAATAAAAAATATGAGCAAATCTGTGATGACGCCTGAAATGAATCGAAAAAAATTGAATCTATCACGTACTCAAGCTGACTTGACTCACCTTGGATTGGCTTCTTTGAAGTGCGTGAGCGGTTAAAAACGTGCCCCACTGGCGTCTCTGTCGAGACGCTAAAGACAATCGGTAATGTTTATTCGAGTGAGCCACCAGCGGAGCACCAACTTGAAGTGCACGAAGGCATAAAGCGCGTTCTGGCGCTACGGTAGTGTCCAAGATAGCTGACTGGTCGCTGGGAAGCTTTTGCTATCGGCACTCTGGTTAAGATTGGCATACATATTCGTCTATCTGGCCAAGATGCGGAGCGTGGCACTTTCGCGGAACGTCATCACGTGCTGCACCATCAGTCCAAAGATAAGACCAAATACATTCCATTGCAGCATTTATATCCCGATCAGGCATCATATGCTGTATATAATAGCTGCCTATCCGAGTGTGCCATACTTGGCTTTGACCATAGCTGCTCCGTGGCTAGTCCCAAATCGTTGGTCATCTGGGAGGCACAATTTGGTGACTTTGCCAACACCGCACAAGCTATTAAAAAAAAAAAAATTCAATTTGTAAAAATGTGCAACAACAACTTACACCAAAAAATTCTGCATTTCTGCCCTACCCAAAGACTTGACTACGAAAAAAAAGTAGTTTGTAAAGGATTTTTTTTTAACAGCGTCCGGATATCCAAAAAGGATATCTCTGAAACCAGTTGTCACTTTTGACTAATTTAAATTTCATTTTATTCAGTAAGGACTAACAATTCATCATGGTAAGATTTACACTACAACAACGTCTTCAAATCTTCGAGATTTATAATCAAAATCAGTGTTCTGTTGTAAAAACTTATAGAGCTCTTCGCACAATTTATGGACCGAATAATCGTCCATCAGAACGTGCTATTTGTCGTATTCTTGATCATGTTCGAACCAATTTGACATTCCACGATGTCCGACCACCAAAAAGAATGAGAACAGTACGGTCCGAAGAAAATATCGCTGTTGTAGAGACCAGTGTAGAGGAAAATCCAAACTTATCGATTCGCAACGTGTTAACGTCAATGGTGGTCAATACAGAGCGATGTTCAACGAATATTTGTTTTCAAATTTACGTGACATCGTTGTTCGAAGAGTTCTGGTTTCAACAGGATAGCGCCACGTGCCATATGGCGACTGCAACCATTGATTAACTGAAAACTCAATTCGGTTAAAAGGTTATTTCAAGAAATGGGCTCATCAACTGGCCGCCGCGGTCGTGTGATTTGACCCCTTTAGATTATTTTCTTTGGGGACACGTCAAGTTGTTGGTTTATGTAGACGAGCCAGCAACAATTGACGACTTGAAAAACAACATTGAACGAGTGATTACTGAAATACGGACCCAAATGCTCGAAAGTGTGGTCAAAAATTGGACTGACAGGATGCGCTTCGTAATTCGTAGTCGTGGTGGTCGCATGCCAGAGATCCTTTTCAAATATTAAATGATACGAAATTATCTTGCAAATAAAACCATATTTGGGATCATTACATTAATTTTTCTATGTTTTATTTAAGTTTGAAATCCGGACGCGCTTAAAAAAACACCCTTTAAAAAGCGCCATTATTTACCAGTGTGCACCTAATTTAAATATTTATGTTTGGGATAATTTAGTGTAGTGTATTTGTTTATTATTATTTATTTTATTATTATTATTTTTTTTATTATTATTTTTTTTTTAGTGCAATGGAAATAATAGAACAAATCTCTTAAGTTTCTAAATGGGGTTTTTCTTGCAAAAAACTTTACCTAACAAAATAGCACGCGTTATGATATTTTATTAGTCTGGCACTTTTGCATTTCTGCCCGATAAAGTGAACACCTTCATTATATATAAAGATTGAAGTTAGCTTAAAAATCATATTCCGCTTCAAATTCTTAAGAAACTCTATTTGACAGATTTCATTAACAACTTTTTTAAACAGCTAAATATAAGATTAGTCCAATGAATTATTATAATTTATATATGGAATAATAATTTTTTTTTGGTTACGTCCATGGGAAATAGTTTGTCGGTTTTTTATATTCGAATAAAAATAATAACGAATTTAAATTTATCTTACAAGAAGTTATCTTACAAAAAGAAACGAAAATTTTGTAATCTTCCTTTAAGCACTCACACCTATAATGTTCTTAAATCTAATGGAAACAATTTTTTGTGCTTCAGCTACACATTTTGGTTACTGCCAATCTTTTTATACAGAAAAATTGTCTCAAATATTTTTTATGTACGAGAGTTTCAATGTATAATTTGTTGATCGTTGATAGACACCATTTTGGACAAGAGATGAATTATTGAATGAAAAATAGTTTAGCCTAAAGGCTGATCTCATACCTTTAGAATTCGTGTCCATCTTGTATTGTTGCATAGTGGCTCTGCTTACAGAATCATATTATAAGAGTAAGCTACTTTATTTTTTATGAGAATCTATAAATAAATACCAATAAATATTGTGTTATTAAAGCATTACCGAATCTGTCCACTTTGCCTTTTGTCGTTCATATGACGTTAGTTCAGCTAAATATCCCCAAGTTGAACTTATTCGACACTAAGCACGTCATCTTCAAAAGATTTATTTTCGTTTTCGCTTACGATTTCGTTCGCTTACCGATTCTGATAATAATTGAATCGTCTTGTATTTTTCGCCATTATTAGCAATTAAAAAGTTTAAATTTATCTTAAAATGCATAAAACCAAAACCTGAAAAAAATCACACAAATGATATCGATACGTCTCTGCGACGTACTCTAAGTTGGTGATACCGACTGAGCAAATCTAGATGTTTATATAGGCGGACGAACATAGCTTTTAAACGTTTTGTTACCAAGTATCTCTGTTCCTCCAAGTCTTCTTCTGGCTTTTAAAAACATGACGAAATCTCGTAAACTCTTAACGTCATGTTTTGGCAGCATTAATTTTGGTACTTAAGATACATTTAGGCGCTTCTACATTCAAATCTACAATACCCTTGACATATTATTAAAAGCGTAATATAAAGAGTATACAGCTTAATGCTTATATATTTGATACATGCTTTTCGTGTTGCATATGTAAAATCAAAATGAAAGCTGCGCGCCTTTCCGTTTCCGCTTTTCGTTTTTTCGGCGTCTAATTAATGATGCCCATGACAGAAATTTATGTGTAAAAGAGAAACTTTTGCAATATTTGTTCATATTTAGTTTTGTCTCCTCGTCTGTGTGTGCATGTGTGCGTGTAGCTGTGTGCAGATGTTTTTGGCGCGCATAATGCTTGACTGTGTGTAAGCACTTCCGTTTCCTGTGCATGGCTTCTCATATTTGTTTATTAATAACTCGTTTTGCCTTATCGCATATAAATGCAGTGTGTGTGTGTGTGTGTGTGTCCAGCCACACGCTTTAGGCTACTTTGTTGGCTAATGGATATTGGCTGTTATAGCCTCACCCCTTTGACTGCGTGCTCATCGTTAGCTTCCGGAAGTAGCTTAGTCTGCCATGTTTGTTTGAATTCTGCATAAAACTTTGTTGTTGCATTTTGGCAGCTCCCCCCATATGCTTCAGCTGCAGCTGCTTCATTGAAGTAGCTCTTCCTGTGCTAGAGGTGTGCTTCTGCAGAAGTTGCAGGTGTAGTACGAATTGTCTGGCAAGCTGCAGTCGAGCCGCCTCTGCAAGTGCCTGAGGGGGATTGTTGTTCCTAGCTATTATGTAATATGATGCAATTGCAATGTTTCATATTACATGCAACATTGCATACAACTTGTGTCGTCATTGGGGGACTATTGGGGTTTGTCAATGCAGACAGGCACGAAATTTTATCAAGGGTGAGTGTGAAAAGTTTATCGGAAATAAGGTATGACTTTGACTACAAATTGAGACCCTAGCTAGCTATATTGGAGCAAGTTGGCCAACTTTTTTGAAGCTCTCTTAAGCGTACTCAGTTTGTATACCAAGGGATAAGATCAATGAATGAATGAATTTAATGAATGAAAGTGAATGGGTGTCTGGAACGAGCTTTATAGATACTTTAATCAAACGAAAATTTGGCCGCAAAAAAACAAAGTGTCAGCATGCATATTGTAATCGTTCTTAGAACTAGTTCATTTTGCATTAGTTACACTAGTTTATAAATTTAAAAAAAATTTTGGTATCTTCCAAAAAAAAAAGAAGGAAAATGAAGTCAAAAAACGGATTTCGAGATATTTCGAAAAAAAAAACCATTTTTCCCTTTTTTGAAGATCTCTTAAGCCTAGTCAGTTTGGATACTCAGGGATAAGATTAATGAATGAAAGAATTTAATGAATGAAAGTGTGGGTGTCTGGAACGAATTTCATAGTTACTTTAATCAAACGAAAATTTGGCTGAAAAAAAACCAAGTGTAGGCATGCTTATTATAATCGTTCTTAGAACTAGTTCATTTTTCATAAGTTACACTAGTTAACAAATTTTAAAAATTTTGGTATCCTCAACATGTTTTAGTCATAAAATGGGATGCTAAAACCGAAAAGGAAGTCCAAAAATTTTTCATGGAACGGATTTCAAGATATTTTGAAAAAAAAAATTTTTCGAATTTAAAAAAAAATTGTCTTTACTTAAAAGCAAATATCTCTGGTTGTACTAAACTGATTCTGATAATTGATAAACTGTAGGTAATTGAATTGCACATCAACTATTTTTGGACGCTATTTATGCATTCATATGAAATTTTTCGTTATACTTTGCTACAAGTTTTGAAAAAAATTATAATTCCAACGTAAATGTAAAAATTGAAAAAAATGTTTCCACACTGTTTTTTTCATGGCTCGTAAAGTTCGATCGAAAACGAAAAAAATTAGTGGTTCTTTATCAAAATCGGCGAAAAAATTTGGAAACAACAGGAATTTTTGTAAAAAGTTAAAAATGTCAATTTGTTTTAAAAACCAATAGTTTTAGATAGAAGCAGAGATCTGGAAACCCCGTCATAGTATATTACAGTTTATATTAACAGTATTAACCTTCAATGCTTCATGGCGTTGTCATATCCACAAACTTTTTATCAATTCATATAGAAGCTATCTTGCTTGAACGAAAAGATGTATCACCTCTTAGGATTATGATACTATTATGATCATCCGACTCAGGGTATCACGCGGAAAACAATTTAAGAAGATTAAGTCTACAATAATACGTTTGTTACTTTTAAAGCAGAGATCTGGAAACCCCGTCATAGTATATTACAGTTTATATTAACAGTATTAACCTTCAATGCTTCATGGCGTTGTCATATCCACAAACTTTTTATCAATTCATATAGAAGCTATCTTGCTTGAACGAAAAGATGTTTCACCTCTTAAGATTATGATACTATTATGATCATCTGACTCAGGGTATCACGCGGAAAACAATTTAAAAAGATTAAGTCTACAATAATACGTTTGTTACTTTTAAAGCAGAGATCTCGAAACCCCGTCATAGTATATTACAGTTTATATTAACAGTATTAACCTTCAATGCTTCATGGCGTTGCCATATCCACAAACTTTTTATCTATTCCTATAGAAGCGACTGGTATGCCTAAAAATTGTTCAGTAGATGGTCGACAGATGCTTTAGACGCATTTCCATTTCTATTAATATTTCAGTTGAAATTTTTTTTTTAATTTATAAAGCTTTATTTTAACTGAAAGTTGAGAAAATAATGAACATGGATTTTGCTTATTTTGGCTCTATCTCTTCTAATTTAGAAGTTTTCCTCATTTGAGCACTAACAGCTCCTCGTTACTTAATCGCGCATACTATCGATATATAGTAAATATTTAGTACTAGGATACAACAAAATGAACAATGGATCCTAAAACAAATGCAGCTACTATGCATAAGTATCTAAACGAAAAGAAAGAGCTGTAAAAAAATAAAAAAAGAAAATACATAATAAAAGTAAAAAGTAGAAAGAGAATAGAGATGGGAATGGGGAGAAAGCGAATTGTAGAACGACAATGACGACTTGTCAAATATTGACGTATCTCTTGAAAATTGTGCTCCAGCGGGGCTCATCCAATGTAAGCAGCTATTGGCTGGCTATGTGGCAACGTCAGCAACATCAACTGGTTGGCAACACATGACACTGTTGCCAACTATATAGTATATATAACAACACACACACTGATACACTCACTCACACTTAAACACATATCATTTTGGCTTGGTTTGAGTTTGACGTTTTCTGTTTGTTCGCTGTTCGTTCGTTTTTGTATTTGTTGCAAGTTGCTAGCTATGAATTTTTTTGTTGTTGCTTCCTGCTTTTTTTTTTTTGTTTTGCGCTTTCGTTGCACTTTTACTGCCGCCGCACAGTGGACAATTTTTAATTTAATTAAACAAAAATTTATTTTGTAACTATGCAAGAATAATTTATTAAAATATGTTTCATAAAATATTTATTATTTTTATTTTTCGTTTCTTCAAAAAATAATGCCACAAATAAAAAATTTTCTTTGGTGCATAATAATAATAATAACTTTTACGTACAAATTTTAAGAAATGGATTTTAAGATTAATTAAAAAAAATTGTATCACTTCATCGAAAATACTAAACCGATTAAATTATTTACCCTCCATTCCTTTAACATTTTTTTTGGTAGCTATAATTTGTATATTTCCATTTCTTTCCTAACTGATGAAACTACAAAAATGAATAACTTTTTTGTCCAGTAACTTAAAGGCGAATTAGAACGATTAATTTAATATTAACGATTTAGAAAGTGTGACTAAAATCGATAAAAGGAAACATGTTCTTCGTTTCTTTGTTTTAAAAAAATTAATTTTATAATTATTTCTTTTTTTATCCTGCCGAGCTCCGGAAAACGAAAAAAACGAAACGAAAAATTTTATTTGGATTCGTTTTTGCGTGTTCCCAAATCCGAATCTACTCATATTTCCCTTGCTCATTGTTTTAGACATTTCGAGGGAAATTATCAACGAGTATGCTATTTGCATTAAACGAGTATTTTTTTTTAAGCAAGTCGAGCATTTTTATATTGGGCATGTATATTTGGGGTTGATTCCGAAAAAAATAATTTAAAATGGTTATCAATAACTATTTAAATTGAAATTGGCATAAATAAAATCTAAGAATATCAAAGAATATTTTAAAAATTATTTCAATTTAAAATGCGTACTCTTGTCAATCTATTTTACCAGTTCGTTTTAATTCCGCTTGCAATAAAACATTCGGTTTCAATTCACATAAAAAATTCGTTTTGGTGAAATTGGGAGCATCAAACATTCGCTTTCAAACGGAATCCGAATAAAATGTTCGGATTCGTTTTCCGGAGCACGGCCGACTATTATGACGGTATTCGGTAGATGTACTTGAAATGAAACTACCTAATAAAAAACATTTTTTTACATTAATTGTGTACGATTTGCCCCACTGTGCGCCTGGACGGCTGCTGCCGTCATAGAGTCGGTTCGCAATGAGCCGCCCGAGCGTCAACACGGACAACATTGACGAGGTTGGCGATGAGTGCGATGAGGACTATGACTACTACGACTGGCACTTCATTTGCTGCGCTCAAGTGGATCCACTTTCATTTGTTTGCGCTCAACACAAAAAAAAAAAAATGAGAGAAGGTAGCAGCTGAACTAGGATGTGGCATGAACGGCTGCTGTCTCCAATAAGATTTTTTTTCCGTTGCAACGACAGTTGGTGCTGCTTCTGTGTTTTTTGCCATTGCTATGGGCGTTTCAGCCTTGCCCTTTTTTGTCACCCCCGCTCATTGTAGTTTAAAGAGTGAGGGGCATGCCACTGTTGCTGCCACTGCTGCTGATTCAGCTTTGTTTGCTTTAAGCCTTTGTGCAAACATTTTGCGCCTGAGACGAGGTACACGCTCACTCGGAGCAGTTACGGAGTAGCAAATGAAAGAGCATATAATAAAAAACCGAAAATACTATACTAAACTCCGTTGGAGTACAAAATAAAAAATGAGCAGCCATTACGAGCTGGTGGAGTCTTTTACTAGCAGTAGCTACAGCATCCATATGGAGTTGTAGTCGGTTCCATGTTTGGCGGGCCGCCCTCAGGCCTGTGTCTGCGATAGAATTAGTGCTGCACTCATCAATGCCAAAGGATGCTCACGCACTTTCAGCATACTACATTACTCCCACATAGACAAAAGGCTAACACTCATTCTAGGACATTTTTATTGTCTGCAGCCTTTGCCAGTGTTGCCCCCTTTTTCATAGTTTTTGTTGCATTATTTGTGGGCGTTCTACAAAAGCTTTTGACATGGGCAACATGATGACATGACGTAGGCGTCAACCAGCGTGCAATATTTGACTTTGTCTAGGTATCAACGTCATTAGATTGATTTTGGTGTTGTTTTGCCTGAAACACTATATAAAGTGGCGTTAAAATGAAGTCAGAAGATCGAAATTTGAGAAGATTCTCCAGTGAATGCAACTTTTTGCTGCGGCTGTTTGATGAACGTCATATAACAGATTTTAGTGTGGCTTTGATGTATGCCATAACCTGAGTTGCATGAAAATGACGTCACATGGTCGAAGCTTAAAAGAAGTCGCAATCTGGTTTCTGAAATTTTGGCTCTGTCGAAGTGCTTACGTCATATGGTCTATATTATGGTATAATAATAAGGTAGCGTCACGCTCCGACGTATGCATGTCAAAAGGGAATGCATAATAACGAAGTAGCATATGAATGTGAGCGAGAAAAAACATTTTATGTGCTCGTAGTAGTGAGAGAGAGTGATATAGCATGAGGGCAGGCAAAACATATGAAAATGTCTTTGTTTATTGTTACTGTATATTATGCGTTTGTTTATTTTTTTTGATGTTAAAGGACTATTTATTTAAAAATTACAAGCATTTATTTTTATTTGCCGAGGGCATTTCAACAACCAGCTCTCGCACAACCTTTCAACAGCAAGTCAACTTTCAGACTGAACTGCATTAAACAAGTCAACCGCGAGAGCGCCCTCTCAACATTTGCTACCTTATCATTATACCATGGTCTATATTAGTATTGTTCTGCCTCTCAAATTAACTTAATTGATGTTCCTATGACGTCACATAATCAAAATTTAAAAGAACACGACATCAAGCGTCTGCCTTGCAACTCTGACTGGATGTCTACTACATATAATTATTATTATTAAAAAAATGTAAGAGCAGTAGCTGCAAGGCTTTCAACTCACTTAGAGGATAAACAGCTTTATAAATCATATAACTATATCCTGTATTCTTGATAAAAATTTTTATGTTGATAATATTGGCTGTCGTCGGGTTTGAGAGTGTTTCCGCGCGCGGCGGTAGCAAGGCCGCTCTTCAAGAGTTGACATTGGGTCAGTCGGTGATTATGTGGTCTATTGTTAATGAAGGTACGTTGCATGTCGCACAGGCTGTAGGGAATTTCGCTTTGAGTAGATGGCTGTGGGTGACGTCAGTGTGACCGATACGGAGTCTGGTAAAGGTTTTTATATCTTGTGGACTGGCACCCAACGGATATACTGGGGCTTTGCCGGAAAGGTCAAATTGTTTGTAGTGGTGGGCAATATCAATCCATTCGGTGAGATGTTTTTTTTTTTAACGAAGTTGAAGATCAGCCGAAGAAGATCTGCCTTTTTTACTATATTTTCTATTGCTGTGCCAACGTCATATAATTAATATTAGTGTTGTTCTGTCTTTACCTTAACTACTCCAAATGACGTAATACTCCAAATGACGTTTGGATATCCACTCTAATTGATAGGTTTAAGTTTTATTCATCCTTAAACTTTTAATAAACCAAATTAAAAACAAAACCGACCCGATCGTTACTAAGATGATGGTGCTATGCGGTGTGCAGGTGTTTTTGTGACGTCACACGATTGAATATTTTTGGCTGCTGAAGTGTTCACCTAGAATTAACGCAAACTGCCTTCATATTATTTGGACTTCAAGGGTCGTTCCAATTATGGATTAATTATTATGAACATTTTTGAAGAATTTTCCTGTAAAAGCAAAATTAAAAGCTGACAATGGACTAACAAGATGAAACAAATCGGTTTACGCTTCGTTTCTGATTCCGATTGATCAAAAAAACTTTATGACAAGCAAACGAAATTGTTATGGATATGGCCTAAAAAACTTCTTGGTTATCCTGAAAAGGTCACACCAACATATACTTTTCCAATTTCGATTTAAAAACAATGTGTTTTTGGTGAACAACCTTGTTGTGCTTGAAACTAGATTAAGATGGTAATTAGTATAGGGAGACTATAACTTTATTGGCATTACTAATTCTTTCCAATGATGTACACCATTATGAGAATGCTAGAAGTATGTCTGGCCATTTTCTTTGTGCTGATAAAACATCTATAAATTAGACTATCGAAAACATAGATAGTTTCGACTATCGAAAACATAGATAGTTTCGACTATCAAAAAACATCGATCGTTTCGACTATCGAAAACATCGATAATTTCAACTATCGAAAGCATCGATAGTCTCGACTACCAAAAAGTATCGATGTTTTAAGAAAAATATAGTGCCTCAATACTAGTGAGAGCCAGTGTGACGCTTCCATATACAAAGTGTAGTCCTCGTTGAGGATGTTTATTTTTTAGTCTCGTTGTCCACTAGGGTGGCTGCGCCCATCCAATACTTTCGGATCGTCTTTAAATTTTACTTTAAGGGCGGTGGAGTTATTAAAATCGATGGTGAGATGTTGCAAAAATGGCCACCCTATTGTCCACCAGTTGTCGGTAGGAGGGTTTGATTCTACCTTCAACCATAATTTTACGTGATGACGTTGAAGATTGCTTCTTGGCGATTAGTAAATTTTGTAAGATAAAGGAAACTTCTATTTTTGAATTTTTAACTTGAAAAGTAATTCCTTAATTAATTCTTGAAGGGGAAATGCGCTTCCTTGATTCGCTTTAAACCCTTTGTGTATACCTCGAAACTGCTGTATTAATTTTTTTCTGAGCTTACTCTGTCTCTTAACAGTCGGTTGGAGATGATGATATTCTATACAAAGACATTTTTAGCCCATCTTCCGGTCAAGAAGATCAGCTTTTCTGAATAGTACTTAGACCTCTGTGGCAGGGTAGAAGATAAAAGGGAAGAAGTAACTTTAACTTCGATTTTTCAAATGTTTCTTTCTGAAGAATTTAAGACCAAAACCAAAAAGTCTATATAAACGAAGCGTCTAAAAGAGCATTCTAAGAATAAAAAAAATTAAGGCAGACTGGCGATTGATAGAGTTTTTTGCTTTGTTTGCCTGGACCGTGAAAAGATGACGGCTGTCCTAATCAGACAAAAGGAGTCTTTAAATTATTTAGCTGGTTGATGCCAGAATGTTTCAATTTCTTCAGCTATTGAGCGCAAAAAAGAGAAACAGAAATCAAGATGAAGCACTTAGAATTTGGAACTTGCAGGTAGAAAAAGGAAAGAAGACATAGAACGGCTTTGTTATAGAAGTTGTAGACCCCAATGCTTCCAGCTCTTTATCGCATATACTGACACCTTAAGAGAGTAGACATAGTACTGGTTGCCACTCACTCCTTGAGAGGATTTAAGCATTTAATTTTTTTTACTATTATTTATTAATACCTATATATTTAATTGATGAAGTTGAAATCTTATCTTCTATGGCTTAAGCTGTGCCCTTTTGTCTCTTTAGCGCACTTCTTGCGCGATCTTTGCCCTTTTGCCAATTTCCGTGTGCCACAGGATTGTCAACAATCAAAGCAGCTAAGAAAATTGCATTGCAGTTTTGAACTTGTAGCCAAAACCCGAACAACAACAACAACAACAAAAAATGATAATAATAAAAAGCAAACAAACAGGGCAAAGAAAGCAAACTTTGCACTAAATCCTTACAAATGTTTATCTTTTCTTAATCCCGCACTTAACTGCTAGACCCGCATGCAAAGCTTTACGGGCAGCGGCGGTACCAAGGGGGAACCAGTTGATGTTCGCGTTGTGCATGTAGCTGGCAAATTGCTTAACGCTTCAAAGCGCCATAGACGTCAAGACGTCGTTCTTAGGGTACTATACGTTCCCGGCTTCGTTTCCCCCCCTAATTCCGCAGCTGCCTTTTGCTATTTTCTTAACACAGTTGTAAAAACTTTTGCGCAAATTTTCTACGTTTATTTTTTTTGTCGACTAAAAAACTCAGCTAAAGTAAGGCCGGGACCCAGGGCCGGGCGTGCTCTGTCTGATCTGGCTGGGCCTGTGCGCAGAGAACAAATTCAAAACTTGAGCAACATTTTTACTAGAACTTTTATAAGTAGCGGCTGGCAGTCAGTCAGTCAGTCTGTCAGTCAGTCGTCCGTCCGTGCGTCCAAGTACCCAGCAATGAAATTGCTGATGCTGATGCTGCATCTGACCACTTTCACATTGGCTGAATGTTGTTGCCCCCTCATCAACTGCTGCGTCTGCATCATCGTCGTTAGCTTCATTTGCACATCGACCGCGAACGTGCAAAAGTTTGGAGCGCTGACTTAAGACCACCCCGAAAAGCCCAAGTCAGCTGCCATTCATTTTGTTGCACCCTGCACACCCCTTGTGACAGCTGAACTTTTGGCTTTAATACACTTGACTAGAGTATTTTGGTTAGGTGGAGAGCTTTGTATTGCAGATTAGGAGTTTAGCCGTTTTAGTCTCTTTGATTTTTATGATTTTTGAAAAAGTGTTGCGTTTTACTTATTTCCAAACATTATGGACGAAATTGTCCCATTTAGGGATGGTTCTCAAGAATTCCGCGGGATTTGAAAACTACAACATTAGTTAACTAATTTCGCGATTTCTTTTTATATCGGTCTGGTTGGGAATTATGCAACAACATTGAAAGTAGTTCCGAAGTACTTACCCTCTGTTCTGATCAAGTCTTTATTTCCAAATAGTCATCGTTTGCTCCTAAAAATGGCATTTATGAGCTCTCGTGTTGAAATCTTGTTCACGCAACTATGAAACTTCTTTAGAATTATGAAATTATCGTAAAAATCGATTTCGCTTTTGATTATTGAGAAAAATGACTCAAAGATACTTATAAAAGCTAGGCCTGATCATAAAATATGCCATAATTTAAATGAATTTAAAAGTTGATAACTAATCCAGGTACACCCGTTTAATATTTCAAGATATGTCAGCCTTTCCATTAACTTTGGTTAAACATTAAGCTTTTGCTCCAGCAATATCTATCCAGATATGTACTCTTGGCGCAAATACAAATCCAACAAGTCCAAAATACAGTATCCCCAATTCTGTTTTTACACGGTTTTGAACTAACAATAGTAATAATTGTTAAACCAATTTTATGAAATTTAGCACGATTTAAAAAAGCTACGTGATTGAAATTTCAAAGAAAAATATTTTTATTAATCTAATCTTTTAGAAAGGGTCTAGCTGGATAAGGTACTGGCAACTGCCGCCAGCGATTTTTGAGAACTAATGATGCAGTTCAATGCATACTGCAAAAAAAATTTTACGCCAAATTTCATTTTTTAAACTTAACGCGTTACGGCTTTATTTAAAAAACGTGTTTTACTGAATATAGCCCAATAGCGTTTTTTTTTGGCAGTAGGGCTATTAAAAAAAAATATTATTTTTTTTAAACTACTTTATACGTTCTTCATTTGGTGCGAATATGAATCAAATCGATTTGGTGGAACAATGTTAAAAAAAAATAAAACAAAATTTTTTTAATAAAATGTAAGATATTTTTTTTTTTTTTGTTAAATGATGGCCACAATTATAATCATTTTTATAATATTTAATAAAGTACATACTTCTTATATTAAACGCAATATAAGAAATTCTAAATATTTTCATGATCGGTGAAATCGAAAAATTGAAAATACATATTTGCCATTTACGTAAAATATTAAAATCTTTTGTTTTCGATTTTTACCTTTTTTACCAAATTTTGAACTAATCGCCAGTATTTATACAATATGATTTTTTACCTTATCGATTCTTTAAATTAATATATTAAAGAAAAACATCGCATTTTAAGTTTTCACCTTAAGGGTTAATACCTGTGTGGAGCATGGTTTTTTAAGATAATTTTTAGATTTTTTTTCAAAGAAACTTTATTTTATACTCAAAATCCAAATAGTTGACGATATTATACATATTTTGAGCTACAAAAATTTATTTTTCCAATGTAATAAAAAACAAAATGGCGCCTGTAGAGAGCTACGAGTACAGAACTAATTTTCGGAGAGGTCTCCACGGCTGCAGCTTTATCATCTAAAACTTACAAAAATGTTTTTCCTCTTAATCTATGAACCAAAAGCAAGTGAACCACGTAGGGTTTTCAAAAAAAATGAATTTAAAGAAAAATGGTCTAAGTTATTATTATTATTATTATTGTACTGGGTGTAATATGTACTGCGAACCAAGTGCATCTATTGTACCCCCTTACACGGCTTAGAGCTCTCCCAAAAGTCCAATTGCCTGCATATACTGCAGTATTTTGTTTGGATTTATGGTAACAATGGTCTAAGTTTGAAAAACTTTTTTTTTTTTTCCTCAAAAAAAATCATGAAAAATGAGTTGTAAAATAAAAACTTTTTATTATTTTGACAAAATCCTACGTGGTTCACAAAGATTGTGTCAAAATTTCATATCGTTGGGATAAAAATTGACTGAGTTATTCTTAAAGCTATTCGAAAATAAGCGGTTTCGAAAAAAAAACACCGCAGGAAATTTTTTTTTTTTTTTTTTGAAAAATCAGTTCGGGACGTTATTTTTTATTGTCTTCCAATTTAGCTAAAAAATCGTTTTTCTGAAGATTTTATACAGGTGTTACCTGGATTATCTGGATAATTTGGATGGTACTCCATTTTTAGTACAAGAAAAAATACAAGCAACTTACGAGATATGAATCCAAGGGTGATGGTTCTGGGTTTTTGGATCCTTCGAAATTGCTTTATTCTAATCTTTATAAATTTATAATAGGTTTTACGAAGCTTTTTAGATAAACAACTAAGTTAGATAACACACTGAAAAAAATTTGCGTACGCCTATAAATCAATTTTTTAGTTACAAGTACAAGTTTTCAACAAAATATAAGAAGACGCTAAGCAAAAAAAATTCTATACTCTTTATTGCTATTGAAAAGTTTTATTTTTTTTATTTTTATTTTTTTTTTTTAATTTGATTTTATGATATTAATTTTTTTATTGGCAATCAACCGATACTAATTACCTTATGATCCAATATTGATGCAAATTATTCGCTACACAAAAAATTTAGTGTGTGATAGGGGAAAAGTTTTAAAATTACCTTAAAAAATAAAATAAATGCTTCATAAAAAAAAACTTAATTTCTTTACTCAATGCTAATGAAAAATTTAAAATTCTTTTAAAATATAAAATAAAAAACTATCAAAGAAAAATTAATTTCTCTACTTCCCATTGCTAATGAAAAGATTTAAAATCCTTTAACTTCTTGGACAAATTAGTGAGATAGCTTGAAAGAATCGAGCTTTTCTATAACGAACGTCTCTGCAACGAATTTTTCTATATTACAAATTCTTCTCAAGTGGAACGTTTATTTACTCTCCCTAAAAAATATCTAAAGGGTATACAAACTTCGTTACCTTAAAATCAGTTTTTCCCTTATTGCTGAGTTGTTTCCCAACCCCCCGCTTTTCACCCACCATCTTATATATTAATGCGCTGTTTAATTGTTTTTGGCAAATGTTGCAGTCTCTTCAGCTAAGAAGCGATAAGGGGTAGGCAGTGGGTAGCAGAGAGAGCAACAACAGTGGTAGAAAAAACGAAACAACACAAATAAAATATTTGCAATTGTCGCCTACTGCTTGTTTATAGTGGGCGTGATAGAAGCAGGCGTTAGATACTATATTGTGGCTGCGACTGTGCCTGGGCGCGTCTTAATCTTTTGTTGATGCTTGTTTATTTTGCAATTACTTAGGCGTTTTGTTTGCGTCTTCTGCACTGCGGCATCGTTGACTGTCTTTTAGTAAGCACTGTACTTGTTCCACAATCTTCGCCTAACAACCCTCTCTACCTCTTGTTGTTGTCTAACCGGCTGCATTTTAAGTGCTCCACTGAGTCGTCCTCAGCATGTTGCTGCTCATCCTCACTTTGTTTGTTGTGCTCTTGCTCTTGTTTATGCCTGACTGCGCTTTTTTCGGCTTAGTAACCATTCCCCCCTGCAAAGCACGTCTCTGTCTAGCTTAGACTTAGCTTGTTGCAAAGCGCACTCCTTCTTGTTGCAGGCAAGTTGTTTACTTAATTTCATGCTTTAATTAGTCTAAAAGCGGCATACATTTAAGCGGCAATTTCTTGCATAAAAGCAAATATTTAGATACTTATAAACCAGGCTGCGAACTAGTTTCGAAAAGAACCAGTTTGAATGCCCTTGTTCGGATAATTTGTGAACCAAATTCGTATTTAAATCTTCACTTTGAATCAAATCGAACCAGTTTGAAGCCGCCTGTACGCATATTAAACCCAATTGATTAATATTATAAACCAGGCTACGAACTATTTCGAAAAGAACCAGTGTGAATGAACTTATTCGGATATTTTGTGATCTGAAGCGGTTAACGAACCAAATTCGTATTTAAATTTTCACTTTGAATCACATCGAACCAGTTTGAAGCCGCTTCTCAGCATATTAAACCCAATTAGTTAATATTATAAACCAGTCTGCGAACTAGTTTCGAAAAGAACCAGTTTGAATCACATTGTTCGGATATTTTGTGATCTGAAGCGGTTAACGAACCGAATTATCATAATTTCATTTTTCTTTCCATCAAATCGAACCAGTTTGAATTAGTTAATATTATAAACCAGGTTGCGAATTATTTCGAAAAGAACCATTGTGAATACCCTTATTCGGAAATTTTGTGATCTGAAGCGGTTAACGAACCAAATTCGTACTTAAATTTTCACTTTGAATCAAATCGAACCAGTTTGAAGCCGCTTCTCAGCATATTAAACCCAATTAGTTAATATTATAAATCAGGCTGCGAACTATTTCGAAAGAACCAGTGTGAATGCCCTTATTTGGATATATTGTGATCTGAAGCGGTTAACGAACCAAATTTAAGCCGCTTTTCAGCATATTAAACCCAATTAGTTAATATTATAAACCCGGCTGCGAACTAGTTTCGAAAAGAACCAGTTTGAATCACATTATTCGGATATTTTGTGATCTGAAGCGATTAACGAACCAAATTCGTATTTAAATTTTTCAGTTCTTGAAGCTGAACACAAATCTAGTTCCAAATTCGCAAGTCGTAGCTCATAAGAAGTTTTTGGTACTTGCAGCCCTGCTTATAAAATGATAAACCCATTTTTCAACTAACAATTAAAAAGCCGCCCATTAATCAGTCACAAAAAGAAGTCGTCATTACAACAATTGCAGAAATCAAAAACTTTTGACACACACACACACTCGCATACAAACCCGCACAGACACACTCAAAACTATTTGCTGCTTTAATCGGAAACGGAAACTGGCAGCCGGCATTTAGGCAGCAGCCATCAGTATTCAGTTGACAATCGTCAATCGATAAATGTTGTTTTTGTTGTTATCGTTGCTGGGCGCACTTAGTTTTGCCGCACAATCAAGGCGGAAGTCATTTTCGTACGTTAATTGACAACAACCAGTGCTGAAAAGAACGCTGAGGAGCATGTTAAAGGACAACCAGGATGACTTTTACGCTGCCTGTGCTAACGATGACAAGGGGTACATTGGGCATGCTGGGTACGTTGATGGTGTCGCTGACGTCTATCAATCTGTGAACCAAGTGCCAAGCAACTGCTCCAACCACATTTAGTTCGGGTTTTTCCCATTTGTAATTGTTCAATAGTTTTGTTATATGGCACCGTAAAATAGTTCAATAGTTTTGCATGCATTGTATGCAATCCCCTGATGACGATGCTCATAGTTCCATGAGTGGGCTAGGGCACTATGGGTTTGTTTTAAATGAAAGCTTAATGAAGCCTGACAACATTTGCAACAACAAAAAAAATGTATACATATAAAGGATGTGCGCCATTTTATGGCTGCACATAGCAATTGGTTTTTAGGTGGCAAAGTGGGTGCAACGGATTGGGGCCACAAGAGGTTGAGCTCTCGATGGAGGTAACTAGAACCTGCCATTTTGTATGATGCATTTGACTTAAATGGCAATGCTGCCGTAGTTGCAGTTTAAAAAAAGTTAACTATAGTTGGCAACTTGGTTTTACGTTTTTCAGTCAGGACTTGAATGTGATATATCTGAAATTTAAGGCTAAACTTAATTTGAAAATCTTTTGAGAGATTTTAGAAATTTTTAAAAGATGCGCTTTTTCAAGAGTCAGTGTAAGATGCTAACAGCCGATCTTTGCCTTTATTTTGTTAATTGCAAAATTTTGTCTACCTAAATCTTTGATAACTTTTTATACTTGTTTGTTATATTATAGATGAACGAGTAGAAAACAGCGAAACACTAAAATGTATATTAGGGTGGCCGCCGCTGGTATGACAGATATTTAAATCGTTGATATCAATAACCTCACCACCTAAAAAGTTTCCTTTTTACCTGCATATAGCATAAATAAATTTAAAGACGATCCGAAAGTATTTGATGGACACTAAAATAGGTCAAAGGTCATAAAAATTTTACATATGAATGCATAAATAGCGACCAAACCGAAAGTTTGACAAAAACATGTTCTGAATATAATCGATGGGTAATTCAAATATCTACAGTCAAGTAAAAAAATGATCGAAGTCAGTTTAGTACAACCAGAGATATTTGCTGTTAAGTAGAGGCACATTTTTTTTTTTTCTAATTTCGAAAAATGTTTTTTTTGAAGTATCTTGAAGCCCGTTTCATGAAATAATTTTTTGACAGAATTTTCGGTTTTAGCATGCCATTTTACTACGGCAACGACTAAAACATGTTGAGGATACCAAAATTTTTTAAAATTTGTTAACTAGTGTAATTAATAATTCTCAATATTTATTTAAAATTATTTTTATAGATACGTGAGACTGTTTGAGCCATAGTTTGTTTGATTGGAAACAAGTTTTTAAAGGTTATGTAGAACAATACAGTCAAAAACGGAAAAAGTGAAAATTATGACCTTTGACCTATTTTAGTGTCCGTCAAATACTTTCGGATCGTCTTTAAATTTATTTATGCTATATGCAGGTACAAAGGAAATTTTGTAGGCGTTGGGGTTATTAAAATCGTGAGATGTTGCAAAAATGGCCACCCTAATGTACATATTAGAGGAAAGTGGGGTATATTCGGAAGGATTTTTTCGTAGATTTTTTGGAGTGACAACAATTTTTTTTTTTTTTCAAAAGCAAGACAAACTGCTGTGCATTGAATAAGCTACATTGTGTCAAAATTTCAGATTGATACGAAAATTTTTTGTCAGGTAGACTGATCTCCGAGCAAAAAATACCAAAATCGCGATTTGGAATTTTTTTCGGGTGAATCCAGAAGTGTCCAAAAATGTTGAAAACCGCCATAAAATTTAATCGCAAACATTTTATTTCTTTATTTTAATGAATGTGGAATAAAAATAATTGTTGCCTAGTGAAATGACGAGAAAAAATGTTTTTTTTTAAAGAAAAAGGGAAATCGTCTGAAAGAGCACTCCTTTTGTTGATTTTCACTGGCTTCAGCATTTCAAACCAATCATCAGAACTTTTTTTTTTTGTAAGTTCTCGGCATTTTGACGCAAAAACAGTTGATATCCGTGCTGAAATTATATTCAAAATAATTATTTGGCTCTTTACGACACTTCAGGATTCACCCCAATTCGACGTTTTCGAAACGAAGTAGGGTCATTCTGGTGGCTTGCGAAAATCGAAAAATCGATTTTTAAATTTAATTTTTAAAGTATAGAGTCTAAATAATATTAGGGGTATACTTACATTTGATTTTACTCGAGAAAATGTTGAAATTTTAGCAAATGAAAACTTAAAATAAAACTTTCAAGATACAAGTTTTTTTTATAAAAATTAAACTGAACAGATCACGTGTACTCGAGTTGGAGTATGTATTATCAAAAACCACCGTCGGTCATGACGTTTGTTTGACACTTGGTTACATAATCAAATGTCAACTCAGGAATGCTTGAGGATGCGTTTTCGGATTCACCCCACTTCCGAAATTATCCCACTTTCCTCTACCTAGTAATGGTGACAAATTAGCCCTAATAGGTAGTTTATTACGGTAGCTCAATTTTACATTTTATAAGAAATTTTGAAAGTTATAATGATTGTCATGACCGCATTTCAAGATATTCAAGGTCGAAACTCAAGAAAATCAGCTTTTTTGCAAATCGATAAGTAACACTAGTTTACACGAAAAATTAACCTTCGTAAAAAAGTGTTTTTTCGGGTAATGTTGGGTCGAGAAACACGAATATCACATTCGTTTTTTTTCGAGATTTTTTCAAAAGACATGTTTTTTGGTACTTTTTTCAGTTATTTGTCAATATCTCGAGAACAGAATTTTGTTACAAGCAAGCAAAGTCGAAAAAAGTGTCACTTTCGACTATTTTGAAAATTACAAATTTTCGGTTTGCTTTTTATTAACGAAAAAAAAAGTTTGAAAATTATGTTAAGAGAATTCTATTACGAACATTTCGAGCCTATGATCTTGAAAATGGAATAGGAACTGTAGATGTTATGGAACCATGAACGAAAAATTACGAATACTGCAAATTCGTGAAAACGTTAATGAACGCAAACGAAAACCGAAAATTTGTATTTTTAAAAATAGTCGAAAATGACACTTTTTTTCGACTTTGTTAACTTTAATAATTTTGGCTTACTATGTACATATCATATATCACCGTGAAGAGCACATCAATACATGTCGATACAAAATTTTGTTCACGAGGTATTGACGAATAACTGAAAAAAGTGAAAAAATCTCGGAAAAAAACGCATGTGATTTTCATGTTTCTCGACCCAACACCCAACATTACCCTAAAAAATACTTTTTTACGAAGGTTCACTTGATGACACTTAAATTTGTAAACTAGTGTAATCGGCAAGTCCCTCTATCAGATATGTCAGAGACGTAGAATGAAAAAGTGATCCGTTTCTTTTTGGTTAATTAGTTTGTTTTAAAATGCTGCACTAAAATTCTCCTATATACATTTTTTGGGATATCTCCTTTTTAGAAGATCTCCATGCATAGAACGTCCTAATGTCTTTCAAAAGTTGTTGCATTATTGTTGTGGTGTCCTGCATCGCATTATATTTTATTATTTGACAACTCTTTGAAAATTACAATAACAGATTCTTTTCCATCGCCATTTGTAAGTTCTTTCACAAAATAAACCCAAATACATGTCGAATTGCAAGCAGCCTTTATCTCTATTGTTATGCCTGACCATTTGTTTGAAATATTCCCCGAGGTATAGTTTTTTCTTATTACCAGATAGAATCTATGTCACTTTGCATTATCAAATGTGACCTACTGAATTGTAAAACAGCTCGACATCGAGTGCATTTTAAAATATCAGCTAGTATCTGTCTGCTGCCCTTATAAACACTAAAAAAAAGATGGCGTACATTAAAGTCGGGCGCGGACGAATTTGGGATACCCTGTACCACTGCTTGCAATCAAATCCGGTTAATTGCTTAAGAACACCAAAAGACATTTGATTGCCAAATTAGATTATGATACCTTCATAAACAACCAAAAACAGACGAATTTTTAATCAAAAACCTTTTTTCGACCGATCGGCCCTATGGGAGCTATATGATATAGTCAACCGATTTTGATCAAATTTGGTACAGTGTTTGGGAACTCTAAAAAACTTCTTAATGCCAAATTTGGTTACAATATCTTCACAAACAAGCGAAACACAAAGAATTTTGTGCAAAAAACAAATTTTCGACCGATCGATCCTATGGGACCTATATGATATAGTCAACCGATTTTGATAAAATTTGGTACAGTGCTGGGGGTTTCTAAAAAACTTCCGATTGGCAAATTTGGTTATGATATCTTCATAAGCAAACGAATTATCCATCGAAAACTTTTGTTTTTTTTCGAGGTCCTCTGAAACACCCCTATGGGAGCTATATAATGTAGTCCCGATATCAAAAAAATAAAATAAACTTGTCTCCTATGGATTAATAAGGGATCTTATCTGAAAGTTTGGTTGCTCTAGCTCTTACCATCTCTGAGATCTAGGCGTTCATATGGACAGACGGACAGACGGTCAGACGGTCAGACGGACAGACGGACATGGGTATATCGACTTCTCTAGTCACTCTGATCATACTTTAGGTAACTTTGGGGGGTCTCCGACTTTTCCTTGTACCATACGGTACAGGGTATAAAAAGAGCAGGGCGTTCGGGACATTTTATTTTATCTATCCTTTTTTGTTTTTGGAGTTTTTTTTTTCTCTTGCTGGTTTCATTTTATGTTGCAAGCTTTTGTGTCTCGAATGCCGCTGAATCGACACTATTTTGTTGCATACGCTGCGGGGCGGCACGTACATGTCAAACTGCTGCAGTATCCATTGCCCATTGACGAGCTCAACTGAACGCTGACAATAAAGATGATGATGACGTGCATGAAGCTGTTGTCGATGTCGATGACCATGATGATGATGATGATGACGCTGCGGATGATGCAGATGATGACGGTGCTGCTGACGAACGCTTTACTTGGTTGGTTAGCCTGCCCATCGCTCTCGATTGTTGTGCTGGACATATCCAATTGCTTACAATGCGGCATGCTGCAGGCCGCTATATCGCCCAGTGACGACTGCGCTGAACGCCGCCCACGTCCCTTGTTACCATCTGGACACTGGGGCACACTAGCCTGCTGATGAGTCTGACATAAAACAATGCGACGGATGTACGAATGTTCCTACCAAATGAATGGCGTTTGGGTTCGCGTACGCGCTCAGCCATTTTAAAATCAAACTGACAGCTGCGTGCGGCCTGTGGCTAGCTAACTATATGAGTGTGTGTATGAATAAGCGTACACTTAGGGAAAAAATGTGTTAAAATGGGTTACGTTATTTGAACGAACAAAAAATTATGGTATTTACTACTCTTTTTATAAAAAATTGAACTGCTTGATTGCAGTCCAACAAGCAGTTTCGAATTGAATAATTATTCTTTATTGCGACAAAATGATTTTTTAAGCTGTAAGAAGGAGTTCTGTGTTGTGAGGAGTGCATGCATATATGCATGTATGATTTTTTCACTAATTAAACAATTATTTTTTAAGTTATGTTTATCTGAAGTTTTAGAAAAAACTGTGAAAAATAAATGAAAGGGTTAAAATTTAAACGCACGGTAAAAAACATTAATGTCTTAATATTTTTTAAACAATGTTTTTGTTGTTTGTTATTAAGGAAATTAAAAAGGAAATCAGGCTCGATTTTTTCACTAATTATGATATTGGTTAAACCTTTCTTTTTTAAATTATGCTTATTTAGAGTTTTAGAAAAAACTGTGAAAAATAAATGAAATTGTTAAAATTTGAATGCGCGCTAAAAAACATGAATGTCTTAATATTTTTTGAACAATGTTTTTGTTTAAATAATTTCCTTAAAAAAAAATCAGGCTTGAAATTAAAAATAATTTTACAATCTCACTTGTGAATATCGTTACCTATAAACAAACTCTTAAATTTTCTTAAGAACCCTTTTCGAGATTTTCCCGAAAAACATATTTTTGGGTACTTTTTTCAGTTACTTGTGAATATCTCGTAAAAAAAATTGTTTATTGACATGATAGACGAATAAATCGAAATGATGATTTAATGATTAAATAAAAATTATTGAGTTTACAAGCAACCAAAGTTGAAAAAAGTGACATTTTCGACAATGTTTCAAAATTTAAATTTTCAGTTTGCTTTTTAAATCTTTTTTTGAGAGAAAATACATTTATAATATTTAAAATCGGGATACAAGTGTAGATGTTATGGATCCATGTACGAAAAATGTGAAAGTTACAATTTTCACTCAATCACACTTTTGGTCGAAAAAAAATTTGTTACTCAAAGTTTTTCGTTTGCGTTCAGTTACGTCTTCAGAAATTTTCATCCAGTAGTAACCACTCAGCCTTTGTCCGAAAAACCTCATATTTCAATAGCTGCAAGTTTGTGATAGAATCTTTCACCATGCTCGTCGAAACGAGAGAATTAAATAAGAAATAACTAAAAATAATATATTTTTTTAACAAAATAAATAAATAAAGATAATAATATTTAATAAAATTAAAAGTTTTTCTATAAATATAATACAAATTTTTAAATAATATTAATAAATAAAAGCAAACGTTTTTTATTTGAAAAAAAAAAAAATAATTTATTATTATTTTATTGAAAACTTGAATTACATTTTTTTTCTTTTAATATAAATAAATTAAATTTAAAAACACTTTTTTTTTGCATAAAATAATAAATATATAAGTATATTATTAAATATTATTTTATTAAGGCCTATACGGGATATCCCAAATGGGATATTTTTTTTTATACGAAGTTTTGCGGTTCCGTGCAAAATATTTTGTGCTGCGTAGACCCCATTAAATACAAATTTATTTCGATCAAAAAAAAAAAAAAAATCTTATATATTATTTAATCCTCCCGTTTCGCTCAGAAATGAAAAAATGATTTTAAATAAAAAAAAGCTTAAATTAAAATTTATTTTTTTTCTTTCAATACATATAACTAAATAAAAGTTAAAAACGCATTTTTTGCATAAAAATAAATAAATTTTTTTTTGTATTTTTAATTATTCTTATTTTATCTTCCCGTTTCGCTCTGAAATACAAATTATTTCATATTAAATTTTTTTCCATAAAAAAATTTTCAAATCAAAATAAATAAAATAAATTCTTTTAATATAAATAAAAAATTAAAAACACATTTTTTGTATAAATTCAAAATTTTTTAGTCCCAATTTCATTGTAAATTCAATTTTAAATCTTTCATTAAAAAAATAGATAAAATAATTTTATTATAATATAATAAATGACTTCTTAAAAGAGTGTTCTAATTATTAAAATATCGATTAATCGATACATAATCGAAGTTTCGCTAAAATGCAGCAAGCTTATTTGTGGGCTCCATAGCATATGCAAGAAAGTTAAAAATAAAAGAACTTGATTTTAGAAGATCTTAATAAGTTGGAGCGCCAAAATTTTGCAGCAAGATTCATGTGATCCAGATAATAAAAGATGGCGTACGTTAAAGTCGGGCGCGGACGACTTTGGGATACCCTGTACCACTGCTTGCAATAAAATCCGGTAAATTGCTTAAGAACACCAAAAGACATTTGATTGCCAAATTAGATTATGATACCTTCATAAACAACCAAAAACAGACGAATTTTTAACCAAAAATGTTTTTTTGACCGATCGTTCCAATGGGAGCTATATGATATAGTCAACCGATTTTGATCAAATTTGGTATAGTGTTTGGGAACTCTAAAAAACTTCTTAATGCCAAATTTGGTTACAATATCTTCACAAACAAACGAAACACAACGAATTTTGTACAAAAAACAAATTTTCGACCGATCGATCCTATGGGACCTATATGATATAGTCAACCGATTTTGATAAAATTTGGTACAGTGTTGAAAATCTCTAAAAAACATCTGAATGCCAAATTTGGTTACAATATCTTCACAAACAAACGAAACACAACGAATTTTGTGCAAAAAACGTTTTTTTGACCGATTGGCCCTATGGGAGCTATATGATATAGTCAACCGATTTTGATAAAATTTGGTACAGTGCTGGGGGTTTCTAAAAAACTTCCGATTGCCAAATTTGGTTATGATATCTTCATAAGCAAACGAATTATCCATCTAAAACTTTTGCTTTTTTTCGAGGTCCTCTGAAACACCCCTATGGGAGCTATATAATGTAGTCCCGATATCAAAAAACTAAAATAAACTTGTCTCCTATGGATTAATAAGGGATCTTATCTGAAAGTTTGGTTGCTCTAGCTCTTACCATCTCTGAGATCTAGGCGTTCATACGGACAGACGGACAGACGGTCAGACGGACAGACGGACAGACGGACAGACGGTCAGACGGTCAGACGGACAGACGATCAGACGGACAGACGGACATGGGTATATCGACTTCTCTAGTCACCCTGATCATACTTTAGGTAACTTTGGGGGGGTATCCGACGTCTCCTTCTGACTATTACATACATTTTCAGCTTGCACAAACACAATATACCCTTTGTACCATACGGTACAGGGTATAAAAAATATCCCATTTGGAATATCCCCATGGGATTCCGTGCGAAATATTACGTGCTGCGTAGACCCCTTTAAATACAAATTTATTTTGATCAAAAAAAAAAAAAATCTTATATCTTATTTAATTCTCACGTTTCGCTCAGAAATAAAAATGATTTTAAATAAAAAAAAGCTTAAATTAAAATTTATTTTTTTCTTTCAATACATATAACTAAATAAAAGTTAAAAACGCATTTTATGCATAAAAATAAATACATTTTTTTTTGTATTTTTAATTATTCTTATTTTATCTTCCCGTTTCGCTCTGAAATACAAATTATTTCATATTAAATTTTTTGCCATAAAAAAATTTTCAAATCAAAATAAATAAAATTAATTCTTTTTATATAAATAAAAAATTAAAAACACATTTTTTGTATAAATTTAAATTTTTTTAGTCCAAATTTCAATGTAAATTCAATTTTAAATCTTTCATTAAAAAAATAGATAAAATAATTTTAGTATAATATAATAAATGACTTCTTAAATGAGTGTTCTAATTATTAAAATATCGATTAATCGATACATAATCGAAGTTTCTCTAAAATGCAGCAAGCTTATTTGTGGGCTCCATAGCATATGCAAGAAAGTTAAAAATAAAAGAACTTGATTTTAGAAGATCTTAAATAAGTTGAAGCGCCAAAATTCATGTGATCCAGATAATAAAAAATGTGTTGACTTTTTCTCAATGCTCAATGTATCCATACAAAACTCTTTTAAAACCAATTTATCAAAATTTTTCTCAGTGTATTTCTCGCATTGGTTTTTAACAACTTCAGAATTAAACTAATTTTAGGAAAATTGCTTGTTCATGGTTTGAGAATCGCTTTTGTGTTATTGTAATGCTAACAAACTGTCCTTTGTTTTTGTCGCTTGTCATTTTGTTTGTTGACAACATTGTTGTTGTTGTTATAGCTTCATTGTTGCTGCATTTTTGATTACCCATTGTGCACAGGATGTGGTCACATTTAACCCTTTCTCTTACTTTTTTTTTTTAATCCAACCAATGCGGAAATTGATTTGTGCATTCACATTCGTTGTTCATTTTGTGTTTTAAATTCTACTTATTTAAACGAATACGTTTTGCATTCTTTATTAACTGCAGTTCTAAATAACTAGAAATCGTTTGCATAGTTCAAATGCAATTTTAAAATCTCCAAAAATATTTTCTACGCATATTTGTCATATTTTGTCGCTCAGCCTTATGACATTTAATTGAATGCACATTAATTTAGCTAACAGCAGTGGCGACTAATTAAATTCCAATAGTGTGACCAGAGTTACCCGAACCCCAACCAACATGAAAATGTATTGCATTTGTTTTTCGTTATTTGCACACGCAAAAATGTGCGCAATTTGCGCTCTGCTTCTTCTACCTTCTCTATAGGGCGGAACGATGGCTACATATTTAATTTTATTTATTCATTTTATTGGCATGCCAACAGCGCGTAAATTTGTTTTAGTCTTTAATTTATATGTTAATTATATAGCATTATTGCATTTCATCCGTATTTATATGGCAGTTTTGTTCATTATTATTATTATTATTTTTTTTTTTTGTCTTCCTTTGTATTGGTAATATTTCTTGCTCCGACTGACAGTCCTTATAATTAATTATTCGTAATTAAATTTGCTGATTTGTTGATTTCTGTGGGCAGTAAAGCAAAAAGTAAGGATATAATTAAAACTGTAGCATATGTTGGAGAGTTATCTGTATGTGTTATGGGCAAATTGTTGCCATGCTGTTGATTAGTTGAGCGAAATTAATTTCTGTGTAACGAAGGCACAAAATCGAAGTATAGGCGTATTTTTCGATTTCCATTTTAACTTAAATTTCGTAACAATTAATTTAAATCACTTTTTTAATTAGTGAAAATGAATTTATGTCAAGTGAGTATTAGGGTGGCCGCCGCTGCTATGGAGGATTTTTAAACCGTCGATATCAAAAAAGTTTTTAAAGTTTATGTAGAACAATACAGTACAAAACGGAAAAAGTGCAAGCTATGACCTTTGACCCATTCCCGCGACCATCAAATACATTCGGATCGTTTTTAAATTTTACAGGCGCTATATGCAGTTAAAAAAGAAACTTTTTAGGGGGTAGCGTAAGTAAAATCGTGAGATGTTGCAAAAATGGCCACCCTAGTGAGTATCCTTCCTGTACAGTAAGCAGGCTATTAAAAAAGGACGGGCAGAAATGCAGAAGTGTCAATAAAGCAACGTGTAGAACAGTAATTAGCTGTTTCAAAATGCCATAGTCCGTCTTTCGTTTTTGTTAACAAAAGCTGTTTTGAAGAAAATGGCTTTTAAAGGAATATAAGATATACTTAGTTTTTGATATTTTGTATTAAAATATATATCTGTGAAAATAAGTGAAGCGTGTAACTTTTTCGCGAAGTTCATAGATTTTGATGATTTTTAGATATTTGGTAGAGCTACTAGCTAATAGTAACCACGTCAAATTTTATTGCAAAATTCCGATTATTTATCGAGTTATCGATAGCTGAAAATTGGGTTTTTCGTTTTTAGACTATTCTTTGACAAGCCTTATCTTCTAAACGAACAAACTTTAATTACTTAAAAAATGAAGTTGTTAACAAAAAGCTATTTAGTTTTCTATTCCACTACAGGCACTAAATGATACCAGAAACATTGGTATTTGCGCAATTTGGATTACAAATTTGGGCAGAAGTGCCCTACTTTTCGTAGTCAAGGGTCCGGACAGGTCAGAAGAACGCAGAATTTGTTTAGTGCAAAATGAACATCCTATTTATTTCTCAACATTATATCCTTTTAATTAATACAATTGTCTAGTGTTCATCAAAATTTTGTGTGCCTTTTAAGAATACATTATATCATTTCACATAAATCTCTTTCCATCCATGATTTTTCCAAGTTTGGTAAACGCGCCGAATCCGCAAAATACGGTGGATGGGAACCAATTCGTAGAACAATACATAAAATTTCATCAGAAGCGCTTTGGTTCCATCTGAAATGAATTCTTCAAGTTTGGAGTAATACCAAAGCCGCAGAATACAGATGTTGGGAACCAATTTATAGGACAATATATAGAATTTCGTCGGAAGCTCTTGAGCCCTGGCAAAGAATCTTTTGTTTTGCAATATTCGTTTTTTTTTTGTTTTCAAGCGGCAACAAATCAAATAATGAATTTATGAATGAATCATGTATGTTAGGGGAGTCTTAAAAACGCCTGCGATAATATCTTGTGGCCGTGAAAACTGTTGAAATTGACCAGTTCATAAGTTCTTAGCTATTAAACTAGATCATTGGTTCCATGACAATAACTCATGAACTACTAATCAAGAAGCACACACGAAAACTACAATCAACTCAGCGCGTATCTAAACTTGAATAAAATATTAACAAAAACTGAGCCTTAAAAATTTATAAATAATAAATAATTTATTAAATAATAAATAATATGTTTTCTCTATTATGAAAACAGTTTTTTTTACCGTCGCGACGAAGGTTGCATACCTACTATATAATCGTATGATTTCAGATAAACTACCTGAACATACCAAAAAAATTTGACTTTTTTATTGACCATACAGCCAGCTATGGCTACAAATGGCTATAATCTTTATAGAGTAGGTAAATAAATTGATAATAAAAGCATTAATGTTAAAACAAAAAGGGAATGTCTGGGAATTTGGTTTTTCTTTTCTTCCAAAGTTGAAAAAGTGATTCAAATTTAGTAGTTCAGGTAAACGGAAATATTGAAAAAACCAGAAAAGATATGAAGTCATTTTTTTTTTTCTTTTATGTTTAAATTTAATTTTTATAGAAACTAAGAAAATAGGGATTGGTTGCGTAGTTTTTAAACAAATCAATCTTAAACACGAGCTTTTATTCCAATAATTGCGATTTTTTTCAAAGTTGAAAATATTCTCCACTTTGAGCGCGCCTGTAGCAACTAAACTATTCATCCGAATTGAATAAAATTTGTATTTTCTTGATGCCTGGGAAATTCTAGATCAGATGCATGTATAACATTTAAAAAATGGTTTCATCGCAAAATCGATTTTTGCAACGCTTTTACGGCTGCCGTGCCACTGTGCGTCGTCGCCGTGATAAGTGCCATCCTTTATTTTTCTGTTAAGTGTGACCGTATGTTAATAGCTAATTTTTTTGTGAGTCAAGTAAGCAGGGGGCGAAGTCACCTAATTATGGTTATATCCTATTTACGCTTATGCTTTCAAATATCATGTGATTTTTATAATTTGTTCCTGTAGTGTTATTAGAATTTTTTCGATCAGTGTGATATAGTCTTGAATAGTCAATGTTTGAAAATATTTTTAATATACTTTTTTTTCATAAAAAAATTTTGTCCAAAATTGTATTTATTTTAACTTTGTGTAATCAAAAATGATTTAGTTTTGGTTTATACACACCCATCTGAACATTACATTTGGAAGTCTGTGATCGCAAGATTTTGCGAAAAAGTTTCAAATTATCCAATTATCCTTTTTATTTTTATTTTTTTTTAATTTTAATTTTAATTTTAATTTAATTTTTTTTAATTATAATTTTATTTTTTAATTTTAGTTTTGTTTTTTTAAATAAATTTTTTTTAATTGTAATTTTTTTTTTAAACTTTAATTTTTTTCGTAGATTTTCAATTTTTCAAACATAATTTATGGCTCAATTTAAAAAAGAGCTTTCTTTAAGTTTTTATTTGTGACTAAAAATACTGAATATTTTGAGAACTATTTATTGTTTTACATTGCGAGTTTAAATGTTGTTTTTATAATCTTTTATTTTAAAAAATAAAAGTTTGTTAATTTTCAGTTTTTAAACTTAATTCGCTAAGGCTCCATCAAAAAAAGGTCTGCTTGAATTTTTTTTTTAGTTCTGGCTAAAATACTGAATATTTTTTAACCATTTTTTTTTTAAATTTAAATTGCCAATAAAGCGGCTAAATTTTTTTAATCTTTACTTTTAAAAAATAAACTTTAATTTTTTTTAAGAGTTTATTATATTCCTATCTTCCTATCTATCTTAATTGTGTTAATACGAATCAAAACGATTTAGTGCAACAATGGGAAAAAAATACAACGAAAAATAAAATTTATTTTTTTTTAATTCTTATAATTTTTTTTAATATTTTATATAAAACCTATTCATTGTTTTATAATGATACAAATTTTCAATCATCGTTGGTTTGTAAATATTATAAAATTAACATTGCTCAAGAAAATATTTTGTATTTATTTGTTTTAAATTATGTATTTTTTTGTATTTGTATTACAAAAATTTAACGCATTACCTTTACAACAAAAATTGTTAACAAACCATTTGCAACGTAAGAAATTATTACTTAATTTTTTTCTTAAACTATGATACTGCATCATTAGTTTTAAAAATTTTTAGGCTTAGTTTTTTGTACCTTGTTCCCTTTAAAATTATTATTAAAATTTATGTTTTGCTTTATACACAAGTACGAATGATTTGATCAAAAACATATTTGTACTCTCTAAGAAAACCTCTAAAGTCACTGCTCTTAAAGAATTTCTTTTTTTCCTACTTGCATTGAAAAATGCCAACCCAATCCATTTCGATAGGCGGTCGACCATTTACACTTTTAGTGCTATCGAAAACTACCTTAATATTAGTTCAAGCATAAGAAACAATTTTAGCCCAGCATTGAAGCTGAATCATGACACTTATGAGAAAAACCCAATAGCAAACAAAGAACTAAACTACTTAAGCCCCAAGCCAACAACACAGACTACTAACTATACATAAAGTATACGTATACGTATACTTTATGAAATACAATCAACAAAAGTAAAAGTAATGCCACAGGTATTAGCAACACGTGCGATGCTTCACTTGTCAACACTATTGATGCTGCAAAGAAAACCCCTAACCAACACTGCTAACGTCCAGCATTTTGAGAGGGCAGACTTGTGCTGTCATTCATGCGGCTCATGTCGCAAACATTTTCCAAATGAAAATCTTTTGTTGTCACCGGTATTAATCCATTCGTAACCCAAAATGCTGTGCGTGACAAATTTCGATAAAAAGTTTGCCTGACCAAAACCCATTCTGTAAGGGGTGGAGGGCAGTATATATGGTCTTTGTGGGGGGTACGCTTGGCTGGCATTTAACACTTCGTTAAACTTACAAAAATGAAAAGCTCATGTTCGGAAAAAAAACAACCGACTCCAACAGAGTGTCTTGCCCCAGCATGCTCTATAAATATTTTAACACTTGCACACTAAAAATGTGCAATAAAATGCAACGAATTACAAACATATATGTATATGTATGTACATATGTATCTATGTTTAAGTATGTATATATATATGTGCAAGTTTAAAATGTAAACACACGCAAGCAGCAAGGAACAAGGAACATCCAGAAGCTATAAAAGTCAATAATACATTGAGAACCGAATGTGAACACTGACCAACGTCCCATTACGTGAGCTAATACAGTCTGGGCGTTATATACAGTGGCTGCCGAAATTATTCGAACAGCTCTAACTTTTTATTGTTTGCGTTCTGTGCATTTTTTTGTAGCAACTAAAATATCTATATAAAAGATAAAGTTTTGATAGACTCAACAAATCGCAAAAACTGAAAAAAATCTATTTTTGTTTTGTATTAAAAAATTTATAGCATTTATATTTATATAGATTTTGAGAAAAAAAAAAATCTATTTTTTTTTGTATTAAAAAATTTATAGCAACTAAATTCTATACATAAACATTTTTTTTTTTTTGATCGCCCCAACAAAATGCAAAAACCGATAATATTAAGACAACAAATTTTTCTTTAAAACGGATTTTGAGAAAAAGAAAAATCAATTTATTTTTGTATTAAAAAATTATAGTTACTTCAAAAAAATTTAAATAATTTTCATTTTCGTTTTCATTATTTGATTCCGTAGTTCTGATCGATTAGAACTGATGATATTTGCAATAAATATTTGTTTTCAATCTAAATTTTTATACCCTGTACCTATAGGTACAAAGGGTATACTAGATTTGTGCAATGTATGTAACGGACAGAAGGAGGCGTGGCAGACCCCAAGTCCTTTATACCAAAATGCTTATCATAACCTCGGGTAGCGATTGAGCCATGTCCGTCCGTCCGTCCGTCCGTACGAACGCCTAGATCTCGGAGACTCTTCCCCCGCTGTAGATTTTCGCGGTTTTTAGCCACATCGTTTAATATTTTCATTTGAAATTTAACAGAGCGATGCGTTGTGGATACATGCATCTATATGTAAAAAATGAATAAAATCGGACAAATACAGAAAAAGTTATAGTCAAAAATGTGCAAATTTCACCACCCCTTGCCAATAAACTGCGTCAATATTTGACTCTACGCAATTATGGCTACAAGTGACCTAGAATCACAATTTTTGGTAAGCTCATTCATGTGGCTCTAATGAACAAATCCACATCCAAATTTTATCGATGCAGTCCCCCCACCCCCCGCAATCGATTTACCGTGTTTTCTCCCACACCCCTTAACATATCAACTTGAAACTTACCCAATATAATTAAAATAGCTTCTTTGACGTAACTTTCGATTTTCATCAAAATCGGTACAAATTTACGGAACTTATAGGTGTAAATATCGTTTTGCACCAAAAAAAAATAAATTCCAATTGGAAAGTTCTTAGATGGAATATGCAGGAAAAATTTTTTTGACACAAAAGGTACAGGGTATTCCACTGTCGGGCACCGCCTCGACTGTACCACATTTTTTTGTTTTTGCATTATCTCAAAATGCTTATAATAGATTACACTAGTTAACAAATTTTAGGGTCATCGAGTAAACCTTCGTAAAAAAGTGTTTTTTTGAGTAATTTTGGGTTGAGAAAAACGAAAATGACATAATTTTTATTTTTTAAGCACCGTTTTCGAGATTTTTTCGTAAAACATGCTTTTGGGTACTTTTTTTTAGTTATTCGTCAATATCACTTGAATTTTGTATCGACATGAAAGACAATTTGATCGAAAGGTGTTGATGTGCTCTTTACAGTGATATATAATTATGTACAAATTAAGTAAAAATTATCGAAGTTACAGGCAACCAAAGTCGAAAAAAGTGTAAAGTAAAAAGTGTCTTTTATGTCGATACAAAATTTTGTTCACGAGATATTGAGGAATAACTGAAAAATGTTTTTTGAAAATATCTCGAAAACGGTGCTTAAGAAAAAAAAGGTTGCCATTTTACCCAAATTACCCTAAAAAAACACTTTTTTAGGAAGGATCATTTTCGTGTAAACTAGTGTAAACTATTCGAGTTCATTTTTGGTTTTAACACACTATTTTACGATATGATCAAAAATGTTGATTATATTTTTTGTACTGTAAGCTATAACTGAACTATAAGTATCCTGGAACGACTTGAAGCCAAAGAAATGTAACCGCTCCTTACTATACTTCAAGCGGCACATAGATTCAGAAGAAATCTTACGCCTTGGAACCTATTTTAATCACTTGGATACACCCCCTTGCTTACACCGCCTTCTTTCTGCATTCAGTCCTAAATAATCCAAGTTACAGATCATATACAATTAATCCCGATAAACGAATTATTTTCTATTGATTGTACAGATTATAAATAATAATAAAAAGCGCTTAAATAATAAATTAAAAATTTGAGCACTTTATTTTTATTAATTTTGAAAATATGTAACTAAAATCAATGTGTAATAACAATTTTATCATTTCGATAACTTTACTCAAAGTTTTATAGCATTAAAGCAAAATGTGTACACATACATTTTGTGCCGACTGTATGCCTGGGTCAGACTGTACCTCCAGAGTGAGTTAGAGTGAGTGAGTGTCTGCGTCTGTGGGGTAAGAGTGTTGGCTTGTCTGCTATTAAATTTCATAGCCTCGTTGTAACGAATTTAATGCCATTCAAGTAGCTTCCAACCAATCGAATATATATCGAATTGATAAAAGAAAAAAAAAAAAAAAGCAGAAATTATGTACAAGTTGGTTTGTACAGCAAAAGTAGCTCGTAAAGTTCCCTGAAGATACTACTATGTTACTACTGGCCATATAACGCAACATAACCTTCAATTAATGACTTAACTTCATTGCGGTTTCCACCTTGTTGGATTGGATGTCTTGGCAGTAATGACCAACAATTTATAAGGAAAAAAGGCAACAGACCCACATGATACCACATTTTAGAGTGTTATATATAGAAATTAGCTGCTATTAGACTAATGAGCATAATAACAACAACTAATAGCCAGGAGCTAATGGCCGCCAGGAGCAGCGCCCCGTTTATTAAACCAACATTGACTGCCAAAGGCGATTAACTGCAAAAGTGTTATAAATGTGGTGTAATTTGTATGTGAATAGTTTGAGGAAGCTCCTTTGTTTCGTATAAGAAATATAGTAAAGAGTATGAGTAGAGAGAAGAAAAATTAATAACGCTCAATAAGTCAAAACATGGGTTTGAGTGGGTTGGATTAGTAAGCGTTATCTTGGAATTTGGTGGTGGGTCTGAATAATTTTTCATTAATCGGTTGTACTCAAAACACAAGCTTACTATATTAGCTTAAGAGTGGAGTTGGTAAATCGATTTTAACTTGTCGAATTGGCTTTAGGCATGGCATAGGCATAGGATCGAAATCAAGTTGAGTTAAGCTTGCATCCATAGATGGGTCGTGTAAAATGGAAGGTCTTTGGAAAACTTCAACTTTTTACTGGGAAAGGCTTGGATGAAAAACTTTTGCGATGACTGTTTAGTAGGATATCCAAGAAGTAAAAACTTGTTTTATATGTTTGATTATAAAATCGTGACAAAATGTGCACGAAATTGTTGCCAGTTAATTTTTTTTTTAAATTAGCTCAGCAAATCTTTATTTCAGACTTATAATAATAGAATAATGATTATTTTAGACACAGGAAATAAGAATCTTCTAAATCGAAATAAACATATATATAAAATCCTATTACTCCTATGAAGAGCATAGGGCCACAATAAATTGTTTCGATCTCCGTCTGTCTGAGGCTAGTCCTTTGACTTGGAATGTAGTTCGTATAGAATCGATGTCTTTGATGAGCTGTCTTTTCGACGTACACGCTGGTAGTCCTCTTCTACGTGATCCTTGTGGGTTCCAGTCGATTGCTTTTCTGGTGATGTTGGAAGGAGGTTTTTCTCAGCGTGTGACCAATCCAATTACCAATAGGCGTTTGGCTGCATAATGTCCATAACCGTTCGTTGGCAATTACCTCAAGTCAACTTATTCTGAGCAGACGGCGGAGGCATCCGTTCACAAAAACTTAAAGGAGGTGTACGAGTCTGGCAGACGCGTTCCACGTTTCGCAAACGTAGAGCAAAATGGATTTGACATTCGAGTTGAAGGTTCTAATTTTTGTTCGGCGGGATAGTACTGCCCAGCTCCAGATATTTTTAAGAGCGCCAAATGCCTTGCCAGACTTTTTTACACGGTTTAGGATGTCAAATTGAAATAAGCCGCGGAAAAAATCTCAAATCATGATTTCGGGTTTTGAAGAATTTTGAAAAAAAAAAAATGTTCATTCAAACGCGGAGATCCAAAAATCTTAAAGGCAAGAATTTTCAAGATTAGAATATAACTGAATAATCCCTAAAACTGTAAACATAATCTCATTTTGGGATTTTTAACATTCTTGCAATAAAATTAAATCTTAATTTTGTTTTATGAGAATGCTGCTCTAATTTAATTCTTTTTTTTGTTAATTCTTTTTTTTGTTAAAGATTTTTTTTTGTTTTTGTTTGTTTTTTTGTTTTTTTTTTTTTTAATTTTTGGTCTTATTTATAAAATATTATATTTGTTATTGTTTTAGGTTTTGTTTAATATGCTGTATGCCAATAATAGTGATACGAGGACATATGCTCCAGTGGGAAATACGGGAAATGATAATGATAATAAATTTTAAATTCAGAATTTTTTAAAATTAACTCGAGACATTTATTTATTAATTTGAAAATTCATCCTACCATTTGTTTATAGTTTGATTGTTTTTTTTAACTTTAATTTTTTTAATTATAATCTTATTTCGTCACATATTACGAAACATTATTTTGTATTAAGAAATTTTTGGTCTAGCTTCTAGAATTAAAATCAATAATGCTAAAAATCTTAGTTTAAGATTGATTTTTTCAGTGATTCGATTTGGTGATTAAAGATTTTTATACCCTGTATGGTACAAAGGGTATATTAAGTTTGTGCAAGCCGAAAATGTATGTAACATACAGAAGGAGACATCGGAGACCCCCCCAAAGTTACCTTAAGTATGATCAGGGTGACTAGAGAAGACGATATACCGATGTCCGTCTGTCTGTCAGTCCGTCCGTAGATCCCTTTTTGTTTTATAGGAGACAGGTTTATTTTATTTTTTTTTTATCGGGGTTACGTCATATATCTCCCATAGAGGTGTTTCAGAGGACCTAGAAAAAAAACAAAACTTTTAGATGGATAATTCTATCTATAATGTTTATGAAGATATCGTACCAAATTTGGTTCTTGCAAGTCTTTTAGAGTTTCCCAGCACTGTACCAAATTTGATCAAAATCGGTTGACTATATCATATAGCCCCCATAGGACTAATCGGTTAAAAAATCGGTTTGTTTGGTGCAAAATTCGAATTTTTGTTGTTTGTTTTTAAAAGTATCGTAACCAAATTTGCCAAAAAACTATCTTTTGGAGTTCGTAAGCAATAAAGGGTTTGATTGCAATGTGGTGGTAAAGGGTATCCCAAAGTCGTCCGCGGCCGACTTTACGTATGCCATATTTTTCCTTTAAAACTGTCCTTAAATAATAATTCATATTGTTTCAACAAATCATTCATTACAATACACATTGTATTCTGCAAATGTTAGTTATCCGATAAATCAATGCCACTCTACGGTATGCTGCGCATTGCTGGGCACCTCTGATATGGGGGGCCATATAAAATCTTGATTTTTATGAATACGCAAGTACAGCAAGTACGAATTCAAATTTTATAAATAATCCTCCAAATTCATTTTAACAAATCAATGCCACTCTGCGGTATGTTCTGCATTGCCTCTGCTATGAAAGGCTTTATAAAAACCTAATTTTTATTAACATTGTTATCTTATTCTAAATCTAAATCCATTCTGCATTTTAGGCTTATTAACAGCGAGTACGAAGTCAAATTTCAAAAAATTCCGTCAAATTAATTAGTTATACTGATAAGCGTAATTACCCAGAAAAATCAGTGCCACTCTGCGGTATGTTGTGCATTGCTAGGCGCCTATGATATGGGGTACTAAGGCAATGATCATGCATTTCGAAAATACACTTGAATCGATCAATTGCTTATCAGTTTCGAAATTCGAAAATAGCTTTGGCTTTTAATTATCTCCCGCACACGTTACTCTCTGGAACAGATGCCGCCGCCTCTTAATTCGATGAATCGTCTAATGATCGGCATTATCACGAAAAACTCATTGTCACATGCTCTCAACTTAGTTGTCGGCGGTTTTTTAAATGTTTTCAGTGCTTCAGTTTGTCAGAGTCTGTTGTCTTGATAACGTTTTCTGGTCTTCTGGTCTTTCCCGCTTACACATCGTTCTTTATCTGCTCTTCTTTTGTGTTGTGTGCTTCTTTTACGTTTTGTGCGTCAAAATTTTTGGTCAAAAAAATAAAATATTTGAAAAAAAAAAATTAAAACCAATATAAATTAAAAAAAAAAAGTGCCGTTGCTTTCTTTAATATTTTACGCTTATGTCATTGCGTCTCGTAACGTGTTCAACGTAAACGTAAACGTCAACATAAACGTCTTACGTGCTCAAAAAAGTGCTTGGCTTGTATCTCGTTTTGTGGGTTGAGTTTACATACAGCTCAAAATATATATTTTTTAATAAAATATATATATACATATAAAAATTTGTAATATATATATTTTTTGTGTGTGTCTCTAGAAGTTTTATGTGAGTATTTTTGGTAGTTAGTTTGTAAGTTTATGTTATGTAGTTTTGATTAGCTATGTGTTACTATGTCTAATATTGCCAATATTTCAAAATCTATAAGTATTTTTGCTTAATTCTCAAAACTTAACTTGTTGTTTATATATTTGTTATCTGTCGCCTGTCAATATATAATCTATATAGAGAGCTTTCTAGTATGTTTGTGCATGTGTTTTATAATTTTTGCATTAAAGACTTGATTATGACCACACTAGACTACAAATTTTGTAGTTCATAAATCAAAGACTCTGTAAATAATTAGTCATAATTAGCCAGAGCTCTTAACTTGTTGCATGCCAAATTTTATGTGTGTGCTAGAAAGAGTGAAATGTATTTACCAACAAGCTTATTTACTGTTTGGCTGAAGCTCTAAAACATAATTACATTATTTACGACATAATTTTATAGGGCAATAGATTTTGCTAAGCAGTTTCGCAGCTTGTATGTAGATGATATTTATTTGCTGTAAACATGAAAATTTTAAAGTAACTTGTTAGATTTGTGGAAATGTGGCTTAAATTTAACAAAATTTGTTGGGTTGCAACTTGGAGAATACCCAATCGGTCGTTAAAGTTCGAAATATATATTCAGTCGTTCAAAGAATATCTCTCTAGGTGGCGCCACCAATATAAAGTCAATGAACAAAAAACGACTTCTGTGCTTCGAGATCTGCAAAAACCACAGTCAATCAGGGTGTCTGGATGTTTGACAATGTTTTTGATACATTTTTGGGGTAGCTGAAGTTGTATCCAAAGTGCCGAAAATCACGTCACGTCTGGGTTCTGACATAACCTCCAAAATACGTCGTTTAATGGGGTTTTTAGAGGCTATGTCAGCTACACTGCCTCTAAAATGCTCCTTACTAGCCCTAGAGCTTCTCAGCAAAACCAATTTTCGGAAGAAACTTAATTGTTTGGGTTCGTTTTAGTCGTCTTACTTCGTGCATCGAGATCCTATGGGTGCCCAAGAAGAATGCTCTTCTTCTGGCAAGAGCGTTAAACTCATTGAGCATGTGTTGCAAGTGTTCCTTCTCAATCGCATAGATGTAAGCATCTGTAATGTTTATTTTGCTCAGGTGTTCTCTGAGGGAATGATTGTACAATAGTAAGGATTTCTTGTGCATGTCCGAATTATAGGAACCTACGGTGTGCTTAGTCAGTTGTTCGCCAGTCTTAGTCTCGTCTGGATGTCTTCTGTTCTCGTGGTAGCTGTTTGATGGTCTACAGAAGGGCTCAAGCACTGTATTTGGTTCGCAGCTCTATTCCTCGCCAGTTTCTCCCCTACTTTGCTTACGGAGTTATTATAATGTTCTAGGATCCATTTGTCCGTTAGTTTCCAAACAAATGCATAGCAACTTGCGAAATTCACACCAGTTTGCCAACTAGTTGGTTATTATCGGTGTAGTTTTTTTTTCGATGAAGGAGAGGGGTTGGAACTTATTTTTCTCCATAGATTTTATTTTAAAATTTTTTTCTCATACGAAAACGAAAACCATGGGAGCATTGACCCCATTGATTCCATCTACGCCACTGGTTGTAGTAAAATTCTAAGAAGATAATCATTTCTAAGGCCGGTTCTGGGCGAAGGCAAGTGTTTCTTGCCAGAGGTGGAGAAATCACTTTTTGTGGCATCATCTGTTGGTCAGTCTAGGAACTTATTAAACGGAGTAGTTTATTGTAGTTCACTCTTTGAATAGGCCCTGAAAACTTGGTTTAAGGTAAGGTCCGATCTCAAGGCAATCTTTGTAAATCACGAGACTAGACGCTGGACAGAATTGTTATAACGCTGTTTGACTTTTTTTTTTTTTTTCGTGAGAGTCATCTTTGACTCTCGTGGTATGGAAGTGTTTTGACCGACTCTGTCACCTTTTTGCTTTAACCCTTTAATCTCTTAAGACAGATCTACATTGCACACGCAATCTTTAATGGTAATTTTCATGATTTTTGCTTCATCCTAACTTGCCATAGTCAACTATGACGTCATCTTCTAACGACGCGTCGTCACAATAAAACTTTAGCTGTTGCTGATTGGATTCGTCAGGTGTCTTAGCTAATCAAATCTACATTCTTCCAAGTGTGACATTTGTTGTCTATTCACAAAAGTCAAAAGATCTTGTAGGTCACTGTTAATGCCTCTAGAGAGCAACTATTATCGCCTTCTCCGCTTGATCTCTTATCTGATGACCCTGTGGGTGCGAATGCATTAATTTTCTTTGACACTTTAAAACTATAATCAAAGCAAACCCGTACAGGTCTATTAAAGCCGTATACACTGAATTTAACGTAATATTATAATTTTTCAATAGTTTGATATATGAATAAACTCTTAAGAAAAATGTTGTCTACAAATGCATTGATTCATTTATTTTTCTTTTTCTGAACTAATCTCTAATAATAAAAGTAAAGTCCTGTGTTACTAAGAAAACAAAAATTTCGTAACGTTTAAATTTGATTGAAACTTAATATTAATATATTACCAAGAAAAAAACCTATTAAAAAAAATTATTGGGCCCAAATACGTTCGATTTCTACACACTTTCTCATATGCTTAAAATTTTATTTGAATAACACTCTCAGACAAAAAAAAATAACAAAAATACTAAAATTTTGTAAGTAATGTATTTTAATATGTTAGAAAAAATGCGTTCCATTTCTACAAGAATAGGCAGATGCTTGAAATTTGAAGCTAATATAACTTTCAGAAAAAATGTTTCCTTCAAAATACCAAAAAATACAAAAACACTGAAATTTTTTATACACGATTCCTACAAAATACCGAAGAAAAAAATTATTATAAAAATTAAAAAAAAATCTAAATACCAATTATTGCGCCCAAATACGTTCGATTTATATTTAATGTCTCATATGCTCAAAATTTTATTTTAGTATAACTGTCAACATATTGTACGTAGTATATTTTAAAATGTTAGAAAAAATGCGTTCCATTTCTACAAGAATAGGCAGATGCTTGAAATTTGAAGCTAATGTAACTCTCAGAAAAAATGTTTCCTTCAAAATACCAAAAAATTAAAAAGACTGAAATTTTTGATAAAGAATTTAAAAAAATGTCAAAATGTATAAGTTTGTAAAAGAAGCACAAAAAATACAGTAGACTAACTCAAATTTTGTATACAAAATTAACTTAGAAAAAAGGTTTCCTTCAAAATACCAAAAAATACAAAAAGGCTGAAATTTTTTATACAGAATTTCAAAATGTGAAAGTTCGCCAAAGAATGCCAAAAATAGAAAAAAATACAGTATCAGTATTCAATACAAAATTTAAAAAAAATTCAAAATATTCATTTGTTAAAGAATAACAAAAATATATAAAAAAACCGAAATTTGGTATGTAGTATATTTCAAAAAGTAGGAATTTGTTGACCACAAATTCGTTCGATATCTACAAGAATACATGCTTGAAATTTCAAGTAACATACAAAAAAAATGATTTCATCAAAATAGCGAAAATTACCAAGGCACTGAAACCTTTTATACAAAATTTAAAAATTTCAAAATGTATAAATTTTAATCATTTTCTTTCCATAGAATTAAAAATTGAATTTGGAACATACAAATGTGTTTTGCCCAAATCCGTGCGATTTGGAACAGAGTCAATATTTAATTACTCTTATAATGTTTCTTGCTTCGAGTATTGCACATAACTTAAAAAAGGCTGCTCGAAAAAATTACCCTATACAAAATACTTGTAGTAGTTTTTTCTCAAGACGGTCTTTTTTTGGTATATTTCAGCTAACAAAATTGTCAGAGTTTGCACGAACAGAAGTTATAGTATATTAGAATTAATTTTATGTATTTATTCAAGAATTGTCCTGTAATTAGAAAAGATACATTAATATATTATTATACATAAGCACAAAAACTGAATGATTAATAATTTGTACTCAAGACTTACTGATTTACTAAAAGCATAGAAATCTCGAGTCCTGTAAGCGTCTACTTACATATTTATTATGTCCTTGCCTCTTCAACTAACTATTTCTGTAATTGCTTGTGCCCCATAAAATTCATCTTTATAGAGCTTTCTCTCAGCTTTCCTTTCCCCTACTCTACGCAGCTCCTTGAACATCTCGAATTACCTCTTAACTCAAGCTTCATTTTTGCTTGTTAGCAGTATTTGTCCTTTGTTTATTTGTCCTTCTTACTGTTGTCTTTATCTATTTTGCTCTTTGTTTGCTGCATTTATTGTGCATTTTTATTGTTTATCTTGAATATATTTCTATGTAAATATATCTGTATGTATATTCAATATTTTATGTACATGTTGTTGTTTTCATTCTTGTTTTTGTTATTTACGTTGTCGTTGTCTTTGTTATGCTGTTGACTTTTATAATATTAAGTATGCGCTCTGTATGCCTTGCATAAATCGGCTTGTTTTAACTTGTTACCACACACATGTACATACAAACAGTTGTACATTGTATACTATATATAGTAAACATATTGCAAGTCCAGTACACATGTTCATTTATGTTGTTGTTTTTTTTTTGTTGTTGTTTTTATGTTGCTTGTAGCTTAACTTGCTGCAATTTTGTTTACAACATGCTCTCTGACAGCGGAAACTAAGTGAAATTGATGATGCTTTCAATGATATGAAAACTGACATACCTTGAAACTGACTGGAATATAGAAAGCTAGAAGCCTGTTCTATATTTTAAGTGTTTTTCCATTCCATATGGTCTTTAAATTTTTTTTTTGTAGATGGAGAAAGATGGAGTTATAAGTAAGTTAAACTATCTACTAGTCTTTAAACCCGTAAGCAGCTTGAACGCAAATTGCGTCATCTTAATCATAACAAAATCATCTGGGTTTAGAAAAATGCTTCGTTCCTTCAAGAAAATTTTTGTGTAAATAAATTATGGGTATCGAATATATTGCGGAAAATCCAAACTGCTGCCACGACTTTCTAAGGTTTAATTAAATAAACTAAATTACATTCCTAGATGATTTTTAAGTCAACTAAAAAGTTAGTAGAACTAAAAAAAAACAAATTAAAATATACTAATATCTATTATTTTTAATAGGAGCGATACATTGTCTCCAATGTACAAAAATTCCCATCAAGTCCATAATTTTTCTCCGATTTTGAAAAACAACCACTCATTTTCTTCGTAATCGATCAAACTTTACGAGCCATGAAAAAAACTGTATAAATATTTTTTTTTTAAATTTTTAAATTTACGTTTTTTCAAAATTTTGCTGAAAACTACGAAAAATTTCATATGAATGGATAAATAACGACCAAACCGTAAATTTGACAAAAATATGTTCCAAGTATAACCGATAGGTAATTCAATTATCTACAGTTTGGTAAAAAATAATAAATATCAGTTTGGTACAACCAGAGATATTTGCTTTTAAGAGACGCACTTTTTTTTAATTGCGAAAAGTGTTTTTTTCGAAATATCTCAAAATCCGATCCATGAAACAATTTTCGACTTCATTTTCGGATACATTTTGATGTAAACTAGTGTAATTGAAAACTAAAAAAAATTATAACTAATACTAAAACAAAATTTTCAAAATTTTGTAAATTTGTATTTTTTTGAAAAATAACTTTTTTTGTAAATTTTTAAATTGAAAAATTTTGGAAAATTTGTAACAAAAAATTTTTGTTAGAATTAAAAATTTTATTAAATAAAAAATTAATTCATTCATTTTCGGATACATTCTGATGTAAACTAGTGTAATTGAAAACTAAAAAAAAATGTTAACTAATACTAAAACAAAATTTTAAAATTTTGTAAATTTGTATTTTTTTGAAAAATAACTTTTTTTGTAAATTTTTAAATTGAAAAATTTTGGCAAATTTGTAACAAAAAATTTTAGTTAAAATTAAAAAATTTATTAAATAAAAATTTAATGGAAAATTAAAAAAATTAAATTAAAACTCGAAAATGTTTCAAAATTTTGTAAATTAAAATTTGAATAATTGAAAACTAAAAAAAATTTTAATTAAAACAAAAAAAAAATTATCAAAATTTTGTAAGTACATATATATTTTATTTACAAATTTTTTGAAAATCACTTTTTTTTTTTTAAATTTTTAACTTAAAATTTTTTTGTTAATTTTTAACTTAAAATTTTTTGTAAATTTTTAATTTAAAAATTTTTGTAATTTTTTAACTTAAAAATTTTTGACAAATTTTTAAAAAATAGGTTTATTAAAATTCACAATTTTTAAAACAACATGAAAATTAAAAAATTGTTAAAAAAAATTAAATTAAAAAAAAAAACGTATTCAAATTTTTTAAGTACATTTTTTTTGTAAACACTTTACTTACTAAATTTAAATTTTTATTGTTAAAAATCTAACTTAGAAAATGTTGTTAGTAACAAAACGAACAATTTTATTCGGATTCGTTTTTTCGTGCTCCCAAATCTAAATAGAATTCGGTTTGAGTTGTGCATGATATTTTTTGGGTTGATTCAGAAAAAAAAAATAAAAATATGTATCAATAATTATTTAACTTGAAATTGAAATAAATAGATTCTAAGAATATAAAAGAATATTTAAAAAATTATTTTAGTACACATTTCAACCTATTTTGCCAATTCGTTTTAATTCCTCTTGCAACAAATCATTCGGTTTCAAACCACATAAAAAATTCGTTTTTGTGCAATTGGGAGCACCAAACAATCGGTTTCAAAGCGAATCTGAACAAATTGTTTATTAAAATAAGTTCGTTTTCTGGAGCACGGCAGATAAAATTTTTTTTATTAAAATAAAAAAATTCCTAAATTTTGTATCCTAACTTGTGAAAAAAGTGAAATAAAATCTTACGAATTTTTTTTTGTAAGTAAAGACATACGGGGGTGCCACAGAAAACCATTTCGTTGCAATTTCGTTGCCATTCCGATTCTTGGTGCCACAGACATGATTCGCAACGGTTTCAAAATCTTCGACAAAATTGCTTGAGATTTGATTAAATTCACCAATAAAAACTAATTTATTCAATGAAAGTATTACTTATTTGGAAAGTGTGTTTAACTTCTGAGTTTTCTGTACCTTTATGTTTTGACAAATTTAATGTTTTAATTCATGATTTTTATTTTTTCAAAATCTTTATTAAAATCTTTGGTACATTTGCCATTCTGTGTCAACGTGCAAAATCTTTTCGTTGCAAGGAGTTGCCACCTAGTTGCTGTACTAAATAATAATAATTCGAAGTGATTATTTTAGCATACTAATAGATGTTTTTGATGTTAAATGAAAGTTAAAAAATCGCTTTTTTTATTTTAACTAATTTGTCGTTATGAAGTGCGCCGAATTTAATGCATAATTGAATAAATAATTGCTATGCACCTTTTTCTCCTAAGGTGGCAATGTAGGGCTGTTAGGCAAGGTTTTGAATGTCAATAGTTTAGCAGTTAAGGTTTAAAATTAAAATATCAGTAGCGCAACCTAAGGAGAAAAAAGCCACAACAGCATATGATTTTAATAAATGAAGTAACATATTCAATAAATAAAAGCGTCGTTTTAAATAATTGGCGAGTGCATCGAAAATACTAAATCCATCTACTGCAAGGGCACAATTAGCATTACAATTTTCAATAGCATTTGCGTGTGTGTGTTTTGTATCCAAATTTCACTTCATTTGTTAAACGCAGTGCACAGCATACATAATTGTTGCAACCTTTGCTGGACTGTATGACAGCCTTGAAGCGATCTAGAGGTTCTTCGACACCTTCGCTCCACCTTTTCTTCGTCCATATGTGTGCGTGTGTTTTTTTAAGGCATCAATGGCTAGCAATCCTGCAAGTGGCATTTTAAAAATTATTTTCTATTTTCGTGCAAATTTGCAAATGTAAACAAACGAAATTTGCCATTCACTACGCTGAGGACAGCTGTTGACCCGTAGGGTTGCCATACAAACTCTTGTATTGGGCGGTACAAATATTCAAACTTTATTTAAATTTATTTTGTACAAATGGAAATTAAAATGATGCAAAATATGCTGACAATTATCGCTTAATGTAATAAAGAATAAACTTTATTGGATCACTGTTAATAAACATTTTTTTAAATGAGTGTCTAAATGTTCTAAAATAATTTTTGCAAAGTAGCAACCCTTTGCTGCCATTCTTGCAAAAGCGTAAACATTCGAAATTAATTGTTCGAAAAATGAAATCTTTGAGATTTTTGTGGCACCTTTTAACGATTTGGTTTCAAACCGTTGCCAAAAGCGTTAACGATTTCTGTGGCACCCCCGATAATTTGAGTTATTTAATTCTGTCTCTATCTTTACTCTTTTTCGCTTTAAGAAAAACGCTAGGAAAGATATTTAGTATGCTCATCATGCACTATAAAAGATAATTGAAATCATTCCGCTACTAAAAAAATATTCAAAAATTCCTGCACTGTGCTCATTGATATCACCTGTAAAGCTAAGTCGAATTTGAAAACGTTATCAAACCGCTCAAATCAATTTCGAGGGTAAGAAAAATTTGTCCAATACTCATGCGGCTGGGGATTGGACTTGAATGTCAATGCATATTCTTAGAGTGTGAACTTTAAAATTCGTTAAATAAAGAAGAATTAAATTGAAAAAGTTTTATTTTGAGCGCTTTGAAGCATTCCGGAATCTCCAATAGAATGTTTCGAAGTAGGTTTGTAATGGTTTTAGATGAATTTAAAATCGATTGCAAGGAGTTTGTTGTTCCAGTGCAGTTAATCCTACTTTGTGTAACAGTTGCCTGACTACCAGATGATGCTACGAATCCAAAATATTTTAGTTCTCTAACACCCCATTTAGTTTCTTCATTATTAGATAACGCTGATAAATTTGATGTTTGTGCAAATATATAACACAAAAATATTGTTATTTTAAGCTCCGCAATAAACTTATATGAACGTCTTCTAAAGATTGTTTTCTTCTCTCCCTTTGAACTTTAATATATTACCGGTGATGCTCCGACACAACTCTGTTTCCTGTCTACTCCCTTCTGGATAAAGGACAGTACGCAGCATCAAAAGAAACGTCAAGACAAAAAACTGAAATTTATCTTGCGTGCCATCTAGCGTAAAAGGTGGCGCCATCTAGCGTAAAGTACACAAAAAGAGTAGCGTAAATGCTGGCGCCATCTATCGTAAATATATTCTTTTTAAGCACAAGATATACATATTCTGTAGTTGTTTATAGTTTGTTCTATAAGGTAAATTTATGGTTTCGAAAAGAAGGTACACATCATATTAGCAATGACCTTTCGATATTTTTTTGTTGATAAGTTTTAAAAAACTTTTTCACAAAATCAACGTATTTTACTTGATTTAATAAAAATAAAAAAACATTACTTGAAGAACGAAAATAGTCTAGTAAATTGTCTAGTTGGACTGTAACTTAAGTGGAAATCCCAGGATCTGAGCTTATTGACTATTAATTCGAGAAAGTTGTTAAGTTTGACTGTATCTCTAATCATCATTTCAAGAGTTTAATTTTCTGACTGAACCACAATTTTCTTGCCCCACTTTGTTGCATTTCCTAAATGCATCTCCAAAAATGTTCAAACAGTTCATTGAACCCACTTCCATAGTTACCACCAACACTTGAACTTGCTTCACGATTTTCTTCAAACATTTCAAGTGTTTCAACTGCAGATTCATCTGCCTTTGCCACAAATGAGAGAGTTACTCTGTTATCCTTATCCACTTTGTTTTTGTTTTATATTCAGTAAATTGTAATGAAATTATAAGGCTTATGCTTTTGTAGAAATGTGAACTCAATTTTCCTTCTGGCCATTAACAAACAAAGCGCTTAAAATAATTTGCTGGAAAAAGTTAAGCTACAGCAGGTGAGTAAACTTGGCTTAAAACTTTTTGCACTTTTCCAGCTGCAAAAATATAATAAAACCTCAGCTATAATAATATCAAAAACATGAAATGTTGTTGCAAAAGTTGCATAATTGCTTTTGAGTTTTAAGCTGATTTGACTAGTTGCAACTTTGATGTGGCTTAATTAACTTTGCTAACAATTGAAATACTTGCACGCAGATTTATGTATGTATATCTCTTAATAATTAGTTCTTAGCTGTATATATTTATTAAACAAAAAAATTACTTTATTACATAAACAATTGTTTTTTATTTATTCATTTTAATTTTTAAAATATATATTATAAAGGTATAATAATAGCCGATTCAAAGTCATTCTCATTATTTTTTCAAAAAAACCCAGAACACCTCAATTTAAAATTTAAAAAAAAATAAATTTAAAACTCTTTCCACCTTTTTTTTATTTAAAGTTGTATGCTTATTCTTTAAAACTTTTCATTTATAACTTTTTTATTTAAACTTTTCGTCTAACGAAAATTCTATTCTTTTGGAATATATTTATTTTTTAACATTTTTTTAAAAAAAAAAATGATTTTTTAACAAAAAAAAAAATGATTTAAAAAAAAAAAAAATATTTTTTTTTAATTTTCAATGAATTTTTCCAATATTAAACATATTTAATTTTTTTTTTAATTTAATTTTGTTAGTAAAAAAAACAAAAAAAAATATTTTTTTTTATATCTTAATTTATATCTTAATTATAAAATTTATTTTTTTTATATCTTAATTTTTTTTGTCTTAATTTTTTTTTAATTATATTATTATTATATATTATTATTATTTTTTTTTTATTCCATATTTTTTTGAAACCATAATTTTTTTTAAAATCTTAATTTTTTTTTTAAACCTTATTTTTGTACCATTTTGTTTAACTATACTTTTTTTATTCCATATTTTTTTTTTGTTATATATAGCTAAATTGTTTTAAAAATCATTATTTATTTTTTAGAAAAACTTATTATATTTTTTATTGTTTTAAAAATTTTTATATTTTTATTTGCCTCATAAATGAAATTGCAAAGCAAATTTAAAATAGTCAAAATTCTAGAGAAAAAATACACAGGATAGAAAACAATTTATAACTTTTGAGAACTTAAAAAATGCCTCAAAATCGAATGATCTTAAAAGTAGCTTCTCGAAGTTGTACCCATTTACATATATATACATACTATACATAAGCAATCTGTTAGCTTTTGAAAATTGGCACAAATTACAGACGCTGCCCTTAAAGAAATATCAATGGGTTAGGCCTAAAATAAATTTAATTATATTTAGAGGGTAAACTCTTTGAGGGAAAACTAAGAGAGACTTTTGAAACAATTTGTCACGAAAGCAAAGTTGTTGTTAGTTTGTCATTTATCTTGTAGTCAATAAGACTAAGTACAATATCATTTCAAATTTAAATAGTCAACATCAATAAAAAAAGCAAAACAATGCGAAAACTTGTGCCAAGAAAGTAATTTGCTAAAATTGTCTAACAAAAAACTAAGAGAAATAGAGAGCGAGAAAAGGTCTCTCGAGTGTGGGAAAACTTACAACAAGTAAGGCATTTGAAAGGAAAAAAAGAAAACACATATTCGCTGATTTTCAATTAAGCTGTACAGATTTTCTTTTTGTTAACTACGGTTAGGGTATAGAATTTTGTGAGAAGTATTTCAAATTGCTGAAGAGCATTGTAACGCTGTAGTGAATGCCTTGAAGACATTTTTTTTTTTTTAAAAGAGAAGAGAAATGAAGATATAAAAATAAATTACACTGCCATAAATAGGGGCACTATCGATGGAAACTAATAAATATAGGACCTCTGAATTTAAGCAGAGATTCAAAAAGATTTGTGGTGATGACCTCCCAGGTGGGCCAAGATAAGTCAGCACTCCAGAAATATTTGACAAAGTCCATGGAATGTTCTTGGATGATATATTTACAAGCGTATTTGTTAGATGAAAATATATTGCATCAATATTTGGATGTACAGAAGATTTTTTCCGAAGAAATGCTGCCAATGGCTTAATGGGCATCACTCGTGATTGGGGAACCATTTTAAAGAAGTATTAGGTGATAATTGACCCTTATAAGTAGGAATTTGTAGCGCCGTTTCATATGTGCTGAAGAAATGGAACCCTCGCAAGACACCAAAGATCAAGAGGCAGTCGTAGCTTTATATTTCTTTTGAGAAATTGACATTGAAGAAGGTCAAGTCGGGTCTATCAGCCTACAAGGTAATGCCAAAGGTTCTTTATGAGGGCCATGGCATTACTAATGTTAATTACCTTTAATAAGGCAGTAAGATAACTGCGAAACGTTGTTCGGAGCTATTGGATCAAATCGATGATGGCTTAAGGAAAAAAAAAAACCGCATATGAGAAAAAACTAGAACTATAAAAAAAAAAAAAGAACTATAACTATCTATTAATATGATGCTTATCTGTAAAAGGAAAGTTTATTTCGAAAACCCTGACAAATTATAATTTTGGAAAAATATATTACAATATCAGCGTTAAAACTAAAAATTCTTATATTGAGTGCGAAATACTCGTTGAGAGCATTTCTTATTTAAATCATTCCAAAAATTTCTTAAATTAAGAAATCTTCTGTCTGGAAATAAAACAACTCATGAACTCATCACGAAATTTTAGATATTTTTCTCAGTGTAAGGAAAATGATAAAAATTAAATTTGAATTCCGCTGAATTACATTTTTTGCCTTAAAGACACAATTTATTTTTCCAAAAATATTTTCTGGTTAGTCCCATTTCTTTCTAAGGTTTCTAAAAGTTTTTTTCCATTAATCTAAAGATTCATGAAAATGTCTCAATTTTTATGAATTAAATTATCTATACAAAGTTCCAAGCACTGAATACTATGTAACGAAATCTATAGCAGTAGTTCCTATACATCTCAAGAACACTCCATTTTAGAGTATACAATATTCCGTAAAACCGCAGCAAAGACTTTCTCTATTTCTTTGGACAGACGCCAAACGTGCCAAAGACAAGCAAAGCAAATACAAAATCGAAAAAAAAAACTTAAATTAAATAAATAAATGAAATTCGTGTGCTTTCTAATCAATTAAATAAAACGAAACGAATCGCAAAAGTGAGCTTGACTGGAAGGGCAATAAAGAAATTACTTGCCGGGCTGTGCAAAGCTAAAACAACCCAAAGCGATTTACTCTGAGTGGATGGGTACTACGTGAAAGTCGGAAAGGGAAATACATACTCTATAGAGTTTTGGGGGTTGAGCTGCTGCAATTTTAATTACGCGCGGCGTCAAAGATAAACGCACGGCAAAGTTGTGACAATCAAGCCAAACACGCACACTCACACACACAAAAACGCGGCATTACTTCTACTGCTTGTTCACTCTTATGCTAGGTTTACACTGAGTCACAGAGCTGCAAAATTTAGCTAGACAGCGGCACAGTAAAGATGTGTTCAAGTGCGTGGAAAGCGTCACTTTAAAATTCAGGTCTTCGATTATACGAGGTCTTAGCTAGTTACTATGAAAAAACACATATTTTAAAGCCTTTTTAAACTATTTGATGATATATGTACATTTTTCCCATTTTTTTTTGTTAATAAAAACTCGTTCCGAATTCTGAAAATTCGATTTTGTGATGACGCACTTAATACATTTTATTGTGCCAGGTACTACCTTTGAATACAACCAAAAATGCGTTCAAACTCGAAATTAAAAAACTAGGCCGAATTTTTCTAGAAAGACATTTTTTTTACGCTATATAGGGTATTTTAAAAGCTACAATTGAAATCACACAATATTCAAGGTCGCGAAATTTTTTTTATTTTAAGGCCAATACGCAGTTCGAAATATTACGCACGGAATCACAAAACTTCTTATAAAAAAAAGTCCCATTTGGGATATCCCACTTGGGATTTTTTTTTTTATATTAAGTTTTTTCATTCCGTGCGAAATATTACGAACTGCGTATAGGCCTTCAATTCAAAATAATTCTTTGCTTACGAAATATTTTTCTTCTATTCGAATGTTTTGGTATACAGTGAAAATCTCTAAAAAAAGTCTGTTTAATTTGTTCGAGGACTAAAATTCCTTTGTATTATATTGTATATGAAGGCAAATTTTATTAGTCATACTAAAAAGTACAAAGGGTATAATAAGTTCGTGCAAATGTGTGCAACGGGCGGAAGGAGGCGTGGTAGACCCCATAAAGTATATAAAGTATATTCGCTGAGTCGATATAGCCATGTCTATCTGTCCATATGAAAAAAAGTATCTCAGAGACTATTAGAGCTATGGAGCTGAAATTGTACCAAAAGATGCGCATAATAGTCTGGCAGTTCAAATTTTTCGATTTATTTCGATATCTTTTGTGTTTCTTCGTAGGAGAATTTTTGTACTCTTTTTTTTATATATGTTTTTCACATGTTCAGCAATACGGAATTTGTGCACTTTATATTATGCTCCTATTTGGAATAAACGGGAACCTACAGTACAGGCCAAATGTTTGGATACCCCTTCAAAAATAGCGTTTTATCGAAAGCAAATCATTTTATCAATTTTTTCATGGTTCATGTTATGGCGAATTCACTTCTAGTGACTAGTTTCCATGTATTTATGACAAATTGGAACAATGGTATATTAAAAAACTAAGATAATATGAACTTAGGCGATTTGCTTGAAAATGGGCCATCATGCCGAAGCAACCCCAAACTATTACAGAACCACCATCGTGTTTGATATTTGCCTCGATACATTTGGATTTGAGCCGCTCATCTGTTTGACGACCAACGAACTGGCTTCGATTACATTCAAAATTGTGAAATTTTTACTCATCGGACCGTAACATATATTTTTATATACATATATCATATTTTTTTTGACACATTCCAATCGTTTTTGTTTATATATCTGCCATACCAAGGATTTTCTTTGCAATACTCCGTCCGATGATTCTTTTTGACCATATTCAAAGAAATTCGGCGCAGAATTCCGATTCACTTTGGCAGCGGATTCGGATCGGTGTGTCTTGCGGATAATTAACAAGTGGCTGTTATCTGTTTTGCATGTTTTTCTCGGCCGTCCACGTTCCGGTCGGTTCCTGTTACTGCCGGTTTTTAAGTATCTTTGCCACGTTTTCTGAACAACACTCTTTGAAACATTCAATATTTTGGCGATTTCGGTGTATGATGATAATGACAATTGACAATACAAAATTATTCTATGAGCATGAGTTTCCTTTAAATAGGCTAATAAATTTGCATTTGTATCAAAAAACAAAAATTTAAAAGCAATAGCATTTCATTTTGAAACATGATGACAAAGTCGAAAAAATTATATGTTTGTAGAGGTATCCATATTTTTGGCTTGTACTGCACATAAAGCGTGTTTTTTTTAGAGTTACACAGTTTAAATCATAATAAAATAAAGAAATATATTTTTAATATCAATGGATACAAAATTTTATGACATTAATGTTTAAATACGATTTCGGCCATGTGGCCGCCACGGCTGGCGCGTACAAGGCGCAATCTGTAACACCAATTTTCACAAACTTTCCGCAGCATTTGCGGCCGTATTTCGCCAATAACTCTTCGAATGTTGATCGTTTATCGACGTAGACAAGTGACAGTAATTTTCTGTGGATGCAATGGTGTTTCGACAAAATCTTTTAGATTATCCTCACTCCAAATGCGACAATTCTGCTTATTTACATACCCATTCACCAAAAATGGGCTTCATCGGAGAACAAAACTTTGAATAAGTTTGACGAACGGAACTATTTTTTTGATAAAAAATTTCAACAATTTGCAAGCGTTGCTCTGGTGTAAGTCCATCCATAATGAAATGTGTAACCAAACTCAACAAAAAGCAACTATCAGCTTTTAAATGGGTTGTCAGATAAACCAGTGTTGCCAACTGAAAGTTGTGAACCTCTAAAAAAAACACGCTGTATTAGTAAGACCACACCAAATTGCAAAAAATCTTCTCTAGTTTCAAACAAAAAGCAACTATCAGCTGTTAAATGGGTTGTCAGATAAACCAGTGTTGCCAACTCAAAGTTGTGAACCTCTAAAAAAAACACGCTGTATTAGTAAGACCACACCGAATTGCAAAAAATCTTCTCTAGTTTCAAACAAAAAGCAACTATCAGCTGTTAAATGGGTTGTCAGATAAACCAGTGTTGCCAACTGAAAGTTGTGAACCTCTAAATGAAACACGCTGTATTAGTAAGACCACACCAAATTGCAAAAAATCTTCTCTAGTTTCAAAGCTTTCATTGAAGGGAGCAACCTAAGCCTTCTTATCATAGGAAAAATAATTTTCGTTTATCCGCAACTTTTATAATGTAACATACATAGTGTACTCCAAATCCACTCATTTGGTGCATAAATAATTTTCAACACAATATCCATTTTTGTCAACTTTTTCTTTTTATGACAACATTTTGCTTGCATAGGCAAACGTCACATTGTCACACAGTTTAGGCCAGTGTAAACTTAGCATAACACTTGGCTGCGCTCTCATTCTGACACTTTACCGCGCTACCACTCTTAAGGCTTAGCTGCGCTCCCTTCTCTAACACTTAGCTGCGTTCCCACTTCGCTGTGCTCCCACTCTTACACTCGCTTACAATGGCAACTTAACTAATCCTTTTGCAACGACTTTGACAGTTGTCTTAGCTACGACAAAATCAACAGCAAAAACAATAATAACAATAATAATGTAGACTCCTGCTACTACATAATCAACTGCAACAACTTCATCATCATCTTTGTCAACTTCATCATGCGCAACAAAAACGTCATCATCGTCTTTGTCATAGACAGCAACAACTTGATTATCTTCAGCATTCCCTTTCTACTAGCTGACAATAAACAAAAGCAAACAACTACCAACATTATCGCACATCATTATCATTGTTATTCAAGGAGCAAGCTACGAAGCAAAGACACAGCTTAAAAACCAACTCGAGGCGCCCTCTTCAGACCCTACCTCTCTTATAAAGCTATCTATCTCTAACTGTGCCTCTCTCTGCATTATGTGCTTGTTGTTTGTTTTATTTCAGTTGTTGCTTTTGCTTTTGTTTTTATTTTTATTTCTATTTTTTTCTGTTTAGTTAGTTTTTATGAGCGTCATTATTTTCGCTTGCCATGACGCTAAGCATCTTAAGTGTGCCGCCATTTTGTGCATAGAGAGAGGCCCGGCAGTTTCGAAAACTTTTTCATGAATATGTCTGTGCTGGTTTATAATTCAACTTTGCTGTTAGTTTTGAAAACAACTTAATAATAAACATTGTCATTATTGTTGTTGGCGGCATAGTTGTTGCTGCTTTAATAAAATATTCGAGGAATATGGTTCACTTTGGTAATTGGTGTGAGTTTGGTAATTGTGGGAAAGTTTAGATATAGATAATACATAAGCTTAGAATATCTAGAGTATCATAATTAGGCAAAGATTTGTTTGGTTATTTGATGATGAGCGAGTTTTTGGTGTTGTGGTAGTATTGGCTGGTTGTAAATGGGCTGTAGAATTGTAGTTTAGAAGAGCGTATGAGCTTAAACTTAAACAAAATTTATGTGCTAATGATAACTAAGCTTTAAAGAGAACAAGTCGGCGTGGATCATAGCTATAGGTTATATAGTTTTTTTTTTGTTTTTTTTTTTTTTTTTAATTTTGTAGATACGTTATTTATTAAAAATTAGGAAAATTACTCAAATTAAAAATTATTATTCTTCAAAAATTTCCTTACTCCCAGAAACTTAAAGCGAAAATGCTTTCTTAATCTCAAAATGTCGGATGACTGGTGTTAATCTCATTCCTGGATCTGAATGCCTTTCTTTTTATAGATTTAAATAAGCTTTTATAATGTACACAGACTCACAAAAAACAAAAAAAAAAAAAACAAATAGATAGATAGATAGGTAGATAGAAGTTCAGACCATGTTGAATGCACAAACAAGCACAGCGTCAGGATTCTCACATGAATTTCAAATACCCTAGCTTTAGCCATTAGGATTTGTATTTTTCAAAATTGTTGTTATGTTGCATGGGGTGTTCGGAGTAAATTTTCTGAAAAATTAAATTTGCAGAATGTTTTAAGCATATATGCTTTAAAATCGAGAGAGAGGTTATATTTTATTTATCTTTCAGGAGACTAAGCAATCTTGATATAATAAATTTGGAAAATATTTTTTTTAATGTTTATTTTAAACTTAACGCGTTGCGGGTTAATTTAAAAAAACCTGTTTTTCGTTTTTATTTAATCGTGACTAAACTACTCAATATTTTTGAGCCAATTTTTTTTTAAATCTTAATTGGCAACAGGGGTATTTACAAAAAAAAAAAAAATGAAATTTTTTAATTTTTTTTAAGTATGTTCCTTAAATATGTCAATCACCTTTTTTTTAAACACGTGATTTTATACGTTCGTTATTTGGTGTGAATATAAATCAAATCAATATCATTTAGTGGGAACAATGTACAATGGGCCCGCGTAGCCAGATTTTGGCCAAAAGTCCCCCAGAAGAAAGTAAAAAAATTGACAAAATGACAATTTAATATGATTTAACACACATTAAGTTATCCTCTAAAAAAAGTTTTAATTTGTAATTAGTGGTTTTTAAGTTATTGGCAATCAAAGTTGACATTTTTTATTTTATGAGCTTTCGCAATAATTTACAGAAAAAAAAAAACCTGCATTTACCATGATACATGTAGCTACGAAATCTTAATTAACTTTATTATTTATAAATATAACTTCAGAGAAAAAATAAAATTGAGCTTAAAAACTTTTTGGTTTGAAATATATTCGAGTAGTTATAAAGATTTCGTTGGTTTTTTTTATCATTTGGCTACTTTGCTTCAAGAGTACCACCGATTACCACTCGCTATTTGATCGAACAAAATTTTATAAATTTCTTCACATGTTTTACAAGAAAATATAATGTAATAATTTTCGGGAATTGAATTTTGTATCTAAAAGTTGAATTTTAAAAAATTGACCCCCATGAAATTTTACTATATTTTTGATTTCTTAGTTGCCTAAAAGTATGCTTTAATAACCATATTTCCAAAAGTGGTACTAAAATGTAAAAAAATGTACAACTTGAAAATTTTTTTTAACATACTTACAAAGATGCAAAGTAAAAATTTAAATATGGATTTTTGAAATTTTTTTTCGACTATTAAAAGAGCATGCCAAAAGAAATTATAACTTCTAAAAACCAGATTGATTGGTGGTGTAGTTTTTCTGTTTGGGGCTATAACTCCAAAGCCATTCAATATTTTGGGTAAAGGCTATTTTTTTTAAAGTATGATATCTAACAGTTTTATTTTTAATTAAGTGAAAAATTTTTTTCGTTTTTTTTTTCAATCAAATTTAAAAAAAAGTATTATGCAAATGAGAAGGTTTTGGCCAAAATATGAAAATCTGGGCCTACAGTGCAATGTTTAAAAAAAATAAAACGAACATTTTTTAATTTTTTTTTAAAAAAATTTCTGAAAAAAAAAATTATTTTTGTAAAAAATTATAATACATTTTGATAATATTTAAAAGAATACATACTTCTTGTTTATGCGATGAAAAAAATTAATTTTTTTTTTTGGGTAAGTAAAAAATATTGACTTTGCTCAAAAAGGATTTTTTAATTATTTGCATTAAAATTGCACTATTTAATAAAAATATATGGGGTTGCATTCAATACATAAAATTAAAACAAATTAATCTTTCGCAATACAAGAAATTCTAAATAAATTTCAATTTAATTTTTTTTTTTAATTTTAAAATTTTCGAAAGCTATTTTATACTTTCAAAACGTATTCTTAATTAAAAAAGTTTTGATTAAAAATGATAAAATTTTGTAATTTATTTGTAACTTGGTGTTATTTTTCAAAGAAATTTTACCTTGTAAGGTTGACGGTGTGGTGTAACTTTGCAGACTCAAGTGTGAACACCCTTAAATTTTTAAAATGTTGAAATTTTAAATTTAATTAATGAAGAGGTTTTTATACCCTGTACCTATAGGTACAAAGGGTATACTAGATTTGTGCAATGTATGTAACGGACAGAAGGAGGCGTGGCAGACCCCAAGTCCTTTATACCAAAATGTTTATCATAACCTCGGGTAGCGATTGAGCCATGTCCGTCCGTCCGTCCGTCCGTCCGTCCGTCCGTCCGTCCGTCCGTCTGTCCGTCCGTATGAACGCCTAGATCTCGGAGACTATAAGAGCTAGAGATACGAAACTTTACCAGCTGGTGCGCATATTTCCTAAGCAGATGAAGTTTGTTGAATCATGTCAATATCTTCCCCCGTTCCCCCGCAGTAGAGTTTCGCGGTTTTTAACCACACCGTTTAGTATTTTCACCTGAAATTTAAAAGAGCGATGCGTTGTAGTTGCATGCATCTATGTGTAAAAAATGAACAAAATCGGACAAATACAACAGAAGTTATAGTCAAAATGTGCAAATTTCACCTCCGCTTGCCAATAAACTGCGTCAATATTTGACTCTACGCAATTATGGCTACAAGTGACCTAGAATCACAATTTTTGGTAAGCTCATTCATGTGGCTCTAATGAACAAATCCACATCCAAATTTTATCGATGCGGTCCCCCCACCCCCCGCAATCCATTTACCGTGTTTTCTCCCAAACCCCTGAACATACCAACTTGAAACTTACCCCGTATACTTTTAATAAATTCTTTGTTGTAACATTCGAGTTTCATCAAAATGGGTAAAAATTTAGGGAACTTATAGGTATAAATATCGATTTTCACCAAAAAAAAAAATAAATTCCAATTGGAAAGTTCTTAGATGGAATATGCAGGAAAAATTTTTTTGCACAAAAGGTACAGGGTATTCCACTGTCGGGCACCGCCTCGACTGTACCACATTTTTTTCAACTATTATTGTTTAGTTTCAGAACAGCAATAAGAAAATTACAATTGTTTTTCCAAAACAGACAAAACACCTGCTTGGAGGTGCAGATAAGGATCCTATCATCAAGCTAGGGAAGGAGGGCTAGCAACCTACCTACCTAAAACATTTCTTTGTACCGAATCGTCATTGACGCCCTATGCTCCAAATAGGAGTTAAAGGAACATGTATATATTTAAATATCATGGTAGTCGCCATCATTTATTTTGTATTGCTTAGTGTGACTGTATGCTGGTACTTATTTTTGCCATTAGTTGGCGCATTACTAGTCGCTAGATGGCGCTAGCAAATTATTACATATTTATACCCTGTACCGTATGGTACAAAGGGTATATTGCGTTTGTGCAAGCCGAAAATGTATGTAACGTACAGAAGGAGAAGTCGGAGACCCCCCAAAGTTACCTAAAGTATGATCAGAGTGACTAGAGAAGTCGATATACCCATGTCCGTCTGTCCGTATGAACGCCTAGATCTCAGAGATGGTAAGAGCTAGAGCAACCAAACTTTCAGATGAGATCCCTTATTAATCCATAGGAGACAAGTTTATTTTATTTTTTTGATATCGGGACTACATTATATAGCTCCCATAGGGGTGTTTCAGAGGACCTCGAAAAAAAGCAAAAGTTTTAGATGGATAATTCGTTTGCTTATGAAGATATCATAACCAAATTTGGCAACCGGAAGTTTTTTAGAAACCCCCAGCACTGTACCAAATTTTATCAAAATCGGTTGACTATATCATATAGGTCCCATAGGATCAATCGGTCGAAAATTTGTTTTTTGTACAAAATTCGTTGTGTTTCGTTTGTTTGTGAAGATATTGTAACCCAATTTGGCGTTAAGAAGTTTTTTAGAGTTCCCAAGCACTATACCAAACTTGATCAAAATCGGTTGACTATATCATATAGCTCCCATAGGACCAATCGGTCAAAAAATCGTGTTTTGTACAAAATTCGTTGTGTTTCTTTTATTTGTGAACATACCGTAACCACATTTGGCATTAAGAAGTTTTTTAGAGTTCCCAAGCATTATACCAAATTTGATCAAAATCGGTTGACTATATCATATAGCTCCCATAGGATCGATCGGTCGAAAATTTGTTTTTTGTACAAAATTCGTTGTGAATCGTTTGTTTGTGAAGATATTGTAACCAAATTTGGCATTAAGAAGTTTTTTAGAGTTCCCAAGCACTGTACCAAATTTGATAAAAATCGGTTGACTATATCATATAGCTCCCATAGGGCCAATCGTTCAAAAAAACGTTTTTTGCACAAAATTCGTTGTGTTTCGTTTATTTGGCAAAGAAATATCTTTTGCAGTTTGTAAGCAATATATCGGACTTGATTGCAATTTGGTGGTACAGGGTATCCCAAAGTCGTCCGCGCCCGACTTTAACGTACGCCATCTTTTTTACTTCAAAACGTTTAAACTCAGCAAGCTTTGAGAAAATTATGCTTTAGTCTAAAATCAAATTTTAGAATTGAAAAAAAAAATTTTAAATTGTAATGTTTTAAAATTGTGTGGCGTACAGATAACTTAATTAAAGTTATATTTCGGCTTATAATTGGCAAAATTTTTAATGTGTTAAACTTTCGGCAGTACCACGTGAAGTTGTAAATAAATATAAAAATTTCAAAAAAAAAAGAAATAGAATTTCGGAGGAGCTACAAACAAAATTTCTGCAGCAAAAAAAGTGAGTAGATACAAGTGAAGACGTATATTGCAGTGTAGCTGCTTGTTGTAGGGGGTAGTTTGGGTTGGTTTTTGGGTTGCCAGCATGACAGATTATCGCTGTGTGAAATTGGGTGTGGATTTGAACGGATCCGGGTCTTGGCAGCAGCAGCAGCAGCATTGTTGTAGTAGTAGCTGCTTGCTAGTTGCTTGTCATGTACATTGAGTGTTCTTAACAGTTATTGAAATTGCAGCAATTGAGTTCAGTGTGCTCCAAGCTATTTAATTGCTGCTGTGTTAGGGCTCCAGACATACCCTTCGAGATAGAAAGAAGTGTTCAGCACTCGTTTTGGCATTTTACCCGCCGCAGGTGTTGAAATCCACCAAAGGCTAGTATCAAGTTCTTTGCTGACCTGGTTGATAGTGGTGCATGGGTTTGGGCCTGGTGCTGGGCCCTGGGCAAGCAGCCAAGGGCCGCTTCGAGTGCTAACTAATTTCGTTGTCGTCTTTGGGGCGCTTTAGGTGAGCACTACTTGCAGTACTTTGATGGTTCTAGGTCTGTTGCACGGTGTCAGCAACATTTCTTCAATTGGTTTCGTTTGCGCCGTTTGCTTTCCTTTCCAGGACTAGAGCTTATAGTACTTTTTTTTTTGGGAATGGCTTTGGCATGCTTACGTTTATAAAGTTTGGCAAACGTGTGCCGCAGTTGTTGACTCTGTGCTGCCCAGTGCTTTCCTCTGGCGTGTTGTTAGCAGACGGAGGCACAATCAGACAGACGGATAAATAGACGTAGGATGCACAGACGTATAGACCAGGCAAGCAGTCCTGCATTGACTTGTTCTGTCATTTTATGCACTTGGCAGCGTTGCAGTTGCTCATATGATCTGCTTCACAGTTTTATGACAGTTGTGTTTTTTCTTTTTTTTTTTTGCTCCTTTATCTCTTATATCTTCTTTGTTTACTGTGTCCTCTTTCTGTTGCTGTTTAGTTTCTTGGCACTGCTTCGAAAAACTCATTTGTATATTGTAACATTAAGCATAATGTTTATGGAAGTTTATGGAAGAAATATGTAGAAAGCATTCGAGATGAAGAAACCCAATTTGTAGATTAACAGGAAATAGAACTGAGTGGAGCCAGAACTTGATAATTGAAATCTTGATATCAGTTTGTAATAATTTTTGAATATTTTTCTGGTAGGTGGCTGATTTCAATTGTGAATGAAATGTCTGCCTCAGAAAACTAAATTATTTCTTACTTCTTATCTTAAAGGCTAATCTCTGTGAACACATTTTTATAAATTTTCGGATCTCAAATTAGAATTTGTGGTTTTTTTCTACTTTGTGGGATCCGTAACATTGTTTCTTCTAGGTCATGTTAGGCATCACATAAGTACGCCAAGTATTCCAATACGCCCTTTGCTTCAAGATATATTGGAATTCACTTTTATTCGTGGGATCCTTAATATTGAACCTGCAAGGACATGTTAGGCATCGATGAAAAGGCATTGAAGTATGTATCACATAAATGCGCCAGCTATTCCAATACGACCCCTGGCTAAAAAGATATTTAAATTCGATTTTTATTTTGAATTTGTTAAATAACAATTGCCCCTCTAAGGCATAGCTAGGTGCTCCAGACTGTTCAATTTCCGTCTAGATTCCATGTCTGCAATGTTGTCCTTCTAGAGCGTCACACTTCTCTTTCATTCACACTGTAAAAAGTGTGACGCTCAGCTAAGTCAGGTCATGAGAGGCACCTGCAATGCTCATTAATTGAACCAGACCCCTGATAAGGAAGTTTGTGCGCATAGCAGCAAATTAAGTTATAGGGCCCGATAACGTCCAATCAGTAATTCTGAATTCTTCTGAATCTTGTTTGTTTTCCTAGTAGTTGCTCTTAGTAGCTTGTCAATGCTATTATGTTCCTAATTGGGGTTTCGCAGCAACGTCTCTCTGATTGACGCGTTACCTGCAAAATTCTTCTATGGGGAACGAAGCAAGAGAGGGATATGAAATTTGGTCGCGCTACCTCTTACTGAGTCACTGAGCTTCTTTTGTTCATACGGACGGGTTGAAGGCCAGACTGATAGACATGGCTTTATCGACTCGGTTGTTCATCCGAATCAGGAGTATATATCGGCGAAAATAAGTAAAGCTGGCCCCTTTTTTTGGTCGGCCACTTCGATTTTGATGATTTTTACATAAAATGCTCCTCCCAGGGGCGACTGACTAAATAGTCATAATCCTCTACAGAAAACCGCGCTTTGGCGCTGAAATAGCATAAATATGCGTACTTAGGCGTTGCACTTTGATACTTTTGCTCTAACGGACAGACGGACAGACAGATACGGCTATATATAGGGTCTACCACGTCCCCTTCTGCCCGTTACATATTTTGGAACGAATTTATTAAAACTTTGGTATTTTAACAATTCGTGAAAAAAAATTTCAAGTTGTTTTGAGATGGTAGTATGTTCTTCACTTACGTCTTTCGCCTCTAGCATTTCGCAGAGTCAACCTACTTCTACCTTCCATTATGTCAACAAAGATACAATGAACACTTACTCTAAGGGCGCAGTTCTTAACTCTTCAAGTTCGTCTCTTAGAAGTTCAATTGTCTTAACATTTTGGTTTTGGAAGAGCAACTATAGAACCGAAACATCGTGATTTATGGCAGGGTGTTTGTATAGTAGGATCTAAGTCTTGACCAACTAGCATTAAAATGAAGATTTAATTCCATTTTATATTAAATGATTTAATCGAATTTGTCAACTTAGCGGCTAAACATTTCAGGGCTTGCTTGGGACCCAGTTCTAAGTCTATACTCGAGTTTTCGTATTCGTGGGTATCACGAAGTTACCCCCTTGGCAATATGTGGCTGGTGCATTTGAGTGAACGTAATTTTTGGGCCTCCATTTACTATGGTTAGGTTAGGTTAGGTTGTAGTGGTTGCCTGTCCTGAAAACAGCACAGACGCACTTAGTCCTTAGTCTCCTTCTTGATAGGGAGGGGCATTGACGCACAAGGTGGAAAACGGTTTCCTCCTCCTCTTCGGATCCGCTGCCGCGGCAGAAATCTTTGAAGGGGGCATGCATTCTTTCGGCAGGCCTACCCATAAGACAATGTCCCGTAAGAATAGACACAGTGGTCGATAGGGATTTCAACGTGAACAACTTCCGAGTCTTGTTGCCGTCGATATTTACCCAGGTGAGTTTGAAATGCGACAAGAATCCTCATTGGCCCAGGCATTGCGGGCAATTGCCATATACTTTTGCTTAATGGCCAGTTTGACTGTGGCCAGGGGGAGTACCGATGTCTCTACCGCTGTAGACGGCCAGTTCGTCCACCACACAGTTTCCCGGTATGTCCCTTAGATAGCAAGGATAGCTGGTTTAGGACGAGTTGGCAAACATGCACGAGGTTAGAGTTGGCGTTGAAACCAGTGAGGGATTTTATTGCAGCTTGACTATCCGAGAAAATGGTAATGTCTTTCACCCTCCTGTAGTAATTTCGCCGTGTCCATTTACTATACCATAACGGCTTCTTTAACATCTTGCAAGCTACTGCAATACAAGTTATATTGTACCATGCCCAGTCTTTAGCTGGCTTTCTGAACCTGGCAGAGTTTCTTTCAACAATTACAAAAGCTCCTTTAATATCTCGTTTGGTATTACCAAAGCTGTTTATGTCGACTATTTGTACTACAAACCTCCTGAGTGATGTTTTTAAACACTTTTGTAAAAGAAAGTCTCAGTGCAATTTTTTTTGAAGCCTTCCCGTCACACTTTTCATCATGAAGCTGAAGAGGCATAAATTAGAACTCACACGCATTTAAAAGTACTGAAGATTTATCCCCCTATCTTTTGGTTGGTTCTTTTATAATAATAGCGGAGCGTAAAAATGTTAAAAGCTTATTACGTCAACTTAATAGTTCATTACCTGTCCAATATTAACTGCTTTCATCTAGACTTCTCGTCCTTTATGACTCTGATGCTGTCTCGTTGACATGTTAGGCAACATATTTAAGTTTCCTCTGTAACTTCTTTTATATTCAACTCCTTGGCAACAACAAACTGCATCCTTTTGTCCTCTTGACTTTAGCCAAAAGATATAAGTATTATTACGATCTGCATTTTCATAGTTTCCGTAGCTCTGCCTCATTAGCAGCCATTCAAAGCGGTAACCATAGAAATTATGTAAAGACTTTTTGACAAACGACGGCAGAACTTGCTTTGACATGCGATGCCGAACGACGAACAAGAACAAAAACAAATTGTAAAAAAAAAAAGAAATGGCGGCTGAAGCCAAGCAAGAGAAATTGTTACGTCTAAAAGCAGGTAAAAGAGAGTATAGTTATAATAGCGAAGAGAGAGTGAGTGAATAAGTGTGTGCATGTGTGTGCGTGTTATGCACTGCTTTGCCTGTAGCTTGCAAGTTGTCAACAGAGCGCCATGTAATTATTAAGTTGCACACACACACACACATGCACTCTCGCCCTCAGATATACATACACACTCTCACACTCACACTTGTCATTTTCTTACTATAATTTCTGTAGAAATTCCAATTGCACATGTGGGACTTTATATTGGTAGCGGCGTCGGCAGCGACGTCGACAGCAGCACTGGAAACCAATTAAAATGCTGCAATGGCGCTGATTATGCCACTGCCAGTAACAAATACAACGACAACAACAACGTCCACGTTGTTTTTGCCAGCATAAGAGTGTGTGTGTGTGTGGCTTAGTAGCAGTGGCGTAGATAGAGGGATTCTTTGAAGTAGAGTTGGGATACCATTGATAGTGCCATCACTCGATAGTTTTGACTTTAATAGTTGAAACTATCGATGCTATCGATAGTACTATCGAACAAAGTGAAATATCTGTGGACTTGTTTTTGTGGCAGAAGACCAACATGTCCACATTTCTAGGTTTTAGTTGGGTCCTTCTGTCCGAAAGTATAAGGCCACTTCTACTGAACATCCTGAACATCATAATTTTTTTAACGCAGACCTATTTTTCGGCGATGTTTTTATATCTTTTTGGGGTCGTTGAATTCGATTCCAAGGTTCAAAAAACTGCAGCATGTAAGGTTTCTGAGATAACCCTCGAAATTCCTCGTTATTTTGGATATATTATATCAATATATTGTTTTATTTTATTTATGAATGGTTTGTTTGTATTAAAAAAGAAGAATCTAGCCCTTGCCAAATCTGGGTCCATAAGACAGCCCCGCAGGTACAGTGGCTTATGTTCATATTGTGGCCGTAAACCATAGCTGGAAATTTAGCGGACAAGTCCAGAACATTTGTTTTTTTTTTTCTTTTTTTTTGCAGAATTTTTAAAATAAATTTTAATTGTATGTTAAAAACTTAATCATTCTTTGGCATCCTCTCCAAAAATTCTTTCTATGTCACTGTTTTGTGTTGTATATGCGTGTTTGTATGTTTTTCCGTATGTGTGTGTGAACAGATTGGTATGTGTCAACTAAGTGCAGTTAATTAGTGCGAAAATCACTTTAGTTGGCTTGGGGATTTTTCTTTTCCCTTTGGTTGCTTTTTCTTGTCGATTTTTCTAAAAGCTGCTTTATCGCTTTTCTTTTGAATTTTTTTTCGTACGTTTATTTTTTCGCCTTAATTGCTTAGGGATTTCACATGATTTTTTCGTTAGAGATTTCAGTTTTCATTATTTTTTTTAAGCATTTTCAAATTAGTTGTTGGCTTTTCCAATTTGTTGTCAGCAATATTTTCTGCTGATTTCATTTTACAAATTAATTTTCATGTGCAAAATGTTGACAAATTGAACTACTTTTAAAACCCATATCGCATTTATTATTAAATTGCAAGTGTCAGAGCTGAGTTTAGTCAAATGTAAATCTGATAGTTGTCATTTTGTGTAGATAAACAATTGCATGCATTGTGTGCTTGACATATGTTAATGAATTCTTAACATCAATGTTGTATACAAAATATGTAATTTTAAGTTACAATTCAGTCAACTTGACAAAAAAAATGCAAAAAAATTGTTGCATATGTAATAAAATATTTTTGAAAAATTTGCTGTCAGTTTGAAAAAGAAAAATTTTTCACTAGAAAATCTGTCAAAGTTATGATAAAGAAATATTTAATTATTAACCAAATTTTTTTCTGGTTTTGATAGATTTTTAATAAAAGCTTGTGAAATGTGTCATTGTTTTTATTTTTCTTGGCTACTACAGCAATTTAAGTTCTTTTAACCATTAAATAAATAAAATAAAAAAATTTTGAATACAGATGCATGATCTAAAAGTTTCTCTTCAAATGTTATATTTTATAATAAAACACCCGAAATGCTCAGCCGACTTTAAACGGCAGAGAAGTGAAATAAAACCTTGCCTTTCAATTAAGAAAAAATTAAACCGGAATGTCTTGGGGTCAAAGTTTCTAACTCTTTTATTCTTCAAGAATTATGTAATATGGACAGAAGAGACATTCACACTAATTGGCGTCACCTTATATGATTATTCTTGTTTAACGTACACTAAGTATATGCTTCGTCGAAACGACGACGACATATTTTAAATTATTCCCATTTGTTTCCTTAACACAATCTCAATTCTTCGTTTTTTTATTTGTTATATTACACCAACCACTAAGGACTATTTAGTCTATGTGTGACCCCCACAGAGGTCTACCGGTACAACCTATATTACACTAGCTTACAAATTTTTTTCCTTCCTTTCCTGTTTTTGGGCACTTTTTTCAGTTATTCCTCAATATCACGTGAACAAAATTTTGTATCGACATGAAAAAGATAAGATCGAAAGGTATTGATATGCTCTTTGCGGTTATATACTATATTTACAGATTAAGTAAAATTATTGAAGTTACAAGCAACCAAAGTCGAAAAAAGAGACATTTTCGACAATTTTTCAAAATTAAAAATTTTTTGGGTTGCATTCTATTAAGCTTTAAGCTGAAAGAAAATTCTTTTACGAACATTTTGAGTTTGAGATTTTTAAAATCGGGTAAGAACTGCAGATGCTATGGAACCATGTACGCAAGTTCCAATTATCACTCAATCACACTTTTGTTCGAAAAAAAAATTTTAGATTAGATCGAAAAGTATTGATGTGCTTTTTCCAGTGATATGTAAAATGTACAGATTAAGTAAAAATTATCGAAGTTACAGGAAACCAAAGTCGAAAATAGAGACATTTTCGACAATTTTTCAAAAAAAATTTTCGGTGTGCTTTTTAGTAACGAGAAATTTTTTTTTGAAAATTATGTTAAGCTTTAGGCTGAAAGGGAATTCTTTTACGAAGATTTCGAGTCTAAGATCTTTAAAATCGGGTAATAATTGTAGATGCTATGGAACCATGTACGGAAGTTCCAATATACAATCAACAACACTTTTGTATGAAAAAAAAATTTTTCACTCAAAGTTTTTTGTTTTCGTTCAGTTACGTCTTCACGAATTTCTATGTAGCAGTAGTCGTGATTTTTCGTTCTTGGTTCCATAACATCTACAGTTCCTATCCGATTTCGAAGATCTTAGACTCGAAATGTTTGTTAAGGAATTCCCTTTAAGCCTAAAGGCCTATACGCAGAATGCAAAAAAATTTCGCACGAAATGACAAAACCTTAAAGCTTAACATAATTTTCAAAAAGTTTTTCTGTACAAATTATATATCACTGTAAAGAGCACATCAATACCTTTCGATCTAATCGCTTTTGATGTCGATACAATTTTGTTCACGAGATATTAGCGAACAACTGAAATAAGTGCCCAAAAACATGTTTTTCGAAATAATCTCGAAAACGGTGCTTAAGAAAGAAAAGGTTGTCATTTTCGTGTTTCGCAACCCAAAATTACTCGCAAAAACACTTTTTTACTTAGGTGCATTTTTCGTGTAAACTAGTGTTATTGAAATAAGATTCGAAAGCGCAGATAATTTTTTTTTGTATTATTTAATTTAAAAAAAGTTTCGTTTCGTTGTATGTTTTAAATTACATACTGAATTGGTTTTGAGCAGTGCTTAATCTCAAGTTATTATCAGCTTGTTTGTCACATAAAATAAAAGTTCTATAAGCATAGTTCGGACTTAGTTTAACTTTTGTTTCGAAAAAGAAACTTAATAATTTCACAAAGTTTATCTTGAAACCTTACGTTTTCTAAACTTTCAAAATACGCCCAAGAACTAAACGTGAGTACCAGCCAAACGAACCCCTGAACCAGAACATAACCTTTGGCTGTTCGTTCTGCTGCTCCCCTGTTTATTGCCCATGTCAACTTCAACTCCCAAGTCAAGTCCTAAACAGCATTGCGACAAAGCGCATACTGTTCAGCTTTTGGCATTACATTCCCGCATTCCCAGGACGCACATGGCATGAACACAGGAAGCGAAAACACACACCAGATAAATGCTAGAAATATTTTTTCAACCAAAGCGACAGCCATATTGAGTAGACATTTTGCCCACTCTCTTAACTCGTAGGAGCAGCGAAGAAGAGTTGAGATACAAACGATTCAGTCAAGAGACAAAACGCAAAAATTATGCGACAGTAGGAAGCAAAAGTTTATGCCCGAGACCAGTCGCAGTTATTATTGTTGTTGTTGTTGTTGATGATGCCCAGTCGAAAACACAAAGGAGCAAAGGAATCAACAGCCAAGTGCATTCATTGTCTTTGGACTGCACTCACAAACACACGCACATATACACACACACACACACTCACTCCGGTTGACTTGAATCTTGAATAACTGAATGTTGTTATGTGTCGCGCCCTGCCCTTATCTGCAGCTTGTCTTCTCGCTACGACTTAACCCCCCAAGGAGCGCACACAAAACAGGAAGTACGCATTTCCTGCACTCGAAAATAGCATCAACAGAGCAACTGAAGACATCAGCGCATATTGAGTTTTGGGTCTAGTATTGGAAGGAGATTGGAGTCAGAAGCGGGGGTCTTTACAGTGCTCTGCAAATGTCGCGCGACATTCACAAACAACTTCTGACACAAAAGTGCTGAAAATTGTTTTTCTTGCAATGTCTCGGCGCAACGCCAGAATTAATTGAAAACTAGTGGGCCGATTGCAATTGGGGGTCGTTCCGACGAAAGTATACTCTGTAGCCGCTCCAATTTTTACGTTTTTGAAAAAAAGTCTTATTTTTGGTGCTAGGCTACAATAATCTACGTGAAAAGGTTTGGGTCGGTACTTGGAACTGGAAGCAATCTTTATACGTCAAAAAAATCACCACATGTCAAAAAACGACTATGAGACTTCGGATAGCTTTTGAAAGCTCCTTTCACTTTTCCTAAGAAGTACAACAAATTTTAGTCCACTTGAGTCCATATTGCAAATTAAGATGACCAGAGCTAGAGAGATAATTTTTAGTGGTGCTCGGCCTTATCTAATATAGAGCGTGTCTTCTAATACAAGGCGGTTCAAATGTAAAACCTCCACAGGTTGAGTAATATAGTCACTGAAAAAAACCGACATTCGGAACCAAAGTCAGACCATATTACCCTTATGTTTTTGGAGTCGCTGAATACGAATGGGAGGTCCAAATAAAACCCAGCACGTCAGGGTTCTGACATACTAATTTTTTTTTTGAGATGGGTTGTCCTGCGAAGTTTTTTATATGTTTTTGGAGTCGCTAAATCCGAATCGCACGTAAAAAACACCTGCACGCCAGGTTTCTGAGACAGTCTCCAAAATGCATCGTTTTATAGGGGCTGCTTTGAGGTTATGTTGAAATCCTGTGGCTTTTTTGACCTCCAATTCGAACTCAGCGAGCTCAAAGTATAAAAAAAATATGGTCTGACCTCTAGATTCGAAAGCGATGATTTTTATATGTTTTTGGTGTCGCTAAATCTGAATCGGAGGTAAAAAAACCCAGCACGCCAGGTTTCTGAGACAGTCTCCAAAATGCATCGTTCTATAGGGCTTTTGAGGTGGCTTTTTCGACCTCCAATTCGAACTCAGCGAGCTCAAAGTGAACAAAAAATATGGCCTGACCTCTAGATTCGAAAGTCCGTATTTTTTGGTTTGGCCTATAGTTAAAAAAACATGCCTGGGCGTTTTTCCACATTCTACGCTCATAGGTTTGGGAAAGAACAGTGAAAACACTTGCGAGGGGACTGGGGATAGGTATCTTTTACTAAACTGACTTCAGATTATCGATTAGGCTGTTTTTTGGGTTTCTTCTTCATGCCTTACTACTATTGAACGCCCCTTCTCCTTGTGGAGCATAGGGCACCTACAACATATCTAAATCTTACTCTATTGGGCATCACAACAAATTTCATTCCAGGAGTAATTTGCGGCGTTAAACTCAGCGTCAATGGTTCTCCCCAGGACTTCGAGACCCCTGAGGTTTCCAGCGTAGTGCTTGTTTCGCAACTTAGTTCGCAGGCTTTCGAAGCGTGTGCCCGATCCAACGCCATTTACGGCGCCTAATCTCAACGCCATTTGTTGACTTGTCCAGAGAGCTTCATTACTTATTCGCTCGGGCCATCTTATCTTTAGTATTTATAAATTCATGCCTTAGTGGTCTCGAACTCTAGAAGCTCTCAACCGATAAGATCCTGTGACACAAGTTCAGAAAACAAGAAAGGTGCACAAGGCTGAATCGATTTCTTTTGTCGTGCTTTCTGGGGCGGTACTTCTAGGAGTCGCACCAATCCTAACTGGCAGTTACCAACAAAACTTTTTTGCAGTAACAAATGTATCCCATTTGAATACAGTGTATAATGACAACGAGCTGCAGTAGATAGTGTGTCAACCAAGGAACGACTACTACTACTACCCACTGAAGTGCCTGGTGCCTGCTGTCTGTTGACTTTGATCTTGACGCGGTCGAAAGTTGTCGCCACCAACGCATACATCTTTTCGTGCAAATTTTTTTCTTGCGTTTTTGACCTCTGTCCCTGAACTTGCTTGCCAAATTCCATTTTCATCACAATGAGTGCCAGCAGAGCAGGGAGTTTGTCCTTTACACACATACAGACACACTCGCACACCCCACAAATGAGTTCCGTGTCAGAAGTTGACCCTGCCGAGATTAAGTGGGCGTTTAATTTGCTGACTGGCTGGGACTGCTCTGCCGCCGCCTCAGCCAAATTGCGTTAATGTAATCCCTACATGGCATATGCTTACGTGTTCCTTTTTTTTTATTCCGTCAGGAGTTTTAGTTTTTTGCTAGCCTGTCCTTGGGCTGAAGCTTTTGTTTTTTCTATTCTCTTTCTTTGGGGGTGCGTGCTGCTTTTTGCTGGTAATATTGTCCTTGAGCTTTGACTGGGCGCTGATCTCTGTGCGCTTTTTTAACTTAATCAAGAACTTAAATAACAAGTCGCCATGCGTGACGTATTTTGGGCATTATTAAGCAAGTGTTTTGGATTTATGAAGTTCTTGGCAGTATGACGAGGGAAGAGGGTTGAATAACTCTCGAAATCATTGCATCCAGCACTCCAACGCCTCATAACTGACATTTTTATTTTTTTGCCAACATTTCATATCTCTTTGACAATCTACTCATATCTACACCATTCCACTTATTTCTGCGTCTGCCAACACCTTTGGCAACTCATCAACATAATCAAAATCCCAGCCAAATACACACACAGCATGCGTTGACCCAGCAGGAGTTCAGGGGCGGTAGACAATGACGGCATCTATACCATCCATAAAGTAGCCGCATTTGCGACGCTCTTATTGCGGCTGCACTTGCAGCGGCATGGAAAAGTTCCATGCTCCAAAGCCAAGTTAACCAGCATCCAACAAAAACAACAACAACGACAAACAAAGAGCTTGGCTGGCTGGCCATACAAAAGGCAAAAAGGCTTTCATTGCGAGCCTTGGTAGAAGTAAATACATATAGATAGACTCCCTGATATACATGACGGCTGCCAAAGGCAACATCATCATCAGCACACGCATAGAAGAAGGCGACACATTTGGACGCACTCAAAGTAACAGCAACAACAACAAAACAAGGCGTACAACAACAATGGCTAAAACAGTGACGTAGTTAGCAGGAGGACTTTGGGCTTAACCCCCATCCAAGTCAAGAAAAAGTTAGTACAGTAAACGAAGAGTTTCATGTGGAAAAAAAATACTTAATGGATGAAACTTTTAGGGATCGTTAGGGACCTTGTTCTAAGTCTAAAACCGAGTTTTCGTATTTTTGGGTAGGGGGGCGTGGTACCGCCCCCTGACAATGTATGGTTTTTGCATGATTTCTTTTTTTCTAACAAACTTAGAGTCATAATTTAAAGGTCGAAATTGTTGCGGAAAAGCTCCGAACTGCTCTCCATAGCTCAAATCAAGTTATAATAACTGAAAAGTTTTGAGATTAATCCGGCATGATTCGGGTTCCGGTTGAAACTAGTCCATTCCAAATTCTATAATTCGAGACTGTTTTTCGACGCGAATTTGAATCATTTTTATTCCGATTTGCAGCTAAATGCTTATCTCGCCGAGATTGTTACAAGATAAAAGTAAGGATCATAAAACAAAGGGAAATATTTGGGCTTCGAATGATGTGAAAAAAAATTGGGTGATATGCATCATCATCATTGACGAGACAACCCTGGTCGGGTCTTTGCCTGTTGTAGTTTTCGACTCCATTCGTTGCGATCTCGGGCTTGTGTTTTCCAACATCTCAGTCCTAAGTCCTTCGCATCTTGATCGACACCATCCAACTATCTCAACTTAGGTCGACCACTTCTTCGTTTACCTGCACACTGTCCAAGCATTATTCGTTTTGGAGGATATCTGTCGTTTGCTCTAATTAGGTGGCCAGCCCATCGTAATCGTTTTATTTTAATGAACGTTATTATATCGGAATCATACGTTCAAATACTTGAAGTTTGTTGCGTGGTGAATTTGGTTCGTGGGTTGTCGCAAAATCGGGCGCGAAGGACTTTGGATACCCTGTACCACCACATTACAATCAAATCCGATATATTGCTTAAGAACTCCAAAAGATATTTATTTTATTACGATATTTTTATAAACAAGCAAAAAACAGACGAATTTTGCATCAAAAACAGTTTGTTGACCGATCGGTCCTATAGGGGCTATATCCTTACTTCTTATTTCTCGTATGTGAGATGACACCATAAACGTTTACGCGCGATGTCAAGGCTATAACTATCGCTACTTTAATAATCGATAAAATTGCTAGACTTAAAGAAAATGCTTCTCATAACAGCCCCCTTTTGCAAGTAGCTATCTACGTCACTGTTAGAAGGCTGCAACCCGGAAGAGGAGCTACATGAACCACAAAAGTAAAGTTCTTCTGCGTACTACTCTTGCTGGTCGCGTAAACTTAATGGAGTTCGGCAAAAGGCCACAACAGAAAGAGCTTTTGGCCAACAGCTCGACATTGAAGCTGACGTTGACGTCAACGTTGTTAGCGGTTACGACTACGTCACAAGTTGTCCTTCCCTGTTGTTGTTGTTGTTGTTATTGTGCTTGTTGTTGTTGCTAGTGGTTGTTGCAACATGGATTTTCGTTCCATTCGCATTGTAACTACCCACTACTTTATGGCTTACCACATGTGCAGTTTGTAATCTGTCGGCGTTATTGCTAGGCTCTCTGAGTGCATTTTGGTCTGCAATTGTAAATGTCTGTGTGTATCTATGTGAGCAAGTGCTTTGAAGCTGCCATTGAGTTGAGTGTATCTGTATCTGTAGTTTTGGTTTTATCAAAATTAAGCTTGTGCTTCTTAGAAATTTGATCGTAATCAATTTTAAAGCCACAAAATGCAGCTTAGCCTTACTTATCAGATTTCAAAACATTTTGTTAAATTGGTTTTAAGTTACCTTGTAGTTAGTTTTAAGAATTGATTTTTCAAGATTTCATTTTAATTGTTTCATCTTTTCTCATTGCAGGTAAGTGCGGACAGGTTTTTTAATTTTGAAAGAAATGTGTAAGTGCACTTTTTTTTTTTTTACTTCTGAATGTTTAGTTTGAACTCATAATAAAATAGTATTAAATTATTGAATAGTTTTAAATCTAAACAGTGTCCTTTGGTTCGAGGGTATGACTGTTTGGTGATAGAAAGAAAAAAGATCTGAATCGATTAAATTGTAGATTTTAGTAAAATTTAACAATATACTTAGAAAATAAAATGATAGATATCAATACACAAAAGGCTGGTTCAAGTTGTGGTATCACACATACTACCTGGCAATCATACATTGCTTGAGTAACTCGTACTGACTCGCTCTTCGTCTCACTCCTTCTTTATTTATCCAAATTAGTGACCGATTTTACCGGGTAATTCGGTCACTGTGGTAGTTGTAGCATCCGATCCCAATGCAGGCATCTGAAAAAATTTACAGATGGCTGACATACCTAAATATGGTTCTTTCTCCTCCTGAAACCTTCACTTTATTCCACTCTCATTAAAAATTTTCAGTTAGTGTATGTATTAAGAATACCACGTTCTTGTATATTTACAATACGACTCCCAGCTGGATATCCACCTATGTTGCTTCTCTCATCCTGTCCCTCATGGGATTTTTTTTTTTTTTACGCAATCAATCCATAAAATGTGCAAATGCTAACTCCAGTTTTGGTATCTTGTTCCGAATCACTAAACATTAACTTCGAGTTAGGTGTTCCAGTCGTATTTGGGTGTGGAAGTTTAACCAAACGTTTAAGGTTTTCAGTAGCTTTCTTCCCTGTTTCTGTTGTAAAAATTGCAATCTTTGTTTTTAGCAGACGCCTCAACGTCAGCCATATCTCATGATGCAATAAATTTACAAGGTGCCGCAAATAAAATGCGCTTTTTTGGCTGCGTTGGAAACTGGTTCAACTTTCGTATGGTAGCTATGTGAAATAGTGAACCAATTTTGATCAAACTTTACACAAATGTTAAGTCTGACATAAATTTGGCTACGATATTTTTAAAAAATAAAAAAAAAGTTTATATAAATATTATTTTTGTGTTTAAAGTTAATCTACATATTTGTGTAAAGTTTGATCGAAATTGGTACACTATATCATATAGCTATCATGCAAAATTGAGCCTGTGCTCTCTAGATTTGCGTGACCCAAAAGCTGAGAGTGTCCTTCTTGTTTTTGGGGTCTCAAAATGACTGTATGGTTGACTGAATGTAATCCAGGAATAAAAGAGCATCGCAGTTTTTTCATTTTTTTTATACTTTTTTTAATTTTAGTCGAAAGGGTTGAAATTAGAAGATATTCTTGATAGTGCTTACGCAACAGCTTGGTACGAACAACTCATAATATCTTAAACGAATGTAAAAATCTAAATGATTACACTAGTTTACAAATTTAAGGGTCATCGAGTTAACCTGCTTAAAAAAGTGTTTTTGAAGGTAATTTTGGGTTGAGAAACACTCAAAGTTTTTCGTTTGTACACGTATTCACGATTTTGTATGCAGCAGTAGTCGTGATTTTTCGAAAATTTTTCATTTTTAAAAATGACTTTTTTTCGACTTTGGTTGCTTGTAACTTCAATAACACTGGTCGACAAAAAAACAACTTTTGTGTGTAACATGAAAACTTTTATCTAGATATGTTAAGGACAAGGAGAAAGATAAAAGAAATACAATTAGGATGCTTCAAATACGAATAGTTTTTTGTAATCTGATATTATATACATTTAGAAAATTGCAGATTTTGCGACGAAAATAAGTTATTTTATCATATTACAGCATTAATTTAATTAAAGCTTTATGATTTTCTTTTGTATTTTGCTTCAGGGATATCTCGTTGTAATATCTTGTATCACTTGCCCTGGTATCGTTTTTCCATGGTAGATATGTCTTGGTGGAATCTTTCACCATGCTCATAGCTGACGGCGCCCAAATTTTCAGGAAAGAAGTCTAAATGTGAATGGAGGAAGTGTATTTTCGAAGACATATTACATCCCAAAGCCTTATAAGCAGATAGCAGCTCCGCGACAATAGTTTTATAGTGATTCCTAAAAAATTGGCAGATACTTTCATAAAAGATTCCCAAGCAGATTTTCCCAAATCACTGAGCTTTTCTTTAAATATGTCGTCTTTCATCAATTGTCTGATTTGTGGGCCAACAAAGATGCCCTCTTTAATTTTTGGCTCACTCAGTTTAGGAAACTTTTCTTTCAAAAATAAAAAGCCGTCACCACTCCTGTCCATAGCTTTCACCAAGTTTTTCATGAGTTAAAGTTTTATATGTAAAGGTGGTAAAAATACATTATCAGGCTGCACCAATGGAGGATTTTTTTTTTTTTCCATGGCTACGAAGACTCTTAGAACTGGATACTTAATATATCTCGAAAGAAGCTCAATATGCAGAAACATATAAGGTTTGTAGAATTGTGTTAGATATCTTCCGCTTTCGGTTTCTTGCTTCCCAGCAACGGCGAGATAATTTTAGAACGACCTCGTTTTGTACCCTTATATGTTCTTTGGTTTAATGTGACAGTTGTCAATTTGTTTGGAAAATTAAATTTATTTTTATATTTATTATGAGACGTCTACTCCTATTCATAAAAATTCTATTGAGGTTTACCATATTGTATTTTACAAAATCATCGGCAATTATTATTCAACAAGCCAGTTACATACAGAAAGCAAAGAACACGCGAAAATTTGTAACTTATGACGTCACTCGCTAATTCTTATACGAATAACGAACGTGCAGCATGCGCCTGGGCTAATCTCACAAAGTCGCTGGCCAGTTCCAGCTGGAGATCCTGTTTTCTTGTGGGAAGCAGCAACGTTCTATTCAAGATGTCCTTTACATCCATATCACGCAATTTCGGTTATCACAAGTTGATAGCCATCGATTAGTAGCGCTTTTCTTTAAGTGTGTTGGCAGTGCCATCTTCTAATCTACTCCGAAAATTTCTACAAAGGCATTGCCGCTTGGCGGAACTAGCGTTGATAAAAAAAAGTATAAGTAAAGATAGTAAAAAATCATATTAGTCGATGAAGAGTTGGCTACCAGTGTTAATATTCGAAAAAAATAGTAAGAGACTATGCTGCACTCAAGACACCCCCATCAGGAAAAAATTTCTTTCGCTTATTCTATTTCAAGGCAAAAGAGAAAAAAAATTGAAATATTTTCCTATAGCAATTAATTGGCTTCATAGCTCGTTTTAAAATAGAACCAGTTTCAGCATCTGCTGAGCCATTAGCCTCAGCTAGGGTAAACACGAACTCGCATGACGTTGCTCAATTAAAATAGAACCAGTTCTATTTCTATTTACACATAACTCAGCTGCTGAAAACGATTCTTTAAAAAAAATGCATTAAAGTTGCTTTTTTTTTCTACACTTGTTCACCAAATCAACCTTAATCGACCTTAACTACGTATTTTCTTTGTAACCTTAACCTCTGACCGCAGACTCAAAAAAGAGCAGAAAAAAAATCCTTGCTCATTGCCCGGTTTACAGCTCACCTTAACAAGCTCGCATAATCGTATCAAGAATTTACTTGTTAAACTGGGTGGGAGTTAACTAGACAGTGGAGAGAGCAATAAAGAGAAATATGGAAAAGATGACTGAAATATACATACATATAACTTTTAGTGGCATCAGCCACAGACCACGGTGCCTTTGTTGTTGGCTGCCCCATGCCATAATCGGGGAAATACCCTTCTCCAGTCGTTGTTGCCCCTACCCACCGCTTGTTGCTCATCGTCTTGTCGCACAATACAAACAAGCGCAAAAGTTTGTAAACAAAAATTGTTGTTGGTAAGCAGCGTGACGTAGTTGTGGCTGTAGTCGCTGTAAAAGTTTTTACATCATGATGCTGTTGATATGCCTGTTAGAGAGAGCAGGCTCTGATGCAGATGCTGCTCTCTCTTCAGACGCTGTTGCTCCACTGCAGTTGTTGCTACTGCTATCGTTGCAGTGTATTTATTGTCAACGTTGTCGTGGCCACAGTGGCGGCCATGTTAACCCGCCGATTGTTGCACCGCGCTCTCCGCTCTGCCTCTCTCTGCCGACTCACTCACCACATTGCTCATTTTTTTTTTTTTTTTTTTTTTTGCTTCTCGCGGTTTAACTTGCCGGCATTTTGTGTTGTTCTATGGCAACGCGCACTTCCTACACGTTCATCAGTTTGTTAACTTGTTTTTGTCGGTTGTTGCTTTCGGGGTTGACTTGTTTTTGTGGCACCCAAAGGATATGTATTTATGTTGCAGGGCACCAGCAAATATGCATAACTCAATAATGTTACTTTTGGATGTCTCGCTTATCAGCTTTAATTTGTTGCCGGCATAATTTGGATGTGTTTTTTTTTTTTTATATTTTCATCTCCAGGGTAACTTCTTATGAAGAATTTTTAGTTCATTTAAAAAGTGTAACAGCTTTGACCATTCGGAGATGATGTTTGTGATGGAACATTTGAACTTTGAAAAATCAAGACATTTTTTGGGTTACATATATCAACAATAATTTTCACAGTGTGAGTTCCCCCTATTTTTGCACAAAGTTTTGTAGTGATATATTAAGGAGTAACTTGGCCATATTAATCGAATTTCAATAAGTGAAATAATTCTCTCAAAACTTTATTGCTTTTGGGACATTTGTGAAAAGACTTTTTGAAGAATGGGGATCGCTAAACCTTAGCTAACTCACTGGGGTAAAAAAAGTGTTCAGAAAGTAAAAAAAAGCTACTCTGAAAGGAATCCTGACTTAAGCGCTTTAGTAATACTAAAAATGATAAAGTTTGGCAAAGCTACACCTAACTGCGACTATTTATTGCGCTCGCTACTATCCTAATAGCTCTCTCTTCAGACCAATTCCAGAATTAAACTTTATTAGTCGAGATGGGTAAGTCGTGCATCGAGAGACTATGCTGGCCAAAGAAGGGTATACTTCTTCTGGCTAGAGCGTTCCACTCTGCAAGTAAAGGGTCATCAATCTTGAGGGGTTTTTTTTTCAATAAGGTTTTTTTGATAAGCCACGCGTGAGTACTGTCAAGTTGCCAAGTGTTTTTTATTCAGTTTTCTTTGCCATTTCATCATGGAAAAACATACACCCGAACAACGTTTACAATTCGTACAATTATATTACGAAAATTCGCGTTCTTTAAAGAATGTTTTTCGCTCGCTTAGGCCATTTTATGGTCGCCATAATTGAGCTACTGAGACCACTATTCGCCATACCATCAACAAATTTGAGACCCAATATTCATTATTGGATGAGACTCGACCGAATAGACCTCGTCCAGCGCTTAGTTTATGGGCCGATGGTCCATATTTCTTCAAAAATGAGTTGGTCAGACCGTAACCGTCAATGGCGACCGTTATCGCACCATGATAACGAATTATTTGCTACCTGAAATTGAAGCCGAGATCTCAACGACATTTGGTTTCAACAATGGACATATTGAGGAACCAATTCGGTGAACAATTAATTTCACGCTCCGGACCGGTGAATTGGTCACCAAGATCGTGTGATATCACACCGTTAGACTTTTTACTTTGGGGCAACGTGAAGTGTAATGCGTTTGTGGATAATCCAGCGTCATCGCCAATTGGAACCTCCGCTTGGACGAGCTACGGTTTTTTTTTTTTTTAAAGTGAATGGCAAGAACGGTTATTTCTTTTAATAATACAAATTTTCCAATTCTTTTGAAAATTTTGTATTTTTTTTTATTTTTTAAAAAAAAACCTCAAGATTGATGACCCTTTATGTGTTGGGTGGTGGAGTAGCTGCCAGTGCCACAGAAGGGCTTAAACTCGATAAGTGGCTTCGCAGCACCACTTCTCGCCAGATTCTCAACTATTTCATAACTGGGCATATTTGTATGTCCCGGAATCCATCTTGATTTCATGCGCATCTTTTTAAACTTTTTCTTTAATTCAATTCAGTACAATTTTGAAGCAGTAATATATGGGTTGGAACCATTTGCAAATAAGACTCATGTCCGAGTTTATATTTGACATTGGCATTTTGGGATTCTCATTACCAGAAACCTAAGATCTTAAAAGTTTCATAATTCGAGTTCATTGGGTCGTAATTAATCTAAAACTCTATGTTTAAAACCACTCTGATATAGAAAACTTTAATATTTTTATGTTCAATTGACCTCCAAAATAAATACTAATTAATTAATAAATAATAATTAATTCATAATTTATCATTATGGTTGATTTCAGAGCTTCTTTGTTAACCCTTTCATACACTTTTTGTTTCTGTTGTACAGCTTCAACTTTGAGTGCGTATATCTTTTAAATTCAATTCAATTCAATTTTATTTCACTAAATACATGTGGAGTTTAATTTTTAAATACAGAGTTCAGGCTAAATTACTTAACTTTTCTACTGTGAAGTTAAATTATAATGACTATATTTAATAGATTTAGAGTCATAAGAGGCGGGGAAAAAATTACAAAAAACCCATGAATATGATGGACTTATATCTAGGACTTATTCTATGACTAAACTAGGTATTTAATGTATATCTTTTAAACCACGACGAATTAAACTTAGATGACCTATCCCAGCTCTCAGGAAAGAGTCCAAGAAGCCTCTCGAGGTTTATTCAGGCCGCCGGATGGGCGTGACTCTTTAGATCATGTGGGGGACCTCCTGAATGGGGGAAGGGTGGTGAAAGGTCCACCCAGCGGTACCACAACGGGCCAAATTTCTGGCCTAAGTGAGTCGGAACATCAGGTCCCGACTGCCGCCATAACCTAACCTAACCTAAGTAGAACTTTTTTGGAGACATCAAAATTTTTAAATTTTGCTTGATAAGATAACTTTAGAAAAAAATAATTAAAAAACGGACCAAATTTTTGTTACAAAAGGCAAAAAATTTTTTATATGTTTTGCTACAGTTTTTTACTCCAGTTTGTTGTATATTTAAAACATATTATTAAAACTAGTGGTAGTGACTAAATTTTTAAAGTTTTAAAGTTAAAACATTAAAATTTTTTTTAAAATAAATAAATTGTGTTGCTGTCTAGATATGCTATATAATAAATTTATTGCCTTCATGAACTTAGTTCTGGAATTTTGTTTAGAACTAGTTAAAGTTTATTTTGATTCTATAATTTGTTTACATTTACTTTGTCATATTATTTCATTGTTTTGGGCTTTTTTAACGCGACTTGAACCGTTTCGTTAGTCAAATATCCTTTTAACCGTTTGGCACGTATGCGCATGCGCTCTCTTTGGTGGGATATTTTTTTTTTGCAAATTAAATGTTTGCTCTTAAATTTTCCTTCTAATTGAATTCATAGTAAACTTTGTTACTACTAAGAATATATTGAAGAAATTTTTTAATTTTGCTTTTTAAATTGAGTTTATCAAGTCAAAAAACTAATTGTTTTCTTATTTACTAGTAAATTATCTGCTTTGTAAGATCATTTATGAAATTAAAATCTATATGGAAATGTGAGATATGCAAAAGTTGAGTAAAATCTAATTTTTGTATTCAAAACAGTTAAATAACTTTAAGGATACATTAAAAGATAAGAATATATATAACTATGTATACTATATTGTGTATTTAATTAAAATACTGTTGCAAAACAAATTTATTTATTATTGCAACTATTGTGCGAATAACTAAGAAAATCTTTTAAATATAATAATACGCGTGAATGGCAAAGACTTAAAGCCAAAAAATAAAAAATGGCATATTGGATGATTTTATCAAATATTTTTACATAAAAGGCAAATTGATATAATTTAATAAACAAACTTTAACAAAGTTAATATTTTAATATGTTATTTATCGACAAATTTTTATTCAAACAAACATTTTCTTTTCTTTTTATTTTAATTCAATTCAATTCAATTTATTTCACGGTTTTAATTAATACTATTTAAACTTAACGTGCATTCTTATATAGAAATTTAAGAGTTCAGGTTCTAATAATCTTTTCTACTTAGTTATAAAATTATGACTTAAAAAAATGTACATTGCTAGGATTTTGATATACAAGATTGTGGAAAAAATTCAATAAACCAACTCAAGAGTTTTCCTTTTTATAAACAAAAGAAAAACATTAGAAAATGTTGGCTGTTTGTATTTTGTTGTAACATATTATTATTATTTTTTAAAAACTCAAAAAAATCTTATTTTTTTAAAGGCTTTGTTTGATAACCTAAATTACTAAAAAAAATTTCAATTCAATTACAAAATTAATCACTAAATCTTAGGCATTACGAATACATGTGAAGTTAAATTTTCTTAAAATACAGAGCTCAGGCTTAATTAATTACCTTTTCTACTGTGTTATTAAATTATAATGAAAATATATAATAGTATTAGCGTCATAAAAGGCGGGGAAAAAATTACAAAAAACCCACATACCACAAAAAGGGTAATTAAAAATATTTAATAAATTAAAAAACGGCCTCCAAAGATTTTTAAAAAGTAATAATTCAGGTAAAAATAATTTACTAAAAATCTTAGTTTTTATATTTAATAAATTACAAATAAAAAATAATCAATGCATTAGTCAATGCTTAACTTCAAATAAATATTATTATTCAGTCAAAAATCAATATAATGCCAAAAATTGAATTTTTGAAATTAAGCATTGACTATTGCATTGATTATTTTTTATTTTTATTTATTAAATATAATGCATTGTAACCAAATTTGTATCGGTTGATTGCCAATAAAAAATATATATAAAAAAAAAAATTAAATATAGAAACTGAAATTTTTAGTAACAATTTTTTTTTTACCTGAATCATTACTTTTTAAAAAACGTTGGTGGCAGTTTTTTATTCCATTTCCTGACCCTTTGAGATATACAAAATTTTATAGTATAAAAAAAAACAGATTGTAAATTTTAAAGAAGAAAATAAATATTTAAAAAAAATTAAAAACTTGGTTACCAGTCATAAAAAAACAAGGTTTTTAAATTATTAAAAACATTATTACAGTGGATAAAATTTACTTGTTAGGGATCCAGTGAATTTAATACGATTATAAAAAGGAGACAAAAAAAAATGATGTGGGGTACGGTCTATCCATGTAACACTAAAATTTCATCGAAAGTGAGTTCCAAAAACCGCTTTTCAGAATTTTGTTGATTAAAGGCCCATACGCAGTTCGAAAAATTTCGCACGGAATGACAAAACTTCATATACGGGGGTGCCACAGAAAACCATTTCGTTGCAATTTCGTTGCCAATCCGATTCTTGGTGCCACAGACATGATTCGCAACGGTTTCAAAATCTTCGACAAAATTGCTTGAGATTTGATTTAATTCACCAATAAAAACTAATTTATTCCATGAAAGTATTACTTATTTGGAAAGTGTGTTTAATTTCTGAGTTTTCTGTACCTTTATGTTTTGACAAATTTAATGTTTTAATTCATGATTTTTATTTTTGCGAAATCTTTATTAAAATCTTTGGTACATTTGCCATTCTGTGTCAACGTGCAAAATCTTTTCGTTGCAAGGAGTTGCCACCTAGTTGCTGTACTAAATAATAATAATTCGAAGTGATTATTTTAGCATATTAATAGATGTTTTTGATGTTAAATGAAATTTAAAAAATCGCTTTTTTTATTTTAACTAATTTGTCGTTATGAAGTGCGCCGAATTTAATGCATAATTGAATAAATAATTGCTATGCACCTTTTTCTCCTAAGGTGGCAATGTAGGGCTGTTAGGCAAGGTTTTGAATGTCAATAGTTTAGCAGTTAAGGTTTAAAATTAAAATATCAGTAGCGCAACCTAAGGAGAAAAAAGCCACAACAGCATATGATTTTAATAAATGAAGTAACATATTCAATAAATAAAAGCGTCGTTTTAAATAATTGGCGAGTGCATCGAAAATACTAAATCCATCTACTGCAAGGGCACAATTAGCATTACAATTTTCAATAGCATTTGCGTGTGTTTTGTATCCAAATTTCACTTCATTTGTTAAGCGCAGTGCACAGCATACATAATTGTTGCAACCTTCGACACCTTCTCTCCACCTTTTCTTCGTCCATATGTGTGCGTGTGTTTTTTTAAGGCATCAATGGCTAGCAATCCTGCAAGTGGCATTTTAAAAATTATTTTCTATTTTCGTGCAAATTTGCAAATGTAAACAAACGAAGTTTTCCATACACTACGCTGAGGACAGCTGTTGACCCGTAGGGTTGCCATACAAACTCTTGTATTGGGCGGTACAAATATTCAAACTTTATTTAAATTTATTTTGTACAAATGGAAATTAAAATGATGCAAAATATGCTGACAATTATCGCTTAATGTAATAAAGAATAAACTTTATTGGATCACTGTTAATAAACATTTTTTTAAATGAGTGTCTAAATGTTCTAAAATAATTCTTGCAAAGTAGCAACCCTTTGCTGCCATTCTTGCAAAAGCGTAAACATTCGAAATTAATTGTTCGAAAAATGAAATCTTTGAGATTTCTGTGGCACCTTTTAACGATTTGGTTTCAAACCGTTGCCAAAAGCGTTAACGATTTCTGTGGCACCCCCGATAAAAAAAAATTCCATTTCGTATATCCCAGCAAATACTAGAAAATTATTTGCTTGAAGCGTAACTGCTTGCCTACAATTTTCGATTAATCTTAAAAAAAAAGAGATCTACGTGTTTATTTGATTAAAATTAATTTAAATTTTAATTCGATCGGAAGTAAGTAAGTCAAGAAGTACAATTTTTAAGAACAAGAAAATTCCTTCAATTCTAAAGCTCAAAGTAGAAAACTTATGGGAAACTAAGAAGTATTAATTTACGCGCAATCTTTTCAAGCCGTCACTCTTGCATAATTTTTGATTTCAAGTTATTTACTAGTTTCCCACTTATATATCACTCATACGCATTTCCATTATTTACTCAAGAAATTAAGCCTAAAGCGCTAGTAGTTGGCCTAAAACGGCATTACTAACAGTTCTGGGCTCCCTTAAATCCCTTGCATTCATTCATTCATTCAAGCAGCTGCTGCCACACTCACTCATACTCATACGCTCACGTGTCGGCTAGAATGCCGACGATTAACAGGTTGCTGGCAACATGTGGAAGCGAGCAATGAACCAAGCCAAGTACCAAAGAAAGGCTCTTTCGCTCTCGTTGTAGAAAATTTCCCTACAAATTTTTAGCACACGCTGTGAGAGCGCACACTTGTAAACAGAGAGCAAGTCCTGTGCGTAGCTGCTTGACTGTGTCGCAGCAAATTGAATTTGACTTGTACTCGTTTGAATTTAGTACAAATCGTGCATTCAAACGGTGCGGATGTGCTGCGCGTCGTTGTGTGTGTTCGTGTGTGTGAAACGTCTTTGTCGTACGCGACGGTCGAGTGAGTGTATTCCGAAAATTTAACGCAAAAGCATAGGGAATCTAATTTTACAACACTTTGAAAGCAAGTGCAATTTATTTACACTCTTTTGCCTTTGACTTCGTTGGCGCTAATTCGTTTAAAAAGCGTTTCCATTCGCTGCGACAATCGGCACAAATTTTCAACTCGTGCTCGTCTTTGTCGTACCAATTACACGGCAATAAAGTCGCTAAATTATATAGCAATTAGTTAAGGGGAAAAAAGTTAATAAAAACGCGGCTCGAAAGTGTTAAGTGCGTTTATATGCAAAAGTGCTGCGGCACTTCAAAGTGTTTTACATAAATTGCTTAATAAAATTGAAGAAAAAAAAAAAAGAGTCGCAGCGGCAACAGTTGGCTGGCAAAATGAAATTTTTGGCCTGATTACGTTTTAAGAAATAATTGCAAGTAATTAAAGTTAAAAACAAAAGTGCGCAAAAAAATAAACAAAAATAAAATTGAATAAAAAAAACAAAAGGTATTTTATTAAGCTATATATTTTATGTCATATACAAGTGTGCGTGGAACAGCATGAGAGCGTGCGTGTGTGTGTGTGTGAGCAGCTGTGTGCTTGGCACTCTGTGTTTGTATGTGTGCCGGCGAGAACGTGTTAAATGCAAATGAGGTTGCTTTTTTTTTTTGCCTCTTAGCCCAGGCTCTGCAAAAGTTCGCGAGAACTTGACTGTTAAGCTTTATCAATGGCAGCAACAGCAACAACAACAACTACAATTACACATTGTTACGTCTTGAGCGTTTTGTGCATGTGTGTGTGCGCTTGAGAGCGCGCGTAAATGTGTGTGTGTGTTCATACCGGAAATGCAAAACTTCAGCAGCAGCCGCACATGAGTTTCCTCCATTTTGTTATTGCTGTTACTGCTGCGGCTTGTTGTTGTGTGTTTTGTCTGTTTTTCCAGCAACTGCAATTTCCATTTCCGCAGCTGCTGCTGCCGCCAGAGACAGCAGCCAGATCCAGATACAGAGCACTTGGTGCCTCTTACATGCTTACATACATATATATGTATATAGCATTTGGCTTAATAAATTTTTAATTTCATTTGCCTTTTATATTGTTGCTTCAATTGCATTACAATTTCACTCAATTCACGTTGTTATTGTTGTTGTTGGGCATAACAGCCGCCTCTGCTCGCTCTTTGCACATAATTCAAATTTGGTTTGCTTTTTATTTGTAACTTTTGTTTGTTTTTTTTTTATTGTTGTGCATAACTTAAATGCCGCCATTGTTGTTGTTATTGTAATTGCAATTTGCCAGCCATTTTGTGGCACATGCCGCCATTGTCTTGTGTGTGTGTAAATATTTAATTGATTTTGCATATGCATAATGCATTATATGCTGGTTTGATAAGTGTTTGGATTTCAAATTGTTTATGTGTCTGTGTGAGCTAAGATATTAAGAGTTTGTATGTACACAGCTATGTGAGTGTTTATTTACTTAAAGTGTTTGCTGGCTTATGGAGTTGGCTTTTATGACAAGAGTAATGAAAGACAAATTGTAATTGATAGGCATTTCCTGCCAGCAGCAGAAAAGTATGCTACAGTTTTTTTCGTTAAAATTTAAATAAACAAGAGGCAAAGACATTTAAGTGCAAGATAAAAATTAAACAATAAATTATACTGGCTTAGAGTAGCTTCAGGGCAATTTGTTGGAATACGCACCATAAAATATGTGCCGAGAGCAATTTTAATAAACAAAACGTAGTATAATATGCTATGACCTTATAAAGTATAAAAAGTATGCTATGCATTTTAAAACAATTTAAATAAATAACAGGCTCAAATGACTTGCCATATGAGTAAATAAAAGAATTTAAAGCGCAGCAGCTTGAAAATTTATTAGAAAAACAAAAGGCAAATTTATGCATACAAGTTTTAATGCAAAGAGTACAATAATAAACTACACTTATATAAAATAAAAGTAAATATAACTTGACGTCTAAGAAAATAAATAAACTGCAAGAGCAACGACTGGAAGTTTTAACAAAAAATATAAAATGAACTCATATGAAATTTTGATGAAATATATAAATATGACGAATAAACAAAATTGTAACTAAACGACTTTACATTTTATGCAGAAACTAAAAATAAATATTTGTTGGAATAACAAAAAAAGAGGCTTATAAAAATTTGAATAAACAAAATATAAAGTCATATGAAATAAAAAAAAATAATATAATTTTTAAGAAAATAATGGAAAATAAAAATTGAAGTAACATGAAAAGTACAAAAATAAGCTGAAAGATGACGTTCAATGAAATGACAAAATATGAAAAATATTAAAATAAAATGAAAAAAAAAGTGAACTCATGTAAAATTAAAAAAATGAAGTTTAAGCAAATAACATAATAAAAACCGTAACGACCAGTAACTAAAATCAATTGCTTAAAATAAAAACAAAATATGTTTATACAAATTTAAATAAATTCTGTTTTAGAAAAACCTGTGTAAATCAAGACATGAAGTAAATCCTTAAGCTGCTATGGAAATAAATTAGAAAGAGGAATTCCCTATTTAAATTTTTAAAACATTAAGTTAATGAAAATATTTTAATTAAAAATTTAAATCAAATAGCTTGTTTAATCGTGCTAAATCGCATGAAATTGGGCAAAATTTTGTTTTTCTAGATCGTGTTATTTCAAAACCGTGTAAAAATAGAATTGACTGTATTACAAAAATAAACTCAACTCATATACAAAATAAAATATGATATATACTTTGACAGTAAAACAAAAAGGCAACACTTTTAAAGAACAAATTTTTATCAATAAATTAAAAAAAAAATTAAATTAAAGAATCAAATGCAATGAATGTAAAATATATGTTTTAAATTAAAAATCAAACGAGCCTATAATAAATTAAAAAAAAAGAACCTGTTCCGATTTTCAGTTCGATTAAAATTTTGTGAAAATTAATTTAAAAAACATACACAAATAAAGCAAGGCAAATATGTTTTCAAAACAGGAATATAATTCAATGTATTTTGTGATTAAATAACTGCTTTGCTTATATGAATTTTATTAATTTTTAAACTGGAACAGGACAAAATAAATAAAACGAAGACATCAAGGAAAAAATAAAAAATTTAAAAAAATTAAATATTAATTAAAGCTTTAGCAAAAATTAAAATTCTTGGTTAGAGGTTAAAAAAGGAGTTGTCGGCAAATTTTCGGAGTAATTTAAAAAAATTTAAATTTATTTATGATTCGAAAGCCAAACTTTTTTCAAGAACCTTTACAAATAAAAATTTCGGTATTAAGAAATAATATTTCTGATTTGCTTGAAAAACTTATTCAGAAAAAGTTCCATTGGAATTATGCGAAAATTTTAGGAGTAGTTCAGCAGGAATTTCCATTTATTTACAATTCGGAAGCGGCATTGAGCTGCTTTATGTGCTGTCCTGTACTCGATTTATAAACTTGTTAACCACGTTGGAATCACTTTTCTTATAGATTTTTTTCAGAATCCCGAGTCACTCGAATTTTGTGAAAAATATTAGGTATTTTAATAAACTTTACAAGTAATAAGGTTTGGTAATACATGGGTAGGCATTACGAAATAATATTTCTGATTTGTTTGGAAAAACTTATGCAGAAATGTGTGTTGGAATTGTGTAAAAAGTTTTCGGAGTGATTCTTTAGGAACTTTAATTTATTTACGATTCGAAATTGCTATTGAGCATCTTTGGGAGCTGTCGAAGTATAAATTTGTTTACTATATATATTGGTATCTTTTAGGATTTTTTCAAAAACCTTTAAAAATTACTTTTGGTAACTTCCGGTTTCGTCATTATTGTAACTCTGCATTATTATTTACAAAATTTGTTAAAACTAAGGGTAAATTTTTAAACGAAAATCGACCTTGATTTTGTGCTATAAAACACTTTATTCTTTTGTAAAACCCATGAAAATTGAATATGGTAGGATTGAAATATATTTGCCTTATTGATGACAAAAATATGACCAAATGAAAGATTTCTTAAAATTAGAATATTAAAGATTAATCAAATGTTTGGAAGGATTTTTAAGACCATTAATCAATTTTGACATCGTTTTTATCTGACTAAACCAAACCTCGAGATTATTTGTTCTTGATAAATGAGTCGATCTAAAATTAGACATAAGAGTTAAATATGATTTTTTTTAACTCTATTGTGTTGTAGCATAAATTTTTATCTCGAGCACCAAATGAAGAATTCCATAAATAAATAGTCTAAAGATAGAAGTTGTTCGTAAAGTGATAATAATTTCATGCTTTGATGAATATTGGTAAAGGATCTCTAGCTAGTGTTTGGGAAAACGAATTTTTCATGATTGATTGTTTTCTCAATATATAGCCTAAAAAGAATGAAATTTTTTTTCCCAATATATAGCCTAAAGGGAATTACATTTTTTTTTCTAACTTATTTCGACATTAGGAAGAAGTAAATTAAATAACGACTAGCTTCAAAAGACTTACATTTTTTCAATTTTAATTCGAAAATCAGAGTGAAAAGAATAAATGAGAGAGTTTTTGTGATATAATGTATAATTTTTATCTTGCTTCCTTGTTTCAACTTTTATATTGTAAATCCAAGTGTCTGGCCAGTTCTTGATGTGAGTTGGTGCATATCATTAAAAAGTTCACCCATCAGGCTAGAGACGCGGATTAGTTCATATCAATTCCGTCGCTCTATTTTCTTTTCTAAATAAATTATACTTTTTTTTTATAATTTAAGGGCAACTGAGCTTAGTTGTACCCCTCAAATAAGAAATAAAAAAATAAAATAAAAAATACAATCTGAGTATTTAATGTAAAGCTTCCTTGAGATCTTCCTTCTTGTAAAATATTTTCAACCAAAAGTAGAAAGTAGTATTTAAAACTCTCTTGTCGCCCACAATTTTCATTTTCAAGCAAATATTTAAAAAAACTTGGCGTGAAAATCACTTTAAAAAATGTGCCCAAGTTCGTTGAAAAATCGCGCACAAAACGCTAACAAATCGCTGGTCAAAATATTTGCGTGATTTTTGCCGCTTGTTGACGGTTTAGTAGCCAAAAACCCCGGACAAGTTCAAGATGCCCGGGAAAAACAAAAGCAAAAAGCAAAGGAAAATAGAAAATCTAGGAAGAATGTGTCTAGAGCAAATGGCAAAAAGGAAACGAGCTTTTAATTGAAAAACGTGACAACGTTTTTGGTTGGTTGCTAGGTTTTCCGCTAAGACGAGCTCTCTTTGTTTTTTTTTTTATTTTGCTGTGTTTTCTTTGGAAATCTGTTAGCTAAACATTTACCAGGGCTGCACGTGCAGTTTTTATGCACGCCATTTTAAATACAGGGTGCTTGGTTTTAAGGTTGCAATTCATTTAATTGTTGCAAAATTTTTATAATACGCACAGTTAAGTAAATGAGACTTTATACCGAATTTAAACCAAACAGAAATTTGTTTTGAGAACGTTAAAAACTAGCAGCTTTTTATTTATAATTATAAATTAATATTGACGTAAAGCATTGTAGAGATTTCTGGCACACCACTCAACACTATACATTTTATCATTACCATGAAAATTTTCAAATTATATCCGTAAACTTGTCAGCATATTTGATTTATTGCTTTTAATTAAATGCTTGACATGTGACGTAGACAAACTCTATGACTGTGTCTTTGTGTATTTTGTGTATCTGTGTGTTTATGTGCAAAATACATATTTATCATACGCCGGTTGAGGGCACGTGCCGTCGCACGTGAGGCATGCGGCGGATTCTGTTGCAGGTTCAATGCTTCAACAAAGTCTAGCTTACAAAAAAAAAAAAGAAAAAAAATCATCCCAATTATGGGCACAGACACCAGAGGCGGCCCCCAAAGTTTCAACTTACCAAACGAGAGAGAGCAGCCAGTGAACCAGCCATAATTATGCAATTACGTAACCATTTAAATTGACATCACACGAATTCAAAGTGAAATAAAATACGCAAAATCTCTGCCAGCAGCACTGGGGGTTAGTAGACGCCTTTGACGTGACTAGCTTGTCACAGAGATTGAGGAGGAGTTAACTAGGGATGGAGAGTGGTTAGTTGCTGTCTGCGGTTACACAAGTGCTTGGATAAGGGCGGTTGTACTTGTTTTTGTTGTAGTTCTAGTTGAGGATTTCTTTTCAATTTTTATGCGTAGGAATGGGGTTTTTTGAAGCATGCCAGCAGCTAGTTGGTAACAAGCAAATCACACAATTTTGTTGATAAGGATCGAGAGCTTTGAGCTATTTTATGAGAGGCTTCTTTTATTTAGCTTGATGGTGTCAATAATTTAGTTTTTGGATTTTTCTTAAGTCCCTTGAATATTTTGTTTTTAATATTTTAAATATTCGGCCGTGCTTCCAAAGACGAATCTGTATATTTTTTCGTATTCTTTTTTTTTAAACTTCACCAAAACGAATTTTTTATGTGATTTGAAACCGAATGTCTGGTTGCAAGTGAAATTAAAACAATTTGGCAAAATAAATTCAAAACTGTACGTATTTTAAAGTGAAATATTTTTTAAATTCGTTGATTTAGCTTTATATTACAAGTCATATACGCCAAGGCGTTCGTGTTAAATTGATAAAGTTTTGAAAAATTTTAAATTTTGCAATTTGTAAAATATCTAAGTATCTTAACCCTTTAATGTCAGCTACCAGATTCAAATGTGCTAGGAAATAGTTACATATTACATATAGTCCAATAAAAAAATATATTTTTTACAGATTTTTCTCCAAGATACGCTGGGTTTATTTGCTAAATCTTTAAAATTTTTTATATTTTATATTATATTTTTAAAAGATAACTCTTTAATTTTAGATATTTTTTTCTGAAGCTATAGTATAACGAAAATCGTTTTCTAATTCTTTGCTATTTTGCGAGTTTATGAATTATTTACAATACAGTTAAAAAAGTTTTTTGTGCTTAATATTATTTTGTTGGTATAAGTCTCTGGGCATATATTTCTAAAATTTTAAACTTATAATTTTTTTCCGCCAGTTTTCGGGCACCGATTAACAAAAGTTCATTAATTTGAATGGAAAATGCTTAGGAAAATAATAAAGCCTCATTCAATGATAAACTATTGATCTTTTACAATATGGCCGTCAATATTTTTATTTTTTTCAATCTTTGCTTGGACAATCTTTTATCTTTTTATAACAAATATTGTAACTTATTTCATAAGAAACAAAAAATGTTTTCATTATTTACTAGAGCGCTGTATATTATGTATATAGATGCATCGATGTATCGAAGTTAAATAGCGAAAACATCGATGTTGGCCAACATACATATATAAAGATATTTTTAACTTCGATACATCGATGCATCGATATAACATCGATGTTTCTCCAGCTATATTGTATATTAAAGAGAAATATAAACATAAACTGCGATATATTGATACATCGATGTATATATATCTAATGTGAACTTTGATAAATCGATATTTTTCAGTTAAAAGCATATACTTTTTTTGGGCACTGATTTACCATATGCTTAAAATCTTTTAGGAAGAAATGGTAGTTTAAGATGTAACACCTGTGTGGAGCATGGTTTTTTACGGTGAATTTTCGATTTTTTCTTTCAAAGAAACTTTATTTTATATTCAAAATCCAAATAAATGACGATATTATAAATATTTGGAGCTATTAATTAATTAATTAATTTTTCCAATGTAATAAAAAACAAAATGGCGACTGTAGAGAGGTACGAGTACATGACTAATTTTCGGAGAACCTTCTGCAGGTTTTTGGCGTCGCCATTGATCTGAAACATGCAGAAAATATTTTTCTTTTTAATCTATGGACCAAAAGCAAGTGAATAAAGTAGGGGCTTTCAATAACATAATTTTTAAAAAAATAGCATATGTTCGAAAAAAAATTTTTTTTTGTTAAAAAAAATTCATGAAAAATGAAAAATAAACAGTTTTTATTATTTTGACAAAATCCTGTATGGTGCCCTAGAAAATTATGTTATAAAGGTTGCTTAAAACTTTTAAATCGATCGGATAAAAATTAACTGAGTTATTCGTGAAGCCATTCGAAAAAAGTGGTTTCGAGAGAAAGGCGTTTAAAGTTTTAAAACAGGCCCGACCACGTGGCGGGGTGCCATTCGTCGCGACGCTTATTTTTTTTTTTTTTTTTAAATCACTTCGGGATATTATTTCTAACCGAATTGTCCACCAATTTAGCTACAAAAAAACGATTTTCTGAAGATTCTACACAAGGGTAACACATCTAAGGCATCTATAATATTTAGATTTCCTAAATGCTTTATATGCCTATGAAACTTTATTAGCCTTTTTTTTTCATCTCCGACAAACCCCATATTTAAGACTTTTCTTTCTCTATTCAAAATTGCTAATATACCAAGAAGCTTCTGTGCGACTTCTCAAGGTCATGGATTAATATCATTGAGTTTTGAACTGCCGAAACTTGTTCTGCGAGAGCAGCTGAGAGCTTATAAATTTTTTTAATTTTTTGCCTTTTTTTTTTGGAAGAGCCATAGTATTTTTTTTTTTTTTCAATTTTTATTCGTTTATTCATTATAAGCTTTCAATTGCTATTCATTTTTTTTTTATATTTAAAAATTCCAATTGTTTTTATTTAATTATATTTTTTAGCCAATTTTAATTTTTTGTTTTCATATCATATATTGATTCTGTTTTGAGAATTTCTTTGGCTAGCCGAAACTTGTTGTCTAAACTGAGCTGACGCCTCAGGCCTTTGGCCCCAAGAGTTCAAATACTTTTTTTTTTGCTGGATGCTTATGATTTGTACACATATTTATTAATTGAAAACTTTCAATTTTTTTTTTTTTTTAATTTAAATTTTAAGCCAATTCTGGTTTTTACTCTGTCATGTTTCCACAGGACGGATAACTATTGCTTATCAAAATAATAATTGTTTTTTAAATATTAAAATATTTATTCAAGTAATTAAATTACATTTAAAATCAAAATAATAATTGTTTTTTAAATATTAAAATATTTTCATATCTTAAGAGAATAGTAATTTTTACAGAAAGTAATGATAAAGGAAAGGTAGTATTGTGTCTAAGAATTAATGGAAAAAAGATTCTGTTGGAATAGTAAGTGCGCAAAAGGAAAAACTAAGATAGGAAAGAGTTTAAAGAACTTGGAGTTTCTATTTGAACTGATTTTTCGTCAAATCAATTTCTTAATTTTTCCATATTTTTGTTTGTCAACAAAATCTTGCGAATATTTAATTTTCATTTAACTCTCGCTTAACTCTACATTAAGCATTTTACACAATAAACTATTCATTGCCTTTAAAGGGTAGTAGCTTTTACCACTGCCCCCCGTAAAACTTACCCTTTTGAATTTGCTTCCTTTTTTGCTAATTTGTATTGGTACGTATAGAACCGATTGAGTCGTCCAGCCTGCATTGGAGTTACTATAAGAGCTGCAGCTACTTCAATCATAATTACAAGCCATACAAATGTCCAACATTCAGTCAGTCTGTCAGTTATTCATTCTTTCCATTCAGCAGCTTGTTCGTTGTCTGGCTCATTCAATGCTGCTGCTACTGCTGCTGCTTTCTGGCTTGAGTATCTGAGTATCTGTTTAGTAGTGCGCTTAACTTAACTTCCGTTTCCTCTTTTGACTGCTTCCGTTTGTGCATATTATCTAACTAACTAGTGGCACTCGTGCGCGTAACGTTCTTTATATTATTATGCCGCTCTCTATCTATCTACTATCTATTTACCACTCTCTTGCTGCTGCTGCTGCTGCCCTGTGCCACTGCTAACAGCTGTATCTTGTATCTGTGAGTACGCTTGTTGACGACGGCGCTGTTGCTTTTGCTGCTGCGGCGGCTGCTGCTTCAGTTTGAAAAATTTAATTACAAACTCTCTCAGGCATTATTAGAGAGATAACAGTGGATAATAACAGCCAGCCAAGGCAAGTCAAGGCAAGGACGTTCTCTTATGCCACAACAACAACAACTACAACAACAGCAATTGTGACAACAACAACAACATTTTGCGACGCACAAGCTGTGCCGTGCTCTAGTTTTGCTCAGAGTTTTTTTTATTCCTTTTATTCCCTTTTTATAGGCTGGCACTGGCTGTGCGCCATTTTGTGTCGCCGCCTGTGTACGCCATTACTGTTGCCATTGTTTTGTTGTTGTCTGTTTGTTGTGGTTGTTGTCTCTCTACACAGCAAGAAAAAGTCTAGAATATTGAAAGTGGTTTAATGCCATTCGTTCTAAAAATGGTTTAAATTAAAATCTAATTGAGAGTTGATACACAAAAAAAAAATTATTAAAAAATTATTAAATTCAAGGAAGTGTCTTTTAACTTGCCAAAAAACAAAAATATCATTCATGTGTTAGGGCCAAGAAAAAAGCCAGCTTTTGTTGGCTTCAGTTGAAGTGAGACTTATTTCTTATAGAGCAAGCTGGGAAAGACAGCGGGCTTGAGATAAGAGGGGCCATACAAATTTTTTAACAGCTCTATGCTGATGAAGTCGAGCTTAGTTAGTAGTTAAGGAGTAGATGTGGAGATCCAGGTCTTCATATAAGAATCTCTGGTCTTTGTGGTGACATAATGAATCTATTTGTTGTTTTTGGCGGAAACCAAGAAAAAGGCTTGACCAGATTGCTGCCTTTTGTATAACTTCCAATGTCTTCAAACTCTCAGCTTTCCATAAAACTTCATTTAAGTCCCCGTCTACAAAAATATTAACTTGGTGTGGCCGATCCCTCTCTTCTTTTAAGGAACGGCCTGGAACTCGGATATTTTAAAAGACGATGAAGCAAACTAAGCGTTAGCTTTCGATATTGTATGAGCGCATTTGTTTTTTCTTATTAAAAAAATGAAATTTTATAGATTTTTTTTTGAAAATAATGAAATTTGTAATGCTTAATTAATCTGGTAACTAAAGGGGATGAACTTTTTCTTGAATATAGTTTCAGGATAGTTCTGATATAAGTTCTCACTTTGAAGTTAAATTTTTTCTGTTATTAATTTTATATAAAAATTTTTAAGCTCCATCTGGTATTTATTTATAAATAGATATACAAATTCTTAATATTTATCCGGTTTAAATATATATTAACGTTCCTTTTAGTTCATAGTCTTGCTTTGATTAAAAATACAGTCGTACTTCGTACTGGAGAATATTTGTTCGTTATTTAGAAAATTCATTATACGGAGATGAAAAAGCTTATACAAAAAATTCTGTTTTTACACGGTTTTGAAAAACACGGTCTAGAAAAAATGTTATTTGCACAATTTCATGCGATTTACCACGATTAAAAAATTCAATTTGATTAAAAAGTTAAAGAATAATATTTTTTTGCAAACCTAATCTCTTAGAAATTAAGTTCGGGAGTTCCCCTTTCTAACTGATTTTCATTGCAGCTTAATGATTTACTTCATGTCTTTATTTTACACATTTTATGGAACGTATCTAAAAACAGAATTAGATGTAGTTCCAAAAATTTTGGTAAGGAAAAAATCGTTATAGAGCAGAAATTCGACGGCATTTGTAGACCAAGTAATAATAATAATAATTCACTGACTGACAATTTTTGTCAGACCAAGTATAATTCTAAAATCTTATGTTTTTGTTCCAGTACTTAACGTGAGTCCTTTCCGACTGCAATTTTTCTCTCAGTGTATGCAAATTTGCTTACTTGTTGTTGTTGTTGTTTGCCGCCGTTGCCAGACAGCCGCTGCTTGACTGTCTGCCTTTCAATTAGTTTTGTGTACGGGTTACTTTTTGGTACGAGCGGGCGGCTTAGGGTTAAAACCAGCCTTAGCACGTGCCAATTCCAATTAAGTTGAATTTATTGAACGCTCAAAAGTAGGCTGTACATAGTTTTAAACATTTATATGCCACACTTTAAATAAACTATGTTTTAATTAAGCATTTATTTTTTTTTTTTTTGTTTGTTGTTACTATTTATACGTTTATATAAATTATTTATTTTAAATGAAAATATGCCACTGCTTATATTTATACAATAAAAATATGCATTTAATTGCCAATCATATTTCAATTAATTTGCTATAAAAACCAGAAAAAAAATCGTTTTTATTTTTATTACTTGCAATTGCTGCACAATTAAAAATTTCACTTGAAAATTTATAGTTTTAATTACGAATAGTTCGAGTGCAGTTCAGTGGCAAACCTTAATCCATTGGCCAACAATTACAATAGCAACACTGCAAAAAAAAAAATGTATGAAGTTTTATTTGGTTGACTGCGTCGAATGCCTAAAAGTATGCCACAATAATTCTTTTTTTTTTTTTTATTCTTTTTATGTTTTTTCGTGCTTGTTTTAATACAGATTTATTGCTTTGCTTTGCACTTGTTGCTTGTTGCATTGTTTACTAATTGCTGCCGCTGTTGTTGTAGGGTATTCATAAATATTTATACTCTCAACACGGTAAGCAGTAGGGTATATTAATTTCAATCCATTATATGTAACAGTGGGAGCTCGTTCTGCCCTAGAAAGTATATAGCAAATTTTTCAGCGTCATGTACCTATGTATACTTGTCCGCTTATTCGTTGAGATTAATCCAATGAGATTTCGTAGAATCTGTGGCTTTTAATTTCATCAAAATGTAAGCCGATCGATATCTGAGATTAGAAGAATTCCCCATCAGATTAAGTTCAATATACCATATTTCGAACATGTATTGCTGCATATATATAGCCTTGTGCGTCTATTCTTTGATGCAGATACTATGAGATCTCGGAGATTCAGGAGCCCCAAATTTTATCAGCTGCACTTTGTCAATATCTGACACCAGAAGAATTCCTCATCGGATGAAGTGAATAGTTACCATATATAGACATCCCAGTCTATCCTTTCAAATAGATCCAATGAGATTTTTACAATGTATTTATCCGTGTTTCGATATCTAACAAGGATTCCTTATCAGATGAAGTTCGACATAACAATTTTTTAGCGTCTATAGCTGAGTAGTAGATATCCAATGATATGTTTGTCTATCCTTTGACATAGATCGAATAACATATTGATGACTTAGGGGCTCCAAATTTGATCAGGTGACACCAGAAGAATTCCTCTTCGGATGAAGTGCATAGTTGAATATATACAGACAGTTTTGTCTATGCTTTAAAATAGATCCAATGGGACTACGTGGATTTAGGGACTCCAAATGTTATTAAAAAGACAGTTCGTCGATATCTGACACCAGAAGAACTCCTCGTAGGATAAAGTAAATAGTTAAGTTTATTTAGAAATCTCAGTATAACTTTTCAAATAGATCCAACAAAATTTCTAGGATTGAATATATACAGACAGTTTTGTCTATGCTTTAAAATATATCCAATGGGACTACGTAGATTTAGGGACTCCAAATGTTATTAAAAAGACAGTTGGTCGATTTCTGACACCAGAAGAATTCCTCATCGGATGAAGTAAATAGTTAAGTTTATATAGAAATCTCAGTCTATCCTTTCAAATTTCTAGGATTGAGGGGGGTTAAATTTATCCTTTTGTCGATATCTGACCAGAAGAATTCCTCATCAGATGAAGTTCGATATACCATATTTTTGAACGTTTATAGTCGTATATCTAGATATGTCCATCTGTCGTTCGAAATAAATTCAATGAGATTTTAGAGATTTATGGGCTTCAAATTTTACCAGGTGCAATTTGTCAATACATGACACCAGAAAAATTCCTCATCGAATGAAGTGAACAGCTGAGTATACATAGAAATTTCGGTCTATCATTTAAAATAGATCCAATGAAATTTCTGAGACTTAGGGACGCCAAAATGTTAGCATTATTCGTTTGCAGGTGCTAGATGTCGATATGTGATACCAGAAGAATTCCTCATCGGATGATGGAAATATCAAATTTTTAAGCGTCAGTGTCGGAGATTTCAGAGATTTGGGAGCCGCAAGTTTAAAATTTGATAAAAAAGTAAGCATTATGCGTTCTCAAGTGTAGTTTGTCGATATATGACACCAGAAGAATTCCTCATCGTTAATTTTTCTGCGTTAATTGCTGAGTGTATATAGACATATCCTTTTATACTTTCATACACAGACATGTCGGTCTATCATTTATAATAGATCCAATGAAATTCTGAGATTTCGCCAAAATGTAAGCATTATTCGTTTGCAGGTGCTAGGTGTCGATATGTGATACCTACCAGAAGAATTCCTCATCGAATGATGGACATAACAAATTTTTAAGCGTCAGTGTATAAACCAATGTCTGTCTATCTTTTCAATGAGATTTCCGAGATTTGGGGGCCGCCAATTTAAAATTTGATAAAAAGTAAGCATTATGCGTTCTCAAGTGTAGTTGTCGATATATGACTCCAGAAGAATTTCTCATCGTAAATTTTTTTGCGTTAATAGCTGAGTGTATATAGACATAGCCTTCTATAGTTTCCGATAGATATTGTTAATATCTGACATCAGAAGAATTCTTTTTTTTTCTGTAGAAATCTCTAGTTTGTTAAATTGAGTAAAAATATTCTCAGCTCCAATCTCCAAAATGACCATAATCGGCCATTTGTGTTTATTGTAATTATTTTTTATTTTAGAGAAAGCTTTTAAAGGATATTCCACAGTCAATATCTGCCTCAAGCAACGAGCTTTTCAAAGTCGGTCAAACCCAACTTATATACTTTTGTACTCTATTTTAATTGAAGCACATAAAAGTGAAAGCGTTAATAATCGCATTGAATGGCAAATTTTTTTGCCCTTAACACAATAATATTAATGAGTGCATTGTTGTTGTTTTGCTAAGGACATTTTTGCGTTTTTATAGTTAATTAATCATTAATTAATTGCTATAAATATTTTAATAAAGATTAATGGGAGTTGTTGGATTAAAAAATATAAAAAATAGACAGGCGCTTGTGAATATTGGTAATAATAGGGGAGTGAATATACATAAATTATTAACATTTGATTATAAAGATTGTTGTATATTTTAAATGTCTAAATTAATATTAGTATTGACAGTAAGTGACGTTGGGCTCTAGACTTCAAAACTGAGCGCTGAAACCCAAGTCGTGGACACTTAGAATTTTTTTTATTTTGCCATACAACCCACGTATGTGAACTTATACTATTGTCTACTAACTTTTATTTTCTCTACGCAGCCCATGGCTCTACTTTCATAAGGGAAGAAGCACTTCCTTCTTTGTATACGATATAAAGATTTTAACAAATCGTTCAGATTGAAAATGCATGATTGGTTCGGGAATCGAAGGGGTTAGAATTCGAGCATGAGGGGTTAGTTTTGTGCCATGGCAGCGAAATTGAGATATAGATGGGGTGTGAGTGTAAAAAACAACATGCCTAGAGTTTTACCAGGAATTTTAAAAATGTAAGAAATTCCGCCACTTTTTGTGCTTTAGTTAAGGGGTGTTGCCCGAATAAAGAGACAAGATTCTTATGTGTAAAGTTAGAAACAAACAAAAAGTCACAATGAAAAAAATTGTAGCATACTTCTAAGCGATCTGTTGCCTTTTGTAGCAACTGTACTGCAATAAAAATGCTTATCACATTGTATCTGCCGCTCTTAAAATAGAATATCAAAGAAAATTTGATTTGCTTTGTCAAGCCAATTAGCGTGCATTTTCATTAGAGTTTTCATCTCTTTATTAAATTTCATCCTCGTTGTCACAGCTGTTATAGCATCCTCTGTCCAAACTCTACGCGAAACCGCAGCCACTGTCACGAAGCAGTCATATCCATATGCCAAACATGTCTTCGCTGAACGCCCTTCGAAAACCTTGTAATTTAATAAATTTAATGAACATATGACGCCAGCAGGCACAAAATGTATACGAGACAAACCCACACAAATGTTTTAAAAAAAATATAAAAAATGTTTGCCGTATGTTAAATATTAAAATAAAGCCATGACAAGGCGTCGCGTCAATGTCAACATTAGTAGCGCCATCTAGCGCTGGCGGCTTGCTCATATTGGCAGTAACTTTTTAGCATGTATGAACTTGTCTTGTTTTGTGCGTGTCAGTGGTTGTCTGCCTGTGTGTGTGCGTGTCTTGTAACTATGTATGCGTATGGCATAAATTTTGCTTTTCGCCATTTTTCAATGCTTATTCTCAGTGTCTGTCTTGGTCTTTACTTTGCCTTCATCTTAATGTTTTTGAAGAGGCTGAAATATAAATAAGCAAACAAATAGACAGAAGGCAAGCTGTCTGTTCGTCTGTCCTTATATCTGACGTTTCGTCTGTCTGACAGAGTCAACCTCATAAAGATTACATTCTGGATATGGCTCTATCTCGCTTACACTGGCTATTGCTTGTGTGTTTGTGCACCGTGACTTATGATTGATGCTTCTTGTTATTGTTGTTGTTGGTTTGCTTTTTTCTTAGCCACCACTATATACAATGTTTATACACTGTACTTATGAGAACGAGGGTATTATGGATTTGTGGAAACTATGTAACTGAAAGAAGGGGACTGCCGGTTGCTTGTATAATAATAGGCATAGACTTGGATGGCGATAGAGCTTTAAATATTCTCTTGTATGTATGAACATCTCTATCTTGCTGACGAAGAGTGGGAGAACAAAAATTTTACCAGGGACGGAATCAGTTAAAGCTGCAATGGCCCCAGGGGTCCAAAAGATCTACCTAAGTCAGACCAACACGATGGTCAGAAGTAGACGAGACACATATCAAGTCTGAGAAGACTTTTTTTCTTATGATTAAAAAAGTTTACAAAAATTGTTATTTTATATATTTTAATTTTAATTATTTGTGTCGAAAAATAAATTTTTTCCTGTGGCATCTGTTTTTCTATAAAAATCTTTTATTTCTTTATAGGAAAAAAATTATATTTTAATTATGACAGCTATGTTGCAAAGCGTTAGATTTTAAAGTTAAGGGTGTACGAAAACAATGCGTGGTGACTGTACGCTTTAAAAAATCTCGCAAGATCCATCCCTATTTTAATTTAATCAAAGCTCATCACATTCATATAAATGGGTTGAAAGTTTCCTAAAGTATTCGGAAATATTCGATTTTATTTTCTTCTTTTGGTAGCTTTTTTTAATAATATAAGCCAAAGGTATCAAATTTGATATGTAAAAGAGATGGGATAACTAAAAATAATTCTAAGCAGTTCCGTTCATCCCAAAAAAAAAAAGTGTTTTAATTCTTTCCTTTTTGTGGTTTTTTAAATTTACTCTGCCCATTCCCATTACGGCCATTTTTTTATTATTCATTTTATCAAACTTATATTTACAAATTATTAAAGCTTTTTTTTTATTAAAGGCCCATACGCAGCATGCAAAAATTTCGCGAGCAATGTCAAAACTTCATACAACAACAAAAAAATTCCCTTTTTTGGGACATTTTCAATAAATTCAATAAGGCAGTCTTTTATTTTTAATTTTTTTTTGATCTTATTTTATTAAATTAAACATAATAGTGTAATAAAAATTATGAGCGTTTATAATTTAGTATGAAAATTTTTAAAGGTGAAATCTATTTTATTAAATTAATTCAAATCTACTGCTAAAAAAAATTCAAAGTTATATCATTCTGCAAAAATTTCTGAAAAGTTTTCCACAGAGAGCATCCTAAGATTTTTAAAAATTTCCTTTTAAAGTTCCCAAATATTATCTACAGAGTTCTCAAACTTTTAAGATAAAATCATAAAAAATATCCCAAGACGCTTAAATTTATTTCGTTCTGTACAAACTTCCCAAACAATTCAATAACCGCATGAACACGGCCATTTAATTTTCAAAAACTTTTAAAAATTGTGATTTTTAAATTTTTCAAGATAAAAAATATTTTCGGTAAATATTCCGCTGAGACGATCTCATTGATTTCGTTCTTGTATGGCTTTGAAGTTGATTATAAACATTTTTGCGCACTTGCGAAATTTTCCTTAAATTTCCCAAAACTTTAAAAAGAAGTAGGATCTTAAAATTTTGAAGTTTAAACGTCATAAAATCGGCACGTCCCCATATCACAATTTTTTTTTTTGAATGGTTGTGCTTTGGCAGGGTAAGGCTACTGTGAAGGAAGTTCGGACAACACCGCAGTGTTGTTCCATCAAATGGATATTACTTTGAAGAATATTATGAATTGGAGAACAAATATTTATGGCGGAGCGGAGTTACGTTAATATAGTTCGGATTCTTCTGGAGCACACTTTGAGTTCCTTAAAGAGTTAAGGCCCATAGGCAGCATTTAAAAATTTCGCACAAAATGTCAAAACTTCATATAAAAAAAATATCCCAAAAAAGGGAATTGTCAAAACTTCATATAAAAAAAATATCCCAAAAAAGGGAATTTACACCCTAAATTCCAACCCTGCAAACCATAACTCTTGAATAATCTAAGTATGCAGTGTATTCCGCTGTCGGTTAGCATCCCTGACTATTTCCATTTTGTTTTTTTTTTTGTGCTTCTTTGTGTATTTTGCTTGTTGTTTAGTTGTTGTTGTTAATGTTACTTTGCTTTATACTTTGCCTGCTGCTGCTTTATTAGATATAATATTTTAGTGACCTTTTTGTAGCCCTGGTTTCTGCCTCTGTGTATTTCTAATACATATGTTTACTCTTGTTTGGCGCGCTGTCGTTGCCTTGGCCCAGACACTATATTAAGTGTTCTTGGGCATCATACATTTTATGAGATAACAACAATAGCAGCAGCACTCAAATGACTCAAAAAATGTGTGTTGTCTGTGTGTGTGTGTTTGTATCTTTAAGTATGTCTAAATTATGAGCCATATGCTGTGTGTACACTAAAAATTTGGCTAAAATATGTGAATACATCTGTCTCATGCTTGTAAATGAAGGTTTAAATTTCTAGGAAACTGTAGCTTCTTTGGAATTTATTGAGTCCCACGCTCTCATAAGCCAAAGAAATTTGCATTATGAGTCTAGAGTAGTTTTTCAAGTGTATTATTTTTTTTAATGAAAAGCTAGTTGGTGCAGAAACTGGTAGGAAATGTTATAATGAATGTTAAGATAAAAAGTTTTCCCCTTATTATTATTCTTGGCTGGCTAAACAACCTGTTACCTAGTTACGTGCTGATGTGGGGCGCGAAACTACAGGCATCCCCTAAGCTTTTTTGCTTCACTTAGGTTTTCTATAACAAATGAGGCTATTGCGCTCTCTTCCAGATCCCTTTGCTGCAGGCACGTTCTACACCCCGGACTTTCTCTCTTAGCAGTCGCAGTAAACAGTTTTTTCTCTGGAGCTATAGCATCCATACGCCAACCAACTGGAAACCATTGTAAACTAAAAAATGGTTCCGCATCGATATATTCCTGTTCCGTCCTAGAAGGATGTCTCTGTGAGATTTTGAAAAAAATCATAGCATACTTTCTGGGGCTACCCTGTATAAGCTTTGATGAAGGGACGCGCATTTTTTTTGGTGGTGCTAATAATTGTTTTTTTTATAAAAAAAATATATTTATTTAATGCTTTACATTTCCTTCCACAAGTCTACTTGATTTTCGTTAGCATTTCCATATAAATCCAGTTTTTGAAGGCAATAAATTAAAAATATTTTTTAAAGCTTTAAGAACTCGCAATTTTGTCGCAAAAGCTTAATAAATAAAGTAGTAGCTGCATTTAGTCGCCAAGTGTTAGGACGACAAAAGCAATTGAAAGTGCGCGCCTAAAAGCACGCAACACAAAATGGCGTCTAGACGCAACACTAAAGCGACATAACAGCAAATTACAAAAGAACAAATAAAAAAACAAAAATCCGAGTCAGGTAAAAACTCAGCTGAAACTTGGAACAATATAGCAACAAAAGTTTTTAATTTTCATCAGTGGCAGAATGGTCGAGGTCGAGTCGCGTCATGTTGACTGCCATTGTGTTGTTGCAAGGTTGTTGTTGCTGTTGCCTGGTTGACTGGGTTTTGTAGCTGTGGTCATCATATAACCACAAAAGGCAGCAGTAGCAGCAGCAGTAGCAGCTGCAAAACGGTGTGAGCAAATGCGCAATGAAGCATGCCACATGCAACATTATTTTGCTGACCGAGAGAGAGCTCTAGTGAAACCCATGCTATAGCGCGGCGTCTGGCCTTCCCAGTTTATGCATTCATGTAGCATACTTTTCGGAGGCCAACATTTTTGGGTCTACCTGAGGTTAAAGCGCGTCAACTCATTCACTTTCTTTCCCCCCCCTACAATCGCTCGCTTGTCCGCAAGTCTTTCACAAAATGGCCGTTTAAAACGCGTTTATTGACAAGGCTTGCTACAACTGAATGGAACTGGTTTTTACTGGAACCCGCTGCTGCAGCTACTGAAATCTGAATTGGCGTACAGCTCGGGCCGGGCATCATTCACTATTTTTTAAATTGCAGCGTTTACAATTTCTCCCTGGCTTTTCATACTGTATACACGGTTGTATACCGTGTATACAGCACATATATAGACTCCATTTGTTCTTACACACACTAGTGCGTATTTATTTTGTTCAGATGTTGCACTATTTTGTGCTGGTTGCTTTTCATTTATTGTTGTTGATATTTTTTCAATACGGTTTTATACTCTGTAACTATGAAAAGAGTTGGTAGGGTATTTTAAGCTAGTCATTAAGCGTCTTTAATTTTGAGACTTTATAAGATAGGTCCCTGATTGAGCTCTACTGCGAGAAATATATTTTCACCAAAGTGAATTTTAGTTCAGACAATTTCTGTTACTTACTCGGATTATGTCAGTTATATATATTTTTTTTAAATATTTTGATAGCGTTTTCCATCCTTTTATAGTAAATGTATCTATTCTATTATGTCATCGAAGATTTTTTTTAAAGCGGTAATTATTAGAAAGCGCACTCACGTCTTTTTATTGTCCTTAGCTTAACCCATTTCCTTCCTCATAATTTTCAAAAAATTCTTCTGTACCTTATGTCTGAGGTATTGCCAAATTTTTTGTTTTGTTTTAAAGATATATATTCGGGCTTTCTTCCTTTCCATATTCCGACCTCCTGCAAAACAAACAAATTTGTACAAATTTTGAACTGTACACTAAATGTAAATTCTTTATCTTCCTTGTTAAATAAATCATCATGTATGATACAATTCTTTAATTATGCTTTACTCATCCGAGACTATGCGCGTATACGCAACATGACACCACGGTATTCCTTGGTACTGGAAAATTATAAATTTTGCAAATAAGTTTTTTAAGGCGATTGTCACGCCTCTTTATTGATTTCATTCCAATAAAAATGGGTTAAGTGATTAAATATGAAGTCGATATTCTTGCATACATTATATATATTCTTTATTTCCTAAAATGGAAAAAAAAACTTTTACAGGATTCGAAGATAAAATTAGCCCTTAACCATAATATTAATGAAATTTTGAGCGTTTTAGAAGCACCTTTGTTAGAAACACTATAACGTAGTGTTTCTCATTTTATCCAGATTTTTCCCATATGTAGTAAAAACTGCTAGTTTTTTATCGCTACATCAAAATATGTGTTGTTACTGCTGGCGCCATCTGTTATATATTTCTGGCGCTAGCAGTAACAACACATGTTTTGATGTAGCGCCACCTACCATAAATTGCTGGCGCCATCTAACTGTCAATTGCCCAAAAATTATCAGCTTTGTTTTTCACAAACGCTACGAGTTTTTCTTTCAGGGCTTTTTACGAGGCTGGGTACTGGCTTAAAATAAAAAAAAAAATGTGCTTGCTTTAGAATCTTATAATATGAAATTCCTAAAATATTCACCTTAATTGTTTTGGAAATTGGAAACGAAAATTTAGAAAAACAACTAGACAGTAAATGTTTATAGATAAATTCTTTGTTAAATACGAAATCAAAAATATAAATATATATATGCGCTAAGAAACAAAAAGAAAAAACAAAAACATGTGTTACTCAGTTGTATATGTATATACCACCCAGCCTGAAGGCCTATGTTGCTCTGGCTCTTAATTACTTTTTTCCCTAGACTTTATTCTAAGTTACAATGTTAAATAAATAAAAATAAAAATAAAGTTTTAAATTCTACCAATTTTATTTAAAAGCTGCCAATTTTTTCTCGTTTTGCTAATTCTTCATTGCCCTACTCGTTAGAGAGTGTATTTCTTATTCGTTACTTCTGCATAGCTTTCTCACTTCTTTCGTTCCCTTTTGAAAGCGAATGTGGTTTTTTTTTTATGAGCCATCAGCTGCTGTTGGCATATATTCAATATACGATATTTTGTTTACAGCACTGAAACCTGCAGCCCTTGTATATAGGTATATATATGTTCTTTGTTCGTAACAAGCTAATTTGTTAGGCCTTTAAAATGTTTTAAATTTATTTGCCGGAATGTTTTTTTTTAGGGTAAAACGCCCCGAAAACAATAGCCAAAGAGCGCTAGCAAGTTGAGCTGCATAAATTAACTTTTTTAATTAAATTTGAAAATCAAGCCGAAAATTGCCTACCCGCCCATACACCCTCGGCAGACCCTAATGACTTACTTAACTTGGGCTGAAAATAAATTTTTAATGCTTTTTACAATTAGAAGCGGTTTTGGATTTTGGGATTTTTTGACCTTAACAAGGCGTGTTGGGCTTATATAAATATGTGTACATATATCTTACTTTTTAACCTTTTGTACAAGTTAATTAAAATGTTGTTAACACAAGACAGCCAAGTGCGCTGCAAGCTATAGACTAAGTCTGGCGCTTATTTTTCTTACTTTTTGCCTCGCTTTAATCAAAATATTTAACTTAAAATTAAAACTAATTTGCAGCGTCACCAAGTTTGCTTAATTATATCAACACAATGTTGCCACAGTTTGTTGCAAAATAAAAGCCAAATAAAATTACAACTTGCCATGATGTTTTTATTACGTCACAAGTGGGCGGGCAGCAGCTGTGTGTGTGTGTGTGTGTTAGCTAACCCACTGTTGCCTATTAGAACCACAACTTGTGGCATAGAGCCTGCTTATCACAGCAGCTTGTTTTTATGGATGCTTCAGAGGGGGAAGTTGGCTTGCCTAGAGGCTGCAGCGTCAGGCCATGTGGCAACCTTGTGCTGTGTGTCATAAATCTTATAATTTCCACATGAACTTCTACTGCCGTGTGCCATGTTTTTTCCAGCCCCTAGTACAACATCTTTTACTTTTATATAGAAATTTCAACGTAAAATATCTTAATAAAGTCTGCCTGTTGCCGTCACTGCCTTTATGTCAAGGACATTTTTATGTGGCTGTCAGTAAACTAGTTGGTGTTGTTTTCTTGATAGTTGAGTTTATGTTCATGACAGACGGTGGTTGCAATTTATAATAAATATAAATGTAGTTACAATTAGACACACTTTTGTGTTACTAAGCAGTATAGTATAATGCAATTACAATGTTTAGCAATACTTCTTGGTAGGACTCTCAGAGTAGCCATGTTTTGCTTTGAACAAATTAAGTCTGAATTTGAGCCAAAAAGTAAATTTGACTACGCAGCATCGATATTATAATTGTGAGCTGAATAGTAGTTTTAGGCCAGTATTTTTTTATTTTGAACCAGGTCGCTCAAATAGCATCCAGCGTTCATTTCACGAAATTGCTTCAGGTTCTTGACATCACCTCAAAATCATAATTGTGTTCTAGAAGTTATAAAATAAACAATTAGAAAACGTCGTTTCGTTTTTGAATTCGATGTTATTCTTGTTTCTTGTATCTACAAGAATATAAAATGGCGCCTTTTTGAGGAACTGACAACTATTTGGCTTAAAAAAAATCATAGCATACTTTTATGGGCAGCCTTGGAAATTGGAATTTGAAGTGTTTATACCGATTATCTCGATAACCTTTGATTCTCCACGATCACTTCCTATCTGTTAAACATACATAAAAACAACGCATGGCGTTGATATATAAAAAATAAGAATGGTTTTGACTTGGATTACAAAATTTGAAAGTTCTGCGAATTGGACAAGTCTCTTGGTATGAAACTTTTTATTATAATTGGAAATAAGGTTAGTTATTTTTCCAATCTTTTCTCTTTTTTTTCTAATTATTCTTGTTAGAAATAATAGCACAGCTTTAGTTTTTTGGTTGATGGTTTATCCAGAACTAAAACGTATATACATAATTTAGAACTGCAGATGGCATTTGGCAATATCTTTACAGCAGAGTGAGAGAGTAATTAACAGCGATAGCTCTCAACTCTGTTGTGTTACATTTTAACATTATGCTAATGCAGATTATATGCAGCTTACGTTTTATTTCAACAATTCTTAGTATCTGACGGGACGTTTTTTTTTATTAATTTTTTTTATTAATTTTTTTTTTTTTAATTTTCATTAATATTTTTTATAAATTTTTTTTATTAATTTTTTTATTAATTTTTTTTAAAGCTATTGAACTCAAGAAACATTTTTTTTGAGAGGTACGTTTAAAATTCGGCTTAAAAAAAAGGTTAATTCTTTTATTACACCGCAAAGTTCATTACCCAATTGATTTTCATGACTGAATGGACAACGTTTCCTGCAGGATATCTACATACTCTGCCTCATTTCGGCTAGTTGCCACCCACCCTTTCTTTTCCCTCAAGATCCAGTTTCGTCTGACTGTCGCCCCACATTTGCTCTATGCCTCAGTGTTTGCTTTGCTCACTGTTTCTGGACTTTGTGTCCATCAACTATACACACACTTTGCCGTGGCCAACTATTTGCCTTTGGTGTCGGCGGCCATTGGTAATTACGTGCCCCAAACCAAGGCTTGGCGTCCGGCCGTAGTCTTGTACCTGCCTCTGCGTCTGCTCTTTGGCGGATTGTATCTTGTCTACTTCAAACAGCAGTTGCGTTCCTTTGTACATAGATGGACCAAGTTGGCATGTTGTTTGCTGCATGTGGGTGAGCATCTGGCGCGCTCTGTGTCCTTCGATTTTACCTCAACGGGTATTATCAAACGCATCGCAATTCCTTTGTCTTGTGCTCATGGTGTTTAGTAAGTACTACATGTTGCTGGACTATACGCTTCTGAGATATATATGGGGCTGGCTACGGCAGGAGACTTACTACCTTAGGTCAATGAGCTTAAAGCGCGGAGTTGACATGAGCAATATAAGCAAGTTTTTTTTTTACACTTTGTAGGTTCGTCAAAAAAAAAGTGAGATGTGGATGAAATTATATAAATAGTGCTTTTTACCCCACCCTACATTTAAGCCTAAATATATAAAGGGACTATATTATATGTGTGACCTTTTCAGTTAGTCTATTGTCTATATGCTTTTATTCGACAGCCGACTGAGATTTTCGTAGCTACTATTCCATTTGCATTTCCAATACAAGTCCTGGATTTGACATATTTCTAGCTGTCGTGTAGCATACATTCAGGATCTACGCATATTAAATTATCTGTCATGTTACATTTATGGGTTTAACATTGATTTTTGGTTGATGTTAAATTGAAAATAGACTTTATATACTATATGCATATAAAATATTTCATCTAGAACATCAATTATTAAAAACAATAAATGTGCTACAGTGCGTACAGCGTTGTGTTGCTATTGTTGTAGTAGCTGAGCGTTTGTCGCTTGTTAATATGCCTCATAAATAACAAATTTATGACACAGACACAAGCAGACATGCACGCTCATTACAATAAGCACACTAACACATACAAGCACATTTATAAATACGCTTCAGTACATAGGACTGGTACTTGGTGAACAAATTGTTCAACTCATTTTCTAAACTATTTGAGTCTGCCTATCTACAGCAATGCCTTAAACTCGTGTATTTTACATTGTGATGTTCTAGAAATGGTTTCAAAATTCGACAGTTTTTTAAGAACTCTAGATGTATGTACTGCAGTGTCAAATTATCCCGCAAAGAAATTATAATTATTTACGCCAACATAAATCTTAAAATAAGAGTCTTCAAAGCCGAGGAAAAATTTAAAGTCGTGATCAGAATATTAATTTCGGATTTAGAACAATTTGAATTTTTTGTTGGCTCATATTTAGAACAAATTCTTTCTATTAATTCTATTTATAGAATGAAAAAACTGCAATTGAGCCCCCCAAAAAAAAAAAATGAAAAGAATGTTCAAAATTCAAAGAATATGGCTAGAACAAGTCTATTTTCGGGCTTATAAAAATCTTGAAATAAGACTATACAAATCTTAAAATAATAATTTTATAATCTTAACACACTTTCAGAATCTAAATTTTCACTACAATAATGAAGATTTATTCTTTCAAAATTTCGAAGATTTCGTTTACTATTAAAATCTTAAGATAACGATCTTATAATCTTAAGATACTTTCAGAATCTAATTTCTTATTACAATAATATAGATTTATTTTTTTAAAATTTCGAAAATTTCGTTTACGATTTTTTATATTAATTTAAGACTTAATATTAATTTTTTGAATTTATGTTCTTATTTTTTTCAATTTGAAATATTTTTTCTAAATTCAAAAATTTAATTTTTTTTTATATGTTCTATAATACAAATGATACAAAAATTTTTTTTTTTAATTTGAAATATTTTTGCTTAATTTAAAAATTAAATTTTTTTTTATATGTTTATCAAAAAATCATAAATTTTTATGAAACGCGGTTTTCTAATTTTTTATCGTCAATCCAGCCTGATTTGCCGGAGATATCATACATTTTTTTTTTTTTGTTTAAAGAAATTTTTTGATTTTTTTTTTTAAATTAATACCAAGAACGCTACAATTTTTTAAATTTAATTTTTTTCATCAGTGTACATATTTAAAGAGCCATCTTTGATGCCAATATATATTTTGATTCTCTCTTTTATTTTTTTTTTTTAAATAATAATGTTAATAATTGCTGACATAAAAATCACGAAAAAGGACCTTCATGAGTTTTTGCTCAGCAAAACTTTCACCCTCACATATATCAAGCGTAGATGTTCCAAGGCATGTATTTTCTGCCTTTAAAACCATTTTTTTCGTGACGACTGTACAAATGGAGTATGAGTTTAGAAAAAATGAGAGAGGGAGAGAGTCTTGCCGCAGTGTTTTTTTTTATAACTTGTTCCAGTGCACTCAAATAAGTTTTAGGTACGATTGTAGAAAATGTTGTTTGCTTCAGATCGTGAGCAGTGCTCTGCTTCACTCAATGCCTATCTCTTATTTATGCTCGTGACGTCAGAAACACTCGCCAAGTATACAGAACACTCATAAAACGCAGTTCAATGGTGGCAATTGACCCCATTAAATACTCAAGGGTTTCCTATGGGAGACTATATACTGCGTACTGAAAAGAATAGTGCCCTTAGCTATATGTCATAGACACTATGATGCACAAATATATATGTACATTTGTGTTTATTATAACAACTATGTTTGTTTGTCGTCCAGCCTAACTGTCGCTCTATTAGCAGCTTTGATATGCAAATTTTACGTTCTCCACCAACACACACACACACAATACGCTCTTTCACACAACACACATACGCTCTCTTATTTTTCGTTGTTTGTTTGTTTATTCGCTTTTTTGTTTGTATTTGTCTACATAATAAAGTTGCGCCAGATTTTTCGCATTTATTTATGTTTGTACGCACATACCAGTATATATTGTACAATAGCACTCATACGCACTGTGGTACTTAATAGTTTAATATGCTTATAATTGTTGAAAATTTGTGCATACAATAAATGCAAAACTGCAAAACAGCAAAACTGCATTTTAAATATTTTATTAATTTTGTATAAATTTTTGAAAATTTAAATTGCCAGCGTACTTGGCGTTTTACAGAGTGCACCTCTCTCTCTTTGCAAATCTGAACGTTGAGTGCAAATGACAGCAATTGTTTAGAGGCTTGTGCATGTTCGTGCTTGTCTGTGCGTGTTTGATTTATATTTGTGTGCGTTTATGGCATATAAATTTAAATGATTTTGGAATACATTTTTGCATTTGTCTAGCGGAAGTGGTTGAACATTTGTTTGGCTTGCATAAATTTGTAGTGCATACTTTTAGGCACATAAATGATAATAAAATTTAGTTGAGCTTGAAGAACTGTGCAAATATTGATTACGTATGTTTTTGTAATATTGGGAATTAGAAGTGAAGAGATTGCTAAATAATGTACGAAATTTAAATATAATGAGAGTTTTTGCAGGTGGAATAACTAATTTGTAATAATTGCTACAAAATTGACAGTTCAGAAAGTAAGCTTTTGTATATTACAGTGTGTTACTGAAACGTAGTTTATTTTAGCCGAAAGATAGAAAACAAAGCGCGTCATATTATATTTGCAGCATTATTATATTAGTTGGGCACTTCTGCATTTCTACATCATTGTTAGGGTTAAGCACGTCGTTAGTGAGGCACTTCTGCATTTCTGCCCGATAAAGTGTAAATCTTAATTTTGTGAGCTTGTATAAAATTGAACTTAATTTTTTTTTTGTAGGGCGTAGCGAACAAAAATGTTTCAGTGAAAGAAATACAGAAGATAACAATAAACTTTTCTTTCTTACAAAGTAATTTTCTTTCCTTATCAGTAAAATATCCAAAACAACATTTGCTATGCTTTTAAATATAATTTTGCCCACAAAAACAAAGCTCGTCATATTATATTTGTGAACAACATTATTATATTAGTTGGGCACTTCTGCATTTCTGCATCGTTGTTAGGGTTAAGCACGTGGTTAGTGAGGCTCTGCTGCATTTCTGCCCGATAAAGTGTATATCTTAATTTTAACTTAATATTTTTTTTCATTATGCGTAGCGAACCAATTTCCTTAAAATCTATCGTGACTTTTTGTTTGACAAGGACATATGTTACATTCATAAAAATTTTTCAAATGTGCTCCAAAATACGCACAGAATACAATTTTTATATTTCACTATATTATAAACAAAAGCTAATTCTTCTAAATTAAAGCAACAAAGCAGTACGCGCAAAATATGAAAACCAAACCAAAAAAGTGAATTCAATTTCACCCATGTCGTCTCTTTTCAACTTTGTCTTCATTGAGTCATTCCAAATCCAGCGCTAATTCCATGAAATCTAAAATGAAATTCATTTGCACACAGACAAATCTTGACATTTTTGCTGACTTTATTCAATTTCACAGTTTACCGTCTAAACAAAGCAAAAAGGGTTTCGCAAACAAAATAACAAAAAAAACAAAAAAAAAAAGGAAAACTCTGATAATATTTTTGGCACAAAGGTGCAACAGACTAAAACTAAACTAAAAAGGGACAAATGTAAAACAAAATAGAAGGGCAACAAACCTGGCTCAAACCCCCACGAAGACCCCTAAAATCCTTCGATAAGCGTGCGACATTCGTTTGTCACAAAATGAACAAAAAATAAAAATAAAATACAACAAAAAAAAGTAAACAAATATTCACATAAAAAAAGGGTTCAAAAGTGTACGCAACTTTTTGGCCAATGCTTTTGTTTTTGGCTTGGTCTTTTAATTCTCCTTTTTTTTTTTTTTTTTTTTGTTGGCCATATTGTCTATTACACACGAATTAACATGGTAGTAACCAAACCCCCAGCAAGACCCGAACTCAAAAACCCATCTATTTCATGATTTTTTTTTGGTAGCAGCTTTATCTAAGGGAACCAAAAATTTGTCAACAAAACTTTTGTGTATTGAAATGTGTTTGTGGATTTGGGGTTTGGTTTGGTTTGCTGGTTACATTTCTAAAGGATTTCCGAATTTGTCATGATATGGTATTTCATGTGCTTACTTAGTACTATCATGTTATTTTTATTGAATTTACAACTCCTTTTTGGCCTCAAGGCCCACAATTTTGGGGTCGACTCACATTTTAACTGCTCCATCAAATGGCTAACGAGCTGCATGACAATGTCAACTTGTCTTTGCTGGTAACAATAATAAATTTTTACAAAATTGACAATATATAAAATTGATGGGCTACAAAAAACCAAATGATGACTATTATATATGTGTCTGTGTGCCTGTGGTTCTCGGCAGTTGAAGATAACATTGCATCATAAAAAATATATCCAAAAAACGTAAAAAAAATAGAACAACATGGTGCACATTGCGTGTCAGTAAAGATTATGATATACATACAACAACAACCACAACAATATCGTCGATATTCGATGGGAACAACGAACATTGGACACAATTTGTCTGACATGTCAACGCAAATAAACAGAGCAAAGTTTAAAAAAGCGGCTTAAAAATTTTGACTACGAGATACTCTGCAGTTTTTTTTTCTTCCTTGGCTTACTTTGTTCATCATCTTGCTACATATTTCTACTCTGTTAATAATCTTAGCCTTGGCTTATCATCTCAAACAGCTGTATTAATCTGAAATTTTTTGGAATATTGAATAAACCTTTAAAAATTTTAAGAGCAAATCAAATTTTTTCTACTATTCAAAACTATTTTTTTCAGCAGTGTTATCTTCACAAATTTTTTTTAATATTTGTAATTTTGAATGTGTATATAGTCTTAGAAGAAAAGGCTAATTAAGCGTCCTAAGGGCTACAGTTTAGTTGACTTTTCCTGTGCAAATGGATTTATTTTATTTTTATAAAACTGTTTGTTTCCTGAGATCTTATACAAAATTTCTAGTAGGCATTGTTTTTCACGATTTAAGATATCTTTCCATTTCTACAATACTTAAATCTTCAAAATAATGCACGTTTAACTTAGAAGAATCTTCTTCGATTTCAACAATACCTAAATCTTCACAAATTTTGCAAGTTAGGCATAGAAGAATATTATTTTTAGAGTTTAAGATACAGTTTCGAGCCTCCTAAAATAGCAAATTTTTTAATTTGCATGATTAATATGAGATTTATTTTTAAATCCTATCATTTTATTGTAGTTTTCTTGTTAGAATTTTCTGAATTTTTTTACATATTTTATAGGGTATTGCGGGTAGTACTTAATTATGATGTAACCATCACCGCAGTTACCAGTTCTTAAATGATTTATATTGTAATCATCTCAAAATCCGATTAGTCTCTAAAATCTCATTCATATATACGTTGAAAACTTACCAATGCCTATTGTGAAGCTCTGAAAGTAAAAAATGTTATATTAAATCGAGTAGTTTTATAATTTTCTTAAATTTTTTTATATTTTTAATGTTATAATACATTTATAAGATATTGCACAGTAATATATAAGTATAAATGCCACTAAAATTTTGGTGTATTTATTTATAATAAACTTAAAATCTGATTAATCCTCAAAATCTTAGAAGTAAAATAATGAAATCTTATCATTAAACCTTTAAAAAACTAATTTTTGTTTAGTACTTTAGTCTACTTTCATCATCTTTTGGTTTTTTTTTTTTTGTGTTTATTTTTTTTTTATTTAGTGTTTTCCTTAATTCTAATAAACAAGAAGCTTTATGAGATATTATTTATACAGTGTCTCTATCGAGATCTCGAGTATACTTCAATATTTATAATTATTATCTAATGAAAGGAATCTGATAATTATAATAACATAATATAATGTATAAATATATTGACATTCGCATGAAAAAATTTACAAAAACATGAGTCTAATATTTGTTATTTATAAAATAAGAAATGTTGGAATCAAGTTCCGTTTATATCTACAACCACCAGAATTTGTTGTTGTTTAAGATAGCATCGTTTTGCGCGATGCTCGTACTAAATCTGAGATTTGGTTCTTGGTTAATTTGGATTTTTTTATCAGTTGCTCTTCTATATTGATGATAGAATATAGGGATTCCGTTTTGGCTTTGAATTAAACCCCGAGAATCTAAAGCAATGAACGCTTCAGGAGGGGGAAAACCGTTTTCTAGAGTTCTCAGAAGGTATTCCTCATTGGTATAGTATGGCGCTTTGATGAGATTGTTTTCTTGTTCAGATGTGCATTGAAGAATATGTTGCCTAATAAGTTTTATAATATGGTTGTCAATTCTGCTTATCTTGGTTGAGTTATATAGCACCTTATTTGATATGAACTTTATATAATCGCTTTTAGGGTCCCTGAAGCACATAGTGCAAGCTCTCAAGCATGATCTTTCAAATACTCTTATGCGTTCCATGTAAGACGGCGAGATATTAAACCAGATTGGGCAGCCATAGGTTATAATAGGACGAACTTGTGTTTTGTACATAATTATTTTTGTTTTTTCCATTATCGATCTTGAATAAAATAGTTTTTTGTAAGCGAAAAAAGCTTTTTTGGCTTTGGCGATTTGAGTGTTTATATGCTCATTAAAATACAAAAAATTATCCAAATAAATGCCCAGGTACTTGACAGTTTTCTTATTAGGAACTGGCTCTCTTGAGTGGTGAGGAAAAATTCCAAATTCTTTCCAGTGTTTTCTTATACTCGCATTGCATTTTGCCACTGCGGGTCGAAATAGAATAGTTTCACATTTTGAGTTGTTTAATTTAAGATTCCAGTTTTCTGTGTATGTTTCAATGGCATTGAAGTCTTTTTGAAGATTTTCATTTATTTCTCTAATAGAATTCTCCGACCTGTATATAATAATATCGTCAGCGAACGCAATTATATTGTCTATTTTTCTGATCAGATCCAGAATAAATATATTAAATAATACTGGCGAGTTAACTGTTCCTTGTTGAAGACCATTTTGCATGAAAAATTTATTGGAGCTATTGGTGGTCCCGATGCTAGTTCGAAATTCTTTGTTGGCTATCATGTTGTAAATAATAATGACCATGTGTGTAGGGAAGTTGTAGTTTCTCAGCTTGTGTACTAATCCTTTTATCCAAACGGTGTCAAAAGCTTTCTGCAAGTCGATTAAACAGGCTCCAGTGCTTTTTTTTGGTTGTTTTGTCCCCATTGTATCTCTGATATTAAAAGATGGATTGCATGTATCGTTGAGTGTTTATATTTGAAACCGAATTGTCTGTCACTAATTAGATTGTTTCTGAGACAAAATTTATTTATATATTTGTTAATGCAGATCTCGAAAACTTTGCTTATATTTGGTAGAAGACTTATTGGTCTAAGATTTTCATTGTTATTGGCTTTTTTGGGTATTAAAATAACCTTAGCGAGTTTCCAATTCGGTGGAAAGTAGGCGTTATTCAGCATGTTGTTGAAGAGTGTGCAGTAGTCAAGTATAACGTTCGTAGGCAAGTTTTTAAGAACGATATTTGGAATGTTGTCGTATCCAGTTGAGAGCTTTCCTTTAAGGTGTGCGAATATTTGTCGTATTGTGTCTTGAGCTATAAAGTACTCGTCAATTTCTTCATTTATGTTGTTAGCTAGTTTCCTACTATGAAACTCCGTGATTGAGCCGAGGTTTGCTTTAAAGTCGTTTTTAATATTTAAAAACTGATCAAAGCTGTCTCTTACATCACGGTGAAAAGCGTTATCTTGTGCACTCACAGTAGATGAGTGTACGGATTGCAAGTAGGTACCGATTGTGTTTAGTATTTGTTCCTTGTCTCTTAGGATGAAGCTGTTTTTTGTCGTGTTAAATTCCAGAGATTGTGTATCAATATTCGCATTTGTCAGCAATTGCTTGTCTTCTTCTGGTACTGCAATGAAACTAAGTTCTGTTGGTGATCTTTGCAATGCTGAAAAGTTTTTGATCTGCTTAAACATTTTTGGATTTTTCGGGTTTATTTTTGAGAGTTTTATTTGAATATGTTTATTCATTTCAATATTTATATTATCCTGAATTAGTTTTTTAATTAGCTTGAGCTTGCATTTCAAGAAATTATATTCATCTTGCGTTAGGATGCATTCAAGTCTGTTGTGCTTTTTTATCATAGTTAGCGTTTTGTTCTTTTCTTTTTGTAGTTTGCATATTGTTTGGTTCCTAAACGGCTTAAAGGGGTCGTGAACTTCAAATTTTGGCACTGTCGTTTCAATAGTTTTAATTATATTGTTGTGTATTTTGTTAATATAAAAGTCAATTTCATTGTTACTTAAGTTTCTGTTGTTAGGGATAGTTGGATCGTTGGATGATAGCCTGCTCAGCTTGTTTTGAAATTTATGCCAGTTAGTATTTTTGTAGTTGTACTTTTGTTCTTGTATAGATGTGGATATTGGTTCTTTATTTTGCAGCTCCGCTGGGATTAATATTCCACAGTGATCGCTGTCATAATCAATTGTTGTTAGACTGTTTAATAATAGATTTTCTCGTTTTATTTCGATTCTTGTATCTGTATACTATATTGAGTTTTGCTCTAAATCTTGGTGCTCATAAAGAAGGCCTATAGATGATAAAATAGTTTATATCAAGTAAGATTTCTGTCATATTTTAACATCTTCCAGGCTACTATTTCTTTTGTAAATGCCACCCATATAAAGATATTATCTCTACATATTGATGCTTAGAATTAAGTTTATTATTGTTTGGTTTCTTTCATCATCTTCTAGTAGTGGCTGAAGTACTATTTTTTTCATAAATCTGCTTATTTGCCATCTCAGATATTCTCAGCACACATTGACTTTAGCTTTAATATTTTGAAAAGAATTTTATTTTTGTTTGGTGTCTTTCATCATCTTCTAGTCCCATATAAAGATATTATCGCTACATATTGATGCTTAACGAGGCATTAAGGTTTTAGAATCAAGTTTATTATTGTTAGGTTTCTTTCATCATCTTCTAGTCTACATGGCTCAAGTACTATTTTTTTTTTCATAAATCTGTTTATTTGCCATCGCAGATATTCTCAGCACACATTGACTTTAGCCTTAATATTTTAAAATTAATTTTATTTTTGTTTGGTGTCTTTCATCATCTTCTAGTCTATATGGCTAAAGCACTATTTTTGCATAAATCTGCTTATATTTATATCATCTTCAAATATTGTCAGCACACATTGAGTTTGGCTTTTACATTTTGAAATGAATTTTATTTTTGATCGGTGTCTTTCATCATCTTCTAGTCTACATGGCTAAAGTACTATTTTTGCATAAATCTGCTTAAATTTATATCATCTTCAAATATTGTCAGAACACATTGATTTTGGTATAAATTTTATTTTTGATTGTTGTCGTCCATCATCTTCTAGTCTACATGGCTAAAGTACTATTTTTGCATAAATCTGCTTATATTTATATCATCTTCAAATATTGTCAGCACACATTGATTTTGGAATGAATTTTATTTTTGATCGGTGTCTTTTATCATCTTCTAGTCTACATGGCTAAAGTACTATTTTTGCATAAATCTGCTTATATTTATATCATCTTCTATATAATACCCTTTATGCAGTAAGATTTATGTCAACTTTCAGAATCTTTTATCATTCTTGACTAAAACAACTTAAATAGCATAAATCTGCTCTTATTTTTATGGTCCTCAAATTTCTCCCGAACTTATTGTCATTTCTAAGCTCAAAATGAATATATACTTTTGGTCAATTAAATGCTCTATAGCGTATAAATAAAAGAACCACAAAAACCGTAAAATAACTGTACACGAGTTTCTATGTAAATAACGTTAAAAAAAACCCTGTAAAGCTTAAAACATTCGAATAAATGATAATTGACAATATTGTCAAAGTTTATTGCATTTATCAATGCAAAAGTGTACATTAAAGTTGAAGTTAAATGGTATTTACACCTGCCTTTATATAGCACTCTATGGCTTCTAGCTTTGACTGCCCCAGAGTTGCTATTTGCGCCTGTTTGTTAGGCAATATAATTTTATCGTTATCGGTCGAAAGAGAGGAGGGTGTGTCTAGCTAGACACTCGGTAGTTATTTATTAGGGAACTGTCTGAAGTGTCTGGCCATATGCAAATCACAGAGGTGCAATTTAATTGTCTGGCCGCAGCAAAATGCAACTTGCAGTGTTGGTAATCAAATATTTAAAGCTGTCAGTGTTGCGAGTGTGTCTAAGCTTACTTTAAGGCGCTGTTGGCACTGTGTTTTTTTTTTTTGTCAAGCCAATTAACACATTAAACTTAAACGGAAAGTTGCGTGTCTAAAGCCAAATAAAAAGTACGAAAAAAAGCATACATATATAAAATACCAAACTTTATTGTACTTAACTTTTATTGTTGGTGGGGAGGTTTGCTTACGTTGGGTCATTTTATAAGTAGCCTAGGGTCAGCCGCACTAAAATCAAGAACGAGCCAAATTTATGAGCCTTATACACGCAGGACTAGGCACATTTCTAATTTAACTGCCTGCCATTTGCTAATTAATACCAAATTCCATTTATATATCAACGCTAAAACAACTAAATTTTGGCTTGCTTTTTTTTTCGGGATATTTTTGCCAAGTCAAATCAATTTGTTTTGCTGCTGTGTTTGCTTTTTTGACTTTTATTGCAAAGTAAGGGGCCATCAAGCATATATAGAGGAGTATATAGGAAGAGGCAGGACTCTGAAGTCAACTTTGAGATTTGTGCGCTTTTACGACTTTTGGCATGTCCGTGTTTTTGGGCAGGTTTTACGGGTTGGGGCGTTCTACGGTTCACGTGTTGGGGGTGTTTGCCATGTCAGCAACGTTTAGCTGCAAACGCACGCAAAAATATTTTGTACGAAATAAAATTAATGGCATTCGTTGATGTTTTATTAATTTATTATATATATAACTTGGTGCTGGTTGCGAATGCTAAATAACATGTTACAGAAGAATATATTGCGCATACGACGTGTGTGTTTATGTGTGATCCAAGTTATTGAGTAATTAAATACTAATTAAAGCCGTAACATGAGCCAAATTTTCTTTTGTTTCTTTTGTTTTTCTGTGTCAGGTTTAATCTGATGAAAATGTATTTTTATGCCTATTGTGATTTTCTCGAGTATGAGTTGTTTAGAACGCGCTGTGCTCGTAATCGAATTATAATTGAATTAGTCTATTTTTTGGTTTGATAGTTGGGACTAAGTTTGGTTTCGATTTTTGTAAGTTTATTTACTTTTTTAGTGTATTTGGAAATTTTGGCTTTTTTAGAGGGTTTTGATGCCCTGTCTTAATACTAAATCATAAATACATTTTATTGTAACTTTTTGTATTAGGAATTTTGATTTAATAAAAATGTTTTTCAGGTCACCCGTTTTATTTAATATTTTTAGGTTCTTTTAAATTTGGCCGAAAAGAAGGCAAAGTTTGGGAATTATTTGTGGCATGATAAAAAGACATACAAACTTCCTGTTTTGATTGGTAAATGCGATTTTTATTGTACAATTAGTGGAAATTTTTTTCTCGACGCAATTCAAAATGGCGGCTGAAAAATGGCGGCTGAAAAATGGCGGCTCTTGTCTGCATCTGGCCGCAGAATATCGTTCCCGCATTTCAGTTCTCCAGCCTCTTGTAGTGAACCGAAATGAAAAATGCTTTTTGTTTGGTGAAGTTTATGAAATTCTCTATGCCTTATACAAAATCATAATATTTTTTGACGAAAAATTAACTGAAATGTGGACGTTGGAAAAAAAAATTTGTTTTTTTTTCACTTTTTTTGTGATTTGACCTTGCTTAAAAATAACAATTTAACACTTTTTCATGTATATTGTTAGTATAATGTATACAAAAATATATCCTTTCAAACATGGTTTAAATGAAGGGAATCGGCAGAATAGATCAAGAGCTATGCTTGAAATGCTGATGAAAAACATGGTTCCGAGAAAAACGCGTTTAAAGTTTTGAAGGTCCCTCAGCGCGTGCGACTTAGGTGCGTCGAAGACGCTCTATTTTTATAATTATCGATCGCATCGAAAAATCCTTTCATGCACATATTCTACAAATATGTAGCTTTCATTTTTGGTAAAAAAAAAAAGATTTTCTCGATTAAATTTGGAAGAAACTCCCCTTAAGCAATAGAAAATACCATAGCTATAGTTCTTTTTTTTGACTATAAAGATCCCTAATGAATAGTTTTGGTTCTGTCATTTCACCCACATTTCTTTTATACTAAACTAGGGGCTTCGCTCCCTGTTCGCTTTGCTCGCCAACCTCTGTCCCGCCTCCTTTATTTATTTCAGAACATCACGATTATTATCTCCTCTGTACTCTTATATATCGCTCGAAAATCTTTAACAATTGCCTTATTGCCTCGGTTCTGTCTCTGATCGCCGTGTTTTAGTCTGAATTTTCTATCTTATGACGTTATAAGGCAGGATGGCCTGGTCGACTTCTTGCAAGGGTTCCTTTAAATTTCGTCTACATATTATTTTTGATAAAAGAGATACAACTTTTTAAGCTTCAGGCCATGGTGCAAGTAGCGTCTCTATATTTCCGGCCCTGACTATTTTCAGTGTGACCAGGTGTGGGTTAAGCGTACTTTAGAGATGTTTTCTTTTAGCGAAGAATTCTTCGAAAAGCAATAAATTTAGTTTTAATGATTAATAATTGCACTTTCATTGTTCGGCTAGAAACATGAAATGCTAAATTCGTATGGTCTAATATTTTAGTACCTACTGCTCGGGAGCAATTTTCCACTCTTTTGTTGGAACCAAAAAATATTCGTGCTACTAACAAAAAAAGATATTTTAAAAATTTATAAATACCAAACAGAAAATGCACATTTTTCATAATAAATAAGTTAATTAAAAAGGTTTTTTACATTCTAAACATTAAAATGCAGTTTTTGCTTGCTGCAAGGTACCCTCGCTTAGATAATAGTAAAACCAGATACATCATCAATTTAAATTTAGAGTATACTGACACACTGCCTAACATTAGTATATCCACATAACTCTTGCCAAAATATAAATAAGATTAATATTGCCAGAGTAGCTTGCAACAAAACAAATGGAGCCACTTTAATAACTATGTAATTTTCCATATAACAAAAATTTATAGCCTACAAAAGTCCAAACAAATTAACAACAACAAATATCGAAAAACATTACCAAAAAACTATAAGTGATAAAAGCGACAAACAAAATCCATGAGCAACTGTTGGAATTCATAAATAAATATATGAGATGTGTACATATAAATTTAAAATGAAAATTCCCCAAGCAAAAGGCTACAACAATAGTTTAAATTACAACAACAGCAAACAACTATTTGCCATTTTTCATGGCAACCATGAAAAATATTTCACAATTTTATACACAGATATACTTTTTATTTTTTGTTTGTTGTTTAAACAATAACCAATGACAACAACAACAGCAACAGCAAGTACAAAGTAAATAGAAAAAAGAGTGGAAGAAATACTGACGAGGAAATTCCGACTGTAGTATACTCTGACGTCACAGCTACTTCGGATAACTTAGGTCTACAAAACCTCGATTTTTCTTAATTCCGCCTGTTGGGCGTTGTCCACCATTTTGAACAAATTTTGGAGTCCATTTATCTCTAATTCTATCAGTATTAGAAAAAAAATTAAAAGTTGACATTTTGAGCGAAAGACGCCGTCAAAAAACAGTTTAACGTTTTTTAACCCCAGATTCGGGATTAGCTACCCCGAAAACCCATATTTGCATACCCATCTCGAACTTTAAACACAAAAATGAAAAACACATCTTAAGTGCGCCATTTTGAAAAACTTAGGGTGCTTATAATCAGCTACCACAAAAGTGTCTGAATAGCATATAAAAGGGGTTGCAATAATGTTTTTCTGAGAATAAGATTAAAAATAGTGATTAAATTAATGAGTTACTTTGCTTTGACAGCCATTGTAGCTACGCCATTTTGAAATATCAAAAATCAACACGGCTTTAAAAAGTAGACGAGAAAACCAAAATTTTAGTTTTTCTTAAACAAGTTAAAATAAATGGTGACCAACACATTAGATGAATATTACAAAAAAAATGTGAAGATCGAAGAAAATAAAAATATTCACAATCACTCATATAAAAAGGAAAAAAAAAAAGTTATAAAAAGTTATTTATAAAATCATAATACGTACTTATAATTTGAAATTGTTCGAATAATTTTCCTAACCTATAAATCGTTTCAATTTTTAAATCGTTTGTTGCGCTTTTTTGTTCCTTAACTAGCTAGAGCTTTTGGACAATCTTGCGTTAAACTTACGCTAGCATTATACGATGCAATTATTTGCTCAAAATTGTCAAATATTTGATTTGAATTTGTGGCCAAATATTGGCAGCAAATCTTTGCCACAATTACCAAAATTTAACAAGTAATAAAATTTTGAATTATTTTTTTTTTGGCGAAGCAATTTTTTCCCTACATAATGAGCAAATTAGAATTATCGAAAAACAAAAATGCAAATATTTTATCAAAAAGTTCAAATATTTCATGATCAAATAATAGCAACAAATTTTTGCCAAAATTTATCAAATTTAACAAATACTAAAATTTTGAGTAATGGCAATGCAACTATTTTCCTTGCAAATTAGGTTAGCTCCCCATTAATCAGGTGGTTATCAAAAAACAAAACTGCAAATACTTGCTCAAAAAGGTCAAATATTTGATTTGACTTTTTGATCATAAAATGGCTACACATTTTTGCCAAAATTTATTAAATTTAACAAATAATAAAACTTGAGTAATAGTGAAGCAAATATTTCCTATACATAATGAGCAAATAATGTTTGCTCACCATTAATCATGTGTTTGTTAAAAAACATTAGGAGGAAATATTTGCTGTGCGCAAGCAAACATCTTTGCTCAGCACCGATATTTCGCCAAATAATTTATTTTGCATAGAGAGCAAATATTTGCTTCGTGTAATGTTAGCTTTACGAAACCAATTTTATTAACTTTTTACGCATAGTTGAAAATGAGTTTGAAATAAATTCGTTGTATGAAAAAATTTGTTGTAGAGGAGTTGTACATGAAAATCTGAAGATAATGAGCTCTATATCAAGATTTAAAGACTTGTGTAAAAATAGCCAATGTCTAGTGGTCCAAGGTGGTAGGGTATTTGCAATATCAAAAAATTCAATGTAATTAAAGAACTTAATCAAAGAAGCATCTCCTTATAAACTATCACGGTTCTCGCTTTTATGATCTTCGAAAGACAGTACTACCATAGATCATCAATCGAGTTTTTCTGTGGTCTTTATCCTAGAGCTACGAGTTTGTTGGAATCTTACGCAAAACTTTTAATATACTCCTTATCATTCACTTAAAGAGTATAACAAACAAACAAACAGACTGCTGAAGAGCCAACTAGGGACGAATTGAATAGGGAAGAAGTAGAGGTAAATACATACTTTTTACCTGGCAATGTAATAATTTATATTTATTTTCATGTTATCTATTTGTGAAAACTGTAAATGCAACGGTGAGTCAGCCGAGCTATGAAAATTCTATTGGATTTTGTTGTTGCCTGGTTCTTTTTTTTTTGGGTTGGTTTGGGTTAGGGTTGTACGACAGCTACAACAACAACAAATTGCATATGTAGAACTGACAGGCGCATATATAAGGGAAGGTTGGCAACATTGCCTAGAATCAGAGCTGACTTTGTGTTGTTTTGCAGAGTTTGTTGCTATTGTTGTAAAATACTGGAATGTTTTTTGTGCATTGAAGTTGTTAAGCAAATCTCAAATGCCTCATAAAAGCGCATGCATGAGCAACAACAAACGCATGGTGGGAAATTGTCTCTCTTTATACAATATTTGCAAAATATTGCAATTTAATAACTAAATAAAAGAATTATAAAAGTTTTGAGCAAAATTGGGAGGAGATTCTAGTGTCTGCTGGCTTGCTGCAATATGCACAATTTTTGTGGGATTTTTAGAAGTGCCAAGTTTTCACGAAGACTGGTTTGCAGTCCGAAGAAACTGAATTTTCTAAAACTCTCGGATGTATCTGTCAGAAGAGCAAGTATTTAAAATTCCAGATTATTGGCTCATAAACATTGACTAAACATCTTTCAACCAGTTGCAAGCTTCGAGCAAATTCATTTGTTTTAACAAAAAAAAAAAAATGTAATTCCTTTAGTGATCGATTTAATATCGAACCGCACAAAAATGAAATGAAAGAATACTTTCGAATTGTGGAAATTTAACTTTTCTTCTTAGTAAAATAAGAAGCTCTTAAGATTCCGGAAATCGGAAATTAATTTTTCTCAAATGGCTATCGATAACGATAACGCAAGACCCAAGCGAAAGATCAGCTGCAAAACTTAAATTGATCGAAAATCGACTTCATACAATTTTCACAGATATCTTATAAGAGAAAAAATGTATATAAATGGATCATTGAAGAATTAGTTTTATAGCCTTAATTCAGGCAACTAATGAAAGTTAGTTTCAATTCCCACATGTTTCATAATATAACGTATACGCTTAGTGAATTAGTCTGAAAGCATCGCCAAAATCTAATCTAAACCATTTTCCAAATAATGAATGCATCATAACGTGTTGAAAATAACTAATTTTGAAAATATTTATTTTAAGTCACGTCTTGCTACACTTGCTACACTCTAGCATTGCCTCAAAATCTTACCAACCATATGCCAAATAATGCATCAAATTTTTGACAGCTCTGCTCGCGTAGCATGCCTTATAAATTTCCAGCTGCCAAGCTAATGAATAGTGCAACTGGACAAAATCCAAATTAATAATGTGCCATAATAGTCAACAAACTACACTAATAATGGTCTCCAAATGGTTTGCTTATATTGCAGAATATTCCTACTATGCATAAAGACAAACTAATTTATGGTCTGTAGAGTCGCCTAAAAGCATGCCACATAATATGACAAGTGTTGTATAATTATTATTGCACGTTGTCCTAGATTGAGTGGGCGTGCAACGGCAGGGCGTGGTAAAACAATTACATAAATGTGTGCGGCAAGCAAACATGAAAATTCAATTGTCGCACTGTACAACTTTTCAATTGATTTTCTTTGTTGGATCAAAAAAAAAAAAAACAATGAAGAAGGACAATGAATAAAATATAATGCGCATACGCCTCGTGGCACATACAGCCAAAGAGAGCAGCGCCTTCAAATATTTATGAAGCACTAAAAAACACATTTTCAACGAGCGAAACTCTCTCAACGCGTTCAAATTAAATATAGCTAGGAAAAATTTTTGCTTTTCCCAGGCAACAGTAAAGCAAGGCATTCACTTAATGGTTAGCAACATTAAGGTTACCTTCAAAAACTGATGCCAACAAGCACAACAACAAGAACAATCACGACAACAACATACAGCAAGATGGCGACCACAACACAAGCACATAGTCATGCAAGTTAAAGCCACATAAAAAGATGCCAACCAAAAACAGCAACAACATTAGATACAATAACAACCACAACAACAGCATATACAACAACAACATTGGATACAACAAAAACAACAATGACGAGGACAACTGAGAAGAAAGCAATTACTTTTTGGTTGCTGTGAAGCTTGTTGCTTTGCACCCGAAATAGAAACGAGAAACACGAAGTCTTGTCGAAGTTTGAATACCCTTAAAAGTTTGCAGCAACGTAACTTTATGAAACTTATATCAAAGTAGTAATTTTGTGATTTTTAGAACATTTGTTTTTAAATATGGTCACACATATCTTAAATGGAGAGCAAGTTGTAGGCAAATACTTATTCGAGTCAGGAATTTTCACCTTTCTCTAAGAAAAATTGATTCTTCAAATTTAATACCCTAGAAGTTGTTCTCCTTAAATGTAGGGTTTTCCTTAAAATACAATTCTTGTTCTTTTTCTTTTAATTTCAAAGCTTAAACCTGAAGTTGAATCATTATTTTCATTAGCTAAGCTGTAGTCAAAAATATATAGATTTGAGAACCACTTCCTTTAAGTTGCTACATAAGTCAAATTTCTGTATAATTGTTATCGTATAGACTAACATGAGCCTAACAAACAAAAATGTTTGAATTTTTTTCTCAAAAAACCTCTTATTGACACACCTTTAGCTATTGATACAAAACTTGGCGCTAATAATATATTTATTTTTTTTTAAACATTTTTAGATTATTTTTTTTTTTTTTTTGAATTTCTATTTTATTAAATTTTTTAAGTTATTATATTTAAGTCGGATTAAATTTTTAAAGATGTTTCAAAACTGTTTAGATTTTTGAACCAATTCTTTGTGAACTGCAATAAAATCAAATTTCTTTAAAAGTTAATAACATAAAGCTAACGAAAGTGGATCATATAGACTTATGTGAGTCTAACAAACAAAACATTTTGCTTTTTTTTTTTCAAAGCACCTTTTCTTGACGTATAGTATTTATACCAACTTTGCGCAAATATATACTATATGTTTGGTTAATGTATTTATTGTTTTTAAATTTTTTTTTTTTTTAAATTCAAATTATATATTTTTGTTGGACCAAATTTTAAAAAATGTTAAGATTTGAAAGCCTCTTTTTTATAAACTGCAATAAAAGTAAAATTTATATATAAATTTACAAACTGGGGGCACTAAATGTCATTATATAGACTTATGTGAGTCAAACAAACAACAAATTGTTGATTTTTCTTTAACATATCGATTCACAACTACGCAGATAATTTTTTTCATATTTTAGTATATATTTTTTTAAAGTCATTTTTTGAAAGTTCAAATTATTTCCATGTTTTAGTCGGGCCAAAATTTAAACGATTTTGTCAAAAATAAACTACGATAAAAGTCAAATTTCTGTAAAAATTTACAAACTGAAGGCACTAAATGTCGTTATATAGACGAATGTGAGTTCAACAAACAAAAAATTGTTGATTTATGTTTCCTTCTTCAGACGCTTTAACATATTGATACAAAATTTTGCACAGATAGTTTTTTTTTTTTTAAGTAAAAACTTTTTTTTCATAAATAATTTTTTTTTAATTTTTTTATTTTTTGTCTTAATTTTTGAAATATTTCCATGTTATAGTCGGCCCAAAATTTAAACGATTTTGTAAAAAATTAACTACGAAAAAAGTCAAATTTCTGTAAAAATTTACAAACTGAAGGCACTAAATGTCATTATATAGACGAATGTGAGTTCAACAAACAAAAAATTGTTGATTTATGTTTCCTTCTTCAGATGCTTTAACATATTGATACAAAATTTTGCACAGATAATTATTTCTTTTTAAGAAAAACCTATTTTTAATAAATGTTTCTTTCATCCATTTTTTTTTTTTTTTTTTTTTTAATTTTTAAAATATTTCATATATTTTTTAGTCGGTCCGAAACTTAGGATATTCCCACCGTATTGTTTCTCTTCAGCAGAATTTTTTGTAAAAATACTTTAGTTAAAACTTGTATAAATTGGGCTTTATTAAAAAATCTTAAGCGTACCATCAATTTTTTTTCTTAGCTCTAAATTTTTATTAAAATCTATTTTATTTTTTTTTTTACCACGAATGTAACAAAAGTATTGAACATTTGAATTGAAAACTGAGAAAATAGGTACACTCCTTATGAAAAGATTTTGAAGAATAAGTTTCTGCTACGAAAATTGAAAAAAAATTTTGTTAAAATTATCGTTTAAATAAATTTTTTTGTTTTCCAAGAAGCAATATGGTAAGAAATTTATTCAAAATTTAGAGAAATGACATAAAACATAGTTTTTTTTTTTTAAAGAAATAATTCTGATAATTCTGCACTTGGAAACATATCTTAACTTGTGTTTTAGATGATTTAAAATTCAATTTCATTTTTTAGAAGAATACGATACTTTGTTATGCTTCTAAGATACTAACTCTCTTTCAAAATATATCTATACCACTTAGTCTTGGGAATGACCCTAGTAACCAAGCATGCCCCATTTTAAAGATACATTATATATGTATAGTAGTAAATGCCCAACTTTTTGCTAACCATGTTTATGCTACAGTTGCTGCTAGTCAACTGTCAATATTTTACTTTAAGGCTCATAGAGCACAAAGGCGTCGTCGCTGGCAGAGAGCCGACCGGGAACTCTAGTGTTGCACATCATTGCTATAAATTTACTTGCTATGGCCACAAGTGTTGTATAGTGTACAAAATTTATATCAGTATATAGTATGTACAGTGTATTTTGTATCTATAAGATAGAATTTTGTAAGCGCCAAACTTGAGCTTGAGTCTTTTGTGACTAAATGCTAGGCACATAACTTGTATGTTTATTTCGCTCCAGCTCACTGCTGCTCTCTGCTCCTGGGGCTCTCTGCTGCTGTTGCTGCTGCTCTCAGCTCCTGCTGCTTATCTGTGGCCTGAGCAGACATGTGTTTCACTTGCAAAGTTTTGTTTTCTTTTCTTTTGGACGATATGTTACAGACGTTGTAGCTGCAAATTGTTGCTGTTGTATCTCAAATGTTGCTGTTGTAGCTTAGTTGCTATTGTTGTTGGTTTTGCCTAAATTTTGAGGTCAACGTTGTGCTTTGGCATAAATCTAAAGTGTGTGTTTGTGCTCTTAACGTCTTGGACACTGTCTTGGTTTGTTTACCATGCCAGCCTTGGCCTGCCGCCATTTTGTGTGCTCTCTAGGTTGACTGTTATCGAAACAAGGTCCAGACCAGGCCCAGTTCAGGGCCTTGTTCTTCTAGCCAGCCAGCCAGCCAGCCAACGAGCCAGCCAGCGAGCCAGCCAGCCATCCTGCCTGCCTGCCTGCCTTGTTGATGTTGGTAATCAAGGCATTAAGTGTGTTTACTGTTTATTTTATTAGACTTTAAGGCTTAATATCTTATTTTGAGGATTTTTTTCGCTTAAGCAATTTATTTTCATAGCTGTTTCTGTTGCTGTTAGTAACTGTCTGCCTTTTTGTTGGCTTAGAGGCTCAAGCATTATGCAATATTCAATTAAATGGCATTTTTGATTTAATTAAAAGTTAATGTCACCTTGGCTCAATTGAAATTTAAGTGTTTTATAAGTAAGTGCGCGCTTTTTTTTTGCCAATGAATTATTTATATTGTATATAATATATCATTAAACAGAAATTCATAAAGCAGGCAGCTGCTTTAAAAACTGAAAGTAGCAAAAGTAAGAAGGAAGAAAAAATATATACATAATGAAAGTAAATCTAAAGTTGGCACCGCAAAGAGTTGCCAAATGAGTAGAAAAGTTTTGAAGAGAAGTTAAAATAGGCGCAGCTAACTTTGTATACTCTACAAGTGCAAAACAAATTTCAAATTGTACATATTCTGAAATGGAATAGATCTGTTCGTGGACACTTTGAAACTTATCTTTGTTCCCTTCAAAATGACCTTGCACTTAGTACAAGAAAATATATAATGTCTATGCAAATAACCGGTTCTTAGCAACTAAATTTTTGTTTTCAATATGCAAATAACCTCTTTTTTTGCAAATTATCATTTACTTATGAAAAGAATGGGAGTAATATGAATTTGTAAAGTCTTAATGCATACAGCTCTATGCTCCGCTGGGAGAAGAGGATAGCAGTAAGTAAACCAGTTTAAAGCAAAAAAAATTTGGTTTTCTTATGCAAATTTCTGTTTTTATGGCAATAGCCGAAAATAATAGTTTATTATGCAAATATTCCTATATTTTTAAACAATTTATTAAGCGAATAGCCGTTTATTTTGCAAATTTCCGTTTATTTTGAAAATGGCTGTCTCGCATGCAAACAATCGTTTATTATGCAAATAATCGTTTATCGTGCAAATAATCGTTTATTATGAAAACAACTGATTTTTTTTATTTATATAAATGGTCCTTATAAAAACAAACATTTTTGAAAAAAAACCTGTATAATTTTTATAAATCCTTTAATCGTTTATTGCGCAAATAATCGTTTATTATGTAAACAACGGATAAAATAACGGATCCTTATAAAAACAAACATTTTTGAAAAAAAAACCGGTTTATAATTTATAAAATACAATAAAATAATATCCTTTAATGCAAAAAAACTTCAAATTGCAATTGAAAATAACTTTTTTTATGCAAATAATTGTTTATTGTGCAAATAATTTTTTTGTGAAAATTACTGATCCTTTTTCATAGAACCTTTTTTTAAACACAAAAAATATTTTTTACTCTTTTACTAAAAAGTATAAAGCTCTTTTAATGCAAATATCCTTCCAATTGCCAAAAAATACTTTTTGAATGCAAATAATTGTCATTTATACTAAGCTTGATGCAAAAAACGGAATCTAATCAATATGTACCCATATTTCTTGCTAAGAGTCCATTTTATTAACGTTCTCCAACTCGAAATGGAAGTTCCAAAACATGTTATCCATCCAAGTATCTTTCAGATATTTTCAAATTTCATTGGTAGCTAAGGAAACATTAAAGCCAATGTGTTTTTTTTTAATAAAATAACTTTCCAATCAAAATGTTTATCACAAAATTAAAAACAATTTTTAAAACACAAAAAACAGAGTCTCCAAAAAGTCGTACAAAACTACTTATTACGTAAGAGTATAGAAAGTAGTGAAAATACCTACTCTGACTATCATTAAAGAAAAGTTTTACTGTCTGGGGCCATATTTTTAAAATGAAGTAAGCAGCTGCAGAAAGAGAGCCGTGACAGAGTGTGAGTGAGTCACTCTGGAAAGGAGTAAGTGGGTAAGCAAGTTGGTTTTTAAGTGGGTGCAAAAGAAATAGCTAGTTGGTTAAAGAAGCTCAGAAAAATGTATGAAACAAAAAATGGCAAACTTTTTCGTTTAACTTTTTCGTTTGCATGTTTGTTGTTTTTATACCCTGTACCTATAGGTACAAAGGGTATACTAGATTTGTGCAATGTATGTAACGGACAGAAGGAGGCGTGGCAGACCCCAAGTCCTTTATACCAAAATGCTTATCATAACCTCGGGTAGCGATTGAGCCATGTCCGTCCGTCCGTCCGTCCGTCCGTCCGTCCGTCCGTCTGTCCGTCCGTATGAACGCCTAGATCTCGGAGACTATAAGAGCTAGAGACACGGAACTTTACCTGCTGGTGCGCATATTTCCTAAGCAGATGAAGTTTGTTGAATCATGTCAATATCTTTCCCCGTTCCCCCGCTGCAGATTTTCGCGGTTTTTAGCCACACCGTTTAATTTTTTCATTTGAAATTTACCAGAGCGATGCGTTGTGGATACATGCATCTATGTGTAAAAAATGAACACAATCGGACAAATACAACAGAAGTTATAGTCAAAAATGTGCAAATTTCACCTCCCCTTGCCAATAAACTGCGACAATATTTGACTCTACGCAATTATGGCTACAAGTGACCTAGAATCACAATTTTTGGTAAGCTCATTCATGTGGCTCTAATGAACAAATCCACATCCAAATTTTATCGATGCGGTCCCCCCACCCCCCGCAATCGATTTACCGTGTTTTCTCCCACACCCCTCAACATATCAACTTGAAACTTACCCAATATAATTAAAATAGCTTCTTTGACGTAACTTTCGATTTTCATCAAAATTTACGGAACTTATAGGTATAAATATCGTTTTGCACCAAAAAAAAAAACAAATTCCAATTGGAAAGTTCTTAGATGGAATATGCAGGAAAAATTTTTTTGACACAAAAGGTACAGGGTATTCCACTGTCGGGCACCGCCTCGACTGTACCACATTTTTTTTTACTCTTTTTTTTCGCATTGTTGCTGCTGCATTTTCACTGTCGACCACTTTCTCAATTTCCGTTTCGTAACTTTTGCCAGTGGTTTTTCTCAGAGACTCTTTCTCTTTTCCTATGCTCGCCAATTTCTGGAATTGACTTGCCGTTTTCACTGTCTGCGCTAATCTGTCAATTTTAGCAAGTTTTCTACTTGAGTTTTCCAAGTTTTCGCGCATTGCTTTTGTTGTCTGCTTATCAGCGCAATGATAAGAGTTTTGCCTTAGACGAATGTCAATGGCTGGAAAGCTTTTTCTTCATTTTTAAAGCGCAAATGAAAATGAAATTATTGCTTCTGGGTTAAAATATGTGAAGATGGCCACTTTTACATGGGAACTCTTGGATTTTACATATATATATTTATTTAATTTTTTTTTTTTCCTTTTTTGAATGAATTTAAAAATTTTTTTTTTTTTCAAAATATCAATTATTAAGTTATCGTTTAACAAATTTAGGATTTTGATTGACTTGCATAGATTGATATTTTAAACACTACAATTTATTATATATTTGGTTTTTATCTCTTTTATACTATAAAAGTGCTTTCTGTCTGTGCATTTATCTTCTTCTTCTTGTTCCCTCTCTCGAAAAATTTTGAAACTTGGCGCGTTTCTCTTTTTTTGTAGCTAACTCTATGGACATTTTTTCAACTTGCTTGCTTCCTATTTTTTTTTTTTTGGTGCTTATGGCGGTAGTTACTTATTGCATATATACTTCCGCGAACCATTTATTATTTTATTTTTTTTTTTCAATTTCCGGAGCGAAGGTAATTCAATATTTAGTATTTTAATATTTAAAGATCAAAAGAGTGTTCCCAATTTCACTTCAACATGCTCTTGATGGATTTTATGGACTTACTGATTATTTTTTAAATAGGAAAGCTTTGACGACTTCCACTTGCTATTATATAATAATATAGTTACATAAGCATCTAGACTCGTTACGAAAAAAAATTAGATAAAATTACTCGTAATGTAATTTTTTTTTAAATTTTAATGGATGCCTTTTTGAATATTAAAGGTTAATGGTCCTGAGTACCTCTGGTAATCACAAAATATAAGTTTTGCATAAAAGAATCACTACTTTTAAAGGTATCAAATATTTTTTTGTTTTGTATAAATTTTGGAAAATTTTTTTAACGATCCAATTTTTTTTTTATATTCTAAATTTTTTTTTTTAAAGCTTTAAACATTTTTTTTTTGATATTTAGATTCTTTTTTAAATTTTTAATTTTAATTTTTATATTTGTTTTTATATTTTTCGTATTTTTTTTTTTCAATTTTATCTGATTTTTTTTTTTTAATTTCAGAACATTTTTAGTAACGATTCAGTTTTTATATATTCCATTTTTTTTTTAATCTTTAAACTTTTTTTTTGATATTTCGATTTTTTTTCAAAGTTTTTTTAAGTTAAATTGTTTTATTTTGTTTTTCAAATTTTTAGAATTTTGCTGGAAACAAAATAATTTTTTTTTTATTTTAACTACTTTTTTTTTTTTTTTGTAATTTGACAAATTTTTTTCCTTATCTTTAGATCGAGTAACGTATAAATTTTTATTGAAATTAAATCAACTAATGCAGATCATTATAAAATCTTTTGTTAAGCAATAATATATTTTGTAAAAAATAAATCAATATTTTTTATTCTGTTAAAAACACATAATTCTGTAGATAAGTTCCGGAAAAAAACGTGTAAAAAGGATATGAAGTAAATCCTTAATTCGCTATGAAAATCAATTAGAAAGGAGTATTATAAATAAATTTATACAAAATAAAAATAAAAATAAAAAAAATAAAAAAAATAATTAAATAAAATCCGTTTTCCATAAAATTTGTAATTTTTTATTTTTTTAAATTGTACCAAATTGATTTCATTAATTTTTTTAAATTTTATTAAATAATTAATATTGGTTCTTTAACTTTATATATATTTTTTTAATTTTATTACATAATTAATATTGGTTCATTAGCTTTATATTTTTTTAAAATCTTTCCAAAACTTTATTGAGCCCTGACTATTTTTTTCTTGAAGTCTGTGGATATAGGAGAGTGGGAGAGTGGGCATCTTTACTTTAAATTTTACTACATCAATTGTTGGATCAAAAAAAAAAGTTTTTAAACCTTCGATTAACAATACCTTTCTCAAATTGGCTGGATGCTCTTGTCAGAATCACGAAATAAGTAAGTTACTGCCTCGCTTTGGCTGTCGCATACGTTACAAGCAAAAACTGCCATTCACAGCGATACCAGCAAAATTAAATACAAATTTTAAATGCAAAATAATATCATAGCCATTGAATATGTGAAAATTCTGAAAATCCAACAGATTGAATTTAAGTATAACTCGCTTTACTTATTTGGACCCATATACATTTATACACACACCCACACATACTCATACAATCACCAGCTGTTTGCGCTGTCGCAAAATCTCATTATTTTTTGTGGCACGTTGCTTCCGGTTTGCTCAGTAGCTGCTGCCTTCTCTCTCTCCTCCTACAGCTCCTCCACCTTCTGCAGCAGATCCTGCCATATGCAATGAGCAGCGCGCTTGGTGTTAAAAAGCGCTTGCAGTCGCTTATCAACTTTTTTCCATTCATTTTCCGCTCTGCTTTCTTTGCTTGCGCTTGCTCTATTATTATTATTTTTTTTACATATTTCTTTTATTTTTATCATTTTTTTTTTTATTTTTGTTTTTGCATATTCATTTCTTTTGCAATATTTGCTTTATTTATTTTCATTCTACGCGCTGGCAAAGGATTTATGTTTTTGGGTTATGGCGCTTGTCTTTGACGTTGCAGTTGCAACCCTGCGCCATTTGCAATTTTTCTTGCTTTTGCGTTCATTTTCTTTTGCTAGTTGATAACACTGCGCTAGTTTTATTCTCTCTCTGCCTCTATGCATTTTTTTATTTTTTGTTTCTTTTGTGCCTTCTATTTTTAAAGCCCTTTTTCAAATTCTATTATGGCTGCGCAGTGCTTCACTGCTAATGAAAAATTTTTACCAGCCTTTCATAGTAAAAACTGTTCACTTTTTTTTTTTTTTAATTTTTAGGTATTATTATTTTTTTTTTTGACGCCGTCGCCGTTGCTGCAGGGTCTTTGGCTTTTCTTTGAATAATTCATTAGTTGGCAAGTGGCAGTCCTTTGTTGTTGGCTGCTTAATTAAGTTGTGGCATTTGGCACAGTTTTTAGCGGCATCAAAGTGAAATTTTAGACAAATTAAATAAATGCTGCATACTTTGTGGCTGTGTATCAATGAAAGCGGCATAGTTGCAAAGTATTTAAGCAGCTTAAATTAGTTCCGCTTGTTTTGTGTGTGCGTGTGTGTATGTGGATTTTTCAGGGCTGTATTTTGTGAGCTTTACAATTGGCAGCCTTTAAAAGTTTTCAAATAAAATGTTATGTACCATAAAATTAACGCTGCATAGTTTGTGGCTGCGAGTGTAGGCAATTGTTTTGAGCTTTTAATAGCAGTACTTAAAGAAACTTTTTTATGCAGACAGCATATAATCTAAATAACTAGAGTACTTTAAGTTAGTTAATATGCACAATTAAGTTTTTACTGAGTCCGGTTTTCTATAAAAAATTATTTTAGTAGTCCAGAGAGTTGCTAAATATGTTGATACTTGCTTTGACGTATTAAAATATTTTCTGAAATGCGATTCCAGCTAGTGAGGCTGCACATTGGCTACTCCCCAAACGTGAGAAAAATGCTATTCACGAACATAAAAGTATTTTTAAGAATTGGCTGAAATAATTAGAAAGAACTGCCTTGCAGTATTATAGGTTATACATGCCAAGAACTTAAATTTTTCTTATGGAGTACGGCTCGCGATTTTTTGCATTGCCTCAATTCAGAGTAAGACCGGCTCAATAATTTCAAATAATATATTGAACCAACATGCAAAAAAGGATTTTTGTATCTTGTCGGATTTTTGAAAATTGATTAACTGCCCTGAAAAGTATGGGATCCTATTGTCTTGTGACTCCAAATATATTAGCGTATAATCTGCTAGAACTGACTCTGTCTACGTGAAGCTATCTTTAAGCAATATTTGTAAATTTCAAAGCAGAAAAGCGTTTTTGGGGTGTTACTTGACAAGCGGCTCGATCACATATTAACCAAACGATCAAAAGTTGTCACTTTAAAATGACCTAAATGTATTGGCTGCTAAATAAAAATAGTCCTATTCCTCTACGGTGTAAAAAAGCGCTTTATAACACAATTGTGGCACCTACTTGGAGGTACGCTACACAGATCTGGGGTATGGCGGCTCACTCGAATCGCTTACGTATACAGACGTTCCAAAATTAGGCATTTCGCCTTATTATTGGTTCGAATGGTACGGAATTCGACCCTGCACCACGACCTCAATCTGAATACCGTGGAAATCCAAATCAACAAGCACGTTAGCCGATACAATGAGCGTCAAGCCAGACACACAAACAGGCTGGCGAAAAACTTACTCAATGATAACCCAGTAACAAGATTAAAAAGACGATCGTTAAAAAATTTGATTCCTTAACTCCAACATTGATATAAAGGCCTGATTTGGCCTTAATTTATAACCAATGATGGCTCCAGCTGCACCCTGGATTGGCGACAATAAAACATGTGATATATTATGCAATATATAAAAATAAATGAAAAACAAAAACTTTTAAGCGTTTTAAATAATTTAGTAATAAATTAAATTTGTTTTCAAAATTTCTAGTGTACAGTCAAAACTAATAAGACTAACATAAAATTACGTATACGCAATGCAGCCTCATATGCGTGTTATAAGCAAATCTGACTCTGCTATGTGAAGCTAAGCTAAGCAATATTTTTAATTGAGACTACTCATTAAACTAACGTATACGCAATACTGCTTTATATGTACGGTATAGGTAGGCATTGCCAGATCGAACAAAAATGTTGTGCAATTGTTATGCAGGCTCTCATAATGAGAAATAATTTCATTTAGAATCAAATCAAAGTTATCTTTAAATCCTATTGCCTCTAGCTTTAATTGTTTAAAAATAAGCTTCAAAGAAATGTCAGACAATATTTTTATCTTTAATAAATCAATAAAAATTACGTATACGCAATATTGCCTTATATGTGTAATAGAGGTAGGCATTGCCAGATCGTACAAAAATGTGGTGCAATTGTTATGCGTGCTATCATATTGAAAAATAATTTCATTTAGAATCAAATCAAAGTTATCTTTAAATGGTATTGTTTGCATCATTAACTGATTCAAAATGATCTTAATTTAAATTCAAACCTCATTAAAATTACGTATACGCAATATTGCATTATAAGTATGGTATAGGCAGGCATTGCCAGGTCGAACAAAAATTTTGTGTGCAATTGTTATGCATGCTCTCATAATGAGAAATAATATTTAGCATCAAATCAAAGTTATCTTTAAATCCAATTGCCTCTAGCTTTAATTGTTTAAAAATAAGCTTAAAAAGGTTCAATGCTTTGAGCTTCAAAGAAATGTCTGACAATATTTGTTATTTTTAGTAAATCAATAAAATTACGTATACGCAAGATTGACTTATATGTTCGGTAGAGGTGGGCATTGCCAGATTGGAGTAAAATGTTGTGCAACTGTTATGCTCTCATAATGACAAATAAATTTATTTAACATCAAATCCTTTCTTTTTATTCCTTTAACTCCTTGAGGAGCATAGGGTCTCTGTAAAACATCTAAATCGTATCCGGTTTTGTGCCAATTGCTTCACTTCCCTCCAGGAACGTCCTGATTCTTCAGCTTCTTTCAAGACCGTTTGGCGCCATGTTGCTCTGGGTCTCCCTCTTCTTCGGTTACCCTGCGGGTTCCAATCAAGGGCCTAACGACAAACTTCATGTGGTGGCTTTCGCAAAGTATGCCCAATCCAACCCCATTTGCGACTGGTAATTATGTAGTACATCGGCTTCATACTGCATCGCTGCATCAGCTATTCAGAATGCGTCGGAGATCTCTTCCAACAAACGCTTGTAGTTTGCTAAGAATAGCTTCTGTTGTTAGCCAAGACTCACTCCCATAAAGTAAAATGGATAGCACATTAGATTTGTATATCTGGATTTTCATATTTGTCGATAGAAAGTTGGAATTTTTTGCAACAATAACTGATAACAAATTTGCTTTAAAGAGGCTTTCAACACTTTGAGTATCACAGAAATACCAAACAATGGTTTTTGTCTTAAATAGGATATGTATTCATTTTCACAATTTCATCAATGTTTTTGAAATTATAAGAAGCATTCAAATTGGTACAACTAAGCTTACTATTTCCTGCTATTACTATTCCGACAAAAAACCACCATTTAAAAACTTATTCACTCTGAAACACATAATCCAAACTGAAATATAATAGTTTTTCGCACGCTCATTTGCAGCACCAACACCTGCCATAACTTTTGCAGACATTTTTCCAACTAAAAAACGACTCATTCATACGAATATGCTACCAAAAGTGTGAGTATCATTGCTCTGGACAGAATGCAGTGTACTCTGGTAGCAGCTACCTACCAAACAGTGTTGTAAACTGCATTGCAGTCAGCCAGTCCACTGCCTGGTCATGCTGCAAATTGTTGTTAGTTAGTTCGTTGGTTGGAGTATCTAAACTACAATGTTTGTTTAGTATCTTTTGCTTTTTTGTTAGAGCGTGGTGCAGGGTGCAGATACTACGGCTTAAAGAGTGAGGTTAGACAGAATGAGCGCTTTTGTGTATAGAGCTGCATTCGTCGTTGACATCGTCGTCGTCGTCATCTATTCATGCTTGTTGCATTGGTGTTGTCTAGCAATTCGTTTGTGCATGCTTTGCATGCTGTGCTTACTTATACAAACAACAAACACACATGCAATACACATAATACACAACAAACACACACACACACATTGACTCTTATATGTGGTTGTTGCTGTTTGTTGTATGACATATAAAAGTCAACTTGAATGTGCAGTGTAAATTTTATACAACTCTGGCAACGCTTGCATTGCCGCCATTGCACTTTCTCTCTATGTATATGTGTGTGTGTGTGTGTGTGTGTGTGGTTGATTTATGTGTGTGTGTGTGCTCTACTCTGTTGCAACTTTAAGTAGTTCTGTGCGCCTTCTTCTGCTTCTTTGTATGTTTTGTTGTGTGTGTGTGTGTGTGTGTATATATTTTGTTTTTATTTTCTTATTTTTCGAGTTTGTTATAAGGAAATGGTTGCATTTGAAAGGATTTGCTTTTACAAGATTCTACTCTTTGCAATTTACACGCACTCGCAACTAGACTCCTTTTTCTATATATATATATTTATGTATATCCATACATTCCACATATATGCATGCTTGTAAGTCTGATTGTATGTGCTTTGCTTTTGTAAATGTTGCTTCCTTATTACATGGTATTATATAGTTGCCGAGCTTGTTAAATGTTTTGCAGGAAATGCTTGACACAGGAAATTCTTATAAAACTAGGTGCAGAGTTATGTTTATGTTTGTGGTTTGACTTTTGCCTAATTAGAAAAAAATATCTGAAGATGGCGGGTATATTTTTGCTTTTCTTTTTTGAAGTTTGTGAAATGACTCAGTCAAGCAAAGAGAAAATTTTTAAACAATAAATTTAAGCAAAAAGTTTATGCGACATAATAATATGCAAAATACTAGATTTTGGTGATAGACTAAAATCCCAAACTAGATTAATTAAAAATTCTGCAAACACTCTTTTGGCGTCAATTATCAAGTTTTTAGACAGTTTCAATGCAAAATGCAAATATATTTATGGCAACTTAAATCGCAAACCAATTAATATTCTGAAAAATTTCAACACTGTGACTTAAAACGATAAAATTCGTTTTCTAACTTTAATAATTGAATAATCTTAAAAAGACTAGATTTTCACAGAAAATTTAGAAGTGTTGCTTTTAAAAACTAAAATATACAAAGTTTATTTAATATACATAAAATTTAAAACACTTCAGTATTAAATTTCAAATTTCTAGTCAGGTAGAATGAAAAATTCATTTTGCGCTCAAAATAATTAAATATTTACCAGCACATGCTTGACATATTTAAAACATACTTGTACTTAATTAAGTATTAAAGTTTTGAAAAATAATTTTCTTTTTGTAGCTATGACTGAATTTATCTTGTTTTGGGGTCGTTGCAAAATTAATTACTTTTTAGTTAAATATTAAAGTTTTGCGAAGTATGAAGTTTTTGCTGGGTTGCTGTGAAAATTAATTTTTTGATATTTCGATTTATTCGATATCATCTTGCTTTTAACCAATTAAAATTTTTTGGCTGCTTGAAAAAAAAAATACCAGTATTCAAATTTAATGCTGAAAAACTTGCAGTCAAAATAAAAATTAGTAATAATACAATTAATTTAATTTAATAATTTATGCGGCTATTTTGTAAATTAATTTTCTGATGTTTCGATTTATTGAGTATCTTTTACAGGCTTAAATTGACAAAAGCCTTAGCTTCACTTTGCCTGATTGTAAAAATATATAAGCATTCAAAATTAATACCGGAAAATATTTTTTAAATAAAATATGTCATGTCCGCTAAACGAAAAAAGGACGCTGACAGGATGAAAAGAAAATAATCCTATTGACTTATTAATTTTATTTAATAATAAAATTATTATAATAATTAAAAACTAATAAAAACAATACGGTGATGCTTAATACGCATCTATGAGCAAAATCTTTTAATAAATATTAAGTATACGTATACGTAGTAGCGCTACAGACATTTTATTCAGATTGGCTTATTAATTTTATTAATAAAATAATTATAATAATTAAAAATAATAAAAACAATATGGGAATGCTTAATACGCATCTATAAGCAAAATCTTTTAATAAATATTAAGTATACGTACACGTAGTAGCGCTGCACCCACTTTTAGCAAATGGGAGAAACTTTTGCATTAAAAACATTTGTTGCACAAATTAAATCAGCAGCTCTTTTTGTTATCAAATAAAAAGATCTCTTTCTTCCCTGAAGCTGACAATGTTCAAATGCATTTATTCAATTGTCATATCCTTGCGCATTTGTACAAAAAATTTCGGAAACACATAAAATATATTGGACTGCTTAACATTGTATGGAAAAATAGAATCAAACGAGCTAAATCACTTGAAAAACAGCAAAGATTTTGTCAAGTTATTGCTCAGAGGCTTAGATAGATATCGCACTTGGTGTCAGAGATCCCCGCACACTACTTCAACCAATACACCCTGTAAGCCCGATTCGTGCGTCAACTACACACATCCTTGTGTGCACAGGACTTTGCTCTCGGTTTGTTATACAAGCTGGCGCTGCTTCTTCTTTTCGCTCAAGTGTTTGCATTTTACAACCGCACACTTGTGCACCAACACGTGCATATGTAAGTGTATATAATATATATACTACATTTATATACATGCACTGTATCCATGTCAGTGTGTGTGTGAGTGCTTACAGAGTGTTTGTGCGTTGGCATTTTGTAGAAATTCTAGCAGCTTAAGTGAAATGTAGCTGACCTAAGCTACAAAATAAACACAGCACTGGACAAAAAAAAGGATATGTATATGTTTTATAGAGAAAGGAAAGAAATAAAAGTAAAGCAATGTAACAAAAGCAATGCAACAATAGATGAACGCAAATGTCAGTGCGCATGAGGGGCAAGTACATACAGATACATAAGTATTATGTTTATGCGGGGGCGGCTCTTAAAACGGATATCAGTTTGCCATTTTTTTTTCTTTCTGCTTTCTATAGGCTTTCTGTAGCCTGTATATAAAGCTATCAAATTTGAATTTATTTCATTTATACAATTAACATATTTAATTCTTAATTTTTTTTTTTTTAACTCTCTGCAGATCAATTAGTTTCCTCAAATAATTTTTTTTTTTGAGATTAGCCATTTATTTTCTTAAAACAAATATTTTTTTTTATATATAATATTTGATGCTTTAAAAAAATAAAAATAAATAGCTGCCGCCAATAATATTTAATTCATTGAATTGATACAGCTCAATTTTGAGTTAAGGCCCATACGCAGTTCGAAAAATTTCGCACGGAATGACAAAACTTCATATAAAAAAAAAAAAAACCCCTTTGGGATATCATCCCATATGACAACATATTGAATTTTTAATTAGCTCGTTTGGGATATCCCGATTGGGGCTTTGAACAAAAAAAATTTTTTAATTGTCAATTTTTAAATTAACGCGTTACGCTCCTCCAATGATTTTTAGATTCAGATCAATTTAAAGTTAAACAAAAAATGTCCTTATATTTCAATTTGGGTTGGTCTTAAAATTTTTTTTCTTGTTTTTTTTTTATAAACATGAGTTTATTATTTGTCAATATTAAAAATAATTTCATTTTTTTTTCTTCACATGAATGACGTCGAAAAGTTTGAAAAAAATATTTATATAAATTATATTTTATTTATTACATTTTTTTTTTTTGTTAATTTTAGATGTATTTGCGAAAAAAAAAATATCATTTTTAATTTTACAAGTAACATTTTTTTTTACAATTTTTTGCAAAGTTTTTTTTGTAATTAATCAAATTAATTCGTTTTTACTGTATTTTATTAAATTTTGTATTATTTTGTTAAACATGAATTTTTCATATTTTTTTTAATTATGTTGCTTATATGCAAAATAAGTTTTATACATTTTTTTTAACGACAAATTATATTAAATTTATATGGATTTGATTTTATTTTTTTTATATATTTTTTTTTAAGTATAATATGTCATTTTAAATATTTTTTTAACTATACTCCTCAAATACGTAAATTGCTGTTTTAAAATTTAAAAAAAGACGTATTTGCAAAAAAAAAAAAAATTCATTTTTAATTTTGCAAGTAACATTTTTTTTTTTACTATTTTTTGCAAAATGTTTTTTTGTAATTAATCAAATTATTTCGTTTTTATTGTATTTTATTAAATTTTGTATTATTTTGTCAAACATGTTTTTTTTTTTATTTTTGTTTAACTATGTTGCTTATATGCAAAAAAAAAGTTATATACATTTTTTTTAACGACAAATTATATTAAATTTATATGGATTTTATTTAATTTTTATATTTTTTTTTTAAATATAATATATCTTTTTAAACATTTTTAAACTATTTTCCGCCGTTTTAAAATACCAAAAAAAGTTTTATACACAATTTTTTTTTACTAGAAATTATATTAAATTATTTTGGATTTTATTTATGTTTTTTATATGTTTTTTGTTGTACATAGCCTTTTTTTTTTAATATAAAATGTCGTTTTAAATATTTTTTTAACAACATTCCTCATTAAAGTTCAGCAAATAGTTTTTGTATGCAAATACCATTTCTAATCAAGATAGTCATTTTTTTAAGTAACTTTAATGTTTAAATACATTATGTAGCTCAAAATAATTATTTCAGCTTTTTTTTATATCTCCCGCAAATTTTTTTCTTGATCTTTTGATCGTTCTTTGTTTTTTTTTTTAACCCCACGTGGCTCCTTTTTATTTTGTTGCTCCTTATCGCGGACTTTTGAAAATTTTTTCGCTTCTTCATGCTCTTTCTAGGCTACAATATTGGGTATTGGAGTGGTCTCAATAAATCGATTTTAATTTTTTTTTTGTATTCGCCATTGTGGGGTTGTTGAGCGAAACGAGCAGGTGCAGAGCCCCTTAGTTTCAAAAAAGTGCAATAGCATTAAAACAAATTTCGTTGATAAGAGATGAAAAATATGAATATGAATATGAGAAGGAAAAATAATTTTAAATACGGTAGTTAAGATAGTTTGAAAAACGAGCAAGCTGGTCTATACTCAAATCTTTCGAATTGATCTAAACTTACTCTCTACTATAAGAAGCGTGAACTCTACAGCTATCAATACTTACTCATTTTTCTAAAGCTTACCTTTGTACATCTTGAATTTCTCAAATTGCAAGTTGCATACACATAAACTTTCCAACACATAAAAATACACACTCTCACAACACTGAGCCAAACAGAAACAAGACTAGCAAACAAAATGAAGGCTGTGACACAAAAAAAAAGTAAACAAACAAAGTGTCATGTTTTCAGTGTTGTAAAGTAGTAAAAGGGCGAGAGCATATGAAAAGATGATTGTACTATGCGCTCTTTGAGTAAATGTGACGTCAGTGTGTGTTTGCGTGTGTGTATGACTGTTTAAGTGCTTTGGTGTGTATTGTCACATTGTTGTTGACTGCCAAGGTCAACAAAAATGCTCTCGCACTACTCTCATCTTACTAATATTTTCATTTTTCCGTATTACTAATCCATACAATTTGCCTCCTAAATTTTCCTTCAGGCAAAAAAATAGCTATAAACCATATGCAATAACAAAAGTGGAGAGCTTGGCTTTACAATCGCAGAAGTGCTAGGCAGAAAGACTGCCCCAAGAAAAAGTATCTGTATGCATCTATTGAAGCGCCACGTACTCAACAACAACAAGAACAACACCAACCACTCCAAAGTGTTGCAACAACTGTCAAGCTAAAACCAAACACTATAATGCTTAGTTCGTTGGACGCGCTGGCGGGTAAAATTGCAGCCACACCAGGCACAGGTGCTGTAACCGGCGCCAATAAGCCCAATGGCAATCTACATGCTCATCATCAGCATCTTGGCCATCATGCGCTGCAGCAGCAACAGCTGTTGTCTGGCACACAACAGCGGCAGCTGGACTATGAGTACTCTGCCGTGGAGATAGAACCGCCCGCGGAACAGCTGGCGAATTCGCCGCGTAATGAGCGTGAACGTTTGCAGCAGGCACAGCAGGCTTATGAGCAGCAAACCCAAGCAGAATTGGAATTTGGACTGGCCGATGTGGAAACCAATTGCCATAAAATGACGCAGCTGAGTCACAGCCAGAAGTACCAGAACAACATCAACAACAATCACAGCAAACATAATCTGAATCATAACAATAACAATAATAATAGTAATAATCATGGCACTGGCAAGCAACTGCAGCATCATCATAGTCATCATGTGCATCATCATCATCCTTATCAGCGCACGCTGCGTAATCTCTCTCCCGCGCAACAGCAGCAACAACAGTCGCCATATCAGTTTAATTCGCTGCAGGATCATCATGATTTGCTGCAAAGTCAGCAGGAACTGTACCAAAAACAGCTGGCCAACATGCAGCAGCAGCAACAGGAGTTGCAACAGAAACGCGAACGCGAAAGAGAGCGCGAGCGCGAGAGAGAGCGTGAACGTCACTCGGCATATGGCGATAGCAGCAATGACTATGATTCTCAGCATGAGTACAAAATTTGCCTGAAGGAAAGGTGAGTGGCTTAAAAAAAAAAGAAAAAAAAAAACTGAGCATCCAAAAACCATTCGCAACACCTGAAACCCACCCGCATACATACAACAACAACAACAACAGCCACTCACTCACATTATTATAACTAATTTTCATTTTTATATATAACCTTATTTTATTTTTGTTCTATAACTACCATAGTATTTTTTTTTTTATGATTTAATATTTATTTTTTTTATGTTTAATGACATATATTATAAATAATTTGTTGTTTTTGGTTTTTACCTACGAAACAGTACACTACAAAAAATTTATATCACATCTTTAAAAACTTTTTTCAGAAGCGCCCTGCGGAAAACAAAACAAAATTTGAAATATATATTTCAATTTAATATTTAAGCTTATACTCTTAGGACGTTTTTCTGACCCAAATTGCGATCATCCCATCTCTATACTGTTTTTGTTACTCCATATAAATGCTAGAAATGATTTCACGAATTTAAAAAAAAAAAAAAATGTATTATCCCAAAAAAAATATTTATATTCCGTTCCATCTCAAGGATTGACTTTTTCATTAAGTTTTGGTTTATCAGTAAGTAAGAGATAAATTCAAGATTAAGTACTGCTGGTCCATTTTTCCGGTCTGTCTTGAATGTGGAACATTTTCATTATGTCTAGTTATAACACAAGAATCAGTTTGAAGGGTTGATTTACGAATTCTTTTTATTTGGGATGCGACTATCTCCGTGTAAACAAAGAAAAAAAACGTAATTGGGAAGAGAATATGAATTGAAATTAAGAATTTTTCGTTTACACAATTTGAATTAAGAAAACTTTATCCCATCTCGCCCGTCTTAAAATATACAGTTATCTGTCCGATGTAACTTTTTTTTTCTTTCGAAAAATCATTTTTTTTTGAAAATGCATTTTTTTTTTTTTCGAAATTTTATTTCTTTTCAAAAGTCCATTTTATTAGAAAAATCATTTTTCAATTTTTTTCGAAATATCATTTTTTTTAAATAAATTAATTTTTATGAATTTATGATCGCCATCCAGCCTGTTTATCTACAGATATCTTAGACGAGTTCGAAAAATCATTTTTTTTTTTTTTAAATCATTTTTTTTCGAAATTGAATTTTTTTTTCTCCAAAAAATGCATTTTTTATTCGAAAATGAATTTTTTTTTCGAAAATGCATTTTATTTAGGAAAATCATTTTTCAATTGTTTTTTTTTAAAAAATAAAGTTTTTTTAATAAATTCATTTTTATGAATTGCAGTTTTCTTCTTTTATGATCGCCATCCAGCCTATTTATCTGCAGATATCTTAGACGAGTCACAGATAGGTGGCTAAGATTTTGTCCTCATCTTCAGACGAAAGCTATATTTATTGAAAAAATGTCATCCTGTTGAACTTTATTTATATAATTACAAAATAGAAGTCAATTCTAAATTATAAAAGGTTTGTAGCCAGAGCAACGTAGGCCTTCAGGCCTTATTATTTCGTTCTTCTCAACATTTTATATGGTTTTAAGAAAAAAAATGTCCGGGACCCGTAAATAATTTGTAGAGCTAGTGAAAATTCCGCTCATTCTCCTTTCAGACATTTCACTATGAATTTGCAAATTTCTTCGCAACTTTTCTTAAGAGTAGACTTAAATAAAAAAAAAATAGCTCATTTGAAAGCAAGAACTAAAATATACTAAAAAATACTACAAAATTATTTCGATTGAGAAAATTCAATTCCGTCCCGACAGTTCCAAAACGGACATTGATTCTGTCGTCCCGTATCGACGTTTGAAAAATGCTCAGGACTCATCAGTAATTTGGAGATCAGGCCGAAAAACCACCTTTAGTAATTTTTTTGAAATCATTCTCCGACCGGACTATTCGTATTATCCATTAACTTTGCGACTGGTTGTACAATTTGGTTGCTACTCCAAAAATTAAAACATTTTGATTAGTCGTACAACCATACAAAATTATATGTGATAATCCCACTCACGATGCAATCGATTGTACAACTTGCTCGATAAAATTTTTAAATCATTCTGCTCGCGTTATAAAAACCAAGCTGCGATTCAGATACTTGTTGTTGCCTTGCTTATGACGTCAAAAGAAGCCTATACCGATAGCATCTTATATTTGAACAACTTTTTCGTACAGATAGTTTAGAAAAGTCTAGACTTTTTCGATTAAATTTTAATGCTTAAATTCCTTGTCTTGTGTAAGTTTTAAACCCTATTAGAATAGATTTAACAAAATTTTTTAATTGTTTATTCTTATAAGAAACGTTCGAAAAAAAATCGAAAATAAATAAATGAATACTTTCGTTATAAGTACTAAAAAAGCGAATTTATTCGATTTCGCCTCGAATTTTCACAAAATTTAAATTTGCAATAAATTTATCCCAGTCTATAGTACAAAAGTATTCCGCATAACAGTGACTTTAATTTCAGACTAAATTTTGCTAAAACTCTTTAATCTAACCCCCCAACTAAAAGCTTCATGCATAGCTAATTAATACTTTTATGCGCAAACTTGCTATATTTTTAATTTACTATTTCGAACCTTGCATGTTTGCATGTCGACAGGGGCTGCTTACTCTTACAAAAAAAATTTAACTAAAAAAAAATTGTTTTTAAAACAAACTTAATTCATTAACTAAAATCAACAAGAGTTGTTCGAGTAAATTAAACTTATAGCAGGGGGTACTGTGAGTTGTGTTATAAAAATAAATGAGTTGATTGTGCAACACCCCAAAATCTGCTACTGCCAATCTAGAGGGCAGTTTTTAAAGTTATATTAGCTCTGACTTTATACAATAGCGAGACCCCTAACAAATTGCACAAACACGCAAGGCAAAAACATTGCAAAAAAAAAAAATTCCCTGCCCCTAAAAGCATGCAACACAATTGGGACTCAAGCACAAATAATTTGTAAAGGCAGCAAACGAAAGGCAAGAGCATAAAAAGAAAATTTTCAAACTGGCAAAGTAGTCTTAAGTCAAGCCAAGTTGAAAATGACACATTTAAATAAAACAAATGCAACAAAGGCAAAACAACAATTTGTAAATATAAGTTAGGGTACAGTCGAGGTCACTTGAATAGAACCACTAAAATGTTTGAGCTCAGAGAGACAGGTTATGTTCGTTTTTGCAGAACCTATATTCAGATACGTATATATCGATTTCTAGAGAAGCGAAGCGAGTACGATCCCAAATCTTGGCCTATGTTGCTTGGCCATGTCCTTTCGGTAGGATTAAAAAATTTCTCGCAAGCCAAGTATTTTACCGATATATAAACGAGTACGGCCGTATATATAAAGAGTCATAGTCAACATTTTTTGTTTATTCTGCTCACATGAGTCTACAAGAAAAATTAAATGGCTCTAGCTCATATAAAGTATTATCATGTGCGTAGAAAGTAGACCCATTTAACCATTGGCGGTCCACAGCGAGGGCTTTCGAGTCTGGAATCCCCCTCCCAAAAGTTGGAAAAGTGGGTTGATGGTCTTTTGCAAGCTCTGATATATATGCACATGGAAGTGAAGAACCCCCCTAGGACCAAATTCTGGATCCGCACTTAACGCATATAGGAGATAGAACATTAATTTAATCATTAAATATATATGAAGCTTTTAACCGACCTAATTGGAATTGTAGTCACGAAAATTCCACCATACTATCCAGATCTGTCCCCTTGTGACTATTTTCTATTTTCAAACCTAAAAAAATTTCCGACGTTCAATGCAAAAAGTCCCTTTTGAAAGCCTTAATAAAATCTATTATTAGAAAGAAATAAAATTAGGAAACCCTTGTAGTGGATGTATCGAGCAAAATGACTGCTCTGAAAATAATGATCACCTAGGTAGCATATTAATAGGCACTTAATACATACACCCTGCAGATGGTGCTATATTCAATTTGATGTGACTTTAATTGTCTATGACCAGCGAATGATCAATACGCTTCCTGCGATGCCTAAATTTTTTAAGTATGATAAACGGCTTAAAAGTTACAAGGGAACAGATGAACATGTATACATAGAGGTCAAATACCTAAAAAATAAGGTGTGCTAAAGTTAATTTGATTGGACTCTTTAGTAGTAGCTTAGAAGGTCAGGCATCAACACGAATCGACAAAGTGGACCAGCGTAAGGTATCTCTAGGTCTTATGGAAGCACGTTTTATCGCTAGTCAATAAATACACAGAAAAATCGGTTTTGGGATTTGCTGCCCGAGTCTAAATTCCAATTTTGAGGCTCTATTTACCTTTCTCTTTATTTTTGGATCTTGGATCTAAAGACCCCAAAATCACGACCAGAAGATCTTTTGTACCGTACCCATAAATTAATGCAAAAGACTTTCCGTTTTCCGCATGAAAAGCAGCAGGTCTTTTGTTGGTATTGACCTAAGATGGAAGGGACTGATGCGTTCCTTTCCCATATGACAGTCTCTGTCCAGCACCAGCGCTGGGCAGTCAAAGAGAACATGTCCAGTGGTTTCATTGTCTTCGGCACAGAGTCTACACTCTGAAAAATCCGGTAGTCCCATTTTCTGTAGATGGTATCTTACAGTGTGGTGCCCAGATAGGTATGCTACCAGGAGTTTTCTGTCCGCTCTGCAAAACCTTTTGTCTTGATCATATCCAGAGGTTTAACAAGCGCTTTTGCTTGTCGCAGCCCCGGTAAGGAGAACCAGTATCTCCAAGGTTCTCCTGCAGCCCATTTGTTTACCATGGTCTTAATTGTAGACCAACCAATACCACAGAAAGGCGTAGAAGATGTAGTGAGGGTGGAGGCACCTTGTCGTGCTAGATCATCCACTCCTAGAGTGTCCAGGTACACAAAAAAATCTGTTTAGGGAAGACAGGAGTTGGAGGCATTCTTTAACCATCCTGGAGGAGATGCTCCATGATGTTAGTGCCCTGATAGCAGCTTGGCTATCTGCTATCTCTGCTTGAAAGACACGCTGGGCCATATACCCATTGAAATAGAGATTCTGATGTTGGGTCCAGCAACTCCAACACCTAAACCCGGTTCAGTTTTGGACCCATCCGTGAACTATTGTTGCCACCGGAGGTTTCCACAGAGGCTGCCTTTAGCCCAAGTCTATCGATTTGGAAAAGAGATCTATATTTCTTGTTGTGAAATAATTCCGCGATCATAAGAACTGATTTGAAATCGAAAAGGATTTTCTTGCGTGGCTAATATAATCAACTTATGGTCTGTCTCTTTTTTTTAAATAAATCACAACTTTGACGCCATGGCTAAAAAAAAGTTTAAAAACAAAGTGCGCTATTCAAGTGACGCGGAGTGTATGCATATATGGAAAAACAAGTGACAAATTACCCAAGGCAACGCATGGCATAACTTCGGCATGACAAGAGAGAGGGAGAGAAAGGCAGTCAAAGCACACAAACTGTCACACACACACACACACGCACACTCACACTAATGCTTAGTCAGAGCTTTGAGTTGACTTTATTTTGGGTGTGTGACCAGACCTTGGAACTGCTCTCTGGCTGGCTCTTTTCCAGGCTTAACTAATTTAATGTATAATAACATTTGACATATTGTTTTCATGTTTTACTTTGATTTCTGGCAAATAGACGAGCACGCATACATGTAATATATACATATGTAACTTATACATATATGCTGTTATGTATATCTTCATTGGGGTGTTGCCTTACACACATGCAAATGTCAATGGCGGCGCCTCTAAGTTGCATGAAAAAGTGCTCGCACTTTGCCACTGCGTGTCTGTTTGAGTGTGTATATATATTTGCGCCTTTGGCTCGTTGACTTATTTTTGTGTGGCATGAAACCCAACTCAACATTTATACTTTTATTGTTATACTTATATAAAAATGTTAAATTAAACGCATATATGCAAATATTATTATATGCATGACATTTGTGTTTATTGTACTTTTTGTTTTCAAGTGGTTATATTTTTAGCTCTTAAGCAGAGTTAAATGGTTTTCTTGAAGCGCAAGCTTTTTAGTACACTGAGAGAAAAGTCTACTTCTTCTGCTTATTTTTTGTACACATAAGAAAGCTGAAAATCATAATATTATTTTTAAATCCATGCAATTTTTCACGCAACATTTTTATTTTTTTTTCTCCCAATTATAAAAAAAAATGTATTCTTGATTTCCGAACTTTTTTTAAACTAATAGGTATAAGGTTCCGCCTGCTCTCATCCACTTTTATTTAGTTCAATCGTTTCATCATAATGGAGATTTTCAAGACCCATAAACTCATAAAAGCTAAGCTCTCATAAATTTTTAGTTAGTTGAAGCGTTTCACTTGATATGTATTTAGGTTTGAAAATTTTTTAATCGCTTCATAAGTTTTTAAAAGAACAAGCCGTTTTCGTTCTTAATTTGACGTTTAACTTAATTTTTTATTTATATTATAATAGCTTCTAAGCTATAAAAAAAATTCTTAAAAATTCCTATAAAAGTTTTTTGGTGGATTCAGTCTTGAAGCAACTTTGCTGACTTTTTACAGCTCTGCACACAAGTCAGTTGACATTTGCATGTAAAGAATCTTAAATTAAATGCTCTTTGACATATAACATAAATTTTTTGCTACCCTCGGTCATTGACACTTTATGAAAGCGTGTCTAAATGCAATTAGCTAACTAAAAATCAAGCATATAAAAATAAAATTTTAAAAATAAAAATGCATTCGCGTGTGTGCAATGAAACTCAACAGGCGAGCACAAACAAGCCAACCAATACATAGATTTTAGATAATGTACAACAAATAAACAAACAACTAATGCACCTAGCCACAAAGTTTGGCTTTATCTGTAGGCTATCATAACGTATACGTAATGTTTATGTACATCAAGTGAAATTAATGGCAATGCCAGCGTAAACATATAATAATCATTAAGCAAATGTGAATGTTGGCATGTGGGTATATGTATGATGATGATGATTATGATGATGAAGAAGCGCGGCCAGTGTTGACAAACGCAAAATCAACAACAAAAGAGGCAGCAACAAAAACAAAACGCAAGCAAATAGAAGCAAACAAAAGCTGCTTGATGGTTTTTTCATTTGCTTAAGTGTTGAGAAAATAGGAAGCAGAAGAGCAAGAGAGTGAGCGTGAGCGTATGACATGCACAGATAGACAGACATATTGTGTTTGTGTTGGTAAAGGGTGTAAAGAGCAATGACTGTGTGCTAGCAACATTTGAGCTTTACATTTGGCTTTGCTTACCTGGACAGCAGCTTTGACGGCTTTGGCTGTCTATTTTTTTAACTATAAGCACAACAACAATGTCACAAAGACACACAAGCATAGTTACACACATGGATAGACAGAGCGACCCTGGCAGCTGCCTTTCATTTCAATTGAAGCCACTCGCGAGCTGCCCTGCAGCGTTGCCACTTATTGTTGTTGCCGCTGTCGCTGCCCTGACCCACAGCCTTGCCAGCTGGCTAATTTAGTACGTAGTGTGTGTGCGTGTGTGAGAGAGTGTGTTTGAGATGCTCTCAGGGCCGTTGCTTTGTTGCGCTTTGCTGTTGCATACTTTGCAGCGCGTAACCCACTGCACCACAGTGAAATCGAAATCAGCATATGCAGTGTTTTTTTTTTTTTGCTTGCACTCTCTGCCCTCTCTCTATTTTTCACTTTATTTTTAGCTGCTACTTTTTTGCTGCTTGCTTAGCCCAGTCCTTGCCTTTTTGCATAGCCATTTGCATAGTCACATTTGAGCTGCAGCATTTGTATTAGTTATGCATACCTGTAACTGTGTGTGTGTGTGTGGGCTTGGTTATGCCTTTGTAGCTGTGTGCGTGTGTGTATCTCCATTTCGCTTTTATTGTTTTATAAAAAATGTATGCGAAAAAAAATATGTATGCCATTATGAATGTATTTATGTAATTTTGTAGGTACTTCTACTGATGGAATATATATATAAAAAATGTGCATGTATATGTATTACATGCGTGACTATATATGTGACAGTTTTCATATGGTTTCATTGTGCATGCTTTTTGCAAAATCTTTTATTTAAATTTTTAAGGTAGAAATAATATAAAATGGAGAAACTTGATTGGCATAAGAAGTTTTTGTTAAAGTATAACTTTTCTTAGCAGCCATACACTTTTGACGATTAGTTGTTGGATAAAAGCTAGGATAACCAAACTTGATACTGCTTATATTTATGCAGCCTGATTAAGGTTATTTTTTTTCTTCTGCCACAACTCTGCTTTCAACCCCAATAACTTTCAAAGCGCTATATTTTCTACAATTGTAAAGTTGATGCCATCTTTAATAAAAAGAATTTAATAATAAATTTTTGGAGATAATCGATACTAAATAGAATAAACCAAAGCCCGAATCGCCTAAGTGTCGAAAATATGCGTATGTGTAACTTAACTAGTAGAACATTGGCCTTAAAAATAAATGTTGTCTCAAGAGCATTTCCCAGTTGAATCAAATTTGTTTTTTTTCTTTTATATTTTGTGCAATAGTTATATTTTTGAATGTATACTTGTTGCACTGCCACCTGCATGCTTTGGTTTTAACAAAAAAAACCTGATACAAATGATGTGCGGAAACTATGAAAAAAATAATGTTAGCCCAAACTAAATTTTGTATATTCTAGGAATATGATAAATATTTATTATTAAATTTTCTAAACAAATAAAAAAAAAATGATATTAAGCAAATATAATTAAATTATCTGGAAAAAATTGATGCGTATTTATTATAGAAACACCATAAATATTTATTATTAAATTTTCTAAAAAACAAAAAAAATATATTAAGTAAATATAATAAAAATTTTCTGGATACTGAAGAGTTTGAAAATTTGTTTTGCATAAATTTGCAAAGCCAACAAAATTTCTGCTTTAAAAAGTGATATAAAAACTAAAATTGTTTTACTGTGTAAGTAAAACAAAAAAATTTCTAAAAGAGGCATAAAAACTGTTATTTGCATATAAACAATAAATTGCATAAAAACGGCTGTTTACACAATTCGTTACCTTAACAGATATAAATTTGATTTTGCATTTTTAAATTTTTTTTTCCATAAATCGAATTTGCGTATAAAATTGAAGCTTTTTATATTAATAACATTTATTGATATTAATATTAATTATAATAACATAAGCTGCACATTTGTGGCAACCTTACATCTGAGGACCATCATTTTGATTCCTGCCACAGAGTCTATAGAGTATTAGAGCCCCACTTTTTAATGTACATACTGCTTCTGAACTTCACTTGCCATAATATTAGCTCAATTAACAAGTTCATTAAATAAATAAAAATAGTAAAGGGTCATCAATCTTGAGGTTTTTTTTTAAATAAAAAAAAAAACACAAAAATTTCAAAAGAAACGTTCTTGCCATTCACACTTTTTAAAAATATTCCCTTTCAAATGTTGGCCGCAACTGCGCCGTAGTTTGTCCAAACGGAGGTTCCAATTTTCGATGACGCGTTCGAGCATAATCGGCACTATCTCGCGAGTAACACGGGTATTGTTGACCTCTAATGCTTCAATCGTAGCTGGATTATCCACAAACACTTTAGACTTCACGTAGCCTCAAAGGAAAAAGTCGAATAGTATGATATCACATCTTAGTGGCAAATTCACCCGTCCGGAGCGTGAAATTAATTGTTCACTCGGGCTTCAAGTTCAGGTAGCAAATAATTCGCCATTGTCGGTTACAGTCTGACCAGCGTAATTTTTTAAGAAATATGGACCAATGATTCCACTGGCCCATAAACTACGCGCTGGACGAGGTCTAATCGGTCGAGTGTCATCCAATAATGAATATTGGGTCTCAAATTTTTTGATGGTATGGCGAATAGTGGTCTCAGTAGGTCGATTATGGCGACCATAAAATGGCCTAAGCGCGCGAAAAACATTCTTTTCAGAACGCGAATTTTCGTAATATAATTGTACGATTTATAAAAGTTGTTCGGGTGTAAATTTTTCCATGATGAAATGGCAAAGAAAACTGAATAAAAAACACTTGGCAACTTGACAGTACTCACCCGTGGCTTATTAAAAAAACCTTATTGACAAAAAAAAACCTCAAGATTGATGACCCTTTATAAATTGTTACAGGGGAGGTTCTTTCAAATTTAATCGAGAAAATCGATTTTTTTTCTTTTACAAAAAATGAAAGCTACATTTTCGTAGAATATGTGTATAAAAGGATTTTTCGATGCGATCGATAATTATAGAAATAGAGCGTCTTGAACGCACCTAAGTCGCTCGCGCTTAGGGACGTTCTAAAAACCTTAAACGCGTTTTTCTCGGAACCATGTTTTTCATCCGCATTTCAGGATCTATTGTTCCGATTCCCTTCATTTAAACCATGTTTGAAAGGATATAATTTTTTGTATGCCTTATACTAACAATATACATGAAAAAGTGTTAAATTATTATTTTTAAACAAGGTCAAATCACAAAAAAAGTAAAAAAAAAAATCCAAAATTTTTTTTTTTCGAACGTACACATTTCAGTTAATTTTTCTTCAAAACTCCGTCTGATTTAGTATAAGCCATAGAGACTTTCATTAACTTTTAATTTAAAAAAATAAAAAAGTTTGCTTTAATTTACTTTCTTTTATAAGTTCTTGAAAGAAATAAAAAGATTTAAAGTTTGTTTTTGCATTTGAAATTTAGTATAACATTAAAAAGTCTAATGTAAATACAAAACTAAATAAATAATAATATAAAATTGAAAGCTTAGGTTGTTATGCTAGTCGGGCGGCACTAGGAATAGGCATAAATTTTGATATAAAATTTATTTTTTATTTCAATGCGCATACGCAACATAATTCTATGAATTGGCTTAATTGTGTTAATGACCATATGCCAGATCAAGCAAGAAGTACTCCATTTTTTTTAGTATCTTTTCTATGCATATATTTTAGGTCCAATAGGCAATCAAATAACTCATCAAAATGCTGCTAAAATTCATGTTAACATTCTGTTAAACCTTTAGCGTTTATTGAAATAACTAAATCAAAGCAATAGAGCCAACAAATGAACAGAAAATTATATTTAATATATATTCTAAAGACCCCAAAAAGATGTTTAAAAAAAAAAATGCAACAAAAAGTCAATTCACTTAAGCCCAAATTGCATATCACTGCTATCATTGCATAACAAAATATGTTAAATCATATAAGCTATCAAAAATGTTATGCATTTCAAAAAATGTAAACAAATTTCACTCAATATATCAGCTAGCTTTTCCAAACTGCATTAAAATAACTTAAAATGTTAAACAAAACAAAATGCACCGCAACATAAATAAAAGCGAAAACAAATAATGCCAGAAAAAAAATCGAAAGAGAGAAAACAAAACAAAAAGCAATGCCGCAAAAACCCAAAAACAAAACAGAAATAGAAAACAAAACTAAAGTTCATTTCCACACCAAAATCAATGAACCAAGCCTCGAGACACAGACACCGACACACAGATACACACACACACAGACACTCAGAGTGACTCACACAGATACGAGTACACTTCGTCAGTTGCTAACATGGCACAGCTTGTGTTGTGTTTTGGGGTTTTTATTTTCGAAACCCCCCAAAAACCTCTCTACCAAGACCCAGAAAAACCAAAAAGCAAGCAACTTGGGTGCTCGCTCGGCTTTTGTTTTGCCTTTGTGGGCCACAGAGTCAGCCAACTGTGGCAACTCTGTAGCTGCTGCTGCTGCTGCAGTTAAGACCACAACGCAGTTACCAAACATACACAGTAACAAACAAATACACTGCGAGAAAAATCACAGACAAAAATTGAGCTTTGAGTTGAAATACAGACAGATTTTGAATAAATTAAGAAAAACTTCGAAGTATACCCAGTAACAGTGAGTGATAGAGAGAATGGTGCACTGTGTTGCCAGATCGTCAGCAGTTGGTAATTCGCATAGTATGCTTGATTTGAGTCTATAATTGTGTGGATTTTACCAAGAAATTAAATTTTATTACTCGAATACTTTTTGGTATTTTTAAGCTTACTTTTAGCTAATTTATTCTAAAATTCTTAATGTGATCCTGAACGAATCGAGAGTCTAAACCTGTTTGCTCTGAAACTCTTCTTTCAAATGAAATTTCCCAATTTGCACTACAATCATCTGCGTTTTTCTCTCAGTGTACTTATACAAATACGAGTATGCCACTAAAAGAAAATAAAAAGATGCACGCAAACAGCGCTAAAAAGAGGTGTTGGATAGGTAAAGTTGTTAGAATGGAAATTTAGGGGGCACTGTGGGTGCTTGGGTTTGCTTTGAAAGTGTAACCCAGCTAACCGCAATTTCCGAGGCGCTTGTTGTAATACAAAAATATATGGCGCGACTCCTGGCAATAGTTTTGCAAATGTGGCTGCCTTTTTTTTTTTTTTTTTAAAAAAGTGTTGCATACCCAAAAGGCGCTAGCTCTTGGTTTTGCTTAGTTTATTAATGCGTGGACTTTTACTTTTATATTGTTACTGGTTTATTTTTGTTGTTGTTGTTTTTTTGACCATATTTTTTTTATTGCTTTGTATTTTCATGCGAAATTGTGGGGTCAAAACTTTGTTACCAACACATGTAGCCAACGAGCTGTACACTCACATTTGCGGTTAGTAGATGTATAAAAAAAAAACCTATAACTAGAGTTTGTTCAATTTAATACTCTACTTGTAGTATATGGGCATATGCTGGGTTTGTTTTGAGGTATTCAAATACGAAAGGGTCTCAATTCGGATTCCTTTGGCGTAATTTTCTGTTCTAAATTTCATTACAAAATTTATTCAAAACTAGGCGCACTATGTTCGTCGATTCGACGAACGTAATTTATTGTGTCATTTTCTTATAAGACTATGCAACCTCAGGCTTCTAGCTTAGTTTTTTACGAGCTTAAGCGGCAAAAATAGATGTTTTTTGTTCGCAGCGCACAGTAGTTAGTGTTCGTCACAATGACGAAGCTATTATTTAGTGTGATTTTTTTTTTGCAGTTGAAAATTTGTTACTTTTTGCATTTGTTTTTCGTTTTGTTAATACAAAACTGTCTGTTTTCTTTGTAATAAAAAAGACATCCAAACATAAATTTTTACTCTATGCACAGACGATCAGTTTAAAAATTTGTTAATTCTAATCGAAAGCAAATCCTTTTTCACTCACCGACGATCGGATTGAAAATGTTCTAAGGCTAATTAGAAGCGATGGCGATTGTAATTTTGGTGTTCGATTTAATAATGCCTACGACGCCGAATAAGCCCAATTCTGAACTTAAACTAAATCTATTTTTAAATGACTGGCCGTTCTAAGAATTATTTGTGCTATTAGAAAAATTCGAGTACGTTTTCTTATTTTTGTAATAGGGTGGTTCAAATTGTATGGGACCGAAAAAACCCTCAAAAGCGTATCGCAATTTTGATTATGAGTCATTCCAAGAAACTTTTCCGAAGAAACAATAGCTCTAAAATAAATTTCAACCTTGTAACTTTTTCAAAACAGGTATTTTTCAAAATTTTTAAAAATGCAGTTGGATATTGCCTTTGAAATGAAAAAACTTAATTTTTTCTTTAACCCCATGTATGCGAGAGTTTTTGGGGTCGAGGAATCAACTTTGACTGAGGAATCAACATTTGACTTTTTTTTTTTTTTTTTGAGTGTCGCCAGAGGGCGCTTTTGTGAATTTTTTTGGATTTTGTTGCCTTTTTTAAGAAAAATTTACGAAATGTTGTAAAAATTGAATATTTGACACTTTCATAATGGAAACCCAAATTTTAGGTTAATCAAATTGTTATGTGCAATATTTTGGATTTTATTGCCTTTTTTGAAGAAAATGTACGAAATGTTGCGAATATTGAATATTTGACACTCTCATAATGCAAACCCAAATTTTAGGTTAATCAAATGTTCCGTGTTAAAAATTGGGTGGTCGGGGATTTGAGGGGTTTGAAGTATACTTGGAACTTAGGTATTTTCTTAACTTAATCTTTTCTTTAATGCGGGAGTTTTTGGGGTCGAGGAACCATTTTTATTTTTTTTATTATTTTTTTTATTTCCGCCAGAGGGCGCTTTTGTGCGATTTTTTCTATTTTATTGCCTTTATTTTTAAAAAAATTTACGAAATGTTGCGAAAATTGAACACTTGACACTCTCATAATGCAAACCCAAATTTTATGTTAATCAAATCTTCCGCGTTGAAAATTGTGTGGTTGGGGTATTGAGGGGTTTGAAGTATACTAGGAACTTTCAAACAAAATGTCTTGCTTAGAGACGCAATCTGCAAAATAGTTAGGGATTCAAAAACTTTTCACCAAAGACTATAAAAAAAACCACATATCCCAATTCATTATTCGATTCCGAAGAATCGAAATCGACAAATAGATATGGCAATGGAAAACAGGTTGTCTTAGTTTACTTCAAGAAAAGAAGCACTGCTTTCAAAATTAATTACACAGGTCTACAAATACCGCGGTCAGGTCAGTTGTTGGAAAGCTAAGGGTCATTTTCGGAGGTATTGGCCCATCATGTCAGGATTTTGAGATATTTGAGTTTTTCTTACTTTTGAAGTTATGGGTTATAAGGGTGCAAAAATTTTTGTGGTCTGTCTCTCCAGTTACATCAATATTTTTCTGACTTCTTATTCGTTCTCAGCGACCTCAAAAACCCCCAAGTAAAAATTTTCAAGAGAAATTATACAGTAAAAAATTACTGTTTCAAAGGCTTAATGCAAATGCTAATGACGTCGAAGGGATATATTTCGTAACTTCGAATTTGATTTCTTGAACTCTTAAATTAAAGGGTAAGAGTGGTACTAAATGAATCCGTATTCGGATTCTACGCAGCAAATTACTTCGGAAATGACCCTTAGTTTTCCAACAACTAAACCATGTTGACCTGTGTTATTGATCAAGTAACTTAAATTAAGAGTCTTCAATAACCCAGTCGACCTCCTAAGAGATGGTGTATCAAAACTTCGTCAAACACAATGCTCTTTTTATAGTTTTATTTTATTTGCCGTCACTTTAACAAAGCAACAAACCGCAGCACATGGCAGTATCCCACACTAAAGTTAGTTTCCTGGTTTTATTTTTTTCTAGTTTTTTTTTATTTACTAATTTTTGGTCATGTTAAGCAAAGGACTCGAAATATATTCCGGGTTTAGTTTGGGTTCCAAATCGGCATTTCGTTTGCCTTTTGTCCAGCTAAGCGATTAGTTATTGGTTTTGCTGTTCAAGGGCTCAGCCGGAATTTTTTTATATTTTTTTTATATTATAAACTTTGCAGACCCGTACCGTTAACTTTCTCCACTCCGCGTATGTGTGTTTGTGTGATTAATACCGTTGGTCAGCCATTAAAGCAACTTGCATGCCGCCATTTTTATTTTTTTTTTGTTTTTGTTCATTCTTTATTTTATTTCCATTTTTACTGACTTTTACTGCTTAAGGACACTTGAGTAATGATGGGCAACCAAACGTTCCGCAAATTTGTGGTGCGTTCTCAGCGATGTTTTTTTTTGCTCTTGTTTTTGTAGTTGTTATTGTATCTGGGCTGGTTTGGCCAAAAGTGCTGACATGTTATTTGTGCAGTTAACGAGCTGAGTTATTTTGCGGTAAAAATGTAAAAAAAAGTTTGCAAGTTGAACGACAAAGGAATACCTTGCAGCCAAAATAGATATTATTTATTTCGTTTTGATGTGTTAATGGATGAAGCTGTGTAGAGAGAATAGGTGCTCTTTTGGAAAAATATCAACGTTTCGTTGTGGATAGGGCTCACATAAGCTTAAATAGAAAACTTTGCTGAAGCTAGTTGGTGTTTAAAGGAAACTAAATGTAATACTTTTGCAGTGTAAAGTTAAGAGATCTAAATGGGTAAAATATTTGCACAGTCAACTTACTCACTCTTATGATCTCCAAGATCTAGGTGTTCATACAGACGGCTAGAGGTGATAGGCATTTGCTTTGCACAAATCTATAATACCCCTGACCCCTGGGTAAAGGGTATACAAAGAAACCTGCCGTACACACATACACAAAAAAATCGCATAAAATTCTACGTTGCACGCATGTGCGAGCATACAACAAGTCAGTTCCTCGTCCCTTACCCCCCACTTGCCACCTTTTACAGCCTTCCCCCACATTGATTTTCACTTTTCTGTTTCACAAATTAAGGCACCTACAGTTGGTTGACTGAGGGCTCCTTTTTTTGACTGTTTATCATCGTTCGATATGAGTTATCGAATGTTTATTTATGCGATTGTTGCTCATTAAAATTGAATTAGCTTATTAATGCATAATGGTTACGCTCAAACGAGTTATTGACTGAGTAATTTAATTTATTTTTAGCTAAATTGTTTTGTGCTTCAAATGTGGTGGTGAATAAATTAGGGTACGTTCTTTGGGGTCTTAATTTGTGGCAGCATATGTTAAAAATGCCTGAGGGTCTGTGTTTGTTGCGCCAGCAATCACATTGAGGTACAATAAATTTCATAGGTTACGTTGGATTAGATGATACTTTGCGCGGCTCCGCAAAACTAATTTTTTTTCTTAAAATGAGAATAAATTTCGTGCTAGATTTGTATAGGGAAAAAGCTTTGCTTATTAGCCCTAAAGGCTTCATATTGGAAAGTCTCCCAAGGTGATATAGCTAAGGCAAAGTAAGAAGAGGTTATGCATATGGCCTATTTGTATGTTCATTAGGGTGGCCGCCGCTGGTATGACAGATTTTTTGACCTATTTTAGTGTCCATCAAAAAATTTCAGATCGTCTTTAAATTTTACAGGCGCTATATGCAGGTAAAAAGGAAACTTTTAGGCGGTGGGGTTATTAAAATTGTGAGATGTTGCAAAAATGGCCACCCTAATGTTCATCTGATTCCTTGTAACTTCTTAACTTCTTATTATTATTTGACAAATTAATTTGGATAGTAGGCTGGTTATAGGCTATGTGACGTCACATTAAATTGAATATGGCGACCTCAAGAGCACATTAAGTTATGAAAACAAACATATTTTTTTTTAATAATGCAGTGTGACGAATGTTAATTAGTTTGTACATAGCTGTTTTGGATAAGAATTTTCTCTTGTGTTATGCTTTTCAGAGCGCGATTTTTCAAAAGGTCAATTTCAGTCCTGCAACTTTTTTTCTTTAACATGCTAAAGTCGCAAAAGTTGAGAATGGATTCACATTTTCAGTTTGGTTGGTTCTATTTCTATTTAGCAAAAGTTTTGATTTTCAAACTTTAATATTCTATAATAATTGAACTATCCCCATACCTTCGAGCTTTGCATATATTGAACAAGTTTGCCTAATTCCCCCTTACAAACCTGTCACAATATTCGCAACCAGCTCACCAAAACTCATTTCCACCTACTTTGCATATCAGCCCAACACAACACCTTTTCAAATCTCCCTTCGAATTCCAGCTCATATCAAACTAATACCAAAACAAACATTTGTCCTTAATACCATTTCCGTTTCAATCTTGTAACACGAGCCAAAGTATCTCAACCGAAAACGAAAAGAAATCAGGTAATAAAGCGCAGCTGCAGCTCGTTTCGAGATATTTGACTTAGATTTTCAATAAAGCGTTGCGCCAATACAAGAAAAAACAACAAATATAAAAAGGCAGATATAACAACAGTTACAACAACAAATCTAACATAAGCCAAGACAATCTAATTTTATAGCGCTTGATTTAGCGTGCCAAGAGCTGAGCGCCAATCCCGGCCAAAAGCAGGAAAAAAAAAAAAAAATGGCTAACTGAAAGCAAAACATTTGTAGAAAATGCGGGCTAAAATAAATTGCGCCAGGCAGCATATAAGCCGGCGCCGCCGACCAAGTCAACGAACCAAACCGTTTTTGGTAGGCCTATGGAGCTAGCTCCTATAGCTCCCCACACCCAGCCTGCCGTGTAATGCGCTCAATCAAAAGTCAAATGTCTAAAAATATTATGAAAAGGCTTTTTACCAACACAATCCCTTGGGTGTAACTGCTAACTGTAGCCTGCTGTGTATCTTGGCCTGGTCGGTCGCTTTACTGGCTGACTGTTTTGGCTGCCTGAGCTGCTCATGGCCAAAAAGCCTGCTTAGCATTCATTTATGCCGCAGAAGCGACCAGAGCAAGATGGGGGCAGCAGCGCACATTGGTTTTTGGGCTTAGCTTCAGTTCGGTTTGGTTTTTCGAGTATAGTATGTCTGCATGGGATTGTGAACTGAATTGTGCTGCGACTGCAATTGGGTTGACTTAGTCTGGTTATCGTTTTCGATACTCTTTGATGAGATGATTTAGGAGTACGTTGATAAGTTTGTAAGGCCTAAAAAGCCTTACCAGGGTGCTGTCGATAAGAAAATGTAGAAATGAGAGTTCCTTTTTTAGAAGTATATTTCAATAGTTCGTTCAGAGCGAGCAACCTAAAAGGACGTCATAGAGACGTCAAGAGCCAGAAAACTAAGTCTCAAATAAGAATTCCGCTTTAGACGATAAAAACTTTTTTTTACTACTAAAAAAGAAATACTTAAATGTATTGCCCCTTATCCTCCCCCTGCATCCTCAATAATTTACAAATATTTTTCTAACGCATATGTATTAATAATATGTGTAATTATAAGTTTATAAATAAATAAATAAAAAAAATTATTTCCATTAAAAAAAAACAGCCCATATCTAATTTTCATTATTTTATTAGAATTCATTTTTTTGTCTTACAACATTTTTCATTAAATAAATAATTTTTTTTTTTTATTATTATTTATTTTTATTTTCATAAAAAAAAAGGCGTAAGATTTATTCGTCGACTAAAGAAAGCCAGGAAAGTTTCACAAATTTAAAAATTTTTTGTTTTATTTAAAATTTATAAAAAGCTATTAAATTTGGTAATTCTTACAGTCAGAAAATTAAGCGTTTTTTTTAATTAACTAATCATTTGAAGGAATTTTTTTCTCAACTCAAATTGTTTTTCATTTTTTCGATTTGTTGGTTGTTTTCTTAAATAAAAAAATTAAAGCTTTCACGCAATTGGAATGGAGTAATTTTTTAAAATAAATTATTTATTTTCAGGAACTTGTTTTTAAGAAAAAACTGTTATTTTAATACTCGATTTGGTTCCAATTTTTTTTTACCAATTTTCGTTTAGTGTTGACTAATTTTGTTAAATTTACTTTGTTTTTATAATCAGTAATTATAGCTTAATTTTTTCTAGATTCTTTTTTATATTAAGGCCACACATTTTTTTCATTATCATTAAAATTCAATTTTTTTTTAAAGTTAGAGCATAAAATAGTTTTTTTTATGATATTTATTTCAAACTTTTAAATACTGCTTCCATAGAAAACAAATTTTTTTAAGTTTGAATAATTTTTGAAGTTTTTGTTAAAGGCCCATACGCAGCATTCAAAACTTCCCTTTTTTGGGTTTTTTTTTTTATATATGAAGTTTGGACAATTCGTGCGAAATTTTGACATTTCGTGGGAAATTTTTGCATGCTGCGTATGGGCCTTAATATAAAGACGACTCTGGTTCAATTTATTTTTTTTTTTACTTAAGAAATCGTAGCTAATTTTATGTTTTCAGCTAAGAGTTGGCTTGAAATAAAGAGGAGCTTTTTTTTATGTAACAATTTTGATCTGAATTTTAACAACTAAATTTAATCCCTCTATAAGTTCTCTATTTTTCTAACTTTATTTTTAAAATTATAATTCATCTCTTCCACTTCCATGTTTTTCCATATTTCCCAAGAACTGATGATGCATCACTATCTAGATTAAAAGTCTCAACATCGATAACAGAAACTCGCCACCCCTGTATCCTATAAAGCATTTGCTTTGTTTTACTACTTCTAATTTATTTTGCAGAGCAGCATAAAGCGCATCATTCAGTTTTAAAATATTTAAATATATGATAAACTAATATACCTTTTCTTTAAAGGGTATTTAATCAATGTTGCGCTGTAAAGTTATCGTTTTTTTTTGTCTTTTGCAAGGTTCTGGCTCACCAATCAGTTTCGATTTCTTTTCATTTACACACTTTCCTGTCTGCCTTTTTTTGTATGTATGTATGTGTGTGTATCTATGTGCCTTTGTGTAAACGTAAATGTATTTGTGTTAGCAATCTGCGCTGCTCTGCTGGCCAATGCTTTATACCATTCTTTGCACAGATCTCTGCTCTCTTGTTTTGCTTATTTTTTGTATTATTGGCTCCATTTGCTTTTCGCAGTTGTTTTTGTTTTTGTTGCTCTTGTATTTGTTTGTGCTTCATTTTGATTTTGCCAGCTTAAGCTGTTGTTGTATTTGTTGTTTCTATTTTCAGTTATCTGCTCACTCCCTTAAACTTTTGCATCAATACAAACGCAGCCCTCTCAAGTGAATTTCTACACACTCTCTCACACATACACGCAAAGCTGCTCGCTGGTCCATTTCCATTTTAGTTTTTCGTTTACCCTTTTTGTGTTGTTTTTGTTGCTGTTGTTCTTGTTGTTGCTCTCTCTCTTTTGCTTTGTTTATTTTGTTAGTTGAGTCCAACTCACTTACAGCTTAGAGTTTATTTGTGTTGCCTACTTTTAGGCATGCATGGAAATATGTCTAAATTTATGTGCTTGCATTTGCTTTATTTTTTTTTTTTTGTTTTGTTACGGCCTTCTTCTTTTCAACGTTATTTATTTAAATTTATGTGGTTTTTGCCAAATTGATTTCAATGCTAAAAAGGGTCAACAACAACAACAACAAACACAACAAATAACTTAAACAACATTTTTCAACTTGATTTAGAGCTTGTGCTTATTGAGTTTGTGGCTATAATGACTTTTTGTTTGTATCATGTTAAATAGTGATTATGTGGAGCCGCAAAACCGTATCGTTAATGTTCAAAAGCTAAGAGTCCTTTATAACTGATTACAAATCGATTGTCATTGTCAGTCATTTAGTTGATACTCTTGGTAAACAGTTTGTGAAGTACAGTAGATATTTGGTAAGCAAATCTTGTGGGAACTTTTTAAATCAAATAGATAAATACGTTCTAAGGAAATTTAATTCATTAACAGTAGAGGTAGCTTCTAGAGTTGAAACTGGATCTTAACTTCTATAAGCAAACTTTTTTAGTTCTAGCCAGCATAAGCTTTTTTAAGCACTTTAAGCCAATATCTACTGTAGTACAGCTATAACCCAAAACTTAATTTGAATTTTTATGACAAGCCTTTGCAAAGCTTAGCAGCTCATAAAGTTATTGCTAGCTTAGGTTCTCTCATATATAGTAGGGTTAAGTCTAGGGGTTGTTAAACACAGTCAGACCCGGCTCTACAAAAGCAAAAAAAAAGGTTTCATCATATCAAACTGGCAATAAATAACAAACAATGCTGTCTGCAATATGCCCACTTTATGAAAAGGCTCAGAAAATGCCATAAACAATGGTTCACCGTAAAAAGCCAGCCCCAAATTATTATCCAGCTGTTTGTTTTTGTGTACAGCACTCATAACTGCAGGCCGGAAATGACTGACAGAGAGTGAGAGAGCGAGTGGGGGGGCTGTAAAGCAGCATGATGGGTCTGCCGAAAGGTTGCCAGCGAGTTCAACTTGCAGCATATTTTTTTTTGTTTTTTTAGCTGCTTTTTCGCCTTGCAATTAATTAATCTCCAAGGTAATAAACAAAAACAATAACAGAGCAAATACAACAATTGTTTGTGTTCGTTCACATCATTGTTTTGTGAAATTTGTTGCGCTCTTTTTTGTATTGAAATTTGTATAGCCTGCTTTTGGGCGCTTGTCTGGAAGTTGTAGTCAATGTGTTTGGCATTTACGCGGCGTTGACGCCACATTTTAATTTATGGCATCTTTGTAAGTATGAAGGGAGTGACAGTGGGAGTTACAATGAAATTTGTTGAGACTGCCGAAATATTTGAAAACATGCCAACAAAATGTGGGGGGGGGGGGGGGGGAGTGAGTGAAATTCGTAGTCGTTCTGCATATAAATTGACATTGCAATGTGCAGGCCGTTTGTCAGTCTGCACTCGCTGACATTTTTAATATGTTGAATGCATTTGATTGCTATTGTTTATAAGCAGTCGGAACGTGTACCAGGGTCATATACAAAAATTTAAAAAAATTCGTCATTTCGGTATAGCAAAATTTAACAAGCTACTTGTACACATTTGTCAGAATACTTGGTGGTTTATTTTTTAAATTTTTTCCAATAATCCTTTTTAACAAAAAACTAATATCTATATTTATTCTTTTTCTTTTCATATTACTTGGTCATCTATAGGTAAGTTAAACAACAAAATTATTTAAGAAATTATACCTTGCTGAATGTTAAGTATTACCTGCATATACAATATATTAAAAGTTGCATATCTCTTTATTCTACATATGAACAAGATTTTAGTTTTGTCGTCATCGTGGCCATCGTCATCATTTATTTTTAGTTTGCTGTGACCTTATATTAAAACTATCAAAGAAAAGACTATGTAAACAGTGTTAACATTTGTCTTTAAAACCACAACATTTTTTTTCCAGAGCACGCAAAAACGAATCCGAATAAAATTGTTCGTTTTGATATTTTCGTTTTCCGGAGCACGGCTGGTTAGCAACGTCTGACACTCGCATTATTTTTTGTAAACAAAGAAATATTAACCTACTTGGCTATAAAGTGTTAGCTGTGGAATTGTAAAATTTTTTATGTTTTTTTGGCAGCTAATAACAATTATTTTAAGTTTTTTTTTATTGTATCACCAATAAAAGTGACTTCGCGGCTAAATATAAATACTACATAAGTAGTTTTTCCACCTGTCATATAATTTGCTTTCAAAATAATTAGCTTTTAACTCTAAACAGAACAGCGGTTCTTACTGCTGGCGCCATCTAGCCGTAAATTGCTTTGAAAAAAATGGGCAGCACTGTTTGTTTACAAACGCTGCATACCGTAAAGAAACCAACTTGGCGTCAAAACTTTTGTTAGCTCTCTTTGCTGCGTACTTACTGACCTTTAAGAAACTGAACTTCTTCAGTGTTGACAAAAAAACATTTTTTTGTAGCAAGATGTTGATACCATCCTTATTATATGTTTTTAAGGTCGCTAAATCTGAATTCCAAGCGCAATACTCGTCATCTTGTTTAATTTTCGATATTACTTTTGGAAAATCAAAAACGCAGCAAGAAAAAAATAATTCTTTTTGTGCGGAGTGGAGACCATTCCTATTTTATGTTTGTATGGTCGCTAAATCCAAATACCAAGTCCATTTTACCTCAACTCGTCTAATTTTAGCCATAAGCTAAAAAATCTAAAAATTATCTCTTTTGTGTAAAAAATTGCAAGCTTTTAAGGATTGCCGTCGTTTAGTTTTTTAATGATTAATTTCAAAGCACGGGTGAATAAACACAAAAAAAACTTAAAAAAATTGCATCCAATTGCTTCGAAATCGATGAAATAAGATCCCCCGGATAACATCTGTCAGAAGAACCTTCAGGTACGCCAATAGGCAAATTCTTTTGAACGAAGAATTCGATTAAGACATTTTCTTAGAACTTGTTATTGGTTTCGTAAGCAAAAGAAGATATCCAAAATGAAGACATTTTTTCAGAATAGAAGACAATAGTAGACAGACTTTAAAAGAAAAAATGAATTCTCAAAAGGAGAATTTGCGATTTTAAAATAAAAAATGAATTCTCAAAAGAAGAATTAGCCGATTCCCACCGGGCATGATTTTCTCTAGAAGGGCACGTAACTTTGAATAAAAATTCTAAGCATTTCAATTCTTCGGAAAATAATATGTGTGCTCTTAGAGCTCGACGATAATCACCACCGAGCTTCTAATCCTTTCTCGACGTCGATTTTTTATTATTGAATTGGCTCTAATTTCATTCTCAGTTCTTGTTTTGTAGACAGGAATTCTTAATTTAAGAATGTTTGGAATGTTTCTAAGAAGAACTGCTCTCAAAGAGAATTTCGTACTCGTTGTAGAAATGTTAAGACTTAATGCTGAGATTGAGGTGGAGTAAGTCCTTCAATATCAGTGTAGCTCCTTTACTTTCTTCTGCTTCACTCAAAAAAAAGTGTAAAAAATGCATAAGAATTTAGAAGAAGAGCTGCACTGATATTGAAGGACCTTCTCCACCTTATACACAACAAGGTAACTATTAGCAGCAAATAGCTAATGAAAATAACTTAAGATCTCATAAGAGTATATAATTTTTTACCAAAAAGAATAACCTTTGCAACGAAAAAAAATCTATTGCTTTTGGTTCCGCCGTTTATTTCACAAATGTCTTTTCATGGCCTAAATGCCATAAAAGCCACATTTTATCAGCAATAACTTAAAGTTCTGTTTTTCTCCAAAGAATGCAACAATTTTTTATCATGAACATTAAACTGTTCAAAATTTAAGCTAATGTTGTCCATTTTGGCAATTTAATGCCATTTTAATGTGCTGCCGAATGGCAACGCCGCCAAAGTTAAGATTTTCAAAAAAATAAATTTAATTTATTTTAATGCCGCATTCTTATGTATTCCAACTGTCTTTGTAAAGACTCTGCTTTTGTGTCTGTGTGGAGCAGACTTGGGAACAGCTGCGCCAGAGTCAAGAAGTCCTGTCAAAAGCATCAAATCAAACTTTGGCAAAAGTAAAAGTGACAGATATAGAGGGTGTTTTTTTTTTTTTTTTTTTTCGAGGAGTTGGGAAATGCAAAATGTCGCCGCTAATTTTCAACTTTTGCTTTATGACAAACAACAACAAAGGCCAAAAGATTTTCCAAGAGGCGTGTCTTTAAAATTGTTGCCGCTTTTGCGCTTTTATGTCCTTTTATTTATTTTATATAACATTGCCTCAAACTTGGCGTCTCTAGACCGTCTGTTGCCCGCGTCATCGTCAGCGTCCTCGTCTGACTTCCTTCCGCTTAGCTCATTAAACACACAGCAAGAAATGAAATAAAAAGTAACCAAAATAAATAAAATAATCGAGGCTGGTGTCCGACAAAGGAATACACTGTACTCGCTTTTTCGAAATTTCAGAAAAAAAGAAATAAAAACACAGGTCTACAAATATCGGGGTCATGTCAGTTGTTGGAAGCTAAGGGTCAGTTTCGAAGTAATTTGCTGCGTAGAATCCGAATCCGGGGTCAGAATTGGCTCATCACGACTGGATTTTGGTATATTTGAGGTTATGTACCTGAAAAACGGCGGTTTTTCCTACTTTAGAGGTTATGTACAGGGTGCAAAAAAAATTTTTGTGGTCTGTCTTTCCAGTTACATCATTTAGTACCACTCTTACACTTTAATTTAATAATACAATGATCAGTTACGAAATTTTTTTTCGCAAAATTATGGCTATTCGAAGTTACGCCGTTTTCGGGTACATAACCTCAAATATCTCAAAATCCTGATGTAATGGGCCAATTCTGACCCCTAATTACTTCGGAAATGACCCTTAGCTTTCCCACAACTAAACCATGTGGACCTGTGAAATTGTTATAGTATGGTGGTTGGGGCTTGGGAAGTGTTTTTTTTTTTTTTTTTTTTTTTTTTTTTTTTTTTTGTTTTGCGGAAAAAATCAATGTTTTATTAATTGTTAGACTCTCATAATTTTTCACGCCAAATTTGATGACTTTAGCTTATATATAAAAAAATGTATCTATTAAGACTATTTATTCTCAAACGTATATACATATTTTTGCCTATATCTTCAAAAGTTTTTTTTTTATAGGCAGCACGTATTTCTTATAAAGCGGATTCTGGATCAGGTGGCTTTCTATGGGGTAGATGTAAAGCTGGAAATTTTCTTACAGGGAACTAGGCTATGTGCCAACATGAATTGACAAAGCTCATCTGCGTACGAATACGCATCTTTTGGTTAAATTTCGTATTTTTAGCTCTAATAATCTTCATGATTTAAGTGTTCATTCGTACAGACCAATCGAAGGACAAGGCTTATTCAGTCCCGGACCTGATCTTAAGCATCTTCGTATAAAAAACTTATGCCTTTCCACACCTTCTCCCATCGGCTACATACGTTTCGCAAATCTATAATACTCTCAACGCCATGGCTACAGTGTATAAAAAGTAACTCCTGTATTTGGCTGTCTCAGACATAATTCCCAGCCTCAGACCATCTTTATATAATTTTTTTTTTTTTAAAACTTTTTACTTTTTCTTTTGGCACAAAATGTATTTTTGAGCATTTCGTCATAATGGCAGCGTTGAAGGCACCCCAGGGAATTCTTCATATGTACCCCTGCATATACACACACATACATTTATGAGCACTCTTCAAGCTTTGAGCTTCATACGGTTTCTGCTGTACCGTTAAGCAACCCCAGGGTTGTTATTGTTTTTGTTGTTGTTGGTTAGCCGTTTTATTGTAAGCGTTGCATAATTTTATTTGTTTGCTTAAAAAAGAATTAAAAAGCGGCTTTGCCTTTTATTATTTTATTTTTGCCCCAGCCAGAGCTCCTGCTGTTCTCTCTTTGTGAAACGCAGCAAAGGGTTTACAGCATTTGTGAAGAATTTTGTAACAAGTGCAGCAAGTTTGTAGGATCCAAGATTATCGGTATCATATCTCCGGAGAGGAATCGGTTTTTTTTTGCCCAATGTCTCCAGGACTTTCAAGTGTTTTTTAAATATCTCATTGTAATGTAAACACTTATGCATACATACACAGCATTCCTCATTTCGTTACGTGACGATTTTTGTATCAAGTTTTGTGGCAAATACTCTACCAACTCAGCTACCCTTAAGCATGTTTTTAAATCTCGTTTGCTTATCATCTACTCGATGCACTCGTGCATACATTCCTTATTTCGTTACGTGACGATTTTTTTAAATCATGTTTTGAGGGCAATGCTCTACCAACACAGCTACACCTTTGCATGGTTTTAATAAGTTTGTTTGTCATCTCCTCAATACACTCATTCAATATTCAAAAATTCCCTCATTTCGTTACGTGACGATTTTTATATCAAGTTTTGAGAACAATACTCTATCAACTCAGAACCCTTAAGTATAGTTTTTTCCCTCGTTTGCTTGTCATCTACTCTATGCACTCATGCATACATACACAGCATTCCTCATTTCGTTATGTGACGATTTTTTATATAAAGTTTTGAAAGCAATGCTCTACCAACCTAGCTACGCCTTTGCATGGTTTAACCTAGTTTGTTTGTCAACTGTCTTCTCGATACACTCATTCATACATTCAAAGAATCCCTCATTTCGTTACGTGACGTTTTTTCTATCATTAAAAAATTTCGCTCTTGTAAAGAACTTCGTTCTTCTTTTTCGGAAGAAAGCAAGAAATTAAAAAAAAATTTTATTCTATAGAGAGTAGCTGCGTTTTTAATTTATTAAGGAATATTAGAGGACTTTTCGTGAAAAATTTAGCCTTTCGTTAGTTCACTTAAAACAAGCTACTAGTTTGAAGTCTTATCAAGAGTATTCGTACTTCGTTGCCTTATAGTTCTCTTACTTACTGTCTTTTTTTAGTGCTTTTTTTGTGGCAATCTTGAGCATTTTAAATTACGCAACCGCCATGTGTGCCGTAAATTTCTTTGCAATTGTTGACAAAAGCCGCTGACAATTACACTCTTAGTCTTTAATTCTATTTAGTGGCTTCAAGAAATTTTTTTTTATGCCAAGAAACACACACAGCGACAGGCAGACACACACACAAACACTCATACAGCTACCAGAGCCTTGTTACGCACACTTTGTTGTTATAACAAACCAAAACCAAAAGCATAATTGATGCCCCCAGGGAGCTGCGATAAAAACAAATCAGCGGCGGCTGCCACACACATAGCGGAATTTGTTGCAAGCATATACATATATATATTATATACATTATTTGCGTGTGTCTGTGTGCAACGCTTAATATAATTCACACCATTAAACCTGGGTTGCGGCTGTGATGCCGCCTTGCCCTGGCTAACATAAATTTTTATAGACAACTCACACACACGCACACACCCCTTTAACATTAGGGCAGCAGAGTAACAGCCCCTTACCACGCCCTATCTACAGCTGCTACTGGTTACATAGTAGTATGTACCCACGGGTTCCTCGAAAAAATATGTTAAGTATGGGGCTTGACTGGCTTGACAAAGTGCAACCAAGCGTGGCACGCCAAGCGGTCGCGACATGGCTCTCTCTCTCTTTGTAGCTCCTTATCAAACTTAGCTCTTCGTTTTTTTCGTTCCCATTTTCTGTTGTTTGGCTTTTTTAGACATTTTGTTATAAATTTTTGTTACTGCTTTTTTTTTTTTTTCTGCCAAGTTATGTACCTATTTATTCATATAAACATACACATATATCCCCTTAACCTTTTAGCTTATCAACGCGTTATGCCAAAACACTCCCTAGGTAGGCAGAACCCCTTGATGCAGGCTGTACAAAGGTGTGTGGGAGTGTGTGTGGGTGTAGCCGTTTGTGTGTGCTGCTACTTAGCCTAATGTAAATCGTGTGCATGGCTCGTTGCCCAGACGGCGACAACAACACTTTGTTGTGCAACGATGCCTGCCACACTGTTCAAACACTTGCAGAAAAAGTAGAGTAAGTTGCATTTTCAATGCATACATCTTTTAAAAACCGTAATTTTCTTCTTTCTTAAAAATAATAAACTAAAAAAAAATACAAAAATTCAATTTATTTTACTAAAGAATTTGATCTTTCATTGAAAAAAAAATTATTTAAAAATTTTATTTTTTAGCAAAGACTAGATGACTGTAATTTTAGAACTTTTTTTTTTTTTTTTTTTTTATTTTATTTTTTTATTTATTGGCAATCAGCCTACTTAATACTATAAGGCTATAATCCAATATGTAAATTATAAGGTTAATCGCTACACACTGGTGTTATGAAATTTTAGAATTAAAAAAGGAATAAAAAAAATTCAATTTTTTGATTAATTTTATCTTTCATTGAAAAAAAAAATTATTTATTATTTATAAACAAAAAACAGTTTTCCTAAATAAAAAATAAAATAATAACAATAAAAATATGTTGAAAAAAAATCGTTTAATATTTTTAATTTTCCCCGTGAATACATGCGCATAAAATAGGATCATTCTTATTTTTTTAAAATTAAGTTTACTTTTATATTAAAAAAAAATGTTCCAAATTATAAAATTAATTTAATAATTATTTATTTTTTAATAGATTCGTAGCACTATCTCTGTGCAAAAAAATTATTAAAATGTGTCTTAAAAGTAATGTCTTCCAACATAATAATCTATCGATTAATCGAAAAAAAATCAAAATTTTATGAAGCTTTAATTTGGCTGTGATAAGCAAGCATCTCCATTTTGTATCCGGTTTCAAACTATTGATATCCACTGTTACTCCGACATAAATCCAATCGAGTTTTTCACAGTGTACATATACGCATAAATTGACACAGAAAATGGCAAAAAAGTTTTTATGCAATGCGCGCCCGTCGTGTGACCCCCCACATCCAACATCTACAGGGGAGACACCCCCAACTTACCAGAAAGGGCTTCATTTTTAGCTTATCCGAAACTGTTGGATGCTGCCAGCTGGAAATATTTTGGTATGCAATACATGGCATAAATTTTTGTGTGTGTGCTTTTCTCTCTTATTTTTCGGGGTGTATGTGTGTCGTATAGGTTACATTTTACCTGCCAGCTGTTTGACTCCCTGCTGATTTTTCCAAAAAAATAAAGTAAAAAGATGGAAAACTTATTAGCAAAGTGCATTCTTTAGCTAGTCTGCTTTTGTTGCCCCTTTGCCAACACCAAACTTGTTGAGTAAAAATTAAATTTTTAATGAATTTTCTGCGTAAAGTTTCACGTGTATTCATTTTGGCTTTAGTTTTGGGAGCTGCTTTAATAGCTAAAGCGTCCCTATATATATGGCTGTGAGTGTGTTTGGGTGCATGCCTTTGATTTAATTAAAACATTCTTTGAACTAGCTCAAAAAAAGAAGTGCACAAAAATAGTGTGGAAAATGCCATAAGCGCTGTAAGTCAAGTTGATATGGCAAAAAGTTCAGACTGGTTTTTTTTTTTGGCTTGTAACATTTTTTGTTGTAAGCTTTAAGGCAAAAATTTATGTTATATTTTTCGTGATTCCTAGAAAGTATTAATATTTAACAATGAACTAGATTAGTTGAAATATAAAATTTAAGAAAATTGTATGTGAAGGATGCTTTTGTATTTTTGTCGTTATACGTACATATATATTTGAATAATGATATTATTCAATTCTTGTTATCGTGATATCGATATAAGAAATGATAACATAGCCACACGAAAAAATAAAATCTATATGCGGTTTCGGTCGTTAGACCTTGTTTACCTTAGGGTCACTGAACCCGAATACAAGCTCAAAAAAATCAGGCAAGTCAGAACACTATAGAAATTTTTTTGTGTTCGGTTTTATATGTTGGCGCTGAGTCCGAAACCAAGGTCCAAAAAACTCAAGTCAGCATTTAGACAAAACCTCAAAAAACCATATTCAAATTTTCCCTCAAGTCCGGGTTTATATGTTTTTGGGCTCGCTGAATCTGTGTCCAAGATTGAAAACACTCTAGTCGGGGTTCAGACATAACCTCAAAAACCATTTGCCAATTATCCCTCGAGTTCGGGTGTATAAGTTTTTGGGGTCGCTGAATCTGAATTTAAAGTTCAAAAGAGTCTAGTCATGATTCAGTCATAACCTCAAAAAACCATAAAGAATTTAGCTGAATAGGTTAGGGACGAAAAAGACGCGGTTTCCAAGAAAAACCGCGGTATGGTGGGCACAGGAAACTATTTCAAAATGTGGGGACTGTGCGGGTTTTTTTTCTTGATAGCGAAATTTCCATAGGTATCGAAATAACTGGTGATTCCGAAACTTTTGTTACACAAGGTTACAACTGTGTTTTCTTGTTATCTTTAGCAAAATATTGCCCATCGCTTTCTATGACTTTCATGTACCATTCGGATGCCTCGCTTGAAAAACTCTTCATGATTTGAGTAGATCCAGGAGTCAACCCAACTTTTCGTATGCAAGACATCCCATTGAACTGCCTCCAAGGGTTTTCGTATTGATAAGCGACCATTTTTTCTTCAGTGCCACCCCAAGTTGCTTTCATTGTTGTTGGTTGCATTGTCCAGTGATTATTTCATTAGGTTTGACCAGCTCATAGAAGACTACCCCCGGCTCATCTCTCCAGATGCACAGCCTAAGCTTCTAGCCTTGAATATTCGGTTTGGCCCCTGATGTTGATCAATAACTGGGCTAACCACACGATTTCAAAAGTTTTGGAATGCCGCAGTGGTTCCACTTTTCGTCCCTCGTCACAATCGATGTAAAAACAAACCTGTTCCGATTTTGACTTTGAACTCAACGCCCCTTGGCTTGAGGTTATAGGGTACCCAATATCCTTGCTTTTGCATTACTTATTGCCATAGTCTTAACAAATGAATTGTTGAGTCATGCCTAATGTGTCAGCAAGTGCCTCTAGGGTTTGACATGAATCTCAAGCTCTTTATCCAAAATTTTTTCAGCTTAACGGCTTCAAACCTTATAGCCGAAATATCTGCTGCAATTTATTACTAATTTTGCTATTAATTTGAAATTCCTCAAAACTTAGTTATACACCCAATAGCTTACCTTGTACAAAATTTCAATAAATATGAGTTACTTCAAATACTTAGTATAGAGATGTCACTTTATGTAAGGAGAAAATCGTTATATCTGAAAGAATCAAGATCTTAAAGCTACAACTGCCTAAAGTTAAGTAACCCAATTTTCAGCTTTTAAAGACAAACACGCTTAGCAATTTTGGCGACACACACACACACACATGCCAACAGCCATTTATCAATTTGAGCCAATTTAAACAGTGAAAATTCATAGCCTACATTTAGGCGCAGCCGTTGCTTGGCCATGCACAGTGGAGCCAATATAAAGGAGGCCGCAGCAGCTGCGTCCAACAACATCAACAGCGGCACTTCACTTTATTGATTTTCAATTAAAAATGCACAAACTTCAAGCCAATTAGCCTAGTTTTGGCGTTCCAGCCATGAAAATGGCTGACAGTGCTAACTGTAGTTTGTAGAGTAGCTTTTTCAGTTAGTCTCCTGTAAGGAGGGGACACACCGCGAACGTCTCCTCCAAAAATGCTGCAACGGAAATTGCTTACAACAACAATTACCAGACAATGCCAAAGGCGTCGTTGATGTTGTCGGGGTCGTCATCACGTTTTTTGGGGGGGTGTGTCTGTCTATTGGGACGTACTTAGACACAGCCTTTGTAGCCCGTTTTACTGGCAGCAACCCCTTACAATCCCAACGCCTTCGCCCTAATGCAAATGAGTCAGCATAAAGAAAGTTTGAAAGTACACTGAAAGTTTTTTCTTGTGCTTAAAGTGCTTGAGTCGGAAGAATTTGGTTTTTCAATCTGTTTGCAAAATGAAGCGAATTGTTGTGGGCTTTAAAGTATATAAATAATGTCTGATGGATCAAATGTCTTCGAAGTGAAAAGAGTTTTTGCTTTTAAAGCAACTAGATCTCTTTAGGATAATGTCTGATGGATCAAATGTCTTCGAAGTGAAAAGAGTTTTTGCTTTTAAAGCAACTAGATCTCTTTAGGATAATAATAATAGTGTTAGTGGGAAATAGTGCACTGCCACCCTTAGCATCTATTATGCATCCTTCTAGCTCCAGTGCTCCTCAAGTAGCCCAATATTTGCAACAAACTTAATTATTTGAGATGGGTCTAGTCGGGTGATGTCATGTATCGATACTCTATGCCAGCCTAGTAAGGATGTCCTTCTTCTGGCAAGGGCGTCACATTCTGTAGGGAGATTTGCTCCTTAATTTCACAAAAGCTGCATGTGTTCTAGTTCACGATACTAATAGTACTCAGGTGTTTCCTGAGTTTGCCATGTTCCGTCAGTAAGTATTTTCTTGAACCTATTTTAGTTATAGGACCCGAGAAGTTGCTTGGCTTGCCGTAAGCCAGCCATGCAGGTCCAATCCATTTCGCGTCTGGACCTTTCCTCTACTCTTAACAGCTGTCTAGTGATGTGTCTCTCTGTGTGGGTACTTCTTTCTTCTTAATCTAATATTTCAAAGCTGAATAAAGCAAGTTTGGAGCAAGAGTGGCAGAGTCGTAAAAGACTCAATTTTGTCGATGTCTCCTCCATAAACCATTGAGAAAAGATTGATTAGTTGACACTAGTAGTTTCATCATTGAATTCGAGAATGGGTCCTTTACCCCCCTCTCTATGATCCAGAATACTTAGGACTCACAGATTTTAGGATTTTGAAACTTAGTGTAGCGCTCAGAGCCTCATGTAGCTAAGTTGGGAGCAAGAAAGCCCCTTTTGTAAAAGATGATATCTTGTCTTGCTTCAAACCATTCGGATGAGTTAAGATCTCGAGAATTCGAGAATAGGTCCTTCACCCCTCTTAATGATCCAGAATACTTTTAACTTACAAATTTTAGGATTTTGAAACTTAGTGCGGTTTTCAGAGCCTCATTTAGCAAAGTTGGGAGCAAGAAAGCCCCTGCTGTAAATATCAAATCTTGTCTTGCTTTAAACCATTGGGATGCGTTAAGATCTCCCTTTAAAAAAGTAGCTTAGCTCAGTAATCAGATTTTCTAATAAAAATTGGAATAAACACCAGATTTACTAGGCGCTTTAAAAATATTTCAATGCAACAGTGAAATGGGTTTCTTGAGCTCATAAGGTACTCCTGAACGAGTATCGATTACCCTGTTCCCTCCTCAACTCGGCTTTTTGGTTTTCCCTAATTTCAGCTATTTCTAATGCTTTGAGTCTTTATTCGAATTCTTAGGAGATCTCCATGACTGAGTAGACAGACTGATTTTTTAACGCAATTTTCGTCCTAGCACATTATCCAACAGATTGTGGAATGTTTTTACTTTCTTGAATCCTAGAACTTGAACATTTTTCAAAGATTGTGAAAAGTTTTTAATTGCTCTTATTCTGAAACATGGGAACATCTAGAAATACGTAAAACTGACAAGCGGCATCTTAAACTCTTGCTGACGTCACCTCTTTATTGAGTCTTTTATCCAGCGAGCGTCAACAGGAACCTCTCATTGTATTTACTTGAAACCTTATAATCAATCCATTTTACAACTATCAAAGGATTGTCGACCAATTCAGTGGCTAGCTTGCATTCTCAATATAATCGCATATTTTAATTCTACCCTACTCGGACCTAGACGTATACTAAAATTTTTTATTTTTATTTGATAAGCTTTAAAATTTGTAGAATGCTAAAGTCCCGAATCCCATCACATTTTAAAGCTACTTTTTAACGCCACCTCCGCCAGTGGTGTGTTTCAACTTGATTTCCATTTTACTAACCAAAGTACTTCGCAGTCTTTTTCGAAAAACTACCTTCATTATACTTTAAAGTCAAGTCAAGAGGGTTCTATACTGTGGATTCCGTTTCTAAATCCATCCAATGCCATTTAATTGATTTAACAATTCTGAGATTTAACTCCGTTTCCATTTAAATTGTTTGGAACCTCAAAAGTCTCAATATCTGAATCTCAGCATCGTATTTTAAAGCAATTTCTTAACGCGAGCACAGCCATTGGAGTGTTTCACTTCAATTTCCGTTTCACAACCCTCTCAAAAATTTTGAAGCTAAAAGTTCGTTTCACTACCTTGCTGAAAAAGTTTCAACCTTAAAGTCTGATGACCCGAATCTCCCTATCTTAGCTTAAACCTTTTTCTTACCCAACCACAGGAGTGTTTCACTTTGATTTCGCGATGCCCAACCCAAGAGTGTTTCACTTTGATTTCGCGACTCGCAATCCTGGAGTATTTCACTTTGATTTCCCGATTTCCAACCCTAGAGTGTTTCACTCTGATTTCCGTTTCACAACCCTCTCAAAAATTTTGAACCTAAAAGTTCGTTTCACTACCTTGCTGAAAAAGTTTCAACCTTAAAGTCTGAATCTCCCTATCTTAGCTTAAACCTTTTTCTTACCCAACCACAGTAGTGTTTCACTTTGATTTCGCGATGCCCAACCCAAGAGTGTTTCACTTTGATTTCTCGATTCTCACCATTGGAGTGTTTCACTTTGATTTCTCGATTTCCATTTTTGTCCAACTTGCTGCAAAAGTTTCGAGCAGTCTTCTTGGAAAACTAGCATCATTAAACTTTTAAACTAAGTCCAGCTGGCATTGGTATTTGGTTCAGTTTCAGAATGGGTGTAAATGGATAGAGCTATTGCCCAGACCAATTGGTGCCGGGTACTTGATTCCGTTTCCGAATAATGAAAATAAACATTACGATTCAATTCACCAACCGATTTCGGAATACAAAAAAGTGCTTGAAGTAACTTCTCAAGCATGTTTGTCACAAAAAATATATCTCTATAATAGCTAGCAACCTACCAAAGGATGCTTCAGTTCCTTGATTAGTTTATTAATACCTAGATGCAGAGCATTTTCTAGTCCCATTCTAGCTCAGTAATTCACTGGCTCCTTTTTTCACTGTTCCCTTTTCGGCAGTTGACTTTACAAGAGAGTCAGTCACTGACTGACTGTTTGACTGCACTTGAGCGTTTGCACTTGGCTTCGCGCTGCAGTTTTCCTAAAAGTTGGCATAGACTTACCCTTGGCTCTGGGCTGCCCCTCCATCTGTCTGTGGCGCTGTCTGTGGCACTCACTTGTGTTGTGCACCTGCTAGCAAATGTTGCCATAATTGCAAACAGCCGAGTAGTTGCCACCAACGTTGCCGCTAATTCAGAGCCCACATTGATGATGGCGCACCATGAAATGCGCAGACGACAACTTGACAGACTGAATGACGTACTGATTGGTGCAACTTGCCCCCACCGCCAACCCAACCCATCCCACTCCTCGTAATTTTGGTTTGATTGGCGGTGCGCCTTTGTGGGGCAAGTTACTAGTCACCATTGACTGACTGACTGACGGATTGACTGAGTGACTGCTGTCGACTGCAATGGCTGCCACGGCTGCTTGTCATTTCAAATGGCTTTTCCTGTTTATTAGCTCCGTCGTCAAAGGCGTCGTCTTCGCCGGCATCGTTTTCGTTGCCACAAATGTTGCTAACGATACTTTGGCTGCAGTTGCAACAGCCATTTTAAAAAAAATACAATTTAGAGTGTATTTGGGTGTGTGCTGTAAATCGCTTGTTGCCATAATTTGCATAGAAGTTCTGTAGGTTATGCCGCATCGCGTTTTGGTATCAAAGTTGAAAAGTCGAAAATGCACTGAGGTTATTTTTATTCGGATTTTACTAAGAGAGTGCAAAAAAAAAAATCGAATTTTGCACCAAACACGTTTTTTTTGGTCCTATGGGGACTATATGATATAGTCAACCGATTTTGATCAAATTTGGTACAGTGCTGGGGATCTCTAAAAAACTTCCGAATGCCAAATTTACGATATCTTCATAAACAAACGAATCATCCATCTAAAACATTTGGTTTTTTTTGAGGTCCTCTGGAATACCCTTATGGTAGCTATATAATATAACCTCGATATCAAAAAAATAAAATAAACTTGTCTCCTATGGAATAATAAGGGATCTAATCTGAATATATATAATATACCCTTTGTTCCATTCGATACAGGGTTTAAAAATACTAACAACTAGACTGTGTAGCAACCCTGGCCGGTTCTCACTTCCTAATCAGCTGATGATTACTGTTAACAGTTTTCGAACATTTAAATTTCGCGCTCTGAAAGAGTTCTCTTCAACATGCCGTCAAATTTTCTTCATATTTTTTTCAAGTAATTTTCAGCTCACGCCCGTCTTTAATTTTTCGTTGCATACTTTTGTGCGGGCAATAGAAAAGCCTCAATGAGTTGGCTACTTAAAGCTACATTGTTTGCGTCTGTCTTGTGTAGTTTTTGTTGTTGTTGTTGTTGTTGCTGCAGTTCTTGTTGTTGTTGCTGCAGTTGTTGTAGTTGTTGCATATTGCTGTCTGCTGGCATATTGTAAACGCATTTGACCGGAAATGATATCGACTGGGTTAAGTGCATGTTGTGCATGCCGCACCTCTACGCCCCGCTAGATCTTTCTCTGCCGCACTGCTCTGCTGCCTTATAGAGCGGGCTTGTCGTTGTCGCTCTCTGTTCTGTTGCACTTGCCACTTGGCTGCACAGGCGACAGAGGAAAGTGTCAGCTTTGTGGCAGCTCAATGTTGCCTACATGTCCACTATATACAAACTACACATAAATGCTATCATATAACTGCCGTAAAACGTTCTATAAATAAATTTTTAATGTCATTTTAATATGCCTCTAAGCTGATTTTAAACTCAGCACACATAGAACTTATTTAATTATCACATCAAGCTGTTTATTTGGGTTAGTTATATATAGATACAAACACGCAAAGCAAATACACAGATACATGCAAACATGCACACAAAAATAACCACAAGCCTAAATGCTTTTCAAAAAAAAAAAAATTGCGTTTTAATTATAACAGTGCTACATAAACGTAAAAAGTTATAAATAGTTCATCTAAATATGTGTTAGTGGATAGCTGCAAATTATGTACTCAAGTGTGAAGCATGAATACCTAAGTCAATACAGAGAGAGATAAAGACTTTCGAAATCAGTAAAGCTAGAAATATAAAAATTCTATCACAATTTTCGCTTTGTTCTTAAAAAGATGACTTTTTTAATGATTTCTACGTATTAATTTTTTTTTTTTAATATTTCTTATAAAGCAATCAGTTAATATTTTATTAGAACACAGCCTTAATTGAATGAGAATACTAAAAAAAATATTAAAAAAATTAATTTGTAGTTATCAGGCAAACAATTCGTGATTGTGAAAAAAATAATCTTTTATATTTTAGCAAAATTATGGTTTTTTTTTTAATGATACTTACATAAAATTTGTTTTTTGTAAATAGTTGAGAAAATCATTATTTTATCTCTTGATATTGTTTAGAAAATAATAATCTTTAATTTTATGTGTACCAAGCTGTTTTTTTTTTAAATAAATAAAAATTGGGAAAATTTTTTCAATAAATTAAAAATAATCTAAATCACAATTTCATACAATTTTGTCAATTTTTTTTTCCTTTAATATTTATTTTAGCAAATAATTTTTTATAATTATTTTAGAAAACACACAGAAATTTTGATTTTTAAAAAGCAAAAAATTGTGCAAAAAAAAGAATATAGGTTTATATATTTTTTTCTAATAGCTACTTTATAATAATATAATTTATTATTTATTTAAATATTTTTTTAAATAAAAAAAATCAACAAAAAATTTTTAGCTATATTTTTTGAAGCAACCAGTCAACAAAAAACAATTTTTTTTTAGACATATTGATAAATTTAATAATAATATAAGAGTGGATCTTAGTAAAATCAAAATATATTAAATAATAAAAAATAAATGATGTTTCTCATATAAAAAAAAAAATAAAATAAAAATATAAAAAAAAATACTAAAATAATTTATTTAATTTTTTTTAAGCAAACAAGTCAAAAATATATTTTTGTGTCATATTGATGAATTAAATAATATTAGTGTGGATCGAAATAAACAATTCAAAACATACTCATAGAAAAAATAATACAAAAAAAATTTATTGAATATTCTTTTTTTTAGGCACAATTAAAAAAAAATTGTTGAGCATATTGATATATTGAATAATATAAGAGTGGATCAAAATGATATCATATCTTAATTAAAATACAAAAATATTTAACAATAAAAAACAAATGGTGTTTCTCATAGAAAAAAGTACTAAACAAATTTATTTAATTTATATTTTTTTTAAGCAAACAAATCAAAAAAAATGTTTTTTGAGTCATATTGATAAATTAAATAATTTAAGAGTGGATCATAATGATATCGTATCTTAGTAAAATTAAAATATATTAAATAATAAAAAATAAACTATGTTTCTCATATAAAAAAAATAATAAAATAAAAATATAAAAAAAATACTAAAATAATTTATTTAATTTAAGCAAACAAATCAAAAAAAATATTTTTTGAGTCATATTGATAAATTAAATAATTTAAGAGTGGATCATAATGATATCGTATCTTAGTAAAATTAAAATATATTAAATAATAAAAAATAAACTATGTTTCTCATATAAAAAAAATAATAAAATAAAAATATAAAAAAAAATACTAAAATAATTTATTTAATTTTTTTTAAGCAAACAAGTCAAAAATATATTTTTGTGTCATATTGATAAATTAAATAATATTAGTGTGGATCGAAAAAAAAAATACAAAAAAAATTTATCGAATATTCTTTTTTTTAGGCACAATTAAAAAAAAAATTTTTGAGCATATTGATATATTGAATAATATAAGAGTGGATCAAAATGATATCATATCTTAATTAAAATACAAAAATATTTAACAATAAAAAACAAATGGTGTTTCTCATAGAAAAAAGTACTAAACAAATTTATTTAATTTATATTTTTTTTAAGCAAACAAATCAAAAAAAATGTTTTTTGAGTCATATAGATAAATTAAATAATTTAAGAGTGAATCAAAATAATATCGTATCTTAGTAAAATAAAAAAATATTTAACAATAAAAAACGAATGGTGTTTCTCATAGAAAAAAAGTACTAAAATAATTTTTTTTTAGAAAACTGATGGCAGCATAATTTTTTTAGGATCCTTAAGTTTGATAAAAAAAAAATTAAATAAAAAAAAAAACCTGAACAATTTGTTTCTTTTAAATAAAGCTGTAATGCCTTGAATTTAACTTTTTTTCCTGCTTTTAACTACGAATTGATCCATATTATTAGTCTTAAAAATTTTATATGACACTTTCTTGTTCCCTAATAGACTTTTCGTATTTAATCACAGCTCCAAAACGTAAGGAACTTTGCCACAAATATTTTTAAAAGCCTTTGCTTATAACATTTTTAAACCTAATTTTTAAACAACTTCCCATGACTCGCAATAGACTTTCCGTATTTAATCTCATCTCCAAAACGTAAGGAACTTTGCCACAAAAGTTTTTAAATGACTTTCTTATAAACATTTTGAGTCCCAGAAACAATCGGAATCTATGCATATTATCATGAATCTAAATTTCTAACAAAAAATTATTATACCTTTAAAACCAGGCGTAGGTACTAAAGTTTGTCTAGGAAATAAGACGGACGTTAACTAAAACGGGCAGAAATGCAGAAGTGCCCTAATAACGACATTAGCATCCCTAACAACGATGCGGTTGATGTTAACAAACAGCTGTTTAGTTTTCTATTAAATACAAGCACTAAATAGTGACAGCAAAATTAAATATAAATATTGACGCTTTTTTCAGTTCCTTTTTAGGCCAGAAGTGCCCCAATTTTTGTAATCAATGCTCTGTGTCAGGGAGAAATGCAGAATTGCTTTACTGTTAATTTTTGAAGTTGGACACTTGTGAATAAATATTTTTAATTAAAATCTTACAGAGTAAACCGCTATCGTTCATCGCCATGCGAACCGTGTATATCGAAGTCGGTCACGTCCGACTTTTAGTACTAAATTTGTTTGCTTTGCTTTTGAAATTTACTAGCGCGCATTATAAAAGCAACTTTTCAAAATTTCATAAAAATTTTGTAAAAGAAGCGTAATATATACGCGGTATATATGGCGCTTTATATTTTTGGCATGTAAAATGTAATTAAAGCTTTGCATACCATACAGCGTTATAAATGTGTGTGTGTGTGTGTGCATCTGGTCATAGTTGCGGATACAAATGCAAATGCGCAGATACAGCTATAGATATAAATACAAATACACGCATACTATGACTCATAATTTCTATAGAGCAGCTGTAGGTACATACAATTCACTGAATTTTGTTGGGTTGTATGGAGCACGGAATGATGTGCCCCAAACAAGTGGCATAAAGTGTGCCAGAAGTATGTTGCCACTATATGTGTGCGTTTGCATGTAAATTTTTACTATGAGGTTTTTTGTTTCTGTTGGAAAGCTAAAAAACAGCGTAAATATGTCAAGAGATAGGGGGTGCGCAGAGTGGAAGAGTGGTGAACACGGGAGTGAGTGCGCGTAATTAGGAAACTTGCTTGCCGCTTGAAGAGGCATCATGAGAGTCATGTAAAAGAAGTATGCCAAGATAAGCAGTGGGCGGTAATAGTATATAAAGCAAACAAAAGTAGTAGTACTTTGTGGTATTTTGACAGGAATTTTATTAAAATTTTTTAGATAATGTGTACAGTGCACAATGGGCCCGTGTAGCCAGATTTTGGCCAAAAGTCCCACAGAAGAAAGTCAAAATTTGGACAAAATTATAATTGAATATGATTTTACACACGTTACGGTATGCTGTGAAAAAAAATTATTAAATTATAATTAGTGGTTTTTAAGTTATTGGCAATCAAAGTTGACATTTTGTATTTTATGAGCTTTCGTGATAATTTACAGAAAAAATAACTTGCATTTACCATGATACGTGTAGCTACGAAATCTTCATTCACTTTATTATTTATAAATATTACTTCAGAGAAAAAATATAATTGAGCTTAAAAACTTGTTGGTTTAAATATATTCGAGTAGTTATAAAGATTTTGTTGGTTTTTTTTTTATCATTTGGCTACTTTGCTTTAAGGATACCACCGACTACTACACGATTTTTGATCGAAAAAAATGTTATAAATTTCTTACTAATTCCTCATGATTTTCGAATTGAATTTTGTATCTTAAAGTTGAATTTTAAAAATTGACCCCCAGGTAATTTTACTATTTTTTGAATTCCCTTAGCTGCCTAACCATTTTTTCAAAAGTTGTATTAAAGGCCCATACGCAGTTCGAAAAAATGGGATATCCCAAAAGGGATTTTTTTTTTATGAAGTTTTGTCGAACCGTGCGAAAATTTGCATACTGCGTATGTAAAAAAAATTTACCTACAGTTTGAAAATTTTATAGCATATTACAAAGATGCAAATCAAAAAATTTAAAAATTATCAATTTTGACGAAAAAACGTAAAAATTTCTTAATGGATTTTTAACATTTTTTTTCGGAAATTAAAAGAGCATGCCAAAAAAATTATAGCTTATAAAAACCAGATTTATTGGTGGTGTCGTCTTTTTGTAATTGGCTTGGCAAGCTGAAACTGTTTGGGGCTATAACTCCAAAGCCATTCAATATTTTGAGAATAAGCTATTTTTTCAATGTATGTGGAGCTCATATCTACCTCTGCGTGAAATATGGTCCAATTCCATTTACCAGTTTTTTTTTTTTAATTAAGTTCACAATATTTTTGGTTTTTTTTAAATTTTTTCCAATTTTGGTCTAGATTATCTATATTTTCAAAAAATCTGAGGAGGCTCAAACTTCCTAGAAAAATAGTTCAGTCCTTTAGGAACACGTGTGTTCATCACTCTTAAAAAATTATCATGCAAATGACAGGGTTTTGGCCAAAATATGAACATCTAGGCCCATAGTGCAGTGTGTTAAACGCAGTAATCAATATTCAAAATAGTTGTCAAGTGATTTCTGGCCCATCATTGGTTTGACTTTTAGCGATTTCCTACAAGTCGAGCTAAATTGAGTTTTTTCATTCATTTTGTAAAAAGATGTGTTTATAATACGAAAACTGGTCACTGCCTGACCGCAGCTCACGCTAAGAAGCTAGGCGTTACCAACAGCGACGAATGCAGGAAGTGTAGGGAGACAGATGTCAAAGAGACTCTGGAGCACCTCATCTGCCGCTGCCCCGCCCTATGCACATCGAGACTTAAGTACCTAGGAAAACCCTGGCTTACCACACTGGAAGAGGCTGCCGAAAGGGCACCTCAAAGGCTTCTGGCGTTCGCCAAGCACACGCGCATAATTGACAACTAAAGTAATGTACACCAGCCGCATCCTCCGGTTCCACTAAGGACTATGTAGTCTATGTGTGAGTCCCCCCCAGGGGTCAACCGGTCTAACCTAACCTAACCTAATACGAAAACTACCCCTGATCGTTAAAAATTTCGACAAAAATTTAAATTTTAGCTTAAATGTCTATTTCATTAATTTCAAAATGTAACTATTCAACTGATCGGTAAAAAATTCTACAAAAAAAAGTTCGAATATAAACTTTAGTTTAGATAAGATTTAGTTTGAAATCAACGTTAATGCATTTACTTATGAAAATTATTTTCAAAGCTATCTAGTAAGGCGCAGTATTTTATTATTTCCGTGATTATACAGAGTTATATCCATTTATTAATTAAATTAAATATTATTGACCTATTGCCGCTCTTATTCACAGCATAGGCGCGTAAGCTCTCTTTTTTCTCAGCATTTTCATAACTTTTAGCAAAACATTTTAAGGCCAGCTAAAACTAAACCATCTAAAACTTTTCACACTGCTAAATTTAAGCACACTACTTTTGTGTGATATATACACGCATCCTTAAACTTGACTTAATTAAATGAAAAATTTCAGCTCTATTTACGACTTTTCAAAAGTCAACATTCTAACAGTTCATAATTCAACTACAGCTTTTCAAAAAAAAAAAAAAAAAAGAAATGTAGCTTTAAAAGTTACCAACAATCAAGTGTTGGGTGAAAATTCAAAACTTGACGCAGAAAAGTATGCTACAGTAAATACATGAAATCAAGCAGGCATCAACAACAGGCAAACCAACTCAACTACAACTCAACTCAGCTCAAGTCAACTGAGTCAGGCAGTCAGCCAACAATCAACAAGCAAACAACAAAACCAGCAACAACAAAAAACAACAAAAAATTTGATATAGTTAGGGAGTTATGCGACTTTGAAATACCCTTTTTTCCTAAAAACTTCATACTTTCAAGTAGTTTTATGGTATTCTAGGGTTTGGGTAAGGTATATATATATATTTATTTATTGCAGCCGATTATTCTCAATCCATCACTTCGATTTGACAATACTCACAACTGATATTTATCGAGCTATCGATAACTGAATGTTTAAGTAGATTTTTCTTTGACAAGACATACCTCGTAAATTAATTTTTGCATAATTTTTGAAAGATAAAACTTTACATTTCAAAAAATAGTTATTTTATTTAAAATTTTTTTTTTAATTGTTTAACATTTTTTTTTTTTTGTATCTTCCGTTTTAAAATTTAAAAAAAAAAAAATTTCAGACGCGACTTCTATAAGTATAGAGTTTTTTTTTATATTTTATTGTAATGTTGACAAACAGTCCTTTTTTTTTTTTTAGTGATTTTCCGTGATTTTAAATGTCACTAAAATTATTATTTTTTTTTTTTGTAAATACAGTTTTTTTTTGTTCTTTAAGCTTTAGAATTTGTCTACAACAATATTCTCTGCAGCTTAAGAGTGGCACGCCCTTAGAGGCATTTACACCATAAAAAAAACATACAAAATTTTTCTGCTACCAGGTACTTTTTTTTTCATCGAAAAATTCAAAAACACTATTTTTTCAATAAAAAATAAAAATATAAAAATTAAAAATTTTTTTTAAAATTTTATATATTTTGAATTTCCTGTTAAAAAAAATTGGAAGAGGCCGAGTCACCGAAATTTTTTTAAAGTTTTTTTTTAATTTCAAATTATAAAGTGATCTGACCTTTTCTGACCAAGACAAGGAAACGAATGATCACAGATTATGCGCCACAAAGATACAAAATTTCTATCATAATATTAATATTCAGTCAAACTTTAAAAAATTTTCTTAAAAGTATATTTTATTAGCATTTTGAATATTTATGACATGGTGATTACACTAGTTTACACGAAAAATGAACCTTCGTAAAAAGTGAAGAAACACGAAAGTTACATTAATTTTTTTTTCTTAAGATTTTTTCGAAAAACATGTTTGTGGTCACTTTTAGTAGTTATTCGTCATGAACAAAATTTTGTATCGACATGAAAGACGATTAGATCGAAAGGTATTGTACGTTCTTTACGGTGAAATACAATATGTACAGAATAATTAAATATTATTGAAGTTACAAGCAACCAAAGTTTTCAAAATAACAAATTTTCAGTTTACTCTTAATAACGAGAAAAAATTTTTAAAAATTATGTTAAGCTTAAAGGCCTATACGCAGTATGAAAATTTTCGCTCGGAATGACAAAATTTCATATAAAAACAAAATTCCCATTTGGGATATCCCAATTTTTCGAACTAAGTATGTATGTATGGGCCTTTAAGCTGAAAAAGAATTCTTTTACGCACATTTCGAGCCTAAGATCTTCGTAATCGGATAAGAACTGTAGATGTTATGGAACCAACTCGAAAACGGTGCTTAAGAAAAAAAAACATTAATGTAATTTTCTTGTTTCTAGATCGAAAGGTATTGATACGTTCTTTACGGTGAAATACGATATGTACAGAATAATTAAATATTATTGAAGTTACATGCAACCAAAGTTTTCAAAATAACAAATTTTCAGTTTAATCTTAATAACTAGAAAAAATTTTTAAAAATTATGTTAAGCGTAAAGGGTTATACGCAGTATGAAAATTTTCGCACGGAATGACAAAATTTCATATAAAAACAAAAATCCCATTTGGGATATCCCAATTTTTCGAACTACGTATGGGCCTTTAAGCTGAAAAAGAATTCTTTTACGAACATTTCGAGCCTAAGATCTTCGTAATTGGATAAGAACTGTAGATGTTATGGAACCAACTCGAAAACGGTGCTTAAGAAAAAAAAACATTAATGTAATTTTCTTGTTTCTAGGTTCACTCGTTGACCCTTAAATTTGAAAACTAGTGTTATTTGAGGCGCCATCATAAAGGTATTTTACAATTTTCTAGAAGAAGAACTTTTGGCTGTACGAAAATTCGCTGAAGGGGTCGATTTGCTTAGGGTTTCTATTCAATAAACTTTATCTATCCCAACATCATAGCAAAATTTGGCTCTTTGAGATCTAAAGCTTAATTAGTCCCTATCAAAAACACTTCCAAAATCTATAATACCCTATGGGTTAGTGTCTGCAAAGTACAATTACTACAACTACACATACAATATACACACACAAACACAGTTACACCCACATGCGAATACAAATACAAAGAGCAGCCAGCTTACAATTAAAAACAACTGAGTTGCCATATTTGAAGTAAACTTTGCCTGAGTGTGAGAACTGATGACAGGCAGTGCATAAGAGAGTCGCAGAGTGTAAGATGGGGCAGTAAAACAAAGCGAAAGAGAGTAAAAGAAAAGTACCAGAGTACTACTACGATGACGACTCGTAATCATAATCATGTGCTTCCTGCAATAACAACAACCATAAATGCAACTACAGCAATAATAACTACAACTACAAATGCGTTTTGTTAATTGTTCGCTTTGTGAGTGTAAGAGTGTGTGTGTTTGTATGTCTGTGTGTGTGTGCGGGCCTTTTATTTTGCCATTCATTGTGGCAGTTCACAGGGCAAACAACAATAAACACAAAAAAAAGAGGGACAGGAAATTCAACACAAGGACATGCATTTAATTTGGCAAATTTTTTTTTCCTCTCTTTTTTTTCAAATTTGTTTTGTTTTTGAAGCACGCCTTAGTTGTTTTTAGTTTTTTTTTTTTTGCATTTTTTTTTTATTTCTAGCTTCAATTGTTTTGTTCGTTCTCATGGCATTCATTGCATTGTTTGTGCTTACAAACTGCACTTCAGTGCTGCCTGCCCCGCTCTCACTCTCTCACTGTGTGTCACACTGCCGCAGTGCGCCTCTCTTAATTGTTGCAGCCAAACGCTCTTCACTCATAATCATAATTTGTTATGTGCAGAGAGCATTGAGGTTGCCATAAAACAAGTTGACTGTCTCGTTATCAATGCTAAATAATTTTACAGACATATTTTGTGGGCAGCACATAACATTAGATGTATACATTTTATTACAGATAAAAAGCTAGATAAAGTTGACAATTAAAATGAAACATGAGGAAAAGTACAGATATAAGGATAGACTAATTAGTTTGTCCCTGGGTGGCAGTTGTTGCTGTTGCTAAGTTACGATGTACTATTAATAAAAAAAGAAATAATATTTTTATATTTATGTATTTATATAGTGGACTTTGGTGTCGCCAACTCTTATGGTCTTTGACACATAGGTGTTCATAAGAATGGATGTACAAGCAGAGATGCAGACCGATACCTTATAGCAGGGGTCGGCAACCTTTGATTCTATGACGGAATAACGTGTTTGATAATTTTAAGTAATCCACTTTAATTCCAAAAATAAATTATGCATTAATTTAATTCGAAAATGTCACTTATCCAGAAGTCTCTTGTTATAATTGAATTTTGTTGGATTTTGATCCGAAAAAAATTACTTTTTTTTACTTAATGCGATAAATTAGTGTTTGATTGGTAAGATGAGATTTATATCACTAGGTCCAAGGAAGATGACGCTCTGAACAGATGCCTTCACCTAGGTGATGTTGTCATTGTAGATTCTTAAACGGAGAAAATGGTGAAATAGTGAAAATTTGAAGTTTCAATGGATCTTCATAATGATATAGTATTCTTAGTTACAGGATTTTGAATAAATTCCCACATTTAGGGTGGGCTTAAAAGGCAAAATCAATTAACTTCAACTGCTCAGGTACAAGGAATGTCAATGCCTATCCGATATTTGAAATATCGAACATTTCAGGGTCGATATATAATATTCGACAGCCATAATTCGGTTCTCGATATATCGTCAATTCTATAAAATTTAATTTACTTTCGATATATACTACAGAAGCAAAAAATTCAAAACATAGATTGGCATGCGATTGATATCGACGATATTATCAAGCTTTTTGTTAGTATCGAATCAAATCGGTTGTCGATTTTTTTTTCGGTCACATCCCTGGCGGGTACTTAATTTGGTATCGCTGTTCTTGTACAAACGATTGCATCTTATGTGGGGACAATGTATGGTTTTCGACAAATCGAAATGTAATATTTCCATTTACAACAAAGTTGTACAACCAGTCGTATCATATATGACTCGTTATATTCTGCGATTTCTAGTTGTTCATACTAGTGCTGGAGAAACATCGATGTTTTCGATATTTTTAGCTTAGATACTTCGATGTTTCGATACATCGAAGTACATTTGGCGGCCATTTTTTGAATGCCGCAATTATTTCAGAGTGGGCCATCAGTTGGTTCGGTTGTATAAGTATTTTCAAATGATAAAATGGAATTTTCAAACAAACCAAGATATAACTATATTTTCATAATATACATTTCAAAATTAATTACATTTCATAGAAAAATAAGCAAAGAAATAATAAATAACAATCCAAAAGGTCATACAACGAAAAGAAAAGATAATACAGGCCACAAAAAAAGTGGTGTAAACTTAACAGGTGACAGAGGCATCCCTTATGGATTTTGAGCAGCTGAATCCGAAGTCCAAAAAACTCCTGCACAAATGTATTATGGATAACCACCAAAAAATTCCATAAATCGAAATAATTTGGATATTATCTAAGAGCCCTTGGATCGGGGTTTTTCGGACTTCGGATTCTTCTGCCCTAAGTCCATAAGGGGCGCCTCTGTCACATGTAAAGTTTACACCACTTTTTTTTGTGAGCCTGTGAGTTATAACAAAAAAATGTTCTGTTCCAGCCAGGATTGCAGTCTCACAATCTTGAAACTAATTTGAGATCTATTCATAATGGTTTTTAAATAAAATCATGTCAACGTTTTTTAATTTAAACGAACTCCGCTTGTCGCTCACAAGATTGCCAGCCTTGCTAAACTTTAAAATTACCTTCTAGTAATTCAACGGGGGGCACATGCTTGAATCTAAGTTTTCGACATTAAAATATTGTCGAAGTGCCAAATTTGAGTCAACCCAACTATTTCGGATCATTTGAGATTTGTTTTTATACCCTGTACCGTATGGTAGAAAGGGTATATTGTGTTTGTGCAAGCCGAAAATGTATGTAACGTACAGAAGGAGAAGTCGGAGACCCCCCAAAGTTACCTAAAGTATGATCAGAGCGACTAGAGAAGTCGATATACCCATGTCCGTCTGTCCGTCTGTCCGTATGAACGCCTAGATCTCAGAGATGGTAAGAGCTAGAGCAACCAAACTTTCAGATAAGATCCCTTATTAATCCATAAGAGACAAGTTTATTTTATTTTGTCGATATCGGGGTTATATTATATAGCTCCCATAGGGGTGTTTCAGAGGACCTCGAAAAAAAAGCAAAAGTTTTAGATGGATAATTCGTTTGCTTATGAAGATATCATAACCAAATTTGGCAATCGGAAGTTTTTTAGAAACCTCCAGCACTGTATCAAATTTTATCAAAATCGGTTGACTATATCATATAGGTCCCATAGGATCGATCGGTCGAAAATTGGTTTTTTGTACAAAATTCGTTGTGTTTCGTTTGTTTGTGAAGATATTGTAACCAAATTTGGCATTAAGAAGTTTTTTAGAGTTCCCAATCACTATACCAAATTTGATCAAAATCGGTTGACTATATCATATAGCTCCCATAGGGCCAATCGGTCAAAAAAAACGTTTTTTGCACAAAATTCGTTGTGTTTCGTTTGTTTGTGAAGATATTGTAACCAAATTTGGCATTCAGAAATTTTTTAGAGATCTTCACAACTGTACCAAATTTTATCAAAATTGGTTGACTATATCATATAGCTCCCATAGGGCCAATCGGTCAAAAAAACGTATTTTGAACAAAATTCGTTGTGTTTCGTTTATTTGGCAAAGAAATATCTTTTGGAGTTTGTAAGCAATATATCGGCCTTGATTGCAATGTGGTGGTACAGGGTATCCCAAAGTCGTCCGCGCCCGACTTTAACGTACGCCATCTTTTTTTTTCTTAAAAAGCGAAAAGTGTCTACGACGTCGATGCCGTTGATTTCCCATATTTTGTCCGTAACAGAATTTGGTCGATAATCCAAAATCGAAATAAAAATATCGATGATCGGAAAATAATAAAAAACATCCAGAACTAGTTCATACGCATGACTGAACAAGCGGGCCTAGCTCAATCGATGCACAACATAATGGCTATCATTATTTTGTTTTAAAAATTGCTTATTGCACAATATTCTCATTCACTTCACATTCTTAGTATATAAATTAGGCGTCCACGAAAAAAAAATATACCAAAAATACTCGTATTTAAAAGACTTTGTCTTGACGTAGTGGCTGCGCTGCTTTAAAGACTTTTTCCAAATTTAAGCTTCATTAAATGCCCATAATTTATCATGAATTTTGCGCAACATTAAGTGTTCACAGCAAATCAAGCATACGCACAGTTGTACTTGACAAAATTAAAAAATGCTTTGCGGAACGAAGGAAAAAAAAAATATATACTAAATATAAAGCAAAATGAAATCATGTGCCAAAATCAACAGCATTTTGTCAGAGCCAAAAGGCAGCCAACACTCAAGGAAACACACACATACATACACTTAAACACTTATAATGCACAGACACATACACTTGTATACGTATGTATGATAAAGCCTGCTTTTTGGCTCAAAAGCTTTTTGCTTTAAGAGCCGCTGGCAACTTTTGTCTGCCTTTCTAGTTGCCGACATGTTTGTTGTTGTTGTTGTTGAAGTTGTTGTTGTGGCCATGCCTCATGTGTTGCGTCTGTCAAAGCAAGTGGAAATTGTGCCAGATGAGGCATACAACACACACACACACCCACACACATACACAGATACACACCACTACAAGCTACATCATTAACTAAACGACAGTTTAAGCGACAACAACAAAAATGCTAAGAAAATTTTGTACTGCCAGCAATGTCGTCACTCAAAAATTAGGCAGCGACGTTGACGTAGACGTCGACGTCATCAGACACCCCTGCCGGAAATGTGGCACATAACATTAACTAACAAGTCATATCCTTCGAATTTTAGTCTGTCAGCCAGCCAGCGCCTGTTGATAGGCAACAAATTTTTTTCTGTTATACACTGTAATCAGAGTATAAGCGTCATATTAAGTTAGTGCTGAAAAATGTTGACTGAAAAGAAGATGCTTCTACAATCTTCTGACAACTTTTTCTCGAAGATTGTTAAATTAAGAAGACACTCCACACAAAATCTAAACATAATTTTTTGGACTTGGAGAATTTCAGCAATGATGTTTTTAAAAAAGTTCTACCTAATGCTGTTATTCTTCAGAGCTTATAAAGTTTTTCCATATTGGTGATCTGGAAAAGGAGTTTTTGGGTTAACGCACACCTTTGTCAAGATGTCAAAATCTCGCCTCGAACGTTTCCTTTTCTTATTCTAGCTTATAGTAATTTTGCCCCACATATACCATTGCTATTTTTCTAAAGTTTATGAACTCTTTTTCGTTCATCGGAACTCTTAAAAATTTTTCGATGATATACTGCTTTCTCAATAATCGACTTTGTCAAATGGGCACTTTAGTTAAATATATAGAAATTACGATTTTCTACTCGGTCCTTTTGAGATTGGTTTAGTAATTTGGTTTATGCTCTAAGTTCTTATTATTTTTCAATTATTGAACTTTTGCTCAAATAAAGTTTGTCTTTTCTAAATTCCTGCATTTATACAACACTAGTTTACAAATTTTACAAAATTTTGGTATCCTTAACATGTTATAGTCATTTCCAAAAAATTACACGCTAAAAATGAAAAAGAAGTCAACAAATTTTTTCATGGAACGGATTTCGAGATTTTTCGAAAAAAAACAATTTTGTAAATTTTTTTTTACGGCTCGTACAAGTTGATCGATTACGAATATAATGAGTGTTTGTTTATCAAAATCGCGGAAAAACGGGGAAAAACAGGGATTTGAAATTTTTGAGATCTATCAGCCGTGCTTCGAAAAACGAATCCGAATAAATATTCAGATTCATTTCCTCCCAATTTTACCAGAACGAATTTTTGAGGAGAAGAGTGTACGTATTTTAATATTCTTAGATTCTATTTATGTGAATTTTAAGTAAGAGGGCAACGGAAATAAGAGCATCAACCGAAAAGAGAAAGGGAAATATGGGAATTTATCGAAATGATTAAGTTATCGACAACAAACTAACTTTAAATTTGGAGCATTTAAAAATAAAAACGAATAAATTAGTTCAACTTACATTCTATTTAGCCCAGTTTCAAGTAAGAGAGCAAGAGAAATATGCGAATACATATATTCAAAAGCTATAGGGAAATATGGGAATTTATCGAAATGATTAAGGAAAATATAAGAAGTTATCGACAACAAACAAATTTTAAATTTGGATCATTAAAAAATAAAAAACGAATAAATTAGTCCCCCTTACATTATATTTATCCTAGTTTCAAGTAAGAAATATGCGAATATATTTAAAAGGGATAGGGAAATATGGGAATTTCTCGAAATGAGTAGGAAAAATATAAGAAGTTATCGAAAACAAAAAATTGAAAATTTGGAGGACCCTGAATTCGCGGTATTTTGACGTCATAAAAATCTTTGGAATTCAGGATGCAGTGGTGGGTAGTCTCTCGACTGCCGCAGCGCAGTCGGCTCATGCACGGTACAATCTCTCTCTCGTTTTTGCTTGTTTGCGGTTCTTTCTCTCTCCTGCGCTTTTAATTACTGCGCTGCTTACTCACACAAAGATATGTTTGTTTGTATGAGTTTTCCCACCACTGGTATAGAGTATATTATATTCGGGTTGTTGCGACTGTACCTAACCCACTTTTTTGTTTATTCCGCCTGCTACGTATATGTGCTGTATGGGAATGAGTGTGTGTGGACGCGCTTAATGAAGCAGCAACGGCCTGGTAAACAATGCCAGGCCACCAAAAGAAGTTCTTGCTCATTTGCTTGCTTCGGAGCGCCATAACAACAACAAAAAAGAAAACCACAACAAGAATAACAACAACATAATTATGCACATCATCATCATTGTCGTCAAAAACATCATTATCCACATCATCATCATCATCATCACCGTCGTCATCGTCAACATCATCAGTCGCAGCTGCAAAAGTCATTGCTGGTACAATATACTAGTACCATAAGCTGCCAACTTGGGCGCTTTTTTATTTGGCGGTCTGGTAGCTCACTGAAGCGACACTGCTCTGCTTCGTTCTGAGATGAATTGTGTAAATTTACATATGAGCGCATTTTGTGTGGCTTTAATCAAGTTTCGAGACAAGGACGTCGCTGTCGAGGACTTTGACTTCTCTCATTATGGCTTGATATGCGCAGTGTTCAATGAGAGGCTCGAAATAACACGAAATTTAATGTGAAATTCTGCCATAGAGTACTAATGTAGACCCATCTGTACAAACAGTATCTTAAAGAAACCTTGATCTTTTTGGTTTAAAATAAATCGGAATACTCAGACAAAAAACCGCTTCAAGTATTAACTTCAAAAACCCCAAAATGTTTTTTTGCTTAAAACTACACAGCAGCACATTTTCAAGTAGACTTTTTGGACGCTCTCAGGTGTCCACTCTGCGCGCCCAAGTATGTTATATAAATTTATATTGTTATGTCCTTGATAATGTCTAGGAGTAACCTAAGTACCCAAGTACCATATATACACATCAGTAATTATTCAACTCGAAATGTCTAGACAAGTTGCAAAGTTGGCAAAACACACGGCACACGTTGCCATATATGCCACATCTATAGTATATAAATAGTACAAATAAATTATTAAAGTGTCTACAAAAATAATTTAAGCGGACAGCGTTGCCAGACGCAACTTTTTATGTTATTTTTTTAAGATGCTTAAAAATGGCGCAGTCTGACAGCTAAAAACAACTGTAGACTGTAGTATCCCAGAGCTGGCTGGTTAGTTGCGCAGACTTGTGGCTGGTTATAATAAAAAAGTTTTTCATTTTTGAAGAATTTTTTTTTTCTTTTTTTAGCGTTCTATGTTGCAAAGTATGCAATAAAAGCAGCGCTTGGTTTGTTATTATAAGCGAGGAGACGCGACGCGACGCGACGACAACCAGCGGCAGCAAAAAGTGCTGCGCCACGTCGTGCCACATAAGTGGCACCTGTGACCAAAACCGCACAGCACACACACACACATACACATTCTTAGTCCTGCTAAAACATAGCCCTCTTTTATGTGTTCCTTCCGGGTTCTCTTTTTTGTGCTCAGCTGGCTAACACTTTTTGCTAGCTATTTTGAGGCTTATAAAATATAATTCGACAGTTGGCGTTGAAAAGTAAACAAGCAAAATCGCATAAATAATTATAGTCTAACCACAAACTGAAGTGCTCTTGGTACTTATGTACCATGTACTGAGGGCAGGCTGAGCGCTAATTAGTCTAAGAGAAAAGTAAATACTTTTTGTGAAATATTAAAAAATGGTTTATTTTACAACATAAGCTCTTTTGAAAAGCAGTAATCTTTAAAACACTTTCTTCCAAGCCATTTCCTCAAGTTTGACAAAAGTTAATATTCGGCCGTGCTCCGGAATCCGAATCAGAACAATTTATGCGGATTCGTTTTGAATCCGAATGTTTGGTGCTCCCATTTCCACCAATCCGAATTTTTTATGTGCTTTGAAACCGACTGCTTTGTTGCCAGTGGAATGAAAACGAATCGTCAAAATAGTATTAAAAAAACACAAATTTTATATTGAAGTCATTTTTTATATATGCCTTGATATTCTTAGATTCTATTTATGCTAACTTTAATTTGCATATTAGCTGCTAACTATTTTTAATAATTTTTTTCCTGACACAACCCAAAAATAGCATACACAAGCCAAAACGAATTTTCGTTTTGTTTGTGCATGTGTGTATAACAAACATGCACACATGGCCGATAAATGCGACAGGGTTCCCGCGTTACACAAGTAAAATTTCCCTTGTAACAAAAATAGTTAAATCGTGTTTATATTTAATAAACATAGTTGGTAAATTAATATTTTTGTGTAATTTTATTTAAAAAATAAAATAATAAAGAACTAGCAATATATTAATGAAAATTAAATCTAAACAACATGTACTAATAAAAAAGTGCAAAACTGCGGCAGCCATGTCAGCTGTTTTGTATCAAGCAAAAAACTTTTCGCGCAAATAAACACAATGTAAGTATGAGAATAATTTATTTAAAGAATTCAATGCTATAAAATATTTATTTATTGCAGGGGAAAGCACAAAAGCGTCGAGCAGGATAACCTTATGGTTAATTTTATGAAGGAAAATAATGATTTGGCCAGGGGCTATTCAAAGGGTGACCGCTCAGAAGTTTTGGCCAAGTGGCAAGAACTCGCTGATATTCTCAATGCGGCAGGTCCTCCTATAAAAGATGTAGCCGGGTGGAAAAAGGTAAAGTCATTTAATATAGGAATGTACTATGTTCAAATTGTATTAAATTTATCGTTTTTTTTTTTAAGGCTTGGCTTGACTGGAAGCTGCACATTAGAAGGAAGCTGTCAAAAAATAAAAAGGAGGCGACAGCTACTGGCGGCGGGCCCTTTGCCCAATCTGTGATCCTCCCAATAGAGGAAGAAATTGCATTAAGCTGCGGACTTTTTGAAATGGCCGAAGGAGTATCTGGAACTACTTTCGGGGCGCCAGAAAGGAAAATAGAAGAGAAGGAAGTCTGCGATCCTGCGAGTAAGGAAGGAGAACAGCAGGTCGCTATTGAAGCGGGCGAGCCTTCTGTCAAAAAAAGAAAAGCATCACTTGAGGATAATAACCTCGAGAAATTGTGTTCAGCCCAGCTGGACACAATGAAGGCAATTGCCGCGCAACTAGGAAAATTTGTAGAATTCCAGGAAAAACAAGAGGAGCACAACCGCGCAATGCGGGCTCTTAAGATGGAAGAGCTGGAGATTTTGAAGAAAAATAGTAATATTTAGTATTTGTTTTATTTTTTATATGAAGTATACGTTTTTATTTTTTTTAAAGTATAAGAGACATACTATATGAAGAAACTAAGTTAAGTTATGTAAGCTTAAGTTTTTATTTTTTAAAGTATAAGAGACATACTATATGAAGAAAATATGTTGAGTTATGTAAGTTTAAGTTTTTATTTTTTAAAATATAAGAGACATACTATATGAAGAAAATATGTTGAGTTATGTTAGTTTAAGTTTTTATTTTTTAAAATATAAGAGACATACTATATGAAGAAAATATGTTGTTTTATTTAAACATTAAATTTATATTTTTAATTTTTAATGGGAGAGTTGAAACAAGCCTTGTGCTATCTCTTCTCTAATTGAAGCAGCAGTTCGAGTTTCCTCTGATGCATTTTCATCTGGATCATCATCATGCATAATCTCGTCGGAATTCCATTGTTCATCTGGTAAAGTTGCGTTGTTCTTTCGGCAGAGATTGTGTAAAGCGCAACATACATTTATCAACCTGCAAGCGAAAGGCGGCTCATAATTGAGGCTTTTCTGAAGGCATCTAAATCTGCTTTTTAGCAACCCAATTGTGCGCTCAACGATATTCCTTGCAGCAGCATGTTTCTTATTGAAGACATGCTGCGAAGTTCCAATGACAGCACTTCGAAATGGAGTCAAGACGAAATCCTCTAAAGCATACCCCGAGTCTGCCAAAACAAAATGCCCGTTGAAGTTTCTTGAGAAATATTCGCGGGCTGCACTATTTTGCCAAATGAACGAATCGTGGCAGGATCCAGGGTGTGTGGCATCAACAGCAATTATTTCCATTTTGTAATTGCATACCTTTACATGAAAATATATATAATCACTGTAAACAAATACCATATACTTTAAATTCGTACCAGCATTACATTCAGACTAAAATAGCCTTTCCTATTATAAAAGCAAGACTCATTATTTGCTGGTTTTTTAATAGCGACGTGGGTTCCATCGACGCATGCGATAACGCTTGGCAGTTGAAAGGCGTTGTAAAAATATTGTCGTCCCTCTGCGATTTCCTCGGGATTCATTTCCATTGTGATGGCGTCCTTGCAAATTGTTAATTCCAATTTATTTACAACATTGTGCAACATTTTTCCGAATGTGCTCCTGCCAATATTAATATGGTGATCCTTTGCTACTGACAGTTGGTAGGAACCAGTGGCCAGATAGCGAAGAACCGCTGCCAATTGCAGCGAGTGGGGCAATCTCGAAACACTTAAGTGTGGACTGACCTTGCTTAAAACAAACTTAAACAAATCTTTATTCAATCGAAAAGACTGAATGAATCTGGAAAAGCACGCACCAACATTATTTACACAATAACAATAATAAAATTAAACTTACCGTTTCTCTGAAATGTTTAAAACGTCCGAATAGGTTCTCAGATGCTTATTACGCCTTAATTCCATAATTCTACGCTTTCTCTTAGCTTCAAAACAAGCAATTGAGAAAATAAATGGCATTTTTGCAATTTTTATAACTTTTTAACAATATGCAGTCAGCTGGTTACACCACAACATATGTGAATTTATCGATAAAAACGGGGGAAATATACAAATGTATCGAAAATAAAAAAGGAAATTATCGGCAAAAAATTCTGATTCCGGAGCACGCAAAACCGAATCCGCATAAAATTGTTCGGATTGAATTTTTCTGATTCCGGAGCACGCCTGATTATTATTCTTTACAGCTACAAACTTAATACAGCGTTCCTGGTAATATTTTTTTTCCAAATAAATTTTGTTTGTGAAATCCTTCAAAAAACGCCACTCTTTTATAGCTGATTTTTTAATTTTTAACACAATCTTTTTTATGATTTGTAAAATCCTTCAAAATACTCCTTTTTATAGCTGATCAAAAATTTAAAAAAAAAATTTCAAGTTTAGAAAAAAATAAGTCGCAGAATTGTCCATAGTTTTGACCCTCGACTTGTAATTATGAATTATGAAATCCTCCAAAATGCTAATTTTTTCACAGATGATCATAATTTTTAAGAAAATCTATTTGTGATTTTTAAAATCCTTTAAAATACGCCTTTCTTTTATAGATGATTAAAAAAAAAAATTCTTCAAGTTTAGAAAAGATATTAGACGCAGAATTGTCCATAGTTTTGACCCTTGAAGTGCAATTATGAAATGATGATCATAATTTTTAAGCAAATATTTAAAAAAAAAGATTTCTTAAAGCTTAGAAAAAGATAATAGACGCAGATTTGTTTAGTTTGTTGTCTCATGCAAAGTAGCTTTTGAAAAACCGAACTTACTATTTTTTATCTTTCTTGTAATCACTTTCTTCCAATATATTTCTTTCTGTTTTAAGTTTGAAAATCATATTCTTTGAGCAACACGCAGTATAGCGTTTCTCCCATGTTTCTCTAATGTCTTCTAATTATTACGGTTTCTGAAGTACTCCAAAATATATCTAGAAAACAAAAAAATGAATTCTTCCTTCTTTTTTTTTTAAAGCAACAAACTTATTATAGCATTCCTGTCATTATTTTGTCTCTTCGAAAAGTTGTCTCTCCAAAATATTAATTTCTTACACAGATGATAATTTTTTTAAAGAAAATCTTCTACAAAGATAAAATAGCACAAACATAAAAGATACAGAAATTCCAAATAAGAAGCATCATACAATTTTACTAAAACTATAGGACTTTGAATAAATAGAAAATATTATTATTACTAGGGTGCTTTTTATTTGATTCAGATCATCTAGACTCTTATATAGCCTGTACAATTCTTTATTTCCATAATGTTCATCTCATTGCCATGCTACAGTCGGTCTTGGCCGATTTTACAATACTCTGGAACAGCAGCGACCTGCATGCTGGCTCTGATTCAACTGTTGCAACAAAGAATTAAGATTTTAATGTTTCGTATGAGTTTTCACATGCATGATTTTAATGTATCGAGGTGAAACTTACATTGTGCACACCTTATGAAGTGTGGTTATAAAATAATGTTAGTTTTAACTCGATACGTTCACGCATACGTACATAATTGGTACCACACTGATTTTAACACTATTTTTGCCAAGAGGTGTCAAAAGACACCTGTCAAATTTTGATTTAACATTATGATCTTCTGTTGTTTTTGGTATTATAGCAATACATAGTATTTATATATAGATATTATTATTATAATTTATAATTCAGAGCAGTGTTCATACCTACACTTGTAACTAGACATTTTTTTTATTAATGATAATTGTTTGATGGTTCAGGCAATTCTTCTTATTCAGATGATCACATTTTTTGAATGAAATCTTTTTCCAGTAAGCCACAGCAAGTTTGGAAAAAGTTTATAACCTCCTTCTAAAGCAATAAAATAAATTCTTTCATTTGTTTGTGCTCTACAAAAAGAAAGATTTGCTAATGCTCGCAAAATAAGCATTTCTTTCACAGATGATCTTATTTCTTGAACGCAATTCTATTCCGCAAAATATTTTTAAAGTTGGAAAATCGATAATAATTTCTTCCTAATCTCTTTAAGCAACCCACCTCCTTCAGCAACACAATAATTCAGTATCTTTAAACTTTAAAAAAAGATAATAGTCGCAGGAAAATAATTTCAAAGAACATGTTGCTTGGAGAAACAGTTTCCATCGCAGATTAAACATTTTTCCGCTGCGTTTTTTTTGCTAAAAAAAATTGAAATAGCTACGAATACACTGTTCGGTAAACGTATTGACTTGTTTAAAATAATCGATAAGAATAATGCAACAGATATTTAAAAAAAAAAAAAAGAATCGTATCAATACCTTGTTGGCTTAACAGGCCGATTTCTTAGACAATACTCACGGCTTGCCTCCTCATAGTCCTAAAAAATTTCGCATATCGATGAAATATCGCAAAATTCTTTCATGAGCAATAACTAGAACCGACCTAAAATTGAAGGTAAATCCTCACTCTTTATGCCAAATAATCAGCCATGCTTCGGAAAGCGAAAAAACAAAATCGAACAATTTTATTCGCATTCGTTTTTGCGTACTCCGACAAACGAATTTTTTTGTCGATTTTTATTTTTGAGAAATTCGTGTACAAGGAAAATTTTTTGTGAAACGCGGGAACCCTGTCGAACTTATCGTCATGTGTTCGTGTATGATATACACAAATACACGAACACAAAAAAAATTCATAAGGCTGTGTATTCTATTTTTTGGTTTGAGTCAAAAAAAAATAAATAAATAAAAATAATTGTCAAAGATGTAGTACTTCAAGTTGTTATAAATATAAACTAAGAATATTAAAGAATATTTAATAAATTATTTCGGTATAAAATGCGTACTTTCTTAAACCGATTCGTTTTAATTCCTCTTGCAACAAAACAGTCGGTTTCAAACCACATCAAAAATTCGTTTTGGTGAAATTCGGAACACCAAACATTCGATTTCAAAACGAAACCGAATAAAATGTTCGGATTCGTTTTCCGCAGCACGGCCGAATATATGGCTTCGACTCCATAATTTATAAAAATGGAATTTGTTTTTATTTTTTACGATTTTTCGACTGACATGAAAGTGTAGGCAACATTTTGGAAAGAAATTGACTTTGAGGGTTGTGATTTTTCTTGCTCAGCCTAGGCGATCCTTATATTTGAGCATTTAATATGAGGTATTGACTGTGCAGTTTCATTATAGGCATGATTTGTAACTTTTTATCCTACCCTCGTATGTGAAGTAGCTAAGAGGTCTGGAGCAATTTCTTTATAGCCACGTTGTGTTTACAGCCACTTCACATACTACTATAAGCACATAATTTGACTGCATAACAAAATGGCCGCAACTCATTTGAGCCAGCAATTGCCATATGCAAACCCTGGGTACCCCCATTCCCCTTCCGACACAGCATTTAAAGCAACCCTGTCTAAGGGCTGCGGTAGCTGCAACAATTTGCTCGGCATTTTATTTGCGGTTGTCGTGCATTACACATTCTCTCTCTCTTTAGCTTTGTTTGCTTTGTGTAAGCCTTTTGTTTGCGTTTTTGTTGTATACTTCTATTTCGGTGTAATCTGTGCTTGCTCCTTGTTGACCATTTAAGTGCAAGTCTAATTACACTGAAATTGTTCGAATTATGCATTTTTGCCCAGAACTCGACTCGACTCGACTCTACTCGTAATTTTACCCCAGAGTGCTCTGCTGGTCGTGGTTGGGATTGAATGTATCTGTGTGGGAGCACAGATTTCCAAATAAGTATATATGCATGGTTGTGGGTTGGCAGACTTGAGCTATAAATATGTCTGTGGCTGTAATTAAGTTCGGAACTGCAGTTTGAGTTGTTTACTTTATTTTATTATATGCACAATATTTCGTAATTATCTTTGCATCAGAGTTTAAATAAAGTTAATACCTGTATTTGTTTGTTGCTATCTTTTCATGTTGCTTGGTCGGACATCTTTAGGTAAGTTACATAAAACCAAACAAAAAAAATATATAATTTATGTAAGCTATGTAGCATTAGTATTTATAAAACTATTTTTATGTATTTAAAAGGAAGTAAAAAAAAGATTATATGGGACTACAATAAAAATATCGATGTTGACTTCTCTTTGTTTCCGACTATCAAGAAAAGGTATCGTTGCCCACTTTTCTCGATGAGGCAATTGAAGACTTACAAAAACCTCTTTATATGGTATCCAGTTTCAATAATAAGATATTTTTCCTCTTAGGTCAAAAATATAAATTCCAAAATTTTGTTCTTAAATTCCATGATAATAGCCTTGCCACATTATCTTTCTCTTTGTTCCCGAATGTCAATAATACATTTCGAGGTCAACGTTTTTTGACTTCAGATGAGGCTATTGAAGCCTTCAAAAAGCTTTTTTTAGGGGTAACCAGTTTCAATAATAAATTATGGCTTTTCCTTTTCCTTCCTCTTTCCTTCTTTTTGAACCTAATGATGAGTGCAATCAAGTTGTTACCATAATCTGAGAGACTGAATGACTTGTCTCTTCAGTTAAAGAGACATATAGACATCGTCTGTGATTTACTACAAACACTTCTTGAAAGATTTCCTTTTAAAAGCTGCAAATGTGGCTTTCCGCCTGATGATCATCTTACTAAAGAAAAATATATATCATCTTGCTCTGATTTACTAAATAACTTTTTAAGATGTTCTTCATCTCATCATCATCTCACTTGGTAGGAGTATCTTCCTAAAGAAAAATATATATCATCTTGCTATCATTTACCAAATAACTTTCTAAGATGTTCTTCATCTCATCATCATTTCACTTGGTAGGAGTATCTTCCTAAAGAAAAATATATATCATCTTGCTCTTGTTCATCATCTCTCATTCATCATCTCACTTGGTACGACCCAGGATCATCTGCATAAGCACTTTGACCAGCTGAACGCCGCATCTGTCTCCTTGATGAAGAAAATATATTTAGTCTTCCTTTTGTTTTTTTAAATCCTGGAAGATTTTCTTTTAAACGCCACAAATTCCACTTGACAGGTCGCTTGGCTATATAATTAGAAAAGCACCATTTCGTCTCTCTCTCTCTCTTAGTATATATCATCTTGCTCTCGTTCATCATATCTCAGTCATCATCTCACTTGGTACGCCCCAGGATCATCTGCAAAAACACTTTGACCAGCTGAACGCCGCATCTGTCTACTTCATGAAGAAAATATATTTTGTCTTACTTTTATTTTTCAAATCTTGCAAGATTTTCTTTCAACCGCCACCAATTCCACTAGACAGCGCGCTTGGCCATATAATTATAAACGCAACATATTGTGTCTTTCTCTCTCTCTTCCTCTCTCTCTCTCTCTCTCTTCCTCTCTCTCTCTCTCTCTCTCTTCCTCTCTCTCTCTCTTCCTCTCTCTCTCTCTCTCTTCCTCTCTCTCATCTACCACAATACGTGGAACTTTTTTTCCGCAGATAAGAGTTCACAAGTTAAGACTAAGGATCATCTGCACATGGCCTGTATAGGCAATTTGAAAGTCTAAACGCACCTATCTACTTGAAGAAACCCTATATTATACCTGTTACTTTACACATCTTTCTACTTGAAGAAAACCTCTATTATATCTCTCCTTCCCTCTCATCTACCACCAGCAATCCTTGGAAGACTTTTTTCCCAATAGATGCATATGCTGCGGTAACATCTCGCTAGATAACACCAAGGATCATGTGCATATGGCATTACCTGTAACGGCAATATGTGGGTCGTCTCTCTACTTCTATGTTACGCCTCTCTCGTCTACCAGTATCCATTCTTGGTATCATCTCGCTTGCTACGATCAAGCGTCATATGCATTTTTCATTGCCGGTATAGTCCATTTGAGGGTCTACAGGTCTATAACGTCTCTCTCTCTCTCGCTTATCTACCACCAACAATCCTTAGAAGATTTCTTTTCAATAGATACGTATCGCCTGATATCATATGGCTTAATAAAACAAAGGATAATCTGCATTTGACATTGCCTGTATAGTTAATTTGAGGGTCTAAAGGTCAATTACGTCTCTCTCTGTTTCTCACGCTCTCTGGATTTCTCTCTCTTGCTCTCTGGCTCTCTCTCTCTCTCTGACTTTCTCTCCCTTGCTCTTTGGCTGTCTCTCTCTCCCGCGCTCTGTGGCTCTCGCGCTCTCTGGCTCTCGCGCTCTCTGGATCTCTCGCTCTCTGGCTCTTTCGCTCTCTGGCTCTTTCGGTCTCTGGCTCTCTCGCTATCTGGCTCCCTAACGCTCTCTCTCTTTTTCTCTCTCTCTTTAATCTACCAACAATAATCCTTGGAAAATTTTTTTCAATAAAAGCATATGCTTCAGTATCATCCCGCTTCCTACGACAGTAAGTCATCTGCATTTCGCACGTCTCTCTACTTGAAGAAATCATAAGCTTAAACTTTTTAGTACTAACCACCAACACACACCTGGAAGACTTTCTTTTAAAAATTGTTTCTTTAATCTCCGGATCATAAAAATTTCTCCCTTTCGGAATCCTATACATTTCTAGAGAGGGGTCGCATTATGGCCATTTAATCTCCTTTTATTTTTATTGATTCGTTTTTCAAGAAAAAATTCCGACATTATTGGATTTAACTGTTGTGCAATCCACATCAGCTTATACCTGCCTCAACAACAACAATGTTGTCCATTCGATAAAAGCAACAAAAATACTTTTATATAAAAATAACATGCCATAGTTATCGTAAGACAACTTGTCTTTGTCACAGCAAAAAAAAAAAAAAAAAAGTAGGGAAAGTGCTGCCAATACAATAAATATTTAATGCGCATGTTATTACATCAATAAGTGTGTCAGGCAGCAATCGCACAACATGCACCCACACAAAGACACATATATAGCACATATATACACTCACTTGTATATACGCTACCATTACATAAAGCAAACCATTGCTGTTTAGTTTAACTTACAAGTCGCCTTAGGGCCAAGACGGCGTATACGTAATCAGACAAATAAAAAAGTGTATGATGTTTACCAATCAAACCGATAAATATTGTACATATGTATATATCGCGTATGTATATAATATACATATATATTGATGTATTGACTGATATACTGATGCATAAATTTATGCATTGTTGTTTTGTAAAAAAAAAAGAGAATTTTATTGTTGGTGCCGCTGCTTTTGGCATATTAAATTGTCAGTGACAATGCTGCCATATTAAATTTGATAAATCACACAGAAGAGATATACTTGTAACTATATAATGTATATAGAGTATAAATCTATAGGTATATATTTGGTTGTGTGGGTATTTGCAAGTAAATTGCCTAAAAAAAATGTGTGTCAATAAATACATATATGCAACAAAATTTGATTTTTATTTATTCATGCAAAGCTTTGTCGATCAAGAAACGTGGGGCATTATTTTTATACTCTTTGGTTGGAGCATAATCTACTATTAGATTTTCAACCGTGACGTCATGTAAAATAATTTTTTTTTTTATAATGGTATAATTATTTTTTAGATTTTTTTAAATTCTTTTTTTTTTTTTAACCCAGAATTAGTGGCTAATTTTGTATTTACTTGAGGGACCAGAAATCTAATAATTTTAAAATTAAAAATAATTATTTTTTAATTTTTTTTTATTTCAATTGTAAAATAACTCTCATTTTTTAAAATACTAATAAAGCGTTATTTAAAAATCACGTAATAACTCTTGTTTTTTATTTCTTATTATAAAAATTAAAAAAAAATTATTGATTTTATTTTAAAGTGTTTAAATAGAATTAAAGTTGAATAAATGCAGATCCGTAAAACGCTGCAAATGTTTTTTTCAATGCTGCTTTTATTTTTCTTAAGTCCATATACATTTTTGTCCGGTTTCCTGATAATTAAAAATTTTTATAATTTAAACTTTAGATTGATTTTTGAAAAATTACATAACATTTACTGAAGAGCTCTACAAAAATAATATTATATTTTGAAGCAGGCCGAACGCACCTTTTTAAAATAATTTCCTCATAAATCTAGAACATCTGAGAGATTCTCAAGAAGATTTAATTTCTAAAAAAATTTTTTGAAAAATTACATTACTTTTACTGAAGAGTTCTACAAAAATATACATGAGGTCGAACGCACATTTTTAAAATAATTTTCTCATAAGTCTGAAACATCGGTATAAGAAGATATTCTGAAAAAAATTTAATTTCTAAATAAAATATTTTTTTATTTTTCGGTAATTTATTTTATTAAATGCGGATTCGTAACTAACATCTTTAATTATTTTAAAATGCATATAAAATTTTTTTCCAGTTTCATGATAATTAAAAATTTTTATTATTGTACTTCAAAAATCTGGCAACTCTATTCTTCTGCATTCTAGAAACAATTATTTTTGAAAATGTTTCTTACTTTAGGCTCCAATTAAATTAAAATTGTATGTATAAAAATAAATTTTATTTTCAAATATTTTCTTTAAAAAATCTGGCAACTCTATTATGCCTTATATGCATTTTAGTAAAAAGTTTGTCCAAACAGCAACAAGTTTACTTTTTTTTTGATTTTAAATCTTTTTAGCACTTCCTTATAAATAGAGAGTGTTGAAGTTCGTCAACCTTTTTTAACATAAATATTTTTAATCAAAAATTGGGTCAATTTTTTATGCATTATCCAACAATTTATCAAGGTACTGAAAGAGTATGGGTTAATAGTAATGCAAGAATTTCGATACAAAAAATGTGCATATCCGCATATATTTTTTAACAATATTTTCTTTTTTTTTTGTATGCTACCGATTGTCAATTTTATTGACTTTTAGCTGGGTTTTGTTTTTTGTAGCTTTTGAAGTTTTTTTTATTGTTGCTTTCAGGCATTTTGACGTTTCCATGTCAATCGCATTTGATGCAACCATAATGCCACATGACACAGTTGCTGCGTGTTATAAGCGTTGCATATTTTAAGGCGCTGCAACAAAACTCAATAAATATTTTAATAAAAAATTCAAAATATTAAAAAAAAAAACGCTTGCGCCCCCCTTTTCGTGGTCAGTTTTTTGCATGAATTTTTAATCGAGCTCAACAATTTGCGTGTCTGTTGTTTTGATTAAAAAAATTGTTGAGCAACTTTTGCATAATTTAAAAAGCAAAAAAAAAATATGTGTTTAATAAATTGAGCAAAAGCCAGAAAAAATATGAATTTAAAAAAATTGTTATTGTTTTAAAACCAAATGTTTTTTGCAGCTTGAATGTGTTGACAATGTAACAGATACAATTAGGGAAATATAAAGAGAGTAAACATGAGAGAAATATAGGCATGGTTTAAGTACTAAGAAGAGAATCTACTCCAGCTCTTTTTAAACTACTCAGTTTGTTACTGCAGTCTTCTATGCAACTTAACTACCGATTCCTAAAGGAACTGTCTGGCAACTTCAACTAAACTCTCGTAACGTCTCAATTTATGAAAACTACACCAAAGGTAAACAAACAAACTGTAACGTTGTATTTTTGATGGCACATTTTTGTGCACAAAACCAAAAATTCGCCGTGACATTTGTAGAGCAACAACAAATACAACAAATAGCACGCTGAAGAATCTCAGTCTGGCAAGACTTTTATCTTACGCTTGGCTGCAGCTGTCTGAGAAACTGACAGCACAATCATGTAGTTGGCTTTGAGACGCCGCGAGTGAAGAAATAAAAGTCACACGCGAGAGAGCAAAACTTGCAATAAATACTTATGTTGATAAAATATTTTTGGGAGAGCAGAGAGAACAAACTGAAAATGCAGCCAAGTCACGTAAATAATTAAGCACGTGACATGCGTGGGCATCACTTTTATGAGACTGTTGAATACTTGTATGTGCAAGTGTATGCGTGAGCATGGGCTTTTTTTTTGCAAGCGTGTGTGTGCGTGATTTTTTAAACAAGGTAGCTTAAAAAAAATTGACTGCGCTGGGGTTATAAAGTCTAACTAAAGTGTGTGTATGTCAGAGAGAAAGCTGAGGTACAGCACACGCAAGAGAGGTATATAACGTAATAAGTCAGTTTGCGATATGGCAACACTGTCTGCATTTTATGAGCTGCTGCTAACTTAATTAGTGTCTATTTTTGGAGTGCAGCCTAGATGTTAGAACATAATATGATAAGGCTTATTATGTGTACCACATTAAGTGGAATACTTTTGGTTAAGTTATAAAATTATATATTTTTTTTTAACTATTTGCAATAATAAATAACTGGCTAATATGGTTTATTGCTTATATAAAGAGTACTATAAAAACGATACTTGCTACCAATTGGCACTCAAAAATATTTTATCACTTATACGATAAAAATATATCACTGCACAAAAATACTTTTATTAAAGTACTTACAACTCTTTTGTTCATATAGAGTGGGTCATCTGTTGGGTTGTTTGTTAATTGCAATTTATTCATTTTGGGTAAATGTTTATACCAAATGTAAGTTTGGGACTATGCATTTATGTATGAAAAATAATATCGAACAAATGGACGCCGCGGCGGCTCAACATCGTTCCCATCTCATCATCTGTTCTCCCATCCATTGAATGAATTAGCGAAGCTGATAATGTTCCGTGGGCTTCAAATGTTGCGTAAGTGTGTCCTAGCAAGGTGTAATTTTTGCGAACGATGGCGCTTAGATGTTTTCGGCGACTCGTCGACACTGACCTCAACTGCAGCAATATTATCGCGTGAACGAACCGGACGAGCATGCAAATATGGTGCAGTTCCGCTCCTTGAACCAGTAGATTCGAACCAAACAATAATTTTCTTGATTCCGGGCTCGGAAGGCCGAATAAACTGGCCTAAAACTGTGCGTAATGCGCGAAATGTTTTTTTTTCACAGAACCACCAGTACGTCTGTACCACTTTTACGCGTTGTTCGGTTGTGAAACGATCCATGACTAAAATTGAGTAGTTTTAAACTTGGCATATGTCGAAAAACAGCCACTTTGGACGGGTATGTTCCGAATTATGAGTGTTAAACAACCAAACCAACAGATGGCCCACCCTATACCTACTGGTTTCAAAACATGCGTTAACGACAAAAAATTTTGGTACTTCCATAAACAAACATTTTGGTAAATAAGTGCTTAACATTTTTATGCATTCTAAAACTTTATGACAACTGTATTCGGGGTTTCTTCACTGTAATAAGCTGATTGAACTACTTTAAGTTGGAACTGGTTCCTTTTGTCTTAACTAGTTGCTTTGAGCTTCGAAGCAGCTTTGTGTCTTTTATTAAAAGTGCATACTATATATAAACTATATAGCATAGATTTGATGGAACCGGTTCTTTTTTTTTTTAAACTAGTTCCTTTGACTTTAGAAGCAACTTTGCGTCTTTTACGAAAAATTTGTATTAAGTAACTTTGATGATTAAAACGCAGTCTTTATGATGATTTATTTATTCAAAAAATATGAACTAGCTAGATATACCTGATCAATTGATCGAACTACTACAGATTTGTTAGAACTGGTTCATTTTGGTGTAACTAGTTCCTTTGAGTTTAAAAGCAACTATGCAAGTCGCGTCTTATACGCAAAACTTATGTAAAGCATCCGGCACGGATTACTATGGCTGTAACTAGAGCCTAAAGGTTAGAAATAACAAAAATTGCAAATTCTTCGCAATGCTAAAAACGCAAAATCAGAGAAAATAAAAATTGATTCTTAAAGAGTTATTGGACATTTCACAACAATTTGAGAATAAAAAAACTAGAAAAATCTTTATTCTATATTGGTTATGTATGTATTTTTGAGTGTCATGCTTTTTATTATGATTATGTTTCTTTGAAATGGAGTGAGTCAAAAAAATCTTCTTGCATAAAAGGACTCGGTATACATTGTTCTGCCCGTACTTGAAGTTATCTATAGTTATACCATATTATTATTTAATTTTTTTTAGTATTCCAATTTCCGATAAATTTTTACACTTTTCTTGACTTTTGAAGAATTGGAGAAGCTGAAAGAACACAACAAAACAGTTCTTAAGCAAATCGGAAGCTCTTTTTTTGAGGTATTGAGTTACAAAACTATTAATAAGTAGTAATAGGTAATAAGTAAAAAAAACAGGTCTTGAAAATGAAAATGAGCATATACCATAATAAAAATAATGTTAAGATTATTCAACTTATCCATTCTTAGACTCGCTTTCTCATAAAAAGAAGTTTTTTTTTTTTGTTAAAAAAGATGAAAGGAGGAAAGAATCAATATCTTAGAAACTGTAAACTAAACTAATCGTCTTTCCTCTTACATGAAGATAAAAGTTTTTATTTTCTCAGTTTCCCTATTTTGTAATTTGCCACAGACTTTTCTTTTGTATAACTTACAAGGAATCATTAAAATTCCATAAAAGTCGCTTGAAAATATTGAAAGCTCCACAGAATTGTCTTTGCAAAATGCAATTCAAGCAATTCTTCTAGTCTTTTTTAGTCGTTCAATCATTTTTGGCGGATTATCTAATCGAGGTACCTCATAGTTCTGGGACGCGTAGAAAGTAAGCAAAGAAAATAAAAATGTCTTTTTGCCAGTCCAAAAAGGCTTTCTCGGACACGGGCTGCAACATTTCCTCCAAGCCCAAGAAAATTCACCTTCACTTAAAATTTTGTCAATTTCTCTGCTAGTTAAGTTGTTCTTTATCTCAGCTATTTTTTCTTTCAGCTATTAACTTCATACATTCTCAAATATAAAAAAAAAATCGTTTCTATCTAAATTTTTTAATTTTTCTGTACGACTTAACCTCTTAGCCCAACCACTTCGCAAGTCTCCAACAAAAAAACGTTCCATTTCAATGTTTCACGTCACTTTCAATATATGTAAATTCCATTCAACTTTAAAAGCGACTATCTCTGTCGACTTGCAGTCAACAACCCATCCAAAAAATTGAGCCAAACTTGGTTGTCAACTGTCAGGGCTTGGAAGTCAACTCTGCCAGACCAGAGTCAGCTTGGTTTTTAATGAGTTGTGCGCTGTCATTCGGCAAGTGCAAGTTGACCACATTGAATGACTGCAACAACAAGCAAAATAAGTTGCAGATATGGGTTGCAGATGAGATGAGTTGCAGTTGGCAACAAAATGACAAGTCAACGGGTTAAATTTAGCATAAAATTGAGTTTCATACGGTTTATTTGTTTGATTTTAATTTCTGCAACGTATGCAAGGAAATGAGCTTTTCCAGAGCATTAAAAAAAAAAATGAAAACAGCAAAACGGAAATTAAAGCAACAACAATAACAATAAATTTTGGTAAACATTTGTGCTGGCTGGCACCCACGTTCAAGCGGTGGCGGCGGCGGCGGCAACACTGTCGCGTAACTCAATTAATGAAATTTCATCAAGTTGGCAACCCCAACCATAAGCAGCGAGGAGGCCAGCCTTGCCATATTTTCGCTCTTTTTGCATATTAATCACACGCACATGCACGCACTCGCACACAAAGCGGCATTACAATTTGAATAAACAAGAACAAAAAGCGGCAAACCCTTTTTGGTTTAAGTGTGCGTGTGTTTGTATATGTGTGTGTGTAAGAGCGAGAGAGTTTTGTAAGCCTAAAAGCTGCTTAAATTTTTAATGACTTTGCTTGTGTTTTTAATTGTGTGCGTGCTTTTTCCCACTCTCTCATGTTTATAGTAGCTCTCGCCCACTCTCTGCGCTGCATGTCATTTGGCTTGTTTATGAAAAAAAAAAGAATGAAATTTTAATTGTGCTTTTGTAACTTTGTAAATTTTATGTGTCAACAATGTGTGCGTGTGTGTGTGTGTTGCCTCTTTACTCTCTTTGCGGCTGTGTGTGAGTGAGCTGGCGACAGCTGACAAAGCCAAATGCAAAGCACATAAAGAAATAAATATACAAAGGCAAAGCGTTTGAGTCTGTTGCTAGACAGAGCCCAGGCACATATGGGCTTAATTAATGAGCGTAAAAAGTTAATAACTTACATTAAAGTTGCCATATCACAAAAAAAAAATAAAAATAAGTGTATATATGTACAAACAGCTGCCTTTGGCTGTAACATACGCTTTGTTTACAAGGCTAGCATAGCAGAGATGTTTAATTTGAATAAAAGTTGCAAATAGATTTTTAAAGATAAATAAAAGTTGCTTTAGTTGCAGTTTTTATTAGCACTTACTATAGTTCTGTATCAGGAGAAAAACGTTCAATAGGCAACGCTTTAAGAGAGATTGAAAAATCTAATTTTTATACCCTGTACCTATAGGTACAAAGGGTATACTAGGTTTGTGCAATGTATGTAACGGACAGAAGGAGGCGTGGCAGACCCCAAGTCCTTTATACCAAAATGCTTATTATAACCTCGGGTAGCGATTGAGCCATGTCCGTCCGTCCGTCCGTCCGTCCGTCCGTCCGTCCGTCCGTCCGTATGAACGCCTAGATCTCAGAGACTATAAGAGCTAGAGACACGAAACTTTACCAGCTGGTGCGCATATTTCCTAAGCAGATGAAGTTTGTTGAATCATGTGAATATCTTTCCCCGTTCCCCCGCAGTAGAGTTTCGCGGTTTTTAGCCACACCGTTAAGTATTTTCACCTGAAAACAGAGCGATGCGTTGTAGCTACATGCATCTATGTGTAAAAAATGAACAAAATCGGACAAATACAACAGAAGTTATAGTCAAAAATGTGCAAATTTCACCACCCCTTGCCAATAAACTGCGTCAATATTTGACTCTACGCAATTATGGCTACAACTGACCTAGAATCACAATTTTTGGTAAGCTCATTCATGTGGCTCCCGCAATCCATTTACCGTGTTTTCTCCCACACCCCTCAACATACCAACTTGAAACTTACCCCGTATACTTTTAATAAATTCTTTGTTGTAACATTCGAGTTTCATCAAAATGGGTAAAAATTTAGGGAACTTATAGGTATAAATATCGATTTTCACCAAAAAAAAATAAATTCCAATTGGAAAGTTCTTAGATGGAATATGCAGGAAAAATTTGTTTGACACAAAAGGTACAGGGTATTCCACTGTCGGGCACCGCCTCGACTGTACCACATTTTTTTGTCCTATCGATGAATGTAGCGGATGCTATTATAAACTCTGAGTTCTAAACAGCCTAGAAGATATCCCAAGCTAAACTTTACAGCTGTAACTTTTAGGAATAAAGATAGCTCTTCCCTTAAAACTGCGGATAGCGTTTTTTCGAAACCAATTCATATATATATCATAGTATAAAAAACATATGCTTATCTTTTAATACTTTCATAATAAGTTCATTACAGCATGGATTGAGATCTAGTAAATACAACCTGTTGCGTCGCAAAATTGCAATATTCCGCAACGCGCCGACTGTTCCAATAATTCCTACTGGGTTGCTTGTCAGTAGCGCTTCCAGTAACGGATCTTATGCACTGTGTGTTTGTTTCTCTCGCACCTGCACGAAATGCGGCTTGAGCCAGTCGCATGCTGGACTGTAGCAGCTCCTTCAATAGCTTCTGCAGTCAAGCCTGTGACCGGCTTAAATCAGTTAGTGAGAGAACTTGATTTAGTGCAGTCAAGACCGCATTGACGTGCAGGCAAACCACAAGTATAAGTAGCAAAATAATGTGAAATAATGAATGAGAAGAAAAATAATGAAATAGTAAATATTTCAGCCTCCGTGTGCGTACGCTAAGACTGGACCGCGTTGGCGCCGTGGGCGAGACACCACTCAACACAACCAATGTCAAAGCTAGATGTGAATGTTAATAAAATATATTTACACAATTTATTCTTAAAATCTTGAGATAGAGAGATGAAGTAGCTTGAAACGTCTAGTAACGCTTCTATTGTCTATAAGACTTGATTTTTTTCAAATCATAGTCTCAGAATTTTTGTTTTGAATTCCAAAATTTTATTTTGCTAAAAATGTAGTTTACAAATTTTTTGTTTTCTGAAATCAAAATCCTTTTGGGATTTTTTGGGCTTGTCTGAAAAAATTAAAAAATTTTAGGTCTTGTTTCAAGTGACATACTTTTTTTTTTCGATGTCAAGATTTATTGGATTTATCGATATAAGAAGAAAAAGATTAAAACCAAAATTGGTAAAATTTTATTTCAAATTTTATATTTTATCAATTTTAAATGTAATTTTAAGAATTGGGATTAATATGAGAATAATTGGTCGTATTTAAAATTAAATACATTTTTTTTTTTGAGATTATTTAAGAAAATTGCCAAAATTGTAATTTAAAATTGTTCTTATCAGTGTAGTATACACTCTTTTTGTTTATGGTATACAAGGGAGGATATAGAAGACCTACGTGGTAAAAATACTTTAATAAGATTTCTTTAGTAAAGGCCCTCACGCAGTTCGATTTGGGATATTCCATTTGCAATTTTTTTAAATGAAGTTTTGTCATTCCGTGTAAAATTTTTCGAACTGCGTATGGGCCTAGAATCTAAGCTTGAAGCGGAGTGGATTCGGCATAGGTTATAGAAAATTGTGGCCACAATTCTTATATTCAATTTTATTAAATAGTTTTAAGAAATTCAATAGAATTCATGTAAGGTGTTTTAAACTTAACAAAATAATCCAAAAATTTTAATGTTTTCTAAAGCTGCACCCTATTTTGCCGCAAAAATAAAGAACCTCCTACAGTAAAGTACAATACATGTCTAAACTTAACGACATTTTCTTTCCTCTCGGAAAACACGATACTTTTTGCTAGACCATTGCAAAAATTCCAGTTCATATGGTGTTTACCATATATTTGTTTGTCTAAAAATTCTGCCATTTCTTTTGAGCAATTACTGGGAACTCGATTTAGTATCTTTTTTTGTCCTATCTATATTCAAATAGCTCTCACAGCTAGAATTTTATTGCTGCTGTCGCTGTGGCAACTTGCACACTTAAATGCAAACATAAAAGTTGTTTTTTTTGTGTTCCATTTGAGAAAAAGTTTCGGCAAGCAATAATAGAACACACAAGCAGACACAAAAGCAGGTCTGCCACAAGCCGCATGCCACATATCGCATTACCCAACAACACTCATACGCCACCTAGCCCAAAAATACAATGAATGGACTATTTTTAAACACGTCATCAACCTAAAAACAAACAGCAACAAAGCAATACGCATTGGGACCATTATGAAAATTGTGACAGTCAAAAAGAAAAACAGCAAGAAAACTTGGTAAAGATGCTGAAAATAAAATTTTCCGACGCCTTTTCGGTAATTTGTTGTTGTTGGCGGCGCACAAAAGTCGACTACATTTTTATGATTTTGTTAACTCAGCAAATAAAACGAGCTGCGAAACCGAAACCGAAAGGATAACCAAAACCCATTCGTTGCTGGCCACAAAAACACACAGTCCAACGATAATAATAATGATAGGCGAAAAGGGAAAACGACACCCGTGGGACCAGCCAAAAGCCACAGACCAAAATAAAATTTAGCTAGTCTTAGCAGGCAACTGCTGAGGGGGTGGGGGTATAGTTACGGAACATTACCAAACGGGTCTAGCAGTCTCTGGGTCGTTTAGACTGGCTCTAATTACCAAAGTAAATGCCATTAAAGGCCTACAGTTAAAGATGAACTTGGCTTGGGTTTGCTCTTGATGATTCACTGTACAAATAAGCTCAAATTGTATTTGTTTAGCGACAAAGGCTTACTCTACTTCCCAGATAAGGCATCAATTTATTGAAATATAATCTTTGTAGTTCGCACGCCTCGAAGTGGGCGGCAACACAGTTGCAATAAAAACAAATGGCCAAAAAAAGGCTCCAAGGCATAATTTCTGCCTCAATGCGATGACGACAACGAGGACGACCTCGTTTCTCCAACTCTGCCCCAGGCGCGCATATATTTTAAACGTACCAACTGTCGTCTGGCCAAATGTTGCTTATTGAAATATATTGCTCTAGAAAAAAAATGTACTCTCTATAAAGAGGCAACAAGCGTGCTGGGTAGTAGACGCCCCTGGCTAAAAGGACAAGCTCTTGTTGCTTCCTTATACACTACTGCATACTTTAAAAGGATATAAAAATTTTGCAAGTTTGTGAAGACATTGGGCAGCAAATTGTGCTGGAAAAAAGAGTTCTCTTATGGCTTATACCATTTTTTGTTTGTTCGACAATAAAAAACCAAAAGTATTGAATGCTAAAAAAAATGTTAGTCGTCGTCGTCGTCATCATTTATGAAGGAATAAGAATATACCACCTTAGGATAAAATGCATTGCAGCTAGAATCTTGAAACTTGACATATTTGTTGATCGGACATCTGATAATAAAATAATGACATGTTTGCTAATAGATTCTTAAAAATTTTGAAAAAATATTTTGTAGTGATCGTCATCATTTATGCAGGCATAGGAATTTTGAACCATGAGATGAAATACAATGCAGCTAGATATTTGTAACTTGATATATTTGTTAATAGATTCTTAAAATTTTTAAAAAAAAACTTTTTAGTCGTCATCGTCATCATTTATGTAGAAATAAGAAATTTTGAGCCACAGTTGAATAAAATGCATTGCAGCTAGAATTTTGAAACTTGTCATATTTGTTGATAGGACATCTATTACTAATGACATGTTTGTTAATAGATTTTAATAAATTGTGAAAAAATATATTGTAGTCGTTGTCATCATTTATGCAGGAATAAAAATTTTAAGTCATGAGATTAAACGCAATGCAGCTAGATATTTGTAACTTCATATATTTGTTAATAGATTCTTAAAATTTTTAAAAAAAATTTTAGTCGTCGTCGTCGTCATCATTTATGAAGGAATAAGAATATACCACAGTAGGATAAAATGCATTGCAACTAGAATTTTGAAACTTGACATATTTGTTGATCGGACATCTGATAATAAAATAATGACATGTTTGCTAATAGATTTTAAAAAATTGTGAAAAAATATTTTGTAGTGATTGTCATCATTTATGCAGAAATACGAATTTTGAACCATAAATGGAAATACAATGCAGCTAGATATTTGTAGCTCGACATATTTTTTAATAGATTCATAAAATTTAAAAAAAAAACTTTTGAGTCGTCATCGTCATCATTTATGATGGAGTAAGAAATTTTGAGTCACAGTTGATTAAAATGCATTGCAGCTAGAATTTTGAAACTTGACATATTTGTGGAGCGGACATTTAATACTAATAACTAATACTGTTTGTTAATAGATTTTAAAATATTGTAAAAAAATATTTTGTAGTCGTCGTCTCATCATTTATGCAGGAATAGGAATTGGAATATTGAATATATATATATATATATATCTAGCTATCCTTGAAATACAATGCAGCTAAAGATTTGTAACTTGACGTATTTGTTAATAGATTCTTAAGACATAAAAAATATTTGGTCGTCGTCAGTCATCGTCATCATTTATGTATGACTAAGAATTTTGAACAGCGGCACAGTAGGATGACATATAATGCAGCTAAAAGTAAAGAAACTTGGCATATACATTATGTAAATCAAAGAATTAATATTAAATAATAAAATATCTTGTATTACTATACCATATATCAAGGAAATAAAAAAAAAAAAATATTGGAGCACGCCTTAATCGCCCACTCTTACTCAGTTGCACTTTTTCCAGTTGATATTTGAGAATGTTACAATTTTATTTATAGGAATAAAAAGGTTTTTTGTTATTGTCGTCGTCATCTTTTAATTTTTAAAAATAGTTTTTCTTTTGTCAGTAAAAATGCCCAAGTTTGCCAATAATTCTAAAATTGCAGCTAAAATACTAAAAAAAAAAGTTGAATAAGTTATTTTGTATCATAAGAACCGTGTCGTTAAGTTTTCGTTTTGGATAATAATTTTTGATAATAAAACTGACTAAATTCACGTAATTAAAAGTTTATTAAATTTAAAGTCAAGTAAAGGCATTCAGCTTCACAGAAAAATATGACTTTGTTGACTAAAAGCATAAGGACTGCACCCAAAGCTTGAATTCTTATTTATTTATATAATTATAAAGAAGCAGTTAATTCTAAGTTATAATGGTTTGTAGCCAGAGCAAAATTATTATACATTATATTCTTATTATATTATTGTTATACATTATGTACTCTTATTAAGTCTAATGGTGAGTTTTATGCAGTATGGACGATTATCCATATACCCTTAAATAAAAACTTGTGTCCAAATAACAAAAAATTGCCTTCTGTCCTCGGAGCCTGGAATATTTAATAATAATCTCTGACGTAAGTCAATCTAACCAATCCTAGCTTTATTAACGGAAATGATGCCGGTCAGCTAAGAGTGTTGTAGTTGTACTGATTTTTTAAGTTTTAGTGCTTATAATTCTCAATCGGTTTAAGCAACATATGCCCTAAGTAACAACTTGACAGCTTTTGGCATTTAACTTTTTACTCTTAATTTAACAAGTTTTTGTTTTTATTTTAATATTTTATAGACTTTTCTCATATGAAAAAATTGTGTGGCCCATAATTATAAATCTTTCTATAACGATAACACTAGTCTTTGGAGAGTTTTCTTAAAAAAATTATATATTTTTTTTGATGAAATTTATAAAGTTCGTTGTTTCGAAAATTCGTTGTACAGAAATTCATCATTAGGAGGCATTGTACTTGAATAAGAAAATCCTTGCTTGTATAAATTCCTTCTTTATAGGAAAGTCGTTTGGTTTTTATAAAATATTTCCCTTTTCTACTTAAGCACTTATGTAGCTTTTGTTGACTTTAGGAATAATATCGTAATTTTGTATGGTTTGTTTTATGGTTCTTGACAACTGAACTGCTGGAATAAGTGTGCTTTGAATTGAGTTTGTCTTGGTCATTTCTAAAATGCCCCAACGAACAAGAGGATGCACGTTACTCACCCAGACTTCTGTCATAGCTGTAGAGTTATGGAGGAGATAGTATTTTTTTTTTTTTATATGCATATATATATTTTTATTGACAATCAACCGATATAGTCCAATATTAAGCAAAGAAGATTAATTGCTACACACTAAACATAACTTAGTATGTGATAGGAAGATACTAAGCAGCTTCTTATAAAATTCAAGCAGTTTTGGAAAAGATTTTCTTCGGTTACTAGACTACCAAAATGTTAAAGCAAGAGCGATTAAAGCAAGCATCGCATTAGGCAAATATTTGCTCAAATTGCATAAAATATTTGCTCAAATATTTGGTGGTGGAGATGAACAAACATTTGCACCAAATTTCATTTGGCATCGATATTTGGCACAAATAAACTTTACAGCAAATAAAGCTGTCTTGGAAAAAGCTCATTAGCTATCCCGCCCAACTAAACCAACCTTCTCTGCTCCGCATTCTTTTTCTATCTTTTTATTTTTTTTCGATGTGATGTCGGCCCACGTCTATCTGCCCTCCTAATACACAAATTAAAAATTAACGTCAATTATTTTTAACTTCTTGGGAAAAATATATAAAGTGTTGGTGCAACTCTTGAGCTGAGCTGTGCAACTGCTGCTCTGTGCTGTAAGTAAGTCCACTTCGCTACACTGTTTGAAAATTATCTTTCCCAAAATGAACGACACCCCAAAGTATGCAACAAAATTTGCTATAAACTGCTTTTAAGTGCCGATAATTTAGCAAACAATTTGCAATTGTATTTGCATTTATTAGACCGATATTGAGGGGTTTTACATGAACATATCGTATATGTATATGTGCCCCTAAAAGAGAGGCACAAATTGCCACATGAAATAAATTTACGCTCGAGTGCAGCGAATAAAATAAAAGAGTTTATTCGTGTTTGGCAGAGAAAAAGAGCAGCTGGGAGAAATGCTTTATAAAATCGCAGCCTCAGTGGCAAGCCACTTTGAGGCAATTTCGTGAGCTGCAAACGATTTGTGTAAAGTGATGACAACCCTTGCCAATGCTGCTGCCGGGGTTGGGGCAGTCGTAGCTCAAGCTTGCCACCGTGCTGGAATTTTCATATTCGCTTGTATTCGTATGTGGCAACATAATTTGTACGCATTTTATGGGCCAGCCAAAGACTTATGCTATGAAAAAGGGCACACGACGTATACGTATCCTATTTGATCCAATTTTGCATAGCCGCACGGCGTCCTCAGCGTTTCAGCCATTTTGGATTTTCAGCACCGCCAGCCATGCAAATCATTTTGCGTGGGTTTTCCACTTTCCCAGTTACTTGCTATACTTTTTTTTTTCAATTTTGAATCAATAAATTCCTTTGGCAGCGCAAGAAGTTTTTAAGCTATATTTTTTTTTTGTAAATTTCTTTCTCTTTTTTTTTGGTCTTTTATGCGCCGTTGGCTTTGTTGGCATTTTTATGCCGCAGTTACTTTTTTTTTTGTTGGCAGGGGAGAAGAGCCTACGTTTGTTTGTGTGTGTGTGTCACTTTTAATGTGTGTCCTTTTCGTGCAAATAAAAAAATAGCATGTGTGTGTGTGTGCGTGAGAGAGCGTGTGTTTGTGTGTGTGCGGTTGTGTGTATTTCATTTCATTGTGGTTAACGCTGTGTGCTTTATGCTCTCGTTTTTACCGTTGGACCTTGTACTGCCCGATTTTATTTCATGCTCATATGTGTGCGTTTGTATATGTGAGTAGTCAGTGGCGTAGAGAGCTTTTGGTGATGCGGGCGATTATGACTGAGTATTAAATTCTATTCCCTCTTTTTTTTTTTTTTGTACTTTAAGGTTTTTATTCACGTTTTTTCCTTCAAAATTCAATTTTCCATAAACAAAAATGTACACAACACAATTTTTTACATCTTAGTTGTAAATCTTCTTTTTAAGCAAATCTCTATAAATTGTATAAATAAACTGATGTATAAATATGATGATGAATAAACAATATATATATATATATAATATAAATTTTATGCCTTGGTGCATCGCATCGCTTGCCAAACAACTCATTTATGATTCATCTTTAGTTGTAACCTAGGTTTAGTAGAGATGTGACACTTTACCCGATTGCTTGACATGGGAAGAGTACAGCATCTGACATGACCATTCCCCAGGCGTCCGGAATCTTTTTTATGTGACTATCATCACTCAAAAGGATTCTTTCATTAAATTTATTTATGACATTTTTATCATAGGTATAAATATTTTTTATATAAATTTTAAAATATTTTTCAAAAAATTCTTTCTGATTTTCCGCTTCTTAAATTGTATTCATGCGTAAAGTAATTTTATGTAGGAATGAAAAACACAAAGAAAGTACAAAAAAATTAAAAAAAAATATTTTGAATTAAATCGTATAGAAGCGATTTGGTTTTGTTAAATGCTTACATGTTTTTTTTTTCGAAAAAAATAAAAAAGTGCTAAACTGACAAAACCTGTCTCATAGTTAACAGATATTCCAAATCCCCCTTTCTAAGCCACTGTGGCGCACTTCTGTGGTATTTGTGCGGTTCGTGTATATTTGTGTTTGTGTCACTCGGATATCATTGAGTGTTTGTCCCTTTTGTGCCTTATCTTTGGGCACAAATACAATTTTTTTTCATTTTTATATTTACTTTTTTTCGGTTTTGTTTCCTGGCCGCAAGATTTACTTATTTAATTTAAAAATGTGGCATGTACTTTATAAATTTTTTAATTTTGCAAAAAAAAATGCTTATCAATTTTTTTAGTGTGCGCTTTTGTGTTATTTAATTTAACTGTCGTTTGCAGCTTTATATAAAGAACTTGCATGAAAATGCTCTGATCAAAGGACTTATTGATATCTGTTGTAAATTTGTAAAAATATTAAGAGGAGCTTAAAAAAACCCAAATAATATACACACAGAGAAATTAAAAAAAATTTGTGGTTAAAGTTAGGAAAAGCCGATGGAAAATGGTGGCATAACTAAGAAAGAATTTTTTTGACTTGAGAAAAAGTATTCTTGATTTAATAATATTTATTTAGAATAAATATTTCTAGGTTTTTGAAAAATATCTTGATTTTGGAACAAGCAGTACTGCTGATTTTCACAAGCTCTCCGTGAAAGAAACGCCAAAGCAAAAATTTAAGAGAATTTTATTATCGCAAATTTTTCAAGTTTTTAAAAAATTTCTTACATTCGGAAAAATGAATCTTATTTTTTTTAGAAAATTTTTCCGAGGAATGAAACTTCAGAACAAAATCTTTTTTTGGCCTAAAGTGCCTAAATTAAGAAGGAATATTTTTGAATTAAGGCCCAGGCAGTTCGAAAATTTTAGCACGGGTGCAGAAGCTTAGAAAAAATATGTTGATATGGGAAAGAGATATACTCATGGTGAACAATCTTTTTTTCGAGAGGTTTACAATTTTTCCAATATTTTTGAAAATTATAACTTTGGAAGATTACATCCTTTTTCAATTTGTATTTACAGCAAGATCTTATGTCTGCATTTATTAGGGCCCCAAATTTTTAGCTAACACCCCCTACAGTATAAGAATAGGTTTCTTCAAGCTACTTAATTTATCAAATCAAAATGGACTTTTATTTACGTTTTCTGAATCAGCGCTTTATTAATATTGAGAAATTAAAGACTTCTTTTTAAAGCTTGTCGGGGGTAGAGTGAAAAGGTAGAAAAATCGCCGTGTAATAAAATGAGGTATAATTTGTGAGAAGATTTTAGTCTTACCCCTTCAGCAACGTAACTCAAATATTATTTACATATATGCATCATTATTTTTAATGAGCCAACACTAAGTACTTCCACTATATACATACATATATATATAGTTTGCTTAATCCCCTATTTAACTCAGTTGCAATTTCAGTTTGATCTTAACAACCTTTTAATACCCTTTTTAATGCCACACAGTTCACTAGAGGCTTTGCCTATAAATTACTCAGCAAAAAAATATCATCGCGCATATCAAAGATAATTTTAAGCCGCATTTAAAATGATTTGCTCGTTTTTCTTTCTCCCTGAAAATACTTGATATACCTTTTGCAGCCCAACAATTTCATAAAGAAGTTCGCACACACAAATTGCTGACAACGCGTTGTCTGGCAACGCTGTGCCGACTGCGGTGAGAGCATGGCAGGAGAGAGAGCAAGAGTGTAAAAAAGGGTCGCAACAGTGTTGACAGTCAGTGAACCCCGAAAAAACGAGAGGAGACGGCGGATGCCGCTTCCATGGTTGCCAGTCGTCATAGTAGTTGCTCTTTTTGCCAATGATAAGCTCCAGCTCCAGCTCCAGCTCCGGCTCCAGCTCCTTCTCTTGGAGAGTCTGTGCTGTCTGGCAGTTTGGTAGCACGACGACAATTGGATGAGCATTGCTGAGTACGAATGCGCGTAGTTGGAGTGTTGGACTCTTGTGCAAATATTTGACATGGCATAAAATGCTGAAAATGGGCAAAAGGGAAAGCGAAGCTGCTGAGCTCATTTTTTGGCTCGGAACAAAGTCAAAGTGACACTGGACAAGGGTTGGGCTTTTGGATGCTCTGCTCTGGTTAGGTTGTCTTGTCTGTCTGTCTGGCTCGTGTGTAATTAAGCAAAAATGTAAAAGCGCTTGCAACAGTTGTATATGTATATCTACTTGTTGTTGTTTTAATAATTGCTTGTAAATAGATCAAAGTTGGCATTTATTTGGTATTGAAGTTGGGAGAGTACACATAAAACTGGAGTTAGACGAAGGAACAGCGGAGGCGGCCTGACTCTATGTTACGGATTGACTAATTAGTAGTCTTTAAAATTTACAAAAAGGATTTGTCAGCTTTTTGATGAGGCATAAAATTTTATAAACTTAAACGAAGGGTGGCAGCGCGAGCTTAACCATAACAATTTATTTATTAAGCTCTTTGAAGAGGGTTTCAAAATGAAACCATCATCAATTTAAATTAAATAATGTTTTAATAGTATTTGTGGGAAAAACATTTGTGGATGGATTTAACAAAAACGTAAATTTTAGGCCTTTTTGCAAATATCTTAGTTTTTCGAAATGAAATAACACATAGGGGTCAACTAAAAGGCTTAGGTAATGGTGATTACGGAGTACAGTCCAAACCTGCAAACGCATTCAATGCAGTGCTAAAGCTCAGCTTTTTGCTCAGAGAGCGACTTGTGTTTACTGAGCGCTGCTGTTGTCTTTGCATCTCCCAAGCAGGCATGTTGCTGATAGAAAAGAAGTGGCACTCATGTGTGCGCATCTACGTCACATTATCACATTAGCGCGGACTGTGCTCTTAAAATGAACATAATTTTCCAAGAAAAATATTTAAGTTTAATTAAGTTTAGTTTTATTTATTTATTTATTTACATTAGACTAAGTATATAATACTAAATCTAATATTAAGGGAAGAGTGCGTGTAACAAGGCCATCTATTTAAGTTAGTTTCAAATTATAACAAAAGATAAGTAATGAATCCTTACGCATAATGTACCATAAACATAATAGAAATAATATTAGAAAATAAAGCCAAAATTTGATTAATTCTCTGTTTAATGTCTTTAAAAAATGCTTAAAAAATGCGTTTTTCCTTATGTATTTTAATTAATTTATGTATGTCTAAATAAGGAGACCACTTGCGAATTATTTAAAATTCGATGGCAAATATATTCTACCTTTAACTGGTATATCGAAAATACGAAAATTCAAATGAATTTACAGCTCTTGAAAAATTTTCGTGTTATTTCTCTATCAGAGGGATCTGGCAAACCATCTTTTGAGCGTGCCAATAAAAACCTCATATCAACTTCACGATAATTTCAGCACCTTTTTTGATTGTTTTCTAATACTTTGAAATATTTTCACAATATTTGCTTTAATTCTTCCTTATAACAAATTTCTCTATATTACGAATATTTTTAACTGTCCTAAAATTTTGTATATTCTAATCAGCTTAAGGTTTTTTTCCAATTTTCCTAACGAATTAATATTGTTATTGTAAACTTAATATAATATTTTTAAAGATTAACTATTCAGTTGAAAAGCTAAGTCAGCTAAACTCTGTATATATTTCTTTTAATCTGTTAAAACTAAATATTAATTAAATTAAATTAAAAATAATCAGTTTTTCACGAATTTCTAAATATAACTTCCTTGAGATTTTTCAACGCAGCGACTACTTAACTATAAGAATCTTGTTTCGGACAGATTTGAAAAACTACTTAAAAAATTTTAGCCTAGGTGTATGACGTCAGACTACGAGCATATTCGAGAACTTGCTCCCTAGGCAAAGTTACTTGTAACTTTAAGTCAAAAGTTCAAATAAGTTTGATTCTGCATTTTTCTTCTCCTATATACGCCAGCTATTATATTTATTTATTTATTTATATAATTATGCAGTAAAAGTTAATTCTAAATTAATTTTTTAAACAGCTATTTTAAAAAAATATATTTAATTTTTCGTGACGCTGTTATATTAATTAGAAACAGTGGCATCATCTTCATACTGCTTTTATTACGCAGTCAAATTCGATTCCTTTTTGGCGTCACCTTGTTAAAATGCACGCTTTGGACTTAAATAACTCAACGCAGAAGCTTCAAAACCATGATGCAAAGAATTTTACAAGGTGGCGCAAACAAGTGCCAAACTTAAGTCAGTTTAATTTTGTATCAGTCTTTACATTTGTGTGAAGTTTGATCAATATTGGTCCACTATTTTATATAGCTACCGTACAAAAAGTGAGCCCGCTTTCTTTTGAGAGAGACACGAATAACGAACTTGCGCATTGCGTGACCTTCTTAATGTTGGATCATGCTTCAAAACGGTAATAAAAGCTCATAGAGAAGCTATTTTTGTACTCAATGGGGATCTGCTTTCAAGCTGAGCTTAGCTGTTGTCTGTGCTATCACATAATCAGCTGAGAGTTTTAAGAGAGGTTTGATGTTGTTAAGAGAGAGTATTAAACAAAGCTTTTGTAAGAGTCAATTCGTTGGAGGCTTAGGCTGTGTATAAAATTGCTGTACTATTACATATGCATAGCAAAATAAATTTGGAAAATTTCGAAATAAATCTATCAACTTAAAATGCGATACGCTCATTTACATTGCAATATAATGTTTTAAATAGCAATTTCTACTTATTATTATCACGCTTTCAATGCTTGTTCTATGCAAATCATTTTGGGGCTTTTATTTAATTTTTCTACGTCAACCTAATTCTAATTTCAAACGACTAACGTTTTCCATTATCCATTTGTCTAATACGTAAACTGACTACTTTAAGGCTAACACCTGCACACACGCCCAGTTAACTCTCTACTTCGTTTTACACACCCAAAGGCATTTAATCATGCCGCACCAGCTGCTCTGTTTGCATATAGTAAGTAAGTAGCCGAGCTTGGCGTTGACCCAATTTGCAAGCTAAAATGTCTATTTAAACAAGCAAATGGCCATTAGGTTAATGCTATTTGAAGTTTATTCACGTAGAAAATCGATGCTTGGCTAAACAAGCAAATACATTGAGTTAAGTCATCAGTTAGTATTTTTTATAAGTATTTTTTTTTCCTATTTTGTACGTCTCCGCAAATGTATCAAAGGCTTAAAGTATTTTCTTTTAATTTTGTGCGCAAAGTAAATAATTTAAATGCCCTCAAACCAGACAACACAATTAATATTAGATTACAAATTATACTAAGGCACAAGGCACTGTAGGCAGTGGCGTATTCAGCAGATATTTTCTGCAGCAATCATAGTGGATCCCCTCGAAGATTTTCTCTATATCCGCCCCTGACTGTAAGCAACTGTCATGAAACTTTGCCACCCACCTAATGTTATAATTGCGGCTCTTTGCTTTGACTAATTTGTGTTCGTTCACGCTTTTGAGTGCGCATTCCTTGCTCTCTCACTCTGCTGCGCTCTCTGCTTCCTTTGACTTCCCACAGTGAGTCTTATGCACGCACATTACATTACATTTTTGTTGTATTTGCTGCTCTTTGCCATTTCCTTGACTGTTTTGTGTTATCTTCTTTCTTTGTTGTTGCGCCGCTGCTCATTCCACTTTGCTTTCTAATTCTTTACAAGTTTCACTTTTATGTACAAAATACTTTAACTTGCACTCGCTCTCGTTCCATGCGTTGCACAGTGGGCGCAATCACCGATTTGGCGAATTTTTATTGAAATGCTTATTTATTATTGTAAAAATATTTTTTTGAACTCTTAAGCACTTTCTATGCAGCTTTTCTAAATAATCACGCCTTGCTGCTTAAAAAGCAAAAATATGTTTTTTCGAGTAAATATAATAAAGATTCATATTGATTATAATAACAATAGCACTAAAAATAAAAAAGTTTTTATCCAAGAATTAGCAATTATTTTTACAATAGATTTTTTTTTGACGTTAATCAAGTTTTTTTACAATAGTGTTTAGGTTTGATATTTAATCAACTGCATATTATATTTAATAACAATAGCAGGAAAAATAAAAAAGTTTGGTCCAACAAATAGTAAATATTTTAATAATACATTTTTTTTCACATTAATCAAGTTTTTTTTTCAATAGTGAAATATTTGTAGTCCTCGTCAAACTGGGAAAAATGAAATGGTGGCATGACAATTCCATATATAGATCTTGCCTAAATCCAGTCGTGTCAGATGGCTGTAAACGGTTAAACTTCAAGTTGAACTTGTTTCTTTTGAAAAATCATTCCACAAATGCTTGGGGTTTTATTTTCAGAAGTCACACTTTTAAAGGTTTGCAAAACTAAGAAAAATATCATTCGGAATAGTAAATCTTATTAATCATAAAAAAAATATAATTGCTGAAGCGGATAATTATTATAATTGTATACTAATTGAAGTGGACAATTAATTATGATTTTTTTTTTTTAATTTTTGTTGTGGTATTCATTTTAATAAACCCCGCTTAATGTGAACATAACTTATCAGTCTGATAGTCTCATAAGGGCGCTCTAGAATCTAAATTAGCAATTAAAATTAATAAACTAAAAAAAAAATACTTTTACAAAATAATATAATTTTAGCTACACGCTTATTGAGTAATTAGGTTGTTACTATGATAAAATTGTATAATAATATGTCCTGTTATCTCTTCTAGACGGCTCTCATTTGCCTCCTACTTTTTTTTTCTTCTATCTCAGGCAAAAAAATGGAGAAATCAGTTTATTCTGGATTTAGAGCTTATTTTTTCGAACAAAGTGAACTCATTAAACTGTATATTAAAAGCCTGAACTCTTGACATTACCATGTTTATTATACTCTCTAATATTATAAATGTGTTACAAATTGATTTAAACAAAACCGTATATGGATTTGAGAATAATAAAAAAAAAGTATAGGAAAGTTTTAGCCTATTACGTGTTTTTCTATTGTACCTCCATTGAAAGATCTGAATGTGTGTCTTATATTTTATGGCTGTTGCTCAGCCGCTTGAGCATAATGACTTCAGAAACTTCATTCCAATACGGCAGTTTATTTAGAAATGAAAACAATCAAGTGTGCTTTCTGTTTATTTCGAAGCTTACCGCAACATTGTCCAACACTGCTATTACTCAAATTAATTAATTATTTTTGGTTACAATTGTTATTTAAGTTTACGATATCATGACTAAAAAATTATATTATAATGTTAAATTTTTGGGTATTTTACGCATTTTGAATTGATAGCTTTATATGCTAAATCCGTTCTTGGCCCACTGTGCATCATTTTCGTTCTTCCTGACTTTTATGCTTTTTGTGTTGCAATTTTGTAATTTAAACTTTTGTGTTTTGTTGTGTTGACTGTGTTTGCTGCTTCTTTTGTATTTTATGTGCGTATGAATTTATACAAAAAGCTTCAAGCTTAAGCATCGCATTCTCTCTCTCTCCGCTCCCACTCTGCCTAAAATGCACAAACAGTGCCATATTACGCTCTCCTTTGCTTGCATTTAACCTTCATTTAAGCTTTTTGACTTGCTGCATTTCTTGTAATTTTGTTACAGTTAAGTTTTTCAAAGCAGAGTTTGTTGTTGTTGTTTTTGTTTTTGCTCAACAGACATAAAATTAGTTTCCTATTGCATTGTTATTTTGTGCAAAGCAATTGCAACAAGCTGGCAACGCTGAGCTTAGCGGACAACAACAAAGTGGCATTAAAACTGTTCTATCCCAACTTATTATTGTACAGTGAGTTAAAAAAGTCTGGGTACAGCGCTATTTTCGAGGACTGTAGGTTGTTTTTTATCCACTTAAAAACTTATAATTCAGATGAAACCAAATGTTTACATAATAATAATTTTTTATATGCTTTTATTTTTTTTTATTTTTTTTTTTTAACAAATTTAATCTTGTATTTAATACTTAACTTAATATTAATTTAACGAGCACTAGCACTGTTATATCGAAGTTCCACGATTATTTCAAATTCTTTTTTGCGCACTTGAATAGTATTGCATATCGAGAAAAAGAAAAAAAAAAAAACATATTATAGGGGACTCCCACAAATTAGATACATTTGCAGAAATAAAATAAAAAGAACCATCACTAACATTTTTGACTGAAAAAGTCGCAGAGAAGTTGCTATTCGTTTTTTTATGTTCTTAGAATCTATAACGTTTTGGAAAATTTTGTTTCAGACCAAAAGGAAACGTGTAATTCAACAAAAGTAACTAAGAAATTATATCTTAAAATTAACGATAAAAATCTTTTTAGAAATTCTGTGGAGCCACCGTCACGAACGAAGTTTCTTACGGTTGTTCTTTTTGACGGTTTCGTAATTTTTGTTATCTACTTAATTAACTGATGGTGCCTACAAAATTTAATATCAGCGGCAGCAGACGATTGAAAGATCCTAGCCCTCGAGAGATAGTAATAGTTGCAAATTTTAAACAAAAACCATTTAACAATTTTTAAAATTTTGGTATCCTCAACATGTTTTAGTCATTTCAGTAGTAAAATGGTTGTTTATCAAAATCGGAGAAAAAATGTGGAAATAACAGGAAAATAATCAAAATCAGTTTAGTACAACCAGAGATATTTGCTTTTAAGTAGACACAATTTTTTTTTAGTTTCGAAAAGTGGTTTTTTCGAAATATCTCGAATCCGTTCCATGAAAAAATTTTTGGACTTCATTTTCGGATTTAGCGTGCCATTTTACAACGGAAACGAGTAAAACATGTTGGGGATACATTTTGCTGTAAACAGGTGTAATCGATGCCACGATAATGAAAATTTAAATTCTCCTGCAGATTTTAATTTTTGTAGAAAACGTTGGAAAAATAAAATTTCTGTTATGATTTTTGTACAACTTATGTTGTTGGTACTCCCTTGGCCTTAATATCTGGCACTAAGCTTTTACTCCTAATTGTAAGCAATTATTGTGCTCCCTCTGGTTTCCTTTTATGCGTGAAGTCTTCTTTGACGAATTCTAATTTGTTATTGGAGGACTTTAAACTTTTTTTTCAAAGCATATAAGCTTTCCCTATACAAGACGGATGCTTTAGTTTCTTGTCTTCTGGATACATTTTCATTAATTTTGAAATTTTACCTTTTTGATGGAAAAACAGAACTTGTTCTTGTCTTTGCCAAGACTTTTTGCATGCACTGTACTTAAGCTGCGCTGCTAAACCATTTAAGTTTTTATCTAAAACATTTCCTGGCATTTACTTTAAATTCTTTGACACAATTATTGGCTTTTTTTCTTTGGTTCTGTTCAGCACATTTGGGCCAATAAACATGCTATTGTGACAATTTTCTAAACTAAATTCTGTAAAAAAAAGAAGAAGAAGAAGTAAGAAAAGTTGCACTATGAAGAAACTTTGGCTGGTGCCCAGAACACAACATGTACTTTTTCTATGAACTACCATGCAACAAGGGCAACAGCAGCAGCAAATACTTTGAACTGCCATCAAAGTTCAAACTATGTACGATTCTTGTTGCAAACTGCAATTCATCTTCATCATGATGCAACATGCAAGAACAATAACAACAACTGCAACAAGAACAACAATGTTCCATGTGCATTTGAAAGTTTAGTACACTTTCGGACTTAACAAGACTATCGCATTTGTTTCGATAAAACAAAATCCCCTTACTTGCAATATGTCGAAATAGAATAAAAATAAAAACAAAATAGGAATTTGGAATATAGTTGTAGCAAAGTTTTGATACTCTTTAAATGTCAGTCGTCAGAGCTTTTGAAAAAGTTAGCTTAATATTTCGAGTTTTTAACTTTAAGTCTGTACGCAGCAGCTAAAATAGCTTCAAAACAATAACTAAAACTTAATTGTCCAAAATAAGTTGGTATTTATTTTTGGTATTTTTAATTTTTCACACAAAAATTATGGAACAACACTGTTTCGTTACGATCTCTGTGTAAAGCTTTTGAAAAAGTTAGCATAATGTTTAAGTCTGTACGCAGCAGCTTAAATAGCTTCAAAACAAAAACTGAAACTTAATTGTTACAAAAACGATATTTGGCATTTTTTTTGGTATTTTTGTGGCACTGTCGAATTTTTTTGCGGAATTTTTGTTTGTTTTTATTTTTTACTCACATCATCAAAACATAAAGTTTGGACAATTTCATTTATTATCAATATTTTTTGTAAGCAAAGCGAATATGATGAGAGAGAAGAGAAGCACCTGGGTAATCCCATTCGGGTAGACAGAGCAGTGAGTAATAATATTATTCATATAACAGTGGATAATAAATGAAATTACGTTCAAATTATAGGAGCGCCATTTGTTGTAGTGGTTTTATAGCAGTTTTTCTTGCTCGCCATATATTCCGCTTCCAAAATAAGTTGGTATTTATTTTTGGTATTTCTTACTTTTTCACAAAAAAAAATATGGAGCAACACTGTTTTGTTACAATCTCTGTGTACAGCTTACAAATAAGCTTGCAAACAAATGTTTGGCAGCTTTTTTTCTTATATGAAGCCTTGATTTGTTTTGAAGCGTTTTGACTGCTGCGTACAGCACTTTAAAAAAAATCATGGGGACTAATTTTTAATATTTAGGGACCTGTTACTTATTTTTGTCTCTTTATGATTTTATGAGTTTCCATTTTTATTTATTATTTATTTATAAGGTCCTAACGATCAACAAGCTTCAGTACAATACAATACAACCTCTTAAAACCTCATAAAAACCTCGAGTTTTTTAAATTTTTCTCCAGCTTTAAGTTCAAATTTTTGTATCCACAGATAGACCATATATATATTTCATGTAAGACTAAACAAAATTTAAAACTTTTGCAACCGCACAACATTTATCTTCATTTGTCCGCCATGGGGCAAGTAAAATGTGTAACCCAGCCGCAGCTTCAGCTGTCAACAATTTGCTGCCCAAAATTATCCAGGGAACATCTAGAGCTAGCTAGCAGCTCGCTGTGTGGCAAGTGCAATACACAAAAGAAGCTGCCACTAGGAAAACTTACTAATTTTCTTGATTACTCTGGAGAATTATGAGCAACAAAGCGTGCGAAATTTGAAATCTATTAAAAAACTTTCTACGCAAAAAAGGAATCCAAGAAACGAGCGAGACTCTTGGTTTGGTTTTTGGGTTTCTCGGTACTTCTGACAATTTCAGGGCTGGCGCCTTGACATGACACACAGACAGCAAAAAGTCAAACTTCTTAGTGTGGTCCTTACAATAACAACAACAACAGCAACAACGTTGTAGTAAAAAATCTTGTAATGTTGGTAGAAAATTTGTTGCACAACTTTTTTTTGATCTCTTTTTTTCGTGCTGCTTTTTGGCTTGTTGCTTTGTTGTTGTTGTTGTTGTTGTTTTGATTGTGATTTTCTTTCTTTGCTGAAAAACTGACACCCTTAACACATTGCTGCCGGAAAAGTTTCTTGTAAACAAACAAAAATGTAGCATGAGAGCAGGCCCGTCGAGAGGCGCGGTGGAAGGGGGATTCATTCCCCCCGGGCCCAGAGTTATCTCAGGGGCCCGGTGTAATTACTGTCGTACTTACAGAGCACAATGATTGAAGCTGAAGGTGTAACAGAGGGGACGGTACTTTTACCCCCCGTGACCGGATTTTCTCTCTACGGCCCTGCATAGGAGTATGCTTTGCTTTACGATTTGAAAGTAAGATACAATATTTCGATATAATCGATTTTGAATACTTTTGATAAAACTAAAGGCTTTATGTTTAATTTCTTTATTGTTAGCTTTGTAATTAACAGCAAAAATAAAATAAATTTTTAATAATAATAACTTTTTATAATGACAATTCGAAAACTACAGAAAATCTTTTATTTTTTTTTAAAAATTTAACAAAAAACTAATAAACTAAATATGTTTAAAGCAAACAAAAAAAATGCAATGTTAAACAGTATTACTTAGACCTATAAGTTCTCCCTTAACCCTTTAGGTTCTTATTATTTTTGCGCAGCACATTGTATAACGCGATTTTCGAAAACGACAAACTGTCAGACAGTCTTTTATAAGAAAAAAAAAATTTAAGAAAAATGTGGCTAAAAATCTTTTAGAAAAGAATAATTCCTGCAAGCGGCAGTATATTACTTACTCTTTAAGTGTAATTGGTTTAGTGTGAAGCACGTGGGCGAAGAAAATGCAATCTTCTTTTTGCAGCTCTAAAATAAATTTTTCCTCAAATTTTTGAAAAATCCAACAAGAAAACACAAAAAAATGTTTGTTAAAACACTTTAAAATTTCCAAATTGACATACCTTGGTAGAGACTAGAAGACAGTCTTAAATTCAGTTCCCTATTGGTTCCTTATATACGTAGCATATTAGTTGTACAGGAATTCTTAACGCAAGATTAAAAAAGAAATCATTAAAATCAGTCATTTTTGTTCGGATTACACTTTTCCAACTTAACGAAACATGCTTCACTTTCAGTTATATTAAAACATATTTTACTTTTTTCTTATTATGGAATTTAATTCTATACCTTTTTGAGCTTTGCTTTCTGCTCCAAAGTTGTTTAGTAATACGGAAAAATTCGCTGTACTGAATTCGTTAAAAAAAGATCAAAATATACTAAATCTTGTATGAACAACCAATGAACTTGAGAAAAATTGGTAATAGGAAAAAATTCCTTGTAGACGAACAAACTCCTTACGGGGTAGTCCGACTGTAGTTTCCTTTATTTGTTTATGGCTATTTTGTTTATCAAAAAAAATTTCTCGAAAAATGGACATTACTGGCATAGATGCGCAGAGACAGCCAAAATTCCACGCAATACGGCGTCACCTTCATTTCTTTATTTTAGGCCTCATGGCTAGACTGCAACCAAAGCTTTAGCTTCCATCTCGTTTGTTACCATTTCAATATACCTAATAAGCATACATAGAAATTTACTCTCTTTTGCCGATACAAAAGCTTAAATGCAGAGAGAGTGGGCTGCGCCTGCGTGAGTGCGTTCGTGACAGGTGCACTGCTTCCTTGTTCTGCGCTCACAATCTAAGAACTGCAGCGGCTTTTTACTCTCCTTTTTAATCATGCTGATGAGAGCGCGAGCTGCGTTTGGCAGCTTCAACAGCGCTCTCGTTCTTTCCAATGGTAATTAAATTAAAGCGCATGCTTAGCTTGTTTTGCATCTTGAAATTACAGTTAGCTGCAGCAAAGCTTTTACGCTCCTCTTTTCTGCTTTTGTATTAATCAGCTCATTGCCAAATTTTTGTGCATTGCTCGTTCATTTGTTCGTCGACAATTGTCAGTGAAGGAAAAGCAAACAAAGGCGTTGCGCGTGCGTGAATTATTTGTGCTTTTGCCCATTCCCCACCCCCCAAGTTCTTTATATATATGCTTGTAGCAGTGTTAAAGTGTTATATGGCAGTTTTTTAAGCCGGCTTAAAAAACAAATAATTTATTAAATCCCAAACCAAACCAAAAAGTGCAGTTTAATAACTTGCTGTTGTTGGCCATTTGAGTTTTACATAGACTTTTGTCAGTGTCAGTTTTTTTTAAACGTGCTTGACGTCATCTATATATATATCCATATTTTTTTTGTTAATAATTTAAATTTACAGTGTAAAACAAACGAAATATATATTTTTATTCAAAATGTTTCGCTCTTCATTTTTGGCCAATCGCCGCATGATATTTGATTTTTCTGAAAAAAATAATGATTTGTATTTGGAGTGAGTATATTTTATAACTAACTAATATTAAGCAAACTTAACTGTACGTAACTGTAAAATGCTTGTTGTTCTTTAATGTGTGTTTTCTCTCTTATTTTTTACAGTGCATTTGGCATGAGCGATAAGAGCAGCACCTCCAACAGCTTGCCAAATAGTCCTATACATAGCAACAACAATAATCCCACTTTGCTCAACAACAATAACAACAACCCAGCTAGCTTAGGCAGCAACATCTCTCTTGGCGTTAACTCTCTCTGCAATCATCCCAACGGCAATAGCGGCAACAACAACAGCAACGGCCTTAACATAGCCGCCAACGGCATTATGTCCACGGCTGGCTTGGTGAGCGCCAACAACAACAACAATAATAATCCGTGCAGCGCCAATCGAAATGTTGTTGTTGCCATGGATGATGATTCATGTTTTCGCATGGATCCCGATGTTACCGTAACCTACGGCGATAAGGAGCCGGATCCGGATAACATTAAGATGTTTGTGGGCCAGGTGCCCAAGTCAATGGATGAGCTGCAGCTGCGTGAAATGTTTGAGGAATACGGTGCAGTGCATTCTATCAATGTATTGCGTGACAAGGCAACAGGCATAAGCAAAGGTGAGTGAGTGAACAGCTTGACACTATACGCAAAACTTTGGGATTAAAGCAGGCAAATGGAAAGAGAGCGCAGGTAGCGCACAGTGGTTGAAATAGTCGATGTAGCCAGAGTTAATTAAAAAATAGAATAAGAATATCCGAGACATAGTAAATCTGTTGATTTAAAAAATATGAGCTTAAAAAACAATCTGAAGACAACAAAATTTGAATGAAATATTTTTATATAATTTTTTTTTTAATTTTTTTGTTTATCCTCTAATCGTAGATTTATGTTCAAATATTCAATCTTGTTTATTTTTTCATCATAACTACAGCATCAGAATTCCAAATTTTTTTTTGACAAAATCTTGTTTTATTTGTTTAAAAAAAAATTAATTTTAAAAATTTTACTCTTTATAAAAAATATTTTGACTTAATTACTAACTTAACTATTTTCTACATTCAAATTTTTATATAAGCTAAGTCACCCACTGTGAAGTTATTTTACGTAAAAAATTACAAATACACCCAATTCATTTTGATCACTGTGATAAAGTCATTTTACATAAAAAATTACAAATGCACATATTCTGTTTTTACACGGTTTTGAAATAAAACGATCTAGAAACATTTTTTTTTTAACAATTTCATTCCATTTAGCACGATTAAAAATAGCTATTTGATTAAAATATTGTAGGAAAATATTTTTATTAACATAATCTTTTAGATAATTAGTTAGGAAATTTCCCATTCTAATTTATTTTGATAGCAGCTGAAGGATTTACATCATGCCTTTCTTGACACGGTTTTTTTTACACGGTTTTTTCTAGACGGGAGGTAACGTGTAAAAACAGAATTAGGTGTAATAACAAATTATAATGGACATTTCATTTAATTTATTTAATAGTAATTGTTGAATGTCCTACTTTGGATTTCATTTCAATTCAGAATTTTTTTATTTCCAAATTTTTTATAAAATCTTTTTTTTTTTTATTGGAATTAAATAATTACATTTGTTTTATTAACTAGCTAACCTATTTCATATTTACTTAAGCTATACCGTCCATTTCAAAGACTGTTTTATAAATTTATTTTACATAAAAAATATTAAATAGTAGCAAATCATATTTGACATTTCATAGAATTTATATAAACTAAATATTAAATAAAGCGAATATTCACTCAAGAATATTGTTTGCTAATATGAACATTTTTTAGTATTTCTGGTTGAAAAATTTTTTTTTTTGCTGCTGCATAGCTTTAGGTATTTTGAAAATTAGTAAAATGTAGTCAGACTCTCGGTGTGCAACAAGTAAAGCAACCTTCGTTGTGCTTGAAAGCTGACAGCAACAAAAGCCACAGCATCAGAGTGGGCGCTTAGTTATAAATATTTCAATCAATATATTGACAGCTTAATTAATACAAGTTATATAGAACATCTCGACCACTGTGCAGCGCCTTAATATATGCTGCAACAATGCAATGTTAGGAGAGAGAGCGAGCAGAGCTTTTTAATGCTATGCTCACCACTAGCATAAAAAGAGTACAAGCTGAGCATATAAATTATGTCTTATCTGTCTCCCATTTGTTTCCATTTTGATAATTCATTTCTTGCGGTAAAAATGCAAGAGTTGAGCTTAAAGAGTAGGTTGTAGTTGTTGTGAGTGTGTGTGTGTGTGAGAGTGCGAGCAAGCTTTGTTTGCCTGAGTCTGCGTTTAATTGCGCTCCGCGCTTTTGCCATTACATTTCATCAGCAAATTGCTTTTTGGTTTCTGTATTTGACTTTAGTTGCGTTTGCCTTGGGCTGTAATTTGAAATTTAAACGAGCGCTGAGCTGCATATAACTGTCAAAAGCAGACGATATTTGAGTGTGTTTGGGTGTTTCTATTCGTATAGACATGTCAATTACAGTTATAGCTACAACAGTGGCGTAGACAGATGAACTGCTTAATAAGGGTTCAATCCAAACAAATTTAATAAAAGCCTCGAAGCTGCTTTAATTTTCTTTAATGTTTTTAGAAACGAGCATGTTTCATAAAAGCGAACTATATAAAAAATGTTAAAAACAGTTCCTCTAAAATAATAAAAAGTTTATAAACTTTTAATATTTCAAAGGAGAAAATTCAATTTTAGGTAAAGCAAAAAATTTCAATTTCCTCAGTTAAAACGCTCATTGCATGAAAATTCGTAGAATTCCTGTAAAAAACTTGTGATGTTGGTAAATTACCTGTGAATGGTGTTAAACTATATTACAAAAAATTAATAAACATACAAAAATAAATTAATATTAATAAAAAGCACTAAGTATTTGAAGTAAATGATGCTATTTGTAGCAAAAACTACTCGAAACAGTTGTGAACTGCACGGCAAGAAGAAAATTCAGTTTAAGATATGGAAGCGCCTAGGTAAAGCAAACAATTTCAATTTCCACCTTTAAAACGCTCATTGTAACAAATTTCGTAGTTGCTATAATTGACTTGAATACTAATGGCTATAGTAAAATTTAAAATATTGAAAATATTTTTTTTAGTGGCTAAACATACAGTAGTAGATCGGGAAAGCTGGCAATTAAAATTTATAGCTACCCAGTAGATCAGATGGATATGTCTATATCGACTAGGCGTTCATATATACAAACATACGGATGGACTCTAGTCACCCTGATAATACCTTTGTTAACTTTGGGGGGTTCCCCAACGTCTGCTTCTATTAGGGTAGAACTAATGTGCGCCCTCTATCTACGTCACTGTTTCGTATAGCAGAGTCAATTACTGTCATAGCTATACAGGTCTGTTGCCAATGTAGGCTAAAATAGACATTAATGATGACTTTTTCCAATCCACCCACCATAGCATAGGCAATTTGAAAAGTTTTGTTGCTTTTATTGATATGCATTCACAACTGTCCAGTCAGATTGTGTTATTGTCATATTGTCATATTTATTTACCAACATTTTACTATATACTATACCATATATAGTATATTTTATTTTATATGGCTGTCCATTTAGTTTCAACCGCCGCCCTGTATGGCCCGCACTCTTTGGCAACTTTTGTATGGTTTCTGGCAGCTGGTACTATTCTCCTGGCGTTGACAGCGTGTTCAAAAAATGGGCGTGGGCTGGTGTTCGAAAGGGGGCGTAACACTGAGCGCAAAGTAAAAGCGCACAACAGTTTTAGAAGCACTTAAGCGTACGAGAGTTTTTGTGTAAGTGTGTGTGTGTGTGTGTATGTATGAGTGTGTATCTGTGTGTTGGAGATCGTTGTGCTGATGATTTATGACAGCGAGCTGCCAGCGGCGTCCATAGCAAAGTTAAGTGCCTGACCATGTGCCTCCTTATGCTAGGTTAGCTCTTAATGTTTTGGAAATAGTACTGAACAAAATTAGCTATTTTTTAGCGGAAATTGTTTTATTGGTTTTTTTTTTCAAATCTCATTCGAATCTGCAAACCAATCTTCACTTAAATATTTTTTCTGGTAATTCCTTTTAAGCTACGAAAAAGTACGGCAAATAATAATATTTCTAAAAAAAGAAATGGTCGTTAGTTTTTTTAAGGCTAATCTTCTTTTTTTAAACGTCTTCTTACGCTTGAGCGATCATCAAAACGGTCAAAGCCATGAAGGTTTAGTATGCAGGACTCCGCACTGGTTTAAAAGATTTATTTCGCGTTATTTTTATATGAGGACCGTACCCAAACTACGTGACCCAATTTTTGCAAATTTTTAAGTATAATATTTTTACTAATTAGAAAAATAAATCGCAGTCTAAATGTAAATTCACCTAAATTTCTACGACAATCAAGAAAAGTAATTTTAAAAGCAGCTTTTTATTTTGGTTCTGGGGAAGACCTTTAATGAATTTTAATAAATAAGCAAAAAGCGCATACTTTTAAATACTACAAGTGAGCTCCGTGAGCTCTAATTAAATTTATCGATGCTTTCTTTTAAAAAAAAAATTCCAACAGTTTTTAAAAACGTTTGAATCCCATTTCTTGATAAAGCTTAATTTTAGATATAGTAGACAGACTGCACCAAGTATTTTTGTACTAAATGTATTACTAGCATTTCCATCTTCCAAAACATAAAAAGCAACCCTCTTATATGTACGTGTGTTTGTGTCATTTTAGCTAAAAAGCGTGTTACACACACACACACAAACTTACACATATACACACAAATCGACACAAATTGCATTTCAAAGTTATTATTTATGCTGTAAAAATAAAATAAAAAGTTCAAGTAGGCGTATTACAAAGAAAAAAAAATAATAAAATTCATAGAGATTAGACCAAATAAAAACGTACTACAAAAAATAAAAGACTAGTAGAAAAGTTTTCTTTCTTTAGTGTGCCACGGCGACAACAAACAAGTTTTGCTTTGCGCATTTGTAGTTTCCTTTCATGTATACATTTTAGAACGAACTTCCTGACTACAGCATTTCCATTTAGTGACTAACCCAGTTTGGCCAAGTTCGCTCTCCCACCCAACGCCCGTTTGCACTCCAAGCCAACATGGTACTCGCTTTGGCGACATTTTTAAACAAAAACCAAAAAAAATTTTACCGAAAGGCTAATTTTTGGACAGCGATAGCCAAATACTCTGTCAGTTGTCCTTTAAAGCGTTTAAAGATTTCCTGAAAATATTTTTTTTTTTAGTGCAACTTTAACCCCAAGCCCGTTTATTATAAAATATTTAAGATGATTGATTTTTCTAGAGCTTAAAATTATTGAAAGTTACATAACCCGTGGTGCGGTCACACTTTATATCCTGTATGGTATACTTCAATGCGCCTAGATATCTAAAATCAAGTAGATATTTTTGTATAAAGTTCTAGAAAAATATAGAAATTATTTTGAAACCCACTCCTCCTCCTCTGTAATGCATTTTCCGTGTTTCTTTCTCCACTTTCCTTAAAATAGGATTTAAATTTTTGTAGCTTCTCTTTTTTAATCGCTTGATTGGATTAGCATCCCTAATACATTTCGCCAGTCTGTTGTGGAGCCTGCGCAATCTTTCTTCGTAGCGGCTGTAGTGCTTATTAGTCTGGAAACTTACTCGGATCTAGTAAGGAAGGAAAGAAAGTCCCTGTTTCGTACGAGATTCGAGCGAGCCGCTGCAATCTATATGTGGATGACGTTCTCCCGAGTAGTGCTGAAGAAACATCGATGTTATATCGATGCATCGATGTATCGAAGTTAAAAATATCTATATATATGTACGTTGGCCAACATCGATGTTTTCGCTATTTTAACTTCGATACATCGATGCATCGATACTTCCAGCACTACTCCCGAGATTTTGCCATCACCATGTTATAGATATCTCTCTTACATATCAGAGAGAGTGGGCTGTAATGCTTGAGTACCCGCTGCATTTTTGAGAGTTTTAGGCGGCTTAATACAGATCGCTTCATGCGTGGTCAAAAGGCTAAAATATCAAAGGTGACGCCTAGATATTTCGGCAGAATGTGACTCGGCAGAGTGTGACTGCTTTATTTGTAATTTTAACTTTGATGGACTCAAGAAAATGTTCCACTTGCGAGCCCAGCTCTTAAGCAGGTGGATATAGTCCTGAACACCACCATATGCGGTCTCTTACTCACAGGGGGCAGACTCGATAATGGCCAAGTCATCAGCGTAGGTAGCTGTGATAAGTTTGTAGGGTCCTTAAGCATTCTCCAGCTACCTGGGGGTAAAGATTATACTGCCCTCCAAATCTTATTATCTCTACTGTGAATAACACTATTTTATTTGAACGTGGAAACAATGACCACTTTAAGGGTGAGGAATGGAGCTTGGGTTTTTTTTTTTTTTGAGACCGTCAAGCCAGATGCAAAAAGATATTTTTTAGTTGACCCTCGGACAAAATCAAAATCTGGCTAAAATTTACGAAAGCTCAAGGCGTAAATGAAATTTTACTCCAAAAAACAAATTTCCAGTTTGGGACTGTTCTTCTTAAAAGAATTTTAGACTTAAGTATTAAAATTTTCATATCATGAAGAAATGCAATTTTTCAGAAAAAGCGTAAAAGGTATCCCACTATCTGGTATCAGCCATTTACAAGAGGGTAAGAGTAGAAGAGAATTTCTTTCTTAAACCATTGTTCCGAAACTCACTAAGAATTAGAACCAACATATGTAACAAACACATTACCAAACTCCGTATACTCTCTCGAAAGCTTATAATAATATTTAAAAACTTGCTATTTGCTCCACTTTTAGATATAGTTTTTGGCTTTCTATACATTGCATTTTTATGGTAAAACGCTTAGTAAAAGCCAAAACGCCGAAAGCACGTGCTAGAAACTCTTAAACCTCAAAAGAAAAAAAAAAAAAAATGGCCGCTGCAGCTTTGAAATTTTTATGCCACGCCCTGCATACTTCACAAAATGGAAAATGACACTTTTAAGTGCGACGCTGACCTCTGAACCAGAAAGTCGTAAATAACATAAAATTTTCCTTTTCGTTTGTGAGTTTTCTCTTTATATACATTTAGTAGCTTGAGTTTTTCTTGTTTTTTGGGTTAAGCTTGTTTTTCTTAGGCACTAAATTTCGTTAGGCAACATCCGAGTGGGGTAGAAGTTAAATTTGTTGTTGTTCTCGTTCTCGTTCTCTCTTGTTGTGGTTTTTCATGAGGGTTGTCTAGAGTTCTTTTCGGAGTAGATTTTCATTGCGGGTGTTGCTGCGGTTAAGGATGTTATTGTTGTTGTTGTTGCTGGAGTGGGATGGTTGCTGTGCCTGGGGCTGTTGTTATTTCAAGGTGTAATTGTAGCATAGTTTTAAGCATTGGGTTTTGGTAGGGCAAGGTTAAGCATTTTGCTCATAATTTATCAGGTTGCCAGGTGCAAAGAGTTGAGCTAAAGATTTAATGAGTAGGCTTTTAATGGCTGCTTTGGCTTTGAAAAGGGGAGCAACAATTTTAGTGCAGATTTAAATGGGTAGTACTTAAAGGTGAGCAAGCAAGTGTTTAGCAATTTGGGTTTTTATATAGATTTTTTTTATTTGGAAATTTCTAAAGAACTGAGTTTTGAGAGAAAATAAGTTTTGCTAAGAGATTCCTCATACTCTGTATATCATGAAGATACGTGTATCTTATATAGTTATGCTTTCTAAATAATAGGGAGTTGTTATTTTTAAATATGTTTGGGAGATATTTTAGAGCCATTACATCTCAAAATGCATGCTTGAATATTGAATAGCTTATATTATTAAAAAGTCATCTGAAATCGCACTAAGTACTATATATAAAAAAAGAATTTGTCCACATTATGACTCCAAAAAATTTCTAGTATATATGTATATAGGTATGCGGGTTCAAGATGAAAGGTAAGCCGCGTGCTTTTATACATAAATTCTAAGTAAGATTTTTTTTTTTACAATTTGTACCAAAAAGTTTTCACCTTTTTCTATTAACAATTTGGAACTTATTGTGGAAAAATGGTACATAAAGTTTTAAAGTATTGCCCATCACGAGCCACTACTTTTTCCCATCTTTCTGGCAGAAATCGCAGACCAGGTCGACAGAACTCTTCACCTTTTGAGTCTATCCACGAATCGATCCAATCTTTGATCTCTTCATATTACATAAAACGCTGCTCAGACAGACCGTGTGCCATCGACCGGGACAAGTGATAATCGGTAGGGGCAATGTCTGGCGACTATAGCGGGTGGAGTAGGATGCCCCAATCATGTATTTCCAAATTGGTGTAGCCTGGCTCTGCAACATGTGAACCAGCACTATTTTATCTGGTCATGCTTTACCTTGAGTGGTCGGCTCAAACTCATTTATTGTGTTCGACAAAGAGCTCCTCTTGAGTGTGACTTTTCCAGGAATATTCAGCTTGGCTTTTGATATTAAAGATATTAGCAATGAGGTAAAAAGCTCTCTTACTGTCAAGCAATATTTTACTATGCCAAATCGACGCTCAATGTCTCTCGGCTTGTAGTTCATAAGGAACCCAATTTTCTTGTTTTCAAGCAATTTCTAACGATTATAAACGTTGTTGTATTAATTGTTGAGTTATTTCTAATGTAAGTACAAGTTCCTTTTTGCGTTTTGGGCGAATCTTTTTTCACTAATATCTTCGATCCCGCGCCTTGGTACACTTTCATCCTCCGCCGACTGCGTTCTTTGTGCTACACGTCAGACTGACCGATTTTAAATTTTTGAAACCGCTTAGAGCAACTTCTCTCGCTTGATATAAGTATTGATATTCTCTCGCTATGGCATATGGTTCTCTCGAAACAGCTGATGTGCCTTATCTGCAAATTTCTTCAAATTAAGAACTAATTCAAAAGTTACTTTTGAATGACGCTTATTCAGCACGAAGCCTAAGAAATTACCTTCTGGGCCATATTTTGTCAAACCGAGGAAATTTTCTTTATTTCTTGTCAGCTTTTTTATTCAAAAACAAAAAAACAATTAATTTTGGGGAAATGTTTAAACTAAAGATTATTATTTTTTTAATTTTTAAGAGGAAAACTTATCAAATAAAATAATGTACGCCAAAAAGAAAATTTGGCAAAGTTCGTGATTTTTTCGCACATTTTCGAAATTGTTAGGTCGGTCGTTTAAAAATTTTTCTCCGACTTTAAATTTTTGAAAGATTTCAGAAAGTAAAAGTATGTAAGCCATCAGCAGTCATTTCAAGTACTGCATGTCTTTGGCTTGAACAAAACAAATACTTCAGTGTCAAAAGTGCTTGGTTAACAATAAGCAATAGAACATCAAAACAAAAGTGAAACAGATCAAACCTGAAGTAGAACAAAATGGAAGTAGATCCAAACGAACTAGAACCAAACTGAAGTAGAACCAAACTGAAGCAGAACATTCAAGCATTACTATATTTCAAGCATAGTAGAACATTCAAGCTGCGCAAAAAATCAAAACATTCTAGTGCACTCGCTATGCTTGCCGCCAATTTACTTCATTCAATCATTTTGTTTAATATTCTAATGTTTTGAAATATACAAGCACTGTCAAGCACTAAAGCAAAGACAGTTCAAGCACTGAAGGTCTCGATTCTCATAAATACGTTTGAGAGCAAACAAATAAATCTGTAGCATACTTTTAGTTTCCATCAGACTAGCGTCGACTCGCTTTTGCACTCTAATTCTTCTAAAACTAACTCTCAGCTTGATGTGCCTGAATTTCAGCTTTTTTTAAGCTAGAATGATTTCAATAAAACAAACTATCAAGTCTTATAAGTGTCAATTAAAAAGTACTTGATGCTGCATTTATGACATCAACCCAATGTAATACTTTTACATTTCTACTTTATTATCTAATCTATCTAGCCAACATTTTTATTCAATAGAGCTCTTGCTTTTATGCCATTAACAGACTTGTTCTTTACAGTCATGGCCACAATTCTTGGCATCTCCCAGCAGCTGCTTCAAGTGTCTGTGTCTGTGATTTATGAGCGGCCCCATATAAAAAACTAGCTGACCAAGCTCTAAACCCCCTCCAACAAAAAAAAAAATGGAGCAGGAAGTGGAGTATATATAATTCACACTCTTACAACGAACAGCTTGGTTGGGCATATGCCACTCCTACTTGGGATTTCCACTCTAGAAGTTAGTTCATTTGAAAAGCTTTTCGGGCAGCTGTCGTCTGTCCAAGTTCAAGAAACAGGCAGAGTGGGGTCTCGAAAAAAAAAATAGAAACTAACGCACTTATCTGCCGCCTTCATCATTCAGCCTGCTACCAAATTCATTCTTTAGCTTGTAACTTGCTCAAACTGAGTGTGTGTTTGAGTATCTGTGTGACTATCTGTATGTGTGTGTGCGTGTGTTAGCTTGACTTGACATTTTTATTTAGCTGCAGAGACCGTGAAAAATGCATAAAATTTCACTTAATTTTCAAAAGCATTTCAATTTCGAAGCAACGCCTTGGTTTTGTGCCCGCCCACATTCACAAAACGGTTCAGTTTGGTTCATGGTTTCTTTGGTTAGTCCGCTTGGTTGGTTTTTGGTTTGGTTTTTGTGTTCTGGTCATGACTTTTAGCGCCCACTTGAACTACTAAACGTTTGTCACACTCACCTAAACTGACACTTTCTCCAAGGGATTCAGCTGAATTTTAGCCTTCTTGCTTTGATGCTCTTATTTATTGTATATTAGTTTGTTCGTCGATAAGAAATTGTAACAGTTAACTGTTTTCTAAAAATATTTTTTTGCTTCAGCTAATTCTTAGTCTTTACCATAAGGATCTCCATAGGTACGTTTGAGGTTTAAGGCAAACATTTTACGTATAGACATCAATGAAGTTTGTATCTACTATTCAAAGCAGCTAACTTTTTACTAAAAATTGCTTATGATTCACAACGGGTATAAACAAGCAATGATATAAGACATCACATTTTTATATGAATGTATTTCCATTAAAAGCTTAGATTTTTGTTTATTATATATTAATTGTACTTTTTAAATATGTTTTTTTTTGTGCATTGATTGTTTTTTTTTTGTTTTATTTTTGTAAAATTAATAAACCAGATTTTGGAGCATTTTGTATAAGTGAGTTTCGGTTGTTTATTTATTTAATTTATATTTGAAGCTAGATTCACGAAAACAAAAAAATTACGAATGCGTTAATTCCCGAAGTGCGAAATTAGGAGGATATATTTAAACAAAGAGAAATATGATGAATGTCACCAATAGTTGCTTAAAATTCACAACAGCTTCAAACTGTATTTAGACATCGGTGTTTCGCCGCGCCATTCTTTTGCTATCTATGGAAAATGCAGCAGCATTTTTGCTTTGAATGCAAGGCCATAAAGAAAATTCGATTGCGCAGTGTCGCTCTGCAAGTTGTTCCAATTGCTGTTGTTTTTGGTTTTTCAGCACACTGTTGTTGTAGTTGCAATTTTTACCCCCCAAAATCGTTGTCCAGTTGGCCACAGTCGGCTACTAAATCTCTGCGCCAAAGTTTAACGACATTGATTTATTTAAGTTCGATTAATTCGTTTCCGGCTACGTGTGCCGTGCAAGGACTTTTCTCAAGCACACACACACATACTGGCGCACATCCTTTTCAGCATTTGTTGTGGACTTTGGCACGTCTTGTCTGGGGCTCTCGATTTCATCTTGAAGAGCGGGTGCAATCGTTTTGGCGCTTGCCTGGTTTGGCTATCCTATCGTTTGGATTAAGTTTTTGTCCAAAAACGTGACTGGGTGTCGTTTACAGCTTGGTGGCCAAACAGCTTTGCCATTGCTTTTCGCACTAGCTGCGTTTCCGATGGCGCTCTGCACTCTGCACTGAGAGAAAAATGTGTTGTATTTGGGCATCCCTAATACAAAACATTTTTTTTTTTTACTGTTTGGAAAGCTTTAGAAGTGTTTTTGATAAAATGATCGATAACAGAGCCACGTGAAACTTTTTATTAGATTATTTTGAGAAAAATCCAGCTTCTTTGATGCTGGTGAAGTAAATAGGAGACGCGCTGTTAATAGCTATATTATAGGTTCTAGTGCTCAGATTTGTATAAAGAGTATGTGCTTTTTCGATTTTTTTTTTTGAAAATTGTTTTAATTTGTTTAAAATATTTCTCAAAAACCAAAAAAAAAAAAAAATATTTTTGAAATGAAATGAAATTTTTTTGAGAATAAATCCAGTGTTTACAAAAAATTTCTCAAAAACCAAAAAAAAAATGTATTTATGAAATGAAATTTTTTGGAGAATAAATTCAGTTTCTTTGATGCTGGTGAAGTACATAGGTGACGCACTGTTAATGGCTAGATTTGTATAAAAAGTATGTACTTTTTCAATTTTTATTTGAAAATTGTTTTACTTTGTTTGCAAAAAATTTCTCAAGACCCAATAAATTTGGCTTTCGAAAAGTTAAAAAAAAATTTGACTAAAATGAGAATATTTAGCTGGGTTCAAAAACTTTTCCTTTCTCTCAATTTTAAAATAAATGCATGTGCTCTACTTAAGTATAACATTCTCAATCTTTTCTCTCTGTGCATATTTTATATATTTCTCTTTCTTGACTGTTTTGGCTTATGGCAACAATGCCGCTGGATTTGTTGTGCTTGTGTGTGTGTGTGTGTATATATATGAGTGTGTTTGATTCTAACTGCAGTTGACATGCACATAATGGGAATTGAGATTTTTCTTTTGCCCTTTTTCTACTTTGCCTTAGTTTTATATTTTCTTCCCTTTTTTTACTGCTTTAGCGCTTCATCGTTATCGCGTGTGATTCGTTCTGACTTTGGCATTACCTTGGTTCTTGCTCTCTTACTTTACCCTCTCTTCGCTTCTCCGCCCAACCTTTGTGTCTTTTATTTTATTGCATTGGAAATTGTTTCGATTTTCTTTCATTTGTTACATTTAACGCAAGTTTACTTTTAAGTGATATTTAATCTGCGCTTTGTCAGCCAAGCTTAGTTGAAAATGCAGTATTTTTTTTCTTTGTTTTAGATGGTATTTTATATAATAAAGTATTTTTAATTTTATACTCTATGTGAGGTCCTCATCAGTTGGGTTGGTTATTTTGTTTGTTTTGATGTACTGTACCTTTAGAAGAGAGAAGAGATGTAGCGTCATCTGATATGGTTTCACTTTTTGAGATTAATAAAGATCATTTTTTTTAATTTTATACTCTATGTGAGATCCTCATCATTTGGGTTAGTTATTTTGTTTGTTTTAAAGTATTACCTGTATAAGAGCGTAGAGATGTCGCGTCATCTGATATGGTTTTACTATTTGAGATTAATAAAGATCCTTTTTTTCAATATGAAATAAAAAAAATGTTTTTGCATGAAAGGTAAAACATGCTAGATTTCTATTCTTGTAGGTGTAGACTAAAAACTTTGGTTAGTTTCTTGGATATCTCTTTAAACTTTAGTTCTATATTACGATATTAACTAATATGTGTGAAGTAAATTTCTAAATATTCACATGACCAATATTGAGTATCTCTTAAAAAAATTTCTTAATAATAAAATTAATAAATACTAGTGGGCTCTACCTCCTGCGTGCTTCGAACGACAGCCCCGTACATCAATCATTCATTTTGAGACATGACGTATGTAATATACCTAGCACTTGCCTTATTTTCTATGAACTTGATAATTCTAAGGTCCGTCCAGACCGACTTTAAAATACCCTGCACCAACAGCTCAGACTGTTTTTTAGGGTATCTTCTAGGCGCTAACATTTTTTAATTTTTGGCTAGAACTTTCGAAGTTCTATTTCATTTTTATAAAACTTGCACGGATGGATAATAAAAGAAGTAATGTACATATATGGAGAGTTTTGACTTGCTATATAGATATGAGAGGAGTTAAAGGAAATAATCATCATCAATCATCATATATAATAGATACGTAGAAGAAGAACGTTTATATTTTGGTATACATACACATTTTGTGATAGTTTTCTAAATAGCTTGATTTAAGATTTCGTATGATTTTAAAAATTTTTTGTCGGCATCCTACTTTTAGTAAAAATTTGGATCGAGGCAAGATATCAAAATAAATACTTGATCTTTTGTGACTATAGCTCTTTCGAAAAAAGATTTCGAAATAGCTTCATTTAAGTACAGTTTATCAGAGAGGGTGCCTAAAAAGTCAACTTTCGTAGCTTTTTAAGTTTTCGTACGATTTTGAAAATTTTTGTCGGCGTCCTACTACAACTAAAAACTTTGATCGAGGCAGGATATCAAAATAAATACTTGTTCTGCGTATACACAATGCGCATCTTTTGGAAAAATTTTTACTCTTGAGATCCTTTTGTTCATACGTTATTTTTCCTTTGTCACTTCGCTACAGGGTATAAAAATAGTTTTTTGTTTCGATAAATTATCGCATCGATATTTTAAAGACACATCTCTGCCATTTTTATACTCAATTTTAAATTTAAATAACCTTTAAAGAATTTTCCCGCAGTTGCATGCAAAAATGTTTTGACATGATGCAAAATTTAAGCAATGCATAAAAGTATCTAGAAGGCCATAACTCACACATATACATACTAGCTCACAAAACACACACCCACACACACCCACATACCCATATATTTACGCATATACATACATCCGTTGCGGCGGCGTCTAACATGCCGGATATCAAACCAAAAAACGCGAAATAAAAATTTCCATGAAAAATATGTGAAAATGCAGAAAAATGCCATTGGATGTTGTCGACCAAGTGCCGCAAAAAAAAAAAAAGAGTACGACAGATTGAATTACCTACCTGTGTGTGTGTGTGTTTGTGTGTATGTGCCACCTGACTATTGCTCCTGGTGCACCTAGGAGAGAAGCTGGTTGGCTGGCCAGCCCAGCCGTCTGTGGCACGCTTGGCTGGATCTCTGATGCTTGCTGTGCCCACCAAATGCGCCGATACGGCTTGGTAATTGCATTATGCAACTATTGCCATATTAAGTTTTGTTGTACTCACAGTTAGTTGGGCACACTGTGCACCCTTACCCACTGCGCACTAGTGACTCCATGCAGCCGGAAATGGATTTTGGCCAGCAAGCTATACCTCATCATACCCTTTCCCAAGTCTATAGGTATGTTTGTAGAGTGTTAAAACGCTGGCCACAGATTTTGTGTATAAAAAAAGAGCATTTGGTGCATACCAAAAAATAAAACCAAGTGGAACGAGTTTTTTATGGTACTTTGGCGAAAATTGAAATAAAATTCCAGATGGCGAAGGTGGCCAAAAAACATTTGCACATATGGTTAACTATTTTGGTTGTGAAAACTTTAAAGAGTTTTAGTTTAAAATTTAGAATTGTTGAGAATTGGTTGCTGGGAAATCAAATGGGCGGAACCTGCTGATTCTATTGGAGAAATTGGTTTATGTTGCTGCGCTCTGAGTTGATTGAGTTGAGTAAGGAAAGGATTTCGGGCATTTAGGTTTTTGAAGTTACTTTGAAAAAAATACTAGTTTTAAATTTCAAAATAAATGTTAACAAAAAAATCGGCGGGTAATTATGTTTATTTGAGGTTAGTTGTGAACGACCTGAGTGATAATTTAGAAAGTAAAATGAGTGACAGTATATCGATGACAAGGTTGGCAGTTAGTTCACGGCGTTGAGGGTTGCCAGACGAATCTCCACCTGTACTTAATTTACATTTTTTGTTCAGATCAGATAGAAGATTTCCGTTTTTATATTGAAAACAAATTTTTTTTCCAAACTTCAACGTTCATCGGATTATTGTTTAGTAGAAAAATCTTAATTTAAAAATTTATTAAAAAAATTCATTAAAAAGTGAATGCTCTAAATTATGAACTGGGGGGGATTAGATGGCATATGTTAATTCTGAACGGATAAGAATCCAGGGATCCCAACTCTTTTTATTGTAAAAGTAAAAGCCAAGAGATATGATCATTTTTTTTTTTAAATCTAAAAAAAAATTATAAAATAAAGGTATAACGAACATTAAAGGTGTCAAAAAAATTATATGCAATAAAAAGTATGATGTGCTAAGTAAAAGTAAAAATATATTATATATAATAGAAAAAAATAAAATTTAAAACTAAAAAAAATTATATGCTTAAAAAAAAATTTATTGTTAAGAGAAATTAAAAAAAAAAATAGTGTTTGGCCACGAGACGCCTCTTAGAAACGAATTTCATTCAAAAACAAAATTATTTACAAAATAATGAGGAAAAAATATAAAAATAAAAGAAAAATAAAAAAAAAAAATGTGTATACACCAAATAATAAAAAAAAGGAAGCAAATGTATCTCGTTTAAGAATCTAAGGATTTATATCTTTTATATGCTTTTTTAAAATTTTTTGGGTATTTTGAGAGGTATCTTAAAACTTATTTCCAAAACAGACCACTTTTAAATTCCACCAGTTTGTTTTTTTCGCATTTTTGATAGAGTCGTTTGCGTCGTTTTTTCCGGAAATTTTTTTGCAATAAAATTCCGACTATATCTAACTTTATGTATAGTATAATGTGACGTTACTTTAAATAATTAATTTTATATAGCTCTATAGTAAACGAAATAGTAGGTATCGAAAAAAGTTCCCAAAAAATAAATTTTACAAGAATAGGTTGCGAAGCATAAAAATAAGTCCTTTGATTTTTTAGGGTCCACCTGGATAAGGTACTCAAAACTGCCACAACAATTTTTAAAAACTAATGAATGATGTAGGTCAAAAAAAATATTTCGTTGAATTTCAATTTTTAAATTTAACGCATTTTGCTTTAATTTAAAAAAACGTGTTTTTCTTTATTGTCATTGTTCTTATTTCGTTACGTGACGATATTTCTACCTTTTAGTGGTAGTAGGTTGCTCTTAGTAATTTCTTTTTTAATTGGAAAAAAATGTAACGTGTGTTTTAAAATACCGGGAGCGACGAATCCGAGGTCCGAAAACGGTGAACCCGAGGTTTCTGAAATAATAATAATAATTTTGAACAATGTGCATTCGAACCGGGTTCCAAAAAGATACGTCAAGATTTTGAGATAACACCAAAATATCTCATTAAATTGTATTTTACTATGTTATGTTAGAACCATGACATGCTGAAGTTTTGGGAATCTCGGCTCGGATTGAGCGACCTCAAGAAGGTATAGAAGCCGTAGTTTGATCTTTAAACTCGGATATCTTTTTTTTTTAACACAGCATCAAAAAAACTCAACCAATTTATTTTTCGAGACTAGTTATCCGGCCATTTTTTTTTCTTTTGAATACGTTTTTGGGATCGCTGAATCCAAATTCGATGTAAAACAACCCAACATGTCCAAAATAACGGCTTGTATAGAGTTTTTTTAAAGTTATTTCAGAATCATTCATTCGAATTAAATTTATTTCAAATCTTTAGCTCGCCACAAACCATCTCTGAATGTATGTGCCTTATAGCTGCCAGCGTTGCTTACTTCACGCAATGGCTCAGTTATTTTTACGTTGTACTATTTTTACATAATACTTCCTCTAATACTTTAAAACAATTATTTATATTTTTGGCCATATCCTGTACACACACCTCCATTCAACACATGCCCATAAAGTACCACCAACTTATGGCCATTAAACACAGCCCATTTTGTTCATAACAATATTCTAACTTAAATAAATTTCTCGGCCCACTTCAAAAACTGTCGCAATTCCCGCAACACTATCACACCCAAACCCACTCATGCACCCATACTAAGCTATAGACACACGCACACGACCGCACGGACCGGACCCCAAAGAGCGCTCTCCAACCATACGGACCAACCCATTTAACATTGCGCGACACATTTGTTGGCCTGGTCATAATGTTTAATTTAATACTGCCATGTTGCCACATTACCAGCAGAGACCTAATACCCGCCTTAAGCCTGCCTGCCGCCTCTGTCCATTGCCTGCCAACTAATAATAATAATTTTCATAATTTCTTTACCACCTTTTTCAGCCGCTCTAGAAATAAACTCCAATTTAACCCTTATGCTAATCCGTGTTATTTCTTTCCTCCTTTCTTTTTTTTTATGGACTTAGGTTGCTGTTTTGTGACTTTTTACACGCGCCGCGCTGCCTTAAAAGCCCAGGATGCCCTTCATAATGTGAAAACGCTGAATGGGGTAAGTGTTGCAAAATGTTTATAATTTAACATAATTTCGGACATTTATGGTCTCTTGATAAGTGTGATTATATTATTATATTTTTTAAGTGTCGACTTTAATGCTGTCCCAAATTTTTCTTTTCTGGGGTTTGGATGGAATAATTTACACGCCAGCAGAAAAACCAGAGAAGAAACAAATTTGGTTGTCTGGCGTAATAAAGTAGTCTTGCACGGTATTATAATTTTTACGGGGCTAAATCCGAATCCGAGTTCGAAAAAAAAAACACTCGTTCTAAGATGGTTTGACATTGTGGAGGTTTTTTTGTTTTTTAAATTAATCGAATGTATCCAGAGAATTTTAGAGAATTTAAAAATATTAAAAAATTATTTGTTTGGGAATTGTGTGTTGCCAAATTCGAATATTTTGAAAGCTAAAGATAAAAAGAAAGAAAAGCTCGAAAAGTTATTTTTTTAAGAATTGCGCATTTTTAGAAACATAGCTCGAAAGCTAAATATGAAATAGATCTGGATACGACTTTGAAATTTTATAGAATTTGAAGATATCGAAAAGTTATTTGTTTGGAAATTGTGTATTGCCAAATTCGAATATTTTCAAAGCGAAAGATAAAAAGAAAAAATATCGAAAAGTTATTTGTTTGGGAACTGCGCATTTTCAAAAACATATCTCGAAAGCTAAATATGAAATAGATCTAGAGACAACGAATTTTATAGAATTTAAAGATATCGAAAATTTTTTTTTCGAAATTGTTCAACGTCAAATTCGTATATATCCATTTTCGATTCACCGAAATTTGTATAGAAATTAAAAATATGGAAAAAATATCAAATAAAAAAATATGAAAATAGATATAGATCCGTCGAATTTGAAATTTTGCAGAACTTAAATATATCGGAAAATAATTTGTTTGAAAATTCACTTATCTCGAAAGCTAAGGAAAAGGGATTATATTAGGTTCAAAGACTTTAAAATTTTAGAGAATTTAAAATCGAAGAAAAAGATTTGGCTTAAAAATTATGAATTTTCAATTCGAAAGCTAAAGAAAAACGATGGACTACTTTTTAATTGAATTTGAAAAATCGAGAATTAATTGGTTTGTACTTTTTAATAGAATTTAAAACGTCTAAAATTAATTTATTTCGAAATAACTCATGAAAATAACAATTATCGCTAATTATATTGGGGGCGGACCCGAAACCCCGTTGATCCGCCACTGGTTCCATTTATTTTTACCGATCCGATTATCCGATTATTTTAGTAATATTAATAGAAAATTCGAATTTTTCATTAAGGCACATACGCATATGAAGATAGTCTAATTTTTTTCTGTAAAGTCGTGAGTTTTTTCGATTGTAAAGGCTCAACTTCATATAAAAAAAAAAAAATCCCATTTGGGATATCCCATTAAAATCCCATTAAAATCAACAGAGAATTCGAATTTTTCATTAAGAATTGTCATTCCGTGCGAAATTTTGGAACTGCGTATGGGCCTTTACAATCGAAAGCAACTCACGACTTTAAAGAAAAAAATTAGACTATCTTTTGAAATATTTTGATGTACCTATCTATCAAATCAAGATATTATATACAAGGGATATGATGACGTTGCTCCTCTGGTCAATCTACTTTTATTTAATTTTGTCATGTTTATGTCTTTATATTTACGAAAAACTCATAAATTTGACTGCTACGAAAGAGTTTTCTGCTGTTCTAGCAAAAAAAAAAGAAAAACATGTGACGTCACATTTATTAAACGTTCATACGTATAGCCTAATCATGCAACTCTGCAGTAGTATTAGCAACAACAGTAAAAACGATAACAACGATAGCGATAACCAGGCAGCATGAAGCTCTGCATTGTGTGCGCTGGTTTCATTATGGTTAACTGACTGCGTGACTGACAGATTGACTGGCGTGTTGACTGACAAAGTCATGACACAGCGAAAAATGCGCGTAGCCTGGAAAATGGGAAAATATTTTATGCTGTTGCTATTTTCGCCGCTATTTTCCAATATAGAGTTTTTTTTTCTTTACACTACTATTTTATTTTATCTCGGTCTCTATGCCGCTGACTATGAAATGCAAGTAATTTCAAAAGTTTAGCTGGCAGCTTAAAAGTATGCTTAAGAAAGGAAGAGAAGCGGGGGTTTTTCCAAAAAAAAATAAAAATAAAACATGACACAGACAAGGAAAATTGTTAGCACAAGACTAGCGCCAAAGTTTGGCGGCGAAACAACAAACCACAAGGCACAAAAATGTCAATTTGCACTTTGGAGAACAACGAAATGAAAATCAAAATAAAGGACAATAAAAAGAGGGATAACTTTGGTGTGACGATTTTTTAATACACTGTAAAAGGAAGTTGAACTAAAAGCGATGACTTTAAACGATATATATTGGTTAGTTTTTATCGAATATTTTTATAGATTTGGTAAATTCATATCGAAGAATTATTTGATATTTTTAAACAGTGGTAAAATATTTATATTTTTTTTAATATTATTAATTGGTAAATTCTTATCGAATAATTCTATAAATTTACATAATGGTGAAAAACATAAAATTATTTTTTACATTTCAAATAATTTTATTCAATGGGTAAAATTCTTAGCAAATATAAAAAAAAAATTTTCACATTGTAAACATTTTTATAGAATTTTATCGAATAAATCGATATTTTAGATAGTGGTCAAAATTATATTTTTGATGCTGAAAATGTTTTTACTTAATTGGTTATTTTATATCGAATAACTTAATATTTTCACATTGCTGTAAAAAAATTAATAGTTATAATTTAATTCGTTGTTTTCTATCGATAATTCGATATCAAATAAATTTATACTATTTCTATAAAAATATTCAGACTCTTTAATGATTGTCCATTTAGTATAAAGTATTTATTTTTTTCAAAGCGTGATTGAGGTGATATGTGCAAGAACTTTAACTAGTACCATGATGCAAGATTGTATTTCGATATCGATTTGTTGCAACATTCACCCACAGCTTAGAAGCAAAAATCATTATAAGGGCTAGTTTAGAAAAAGAAGTTGTGAATGTTTGAGACCCAACGTTGTCTTCATGAACTACGGACCGGATTTAAATTTGATTGATAGATGTGGACGAGGAGCCAAAGGTGAAGAGTTAGGTTTCAAACCTGTTAAGGTCCATTGTTACTGGCTGTGATCGATTTAAAAGTATTCCTGGACTGGCTCTTTATCACTTTGGTTCAATGACTGCTATCATATTGCATGTCACATAATTCAATATCTTATATAGAGTTTTTTACTCAAATAATTAGATAGTTTAGATCGAATATTTTTAAATCGAATAATTCGATATTTTATATCGAATGATTTTAATCGAATGATTCGATATTTTATATCGAATATTTTTAAATCGAATAATTTCATATTTTCACATAGTGGTAGAAAGCATGTATTTTTAATATTCTATGGAAAATACATAAAAAGTACCCTGTAGAAAAAAAGACAATACACCTACGTCCTTCACTCAAGAGTCGTAGGCATATCTAATCCCCTTTCGCCCAAGAGAATTCTGCGCCTAAGTTGAAAAAAAATATTGAAAATATTTTACAATCGTCGTTTTGAAATTATGAAACAGTCACGACTTTTTAATACTTTGCATCTTCTTCTTCTTTGCTTCACAGTCCGGGGTGGACTATAGCTTCATTAACAATCTTCCTCCGGTTCACTCTATCTCTCGCTTCATCTTTCCAATTGTGAATGTTTATCGTCTTCAAATCTGCTTCGACGTCATCAAGCCATCCCCTTCGCGGTCGGCCTCTTTTTCTTCTTCCTAGAGTAAACACCTTGTTTTGAAAATACTTTGCATCTACTTTCTGAAAAAAAGTTATTATCTACGTCAATTTTGTAGTCAATCCTTAAAGCTTGTGGCGTATTCAAAGAAAAGCTTTTAAATGCGTAGGTTAGGGATTGTCTTAAGAAAAAGTGAAAGTTTGATTGTTGATTAGGCTCACATTTTTGCAACATAGTATTCCTTGAGACAAATTTTGAGGTGTGACTTTTTTATTGTGCTCATAAATTTTTCCGTGAAGGGGCAGGGAATTCGCGCATCAGCATATCTAGGGGATAACATAAAAAATAATACAAAATCATTAGACTATAGTAACTAACTGGAGTCAATCCGCCAAAATCGAAATCTTCAGCAATTATATTCAACTGTTAAAATCAATCCGCTCCCAGAAAATTGTTAAACAAAGATAACCCATCTTTTGGTTAAATTAATTGTGCTCTTAATTATTCAGCCCGATGTATTTTATTTGCCGTAAATGACTACAGTGTATCTCAGTACCCGGAGTAACCTTATCTGTGGCTACTCTTTCTGTGGTTGAAAAATGTAGCTTTAATATCTTCTAAAAATTGCATACTTAATGACATCGTTTATAGTATATGCTTTCCTAGGGTATAACAACAAAAAATTGTCAGCAAAATTTAAAGCAGTAGCAATTTAGATGGTTTTAGTGTTAGACACTGGCATAGAATGAAAAAGTGTGAGAACTATAGTGCAGGGGGTATGCAAACTTTTGGGATTTGCCAAGAGCACGTAACAAGGAGCGAAGACAACGCGCGTCAGCAATTTCCAATCTGCCCTACTATTTTTTTTGCATTTTTTTTTTTGCGCTAGAACACCATATACACATAAGTATGAATATTATTTGAATGTCTAGAGTGAGATAGTTTTAGCAGTGACAGAGATAGAGAGCGACATGACATGACGACAATGCTTACGTCATCACGTTATCAGCGTCGACATCGAGAGAGAGAGACTTCCTCCCCGTTGCTGGTGTGTTGCATGCAACTGACATAATTTGCATGTCGTGGTCGCAAAATGGCAGAATATGTGCAGCAGCTCTGATATTTATTTATTTTCATAGTATGTATATGCTATATGGTTTTTTGGATGTAGTTTATGCGTTTGACATGTTTTATATTTTGACTGCTAAAATTGACAGGAAATGACTTTGTAAGCTTGTAATTGATTTATCTAACTTAAATTTAGATATAAGCTGCAACTATTTCCATAAAAATAAAGTGAAACCTTAATTGCTTGGCAATATATCAACCAATTAGCCAGTCAGCTACTCAACTCTAGTCCTGTGACTGGGTTTGACTAGTAATTGCTACTTCCTGCATATAAATAAATTGGCAAAATACAAAACGAGCTCTCTCTCTCTCTCTCTGAAAGAGGGCGAAAACGCGCACACATGCAATGAGAAAAGCTAGCTAGCTCAGGTTGACTGCAATTTGTTAAAAGTCGCCTCGCGTGTATTATTTACGAGAGCTAAAAACAGCAGGATGTAGGACGAAGGACTCGCAAAACGGCTATGCCAACTGTACGACGACAAGAACGACAAGCAGGCTGGCTGGCTGTGCCTTATAACGAACATTTCCGTCGTTGCCAATAAATCACGCGCCATTAGCCTTCAGCATAGAGTAGCAAAGCAAGCAAAAGAGGAAAGAACTGTTGTAGTAGTTGGGATTAGACGACTAGATGGTACTCTCTGCTGCTTAACAGAAAAAAGTAAAGTCTTTAAAATGGAAGTAGTGGCTGTTCCATCCGTACAAGATGAATAATTCAAAGGAATAAAAGTCTATCGTTCAACGGAAGCGTTCTAGGACATGGAGTCTCATTAATAGAGTTATCTATATATACTCATATGCGAATTAATTGTGGGGTAGAGTTGCTATTGCAGCTCGGAAGAATAGCTAAATTATATTTCATGAATAGCTTTGAGCTTCTGGACAGAAATCCAGCGTACAGTGTCCCATAACTATACATGAATCCTTAAAAGAGAGCAAACAACAACAGTTTGATAGGAAGACTAAGAGACCTTTTTAATTCGTTCCTAACTACTAAACGAGCTCTTTATAAGCAATAGAGCTCGAACATATTGAAGCAGCTCTAGCTCAGCGATTGCCAACCGTCACACGCTAGTGCCGAGCGCAATCGGCTGCTCACGCAGACACAGCTGAACGCATGCCGATGTCACAGCCTGCTACTTGCTGAGAGAGAAAAATAAGCTCAGTCATCGACATGCTTTCATCAAAGTATGTTCGCATTTTTGGACGCTCTCTCGCTGATGAACCCTCCTCTAGATCATGAAGGAGGCCCTACGTGAAAACTTTGAGCAAGGCAGCATCGGTTACAAGTTGATTCTGAACGTCGTACAGTCGGCACACATTTAAAAAAAATGGACATTGATCGCTGTATAAAAGTAAGGTGTTCATATGGCTCATTGGTAACTCCCAAGACAATCAGTCAATGCTCCTCATTTGGCTCATTAGTCGCGCCTACTTCTTTAGATATTTGACGCAACCCCAAGACAGTCAGTTGATGCTCCACATATGGCTCATTCTTCTTCTTCTTTTTTCATTTCTTTAATTCCTGGAGGAGCATAGGGCCTCTGTAAAGCATCTACATCGTATTCGGTAGATTTGTACGATTGGGATGTGTTACTATGGTTTCAGCTGAATAGCCATTAGTTGAGCATAAATTTGGCACCCCCAAAATCCGTGTGCCAGCCGCCGAAGTGGGGGGATTAACCGCAACGCGGGTTCCCCTTGGGGTATACATTTCCGTAGCGTTGTAATTCATGTTACTTTTTTTTTTTTGTGTGAGGAATCCTGCGTTTGTTACAGGCACAAGGCAGGTGCTTAGAACGACTCACTGCCCGGGAAACGAATAAGCTCTTTGACCATTTGGTATGATTCTTCCGCTGCCATCCCTATTGTTACCGTCCCAACATAACGGCACAGATCCACTGCATAGTCCAAGAACTTGAATATGTCAAATTGGCCCACGCAGCTACCCTTCAACAACTTTGGCCCTTGAGTTGACACTGTTACCAGGCTGGGCACGAGAATCCAAATGTGAAGAGTTAGGTTTCAAACGAGAACCAGGTTCCTTCGGCGACTACGTGGTCCCAACTGCCTCAGAAATAAGGTGCTATCTCTGTCTACCGCCCAACGCCCTCATATGGCTCATTGGGCGCGCCTATTTCTTCACATATTTGAAGTAACTCCCAAGACAATCGGTTAATGCTCCAGATATGGCTCATTAGGCGCGCCTATTCCGTCAGTTATTTGAGGCAACCCCCAAGACAATCAGTCAATGCCTTCTGCTGAAGGTCTAACAGATGTCCCATATTATCATTACTTTCTGGATAATATCGCTGACATTCGAGAGAATGTTTAACCTAACCCATAGCTCAAGGTACTCCTATGTTGCAAAAATCTGCAAAAAGTCGATGCGCGCTTTTAACCCATTTTCCAGCTAAAGAGTATATAGTGGATACCAGCCAGGAGAGGAGTCTGTGTAGGGAACTTAAGGTTGACCTCGTCTTGCGTCACGTTTGCGGCGCTTTAAGCTTGTTTTAATTAGAAGACGTTGTGCGAGAATTACATTTAGCAAGCCTGGCAAAGAAAAATGCCAACAGTGTGGCCAAAGCAATGCAAACGCATATTTTAGGATTTTCATAAGCGCCGCCTAGCTAACTTGGCTCTGACGTTTTGCTACCAGGTTGAGTTGGGTTGGGTTGGTTAAGTTCCTAGCGCTTCCAGCCTTCCCTCCTGTGGCGTTTAAATGTTGCCTTAATAAATGTGTTTGGCTTTTGTCGAGGATTTGCCAACACTGCCAAAAGCTCTGCTTGCCTTGCACTAAATACATAGTATGTATATATATTTTTGGTGGAACTCCAGTTTTAGTTGGTCTGCATTCATTCATTATGCAGCTTAAGCGTCGTAATGGACGCCATACAAAACAAGTAACGCCGTGCCAAAGAAAAAAAAAAAAAAAGGGTCAACATTGCAGGCCTTTTTTTTTTTTGTTGGCCTTGTCTTGCTGTGTTTTGGTAAATTTTCCCATAAAATTCGCGCAGTTTTGTTGGGGAAAAGCTGGAAATTAATCGCTGACTGCGCTGCGCTTGCAATATTTCAAATGTGATTAAGAGTGAAAATGAAGTTGCGCCCCTTTTTTTGTTGTTGTTGTTGTTGTTGTGCTACAAATTGCTGCAACTAAGCAAAGTCATTTGTTGTTACAAATAGTTTAACGCTTCTCTTTTCTTTTCACTCTCTTGCAGATGTATCATCCAATACAAATGAAACCCGCCGATAGTGAGAATCGTAATGGTAAGTCTTATGAATAAACGCTTATAATTTGCATAAAAGTTTCTAAGCAAATATATTTTTAAAGCCCGCTAAAATATGCAACAAAGTGCTTAACCAAGCGCATAAATTGTTGGGCAAAAGTGTAGTATAAAAGAGATGAATGTTAATACGCTTGGTTAGGCACACAGTTACGCACAGATACACGTAAATGAACTAATACAAACTGACGCATAACACAGATACGTTGAGTCTGCAGTACCTTGAACTAGTCAGTGCACTGATGAAGCGTTCCAGGGTCGAAAAAAATTAAAAAACTTCTGTTTGAAAGATTGTTCTTTAACATATCTCAAATTTATCTGCAACCCCGATTTGTGGAGGATACTCTCTAGCAACTTTATATCTGCATACCTCTAAACTCAGTTACCCTTATCCGAGCCATATATGCTGGGACTGGTTTTACAACTTGGCTGCTTATCGATAAATAATCGATTGGTACAACCTGCTCGATAACAGCTAAATTTTAGAAGAATTTAAGTACAAATTACGGATAATTGACACTGCTTTACATAAATAGCTAACTACAAAGACAAACTGAGGATCGAAAATAATAAGGTGGTGTCATTCAAACGCTCACTTTTTTTTTTTGTTCCTTATAAGTATACCCTGATCGCAGTGCAAAACAGGCTGTCAACGAGTAAGGTTGGTTGAGCACAATCACTTTTTGAGCACTTTTTCTCGGTATTTTTTTAGTATTATTGTTGTAGCAAAGTTTCCAGGGCTTGTAAGTTGCCTAACCTGGTCGAATTTGATGTTCCAGCAACGAAAATACAAACCTTTCCTTTATATATTTTTAAGACCAACATTTTTATAAATTCACAGTTTTTTATAAGCCATTTAATAAATTACCAGCCTGAAGGCCTATGTTGTATATATATTATGGTATGGCAACTTACAAGCCTTTCCCATATACATTTTTTTAGTAGGTCTCACAAAATTCAACAAATATAGGGTGGGCCATCTGTTGGTTTGTTTGTTGATTGCATTTTATTCGTATAATTTCCAACGAAATTGGGCAAATGTATATACCAAATGCAAGTTTGAAACTAATTATTTATGTATGAAAAATACAGGCCCGTATGCGAACATCGATGACTTTTTTTTTGGACGAAAACTCATCTGGCAACTTTTGCTGTAGTAGTTACAAATTTTCTGGACTATCTATTTTGTTTATAAAAAATGTAACTAACATTTTTTTTAGTATTGGCTTTTTTTTGGTTTAATCTTTCAAAAGAGATAATCTTGGCTTCACAATTTTTTGATTAGGCTTCGGTCCACACGGTCCAGGCACTGTGAAAAAAAAAAAATTCGCGCTCTAAAACGAGCGAAAAAAAAAATAATTTACAAACCCGTGTGCGAAAGCTTTCGCAATAGAAAAAATTTTGTTCTGCCACTCACATGCTGCATACATAAAGGAACAGCTTTTAGTATGTACAACACCACCTTATAATATTTCATCATGCCTCCTACCGCATTCATTTGTGATCATTGTGTCCATGAATGACACATGTTGGGTATTGAACGACTGTCTAATTATAGTGCAGCCGAGGGAATCGATCCCCACCATCCAACTACTAAGCGACACAAATTTACGTACTAAAGGGTATATCCAGTGCAGCTCACACTCACAAACCCACACACAAACACACACATACTTACATTATGCGCACCGCTAAATTGCGTGCAATATGGTGTCAGCCGAAAAGTATGCTATAGTTTGACAGTTTATTGGCAGCTTTTAAAGCATTTTCATGTAGGTTGTTTTTTTTTTGTTTTTTGGTTTTTTTTTGCTGCACTGTCGGTCACTTTGCAGTTAATTAAAAACCATCAATTATGTGCAGTCAGTGTAGTCTCTTCGTCCGCATGTTGAAAATTGTTTAACAGTACTGCTCGCTCTTTTCGCTTGCGGAGGACAGGAGAGAAGTTGCGAGTGATGGCGCGTCGGCGTTTACGAAAAAGTTTGCAAAAATTTTAATTTATGTTAATTTGTGCAGCTGACTTTGCCAGCAGCGCCCACTCTCTTGCTCTCTTATATATGCATATATATCTCTTTTTTTTTTTACGCCCCCCTCTCTCGGAACATGCGTGAGTTGTGCGGCTTCTTTTAATTATACCCATGATATTAATCTGCTTAAGTGACCACAAAAATGTTGACTTCCGCCCACACTCTCGCACTTACACACTCACACACACACACAGCATGAGTGCAGCGCTGCCATTTTTTAATTGGCGACCTCTAGCGGCGTTTATTTTTAACAAGTATACATAACATAGCCATTTCCCGTTGGCCCCTTAGCAACGTTTTAATGAAGTGAGTTGAGCATTTTTTGTCTTATACTCTTTCGCTAGGGTATTATAGAATTATCAAGCAGTTTGTAATGCATTAATAGACACAGTTCCGTTTATGAGCTTACTAAAATGTCTTAAAATTTAATGTATTTATTAATATTGAAGTTTCATTTAACATTTTTTAGTATTGGGTAACATTATTTAGAATTACCTTATTTCTTTAAAAATTTAAGCAAATTTAATTAAAGATTTTTTCATAGTTTTAAAAAATTTTGTGAAATTTATTTCGACCAATTTTTACAATTTTTTATTTGTATACAAGAAAAAACTAAGCAGTTATTTCTAAGTATAAAAATTGTTCACATAAAATTAGAGCATTTGATATTCTGCACTGCAAAAGTTTACCAAATTTTTTTCTACGCTTTTTCTCATTTTTGGCTTTTCTGAGGAAGTTCAAAAAAGAAGAAACTTACTGCCGTACTTGCTGCGCATGTAATTACGCTTGTACAACATAGCGTATGCGTAACAATTTGTCCAACTAATTGGCCAGTGCATGAAAATGTTGATAGTAGTTTGCTTTTGTATAGTTGGCTTTTGTTGCTAAGCAGCTTAAAAGTCATTTTTATGCAGCTGAAAGCAAAGAAGCCAAGAGAGCGCATTTTTTTTTTGGCTTTATTTATTTATAAATTTCAATTTTAGATAAGCAGCTCTGGCAGCAACAGTAACGCCCACAAATAACAGCATTGCGCCTAAAATTATGCAATGCCGTAGACAAAATTCAATACATTGGATAAACTACAAACTGCCAAATGCAACAAACAACTTTGCCGCATTATGGTAACAAAATCGAATACATCGAAATTGAATCAGTCGCGCAGTGGCGACTGTGGCATACACTGCAGCAACAAGTGTTTATTTATATACCAGCGTAGTTTTCTATTGAGATGTTGAAAAATTAGATCATTATTAGACTCGCATAAATTTGTATAACATATTTTCTGGCTCATAGCTTTTTAATTTCTCAACCGATAAGTTTTTATTGCAGCTGCAGACAAGGTTCAAAATTTTTACATTATTGACTTTTTTCTTTAAGTTTTTATACGATGGTCGCGTAGCCAGATTTTGGCCAAAAGTTCCCCAGAAGAAAGTCAAAATTTGGACAAAATGACAATTTATTATGATTTTACACATATTATGGTATCCTGTGCAAAAAAAATTATTAAATTATACTTAGTGGTTTTGAAGTTATTAGCCATCAAAGTTGATATTTTGTATTTTATGAGCTTTGTACTAAAATGTAAAAAAATGTACAATTTGAAAATTTTATATTATACTTACAAAGATGCATATCAAAAAATGTAAAAATTATCAATTTTGACAAAAAAAACGTAAAAATTTCAATATGAATTTTTGAAATTTGTTATTCGAAAATTAAAAGAGCATGCCAAAAAAATTAGAAATTTTAAAAACCAGATTGATTTGTGGTGTCGTCTTTTTGTAATTGGCTTGGAAAGCTGAAACTGTTTGGGGCTATAAATCCAAAACCATTCAATATTTTGGGTCTAGGCTATTTTTTCAATGTATGTGGAGCTCATCTACCTCTGTGTGAAATATGGTCCAATTCCAATTAAAACTTTTTTTTTTTTTTAATTAAGTTAAAAATTTGTTGTTTTTTTTTTTAAATTTTTTCCAATTTTGGTCTAGATTATCTATATCTTAAAAAAATATGAGGAGGCTCAAACTTCCCAGAAAAATAGTTCAATCCTTTACGAACACGTGTGTAAAATTTCATCACTCTAAAAAAATTATTATGGAAATGCCAGATTTTTGGCCAAAATATGACAATGGGCCCACAGTGCGATGTATTAATCTGAACATGGATTCCTATTTCGCAGCTGTTGACATATTCTCAATTCGTTAAATTGGACAAAGCCGCTATGAATTATGAAAGCAGCAAGTAATGTGAGAAATTCTCTTAAGAGAGAGCTAACTTGCTTCGAAAATCTTCTTAAGGATAATTTTCAACTTTTGTCAAAACTAGTTTGGTTCATTTAGTCCCGAAGTCGTTAATTCTTGTACAGGGAACCTATACTCTCCTTGACGCTATATTTACAGTGTATACAAACTCAGTCTGAAATCGCAATTCAATAACGCCAAAGCCAAAAAAAAACTACAAGAGCCTTCTAGTACAGTGTACGCCCAAATGTATGCTATAGAGCGTTTGATTTCGTGCCTTGGCACTTTAAACTAAACAAGGACAACAGCTAGACATAACACACAGATACACATGTACTCACACATTTATATACACACACACACACAACAGAAACTTGCAATAAGCATAAAAATAATATAAAAAAAAGTTTTCTTTGCCACAAAACTGCTCGTAATCGTGAGCTGTAGAATTTATGCCAAAAGCGGAAACGATATAATAGAAAAAGATGGCAGAAATATTTTTTTATATTGTCAGTACAGAAGAAGTAGTAGGGGGTGAAACAAATCGAAAATAAAAGACAGTGCAGCAGCAGGAGAAGTAGATGAAGATGAAGAAGAAGCAGAAGAGCCAGAAACAGAATCAGACGTAACAACAAACGGAAGGTGGCAATTTAATAAAATGCTTGAGTGAGTTGCTGAGTTTTGTTTCCTGCTGCTGTCACAAAATGTGTAGCATACTTTTAAGGGTTTATGTGTATCTTATATATTGTATATATGTATATTTTTGGCGTCAACATTAAGATTGGCTTTGTATCTTGAGTTGTTTGGTGATATTTGCCAAAGGATTTTGCATGCGTATAATGTATTTTAAAGCAGTTTTACTTTAATGCATGTCAGGAAACTTTTTCAACTCGGTTGAAGGCTTGGCTTAGGAGGCTGGCATATTTTTGGCAAAGATGTAATTTACTATGTCTCTAAGACTTTTTAAAAACTTGTTCGCTAATGCTGAAAGATACCTTAAAAAAATCTTAATGATCATATTGCTAGGTCTACGAAATCAAAAAAAGATTAATTTATTTAGCTTGCTACATCTTTTGTTCTAGAGTAGTCCAAACTCTAGTCTAGAAATTTTTGAGAGCAGAGCAAAATCTTGCTGTACTAAATAGTTTAAAACAGCGCTCACGCCTATTACCATTTATGCGCAATTTCAGCTCAATTAATTCTCAGGGTTGCATTTACCCTTAATACCCTCAAAAGCTTTTAAGAAAAAGGGTCGCGTCGCAATTCCTTTAGACCTCATAAAGTATACGTCAAATGTCAACTGCTTTGGACACTAAACTACACAACAATACATTTAGCAGGCTGTTAAATTTAATGGCGTTGACCCTGTGCTAAAAACCTTCTAAACAGACAGCGAATAGACATAAATACGTCAAGAATGAATAAAGCAAAAAGTAATGAGAGGGAAGTAAGAATGGCCAAATGCAGTAATAGAAAGCGATTTGCATTAAGGATAAGGGAGTATGTATACGCAAAGTGGCAAACGACAAAATGTGAAAAAATCAAAATGAATGCTAACGAAGACGAAGAAGAGATGCAGAGATAGAGCTGCAAAAAAACTGCAACTTGGTAATCAGAGCAATTTACATGCAAGCAAACTGAGAAGTCTCGGAAGAAAAAAGTTTCCAAAGTGTTGGAGGGTTGCAACCAAATTTTGGTTATTAAATTTGCAAATAATCTTGGAAATTTTTTTTTACATTGCATACTTAAGAGCGCAACTCGAACACCCACACACACACACACAAAGAGAAATAATACACACAGCCACACCAAAAAACTCTTGCCACAGACATGTAAACATTTTCATGTTTATTCCACACAATTTGCGAAATTTTCCAAGCAGTATGAGAAAGAGCGCAAAAAATGGCAAATGGATTGTATTTGCATTAGTCGAACAAGTCGCTGGAAGACTTGACTTGGAACGTATGAATTTTGCTGCGATTGGGGGGTAGGGTGCGGGTTTGGTTATTTGGTTCCACTAGCTGCATATGAAATCGATATGCAAATGTTGTGCTTGGCGTCAACAACAGCTACCAGGACGATGGCGATGACGATGACGACTTTTAAGGACTACGTACGAACATCATGATGATGATGATGAGGATGATAATAATGTTGTTGTTGTTGATGTTGATGATGATGATGCACGTATTGTTTGCTTGTAAACATGATAAAAATTCAAATTAGCCATTATGGCAAGCAGTATGTAGAAAGCACAAGAAGGCAGAGAGAAAGAGAGTAAGACAGCAACCAAGTGTATATTATTTTTTTTTTTCTTTTACTCTACTGAGTATATGAGTGTGAAGTATATGTGTGTGTTCTAAATTGTGTTGAAATGTAAAATGTGCTACAAATTACCGGAAGTATAAGAGTACTACAACAGAAAGAACCTTGAGAAGAAAATGGTGTGCATACAAAATTATATTTGCATTTTCATTCAGTTTGTTTGTTGTGTGGTAAAAATCAATAATCATATGAAAATTGTACCATAATAATATACCAAAAAGGTGAAAGTTAAGACAATAAGTAATCGTAGATTAAGGTGTTTTGTGTGTACGAAAAAGTATAGCAAAATGTCGTAATAAAAATGGTAATGTGGAACAAGACTGAATAATTAGAAGAAATTCATGAAAAGCTTTTAAACTTTTGTAAGGTATGAAAATAACTCGGCTTAAACTCAAATTAGAGACAATAGGTCTAAGGTTAAGTTATTGACTCTAGAAGAAATGAATGAATAAAGATGGGGTATGGAAAATTAAGGTTCTATTAAATGTTGCAAGTAACTTTTCGAAGTTTTAAGCCACTTAAAGGATTGTTTATAGAAATAGCATAAATTAATTATAGATAGAAAGAATTATAAAGAAGTGTCGTAGAATGTGAAGCTCTTAGGCCCCTTGGTCACAAACAACGTAACTAAGACAAAATGATCTGTACTCTCCATAATGGAAATTAAAAATATTTTTTTTTGCCCCGCAGTATGCATTACTTACAAAATTCCAATTACAATTCCGCTCAGTATTTTCACAGCTTCTGAGATTTTATTGTTCTTGATCGAATAGTCACAAAAGTAATTTGCAGTCTCAATTTTTTCAGAATTGCGCCGTTAATGGAATTTCATTTACGGCTTTTCAAGTTTTTACATACACTTTCAAAACAGTCTATTTTAACATTTTTTTTTCACTCGCAGCTTACCTTCAAAATGAGTATTGTGTTAAGAAAAAGTTATTTTTGAGCAATTTTTTGCCAAAAAGTTTTTGGAAATTTTTGTCAATTTCAAACTAAATGTCTCTCTAGACCAGGGGTGCCCAGGTCCATTGCTCATCTGGCTCTGTTGGTTTTTGTAATGTACCCAACTGTATATCACTCAATGCCAATGCAAATTACAAAAACAATTTCGCACGTTCTCTCTGTTACTCTCTTTGCTCTGTGATCTCGGGAGCATAAAAACAACCCTTGCGTATATTTGTTGTTGGCCCACTGATTTCACTGCAATTTTGTTGTTGTTTTTCGTTTGTGCTCTCTGAACTCTTGCACTTAAAAAAAGGGTATGGGATAGATCGCGGACACGAAATTGTTGTGCACCACGTGTAAAATATGAGTATTAAGGCATAGCTTGCAAAGAAAAAATAGTTACAACGAAAAACAAAACATTTATATGAGTATATACTATTTTTTTAAGTGTACATAATAACATGAAAAAACGGTTTGCTTTAGATGTGTTAGTGTTTTTCTTTCATATGTATTGGTGTTTGCTCTTCCATAAGCAGCCTTTGGACACCCCTGCTCTAGATTTTCATTCCGCAGCAGTAAAAAGAAAAACAAGCCAATAGACTTTCGGATACAGCCATTAGACCATGTTTCCCTTATGCTTTTGAAGTTTGTGAATAAACCTCAGTACGTCTAGGCTCTGACATAACCTCAAAAAATTCGACAACAATGGCGATGTGTCCCGCATGTTTTTGAGGTCGCTGAATTCAAATCCAAATAATCTCCAAAATAGTTATATATTTATTTATAACCGATAAGCGCATAAGGTTATAATCCAAGGTAAGCAGATACATCGCTACTCACTAAACATAACTTAGTTTGTGACAAACACCACCCCAGTAAAAATGTCTTTCAAGTCCTGTTGTCCGACTAGGTTTTTTTTATGTGTTTCTGGGGTCGCTGCATCTGAATCCGATATCCTAAGTTATCTTAATGCAAATGCTAACTTTGAATAGCCATAACTTTACGAAAAAATATTTGATCTCTTGAACTCTTAAATTAAAGCGTAACAGTGGTATTAAATGATGTAACTGGAGAGACAGACCACACAATTTTTTGCACCCTGTACATCCTGTACGTAACCTCAAAAGTAGCAAAAAACGCCGTTTTTCGGGTACATAACCTCAAATATTTAAAAATTGTGACGTGATGGTCCAATTCTGTCGCCGGATTCGGATTCTACGCAGCAAATTACTTCGAAAATTACACTTATCTTTCCAAAAACTAAACCATGTTGACCTGTGTAATTTGAAAAAAATGAAATTTACATTATAGCTTTAAAAATGACTGGAGCTTTCTAAATCCAAACCATGGTTTTGAAGTTTCTTTTTTTTGGAACCAAGAAGTGGAATTCGCAATCAGTGCAGTTTTACGCCTAGTAAAAATAATAATTTTTGGAACTTACATAGTATGTATGTATTTTAGTTTCATTGCCTGAAAATAAAAGATGTAAACTTAGGCAAGTATTAGGAATTTTGCGAAAAATTCTTTAGAAAATTCTGTTTTCTAGTCGTTTTGCAACTGAACCGATTTGGAATAGCTATTCAAACATGGTGTTTTACTAAAAAAAAATTTAGAAAGTATTGAATACTCAAAAAACCATTTGTATATTTTTACACACTTGAAACCTAAAGTTCTCCAAAATTTCAAGAATTAAGATTTTTATTTCAAGACATTTTTTTTTCTCAATTTTAAAATGTCTAGTATGTTCTTAGGAACAAGTGCTGTCAATAAAAAAATTATTAATTAATAGTAACTACATACTTATTTTTAAGAATGTTTAGACTTAACTGAGATTGAGAGTATTTTATTCCATTCCAGTATACTAATACCTCACTAGTTCTATTAAGGGGGAAAAAAAAACTATTGACTCTTTGAACACTCACACTCTTCAAATTTGCACTTCACACTTTAGAATCTAAAGTTTAGACTTTCACTCTCATATACTCGTTTTTTTTCCGTAAACTTTTCGAAATAAAAATTCTTTCCAACTTCAAACACACGTATGTACGTTCCAATGTGCAACACTGAACTTTGTCTATTAGTGGAAGGTGTTAAGTATCTCATTTAGCGCCAACCTTTAAAAGCGCAACAACACCAATAACAACAACAACAACAACAAAGCGCAATAAAATAGAGACGCAATAGTATATGGAAGAAGATACATGTGTTATACATAAAATTATTCAAAAGAGCTTCAACAACAACAACAAAAGTTGTAAATCAAGTTTTTTTTTGCCCGTCATCAGAATACCGCGTTTTTTGCCTCTCTCACTCTCTCTCTCTCTCTGGGGTATTACTTTTTTTGTTTTTTTAGCGATCTGCCAAGAAAAGAGCTGCTGGGTTTCGTTTAGTTGCAAGTACAACGTCAATCAGTCCGAAAGTCGAACTGCCAAGCTGCCGCGCTGCATTCAATGTGATTTATTTGTCGTTAAATGTGAAAAGATAAAATTGCATGGTGAAAATTCCAATTTTCCATTTCATTTTCAACTGAAAGAAGCAAAGAAGCAAAACAAAAAAAAAACGAAAACGAAATACTCGCGATATACAGTTCGCTGCTTACTCCAATTGTTTAAATACCAATTGTTGCAGTTGGTTGCAATATTTGTTGTTTTAAATTCGCGTGACGTTGCTTAATTAGTTGCCGGCAATGTGGCACGCCCCACCGCCCCTACGCCTATCGCCGCGCTGATTGATGTCAATTTATTTTTAGTGATTTGATTTTTGCAATACGATTTTTAAAGCCCCTAACTTGTGTGACCCGTGTGCGCCGCGTTGTTGTCATTAAATAGTAAAAATAACTAAGTAAAAAAAAAAGAGATACATCGATTTGGCTTGAAAATTAATTTAAATGCGAAACGCATGCCTATAAATGTGTGTACAATAAATACATCATTACAGGGTGCAGCAAATATATTTTGTAAGTTGGAAAATGTTTATTTTTTATGAAGATTTTTCATAATGGTTTTTTATGCAAATTAAACAGCAATTATGATTTTAGAATATTTTTTGAATGTAAGTGTTGATAATAACAATCAATTCCTTAAAAAAAAAAAAATGGTACTTTAAAAAAATTAAAAGAATACTGAGCGATCCAGCATATTTCTATGCTTCGTACTTTAAGGTACAAAGTGTATACATATTTTTTAATAAAAATCTTGGTAATAAAATTCATTTGTCTTCAAGATAAAATTATGACGCTTTAAAAAATCCAATCTAAACTTTTTGAGGGATTCAGAAGCATATATTTTTTAATAAAGATGTTGATAATAAAACATTTTTTTCTTAAAGAAAAAATTATGACCCTTTAAAAAAATCCAATCAATACTTTTTGAACGATTCCACATATTTCTATACCGCGTACTTTAAGATAAAAAGTGTATATTTATTAATAAAAATCTTGTTAATAAAATTAATTTCTTTTGAAGTAAAAAATTATGACGCTTTAAAAAATGCAATAAATACTTTTTAATGTATCCAGAACATTTTTTTAATAAAAATGTTGCTAATAAAATGCATTTCTGTTGAAGAAAGCAATTTGACCTTTTAAAAAAATCCCTTTTCATATAATACTATTGTAATGTATTAAATTTTTATTAAATGTAGCCCCCTGTTCGCTTCGATTACCAATACCCACACCAAATTTTTTTATACATGTTATTACATAAAATAATAAAATTTACAGTTTAAATAATACTTATAGTATTGTGAATAAGCAAATTCTTGCTTGCGCCATCTAGCGCCATAAAACTTTCTTGCGCCATCTAGCGACCATACAAGACAAAAAAAAAATGCTGATGTGAACGACCATAATGACCTTGTAAAAACTTTTGAGTAAAAAGTAAACAAACGCCAAACAATTTAAAAAGTAACATTACAAGCCGAAAAAAAAGTTAAACAGCTTAGATAACACTAGTTTACACGAAAAATTAACTTAACCTAACATCCTAAAAAAGTGTTTTTTAAGGTAATTTGGGGCGAGAAACACGAAAATGGCACCCTTTTTTTTTTTTTTTAAGCACCGTTTTCGAGATATTTTCGAAAAACATGTTTTTGGAAACTTTATTCAGTTATTCCTCAATATATCGTGAACAAAGCTGTATCGACATAAAAGATGATTAGATCGAATGGTATTGATGTGCTGTTTCCAGTGATATATAATATGTACAGATTAAGTAAAAATTATCGAAGTTACAGGCAACCAAAGTCGAAAAAGTCTAATTTTCGATCGTTTTTTTTCAAAATTACAAATTTTCGGTGTGCTTTTTATTAACGAGAAAAAAATTTTGAAAATTATGTTAAGCTTTAAGCCGAAAGAGACTTCTTTTACTAACATTTCGAGTCTAAGATCTTCGAAATCAGATAGCAACTGTGGATGTTATGGAACCATGAACGAAAAATCACGACTACAGCTGCATACAAATTCGTGAAGACGTAATTGAACGCAAATAAAAAACTTTGAGTGAAAAATTATTTTTTCATACAAAAATGTGATTGAGTAATGATTGCAACTTCCGTACATGGTTAGTTCTATAGCATCTACAATTCTTACCCGATTTTAAAGATCTAAGATGTGGAAACATTTAATGCCTTGACAGAATTTTTATAAAAAAAATTGGAATATTTTAAAAATGTGAATTTTTTTTTTTGCCCATATCGTTTTCTCAAATCGGTTTGTTTTATAAAGAAATCGCACATTTTTAAATTTTCAATTTAAGTATTATTTGAAAACTGAATGACAGTGCAGTTATTAGCCGGATTTTGAAACAGTCATGCATTTATTTAATCATCTTTAAATTGTACCAATTGATCAAATAGTTGGTAATTATCTTATATCAGCAAAGCTATTCTTAACTGGTTTTCCACTGAGATTCTAATTGCCAACAGACGATAGCTGCTCCCAGCTTGCAATTTCAATGTAATCATATTTCTGCATTCATGAAATCGTCAAAGATCCGGTTTCTAGTTTATACCCTCATAATTGCATTTAAGCTCACGGGGCTATTGATTGCAAAGAAAGTATTTTAATAAAAGACATGACATGACATGATCATGTATTATCCGATATTGTGATTAGGAAACATATTTTAAAAAACACAAAAATTCCTATAATTTTTTTTTTTGAAAATGCATAAAATTAATTAGGCTAATTAATTATATTGAGGCAAAAATTATGCATTGTCGTATGTCATATGACAGACCTTGTCTTCTGGTAGCCTCTTTCTAATATCAAAATTTTCGTTTGGACTATTTGGTTTGAATAAATGGATTGTCAAAATGTGCTTATCGAAGAAGATTTTGGTTTGTTTGGTAAAATTTTTCTCGTTTTGCACTTGGAAGGCTTCACTTTGAGATCATCTAAGCCGCGAGGAATCAAAGATGGCCAATTGACATTTCCACGACGTAGTTTATTTTAAAAAATGTTTTAGTTTTTACCAATTTGGCACTAAATGGAATAGACTGAATCATGATAAATGACAGACTCACAACTAACTAAATAAATAGAAGATGACAGATAACCAAGATGGCGTCTTGTCAATAATGACGTTTACTTTTCTACGCTTGTTTTGGACTACCCTTAATAGCAATTCAAATTATCGCAGTTTTTTTTTTTGAAGTTTATATGCCTAATTTTAATATCTAATCAAATTAGATATAATAGGAATTATATATTTTTGGAAATAATGTTGTTTTTTATTTAAAGTGCGTTAATGAAAAAGGCTTTTTATCAATTTATCGATAACTTGATACGTCAGCAAAACTATGAAAAAAAATTGGCTTACGTTAAAGTTGGGATACCCTGTACCACTACATGGCAATCAAATCCGATATATTGCTTACGAACTCCAAAAGATATTTCTTTACCAAATTTGCTTACGAAATTTTTATAAATAAACAAAAAATAAGTCGAATTTTGCAACAAACACGTTTTTTGACCGATTGGCCCGATTTTGATCAATTTAGAACAGTTATGGGGAAACTTTATATCTTTATAAACAACCGAGTTATGCCCTTAAATTTTTTTGATCGATCGATCCTACGGGTGCTATATGATATAGTCAGCCGATTTTGATCTTTAGTACAGTGCCTGGGAACTCTAAATAACTTCCAAATACCAAATTTGGTTACTATATCTTCATAAACAAACGAAATAGAACGAAGTTTGCACCAAACATGGTTTTTTGACCTATCGGTTCTATGGGAGCTACAAGATATAGTCAACCGATTTTGATCAAATTTGGTACAGTCATTGGGAGCTATAAAAAACTTCCAAATTCGGTTACGATATCTTCGTAAGCAAACGAATTATCCATCTAAAACTTTTGTTTTTTTTGGAGGTCGTCTGAAACACCCCTATGGGAGCTATATAATATAACCCCGATATCGACAAAACAAAATAAACTTGTCTCCCCTGACATAATAACGCATCTAATCAGAAAATTTGGTTGGTCTAGCTCTTACCATCTCTGAGATCTAGGCTTGACAGACAGACAAACGGACATCGGTATATCGACTTCTCTAGTCACCCTGATCATACTTTAGGTAACTTTGGGGGGGTCTCCGACTACTTCTTCTATATGTTACATACATTTTCGACTTGTACAAACTTAATATACGCTTTGTACCATACGGTACAGGGTATACAAATTTTGCATGCTAAAGACTCGATATCGAGATTAATTGATCTTTTTTGTTACCATTCTTGTCTGTTCATAATAGTCCAGATTAAAACCCGATGTGAAGCGTTCCTTCGTGCTTCTCTGTTTTTCACACCTTCATAGTAAAGGTGTTTTTTTTTTTTCTTAAGATTTTTGATTTTTTTCGACTTTTAAATATTGACTTTGGTATTAAATTGTAGTTATTTCTAAGCTTTTGCCATAATAGCGATTATTTTATATTATTAAGCTCACCTTAACCTTTTCGATATCAATTCTTAGCAACTCACATATTATTAAAATGCTGTTATGTGAAATGGACATCTTCAGATTTAACTTTTCTCGCCGCATTTCTACTTTAAACCAATTCCAGAACTAGTTCTTTTAATTTCAAGATTCTTCTTTAATGCCGAGCAATTAAATTCCTGTTTCTTACTTCAAGTTCTCAGCATAAAGAACACCCTGTACCCCAACTACTCCAACTATCTGCAGCCCATTCAGATCCAAATTAAATGTCACATGCCAAAGCAGCCGACGTCCAATCAGCCGGCTAAAAAGCCATTCAGCCAGCGTGGCAGCCATCAATACATCGTACTGAGAAACTCTCAACCTGCCCTAATCCCCTTCGTCACTATACCCTGCTCATTATCAGCGTTTCGCGCTGTTGTGTGTAGTATCTGTGCATTTGGCATGCCTAAAATAATCGAATAGTACGACTATAATTAGCGCAACTAACGGATCGAAGAACAATATAAAAGGCGCTGCATACGATTGATGGGGTTGCAATTAAGATAAAGACAAAGAAATCGATGCCAGCAGCGTCTAGAAGAGTAGTCTCTTCATAGGCAGACAGACCCAAAGAATCACACGCTAAAAGTGCGAAAAGACTGAAAGACTAAATGTTAATTGTACAAAATGCAAAAAATTATATATATATATTATAAATAAAAAACAACAACATATTTGTTTAAATGTTCTACGTTAAACGTTGCAAAAAAACTGTCAACAACAAAAACAAAATGAATAACTTGAATTGAATAAAAAAAAAAATTTAATTTATTGTGCGTGTCTAAAAGCGTTAAGAGCAGTCGATAAAAAAAGATAAAAATCGTTGAAACGTATATAAGATCTTGAAAAGTGTTAATAACTTGATGATAATTGTTAAAAGTCAATGCAGTTGATTTTCGTGTTTAATATTTATTATATTTACTTAATGAATTTTCCACTCAAACAACACGAACTCTGAAAATCTTTTGTGATTTTTCTTCTGATTTTTCCTTAAAAAAAAATTGTACATTTTTGTTGTAACCATTTTGTGTGTGTGTGTGTGTGTGTGTAGCGCGCCCCATCTCACTATTTCACTCTCTTTCTCTCTGTCTGTGTGTGTGTGTGTTTTTGTGTAAATAAGTGTGAAATATTTTTCAAGAATTGTCTGTTCTTCGCGTGCCATCGTCTCTGAAATGATAAATAATTCAACTGCAATTGGTTTCGTAAATAGCCAAGGCATCAACATTGATGCCACGGAGCATGCGACTGCCAACAACAACTACAACAACAGCAACAACACTCTGAACAACAACAACTTGCCACACTACGCTGGCAGCGGCAGCAGCAGCAGTCAATTATCGTCAGTAATTGAGAATTTATCCAATAATAGCGACAACGTCGTCGGTGCTGCGGCATTGTTGTTGTCATCCTCGCAGTCGCTGTCGCCAGCAGCAGCAGCATCAGCAGCTTCCACATTCTCGACGTCGACGTCGTCGTCATCGTCATCATTGGCAACATATAAATCCTATCCGCCAATAAATTCTGCATATTGGCTGCCATCAGCGCATACATCACCATATGCTGTCCCAGGTATGCAAGCCAAGCCAATGCCGCCATATCCAATCAGTATGTCATACCTACAGCCCTCCCCCCGCCCAGTACATCCAGTTCCACCCACTTGAACCCTTTGGAATTTTTATCGTTGCCACAGCTGTGTCCATCTTCATGCATTCGCAGCCCAAACTCTGATTGACCGAGCAAGCCTAACGACGGCGTGCATTGTTTTCGCTCTACTCTCTTTGTTTTTTTTTTTGATGCTCTTTAGAAGAGTCGACACCGCTATTGGAATGGTTTTTGCAATATATAGATATAGCATAACTTTGTTACTATAAAAAAGTTTTTGGTTTTTTTTTTTGAGCTTTAGGGTCAATATGCAGCAACGAAAAATGTTTTACTGCATTTGGAACTAGATATGGGGCTCTTTTTGGCAGCTTAGATTTCCTTCCGAAAAGTCTTTCGAAAAAGAACTACGGATTAATTGCTTCAGCAACGAACAGTGTGTACCTATTAACAAAATGTGCCTTTATATATTTATTTTTTTGTGGGCCTTCTGCCAAATTTTGCTGTGGTAATGTATCGAATTGAACTGAAAAAAGCAACTTATTTGTTTAAAGATGCTAAACGCTTTAATATATTAAAAAAATATGCGTTTTCGATAGCATCTATCTACGTTGTGGTCATTGTGTCGGTAAAGCTTAAAAACTGTTCATATATTTCCAAAAAATAATGGAGCAGCACTTGTACTGGATCTAGGTGGAAAAAATTTATGTATATGGAGTTCATTTTGGTACAGAAGCGCATTGGTCTCTGCGTACTGTAAAAAAAAAAATATAAATAATAATTGATAAAATTTCAAAAATACCAGAACTTTCATTTTATTTTGTTGTGTTTTTTTATTACAAAAATGTTGTCGTTTTTGAAGGTGTTTTTGGAAAAATGAAACTTTGTTTATATTCTGAACAAATTGTTGTCAGAGCTACCCCATCGTTCTTGCCTATTAAAACGACTTCAAAATTTTTCGGGACATTTTTTATCTATTATCTACAAATTGTACTAAAAATATTTTTAGCACTTGCTTTTTTTGTTTAATCTTTCAAAAGAGATATTTTTGGATTAGCCTTGGGTCCAAACGGACATGATTTTGAGGTCCAGACACCAAGACAAAAATCAAGAACTTCGCGCTCTAAAACGAGCGAAAAACAATAATTTGAGTTGTCAAAATTACGCGAAGATTTTTTTTAAATAAGTGAGTGCAAATTTTTATTTCAAGATCTTTTTTGTAGATTATAAATTGAACATTTTTAAAATGGCTTTAAGATTCAGTGCGCTTAATTATACATAGAAGCCTTAAAGATCTAAGACAGAATTGGAAAAGATATAGAATACTTTGGGGAAAAGGTGCTCTCAAAGAGCATTTTGTACTTATTGTAAGAATGCTAAGATTGAGAGTATTTGAGTATTGAGTAGTATCCCTTCAGTTCGCCTCAAGCCTGAATTAGTCATGAAATCATGCCAGAATTTTCAGTACCAGCCATGAATCTACGCTTTCATGTGTCACTAAATTTAAAACTTGCATGTCCCAGGCGTTTAGGCCTGTAGCTTAGCAATAACAATCAGCTATGAATTCAGTCAGGTGTGAAAAAAATCGGACATGAATTCAGTGCTGGTTTATTTTTAAAAGTCAGATCTGAAATCACAAGAGAGTAATTAATACACTAGAACAAGTACTCTTCATGCATTTATAACAAAATGTTTTTATCAATTTTAATTTTAATTTAATATTATAAATTACAGTGGCTTGGGTGCAGCCTTAAAGTTGCGATTTTTTTGCAACTCGAATGCATTACGCAGCTGTGATTCCGCTGGTCCAGAGTTTTCATAGTTCCTTGTTTTCAGTTAGCCGAAACTTGCGCAGTTGTCTTTTGCTCCACATTGTTAATATCTTTAAAATTATTTTATAAAGAAATGCTTTAAATAATAATATTTATTAAATACTTACCTACAAAAACTTTTTCTTTGTATAAGAAAAGAAAATGTCAAATATAGCTACGCACACAAATGCAAACACCAAAATTTTCTTATTTCTCTTTGCTTATTCTGTTTTGCCTTGCTTGTCTGTCAAAAGAAAGAGATAGACAGAAAAATTTTTGTATGTGTCCTTGTTTCTCTTACAAAGCCATAAGCGTTCGCTTCCTTTTCATGCTTGATATCATGGCTGAATTTTTTAGGCCTGAACGACCGAACTGCAGGGATACCTAATGTAAGGAAATAGTGAATGAAAAATTATTATAAATAGTAGAGTGAGAGAGCTAGTTAGAACTACAAATTATATAAACTTTTTTATCCAAGTGTAGGAATGATGCCAAAATTTGACATTTTTAAACATGCAGAAGAGCCATTTTAGGATAAATTTTTGGAAAGTAAAAATTGGATTGTTATGCGGTCCCTTACCTTACGTTACATTTCATTATCAGGCTTGAGCCCCATCAGATTTAACTTATCATAGACTTATAATGTATTTATTGATTGACTTTCCTCAAGGGATTGGATTAAAACATTTATTTTTCAAGAGTATCTCAACGTCGTGTATACCTACAGCTTGCGCGTTATTCCTACCCATTGTCTTTAGTTTATTGATGGGCTGTTGATGTTCCATGCGGCACTCTCAGCTACCTGGCTCCAAAAATAACATACGCAAAAAAAAATACAAAAATTAAATGGAACTCTGCACGGCGCCAACTTACATGAACATTACAATTTGCCATTGGCTCGTTATTTTCGCTACCTTTTATTGCAACTCACTGACTCTTACTCCTATTTTTTTTTTGGTTCACATTGAAAATTGGCTAATTAAAGCAATTTATTGCTTGTTACGGCATCCACTGGACCATTTGGCCATAAAATTGGCAAGGAGTTGTCATTAAGTAAATTAAACTCTTGTACCGAGAAGAGAGAAACAAAAAAAAAGTTGCCAAGGCTGCAAACAATCAATTGCAAGAAAATGGTTTAAAGGCATGTTTTTTTAAGGCTTAAGTCTATGGAAATCCTTGAAACAATTGCAAATCCTTTTAACTGGACAGCTGTCAAAATTTTGTTTACTCAGTGTCTCGAGTGTGTGAATGTCAGTTAAGTGAAATTCAATACAGTTGTCCGACAAACAAAATTAAGCGTAAATAAAATATATGAATTTTCACTTTTTCACGAAAAAAGAAAAAAGAAAATTAAAAACCAACAAAAAGTTGAAAACCAACAATGGATGTCAGTGTATTAAAAAGCAAGTGTCAGTTGCACATCAGTGCACATTAAAAGATGGCGAGAGAGTGAGGTAGCGAAAAAGACAGCCAACATGGCTGTATTCAGTTGTCAGATAGTGTTGAAAAATGTTGAAAAAAAAACTTGACGAAAAACAATCATTATGCGTTAATAATACCGAAGTCAAGTGTAAATTGTGGTTCGCTTTGTAAATTGTTTGGCATTCAGGTGCGAGACTGGCATTGACATGGTTTTAAATATGTTTGACATACACTTGGTTAACTTTTTTGCACACACTTTTTTTAAACTTTACTTTTCGTGAAAGATAAAATAATGAGCTGAATTGAGATGAAATGTGCTGTGCAGCTGACAATAAACTTTAAGTAGGAGGTATAAAGTTATACATAAAAGATGATGGTTAATAAATATTTAATTCATGCAAAATGATTCATTATTGTTTAAAATTTTTTGGAAAACAATTTTTTTAGGGAGAACTGTCTATTTAGTTCATTACACATCATCTATTCAATTATTGTTCACCTTAGCAACAAAGTGTTGTTGATATTTGAGGTTCGATTTTTTGGTACAGCCTGAAAAAACTAGCTTACAAAATTTGTTTACCAAAGACGCCAAATTACTTTTAAGTCTTGCTAGACATACTAAAGACAAGAGAAAACAAAATGTTTTTTATTTTTAAAAATTTTATATTTACTTATTAAGTACTTGTACTATATAAAGTTTTGTTAACATATTTGAGCAAATCTTGTGCATCGAAAACAATCAAACAATGCCTCTAAACCGCTAAAACTAGCAACAATCGGTCTTTTTGATTAAAAGATCAAATCGAAACGCATGGCGTGACGTTATAAAAATAGAAGTGCGTTTTGACATAATAGCAAATTTTTGGAAAATAGTAAAAAAAAATGTGTTATATTTTTTGAGTATTTTTTGAAATATTGTTTAATTTTTCAAGTTATTAAATCAAAAATAGCTATTCTCGATTATTTTGATTAGCCTTAGCAGGGCCGGACTTAGGTTGTGTGGGGCCCGCGGCCACAGGATGGTGGAGGCCCTTTAGTCTCATACTGCGATCGTGGATAGGGGTTAACAGGAATAGTAAAACGATTTTTTTGATGCAAAAATGTCAATAAGGGTATCAAAAGATTAACTTCCAAGTACCTACAGTGGATACACAAATTATTCAGACACTTTGAATTTGCCACTTTGAAGCCCAATAACTTTTGATGTAGACATGAAGAACAAATTTTTTTTTTAATATTGAAAATATAACATTTTCTTTACATGCTTCTACAATAAAAAACCATAAAACTTCAAATATTATGCATAAAAACTTAACAAAACTAAAAAATAAGCGATTTTTACGCACATAAATTATTCGGACACTTGTTACCAAGTAAGGAATTTTGTTAGAAAAAAATGTTTTTTTTTACTTTTTATATTTAATAAGGCTGCCTTTGGGTTTTATAATGGCTTTCAAGCGATGCCTCATATTTTTCAAGAATCAATTGATCTCATGGGGAACAATCATCTCGAGCTGAATAGTAATACATAGATGTTTTTGACGATTCCTTGGGTGTTACTTGGTGCTACCTTTTTTGTTCAATCAAATGCCAAGGGGATGTTAGTCCGGAGACTGGAGTAGAAATTTCAGTTGCTTGCAATTACATATTAACCATTCCTGAGCGGTTATTGCGTCAAATTCATAAAAAATCTGCATTGCCAAATATTTTAACTACTCTAGTTCAAAGAAATCTGATAGGAGCTGTATTTAAATCTCCATCCATGTATATCGCTCTCGATACATAAGACCATTAGACTAGCCAGACTATTCTGTCCCATACTCTTTCGCAATCTGTTTTTGATCAGTTTCATTTCTTTCTCCACTGCAATTGATGGTTACTCATGGATAAGTAAATGAGGAGAGTTATCTCCATTGATTCTTCCGGTAACATATAATTTTGACAACTCGGCATGATGGTTCAGCTCAGTACATAGGGATGGTTCCACTTCGTCTGGGTAGCAATTAATGAGATTCTTGACATTCACATTTATCGTTTCATGCGTGATTTCCGTGAGCTCAGCCAATAATCCAAATCTTTCGTGAACGACTATGACTGGAAGAAAAGCTTCGGTGTGGAATTTGTCTCTTGGTGACATCATGAGAGGTGGAGTTTTCCCGAAATTGAGTGGCTAAAAACGGACATTTGGTTTTTTAGTTCTAGAATCTGTATCATGCAGATCAGTTTGTGACAATCTCCTTCCTTCTTCCTCACACATTTCAAAAGAATTCCTCATTGATTCAGAAAAAGATTTCAATGATGTCAATGATTCGACAGCTGTAAGAACAATCGTAGAACTTTGAAAGTATTTGCTAGTTGCACCAAATCTGCCAAGAATCTCATGTCAGAAACATATGTAAAACAGCGGTTTCTAAATAAGCCTTGTTTCGAAGGATTCCCAAAGCTTCATTTCTCACAATAACTTTTTGTTCTTCGTCGATGCTAATTTCAGACAGGGCTTCTCTGCTTCGGCGACGCATGGCAAACAGTTACAAGCATTCGTGTTCATTTTGTAATAAATTAAAAAATACCGAAAGTTTCTTTCCAACTGGTGGAGACCCCTCAAGTAGTGGAGGCCCTGGGGCCATGGCCCATCTTTAAATCCGACCCTAAGCCTCAGTATTTGGTGTTACGTTACATGACGTGAACATTTTTTTTTATAAACGCTTTTTAAAAAAAGTGTCTTAGTCTTATTATTATTATTATGACTTGTTCTAAAAATATAAAAATTTAAGAACTTAGTCTATCTACAAAAATATTGCAATATTTTATAGCTCGCGCTATTTCTCGAAGTTCGCTAACAGATTTGCTCGTCTCTCTCCTATTGATCAGAATGTACTTTTTGGACGTTCACGATTCCTTCTGCCCTGCGGTTCCATTCCAGTGCTCTATGTGCCATTTGGTCGATAGTCGTATAGTCTTACATTTTTATTTAATTTTAATTTTTCCGTCTTGGTAGACCTATCTGTGGAAATTTACCATACACATATTTTAATACAGTTCTGACTTTTTTTTTTTTTGATATATATATTTTCCAAAACTATTTTATTTTAAGGTATGATATCATATTCCCAGCAACTTCCATATTTTTGTCACCCATTAAAAATTTTGGGTAATTCGATTTCGAAATCAACTTCTTCTAAACAGTTCCACTTAAACCCGCAATATTCTTTAAAATGCTGCTTCTTTTTAAATTTATAGATATGGCATGCAAATTTTAACTGGACTTTAATTTTCTGCTAAATTTAACACCAAATAAACTCGGTGCAGCACATTAAACCTGCCAGTTGCATGCAACCCAGCTGCATTTTAAAACAAACCCATCCAAAAAAAAAATGTAATTTTTCGCACACAAATTTATAACCTTTAATTGCTTTGACCCAAAAACGCAGCAGGAGAGCAAGTGGAATATGGAAGGGAGCTGCTAACAGGCCGTGTTGGCCACAAAAGCCACATTGCCTATATATGTGTATGCAACATCTATATGCAACACATCAGAAGCCAGCATAAAAGTTTTCTATGTATTTTTTTGCCTAATGCACTTTCACATTTAGTACGTGTGCCATTTACCTACATACAAATGTTCCATATATATATGTACCTATAGGTATATATGGAAGTGATGCATGCTGCCCCTCATGGAACTGGCACGCGTTGGGACGCCGCTAACCATGCCACATTTGCTGCTGTTGGCCCGGCCCTGACGCATACTTAGAGTCTAATCTAAGCGTCAGTTTTGTTGCCACGGCTAGTTTCCATTCTATGCAAATGAATTGGCTTTTTAGTGAAATACTTTACACTCAAAACTGGACACAGGGGAGGATTAAGACGCGCGTAGCAGCGAGCATCGGTTTGATAGACAGACAGACGGACAGCTGATTTGAGTGGCAGCAAAATGTTGCAGGCAACACTGAACAGCTGACTGACTGAGTGACTGACTGTTTGAACAGAGTAATGTGCTGGTGTCTGGCCAAAAGCGAGCGTTATGATAATGCTATATAGGAAGCTGTATAAATAATGAATGCTTTAGAAGCAGATCTAGAAATCGTTTAAACCGTGTTAAATGTACTTGAAAATTTTATTAAAGCATTCCAAACTATATTCTTAAGCTCCTAGGAATAATGAATGTTGTAGCTGAAAACCTAGAAATCACTTTAAGTTACTTGAAAATTTTATATACCTAAGCAACTTTTTGAAAAAAATTAATTCTTAAGTTCATGGATTCTCGTATATCAGATTTGTGATATCTATCTTACATATAGACCATACGTATCTACAAGTTTACCGTTTGAGCCATTTCATTCGTCTGTGTTCATATGAACCTATAGTTCCTTAAAAAAAAAGTTTCGCAAGATTCTTTTCAGTTAGTATTATTAGCTGACAACACAATATGCTTGATAGCTATTATCTAATGGTAAGCCTTTCCTTACCTAACTCTTGTTTAGGCAAATTAGCCACAAAAATGAATGAACAAATAGAGCTATGTAATTTACTAGAAAAAAAAAAAAAAAAAAAATGCAATACTCTAAAAAATTGGATTTAATTGGAGCTAATTTCAATATTTTTTATACCTAAAGGTACAAAGGGTATACTAGATTTGTGCAATGTATGTAACGGACAGAAGGAGGCGTGGCAGACCCCAAGTCCTTTATACCAAAATGTTTATCATAACCTCGGGTAGCGATTGAGCCATGTCCGTCCGTCCGTCCATATGAACGCCTAGATCTTGGAGACTACAAGAGCTAGAGATAACTTTACCAGCTGGTGCGCATATTTCCTCAGAAGATGAAGTTTGTTGAATCATGTCAATATCTTCCCCCGTTCCCCCGCAGTAGAGTTTCGCGGTTTTTAGCCACACCGTTTAATATTTTCATCTAAAATTTAACAGAGCGATGCGTTGTGGTTACATGCATATGTGTGTAAAAAATGAACAAAATCGGACAAATACAGCAAAAGTTATAGTCAAAAATGTACAAATTTTACAACTCTTTGCCTATAAACTGCGTCAATATTTGACTCCTCGTAATTATGGTTACAGGTGACCTAGAATCACAATTTTTAATAAGCTGATGCATGTGGCTCTACTGAACAAATCCACATCCAAATTTTATCGATGCGGTCCCCCCACCCCGCCGCAATCAATTTACCGTGTTTTCTCCGACACACCTCAACATACCAACTTGAAACTTACCCCATATAATTTAAATAAATTCTTTGACGTAACTTTCGATTTTCATCAAAATCGGTAAAAATTTAGGGAACTAAATATCGAATTTCAACAAAAAAAAAAAAAATTTTTAATTGGAAAGTTCTTAGAAGGAATATGCGGGAAAAATTTTTTCGAGACAAAAGGTACAGGGTATTCCACTGTCGGCACCGCCTCGACTGTACCACATTTTTTTTTTTTTCATTGCTTATAATTCGTAGCTAGTTCAAGCAGCATTATCCTTAAATGGCTTCATATTATAAGCTGACTAATTCATTTTTATTATATTTTATATTGGTATTTAGGCATGTTAATCATTTTGTCTAGTTTTGTCATAAAACTTGTTTTTACAACGTTTGACATAAAAATCGTGTTTTAATAAATCAATGCAGATTTTGTTGGTAGAAAAAATACTTCTATGCTGATTATTTGTGACACTGTTTTAGATATAAAACTGAGTTGATTTTTTTTTTTTTATTAAATTTCTGCATCATTATTAAACCAAAATTACAGCTTTCAGACTTTTATAGACTTATCAGTAAGTCGTTTGTTGCAGCAGATATATATACTATTCAGTGATAAGCCTTAAAGTGCTCTATAACAACAACACGTATACGCCAAACAGAACATAAATTTATACGACTGGATATTTCACTAAAAATGAAATTTCAATATTATTTGCATAAATTTTACATTACATTTGGTTGGGCATATAAAGTTAAGAACTCAAATATGTTACGCATATTGAATTATATATTCAAGAAATACTCGTAAAAAAAAAAACATGCATATTTTTTTTTTTTTTACTTATTTCTTATCGCCAGCCATTATACCGTACATGTCATAATCATAATCAAAAGCAAGTAAAGACGCAAACAAAAACACATATACTATATGTATATAGACTATCATAAATTCCTGCATAATGGAACGAACCCAAAAACTAACCCTACTATTGGCAGAAACAGACAAGGCTCATAAAATGCAATAAAGGAAGTTGAAAGTTCGGCTGTGACACAAAAACCCATTATCACAGTTACAACCACACACACACACACATATAGACTGCTTTGTATGTGTATTTCTGATCATTGCGCAAAACTTTTAACCCTTACCCTGACTGCTGTCCTTTGAGTGACCCTCAAAACGTGTATATGGGTGTGTGTGTTAAAATTCAAATGCGATAATTCAAGCTTGTTGAGCAGTGCTGAGCCTCGTTATTGTTATACGCTCTTGTTGATTGTGTTGTTGTTGTTGCAAATATTGGCCCGCATAAACTACAGACCACGACCGACGCCAGTGACGTAGATAGTTTTTTTTTGATAGGGGAATCTATGCATATAACTCGTTTATTAATTCCGTAAAAATTTCTTTTTGGCTAATCGTAGTAGATTACAAAAATTAGTATTACAAAAATACGCATATTTTTATTGAATACTATTTTTCTTATAGTGAATTTGGCGCTTTTTTTAGCCAGTCTAATTTTAGGCCTTCATATTGGCCAGTCTTCTTAATCTTACATTAGTGGAACAGTCGTGAGTGATCTTTTATAGACAGTCTTAGGAACAATTTTAAATTTAATATTGATTGGTCTACAGCATATTCGATTATTGAAGTAGTAGGTGTTTGGCCGTTGTGCTCTTCAACGTTTTTATTGGGTGTTCTTTCAAGAGGCTTTTCGCCAGCCTTTTGCGATGTTTAGTTAGGCGTTCATTGTAGTGACTGGTGTAGGAGAAAAATTGGTTACGGTACGAAGGTATTCGTTTTTTGCAAAGATTACACTAGTTTACAAATTTAAGGGTCATCGAGTGAACCTTCCTAAAATAATGTTTTTTTAGGGTAATTTGGGGTCGAAAAACACAAAAATATCAATTTTTTTTTTTTCTTAAGCACCGTGTTCAGAAAACATGTTTTTGGGCCCTTTTTTCAGTTATTCCTGAATATCTCCTGAACAAAATTTTGTATTACAGGCAACCAAAGTCTAAAAAAGTGTATTTTTTGACCATTTTTCAAAATTACACATTTTTGCTATGCTTTTTATTAACGAAAAAAATTTTTAAAAAGTATGTTCAGCTTTAAGCTGGAAGAGACGAAAGTTCCGAGCCCAAATTTCCCAAAAAAACACTTTTTTAGGAAGGTTCATGTTTCGTGTAAACTAGTGTAGTGGGTTGCTTATTGATAGAGATGTTTTCATAGGGAGACAATATATTTCTTAAAAAATCGTCTTTCTTTCTTTCTTTTACTTCTTTTAAGCTTTTAACTTCCTTCTAGAGTAACAATTTTAAGGAAATCTTCTTTGAAGAAGCTACTTATTCAAGTTTGAAATAAGGTAACATTTATGGGTGAGTTTGTGGAAGATAGGTCGGTTTTTGTGATGGGGGGTGTGTACATGAGTTGGTAATAAATTTGATATAATGTTTTTTGTCATTATACTTAATGGCTTTTATAGTTACCTTTTAAAATTAATCGGCCTAAAAAAATAATCTTTAATTTTTCAGCCTCTTTCAATGGTAATTTATTTATTTTTGTAGTGTTTTCATGGTTTTAGGCCTTAAAAAGTATAGATCGTCAGATTCTTCAAGGTCATCCTTTAAAGGAAATTTTTATTAAACAGCAATTTCTTCAAGATTTTTAACAGGTGATAGTTGTGTGCCGGTTCGAGGTCTCAGTTTGAAGCACATTTTTATTTATTAACTTTTGCTTATCGTTTATCTTTAATCATCATTAGACGTTTAAAATCAGAAAATGTTTATACAACGAATTCTTTAGAAGAATCGTTGCTTTAAAGAGGTATCATTCTTAAAATCATACTAACATATTATGAAGATTCGTCCAAGTCCGATGTTGTAGCTGTTTTTAAAGGCATATCTTTACACGGCATTAATATTTTGTAATTTAAAGTGTTCATAATTTTACCTTCATTAAATGATTTCCTTTGGGCAGATTACAAATAAACAAATATATAAAAAAAAATAAAAAAATTAAATGCTTATTAAAGTTTAAATCACTTAAAATTTTTTGAGTAATGTATGGGGTCAAAGCCTAGAGTATAAAAGGGTTTCCGCTCATTGAACGAAACTTTTTTATTCAATAATAAACTTAGAATTTTTTTTAAAAAAAATAAACGTTCATCACTCAGTCATTGGAATATACATTTTTGTTATATATAATTTAGATTTTACAGACATTTTTGACGGCCTTTATGAATTGTGTTTCCACGGCATACTAAAATCTGTTAAATATAATTTTTGATTTTTGAAAGTTTAATTGAATAGTGAAAATTATATTAGATCTGAATAGTATTTTGAGTAGTGTTTGCCTTATACGAATTTTTTTGTAAATACAAAAAGAACTTTTCTTTTTCCAACTTTATTTACAATCTGTCCTAAAAACGAATCAGTAAATTATATAAAACTAATTAAACAAGGGGCAGCTAGTTTCTATTAAGACTAGGTCATATATTTGAACTAGTGGTTATTATAATATCATAAGTAGTAAAAACAAAAAAAAAAAAGAAGAAAATTCTCAATTAAAATCTGCTTGAGAAATCAAGGACATGAAACCTTTTAAGTCTGCTATACGTTCGACGAAAAAGAAGAAGAGAGAATAATCTTTCTATAAAAAAATTAAAAAAAAAAGTTGCATAAAAAAAAAGCACTTGCGTGACGTAGACTTTATTTTTTATTAGGAATTTCTGCCTCTCTCAGTTCTCTCTGTCAGCAGCAGCAGCTTGTCAATGGTAGTTATTTGTAAACTTGTTTTTGAGTAATTCAAAAAGAGTACGTCTTGCAGACGTATCGTTATCTTTTGTGTGATATTTTGTGTAATACGTTTGAACGAAAATTAAAATTTTAGGCTGAAAATAATAGAGAAAAACACAATGTAAGACGACAGAGAGATTGCTGCTAGATTTGGAAATCAAACACAACCCAAAATGAGTCTCTTGAAGATGGCAATCTTAGTGCCAAAGGTGACGAATTTGTGGATATTCATGAGTGTGATGAAGATATAAAATCGTCACACGAAATGGAGTATCCCATTCTATTTCACGCCTTATAACATAATATTTTCTTGGATTTGTTTACCCAAATTTCGCCCCCAACTACACCACTGTCTACAACTATATGGCAAATGGTATTGTAAATGTGTGTTAGTGTGACCAACATGTTCTTTTTATTGCTTTTACATGAAAATTTATGTTGAATTTTGTAGTGGTTGGCATTATTATTGCTATAGTTGTTGTTGTTGTTGTGGTATCTTGTCCAGTCTTGGTCCCTTTTTATTTTTTGCAGTGTATAAGAAAAAATGGCTCATTTTATTGGCTTGTATGTGGGTGCCTGTGTGTGTGTGTATGTTGAAGGACATTTCCACTTGCTTTCCCTGGCTCAAAATGTCATATCGATTTATTAACCTGTGAACTATTGTTTTCATACTATGTGTGTGTGTGAGCGTGTGTGATAAATGAGCTGGGCTTTCCCCTATACAGCTGCATTGAAATTGGGTGTTTGAATTTATCTCTTTTTCTTTTTTTTTTTGGGGTAGTTTTCTTTTACAAAGTGTTGGCAGTTTTGCCATAATAGAAATTTATGCGACAACTTGATGTCCATTTCCAATTACCGATATCTCTCGTTGAGTAGTGTCGTAGTGTCTGCTTTATATACAATATATATGTATATATAATCTACATACGCTCTGACAATATTATTTATCGCTGCTGCTTTATATTCAATATTTTAGAAATGGATTAAATACACTAAAATACGTAAGAAACAAATTTGAATGCAATTAAAATGTAAATTCGCCCTAAAGTTTATGCAATCGAAAAATTGTAGCAGCAGAGAAAAAGAAAAGCGGGGAAAATAAAATGGAAGTACATATATCATATGAAGAGTGAAGTGGAGGAACAAGTTTGGTGGACTTTTGGTTGCTCTTTAAGATGTGCTGAAGCTGAGGAATTTTTTATACAAGAGAAACGGCTACAGTAACTCAGCGTAGAATTAGAATATAATAAGGATACAATTAATTTTTTTTTTCGAATTTTTAATTCCATTTTATTTTAAGCTATGGCTATAAAATCATTTATAATTTAGAAACAATTTTATCCAAAATAAATAAATCTCAATTCTCTTTCTCAAAACAATTCGAAAAACTTCTTTGGTCATATACGTCCAAAAAAAGACCAGATCTATCTTAATGTCCCAATCCATTTTTACTTTTATTCTGGTTAAGATGTGACTATAAAATCATTTATAATTTATAAATAATTTTATCCAAAATAAATAAATCTCAACTCTCTTTCTCAAAACTATTCGAGAAACTTCTTTGGTCATATACATACATACGTCCAAAAAAAGACCAGATCTATCTCAATTTTTAATATCGTCAAAATTTTGCGAAAATAAACTGTCCCTATCCATTTTCACTATTACTTTGGTTAAGATATTTCGGATCGAATTCACAAAAAATGCATCATACATTTTTGTGGTCATAACTTGTGAAAGGGTCTAGCTGTATAAGGTAAAGCTTTGTTTTTACTTCTCTCAGCTCTCTTATTCTAACGCACTCACATAATAAATATTCTCTCTTACTATGCTAGAGTATTAAAACCTACAAATATCAAAATGCGCCAAAATATAGCCAAAGGATATGCGAGTTGGTTTTTTCGTGGACCTACTGACTAACCAAATCTACTGCTGTGCTGCAAAGAACTGAAGATAGACAAAGAAAAAGAGAGTGAGAGCAAAAGAAAACTTGAAAAAAAATTATACAAAAGCTGGCATTGACTTTAAGAGGGTAAAAAATGGAAAGGAGGTATCCCAAAAAAAAAAAATAGTATCCTTGGTAGACCAAATGCTGTTGGATTGCGCGCGAATTCCGTATAAATACATATAAAATTCACATTAGTTTGGCGCTCCATGCAACATATACTACATACTTTTTGGGGAATTGAAATTTCATTTTTATTTTTTACACAAAAAAAAAAAAAAAACTTCAAGTGGCAGTAAAATATAAGCAAGAAAAAAAAAATGAAAGTGCTGCTCTTGGCTGTTTGCTGACTTGTTAGCCATTTCTTATTTCATTTTTATTTAATTTTTGCTTTATTTTCAACTCATATCCAAGGTCTGCGCTATCCGAGCGCCAAACACAATCTTTGAGCAAGGCTATCATAAAAATGAGCTTTAAATTTTCATTTGCAAAATATTTGGCCATAATTTCAACGCGAGCCAAAAATTAAATTTAATAATAAATGCGCCAGCAGCATAAAAGCCCAAATGGTGTATTTCGCGCAGTGTATGAATGTGTATTGCCAGCAGCAGCAGAATTTCATTAAGTGGCAAGGTGATATTTTTCAAATGCCAAAAACAAAACTTGCCACATTCCTCCTTTCAACTCTCCAACTAATAATATTTCAGACTTCATGCTGGCTTATTGATAAGTTTTGTTGGTCAGGCCGCAACGCTTGATTAGATTTTCGAAGCTGTAAGCCACAGCAGCAGCAGCAGTAACAACAACTAAAACAATGGCTGCCACATACTTCCTGTACACCAACACACACACTCACTCACTCTCACGCACACTCACTCATTTGCGTAATATTATTTTTGCGAAAATTTGTTAAATATGCCAAACATGCAGCGATGCATGAAAAGTGGCTAGCCAAGCGCCAAACCAAGTCGTCCGTCCAGCACAACCAAAAACCCCCCAGCGCAGTGGCGTCCCCATGCCATAGAACCACATAGTACCCCATAGTACCCAAAACCGACCCATTTTAACCAGTTAGTGCAACCAGGCGTAGCATTGCGTACGCGCTGAGGCTCATATTTGTGACATAAATAAGCTAAATCGGGCTCACACACACGCACACTCCACTCACACACAGAAATGCACAAATACACTCTTATATACAACAAATATGACCTGTTTACATATTACATAATGGGTGATTTTTTTTTATGGATTTTTTAATTTTAAAAATAATACAATGATATATCGATATGGAATATACGGATACTCATCGTTCGGGTCGTAATCAGTCGATCGTCAGATGATTGCATTTTTATATGTATTCGTTTTTTAAAGCGATTAGATCATCCGGTCTAAAGTTTCCGGATATGAATCGATACAAAATACTTGAGCTCTTATTTAGCTATTGAACATTTTCGGGATGAGTTTAATCGTCGGATGAGGGGGTTTTTTATGTACATATTAATTTTTTAAAGCGTTTAGGTTAACCGAAACGATATCCAATATATCGATATGGAATTTTAGATACTGAGCATCGTCGGGACGAAGTAAATCGTCAGATGACATAATTTTTTTTTAATTTTATATCATCTGGTCGAAAGTTTCCGGATGCGAAACGATATTCGATATGTCGATATGCAATTCGTGAGTACCTATCGATACGGCTTACCCAATAAACATCTTTAGGTTGAGGCCGGTAAGTAGTAATTTTTAAAAAAACTTAGATCATTCGGTCTAAAGTTTTCGGATATGAATCGACACGGAATACGTGAGCTCTCATCGATCCGATTTAGCTATTGAACATTTTCGTGATGACGTAAAGCGTCTGATGAGGGGATTTTTTCATGTATTAATTTTTAAAAGCTTTAAGGTTAACCTGTCAAAAGTTTCCGAAAGTTTAGCGAAACGATATACGCTATGTCGATATTGAACTCGTGAGCACCTATCGATACGGTTTATCTATTGAACATCTTTAGGTTGAATGAAGTCAGTCGATTGCCAAATAAGCGGATTTTTGTTTGTATTCATTTTTTAAAACGAAACGATATCCGATATATCCATATATGAAACATCTTCGATGTAAACCGTCGGTCTACCGTCAGATGAGGAAAAGACAACATAGTTTTCTTATGATTCAAACGCAAAATGCTGGTTACGATTTAAAAAAATCGATGTGGAATTTGTGAGCTGGAATATAAAACTATTCGATACGGGTGCCATAATGCAAAGCGACAAACACCAAAAGAGAAAGCCACTGGAAATAATGGAGTAGCCAGCTCAATTCCTTGATCTCAGCCCTATTGACATTCTCTGCTGTGTTGGCTGAAAAAGGTGGTCATACAAAATACAGATTTTTTCGAAAAAATCGATTTTTATGTAAAAAAAACCTCAAGATTGATGACCCTTTACAATGTATTAATTATCACTTTTGGTGTTTTAATGTAAAATAGCCCTCTAAATACCTACTTAAATGTTGTAAGTAAAGAAAGCTTCATTTTTGAGCATGGATCTAATAATATGGCAAGGGACTTTAGATCGGTTGCACCTAACTTAACCTTATACTTTGTTTCAGTGAGAAAAATCCAATCTTCTTTTACTAAAGATTTCTTGTAATCGAAAAGTTAGCTTCTTGAAACGAAGAAGGATTGAGGAAAGAAAAATGAACTAAAAATTTCTGCAGTTGGATTTTATAGTCCGCGTTCAGGTTTCAGTTTATACGTTTTGTTTGGCATTTATTCCAAATGTTTTATGGGCAAGTACAGCTTTATTCTTAAGAGTGGAAATAATAAATTTTGACTTTCTTGTGAAAATTCCGACTTGAAAATAGTTACAGTTCTCGTTTAATTAAATTTCTCTTGCTATTGTTAGGAAGAAATAAAAAAAGCGCAAAAAAACACCCTATATTTAATAGTAGCAGTTAAAATGGCGTCCCAACATAAGCATCGTAGTAGACGTTAGCTTCAGCGTCAGCTACACCGTCGATGTTGATGTCATGGCATTTTGGACTCGCGTTGCGCGGTTCTAGTTGGACGGGCTCAACTTAAGTGCAGCTTGGTGCTGATTCAGTTCCATGCAAAATGGCCAGCACAGTACGTGGGTGTGTGTGAGATTGTGTGTGTGTGTGTGCGGCGCACAAGTGGCCCGCACTTCACTTGGTGTTGTTGTTGCTGTAGTTGTTGCAGCTGCACCTGCCGCAGCCTTCTTTATGTTTTCAAATTAAAGTCGAAAGCGTGGCAACACTTAATGTGCGCCACTAGAAGCAGATTAGTTGCATTACTGCTCGCACTTTGCCTTACTCCAGGTATGCGCTCCTCCCCTCATCGTACCCCTCCCTCTATTTTAGTCTTAACTCTCGGGTATGGCAATATTAATATTTCACGTTGTGGATTGCTTGCTTGCTTAGCCAGGCTAAAACATTAAGTTGAGCTGCACTTGAGTGCAGCCAATGAATGTATGAGCCAAAAACTATTTAAAGTTGTGAAAAATAAAAATAAATAAAATAAAATTTAAGAAATGCTGCGTTGGAGTGTTGAGGAGTCTCTAGGGAGCTTAACTTTTTTTTGCGTAGGCAGCTGCAATCCAGAAAAGAGATGGTGACGGGGTAGGTACGAGGGTGGTCCGATAAGTACTTAACCTCACACTATCGCAACAGAAATTTACTATCGTACTACTACTACTACTAGTAGTACATTCTCGGCTTCTTTCTCAGGAATTTCAGCCAAATCGGACTCGTGGTTTTGTTTTGACCGCGTATGATAGCGAATCCAAAATTTTTGTTTTTCTTTTGCAGGCTAAGAACTTATCGGACCACCCTCGTATTTCATGCTAAAGAAAGAAGAGTGCTGCAGCCTAGTCAAGATACGTTCTATTAAAGTCAACTATTTTTTGGTCCACAGATAGATCTCGGATTATAGAATACATTGAACCTGAAGTTGTGGATTCAAGCATACTACTCTCAGTTTTCTTGGGCTTACTCTCCAGCATGCTCCAAGCAAAAGTTTACTCCTTAATGGGATTACCAGCGCGAAAGCTAGGCCGCAAAATATGCAGTTCTAGGATTTGGAATATTAGAACTAGAGTTCCACGGAACTCGATTGGAACTATCCATTTCATCAAAATCTACGATACAAAATTTATTTTATTCAAAAAGATACTTGATACTTGAATAAACTACCAAGACACAGTGCTACAAAAACCTCAGTAGATCCAGAACCTCTCAATAATAGAAAAGAATTTCAGGCAGTATGTGCCTACGCGCTGAGCCTCAGGCAGGTCAAGTAATGTCTCGTGTTCTATCTATGACTTAGGTTCGACTAAACGTTCAAATCTCTACAAGAACTACCTTATCGGACTGCTTGAATATTTTCCATTTTTGGGCCTAATGGCCTTACGCTCAATAGGGTGCATAATATAGCCCAAGGATTGCAAGTTGATATGAAAATGAACTCGAATATTTTATTCTAATTCGGTGTGAAATCATTAGATTGGTGCTCTCCAATGCACCAAAACGAATTTTTTATGTGATTCGAATCCGACTACTTTGATGCGAGAGAAATTAAAAATAACTGGCAAAATAGGTTCAAAAGTGCAAGTAATTTAAACTGAAATAACACAGGTCAACATGGTTTAGTTGTCATTTTCGAAGAAATTTGCTGCGTAGAATCCGAATCCGTGGTCAGAATTTGAGATATTTGAGGTTATGTACACGAAAAATGGCGTATCTTCGAATAGCCATAACTTTGCGAAAAAAAATCGTAATTGATCTCTTTAACTCTTAAATTAAAGGGTAAGAGTTGTACTAAATGATGTAATTGGAGAGACAGACCACACCCTGTACATAACCTCAAATATCTCAAAATCCTGACGTGGTGGGCCAATTCTGACCCCTGATTTGGATTCTACGCAGCAAATTACTTCGGAAATGACCCTTCGCTTTCCAACAACTGACATGACCCCGATATTTGTAGACCTGTGTTATTTGTTAAATACATATTCCTTGATATTCTTAGATTACCAATTTCAAGATAGATATTTATTCATAATTATTTTCAATTTTTCAAGCATGCACAATTCAAAACGAAATTGGTTCATGTCTTGCATAAAAAAATCTTTATATCAAAAATACAAAAAATTTCCCTTGTAATATAGTATGTACAGTAAAGGAAGGCTCAAAAACGACGTCTGCTGGAAAAAATTGATCTATGACCTTGACTTCAGTTTTATTTGTTAGATAATTTTATTGACAACAATTTCGATCTAAAAATCAAGCTCCCTTCCCACAAATACGAAAACTCGGTTTTAGACTTGGAATAGGGTCCCAAACAATTCCTGAAAATTTCATCAACTAAGTAATTTAATCCAGCTGAAACTAATCGTTTACTGTACGAATAGGAATAATAATCGAAAGTTGTAGAGCTGTGATAACAGAGTGAGAGGGAAATTTACGAAGAAATCGAAAGCAAAAAATGTGGAAATGGAAGTACGCAAAAACGAATACAACACAAATTTTTATTTTTTAAACTAATTTTCTCGAACTTTCACATAAATAAAACTATTTGAATAATAAAAGGCAGGAAGTTAAGTTATTTTTTAAATATCAATTAGAAATAAAAGAGTTGTAGTTGAAAGAAGAGAATAATACTATTACTAGTCAGATTATATACAACAAATTTTTGATCGTCATCGTGCTCATCGTCAGCATTTATTTTTCTCTTTAAGGCCCATACGCAGTTCGAAAATTTTCGCAAGGAATGACAAAACTTCATATAATAAAAATCCCATATGGGATATTTTGCTTAGTTTTCACGCAAACTGAAAAATTGTCACAGTCGCTTATTAGATTAAATTTTCATATTTTTTTTTTTAAATTTAAAAAATCGAAACTAATACCGCAAGCGAATTAAATTTTGCTTTTTCAAATCGCATCGAATTTAAGTGATTTAAATTTAAAAGCAAACTAAAAATAAATCATCAGACAAATTTTCGTGTGAAAATGACGTGAAAAGTGTGTATAGACACAGAGTGCCACGTAGGCGCACGCCACGCCCCTCTTTCTATGCCACACACATGATTCAATTTAGAACTTAATTTGTTTAATATTTATTGGTCCTGTATATACGTTTTTGCAATAAATGGCTCCTTTGTTTTCATAAATTGCCAGCAATTTTCTACTATATTAAAATGCATAAAATTTATTGCCATCATTTTTAGCGCTTGAGTGCCAAAATTTTGTTTTAGTTTATAATTGTTGAAAAATATTTTCGGGCTTATTATTAATAATAATATTTAGGGTTGAGGTTTTGGTGCATAAATTTTATATTACAAAAGGCAGCCCAAAACAATTATGTGGCATGTGGCAAATTGGCAGCTGTTGTTGTAGTTGTAGTTGTAGTTGGCTGTTGCATGCTTAATATGCATGCTGCAAATCTGTTTTTGGATTTCAATAAAAATTATAATTAAGCTGCTTATGTAGCAAAAATTGATTTTTAGTAGGCAGACAGTGCTGGTCAATATTATAAGGTTTGGTTGAAAAATTTTGTTAATAGCAGCAGCAGCTCTTTAAGTTGGTAAAGTCTTTGGGGGGGAACACAAGAAATTGCAAATTCATTTGCCACATTAATGCTAGAAATATAATGATGTTGTTGGAATCTGATGCACTTGCCACAAGAGTACTCAATGTATACATTTACGTGCTGCAATGCAACCCTTAACCCTTAGTTGTCGCTTTTGGTGCATTTCGACTGCATTGTCATCCATGTGGTTATCAAATGCAAAACATCGCCTGCATTGGCGCCAGCGTTCGACACTATTATCGTTATTATTATTATTATTTCTATTTTTATTATTATCGCCAGAGTGCACACAAACGGCAACTGCAACTGCTCTTGAGCTATACCATTATCATAAGACCCCCAACCCAATACTACGCGGGTGGGGCATCCACAAAAAAAAGTAGTATAAGAAAAAGTAGTAAAATTCAATGCATTTCGTATTTTCAATGATTTTTGATGGCTGTATGCCAATGTACTATATATAGTATAGGTGCTATAAACATTTTTCCGGCACGTCTAAGCAGATTTACTACAAATATCAATCATAGCAAAAATTTGCAATTCAAACTGGTTCTAAGCCGCATCAAGACGCTTTGAATCGCTTCAAAGCAGTCGCTTTTGACTATAAAAACAAAATTTTATAGCATATCAAAATATTTTCGTTGTATATATTTTTTTTTGGGGTAATGTTTAGAGATGGGTTTATTAAGATACAAAGCATTGAAGTTTTGGCTTGTGGGCAATAAAATTTTGTTACTTTTTATGGCGGGTAGAAATTAGTTCTAGATTATTAACAATTTATAGACCACAGCACTGTTCCAACCAAATATTTCCAAAAGTCAAATATTATGAATTGTCAGAGTTTAGAGGCCTTAACACACTACATTAAAAGCTTAACCTCCGAAATCACTTTTTTCAAAAGTGATTTCAAAGATTTTGTGAAACGACAATCTCTTGTAATGTTATCGATAAATTTCATCAGCTCTGAATCTTACTGACAGCTACTTGTTTTATCGCCATCTTCAAGACAAAATCTAAAAAATAATTTTTAGTATTTATTTTTAAAAACGCAAGAAATGAGAACTATAAGTAAATTAAGATATCACCCGATATTTCTTGCAACAAGTTTTTATTTTTCAAAAAGTATTCCAAATCTTTTTACAAAAAAAAAAGCTTTCGTGATCTGAATTTGATGCATATGTTTTTTTATGAATTTCAACGCGTTGAATCCGAATCGGCTAATAGAATTGATTCAACCTGTCTAGGTTCTACTCTAAAGTCAAAAACCACACAATTTTTTTTTCAAAAACAGTGGTCTGTCGTTGCTTATTATATGGTTTTGGGATCGCTGATTTCAATTCGAAAGTTACGTCGAATTTCTGAGATAATCTGCCAAATACCTAGTTTTCTAAGATTTATTAAGGTTATCCCAGAGTCCCAGAACGTGCTGGTCATGTTTTAACCCTCGATCTTAAAACCATTGTCTTGACTTTTGTGTTTCTGTATTATACCATAAACTCAAAAAATCCCATCGTTGATGTTTTTTACGTGCTTTTGGGGGCGCTAAATCCGAATCCGGTATAAAAAAAAAACCCAGCCCGTATTATTGGATTTTTTCAGGTTAAAGGCCCATACGCAGTTCGAAAATTTTCGCACGGAATGACAAACTTTATATTTAAAAAAACCCCAAATGGGATATCCCAAAAAACTTCATATAAAAAAACTCCCAAATTTTTTTTTTATATGAAGTTTTGCGTATGGGCCTTAAGACAAAACCAAGACTTGTTGCCAATCCTGATAGCGTATTCGAAATACATATGAAAACGTAAGCCTCGGCCCCAGATCAGATAAGAGAATTTAAACGTATTAGGTTTAAAGAAAAGTCGAATCCCGGCTATTGTGAAATCACTTATTCATTCATCGCACGAAAACGTTTCGAAAAACTTGATTTAGACGCTCTTCATTCTTTTTTATCTTCAACAACCCATATCTTGGGAAAATAAATTGTTTGAACTAGTTCATTTAAGAAACACTACAAGATTCTTATATAGATATGATTAAAAAAACCTGAAATAACAAAAATATGAGCATTTCCTATTAAAAGAAATTCCCAATTATGACTTATAATTTTGATGCGCATGAAATATTTTGTTATTTTATCGATTCTAAAATTTTTTTTTTGTTAGTTACATTTTTTTTAAGTTTTTGTAAAGAAAGGGGTTTTAAGTTTACATTTATTTTTTTATTTTATCGATTCTAAAATTTTTTTTTTGTTAGTTACAAAACCCTAAAAATGTTTATAAAAAAAAAAATCGTCGTACATGCTAACTAAAAAAAAATTGTATGAATTTTCGGGTAGGTCTATCACACCATTTTTTTTTGTAGGGCCGGTGTTATGAGATAAATTCCTATTTGAAGATAACTGAAGAAAGTGTAAATTGCATCTTGGGATAGCCGATGATACAGCTAGGTATAGATTCGAGTAAAGAATAATTGTACCACAGGTATAATAAGTTCGAAATATAAGTAATGGACACAGGAGGCCTGGCATAACCCATATCCTTTTTTACTTGATCAGTATCAACAGCGCAGTTGATATAGCCATGTCCGTCTGATCGCATGAACAATAGAATCTTAAAGACTAGAAGAGCTATAGAGCTGAAACTTTACCAAATTAACACCCCTTTGCTGAGAAGATCCTTTAGAAACTGCGTGAACAGCGTAGGTACAGGGTATTTTAGAGTCGGATAAGCACGATTGTAGCATTCTAGAATTCTTAAAAATTAAGCAAAGTGCTCGGGATGTCCAAAAATGAAAATAAAAGGCCTTGAGCGCGTTTGCGTTCGAAGCATACAGGGGGTGGAGCCCCTTAATTTGATATTAAAATTTGTTGGCATAAACGTGGCATAATTAATGCTTCAATTCTAGCATTCTAGTTAAAGAGTATACAAAAATCGGCAGCAACTCTTGCAGCTACCCTTTTTCTTTTGTTGAATAATTTGTAGAAAAATATGCAACTATTTGATAACAATTAATTTGCGTCATGCATTCGTTGCGTGTTTGTGCAAATAAATTAGCCAGAATTTTGTGCTCACACGCCCCCTCGTATAGATGGACTTGCCGCAGCACCGCCCGCTGCTGCAGACAAACAGACATTTAGCCCTTATTGGATGTGCAAATATTTGCACTAAATACTAAATACAGCTAATTAGTTATCAGACTAGACTAATAATATATTTGTATGAGAGGAACGCGTGAATGGCATTAAACAAAAGCGCGCGAATTGCAAAAATTTGTAATTTATGCAAAATTAATTGAGCATTGCATAAATGTTGAAATTAACTGGGCAAAAGCAGTTTTTGCAGGCCTTAGACTGGTTTTGGCCCTAACCCAGTCAACAAGCCGCAGAGTTGGTTGGGTGGTGCGACATACTGGTTAACAATGGGGGGGCGGCGGCTATGCGATATGTCTGACCAAGGCCGACAAAGGCCAGCAAAGGTTTTGGATTACATTGTCAAGGGTACATGACTTGGGACTAAGGTTGCAGCTTCCGCAATTCAAGTTGAATAACATTGTCAGGTTGTGAGATATATAGAAGATGCATTGTATTTTGTTCACGCAACGATTAACTTACCAAGGCATTGCAAATTTCCATTACTAATTGTTATTACTTTATTATATTAACTATTTACAGAACGCAAGCTCTTTGTTGGCATGCTGAATAAGAAGCTAAACGAGAACGACGTACGTAAATTATTCGAAGTACACGGTGCCATTGAGGAGTGCACAGTATTGCGTGATCAGAACGGACAGAGCAAGGGTTGCGCCTTTGTTACATTTGCCACCAAACACGCGGCCATCTCTGCCATTAAATTGGTAAGTACAGTATCGCCAAATATTATTTTATATATATATTTTAATACAACAACACCCCCGCAGACACTCAGTCAAAGCAAAATCATGGAGGGCTGCACCTCACCGCTGGTTGTCAAATTTGCCGATACGCAAAAGGAGAAGGAACAAAAAAAGATACAGCAAATGCATGCTAATATTTGGAATTTGGCCTCCAATATCAATATACCATTGGGTCAGACGGCGACCACAGTTTCCTCGCCCATACTGCCAAACCCACCGCAACAGGCCTCTCCAGTGTTGGGTGCCGATGCATTAACGCCTACACACTATTCCTTGTTGCAGCAACTATCGGCCGTTGGTTTTCAGCAGCAAATACTGCAAGGTAGTGTTGCTAAACTTTCAAATCCACAAAACACTCTTTATTGACACTTTTTATCTTACGCCTTGCAGCACTTGGTTTTGGCGCTCAGAACAATAACTCGGCAGCGGATGCAACGAATGCGGCAGCCGCTGCTGCAGCTGGTTTGCTGCAACCCATGACCGTACAAAATCTAGCAGCCCTGGCCGCTTTGACACAGCCCAGTCTTTCGAACACTGCTGCCGCAGCCAATTCACCGGGTAACGCACAGTTGACCAACACTGCCGCCTTGTTGTGTAAGTATCGAAATGCGCCCACATCAACCCTCAAAAATACCAAGTCTTGGGTATCGTGTTAATCAACTTAACAGCGCAAGGTCCGTGCGACCCTTTATTGGATCCAAGAGCTTGGCACTTGCCAATTAATAATTCAACACATTTTCCAACAAAAACAACTTCTATGAATACAATCGAATGTGGAAATTGTATTTGACAAGCTGTAGCTTAAATACCCTTACATTTTAGAGACACTTTTATTTTTTTCCGATTGTGTGTGTAGTTCATCGTCATAGATAGCTTTGTTGTATTTCCGGAGAATCGAAAATAAAAAGTTTGGGGCTCACGCTTTGCATTGACTTCATTGAAAATATAAACAATTCACAGCACCAAAGTGTTTTACTGGATTTCTTTAACAATTACCCCGCGAAAGAAATTTTTCCTAAACATAAATATGGACGATGCTCAGAAATTTCCACTACCAAAGTATTTCACTTGATTTCTTTAACACTTTCTGATAATTACATGGACAATTTCCCTTAATTTCTATAACAGTTTCTCCTATATATTAAATCATATGATCTATTCCCAAAAATTCGCACCACCAATATGTTTCATTTGATTTCTGTATCAAAAGTAGTTTTGCCTAAAAATAAATTTTTAAACATATTGACGTTTCCCAACTATTCCCACCACCTAAGAGTTTCTCTTGATATATGCAACAGTTTTTCTGACAATAACACAGCGAATATGTACGATTCTAAAAATTCCCAACCCCAAAGTGTTACACTTGATTTCTGTAAGAATTTTTCTGATAGTTACCCCACAAAATAAGTTTTTCCTAAAAATTCATTATTATTGGTATTTTTTCAAAAGTGAAATTAAAATGTTCACTTGCTCACTAGAAATATGTTCTGATAAAGGATAAGGGAAATTCTTGTGTTCCCTATAAAGGACCATACGCAGTTCGAAAGTTTTCGCACGGAATGACAAAACTTCATATAAAAAAAAAATACCAAATGGGACAAAAAGTTGTCTCGAAATTTCGTTTCGTTACGTTAAGTTTTTCCTAAAAATTCATTATAATTATTTTTTAAAATTGAAATTAAAAGTCCACTTGCTCACTAGAAATATGTTCTGATAAAGAATAAGGGAAATTATTGTGTGCACTATAAAGGTCAATACGCAGTTCGAAAATTTTCGCACGGCATGACAAAACTTCATATAAAAAAAAACACCAAATGGTATCATCATTTCCATCATTTCACTCTACCTCTGTTAAGGAATTTTGTACCAAAGCGATTACCTTCTAGTTTTTTTTTTCGATTTATGGGACTCGGCTTTGAATTTAAATTACCTTCCACCCCACTAATGCACATACTATTCGAAAGTTAATTTTACTAACAACTGCTTCTCAAATCCTGGCTCTTCACCTCAGCCTCATCCAACGCGCATCAAACTTCATGCTACAGTCAATATGCCCTCTACACTCTTGGCAACACCAAACTACCCTCAAAATGAGGGTAAAATAAAAACTCATCGAGTATATTGCGTTGACATCGACGACATTAACTGGGCTAATCATCTAATTTCCTTTTGTCGGTTTTGGGCCCTATACTGACTCTCTAACTTGACTTTCGATTTAAAGCTTATGGAGCAGGATATGGGAATCTGGATACGGATGCCAGCTGCCAAATGTAGTTTGATGTTTAGTTACTGTTGTTGTTGTTGTTGTTTTTGTGTCTTTTGCCTGAGGCTCTGACCCTCCCTCCTGGGTACTACTCTTTTCATTACACACTCTCTCCCACACGCAGAGTTGTAGCTGTTTATCGATTTCTAATTATTTTTGTTGCCCCTAGCATAGATTGTGGTTGTTGTTGAATTGTTGGTGTTGCATCTAATGAGTGGCAAATTGGAGTTTGGTTCGGTCTTGTACCAAATTTATTTATTTGTTTTTTTTTTTGCTGCCTTTTTTTTTTGGTAATAGGTTTTCTGGAAAGTTATTTCCGTTTCTTGTTTACTATAATTGGCCAAGTCTTAATCGGCTTTTAAGTTGTGTTAATTGCAGCTTGGGCTTGATGAAAGATTTGCTTTGGAGACCTAATTTGGTTGAATTTGTGCACATATGAACGGAAGTTTGGTTGTTTGAACTATTTTTGGACAGAACGAAGTGTGTTCTTGGTGGATTGTAGCTTAAAGACTTGGTTAAAGATGATATTTATAGCTTTTCTTACCAGCGGCTTATATCATTAATATAAATTGACAATTGGTTACATTGTTTTCTAATTTTGTATTTTGTTGATTTTTGGATGAGATGAGATATGAGAGATGAGAGATTAGAGATTAGAGATGAGAGATGAGAGATGAGAGATGAGAGATGAGAGATGAGAGATGAGAGATGAGAGATGAGAGATGAGAGATGAGAGATGAGAGATGAGAGATGAGAGATGAGAGATGAGAGATGAGAGATGAGAGATGAGAGATGAGAGATGAGAGATGAGAGATGAGAGATGAGAGATGAGAGATGAGAGATGAGAGATGAGAGATGAGAGATGAGAGATGAGAGATGAGAGATGAGAGATGAGAGATGAGAGATGAGAGATGAGAGATGAGAGATGAGAGATGAGAGATGAGAGATGAGACATACATACATACAGCAAACATTTGGTTGGTAGGGCTTGAAATTCGTTTAAATGAAATATCTGACGGATTTTCCAAATTTTGCCATTAGCTGAAAACAGTTCAATGAATCATTACTAGAATCATATTCTCTAAATAAATTGTAATTTTTAGATTTGTTAGATCTGTCTAATTCTAATTTTTTCATTTAGCCAAAAATTTTTCAGCCATTAAACCTGAATTTTCAGCAGTGCACACAATTAACAATTTAGATTTATTTTCCCCAGTTTTCCACTAAACTACATACATATACCTATATTACACATATTAATTTCCCCAACTGTCAATCTTCATTAGTCAAAACGTATTATATAATATATTTTTGCACAAATTGCCAAAGTTTAAGAGTTTTGGCTCTTTAAGCTAATAACTTGATGTGTTGTGATTTTGATGGATGTATCTTTATGAGCACATCATATTTTATATATATATACTTACAGCTTTCGGATAAAATACAACTAACTAACATAAAATTTTATTCTCTTTTTTTTTCCTTAACACTAAATGCTAAACCAAAAACTAATGGATTACTTAACAATAAAATATTTATACACTCTCTAAATGCAGGCCTCTTAGGAAAAACGGCGGCTGCCAGTTCAGGTGAGCTTCTTTCTCTAAAGATGAAGTAAAAGTTATTTAAGCCAAAGTTCTTGAATTACTTTGCGCGCTCTCTCTCTCTATTTGGTTGTCTTTAGTTTTATTCAACTTTCTGTTGACTTTATTCGTTGATTGCTTGTTTGCTTGGTTCTGTTGTCATACATTTCTTTGGAGTATTTTTTTTTTTTTACTACTAGTTATTTGTGCTTTTGATTTGCATATAATTTGGACATACTCGGTTATGCCCTTTCTTCATCTTAGTATTTACTACTTTTTTCTGATTTTCTGACTGTAGTATTATTTTGCATTTGAAATTTATTTGTCATCTTTTGCATTTTAAAGCGCTTTGTTTTTTAAGTTTATCGTTTATTGTCATATTCATGATTGTTTTTGACATTTTCTTTTGCTGTTGCAGTTAAAGCAAACGAACCGCGTTCTTTTCTGACGTTAACGTAATTGACATGTACGTTATGCTTATTGTTGTTTTTGTTGTTTCTTCTGTTACGCTACGTAACATCCACGTGCTTGCGCTTGCGTAACTCCTCTTGAGTTGTGCCCCATCGTTCTTTCTTCTTTATATGCTCTCTACGTCACGCGCATTGCCAAAGTTGATGGCCGTAAAGCAGCCGTACAAAATTACAAGTTACACTCTCTTGTGAAATTAACAACACGGAACTTATGGCACTCACAACTTGGCAACGCCATGTGCCCTGGCCTTAGTCGGTTTCGCTTTTTTCTTTTTTTGATACCCTGTAGAGGTACGGTATGAAGAGTGTAGTAAGTTGGTAATTTGTGTCGTAACTGTAAATAAAGCACTTTTGCGCTTATGATTTGTTGTTTGCGTTGTTCACGTCTTTACTCGTGCACTTTTGCACGTTGCTTAGCAATTGCACAACATAATTTATAATAAACCGTCATAGTGAACACCCGAAAATATTCAATTTATTGATAACATTAAAGTGAGCCTAAAAAACAACAGAAGGTTTATTCCTTCTTTCAAATAAATCATCTAGCAATATGCTTACAATCCTAAAAGTATTAATGCAATTTTGGTCTCAAATAATTATTTATTTTGGAAAAGTGTGCCTTGTAAGACTCCGCTATGGTTGTACCATATGAGAGATGGGTCGACAAAATAGATCGATTTCGAATCTGTTCGTATAAGGCAGTTTCTCGAAAGCTAATAAAATTTCTTATACTGCTCTTCGCTTGAAACTTTTTTCCGCAGAGTATATCTTATTATATTATTAGGGGTATTACATGGTAAGTGATCGCCCCAAACATTAATTGAGCCGGGATTTTGGAATGAACGCTATCAAGGATCATAAAAACTAGTGTAAAATGAAAGAAGCATAGGAAGAAAAAAGAAACAGATTAAGAATTTGTTCGTATAGCCTGCACCCTTATTTTTAGGGGTATTGTTCACTTTATAATATAATAATTATGAAGATACCAAGTTACCAGTTTTTCGAAAGTGCGTCTAGTATAGTTTTTTAGTTGCATCTTTACTCCTGTAGAGAATTTCCTGTACTCATAGTATGAGGAGTATTATATAGAGTGGGCCATCTGTTGGTTTGGTTTTCACTCATCGATGTTTGCATACGGGCCATTTGGGCTATATTATGTTTCATACATATTATGTTTCAAACTTGCCTTTGGTATATGCATTCCCACAGTTTTGTTGGAATATATACTAATAAAATGCAATTAATAAAAACCAACCAATAGATGGCCCACCCTATATATTTTTAAAATGTATGTGGCTGGAATCGCCCTGAGTATCATGTTTTTCGTATGAAAACTTATATCTCAGAGAGCTAAGGACAGTAAACTTGTTAATATCTGTTAAAAAATCGGAAATCTCTCAATTCCAAATTCCCTACTCCAACTCTTTCTGCAAACTTACTTTCAAAGGGGTCTTCATAGACTAATAATAAGCAACAAAAATTTGACATTTTTTCATAACAGCTATCCTGTTGCAAAAAGTAAAAATCGGAATCAATCAATTCTTCTTTCTTTTTGGAAAGACCAGTCTTCAGTTCTCCGCAACACCCAAAACTTTAATTAGATGCAAACAAAAACAATCAATCCCAACTCATTCCCTTATGAAGGGTACAGCGAAAGAGCATATAATAGTCTTTATAGCCCGACTCTAATCGGCCTCTCTTTCACTGCTTAACTCTCTTGCCGCTGGCAGCGACAATGCAGCAATCCCAAAAGTTGCAAGTGCCACATAGCAGGAGTTGCAAGCAAGTTTAATTGTAAGCTCGCTCACTCCTGCAAGGAAAATAAAACTTCCAAGCAGCAAAATCTTTTAGCCAACATTTTCCAAACCAATAAAAACGTATGTTGCCAGGAAATATCATGGCTGTCAGCCACATTTATTATCTTACAGATACTCCCCTCTCCCGAAATCCTTAAAAGCAAAAAAAAAAGATAGACATAAAAAGCGCCTTGTTTGCTGACATTTCTTGCTCTGTTAAATTTTTAACTCCATAAAAGGCACAAAAGCGGGTAAACGTCGGGAGATGCCTTTGGGGGACTAAACGCGCCTTTGCTTACTTAGCTAAGCCGCCTTTGAGTATTAAGTTAATTTTCAAGGAATTTCCGTTGTAGAGTTTACCAGAAAAATGCCAAAAATTAAGCGGATTTTTTTTTTATTGTTGTTCCTATTGTTGTTTGTGTGGCCAAAACTAAAGTAAGGACTTTACACAGGGTTCCAGCGCACAAGTGGGCTGCCCACTTGTATTGGGGTTGCTTTATATATCTAAAAGATGCTGGTTCGGTGTTTTTTTTGTTTTTCTCTTTTGGCGTCCTCTCATCATATGCTGCCACTTCAACGATTTTGGGCACTTAATTTAATGAAATATTAAAAATTCTTGTTACCAAGAACTTGGGGCCCACTTGAGATGCTAGGAGTGTGTGTGTGCGTCCAAAAAGTTTGGGTTTATATGGTGCGTGCCAACTGCAGCTGACAGCGGCTCGGCCCGCAACGTTCTCCACCCTCATAAGCATATAACTACTCTTCTAGCCTATTTGATGCTGGCAAATTTTTTTTGCACTACATTTCTTGGCAAATGTTTTCCTGTTTCTATTTTGCTTTCGACATAAGCGCCAATAAAAGAGAGCAAAAGAAAATATGTGGGCCGGTTACAGTGGGGGCAATCCGACTATGTGATACACTGTAGTTTTTCTAGCTGCTATAGTTATTATCGGATTTGAGCGTGCTTTGAAATATAGTTCGGAAACCTTTGTTATATTCTATATGAAAAGGTTCGAGGGTTAAAAGCGAAAATCTGTTAAGCGATTTCTAAAACGTTCAGATACCTGGACCGTCAGAAAGTCAGGAATGGCAAAATTTATTTCTTTTGACGTCCAGATCATCTACTTACTTTGCTATTGTACACTTCATTTCCATCTTATTAACAAATGTCATAGGCGGTAGGCAATCGCCACCAACCCGTTTACCTTTAGATCGCTACTTTCGCTTTTGTACACTAGTAGACAGCGTAGTAGTCGCCAGTATTTTATACCTACTGAATTCATTAAAATTGAAAACACATATATATTTTAATATTATATTATATTATTTCAGAAATATTTTCATCTACATTCATTATTTTTTATTTCAAACGCTTGTTTTTTTTTGAAAACGCGTTTTTTTTGCGACTTCTGACGGTCCGGCTCCATTTCCAATTGCATCTGAAATTATAAAAATTTAATTTTAGCGCTGAAAATACCAATTATTGCTTCATAGACTTTTCTACTGCTTTCGTTTCCTTACAAGCTGTGCAAACTTGACGGCGGCCCAATGAAAATAAACAAAATTCCAGAACATTCAGGAATTGTCATACATTTGTTTGTGTAAATTATAGTCGCGACGAATACGCAGAATACTTTTAAAAACAGTAGCGAAAAATTCGCCTTACTTTATATTCCCGTATTAAGAAAACGAATTGCTTTTTTTTTTCTTTTTATTCGCTTTGCGTTTGTTGTTTGTCATATTTCGTTCGTCGCGCATTACAAAGTAGGTTTGCAAAGTAGGTAGCTGCTACCTGTGACAAACGATGAAGTACTTACTGCAGGACAATAGCCACCAGCCGTACTGGAGGGACTCATTTCGGATACTCATTTCGAAAACTCATTTTTGATACTCATTTCGAGACTCATTTCGAGTAATCAATTGGGTACACATTTCGCGTGCTCATTTTGGGTACTGGTTACGGGCTCTCATTCCTGGTACTCATTTCGGGTTATTATTTCGGATACTCATTTCGGATAGTCATTACGGATACTGGTTTCGGATACTCATTTCCGTACACATTTAGAGTGCTCATTTCGGATACTGATTTCAGATACTCATTTCCAGAATCATTTGGAGTAATCAATTGGGTTACACATTTCGCGTGCTCATTTTGGGTACTCCACGCGGGCTCTCATTCCTGGTACTCATTTTGAGTTCTCATTTCGGATACTCATTTCGGGTTCTCATTTCGGATACTCATTTTGGGTACTCATTTCGGATAATCATTTTGGGTACTTATTTCGTTTATTTATTTCGGGTATTTATTTCTGGTATTTATTTCTGGTATATATTTCAGTTATTCTTTTCGGATATTTTTTTTTGGGTGGCTCATTTTGGGTACTTATTTCGGATTCTCATTTTGGGTCCTCATTTCGGTTTCTCATTTAGGGTTCTCATTTCGGGTTCTCATTTCGGGTTCTCAATTCGGGTTCTCAATTCGGGCTCTCATTTCTGGATTTAATTTTAGGTGCTTTTTACGGTTCTCATTTCTGGTACTCATTTCGGGTCCTCATTTTGGGTCCTCAGTTTGGCTACTCATTTCGGTATTCATTTTGGGTTCTCATTTTAGTTACTCATTTCGGGTTCTCATTTCGCTTTCTCATTTGGGTACTCATTTGGGGTTCTCATTTACACATTTCGGTTAATCATATCGTATACTCACTTTCGGTTATTTATTTCGGATATTCATTTCTAGTATTTATTTCGGATACTCATTTCGGGACTCGTTTAGAATACTTATATCGGATACTCATTTCCTTCATCTTTCAACACAAAAATTGTTCCAGCATAAACTTAATGTACTTCTTATCCCTTATTTATAGTGTATAAAAAAAATCAACATCTTGCGTGTTTTCTTTTGGTTGCCTTTATTTGCTTTTCGTGTTATTTTTTGCCGGATACATAAACTAAACTACAAAATCACTTTGAAGTTGCATTTGCGCCTCCCTACAAAATCTTATTTTCGTTTTGCCCCAAAATGTTGTCCTTGTAGTTGTTGTTGCGACAAACACTATGCGAATTATCTACAGAGTGGTGCCTGTGTTTTGTATAGATTACATTTTTACTGACTGCCATCGTAAAATGGCTAAACAAATGCGCTTGTGGCTCTATTTGTCCAACCAAAAAATTTGTTATGGCCTAGTAGCTTATGGTAGCGTGGGGGGAAAGAAACGCATATGAAAAAGATTATGCGGCTGGGATTTTGGTAGAAGATTTGTTGCAATTGACTCGAGCAAATTGGTATGAAATGAAAATATTCAGACTACTGAACAATTTAAGATATCATAGAAAAATTTTACATTTGAAATTAGGATTAGTTTTTCAAAACAACTATCGGCCCAAGGGGGCTTAGAAGAATGTTGATAATCTTCAACAAAGTGTTGGTAACAAAAATAATATTTGTTTTATGTAGAGGACAATATATGTATGTCATAGACGCATTTTGGATTTTTTGTATACCATTTAATAAGTAGGTGCAAATTATCGTAACAAAGAAGTGATCGCAAGTGATCCCCTAAATTACCTCCACTATAGTCAGTAAGGACAAAAGAATCTAGATATGTTCGTCCGTCTGCCTGTTTACCTGTGCGTATCTTGAAAGATATAGGACCTAGTATAATATATACTTCACATTTGTACAGTTTATGTGTAACAAGCCCAATCGATATCATTTTCTTTTTCTGCCATGCCGTAGATTTTTTTGAATAATGAATTTCCAAAATAAAAATCGCTTTTCGAATTAACAATTTGAAACACAATTTTATATATGGTAAATTTAAAATATTTTAGTCGGACTCAGACTCAATCTAATCTAAACGGTTAGGAAATTTTTGCTAATGGGATCATCATACTAAATTTCCCACGTCTAAAAAATTGTCGATCTGTGGTCTTTCAAGCTAATCATATTAAACTTATTTTAAATTGACAAATTTTTTAGTGTTCAAGTACGCCATATTACATTTCCAAAAACCAGCTTAAAATTCCTAACATGAAACTCAAAAAATCACAAGATCTATAAAATTTTAGTTTTTTTTAAAACTTTGTTTATTATTCCAAAAAAAATTTGGGATGGTTTTCTGAGACAGCGATAAAATCAAAACTTTATACAAAACGAAATATTATATTTAATTTCCTTTGCAGGATAAAATTGCTTAGGTTTTATTATTTTCGCTCCATTTGATGGAAACATTTTTTTTCGCTCATTAGTTTTTCTGCCTGTCTCTCACGAACAATTTTATAACTTGGCGTTGCTCCTTTTTTTACGCCCTCGTATGGACACTTTTGGAACTTTACGTTATTATCATCTAAGCAATTTCTTATGTGTTTTCTTTCTATTTTTACACGGTAGATACGTTCCAGAAAAACCCGTCTAAAAAATGATATGAAGTATCACCCAAAAAAAAAACATCATCATAAACATTTTCGTTCAAGAGTTTATCTGATTTCAATGGCTTTCAAACTAAATAACGCTGATTATTTAAAACGTTTGAGGAGTCGTTTAAAAGACGTTATTTAAGTGGAGCATACGCGGAAAATAAAGAAGCTATTGTTTGAGAAATGTTTAATTTATTTAGTTGATGCTTATAATTTACATTTACTTTAAGCAAGCTATTAGTGTAATTAAAAAATTTATCGTTTTGGTTTTTCTGCTTACAATTCACAATCTATTTAAGCAGTGGATGAGTTAAGACGCAACCTTTTTATAGAAAGATTTATTAATAGTCAACGATTTTATTTTATTTTGTTTGTTTATAATATTTATTTTTTATATGATTCCTCCGTTTTTTCCATAAACCGTTTAAAAGAAATGCATCGGATTTTTTTTAAATCTCATGGTGGTGCAGAAGAGCGAAAAAAAAACTAGAGCAAGAAAATTGGCAGCCTTACACTCTGCAGAATTTTAAACTTTTTGGACACTTTGATGCTTAAGCTGCTTTGAAAATTGATTTCCTACATCGTGTTATTTCAAAACCGTGTAGAAAAAGACCGTGTTAAAACAGAATTGGGTGTACCTATATAAAAAAAAAATGTTTCCCTCGTTCATCATGACTTTTAGTTTTGCTCCTTTTTGCGGAAAATTTTAAAACTTTACGTGATTCATATTTTTTTCTTACTTCCACTTATGAACATTTTTGGAGCTTTTTTTGCGTTCTTCCTAATTTTTTTTCTTGCTGACAGTTTTGGAGCTTCGTTGTATTACACTATAATCTACATTTGATTTTCTGCATTCCATATCAATGCCAAAAGCCTTCTATCATCTCTGACTTAACAATCTTTTATAGCCATCAACTCAACCGCAGAAGATTCACTGAATTAAAAAAAAAAACTTAAATAAAAGTGCTGCCACTCTCTTGCATAAAAAAAATATTCAAGCGCTTTCAATTCGAAAACTTTTCAACATTTCATTTCTAGTTATCGTGTTGTTGTTGCTTTCTTTTTTTGCTTGTACTGTTTCTCTTTACTTTCGCTGTTATTGTTATTGCTTCAAACCAAAAGTAGCATAACAACAAATAAACAAAAAAAAGAATACGAGAAATATTGTATATAAAACGAAAATCTTAATCAAAGTTTTGTAAAGTGCAGTAAACTACATAGTCTATGCTAGTGCGGCCCCTTCAATTGTACTCGGGAAGTCTACTGCCCTTGCCCTCCCTCACGAAAACATTCTGCAACTCTTAAGTCGAAAACTCAAACCCGCAACTGATTTAAGGTTTCAACACGTTTTTAACTTTTCAACATGCTCTCCATTACGTTTGTTTTTACACTTTTTCGCTCTTTGCACTTCAGAATCAAGAACCAGGCAAAGAACAAACAACACTGCTAACAGAAACAACAACAACAGCAACAACAATATGGCTAAGAGAAATTGTTAAGAGTTGTTGTTGTGGTTGTTGCCGGTTTGCCTGCAAGTGGCATAGTCTAACTCACTTTTGGCCAGTTTTGGGTTGAAATTGCAAAAATTTGCTAGCCAAAAAGTCAATGAGCCAGACTCGGCTGACTATCAAGGATTACAAATTCTGAATTCTTGTTGATGTTCCCTTCTTTGTTGTTGTTGTTCGTTGTTGTTGTTGTTCGTTGTTGTTGTTGTTCGTTGTTGTTGTTGTTAAACTAAAAAGTTCATTTCCAGACAGACAAAATAGTTATAGGCATTTTATTCCCCTTACTCTGTAATTGTTTTTTGTAGCTTTTGTGTTGGCTTTTGGTATTTGGTTTTTTTGGCCCAGTCATGCGCATTATTATTGGCCAGTGCTGGCGGGCAACTAGTTAGCCATTTGGTTGGTTTGAACATGTTTTGTTACTCTTTCCCAGAGACCTTATTCTTTATAGAGTGTATGCCGCACCGCCGCCCGACAACAATTAAAACAATTTCTTTAACAAAGTTCTTTGGCTACGTTTTGTTTTTGTATGCAAAGCAGGCTAGCAAGTTGTGTGTAAAATACACTGAAGAAAAAATATATAAGCTTTGAGAAAGAATATACTTTTTTATAGTCTGCATGTTAAGGGGTTATATACAAAGTTGGGGCGAAAAAGTGAGCTAAGCTCGTGATTTTATAAATGGGTTTTATGCAAATTTTATTGAAAAAAGCAAAACACAATGTTTTACTAGTACTAAAAACACTTTGAATTTCGAAAAAATTTTGAAAATTGTCGGAGCTATCATAGCTCAGCTATGCCCCATTGCCCATGCCCCGCAGCGCTTTTTTTTGCAGAGGCTAGCAGTGAACGTTCTCCAAGGCAAATCGCTCAACTGAAATCAAAAAAGTAAAAAAGTCTATTTAAGGAAAGTGTGTTCTGGTGTACTTGAACGATTCGGTTTCCCAAAAAAATTTTTTTTTTCAATAAAAAAACCATGTTGAAAAATCAAAATTTCCAAAAACAATTCATTGCAAAAAATTAAAAATTTTACGGATGAAAAATGAATCGTTTCTGTACACAAGATCGTAAATACGAATATTATTAAAAAAAAAATTTTGAAAATCAGTTGAAAAGTTTTTAAGATATCACGTTCACCGCAACAGTACTTTTGAAAAATCGCATTCCGAGATAATCGCGTTTAAAGTTTTGTGTCAACTATGTCTATGGATAGGACCAGCGCGCTGCAAACGGCTGTAATTTGAAAATCAGTGATCCGATCTGGATGAAATTTTACGCCCCAACTTTGTATATACAGCCCCTAGTACCCAAATTACGTGACCCAAATTTTGCACTTTTTGACTCCCCCCCCAGCGTGACCAACCGTAGTGTAAAAATTTTGACCTTTTTTACCACGCGTGGCATTTTCGTATAAAAATTACGTTTACTCTCAAATTAGTTTAAAAATTACTTTTATTTTTACATTTTTTTAAAAATTACTTTTATTTTAAAATTTTTTTTATATTACTTTTATTTTTAAAATTTTTTTAAAAATTACTTTTATTTTAAATTTTTTGTTTCTGTCAGTGTGCTCGTATTTTTGGAACAACTATATTTTTCACTAGTTTGGCAAGAGTTTTTAATAACCGAAATAACGATTTGGTGACACTGCAGTTCTCTAAAAAGTATTAATTATTGTACTCATGCATTTGGGGTGTTCACTTTGTCGTGCATAAATGGCTAGAGGGAAGAATGCCCGATTAACGATCTAAGCAAACCTCAAGGCATAAAGGCAAAAGTGCCCGGGTAACAACGTGAGCAGCAACAATCAACTGTAAACAAGTGTCTTTATTTTCGGTTTTTATGAAAAAAAATGTCATTTAAAAGCACAAAAGACATATTTTCAGAAAATATATACTTTTGGCGGTTTAAACCCAACATTATTATCTTTATAAGTTCTAAACAAAAAAATTTTAAGTATTTTGTTTTGTTTCTAAAAAAGGATTTAATTGGCTAATGGCTTAAATATTTTTGTATCCCATTTTAACCTCCTCATAACAAAATTTTTTTTAAATTCCCCTTTGTTTTTATAGACTGTAAAATTCTAAGAAACTCCTTCGTTTAAAGCTTATTTTGAAGTCTCATTAAAAATGCAAGCACAATTCTTGGAAACTCGATTCAATTAATTTTGTAAAGAAGGCGTTTAGGGCAAGTAATCATTACCCAAAGCCATTAACTTGGCTTTGTGCTTTTTTTTTGAGTGTAGGTAGTACATGTGTGTATGTGTGTGTGTGTGTTACAGGGCCAGACTGTTAAATTAAAAATCTTGGCCAAATTGATTGCAACACCTACAAGGCAGCAAGTAAGTCTGCCCTTCAGTTTGTTCAGTTAAGGCCCAAACAACTTACAGACTGCCAAAAACTTTTAAAATTAAATCTGTAAAATCTTGCAAAAAAGTTTTCACTGTGTGTTTGAAAGTTCTTTACTACCTCATATGCATGTGTGAGTGTTCATTTTTGTGTATAAAAGAACTTTGCATATAATTTGGTAAAAGTAACTCAAGAAATGCTTCAAAACTTGGCATGCAAGTCAAGTCCAATATAAGCTTTATTACTCTTAACAGACAAAAAGACTGAACAGACTAAACTTTATAGTAATACATAGTTAAATATTTGTTATTGGCTCAATTAGTTATTGAAAGCCTTGTTGTGTTCAGTGTCAACGCCAAAAGACCGCAGGCACACACACACACACACACACACTTTACCAACACTTTAGAACACACGCCCACATAAAACTCATTAATAACACACAACACACAAAGCGTCCAGGGCTACAATATCATCTCGTCTCTGGGGTCGTCTGTAGCTGGATTTGCCTTGGTTAGTTGCACAAACCGCAAAATTGCATTGCATGACGGCCGAAACACGCAAAACAACTAAATAACAAACAAAAGGCGTCAAATTACACTAAACACACACGCACACACACATACATTGAGTTGGCAGCACTCGGTGCAACATGGCGTATGTGTAACAAATTAATTTTAGATTTATATAGCGCCTGACATTATTTTTCTCTATGATTAATTACGCGAAGAGGGCGCCAAATAGAACAACAACTAAATAATAATTATAAACTTAGCAACACATATGTATAATCAAAAAATTCTACCAAAATGCGATTATACGCATTGGAGCTGAGCACGTGAGAAGTTGGCGCGAACATCACGAGCACGAAATTTAAATAAATTGAACTAAGTCGTTTCATACCCTGCTCTATTCGCTCACGGCCACACTGTACAGTAAAATACATGGACATCGTGGTAACCATGACAACGACGACAAAACAAACTTTTTTATGTAATAAAAGAGAAATCTTTAAAAAAAAGTCTCTTAAAAGTAGATGATACTGTTGAGTTGAAAACTTAAGACTTGATTGTGAACTGTCTACAAGTTCTTTCGAATTATCGAAATATTGTTTGACCTTTAATAGATTTTGGAAATGATAACAAATATGTATTGTCTAGTCTTTATGTATCTTGTTCACAACAAGCAGCTAGCCGAGTCACCTTGGTACAACCTCATGCAATTTTATTGAGACAGTGTAGTAGTCTGTCTCTTGTATAACCATAACACCAACGATAATAACGGCTTCAAAAAGAGAGAAGGCCTTTCAGCCTATACTAAGAACAACTATCCGTTTCTAATCTCTGTTCTAAAGTCTTCTATAGAATTTACGTTCTTCTTGCCTTGCCTTATCAACAACATCTCGTTACCTTGTACCCGTCTTTCTTTCTGGAGTTTCTTAAACACTATTTGATCGAGTGTTCGAAGTCTTCTTCCTTACTGGACATAACAAACCGCAATAGGGCTACGGCCAGATGTAGGGTCGCAGAGTCTTTTTAGACTTGAGTTTGTTTGCCTTCTTAACTGCTTGATTATATTAACGTCTTAGAGCTAGTAGAACACGTTGAGACGTCGTACTGTTCAGCCGTCCCAATGACGTCCCAGATCTCATAAAAACCATTTTGCTGAAGTATTTGAGATCAACTCATGCGTTAGCGCAAAAGATGAAATGAAAACATTTTAAATTTCTTACTCAGTGTCTACTTTGTCTCCAGTTCGTCTTGGCGGGAATGCAAAAGTAAGCAAGGTCATTGCCAACATCAAAAATGAATTATTTCAACTGGTCTGGATTCTGGTAGAATCAAATTGATGCACCACTTTAAGGCGGTACCCTAGCTTAGCTGTTCTTATGATTTTTGTACAGTCAATGGGCAAGGGATGGGTCTGGGGTACACCACCGCTTAAGAGACGCCGCTCAGTGAAGAATTTCATATTCGAGTCAACTCGAATATCCAATCATATCCCAATGGGCTTTATCTATCATCTGAATTAAGGAATATAAATCAGTTTTTTGTTTCAACTTATACGTTTTTGGGTTTAAAATAAAAGTACCGATTTCTAAGCTCTATTCTTAAAAAATTAGTTTAAGTGAGCTCTCCCAGAAAAAAGAAGCTTAACAATGCAATTTAAACAATTTTACAGAATGCGTTAATTGTTGGTTAAAATTTTTCTACAGTATGAACAAATATATTGTTTTCTATTTATTTTATTTAATAAAGAGTAACAAAGCTGACATAGCTTAACCTATAAGATAGGGTGGGCTATCTGTTGGTTTGTTTGTTAATTGCATTTTTTTTCGTATATTTTCCAACGAAATTGGGCATATGTATATACCAAATGCAAGTTCTAGTTACTATTTATGTATGAAAAATAAAATCGCACAAATGGCCGCCGTGGCAGACTCTACTGGCCCGTAAGCGAACATCGTAATTGTCAATGGCTTTTTTTTTGACGAAAACTCATCTGGCTGTTGTCCCATCCGTGGGCTTCAACTGTTGCTTCATTTCAATCTTCAAAGCATGCAAATGCAGATCCGCATGCAAAATTCGACGCAAATTGGTCCAATGGTCTTGTGAACGATGGCACGCGATGTTCCCGGCTACTCGTCGACACTGGCCACTTCTGACGGGTATGTTCGGAATTATGAGTATTTAACAACCAAACCAACAGATGGCCTACCCTATACAAAAAACTGGCAACAAAAAAGCATTCGGCTTTGTTTTACCATATGAATATGTTATCGTTTTTTTTTTTAATATTTTTGGACTTATAATTAATTTTTTTTTAAGTTTATTAAGAAGAAAGTCACGTTTTTTGCACAATACTGCCATAAATAAATCATTGGGATTACATATTTTTATATGGAAACTGTACTGATCTCTAACAAGCACACATAAAATGCTGTTTTCCGATAATTCCAACAATTCTCCTAGGCGCCTCACGATTTAAAATATTTTTGCTCATCTCTAACAAGCACACACATTACACATACGCCACACTGTCCAATTTCTATCGTTTTTTTTTTGTGTTGGTTTGTACCAAAAATTTCGTTATGCAATTTGGCTAAAATGTAATTTACTTTGGCGTAACACATTTCAACTGCCCTACTCACACTTTATTTATCTCACTCTTTTCTCTCATTCTCTCTTCTGTACAGGGTCGGATCCAAATCCGTTGGCATCGGCGTACATGTCAACAGCCGCTGGTTTACCGCAATTTGGCAACGCCGCTGCACTTTCCACATCACCCCTGGCCAGTGTGGCAATGAGCGCCGCTGCAATTGCCGCTGCTGGCAAACAGGTTGAAGGTAAGTGACTCCTCGGGGCTATGAACATGGTGGTAGAGGCTGGTTTGGGGGGGTTGGTTTAAACCAAACGTTGCAAATTTCATTGCGCTTTTTGACAGATTTTGTGGTTTATCAATGTGTGTGGTAGTGGATAGTAGATGAACCTGCTGCCACATGTACGACTATCATGAATGCTGCTGCATTTGTATACACAAATAGATATGTCTAAATGGCTGACATTTTGATAAATGTTACAAAATGGCTGACGTTACCGTGTCAGCTTGTCGGTTAGCTAGAATTTCCAAATTGACATTATATATAAAAGAGAAAATGCAAATGCTGCGGGTTTGACTAGAGTCTAATATAGATTTGGACAATGTAAATAATTCTGTGGCTTTGATAGCTTTGGCTCAAAGGTATCTTATTATTGTAAAATGATGCAGACTGTAGCTTACTACTTAAAACATATTTTATTTTATTTTCAAAACTTTTTTCTCGTTGCAAAAATTCCAGTTGAAAAACTATGCTGTTAGTAATGAATACCTTTTAGTACGCATTTTAAATCTAAACTATTTTGCTTTATTGTTGATAGATATAGATTTTCGTATCATTACCTTTATTGCATATTATTTTTATTTTTGTGTGTTGCTTTCGAAACACTTTTTTTTTTGCTTTATGCTAAACAAGTTAGTTGAAAAACTAATCCAACTTCAGCTTAAAGTTTGAGCTACATAAAACCCATGCCAAAAAAAATAAGTAGCAGGCAGCTGAGCAGATAAGAAAAATCAATAAGATCAATCATCTAACTGATTTCTGTTTCCTTTTCCCCATCTTTATAGACACACACACACACACACATACAGACATACAGATAAATATACGCTCAGATAGACACGGACAGCTACTCAAACATGTAACGAGTATATATGACCAGCATTTTTCTGCAGCTTAAATTTTTATCAGCTTTTGACACAGCGTAAATATTACACACTTGACACACAATTCCATTAGTCAGACGTTGGCGCATCGATATCAGAAAATATTGCACATATGGGAGGCTGTGGGGAGTTCGAGGTTTTGGTATATTTCTTCAAATGGATGCCAAGGATACCGCCGTCTAGGGTTGCCTTGGCACACATAACATTAAAGTTGCAGCTAAGCAGATAGCATGGAATGAGAGAGAGAGAGAGCGAAATGCACAGTGGTCCAAATGTTTGTTCTAAGGCGAATTAGTTAAATTAAATATTTGAGTCATGTTTAATTTTGTGAAAAATGTATAATATAAAAATATATATATATTTTAATTAAAATATTTATGAGATTAACATTTTTTAAATTTAAAAATTTGTAACTTAAATTTAAAAAAAAATAAACATTTTTAAATTTTTCAAATTGAATTGTTTTTCAATATTTTCGAATAAATATATATATGCCTGATAAAACTGATATTATTTTTCTGCTTTCATCTGAACTGGATTCCGCTTAAAAAATAAAATATATATTTTTTTAATTTAAATATTTTTTGGGTTATCATTTTTTAAATTCAAAAATTTGTAACCTAAATTTTAAAAAAAAACATTTTTTAATTTTTCAAAAAATTTATTTTTTATAATCATAGGACAACTTAGCTTTGTTCTACCTTTAAATAAATAAAGGCCATGCCTGTTTAACGATTGAACAGATTATTTTTTTTATGCCTTCTGTGGAATCTGCACTACTTTTTTTTGAATTCATCTAACTAAAGTGTAGGTCCATCTAAACATCAGGAGTTGATGACTTTTTTTCCCAAAAATTTGGCAATCAAATTGTTAATTTTTTGCTAACTTTACAAACAGCTTTTCGCGATTTTTATTTAAGGTATGGAATAAATGGTTTCAGTTGAAAAACATTTCCTACGAGGCATTTTTTTTTTTTTTTAAATGAACGTTTCACCAATTACGCATAAAAAGGAGATTTTGATGTAAAGTTTCAAAAATATCTCAAATAGTACAAGTTTGTAAAAAATAAAACAAAATGTATTCAAAAGAGAATTTAAATTTACTTTCCTTATCTATTTATAGTAATCTTTAAAGTGGCTAATAGTACACTAAATGAAGGCTTAAAAATTATGCTTGCCTAAAAATAAAATTATTGGCTAAAAATTTGATTGTTTCGAAGAAAAGTATATTTATTAACTTAATTTTTAAAAAATTTAGTTTGAAATACCTCTTTCTAATTCATTTCCATAGCAGCTTAAGGCTTGACTTCATGTCTTTTTTTACACGTTTTTTTTATACGGTTTTTTATAGAAAAAAGATATATACATACATATATATCAAAAATCTATAGTTAAACTGGTTCGAAGCTACAATATTAAGAAGGGTTTTCGTTTTTTTTCGAAAAACTTCCAAGTGTTTGGCAAATAAAAACATAAAATCTGAATTTTTTTGCATATGTATCCATAAAGTCTTGAGTGTATTTATAAAATGATCTATATCTATTGCTTTTCTACGAGAAACAGTTTTTCAGCCATTGAACTAAATCGAAAAAAATACCCTAATGTTTTTGGCAAGTATGTTATTTTTTTAAAGTTTTAAACTCTGTGTTTACTCTACTAATTCATTCTATTTTAAATTCTGACTATAGCAAAACAAACATATTTTTCAATAATTTCGACCACTGTGCGTGCAACGGCGACAGAATTGTAGATAGAGAGCGTGAGTGGAAAGACAGAGTGCAAAACGGAAAATGGCTGCTGAGAATGCAACGGAAAATGTTTTGGCGTTGCACTTTTTGCCATATTTCCGGTTGCATAAGCAGCACGGCAACAACAACAACAACAACGAAGACAAGAACCACAACAACATGAGCAGTTCAGCCATATAGTGAGATATATTTTTACAGTTGAGTGACTCTCTGAAGCGTGTGTGTGTACGAGAGAGTGTGTAAGTTGTATGTTTGCTGACTCATGACGTCGCCAAATCCCTTATGGCCAAAAAGCAAGAAAGAAAGAGAGCGAGAGTGAGAGAGAAAAGTGAACAAATAAACCAAAACAAAACACAAGTCATGTCAGCTGCTTAAAGTGTGTGGCAAGCGTGGGACGTTAAGGAGCAGCATATCGTGTGGAGTGGGAAGGGGGTGCGAGCAAGTGCTGCTAGATGCAAACAGAGGCAAACAGCAAAACAAATTGCGCATGTTATGCGACATGTGAGCTGCCATGCTTGACTTGTTGTTGTTGTTGTTGTTATAGTTGTTTTAGTTCTCTTTGTTGTTGTCATAGCATCCATTAAGCAGCAATAAAATGCATGCAATACAGACACTAGTATCTATCAGCTACAAAAGTATCTATGCAGCAGCTAAAGCGCAGCAAGCAGCTTTCATTGTCAGCTTTGCCACTTGCTTAGCTTGGCATAATTTATATGTATATACAATACACTTATATGTATGTATGTATGTATGTATGTATGGTAGTTACAGCCAAGTCATTAGTTTTCTCTTGCACATACGGAAACCAATACTCATGCATTACAATTGCTTTCTGTAAATTCGCGCACAAGTTGCAGCTATGTAACTAAATTTTTCTTGGGTTCCACAAATAAACTTCCTGTTTTGCGCGACAATTTTTTTTCATGCTGGTGTCTATGTGAGTATGTGTGTGTGTGAAAAACGATTTCCTATATTGCATTTTCCTTTTCCGCCAAAGCCAAAGATGCAGTATCCGTTGTGGTTCGTTGTTGGGCTGCTCTTCTTTGCCACTGATGCATGCCATGTCCTTTCACAAGCATATGTACAGTAGAGACTCGCTTAAAGGAACTTGATGCATTTGTTCAAGCTGAAAAAATACTTTTTGTTGGGAAATATTATGGTTATATTTGTAGGGGACACCAACCCCAATCCCTAATAATGTCAACCCTTAAAAACCCTTACATTTTTCACAATTTGGGGCCAAATCACACAAAACATTAAAAAATGTTAACTTTAATCCCCAATAATGTAAGTTCATAATACAACTGTATCCAAAATGTTAGACCCATTTTTTTTTTCAATAACTTTTCATTTTAATTTGTCGTCTTCAATGTAATCCCCTTTGGATACAATGCATTTATACCAAAGTTTTTCCCAATCCTTCATGTAGGAACAGAAGTCATTGGCCGGGTTGGCCTTTATAGCGCGCGTCGATTCAGGTTAAATCTCTTTAATCTACTCAAAACGGTGTCTTCGGAGTGGTCTTTTGAGTTTAGGGAATAGCCAGAAGTCGCACGCTGTGCTAAATCAGGTGAATATGAAGGTTGTGGAACGATAGGGGTTTCGCTTCTGACGAAAAAATCTCAGATTCATTTCCGTGTGTTTCCATGTTTTTTAAAAAATTCAGTGCTCTCGGTACCAATCGGGATTTGACGCATTTGAAACCCAAAACGTCTTTTAAAATTGAATTGACGGATCCTTTTGAAATTCAAACATCATCACCCAGTTCTCTTATTGCAAATCAACGGTTTGCAAGCACCAAATCTTTATGACGTCATAACTAAAACAATAATGAACATTTCGACATAAAATTTGACTCGGACGTAAGCTGGAGAATTTTAAATTGATAATTTGTCTTACTTTTTGGACACAGCAGTATGTTTTGAAAAACTTCTATACACACTAATAAAATTTGTAAACTTTTTAACTCTCACGATGCTTCCTTTATTTATGATTCCATCCCTACTGTGTAGACTGCACTGTATCTGCAGTGCTTTCTAACAAGCAACAAATTTTCATTTTTTTTTTTTTTTATAAAATTTTTACCATCTTTATGTCGTCGTTCGCCTCAGTCGCGGTTCAACTCTCAAGGGCATGGCTCAGTCAATCTACTAACTACTCTTTCTCACTCTCTAACAGATTCTAGTACAAGACATAAACTAAGCATTATTGATTTTCATGCAACATAAAGAACAACAACAACAACAGCAGCAACAACAACAACTTACATATGTCATTCACTTGGCTCACTCCCGCACTGGTCTCTTACTATATCCAGTTTTTGGGGTTTGCAACCATAAGTCACAAATCTTTTGACTTCCTATCACTCTCAGCTATGAGCTATGAGGCAGACGACGTTGTCGCTGCCATTGCAGCAGTTGCTTATTTTATATTCCAACTTCCGGCTTATGCACATGACTTTAATCCGGTGGCTGCTAGCTGGTCATGCCGCATCCTGCTTGCCCCAAACAATATGTGGGAATACTTTATGAAAACGTACTATGCCTTGGGGTCAGTCAGACAGCCAACCAGCCAGGCAGCCAGAGCCAGCCTGTTGGCCGAGAAGTAGGTTGCCATCGTCTGTCACTGTCATATTTGCTGCTTCCTTTTTTTTAGAGTTGCTGCTGATGCAAAAACTTGACGATACATATACATATTTATTTACTATGCATGTGCAGCTTTTTATACTCTTTATAGGCCAAGATGGCGTAAATAAATTAGGTATACTTAATTTTGTTTTGTCTTATGCATTTTCTTTTTAAACTTTTATAGTATGATTTTTTATGGGTTGTTCTAGAAAATTGTTTGGTTATTTATTTTATAGAAATCCAGATTTTTTTTTAATAGGTAGGCTGTTATTAGTAGCTCAAATAAATCAGAGAATGCTAGTTTTTTTTTAAATAAATGAAAGAATATCTCTTCGCAGAATCTTTAAAGATGGACAATATATGGGAAAAATCTTTAAAATGCTCTATAAATAAGTTTATTACGCAAACGAAGGTCTCTTTGATGTTATATGTAAGGTGGTGCTTTGTCTTTAAAATGTGTTTCCTTCAGCATTAAAAATATTTAAAAAAAAATAAATTATGTGAAGGTCAATAGTTTACAAGAAATGAAAAACTAAAATTGCCATAAAAAACATATTGGCGAAAATGTTAACAAAAAAATTGCTTAAAAATGTTTTAAAAAAATAAAACCAAAAAAAAAAAAATATGCATCAATATCTTTATCCGTTTTGGAGATATGGCTTGTCAAAGACAAGTCTAAAAATTAAAAATCCAATATTCAGTTATCAAAAAGTCGATAGATAAGCGGAATTTTTCCAAAAAAAATATACGTGGTTGCTATTCTCTAGTATAGCTTTATAACATAAGTAAAAATCATCGAAATCGAAGAGGTCGACCAAAAAAATGGCCCGCTGTTGTTAGTGTAGCTCAAAAACAAAAACGCTCTTCATATCTTTTGCAAAAATAAAAAAAATGGGGCAACACTGTTTGCTCCTAAGCACTGCGTACTACAGTGGGATACTATCGATACTATCGATAGTACTATCGAACAAATTGAAATATGGCTCACAGAAAAGGGCACAATCTTTGAATAAGTACCATAGAGCAAGCGGGGCAAATTCTAATACTTACAAAAATAATATTTAAAAATTTTTAACAGAAACGTTTTATTCATGACATTCTAAGGAAATGCTCTTAAAATTCATTCAAGTTGCTTGTTTTTGTGGCAGAAGACCAACATGTCGACATTTCTAGGTTTCAGTCGGGTCCTTATGTCCAAACATTTTTTAATTGTTTATATTAAACTTCCAAAAGCTCAATGGATTTGCATTTTGGCTGGCCAAATAATGTGCAATGTCAAATATTGCTGCTACCAAAATTTTAGAGATCTTTTTTTCTGTTTTTTGCAACACGAATTTTATGAAATTCGAAATTTCGGATGCCAAAGTCGTCTACTATCCGGCAATGCTGGACGTTTGTGGCAATCATTTAGGCTAAGGCGGCATCGGTTTTTGGTTTTTTATGCGAAGAATTTTTATAAAAATTTGACTTAAATAATTTTGTATGGTTCCCATCGGATTTGGTGACTCTAAAAGCGACGGATGGTTAAAAGGTTCGACGTGTTATCACTGGTTTTGTATTCTTTTTGACATGTTGCCAATTTTTTCTCCGTTGATTTATCAAAAAAGTTTTTTCCATAAAAAAGTACACTATGGATATATCGAGCAAAACCATTGATAGTATCCGCAAAATGAAACTATTGATACTATCGATAGTACCATCGATAGTACCTCACCTCTTCTGCGTACCACCGAATATAACGCCAAAACGCATGCTATGTTTTTTATATAAAGTTTTCCCTTGTTTTCACACGTTTTTCGAAATGAATGTTTTAGGTTTATATTTAAAAGGAATTATTATCAACTTAATCTGCACGGTCTTCGTTTGCCAATTTTTTGTGTGTGTTTTTTTTTTTGCAGCTTTGAGCAGAGCGGAGAGTATTTTTGCTTCGTCTAAAAAAATTTCTAGCCTCGATTGTTTTGTTTTATTTTTGTTGTTGCTGGTTTTTTTTTTTTTGTTTTTCATATCCCTTAGCATTTTTTGTACTTCCTGCTTAATTTTGCGCCTGTCGTCTGGCTCTGTCTACATGCTTATAAGTCGTTTCCTCATTGTTGCTCTCTTGCTCCTTGTTGTGCTCGTTGTTTTTGTTGTTGTCTTGTGCGCTTTTGTCGTCATTTGATAAATTTCACATGTTTCCCTACTCGGAGGATTTATATGCCATTGTCGGCATTGTTGGCGCTCGAGAAGCATAGCGTACACAGATTTCACAAATCTTGCACACATATTGCCTGGAACGAACTCGTCTGCAATTTTCCACAGTTGGAATTTTTTTTTTTTTTTGTTTTTGCGCATTTTATTTATTTTTCCTTTGCCAGCAGTTTGATTTCCAATTGAATGTCTTTGACATTGTTGTGGGCGTTTTTAGCTTGGCTAAGTTGGTAACAAAAGAGTAATATGATGAGGCTACAAGTTCAAGTCTTTCAATATAGGATTTAGTACTTTGGACTCTTTATATTTGTTTTTTTTTTTTGTTGGACAGCTGCAGTTAGAAGCAAATTCTGCGTTACCTTGGTGAACAAGCACCTTGAAGTGTGTTGTATCTATTATTTTGTTGGCTAATTAAAAGACATTTTGGCATCTTAAAGCTGCACGTGTAGTGCGTTGTTAGACGGGTAACTCAATGCCACATTTTTAATTGGCATTATGAGAGGCGATGTGGCACATGTTTTGTGAGAGGGCTTTATGTACTTAAGCCAAAATTAATTGATAAGTGTGCAAAATTACAAAACAGCAACAGCAGCCAAACACGTGCTGGCTGGCGTACATATATACCTAACAATGGCATTATATTATCAATTTCAAAGCAAGTTGGCAGCACCCCTTGCTCACACTCACTTAGTGCACTTGGTTGAGGAACCAAAGCTATGCATTGTTAGTAGCGATGGGAGCGTGACTCACTTGGTTGGCCTGCGAATAACATTCACTTAGGGAGGAGTGAGCAGGCGGTAGTGTGGTAGAAACTTTTTTGTTTAAAGCGAGAAACTTGAGCTAAGGAGTTTGCTTTTGTATTGCATTGCATTCAATTTGAAAGTTGGCTACTCTGCTCTTTGAGCAATCACACTTTGCACTCAGAATTCAAAGTTCTCAGCATTTCTTGCCACCAAAGTGTTGCACCTGATTATCGATTAAGTTTATATGAAAAGTACATCGTAAAAGAGTTTTAAGTGGAAAAATTTAAACCATTGACGTATAAACATTTTGCCTGAGAACGCAATTAAAGAAAAAAAAAAAGAAAAACTTCTTTGCATTAGAAAACTTTACGTAGTCAATTGAGCTGCCCAAGATAAAAATTGTTGTGGTCGAATGAAGAAGCTGAACAATCCAGAAATGGGGAACAAATATTTACAAAAATTATATTGAATGACTGTCACAAGATGGTGACATATAAAGCGTCATCAATCTTGAGGTTTTTTTTTCAATAGGGTTTTTCTTTGATAAATCACTGAGTACTGTCAAGTTGCCATGTGTTTTTATTCAGTTTTCATTGCCATTTCATCATGGAAAAACTTACAACCGAACAACGTTTACAAATCGTACAATTATATAACGAAAATTCGCGTTCTGTAAAAAATGTTTCGCGCGCTAAGGCCATTTTAAGGTCACCATAATCGACCACTATTCGCTATACCATCAACAAATTTGAGACCCAATATTCATTATTGGATGACACTCGACCGAATAGACCTCGTCCAGCGCGTAGTTTATGGGCCGCTGGAATCGTCGGTCCATATTTCTTCAAAAATGACGCTGGTCAGACCGTAACCGTCAATGGTGACCGTTATCGCATCATGATAACGAATTATTTGCTAACTGAAATTGAAGCCCAAGATCTCGACGACATTTGGTTTTAACAAGACAAGAAATTTCTGTGTTTTTTTTATTTAAAAAAAAACCTCAAGATTTATGACCCTTTATAAGTCACCATATTGTGACAGTCATTCAATATAATTTTGTAAACACCCAAAAATCTGTCCAACTGACGTTTGCACTGAAGAGAGGAAATTGTCCCCCGTTTCCCTAAGTGGTTTGTCAACCCCAGAAAGCCATACTGTAAAGTACCTTGGTGTTCACTTGGATCGAAGGCTTACATGGAAGACACATATAAAAGCTAAACAAATGCAGCTAAAGGCAAAATGTAGAAAAATGTATTGGCTCTTGGGACCAAGGTCTCAGCTAAGCTTGGAAAACAAGGTCCGGCTATACAAAGCCGTACTTAAACCTGTATGGACTTATGCAATGCAGCTTTGGGGAACAGCAAGTACATCCAACATTGAGATATTGTAAAGGTTTCAGTCGAAGACGCTAAGAAGTTTAGCAAATGCTCCGTGGTATATTAGCAATTTTGAGTTGCACAAAGACTTAAATGTGCCTTTTGTCAGAGATGAGATACAAAGACGCACAAAAATATACATTGAAAGACTCCATGGGCATGTTAATCATTTAGCACTAGGTCTTTTAGAAAATACTTATGTAACCAGACGCCTTAAGCGACATCATGTTTTAGACCTTCCCGGCAGATTTTAGATATACTATAATATGTTAAGATTTATCTATTTGTTTGATTATTATTTTTTGTTGAAACTAATGTAATACGATTTTATATTGGCTGATTTGGCTGAATCTCAGTCAATTCTGTTATGTAATTTAATTATGTCAAATCATTTACTTATTATTCACGGATAGATTGTAAACAAATAAATTTACTATATGTATATTTAAATTTGTTGCTTTAGTGAAATTGTATATTTTTAAAATTTCGGATGCTAAAGGTTGTTTCTAATAATTCAGATGGGATCTGGAAATGCTCTGCAAATAAGGACAAGAAACCAGAAGATGATCCACGCTAAGATTCTGAATCTGGTATAACTCTATCTAACTGGTCGCATAACTCTATCAAGCAACAAGCAAGCAATTTTGAAACAATCACGAATCACGCGCACATCTCTAGACCCACTACATAAGTCAATTAATATATAAAGTCGCTTCTCTGCCTCAGATTGTATGCCTGTGCGTGTGTGTGTGTTTGTATGCGTAGGCAACGCGCTTCCAACGAGCGTTTCAAATTTGCTTTCATTTTCTAATCGCATCAGCGTCAGCAATCTGTCAAGGAGCAGTCGGTTCAATTCTAGCTCTTGCATGGCTTTTTGCTATCCATGGGCATTGCTCTGGGCTCTGTTCTGGGGGGGGGGGGGGGAGTCTGTCGTAAAATTCAATCAAACTAAACGGGAAGGCAGCCTGTGCAGTCTGCAGTAGCAGCAGTGCACTATGGAGCGTCTGGTTCCACAGGATAGCCACACATACACTCATACACTCACGCACGCACAAATGCCTAGTGACAAAGATGTATCAATGTTATTAATAGCGTTGCCGGCAGGCTTGGCAAACGATGACGACGTTGACGCCGGCGTTGGCGTAGGCGTTGGCAGCACAAAGCTATTTGATTACAATGCATACATTATAGGCTTATGTGGGCGTGGCAGGAGGCGCAGCTGCAGTTTTCTTGAAAGATCCATTGTTGGGGGAAGTTGTTGTTGTAGTCGTTACTGTTGTTGTTTTTGTTGTTTTTGTCATTGTCATTACTTTTGCATTTATGATAGCGTTGATGTGACAATGCAACACGGTGCGTATGTGTGTTGTGCAGCAAGTAGCAGGGGCTGGGCAAAGTGTGCGTGTCTTTGATATGCTTGTGACATCAGCTGCATTTAGGCATATTCGCCTCTGAAAGGCTTATTTGATTATAAGCCAAGTTGGTTGGATAAGTTATAAAACACTTTAAGGGTTTCTTATACTAAAATTTCTGAAGTGCAAGCTGCATCAACTTCATTTTGTGAACACAAGACAGCCTAATAATAAAGAAGCTTAAAAACTCAACAAGGGGCAGTCTTTTCAGCTTTTTGGCAAATATGAGAGAGAGTTTTGTGTCTAAATCAATCAAAATTTTCAGGTCATAATTCGTTTTGGTATAAGGAATCGTTATCAAATTTTTCCAATGCAAAGTTTTTATTTAAATTTTTTTGAAAGTTTTTATTCTGCTAATTCAGCAATAAAGCGCTCTTGCAGATACATACTTCCGATAATAAGTCTACATTTTAATCATTAATTTAAATTTCTTTGCCCTTTTTATTCATTTAATCTTAAGCATTACGAAGAGATTACAAAGGTCTAAATATAAAGAATTTAAATACCTTTTCTACTTAGTTATTAAATTTTAATAAATAAATTTGAAGGCATTAGGGTCAAAGGAGGCGGTGAAAATAATTACCAAAAATCCATACAATCAAATGAATCAATAACAGAAGAACTGAGTTTTTTGACTCTTTTCAAATCAGCTGTAGCGCATATACTCCACTCACACACACAAACGCACAAAGACAATTAATTAACCACACATATACACGCACACACGTACATAACGGTGAGCGGAATAGCTGAAAGTTGAGCAGACAAAGCTAAAATTATGCAGTTAACAAGAGCAGCTAGTCACAATGTGAGAGAGAGTGCGTCTGAGTGCAAGAGAAAGAGCGACAGTCAGTGACTGCGCTGATTGCCAAACGGATGCGGAAATGATGCGCCCAAATGACGTGTGTGTGTGTATGAATGTGTGTGCGTGTGTGAGACATTTTGTTTAGCAGCACGTGCCAACTGCTGACGGCTTTTGGTTGGTGTCTAGTTGCTGTCGCACACGCCACCACCCTCCTCTGCCACTGTCACTGCTGCTGCCGCTGTCACTGTTGCTGCCATTGCCATTGCATATTAACAGCTGCGTCGCGTCGTGCTGCGGTTGCAGTTTTCGTGCAAATTACTGTCAACGTCAGCAGCAGAAGCAGAGAGCGGCAGCGGCAGCGGCAACGCCAGAGACAGAGACAAGGCAGCCGCCACTTGATTGTTGCTCTGACACGTTACGCGTTTTCACTTTCAGCGACAGGAGGGGTGGTGTATGGTATGTTCGTTCCATGATGCCATCCATCGCTTAATGGATGCTCTGAAAGTGCTAGTTAGTTTGTAAGGAGAGAGTGAATATTTTATTAAAAGCCATTAAGTGGGGCAGTGCAGGTTAAGGGCGGGGTGGTAAACAAGTTTAGCTAACTAGCAGTTTAATGGATGCATGCATAAGTATTGTAGAGGTAATGCAATATTCAGCAAAGTGTCTAATTTTGAATCCGATTTCGACTGGTGACTGTTGTGATGGCCTAAAATAGGCCGAATTGTTTTTTTTGGTTCGTTTTTGGGTCAGAGGAAAATATTGGATTTCCACGAGTTATCTAATAGGATAGAGGAGGAGGAGGATGTATGTTTCGTATACATTTTTTTTTTTGTAATATCCAAAAACATTAAGTTTTTATTGGAATGGCTGTCATGCGCACAATAGTTAATTCTAAAAAAAAATCCTTTTATGCTTTTAATATTTTTTGGAATTTTTTCGGCCAACTTAGTTGGTTATACAACTAACAGCTTAATTATAAAACTAATGTTTTAGATCGCATTTATCTATGATGTTTCGCCGAGTGCCCTAATATTTATATAATAGTATTCTGGTCTAAGTTCTCATTTCTAGTAAAATAATAAATTAGTATATGATGAGAAGATTAAGCTTTCTAGGCTGAAAGGATTGATTGTAAAAAGTAAAAAGCTGTTAAAAGCCACTGAGATGGTTAAAAAATAAAAATTTTATTTTTAAGTCCCTATTATTCGACTTGTCGATTGATAGATGATGGGAAAATTTCTGTTTCTAAGATGAAAGAATTGAATAAAAATCGACTTAGAGGGACTGAGAGGAAATGTTTTCTACAAAATTTTTTTTGTATTTTTAAGTCCATATTATTCGACTTGTCGATAAATAGATGCCGTGTCTGTTTTGTTGGACCTCGAAATGTTATCTCCGAAATTATACAAATTTTATTTATTAATCTCTATGTGTCTACTTAGCTGTTTGGGTGACTGATTAGCAAGAAAGATGGTTGTGGTAAAGATTCTTTTCGAAAGTATTACAAAAGCTGCTTAAAATTTCTCTAATCTATAGATTATAATCTATTTCGTTTTTTAAATTGCTTTTCTATAATCATAGATTAACTGAGCTTGGTTGTATACTTTGAATAATTAAAAAAAAAAAAAAAAAAAATGAGGTGACGATTTTGAGTGAATTGTAAATGTAAAATTCTATTGCGCAAGATAGAGGCCTAAATAGTTTTGAATAAAGTAAAAAACTAGAGAAAAGACGCATCTTCTAAAAATATTTCATGTTGCTAGCTCTTGTGTTCCTACAGAGATATAAAGTGTCATCAAACTTGAGGTTTTTTTTTTTAAATAAAAAAATTCCACCGACCCATAAACTACGCGGTGGACGAGGTTTATTCGGTCGAGTGTCATCTAATAATGAATATTGGATCTCAAATTTGTTGATGGTATGGCGAATAGTGGTCGATTATGGCGACCATAAAATGGCCTAAGCGCGCAAAAAACATTCTTTACAGAACGCGAATTTTCGTAATATAATTGTACGATTTGTAAACGTTGTTCGGGTGTAAGTTTTTTCATGATGAAATGGCAATGAAAACTGAATAAAAAACACATGGCAACTTGACAGTACTCCCGCGTGGTTTATCAAAAAAACCTCAAGATTGATGGCCCTTTATTTAAAGTTCCTAACTGACTGGACGCTGAACGTGGATTAATCCATTTCTACGGAAGTGCTGATAATTTTGGTATATACTGACTTCATGGTTTTTTGGGTACCCTTTCCAAATCATTTTTCGTCCTCGTATTTAACACTACCCCTACCCCTTAGTTGGTGTAACTCTTTATGCTGCATATATTAAGCTTCTTTGGTAATATTTATTGGAAGGCTATAGGCAATCTTTGCACGTTTAAGAGTAATACATTTTGAAGCTCTAAGCACTGTAATCGAGTCAGATCTCATAATACTTCTTAAAAGACGGGACGAAAACTAGAAAATATATCACATAATATTCAGAAAATAAATAAATAATAACTAATGCTCATATATATCTTATTCCTTTTACTTGCAGGCCCTGAAGGTTGCAATCTGTTTATTTACCATTTGCCTCAGGAGTTTACTGATACGGACTTGGCTTCCACCTTTTTGCCATTTGGCAATGTCATATCGGCCAAAGTGTTCATTGATAAGCAAACAAGTTTGTCCAAATGTTTTGGCTTCGTTTCGTTCGATAATCCGGAGTCGGCTCAGGTGGCCATCAAGGCCATGAATGGTTTTCAGGTGGGCACAAAGCGTCTTAAGGTGCAGCTGAAAAAGCCCAAGGATGCCTCCAAGCCATATTAAGCAAAGCTAATAGCAACAACAACAACAACATCCGTAATTTAAAATACTATACGTCCAATAACGTAAAATATATGAGAGAGCGGATAGAGTAACGTAAGAGAAGCGGACATTGTCGGAACCAAACATCAATTGTCAAATGGAGCAAATGGAGTAAATAAAGTTGCGTGTAGAACGCGCGCCTTAAACATAAATAAAAAAAAAAGAAATGAAAACTTTATATATATAAAACAAATGAAAAAGTCAAACTTTGGCCACAAGAGCCTACGTTGTACGTATAACAATTAAAAAAAAAAAAAACTTAATTTTATATTGAAAAAAAGACATGAATTTGTATGCCAAAAAAAAAAAACAAACAAAAAAGACAGCACGTATCTATGTTGAAGTTTAAAAAACTATATCTATATATAAAAAATAAAAAATAATTATCAGTTTAGTTTGTAGTTTAGCGTTTAGTACTTTGAACTTGTCGCACATTTTGTCAAACACTTTGGAACCTGTTTCTAGCTGTTGTTTACGCCTTGAAGTTTAACGACATTTTGCAATTACTTAAAAAATACTTTTAAAATGTCGCAGTTTCATTTTTTTTTTTTTAACAAAAAAACTACTTTGTATACATTTTTTTCCAACAATGACACATTTTGTTTAAAACTGTTAGCACTTAAGTTCTCGATATGCTTTTTATAACTTAATCAAAAAACGATTCTTTGTAGTGCGCTTGTTCAATTTGATTTGTTCATCTCATGTTGCAAGTCACAAGTCAAATTTTTTTTGAATTATTGAAGTTTGTAAACCTAACCAAAAAAAAAAAAAAAAAAAAAAAAAAAATACTACAAGTTATTTGTTTTGTTAAATGGATTTACATTACGTATACTTTTAGTTTTAAGTTTTGCCAAAAGCAAAAAAAAATATGAAACAATTTATGATTTGTAAAAACTTTAATTTTTATTTGTAATAAGCGTAGTAACTTTTTATTTTTTAACAACAACTGCTTACATTTAGTTTTAATTTAATGCTGCATAAACCTACGCTTTTTAAGAGTGTACAACTAGGCAATTTGTTAAAAAAAAATATTAGAAAAATTACCAAAAAAAAAAAAAAAAGAAAACAAAAATAATGAAACACTGAAATATTTCAAACAAAAAACTTGTTGTTTATATTGAATATAAACGCATTATATTTTATTTTATTTTTTAAATTTATAGCGCGCAGCACTTGAAGTTGAACTTTATTTTTATTTTTTAGCTTATTAAAAAAAAATCAAACAAACACTTTGCAGCTCATAAAAATATGCATATTCATATCAAATTTTGCCTACAGCATAAATTAAAACTTAAATAAAAAATTAAAAAATTTACTTCATTTTTTTGTACAACATTTTGCGTAAATTTAGTAGCAGTTGCTTTATGTTTAATTTAAAAAAAAAAACTCATTTCAAAATGTCAAATAGCTTCATTATGTATTTTCTGTTTATGCACAAAAATCAAAAAAAAAAACATTTTGTAGTATATATAATTTTGTAAAAAAAAGTAAAACTACACTACACAAAAAGCTACATATATACACACAAACACATACACATACACCTATGTATACATATAAAAACCACATGCATATGCTAAATAAAGTTTTGTTCTCTGTTTCAAATGCACATTTCAAATACTTTGTGTTATTTTGCAATTTTTGTGTTAATTAGCTTTATTTTATAAATTAAAAAATAAATATTTTTTTTTAAAAGTTTTATATTTTTATTCACAGGTTCCATGTTGATATGATTGATGAGTTCTGTAGTTAGCCAAGTCTTTTGCTGCTTTTAACAAGTCAAAAGGTAACTATATTTTTTTTTGTATATAAATATAAAAATAATTTAATTTTTTTATAATTTACTTTGCAGTTTCATGCCGTATGGTGCCAGTTGTATATATTTGCGCCAAAAATCCAACCTGCTAACTTTAAATGCTGTCAAAAACAAATTCAAAGAAATCTAGCAAAAAACTGTATTATATATAAGCCATAAGCCATATTTAAATTATTGTAAAATAATTTGTTAAAAATATTATTTATAATTAGGCCCGCTTGTCAGCGTGTAAAGCAAAAAGTTTAGAATGAACATTTTTTTTTTAAAAATAATAAAAATTTTGAAAATTTAATATTTAAGCCTCTCTCAATTAATTAATTAAGTTGTGAATTTTATTTAATTTTTTTTTATATAAAAAAGCAGCATTGACAAATCAGAAAAAAGTTTGCATTTTAGTTATGCTTTTTGTCTAAACAACTTTATGTGGCTTTACATAAAACTTTATTTAAATGTGTAAAATTATAAAAAATAAATAACTAGTACTTAAATTGTGTGTAATTAAATGTAAAAAAAAAAAAATTAAACTCTATGCATATAAGTGTAATTTTTTAGAGAAACAAAGCAAGGCTGTGTGTTCTGATTAAATGTTGGCTAAGTTAGTTGCATAAAAGCTAATTTAAAAAATAAATAAAATAAATGTAAAAAAAAAAACAAACGCATTAAAACCAAATTTTTGCTGATACATATTTAAGTAAAGTTCAAGTCAAGTTATTGCAAATAAGTGAAAATAGCGAGAACGTAAAATCTAGTGATAAATGCAGTTAGTTAAGTAAATAAATGGTATATATATATATATATTGTATATTAAACACACAAACACACACAAGTCAAAGCAAACAGATGCCCATACACATACACACGCACACTTACACGTACTACAAGTAAATCAATAAAAGGTGTCATGATTTTTATATATATAATAAAACAAAAATACAAAGAAAATGTATGAAAAATAAGCAGTGCGTTTTATGTACATAGTATATACAATATATTATATACAAAGATAAACTTACATTTACATTTACAGCTACGTTGCACAATTTATCAAATGCTTGAGCCAGAAAAAAAAAACTTTGGCCAAAAACTTTGGTGGCAAAAAAAAAACATATAGCAAAAATTCTTGACGATGACGAAGAGCAGCATGTAAATGGTTGCCGGCAGAGAGAGAGAGAGAGAGACAAGGGGGAGTGGCGCCGCCTTACTACCGTGCACATTTATCAGCAAGCAAACGCCAAGAAAACTTGAACAATAAACGAAATATTTTGCTAAACTTGCGATTTGCATATGAAAAAGTTTTATGCCAATTGTAGCCCTGGGCTTATGTGTGTGTGTGTGTGTGCGTCTCTATCTCTCTCTCTCGCTGTGAGAGCGCAACGCATGTTCGTAAACTAAAATGACGGCACCGGATAAACAAATTTACAAACTACGTGACGCAGCAGCAACAGCCATAAGTCTGTCTGTGTGCGTGTGTAGACGTGCGTGTGTGTGTGCCTAGTCAGAGTCAGCCGTGGATAATCCTGAATTCGAGTCTTAACGCAAGATTTATTTCCATTTAAATCATGCGTCGCAAAGTTTGAGCGCCATTGCTGTGTCGACAGCAAAAAGCAAAAACACAAATACCTCGTATTCGGTATTCTTTCCCCGCCACCCTCCTCTATAGAAGATTCATTCGTTTTGAAAGTTTTGGCATTTTGTATTTTTGCAATGCTTCGCTAGGCAACAACAACAACAACAACAACAACAGTAGCAGCAACAGGAGCACAAGAAGTTGCGAATTCTGGAATAATTTGATGGAGCGAGAATCAATGCACTTTAATTTTATAGCAGCATTTTACGCTTATCTTGGGTAGTTCATAAAGCTGCTTTTCGTTTTTAATAAACATTTTATTTATTTTCTAAGCCTACATAAGTCGATTAATAAAAAGATAGATATACATTAGGGTGGCCATTTTTGCAACATCTCACGATTTTAATAATGCCACCCCCCTAAAAAGTTTCCTTTTTACCTGCATACAAATTTATTCTGGCCGACTCTATATTTTTTTTAAAATTATGTTTTGATAGATATCAGACTTTTTGAACCATAATTTGCTTAATTGGAAATAAGATTTTAAAGTTTATGTAGAACAATACAGTCAAAAACGGAAAAAATGCAAATTATGACCTTTAACCTATTTTAGGGACCATCAAATACATTCGGATCGCCTTTAAATTTTACAGGCGCTATATGCAGGAAAACTTTAGGAAACTTTTTAGGGGATGGCGTTATTGATATCGATAGTTTAAAAATCCTTCATACCAGCGGCGGCCACCCTAATATACATAGATGGTATATTTATGAAACTAAGGAATTCATAAACCTAATTTTCTAATTTAATATCTTCTTATTTCTACTGTTTTCTTTTTTTTATTGAATCAGTTAAGGTTAAATCTTCAAAATAAGCTTAAAAGCGTTTTACATTTATTAACAATATATATAATTTTTTTTAATAAATTAATGCTCTCATCGTATTAAGATTTTTCAAAATTTTAAAGTCATATTAAAATTGTAAAAGATACGAAAACAAGTACTAAAGTAATCTGAAAATATTAAAACATTTTGAAGCGCATTTAAATAGACATATGTAGTTATAATATGAGAATATTTTATTTAAAGCCATATATGTAATTACGTTTTTTTTCATAAAGCTGATTTTCCATATATTTTTTCTGACATTTGATATTTATGTATTTATTGACTAATAGTACAGTAAACAAACCTTGGTCTAATTCTAAAAATAAGTTTTCGTATTTGTGGGTAGGGGCGTGGCAACGCACCCTGACAATATATGTTGGTACGGTTCTTGCATGATATCTTTTTTTCTAGCAAACTTAGTGTATTTTTGTGCATTTTTCTGCCATTTTCGGATATATTTTTTCAATATTTTCCAAAACAATTCATTTTTAGTATGGCGACCAAGACAAACCGATAAAAAAAAACACAATTTTGACTTCTCTGGGAAGTTAAATTTTTCTTTTTTTTTTAAATTCAATTTAATGCTCAGTTAAATTTAAAATCAATAAAATTTCATACATTTTAGCAATCATGCGTTTTGATTTCAGTTTTCTCAAATTTTCAGCGATTTTTGCAGGTGTGACAACTTACAAGCCTTTTTTTTATTGGTGGTCGTTTTCAAGCTCTTTGGAAAATTGTCTGTAAAATGCTTATTTTTATAAATTTCAAATGATTTGCTTATTGTGGATTATAGCTCTTTCTTTTCTCTTTCCAAAGGTATATTTACGTTGATGCCTATGTGTACTCAATGTCGAGATATAGCCAGAAAAAGCTATGGTGTCCCAACTTACAAGCCTTTTTACTATATATCTTCAAACTCAATTCAATAGTATAATTTTTTTAAATTTATTGAAAAAGAATATATTTTTATTTGCTGACTCTAATTCCCGCGCTATTTTTAAAATTTCAAACCGTTCAAAAATCGCACCTAAATTGGCCGAGTTATGTGCATTTCAAAATAATTTTTACCTTACAATGCAAATTTTCAACAAAATGTACGCCTCAAGTGAGCTGAGCTACCAGGCGAACAGAATTTGCAGCAGGCGAAGCTTTCTGCAAAGAATCAAGTTGGTTCAGCCAATCAGCACAGAGCTGATAATGAGTGAGCTTTTTTAGTTAAGACTCAAATTAGAATTAGATTGTTCAGCCAATCAGCGACAGCCGATCTTTGAAAGCTTTTACCGAGTGAGTGCTTTAAAAATAATTTGACAACTAAAAGTATGCTACAGTTTTTTTTTTTTTTGTTTATTCTTTATGCTTTTTATTTGTTACAATGACAATTTATTTCGTAAACAATTGTTAAAAAGCTTGCAGCGTGCTTTTTTTTCTGTTCGCCTGGTAGCTCATTGTTTTTTGTACAATGTTTGTGGGTGAAAAAAAGGCACATTTAAACAAAATGACGTGCGCTTTAAAAGAAATGTTAGATTAATTTTTTGAGCATTTTTTCGTAAAGGCCCACACCAAATGGGATATCCCAAATGGTATTTTTTTTTAAAATTAAGTTTTGTCATTCCTTGCGAAAATTTTAGAACTGCGTATGAGCCTTAACCAATTATTTTATTTTTGATTTATATGGTTAAATTATAATTTAAATTATAGGAAACTTGAATTTTTTAGTAGCAGCCTTTAGCTTCTACTGTTCTTCTGTACTCCAAATCTGGGTTACTCCAGCAATATATTGCAGAATACCTATGTTATTAAAGATTAATAGCACCATCAAATGTAATTTTGATAGGTAGGTTACATGGCTTGGAATAGTCAAGGTCATTTTCCGGAAATAACAGAATTAAATCTTTGCTGTGTTCAAAGGTGTGTTCTACAGAGTGCTCGAAATGAGGTCTTAGTTACCGCACTCTATATAGGATGAAATTTTGATCCTACTATTAGACATATTTACAAATAAAACGAACGAACGAACGGCCTGCAGAGCTGATTACTCCAGAGCGTAACACGCTATAAATAATGAGAACTTAAGTTCTAGGTCTCGGATTTTGATACAATTTTGAAAAAATATTTTTGTAAGTATGTAGACTAGAGAAGGACTAGAACCTGAATTCCGTACAACCCTCAAAATATATCTGTTATCTTCTGAAGTCTCACCTTGTAGCAGCCGCAATCTCTGCCGCTCATCGTTGGCTTATTTTGTTTAAAAACATCGCCCCTTAAGTCCAAAATTAGAAATTTAGCTCATCAAAGCAATCACGTACTCTGAGTGATTTTGGACCACCTGAAAACTTTTCAATATCGCAGTTTATTCTGCCACTTTACTTCAGCTGCCGTGGGGAGAAGTTGGGGGGGGGCTATACAAGCCGGCTTTAGCTCAAAGTCGCACAACCAAAAGCGCAAACAGCTATTTAGGCCATCAATTTAGGCATCAGCAACGGCAGATACTTGGGCTTATGGTGGCAAATACTGGCTAGAGGCGGCATATTGTATACCTAAGGCGTTGTGTACAGTCGTCGTAGTAGACTATGTATCTACCACACATACACACACACACATAATGTGTGTGCAGTATGCTGGAACGTAAGCAGATTAGCAAAGTTTGTAATTACGTTGGTAATTGATTAGGTTCGAACAACAAACTGCTAATAAGATTATTGCAGTTGAGAGCAAACCGAGCTGAAAAAACAACCAAACTACGCCACGTTCGGAAACCCCAAAACACACACACAGACACACAGCATGAAGCTGTAGGCGCAAGTTGTGTCAGAAGAGTTGTCAAGGGAGTGGGCAAGACCGGGCATGTTTGGGTATAGGTTGTCCAACGCTTGTTTGCACAATTTGCGTGCCAGCATCGAGGGCGGAGTTGGACCACAGTAAGCTCCACGAAAGCCGGAAGAACAACAATCGACCGCCGAAATAACAATGGCTTTGGCGCGTTTGCCATTGGGCGTATTGTTAATGGCATTGCACGCACAAACATATAGATACAACACACACACACACACACACTGATACACGCAGACTGACACACACAAACAAAAGACAAACAATTTAGTGGCGTTGCCACGTTACCAAACAATCAGTGCCCACCCTGCGGGGAAGAGGCTGTAAGAGAGAGAGCGGTCTGAGCGCATCAAAAACGAACTGTACATGCCAATGTTACTAAGGACTTCTTTGCGCTGGGCTCAAAAGCGGAAACGGAAGTGCATGGATATTGCGTGTATCTGTCGCTCTGCGTATCTGTGTGTGTGTGTGTGTGTGCTTAAGAGTGCAAGATAAATGCTTGGCATGCAATGCAAAACCGCAACGCTATCGCTCGCTGTCTTTGGCCCTGGACGATCGGTGTTGTGTTGCATCAAGCCGATGCTGATTAAAATCCATGCAGCACCAACGGCAGGAAGCAGCTGCAACTGCTCATGGGCTCAGGCAGCTGCCAGATGCGTTGAAACTAGAGATGGCAACGTGCAAAGTAACGTTTAGAACAAGCACGAACTGAAATTTTAATAAAGAACACGCATCAATTAATTGCTGGTAGGCCACATCGGGCGCCTGTATTAGTCTTTTTGGACATTGGGGACTCAGCTGAATATATTTGGCTCGCGAACTTCAACACATTTTGGTTTTAAGAAATTAAAGAGGAATAGGTAGGTATAGAATTTCCTTGCTCGATTGTCACTCGGTTAGAACTAAACCAGATAATTAACTTTGTTTCTAAAATTAGACCAGCTGAGGAGCTTTACGGCTAGCTGCGGCATAATCTTTTCAATTAACGTTATTATTATTATTAGTTTTTGTGCCAAAAAATGCAAATTTCTGCGATCTTTAACAATCAATTTCTTATATTTTTGTGCATTTTATTGAATTATTATATTGGCTGATTTGGTTGAATCTCCGTCAATTCTGTTATGTAATTTAATTATTATTATAATTTACTTATTATCCTCGGATAGATTGTAAATAAAATAAAACCAAAAAAAAAAAAAAAATTTAATGTAATACTTATTTTCTGGTGAATTCCTATTTGTGTTAGTAAAATTTGCTTGATAATTAACACTCCTTCTAAGTAAAACTGATACGAAAGTAGACATTTAAGTCATAAAGTGACAGGCAGTAAAAAATTGGGAATGCTTGCGAGTCTTGGAATAAAAAATTCACATTTTGCACTTTTTGAGATTTTTGGAAATTTTTTGAAAATGTTTGAAATATTTTAATTTTAAGTTTTTATATTAGTATTTTCAATGTACCTAGAAAAAAATATTTTATCGAAAATGAATACTAAATCCTTCAGAGCTACGTGAATAAATAACCATCTTTAACTTTTGCAGAATTAAAGCAACTTGCACAAATAAAAAAATGGGGATTTCATATTTAAAAAAGACATCTTTCATGAAATAGAACGGTTTTAAAAATAATTAAAATGTATCATAAAAACCTTAATAGCTTGGCAACAAAATTAACAAAATTAGTTTTGGTGGTCGGAGAACTACTTTCCAAAAAAAAATGCACTCAACTCTGTTTTTCCCCGGCCTTTTTTACACGGTTTAGAAATAACACGTTTTGAAAAAAAAAGTTTTTATACAATTTCATTCAACTTAGTACGATCTAATCTTTTAGAAATTTAGTTAGGGAATTCCCCTTATTAATTTATATTCATAGCAGCTTCATGAATAACTTCATATCTTTTTTATACGATTTTTTTATGCACGTTTTTTTCATGAACGTATCTACCTTGCAAAAATACAATTAGGTGTATATTTGTTTCCTTCCAAAAAGTAGAAAGTACCGAAATAACTCAAAATTCAATTAACTTTAGTTAACTTTAGATTTGAACCTAAAGGTTTCATTTATACTCATTTTCTCTTCGACTTTAAATAGCAAAAAGAATCACATGACTAAAAAAGAGTTCCAAAAATGTATTTATGACGTAAACTAATTGCATAATATTTTGTTTTTTACGAAATTGTATAGGTATTTAAACAAAAAGGTCCATGATCAAAAAGTTAAATATAAATATGTTGCAACTTGTATTTTAGAAAAAAAAAATATTTTAAAATTTATTAAAATGAAAAGTACAAGCTTTCCCGAAATCTGCGGTTGTAAGTGTTTTTGGAATCTGCCAAAAAATCTAAATGTTTATATTTGGGTCACATTCGCTTATTACTTAGAATATCTTCTAATCATAATTTTTTATCATAATGTTTTTGTGATTTTATAACAATTAAATATACATTATTAAATTGGTGAAAGTTGCCGCCTCACAACAGTTTTCCTATTTTGCCAATAGGGCTGTATGAAAACTGCTTGAACTGCTTGGTGAGAGTAGCGGTGAAATCGCGCCTACTCTCACCAACTCTAGTTAAGGTATAGCGGCCTTTCAGCTTGGAGCGCTAATTATTGTTTAGTATTAGTGCCTAGGTTGATAGGGATACGGCGGACTCTTTCTTTTCTATTAGTGTAGACAGATAGATAAGCAGAGTGCCATTTAGGATTTCTTAGTATAGGTTTGGGCGGGAATTCCAGGATTTGGCGGCGATCGAGGCCAGTTTAAGGCGGATCGCCAAGTTGTGCTACCAATATTAACATCTGGGTTAGCGTATCGCCAAGTTGAACTTCGTTTTCCTTAAATATTGTTTTGCTAAAAATATTATTTTGTGTAAATTAGTGAGCGTGCGGGCTCGGCTTAAATGTATTGTGATTTTCAGACCGCAAAAAGGCGGATATCAAAAGTCTCAGTGAATATAAATTCGTTGTGACATTTATATTGGACAAAGCTGAGCTATCCTAGCCGTTGTTCTGGTCAAACCGAAGGTTCATTTCAAAATATAAGTTGTTAATAACAAAAAAAAAAAAAATGCATGAAAAAGATTAATTTAATAACTTGCAAAATTAACTAACTTATATCAGAAACTTCTGATTTTGTAATTCCATTTAAAACCCACTTTAATTTTTTGTAACATCACGCCAACCATGTTCTTCCTTATATAGTTTAATCGATAAGACCGATTGTTATCATAATTGCTTACCAAATACAGTGCTACTTAATTGCTAAGAATCTTTTCAAAAAATACGTACAAATGCCCATATTTTTACCCTCCTACTAGCAGCAGATACATTTGAAAGCTTAAAGAATCTGTTTCGAATTTTCGCAAATATACCAAGAGTATTAGTAGTTTTCTCATTCATTTGCCTTAGTTCTAATTATACTTTAAATTGCGTGCATTTTCACAACCAAAAGCACGCCACGCGCTCATCGCTAGTTCGTTAGATTGTTGGTTGGGTCAGTGTGTGAGAATGAGGTATTCGAGTAATCAACAAGCCGTGCAACCATCGATCACACTCAAATTACGCTCATCCCCGTACACGCACACACAAACTCATTTTACACACGCACAACACACGCACACTCACACACAAAGTGAACTTGATTTAAGCCTGTGCAACAACAACAACAACAACAACAAGTATAACAGTAACAAGGAAAAAATAAAAATGGAGAAAAAAAAGTTTGGGGATGAGCGCTGCTACAAACCGCTGGGAATAGCTGCAATTTTGCACGTGAGCGCTTCGCTTGCATCACTTCCAGTTCACTTGACAGATATTTAGTAGTATGGTCGTATGGCCATATGGAGCAACTTTTTCACGCCCACAGCGCGGCTCAGCTCTGCCCCCGGCATCCTCGCATAAGGTTACTAAAGTTGCTGGTGCAGCTTGCAGCTCAGCTGCTTTTAGCTGCCGTCGTATTTTTAGTTTTGTTGTGGAATTGGGCTTGGGAAATATTTTCACTCAAATCGAAATGCATCTGCGCCAAGGCGTCGAGTTGGTTACCAGCGCTCTGGGCCTGGCTCGCTGCTTGCTTTGCTGCACTAAGTGAAATCTCAACAGCTAACCCAGTTTTTGCTTTTGATAGTAGTTTTCGATGACTGCGACAAAAGTGAAAAAAAATATAAAAGGATTCGGTGTCCTGATATCTTTGTGTGGGAATTTTATGACAGTTGATTGAGATAGAAATCTGTTTTCTATGGCTTCCGTTTTGATACGGTTGATGGGTTCAAATAAGTACATACTAGTAAATTTGTTTTCTATGAATTTTGAAGAAATTTAGAAACGATAAGGTAAAAGAGTTGAAATGCATCCATCTTTCTTAAAAGTTGAGTTCTAGGCATTTTTAAGAAATGTTTTAAGAAATTTTTCTACTAAGCTAGTATTTTTTCACTCACTGCTCTTTCATTTAAATATTCACATTTTTAAAAATATATTAAAGCTTTAATGCCTACATATTTTTCGTTATTTTTTTTTATTATAAATTTAATTTCAGCATAAAAATTGATTTCATTGGAACTTCCTTTTCCAGCAAAACCATTTCCTACTTTCAATGCAACTAAATAAATTTATAAGCTGTCCATTTCTTGTGCCTCTCATCTTCTAACGTTTCCTGTGGTCCTCTAAACAGCAGCAACAACAACAACAATAATTCGTAGATGGACAGGACTTGCTTCCTGCTGTTTACCTTGCTTTCAGCATTTTCTTTTTTTATAACGCTTTTTATATATTTATTTATTTTTGCACCAAGCTCAACTTGATGCCGCTGATTACGCAGATTTTCCAGAGCCCAAAGAAAGCAGAAAAGCAATGCAGAAATAAAAAACAACAAATTACATAAACAACAAAATAAAAAATAAGAAAAACATAACAAACAGCTGCTACAATAAATTAAAAGTAGAAGCTTCATTTTTTATGCTTTTGCTATAGATATATCTGAAATTGAAAATGAAGAAAATTCGAGGGTAGGTTGGTAACTTAATGTCTTGTTGCTTTCATTTTTTTATGTGGAAGGCTCTTCAGCCAGGGTCACCTTTCTGCCAGTCTATTCCGGCCTCTAAAAAGTTCAGGTTTCTTTTTATAAAATACTAGGAAGCGGAATAGAATGAACCTCGATATTTAAAGTACCAAGACTCCGACGGATCGTAATAATAGCAAAAAGTAAGAGTAATACGCTGAAATTTGTAAAGAGCGGATTCGTGACTAATTACTAGGGATCATTGTTTTTATACATTTTTTTGAATAAAAATCATAAAATATTTGTTTTTTTTATTGACATGTTTGGGTTATAATAAATTATTGTAAAACGCCTTTTGGTTCAAAAGCAAATTAAAATTAAAATTTAAGTCTGTGTCATCCTTAATATTGATCGTTCAGTGACATATATGTAAGGCAGGAATGAAACGATATTGAAATGCGCAAACCATTATAGTGCGGCTCCTAATTCAAAAGATATTTAAATAAAATTTTTATCTTACTTTTTTTTAATAAAAATTTACCAATAATTTTTATTTTTATTCAAACCACTTTTACCAACCCTATAACTCTTATTTGCGATTCCTGCCAAAAAAAAGTAAAATAGAAAAAATGTGCCCTAATTTTTTAAAATAGAGTCTCCTTTTATAAATCACTTTTTAAATATTTGTTAGCGGTACTTGATAATATTTACCACATATTTTTATTTTTTTTTTTAAAGTTTAAAGTGTCTCAAAAACAAATGAGTATATGAATATTTATTTCTTTTGGAAATGCCATTTTAGCTAGACTCGATTGATCCAATTCCACCATCTCGAGAATCAACTTTTCATTTCAAGAAACCTACAGCCGGAGACATCTTACATTTCACGATCCAATTGTCTAATATCGATATCATGCATTTAATCCATAATTTCTGGGATGATAATCCTTAGGATTCATTAAACCAACACTTAACCCTTGATATTTCTGCTGCAGACTGTCTATAATATTTATGAACACTTTGCTTGGTCAAGATGATGGTATTGTTAAACCAGATGACGTCACGGTATTCACTTTTTACCATATGCCATTCAAGTGGCTAAAAATTCAAGAATCGCTAACTTATCAAACTTCCCTCGTAATATGAAACATAAAACTTATATCAATTTATTAAATTTATAATGCTGCATACAACTGTCAAGCATTAAATGAAATTTGTTAGCAGAAAATTTCATTTCATTTTTGTTTGCAACATCTTCCAAAATCTAACTAAATGATTTTCAAATGCACATGACAAATGTCTGGAAAATGAATTTTATTATATTTGCCATAAATTTACCGCATTGGTTGGACTTGTTGGTAGACTTACTATACTAGTATATAGAAAAAACTCAATTAAAATGGCTTTAGTTTCATTTCCAGTTAGTTGCAGTAACATTGTATGTGTAAAAGATATGTATATGTATATATATACTATTCGTGAGGCATAAAAGTTGCACAAAATGTTGGCACAAATCAAATGGCCCACAATCCACTCAAAACATTTCACATGTCAGTTCTAAAAACTTTGCAATGAAATGCCAAGCCACAAAAATACTCAAAAAAATTTAAAAAAGAGACAAAAAATGTACGTAAATGTAATGGAGGTGAAAACTAACCGACTGTGGAAGTCTCTATATTGTGAAGAAATGTTTTCATCTCATCAACTTGGGTAGTTCTTAGGAGTAGAGTAAGGTGGGGCAAACGCGACAGTGTGGGTAAACCCGACTTCCGTCTCTTTCTTGTCTTGCGGAGCATTAAAAATAACCAAAATGGTAGCATGACAGTTGTCTGTCAGTCTACATTTAGATTCTCAAACGAGAAGCAGTATATTTGTACGATTTTTATTATTATTTAATTTTTGTGAATATTTGATTACATATTTTTTCCAGTTAAATAAAGTTTTCGAAAAAAAACTCATATACTTTATACATAGACCTTAATAGTGCATATATAGTATTGGTTGGAAATTTCGTATAATTTTTTTATTCGCGTCGTCATGAAAAATAACACAGTGGGGCAAACCCGACCTCTAAATGGTGGGGCCAACTAGACGTCTAGCTCGAACCCAAAATACGCCAGCAAGCTATTTGGACAACAAATCAAATAACTCTGATTAGCTATTCAATCCAATCATTGACCTTTATTGACCTTTATTCAACTTTCATTTCGATTTATATGTTCTAAACATTACAATTTTTTTAAATAATTCAGCTTTGTAAAACAATAACATGCTCTTTTAATGTATAATCGAAAAAGCCTTGAATTCAGATCATATCTATGCTAAATCAGCCAAAAAAATAGGTGGTCGGGTTTACCCCGTTTTTAAAAATTAAAAAAATGTACCTTTTTGTAAAATGGTCATATCTTAAAAATTAATAATGGTTCGAAGAAATGAGTAGTTCTAGAAAGTTTTGGTAAAGCGTTAGCTTCAATTTGGTATAGCCAAAACCAATTGCTAGGTCGGATTTGCCCCACCTTACCCTATTTTTTATAGTCATTATATATTTTTTGTATATAATTAGCATTCATGTAACCATTTAAAAAAAAATTAGGTACTGCGTTTGAGTTTTATTGAGCCAAATATTAATTTTTCTTTTGCAATTAAAGTAAATCGGTTCTACCGGTTGTATTCCTTAAAGACTATTTTTCTGTACTCAACACAATTCGTGAGTTTAGCTGTTAGCATCCGAACAAAAAAGGTCCACCTTAAATTGTATTGATTATGATCAAACTCAAGATAAGGAAAACTGAAACGATGAAAAAAAGATCGCTTCGAAATAAAAAATTTTTATATATTTTGTAAAACAATTAACTCTATAAAATATATTTTTAAAATTCGTACCATTAAAAACCCATCTCTTTGATTCTCTTGATTAATCCCTTTTTTGGGATTTTTTTTTATATGAAGTTTTGACTTTTCGTGCGGAATTTTTGCATGCTGCGTATGGGCCTTTAAAAGCAAAAATAGCTTGTAATCCGAAAGAAATCTCCTAGCTTTCCATTTTCCCCCCACATTCATTCTCCTTCAGCTTACATTTTAAACGTATTAGATTTCGAATAATTTTTCAATTCTTTCTTCAGTTACAAAAACACCCTAAAAATCCAATAAGCCGCTTTTACCCATTGCTTACTAAATGAAAGAGATATCTTATACATCTATGTATATATGACAACATGAATAGAAATATATATATATATATGCTTATACATAAAGCAAAAAGTTGTGTTGGCTGCTGTTGGTTGCTGTCTTCATTTAAAATGCATTCATCTTTTTCATTGCAATTATATGAGGATTTAAAATGTGGACAAAACTAAAACTGGGCAGTAACCAAAACTGCCACAAGATGCAGACAACATGCAAATACACTGAGAGAAAATGAGATTGTTTTTTTTTGTTAATTTAATTATTTATGTAATTATCTTATTTACTTTACCTATTGTAAAGTATATAACTGATTAGATTTCAAAAAATTGAGGACACCATCAAAGGAAAACAAACTATAAAATTAAAAATGATATACCAAATAAAAATTACAAAAAAAAAATAAAAATAATAATAAAATTTAAAAAAATATATACAAGGCATTAAATTATATACGAAACTGGTATTAAAAAAGAATTATACAGCAATATATACATTGTATATATGTATATTGGTCATTCTCTGTCAAACCAGCCAGCCCCTCCTTTAATTTTCAAGATAAATCAACATTTTGAGGCTTAAAATTTTCGGCTACTTATCTACTTTTTAAAGTAGATTTTTTGATATTTCAAAATGGCAGAGCTACAATGGCAGCAAAAGCAAATTATGGAATTTCATCACTATTTTTTATCTTATTCTCGGAAAAACATTATTACAATAATATGGAAGCTGATTATAAGGACCTTATTAGTTTTTCAATATTTCAAAATGGCGCACCTAAGATGTGTTTTTCATTTTTGTGTTTAAAGTTCGAGTTGGGTATGCAAATATAAGTTTTCGGCGTCGCTAATCACGAATCTGTGATTAGAATATAAAAATTTCAAAATTGGAGGACCTAAGATGGCCGCCGAAAACCTAAAAAATTATTCTAAGGACCGCCATTTTGTAATTTTAAAATTCTAACCCCAGAATCGGGATTGGAGACTACGAAAACCCATATTTGCATACCCAACTCGAACTTTAAACACAAAAATGAAAAACACATGCTAGGTCCGCCATTTTGAAATTCGATTTTTCTATCATTTTACTTGAAGATCCGTTTAGTAACTTCGTTCTCATAACTTTAGAATTATGTAAGCAAGAATTTATATTCACAAAAGTTGTGATTAGGTTGTACTGGTTGACCCCTGGGGGGAGTCACACATAGACTAGGTAGTCCTTGTGATTGCTCAGTTAAAAATTTTATAAAAGCTTTTTATTATATATATGAGGACTATAAAAAATCGGCAAAGAATTGCGTCTGAGGCCCTTTAAATTAGTTCAACAGAATTTGGCCATACCTATACTTTATCATGGGCTTTGAAGAGCTCATATAAAAGCTCCAGCAACAACTGTATTTAGATATGATCAAGCGCTATTTAAAAAGGATACAAACTCTGTAAAAAAATATTTTTTAGGAATATGATTAAAATTAAAAGCTTGTATTAGCACTCGTACAGCTTAAAATTAAGTTGGCAGCCCTACAGCTAACTGGTTTTGAGGTTTTCAGCTTACAGCTTTCATTTCACTAAAATTTGTCGATATGAGCCTAAACTTAACTTTTAAAAAATGTTTATTCATTTCATTCTCATTTTTTCTCGCTGTGTAGCAACATACAGAGACATACACTCACACACATTTCTTTGCCACATTTACTTGACGTGCTGCATTGAGCTTAATGCTGCGGTCTGCTAAAAATTTTTTGACTCACTCTTCCGGACTTTTTAGCAGCAGCTCTTAAGCTGCTGCTGCTGCCCGATGTTTTCTGTGGTTTTTGTTCACAAACTCACTTTTTGAGTTGTTAAGAAATCAAGTTTTTGGCTTCTGTGGCTTGGGCACACACATATATTTATAAGCTTGAAAACAGCATTTTGCATTTGCACTGCTAATTGGCGCACTTTTGGACTAAAAACAACATTGCGCATACGTCGTGTATGTCTCTGAGACTGGTTCTAACAAATGCTGCAATTAGCAGAGGCCTAACATAGAGTACTCATATAACAAACTGATATATTTTCGGAAGGGGGGCGAGGCTAGCACGTGCTTGACAATGTTAAATCTACTAAATCTAGTGAGTGTCAGGGAATGCTATTAAATTTATGACGCAAGTAAATTGAATTTTAAATTTGAGTATGACAAATGCGCACGTAGCATACTAGCATGCTACCAAATGTGGCAAATGGCAAATGTGGCAAATGCGTGGGGCGTTATGGGTTCAAATTGCCTGAGAGAGAGAGAGAGCCTTCCACAAAAAGTCATAAGTCGCAAAAAATTGCCAACAATAAATGTGAGCCAACACAGGGGCGGAACTAGGCGCGAAAGGGGAATCACAAGCGCTTTAGGCAGAAATGGCGCTGTATATGAAATTGAGAACAACCCTCCCATGATTTTTACTGCATCCGCCTCTGGCTACAACATATGTATAACAAAATATGCTGCCAGCATTTGGCCAAAGTGTTGACGCAATAACGAACTGAACCAGCGCCGAACTGGGCCTAACTGACTCGACTGACGGACTGACGGGTTGACTGACTAACTGACTGACTGATTGAGTGAATTTGAGATTGAATGACAGGCAGGTTGTAGGTTCGCTCGTCGCTTGGTTGGCTGAGTTTATACAGTTTGAAAGTGAGGTTATGTATATGGCACAGCAAATCAAAATCAGCACAAACTGTAATGGAAACGACAAATACGTGCGCAGTTTTTCAAAATAATAAAAATACACAAAAAAAAAAAACAGCAACAACAAGAGGGCAGTGGTAAAATTTGTGACAGTAAATTTAACGTAAAGTGCCTCATCAACACACGCGCACATTATTTTGCTTTTCTTTAGATTTTTTTGCTTTTTTCACTTTTCCGACAGGTTAAAAGTAATCGAACAAGAAATAATGATAGTTGGAAAGCTTACGAAGTTTAAATACACTTTTTATGTCATGAAATATATTTTCATAGAAATTTGGATAATTTTGATATTTTTGAGATAGATAGAAGAAGATAGGTTTAGTACTAAAATCCTTGTATTGTTTTAAACCACGGCTGATAGTGCCAATTTTCATTATATACTGAAACACAAAAACTTAGGTTTCTGAGCTTTTTCGATATAAGCCTTGAAATTATCGAATGAGAGAGGTAGATCTGATGTTAAAAGAATGCCGACTACCTATTCCTTATTGACTAAAAGACTATTTTTCATACGCACCTTGTACCATTCATATCCTCCAAAGAATTGTGAATCTGAAAATAAATGAGACGCGAAATTTGTGATCAAAAAAGGAATTATTAGGAAGAAGGGATTTTATATAGTTATATTTTTTGGCCAACAAATCGTCTTATCCAAAAATTTTTTTTCAGTTGACTTAATGTCAACATAATTATGGAAGACAATTTATGAGTGGAACGAGAGAGGATCTACCTATAGAAAAACTTAAGTTCCTGAGCTTTTTCGATATAATCCTTGAAATTATCGAACGAGAGAGGTAGATGTGATGTCAAAAGGATATAGCCTACCTATTCCTTCTTGACTAAAATCTCCAAAGTCTAGTTTTCTTATGCACATAGATTCAATCAAATCACCCAAAGTATCGATACAAAACCTTGTACATTGTGAATCTAAAAATAAACGAGTCTCAAAATTTGCGGTCAAAAAGAATTTATTAAGAAACACTTTCAGAATGAACGATTTTAACTACTCCTATTTTCTGTAGCGTTAATGAGTATATTGGCTTATATGTTCAAAAATTTAAAACACTTTTTTAAATAGACTTAAAACTTTAATTTTCTTTTTAAAATGTTATTATTATTATACTATTTTTTTACAAAAATTTGTTGGGGAATTATTATGAATCTAATTTATGAAGTTAGGAAATTAAAGATTTTCTCTTGGGCTTTCTGTAGAATTATTAAGTTTAAGAATATATGCATGTACGCTCTGGTTTAGAGACTTCAAAATATGAAATATATTTTTATTTTTTTTTTTAATTTTCTTTTTAAAGTTCTTTTGACCAAGTTTTTGATCACACTTTTCTTTGATAATTCAACGATAAATTCCTTTAAATAATATTTCATTCAACAAATAATAATATTTCAGTTGAAAAGATAAATTCTAACACTGTAAAATTAAGTGGATAGCTTAATTTAAAATATATATATTGTATTATGGAAAACAAAGCAAATTGTTTAACTTAGCTTTAATGTTATCGATTGCTCTTTTCTAAAAATTTTGAATTAGACTTATAAAATACAGTTAAATTTTTTTTTTAAATATTTTAAAAATTTATTATAATTTTGACATCTTTCGACATAATAAAAATTTTTTTTTCATAATTTTTTTAAAAAAAACTACAAATTTTCTTTTTCGTTTTTGTTCCACCAAATCGATTTGATTCATTTTCACACCAAATAAAGAACGTCTAAAAATACGTGTTTAAAAAAAAATGATGATTGATAGATTTAAGGAACATAATTATAAAATTATCAAATTTTCTTATTTTTTTTTAAGGAAAGGTGTTGGTTAAAAAATATTTAATATTTTTTTTAAATAGCCCTTTTGCCAACATAGATTAAAAACAAAAAAATTTAAGAACTGAAATTTTGCGAAAAACATTTTTTTTTTGCATTATGCATCTAACTGCATCATTAGTTTTCAAAAATCGCTGGGGGCATTTTGCAGTACCTTATCCAGCTAGACCCTTTAGGCAATTTTTTGAATACGGACGAAGCTACTGAACCTTTGGATATTACATCATTCCAGTTATCTACTCTATCTTCAAAGCCTTTTGGAGCACCTTGGTAAGTAGTTAAAGGGTTGCATTAAGTATATTGGTGTCAGCCCCACATATGTTACTGGAGCCGAAAAAAACCCTGTAAGGCTTCAAATTCTTCCACTTACAGAGTATATGCCAAAAAAAGGCAACTCCCACTTGCTCTGCTTTTTCTTTCATACTTGACTTGTCATGCCGACAATAAAAATTACAAAAAAAAAAAGAAAATCGCAACGCGCCAAAATGTAGGCTACAATTATGTGCCGCATTTGAAATCAAATTCATGAAAATTACCGAAACCCCCAACTACCCCGCATTGGCAAAGAGCAACAAAATTTCTATTAGAAAGCAAACAACATGCAAAATTGAGGCGAGTTTTCCGCATTGAAAATTCGTATCACGTTTTTTGCTCAATTTTCGTTTGTTTTGGCAATTTTTTTTTTTTTTGCAGGTGACGTTTTCTAACGCTTTAAATGTGCCGTTAACGTTACATCCGAGCGCCTGAACTTTTGGAAGTTGGAAAAATCTGTGCGCAGGCAAAGTGAAAATCAAATTACCAAAAAAAAACAACAAAAAAAAAGAAGCAGCACTGTAGAGGAAAAACATACGTGTCATGCACTTCAGACTGTCGCACCTATACAACATTTTGTCATTGTCATTGTTTTCGACAGCTAACGTCAACGTCAACGTCAACGTCGAATCCGAACTCGACTCCGACTTCGCAGTCCACGTCAATATCAGACATTGACATTGTCTCTCTGTGCGACATTGGCGACTACGGCTACGACTACGTCACAAATCGCCGTGACTCAAATCAAAAACGTATCAAATAAAACTTGTAAGCACGAAATGTTTGCTCGACTTTTTTTTACACACATTTTTTTTTTTGCCAATTTTTTCGTATGTTGTAGCATACTTTTGTGCGCACTCAACACGTGCTCAAGTCTGTCGCAAATGACATCTGACTAAAAATGCGACAGAAACTTTGCAGGGGTTGCTCCAAACCACTTGGGGTTGTTGCGTCAATAAAAAAAAAAAATCATTCGAATAGAAATACAATGCCAGCTCACAATCAGAGAAAATTGAAAAAGCTGTTAAGGTACCAATGCTTAGAATTTGGTAAATTATTGATTACTTAAAGTTAAGAACTATAATATCACTTAAGTTAAGTTGTTTTTGCGAAAGCATTCATGCCGTCAAAAGTTAGTTAAAATAATCGGATTAAAATAAGTTTGAGTGTGGGGGAACTCAACTATTATAGCAAAAAAAAATGTGGTACAGTCGAGGCGGTGCCCGACAGTGGAATACCCTGTACCTTTTGTGTCAAAAAAATTTTTCCTGCATATTCCATCTAAGAACTTTCCAATTGGAATTTATTTTTTTTTGGTGCAAAACGATATTTATACCTATAAGTTCCGTAAATTTATACCGATTTTGATGAAAATCGAAAGTTACGTCAAAGAAGCTATTTGAATTATATTGGGTAAGTTTCAAGTTGATATGTTGAGGGGTGTGGGAGAAAACACGGTAAATCGATTGCGGGGGGTGGGGGGACCGCATCGATAAAATTTGGATGTGGATTTGTTCATTAGAGCCACATGAATGAGCTTACCAAAAATTGTGATTCTAGGTCACTTGTAGCCATAATTGCGTAGAGTCAAATATTGACGCAGTTTATTGGCAAGGGGAGGTGAAATTTGCACATTTTTGACTATAACTTCTGTTGTATTTGTCCGATTTTGTTCATTTTTTACACATAGATGCATGTATCCACAACGCATCGCTCTGTTGAATTTCAGGTGATAATACTTAACGGTGTGGCTAAAAACCGCGAAACTCTACTGCGGGGGAACGGGGGAAGATATTGACATGATTCAACAAACTTCATCTGCTTAGGAAATATGCGCACCAGCTGGTAAAGTTTCGTGTCTCTAGCTCTTATAGTCTCTGAGATCTAGGCGTTCATACGGACGGACGGACGGACGGACGGACGGACGGACGGACGGACGGACGGACGGACGGACGGACATGGCTCAATCGCTACCCGAGGTTATGATAAGCATTTTGGTATAAAGGACTTGGGGTCTGCCACGCCTCCTTCTGTCCGTTACATACATTGCACAAACCTAGTACACCCTTTGTACCTATAGGTACAGGGTATAAAAAGTTTCCTTGGACTGAATTCCAAAAACATTAATAAGACTATTTGTATCATCTTCCATACAACAATAAAATTGTTAAACGCTTTTTTACTGTACTTATATAGAAAGTCAGAAAAGTCATCAGTTCGAACTTAATTTACTTTGATTAGATTCCAAAAATATTTTTGAGTATTAAGGAAAGTAAAATTTAATTCAAGTATTTACTATAAAAGCTGTACTTAAATAAATATATTTAAATATTTTTAAATTAAATCGTTGAGGGCTTTTTCCAGATTTTCTCACCTTACAGGTAAACGAATTTTAAAGGTCATTTTTGAATTTACGAGTCGAAAAGTACCTTAGCAAAAATTAATCGACCATTGTTAAACAGATATTTTCAAAATGTGCTTTAGAGGGTTAGATATTAATATTAAGACTTTAAGCCTTACTAAAGCTTAATGACTACGTCACAGATCCAAGCATTAAAATTAAACTCAACTCTCACACAAAAAAAATGTCAAAAGCCTGCAGGTATTCAAAATTTTTTATTAAAATTTTGTTGGCTTACATAGCGTGCCAGCCAACATACAAACCACTTTTATGTGCTTTATAATGACCCCACTTTTGTCATGCCTAAGCCGCTAAAGGTGGCACACAAATAAAGTTGGCCCAAATCAAATATAGTAAATGTTTTGAGGGCAACTACCAAAAATGCCTGTGTGTGTGTGATGAGAGCCACATGCTAATTAAATAACCGAAATACTAAGCGCACCCAAGTGAGCAACGCGCCTTCTATTCGCATATTATTAACCCACAAAGCCGACGCTACCGACAGATCAGCTGCAGGCGCAACCCCCAAACAATACAACCCTCAATGCTCAACCCTTCGAGCGTATTTCGTTGAATGTGTGAAAGTGTGCTTGCATAATTTCATTAAAATAACTGTCAAAAATTTCACGTATGCTCAGGCACGTGCCCGCACAACCCACAAAGCTGAAAGACCCCCCAATAATCCTTAAGCCCGACTGCACCTATAACTAAACCAGCTGAATTTTAAGCGCTTTGAATTCGCACAAAATTTCGGCAGTTCGCGTCGTTTGCGCTTTGCAGCTGTCAATAGGAATTTTGTAGGTGTCAAAAATATTTCAAGCGTCGCAAACACTCCATATAGAGTGAGAGAGAGAGAGAGAGCAGTTACTGAGCATGCGAGACAGCAAGAGTTAGAGGGTGCGACATGAACAGTCATGTCTGGGCTGAACAAATTGGCATAAATTACTTTTGGGGCTTGTGGTTATAGTACTAGCTTCGTCTGCCAGCTTGTGTGTATGAAATTAATTTTCATTATTGGATTTTTCGACTTAGACATCATCATCATCATCGTCGTCATCGTCATCTTCATCTTATCATCAACTTACACTCAGACACACACACACGCACTTACTTATATATGCACTACACGCACACTTGTAGAAATTTTTGCTCTTGACGTAGCACCTAATCGCTCAGAAATATGTTTAAGACCACAAAATATTGCAAATTTGCTGAAAGGCACAAAATGGCAACAAAAATCGCTATGACTTTGACAATGACATTCAATTTGCAGTTAAAAGATTTTGCAATTTTTCAGGCATTTTTACCTTTCTACTCTCTGGCTCAACCAAAATTGTTTTAGCCAAATTTTACACACATACACGATGACATTGTATAAAACCCTATAAACCCTAATAGCTGATATTGTTGAACAAAAAGTTTCCAATTACATTTTGCCAACATTATTTGGAATTATATTTCAATTATAATTTAAAGCCCTTAACCAAGACAAAGCTATGTAATACAATACAATTCAATAAACATCTTAATAATAATACAGCGTCAATGAAAACTGACAAACTGACAGAGCTCAGGTTCTTTGCACACACAATGCAACCACCAAACGGTTGGCGATTTGCACACGGAAGAGTTGCAGTAGTGAATTGGGGATACTCTTTAAAAAAACAGTCGAATTTCGGCAAAATATTTGACTACGTTTTTTGTACTTTTTAGAAAATTCTCAAATGCACAACTTTGATTGAGTTTGCCTTGAGTTTTTATTGTTGAATGAAGCGAAAGAAATTCACTTTTTTTAGGTAGGTTAGGTTAGGAGATCACTCGGAGACCTTGTGGCCCATTGTAATGCCTATTTAAGAGAACAGGATGAGTACAAGAGAAGGGAAAGGTAGGGGGAGGAGAGTATAAATGCTGGGTGTACTGGAGGTACAATAGCCAGTGGATGCCCAATTAGGGCTAATCATCCTATTTGCTAAACTATTTTGAGGATTCGATAAAAAGTGCCAAGTCCGTTATGGGCACATTTGCCAGACTGCCCAAGGGCTTTCCTGTCACCATCCTAGTCCTGCTCTTGTGAAATCGTAGGAGTTCGGAAGTTCGATGTCGTTCTGCCTCGGATCTGACTATCTTCATAATCTCCGATACTACATCTTGCACAGGTATTACTATATCCGTAACCGCGAAGGCAACACGTAGCGCTAAACCTTTCCTTGCGCACTCGTCCGCCCCCTCATTACCAGGTATACCAGAGTGAGAGTGAACAGGTACCCTGGAGAGGGTGATCGAGTGGTACTGGGTGCAGTGCAGCGTTTTCATACCAGAATGGCAGGTCCGTTTTACATCTATCCGGCAGGTTGGACCGCCCTTGGCTTCGATGCTCCCCTTCGACCTTACCATCTTGGGTGGCTCTACCAGTAGCTACGCTACCGCCGGCATCGCTTTTAGTTTCTTTACACCTACAAAAAGCCCTCCAACCACGTCAAGGTGGCAACCCCGGGGAGGGTTACGTACGCAGCAAACTAAAACGCTTAACGTATAAGAACGAATTTTATTAAACAAAAATGGTCCAGAAGGCTTTGTTTCTAATATTTACTAACAGACATAACAATAAGTCAAAACAGTGTTACCCTACGATTTTATCAAGGTTTTGTGTTCACTCTCCTTTGGCTATATAACATAAATACACTTAAAATAATTTTTCATATAATACTATACCATACTATGTTCCAGTTGAAAAGATTATTTATCTAACTCAGTAAATTTAAATGGCTAGCTTTAAGCAAAACTTAAAAAATATAAAAATAAAGCAAACTAACTATAAAACAACCAGAACTAAAAAGCTGTTTATTATTTCGATTATTGTGAGCCATTAAGGGTCTAAGTTGCGCTCCAATAATCAAAAAAAAAGTATTAAAAATATGAAAAATTTCACAAACACAAAAAAATATCATATTTCGTTAATAGGAGCACACTGTTCATTTCTGAGGCAATTATGTTGCAGTTCTTGGTTAGAAGCTTTCGGGGTTGTTGCAATTTTTATAAATTTTAGTATTTTAATTTAAGACATTTAATATTATTTTATAATAAAAATTTTTGTTCTTGCTTTTAAAAATTTCAGCATTCAAGATTATTTTACTTTAGTTCAGTTTAATCATGTATAAGAATTTCAGTTCTTACATGAAAAAGTGAAATTTAAAAGGAAAAAAACTTAATTGGAAATTAGAAAGAAAACAAATTTGTTTACACACGGTTTTCTTCTAAACCGTTTTTACTGGAACGTATGTATCTAAAAACAGAATAAGGTGAGGAGATATTATTTTTAAATTATCGTACTATCTATCTATTCCCTCCTCCCAAAAAAAAAAAAAGGATCAAGATCTTGCACAGATGAAAAATGTGAATTACTTAAATGTTACGATACCACATAAAAAGTATTCAATTTTATTGTATCTTAAAAATCTTCCAAGAATATCCCAAAGCTTTGATCGAAAATTGATTTCTAAGAACAAGAGTTTCCTCTAAAAAAAATAAAACTTCGTTCTAAAAAAAGTGATTTTTAATGTTTACACTTATTGTGTAATAATTAAAAGTAAAGCCCAGATGCGGAACTATTTGATGAATATTATTATCAGAGAATTCTGAGGGTTCGAAGTTTTCTAAAAATTTTGATCAAAACACTAGTTTACAAATTTTAGGGTCAAAGAGTTTTTTAGGGTAATTTTGACTCGAGAAACACGAAAATGTCACTCTTTTTTCTTCTTAAGAACCGTTTTCGAGATATTTTCGAAAAACATGTTTTTGGGTACTAGTTTCAGCTATTCGTGAATATCTCGTGAAACGACATAAAGTAAGTAGTAGTAAGGTACTTATGTGACCTTTACGGTGATATACGATATGTGAAGATTGAGTCAAAATTATTGAAGTTACAAGCAAACAAAGTCGAAAAAACTGTAATTTTCGACAATTTTTCTAAATTACAAATCAGTTGGCTTTTTATTAACAAAAAAATTTTTAAAAAAATCTTTCAGATGCAAGATATTTCTTTTACTAACATTGCGAGCCTAAGATCTTCGAAATCGGATAGGTACTCTAGATGCTATGGAACCATGTACATAAGTTCAAAAATTCACTAAATCCCAATTTTGTTCGAAAAAAAAATTTTCACTCAAAGTTTTTCGTTTGCGATTTTGCATGCAGCGGTGGTCGCGATTTTTCATACATGGAGATCCATAGCATCTACAGTTCTTGCCCGCTTTTTTAAAATCTTAGGCTCGAAATGTTCTGAAAAGAACGAACCAAAAGTTGATTATTCGATATTACAAATTTTTCATATTTCCATAAAATTTTTATCGATAAAATGGAAATTATTTATTTATTAATAAAAAAATTTTACTCTTAAAAAATAGCCAGATATCTAAATTTTCCTGGAACGGTTACTTATTCGTTCAACAAATTCAACATTTAGACATACCCTTTGTAAGGGTATTAGAAACAGACACATGAGTAATAGATAGTGAAAGCAAGCGTACAGTCTGTAGCCGTTATGGTGGTAATGGCTGGATAATGAAGAGCCCACAATAGCCATAGTACTATGGTAGTACTCTGCATGATGACTCTTCCTTCCACTTGCTTCCCACCCATATCATAGTCGCCTTCATTGTCATCTTGCCTGCCGCATGCTACTGGCTGCCAAACAATTTTCGGAAGCCACAAAACTAACCAAGCAAATAATTTGCGAAAATTGAATTTGCTCTTCATGAATTTCATGAATATGAATGTACATATTTGAAGCGAGTCAGTCAGACAGTCGGTACTCCCAGATCCATACCATAAGCGGTACTCCCATTCCGTACAAATTATCAATAATTTGGCAAATTTAATTTGATTTGGCTGGCAAACGAAGTGCTGCTGCTCTTTGGGCTATATCGAAATCAAAGACTTGGCTCAAAACTCAACTTTAATTGTCAAAGTTGGTGCTAAGCAAGCACAACGAATCTCATCTCATCTTGACTGAGGAAATTGTCAACTAAGGCCTCTAAGCATTTTCAAACTTTTTGCACAATTTTCTCCATTTTTTTTTTTTTTGGGTGGTTTTAAAATCTACGCGTCAAAAGGTAGCAACAGAAAACGTGCACGGCCTGCTCAATGAACTTATAGCAGTTCCAGAAACTGAAAGCTAGCACGATTTGGGGCAGCTTGGGAGGCGCACGTGGCGAGAGGCGTGGCAGCAGCTAGCAGTTGCATTTGAAAGTTGCACAGTGCCATGTTCCATTGAGTTTTGTGTTACATTTTCGTTTAATGAGACCAATAAAAGGCTTTGGGTAGCTTTTGGCAAGCGAAATCAAAAGTTTTTTTGCAAATTGCATTTGTTATGTCAGCTCTTAAATATTTGATGTTATGGCCAAGTGGGTGAGCTGTATTTCTGGAGAGGAGTGATTTAAGGGTGGCCCCAATCTAGTACTCACTCTCTTGGATTACTTTAACAGCTGAAATTGAAAGCGCAGGCACGTGTTTAAGTCGTTAAACCCTTGCACTAATTGCGCACATGGGACATTTTAAATGTGGTCCTGCGCCTTGAAGGGTTTGAATTGATTCTAGATTATTAAAATGGGAACAAGCTTGCGAAAATGATTTTAGTTGTTTGCAAAGCTTAAGTGCTTGAATTTAAGACGCAATTTAATGACAAGCCATAAAGGTGTTTTTGTCTTGGGAAAATTTATAAGATGTTCTTATAGGAAAACAGATTTCATAGTGTATTTTATGACGTAAGAAGTTAACAAGAGTAATTTAAGGGCAATTATACGAATATTTGGCGAAAAAAAATACGTTTTGGTAAATTATCTTCCTAGCATCAAAGGTTGTTGGAGCATCCTCTACTTGATGCTTTCAATCAAGACACAGTCTACCTTTGCGCTGTTTTCCATCAAAAGCCGCAGTTTGCTGAATCTATTTCACTTGGACACGAATCTTAAGCCTGACATGGTGAGATATTAATGAAAATTTCGAAATAGTTCGAGCCTTTTGGAAGTGCTTACGAGGAAAGTCAACCGTATGATGCTTGCTTCTCAACTGCAATAAAGTATCCGGTAATAGGTGTGTTAAGTCTCATTGAAAAGAATACATAAAATGCAACAGTTATTGAAAGTATTGTTTATACATAATCTAATGTTTTTGTATATTCTTCTACTTATGTCCCCATACTCGTAGTGGAGCTAGGGCCATCGTGAATTGTTTCCATTGATCCCGGTTGTGAGCTAGAGCTTTTAGTTCACCCCAGGTCTTTCCGCTATCTACAACTTTTATTTGTAGTCTTCTTTTTTGTATATAATGAAACATAATCGGATTCAATCCAAAAGCAAAGAAACCTAAACAGTTCAGTATGTTCGCAAAAACTCCAGCGCCGAACCATTTTCTGTAGGATAACTTCCTTAGAACAAAAATTACCAGTAAATACTGAGGCACTCATCTAAAACTGAGTAGCCCTGGACCTGCTTTTCAAAAGAAAAAAAAACCGTTATACTTACAGCCTGAAAGACTTTCTCTTGTGCGGATACTGAAGGCTTATAGGGTGGGCCTAAATTGCATTTTATTCGTATATTTTCCGGCTCTATAGGCCCGTATGCGAACAAATACACAATTTTCGATGACTTTTTTTTTGACCAAAACTCATCAGGCCGTTCTGCCATCCATTGAACGCATAAGCGACGCTGATACTAGTGCGTAGGCAATATTCGACCCAAAGTGGTCCTGGCTAGATGTAGTTCTTGCGAACGACGTTGCGTCGATGTTCCCATCAACTCGTCGACACTGGGCTCAACTACATATTTTCACAGAACGACCAAGTTCATAGTACGCCTGTACCACTGTTACACGTTGTTGAGTAGTTTTCAACTTGACATATGTCAAAGAGCATCCACTTTGCCCGGGTATGTTCCGAATTATGAATGTTTAACAACCGAACCAACAGATGACCCACCCTATTGTTAGTGTGTAGAAAAGGACTCAACAACTGAGCAAAGTCTAAACGTTTTTATGCTGTTTGTCCAGCTTGCAAATCTCAGGACTCTCTGGATTTCAAAGTATTTTGAAGATTATATGCATTGGAACCTTGTAGCCTCTAACCTCCAAACGCTGCAAGTTCTCATCAATCGATGTCTCCGAAAAATCTTGAAAATTTTCTGACCTAATACTATCTCAAATGCTGACCTGTGGACTCGCTGCAACCAGATACCGATGCGCCTTGAAATCTTGAAAAGGAAATGGGGCTGGCTTGGGCACGTGTTGCGAAGAGACCCAATCGACATCATCCGCAGCGCCATCGATTGGAACCCTCAAGGCAGCCGTCGCAGAGGCAGACCAGCCCTGACCTGGAGGAGGAATTTGGAAGCTGACTTGCTCAGATCCAACAAAACCTGGAGTGAAGTTAAGAGGTTGGCGCATGACAGAGGGAAATGGAGGAACCTCGTTGCAGCCCTTTGCTCCCCCGCGGACCATATATATATATATGTAGATCTTGCAGCTGCCCAAACGAAAAAAGGCTTAGCCACTAAGTATAGTTATTCTCTAGAATTCAAAGTCTTTTGAAGATTAGGGATATAGAAGCTGCTCAAACGTAAAAAAAGGCTGAACCACAGAGGACAGTCTAAACGGTTTTCTAGAAATTGTCAAGAAGCTCAGGATCCTTCAGATATCAATATAAAGCTTCAGCTGACCAAATGAAAAAAAGAGTGAGCCACTGGCAGTCTAAACGTTTTTATGAAGCTTGTGAAGCTCGCAAATCTCAGTATTCTCTGGACTTCAAAGACTAGGAATCTAGCAGCTGCCCAAACGAAAAAAAGGCTTAGCAACTTAGGAGAGTCTAAACGCTTTTGTGGATTTTTTCAAGCTTACACGATCTTAGGATTATCTAGATTTAAAAGTATTTTGAGGATTAGTGATCAGCAACTGCTCAAATGAGCAAATAACTTAACCACTTAACACTTTCTTAAAGCTTTTCTAAAGTTCGTCGAGCTTCCGAATTCTCAGGATTATCAATATTTTAAAGTATTTTGAAGATTAGGGATCTAGCAACTACTCAAAAGAAAATACAGCCAAGCCACTGAGGACAATTTATATACTTTTTTGGAGTGTGTCAAGCTTGCACAATCTCAGAATCCTTCGGTTTCCAAAGTAGTTTACAGATTAGGATTTTGACAGCTGACAAGATTTCAAACTTGGAGATCTTTAATATCCAGCAAAAGGCTTTCATTTTTTAAATAAAATTTTGTTATTTTTTGCAGTGTTCCAAGAAAGCTACCAGCTATTGCTTTCCTATTGCTCTAAAGCAATGATGGGCAGTCTCTCAATTTACATAACTCGCGAAGCTATTGCACCAAAATCTGCCTCAGCGCAGTCGGCTCATGTACGGTCCAAGTGTGTGAAATCTCTCGCTCGTTTTTGCTTAATTGCGGTTCTTGCTCTCTCGTGCGCTTTTGCTTACTGCGCTGTTTACTCACACAAAGAAATGTTTGTTGGTATGAGTTTTGCCCATCACTGCTCTAAAGACACCATCGCAAATTGTTCCTTCGTGATAGTAAAAGCTTCAGTTAGTTTCTATATCTTGGTTGAAATCCATGCACTCTTTATTTTTCATTATATTTCATATATTTGTGTTGTTTTCTTTACGATAATCTCTGTAAAAAATATTACCTCGGTTTTGACAACTTTTTTCAACTTATCGCTCCTAATTCCTAGCTTCGAAAAATTTAAAAATTGATAACTTTTTTACTTATGTCAGCTAAAGAACTGACTTGTTGGCAACTTTTTTTCCATACCATAAAGTATCTATTATTAATACCATACCATTTTGCATTGCTTTCCATTAACCTTGAATGTTGCCAATAAATACTTTATGTGCCCTGATTTCCACCAAAAATAAATTCAAAGCTACAGTAATTACTTTTCAAAGAAATATTCACCAACAGCCAACAGCAATAAATGTCTATAAAAATACTTACTTAAAAATTAATTAATAATTAGCAGCCAATTTTTATTATTTGCCATAAAAGCAAAAGTTATGATTCCCGAAAACTTCTAGACGGCGGCAATAAGGGTAACAAGTTGGGTTGTTTTTGTTGTTGGGCTGCTTGGTTGCCAAGCAAAAAAAAAATAATCTACTTAAACTCAAATTTGTCACTCCAAAAAATAGACAAAAAAAAAGGGGGAAAAATATTGACATCAACAAACAGAATGACAGAAATAAAAGTTTGAGAGGAATGGCAGCTGTCTAATAGAGGTGGGAGTTAGCTCCGTATTTGGAACCATACAAATGATCGCTCATAAAAACTGACACTTTTTGGCGCACCGAGTGAAGGTAGACAGTGTGCGAGAGGTGTGGCAGGTTGGGGTGTTATGAGCTTGGGAGGAAGTCATTGTTGTCAGCAGTTGGCTGGCTGACTGTCAATGGAGCATCCGTCATGGATTCTATTGGAAATTGGTTTCAATCAAAGTTTTGCGGAGAAGAGCATAAAAAGCGGGCTGGAGTGAGTAAAGGAAGGAACAGCTATCGCTAAAAGCTACAGTTATGCGCCATATCAAATTACTCAAAGTGTTACATAGACAAGCAGACAGTTAGTAGATGAATACACATACAGCTAATACATAGACAGTGACGTAGTCAGGGGTAGTACTGAGTAAATCAGTTCCTTCTCAGAATTAAATAATCTTTCACAAGTTTACCAAAAAATTTAATTTTTTTCGGCTTTCCCTAAATAATTATTTTTATCATCTTGGGAACAAAATCGTTATTCAAAATGTTTTTGATAATTTTTCTGATTTTTAAATGTTTTTCATTTGCCATAAAAGCGTCTAGATGGATAAGGTACCAAAAACGGTCCCCCAACGTTTTCATTAAATATTTCAAAAAAAACCAAAACTTTTTTTTTTTAAATATGTTTTTTATTTTTTAATACGAGATATGTCTTGTCAAAAAAATTCGACCTTAATATTATTATCGATAGCTTAATTAATAACACTAGTTTACACGAAAAATTAACCTTCCGAAAAAAGTGTTTTTTAGGGTAATTTGCGGTCGAGAAACACGAAAATGGAATTTTTTTTTTTTTTTAAGCACCGTTTTCGAGTTATTTTTGAAAAACATGTTTTTGGGCACTTTTTGAGTTTTTCGTCAATATCTCGTGAACAAAATGGACATGAAAAACAATTAGATCGAAAGGTATTGATGTGATCTTTACGGTGATATATAATATGTACAGATTAAGTAAAAATTATCGAAGTTACAGGCAACCAAAGTCGAAAAAAGTATAATTTTTGACCATTTTTCAAAATTACAAATTTTTGGTAGTCTTTTTACTAACGAAAAAAAATTATGTTAAGCTCAGCTGAAAGAGACTTCTTTTACGAACATTTCGAGTTTAAAATATTCGAAATCGGATAAGAACTGTAAAAGTTATGAAACCTTGTACGGAAGTTCAAATCTTCACCCAATCACACTTTTGTACAAAAAAAAAAAATGTTTCGCTCAAAGTTTTACATTTGCGTTCAGTTCAGAGAACTGCAAAATTCACTCTTTTCTTGATTTTAATCATACGCAAAATTCTTACTCAATTCCAATCACCTCACAAAACACAGCGTTGAGTAAAAATCAGCTCAAGCTGACGAATGCATCATTCGGATTATTTTCAGCCTTCGGTCCGAAATGTTTTGTTTTTGTTTAATCACTCAACGAAACTCAGTGTTGAATAAAATCAACTGATGCTGATGAACGCTTGATTCGAATCAATTTGAGTCATTTGATCGGCTCGTGTCTTACATGAGTCATGAAAGTAAACGATCGGTGTGGATCGCACTTATGAAGTCAATACGAATGTGTTCCTTTTTTTATGTTTTAATTTAATAATTAATAAGAATGAATTATTTTTTTATGTTATATTTACATATATGTATGTATATAAGCATGAAGTATATGAATGTGTTATTTTTTTGCCATTGCCATTGATAATTGAATATGTTGTGAAACTACGTATTCTGATTTTTTTTCTGTTTCACCTTCTTCCTTCTTCTCAGTCATCGGCAGTGCAGTGGCAGTGCTGCTGACTTCGCACATGAACAAACTCATACGAGTTGATTTTTGCTTTTTGAGTTTTATTCTTGATCAAAACAGTCATTGCTGAGCTGAATGAATGTACGCCCGAACTGAATGGTTTGAAAATGAGCATGAGTAAACTCAGCGAGCAAAAAAACTTGGCACATTTGAGCGACTTTAAATCAACAGTGAAAACATGTGCGCATGCAAGTTTTATCGGTTGAGCAGAATGCTCGTTTATTCGGGTGTTGATCGTGTATGAACGTTTTTGCAATCACCCGAAGCCATTCTCTGGTTCGTGATATAAAAATAAAAATTGTACGAAAAAATTATAAAAATCGAAAAGATCGACTTAAAAAATGGTCTGCTTCAATTATTTTCGCCATTTTTTAATACGTATACATTGTGTAATTTTTTAAAAAAATATTTTATAACTAATTTTTATTAAATGTTTTTCAAGAAATATTAAAAGAAAATTAAATATTATTTATTTGTAATCTTTTTTTTTTAAATTTATAATTACTACTAAATATTTTCGATACAATAAAAAAAAACCTACATTATTTGTTTTGGAAAAGGATGCCACATCAGCACCGAAATTCGACCCAAAATCCTTAGTATCTTGTTCTAGTATTAAAACTAGATTCAATTAAAAATTTCATAAATTTAGTATAAGACAAAATTTTTGTCGGTTTCATTTTTGTACTTTTTTCAAGCTTACAAAAAACAACCGAATGGGAAAACTTTGACCAAAAGCGCTCATGATGCTATCCCCTAGCACAAAAAGCTGTCTACGTCACTGCACTCGCCCACACATATATGCTATTACCTGCAATTGTATAGTTGCTGTACTCGTTATGTTACCATTGTTTTTTTTTTGCAGTGTATTTGCGCCTCACATTTCGCATTGGCAAATGGTTATCATATTGTTTATAGATTTTGCAACGAGCAACTGACATTGATTGATCAATATGAGACAGGAAAGCTCGTTCAGCCACTTGGTTATTAGTCCTTCAACATTTTGTGCTAGCTGATTTTTTTTTGTTCCTCCCCTTCACATTGTTGTTGTTGTTGTTGTCAACTCTAGCTCAAATATCAGGTAAAGCGTATTGTTATTATTGTTGTATGTAGCTTGTTGCTGTTGTTGCAGCAGCTGCCTTTTAAAAGCTTAAAATTGTTGCTTATGATTAATCACAAGGCAACAGTTGGCTGCTGTGATGATAAAAAAAAAAATTAGAAACAGCAACAACTTTGAAATGAAAAACTTGAGCTTCATTTTGCATTTTGCGGCACAGTTGGCCAAAATTTCATTGGTGAAAGAAATAATTTAACACAAATTAAAATACATTTAGGCAGCTGTGGCCAGCAGCAACAGCTACAACAAATAACAACAAAATTTCAACTGCCATTCGAATTTACGCAGTGCAAACTTGTATTTTATTATTTTGAATTTATATTTGAATGTGGCATGCAACAAAAAAACAGCAGCAGCAGCAGCAGGACTCTTAGTACGAAGCAGAGTCAGAGCAGCAGAAAAGTATGCTAGCTAAAGTTTGCCACAGACATGAGGCACATGTCTGCACTCACGCACGCATACACAGAGATATACACACACGCACACAGATACATGTGTACACAATTCAAACGTCAATTGCATTTTAATATCGCGCACACACACATACACACACCCACACAATTGGCACTTCAATACATGTGTCGCAGCTGTGCTCTTTTGTCTGCTCTCTTTGCTTTGTGAGGAGGCGCTGCCATAGACATAAACAAGCCAAAAAATGTCAGAATCTTTGAAATGTGTTATATTGACTTTCAAATACTCTTTTTGCAATATATCGCTTGCTGCGCTTGTCGTCAATTATAATTATAATAGCCTATTCACACTGGAGCACATCTAACATCTAACATCTTTTGTCAAAGATGTTACGTATGAATTTGCCGTTCCGAAAATTTCTACATCATTCCAACATCTTGTGGAAATGTTCCTATCTTATTGTGTCCCGATGAGAAATTACTCGATTACTTTTCTGTGCACCTCTAAATTTTGTCATTCGCTGCAAAAATGTAAGCAATGTCAACGAAAAAGACTGGCAATTTTCAATTCGAAACAAGGCGCCAAAACCTCATATGTTTATGGAACTTGCACAGAATTTAAAATGTGCGGCAATTTATGGCTAACTAAACCATAAAAGTGTGAGCCAACAGGCATTCCAGTCGGAGCTTCTGGTTGATGAGGGAAAAAAGTAGAAACCAATTTTATAGATTTAATTTGTATTTTTATTTATTACATTTTAATAAACAAAGGCAAATTGTGGCTCATTAAAACATCAGCATATTGTTTTTTGACTTCTCATCCTATGTCAGCACGGTGATGATTGACATAATTAAATCTGCAGCTCAAGTTCTAATTTTGTTAAAAAACCAACTTAATAATTATGGTGGTTAATAACTCCTACTGCGGGTGACCTTATTTTAATGTAGCACCCATCGAATTGAACAAATAGTTAAAAAAAACTACATATACATACAAACATTTTTTAAATAATGAATTTACAATTAATTGTAACCGAGTGGCTTTTAGTCGAGTCCAATGGACTCGAAGCACTTAAGCACAACACCAACAAACATCCAAACAGCTCGTGGCTCTTGCATATAAGTATGTGTGTATGCATGTGTATATAAATACATATGTGTTTATGTGCTAGTCAGCACCGTCGTCCTTATTAATATGTACTCCCAATTAATTCATGTTTTTTACATAAATTCATAAAACCTTACCTTAATAATAGTTGATACTACAAAACAACTCATAAAAAGATTGATATATGAATATTAAAATGCATTTTTAATAAATTTTCATAATTTGCTTATTTCACCTGTCAGCCTGTCAACAAGATGTTAGATGTTAGATGTTGACAGTGCGAACACCAATTTCACATCTTCAAAAAATCCCATGCGTTCCGCTAAGATGTGCTCTGTGTGAATAGGCTATTATAATATAATTATAATTATATAATATTTTTGACATTTTGATTAATTTGTTGACAGGTAACGAATAATTACACTCTAAAAAAATATAGAAAGTGCAAACGAACTATAGACGTGTAGACTTTTTATCAGACTTTCGATAAAACCTCCAATAACTGAAATAATTTTTTCATAGAAAATATTTTGTCCTGTGGTTTAAAGATAATCTTTTCACTAACTAAAACTTTAAGATTTGCAAAAATTAAGGCCTATCTTCAGGGACTGCTTTGCAGTGCTTAGAAATGTGCATAATCTAAAAGTTAATAATAGAATTCCAATACTCGGTATCCCAGACACACCTTTGAGTTGGTTCCAAGGCCCAAATAACTTTTTTCAATGAAGCTAAAAATAATAATTAATGCTCAATAAAATTGGATGGCATTTTTCGCGCTTCCTTAAAAAATAATGCTTGACGGCAATATGAATTCTTAAAATATTTTCAAAGCAAAACTTATTTATTCCTCTTGTGATTTCTGCGTCTAAATATCTTGAGACTTTTAGACGTATAAAGAAAGAACTTGGGGATTTATGCAAAATATTTTTCTTTTTTGTTATAATTTTTGGTTTTTTAAAAACCAGGGTCATATGTTTAAGTACTCCTTTTTTTTTTTCGAGAAATCACTTTCGATTAATCGTCAAATTTCTTTGGTGGCAACTGAAATCTCTATTGAATTGGGACTGGCAATCACGACTTGTCCTCTTACGCTTCATAGTGAGAAAACAGATTTTGCATTTTGAACCTCTTTTTAAAACACCTTAACTCAATTCCTTTCTAAATTCCTTCTATTAGAGCAGTAAGTGTGACAGTTTGAGTGGTCATGGCATGATCATACGGCGCATAGGTGACGCCATATTCTTAGTTCATAAATAAAATAAAATATGCAAATAAGCAAGTATATCTTGCGCACTTTGTTTACTTAAGGGATTATAGCCCTAGTCATGGCGCAAAATTGAGGCAAATTATCAACAAAATTTTTTTAGAAATTTTTCATGATTAACGGAGTTGTGGGCAGCTCCCAAAATTACTTTTTTGCAGAAGCTGGAACCCCAATATGTTTCTAAGAGCTTAACTAAAATCATGAAATCGAACATTTTCATTTTAGAAACAGCGACAATATTTGCGAAGAGTAAATTTGCAAGGCTAAAAATACCTTATTAAAATCGGAGGAATCGTTCACTTACTTTTTATTATTATTAGGAACAATTAAACAAAAATTAGATGATTTAATGAAATAGTTTTTCAAAACAGTGAATACTTTTGAAAAATCTTAATTACGAGATAATTGCGGCGCTAAACTCCGGATCTACTGCTTCGGTCAGCCTTAAATTTCGTAATTAGTTTTTTGAAACTTTTTCCAAAATATGTAAAACAAAAATTTTCGATTTTTTGATAAGGTACATATATCTAACCCCTTAATTGACTTAAATCCTCAAATATCGAATGTCACCAGAAAATTTGAATATCGAAAAGAAGTTCGCTTAGTACAATATATGCTTTAACAAGTGACTGGTTTCCACATGTACAAAATACCCCATAATACCACACCACGTATAATATCATGCATGCACATCTCGTATACCCTTCCCAAAAAAAAATTTATTTTTGTCATAAGAAGTTTTTCATACTGTTCATTTCCCTGTGCGTATGTGCATAATTTTTTCTTTGTATTCCTTGCTATTATTATTATTTTTTTTGTTTGTATAATATTTGCATATTTATGCTGCCTGCACATAATTTAAAAGTCAAATTGTTTTTTAAATTTCAATAACTTCAAAGCTATTGTTCAAAGCAATTATGCTGCCATTAAAGCTGCCTAGGCAAATATTTTTTCAAGCTGGTATTTTGAACAACATATTTTTGCCATTTTCTACACATTGATGTTTTACTTCCATTCTATTATATTTTATTTTTTTTTTTTGTGTATTTCTTTTTTGTTTTGTTCTCTTTTGTGATTGTTTTTGTTGTTGTTGTTGTTGTTTGTGTTGCTTTTGTGCATTGAAAGACAGGCCAAACAATTTGGTGTAATTTAATTAAATGAACACAGCAGCAGGCCAGACAAAATGGCAAAACGCTTCAATAGCCTGGCAGGCAGTCCAGGGCCTCAACTACAACAGCAACAACAACAAGAAAAACAACTACAACCCTGGCTACAGTAGCAGAGCAAGGGGCCACTCCCGGCCAGAGTTGCCGCATTCACATTGCATTGTTCAGTGGGTCTGATGGTTGCTTCTCTGTCTTACGGTCTGTTTGTCTGTCCGCCAGTGTGGCCGGTTCTCAAAATGACAAAAGTTAATGCTTAGCAACGTTGGCGACAGCAGCGTCCCAGTATAACAACAATGACCATTAGTAGGCAGTCAGCCAGCTCGAAAAGCAGAAAAAAAAAATACCATAGAATAATAATAAAAAGCAATGACGAGGCTGTTGATAAGCTTGGAGCTGTATAGTGAGAGAGGGAGCAGGCCGCGGAAAGCGGCAAGCATGGACGACACCTGCTGATTAAGATCACAAATTGAAAATCATGCCAAGCGACCAACCTGGTACTAACCAAAACTAAACATTCCTTGCGTCTCCTAGCAGCCCCCACTTTTAGTTATCTGTTAGTATTTTCATTAGTGTGGCCGTAATTTCAATCACATTTTTGCTTTTCCCTCGCCTTTGATGTGCTTGTTGAAGTTACTACATCAGCAGGTGAGTCATTGGAATTTTCATTAAACTAATCGAAGTGTGAGCTGAGTTTTCTATGCCCTGTGAATGACAGTCGCCTGAGGTGAATATGGGATGCAAGAAATTAGAGCCTTATCAGATGTCAAAAGTTTTCTGGCCAGTTAACTGACTTTTGCTGCCGGCAGGTTAAAGTCAGAATAAAATGAAATAAAATCAACTTGAAATGTGGTAGTTTCTATAACTGGCTGTCATTATACATTGTAGATTTGTTGTCTTGTCGGACAGTGTTCAACTAGGAATAAAATAATACGGAAATGTCAAAAACTGAAAGCTAGTTTTGTGGTCAATGGCAAGCAATGACATACACATTTTATTTGCAAAAATAATGTTTAAATGTTTAGTTTTGGTCAAGCGAAGGTATTTAACATTGAAATAAAGGAATTCTTTTCTTATAATAGTAAAATTGACAAACATCAAGTGAAACAGACTTAAGCGAGTGGGAGTGTTAGACAGCGTTAGAACATCCCGAATATAATGTTCCCTCATATTTTGAATGAGTCTATATAATGATGCCACCGTTGGCACCTTCTTTTCAAACATATTTAGCGAAAGGGTGTTTTTTTTTTATAGTTTTGGCTTGAAACTTCTGAAGTTCTCAACTTTTCCATCGATTGGTCTTAAGAAAGCGGCAATATAAGCGGGTTATTTAGTCGTCATTGCTTAATTAAATCCTTCTAATTATTTTGTTATGAAGTTAATAATAATCAGGCCTGACGAGTGGGGAGGGGGAAGTGGGGATTCCCCCTGGGCTAAGCTTGTAATAGAGGGGCCGGTATATTTTCTCAACGGCCTTGATAATAATAATCGGAATTTCAATCCTTGATAATGGAAAGTTTGTCTTAGAGCCCGCGTCTTCGAAATGTCTTCGAACTGAAAATCTATGCCCATTGAGTTTATCAAAATTCAGTGTTTCACTTTTAACGACTATTTATGAAACATTTATCGAGCTACGCCAAACAAATGCTAACTGACTACAACTATGATTGCTTTTATACCCCCTATTTATAAGGTCGCAGCGCTAGCCAAAAGCAAAGCATCACGCGAATGGGACACAGTGTCCGGTTGTCTCATCTCCCTAGTTCTCCGGCCAAGGTACAATCCAAGCGAACATCCCAACTCCAGCGTTTCCACAAAAACCGGATTAGGTTGGTGTCAGAAGTCACCATAGGCCTAATGGCTGAGGGGGTCTCCCAACATGACTTCTGCTGTAGCTGTGGAGATGAGAAAGAGTTACAAAGCATCAAACAGCCTGCCCCGCATTTCTCAGAAAAAAACACCCATTATCTGCGAAATCAATTCCTCAAATACCTGAACTGCCTTACAAATCTGCCCATGACAGACCTAGCTCTTTTTATCGAATGGTCAAAATGGTCTAGCAAGTAGATCGATTAAGATGTCTATGCAAATTATAATAATAATCGGAATTGCAATCCTTGATCATGGTAAGTTTGCCTTAGAGTCATCCTAACCAACTAAATCACACTTCTCCTTCTTAACCAACATCTCTTGCATCGCAATGCACCATAAAGAGCTTACCTTAAGACTTGTCTTCCGTGACGTAGTTGGGGATTGAACTAAAAAGTTGCGTTGCTCTAGCTCCTACCATCTCCAAGGACTAGGCGTTCAGACAGATAAACGGACAGACGGACGGGCATGTCTAGGTGCATTTTTGTTTTCCTACTGACCATGTTTGTGGTGACTTTGGGGGTATACGTTGTCGCCTACTCTGTGTTATAAACCTTAGCTAGAGCTACCAAATTTGGTATATGGATTCATGTGAGATATCTTGTTAATAAAACGTTTACTTTTGAATAAATATTTAGTGGAAAAGTGGGTGCCGCGTACCCCACTGTTGTGCACAAGCCATAAATGGTGCTACGAGTGCGACCACGCCTGCAGTCATGGGAGAGGGGTAACTTGGTATTCCAGCGGGCCAGAATATCTTCTAAGTGCCCGTATTTTTTCACAACGAAAAAATCAATTTCATTTTAATTTTTCCGAAAAAATGCTTACAGCTAGGACCATGAGTGCGGTGCATGGTTCAACAAATAAAAAGCTATATAGAAATCACTTACCAAGGAAACGTACAATTCAGATACTAGAACAGATACATTTTTTTTTTTTATTTTTTAGACCAGTACGCAGCCTTTTAAAAAGCCCTAAAAGAAAAAAGAATTGTATGCGTTGCATTTGTGAGCAAGCAGAGCTGCCCATTTTTTGGCAATTGACAGCTAGATGGCGCCAGCAATTGATGCTAAATGGCGCCAGGCAATATATATATTGTGTTTTAGTGCTAAAAACAAAGTTGTTTTTTATATGTATTTTTAATTGCAATCTGTCACATTGGACAATCAGCAAATTTTATAGTTAATACAAAAATGGCAGGATTGATTGAGCTCCAGTGAGTCCAATCAATATAAAATAATACTTTTTGCTAGAAGTTTAAATTACATAAATCGTTCTGGAAGGTCCAAAATATGAGATCTTTTCAGACGTCTAAAGTCCATACTATTGTCTAGCAGCTTGATTGCCAGTGAATTTTCATGGTTAGACAGTCTCTCTAAATATCTGCGCGAGATTTTGCTTATTTCATCTTTGAAGTAAGCAACATTTAAGTCTTTGTGTGTTTCTTGGTGGCTTACATACCATATTTACGTGATAATGATAGCTCTGGCTGACTCTCCACTTTCTTTATTATAGCTATTTTTTGCCCTTTTGTAAAGCTTTTGCATCTACTTTGCCTACCCGTCGTGTATTTTTCTATCAAAATAAATTGCTACTTTTAAGGTTAACAAGGGCCTTTTAGCGTTTCTGCGTACTGGCATTAAAAAAAGATATAGTCAAAAATTGTATTCTTTTAACTAGCATTGGTTTGAAAATTAAATCTGGATGCGCGAGAACAATTCTTTTTTAAAATAAAAACAAGCATGCAAAGTTTTTAAAAAGCAGTGGGTTGTTATCACCTCTTCAGTCTGACCCCAAAACTTAGTTGGACCACTTTTTCTTATACAATGTTTTTGCGCTTTACTGACTGAACTCACCTTTTTATTCACGGTCAAGGGCCTTTCTAAACAGTCGCTATGGGTAGACGGATAATCCTAGAAAGACAAAAATAATCATTAATTATTAGAGAAAGGAAAATGTCGCCAGCTGTCAAATCTTGGCTCTTTGTGCCAACAAATTCAACAAGTTGCTAAATAATTTTTTTTTTATATTTTAAATTACGCAGCAAACCTAAACAAACTAAAAATTAAATTTCACACAAATTAAATTTGGACAGTACGAAAAATAAATAATTTCTCTATTGAGAATGTGTAAGCAAAAGTTGCTTTCACAGCTGGACCGCAAAAAACAAAGTTTTGTCACTTGAAATGTGTTTAAAATATTTTTGGGTATTTGGCTTTTGACTTGGCTAGTTGCAAGTGTGGGAATTTTTCTTTATTGGTATTAGTTGGGTGTTTGTGTGTGGTTGCCATGTGTCAGCAAGTTTATGCAGCAAAAACTTTCAACTTACAAGTTTCTTAATTGTCTGATTGAATTGATGATTTAATAACTTAAATTTAATTTGTGCTGCTCTGTGAGTGTGTATGAGTGTTTGTGTGTGTGTGTGTGTTTTTGCCATCGTTCAGTTGGCAATTTTGGCCAACTTGCGTTCGTTAGAGTTTTTGGTCGAAAAGTTTTGCCGAAAATTTCAAGCACTGTGGCAGCATTCATTTGCAACGGTTTGTATTAAGTTGCTGTCAAGTTTTCGCATCTACAGATTTTCAATTTCAATTGAATGGCCAAAGTTTTAACACAGCCAGAGTGTAAAGAGTGGCCAATACCCAAGTACGATACGGTAAGAGCCATAAAACGCACGCCAAACTCGATAATACTCTTAGCTTCGATAAAGTCTTGAACACAGCCGCACAAATCAAAAGGCAAAATCAATTTTTGTAAACCTCCCCTCCGAGCTCGAACTCTTTTGAATGTCGCCCGTCCTCTTGTTGCCAAATATTACCACTGAGGCTTTTCAGTGCATTGGCCAGGCATTAAAGCATTGAGCCACAATGCGATTGCGGTCAGAGTTACAGCTCCACAGCAGCTTCACATCCGTTTCCGGCTTGGCCACAAAAAAAAACAAAAAAAAAAACTAAAACACAAAAAGCTCTCGACGGCAACGTAGCCAGCCAGATGGCATGTGGCCTCTGCTGGGGCATGCCACACTTAACGGTAAAAAGCAAGCCGAAAATACCAAAGAAAAACAGTAAATACCAAGCAAAAAGGACTTTTGTGGCAAAGCTGTGCCAGCTGTTGTCCAAAGAAATCAGCTTGTGGCAAAGTGCGCAGAAAAAACAAGAAAACGAGTAGAACAACTTGAGTGGTTTTTTTGAGCTAATTAATTAGGTTCTCTGTAAAGCTATGACTTTGAAATGTATAAAGGGTTGCCACTTTTTAGCGGTTTTAATTGAAAATCGAGTTCAACAGTCTACTTATGCTATCCACTTTTCATCAAATTGAAACTTGGCATTAAGTTTAGCCCTTTGTATGCAACAGGGAGCGGAAAGTATTGGCTACCAAATGAAGCAATAAGTAGGAAATGGATGTGTGCCTGCAGATATTGGAGACCAAGAAGAGCTACATACAGTAGCGGATACCAAGAAGAGATTGTTACAAAAATTTCTTCTACTTAAATGGCCAACACAACCCTAACGGATCTCAGCCTGGTGCAACATTTCCCTCCAGGCACTTCTTCATTGCGCGGGCCTTTACCAATTGATAATACCAAGGGCTGACAGAGCTTCAGGCACTTGGTGCTGCCAACACTGCCGTGGTCTTCCCCTTCTCCGCTGAAGAGCTGGAGTTTCCGCTTGCACAAACTATAAAACCCAGCCAGCGAAGTCGCTTAATGCTTATTCACTTCACTACGTCAATATCGCCGTATAGCTCACATAGCTCATCGTTCCATCGAGCACGATAATTATCGCCAACGTAAACGGCACCAAAGATCTTGCGAAGAATCTTTCTCTTGAGCACTCCAAGAGCAGCTGCATCCGACTGTGTTACCGTCCACGCCTCTGCGGCATATAAGAGGACTGGAAGGATGAGTGTCCTATAGAGTGTCAGTTTTGTCTGACGAGAGAGGGTTCTACTGTTCATTGCCTACTGAGCCCAAAGCGGCACCTGAAAAACTGTATATTTGCAATTCACACCTCAGGCAACCCTGGAGTAATTCTGAATCTGTAGCCAGAGGTAACTTTTCTAAAGTTTGCGGCAGCGAGAAGCGCATCTGAACTCCGGGCACTCGCACCAACTACTTGGGTCACTGAAGTGTCTTCCTTGGGATAGGCATACACGGCAAGACCGAGGAAAGTGGAACCATAGGTTCGTCACGTTTTTCACGGAGAGAGAAAATTTGAAGCGAGAAACTTTCATCAGGCGAGAAGAGCTAACGATCTACATAGACGGCTGGAACAAGAAAGAATGTACTGGAGGGAACGTTTTCTCTGAAGAGCTAGCGAAGCAGCTTTCATTCCGTCTTTCCAAATGGTGCAGCATATGTCAGCATGAGATATTTGCAGTTGGCAAGCGGCAAGAGTGATAGAGCCCAAGAAATGTATCTACTCTTGTCGACAGCCAATCAAGGATCTGTCCTCGCGTAATTAATCGCTAAAAAGTTTTATCCATCGGAATCTGCACTCTGACCAAGGTAGCGAGCACCCAAACTTCTGCGGTTCCACAAGAACAAGCCCAGAAACCATGTCTGCCTGTAGCGGACGTCACTCTTTTTATCGAATCTCCAAAAAGGTTTAGCAGCTAGAGCAATTTGTACGAAAGAAGAGCGCCCACCAGCTTTGCCACCCAACTGTACTCCAGCTCGACTTTAGGCATTCCATATGTCAGGCAAAACAAAAAATCCCCACTAGCCGACGAGATTTCCATACCCTTTTACAGACCCGTCGAGAGGGTGGTGGACGGGGGGATTGCCCCGGGCCTGGAGCTATCTCAAGTTCCCGGTGCAATTACTGTCGTAATTACAGAACACAATGGTACAAGCTAAAGGTGTAATAGAGGGACATGTTCTTTTCCCCCCCGGGCCGGATTTTCTCTCTACGGTCCTGCCCTTTTAAGATGAATTGCACTATGTTCGGAGTACAATTTTTTTGGAGCTAGATTCATTTCATAAAACGCTTATTACCTTTTGTTCCCTACTTCTCTCAATCGATTTTCAGAGTTAATTCTCACACTGCACAAGGTATGGGCTTAAAATTGCAAAAGGTATATTTTTAAAAGCCACTCGACTTAACTCTCGAATTGATTACATTGAATTATGGACATTGGGAAGTCAAAGTAATCACTTAATTATATTGGGAGAGAAAGGGTAGAACGCACCTCACTGTTGGGCACCTGATCGCATAACTAACATAATATGCCAAAGTCTATTATACTAGTTCTAATATACGAACGTCGTCGAATCGACGAATGGCCGATTTTTTCCGAAAAGTAACTCTGATCGGCATCAAGTACAATTATAATTTACAAAATAATTTTTCTATTTTGTTCTCAACAGCTTCAGTTTACAGTCGCTTTTGAAGCAATAAATGAAAACTTTTCCTTTGGAAAACTTCACGCATTTATAAATTTTTTTAATAGATTTAATTTCATTTCATTAACTGTCGTTTTTTTTTTTAAACCGTTTTTTTCTGGCCAAGTGCAATGTCAATGTTGGAAATTGCATTACCGGTGCGACTTATTAACACGGCATAGCCAATGTTAACAAATTGCATTATTGGCGCAATAAACGCTACACACACACAATGATGAACTCATGCACTTATGTGTGCGAGGGTGCGTGTGTGTGTATTTAAAATGTTATTGAAAGTCGCCCGATAACTGCAGACATTGTAAATATGTACGCAGAGGCGGCGACTCTGACTGCGACAGCGACAGACATCAACATCGACATCGACATCGTCATCGACCTGACATTGCCTTTATTGCTTTTATGGTTTACACGGTGGCAACCCTGTTGATGCAAGCTGGCGTTGTTGCTACCTGGCGACTCTCACGCTTCAGGTGTTAATGATTTAATTTCGTTTCGTGTTGAAGTAAATTTCATTACTGTTGACAATGGCACAACACTGAGTGGGTGTGGCAGGAGTGGGCAAGCAGCTCTATCTATAAGTATTATACTCCAACTTCTCTCATATCATTGTCTGTGGTGAGTATCTATGTGTCTGTGTGTGTGTGTGTTTGTCTCACTGTTGTGTTTGCATTGCAGCTGAGCGCGTGTGTGTGGTTTAATGATAAAGTTTAATTAAAGGTAAAGCAGGGGCAGTGTTCGCTACACTGAGAGCAATAAAGCAACTTTCAGTCCTTAGCTGATCATGTTTTCTAAAAGCTTAAGGTGAATAGCAACACAGTCAAGGAAATTTGTAGCTGCGAATTTGATGACACTGGTATTCTGTATTTTTATACCCTGTACCTATAGGTACAAAGGGTATACTAGATTTGTGCAATGTATGTAACGGACAGAAGGAGGCGTGGCAGACCCCAAGTCCTTTATACCAAAATGCTTATCATAACCTCGGGTAGTGATTGAGCCATGTCCGTCCGTCCGTCCGTATGAACGCCTAGATCTCGGAGACTATAAGAGCTAGAGACACGGAACTTTACCAGCTGGTGCGCATATTTCCTAAGAAGATGAAGTTTGTTGAATCATATCAATATCTTTCCCCGTTCCCCCGCTGTAGATTTTAGACCGTTTAATATTTTCATTTGAAATTTAACAGAGCGATGCGTTGTGGATACATGCATCTATGTGTAAAAAATAAACAAAATCGGACAAATACAGAAAAAGTTATAGTTAAAAATGTACAAATTTCACTGCCCCATGCCCATAAAGTGCATCAATATTTGACTCTTTGTAATTATGGTTACAAGTGACCTAGAATCACAATTTTTAATAAGCTGATTCATGTGGCTCTACTGAACAAATCCACTTCCAAATTTTATCGATGCGGTCCCCCCACCCCGCCGCAATCGATTTACCGTGTTTTCTCCGACACACCTCAACATACCAACTTGAAACTTACCCCATATAATTTAAATAAATTCTTTGACGTAACTTTCGATTTTCATCAAAATCGGTAAAAATTTACGGAACTCATAGGTATAAATATCGAATTTCACCAAAAAAAAAAAAAATTTAAATTGGAAAGTTCTTAGAAGGAATATGCAGGAAAAATTTTTTCGAGACAAAAGGTACAGGGTATTCCACTGTCGGCACCACCTCGACTGTACCACTTTTTTTTTTTTTTTCATTGCTTATAATTCGTAACTAGTTCAAGCAGCATTATCCTTAAATGGCCTCATATTATAAGCTCACTAATTCATTTTTATTATATTTTATATTGGTATTTAGGCATGTTAATCATTTTGTCTAGTTTTGTCATAAAACTTGTTTTTACAACGTTTGACATAAAAATCGTGTTTTAATAAATCAATGCAGATTTTGTTGGTAGAAAAAATACTTCTATGCTGATTATTTGTGACACTGTTTTAGATATAAAACTGAGTTGAATTTTTTTTTTTTTAAATTTCTGCATCATTATTAAACCAAAATTACAGCTTTCAGACTTTTATAGACTTATCAGTAAGTCAGCCAAGCCGTCATTTTTTGCACCAGATTATACTTTCTAGTGATAAAGCCTTGAAGTGCTCTATAACAACAACACGTATACGCCAAACAGAACATAAATCTATACGACTGGATATTTCACTAAAAATGAAATTTCAATATTATTTGCATAAATTTTACATTACATTTGGCTGGGCATATAAAGTTAAGAACTCAAATATGTTACGCATATTGAATTATATATTCAAGAAATACTCGTAAAAAAAAAAAAACATGCATATTTTTTACTTATTTCTTATCGCCAGCCATTATACCGTACATTTGCGAGACAAAAGGTACAGGGTATTCCACTGTTGGGCACCGCCTCGACTGTACCACATTTTTTTATTACTATGTATGGAATGCTAGTTTAAACATTTGATTTACCTCAAATTTTCTATAGACACTTTTACGGTCGGCTTAATTTCATTTTTAATTTTATTCCAAGTTTGAACTTCAAAAAAGATTCTGAAATTCTTCTATGGGAAAAGAGGTGCTGGTATGGAATCTATTATAAAAACTTTAAGAGAGATTATGCGCATGTGTAAAATTTTTTTCTCCAGCGGAAGTACATGGCTAAATAGCAAAAAAAAAAATATACTAAACATGGGCGTAGCCAGGGGGAGTTTTTGGAGTTGAAACCTGTTTGTCGTATGGTCCACAGCAAAATCCCACAGCCATTTAGAGTAAATCTGAATGCATGCCATAAATCTTTACAATTTAAAATCGATTGATCGATTTACGAAATAAACGAAAAAATCGAAATAATGAAATTTAAAAATTTCTTATCTAATCGGTTTTCTTTTTCTAAATAAAATAATTACTTGAACGGCATTTCAAAAAAAGAGTTTTCTTGAAAATAGAGTTAGAAATTCATTTTAAATTCGGACCCTGTTCAAGTCAACAAAGCTCGAAAGTACAGGGCCTTAGAGAGAAAATCCGGGCCAGGGGCAAAATGTACCGGCCCCTCTTTAACACCTTAAGTTTGAATCACAACAGTACGACAGTAATTATACCGGGCCCCTCAGGAAACTCCGGGCCCGGGGCCCATCCAAGTAAACACATTTCTATAATTTCCGTGTATAACTTTCCGTCTCATTAAAGCCCAACTAGTATTTAAAGCACTTGAGTCCGTTTTACTTATTTCTATTGAAATATCATAGAATACCAAAAAAGAGTGAAAAAAAAATAAATATGACAACTCTACCATCAACAATAACAAGAAACAAACAAAAATTCTTTTGCTGATACCACTGATAAATATTAATGCCGTGCAAAGTGTGCACTGAGCCATTGCGGGCAAAGTACTTTGGTACGGACAGCAGCAGGACCGGTACCAAGAGCTGAAGCAGGATCAGCCGCAGCAGCGGGAGACAACTGCAGAATCCAGGCGGCATTAATATTCATTTCCATGGCTACAATAACACACAGAGGAGTCGGCTGCCATAAAGACAACACACAACACAACAGCAGAGCACAATACACAGCCTGTCTCATCTCTCTCTCTCTCTCTCTCTCTCTCGCTCTTCATCTATCTCGCTCGGTGTGTGTGTGTGTGTGTGTCAAAGGAATAGCTGAGGCTTTTCAGCAGACACTGCTGAGGTGAGCAAAGAGCAAAGAGTGTCCTCCTCGTCCAGTGCCCATTGTGTAGGTTGTCTCTTTGACATTCATTTAATTGACTCGAGAGTGTGCTCATATTTGGCTGGCATCATCGACGTCAACCTCTCTGTCATACCCGCAGCCAGCGTAGACGTTGACGTCGACGTCATAGCTATAGCTCCTGGAGTCTACTACTCTCTCGCCTTTGCATTGCAAATGAGGCGCGAATAGTTATGCACTGATTGCGTATACTCTTCTTAAAAGTGTATAGTGAACTAGGGCTGTAAGATTACTTTTTGATGAGACTGTAATTATTGAAAAAAATATATAATATTTAAAATATGCAATTTGCAGATATATAATATACAATACTTCCTTAACATTATTTGGAGAGTGATTCTACAAAAAAGACAGATTTTAAGTTGCTCAAATTTTTGCTTGAATTTTGGCGATGATGACGGCTTATGAACGTAAAATTTTCTAAAAACTAAATTTTTATGCAAAATTTTCAATAATATCGTATTCCAATGTAACCTTCTTCCATTGGGTATGATTTTTTAATTTAGAAATTTGAAAAATATTTTATGCGGATAACATAAAAAAAAAGCAGAAATATTTATGTAGGGTTATTAATTTTGTCGCGCAGAAATGCAAAAGTGCCCGACTAACGATATGATAATAGAAATGCAGAAGTGCCAGACTAACAAAACGATCAATAATCAGCCAAAAATAGTGAAGAAATAAATATATTGTATATTACTGTGTCCAACAAGTAAGAGCAATTTTCAATTCAAAATTCTGCAGTTTATCGGTTTTAAATAATTTTTTTTTAGTGACACTATTCTTTTTGTCCGTGTTGAGTTTCATATCGAAGTATTATCTATTGTTTGAGTTATGCTTGGCTTTATCAGACACTAAATGTCAATTAAGCAATGAATTTGCAAAAAATTTGGTTTGCGGAATGAATATTCATGTGCAGAATGTTACATGAGGCATTTGTTAAGCAAACTATATCTGAAAGAAATTTATAAACAGCTCAAAGCAGGCAGAGAATGCGTTGAAGACGAAGGGCGCTCTGGTGGACCATCAACCTCAAATGACGAATCTCACGTCCAAGAAATTAAAGTTTAGGGACTTGCAAGCCGTCGAATTTCAAAAAGAGTGATAATGTTTAAATTGCAAAAGTATCCATCAATTCCATTTTAAAAGACGTCCCTAAACTCAAAAGACCACTCTGGGGACATCGTTTTGAGTAGATTAAAGAGATGTAATGTGAATCGAAGGTCAATGACTTTTTAGCATAGGTGAAGGATTGGGAAAAACTTTGGTATAAGTGCATTGTGTCCGGAGGGGATTACTTCAAAGACGAAGAAAAGCAGTTGTATGAATAAATGAAGAGTTCTTGAACAACTTTTTGGACTTTGGTAGTACTCCATGCATATTTGATTTGAAAAACTTTTTTAGTTTTCTATCATACTACAAATAGTTAATAATACCAGAGTACGCATTACAATAAAGTTTTGTACAAAAGTGCCTTCTTAGTCAAGTATATGGATTGGGCAGAAAAGCAGAATTGTCTCATATTTCTACGGCATTTTTTGCCTTTCTGAATTTCTTCCTAAATCGGTTCGAATACCGACTGATCAGTATGGGAACCACAAAGGCGCCATAATGTAATACGTATATACTCCAATAAAAACCATATTCCTACTAACTAAATTTGATATACATAGATAAACAGGTTTAAGAGCAAACATTTTTGTGAAAAATCTGCTGCAGGCAGTGTTTGGAAATATATAAAAATCAACCTTATAAAAAAATTTCATCTACACACAAAAAAACCATTTCCACCTTTGTCTAGCCAAGCAAACAGATAGCAAAGCCTCCCAATCGTTCAACAAAGAGCATATAATCTTCGCTGCCACAAAACTCCATTTCTTTTTGTTTGAAATATTAATTAATGATTTCTGTTGCTTTTCCTAATTGAGTTGGCAGTTTATAACAATTAAAATATGTTTAAATATGCATTAGGCGCATTGATTTCAGCAACAGGCCGTCCCCTTTGGCGTTATACAAAAATATAAAACACACAACCGCAATGAAATTTAAGTTGAAATTTAATATTTCCCAAGTTTGTAGAGCAAGCCTTGAGAATTTTCTTGCCAATTTTTGTCCTCAACGCTTTGAATGCTGCAGGCATTTCGGACCTGCCCTTTTGGCTGTTCGTTTTAAAACATTTTATTTTATTATTATTATCGCTTTGGCATAATTCCCAAAACGGCAAAAAGCCAAATGGCAAAAGCTGACTGGTGCGGAAGGCTGGCTGGCAGGCTGCTTGCCGGCATACAGCCAGACAATACGGCGTATACGTAATAAGGCACAACAAAGGCGCAAGACGTTGACTGGCCGGGTATCCCGAGGGCATGGCATGCTTCACACTTTGTCAATGAGCTGGCTGCCGTTTTCAGCACAGCACTGCCCCTCTGTCTCTCCTCTCTCTGACGCTCTATCTGCTACTGCCTCTGTGTCAGTGCCAACTGGCTGCCAAGTTGTGGCAGTTGAGACAACGGTGTGAAAAATGAAATTATAAGCAAAACGACAGCCAGACGTTGCTTCAACTTGGAGACGCCACCAAGTATCCGAGTATCCTATGCTGTATTTATGCCATTCTAACGCATGACAGACGACAATACATCTTAGGCGCATTTTAATTTCATGCTTTGCTTAACCCAACAAGGTTGCCGTCATTCTTTTTCTGCACACACCCTCTCTGCCGCTTGCAGCGGCGCCACAGTTTGATTGTTGCCGCATAATGACATCTAATGTCGAAGGCGTTTGTCTTGGAATATGACCTGATGATGACGAAGGCAGCACATTTGTTTTTTGTTTATCTTCTTCTTGCCGTTTGGCGATTTGTGCTCTTAATGCTCCAACGCACAGCAGTTAAATTTTTGCACCAAATGCCAGCTTTAGGCTGTCACTTAGTAGAAGCAGTTTCTCCTTAGAACAAGCCATGGATCTATAATTCTGATAGAATTTAGCACTCGACTGGAAAATGTAGACACAAGTATATTGCTAGTTATTGAGCCAAGGCTTAGGTAAAATTATTCAGTAAATATCTTAGGTATTAGAATATTTAATGAATCTCATAAAAAATGCGGCATTAGAGCGAAAAGTATTTATGACTGGAACAAATCTTGATATGGCATTGCAATATATTAAGTTAATTGGACAATATTTTAACTGCGCTCTATAAATGCTTTCAGCGGCAACTTTTGAATACATGTTAGAAGTTGTGAGATCCAAAAAAAAATTTGATTTTTCTTAGCGAATATTTTAGTGAATGAAGATATTAACTAAATATTTTCCGTCTAACAAAAAAAGTTGCTGAAATACTTTGGGTTCCTTTCTTTCATCAATGCACAGTGGACTAAATTGCGAATTTCTTTGGAAAAAATGGGGAAATTTATTCAATATTATAAACTCAAATAAGAATATCATGGCTTCTGGTGGACCGAAAAATCTAAGAAAATGTTTCATAATAAAGATAATAGTTTGTGTAATAATAATAATATATGATTATCGTTTAAAGGCTTTTATTGCGAATCGTTTTTGCTTTGTCTTTAGAAATAGATGGAGTAAAAACTAACTTTCGACGAATATGCAATTATGTCAAAATAATGTAAATGTTTACTTCAACATGCTATAAATATAAGAAAGACGAAAAATATCGAGAAAAATGTTCCTCTATCTGTATTATAGTAATATAAACGACTATTGCAGAACTTTATGTAAACTATCTTAGAATATAAAAACATATTTCTTTTCAAAATTTCTGGTGTTAAATTAAAAATAATGAAATTTCTAATTAAAACTACGTATACTTAATTTAGCCTGATATACAAAAACTGTAAAGCTAGGCGTTGCCAGATTGGTCAAAACATCTGTGCAATTATTATGCGTAATATCTTTATCAAATGCATCCAGTTACAACTCTGCACAAGCATTTAAATTTTTTAAAATTAAAATTATGTATAAGCAACTTAGCTTAGTTGGTAAAGGGAGGCGTTGCCAGATTAGAAAAATCTGTGCAATTGTTAGGGGCTTTATCATATCCGTCAAGTTGTTACAACACTGTACAAGCACTTTATATTTTTTTTATATATAAAATTACGTATTCGCAACTTAGCGAATTATCAACCAAATAGACTCAAGGTTTTTTCATAAAATATTATGTTTGAAAAATAAACAAGCAGGAATTTTTTTACTATTCAATAACAAATTAAACAAAACAAAAATGGGAGTTTTAAATGAAAGGCTTTATTTTGAATATATATTTTTGTTACTGAACCAAAAAAAAATACTTAATTTTATCGATCAATCGAAAAGACTCAAGCTCTTAAAACTTATAAAAATAACAACATTTTTCAAAAATGTAAAGCTTATTTGAAGTTTTTAATATTTCGTACTTAATTAATAATGTGTGCATCCACCTTTATTAGAAATGTCTTCAAAAATTCGATCAGGCATTGAATCATAAAGGAACTGCAAATAATTCAAAGAAATTTCGTTCCAAGCGGTGCCATCAGTGTTAGCGATTCGATATCATCAAATTGTCTACCAGATTCATAGACTTTACGGGAAAGCCATCCCCACACGTTTTCGATAATATTAAGGTCGGGAGAATAAGGAGGCCACTCCATGAGGGTAACATTTTGGCCCTTAATCCACTTCTTTACTTCTCGAGTTGTGTGAATTGGGGCATTATCCTGTTGGAATGTCCAAGGAATTGGCCCAAAAATGTTGGAGAAGTGAGGAAATGCCTTTTGGAGCAGCTCCTTGTAGCGTTTGGCATTTATCCTAGATGAGACAAACTGCAGTTCGAATGTCCCATAGTAAGAAATGACCCCCCAAACCATTAGTCCACCGTCACGGCTATGATGACGGGTCAACTGGTGCTCTTCCTTTCTTGAATCATGGAAGTAATAGTGAAATTCATCTGGTCCGTCCAAATTAAAACGATTTTCGTAAGAAAAAACGATTTTGTACCAGTCGCTTTTGCATGTCATGTAACTCCGTGCAAAAACAAGGCGAGGATGCTTACGAATGTCGGTAGGCGGTTTTTTTTTTTTTTAGTTTCAATCTCTTTAGATTTTTTGCTTTGCGTATCACTCGCCGTACAGTTGCTATACTTGCATTTACTCCCAAATTCGATACAATTTTGTCTGCAGAGCATATTGAATTTGATGTTTCTCGAAGAATTCTTCGCTCTTCGTAAGCAGTAAGTGCTTCTCTTGTGGCTTGGGTTGCTTAAAAAATGAGACACAACAGTCTGAGTTTTCGAAATTTTTGAAGCTATCTGCCTGGTTGTAAGGTTGCACTCTCTGTAAGCCAATAATTTGCCTCTTTCTTCTGAAGTTAGGGCAGTACTACGCCCCATTTTGTGTTTATTTATTCAGGAATTTGCTTTTGACAACAAAATAAACTACTACAAGCGCATAGCTTATCACAAACTAAAATTACAGCCTTTGAGTCTATTTGGATGATCGACTAAAAAGCTCATTTTTATGGCAAGCCAAAGCAAAACAGAAATAAATCATAACTGTAAAATTTTTGCATCCATCTCTTATCATCCAAATTTATCGAATAGTTTGTTCTAATAAAATCAACAAAAGCTGAGGCGATAGCTTACTTTATGACACCGAAAATCAAAAGGTAAAAGATAAAACATGTTGAGTCTATTTGGTTGATCGGGAGTATTTTAAATTTTTTTAAACTTAAATTTCGTATACGCAACTAAGCCATATATAGTTTGTAAACTTGGGCGTAGCCAGATCGGTCAAAAAATCTAAAAATTGTTATTTGCTCTATCATTATCAAATCCATCAAGTTACAGATCTGTAAAAGCATTTTTCGACTTAAAGGATATTTCTGGTGCATAAAATTCGTCACCCACGGTACAGTGTCTGGTATTCCAATCGTGGTCCAAAAGACTGACTGCCAGTTCATTTTTATTGTTGGTATTGTTGGTAAAAAAATTTAATTAAAAAAAATGTTGATAGACATCATATTTATTACATCTTGTTGCTTTCTAGTCAAGTGTCATAGTGAAATGAATATAATAAATTTTATTAACTCATTACAATTTAAATCTATTTCATTATAAAGTTTATTAATGTCTATATCTTCTATATATAGCATTTGGTATAAAGACTACTACTCTGCTTCCTTCTCTGCCGTAATTTCACGCATTAGTATTAAATTTTAAGGACCACAAAATAACGTGCTAAAATCCATTTTACTTGTCCTGACAAACCGCTGCCTTATAGTAGTTTAGATGCTCAAGTGGACCCCATCAAAGTTGCTGCCAAGTTAATTAACACATACTAGTAAAAATAAAATGGGAAAATGGGAAATCCAGCGCCTGATAGTGTCAGGTTCAGGGCTTGGCTCTTAAGCTAGCGTATCCCTCGCACATGCTTAAGAGGCCCAATGCGCAGACAGCAGCAGTCAAAAGCAGGCAAGAGAGCCAACAAACCGCAGGTGAAGCTATATATGCTGCACTTAGCCAACCAACCAACCAACCAACCAAGTAACCAACCAAGCTCAAGGAACCAACTAACCTCAAGGATCCAGCTAACCAAGAAAGCAGCTTGGCCTTTCATACGATGATAGTAAGAATGGTGTGCAAGGAGCGCTTTAAATTTAGTTCCAGCGGCTGCCACTAACATGCAACTCTGAGAATAGAGCTGCCATTGCAGCAGCGGTCGAACAATAAACCGCAGGGTTACAACAAATACAATATCTACAACTACAGCAAAAGCAGCAACTACAACAACAATACGTGTGTATTCGCGCTGTTTAACAATAGCTAAGAAACAACGACATGACGCCTCATGATGATGCATTTGATCTAAAACCATCTAAAATGGCTGCTCGAAGGGTTTGGTCGCACTGCCAAGAAAATTAATTACAAGCACATGAACCTAAGGACAATGCGTAGCCAGAATACACTGCAAAAAAGAATAGTAAGCAGAAAACTTTGACATTACATTTTATTGGATTCCGTCCTTTTTTAGTACAAGTTCCAGAAGCAAAGCCTTTTTGTTCAATATGCAGTAGTTGCTATTAAAATTGTTCTTATTGTATTTATATGATGCTTTTGGGTGTTCCCGAAGACGTACACAATCAAATAGCTCCAAGATACATTTTAAACTTGTTGCTATCGAATTTTTTTTTTAAAAGCAAGTTCTTTTTTTACAAAAAAAAAAAAAATATAACAGTAAAGATGTTTTTTCTTATCTTGAAGTTTTTGAGCTCGAAAATTTCCATGTGGAAATATTATTTCAGATGGAACCAGCACACCTAGTGAAGTAGTGGCGGCATCTAACGTTAGGCATTTTTAAAAGTAAAAGACAACACTTGTCAAAAATCTTTAATCGGAATTTTTCGTGCCTATTTTTTTTATAAGAACTTTTTCATTCCGTTCGTAAATTTTGCATGCTGCGTATGGGCCTTAATGCCTAAGTTTGTTTTGAACAAACAAAATTTTGTAAATATTTTTTAAAATTGCTTTTTTCACTAGTTCATGGCACACTAGATGCCTAGGATTATTTAAGAACTGGACAGTATGCTTACAAGTGAACTAGTTCATTATTGCAACATGTTTAAGCTCAATCGTTTCATATTAGCTTCAAGATTAAAAATAGTTACTTTTGAACTAGTTGTGAAAAATATTGAACTAGTTTGGGACAGAAAGAAAAATTGGTTGATATTTTATGTACAGGTCGTATATGACTAGTAACCTCGTTGTACCGACTTTTAAATACTTGCTCAAACGTTCGCTAATGTATGATTTGAAGAAGTTCATAATAAATATACTTCGGAAAAAATATTTAAATATTTTTAAATATTAAATTATTTTTGAATATTAAAATATTACAATATTTTTTAATGGTTTGAAAAGAAAGTCGAAAAAGTTCATAAAAATTTTTATTCGAAAAAATATTGATTTAGTTTCTTTTAAACTATTTTAGAACTGTAGAGTAGCTTTTTGAACTAGTTTAAGATGGTAATTTTTATTTTTTTTATTTTAGGACAAGTAAATAGTTGATATTTTGTTGTAGACGTCATTTTAACCGTAACTGAAACAAATTGGTACTTTAACTAATGCATGACTCAAATAGTTCATAATCTGCCGAGCTCCGGAAAACGAAAAAAACAAAACTAACAATTTCATTCGCAGTCGTTTTTGCGTGCTCCGGAAAACGAATTTTTTTTGTCGCACCTATCGGCCATGTGTTCATGTACGATGCGCACACGTACGCAAAAAAAAAAAAACGTTTTGCAAAACGCATGCTAATTTTTGGGTTGAGTCAGAAAAAAAATAATTAAAAATAATTGTCAATGAATTTCTACCTGAAAGTTGGCATAAATATAATCTAAGATAATCTAAGGGTATTAAAAAAAATATTATAAAATTATTTCATTATAAAATAAGTGCTTTTTTAAACCTATTTTGGCGAAACGTTTTAATTCCTCTTGCAAAAAAACCATTAGTTTTCAAACCACATGAAAAATTCGTTTTGGTGGAATTGGGAGCACCAAACATTTGTTTTCCGGAGCACGGCTGAATAACTTTTTTTTTTTAATTTTGAGTTAGTTTCTTTTAAAGTATTTTAAAACTATAGAGTTACTTTTGAATTAGCATTAAACAATAAAGTTTCTTTTGAACTAGATTTAAATGATAGAGTTGCATTTGAACCAGTGTTTGAAACAAATTTTTGCTATATAAAATTGTTCTTGCTTCGGCAGAACATATACTAAAATTGGAACGATACAGAGAAGATTAGCATGGCCCCTGCGCAAGGATGACACGCAAAATCGTGAAGTGTTCCACATTTTTAACAAAATCACTCTATACAAAGCCATCATAACACCTGCGTGGACGTATGGAATCCAAGTTTGGGGAACGGCAGCAAAAACAAAACTGAAGAGGATTCAAACACTGCAAAATAAAGCTCTTCGCCAAATAGCAGATGCTCCATGGTTTGTAAGAAATAGGAATTTACATAAAGACCTTAAAATAGGTTTCACAGGAGACATCATCAACAATCTGAGCGGGAGGTATGAGAGTAGATTGGAAACCCATCCGAATTCGCTGGCCTGTGCTCTTGCGGGTCATAGGCCAAGGCGAAGACTGAAAAGACTACACCCCTCGGATCTGAAGCACCGAAAAGTTTAGCAAAAAATTTTAAATTTAAACAATACACAATGTACATTTTGTTAAACATGTAAATAATTTTGTAAATATCTGCTTTAGATTTAATGTCATACACATAATACCATAACACCAAACCAAAGTAGCGATTCACTTTATTTACCTATTGGATTATAGCCTTAGTTTTAAGTAGGCTGATTGCCAATACATTAATAATAATAAAAAAAAAAAAAAAGCTATATAAAATTTAAAGTTTATAAAAAGAAAATATGCTAAAATTTTGTTCCTTATATATATGAGCTTGTTAATAATAAAATTGCGGCGTTTAAACTTATTTATAGTTCCTGTCGTCAGTTCTTGAACCAGTTCAACATTTACTTAGTTGAGTTACTCTAGTTCCTTATGCAATGGGTTTATTTTAACATTTTTTTTTAAGTTTCTATATTTTCAATATTAATGAACTAGTTCATAACAAGATATGTGAATTTTAACTAATTAAGCACCACAGACGACGATGACTGTTTTTTTTTAATTAGAATCAATTTTGAAACTAGTTCAATATTAACTGTTTTATGACTAGTCCAAAGAAAAAGTAGAAAGTAGTGTCTCTTTTGAGCTAACTTTGATGGACATAATCTATAGTTTCTTTTAATCAGTCAGGGTTTTAACAGTAAGTTATTCTGCACAAAGTGTTTGGAACTAGTTCTTCGCTTAGACATACAGCGTGTATTGTTGAGTAGATCTTTTCGTCTAAATTATTGTTTATAAAAATTTGATAATGATTTCCCAATAAAAATTCTACATATTCCACTTATTTCAATTAAAACTAAAGCCCCAAAAAAAATGTGCTCCTTATTTTTTTCAAGTGTCGCCTGAGCTTATGCGTTGCTAGGACAAAGCTTTCGATGCTCCTGTTTCAGCGCAAATATTAATTTTCGCACCTTTGACTGCTGTTTGAGTTTGAGTTCAGGGTTTTGTTCTGTTGTTACCACACGGAAAAGTGCTGCCAAGGCATCTCAGACAAGGTAGAATACACACACTCACGCACACACACCTTCTGATTGTTTCAGCTACATGCATTGTGCGGATTGTTTTAGATCTCTCTCTTGTTGTTCTGTCTTTTTTGTTTGTTGCAGTCGACAGCTCCAGTCATAGAACTTGTGCACAATGCCCTGGATGGCACTGTATGGGATTGCTGGGCGTAGTCCTGGGAAAGCGCAACATACCAAATGAGAGTTGTTCCAGTTTTGTAATCAAATCATGGTGCATTTAAATGCATGTTGAGCTCATTTAAATCTACTCGTGCAACGTTTTGCCAGAGTCCGGCATCCTTGGTACAGGTTTGTGGTCAGAGTTAGGGCCAAGCCAGCTGGGCTTTGCCATTGTTGCGTTTGAACTTGAACTATGGGGTGGGGCCATGGTGTGTACTATATGGGAGTGTCCTTTGGCTAGTTATGTGTGTGTTCAGTTTGTCGTCTGGCGCTTGGCTCACTGCGTGCGCATTACATAATGCCCGCTGGCCAGACTGACCAGACAGACAGAAGGACAAACAGTCGGACAAACAGACGGAGTTACAGTTGTAGAGTCCTGCAGCTAGCTTGAGTTCAGCTCAGCATAATCTTGCACGTAATTTCTATGTATGCGACAGAAATGTCCCTTGCACCTGCTGTTGGAGGTTGCTCTTATTCCGGGGATGTTGCTGTGTTTAGTTTTCTGATTTACTCTACAAATGTCTGTGTGTGTGTGTGTTGCAGCAAAACTATTGTCTCCAAAAGTTGTTGACAGGCACGTTGACGTCATTGTTTTGTAATTTGTATCCTTAGCTGCGCATTAGAGCTTAGTTATACACTGCCGCACCTCACAGATACAACAAATATGGTAGTGTATGTGTGTGTGTGAGTTGCAATTTTTTTTTTGTTGTCAACTTAGAACTGTTAAAGCGTTTGTAATGCGCTTTTGAATGGTCACGAATTAGACAATGTGTAACTTTCAAAAGAATTTTGTTTGCTTTATTTTTTCATGTGACTGTGTGCTACGGTGCGTATGCTTAATATGAGTTAACAACTCAATGCAATCATTTAGCTATGATAGTAGAGACTGTTTAAGCTGCAGCTTACTTAATGACTGAAGGAGTTTATGGTTGTAGTTAAATTACTTAAGATTGGTTACAAATTTATAATTTACTTTACAGGTAAAATTATGAAATTTCTATTAAACTTAAGCTTTGTTCATCAGAATCTGACAAAAATTATTTAAGATTGGTTACAAATTTATAATTTACTTTACAGGTAAAATTATGAAATTTCTATTAAACTTAAGCTTTTTTCATCAGAATCTGACAAAAGGACAAACAAGAAATTTACTAACTACAATGAACCAAGCCAATAAGCGCTATAAGAAAGTTGCGAAAATTATAAGAACTTCTTACTTTTTTTTAATATATTGTTTTGCCTTTGACATTTTACAATTAATAAATACTTAATTTTTAAAATTTGCGATAGTGTCTTTTTTCATAAAATTTTAAATCTAAGATGTTAAAAATTCCTTTCACTAGCTTATGGCAATGAACATTTTTTGGTACTCTTTCTATTGAAAAAAAAAAAAAAAATTTTTTTTTATGATTAGGTGTAAAATCTTAGGGCAGGCAAGGCTGATTTCCTAATTTCCTAAATTTCTAATTTCGTACTTTCGTAATTTCCCAATATCCTAATTTCCCGATTTCTTAATTCTCTAATTTTCTAATTTCCTAATTTCTTAATTTCCTAATTTCCTAAATTCCTAATTTCATAATTTCGTAATTTCCTAATATCCTGATTTCCTAATTTCCAAAGTTCGTAAATCCCTAAATTCCTAAGCTTCTAAGCTCATAAACTCCTAAGCTACTAAACTCCCAAACACCTAAAATCATAAACCCCTAAATTCCTAAACTTCTAAGCTCCGAAACTTCTAAGCTCCTAAACTACTATAGCCCTAGACTCTTAAAATCCCAAGCTCCTAAGCTTCCAAGTTTCCCATTTTTCACATACTATTTGCCGATAATTGGCTTTTAGTAGAGCTTCTCTCCGAAAGGGGTCATAATTCGAACATTGTTCCCAAAATAGACATTCATACACACCATAGATGAGTAATTTTAAAAGCAAGGTATCTATCGAGTTTTAAGCTTTTAACTGCAAAAATGTCGGATAGGAACGCAGAATATAAACAAAATCTTTGCAAATAAAAAACAATTCTCTGGTTTCATCTGACAAGATTTTAGGGAAAAAAATTTTTTTTTATGATTAGGTGAAAAATCTTGGGACAGGAGTACGTCAGATAAAATACAAAATATTTTGAAACAAAAAATCCGGTTTGAAATTTTTATTTGTGATATGCTATTGGTAGCAGCTACAAAATTTTCGCTAAAAAACGACTTAATTATTTTTTTTATGCAGTAGTCATGATATTAAAGGTATTTTAGACTTGCTGAAAACACGGACTTGTTTATTTTATCTTATAGTACCCATTGGGTCTAAGAATTGCAATATTGTAATAATTTTGAGGTCGCCGAATCCTAGTTCTCAGGCGCTTCAGGAATATTTTCGACAAAAATAAATAAGAATAAATTTCCACTTGAACGTTAATGTCGGGTTGGAAGGGAAGGTGGCATTGAAAAAAAATCAACTTGAACGAGTTTAGTTATTCTAGCTCTATTAATCTTAAAGATTTGTGCGAACAAACAGATGGACTGACATTTCTCGACCAATTTCTTTTGCCCTCTTGACCATATTGGAGTTTACTTTGGAGTCTCTAATGTCTCCTTCTTTAACTTCTTTAAAAAAAATTAAATTAAATTAAATTAAAAATTAACAAAAATAATTACGTCACAATTAAGAAGAAAATTAAATCAATTAAATGAAAAGATTGCTTACATTATTCCACTTCGGTGCGTATACGTTATCTTAGTTGAGAAATAAATGCAATCAGTGCTTTAATTTGCACAACTTAATTTTAATTTAATTTGCTAACTCATTTAATTTATGTCAACCCAAAAAATCCTTGCCACCTAATGCGAAAAGTAAACAAATCTGCGCACTTTATTTGAGAACCTGAACCCCGGAACCAAATGGTTCAACACTCTACTCCACTTCACTTTGCACTTTATAAAGTGCTGAAAATCTGCGACAGCTAACGACTGACCCTTTCGGAGCCAACAAAAAAAAAAAAACAATATTTGGGGTTTGCTGTTGTTGTTGTGTTGCAAGTGTTCACAAAAACACAAAAAAAAAACAAACAACAATGTTTATAAGAAAAACAAAATTGAAGGGCTCAAAAGTAAAGTAAAACTTAATCGAAAACTTTTGCCAACTGATAAAAAAAAGAAGAACTCAAAATGGTGTTTGGTTGTTGTTTTTTTTTTGTAAGATGGAGCGAAGCTGTGCCACGCGAAGTCAGCTGCAAGTGCCCCAAAAACTCAGTTGGAGTTGGGCTTAGTTCAGCGCTTTGTCATTCAAGCTGCCTTGCAATAAAATTAATGCACAAACTTTGTTGTTGTTTTTGTTTTTGTTTTAGAACAAAGTCAACTTTTTCTTAACACCTTGCTGCCCAGTTTTTTTTTTGGGTTTTTTTTGACGGTATTACACAGAATTTGTAATGAGCATCAACTTTGACAGCACTGACAAAAAAAAAAAAAAAATAACTAGAACGGGGAATTTGATTTGAAATAAGGGTTGCCAGAGTTTCGGACAGTTGCTGATGTCGGGCAAAAGTTTTCAAATAAAAATTAAAAATTGTCAAAGCGTTAAATTAGGGTCAACTTTTGGGTCATTTAAGCAGCGCCAATTCGAACACGAACAGGTAATGAGTCTAGCAAATGGTTTAAGTCTCAAATTTAAATTCAAATTCAAATTGGAATGCAAATTGAAATTGAATGAACTAAATTAAGGCGCTGACTGGAATGCCGCCACTCAATATATCAATGATTTGATGTCAAACCCTTTTCTGTGCAGACCCAAACACAAATAAATTTCGAGCTTTAAGTTTAATGGAGCTGGCAGCCAGCTAAGGCGCTTAAATATGGGCAACTTTGTGCCTTAAATAGTGGACTGCCAACTTGTCTGAAAGGCTCAGTCCTTTTTTCGGTTAGGAGTGGGCTGGAGTGCCGGCAGACCACAGACTGGGCCCAGCAAGTGCGGCGCACATGATTCATAATCTCTACACTAATCTTTTAATCCAGTCGAGTGAATTTTGTACTCGATTGTGAAACAAAGTTGCCTCAGCATGCGGGGAGGTGGGTGAAGCTTTGGGGCACAGCGCTGAAGGAGTTAACTTTTACAGTTACCAAATAAACATGTCCGACTACCAACCAATACTATGTGAGCTCTGCCTTTGACTTGACGCTCTTTCATTATATTCGTTCTTTATTGAAGTGAAAGGTATATTCAGTTTGTGCAGATCTATGTAACAGGGAGAAGAAAAAGTTTTGCAACTCTATGAATATTATTGGAAGGAATGCATAACCGAGACAATATAGACTTGTCTACCTATCCGTATGCAGGCTGAGTTCGGAGACTTTATAGAAGCTTAAACCTGTGGCCTCCAATAAATAAACTGAAGAAGCCTCGACAATTATCCACAATGTTCATTATCTGGTACGAAATATCATCTGTCAGAAAAGAAATAGTAAGGATTTCGTGTCAATATCTCGGTTTCTTTGCTAACTAGTCTCTTAATTTTGAATGCTTCAAAAGTCTCTAAGTATACCAAAGTAATCAGCGCCACAAGCAATTCGTTCAAGCCATATTCGTCTTTCCGATTACCTATCTGTCTGTTCCGGGTACCTGCTACTCGAAGTGAAAAAGTGCCAAAAATTTTATCAGATGAACATAGAGTATTGGTTTTTATTTGCAAAGATTTTGTTTATATTTTGCGTTCCTATCCGACATTTTTGCAGTTAAAAGCTTAAAACTCGATAGATACCTTGCTTTTAAAATTACTCATCTATGGTGTGTATGAATGTCTATTTTGGGAACAATGTTCGAATTATGGCCCCTTACGGAGAGAAGCTCTACTAAAAACCAATTATCGGCAAATAGTATGTGAAAAATGGGAAACTTGGAAGCTTAGGAGCTTGGGATTTTAAGAGTCTAGGGCTATAGTAGTTTTGGAGTTTAGAAGTTTCAGAGTTTAGAAGTTTAGGAACTTAGGGGTTTATGATTTTAGGTGTTTGGGAGTTTAGTAGCTTAGGAGTTTATGAGCTTAGAAGCTTAGGAAACTTTGGGATTTCGTGATTTAAGAAATAATTTACGAATTTAGGAAACTAGGAATTTAGGAACTTAGGAATTTAGAAATTGTAGGAATTTAGGAGCTTAGGATTTTGGGAATTAACGAATGTAGCAATCTAGGAATTTAGGAATTTAGGAACTTAGGAACTTAGAAATTTAGGAACTGAGGAACTTAGAAATTTAGAATTTAGGAACTTGGGAATTTAGGAACTTGGGAATTTTGGAATTTAGGAATTTTGGAATTCAGGAAATTAGAAAATAAGGAAATAGGAATTTAAGAATTAAGAAATTAGGAAAAAGAAAATTAGGAAATTAGAAAATTTGGCAATCAGGAAATTAGGAAATCAGGAAAATAGGAATTTACGAACTTAAGAATTTAGGAATTCAGGAAATTAGGAAATAATGAAATTAGGACTTTAAGAACTTAGAAATTTAGGAGTTTTGAAGCTTGGGAACTTATAATTTTAGGAAATCGTGGTATAAAAACTAAGAGATTTATGGTTATGAAGCATTTTTGTTTTGTTAAGGGGTAACAGCAGTGTAGAATCTTCAGAAAATCGATTGATAGACAATTATGTTTGAGTTCATGTCCCGAAGTGATTTTTAAAAAGCGTCAGGCGTATGGCACCCCGACGTGCGGTCGAGCCAGTTTTAAAACTTCAAACGCTTTTATCTCGAAACCACTTTTTTTCGAATGATTTCACGAATAAGTTAGTCAATTTTTATCCGATCGATTTGAAGTTTTGACACAATCTTTATAAAATAATTTTTTAGTGAACCACGCAGGATTTTGTCATAATAATAAAAAGTTTTTATTTTAATTAATTTTTCATGATTTTTTTTGACAAAAAAAAAATGTTTTTTTCAAACTTATGCCATTCTGTAAAATTAATATTTTTTAAAACCCCTACGTGATTCACCTGCTTTTGGTCCATTGAATAAGAGGAAAAAAAAATAAAAAATAAAGTTTCTTTGAAAAAAAAAATCAAAAAATAACACACTGGTGTTACCCCTGAACGGGGGGTACTGAAGGGTTTAAAAAATCAAAGGACTCTTGGGATGTTGTACCTATTTGCTTAAGTTTATAAAAAATAAAATAACTTAACATGATGAGATTGAGTGGACCTTGGATACTGAATCAGCAGAAATAATAAATAAACATTTTCTGATCAGAGAAAGCCTTTTTCGATTTTTTATAAAGCTGCATAATAAAAGGTGATAATCAGAGTTGTAAAGTTGTAATTGAAGGAATTGCAATTTTAATTTCTTTCGGAAACAACTTCTACACTTTAAATTTCAATTTTGCAACAAAATAGTGAAAGTTTATAAAAACATTTTTTGTAATGTCCAGACTAAGTAAGGAGTATATCCAAGTCGGTCACTTCCGACGTAAGCCATTTTTATTTTTTACATTTTTTCAAACTTTTATTTGCCGTTACATTAAGCTTACAACTTTGATGTCATCTTTGTGTTGCTGGTTCTAGGCTTTTAGCAGTAACAACAACAAAGCGTATAAAGTTACCTTCTGCCATGTGCAGTGCAAAACTTTTTTAATAGTAATGGACTTGTTCCCAAACATGTTTTTTTTTTGGTTTTTATTTTTTGATTTTTTGCTCACATGTTTTACAGTTTAAGCGCATTTTAGCCGACTTTGTGTTGACCAAAAGCGAGGCTCGCGTTGTTGTGGGAAAGCTCTTGGCATTGGTTACTGGACTGGAAAGCTGAAAAACCCGGCGAATCACAAAGTTATTTTTACTGCTTGATTCCCAGCACAGATTTTTTCGTTTTTCGTTTTTTGTCCTTTCGTTTTTATCTCCAGCTCAACTCTATCAATATGAGAGGCACTTACCTGTAACCCTCTCGCACACTCTCTCGCTCACTGTAGCCTGACTCTCTGGCCTGACTTTTGTGTGCACATTCATATAAGCGGCTTAGCGAGCGTTTTATCAAACGTATGGGTACAGTAGATACTGCCAAATATAGACCTTAGTACAAACAATTTTACATTTTTACTTTTTTTGGAAAGAATTATTGTAAGGAAATAACGGGGCCAAATAAGATGTGTTTTGTGTTTATGCATCAGAATATCAAATAGATCAAAAACTAAGTTGGTAAAGTCGCCTCGAGTCGCAGGTTCGATTTTTAGTTGAGACAAAATTTTGTATTTCTTTGTAATATTATAAAGGGTGTTTTTTAAACGCGTCCGGATTTCCGAAATTTAAATAAAATTTTACATTTGTTTCCAAATTTACGTGACATCGATGTCGAGGAGTTCAACAGGATGGCGCTAAGTGCCATACGGCGACCGCAACCATTAATTTACTGAAAACTCAATTCGGTGAGAAGGTAATTTCAAGAAATGGGTTCACCAACTGGCCGCCGCAGTCGTGTGATTTGACCCCTGTAGATAATTTTTTTTTGGGGACACGTCAAGTCATTGGTTTATGCAGACAAGCCAGCAACAGTTGACGACTTGGAAACCAACATTGAAATACGGCCCCAAATGGTCAAAAATTAGACTGACAGGATGCGCTTTGTAACTCGTAGTCGTGGTGGTCACATGCCAGAGATCATTTTCAAATATTAAATGATAAGAAATTATCTTTCGAATAAAATTATATTTGGGATCATTACATTAATTTTTCTGTGTTTTAGTTAAGTTTGAAATCCAGACGCGCTTAAAAAAACACCCTAAATGCTTAATATACGGGGTGCCACAGAAATCTTTAAAGATTTTGGCAACGATTTGAAAATAAATCTTTAGAAAAAAACCGTAGGTGCCACAGAAATCTCAAAGATTTCATTTTTCGGACAATAAATTCCGAATGTTTACGCTTCTGCTAGAATGGCAGCAAAGGGTTGCCACTTTGTAAAAATTATTTAAGAACATTTAGACACTTATTTAAATAAATGTTTTTTAACAGTGATCCAAGAAAGTTAATTTTTTATTTCATTAAGCAATAATTTTCAAAATATTTTGCAACATTTTACTTTCTATTTGTACGAAATAAATGAGTTTGTATGACAACCCTACGTGTCAAGAGCTGTCATCAGCGTTGTGAATGGCAAAATTTGTTTGATTCCATTTGAAAATTTGCACGCAAAGAGAAAATTATTTTAAAAGTGCCTATTGCGGTATTATAATCCATTGATGCCTTGAAATAAATTTTTACTTACATTTTTTACATTACTCTTTTATTCTTTTTTATGAACTAACTGTAAATTTAATTATTGACATTCACATTTATCACAAACATACTATTTATTTAACTGTGCATTAAATTTGTCCCATTTTATAATGACAACTTAGTTAAAATAAAACAAGCAATTTGTTAACTTTCATTTAACATCAAAAACTTCTATTAATATGGTAAAATAATTACTCCGAAATATTATTATTTAGTACCATAACTAGGTGGCAACTCCTTAGCTTGAAAAGATTTTACACGTTGACACAGAATGGCATATTTAGAAAACATTTTAATAAAGATTTGACTTGAAACACTAGATTTATCAAAACATTAGGATACAGATAGTCGAAATAAGTAACAGTCTCTTTGAATAAACTAGGCTTTATTGGTGAATTTAATCAAATCTCAAACAATTTTATCAAAGAAAACTGTTACGAATCATGTCTGCGGCAGCAAGATTTGGAATTGTAAAGAAATTGAAAAGAAATGGTTTTCTGTGGCAACCCAGATAGAATATAATGTATATAACATTAAATTTTTTATAATTAGATTTTTTCAAACTATACATTTTTGAATACAATTTCTTCTTGAACTATTCAGTAGATACACCAAAATTATTTTTTTTTATGTATATTTTTGATGAATGAATTGGAACGGACTTTGTTAATTCCTGTTTTTTAAGTTTTTAAGAGTTACTTAACCTTACTTAAAACTCAAAAGTTCTGGTTCTGCTTTACCAATCTACTCACGTTTTTGTTTTGGGAGATTAAATTGTATATCTTATATTCTTACAAATGTTTATTAGGTATAGATTTAAGCAAGTACATTTTTTAACAGTTTTTTTGAAATTGATAAAAAAGAAATTGACCTTTAAGCCGTTTCTAGTGTAAAGTTGTCTCTCATTGATATTCACTGTAGCTACTAACGGCCAACTTATTCTAAGTTCATATAATACAAGTAATGTGAAATTCAATTGAGCCTTTTAAGCATTTCTTAAATCTGCATGCATTAAAAACGAATTGAAAAAAATTACAAGTATAACTCAAGCATAAATTCTAAACTGCTTCTCAGAAAAAATCATCTCATATGCATGCAACTTTTTTTTATTTTTTTTTTTTTCTTGCATTTTCTACCTTGTTATTGACAAAGTCCACTCATGTCAATGCTTCAAAGCGTCCAGTCCATATGGCTTTTAAGCTTATTCACAGACACACTAACTCTAAAAAAAAAAAATCTCTCTCTCACAGATACACTTTTCGAACTGAGTTTGATAGCGGTACTTCAAGGCCCCATAGCGTAGGCTTAGCTTCATCCACACACACACACACACACACACAGATATACATATCGACAGACTATCTACTGCAGTGTAACTGTGTTTAGAGGATTAGCAGTAAATAAATTTTGAAGCTGACATAAGTTGAGTTTTGTCACGCACCAAAAATTCAATATGTATTTAGCGTAGAGATACAGATACAGTCACTGTAACAGTCACAGATACAGATACTAATACTAACTCAAATAGCAATTCAATTCGAGCCTTGGTTTGATGGAAAATCTGAAAATATGTGCAAATCGTATTATATTTTTAACAGCTTTAGCAGAGAAATAGACCAAACAAAAGGGTGCTCTGGTATATGTTTATATACATAAACGAGGGTAGGCTGTAAAGTAAACGTTTGCAAAACAAACTTATGTAGCATTCAGTGTCAAAGTTTTGTGTTACCCAGTGTAGTTTTGCGGTAGTTGCTAAAGAACAACTTTAAATAAAAATTTAATATATATCATGACGTCATAAGATTTCATCAAATTGAAAGCAAATAAAAAGTTTCAAAACAAACGTAAGTATATTGGAGCTGCGCACCGTCACAGTCAATTCCCCAAAAATCCAAAAATTCACTTTATTTTATTTTTTACTTATCTATCGATATGATCTATATCAGAGCTGGGCAGCCCATAGCCCAAACGGGCACTTTTACTTCGTGCATTTACACAGACACGAGGCCGAAGCAAGTCGAAGTCGTCAATTTGAGCACAGCAGAGAGCAAAATTATTACTCATTTCAACTCAATTGTGGCTTTGTAGGTTTTGTGCACTGAGAGAAATAAATGATGACCAGTTATCACAATGATATATATTTAAATATTGGCAATCAACGCATTTTATTAATTCAAAAACGAATTAAATAATATATAAACAATGACCAAAAATTTTATTCAATGTTCTGCACTTCAAACATATATGAATTAACATTTTCAATGATAAATAAAAAATAATTCAATTATTTTGACTCTATATAGTTACCACAATTAAAAAACTAAGACTAATAACGATAGTAAGATGCAAATAATTGCAACGATGAATATAAAAAATAAATGCAAAAAAATTTTGCAACACAATTCATTTGCGCAGTGCATAGCTCACTAACACACTCTCATTTTTCGGCCGCTCTCTTTTTGCCCAGCTCTGATCTATTCCCTCTCTATCACCATAGTCGCTGTACGAACTTCTCTCACTCAGTTTACTCAGTCGGTATCAACAATTTTATGAAGGTAGTTGTCTTAAATCGATGAGTTTAATTCTGATAAATCTACACAGACTACGTCGCAGAGACGTATGGTTATATTTTGTGTGATTTTTTGTTTGACAAGTTTCAAAGTAAATTACAATTTTTTATTTACAATTTAAAATAATGGCAAAATATACAAGCTAAAATGACATAGCGACTTCTGCTTCACGAGAAGCGAATATATTATCAGGTTTGATAATGGATGATTAAAAGACAGGTTATGCCAATATTATCGAAAACATTGTTTCATAATATTCAAAGTGCCTTACCTGAAGAAAATAGCACCATTCGGTATAAAAAAAAAACACAAATAAATGGTTTAGGGTCTGTCAACCAACAGGGTAACATTTTGCGCTAAGGGTTTGGGTTTCAGTCACTATTATCTTCTTTCAGATTTTAAGATATAGCTTTTAAGCTATATTTATATATATTTGGAGGATCTCAATAAATCATTCTTTTGGACCACTTACAAAAATTGGAGCGCAGTTGCATTAAAGCAGTTTCTGTTTAGACTTAAAATATGTTCTTTTTTAAGAATTCTTCCAAGCTAGTCACATAACTTTCTAGCCCGTCCTCGTGTAAAAGCCTGCTATGCGTATATTTACCATGCAAATCTTTTTCATAACAATTTTAACACTCGACTGATTTTTGGGTTTTTTTATTTATTTTTTTTTTGCAAATATCCGTTGGTTAAACGAAAAAACCCTTGAAGTAAAAATGAAATATAACGCAATGTTTTGCCACTTGCCATAGAAATTTGGCCACAAATTGTTAATGGTTATAAATTTTATAAAGCATGCTGCAAATACTTATATGCTCTATATATATATATTTTTTTTTTTTTATGACCACAGCAGTATCTTTATATAGTTGGGACACAAGAGCGGTCAGTCAGTAGAAACATTTCTGCTTGCATAGCTTAAGGCGCCATAAAAGTCCTTATATGCCTGCTGGCCAGTCCACAACACAAATAAATAACAAAATTTTCGCTACGTTTCAGCAAATAATCGCATAAAGTATTTTATGTTTTGTATATTATGTATGGAGCGTTCCAGATGTCCCGTGTGTGTATCAGTGTGTGTGCGTTTGTGGTAGAGTTTAGGACTTTTATTGTTTGCTAAGCGTTTTGCCTTTCTTTTCAGCTGGTTGACCGCCTTTGTTAGCCATTAAGTGCTCTTGGTCCTTTGAAGTGGACATGTGTCGTCATAAATTTGTACAGCACGCTTTAAACACAGCAGGCTCAAGCAGTTCACTCTGCTTTTATGTCATCTACTGCTTGCTGTTGCTTTGCGATAATTATCGATAATAGCTGGAGAACAGGTGATACAAAAGTCGACATGTACATAATTTCTTGGCTTGGTATGATCTTTGTATAGAAGTAATTAGATGGTGAATTAACAACAATTAGTGTTTCTCTCAAAAAAAAAATTTTCGAAAGTAATAAATAAGACAATATTTTTACCGATTATTTTATATACTCAACTCATTTAAACAAAGTAGCAAACAGCGCAAAACAAAATATTGAAAATGATGTTTAACCTGCCTTACTATTATCCAACAAAATATTTACATATAAAAGCAAATATTGATATGATCGATGAGCTTATATCTCCAGCATCAAGGAAATTTAATCTAAAAATCTATGAAAATCAAGACTATCTGGAGTGCCACAGAAATCTCTAGAGATTTTGCGTACTGTTTGAAACCAAACCTCTATTAAAATCCGTAGGTGCCACAGAAATCTCCATGATTTAATTTTTCGGACAATTGTTTCCGAATGTTTACGCTTTTATGAGAATGGCAGAAAAGAGTTGCTACTATCCAAAAATTATTTTAGTACATTTAGACACTTATTTATATACTGTAACGATGCTGCCTAGCCTCGCAACAATAATATATTAGTAGTGGTAGATTCTAAATTTAAAGCGTTTAATTTCTAGTATTAAGTCAATTATAATGTAACTAGTATTAATCGCCTAAGCTTAACATCGATAAGAATATGATCGTAACGGACCACGCCGGACTGCCATATGATGACCGCATATCGCTATCGACAGACTGTGGCAAGGACCGGCGTGTGGGCTAATTACAGATAGCACGAGGAGAACGCTTTTAGACAGCAAAGAGACAACACGTATAAGCGGACTATGAACGGAACGAAAGGTGCGCATGTGAATAGAGGAATAGGTTAGGGAGAAGCGGCAAAGATTATAGAAAAGGAAACACGGTTGTGGGAATAATTTGATGCGGAAAGTAAAAGTGAAGTAATAAAAATTATAACGTTTAAAAGAAAATACGAGATTCGAGTGTTGCATTTATTTGGAATTATTTACAGAGTCGAGGTATCGCAAGAGTGCGTCTTTTGTCCACCTTTCCGGCCGCGTATCTATAAGAAACCGAGTAGGCCTCGCCTCTCTGGTATTATATATACGCTGGCCTTGTTGTAGGTACGGGTGAGCTTCGCCCGCAAACACAACTACACACACACTGGTTGCACTATTTGAGAAGTAAACGTGGTATGTATGCATGTATGTACGGCGATTCTAGGCCTCCCTACGCTGCCCAGTGTCTCAGCGAATTTACAAATTATTAGTAAGTCGGCCCTGGTTTTAGACTGAGTTATACCCCAGCACCAGAACTTCCTTACAATACATCAATTTTAGGAGTTATTTAAAAACGTAAATTTATTATGAGATTATTAACTTGTGGCATATTTTGCAACTTTTCGCATTCAATTTCTGAGAAATAAATTAAAATATTTATTGCGCCGAATCCCTACGAGCCATTAGTTGTCAAGCTGTCAGTAGCATTGTGAATGGCAAAATGCATTTGTCTACATTTACATTAAATTTTGGATTTTCTTTTGATGTTAAAAATTTCTTCCGAAATGCTGTTTTGCCTTTTTCTCCTAAAACTAAATTCATGTTAGGCAATTAATTTTTTAATTTTGAACTAACTGTCAAATTATTGACAGTCACAAACATCACTAACATACCGAAAGTTGCCACCTTAGCAGAAAATTGTGCGCACTTCATAAAGTCAAATTAAAAATGCAATTTTTTAACTTTAATTTATCACCAAAGACATTTATTAATCTGCAAAATTTAATACTCCGAAATGTTATTATTTAGTACCACAGTTAAGTGGTAAGTAAAAATAAATATTATGATTAAAAACATAAGATTTATTAAATAATAAAGTTACAAATACATAGCTCTGAAATGGAATAACATTTTTAAATAAGTTAAAGTTTCTTTGAACCAATTTTATTTATTGGGGTATGTTATCTAATCTCGAGCAATTGTGTTCGAGATTTTAAAACCATCTGGAACCTTTTCTGAGGCACCGAGATTTGGAATTGTAGAGAAATTGTAGAGAAATTTTTTCCTGTGGCACCCCTATATATAACTAGTTTTCTGTATATTTTTCTTTTTTTCCTTTGGACCAAGGTTTTGTGTTCACTTTCCTTTAGCTATACAACGACAATAGACTTACAATATATATTCATACCTATACCAAATGTTTATGTTTCAGTTGAAAAGATTATTATATCTAGGCTCTATAAATGTTATAGACTAGCTTTGTGTATTTTATGTATATTATAAGAATAAAGCAAATTGTTAAAACTTAAGCTTAATGTCAAATTAGAAGGAAAATGCATAACCCGCAAAGGACTATAAGAAGCTTCAACAAATATTTTCCCATTAAGACCAGTACACAGCAACGCAAAAAGACCTAAAAGCAAACAAATCATCATATAATAAACGCCATTAAAAGTGATAGGGTACACAGCCTTGTTGACAACCAGTGCTGCCCATTTTTTTGGGCACTTGACATCTAGATGGCGCCAGCAGCAACATCACCTGTTATGTTTTATCGCTAAAAATAAAAAGTGAATATCTAACTTGAAATTCGTATAAAAAGAATCTTAGGACATCAATGAATTTTAAAAAAGTAACAGAGTTGACGGATTTTAGCCACACAAAAGTTCCGTTTTGGCGACCCAAACATGATTTCTTATACTTTATTCGTTTTCGTTTTCCAAAGCATGGCCTATTAAAGCAGAAAGTAAGCTGAATATATCACTACTTCACAAAATGTTCTTGCAATTCATTCATTTACATAAGTTGCCCAATATTCCAATTTGATAACTAATCTTTGGATAAGTACAAACATTTTTGCTGCATTTCGCAAATGGCCAAAATGGCTAGATTTTTCTTTGTCCAAAATCTTTGCTGCACACAATTAAGCAAATGCAGCAAACCGCTTTTGGTACAGTCTGCATGTTGCATCAAATGCAAAAACACATAAAAGCCAACTTGAATGCAACTGCCACAAAGAAAGCAGCGGCAACTGTGACAATGTAAACAACATCAATATTGGGGTGGCTCTGTTTTTTTTGGGGTGGCAATAGCTACTACTACTGCCACTATGTAAAAGTGCATACAAAATTGCCAAGTGGCGCACAAAAGAAATGGCAGCAGCTGCAGTTGAAACCCCAAAAACTGCAGCTAGTCCAGGCCCAAAATGGTAATGGCCTTTCGTTGTGTTTTTGGCGGACTGAGACTGGGATGACGGGGACTTGAGGCAACTTAATGCGAAAATCTTGTTGCAAGCGGCGTGTGCACCAAATGGCTGGCAATCGCGGCTGGAAATCGGGCGCATAAAAGTCTATTGTTTCAGCATCATAATTCTGCTGTAAGCTGCTGCTGGAGTTGTTATAACCGGGCGCAGGAAATGAACGGGGGCGGCGGGGTAATGTGGAAATGAACATCATTAATTTTGGCATTTTACATTTGCATTGAAATGGCATTTCGATATGAGCGCCAGGGTTGCCAGCATAAAGCACAAAAAGTACAAAAAAAAGGGTTAAAGCTTGGCAACATTCTTGTGATTGCAACGACGTGACTTAATTTCAAGCTCAAAATGTTGCCTCTAACAACTAAATATTTGTGTCCGGACAAAAGAAAAGCTAAACTTGAAGCATTTATCAATATGGCGTCGGCGTCGGAGTCGACGTCGCTGTTTATGTGAATTGAGGCACGTAGCGTTAAGCAAATGTCCAAGTGTTGAAAAAGACGGCATAAAACTAACACGTACGCAACACACAAAGCGTCGACTAGGGTGGCTCAACACTTAACTAAAACTAAGCACTGTTTGGTGGGGGTGTGGCATTTGGGGTTTATCGGGGCACTTTGTGCCTTGGAACAGCAAAAATCAAAGCTAAGCACTTTCAATTGGATTTATGCGTTTACTATGTGAGCCGTCTAATGTCTCTATTGGCAACTTATACCCACACAGATACACACACACACACACACACACTCATACAACATTGTGTGTATTGTGGACCTCTTGGGTTTCTTATTAATCAGCACAAAAAGTTTTTCGCTCACATTGGGCACAAATTGCAATTTGCCGATAAGCAAATAGCCAAAGCTATTTACACACAAACAAACATGGCCAATTATCCTGTAACTATGTATGTATGCGTGTGTGTGTGTGTGTGTGTATTTGGTTATTAAGTTTTATGATCAGTTTGTGTTTTGCGTCGAAACGATTTATTTAGCTAAGCGGAATTAATTGGAATTTTACGTGTTGATTTTGTTTCACTCCGAGTTTGTGAGAGTGCCTTTGGTTCGACATAAAAATTATAAGCATAATTTAAGTCATCGATTTTAAAAAATAGTTTCTTTAATGGCATTTTTATGCCAGCTGCAGAGAGAACAGGAGAATAATTTTAATCATCTCTTTACAAAAATTGTTTCCTCAATGGGATTTTTATAGACTGTAGCCTGTGATTGAGTTTGGGCACGTCAGAGAAAACATAAAATGATTTTTCGGGGATTACACTCTCCTTCCTCGAACTCAATCTCCAATGAGGACTTATTGCGATTGACAGCAAGCAAGCCAATTCCAAATATAATTAAAAAAAAGAAAATGGTCTTGGATTGGTCATACACTCTGAAAACCAGATGCGGACATGCCGAAAACGGCAATGGAGTGGAATCCTCCAGGCACACGCAGAAGGGGCCAGTCAGTACAAACGTGGATCCGCTGCATTCATGCGGAGAGCCGTCACCTAGCGTATTGGTCTGAAATTAGAAGAATTGCGATAAACAGGGAAAGATGGAAATGATTTGTTACTGCCCTTTGCTACGACAGGATTGGTGTTTGCAAGTCATGAAATTATTATAATTTAATGTTTTGAAATTTGGTTAATTTCTGAAATTTTATAATACCGATAACGCGTTTGTGACTGCGCGTACGCCTTCTGACCCTTGCACATCTTCTATGCAGCTTATACTTGCTTTCTATGTGTTCCTAAGAGTCCATAAATGCGCTGCATTTATATTTCATGATAAAATACATTTAAATCCCTATACTTTCGTTCGAAAATATTGACTTTAATCAGAATAAACAAAAACAAGAAAAAAAAAATAAAAATTTTGTTTTTTTCCAAATCCAAATTTTTTTCCTAGTATTTATTTTCTCTGGAAATTAGCTCAGTATATGCCAAACCGGTTTAGAACGGTTAGTAATTAAGAAAATATACCTGATTGGTAAATAATTGAGCCAAAACATAAGGTGAATTCCCATATAAATGTATTTAAATACATAGGGGTCCAGCCAGGCCCCATGTGTCCGTCCGAAGGTAAACTTTTTTAATACTATACATGGATCGATAGCCAATAAAATTTTAGGAAGCTACCTGGAAGCGCAAGTCGATATTTAAATTAGAAACACCTTGATTTAACGGTCAAAAACAAAATATGTCTGGCCAGACCCAGGTGTCCGACGGAGGGTTAATTAACGAGAAACATGGGGTCTGATACAAAAAAATTAATATAAAACATAACGCTTAGATTTTGAGATTAAAGCTATTTTATAAGCAGCATTCCATGGTTTGTATGGCTCCTGTGCGCCATCATTCTTAAAATCTCAAGAGAAGTCGATATACCCATATCCATGTACCCAAAGATATCGTAACCAACTTTGGCATTCACGAGCTTTTTATAGTTCCCAAGCACTGCACCAAATTTGATCAAAATCGGTTGACTATATCACATAGCTCACTAATCGGTCAAAAAAACGTTTTTGTACAAAATTCGTTGTATTTTGTTTGTTTATAAAGATATCGTAATCAAACCTCACATTCGAAAAATTTTTATAGTTCCCAAGCACTTTACCTTTGATCAAAATCTGTCGACTGTATCATATAGCCCCCATAGGACGGATCGATCGAAAAAATGTGTTTAGTGCTAAATTCGTTTTATTTCGTGTGCTTATGAAGATATCGTAACCAAATTTGAAAAATAAATATCTTTTAGAGTTCTGAAGCAGTATACCGGATTTGATTGCAATGTGGTGGTACAGGGTATCTCAAAAGTCGTCCGTGCCCGACTTTAACGTACGCCATCTTTAGTTAGAGGAGTCAGTCTCTTATGGTAAGTCTTTAACACTTTTTTTTAAAGCTACTCCACCCCTAAGGTCTCTGATCCACACCTTCTGGTCTGAGCATATTCTATTGTTTTGAAAATAAAAAGAAACAAATAAAATATATATTTTTTTTTGCTTTCCAGGAGGACTAGGACTTCGGAGCAGGTCTAACTTTATTTTTCTTCATACATCACAAAATCAATTACAAAACTAAGTATCTGTAACCTTCTCTCGAACTGATCATTGTGTCATCCAGTTTGGTTTATTGCTGTAGCAGGTAAAACGCGAAACAAATATTTCACACAAAACTTTAAGCAAACTTGACATTTGACTGAAGGACTTCCAATTACAGAAGTTAACAAGTAATCCAAGTCAATATCCAAACTTCAATAAAAAGCAATTCCATGCATACTCGCAAATTAATTAAAAACGCACAAACTGCAAAAAACTTTGCTAAATAAAATTAATGACAATGCCCATTAGGGAGTCCTTGGCCAGCGGCTACTGTCAGTTATACCAAAATCTACACCAAATAAAAGTCAAACAATTTGCTGAGTACAGTCTTTTGGACAAATTTAAAGAAATTACATTTGACGCTTTTCAATTAGTGTGAAAAACTTTATTTTAATTGTGACACTAACACGTTGACGGCAACCACTTTAGAAGTGTAAGAAACCCAAAACCAAAGAAGTTTTTGGACAACTTTTTTGTCGAAAATGAGATGGCATAAACTTGACACAGAACCAAAAGTCAAGACGGCACTGTACGCACCACAGAAATGTCAAAAGAAAGTTTGGGAGATTAATTACAATTGAAAACAAATGAATGCAAAAACGATAAGCAGCCACAGGAGCTACTTGCTGTACCAAAAAGGATTGTGGCAGACGGCAAAACTTGAATGCTGCAGTGCTGCCAACTTTGCCAATCAAGATAAGCTTGGGTGGGTGTTGCCAACCCAAACCAAACTATACACTAATCAAGTAAAGGCGTTGAAACAAATGTTGGCACCTACGAAATAACAGCTACTACAACAACAACTCAACTTTAACCAAACTGGCCAAAAGTTTCGGGCCTGGCTATTTTATGGCGCAGCGACGTGACTTGTTTAGTTTTGTGTGTCAAAATTTTTTGGCCAACGACTGTCCCCTGGCGCGTTGCAAAAACTTTTTATTTCCTTTCTGTTTTTCCGGCCAGCAAAGCATTTTTGTGTGTACCGCCTGTAGGTCAGCGGGCGGCCATTAACACCACTTAACAGCGTGACCAAACGAACCAAAGCGTAGCCCGGAGCACAGTCACACCTCCTGACCCAGACCCAGTTGCAGATCCAGTCCATGCTATATGCAGCATGCCACAGCAGGCACGGCCTGCCGCAGACGCCATAACTAAACATTTTCATGCACTGCTCCACGAGTGGGGCATGCTTCGGGGTTGCCAGCAGAGTTCAAAAGTGTTGAAAGTTTTGCGTATAAATCACGAAATTAATTAAATTTGACATACATTTTGCGCTAAAGTAGCGCCATAAACAACTTTTTTTTTTTTTCATCTTACTTTTCTTAACGCTGATATTCGTTATTTTCTTACTTTGCTTCAGAAATTAAAAGTAAAATTGAAGGCGAACAACAACAACAAAGTAACAGAAGAATGTCGGGAGTGACTGACTTTGATATACTCTTTATTTGAAGCAATTACTGATAGTGGAATAAGAAAATCCAATAAATATACTCATCGTCTCGAGTAGGTATTACATTTTAAATATCTTCAAAAATTTACGATTTTTTCATACTAACCCAAAATGACAAAGTTTCTGATGGAAAAATACTGGTTCGCAACTGAACTTTTGCACAATCCAGACTCTGTTCTAGTGTACAACTGACAAACTAACAGAAAGGTCGCTCACGATGCAGACTGTTGCAATTCTCCACAAGGCCTTAGCGTCTCATTTCAACAGTATGTGTAAGTAGTTCAATATATTGATTCCGAAAAGATGTTGGGTGGATTCTACTTCCAGCTTCTGATTTTTGCGTACGAAACATCCTTTATAGAGTGTCTTCAAAAAACTTAAATTTTAGCTTACAAAGAGCTTTCAGATACCACAAATCGGCTTTGATTGCGTCTGCCTGCTTAGAGCTATCGGTAAGTGCAATCAGCTTTTCTAAAAAGCAAATTATCTCGGTTACCATTGTGATCCAGTGCCAACAAGCTAGTTCGAATCGAATCGAATCCAATCCGAAGCAAAAAATTATATGTCACAGTTCTATATGATGTATCTATGTAACATGTGGCATTCCATCAACTCAAAAGTCACCAATTCCCATGAGTATTGAGCCCCTCCAAATATTGAATCACAAGGCTTCATAATCTATATAATCTGAAAAAAATGTATTCATACCATAAGTCTAACACGCAATATCCCGTAGAAAAGTTATATTTTAGGAATAATATATTACGATGGCTTTTCTTGCTTTCGAAAAAATTTCATGTCTAAGCAGGTCAGTGCACATATCGATCTAACTCCTCAATTCTGATAGGAGTGACCAATTTAAGCTAGATCTAGTTGGATGTAGCAATATACCGATTTAGTGAAATTATATCACATATACAGAAATTGTTTATATTTTCTGACTATCATTGCTTCTTTTTTAACCACTATTCGGGAGTTCTGGCAAGCTTTGGAGACATTCACAATATCTGCTTTTTGGGCTTACGAACTTAATTTTAGTCAGTCTAATCAAGTCTAAGCTTCTTCCCATGCACATGTTCATTTTGAGACCAATATGTAAGCGCTGCATTGCTGCATGGTCACATAAAAACAAAATTAGAGTGGCTGAAAGCAAGATTCTTAGAAGAATTTACATTTAAATTACCTCTAGATACTTGCACACTAGGGACATTGAAGGGGACTAAAAAATCCCTAAAATTGGCGGTGTCATATGATGACGTGCAGTGGCGGATCCACGGGGGAGCTTATTGGTGTAAATCCCTGAAGAACTAGATCATCAGATGCACCTTGTGGTACCATTGGAAGCTCCTGGGTCTTTTGGTCTTCGAGAAACTGGCAAAACGGACCGACCGACATGAGTAAATCTATTCTTTTTGTCATCATGATCATTTCGGTATGAAAAGCTTACTCCTTTTTTTTACTTACCCTTTGTACATAAAGTGCAGGGTATACAAATTACTAAAGCTGTGTATTTTAGGAACATATTGTAAAATGTTCCAAAACTAAATTAGCAACCAAAATTGTCTCGTCTCAAAATATATGTTATCTCATACATTTTAAGGTTTCCCTTGTGTGCTGACGTCACATAGCTAAACTTCTACTGGAGAAAAGGGGATCAGATGATTTCTAAGGACAACAAATTTTATCTCTTAAGGGATTATGCTCATTTTTGTGCCAAAATTAAGGATCTTCGAGTGATTTTGATCACATCGTTCACACAGACAAACGGATGGACTTTTATAGGTAGGGTAAGCTGGGGCAAGCCGGACAGTGTGGATAAACCTGACATCCCACTGTTTCTGCAATACTGAGCAATGTTATAATTTCGTAACATTTTTTTATTCGCGTCGTCATGAAAAATTACACAGTGGGGCAAATCCGACCTCCAAATGGTGGGGTCAACAAGATGTGCAGCAAAACATTAATATTTTTATTCGCGTCGTCATGAAAAATTACACAGTGGGGCAAATCCGACCTCCAAATGGTGGGGTCAACAAGATGTGCAGCAAAACAATAACATGCGGTTTTGATGAATGAAACACCTTTAAATTTAGATCACTTATGTGCTAAATCAGCCAAAAAAATAGGCGGTCGGGCTTACCCCACCATTTTTGAAAATGACAAAAATTTACTTTTTTGCAAAATGATCATATTTCAAAAATTAGAAATGGTCATGGTTTATAGCCAAAACCAATTACTATGTCGGATTTGCCCCATCTTACCCTATTCTTTTTGAATAAACTTGCAATGCTTATTAATTTGGTAAGTACTGTACAGGTGTCTACTCCCTGTTACCAAAATCTTGACCAACTTAAGATACTCGTTTTCTTTACAAGTAAGAAAGGAGAGAGTGTTGCAACTTACTGCGCATTTAAGTATTTGTGTGCAGCAAGTTCCGTCTGGCAGCAACTGAAAATGTACAAAAGAAATAAAGTTACTCAAAAAAAATAAAAATTTATATAAAAAAAAGTCCGAATTTTGAAATACTATACGTGCAAAAATGAATGAAGTATTTGAAATATGCGTTAAAGTTAAAGTTTCTGCCAGCAAAAGTTAAAAGTTTTCATTTTATTTCTGTTGCCATGGGATTACCGAGCGTTGCCGTATCATGCAAAAAGTTTATGAAATGCAATGCTTAATTGCATAATTTCGGATTTACCATCAGGGAATCTGATGAGATGAGATGTAACGTGAAGCTTTGTGATATGTTTGATATAAGTTGAAAAGGTATGATGAGGCAACTTTTAAAGTTGGGGAATTCATGTGTTGTGTGCAGTTTTTCAGAGCAATATATATAAAAACTTACCACAAATACCACAGAAAAGCTTTCAACGTTGATTAAACGTGAAGCCAAAGTAGGTATATGGGTTGCCTTTTAAGAAAAATAGTCGGACAGGTAATTTACTTGCTTCTACAACACTGAGATAAAATGCTTGCCTTATACCATTTACTATGGTTTTCAGGCAATAAATGCAAATGAACAAGCTTTGTGTTTTAAAACCATAAAGTCTTTTTTAAGATATAAAATCAAAAACTTGAGCCATAGTTCCTTGCGCAAATGTAAAACTGGGCATGAGATGTAATCATCTCAAATCTTGTTCGAAAGAGTGGAATCAAAAGACCATCTAAATCTTTGGGCGAAACTTTTAAATAGAGTGCAAGTTATTCTGAGGAGAACGGCGAATTAAAGGCAAGTTGCTTAAACCGATTCGGATTTGAACTCGCTAAAAATATTGACTTGTTTGTTTGCTCGACTGAAAGGAATCTTTATGAACCCGGACCTAACCAATGATAGCTCATCTAAACATACTCTTCAGTAGTCATAAGTTGTCTGTACTAGAAAGCTGCGCAAGCACTGCACAAATGTCTTGTAAGCCATCAGCTGTTATTTCAAGCACTTCATGTCTTTGGCTTGAACAAAACAAAACAAATACTTCAGTGTCAAAAGTGCTTGGTTAACAACAAGCAATAGAACATCAAAACAAAAGTGAAACAGAACAAACCTGAAGTAGAACAAAATGGAAGTAGAACCAAACTGAAGTAAAACCAAACTAAACTAGAACCAAACTGAAATAGAACATTTCAAGCATAGTAGAACGTTTTTGCTGTTGCAATGATTTTGGTGGTGGTTTTTTTTGACTAACACAAACAAACAATCTGCTTGTGTCTGTGCGTTGCTTAATATTATGTCTGCTGCGCAAAAAATTCTAGTGCACTCGCTATGCTTGCCGAAAATTTGCTTCACTCAAGCATTTTGTGCGATGTTCTAATGTTTTGAAATATTCAAGCACTGTCAAGCACTGAAGGTTTTGTTTTGAAGCAAACATCAAAACATTTTGTTCTGCTGTCAGCTCTGCAGTGAAATACACTGCTTGGAAGTACTGTGCAGTAGTGAAGTGCGACGTTTAAAATATTTTGTGCAATGTCCTTATGTGCCCGACAGTGCGATGCACTGCACCCACTTGTTCCAAATAAAGGAATTGTTTGCGAAAAATTTTGTGTTGAGGCGTTGAGGATTCTAGGTGTTGCCAAGGGAGCAGGTTCAGCGGGGTAGGGGATGATTTAAGAAATTGTCAACGTCATATTGTTGATTAGAATCACGTGAATGACTGCGACATTGGGATACCTTGGACCCGTTTGTCCCAAAAACGGAATTATTCGCGAAATATGTTCACTCAGACTTTAAGGATTATAGGTTTTTTCACAAGATAGGGTGACTTTTTGCGAAATAGTCAACGACATTTTGTTTAATAGGATCTTCTGAGTCCAGCGAACTGGGTGGCACTTGCTTGTTTATTAATACTTGTTATCAAAGTGGAATATTGGTGGTGTTTATATCACCAAAAAATTGATTCATTTGCGGCCTTATCCAGATCTGGGGTATGGCGGCTTGCTCGAATCGTTTACGTATCCAAACATTTCAAAATAAGACCTTACGTCTTATTACTAATTGTGATTGGATTGCAAGAAATTCGACCTTGCACCATGACCTCAACCTGGAAGCCGTTTACCTCCAGATCAATAGACATACTAGCCGCTAGGCTGGCTAAAGAGCTCCCTAATGAAAATCTAATAAAAAGGCCTAAAAAAATACGTTTTATAAACCGGATTCAAAATAATATGAACTGAATCCCCACCTAAAGATGCTTGGTAATGTTGACCAATTCTAGGCCTTCTGATGGGTACACCGCTGTCGTCCCTTTTATGGTATCTCCAGGTAATCATTCAACCGATTCATAAAAATTTTTGTATTTTTAATTACTTGCTTTATAGAACATATAAAAAAGTATAAGTGGACACGTTGTCCGATATTCTCCTACAGGGAAAGGGGACTATATACTGATATGGCTCGACTTCATTTCCGTACGCGAAATGTAAGTATATCTTTCGATACAATTTAATGTCTCGAGATCTTATGGTCTCTGAGATCCAGGTGCTCATACGGAGAGACAGAAGTTATGGCTGCCTCTGAATCTAAATATCGCAGACAGAGCACAGTAGGCTAATACTGCACTCTTCGCCTGTAAGAGAACAATAGGACTCAAATGGCGAATGTTCCCTCAAATAGTTCGATGGATCTACACTGCCATAGTTAGTCCTATACTTTTGTATGCGGTATCTACCTGGTGGTCAGTCCTTACCATCAAGTCAAGTGAGGTTCTTAGTAGACGTAGGAAAAAGCACCTGTGAAATTACTTCCTTCATAACAAAGCGGAGCTAGAGCTAATATGTCCGAGGAGGATTGCAAGCTAAATCGCAGCAACGGGATGGGAATTCTTTTAGCGTATTTATCTCAGGAGAAAGGTTCTAAGAGAGATCCGTGCGGTTTCACAACGGGCCGGTTCAGGCCTAAGTGCCCGCCCTAACCTAACCTAACCTATGGCTGCCTCCATAGCTATCCGAGAATATTATAAGCATTTCGGTGTAAAAAACTTATGCCTAGCTACGCCTACTTCTCCCTACTACATACAATGCACAAATCTGGAACAAACTTGATTTCCAACTTTATGCTTTTCCGTTGACAGCCATTTTGAGTGCATGCCTAAAAGTATGCAACACAAAAAATTCATTTAATTTAATTTACACTGCGCAAAACAAAAGTGAAAGAATTTATAGATAGAACTAAACTGTGGCAAACGAGAAAACTATGTGACTATGCGATAAGCAGCAGCAGTTCTTCTAAAGATTCTCATTCAATAGCCAGCTAAATGTGCGTTTTCCGTTTCAATGGAAAATGCCAAATGGCACAGTGGGTAGGAAAAGTGCACCATCAACTACTTAATACGCAAAGCGGGTCAAAACTTGCCGTTTGCTTGAATGCTTAAACTTTGGCTTTCCCGCGCTGCTGGTTTTGGTAAGCCCTCCTTCGTCGCTGCCTTGGGGCACTCTACCAAAACTTAATCCTTTCGAGAGCCAGTTCCCCAAAAAAAAACAGAAAACCAAAGTCAAACAAACAAACAGAGCCAAGCAACGCGGAGTTTATGGCTTAAGCTGGCATTCAACATTTTCGGCCAAGTATTTAAGCCATTTGCGCTAATGAATGCGGTCGCGCATTTTTAAGCACAAATTCTCCAAAACACCCCAATGAATGTTTTGCAAAACTTTTCGCGCGGCCCCCGCTCTAGCTCACTCTCACTCTCTCTTCACTGCGTCTGCAAAGTTTCTCAACTTGCCGCAGGTCTCAACTTATTCGAAACACGTGCAAAATTATGGCTTTGGTCTGTTTTTGTTTAGCGTCAGATAACTTAGCGCCCACACTGTAATTTTTTGTTGTTGCTTTTGTTTTTGTTTTTGCAGCTGGCAGCGGTCAGTTGCCTGCGGTTGGTTTTATTTATATTTAAATTTATTTTTATTTTCATTTAGATTTTAATGTAATGCACATTTAGTGCCACTTTAGCAACAGCTTTTGAACGTAAATCTTTTGTTTATTTAAAATTTTCATTTTTTATTTTTTATTTTTTACTAATTGCTCTATGGTCGGTCATTGGGTGACAGTGATCGTGAACGATTCGTGGAAAAATAACTCATTTAAACAAAAATAAAGAAAATCTGAAAAAGCCATGAATTATTGCAATGCAGGTTCAGAGACTTGTGCACTGAAAAAAAAAAATTAATTAAGAAATTTTCCTTTGTTTAATGAATTCAGAAGGACTGAAAAGTTCATCTTAGCTATTTTATCAATTTCTAAACAAGTGTCTTTTAGAAACTTTTCTGTCAATACAAATTCGATAAAGTTTATATAATAATGAAAATCAATATCTTCTTCTAAGATTTAATATTTTTGGGAAATAAGTGACAATTTTTTCCATCATTAACTTTAAGGTCTTTTCAATGCTAACTATTTTCAGCATTTAGTTTTTCGAAATTTTTTATCAAAAATCACGCCTACCGCTGGGTGGAAATTCGTGAAGGCGTAACTGAACGCAAACGAAAAACTTTGAGTGAAAAATGTTTTTTCGAACAAAAGTTTCATTGAGTGAAAGTTGGAACTTTTCTATCCGATTTTGAAGATCTTAGGCTCTAAATGTTCGTGAAAGAATTCTCTTTCAGTTTAAAGCTCAAAAAAAAATAAAAAAAAATGTTTGGTCATAAAAAGCACACTGAAAATTAGTAATTTCGAAAAATGGTCGAAAATGTCCCTTTTTTCGACTTTGGTTCATAAATTTTGTTTTAATCTTCACATGTCGTATATCACCGCAAAAGCCACATCAATACCTTTCGATCTAATCGTATTTTGTATCGGTAAAACATTTTGTTCACGAGATATTCGCGAATAACTGAAAACAGTACCCAAAAACATGTTTTTCGAAAAAATCTCGAAAACGGTTCTTAAGAAAAAATGATAAATGTCTTTTTTGTGCTTCTCGACACAAAATTACCTTAAAAACTCTTAATTTTCAAGGTTCACTTGATGACCCTAAAATTTGTAAACTAGTGAATATATCTAGAATAAACATCAACAAAAAAAATTTACATCCACCTGCTTGAGAGCTGGGCTCGCAAGTGGAATGTTACCTTAAATCCGGCCAAATGTCAGTCGGTTTTATATACTTTAAAAAGGAAGACTCCACCCGCAGTATGGCTAGATGGCCAGCCCCTCAACATTCAAAGTGAAGCGAAATATCTTGGGGTGATACTTGACAAGCGGCTAACATTTCGATCACACATTAACCAAACGATCAAAAGTTGTCGCTTTAAAATGACCAAAATGTATTGGCTGCTAAATAAAAAAAGGCTTCTTCCTCTACGGTGTAAAAGAGCGCTTTATAACACAATAGTGGCACCTACTTGGAGGTACGCTATCCAGATCTGGGGTATGGCGGCTCACTCGAATCGCTTACGTATACAGACGTTCCAAAATTAGGCATTTCGCCTTATTATTGGTTCGAATGGTACGGAATTCGACCCTGCACCACGACCTCAACTGGATACCGTGGACATCCAAATCAACAAGCACGTTAGCTGATATAATGAGCGTCAAGCCAGACACACAAACAGGCTGGCGAAAAACTTACTCAATGATAACCCAGTAACAAGATTAAAAAGACGATCGTTGAAAAATTTAATTCCTTAACTCCAACATTGTTATAACGGCCTGATTTGGCCTTAAGGCAGTTCATGTCCAATGATGGCACCAGCTGCATCCTGGATTGGCGACAATAAAACATATGATATATGCAATATATAAAAATACATGAATTTTTGAGTTTTTGCAATAAATAAATAAATAAAAAAAAAAAAAATTCTTCCTAAATTTTAAAAATATTCAAAAATTTTTAAAAATATTCCGAAACCGTTTTAAAAATATTTTGATACAAAATAACATGTTTTAATAGCCTACAAAATTGAGCACAATTTATTTTCACTGAGATATGTATTGCTTACCAATTTTCACCTGCTAAATATGACTCAGGTAATCAGGTTTATTAACAAGGCTTTCGGGAAATTTAAAATCTAAAAAAAGATTTCAAGTTTCGCCGAATAACGCTGGGTTTGTCGGAAATATTCTCAAACTAGTAATATAATCGGCTGTGCTCCGGAAAAATAAATAAAATGTTCGGATTCGTTTTGAAACCGAATGTTTGGTGCTCCCAATTTCACCAAACACAATTTTTCATGTCGTTTCAAACCGAATATTTTGTTGCAAGAGAAATTAAAACGAATGGGCAAAATAGGTTTCAAAAAGTGTGCATTTTATACTGAAATAATTTTTTTAATATTCTTTGATATTCTTAGATTAATTTTATGCCAACTTTAAGTTAAATATTTACTGACAAATATTTAATTTATTTTTTTTCTGACTCAATCCAAGAAAAAGCATGCAAACCCAAAACGATTTTTTTGTATTAGGGTATGTGCACGTATCATACACGAACACATGGCCGATTGATGCGATAGGGTTACCGCGTGACACAAAAATAATTTCCCTTGTTTCAAAAATAGGTAAGTCATGTTTTATTTGAATATTGTTGCTAAAATACTATTTTTGTATAATTTTATTTAAAAGACAGAATAATAAAGTACTGACAATGATTTCATGAAAATGAAATATAAACAACATATAGGTACTAATGAAAAGGTGCAGAGCTGCAGCAACCATTATAATTTTGTGAAAACAAAACAGTAGAATTTATCGGAAAAATAAGGGAAATATAGGAATTTATCCAAAATAAAAAGGGAAGTATAGACAAAAAAATACGTTTTCTGGAGCACGCAAAAACGAATCCGAATAAAATTGCACGGTTTGGATTTTTCCACTGAAACATATTTTCCTTACTATTAACTTTTCGACAAATCCGATTGCGGTAATCGAATTTATTTAATAAGATTTTCCAGAAATAGCAATTTAAAACAAAACAACCGAGTTTTCCAGGTCGCCGAATCAAGTCTTATCGGAAATAATCTCAAATAGAATATTAGTTATACAATATTTTTGTACACTGAAATATATATGCTTTACTACTAATTTTTCGGTAAATACGATTCCCTTAATCGTCTTTATATAAAAAGAATTTCGAGATCTCGCAATTTAAAAGAAAAAAAAAACCTTTCAACACTTTTTCTTATCGTTTATAATGTTTTTTAAGTAAGTTATTTTTTTCAAAGATAGTTTTATTTGCGATTTCGTGAGTGATTTTATTAAAGAGAAAAATAACATCAAACTAATCTATTTTAAGTAAGTCCAAACAAAATCATAAAAAACGCAACAAAGAATCATAAAATCGAATTTTCGTTTTTTAAAATCAGTCGCAACATAAGCATAAAAAATACAAAAAAAAAAAATAAATAATAAAAACTATAAATATTTGATGCTGTGTGTGGGCTATGAAAATAATATTTATTCGATGCATAAAATTATTAAGACATAAACTTTTCTAATTTTCTAGAATTTTATAAATACTTATAATAACACTAAGTTGCAAATTTTAAAAAATGTTAGAATCCCTAGTAAAAACAAAAAAAAAAAAAATTTTTCATGGAACGGCTTTCGAGATATTTTGAAAAAAACACCAAACAACATGTTTGGATACATTTTGCTTTAAACTAGTGTAATTATTAAAAGCGTAAATTAAATTGTTTATCAAAAATTTTCTAAGTGTACTTGAGTATATATTTTTAAGTGTAGCCTGTTGAAAATATAGAATAAATATTTTAATAAATTTTGTCTGTTTAAGCGGTCATGCAACTGTGGAAAGTAGAATAAACAATTGGCACCTGGACAAAGACATTAAATAGAATATCAGCGCATTTTGACATCTGCCTGCCTCTAGTAAACACAAATTTTCTACACACAAATCAAAGAAATACAAATTATATTTGAGATATAATTTTTACCATACATATATATACTTTTACTTTGTATAGACTACTTGTCAAACTAATGATCTCTTACGCTCTACGGCAACATGTCATCTCAAAAAAATGCTAGAAATACACCAAATTAAATGTATCTCAAGCCATATAAATTATAATAACAATAAACTAAAAGTCCAAACATCTGTTTTCACGCCACAAGAATTTCTGAGTGTGAGCAACTAAGAGAGCAAAACACAAACCGCAAAATGCTCTCCCAGTTGTTGTTGACATCGCGGCTAACAATGTTGTCTTGTATGCAATGTTCAATGAAAATGAGCGCGGCACAACAAAAGCCGCATCAACAACACTTACATATTCATATACGAATAGGTGCACACTTACGCACTTACTCACTCGCTCATTCTCACGTTCCTAGAGAGCACATCGATATTCAAGCATAACAATAAAAAGTAGCCGAGAGTGAGAAGCTGTCAACATTGTGCTGACACTTTTCCAAAATGATAACGACGCTAAATCGTATAAAGAGAGTATTGGGAAATTCAAAGAAAAACTAAAATCAACAACAACATCTATATATGGGTGATTCTCTTGCAACCCAAACGGATTTGAACAAAAAATATAGTATCGCCTTTTTAAATTTGTTTGTTAAGTTACTTGAAAGCAAATATAAATTTCTGTGTTTCAGGGTACTTTTTTTTTTTTTTTAATTGTATTTTATAATGAAAATAATCAAAAATACATTTTTTTTATAAATCGCAATTTTCAAAGTTTCGATCTCCAAACCAGCCAGATTAGCTGGAGATATTATAAAAATTTCAGGGTGCTGGATGCAAAATATATTTTTCTGAAAGTTAAACAAACTTATTAAAAAATTTAAAAAAAATGGGCTAATATTATAAAAGCTCATGTACTTAAAATACAATAGCTACGGATTTAAACGGAAACAATTTTCTCCGTACAATTTATTCATAAGGTTCCATGAGGATCAGAATTTTATAATCAAAATATTTGTTTGATTTGAAAAAGAATCGCCCATATATAGCAACAACAAAGTGTGACACAAAATTTGGCACAAAATAAAATGCAATACATTTTTGCAAATTTCGCAGTCGTTTTTAATTATTAAAATAATAAAAACTTGCAAAGAAAAACGAAAATTTCTTAATTTTTTAGTACAGTAGAAACTCGCTAAAAACGCATATTTTAAGCAAAACTATAGTAAGTATATTATTTAAAAAAAAAAATATTTGTACTTTAAAATTTTTATTGGTTTGACAAGAAATAACAGTTTTGTTAAAAATTCCTGAGATTTGATAACTTTATGATTAAAGATGATTCATTTTTTTTAGACCACAACATTGACTTGAACGAATGTTATTTGCTACTTATTTTAAAAAAGAGTTCCATGGTGACATTTTAATTGTAAGTCAAAAAGTTTTTCATTCTAGAAAAATTCTCGAACTTAAAGTTAGGTTTCTTTTAAAAAATTATCGCATCAAATGGATTTGTTCAAGAATACAAGTCATAAAAGAATACAAAAATAATTAATTTTCGAATATTTTTATTTTGTAAATTTTTTTTTTTATTTTTCTGTAAAACAATGCAAGATATTAATAAATAAATAGATAAATTATATATATTTTTTGTTTAAATTTGACATAATTCTTAAACAGTTTTTTGAAGGCAGAATAGGCACAAATGTGTGTGAAAAATTAATTTTCCATATTTTTTTATAATTTTCTAACAAAATATTTAAATTTGAAAATTTGTATTTTAGAAGGAAAATATAATATTTATGTTATTAAAAAATTTTTGTATATATTTTTGTTAGAAAATATTATTTTGTATATTTTTTTATTACTTTATTTAAGATTTAGTTTAAGTTTTCATATTAAAGTTCTTGATACTAGAACTAGTTCTTTAATTTTGGTAATTTTCAAGAATTCGCTTAAAATTCTAATTATTTAATTTTAAAAAACCAATTTTTTCAGAAAAATGCTCTTAAAAGGGTCTATCTGGATAAGGTAGTGGAAACTGCCCCCAGCGATTTTTGAAAACTAATGATGCAGTTCGTTGCCTAATGCAAAAAATAAAATTTTCTTACAATTTCAGTTTTTGAACTTAACGCGTTACGGCTTAATTGAAAAAAACGTGTTTTTCGTTTTTATTTAATTGTGACTAAACTACTGAATATTTTTGAACCAATTTTTTTTTTTTTCTGTTTAAAAAAAAATATGGCATATTTTTAAATATTTTCTTAAATATGTCAATCATATTTTTTTTAAAACATGTGTTTTTATACGTTCTTTATTTAATGCGAATATGAATCAAATCGATTTGGTGGACCAATGTTAAAAAAATATAAAAAAAAAATTGTTTAATGTTTTTTTAAAAAAAGTATGAAAAAATTTTTTTTTTATTTTTAATAGAATACAAACATCTTGTTTTTATGATGAAAAAAAAGGATTTATTTTGTAGGTAAATATAAAAATTTTGACATTGCTCAACAAACGATTTTTTAATTATTTGCATTAAATCATGCAATTTCAATAAAAATGTATGGAGTTACACTCAACACAAAAAATTAAACGAAATTAACCATTCGCAATAAAAGAAATTCTGAATTTTTTCATGTCTATGTTAAAAAAATCAAATTTTTAATAATTGTTTTAAGTATTATATTTTTTTATATATATTTTGTTTACATTTTTCAACTTAAATATATTTTCGAAAAGGTTAGTTCTGGAGGTTCTGTATAAAGAAAAATTATCAGGACTATTTTCAGTAAATTTTTGTGTAAAAAAATTGTAAAATATTAAAACATTTATTTATGGAAGAAAATATTATTTTTTTATTTTTATTTTTTTCTAATTTTTTGGTTCCTTGTACCATGAGATATATTTTTGAATCTATTTTGCTTTAGTAGTAATAAAATTTTCAATTTTGAAGAAAATTAAAAATTATGGATCTATTTTAGGCATTTCTTTTTTTCGTTCAATACTAACTATATAAATATAAATTTTTCCCTTTTTTGAGATAAATAAAAAAATAGCTTTTTATAAAAAAACTATATGTGTATCCACTCTTTAGGGTTTCTAATTCCAATTTTTGATTTTTCACTGTACGACTAAATAATTTGCGCCTAGCTCAGACCCAAATACATAATTTTTTTTATAAGTATTTTTATGCGAATTTTTGTTGTTTTTTTTGTTTTTGTTTAGTTTTTATTACGGAAAACTGATTTTGCCAGTTGCTGCGCTGTCAGCTCCCGTATCATCATCGTGATCGTGATGGTCATCGCCAACATGATCATCATGATGATGACCAGCGCCAATGCCTGGTCTCCATGGCGCTGTCAAGTCAATCGCCGCGATTCGTCGTCAACAGTGGCACTTGGACCTCGTCGCAGCGCGTTGTTTGCGCTCCTTACTCAAAGAAGACTCGTTGTCGGTCGTTGTCGTCTCCGGTCTACGGTCCGCGTCTCCATCTCCGGTCAACGTCAACGTCGTTGCGGTTTTTGTCGTGCTCAGCGTCCGCAACGTAGTCGTGGGCAGTGGCGTCCATGTCGCATCCACAGCTATATAGTATATAGTTTATAATGCATGATCGCTTATATACATATACATATATATATATATATGCATATGTTTTAATGCAGTTTTTTGGAAATCATGTCACTTGCAGAATTTCGTGCATTTCATTCGGTTTTGTGCTCTACGCGGAAATGCTAAGTGAAAATTCAACGAAAGAAATTTATGTGTGAAAATTATTCAAGCAGCCAACAACAACAACAAGTGAGAGTGAAATAATATGCTATAGTAAATATATTTTACTAAATGCCAGATAAAATAAATAATTATAATTTTGATTGATAGAAAGCAAGTGCCAAAACTATAAAGTTTTCAAGTGCTTTATAATTGTTTATACTATTAAATAATTAGTTTGAAATTTTAACAGATATTTGTGCTGTTGCAGCTACATAAGATTTGTATCTGTGTAAGTGAGAGTGCGCGTGAATTTTTGCGTCTTGTGTCAACTGAAAGATTTGACCTCGCACTTCACCCGTCAAGTGAATTAAGATGCTACACATAAATATAGTCGGAGCGACGGTCTGTCCACAATCATCTCGTGTCGTGTGTCGTGAATAAGTTTCACTTCGTTTTCGTCACCCGCCCGCAGCAATTTGTCAATAAAAACATTTTTCATCTAGTCAATGTTTTGTGCGTGAGTTTTTTACAAGTTCTGGAAAAGTTCAGTTGCACCCAAGAGTTCATTTGCATTGAAGTAAGTAAACAAAGTGTATCTTATTAGCTATATGATTGCCTTGAGCAACTTGTTTCTTTTTATACGTAATTTATTTTAAGTAAAAGTGGGAATTTCGCTGACTTGAGTACACTGAGAAAAATTCGCTACTTTACTAGATGTAGTAAAATAATAAAGCAAACTTTGTGAGAAGATTTATGAAAAACAACAGGAGATTTTTTTTGATTCAAGCTCTTGCATGAATGGAATAGTCTTTTCAGTGAATCTTTGAATCCAAAAGGAATGTGCTGCTTTTTTTTTACCTCTTTTACCTTGGTTTATTGCAAATTTTAAGCCCAATGAGTATAAAATTTATTTTTTTTAAATTTTTTGTGACTGTGTAATCTGCAGCCAAGATAGTGGAAGTAGTAAAGGGATAATATTTTGCAGAAGAAGAATTGACATTAAAAAAGAAATGATGTCGTATATCAGTACAACATTGATAAAAAATTTACCGAAATCATCACCGTGTGGCGCTCTCAGTCACCCGTTTTGATGTCTCTTTTTTTCTTAAATTGCCACATCTGTCATTTACATTCTATGAAATTTTCAGCTTGATAGCTTGATATTTTTAACAGTGACGTCGTATTGAGTACATCTGCGATTGTGCGTGTTTTCGATTTTTTGCAATTTGAAAAAAAATGACATCGTTTCCATGACCATTTGGCTACAAACGGAACGAATACCATTCAACAAACACCTTATTCACCTGATTTGGCTCCCCGCTATTTGTTCCTATGCGGTCGATTCAAGAAACCGCTCCGTGGAACGCCCGAGATAAGGTCATGGAAAAATCGAAAATGGCTCTGATGGCCATACCGCAAACCGATTATAAAAAATGTTTCGAGGATTGAGTCAAGCGCTGGCATAAGAAAAGAATGTTAATAACAGATTTACGAAAAAATACATCAAATAGGGTGACTGAGAGAGCCACCCGATGATGATTCCGGTAACTTTTTGATCAAGGTAGCATATCCCAGAAATCTGTATAACTCCATAAATTTATAATAAATCAAGATACCGTCTGAACTTTGCAATCTATGCGGCACAATTATTTAAGATATTCTAAATTCTAGGCAAAGTTGCAGAAATATAAGTTCTACACTATTTTAGCATATCATCTAGGTCAACGAAAAAAACTTTTTCCCAGATGAGTTAAGACCCAGTTTGATCTAAGAACCATACTGAATCCATAGGAAAGAAATGGGCAAGGTAATGAAAATTTTTTAAAGAAGAAATACAGATTCTTTGAAATTTGTAGAGGACGTGGAGACCGTATTCTTATTTTTTTTTCGCCTTTAAAGCATCTAAATAAAAATATGGATGCCTTATAATAATGGGTATAACCAGGGCCGTAGAGAGAAAATCCGGGCCCGAGGGAGAAAATGTACCAGCCCCTCTATAACACCTTTAGCTTGAATCACGACAGTACGACAGTAGTTACACCGGGCCCCTGAGAAAACTCCAAGCCCGGGGGGAATCCCTCCCCCCCTTCCCCACCCTCTCGTCGGGCCTGGGTATAAACTGGTTATGTTATACTTTTTACAATTTAAGAGCCGGTATGTCTTCACAAAACTTAAAGGAAGGTCGAAGTCATGGAATGTAGACCTTCCTGGTTTAAGCTCGTATATGCGTATTTTTTTTAGACTGTAGAAAATCTGGGCTGGCATCCATTTTTGTGATCGTATATGCGAATTTTTTTTTGCGTTTTGGTCCACACAATACTACATATAGCTCAAACATATTTTTCGAAGAGATTTTGTATTTTTGTTTTGTAAACACCTGTATTTATGGATACCAGGGCTGCAAAACTACATATATAAATATCAAGAGAATTTGCATTTTTAATTGCAAACAGCTTTCCCTAGAGAACTCAGCAAAGTACCCAACTTACTCATTTCTCTTAAGACCACTTGTTTTTGAATTTTGTTTTGAGTAAAAGATTTTCTCTCTCATAATTTAATTTCATGTTTGGACACTAGCGTATTCATGCATATTAGTTATTTATGAGGCGCATTAATTTATACATCTTTCCGCTACAAGCCACGTCCTATGCATTAATAGAACCAAAAATAGTCGACATTGAAATAATTTTAGCATAGAACACGCATAGAGATCCATCTATAAATATACTGCAACCAAAAACAAAATATATAAAAAGCGTTTTATTAATTAGTTTTTGGACAACTTGTGCGTACGACATCGATAGATACAAATAGTGTATACAGAGATGTGCATGATTTATTTTATAAAAAAAAAAAACATATCGGTGAAAATAAGTGAAGCGGACCACTTTCCCACCAAACTTATCCGATTTTGATGATATTTGATAAAGCTACTTGCCAATAGTAAGCACGTCAAATTATATTGCAATATTCCGATTATTTACTGAGTTATCGAACTAGTTTTTAGACTATTCTTTGACAAGCCATTTCTTCTAAACGATTAAAGATATTGACGCAAATTAAAAAAAAAAAAAAATTGTATTTGTTTTTAAGATTTTTAAATTTTTTGTCTTTTTTTTTATTAAATTTTAAAATTCAAAAGTGATCTCCCACTTTAAAAAAAAAGGGTTAATGTCATTTTCAAGTTGAAAAAAAAAAAAAATAAAAAGTGTGTAACTCTTAGAATTATAGAAGTTATGCTTATTTTTGTGATGGTACCTCGTATGTTCGCCATATTAAACAGTACCTCGAAAAATTACAAAAAAGCATAACTCCTCGGAATTGAAAGATAAAAGCTTTAAACATGACATGATTAATCGATTTGACATTTGAAGGTCAATTTTAATAGTAATAGTGAATATCATGACCAAAGGTTTTTGTTTATCAGTGCACTGTGGGCCCAGATTGTCATATTTTGGCCAAAAATCTGGCATTTCCATAATAATTTTTTTATATTAATGAAATTATACACACGTGTTCGTAAAGGATGGAACTATTTTTCTAGGAAGTTTGAGACCTCTCAGATTTTTTCAAGATATAGATAATCTGGACCAAAATTACAAAAAATGTAAAAAAAAAGTTTTGGCTTGTATTTCACTCGTTCGCTGCTACGGCCATAAAAAAGCATTTCACTTAGATTTTCGTTACAGTTTTTCGAACCTTTCTCATAAATAAACTTTTAACTTGTTTCCTATTCGTTGCTGCTTCAGTAGTTTTCACCGCTTCTACAAAAAAAAAAATGGTTTCACTATGATTGATACAGCTTTTCGAGCACCTGCCTTTCTTAATTAAGACACTTGTGGCTTGTATTTCATTCGCCCCCGCTTTGTCCGTTTTTTGACGTCACCAGTTACAAGTTACACTTTTATTTGTATTACAATTTTTCGTACCCCTGCATTGCCTCATAAAGAGACTTGTGGCTTGTATTGCATTCGGTTACTACTTCAGCCGTGTTCAGGCATTCGCACAAAAAATGTTTGTACTCTGATTTTCATAACAGTTTTTCGAACCTTTCCTTTCTTAAGTGTTTGCACTTCATTTGGTGCTTTGTCCGCAATGCGCGATTGTTACCTCTTAAGTGTTTCACTTTGATTTAAGCTACAGATTTTCAGACTAACTTCCTTGTCAATGAATTTTTATTTCAAAAATAACTTAAAAGCATTGTCTAGGCTACAAAATTTGTCACTGTTGGAGTCTGTTTATCGGAACTAATTACTTTCTCGATATATGGTCACATTAAGTTTAAAGTATTTTAAATACCCTCTGCTAAGAATTTATAATTTTGTATGAGTCAAAAATTTGTTTAATACAGAGAAAGAGATTTGGGGTTAAATAAAATATGTTTAGGGTGCCTAAAGAAGTCGATATAGATAAGTACCAAACTTTGGATATAGATTCTTTATTCATTGGAAAGAAGTTTATTTATTTTTTTCTAGATTGGAGTTTTCTGTTGTGTGGTATCTCGCCTATGGCGCCAATGCGGTCCACTTATGACAAGCCCCTATTGCCGACTAACAAAAGCAAACGCGATCTTTTCAGTTTTCAACATTAGTTTCAGTATCCGGGGTCGCACAGGAACTAAGATACTTATTTATTCATTATTTTCTTGTAACTTCATTATTCAATATGCGGTCTTCACTGCACTCAATCAAGTTCTCTCACTAACTGATGTAAGCCACTCACAGGCTTGACTCATGATCTGACAATAAGAAGGTCACGCAATGCGCAGGTCCGTTATTCGTGTCTCTCTCTATGTGTACAGTTATTGTTAGAAAAACTTTTTTGTTTTTTAAAATATCGTAACCAAATTTATGTCAGTTAAATTTAGTATAAACACAATAGTAGGTTTCGATTGAAACTTGCTGTTAAACTTATATTTTATTAATTATTATTTAATAAATTTACTTATTGTCTAATAAAGACAGATTGTAAATAAAATGTAATAAAAAAAAAAAAAAATTTAGTATAAGTCTTTACATTTGTGTGAAGTTTGATCAAAATTGGTCCACTAATTCACATAGCTACCATACAAAAAGTGAGCCCGATCCGCCATGATTTCTGTGCCACCTTGTAAAATTCTTTGCATCATGGGCTTGACTGCAGGAGCTATTGCAGTAGCTACTGCAGTCTAGCATGAGGCTGCGTCAAACCGCATTTCGCGCAGGTGCGAGCGAGACAAACACACAGTGCGTAAGATCAGTTACTGAAAGTGCTACTGACAAGCAACCCAGTAGGAATTATTGGAACAGTCGGCGCATTGAGGAATATAGTAACCAATTCATTTATGTAGGTAGATATTCTAACAAAATTGGGCATTTGGTAGTTTTTTAGACTTAACAAACAGTTCACCGAATTTACCCTAAGTCAGTTTACTATATCATAATGCCGTCTTATAGGATCGATAAGACGAAAAAAATGCTTTCAGGGCTTTTTTTTTTCTTGGCACATAAACCGATACGTATAAGGCTATGATCCAATATTGAGAACATAAAATTAATCGCTACACATTAAACATAATTTAGTGTGTGATAGGCTTTCAGGGCATATTTCGCTTCTTAGGAAGATATCATCATTAAATTAGGTAATCAAGAGGTTTTAAGAGTATCTACCTATCTATCTATCTATGAAATTTTCAGCTTGATAGCTTGATATTTGTGCCGAATTTGACCGAAATCAGTTCGTTTATTTATTTATTTGTTATGATGGTATAGCGTAGAGGTATCGCAAAGTCGCGCCCAATATATAAGATAAATAAATATAAGATTTCTTATTCTAATGCTTAAGTTAAGTAAGACATTGTCGTTTTTAGTAATTGTAAAATTCGAGGATATGAAAAAATTTTGATACATCAATACAGAAGTTTATTTCAATGCAGTTTTTGTTAAAAAAAAATTTCTCATATTAAAATAAAAGTTGAAAAGGATTCAGTTTTAAAAAATTTGTTATTTTATTCAGAGCAGTTTTGCATCAAGCCCCCTTTGACAAAAAAAAAAGAAAAACAATTTTTGACTTTGGACAGTTTGATGAGGTAATTGAATTTTGATGCATCTTCCATCTTTCCATGCCAACATAAATATTTCTTTGCCTTAACCGGCAATAAATCTCAAAGATTTGCCACACTTTCAACCGACTGATGTCCACTGTAGCAGCCACTAAATCGCCCGTCCAATTGGCTGCTGAAATGTTTGACGTGGGCGCCACACATGGTGCTAAAAATATTCCCAAACAAACATATTTCAGTTGACTCGCTGCTAATGATTAACTGACAAAAAAACCAGAAGAAGATTTCAAAGATCTTAAAAAACACAACTGGACAATAAATGAGCTAAAAATAAAAGATATTATATATTTATAGTACTACGTTTGTGCTGATTTAGTTTATATACGAAATGATTTAAGTGTTGTTTATATGTATGCTTAAAAAAATTTGACTTGACTTAATTTTTGGCTAATTTTTCGTAGACTTTTGTTTATTTTATGGCTAATTATGTTTGAATATTGGCGAATACTTATGTTACCAAATGTCCCAAAATATATTTCAGGCTATTAAATTTGAAATGGCCTTAAGGAAAAACAATTAAATTTAGCTCTGGACAAAATCCAATTAAAAAGGACACCCACACACACAAACATATTGGAAAAATTAAAGCAATTTGGTTGTCCATGTGCCGTTTGTTACATTTCGCATCGGTTTTGTCATTACGGTCAATAATTACCACAAGCATGTCAACCGAAATTATTGCCCAGATAGATTTTAGACCCAATGCGAGACCCAAACCCTAGTCCGTTTCTAAAACCAAACTTCGTCTAACGAAAGCTGCCACATATTGGGGTTTCCATGTGTCCGGCCATGTGTTGCAGTCAAACCTTAACCGCATGGCGCCCACTCTGCCGGAAATAATTACTCTGCTCTGCTTTCTTTGGACACTCGCCGGAGTCCCACTCTCTGAAAGTCTATTTCCAGCTCACTCACTCTCTCTCTCTACGCTTTCTACACATTTAATTTATATTATTTGAGCTTCCTTTTGTCTGCTTCCATTTGTCCTTGTTGTTGCTTTTGTTGTTATTGTTGTTGTTGTTGCAGTTGTTGGTCATTTGAGTTTACCTGTACGCCCTATTCAGAGGCTTTATTAGTAGTTGCCTTTTGCTGTTTTGACTTCTCGAACTTGATTGTCCTGCTCGTCCTTGTCCGGATTGTTGTTGTTGTTGTTGTTATTTAACCACTAAACTGTGTTTTGGCTTTTGTTGCATTTGAACCACATTTTCGTGGTTTCTACTGCTTCGATTTTATAGTTTGATTTCTCATAATATTATTGAAGCTTCCTCCGCCTCAAACCGCTAGAACTCTCCCTCTCCCTCTCTGTAGTCTAGCGTCTGTGCAATGGCATTAAAGTTTCTCTGGTTGTTTAATGTGGTTGCCTGCTTTGACCCCGGACTGTAATTTTCTTAGTGATGCGTGGTTAGCTGCAGGCTATAATAAGATTCTGTATTTAGTAGGTAGATATATAATATATAAATTAAAGTAGCTCTGCGCTTGGGGTTAATGCAATTTTAATCTTGCGAATAATTTAAACGTAGCAATTCGAACCTTTGAGCTTTGAGTCTTACTTATTGCAAAAATGTTCTTGAGGTTGCTACTGTTAGGAATATTGATTCGGATAACTTAAAAATTATTGGATGGAGCTGTTAATAAGTTAATAAATAAATTTATTACTTCAAAATTTGAATTTTTTTTGTTGAGTATTTCATGTTCCTACTAAAAAGCCAAGTAACAAAAATAAATAGCTGTTCAAAAGATGACCAGACTTCTAACAGCAATGAAGAGATCTGGCCAACTTTTTCCCATGCGGCATAAAATGATCTCTATACCAGGAACAGCAGTAGCTGGTTTGTTATGCACTGGCAGAACAAAAAAAAAAGTGATACAGTGGGTGCCCGACAATGTGTTATACCCCGTACCTTTTTTCTCGAAAAAACTTTAATTGCTGCATTGTTCCTCTAAGAATTCGAAACTTTTTTTTGGTGCAAAACGATATTTATACTTACAATTTCCATAAATTTTAACCGATTTTGAATCGAATGTTTAGTTAAAGAAGTTACTTGAAGTATATGGAGTAAGTTTCAATGGGAGAAAACATGGTAAGTCGATTGCGGGAGGTGGTTTCGTGTCTCCAGCTCTCCGAGATCTAGGCGTTCATACAGACGGACGGACGGACGGATATATCTCAATCGCTACCCGAGGTTATGATAAGCATTTTGGCATAGAGGACTTTGGGTCTGCCACGCCTCCTTCAGTTCGTTACATACATTGCAGAAATCTAGTATACCCTTTGTATCTATGGGAACAAGGTGTAAAAATATTTCAATGCCAAAAAATCTTCTAGGCAATAAAAGGGTTACGACGGATGGTCCAAAAATTCAAAGGTAACGAAATGCGCTGATGCGTTATTTTTGTCTCGCTGAAAATGAGCGCGCTGGTTCAATTTTTGTATGGTAGCTATATGAAATAGGGGACCGATATTGTTCAAACTATAAAAAATACGAAATGCATAAAAATACATGCTAGGCATTTTTTTTTTAAATTTTTGCTGTTTTACTTTACACTTAAGATTCTTGTGAAGTTTGATCAAAATTAGTGCACTATTTTATATAGTTACCATAAAAAATTGAACCAGTTTTCTGCGCGGCCGAACTCGTGCGCTTCGTTGCGTCACCTTGTAAAATTCATTGCATCATGGATACGACGTCTAGCTCAAGTGATTGCATGTACTTTCCTGATAGATTTTAAGTGTTATTATGCTAAAATTTTTGGTTACTCCCAAAATTTTTTTTATATGTCATTAATTTGTCCTAGATAAATTATTTGTTTGCTAGAAAGCAAACTTCATAATCTAAAATAAATCTATACTTGGACTTTTTTTTAGTTTTCGTTATACAAATCATATATATTCTTTTTTTCTGTATTTTTTGTATTTTTTTTTTTCACATTCATATTATGTATTTTTTTTTATACAAAATTCATGTTAGAAAAAAGTTTCTCTTCCTGGTATAATCAGCTGTATGTACAATCAAATGTGTCATTAATTTTTTACTGATAAAATTATTTGTTTGCATCCTAGAATAGAATGCATATTAAATAATCTAAAAACAAAAAAATATTTAACTAGAACTCTTCTTAGTTTTCGGTATACAAATCATAGATATTGTATTATTACTTTTTTTTTTGGTATTTTTACACATTTGCATTATACAATATATTTTTTTATACAAAATTCATGTAAGAAAAATAAAATTCTCTCCCTGGTATAATCTGCTAAAAATTCATATTAAGAATTATCTTGAAGTTAAAGCTATGCTGATATAATAATACTAATGATAATAATATATGAGCGAAAATAAGTGGAGCTGATCACTTTTTAAATCGATCTGTACGATTTGATGATTTTTACGTATGCAACAAAGGTACATACTAGCAAATATTCACATTTTTTTTCGAAATTCCGATTATTTATCGAGCTATCGATAACTGGTCATTTAGTTAGACTTTTCATGAAGAAGACAATAAAATTATTTCGTAATCGAATAAAGACAACAGAAATTTTTTTTTTAAAGATAAAATTTGGATTAAAAAAAAACAAAATTGGTATTTTTTAAACAAAATTGGTATTTTTTAAACAAAATTTTATTTTTAAAGAAACATTTTATTTATAAAAAAAAAATTGTATTTTTAAAAAAAAAATTAATTTAAAAAAAAAATTGTATATTTTTTAATTTTTTAAATTAATTTTTCATCAATTGTTTTTTTTTTTAATTTTAAAATTTAGAAGCTATCCCAACTTTGCTCAAAAATAAGAGTGATCACATTTTATGCACGTTAATCTGCTTAATTTATAAATCTTTTAACTTTTTTTTTCCCCATCATAATAATTAAGGTTTTTTTGATTGCCATTGTTTTCCTTATCATTCAATTTTCGAGTCAAACTCCTTTATATATGTTTTATTCTCTTATTCTTATAATATCTAAACTCTGAATTAATATGTTAAGCTAGCTTTAAGCAATATTTTTATATTATTTCGGCAAATAAAGCAAATTGTAAATAAATAAATAACACTGCAATAAGAAAAAAATATCATATCCATTTCCGGTTTCAGTATTTGCTACTGACATAATCTTGTAAATCACCTGCACAAATATAAGAGAATTCCTTATATTTGGACGCAATTCATAATCCTTCTTTCAAGAGATTGTTCTTTCAGCTATACAAAATTTTAAATTATATAATTTTACTTCTACCGGAATTAACTCTTAACAGGCTCTGACATTTTTAAAATTCTTAAATTTTGTTTGAAAAACTTTTTATTTCCGAGCAATTCGAATTTTTTATTTCAATACTAACATATATCATGTTGTGCTTGCTATAAACACAAGGAAATTGAATTTTCCACTTACAGAGGAAATGCATTCAAGCGCCTTAATGAAAAGTTTTTCTTTATTTCCCCATTTTTCTTATGTCCTTTGCCTTCTTTTCGGTCTTTGGAAATGCCAAACGCAGTTCACTTTCTGGCTTTTACACAGCTACTGCGTATAAATTATTAAATTTTCCGCTTAACTAACATACGTCGGCACACATACACTATACGGTATATACTATTTACCAATACATCTGCACTCGTAGCACATAAAGTTAAGCGTACCTCGGTACCGTTAGCCCCCGCCATATAAGCAAACTGTAACAATTGCTCAAATCCAATTTAGTATTGATCGCTGCGCAGCAAATGAAAAGCAGGACACCCAAGCACTAGAAAAATCGAAATGTGGTTCCAGACTGAGGGAAAGCGGAAAAGCGCAGAGGAAAAATAAAGCAAGAAAGAAAAAAAAAAGGGTTACAAGTTACGACCAGTGTTGTACAATGAATGGCGGCTACTGGTAACACAGATACTACTATGTGAGTGTGAGTGTGTATCTGTGTGTGTGTGTGTGTGTGGCCAGTCAATATACCATTGTGATTTGTGTGTATGTGTTTGTAAGCGTCGTGGCTCACCTGGTGGCTGACCTAGTGGTACATAAAACTGTGAGTGGAGCATATCAGTCAGACGTGCAGACGGACAGACGGCGTCAATGGAAACTAACACATGTGTCAAAGTTAAAGTGCCAAAGATTATTCGATTGATTTTGGAGTTAAGATGAAAAGTTTTATGATGCTGGTGATGCATAGATGAAGCATAGAGAGTTGGCAGAGCAGCGAGTGAGTACATCTTTATGGAGTCTTTGCAACTGTAATGTGAAGATAAGATAAACTTAAAGCCATATAACATTTATTTCATAACAAAGCGAGCTACTGTTTGTTTAAGATTACCTTTATTGGCTGACAAGTGGAGTATCTATTTTTGGATTGGTTTCAGTGAAAAAATTAATAAGGTTATTATACAAAAAATGCATTAATTAAGTTCGTATAGATTAATTAACAGATAAGATCTGCAAAGATAAGCATTATAAATATAAACAAATATTAGGCTGGTAAAACGTTAATATTTGGACTAGTAGATGAACCGATAAAACAAAGCCTATCGAGGAAAAAGTTACGATTAATTTCTACGATAATTACGTTTTTATGCAGAACTGCCCTAAGGCCCAAATCTCGTAATATTGTAACGATCCCTTCAGTATAGAAATGGGTATGTGAAAGAAAGCCTTAATAAAAAAGAAACAAATCTGAAAAGTTATGGAGCTCGCTAAAAGTAGTTTTTGTTAAACTTTTTGGTTCTTATGCTTCATCGACATTATTGTTTTTTTTTGGGGCTATCAAAATTAAAAAATTATAAATAATTACATAGTAAATACCAAAACTTTCAGGATTCTTTCCAAATCTGAATTTAAATTGAGCATTTTTGACTTTGTAAAGAAATTTTTATTGGGATCGTAACTCTTAAATTTAAAAAAAAAAATTGTGAAGTAATTTTGTTTTCATAAAAAATAAAAACTAGCTTTTATTTTTTGAGCTAAAAACAAAAATTTTGTTGTAAACGTCAGAAAGACATTTTTATTTTAAAATCGAGAAATTATTTTTTTTTTTTAATTTTGTATGTTACAAATTATTCTGCAAATTTTATTTTTTTTTAATTTAATTTAATTTTCTTTTCTTAATTTAAAATTTAATCATTTAATTTTAATTAGCAAGAAAATTAAGTTTTTGTTTTAATAATTGAAAATAAATTTAAATATCTTTGCACTACAATGCGTGGCGCGTTCAATACCTTTCCATTGATCTTCTTCTATCACACAAAATAAAATTTTTATTTAAATATCTTAGTAAAACTGTTTGTGAAAAAGCTACATTACAAAAATATTTAAAAAAATTTATTCTTACCATTATATTATTTAATTTTCAGTGTTTAAAACAAAAAATGTGTAATAATTCTTATTTTCAATTTCTAAAATAAAAATTGACCAATATCTAAAATTTTCAAGTCTTATTATAAAAATTTAAAATGTCGATTTATTTCACGATTTTTAAATAAAAATTTGTATTTAGCAATTATAAAATTTTTTTTTAGGTTAAAAATGAAATAATTTTTTAGTTTTGACTTAAAAAAAAAAATAAGCCTTGCTCCGGTAAATGAATAATTATTGTTCCTTTTAACTTTTGCGTGCTGGCAATTCCACATTTTTTGCTGTCGATATCTGTCCATTTTCCCCTTACTCTTTATTCGATTGAAATTAAACACGTCTATGTATGATATTCTTATTACAAGCGATATTTGAAATTTAAATAAAATTTTAAATATTCAAAGAATTATTTCGGCACATTTGAACCTATTTGCCCAATTCGATTTGGTTTCACTTTCAACAAATCGGATTCAGCATAAAAAATTCGTTTTGATGGGTTGGTTTCAAAACGAATTCGAATAAAATATTCAGATTCGTTTTCAGAAGCACGGCGGGATAATAATTATTTCATTATTTTTATTATTTTTTATATTATCGATAGCCATTGATAGCGTAGTGGTAGCGTACTCGCTTTGTAACCCGATCGGTGATTCGATAATCCGCAGGGGCACTGCATAAAGATGCTATTTGCACAAGAAAATCTCTATTAGTTCAAGACACCGTCGTTCGGATTCAGCTATAATCTGTAGATCCCTGTTCTCTTCAAAAAGTTATTAATAGAGATTCCCATGCTACACCTAGGGGCGACTGACAAAATAGTCAAATCAGGGAATTATTATATTATATAAAAATTATTATTCCTGTTCTTAACGACAATAGTAATATTCTTCGTTTGAAAAATTGAATTCCCATTTTTATAGAAAATTTCATGTTATCGTCGTCCCCGTCATCATTTATTTCTCTTTAGTGGATGGCGCAAGAGCGTTTTTATATACTTTCAATATAATTAAAGGTAATATATACAAAAAAGTTATGTTAGTTACTCCATTTATAAGCCAAGAACGGCTGGACCGATTTTTATGATCATTGATTTTTCCAAGACTCGGAAAAAGCAACGACTGTGGGGTCTAGTAATATTTTATACACCAAAATTTAAAAAGACAGGACATAGATAGATAGATCAAGATCTTAGGTATTTATTATTTCTCAGGGTATACGTTAAGGTAAGAAGTATATAAACTTTGTGCAAATGTGCGTTACATAGAGAAGAAACCCCGAAGAAAACCCAAAGTATTCCATAAAAAAAATTTCAAAAGAAATTGATACAGACATGTTCGTCCGTCTGTCTCTTACTCAGTAGGAAAGCCTAAATCCTGGAGATCAGAAGAGCTTTTAAACTTAAAAACAAACAAAAAAAGTGGATCTGGCTGGACATGTCATGTATATGTCCAGCCAGACCTACCTTTTTTTCCATCATCAAATAATTTTCATTGATGAGTCCCAAGAGCTTTATAAAAATCTAATGAAATATTACCAAAAATAATATCCTAGAGTATATAGTGTATTTTATGTTTATTACAAATAAAGTGCCTTTTCCACTTAATTTTAATTTATATCAATTTATTATTAAAACGCTTTTTTTTGTGGAAGACTACGAAGAAAAGCTATATACCATATAATTATTTATTTATGTGTCCAAGCCAAGAGAGAGAGAGAGAGTGTGAGAGAGCGTAAGAGAGCGTTGCATATGTAAAATGACACACATTTACCTCTAAATAGTCGCGCATTATAATTTGATGGCCCAATGACAAATATAAATACAAATCCATTCCAGCGGTTGACCAAACCACTATATACTTCCTAAGACTATATACCATACCATATACATACATATATCATTCATGTGGTAACCCTTGTGTTTTGGCCCTGCGCCGGACGGCTGTCCGGTCACACGAGCCCCTTACACGCACCCACGTCCATCGTACCTTTGAAAACCTAAAAAATAACACCCAACCAACAACACCTACAACTTCCGTACAGGCACTTCAAATTCATCGATACTTTGGTTATGCGGCTTGTATATTGGTCTTTTTTTTCCAACCCCAACTACGCTCGTACCGCCGCCCTTAGACCCCGCTACCGCACTAAACACATACTCGGACAAGTGCTGGCATTTGTATTTATTGTACTATTGACGGCCTGACCGTATAGACGAATGAATACATATATATATATATATATATATAGATATATACGGACGGACTAGCGCCTTTGGTTCCAGCACATATAGTGCACTCAGCTCCGGCATTGTATCTATGAGTTCAGTTCATATTTATGACCATTATAGTGCGGATATATCGAGCGCTCGCGCATATACGACTTGCCATGGATTTACAATTGTTTGGAAATTATTTTCCGAGCTGCGCGTTTCGTCATGTTGTCGACAAATGATAAGAAGTTGTACCAAAAAAAAAAAAAACAGCAACAAAACACTAAAATTTCTGTTGCAAATGCTTTTGTATCTATAAGATACATGTGTGTTTATGTTTGTGAGTTGCGCTAGTTGTGCTGAAGTTTGGCCATGGAGACTGCGACATGAGCATTAAAGTTTTGTTGTCAAGTTGGGCTTAACTTTCGCTTAGCTTATCTGTGCCATAGCTCGTGTAAATACAAAAGATACATACTATAACAAAAACAAAAAAAAAAAAAAAAAAAAAACATTGAAAGTAAGTAAAGTTTTTATTGCACGTATAAAGATAAACAAAAGCGACAAGTTTGCTTAAAATATCGAAAAAGAATTTCAGGTTAAATGAAATCCACTTGTTTAGGTGGGTATTAAGAGCGGGGGCTGCGATTGCGGGTGAATTGATATCAGAAAGTTATTACAACTTAAGAGTTGCATGTGAATTAATATCAGTAAGAAATCATTTTTTTAATGTAAAATTTAAAAGTAAACAAGATACCAATTTTACTCATATGAGAAAAGAGGAATACTTTGCAGGTTAATCGATTTTTTTTTAAACTAGATTTTTAAAAATAAGCCAAAAGCCAGAAGCTTGAAGCTTGCTGTCCACAGTGACGTCACACGGAAATTTTTAAGGGGTGCATAGTTTTAAATTTAAAAGTTATTTGTTTTTAATAAATTTTAACGTATCACTTGATTGTCAATAAAAATATATAAATAAAAAAAAAGGTTTTTTTTTAAGAAAATATTGCCGCGTGTTGTACAGTATGAAATATAGATATATAGATATATAGATATGAAATACATATAATTAGAAAACATGTATTCAAATGTGTCCAAAATTTTAATGCTCCGTTTGGAACATGTGTCCAGACAGACCATTTAAATTTTTTTAAATTGTATTTTTAACATATTTCTGATTAAGCAATCATCTTGAAATTTTCTGACTTTTCCTAAATATTTATTTACTCTTATTTTCAAAAATAAAATTGAAGATCCTTCCATTACGAGGATGGCTATAAGCATGTTTTTTTTAAATATATTTAGGTTATCGGAACATGTGCCAAACAGAGGGTTAACTGTGGATTGATTAGCAAAATAGTTACCTCCATCAAATTTTTGTGGGAGCAGCTGGCCCCTGCTGCAACATCCTTGGTTGCATCCATACAAAAAAGTCAAATAAAACAAACTTTGCTTTAGGAAAATGTCATCCTAGAAAAGTTACTAAAAATACAATACATACTATTTATGTATTAGTTTTTATTTTGAATATTTTTATGAAGAATAGATTAGAAATAATTTTATATGATTATATGATATTTAGTGACTTAACTAATGTTCAAATAAAAAAATTAAAATCATTAAAAAAGTTTTTTGTATTTTTAAAAAAATGTTTTTATTGTATTTCCAATTTAAAAAAAACCTTTATGACAAAGAGATCGGTTTTGAGCAGTGGTCGGCATAAAATACGCTCATATTTTAGCTTCCTTTTGTGAGAGTGGCGCAGTGACGTCACAACGCTTCGGCACAGGCATGGCGTGTATGTGTGCTGTACGTGTGTCGACGTCGTTGCCGCCACTAATCCCTATATACGTGAGATAGGGCCTTGGTTTAGACTTAAATCACAATCTTATATTTACAAAGAAGTGCATGTTCTGTTGATCTTAACAATGGTTAACAGAACTTGGATTCAAGGATAGGATACCTTAGGATACTGATGGGCTTACATAGATGACAGACACTGTAGACTCAGGAAATAACCAAGTTATATTGGCATCGTCAATTTAAGCTTATGAAGGTTTTGTGAAGTTGAGAAGCAGACCTCCCAACTCATACTAACAGAATATGGCGCACTAGCCAGAAGAAGGATATCCCGCCTTGGCGATCATAGTATCTCAATGCACGACTGTCACCTGAACTATCCCAAATAATTAAGTTTATATCCGAAATCGGTTTGGCTGAGGAGTTCAAGGGCAAGTAGGGAGCAAAATAGATCCATCGGGTCGCAGAGCAGCTTTTCCAAGCTATATTACTTATACGTTTCCGAACATACTGAATTTCTTAGAATTTTGAAGGAAGGAATATAAACTAGAAGAGACAGATCGAAAATCAGCTTAATCTGTGATCACTTTTTTCTCAACGTTAAGTGCTCTAAGCTTCTACGCGAGAGGGCCTACAGCGAAAATAAGCCCAGATTCGTGTTAGTCGCGTCGAAACCTGTATTCAGTGCAAATATAAAGCCAATCGGACAAGTTTTATTTTCTAAACTTTAAATGGCCATAGCTTAGGAGTTTAGGAACGAGAAGAGAGATAGAGCGAAAATAAGCTTAAAATGTGATCATTTTTTTCGAACTTTAAATGCGCATAGCTTTTAAGCGAGAAGGTGAGCTTGAAATTTATAGATGATTTGCTCAAAATTTTTAAGATTCTAAGTGTATCAAAAATGTTCCCTACGTGATTTTTGATGCCTTGATGGATTTTTGTTAAAAGAAGGTATCTATCCCATTTAATGCTAGCTTTCAATGATATTATTTAATTACGAAGGATACATGTTATTGCCAAGTCCGGTTAGAATATTTCTTTATATTCTTCTTTTACTTTATAGGGCTTAATTTAATTATTCAGGCAAGAAATAAGACTTTAATAAAAATACTCTGCTTGGAGTTATGTACTAGCGACATATCATATTTGGTATGTAGACTTATGTGAGTCTAATAAACACAAAAAGGACGCCTTTTTTCAGAAAACCAAACACACTGATGCAAAATAATTTTGTTTTTATTGGGAAAATTATTAAAAAATAATATGTACCAAAATATACTTTAAGTTGAAGTACTCACAAAAAAAAAATAGTATAGGAAAAAATTGTGCAGCAGCTTATAAGCTATAAATTCCCAAAAGGAATTCCCTACTTATCAATATCAACTAGAGAATCTTTGCACTCATCATCCCATCAGATAAAACAAAACAGTTCATCAAATCCATTAAAGAGTTAACTAAATTTTGACTCTTGACTTTTGGTCTAGGTGTTTGACAGTAGCTGCTCCAGTAAAGTCATGTTATATCAGGCAACAATCTCAATTGTTTGCTTATAGTCTATGTATATACAAAACAAACCGCAACTGCGTTTACATTATGTATCTATGAAATTTTACCTGTACTTAAGTCAAAGTAGAAATCCAGCGGCATAGCTGACAACAATCAACGAACAATTACGCGATAAGCGCGAGTTTTTATGCGCTTATCAGTGCCTGAGATAACACAGACACGCACAGACATGCACAATGTATCTTATCTTTTGTGTAGTATAGGTGGCAAGCCAAAAGATACTTTTGTGCCGTACTGAATGAGTCTAAATTAGTACAATGAAACTACAAATGTGTGTGTGAGTGTGTATGCGATAATTATGAAATCAATTTTGGGCCTGTTAGTTGCGTTTGGTTGGTTTTGTCGAGCGGTCGTCCCCGGGGAATACACTAGAAAAGTTACTGTAACAAGCGCGCTTTTTATGTGTGTGTAAAGTGTAACATTGTATCTATTGAAAAGTATCTAAAGCTTGTGCTTAGTTATTGTGATGCAAATTAACTTATGCTAGCAGCCAAAAATTTCAGCATAAAAAACACAAGAAAATAAGTGCATACAATTTGAGATACAAATGTATCTGTCAGTTTTTTTTGGAGTAATTTGTAGTAAAATGTGAGTATAAGTTGTAAGTTAGTCAAAAAAATGTCTTAGAAAAGCTACACTGCTCTGTATCTAGGCTAATAATATTTGTTTTAAGTCTAGTTACAGCTTGGATATATACAAAAGCAGAAACCTGCTTGAAAATTTCCCAACAAGACTTGTTTGAAAAAAAAAAAACTTAGATATACCAAGCACTACCATATGGAACCATACGTTTGTCAGATAAGATAAGAGCCGCGGTTCAACAAGTGAATGACTGGGTAGTTGGTATTTTAGTTTGTGGGCTACCTCTTGGCGGTGACGGGTTTTGATAAGTGCACATGTATCAAGCAGCTTGGGCTTGAGTGCAATGCACTCAGCGAAATCAAAAAAGATACACTTGTTAATAGCTCTAACTTATTGCGAATTTGGTTTAATTCTGCAATATTGTAAAGCTAAGCAAAATCAATAGCCAAACAATAGCCAAGATACACATATTAGTAGCCTGTCGTCGGCAGCATTGACACTGTCAACAATGTGGGTCACTTAGATACAAATTCAGATACACACACACAGATACTCATTTTCTAGTCTTTGTGCAAAAGAAGTTGCTTTCCTTTATATACGCATGTATTCAGTTTTGATTATCTACAACATACAAAGGCCAACAAAAAGAAAGAAAACAAAAAAAAAAAGTGAGGAAAACTTGGTTGTCCAATGCACAATATTGTCACTAAAGTTAATTAAAAAACAGCCGGAGGCACAAAATATTTACAAATACACTCAACGGCAATCACATACACTCACACCCACACTTACATGATTGTGTGCATCCTAATTGTGGCAAAGGCAAAAACACACCAGAGAGAAAAGTTGACTTTGTTGTGGCGAAGTCTGTGTACTCTCTATTTAATCCTTATTATTTAGTCAAATTAAGAAAAAATATTATTTTTATAAATATAAAAAAATTATTTTTTTTAAATTACATTAAATATAGTCAACTCTGGTCCAAATCTTGGCAGAAATGTTATGTTTTAGATGAAAAGCAAAGAAATTAGTTAAATACATAGAGTTAATTATTGAAATATATTGAATTTCAATTTATGACTTTAAAACTACATCTTAATATAAATTTAAATATAAAATTATTTAGAATTTTGTACGTATTCAAAAATTTTTTTCATTATGCCACGTGCTGTTTAACAAACGATCCATGAATATTTGAATTTGAAATATTTGTCGAAAAAAATTTTATATAGATAGATGGACTCGAAATATTTATTATGACAGCCAGAGGGCCTACGTTGCTCTGGCTACAAACTTTTTTATAACTTAGAATTAACTTCTACTTTATAATTATATAAATAAATAAAAAAATAAATAGATTTTTTATGAGTCGAATAGTCGCAATGGAACTTCTATAGAATAGAAACACTCTAAATCGATTAAGCTTATTTAAAAAATGAAAAAAAAAAATAAAAATAAAATATATTAAAATTTTCCAAGTTTGCGCTCATTCAAGACATTTTAAAAAAAAATCGAGTTGACCGGCACAATCCGATCTATTTATATATGTTTGAAATTAATTCCGTTTTAAGCATGTTAAAAATTTAAGATTTTTAAGAAGTTATGATGCAGATTTAATTATTGGTAAAATAATTTCTTAAGCTTCTGCTTAATTTTGTTCATTTTCTGGGTAAGAGCTAAACAGATACGATTCTATTTAAAATTAAATCATTTAATGCAAGTAATTCAAAAATCTTTGTTGAGCAATGTTAACTTTTCAATATTAATAGAGTTTAATATAAATTCTGAATATGTATTATATTTATATAAATTCAAGTCAATTTATTCACTTAATCTTAAACATTACGAAGTACAACTGCAGCGTGATATTTCAAACCTAAAAATTTCAGACTTAAGTGTCTTTTCTACTTAGTTACCTATTAAATTACAAATTTATTTTATTTGTCTTTGAAAAAAAATTCATATAATTTAAAAAAAAAAAAAACAAAAAAGAAAAAATTTGTGCTTATAAACAAAAACAAATTTATATTGAAAAAAATGTTAGTTTTTAGAGTTAAGGCACTGTTGTCAACACAATTCAAAACACTTTTAAAACTTTAAATATTCCAAAAATTATGAAATTCTGCGACGTACAACGAGCAGCAGCAACGACAATATCAAATGCAAAAACCAAGACCAGATAAATAAAGTTGACTCCGCTGTCGATGTTAGCAGAGCGTTAGCATTAGCTTGTGTACCAGCTAGTATTTTTGCTTACTTCTCTCTCACTTTTTTTACTCTCATAAAATTTACGCTCTCAATTACTCTACCTTGTTCATGTTGTTCTACCATGGCCAAACGCTTAGGCCCATCGTGCCTCTCTATCACTTGTTCCGCGCTCTCGCTTACACGCACAGGCTCAAACGGAACGTGACACTTTTGCGGTTCTGCCATTGTACATCGTTTTAATAGACGTTATCACGTCAAAAGTCTTGTTAAAAACTTAGATTAAAAATAATTTAAAAATATAAAATAAAAAGTGAAAAATATTTTTTTATTTTAAACTAATTTCACATTTTTAACTGCATCATCACTGTTTAAAAATTGTTCTGGGTCGTGAAAAATTATAAAAATCATTTTAGACAGATTTGTGCCTAGCTTATTCGGTTTTAGGGTCCTGGGGTTCTGGAAGACTAAAGAATTTTATATAAAATTTAAGACGTTGTTTAAGGTTGTGTTTATAGTACTCACTCAATTATCATACTGAGAAAAAATTTGTAACCGTCAAGAAAAATTTTCTAATTCTAGCTCTTTAACTTTAAACAGATAAAAACAAACAAAAATATCTCTTTTTTTGATTATCGAATTTGCAATACACTATACCACCATACGAATTGAAGAAATTATCTACGAAAAAATATTCACATGTTTACAAATTACCTTAAAATTTTATGGGTTGCACTTGACTTACTCAGGCATTTAAGGATTAGCCTTAAAATTCGCTAATCGTGCAAGACGAATGAAAATTAAATTGTTTAAACTAAAAAGGCATATGGGCTGCCATCAGGAAAAATATCGGGTTGAGACTTTCTCACTCTAGAACGAAAAATTTTATTTTTATCAATGCATGAAGTGCATGCAACTGAACTCGTCTCTCTAAAATCACTTATTTTTGGTGAATTTAAGAAAAAAATATCGTATCAAAGAAAAATGTAAAAATTTTAAATTGCTAACTTTTCCAATGTTTTCCAAATTTTTTCAATAGATTTATTGTAAAATATTTGCTTTTATTTATTTTTTAAAGCGAACTTTTTGTCAAACCTAATATAAATCGTGTCAGTATTAATTATGTATACCCTTTAAAGGAAGCTGTTGGAAAGCAAAGGCTGCCCTTAGTTGTTGTTGTTGTGTGTTGTCGCTGCTGTTGCGTTAGTATTGTTGCCGCGTGTGTAAACAAAGGCAAATAAATAGAAAAGAGATACTCAATAATCAATAGATAAATAAAATTACAAGGTGACAGCGCGAGTGCCAACAACAAGGATGATACAGCAGCTGCTGCTCTCGGGTTTTTTTCTACTCTGCCCTCTATTGTGTGGGTATGTGTGTGTGTGTGTGTATCTGTGTGTGTCAGTGGGTGGCTTAGTTGCGCTAGGATATCGTTTAACAGTGGGTGCCATAATATTAAAGCTGCAGGAGCAAAAGCAGCAGCGGCAGCAACAGCGATAACTGCTCATAATATAGCAAGAACAACAAAACCAAAAAAAAAAAATATCATGGGGATAGCCGACAGTTGGATACCCTGCAGTCAGTTTAACATGGAATAGATATTATTTGCGGCATATATTTTGTTAAGATGCGTAGAGGACGGAAGAAGATTTCAAAGAAAGTTCGTTACGAAAGTGGGAAAAATTTGTTGAGAAAAGGTCAACGATTATTTGTTTATAAGGCTCACTTACACACTTTCTTTTTTTTATTGATAATTAAATTTAATTAATTTTTGCTATTTTTGATATAAAATTTTAACAAGAGATGCTAGTTTCTAGCTCCAAATAATATAAGCAAAAAATAAAAATATTTATATTATTAATTATATAAACTATATAAAATTTCGAGGATTTATGGATTTATTTCATATTTATTTTTTATTTTTTTTTTAACTATTACAAGTTATTGGGTACTATCGAGACAGTCTCAAAAAAATAATGTCTTCCTCAATTTGCGGAGATCGCTGCTAAATTACAAATGAAAACAATTTTTTTTAATATTAAAAAAAAATAAAAAATTTCAGCAACATTTTTTTTGTTCAAAGAAAAGACTATTCATTCTTCGATACATCGGCGAGTAATCGGAATTCTGAAAAAAAATATTTTTATATTGGCTAGTACTTCATATAAGTAAAGATCCTCAAAATTGAAGAGATCTATTGTAAAAGGGGTGACTCATTGCATCGTATATTGTTCTTGGGAAAAATCCACGTTAGATATCGATAAATTTTAAAAATTTCTCCTGTGGATAGTCTATCACTCAAAGTCTACCCAAGACCCACATTTTGGCATAAAAAACTCACGTTCCGCCTTTTCACCCTCTGCTTGTCACACACATTCCACAAATCCATAATACCCTTGAATCCTATGGCTACAGGGTATCAAAACGTTGACAGCGACGCCAACACCAACGACAACATCAACGACAGCATCGTTTGATGGCCAGGATAAGCAGCAGCACAAGCAGCAGCTGCCCCAGCCCCGGCACAGGGATCTGACTTTGACTGTGGCTGCCACGTTTGGGTGCAACAAGCGTTTGAATGGTGCGCCAGTTACACGCGTCACGCCAGACCAAGCGTACCCCGAGGAGAAACCAACGCGGAGGAGGCGCCATCTAGCGAGTGGGGCACGAAAAAAGAAAAGCGTTGTATAAACACAACCTGACGACAACGAAAATAGAAAGCAAAAATAAAAAATAAAAAAATAGCGCGAAAATATGCGAGCTTGGCAATTTATTAAAAAATAATAGAAAAGCGCGGAATTTTCGTGTGATTATCTTTGAGATACGATACGATACGAGGAGTGCAAGCAAGATGCAGTGCAGCAAGTGCAAGGAGCGGGTGTGAAAATGATTTAAAGCTTAAAGCGAGCTTGTGAGCATGTACTGTGCATATTGCGTATACGACGCATAGTGCTATGAGTTTACGGCCGGCAGCAAACATAACATAATAAGGGTAATCGCTTTTGGTGGACATACACTGGAAAATAAATAGGGTGTACAAATTTGAGAACAAAGTACTTCATAAGATTCATTTGTGGAAAAAGTGCAAGTAGCGGATATCTTAATCCAAGTTGCATATTGCTCCTGGTCCTGGTTATCATCGATATCTTAGTGCGAATATCCTCTAAGGGTTCTAAGTCTATTACCACGTAAGCCACTAATAATGCTTATCCAATCCCGTCCGTATGTCAGGATGGAGATTACTATCGTATTTGATTTAGTTTTAATGACGACTGATGATAGTGTTTTAGTTTCTTCCGGACTTTGGACAAGAATAATTACTCTTTATGGACGAGTGGGTCACCAATTGCATAGATCCCTGTCTTAAAGGCAAAGATCTATAAATTAAAGAACAAATAAATTTAATTTAAGTTTCTTCAATAATATTTATAAGTTGTAATGCGAACAGCATAGATCTCTGCATTAAGGAGACTAGTTTTGAAGTTGAATTAAAGATTCACAGCAAGAAGATGCCCGCTTCTGTAGCTTCTTTCATCTTCATCATCCGTATATGTACATTGTATGGTCGTTCTTCATAGGCGTATAGATAAAGTTTCTTGTTAGAGCTGTGATAAATAAGTCACTTTCCCTGATCTTAGCTTTTATAGAGAAATTTCAGTTCCCAAAGTCTTATTGCGCAGCTCGCAGATTCAGAATTACCTCCAAGGACGCCTGCGAGCTTCGTGACCCATTTATACCCAGGCAGCCATTGGAGGTTGTGGGAAATTGCTCTCAATCAGCGTGGGAGTTCCCCCTACTGCAGCACGTAGGTTGGCCTTTTAATTTTTTTCTCATGTTCCTTATGAGATGACTTTGTGATAAGAATGACGCCCATATAGTTGGCCTTCATGAATCTCACAGCTGCGTTTCCCCAAGAGATAGTTCAGGGAACCTTACGAATCCAAACTTCCACTGAAAACAGAGCCACGTTATGGCCCTTGGAACACTCTCTCGTTCTACTGTAGGGTAGTACCAAGAGCAGAGTCCAGAAGCTCATTAAATATGATTAGGTCGCACTATGTACTGCTGTAACGGGAATAAAACTCTCCTTTCCAAAATACCCCACAACATGTGGCACAAGAGCCACACTGTCATTCCTACAGTAGAGCACTGCCAAGACTCATTGTCTATAAGTCGGTTCCAATGAAGTGGGGCTATAAATTCCCTTTGTAAGATTCCTCTCGGGACTCTTCCTCTCATTGTTCTTATTAAGTTTCTTGTCCAACAGCGTTCTACTGAAAGTTTTAAAATTCAATTTTCGAAACCATCTACAGATTTATGGCTTACGAATTCTACTCACTTTGAAAACTAATTGCATACATTTTTCTCTCTGTGTATTGGTGCATGCCTAAGCTTGTTTATCTGTATTGGTAAGTTAGTTTGCGAGTAAGTTTCTAAGTGTATTTGTGTGCTTGTGTGTATTTGTTGCTTTTGGGCAGCGCGTTAATTAAGGCGCCATGCCTGTGGCCAGTCAAGTGCGACAACAAATAATTTGATTTCAATTTAACTAATTAGCTGGACCTCCTAACAAGAACTAACTCGTATCTGTGTGCGTGTGTGTATAAGTGCGCACTCAAATGCTATCTGCTTAGCAGCTGAACACACGCATACTTATGCGTTTGTGTGAGAGTTGCTGTGTATTAGTGAGTGGTTTATCAAAGCACCACTTGAATGCAGACAGTCAAGTGCCTGGCTCTGACATCCTTCCTTCCTGTATCCATTGCATTGCGCTCTCTTTCACTCTCTCTCCCTCTGTCTCTCTCCCTCTGTCTCTCTCTCGCTCTCCCTCTGTGACGCTGCGGTCACTCTGTCAATATTACGTCTATTGAAATGCGCTTAGCTATGCATTTGGCTCCTACTGCTAGCAATCACACACAGATACACACACACACATACATAAGCTAAGAGCTTTAGCTGCGCTTGATGGCAGCCATTTTGTCTGCGGTTTTCAATATTATTATTAAAATTTCCATTGTTTGTAATATTTGTTATTGAACCGTATCATACTATGATTAAAATTGAGGGATATTTGATGCAATGCTCTTTTAAATATTTGAGTAGATTGAGTTTCAGCATTTAGAGAAACTACAGTCGAACTTTCCAATGACGAAATAGCTCAGATGCAGAGTATAGTACGTTGTATAGAAAATTCGTTATACAGATATTCGTTTTGAGGAGAACAAATAAGGAGTGCATTTGAAAAAAAAGGTATAATAAAATAGTTTGTTCGTTATAGGAAAGTTTGATTGCATAATTTAATTTCTAATCTAATTTTAATTTCATTAAACATAGGCTAACAAAAACACGAATTTTTTTTTTTAAATGCAACATAAAATTATTTTCAGAAAGGCAACTTCAAAAAAATTTTAATATTGAAATACGTGAGATGAATCAATTATCAATTTATTGAGTCTAAAGATGAGGAATTTATTCTACATTGTATCCTTGCTTTGCTAGAATGGTGCAGAATATACTGGAATGGACAGTATGGACAGTAGCTCCGTAGTATTACCCACCCAATACATTTAGTTTTCAATGGATGTTTTTTTTTTAAGGGCTTTTGATTCAATTGGCTGGTTTTTCCCAAATCCCATCCGTCTTTCAGACAGAGAAATCACAAAGGATCAAAACAAATGTGGTCCTATGTTCCACACTGGAACGACGGAAATGAAACAAAACAAATACAGGGGAAAGGCTAGTAAGTTGCATATCAAAGCTTTTTTGGCTATATCTCGACATTGAATACACATAGGCATCGATATAAATATACCATTGGAAAGAGAAAAGAAAGAGCTATGCAAATCATTGGAAATTTATAAAAATAAGCATTTTACAGACAATTTTCAAAAGAGCTTGAAAATGATCACAAAAAAAAAAGGTTTGTAAGTTGGGACACCTGCAAAAATCGTTAAAAATTTGAGAAAACTGAAATAAAAACGCATGATTGCTAAAATTTATGTAACTTTATTGATTTTAAATTTAACTGAGCATTAAATTGAATTCAAAAAAACAAGAAAAATGTAACATTCCAGAGAAGTTAAAAATGTGGTTTTTTGTGATCGGTTTTTCTTGGTCGACATGGTTTTTATTTTCTGATTTCTTTAAAAACAATTCTTATATTTTGTCACACACTCTGCGTTTTTAAGTCTGTTCGCAACAAAAACACATTAAAATTGTTTACGGCGTATGTACCATCGAAGACAGGTGGAATTTTGGTGTTTTCATTGATGGAATATCAAAATCGACCAGGTGGCCCAACTTACAAGCCGTCCCAACCCTGCTTTTAGCTCGATACACGCAGTCCAAAGCTTTTGCGCATTGTTTCTACCCATCAAAAAAGTTTTTCCCAAGGTCATCTCTTCAGGTTTGGAAGCAAAAAATATTGACTGCAGGCTAGATTTGGAAAGTACAGTCAACGCGATAGAAATTCAACTCATTTATGCTTTAGGTCTTATTTAGTCTGTTAAAAACTGGCTTGAAACCAATATTTTCAAACAAATTTAAAAAAAAGATTATTCGCTTTTAGGTATTTTAATGCGACAAATTCTACAAATAACGATTTCAATCCAATTTATAGATTATTTAATGAAACATTTTATTAATTCCGGACACAAACAAAAAAAAAAGATGAAAAAAAAATAATTTCATAAGCAACTTAATCTTATCTAAATCTCAGCTCTCAATTATCAGTTGATATCAAATGATAACAAAACAGAAACGTAATTTAACGACATTCCTCGTACAATTAATTGAATGAAATTTTTTTTGACACGTATTTTTTATTAGCTATCAACCGATACGTATAAGGTTATGTTCCAACATTGAGAATAAATAAATAGATTAGTGAAAAAATAACTTCATAATAAGAGTTCATGAAGTTCCTTATGAATTTGTTACATTTTCAACGATCTTTGAAACTCTCTTAAAGCCATCGTATGATTGGAGATCCATTTGGTAGCACAGCCTTAGATAAGTGAATTATTTTTGGTTTTTGTTACATTTTAAATTATTTTTTTTTTTGCTAAAATAATATAAAATAAAAAAAAGTTTGTCTTTGAAACATTTGAAAAGTCATCGTATGCTTGAAGATTCATTTGTTAGTATAGTCTTAGATAAGTATTTTCTTTTTGTTTTTTTTTACATTTTTAATTATTTTTTTCACTAAAATAATATAAAAAAAAAAAAAGTTTGTCTGAATATCGTCATCTTCTAGTTTTAGTGAATGAAACGATTTTAAACTTTTTACAATAAATTTATCAAAATAAGCCATAGACTAAATTGTATTTATTCTACATTTTAATTAGCTATTATACTAAATTTTGTTTGTTCTATTGAAACATTGAAATTTAGTTTAAATAAAAAACAACTTTATTTACTCTTAATGTTTTACATATGTATGTACATATCCCTACTAGTTCTAGTTATATACTGCAGCTAATTAAATTCTAACCTTTTTTGTATCCCATCTTATTTAATTACAGTTTAAAATCCATGTAGAATGCGCCACAACCAACAGCAACAGATAAAAAACACACTGCAAACGCAATTAAAAGTATAATCTATAAAAGTGTATATAAAAAAAATATATATATAAAAAATAAAATAAATAAAATATAGAGCTACAGTTAATAGTGAGAGATAAAACTGTGATAAGCAAATCAAAAACAAACCAAACAAATAGAAACAACGGTGCTGCAAGAAAATTATAAACAATTTTAATAAAACTAAAGCTTCGTGCAAATAAAAAGCAAGTGAGTAAGCATTAAAAAGCAAAAACAACTAAAAAACAATGACAACAAGTGGAACGGTTATAATAGGGGACATCACGACTATAATATACACTGTAGCTTCTAAAATTTGTTAAGTTCAATTTTACTTTGAATTTTTAAATTTTTATTATTGAAAGGATTATTTTATTATATCCATCGAATTTCAAAAAAGATAAAAGATATTTGCAAAATGTATTGATTTATTACCCTTTCCTCCAGAAACTGCAGCATAATACACTTTGTTGATTTAAAAAAAAAAAGCTTGAGCCATTAAGATAGGTATGCAGACATATGTGAGCCTAATGAACGAAGAAACTTGAACATTTTTTCAAAATATCCTCAGATTGCATTTATTGCGCTAAGCTTGAAAAATATTTAAAATTTAATTAAATTTTAATATGATTATGATACTAATATTTACAATAAAAAAAAAAAAAAAGTTTGTAAATATATTATTGGGAGGTAAATAATAACATTAGAAAAAAATTTTATATATGGTTAAAAATTAATATTAGATCTTTTTTTGTGATCCAAAAATGTATTTGTATACAATATAGTTTAATAGTTTCACAATTTGCTTTGTTTTTATAATTAAAAAAATTACAGAGTTAAAGCCTATACGCAGAATGCAAAACAATTTCGCTCAGAATGACAAAACCATTAAACAAAAAAGTCCCACTTGGATATCCCATTCGGAACTTTTTTTATATGATTTTGTCATTCCGTGCGAAATTTTTTTTCATTCTGCGTTTAAGGGGTCTACGCAGCACGAGATATTTCGCACGGAATGACAAAACTTGATATAAAAAATGGGATTTTTTTTTTATATGAAGTTTTGCAATTCCGTGCGAAACATTTCGTGCTGCGTATAGGCCTTTAGATGTAAAAATCTTTTCAGCTGAGATAGGAATATTTTTTAAAGTTAGGAATTAAAATTTTAGGTATATTGTCGTTGTGTAGTTAAGGAAAGTAAATTCAAAAATCTTGGTCCTAAGAAAAAAAAAAAATTGTACACAATATTAAAAAAAAATTAAAATTACCCATCTAAATCGAGAAAATAATAACATTAGGAAAAATTGATATATATGGTATATATGGTGGTAAAGGTGAAAAATGAAAAAATCCAAAAAAGAATTTGTATAAAATATTAAAAAAAAAAAAATTAACAGTACCGCTCTAAGTTGAGAAAAACCATGATCATGAGTTCAGTTTTCTGTTACTAACTCAATTTGATGCGTATTTGAAATAAATTGTTGAAGGATTTTAGAATACCGAAGACACTTGTCATTTTCGTAAACACAAAAAAGGTATTTTCTTTAAACGCATTTAGTTGCGCCAAAAAAAGTATAATTTTTTTGTTATGTTTATAAAAAATAAATATTAAAAAAAAAAACATAAAGTTGTTAGATATCCCAAACTCCGGTGTTCCTTCAACGCTTTATTATCAGTTGTAAAAAATAAAAAAAAAAGAGAAATACATACATAAGTTTCCTTCAACTCTTTATTAATCTTTACCAAAGAACAAAATATATTTGATTAAAATCGGCAATTTAATTTAAAAAATATCCAAATACTTTTTTGGATCTCAAAAAAAAGATCTAATATTAATTTTTAACAAATTTTTCCCATTTTATTTCATTGAAAGTGTTGAGCATTACTCGTTAGTTTTTACATGCAACATTCTTTAGCACTAACCGAATATACTCTTCTATACTTTGGCTACAGGGTATAAAAGCAAAAAACACAAAAACAAACAAATGCCGCAGCGTCGCCAAATGTAGTTGAAGTAACGGTAAAGCAAAAGCAGCAGCAACACTAAAAAGTAATTAGCGGCAGCAACAACAAACAACAACTGCAAAACTAATAAAAAGCAAAAGCGCAAAAACAACAGCAACAACAACAACAGCTGCAACAACTAAAAAAACAAATAAAACAAATGATGCTGCAATCGTTAAAAGTGCGCGCGGATAAACTAAGCGGCATAGCAGCAACAACAACAACCACAACGGATAACAGCGCAGTAACAGCGACGTCGGCAGCGGCAGTGGACAGAGCAACTGAAGTAGCGGCAACACAAACAACAACAACAACAATGCTTACAGCACCTGTTGCACTTGCTAATGGTATGGCCAATGGCAATGTGTATAATTTAAATAACAGCAGCAGCAACAACAACAACAACAACAACAGTCACCTGGATAATAACAATTTAAATAGCAATAACAATAACAACATACAGCAACAACAACAACAACTACAGTATTTAGAGCATCTAACACCCGCAACGGGCGCCATTGCGGCCACGACAACTTTTACAGGTGCCGCAAAAAGTTTTCATCCCTATTTGCGGCCCAGCTCGGTAGCAACTACAATGGCCGCCGCCGCCGCCGCCACTGCAGCAGCCTCAACATCATCATCATCATCAGCAGCAACATCCCCAGCAGCATCATTAACTTGTACTTCACCAACGACTATTGCCAAAACTGCAGCATTACCAGGAGCAGCCGGAACAGCTGCAGCCGGCGGCGTCGGCGGAGGCGGCTTGTCGACAACATTGTTCGAAACACTTTTGCAAAACCAAATAAATTCCAATGTAGTAACAACTGTTGTTGGTGGTCCTTCAGCTGCAACACCGGGCATCCTGGAACAGGCCCCAAACGGCGGCGCATCATTTACAGCAGCGACATCCACAGCCAACACCACAGCATTGCTGTTAAATTCCAGCATTAATTCCAGAACTTCATTAGCCGACCAAAGTGTTGTTGTTGTTGTTGCTGCTTTGGGCGAAACCAATGACCAAAAATGGTAAGTTCCACGCTAAATGTATTCCAATTTTTATTTTTTTTTTAGATATTTTTAGATTTTAACGTAAAGTTTTAGCTAATGACTGGAAATTGCATTTTGGGTGATTTGGGGAATGTATTTGAAGCGTTAGTACAAAACTACTCTATCTAACTGTTGTATTGGCTAATAGCCCAAACAGTGTTAGCCCTATTTAGACATTAAAGGTAGCTCTTGGTTATATCCAAAGAGCTAAGAGAGAGAAAATGTATATTTTTAGAACTAATTGATAAAGCAAAACAGGCTTCCCTTATAGAGTTAGTGGTAAACAGGAGTTTGAAAAAACACAATATGGATTTTTTTTTGGCAATTGGTTAATGAAATCTGTACAAACAATGACTTGGGATTACAAAAAATTAGCAGCTTCTAGTTGTTTATTGCTATCCTTCGAAATTAAATAAAAAAAAAAATCGGAAAAGTACAAAGTTTTAAGGGGTAACATATGTGTGCAGCATATTTTTTTAAGGTAATTTTTCGATTTTTTTTCCAAAGAAACTTTATTGTATATTCAAAATCCAAAGAGTTGACTATATTATGCATATTTGCAAAAATTAATTTTTCCAAAGTAATAAAAACAAAATGGCGCATGTATAGAGCTACGAGTACATAACTAATTTTCGGAGAGGCCTTCACGGCTGCAGCTTTTTGACATCACCACTGATCTGTAACATAAATAAATTTTTCTTCTCTTAATCTATGGACCAAAGGCAAAAGAACCACGTAGGGCTTTTCAAAAATATCAATTTAAAATAAAATGGCATGATTGAAAAAAAAAAAGAAGTTTATTATTAGAGAAATTCCTACGTGGTTCACTAGAAAATGATGTTATACAGATGGTGTAAAAATTGCAAATCGATCGAATAAAAATTGACAGAGTTATTCGTGAAACCATTCGATAAAAAGTGGTTTCGAGAAAAACGCCCGACGCTTATAAGTGGAGAAAAATTTTTTTTTGAAAAATTACTTAATTAGCTAAAAAAAAAATCGATTTTCTGAAGATTCTACCCAGGTGTTTCTCCTGTCCAGGCCCACCAAGAGGGGTGGTGGAAGGGGAGATTCCCCCCGTGCCTGAAGTTATCTCAGGGGCCCGGTGTTATTACTGTCTTACTTATAGAACACAACGATTCAAGCTAAAGGTCTAATAGAGGGTCCGGTACTTTATCCCCACCGGGCCCGGATTTTCTATCTACGCCTCCTGTCAGTGCTACATATACGTTTTTTTTTTTTATACACTTCCCATTAAGTTAGGGATATTGTAAGCTTTTAGAATGTGGAAATCTAGGTCGAAAAAACCAGTCGTACTCGAGTCCGGATGTCCTACGATATTTATAAAATATTTTTGTAGTCACGAAAGCCGAATATACTACCATATGACGTCAGGGTCCTGGAATATCCTTCAAAATATCTAATTTTAAAAGGGTTTTTGAAATTATCTCAGTACACTGACGTCTTTTTTTTTTAACTCAAGAAAACTTGGTCTGACCTCTAAGCCCGAAACTGAATTTTTTTGCGTGGCTCTATTATCTAATAATCTAAAATATCTCCACTATATCTGCATTTAAAATGGGTAACAGACAATACGTGAAAAAAAAGTATCCTTAAGTTTTTCTAGTTTTATTTGCTTTATGTAGCTATCATTACTAGCTAAAAATTGTGTAATATATTATTATTCACGGTTAAGAAAGAAGCTAGAATTAAGAAAAACCCAATAAAATTTGTAATAAAAAAAAAAAATCAGAGCTGACAGTTAAGGTTTGAAATAATATATAGTTCCGACAAAATTTAGTTACTAGTTAGACACAGAACCGAGCTCCCGATAAGACTTCATGCAGTATTACACGATGCAAATATTTGCTCAAAATGCATAAGATATTTGCTCAAATATTTGCTCCTAATCTTTGCCAAAACTAGTTTGGACTTTTTTTTACAAAAAATTTATTTTGAGCAAATATTTCATTTGTATAATGGCAGCTTCAGGCCCAACTTTTTTAAATTCCTACATATAGTCCAACAGATTTTCGAAAAAAGCTTAAAAAATGTGAATTCGAACTGTCACTTGTAACTTGCAAACTACCCTCAGAAGAAAAGAGCTACTTGAATTTAAGTGCGAACTTTCTCAAAATAAGATTTTTTTACTCAAAAATTCTAAAGAACTTTCCTTTCTCTATTTTTTTTTTTTTTTTAGATTAAGGCCCATACGCAGTTCGAAAAATTTCGCACGGAATGATAAAACTGAATTTTCAAACTGCGTATGGGTCTTTAAGTATTAAATAATCTAAAATTCAGCATCAAAATTAAATTTTCTCTCAATTAGTACGAAATGCTCTTAGAGACCGTTTCTTAAAATCTTTCTAAAAAAGATTAAAAGTTTGTTTCTTATGAAATCAAGTGTATCTTCCTAAAATCATTCTCAACATTTCGAAATTAAGAATAAGAAAAAAGATCTTGAAATAAGCATTTATTTTCAATAATAGAAAATTCGCTCAACACGTACTTTTTTCACACCGAAACTTCTGTTTTAGTCGCAAATCGGTCGGTTTTGAGTGGGAAATTCTTGATATTTTTCTCAGCGCGCAAGAATTGACTTTTGCAAAAAACAATATTTCTCTAAAGCAGTTTTGCAATGAAATAAAAGCTTTTTAATTTTTGTCTGCTTAAATTTTTTTTAAATTTATAAAAATTTTAAAGCCATCAAATCAAAGCGAATTTGTAAATGGTATCTTTTTTTGAGTTTCAAGATGTTTTCAAAATCTTATAGCCGTTCTAGATAATACTTTCAACTTTTACCGATTTGAGAAATTTATGAACATTTTGGGATGAGAGTTTCTTTATGGTCGCCTTTTGGCCTTGTAAATAAAATATTCTTCAAAATAAATAAAAAATTTAATTTTTATTCTAAAACAAGTAAAATAGTCTTAAATTTAAACTTTTAAACATTTTAAAGACTTTTTAATTGGTAGGTAGTGCAATTTTCAGCCTTGTTATTTTTACTATCACATATTTTTTCTCTATATTTCGTAAACTAGCTGTTTAACTCATTTTAACGATATTTCTATAGCATGTTTAACAAAGCTTTTATTACGACATCAACTTTTAAAAGGCACTGTCGTTGAGCTTACGCTGCTGTGCTCGCAAAATTCGCTTTCATCAATTAAAAGCGCTTTAAAATTATTTCTCTTTCTCTCTCTTGTCAATAAAGTCTTTTTGCAACGCATTTAATCGCCAAAATTGATATTCCTCTAGAGTCGCCATTTTCTATTTCGCGATTTCCGCTCAACGGAAATTATCAAAAACATGAAAGTATGCTATAAATTTTTGCACTCCATTCACATTGAAGACAGGATTGCCATTTAGCAAATTAAATTAATTTCGGTGAGAAATAAGCCAAAGGGCTGGAGCTGTATGTCTCTCTCTCTCTCTCTCTCTTGGCTGACTAATGATAATTGGCAATGCATAATTATATTAATTAAGTCAATTGTAATGTGTTGGTGTGTGTTTGTGTTCCATAAAGCCATAAGCACATGATGCTCATTTTCGACCACATGCTCATCATAATTAATAACATCATCAATGATAATGCTAATGATCATTGACAGTCATTACAAGCGCCATTACTAAAGTGCATTATCATTACTATAAGAAGATGATGATGAAGATGTTGCTGAAGCTGATTATGAGCCCAAGCAGCTACAGAGCCTTGCCAGACGGCTCAAAAATGTAAACACATAGCAGTGCTCCTCCCCTCCAAGGAATCTGCCAGTTTCCACCCTCCAGTTGTAGTTAAAAGCAATGCCAGCGGAATTGCTCGACTGCCATTAAATAATAAAGCAAGAATATTAAATTTATGTTGGGTCATTTTTATGTGGACACACTGTCTATCTAGCTCCCTGGCCGGAGTCACTGTCTCCCGGCTGCACTCCCCTATTATGCCGTATCCCATCTGCCTATCTGTTTGGCTTTTGCCTTGCGTCTATCTTGTCGCGCTTTTGTTTTTTGTTGTGACAGACGCGGCATAACAAACTGCCATCATAAATTAAATGCCACGTCACTGGTTTGTCGTCGTTCCTGTGCCGGAGCACTGCGGACTGGGGCTCACTGTCCAGTTCCATATTACTTTCGTTGCTGTTGAGTTGTCCATTGGGTGAGCCTTGATAGCATCGTCGTCAAGGCTTTGACAAAAATAAAAAGCAACAAACTACTAAGCATGGTTATTGCTGATGTTGCGAAATATTCATACTCTTTTTAAATGTAACTATTCTTAGGGGAAATTATTTACATTTATTTATTTTGTGAAGATTAGCAAAGTTTACAAAACATAGCGCTGGCAGGAAAAGGGCTTTGGCTTTGTAATTATTTATTTACTTATATAATAAAAAGAAAGAATTAATTTCAAATGACAAAAGTTTAGAGCCAGATCAACAGATTATTATAGAGAGACGGAAATTATTAATGTCAAACAGTGATCAAATTTCCCTTTTCTCTAAATTACTCGAAATAATATAATATTTAATCTACTTTTCGAGATAATGTATAATGCAATCGATTAATCGCAATTTAGTTGTATTTTGGAGCTCAGAATTACAATCCAACGTAGCTGCAGCAAATTTAAATCATTTTCAAGTGCATAACTTGGTTCCAAAAATATTTTGTAATATAGATTCCAAAATGGGCAAGAGAGCGTTTCGGACAATGGTCCCGCGTAGCCACATTTTGGCCAAAAGTCCCACAGAAGAAAGTGAAAATTTGGACAAAATTACAACTTAATATGATTTTACACATATTAAGGTATATTCATTCATTTTATTATTTATAAATAATACTTCAGAGAAAAAATAAAATCGAGCTTAAAAACTTTTTGGTTTTAAATATATTCGAGTAGTTGTAAAGATTTTGTTGGTTTTATTTTTTTATCATTTGGCTAATTTGTTTTAAGGGCACCTCCACTACCACTCGATATTTGGTCGAAAAAACTTTATAAATTACTTCACATGTTATACAACAAAATGTAATTCCTCCCGATTTTCGGAAATTGAATTTTGTATTTAAAAGTTGAATTTTATAAATTGACCCCCAGGAAATGTTTCGGAATTTCTTAGCTGCCTAATAGTATGCTTTAATTAAAAACGCCAAAAGTTTTAGATGGATAATTCGTTTGTTTATGATGATATCGTATCCAAATTTGGAATTCTCAAGTTTTTTAAAGTTCCCCAGCACTTTATCAAAGTCAGTTAGTTGACTATATCTTATAGCTCCCATAGGACAGATCGGTCAAAAAACCGTGTTTGGTGCAAGATTCGTTGTGCTTCGTGTGTTTATGAAGATATCGTAACCAAATTCGGCAACTAAAAATCTTTTAGAGTTCTGAAGCAATATACCGGATTTGATTTCAATGTGGTGGTACAGGGTATCCCAAGTTCGTCCGCACCTCAAATGCCATGATGGCTTTGCTCACTAACCCCGTCCCGCGTTCTGTTTATATGTCCTGTCACGGTTCTTAAAATCCAAACAAAAGTAAGCGTTCCGCTTTCATTTTCTCTTTTCTTTTCAATTTGATCGGGAGATAATATTTTGTTTATCTTTTTCTTTTTATCTATTAATTTTTTCCAATTTTTTTTTTCGGCAATTATAAGAGCATGCCTAAAAAATTATTGCTTTTAAAAACCATATTAATTGGTGGTGTCGTCTTTTTGTAATTAGCTTGGAAAGCTGAAACTGTTTGGGGCTATAACTGCAAAGCAATTCATTATTTTGGGTATAGGCTATTTTTTTAATGTATATGGAACTCATATCGACCTCTGTATGAAATATGGTCCAATTCCAATCAACAGTTTTTTTTTTTAATTAAGTTAAACATTTTTTTTGGTTTTTATTAAATTTTTTCCGATTTTGGACTACATTATAGATTATCTTAAAAAAATCTGAGGAGGCTCAAACTTCCAAGAAAAATAGTTCAATCCTTTAGGAACACGTGTGTAAAATTGCATCACTCTAAAAAAATTATTATGGAAATGACAGAGTTTTGGCCAAAATATAAAAATCTGGGCCCACAGTGAGCTGGGAGAATTTTTTTTTTGGCAAACTTCACTATTTTCTGCAATCCCAAGCAGAATTGTTAAATCAGCCTAATTGTGGGCCTCGGTGGTGCAGTGGTTGGCGTGCTACACTCCCATCATGGGATGGAGGTCCCTGGTTAGAATTCCGAACCGTCCAGCGCCAAAATCCCTATAACCACATTATTTCTGTTTTTCCAATATTTCACTATTCCACGAGCAAGCATCACTTCAGCAAACAGCTTTGCAAGGAAGAACAGAACAAGTGATGCTGTTAAAAGCTCGGAAAGCTCAATGCGATCAGCAAGGACACAAACCATTGCCAATTTGGTTCTCATCTTTGCCAATAGACGGCGCGCCGAGCAAAAGTGTGCTAATCTAGTAAGATGAGCTCTTTCCCCTGGGAGCTTTTATGGCAGCCCCATCAACAAGGAAAGCCATGCCCAGTTGGCGTTAGATGGCAGCCCCACCACTGGAATAAGTCGCATCAGGCCAATCACCGAATCTAACGAAAAAAAAACACGGTTATTGAAACGAATACAAGAGAAAGGCTCTTGTAGAGGCCCAAAGCTCCCAAGAGGAAAAAAAAAGACAAGCGGAGATCCAGATTATACCTTGAAAACTGAAGCTTAGCGGCAGGAGCGGGTTTTAAGATTGTAACTGAATGAGAGAATATAAAAATTACAAAAACTTGAAAATTATAAAACTTTCGAAGCTACTTAAAATACTTCCTTACCCGGTAAAAGAAAACTGAAAATAAATAAAAATGTGCCTCGACAGTTCATTTCGTTACGTGACGATTCTTCTCTACCTACCGTATACAAACTGCATTCCAAGCCTAATAAACTCTCCAATAAACACAGTGTACCCAACATACAAAAACTTTTGAAATGTGTTCTCAGTAAGTTTAGCTCAACTGCAGCTAGTCCAAAGTTTCCAGGATTGGAACACCCCAATCTGCCTGCTAAGCTGCATGCAGCCAGCAGCTGCGCCACAGCCGTAGCACCAAAGAACCACAGAGCCGCAGAACCGCAGGCGATTTTCTCATTAAACGTTGGCAACACTTTGCAGCACATTTAAATGAAACTGAATTATTAATAATGCCAGACGCCGCCGCCGCCGCCGGAGCCGTAGCAGTGAGTCAAGTTCGGCTGGGGAGGCGCCTCTAACAGCTAGTTAAGAGCGCTGTGTGTCCACAGCTAGTGGCGCGTGTTGATTTCGATTTGGGGTAAACTGACTGAGTCCCCAGCGACTGGCTGCCAGACGCAACTGAAATTTTGAAAGCCAAATAATTGCCTCGTGGCTATGTGACAGGTGCGTCCTGCTCCATATCCCCCAAGTGAGACGTAGCATTATTTCCAGCTACTTTAAATATGTGACACGCAATAAATTCGAAGCGGAAAAAAAAGAAGTAACCAAAATGCAAATGCAAATGTTTTATTTAAAATTTATGCTAAAAAGTAGGCAACACAAAATACCCAAAATACGCCGAAAATTCCCAACAAAACGCTCAACGCCATTTTTGATTTACGCCAAGGGCAAATAGACTATAGGAATTTCCAAGCAGATTAGTTTACCCCACACGCTTGGCTAATAGCCCTGATGCCTCATTTCATTTTTGGCCTCATTTTGCATATGACTTGCAGCATAAATATTTATCACTGTGACGTCAGACGATTTTGTGTAAAGCTGAAGCTTGGAAGAAGTTCCTTAAAGATTAATTCTGTTGTTGCTCCTTGACACCTGAGGCATATCTAGTAGATTATGGACATGACATTTACACATTTACTAACGCTGCCAGTTGATTAAAGTATGTGAGAAAATAGATGTAAAAAATGGCAGACAGTTTTAAGATTAGGCGTTAAAAATGAAGCGTTTTAAACTAATTTGCATTATCTAAGGTGCATCATTGTTCTCTTACCTTTAGAATAAATTAATTCAAATTAATTTTATTTTCTTCTTTCTTTTTTTTTTTTAAATGAGCTAGCTTAAAGCGAATTGTATTAAAAAAAAAACTTATCTGTTTCACCAAGTTTAACAATTGCTTAATCTTATTTATGTAGTGGAAATTATTTGAATTCTGATATATTTTGATTTATTAACTACAGTGACTTGAAAAGCGTAAGATCAAGTCATAAGACAAACTTCTTCAAAATTCTCTGCAGGACTTACGAAAATTTCTTTCTTTTTGCTATCTCTCAACACAATCCAAAGAAAATGTTTATCGTCCGCCCCAGCAGATGATGTGACTACATCTTTTGGATTTTGAAATCAATTTTGAATTCGAATCCGAGGTTGAAATTTTGTAATTGCCCTTTCTTTCCGAAAACTGCTAAAATCTCTCTGGATTATACCAAGTTTTTTCCTCCATAAATCATTTTCCCTGATTTTCATCACTCGGAAAATTTAAAGTATTGCGCCAACCTTTTCTTTTTCGCTCTCGGCTTTTTCCCACTCGCAAATAATTTTGGAAAAAATTAGTCCTAATGCTAAAATTAAGCCCTAACCCCACAACATTGCAAACAAATCCGGTATATTGCTTTAGAACTCTAAAAGATTTTTATTTGTCAAATTTGGTTACGATATCTTCATAAACACACGAAACACAACGAATTTTGCACCAAACACGGTTTTTTGACCGATTGGTCCTATGGGAGCTATAAGATATAGTCAACCGACTTTGATAAAATTCAGTACAGTGCTGGGGAACTTTAACAAACTTGCGAATTCGAAATTTGGTTACGATATCTTCAAAAACTTTTGGGTTTTTTTTCGAGGTCCTCTGAAACACCCCTATGCACAATGGTCGATTTGTCCCATCTTCTTGGCGATAAACTTTGTGATGTCTCAAAATTTTTCTTAAGAAGCTGATTTAGGACGGTGCCTCTAACCAAAAGTGGTTCCAATTTGGTCTTTCTATTCTTATATTCTAAAAGTACTCTTTGGGCTTTAAAATTTGGTCCGCAGAAGACTTCGAAATTTTTTGATCATCCATTCGTTATACCAATTAAAAAAAAATACTTAGTCCATACCTAAAAGTATCAAATCGATATTCTCTTTGTTTATCGATATACATATACATCAGTATTTGGTAACTAGTACGTCACAAAAAAGTAGAAAAAGTTCTGAGCATGTGTAGAAGCCATGACGTAATACTCAAAAAAAAATAAAATAAAAAAGTAAACAAATTATGATGATTCTTCAGGATTTCGATTCCGATATGTCTAACAGCTGCGCTAAACGGCATTTTTAAATCGATAATACGGAATCGGAATCGTAACCCAGCAACGTTATTACTAAAACTATACGAAAATACTTTTTTAAGCTAGTTAGAAGACCATTCCGAGCCCTTTCCTAACTGAAAAACCCTAAGTCTAGACGGAAAATATGTTACTCCATTTTTATTACATTACCCGATATTTCACACTAATTAAACCGAATTTACTAACTCAACTTTTTGACAACTTCTAAGCAGCTGCTTATTGTAGTTGTACGATTGTCAAAAAGTCAATTTGTGTCACCAACAACAACAAAACCCTATAATATTATCCAACAAATGCAATAAAAAGCTCTAACAAACTTTTGGGTAACCAAAATGTTCCACCAAAAATTGCCAAAAAAAAAAAGGTACTCTAACATACGTTAGTTAGCTACTTTGAACTTTGGCTAAATGCTGTCTCTTTTTCCACCTCTCCTTGGCCACTCTCTCATGGTCAACCACAAAAACAAAACCAAAAACAAAGCAAAACCGTAAACGAAAAGTAAAAACGTTTACAACTTTTTAGATTAGATTAGTTTGCTAATAACAATTAGTATTTGTATTTTATGTGTGCGACAAAAGTGCTCAATGGTTTCTTTCAGTGTATTGAGCAATGCCAAGTTGACATCTTTGTTGTTGTTTTTTATTGGCCACAGCAAATGAAGTAACGTAGCAGCAATAAAATTCATTTATAGGTTTAGTTAGGGGGGGGATTTAGAAGTTCCCAAACTGTATGGCTACAATAAAAGTTCAATAGAGTTGTTAAAAAGTTTAATGTGTGTGACTAACTGGAACAACTAATACCAAAACTTTAAACACAAAAAAAAAATCGACATTAAAACTAAATAATATTGCCTGTTAAAAGAGGCGCCATGGCGTAAAAATGGTTAAGAAACCAAAATCTGAGCCCAACGATGTTTAAACGGGAATAAAGCAGATCGATTCATAGGATAAAAAAAAAATTTTTTTTGAAACTTATTATATCTCAGCTTGACGGCCAGAGCTCTGGCAGATAGAGAATGCGACTCGGTGTCCGGTTTTCGTATCTCCCGAGCACTCTGGCCAAGGTATAATCCAAGGCGAACATCTGAGCTTCCATAAAAATGATGGTAGGAGTTGTAACGGGGCACTGCACCATTGGCCATATGGCTGAGAGGCTGCACGTTCCCCATCACGACTTCTGCCGCAGCTGCGGAGACGTGGAGGAGACGGAAAGCATCCAACACCTGCTATGCGACTGACCGGCGCTTCAAAGTAGACAAAGCCAGTTTTTGGGTAAACCAATCTTTGAGGATCTGGATAGTCTGGCTCACGTGCACATGGCGGATCTGGCTGCATTTGTCGAATCCTCAAAATGGTTTTGTAATAGGAGAGAAGTAGATGAATCGGGATGCCCTACAGTTTTTGATCCTCCTACACCCCTCCCCATCCCCTTCTCCAATTCCCTCCTCCTTTCTCTCACTATTAGGCAACACAATGGACCTCATGGTCTCTGGGTGATCTCAGTCTCTGACTGAGCTGCCTACGCAACTAAACCTCACCTATATCTTAGCTTAAGTTCTTATTTTAAAGCAGCTTAAGATCTCTTTTTTAGGTGTGTATGCTGTATTTACTGTACTTACAGTGTTTACTTTATTTATTGTATTTACTGTACTTACTGTATTCACTGTATTTACTGTACATTCTGTATTTACTGTATTCACTGTATTTACTGTATTTACTGTATTTATTTTATTTACTGTATTTGCTGTATTTACTGTATTTACTGTATTTACTGTATTTACTGTATTTACTGTATTTACTGTATTTACTGTATTTATTGTATTTACTGTATTTTCTGTATTTACTGTACTTACTGTTTTAACTGTATTTACTGTGTTTACTGCATTTACTGTTATTTACTGTATTTACTGTACTTACTGTGTTTACTGTATTTACGGTATTTACTGTATTTACTGTATTCACTGTACATTCTGTATTTACTGTATTTACTGCATTTACTGTATTTAATTACAGTTACTATAAACTTTATATTTTCTTTTTTTTTATAAGTCAAAGTCTAATCTTTAATTTTACTTTACAGCGATATATTGGAAACAAGTGCTAGCTTAGTACAAAACGAAGTACAGCTCAAGGAAGAGGATTCCGATGCCATGGAAACGGGCAGTGTAGAGCTAGCCAAGGATCAACCCGATGCGGATAATATTAAAATGTTTGTGGGACAAATACCCAAAGCTTGGGATGAGACCAAGCTACGCAAAATGTTTGAGCAATTTGGACGCGTGCATACTTTGAATGTGTTGCGCGATAAGGTCACATCGATTAGCAGAGGTAAGTCGGCGAGAAAGAGAGTGAGAGTGAGCGTAAGTTAGGGAGCGTGTGTCTGGGAGCAAAAATGTTAGCATACTTTTAGGCGCTGCTGCTGTCTGTGCGCAGCATGCATATAAATGCGGGATTAGGACTTAGGCACATTTTGACGCCCCTTTTTCAATAAAATTTTACAATGCCCATGAATCTGTGTGACGTCAGGGGTCAGGTAACAAACACAGTGCCATTAATGCCATATAATGCGCAGTTATAAACATCAAGTATACGTAATATGATTATGTTGCCAAAGTCAACTTCAGGCAGCTGTTGCTACATTATGCATATAATCCATATACATATAGATATACAGTATTATTAGTATTTTGGGGCCAAACATTTTTTGAATGCTTGCAAACTTTGCACACACACATATATGGCACTCAGGTGTATCTATATGTGTGTGTGCGTATGTGTTAGTTGTTAATTTCGGGCCTTGTGTATTAGTATAATTTGCGCATTTGCTTGCAAACTCTTATGAAAGCTAAATTATATTATGCATATTTATAGCTACATAGCTATCAGCTGTTTGCTCCTTTGATTTCTAAAAACCCACACACAAGCATATTATACATCTATATACTATATTCAACTATGTTTGTTTATGGCATTATATGCCTGGGGCCTATATTTATATTAAGCCTGCCTTACATTTCATTTTGCATGTGAATTTTTGTCTTACATTTTGGCTTAAACGATTTTTGTAATATCTTATTTAAAGCAAAATGCATGCTCTGTCTTTGTACCTAAAAACAGTTTTGTAGTCAAGTTGTCTAAACGCATTCCGAAAGTTATATAAATATGAACATGGTTTAATAAGTCTTGAATATTGTACACACAGTAAACGCGGATATATAAGGTAAAGTAAGAGTTCCACAATACACAATGGGCCCGCGATTTTGGCCAAAAGTCCCCCAAAAGAAAGTCAAAATTTGAACAACATGATAATTTAATATGATTTTACACATATTAAGGTATCCTGTGAAAAAAAAATTATTAAATTATAATGAGTGGTTTTTAAGTTATTGGCAATCAAAGTTGCCATTTTGTATTTTATGAGCTTTCGCGATAGTTTACAGAAAAAAAGCAAGAATCAACCATGATACATGTAGCTATGAAATCTTCATTCACTTTATTATTTATGAATATTACTTCAGAGAAAAAATAAAATTGAGCTGAAAAACTTTTTGATTTTCAATATATTCGAGTAGTTATAAAGATTTTGTTGGTTTTTGTTTCATTTGGCTACTTTGCTTTAAGGGTGCCTCCGACTACCACTCGATATTTGATCGAAAAAATTTTTATAAATTTCTTCACATGTTTTACAACAAAATGTTATTCCTCCCGATTTTCATAAATTGAATTTTGTATCTAATAGTTGAATTTTTAAAAAATGACCCCATGAAATTTTACAATTTTTTAATTTCTTAGCTGCCTAAAAGTATGCATTAATAACCATTTTTTCAAATGTTGTACTAAAATGTTAAAAAAAATGTACAATTTGATAATTTTATAGCATACTTACAAAGATGCAAATCAAAAAATTTTAAAATGATCAATTTTGACGAAAAAACGTAAAAATTTAAATATGGATTTTTGAAATTTTTTTTTTGGAAATTAAAAGAGCATGTCAAAAAAAATTACAACTTTTAAAAACAATATTGATTGGTGATGCAGCCTTTTGTAATTGGCTTGGAAAGCTAAAACTGTTTTGGGGCCATAACTCCAAAACCATTCAATATTTTGAGTAAATGCTATTTTTTCAATGTATGTGAAGCTCATATCTACCTCTGTGTGAAATATGGTTTAATTCCAAACAACAGTTCTCTTTTAAAATAAGTTAAACATTTTTCTTGGTTTTTTTTAAATTTTTTCAAATTTTGGTCTAGTTTATCTATATCTTAAAAAAATCTGAGGAGGCTCAAACTTTCCAGAAAAATATTTCAATCCTTTACGAACACGTGTGTAAAATTTCATCACTTTAAAAAAATTATTATGGAAATGACAGATTTTTGGCCAAAATATGACAATCTGGGCCCTGCGTAAAAAAATATTTTTTTAAGGTACTATCTAGTGCTATGCTATCTGGTATGTACCATTTGTTCTGAAAGTTTTAAGCGAAAAGAGGTTAAGTATTGCCTAGAAGTCTTCCAATTGAAATTCCATGTAAAGAAAAGCAATGAATATGAAAAATAAAGATCGAGACTAAGACCGATTTTTTCTACATATTCAAATTTATACAAACTATGTAATTGGCTTGTATTCTTTAAACAAATCAGTAAAAGATTCTTTGGTTCAAAAAAAGTTTTTATTTCAAGATCAGTATAAAAAAATTATTTTAAAATCATTTGGGCTGTGTTTACGGAACGAATGTGTGTAACTTATTAGATCGTAATTTTTTCTTAATTAGATTATTTAAAAGTTTTAGTCTTACAATTTCACTCAAAGCCTTGGTGGAATTTTTAATTTTAACTGGAAAGAGCTTAAAAGAATATATTACTAAAAAATACATGGATTAATTTTTGATTACAAGTTTTATATTAGAGAAAAATATTGGATAATTGTTAGTTCTGATTTCAGATACTAAGCATCGATTTCCCAACATCTACTGTGTGTACATATATAATTATTAAAATCATGCTGCGAAAGCAAGTCTTTGTAACTATGCGTATACTTAATATGTACCATTGCGTACTTTGTAACATACTTATGTGCGTTTTGTCTCGATCGATTGTAACTATGTTAATCGATTAATTGTTTATATTTGTTGTTCCTTTTTGCATATTTGTATCGATCTGTTACATTTACAGGGTGCTGTTTTGTTACCTACTATACGCGCAAGGCGGCGCTACGTGCACAGGATGCATTGCATAATATCAAAACTTTAGATGGGGTAAGTACGCATAGTTTTTTTGTTTTTTTCGAATAAACTAATGTGTGTTTGTATGTGTATATGAAGTATGTGTGTGTTTGAGTGCAAGCGTGTATATGTGCGTGTTTTTGTAGCTAGTTGTCATGTGCTCGTTGTGAAAATTGTCTTATGCTTAAATTATGCAGCTTGAGAAAGTCAACCGCTTGTGTGTACTTAAATTAAAACGATCAATAACATAGATACACACACATATAGATTCATTGCGTATGCATGTGTGTGTGCGTGTGTGGTCGCTGACACAGTTTGCTTGGTTTCAATCGATATGCCAACTAAATTTCTAATAACCAAAGTCCATTACAGTCAACACACACACACTCACTGCCTTGATATTGTTGTTGTGTTAGTGTATGGCCAACACAAATGTAATCATCAGTCAATTAGTGGATTCAATTATTGAGGACAATCTCATTGTTAACGTATTAAATGAAGCATTCACGCACAAGTAAACACGCACACTCACTCGCTTCACACACACACTCACTCCCACACAAACACTCATTCATGCACTCACACGCTCTCTAACATTGGCATATGTGTGAGCTTACATTTACATATTCAAATTGTTAATGGAAAATCCATGGCCAAATGGTTGTCCAACTAACTGCCCTCAGTGTCTAAATTCTACCACTAGATTCGAAAGGGAAGTCTCTTAATGGATAGCAGAAGTTAGGATACACTTCAGAGTGGAATAAGGCAGTAAAAGGGTCCTTGACAGTATCTAAACAAAGTATCTTGCTTTGAGTTTACAGCTGATGACCATTATTAAAAAATATGATCGAAAATAGATAAAATTCTGAACAACTTTGAAATTTTGTAGACCTAAACATTAGAGAGCTAAAAGAGCAAAAAAAACAATAAGATTTTCTTCATTTTAAAGAATATGTTATTTTTGTTTAGTTTTATAATAATAATATCGGAAAGATTACAGAACTAAAAATTTTTAAGTACAGATAGTTCTTATTGATTAGGATTTTCCTTTTCTGAAAGTTTTTTATCGTTTATTGATTTTCTACAAAAATAACCTCTTGATATTAAGACGATTTCAACATCGTGTAAATATATGCAGAACCGATAGGAATTAAAAGTAAAAAAAAGTTCCTAAATCAAAGACAACTCAAACGCACATTATACTCAAATATTTCTGCAATGCGAACTGGATTCAAATGTCAGATCAAAATATTAAATTTCTCGGCTAAGAAGCAAAGAAGAATCCCAAAGATGTTACCGGAAGCCTAGTTTGAACTAGCTCATCTGTGTAAAAGGTTTATGGAAAAGAGGAAACTTGAATCTTGAACGAAATTCTCGACTCAGAAGAAAGAATAATCCCAAAGATAGTACCGAGAACCTGGTTAAAACTTCCGGACGAAGGAGTCTTATGAATTGAATCTTCTTTGAAAGTCAGCATAGAAGATTACTTTTCTCGATTCAGAAGAAAGAAGAATCCCAAAGATGATACCGGAAGCCTAGTTTGAACTAGCTCATCTATGTAAAAGGTTTATGGAAAAGAGGAAACTTGAATCTTGAACGAAATTCCTCGCAAAAAATCGTCTTTCTCGACTCAGAAGAAAGAATAATCCCAAAGATAGTACCGAGAACCTGGTTAAAACTACCGGGAGTAGAAGGCTTATGAATTCCTCACAAAAAATCAACTTTCTCGGCTCAGAATAAAGATTAATCACAAAGATAGTACCGAGAACCTGGTTTAAACTACCGGACGAAGGAGTCTTACGAATTGAATCTTTTTTGAAAGTCAGCACAGAAGATTACTTTTCTCGATTCAGCAGAAAGAAGAATCCCAAAGATGATACCGGAAGCCTAGTTTGAACTAACTCATCTGTGTAAAAGGTTTATGGAAAAGAGGAAACTTGAGTCTCGAAAGAAATTCCTCACAAAAAATCATCTTTCTCGGCTGAGAAGAAAGAATAATCCCAAAGATAGTACGGAGAACCTGGTTTAAACTACCGGACGTTCAAGTCTTATGAATTGAATCTTCTTTGAAAGTCAGCACAGAAGATTACTTTTCTCGATTCAGAAGAAAGAAGAATCCCAAAGATACTACCAGGAAGCCGGCTTAAACTACGTGGAAGTCTTATGCGTTCAAAGGAAACTTTAATTTCGACCAAGGGTCAACAAAAAGTTCCACTTTTTTGGCTTAAAACAAGGAACAATTTCAAAGATAGTATTGGGAAAAACTCTCTAACAGATGTCCTTCAGAAGGAAAACCTCTGCTAAAATGTTTTTTGATGCCGAAAAAAAAAACTATGGAATATTTATTTTTATTTTTACTAGTTCTTCCAATGCAACTCTGTTAAAGAAACTTTTTACCATTTTCTGTACAAAACTCATCTTCTATGCCTTCAAACGTACTCTACTAAATTTTAATACCATGCCCTATTTCAAAGAGTATGTAACAAAAGCAAGTACAACAATTTTCAGCTAAAACAAAAGCATTGGCCAACATTTTAAGGGGCTGAATTGGCTGAGCTTGACTGGATTGGTTGGATTGGCTCCCAGGCTATGGCCAAGCAAATGGCACCACGTGTGTAATTGTCAAAATAATGACCACATGGCCCCAGCTAAAGCTTCTATCTGTGTGTGTGGTTTTGTTTGTATAAGTAAGTGCCCTGACTGTAACTGTGTGTGTGAGTGTGTGGTGTGTATGAGTGCGTCTGATCCTTTAATGCATTTGGCAGGCAGCAGTCAGGCTGAGTTACCGCCTCTTCGTCTGTGCAGCTACTTAATTTACCTGAAATAATCGATACGTAAACAGACGTTAAAACGTCGGCATTTTCTCACACACACACGTACACACAGATACTAACACTTACTCAGATACTCACACACACATACACGCAGATATAGCTTGTCAACAGCTACAACAAATATTTTGTTTTGAAGTGGGCGGACAAATGTCTCAGTGACGTAGATGGGTTTATTGCGCTAGGGAGAGTAGATGACTTGGTATATATTATGTGCTTTAAAATACGTGTATCTTCGAAAAGAGAGCTTATCATTCGCTGAAAAACTCTTACGAAGTAGTTTTCTTTCAAATACTGTAAGAGTCTGTGCATCATCTCACTTGCTAGTATGTTGATAATTTCTCCCAGCGAAGCCTCTGAGTCCGAAACAGCATCGATTTGTAAGAGTTAGACTCAGCTTAGTCTCCATGCTGACATGGTTCTGACATGGTGACGCCAAGATAGATAAAATCCTTGATAGCAGCAAAAGCAAATGTTTGAAACTCAATCTGATCGTATGTTCGCCATGTCACTCTTCTTACGGAAAAGAATGAGAAAAATGAATCAGAAACCCAACAACAATCTTTAGAGAATCTTCTCAATAGCCTCAAAGGCTTCAGAAATATCTCGCTTACTCAAGCAAAGTGTTCAACTTTATAAAAAGTGTTGCCAACACAAAGTTAGTGAGGTTGCAGGAGAGAGCATTGTCTGAAAGCTCGAAAAAAAACAATGTTTCGGAAAGCTCATTTTCTTATTTCTTAATTAAATTTAATTTAAAATATTTATTAATATTTATGGAAAAATATTACCTCCTAAAGCAGAACCCGCTTGTCAGTCCTCCCATACTACCAAATTTTAGTGAACAATTTTTTTAAAGAAATAAAAACTAAAATAATGAAGTGCTCGGTACGACTGAGAGACCCAAAAACTTACCTGTAGAGAATCTTTTCAATAGCCTCAAAGGCATTGTCTGAAAGCTCGAAAAAAAGAATAGTTTCTGAAAGCTAATTTTCTTGTTTCTTAATTAAATTTAATTTAAAATATTTATGCCAAAATATTTCCTCCTAACACAAAACCCGCTTGTCATTTAAATTTAATTTAAAATATTTATTAATACTTTTGGCAAAATATTTCCTCCTAAGCCAGTACCCGCTTGTAAGTTCTGCCATAATATCAAATTTTATTCAATATTTAATAAAGTAAAAACTTAAATAATAAAGTGCTCAGTAAGACTGAGAGACCTAACAACTACCTGTAGAGAATCTTCTCAATAGCCTCAAAGGCTTCAGTAATATCTCGCTTAATCAAGCAACTGGACACTTTTTAAAAAATGTTGCTAACACAAAATCAATGAGGTTACAGGAGAGAGCATTGCCTTGTCTGAAAGCTCGAGCAACAGTAAAACTTTCGGAAAGCTCATTTTCTTGTTTCTTAATTAAATTTTGTATATATTTATTAATATTGATGGCACAATATTTGTTCGTAACATAATACCAAATTTTATTCGAAAACTTCGTTTAATATTTGAAAAATTAAAAACTTAAATAATAAAGTGATTTTTGTGCTCCTGCATAAAAAATATTGATTGTTTATAAAGTAGTAAAAACTGCTTGTCTTTTTTATTTTGAGTATACATGGTTATAGACTCTTGGAGCAAGTGAACTACTGTACCTAAAATCCCCCTGTCTACGTCACTGAACTATGTTCATTACACTATATACCACATATGCATACATACAGTGTCGGTGTGCTTGTGTATGTTTTTTGGTTTGTTTGTATGTGGCTTTAAGTGGCTGACAGCTTTTTGGTTACATACATTTTATTTTTTGATTTTTATTCTTACACCTGTGAGAAAGGCAGCAGTTGTTCAAGTTTTTCGTTGCAGCTCATTTTATGCCACCAGCCTAAAAGTATGCTTTAAGTTTTTGCTTTGTAGAGTCAAGCAGTACGTTGATATTTTGACAAATAATCGAACTTATTTTGACAGCTAATTGACAATTTGGTAAAGCAATCAAACATGAAACCAAAAATTCGCCAATAAATCGCATTACAGCGTTTGAAATGTCACTCAAGTGAAAAGGGCAAAGTGCAGGGGCTACTAAGGGCACTACAAAAACCAAGTAAAAACGATTTGAATTTGTGATTAAGTGAAGTAAGAGCGGCCATAACAAAACAAAGCCCAGTCTGGTATTTCATTAGACAGCTATAAGAAAAGCAAGTAACAACAACCACGAGGGGACTACTACACAGAGCGGACTTTTCCGGACAACCGGCTAGTTGGCCACTTTAGCTGCTCAACTGTCAATTTTGAATAATAGAGCAGCAAAATGACGCAACAATGAGTTGGCATTTCGTGGACGAAGGAAGCGTTTTCCCTACTAGGTCTAGGCATTAGGCATGACAGTTTGTTCGTAATTTGTGAAAAACCTTTTGGAGCCACAGCAACAACAAAATGGCGCACAGCAAATGACAGACAGACGAGGTGCAGTGTATTTTATTTCAATTTGAGGCGGACAAGTCGGAGCGGACACTATGCATCAGTAACTGGAAAAAGTTTATGCTTGTCGAAATTACAAAGTTTGTGTGTTTCGCGAAATTATAAAGTTTTAGCAGATTTTAAGCACGAAAACTGCATTAAGCGCAACTGATTCAAAAAACTTTTTAATTTTTTTTAATTTATCAAAAAGGAGTGAGTAACAATTAACAAGTTACCAGCATTGTTTAAAATTGTTGAAAATCTGATTGGATAATGACTTTTGATGATAAGAGTGTTTCTTTTTTTTTTGTAACAATCAATCTCAGCTCTCTTTTCTTATGGGTAAACTCGCGTCAGATGTTATTAAATGCTCTTGAAGATACTGAAAGATAGTCATTAAGAGCATCTTACATTAAATATAATGTTAGTGAAAAGCTCTTCAAGCCAAAATTGTTGGTGACTTTAAAGTCTATAAAACCGTATAGGTGTGTTAAACCCTCGCCATAGTTCAAAAAAAGCATTTCAATAAATTGTTTAAGACTTTTAAGGTTAAACAATTTTTTTTCTTATTTAATGTGTTTTGCAAAATTATAATAAAAAATACATTTTTGGGGCACCACTCGTGAACTGAAACCATATCAACAGTTCGTGGAAAGCATACATATTATCTTTTCCCAAAATAAAATAAATATTTTTGAGGCACCACCGAGTGTGCTGAAAGCACTATACTATATCTAAGAAACTCTTCAATAAATTTCAAAAATCTAAAAGGTATACACATCTCCATAAACTCCCTTGAAATAATGTGTAGTAGCACTTGCTTTTAAGATTGTTTTCAAAAATTAGATCTTCAAAAAAAATTTCAAGGGTAGTGCAGAATTTTTCATTAGGTAAATTGGTTTTTGAGGCTTCGCAAAAAAATCTCATTATATTTACCAGGAATTTTTTATTTTCGACTGAAATGCTTATAACACTAGTTTACAAATGTAAGGGTCATCGAGTGTACCTTCCTAAAAAAGTGTTTTTTTAGCGTAATTTTGGGGTCGAGAAACACGAAAATGGCAACCTGTTTTTTTCTTAAGCACCGTTTTCGAAATATTTTCGAAAAACATGTTTTTGGGCACTTTTTTCAGTTATTCCTCAATATCTCGTGAACAAAATTTTTTATCGACATGAAAGATGATTATATCGAAAGGTATTGATAAGCTCTTTAACGTCATATATAATTATGTTATTATAATACTAAGTAAAAATAATAGAAGTTACAAGCAACCAAAGTCGAAAAAAAGTGTAATTTTTGATCATTTTCCAAAATTACAAAAGGTTGCCATTTTTGTGTTTCTCGACCCTAAATTACACTAAAAAACACTTTATTAGGAAGGTTCATTTTTCGTGTAAACTAGTGTAATCGATGGTTTAGAAGATGGTTTTTTGGAAAAAATAAAAATATCTTTTTAACCCTTATGTGAGTGACAAAAAAAACACCTTCTCCAGAGTGACAGGGGTACCCGGGTACCCACATATAAATTGTATGAAAATTGCATATTTATCCCATCGTACTGTAATTAAAAATGACATTAAATGATTTTTTGTTATAATATAATATGCGTTTTGGCGATTTGATAGCGAAGTAACTCACTTTATTCCTTTGGAAGGGCGTGGAATATCGATATATTTTTTACACCTTTAAAAGAGTGACAGGGGTACCCGGGTACCCCAAAGTAATACATATGAAATTGCATGAAAGAATTATTTTTTTATTTTTCAAAATAAATTTGCACATTTTTGAAAGAAATATGCTCCAGAAAATGTTATAAGAAAAAAAAAATAATAATTCTTTCATGCAATTTCATATGTATTACTTTGGGGTACCCGGGTACCCCTGTCACTCTTTTAAAGGTGTCAAAAAATATATCGATATTCCACGCCCTTCCAAAGGAATAAAGTGGACCTACACCAATGAAAATTTAAAAACAATTAAAAGTTAAGAGTTCTCAAGAAGTTTGAGCTTTCTAAACTATCTGCAACCATTAAATTTTCCTACTTGAAAATGAAATGGGTACCCTGTCACTCACATAAGGGTTAAGGCAGCACTGAGGGAGCTGGAATCATCCTTTTTGACTTGAGGATGTCGTCAATAAAATTCCAATTCTTTTATTTTCGACCAAAATGGTTGTAATTGATCGTTTAGGAGATGGTTTAGGAGACGGTTTTCTGCAAAAAAAAAAGTAAATCATCATCATTTCAACAGTGCAGGAAAAGCACTTGAGGAAAATTACAAAATATTTTGAAAATATAAAGAATCAAAAAATTTTTTTAAAATACAAATATCTTTTTAAGTCAGCACTTAGGCAGCTGGAATCATCCTTTTAGAGTACTTAAAGATCTCGTCAATAAAATTCCAATTCTTTTCTGCCAGAAAATTGTTCATTTCAACACAATGAAAATTCCGGTAATATTTAAATTTTTTTCTAAGTGATGGTGGTTTAAAAAAAATACTTCTTCTAAGCTACACCAAGTCGGCTGAGTATAAAAATCTAAGCAGTTCGCGAAAAGATGTAAAAAATAAATCGAACGACAAGGCACTTGAAAATTTTTTTTTTTTTAGTGTTTTGATGATTTTCAAGGCTGCATAAAATTATCCTTTCAGCCAAAAAATAGTTATTTGCGACCCAACAAATATCCCATGTATTCCCATATACGCTAGCTATTACACTAAGAAAAATAAAAAATAAACCGATTTTAATTTAAGTTCGAATTTTCTTAAAAACTGATTTCACTTTCGAATTTATATGAATTGGTTGTGCCCCATTTTCCATAAACTAGGAATACAATTTTCTAAATCTCATCATTAATAGTGAATATTCCTACAATGAGTACAAAATACTCTTTGGGAGCATCGTTTCAAACATTTTAAATTAAAATGTACTGTCTTCTGTTCTTACTGTTACTGTTCTTCTTCTTCTTCTTGCTATCCTCTTCTCCCCGTGGAGCATAGGACCGCTTTGTGCGTTGCCACCTTGTCGTGGTAAAGGGGCTAAGTATGTGCTAGGAACCTGAGAGCATTGCCAGCGGTAGCGTAGCTACTGGTAGAGCCACCCATGCTGGTAAGGTCGAAGGGAAGCACAGAAACTAAGAGCAACTCAACAAACAAACAAACAAAATCCTAGTACCTTTTTGGGAGCCGAATCGCTACTAGGTGGGCGTCTGATCTCTTGTTAGAGGCGGCCCTCAATCATCAATCTAAGAGCTCATCACTCACTGATTGGCAACTTATGCAGACTATTCAGAGATGAATTCAAATCGAAACGGAATTATATCTCCAAGGGTTACCCGGTCACTGGTTAATCCTCCTGCTTTACTAGCAGCAAGCACTACGAATTTAGAGGTGCTAAGTTCAAGTCAAAATATCCCGTTGATGAATGAAACCAACACAACCAACTCTTAATATTAGAGAAATTGAAAATTCTTGTTTTAAGGCCAAACAATGCCTTTTGAGCGCAAAATTGTTATTTTTTTTTTCAGTGTTATTAAAAGATTGGAAAGATCAGATTCTTCTTAGCTACACAGTTCGGGGTGGACCATAGCTTCATCAACAATCTTCCTCCAGTTCACTCTATCTCTCGCTTCATCTTTCCAATTGCGAATGTTCACCGTCTTCAAGCCTGCTTCGACGTCATCAAGCCATCTCCTTCTGGGTCGCCCTCTTTTTCTTCATCCTATTGGACGTAGAGTAAACAACTTCTTTTGAGTTCTTTCTTTTGACATTCGTATAATGTGGCCAATCCACCTAATCCGCAGTGCTTTAATAAAACGTACCACATTCAGACCGCCAATAATGCTTTCAATTTCGTTGTTGTAACGAATACGATATGTGCCGTCTTCAAGTCGAACCGGACCGAAAGATCAGATTATATAATAATAATAAAAAAACGGCACTGCGAAAAGATCCAGTTGCGTATGAAAAAAAAAAAAAATATTTTTTTTTTAAATTTATTCGTTTTACAAAAATCTCAAAATCTCTTGCTCGCTATTTTTTAAACGAAAGAACAAATTTGTGTTCCAATATTGCACCATTTTATTCAAATTTTTCGTTGAGTTATTGCTTTTCTAAGTATCCCTATTAAATAGGTAACTCAAAATTTCAAATTTACAAATTTGACTGCCACATAAACCCTTTAATGACGCACATAGAGTACACTTAAATAGTCACCCAACTGGGCATTCATTCATTTATTGCTGGCAGTCAGCAGAAGAGTCGGAAATTTTTTCATTTGCTTTCAAAAAAAAGGGCATTGCCAAAGTAAAAAGTTTTCAGTTGTGAGTTTCAAGTTTCGATTGCTACATTTCTAACATCGTTGTAAGCATTATTATTATCATCATTTCCGCTTTGATGGGCCTCTCCAGAATCTCTCTCTAGAAACTTATTGAATGCAGCAGTTAATTGAAATCAAAGTAATGCCAAGTCATTGGCCAATGCCTTACAGAGCCCGAAGGACAGACAGACAGACATAGGGACAGGAGAGACATTTCGATGAGTTCTTTCGATTGTGGCGCAGAGCAACCTTATCAGTTTACTGAATGAATGTAAAATAAATTAAAATTGTTAAAAGCAACGCTGCTTTTACAGTTGCTCAAGTGGTAATGGCAATGTTAATGAAATGGAAGTGTCTCCACTTCTCCCATGCACAGACAGACTACTCACTGTATGCCTGGTATTTCATTAGTTTTATAAAGCTTGCAATTCTAGAGATATTTTTGCCCTTTGACTTTGTATTGCATTTTTAGCATTTTCATTAGAGCGTGAGAGAGCATTGGAACTTGTTGCTTACTTAATGTTGAATTAGTCGAATCAAAGTAATGAAATCTCCAGAGCAGTAATATCACGACCAACTGACTTACCCCATGTACAGCAGCAGTCATAACCATCCAATCAGTTCAAGCTCATATCGAATGCCTTTCATGTACACCCTTGGGGGACAGCTATGTGGCTACCTGAAATGAAAAACTAATCAAGGCAGCAATGTCAGCTGTTGGATGCTCAGGCACACAGGCTCAGGTACACAGGACGCAGAACACAGGCCTCATGAGTGCTCCGCTGGTTATTACAGCGAATTGCCAAAGCCACCGAAGGCAACTATTAAAAAAGAAAAAAAAAGACTAGAAACCAGTCCCCAAAAACTATGCAACAATATTTTTCACTTGTTTTCTTTTCTTACTAACTTTGTGTGTGTGTGTTTTTTTTTTTGCCTTTGCAGATGCATCATCCCATACAAATGAAACCGGCCGACAGTGAAAACAGAAATGGTAAGTTGAACTTGCAATAAAAATAGTACAGTGGAAACTCTATGAGATTTCTCGAACCCAAAATCTGCTGTCAATTAATGAAAAGATTTGCCTTAACAAATGAAACGAATTCTTCTAGTCTTGCCAAATGATCATCTCTAGCGCTACTATTTCCCCAAAAGCTCATTATTAGTTGCTTTAACATAATTTTAAGATTTTTTTATATTTTTAATTTGAACAGTGAAACTGGATTAAATTTCCTATTTGTACAAAATACGTCTTTAATGTTTACTCAATAATAAAAAAAAATGCTATATATACTGTTTAGAGAAACTAACAAATTGTTACTTTCCATGCTCTGTATATAGAAATATGGTTTGAGATGAATTTTATACAGAATATTTCTTTAAAAGTTTAAAAATTTATAAAAAAAAGACAGCACTGTATAACAAAAACCACTCTTTTAACCTCTAACCTTGAATACTTTGAGACATGGCCTTGATGTTTATTGTTACTCCTAAATTTTGTTCTAAAATGCCAAAACGATATTTAAAGTGTGTTTTACCTTATTATCTTTCCACTATTTAGAATTAGGTTTATTTATCACTACTAAAAGGTAACCCGTGGAGACGCCATCATAAAAAAAAAAACATAATTTCCTCAATAATAAGAGCAGAAAATTCACGGTCATAAAATGTGAAATTTTTTATTTTCTACCGCAAAGCCAAATCAATTATTACATTGAAAAAAAAATCCGTGCAAATATATTAAATAAATTAAAAAAAATTTCTTACATTTAAAAATCTTTAATAAAAAAATTATTTGAATATCTTCATTCGTTAACGAGATATACCTTGTCAAAAAAAAAAAGTCTTCCTTGCTATCGATAAATCGATAAATAATCAGAATTGCATATTGGCAAAAAACTCTTTCGCATATGCAAAATAATCAAAATCGAATAGACCGACTGACAATGTGATCCGCTTCATTTGTTCTCTTCCACAAACTTGCGAAATCGTAGAAAATATGAAAAAATCGATTTTATTTCTTTTAAACGATTCTCTCAACGAAATCGATCATTTTATATTTTTAATTTATAATGAAAACCTAAAATCGAGTTTTCTCTCAAAATTCGTTAAATAAAATTTAAAAAAATTAATTTTTTTTTCCTTTTTGACGCATACAAACACAATCGGTACCACACTGATTATTTTTAAAACATCTTTTTTGAACAAAAAAAAAATCGCGTGATTTTCGTCACAGTTAAGCAGCCACTGTACCAGATATAGTTAGTTGGCTGGCTGTTTGGGCCGGTCTGTTGCCTGTCTGCCTAGTTGGCAGCCATTGCAGTATGCCAAGTGTCTACGTGACACAATCCTGAATATGCCCCTATTCTAAACCCCTCGTCCTGTGATTGCTTGCTGCTCTCTTTTTAACTCTTATTCTCCGCTTTGCCTTTTGGGCTTAATCACAACTTGTATCAGACACATTGAATGTGCGCCAGGATTTGATTACAAAAGTGCAAGACAAAAAACAACATGACAAAAAAAAAAAAACGAAAATCTAAAGCTTATAAAAAACAGAAGTAAAGAAAGCAAAAAAAGAGCAAAGAATGCAATGAATAATGCTTAACTGACAACTGATTTGAGAAACAGACACAAAGGCGTGCGTATTATTATTGAATCCTCCGGTTTGAGTCTGGGTTCGGTTCTGGCCACTAAATCGATTAGACGTGTCTGAGCTGTTTGTGGCTGCTGCAAAAGCTGATGAAACTCAAGTGAAAGACTTCAAAAGAGTTGAAAGCAAAGCGTTGATAAAAAGCGCTTTAACTAAGTAGTTTATAAGCTAAACCAAGCAGTATATGAACTACTTTATGCACTCTAAGCCAAAACAATTTCAATAAGTGAAAATGCGCTCTACAAAGCTGTAAACATGAAGTCCTACAGACACGTAGTCTGCCTTATATATATATGTATGCATGCATACATAACTATGCAATAAATTGTGGTGCAACTTGGTGCCCACAATGCTCCTCCAAACTGCAGCACTTTCTTGGAGTAACTAAAAAGTCGGGACTCATCCGATTGCTTGTAAAGCTTACTCGCGGTAAAGTTCAACAATGGGATACACTGTTCTCTTTTCTTTCGAAAGGAACAATTTTTTTTTCGACAAACAGAACTCCAATTATAAGTGTGGATATTGACTGACTCTGGCCCATGAATGGAATGTTGTCCGAGAAGACCAATAATAGTAACATATGGCCAACAAGTCACAAAAGTGTACGATTTATTGCTTGTATATTGTTGACCGACAATAAGAGACATTCCTGGTACTCTATCCCTAAGGTATGTACGATGCTGAACCGATATTGAAAATATCACACATTTCGGGGGCGATACAGAAATTCGATACCAATATTTGGGTTCTCGATACATAGCCGATCCGCTGCTAATTTGTCTAGTAACGGTAGGTATAATAATTAACTTAAAATATGTCACAAATGAAATATCGACTAAAAGTTCACAAAAAAAACAAATATGTTAATCAATTATAAAACCCAAAGAACTTAAATGGAGTGATGCTGCTACGTGATCAAAGGAATTTGCGAACTGGGCCAAAACTTTCTTTGATATGCTCTTTTTCGGTTCGATACTGAATATTCGATAACAATATTTTGCGCTCGATATATCGTCAATTCATTTCCAATTAGCCTAGTAGCAGTATCGTACTTAGTTAGTTACAATCACGCGCGGATCCAGGATTTGGTCTTAGGGGGGTTTTTAACTTCGACGTGTATATACATATGTATATCAGAGCTCGCAAAAGACTCTCAACTTGTTTTCCCAACTTTTAAAGAGGTGGGGGGGGGTCCGGACCCAAGAACTAAATAATTAATTTAAGACTCGCAATGCCTAGATCTTAATCTTAGATAATCCTTAACTCTCGCCTTTATCTCTTAATTGTTTTTTTTTCGGTTTTTCAAATACTCGCCTCCAAGACATGTGAAACTTATTTATTCCTAATAAAAAAATTTCAAAAATTTTCTATACCGATGTCGATATCGATATCGAGATGTTTCGGCACTATAGAATCGAACATTGCATATTCGTTTTGTTTTGGAGCATCACATATTCCTACAATCATCCCTTTTTGTTAGATCTTTGCAGTCCATTTTAAAAGTCTATTATCTTATCCCAATTGGTTGCGACACAAGTCTCTCAATGAATCTCCCATAATGCGTTCATAAGATATTATCCAAAATTCTTCCTTAGACAACATATTCTCCTAATTTAGGTATATACGACTACTGGCTACCGCCACTAAAATATCGAAGCAGATATTGAAACAAAAGTTTTCACTGGTGTGTTCTGCAGAAAGTCTTCTTCAACAGGGAAGAAACTCATTTAAGGAATAAAATAAAAAACGAATTTTTAAATGTACGAACAAATTCATATTGAGCGTTGCAGTTTAACCACGTTGAACAGCTCTGTCAAGTTTTAGATCAAAAGATGTTAAACTGAGACGCATACAATTCTACTGAAAGAAAGGGTCATCTCTACTTAGATCAATTAACCAAAACTTAGGCACATCTTGTGATAACATTTGTTGTGCGATATCTATAATTTTATACCAAAAGACGAATATTTCTTGCTCACTAAACATTTCGGTTTATACTTCACAAAATTGGAATTGCTTTCTTCTCACTGTTACGTTCTTTCAGACGAATCCAATATACTCCTTTAAACCTATTAGCAACTGGTATAAAAACTAAAAGGGCAAGCAATGAAATGCCAAAGACATAGACTGAGCCAAAGCCCGGCAAAAGATACTGGCTACAAACCAAAACAATGTGGCAACGCCAACGGGCGTCCTGTAGAGTCCAACTGTAAACTAACAAGCTTTTTGCTTCTTCTTCTTCTTCACATTCTAATAGTAAAATCGTTATTGAGCATTTTACCGTTTTGCCTTGGTCATGCCTTGCAATGCGCTTCCGTTTCCGTTTTGTGCTAGTGTGTGTGTGTGTGTGTATTCATGTATCTCTATGTGTGTATGTGTGTGTGTGTGTGCTTGTGCTCATATGACTGTCTTTGGCATTTCTTGTTATTTTTGCATTGCTTCAAACGCAAATATTCTCGCCGCTTTTGAAACGTTTTAGCTGTCATTCTACTATCCATTGTCCTCTTTTGTTTTCTTGCTTCTTTTCTCTTCTTATGTGTTATACATAATTGTTTGCATTGCGGAATGGTTTAAGGGGGGTGGAGAACTAAGCAATTGCCAACAATTTGCAAAGACAATGCTATTTAATTGCATACTCTTGTAGTGGGCATATGCAATGTAAAATAAGGCAATAGATGGCACTAAGGCAGAAGCGAAACTATAGCGCCCCGTGTTGGGCGCGACTTGGCTATCTGATAAATTACAACTACTAGAAAATTATGTACGAATTTTAATCTGCAATGTAAGGAGTCAGGCGAGGCTCCAGTAAAATGTTGTCTAGAGATTTTTTGGCTGTAGTGAGACATTCATATTATGATTTTTGGATCTGCGTTCGATCCTCTTTTCTTAAGCCACCAATAAGCCCAGTGCTATGCATAGACTTATACCGAGAGCCGCTCATTTAGTAGCTTACTAGTTTGTGAAATAAAAATTCCGTACACAATCATTCGTCTGGCCCGCTGGAGTAATAGGTCCATCTTTGCCGACTTCATCATCATCATCATCGTTTAGCTCTACAACTCGGAGTGGGTTTTGGCTTTCTCTATAATCTTCCTCCCAAGGTCCTTCCAATTTCTTATATTTCTTATTTGCCAACTTACTGCAGCAAATATGCCAGTTTCTATTGATTCCAATATTTTCCCAATTTGAGGTCGGTAGGTTTTCTGGAAGTTGGGAATGGCTGTAAAATTTGTAAAGCCCCAACAGAAAAGTATTATTATATAAGTAAAAACGAAACTATCCATTACAACACAAGAAGCACCCACAGCAGCCACAAGATGACAAAAGTTCAAGATGAAAGAACTATAAAATTTTGCCATGATTATGTCAAGTGGGGAAATCGTGTCGTCAGTAAGCTAAAGTACCTATAGCCACCTACAAATAGCCTCAATGCCGTCCCAAATTCCTCTGAAACGGGATAAGAATTTTTCGATGACCCAACATAGTTCACTTTCTTTGGGCCATTGCCAGGTTTGTGATAAGACTTTCAAAGTCCTAGAAGAGGCACCACATTGAAACCATCTATAAGAAAGTTATTTATTTTTAGTAGAAATACACTCCGGAAGTTGTTGACCATTTCTGGCAATTTTTCCATTAATACAGTTTACTCCATTCCCGCTCAAGAATACTCCTGCCTTGAAAAACTCAAACATGCGGCTTCTCTATGAAAATGATTTAGACATATTTATACTGTCTAAAAAAGAATGTCCCAATGAAGTCGACTAAGCCTTGATTGGATTACTATCTCCACAAATCAGTCGAATTTGCTTATTTACAAATTTTTGGCTTCATAAGTATTTATTGTCTGGCCATTCTTCAGCTCCCTGACTTTGTTGTGAAGAATTCTCTGCCCAAAATGCGTCATACATTTTCGATAAAAATGGGAATTATCATTGAAGATGATATTCTCATCAAAATTTGGATTCACTTCCAATGACTCCACTTTCAGGGGCTCGCTCCAGGACTATAAAAAAGCGACTATAACAGCGCTGTAACATTACATAATTAAAAAGCTCATCATTTTTGAATCCTTTAATTAAGAGTATATAAACTTCGTACTAAATATATTCGTAGTTTTCTTATTGTTGTGCATAAAAATAAATTTCAATTTGTAGTAGCATAAACTGCAAAACAAAATGGATTTTGTAAAGCAAAATATGTACCGCATGTTGGAGCAATACGCCAAACTAATTAAATTAGTTTTTCGTAGGCCGTGCACGAAACAGTGTGAAAATAATGTTTAAAATTTGCAAACTGGCTGACAAAAATAAATCACAAAATTAAAAATACGTAACAGAGAAATTTTATGCTTAATTAAGAAAAAATTGGCAACCAGTGATGCATGTGGCACATCTTTCCTGGTGGGCGTGAGTGCAAGTACTTGTTTAAACGCCAAGAAAGCAATTAAAAGGCGTCTGGGAGAGATGTCCATCATATGTCTAACAAAATGTTTTGACGTGAACCATATGGCTTGCTACAGATAATGAATGTCGAATGCAAATATTAAATAATAAGTCTAATACCACAAAGCAGATATATCGTTCGACTATTAGATGCGGTATAGTTGAAGCACTGGGTCGGAAAAAGTGTCAAAAATGTGGCATGAATTTCTGACAGTTTTCTGAGTTTTTACTTATTTTAAAGACTTTAAAATTGTAAGTTATCTTGTTTAGGGATACATATAACATCGCATCCTTTAACCGGGTTCGCAACAAAAATGTTGAAATATAGTACTCTCCCTACATCTGTCGACAAAAAAAAGAAAGTGAAAGTTTTATGAAAAGCTCGATATTTCAATTTAGAAGAAAGCTACATATACCTACGTACCGTGCTAGATTCAAATTCACCAAAATAAGCACATATCTGTTTTCTAGCATGCACAGAATTCCTTTTTATTGAAGCTCTTAAGAGTTCCCGAGGCTTTTCACATTTCAGATCCTTCCCGGGCCACTATTTTCACTCTGTAATCCTGTCTGTATGAATTCATCTTATTGGCTCTAAAAGCATATAAGCCATAAGGCTCGATGTTTTGGTATCTTATTATCACCTATACCCTTAGGATAGAATATAATAGAGTGGTATAATACGCTTTTCTAGAGAATCATGTTCAGTCCTTTCCGCAAAGTAGATCAGTAGTAACTGATCTTCTTCAACTAAATGTAAATATTAGAAAAATGGAGGAGTTCCAAAAATTTGTTGCCGATCTGTGACGAACTTTAAAACATTCAAAATTTCTTATTACAGTATAAGCAACTAGGTTTCACAATCGATCAGTCCTTAAGGTATCCAATTTATTCTAACATAAGGTTAGGTTAGGTTAGTGCAGTAGTTGGGGCTTTGAGTCCCAACTCACTTAGGCCAAGGAATTGGCCCGTTGTGATACCGCTGGGTGGACCTAACACGAGAGGCTTCTTGGACTCTTTTCTGAGAGCTCAGATACGTAAGGAAATACGATTTGAGAAAACGGAACCTTGTTCTGCACAGTCCAGGTCAGTGACAGAAAAGGTGCTCCACCGTCACTAACTCATCCTCATCGCCGCAGCTTCTGCAGAAATCGTGATGAGGAGCGTTTGGCCTGGATGCGTGGATTCCCACCAGCCTGTGTCCAGTAATAGCTCGGATTACGGTCGAGCATTGAGCTCTATTAAGACAGCAAAGTTTCTTTGATCTAACATACGAGAGCAAATACCTTCTGGAGACGCTATCAAAATATATAGTACCAGTCTTAAACATGATTACCAACAGATTCAGATTCCGTCTCTGAATCACTCAGGACAATATAAACCAACTATCCTCCCCCTGGATGACACAATTTCTGTAAGGTACCTTAAATATTAAGGATTCAACAACAAAGTGGATAGTTTTTTTTCGACTTCTTTGCTGAAAAGAATGTTCAAAAATGATGAGGGAGTGGCAGGTGCGATAATATGGGATTCCATCTCAGAATCACTTAGGACAATATAAACCAACTATCGTTTCCCTGGCTGACAAGATTTTTTATAATGTACCAGCCTTGAAGATTATAACCATCAGTGTTCAGCTATAAAGGTAGCTCTTTTTTTTCAGACTCCCTTGCTCAATTAGCGGGGGCAGAGTCAGAAAATATGGGACACCATCTGCGAATCGCTAGCAGGTAGTTTCGTCCATTGGCACAGGCAGCATTTCCAATTCCGATTTTAATAAGTGGATTTTAAGATACTAATAATTGTACTCGACTAAATTTCTAAGCCTTCTTTTTTTATTTTAGGAGTGTTCAGATCAAGCAATCAAAATTGGAATGAAAATTTAATACTGTCTTCGATCAGGGCTTTATAAAATTACATAAGAGTTGGTTTTGTTAGGAGAGGCTTGGTATCGAACTCCAAAAATGGTAGTATATACTTGTTTGGACCATTTTAAAAATTGTTTATAATTTGGTGGCTTGTCCGAAAGATTTGTTCATCTATTTGTTCTTTTGTTGTCTAGGAGTACTCAGTTCAAACAATAAAATTCGGAATGGATACTCAATTCCGTCTTCGATTAGTGACTGAAGGCTTTATAAAATTATATAAAAGTAGGATTTTTTTAAATAGGCTTGGTATCGAACTCCGAAAATGATAGTACTTCTTTGGAGACATTTACTTAATTGTTTGGGGTTAAGTGATTTGCCCGAAAGATCTGGAATTCTATGTGATTTTGTGTTGAAAAAACGACTAATAAATTATTTACCAATAAACAAAAAAGACTTAAAACTAACTTAAGAACTAAAAACATATTTTATAGGGTATATCCTGCCCTATATAGCAAACACAGAAAAGCCAAACAGCTACCAAAAACTGTGGCAAATGCAAAGACAACAATTTGCATGCAACAAGTGCAAAAGTATGTGTGTGTATCTGTGTGTGTTTATGTGAAATGTTTAGGCGACACTTGACAAGATGCCAGAAATTCTAAACACTTTTAGCTGCCGTCTAGTGGGCGCTTTCGGGGGTTTTCGGGGAGCTGCCCTTTTGCTTGGTTGCCGTCTGCAAGCTGTGTAGAATTTTTGTGTTTTGGCTGCATGTCTACACAAATTCCCGTACACATAAAGAAGAAATGCATATATATATATACATAAGCATATATATGCTTAAATGCATGCATATACTTGTAAGATATTTAGTAGCAGGCATTGACATGTTGTGGCCAACTCTTTTTAGCCTGAAATGCTTAATAAAGCGAAATTAATTATGTGCAGCCGTGTTGCATGTACCAGCTACAAGATACAATTTATGTGCATTTTTTTTGGGCAGCAAAATTTCTACGCACAGTTTCTAATCTTATTAATGTGTTTATTAATTTAAGTTTTACAAATTTACACAAAGCGTTGACAGCGGCAATATCAGATGTCAATTATTGATTGCAATGCCATATGTAGCTGTTAGATACAAAAGTATCTAATAGCTACAGTTTTGCATCTTTTAAGCGAGGGCGCCATTTATCTGAAATTTTCGCTTTATAGAGACCGCCAAAATGCATTTTCATGTCTGCAATTTAGCCATTAAAATGGCATTTGACTTATGCCATGGATAAATGTGGCCATTATATCTACTTTTTTTTTGCTGCGGGCTACATTAACACACTTTTTTTTCTTCATTCAATTACAAGTATGTGCGGGTCACAAATGAAAACAAAGCTACTTGCTTCTTCTGCAATCATGCAACATGCACTCATATCTTTTTTATATATATGTACAATATATGTACACAACTATGTATTACAAATGCGCACATTGTGAAAATGCGCTTCAGTTGAGTTTTCGCGCTTTTGTGACTTGTTTAGCACTGGACGTGATTTCATATTTAGATAGTTTTGTTTAGCTACAAGTCTAAGCTTTTGAAAATTTTGTTTCCGTTGTGCTAATTGTGCAGTCCAAACATGTTTCGAGACTATAAAGGTGTTAAAAAAAAATGTTGATAGCTGAAATCTAATATAAGCGCAGCTATGTTTGAATTCTCTAGACTAGAGATGAACGACGGTTTTTAATAAGATCTTATTTATTAGATAACAAGATTGCTTATCCTGCTTAAAGGCAACTTTCTAAAAATCAAATTTCCATAGAAAGTTTTTTTGTAATTTTATTTTTTTTTTAAGGCAATCAGTCGAACATTATCAGGGCTACCATCCTTCGATATGTTTTTCTATAAAAGAAAATTACCAAACTATATTGCAATAAAAATTGTGAAACTACCGATTAAACTTTAAACTTGCATGATCCATCGCTCAAAAGTTATCGGAATAAATATCCAACGCTTCCCAAATCATTTGTGACATTAAAACAGCTCACATTTGGCTTAAACTTCTGTTGGCAAACAGACCTGGCTTACCGAAAGACAGCTCTTAAGTAAAAATTGAGCAAGAAAATATTTCTAACAATCGATCTTCGTAAGTGCCAAAATCAATATGCTCTCCGTAAGAGTGCTTATTTATGTCTGATTTTGTGCTTAATGAGCTATCGATATAATCATGATGCAGTTGATAGGGTTAGTTAGCTATCTAGGTAAACATGAGACTTCCTCCAACAGAGAGAACTCTGAGTAAAGCATTAAGTATTCCGCGCACAAACAGCTACAACAACAACTAACTCAAAACGCTGAGTCAAATGGCAGAATAATTAAGTGGAAATAAATGCAAAAGAGAGCGCAAGCGAGTGAGTAAGCGAACGAACGAACGAACGAACGAACGACGCAGTCGTGACGAACTTCAAAACATAAATAAACAAAATCAGCCGTAAATGTGTGAGCAGCGCCGCTGCCAGCTACAAGTGGCAGTTGATCGGCGAGAGCGTGGCATGCCATAGAGAGCGCCAAACAGCTGTTGCGTTCAAGCGCAGCGAGCGCCAGCTAACGGCAGAGCGACTGAGAGCATAAAAATAAACAACAACTACAGCCGGCAAAGCGAAAAAGCATTGCCAGCATTAAGCAACAAAACACGAGTAAAGTGCAGCGCAATTGACACACACACTCACAAACGCGCGCACGCAAACGCTTATTTTGTTTGGTTGCGTTGACGTTGACGTCGCTGTCAGCGTTGCGGCCAACGTCGCCGTCGCATTAGTCAAACATTCAATTGAATTCCGAAGCATTTGTAAGTTAACTTCTCGTTCCGGCAGTCGACGATCGCGCACCGGATCGCGCCGATTCTAAACTACTTAAATAATTCTCAAATGTAAACAAACAAATATTGAATTTTTTTATTATACGCTGTGCTGTATTTTTTAAATTAAATTGCGCGACTCAATTGACAACCAAACTTTGCACATCGCTGCGTCGCGCAATCGAACGTATAAAAGTTACAATCAACGAGCTTTGTATCTTATAGCTACTTATTAAGTGTATCTCGAAACTAAACCAATTGAGTGACTCGGCGGTGTTCAATTGCCAGCTAACTCAATATATATAAGAAAAACGATAAATGTATAGCTCTATACACTGTGTGGATACGTAATCAATACGTTGACGCTGCTTTTAATTACAACTTTTGCCGGGGGTCCAGCGACAAATTTGTAATTGAGCAAATGAAAATGAAATTTTCTCAGTTTTGCGTTGTGTATGGTTTTTAGTTGTTGTTGTTGTGTGCTTGTCGGAAAATTGCAAGACAAAATGTGTTATGAAATTAATGAAACAGCTTAAAAAGTTATGTGCATAATAAAATAATTAATTCAAAATTATGACAAATAATTAAAAAATTAACGCCCATAATAAAATGTAAGCAATACAAAAAGGCATTTAATATAAGCTTAAAGATATCGCAATTTCTGTATAAGACTTTAATAGGTAAATCTTGGTAAGATATTAAATTTAGCTGACTGCAATTATTTTGTATAAAGAGTTCCACTCACAATTACAACTTAAAAGATTAGCTTCTTTAGAAGTACCAATCGATAATCGATAAATTATACTAAACATTTTTATCTGCTCCATAAATGACCTACTTTAGGAAGTAGTTATCGACAATCAATCAATTGTACCAAACATTTTCATTTTCTTGTTCCGAACTGCGGCCCACTATATAGTCCTTACAACGAAGGCCAGAATCTGCCAAAGATCTTATGGAATACTTTTCTTTTAAATACCGGCAACTGCACACTTCTTTTGAAAATGTCCCCAATGCAATTAAATATGTTATTTCGTAAAAAAAAAAAATTCTTCAAAGTTCAAACGATTGTATAAGAGAACGCCCACTTTACCAAAAAATCGCTTGACAACGGTGCTATCGATGGATCTTAGATTGTAAAACATGAGTACATTCCATTACAGTGGACCTATTCGCGTTGCTACTTAAAGCTCGGGAAATAGATTCTGGATGACGAATTGGTAGATTGGCTCTCTTTCAGGATTTGCAGTGTAAATATCTACTGTTTAATCTTGCCGGCACTGAACCAATTTCGATTGGTGGTCTTTAGCATTTAGTACGAAATACTCGATAACACTAGTTTAGAAATTTTAGGGTCATCAAGTGAACCTTGAAGATGAAGAGTTTTTTAGGGTAATTTTGGGTCGAGAAACACGAAAATTACATTAATTTTTTTTTCTTGAGAACCTTTTTCGAGTTTTTTTCGAAGAACATATTTTTGGGTACTGTTTTCACTAATTCGTGAATATCATGTGAACAAAATGTTACCGGCATAAAATACCACTAGATCGAAAGATATTGATGTGGCCTTTACGCTGATATAAGCTATGTGAAAATTAAGTCAAAATTATTGATGTCCCTAAGTCGAAAAAGGGACATTTTCGACCATTTTTCAAATTACAAATTTCTGGTTTGCTTTTTATTAATGGCCTATACGTAATATACAAATTTTCGAACGAAATGATATCCCAAAGGGGATTTTTTTTTATATGAAGTTTGATCATTCCGTGAGAAATTTTTCGAAAAAAAAAATCCCATTTGGTATATTTTTTTTATATGAAGTTTTGTCATTCCGTGCGAAATATTTCGTGCTGCGTAGACCCCTGTAACAAGAAAAATTAAAATTTGTTTAGGCCTTGAGCTGAAAGAGAATTCTCTTACGAACATTTCGAGCCTAAGATCTCCAAAATCGGGCAAGAACTTTAGATGCTATGGAACTTTGTACGAAAGTTCCAATTTTCACTCAATCACACTTTAGATACAAAAAAAAAATGTTCACTCAAAGTTTTTCGTTTGCGTTCAGTTACGTCTACACGAATTTGCACCCAGCGGTAGGCGTGATTTTTAGGTTTTTCGAAAAAATCTCGCAAACGTTTCTTAAGAAAAAAACTGAATGTAGATCCAAAATAACCCCAAAAAACACTTTCATACGTGTTTTTTATCGTGTAAACTATAAAAGGAAGACTGAAAACCAAGTTTTCATTGATTGGTCAGAACTTTCCCTTGCCTAGATACTGCAAAAGAGTTACTGGAAGCCTTAAGCAATCCATCGGCGCACACTACCTGAGTAATCTTGATAATAATCTTTAGGATTCCAAGAGAACGTTTTCACGAATTTAGAAACTGAGCTGTAAAGAAATTTAGTGCTTAAAATTCTCAATCAGTAGTTGCACTATAAGTAAAATTTGCAACACACTAGAAATCCGGTAGTCTGGGCCACTCGAAATACTTCCCAACTAGAAATAAGACTGGGAGAAATTTGGAGCTCACAAAATATGTATGAATCCGGTAGTCTGGGCCCCTCGAAACAAATATTAAAACTGATCTACAAAGCATTTTAGTGCTTGTGCTGCTAAGTTGTAATAACGTTATAAGCGAAATTTGGATCGCCAAAAAATTTTCATAGATCCGCCGCTGGATTAAAAGAAATCTTAAAGTACGGCACAAGAAGATTTCTAAAAGAAGAAAATGTCTTGAATCTTGAATTTAACGAAAACATTATAAAATTCTGCGCTTATAATTCATATCTATAAAAAGGCTACACTGTCCGAAACGTATTTCCAAAACTATTGCCATATTTAGCGCACAACATTAATTTGTTCGTCTTTTTTTTTTCAAATACAAAAACTTGCATTTATTTTTATACACTTCGTCAACACGTAGCACACCCGCAACAAATTTTAATTAATTTGCTTAGCAAATTACCATAAAAAATTAATTTATTATGCAAAACAAACTTGGCCAAAAAGTAAATATACACAAAAGGTTTATTGCCAAAATAAAATTATGAAAAATTCTTTTGATACACAGAATTGACAAAAATAAAAAAAATAAAAATAAAACAAATCTTGATAATCCATGTGTAAACAATTATTGTATGCAAAACAGAAGCAAGCAAATCTCTAAAATGTTGTACCCGAGTTCCCAGTACACTTCACCAGCTGCATCTCTATCAACAGCTGACTCATGCGCCGGCCAACAAATCTGGCTAACTGGCTGACTTGGCTAATTACAGCTGCGAACCGGCTAAAGCATACAACCAGTTTGTATTTTTTTTCCCATTTATTTGATTTTTTTGTCTTATTTATTTTTAATTTGATATTTTATTTGCAAAGAAATTTCTTGCATATAGAGCGAGGGAAGATATCACAGATATAGGTATATATAGCCATATATTATTTGTCTACTAAACTAGAGTCAGCTGTTTGTGTTTTGATTTGATTTTGCTTTTGTTGTTTGTTGTTTGCATCATCTTTTTTTTACTATTTTGTTTTGCTTTGACGTTTGGCAGCTGCTGTAGATCAGCCGCTTTAAAAACAGTGGCGTATGCAGTCAAGAATTTTTTAGGGGCGCTCAAATGCCATTGACTGTGATTTGTGACCAGAGTGGTCTGCGCCTCTGGCTTGGAGCATTGGCTTTAATGAAATTTCTAGTATTTGTTGTTTTTGTTGCTTGTTGCTGCTGCTGACCGCAAACATTAGTGCAATTTGTAATTCTAACTAAGCGTGCATGCCATGCGAAAAAAATAGCAGAGCAAGATACAAAAGTATCTGAGGAATGCAATTTGACTGGCACAGTGGAGAAATTTCATAGCATTGCGTGTTGAAAGTGCGTTGCAAGTTTTTGCACAATCATTAGGCGTAACTGGCATTGTTGTAGTTGTTGTTGCTATCGAAATTGTTTGTTTTATCGCAATTGTTATCGTTGTGGCTATTGTTGTTGCATTTGTCATTGCAGTTTGCAAATTGTCATGCGGTAAGAGTTAGTTTTATGCTTAATTGTTTGTTGATTTACTTGATACTGCATTTTTTTTGTGAGAAATTAGAGTTAAAGGTTTTGGGTAGGAAACTATTTTTGTTTAGTTTTCAAGATGCAGTTGGGGACTATCTGAAAAAGGCAGTTTGTTCTACAATTCGTTTTTGGCAAAATATGCTTGATAAAAGCTGTAGTATAAAGAGAATCTCTTTGCTTTAGTTTAGATTTCAAGATACAGTTGGGCACAATCTTCAAAAGTCAGTTTACTATATAATTTAGCCCAAGATGCTAGATAAAACCATTAGTAAAATATGCATATACGAGATTTTTTTATATAGTCCTTCTAAGAACTATGGGGGAGGGGAGGTGGATTCAAAAATTGCAAAAATAGGGTCACGTAATTTGGGTACGGCTCTATAGGTACAGGGTTTAAAAGCAAAAAAAGTAATTAGCAGAGCTATCCAAAAAAAATATTCATATTTTTAATATAATATATTTAGAAAAATCTTGTTTTTACTCTTATTTGTTGTTCTAAAAAAAAAAAATACTGAAAAAATAGTTAAAAATTAATTTAATTTAAAAATCACGAAATAAATTCTACTTTTAATCAGTAGTAATTTAGTAATAATCTAATCTCGTTAAATTATATTTTTAATAGTTTTAAAAATCGAGTTTTAACGCTTATTTGTTGCCTTAAAAAAAATTAAAAAAATAATAGTTGAAAATTATTTAAATTAAAAAAAAAAATCACGAAAAAACTAAATTAAATAAATATACATTAAAAAAAATAACAAAAAAATTAAATTTAATAAATACTCATTTTTGTTCTAATAAAAAAAAAAAAATTGGTAATAAAAATTATTTCGCAATCTTTTTTTTATAAACTGTAAAGTTTTCAAGAGTTTTTCACATTGTTTCACTAAAAGTTACAGAAATATTTCCTTTTTGTCGTCGAGTTTAGTTACAAAACGTTTTGGATATGACAGTATTGAGTAAAAATGGTTTGCTTGGAAACGGGCTTGGCAATTGCTTACAGAAAAAGTGGATTCTTCTTGTTTCTAAGGCTTACATGAGTCGGATCTTGGTGCAACTTGCATTTAATAATATAACTGCCTTACAGCAACTGCCATTTTTTTTTTGTCCTGTAATTGGTATATGATAATTCTAAATTATTATATAGCGATCTCGAAAAGTAGCAAGTATCAAGATATGAATCGGTTTTCTTTTATAGCTTAGTTAGAGACCGCGACATTCTTCTTCAGAGTAACCGGAAGAGCAAACAAATTTTGTCAAGAAATGTAAAGATTTAAAATTTTGTGTCCAAAACTCTTTGCTATTTGTGATCTAGGTGTAAGAATATGAACCTTAATCCTATGCCTGTCAAGTTTGTCGAAACGCACTCAAACTTTAAAAGCTAGCAAGTATCTATCAGCCCAAAAAATTTACACGCCGTGTACATTTTATAAAATCAAAAATAGCTTAAACTATTTTTAGAATTCCTTTTCGAAATTACTTCAAAACTGCATATATTGCCAAAAAAAAAAAATATACCCGAAAAAGACAACACACATAGTAAAACCCCATTAGAAATAAATTACAGCCCAGACTCACAAGGAAATTCCGAATATGTCTCATAGCTAGATACATATAGTATCCATGTATCCAGTCATTGCTGGTCTCCCATTTTCTTTGCTGCTTATCTCGCTGCACAAAAATTTAATTAAAATCAAAACCATATGGCACAATTGAATTGAATGCATTTTAAAACGCACAAAACGCCTCTAATTACAAAGCCTTCGATATACATAATAAAACCGTCCAACAACAACAACAACAACAGCTACAACAACATCGGAAAGACAAGTGTTTGTTGCTATTTCTGGTTGTTGTTCGGTTGGTCAAGGGGCGTCTAGCATATATAGAATAAAATGCAAAGAGAAACACTTGAAAACGCAAAGCGACAAAACAGATACAAAACCATTTTCGATAATTGAAAATAATAATTAAAATTCTGATTGAAGCGTTGGGCACTTACATATATATACACGTTCATACTGTACTATATAGGGATAACCGCCCGCTTTTCCAACAAGAAGCTATAAAAAGCAGTCATAAAAACAACAACAACAACAACAAAAAACAACAACTGACACCATGCCAATACATAATAATTTTATATTCAATTGTAATTTGTGTTTGAATTTTTTAGTATCGTTGGATTGAATGCCCTATAACAATAGGGTCAAGGGTATTAGCGACTAATAGGCAGCAGTTGTCATGACAGTCCATCAGTTACTTTTCTAATAATGATAATATATCGATAGCATAAATATCGATATCGTTATTTTAGACTGTCTGTATAAACAGTGAGATCTTGGAATTCATGAGAAATAGAGACAACAAATTATACCAAGAAATGAGTTGAGGTTTTAGATTGTTTTTAATGCCCAACCCAGTGACCCCTTTAAGCTCAAAGGCTATACACCCAGATTACATGTACTCCTTTATAATAATTTGTTTTTCTTATAATCTTTTTATTAGGAAATTTCCGATATTTCTCTATCGAGACTTTTTATAAAATTTCAAACCTTCTACCCTATAAACTCGAATTTTTTAAAACTATTTCAAGATGGGCTCTAAGTCGAAAATCATTGCTCTATCTGTACCAAAGAGTGATTTGACTTAACCCCAAAATAAAAGAGTATAAAGTTTTTTAATCATATTTACTAGAAGGCCAATGAAATTGTTCACTTATAGGGTGTTTTTTTTTTACCTTTTTAGATGTATGTATATGTCAATTAATTTATTTTAATGTTTCCATTCAGTTAGACGCTATTTGCCCAAGTTTTTAATCATATTTTCTAGAAGGCAATTGAAATTGTTCGCATATAGGGTATTTTTTTTAGTCTTTTTGATGTATGTGTATGTCAATGAATTTTTTTTAATGATTCCATTCAGTCAGGCGCTATTTTCCCAAGAAAATCTCTATTAAATCAAGACACCGCCGTTCGGATTCGGCTACTGATGGTCCCTGTTCTCTTTGAACAGTTATTAATAGAGATCACCATGCCCCGCCCAGGGGCGACTGACAAAATAGTTAGTCAGGGAAATTATTATTTATTATTATTATTCAGTCAATTTGGCAAATCACCAAACTTAAATTTATTTCACGAAATGCACCTCTTTGTTGGCCTCCAAGATAATTTTTTTTGCGTTGCATTAATCCATATGTTATGTTGACAATCCAACCACTTTTTTTTTTGTTTTAGATATATAAAGCAATGAGAATTATGATACTATGATAATCATCACCACAAGAATAATTTTTCTGCAGGAATTGTTGGCTCCTGCGTGCATACTATGTGGCACATGACATGAATCACGTCTAAGCTGCTTAGCTACATTTGAACAGAACACCAAAAAAGTCACCCGATATAAGCTAAAGCCATTTAATTTGTTTCGTACCGATAGACCAAAAAATGCAACCTATATAGTAAATTAAAGGCATAAAAATTGTTAGGAATAGGAATGTGAGCCTAACAAAGATTTTCTTTTTGTCAAAAAAGTCACCCGATATAAAATTAAGCCTTTTAATTCGTTATGTTGATTTCTGTGAGGCTAAGAAACATATTATACGTTTATAAACGTAACACCAAAAAATGCACCCTATATAGAGGCATAAAACTTGATATAACTGTGAGCCTTAAAAAGATTTTCTTTTTGTCAAAAAAGTCACCCGATATAAGCTAGAGCCATTTAATTTGTTATGTTGATTTCTGTGAGCCTAAGAAACATATTATACGTTTATAAACGTAACACCAAAAAGTGCACCCTATATAGATGCATAAAACTTTATACAACTGTGAGCCTAACAAACATTTTCTTTTTGTCCATACAACACTTTTCAACCACTCACCCCTCTTTTGTTATAGGGTATCCCAGCGTCTAGCAAACCCTACGACTAATACAAAAATTTTTTTTTATGTTCAATATTAATATGCAAAAGTTGTCGCCTGTTTTTGTGTTTTTTTCCTTTAGTTTTTGGTTTCATTGTTGTTTCTCTCTTTCTCTCCCTTTTGTTGCATTTTTATGGCTCATTGTTAACTGCCGTTAGCTGTATTTGTACTTGTGCCCATAGAAGTTGTGGCATTGTTGTCTTTATGGTCAACTAGAGAGCCGCGGACGAAGGTTCACGAATCAAGTTGTCTGTCTGTCATTGCAATTTATGCCACCGACTGAGGCAGTGTCTGAGGCTGTTGCATGTGCGTGATTTCTTCAATTAATTTTCAACATTTGCATTGTCAGAACTTCAGCTGATTGTCATATTGCACAATCATGCATGGGACGGTCACCCCCCCTCCTACTCAAGAACTTGAGAAAATCTTGGCAATTACTTAGTACTCCGTTCTTTAGAACTTGGTATGCTCTTTCACAGCATTGTCTGCAACAAGTCAATGGTTCTATTGTGCAGATTTTTTTTAGCCAAAGTTCAGGGAGGTTTAGATAATTCTTAAAGAATTACATTGTCTACTAATACATGGTGGGTTGGCAAATTTGTTTGGAAATAGGAAACAGGGTTGTTTGAATGGGCATAATTTATGTAAATTTTGCAAAAACTTTATGTGACTTGGACCATAATTGTTGTTAATGTTTTAAAGTAATAGAAATTGGTGGGAAATATATGTATAAAAGATAGACAAGTTTTATTCAAAATTATAGGCTGCCAAGTTTGTAGCACTTGGTGACTTTGCAAAGGTTTTGTGGTTATAATTTAGTTTGTTGAACTAGGAATTTTTTTTAATTTAGTAACAATGTATGGGCAAACTATGAGAGAGCTAAGTTCTGATATCTAATTATCCAGCTACAATTTTCGGAGTTCAATTTAGAATTTTTGTTTTCCTGTTGTTTGTCTACGAAGAAATTTAGTAATATATTGTTGATTGCCAATAAAAAATAATTAACAAAAAAAAAAAAAAAAAAAATTACTATTATATTAAGAAAATTTGGTCTTGCCTTAAAAAAATAAAACTTAAGAATGCTGAAAATCCCACTTAAATTTTTTCTTTTTTAAAATTTGTTATCTTAACTTGAAAATGATTTGTCTTATATGTTTTGAGAATTTTTGATCTTATTTAAAGAATATTTTTTCTTATTTAGAAATTATTAGAATTTTTGCTCTTGTTTAAAGTTTGATAATTTTTTTTAATCCTATTTTAAAAAAATGTTTACAAATATCCCAATAAAATACTAATTTCCGTACACTTCTTCTAGAAACATTTTTCTAAATATTTTCTGTTTGTGTAAGTTACAGCCAAATATTAACATTGAAGACATATGGAGCCTAATAAATCAATCTCGACCTCTTTCACAAAATACGCCCACACATATTTTTGTTTGAAAAATGGCACTGACTGCGTTTTTCCCGACAGGCCCGGAGTACTGCGAGAAGCTCTTCTAGTTTTCAAAAAAGTTTTTCTATATCTAAGCACACAAGTTTTATAAGAAATTTCCAAATTAAAGGCCAATACGCAGTTCGAAATATCCCCTAAATGGGATTTTTTTACATGAAGTTTTGTCATTCCGTGCGAAATATTTCGAACTGCGGCCTATACGCAGCAGATAAAAAAATATTTTATCTTAAACCCGTATTTTTAATGTTTTCGGGCAACAATTTTGTCTCAGCGGCACAATTCTTGTTTTTAGGGCAAAAAGGGCGCTTTTGTGTATGTGAGCCGAATAAACAAAACCATACCGCTTCCACCAAAAATAAGATTTTATTTAATACTCCTATAGCTGATAAAAAACATGATACTTGCATATGTTTACTTTTGTTAGTTGAAAAATACGTTGACACTGCCTTGACTGCATTCTCTCAGCAGGCTCGAAGTTTTCAGTCAACTTTCATTCAGTTTTCCAAAAAAGTTATTCCAAGTCTAAGAATTATTTTTTGGAAAATTAGGATAAATTTATAAATTCATGATCTTATATTGTCTTTTAAAAAATTTTGTAAACGAAAATTTTAGGCTAGTGGATTTGTCTTTCTTTGGGCCACAATTTTCGCTCAGCGGCACTGGAAAGCTAAGAAATAAGATAAGAAATTCTATTGATTCAAAAAATATATATTTTCTATGGCTTTGGTCTCGAGGGAAATCCAATCCAATTAATGAACTTAATTTGAGTTTGTCTTGGGTTTTTCTTATATGGTCAATAGACTGTTATTTGATTCATAGTTTCACGTTAAGAAAAACAGTACGAAGTTTTCTTTGTGTAGTACATAATTAAAGTAATTCTTCTGGATTTCGTGATTATTGTTTTTTTGCGAATAATCAATTCATGAATATACCGCAAAAGGTAAAAATATTTAATCATATTTTTTCGAAATATTTTCCGGTAGGGTCAAGGCGTCGAAGATTTATTCCATTTGTGCAACTAAAAGAAGCACTCCTTATTTATTTGAATTCAAAGAGATCCCTTACTTTTGACGCTTTTTTAATATTTTATAGTTTAATTTTTAGAAAATTCTTAAAAGTCTTTTAAGCATAGTTTTAGTCTTTGTTAATATTTGCCAAGGTCAAGTATTTGTGGTGTCATCTTTTGCATGGGGTATCCTATATCAGTCAGTCTTCAAGGAGAGCTTGGCGTCTTGACGCTTTGAATAAAAATCGACTCGCTTTCATTTCTAAACAGACGTCTTTTATAGATTACGCCTTCTCGAAAGTTTTATGGAAATTGCAATGGAATTTAGTCTAACTTTACATTTATAAACATTAAACCGCATCTAATTCCACGAATTAAATGTTTTCATTACAAAATACTACCAAAGCTCACCTGTAATGCAATACAAAAAATGTTTTACAAAATCCATAACTAAAACGCAGTTGTCACCTAATTCTTTTCAAATAAATCTACGTTCTAAAAGTATCACTCAGTAGCTCAAATCTACGTCTAAACAATAAAATGAATGAAATACGAGCAGAATAATCTTCGAACTGAAGCTTTTAGCAGCTTAAAGTCATGTCTGACGAAAAAAAAACAACAAAAAACTGTTAACTGATAAATTAAACAATTGTCGAGGTTAGAGTTTTGCCGGCAAGAAGAAATACGAAGCGAAAATAAACAAATCGAGCGAGTTACAGATACATGCATATATCTTATATACAATACGTACAAGACGTGCCAAGTCAGGTAGTCTGAGAATGTTAACCTGATAGCTGCTAACTCGAAATTTGAAAATAAAGCGACTGTAAATAAACTGTTGGAAAAAATGTATTTAAACAAATGCAATGTTGGCAAAATGGCGGCCAATTGATAAAGCATGCTGATCAGCTGATTAAATGTATCTAACAAATACATGCCTTCTATTGCCGCTGTTGTCAGGGTGCTCAGTAATGTATTTGGCTCTTCTCTGGCTAAAAGTAACAATAATAATAATAATTTCGTATGCGAATGCTGTGCTTCTCCGCACTCAGCGTGTACTGAGTACACAATAATCGTACCAAAGTATCTCGTACACTCAAATACAATTGCATAGATACACCCAGAACTATATACAATACAAGCATACGTACCACAATGTATATATCCAATTCGGCGACAACGACAATGCCAAAGTAAAAACAAAAGCTGCAAAAAATGATTGGAATAGGGCATGCCGGCTATCGTATACACTTTACTACTGGCTATACCTTATTGAATATAATCTTCACAGATTTTATTCCAACTTACAATTTTTGTAGTACAACCAGGGCCGTAGAGAGAAAAACCGGGAAATGTAGCGGCCCCTCTATTACACCTTTAGCTTGAATCATTTTATTACGACAGTAATTACACCGGGCTCCTAAGAAAACTTCGGGCCTGGGGGGAATCCCCCCATTTCCCACCCTCTCTCGTCGGTCCTGAGTATAACTAAGTTCAGTTGACCTTATATTATAAATTATAAAAAAAAAGTATAATTTTGAATAATGAAAATAGAACCAGGAATTACATATGAACTAATCCGCGACTCTAGCCCGATGGGTGAACTGATTAACGATATGCGTTGATTTTCAAAGAAGCTTCTTTCGGAAAGCAATTATAGTGTGAAATTTTTCGAAAAAGAGTAAAATTTTTGTAATTTCTTCGCCGTAGTCGTGTAAAAAATATATAAGATGTCCTAAGAAAAATACCATAAAATAGGTATAAAAAATTTAGGTTAGAAGAAACTTAGTTCCATTATTCTTAAGCTAAAAAAAAGTAAGAGAAAAAGTTACAATAACTTTTGTATTACAGAAATATTTAAAAACATATAAAAGTATCTTAAAAAAATTAAAGGAAATAAAATTATCGCCAATAAAAAAATTGTTCAAAAATTAAATCATTACAATTTTTCAATAACGAAAATACAAAAAAAATTTGTAAAAAAATTAACAACAAATTTTTCATTATGACATACCTTTAAAAAAGTATAAGTCGTTTGGTTTGGAATATCGAGTTCAATTTTAACTTACTTTAACTCCAGGAGCTTTTAGCATTCTTACATATTTTTTGAAAAATACTTATTTTTGCTAAAAATGTTTGTTCGTTTAAATTTCGAATATAACTTGTATACTAGATATCTCTAAAAGACGAAAAAAAAATTTGTCATCGTCGTCGTCATCATTTATAAAAAATAACAGTTAAACGATGCAAGATATTAACATTAGCTTGGGTGCGCAGAAAAAGCTCTCAAAAATAACATCTCTTATTCAATTCAATTCAATTTTATTCACTAAATCACTAAAAAAAAATTACGAATACATGTGAAGTTTAATTTTCTTACAATACAGAGTTCAGGCTCAATTAATTACCTTTTCTACTGTGTTATTAAATTATAATGAAAATATAGCATAAGAGTCATAAGAGGCGGGGAAAAAATTGCAAACAAAAATCTTACATCACTTATTAACTTTTTGTGTAGTTGGCTTAAAATAGTAAAACAATTTGAATCAAGCATAAAAAATGTTGATTATGGTCATCGTCGTCGTCATCATTTATGCAAGAATTGGAATTGACAGAATGCACCATAGTGCTCATGCAGAGTAATGATAAATACGTATCATAACAATAATAAATTAAAGTGCGCAGAAAAAACTTTGTCAAATGACGTCACAGATTCAATTTTTGTATAGGAGCTACCCAAAATAGTGCACCATATTTGATCAAACTTTGCGGCATTCTTAAGACTAATACAAAATGGAATTGACATAAATGTGGTCGCAATATCTCTTTAAGTAACTAATTAATTTTATTTTATTTTATTTCCATGGCATTATTTTATACGGATACAATATGTACAGAGTTTAGCTATAATTCTAGCTTTTCAACTGAAATGTTGATCTTAAAAATTATTTAAAAATATGTTAATAATAACAAAAATAGTATTGCATTTGGAAAATTGAAAACAAAAAACTTGAGGTTCAAAATAACTAATAAACAAGTAAATATCTAAAAAATTTTATCTTCTCTTTAGTAATAAGATTAAGAATAATCAATAATTAAAAATAAGCCCCTAATAAAGTAAAAAAAATGTTATATTTACAACAAAAAAATTTATTTTTCCAAATCAATTTTATTTATAAAACAGTTAAGAAACCGTATTTATCAAACGATTTCAAGATAAAACAGATGGGTAATAAGAAACCAAATATCTGAACTGCTGATCAATATTCGGGCTTAAGACTAAAAATTCTTTAACTAGAGCTACTGAATGTAAGTTAAGAGATACATTAGAGATCATTCATAAACTACGTGTAGCTCCAGGAGGGGTGTGGGGATCTGGCGAAGCATCACGATCATATGGAAAATCATCAAAAATATTCCGTCACTGTGTCATAAGGGGGAGGGGGGGTCTATTTTGACGAAAATCTGCGTCATCTTTTGACAAAATTCCAAGCTATAAATTATTAATTAATTATTATTATTAAGATAACTGAAATCAACTGGAAACTTTGGTCTTTAAAAAAACTGAAGCACTGAGCAGAGCCATAGGCCCAAATGGCTGATCCGGTCCTGGTTAGTCAGGTCTAAAAATTTTCTGCACTATATATACCCCCTACCCTTTTGCTTACAGTGTATTAAAATGAGGCAAAAAAAAAAAAAAAATATCGCACGTTGCGGCAGATACGGCAGCGAAAAAAAGTCGATGGCAGCAGTTTGTCATTCAATCGCCAGTCAGTCGTTCACTCAGTCGCATTTTCAGTTATTTCATTTCAGTTTTTAGTTGGCCAACGTGCAAAACGTTTAGAACAAACGCCGGCGCACATCGCGTATCTTACGGATACACTCGAGACGTGCGCGCTTGTAAACTGTCGCTTGGAGACGTCGCGACGTTTCGCCAATCTTTCTACACGAGAGAGAGACTATGTGTATTTTATTTCAAAATTAGTGCGCACGCGCGTCTTAAAGTCAAAGTCGAAGTGTAAACGAAGCAATTTGTGAAACTATATAATGTACACCTTTATATACATGTATACACGTATATACTATATATTGAAGTTTTAGTTGGTGTTGTTGTGGTCTGAGCTGACGCCTTTACAGTAAAGCTTACATAAATATTGAAACAGCCGTTTATAATATTCCAACAAAATAAATATTAAAAAAAATTTACCAAAACGACACTGACAAAAAATAAATACAAATTAAGCATATTTCAATGGGAAAACGTTGTGTAAAAAAAAAACCACAGGAAAAAAACAAACAAACAACAACATTTGCATAATTAGTGTTGTTCAGTTGTTAAATACTCAATGTTCAGTACTTTGTACTTGAAACTAAACACTCATACGTACTGTAGTACTTAAGTACATACAGTGAATACCCAAGTGAAATTGTTAAGGTACAGCCGGAAAGAGCTGCAAGTAACCTATTTATGTGATTTTTTGTTAAAAAAAATCAAAAAAAAATCTGGAATTCAAAGTACAACGAATTAATCTAATTATTGCAATAATGACTATAATGCGATTAAATGCTCTCAACAAAGAATAACCAAAAATGTTCTAAGCCACCAACGCATATCAAAACTAAATAAATATTTGGTCAAACTATGTTTTGATAAATTGAGAAATGTAAAAGTAATTAAAGCAAATGAATTGCATTTAGGGAGCAGGACCATTTTGATAAAAGTCACAAATTTGTTGTTTATTAGGCTCACATTGCCGTTTAGAACATACTTATTGATGCTTTTGCCAGAAAAGTGGTTTTCTTCTCCAGATTATTAGGTTTATCTCGGTTATTTGAATAGCTTAGGAGCTCTAAGGCTAGTTGGGAGCACAATACATACTTATTATGGTCGCAGTGCAGTATTCTCAATTACATTATTTATTTTTTTAGGCTAACGTTATGCAGGAAACCAAATTGTAGTTTTTTAAAACATTTTTATGTAAAGGAATTTTATGGCAGACGGCTTCTAAACTTAGTATTGCAAATATGTTTCGAACTTTTCCTATAATCTGATATGATCATGTGAACATAAATCACCTTTTGGAAATTAGGTCTGTTGTCAACAAATGGCGCAAAAACTTCACCTTCATATGAATAAAGCAGGCGCGGATCCAGGATATGGTCACAGGAGGGGTTTTTTACTTCGAAGTGCATATAATATATCAGAGGTCGCAAAAAAAAACCCATTTTTCCAACTTTTGGGGGGTCCAGACTGGTTTACCCTCCGCGTTGTTCCGTCACTGGAATAGAGGGTGTTTTCTTTTTTGAAATTTTTTATGTCTTTAGACCAGGTGCTGTGCGGGATGCCAGAAAAAGAATTATTACAAAACTCTGGCTTACTTTATAACACATCTTGTAATAAGCCAAAAAAAAATACCCTTTAAATGATAAATAATTTTAATGGAGCTATGAAGCTAAAACCAGTTAGTTGTGAATCTTATTAACAAACTCTTAAGCTTTTTTTATAACTAAAGGGCTTCGCAACCTGCTTGCTTTGCACGCCTGACACTGTTCCGCCTTCAGCGCGTCTGTATTATCAATATAATTGAAAAAAACCCGAGTTTCAAACCGACGCCATCTTAAAAATGCTACATTAATAGCTCCAATTCACATTCTTAGTAGCTGAGTTATTTAAAATGCTAAAAAGTCTGTTCCTTAATTCCACAAAAAACATATGTGGAAAGTTGTAAATACATTTGATAAAAAAGTCTTTCCATAAAAACTTTGTCACACCATTGTCTCCACTTGTAGGCGAAAATTTCCGAAATTCTATCTTCGTGCTCATCAACATCATAAAAAGAAGCCATACCTTTCAGACCTGTAGTCCCAGCCCTGCCCTACGTACCAAAGTTACTCGTCAATTAAAGGAGTAGTCAGGTCAAATATTTGTATATACATATGTATCTAGCATGAGTTCAAAGGAAACCAAAAAATGTATTTAGATTTTCGACTTGAATTAAAAGCAGCCTTAAGGCCTATACGCAGAATGCAAAAAAATTTCGCACGGAATGACAAAACCATATAAAAAAAAAATCCCGAATGGAATATCCCAAATGGGATATAGGCCTTTAGCTTAGAAGATTTTGATCACAACTCTTTTTGACTCATATCTTGAATTGTAATTAATAAAGTTTTTTTTACAACTCCAAATTTTTTTATATTGAAATCGATATTTATTAGCGAATTGGCAATAACATAGGCCCACAAAAAAAAAGTTGTGGTATCCATATGGATTGTAAGCCGCTAAGTCCGAATCTGAGATCAAAAAAATGTGGTACAGTCGAGGCGGTGCCCGACAGTGGAATACCCTGTACCTTTAGTGTCAAAAAAATTTTTCCTGCATATTCCATCTAAGAACTTTCCAATTGGATTTTTTTTTTTTTTTGGTGAAAATCGATATTTATACCTATAAGTTCCCTAAATTTTTACCCATTTTGATGAAACTCGAATGTTACAACAAAGAATTTATTAAAAGTATACGGGGTAAGTTTCAAGTTGGTATGTTGAGGGGTGTGGGAGAAAACACGGTAAATGGATTGCGGGGGGTGGGGGGACCGCATCGATAAAATTTGGATGTGGATTTGTTCATTAGAGCCACATGAATGAGATTACCAAAAATTGTGATTCTAGGTCACTTGTAGCCATAATTGCGTAGAGTCAAATATTGACGCAGTTTATTGGCAAGGGGAGGTGAAATTTGCACATTTTTAACTATAACTTCTGTTGTATTTGTCCGATTTTGTTCATTTTGTACACATAGATGCATGTAGCTACAACGCATCGCTCTGTTAAATTTCAGGTGAAAATACTTAACGGTGTGGCTAAAAACCGCGAAACTCTACTGCGGGGGAACGGGGAAAGATATTGACATGATTCAACAAACTTCATCTGCTTAGGAAATATGCGCACCAGCTGGTAAAGTTTCGTGTCTCTAGCTCTTATAGTCTCTGAGATCTAGGCGTTCATACGGACGGACGGACGGACGGACGGACATGGCTCAATCGCTACCCGAGGTTATGATAAGCATTTTGGTATAAAGGACTTGGGGTCTGCCACGCCTCCTTCTGTCCGTTACATACATTGCACAAATCTAGTATACCCTTTGTACCTATAGGTACAGGGTATAATAAAAAACACCAGCGTATCAGGTTTCTGAGAAAACCAGCAAAACTTCAAATTTTATGATTTTTTGAAGGTTATTTCAGAAAGCTTTTGTGTTGGAGTTTCTTGGGCCCCGATTTCGGATTCAGCGCCTCAAAATCCATCATATGTAGAATTCACACCACATTTTTTTAAGGTCAACTGTCATACAGTCGTTTCGACCATTGCCAGAATTGCAATTGAGATCCGGAATAGTGCGAATTACCCACTACACTATCATAAAAATTTGAAAATATGAAAACCTACAGTATTTTTCAATTCAATTCAATTTATTTCTCGGTTTTAATTTATAATATTTACAGTTAACGTGATTTCTAATATAAATATTTAAGAGTTCAGGTTATAATAACTTTTTCTACTTAGTTATAATATTATGACTTCAAAAATTGTACAATTAGGATTAGAATAGCATTTTGATTTACCAGATTGTGGAAAAAATTAAAAAAAACCAACTGAAGAGATTATCTAATTAACCTACAACATTTAAGTTAAACTTTTTTTTCTAGTTTCAAATAATAGAAATCGAATAATCGACAACTTTTTGTAATTGAAAAACTCTAAATAGTTCAATGTAAACTTTCCAAAACTTAAGTTTAAAAATAAAGTTCAAAATGAAAAAAGTTTTAAAAATCTCACTCTAAATAGTTCTATGTAAACTTTCCCAAACTTAAGTTTAAAAATAAAGTTCAAAATGAAAAAAGTTTTAAAAATCTGCTAATGCATTTGGATTGACAATAATCAAATTTGTCTAAAACTACTTAAATTTCCAAGGCTACAAAAACTTTGTTGGCCAGTGTAAATTTTCAAAATTAGACTATACTGCTCGTTTGAGCATTTATTTAATGCTTTAAAAAATGTGAAGATATAGTAATTCGGAAAATTGAACATACCTTTTCAAATATTAAATCTATTTGTTTTACAACACTAAAGTTTTAACAACACTGTTTTTCAGTGTTAACTTTCCCTAGTACCCTTAACTTCTTGTTTAGGCACGACTTAGTGTACTAAACAAAGTACATACTAAAATTTTCCATAAACACATTTAAAATCGCTTCCCTGTCATTTATTACTGTACTTATATACTTGTTGTACATTAAAAAACTATGACTGTAGTTCTATGTAAACTTTCTGTGGCTGTAAAAATTCACATTAGTAACGTTTCTAAAGTATTTGGCACACTTTATCTGCCGCATACAAATAGCTAATTATTTTTTTTTATTATTATTGAAAGAGAGCTTAGAGTTATGCATATTGTACGAATTTTTCACAGCATAAGCTCTAGTTAATTATGAGAAATATTTCAATTTCAACTTTTATTTTTATTATGCGGCTTGTGTGAAAACCGATTTCCGATTTAAATTTAAGCCAGAAAAGTCACGCTTCAGTGGAAAGCCGAACAACAAAAATATCAGTTCTACAAGCTGGGTGTGTGCCATTGCCATAAATATAGAGTCAATCAAGGTTATAGTTATATAAAAGATATACAAAAAAAAAAAAAAAAATTGTCAAGAAAGCAGTGAGTAAGGTCATTACAGAAAACCTCGCCCATTGTTCGAAAAGACGAAAATTCTACCAAATTATAGAAGTAGCGTTTTTTAGAACATCTGTTCAAATTTAATATAAAAGCAAACAAGTGAACAAGTGTTATTAAGTTGTTCGAATACATAATAGAACCAAAATAAAAAACCAAACACACAGAATGCCGCGCACTGACATAATGGATTTCTTTTTATTTTCCCGCGTCAGCAAAAAACCAGCTGAGCACATTTTCCATGATTCATTTTGGGAAAAATCAGGCGGCAACAAGCAAAGCAAGAAAATTATTATTATCATCTGTTTTGGGACTAGGGTAAAAATAATCAAGCTGCGACAAACGTAAATTGTCAGTTGTCAATTTTGGCTAACCCATGCCCCTGAGGCACTGAGGCGCCCCTTACCCATAACTTTAAGGGGCACGTTCGGCTTTATATTAAATACAAAATGTCACTGGTTCATCAACAAAATACAAAAATATATATTTTACTTGAAAAAAATTTGCTAAAATATTGAAAACGTTCAGCTATGAAAACAAGCGCAAAAATATTTTAAATTGTTTTTAGAGGTACAATAAAATCAAAAAAAAATCACTAAACTAAAAGAAACGCAAACAAACTCGCCAAAAGTTGAAAAAATTTTGATTTATTTTTTCAAGTGACGCAAATTTGGTTTAAAACAAAAACAATTTGTTTTTTTTCAGGTATTGCTTTAAGCGATTGAAAATATTTTAAATATAATAAATAAATATTGTGCAGAAATATTTAATAGTTGAACTCTTTTGAACTTTATTAATTTTAACAAATTAAATGAAAGGGAATTTTTGTACGATTCAAGGGTATTGTAGTTGTTTCTTGTAGAAGTATATCGGGTATCTTTAAGTCCCAAATTGTTAAAACAAAATTTGTTACAGTTTCTCAGTGGTGCGCCAAAAATCTCTATCCAACAAATTTCAATCAGTGAAAAAATTTGTTCTAACGCTTAGATCTAAATAACATAGCAAAAGGCAACTTGTTGATATGTTAAGAATACCTTGGAGTGCGTCAAGAGCTCTTCTTCAGTTTTTGATCTATAAAAAAACTGATTTAAGTTTTAGAACTTTAAATCAAAAAAAAAAAAAAATTATTTAAAAACGATTAGTTATTGATGGCTCACCCCGAATTCGCCTTGTCTTAGGAAAATGACGACAGAGTATATTTTTTTAGGGCCCCAATCGAGGCGCCGATGCAGGTATACACGTTCTGTCATTTCTGGAAATGAATAACTTCAGTGTGACTCTAACAGAAATCGCAATGTGATAAAATTTGATTCAAAATTTTTATCTGTGCTCGTCTAGACCAGCCTGTTGCATTCTAAGCATTCGCGTTTTTTAAGGGCAATGACGACAGTGAAAATTTTTGTGGGGCTCCAATTGAAGCGCAACCAGTGTAACTCTATCAGAAATAGCAATTTGATCTACAATTTTTAGCTGTGCCCGTCTAGACCGGTCCATTACATTCTAAGTATTTGCCTTCTCTATATTTTAGTAGGGCCCCAATTAAGGCGCCGATGCAGGTATACGTGTAATGTCATCTGAAACCCTTCACGTAATTTATTAAGAATTTCAGTGTGATAAAATTTGCTCCCAATTTTTTTTTCTGTGCCCGTCTAGACTAGGCTGTAACAGTCCAAGCATTCTAGTTTTTTAAGGACAATAACGACAGAGTATATTTTTGTAGGACCCCAATTGAGGCACCGATTGAAGAACACCAGTGTGACTCTATCAGAAATAGCAATTTGATCCACAATTTTTAACTCTGCCCATCTAGACCTTGCCATTACATTCTAAGTATTTACCGTCTCTATAATTTAGTAGAGCCCCAATTCAGGCGCCAATGCAGTTATACGCGTTCTATCATCTGAAGCCCTTCTCATAATATCTGTATAACTCCAGTGTGACTCTATACCGGGCTTTTAAACTCTAAGCAAGTTTGTTTTTACTTTAAAAACCATTAAATACTTAATCATGATCGTTCAACACCTGTTTAATGATATTTTAACGTTTTAGATACACCTTAACTATAAAACTTTTATTTATTTACTTAATTTTTTATGACTTATATGCGGTATTTTGTAGCTTAAACTTCATTTAATGCTAGACTTACATTATGTACGTGTACACTATATATTTATACATACAGCTACCCATACCCATAGAGCACAATAGAAAAGCGTTTTTTCCGCTCTAAATATTTCCATAATAACAAACAATCCACATATAACCGAAAAGTCATTCACACAAAGTTCAAAGTGTAAATGTGAAGTTTTTATGTGATAATTTTTTTGTAGTTTTTGGTTTCATGTTGGGTGTGTGCCGAAGCGCGAAAAACACGATCATAAAAAATTTAAAACATAGGGGAGATACATAGCTAAATATGCGGAAGTTAAGTGTAATGACAACTTTCGGTTCTTTTACAAATTTCCCGAAGAAAAGTTATCTAAATTATGCGGCAGTAGTTTTAAGGGAAAAAATATTAGAAATTGTAGTAATATGGAAAACTAAAAAAATCTGATAAGACCAAATGGATTTTCAAGTTCGAAGCTCAGACAGTGCTTACTCAATCCTAATCCAAAGTCCAAAAAACGCCAGCACGTCAGGCTTTTTCGCCTTCAAATAAGTTCGTATTAGAGGGATTTTTTAAGCTTTTGTCAGAACCATCGGATTCGGTATCAGCGACCTTGAAAACATATATAGTAAACGCTAACTTTCGAACTCGAAAATATATTTTTTTTTCGTATGGCCAATTACTCTCCATTACTCTCTTTCAAAGAAAAAGTTTAAAGAAAAAAACACGTTTTTAAAAGATTTTCAGAGTTTAGAAATAAAATCTGAGGTACAATTCTTTGTGGAAAATTACAGCTTTTTCGTATAACTTATAGCTTATATAAGTTCTTGTAAAATATCAACTAAATTTTAAAAGTTCTAAAAATATTTTAAAATAAGTATCTTTTACAAAATCAATTCTTCAAAAAGTTTTCGGAACGAATAACATTTAAAAATAATTTTGGCTATTAGATGCAAAAACTTCAAACTTTTCGAACTGAATATTAAAAAAAAATTTCATAAAATAACTCGGAAAAAAAATACTTTTCAAAATAGTATTCAGCCAAGTTCTAAAGAACGAACAAAGGCACACATGAACCAAACTTTGCATGACATTTCTGAGGAGTAAGTAAAACGAATATAATTTTAGACGACTCCAAATTTTGTCCAAAAACACTCAATATCAGCCAAAAAATGATTTATTTGTGAAGAATTCAAACATGTGCACAGAAAGATAACAAACATGATTAGGTAGAGAGATGATTTTTTGTGAAGAATTCGAAGTTGCCTATATTCTATGTCTAATTGTAAGACATAAGAGGTAAAGGGAAAAAATTGTAATCAAAATACAAGGAACACAGAGATTACAAATATGATGTACAGATTAGAAAACGACTAAAAATATATACCTATATTTTGGGACTCGCTTTAACAAAGCAACCTCTTGATACTTTCTGACCTATTGGTTTTTACAGTAAAATATGTTAAAATAATCGGAGTCCCAAACAGTCATGATCAGTTTCAACGTTTCTCAAAGAAATTATGATTCGAATGCGTATCATCGAAATTTTTTTGTTTGAAATCCAAGCCAATCCAATAAAGTCTACACTTGTGTAGCCGTTGTATATAGAAAGTTTTCCAAGCCAACAAAAACCCCAACGATTACAATTGCTGCTGTGAAAAAATACAATAAAAGAAAAACTTTGTACGATTTTCAATGGTCTAATGAAAAACCAATGCTGCAATGTACAGAAAAACTTGTAAAATTAAACCACAAATAAAAAATAAAAAAATAAAAAAACGCCTCGACGCTAAAAACCAAATTAAATAAACCATTGACAATTTAGTCAATTTGTTTGTATGAGTGAGTACAGTGCAGCGAAGCGTAAAAATAATTACGAAAATTTCAGAGCACTTAAATGTTGCTGAGTTTCATTATTACGTCACAAAGTCACTCATATAAGCCATGTAAAAACTAAAGACATATAATTATTTATTATGTTACAAGTGATTTGCATGGAAACTGCATATCAATTTTCTATAAATAATAGTCGTAAAATTGTGGACAAGCCTTTGCCTTACACATGCTGTGGCATGCCCCCAAAAAGCAGAGCCAGCCCCAGGTTTCGACAACAAAAGCCAAAAGTCGGTCAATATTTGCACTTTCTTCGGACTTGCATTTACAGAGTTAAAGATGCGCAAAGATCAAACATGACATGTTGATATCTATAAGATACACATACCTACCAGCCAGCATACATACAGAGTACATAGTTTTATTTATGGCTATATGTTGACCATACATACACACGCACACACACCCAAACCACAACTAACTCATCAGCACTCTGTCAATAGACCAACAAACGTCAATTTAGTTGGGTCAAAGAAATTGAAAATATCTTAGAGACAGCAAGTGTGAGCGCCAAAAGATTCAAAATAAAAACGAAATAGAAAATAGTATCTATTGTATTTTATGTGTGTGTGTGTGGCATGAGTGATTTTGTGTAAACTGAAAAAATGTTTCAACTGGCGCACACTTAGGCCACATGCAACATCAATATTTAAAAATGAACAAGAGTTTCAAACCGAAATCAATTGCGACAAGAAAAAACATTTGATGTCAAAAGTGGGAGCGACTTGGAAAGTGAGATACCCTTGTTTTTAGTCCAACAAGTTTACACCCATAATTTTCGATAACATTTTATGGAAGTGTAATAACCGGAAATGTGGTGTTTTTATCAGCATGGGTTTGAAATCGATTTTTTTATTAGGCTCACACGATGCTATATACCAACTAATGAGTATGAAGCTCAAAAACACATTTGACACAGGTCCATAATCTTCAACTAAGGCAACGAAATCGTCTCACCTTTTAAGTTTCCGAAAATTTAATAAAAACTTCACATTTTAGGCTTTGTTAATACCAGATGGAGCTTAATACGAAAATCTTTCATTTTCATGGGTTTTTTGTTAATTTTTTGCCCTCTAAAAATAGTTCAACTACCTATTTCTGTTCAAATTATTTGTTACAAATGTTTGTACCAGTAGAAAAGGCCATAAGCCTAAGATCTCACAATTAATAACACAGGTCAACATGGTTTTGTTGTTGGAAAGCTAACCCGAATCCGGGTCAGAATTGACCCATCACGTCAGGATTTTGAGATATTTAAGGTTATGTGCCCGAAAAACTGAGTTAAAAATGAGGTTATGTACAGTGTGCAAAAAATTTTTGTGGTCTGTCGCTCCAGTTACATAACTAAGTACCACTCTTACCCTTTAATTTAAGAGTTCAAGAGATCAATTACGATTTTTTTTTGCAAAGTTATGGCGAGGAGAATAGCCTCAAAAGTAGGAAAAAACGCCGTTTTTCGGGTACATAACCTCAAATATCTCAAAATTCTAACATGATGGGCCGATTTTGACCCCGGATTCGGATTCTACGCAGCAAATTACTTCGGAAATGACCCTTAGCTTTTCAACAACTGACATGAACCCGGTATTTGTAGACCTGTGTAATTCTAATTTTTGAGAATAAATAAAATAATATAACAATAAAATAAATTCAACTAAAATCGAATTTTTTATATTGACAATTATATTTATATTATATATCCAATTATACATATATTTATATTGAGTATTTTACTAGGCTCTCATAATGCTGCATATAAGCTAATACACAGAATTCACCATAAACCATAATAATCTCTACAAAATCTTGTCATAATTTTAGTTTCAGAAAAGTTTTGGCTCAAATAACGCAACTTGACCAAAAAAATGTTAGGCATCGATTTTTTTTATTAGACTTACAAAATGCCGAATAAGATGACTTGAGCTTATAACCAAAGGACATCCAAGTCCTAGAATTGAGGCAAAGGCAACGTCTCAACGATTTTTCAATATTTTTTTAAACTCTCTGAATATAGAGGCACCCGTTATTTCATATGGGAAAATAGGGCCTTCCTGAATAAATAACATTAAACGCGTTTATTCTTATTTTTGAGTAAAGCGCATATTAAAAAAATTTTTAAAATACATTAAATATTTTATCGATAATTTTCTTATCGTTGATTAATAAAAAGTACATTTAATTCTATTTAATTTTTATTACCTTTTACTTTAAAAAAATGTTAAAATATCTTGGATTAATTTACGAGATATAAGAAGTCTACTTAAATATTAAGTTATCGATAGCTCGATAAATAATCAAAATTTTGCAAAAATAAATTTACATAGTGAATATATTGTCAAATACTTCTATCAAATATCTGAAAATTATCAAAATCGAAAAGTTCGATTTAAAAAGTTTTTCGCTCACTTATTTTCTCCACATACCTTAGAAACAAAGAACTTCCTTCTACACGTACCTGTTACAAACAATCCAACAATTGTAATCTACCCTATCTATTGTAAAACCTCAACCCACCGCCACTCACAACATTTTTGTCTATAAAATTCCATTTTTATTTGCTGTTTTATTGAGTATTGACTAGTACTATTTGAAGAGTGTTGCCGAAGTGGAAAAAAAAGAGTATAAATTTCAATGGAAAATAAACAAAAACAAAACAAAAAAAAAAAAAACATTCAACATAATTCATATGGGGCAGCATAGGAAGTACGTCAAAGTCAAAAGCATCAAAGCATCCAAAAGATATATGACACTTTTTTGTAATGCTAGAGCAATGTGTACTATGCTACTGTTGTATTTGTTGTTTTTGTATATAAATAAGCTTAAAATTTCACAATCCCATTTTCGTGTATATATATCTATGTATTTATGTACATACATATCTAGCTAGCAACAGTTGTGGGGCATTGTATAAGTACATAAGTTTATTTTTTCTATAAACACAAGCGACAAAAGGTTCGTCATGTATTTTATGTTCATTTTTTTTTTTTTATTTCAACGTGCTGTAATTTCGAGCTGATTAGAGCTCTAGACAGGTGCTATGTACTAGAGATGGCAGCGTGAGATGATAGTTGGGTGGAAAAATGATTGAGTTCGCTTGAAATGGGAGTGTAAGTTTTTTTTCTCTCTAGTTTTGATGCCCCTCTTTAGACAACTTTGACAGTTATTTTTTTTAGAAATTTTTTAAGTTATATTTTTTAACATTTAAAGCCATTAAGAGTTGACAGTTATTTTTTTTTAGAAATTTTTTAAGTTATATTTTTTAACATTTAAAGCCATTAAGAGGGAATTTTATTCCAAGACCAAAGCGATTTATTCACAAGAATTTTTGTACGAGTAGCAAACTTTATAGAAATTTATCATACATAAATAATAGTTATCATAAAAAATGTTATCACAAAATTTTTATATTAAATTGAAAATACAATCATTGGAATGAATTTGCATAACGATTAAAAAAATTTTACCAAAATCGTCACGTAGGTTAGGTTAAATAAAGGCGGCAGTTAGGACGTGACGTCCCAAGTCACTTAGGTCAGAAATAGGTCCGTTGTGCTACCGCAATGGTGGACTATCCTCCACCCTTCCCCACTAGAGAGGTCCTCTTGATATACCAATTCACTGCCATCCGGAGGCCTCAATAAACCTCGAAAGGCATTTTGGACTCTGTTTTGAGAGCTGGGATAAGTCATTTAGGAAGTGTGACTTGAGAAAGCGGAACCTTGTTCTACAAAGTCCCGGGCAGTGACAGAAGATTGGCTTCACCGTCTCCAGTTCTTCCTCGTCGCCACAGCTTCTGCAGAAGCATGAGTTCCCACCAGCCAGTGTCCGGTGATTGCTCGGATTACTTTCGAACATTGAGCTCTGCTTAGACAGCAAAGTTCCTTGGTTCTTTTCCCGCAGTACACCGGCCAAGTTTGAGATCCTGCAAGTGTCTGGTATTCGATTCGAAATCGTCACGTAACAAAATAAGTTGTCGAGACGAATTAAGATTTGCTTCGAATTCTTTCTCAGCATTTACAGACGAATTTTTAATTCGCATAAACTTATTAAAATTTTTAAGTTTTTTTTCGTTTCCAATTTTAAATTTCCAAAATAAGTTCTCCATAAGATTCTTCAAATCGGCTTCTGGCCCATAATGGGAAATTATACACTGAATAAAAAATCGGTTAGAACTGAGGACGGGTTTTTCAGACCTATCCGCAGTTTTTTTATTTTTTTTTCATTATCTCTATATGAAAAATTTATTTTCCTCCATTCAACATATTTTTTTTTTTTTTAGAACTAGCTGGGTTTTAATATTTCCTAGCTTTCTTTCACACAAAATAATGGTTTTTGCTGATCCTCTTTTTGAGTAGTATCTCTTTATGAAAAATGTTTTTTTCCAACATTATTATTATATTTTTTTTCCTTCGAAAGCTTGGTTTATTTGTTCTTGCTTTCTGTCACGTAGCTTATATATCTTTCTTCTTCTTCTCGTGGACAATTTTGGAACTTGGTCTTTTTTAGTAGTATCTCTTTATAAAAAATATTTTTTTCGTCCATTCAGTATTATTTTTTTGTTCCTTCCGCCATCTTGCGGAATAATTCGAAAACTTGGTTTATTTGTTCTTGCTTTCTGTCACTAAGGTTGCTAAAATTTATCGTGGCTTCTATATCTTTCTGCTTCTTCTCATGGAAAATTTTGGAACTTGTTCTAAGCATATAAATCATAAATCAAAGCTTACATAATATGCTATGTAAAAAAACCGCCTTAAAGAACGCTTTGAGTCTTGTATAAAATTTTATAAAAATACCAAAATAAAATAAATTTCGAAAGCTAATAAATTAAGTTGACCTATATATTTACTTAAATTTCAAACTTTTTTTTACCTGAACAAAACTTGACTCACGCGCCCATTGCCAAAAAACCTTCACACAATGAGTCTGTATTTATTAAATACATTTAAGTCTATGTAACTAATGTCAGGGCGCGGCTTTTATCTCGTTAGCTGCGATATGTAGTGAAATTTTCTAGACTACAATTCCCAAATGAATACATTCATTCATTTAGAGCACTTGACATACTCATTTGTGGTTTGTCCAAAAGTCTTCAAGTCGCATAAAAATTGTTGCCGAGAAAGCTTTTCGCTGCAGCTCTTAACAAGGCAATAAAGAGACATTAATTTTATGTTATATATAGTACATAGATAAGCACAACAACAACTACAACAACGCAGACAGTAAATACAAAATCAAATAACTTTGCAGTGTGATCGCAATATTAATAAAAAAAAAATACTCAATAATCATATAGGTAAATATGGCATGCATATCATATTAACGATCCCTATCAGAATGTGATATGAGCAAAATTGAAAGTAAATAATCAACGAACTCAGATACAAAGGCAAATACAAATACAATCCTGACGGCAAATATGGCAAATTAATTAGTTGTACATAAATGGCACGACCATAACAAATAAAAAAAAATATATATATTTAAAAAAAAATTAAATATTGTGAAAAGTGCTTAATGCAAAAGTCAATACGCGTCGCAAATGCATTAATAAAAATTTATTTATTAACCACAAAAAAAAAATATATATGTATATATACATAAAAATAAAGTGTGCTAAGAGTGCTAAAAAATTGCACAGCAAATAAAATTCAAATTATGCACAAGTGAATAATTGTGGCAGATTAATGATCAATATAAACAATAGCTAAATACAAATAGAAATTAAAATACAAATTAAAAATAAAAAAATAGTCAAATTAGTTTGTTTTTAATAAAGCCCTAGTGGCACATAAAAGTGAATAACTACACAAAAGTAGTGTGTGTTGCATGCGTGTGTGGCGCCATCTAGCGGCTCATAAATTCTCGTTATGAAAAATCCAAATATTATGGAATGCACTGCAGCAGCAGCTAACAGCAACAACAACAGCATCAATGGCTTAAATAACGTGGCACAGACAGCCGCCGCAGTAACTGGCAATGGCAGCCATCATCTCGGCAATGGCAGCCATCTCAACGGAAACGGAAATGGCAATGTTAGCGAGCTGCGCGTTGTCGCCTCGTCCCCAATAACAACAACAGCTACATCGGCAGCAACAACACCAATAGCAATAACAACAAAAGCAACACCAGCATCAACTGCAGCAGCCGCATTGCATAACAAATTGAGCGGCGGGACAAATACCTCCCCGCCTCCGCCCCTGACATCACCCACAAACATGGCCACAAATGGCCATCAGTTGTATCCGGCGATAACGGCAACGTATTGGCTGCCGCCACCAAATCCGGCGCCATATTTAGTTCCAGGTAATTAGTGTTACTTCTACTCTAAGCCAACTTCAGAAAAAAAAAAAAAAAACGTGCAACAACAACAACGGCAGTGTCCTATTGTTAACAGAGAGTGGGGTATACTCTAGACAAGGTTATGCTCGATTGAATGCGCATGCAAATGCGGCATGGAAATCAATATGTACTTATATCGTAATCAAGTTGGTTATGCTGCTTTTGTTGGGTACATCATTATCAATGTAACAAGATGTGGATTTCGAGGAATTTGCCTTCCAAATTTCTAGAATGATTTCATCTAAGATCTTCAAAATTTAATTAATAACTAATATTCACATCCACAAGAGCTGAGCAAGCTTGAAAGAAGATGACGTATTCCACTCGCTCTTTGACTAAAATTCGTCGAAAATCGATTTAAAAAATTTGTTTGATACCATTTTATCTCTCATCGGGAAATTGGCTGATATGGACTACAGAGCTGCACAAAATGTTCTAAACGTCGCACTTCACTACTGAAAAAGTACTTCCAAGCAATGTATTTCACTGCAGAGCTGACAGCAGAACAAAATGTTTTGATGTTCTGTTTGCTTCAAAATAAAACCTTCAGTGCTTGAACTGCCTTTGCTTCAGTGCTTGACAGTGCTTGAATATTTCAAAACATTAGAAAATCACACCAAAAGCATTGTAACAACGATAACGTTCTACTATGCTTGAAATGTTCTACTTCAGTTTGGTTCTACTTCCATTTTGTTCTACTTCAGGTTTGTTCTAGGCGAAGTTTTAGCCTTCTGGCTACACTTTGCGAAATTGTGCCGTCGAATCGAGATTTCCGGCCAATGTTAAACTGTAAAAGTGCTAGATAGAAATGTTTACTTTAGAGTGGTTTTCAAAAAAAAAAAAAAAAAAATTTTAAGAAGAGTTCCAGCCAGGGAAAACCTTCTAAGAAAAAAGCATAAATTTTTAAAAAAGTATTCACTACGGGACTCCTTAGCGCTCATCTGCAACATAAACCAAAAGAAAATCTCTACCTCTTACTCCTACCATATAATATCATTTCTGGGATTTCACAAACAACTTTTTTGTAAAAAAAAAATTTCAAAAATATTCCTTAATAAATTTCTAAAAAAAAAAATAATCAATGCGAAGAAAAAGAGTTCCAGCCAGTGAAAACCTTCTAAGAAAAAAGCATAAATTTTTAATAAAGTATTCACTACGGGACTCCTTTCCTACCTCTCACTCCTACCATATAATATCATTGCTGTCGACCTAAACAATTTATTTGTAAAAGCTGAAATGCAATTTTTTTTTTATATGAAGTTTTGTGATTCCGTGCATAATTTTTCAAACTGCGTATGGGCTTTAAAAAAAAAAAAAAATTAAATTATTCCTTAATAAATTTGTAAAAAAAAAAATAACATTTTTTCCAAATTTTGTACTGACTTTATGATATTTATATCAAATTACACTAGTTTACACGAAAAATTAACCTTCCTGTCGATACAAAATTTTGTTCACGAGATATTGAGGAATAACTGAAAAAAGTGCACAAAAACAGGTTTTTCGAAAATTTCTCGAAAACGGTGCTTAAGAAAAAAGAAAGGTTGCCATTTTCGTGTTTCTCGACCCCACATTACCTTGAAAAACACTTTTTTTTAGGAAGGTTGACTCGATGACCCTTAAATTTGTAAACTAGTGTTATCAAAGACATCGATTTATTAAGTCTTATAAAGGTATTATTATTTTTTTTCATTTTTTTTTCTAAAAAAGCTTCTGTTTAATTTCCTGAACCAGTAAAAGCTACTTGATGCATCAACGATTTGTTTGAACAAACGCAGTCACACCAAACAAAACCGACTTTCGGGTTTAAACGTCGCGGACCATGATCTCTTAGACTTTTTAGAGCCGCTGAATCCAAAACAGCTGAGTTTTTGAAAGTTACGATTAAAGCTCTATATTGATTTCCGATACTGATTAGTCTCTATGAACTTTGTCGCCAAATCGATCTATATAGTGTGCTTAGTGTATTCAAAATTCGTTTACTCAAACTAAGCTCTCTCGCCTCTCATTCATCGTGTTGCTGTAACGGAAGCGCATTGGCTCCGCTCTTGTTGCAAATTATATTTTCGTGTTTATTGTAAAGCTCGCGAGGATTACAAACATGCCAGTGTTGTGTTGTGTTGTGTTGTATTTCAAGTTTTGCAGCACTACCAATGTGTATCTGTGTGAATTAGTAGTGTAAATGTATGTGTGTGTATATAACTGTATTTTATTTCCTTTTTTTGTTGTTGTTTAGTTTGTGAGAGCGCCAAGTGGCAAAATTGTTGAGCCACTTTGCCTGTTCAGCTGATTGCATGCATTGCACAGCACTTTTTACATCCATGTGTGTGTATGTCTGTATCCGTGTTTGTATCTGTGTGTACTCCAGGCTACGTATGTAATTTCATTTGCAAACGCAACTTGCTGCCAGCTGCTAATTAAATTTTAGCTTTGTCAAGGGATTTGCACATTGCACTTGCTGCCATTGTTTATTATCGACTCGTGTTTTGTTGTTGTTGTTGTAGTTGTTGTTGTTGTTGCAGTTTCTGCTCTTCTTGTTAGTTAGTCAGTTTTTAGTGACAGGCCAATTTGTTTAGTGTAGTAACAAGTACATAGGAGCTTATTATCATATGGCGCAATATTTGTTGGAATAGTAAAATAATTTTCCATAACTGAGCAGCTCAAGAGCGAAAAAAATTAGAGACATTTTCGAAGCACTCTATTTATTAGAAATAAACAAGATATATTTTTTGCAAGCAAATAAAGGCTGTTTAACTTATTTTTCTTGGCTTAAATTGTAGCTAGATGTGACTACATACAAGGTGGCGCAAAAGAAATCACCCTATTGGAAGATGCTCTCATTTTTGTAAATGGCCGCCAATATCAAATCTGTTTTGACATTTGTGGACTAGACAGATACAGAATACAAGTGAATAAGCCATGGAGCGATACACTCCCCAAGAACGCGGAATAATTGTGTCTATTTTTTTGCGTAACAATTCGTCTGTGGTGTTGGCGCAGCGCGAATTCCGTCGCCGATTTCCCGGCCGTCCGACACCAACTGCGCAAACACTGCGCCGTTTAGCCACTAATCTTGAAGAGTATGGGACCACACGAGACGTTGCCAAGAGTGGCCGGCCCCGGAGCGCCCGTTCTGCCGAAAATATCGCCGCTGTAGCCGAGGACGTCGAAGTGAGCCCCGAAACATCGACCAGACGACGTGCCACGCAATTGGGCCTCAGCCGGCGGTCCCTGCAACGAATTTTGGTCATTTTTGGTCAATTTTGGAATTTCATTTAGAAAAAAAATAAGAGCCAAACAACATCGGATGACTTCTTTTGCGCCACCTTGTATAAGCATTTCAAAGAAAAAATCTTAATACCTTATTCACGGGGATTTTTTAAAATTATATATATTTTGATAGCAGTTTTGCATATGACATATATCAGTTCTGAATAACACCATTACGTCATAAAAAACAGGAAAAACACAATTTATTTAAAAAAAGTTTGCATTTTTTTCCCGCAATTATACTTTAAAAAAAACTGGATCTGGCGGAAAAACAGCTAACACAGTTAGCTAACGAAAAAGAAAACAATTTATTTCCCTATAAATGAGTTCAGATCTAGTTTCACGGCTTAGTTGTCTGGAAAAAAACAATCTTCTAAAAATGAGATAGCTGCTAAGACAGTTGCTTCGCCTAGCCAACGTTTACAAATCATTATGGTGCCCCAATATGATTTCACTATTATCATCTTGTATAAATAAACCAAACCGTAACTGAAATCGCCAATTTTAATTAGATTTCCATCTTCTACGTGTGAAAATTATTCAACCTAAATTTACTATAAATGGCTTAAGCTCACTCACTTACTTTAAGGCGGCGTAGACAGAGTTAAATATAGCAAAGTCGAATAAAACTTTCAAAAATACAAAATGCGTAAAAACTTATATCGGTGAAAATAAGTGAAGCAGTACACATTTCACTCGACCTCTCCGATTTTGATGATTTTCACATATTTGGTAGAGCTACTAGCCAATAGTAACCACGTCAAATTTTATTGCAAAACTCCGATTATTTATCGAGTTATCAATAACTGAAAATTGGGTTTTTCACTTTTAGACTTTTCTTTGACAAGCCATATCTCCCAAACGACTAAAGATATTAACGCGAATTTTTTTTCCACGATAGATAAAATATTAAATTTAAAAAAAAGATTGTATTTTTTTGCTCGAGTTTTTTTTTTAATTTTTTATCATTTTATTTTTATAATTTTAAAATTCAAAAGTGATCTCCTACTTTAAAAAAAAAGTGTTAATGTCATTTTATGCGTGTAAGTTCACTGCGAAAAACAAAAAAAAATTAAAAGTTTGTAACTCCCAGAATTGTGGAAGCTATGCTTATTTTAGTGATGGCACCTCGCTCGTTAGCCATAGCAAACAGTACCTCGAAAAAGGACAAATAACTCCTCGGAATTGAATTTATTGAAAGATAATAAGTTCAAACTTGACATGATTAATCGTTTTGACATTTTAAGATCAATTTGATTTGAGGTGTTTACTATTGACTAGGAGCTCTACTAAATACATGAAAATCATCAAAATCGGAGAGTCGTGGGAAAAAGTGGCCCGCTTCACTTATTTTCGCCGATATGAAAACATTTAAGGATTTGAAACTTACCATTTTTTTTATAATTTCAATTCGGCTTATTCAAACTCGCTTTGAATATATTCACATAAGTTGGCTATTATTTTGCAATGTATTTCGTTTTGTGCAAATTTCGAAAAAATTATCACAAAAAATTGTGAATTTTCTTATTAAAATTTTTGCGAATTTGAATCACGCGCACTTTGCTTTAAATTTAAAAATCATCTTTGTGTTATTTATGTTGGATTTAAATTTTTTTTTAATCACTTCCAGCTTTTTTAATTCGGGTTTAGGAACTCGTTATACTTATGTAAATTACAATATGCAGTCCATTTCGCCTTACTTTGGTTACATTAACCGATTTTTTTAGTCACGAAAAACTTTAACTGATGTATTTTTTTTGTTATATTAAAATTAAACCGAATTTGGATTTAACTTCAAAGCGTAAGTTTAAGTTAGTTTTTTTTGTAACATTTTAGGCGCAGAAATGTTCCCGAATGTTCGATTAACACTTAATCTTTTCTTAGATCCGAAATACAGCCACTACTTACCAAAGCCATGACTTCTTTAATCTCACCGATTCTGCGCACTCTCTCCCGCTCTGTAAGCTGCTTTTGGTGGTATGCGCCTTACTTCAAACTTTTATTAAATCAAAGCTAATTATAATTATATTATCAGTTTTTATTTAATTGACATATTACCATTTAATATATATTACACTTTAAATAATAATCGCTGATTCAAGGCATTAGTTTTTTAACGCAAGTCGCACGTACTCGCTTTGGCAGCCGGCCACAGGTTAAGTAATCCTTGCGCTTTCCCGCTCTCTCGCGCACTGGTCTTTCACAAAATGCAGCAAAGTCAAATGACGGTCAAAGGAAGGATCAGCGCAGTGCGCTCTCACTGTTACTCTCACTCTCAGCATTTAATGTGCTTGTTGTTGCTGCACTTTTGTCTATTCCTCTTTGTGCTTCCGACAGCGTGTGAACCAATTAACTTGTTTAATTAGTTCACTTACAAATTAAATATTAAATAATAAATATTATTTAGCTTTGAATTATTATTGCAATTTTTATGTTTTTGGTGTCATTGGAAAGGTACAACTTTTTACTTTGTCGGTGTTTACTTGTTGGCTATTAAATATTGAGCTGGTTCACTTTTGTTGTTAAATTTAAAAAATGCAAATTTGCATTAGTCAAAAGTACGGAGAGAGTGCTTAGGCTGAGAGAAGAAGTTGTGGTGAGCGTAATTTATTTGCGCTTTCTTTTAAACTCTCTGTTTGTTGAAGCATAACCCAGCAAGTATTTTAAGCGTACGAAAACAATATATTAATGCAGTGACGTATAATTGCGTGGTGATGCTGGCAGACGGTAAGGCGCCAAGTTAAAAAGCTACGCCAAACTTCCGAGATTGATATAAACTTTATATTATTAAGTGACTAAAAGTCTAGAAAACCTATTAAGAAATTGTTATGAACTTATCTATTTTCCAGTCTCACGACAAAGAAAGGCGTCGTGGCCTATATATGAATTTATACTTCAATTTCTTTAGACGTATTAATAGTGCTTCTAATTCAATACACACCAAACTTTAAGCTAAAGATAAAGTTTTGATTTTGGTGCAATAATTAATAATAGATTTTTTAAATTGCATAATACAAATAAAATAAACGAGGCTTTGATGTGCATTAACTACTTTCTTATGCATTATAAAAAGTAAGGAGGTTTATACATAAAGGTTAAAAATAATAAAAATTGAATGAGATACAATGTTAGTGACAATGCTAGACCTACAATGTTAGTCAAATCGACTAACATCATTCTTCTTTTTTGTAATTGTGCAATGAGTACCCCTTTTGTTTTTATATAAAAAAAAATTAGAACTATAGGTTTATTTCTTATTTTTTTTTTTTAAATGAAGTTTGATATTCATTTAACTGCATACCATTAAGGGGTTTTATATACAAAGTTGTGGCGAAAAAGTGAGCTAAGTTCGTCATTTTTGAAAGGGTTTTATGCAAATTTTATTGGAAAAAGCAAAATACAATGTTCTAGTAGTACTATCGAAGAATTAAAAACACTTTGAATTTCGAAAAAATGTTGAAAATTTTCGGAGTTTTGGCCCATGCCCCACGCAGCGCTTTTTTTTTGGCAGAGGCTTGTGGTGAACGTTTTCATAAAAAATGAGTCGTTCAAGTACACGAGATCGTAAATACGAATATTTTTTAAAAAAATTTGGAAAATCGGTTGAAAAGTTTTAGAGATATCACGTTCACCGCAACAGTACTTTTGAAAAAAAAACGCATTCCGAGATAATCGCGTTTAAAGTTTTGTGTCAACTATGCCTATGGATAGGACCAGCGCGCTGCAAACGGCTGTAATTTGAAAACCAGTGATCCGATCTGGATGAAATTTAGCGCAGATATTTTCGAAAGTATGTACTTTCAGAATATGGAATTTTTGGATTTTTCGAGCCCTTACTTTGTATATAACGCCTTAAGTGTATTAGAATTTAAGTTATAAGCAATTAAAATTCGTATACGTCAAATCGACCAAATCGACTACGTACCAAAATTTGTCAATATTTTTTTTTTAGCCCACTCCGCGCCAGTAATGTCATATGGCATTACAATAAGCGCTCCGCGGCGAAGTTCACTGGGAATGCCTTAGTTAATATTTTGTCATACTTTTTTGTTTTTAATTAATTCTCGCCCGGTACAAAATACCAAACAAATCTGAGCATAAGCGAGTTCTTGACTTGAGTTCGAGACATTAATGAAATTATTTGAGCGGAATGAATTAAAGCAATCATTTAAATAACACGAAAACGGGAAGCTTCTGAATGTTTTTAAGGTAGAAAGAAGCAAGTTTTTATCTATTTCTTGATGATATTTATGATCCGAGGCGATATTTGCTATAATTTAACGTTATCAAGATAGATTTGAAAAGCAAACATATAAGTATCTTTAAATAATTATTTTCGTGCAGCGACTTATACGAGTGATACCAGTGCAAGCAGCTTAACTTCAAGTTCAATGCCTCTTAATTAAATACATTGTATGTATTGATATAATTTTCAAAATCGCATTAGCCAAAAGTTAAATTCTCTTTAAGTCTTCCCCCCTCTATGTAAATAAGTTCCAAACTCCACACATTCTAAAATCTATCTGTCAACCAAACGCATTCAAAATTTCTAACAACAATAACAGTAAAGCCATGTGCTCTGAGCTGCGACGTCGACAGCGACAGCGATAGTCACATTGACATCTCCTTCTCTGTCTCTCTGTCCGTCTCTCTGCCGACGTCGTCGTCGTCGTCGTCGTCGTCTAACTTGCGCATGACTTGCATATTTATGTGATATATGCGAAATGAATTGTTTGCGAGAGAAATGTGAGAAGAAAAACAAAAAAGGGGAGTAAACGACAGCAGTCAGCAAATGACGATAATAAATAAACAGCCAAAGGCAAAAACTATAAATAATTGAAAGAAGAAGAAAACTGAAAATAAATAAATAAATGACACGTCGATAGCAATAACTGCAAAAAAAAAAAAAAACCAGCAGCAATAATAAAAACAGGAGCTATGTACAACAAAAAGTCTGTTGCATGTTTATTTCAAGTAGCAACAACAACATCAAACACATGCAACAATTTGATGCGGCTGCAGCAAAACTAATAATTTTATGAGCAGATCAAATGGCAGACAGTTGCATTAGAACAAGACAGTGGTGGAGGCAGGAAGCATTTACGGGGGCTTTAAATTTTGTGCAGAGTTCACTGTACATTACGTTGGTGAGTAACCCCCGGTGGCGCCACCACTGTTGCAATAAGCTTGAAAACTGGGGGCACAAGAACCAGAGAAACAACAACGAGTCCCGTAGAACTAGAACATCCCGTCAGTCAAATTGAAGCGTGGCTAAAATATTAGTTCACTTAGAATATAGTTTTTTTACGTGTATATAGTTGGAACCCGATAGAAATGGAAATGGTGAAAACTCAATAAGTACTCCATATGAGTTTTCTTTGAAGGAAAACTTGCTTAGTTAAGTATCTGAAGCCCCTATACTGTGTGTAATAGGATCAGGCGTGTGTAGGGAGTAGATAGCTCACGTCTTCGAAGTTCTTTTTTCAAAAAAAAAATAAAAACATATATTATATGTCTTAAAATCTTAAGTTGCCTACTCTTAAAAAATATCAGAGCGTGTTTTATCTTCTACTACAACTATGTGTTCCCAGCTCTTATATTTTAAAGATATGATATTCAGACGTGTTGCGGAAAATGAAAAAACCAAACCGAGCAATTTTATTCGGATTCGTTTTTGCGTGTTCCGGAAAACGAATTTTTTCGCTGCTGTTTTTGGGTTGGGTCCGAAAAAAAATAATTAAAAATAATTGTCAATAAATATATAACTTTAATATAATCAAAGAATATTTAAAAAATTATTTCAGTATTAAAAGCGTACGTTTTAAAGCCTCTTTTGGCGATTCGTTTTAATTTCTATTGCAACAAAACAATCGGTTTGAAACCACATGAAAAATTCGATTTGGTAGAATTGGGAGCACCAAACATTCTGTTTCAAAACTTTTACTTAACTTTGAAACCTTGTGTAGCGAATAACTTTCATCAATATTGGATCATAACCTAATTTGTATCGGTTGATTGCCAATATAAAATAAATATCAAAAAAACCTTGAAACTAAGAGAAAAATTCAATATTCGAAGATCATTTTAAGTGCACTTAGTTTTGGCGAATAAAACAGTCTAAAGATTTTTAATTGAGTCACTACAGATGAAAAAAAGACGTGCGTACCTTTTGAAACAACAAAGATGACTATTACAAGAATAATTTTTGAACTATAGTGCATTAGTTGGAAAATTTGAATTGATTTCACCAACATTCCCAAATATGTATCCAAACTTCCAAAACGTTTCTTCTTTCAAAAATTGCAAACCACGAAAAATAGTTTACCTACCATATTTTTTTTTTTAAGTTAGTAAGTAAATGATTGGAATAATTAAATTACATAACAGGATTGACTGAGAGACAACAAAATCAGCCAATAAAAATTCCTACCATATACAAGTTTTTTTGTCACCATCGTTTACGTCATCATTTATATTTCGTTAAGTGTGGCCGCTAGATGGCGCAAGCAAGTTGTTGCCTATATGTGCTCGCAATAGTGAAAATATTCACAATAAAGCTAGTTTAATAAACGAAGACCTTGAAAATCTAAAAACGCAGATACAAGATTGTCACTTTGGACAGCAACCACAAAATGTCACAAAAAATATTTATACATATATGTGAAATTTGAGCTTATTCAAAGTTGTGTCGAAAATGTTTTTCAGATCAAAATTTAAGACAGCAAGCAACTAATAGTGTGCCAAATAATTATATGTTTAAAAAAAATTCGATGTTTTCAAAATCTATTTATCTTTAAACCACAGATTTTCTTTGAGATTTTAGAGAAAAATTTGGCACAGCTTTCTAAATCTGAAATTCAGAAAAGAAAACTTCACTTAACTGCAATCATCTTTTAAAAAACTTCTACCTAAAGTTTAATTTTTCACACAAATTGTACCCACTTTATGTGCCCAAAGTCCAACTGGGTCTTATTTAGTATCTTGCACATAAACTCAAAAAATGTTGCGGTTTCGTGGTGGAATATTTTGTATCTTTTTTTTTTGTATAGCAAATTCTAGGCAAGAAACACGTTAACACAAATGTAACACGTTTCGCTGTGGCAACGACAACACAGCACCAACAACCACAGAGCGTACTCTACCCAGAACTGTCACGTAGCGTTTGGCATGTCAGCAGCAACTACGGAACCCCAAAAGACTTTTGGCCAGGAAACGAAACTGTCACATCAGAGTGGAAGGCGCCAAAAAGGAAATTGTCGACTTCTGCTGCTGTCGTTCATGGCCAGCCAAATTCTGTTAGCTACGTTTCTTAACAAATTTCAAAAAAAATGAAAAAGAAATGTGGTTCTTGATGGGACGAAGGGGCTGTCCTAAACAGGGAGCATCCTACTTGCATGTAAAGAAAGCTAATTTGGAGATGCTAACTGAAATGTTCTATTCGCTCGAGACATATACTATTTTAAAGACTCTTGATTTGATTTTGAGCAGACAATTCATGAAAACAATTTTATTGTTTCCACTAAAGCAATCAGTCGGTCAAAATATGGAGCCCCAATTATGAAAGATTATAAATCTTGATGCAAATATAGGTATATTATATATATCTTTTTTTTTATGTTTTTAGGTCGATCTCTTCGATTTTGATGCCTATATTAACCATGTCAATTATGTTGTTCAAAATTGCGATTATTTATCGAGTTATCGATAGCTGCACATTTTTTTATACCCTGCACCGTATGGTACAAAGGGTATATTGTGTTTGTGCAAGCCGAAAATGTATGTAACGTACAGAAGGAGAAGTCGGAGACCCCCAAAGTTACCTAAAGTATGATCAGAGTGACTAGAGAAGTCGATATACCCATGTCTGTCTGTCCGTCTGTCTGTCTGTCCGTCTGTCTGTCTGTCCGTATGAACGCCTAGATCTCAGAGATGGTAAGAGCTAGAGCAACCAAACTTTCAGATAAGATCCCTTATTAATCCATAGGAGACAAGTTTATTTTATTTTTTTGATATCGGGACTACATTATATAGCTCCCATAGGGGTGTTTCAGAGGACCTCGAAAAAAAGCAAAAGTTTTAGATGGATAATTGGTTTGCTTATGAAGATATCATCCAAATTCGGCCATCGGATGTTTTTTAGAAACCCCCAGCACTGTACCAAATTTTATCAAAATCGGTTGACTATATCATATAGGTCCCATAGGATCGATCGGTCGAAAATTTGTTTTTTGTACAAAATTCGTTGTGTTTCGTTTATTTGTGAAGATATTGTAACCACATTTGGCATTAAGAAGTTTTTTAGAGTTCCCAAGCACTGTAGCAAAATTGATCAAAATTGGTTGACTATATCATATAGCTCCCATAGGATCAATCGGTCAAAAAATCGTTTTTTGGACCAAATTCGTTGCGTTTCGTTTGTTTGTGAAGATATTGTAACCAAATTTGGCATTCAGAAGTTTTTTAGAGATTTTCAACACTGTACCAAATTTGATCAAAATCGGTTGACTATATCATATAGCTCCCATAGGGCCGATCGGTCGAAAAAAAGTTGTTGATTAAAAATTCGTCTGTTTTTGGTTGTTTATGAAAAGATATCATAATCTAATTTGGCAATCAAATGTCTTTTGGGGTTCTTAAGCAATTTACCGGATTTTATTGCAAGGAGTGGTACAGGGTATCCCAAAGTCGTCCGCGCCCGACTTTAACGTACGCCATCTTTTTTTATATTTTTAGGTCGATCTTTTCGATTTTGATGCCAATATTAACCATGTCAATTTTTTTTCTTCAAAATTTCAATTATTTATCGAACACATTTCGATGTTTATTTTAGGCGTTGCTTTGACAAGCCATAACTCCTAAGCGTATAGAGATATTATTTAAAATTTTTAATTTTAAAAAGATATTGGTAGCTCCTATAAGTGAGGATTGATAGCAGAAATCACCTTGTTTCAGAGAGAAATAAGCTTGGAATATACAGACAGTAAATTTAAACTTAATAATATTTTTGTTCGAAATTGCGATTATTTATCGATAACAGCTTATTCCGATTTTGAATTTTTGGCGTTGCTTTGAAAAGCCATAACTCCTAAGCGAATAGAATATTTGAACAATTTTTCAAATATAAAGATATTGATGTAAAGATCGGAAAAATAAGCGAAATATACGAATTTATCAAAAATACCGTTTTCCGAAGCACGGCTGAGTATAAGGGACCGTACCCAAACTACGTGACCCAGTTTTTACAATTTTTAAACCCCTACCCAACCATTCGGTGACCAACCGTAGTATATCCTAAGGGCCCCCGTTTTTTATATATAATAATAAATATAAAATAAAATTAAAAAAAAATATTTCAGTTTCATAATAATGTAAATTTTAATTGATAAATTTTTGAATACATAGTATTATGGTAATATGGAACTTATTAAAATTTGCATATAAAAAACCAAAATATATTTTCATTAGCACAAAAAGTAAATTTAATTCATTTTAATAATTATGAGCAGAAATTTTTGGAACAACAGCCTACACACAGGCCCGTCGAGAGGGGGGAGGGAAGGGGGGATTCCCCCCGGGCCCGGAGTTTTCTCAGGGCCCCGGTGTATTTACTGTCGTACTGTCGTGATTCAAGCTAAAGGTGTAATAGAGGGGCCTGTACATTTTCCCCACAGGCCTGGATTTTCTCTCTACGGCCCTGCCTACCCATATAAGGCTGAACATATTAAAATTGGAAAATGTGCACATTAAAATTTTCAAGATTGTTAAAAATTTACTTAGTACATAAAATACAGATTTAATTTCTTGGAAAAAAGTTATTCAGCAAAATACACATTGATGGAAATTGTTTATTTGGATTATTTTCATTGGTTTACAAATTTTAGTGTTATGTTAGTATTCTTAAAATTTTTTTTAATCATTTTCTTCATATAATGGAAAAGAAAATAGGGATATATTTTTAAAAACTCATTTTTTTTCTTTTAGCTGAGAGTAAAAACCCTTGTAATTTAGTATTACTAATCAAAATAGTTTTGACTTCAAACTTATTACGTGACAAAATTTATAACATATATTTTATGATGTGCCTACGTCAGAAGATTTGTTCAACGCGTTAAGTACTATAAGGAAATAATCTATTAAGCGATAAAAAAAAAACATTGTATCTAAACTTTGTTTCGTTTTTAAGTTTTACTGTGAATAATTCAATTTTTTTCTACATTTACAAGCCGCAACTTGCTAGAAGGCAGTTCCGAATTTTAACACTCGAATGTTAATTAAAAACTCAGGCAGGTCTTGTAATTATGCAATAGGCAGTTGAATTAGTTTAAAACAACAATTTGTGACTGTGTGTCTGTCTAAGCCAAGTTAATATGGCACACAAGTCGACAATTTAGCTATTATTCACTTTAGAATTTATATTGTGTTTGGGGTTTTTTTTTTTTCTCGTAGTTGTTGTTGTTACTGTTTGCCATGGCTGAACGCCCAAGCCAAATGTTGCTCGAATTGCTAGTCAATTTGTTTGCAGCTAATTTCCTGAACTTTTAGCCATTTGACAATTGTCATCTGGACATTGTAGACTGGCCCCCAAAAACCATACAAAACGTCAAATGGCAGACAAGTGCACAGAGTTGAGCGACTGTGGCCCCATGTACCCCACAGCAACTACAACAATGAGCATTCATTTTTTTTTGTGTATATTTTGCATAGACAATGGAACCCAATAGAACCGATAGAACCAAACCGACGACCTATAGACGATATTTCGAATCCAAGCAACAACTTTGAATGCGTTACAGTTCAATAGCATGCAGGCCACATACACATAGACAGAGACAGCTAACTATGCGTTGAGTGTGTGAGAGCGAGTGAGAGAGAGACAAGTGTACGTGAACTGTTGTTGGTTCGAGTTCGGGAAGGGGCTGAGCCGAGCTGGGGGAATGGTCGAAACCAATGTGCGTCCCATAAGAACGAAATTAAATTCTGTCGCGACAATACAACATGCGGAATACGTAATCAATTGTGCAAGCATCGATATGTATACGTTATAACATCTACATACTATATATCTATATATATATATATATGCATATGTATATATGCATGCATAGATAGACATGTACATATATGTAATACATTGCGTATGTGTCACAGTGCTTGTGCATATATTTACATAGCATTGTACATAAAACAAAACGACAAAACAAAATACCCGGAGAAGAGCTATCTAAAAGTTTCGATAATCCGACTGTAAGCTACGCTTTAGATAATGATAAAAAATGAAGAATTTGGAAATTAAAAAATATATACCTACTAGCGGGCTACTTTTTTGGACGACCTCTCTGACTTTGATGATTTTTACATATGTGATAGAGCTACCAGATAATAGTAACTTTGTACATTTTTATTGCAAAATTCCGATTATTTATCGAGTTATCGACAACTGAATATATAATTTTTCATTTTTAGACTTTTCTTTGACAAGCTATATCTGCTAAACGAATAAAGACATTGACATAAATTTTTATTCCATGATAGACAAAATATTGAATTATTAGTTTTTGTTTGTTTGTTTGTTTTTACAAATACAGCCTTGAGCTAACTAGAAGTAAGTAGCTAGGTAGTCATTTAAATCCAAAGTTGAAAAATCAAGTTCCGGCTAGATATTCGGAATATAATTTATTTGACCATTTTGGTTGAAGCTTTAAAAAAAATTCCGAAAAATTATAAAAGTGCATGTACCGAAAATATAATATATTCGGTTTTACCTATCAATCGATTCATTTTTTTAGTTAGCGGGTTACCAAATTTTTTGAATATAATATATCGATCAATTTCAAAAAGGTTCTAAATTTCATTCACAGTGTGATTTACTACTGAATAAACCATATTACAATGGTCCAATGAACGTATTTTAAACTTTGAAGAAATTCATAGATTACTTTTTATGGGATGACCCTGCTGGGTCCCATGGATCCATGCGTGCTTCTTATCCATATTCCAAAAAAAGGAAGCAAAAAAAAATTTTTTTTAAATAAAGAATTCAAAAATATAACTTTTTTGGTAATTTGGACAATTTAATGTAAGATACAGACCCCAAGGCCCTCCCCTAGATAGATCAAAATAATAATAATTGGATGCTTGAAAGCGGATTCAGAATTTATTTAGATGGTTCTAAAGAGCCAAGGTGTCGGCCACCGTCCGGCTCGCAGGTTGATGAGAACATTTCAGACGAGACTTTGACTAGATCAGCACGACTGGCTTACCTTAAACTCTGCAACTCCTCTGTTCCTAAGTAGTCAAGAAAATCTCGCAATTGGGTAGGAGGGTATCCGTACGATACTAGCTGGGTTGCTCACAAGAATTTTCAGTCTAGGGACAAACATAAGCTAGCACCTGAAAGTTCTGTGAACTTAATCCTGAGAAATCCCACCTAAACATACGTACTGAGTTTGACTGATTAGCAGAAAGAAGAGCATCCTTCTTTAGTGCACCATGTCACCCAACTAGAACTATTCCAGACTAGCTGGAGCCCAATGGATAGATCAAGTATGGTATATTATAAGTGATAATAACATAATTTAGTTTTCGAACAAACAACCTGGGATCAAGAATCTGTAAGGTTAAGCTCGTCAATGATTCAGATTTAGATAGTTCATTTTTTAAGAAAATGTTTTTATTTGTTTATTTGCAATTACTCAAAAATTCATTTATTTTTATAAATTGCATATATCACAGCTATGTATTGTCGCCAATCCAGGGTGCAGCTGGAGCCATCATAGGGCATAAGCTGCCATAAGGCCAAAATAGCCTTATTCTATTTATGAACTTAAATTTTTAGGTGATCTTCTTTTTAACCTCTTTATTGGGTTATTATTGAGAAGGTTGTTCAGAATTTAAGAAAAAAAATCGAATGGGCATAAACTTAAATATTTTAATAAGGCTTAGTAAAGAAAGCTTGCCAAAGTAATATTGAGAGAAATTATGAAGTTGAAGATAAAGATACTTTACTGGCATGCTTACAAGTATCACCAAAACTTCAACCCATATACAAAGCTAAGCTTCATATTTTATAGGTTAATATCAACATCACAGCAACTTTGACCAAATCTCCCCCAAACTCCACCTAACTCCCAGCCATTGGACATCCATAGAGTATTAAAAACCCGGAGAAAAACTTTTTTGAACTTCGACAAGCGACAACGAAAACAGCTCATGCACATTTATTGCCTATTTATCTGAGCAATTGAGTGTGTGAGTGTATTGTTACGAGTGTGTATCTGTGCGTGTGTATTTGTATCTATGAGAGCGTGTATTCCTAGTGATATATGCAGCACATTGTTATGGATGTAGCTCCAGCTACAGTTCACTTGAATTGTGTATAGGCATTTTTGCATATGCATAAGTTAAGCTTTGCCTGCAATTGAACTAGCCCGGATTTTTTGCATGGCTTTTAAGTTGTTTAAGCGAGAGAGGGAGGGAGAGATACATATGTGGCCAACCCTTTTATCATATATAATGAGTTTATTACACAAGAGTGTGCCAGGCACATCAAAAGCCAGGTGTAGCCAACTGGCACCTGGCACTAGGCAATCGAGCCAAGGTATCTGCGGGCCTGATGCTGCTCCAAAAAGAATATCCAGCTGATTATTATGCAAAGCGCATGGCGCATAATTTTGAGGCAAATCAAAAGACAGCGACTGGGAACGCGTTGAAGAAGAAGAAGCAGCAATCACTAGGGTAAGAAAAAAGTACGACAACTTGTACTTGGTAAAAAAAAATGTGAAGCAGTTTGGAGCGGTGTTCGACGAAGAAATACGCTGCAGATACTTTCGAAAAAAAATATTTTTTGTGAAAAGTTTTTTATGCAAAATGCCTTAGAAAGTCAACTTTTTATTGCTTGTTGGGCTCACATAAGACAACATACCAAATATGATAGCTCAAATTCGATATTTGCTTTAGCTTGCAATGGAAGTGGATTAAAAATAACAAGGAAGGTAGCAGGGCACTGGGATAGACTCTGTACATACTACATTTATCAATATATCTATATGATTTTACAAGTTTTTAAAAAAATTTTGCAGCAAAGCATTCTTAACTTCTGGAGACAGATATTCATATAAAAAAATTTTTTGTCCCTAGCACTATCTCTCTTCGATCAAGGTCTTCATACAGACGGACGCTCGAACACGGCTTAATCGCACTCCAAACGAAAAATAAAAAATTTTTTTCGAATATATAACTTGTGGTTCGCCACGCATTCTACAGCACGTCACCTACAATAACTCGACCCTTTTGGCTACAGTGTATAAAAAGTGTACAAAAAAAATGTAAAGAGAGCGTAAAAAATATTCAAATATTTTACGACTGTCAGAGAGTCTCCGTGAATTTTGGGCGCTTGCTGAAGCTGTCAACTGACTAACTAGCAAACTGACTGAATGACTGAGTGACTGACTGAGTGACGCACTGAATGAATGAGTGACAATCAGAGCTTTGACGTGACGTTGCCACAAATATGCAGAACACCTCAAGATTAAATGTGCAACGTGGCATGTATCTCTGGCGTTGGTGTTGGCGTTGCTCTGCGCATAAAATGACATAAGATACAACGTCAAAGTAACAAGCCAAATGTATCTTATGAATACGCGGTGCGCTCAAGTCATCTTGTCATGCCGTTTATTGTTTTGTTTTTGTTGTTGTTGTTGTTGTTGCTGCTTCTTTTTATTTTAGTTTTTTTTTTTCATAGTAGCACGTGCGTCATAAAACCAGTTTTTGTTGCTGTCTTTGAGCTACCTGCAATAATGAAAATGTGACAACAACAAAAGATACAAACAAATGCAACAACAACAATAACTACAACAGGAATGTCAACAATGCGCAAACAAATATGAAAGAGATGAACAAAAAGCAAGCAAAAATCTAAAGCTGGCATTAATAAAGTAACTTGGCAAACGCAGCTTGTGGGTTATTTAAACCAGCAGTGGTGTTTGGGGGTTACAGGCAGGTTTCGGTAGTGCGCTGCTTTAGATTAAATTTATTTTTTACGTTTTGGGAGTAAAGACTTACTAGTTATAAACTCCGTAACTTTGCTATAATGAATGATTATACGATGATAAAATATAAATTTTTTTATTTAAAAAAATTAAATAAAATATAAACATTTTTTTATTTATTTAAATTTTTTTATATTTATTTACTTTTATTAAATTTATTTCATTTTGCCACGCTATTGTTAAAACAAAAAAATATTTTCGATTTTGCGTGAGCCATAAATATTTAATACAAGACTCTGAAAATGTAAGCATTTAGGTTATCTCAAAAACTTCTACCACGGATTTAAAAAATACCAATGTCAATAGCTTAGTAGCTGACTTCTTTCATTAGGCTTCTTGGCTTGTAATTCATTATAAGAAATCCAATTTTTCGAATTTTCTTTGGTCTCTAGTATCCAAGATCCAAGTTTGACAAGCAGTCAAAAAATATCATAAAAAGTGCTCCATTTTTTATATTATTCTTATAGATTTCTCATATCTACTACAAATTGGTGCAAAAAATATATTCTATCCGTTCTTGTGAGATGCCTATCTTAAAAAATTCACTCTTCAAAATTTACGTTCTCTTTCTCATGAATAATTACAGAAGCACACATTAAGGGTTAATGCTTAAGCTGCGCTGTGCTGCTTTGGTCTTCAGCTTCTTGTGAAGTGTTGAGTCAGTTGAGTGCTATTTGATCAGCTATTTGTGGCAGCACATCAACTTAAGATACAAATGTATCTTTTGCTGGCTATAGTCAAAATGCATTTAAATAATGAAATGCACATGGCCAGGCAGCTTAGGTCAGAACGTCAGACAGACAAACAGACAGACAGTCAGTCACTTAGTCAGCCGGCAGTCAAGTGTGCTAAATAATTAGAACAAACTAAATGTAAATCAAAAATGCAGTGTATACACACACACAGATACAAATGCAAATACACATACAGTTGGTTGAAGCACCCTAGAGCTGAAATTGGCTTACTGGCATTTTGGCCATTTTGTAGTGGGCTCATTGTGGCATTTTGTGGCTTTTATGGCATTTCGTTATTAATTTGTTAATTATGCCAAGTATTAATATGGGGCAGTCAGCTAATGTGCAATGTACTTACTCGTATATACATAAAGAGTATCTTTAGTGCTTCTATAGTTACAGATACAGTTTACTTTGGCCAACATTATTTTCATGTGTTGATCAGACAATTCAACACAAAAGCTTTCAAGTTTCAACAAATGGTTGACTGACTACAGACTGACTACTGAATTCTGTGCCGACCCTAGAACCCACTCAGCCAGAGCACTCGGTGGTTGGCCTTTAAGTAGTTTTTCATTAAATGATTTAACTTGGGGAAAATTCATTTTCAAGTGACTGTCGAGCACTTGAAATAGTACTACAAAAATAAAACTACTGCAGACAATATCAAAAACGTAAGCACAAAAATTATTAAAAGAATACAAAAAATAATGGAAAAGTTTATCATAAACAACAACAACAACAATTATATATTTCAAGTGTTTTCAATATAAAGCCATAAACAAGCCGCAAATACAAAAATAAAATTTAACAAAAAATACTTTTTAAGTTTGTTTCTTGATAAAGTCTATTTTAAAAGTATTTTCTACTCAAAGTTATTTAATTGTTTTGAATTTTTATATGTACGGGCATGTCGATAGCTTTGGAAAACTTTTTGAGTTTTAAATTTTTGGAAAAATATTTTCAAAAAGGCACAGCAAAAAGTATATCGTTATGGTTAGTCAACTTATTCCCTTATCTTCAAACTATAATATAATAATTTTACTAATTGAATAAAAATAAAAAAAAAACTCAATAACCTTCAAAAAAAAAATATGGCGATTATCTTCGATATTTATGGTTCGAAGGCATGAAAGATAAAAAACATGCTTGATCTGCCTTCCAAATATAAAGAGTCCAAATCTCAAGATTGTTTATTCGAGGTCTTATAACCTCCAAGATCTTGGCATTCATACAGACAGATGGACATATCAAATATTAGTTTCATTTGTCCTTCTGTCCATTTGGGAATGTCCTGCGACTCCTTTTCTAACTTTACAGATCGCTGATCTTAAAGGTACTGGCAAGAAAAAAAAGTGCTAAAGTTGTTAAAAATAGTTTGAAAAAAAATAAATTTTGTCGCTTAATACAAACAACGATTTTTAAAAGAATAGAAATAATATTTTTTTTACATTAATAAAATTTATTTCGAAAAGGCAAGATTCTGCTCTGCTTTAAAGTTGTTCCTCTCTTTGCTCAAAATGGTTTCTTTAAACGATCTCCGTTTAAATTTGACCATCTGGTCATCACTTATCTTACGAATGACCGCATAGATGTTCAGGGTCAAAAAAAATATGTTTTAATTTTTTCACTCCCTTCGATTGACTCATTATAGCGTATGGTCCCAGGTGATTGGCCAACCCTGACGACAACTTGAGTTTCACCATCGCGTTACTTTGCACTCAAAGTTCTATTTTGTAAACTCTTAAGGAAGCGGCTTAAAAAAAACCTTAAAAACGAAACAAAAAATTTGTTAATTTTTTAAAAAAAATAAAAATGCATTTGTAATAAATAAGTCGCAATAAAAAAATGTTTATTTCCTTAAAAATTTATATAAAAATAAAAGTTGCTTCTGTATCTCTTAGTATTAACTGCTCAATAAATTTTTTTAATTTCGCGTAGTAATTGTTTTAAAACTATTTTTTAATAATTATTATACAGCCTGAAGGCCTACGTTGCTCTGGCTTACAATCCATTATAATTTAGAATTAACTTTTAATTTATAATTAAATAAAATAAAAAAAAAAAAAATAATTATTATAAAAAAATTTTTCTAATTTTTTTGCGATAACATTAAATTTCCAAAATTTACTTTATATAAATTTTTTTAAATGGCAACTTGAGTACTATTTATAGGTTTTTTGAGCTCTCTTAATTTTGGAACAAATGTTTAGAAAGCTTAAGGATTTATATTCCCGAACTTGAATAGCGCCTGTGCTTTGGAATGAAAAATCGCAATACGACTCCTTAAATTTCTCTATTTTTCCATATGTACCACACGTTGTTTATATTCTCATAATTTTAATTTTTTCCTTTTTTGAATACCTTTAATTAATATTTATGGCAAGCCTCTCAAAAACTTAAATTTTGCCCTAGATCTCGTTTTACAATTTCAAGCATTAGTTTGAGCCAGGGCCGTAGAGAGAAAATCCGGGCCCATGGGGAAAAAGTACTGGCCCCTCTATTACACCTTTAGCTTGAACCATTGTGTTCTGTAAGTACAACAGTAATTACACCGGGCCCCTGAGATAGCTCCTGGCCCGGGGGAATTGAGCTATGGCTTAAAAATCCCTTCTAAGGGATTTTCTTAAATAAAAAGTGAGCTATCTACGTCATTGCCAGGCCAAAACAACAGCAAGCGGCTTAATAAAGCAAACGAATAACCTACGTCATAGCTAGAATAAGAGAACAGCATTCAGCTTAAAACGCTCGTATAATAAATTTCGAAAACAATAGAAATTATTATTATAGCCAACATATGTATGCATTTATGGAGCTTCAGCCTTACGAGCACTTCCAGCAGCTAAGTTCCAATGCAAAATTGAAAAATTCGAATCCAAAGACAGCGCCAACAGCAACAACAAAAAATCCACTTGGAGAAAAACTATCTCTAGGCAAAATGCCAGCACGGCACTTGAACAAATCAAAGAGAGCCGCGGGGCATGGCAAAAGTACCGCACATGTGGCGCATACAAACCAAGGGAGGCGGGGTAAGCAAAAGAGGGCTACATAAAGCTATAGAAAATTAGAATATAGCTGCTGGGGTCGGTAATTGAATGACCATACAAAGAATTGAGGCAAGAATAATATATAAGTACAATTCAAATGAAGCATGCAACACTGCGAGCAAGAAAAAAGAAACTTAGATGAAGTCATATCTTTTTGAGCTGCATTTGTGCTGGCAGTTTGCCTAAAGAGAGTGATTAAGAGCGAGAGAGTGGAGCGCACAAAAAACTCTTCAAATAATTTTCCGCGTCCTTTTGCATTTGAGTTTAAAGCGGTACGGAAATTGTGTAGCTTGCAGCAGCGGAAGTGTTGCCAACGTAATCGAAACGTGCTGTCTGTCAGTGTTGTCGGCCGCTCATTGAGTGTAAGAGAATTCCACTTGTTGTGGCTGGGATATTCCTTTTTTTTTCGGTGGCAAGTTCTGCGCTCCTGACTGTTTCTGTCTGTGGCAGCTGATTTTAATGATTTTGTACATTTGTCGCGTTCAGCTTATAGCTCGGGGGCCCAATGTCATTAGCTTTTATTATCGTTAATTGTATTTTCTGGCTTAATGTTGTTAGCTGCGTGACAAGTAACTCCCCTCTGATGGTTTTTGCTATCGCAGAAATGAAATGAAATTGCAAATTGTTTGTTTTTAGGGGCTTGTTAATTTATGACGCGCAGATAATGTCTTGCTCGAAATGTTGTAAAGGTGCGGAGTTAAAGTTTTTTCGAGCAAATGGAGGAAGCAGTGTTGGTAAGCAAAGATGCAGAGATATAAGAAAAATAAGTAAGGCAGAACTAGGGAGTTTGAACGAGTGGGTTAATTAGTAAGGAGAGCAAAACTTTGGGTTTAGTGCATATATATTGTATTTGTAATCGCGGCTATCGAACTGATATTCGCATATCTCTTTTTATCGAAATCGGAAACTCAAAAATTCAAGCCCCATAATTGAATTATTTTCATAATCGAAAGCATGGCTTCTATTATTATTATAACTCCGTATTTGTATCTTATAGATACAAAACTTGTGGTTTATATGCTATATAAAGCATGGCTTCTATTATTATTATAACTCCTTATCGAATATGTATTCGTATTTGTATCTTATAGATACAAAACTTGTGGTTTATATACTTACTATATACACAGGCTGTCAGCCTGATATCCGCATATTGTTTTTTATCCAAATCAAAAATTCAAGCACGATAATTAAACATTCGTATTTGTATCTTATAGATACAAAACTTGTCGTATATGCATATTTTCATAATCGAAACAATGTAAGCCTATTCTTATTATAACTCCTTATTGCCTATTAATCCCTAATTGTATCTTATAGATACAAAAACTGTTTCTCATCTTAATTATATATTAGCTGCAAAAGTTTCAATTACTTATTTTACATAATTTCTGTACAAACTTTAACAAGCAATTCTCATTCTACAATATTCTTATATTTTTGTAAATATTGCCGCTTTTAATTATACTTACTATAATATCCTGCAAACATAAACAATATAAACACTCAACGCTATAGAAACTTGCAGATAGATGTTGTTTTTGGTTGTTGTTGTTGCTACTTGAGCCAAAGTGGCGGCTGCAGCAGCTTCATTTGCCTTTTGTTGTTTGCTTTGTAAATGTGTGAGTAAGTTTTGTATCTGTGAGTTTTGTGTGCATGTGAGCAGATTAAGCGCAGCAGGCATAATAAATGAAAACGCAATGCATATACTTAAGCGCTGTTTAAGTAGATAGTTGTACACTGAGAGAAATGATTGCGAACATTTTGCTCAAATTAAGAAAATTATAAATTATTTCATTAATAAAATAAATTAATAATATTATTAGGTTGTGCCGGTTGACCCCTGGGGAAGTCACACATAGACTAGATAGTCCTTAGTGGTTAATAATAATATTAAAGCTAACTAAAAATAATTTACAAAAATAACATAAACTGGCATAAAATATTATTCTCAATAAAATACAGAGTATTTTTTTTCCCATATTTTAAACAACCTTAAATGGAGATCATTCAATTGTTGCGTCCCAAAAGACTTATAAGTGTTGTAAAAATTTTGAGAAATTATTTTTAAAAATTTGATAATTTGAAAAGTATTCAAATATATATTTTTTTGAAATGCTTACAGTATACTTTTTTTTTAATATTGTATATTTTATATAAGGAAAATTAAATAAAAAATGTGTTAATAGAAACTTAATTAAATACTAATAAGTGTTGTAAAGATTTGCTATTATTATTATGAAAAATTATTTTAAAAAATTTGATAATCTGAAAAGTGATCAAATATATATTTTTTTGAAATGCTTACAGTATACTTTTTTTTTTAATATTGCATATTTTATATAAGGAAAATTAAATAAAAAAAGGTGTTATTAGAAACTTAAATACTTTGTTTTGTTACGTAAAAAAATTTTAATTGTGAATTTAATTTTATAGAACAATGCTAAAAAATTGAAACTTCTATAAAATCAAAATGACTTGTTTTGTGCATCCAAATATCTGGTATCACTCTATAATATCAATAAAGTGGTTTCTTCCATCCATGATTCTTGATTCCTCTCCCAAAAAAAACGACGAAACTTGGCGCGATTCCTTTTTACGCTGCCTCTAGCGAACAATTTTGAACTTGATATGTTTTCAATTTTTTTTTGCTGGTTCCCTCTAGCGTGCAATTTTTTTTTTTTTTTTGCTCCTTTTTGCCTACATTTTTGGAATTTAAATAAATTTTCAACTTTTTTTTTTAAATTTTTAGCAACTTCTTAGCGTCATATTTCTCTCAGTGTATATAAGTATGTATGTGTACAACTTTTCGCATATTTGTATCTGTTTGTGTTTTTAAGTACTCGAAGTTGAAATTAAGAGGCGTGGCTGCTGCAGCTGTTCGTAGACTGCATAAATATTTATTGCCTATGGCAAATGAGTTGCCAAAAGTGTTGAGCAACGGCAGCAGCTACAACTGCAGCGCAATGCTGGGCTGCATTCGCCTACCAACACTTGAAGACATAATTGGCTGTAGTTTGCATATAAAGCTTGTAAAGTGAATTACATAAAATTAACAGCTAAAGTGTATTAATAAATCATTATACGTATTGCGTATACGCCTTATAGACATTGCTGGCAAGCTGGAAGCGAACAAACCCCATAAACGTATACAATATGCAGACAGGTCGAAAAAGTTTATTGCCTAGCCCCAAGGGGCGTATGCGCAACCTAACTTATTGCGGTGCAAAAATTTTTATGTTTTAATTCAATTAAGCGCCCTGCAGCAGGGACTCTAAAGTAGAGCAAGGGACGAACAAATTTAATGCGCACTTATTCAACATTTTTTTTCTGCTGCTTTTTCTCTGTGTATGTTTTTTATATATTTTAAACTTTTTTTTATATTTTTTTCTACAAGTATACGCGACTTGCTGCCAACATATTTGCATAATATGGCAATAATTGACAAGCGGAAAATGTTGAGCGGAAACGGAAATTAAAACGGAATTTCAACTAATTTTTGTGCGCATTTTACTTTGTGAGGTAGCGTATAATTAATTAAAAATGGTAGCATAAAAATTATGAAAGGGCGAGAAACAATTGCACGGATTTGTTAATATACATAAATTAAAATAACAAATATGTATTTAATAAAAAAAAGGGATAAATTAGCAGGAAATGACTTACAAATAAATAAGTGTTGTTTAATACGCTAATTAATTACACAAAAGCAGCAGCTACTTAACCAAAGTTCGCTTTTGAAAAAAGTGGAAATTCAAAATGATGAGTTGGATGATGGCAAGCTGGTAGAAATATCTATCTATTGATATCAAACCAACTAAAAATGGGAAGTACAAACATTTAAATTTTTTTTAATTATTTTTAAATTTTGTATAGACAAGTATCTTACATGTGTTGCGGAACTTAGCTAGAAAATATTTTTTATGAACTCTATTAACTTCAAACTTAAAAAAATATTTGCAAAAATTAAAAAACAACCTATTATTTTTTCTCTAAAAACTTGAGTAAAATATGATTAAATTTTTTAATCTTATATTTAATCTTTAATGAAGTTCATTGAAGCGTCCAGAAAATACTAATTGAGTTGCTTAGTAATATTATAACAAAATTTGAAAAAAAAAAAGTATGTTCCTTATGTTTTTAACAGTTTAAAAAAGATACTCCGTAGTAAAGAATACATACATTTTACATATTTGTTTTACAAAGAAAATTAAATTTTTTATTTTTTTTTTTTGAAATACATATATCTTTTTAGTGGCAGTTAACCGATACGAATAAGGTTATGATCCAAATTGAGTACATGAAAATTAATGGCTACACATAAAATATTATTTAGTGTGTGGTAGGGGAAAATTAAAAAAAAAAAAAAAAAAAAAAAAAAAAAAAATATAGGTTTTGGCGAAATTTTTTTAAATTAAATAATTAAATTAAATTTTGCGGAAATTTTTAAGCAACATTTTCGCAATTTTTAAACAAATTTTTGGTAAAACTAGGTGAAATTTTAGGCAAAAGTTTAAAAAGAAAAAATTTTTTCAAATAAAATTTTTTGTTAAATTATGCGTAAAACTCTTGAAAAAATGAATTTTTAGGTATAATTTGTAAATGAAATGTTATGCGCATTTTATATATATAATTTTAGGCAAATTTTGAAAAATAAAATTTTTTGCCAAAGTTTTAAATAATATTTTGGGAAAAATTGTACAACAAATTATGTGTAAAACTCTTCAAGTAAATTTTAGGCAAAACTTTCAAATGACATTTTAGGCAAAATATTTAAACGCAATTTTGATCAAATTTTATTAATTAAAATTTTTTGTTAAATTATGCTTAAAACTCTTAAATGAATTTTTAGCTATAGTTTGTAAATGAAATGTAAGGCACAATTTATACATAAAATTTTAGACGAATTTTTAAAAATGCAATTTACAAAAAAATTAAAAAAAAAAAAAAAAATATATATATAAAAGAGGTTTTGCGGAAATATTTTTTTATTCAGTTTTAAAAATTTTATCATAAAGTAGAAATGTTACAATACTTTTTAAATTGACTATCGATATATTTTAAACGAAAAGTTTTAATCATTTTAAAAGAGATCACCCTAAGAAAAATTATATTTTTTTTCTTTAAATTTGTTCTTCAAAATAAAAATTTATTTCGAAAATTTTTTTTTATTCTGTTCAGCAATGACATAAGTACAGTAGAATTATAATTTTTAATATTTATGATGTGAATATCCTGTATATTTAAAAAGAAAGCTTCTTAATACCTTAAAATTGTCTGCAAACAACATACATTTAGTTATAAAGACTTTTTGAAAGAACATGAAATTTTGACATATTCAGAAAACTACTGTGTTAAAATCAAAGAATTTTTTTTCCTAACAACTTTCACTCATTCTCTGTTACCAAAGACCTGTTCTGAATGTGCACTTAACGATGCCTGGTAATGTTGACCATTTCTTGAGGCCCCTTTAATTATCTCTCCAGCTAATCAGGCTGGATTGGCGATCAATTTGAAAATTACGATTTACAAAAATATATGTATTTTTCTTTATTTTCATTATAGAATATAATTAAAAAAAAACATTTTTAAATTTGTAATATTACAAAAGCTAGCATTTAATGTGTGCAAATTTAATAAATTAAGCATACGCCCTGCAGTCTTCGGCAATTATAACTTAATAAACAGCTGACAGCTAAAACTAAAGCATACTTTTGGGCATATACTTATTATAAAATTGCAATCACAGCTAAGCGCACACACATACACACATATACTCACGCACATTTGAATATATTCATATACATATTTATTCTTATAGCTTATGCTGCGCCTGTGGCTGTGCTTTGACTTATGCTGCAGCTGTAATTGGCCACGTATGGCACTTACGTATGTTATATATATATGTATAAGTGTTATACATGAACATGTTTGTATGTTTATGTGCGTCAATCTGGTACATATATATGTATAACATATGCTTCCAGCAGAGCACAGAAATGTTTAAGTCAGGGCTGCAGAACTTAAAAATTTTTTGTGGGATTCAAAACGCGGGCTTAAATCAATAACCCCTTGGGTCTGGATAAACACACCTAAATCAGAAATTGACTCCTAAAAACGCACTAGATTTTTAGTCTCCACGATAAAGCACGATATGCATATAGCATGATTAATGAAAAAATCAGTCAGGCTAAAACCAAGTTCGATATAAACAATATGGACATCTCACCATCTTAGGTTCACAACTAGTTTTTTGTTTTAGTTTTTTGTTTTAGATTCTGTTTTTTTTTTTTATTTTTTTTTTTTTTTTTTTTGTTTTTTAAGTTTTTTATTTAATTTTTTTCCTTCGAAATTCAATTTTACATAAATAAAAATTTACACAACATTTTTTTCGCACCTTAGTTGTAAAGCTTCTTTTTAAGCTAATATCTATAAATTGTATAAATAAACTAATGTATAAATATGATGATGAATAAAACTATAAGTTATATATATATTGTCCCTATATGGAGAGGTCATAACAAGACAGTGTTGCCCCATTTTTATTTGGGGAAAAATATGAATAGCCCTTCTGTTTTACCGCCACAGCCGAAACTAGCGTGCACTAACTTCTTTTAGAAGCTAGAAATTGTTGCAAAGCATTTATTATTTATTTCGAGCTCTTTAGGAGCCATTTGGGGCTTTAAAACTCAATAGAATTGAATTAAGTATTATGTGCCGTCAAATGAAAATTTTCTTCATAATATTACAGATTCAGTACCATGGCCTCAGATTAAAAATTTCCTACCACATCTATTGCAAAATTAGAAAGATATTTTATTTACTGCTCTGCCTTTCCTAAATAGCTAGAAAGAAAGCAACAAAAAAACACCACAAAAGAGACAAAAAATACCAAAAAAAAAACCATTTCGTTTGCAGGGTCACACTGTTCGTTTTCAAAACTAATTGAGAAACAAGAAAAAATACTACAAAAGAGACAAAAAATACCATAAATAAATCATTTCGTTTGCAGGGTCACACTGTTCGTTTTCAAAACTAATTGAGAAACAACAAAAAATACCAGAAAAGGGACAACAAATACCAAAAAAAAAGAAGCATTTCGCTTGTAGGGTCACACTGTTCGTTTTCAAAACTAATTGAGAAACAACAAAAATACCAGAAAAGGGACAAAAAATACCAAAATAAAAAAGCATTTCGTTTGTAGGGTCACACTGTTCGTTTTCAAAACTAATTGAGAAACAAGAAAAAATACTACAAAAGAGACAAAAAATACCATAAATAAATCATTTCGTTTGCAGGGTCACACTGTTCGTTTTCAAAACTAATTGAGAAACAACAAAAAATACCAGAAAAGGGACAACAAATACCAAAAAAAAGGAAGCATTTCGCTTGTAGGGTCACACTGTTCGTTTTCAAAAATAATTGAGAAGCATTTATTATCCTCGAAGTGTTTTTGGCTGCTGCGTAAAGACCATAAACTGAACACATAGAAAAACCTTTGTTTAAAAGGTTTTGAAACAATGTTTTGCCTAGTTGGCAGCCCTTATTTTACTACGCTTTGAATAAGTAATGGGTGGCATTGGAAGCTTCGCTGTTTGCGGCATTAGTCTTTATGCCGACGCATTACGTTTGCCTCAGGCATATTTTCTTCAAGTTTTTGTCCTTTGCAAAACTATTTACACACACAGATACACACGCACTTTTATACAGATACACACGCAGACATTCAAACATATAAATGCATGCAATTGTCGTGGTTAATGCGTGCCGCCTGCGCTTGCATTTAGGCTTTTGTTGCTGCATCTGTATGCATGCGTGTATCTGTGAGTGCTTGCAGCTGTGTGCGTGTTTGCGCGCGTATCTGTGTAAATGTTTGTAATTTTCATAGCCTGCTCAAATGCATATCATTGTGTTTGTTAGCATTTGCAATGCATTGGTATTAAAACATGCCACAGAACTCGAACTGAGCAGGCACAGCCTGTAAGTATGCAATGAATTTGCTGCAAAGAATGTAAACATTTGCTTAGGCAAGACTTAATTTATTTATACATTAGATTCGAGCGTAAACTTGTTGAAATAATTAAATGAGCGTTGATTTTAGATGTAAAGCAGAAGAATGTAAAATAAATTAGACATTGGGTATGAGAGAATTAAAGTTGGGTGAACAAAGAAAGTAGTTTGTGGGGAATAGTTTTATAAGTTCTAAAAGCTGTTCAAGAAATTACACACAGTAAGCATACAATTGTGAGCTATATATTGTATTTTATATATTTTATTTCATACCATTTTTTGGCCTTACTTTTATTCCATTCAGCCAATTCATGTCCCTGATTCTGATCCCAAAAACAATATCATAATACCAAAGAGCTCAGTTTGAAAGGAATTCTCGCTAGTCATTAAGTTTGTTAATGAGCGCGTCAGTCTTCAGTTGCAGTCATTCACATTTTGTCTGTTGATCATATTACCTACTTGCCACAAGCTCATCAACTGTCACATAACCCAAACGATGCCAAGCAACTTGCTTAACTGCCTGGCTTGCACTTTGCCCCAAACACACACATGCTTTCTCACTTCCTCTTTTACCACTCTGTCTCACTCTATCTGTGCAACTTAAGAAGCAGGCCATTACAGCTGCAAAAATTGCAATTTCACGACAATTACCACAAATTGGTTTCCTCAACTGCCGCCATATGGAAAGGCAGTGCAAGTAAAGAACTTCTCGTTTCTGGGTTCTCGTTGTGCCACACAGTTGACACACACACACACACACATACACTTCTTCGTGCCTTCCGCTCTCTACAATTATGCACAAATGAAATTCGCATAAAGTTGCAACGTCGCGTGGCGTGTAATTTTTGGTAAGAACCGAGTTGCAACAACTACAACAGCGTATGCATTGTGAGTTCATCTTTGGAACTGGAGCGGCCATATGATGTCGTTAACTGTCTTAAGATTTATATGCACAGTCAAAAGCGGAAACTGCACTTATGACTGCCTCCGTCACCACTCCTGCTCCTGCCACAGCTGTGTATCTTCTCATATATTTTACTTCACACTTGAGACATCAACTTTTGTGTCAAGTTCTATGGCTGCCCAAAATGTTGCATGTGGCATGTGTCTATCCTATGTGTTTGTGTGAGTGTGTGTGAAAATGTCTGTGGGCAAAAGTTTGTCTTGCCAAGAATATTTTTTATAAGTATGATCTTTTATCTTATTGCGGTTCGTGCAAGTTGCCAAAGCCAAATTATATTCAATTTGGTGAGCCATAAAATCTTAGCTGCAATTTAAGAGAGTAACCCGAAAAAAAAATGATGAAAATTACAAACGGAAATGAGGAAATTGTTATACGGAATCTTAAAGCTTAAAAAATAAAAATTTTATAATGAAACGTTGTAGATTACGCCGTTTGCATTCCTCAGCAATATGCGGCGTTACTATTTTGCTTTGAGCCTTTTTTAAATTTTCAATAATATCGTATCCTTTACTTAAAAAAGGGACAGATTAAACTTGTGCAGGGTAAGATATAGCATCAAAGAGAGCTGAGCCGCCCCAAACACACACGCGACAGTATCTTGAGAACGTAAACAGGGTAATAGACGATTTGAAAGGAGAGAAAAAATAATCAAAAATAGCCGCGGGCATAAAATTTTACTTAATAGTTTTAACCCAAAATTTGTTTAAAAATTATGACAAATTTTGCATATTTTATTTAAAATATAAAATTTGCCCAAAATTAAATATAAAAATTTTGCGCAAAATTTCATTTAAAAATTTAGGCTGAAAATTCTCATAATAGTCTTGCCTGAAATTTTATTTAAGAGTGTTTCTAAAAATTTGTAAATAGTATTTTGGGAAATATTATTGTATTAAGCAAATTAATTAAATTAAAGCCTTTTCACTTAAAAATTTTGAATAAAATTTCTCTTAAAAATTTTGAACAAAATTTCTCTTAAAACTTTTGAACAAAATTTCTCTTAAAAATTTTGAACTAAATTTCTCTTAAAAATTTTGAACAAAATTTCACTTAAAAATTTTGAATAAAATTTCACTTAAAATTGTTGAACACAATTTCACTTAAAAATTTTGAACGAAATGTCATAAAAAATTATTAGTTAAAATATTGCCTAACATTTGCTGATAATTTTATTAAAGAATGTTGCCTAAAAACTCATTTAAAAAAATTGTCCATTTCATTTACTTTTACTCAAATTTTATCTAAAAATTGTCCACAAAATTTTATTTAAAATTTTGTCTGAATTTTTCGAGTTTTCTTGATGGCGAATGCTTGAAATAATTAATATAAATAAAAAAATCTAAAAAAAAAAAACATAAACTTTCTCCATATATGGAGATGCAAAGAAATCTGGAAACTTTAAATTAAAAATTCATGTTCAGCCAAAATTACTCTAGATCAGAATTTTTAAAATTCTGAAAGTATATATAGGTATATAGTAATATATGCATTTGTTTTTTTTTTGGCTATATTCACGCCATTCTTAAATTGACCGGGTTTTCTTAACGTAAGCAGAAAAGAATAGCAGAGACTGTCTTAAATGAATCGGAAGTTCCGTACTCGAGTTATGAGTTGCAAACTTATTACACGACTTTCTTTATACAGATTGTAAAACAAAAGATATTTAAAAGTAACCCAACTTGCCATAAACCTGAAAAATGGCTAAGAGGTTGAAAATCTGGACGATTTCTCTTTTTGACAATTAATTAATTTACAAAGTTTCGAGAAACAATTATCAAGTGTGCGTAAACGTTTGACCTGGAGTGTATTTAATGTATCTCTTAACTCTCAGTTTCATTATTTGACAAGTATTTCGATTCGACTGCAGCTTAAATCCATTTTTCCATTAAAAGACGCATTGCAATTTGCAATTTTCACATTGGCAGCTACCCTCTCAGACACACAATAGATACTTGCCGCCATTATAGCATCTCAATTTTCATCATGTCAAAAACAGAGACGCGCATTTACAGTTATTTTCGCAGTTGTAAGAATTCTTATCGAGGAAAATCACGTGCGCATAAAACTTTGCAATCAGCTGCGCTCATAAGACATACAAAAGAGGTGCTTAACAACCTCTCGGCTGCCCCTCCATATCCATGGTCACAATGCATTGTCCTTGTCCGTAGTGTTGCTGGCGTACTCGTTGCCATAGTGCAATAAGTTTTTTGTCATAGTTTTTGTTATCTAGTGGGGGGAGCGGAGCACAAGGGGGGCAGTGCTCACGATGGGCAACTTAAAATGGCAAATCCATACAATAAATATATAAAATGTTACTTTTTGTGTCACACCTGAACTAACCTCAAATAAATTTTGCACATGTGGCAGCACTGTCACTGCAAAGGGTTGCTGAGGGGGTGTGAGACAGGGGGTTTTCTGAAGTAAAACATATATGTACTATACATATATCTTTAGCAAAGGTATGCGCTCTGTACTTGTTTGGGAAAAACTTTGCGCACGATAAGACAAGTTCGCAAGTGGGCAAAGTGAGTGCTTTGGGCTTTTGGGGCAAGCAGCTTGTAGTAGTATCTAACAAAGCTGGCAAAGCCAACAACGCAACAATTTCCAATCACTTCCGTGGCAGCGACACAATTTTCTATATTTATACTTTGCGACAGGAAAATGTGAGGAAAAAAAAATTACGACCGACTTTGTTATACTTGTACGGCAAAGTGATGCCCGACGTGGTATACCCTTTAGTAAAGGTAACTACCAAGTCTGACAATTAGACGGACACGTCTACTGAACTATTAAGCTTTATGAGGCATACAGACTCTCCGCTTTCTCAGCTCTCTCTGCTTCCATCAATGCTGCTGTGGCATCGCTGAAGCACTTCCGTAGATTCTCTAGATTTTATTATCGCTCTCTACAACGCCAGAAAGTTCACTACAAGCTTAGATGATCATCATAGATAGGCTGAATCCCGTCCTCCGTGTGCCAGACCCCTGCTTACGCAACTATTCTTTTAAGTCCTTCTTCTGCCTGTTACAAATATCGAACAAACTTAATGTACTCGTTTACTCTACAAGTAAAGTGTATAAAAAAGGGTAAGAAATGGCATTGCACGCTTAGTTTGTTTTAGAGTTGGGCTGTTGGCACCACATTGCGTATGTGTGATATCGCGCGCGTTTTGTCTGTGCGGAAAGTTTTCCGGCTTTGTTGTTTTTTTTTTTTGTTTTTTCTTTGTTGCGCACAAAAGTGTTGCAAAATGAAAAGTTTTGCGTTTTTCAATGCTCTACTTCAATTGGTATACTTGTTGTTGTTGTTGTTGCAATGATTCGATTTGTTGCGATTGCGTTTTAAGTCTTTTGCATGTGAGTGCGCAAAAGTTTGCCCCTAACACTTTTGTCTTGCAACAACAACAACAATGGTTACAAACTGCAGATAAAGCACACAAAAATTTCCAAGCAAAGTTTTTACTTTTGTTTGTGTGCTGAAGAGGTTTTGTGGGCTTCTGGCAGGGGCGTGCCAAGCGTCTTTGTTAAACAGAATTTATTATGCCAGTTTAAAATTGTCACAGCAGGCCAGGCACATGATTAAATGATGAAAAAATTAATACTTATAAACTTTGTAGTGCTCAATTTGCCAAAAATCACTCATACGCCTTGTAAAACTATTATGACTTTAACAACAAATTGTTGCAAGCTCTATGAGTGCATCAAAAAGAGTTGCAGCAACAACCACAACTGTTGGAAACCAACAAGTTAACAACTGTAAAATCACACAGACACATGAGCTTAAAACAAACATATATTGTATGTACATACTCGTTTATATATGTAAGTACATGCACTTTTAATGCCACTTTTATGACGCTCATTTCGTTGCACATAATCGTCAAGCAGCATTTCAGTTGCAATGTCAGTCAGATGTTCATTCAGTCAGTCAGTCAGTCAATGTAGCATTTTTATGAGCTACAGTAGCTGCTACAGTGAAGCCTGCTGAAGTTCAATTATTCACATGCAAGCTATTTAAACAGATTCAGTTGAAAATCTTGTTTACTCAAACACATTTTCAAAAAAAAATTTTTAAAAATATGTCTTATCCCCTATCCCCATACGCAGCATGCATAAAAAAAAAAAATCCCAAAAAAGGGAATTTTTTTTTTTGTATGAAGTTTTGACATTTTGTGCGAAATTTTTGCATAAAAAATTCCAAAAAAAGGAATTTTTTTTTTTTGTATCAAGATTTGATTGAAAATTAATTAAAAGTTTACGTAATTCCAAAATGACGAAGTAAATGCTGAATTCCTGGTTGTAAAAAATTTATTCATATTATTTTCTAAGTAAAATCTTAAATTTAAAAACAATTTTCTATAATATATTTATGAGCACACTACGCAGCATAAGCCACTGTTCACGCTTTGTCAGGCTTTACTGTACCCACCTTTGTTCCTTACAAACACTTGTTCACATAAAGTCGTCAGCTCTGTACATACCCACACATTGTTATGATTTATATGCATTTTTATGCAACTGTGTAAGTATGTATGTATGTATTTGTGCGGCACATAATACTCATTATGTTAGGCCAAACCGTCGCAGCAGGAATCCGTGTTTTACCATCTCCGCCGAGCTCTCGCTCCCCTTTTTCTCCATTCTCTTCGTTAGTTTTGCTATAATGCAAATAATTTCCTTTTTTTTCGCTCTCTTAACGCATTCCATTATTTTGCACTCCCCCCGCGTGTGCCTTTGCATTTTTATAATAATTTCGACGGCAACAATTTTATTTTTTTTATATACCTATACTCTATTATTTGCCAGCAACATTCATTCAACATTCCTTTTCTATTTTATTTACAGAGCGTAAACTTTTCGTTGGTATGCTGAATAAAAAATACACTGAAGCCGATGTGAGGCAACTTTTTACGGGCCATGGAACCATTGAGGAATGCACCGTGCTCCGGGATCAAGTGGGACAGAGCAAGGGCTGTGCATTCGTAACATTTGCAACCAAGCAAAATGCCATTGGAGCGATTAAGGTGAGTCTAGTGCTAATATTGCTGCCAAAAATGTCTCGGAAATCACTTTCAGCCAAAAATCAAACTAATGAGAAATAGCATTTAGACAGAGAACTCTTTCACTTTCTCTAGTGGTCCAGGATTTGGTATACATTTTTTATCTTTAAATCAGCCTATAGGAAATTCGCGTTTATGCGCAGAATAATAGAGTTGCCAACTTGCTCAAAATTTCGCTGCGATATTTTTCGGGATTCGATTCAGCTAATTATTTATTTATAAAATTTTGCTGAGTAATAAACAAAAATACTTCTGGGAAAACGTCACAGAAACATAACCCAGCAAGAAATTTTTCAAAAATACAAGATACAGTATCTTAATTATAATTCTAAAAATATAAACCCATATAAGCATGTTCTCAAACAATCGCGTATTTTTGAATTACGATATGAATTAGTTATATGGAAGTTGCCGCTACTAATTAAAATAAAAATAGGTTATTTGGATGAGGTGCCAACCCCAGCCCCAATGCTCAACTACAACTACTAGGCAGCTGACGATTATAGATTTGACAGCAAAACTAGAAAAATATAATTTCTCCAAGTACTCTTTCGATATATTGAGCTAAATCGCATAATTAAGCTAAAGCAATATCTCTAGAGATTTCCGTAACACCTCTGCACAGGATTTTTTGACGCTGTCTAGTTAGAGAATCCGCTCTTAAAGAGCTGCAATTAAAGTTCTAAATGCTTGAATTTAGCTTTTAAGCGTTACAAATGGTGTGGCAACAAGAAGTTGAAGCGAGTCCCTGTTTAACGAGCAGCATTAAAAGCTGCGGCATTGTCTCTGAGTGTATGTATGTGTGTGTGTGTGTGTGAGAGTGTATCCATGAGTATGAGTGTGTGTGTGTGTGTGTGTGTGCGGCACCGCGCAAAACTGTCGCAATGATTAATTGCTGTGGCGGCAAGAGTCGCGCATATAAAACAAAACGCCGCAGCAAGAAAGAGATAGATAATGGCACGGGAAATGGAGACATGCATGTGCTAGTAGCAACAAAAACCACATGCAGCTGCAACAACTACAACAACAACAACAACAATGCGAAGAGCTACAACAACAGGAAGTACAAACGCAAGCAAGACGCCGCTGCTGGCACCGGAAGAAGTCAAAGGCAGGCAGGACATAGCTGTAACAGAGCAGCAGCAGCGGCGTCGACAGCGGCACTGCAATGGCGTTAGGAGAGCGGAGAGTGGGGTCCTTAGTATCTGCAGAGATAGAGACGGGCAGCCATTGCCCAGACCACATGGACTAATGCAAGTTTTGTGCCGGAAACAGGCAAAATTACAAACTTCCGACAGCCAAACACAAACACATGTAAAGTACAAAAGCTCACACACACGCACACACATACATACTGCACCGCTGCAGTGCTAGAGGGGAAGAATTTAGTATGTGTGTGTGAACATAATTTGTCGCCTTTGCAAGATGAATGAATATTGTGGTGGGCGACTACAATATAATAATATACACTCATACGCATCCATTTGTATGTACACTGAGCGAAATGCATGCATATAAAGTAAAAATTATATACTGAAGGACATAATGCTATAGTCCAAGTGGGCTACCGCTGTCGCACTAAGATTTATTTATTTATTTTATTTATTTAACATTGTAACTTAGAATTGAGTCTAGGGAACAAAGAAGTTTAAAGCCAGAGCAACATAGGCCTTAAGGCCAAAATATTTAAAATTAAATTATAATGAACCTCCCAGTCGCATGAACAAACAGCTTATTTTTTTCGACCAAAAAAATCAGTTAACAAAAGATTTTTTTTTTATAATAGCACACTCTTCAAATTTAAAAATAATAGTTCTTTTAAAAATGTGTACACACTTGAGAAAAGTGATAGATATTGATTTTAATACAATTTTATTTTAAGTCCTGAAAGTCTTACTAATAGTGATAGATATTATTATATTTTTATTAAAATTTTATTTTACGTTTAAAATTTTGAATTTCTTAAAATCTACTTTAAATCTATATAAATCTATGGTAGGTTACATTTTACAAACTTTGAGATGCATTTAGGGTCGGGACGGCAAAAAAATGTAAAGCTTAAGTAAAAGATGTAAGAGTGTGCTATGAAAAAATAATTTTTTAATTCTATTCTTAAATTAAGTCATGGCTAAATAGGTTTATATACAAAATGGAAAATAAAACTTTCACCACTACTTCATTTCATAGTTTTCAAGTTCAGAGACAACTATTTTTTTAAAATATTAATGCTTTGTATAAAAATTAGTTGTGTATAAATATTGGGCTAAATGCAAAGCGATGGTAATAAGCCAATACAAAAAAAAATTCTGTGCATTGGCACAAGGCCAAAATTCTGCTAAGTACGTTTAAAAAAAAAAAAATTCGGCCGTGCAACGCAAAACGAATGCAAACATTTTATTCGGATTCGTTTTGAAACCGAATGTTTGGTGCTCCCTATTTCACCAAAACGAATTTTTTATGTGATTTCAAATCGAATGTTTTGTTGCAAGAGGAATTAAAACGAATCGGCAAAATAGGTTTAAAAAAGTACGAAGTTTATTCTGAAATAATTTTTAAAATTTTCTTTGAATTTCTTGGTTTATAATTATGCCAACTTCAAGTTCGAGATTTATTGACAATTATTTTTAATTATTTTTTCTGACACAACCCAAAACGAATTTTTTGCATACGAGCACATACACGAACACATTTCTTTATGGATGACTGATAGGTGCGACAGCGTTCCCGCGTTACACAAAGAAAATTGCCCTTGTAATAAAAATAGCTAAGTCGTGTTAAATTTTAATGAATATTGCTGCCAAAGTGTAAGTTTTTGTGTAAGTTTATTTAAAAGACAGAATAACAAAGTACTAGCAATATATAGCAACATATAGTAACAGAAATGTGCAGAGCTGCGGCAACCAGCTGTATCAAACAAACACAACATGAGAATTTATCGTAAAGATAAGGGAAATATACGAATTTATAGAAAATAAAAAGGGAAATATTCGAAGTTTTGGTTTTTTCATTTTCCGGAGCACGGCCGATTATTATTTATTTGGTGCGAATTTGATTAAATTTTGCGGCTTCTATTGGAAATCAACTTGAATTAAAATAAAAACAGCTTTTTAGATAGTCAAAAAACTATGAAATTTACAATACAAAAAAACTGATATAAACATTTTCGAAAAAAAAAACTTGCTTGCATTGGTCGAGTCTTAGCATCTTTCATTGTAAATATTAAATATTATATAAATATTGTAAATTATGAAATTAATAAGCGACAAAAATCTATTCCCACGCCATATTAATTCCCAATGAAATTACAATAAATTAACATTAAGCATTTGCTCTCCAGATTGCTTTTGTTTCAGTAAAACTATACTTAAAACTCGAATTTTTCATAAACATATCGGCTTTAAATTAAAGTCAGCTTACTTTCTCTCAGTGCATACACTACTATGCATTGTATATGCTTGTATTTGTTTGGCTTATGTGTGTTTGTATATGAGTGTGTGGTTGTGAATTTAATGCATTTGAAGTCAAATTGCAGCATGCCAGGCACGCACACAATGAGTTTCCAGTGTGGCCAAATGATTTTGCAATAAGCAGCTAGCGGCAGCGCAGCAGCAGCGACCGCAGTCGACGTCAACAGCGTCAAAGAGTCAAGTCATTGCAGTCTATTGACGCTCAAAACTATGCAATGGCAGTGACTAAGCCGGAATCAGCTCGCTCTCTCTCTTAATGCAGCTGCTGCTGCTGCTGCTTCTCTTCAAAACTGCTGTGAGAGCAGCAAGCAATGCATTTAAAATTAATGTGCCATGTTTATACCCAGCAATTTATTTTCGCTTTTTTCTCAGCTCAGCCTCCTTTTGGCACCCTAGTTTCCAGCACACACACACACACACACACACACACAGTGTGTACACACGCTTCCACACTTCATTGATGCTGCCATGAATGCACTCTTAAGATGGCGCAGTTTCTGGGTTCTAGCTTTTTGTTTACTTAAGATATAGTGAAATAAAAAAGTAAAAAGTGAAAAATGCTAGGAAAATGATAATATTTTTCATCACATGCAGATTTCTTGCACTCGCTGAGTTGCCTTGCGCTAATTTGTCAAGTAGTGGGTAGTGGGTGGTTTTGGGTAGTACTAGCTAGCTTTTAGTTTTACAGATTTTGTGTTTTTCTGACAATGCCCTCAACATATAGTAATATTTTATGTCTTGGCTGTCGGTTTATTTAATCCAATGCTGACAGCTTTGAGAGACAATTGACAAGAGACATTAATGGAGATGTTAAGCTAGATGACTAGTACTCTGACCTCGTAGTAGATTTTCGACGATTTCGATAAAACTGTCTACGGTTTTGCGAAGGTTTTTAATGAATTATGAGGACAGCTAATTCTAAAAGTAGTCACTAAATTATAAATTCATTGAACACTCTTGTCATGCCTACTCTCATGGAACCGACAACTAAAGAGAATTTTTAGTAAGCAACTAAGACACTCTTTCATTTTATTTGAAAGTCATGGAAATCGTCCAATTTCTTAATGTGCAAGAAATCTCTAGACGGTTGGGACTCCCAAGAGCTACACAGCTTACTAATAGATTCTAAAACTGATTTCTTACTATTTAAAAGATTTTTCTGAAAGAAATCGAAGAATAGCTTTTGAGTTGAAATTGACTTGAAAGAAATATCTGTCAAACCGAAGAATTGGTTTTGGGTAAAACTCGGCACAGCACTGATTACGTGGAAAATAAATTGCTTCAGCCAAAAAATTTTGTTATCATCTCATCGTTCCATCATCTCATTTATTTTGGAATGCAGCTTGTATTGTAGCAAGTAAAACGAGTTGATCAACCACCAAACCAGAGTAATTAATTCTACTTTTTATGCTCCCGTAGCCTTCTCTTGAGTTATATGCTTTATAACCCTGGGAATTACGAGTGCAAGTTTTAAAACTGTCGCAAATAATGACTTGCACTTAACTACAACGCAACTTAACCAAATAGCCGCAATATTTGCCTGCTACCAAGTTGAGCTCGCTCGGGACTTAATTTACACCTCATGCTAAGCCCAGTAAATACAAACAGCGAAGAAGTCTGCTCTCCGCCAGGAGCCAACTAAAGCATAAACCATGCCAAATAGCGCAGACACATTTAGCGGGCATTAGATGCAGTTACAACAAGCTCGATGAGGCAGAGGCTGGGGCACTCAGGAACTGCAACCCTGGGTCTGAGGTAGTGCCAAGAGGCGGGCACTTTTAGTCACTTTCCGGTTTATGTAGTCTTTATCATTGAAAGCAGGCGCGGCCTGCCACGGCAGACGCCAACATGCAACTTCCGCTGAATTGTGGCAACACTGGCTGTGAGTATGAGTTTATGTGTGTGTGTGTGTGGTGCTATGTACCAAGTCTGGGCTCAGTGCCTGGCAGCGACCAGAAGTGGTCTTTAATTACATTGACTATAATTCTTGTGGCTGCGTTTCGCGACTTTTATGTTTTAGTCTGCTGGGGCAGGACAACTACAATGTTATTCTAGCCTCTGCAGTTGTAGTTGTTGTTGTTGTTGCTGTGGCAACAAAGTAATTAGGCAAATTTCCCGAGTTTTAAAACAGCTTCTCGTTTTTTTATGTACACTTTAGTATTTTACTAAAGTATAAGGATGTCTTGAATGCTTGGAAGTGTATGTAACAGGTAGAAGCTAGAGTAAAAGTGAAGGTAAGCTTTACTCAGGCGTTGAACCAGGATTTGGTCGTAGGGGGTTTTGCACTTCGAAGTGTATATAGGTATATCAGAGGTCGCAAAAAAACTGTCAACCTATAAATCTTCAAAAATATTCCGTCACTGTGTCACAAGGGGGAGTGGGCTCTATTTTGACGAAAATCAGCGTCGCGTTGTTTATAGATAATCCCTAATCAAAAATTTTGTTGAAAATATGGAGTCTTTTAAAAAATTTCTTATCATATTTTTTAAACAATTTTTCGTGGCCAGCTTAAGAATAAGATATTTTTGCTTCTTGTGAAATCTGTTGGAGAAAATTCCGAAAGATTTTATTTGGGTAATTCAAGTTTTTTGGCCTTTTTTTATTCTAGATTGATTTTTAATCAAATTTTCATCATCTTGTTAATACCAAACCAAATATACCTACACATTTGCAGAGTATCTCATGGTCTTTATAACTCGACCTTAACCTTGCGACTAGCTTGTTCTTATTATTATGGCTGTTGTGTAATTTATACAAGTTGTTAAATGAAAAACTTTTTTGTTCCTTCATTTTTGCAGGCTCTACACCAAAGCCAAACCATGGAAGGCTGCTCTGCACCGCTGGTCGTCAAATTTGCGGACACCCAAAAGGAGAAGGATCAAAAGAAAATGCAGCAATTCCAGACCATCTGTGGCATCAATGCCTTGTCTCAGACGCCCAGTGGTGGCTCCTCTGCTGCCACATCAACGACTAGTGTCTCGAATGGTCTCAATCATGCCACAGCCTTGATTGCAGCTCCGCCCACGGCACAGCGCACAAATCCCTCCATGGCCGCAGCCTTGGCCGCTGTAGGTGCCGCACCGCCGCCACCTCAAAGCGCAGCGCAGTCCGGTTTGGTTCCTACAACAGCGGCAATGAATGCAACACTGACACCTACACTGCTAACCAGCAATCCACATCATCCACATGCACATCATGCCACACAGGCACCGACTGCGGCAACAGCTTATTTGACAGCGGATCCGGCAACGGCTGCACATTTGCAGCTGTTCCAGCAATTGCAGAGCTATGGTCTGCATCCGGCGCACTATCTACAAGGTGAGTCTTGGGGGGTCCACTTAGCGGGCAGTACGTCTAGTCTTTACTTTAATTAGTTGCGTAAGTTGATCAAAACCCTTGTCGTTCCCGCCTCCACATCAGTACAGTTTCAGTTTCTGTTCAGTACGTTATTGAACGCACAACTCTCTCTCTCTCTCCTTTAATCGTTCACTCTCTTTTCTAAACTCTCCTTGTAAATCTCTCTCTTTGTTTCACACATTTGCTCGTTGGAAAATTTAGTGTGTATTTTTTTTTTTTTTTTCAAAAGTTGTTTAATATAAAATTTTTGCGCGCACTCTGTGTTTCTTTTTTATTATTTGGATTTGTTTATATATATAAAAAAAATATTAATTTCGTTTTGTAAAATGCAACCACAAATAATTGTTTAATTTTAGTGCGTGTTTAATTTTAATTCACACTGAAAATTTTTTATGTTCTGTGCATTTTTATTGAATGATTTAGTTTAGTTACAAAACAAAAAAATGTGTTTAAGGCAACAACAAAGGTAAAAGAAGGATAATACTATATTATACCATATATATTGCAGAATCTATTTGAATGAGCTTTTAGTATTACACAAACACCAGGGAAAAATTGTAAATACTCGTGGTCTCATAAGGATAGATTACAATTAACTGAAAACTCTTTATTTACTTTATATGAATATCATTTTAAAACTTAGGCAATCCGATGACTTATAAAAGGTGCGATCTGAAAAATAAATAACAAAATAGGATTTTTGGACAGTTAACGCATTTTGTCAAAAAAAAATGCTGTCTGGTTAAGAAAAAAGTATCCATTTGTTAAAATATGACGAAAAAACTTGAAAAAATAGTACGCTGATATAAGGTATTGAGATTTTCAGTTCCATTTCTATATCACTTGCAACATTAATAAAGGGATCCAAACAGACCCAAAAATCGATTCATTTGTTTTGTTTTTCTTAGAAAACATTGATTAATTTTAGCAAGGACTTCTTGAAAACATTTTAATGAAGAAGAAGAAAGGCTTACTTTCCCAACAAAAAGGTTATTCATTTAAAAAAGTAAAGAAAAGTTTTCAGAACCAACACCCTTGTGGGGTTGGAAACCGCTTAAAATCTTTAAATTTCCAGCTACAACATAAATAAACATAGAAGTGTTAAACAATTAAAGAACATGATAAATGACTTAAAGCTTATAGCTGAGCATGCCCAGGGTTGCCACAGTGCAGACATTTGTAGCACATTTAAAAAAATCAACAAAAATTAATGTATACAAGCAAAGGGCAGCTTCATTTTCATTCTCTTTTTATTTTATTTTCTTTCTTTTTTTGTGCTTCTAAAACTTGTCGCTTCATTTATAACAAGTTGACATGGGCGCACAAAGTCAACGAAGAAGACATGACAATGACAGCGCTAGGAAATAGCCGGAAGTGGTAGCAGGGGTAGCTGCTGGTAACATTTGCAAGCGACAACTGTCAAATAATTAATTTCAATTTAAACAACAAAAATTTACATAAATGCAGCAAAAATGGAAAATAAAAATGATGAAAGCAAAAAAAAAAACAACAAAAAAAGAAAGGAAAACACAGCAAAGGCAAAGGGTGACAAGGACAAAGCTTTTGACAGTTGCCGGCAGACGGGGGAAAGAGTGTAAAGGCTAACGGGTAACGTGCTGTCTGTCTCTCTGTCTGACTTGACTGACTGAAGAGCATGATGAATAAAACAAAAATTGTAATAGGATTAAAAGCTGGGCACAAAGCGTACCAGAAGACAAGCAGCCTGTGATTTGCAAATAGTAAAGAGAGGCAGCTGAGCGGCACTTACACACACAAACACACACACACACATAGAGACATATATATCTAGTTGTACACACACAGAGACGTACGTGGCGTCAATGTAAACGTGTTGCATATGCAACGGCGCTTCATTAGAATGACCAACGTAGCACGCTCTTACTTTATGTAAGTGTTAGAGTAAAGATGTGTTAGAGTAAAGATGTGTGAGTGTTGGTGTGTGTGTGTGTGTATGAGTGTAGGTGTAGTTGTATGTAGCTGTGTCTGGCCAGTCTCGACATTGTGGACATTTTGCGCATAACAAATCAAGCACAAAATGCTTGGACAGTCACCGACTTGGCATAGTATAAAAAAAATTAAAGAAGATATTTCTGTAACATGACAAAGTTTTGATACCCTCACGGACTGCGTAAAGCTTAGATCAATCTCATAGATTTGAAAAGAAAAAAAATAGAGCATTATGCAATGTTTCTGGGGTCACTGCTTCCGAAACCGCAGTTTCCACTATAGCCTCTATTTTGCCTCAGGGACTAGAACACATATTTAATTTCCGCACTAAAAATATTTATTTACTTTAATTACGACCTTTTATTCGTAGTTAGTGGCAAAAAAAAAAAAATATGTGGGGCGGAATAAAGTATTAGTTTACACAGCAAGTGCAGGAATTGTATAGATTTATGAAAACCATAGCAAAAAAGAGAACATACATTTTTTTTTTCTCATTTTTATTGAACAGAGTGAATTTGATATAATAATATTTATAGCCATTTTAATAGGCTGCTACTACCCTTAATAAATACTGCATTATATTGAAAAAAAAATGTGTAATTTTTTTAAGCCTGTATGCAGCAGACAAAAACACTTCCTAACAAAAACTTTTTTTTTGTAATTTATTTATTTATTGGCAATCAACCGATAAATTTAAAAGGTTATAATCCAATATTGACACAAAAATAAATCGCTACACACTAAATATTACTTAGTGTGTGATAGGGCCCAAACTAAATCAGCAAATTAATTTGTTTTAAGTACAAACAGTGTGACCAAATTTGGTATTTTTAGTGCTTTTATCTTAAAGTTATTTCAAAAATAAATTCCAGCACATGAGTTTTGGCTGTGCCTGCAAAATAGAACCACGGTACCTATATTTTTCCAACAAAATAGGGCAACACTTTTTTATTATTTGAGCTTTGCTAGTGTCTATAACCAATTATATCGAAAACCTGTCGTTCAATTTCTTGTTTGGGATGTAAAACAATTAAACCATTAGCGATCTTACTAAAACTTTGGAAAAATTATTTTTTCAAGAAATTGTAAATACGATTTATAGACATATAAAAAACAATGTTCACACTAAAGAAAGGCCTTAAGCGAGTCTTATTTTTTTTTTGTAAGCTGGCAACATTGCGCCCAATTATTAAAACGCAATTTACAACAAAATTTAAAGAAACCCTGAGAAAAATCTTCAACAAAATTTTGTAGCAATATTTTTTAACCATTTCATAAAAAGAAATCAAGAATAAAGAACTTTATTGATCGATTTGTAACGTTGTTAAAAATATTTGCTCTTAAAATGCATATTGAAATCTCACATGTTTTAGAAGAAATAAAAAATAATTCTTCTAAAGATGAGCCAGACATTTCTTTAAGCCGAAGTTTATATCAATGGCAATCCGTCATGCCTTTTAAAAAACTAAAAACTTTCACGTCGAGTTTTAGTTGAAATTTGCTTAAACGACATGGCGGATTGCTATTCGGTTGAAATTCGGTCTGAAAAATCTTTCACAAAATTATGTTCTATTACTTCCTAAAATAAACTTTCAAATGGCAAACCTAACTAAATAAGCTGCAACTCTTGGTGCAATGCAAACGCTTTGCCTATATGGCGCAATGGCGCCACCTTGCGTCAGCACTATTATTGTTTTTATCACAAACTTTATATCCAAATCAACATGCTCTACTATAGAGCATAATAAAAATGAAAATCACAGACAGCCAAATGTTTGAGGCGCGTGATGCAATCGTAAAAAAATAAAAGCTGAACAACTCAGCGCTACTAAAGGGTCAGTTAGAACTTAGAGCAACGTATGCCACTTGAATAACAAATGGAGCTCTTTTATTTGTGTGCTCTGCTCTGACACTAGCCAGACCTCTTAAACTCTTACTCCAACTCTCTTTTAGCCTGATGGCTACAAAATGGCGACGTGCTTATGAAAGTAAGCGTTGTAAAAACCGTTAAGTGTGCGCGACCTGTTCTCTCTGATTTAACCAATTTGCTAAGCGAAAAGTTGCAAGAGCGCATTAAAATTATCTTGGTAAAACTGTCAGCAGCAAAGGACCTTAATTGTGGGTGGCACAAGGTGGCGCTGTAGTGCAGAACTAACAAAACTAGCAGACAAAATTTCCCAAAGTAAAACAACAAAAAATCGTCACAATAGGTGGTAGTGTGCCCAAAATCGCTTAAATCGAAATATGTCAAAAAATTTGCAAGACCGTACAAAATGAAAAAAATATACTATTTTTTGCACTTACTTAAAAATGGAAAAAATAATTTTATCTGAGAGTTTCTTTTATTATAATTAAAAAAAAAAGAATTATATAGTTAAAAATAATAAATTAAAAAAAATTATATCACTTGATCTAAAAATACTGTACGCCTAAGAATATTAATTTTTCATTGAAATCTGTTAAAAAAAACAGTGCACTCTTTTTTTTTTTTATTATTTAAAAATTTAAAAAAGTGTTACAATTACATTTTTTGAAATTGAAGGAATACAAAAATTAATACAAATAAAAATATATTGTGTCTAAAAAATTCCGTTTTTTTTCTTATAATTCAAAAATTTAAAAGAGTTTAAGAATTAATTTTTTTTTAATTGAAAGAATACAAAAATTAATACAAATAAAAAAATATTATTTGTCTTAAAAATTTTTCTTTTAATTTAAAAATTTTAAAAAAGTGTTTAAGAACAAAATTTTTTTAAATTGAAAGAATAAAAAATTAGTACAAATAAAAAAATATTATATGTCTTAAAAATTTTGTTTTTGATTAAAGAGCGCGCTATAAATAGTAAAAAGTATGACGCAACTGCTTTTATTTTTATTAAATTATTTAAAAAATATTTTTAGTCAGAACTTTTTTTCTAAATTTGTCTAAAATCCATATCTGGCCTGCTTTGTTAAAATTTTATTGCAAATGATTTCTGGCACACGCTCCAAAGTTGTTTGCCGTTTAGTTAACATTTTCATTTATATGCAGACGTGCAACAAAAACAAAAAGGTTGCAAGTAAAATGTCATAGTTATATGAAGTTTTGGCCAAGGCAACAAAGACATTGCCACAAACGACAATGTTTATTTAAACAGCGCCACAACATTTAAAAGTGCAGGAAAATATTATACAATATAACTAAAAAGTATTTCCTAATTATTTAATGGCCGAAAAACAAACTTAAAAACATAAGGTACGCCTGTTTGTATGCAACAAAAAAAGTGCTGCCAAACACATGTGGCACGCCTTTAGTGTCTCTCTCTCCGTGTGGCACATTTTTTGCTTGCAATTTTTATAAGCTGTGCAATGCCTTTGAGGCACAAGCACTTCGTAGATGGGATGCTAACAAAAACACGATAAAAGAGAATAAAAATAAAGAAAGTCCTAAGAGGTAGTAGCTTAGAATTGGGAGCAACGAAGATTGAATACTCTTCAAACTATGCAGCGAAGTAGGGATGAAGCGGGAGTTCTCCATACAAGCCTACAAAGTTCGTTGGCTTTTGATAGCTTGGACTTATTCAAATATTTCTAATTTAAGATCCTTTGAGGGCGTATTGCTTAAATTAAAAAATTATTAATCTTCACCAAGGATGAAAAATTTGGGCAAATAGAAAAGAGATACGTCACTTATGAAGTTATCTATTTTCAAGAAATAATAGTGGTTATTAGAATTTGGACAAAAAAAATTGAAATGATTTAATTTGGTATACTCTTGACAAAAAAGAAAGTATTTAAAAAATTCCAAAACTGGTCACACTGATCCAAAAATTTTGTATGAGACTTAGAAGCTTACTCAAATATTAGACAGTTGCATGGAATATTGTTTAAATATAAAACAAAAAAATTCTTTGACAAGCCCTACAATTCGAGGTGTTTAAAAATCTATAAAAACTGAAAAATAAGATCACTAATTGATACTTAATTTTATAATTAATTGCAGCTAAGTACTTAGGAGCTTAAACTTGCATATAAAAAAATAATCATACAGCTACTTAAGCAATACCTTGAGTAACTCTAAACTGAGATACTTTTAAGACTTCGTTACAAACGTCTTGAGCAACCCATAGTACAACTAGCTACATGCAGCATACTAAAAAGCAACCCAGACCAATAGCCTTGGGGCTTTTGGGGCACGTAAACAAAAACTAAAGGCAAATGTGGCAGTTGCCTTTTATGCTTAGTTAAGGTAACACAAAGCGTTGCTTTAGGCCATATATGCAACTTTATTATGGTAACACTGCCACACACTTAGTTACACACACACACACACACGCACACACTCTTAAGCAGACAGACAGATACAACTTACAGCTCATTCAAATAGTTCTAGGCTAGTCGAATAGTTACTCAAAATGGAATATCCTTTGTTTTTTTACATGTTGATTGCCGTATGTTAAATGTCCTACAATGTCTTTGTGTTCATCTTGTCGTAGGCTGTCGAAATTCTTTACACACACTCTAGCACACCAATACACCAACACACTTGCCACAACCAACAACAGCAACAAGACACAGAACTCTTCTGCTCGTTTTCTGTGCTATCAGGATTTGTTTTTGTGTAGACGTTCTGCTTGAAAAAAAAAAATCATTTACCACTAATTAAGTATACGCTAGCGCAGCAAAGTACACTGCAAAAAATCAGCCAGCCTAAGCGCTAACTAATCAGCTAAAAAAAATCATAGCCTGTCTTGCCTTTTTACACCTGAACAGCCCCTTCATTGAATCAACTGCAAATGCAATTTATTTACTTTTAATATATTTATATAATAGTTAAATTTATGTCTAACTGCATTTTATATTTATGTATTTTATTGGCATTTATGTTCATGCATTGAAATTAAAAATTTTTTCTTTTTTTTATTGATCAAATTTTAAGTTATTTAATTTTTTAACAGTATAACATAATGTTTGCTTAAATGTTGGCTTGAGGGTTTTGCTGAAAATTGAAATTGTTGTTAGAAGAACACTTTATCAATATATATACTTATATATAGAAATATTAAACTATATTATATTTATATAATAACATTTATATAACAAAAACGGAGAAATCGACAGACATATTATAAAGATTTTTGGATCGTTTAGGAAAGTATATTAGTAGCTACCTATGATACTGATGGATAACACAGGGCAACATGGCTTAGACCACAAAAATTTTTTGCACCCTGTACATAACCTCAAAAGTAGGAAAAAACTTAGTTTTTCGGGTACATAAACTCAAATATCTTAAAATCCTAACGTGATGGGCCAATTCTGATCCCGGATTCGGAACCTACGCAGCAAATTACTTTGGCATTTGTAGACCTGTGTAATGATAATAGATAAGAGATTAGATTGGTTTGGTTGGGATTGACCCAGCACAAGTATAATTTATTTTTTACATACAGAAATCATTTGTAAATCGGTTAAAAATTGAGATATAAAAATTAAAAATAAATAGAATATATAACGAAATGAAAGAAATTTTTAAGCCGATGAAAATTTTGGATTTTTAGTATCCTTTTCTAATGGTTTGTTGTATTAAATGTGAGACAAATGCAGCATTAATCAAGAAAAATATTTTTCTTATTTTAAAAATGTTATTTTAAAAACGAATTTTAATTTAAAAGCTATTATTTAAAACTAATAATAAAACTAGACTATTTAGTATGCCTAATGACATTTTATTATCCAAGCAAAACCAAAAAGCAAACAAATTTTGTTGTACTGCATTTTAAGTTTTTTATTTTTTTAATTTAATTTGTATGCAATATAATTTATTTCATTTATATATATATATTCTTTTTGGTTTAAATTTCATTTGTTTTTGTTAGTTTATTTATTGTTTTGTCTATTTTTATTTTTGTTTTATTTTTTGTTGTTATGATTTTATGTTGTTTGTTACAAAATTTACATAAATTACAAAAAAAAAAAAACAATACGAAAAATGCAATTTAAATCAAATTAATTTTTTAATTTTTTGTAAATGTAAATAATCCAATTGGGTGTGTGTTTTCTTCTATGTTTTTTATATATAAATATTCGTTGAACATTTTTTGGTATGTCTATGATTGACTCTGTGGTCATGTAAAAAAAAAAAAAAACAATCAATCAAATCAACCAACTCAACCAAACCTTAAAACCATAAACCAAAACTCAAAAACTGTTACAAAAAAAAAAAAAAAAAATTATGGAAAATGAAATCAGGACTAAATTTCCACCCACCGGATAACAGTGCCCACCACAGCCAACACGGTGCATCATCCGGCGGGGCCAATGTCAACGCCGCAGCCGCCGCAACTTTATCGGCTGCCAACGTTGCAGCCGCAGCCAACGCCGCCGCAGCAGCAGCCACAGGCGCATCACAGTCACACCCACTTGGCTCATCACACGGCGGCGGGTACGCTACCACCGGGTATGCTGCTAACACTGGACTGCTCGCCGGTCCATCCATGTCTATGCAGAATCTGGTAACACTGGCGGCATTAAATGGCAATGCCAATATGCTGGCAACGCCAACGCAGCAGCAGCATAGCAGCAGCAGCCATTCAACCAGTCACAACAACAACAACCACAACAACAATCACCTCAACAGCAACAACAACAGCACCGCAGCAGCAGCAGCTGCGGCAGCACAATATCAACGTCAGGCGCAGGCATATGCTCCCAGCGGACAACAGCTGTTGGCCTCTGCCAATCATCATGCACATCAGCTGAGCATGGCACAGCTGATGAGCGCAGCTTCACTGCCGCCGCAGCACAATCCTACGCTCGCGCTGAGCACTCTTTGTAAGTACCAACAATAATAATAAACAACAACAACTGCAGCAGTTGTCTCTCTTCTTTAAGTCTTTTTGTATGTTTGTCTCTTTACACGTTTTGTTTGTTTGTGTCGACTAACCAGGCCGCACTCCCTGTTTCTCTCTCTCTCTTAAAACACTGCACGCTCTTAATCACAACTGTATAGACCCACACACATACACTCACACACATTGTGCCGCTGCATGCGCTACCTCTTACTAAAAAAAAAAAACAACAAATATTAATTAATCAACCGCCTGCCAACTTTTACGTTCTACGCAAACACATAAAAGCAATAGCTCCCTATATAGCCCCCCCACTCCGAACACACAAATTTCTCTCCACGCAACTTAAAAAATATTACCCAGCCAACCAAATGCTCGTAAACTAAACTTTGGCATTGAGTAAATATTTTTGGCAACACTCTTATGTAGTTAAAACAAGACTATTAAATTTAATATCTATAAAACAAAAACTTACTTAAAAAAATATATAAAAAAGTATCGAATATAATGGAATAGTGTGCTACACCCTTTTTATTCCAAATAAAATTAACTCCGAGCTACTTTACTAAGTTCAAACTGCTTGTATGTACTAGTCTAACAAGCAGTTTCAAACTAGCATATATAATTTCTATAAATTCAAACCAAGTTCTTGTGATTCCCAACTTAAGTAGAAAATAAGTTTATCGCTTATCTTAAGTTTGTACACTAAGCAGTGGAAGTCTCGCCAACAAAAAAAATAGTTGGGTATCTGATTGTTATCTTATTATGATCGAAATTTTCTCCCGATTTGCTTCTCATTAAAAACCAATGAGAGCATAATGGGCCAAAAAAAAAGTTTCAGTGTATTTGCACTAAGCAAGAAAAATATTAATAAATAATTACGGTGTTCACTTTGTTTTGTAGAAAAGCAGAAGTGCCCGACTAAAAACGATGCAGAAGTGCCAACGTCAGCAACAATAATCAGCTGTTTTTGTAAAAAAATTACACTTAAAAGCATAAAAGATAGAGTTTTAGATACAATTTTTTGGATATACTATATGTTATAAATAACAACTTCTTTTTAAAAAAAAGTGTTTATAAAATTTTTGGCGATAGTTTGGAAACAGATTTTTGATTTTCTATCTGACCATGAGTACTAAATAAAACCTAAAGAAATAGCTGCAAGAAATATGTACACACTGGCGCTTTTTACAAAGCAGTTTTGAACAAAAGTGGCCTTTTCATGGTCAAGGGTCTAGGTCGGGCAGTTTTTTTTTTGGTGTAAGTTGTTGTTGTACAATTGTGCATTTCTGCCCGACAAAGTGAACACCCTTAATAATAATAAAGTGATTAAAAAAATGCATTTATGTGATTCAAATGTCTAAATCTATAACCAATGTGCCTTGGTATATAATTAATCGAATATATTTTATCGAAATTCGAATATCAAAAATTGTTTGCTGAACCCGCATCTTTTTGTATATAAAATTGAAGTAAGAAATAGTTCATACGCAATGTTGGTTGATATTAAAATATTTTCAACTACGAGAGTAACTTTGCTTGTCTTTATTCGATTCAATCCAAACTCACAGATGCGTATAAATAGGACGTTTAGACCAAAAAACTAAACAAAATGGCCGCGAAAATCTGCTTCGCCTGCAGCGTTCTCATACGCATTTTAAAAACTTACATTGCGAAAAATTATATTACCCTTTCCAGCCATTTATTTTTTTAATTAAAAATTGATATGCGCTCTCTGAAACGCCTTTTTGCCATTTTCTAATTCATATTGTTGCATTATTGCGTATACGCCATGCTGCCATCAAGTCAATAAAAAACAAGTAGCTTCATGTACGACTATGCAGCATACCTCTATTTTCCCCGAAACAATATCGTTGGAAAACAGTTTTTAGAAAAAACAAAGAAGTACCATATCGAATCAATGCAGCTGACAGTAAATAGAAAAGCTAAAAGAAAAACTGCATACAATGCCGCATTGATTGCATAGCACGGGAAAAACAACATCAAAGAGTCAACAACAATATGCGGAAAAATGGCAGCAACAGCCGCTTAATATTTACATGAAAGCAAAATCTTTCACAAAAAAAATTGTACAAAAATTTAAAGTCATCTAAAAAATTTGAATGTAACTTAAACAAAAATAACTTCAAACAGCAATAAATTTTGTTGATTTAAAAAGAAAACGATATCAGTTGTTAAAAACAAAATAAAATATTTAAGACGGTCAAGTTTGAATAAAGGAATCTTGATATTTTTTTTTAATCACTCAATACTTTGAAAGATATCTTTTTCAAACGAACAGATATTCCTATTAACAGAATTTAAAACCAAAATAAATAAAAAGAAAATTTTATGCTTTGGAAATGTAGAAAAGAATCCTTTGACCCGCGATTGGTCTCAAAACAATTTTAAGGCAAAAGAGGTATATACGAAATATATACTATAGAACATAAACAAGTATTTACAAATGATTGAGCTTATATAATTTTAATTTTTTTTTTAATGTATTTAGTGAATTTAAAATGTAGCTGAAAAGCCTTTTGCTTTATATAAAATTTATTAATTCACTTCTTTTTCTTAAAATTTTTTTAATAAATAATTAAATAAAATTACTTTTTCAAGAGAATATTTAAAAACAAAAAATGGAATTAAAAAAATGACAATAAATTAAAAAAAAAAATATTTTTAGCTTATTATAAAATTATTTGAGTTTAAATAAAAAAAAATTTTTTTAATGAAAACTCAAATACTACAAATGATTTTTTTTTAATTTTAAATAACGTTTAAAAAATTTAATTTTTTTAATTAATATTATTTTATTAATATAGCATTTGAAATGTAATTGGAAAGACTTTTGCTTTATATAAAATTGACTAATGCATTTATTTTTCTCAAAAATTAATTTTTTTTAATATACAATTAAAATTTTATTTTTGATAAATAATTAATTAAAATTTTTCTTTTAAAGAAAAATTAAAAAAAAATTTTATTTAAAAATAAAAGTAAATTTTTTAATTTATTAAGAAATTATTTTAAATTTATTTTAATTATGTATATTTAAAAAAAAAAAAATTTTTCTAGAATATAAATTTTTTTTAAAGAAATTATTAAAAACAAATTTTTAGTTTTTTAGAATTTTTAAGAAAACAATTTTTTTGTAAGATATATTTAAGAAAAAAATGGAATTCTAATAAAAACTTGATTTTTCATTTAATTCAAAAAATTATTATGAATCATTCCGCGACAAAAAAATTTTAACAGAACAGTTGCTCAGTAAAATGGCGCTATTCATAAATTTTTTGTGTTAAAAGAATTAAGGATATTTTGTATTATAATTTATTAACAAATTATTTTTTTATTTTAATTAAATATATTTAAAAAAAATTTTTTTTTTTTTTTGAAACTCAATTTTTTTAAAAAATCATAAATTGAAAAAAAAAAATTTTTTCGTAAGATATATTTAAAAAAAATATTATTCTAATAAAAACTTTATTTTTAATTTAATTCCAAAAATTATTATGAATCATTCCGCGACAAAATAATTGATCCAGAAGTGTTGCTCAGTAAAATGGCGCTATTCATAAATTTTTTGTTGTAAAATATATAAGGATATTTTGTATTATAATTTATTAAGAAATTATTTTTTTATTTTAATTAAATATATTGAAATAAAATTTTTTTTTTTTGAAAATCAATTTTTTTTAAAGAAATTATGAAAACAAATTTTTAGTTTCTTGTCATAAATTTAAAAAAAAAATTTGTCATACGATATATTGAAAAAAAATATTATTCTAATAAAAACTTTATTTTTAATTTAATTCCAAAAATTATTATGAATCATTCCGCGACAAAAAAATGTTACCAGAACTGTTGCTCAGTAAAATAGCGCTTTTATTAAATTTTTTGTCATAAAAGAAATAAGGATATTTTTTATTATAATTTAAATGCCATAAATTTAAAAAATAATTTCAGTAAATTTGTTGCTGTTACAATTTGACGAATTATTTATGCAGGACTACATAGTATTAGTAGTACATTTCTGCTAACTTTAAAATTGTTTTAAATAAATTTATTCATGTAAATGCTGGAATGAAATTTAAATATTTATTTGCTGGAATTTTAGCAGCTAGTCAATACATTTTTAAATTCAATGACTTTTACGCGAATTTTTTTCATTATCATAGGCAGGAATTTTAGCTTTTTATGAACTTAATGGTTCATTTACAAAATCAAACAATTTAAAAAAAAATTAAAAGCCATTGACAAAAAACTTAAAAAAGTATATACATAAATAATTACAGCTATCAATTTTAAAATAGTAAAACACAAAAAAAAAATGGTAGCTATTGCAACATTTTAACAAATCAATTGCTGATTAGAGAGATTTTTGTTTATTTTTATTATTACATGCATAAAAATTAATTTGTATAAATGCAACAACTAAAATATCAACATAAATGAATGCAAAACAATTTTTTAGTCATATTTTATGAATATAAAAAATTATTTTTGTTGATTTTTTTATGGACTGCATATTAAATTGGATGAAATATAAAACTTTGCATTTTTTTTTTGTTAAAGCAGCGTAAAAATCTGACTAAAAATGGTGTTATATATTTTACGTTGTATTTTTTACAGGATAAGAGTGCTTTATGTGCAACAAAGCAGAGCACAGACATATATAAAAAAAATATAAAAATAAAAATGAAACTCAAGGCAGCTCAATTAAAAAGTGGGCGAACTTGGTTTTAAGGGAAGTGAAAGAAGGCAACAAACACAAGCATATACAATTTAATAATATAAGAACAAAAGACGAAAACGAAATATAACCAAAGAACAAAGGAAATTTACGTTATGCTAAAAAAATGCAAAGAAAATGGAAACAAAAATATTTTCCCATATGCGTTAACTCAACCTGGCGTATTGTTTTTACGTTTTTGGGTGTTTGCCCAGCAAACATTTTTTTTATCTTGAAAAGAATTTCAAAAGTGTGGCGAAAATTTGTTTAGTAGCTATAGGGCTGAAATATCATAAAACATAACAAAATTTAATAATTATATCAAGTAACAAAATATTAAGTATACGCAGTAAATATAAGAATTCTAGACCATGAATACAATGAATTATAACATAAAACAAAATATTAAGTATACGCCGTAACTAAAAGAATTCTACACCTTGAATACAATGAATTGTATCATATAACAAAATATTAAGTATACGCCTTAAATATAAGAATTCTACACCTTGAATACAATGAATTACATCATATAACAAAATATTAAGTATACGCCGTATATGACCATATATCACACATTAATGCTTAAGAAAAACACTACAGAAATATTCAAAACAAAAAAGTATGGCGAAAGCGTTTTCTAAGTTGTAAAGAACTTTTTCGAAGAAAGTATAAAAAGCCTACAATGTATGCTATATCAAGCATACGCCGTATAAGACTGTTTTTAACACATTAAGACTTAAGAAAAATTTTACACAAATATTACAAAAAAAAAGTATGACTGTATTTAATATACTAAAGAAATATACTACTAAAATATAAAAAAAAAACTGTCTCTATAGCGTTTTCTAAAAGTTTTTTTTTGCAATATTTACTATATTACGTATACGCAATTTATATGACAATTTGCAACATATTGAGTTTACTAAATTTATAAAATATCTTTTCGTTTTTATGCCATGTGAGAAAAAAAAATATACCTAAAATAATTCAAAAAATAAGCTCTCAAAATTGTTTCTAGTTGGAATCTTCAAAACTATCCCTTTTCAGGTATCTTTAGTCGAGTATAAAATATTCGGATCTCTAAAGCGTTTTCGAAAACGCAGTTTTTTTTCGATTTTTTTTTTTTTTTTCTCTGACATATGAGAAAAAAAAGTAAACCTAAAATAAATTAAAACTAAGCGATTAAAATTGTTTCTAGTTGGAATCTTCAAAGCTCTCCCTCTTCAGGTATTTTTACTCGAATATGAAATATTCGTATACTTGTTATATTTGTTTGTGTGTGTATATTTGTATGTATGTGTACGTATGTGTAAGTGTTTGCCGTAAAATTTGTTTTTAAACATCCAAGACTCAATAGAGAACAACAACAAAAAAAAACCACTCATAAACCACTCTAGTCCCACGTTTAAATATTTGCATATCATTTAAAACTAAACATTTAACTCAATCTTGCCTTTAGGGCCTCCAACTGCCGATGCCTATGCGCCCACGCTGAGTCCTTTGACAAATGGTGCCAATGCAGCTGCTGCCTACCCAGCAGCCACGCCTCTCAATGCCAGCGCCTTGCAGGCAGCTGCTGCAGGAGTGGCAGGCAAGCAAATCGAGGGTAAGTTATTGTTATCGCTATATAGCAGGTATCGACACGAATTAATTTAAACTTAACAATTTTTGCAGGTCCTGAGGGCAGTAATCTGTTTATCTATCATCTACCTCAGGAATTTATAGACACCGATCTCGCATCCACATTTCTACCCTTTGGCAATGTACTCTCGGCCAAGGTGTTTATCGATAAGCAAACCAACCTATCGAAATGCTTTGGCTTTGTCTCCTACGACAATCCGCATTCGGCCAATGCGGCCATACAGGCCATGCATGGCTTTCAAATAGGCACAAAACGCTTGAAGGTGCAACTGAAACGTTCCAAGGATGCAGCAAAGCCCTATTAAAGTCACAAAAAAAGACTACCAAATTTGTACACCTTTATAACTTCAATAAAGGGTATAGGAATACAGTGAAAAATATCCTCAACATTTTTGGGTTATTTTCGTAGTAAAATATTGTGCTGAAATCAAAAATGCAGTAAAAAAAAATATGTCCTTGTAAAAAATTATGATTAGAACTTAAAAAAATGCATTACGAATATCTCCAGTTGTTTTCATCACATACACGTTTTGGACGCTTTTTAAAAAATCGTTATCTTAGTTGAATAAAAAAAAAATATTTTTGACTTTAAGTTACTCATTAAAAAAAAATTCAATTTAATTTAATTTTTTCCATGAATTTTTTCCAAAAATAACCATAATTATATTATCCTTCCGATTTTTATAAAAGAAAATTTTTTATTTTCGAAATATATGAAAGTTTAACGCACATAAAAGATAAAAAATATTAAAAAATTATCACTAAGTAACTTCATTTAAAATTTTCTTTAATTTTTTTTTAAGTTGCTAAAAATTACGAAAAATTTTTTATAGTTTTAAAACAACAAGAAATGTTTAGGAAAAGGAATATGAGTAATTTAATTATCTACAATTTGATATAAAAATTCAGTTAAGTAGAACTAAATTTATTTGCCAAAGATGTGCAAACATTTTTTTTATTATAAAAATAATATTTTTTCAAAATAGCTTAAAAAATAATTCGACTACATTGTTGGTTTCAGCATAAAATTTACTACGCAAATGATTAAGCAGTTTTGTTGGAAGATAACAAAATTTTTTAAAAAATGTTAAACTCGGGTAACTAGATCATTTTTTATTTAGCAAAGTTTTGAAACCAAAGGACCAATTAAATGTTTTTGTTGTTGTTGCAAAAACCAAAGAAAATAGTAAATTATTAAACAAAAAAAAGTGGCATTGTTGTTGTAATCACTTTTGCTGAACAATTACTAAGTGCGTTATGACAAAAAAAAAAAGTCAGCAAACTAAACTAAATTTAATAAAAAAAGAAAACTTAGTAAAAGTAAAGTATTTTCAAAGCCAAATAGTTAAGCAAAAACAAAAACTTAAAAATAAAAAAAGTCAAAAAATGGAAATGCTTTAAAAAAATGGCATATTTTATATTAGTTTTAGCAAACAAAGCACAAATTGAAATGTTGTAACACAATTTAAAAAAAAAAAATAATAATTATTTAATGAATAAATATTTTTTAGTTTCTAAAAAATTTGCACACTTACAGCTTTGAATAGTGGGCCTAGTTTTTAGCACTTAACATTCTAAATTCAGTTCTGAAAGAAACATTCAAAAGTAGAAAAGTCTGCTAAACATTAAAAAAAAAAAAAAAAAAATGAAAAATACCTAAGATGTGCAAAATACACAAAATATATAACTTAAAAATAGTTTTTTTAAATTTTAAGCTAACGCACATTTCAACTTTTAGGCTAAGTTTTTTTAACTTTTATTTTGCAAATTAATTTTTTATGAAATATGAAAAAGTTTTACTTTAACTATGGCAGCACAATTTGTAGTCATTAGTAGTTATAAACTATGTCATACAATTTAATTTAATATTTTTAGAAACATTTAAAAAAAAACTATTTGATTTGAGTTATAACAATTTGGAATAGCCGCAAGTTATACAAAAAAAAATTAAATATAGAAAATTATTCTTTAAGTTGGCAAAACAAAAAGTGTACTTAAATTTTAGTAGGGTTTCCTTGAAGTAGCAACACAAAATACATACAATTATTTATATAACTATATATTAAAAATAAATATGTGAAGAAATAATGAAATGTCTTACTAGTGTCTTGAAGCTTTTTAGTACATAAATTGTTCTCTATATACAAATGAAATGAAAAAGGTTTTTAGTTAAAATAAAAAATAAATAAACCATTTAATGAAACTTATGTAAAAAAAAGTTATTGTTTTTATTTTTTTGCTATGTACAACTAATTCCGTTTTTACAAGGTAGCTAAACCTAGCTACGTTTCAGAAAAAAACGTGTAAAAAAAGACGTAAATTCTTAATGAATTAAATTAGAAAGGGGCATCCGTAATTACATTTTTAGACTATTAGCTATATATATTTTTCTTGAAAATTTCAATCAAACAGCTTTTTTTAATCGTGCAAACTCAAAAAAAAAAAAAAAAAATTTTAACAATTTTTTTTCTAGACCGTGTTATTTTAAAAAAAAGATCATATAAAAACAGAATTGAGTGTATTATCTTTTAAAAAGGATGCATGAATTTTGATTTTTTTTTTATAGTAGCATCCACACAATCTCCGTAAGATGAAATTCTCTCATCTGCTTTAAGTTTATTCTCGAAATTATTTGATCTTGAATATTCTCGCTAATTTCTTAAAATTTTACAAAAGGCAGCTCTACTTCGATGTCTTATTTAGCTGGTTCCACAACAGTGCCTTGACTTGGCGCACACCTTTCGCATTACCAAATCTTCAATAATAATTTTTAAGACGCTACTGTACGAAATCTCTAACTCATCAACAATCAGACGAATATTTGTGCGCCGGTCAGAGTCCAGGAGCGCCTTCACTTTGCACACATTTTCATCAAGCCCCAAAGTTGATGAGAGACGGTCTCCAACACGATTTTCCAAAGTATAACGAAGAATTTAATGGTTTAGCGCTGCTCGGGTTTTCTCCATCTTGGATCTCTTCGGAAGGCTCCTAAGTACCACGCCCAGATGGTCCGACAGTCCTACGCCGTTCGTTCGCGCAATGGAAAATAGGTCCTCTTTTGGATCATAGCCTGCACTTTAGTTCGAGCTGATTTGCCGCAGTCAATAAAGCCTATTAAGAGTCATTTACTCTAAAGCGAAAATAACTTCGAAAGAGAAAATTTCCCTTTTGATTATCCAGATTGGCAAGATAAGTAAAATTGAGTTACTTATAATCGAAATTTAAATCAGACTGAGGAATTGAGTTGGCAAGTCTTATAGAAGTTGACGATGCCTTTAGTTAAAGGAAGCAGTGGTCCAATACCTCTAATGCATCAAGAAAGTCTGTGTATGCACGTCAGAAGCTATAAAAATCCATCTTATTGCAATATTGAAAGTTATACTCATGGTGCTTTCGATATTATAATGTCTGTAAATTGTGTAAAAGCAAACTAGAAAGCAATTTGGAAACGCCTTCAGAAACAAGGGAATTGGGTTCTGTACGAGTTGAAGCAGAGCGATTTTGAGCGGTGTTTCTTCAAACACACAATCAGAAGGGATTTTTATTTGGAATTGTGTTCGGCGACGAAAAATGGGTTCACTACGATAATCCCAAGTGCAAAAAACCATTTGGAATGCCTGGATATAACTCCACATCGACGACAAGTCCTAATATTCATGACGCTAAGGTTATGCTCTGTATTTGGTTCGGTGTAGTATACTGTGAGCTTCTGAAACCAGGTGAAACCATCACAGGAGATCGGTATAGAAGAAAAAACGGCAACAGTACCCGACAAAGTCATATTTCCAGCATGACAATGATCGGACAGGTCTCGTCAGACCGGTCAAGAAATACCTGGACACGCTTAAATGGGATGTCCTACCTCACCCGCCGTACTCTCCAGATATTGCTGCTTCGGATTACCATGGGTTTCGATCCTTGGGACACAATCTAGCGAACCAGAAATTCCACTCTTATGAAGAAGTCAAAAAATGGAGCGGTTCGTGGGTCGCCCCAAAAGATTCACAGTTTTATTGAGATGGTACCCTATAACTACCAGAAAGATGAGAAAATTTTATTAATAAATATGTTACCACTTTTTTACAACAAAGCCTCAAACATTGGGAAAAAACGGCGGAAGCAAAGTTGTACACCTAATACTACATAAAAAAAAAATTATATTTATGATTAAATTTCCTCCTGAGGACGCAATATTCATTTTAATGTAACGTCGCATATCGTATAACCACCGAACGATCAAGATGCTTACAAAGATAGCGGTTTCGAAGTCACAAAGAAACAGATGAACATGCATGCATATAGATCAAACACATAACCCTACTTTTTGCTGTGCCTTAGTAGGGGCTGACGCAAATTAGACCATTTAGGACGACAAAACTATGTACAGATAGGTAGTACACGGTGCTTCTAACCTAAGGGCCATAAAATTGGCGTTATTGGAAAACAATCCATTGATAGTGAGAAATCAAAAGCTAAATGGTATATTTGCAAACGAGGCCCTAGATGAGGCCTTCTACTCCTGAATTTGTATAACTTAAGCTGGGAAGAGAAAGTTTTTTCGATGGCTTTAAGTTCGGTTTGCTTCTGCGTGCCTACATAATAATAAGCATACTAAATGCTATCTATATTAGGGGTTTTTTTACCGCATCAGATCGTCCTAAAGAGAACGCAGTTGTCGCTGACTCGCGCATTCTGGATGACAGGGTCAAAATCTAGATAAAGTCGGCATTTTCATGACGTCACGTCGTGCAATATTCGCAAAAACAAGCATTAAAAATATTTTTTTCAAATACGAACTAAGCGCGGAAAAACCTCCCAAATCTTACTATAAAGATTTAAAAATAGAACTCTCTTGTTTAATCTTACATATATAGCTTACACATCCATATAATTTCCCAAAATGCCATTCTCTTCAACATTACAGGATATGTATTTTAAAGTTCACATCAATCGTACTTTCTTTCTCTTTTTCATCTTTGTAGTATGTCCTTTATGACAACTCAACTGGTCAGCATCCAACTGGCCAAAGCCATAAATCAAAAGCTTGCCTGGAGTTGCAGCTGCAATTCAAATGTTGGCGTTAACCTATGAAATATGCATCCAGATGGTGGCCAGCAGCAGTGGCAAGCTACATCCAACATTGTGCCCCAGTTTTTTTTCTGACACATTGTTGAAAATGCATATGCATATCATTGGAAGGCTTATGTAGGTGTCAGACAGCAGTTTTATGGTAGCTTGTTGGATACTGAGAAGTAAATACAGATCAAAGTAGACTTTGTTGTAAGTTACTTTAGAAAAAACTTTTTACTGTCACTTAAAGTTGTCAAAAGTTAAGATACTTTTTGGAGAAAAGAAAAGCAATAAAATTAATATAAAATGAGTCAACGCGACTATCGCGACCCACGTAATTCGCGTGACTCGCGTGATCCGCGTAACCCACGTGACGCGCGTAATCCATACGATCCACGTTATTCACGCGATCCACGTGATCCACGCGATACACGTAATTCACGCGATCCACGTGACACACGTGGCCCATGGGGTCCACGCGGTTCTCGCGATCCACGGGATCCACAATTTTGGCATGATTCTCGTGATCCACGCAGCTCAAATGATGCACGTAGTCCACGTTTTCAACAGCGTATCACTCCACCGCCGACACAGCCGCGCAGTCCGAGAACCAGGCGATTGCAACCCATTGATACACCAATATCGACGCTTGGAGGTCCCATGCTATCTCATCCACAACAACACACTCCGATATCAAGAGCTGAGCGGGACTCAATGCCTACGGGTGGACCAGAACGGTCAGCTGCCGAATTAGAGCCTCCTGGGTATACCGAACCACAGCCGCCAGACGCAGGAGTCAGTCCAGTAGCAAAACAAAAACGTTTTTTAGGTTTCAAGATGCCCGGTAAGGATAAAAAGGATGATGGCAGACGGGATAGCTTTACTCCAGAGCAGCATCAAGCACATAGAGTAAAAGCCTCTCGAATTCTGTATACTACCGACGAGGAGGTGCGTGAGGCGCTCATAGAGTTTGCCGTATTTATTATCTTTCTTATATTAACTTCACTGGGTAGGTATTGAAATGCAATCTTAAGACATCCGCACTAATACCAGCGACACTAGTGGCTCTCTCCGTGCGTCATTCCTATATGTTCTACTTTAATGAGACCATGCGCAAACTGTTTACACAACGCGAGATGGTCATAGCGCCCTCGGTAACCGTATCCTTTCAAAATCTTATAACCGTGCCCGACTGGTGGGACTTTTTGATTTACAACTTTATAGTCACTTTGCATGGAGAGCAAGCAATGCCATCACCGGAAGAAAATGATACGCAGACTGCCACAGAACAGCCACAGCCAGAAGTCGAATTACCCGAATCCAGAAGCGCGCAGCTAAAATTTAATAATACGGATTACGTATATGCACCAGATGATGGTGGCGGCTTGCCGCGAAATCCTTATAAACGCAGCACAATCGAAGCACGCAAGGGAGGGCATGCTTCTGCCGGAGATTTACGTTTTGACAAAAATGATACCCGTAAAGGCGAATCATATCTGCAGGGACGCGTATTTCTGCATGAGAATCTGCTGCTGGGTCCGCCACGTTTACGGCAAATACGTGTGAAAAAAGAAAGCTGCTATGTTAACGATGCCTTTATACGTTACTTTAACTCTTGCTATGCGGAGTACTCGCTCAACGTGGAGGAGCGTACTGGTTCGCATGGTGGCGCTCCTTATAAAAGCATGACGGAGCTGGATTCTACGCCCTTATGGACAAGGCTGAATTTTTATCGTTCCGGCGGTTATACGTTGAATTTAAGCTACGATAGGGATACCAATCTGAAGATTATCAATGATCTAAAAACGAATAATTGGCTAGATCGCGGCTCACGCATGTGTTTAGTCGAATTCAATTTGTACAATGAGAATACGGATATATTTCAAAGCGCCAAGTAGGAGTGAAATCTTAAAAGTAATCATAGTCTAGCAACTTATGCCTCTAGCTCTTCACAGATTTATAGCCGAAATACCGCCGACAGGTGGCGTTATACCTCAAGAGCAGCTTCAAACCATCAAGCAATATTCGTTTTTTACGGATCAAAGTCTCACCATGACAGTCATTTACATTTTCTGGTATATTATGGTGGCTTATTATACATTAAATGAGTTTTGGGAGCTAAAAAAATGGGGTTTTCGACAATACTTTAGATCGGTGCTTAATATACTGGATATGATAATATTGGCGGTAAGTTTGCGTTTTCTATATTTAAGGACTGTACGTATGGGGTATGCGGTTAGGTTATATTAAACGAAATGTTTTGTGCAATACCTAGAAGGCACCTTTGGGTTATAAAGATCAGTTCAAAAAAAAAACTTGATTTAGCCTAGTCCGCCTGACTCTCTATATGAGCTACTATATGGTGGGCCATCTGTTGGTTTGGTTGTTAAACACTCATAATTCGAAACATACCCGTCCAAAGTGGTTGCTCTTTGACATATGTCAAGATCAACAATACTCAACTATTATCAGCCTCGCTTATTCGTTCAATGAATTGAAGGACTGTCAGATGATTTCACGTCAAAAAAAAGTCATCGAAAATTACGATGTTCGCATATGGTCCTATAAAGCCAGCCTCAGTGGTCTTTTGGGCGATATTATTTTTTATACATAAATTAGTAGTTTCAAACTTGCATTTGGTATATACCTACACTTGCCCAATTTTGTTTAAAAATATACGCAACTAACAAACAAACCAACAGATGGCCCACCCTATCATCAATATCATGCTAGCATCACAGTTCGGGGTGAACCATTGCTTCCGTTACAAATCGCCTCCAAGTTGTTCGGTCTCCAGCACTTCTTCTGATATTCAATATCCCCATCGCACTAGTATCATTTTCCACATCTTCTCTCCATCACATTCTAGGCCGACCTTTTCTCCTGCCACCTTACGGCTTAGTTTCAAATATCTTTTTTGCGGTTCTTGTGTTGCTCATACAAAGGTCATGGCTATACCATCGTATTCATTGTGTTTTTATAAATTTGATAGTGTTTGCACCATTGATGAGAGTGTCTAGCTCATCATTATAGGGCCCACCCTATACTTGAAGACAAAAGTGGCATGCTGCTCGAAATTTTAACTCCAGATGCGTCCTTCGCTATAGTTTTTAAAAGCATCTTTGTTTTAATCCATATAAGACTCAGATTGATAAAAAATCGAAGCCTAGCCCGTGCCCTTAATGAAAGAACACCAAAAATTCTTGTAAATGTGGTTAAAAATTTGCTTGACAGGATCGAAGAATTGTGCATCAATTATCACGGTAGGTAGGTAGGTAGGTAGAATTGGTTGTCTTCCGACACACCTAGGCCTGCAAACGGCCCGTTGTGGATTATTTTGGATCACAAATGCCATCGAATTTCCCTACAAAGATAACTAAAAATTCTTTCATTTGATACATTTTTTGGTTTTTTATTTCAAATTAAAATTGAGAAGTTCTTTACAAAAGTTGACCAAAAAAATTCGAGGAGCACAAGACCCTTTGAGGCCCAGATCCAACCTCGACAAAAGTTGATAAAAAGTTAAGAACTTTACCTAAGTGTGTGGGTAAATCACTTTTTTTTATATAATCTACAACACACATTTTCCCTAAAAATAAAATGTTTCAAAAAGTTTGAAGAACATCTTCAGTGGACGTAACTGAGACGCCTGATACTATCGCATGATGCAACAAATTGAAAGAAAGTCACGCGATGCGCTGGTCCTTTATTCCTTCGTAAAAACATACATACAAATATTTTAGAAATTTTTTTTTATTTTTCATAAAATAGTGACCAAATTTATGTCAATTATATTTTGTGTACGACTTAACATTTCTGTGAAGTTTGATTCAAATTGGTCTACTATTTCATATAGCTACCGTACAAAAGTTGAACCAGTTTTTTATGCAGCTAAAATCACGCGCCTTCTTGCGTCACCTTTCAAAATGCATTGCATGGCGTTACTGACGCATCTTTCAATCGGGGTTGACTGTGATTGATTCAGGAGAGCACTTTAAGCTCCGTTTGAAAGCTCAAAGCACTTCTCAATCACATAAAGCTCTGCTCGATTATTTATTATTTTATATTAATATACTCTTGCGGAATTGTACAAGAACAGGTTTATTTAAAGGTATTTCACACGACTACTTAATGGCTCAGGATACTAAAACCATTAAAACGCTGTTTTTCCCGACTTTTATTTTTATTTATTATTATTTATTTCATTAAAGTAAAGAGTGCATAAAGTGCTTATTTCTAAAGAAACTTCTAAAGTGATTTTGGTTTCTAAGTGATTTCAATTTAATAAATATATTTTTCTTGTCAATTTTCCCAAATTAATCTCGATTAATTCTTCTACTTTGCTACAGTTTTCTTATTTGGCGCTGGCTTACAATGTTTGGCATACATTTAAAGTGTCAGCGTTATTCGCCAGTGCCAAATCGTCGGAGGAATATCAAAGCTTGGATGTGCTTTGTTTTTGGAATACCATATATATTGATATGATGGGCATATTGGCATTTTTGGTTTGGATCAAGATCTTCAAGTTTATCAGTTTCAATAAGACACTCGTGCAGTTTACCACTACCTTGAAAAGAGTAAGTAAAATAATATGTAATATTTTATTTATCTTAATTTCCATACATTTTCCTTGTGCTCCATAGTGCTCTAAGGACTTGGCTGGCTTTAGTCTCATGTTTGGCATTGTATTTCTGGCCTATGCACAGCTGGGTCTGCTCTTGTTTGGCACCAAACATCCCGATTTTCGCAACTTCATAACCTCTGTATTGACCATGATACGCATGATCCTGGGAGATTTTCAGTATGCACTTATAGAAAGCGCTAATCGTGTATTGGGTCCCATATACTTTTTGACCTACATTTTGCTGGTCTTCTTTATACTTTTGGTAAGTTTAGTGCAACTTTTTGCCTGATTTATGCTAAAATGGCATTTTTTTTAAGAACATGTTTTTGGCCATTATTATGGAAACCTATAACACCGTCAAGGGTGAGATTACGACTGGACGCAGTCAGCTGGGCACGTTTATCTATAAAAAGCTGGCAAATGCCTTGTACTTTATAACACATTGTGGACGCAAGCGTCGCAGTGTGCGTCAGCAGCAACCTGTTAGTCAGGATCACAACGAAATCGAGGAAGCCATCGCCATGCCGGATCAAGCAAAGGAGCTGGGCAATCACAAAATGGAGTAAGGTTTAAGTTAAGTTGATAATGGCTTCTTTTATAATATTGCGCCATTTTAGTCGTCGTTATTTGGATGAAGTGCCACCAGATGTACAAGATAAGGATATGTATCGGTAAGTACTCCACAAGCTTCATGATCTTAATTTTATATACTTTCTAATATAATGTACATAAGCCGATTTAAGATGTGATCTGAGCTAAACTTCTTTTTGGAACTACTTTCAAGAAATGCATCGTCATTAGATGTTGCAATAGTTCTTTACTCTAATTATACCCTGCACCTATAGGTACAAAGGGTATTCTAGATTTGTGCAATGTATGTAACGGACAGAAGGAGGCGTGGCAGACCCCAAGTCCTTTATACCAAAATGCTTATCATAACCTCGGGTAGCGATTGAGCCATGTCCGTCTGTCCGTCCGACCGTCCGTATGAACGCCAAGATCTCGGAGACTATAAGAGCTAGAGACACGAAACTTTACCAACTGGTGCGCATATTTCTTCAGAAGACGAAATTTGTTGAATCGTGTCAATATCTTCCGCCATTCCCCTGCAGTAGAGTTTCGCGGTTTTTAGCCACACCGTTTAATATTTTTATCTGAAATTTTGGCATTGCCTTTTTCAAGTCTAATCTTCAAATTCCGGAAGTGGACTATTTCGCCTAAATGCAGGATATCTACACTGTTGCCAACTATTGAACCCAAAGTCATCTTACAACTTATTAGAATTTATTTTAAGATAATATGAGGAATGAATATGACGTAATTTAAACTTCGATATATCGATACATCGATGTTTTTTAGTACTACCTAAACCATTTTTTTCATTCAATGATCCCAAAAAATATACAAAAAAAACATCGCCAGACAACCGGTCTCGAAACAAAATATTTCTGGGTTTTTAGAGGTTAGGATAAAACGAAGACACGTTGGTCAAACTCCGATAGCGGAGGGATAAATATTATCGCAATTTAAACTTGGATATATCGATTTATCGATGTCTTCCAGTTATATGTATCGAACTTTATATTAAGATAATATGTGGAAGGAATATTACGTAATTTAAACTTTGATATATCGCTACATCGTCGTTTTTCAGTGCTGCCTAAACCTTTTTTTTTATTCCATGATCCCAAAAAATATATAAAAAAAAATATCGCCAGACAACCGGTCTCGAAAAAAAATATTCCTGTGTTTTCAAAGGTTAGGATAAAAACAAAACAGGTTGGGCCAACTCCGATAGCGTATCGAAATACATCTGAAAACATATACCTACATTTTTTTTTGCATACATCAAATGCCCTTTTCAGTTCTAATCTTCGAATTCCGTGAGTCGACTGTTTCGCGTAAAAGCCGGATATCTACACTGTTGCCAACTATTGAACCCAAAGCCATCTTACAACATATTAAAATAAATTCTAATAATGTTTTTTTTCTTTTCAGTCTCAACAATCGCGTAAGCCTATTAGAGGAGATCCTGGAGCAACTTGTAGAGAACATGGAGAACATACTGAAGCGTGTAGAAAAAACCCACCCACCCAGCAAAGGAAAAGCCACAGAACCCGCCAAAGACGCGAAATAATTTCAGCAACATTTCCTTAGTTTATCGCACTTTTTTTTTTTCTACCTGTTTTTCTTTTTCTCATAATAAAACTTGTTTCACTCCAGCCATAAAACACGCGAAAATTAATTAAGTTCCACTCAAAACAAGCAAACAGACCAAACAGAGCAGACCGCCAAAACCTCTTCACAACAAAACCGCTAATCTCTGCCCGAACCGGGAGCAACAAATCCGTGCACCCAACAAAGCAGTAACAAAGTTAAGAACTAGAACAGCGGCAGCCAACAAAATGTTGCAATGAATTAAACTATTTAGTTTTTAGTAGCCAGCAAAAACATGGCCAGTGAGAGTTTGTACTGCTCCAAGCACCTTTGGCTAAAGCCACAAAAAAGGATACGTGAAATGGGGCGGCGTATATAATTGAGTAGCCAAGCGTAAGCTGTCCCGGCCAAGTGGCTACAATGCTGCCCCAAAAGGCTTGCCACTTCGTTGCGGTTGTGGCACGTGTGTGTGGTCTACGTGGTTTACACAGCTGGTGAAAATTTGTCGCTCCGCGGCTGAGCGTAACATTTTGGTTAGACTATGATTCCATTTGTTGCCACTATTTGGGGCGCCGTGTTGCGTGTCCTTGTACATAGCATTGGGCCAAAGTCTTTGACAACAAAAGGCCAAGTGCAAATAAAGTTAAGAGTGTCAAAGCACGCTGATGTAATTAGTCGTGCTCAACAACAAAAGGTGGTTCAAGGTAAGTAAAAAAAAAGACAAGGTTAAAGAGGAATTTTTGGTATTACTTTAATATAGGAATTTAAACATAGGTAAAGGGTCATCAATCTTGAGGTTTTTATTTTTCAATATGTTTTTTTTTTGATAAAACACGCGGGAGTACTGTCAAGTTGCCATATGTTTTTTATTCAGTTTTCTTTGCCATTTCATCATGGAAAAACTTACACGACATTTGGTTTCAAGAAGACGGCGCTACAATTACGGTGAACAATTAATTTCACGCTCCGGACCGGTGAATTGGCCACTTTTTCGACTTTTTCCTTTGGGGCTACCTGAAGTCTAAAGTGTTTGTGGATAATCCAGCTACGATTGAAGCATTAGAGGCCAACATTACCCGTGTTATTCGCGAGATACCGCCGATTATGCTTGAACGCGTCATCGAAAATTGGAACCTCCGCTTGGACGAGCTACGGCGCAGTTGCGGCCAACATTTGAAAGGGATTATTTTTAAAAAGTGAATGGCGCAGTGATTGTGAACGGTAAGAATGGTTCTTTCTATTGATAATAAAGATTTTCCGATTCATTTGAAATTTTTTTTATTTAAAAAAAAAACCTCAAGATTGATGACCCTTCAGCGATCCAGTGTTTAGATCGACTTCTTCGATTTAGAAAATTTTTACCTATGCAATAGAGTTACTAGCCAATAGTAAGTACGCAAATTTTTATTACAAAATTTCGTTTACTTATCGAGTTATCGATAACTGAATATTGGATTTTTTTATTTTCAGACCTGTCCTTGGCAAACTATATCTTCTAAACCAATAGAGATATATACAAAATTTTAGTTCCATGAGAGAGAAATTTTGAATTAGAAAAAAAATTCTATTTAAATTTTTAATTGAATATTTTTTTTTTTTATTTTTTTTTAATAATTTTGGTTTTTTGTTACTTTTAAAATTCAAAAGCGATCTCCCACTTTCCGGTATCAGTTTTCGGTACCACATTCAGCTAGTTCCTTTAAATTAAATCCAAAATCCAATTAAACCAATATTTAAATTGATTTTATAATTAAAGACAACAGATAGCTCTAAAAGGGGAGAAAACCTTCTCCTCCTCCTAGTTAGTAGTAGCTAGTATTTATAAAAAAAAGTTAAAATCTTTTGAAAATTCCAGAAGTTTTGGAGGAAGACGTATTCCGACTGTTACTCGCACATCTGTTTGTCTTTTAACAGAAAAACATATTTCACATGGTGTGAAAAAAAACCTTTTAAATTATTAATAAAAAGCACACCCGAAAAAATAAAATTTTTAAACTTGTCTGCGTCCTTAACTAGCAGACAAACTCTTAAATTTCTTTTATTATTTCATTAAATAATTTTTCAAGCCTCATTAGTCGTTTGTTTGATTATGCACGCAAGTATATTGTATTCTGCACATATTGTTGTTAATTAACTATGGTTAACTTACGGTCAGTTAATTATAAGCTTTATATTCTGGTTTTGTATACCCTGTACCAAAAGGATCAAGAGCGCTAACGATTCATGCAATGTATGTAACAGGCTGAAGCAGGCGTGACAGATAACACTAGTTTACACGAAAAATGAACCATCGTAAAAAAGTGTTTTTTTAGGGTAATTTTTGGTCGAGAAACACGAAAATTACAACCTTTTTTTTCTTAAGCAACGTTTTCGAGATTTTTTCGAAAATCATGTTTTTGGGCACTTTTTTTAGTTATTCGTCAATATCTCGTGAACAAAAATTTGTATCGACATGAAAGACGATTAGATCGAAAAGTAGATCTTCCAAAGATCCTTTATCCCTATAAACTGCGAAAATATTCAGCTTTTTATTGTATTCTTAAGCCAACTTTGTTAATAAAGCTCATGTGAGCCTAATCAACAATAAATAGTAGACATATTCAAAAAAATTCTCTGCCTACCTATCATCGAGAACAATTTCTCTTAAATACGCTTACTAATGAAAATCTTGTTGGGAAAAGTTAAAGAAGGGTATTCCAAAAAAATTATGTGAGTAGAGAGAATTATGGAAGAACCCAAAAGCTTTATACCAAAATCATTCGTCCGCACATCCTTCCATCCCTTTATCTCTTTATCTTTCTATCTTTATCCTTTATTTATTTCCCTGTGCGTATGCACTGTTTTTCGAAGACCAAAAGAGCTCGACTTAATTTTGCCCCAAGGTGCATCCAGTTCTTCAGTTTTTTGGACATTATGCCAAGTAGAACTTTCCAGCAACACAGACGTCTATTTTTCATTATTATTTTATTTTATTTATTTTATTTTTATTAAAATCCATAAAATCCAAAGCTCTAGGGTGAGGATAGAGAAATGACCAAATTTGAACCACATTTATTTAAATTTATTTAATTTTAAATTTATCCCAGAACATACCCTGACAACAAAGTACAGTCGGACTATAACGAACTCCTCTACCACGAATTTATTCATATTTCCAATTTATTTTTAAGTATTCTGCTTTAATTTTCTTATATCCAATTTGCGATAAAAAATTGTCTACTCCCTTGCGACTTCGTTATAAGGAACTTCAACATTAATCGATTATTTTCGAAAAAGCTACAGTCACCAAAACCGATATCATATACTCACAGAGACTACAATATAAAAATTATTTTATCTTTCTCACTGAAATTACAGAGTATATTATAGTTGATACGTCCCGCCTCAGTTTATATTTTTAATGGAACAATGCTGCGTATGCGTATTATTTTTAAAAAGCTCTTTAACAGTTGCTATTTGTAACTTTTGTAACAATTATTTTATTTGTTTATTTGGGCAGCCAAAGTTTAAACAAACAATTTATGTGGCCATTAGCATTAGTTTGTAATTAACTAAATGCATTATATAAATTAAAACATGTTACGCATAAGTAGCGTTGGCCAAAAATGTTTTAGCCAAACTTTTTAAGTAGCTTTTCATTTTAATATTTATACAAATATATATTATATATTTGCTTATTTATGTATTTATATTTACAGTTCCCTTTCATTTTGCTTTCACATGAACAGCACTTAACGAATTCTTTGTTTGACTGGTTTGGATGTTTTTGTTCTTATGTCGGGTTAAAATATGTTCTATATGTAGTATGTATAAGCCCATTGAATGCACAAGTGGCCAACATATTTTTGTATATTGTAACTCAGATTCAGCACGTGGCAAAATGCGGCTTACCAAGTTGCAGCATTAACAGCAACAAGGGCTTACCCAGATTATTGAGTGGGGGGTAAATCGTATTCCTAAAATTCAGCAAATTCTGATTTTCTTTGGAAGAAAAGCTTTCGTAGAAAAATAACATTTATAACCAGAAACTCGTTTCATTTGGGTGAGTATCTCCAAAAAAAAAAAAGGAATTGGGGGTAAATAGAGTTTAAATTTTATAAATTTTGAATTATTTTTAAAATAATGGAACTGAACATTTTCATAATTTTCATTACTGATTTTTTTTTGAGGGTTTATTAAAAAATAAATAAAAAATAATAAAACATTAACGAAATTCAAAACAAAAATTTGTATACTCGTATCATAACAAAGTTAAAAAAAAATGCAGCTAAGTTAATTCTTTTTTGAAAAAAAAAGTAACTGAATTAAAAAAAATAAAATGTAATTTTTTTGGAAATCAAAAGAGTACTTTTAAAATTAAAAAAAAAAATATTATTTATTTTTATAAATAAAGAATAGAGCATATGTGTTGGAAATTTGAATGAAAATTTTAAAAGGGTTTTAAATTAATTTGAAATTTTTTAAAAAATTGCTTCGTGAATTATTTTTTTTTTAATTTTTCAAATGATTCTACTCGAGGTAATAAAAGTATTAAATTAAAAAATGTGGTACAGTCGAGGCGGTGCCCGACAGTGGAATACCCTGTACCTTTTGTGTCAAAAAATTTTTCCTGCATATTCCATCTAAGAACTTTCCAATTGGAATTTATTTTTTTTTTGGTGCAAAACGATATTTATACCTATAAGTTCCGTAAATTTGTACCGATTTTGATGAAAATCGAAAGTTACGTGAAAGAAACTATTTTAATTATATTGAGTAAGTTTCAAGTTGATATGTTGAGGGGTGTGGGAGAAAACACGGTAAATCGATTGCAGGGGGTGGGGGGACCGCATCGATAAAATTTGGATGTGGATTTGTTCATTAGAGCCACATGAATCAGCTTACCAAAAATTGTGATTCTAGGTCACTTGTAGCCATAATTGCGTAGAGTCAAATATTGACGCAGTTTATGGGCAAGGGGAGGTGAAATTTGCACATTTTTGACTATAACTTCTGTTGTATTTGTCCGATTTTGTTCATTTTTTACACATAGATGCATGTATCCACAACGCATCGCTCTGTTAAATTTCAAATGAAAATATAAAACGGTATGGCTAAAAACCGCGAAAATCTACAGCGGGGGAACGGGGAAAGATATTGACATGATTCAACAAACTTCATCTGCTTAGGAAATATGCGCACCAGCAGGTAAAGTTCCGTGTCTCTAGCTCTTATAGTCTCCGAGATCTAGGCGTTCATACGGACGGACGGACGGACGGACGGACGGACGGACATGGCTCAATCGCTACCCGAGGTTATGATAAGCATTTTGGTATAAAGGACTTGGGGTCTGCCACGCCTCCTATAAATAAAAAATTTAAGAATTACAAAAAAAAAAATTGTTTAAATTAACATAATTTTTTTTTGTAAATAAAAAAAAAAAATATATTTTTCATGTTTCAAGATTTTTGATAATATTTTCCTTCTTTCTTTTTTTTTGAGGTTAAAATTAGTTTAAAGTTTTAAAAAAAATTTCAAAGTAAACGAAAGATGAAAAATAACGCAGGTTAACATGGTTTAGTTGTTGGAAATCTAAGGGTCATTTCCGAAGTAATTTGCTGCGTAGAATCCGAATCCGGTGTCAGAATTGGTCCATCACGTCAGGATATACTTTGTAACTTTGAATAGCCATAACTTTGCGAAAAAAAATAATCATAATAATCATAAATGATCGCTTGAACTTTTAAATTAAAGGTTAAGAGTCGTACTAAATAATGCAACTGTAGTGACAGACCACAAAAATTTATTGCACCCTGTAAATAACCTCAAAAGTACGAAAAAAAAAACCCCGTTTTACATAACCCCGGGTACATAAACTCAAATATCTCAAAATCCTGACGTGATGGGCCAATTCTGACCTCGGATTCGGAAATGACCCTTGGCTTTCCAACAACTGACATGACCCCGGTATTTGTAGGCCTGTGTAATTTATTAAAAAACGTTTCACTATCACCCAAGAAAATCCTTAATGCCTGCATTATTTTCGCATAAAATTGGATTGAAATTGGAGCATTCTCTATGAAAACCGCTAGAATTATGAATATCAAATTTTTTATCTTCTGTATCTGTTAGATTTGAATTGGATGCAGCAACTGAAATATCTTTCAAAGGGCATGAGCTTAGAACCTTAAGTGTCAGTGAAGACGCTTGCAAAGGTCCCAAAGGTACTCCGTCATCTGAAACATCAACAACATTTTTTTTATGTAAGCCCTTAAACGTTTAGTCCCGGGTCAGAATTTCATCTCAACGAACCTTGCTGCCTCTCTAGGACGATATTTTGAAATATCTTAAGTCTTTCTTGAAATATCAAAAATTATAATAATATAATAATAATATTTAAAATTTCCCATTTTTTTGTAAAATAAATTAAATATTTAAAATTCTAAATTGTTAAAGCTTTAAAAAAGAGAAATCAATGACCCCCTTCTGCAACCCTTGCCTACGCCCTTAAACAGCCGCAAATAAAAGTTGTTAACGTTTATGTATATAAAGCATAAAAGTAATTATGCTGCCTGCTCCTGGCTCGTAATCCTGCCACAGTCTGCCCAGCCTTTTCAAGTGCCAATTGGCGGCTACATTGCCGACCAATCCCAGCACGCCTTTTTGCACCTGTCTGCACCTCCAGTACCTGCTGGACAGGATTCATTTTGCTTTGTGTTTGTGCAACCGGCTTGCTGCTTACGCTTTTGTTGTAATCATTGCAACTTTTCAATTTGTATTTACATTCAAGAGAACAATGCAACGCGCCTGCTGCTATCTCTCTTTCGCTCTGTTTCGCTCCGTCTCCACTTCCTCTGCGCCTCTCGAGCAATCAACAAAATTTTGAGTCAAAGCAAATAAAAACAATGCAGATGCCAAATGCACAAAAATTGAGCACTCAGACTTTATTGTACTGAATGTTGAATGTTGGGAGCTGCCCTGCAATTTTCTACATTTAATTATAAACATTGAAATGAATTTTTACCTTCCATTTTGATTTCAGGGGTTTAAAATGATTTTGTCTATTTTTTTTTTGAAAAAAAAAAATTTTGTGTAAAAGAACATTTTGTTGGCCAAACATGGTTTTAAAGGGCACAGGTAAATATAAACTGGCATAGGAATCCTAATAATAAAGTAAAATTGAATGGCAAAAAAATTTAAAAAAAAATTTTAAAACTGGTTTTCTATTTAATTTAGGAGAAAAAATGTACATCAAATGACAGTGGATTACTTTGCAGCCATTTATTCCACTTTAAGTTTTTATCTGACTAAAACGAATTATTTTGGCAACAATTCGATTTCTATAGAGAAGGTTCTAAATATTTCTTAATTAAGAAGATTTATTATACCCTGTACCGTATGGTACAAAGGGTATATTGTGTTTGTGCAAGCCGAAAATGTATGTTACGTACAGAAGGAGAAGTCGGAGACCCCCCAAAGTTACCTAAAGTATGATCAGAGTGACTAGAGAAGTCGATATACCCATGTCCGTCTGTCCGTCTGAACGCCTAGATCTCAGAGATGGTAAGAGCTAGAGCAACCAAACTTTCAGATAAAATCCCTTATTAATCCATAAAAGACAAGTTTATTTTATTTTTTTGATATCGGGACTACGTTACATAGCTCCCATGGGGTGTTTCAGAGGACCTCGAAAAAAAGCAAAAGTTTTAGATGGATAATTCGTTTGCTTATGAAGATATCATAACCAAATTTGGCAATCGGAAGTTTTTTAGAAACCCCCAGCACTGTACCAAAATCGGTTGACTATATCATATAGGTCCCATAGGATCGATCGGTCGAAAATTTGTTTTTTGTACAAAATTCGTTGTGTTTCGTTTGTTTGTGAAGATATTGTAAACAAATTTGGCATTAAGAAGTTTTTTAGAGTTCCCAAACACTATACCAAATTTGATCTAAATCGGTTGACTATATCATATAGCTCCCATAGGACCAATCGGTCAAAAAATCGTGTTTTGTACAAAATTCGTTGTGTTTCGTTTATTTGTAAAGATATTGTAACCAAATTTGGCATTCAGAAGTTTTTTGGAGATGTTCAACACTGTACCAAATTTGATCAAAATCGGTTGACTATATTATATAGCTCCCATAGGGCCAATCGGTCAAAAAAACGCTTTTTTTGTACAAAATTTGTTGTGTTTCGTTTGTTTGTGAAGATATTGTAACCAAATTTGGCATTCAGAAGTTTTTTAGAGATTTTCAACACTGTACCAAATTTTATCAAAATCGGTTGACTATATCATATAGCTCCCATAGGGCCGATCGGTCGAAAAAAAGTTTTTGATTAAAAATTCGTCTGTTTTTGGTTGTTTATGAAGGTATCATAATCTAATTTGGCAATCAAATGTCTTTTGGTGTTCGTAAGCAATTTACCGGATTTTATTGCAAGCAGTGGTACAGGGTATCCCAAAGTCGTCCGCGCCCGACTTTAACGTACGCCATCTTTTGGCATTTGGAGGTGTTAGGGTTGCAAACAGTCAAAAATTATCCGATGCTGCGTAGATTTTTTGCAATATGTTAAAAAAAAAATAAATAAATATTCTCGGACTTCTCCCAAGGCTCCAGCGTCCTCTGTTTGGTGATACATCGCATTATACAGATAATCAAGCTCAGGTATCCATGATGATATATTGGTCAAATTCGGCATTCCTTATTCTTCAAGAGACGCACACCGCGCTTGGATACAGGAAGTAGAAACCTGAAATTCGTATCTTGAGATGCACATTTACGAAAAATGCTACACACTGGGCTGAAGTGCCAAAATTTTGGTATAAAATTGGGAAATGCTTATTCAGAGCTGAATATGGCTGAATTAATCCATAACCGTCCTCAAATATTGCGTATACGTAATGTAATTAATATAATTGCGTATACGTAATCTTTAATTGCACGCTTGAAATTTTAAAAGCAAATGTGTTTTTATAGAAGTGTTTAATATTATTATATTTTTTATCATCAAAATCGACTCAAAGTCTCCTAAAAAGTTTTTATTATATTTTTATATTTTTTTAGTGTATGTACATAAATCTACTTGCTTGGATAAGCGTTTTACTATCACGCATAATACTTGCACAAAATTTCTGAACGATCTGGCAACGCTAATCTTGACAGTCCTCAACTATTGCGTATACGTAACGTAATCTATATATATATTACTACTATATATATAATTACACAAGGCCGTTTTTTGTGACATCAAAGGCTACTAGACGGATCGCGCGATTTCAACAAATGAGGTATCAATCGAAAGCTATTTACATCTAGATGTGCAATAAGGTGTTATTTTTTCGATTGAATCTATATTTTGGTGGATATCGCTAAAATAAAATTTCATTATATTGGCTTTTTTGAATAAAGACAATGTATTATTTTCTGCAAAGCTATTTGTATATTATGCAATGAATTAATTATCTGGCGATTTTCGCCGCCGGGTTCACTAGTTAATATAATTGCTTGAAATTTTAAAAGCAAATGTGTTTTTATAGAAATGATTAATATTATTACTATTTTTTTTATCATCAAAATCGTAGACTCAAAGTCTCCTCAAAAGTTGCCCGTAGCGGGCATTATTGTCGCCAATATGTTTTTTAAGTCCGTATTTATATTTATATTCATATTTGTTTTATTTTACTCTCACGCAAAATACTTGCATCTTTACCGTCCACAAATAATGCGTACACGTAATGTAATTAATATACTTGCGTATACGTAATTTTTGATTGCACGCTCGAAATTTTAAAAACAAATGTGTTTTATGATATGTTTACATGATATTATTATTACTATTTTTTATTATCAAAATCGAAGAGCTCGACCTAAAAGTGCCCCTCCATAACACCCGTGCTCATAACACTTTACTAGCTATATGCTTCTGTGTATTTTTTTACGTGTACATAAATCTACTTGCTCCGATAAACTTTTTAGTATCACGCCATAAACAATCTTATAAAAATTCTTTAGACTAAGCTCATTCATTATTATCTAGTTTCTCTTTAGTCTTTTTGTCAATGATGTCATCGAAACAAAACTACTTTTTCGGCTTGCTTTTTAATCACTGCAAATTGTATGCAATAAATTACCAAAAAAAAAAATAATTTCAGTTTAGTTTTTCATATATTTATGCAATAAATAATCTCACATACACACACAAACACTATAGATGCGTTATATGTGTATATGCACATAATACTAATACAAACTTAGATGATAATTTAAATGAGTTTTTTGGGGCCACTTAGACAATTGTTTTTTTTTTTGTATGTGCTTGCTGTGTGGCATTATTAAATATATACAGAGCAAAATTTTAAATGCCAAACACTGCATGACAAATGAATGAAATTTTTCTTATAAATTAAAGCTTAAAACCAGAATCAACAAAGCTTAAACTATTTAACCAACATATGTAGTTCTGACTGTTGTTGTTGTTGCTGATGTAGTTGCTCTGGAGCTGCTGGCACGGCAAGCGTCAACTTCTCAAATTTGGGCATTACTTTGACAACATCAATCAGCTCGGCATCTGGATTATGCGGAAAATCTTGTTGCGCAGCGGCAATGTCATTGACTGCAATGTCATTGGATAAATCAATGGGCACAAAGGTCTCGTCGCCGTCAATGCGATTATCCAAATCATTGGACGCATCATTGGCATGAGCCAAGTCCTCGGCTAAAGTCTCCCATTCTTCGTTAAAGCCGGCGCTCATTTCCACCGCCTCAGCAGCAGTGTCCTCATCGTCTGAGGATTCCAAATGTTCGCGTTCCTTTTGTTGTTGTTGTTGCTGCTGTGGCTTGGCGTCTGACTCATCGCTGCTCAGCTGCTCACCAAACTCTTCTATGGCCGCTGACTCATTATGGCTGTCATGCAATGCTTCCGTTTCCTCATTATCTTGAATTGCGCTCTCAACATTCTCGGCAACATCTTGAGTCTGCAGAGCCAAATGGCTGATGGTCTGCTCTTGCTGCAGCTGCTGCTCCTGTGGAAACTGCTGCTCTTCCTGCTCCTCCAGCTCCTCCAATAGCTGCTCCTGTGGCACATGTTCTATAAGGTCGGCCATTATTTCAGTGACTTCAGTGGGTTCTGTTTGTTGTTCTTGGATTTCGCTGGCTTCTGCTGGTAAATCGGTGGCAAGTGTACTTGTCTTTGTTGTTGTAGCTTGTGTTGTTGTTGTTGTTGTGAACTGTGCAGTGTGCGTAATGAGTTGCGGTGCAGCAGGTATGTGTGCGTGTGTATATATGTGTAATAAATAAATTGAATAAAAGTTTGAATTACTTTTTAAGGCCAATTATTGTAATGCAATTTAGTAAAAGCTTCTACCACATGCAAGTATTTTAATTATATTAATTAATATATTATATTAATTATTAATGCAGCAGCTTCTTTATTAAATAATTAAAACTTACGCGTATGTTACACTTCCCGGCAGCTATGTTCTACGACTGAGCAGCACTTAGCGCTGGCCTCGTTTTATATACAAAAAAATTTTAAGCTAGACACGCACAAAATGAGTCAGCACAACAACTACATTAAGCCGCTCTTAAAGCTGCGCTCAGTTTATCGCTCTCTTTGCTGGCTGCCTCTCTTAAGCGCACTTTTGCCTTCGTTTGCCTCTTAATATGCATACAACGACGCATGAATCACCTTCGCTGTCGCTCCTCAACAATTTTGTTTTGCTTAAATTTATTTTTTTTTGCTAAAAATATCATCAATAACCAAGTGCGCCCCCGGCTTGTCAATCGGTCACTCGGGCAACGCATCAGCTGAGTGAGTATCTCTCTGTAACTGTGACGTCGTCGTACAAGTTCATCTATCTTTTTGACAGACTCGTTCGTTACCTAATTATACAAGTTCTCGGAAATATTTATTAATAATGCTATGGAACGCATTAGTTGTCTGTTATATTTATTTATGCGCTGTGCTCAGAATTTTTACGTTGGGTTGACAACAGCAACAACAAGGAGAAAAAAGTAGCGAATGAAATAATTATTGAACTTGTTTCTGGGCAAGTGGGATTAGAACATATAATAGAACTTCTGTAGTAGTAGCAGGATGGGCTCATATAGCATCATATTGACTCATAGCCTTGATATGAAAGAAAGTTCTTTAGCTTTTGCGGTGATTGTTCAGGAAGTGATAGGGTAAACCCAATGACAAAGCAATAAATGGTATATTGAACTGTGAAAAACTGATAAGAGGATGTATTTAATTTCTTAAGAGTCATACTTAAGTTGCCTGTAATAGCAACAGTAGAAAAGACAAATTTTAGTTTAATCAAAAGAAAAGTATATTTTTTTATTTTTATACCCAACCATCAAGGGTCAAGGGTATTATACTAGATTTGTTCATAAGTTCTCTACACCAAAATGATTATAATTATTATGATTATAATTATGTTTCCATGTCCCTCCCTTGTTCTGTCCATCTGTAAATACAACTAAATTTCAAAGATCACAAAATTTTACCTGTTGGTAAAATGCGCGTAATGCCTATTTTGGTATTGAATGCTTGTCCCGTTCTCCTGTAAAAGCTAAGCTGTATATGCTAAGGTGGGGCAAGCCCGACCTCCCACTGCTTCTCAAAAACGACAACACTGAGCGAGCTTATATTCGTGTTGTCGTGTAGAGCATTAAAAATAACCAAAATGGTAGCATGACAGTTGTCTGTAAGTTAACATTTGGATGCTCAACCGACAAGAAGTATATTTTTACGATTTTTAATTTAATTTTTGTGAAAATTTTATTACAAATTTTTTCTTTTAAAACAAAGTGATCAAAAAAAAACGGTAAGTGGCTTATATACTATAAACATAGACCTATATAGTGCATGTATAGTTGGTTGGAAATGAAAAACGACACAGTGGGGCAAATCCGACCTCTAAATCCCAGCCGACCAGCTCAAACCAAAAATACGCCAGCAAGCTATTTGGACAGCAAATCAAATAACTCTGATTAGTTACTTATCTCAATTCAATCATTCTTTTTTGGCTTTTATTCAACTTTCATTTCCATTTGTATGTTCCAAACACTACGATTTTTGTAAATAAATATGGTAAGTTCAGTTTTCTAAAACGATAACATGCTCTTTTGATTTTCATATCATTCATATCTTTGCTAAATGAGCAAAAAAAATGGGCGGTCGGGTTTACCCCACCATTTTTGAAAATGACAAAAATTGACTTTTTTGAAAAATTGTCATATCTCAAAAGTTAATAATTGTTGGAAGAAAGCAGTAGTTCCAGATTTTGCCCCAAGTCCACCAAAAATAATATAGAAATATGAACCAAATGACTGTTGAATATGGTTTATGATATGTTAAGGCAGTGGTGGGCAGTCTCTCATTTTACATAAATCGCGGGCCGCAGCGCAGTCGGCTCATGCACGGTACAATCTCTCTCTCGTTTTTGCTAGATTGCGGTTCTTTCTCTCTTGTGCGCTTTTGCTTACTGCGCTGCTTACTCACACAAAGACATGTTTGTTTGTATGAGTTTTGCACACCACTGTATTAAGGTATTCAATGCCAAAAAGAGTCGAATGAAAATTGTCCAATCAAATGTCACAAGAATACAATATTTTTCCTAATATAAATAAAAATCGTTATGAACATTTTTATACATTTATTTTTTTAAATTCAATGGGTAGGCTAAAAAATTATAAATTTTCAATGAGTAGATCGATTAATGCTTTCATCTTTTTTCAATAGTCTTCAAAAGCTAATACTAATTCAAGCTCTTTTATGTTTGTTTGTGCAATTTTTTGCATACATTTGGGACTTATATCTACTACATCTGTACGAAATTGAGTCCCATTGTCATTTATAAATTTTAAAAAAATTTGAAAAAAGTTTCACTTTTCCCAATTTTGGTACTTATCTTAAAAAAAATATGAGGCGCTTTAAAATAGCAGAGATGAAATTTTATTTTACAAGAATATTTCATCTTTGTAAAAAATTAATATTTTGCCAAAAATATCACAATCTGGCCCACAGTGCAGTGAATGTACAGTCAAGTGTTATCAAGAGGGCTTACATTTTTGCAAATAGATCTCAAGGTCGATGTCGACGGTTTAATTATATTGTACCCGTAGATGGGCAATAAAACCGGCATCTTTATCTCAAAATTAAGCTATCAAGCAGGAAAGTTTTGTGGGTAAATAGTGTAAAAATATATATATAAAAGACGCAGCTGCTGGCAAAATGTTATTCATGGAGATACAGGCAGAAAGACGTTCCAAGCATTTTTGTGGGCTCTATATATTGTACAAAATTTGGAGCCTTAAGTAGAGGAATAATTATAGTGTTCTTAGTCAAAAATTGTCATACGTTAACTAGGGTCTTCAAGATCCAGATGTTTAAATCGCGTCGATAATAATTATATATAGTGTATAATAAATTAGTTTAGTTTAAAGAACTCTTCGATCTGACTAGTACATACAATAAACCCACTAGAACAATTTTTTTTAAGTTAGAACTTTTCTGTATCGCAAAGTTCTATATAAATTTGTCTGTGCATTAAGAAACATGTAGTAACTGACTTATTTGTAATAAAAGTATGGCTTTGGCAAAACATAGCTTTAAACTTTTTTTACACTACCTCGTTAGCGAAACTTTAAAACTCACAGCATGCATGTTGCACGCTGGCAACCCTATTCCGATTATAAGCTTCTGGCACTCACTCTTTACACTTTGAGTGACATATCTGCATAAGTACATATATGTATTTTATTTGTATTTATGTACATAGTATATGGTATATAGCTGGAAGCTATCCCGCTGTGTATTTTATTTTGCTCATTTCATGCACTAACGCATTTTGCACATTGCACTCATAAGAACATTCAGCGAAAATATAAAATAAGTTAATAAATATAAAAAAAATAAAAAATTAAATAAAAAGTAAAAAACACGTTTTAAAAACTCAACAAATTGAAATGCAAGGGGCACAAAGTAATTTTTAAAATAGTGCCAACAGCGCAGAAGTTATCAAGAGCTTTGCTCGGAAACTACTATTTGTACAGTTTTTAATGGGAAATATTAATAAAATATACATATATACATATATACGCATGTACATAGTGTATATAAATAAGGGTATAAATATGAATTTAAATGTACGCATGTGTGTGTGTGTGTAAGTAAATGGAATGCTTTGCCATGTCAGGCATGGCCAGGAAATTGTTTAACAAAAATAAAACAAACAGCAACAATTCCATAATATTTCAATGCAATTGCTGCTGTATGAGTGTGTAAGTGTGATTGTGTGAGTGAGTGTGTGAGTGAGTGTGTGAGTGTTTGTGTGTGTTGCGCCCCAAAGCGCGAGCAATTTGTTGCATAACTGTAGGTATATGTTTGTGTGTATATGTTTTTGCAGGTTTGCATGTCTGTGTGTCTCTGAGTATTAATATTTATAACCATGAATATTAAATTCAAATAAACGCGCTCACATAACACACACACAGACATACTTATGCAGAGTCAGTGGCTTAGATAAGAAGGGGCTTATGGGTGTTATGTCCCTTCATTCTAATCATAAACTGCCTTAAAGTTGGAATGGTGTGACCAACCCAGCAAACGATATCCTTAAGTACCCCACCATTGGATCAAAGATTTCTATGGAAACCGCTTATAACATCAAAGCTAATACAGCTCAGAACAATAGACAGTGCATTGGCTCAAATAAATCAAGTTCTCAGTTTATCTTAAAGTACCAGATTCGGCTATACAAAGCAGTCCTTAGGCCCGTTTGGGCATATTCAGTAGAATTTTGTGGAATTTAAATATTCGTAATCATAAGATGAATCCAACAATAAAACTTCTTATTAATAGTAAGGACACTAGACGCCATAAGCAATTCCATACCTAAGATCCTTTTGAAGGAAATCGAGTCATATTAATCAAATTATTCAAATCGGTTAAGTTTACTGAAACACGAGATCAAACCAGAAATGAATTAGAGAAAATATTGTAAAATAAGACAATATATTTAACATTCTTATTATCCTAAAAAAATCAATTTTCTGTTTTGTAAGTTAAACGCCCAGCATGTCAAGAGTTCAGTCATAAATTTAAATAAACTAATAAAATGCTTTTTTGAGTACAGGTGACCGACGAAGGACCAAAAACAAATAGTAAACATATCTGAGCTCTCAAAACCAAAAAAAAAGATTTCCGGCAATCCAATTTTTTCTATAATTTCTTACTCCAATTCAAAAAGATTGCAACCAACGTAGAACAAACATTCTCTAGTTTGAAATGGATATAGCCAATAATAAAATACTTTGATACTTTGATGAATAAAACCGATTTAAAAATTCATTAAAAAGGGAATACGAGTTGTAAGTTGAAACTCTTGCGAATACTGAGATAGACATTAAAACTTTCAAAGAAATAATATCTATATGAAATGTAGAAATATAAAGATGGAAATTAAAACTTTCAAAGAAATAATTTATGTATGAAATTTAAAAATTTCCATAATTCATAATAGAATAATTTAATACCTACAAAAAAAACTATTATAGTAAAAATAAAAATAATTTCGGATATAGAAATTGGAACTTTCAGCAAGATATGCACGAAACTGCTTAGTCATATAGGTCGACTCCCTTTGTAGTAACTTATCTACGCCCATGTGCAGAGCCAACCAACTTACACACACATACAGCAGCTCAGCCGCAACTTTCAATATCCGTGTGTGGTTGGGGTTAAAAAAAAAAAAAAATGTTTATATTGAAATTAAATAATATGTATGACTTGTGCAATAGTTTGCTGTAAAAATACAACCAGCTTATATAATAAAAAAAAAAAACAACAACTACATAAAAAATGCTTTAAAAACCTTTACTATTAAAAATGTCAGTTTAACTTTAAAGTTGTTAATTATTGCATATGGCAGTTGTATTTCTTTTTTAAAAACAATTTTTGTTTCTTTTTTTTTTTGTTGCTGACAATTTATTAATTTTGCACTGATTTATGTTTTAAAGGCGGCGCTGACTGCGTTACACGCAAAAATACCAAAAAATAAAAAAAATTAAAAAAAGAATACACTGTTCGTCGAATGCGCCACAATAAATTCTCATAAATAGTACTGCAGGACAAGCTGCGCCACGCCCCCCTTCTCAACCATGTATCGGCGGTCAGTTGGCATTGCGCCCACAAAATGTGTTCAAGACAAGGATTTATGCATGCGACTTTTAATAAAAATTAATTTTTATTATGGCTAAAAGTAATTAATGGACTTTGAACCGCTTGTAGCATGTACAATGTACAATGTAAGGCAATGGGCAGCATATATCATCATATATACGTAAAGTAACGTATATATATGAGTGCACTTATTGCTGATGCTGCAGGGGGTAAGACATGTTGCAGTTGCGTGGTAGCTTTTTTTTTGAAATTTTAAATTTAATGCAAGCAATTATTACGAAAATTAGGTTATTTTGCTATATCTCTTTGAGATTGAAAATCTATGGCAATATCTTTTCATAAGAGTTGAAAATGCTATCTTTTAATATACTTTATAAATAAAAGTATCTATAAGATAAAAAAAAAATATGACAAATACAAGACTTAAGTGTGCAAGATTTTGAGATTATCTTAATCGATGCATATCTAACCCACTTTTTATATATTTATGTTCCCAATTGAGATACACATGGTAGACATTTTGCAACACCGTGACTTTTATGCTCAAATAATTAGCTATCACAATACTTTATTAGAATTCTATCATGTACTATATCTGTCTATCTGTACATACATATATCTCAACTTGGAAATAAATATTTAAAAACATTAATAAAATATAGTTCAATTCCTATAAACCATTATCCTTACATAAGATCAAAATAGAACGAATATATTCAGCTTTTGGAAATTAAAGCAAAATTTAAAAAAAGAAACATTAACTATGCAGATCGGTAAAAAAAAAAATTTCTCAAATTTTTTTATCTTAAACTTAAAGCACTGAATATTTTTGAACAATTTTATTTAATCCATTTTCAATAAAGCTCACTTACTTCTTCTTCTTAAATATGTAAATCACCATTTTATTTTTTATTTTAAAAATATTTTTTTTACATAAATACTACAAATAGATCAATTTGGCGCAACAATAAAAAAAAAAAAAATTATTCAAAAATTTTTTAATTTTTTTTATAAATCGTAAAATTTTTGTTTGTTAAAAGGCATAAAAAACTATAATTCAATAAAAAAAATAAAAAAATATTTATTTTAATTTTAATTTAAAGTAATTATGCAAAAATTTGTTAATTTTTTTATAAATTGTAAAATTTTTGTTTGTTAAAAGATGTAAAAAATTATAATTTAATAAAAAAATAAAAGAACATTTAATTTTTTTTTATAGGAAAATTTTATATTTTTTTTTATAAGATAATTTTGTAGTTTTTTTTTAATAGAAGAAAATTGTATATTTTTGTTTTAAATAGAAGTATATATAATATTTTTTTGAATAATAAGAAAATTTTGAATTTACTCTTCCTTAAATATCACTTTTTTTTAATTATAAAATTTTCATAAATTTTTTTTATAACATTTTTTTTAATAAAAAATATAAGAAAATTGATTTTTTTTTTATATTAGAAAATTTTATATTTTTTTTAATTAAGAAAATTACATATTTTTTTTTTAAATAGAAGAATATGTAATATTTTTTTTTAAATAAGAAAATTTTATATTTTTTTTGAATAATAAAATTTTGCATTTTTCATGTTACTTAAATATCACGTTTTTTTAATTATAAAATTTTCACAAATTTTTTTTAAGAAAATTTGTTGATTAAAAAATGTGAAAACTATTTTTTTGGTCAGAGTTGTTGATGACAACATGTGGAAAATTCTTAATTTGAATGAAGGAAATTTTGTTTTTCAAAAGACGTCAAAAATTATAATTTAAAACACAAATGACAAAATTTCATTTTATTTTTTTTTTAAAGTATATTCTTTAAATATGTCATTTACCATTTTTAAATTATAAAATTTTCGTATTTTTTTTAAGCAAATGTGTTGGTTGGAAATTGGAATCAATTTTTTTTGTTGAGCCTTGTTGATAACTTAGATTGATTGAAATTTGTGCAAGATTATACAGTGGTTTGTTTAGTCACAATATAATATAAAGTGAAAAACACGTTTTTTAAATTAAAGCATAACGCTTTTAGTTTAAAAACTAAAATTTTGAGAAAACTTTTTTTTGACCCGAGAATCTGCAAAAATGTTGGTTTAAGAAATGCATACGAAATTAATTCTTATAGAATTGAGAGCATTTTCATCATCATTTCCTGTATAGGGCCTCATTTTCAGCATTATTCGGGCAAAATTCATGTTAGTCTCAGTTAGTCATGAAGTAAAAAATTAGTTGATTTCTATACAAAAATAGTTTTGCATTATTTTCAACTTCTCACTGTAAACTGCACTGTACTCATTTATGACAATATGCATTTGTATTTAGTACTTTATATACAATATATCAATTGCCACTTTTTGTCATTAATAAGCCCTTGTCATATCTAATATATTCAGTAAAATTTTTTTTTTTTCTGTTTACAATTTAAGCCAACATAATTTGTTTTCATAATGTCATTTGTGTGCATTATTCATTTGGATACAAACAACTCAACAGAATTCGTATAAAAAAAAATAAGAGCTATAAATCCATAAATAAATTAATATAGGGTGTTATTTTTGTGCAGATCTGCTTGCTTTGCTATTTTATCATGAAAAGGCTTACAAATAAAAATCATTCAGAGATCATAAAATTTTATTATCTGAATTCGGGCTAAGCTGCAAAAATGTTCGAAGAATCACTAAAACCTATAACATTTTTATATGTATCATTAAAGTGTATAAAAAAATTGTTGTACACCGTGCCAAAAAAAGTTACTCAAAAATTAAAATGTATCAAAAAACGTAACATTTGCAATTAAATAATGTTTTAAAACTTCTTGGCCAGCACTGAAATATTGTTAGTTTTAATATCTAAATTCCAAACTATTATAAATTCTCGAAAAAGTTTCTTAAAACTAAATCTCTCGTTTGTATCACAAAACACAACATTTACATGAAATTATCTTCAAAAAATAGTTGGGAACACAAAAGAGCTCGCAACAAATATACAAATTTTTCCGAATTTTCTATGTTTTTCAACTTAAAAAATCAACCTATATGCATTTACAAACGCCAAAAATCAAAAGAAAAAATTTAATATTTAAATTAAGTAATTTGTCACTAATTCTCTCAAAAAAGCAAAGTCATGCCTTTTTGTGAACTTTCTGCATCTTTCAAACTCAAAAAATTACCCTATACATATGTGAATATACGCATTTACAAACTTGTAAAATCAAAAAAAAAAAAAAAACAATATTACAATGAAGTAATTTGTCACTAATTGTCTCAAAAAATGCATGCCTTTTTGTGAACATTCTGTATCTTAAACTAAAAAATCACCCTATACAAACGACTAAAATCAAAAGGAAAAATCCACCATAACAATTAAGTAATTTGTCACTAATTCTCTCAAAAAAGTAAAGTCATGCCTTTTTGTGAACTTTCTGCATCTTTCAAACTCAAAAAATTACCCTATACATATGTTAATATACGCATTAACAAACTTCTAAAATCAAAAACAAAAAAAAAACAATATTACAATGAAGTAATTTGTCACTAGTTGTCTCAAAAAATGCATGCCTTTTTGTGAACTTTCTGTATCTTAAAATAAAAAATCACCCTATACTTGTGTAAATATATGCATTTACAAACGACTAAAATCAAAATGAAAAATCTAATATAACAATTAGGTAATTTGTCACTAATTTTCTCAAAAAAGCAAAGTCATGCCTCTTTATAACGTTCTGTATCTTTTAAACTCTAAAAATTACCCTATACTCATGTAATATTATATTAAATAATATTAATATTATGCATTCACAAACTGCTAAGATCAAGAGAAAAAATGTAATGTAACATTTTGTCTTTAATAGTCTCAAAAAATCAAAGCCCGGCTATTTGTGAAGTTTCTTTACCTTTTCAACTCCAAAAAATCACCCTATACTCATATAAATATATGCATTTACAAACTGCTAAAATCAAAAGAAAAAATCTAATATAACAATTAAATATTTTGTCATGTTAATAAAATATTTATGATTGCGGTCTGGCAAATTAACAAAACTTAATTATGGTATTTGTAACGAAATTAAAAATAAATACATTTTACAACAAAAAATGACTATTTGTTGTTATTGTTTGTTGGCCCATAAATTTACATTTGTTTTAAATATTGTTTTTTACCATAAATGCAAGTATCTAATTAACGCTTAGCTGCAGCTGTCGGCAGCTCAAAGTAGCGAAAAAAAACATAATATTAAATAAAAAATAGTTGTTTTTTTTTGTATAGTGTAAACCAACGCCGCTCTAGAAAATACTCACACCAGTTGTTTAAGCAACTTAATACTATAATTTATATTTGAATAATTAAAAAATTCATTAAAATTAGTTTTAGTTATTTGAAAAGGCAAGCGCTGCAAGCTATATACAAATACTATATACAATTTTTAGTTTGCAAAACTTTATTAAAAAATAAGAAATTTGTATATTACATGTTTACATAGTTCGCATATAAGTATAAGTATTATTTTTATAGTATATATTTTTATAAGCGGTTAGTTTGAGAAAAAAGAAGCCAAAGTAATTATACAAATTCGTTTTTATCAGGCAAGACATTTTTAATTTAAAGTATAAAAAATAAAAATAAAATCCACTTAAATTTGCGCCTGGTTAATTTTTTAGTAGTTTCGAAAATTCAAAATGCTTTATTTTGGCAAATTCTTGTTGTTTTTTTTAAATTTATACCTGAGTGCCATCGATATCACGCACTTCATTCTCAGCAGGCTGTTTCTCCAGCGGCTCACGACGTTCATCCTCATCGGACTCATCCAATTCGCCGCGCTGCAGCGGACCTGAAGTGCTGGGGCCATAAGCAGGCTCTGCTGCTGGCTTGTCATCGTCCTTGTTGTTGGTAACAGTACCCTCGGCCACATCTTCACCGCTCTCCAAAGGACGCACATTCACCACGCGCACCTTGAAAACGCTGTTGCTATCGCCATAGGTTGTCTCATTCACCTCGACCTTGTGGCCATCAACCACCTGCACGGGTTTAGCGTATTAAATCAAATTCCGAGCACTTCAAAGGCGCTTACCTTAACCGTAGATGTGGTCTTGCCATCCTTGCCTAAATCTGGCACTGAGAAGGGTCTCAGACTGAAGATGCTAGGACGAGCAGCGCCGCTTTCATCTGAGTCACTGGTTGGAGTGTCTTCGCCGGAACCAATGGGCCAAATACGAGCATGCAAGCGGCGGAAGAGATCTGAAGTGGAATTCAAAATAAAAAAAAGTAGAATGATATTTTAGCATAATGTTATGCCAAAGTAAACCAAAATTGGAAAGCTTTTGAGGTAATCTCGAATATCAGTTGCACTAGATAAAATTGTTAGTAATGAATCCAGATAAAAATTTAAGGTGAGTCCGAATTTTATTCGCATGATGTTTCAAGCAAAAAAAACTTTGCAAAAAACTCGAACCCTCTACCTGCATTCGGCCCTTACAGGTAACGATTCCGATTGAAACGGCTCTAAATCGAACGTTTGAAGAGCAGGAAAAAAAGGCACTGCGTCACAAAAAGAAATCACTTTTTGGGTTTGGAGATCAGACCAACCTTAAGTAGATGTTTTTGTGGTCACTGAATCTTAATTGGATAACCACAAAAACCCTAGTGTTTAACATAACCTCAAAAACTTAATACAAAAATTTTACAGTTGGACATGCTGGGCTTCTTTCGACCTCGGATTTGGATTCAGCGACCCCCAACGTCGGTTTCCCAAACTTGAAAAAAGCATTTATATGAAATTTTTTGAGATTATGTCAGTACCCTGACTGAATTCAGATTCAGCGACACTCAAGACATTTATTAAGCATTGTCCCAAACTGGAAAAAAAAAATAAAAAATTTCATGATATTTTTTGAGGTTATGTCGGAACCCTGAAGTGCTGTTGTTTTCTGGACCTTGAATTCGGATTCAGTGACCTTAAGAACATATAATAGACACTATCGGACATATGTACTAAAAAAAAATTTTTTTAGTGCTTTTTTTTGAGATTCTATCAGAACTGAGACATGCTAGGGTTTTTTTTAGACCTAGGATTCGGATTAAGTGGCCACAAAAATATTTCGAACACATGGCTTGACACCCAACCCGAAAATATTTCGTTTTATTTTTTTTGGCTGTCGATTTATCGTGATTTATGTAGAAAAAGTTATTCAAAGCAATTTTGGAAATGGGATATCCCAAATGGGATTTTTTTTTTTATATGATGTTTTGTCATTCCGTGCGAAATTTTTCGAATTTCGTATGGACCTTTAACTAGAAAACTAGTTACATTGTATTCTAAAAAACCCTTCAAGCCGTAGTCGAATTCAATTTATAGATCGAATAATCGAATTTCAACCAAAGAGTTATTCGTCAATGCTCTAAATGCCTTAAGAGTTTTGAAAATTATGAAGGAATTTTTTGGCAACGTGTTTATTAAGAGATTATAAGTCAAGATCAACTATCTAGAGATTGCTTAAAACTGTCGAGAGATTACTGATAGTCCTAAAAAAAAAAAAAACAGAATTATTAATTTAAAAAAAAAAATTATATGTGTAAGTGAAATATATTTACTTTGAGAAGATTTCAAATATATCATATATAGATCTCAAGTATAAAAATATATAACAGATGACAGAAAATTTGTATTTATCAGGTATGGCAAATATGAAATATGGGGTCGAAAAAACTCAAAGCGAAAAATGTGCTTTGGGTAAAAGAGCAAGCCACTATATATCATATTTTTGAAAAGACTATCCGGAATAAGAATAAAACTTTATTTTTATCAAAGAAACAAGTTTAAGTCTTATTTTTTAACTTAAAAAAAAAAAATTTTGAAATAATATTTAAATGCCAATTTTTATTAAAAAATTTCGAAATTACTCTAATTTTTTTAATAAAAATTTAAACTAAAAATTTTTTGATTTATTTATTTGATTATTATTATTTGATTTTTATTTTAAAAGTTATAAGAGTAACGATCCCTAGTTTTTATTGATCATTTGACATCGATTAGCTTTAGACGATCTACAAAACGAATAAAAAGTCAAGTCAATTTTGACTTCTTTCGAACTTACAGTGAACGCCCCTAAAGCGAACTCTTTAGGGTTGCTATTTTTTTAACATAAAAAACTTTCGCACATATTGAAGATACCCCAAAATACGCTATATATTCTCAGCACATAATGATAAAAACAAGAGAGACCTCCCACAGATATAGAAAAAAAAGGGCAAAACCACAAAAGGCAGTGAGTTTTTGGTTGAGCACATTCTGTATCATCTCTGGGAATCGGTGCAGGTGCTGCTAAGTGCCCAAACTGAGATGACGACGATGTCTACGTCATCTTTGATGTTGTCAGCGTCTAGTAGCGTCGTCTTTTTAAGGCCAGACTCTAGACGCCGCCTTTTGCTATGCTAATGTATTTTTCAGTTTTTAAAATCCTTAATCCGTGAGCGCACTAAAAAGCGTTTTCTGTGTCGCCAATGTTGTTACAGACGCCACTGTCGTCATAGTTCTTGTTGCAGTTGTTGCCCCTCTTGCAACTTAATCCCACATTGCAACATGTGCTGCATATTTTCACTCATTTCTTTTGTTCTTAACTTGCTTTGTCTTTGCCGCAATGCAACCTTGTCATAAATACTTGACCGCATTGTTTTGCTGATTGCTTTTGGTATTTTTTAGTGCATTTTTTGCTGTTACACTTTAATGCGTTTAAAAGTTCAAAATGTTTAGTGTAAGCCTTATTAGTTAACTGGCTGTTAAGAGGTTGAATGAACTGTGACAAAACGTTGTTAAATGTTTTTATATACATGTATATGGTATAGTCTGCTTGTCAAGGTCGCTTAAAGTCAAGTTACAGCTGCTCTGCTTGACTGACTTTAATTTTTATTGCCATTGCTCATAAGAGATTAAGGGTATGTTAAGTTTATCTGAATTTATGTTACAGGGAGGAAAAATACGGAATATTGCAATCACAGGCAGAAGAAGGAAGAAACTATTACAAGGTTCTGGAAACAACCCATGCCAAAGTTATACATTTTAGGTCAGCAAAATAGGGTCTACCTCAGACGGTACCAGGCCATGTAAAAATCACCGTGAGCGAAATCGCAATAAGCCAGTGAAAGAAAGTGCCACAAAGCCCACCCTTCTCTGACTTTGACATCATCATCAGGCATTTAATAAAAAAAATGAGAAATCAAGGAAATCTGTAGGTTTCAGAACTACTCAATTACTATAAATTAGGGAAATCGTCCAAAATTACAATAACTGCCTTAGAGAGGATCTTTTCGGAGGAAGATATCTTTTTTGTTAAACATAGAAACTCCATGGGAGTAGTTTGCAAATTGAATTTTTTTCGTTACTATATATTCACTTTTTTCTTTAAAGTATACAGTTAATATTCACAATCTGCCGATCTAGCAACTTTAGGTAATATATCGGACTGAAAAATCGATTTTTCTCGATTTTTCTCGATTTTCCATGCACAATCATCAGTTATCATCAGCTTTTGTATCAATTTGTAAGGTATTTGAATAAAATTTGATATCATCTTACTTTTTTTAAGGTATGCAAATCATATTCACCATCTGACGAGCTACCAACTTTAGATAATATCTCGGGCAACAAATCGATTTTTCTCGATTTTCTATTCACAATAGCATCAGTTATCATCAGCTGCTATTGCATCAATTTGTAAGGTATTTGAATAAAAGTTGACAAAATGTTAATTTTTTTAAGTTATGCAGATCATATTCCTCATCGGCAAAACTACCAACTTTAGATAATATATCGGCCTAAAAAATCGATTTTTCTCGATTTTCTATGCACAGTTATCATCAGTTATCATCAGCTATTCTATCAATTTTAAGGTATTTGAATAAAAGTTGACAACATCTTAATTTTTTTAGATCATATTCATCGTCTGCCGAACTGCCAACTTTAGATAATATCTCGGACAGGAAAACCGATTTTTCTCGATTTTCTATGCTATTGTCTCAGTTTTTAAGATATTTGAATTAAAGTTAACATCACCTTAAAGAATCCAATCACTTTATTAGACAACCCCCAAAGTGTATATCGATGTCGGTCACTCTGAACTCTAACTTGGAAATCTTTTTATAGCTGTATTTGTTAGTATCTGTGTGCTCTGCTTGTCTATAAAAACAAGCCATATAACTTATGCTTTTGTTGTTTTTATGCTTGTTATCTGCTAAATAAAAGTTTTATGCATATAAAATGCCTTTGGCTTTAGAACTTTATCAACAATTTCTTTGGCTTTTTTTTTGTTTTGTTTCTTGTGCCTTAGCTTTTGGCTGTTGCGTATTAGCCATAAGATTTATGAAGCATCTGAACTGAACTCCCAAGTTGAACATCTTAACTAAGCGTTATTTTATAAATGCTTTTTTCCAAAGCATAAAACTTTTTACTTTTAATGGGCATAAAGCGTCACAGTTGACCAGCATATACAACAGGAGTATGAATATCAATATGAATATATGTAGATACACTGAGAGAAAATAGTGGCAGAGTGTAGAACAATGCTGAAGTCTTGCACTAGATTTTAAAATACTTTTTTAATCCATATAGAGAGCATAAAGATACTAAAACAATACCTTTAAATAGAAGCTAATGTTGTATTTTAAAACAATAGGGTATTACGTACTTAGAGGCTACCCATTTGCTTAATGTGTAGAGACTCTTTTATAACTATAGATTTATTTTCAAATGTTAAACTTATGCAGCCCTAAAACCCATCTTCTAAATTAAGATATTTTTGGTACAATTTGACTTTGGTACAATTTTTTTTTTATATTTTTCAAATCTTACCGAAAATAACTAAGTAACCGTTTTAATGCAAATAATCTTTTTTATAAAAAATTCATAATAATAATAAATTTAAAACAAAAAATGGTTCAAAGTATTTATCCCTCACGTAATCTGAAGACTTCCTTTTGTCAAACACTGTCGTTGACTGTCGTTTTAAGTATTTACTTTGTAGTTCATCAGTCTCAGTTTAAATCAATCTGTAGTCATTTTTCGAAAATGGTACCGAAACAGGGAAATAACCGTTTAAATGCAAATAATCGTTTTAATGCAATCATATGAAAACCAAAGTTTTTAATAGAAAACAGTTTTGGGCTTCACTGAAAGGTTATTCAGAAACTGAAGAATATATACCTCTAAGCCAATGCGTGGCATTAATACCTCATCTTAATGGAAGTTTCTGTATTGTCATATTTTCAGTGTCGTTTTTTGCATATCTATTGCATATCGAAACGAAGCAAACTTATGCAAATAATTATTAATTTATAAAATAAATAAATAACTTTTAACTTTATCGAAATCAAGCAAATAACCGTTTAAAAGCAAATAATCGTTTTTGTTGCAAACATATGCGAATCAACGTTTTTTTAATTGAAAACTTTAATTCGGAAACTGAAATGTATATTCCCTTAAACTATTGCGTAGCTTTTATACGTATCTTCTCTACAAAGATATTTTATATTATGCATAAAGATAGTTTTATAATTTTATTCTCATTTTAGAGACGCTTTAATATCCAGCAATTTTTCGGCAAATCTTGCGAAACTAAGTAAATAAGCGTTTAAAAAAAAAATTCGTTTTATGCAAACTAACGCCAGTAAAAATTTTTCCGTAAATAGGATTGACGTTTACATAAGTGCTATTAAAATACTAAATACATATTCCTTCAAACTGTAACGTAGCCCTAATACCTATCTTTTTAATATAAATAGGACATCTTTTATGCATTCCGATTCACTTTATATACTTAGCAGTTCTTTCTATACTTGATGGCAAAGTTAAGGTTATATAAAGTGATATTAATAATCTTGAAATATTACTTGTAACGATGTAATACATAAAACCTGAAAGACGATAGGCTTAAAGGCGGATTACACTACCATATAATATAATAAAAAATAATAAAAGTATAATAGTTTTTTGACAATCTTATCCAAATTAAGGCAATAACCGTTTTTATGCAAATCATTTCACTAACATACTACAATTAACTTGTGCAAATTATAGTTTTTTATATAATAAATGTTTCTTAGCTTTTTTTGTAGAAACAAACGTTTTTATTGAAAATAATCGTTTTATATGCAAAAAAAATATTTTTTCTAATTTTGTGCAAAAACTCGAGATACATAAGTAAAACTTTCTTTTTTGATAAAAACTTAAAAAAAAAAATTCGTAAAAATTTAACTTTTTGAATTGAATAGTAAAGTACAATATATTAAAAAAACGAAAAGCAAACTGCTTTAAAAAAATTTCTATGGTCCTTAAGTGGTATTATATTAACATGTGCAAATCATAGTGTTTTACATAATAAAACTTTCTTAGCTTTTTTTGCAGAAACAAACGTTTTTATTGAAAATAATCGGTTTATATGGAAACAACAAATTTTTTGTAATTGTGTGCACAAGCTCGATATTTATGTAAAAACTTTCTTTTGTTATAAAAATTTAAAAAAAAAAAATCAGTAAAAAAATTTAACTTTTTGAATCGTATGTATAACAAAGTATAACATTAAAAAAGCAAACTGCTTTAAAAAAAATTTGCTAAAGTCTTTAAGTGGTATTAAATAAAATAATTTATTCTTCTTTTCACTTGTTCCAATCATAACCATACGCTAAAAGCATTTTAGTCTCTCGCTTTTTTTCTCTCAGTGTAGTTGATATAAACATAGATAAAGTTGGGGCAACAGAAAAAGTTTGTCTGCTTGGCTTGCTAAAAATTTGACATAATATTTTGATAAATTGTTTTCCATTTTTGTCCCAGCAAGTTGAGGGAATACCAATAGCTGTTGTTGCTGCTGTTGTTGTTATTCTTTTTGTTGGTTAGTTGAAATTTATGGCAAAATGTTGTTGGGTGCAGCATCAAAATCCAATTGCGCAAAGGCTTTAAGCCAATGTTCAATACAATAAATCGGCTTTAAGTCTGCTGGCTAATTAGCTCTTGAAATCATTGGATTGGTCATTAAATTTGCCAATACAGCATTGAGTACGAGTAGCAGCCATTGCAGATTCCGATCTGTACGTGACGTTAATCAAGTAATACGGAGTAAGGCAAGGTACTACATACATACATATATATGTGCTTGATTATATAATGAAAAATGCTGCAGCACTCGTCATGTAATTCAATAACAATGAAAACTGCATTAACGGCTATAATTACAAATGAGCAGCAACAACACAACACAACAAAAACAACAACAATGATAGTAATAAGTTCTTCATAGCAAATTTTATGCAACATGAAATATTAATTAAAAATTACGCATACGTCACGTTGGTGCCATGCACATACTTACCATCAAAGGAATCGATAAAGCCAAAATTGTGAGAGAATGTGGGCGGATTGGCGCGCAAAAATGGATAGCCTGAACCCGTATCAATCACGCCCTTAAAGTCACGGAAATCCGGCTCAGCTGACTGACGTCGTGGCACTGCAATTACCTCGGCATCATCCTGTGGATTGCGTGCTGCAAAAAAAAAAAGAAAGATATAATAATTACAAGCATATTCATAATTAAAAGCCCCTGCTTAATGAGTGCTTCTGTGTGTGTATGCGTGTTAAAAATTAGTAGCGCGAAAATTGCACAAAAACGCAAATCAGCCAAAAAAAAAACCAACCACAAAGAAGTTGGCAAAGAAAAACCGCTGACGCTTGATTTTGCACTCACTCTCAACGAGTCCTGACCTTAGCTTTTCATTTAGCAGCATCATTAACGCTTATTAAAATTTTCATTTTGCATAATTTTCATTTTGTAAAATCAAATGTGTACTTTGCCCTTTGGCTTTTGCCCTTTTTTAATATAGCTTGTCTTTGACTTTGTGTCTGCAAAAGGTCAAATATTTTGGCGCCATTTGAATTACAGTTCCACTTTAAGTTCAAATTGGAACAGATCTAAAAAATTCCGCGGGTTTTCAAATTTCGTAAGCAAAGACTGCATAGTATAAGCACTACAGTGCGCTTTAGGAAGCTCAGTTACTGCTGAGGCTATCCAAACCCCCAGTACCTGCCCCCGTATCAGCCCCTGGACATAGGCATAGATAAATGTGTGCAGTGACATGTTGTACTTCATAAATCTAAGTCATAAAGGAGTGACATAAGCTACAAAATCAACAACAACATGGATGACACTGATTCATTGGACCCAAAACAACGACAACAACACGGCTTACAACAAGTGGCAGTTCCAGTTTCAAAAAGGAAAACAAGTGCTAAGAATTACTCCAAGGAAACTTGTGACTTGAAAATGCGCTTTAATCAATCCTAAACTGAGATGCTCCTATGCTCCGACTAGGAGCGATATCTTCTATTCATACATAATATCATGGAAATACAAAAAAAAATATCTGAGATGTGCTTAATATAGAGAAATTTTTTTAAATTAGAAAAAGTTTCATCGAAGTTGTCGAACTTTATTTTGAGTAACTCCTTAAAACAAATTCATCCAAAATTCTGAAACACATGAATTTCGATTTGCTACACAGAATATTTGCGAACTATGTCATCAAGAGCTTGAAGTGATTATTAGTGTTTGATGTGAATAATAATCGGCTAAGTATGCAACCATACTTATTTTTTAAGATTTTTATTTTTTTTTAACGACTTCCCTTCTGACGCCATGAGCAAAAATATTGGTCTAAAATCTTAAGTGATCTTGGTCTGTTGAGCAAAACTCAAAAAGTTGACAGCAAAAAATCTGAAAATAAGAATTTCGATGTCGGCAAAGTTGCCAAATTTTTGGAAAAATGTTGAGAAAGTTTTTTACAAGCTTTGTGAATTTGGAAATGATAGCACGCATAATAAATATTTGCCCAAGAATTTGTATCGATCTAGCTTGCTTATACCGCTGATATAAGGCAACGTTGCGTATACGTAATTTTTTGTTTTAAGAACCATGCTGTCTTCATTTTGAAATTGCGGTAACAGAATAGTGATCAGCAACTCTAAAAACCTCTATATACCAGTTTTTATAACAATCAGAAATAAATTTAAAACTTGGTCCGCCATTTTGGATACGCCATTTTGAATTTTGAAAGCCTGGTAGCAGATTCTTAATAAGCGACTCCAAAAACGCTTCTCTACATAATTTTGTCTCAATCAAAGAAAAAGGTCAAACTTGGATCCGCTATTTTGGATCCGCCATTTTGGATCCGCCATTTTGGATCCGCCATATGGGCTCCACCATTTTCGATCCTACTATACAAATTTTAATCACAATCAACAAACATTTTTTAAGCTTGGTTCGCCATTTTGCATGACTTATCCGTGAATTGAATTTAAAAATCGGTCAACAAGAAGAGTGGGATCAGCAAGCCAAGAAACTATGCTGCAATGAAGATTTTTGTAATGTAAAGAGTTAAAAAAGTATAAATCAAATAAAGATATTCGCTCATGAATGAATTTTTTCCAAAAATTTGGCGCAATGTGGTGTGGTACACTGAAAAATCAGCCTAATAAGTTTCCTTTTAATATTTTGCATTAGTTGGATTTAATTGATATGACGACAATCTCTGAGACCTAAATGTCGTGCCTTTGCAAATAGAATGAAAGATTAAAGAAGTTTCAATTTAAAAAATCTTAAGTACTTAAAATTTTCAGTACCAATAAAAGGATTCATATTAAGGGGCCTAGTTCAAGAAAATTGGGTGAAGCTTTTGCCAAATAAGCGATAACCCAAAAAATCTTCAGGTGTAAGGCTGATTTAAAAATATAAGTGCAGTTTTTTTAAAAAGTGTAATACCCGCTGAGTCAATCCGGCTTGCAATAGTTCCAAGAACAGATGAACTAGAAACCTCTATTCCCTATTTTACATGTTTTATTTTCCCCAAGTTCCTCTTATATACTTTTTCTTAGAACGAAGAAGTAAATGCACATTTTTAATTTCATGTAACTATGTTTCTTATATTTAGTTTCGGTCCCTCCTTTATATCCCTTTTCGTTCATCAAGTTCCCCTTAATTTTTTTTTTTCTAAGAGTGAAGAATTTGTCTTTTAAAGCAAATGAAGAGTTTCAGTCAGGTGTGGATCCAGGATTTGGTCTTGGGTGGTTTTTAACTTCGAAGAGTATATACACATATCAGAGCTCGCAAAAAACTGACAAAACATTTTTCCAACTGTTGGTGGGGGGGGTCCGTACACGAAACCCCTCTGTACCCGCCACTGGTTTCAGTATTTATTTATATTGGATTTATTGCAACAATTTTAGCTAGTTGTAAATATCGATGAAATGTACAAAAAAGGGATGTAGTAAATAAAGTTATCGTTATCGTCGTATGACCGTCAAGGTGACCAGCTCCCAAAAAAAAAAAAACTATTTTATACGATTTTTTAAATACTCCAAAAATTATCACCCAACAAAATTATTTGTTTTTACATAAAAACTTGCAGCAAGCTGCCGCATTTTAGTACAACTTACACAAGGTGCCATAACTAAGTAGGGTATCAAGTACGAAAAAAAAGACCCCTGAAAAACAAACTAACGATGTTAAGTAAAACAAAAAAAAAAATTCCAACAAAGTCAAGTCAAGTTGACGCCAAATGAATGTGAATGTGAATACTTGGGCATAAAATGCGTGCACGCATATATAAACGTGACCGTTTCCCCTGGGGACTGACAAAATAAATGCACTTTTTGTAGGTCCACAATGGAGCGCTGGGTGGATGCCTCTGGGGCAAGCTGTTTGCTTTTTTTAAGCCGATTTATGAGAAAATATATACATATACACGGCACATACAATATGTTTGGTTAAAACAGAAAGTAAAATGTAGTATGGGTTGTCTGTAGTATGTAGTATATAGTATGTTGTACTAGTAGAAGTAGTTACCCCTCGTGGCTGGCGTACAAATGTGCGACAATCAAACATAAAGCGTAGCAATCCAAGCAAATGAAAGAGTATAGTAGAGCGGAATAAAGGGGTGACCAAGTGAATGTCATTTACAAGTGCAAATATTTACCCTCAGTGCACCATGCGAAAGTGGGCTACAAATGGCAAATACACAAAGATACATATAGATACTTTATACAGATGTATTTATGGGTAATTCTTTTACAAATCGATCGATTACATTTATAAAAATTCAAGGGTCATCGAGTGAACCTTCCTAAAAAAGTGTTTTTAGGGTAATTTGGGGTTGAGAAACACAAAAATGGCAACCTTTTTTTTTCTTAAGCACCGTTTTCGAGATATTTTCGAAAAACTTGTTTTTGGACACTTTTTTCAGTTATACCCCAATATCTCGTGATGTGTTTGTATCGACATGAAAGACTATTAGAACGAAAGGTATTGATGTGCTCTTTCCAGTGATATATAATATGTACATATTAAGTAAAAATTAACAAAGTTACAGGCAACCAAATTCGAAAAAAAGTGTAATTTTTGACCATTTTTCAAAATTAAAAATTGTCGGTTTGCTTTTTATTAACGAAAAAAATTTATAAAAATTATGTTAAGCTTTAAGCTGAATGAAACTTCTTTTACGAACATTTCGAGTCTAAGATCTTTAAAATCGGGTAAGAACTGTAGATGCTATGGAACCATGCAAAAGTGTTATAAGCAAAAAAAATTTAATTTTTAATTTTATAATATAAAATTTTAATATTATTACTGCCATTTTTGTAAAATAAAATTTGTTGATTTTCCTTACGACAGGTTCAAAAAAAAAAAATTTATTTTTTTAATTTAAATTAAATTTAAAATTTTTTTGTTTTGTAAAAAATTTCATTTTTTTCATTTCTAATTTAATTGTGACTACAAAAAAATTTTTTTTTTTATTATATTTTTTTTAATATTTTATTAGAAATTTGTCAAGGCTCAGCGCAGATTGTCTTTGTTAAGTATTCGACATGCTCAAGTTCATGTGCTGTCATCGTTTGCAAAATATTAATTAAATATTTTTTTGTTATTTAACAATGGATCTAGGTTTTAAAAATTCTATTACGAAAATTAATTAAAATTTTTTCAGCATTTTAAATACAAATTTTTTACGTGGTATTTATTTGAAATTTTCGAAAATTGGACCAAGGTTTTTGAATTTACTTTTCTTGACTACACAACGACAATACACCTAAATTTTTAATTCATAACTTTAAAAAATATTCCTGTGTCAGCTGAAAAGATTTTTACATCTAACTCTGTAATTTTTAATGGCTAGCTTTAAGCAAAACTTACATATATTATATAAATAACGCAAATTGTTAAACTTAACTTAACTTAAATTTTGGAAAAATTATTACTATTTATTTATATATATTTTAAATATTTTATTAAATTTATATTTATTTGAAGACAGGAGTACTAAACGTGCAACTTGGTAAAAATTAAAAAAAAAAAAATATTTTTTTTAATACTTTTAATAATACTTTTTTAATACTTTTTTTAAAAAATGCTGTGCTATTTGTTAGCTAAAGAAATGTTTAAATAGTTATTTAAGCTGCGGCCCGATTGTAAAATATTAATTATATATTATTATACAAGTATGCACTTATTTTTATAACAAAACAGATGTCTATGACTGGCAGATCAGCCTCTGCCACTGCTTGTAAATGGTTACATTGGAAAAACCTGGCAGTGCCTTCTTAGACAGTCCAAGAAGCGATGTGTAAAACTTTGGGAGGTCAAATACATAAATTTAAAAATTCTAGGCGCCATAGCTACAGATCTGGCTGCACGGACAAGTGACTAACCCGCTCTAACTTTGACCTAGCAGAAAAAACAAATTAAAAATTCTATACTCAAAATTTTTGCTCAATTTCTAAAAGTACGACCCATATGCTAAAACAACGCATTGCAAAAAGAGATCAAAAGGCCAACGAATGGCATATAATATTTCATGGTTTTATGTTGCATACCTTGAGGGGTTGCTGCTGCTGCTGTTGCACACGATTTGGGGTCGTGGCATGCATGCATACATATATGTATAAAGTAGATATACATACATGTATTTAAATGAAAATGCTTGCATTTGTAAGCATGTATATGTTTAAGTAAATTCAGTTGCTGCCAAAAGGTGTTGAGCCAGCACAGCCCCCGGGGTCAGGTTATTAATCATACGCCATGGTTACCGCCCCTAAAAGCTCGCCATTTTGTTAGTTAATGAATACATCTAACTACTACATGGCACCGGGCATATTCATTAATTTTCCAATAATTAAGCTTACATACAGAAGAACATGGCACACGGCCTGATCCCGGGCCCAGGATTCTAGGCACACCATTGTTCCGGCATGTGAATTATGAAATTAATAAAAGCATTTGCCAGTTCAGTAAGAGCTGAGAACAGCCCAACCATTTTAACCATTTTGCACCGCTGCGCTTTTGTTCTAAACACAAAACGCAACTCAAGGTACATACAAACATGCCAGTATATATATATGTATAGTATGTATATATACTACACATATAATTTGTTGCTAATTATGTAAGCAGAATTCACAGCTGGCCGGGTTAAGGGCGTAACAGTTTCCAACATCAGGGCTATATTTTTATTTCTTCCCTTTTTTTGTGGGGCGTTGTTTGGGCTTTGGTTTAAATATACTTTATTGTGAGTACTGTACGCTTTTAAAGGGGTTTGAATGCATACAAAAATATTAGAAATCAGTAAAATAGAAGTCATGTTCAACACAATCATCTGCCGATCATAAAGCTTGATAATTTGAACAAATTGAAAATTAAATAAATAAAAATAATTATTTGCCTAATATATTAATATTAAATATATATATATTTTTAAAAACCAATTAAAGATAAGATGTCTTAAGCTTAATTAAATAAATAGTATTAAAAAAAAATTTCTAAAAATCTTTCAAAACCTATTTTTTTAAATGAGAATATATTTTAGGTATCTACCATCCATAGATATAAGTATAACTTAAACTTTGTTAAATATTTTGCATTTACATATTAGAGCACTTAAACTTCATTGCCACCCAAGAAATCTCTTGGTATTTTCACTTTATTTGGTCCTTTTTTCGTTTGTGGTTCCTTATTGTTTTGTTAGCCATCATTTTGGCTCCATTTTATAGCGCTAATTGCCAGTCTGGCTGGAATACGACGTTGGCTACGTCAATTAATTAACATAATTGTACAATTTTGCATAAATTAATGTGGTATGCTTTTTGAACTTGGCTGGCTCCACTGCTTGCCACTGCTTGTTGCTTAATAAAATGCGTTCTGCGGTTTCCTTTTTTGTCCATTCAAAGAAGATGACTTGAAATTGCACAAAGACAAACCTAAATGATATTTACATTTTCCGATTTATTTTCATAATCTGCACAAATATTGTACAAAAAGATTGCACAAAATGAAATCAAACATATGACAGTAACTAAGCAGCAAATTTATAAGCACAAATTACACACAAAGCCAAAGCAGTGCACTGAAAGAAACTCTGAGTGAGAGTTTTAAGGTAAAGAAACTACAAGCTATAAAGTTGAAAATTGGATATGACAAAATCTTTAAGGAAATTTAATTTGAATACAATTTAAAAGTTCACTCACTCAAAAAAAATCAAAAGCTAAATGTCAATGTGTATTAAGGCTATCTTTAACGACGATAAGAGGTTTCAGATTGTTATAAATCATAACAATCGCATCATCATATATCAAAGACATTTTTGAAGTAAAAAAATTATCCGTAACTCTGAAGGTAAAATCTAAAATATAAAAAAGTTTTTTTCGTCCATCATTTTCTTTTTTTCCTGCTCCCTCTCGCGAACAATTTTCAAACTTGGTGCGATTATTACCAAAGTAGAGCAAAAAGTTACTGAAGATGAGCAATTCAAAAAAAGCATATAAAAAGAAGAACGATAAAAAATTCAAATTAAATAATAATCCCAAAATGGGATTTTTTTTTTATATGAAGTTTTGTCATTCCGTGCGAAATTTTTCGAACTGCGTATTGGCCTTAAAGAGAAAAAAAAACGAAGAATGGAAGCATACACCGGGACCGAATAAAGAATGTGAGGAGGTGGTTGGCGAACAAAGCGAGCAGGGAGCGTAGACCCTTAATTTAATTTAATAAGAAACTACGCAGTTTTTTTTTAAAGGAGATTTTAATATTATTAAATGCGAATAAAAAAAATACTTGTAGCTTCCGACATGAATGAAGAATGTGATGAGGTGGTTGACGAACAAAGCGAGCAGGGAGCGTAGACCCTTAGTTTATTTTAATAAGAACAAAGTAGTTTTTTGGAAAAGAGATTTTAATATTATTAAATGCAATTACAAAAATACTCATATATGCAAAAATACATGGAATGCCTTGACTGTCACCCCAGCAAGAAAGGGGCACTGAAAAGTTGCCAGCCAGAGACCCTGCCTGCGATAATCCTCTTAAAAATAATGCATAATTGTATTATGTATGTACTATACTATGTATTTGGAAGGTAGAAGAAAACTAGTTAATAAAATTATATATAATAATAAAGCGATTATGCTTATAAAATACAAAAAGAAACGACAATAAATTTGGTTTTTATTAACTTCAAATTTTCTCGCATATGGGCATTTCCAGGATTGCAGTACGCGACATTCGTAAGCCTTTAAAGTGCAAAAAAGTAAAGAAAAAATAAATTTTTTTTTTTCTCTAGTTTATTTTTTGATACTCTTTTTGTAGATGTATATGTAGTGTATAGGTAGGATCTGTTAATTTATCGTTTCCAATATATTGCCAATAAACCTGCGTTTTAGTACGCGACAAAAATAGAAGTCGTTTTGCGACTGCATCCACAAAAATGTAAAAATCTTCGAAATAATACAAAATATTTAAAAGCAATTAATTTTTTTAACTAATGTGAAATATTGTAGCTTTCTTTTACACTTTATTTTGTTAAAACGTATATACTAGTTTTTTTTTTTATAAGCTTAAGTCTGATTAAGTACGTGACCATTCAGTACGCGACATATTTTTCCACCTCTTTAGTTTTATGAATTTCATCAAGCAATTTTTAAAAATTCTTGTATTTAATTAATAATAATAAGAAAATATAAATGTTTATGTGTACAAAAAGTGATAATTTAAGAGAAGTGTGAAACGAAAAAAGTAAATGAGAAATCTTAACAAAATAGACTGAAAATCACTAAAAAAGTAGTAAAAACAAGAAAAACCTAAATATCTTCAGTTTTGAGGCCAATTATTTATGCAAATAAATAAGAAAAGCTGTATGATGTCCGGTAACCTCTTCTTTGGAAACTTTACTTGTCTTCCTTTCTTTTCTCTTTTGAATTAAGGGGAAAAAATAACTTTGTTTGGAGCTTATTTGATCAGAAGAAGTAAAGCGATAAAATTATTTGTAAATTTTTAATAGTTGACAAACTTTAAGAAAATGTTCTAAAAAATTTTTAAATAATAACATAAATATGTTTGGATGAAACTTACAAAATAAATAAATTTTTTTAACATTGTTCCAGCAGCTCGATTTGATTCTTATTATAGGGTGGGCCATCTGTTGACTTGGTTTTTAATTGCATTTTATTCGTATATTTTTCAACAAAATTGTGTATGTTCCGAATTATGAGTGTTTAACAACCAAACTAACAAATTTTTAAAAGTTGACAAACATTAAGAAAATGTTCTAAAAATTTGTTTATAATAGCATAAATATGTTTGCATAAAACTTACAAAATAAATCAAATTTTTTCCATCATATAAACATGAAGTATGTATTCTAATAAATCTTATAAAAATGTATTATAATTTTGGACATATCCAGGCAAAAAAAATTTTTTAAATTTAAAAAAAAAAAATTCTAAAATTTCTGCTATATTTTTTTTAACATTGTTCGCCCGACTCGATTTGATTCATATTAACAACAAATAAACAACGTATAAAAAATGTGTTTAGTAAAAAATTGTGGTTGATTTATTTAAGGAACATTCTTAAAAAAAAAATATGAAAATTAATTTTTTTTAAAGAGCTCTATTGTCAACTTAGATTAAAAAATTGGTTCAAAAATATTCAGTAGTTTAGTCACAATTAAATAAAAACGAAAAACACGTTAAGTTTAAAAACTGAAATTTTGCGAAAAATTATTGTTTTGACCTATGAATCGAACTGCATCATTACTTTTCAAAAATCGCTTTTCCAGTACCTTATCCAGCTAGACCCTTTAGTTCCAATCGAATTTTTAGGCGTTTTTCCACACGGAATCAGCTGCTACCAAATATTCAAATTATACTCACACACTAGTAGCACTCTCATGCCCATCAGGGAAACCTTTGATGAGCATTAGTTAACCAACTTCGTTTCAACATAATTAAGCTTCCCAATTTTCAATAAAATACTCCAAAAACGAGTATTCCCAAAAATTTTGGTCAGTGCAGAAATCCAATACAACTTTCTATCAATATCACGCATACAAATAGTACAAGAGTGCACACAAAATAAGCAAATAAATATGGAACGGATAATTACAAACTGGCATGGTTATCTATCTTTGTGTGCCCCATTTCGTATGGTTAAGTTTTTGGGGAAATTGATGAAATATGAAAATCAAAAGCAAAAACAAAAACAACTCAAACGTACTTTTCATGTATTTTGGCTTAATGTTTGTGTGTGTGTATCTGTGTTTGCATGCTCGAAATTGTAATTAAAATGGTATGCACAAATACACACACATACAGACGCTCGCACATATAGGGCCACATGCAAACACAGTCAGTCAGAAAAGTATAGTCTGCTTTTGGGGGCAAGCCGAATTTATATTGTGCATGCCTAACATTTTTGAGTGGTTGTTCTAGTTGTTGGTGTTGTTGGGTGGTGCTGTTGTTGTTGTTGTTGTTGTTGCTTCTACTGCTATTGGCCAAAATATGCAATATGGCTTTTGAATGCTCAACGCGCGTTACGGGTTTCCAATTCGTTTTTCATTGATGCATGCGTTTTCAATTACTTTGCGGCCAATACACGGTCGCCGGCATTATTGCTAAAAATTTTATGAAATATTCACTCATAACTTCCCCCTCAAAAATACAAAGCACATACGCACATACGTATGCACACACTTGTAATTTGAATGAATCTATCTATTATACAAGCCATGTCAAAGTTTCATATTCCAACTAACTAGCTATACATTGAGAGAAAAAATGTATACTTATAAAAAAAACTAATTAAGAAATTTCAAAGCAAAAAGAGAGTTTCTTTGATAAAATAATGAGATTTGAGATCTTGCAAAGCTCACTGACATCTTGCCCATGCCAAAAAGTAATGAAGTCCTTAAGACTCTAGCTCTTAACTTGTAAGTAAACACTACCGGCCAAAAGTTTGCGAATAGCTAAACAATTAATACGGAATTTGTATGCATACATTATAAGTATATGAAATAAGGAAGTTCCTTAAGGAAAAAGGAATGAAAAATTTGTAAAAGCTATGTAAAATATTTTTCTCAGTACAAAGCCAGACAAAAGTTTTCGAACAGTTTAACAATCGATACAAAATTAATGAGCAACCACTATTATAATTTCCACCATAAATATATACCATAAAAAGGATTGGACTAGTAATGCAAAACTAAAACTATTTCAAAATCTATCAAAATTTTACAACAAGCTTAATAGACAAGATGATATATCAAAAGTTATCAAGTTGCTGTCATAATACTCTACTTTAGACCCTAAGGAACTTAATTCGTATGGAATTATTTGGAAAATAAAAAATCAATATCCAAGTTAAAAAAAAAACACATTCTGGATATGGTCAAAGTTACCATTAAAAATTTTTGGAGAGGCCGCCGTAATCCTCTGAAGTAAGCCCAATCTTAGTTATTTTAGATAAACTCAATCTTAAAGTCATATTCTTAATATTGAAAGAGATTAAGAAAGTATAGCATAACTATAGTGAGTATAAGTGGAATGAGCTGTTCTCGATATATAAAGAATCCTCTAATATAATCTCAATCTAAACCAAACTAACCAGAGTCGATGTTGAAAAACAGGATTAAAAAAAAAAACTGTATTATGTTGATAAATGCGTGGAAGATGTTAAGAACATCGCTTCCTAAAACAATTACAATCATCGTCATAATCCTTTGGATTAACCCAATTGAACATATTTAGGACGAACTTAATCGTCTAACAGAAAGCATTTCAAGCTTCCAAAAAAACACCCTAGATTATATTAAAACTGGCTTGGAGGTAGCTTTAAACACCGGTTTTTGAAAACGTATCAAAAGAATGCCACGAATCGTTGTATCACTTATGAATACGAGGGTGGTTCGATAAGTACTTAGCCTACAAAAGAAAAACGAAAATTTTGGAAAAATTTTATTTTTCAATAGTCTCCATTTATTTCGACACACTTAACCCAGCTATGTTCAAACTTCTTAACCCGTCTGAAAAATACCTTTTCTTGCGGTCTGTAAAGAAGGCCTCCGTGACGGCGTTGACTCAAATTTCTGCCCGGCGATTGACTTTTTCAAGTTTGGAAACAAAAAGAAGTCGCACGGCGCCAAATCTGGAGAATGTGGTGGATGGGGCAGCATTTCGTAGCCCAATTCGACCAACTCAAAACAAAACTACGAGTCCGATTCGGCTGATATTTCGACAGTAGCCGTCTACGAGAACTACACGATAGTAATTTCTCTTACGATAGTAGCGCCATCGGGCTGTGAGGCTAAGTACCTATCGGACCACCCTCGTAAGTTTACGTATGTTCAGATATCATTATAAAATCAGGTTATCTGTGAATCTTCCAAAAATTAAACTATATAATAATAGCACGAGCAATCTTTAGAATAATTAACTAAACAATATGTTCGAAAGTTTATGATCGATTTTCTTAAATTTAATAAATATTTATTTAGTGTTAACAAACTTTTGACCGGCAGTATAGCTAAGATCTTCGTTTAACAGTAGATATCTAAATATATCTATTCGGTAGTTTATGCTGGTTTTCTTGTTTTTAATAAATATTTATTTAGTGTAAACAGACTTTTGACCGGTAGGGTAGTTAAGATCTTGGTTCAATAATTAAATTTTATCATACCAACAACCTCGTAAGAAGTCAATTACAGTTGAAGGATTCTAAGTATTCCAAGTAAGTCAAATTTTAATATAACTTATACGTATAAAAAATTTGATTATAAGAAATCCTAGAAGCCGCATTATGCCAATTGCAGATGAGTCATACTTATTATAGGGTGGGCTTTCTGTTGGTTTGTCTCTTAATTGCATTTTATTCGTATATTTTCCAACAAAATTGTGTATGTTCCAAATTATGAGTGTTTAACAACCAAACCAACAGATGGTCGACCCTATATAATTTATTTTAAAAATACAAAAAATTTGATTGGTCGCTATTTTAAGCATGTTTTATGCAATAGTTTAAAAAATATCCCATATGATATTTTTATAGCATATCTTTACAACTTACACAAATAGATTCGGAAGTTTTTAAGATTTGAGAAATAATTATTCAGAGTAAGTAAACATTTGACCAACACTGTAGCATATTTTGCTTAAGTTTTCGCTTGAAGATAGAATACGCTTAAGCTGAATAAAATAAAAAAAAATTTCTTTTGTATACATTCAAACTATTAAGTTTGAAGTATTAACTTGTAATTTGATTCAAACACATTTTATCAAAGATATTTTTTAAATTCGATAGCATACAATATAATAAATATACTTATATAAGATACACTGCTTTTTTCGCAGTGTACGTCACTGTCTGCCTAACTATCCCTGTCCCTGTTTGTGCATGTGTGTAAAGGCAATTCATTTCAATTCAATTGAAATTTTCATCAAAATCAATTCACAAATAAAATGATTTGTGCAGTTGCAGTTTGCCTCAACTTGCAACATTTATTACCAAAATCACTTTTTCCTTTTTGGCCACAACGAAACTTTTCTAATTAATATAACATAAATTTTTGCAATATTAAAAAAGTATCTCTCGAACAAACCACAAAATGTAAATAGTTGTTCAACTTTTTTACTTTTACCGCGAGCAAAATATGCTCATTAAATTTTAAGCCTTCGAGTTTGCACTCGCGTTCGGAATGGCCTCCTTTCATTCCTCCAAACCATCCATCTATCTATCAATTATTTTACCATTTTGTTCAGCAAATCAATTAAACTTTTGAAATTGTCGGGGATGGGTTTTTTTTTCCTTGTGCACTTTTTGCAGCTACTGTAGTAGCAAGAGGCGTTTTGCTTTTTAGTTTGTAGCGATTAATGAATTTTTAATAGCCGCACTTAGGTTAATGTAAAAAGTTCAGTACACGGACATTGCGATAGACTGACGTAAGCAGGCTATAAACATAAAGTAGAGAGAGCAAAAGCGGAGCGAGCATAAAAGAAGTTGGGAGTAGCTACAAATCAGCTGCTTAAGAAGTCTTTAGATTTTTCTAAAAAAAATAAACTATGTTATGGGAGCATGCTTTAAGTGTGTTGGATAATGTTGGGTGTAACGAATTTGTCTCTGATTAATGAATGTGAGAACAGCTCTTAACCTTCGATCCATCTACTCCTCTGGAACAAATAGCTTTTTTTAACTAAGTGAATTAATAAATAATTAAACGAACATTGGTTTGTCCAAGTTTTAATATCAAGCCAGGTTAAGGTGTTCACTAGCAACATGGAATACAATGTTTGGTTGCTTTGTTGTTGCAAGTTGCGCCTACTTATTGTGGCATAGTTATCAGATATGTCACTGCCAATTAACTGTTGGACAAATCAGAAGCTCATAGACACAACTACATATCCACTAAGTAGTGGAAGTAACCAAGCTGCAGCCTCTAATGGGCACCACAACGCAGCATTCACATCCGGCTATATATACACACGCAGATACTCACATAGATACACTTACACATTCACAGACAAGGGCTACATGAGTTGTTGCCGTTTGTCGCTCTGCCCTCGACGCGTGACATTAATCAAGCTCCACATTGCGTTGCCAATGCTGCAGCTGTTGCTGTTGCTGCCATCGTCTCTACCTCTGCCGAGGGGTGGCCGAAAAATCATTGTTGACATTTGTAATTAGAATTGATAGCAAGCCGACATAGGCAGACAGTAGAGAAAGAGTGCGAGGAGAGCCAAAGTGGTCTGTCCAGCGGTCGCTGCAGCCTAGGTCATAAACGTTTTGGGGGATGGAGGCATAGGAAAGGCTTGAGTGTGTGTGTAAGTATAGCAAGGTTGGATCTAGGGGTAGGCATCGTTAAACTAATTTCGTTTTCGTTTGTGCACCTAACCAAACCTCGTACACTCACATACCTGCTCTCATACAAAGTCATAGAATCCTGCCCATGATACGTGCACTCAAAATCAGACGAGGGCTTGGCAGACAGCTGAACCAAGCCAATGCCGGTATCTGTCCCCTAAACGCCAAGCGACTGTGCCGCAGTGGCACCCCAACCCCACCTGCTGTCTATCATTTGTTAAAACTTTTTTTTTTGCCAAATAAACAAAAAAAAAAAATGGGTATGTAGAGACGGGTGTAACCGATGTCCATAAACAATTTACTCTTTGCCGAAACCGAAAGTATGATACCCTATTTTAAGAAAAAATAGTGTTCCGTGAATCAGCTCGTTGGAAGCAGTATCCCAAAGAGATCCCTTGATAGGAATAAACAAACACATATGACGGACAAGCCTCTCGTTTAGTTATGCTCAGCAACTTATTACAAACTTCAAAGAGCAGGGCTTACTTCTCTCCTGTAGCCAACGTTCGTGCAAACCCTATATGCCCTACCACTACACGACTAAAGCGTATAAAAAAGTGGCTGCTGCAAAATCTCCAGCTCTAGTCCCTGCGTGCTAACAAAATATCAGCACACATCAATTGAATGGCTTTTCACTGAGCTCAGCCCCGGCACTTTCACTTGAGCTTGTATAGAGAGGGTTTTCCATGGGGTCTGTCAATCTGGCCATTGGCTACGGCTTTGATTTCACTTTCGGCATTGCCAAATGCTGTTGACATTTGCCATTGCCACACAGCTGACAATGCCCCAAAAGTTGTCTCTGGTGCTGTTGATGTGTGTGTGTCCGGGTGTCCACTTTAGGGGGGGCAGATTCAAGTGGAGGCGTATATGGATTGTCTGTGTGTGCGGCGGCATCAAACTAATTTTCCCCTGTTTAGAGTTCTTGAACGTGACACAAGTCTGCACTTGCTGGTCATCTAACTGCTGTCTGCTATCCAATCTCAGCTTGGATAGCTTGGGGTTAGCTGCTCTGGTATCGTATATCCAAGACTTCGACAGGCGAAGAGCCTAGCTCTCTCTCTCTGGTTGGTTTTCAACATGATTTGAAATCATTTTAACCCAAATTTCATGCAATTGAACTTGTCAGTTTGGCAACTCTGCAAATGTTTGTATGTAATTGAAATGCGTGAGTTGTGTTAGCAAAATGGATAATGTTGTTGTATTGGTTGTTGGCTCAGAAAGGGTTCGACAGATTGAGGCCTCAATTAAAGACGTTAAAGGTTGATGTGTTAGGTTTTTTCTAGAAAAAAAAGTTAAGTTAAGTCTAAGTTAGGAACAAGGAACACTGAAATGCCAGCTTAGTTAATTTGCAGAAGTTTTTTTCTAAGACACATTTTCAGCAATTTTCACAAAAATAGATTTGCTACGAAGAGATAGAAGAATTAAAACATGACTCTCTAAGTTAGCTGAGAAAGGATGACAACTGGGTCGAAAAAAAATTCTTAAAGCGGTGGACGAAGTCTAGGCAGGCACTGCTCCGGCTTGGCACGTCAGGAGTTGGGAAGAACTTAAAACAAAAAGAAGCTTGTTTGCGTTACCCTAGTTCCTCTGAGGAAATTAGGATTTATTTTGAAATGCTAACATTTATGAAATCCATTAATTTACAATATAGTATCGTCGAACTTTCCTGCGCTGTTTAAATACTTGATTTGAAAGATAGTTCTTTGATCTTTTTTTTTTTTGAGATCTTCAACTTTGGTTGACCTAGCACCAGAAAAATAACAAAGAGGTGAACGAAATTACGAAAAGCTATTCTTTGGCGCCATCTACCGCCCAAAATGTCAACTTCTGAGTATAATTGCAGTTAAAAAAAATATTGATTAAATATTTTTTGTCTTTGGACTCAAACATTTTTTTTAAAAAGGCAGTCAACGTAAAACAAGGGGAGGTTAAGTTCAAAATATTGCAATTTTTTCCAGGTGAAGCGTTTATTGGGTACATTTTGACAAGGTTTTCTTGGACGTTCACTGCTCTTATGATCTTCTTATAATCAACTGCCGTATAACCAATTTTCTATATAAGCAAACAATATTCGAGGAGAAGTTCGACTTTATAAAGTCTTAGAAGATGCCACTATTCGTAATATTCTCAATAGCGCAATACTTAAGTTGCCTTTTGAACTTTCGATGCATCATTTGAGACTTTCTGGAGAGCTATTTTGAAGTTTCTTCCAGGCGGCAATCAAGCAAGGAATAACGCTGCTAAACACTAGTTACAAGATACTAGCAACCCTACTGAACGACCGCCTTCAAGAAAAAATCGAGTCAACAATACGCGAGGAACAGACAGGTTTCAAACCACACAGGAGCTGCGTAGACCAGGCAACCACACTATGCATAATAACCGAACAAGCTGTGGAGTGGCGCTCACCGCTGTACCTCCTGTTCATCGACTTCAAGAAGACTATCGATTCAGTAGACAGAGCGGCGATATGGCGGGCATTGGCGAGGAGTGCGGGTCAACATCGTATCGATGTATAATGATGCTGACTTGGAGGTACTACACAATGGGAAAATTAGTGCACCTTTCCAAACAAACACTGGTGTCAGGCAAAGATGCCCCCCATCACCACTACTACTCAATATACCAGTTGACGAAATTATGAGAGAGATATGCATTTTTAGGCGTGGTATTACGTGGAGTCTCACCCGTCATTTGGAAGGCCTGGACTACGCAGACGACATATGTCTCATCTCTCATAAACTTAGTGATATCCAAGCCAAAGCGAATGAGCTCTAGATCCTTGCCAGCAAACTTGGACTCTCAATAAACGCATCCAGAACCGAAGCGATGCGCCTCAACCACACCAGCCAAGGTAGCATAACCATATGCGGGAATACAATCGACTTTGTCGATAGCTTCTCATACCTTGGTACCACAATATGGGGTGGATGAGGATATAGAGATTCGTCTCAACAAAGCGCGATCAGCATTTGGATGCTTGTTCCGCATATGGAGAAACCAGCAAATAAGCAGAAGAACAAAGCTCCTGTTGCACGGCAGCGAGACGTGGCTGACCCCGCCAAGAATGATGTCGAAACTGCAGTCATTTGTCAACTAGTGCCAAAGGATTATATGCGGAATATTCTGGCCCAAGCGCAGAACTATGGCACTGGAAAGGTGAAGTTCCTATCTGCACTGAGATAAGAACACGCAAGTGGCGTTGGATCGGCCATGCTCTTAGAATACATCGAAACAGCATTGTCAGGATGTGTCTGAAATGGAATCCTCAAGGAAGCGACGAGTGGGAAGACAAAAGGCAACCTGACGACTTGCTGCGACACAGCACTGCCTGTGGAAAGTTCTTGTAGAAGCCCTTAGCTCCCTGGAGCAGCTAAGAGGGAAAAAAAAAATAAATAGGATTTGGTTCTGTCGAGAAGAATGGACTTATTTGGTTTGTACAATAGCTGTTTTTGATATAAATTCGACTGTACTAGTTCTGCCGTACAATATCTTAAAAAGGTTCGGCTCCAAAGCGCAGCCAAATTTCGAAATAACTTTTTTTAATGAAACCGAAGTAGATTCGTCAATTGAGGAAGTTCATGTTGGGAGATCACAGAAATACGAAAATTTCGGTAGCCGATAATAAGTTCTCATTAGGAAATTAATTTATCACTGCCCATAGACAAAGATACTCTTTAAAAAGCTTACTCTCCCTATCTAGCCCCATGGCAATAAATCATGAGGTTAAGCTCAAAAAAAAAATTGCTTTTATTTGTTTGTCGGTTAAATGTTTTGAAAATAAACTAATATAGGGTAGTAGTAGATCTCTCACATGGCTCAATTCTTTTCACATGGGTATATCTGATATACATATAATATATACTTTCACTATGTGCTTTATCTTTTAAATTAATTGAGCACAGAAACAAGCTGTTTTATAATGAAAAAATACCATGATTATCATAAAAATAAATATTCCAAATACATACTTTCGCTGCTCCAATTTAAAACAAAATCTCATTAAGCACACAAATAAATCCAACAATTTCCTGCACTCCCGGCTTCAAAACAAACAAACAAAAAAAATCGCATAAAATTTTATGGCAAACAGAAATTTACGTGCTTCAAAAAATAAAGAAGTATGGCAACTCAGTAGCAAAAAGAAATAAAATTAAATTGAGTTGCCCACAAATAATAAATTTAATTCAATTAATTTTGGGTCGCTGGGTCAGAGCAAGTACACAGGGGTGTTCCTCACGACGGCATCAGGTAAGTCATGTGCCGCCTATATATTTTTCCAACGTAGCTACTCCTCTACGTCACACAGCCCGTCTCTTCGCAGCAACCCACTTGATTTGCATTTTAAAAAGCAGAAATCAAAACAAAACGCGAAACAGCCTAAACAAAAAGTGCCCAAAACAACAAAAACAACAATAATGGACCCCGCCCTGTTGTAAACCCCTGCAACGAGGTACTGTGCCAGGTACCCCTGCCGTTAGGTAGCCCTGTTAGTGCCCCCCTTTTATCCTATTCTCTGACATGTTGCAATTCGCTTGCCAAATGTGACAATCGTGTCACGTACGCAATGTTCTGGAAGATTGAACGTTACGTTTGTCGCGTTAAAATGAGTTTTTTGGTGAATTTGATTTTGATTGTTTGGATTCTTTTTTTTTCGAACACAAACTTTCCGCTCTCCTGCCGCACAACTTGTGTTGTGTGATTTGTGGACTCTGTGTGGCACATACAGCAAATTATTCTCAGCAAAACGAAAATGGTAAAAAGTAAAATTGTTTAATTTTAAGCTTTCTGAATTGTTTGCGCAGTTTTTTGGGGTTTATTGGCAAAGCGGGAGCGAGAGAGTGAAGGAGAGTGAGGGGTCTATTTGATTCTGGACTGGCATATGGCACATCAGAGCCTTCATTATGGTATTCAGTGTGGCACGTGCAAAAACTTTTAAAATTGTCATGCGTACACATTGAAATTGCTATTGGAATTTTGTTTTTGATTTGTGAAAATGTTGTAAGCTCTACGTATATAGTATAAGATGGATAGACTTGCCAAGACATGCAAGTTTGGGGCAAACTATTCTCATTTAGCTTATGTTATAAAGCTCTAATGTTTAAGAGCATTCTTAATTATGCAATCAAAATTGATAAGAGTTGCACGCGTGAGTTAAGCGTGAAGGTGAACGTTGTGTGAGGTAACGCGTGATTGAGAAGTGTGACGTCAAAATGTCGAATGAATGGTTCTAACTCGGAAATAAAAACAACTTGAAGGACATTGCAAAGTTTTTTCAAAGAATTAATAAACATTGACGCGTTTGGAAAACTTATGAGATTTTATAAAGAACACTTCTACCAAATTTCGGTAGGATTTCAAATACATTTATTGCTATTTTAAGGCTCTTTAATGCAAAACTCTTATGAATATTGAGAATCTTAAACAAAAAAATGGCAATAATTATAAATCTCGGATTGAGAAAAGATAAAGAAAAAGTTAATCAGATAGTTTATCAAATAGGATTTTAAGACTTTCAAAAACGGTAAATGACACAATAAAACTGCTTTAGAAATTTAATATATATATTTATTGATTTGATCAAAAGTAGCCTTCTACCAAATTTCGGTATAAATTCAAATTCCATTTCTTGGTATTTTCAGGATGTGTAATTCAAATTGCTTGAGAATTGAGAATTCTAAATAAAAGTAAAAAAAAAAATAAAAAATTTCGATCAAAATGCATAAAAATGATTTTTTTTCAATTTGGATGTATTTGAAAAAGACAATTTTTTTCTACGGAAATTGCGATACATTGTCTTCTATTTTCGAAAGGCTTTCAAAAAAAATATTGACTCATTCAGAAAAATTGAGTCTTTCAAAAAAAATTTCATTGGCATTTTCAAGATGTATAATTCAAATCGCTTATCAACATTAGAATTCTAAATAAAAGTAAAAAAAAAAATTAAGTTTAAATGAAGATGCATATAAATGATTTTTTTCATTTTGGATCATTTGAAGAAGACAATTTTTTTTTCTACGGAAGTTATGCGACACATCGTCTTCTATTTTCGAAAGACTTTCCAAAAAAAAAATATATTAAATCATTCAGAAAAATATTTCAATGTATCACAAAGAAAAATTTTTGCAAATTGATTCTCCAAAAATAGATTTTAAAATCTAAAATACTTAGTTAAGTACGATGCAAACAAAATCTTTAAGCCAGATTGTGGGTTATTAGACTTTTTGGTGGAAAAATGTATCAAAAATTATTTAATCTTTTATTTTCAATATTTTTAAGACCCTTAAAGACTTTTGACGGCAAGTTATTTAAAAAACAACTTTATTTAGTTTTATGATATTTAGCTGTAAACGTTACAGCAACAAATAATTTATTTAAGACTATATCCAAAAGTCTAACAAATAAAAATTTACTTAAAAGCTGCGCCTGTTTTTATAGTCAATTTTGTTACATTATCTTTACACGATGCTTTTAATAATAATTTATATTCACATTAATAGAACACTAATGTGCAACAGCTTGCTTGCGCCATCTAGCGACAAATACTTGCTTGCGCCATCTAGCGGCCACACTAAACTGAAAAATAAAGACCAGCAAAACAATAGCAAAAAACGTTTTTATATAAAAGAGAGTTGAATTTAAATACAAAAATATTCCGTCAATTTTTATACGATGGCTGCCAAAGACTCCATTACGTAATCAGCCCCAAATCTATTAGCTGTCTCTTACTCACTCTCTAGAATTTACCAGAAGCCACAAATGCCTTTGCACAAGGACCTTAGCAGCGCATGCCAATACTATAGATACATTTCGGGGAAGCCAACGGATTGCAGCTACTGCATGCAACTTGCAGGCAATGCAAATTACATAATTGGGGTACCAGAGTTAGGTGGGGGGGATGGAGACTAGTCGGCTTATGATTTATGATTATTAAACAACTTAATGTTAATCAATGTGAGCAATTTATTTGGGTAAGAGTTTTGCTGAGCGACGCTGTATTGTAATAATTGCACAGACACATACGAAAATGCAAATGCATTTTGACATGCAAATCTCACATACATATCTACTACATCCATATGTACAGTGCTATGTGCAAAAACATATACCAATGCAAGAGTGTGTGCAAATTACAGTGTGCAATATTTTTGGTTGACTGCAAAAACCGCAAATTGCTATTAACGAAAATCTAATCATAACCGGAAATTAATTTGACAGAAATCTCATTAAATTTACAGCCGCCACGAGATCCACACATAAAGCCCCCAATGGCGTCAGCTGCAAATGTGGCCTGGTCAGTTCCGAAAGCATTTAAAGCTGCCTGCCTCTCGAACCAAATGAGAACTCCAACTGGAACTAGAGAACAACTGCAACTGAAACTGTAGGGAACACAAACTGAATGACGCGTTCGTTGACATTGTAACTGCTGACTATTTGAATAATGCTTTAGATTTTCATTATAACATATTATACCTACAAATATATCAGCCCTTGTACACTGAGAGAAAAGCGTGTATTTTATGTGTGACGAAGTGAAATGACTGGCAATATGAAATACAATAGCTACAACGAATTTTTTCGTTTTTTTTTTTGCAAGCGCAGCGCCCATCTATAAACATATTGAACGGCAGGGGGCGCTAAAGTGCTGTTCGTAGCTTGTTTTTCAAGGCGCGGGAAGACTTTAAAGCGTTACAACTTGGAAAATACCAGAGATATTTACACGATTAAAAAACCAGTCCTGTGTATTTTTTCGAGATCTACAATTTTTGATACACACCAAAAACAAAAAGGGCAAGGGGGTGGGTAAAAATGAGAAAAATGGCGTTGTTGTAACCTCTACCAGCGAAAATAGGAACTTCTGGATATACCTTCCAAAGCAAATAAAACTCGAAATTCAATTTTAATCATTTTTTGCCTTGAAAGTTTTTTTGTACGACTCATAGAATTCGAAATAAACGGTAAACCCAACCGGGGGGAGGAGGTCAGCATTTTGGTTTGAGACTCTTTGGAAGGTCCTTAATACATTAAGCAAGAGAAATTCCAGTGTGCAATTTTTCCCAGGTCAAAATCTATTTTTACTGTAAGTGTATATATATCAACCCATTTTTCCAACTTTTTTGGGGGGTGGATCCTTCACTACTTAAGAGTATGTTTTTGAAAAACAGGATTTCAGATTTCATTTTTCAATACATGGAAAGAATACAGGAACCATAATAAGAATATTTAGTTAAGATAACAAGTCCAAATGCAGCAAGATCTTTAAATCATCCATAAACAAAATCAAATCAGATAGTCATAAATTGTTGCATTGTTGTATCAAAAAAAAAAAAGAAAAGAATTTTACGATCTAAAAATAAAAGAAAAAACAAAAAAATTTGTATTTAAAAAAAAAAATAAAGATGCAAAAGCTTATTGCAAAAAGTTACGTCTTAAGCCAGTTACGGTTTTAAGCAGTTGTGAATTATACTGATTGTAAAAGTAAATTGAACATATCGCTTAGGTACTCACACTAGCATACTTTTTAAGTCTAATTACACTAGTTTACAGCTAAAACCGATAATGCAGTACAAAAAATGTTCATGGAACTGATTTCGAGATATTTCGAAAAAAACATTTTTCGAAATTAAAAAAACAGTGTCTTTACTTAAAAGCAAATATCTCTGCTAAATTGATTTTGATAATTTTTTTACTTAACTGTAGGTAATTGAATTATACATCGATAAAACTTAAAATATATTTTTGTATTATAAAATTTACGGTTTGGTCGCTATTTATGCATTTACATTAAATTTGTCGTAATTTTCTGCAAATTTTTGTGAGAAATTCTATTTCGAAGATAAATTTAAAAATTAAAAAAAAAATTTTCGTACAGTTTTATTGATTGCTCTTAAGTTCGATCAATAATGAAAAAAATTAGTGATTGTTTATCAAAATCGGAGAAAAATATAGAAATAATGGGAATTTTAGTAAAAAGTACAAAAAGTCAATTTTTCTGAGCCTCATGTAATGGTCGCTTTTTATAGAGGAAAGTGGGGTGAATTCGGAATGATTTTTACGTAGATTTTTTGGAGTAAAATAAAATTAATTTTTTTTTAAATTGAAAGTTGTGTTGTTTAGGGCATTGAATTGTGTGAAAATTTCAGTTCGATACGAAAAATTTTTGTAAGGTAGATTGATCTCCAAGCATAAAATGCCAAATTTGCGTTTTTCCATTTTTTTTGGGCTGAATCTGGAAGTGGCCAAAAATTATAAAAACCGGTTGAATAATTCATTGAAATGAATGAATGTGGAATAAAAATAATTGTTGCCTAGTAAAATGGCCTGAAAAAATGTTTTTTTAAAAAATCGGGAAATCGTCTGAAAGAGCACTTCTTTTGTCGATTTTCACTGCCTTCAGCATTTCCAACAAATCAACAGAAATTGGAACCGGTTGGGAACCGAGTCGGAAAAAAAACAAAAACCACCGTCGGTCATGACGTTTTTTTTGAAAATGGATGTCATTTGACATATCAACTCAGAAATACGTTAGGGCGCGTTTCTGGGTTCAATCCGGGAAAATGTGTGAAATATACAAAAGGAGACATCGGAGACCCGGTTTTCGATTTGAGAATGCCATACGGAAACGACTAAAACTTATTGAGGATACTAAAATTTTTTATAACTGCAAACTAGTGTTGTTGCCGTTCTCTCGGAATTTCCAAGATTTTTAGATATCGATAAAATATGAAGAATGGACGGGCTTAAGCCCCTCAATCTCAAGTTAGCTCTTATTTATACAATTTCTTTTGTCCTTCAAACAACTTTGAGAGAGTTTCCATATCTTCTTCTTTTTTATGTTGAATATATCGCAAAATATACTCTGTAGTTATTGGACTTTAATTATGTTTGAAGTAAAATATGGCGACTATGATTACCACTACGATTAAGGAATCCAAATCTCAAGTTGGCTTACGTAGGGATGGGCACACCCGAGAATTACTTGTCATCCTGAGCCTATTGGTGGTAACTTTGGGAGTGTCTCCAGCGTCGCTTTTTTTGTTTTAAATATAGTTAAATACTTATAATCCATTACCTTAGAGTATACTTTTACTTTGAATTTATCATATACACAATCGTAAAATTGTTTTTGTAATGCTTTGGGCCTCAAAAAAATTAATTTTTTCTGAATTTTTTAGTGTATTTCTACTCTATAGGGGCAAATACTAAAAAAAAATTGCGTAGTAGCTAAAATTTTGTACAGTTTTGTTTTTTAATAGTTACATGAACTAAGACGTTAAAACGAAATCGAAAATCGTATCTTCAGTACCCATTAGTTGAATTCGCGCCGAAATTCATATTTTTTGTGGATTCCTAAGGCATCTTAGAAACTGAGTAAGAAGTTAAAATAACTCACACCGAATTATCAAAATTTTTTGTTTTGTTTTTCCAAGAATTGAATTGTATTTCTACCACTCCCATTGCGTACACACTTTTATTTTCCACAGTAGTATGAAAGAGTAAGAAATCCCAATACCACTGGGATTCATTGAATCGCGCCTGAGTTCACCATTTTTGGCGATTCTTCTGACATCTTAGTAACTGAGTAAAAATTCAACAAAATCCATATCGAAATTGCTAAATTCATCAGGTCTTTAGATTCGGAAAGGTGTGCAGAATGCGCCTCGCCAGATCCCAAGCCCACCTTCGCAGAGAGAAAAAAGAAAGTAAGATAAGCAACTCAACTGTTTCTCTAAGTGTAGAATTGGCTGACAATGTCTGCATCGTCTACCGACTGTCATTATAATTTATTTGTGATTTTGGGTTTTCGCCATGCGTGGCTGAGCATTAGCACTTGCACATTTTGCCATCACATAAATTAACATAAAGAGCCGACACAGAGTTAAGAGGCGTGTTGCGGGCGGGAAGGCGGGAACTGCAGGGTTTTGGTATTATAAGTTCGTCTATTGCAGACATTGAATGCCCGCTGGGAGACCCTTTGCTGCAGTGATTACGTGACATTGAAGCTGGGGCCTAAGTAGCTCTACAGTTTTCAATCACAGACAGACGACGGCACAGACTCTCAAATTTATTGCAATTTAAAGTTTAATTCACAATCAGTTTGGTATTTACGTTTTCGGAATAGGTATGAGTTACGAGATATGAGTGAGATATGCCAGCAATTTTATTCGTGACAATTGACAATTGTATTTGGCCTGTCGAAATAATGACACTACGTTGATGATGAGGATGTCTGTAATGGCTAATGGCTCAAATTGCTTTGCAATTTCAATTTCCATTGTTTTGTTGAGTACTTTTGTGTACTTTACAACACTAAATACACAGTATTACATACACATTAATATTATATCACGATGATTTAACGAATTGAAAGTTAATTGAAGCAGAAGCGATTTTGTCAAATGGCAGCTCGATAGTTGAAGCCGAGTTAAGTAAAGGCCATTATAGAATTAAGCCAGGAATTAGGTGCTTAATACTTTAAATTGAAATTAAAAGAGTTTCAGATGCAGTGACGTAGAAGGAGTGTGCTTTGTGAAATTAATTAAACTCTGATTAAACTTGTTTAAAATATGTATAAAAACAAAAAAAAAAATTATTTTTTTTTTAACACAATAGTAGGTTTTGATGGAAACTTGCTGTTATATTTATATTGTATTAATTATTATATAGTAAATTTACTTACTGTCTAATAAAGACAGATTGTAAATAAAATATAAAAAAAATCTTTTTTTTTAAATTTTTTTTTAAATACATTTTTCTAAGTTTTATTGGATTTCCATACCTACACTATATATCATAACTATAAAATATAGCTGGTTATTTATTAATCTACAAATTAAATAAAACTAGTTAGTTCCTAAAAAATAATAAAAAAAATTTATTGATGTCTAGACATTTCCATTTTGAATTTGTTAAGATATTTAAATTAAATAAGCAAAAAAAATCGATTATTTTGTTGTATAACAAAAAGAATAAGTTTAAAAAAAGATAGCCATGATCGAAAATATAGTTAGCAATAAAAAATATCCGAATTTTTAACCCTTCATATACCAAAAACTTTCGCAGATAGCTTGCTACGAAACTGACGCTGTTTGTTTTTTGGCATTTAATTATTACTCTGAGAATTGAGTGGCTTAATCGAAAGCTCTGAGAATTGAGCGGATTAATCCTAAATTTTTACACGTTTTCCTATGGTAGGAGTAATATTGACTTATTTGGCAAACTTTTTTGGGTCCTGAAATGTGTAAATTTCTGAGAATCTGACATACGTCGCTTTAACCTTAAAATTTTTCCTCTTACCACACAATATTTAATTATTTGGCGTACCTTACTTTTTGGACCTTGAAATATGGAATTTTCTGATTGGACAGACTTGGCTCTAACCACAAAGCTTTACTCTCTTCCCTTTTACAACGAAATAATCAGCGGATTAATTGAGAATTGATCGGATTAATCCAAAATTTGTACACCTTTTCCTCCTACCATATAAATTTAATAAACTTATTTGTCGAACTTTTTTGTGTCCTGAAATGTGGAAATTTCTGAAAATCTGACGTACGTCGCTTTAACCTTAAAATTTTTCCTCTTACCACACAATATTCACTTATTTGGCGTAACTTACTTTTTGGACCATGTAATATGTAACTTTCTGAGAATTGGACAGATTTGGTTTTAACCACAAACCTTTACTCCCTTCCCTTTTACAACGAAATACTCACTTGTTTGGCGAACCCAACATTTTGGATCATAGGGAGTGGAAATTTCTCAGAGTTGCGCTGATTTGGTTTTAACATCAAAACTCTACTCTCTTTGAACTCTGACATGGGGCCATAACCAGGAATTGGACTAGTTTCGCTTTAACCCTAAATCTCTACGCCCTTTCCTCATACCCCTCCAGGGAATCGCGGTTGGAAACTCGGCCAGGTCAAAGTGACTGTATTAATTTCTTCACGAACGGCTCCAAGCTTAACAACCATGTTGGGAGGTGTCTACTCTAAGGAACTAAATATTCGGCAGTCTTTCCGACTTCCGAACCACTGTAGCGTTTTTTAAGCAGAGATCCTTGCCATTAAAGAGGCTTTGATCTGCTTACACAATACCGGCCTGGAAACCTGTGCGATAAATATATATTCGGATAGCCAGGCAGCCATAAAGTGACTTCGAGCACTATCCTCCAACTCGATGACAGTCAACAACTGCCTCAAATCTATTCAAGAGATGGCACAGCAGTTTGTTATTAGCCTCATTTGGGTGCCAGGACACCAAAATATAACAGGCATTGAAATAGCAGACGAATTGGCCAGACAGGGCACGACCTCTACCCTCCTACCGGATAAGAAGGATATTCGTATGCCAACGGCCACTTTCAAGCTACAAAGAAGGGAAAAATTTAGCTCTCACGTACAAAGGCTGTGGCTAATACACCCCATTGCACAATATGGCCGACCCAAATCGACCAAAAAACCCCCCATAAGGCTCTGTGGACTCAAATGGTCGCAGTGTTCGGCATATGTCAGAGCGATCACTAGACACTGGCTTGACGGAACTCATGTGACCAGAATAAATGTTCCGAGCCATGACTTTTGCAGAAGCTACAAAGATGAAGAAGAATTGAATCAGTAAAGCACCTATAAGCATCTGGGAAATTACTTTCTTCATAACCTAGCGGAGCTAGCGTCTATATGCCCGAGGAGGATTGTAAGCTACACCGCAGCAACGGGATGGGAATCCTTTTAGCGTGTTTATCTCAGGAGAAGCGCTTAAAGAGAGATCCACGGTTTCACAACGGGCCGGCATAGGCCTAAGTGTGCTGGCTTTTTAAGCCATCAGCCGCCCTTACCTGCCTACCTTCCTCATACCTTGAGATGTCTTGAGATGCTGAGTTTTTGTGAATTTGAAAAATTTCGCATTAACCTTTAATCTGTACTCCCTTTCCTCCTATCACATAATATTCACTTATTTGACAAATCTAACTTTTTGGGGTTTGAGATGTGGAAATTTCTGAAAATTTGACAGATTTTGTTTTAATCACGAAACTTTATTCCCTTTCCTCCAGAGATGAACTAATTCCGCTTTAACCTTAAGTCTCTACTCACTATATACATAATATTCCCGTATTCGAATAATAAATTTCTGAGAATTTGAAGGATTTCGCTTTTACCTTTAAACTTTAATACCTTTCCTCCTGTCATATATATATATATTTCCTAGAGTTCCAAGGTGGAATATAGGGTCATATATAGTATTTTTATATAGCGAGCCCAACTTTTTGAGTCTCCAGGTATGGAAATTTCTTAGAATTGGGCTGATTTGGTTTTTGAATTTCTGACATTTTGATAAACTTCGCTTTAAACCTTAATCTGTACTCCTTTCCCTACAAAAATGTAGCCAGTAGAGAGAATTGTACGAGTTTTGCTCTAACCTTAAGTCTTTACTCACTCCCCTCCAGAGATTGATTAATTCCACTTAAACCTTAAGTCTCTATTCACTATATATATAAATTCCCGTAATAATAAATTTCTAAGAAATTTAAGGATTTCGCTTTAATCTTTAAACTGTACTTCCTTTGCTCCTATCATAATATTTATTTATGTAGCGAGCCCATTTTTTTGGGTCTCCAGGTATGGAAATTTCTGAGAATTGGGCAGATTTGGTTTTTGCATTTCTGTGAATTTGATAAATTTCGCTTTAGCTTCTTATCTGTACTTCCTTTCCTTTAGAGATTTAGCCAATAAAGAGAATTGGGCGAGTTTCGCTCTAACCTTAAATCTTTGCTCTCATCCTCCAGAGATGGATTAGTTCCACTTTAATCTTAAGTCTTTACTCACTATATATAGGTATATAATATTTCCGAAATAATAAACTTCTAAGAATTTAAAGGATTTCGTTTTAACCATTAAACTGTACTTCCTTTCCTCCTGTCCCGACTTTTGGAGTCTCAGAGTATGGAAATTTCTAAGAATTGGGCAGATTGCTTTGCAATTTTCCTGCCCTCCAGAGACATTGGACGAGTTTCGGTATAACCTTAAATCTTTACTGCCTGCTCTCCTATCAGATTATATTATTATTTGGACAACGTTGCTTTTTGTAACCTAAAAGGTACATCATCTTCGACCAAGGGCTACTGAAACTGAAGTCTCATGTTGAGCCTTAAAAACTTCTATATAAACCTCATGAGTGGGTTTTTCCAACTATCGTTTAAACAAATATTATTAACCCACATAATTTATTCAAATGGCAGACATTAGTCATGATCCATTGAGATAGAAAAAATATGCATTTGAAACTTTGCTGGAAATACCTGCCTCCACATTTCTTATCAGCACTAAATGTCATCATGCCCAACAACCTTTAAAATATCTTTAGCTTTGTATAAATGTTTTTTTAAATTATCCGCACAATAGTTATAAAAAAAACTCATTAGTGCATTTTTCTAGCGAAAATGATTAATTACGTTTAGTCAGCTAAACAGCTGTAATAATAAAATAAAAAATGAGATACAGTCGGTATAGTATCCGACGTTGGGATACACTGTAATATTTTACAAGAGTAATACGTGGGGTTTTTTTTGGTAAAAACAATGCCAATTTAATTCCGTAAATTCCATAAATTAAAACCGAACTTTATGTACTTTAAAAGTCAAATCGCAAAGGCTTATTACTGCCTTAAGTTTTAAAAGGGGTTGAGTAGATATCAAATCAATTCAAAAACTTAAACTTCAAACGAACCCATTATTAAAAATTTCTCTACCTAGCTGTTCATATGGTCCGACTTGGTTTAAAGAACATACATATATGTCTGCCTGTTACCAATAAGACGCTCAACTCTATAGTTACAGCGTATAAGACCATAAAAAACTACTAACAAAAACAACAATGCAAATTAAATGTTATAGTTCATTTTATTTTTATACAATTGAATTATTCATTTTGTTTATTTGTGTCGAAAAATAAATACACAAATATTTAAAACTTCAAATGAAAACAATTCCAAATGGGTTTTAAATGTTAAGCGGCTTACTTAATTTGTCTGTAATTTTATATTTATTTATTTCATTTTATTTATACTATATGCAACTATTTGTTATTGCAAAGCTCAATCAAGTAGCATGAAAACTGCGTAAAATGCCACAAAAACAATTTCAATCAATTTCAATTCAGGAACAACACAAAAAAAATTCAATAAAAATAAAATAAATTAAATAGGTGAAAAATACTTTGAGCTTAAGTTTTAAATACTCTGTGTAAAAGCTTGATTTTATAGTACAGTGCATTCAAAGTGTAAGGCGCTGTCTTTTAAAGTAGAAACTGCGCGTCACCTTTTAAAATCCCAAATCATCGTACGTTATAGAGTATACATTATAGTATAGTTTGAAAGCTAGTTAGTATGAATAAATATTTTAGTTTAGGGCTAGCAGACGTTATAGCTGTCTGCTATCTTATAGTGCAGAAACTTTGCGTCACCTTTTAAAATACCAGATCATCGCGTAGAGAATACTTTGCAAACTCAGTAATAGAGTTAACATAATAGTATAGTTTGAAAGCTAGATTGTTTTAATGAATGAGTATTTTAGTTTAGTTTTCTTGGAGAAGAAGTAACTTACAAATAAAAAACAAATTTAATCATTGTTGGGACTTTTGTAATATAGAGCTTTAATATACAGAAACTCCTAGGCTCGTTGTAAAAAAAAAATAATTAAGTTTTAAACTCGAATTTAAAAATATAAAACTATTTAATTACAATATATGTGAAGCCAAATTTTTTAAGTCAAACAGTTTAAAGTTCTTTTTTAAAGCACAAAAAATTAATATTTTATCTTTTGCTTAAAAAAATTTTTTAATAACATTTTTTATTAAATTAAATATTTACAAAAGTATTATTTATTAAATATTTTAATTTAATTTTTTTAGTTAAATTACCAAAAAAAAAATGCAAACTTAAAAGAATAATTTAATTAAATTAAAAAGTTAATTTTAAAAATTTAACTAAATTAATTAATAAATATTTTAATATAATTTTTTATTAAAATTAATTTTTATTAAATTAAATATTTAGTAATTATTTTAGTTAAATTTTTAATATTAACTTTTTAATTTAATTAAAATAATTTTTTAAGTTGGCATTTTTTTTGTTATCTTTACAAAATTATTATTGTAAAATAATTATGTGTTACTTAAATCAAAAATGTAGCTACAATTACAAAAATTTGTATGACAATTTTAAAATACATTTTTTTAATGGTAATTTTAAAAAGTTCATAAAATTTTTTATTAAAATTAACTTTTATTAAATTAAATATTTATTAATTATTTTAGTTAAATTTTTAATATTAACTTTTTAATTTAATTAAAATATTTTTTTTTTTAAGTTTGCATTTTTTTTGATAATTTTACAAAATTATTATTGTGACATAATTATATTTTACTTAAATCAAAAATGTAGCTACAATTACAAAAATTTGTATGACAATTTTAAAATAAATTTTTTTAATGGTAATTTTAAAAAGTTCATAAAACTTTTTATTAAAATTAATTTTTATTAAATTAAATATTTATTAATTATTTTAGTTAAATTTTTAATATTAACTTTTTAATTTAATTAAAATATTTTTTTTTTTAAGTTTAAAATTATAGTGAAATAATTATATTTTACTTAAATCAAAAATGTAGCTACAATTACAAAAATTTGTATGACAATTCTAAAATAAATTATTTTATGGTTAATTTTAAATTGTTCATAAAATTATATTTGTAAAAGTACAAAAAAAATTATATTACAATAATTTTTAAATTTAAAAAGCTTATTACTTTTGTAGAATATTTTTTAATTAAAAAAAATTTTTTTTCTCATCAATATTCTGAACATATATTGAATAGTTCCCAAAATTATTGTTTTTAAATTCTAATTTTTATTCAGCTTGAAGATCAAAAATTGCCAACAACTTTAAACTTGTAAATTTATTTGTCATATTAAAAAAAAACTAAAAATATATCATTATTAAGTTAAAACAAAAATACTATAAAATTCTAGATGGTTCTTCTAAAAAATCATTCATTTTAAAGCTTTCAGTGGCTTGTCAAATTCCTGACATACTTATAGATTTTGTTTCACACCACAAAATATTAAATATTTATTATTCATTTTAAGTTCTTTAACAATTGTTTTTTTTTTTCACACCATTTTTCAATTTAATTTAGGTCAACCAGCTAATTTAAAATTTAATTACCACTTTATAGTCATAAATTATGGCTAGATATAGTTTTACTAATTACAAACTCATTTTTAAGCTCTCTAATAACCAAAAAAAATTAATATGTTACAGTCTCTAAACAAAATATTCAAATATTATATTATCTGCAATTTCAACTAAGCACACTCATAGGCAATTAGATACACTCATCAAATAAATTTATAATAAAAATAAAAACTAATAACAAAAAAAAAATTCGGCGGAAAAATTTTATGTATTTGCATAAATAAATATGGCTAAATTAAACTAATTGAGTTGGCTTATAAATAAGTGCATAAATTTCATGTGCTTTAATAGTAATATATATATATATAATATAATTATAGCAAATACAGGCAGCCAAAACCGGCTTAAATCTTTCGTGTGCTTAACAATAGTTTAAATATATAAAAAATAAAAAATAAAATGATTAATGTGTGCTTTATTATTTTGCATGTGTTGGAATTTAAGTTTTTATACGAACATGCAATGCAATTTGCGAATTCTCTGAAAAGAGGCCTTAAATAAAAATGATGGCCATAATTAACCCAATTTTTCTTGGCTATCCCTGAAAGACGCCATTTACATATATAGGCCATAAAGATTTAATGGCGACAAGCAGAAGAATTCTTGAGACAATTGCAGCAAAACATTTTTTTTTTTTTTTAAATTTAAGTAGCGAAAGGCAGAGAACATTTTTTATTTTTTATATGCAAGCAATTGAGAGTGTGATGTTTGGAGATACCGATACTTAAATACACTACAGTCTTTATAATTTTAAAAGTTTTCTACCGGGGGGACTGCGGCTCGTTTTCACAAAAAGTGAATAGACGGACGGGCTTGGGAAAACGAATCCGAAAATTTTCTTCGAATTCGTTCAAAACTTCTTATTAAAAAAAATATCCCAAAAAAGGGATTTGTATGACGTATGGGCCTTTAAACCGAAAGTTTGGTGCTCCTAAAAAAAAATTCGTTCTCCCGAGCTCGCAAAAACAAGTCCGAATAAAATTGTTTGTTTTGGTTTTTTCGTTTTTCATAGCAAAGCCGAGTATTTTTAAATATCTTTATACTTATTAATTATACTATAGGATTTAATAGATATATTTCTTTAGACAGTAGGAGCCACTAAGCGGAGGTGGCTCCAAGTTGTTGCTTTTTCTGTACAACTCCTGAATTCTCAACCGATTTTAATACAACATTTACACAACGGCTAATAAAAAAATGCTCTGTGGCGATATGATAATGGAGCACACCTTTGTCATGATTAAGCCTGACGGCTGGACTTGTCAGCCAAATATTTAAGTTTTTGAGGCGAAGGGCCTCAAATTCTCAAATGTCACCCTAAGGTTTTTCCCTTCCTTAGCCAGTTTAGTCCACTACATGAACTCTGGTTCAGTAGTCACCATAATTTTCTTAATAAATTTTTTTATTTTGAAAAATGCTTCAAATATCGTTGGATTAAGTGTGCATCCCGAAATGGCGATAAAGTTAAGATATACGGCCGTGCTCAGGAAAACGAACCCGTACATTTTATTCGCATTCGTTTTGAAGCCGAATGTTTGGTGCTCCTAATTCCACCAAACCGAATTTTTCATGTGGTTTAAAAACGAATGTTTTGTTGCAAGAGGAATTAAAGCGAATCGGCAGAAAAGTTTAAAAAATAGTACTTATTTTGTACTGAAATAATTTTTTAAATATTCTTTGATACTCTTAGATTATATTTATGTCAACTTTAAGGTAGATATTCATTGACAATTATTTTTAATTATTTTTTTTCTGACTCAACCCAAAAATTAGCTTGCGTTGTGCATATATTATATACACGAACACATGACTGATCGGTGCGGCAGGGTTTCAGCGTTACACAAAGAAAATTTCGCTTGAAACAAAAATAGCTAATAAATTGTTCTTAAAGTAATATTTTTGTGTAATTTTATTTAAAAGATAGAATAATAAAGAACTGCAAATATTTTAATGAAAATAAAATGTAATTAATTTTGCATTATATGTAACATAAACCCTACCAAAGCTACCAAAGCAATTGCTAAAGACATGTTCATCCGTACGTCTGGCTATCTGTATAAATAAGAGCTTACTTGAGATTGGGGAGCTTAAACGCGTCCAATCGTCATATTTTATTGACATTGATAGGTAAAATCTTTGAAAATCCTAAAGAGCGGCAATAGCACTAGTTTTAAAATTTTACAAAAATTTGGTATCAACAACATGTTTTAGTGGTTTCCGTACTAAAATGTCATCCCAAAATCGAAGACCGGGTGTCCGACGTCGCCTTTTGTATATTACATACATTTGCAGCTTGCACAAACTTAATATACCCTTTGTACCTGAAGGTATAGGGTACAAAAAATCGACCTTCGCATAAAGCTGAGAAAAATTGACTTTTTGTACTTTTTACAAAAATTCCCGTTGTTTCCATATTTTTTCTCCAATTTTTATAAACAATCACTCATTTTTTTCATAATTGATCGGAGGACTTTTGTTTATGAAAACATTTTTTTTAAATTTTTAAATTTACCTTCGAAATAGAATTTTTCTTAAAAATTTGCAGAAAATGATGACAAATTTCATGTGAATGCATAAATTGCGACCAAACCGTAAATTTGACAAAAATATGTTTCAAATATTATCGATGTATAATTCAATTCTCTACAGTTGATTAAAAAAATTATCAAAATCAGTTTAGTATAAACAGAGATATTTGCTTTTAAGTAAAGACACTTTTTTTTTTAATTTCGAAAAATGTTTTTTTCGAAATATCTCGAAATCAGTTGCATGCAAATTTTTTGGACTGCATTATCGGTTTTAGCATATTATTTTACCGTAAACTAGTGTAATTAGACTTAAAAAGTATGCTAGTGTGAGTACCTAAGCGATATGTTCAATTTACATTTGCAATCAGTATAATTCACAACTGCTTTAAACCGTAACTGGACGTAACTTTTTAGAAGTTGCAATAAACTTTTGCATCTTTATTTTTTTTTTTAAATACAAATTTTACTTCTTTCTTTTATTTGTGTTAAGATTGTAAAATAATTTTTTATTGCGTATAGGCCTTTATTTATTTATTTACTATGGTGACCCCGACGTGATTCGTTTTTAAAATCGTAGTTACAGAATTAAATAATTCATATCGGTTGAGTTATTTTTAGCTGTTTTTGCACAAATCGGTGTGAAACACATACTTATACATATTCGCTACCGCGTACAAGCTTGCATATATACGTACATATGTATGTGTAACAAATATTCGTGCGTGTGTTGCGTATATAAAACCAAATTCATTTGTTATAATTAAAATCAATGTTTGCGCGATCTTGCAGCATATAATAATAATTATTCAAAAAATTATTCTTTCGCCAACATACATTCATACGCATGTGCATACATACAGACGTATGTACATCTTTTGCGCGAAATAAAGCTAGAATATATAATTGAAAAATACACGAAGCGCTTTTGCTTAATACGTTTATTCCACGGCGATCGTAGTTACAGAAGTGACATTAATGCAGCAACACCAAGTGATGTTGCCTTTTATAAGGCAAAGGTTGAATCTATAACGCGTCAAACCAACGCATTACGTTCTTCTCTAACGCCCGAAGTGTTAACCAATTTCAATAAATCAATATCAATCAAATATTTAACTGAATATTCATCTTCATCCTACAATGATATTGTAGGAGATTGTTTCTTTCTAAACACATGGCTGACTATCACATTCAATTAAGTAAATCTAACAGTTTCTGCTGCGCGCCACACCATAAATTTTTTTTTTATCCTTTTTAAAGCAAGGAGACACGCCATGTGAAAGCTGTAAACAGCTGTTTGTGCACAATTTCGTACAAAAGGGCTGCTCACAATAGTTGTCTAGCACGTTTGCAATACTGCATCGAAATACAACTTCTTGAACACCAAACCTATAAGAGCGTGTACTTTTTAGCCTGCTCGCTCATTGTTTTTTTTTAGTAATAATTTAATAATATTAATAATTTTCCCTGACTTGACTATTTTTGTCAGTCGCCTCTAGGTGTAGCATGGAAATCGCTATTAATAACTGTTCGAAGAGAATAATTTAGTCTTTATCTATATATATATTACACTAGGCCGTTTTTTGTGACATCAAAGGCTCCTAGACGGATCGCGCGATTTCAACAAATGAGGTATCAATCGAAAGCTATTTACACCTAGATGTGCAATAAGGTGTTATTTTTTCGATTAAATCTATATTTTGGTGGATATCACTAAAATAAAATTTCAATCATTGCTATAAAAAGTGCGAAAATGAATGCCGATTGAAATTACTATGCGTGGGTGTGAAAAGGTGCACATATTTTTATTTGCAGTGAGCGTAATAAAGGCAAGCGTGTATGTGTAAGAAGCAAAGTTTGCTCTCTTTGGTTTCTCTTTGATCTTATTTTGCAATTGTGCTTTGAAGACAATAGGTGTAAACGGCGCGGCTAATCTGTGTCTTTTTTTTTTGTCAAACTTTCTCTTACAGGGTTGCCACATATGCGCGCTGCATTTTAGTTTCTGAAGCAAAATCAAAGTTCTTATTAGAAACTGACATCTGGCTGCCCTACGACTGCAGATGTAAATTACGCGATTGACACGTTCGGCCAAGCGCTGCAGTTTTATTATATATGTATTATTTTCTGCAAAGCTATTTGTATATTATGCAATTATCTGGCGATTTTCGCCGCCGGGTTCACTAGTTAATTGTATAAGATTGATGTTTTTAAGTTTATTGCTAAATTTATATAAGTTTATATGAATAATAAAAACTATATACACTTAAGTTAGAATGTTCTTTGCCAAGACTCAAGTTATGGGCCAAAAGATTTAGCGACGGAAATTGATTTCAATAACCGTTTCTAATATTGTATACCTTAAAAATAAATATTTTTAGCAACAAATTTCATAGATACAAAACTAACTAAAATAAAAAAATCACATATACTGAATCGGAACTGGTTCCAAATACGCACATTTGGACAAACTGAACAAACCAACCCCACACAATGATTAAGTTGTTTAAAAATAAACAAATTTCTTAGAAAGAAAAATATTTACGAGTTCATCAAACTGTCAGCAGTACATAAAAATTTAAACCCACAAAATATTTTTCACAAATATATTATAAATTATGCCAAAAACTTGTATATATTTTTTTTTTAGCAAATTCTATTTGCAAATCATTTTGACTGCCTCAAGTGGCAAAGTGCTGCAGCAAGCACTTGAAGCTGCTGCAGCTTGCCAAGCCCCACTGCAATTTTATGCATTCGAGTGCAGCTCGTAACAGATGTACCTGAGTACAAAAGTATCTGTAAGATGCATTCGTTGCTGCTGATTGTCAGTTTGTCGAGTGAGCGGCTATTGTAGTTGTTGGTTTTATGATTGTTTTTGTCATCATTAAGCGCACAAACTCTACGCAAATTATAAACAAAATATAAGCAGACAGCAAAAGATTTGTCATTGCATTATTTTGCATTATATTATTTTTATATTTTTTTATTTTTATTATTCATTTTGTTGCAGGAAAATGCTTGAATATTAAATACAAAAATAAATAAAAAGAACTTCAACTGTAGCTTTGCTTTATCAATTTGTGTAGTTCAAAAGGTTGCCAGTCGTTATCTTTTGCGTATAAATTTTTTTGTTACAATGTTTTTTTTTACTATTTTTTGCTATTTTCTTTATTTAATTAGCTAATTTTCCCATATGGTTAAAGAGAATTATTTTTAATGATGCTTTAACTGCTATTAGCTGGTTTGTAGCAAATTAAGTTTGTTTGTTGTTGAACTAAATTATTAATTAGCACTTTGATTACAAATTTTATATAATTATATATATAATACTATGCGAAAAATTTAAGGAATACCAATACTGCTAGCTCAGTATATGATCTGCTTAAGAGCGGCTATAAAATTTAATTTTTATTTATTGTAAATTATGCCAAGGAACTAATTTGTAATAATAAACTATAGTAAGAGCTTCAAACGATTTTGATCAAACTTTTTTTTTAGTATTTTTCTGGAAATTCTTTTATTTATGGCTATATATTTGATCACACCTATTCCATAGGCAGGTAATTATTTTTATTGAAAACAATTACCTTTTTCGATTGAAATACTATGTCTATGTTAGTTTTTATTTATTTATTTTTCAAATTTTAAAAAATGGTCTTCATTTGAATTAATTGCCAAATTAGCATATTTCTTATCTTTTCAACAGATAGTTAATTTATTTAATAAATTGAGTTCCCTCATCACACTGTACTCTTTAAATTTTAATTAAATCTAGCTTTTTGCGAAATTTTTCTTCTATAATAGAAAAAAAAAAATATTTTTTTTAAATACACCTTCGATTATGAGTTGATAAAAATACGTGCATCACGAGCTACAATTGTTTACACAAAAAAAGTTTTGAATTATTTATTTATATATGTAATTATAAAGTAGAAGTTAATTCTAATTTATAAAGATTTGTAGCCAGAGCAACTTAAGCCTTCAGGCTTAGTTTGGAATTATTGAAAGAAAAGTCTTGAAAACTCAAAGATACTTTTTGCGAAAATCATATACTTGAAAGCATATTAAAAAAAATATTCTAAAATCTAAAACACAAAAAAATAAAAAAAAAAATAAAAAAATATAAAAAAAAATTTCAATTATAAAAAAAATTTTCCCTTACAAAGTGTGTAAAAATGTATTTAAAATACAAAATTTATTTTTCATGAAACAAACAAAAATTTTCGAAAGTTAGGAATGTTGACACGAAAATAGGCTTTAATGATTAACAAAAGATGTGTCTTAAAAATGAATTAAATTTAAAAGCAAAATAAGAAACTATTACAAATTACTGCAAAAAATCTAATTGGCAAGACTCGTCTAACAAAAAATCGAGAAGGAACTTTCTGAAGTTCTGAAATATAGTATATAAATTTAACAAACTATTGTAAAATTCTGTAAAAAATATTTGAAATGTAAATACATTTTTAAGAGTTATTTATTTATAACAATAACTTATAATTTAAATTATAAGAAATCTTATTAATTAATTTAAAAAAATTCATAAAAATTTTAAGCTGGCTTTTGCAAAAAAAAAACGTAATTAAAACAAATAAGAAAAAAGTCAAAAAAATTATTTAAGAAAATTTAAAAATAAAAACTTTTCTAAAATTCTGCACAAAATTGCAAGTCTCACAGCAAATAGCAAAATAAGTGAATAAATGGTGAAAAACTTATTTCAAATAAATATTCGTTTTCCAGGTCTTTAAAATGTAAAAGATAATTTTTTAAAAAATCACATAAAAACTAAAAAAAAAGTAAAAAGCAAATAGCAAAATAAGTCAATAAAAGGCAAAAACTTAATTCAAATAAATATTCGTTTTTCAGGTCTTTAAAATGTAAGAGATAATATTTTTAAAAATCACATAAAAACTAAATAATGCAAAAAAAAGTAAAGTTGAAATCTCGTCTGACAGCAAAACCAAAAAAAATATTTAAAGGTTAAAAAATTTTCTAAATAAATATTAATTTATTGCGTTTCTTCCCATGCGTTTCTTCAAAAGTCAGAAACTATAACACAAAATATATTTTTTTTAAATTAATAAAAAAAAAGTCCTAAAAACTTGAAGGTATTTTTTGCAAAAATCCCATATATAAATAAAATTCATAACAAAATTCTGCAAAAAATTTAAATAGCTAAAAAATCATTTAAGAGAATCAAGAAAAAAAGCTATTCTAAAATTCTGCGCAAAATTGCAAGCCTCACAGCAAATAGCAAAATAAATCAATACAAGGGAAAAGCTTATTTCAAATAAATATATTCGTTTTTCACGTCTTTAAAATGTAAAAGAAATTTTTTTTTTAAAATTCACGACTTGCCGAAATAAAATTTATAAAGGTTAAAAAAATGTTTTTGAAATAAATATTTATTTTTGGGCACTTAAAAACGCATGCGTTTCTTCAAAAGTTAGAAACGATTACACAAAATATATATAGTCAAAGAAATAAAAGTCCCAAAAACTTGAACATAACAAAATTCTGCTAAAAATGTAATTTGCAATTTTTGTCACATAAAAAATCAGTTTAATGTTTTTAGATGAAGGGCACATAAATTTGAATTGGGTTTCATATTTTTAAATTAGTTTTTTGTCCGGTACAACTACGGCTGAACCTATAAAAATTAAAATAAATTAAGAGTTAGGGCAACATTTTAAAGCTAATTAAAATATCCATAAATCACCATAAAGCTCAAAGTGTAATACATTTTTATAATTAAAGTTCATTAAAAAAAATTAATTATTTTTTAAGCGCATTAGTTTCAAAAACATAGTTTAGGCAATTTATGACGCTTTTTTGAATTGCAAAAATTTTATTTAAATTAATTTAAATTTAATTTAAACTTTGGTTCGAAGTTTCGAATCGCTGCTTAAACCAAACTCTATTAGTTTAATAATGCGCTAACTAGATATCTAAATTTTTCAGCGGAAATTCCCTGGATTGAAAAAATTAGAAGCTAGTACGAAAATTTTAAATGTACATACTTTATATATTAAAATCAATTTTTAACTTTTTCTAAGTACATAAAAAAAAAGTGTGACCAAATTGTAATTAAACATAAAATATCTAATAAGCAAATTACATTTATGCTGTTAACGTTAATAAAATAATGAGGATAACAACATAATATTTTTATTTTTTTTAAGAGCATATCTTATACCTTGCGAAAGAGAGTCAACTTTACGCCTCTTTTAAATTCATGAAACAGTGTGACCAAATTCAATGTAAATTATTCAATTTACAAATTAAATTTTTTCTTTGAACCAAGGTTTTTGAATTTACTTTCCTTGACTACACAACGACAATACACCTAAAATTTTAATTCATAACTTTATCTAATATTCCTGTCTCAGCTGAAAAGATTTTTACATCTGAAGGCCTATATGCAGCACGAAATATTACGCGAGGAATCGCAAAACTTCATATAACAAGAAAAATCCCATTTGGGATATCCCATTTGGGATATTTTTTTTTTATATGAAGTTTTGTCATTCCGTGTGAAATATTTCGTGCTGCGTATAGGCCTTAACTCTGTAATTTTTAATGGCTAGCTTTAAGCAAAACTTACATATATTATAAAAATAAAACAAATTGTTAAACTTAAACAAATTAAATTTTAACAATAAAAGACAAAAATTTAAATATTTGTTGAAAGTCTTATATTTCTATCTATTCTTTTATAACCAACTAGTATCATCAAAAGAAACTTTCAAATGTTAGAACAACTCTGTTTCTAATTTGTGATGATGCTGCTGTATAAATTAGCATTTTTAAATAAAAAATATAAATATGTAAAGCTGTTTACAACTTTTTAAAAAAAATTTGAATTTTTTATTATTATTATCATAAATATTTTTTATTAACTGCTGCTTTAAAATGCACATAAGTAATAAAAATCTTATCCGGAAATCTTTTTTAAAATCTAATCAAAACTTACCAGGTAAAGCCCAAGTAGCGCTCACAGTCAATGTAATCAGCAAAAAACTGGTCAACAGCTTCATTTTTATTTTCACACACTTTTTTTGAAAATATTTTAAAGTTATTTATTTTTAGTTTTGGCAAATATTGCCTTTGGTACACACTCACGCACTGCTTATTTATTTGGTTCGTTTAAAAGTCGTTGTAGTTGATTGTATTTAGTAGATACTTTCTGTATTATATTTGTTGTTCTGCGGGTTGTACGGCTACGTTCTGTATCGAAAGACAAACAATAGTCAAATGCGCTTTAATGCGTTGAGGAAACGACAAATAAAGCTCCGGCTTGGACTATGAGTAGTAAGCAGTAGAGCGGGTCTCGCAAATGAAATGAAATAAAACGAGAAATGAGTGGGAATTCTGAGTAACTGCTGCCTCGTTATACTGGGTCTGTTGCGGGTCTCTGAGCGTGAACGGGCAACAACAACAAGAACAATAAGTATAACATCGACAACAACAACAACGGCGTCAAAATCATCACCGTATTTTGCCGGCTGCGGCGCGTTAAATTTTTTTTTTCTGGAAGCTACGGCTCGTTTTGTCAGTCTCAATAAGCCATCAGTGACGTAGATAGAGGGATCTATGGGGGCTCAAGCTGTGCCGAGTAGGGAAACATAGGAGTCTAAGCGTTTACGGGTGGGAATAAAAAAAATTCTGGTGATGCCTTAGATGATGTACCCTTCTGCAAGCTCTTCTGAAGGCCCAAAACTTAACTTAATAATTAAAAAATTGGAAAATATTTAAATCAAAAATGAAGGCACACATTTAAACGCACCTGAGTAGGTATATATAGAATTTGTTATAAACCCCATCAAGGTAAAAACCCATCTACGTCACTGCACTGCGCACAATGAAGCGCAAATCTGTTGCTGTGCTTGTGTGTTATTTATTAAACAAATACAAAAAACTATAATATATAAATGGAAAAAACTTAATAAGTAAATTTTAAAAATGTTCATATATTAAATTTGCCTGCAAGTGTTGTGGGAATTGTTTATGTATAGAGTGGCATACATAAGTAAAAAAAAAGGGGAGCTGCCTCAGCTGCTTAAATGTCGCAGCTAGCACAATATTTAGACCGACACTGTCATTGTCATACAAATTAATAGCATTGCATGTCAACATATGCGGCGTATGCGCAATGTTCTTTTTTGTGTGCACTTTTGTTTTTAGTTAATCAATATGCGGCCTAGTCCGTCAACGTCGACGTCGACGACTTTGCCTCGTTTAAGCACACTTAATTTAGTGTTGGAATTTATTTTTATTTTATTTTTTAATTTCGTTACTTTTTGCTTGGTTTCTTTTGGTTTCAGCTTGACTGGGTTTGCGTGCAGCCCTCAATTGAAGTCTTTTAATGCACTGCAAGAGGACTATATTAGCTAAGGCATGAAACTTGTTTATAGTAGGTACTAACTGCAATAAACTAGAAGACTTTTTGTTTAGATTTGGCAAGAGCTGAATATTTGTCTCATCGAGAAAGTTTCTAGAATTTTTTTGATGTATTTAGTACTGCAAATATGCGAACTTAGGAAAAAGGTGAGACCGCCTGACTCGTAGGATATTTTTAAAATTATTTAAAAATATATATTACAAGGAGGCTCCACCACTGTTTATTTGGAAAATATTTATTTAAGAAATTGAGTTTTTTCCAAGGCAGAAAGGCCTTTTAACCCTCTAATGCCCAAACATTTAAAAAAGTACAAGCTTTAAATAATGCTTTTTTAACACACTAAATAAATTATAAAAGATTTGAATGCTCTTTGAAGCATTTAAAGGTACAGCAAAAATTGTTTTTTAAGGTTAGTACGCAGCAGTGTAAAACCGCGTAAAAGAAAAAAGTGCTACTTGTTTTGTGCGCAAAAAAAATTGTATGGGTAGAGTTTGTGGCCAAGCAGTGCTGCCCATGCCTAGGCAATTGAATTGATGTAGGTGGCGCTAATAAAAATAGATAGCGCCACAAAAGTAAATATAAAAATCAGCAGTTTGTTCAAATTGGTTATAAGTGTAAAAAATAATAAAAAGTGCAAAAATTAATCGCCATATGAAAATATTACATAATAATTATTATTTTTATTGCGATTATTGCTTAGTTATTTGCGAAACTCAAGAAAAAAGGGTGTTTTTGGGACTCATATTTAATGCGCAGAGCTGAGTGCGGAAAATTTTGTAGAGACGTACGAATTTTGAAGTGAATTAATATTGCAATTCAATTATGCACATTTTGCGGAAAATTATCAGTTCAAAGCCATGGTACAGAGTCCGGCAGCATTTTCGGAAAATTATCACATGTCCACAAAAATATTGTTTGCGTTGTTGGAGCACCACGTGATCTCTAAGCGACAATTTTAGACACTTTAGTAAAATCTGTGCATCTATTTTGCTAAGTTGCTGCACATTAATGTTTTGTTTTTAGCGCGCAAAAAAAAAGCTCAGCTTTTTGCTGGCGCCATCTACATGTCAATTTCACAAAAAATGGGCAGCACTGGAACTGCGTATCAATGAGTAAAATTCTTGGCGCTAATGACAATGTTTTTTTTATATGAAGTTATGTTTTCATTCAGGCGGTTTTACACTGCTGCCTAAAAGCTTTAAACGAACAATCGTAAATAATTTTAACCAACCATTGTTAACCAAATATTTTCAAAATGGGCATAAGAGGGTTAAGCAAAGGTATTAATTTTAAAAGGTAATTGTGCTACACAAAGAAAAGCTTTTTTTTTTTTTTGGACCAATAAGATTGATTTACATTTGGTAAATTTTTTACAAAATTTTATTCCATTTAGCACGATTAAAAAACCAATTTGATTGAAATTTTAAGAAAAATATTTTTATTAGCCTAATATTTTAGAAATGTAGTTAGGGGAGTTACCCTTTATAATTTAAAACTTACTTTATAAGTAAAAACCGAATTAGGCGTATGTAAAGGGTCATCTATCTTGAGGTTTTTTTGTACATTTTTATGTATTTTTTATTTTTGTTTCTAGGCTGACTGACAGCGTCAAAAAAAAAAGTTGAAATATTTGTATATAAAGCAGCCTTTTGCTTTATTGTAGTGTATTCAAACTTCGTCAAAGCGCAGTTTTTATAATCTCTGTTCTATTAAAAATAATTCCAATTTGCTAGATAGTAAGACAAACGTTTGTTGTTCTTATTGTTATTGTTGTTGCTGATTCATATGAAATTTAAATAAAAATGTATTTGAGTTCAAGGTCACATGGCTTTGATGTTGTAAACAAATTAACTGATTCAATTAAATTGGCAGTTGCATTGAAAAGAGTTCATCGGTTCAATATAAATTGGAAATGGAAATGGAAAATACTAGATCTATTTCCATAGATTTTCACTTAGTTTCAAGTGAAAAGTTTGTTTATAAGCATTTGCACGCAGAAAATATCGTTTTAAGTTAATAAGTATAGAAACTTTATTTCAGTTCCTGGTTCAGAAAGCAGTTCCAGCTAAATCTTTAAAGAATTTAAGCAATATTATAGACTATGTAATTAAATGTTTATTGATTGCCGGCATTCTAAGTAATTTGCAAAACAAAACAGTCACGATTAATAGTAACTTTTTTTTTCAAACATGTTCAAAGTTGCAAAAAGACAGCTGTAGTCTGTATATAACTAATAGATACATGAGGTTAAGCCAAAAACTTGTTGGAAAAACAATTTTTTTTAATAAATTTAAACACATTATTTATAGACGATTTGAGGCACTGTTTTTATTTCAATTTTTTTTTGGAAACTTTGTTTAAACAAATTAAAAATTGCATTAACTTTTTTTATAGGCACATTTTGTTTATATTTTGGAACATATACCTTATTTCGCTTTTGAAAATTTGCAAAAAAAATAAATTTTTTTTTCACTTTTATATTTATAAATCCACAAAACAGCAACGGAAATCGCACATACTTAAATATAAACAAGAAATTCGCAAAGACTTGTTTTAAATTTTCGTTTTTTTCTTCAGACGATCGTACGCAACGCGTGCGTTTAGGCTTATGAGAAAATTCGAACTAAAATACTGCGTACAAATTTGGCGTAATTTATACCACGCAGTGACCAAAGAGACTGAGCACAGCAGAGAGCAGGAAGAGAGAGAGAGAGAACGTCAGCAGTCAAACCAGATCCAACGAGAAGATTTTTGCAGAAGTAAAGCACAAGAAATGGAAATAAATTAAATAAGCAGCATGGGATGCTAAGACATGACACCCATGAGACCATGAAGTGAAGCAAAGAAGGTGGCGCATGGCGATGTTGGCTTATTCCGCAGCGTAGAAGAATATAAGCAAGTGACGTCACTTCGGTAAGTTTTCCACTTGGACTGGTTTTAAGTAAGCTACATTGTTATATGTTCGCGAGTATTTTAGTTTGTATTATTAAATTATTTTAAAAACGATATGCTGTGCTATCAATTTATTTAGTTTTAGGATCGCAAACAAAAATATATAATATAAATTGTGAGATCTAATATGCAATAAAATAAAATGTTTAGGCTTCTTGCCAGGCCCAACGAGAGGGGTGGGGAAGAGGGGGATTCCTCCCGGGCCCGGAGTTTTCTCAGGGGCCCGGTGTAATTACTGTCGTGATTTAAACTAAAGGTGTAATAGAGGGGCCGGTACTGTTGGAAATCCGGTTACGTCCATATTCCAAATATTTTCACGCTTGAAATTGTGTTCAAAACAATTATTAGCAATAAGGTAGAAATTTTTTTAGAAATATTATACTGAACAGAAAATCACGTGTACTCTAGTCGGAGTATTATCAAAAACGTGTGTCGGTCATGACGTTTATTTGACACTTGGTTTTATACTCAAAGGTCAGCTCAGAAATTCGTAAGGGTGCGTTTCCGGATTTACTTCCGAATCCACCCCACTTGCCCCTACAAATACAACTACGCAATTTAAATGGCATTGGAATTTCGATATGTTAAAGGTTTCAATTTTAAAGTACTACCACTGTGTCATAAGTTTCTACTTTTTCGAATTTCTTCGTGGACCTTTGACATGTAGTTTGTTCACAGGTCATAACCAAGTGCTTAGCATTACATTGGGCCTCAAGCATGTCCTCCAGTCAGTCTGTTCGTAAGAAGACTTAGATCTCAAAAACTATAAATGTTAGGAACACCAAATTTTACCAAAAAAGAACAAAAAATGTCATGTTAATTTTATCTATTGTTTAGAAACGTGTGAGCTTAATAAACAATAAACTTAACTTTGCTGAAAACAATACCCCTTACTTTGATAAGTGATAGATAGAGAGCTGCAGAAACTGGTTCTTATCCAAAAAAATGCAATACTTGGGAATCTATCAACTTAATGATCTGTATATATGCGGGACGTAGATAGAAAGAGAGGGTGCTTGAAAATTCGACACCCCAAAAATAGACTCCAAGATTTCAGCAGAAAGGAATGAGCTAGTCACTACTTTGACGGATCAAGATGGATACGTTTTGGCAGTACTGGCTGCGGGCCACAGAAGAGGCAGAACATGCATTATTTGTAAATTAAACATTCCGTCCCAGCTACCAAGTGGCATCAAAAGTGAACTTGGTAACCCACTAACTGACTCTGATGACTGATTCCCTTAACCAATGCCAATGCAGAGCCATCAAAATTCCAAGCATGGAATTCCCCAAGACAGCTGATAATTTTTTTTGTAAAAATTCTTTGTTTTGATTGGGATCACACGTTTGCAGTGCGTCGTGCTCAGTTTTAAGTCGTAGCACCTCCAACCGGATTCCCATTTAACTGCACTCTTTGTGTTTTTGTTTTTCTTTTTGTAGTTGTTGTGTCTTACCGGTTTTCGATTAGTCTTGGCTTTAAATGAGCAACAAACGAAATCGTTTAAAATAATTTACCATTTTGGGATAATTTTTTGGCGCTGCTTGGCTCGTATAGTCTTCTGCCTTATAAACAACATTCTTGCGGTCAAAAAGCGCTGCAACAAAAAAAAAAACAGATACAATTTCCAAAGAAAAATTGTTGTCAAGGTCTTGCCAAGTGGCGCATTGTAAGACGATTTTTTTTTTTTTTTAGTTTATTTATTTTACTCATATGCTCAGCTCTATTTAGATTTGTATTTTTAATTGCTCTGTGAGATGAGTAAAAGAGACACATTCGTCATAGATGCTGTCCGAGTCAAAAATAGAACTTATTATTAATGACTGGCTGGCTACAGATGGCGCACGGATCTGCTGGCGCTTATGAGCAACAACAATTTTCGGAATCAGTGACCTTGACACTCTGTCGAAAATGTGGCGAAATTTTGTGGTCTGTAAAATCAAATCACTTGGAATCACAGTTCAAAATATATCGTATCTAAGTACCGTGAGTGCAAATTTTTTTTAAAGCTAATTAAAAATTTGTCGTACTCTGCTTTTTCTAACCAGAACTTTAGACAACACTCATTTTGCAATATTTTTGTATCCTCTCTCTATTATATAAAAAAAGGTTTTCTCCGTCCAGCATTTATTTTTTTCTTGTTTCCTCTAGCGTACGTTTTTGGAACTTCAAGTGGTTTCTAATTTTTCTTGCTTCCTCTCGCGGATAAATTAAGAAGTTGGCGTGGTCTTTGCATATAAAGGGTCATCAATCTTGAGGTTTTTTTTTTCAATGAAGTTTTTTTTTATAAACCACGCGGGAGTTTTAGCTTTACCACTGTTAAGTTGCCATGTGTCTTTTATTCAGTTTTCATTGCCATTTCATCATGGAAAAACTTACACCCGAACAACGTCTACACGCGTATCTTAGACTCGAAGTGTTCCCAAAAGAATTCCCTTTCAGCCTAAAGGCCTATACGCAGTTCGAAATATTTCGCACGGAATCACAAAACTTCATATAAAAAAAAATCCCATTTGTGGTATCCCATTTAAAGGCCTATACGCAGTTCGAAATATTTCGCACGGAATCACAAAGCTTCATATAAAAAAAAAATCCCATTTGGGATATCCCATTTGAGACTTTTTTTTTATATGGATATCCCATTTGAGACTTTTTTTTTATATGAAGTTTTATCATTCCGTGCGAAATATTTCGAACTGCGTATAGGCCTTAAAGCTTAACATAATTTACAAAATTAATTAATTTATAAAAAGCAAACCGAATTGTCTTTCATGACGATACCAAATTTTGTTCACGAGATATTGAAGAATAAATGAAAAAAGTGCCCCAAAACATGTTTTTTGAAATAATCTCGAAAACGGTGCTCAAGAAAAAAAATGAATGTCATTTTCGTGTTTCTCGACACAAAATTACGCTAAAAAAAACTTTTTTACCAAGGTTCATTTTTCGTGTAAACTAGTGTAATCAATAAAAAATAAAATTTAAAATTTTTATAATCGCAGCTCCGAAACTTTGATTTAACGAATTTTTTTAAAAGTCAGAAATGACTCAAATTTGCACTCATTTCAGGTGATATTTTTTGACAAAAAGTTTGAGATTCAATTTAACTCAAATTTTTGTTAGAATTTTCAAAAACAAATTAATATGTAAAATAGGAAATTAATAATTTCCTATTAATAATAATTTCAAATTACAAAATTTTCTGATTGTCTAGTCTGACAGATTGCAAATAAAAATACATTTGAATAAAAAAAAATTATTAAAATTAACTCAAAAATTTTGAGTCAAAATATCTATACATACATACGCCCTCTGTGTGCTTAAATTGGCAACTACTACCTAAAGCGCCATCTATGCTCAAGCAACAAATGTCCAACAAGCTTAAGCACAAAACTCTACCTGCTATGAAACTGCACAGTGGCGCCCTCGCTGGCATAAAGTGTAGCTGCAAGCGACTTATCGATATATCGACTCTGTGTTATCAATTTATAATTTGCCGCACTGTTGTTATATCGCAACTCTGCAGCCCTGGGATAAACCAAAACAAACACAAATTAATTAAATATTTCTGCAAACCGAGTTGCAAATGCTCTTAAAAAGTAATAAAGTGAACTAAAAACTGGTTATATTTAATACTTAGTAGATATTGGTTTAAAAGGAATTTATTAAGCAGTTGCAAATATGTTTGTATGTTCTATGGAGTGCAGAAAGCAGCGCAAGATGCCGATGCAAATATTTTGTCAAGCGTTTCAACAGACAAGTCCTGGGTTACTCTGGAGCAGTGGCGGATCCACGGGGTTAGTTTTCGGGTCCGGACCCCCCAAAAGTTGGGAAAAATGGGTTGCAAGTCTTTTGCGAGCTCTGATATTAATATACTTCGAAGTGAAGACCAAGACCAAATCCTAGATCCGCACCTGCTCTGGAGCATAAGCTGCGACCATTGGAAACGCCATAAACGCCTTTAAAGCAACCCAAATACGTCTATAAGAAATTCATAGGCATGAAGGATGTCTACTGGTATGTTTCCGCCCAGCATACGTAGCCAGGTACCTATGAAGATACAAGTTGCAAAAGCAACTCAACCATTATTATTTCTAGCTACATGGTGTCCAAACCTTATGGTTATAATCTGGCATGCAGAATGTTGGCAACAAAAACAGGCAGGGCCGTAGAGGGAATATCCGGGCCCGGGGGGAAAATGTACCGTCCCCTCTATTACATCTTTAGCTTGAATCACGACAGTACGACAGTAAATTCACCGGGCCCCTGAGAAAACTCCGGGCCCGGAGAAACCCCCCTTCCCCGCCAATCGTCGGGCCTGGAAACAGGTCCTAAGAAAAAGACCAAACGCGCAGTAACACTGGCCTGGGTAAGTCTGGTTAGATTGTTTTAAAACGCATTGATTTTTATAAACCCTAATCTCTTACCAGGTAGCGCAGACTAATTCGAACTCACTTCGGTTATCAGGAATATAAACTATATAATGTCTATGCAGGAGATCTTAAAACGTCTTTGGTAAGAAGTACCCTGGTCATCAAATACGCTGGCGCTAAACTTTTATACCAGGCCGCTTGTGCCCTATCACCATACTAAACAGGAAGACCAACATCTTACATCTTACACAGAAAGCAAATAATCCATTGTTAATAATGTGCTTGGACTCACAGATAACCCAAAATATGCTTGATAACACTGTTGGGACAGGCTGGCTGTGACCTGCCACTTTAGTGTAAAAAGTTTCCGGATGAGAATTCAGAGTCTGCACCTTGCTAGCAAATCAAATTATTTTAAATATGCTTTGGTCATCGTCATCATCAGTGGTTGTTACAGCCCAGGTCGGGCCAGAACCGCCTCAGGTTTTTGTCTCCAATGATCACGGTCTTTGGGTACTGTTCTAAAGTTACGAACTCCTATCTTCGTAGCATCCTCGTCGACTCCATCAATCCATCGTAACAGCGGACGTCGTCGTGCTCGTTTTTCAAAAGGTTCCGCTCTTAGTATTCTTCTGAGGGGATCATCGTCAGCAGCAATTCAAAATGCATTTGGACCATATAGAGGATTATTTTGACACTGCCACTTCAGTAAATAAAGCTTCCAATCTATGCATTTCACCTAAAAATTAAATGATCTTCAAAAGACTTTGTTACACATTCCCTGATGACACAAGCAGCTGATAAAAATGCACTTTGGCCCACACAGACAACACAAAATAACCAAGAGGCTTACAAGCTTTTGAGCACTTTGTCCCTGGCCATAAGCAGCCAGAAAGTATGTGCAGAAAACAGCCTAGGGAACCACATATTGTACGGCTAGGGCGGCTTTGCCCTGCACCACGCCTATTGCTAACAACATGCACCCCCTAATCAAGTTAACTAGCTCTCCATAAGGGTAAAAAAAATACCCAGTGGTAGCCATGACAACAATTTGTTTTGCTTTTACGTTCATAACAATATTTTGTTTGTATGCCGCATGTTTTGCAAAAATTTAACAAAAACAAACAACTTTGTTAAAACTGCTTCAAAATGTTTCGACGCAGCAAATTATCCTTTCTGAGCACCAAAGACGATCGCATCAAGATTATTAACGAACGCATTAATTTGACAGAACGACATTTAATGGAAATGTGTTCGGCCTTTGCGTTGCTCACACGCAAAATGGCCAAGTAAGTTGAAAATAAACCATGACCAAAACATTTATTAATCTTTCTATATAACACAGATATCGCGACTCACATGACGAGCTGGCCAAAGGCATCAAAAGCTATGCCGACGATGAGGAAATCAATGAAAGTCTGTGCACGGGTCTGAAAAGTTTTACCAATGCGGTAACGCTAATGGGCGACTATATGGACATCAATGTGCATCGCTTGGAGCTAAAGGTAGCTAAAATCCATTTTATAAAGTACATATCTAAAGCTAATATAAAATGCACATAGATTGTCAATGAGCTGGCGCAGTTCGAGCAGCTTTGTAAATCCACGCGCGATAACTTGCGTCTGGCTGTCATAGCTAGAGACAAAGAGGTGCTACGCCAACGTCAAATGCTGGAACTCAAATCCAAGTTTTCCGCCAATAATGTACGTAAGCCATAACTACTAAATCTAGAGATGCTTTTAAGTTTTTCTGTAACCCACAGAGCGCCGCCGACTCGGAGCTGTATAAGGCCAAAATGGAGGTGCAGCGCACTAACAAAGAGATTGACGAAGTTATTAGCAACTTTGAGCAACGCAAGCTGCATGATGTCAAGCAGGTGCTCAGCGATTTCATATTGATTTCCATGAAGCAGCACACCAAGGCCTTGGAGGTCTTAAGCGCTAGTTATTACGATGTCTGCAGCATTGATGAGCAAGATGATTTTCTTGAATTTCAAAAGTTAATGAAAACCAAAGATGAGCCTGCAGCTAATCGCAAGGCTAATTTAAAAAAAGGTCTGCGTTCACAATCTATGGACAGTCTGGAGCGTGAGCATTTGTTAAGTCCGCTGAAGCGACAAAGTAAGCTGTCCAAGAGCACTAAGAATCTGGCCAGTGCCAATGCGGGCATTAATCATGCTAAGCAGCAGCAGAGCGAGGAGGTGCGTTTGGGTTAGAGGAGAATCGCAAGAAGTTAGTGACTTTTTGGGAAACCCAACATGCCAAATACTGTCGTACTTACAGAACACAATGATTCAAGCTAAAGGTGTAATAGAGGGGACAGTACTTTTTCCCTTTACGGCCCTGTTTGTGAGACAAGTGCCTTAATTTAGTCAGGATGGTAGAAATGGGATCATTTTACGATTTTCTTAAAAAGACAATGAGTTTTTAAAGCAAGTTTAAAGTAGATATGAAGTTGGGACAGAAATACTATGGGTTTTGAAAAATTGTCAGAACGGGAACGAATTTCTTATTAAGCGAGATTTTTGAAAGAAAGAGACTACGGGTAGGATCATGACTGGCAGGATAAATTGAAACGGAATTAAGACTAAATTCTCGCTTTTATGAAAATGCAGGGCGAGACTAAGCTTGGCATCAGCAGGAGGCTGCAGGCGGAAGAAAAGTCACTAACTTTATTCAGCTGTGTGCTGGAAATCTGTACTACTTTTTCTGGAACATCTGTAGAGATTTCTAGCGCAATTCAAAATTAATGTTTTTGCTATTTTAGGATGAAACTGATGACGACGATGAGGAGGAAGAAGAAGATGAGGTTTGTGTTAGAGCACAGCTTAGTTAACAATACAAATTTCACCACTTCTATGCGCTCTTTACAGGAATCAGAGCAGAGCGATGACGAAGAGGACGACAGCGTCAGCGTTAGCGAACAGGAACCCACAGCTGCGCCAGAAACTGCTCGTGAAAATGTCTTTGGCGTCAAGACTAAGGCAGCTGGAAAAGCGTCAGAACCTAGCAATGCCGCTGTTATGGCACTAACCAAACCGCCACGCCAACATGTCAAGCATCCCTTCAAGGCTGTGGCAGCCACACATGTAAGATTGCAAAAGCAATTCCATGTGCCACAAAACTAGCGCTTTGTCGGAACACAATCAATACAAGCAAATGCATTTGCATAGTCATTGACATCGTTGCATAAACATAAATTATGCCACACCCCACACCCATTGTTTACATGCTTAGTAGTTAGATTATTTACCCCAAATAAACAATGATAAATATGCATAGAAAACGTAAACTAAGTTTGCCAAATGCTTTACAGCACGTCGTGCAGCAGGCCAAAACAAGGCGGCGGCAGCAGCGCAAGTCTCGAGCAGCCGGAAAGGGCATACCAAAAGCCGGTGCTGGTCGCTTGGTAACCGTTGTTGAATCGAAACCCGCCCAACTGGGCGAGGATTAAGGTACAGTAGCGTTTGTGTGTATACAAATTGTTTTAATTTAATAATAAACTAAAAGGCAAAAATTTGAAATATTGCCCCTTGCACAATACATTGACAATAAAATTAGCTTTAGTTTACATATGACTAAGGTAAGGGGAATTTACTTAAATTAAGATGAAACTTAAGACTATGCCAAATGATGAGCAAATTGTGTGAGCTGCAGCGCCGTTTGGTAGACATTGTGTAAGGGTTATTAGTGTTGTTCCAATGAAATCTAATTATTATATATGAGTTTATGTGCAGTTGGGTGTGTTTATTTCGTGGACGCGGCTTTACCACTGATATACGCCACGCTGCTAATTGCTTTGGTGGTTTTCAATTCCGGAGTTAACTGCTGCTGCTACTCACTTTTCCGGGCCCTCCACGCCCGCCTGATTCATCAGATCCGCAATGCTCTTCTCCAGATCATCAATGCGTGTGCCCATCTCATCAATGCGTGTAATGATTTGGTCGGACATGGTCTGAAATTTGTCCTGCACATTCTGCAAAAGATTTTGTACCTGCAGCAAGCATGGTAAAAAAATAAAAGGGTGCTATAGAGCTCTGTTTACGCCCCTTCCCGGGCCAGCTGGCTGCTTGCTTTATCAACAATATGTGCAGGCAGTTGACCTTTCAATTGCGACTTACATATATTGTCAATTCCTGCATATTCTTGGGATCCGCATTGCTGTTTAGCGAATAGTTCTGGTCCAGATCGCTGTCCAAGTCGTTGCGTAAATCAGTCATGTTGTTGCTGCTTTTTGTTTGTTTGTTTTCAATTATTTATAAAAGTATAAAAACTGGTTTTTGCTCGACTGCTCTGTTAATGCGAACTGCTAGACACTGCGGCTTTTATATTCTAAATTTCTTTATTTTAGCTACGTGTTAGGTATGTGTAAACAAAACGATAAGCAAAAAATAATCGTTCAAACAAAATTGTTATCGATAAAACAGTGTGTACACACGACGGAAATATTGCAGTTAAAATTACTAGCGCCACCTATTGGGACTGGGAACTGGTAGAATTGACGAGCTTTTGGTGATAAAAAACACCCTAGACACAAACCACAAACCATGATAAAATTTTTATGCTAAAAGTATGCAACAAATATTTTAAGATTAATTATTTAAAATTTCTACTTTGTTAAAATTTGTGATTGTATATACACGCAAACATAAGTATTTTCCTTATGTAAAATTAAGACGCTTTATTTTAAAAATTAGCTTTATATTTTTGGTTGGCGATTATAATGGTATTTTTTATTTCAACTTATTCCAAAATTTTACATAAAATAATAAATATATGAATCCAATCAGTTGTTTTAAACAATCGTAAGAATTCTAGTTCTTCAATAAAGGAGTTGAAATGGAATCCTGAATCACACAATCATTCATTAATTAATAAGCGGCGCGTGCTTTAGAAGTTGTTGCTGCTTTTTCCCCTTCCTCAGGCGGCTCAGGCTCCACATCCGTTTCATCGGCTTTTTGATCGAGTGCCTCCTCCAGCTGCCGCTCAAGCTCTACGATACGTGATTTTTTACTATTAATGAGTAGAATGAAATTCTTAAGCAGCTTGGTTTCTTGATTTTTGGATTCCTTCACATATTGCTTGTATTCTGCCAATATTTCTCTATGTTTAATTGATCGTTTATTTGGCAAAGAAATATCTTTTGGAGTTTGTAAGCAATATATCGGACTTGATTGCAATGTGGTGGTACAGGGTATCCCAAAGTCGTCCGCGCCCGACTTTAACTTACGCCATCTTTGTATTTATAATTTTGTTTAAATTATTTTATGTGTAAATAACTTTAAACTAATTTTGGTATAAAAAATTGTTTCTTTCATATGATAGATGTAAGTCTGCCAGTACAGCTTTGCCTAGTTGCCCCATATGGCTTAATCCGGCACTGAGAACACTAGGAACTAAAGCTAAAGTGAGTAGACACATCTTTTTCCCATAGCAAAAAGTGTTAACTTTACATCTGATTAATAAATTTATAACCTGAGTTCGAGCACTTAAAAATTTGTTGGTTTAAATTAATGTAAGACAGGTTTTTTACTTTTCGGTTCTTTGAAATTTTAACTTTAAATTTTAGAAAGCTTTAGAAAGAGAAAGACCTACTGCTTATCAGTAACCCAGTCGACTTTTTGCACAGCTGCTTAGACATATGGTACAAAAAAAGTAACCCAATCGACTTGCACACAGCATGCTTTTGACTTGCAAGCAATAATGATTAAAAAATTTTGGTGCATAAAGGGGTTTTAGCCGAATCAATCTAAGTAATAATGCATATCGAACAGAAATGCTTGTGCATAGAAATTGTTAATTAGGAATTTTATAAATTTAGTGGTTATTATAAGTATAAATAACAAAAAAAAAAGAAAATTCTGAATTAAAATCTACTTTAGAGATCAAGAACATGAAATCTTTTAAGTCTTCTATAGGTTTGACTGTTATCTGTTAAATTAAGGGCTAGATTAATGCTATGTTCCAATGCTCTTTCCATGTATCTATTGCTAAATTTGCTGCCTTCTTCTTTAACATAGCAAACGTTTAGATTCTTGTGAATTTCGGCATTTGAGACATGCCATGGAGCGTTAACAATGTTTCTCAAAGTTTTTGATTTGAAGCGCTGAAGCACTTCAAGATTAGAGACGCTCGCCGTGCCCCATAACTGAATGCCATATGTCCAAATAGGTTTTAGGACGGCCTTGTAAAGTCCTACTTTGTTCTCGAGGCTGAGTTTAGAATTACGCCCCAATAGCCAGTGCATTTTTTTGTTTTTATAAATAAAATATAAAATAATATATAATAATAATAAGTTTTAATATTATAAAATTTTATAAACACTGAGATTATATGCCGTGCACCGAAAAACGAAATATCGTGCTAAGGAAACCGAATTTTTTGTCTGCACCTTTTTATACGCTACAAAGGGTTTATTTAGTTTGTGCAAGCCGGGAATGTACGTAACATACAGACTTCGGAGACCCCCCAAAGCTACCTAAAATATGATCAGGTTGACTACAGAAGTCGATATATCCATGTCCGTCTGTATGAACGCCTAGGTCTCAGAGATGGTAAGAGCTAAAGCAACCAAACTTTTAGATTAGATCTCTTATTATTCCATAGGAGACAAATTTATTTTATTTTTTTGACATCGTGGTTATATTATTATTATATTATTAGCTTCCATAGGGGTGTTTCAGAGGACCTCGAAAACACAAAGTGGATAATTCGTTTGTTTATGAAGATATCGTAACCAAATTTGGCAATTCAAAGTTTTTTAGAGTTCCCAAGCACTGTACCAAATTTGATCAAAATCGGTGGACTATATCATATAGCTCCCATAGGACCGATCGGTCAAAAAAACCTGTTTGGTGCAAATTTCGCTGTGTTTGGTTTGTTTATAAAAATATCGTAACCAAATTTAGTAATTGGTAGTTTTTCAAAGTTCCCCAGCATTGTACCAAATTTTATCAAAGTCGGTTAACTATATCATATAGCTCCCATAGGACCAATCGTTCACAAAAAAACGTGTTTGGAGCAAAATTCGTTTTGTGAAGATATCGTAACCAAATTTGGCAAATAAATATCTTTCAGAGTTGTAAAGCAATATACCGGATTCCATAAAGTCGTCCGCGTCCGACTTTAACGTACGCCATCTATATTACTATATGTTGTTTACATTTAATTTTCATTAAAATATTGCTTGTTCTTTATTATTCTATCTTTTAATTAAAAATATTTTCAATAAATATATAACTTTAAGTTGGCATAAATATAATCTAAGAATATCAAAGAACATTTAAAAATTTATTTCAGTATGAAATGCGTACATTTTTAAGCCTATTTTGCCGATTCGTTTTAAGTCCTCTTGCAACCAAACATTCGATTTCAAACCACATGAAAAAAAAACGAAACCGAATAAAATATTCTGATTCGTTTTCCGGAGCACGGCCGTATAAAAACTGCTTGAGTTATTAACCTTAAAAAGCTTAGGTGTGTACGCACAGTGTATACGATGTAAATATGTAATAAAACGCATTTGTAAGTGTGTGCATTAAAAAAATTGTCAATCAAGCCTAAAAAAATAATTACAAAAAAGTGAAGTTACATTCTGGTATGAAAATAATTTTAAGTTTCTTGGCGCTTTTATTGTCTTTGCTTCGATGACTTCGTTTGTACTGTTTTGGTCTACTGGGTTAGCATGCTGTTGCGGCTTTTGCAAAGCTTTTAAAAGCTCGCCTATAGCGCCATTATTTAAATATAGTCAAATTAATACAATTACTATTAATTATGCATATGTACATGCATACATTTTTAATATTAATCAATTTTTAAAGTTAATTCAACTGTTTTAATTTTAATACAAAAATTGACTCAAAGTAAGTCCTCAAGCGGGATGGTCTTGACATGCGGAGGGTTAACATAGAACTCCCTCTCATTTGTTATAAATTTATATATATCGTAGGGAATGGGTAAAATAGGCATATTAGGACCGCGAAAGCTAAGGACAATTGGCAATGGTGTATACTCGGGCAATACCTCATAGGTCACCTTTTTGTTCAAAAACTTTTGCAGACGCTTATCTTCATAAATGCGTTCCTCTTCCGTCAAAGGCTGCTCCTGTTCAAGCTCTTGGTCAAGCTCTGGATCGGCATCATTGACCTCCTCCTCCTCCTCCACCTCCTCCTCCTCCTCCTCCACGCTTTCCGAATTGCTCTCTGAGCTCGTGCTTTGATTTGGATCGGAGCAACTCGAGCCCACAGGTGAACCCGCTTCCGATGGTATTTGCACAGTATGAGCCCTATCAGGAAAGTTCTCCACATAAATTTCCCTTAGACGATCAAGATGGTCGTCTCCAAAGGAGAATTGGAGTACAGCTGCAGGGGGGGATCTCGGCGGTATGTACTCGTACACACGACAAGTCTCGGTTTGATTGTAAGTAATGTCAGTGTACAGTGGAGTCTCTTGTCCACTTGAATGCAACACTACAGGATCAAAGCGCACGCGGTGCAACGGACGTTCACGACCTTGTTGTGCCGTTCCACTTGCAGCATTGTCATCATTGTTCACATCTTCAGGGGACGAGCTTAAGTAGTTTTCTTCCTCCATTGTTGCTGCGCATTAAAAAACATTGTAATTTTTTGACTTTAACTAAAAATAAGTTCACTTACTTTTTTCCAATTGTTTGGCGCATAAATTTGCAACGAAAATAATTTTATTTTGCCAAAACTAATATCTTTTTTTTTTTGCAAGCAAATGTTATCTCTGCAGGTTGTTATTATTTTGACAGCTGACACTGTTGAGCAGTGTTGAAAAACGCTAACAAGTTGTCATTGCTTTTTCAATTTGACAAAGCTGAAACAAAAATTCTTAGCTGAAAAAATATAAAAATCTACAGCTGCTTAAAACAAGTTGGCAGTGCTGCGCAACAGTTATTTTATATTAATCAGCAAGTTGGCATTTTCTTTTTAGTTTGGCAAAATAAAAATACAAATTCAGAGCTCAAAAATAAAAGTACTAATATTTTTATGCGCAATTATGCTGCGCATTATACATTGGTTGACTAACGTAGCGGCTGGTTATTTCTTGGCTACACAAATGGCGCCTTTAAAGAGAGAAGCGAATGGAGATTGCGCAGAGGAAGCTGGCAAACGGGTAGGCCCCATGGTCATGGATTCTCAGTGCATCAACTCAACGCTGCAAAGTGCGCTTAGCAGTGATTCTGGTGTTGGTTCCGACAATGTCTACATGGAAGCCTCAAATGCCACATTCAAGCAAAATTATACTCTGGGTTCCGAGTCCTTGAATCGTTTACTGGAGGAAGTTATGTTGCCCTCTTTGGATTTAGATGCGACCCAAACAGAAGTGGGTCCGACTGCGGAGCTTTGAGCAAGTAAATTTACTTATATTTTACATGTATATAAGTATGTACTTATATACAAATTTCTAATAAATTGAGTTTGGCCTAAGATGGCATTTCTTTAAACTGTACATATGTAGATATGTTCATCGGTACGCTTGCTTTTGAATATATGATCTAAGCTCATTAAACATATAATTATCATATTTCATCGAAAAACCTCAACTTAGGTTTTTTATTATGTGTATTTTTCTATCTATGTACACTTATTGTAGGCTTATCTGATATCCACGGCAATGAAAATTGGTTCGTTACACTAGTTTACACGAAAAATTAACCTTCTTAAAAAAGTATTTTTTAGGATAATTTTGGGTCGAGCAACACGAAAATGGCAACCTTTTTTTTTCTCAAGCACCGTTTTCGAGATATTTTCGAAAAACATGTTTTTGGGCACTTATTTCAGTTATTCGTCAATATATCGTGAACAAAATTGTATCGACATGAAAGACAATTAGATCGAAAGATATTGATGTGCTCTCGACGATTTATCAAAATTACAAATTTTCGGTTTGCTTTTTATTAACGAAAAAAAAAATTTAAAAAATCATGTTAAGCTTTGAGATGAAAGAGAATTCTTTTACGAACATTTTTAATCTAAGATCTTTTAAATCGGGTAAGCAATGTAGATACTATCTACACGAATAACTGACATAAGTGCCCAAAAACATGTTTTTCGAAAATATCTCGAAAACGGTGCCTAAGAAAAATTGTTGTTTGCCATTTGCGTGTTTCTCGGCCCAAAATTACCCTAAAACACTTTTTTACGAAGGTTCACTCGATAACCCTTAAATTTGTAAACAAGTGCTTTTAAATTTTTTTTTTTTTTTTTTTTTGCATTTTATTTACAATCTGTCTTTATAAACAATAAGTAAATTTACTAAAATAATTAATACAATATAAATATAATACCAAGTTTCCATCGAAACCTACGATTGATTGTGTTTATTTATAATATGAATAATTAAAAAAAAAAAATACAAAACATTCTTTTTAGAGATATTTATTACAAAAAAGTTTGTATTTTCTTATTTTAAATTTATAACCAATTTTAATATATTGCAGGGGTTTGGACGCCCCAACTGCATCCCTTTGAACCACACCTGATAGGGCTTAAATTTTTTTGCATTTGCTTAGTTTGTTTTCTTTTTTGCAAAGTCAATGGCGGCACGAACTATCTCTTTCCCACCATTGCTTTTACTCTTGCTTTCTTCTTTTTGCACACACGAGTTTAATTGCATTTTCCCCGTCTTTTTCGCACGCGTACCTTGTTTATCTTTTGCTTAGCCAGAAAGAAAAGGATCATGTAGTTGTTGTTGTGTCACGTACCAAGTTGCCGCTAATTAAACTGTCTGTCAGCTTAACAAGCTGCTATTCTTTTTACACACATGCGTACGATTGCATTTTGCTTCCTTTTTCTGCACACTACAACAAATGTTCGTGTGTTTACCCTATGCTTAGATCGTTGAGTTGTTTTTTTTTGGCGACGCGTGCCGAGTCAATGTATACTTATTTAAGGTAGCATACTCCCGCCGAAGGCTCTCAACGAAAGTTACCAATTTTTAGTTTCGTTGCGACTGCGCTTAGGGTTAGGGTTGTTTATATTTGTACGAGTGCGAGCAACAGCTACGATTTTGGTTTGTTTCTCTCTCTAGCTTTTTCTTGCTCTCAGCAAAATTGGTGACGACGCCGGCAGCATTACTCTACCTTAAGTAAGTATACCTTGGTGCCGAGTTGGCGCTGTATTTTCCTTATTCGTTAAACGTATTAAACTTAAACTTTTGCTTAGACAGAGACGAGAGGATATTGTTGTGTTGTTGTCTCGAGCCGGCACGACTTTCACTTTTCCCTTTTGCGTTGATTGTTTTGCATGCTTCGTTTAGTCTCTTTTTCGCGTCGAAAACTAAAAACATAACGCGCACTAATATATTTTTAATAAAATACAAATCTGCTTATATTAATTGAAAGTAATTGTGAATTCAAAAGATTAATGTAGCAAATGAAAATGTCGCTCTGATTTGATTTGTGTGTCCAAGTGGATTCCGCCATTAGTGCGCCCTAACCTCAAATGAATGTGCATACATCTTGTGGATCAAACACAGCGTCCAACAACATGCAATGGAAGAGTTCACAGACTAGCCACTGTTTACGGTGTCCTGCCTTGACAACGCCCTTATCTTTGCCTGTTGCGTTGCGCTTCCTGACGAAAACTTTTCTGGTAATGTTTCAGTATTCGCTACAAACGCTTTTGGCGCTAAACAATAAGTGGATACTATGTGAGTATGCACATCGGGGCTGTAGCTTTGATTTTGAATTTAATTTATTTATGCACTTGACTCTCCCAAAGGCAGAATGCAATCATCAAGACGAGCAATTTAAGCAGCCTGTTTAGATGTGCACTTTACTATACGATCAGATTGCTCTATGAAATGAAGTCATCTGCTTGGAGCTTTTCAATGCCATTGCTGCCGTAGAACCCAGCATCCCGCAGAAATCGCTATCAGCCGAAGCCATTTCTGCACTACTGTGAACATGCGATGGGACCTCCCAAAGCAGGCTCCAGGGTGACATCAGCTGTACATCAAAATATGCTATTACTACTACAGCTACTAATCGACATTGCAGCCACACTGCCTAAATGCGCCAGGCGTTCCACGAAGCAGAATCTGAGGTCTGCATCACGTGGTAGTCTGTGATCTTGAAGTCTTCAACGCATACAATGCTACTTGGCGGCATCAGCCACATCAACAAACGCGTAATGACTGGAAGGAAGACTATGACGTCCTACAGCATCCTACACTTATGCCGTCTGTATATTTTTAAATATTTGAAAGCGCGGCTTAACTTTATATATTTTTAGGCAAGTGAAGTTAAGCGGAACCAAGGAATATACGACTACAGTAGTTCCATATTCTTTGGCGGTACTTAAAAGGCAACACAGCCCACGATCTTACCTCATTTCCTTATCATAAGATTACAACATCTGTTTGATTTTGATTGCAAAGCGGATTGACGGCGCTTCTTGGCTGATATACATTGGATGGATACGCGGTAAGCAAGAAGTAATCTGCTTTAATATTATTAAGTGAGTTACCAGTTAAGATAAAGCAGTGAAAACAGCTTGGGTTTCCTGTCATGTTGTCTTGTAAACAGTTCTTTTTTAATATAATAAACCCTCTGGAAGAAGGATACTTGTCAAACCAGAAGTTATATGCTAAAATGGTCGAGTTTCGAATTGGCCATGTCTTTATCTTATAGACCCTAGAAGATTGGGCCTTCTGATCAAGATTTGTTACAGTTCCAACACCTGCTGCTGTGATCAGATATAAACTTTTGAAGACATAAATTGCTTGATTTTTGGACAACAAAAAATTCCCCAATCATTTAATCTCATCTCACCCATCAACGTAGCCATCGCACAGAAATTAACTTTTTTATTTGTGTGAAAAATCTGCAACAAACCATTGTTCCAAATTTGTACGTCTAGGACTGATCAACTGTCGCTGCTTATTAATTGCTTTCCACTTGTCTGCTGATTGTGCTCCGAAATTTGCTCCTGACGCACTCAATTAAGCTTTCAAGCTGCGTTTGAAGTGTTGCAGTTGCTGCACTTGCCACTGCCACACATGGCAGCTGCTTCTGTTTATATATGTGTGTGTGTGTGCATTTATGAGTGTATTTTGTGTATTATTTAAGCTGTCAAAGCAACTGGCATGCGGAAAATCATTTCAAGCTTATTACAAACAACACTCCCGACTTGGATGTCGCTGAACCCTAGCCATTGTTCTGGTGCGTTTGGTGGCAAGGGCTTATGCCACGCCTCGCTGCACAGTAAACAGCTGCCAGTGGGCGTCCCTGTCACAATAATGGCTGAGCAGCCAAACAAACATTATATAGTTCATGGCGCCCAACATGCATGGCTACCGCCCACAGCTGGCTCTGCACTGCCAGCTTGTCATATGTAACCCAATTAGTGTAATATGGTTTAAGGCAGCTGCTGCTCTCTCGGTTCAGCTTGTCGAGCTTTAATTAAACCGCATAATGAAGGCAGCCAAGAACAACAATGCACATAAACTTTAAAACGCCTGGGAGCAGGCAATGGCAACAACAAATGAACAACGCTGTTGCATATAGAGCACATTTATTGTGGTCATCCCATAAAAAAATAACATACAAAGGACACTACAATTTGCATTATAAGTGCGCATAGAGAAGGCTTTTAATGAGCACTGCTACAATTTTATACTTTGATGTTGCCTTGGGGTCAAATTCGACAAAATTACTATGCATACAGAAAACAAGTAAATATATGAGTACATAGTCTTTACTAAGGTTAATAATACTTGTTTTCTTATTTGTCTATCTCAATGTTACATACTTCAAGCTCTAATAATAGCTTTGAGTTAGAAGCTTAATATTGACATTTATAAGATGATATGTTTGCCTTTCTGTGCGTAGTCTCTAATTTTGATAGTTGTGTAATATAGAGCTAGAAGAAAAGTGAGTACAGTATCCTTACGAAGGTCAGGTTTGTCGATTTATGTTCATATCTAACTCCGTTTTCTAATAGATGGCGAAGAACGTTGTACGTTTTTATACCAAGAATACTAAAATGAAAAAATTATGCAGATGGGATACAAATTTGTAGACCCTGCCACCTATAAACTTACTTACTGTAATCCTCTTCTGCTTGTGGAGCATAGTTCCTCTTTTTAGAGGTTTCGTTCATCTCGACAATCTTTTGGCGTTAATTAAGCACCTCCATATCCGATGTGCTGGCTGCTACTAGAGCAGGGGGATTTCCAGGACTTTCCTGGTTATCCCATGGAGACATATTTCCATTCGGGTTTACTTCCATGCGTAAACATCATGTGGTCGATGCTTGATGGGTGCAAAGATCGCAAATATAAAAACACATTTGTATAGCGAGTCGCTTGATTCAAGTACAGACGCCCACTCCAGCCGCACCTAACGTGGTGAAACAGACGCCAAAAAAGTTGTGGATTGCGCTTGGCTTCATCACTCCTTCTTAACCTTACCGGCAAGGGTGGCCCTACCAGTAGCTACGCTCGGCATCACTCGAGAAATCATCGCAATTACTAATCTTTAATAGATTTCAATTTTTAAAAAGATATTGTCTATTTTGAGGTATGGAAAATGAAGTTTTGTTCTTACGTTTAAAGGAACTCGATGTGTAACGATTTTGTAACTTAATGGCTTTTTTGTCTACGCAGAGAGGCCTTATAGAAGGACTATGTAAGGAATGTGTCGAGTACCGTGTACATATTTACTATACATATATGGTCATTTATTTGATGGGCTGTGTGAGATAGGGATGGGCATCGCGTACTCGAATATCGATATTCAGTATCGATGTGTATCGGATGAAACCGATGTAAAAAATCGATATATCGACCAAACAATATCGATATCTCGATATATCGCCCACAGAATTTGTACGAATAATATCATTTTTAAAATAATAAGTCATACATAAATTCAGACACATACAAATAATCAGTTTATCTGGATTTCTTACAATTATTCCAAAAGGCTGGTTTTTAGTTTAAATTAGAAAGGCTCCAAAGAATCGTCTACACAAGCCAAAGGCCGGTTCCGTTCTCCGGTCATTATTCTCTCTGCAAGGGAAAATGGTCGCTCCGAGGTAACAGACGTCGCAACAGCCAGAACAAATACCCTTGCTAGTTTGTAAAGATTCAAGAATTGTGTGAGGGGCTCCCATATGGTTAGTGGATTGGAGTGCAGCGTGAAAAAAAACTTTCATCTCCGTTCTCGCAATACTTTTTGGATCTTCCGTATCTAAATGCAATACAGGGTTGCTCACGGCAACAATGTGCTTTCCCAAAAATAATTTTTCTGATGAAATGGTAATGTGCAGCGACTTAGCCAGAATGTTGTTTCCCGACGTCTCCAATTTTTTCCCCGATGCAGTCAAATCTTTTTCTATGCCCAAAGTGGCCATTCCACCTTGCACGCTTAGTTTTGGCACCGAATTCGTAAATATCGTCAGTATCGGATGAAAATATCGATATCGGATATATCTTCGAACATGGATATCGATACAAAATAGTCGACTTCCAAAGAAAGAATATCGATATTCCGATATATCGATACACTATCGCCCATCCCTTGGGTGAGATTTCATATCTACTTTGTTTGCTTAACCTATCTTAAGCTTTTCGTTTCGATGTAAACTCTCATACTACTTCAAAATTTTACTTTCAATTGGATTTGATAAGCCTAATCTGTGTCAATATGCGAAAATGAATCTCTGTGGCAACTTTTCTATTCTGACACAATAGCTATAAGGATCTTTTGGAAGGCCAATACATCTATCTCGTTAAAGATGCAGGAAGGTGAAACATAGAGCAAAAGGAGACTCCTTACTAAAACTTGACAATCTTTGTTCTAAGCAAGAAACATGCCTTAGTCAGATTGAATTATTGACATCCTTTTGATAACTATTCATGGAGGTGCCACAAAATAGTTAGCTGAATTCCAAACAAATAAAGTTTTTAAACAAAATGTCATTCCAACTAATATATGAGTGACCGCAACCCGACTCAGATACATTCCGCATCTTCCGATAAAACATAGAACTTTCAATCGTTCTGCTCCACATCATCTGAGTTTTCATCATCATTGTGTTCCCTTTCAAATCGTGTCCGTCAGATTTGAATCTCTTATGCTAATATATTGATATATTGCACAGCTAAAATTTTAAATTTATGTTTCTACTTATAAGAGTATGCCAGCTTTGAAGTACCATAAACATCATTCATAATTTGTTATAGCTAATAACTTGTTGCACTGGCTGTCATTCACTTTTGTGCAAAATTTGGCCATAAAACGCTTAATCAAGTTAATAAAAATTGATGGCTGGCACGCAAACAATTTCATTTGCCACCAACTGATTATGAGCCTTCAAGCTGTTGCTGTTGTTGCCAAATCCTATTACCAAACAAAATTTCCATTGTCAAATGACGTAGTTGTTGTTGCTGTTGAGGGGCTGTCAAATTGGAATCTATGAGTGCCGCTGTTTTGTGTCTATTAGAGCAATTAGTCAGCCAGGACATCACAGAGTGTGCGCTATTTGACAAGTATTCCCAAATCTCAGTTAACTTATTTTGACTGATGCTTTTAGCTAATAGCTTTAAATTTTAGGTTGCAAAACAGACTTGAAATTTAATAAAATGACGCAAGTTTGAATAGAACCAGCAGCAGTCATAATGCAAGTTAGAGGTAGAGCAACAAAATTCACAACTGTCATTGAAATGTCAACATAAATCTACTGACATTTTTGGCTGAAGAGGAGGCATCAGAGTTGGGCGTAGGGCGCGCAGTGCCAGGAGCCTGTCTCGTAGCTATTCCGGTCTGGGTAGATCGAGGTCTCACACCAGTAAAAGTTTTGCGCGCTGCGTGACGTAAATGCTGATGAATATTTCTCATCTGTGCTTAGTATGTGTGTGCGTGTTTGTGTGTCTGGATGTATTTAAGGGGGGTTTCCCCATGATGCCGCCATTACGCTGTGTACCGTTGGCCTTGCAGTTTTGTTACAACGTAGATTTTTGCTCTAGCTATCTGGGGAATCATCTCTCTCTCTCTCTCTCTTAGCAGTGACGTAGATAGCTTTTGGCGATGAGGGATATAGCATAATGATTTTTAAGCTGAAAGAATATAGTATACTTACACTGTTGCATAAAGGCTTGCAAAAATTAGAGAAAATAAATCGAGCTTTAGAAATTGAACTGCGTCACCTGTGATTATCAGCATCTCCATAGACTCATCGGGGATTAATTTTTTCAAACTCCACCCTGATATCTAAGACTCTGCCTCTAACACACTCTGCCCTTGCGGCTTGTCTTCTCCAGCAAAATGGGCTTGTCAGTTTTGATGAACTATCTTTGGTGCTACCACGTGCTTCTTCTGCTTACCACCATGTAGCTGCTACTGCGAATGCTTCTGCTCTTCCTGCTCCACGCTAATGCTAATGCCTTTGACAGAGATCTATGTGCGGTGTGATTCATTCAAGTCTCTACGGCAGAGTAACGTTGAGAGCCGCAGAGACAATTTTAGCTACCGCACAAGATGAGGTCACGTACAATTGCGTCAACGTTCGTCTGTTGCGACTTGTCTTTTTGGCTTATTAAATGTTAGTTGTTTTTGGTTTCTGGAGCAGAGCCAGTTACATGGATTGGTTGTGCTTCTACTGCTGCTTAGTATTAATCTAGCTTAAATGTGATTAATGCTGTCCAGAGAGCGCACACAAGCAGCTTAATGGATGAGACAAAACCACAGTCCAACTTACCATTGACAGATGTATTGTTAAAGACAAATACAGAATGCTTAAAATATCTGTGGATGGTGGGGGCTAAAGTGGTGCCGAGTCGTGGCAGTAGTCTATTACATATTTGAAATTGTTTGTATAGTACTTTAATATTATATAGCTTTATTTTGATTCAATATTTGGCAATAATCGCAAATGGTAATTTATATTTGTATGCAGATTAAGGACCTGGCGGGCAGGCCACAGCAATCATGAAGCAAACTGAAATTAATGCATATACATATTCCATAAACCAATTTATGCCACTGAAATATTGATTGCATTTGCTCAGGCGTATTCCCGAATTGTCAAAATTGACATTACTTATTTATGCTGCTATTTTTATAACGAACTGCTTGTTTGAAATCGGTTACGATTTTTTACAAACATTTTAGGGATTTGTTTTCTAAAGTGAATCGTAAATTTGCTTTTGCCGTTTCTTCTAGTAAATTTAAGTTCGTCTAAATTATTAAATTAGAAATTGTTTTACCGAAGATAATTTATCTTAACGCAGTTTTCTCAAGACATTATATAAGGATATGCTGTTTTCCATATCAGTAATATGTAAATCTACGGTTTTGTTTTTAGGTTATTTACACACATACACAATTATCGGCGGCCTGAAATTCGATTAAAGAAGCTAGATAATTCGAGCGGCGAACTATGTGGGCGAAAAATATTTTGGTATTCTGTAAATCCGATAAAAACTGTGGAAATTACGGAAAGTGCAGGGGAAATACGAATCGGTATGTCTCGAAATGATCATGGAAGTTTGTACGGCGTTGGCGTGCGAAGCACACAGGAGGCGGACTCCCCTTGTTTTTATTTTGATGAAATTGTTAGTGCTTTTTATAACAAGACGCGATCTTAGAAGTCACTTTTAGTAAAGAAGTGACTAGTTGCCTGTATAATTTAACATGTCGCGTTGTCTTCTTGGAACCACAATGCAGATACAATATTTTTTTTCATCAATCAGAAGAATCGAATAAAAAGACAAGATAGTGAGATAGAGGGATAACATACTGACGGATTGCGGTTTGGTTTAAATTCGGTAGAAATAGATTTCCAGCACAACACTAAGTTCGTCAATTTGTATGCTTAAATTTAATGCGATTGTTTAAAGCTGCTTAACCTTGCTGCTGTAACAGTCCTGAACGTGGCTATCTGATCCCTTCAAATGCAGTCCCTCAAAGTATCCCTCTCAAATAGACAAGTTTCCCAGCATCTGTCTCGCTTGGCTTGCTATACACAACTGTACTATCTATCATATTAATGTCAAAAGGCATTAGCAACAACCAAGCGCTGACAATAAATCACTGCGACAGTTGTCAAATATGAATACATTACGCTGAAATATATTTGCTACGAATTTGCAAATTCATGCAGTTGAAGCGTTTACGACAAGCATAAACATGTCCATGCTGGACAGCATTAAGTGAGGCTTCTACAGATGAGAAGCAAGTATAGGGTCTTTCCTAAGCTATTGTCAAACATTGGAGAGCTAAGTGCGTTGTTTAGCGATACTCCTGAAACTATTATGAATCAGTTAAAAATGGATCCGGTTGAGACATTTTGAGGAACTTTAATCCACAACAATATTCCGAGTCTTCAGTACAACCAGAGAAACGTACTTTTTATTTTAAAGATTAAACAAACAAACAAACACTGAGAAACTGTGACCAATAAATAAGGTGGCATTGCATGTATTTTGAAAAATCTTTATTTATTCGTCCAAATCAATTTCATCGCCTTCAAAGTAATCCCCCCCTGATACAATGCACTTATGCCAACGGATTTTCCAATCTTCGAAACAGTTGTTAAAATCGATTTCCGGGATGGCCTTCAGCTGTCTCTTCCACGCGGCTTGAATCTCCTCTAACGACTCAAAACGGTGTCCCCGGAGCGGTCTTTTGAGTTTGTTGAATAGCCAGAAGTCGCAAAAACCAAGAATAATCTCGCCACAATTCCGGCCTCTTTTGGCGAATAGCTTCACGCAAACAATGCATAACGCTCAAATAATATTCCTTGTTGACTATTTGACCCGGCGAAAGGAACTCGTAATGCACAACACCACGATAATCGAAGAAACAGTCAACATGACCTTGATTTTTGAGCGAGTTTGGCGAGGTTTTTTTGGTTTTGCCCCACCTTTGGCACGATATTCGCTCGATTAATCGGTTGTTTCGGGGTCGTAAGCATAGATCAAAGTCTCATCTCTAGTTATTATGCATTTCGTCTTGTCAATGTAGTCAGAAAACATTTTTTCACACACTCTAACGCGAGGTTTTTTTTCCAAAAAATTCAATTTAGACATTGTGAAAATCGAAAAATTCACTTTTGGCAGAATATTTTGACGTGTAACTTGGCATGGATGACAAAGTCAGTCCTACCAACGTGAAAAAAATTTCTCTAAATCCAATTTTGGCGCGCGCAGTTTAAATTCATATTGTCACCATAGTTTTTGGACACAGTAGTATATCGTTAACAAAATATATCGGATCTTGCTGACTACTTTTCGATCTCAGTTGGTCGTCATGGGCCCCGAGGAAATCCGGTAGCACAAGCTTGTGATAATACTTTTCAAGATCGTGCGTCTTGTGTTATTTATCTGTGAATAATAAGCTAGCGAGAAAAGAAAAATTTTAACTCTCCTTTCAAGCCTTGTCAGCTATGCCAAGAAGGTCTAAAAAAATGCACCTCAATTCACAATAAAAATTTAAGCCAAGTCTCGCAGACAACTCGTTTCATAAAATACTAAAAAAGTTCAGACACTCGTAAAAAAAAGACCCTGTATATGCTGCAAATTTAATAAACAAAAATTTTGCACAGTTTTTTTTAAGGCCTATTTCAAGAGGGTCAGGAATCTAGTCAGCGATGTTTCAGCTATCGCCGTGGCTGCTGTCCTTGGGGTCGTTGCCGTTCCTCCATTCTCTGGCGATGTTCAAAAAAACGATTAAGCTGCACCAGTCTACGGGATAGACTAAGGGATAGTCTGTGTCCAAGTATTTCGCGTTGCAGCGCTGGACTTATATTTGCCTGCTGCATCCAATTTTCCAGATCCATGAGCCTACGAATATAAGGTAAGGCTGCTCTGGGAAGTGGTGCGTCACCCTGTCCGACTTCGATTTTTGCAGACATTTCGAGCTTTTCTTAAGACAAATTTGTAAACTGCAAAAACATGAGAAATTAGACTTGTTTTGCATGCAATACAATTAGGCCAAAACTTACCGAATAAAAACTATGAGAGTTTAAAAAAAAATTAATTCCAAAACATAGAGCAGTTCCAAACTAGCTAACTTATTGAAACTAAATACAAAATATAAATCTCAATGTATACAAATAAATTAGCAAGCCTTTCAAAGCCAACTTTGTTAGCATTTTCTGACTGGCATACATTTTCCGTGCTGAAACTCGATGAATGCAGTTAAAAGGCTGAATCCGTTGCAGCTAAAAGCTTTTTGGCATAGACCCACACTATTATTTATGTACTAAATGCAGATAAAGTTCCATTTTGTAGCATAGCAATGCACTTTTCCGACTGGGAAATAAAATTTATTTAGAGCATTCTCAAAAAAAATAAAAGGACCAAACCAAATAAAAGGAGTTAGTCACGTTTCGTGTAAATGGACAGGAATTTACGGCATATAAAAAAAGGGATCAAATGTGTAAGGTTCTTGTGTACGGCTTTATGTAAGTGAAAGTTTTTCGCTCTTTTTTATAGGCACTACTAACGAAATTTTCCATTCAAGCGAATTGCAGGTGAAAGCTTTTTGGCAGGCTCTTTTAGCTTGTTTCGTTTGCCAATTTTCTTTTTTTAAGGATTTTGTTTAAATTTGAGTGCCTGGCCCCAAATGGAGGCGGCGTAGGCGTAGTACTATAAATAAGTAAACATTTTACACAGCAACTAACTGTAAATTCAAAGTGTGTTGCCAAAAGGAAAGTCGTAACTTTTGTTTTTGATAGCTTTGAATTTGCTACGTGTGTGGGTTTCTCTTTTAGGCCTAGTTATTTTGGGCGCCACTTGGGTTTTTTTTCACAAGAAATGTCAACTAGTTGGCATATGAAACATATGGTTACTGTTTGTGAACGCATACATAGTTTTAAAATTCTGTCGTTTCTTTGGAATTTGTCAGATGCTTTTCAAAACATATTTTTTTTTTTGGCTTGTTTTGGGCATATGGTTTTGATATATTTCTTAAATGTTTGCAAACTTCCGACTGGGTTACTTGTGTTTACATTTATCTTATTTTTAAAGATAAATCATGCCAAAAGTGCATGTGGTATGATAAGTTGGCCATCTACTATTTCAGATTTCTGCAGCGACATAAGCTTTACTATATAAATAGGACAATGTACGCTTCCTATAAATCGGATCAGGCCTGAATCAGGCATGAAATCATAGCTGAATTTTCAGTACCAGACATTTATCCGCGCATTCATAGGTCATATATGTATATCTACACATCATCTACGAGTTCAGGCCTGAAATTTTGCTATAAAAATCCGCTATGAAGTCAGGCCTGAAATCATAGGTCTTTATGCCCTGTACTAAAAAGTACAAAAGAGGCGTGGTAGAACCAATAAAGTATATGTATATTTTCTTTATCAGCGTCAACAGCTGAGTCGATATAGCCATATCTGTCTGTCCGCCTGTCCGACTGTCCGTCTGTCTGACTGTTCTTATGAACAAAAGGATCTCAGAGACATTAAGAGCTATAGAGCTGAAATTTTACCAAAAGATGCACATAATAGTCTGGCAGATCAAGTTTTTCGATTTGTTTCGATGTCTTTTCCATTTCCTCGAAGGTTTACAGTCTAAACTTTACTTCCACACTTTAAAATATAGTATATCGGATTCAAATTTACCTGGGAGATTTTTTTTTTGAAAGACCTGGTCTGTCTCGCAATTCCGACCATTTTCTTTTTATCAGAGCCTTAAAATTGTTTAGCGAAGAGAGTGATTTGGCTGCCTCTGGAGCGCCCACCAGCTATGACACCCAACTCCAGCACCCTCCACCTACCAGCATTAGGTTACATCCATTCGTTTTTAAAGCACCACAATGGAGCTTTTAAACCTAAACACGGAATGACAAAACTTCAAATATAAAAATTATCCCATTCAAAAATCGCCTTAACACGACAGTTTGGTCACTCAGTGCTGAATTTTTCAGAACTAACTCTCTTGCTGCTCAGTCTCATATTAGGTAGTTAGGTAACATACATCCTCTTGGCCATGGTAGAGTGCACAGTTACAACTCCCATCATAAACCCCATCCTGCCCTTTTTGAACTGCAGATGCTGGGCGGTACGCTTTGGACTGTACCTTGGCCATGTTGCTCGGGATGTGGAAAACCGTGCACTGTGTCCTATCCTTGTCCTGTCTTGTCTGGTTATCACATTTATTTCAAACATTTTTTATGTTTTGTCTATTTTTAACTTAACTCTTTGCATCTTTTTGGCAGCACTCAGTTACCATGTCGAAGGAAATCTTTGTCTTTTGAGGCTATTCACAAATAGAACAAATTTTTAATTACCTTCGTATAATGCAAGCCAGCATTTGGCATCGTTCGGAGCAAGTGGAAGTGGAAATGTCGGGGTAGGACTTTTCAATTAAGCGTTTTCAGTTCGGTACTGACCGGCGTCGAAATCTTCAGGAGAATAATTTTGTCCTGTCTGGGCTAATTTATGGTTGCATTTTTCCTTGAGTGCTCTCAATTATTGTACTCGATAGATAGCTCCAGTGAGGGTTTCGCTCAAAACACACAAGACCAAGCTTGGTCAGCTGACAGTGGGACCTTGAGTTTTTTTTTATGAATATTCGGTTTGGCAGTTGATGTTGAATAATCACAGCCAGATAGTTATTAGTGCCCTATATTAGGTTCCTAGTTGGAGCAAAGGGTCTCTACAAACTTTCTCCAGCTATCTCTGTTTTTCGCAATCGCTTTTATTTTCCGCCAGCTTTTGCCAGAAGCTTTAATTTCTCCTTCCAGCGTCCGGCGCTATATTGATCTTGGCCTCCCACGTCTTCTGCTGCCTTGCGAACTCCAGTCCAGCGCTTCTTTTGGAAATTCGCCTGCTGGTTTGCGTAACGTGTGACCAATCCATTTCCATTTGCGACGCCGAATTTGGATCGACGCCGGCTCTTCAACGCATCTGCTCAAAAGCTCTGAATTCCAGATAGTCCTTAGCCACCATATCCTCAGTATTAGTCTTAGGCAGCGGTTTATAAACACATAAAGTTTACCTGCCAAGACTGCAGTCATCAGCCAGGTTTCGGAGCTATTCTTGCTTATCAGCGTGCCGAGACGAGATCAAACATAACCAGATAGCTCATGATTTTCTCTTCCTTGTGAAATATCAAATTATCAATACTATATGGCCCAAAACATCCTAATATGGATATTCTGTACAACAACACTCGATTATATCTTGTATAATAGTATCTATCTAATCACCTGCGAAGAACAGGGAAGAATGGAGGCGAGCGATATAGGCCTAAACCCACATCGGGTTAGTCGCGCCATAGAAGAAGAAGAATCATACCTGCTCCGATCAATAAATGTTAGCTTGTCTATTGGCGATTCCGTTCTTTTAAATATTCTAAGTCTTAATTTTTTTGATTTTTCATTTATGTGATATGTTATTCCTCTTTGGTTTTTAGGTCAGAAGGTAGCAGGTCTTGAGCCCGTAATCTCCGTCAGCGCAACAGAATTGGTTAGATCAGAATCAGGCTCTGTAAGGATCGTTTGAAATCCCTTATTGAAATGGAGGTGGGTTCGGAGGGGCTACCACGCTGTTAAAACTTTTGTTCTTTTTTTCTTCTTTAAAATATCTTATCTTACAATGAGCAAAGCTAACTGATTGCTTGGATTATCTTTAACACTCTTTGGCAGTTCTTGGTGTGTGCAAGATGCCTGTATGAGATTTCTCAAAATGCAGATCCTTAGTTGAGATTTCTTGAAATTAATTTTTCTAGATCCATGTACTTGCAGCTTCTACTCTGCTTTCAAGTCCTGAAAAATGCAGCAAAATTTTGAAACCCTAAAGGCAGTAGTTTGGTTCTTCTTTGTACCACTAAACAAACCTAAGTTCAAAAGTTCAACTACCCATGGCGACATAGTTACTATCCAACGTGTCCAACATGTTGTGCCATAAAGTTTTTAACTTTAAAACTCGGAATAACAACAGCAACTATGTCATTCCCTCCGAGTGTTAGATATGCCATACACTTTTAGAGCTGGGAACTTTTGACAGCATCTGGTTGCATCTTTTAGGTGTTGCCAGCCTTTTAATACCATATTTAATGTAGTGCTAAATTTTCAGTTGCAGCTTACTTGTAATGAAGCTACTAACAATGTTGCCAGTTAACCAACTTGGTCTAAGGCAAAAATATTTTATGCTGACGAGGCTTACAGATAAGACTGACATTGTTGGTAGAATGAAATTTCTGAAAAATTTTTAAACCACCAGCCGTTGAATTTTCCGCTGGATTTTAACGCATGAGTTTGCAGTTTACTGAGCCTGACTATCAGCATCGCATCGTCTCGTGTAGAGAGTCGTCTTAAGCTTTCATATTTTCTTTTATGAGTTTTTTGTATAATCTTTATGACTGTTGCGCATTTTGTGCGCTGAACATTTTGCTTTGCTCTCTTATTCTCTTATTATTTATTTTTTACAGCGTACAATTTGTTCAAGGACTTACGACCCTTTAAGGGCAATTTAAATTCCAGCTAAAGCTGCTTAGCTTTGCTCGTATCGCATAAATTGCTTTCGAGTCAACTCAATTTTACATTTATGGCATGCAATTTAACTTGGCCTAATTGTGCTACATGAGAAATTTTAGTCCCAGAACTTCTTGCCTTAAGTTGCACACACTTCGTGTGCTTCATTAAATTTAACTTTATCCTGTCAGGAAAAGTTTATGCAGTGCCACAGGAACGACATCAGGCGACATCTCTCAGATTGCAGTGGAAATAAAGTAGCACATTAGAAATTCTCGGATATTGGATTAGTTTAATGAAGTTTTCCAGGCATTTGTTGTTTTTGCTTAAAGGAAGTAAGGAAATTGATTATTTTCTCTGGCAAAGGTGTTGTAGTGCACTTTTCTTAACGTTTATATAGAAGCAATTTGAAGGATCAGATTTGTTTCAATCAGTATCATAACCATTTTAAAGTGCTATTAAGTGAATTGTCCGAAAACAACATCAGATGGGACACTGCAAAACAAACTGCGCCAAACAGAGTCAGATGGAAGGCTGTTGTAGAGGCCCGAAGCTCCCAAGATAATTTCCTTAAAAAAATTTCATTGCTTATATCAAATTTTTTGTTAACAAAAAATTGCTAATAGGTACATCCAGATAAAATAATGAAAATCTTAAAAACTTGAAAAATTAATTAAAGGGTCGTCAATCTTGAGGTTTTTTTTTAAAAAAAAAAAAAACAAAAATTTCAAATGAATCGTAAAATCTTTATTATCAATAGAAAGAACCGTTCTTGCCATTCACTTTTTACAAATAATTCCTTTAAAAATGTTGGCCGCAACTGCGCCGTAGCTCGTCCAAGCGGAGGTTCCAATTTTCGATGACGCGTTCGAGCATAATTGTCGGTATGTCGCGATTAACGTGGTTAATGTTGGCCTCTAATGCTTTAATCGTAGCTGGATTATCCACAAACACTTTAGACTTCACTTAGCCCCAAAGGAAAAAGTCTAACGGTATGATATCACATGATCTTGGTGGCCAATTCACCGGTCCGGAGCGTGAAATTAATTATTCACCGACTTGGTGCCTCTATATGTCCATTGTTTCACGGGCTATGTTTGAAGTAGCGCCGTCTTGTTGAAACCAAATGTCGTCGAGATCTCGGGCTTCAATTTCAGGTAGCAAATAATTCGTTATGATGGTGCGATAACGGTCGCCATTGACGATTACGGTCTGACCAGCGTCATGTTTGAAGAAATATGGACCTATGAACCCACCGGCGCATAAACTACGCGCTGGAAGAGGTCTATTCGGTCGAGTGTCATCCAATAATCAATATTAGGTCTCAAATTTGTTGATGGTATGGCGAATAGTGGTCTCAGTAGGTCGATTATGGCGACCATAAATGGATAATGGAACGCGAATTTTCGTAATATAATTGTACGATTTGTAAACGTTGTTCGGGTTGAAGTTTTTCTATGAAGAAATGGCAATGAAAACTGAATAAAAAAGACATGGCAACTTGACTCCCGCGTGGTTTATGAAAAGAACCTTATTGAAAAAAAACCTCAAGATTGATGAGCCTTTAATAACTTTTTAAATTTTTATATGATGAAAATTTCATTTTATCAAGATAAAACTTAAAAAAATGTTATATAATTCTATATCTTTTGGAAAAAGTGTTCTTTTCATATAAGTTATTAAAAAAAAATTTAAATTTTATTTATTTTATTAAAAAAAATTATTTTTTTTTAATTGTACGAAAAATAGTTGATTAATTTTTACACCTTATAAAAAAAAGATAAATTGGCGTGCTTACAAAAATTAAGAAAATAAAATTGTTTTGTTTTGAGAAAATGGTTATTGAAATTTTAGATTTAAAAAATCGGTTCAAACATATTGCTTAAGTTTTCTAAAAAAAATTTAAATTTTAAATCGATCTGTGCATTATTTTTTAAAAATTGTTGGGCAAAGTTTTTTGTTCCTTATCTAGGAAGACGCTTTAAGCCATTTTGTACGAAAATGAATAAAATATTCCGATTTAATTATACCCTGTACCGTATGGTACAAAGGGTATATTGTGTTTGTGCAAGCCGAAAATGTATGTAACGAACAGAAGGAGAAGTCGGAGACCCCCCAAAGTTACCTAAAGTATGATCAGAGTGACTAGAGAAGTCGATATACCCATGTCCGTCTGTCCGTCTGTCCGTATGAACGCCTAGATCTCAGAGATGGTAAGAGCTAGAGCAACCAAACTTTCAGATAAGATCCCTTATTAATCCATAGGAGACAAGTTTATTTTATTTTTTCATATCGGGACTACATTATATAGCTCCCATAGGGGTGTTTCAGAGGACCTCGAAAAAAAGCAAAAGTTTTAGATGGATAATTCGTTTGCTTATGAAGATATCATAACCAAATTTTTTTTTTTATGAATTATTATTATTATATTATTATTTATGCTTCCGAAAAACAGAATGCCAGTAAGGGGTTGCTAAAAAAAATTCGTTAAAATATCAATTTTTGCTAACATATATATTTTTCTTCTGCTTGTTTGCAAATATTTCTAATATGCAAAATTTTTGTTGCATTTGCATAAAAACAATATCTACTACTTCACTATTGAGTTTAAACTAGGAACTTAAAAAACAATATTCCACTTTTTGGAAATTTGAATACCCCAAAAGCGCTAACATTTTCGCGCAACAAATTAGTTCTAAGAAAAACAAAAGTTTACTCGCTGTAAACACTCAAAAACACAGAAAATTCTTTAACCCATTTCAATTGCATTTCCGCCAACAAATCGCTTCGACAATTGCCCTAATTTTTCCCCAAGGAGTCTTTAGCTGAGTTTTTACGAGCGCTCAGCCAAAGCGTAAACTGAAACCAAAGAGATAAAGCAAATCCACAGCTGAATCCATCCATTCACACAACTTGTTGGCCATATTGCCAAGCTTGCTCAGGTTTTGGCTTAAGCCTTTTGAGCTCGTCATATTGAAAACGTTTAAAGTTTTTTTTTTGGAAGTAAAAGGCTTCACTTCAGACTTTTTGGCCAAAATGATTTATATTTCTGGGAATTTTACTTATTGCTCCTCAATGAATTGGCATGCAAATTTTACTGCAAAATATAAAACGGAAACAAACAAACAATTTCATAAAAAATTTTATACTTTTTTTGTGAATAAATTCTAAATGGATATTTGAAATGGAAATGAAAATGTTGCATAAATGCAATTGACAGCAAAGGCAGTACTTTTTAAAAACAAATTGAAATGCCTAAAATACAATATTTTATGCATGCTGGAATTGAGGTAGAAGGCGCATATTTTATATATGAAGATAGTATAAACATTAAAAGCTTGTGAAAAACTAGTTTACTTTTATGAAAGTTTCAATTTAACATGACTTGCAACAGCATCACAACATGCTGGGAAATTAAGTTTTCCTTCAACAACAGACTCCAACAGCCAAGTGTGACTTCCGCAGCGGAGGCATAATGTAATGGGGGGAAACACACAAATTTAAGTGCCTCGAATTGCGTATACTGTGTAAAAGCTAAACTTTACGTATTCTAAAGTTTTATTATTATTATTATTATAAAATAAAAATTATACAGTCGAAGAGGATAGAAGGGAAAATATAGCCTTCAGCATCGGACACTTTTTAAATGTTTATTTCTATCATATAATAATGTTTTTCGACGTTGTCGTTTCCGTCATCATTTATTTTGTTGTATGGCAGCTAGGTGGCGCAAAAAAGTTGCTATCGCCAGATGGCGCAGTTGGGTGTTCACATAGTATAATAACAAAATATTAATTTTTCTACAAATAATTTAGTTGAAAATATTTAAAATATGGCGCAGGTGTGGGTTTGTGATCATAGCGAACATAGTTGTTCCAAATTTGTAAATACCCTTATATATATTAGAATAACAAGATAAGTCGTTTTGAATAAAAAATTTCCTATACTTTAACTTACGAGTACATTTTATAATTAGATAGATACAATAAAAATATAATGCACGGCTCTTAATTAAAAAAAAAACTGTTAATTGGAATTTTACCATATTTCATACAGAGGTAGATATGAGCTCCACATACATTGAAAAATAGCCTATACCTAAAATATTGAATGGTTTGGGAGTTATAGCCCCAAACTTTTAGATACAAAAATCAATTTACAATTACAATTACATTTTCTTGTAAAATATATAAAGAAATTTATAAAATTTTTTTCGATCAAATATCGAGTGGTAGTCGGAGGTACCCTTAAAGCAAAACCAAATGATAAAAAACCAACAAAACCTTTATAACTACTCGAATATATTTAAAACCAAAAAGTTTTTAAGCTCAATTTTTTTTTATTTCTGAAGTAATATTTATAAATAATAAATTCAATTAAGATATCGTAGCTATATGTATCATGGTAAATGCAGGTTTTTTTTTCTGTAAATTATCGCGAAAGGTCATAAAATAGAAAATATCAACTATGATTGCCAATTACTTAAAAACCACTAATTATAATTTAATGATTTTTTTTGCACAGGATACCTTAATATGTGTAAAGTTATATTAAATTGTAATTTTGTACAAATTTTGACTTTCTTCTGGGGGACTTTTGGCCAAAATCTGGCTACGCGGGCCCATTGTGCGTTGTATCGAAAGATCGATTAAGTCGTGAATAACATTCACTTACTGATTCATTGTTCTTGGGTTTTTTAATAAGCCGGTAAAGCTCTTAGTTTTTCATCAAATATATTTCATGGCTCTAATTTTCCAACAAATGCGCCTATTGATATGCTAAAAGATATAAACAAAAAAAAATTGCTATATTTTTAAACATCTTGGGTGTTGCAAGCCTAGTATCAGTAGGTAGATGTAACTTCCGAAAGATAAAACAAAAATCTTTTGACACATAATTTACTAAAAATGTTTCTTATACTGCCCCACACCGAATTACTAAAATTCACATAAAAAGACACCTTCAATATTCGACAGCCGACAAATCGTCAGGACTCCAACAGCGGGCAGAGTAAGTGCCTTGACTTGCATTTTGTCATTTTTACCAGGGACATATTTTTTTATTTTTAAAATTTCATATTTTATGCAGTCATTGCCGTGTGCAATATGCCCCAAAAATGTTGTAACTGCTGCAGTCCCAGCAAGGCCTCTGGGATTCTCTATCTCTTCACAGCCGCCATTTTGTGCATCAAAATATGGCAGAGAGAATTTAACGCTTGAGGCGCATATTTTCATGCTTAACGGGCAGCAGATTCAGCAAATTGTTGTCTAGGACTTGAGGCAATAAAAATATAAAAAACTTTTATTAAGAATTTCTGGCAAAAATTTCAAGGACCTGCAGCCTTTGACTTTTATGTGTCTGAGTGCGCATTTGGAAGCAGATGAAGATTTTAAATTATTAACTTGACTTATCTTGGCTGTTTTGCAACACTTAAAGAGACGCTTCAAATTAAGTTTAATGTTTTCAAATGTTCATTTGTTTTGTTGTTGCTTGTTTCATGATATGCCATTTCTCAAGTTAATTTTCAAGTTTATGAGCCAAGCATTTGAACTCTACCTATTTGTTGAAAAGTGCTAAAAACTTTTCATCTAATAAGTTTTCTTCCTGCCCCCAAAGTTAACGTCAGCTGTCTGGTCTTGTAAAACATTTTGCTGTTGCGGCAACCCTAAGAGAGGTTTTTTGTTTGTTTGTCAGTTTTCTTAGAAGCTTTGCGTAAATTGCTCATTAAAAAGTGATAAATGCTTCAATGGCAAAACATAATGAATTTCCCAATAACTTGAAGTTAAGAATGCACTTTTGTAGCTGTTCGAAAAAAAGCTTATGACTGAAAAAAGAAAAATCAACTGGAATTGGCAGCTTTTGAGTAGTTTAAAGCTTTTTGTGACTTTAACATTTTTATTCGCTTTTAAGTACTTTGAGTATTTGAGTCAAGCAGTACGATTTTGAAGTAGAGTTTCTAGATAAAATTTTATGATTCTAAGTCTTTTGAGCTTTGACTTATAAGACAGATCATCGATTCGTTGTCCTGATTTAAACAATGAATGGTGTTAGTCTTAGTTGCCTCTTTTGAGGAGACGCACAAAATTGGTTTTACCTAGAAAATGTATGTTGTTAAACAACCACACAAACAAAAAATAAAAAAAAAAACAACAAGCGATTCATAAAATAAAAAATTGGCAAACCAATGCAAGAAAAAAAATGAACTGCAATTTTTTTTTTTTTTTTTTTTTTTTTTCTTTTTACCTTGGCCAAGACCGCGGCAAATGTAAAGCCACAAGCCCATAGTGTGCCGCTGCTGGGCCTGTTCTCGAGCCCCATCATCAACTTCATTATCGTCTTTGTTGCCATCATCATGTTCATCATCATCTGCATTGGCCATGCGATTGTTGATTGTCTGCAGCAGAACTTCATTCAAATTATTCGGATATGAGCTATACACAGCGAACCATCCATCTGATAACCGCCGCGGAGGAGCAGCAATCCTTATTAAAAAGGAATACAAACATCACCGAATTCCTGCAATCTGCACGCCGGAGATGCAAGCCGCTATGTTAGAGCTTGAGACTGAGCAGGGTAATGTCACCATTTCAGCCGTATATTGCCCACCGGGCTTTCTTTGGGGTGCAGTCCCTTTCAGTGTACTCGTTCAGCAGCAAAGCCATCGACTCATTGCAGCAGGGGATTGGAATGCAAAGCACCCTGGGTGGGGTAATTCACGAGCATGTACTAGAGGCCTTGCTCTATGCACTGATATGCAAAACTCAGCTCTCTATATTCTGGCTACCGGTGCTCCAACCCATTTCCCTGGTGACGTCTCTCGAACGCCTAGCGCCCCGGACTTCGCAATCTGTCGCGGTGTTCATCCGCAACAGCTCTCCATCGAAGCTCTTGTGGACCTTGATTCAGATCATCTGCCGCTATTAATCAAGCTTGCTGCCAACGCTGCTGTATATGATAAAAATCCATTTGCAAATATAGAGACCTTCCAACGTCGCATTAATATGAAAACTCATCTCGAAATGGAAATCAATACCAAAGAGGATATTGATGAAGCCGTTGAACTGCTCCGCAAGAATATAACAGACGCCGCTAATTTAGCTGCACCGAGACACGCTGGACGCCGTCAACACCCGCCTGGCGTTTCTCTTGACCCGCAGACAGCGCAGCTTCTGAGGTTGAAGCGTCGTCTACGAAAAAATTATCTTCGAACGCATGATCCAGCTGACAAGGCCCTCTACCGTAATGCTGCTAACAGGCTTAAAGAAGCTTTAAATAATTTAAATCAAAGAAGGATAAATTCCCTTCCTACAAATGTGAGGCCAAATGAAGATGGAAGCCGCAGTCTTTGGCGTCTGACTCAATACTTAAAAAAACCAGCCATTCCAAGTGCTCCAAAATAATAATAAATTTTGATTTTTCACTTTTATCAAAAAAATCAAGCGTAAATCTTATTTTTTTGGCTTTAAAAATAAAAAAATATGAAATAATATTTAAATGCCAATTTTTATTAACAAATTTCAAAATAAGAGTTAAAAAACTTGTAATTTTTTGCAAAATTTTTTGTATTTCACTTTTAATATACATAGTTACAACTCTGCAAAATTTTCGTGACACTCAAACTTTGTTGTACAAAATAAAAAAAAAATTGTTACATACAAATATTTTTGCCATATTCTTATATATTATCTTATATATTTGATAAACAAAAAATTAGCACATAATGCCCAATTATTTCAACATAGTTACCAATCTTTGCAATATTTTCGTGACACTCAAATTTTGTTGTACAAAATTAAAAAAGATTGTTATATTTTTTTGCAATATTCTTTCGCTTTGTAAAAGAATTACCCGTATATATCTGATAAATAAAACAAACAGCACATAATGGCCAATTATTTCAACAGCTATTGGCAATGACTGCGGCAAAGTCCACACCAACCAGGTCAAAAGGCAACAAAGCGCCACCAAGAATGCAACTGGCAACTGCTTTGGACAGCAGCTGACAGCTGCCACAAAGCCAGACAATTATGAACCCACTGGCAAAATTGCAGCAATAAGAGCGCAAATAGAATACGGAGTAGTACCAGAGGGACAGTGAAAGATGTCAAAAACAGAGCTAGTGCAGGGAGGACCACAATGACCACTTCAATGTGGAGACAAGCACTTGATGATGGCTGTCAGAGCAGAGACTGCTGACCAAAGCAAATGCAGAATATGAATAGAAGAGAGTATAAGACCTGAGAGAGAGATATGCATGAACCAAACAAATTCCTAGGTGACAGAATCAAAACAAAATGAGCAGGGAAATATTGTTCAAACACAAAACATAATTCCAAATGGGAGTAACCGCAATTCAAGCATGTAAATTTCTACATATGGCAACCATAAACCACACTTATGTCAAAATTCAATTTGAGCAGAGGCAGCAACCCTGGCAGCAATGTGTTGTGTGTGTTGCTAGCTTCTTCTCAACTAATACCCTTACACTACGCACAATGGAAACTTATTGTTGCCATTTTACTGCCAAATGTTTAACCTTGGCCGGGAGGGCTGGGGTTGGCATCCAACTGCTCCTCATCCACTCCCACTCCCAGTGAACCCATGTGAACCCTCGCTTTCGTCACGGCCTCAATTACCGTTAAGTTGCCTTTGTGCTCCGCTCTCTGCTGCTCTGTCTACTAGCAAAAAACCTAAAGATTACTTGCGCCATTTTGCTTTTGGTTTCTTTTGTTATTTGCCTAGGTTTGTAGGTTTCCCTTTTCGGTGCTCCGGCTTAGACGGGACTCTAATCAGATATTTACGCCACGGGCGGCCGCAAAGGCAGCAAAGTAGCCAAAAATGTGTTGAGCTTGGGCTTAGTTTAGCCTGCAAAAGGTGTTTTCTTTTGGCCATTCCTGCTAAGAAACAGAAGAATCATATTACATTTGAGCTTTGCGCTCGACTTTTTGCGTTAAAATAAATGGAGAGCGTTTAAGCCGGAATTCCCAGAACTACACAATAGTCAAATCAATATGCCCGAGAATCTTAGTCGGACACATGTGTGAGGCTGTAAGTGCACTAAAAAAAATAAAAATTTTTTTTTTTTTTAAAAACAAGAAGTATGTACTCTATAAAATATTAAAAGAATTTATTATAATTTTTAACATCTGTCGACAAAAAAAAACATTTTTTTTGCATACATTTAAAAAAAAAAACATTAAAAAATTTTCGTATTATTTTTTTTTTATATTGTTCCAACAAATCGATTTGATTCATATTCACACCAAATAAAGAACGTATAAAAACACGTGTTTAAAAAAAAAAAGGTGATTGACATAAATAAGGAACATACTTAAAAAAAAAGAATATTTCATATAAAAAAATAAGAAAATTTCATTTTTTTTTTTTTTAAAAATGTGTTGATTAAAAAAAAATTAAATATTTTTTTTTTAAATAGCCGTATTGCCAACTTAGACGAAAAAAAAATTGGTACAAAAATGTTCAGTAGTTTAGTCACAATGAAATAAAAACGAAAAGCAGGTTTTTTTAAATTAAGCCGCAACGCGTTAAGTGTAAAAACGAAATTCCGAAAAAATTTTAACTGCATCATTAGTTTTCGAAAATCGCTGGGGGCAGTTTCCAGTACCTTATCCAGCTAGACCTTTTGTTCTGAACATTTTGACTGTCAAAAAATCACTATAAACAGTTCGTTCGGCATAAGTTTGACATGATCTATTTGTTTTATACTAATTTTTGTAAAATCAGATAAAAAACCTATCTTAATTAATCAACCGTGCTGCGGAAAACGAATAAACCAAACTGAACCTTTTTTTGTTCGGATTCGTTTTTGCGAGCTCCGGAAAACGAATTTTTTTTGTCAATATTTCTCTTTTTATCCCGATATTTCCCTTATTTTTTCGATAAATTCTCATGTTGACATGGTTGACGCAGCTCTGCACATTTTTATTACTATATGTTGTTTACTTTTCATTTTCATAAAAATATTGCTAGTTCTTTATTATTCTATCTTTTAAATAACATTACACAAAAATATTACTTTAGCAAAAAAAATTTATTTAAATTAAACTAGACTTAGCTATTTTTGTTACAAGGCAAATTTTTATTGTGTAAAGGGGTCTACGCAGAATGCAAAAAAATTTTCGCACGGAATGACAAAACCATATACAAAAAAAAAAAACCCTAATGGGATATCCCAAATGGGTTTTTTTTTTTTTTTAAATGGTTTTGTCATTCCGTGCGAAATATTTTTGCATTCTGCGTATAGGCCTTAACGCGGAAACCCTGTCGCACCAATCGGTCATGTGTTCGTGTATGATACGTGCACATACCCAAATACAAAAAAAATCGTTTTGGGTTCAGTCAGAAAAAAATAATTCAAAATAATTGTCAGTAAATATCTAACTTGAAAGTGGCATAAATATAATCTAAGAATATCAAAGAATATTTAAAAAATTATTTCAGTATACAATTTTTAAATTCCAATTCAATTTTATTCACTAAATCTTAGGTATTACGAATACATGAAGTTTAATTTTCATAAAATACAGAGTTCAGGCTTAATTAATTACCTTTTCTACTGTGTTCTTAAATTATAATGAAAATATATAATAGCATTAGAGTCATAAGAGGCTGGGAAAAAATTATAAAAAACCCACGAATATGTGGGACTTATATCTGGGACTTATTCTATGACTAAACTAGGTATTTAATAATAAATTATTAATATGCGTAAACTCGGAATATGTACATCTATCCTTAAAATTGTTGTGGAGACGGTTGACCCTCTCTGAAACGAATTCAATTTTTTCCCTGGTGTGTAGATCAATGGTGGAGTGATACCAAGGAAGGTTTAAAATCATTTTTAACAGTTTGTTTTGTGTAACTTGAATTCTATTAGCGTGAAATTTAGATAAAATTTTTACTTTTTTACTTTGCAACAAAACATTTGGTTTCAAACCACATGAAAAATTCGTTTTGGTGAAATTGGGAGCACCAAACAATCGATTTCAAAACGAATTCGAAATAAAGGTTTGGGTTGCTTTTCCGAAGCACTGTTGATTAAATTTTTAAAAAATTCAAATAAATTTTATACATTTTCTTTAATCATTTTTAATATCTTTCTTATTTTCTTTTTAGATGTCTACGTTAATTTTTAATATGGTAAGTGGATTTTTACGAAATTCTTAAAACTTTCGAGATATTTTTGAACAGTTCAGAGGCTATTGATGTGGATTACTATTTTTATTGTTTTAAAGAAGAATGCTCATAAATTTTGTTTTTAGTTAAACCTCAACAATTACTAAAAGCAATGACTGAATCTTAGTTTAAGAAATATTTTACCCTTAAACCTTTTTTCAAATCCAATTTGCGTAATTTTTAAATACATTCTAATTTTAAGTTTATTACACCCATAGCTTATGGACATATTACATGGTTTTTAATTGTGTGACTCCCCCCAGGGAGTCAACCGGTGCAATTAAAATTTCCCATAAAGAAACACGGTTTGCTTCCAAAACACTGCGTACCAGCAAGCAAACAACTTCGCAGCCAAACATTTGCTAAATTTTGTTCTTTCGCCTAAGGCAAAACTTAGATTTTTTTCTCCAAGTGTATGTTTATGGGCAACTCACACCGTCCCTGGCTTATTTATTTATTTGTTGTAGTTGTTGTTCTGCGTGTGTTAAAACCAAGTGGGAAATCCAAAGTGACAGACAGAGAGCAGTTGCAAGTGTCAAATGTGTCTCTGTTTTTGCTTGTAATTGGCAACATTTGTCAAAGTATGCCCCACTTAAAGGTGGGAGGGTATTATGTGAAAATGGGAATTAAATAAATAAATGTGCGTGAATTTCCGGTAATTTCGCATAACTTTTATGACCGCCTTGTGTGAATTATAGCCAGAAACTGTTGGGGTGATTATGAGACGTTGGCTAGGCATAAATCTTGGGTAACATCGAAACAACAGCAACGAGACTTAAACGTGCCTGAGTGGCCATGTGGATGCTGAAGTTAAGCCTAGAAAACGGTGAAAAAGTGGAAATGGGTCACAGCTTTTTTTTTTTTTTTACTTTCCTGAATGTTGGCAAAGTGTTCTTTGTGGCGTTGAAGTGCTAAAGTGTCAACTACGAAAAGTTACTCACTTGACCTGAAGCAGAGTGAAAATTGGGAGCAGCAAAATGCTGCTGTAGTGAAAGTGAAAAAAAAGAAAAGAGTTCTATAAATAAGAAAAAGGCAGCTTGTAAACTCAATCAAAGTCAGTAAAATCTTGCTTTAAAAGGCTTTAATACCAGCTCAGCGTATCGGGATATCAATCTGAGCCGCATAGAACTTCCACAAACAATTATCGTACGCTGCATTTCCGCCTGAGCGCTAAACCGGAAGTTGCGCCTGCTGGCTGCCACCAATATGGGCATTGGCTGTATATAGAGGCGTGGCGCAGTAGTTAATTAAATGCCGCTGTATCCCATGCTGTCGTTCAATAAAATCATTCCAATGATTGCAACAAGCCAGAAAATATGGTGAAATGTTGCCAAACCGCCTGCAGTGTTTGACATGTGAATAAAATATTGAAATCAAAATATGCTTCAATGCCTTCACAATGATGGTAGCAGGCTCCCAATGCACTTTTAAGCCTGCCGGCTGTAGTTTGGTGTTGGTCAAAAGGCAAATATTGAAATAGTTATGAATGCATTGCCGCACTGCAGCAAGCTTCGTGCTTATGGAAGGCTTAACCGGAACGCCTATTTAATACTAAATTGGACCTGGTTTAATTTGGCTGCAAACCACATGAGTATGTTGCAGTGGCATGTGGCTTATTTAAAGTGTTTGCAAATCATATAAATAGGCATTAGAGCGCATTGGTTGACTGTTGCTGAAGCTGCATAAATTTGGATTAATTGGTAGTGAGTGAATGCTGTACAGGATGCCCCTGTTTTGTGGCTTAATTTTAAGTGTCTGAAAATTAGCAGCTGTTGATATGGAAAGCAAAAACAAAGCAAACTCTAACCAGGATGACACAATTAAGTGACAACTTTAGCCAAATTAGAGCAAATCTAGAGATTGCTGTCCACTAAATGGAAATGACGTTGATTATGACAATGTTGAGCTGTAGGTAAACAAGCAAGTCCTATTTCCATCCACACAGATACCTCTGCTGCTGTCAGTCTGACAACTGCTGAGCAATTAAATGCTGTGATTGCATTAGGACTACCTCCGGATAGAGCAAACCAAGTCTATGTGAAAGCACACAACTGTTGATATCCCCCTCTCCCTGCTACAACAGCCCCAAATTCATGTTGTTTTTATAAGCGCTCCATTTGAACGTAATGTAGCAAGCTATTGTTTTATTTCCACTAGATTTTCTGGGCGAGCTCGAGTAGCCGGAAAAGCTGAGTATAAAAAGCGTTTTTCCAGCCAATAAAATTAACTCTTATGGCAAGTTTGGCAAAGTTATTGTGGTTATTTGTATTGTTACGCACTAAACTGCCAAAGCGCCCAAACGTTTAGCCATCTACCCATTCATCCATTCATCCATCCATCCATCCATCCATCCATCCATCCATCCATCCATCCATCCATCCATCCATCCATCCATCCATCCATCCATCCATCCATCCATCCATCCATCCATCCATCCATCCATCCATCCATCTATTCTTTCGAGGTACCTTTTTTTTTTTCCTCTTTTTATTTTCACCGCTACAGGCCACAAAAAAAATGTGTTTTTCATTTTTTCCGCACAGTTTCTGGCATTTTTATTGCGTTTTCATCTATGAGCGCCAGAATTGTTAATTAATTTGGCTCTTTGCTATTCTATTGGTCCACTGTCTCATTCGCTTTATATCTCTCTTTTTCTTCTCTACTTCACTTTCTCTCTCACTTGCACTTGCCAATTCCGTTTTGTTTATGTTGCGGTTGTTTCTCTTAATTGTCCTGTTGTTGGAATTTTTGGGACTCGTTTTCTTTTTGGTTTTCATTTTCATTGCAAATTAAATATTTTCATATTGTTGGAAATTTGGCAGGAATTTTGATGAAGCCTTTAAAGTTCCAACAGTCCAAATGCCATACAATATCAAAAAGGTTTCCCTAAGCTCTTTCTTGTTTATAATTAAATAGAGTAAAAGTTGTAATGAACTTTCAGCTGTCCTATATTGTGGGTTTTCTTCAAAATAAAATCTTATTGTTAAAAAAATCGAGTAGTAAGTCCTGGTTACATCAAATATTTGTTCTCATCATTAAGCGTAGGTTTGCAATAGGGAATTAAACCAGCTATGTAAGTCGTATTTGGTTGGGTGTAAGACAATAAGGTCATGGATGACCAAAAAATGTGGCATGTCCCTCTGTAAGAACACTCAGATCTCAGAGGCTATAACAACTACAGACACCATTTTGTACAAAAAGATGGGCATAATCAATTCGCATGTTTCGTTTGTCGTTACTATTTTAAAATCTCGTTAAGACAAATTTCATGGCTTACTTCCACACTCAACAAGGTCTGTAAAGGTTAGATAAAAAGCTCTGATATATACCTATACACTTCGAATACCAAATCCTGGATCCGCACCTGTTCGATACCTTGTCAAGATATCATAACCAAATTTGGCAATCGGAAGTTTTTTAGAAACGCCCAGCACTGTACCAAATTTGATCAAAATCGGTTGACTATATCATATAGGTCCCATAGGATCGATCGGTCGAAAATTTGTTTTTTGCACAAAACTCGTTGTGTTTCGTTTGTTTGTGAAGATATTGTAACCAAATTTGGCATTAAGAAGTTTTTTAGAGTTCCCAAGCATATACCAAATTTGATCAAAATCGGTTGACTATATCATATAGCTCCCATAGGACCAATCGGTCAAAAAATCGTGTTTTGTACAAAATTCGTTGTGTTTCGTTTATTTGTGAACATACCGTAACCACATTTGGCATTAAGAAGTTTTTTAGAGTTCCCAAGCACTGTACCAAATTTGATCAAAATCGGTTGACTATATTATATAGCTCCCATAGGATCGATCGGTCGAAAAAAACGCTTTTTGTACAAAATTGGTTGTGTTTCGTTTGTTTGTGAATATATTGTAACCAAATTTGGCATTCAGAAGTTTTTTAGAGATCTTCAACACTGTACCAAATTTTATCAAAATCGGTTGACTATATCATGTAGCTCCCATAGGGCCGATCGGTCGAAAAAAAGTTTTTGATTAAAAATTCGACTGTTTTTGGTTTTTTATGAAGGTATCATAATCTAATTTGGCAATCAAATGTCTTTTGGTGTTCTTAAGCAATTTACCGGATTTTATTGCAAGCAGTGGTACAGGGTATCCCAAAGTCGTCCGCGCCCGACTTTAACGTACGCCATCTTTTTAAGATAATTTTTTAAAATTTTAAAGGACAGATGAAAACTTCAAAAGATTTATGCAAAAATTCGAATAGGATTAAGTCTGAGGGGTCGCAGGGTTAAGATATTTAGGGAAACAAAATTTGCTTAGTTAGTAGTTAGGGGTGTGGGAGAAAACACGGTAAATCGATTACGGGGGCGGGGAGGACCGCATCGATTAAATTTGGATGTGGATTTGTTCTACCTACGGATGGAAGCACAAGAGCTTGAATTCAATGACTTAAAATTTATGCCATAAGGCCCATAGCTAAAAGATATGAAAAATAGGCCATGAAAGAAGATGACTAATACAATCCGACTTAAAAAAAAACCATTGCCCACCGAATTGACCTTTCTCAAAGTAACACCATAAATCATGCTTGACCAACTCCTCAAACACGCCCACTTAATTGCGTGATGTCATCACTTATTAAAGATTTTCTTTTTTAATTAAAACACAAAGCAGACTGACGCCGGAAACAAATGGAACCAAATACTTATAGGTTAGGGGCATGGCGCTGATTTAATAAAAATGTCACAGCTGACCAACTGCCGTCTAAACCCAGTCCACGATAATTATGAATTTGAACAATTTTTTAGCTGTCGCTGTCGCTGCCACCACTCCCGGTCACTCTCTGACTCCAAGCATAAGCTCCAGCTGCTCTGCTCTGGCACCCTGCTGCCACGTGAACAACGTTGTCTGACAGCTGGAAAACTTTAAGAACACATTAAATTTCACAGTGGGAACAAGAGCAAGGCCAAACATGGTCAGATATTTGCATTCCCACAACCAATGGCAATGCACATGAATAAATTCCATGGGACAAGTTGAGACAAACTTTCTCAATGTGTCAGCAACGAAGCTTACATATGTTCCGGGGAAGGGTTGGATGTGTGCAGTCCAGTGGGCGTGGTAACATTTTGACAATTTGTACTAAAGCAAATAGGTGTCCAAGGGAGAGCAGAGTTGGAGCAGGAGTAGTATTGCTGTTGAATTATTCATAAATATGCAACGCATTTTGATGTTTTTTCTAGGAAATTCTCAGCCGATAACATGCGATGAATGGCGAACAGATTTCCAGACATGACAGAGGCAACTGACATGGTTGACATGAATATGTCTGTCCTTACTCTGCCTTGCTCTTTTTCAAGTCGATGCTCAGGCAGACATTTGCATGTGTTTTCGATATGCAAATGATGTGGGTTGCAGATTTTTGTCAGGGGCATGTAGTGTAGTGGGCTGGAAAATGGATAAATCTAAATTGTTCCAAGCTGGCACGAAAATGAGCAGACCTTGGCATATGCCATAATTGCACTGCTTTCAATAGTGACCAAACAAGGCTTCATTTTGCGCATTAATTTCCCATCTGTCCATGCGTCCAGATCTCCACTAACACAACCAACTCATCTCCGGTTGACTGTTAGCTAAACCAACACTCGAGCTCTGCTCTATCTCCGGCTCCTGCTCCTGCTCCACTCTGCTCTGGTTAGCACATCCGTTTTATGGTTTTGCACTTAGCAATTAACGAGTTTACTTTTTTAGTGCTCACCCGAGTGCCCGCATGAAGTGCAGCTAGTCAGCTCCCGGGGTCGGACAGCCCACCGCACTCCATACCCCATGAACATTTCCCAGTTTGCTCGTTGCTCTCAATTAGAGTGTCACTTCCGTTTGAAATTCAGTTCGCTGCTGTACAAATTTACCTATGTTGCTATGGCATTGGACACACAGCTTACCCAATCTACCACCAAGCAGGTGCCATAAACTGGACTTGTGCACGAATTGCAGCACCACATGGAGCAGTTGGCCCCCGGCTAACCAGTAGCTGTTGGCTGTCAGTTGTGGCAGGAGCATAGAGTGTTCTCTGCACTTTAGTTAAGATACTATTGGAGTGACCAATGAGCCAAACATCATCCAAATTTTATTACTCAACTGAATGAGTAGGTTTTCTGGCAACGAAATTGTGGACGCAACAGATCTAGAGTGGCTTAGGGTCCATATTGTGGTAAAGTAAGGAAGAGTTTCTATAACTTAATTAAGATTAAGACTGGGTTTTTGTTGGTAATTTACAGACGAAGGAATACTAGCCACACATTTTTCAACGTGTGATGCCCTTGCAGAAAAAGACATAACCTTCTACTCCGCTATGACGAGGCAAAGACTATTCAAGGCTGACATCTTTGGGTCACAATGATCCTAAGGGTTGCAGTGAACTACTCCTGCAATAACATTATTACGAGCTACAAGGTGCTGTAAAAGTCAGTCAACTTGTTGTGCACTGACCTTCAGAAGGTTCTTCGTCCTTTCATATTGCATTTAATTTGTCCCTGCTCTGCGCTACCCAACAATGAATGAAGTTTCCACAACTTTTCATACAAATGACTGCACATTTCTCTCTGGGCTGTCTCTCTACCCACCAGAGTTGCCAGCTTTTGTTGACCAGCGCACAAAGAGCGTTGCCATTTCAAATGCAACTGAAATTATTTCTTAATAAAAAAATGAACCAGCTTGGATAGCGTCAAAGGAAATGCAACAGAGCGCTTTGTATTCAATCGAGGAAAATGTGAATGCATTGGGAAAACATTTGCAAAACTTTTACCGTGGAAAAACTTGAAGCACAACTTAAAGTTGCCAACTCCTGAAGGCTATAAAATGTGGTCTATGCGTTTATATTTCATTTGGTTTATGGCAATGTTTTGCCTTTTACGAGTAGTAGGGCTTAGCTTTGTGGTCTGGGACTGTGGTTCCACCATTGGTGGGTTGGAAGCCAGTTCACATTAATTATAGCCAAAGCGTTGGTAAACATTTTCACATCATTAAAAATTATTTATGGAACTTGCCGATTGTCTGAACACAGGGATACAAAAATTCAACTTCAACAAAGTTCTCGTTATTTCTCCCTCCCTTGGAAAAGTTCGAGCTGCTGACAAGCAACTGACAAATTTTGCAAATTATGCAATTACCGAGAATTATGAGTTAGTTGCAAAATGGAAGTTACTCCAACTCAAACTCACGTTTTGAATGGGTTTTTGCCGCGCTCTACCTCACATAAAATTTACATAATGTAAACTGAAACATGCAACGATTGTTTGGGAGAAAACATTTAACGAGGCGGACAATTTGTCAGCACTATTCAAAAGCGTTCAAAAACATTCAAACTGGTCAAATTATTCATGGCACCAACAATCAACAACCAACAACAACAAGAGGAGCAAAGTTGTCCAGGTGTTTCAAGGACTTGGTTAAGCTGATGAGTTATGGAGGGTTCCATATTTGTCACAGTGGAACAATGAATTTTAGGGTCAACAAAATTTTAAATTTAATCTGCAACTCTGGGGAGTTGGCGAAAAAGATAGAAAAAATGCTTACAAAAAGCTTAGCAATACACTTGAAAAAATTCTTGTTCTTTAACTTATAAAATTGAAAATGGTATACGCGATATATAAAAAAAAACGGCAGACAATCATTTCTTTTTAGTTTATGGGGCTGTGGGAACGGAACGCCTTTAAATATTGTGTTATACCTCGTGAGCAACGCTGCGAAGAGATGATGTTGCTGATGTTTTCTCGCATTCAAAAAGCATTTCTACTAATTTTTGATGGCAATGATTAATATCATCTGTGTTAAGAGTGAGGATGAGATCTTCGCAGTGGTCCGTTGGCTAGAATACAATTTGAAAGAACACAAGCAGCATACATTAATGCTACTGAATCAGGTGCGTTTTCGTCAACTGGAGTCTTGACTAAGACTTTCATTAAGCGCTGTGAAGAAGAACGACATTCTGATGGAGCCATATGACTTACCTACGAGTTATATACCCTACATATATTGGTACCCGTACCACTGTTGCCCTGCTCTAGCTGGGAAACATCCAAAAAGTCGACAAAATCATTCCGCCCAAATTTGATGATGTGCAAATTTTTGATGACACGATAATGTTTGAAAATGCAGATGAACTAAGTGAACTAGATGAGCACGAAATCAAAGCATATTATAAGAATCTTCAGTTCTAAAGAGGCGCAGATACAATAGTTCGAAGCTATTATTATTATTAATTTTAAAAATAACATTTATGTGAATTTCGATAGCAAAAATGGTATCGTTTGTCTTTTGCCCAGCTGTCAAGTTGCTTGTCTGTCTTTGCCTTTAAATGCCTCTCCTAGATCTCGACATACAATTTTAACAACTGCTGCACATAACTCCGGAACACATAAAATCAGTTCAAATATATAATGCTTGATTTTTGTGTAACTATACTTTTTCGAGTATAAACGTATAAGGGCAAGAATACCCGAAGTAAACAACCTTAACAAATTATAACTTCAATCGTTAAAAAAAAAAACTAATTTTTATACTTTGGCAATTATTTTCAAATATCTGTTTAGTTTTCTAATATAAATAATGCTTAAAAAAAAATAATAAATATGTACACACTGGTAGATATGGGTTTACTTTACAACACTATTTACGGCAAGAATAACCTACTTTTCATAGTCAAGGGTGTCTGGGTCGGGAGTAAATATTATTATGCATTAATGCCCACTTGAACAAGGTAGCACTTAGCTACCCATCATTACCGTACGGCAAGTTTACATTGCACTCAAACCCAATAATTTCCCAGCAATCATAATCCGATTATTTTCCAATTAGTAACATTAAACATAAACATCAAACAACAACCAAATACCAACAAAAACCAATTGGTTCAATGAAAAACTATTTGGAATAAATTTTCAAATGCACCCGAACCACTTTTCCTGCATTTTAAATGTTAGCGGAACAAGCGCAATTGCATTCCTACGCACAAGGCCTAGTTGGAGGTTATCCCAGATAATTTACATTTTATTTGCGGTGTATGGTTAAATAATCAAGGGTTCCTGCAGTGACCATAGAGCATTGTTTTCTCTGTTTACGCTCAGAGAGCGATTTGTTTACAAATTTCTCAATTGTTTACTACAAATTACAGGCACAATCAAAACAACAATTAAGAGTGGAAACAGTGTTGCCATACCAAATTTATTTGGTACCCATAAAATGGGTTTAGTTATAATGTACGGTGTGTATACATATTTGATTGTGTATTGTGTGAAATGGAACCGCGAAATTTGCACTAGAATCGTTGTGCAATATTTCAATTTGTGCAATCCCAACGGACTAGCTCCAATTGACTGCAAAATAAATGTAGAACTTAATGCTATGCAGACCACGAATAATACGTCATATGTGTGCCTCCTTCGAACTTGGGACCCCTACGCCATGGAACGTGTCTGCCGCCGGGGTTTTGATTGTGTTTCCGCTCTGTGAATTTCATTGTGTCAATTTTTCAGGTGGTTCAATGGAATTCAAACAACATCCTGTCACAATTTTGTTGCTTTTCTGCAATTTAGAGTTTACCCAGTGGAATTCAAAGCTGTTGGCAATTTGCGACAAAGTTATCGATTTTAAGCATTAGACAAAATTTGTTCTATCATATATCCTTGGTTTAATATCATTATATACTACCTTTTCAGCTGATTTGATAAACGTTAAGCTCTTTAAATTTTTGCACACTTTACATTATGTAAAACATGTACCCTCTGCTTAGGAAGTCAACTTATGACGTCATATTTGCATTACGTAAAGGGAAGCGCATAACTTTTTTAGTTTTATTTCGCTTCTTGTCAAAAATTTAAATATTTCAGCTAGTATAAGAGCAGAAACTGATTCATATTTTGTGCACTTTTACGAACTCCTTGGTGAAATGTGAAAACGTGACCCAAAGCAAGTCTCTATATGGTTCAAACTCAATCCAAAACAAAAGACGCACAAATTGTCAATAAAAGAGGGCAACTAGAAACTAGACAGGGACCCCCATCCAGCCACATGCGTCACTCAATTCACCAAGTGAATATCTTGTTTGGATTCGCTTTGTATTTGGAATGCGTATTTTCGAATTCAACTCTAAATATGCTCTCTCTCTCACGGACACGAATAAATACACACATCGTTTCGGGTATGGAAATTTTTGTTAGGATGCTCTTCTGGTTGTTGTTACTGTAGTTGAGGGAGCACGTAGTAGCCGCCATTGTTGATTCGCCGTAAAACATTTTTCAAACGACAACCAGAAACTACAAATTTTGCATAAAGTATGCCAGTAGGTTGCTCCAGAGCCACCCAACTCTTGGTCGACCGGCTGTGTGTCTTTTACCAGGCCGACTTGATTATTGGCAATATGTGGGCGTGGCTTGGAGTCCCACTCAAAAAGAACAACTCTGTGAAATTAAAAGATGAAAAGTATTTGGTATATATCAGGGGAAACGAAAGGCATGCTGTTTGTTGGCTTTTGGCCAAAATAATTTACAAGATTATAGAAAAAGAGCCTGCCAACAGGGCCGAAAGAGACACCAACAGCACCAAATGACGTGCTGCAGAAAAAGTATAAAAGTTTGGCAAAAACTGAAGATGACAGGAAGTAAGGAAAAACTTTGCATGCAAAATGGAAAAGGGCTTGGAAATGCAGCTGGTAGATATTCCCAGTAACTAAACAAATGTGAAATTGCGAACGAAATGCTGAAAACCTCTGGCATTTGCAATGATTAAAGAGAGGATTGTGAAGCTCAAGATTAATTATAAAATGGTTGAAATAAATGAAGCGCTTTGGTAACTTAAAAGTAAACGTAAATAATAAATAATCTCTAATGAGCAACAAAAATTAAATAAAATATTACAGCAAAAGTGTAGTCAATGTCTAGGAATGCAAATTAAAAATACATTGGAAGAGATTAGATCTAAAGTGGAATATTAACTAACCCAACTTCCACTCGTTGGAACTTTTGCTGTAACTTAAACTGGACGAAACTTGGCTACAAACGGCACTTAAGCTTAATAAAAACTAATTTGTAATTCAAAAGATACGACCAAAAGCCAGAGGCGGGAAAGATAAAAGGGAAGTAAATATGAAGATGATAGCCTAGGAGAGGAGTCTGTTCTCTGTCTCACCTGACAAAATTGTCAACGACAGTTGAATTTAAACTTTCGGACAGCGGTTGGGCTATGACGAATTTAAACCCCACTTTTGGAGAGATAAACTCTATGGCATATAAAAACCGCAGAGTTTGAAACTTGCACCGTGAAATTACGCAGACAGACGGACGGAGGGACAAAGTTTAACTGCCAAGCTAAGCGGTGTTCGCCATTTTTATTTGAAGATGAAGTTGAATAACAGGAATTACTAGAGTGTGCAAAAGAGAGGGAGACAGACAGCAATAGGGTCGTACTACTCTTATGCTCAAGTATCGTGTAAATGGCAACAATTTTATGAATGCCCTACCAACAACAACATCTGGGGGTTTTAACAACAGCTAACGTTAAATTTTAAGCACACACATATACCCGAAACAGTTACTTTGTTTTAGCTAACACACACATGTAGAGTATTGTACGAGGTGTGCTCAAGAAGTAACCATTTAAAAATGTATTCCAATATGCGGATGTTTCATGTTCTGAAGTTTATAAAATTTTTAAGCCCATCATCACCCAAGTTATCAGATTGTTCAGTTTAAGGTTGTTTGGCATTAACCCTTTTGAAAATACATTGTTGTATTTCAATTTTTATTCGAATTTCCTAAAATTTTTACTTGAGTACAATGAAGCAAATAGATGGGTTATATATTCGAACTGCATGAAGTATGTTTATCTGTTCCCTTGTAACTTCTAAGCCGCTTATCACAATATAACAAATGGGGTAACATTGGAAGTATCTTGATGGTCCACTAGTTATAAGCATTTTAATTTAATTTAAAAATGTATATGTTGTTCTAAAAAGGACACTAACATATGAATAAAAAAGTAATTTTTTGTAATGATGCAGTGTTGCGTATCAAATGAAAGAGCTTCATTGCCATACATATTGTATTCTTTACAATACATCTTTACTCGGACTAGGGGGCTCTGCCCACGTACGTTCTTCTTTATTCAATTCAGTTCATTCAGACTATTATATACACTGTACAATTCTTTATTTTCATAATGTTTATCCTCTTCATCATGCTATAATCGGTCCTACTCGAATTTTGAATACACTGAAACAATGCAGGTCGCTGCTTGGATAGATGTTATGTATATTTTATATAGACATTAGCTCTGTATGAAGGTTGATGTCGTTGCTGCTATTCTATCTTTTTTCTGTTTAATACAGACAACGTCAACGAATGATGTGAAGAGAAATAAGAAAAGTATCAAGCATACACAGTTCGTGTGTACCATGTATATTGTTGTTGTATTTTCCCCTTTCATGATACATTTTAATGTTTCGCATGAATTTTCACTTGAATGATTTCAACGTATCGAGGTGAAACTTACATTGTGCACACCATATGAGATGTGGCTATCACAAAGTATACGTTTCAACTCGATACGTTCAAGCGTAGGAACATAATCGGTACCACACTGATTTTTTTGTGAACATATGCATATACAGATATACTCAATCGAAATAATGTGGTACAAAGATTTAATCTATTATTCGCTTTCATGCCCACGGCTATCCTCACAAAGAATTAAGTTCCGCATCGAACAATTCTATATGGCTTACAGAATCGTAAAATCTTCTTAAGTATATTCTAAACATGCAAAGCAGAAATTGCCTTATAATTACAATTCGTAAAATTGCAAATCTCCAAATACTTTGTGAACACCCCTCGCAGTCACTCTCATAAATGTGGCTTATGTCAAATGCGTCTCGCATTATTTAAATTTTCATTCTTTCCAATTTATTTCGCCGCATTGCCATAATTTAATTCTACTTTTATTTCATACATATATGAGTTTTGTATGGTTATATGTATGTGTCTGTGTGTGTTTGCGTTCCGGCGACTTCCTTTTGCGGAAATTTTTAGCTTCCTTTTGCGAGAATTTTTTTTGTTTTTTGTTTAAGTTTATTTGGTCGTTTTAGAATTACACAAGAGAGACAGAGCAAAGCTGCGCTTCCAGTCAAAGGCCCACCAAAACTGTCACAAAACCAATGTGCAATGCTCCACTTACCTCAAAGAAAAACAGAACCCCCACAATACCACAACAACAGCGACGATTCCACTTTGTTTCTGTTTGCTGCTTCTGCCGGAGTCGGAGCCGGTGCTGGTGCCGGAGCTGGAGCCCAAAGCCAACCGCTCAGCATACAAAAGCAATTACGTTTCGTCGTCGTCAACTGTCTGCACGGCTATATGAATCCCTCTGAATGGCACTCTGGTCTGACTCTGGGTCTGGGCTTGGTGCCGCTTGGCTACCTGAGCCAAAAATGGGCGCTGTGTTTAAAGCGCGGAGAACCTGACAGACACTTGAAGCTGGAGTATTGAAAGGCAGACTGAAACCCACTGACAATATTTCCATGTGTCACCAAGAGATGAGGGGGCAGACGGACATCTATAAGGCCCAGCCCAAAAAAGTATGCTATTCATTTTGAGCTGTACTCAATGTGTGGCAGATTTGGCGAGAGTTTTGTGGCATCGATTCGAGCTGAGCCGCAACTAAGCCGCAACTGAGTCCATATGATGCAATAGGTCTCCCTGAAAAAATTTCGGTGTCCTTTCACTTTGCCCGCATTTCATAATTACTCGCTTTGTTTCAGAGTCACAAACCAGCCACATGGTAAACCATGCTTTTCCCTGCATTTCCCGGCTTTTCCGTGGTTTTGCATGCAATTTTACAAAAAAGCGACAGAAGAGGCTTGGAAATTGTGGCATGACCTGCTTTAACGCTTGAGAGCAAGAAAAACATGATATAAAAGCAAGAAATTCTTAAAAGTTTATGAATATAAAAGCAGGAAACTTATAGTCGACTTTGTTGACAATTCTCAAGAAATTTTTGCTACTAGGTTTTGCTACTATGTTTCTTTTGTTTGAAAAAGCAAAGAGTAAAACGTCACAAATTCGACCACAATTTCAGCAGCTTTAGTACTAAGCTGCTTTTAGAGACATGCTTTTAAAAAATATCAAATGACAATATTTACTTCACTTGTACTTGCCACAATATTTAAAAAATATTTAAATTCTGTTTTTTTTTAAGCTTGTTAAAGTGTTGGTTGATAATATCAGAAAAAGTTTTGCTAAACGAGAACAAATTTCTACTATTCAACTTTTACTCGGTGAAAGTAAAGAAAAACTATTTGTGGTGTGCCAGGAATCTCTTTCAACTCTCTTTTGAGCCAAGTGCATTATTTCTTTCAATTGATTTTTGAACCAAAAAAGACCGTCACCATGTCAGAAATTCCTTTGAGAATGTTGTACATCATTTAATCTTTGTTACATTAAATTTCTTAGCGGATTGAATTAAAACCGTATTGAGATTTCTGGAACACCCCTCAACTACAAATAAACTCAACTAAACAGAATTGGAACTGCTTCTCCTTATCCTTTCCACAATCATGCAAACAATTTAAAATTGCTATAAAATTTTGTAAATATTTTTAGACAGACTAAAAATATTTGTTTCCACGAAGAGATTATTTTTCCAGCACTTTCAAAAGTATTCAGCACTTTGGATTCAGAGCTGCCTTGCGAAAAGAGGGAAAAAGAGAGTAAGGCAAAAGTATCTGAAACATAAAAATAAATAACAAATATTAAAAGATAAACATAGTTTATAGTTATTTTTTTCTGTTGCTTTTAGTCTAGACAAACTTTTCGTTTGAAAAACCACAAAATTATTAAATTAACAAATTAATTTATTGTTGAGCAAGAACCACAAAAGCAATTAAAAAGTTTTCAAGACTACACTTGAAAAAATGTTAAAGCAACTTCTATTACAAGCAGTGTCCAAAGCTTGGATAAACATTTTTTTGTTAACTCAAGTAATTCACTATGATTTGCGTTTATAGGCCTTTTCTGGCCTGTCCGCAGTTTTGTAGTCTAAAAATTTCTGTTTTTAAGGCCTGTACGCAGCTGATAAAAACGTAACCGGTCAAGAACAAAATGTACTTTAAATTGTAGTCCTTCTCCTAACGCCTACAGTTATACGTTGATTTCCAAACGAAACAAACAAAGCAGTGTTGCCCCCTGATTTTGTGGTAAAAATATGAGCCGCTATTCTATTTTGTAGCCCCAAGCAAACGAAATGCGCAGAAAATCAATTACGATAAAACTCGCTGGAAGGAAAAATCGGTGGAAAACTTTTATTATATAGCCGTTTATTTTGTATAAATAGAGACCATGTGGCAGTCAAACAAACTTTGTTTTAATTATTTTCCACCGTTAAAAAATAAAACAAAAACGGTCTCACACTGAGCCGAACACTTTTTGCGTTTCGCTTTTCGGTTCTGGTCAGTGTTTTCGGTTGAGCAAAACAAATGTGTCGCTCTCACAATAGCACTTATGTTGAGACACTTTGAGCGATCGCTCACTAAAAAACCCTCAGCAAAAGACCGTTTTGCGTTTTTCGCGGACACTTTTGCTTGAGACTTTTAGCAAAAGTGTATTTTGCGTGTCTATGCGTGCTTGTGTAAGTACCAAACACGAAGTAAAACACAGGCGACTCGTACAAGCACGCATTCATACACAAAAGACACTTTTGCTAAAAGTCTCAAGCAAAAGTGTCCGCGAAAAACACAACCAAAAAGGAAGCGAAAAAATTGGTCTTGGTCCGAGCCGAACACTTTTGAGCAAAAACACAATTGAAAGTGTTTTGTCAATAGCTTCTCTCAAAGTGTTCGTAAGAGAGCGGTTTTTTTCGGACACTCTGAAAGTGTTGAGCGTTTTTTAGAAAGATCTTTAGAAAAAATAATGCAATTAAAAGACGTTGGCAAAAATTTTAAAATGCCGATGAATAACACTAGGAAAAAGGGAAAAAGCAACAGACAGGCAGGAATTAAGTTGCAGTTTTAGTACGGACGCATTTTTCTCGGCTGCGTACCGGCCTGAAAAATCATCATCAAAATCATTCACATTAAAAAACAGCCTACTTTCAAAACTTCTTATACGAATTTGAGCCACATTGAGCCAATCTAATTCCAAAATACGCTGAATATAAAAGTGCTTGAAAGAAGGTTGACTATCGGCTCCAACGACATTCCAAAATTACTTTAGTGTATTGTACAATATTTAAATATTAATTCATGACGATTAGTAATATTGACATGATTGATAAACTTATACATATATCAAGCAACAAGAAAATTTAATCTAAAAATCAATGAAAATCAAGACCTTATAAATAGTTTTCATTAAATTTATAAAAATTTTTCTTTTTTTTTCTTTGGACCAAAGTTTTGAGTTCCCTTTCCCTTGGCTATATAACGTTAATACACTTAAAATAATTTTTCATATAATACTATATCTTACTATGCTCCAGTTGAAAAGATTACTATTTATCTAACTCTGTAAATTTAAATGGCTAGCTATAAGCAAAACTTAAAAATTATAAAAATTAAGCAATCTAACTAACTACAATGACGATTTAAGTCGATTCCCGTAACAAATGCAATTAAACAGATCGAAAAACAAAATTTGTCCTGTTTCTCGAGAGGAATAGGCCAATGTTAGAAACAAGGACCAGAATAATGCGATTTTGGATGATAAATCGTCATGAGCGCTGAGGCTTATTTCGCATTGAACGGAGAGGTAAATAAACAAAATGACCGCTATTAGAACCCCCAACAAATCCTCGAAGGATCTATCTATGGTCAAAAACTGACCGTCTGGTGGGTTTTTTCTGCGAAGTCAATGATTAGGCTGCGGTCAAAACCAGCTACAGTCAATGGAGGTAGGAAGAAGGTATTCTTCCCTCCAGGCTGGCTCTAGGTAATTCCACCTGGCTTCTATTTGTGGGGATATTTTAAGTCTAACATGTATATAACCTAATCTCGGACTTTGAATCAACTCAGACATACATCGACCATAAAATATCGGCTATACCTCGAGAATCGCTCGAGAAAGTGAAATTGAGCATGAAAAGTAGTTGACGTCCTTGGATCAAAATAAATGTTATCGGAAAAAAGAAGTCGGATCGTCTTTTGTTCAAATTTTCAAACCGAAACCGTATGGGTTGCATGTTTATTATGGACTATGATAGCAATTTTTTTTTTTTTTAAGCACACTTGGTGCCAAAACTTTGAACTCATAGGGATTAGGACAAGAACTTTGTACTTTTTAGTCTCACTTTTTTTTTCAGTGTATTTAAACTACAACACCAAAAATAGTTATTTTAACAAGCAATTAGTTATGGAACTCGTTGAACAATAAGTTTTATGGTACACACATCAAAGAACTAAACTGAATTATTGGCTTTCAAGAATTTTTAAAAGTTTTCCAATAAATCAAAAGTAAAATTCGTCTTTTAACTCAGCTGTGCAAACAAAAGTATGGATTCCTGTGTAATATTTTAAACAAATAGAATAAGCTTGAGAACTTTTTTTTATTTATTTATGTAAAAGATTTCCACGCATAGTTAAATAGATTGCGCCATTCTTTGTTTTTCAGTTGGCCCAAAAATATTTGGCTGAGTTTTAAATTCTTAAAAAACCCGCATGTTTGTACCTACATATGTGTCTGAGTATCTGCTTATCTGTGTTTCGCTGTCAAACTTTGTTTGTTTGTCGCTTCATTCTCCTGGCAGACAAACAAATTAACAGACAGACAGCCAAACAACAGAACAGACCCTGATAAAGTAATGGAGAGAACAGCGAGATAGAGAGGCAGAGTGAGCAAAAGAGATTGAACGAAAACTTTTGCCAGCCCGCAAAGCAAATCAATTAAAAGTTTGTTGAAGGTTTCAAAACTCTTGCCCTGCGTCTGCTTCTTCTTATCATTCATTTGATCATCACTCAGGACTGTTTGAATGCAACTAAGCCTGCGGGCCAAGCAATGAATCAACTTGGAATTTAGGCATTTATGTAATTACATATTGAACAGAGATTGATTACATATAGACATCGATAGCAACAGCTTACTCTAGTTCCTATCTAATTGCTATTTAAATTTTGGACCTTGTTTACCTTCGACCAAGTCTAATTAATTTTCAAAGTAAACAAAGAAATGCAAACTTTTGTGAAAATTGCAATGAAAATGTCCCGCAGCAATTTTCACTTTACGTCAAAACCGAAAACATTTACAGTGTCTGCCTAACAACAAAGCAAACGAAATCAAGAGTCTAAATGGAAGGGAGACTCCCAATCCCCAAACCCGCATCATCTTGTTTCAGCCCTAATGGCATTGAGTCGTTGACATGAATAATAACAATCAGCCAGAGTTGCTGACCTCCCTCAAATCAGTAACGAATGCGACTGCCATACAACATCCAACAATCCGCAAGCAAAGGAGTCAAGCAACAAATTTATGGCAAGCATAAGCCAGAAGAGCGCCCCTTGCAACATGCCGCGTAAAGAACTCACAAGCCTTGCCATAAGCTTTTCGGCAGATTTATCTGAGCGCAGAACAGACACTCCCCAAAGAGAGCGGGAGTTGAGTAAGATAGAGATAAAGAGAGAGCCAGATGAAATTACTTGCAACATGTTGCCATATCCTCAGCTGTTGATGTTGCCAGAAAGTTGTTGCTGTATCCACAGTAGGACAATTGTATTGATTTCTCGTTTCCTACTTTTTCGATACGATTGGGGTGACAACGCTTTGTAGGTCAAGTAATCCACTATGTGGGGGCTCTGAGTGGGTACAAGTCGTCAAAGTTACTCTACAAGCCGCAGACAGAGAAAGTAACGTCTTGCCAACATTTTAAGCCAATTATAAAGTTGGCAAAAACTAGGCGACAACAATTAATTGAATTAAAGCCACTGGTGAAAGTTTCCAACAACAATTTTGGGAAGACCCTAAGGGGAACTCTTATCACAGCTTCCTTAAATGTTTACGCAAACAGTGCACGAAATTTGCAGTCAAAAATAGTGTAAGAGCCGTAGCCAAATTAATGAGCAGATGCAGTTTGGCTTGCATTCAACAAAGTTCCAGTTGCCCACTGGTTCCATGGCCCACCATGACCAGCCTGCCCAGCGCGATGCCCCGTGATAGATGGATGAACCTGCCTGTTTTTGGCAGCTATTTAAAATTCCGTACATGCCGTTGCATCGAGAGTGGGTTAGAGGACTGACGTGGACTACGGCCACTGCATCGAACTGCAGCATGTTGTGGCTGGTCTCCGGAAGGTGAACAAAGCAATTTCAGAGCCAAAGAGTTAGCTATATGCTCACATTGTCAGCACTTTCATTATTGCAGCTGATTGCGGAATTTTTCCACGTAGACATGCCAGCGCAAATTACGGAATTTTTAAGAAAATTTTACCTCTGGCATAGTGACGCTCCACTTTAAGTTCAATTTTGATATAAATTTAAAATATAATCAAGCAAGGCAGATAGTCTGTCACTTGGGTGTTGTGCTTGGGCTTTACTTTAAGTAAATTAAATTACGCATACGAGGTGTGGGACCAGCTGGAAGCTCGAGCGTTTTTATCTCAGAACAAAAGCGCTTAGTTGCCGTTTGTGGCTCTTCATCTTTTCTTGCTCTCAGCATTTTAAATGAGTTTAAGTTGAAGAAGATGATGGAGAAAGAGCAGAAGATGAAGAAGAAGAGTAAGCAGGTAATTTTACAAATGTTTTTCTACAGCGGTCAAGGTTATTGTATGGTTGCTCTGGTTGGCCCTGAACTTTTGCTTGGTTTACAGTGTTAGGCAGTGCCACAATGAAATTTAAATGGAATATGTAATGAGATTTCAGTTGAATTTGACGTCTTGCTAGGGAACTATAGCACTTCACAACCCTTACAAAAACAACACAGTTTGTGTTTGACATCTCGTATTCTTATAAATTTTTTATATGGCTTCCTCACGGGCCCTACGCCCTCCAATTTGACAGCTCTGTCAACCGTCTTAGTCATATCTAAGCCTACAAATATGCAAATTTCGGCACATAAAACTGTTTGGCTACGCCTCCTATATATAATTCGCGAGTGACGCTGCCTTTCACCCATTTTTATAGACTCAACAATTGTAGACTCTGCTCCCTCTTATCCTTCCCGCTGCTTTATGTTCCGTCTTTTTAGCATGTCTTTGACCCAAGCGTGACCTAAATGCATGACTAGTTTTGTTTGTTGTTTGCAGACTTCCTTGTCATAACCCTAGTCGGAGAGCAGGGAGTAAGACCATGTCAGTGCCACGGTGAGTTGGCCCAATTGTTGTTGGCTCGCATCAATTTGAATCTTTGAGATGCTAATGTTGTGTCACTTTTGACATTGTGCGCACAATGCAATGGGGCAACAAGATAGAGATTCCTGCGAACTCCTAGAAGAGTGTCCCCCGTGGGTCGCTGTGTATGTTAACCTGCAACAGATGCCAAAGTCACGTTGCCTGCTGCTCAATTGTGCGGGTCATGAACATCAAAATACGTCCAAGATGTTGCATAAATAATGCGGGTTAGATTGTTTTGTATCTCGTAGTTTCGTGTTGAAGTTTGCATTTGTTGTTTCCTATGGAACTAATACTGTACGTATAAGCTGAACACACTCCAACGACTTTATTTGTTTCCGAGTCCTCAGTAACTTGCAGCTGAGGATAACAGCATGCAAATTCAATTGAGATACAACGTATTTATTTCCCATATTTCTTTTTCCCGCGTCTATAGGAGCTCCTGCACCCACTTTCGCGTTGCTCAGTGAGGCATGCATAAAATATGTTATGGGTTCGTAGCACCAACCAAGAGTCTATCCCCATTTTAACCTCCGTCCCATACGATGTCAATTGAATAATAACAATTTTTAACAGTGGCGGGAGAGTCCGACATTGGGATGCCCTGCAGAAACTTTCAACAAAGAAGATTATTAACTGGCAAATGGTTTGTAGACGCAACGAGTTGCTTTGAGAAATGTCAATATTTCGTTGTTTATTAAGCGCACTGGAATGTATATAAAAATCATCTGTTGGTTTGTTTGTTAATTGCATTTTATTCGTATATTTTACAACAAAATTGGGCAATTGGTTTATACTAAATGCAAAAACTACTTGGAAACTACTCACTTATGTAAGAAAAATAATATCGCCCAAATGGGACGAAAACTCATCTGGCTATACTCCCATCCATTGAACGAATAGGGACGGTATGAAACGTATGGTATGCTATGCCGTGTTACATTCATTGTAGTAATCTTTAATATCCTTGAACCTCTGTTTGCAGGGTATACAAATTCCATCGATAAATGCGTTAAAGCTGCCACAAGACCAACCAAAAAAGTGCCCTGGCCTGTGTTCAATTAAAAAAGAAAAATGCTTCTGTAATGAAAATGTCACAAATGTGGAGGAAATTTAAGTCCACGCGGTATATGACGCCAGGAGAATATAAAGTGAAATGTCATCCATATTGGAGAGCAGCATCGTTATGAGGAGCATTGGTCACGCTCCGTTTTCCTTCTCTTTTTTCATATTTCAACTGTGTCTGGACTTTATTCAAGGCGAGAGTGGACATAATGAAGCCATAAAATCAACGGTGAAGCAGAAATGGCGAATGCGAAAGATGACAAACAATTGCAAGGGAAATTAAATTATCGACAGAGAATAAGAAGTTTCCCAGCACCCCCCTTGAATTTTAATTTGTGGAAAAAGTTTTGTTATAGAAGAGAGAGAATGTTAATTATATGGAACACATGGAACGAACACTAAAACTTTAAAGAAAAATGCTTGCCAGCTGCCGTTGCAGTTTTAAAGTTCTACACAAAATATTGCAGTTCGTCTAGAATTTTACAAATATTTCTTTAGCTGCAATGAAGTTGTTTCCAAGCAACCAAATATCGACGCTTTATCAATGCCAATACATTTCTGGTAGCAGCTTAACCTCTGTACACCTTTTGTGGACACGGCATCTTGTTCCCACAGTCCCAAAAAGAAAAACATTTTTCCAAGTCGCTTTTCCATGACTTACGTTTGCCTTGTTGACTTTTAAGCTTTGTTGGCAACGAGGCCAAACATTTCACAAAGCAAAACTTTCCAAAGGGGCTTCAATGTGAACAAATGAGTGCAGGGGCTTAAGGGATGTGTGCTTCTGCGAGTTACACCTTGGGGGCGTGGCAGGTGTGACGATAAATCAACTTAATGCTCGAACGCTGTTAAAGTGCTAGCAAAAGTTTTGGACCACGTGGAAATCCAGTAACCATGTTGTTTTTGCTTTCGAAGCTGTCGAAGGTGAACAAAAAATATCAAAAAAACAAAAACGAAACAAATATGGCTGCCACGCTCGAAGGTATGCAATGCATTAAGGAACATTAATGAAACCAACAGTCGTATGAGTAATTTTGATTGCAAAGCCAATTCGTTGCTGCACTTTGTTGGAAATTTATTTAGTTTCCATTTTAAAACGTATTATAGGACTTCGCTGCGTGTGCATCCTAATTAATTTTGTATGACTTTGGCAAACGAAGCCAGCAGCTGGAGCCAGCAGCCAACTGAAATTAACAAGTCATGTGAGCCTAATGATAAACACTTTCTGTATTGCCAGCAAAGGCTGCAGTGCTTTTACACACGGCTTTGTTTCAAAGCTAGAGCGGAAACGGAAGTTCAGATAACGGCCGAACCATGTCGGAAGTGTGTAGGATGTGTCTGCAGGATATACAAAGAGTTGGGCATTTGAACGTTGGCGTTGGATTTCAAGTGCATGCTACATGGGTTTGTATATTTAAACAGGCAGTAATAAAGAGTTGGTTGCAGAAACGACTTTTCCGTGCAAACCAAAATTAAATTTCAAACTTTCCCACCAACAAAGTCACGACCAGCATTAACCACAACAATGTTGTGACATTTTCCCGATGTTGCTGTTATGGAAAAACAAAACGAGGAATTTTATAATTGGGTCAAAAAGTCAGTCATAAATGGAATTATTAAATATATATTTTCCAAATTACTGCAATGAATGCAAATAAATGATGATTCACTTTGATTAAAGTTAAATAAAGTCAATGAATGACTAATGGAGCATTGAAATGGCACTAATGGAATTCCTTTTATATAGAAAATTAAGCTCAATTCGAATGGAAACGGAAAGACAAAAGGTAGCACAGAACCCTGGAACAATCAAATATTACAGCTCATTTGACAGAGGAAAGAAGCTTGACAATTGCTTATCAATCAAAAGATTTTGTAAAAATCTAATGAAATTTCTAATGAGATTCACTTGAAAATCTTGTTCCAGCTTATCAGAACACCACAAGTTCCAAGAAAAACACTTTGAACTTTGCAAATGAAGCAAAGACAAGAAACATCAAATGAACAAACAAACAAACAAAATGTCCGCAATTTGTTGTAAAAACAAAAACTGGCAGAAAACTTTTCCAGCAAAGGAAAAACAATGTAAGGAAATGCAACAAAGTGCCAAAAAGAAGGCGGAATTTGTTTACAGCAAAATGAAAAGCTGCTTCAGAGATATTTAAATTTTGCAACAACTGCAATCAGTAACTCCCACATTCCACGCCCATTTTGATTGCACTTATAAGAAAATGGCAAAATGACGTCGACAAGGCCAAGTTTTGTGTTTCGTTTAGGACTTGGAAACTGCGCTTTTCTACTTAAGCTCTTTGAAATGGAATTACATTATTATAGTTCGTTGTGGAATAAAAAATCAAAAGCGGGGGAAGGAGACATCTTGTTATGGCTCTTTGGACTTGTTGACATCTATAGAGTGACTTTTATTACATGTTTTGACGACTGACTTCATTATAATAATTGAATAGTCAAGTTCATGGAACTACATTGCTAACTATTGAGCATATGAAGTAAAGCGAGTGGAACTACTGTGCTATCTTTTGAGCATTAGGTTCATAAGAACTGAACCCAATCATTTACACTGTCGAGTTTGGTTGCATTAAAATAAGTTAAGAGTCAAGGGGTTTTCTTAATTTTAATGAGTCTTAAACTACAAATGAACTAACCCAATTCATAAGCATTGCGAAAAGGTTAGTTCCAAACCAAGATTTCTTTAGTGTTCCATAACCGGAAAGGTTTCATCGATAGTTTTGCTCGACTTCTGCTAGATTTTTCTGTGCTACATTAAGCAGCAGCAGCACAGTACCTCATAAAAGTTAATGCTCGCACTAAAACACACTCATACTCATATTCACACTCACTCACTGCTGCAAACCGTATTCACACACTCATATGCAGACAGAGAGTCTCTTTGGGTTATTGTGACTCCTTGTGCGGGTGTCATTCTGTTCCTTGACTCACTCATAAAAGTTTACACTCTGTGTCGCTTTTGTGAATCCTTTCATTTCATATTTAACCAAAAGGAAACAGACAAAAGATCCGACAGAGAAAAACAACTGGAATCAGGAAAGTGGCAGGCAACGAAGCGAATGAATGTAGCAGAGTCTGTTGGTGAGCAATTCTGGGTGGGAAGGGGGTAGATCTTCTGGGTGAATGGCAACCAACATTTGCTGACTTAGCTGCAATTATGGCAGATATTTTTATGAACTTGATGTCAAAACATATCCACACTCTACACACATTCAAACAGTTGCACTGTGGTCTGGAGTCAAGTCAGATATAAATGTGAGTCTGGAGTTATTCACTGTGACAAGTTTTCCTCTAGGATAGGAAAGCATGAAAAGGAAATGCCAAATAGAAGTTTTACAAGCATAGACTATATATACACAGTTTTGGAATTTTCGTCTGAAATGAGGTTTTATATTGGGGTAGTTCTTGACTACTAACTCGTTGTCAAGAACATATCCCAAGTGCAACCTATATTCATGCCTTTGACTAATAAGCGCCTTACTATACCAACGAGGAATACCTTCTGAGAACCCTAGAAAACGGTATCCCCCTCCTGAAGCGTTCATTGCTTTAGATACTAGGGGTTTAATTCAATGCCAAAACGGAATCCCAATATTCTATCATCAATATAGAAGAGCAACTGATAAAATATCCAAATTAACCAAGAACCAAATCTCAGATTTAGTATGAGCATCGCGCAAAACGATGCTGTCTTAAACAACAGCAAATTCTGGTGGCTGTAGATATAAACGGAACTTGATTTCAACGTCTCTTATTTTATAAATAACAAATATTAGCCACATGTTTTTGTAAAATTTTTCATGCGAATGTCAATATATTTATACATTATATTATGCCATTACAATTATCAGATTCCTTTTATTAGTAAATAATTTAAATATTTAAGTATACTCGAGAGCTCGGTAGAGACACTGTATAAATAATATCACATAAAGCTTCTTGTTTATTAGAATTAAAGAAAACACTAAACAAAATAAATAAACACTTCTGAGAAAAAAAAAGGCTTTGCCTAATACCCTGAGCTTTACAAAACATAGTGTTGAGAAATTCCGATTTGCTTCAATATATAGATCACAATTTTATGTGCTTGGTATTCAAATTTTATCATCGTTTTCCGATTAATGTTGAGGATTTGGTAAGTTTTTTATAGTGGTTTCCCATCCTCATTATTTAATCCGTTTGTCTTTACCATAATACGAAAAATAAGCACAATCCTTAAACAGAGCACGTGTGCCAAGTTTCGAATCGATTGTATGTCCCCAATTTACCTCCTGCCACAAAGCGGTGAAGCCACCCAAATAGACACTCAAAGTCCGAGTTATCCGAAATCGTGAAAAGACTTTTTCTTATTCCCCAAAATAAAATATTTATGAATTAGATAAGACGATTTAAAGCGAAAAAAAAGCTACTCTTCATAAATTTTGACCCGCTATTTCCACCACTTGATTATGGAACGACCAAAAACTCTGTGCAAAATTTAAGCCTTGTAGCTCTTACAGCTTTGGCAGTGCGATGATGATAAGGAATATACATATCAGTTAGTCTGGACAAGAAGTTTTATATATATGCATGTTTATTAGGGTGGCCATTTTTGCAACATCTCACGATTTTAGTAACGTTACCGCTTAAAAAGTTTCCTTTTTACTATATGCAGGTAAAATTTAAAGACGATCCGAAAGTATTTGATGGTCCCGAAAATGAGTCAAAGGTCATAATTTCCACTTTTCCCGTTTTTGACTGTATCGTTCTTCATAAACTTTAAAAAAAGTATCATATCTATCTAAACATAATTTTAAAAATATATTGAGTCGGGCTAAATAAATGTGGAAAGCTCTAAAATTGATTAGCTACACTAGTTTACGAATTTAAAAAAATGTTTGTATCCTCAACATGTTTTAGTCGTTTCCGTAGTAAAATGGTATGCTAAAACCGAAAATGCAGTCAAAAAACTTTTTAGGCGGTGCCGTTATTTAAATCGTGAAATGTTGCAAAAATGGCCACCCTAATGTATATATATACTAAACATTTTTCATATTAAATTATATTCCGAATCTCGAATTGATCTCAATGAACCTAATGACAAAGATTTATCCCGAGGATATACATACTATATGCCTTACTGGATTCAACATAATGACTACGTTTGCTCAGAAAATTTTGTCATCCCCCTCATCTGCATCCTTCATTCATGCTTCTCTTTGGGGCTTTAAAGAACCAGTGGCAGTAACTTGAATCCTCAAGAGATATTTGGCTTAAAATAATTTCGCATTCTCTTTCAGATTTCCTGAAACACTTAACAGTTTTTCTTCCATTAAACTCGATATTTTAAAGATATTCTGATAATTTCCCAAAGTCACATTTAATATTATATAAAAGATAATGACTCTAATGTCAAGTGGTAACTCATAAGCCATCCTCATACAAGCACTTAATGAGCATTTTGTATTAACCCCTTGATACCCGCTTTTAATGCAAAAAGGAATAATTTATCCCCCAAAATTACAAACTTCAAAAACCCAGCCAAAATTTTCGTTGTTTCCGCTGCGGGAAACACAAAAACCCAAAGCTAATTGTTCAAATATTTTCTGGTACACACATGAACACCCCTTGGCAAGGGCCACCTCCGAACACACACTACCCTATATGTAGGGTGCAGCACCTGGCAGCCACAACGTTTATAATGGCTTAAATAAGTGGAATGGGTGTTAAGAAAATTGCGCTCCCTTTCTATGTTGCCCCAAATCTGTCCAAGTCGCATATTACACGGCAGAGTTTAACACGAAAATTCCGTAGTTAATTTTAACAGCTGCAGCAGGTGGCAAGTACAGCCAAATCCCGCACCCTTGTTGCAGTTTATGGAAGTGCCAAAATGTACAATCTCCAAATCCCCCAAAAAGGACATTCGAAACCTTCTATGTCTAGTTCAATAAAAATCATTGAAAATTCATTTCAGGATGAGAATGTTTTAGACAGTTATCTCTCTTCTCTTCGTGAGAGAGTCAAATTCTGTCTCATAAAACTTAATTGAAGCGTAATTAATTTGAATTTTGTTTCTCTTTCCTTTCGCTTTCTTTAGATGGAATTTTTATTGCTGGCCCAGAATGACCTTCGCCTCATTTCTCTTTGTCTTAAGTTTCTCTCTCTTATTGTCCCTCCCTCAGACAATGTTGTCGACTGGCCTCTGAGAGTATTTAAATTTCAGTTATTTATGTTTATTCAAGTCGAGTGGGGACGCCATTTTGAAAATGTCCGCCATAAAGTCGATTTCATGAAAGCGTTTTAGCTAAATTCTCGTGAATTCTTTTTGTTGTTGTTTTTATGTCCCTGAGCCATTTAATTGTCTTTAATTTAATGCCTGCCGGATGTCGTCGAACATGTTCGATTTGCGCTTAACTTTTGCTGGCAGTTTTCAAATTGAAATTGAATTCGAATTTCTGAGAATTTATAGCCAACGAAGATGGTAAACAAAGATGTTTTGGCTTGTTTGGTGGATATTAATTTTAAGCTAAGTAAGTCGAATATACTCAAGTATCAATTAGACCGTTTTTTTTTAATGCCTTGTTGAAACTATAAGAGCAGACAATATTTTCATCTAAAATATCTAGCCCACCCATAAATAAACCTACACGCTGACATATTTAACAACTTTGGGCATTTTTCTATTTTATCCGCATATTTTCATTGTTGATTTTTATCGCGGCAACATTGAGAATTTACGAGTTTTCACAGCACATAAATTTTTGCCAATTTTTATTAGCTGCAAAATATTTTAGACCCTGTGTCTGGGTCTCAAGATAATGTTACATACAACCACTTAGTCCCTTTATGGAAAAACATAAACTCAAATTGAGTTACTTAGGAACTGTTGTGTATTTGAATAACCTTCGTGTTAAGAGTATGCGAAAACTTTGTAGAAAAAAAGAAGCAGAAATGGGTGAGCAAATAATGATAAAAGGTGAAAAATGCGCTCACTAAATTCTTGCCGCTAGAGCAAGGGGCTGGAAGTAGGCGTGGCATATGCAACTTCTCTGCTAAATATAACTTATTACGTTGACGTCAGTGGGTGCCAGCTCAACCAAGGTGAAGCAAAAGTTTTTGTGGCAAGTTTCAGCTGCATGTGCTGCATACTTCATGGCGCTCTAGATGAAGTATGAAAACTTGCAAGAGTAAAAAAAAAGGAAATTTTGCAAAATTGCAGCGCCAAGTAAGTACACAAACTAATTTCGAATATCTGGAGAAGGACTGGGTGCAGCAAAGAGGCATGGCTGACAGATTGTCTTTTGACAGGACAATCATCAATTTGTGCAACAGCAAAATGGCGGGAAAAAGTCACGCGCTTTGACTTTTAAACAAATTTTTTTATAAATAAATAAATTAGAAATATCAAAGAAGTAAAGTGAAAACTGTTTAAAGAAAAAAAAATATTAACTAGACTGCAGTCAACTCAGAAACAGACTACAAGTGGGAGACTCTAGTTGTGGGCGTCCATAAGGACTTCTTCTTTTGGCAATAAATTTTCAATTTCCTTGGAAAATTTGCAATTTATTTCACTGCAACAAAGCTAATTTCCCACGTCGGTTGCACAAAAACAACAAACCAGAACCAAACTGCTTTGTAAATCAATTTTCAATTTTCCATTTTTAGTGTTTGGCAAAGTTTTTCGTTGCGGATTTTTTCCACAACAAAAGCTAAAGCGTGGGACTTCTTTTGTTTATGCTCAAGTGTTGTTGTTTGTGGAGCTGCTGCACAGATAAGAGAATCGAATATGAATCTCCTTCTAGAAGAGATTTTGTTATGTTGTTAAGTGAATGAGTGCTAAGTGCACTTAACAACCAATTGAGCCTGAATCCTATCAGCAAATCATTTAATTCACTCATTCAATATCTCAGTATCTCAATAGTACTCTACAAACAGTTCATCTCTAATGATAAATCACGTACTTTGCATTCTTCTTATTCGGTAAACAGAAATTTGATTTTATTTGCGAAATCGTGAAAAAATAAAATAAAGCAAACGAAAAGCTGAAAAACGCCATAAATATTTGCAATCAAGTTTGTTCAATTTTTTTGTGAGTTGCAACAAAAAAGTGTTGTTTGAAAATGTGGCAGGAATGGGTTAAGGGTTAACTTTTTTGGTAAAGTGGTGCTGGGAAATATTTGCGATTTTCAACACGCAGTGCAACTGTGCAAATATTTTGGACTTTTTTCGCTGTTTGTTTTTCTTACTTTATTGAGCAAATATTTTCGTATGCAGCGTTTTTGAGCTTCATTTGGTTGGGTGGGTGCGAACATAAAGGAAGAGAGAAAAGAGGGTTCCAGCTGTTTTGAGAGTCGAAATGCGGTTAAGTTTAAAATTATGCAAGAGTTTAGTTAAAAAAGAGCGCAGTAAAAAAATGTGGAAATGTTCAGAACGCCAAACTCATTCACTAAGTGAAACAACAAAGCTGTGTCCTATTTAAAAAACTAAAACATCTAGAACTAGAAAGAAAGAAAAAATAAAATAAGACATAACAACAATCACAGAAAACATTCTCAGTAATGCAAGTGAAAAGGTTAAACTTGCTCCATTACCATATTCCCAGTTTTGGCTTCCCTGCTTTCCCGCGATGCTCTACATTGCAGAGGACTCAAAGATCGTTGAGTTTTATGGCACATTAAAAAAGATTTTATTATTGGAGTTTCTTTGTTTAACTTTTATAACGTTTGAGTGAACGACTAAACGCTTTAGGGTTTTATTGGGGTTGCCTGAGAACTGGGCAGAACTTTGATATTGACACCACGCGCTATGTCCTTGACTTAGCAAACAAAATGGCCAATACTTATGGCATGTGCCGCAACTGTTATCTTTGAACTAAGAGAGCAGGCGGAAAAAGGCTATTAAATTTGCTTAATCTCTACACATGCCTATGTCCTGCCTTCTTCCTGTTCTACTGCTTTCATTTATTCGCCGCCTAATGTTATTTACTCAATTAAGTCATTTTTGGGTTGCTACTCCCTCATCAACATATCTTACAGTTGTCTCTGACAGCCCAAGTCAGTTAGTTAGATGAGTTTCTAGCCTACTCCGTTCTTATTTTGTCAGCCTTCTTTACATGTGTGCTTAGTATGTGTGTGTCGCCATAAAAAGGACCTTGTCTGCGCCTAATTACGTGACGTCACGCGTAACAAAAAAAATTACACGTCTCGCCGTTTTCTTTGAGCCCGCAAAAGCCTCCTTTAATTAGAAAGAAGCGGCTCGACGGCTGCACTCCCACTAAGTGGGACACACGTGACGTATGGGTAACGTGATTTTCAGTAACGCCAAGGGAAACAAAGTTTTAGCTTTGACGTGTCATTTTTTCACGCCTGCTTGAAAATAAAATCACGAGCTTACTGTCAAGACAACAACTGGGAACAAATGAAACACTCTAATTGTGCGCATTGGGTATGGGATTGAAGCAGCAGCCGGGGAGTCCTGAAAAGAACTCGAGAGAAACTGTCACAAATTGTGCGCTTGCCGCTTGAATGGCGCGTTTAATCAGCGCGACTTGCATATCAACTAGGATGGAAAAACTGTGCGGAAAATGCTGAAAAGTGTTGAGTGGAAATGCATCCAAATGAAGGCACACACTTTTCCGTGTTCAACTGAATGCAACTGCGATTTAGTTTGGATCTTTGGTTTGTGCTGCGGCAGTTTTCTCAATAGACAGTTTTTAATTTTTGACTCCAACTTGCATATGCTTCCTTTTATAAAAGTTTGGTGTTTAGCATACCGTGCAATACCCATTTGCTGCTACTTAAGTGCCACCAAAAATGTCTCCCTCTAGATGTTTTTAAATATGCCTCAAGGTGCCATTATCTTCTGTTTTCGACTTGAAATTTTAATAGAATTTTTAGCCGCAACCAACTAGGAATCCTCGATTGACACTTGTCGCAGTATGGCAAAATAAACTTTGGAGAAAAAATAATGAAAAAACAGACAGAAAAATAAAAGTTGAGACTAGGGGACTGCGGTTATAGGTGACAGTAGCCAAAAAAAGTTTCCAGGTACAAAACAAGTCAAGTGAGGGAAGTGAAGAAGTAGAAACTTTTCCAGACTGTCACAAACTGCAGTCGAGATTTGTGGTACGAAGTAAATCGAGAAAACATGTCAACCTATTAGCGAGTTTCTGTTTTCTGTTTAAAGTTTCTCTTTTTCCAATTGACAAACTGTCATTTGACTCAAAATTCAATCGAAGTACTTAAATTGGTTGAAACAACACAAGAGTTAAGCTGTAATATTGGCCATATACTGCAATTCGTTGCGGCTGATGATTTTTAATTAAAGTTAATTAAGCAAAAAATTGTTTGCAGCCAAAATTGTTTGCAGTGTCAGTTTCAATTTTTGCCAAATGTTTGAACAATTTGTCCACAGTTTGCAACAATTTTAAATTACATACAAATTTTTTGAAGTAATATACAAATTGTCCCCTTGGTAGACTTCTACAAAGCACCACAAACATATATGGAATTTATCTTGACAGAACATGTAGCTCAGCTCTGCTCCTTAGTTTCAATTAAAGTGGCAATCAATTAGAGGCTCTAGAGACCTGCTGAGTTCTGAAGTACAAAATGCTTTAAATATTTGCTCAGTAACTATTGATAATTCAAGAGTTGTGAAATACGCAATATTGAAATTCTTCTTTGGTTTACTTAAATTTGAAATTGTCAAATGCTGCTAGTCTTCTGATAGAGGTGTCTCACTCAAGTGACAACCAATAAATAAAGTTAATTAAATAATATTATGTATGTCGGGATCTATTTCCTAATAAATATGAAGGCTGATCAAAAAAAATGTCAAACCTTATTACAGAAAGTTAAAAGTGTCAAAAATGCCAAAAAAAAACGGGCGAAAGTATCAACGTAAAAGTAAACAAACGGTGCGTTCACGCTTTAGCAATTATTTTAAAAATATTATGATACTTTTACAAAAGAGCTCCTGAACAATATCCAATTGGCATAAGTTTTTGAAAGCCGATTATTTATAATTTTAGTTTGGAATTTAGGAATTTGGAAAAAAAAAATGTGAATCCAAATTTGGAAACATAAAATAAAAAGCAAAATTTGTTGTTAAGGAAAAAAAATGCAAATTTATTTTCTTTATTAAAAGTATATATATATATATATATATTCTCAAAAAAGGTAATTTATTATTTTTTATATGAAGTTTTGACATTTTGTGCGGAATTTTTGCATGCTGCGTATGGGTATGTGTGTCGATTAAATAAAAAAAAAATTATATTTATGGGTCATTCACTGTCAAACGCCCTCCTCACATTTCAATTTTTAAGATAAATTTTCTTCTTCTAGTCTACTTTTTAAAGCCGTATTCTGATTTTTGATATTTCAAAATGGCGGAGCTATTTTCACTATTTTTAAAATTATTCTCAGAAAAACATTATTGCAACCCCTTTGATATGCTATTTAGACTCTTATATGGTAACTAATTATAAGTACCTTATAAGTTTTTTTAAAATTTCAAAATGGCGGACCTATAGTAAGATGTGTTTATCATTTTTGTGTTTAAAGTACGAGTTGGGCAAGCAAATATGGATATTCAGGGTCGCATACCACGAATCTGGGGTTAGAATTTCAATATTAAAAAATGGCGGACTTAAGATGGCCGCCGAAAACCTAAAAAGTCATTTTTGTATTTAAAGTTCGAGTTGGGTATGCAAATATGGGTTTTCGGGGTAAGAGCAAGTGAAGTTGAAGAAAAAGCGGAAGACAGCAGCAAAGCAGATCCAAAAACAAGGTTTTTTAAAAGAAATTATGCAGCTAAGGGCAACATTAAAGAATTTATGGAGTATTGTTAATTTGTTTTATTTAGTAGTAAGACTTATATGAAGTTTAAATATCAAAATACTCATTAAGGAAGACTGAAGAAGTAACTTTATTATGATTAAATGAAATAAACTTTTGCTTCTAAATTGAAAGTTTACTTCATTAACTACTATTATACAGCATCGTATACTGGATACATTACCGCACTGGTCCCTTTGTACTATATACCGAGCTGTATAGCACTCATATGATGCGGTATACAGTATACCGAACTCGTTCCTTCGTACTATATACTCAACTGTATACCGCTCATGCGAAGGAGTATACAGTATTCTGAACTGTATACCGCTAATGCGAAGGGGGGGACAATTGTATACGTCCTATGACATGCCAATGTTAAAATATACAGTTAAAAGCATTGCTGGTGGATTTACGTCGAACCAGTTCTATATACCAAAAAACAAGCCTTTTCCTACTTCCGTACTAGTACGCAGTACTGCAGGGTAGTTTTAGAATCGTTGAATCCAATTCATCTAGAATTTATGTAAAAGACGATCTAAAGTTTTTAAAGGGAAATTTCTAAATCAAAAATTGTACCGAAAATCATAAGGAGACACTTTGGAATCCCTTATATAATTGTTTTAAAATTCAAGGGCCAGTGTTTAGATCGCCTCCAAGTCGTTAACCGATGTTTAGACTTATAAGTATATACACTATATATACAGATTTTATAAAAACAACAATCCAACCCAATCAGCTGATACCATCTGTAACCAAGAACGTAGCCAGATATTAGGGGGGGTATTGCTGTGGATCATACAACATATGGACTAAATAAGAAAACCCCTGGTTTCGTAAGATGTTTGAGCCCCCACAACTCCACAGTGGCTACGCCCATGCCTGTAATGAGTTACTTAAGCTGTCTTAAGGCCGGTTGTAGCCCTCTTCTAGGTCGGTCTTCTGGCGTCTTCTTGAATTAGACGTTCATGTTTGTTGATTTAGAGGTTCACTGTCTCCAGTCTGACCTGTGAAAAGACGGAATGCCTTATTTAGTAACGTTTGATATGGATGGCGTACCTCCAGGTGGGTGCAACATAAGCGTTGGACAGTTTTTTCTTGCAGTGTAATGGAAGTGGGCTACGTTTGTCTGTGAGCCAGTACATTTTGGATATTTTCAATCACCAGATTTTTAGCGTGTTGTCGATGTGAGCATTGAAGATGAGTCATCTATTGGGTTACCCCAAGATATTTGGCAGCATACAGTGGGTGCTGCTCTAAAGCAGTTGACTTCTATTATTCTGTTTAAAATAAAGCTATCGAACTAAATTTTTAAATTTGGCAGAAGAAAATAAAATTTTCTGGCTGTAAATTCTCATCTTCGATGCCGATGCTTCAAATTATAACAAATTCAATAATTGAGCTTATTTCTTCTTTTGTCAGCTGTATCCATAGAATATTCCTTTCAATTCAATTAATAAATATCGATTCATTTCAATTAATAAGTTATTAGACAAGCAGTCGTTTCCTGTTACCAGGTTGTATTCACAAAAGTCAAAGCAGTCGCTCAGTAACTACATTAAAATGGAGAACGTGGTTTCTTGTTGGAATTTTCGAAAGAAATTAGTACGCTTCATATTACGCTCAACTATTTATTGTTCCTTGTTTCTGGGTCTATTGCCTTTTAAGTTTGATGGAAAATTGCAAAAAACTAGACCCTCCAAACGGTTGATTGTCTACGGTGCAATACTGAACTTAAGTCTACTTTGGTTAAACAGCCAAATAAATATGGACAAAAAACTTCCACTAGAAACTAAGCTGTATCAACGTAATCCACTTGCTGGAAGGATTAAAGAGTTACATAATCTACTAAGAAGTTTAACCGTGATAGTCGCTTTATTACAAACTTGCCGTAAAAGTAAAAAGCTTACAGCGATTTGGAACGAGTTATTGAAACTAAACCATCGCCATTTTAGTGCCTGGAAAGTGAATTCTCCATACTTTAACAACGATGTGATCTCCAAAGGCGGCTTATTTGTACTTCAACTGGTATCCTCTCTATTCATACGTCTCAGCATGGCAAAACAACACTCCATATATTTTTATTTATGCACCCTGGCAAACATAATTCCCAAACTAGTAATATTATTTTTTGGACTGCATTACTATTTGACCTTAATTCACATTCATAAATTTGTGTGGATTATAAACTGGAAGCTCTTGCAACTGAACAAGGAATTGTGGTCCAAAAGAGTCTTCACAAAACCCGCTGGTGTTAAAAACTTACTTAGTATTTACAAAAAAGTGTTGGTGCTGAATTGTAGAATCAATGGCATATATGACTACCCAATGACCATGCTAATGGTCTGCTTAATGGGTGGCAACATACTGGCCACATTTACGGAAATCGTTATTGGTCTGAATATGAATGGAGTATCACCTTTCATGACTTACTTCGTATTCCCCCAAGCAGCTATCATAAATTTTTGGGATTTTTGGCTGGGTATTGCACTCTGTGAAAGATTGGAAGCCACTGGTCGAGATACTTTAGCAAGCTTAAAACTTTTTTGCGATTTTCGTGGCATGGATACTCCAACTGAGCGAACTGTGAGTACAAGTTAAAAAGTTTTATATCAAGTTGTTCATTTAAATGATATCTTACAGCTGGATATCTTTGCTCTATTCTGCAGAATGGAACCACTTCGTGTAAGACACTGTGGTCTGTTTAATATAAATAGTGCCATTGGTTTTCGAATGATGATTACAAGCGTTTTGTATCTTCTTTTTATAGTACAATTTGATTATATAAACTTGTACAAGTTTTAATACAAAAGAAAAATTGTAAGTAAATATACCAGGATTTTATTAAGACAAAGTTTTATAGAAAGATTTTTGTTTAAATAAAAAAAATGTGAACCTTATTTAAAACTGAAAACGAAGCTGTTTAATGGTAGGATTACACTGAGCCACACCTCTGGTAATGTGTAGTTGTGGAGCAGGAGCGATAAAAGAATATTTTCGATCGGTCTTCTTGCGACTTCTATTGTTATGCCTTATTTGGGAACGTCTGAATACTTTCGAACTGGATGGCGAACCTCCAGGTAGGTGCCACTTCAGCGAGTTCTCTTTTGCAATGTAATGGAAGTTTGACAATTTTCAATCAGCAGCTTTTTAACGTATTGTCAATGTGAGCTCTGAATGTGAGCTGAAAGTTTACTAAAAAATATTTGGCTCTTTATTGGCTACTGGGTGCTGTCTTTCTTCTTGGGGCCGATAGTACTGCCTGGCGTTTGGATGGTTTCGGAGCGGTACATTTCCATCTGCAAGCCCAGCTCAAAAGCAGCTCACTCCAAATATTCAGTTTAAAGTAAAGTAATCGAATCACATTATTCAATTTTACAGCGAACTGTCAACTTTTACTATCTGGACTACTTTAAGTTGTAGAATAATTATCGGATTATATTTAGCCGTCTTCGATACCAATACATTTAATTATGACAAATTAAATAATTGGGATTGTATCTTGGTTTGTCTACACAAGGCAATAGATTATATTAACAGAAATGAATATTCCTTTGAATTAATAATTCATTCATTTCAATTAATAAGTTATTAGACATGTATTCGTCACCTGTTACCATGTTGCATAACTCACTAGTATTCAGGTCAAAGACTGTACAAAGCAGTTGCTTAAGAACTATTATACCTTAGAGAACATGGTGTCTTGCTGGAATTTTCGAAATAAATTAGTACGCTTCATATTACGCTCATATATTTATGGTTCCTTGTGTCTGGGTCTTTTGCCTTTTAAGTTCGATGGCAAATTGCAAAAAATTAAACACTCCATATGGTTACTTGTCTACGGTGTAATACTCAACTTGAGTCTACTTTGGTTCAACAGCCAAATAGACATAGAAAAAAAACTTTCTCTAGAAATTAAGCTGTATCAACGTAATCCTCTTTCAGGAAGAATTAAAGAACTACATGATCTACTACTAAATTTAACCGTGATAGTCGCTTTATTACAAAATTGCCGTAAAAGTAAAAAGCTTGCAGCGATTTGGAACGAGTTAGTTCTACTTAATCATCGCTATTTTAGTGCCTGGAAAGTGAATTCTCCATACTTTAACAACGATGTGATCTCCAAAGGTGGCTTATTCGTTCTTCAACTGGTATCCTCTCTATACATACGTGTCGGCATGACAAAACAACACTCCATACATTTTTATTTATGCACCCTGGCAAATATGATTCCCAAACTAGTAATATTATTTATTGGACTACATTACTATTTGACCTTAATTCACATTCATAAATTTGTGTGGATTTTAAACTGGAAGATCTTGCAACTAAACAAAGAATTGTGGTCCAAAAGAGTCATCACAAAACCCGCTGATATTAGAGTTTTACTTAGAATTTACAAAAAATTGTTTAAGCTGAATTCTAGAATCAATGGCATATATGACTACCCGATGACCTTACTAATGGTCTGCTTAATGGGTGGCAACATACTGGCCACATTTATACAAATTGTTATGGGTCTCAATATGTATGGAATGACACCTTTGAAGACTTTCTTCGTATGCCCCCAGGCAACTATAATTAATTTTTGGGATTTTTGGCTTGGCATTGCACTCTGTGAAAGATTGGAAGCCACTGGTCGAGATACTTTAGCAAGCTTGAAACTTTTTTGTGATTTTCGTGGCATGAATACTCCAACTGAGCGAACTGTGAGTACAAGTTAAAAAGTTTTATATCAAGTTGTTCATTTAAATGATGTTCTTACAGCTGGATATCTTTGCTCTATTCTGCAAAATGGAACCACTTCGTGTAAGACACTGTGGTCTGTTTAATATAAATAGTGCAACTGGTTTTCGAATGCTGGTTACAAGCGTTTTGTATCTTCTTTTTATAGTACAATTTGATTATATAAACTTGTACGATTTTTAATATAAAAGAAAAATTAGAAATACACTGTGTAAATAAATAGGCCTTTAAATAAAATGAATGTGAACCTCATTCAAAACTGAGACCTATGAATCAAAAACGAAAAAGAAACTATCGCTGAAAGAATCTTACGCCCTACAACTTTTTAGAAAATCAAATTTTGAAGCACGAGTAAAATTTTATTTGCGCAATCCAAATTTTTGTTGCATACAACTTTCCTAACAATTTTGAAGTTACTATCTTTCTATTCCAAGGAGTTACGCTTAATTATCACGATTAAAAGTTAATGTCTTCTATAAAGTTTGCATTCACGAAAATAAGCATAACTTACTCACCGATATTTTATTTTTCATTGAATTCATGCGCATAAAATATAAATGATTACATATTTAAGAGATGTTGATATCACTTAAATTTTCAACAAAAAAGAAAAAATTTAAAAAATATAAAAGAAAAAATTTAAAAAAATAAAAAAAAAAAAAATTAAAAATTTTATAAATTTTTAAAAAATAATATAAAAAAAAATAGTTTTTGATTTAAAAAAAAATAATAACAAAAAAAATGTATTTTTGATTTAAAAAAAAATTATAAAATGAAATTTAATTTTTGATTAAAAAAAAAAAATAATTTTTAATTTTAATTAATTTTTAATTTTAATTAATTTTTAATTTTAATTAATTTTTAATTTTTTCATGGCCCGCTTCACTTATTTTCGCCAGTCTATATTTAAAGCGAAAAAGGACAAAGATAGGTAAATAATAATTAATGAGGTATACCTCACTCAGTTAGGGAAATATCATCACAAAAAATGTGAAAAACGAAAAAGAATTAAATTTGTTCGTTTTTCGTTTTTCCGAGCCCGGCTGATCATTTTTTTTTTCTTTTTTTTTTTTTTGTAAAGCGTTTGTTGCAAATTCCAACACTTACTGGGCTGTCAAATTAAGAAAATATTTGCGAAATTTTTTGTGAAATCTTTTGTTTTTTAATTGCATTTAGTCCCAATATTAATAAAAAAATAACATTTCCTGGACGGCTTAATGAGAAGAAATTCGAGCTAATGCGATGTACCTTATTTTGACTAGTACTCCTCCTTGGAGTATAGTTATAATCGCAATGAGTACCCACATGAAGCATAAAGTGCAACACAAAAGGGGCGTTCACAAGCTTTTTTTTTGCAATAGTTGCACATTACAACACCTGCTAATTAATGAAAACTCTCAGTGTACAAGTTTTAGGGATAAAGTTTTCCAGACTAAAGTAATCGAAAAAATGTGGTACAGTCGAGGCGGTGCCCGACAGTGGAATACCCTGTACCTTTTGTGTCAAAAAAATGTATCCTGCATATTCCATCTAAGAACTTTCCAATTGGAATTTATTTTTGGTGAAAATCGATATTTATACCTATAAGTTCCCTAAATTTTTACCCATTTTGATGAAACTCGAATGTTATAACAAAGAATTTATTAAAAGTATATGGGGTAAGTTTCAAGTTGGTATGTAGAGGGGTGTGGGAGAAAACACGGTAAATCGATTGCGGGGGGTGGGGGGACCACATCGATAAAATTTGGATGTGGATTTGTTTATTAGAGCCACATGAATCAGCTTACCAAAAATTGTGATTCTAGGTCACTTGTAACCATAATTACGAGGAGTCAAATATTGATGCACTTTATGGGCAAGGGGCAGTGAAATTTGTACATTTTTGACTATAACTTCTGTTGTATTTGTCCGATTTTGTTCATTTTTTAACTAACTTTTTGTTGTAACTACAACGCATCGCTCTGTTAAATTTCAGGTGAAAATACTAAACGGTGTAGCTAAAAACCGCGAAACTCTACTGCGGGGGAACGGGGGAAGATATTGATATGATTCAACAAACTTCATCTGCTTAGGAAATATGCGCACCAGCAGGTAAAGTTCCGTGTCTCTAGCTCTTATAGTCTCCGAGATCTAGGCGTTCATACGGACGGACGGACGGACGGACGGACATGGCTCAATCGCTACCCGAGGTTATGATAAGCATTTTGGTATAAAGGACTTGGGGTCTGCCACGCCTCCTTCTGTCCGTTACATACATTGCACAAATCTAGTATACCCTTTGTACCTATAGGTACAGGGTATAAAAATGTGTCATCCTTTTAGTCAGTTTATATTTTCTGCCCAAGTACCATTTATGCAAGTTAAACTATCATTACGTATGAAAAATAATCGATTTACCGCAACTGGCTTGGAGCCACATATGACTGGAATTTATTGCTTCGGAAGATATTAAATTAAAGCTAATTAAGCAAAAAATGTTGTGCGCAGTTTTAGTTACAATTTTTGCCGCATGAGTGCACAATTCGCCCACAGTGAGTAACACAAAGGTACATACAGGAAAGCTTGGAACCACATTCGAAAGGTTGCATCAGAGCTTGATTTTAATAATTGAATTGACACAAACTCTTATTAAATTTACTTTTGTAGAACAAGTGGCTCAGATCTGCTTTTGAATATTGATTAAAAAGGCAAATAAATTAAGTGCTCTAGAAAATTATACTTAATGTAAAATATTTGCTCACAAGCTATTGCAAATCTAAGCACATATTAAATGTATGACAACTAATATTAAAATTCCAGAATTCCAGTCAAAGGCTGCTTGATCTCTGACGTAGGTGTTCAAGTCAAGCGTGAAGGAATGCATCAAATTAATTAAATTATTATATAAATGTCAAAGGACATACTAGTATGCGTTTAGGCATACGCCCAGCAGTTGGAATGAGCCTACCTAGCTAAATGGACGATGATTTCCCTGCGGAGTAGTCGCAAAATATTAGTACGTTATATTTTGGCTATCACATTTTATTGCTCCTTTGGCCTGGGTCTACTGCCATTTAAATATGATGCCCAAACACGAAGACTACAAAGCTCCAGCTGGCTAATTGTCTACAGTATTTTGGTGAACTGCAGTCTACTGTGGCTGGGCAGGCAGATGCAACCAGAGGAAAATCTGCCACTGGAACTGGAGCTGTTTCAACGCAATCCTTTAAGTGAAAAGATAAACAAGCTGCAGTTTATAATGGACTCCATATTGGTTATAACTGCGCTTTTTTTCACCTGGTTGAAAAGTGGAAGACTGGCAGCCATTTTGAATGAGTTGCTGGAGCTGGATGACGCATATTTTGGCCACTGTACGATAGAATGTCTACAATTTGACAGCTATGTGATCTATAAAGGTGTATTTATAGTGCTGCAGTTAGTTTCCCCCATGCTCATAGTTTTCAGTTTGACCCCCAGTTACTCTATACATTTTTATGTAAGCACTGTAGCCTATATGATGCCTCAGTTGGTGGTGCTACTCATAGCTTGGCATTACTATCTGATACTAGTGCATATCTATAGATATGTCTGGATCATCAATTGGAAGCTGCTACGCATAGCCAATAAGTTGGGTGCAGGCAAGCCTCGTGATATTATAAAGATTATCACAACCTATAAGAAACTTTTAAAACTCAGCTCTAGAGTTGCCAGCATCTACGACTACCAGATAACGCTGCTTATGGGCTCCTTAATGGCTGGTAACATATTGGTTACATTTTTCTTCATCGTAATTGGATATAGCATGCATAGGATGTCACCCATTATGGCATACTTTTTATTTCCACAATCAACCATCATAAATTCTTGGGACTTTTGGCTAAGTATTGCCATCTGCGAGCGTTTGGAGCTTACAGGGCGTGGCACTACGACTATTCTAAAACTATTTAACGATTTTCGTGGCTTGGACAAGAAAATGGAGCAAGCTGTGAGTTACGACTTTTAGAGCAATATAATACTGACTTTACATAATATAATTTAATTCTTTTTTTTCAGTTGGAGGTTTTTGCGCTTTTCTGTCAGCAGCAACGTCTACGGATACGTCACTGCGGAATTTTTGACATAAATAATGCCATCGGTTTTAAAATCATTGTCACAAGTCTCATGTATTTACTTTATATAGTGCAATTTGATTTTATGAACTTGTAATTGTCGCGAAAAAAACGTTTTCTTCTATTTTAGGATCTAGGATCGGTCGTATAGGTACTTCACAGTGGGATACCCAATTTTTTCATAAAAATGTATATATGGTATATTTAATTATGTTACAATTTATTTATGTTAGTCCGATGAGGATTTTTGACGTAAACGCTTGATTTGAAAGAAAAAACATCATCGCTTCTTTTTTTATTAGGCTCACATATGTCTACCTACCAATTTGAGAGGCACTATAATATACCTACGAAGAAATTAATTTTCTATAAAAGCTTCTTTATCAGTTTCGTCAATACAACAGATGAAATAATAAATTTGCATAAGTCTCGACGGTGCTTGAAAGTGAAAAAAATGTGTCCACATTTTAAAAAAAAAAGTTATCACAAACAATTTTTTTATTGATAGGTTAAGCATTTTAAACGTGTTAAATAAAATGGATTACAAGTATAGGCGTATGCTCGCTTGTTTTGAGAAGAAGCTAATTTTTTTTGTTTTGGTCAAATTGGGAGCACCAAACATTTTCTTTTAAAACGAATCCGAATATTTTATGGGTTCGTTTTCCGAAGCACGTTCCCGTATTTATATACAAGCTACTTTTTCCTAGCCAAGAATCGGATGAAAACTTTACAAAAAAAAACTACCCTATAAACGGCAAAAATATTCCATTTATAGACATTTACTATATTTGCTGAAAAATGAAATAAATTCGGGCTCTACAAAAAACGGAAGAAAGAATTTCTCCCAACAAATTGAAAAGTTCGAATATCGGAACATTCTTTGTTCAATCAAGCAAATCAATATTCGGTCAGGATAATGTCCGCCGGGTCTTCGAGTTAATACCATTTCGAAATTGGAACATTATTTATATCCGTTTATCTTTTGATCGCACTTATTTTCTTGTGTTAAACTGTTATCAAAAATTCATATTCAACAAATTAGCATAATTCATTTTTAATGTTTATTTTTATTAATTAATTTATGTTTGTTTTCCGTTTCTTTGTTATCGTCTATGTATGACAGTACCCGAGCAATTACTAAACCATACAGACCATGATATACTGGAACTGGAACTTGCGTCAAAAATTAGTACGCTTCATACTACGTTCATCTATTTATTGTTCCTTGGTTCTTGGTCTACTTCCTTTTACATTTCGTCGAAATTTGCAAAAAATCAAAACCTCCAAATGGTTAATTGTCTACTGTGTTGTAGTAAATTCGTGTCTACTATGGTTAGACAGCCAAATACATCTGGAAGAAAAACTTCCAGTCAATATGACGCTATTCCAACGAAATCCTCTAATCGGAAGGATAAAAAAGTTACATAGCTTACTAAAGTATTTGACGGTAACAGTTGCTATCCTACAAATTTGCCGTAAAAGTAAACAGCTTGCCGCGATTTGGAACCAGTTACTGGAACTCAATCGCTTTTTTATTGCCTGGAAAGTTAAATCCCCGCATTTTGACAGCGATGTTATTCACAAAGGCGTCTTATTTGTACTACAATTGGCATCCTCTCTACTCATACGTTTCAGTATGGCAAGCGAGTACTCCTTGAATTTTTATTTATGCACCCTAGCAAATGTGATGCCCAAGCTAATTATGTTGTTTATGGGACTACATTACTATATGGCCTTAGCTCATATACACAAATATATATGGATTATCAACTGGAAGCTACTGCAACTGGAAAGCGAACTGAGATCCGTTAGGGCTATCACAAAACCAGCTGATATTAGACTTATGCTAAATATTTACAAAAAACTGTTGGAACTTAGTTCCAGAGTTGCTGGCATATACGACTACCCGATGACCTTGCTAATGGTCTCCATAATGGGTGTCAACATATTGGCCACATTTATACTAATTGTTATGGGACTGAATATGAACGGAATGTCCCCTTTGGTGACTTACTTTGTCTTTCCACAAGCTACTGTATTAAATTTTTTTTATTTTTGGCTCGAAATTGCACTCTGTGAGCGATTGGAAAATACTGGTCGAGATACTTCGACGATCTTGAAACTATTTGGTGAGATCCCTGACATGGGTATGGAAATGCAGCAAACTGTGAGTTCATTTTGATTTTTAGGAATATTATACTTAAAGTTTTTTTTTGCAGCTAGAGGTTTTTACGCTATTCTGCCAAATTCGAAAACTTCGGATAAGACACTGTAGTCTTTTTTATATAAATAATGTTATTGGATTCGAAATGATTGTGACAAGTGTTAATTATCTGCTTTTTATAGTGCAATATGATTATATGAACTTGTAGAATTGTCTATACATAGGTACTACTTAGGAAATTTAATGAAAACAACACGTACTAGTATGTATACGTATTTATGATACGAAATGCATTAGTGCAATGTATATAACGGACCGAAGAAGGCGTGGCAGACCCCAAGTCCTTTATACCAAAATTCTTATCATAACCTCGGGTAGCGATTGAGCCGTGTCCGTCTGTCCGTCCGTCCGTCCTGCCGTATGAACGCCTAGATCTCGGACACTATAAGAGCTAGAGACACTTTTTCAGCTGGTGCGCATATTTCCTCATAAGATGAAGTTTGTTGAATCATGTCAATATCTTCACCCGTTCCCCCGCAGTGGAGTTTCGCGGTTTTTAGCCACACCGTTTAATATTTTAATTTCATTCAAATTTAACAGGGCGATGCATTGTGGTTACATGCATCTGTGTGTAAAAAATGAATAAAATCGGACAAATACAGAAAAAGTTATAGTCAAAAATTTACAAATTTCACCACCCTTGCCATTAAACTGCGACAATATTTGACTCCTCGTAATTATGGTTACAAGTGACATAGGATCACTTTTTGGTAAGCTGATTCATGTGGCTCTAATGAACAAATCCACATCCAAATTTTATCGATGCGGTCCCCCCACCCCCGCAATCGATTTACCGTGTTTTCTCCCACACCCCTCAACATACCAACTTGAAACTTACCCCATATACTTTAAATAACTTCTTTGACGTAACATTCGAGTTTCATCAAAATCGGTAAAAATTTAGGGAACTTATAGGTATAAATATTGAATTTCGGGTACCTGTACCGACTGTACCACATTTTTTTTATTCAAAATCATTTCAAAGTACAACGTACACGATCTTAAATCACGTAATGGTAATTAAAATAGAAAAAAAAAATTGTCTTCAAAAATTATTGCATTTCATAAAAAAAAAATGTTTGAATTTGAAGTGATATTTTTTGAAGATATCAATAATAATAATATTATTGGGTAAGCTGATCTACGTTCCTAAGGATCTATTGTGCTCCAGCCTTGTCGTCTGACAAGAGCGGCACACCAATTAAGTTCGCATTGGGAGGTTTCCTCTTTAACCGTACAGTACCTACAGGTACTAAAGACCGTGATGCCTGCAGTAAAACCGAGGAGTTGCTTGGCTTGCCATTGGACGATCCAGTCTGATTCACGTCTGGATCTTTCATCTTCTCTTAGTAGCTGTTTGGTTGGGACTGCCAACGAAAAGAAGGACACGTAAAGCGCAGGTGCGTTATTCGTGTCTTTCCGAACAAGAGAGCACAGGTTTAATATTAAAATAGAAATTTGTTGAAATAGTGGATGAAACTTCTCATAAATGCTTAGGTTAACGTGAAACTTAAAAAAAGCACAAACCATTAGTGGTTTGAAAGCAACTTTCTTCGCCATCGATTACTAAAAAACATCGAATAAAAAAAAGTATAAAGTTTTGAAAAAAAAAACTTTGTAACGATTCGAGTCGATGATTTCGGATGCGTAGTTTTGAAATTTGTTGTTTGGCAAATATACTAAAAAGAGAGGCAAGTTTTTGAAAAAAAAAAAAAACATTCAGCCGTGCTCTTGAAAACGAAAAATCCAAACCGAACAATTTTATTCGGATTCGGTTTTGCGTGCTCCGGAAAACGAATTTTTTTGTCGATATCTTCTCTTTTATTTTTAAATTAAACACGACTTAGCTATTTTTGTTACAAGGGAAATATTCTTTGTGTAACGCGGGAACCCTGTCGCACTTATCTGCCATGTATTCAGGCATGATACGCACACATAAAAACAAAAATTCGTTTTGCACAACGCATGCTAGTATTTGAGTTGATTCAGAAAAAAATTATTGTCAATGAATATCTACCTTAAAGTTGGCATAAATACATAAGAATATTTTAAGAAAATTATCAGCTTTAGGTTTTTTCAAATTTTCCTAAAAAATTAATATTGTTATTGTAAACTTAATATAATATTTTTAAAGATTAACCATTCAGTTGAAAAGCTAAGTCAGCTAAACTCTGTATATATTTCTTTTTTTTATCTGTTGAAACTTAATATTAACGCCATGGAATAAAATTAAAAAAAAAAAAAAAAATATAAGAATATATCTAAGAAAATCAAAGAATATTTAAGAAATTATTTCAGTACAAAATAAGTACTTTTTTAAACCTTTTTTGCTGATTCGTTTTAATTCCTCTTGCAACAAAACATTCGGTTTCAAACCATATGAACTTCGGTATGGTGGAATTGGGTGCACCAAACATTCGGTTTCGAAACGAATCTGAATAAAATGTTCGGAGTCGTTTTCCGGAGCACGGTCGATTATCTCTATTCTTTACAGACAAATTCGTATCATATCGTCCATATATGGAGAGTCAAAACATCGCTACCGAATGTTGGGTATTGACACCGAAATGTTCGATAATTAAAATATCGGCTTGATATCGCACATCCCTTGCGAGTGTTTGTGAGGGAAGCGAGTAGAAGGCGAAGCATCCTAGTAATTTATGCATTTATTTTATTAATGGTTTTCAAAAAAAAAAAAAATGAAAACATGGTTTGTAGGTAAATTTGTGTCTTAGTTTTTAATTTCCTTACAAAATAATACTAAATATTTAAAAAAATCCTATAGTCACCCAAGACATACATGATGCGACTGGTTGTACAACTTGGCTGTTTATCGAGCGGGTAAACAACCGATTTAATCGTGTGTGATGTCGTTGTACGAAATTTTTTAAGGTTGTATGAAAAATCAAAATCTTTTAATTTTTCGATAAACAACGAAGTTGTGCAATCTGTCGCATAACATGATACATTAGACAACACAAATAAAAAAAATAATAAAAGCTGATACAAAATAATGCTATCGCACATCGTAAAGTGCTTCTAAGTGAAAAAAAGTGGAAAAAAATGCGTATCTGTAGCTTCCCGGCAGAACCAGTTAAGTCCATTTTGTCATTTTTGAAAAAGTCTTTTTGTTGTGAAGGTAAGTATGAAATTAACTACAAAATATGGATTAACTTCAACAACTATTTTTTTGGCTTAGATTTTAACAAAATTCTAATTTTAAAGAATACTTACCAATTTAGACTTAACTCTTTTTCTATAGAAAGATATCGAGAAAACAAGAGAATTCGCCTAAACTTTTTTTTAAATAAATGGACTTAACTTAACTGGTTACGAAGGGAAGCCACCGTTATGCCACATATAAAATTCCCTCATGCACAATTTGCTAGCGTCCTTTTTTAAGGACTGCCACAAGCAATTTCATTAAACTAATTAAAAGATACCATCTTCACTAGTCCGAGTTGTTGCAGGGTATAAAACCAAGCCATTAGCCACTAATTCAAATGCCCGTTGACAAATATACTTAGTATTTGTGTCAGCACTGTTGACGGTCTCTTATCAATGTTGAACAGTTGCCCAAAAGTGCCATTCCCATACAGACGATGAGTAAACTACGCAAGAAACTAGTTAGGCTTACAATTCGGCTGACAATTTATGGCTCCTTGCTTCTTGGCTTATTGCCTTTTAAATACAGTGCAAATACAAGGAAAGTGACACACTCTAGATGGCTACTTGCCTACAGCATAGTACTTAACTCAAGTCTACTTGGGATTTCGCTGATAACAGCAGATGCAGCAAATAAGCCCATCGAATTGGAACTTTTTATACGTCATCCTATGGCCCAGCGAATAAGTCAATTGTTTGCCATCATTTATTTGGTACTCATTTTGATCACCATATTACGCACCTGGTGGCAAAGTGGAAAGCTTGAAGGTATTTTGAACGAGTTGCTGGAATTACATGATTGCTATTTCAGGGACAGCGAGGTGGATTGTGTACAATTTGATCTCTTTGTGATCTACAAAGGAATTTTTATGATGCTCCAAGTGGGGTCCGCCATAGTTCTAGCCTTCAGCATGACGCAACACTACACGAAGCGTTTCCTTTTGGCAATGACTGTACAAAGTCTACAGCAGTTACTACTGATCTTGATTGCTATGCATTACTATCTGATCATAGCCTATATCTATAAATTTGTATGGATTATCAATTGGAGGCTGCTTCAAAACGTCAATAAATTTGTTGCTGGGCTTGGAAAGCCAAAGGCCGCACAAATTAGTGAGTTGCTGAGAACACACGTAAGACTCATAGGGATCAGCAGTCGTGTTGCTAGAATCTACGATTATCAGATGATTTTGTTATTGGCTAGCTTTTTGGGCGCCAATACCATCGTGGCTTTCTTCTTTATAGTAGTTGCCTTTAGCATGCGTCTAATGACAGCCAGTATGGGATTTTTTATATTACCGCAAGCACAGATCATAAATTTTTCGGATTTTTGGCTTAGTGTGGCCGTATTCGAGCGTTTGGAGCTAACCGGTCGTGGCACTGCAGCAATCTTGAAACTTTACAGCGATTTTCATGGTTTGGATAAGGATGTGGATCAAACTGTGAGTTTAATGGTTTCCAAAAAAAAAAAGTTTCTTTATATAGCAAAAAAAATGCTTACAGCTGGAGATCTTTGCACTGTTTAGCAGTCACAAGCGTCTGGAGATACGCCATTGTGGGCTTTTTAGCGTTAATAATGCTACTGGCTTCCAAATGGTTATCTATAGTGTCTTATATATAATATTTCTAGTACAAGTTGATTATATGAATTTGTAGCAATACTTTAATCCTTCTATGTACACACTCACTGGCATTGAAAGTAAACAAAGAAATAATTAAATGATAAATCTATTACTTTAACTAATTGTTAGGCATTGTGAAAGAACAATGTTCAGTCAGTCAGTCCTCGTCCCACATTACGATATTTAATATTTGAGTTGGCATGTCCATTTTCTCTACTGACAGTACAGTAGCCAGCAAGTTACAATTCCTTACGGACTATGGGAAAACTGCGCAAGAAATTAGTTAAATTAACACTGCGGGCAACGATTTATATCTCCTTGGTGCTAGGCCTTTTGCCTTTCCAATATGATGCTCCACGAAAGAAAGTATCAACCTGCGGATGGCTAATTGTCTATAGTATAATACTAAATTCGTTACTAGTATTTCTTGTGACAAAAATGGGCAAAGATGCTAATTTACCTATGGATTTGGAGCTCTTTCAACGTCATCCAACGGCATTACCAATTATCCAGGTCTTTACCTCTTTTACTCTGCTACTCGTTGCGCTGATATTGCTCCGCATCTGGTTTCTTGGTGGAATTCTGGCCGGCGTTTTGAATGAGTTGCTAAAACTGCAGCATTACCATTTTCGCAACTCCGAGGCAGATTGTGTGCAATTTGATATGTACGTCATCTATAAAGGCGTTTTTCTAATACTGCAAGTGATATCCTCACTCATTTTGGACTTTACCACCGCTCCGAGCTACTCTCTGCGTCTATTTATTGGTATATTCGCACAAACTATAATGTTTTTCATGCTGTTCCTAATTGCTTTGCATTACTATCTGATTATTGTACATATCTACAAGTTTGTGTGGATCATCAATTGGAGATTGCTGCACATGGTCAATAGACTAGCAGCAGGCCTAAGAGTATCCAATGTCTCCGATATAAATGTTTTGATGCAAACCTACAAGCAGCTTATAGAAATAAGCAATCGTGTTGCCACGATCTATGATTACCAAATGATCTTCATACTGGTGACATTTATGTTCGCCAACACAATGTCTGCTTATTTCTTTATTTTACTTGCTTATAGCATGCATCAGATGACAGCACCTTTTGGATATTTCGTACTTCCCCAAGGAGTTATTATAAATTTGTGGGATTTTTGGCTTAGTGTGGCCGTATTCGATCGTTTGGAACACACAGGACATTGTACTGCTGCAATTTTAAAACTTTTCAGCGACTTTCGTGGTTTGGATAAGCAAATGGATCAAACAGTGAGTTGCATATTTTTGATCGCAAAAAAATGATTCATTCTTGGAATTCCTTTCTTACAGATAGAAATATTTGCGCTTTTCAGCAGTCATCAACGACTTCGTGTGCGCCAATGCGGTTTTTTCAATGTAAATAATGCGACGGGCTTCCAAATGATTGTCAGTAGTGTTTGGTATCTATTGTTGCTGGTACAATTTGATTATAAGAACTTCTAGCTGAAAGCGAGATTAAGTTGTTTAACCAATTATGCACATAAAACTAGAAATATGATACGAATAAGTCGTAAAAAAGTGACTTCTTATTTAATACAATATTATGCAATTATGAGGCCCTATGCTCCACAAGGAGAAGAGGACCACAGTAGTAAATATGCAAAAAAAACAATCCTAATAACTTCTAATTTAAATCCTTTTGCTTTTTTGTTTTTTAAATGCATTAATTTATGGTGCTCTAATATGCTTTTTGAAAATTTTATGAAGCTTGTTTTGTAACAATATCTTGTAATTATTTAAAGAAAGATTTCTCGATTTTTAATTTATCAATTAGGCCAAAGAATAATCAAGCCACTTACTATTTACTTTAGCTCTGCCACTAAACAACTCTTGCCGAAATAGTGGCTTGTTGTGTCGCAAAGTTGCAATATTCCGCAACGCGCCGACTGTTCCAATGATTCCTACTGGGTTGCTTGTCAGTAGCACTTCCTGTAACGGATCTTACACACTGTGTGTTTGTCTCGCTCGCGCCTGCACGAAATGCGGCTTGAGCCAGCCACATGCTGGACAGCAGCAGCTCAAATCAGTTAGTGAGTGAACTTGATTGAGTGCAGTCAAGACCGCATATTGAGGCGCAGGCAAACCACAAGTGTGAGTAGTAAATTTTTTTTTTATTTTTTTTCAATTTTATTTATTTACAATCTATCCTTTAGACAATAAGTAAATGTTTTGGAAATTATAAATTAACTGGAAAAATAGTTAAACTCCAATGAGTAATAACTATTGCTTTTTTAAGTGCTGTAAGCTCAATTTGAAAATGGCATTTCTAAGACATGATTGCGTTTTAATCTTCGTATTGTATCGCTATCATCTAAGAGGCCTATTGCCAAAACATTCGAATGGTTATGTAGCCCTTCCACGTAACTAGTGCTTAGTCTAATGTCAAATAATGAAACAGAAAGAAAATAATGAATAAATAAAGATTTCACTCCCTGTGCGAAGCCGGATATTAAAACTAATGTTGAAAACTCAAAAGAACGCGTTTGTTTTTGGTAGTCTTCAATAGAGGCTTGTCATAAGAGCCGCGTTGGCGCCGTGGGCGTGACACCATCTATCAAATCGATTAAACTTTACTGATCCCATTTAGACGTAGTTTCTTTTCACTAAGGATTAGCCAGAATTCGCGTTTGCCCAAATTTTAACTTATTAGATTTTTATAGTATAGCATATAACATAAAAATTAATAGTTTTTGTCTTCCTAATAGAATAGGATCTGGGTTGACGAGAAGTTGAGTTGAGAGTTGAAACTCAACCCTGTACATTTTATTGTTGCAAAAGTCCTCAACAGCAAGCGTGAATACCCTGAAATTGTTGTTGCAAAAGTTCTCAACTTTTTAACTCGTCATCTCAACAGCAAGCGTGAATACGCTAACTGCGTTAATAGTGTCTGTGGCAAAATTTTGTAAGCTCATTTTTGAAAATATGGTTTAATTACTTTGAAAATGTTTGGGCGCTTGATGATAAGAACACGCACATCAATGGCACATAAGCCAAAAAATAAGAAGAAATTTTTCTTTTTTTTTTGCGATTTATGGGTTTTTTTTTTATTTTTCCATAGAATTATATTCACAAATTTTTGTTTTATTAATCTAAGCAGAAAAGGCTGATTAGCTTGTAACTCTTTAATTTATATAATTTTCAAGCAATTGAATTGAATTCAAATTATTATTTTAAATAAATTTATTAACCCATTTTCTTCCTCTGTTGCGTACACGCAACACCATTTTCAAAAAATTCTTATGCGCCCTGTGTATGATATATCGCTACTATTTTTTTTTTTTTTTAAGATATATCCTTAGACTTTCTTCCTTTTCATAATCCGACACCATGCAAAACACACTCTGACATAATAACTTGCGTATGTGTACACACCTTTTTTAGACACATTCTGAACTGTACACTAAAAATTACTGAATGTAAATTCTTTGTCTTTTCGAAATCAAAATGTGTTGACAAATGAACATCGAAGAATTTAAATTAGTTTATGACATATGCAGAAGTAATTGTGCGAGTAAACGCTGGCGCATTGCTCGACAAATGAATTCGAATTTGCCACCAGTAGGACTGTTATTTTTCAGTTATTGACACCGCCACTTTATCATTGCATTAATAAATAAAAATAACTTTTATGTTATTTTTAGCCAATGGAACCCCATACAACTTGTTTTTTAATAATTTCTGGTAAAATAAATCATCAAGAATGATACGATTTGATATGAGGCCGAGACTATCCATTTGTCGAGTAATACGCCAGCGTTGCGTACACGCAACATGACGTCACGGCGTTCCTAGGTGTCAGAAAATTTTGAAATTTTGCAAATATCTTGTCTAAGGCATATGTAATGCCTCTACATTGATTTCATTCCAATAAAAATTTTTTTCGCGAAAACAGCGAAAATGGGTTAACTTATCTTTTAGTGTAAAAAAATGTTTCTTCCTTATCGATAACTCGATAAATAATGTTTAAATTTTGTAAAAAAAAAAGGGATCGGATAAAACAGTGATTTCAACAAAGAAAAAAGAAATCTTTTTTTTTTTAAATATTATATATATTTTTTTTTTTGCTTAATTTTTTAACTATTTTTCTTTTTTAATTTTAAAATTCAAAAGTGATCTCCCAAAAAAAAGTTTATACCATTTTATGCGTGCAAATTCACTGCGATATATTTTCGTAAGCATTTAAGGAATTTTCTCAAATCAATAATATTTAATAAATAAATTTTATGTCGCTCATAAAAGCATTACAAGAAGTGGTGCTACAAGTCAGGAAACTAAAACCCAAAAAAACACCGGGAGGGGACCTTCTAGATAATCGAACTCTAAAGCTACTTCCTACCAAGGCGCTGTTATTCATAGTCCTACTTTTTAACACTGCTCTAAGACTGGGATACTTTCCACGTGCTTGGAAAACTGCTTTGATCACCATGATCCCGAAACCGGAAAAGCAGCCCACAAATGTGGATGCATATCGTCCAATTAGTCTGCTACCATCATTAAGAAAAATGTTGGAGAGGGTCATTCTTGACAGAATTCTACAGTTGACGAGCGTGACTGAAGCTATACTTAAATGGCAGTTCGGTTTTCGAAAAAGTCACGGCACGCCAGAACAACTTCATCGAGTTGTTAACTTCGCCTTGGAAGCCATGGAGCACAAAGAGTACGCTGTCGCAGTGTTTATGGATATACAGCAAGCTTCCGATCGAGTGTGGCATTGTGGCCTTTTGTATAAATTGAAGCGTTTATTTACTCCACAACTTTTTCAAATAACAAGTAGCTTTCTAAGTAATAGGACTTTTTGTATAGCAGTTGACGGCGCAAAATCAGTCAACAGAAGCATTTGTGCTGGTGTCCCGCAAGGTAGTGTACTTGGTCCCACACTTTATTCAATTTACACTGCCGATATGCCAACATCAGAGTCGGTATCTGCCGTAGAGGAAAGCGATGTCCTCATTGCAACCTATGCTGACGATACAGCTGTGCTGACCAGATGCTCCTGTCTTGATGTGGCCACAGAAGCCCTGCAAGAATATGTAGACAGCTTCGAGAAGTGGGCGCTAATGTGGAACATCGGCATCAACACCAGCAAGTGCGCCAATGTCACCTTTACGAACAGGCGAAATTCGTCTCGTATATCAATGCTCGGCTCTGCATTGCGTCATGAAACTGCGCACAAATATCTTGGCGTTATTCTGGACAGGAGGCTAACCTTCTCGAGGCACATTACAATGGTGCAAAAAACTGTGGAATCCAAAGCGAGGATAATGTCATGGTTGCTGGCTCCCAGAAATAAGCTTTCCTTATTTAATAAAGTTTCGATCTACAAATCTATTTTAAGCCCAATATGGAAGTACGTGATTCAAATTTACGGAATTGCAGCGAAATCGAACTTAAATAAAATCAGAGTTGTCCAGAGCAAAATATTAAGAAATTTGTGCGGCGCTCCCTGGTATATGCGTACTAGGGATATAGAAAAAGATTTGAGGGTGCCTAAAATAGGAGATGTTATCCAATTGCAGGCCAAAAAGTATTTAGAGCGTCTTGGATCTCATCCAAATTTGCTAGCACGACTGCTAAATTCAGAAAGACCGTCTTCCAGAGCACGATTGATAAGATTAAAACGGTGCCAGCCACAGGATCTCCCAAGGAGAATCCTTTAGTAAATTTAAATAAAATCTTCAATAATAATAATGTTTAATCTTTAGTAATTAAAGAATATTGTAATGTTTAGTTTTGTTGTGTATATATTAATGTTTCTTTTTAGTCATTAATTACACTAGTCGACAAATTTAACACTTTTTTTTTCTCCAGAGATGAGACTTATATTTTATGTTAGGGTAATGTTTCAGCGTTAAATAACCGTTTTTTTTTTTAACCTCCCATAGCTTGTTTTTTTTTTATGGCTATTTTAGTGAAAAATGCCATTTTTCAAAATACGGTTGCACATATGAGGTCATAAAAACTGTACTAATTCGAATTTTTTCATTATTATTTTTTTTTCAAAAGAAGAGAGTACTACCTTTCCAAAATGCTACAAATCATAAAAATTGGAAACCTTAAGAAAAAACTACAGCCGAAAGAGTGTGCCCAAAACCCCAAAAAACACAATATTTTGGTGACTTTTTTTGCAAATATCGCTATTTCTTTCAGAAAAACTCCTTGACACTTAAAAAGTTAGCTATTTAATGTTATTGGTCATAATATGAAGATGCGATTTCTATATAATTTCGTCTTTTTATGTCAAAAAATGACTGACTTATTGAATTTTTAGTAAAAATGAAAAAAATGTCCGTTTTTCGAAGTAATTTTTTTTTTGTCACTTTTAACTGCATTTAACCTTTGAAAAGTGATTCACTCTTCTATATTTGAATTTTTTTTAAAAAGTAGGAGTCAGTACCTTTCAAATAAGTCCTTTTTCGACAAATTCGAACTGCCCATTAAACGCCAGTAGCTGATTATATCACTATAAGTATACGAAAAATCATGATTTCACCAAAAAAATATGACTAAAAACTGAAAATGCATATTCGTTTTCATTCTTTTGAGTTTTTATCAGCTAATGCCATCTATTGACAAACAGTGAGAAGTTAGTTGCGCACCTAATATATATGCTTATATATATATATGTATATACAATTGATGGCGAGGAATTTTGAACATGCCCATATATGGTCAACATAAATAGGCTTTATTGCTATCTTGCTATATGGACAAGGAGTAAAAGTCCTATTGATGCATTAAGGAGTAAAAGAGATGGCAAATATACACACCGGTCTAACGGAACTATTCCGGACTATTCTATTGTATTTTTCTTCAACAAGAATAATGATTATAAAGTTGCAAAAATTTGGATCATTAAAGTTGTTAGCCATAGTAGTGTATATAGCGTAAAATGAAAAAACAATGAAAAGCAACGAATTTAGAAAAACTTTGTCACCTGATCAAATGCAAGCGTGGAACTCTTTTCAGGAAGTGGTAGAAAAATTTCTTGGGAATCAAAAAAGCCCAAATGCTAAATTTATTGTTGATGAAATGCTTCATTGGTACGAAAAAATTGGCTCAACATTAAGTCTGAAAATGCATTTTTTGAAATCGCATTTTCAACATTTTCCAGAAAATTTGGGTGCAATGAGCGACCAACACGGTGAAAGATTTCATCAGGACATTAAAAATATGGAAGATCGATTCAGTAGTCGTTTCACGGAAAAAATGTTGGGTGAATATTGCTGGTTTTTGATTCGAGAATCAGATAAAAAACTCAAAAGAATGAAAACGAATATGCATTTTTAGTTAATTTTTTTATTTTTTGAATTTTTTAATTTTTTTAAGATTGTTGTTGATAAATTTGTTACCGTTATATGCAATAAAAAATTATACTGTAAATCCCTAATTAATGTTTTATTAAAGCACCATTATAAACAAAAAATGTCATATTTTTTTGTTGAAATCATGATTTTTCGTATACTTATAGTCATATATTCAGCTACTGGCGTTCAATGGGCAGTTCGAATTTGTCGAAAAAGGGCTTATTTGAAAGGTACTGACTCCTACTGAAGAGTGAATCACTTTTCAAAGGTTAAATGCAGTTAAAAGTGACAAAAAAAAAAGTACTTCGAAAAAAGTACATTTTTTTCATTTATACTAAAAATTCAATAAGTCAGTCATTTTTTGACATAAAAAGACGAAAATATATAGAAATCGCATCTTCATATTATGACCAATAACATTAAATAGCTAACTTTTTAAGTGTCAAGGAGTTTTTCTGAAAGAAATAGCGATATTTGCAAAAAAAGTCACCAAAATATTGTGTTTTTTGGGGTTTTGGGCACACTCTTTCGGCTGTAGTTTTTTCTTAAGGTTTCCAATTTTTATGATTTGTAGCATTTTGGAAAGGTAGTACTCTCTTCTTTTGAAAAAAAAAAAATAATGTAAAAATTCGAATTAGTACAGTTTTTATGACCTCATATGTGCAACCGTATTTTGCAAAATGGCATTTTTCACTAAAATAGCCATAAAAAAAAAACAAGCTATGGGAGGATAAAAAAAAAAACGGTTTTTTAACGCTGAAACATTACCCTAACATAAAATATAAGTCTCATCTCTGGAGATTTTTCATCGTCGACTAGTGTTATCTTTGTTTTTTTATATAACTTATAATTTGTTTAAGCTGTCATTTTTAGGTAGTAGTACACAAATTTTATATTATTGTTTAATAAAATATACACATTTTTTAACAAAAAAAAAAAAAAAAATAAATAAAAGCATAGTATAAACTGTCAAGGACAGCAGACTTGAGTGATCAAATTATTTTGAAAAGATGCAGAAGGTTATGGATGATAAATATGAGTTACAAAATTCTTGACTCTTTGCACATGAAGCAAATGAAGCTAGCAATCAATTAAATGATAAAATCTCTTACTATAACTACCTTTCAGAAGCCATATATATAACTAAGGACCTTAATTAGTCATCAAAATTCCTATCCAATTATCCACTTAGTTGTCGAAAAGTAGCAATCCCACACAGTCGATGGGTAACCTGCGCAGAAATTTAGTCAGGTTTATAATACGTGCCACGGTCTATACCTCCGTAGTACTAGGCCTATTACCTTTTAAATACGATGCTAGGGCACATAAATTAACACCCTGTAAATGGCTTATTGCGTGGAGTGTAATTCTGAATTCTAGTCTTTTTTGGCTTGTGGTAAAGTTGGAGCATGCATCCGGTACGCCAATAGATATGGAACTTTACCAACGACATCCGCTTGCGCAAAGTATTAGCGAGCTGCTGGGCTTACTTGGGGGTATACTTATTGCGCTCACGTTACTGCGCACTTGGTGTCTATGCGGAAAACTGGCCAAGATTTTGAATGAGTTGCTGGAACTGCATTACAGCTACTTTGGGAATTTCGCAATGGATTGTGAACTATTTGATAGCTATATTATCTACAAAGGCTTCTTTTTAATACTGCAAGCGGTATCCTCACTTATACAGGATTTTAGCTATGTGGAGCACTTGTCTACGCGTTTCTATATGAACATTTCAGTTCAAAGTTCTTTGCTGCTCATATTGCTTCTGCTTGCACTGCATTATTATCTGATTGTAGTACATATTTATAAATACGTTTGGATCATTAATCACAAACTGCTAGATATGGCCAACGAACTGGGAGCAGGACTAAGGATGCCAAATATCTCCCATATAAGTCATTTACTTAAAATCTACAAACAGCTTGTAGACATAAGCCGACGTGTTGCTGGCATCTATGACTACCAAATGATACTGCTTTTGGTTACATTTTTGGGTGTCAATGTAATAATTGCATTCCTCTTCATTTTGATGGTCGTCAGCATGCAAGAGATGTCTCCAACTATGACGTTTTTTGTAGTACCACAAGCCTCAATTGTAAATTTTTGGGATTTTTGGCTTAGTGTGGCCTTATTCGAGCGTCTGCAGCTTACGGGTCGTGGCACCTCAACTATACTGAAACTTTTTAACGATTTCCATGGCTTGGACAAAAACTTGGAACATACTGTAAGCTCACTAAAATTTTACGAAAATTCGAACTATAAGAATTTTGATCTGCTTACAGCTTGACTCATTTGCTCTATTCTGCAGTCATCAACGTCCAAGTATTCTTCATTGTGGGCTTTTCAATGTAAATAATGCATTTGGCTTTGAAATGATTGTCAGTAGTATCTTATATCTAGTATTCCTAGTGCAATCTGATTATAAGAATCTTTAGGAACTGGAATTATAAGTAAAAGGAAGCACGACTCGAATGATTTTTTGTGTTTAAAGGCCAATACTGTATAAATGGGATGTCCCAAATGGGATTTTTTTTTTATATGAAGTTTTGTCATTCCGTGAGAAAATTTTCGAACTGCGTGATAACTCGATAAATAATGTTTAAATTAAAAAAAATACAGACAAACTTAAAAAAATAAAAATCAAAAACAAATGGGCGAAAATGAGTGAAGCGGCCCACTTTTAGGTCGACCTCTTTGATTTTGATGATTTTAACATATGTGATAGAGCTACTAGAGAATAGTAACCACGACTAATTTTATTGCAAAATTCCGATTATTTGTCGAGTTATCGATAACTGAATATTGGATTTTTCATTTTTATACTTTTCTTTGACAAGCCATATCTCCTATATAAATAAAGATATTAACGCAAATTCTATGATAGATATTTTTTTTTTTAATTTTTAAATTTAAAAGTGATCTCCCATTTTAAAAAAAAAAGTTTATGCCATTTTATGCACTGCGATATAAAATATAAAATCAATAATATTAAATATGTAATTTGTTGTCAAGGATAGCAGACTTGAATGATCAAATTATTTTAAAAAGTTTTCAGTTGATAAACATGACTTACTTACTCTTACCAATTTGTATATGTTGATAGTTAAGCTTTGCACATGAAGCAATTGGGATTATCTCCGAATGCAAGCAATCAATTAAATGATAAAATCTCTTACTATAACTACTTGTCAGAAGCCATAAAAAAATACGTATCCTATCATCCACTTAGTTGTCGGAAAGTCACAGTCCCACACAGTCGATGGGTAACCTGCGCAGAAATTTAGTCAGGTTTATATTACGTGCCACGGTCTATGCCTCCGTAGTACTAGGCTTATTACCTTTTAAATACGATGCTAGGGCACATAAATTAACACCCTGTAAATGGTTTATTGCGTGGAGTGTAATTCTGAATTCTAGTCTTTTTTGGCTGGTGGTAAAGTCGGAGTATGTAACCGGTACGCCATTGAATATGGAACTTTACCAACGACATCCGCTTGCGCAATGTATTAGCGGGCTGCTGGGCTTATTCGGTGGTATACTTATTGCGCTCACGTTACTGCGCACTTGGTGCCTAAGCGGAAAACTGGCCAAGATTTTAAATGAGTTGCTGGAATTGCATTGCAGCTACTTTGGGAATTTCGAAATGGATTGTGAACTATTTGATAGATATATTATCTACAAAGGCTCCTTTTTAATACTGCAAGCAGTATCCTCACTTATACAGGATTTTAGCTATGTGGATCACTTGTCTACGCGTTTCTATATGAGCATCTGTGTTCAATGTTTTTTGCTGCTCGTATTGCTACTGCTTGCACTGCATTATTATCTGATTGTAGTACATATTTATAAATACGTTTGGATCATTAATCACAAACTGCTAGATATGGCCAACGAACTGGGAGCAGGCCTAAGGATGTCAAATATCTCCCATATAAGTCATTTACTTAAAATCTACAAACAGCTTTTAGACATAAGCCGACGTATTGCTGGCATCTATGACTACCAGATGATACTGCTTTTGGTTACATTTTTGGGTGTCAATGTAATAATTGCATTCCTCTTCATTTTGATGGTCGTCGGCATGCAAGAGATGTCCCCAACTTTGAAGTTTTTTATAATACCACAAGCCACGATTGTAAATTTTTGGGACTTTTGGCTTAGTGTGGCCTTATTCGAGCGTCTGCAGCTTACGGGTCGTGGCACCTCAACTATACTGAAACTTTTTAACGATTTCCATGGCTTGGACAAAAACTTGGAACATACTGTAAGCTCACTAAAATTTTACGAAAATTCTAACTATAAGAATTTTGATCTGCTTACAGCTTGACTCATTTGCTCTATTCTGCAGTCATCAACGTCCAAGTATTCTTCATTGTGGGCTTTTCAATGTAAACAATGCATTTGGCTTTGAAATGATTGTCAGTAGTATCTTATATCTAGTATTCCTAGTGCAATCTGATTATAAGAATCTTTAGAAACTGGAGGCACGACACGAATGTTTTTTGTGTTTAACGCGTGAGTTTTTATGTCGTGAGTGAGGCCAATGTAGTTACGATTATATCTAATCAATAAAGTGATCAAATTTCTACTTATTATAATTGCTAACTTCCTAAGAGTAAGTTATTCAGCCAAATCTAGCGGCCTAGTTGGCTTCATCAGTATACCTCTACCACGACGATGAGCTGTCTGCGTAACCTACGCAAAAAATTAGTCTGGTTCATTTTAAGATTTACGCTCTATGGCTCCTTAGCCCTGGGCGTATTGCCTTTTAAGTACAATAGCAGCACGCGGAAATTGAATCCTGCTCCTTGGCGTTTGATCTACAGCATAGTACTGAACTTCAGCCTGCTGCTAGTACTACTACTCAATACGCGCTTGGATGAGCAGTTGCCTTTACAGATCGACCTCTTCAAACGTAACCCACTAGCGGAAAGGATAAACTCGTGGCACGATTCATTAAGCACTTTGCTGGTACTGGTGGCCCTTTTTCGCACTTGGTGTTTAAGTTGCAAGCTTTCTAAAATTTTGAATGAGCTGTTGAAATTGGAACACGGCTTTTTTAGGCACTGGCATGTGGATTGCCCACAATTTGACAACTATGTCATCTATAAGGGCGTATTTATGTTTCTTCAAGTGGCATCATCTTTGCTGCTTGAATGTAGCATGGATTCAAATAACTCGTTGGAATTTTGGGTTACCCTTCTACCTTTATTACTGATGCAGATAGTCATGCTGTTACTTTCAATGCATTATTATCTGTTATTAGTTTATATATATCGATATTTATGGACTATCAATTGGCATTTACTGCGCTTGGCCAACGAACTAAGCAAAGACTTAACCCACACAAACTATCCGGATATCAAAATTTTGCTCAAAACCTATAAGCAGCTCGTGGAACTTGTTGCACGCGTTACCCGCATCTACGACTACCAGATGACTCTACTCATAATGGTATTTCTGAGTGCCACGATACTGGGAATTTACTTTTATATAATAGTAGGCATTAGCATGAAGCGAATGACGCCTTTAATGGCATACTGCATATTTCCACAGGCTGTGGTTATAAATTTATGGGATTTTTGGCTCAGTGTAGCTGTTTGTGAGCGTCTGGAGTTAACTGGAAGCTGCACTGCAACAATTTTGCAACTTTTTAGTGATTTTCATGGTTTGGATGAAGAATTGGTGCAAAATGTTAGCTTTGATTTTCTAGTTATTTTAGAGATGATATCTTAAGTGAGTCTTTTTTTTTCAGCTGGAAATCTACTCGCTCTTCTTCAGTCATCAAAGGGTCTTTGTTCGACACTGTGGACTATTTAATATAAATAATGCAACCGGCTTCCAAATGATAGTTACGACTGTCTTGTATCTAGTTTTTATAGTGCAATCTGATTATATGAACTTGTAGTAACTACGAAATAAAAGGTGTTACTGTAATAGTTAACACATTCAATGCGGTCTGGTCGACCCTTATATAATAATCAAAAAATAATTTTTTTTCAAAATTTTCTTTTTGTCTATAGCTTCTATTTCGAGATCTCTGAAATCCGAGGAATGTATTTTATTTGAAACGGATCCAGGGGTAAGGACCTGGGAATCCGAGCCATGCCCAAAGTAAGTTTCTTACAAATGACTATACTCGGTCAGAAATCGCACAATATATGAAATTCGCAAGGTCGACATTTTTTTATAGATCCATTTCTGGGTGCATTGAATTTATTCTGAAAAAAATGACAAAGTAACTGAATTTAAAATGAGATTATTTTTTATATTTCTTTCCAGATTATCACGGAACTACAAAAGGGATTTAGAATGTTGATGGAACGAAAAATTTCACCTAGATGAAAACAGGTGAACGACTATTATACAAAAATGATCAAGACAAAAATCGTTTGGACCATGTCCGTTCGTTCGTCTGTTAGTCTGCAAGTCAACCTATTCCTCAAATACCAAAAACGATGCATCTTATGGTCTGGTTCAGGGGTCGGCAGGAGTGACCCATTTGAGTGACCCATTTGATAATTTCAAGTTAGGAAAATAAAGATAATTCATTAGAACACAGGTAGTTCAATTATATATAGTTATATATAAACCAGAGATGATGAGATGATAAACATTAGTTTTTAAGACTGTAATATTCAAACCAAATTTTGTGTGTGTGTGTTCCTTATGATGTGTGGAAGGTTCTTAAAAAGGCTTTGTACATCTATATATAAATACGTCAATAAAAAAAATCAGTGTGGTACCGATTGTGTTCATACGCGTGAACGTATCGAGGTGAAACTTGCACTTTGTGATAGCCACTCCTCATAGGGTGTGCACAATGTAAGTTTCACATAGATATGTTGATATCAAGCAGGTGAAAACTCATACGAAACATTAAAATGTATCATGAAAAGGGAAATAGACACGGCAGCAATAGCAACCCTTGAATATGAAAGTCGGTTTCAACGCTTAAAGGCATGGAGAAAGGCATTTAAAGTTATAATAAAGCCAGCGGAAATAAACTGTTTAAATTTCTACTATTTTCAATATCTAAAAATTGAAAATTCTAGTTTGAAAATAATTGATGGCGCAAAGTTTGGTTAGGGGACCCAAGATTAAAACTCATGCGCAGGGCCACGCCGGGTCCTTCTTTTCTGTTGGCGTCCCTTAATATTAGCATGTTGGACATCGCTTCCTACGAAGTTTTCAGCATTTCTTTTTCTTTAAATCCATAACTTCATAATTTTATAAGAATCGGTAGGGAACTTCGCGAGTTTTAGACCCCTTTTGGAAAGAATCATCAAACAACCTCTTGATAAATATGATTTTAAAGCAGCCAAAATTGGTATGTAGACTCATTCATTCATTCACTCAATAAGGCCTTAAATACGAATACCATGATGATTACAGAAGTCACAGGGTACGCTATAGTCAGTATGTTCCGACTGTTGCCGGCTCACTTATTTATTCAAACGGGAAGAATTACTACAAAAAAAAAAAAACGATAACGATTTCAGTTTCCGGAAAAAAGGCGTTTTAACACATGTGCAAGACACTTGCGTGAGAAACCGCCAAGAATCAAGCGTTCGAGCATAAAATGAAGAAAACAAAAGAAAAACCAATACCCTACCCGTACATTAAGCAAATTAAAAGATAAAAATCCATTCAAATGTTACAATTTTTTTCGATATTTAGCTCATGTTAATATGAAACAGTTGCTCGGAAATTACTTTTTCAGACAGACGATGGGTTATCTGCGGCGCGTTCGCAAGGAATTAGTGCGACAGACAATACGGTGTACAATATATGGTTCCTTGGTGCTGGGTATACTGCCCTTTAAATACAATGCCAAAGCACATAAGCTGAAGCTCTCCCGATGGCTTCTTGCCTACAGTGTTGTATTGCATTCGAGTTTACTTTTGATGACAGTAAAAACCAAAGAGGATAACAAATCGCCATTGGAATTGGAACTATTTAAGAGAAATCCTTTGGCCGAAAGGGTAAACTGGCTACATGGCCTACTCACTGCTCTACTCACAATTGTTGCGCTCTATCGCACCTGGCTGCTCAGTGAAAAACTTTGCCATATCTTAAATAAATTGCTGCAACTGGAACATCTTTATTTTCGACACTGGGATTTGGATTGTTCACAATACGATAGTTATGTCATTTACAAAGGTGTTTTTTTGGTACTCCAGGTGGCATCCATGCTTCTAATGGAATCTGTAATGACTTCAAGTTTTAATATATTATTTTATTCCACTGTTCTTCTGCGTTGCCTAACACTGCTGATAATGCTGCTATTGGCCATGCATTACTATCTTATTATAGCGCATATCTATAGATACGTGTGGACCATAAATTGGCAACTATTACACTTGGCCAACGAACTGAAAACTGGCCAAAACTACACAAAAGCCACGGATATTAAAGTCATACTAAAACTCTATAAGCAGCTAGTAGAGCTAAGCTCTGGTGTTGCCGGCATCTACGACTATCAGATGACCTTATTAATGATTACCTTTCTAAGCGCCAATATGCTGGCCTTGTTTTTTTTTATTGTAATTGCCATCAGCTTAAAACGCATGTCACCCATTTTGGCCTACTTTTATTTTCCTCAAATAGAAACAATTAATTTTTGGGATTTTTGGCTTAGTGTGGCTGTATTTGAGCGTTTGGAACTTACTGGCCGTGGCACATCAAGGATTTTAAAACTTTTTAGTGATTTTCATGTACGCGACAAGGAAATGGAGCGGACAGTGAGTAAAATATATGCTTAGAGACTTTGAGGATAAATCTGTATGGAACTTTTGCAGCTGGAAACTTTTGCGCTGTACTGCAGTCATGAACGCCTTCAGATTCGTCATTGCGGTCTTTTTAGGATAAATAATGCAACCGGCTTCCAAATGATTGTCTCGAGTGCTACATATCTGCTTTTTATACTGCAATATGATTATATGAATTTATAAGATTAATAAATAAATAAAAAAAAAAATGTATAAAAAAAAGTTTTTTAAAGTAAAACGTCTTTCGTTATCTTTAAAAGCCGTGTAGGCCACTCAAAAAAACCAGAGCATTTAAAACATGTTTGTAGATTTTTAGATTAGGATTTTTAGCATCATTTAAAAATAGATAATAAACAGTGCTTCAGGAAACGAAAAAACCAAACCGAACTTTTTGTCGATATTTCCCTTTTTATTTTTGATAAATTCGTATATTTCCCTTATTGTTCCGATAAATTCTCCTAAATTATTCTAGCAAAATTATTTTTGTTTGATCCAAAACAGCCGACATGGTTCTCACAGCTCTGCACCTTTCTATTACTATATGTTGTTTATATTTTATTTTCATTAAAATATTGCTAGTTCTTTATTCTTCCATCTTTTAAATAAAATTACACAAAAATATTACTGAAGCAACAATGTTTATTTTTGTTATCAGGGAAATTTTTTTTGTGTAAAGGCCTATACGCAGTTTTAAATATTTCGCACGGAATGACAAAACTTCATATAAAAAAAAAAAATGGCATATCCCAAATGGGACTTTTTTTTTATATGAAGTTTTGTGATTCCGTGCGAAATATTTCGAACTGCGGTCATGTGTTCGTGTATGATACGTGCACACATCCAAACACGAAAAATTCGTTTTGGGTTGAGTCAGAAACAAAATAATTCAAAATGATTGTCAGTAAATATCTAACTTGAAGCTTACATAAATATAATCTAAGAATATCAAAGAATATTTAAAAAATTATTTCAGTATAAAATTAATACAATACATTCGGTTTCAAACCACATGAAAAATTCGTTTTAGTGAAATCGGGACCCCCAAACATTCGGTTTCAAAAAGAGTCCGAATAAAATTTTCGGATTCGTTTTCCGGAGTACGGCCGAATATTCTGCATAGATGAATGCAAAAATATGGCTACACTTTTATAGGGGTTGCCGTAATGACTTCGTTATTAATATTGGGACTAATAAGGGACTATAATAAAAAAAAAAGTTACCGAAACGAATAGCGCCAAGATTTTTTCTGCGTACCAAAGCTTTGTAAGCAAACAGTGCTGACTATTTGTTGCGCAATTTACGCTAGATGGCGCCAGCAGTAACTACAGATTTTTTTTAGCATTAAGAATAAAAAGTACCATTAAGAATAAAAAGTAAACCCAATGTCGAGGAAAGGGTGAAAAAAGCCACAAATGCACTTTATGCATCCCAGAAGATGTTGAGTAGCACGTGGGGCTTATCACCAAGACTTATGCATTGGATCTTCATCTCAGTAGTGCGGCCAGTGCTACTCTATGGAGTTCTGGTATGGTGGAAAGCCACAGAGAAGACCACATACCTACGAATGATGGAGAGGACGCAACGACGTGCACTGATGTGCATAACGGGGGCGCTAAGGTCCACTCCAACCAAGGCCTTAGAAGCTATACTTGGAGTACACCCCCTTGACATACAGGCCAAACTACTGGCGCAGAAGGCAGCGCAACGTCTTTGTGCAGCAGGGAACATGGCCCTAACGAACTACGGGCACAGCAAAGTTGAAGGGGTGACACACAATAGCACGGACTACATGACCCCAGTAAATAACTTCTCCAGAACGCCCACTCTAATGGGACCAGAGGACTGGAAAATCGGCATGGACCAACAAGCGACAAAAATTTTCACGGACGGTTCCAAAATGGAGTCCGGTGTTGGGGCCGCAATATACTGTACCGACCCACCCACGGAGGTGTCTTACAAGTTGCCGGACCACTGTAGCATCTTCCAGGCGGAGGTATTCGCCATAAAGAAGGCTGCAGAGCTAGCGCTCACCCTAGAGCAGAATCGAATAAACATATTTGTTGACAGCCAAGCGGCAATCAGATCCATGCAAGCGTTCAGCATCAATTCCAAAAGTGTACTGGCAAGCAGGGACGCTTTAGATGCACTAAACACCCAGAAGGAGGTGTGCATCTTCTGGGTACCCAGCCACCAGGGCATTGAAGGAAATGAAACTGCTGACAGGCTCGCAAAGGAAGGAGCCGCATTGAGTCAACCGTCACTTGAGGATCTAAAGATTCCTCTAAGGACAATCAACCACAAATCAGAAGAGGACGCTGTAGTAAGATCTGATAGAAGGTGGTACACCACAACGAACTGCAGAACGGCTCGCACAATGTGCAAGAGAATAAACAGCAAATTAGCCCAGTATACTCTGCAACTCCCAAGAAGAGATTGCAGGCTTATAGTGGGCATACTCACCGGTCATTGTCTGACAGCAACCCACGCTAAGAAGCTAGGCATTACCAACAACGATGAATGCAGGAAATGTAGGGAGACAGACGTCAAAGAGACTCTGGAGCACCTCATCAGCAGCTGCCCTGCCCTCTGTACATCGAGACTCAAATACCTAGGAAAACCATGGCTTACCTCACTGGAAGAGGCAGCCGATAGGGCACCTCAAAGGCTTCTGGCGTTTGCCAAGCACACGCATATAATTGACGACTAGCGTGCTTTGTACACCAGCCGCACCTTCCGGTATCACTAAGGACTACCTAGTCTATGTGTGACTCCCCCCAGGGGTCAACCGGCACTACCTAACCTAACCTAATAAAAAGTAATTATGCAGCAAGTTATTGGTTTGGTGCGCACCGAACACAATTTTTTTTTTGACCGCAAAATAAGTTGCAGTGTTATTTCTTGACGTTTTTTTCGATGCTGCGTACTAGGCTATAAAATTATTTGTCTTATGTGTTATATTAAAATATTATGAAAAAATAAAGGAACATTTTCGCGGTAACTTGCAGCTCGGGATCTTAAACTTACATTGATGGATTGGATTTTTTAGTTATTATACTTCTTCACATTTCTTATAATTGACTAATAGTGAAATGACAAACGCGATTAGATGAAGAAAAAAATAGTGTACAAAAGACCGATAAGCCTATTTAAATTATATTTTAAGCTGAAACTGCATTTATTACAAATTTTCTATATATATAGAGTCTGTATAAATTAATAATTTTGTCTATGCAAATTTTAGTTAACATAAATTAGTAAATTAAAATTATTTTTTTTTTAAATATAATATATAAAAAATAGAAGTACTTTAAACCAGTCTCAAAAATAATAGTTATAAATCATCCAATAATCAAAAAATAACGAATGAATTAAGCTAAATTTTACGGGTAGTCCACCCCACTGTGCGGCATTTTGATCTTTAGAAAACTGAAACGGAAATATAATGAAACGCCAAATATCTCGATTACGCATATCTCGTTCAGAAGTAACTCCCTCCTCAATCAAGTGATTTATGGAAAGGGTTAAAAATTTCAATACCATTCACAGTATAATATTGAAAAATTTTCAGAAAGTCCCAAATCTTTTTTTTGTGCAGCCGGGCCGCGGAACCCCACTGTATTTTATGGACTTTTTCCAATCAAATCGGCAATATATGCACGCACCGAAATTCTAAAATGCGTTTTATCTCCTTAAGGCCCATACGCAGTTCGAAAAATTTCGCACGGAATGACAAAACTTCATACAAAATAAAAAATCCCATTTGGGATATCCCAGTTTTGTCATTCCGTGCGAAAATTTTCGAACTGCGTATGGGCCTTTAAGTCAAAGTACTAAAAAAGTTTCAGGGTTTTGAGCTTAAAGTTATTTATTGCATTTAGGCGCTGATATAATTTTATTGTAAAGCGGTTTGAAGAATTTTAATACCCCCGGGCAACGTTCGTGATGAAGTTGCCTGATTCTTCTATGAAGCACCCCTGCATGAAATGACGTTGTCTGGCTTAAAGTACATGCCGCCTAGGGGCAGCTGGAACAGCTTCATATGCTACTTAACACAGGCTACAAAGGCTAAAAAGTATCAGAAGTGTAAAAGGGGCTCCTGCAGTCGACTCCTTATGACAAGCGACTAAGACATGCACTTTACCAAAGCCGACGTCGTGGTTGAAGCAGCTTACTTTGTGTCGACTGTCAGAGAAAAGTCTTAATAGAAAGTTTTTCCAAGAACTTGTCTCTACGGTCTATGTACATACAGGTTTAACTGACAAAGTATTTATTTATGTATAAGACTATATAAGAGAGTATGATGTACGAATTGTTGACTTTGGCAGCAACTTCAAACAATTTGAAGCGCCACAGCCAAAGCGGAAATATTGTTTTAGCACAAACGAAAGCGAATTCAATTGAACTCAGGATTTTACGCGACAAAATTAACTTCAAAGCAGTTCGGATTAATTTCAGAAATTCTAATGAAATGAAAGTCATCTAAAGCAGCACAGGTTCACAATAACTCAGCACCAGAGCAGCCCAATTAGTTTGCACAGTTTGGATTTCCAGCCGTTCTCAGTTTTGAGAGCAGCTAGAAAACTGCTTGTCAGCTCTGCTCACTTTTCCTGCAAAGGACATCATCAAACAATGCTACCGAAAACCATGCAAAACAAAGCGATGATAGAGTAAAAGGGGCAAATGAATGAAAGGAAAGCACAAAGCAGCAGCTAACACGAGTAGTTTGCTGCTTTGTTCACCTGATTCTGCTAATTCCATGCACTGCTTTGCTGCTTTTGCTTCTTTAGCTGCTTTTGTGCTTTTGATTTATTATCGTGTGCCTCGTTTTGTTTGCTTTCTATTCAGATTGAAAGCGACTCATTGCATATCTTACTCTCCTTTGCTGTCAGTCATTATAGTATTTAGCTTTTTTGTACGTTAACCTCAAAATGTTATGGGCTTGGAATATAATAGTAATATGCAGGTAGTATGCTTGAAAGTCTTTTGATAAGATTCTCTTTATGCCATGTAAATCGGCTCCTTTTGGAAAATGGGTGAGATTAAAGCATAAATTCGGATTCGTTAATGGAAATTTGATTGCTGTCCTGGCGTGTAACGTAACGCCAGATCCTAGGGATAACAAAAAAAAACAGAAAATTTTTTTCTTAATTTGGAACTTGAAAAATTAACGGACATCATTTCAAGTCTTTTATAATGACAGAATATTTGCAATTTTGTGACTCAATTGAAAAACCAACCTTTATTTTTTGTAACGTAACGCCATGCATAGTTTTGCTTGTATCTTTTAATCAATAAGACCGACTGTTGTTTTTTTTTTTCGATTCAAATACAAAGCAAGTTTAAAAAAAAAGTTTTTATTAAATACAGATATGTTATATTATGTCGTACACACGTAACATCACGCCAAAATGGAAATACCCATTAACAATGCGATAATTTTAATTATTTATACATAATTTTTTAGAATTTTGTTCAAGATTAAGCTAATAACTAAAAAAAATTTTAATTTCTCTTAATTTTCTTAATAATTTGGTCTACTTGGAAAATAAGCTTTTAGGAAGAGATTTATAAAAAATATATACGCAGTGCGATGACTATTTTTAAATTATTATTTATTAAGTATTTAATGTGAGAGCCTTATTTAAAAAGGCCTTCTTGAAAATGATAATCTTTGTAATAGTTGGCTCATAGACCTCAAAATAAGTTAAAAAAAAAAAAAACCAAATTTTAAATTTCATTTCAAAATATAAATACTGAAATACAATTTTTAAATTTTTTTTTTAGTATGAATAATTGGGAATTGGAAAGAAATAGTTGGCTAATTGCCTTTATAATAAGTCTCAAAATAAAAATATTTCAAAAAAAAAAGCTAAAAAAAATATTTTTTCAATTTCAAATTTTTTTTTAAATTTTTCGAAAAAAAAAAATATAATATTCGGAATTAAGAAGAACTTTGCCCACTTGTTCAAAACCAATATGCAGAATATTGACGTAGGAAAATAAGATAAATAATCTCAAAATTTTTTAAATTTCGACCGCCTTAGCTCAATTTAAAGATAGCATCCCGTTGTTGGATGCTCGAGTAATCCTTAACTTTATTGAATTTAGGAGTTTATCCGATTTCCAAATTCCATTTACGAAAAAGTGTCACGAATTGTAAACATCATGACTTGCTCTGCGGCAAAAGAAGGCGTAAAGGAAAAGGACCACCCGTAGTTTAAAATAAAACTTTGCAATTTAAGCACTGTCACTTGATTTGGCAGCCAGAAACTAACGAATGCCAAAAGCAGAAGCACTGCGTCTCACACTTCAGAGATACACACAATTAAGCGAAAAACAGACAAAAAACAGAAAACTCTATTCAGCACAAAGAACATGCCGCAGGAAAAAAAAAACAAAATACACACAGATACACAGATACACACACAGACAGTGAGCAGATACTTTTTCACATATGTATGTGTTTAGTCAGTCATGCCCCAAGAGCTAACCGCTGTCAATGACAGCATCAGCAGCAGCAGTTCCATGGAGAAGGCATTCCTCGCAGCAGCTCCGACGGGCCTATTATGTTCGATTATTGGGCAACAACGACAACAACAATGGTGGAAACAAGTATCCTGGCACAAAGCCAAAAAACAACAACATCGAGGACACTGTATTGTTGGCGTAGCTCTTAGCAAAAGTGCGTAAATTGATTTTTATTATCCTGTGCATAAAAATCCGTCCCACTCACAGCGTGCAGTCCTCTCACTTGGCCAAGTTCTTTGCGTATTTGGCAAAAAGCAAGACCAAGTTTTTGCCAATTTTTTCAGATACACTGCAGCCAATGTGTGAAGGGTATACACGGTTTTGTGCGATCGTCTAGATCTCAGAGAACATCAATGGTAGGGGCACAAAGGTTCTAAGGAACAAGAATCTTTCCCTAACGATTTGGAATGCAGATCGTTTCATACCTAAAAAATTAATTTTGTAATACATATTTCATTTTTTAAAATTTAACTTAATTTATCTAATTTCATTTTTATTTATAATTTAAATTTCACTTTTTTTTTAATTTTAACTAAGATATTGATTATTTTGACACCTAGGCTAAGGCTATTAGAAAAAATTTATTTGAAGCTATCACTGCTTTCAAAAAAAAAATTATTTTTCTAATTTTTGTTTTAAACCATTAATTACTTTAACATGTCTTTTATTTGCTTCCTTAATTTATGTGTGATCGTCATAATTAAAAAAAGAACTAAATATTAAAAAAAATTATATACAAAAAAAAAATTTTTTTAAAACAAAAAAGTTTTAAAATCTTATAATTAACTATACATAATTTTAAATATATATATATATATATATAGTGCACTATTATATAATTTTATAATAAACTATAGTGCTAATTTAAAATAAATTGAAGCAATATTTAAAAAAAAAAAAAAATAAATTTACATAATTAAAATAAATTATAATAATATTGTATAATAAATTATAGGGACAATTTAAAAAAAATTATAATAGTATAGGTATAATTTATTTATATTATATATATTTATTATTTTATTTTATATAATATAAAAATTTTAATAAAATATTATATCAAATAATGGGGGATAGCTTAAAATAAATTATAATATTTAAAATAAATTAAAATCTAAAATAAAATATAATATAACATAACATAATATAATAAATAAATATTGATATCATGTAATATTAATAAAAAAAGATGGCGTACGTTAAAGTCGGGCGCGGACGACTTTGGGATACCCTGTACCACTGCTTGCAATCAAATCCGGTAAATTGCTTAAGAACACCAAAAAAACAACCAAAAACAGACGAAAAAACACGATTTTTTGACCGATTGGTCCTATGGGAGCTATATGATATAGTCAACCGATTTTGATCAAATTTGCTATAGTGCTTGGGAACTCTAAAAAACTTCTTAATGCCAAATTTGGTTACAATATCTTCACAAACAAACGAAACACAACGAATTTTGTGCAAAAAACAAATTTTCGACCGATCGATCCTATGGGACCTATATGATATAGTCAACCGATTTTGATAAAATTTGGTACAGTGCTGGGGGTTCCTAAAAAACTTCCGATTGCCAAATTTGGTTATGATATCTTCATAAGCAAACGAATTATCCATCGAAAACTTTTGCTTTTTTTCGAGGTCCTCTGAAACACCCATATGGGAGCTATATAATATAGTCCCGATATCAAAAAAATAAAATAAACATGTCTCCTATGTATTAATAAGGGATCTTATCTGAAAGTTTGGTTGCTCTAGCTCTTACCATCTCTAAGATCTAGGCGTTCATACGGACAGACGGACAGACGGTCAGACGGACAGACGGACATGGGTATATCGACTTCTCTAGTCACCCTGAACATACTTTAGGTAACTTTGGGGGGTCTCCGACTTCTCCTTCTGTACGTTACATACATTTTCGGCTTGCACAAACACAATATACCCTTTGTACCATACGGTACAGGGTATAAATATATCTATTTACATTTAAAAAAAAAAATTAAATGAAATTAATCAGTAGTAATATAAAAAACTCTTAATTTTTACATTTAGTTTTGGACAGTCTCCAATATAAGCTTCAAAAAATTGTTTCGAATTTTTTAATTACATAATTCGGTGTATAGACTCATGTGAGCTTAATAAACAATGAAATGCTGATATTCTCATATATAGTGTATTCCACTGTCGTTCATCGCTCCGACTGATTTCCCTTGACTTCTCTATATGTCGGGGCCAAGAAAGTGTGCGCCAATATATTTGATTTATTGCCTTTGTCTTGAGTATACGCGTTGTAAGGAAAGAGCTGCAGGATATGAGACAATTGGCGCACCGTGTGGTCTGGTCTCTTATACAATGGAAATGCTTAGGAACGCATTAGGTCACATTTTGGGTTTAGTTATGGTCTTGGCATTGACACTTTGACTGCCAAATTTAGAAAACAATTTGTTTTTGCTGTTGAACTTGAACTTTTTGCTTGAACAACATGTTTAGCTTTTTTATGGTTAATGGAATCTTGAATTTATTATTAAAGAACTTTAATCTTATTTCGCTGAGATGGAACTTTTTACTTTAGAAAAGTGTTTTGTGGGGATTTGTTGTTGAGTTTTTCATTTTGAAAATAATCAAAAATGACTGAAAGAATTTTCGTAGAAATAGCAAATTTCTTTTTATAGATCTAAGGCACACAATATTTTTTTTGCTCTAACTTTTTATATCTCTTAATCTTCGAAATTGTTTGCTATAACGAACTTCTCAACAATGAAATTTTCTATATTACTTTTTTTTTTTCAAGTACACTGGGTGTTTGATTTCATTCCTTCTAACGAATGAAAGTATATTTCGATACTATTTGTATTTGTATGACATCCTTTTACCAAATCATTTAAAACATAACAATTTTGTATACTCTGCATTTTTTGAAAAATATTCTTAAAGCATATATCAGCTTACTTAAAAACATTGATCCCCAAATCATATACTAGACTTATCGAAAAATCTTTATAATAATAATATTGTAATATTTTTCCTTAAAACCCAAACCGTCAGTTTAATATTAAAGACCATATCGATTTTTGTTGGCAGCACAAAAAAAAATGCAACTTACCTCATTTCATTTATTTCAAAATCCAGAATCTTGGCAAATTACAAGCCGCAATTGATTAAAAAAAATTTCTTCGAAACACCAAATAAAAACGCGGCTCGTCATTTATTGTAATTAGGACGCATCCAAAAATTGCGAACGTCCTTTTTTTCCACTGTTTGTTTAACCTGTAGAAGAAAAAGGTTATCTCCGAGTTTAATCTAAATTTATATGTTTTCTTATGCAAAGGTACGCGTTAAATTTATTGACTTTTACCTTTATTTTGACATGCCTAAGCAGAATGTAGGGCCAGGCTGTAGGGTTTCTTTTTTGGTCTTAAAGGTAAGAAGAGTTTTCCCATTTTCCCACCCAAAACAAGAGCCAATCAACTGAAAGGGCTTTTCTTTTTTTGGCATTTGCCTTTGAACTTGTTGGCATGGTGGCCAAAATAAATGAAAGGTTGCAGCATTTTAATTACGATAAATGCCCGTCAATTGTTCAATTGGCAGTACCACGGACACGGGGCTATTTTAATTAGTTTGCCAATGCGTTATAATTTGTAATTTATTTATAAGAGCCGACAACAAAGGTATAAAGAAAATTGTATTTCCCAGAAAAGGTTAAAAGAACAAAAGTTTTCCGTGACCATTTGTCACGGAATATTTTGAAATGAGACTAATTTCTCAGTATACAAAGAGATGTAAATTTTGATTGTCTTGACGTCGTCTAGTTGGCCAAAATCCGAATTGTATAAAATTCTGTGTTTAAGCCTTTAAGGTAAACTATAGTCATGAATAATATTCTAGCGGGAACATCTTATTATACTATAGGCGATTTCAAATAATCTTTTCGCTTTTTACAAGGATCATCAAGTATACGCCCTAGCTTTCATCAGAATAAGTTTTGCAACACGTGTAGTACCTTTTCGTAGATTATAGAATTGGATTTCATAGTTCAAAGAACTTGTATAAAAAAAAAGCAAAAATAACTTTTTTGAAAATAAAATTTTGGTAGATTTTTTTTCAGGCCTACGGCAATATTTTTTTATTTATTTATTTATAATAGTATATATAGGCTTTAAGTAAACTTAAAACTACGGCAATATAAATGTGCCATTGTTTCAGATATTTGGGGATACTCAAGAAATTTTTAAAATGTTTTTAATTATTTATAACTGCCAATTCCGGACTTTGTTCCAGCGACTCTAAATGATTATGTTTGTAAATTTATTTATTTATTCATGGCACTAATTTCCAGACACCTCTTATGTTATGAAAACATTAACTTTATTTATGTTTTAACGATATTTAGATAATATATATTTACTTAGATAATAATATAATAATAATATTTTGAATACAAATACATAACAAGTTGCTTGCGCCACCTAGCGGCAACAACTTGCTAGCGCCCTCTAGCGATCACATGGAACAGACAAATAATTGACGAAGACTACGGCGACGTCATCAAAAAACTCGTTACTAATATTTGCAATTTTAATAGGTCACCCTATGAATTACTGCCGGGATCACCATCATCCTGAGATGCATGAGGAACCTGAGCATGACGTGCAGTTATACCGACCAATTGTTAACCTTCCTTTAGTATTGAAAGTATTGGAAGGACTGCTCGCTTCTAGTCTTCTTGAGAGTTTGGACCGTGGACCATTAATTTAAGGACAACGCTGCATGCTAAATTTCATAGCATTAACGAACAGAAAATTCTTTGTCCAGATACCGGATCATCAGTCGGCAACAATTATAGCCGTAGCTGGAGTACCTCAGGAAAGTAGACTCGGTCCACTCCAGTATAACATATTTTCGGCCGCCCTTCCTGTGCCTTGACGCAGTATGGGTAGAAACCCGGAAAAGATGCTTCTTCCCTTTTATTCTGATAATGACTAAAATTCTTTGACGAAATTCAGGAGTATCGCGCGAATTTGAAAATTGGACCAGTCGCTGGCATAACCCGTTTTTCGGGTACATAACCTTAAATATCTCAAAATCCTGACGTGATGGGCCAATTCTAACCCCGGATTCGGATTCTACACAGCAAATTACTTCGGAAATGACCCTTAGCTTTCCAACAACTGACATGACCCCGGTATTTGTTGACCTGTGAAATGCTAATGACGTCGAGGGACATACTTCGTAACTTTGAATAGCCATAACTTTGCGAAAAGAAAATCGTAAATGATCGCTTGAACTTTTAAATTCAAGGGAAAGAGTGGTACTAAATGATGTAACCGGAGTGACAGACCACAAATTTTTAGCACCCTGTACATAACCTAAAAAAAGTAGGAAAAAACACCGTTTTACGGGTACATAACCTCAAATATCTCAAAATCCTGACGTGATGGGCCAATTCCAATTACTTCGGAAATAACCCTTAGCTTTCCAACAACTAAACCATGTTGGCCTGTGTAATTCATGTCATACAGAATGAGAGAATCCACCTTTTTTTTTGGATACCCACGTCCGTAATTTGACTTTGCTGAGTACAGTCGATTACCAAATCTTCTTTTTCTACAACAGATGCAATGATGGGCTAATAATGCATCGCAACTGCTGCGCGAAGAGACTTGAAGGAATGGCACTAAGAAAACTGAAGAGGAGATGCTTCAACTTCTCCTCAAAGACCCACTGATTACGAATACGCTCTGCAAAAGATGACATCACATTTACTTGGCCTTGGCGAATTCTCTCAAAGACTAAAAATATCTTAAAAGCCGCTTGTCAAAATTTACTACAAAAAAATAAAAAAAATTGAAAACAAATATATTTGTAGACCCAATTTTTTTTGTGGTATTGAACGTCACCGTAACAACATAAAGTTCACTTGAGTTCAAAAGAGTAAATTTGTGCTTCAAAAAAACTACTCAATTGCCTGTCTCTTAAAACATTTCTTTAACTTAATCCAAAATTGTGACCCCAGGCATTTTCATTGTTTAAGCCAAAGCGACCACATGGCGCCCCAAATTGTCTCCGGACACATTCTCTCAAGGTCTTTAAGCCAAAGACCATAAATCAAATATATTGCTACACACTTTGTTGATGCCATCTGACATCAACAGGGGGCAACAAAAACCCCCCAAAACTTTCTGCTTGCTTTTTTTTGCCAAATAAGCAATCGTTTTGGCAGCTAGGTTGGCACGCTCTGAAGTGGGATATTTTATGCACAGGATAATAAAAATCAATTTACGCACTTTTACTCACAGGGATGCAACAAAAACAACGGAAATATTTCGGTTTTTGTTGTTCTTATCGACGATTATTTGGCTTTGTTTTTTCTTTGCACGATAATCGAACATAATGGGCCCATTGGCGCTCTGTTTCCATGTAGAGCTGCTGCTATTGACAACGCTTAGCTCCTTGCAAATGGTTGCACACAGATACTATACATATGTGTTTTATATGGACTTGTACATAAAGAAAAAGTTTATCTGTGTTGTGGGTATTATACGTTTTTTTTGTCTATTGTTTATGGCTAATTGTTGCTATGCGCACGTTTTTTTGTTGTGCTTTAAGTGTTAGATTGGCAGCACTTTTGTATTAAATATAGTTCTTTTAGATAGGATGGTTTAAGTGATTATATTTGCAGTGAGTCATAAAGAGTTACCAATAAAGCATTAAAGAGGGATTCAAATTTGGTAACCGAACGAAAAAAGTCTGTGTAGAGTTCCCGATTGCAACTTGAATCAGTTGGGAGGGTGCCGGACCATTGTCCCAGAGATATCCATCTTATTGATGAATTACAATTAGAAAATTAAAATGCGAAAGTAAATCGCATGTCCTTTCAAACGCAAGGAGAATTATTGACAAAAATTCAAGTAAAAAACTAGACAATGAAATGCATCTTATGACTTATGTTCAGGATTGTAGCATTTTATGACCAAAGGAAACGGGTTATACGGACAGACGTAGTATTGGGATAACAATAAGAAAAATAAGGATCTCTTTTGATTCCTACTTAAACTAGTTCATAAAATAACTTATTTATATGGAATGATTCCAGTCGGGTGATATCGTGAATCGTGATCACAAAAGAAGGTTGCCCTTATTCTGGCAACAGCGTCACACTCAGTATGTGTTGGAAGAATTCGGTGCCTGCTATGCCTCATAGAACCTACAGGTGTTAGAAATAAACCTTTAGGGATAGTACTAGCCGGGTGATATCGTGAATCGAGATCCCATGACCACAAAATAGGGACGCCCTTCTTCTGGCAACAGCGTCACACTCAGTATGTGTTGGTGGGATTTGATGCCTGCTCTCTCTCATAGAACCTGTGGGTGGTAGAAATAAACCTAAGCACTTAGGATGGTTCTAGTCGGGTCCTATGGTGAATCGAGATCCCATACAACAGCGTCACACTCTGTATGTGTTGATGGGATTTGATGCCTGCTCTCTCTAATAGAACCTGCAGATGTTCTAGATGGTTCTATTCGGATGAAATCGTGACATGAAATTCCATGATCATAAAAGAAGGAAGCTCTTCTTCTGGCAACAGCGTCACACTCAGTATGTGTTGGGTGGATTTCCCCTCTCTCTCAAAGAAATGCACATCATGCTCAGTGTTTTCAGTTGGTGAACTAGAAACTAGAATGCTACAAAAGTGCAGATTTATAGGCCCTATTTGTGGCTTTGCGGCAACATTCCTCGTGATTATATCAGCTACTTCGTTCCTAGGTGTTCTAGATGGTTCTAGTCGAATGATATCGTGAATCGAAATTCCATGATCATAAAAAAAGGATGCTCTTCTTCTGGCAACAGCGTCACACTCAGTATGTGTTGGGAGGATTCCCCTTCTCTCTCTCTCAGATCATGCAGGTGTTACAATCCGTGATGTACATCATGCTCAGTGTTTCCGTTGGTAAACTAGTATCCTAAGGGAATTCTCGCCTAATTGAGAGATCAAAGCCGTGCTGATCCAGTCTAAGTTTGGAATGCTACAAAAGTGAAGATTTATAAGCGCTATTTGGCGCTTTGTGGCACCATTCCTCGTGATTGTATCAGCCACTTCGTTCTCGGCGATGTTCTTATCGCTAAAAGAAACTTTATTCCATTGTTCTCTGATTTCCTAAGCCTATTTAGAGTTTATTTTCAATGTAGCCACGCAGCTGTAACTTCTGCTTGTGTATGCCCTAAGATTCTGATAGTCGTGTTTTGGGTTCTGCGTTTTCCAGGACGGTCCCTTAACCATCGGATACTTTTAAGCGATGTTCCTCATAATTGCGCGGCTATCCTTCTACACAAGTATAAAGCTCAAATGCCTTTATTTAATTGTATTGTTTTCTTCTGTCTGTTATCTTATCGCGAATGGAAAACGTTGTAAACGAACAGATTTGAAGCGAGCAAAAAACATTCCAAATGTTTATCAATAAATGCTTCCATCCAGGTATAGCCCCCACATATTAATGGAAACAATATTCTTACAAATAAGAGTTAACGCAATATGTATTATATATTAATTTTTTCAAGCCATGCTAAGACATTGTCTATCTTTCGTCCTCCAAGCTATATAATGCCTTGTAAACACATTATACCAAACACAATGTGAACCATATTTATAACCAGAATAGTCAAACTTGTTGGCTTGACCACTTTAACATCTTCAACCTCCTTCAATTTGGTTGACTCAATAATTTCAGATTTAGTTGGTTCGTCAAGTTTTGTTGAGACCGCTGGTGCTATCGGCAGCTTGGTACGATTTTTCAGCTGCTCACTGGCCGTGACCAAGCGTACCACATTCTGAACTACTTTTAGTTGTTTTTGAGGGCAAATGGGCTTTTCTAATCCGCTCACTGATATAAATAAGTCCTGTTCGTTGTCAAAGCCAAATTTTCGATCAACAGCTGTTTTCTGTTCCAGGTTTAAAATATTCATTTCGCATTTTTCCAAAAATTGTTTGTCTTCTAGAGACTGTACCAAGCATTCCTTAACCTCAGCGTTAGTACGGCGTCGGCCGTTGATAGCCGGAATCCGGCGCAATTGGACATCCTCTTGCTCTTCAGTTTTTACTTTTATATGCTGTTTGGATGCAGCAATTGAAGCACGACTACCGAAATGCATCCACATTTTGCTAGAGTTTCTAAATATTCCGTTTATAACGATATAAATTTAAAAGTTTTTTTGTACTACTATTTAATTTTATTTAAATGCTCTGTGACTTATTTAAACAAGATATCTGAAGTTTCTCTGACATCGTAAGCAAAGGTAAGCAGATATAGTCGAGGCAGTACCCGGCAGTAGAACATCTTTTAGTTACCCTTAGTATTACAAATGGAGGCATGCGGGAGGTTTACTTTTAAAAGGACGCAATACTTTTGACTATCAGACGATAATAGAAGAAAGAGATAAGATTAGACTCACTTTTAAACGAGTGCGAGTCAAGTGTATGCATTGGGATGACGTCACTGATTTGATGTACATCCGAACTTACGTAGTTAGATAAATTATTGACTGTAGAGATGATAGAAATGCGTCAAATCAAGTTCCACCCTTTTCGGCTTTTCAATGTACAAATGTAGTATGAGGAGCTAGTGCATCGTGAGTTAAGAGATGTGCAAAAGGGTGATGTGTTCTGAAGAGCAGTCGACGAAGCTTTCATTGCAGTTTGCCATACGGCAAGACTGATACCCGTGAAACACCAAGGATTATATCCACCCTTGTTGAAGACCAGGCTGCCTTCAAGGCACTGTCATCGCACAAACTTACCCGCAACTTGCAGCTTATGCATAAAGGTAAGGGTAAGGGTCTAGTTTACTTCGCCTTGACTGCTGCGTCTGTCCTTAGTCTTGGGCACTCCCATAGTTCCTGTTTATTTTCAGAGTAGCAACTTTTTTGGAAACTATCGGCACCACTCAATCATCACTATCTGGGTCCCTGTTGTCTCTGATGTACACGGTAATGAGGGTGCAGAGAAGTGTGCCTGGAAAGGATCATATTTACATGTAGGACCTACAGGTACGGACACAAAACCCCTATCAGGATGATAATTATGAAATTAAGACGATAACCTGTACCAAGAAAGAATAAGAAGTGGATACAGCGCCCGGTTGTCATATCTCCCGAGCGCTCTGGTCAGGTACAATTCATTGCGAACATCTAATCCCCTGAGGTTCGATACAAACAGGAGAAGGATAATAATGTTAATCTAAGATATTTCGGTGCGCTGCGCTTCGGCTGAGAGGTGCAAGGTTCCCACCACGACATAAGTCGTAGCTGTTGAGGAAGATTGTGACTGACCTGTAGTTCTTAGGAGTGCACCAAGTAACTACGAGAGACGATCTTTGAAGACGTGGGCAAATCTACCCATAGGATACCTTATGCTTCGAAGACGTTGTCAGACATCGTCCAACGCTTATCCCAACCACCTCCATCTTTCTACGCATCACAATGGACTACAACGTCTTTAGGTGATCTTGAGCCGAGCAGTGTACATATTTATACTAGACTGACCTCACCAAGAAATGTGCAAGCGAGCAGTCATCAACCCTTGAGTTGGTTAGGAAAGAAAATGAAAAGTAAAGAAGAAAAAAAATCAAAGAAGAAAAAAAGCGGTGTAAGGACATTACCAAAGATGGCATGGGAGGTTGGCCAGAAAAGCACCAAAACAAAATTAACAAAAATTTATTTGGCTACTAAAATTAGTCCAATATGTATAGAAAAACATTACAAAATCCTATAGGAGTTTCAGCTCAACGCAAAAAAAAAAATCCTTGTATATTCACTTTCCGTTTAGGAGCACCGTTCTTCAGCATTTATTATCCATGACACAAATAAATCGTTGAGAATTTCGTGCTCTACAAATTTGTGGTGCAACAAATTTCAGCTCGTATATCATTTTTCCAACAACTAGAACAATACACACAGACAGTGCCCACGCACAAGTATAAATCAAATAAAACATGAAATGCATGAGGGGATGTGGTTGGCAAAAACTAAAAAAATCTCAGGCATGGGAATTGAGAACAAGGAAACCCCAACAAAGGTACTAGTCAAAACTAGTAGAAACAACTTTTGTAAGTTGTGGCATTCATTTTATAGTATTCCATAGTTTTTTTTACCCTCCATTTTTATACGCTCATTCCGCATTCCGCTTTCATTAGCTATTTGCCGGCATTGTTTGGTGTCCCTGTTTGGAAGTTGCTTCGAAGCAGTTAACTTGGCTGTAACCAAGGAAAAACTCAAAATGAAAGAGAAAAAACGTTTCATTTGTTCGCTTTAATGACGCTGCTTTTCATTGTGCTTTGAGTTTTTCATTTTTTCCAATTTTTTTTCTCTTTCATGGATGGGATGTCTTTGCATAGCCCGGTTACACGTTTAGCTTTTGGAAAATGTGCGCTCATTTGAAAGAAGTTGATGTCCTACGGCAATGTTCCCATTTAGCTGCCTTGCTTTAAGGTGTTTGAACTGGCGTCAAAAGTCAACAAGCCATTCATGTGTACATGATGTCATACACTCACATACACTCAGTTACACTCTCACACACACACACACACACACACAGTTACACCCACACTGTCATTTGCTTCTCCATTGCTTGGCTTTTAACGCTTGGCTCCTACTGAAACAGTGGGGTGTCCGGAAAGTTTCATCATCAGCCCTATAGTAGTCGACTACAGCAAATTGTAACTCTTAGTCGCTTGTCAACACTGCTCGAAGGAGAAGCATGCAGCACCCTCTTGGCCACTTCTAATCCTCTTAAGCCTTTGTCACCTCAGTTGAGTTGCAAGCAAAAGCGTTGCAGTTGTCCTCTAGGCGACATACACGCCCTATTCCTTTTGGACTCTGGTGACATGCCACAGAACGATAGCTTTGATATAGACATGCAGGGATGTAGTATAAAGCAAATGGGCAAGATAAAATCTAAGACAAAAACAAGTTTTGTGGTCAAGTAGAGATCATGCTCGTCTTCTAAAAATTAATAGTTTTATCTTCATGACTTGATTTTGCGAAATTCGGTAAAATATCTTGTAAAATCGGAAATAATTATTATTATTTATTCATTGGCCAGAGGTACATATCCCAATTAAGTAAAAAAAAATCTAATACATAATGTCACTTCTGGTCAGAGCAAAGGGCGGAAGTTTCCGTTTCTTGAGTAAGGGATTACTAGCCCAACGCAACCCACTCTAAGTTCTGTGGGCCGACCATGGGTACTCCAGTGTGGAGAAATAATGCACATTTATATAGTGAACCGCTTGATCCAAGACAGACCTCCGTTCGCAGACGTACTTGATCTGATTAACTGACGCTGCAATAGGATATGGTGGCCTTCGTTGATACGCTAGAACTTATTCCTCCGCCGCTCTTCTAGTAACATTCTCCACTTGGTTTGATAACGAAGTGGGCCTTCTCTGGCTTCTGTGGTCCGCGGGATGTATTTGATTTCCCTCCTACAACCCATGTCTGGGAGGCTTTACCCTATCCGGGGATAGCTCCACTGAGAAATCGCAAATAGTTTTTCCACAATTATTCCTTTTCTCCGCTGAAGCTCTCGCCAAAGCCTGTCAATTTGCTATCAGCAACTCGTGATGATTTGTAGTCTCGCCAAGAAGAACGCTAAAATGATTGCTCATAACATGTGGTCCTAAGCATTCTTCTTTTTTAGGTACCAATTCCAAGGATATCCAAAATCGAGACCCACTGCACTTTGATAAAAACAGAAGGGCTGAATGGGAATTCTTCTGTCATAGATACTAAACAAAAAATCCAATCTTCACAACCGGCATTAGACGGTCATCCGCATTATGTAAGGAAAATCGTATTATGGATCATCTTCTGGATTTCTGTCCATATTTACCAGTATTATTAGATACACTCGCAGAATCTAAAAACAATTTATCAAAGGAAAACCATAATTTTTGCTATTTATGTTGGGGTCCCCGAATAATAAAGCATAATTTTGGAACGTCTTCTGTGGGATTACAAATTTCGAAATTGAAAATGGAAAAATTGTTAGAATCAGCCTAATTTGTAAATGGAACATCAAAACTCTAAACAAGCCCATGGTCTAGCAGATCTGATATTTTGATACTTTTTTTTTTCGCTTGCTCCTCTCCGTACGATCAACGATTTTCTTGAAAAAAAAATCATATAATAGATCCTTTCGCATAATAATAAGTAGATGTGGGTTTAATACTGCTTTTTAAGATTTGATATAATTTATCGAAGATATTTCTTTAGTTACTTTTTAAACTTCCTTATATAGTTACCTAAGTCATCTTATCGCCTTGATGGAGAATATCCCATGTAGAGGGAAAGACATCTATCTACTGTTGATGAAGCTACTATCACAGCCGTGGCACTTCATGCAAAAAGTTTCAGTGAATTCTATAGCTAATTAGCAAAGAAGCTTCAGGACCAATGTGCTTTATTCCGGTTGAAAAGGCAAAACACTCCATATTAACCCAACAAAAATTTAGTTAATCTCCTGAGTTTTATCTCAAGTTTTTAGCTACTACAGATTCATGAAATCAAATTGTACCAAAAATAACAAATACATAACGCTTGAAACTAGCATTTGGAAACCGGTAGCATTATTTAGCACAAAGAGCCCACACTGACGAAATTGCAAACGCCTTTGACTACAAAGTAAGGCAAAGGTTTCCAGCTGTTAAAGAAATGCTCTATTAATGTAAATTCTAAGAAATTCCGAGAAAATTCCACAATACTCACTGTTTGCTCGAATTCGCTTTCCAAGCTTTTAAAGTCATTGAATAGTCTTAAAATGTTTGAGGTGCAGCGTCCCGTGTACTCGACGCGCTCACAGACCGCAATGGTCAGCCAAAAGTCCCAATTGTTTACCACAAAATTCTGTCCCAGCAGAATATAATCCGCTATAGAATTGACCTTGCCCATGCTGATATGCAGTACAATAAAGAAGTAGATGGACATTATGTTGGCCACCATAAAGGAATTCATCATCAACATCATGGGATAGTCATAGATGACGGCAAAACGACTGCTTAAATCCAGAATATTTTTGTAGCCTTTAAGTAAGTGGCGTAGCTTCGCATGTTTAGCATTTGCTATATTATTGGCTATGCCCAGAAGTTGGCCATTGATGCTCCAAGTACAGCGGTAGATATGTGCAGCTGCTATGTGGAACTGCATGGACACCGAAAGTATCGAAATTTGCATGGCTATCATTAAAAAAATGACTACAAACAACTCTGAACTTTTGGTTACAGGTGATATACAAAATATGACCAACAAAGAGGATACAATTTGTATGATAATAAAGAGTCCTTTCCATATGACATAAACATCAAACAGCCCATTTTTATGTGCATCTTTAAAACACTTCTTGTCCTTGATCCTGAGCAGTTGATTCAAAGCCGTTTTCAGTTCGCCACTTTGGATCCAAATACGTAAGAGAGTTACAATTATGGTAAATACGGCGAATAAACCTTGCAGCTTGCTTATAAGAGCCGTGAGCGGATTGCGTCGAAATAGATCCAAGCCCATTTCCAGGGAGCCTACCATATCCATCTGTACAAATTTAGTTAAAGAAAATAGAAAAGCATAAAGCAGCAGACTGTAGCCAAGTAACCATTTGGAGTGCTTCAATTTCCTAGTGACGTCATCATACTTTAACGACCATATTCCCAGTACCAAGGATCCATAGACGGTGGCCCAAATTATGTGGTGCACAAATTTCTTGCGTATACTTAGTGCTTCTCTCATTTCTCATGAGCAGCTGATGAATGACAGAGCGCAGTTTGGTGTGGAAAAGTTCATTTCAGTTACGAAAGGGCAGCAGTGTTGGACAGTGTTCGACAGACAGATGGCATCGCAGATACACGGATTAATTATTCTTTTTACGTCACGCTGGTCTGTATGTGTGTGTTTGTGTGTGTATGCGAATTTGCTAATAGACCTCATACATTATGCCAACAACATTTGGTCAGATTACATCATTTAATTAATTAGATAGACTTGGCTCAACCTAAGACAGCCTAATGCCCCAATGGACTGACACATTGAACTTTATTTAGTAACTGACAGACCTTTCAATGGCCAGCTTAGTTTGGTCCAACAACTTTGAAAAAGCCAAAAAACAAATTCAAAGCTATTCAAAATGTTTTGCTATTTACTATTTGAAGTGTCCTAAAGAAATCCCAAAGCTTTGATTGGATTTCCTTGATGAATATATCTGGCTATAAAAATGAAAGTGTAAATAAAATGAAAAATATGCAACTTTAAGTAGTATCTCAAAAGCTTTTCATTTTGTATCTCAAATGTTGTTGGTTAATTTTATTTGAAATTTTTTTTTTTTCAAGGAAAATTTTTTATTTTAAAGTCAGTTGCAATTACTAGGCGATAAAAATGAGTCACTGACCAAAGCTGAATCAAGTTGAGACTTAAGTTTTTGTAAATTAGTGTGACCGTTTTAAGTAAATTTTTTTTTTTACTTTTTAATTTTATATATGTTTATTGGCAATTGGCCTACTTAATAGAAAATTTTTTAAATTTAAATGTCGGCTCAAAAATTTTTTATAATTTAGAAACATTTTACAAATGGTGACGTTGCACTACCATATCTACTTGGACATATGGAAAACGATAGTTACTTTTGGATAATACGCATTTAAAAGATTTAATCCTAAAATTAAAAAAAAATAAAAATATGCTGAACGTCGGGCGCGAACGACTTTGAGATACTCTACCATCCATCGCACCAAGCAACTTTATAATGGTTTCTTCTGAAACTCGAATCACCGATTTCAAGTTGAAAATCAAGAACTCTACAAACGTATCATAGAATTGCATTGAAATAAACAATTTTATTGATTTCGTCTAGATTTTTGACTAGGCACGACTCAGCCTATTTATACAAAGAGTCCAAATCCAATTTTGGTTATTCTAGCTCTTATACTTAACTTTTCAAGATCTGAGCGTTCATACAGACAGACGAACCCGCATGTCTAGATTAATTTCTTTTGCCCTCTTGACCATATTTGTTGAAACTTTGATGATACCCCGCGCCTCCTACTCTATGTTACATGCACTTGTACAAAACCCAATGTTCACCTTACTCTAAGGTCCCTGCACCTGTAAAAATGTGATACAGTCATACAGACGGACGGACGGACAGACTGACATGGCTCAATCGCTACCCGAGGTTATGATAAACATTTTGGTATAAAGAACTTTGGATCGGCCACGCCTCCTTCTGTCCGTTACATACATTGCACAAATCCAGTATACCTTTTGTATACCTTTTATACAGGGTATAAAAATTAAAAAGAAGAAGCTCTTAAAACGGTTCAGGGCACATTTGATAAATGTAGTTATGTAAATTTTATTTAAGTTTAAAATACATTGTAAAATACATTATAAATTTAATACATATGTACATATTAATCTTAAAATCAACAAATAAATACCTCTCGGAAACTAGAAGGTTCACCATTTATTAGTAAAAGATTCCTAGCATGCGAAAATTGTACACGGGTCTTGCTCAAAACCTTATTCTCAACATTTAACTTTTTTGAACTTTGAAACGCAATTTTATGCTAGCTGAAAATGATCGTCACCGTCAAAATTGGCCAATCATATGGACAATGGCAACTCAAAATGTGGACAATTTCGGTTGCAAAAATCTTTCGCTTAATTAACTTTAATTAAAAATCATCAGCCGCAACGAATTGCAGTATATGGCCAATATCACAGCTTAACTCTTATCTGGTTCCAACCAATTTAAGTACTTCGATGGATTTACGAGCCAAATGACAGTTTGTCAATTGGAAAAAGAGAAACTTTAAACAGAAAACAGAAACTCGCTAATAGGTAGACATGTTTTCTCGATTTACTTCGTACCACAAATCTCGACTGCAGTTTGTGACAGTCTGGAAAAGTTTCTACTTCTTCACTTGACTAGTTTTGTACCTGGAAACTTTTTTTTTGGCAACTGTCACCTATAGCCGCAATCCCCTAGTCGTAACTTTTATTTTTCTGTCTGTTTTTTCATTATTTTCCAAAGTTTATTTTGCCATACTGCGACAAGTGTCAATCGAGGATTCCTAGTTGGTTGCGGCTAAAAATTCTATTAAAATTTCAAGTCGAAAACAGAAGATAATGGCACCTTGAGGCATATTTAAAAACATCTAGAGGGAGACATTTTTGGTGGCACTTAAGTAGCAGCAAATGAGTATTGCACGGTATGCTAAACACCAAACTTTTATAAAAGGCAGCATATGCAAGTTGGAGTCAAAAATTTAAACTGTCTATTGAGAAAACTGCCGCAGCACAAACCAAAGATAAAATAGAATAACTCCAAACTAAATCGCAGTTGCATTCAGTTGAACACGGAAAAGTGTGTGCCTTCATTTGGATGCATTTCCACTCAACACTTTTCAGCATTTTCCGCACAGTTTTTCCCTTCTAGTTGATATGCAAGTCGCGCTGATTAAACGCGCCATTCAAGCGGCAAGCGCACAATTTGTGACAGTTTCTCTCGAGTTCTTTTCAGGACTCCCCGGCTGCTGCTCCAATCCCATACCCAATGCGCACAATTAGAGTGTTTCATTTGTTCGCAGTTGTTGTCTTGACAGAAAGCCCGTGATTTTATTTTCAAGCAGGCGTGAAAAAATGACACGTCAAAGCTAAAACTTTGTTTCCCTTGGCGTTACTGAAAATCACGTTACCCACACGCCACTTAGTGGGAGTGTAGCCGTCGAGCCGCTTCTTTCTAATTAAAAGAGGCTTTTGCGGGCTCAAAGAAAACGGCGAGACGTGTAATTTTTTTTTTTTGTTAATTTACGCGTGACGTCACGTAATTAGGCGCAGACAAGGTCCTTTTTATGGCGACACACACACACTAAGCACACACGTAAAGAAGGCTGACAAAATAAGAACGGAGTAGGCTAGAACTCATCTAACTAACTGACTTGGGCTGTCAGAGACAACTGCAAGATATGTTGATGAGGGAGTAGCAACCCAAAAATGACTTAATTGAGTAAATAACATTAGGCGGCGAATAAATGAGAGCAGTAGAACAGGAAGAAGGCAGGACATAGGCATGTGTAGAGATTAAGCAAATTTAATAGCCTTTTTCCGCCTGCTCTCTTAGTTCAAAGATAACAGTTGCGGCACATGCCATAAGTATTGGCCATTTTGTTTGCTAAGTCAAGGACATAGCGCATACGCCGCGTGGTGTCAATATCAAAGTGCTGCCCAGTCCTCAGGCAACCCCAATAAAACCCTAAAGCGTTTAGTCGTTCACTCAAACGTTATAAAAGTTAAACAAAGAAACGCCAATAATAAAATCTTTTTTAATGTGCCATAAAACTCAACGATCTTTGAGTCCTCTGCAATGTAGAGCATCGCGGGAAAGAAGGGAAGCCAAAACTGGGAATATGGTAATGGAGCAAGTTTAACCTTTTCACTTGCATTACTGAGAATGTTTTCTGTGATTGTTGTTATGTCTTATTTTATTTTTTCTTTCTTTCTAGTTCTAGATGTTTTTGTTTTTTAAATAGGACACAGTTTTGTTGTTTTACTTAGTGAATGAGTTTGACGTTCTGAACATTTCCACATTTTTTTACTGCGCTCTTCTTTAACTAAACTCTTGCATAATTTTGAACTTAACCGCATTTCGACTCTCAAAACAGGTGGAACTCCCTTTTCTGTGTTCCTTTATGTTCACACCCACCCAACCAAATGAAGCTCAAAAACGTTGCATACGAAAATATTTGCTCAATAGAGTAAGAAAAACAAACAGCGAAAAAAGTCCAAAATATTTGCACAGTTGCACTGCGTGTTGAAAATCGCAAATATTTCCCAGCACCACTTTACCAAAAAAGTTAACCCTTAACCCATTCCTGCCACATTTTCCAACAACACTCACAAAAAAATTGAACAAACTTGATTGCAAATATTTATGGCGTTTTTCAGCTTTCCGTTTGCTTTATTTTTATTTTTTCACGATTTCGCAAATAAAATCAAATTTCTGTTTACCGAATAAGAAGAATGCAAAGTACGTGATTTATCATTAGAGATGAACTGTTTGTAGAGTACTATTGAGATACTGAGATATTGAATGAGTGAATTAAATGATTTGCTGATACGATTCAGGCTCAATTGGTTGTTAAGTGCACTTAGCACTCATTCACTTAACAACATAACAAAATCTCTTCTAGAAGGAGATTCATATTCGATTCTCTTATCTGCGCAGCGGCTCCACAAACAACAACAGTTGAGCATAAACAAAAGAAATCTCTCGCTTTAGCTTTTATTGTGGAAAAAACCCGCAACGAAAAACTTTGCCAAACACTAAAAATGGAAAATTGAAAATTGATTTACAAAGCAGTTTGGTTCTGGTTTGTTGTTTTTGTGCAACCGACGTGGGAAATTAGCTTTGTTGCAGTGAAATAAATTGCAAATTTTCCAAGGAAATTGAAAATTTATTGGCAAAAGAAGAAGTCCTTATGGACGCACACAACTTTCTGAGTTGACTGCAGTCTAGTTAATATTTTTTTTTTTTTTTTTTTTTTTTTTTTTTCTCAGTCGTCGACTAACTGTGTTTATCTCCCACAGTTATTTTCGCAGTCAAGTTCAAACAGTTGATCAGTTTCAAGCATTCTTTCTGTTTTCTCATTCTTTAAACAAACGGTATTTGGATCAAAGCCAAAAAGTTTATTGACACAACGATGCCCCCCGGGCCCAGTGGCCAAGGGGCAAATCGCTTCCAGTTATTAAGCGATAGCCCCAAAAACAAAAGAAAAAAAACCTATGTCACTAATAGAGGCTTTCCCTGAACTTCCATCTAAGAATTTACCCAACCCAAAATACGTCACCATGTCATCGGTTGACAAAGACAAACCACTATCATCATACTCGTGCTTCGCCGTGCATCGCGCTATTAAATTAATCAGCAATAAAGTACTTAACATAACTACACTCCGTGATGGTAATTTGCTCTTATTCGTTGAAAACACCACAATCGCTGAGAAATTTATAGCAGCTAGTGAACTTCATGGAATATGCAAAATTAAAACTGATTATCATGGAAATCTAAACTTCTGCAAAGGTACTGTTTATGCCCCGTATCTTAACAATATCCCCAATGAAGAAATATTGGCTGAACTAAAATCGCAAAGTGTAGTGGACATATTCAAATATACAAGGCAGATCGAAGGCAAGCAAATTCCTACTGGAGTAGTTCAACTCACATTTAATTTATACAATCTCCCATCAAAAATAAGTATCTCTTGGAATATAGCTCGTGTTAGAGAGTATATTCCTAATCCCATGAGATGCAAGAATTGCCAATTGATAGGGCACACAGCTAAATATTGCAAAAACATGTCCATATGCGAAAGCTGTAATTCTCCTTCCCACGACTCTACACCTTGCTCACGTATACTTTGTGCAAACTGTGCCGGCGAACACGCAGCTAATAATAAAGAATGCCCAAAATATTGAGAAGCACGTGCAATATTAAAAATCAAAACTTCAGACAAATGCTCAATGTATGAAGCAAAAACAAAATACCACCAAACACTATCACAACCTTCGCCCAACAAGCAATCTTATTCCCAAACTACTGCCAATCTGCCACCGCAACATAAAACCAAATTACCAAAAACTAAACCTGTAGACCAACCCAATTCTATAACAAATCAAAACAAACATAACGACAACAGCTCACTAACCCAACCACCCACCAAAGAAATACAACAACCAAAAACATACCAACAAAAATATAAAACATCACAAGCAAATTACACTGAACAAATGGAAACCGAATACAGTAAGGCAAATTACTCAAAACCAATGCAAAACAAACCAAACACAATTATAACAGAAATGGAAACAGACTACTACGATGATTTAGAAGCATACAAGATAAACATAAACGATCAAACCATCACAGAGCTATCTGATACCGATGACGACATCAGAGATAACGCGGAATTATAACACTCGTCTCTCTCTTTTCGGAGTTTCTCTTAGCAATCACTTGCAATGACATGTGCATTGCAATTACGCATTGCGGAGATGCAGGGAAGGAGAAAGATGATATAGTAAGAGACTATAACACGAAACAAAACTCTTTTAAAAAATAAAAAATCTATATATGTACACAAAAGGTACAAGCTCAACAACTCGCACTATGACAATTACAACAATACAGTGGAACATCAATGGATATAAAGATAAATACTTTAGTCTCGCCCTTTTACTTAATAAATATAAACCAATGATCATTGCATTACAAGAGACACACCTAAAAAACAATGATACAACATTCCACTGTCCAAGCCACTATATGTTTTACAGAGAAAACGATATTGATCCACTCTGCACCAAAGCTAGCAGAGGAATAGGACTGCTCGTCTCCAAGTCTTTGGAACACAAATTAATTAATCTAAACTCCAAAATATTGGCTATGGCTGCTGAAATAAAATCAGAAATTACTTTTAATATTAAATCTTTATATTTCGCCAAGCGACCGTTTCACCGAGCAAGACCTTCACGATCTTATAGCACCGTTTAACAAACCAATACTAATTCTAGGAGACTTCAATTCTTGGCATACCCTATGGGGATCTTCTTCCAATAACGAACGTGGAAACGCAGTTGCTAGTTTTGTCCAAAATAGCCAGTGTATTGTCTTAAATAATGGTTCAAGCACACACTACACAACTCATAACACCTTTACAAACGTGGACATATCACTCTGCACTGCTCCACTCAACCTAAATGCCTCCTGGTCCGTCATTGGCGATTTATACGGAAGTGACCATTTCCCAATTGTAATGAAGTTTTTTGGAAATAAATTTGGCAGCATGCCTCTAAGAAAACACAAATACAAATTGCATAAAGCGAATTGGTTAAAATTTCAAAACAATATTATAGATAAAGTAGACGGCATTGCAATTACCAACAATACCAATCAAGCTGCAGCTAAGTTTTTAAGAGTTGTAAAAGAAAGTGCTAACGACGCTATACCAACCACAAACCCTCAGAGATCTCCACAAAAAGCAGTGTATTGGTGGAACAAAGATCTTGAAAGCCTAAAAAACGAAAAAACACAACGCCTAAATGAAGTTAGAAAAAATCCAAACACTATCAATATGCTGAAATATAAACACGCCAATGCCAAGTTCAAATTTGAAGCAAAGAAAGCACAAAAAAATAGCTTTGTTGAATTTACCAAAGATATTAGTCCAAACACCAGCTCTAAAACACTTTGGGATAAAGTTCACATAATTACAGGAGTCAGGAAAAACACATACATACATGCCATTGAATCCAGCACGGGAAACATCACTAATTCAAAACAAATTGCTGATACGCTCGCCCAAACCTGGTCCGATTACTCGAAGGATTCAAATTTCTCCGCCTCGTTTAATTTGAACAAACAACAACATTTATGCGGCAATTACTTAAACTATTTTCCAAAACCAAAAGCAAAATTAATAGAGTCTCCAATAACAATATTAGAACTTGAAAGCTGTCTAAGCACCCTGGTTTCGCGGAAATACGCCTGGTTTCGATAATATTCCTTACGAAATTTTAAAGCAACTTCCCCAAGCAGGAAAAACCAAATTAACAGAACTATACAATAAAATTTTCGATACTAGCATTATTCCGCAGCAATGGAAAATAGCCACAATTATCCCTATAAGCAAACCCAATAAACCAAAAAGCAGCATTAACGGATATCGTCCCATATCCTTACTGTCATGTGTATCTAAGCTCCTTGAGAAAATTATCTCAAAAAGAGATAAAGGTTCCTCGACCAAGAAAAGCTATTATCGCAAAATCAATATGCATACAAAGCAAAAAGATGCACAATCGACCCTCTCTTAGTGCTTGATGAATATATTTGCAATAACCTATCTACGCGAAACCACATCTCTATTCTCTCCTTGGACATGGAAAAGGCCTTTGATAGGGTCGGGGTAAACTGCATAATTCAACAACTACAAAATTGGAAGTTAGGTCCAAAAATAATAAATTTCGTGAAAAGCTACCTAGCCAACAGAAGGTGTAGGGTGAAAGTCAATAACACGCTGTCTAAGGAAGAAAAATTGCATAATGGAATTCCGCAAGGCTCGCCACTATCGGTAACGCTGTTCCTAATTGCTTTTGACAAACTAATCGCTATTATAAACACCAATAAGTTTTTCACCCACGTTATGTACGCAGATGACTTGTGCCTTATCTTTAAACCAAATTCTAACTACAAGACTGAAATTAATTCTTTATTAGAAAAAATAAAAGAATGGTGCACTATAAGTGGCACAAAAATTTCGAATGAAAAATCATCACACTTACACATATGTAGAAAACGCGACTGCAAAAATATAGAAATCAATATAAACAACACAATTATACCTAAAAAAGAGTCACTCCGAATTCTAGGACTTGTTTTTGATAAAAAATACAATTGGAATGAACATGTTAAAACATTGATTTTATCTCTGAATAATAGACTAAATATAATTAAATGTTTAAGTAGCTTTAAGCTTAAATGTAACACAAACTCTCTCATAGATATCTCAAAGTCAATAATTCTCTCAAAAATAGATTACGGCCTCTGTGTATACGGGAAAACAAGCAAGTCTAACATACAAAAACTATCCACTCCTTACCATTCTGCCATTAGACAGTCCCTTGGAGCGTTTAGGACTACGCCTATCCATAATCTTCTTGGTGAATCCGGACTCCCAGACTTAAAAACTAGATTCGAATGGACAATTGGCCGTCAAATTCAAAGATTAAATAACACGTTTGGATCCACACTGTACGCAGCACTAACAAACCGCCTTAAACGGAAAAGAAAAACCAAAATTGCATCCACTCTCCAACTAATTTTAAACACAGCCGCAAAACTTGGGATCATCATTTCACCAAAGCCAAAATATAGATTAAAGCTACCTCCTTGGTTCATCAAAGCCCAATCAATTAACCTGCAGCTTGCCCAGTTTAATAAAGAAAACACGCCCAAAGAGAAATACATCGCAGTCTTTAATAGTATTAAAGAGAAATTTGCCGACTGGGACTTTTTGTTTACAGACGGTTCAAAAACAAAGCACACAACAGCTTTCAGCGTCGTTACGGAGGAAAATCAAATCATTAAGTCAGTTATAACTCCACACTACGCATCAATTTTTACGGCGGAAGCGGAAGCTATACTAAGTGCCGTAAAGTTTGCTGCAAAAACTACAAAACATAAACACGTAATATGCACTGACTCACTCTCAACGCTAAAAGCTGTAAAAAATATAAACCATAATGAGCCCACCATCAATCAAATAAGAGATATAATCTCATCCAAACACATGAAAATCAGGCTTTTGTGGACACCTGGACACATGGGAATCTCCGGAAACGAGCTAGCGGATAAAGCAGCAAAAGCAGCGACACTCGCCCCTCTAATACTACACAATTCCATAACCAAAAAAGATGTAAACAGGCTCGTAAACTCAGAATGCACTCGTGCGCTTGAAGAACATTGGCTAGGATACACCCACTATTACAAACTCATAAACCCAACTAGAAAAGCTCTCAGGATTCCAGTCACAACAAACAGGAGACATGCAATACAATACACAAGATTCCGACTAGGACACACAAAACTCACAAATGAACACATCTTCAATAAAACTGCGCCACCTAGCTGTCCTTTATGCAATCTACCCAACCTTACAATAGAACATTTAACCCAAAACTGCCAAAACATCCAAACTATCTGTAACTCCTTCAACATTCCGCCCTTAAATATACTTCTTACAGACGCTTCCCAAAAAAACATAAGCCACTTTATAGATCTAATGTCTAAATTAAATTTTATCAATCAAATCTAAAAAAAAAAAAAAATAAATTATGTATATATAACTTAATCTATGTGATACAAAAAGAACATATGTTACTTAATTTTATATACCACCCAGCCTGAAGGCCTATGTTGCTCTGGCTTTAAAACTACTTTTGTTCCCTAGAATTAATTCTAAGTTACAATATTTAAATAAATAAATAAATAAAATTTTTTTTTCTTTAAACAGTTTTCACTTTACTTCTTTGATATTTCTAATTTATTTATTTATAAAAAAATTTGTTTAAAAGTCAAAGCGCGTGACTTTTTTCCGCCATTTTGCTGTTGCACAAATTGATGATTGTCCTGTCAAAAGACAATCTGTCAGCCATGCCTCTTTGCTGCACCCAGTCCTTCTCCAGATATTCGAAATTAGTTTGTGTACTTACTTGGCGCTGCAATTTTGCAAAATTTCCTTTTTTTTTACTCTCGCAAGTTTTCATACTTCATCTAGAGCGCCATGAAGTATGCAGCACATGCAGCTGAAACTTGCCACAAAAACTTTTGCTTCACCTTGGTTGAGCTGGCACCCACTGACGTCAACGTAATAACTTATATTTAGCAGCCAAGTTGCATATGCCACGCCTACTCCCAGCCCCTTGCTGTAGCGCCAAGAATTTAGTGAGCGCATTTTTCACCTTTTATCATTATTTGCTCACCCATTTCTGCCTCTATTTTTCTACAAAGTTTTCGCATACTCTTAACACGAAGGTTATTCAAATACACAACAGTTCCTAAGTAACTCAATTTGAGTTTATGTTTTTCCATAAAGGGACTAAGTGGTTGTAGGTAACATTATCTTGAGACCCCCCGACACAGGGTCTAAAATATTTTGCAGCTAATAAAAATTGGCAAAAATTTATGTGCTGTGAAAACTCATAAATTCTCAATGTTGCCGCGATAAAAATCAACAATGAAAATATGCGGATAAAATAGAAAAATGCCCAAAGTTGTTAAATATGTCAGCGTGTAGGTTTATTTATGGGTGGGCTAGATATTTTAGATGAAAATATTGTCTGCTCTTATAGTTTCAACAGGGCATAAAAAAAAACGGTCTAATTGATTCTTGACTATGCTCAACTTACTTAGCTTAAAATTAATATCCACTAAACAAGCCAAAACATCTTTGTTTACCATCTTCGTTGGCAATAAATTCTCAGAAATTCGAATTCAATTTCAATTTGAAAACTGCCAGCAAAAGTTAAGCTCAAATCGAACATGTTCGACGACATCCGGCAGGCATTAAATTCAAGACAATTAAATGGCTCAGGGACATAAAAACAACAACAAAAAGAATTCACGAGAATTTAGCTAAAACGCTTCCATGAAATCGACTTTATGGCGGACATTTTCAAAATGGCGTCCCCACTCGACTTGAATAAACATAAATAACTGAAATTTAAATACTCTCAGAGGCCAGTCGACAACATTGTCTGAGGGAGGGACAATAAGAGAGAGAAACTTAAGACAAAGAGAAATGAGGCGAAGGTCATTCTGGGCCAGCAATAAAAATTCCATCTAAAGAAAGCGAAAGGAAAGAGAAACAAAATTCAAATTAATTACGCTTCAATTAAGTTTTATGAGACAGAATTTGACTCTCTCGCAAAGAGAAGAGAGATATCTGTCTAAAACATTCTCATCCTGAAATGAATTTTCAATGATTTTTATTGAACTAGACATAGAAGGTTTCGAATGTCCTTTTTGGGGGATTTGGAGGTTGTACATTTTGGCACTTCCATAAACTGCAACAAGGGAGCGGGATTTGGCTGTACTTGCCACCTGCTGTAGCTGTTAAAATGAACTACGGAATTTTCGTGTTAAACTCTGCCGTGTATTATGCGACTTGGACAGATTTGGGGCAACATAGAAAGGGAGCGCAATTTTCTTAACACCCATTCCACTTATTTAAGCCATTATAAACGTTGTGGCTGCCAGGTGCTGCACCCTACATATAGGGTAGTGTGTGTTCGGAGGTGGCCCTTGCCAAGGGGTGTTCATGTGTGTACCAGAAAATATTTGAACAATTAGCTTTGGGTTTTTGTGTTTCCCGCAGCGGAAACAACGAAAATTTTGGCTGCGTTTTTGCAGTCTGTAATTTTGGGGGAAACTTAATATATTAAATATTCCTTTTTGCATTAAAAGCGGGTATCAAGGGGTTAATATAAAATGCTCATTAAGTGCTTGTATGAGGATAGCTAATGAGTTACCACTTGACATTAGAGTCATTATCTTTTATATAATATTAAATGTGACTTTGGGAAATTATCAGAATATCTGGAAAATATCGTGTTTAATGGAAGAAAAACTGTTAAGTGTTTCAGGAAATCTGAAAGAGAATGCGAAATTATTTTAAGCCAAATATCTCTTGAGGATTCAAGTTACTGCCACTGGTTCTTTAAAGCCCCAAAGAGAAGCATGAATGAAGGATGCAGATGAGGGGGATGACAAAATTTTCTGAGCAAACGTGGTCATTATGTTGAATCCAGTAAGGCATATAGTATGTATATCCTCGGGATAAATCTTTGTGATTAGGTTCATTGAGATCAATTCGAGATTCGGAATATAATTTAATATGAAAAATGTTTAGTATATAAATACATTAGGGTGGCCATTTTTGCAAAATTTCACGATTTCAATACTTCAAAAACGGGAAAAGTGGAAATTATGACCTTTGACTCATTTTCGGGACCATCAAATACTTTCAGATCGTCTTTAAATTTTACAGGCGCTATATGCAGGTAAAAAGGAAACTTTTTAAGCGGTAACGTTACTAAAATCGTGAGATGTTGCAAAAATGGCCACCCTAATAAACATACATATATATAAAACTTCTTGTCCAGACTAACTGATATGTATATTCCTTACCATCATCGCATTGCCAAAGCTATAAGAGCTACAAGGCTTAAATTTTGCACAGAGTTTTTGGTAGTTCCATAATCAAGTGGTGGAAAAAGCGGGTCAAAATTTATGAAGAGTATCTAAATTATAAATATTTTATTTTTGGGAATAAGAAAAAGTCTTTTCACGATTTTGGATAACTCGGACTTTGAGTGTCTATTTGGATGGCTTCACCGCTTTGAGGCAGGAGGGAAATTGGGGACATACAATCGATCCGAAACTTGGCACACGTGCTCTGTTTAAGGATTGTGCTTATTTTTCATATTATGGTAAAGACAAACGGATTAAATAATGAGGATGGGAAACCACTATAAAAAACTTACCAAATCCCCAACATCAATCGGAAAACGAAGATAAAATTTGAATACCACGCACATAAAATTGTGATCTATATATTGAAGCAAATCGGAATTTCTCAACACTATGTTTTTTAAAACTCAGTGTATTAGGCAAAGCCTTTTTTTTTCTCAGAAGTGTTTATTTATTTTGTTTAGTGTTTTCTTTAATTCTAATAAACAAGAAGCTTTATGTGATATTATTTATACAGTGTCTCTACCGAGCTCTCGAGTATACTTAAATATTTAAATTATTTACTAATAAAAGGAATCTGATAATTGTAATGACATAATATAATGTATAAATATATTGACATTCGCATGAAAAAATGTACAAAAACATGTGGCTAATATTTGTTATTAATAAAATAAGAGACGTTGGAATCAAGTTCCGTTTATATCTACAGCCACCAGAATTTGCTGTTGTTTAGGATAGCATCGTTTTGCGCGATGCTGGTACTAAATCTGAGATTTGGTTCTTGGTTAATTTGGATTTTTTTATCAGTTGCTCTTCTATATTGATGATAGAATATTGTGATTCCGTTTTGGCATTGAATTAAGCCCCTAGTATCTAAAGCAATAAACGCTTCAGGAGGGGGGAAACCGTTTTCTAGGGTTCTCAGAAGGTATTCCTCGTTGGTATAGTATGGCGCTTATTAGGCAAAGCCATGAATATAGGTTGCACTTGGGATATTTTCTTGACAACGAGGTAGTAGTCAATAACTACCCCAATATAAAACCTCATTTTGAACGAAAATTCCAAAACTGTGCATATATAGTCTATGCTCGTTACTTTTCTATTTGACATTTCCTTTTCTTGCTTTCTCGACAAAATATCCTAGCGTAAACTTGTCACAGTGAATAACTCCAGACTCACATTTATATCTGACTTGACTCCAGACCACAGTGCAACTGTTTGAATGTGTGTAGAGTGTGGATATGTTTTGACATCAAGTTCATAAAAATATCTGCCATAATTGCAGCTAAGTCAGCAAATGTTGGTTGCCATTCACCCAGAAGATCTACCCCCTTCCCGCCCAGAATTGCCCACCAACAGACTCTGCTACATTCATTCGCTTCGTTGCCTGCCACTTTCCTGATTCCAGTTGTTGTTCTCTGTCGGATCTTTTGTCTGTTTCCTTTTGGTTAAATATGAAATGAAAGGATTCACAAAAGCGACACAGAGTGTAAACTTTTATGAGTGAGTCAAGGAACAGAATGACACCCGCACAAGGAGTCACAATAACCAAAAGAGACTCTCTGTCTGCATATGAGTGTGTGAATACGGTTTGCAGCAGTGAGTGAGTGTGAATATGAGTAAGAGTGTGTTTTAGTGCGAGCATTAACTTTTATGAGGCACTGTGCTGCTGCTGCTTAATGTAGCAAACAAAAATCTAGCAGAAGTCGAGCAAAACTATCGATGAAACTGTTCCGGATTATAGAACATTAAAGGAATCTTGCTTTGGAACTAACCTTTTCGCAATGCTTATGAATTGGGTTAGTTCATTTGTAGTTTAAGACTCATTAAAATTAAGAAAACCCCTTGAATCTTAACTTAATAAATGATTCGGTTTAGTTCTTATGAAGCTTATGCTCAAAAGATAGCATAGTAGTTCCACTCGCTTTACTTTATATGCTCAGTAGTTAGCAATGTAGTTCCATGAACTTGGCTCTTCAATTATTATAATGAAGTAAGTCTTCAAAACATGTAATAAATGTCACTCTATAGTTGTATACAAGTCCAAAGAGCCATAACAACATGTCTTCTTCCCCCTCTTTTGATTTTTTATTCCACAACGAACTATACTAATGTAATTCCATTTCACAAAGCTTAAGTAGAAAAGCGCAGTTTCCAAGTCCTAAACGAAACACAAAACTTGGCCTTGTCGACGTCATCTTGCCATTTTCTTATAAGTGCAATCAAAATGGGCGTTGAATGTGGGAGTTACTGATTGCAGTTGTTGCAAAATTTAAATATCTCTGAAGCAGCTTTTCTTTTTGCTGTAAACAAATTCCGCCTTCTTTTTGGCACTTTGTTGCATTTCCTTACATTGTTTTTCCTTTGCTGGTAAAGTTTTCTGCCAGTTTTTGTTTTTACAACAAATTGCGGACATTTTGTTTGTTTGTTTGTTCATTTGATGTTTCTTGTCTTTGCTTCAATTGCAAAGTTTAAAGTGATTTTCTTGGAGCTTGTGGTGTTCTGATAAGCTGGAACAAGATTCAAGCATTTTCAAGTGAATCTCATTAGAATTTTCATTATATATTTACAAAATCTTTTGATTGATAAGCAATTGTCAAGCTTATTTCCTCTGTCAAATGAGCTGTAATATTTGATTCTTCCAGGGTTCTGTGCTACCTTTTGTCTTTCCGTTTCCATTCGAATTGAGCTTAATTTTCTATATAAAAGGAATTCCATTAGTGCCATTTCAATGCTCCATTAGTCATTCATTGACTTTATTTAACTTTAATCAAAGTGAATCATCATTTATTTGCATTCATTGCAGTAATTTGGAAAATATATATTTAATAATTCCATTTATGACTGACTTTTTGACCCAATTATAAAATTCCTCGTTTTGTTTTTTCATGACAGCAACATCGGGAAAATGTCACAACATTGTTGTGGTTAATGCTGGTCGTGACTTTGTTGGTGGGAATGTTTCAAATTAAATTTTGGTTTGCACGGAAAAGTCATTTCTGCAACCAACTCTTTATTACTGCCTGTTTAAATATACAAACCCATGTGGCATGCACTTGAAATCCAACGCCAACGCTCTAATGCCAAACTATTTGTATATCCTGCAGACACATCCTACACACTTCCGACATGGTTCGGCCGTTATCTGAACTTCCGTTTCCGCTCTAGATTTGAAACAAAGCCGGGTGTAAAAGCAGTGCAGCATTTGCTGGTAATACAGAAAGTGTTTATCATTAGGCTCACATGACTTGTTAATTTCAGTTGGCTGCTGGCTCCAGCTGCTGGCTTCGTTTGCCAAAGTCATACAAAATTAATTAGGATGCACACAACGCGAAGTCCTGCACCATAATACGTTTTAAAATGGAAACTAAATAAATTTCCAGCAAATTGCAGCTACGAATTGGCTTTGCAATCGAAATTACTCATACGACTTTTGGTTTCATTAATTTTCCTTAATGCATTGCATACTTTTGAGCGTGGCAGCCATATTTGTTTCGTTTTTGTTTTTTTGATATTTTTTGTTCACCTTCGACAGCTTCGAAAGCAAAAACAACTTGGTTACTGGATTTCCACGTGGTCCAAAACTTTTGCTAGCACTTTAACAGCGTTCGAGCATTAAGTTGATTTATCGTCACACCTGCCACGCCCCCAAGGTGTAACTCGCAGAAGCACACATCCCTTAAGCCCCTACACCTATTTGTTCACATTGAAGCCCCTTTGGAAAGTTTTGCTTTGTGAAATGTTTGGCCTCGTTGCCAACAAAGCTTAAAAGTCAACAAGGCAAACGTAAGTCATGGAAAAGCGACTTGGAAAAATGTTTTTCTTTTTGGGACTGTGGGAACAAGATGCCGTGTCCACAAAAGGTGTACAGAGGTTAAGCTGCTACCAGAAATGTATTGGCATTGATAAAGCGTCGATATTTGGTTGCTTGGAAACAACTTCATTGCAGCTAAAGAAATATTTGTAAAATCCTAGACGAACTGCAATATTTTGTGTAAAACTTTAAAACTGCAACGGCAGCTGGCAAGCATTTTTCTTTAAAGTTTTAGTGTTCCATGTGTTCCATATAATTAACATTCTCTCTCTTCCATAACAAAACTTTTTCCACAAATTAAAATTCAAGGGGGGTGCTGGGAAACTTCTTATTCTCTGTCGATAATTTAATTTCCCTTGCAATTGTTTGTCATCTTTCGCATTCGCCATTTCTGCTTCACCGTTGATTTTATGGCTTCATTATGTCCACTCTCGCCTTGAATAAAGTCCAGACACAGTTGAAATATGAAAAAAGAGAAGGAAAACGGAGCGTGACCAATGCTCCTCATAACGATGCTGCTCTCCAATATGGATGACATTTCACTTTATATTCTCCTGGCGTCATATACCGCGTGGACTTAAATTTCCTCCACATTTGCGACATTTTCATTACAGAAGCATTTTTCTTTTTTAATTGAACACAGGCCAGGGCACTTTTTTGGTTGGTCTTGTGGCAGCTTTAACGCATTTATCGATGGAATTTGTATACCCTGCAAACAGAGGTTCAAGGGTATTAGAGATTTCTGCAATGAATGTAACAGGCAGAACAAGGCGTAGCATACCATACGTTTTTATACCGACCCTATTCGTTCAATGGATGGGAGTATAGCCAGATGAGTTTTCGTCCCATTTGGGCGATATTATTTTTCTTACATAAGTGAGTAGTTTCCAAGTAGTTTTTGCATTTAGTATAAACCAATTGCCCAATTTTGTTGTAAAATATACGAATAAAATGCAATTAACAAAAAAACCAACAGATGGCCCACCCTATATAAGGGTAAAATCTTCAAGCTTTTTATATACATTCCAGTGCGCTTAATAAACAACGAAATATTGACATTTCTCAAAGCAACTCGTTGCGTCTACAAACCATTTGCCAGTTAATAATCTTCTTTGTTGAAAGTTTCTGCAGGGCATCCCAATGTCGGACTCTCCCGCGACTGTTAAAAATTGTTATTATTCAATTGATATCGTATGCGACGGAGGTTAAAATGGGGATAGACTCTTGGTTGGTGCTACGAACCCATAACATATTTTATGCATGCCTCACTGAGCAACGCGAATGTGGGTGCAGGAGCTCCTATAGACGCGGGAAAAAGAAATATGGGAAATAAATACGTTGTATCTCAATTGAATTTGCATGCTGTTAGCCTCAGCTGCAAGTTACTCGGGACTCGGAAACAAATAAAGTCACTGGAGTGTGTTCAGCTTATACGTACAGTATTAGTTCCATAAGAAACAACAAATGCAAACTTCAACACGAAACTACGAGATACAAAACAATCTAACCCGCATGATTTATGCAACATCTTTGACGTATTTTGATGTTCATGACCCGCACAATTGAGCAGCAGGCAACGTGACTTTGGCATCTGTTGCAAGTTAATATACACAGCGACCCACGGGGGACACTCTTCTAGGAGTTCGCAGGAATCTCTATCTTGTTGCCCCATTGCATTGTGCGCACAATGTCAAAAGTGACACAACATTAGCATCTCAAAGATTCAAATTGATGCGAGCCAACAACAATTGGGCCAACTCACCGGGGCACTGACATGGTCTTACTCCCTACTCTCCGACTAGGGTTATGACAAGGAAGTCAGCAAACAACAAACAAAACTAGTCATGCATTTAGGTCACGCTTGGGTCAAAGACATGCTAAACAGACGGAACATAAAGCAGCGGAAAGATAAGAGGGAGCAGAGTCTACAATTGTTGAGTCTATAAAAATGGGTGAAAGGAAGCGTCGTTCGCGAATTATATATAAGAGACGCTGGGAAACAGTTTTATGTGCCGAAATTTGCATATTTGTAGGCTTAGATATGGCTAAGACGGTTGACAGAGCTGTCAAATGGAAGGGCCTGAACCAGGGAGAAAGCCATATAAAAAATGTATAAGAATACGAGATGTCAAACACAAACCGTGCTATTTTGGTAAGGGTTGTGAAGTGCTATAGTTTCCTAGCAAGGCGTCAAATTCAACTGAAATCTCATTACATATTCCATTTAAATTTCATTGTGGCACTGCCTAGCACTGTAAACCAGGCAAAAGTTCAGGGCCAGCCAGAGCAACCATACAATAACCTTGACCGCTGTAGAAAAACATTTGTAAAATTGCCTGCTTGCTCTTCTTCTTCATCTTCTGCTCTTTCTCCATCACCTTCTTCCACTTAAACTCATTAAAAATGCTGAGAGCAAGAAAAGATGAAGAGCCACAAACGGCAACTAAGCGCTTTTGTTCTGAGATAAAAATGCTCGAGATTCCAGCTGGTCCCACACCTCGTATGCGTAATTTAATTTACTTAAAGTAAAACCCAAGCCCAACACCCACGTGACAGACTCTCTGCCTTGCTTGATTATTTTTTAAATTTATATCGAAATTGAACTTAAAGTGGAGCGATACAATGCCGGAGGTAAAAATTTCTTAAAAATTCCGTAATTTTCGCTGGCATGTCTACGTGGAAAAATTCCGCAATCAGCTGCAATAATGAAAGTGCTGACAATGTGAGCATATAGCTAACTCTTTGGCTCTGAAATTGCTTTGTTCACCTTCCGGAGACCAGCCACAACATGCTGCAGTTCGATGCAGTGGCCGTAGTCCAGCTCAGTCCTCTAACCCACTCTCGATGCAACGGCATGTACGGAATTTTAAATAGCGGCCAAAAACAGGCAGGTTCATCCATCTATCACGGGGCATCGCGCGGGGCAGGCTGGTCACGCCTAGTGGGTCATCGATGGGCAACTGGAACTTTGTTGAATGCAAGCCAAACTGCATCTGCTCATTAATTTGGCTTCGGCTCTTACACTGTTTTTGACTGCAAATTTCGTGCACTGTTTGCGTAAACATTTAAGGAAGCTGTGATAAGAGTTCCCCTTAGGGTCTTCCCAAAATTGTTGTTGGAAACTTTCACCAGTGGCTTTAATTCAATTAATTGTTGTCGCCTAGTTTGTGCCAACTTTATAATTGGCTTAAAATGTTGGCAAGACGTTACTTTCTCTGTCTGCGGCTTGCAAGCGTAACTCTGACAACTTGTACCCACTCAGAGCCCTCACATAGTGGATTACTTGACCTACAAAGCGTTGTCACCCCAAACGTATCGAAAAAGTAGGAAACGAGAAATCAATACAATTGTCCTACTGTGGATACAGCAACAACTTTCTGGCAACATCAACAGCTGAGGATATGGCAACATGTTGCAAGTAATTTCATCTGGCTCTCTCTTTATCTCTATCTCTAGTTGAGTAAGAACTCCCGCTCTCTTTGGGGAGTGTCTGTTCTGCGCTCAGATAAATCTGCCGAAAAGCTTATGGCAAGTTTTGTGAGTCCTTTACGCGGCATGTTGCAAGGGGCGCTCTTCTGGCTTATGCTTGCCATAAATTTGTTGCTTGACTCCTTTGCTTGCGGATTGTTGGATGTTGTATGGCAGTCGCATTCGTTACTGATTTGAGGGAGGTCAGCAACTCTGGCTGATTGTTATTATTCATGTCAACGACTCAATGCCATTAGGTCTGAAATAAGATGATGCGGGTTTGGGGATTGGGAGTCTCCCTTCCATTTAGACTCTTGATTTCGTTTGCTTTGTTGTTAGGCAGGCAATGTAAATGCTTTCGATTTTGACGTAAAGTGAAAATTGCTGCGGGACATTTTCATTGCAATTTTCACAAAAGTTTGCATTTCTTTGTTTACTTTGAAAATCAATTAGACTTGGTCGAAGGTAAACAAGGACCAAAATTTAAATAGCAATTAGATAGGAACTAGAGTAAGCTGTTGCTATCTATGTCTATATGTAATCAATCTCTGTTCAATATGTAATTACATAAATGCCTAAATTCCAAGTTCATTCAAACAGTCCTGAATGATGATCAAATGAATGATAAGAAGAAGCAGACGCAGGGCAAGAGTTTTGAAACCTTCAACAAACTTTTAATTGATTTGCTTTGCGGGCTGGCAAAAGTTTTCGTTCAATCTCTTTTGCTCACTCTGCCTCTCTTTCTCGCTGTTGTCTCCAACTCTTTATCAGGGTCTGTGCTGTTGTTTGGCTGTCTGTCTGTTAATTTGTTTGTCTGCCAGGAGAATGAAGCGACAAACAAACAAAGTTTGACAGTGAAACACAGATAAGCAGATACTCAGACACATAGGTACAAACATGCGGGTTTTTTTAAGAATTTAAAACTCAGCCAAATATTTTTGGGCCAACTGAAAAACAAAGAATGGCGCAATCTATTTAACTATGCGTGGAAATCTTTTACATAAATAAATATAAAAAAGTTCTCAAGCTTATTCTATTTGTTTAAAATATTACACAGGGATCCATACTTTTATTTGCACAGCTGAGAAAAACCGGATTTTACTTTTGATTTATTGGAAAACTTTTAAAAATTGTTGAAAGCCAATAATTCACTTTAGTTCTTTGATGTGTGTTCCATAAAACTTATTGTTCAACGAGTTCCATAACTAATTGCTTGTTAAAATAACTATTTTTTGGTGTTGTAGTTTAAATACACTGAAAAAAAAAGTGAGACTAAAAGACTAAAAACTTTGTACTTCTTGTCCTACCTAATCCCTATATTTGAGTTCAAAGTTTTGGGTACCAAGTGATCTAAAAAAAAAAAAAAAAAAAATGCTTTCATAGTCCTTAATAAACATGCAACCCATATGGTTTCGGTTTGAAAACTTGAACAAAAGACAATCCGACTTTTTTTTCCGATATCATTTATTTTGATCCAAGGAATTACACGTCAACTACTTTTCATGCTCAATTTCACTTTTTCGAGCGATTCTCGAGGTATAGCCGATATTTTATGTTCGATATTTGTCTGAGTTGATTCAAAGTCCGAGATTAGGCTATATACAGGTTTGACTTCAAATATCCCCACAAATAGAAGCCAGGTGGAATTATCTAGAGCCAGCCTGGAGGGAAGAATACCTTCTTCCTACCTCCATTGACTGTAGCTGGTTTTGACCGCAGCCTAATCATTGACTTCGCAGAAAAAACCCACCAGACGGTCAGTTTTTGACCATAGATAGATCCTTCGAGGATTTGTTGGGGGTTCTAATAGCGGTCGTTTTGTTTATTTACCTCTCCGTTCAATGCGAAATAAGCCTCAGCGCTCATGACGATTTATCATCCAAAATCGCATTATTCTGGTCCTTGTTTCTAACATTGGCCTATTCCTCTCGAGAAACAGGACAAATTTTGTTTTTCGATCTGTTTAATTGTATTTGTTACGGGAATCGACTTAAATCGTCATTGTAGTTAGTTAGATTGCTTAATTTTTATAATTTTTAAGTTTTGCTTATAGCTAGCCATTTAAATTTACAGAGTTAGATAAATAGTAATCTTTTCAACTGGAGCATAGTAAGATATAGTATTATATGAAAAATTATTTTAAGTGTATTAACGTTATATAGCCAAGGGAAAGGGAACTCAAAACTTTGGTCCAAAGAAAAAAAAAGAAAAATTTTTATAAATTTAATGAAAACTATTTATAAGGTCTTGATTTTCATTGATTTTTAGATTAAATTTTCTTGTTGCTTGATATATGTATAAGTTTATCAATCATGTCAATATTATTAAATCGTCATGAATTAATATTTAAATATTGTACAATACACTAAAGTAATTTTGGAATGTCGTTGGAGCCGATAGTCAACCTTCTTTCAAGCACTTTTATATTCAGCGTATTTTGGAATTAGATTGGCTCAATGTGGCTCAAATTCGTATAAGAAGTTTTGAAAGTAGGCTGTTTTTTAATGTGAATGATTTTGATGATGATTTTTCAGGCCGGTACGCAGCCGAGAATAACGCGTCCGTACTAAAACTGCAACTTAATTCCTGCCTGTCTGTTGCTTTTTCCCTTTTTCCTAGTGTTATTCATCGGCATTTTAAAATTTTTGCCAACGTCTTTTAATTGCATTATTTTTTCTAAAGATATTTCTAAAAAACGCTCAACACTTTCAGAGTGTCCGAAAAGAACCGCTCCCTTACGAACACTTTGAGAGAAGCTATTGACAAAACACTTTCAATTGTGTTTTTGCTCAAAAGTGTTCGGCTCGGACCAAGACCAATTTTTTCGCTTCCTTTTTGGTTGTGTTTTTCGCGGACACTTTTGCTTGAGACTTTTAGCAAAAGTGTCTTTTGTGTATGTATGCGTGCTTGTACGAGTCGCCTGTGTTTTACTTCGTGTTTGGTACTTACACAAGCACGCATACACACGCAAAAGACACTTTTCGCGGACACTTTTTGCGAAACGGTCTTTTGCTGAGGGTTTTTTAGTGAGCGATCGCTCAAAGTGTCTCAACATAAGTGTTATTGTGAGAGCGACACATTTGTTTTGCTCAACCGAAAACACTGACCAGAACCGAAAAGCGAAACGCAAAAAGTGTTCGGCTCAGTGTGAGACCGTTTTTGTTTTATTTTTTAACGGTGGAAAATAATTAAAACAAAGTTTGTTTGACTGCCACATGGTCTCTATTTACACAAAATAAACGGCTATATAATAAAAGTTTTCCACCGATTTTTCCTTCCAGCGAGTTTTATCGTAATTGATTTTCTGCGCATTTCGTTTGCTTGGGGCTACAAAATAGAATAGCGGCTCATATTTTTACCACAAAATCAGGGGGCAACACTGCTTTGTTTGTTTCGTTTGGAAATCAACGTATAACTGTAGGCGTTAGGTGAAGGACTATAATTTAAAGTGCATTTTGTTCTTGACCGGTTACGTTTTTATCAGCTGCGTACAGGCCTTAAAAACATAAATTTTTAGACTACAAAACTGCGGACAGGCCAGAAAAGGCCTTTAAACGCAAATCATAGTGAATTACTTGAGTTAACAAAAAAATGTTCATCCAAGCTTTGGACACTGCTTGTAATAGAAGTTGCTTTAACATTTTTTTCAAGTGTAGTCTTGAAAACTTTTAATTGCTTTTGTGGTTCTTGCTCAACAATAAATTAATTTGTTAATTTAATAATTTTGTGGTTTTTCAAACGAAAAGTTTGTCTAGACTAAAAGCAAAAGAAATAAATAACTATAAACTATGTTTATCTTTTAATATTTGTTATTTATTTTTATGTTGCAGATACTTTTGCCTTACTCTCTTTTTCCCTCTTTACGCAAGGCAGCTCTGAATCCAAAGTGCTGAATACTTTTGAAAGTGCTGGAAAAATAATCTCTTCGTGGAAACAAATATTTTTAGTCTGTCTAAAAATATTTACAAAATTTTATAGCAATTTTAAATTGTTTGCATGATTGTGGAAAGGATAAGGAGAAGCAGTTTCAATTCTGTTTAGTTGAGTTTATTTGTTGTTGAGGGGTGTGCCAGAAATCTCAAGACGTGTTTTATTCAATCCGCATAGAAATTTAATGCAACCAAGATTTGAATGATCTACAACATTCTCAAAGGAATTTCTGACATCGTGACGGTCTTTTTTGGTTCAAAAATCAATTGAAAGAAATAATGCACTTGGCTCAAAAATGAGTTGAAAGAGATTCCTGGCACACCACTAATAGTTTTTCTTTACTTTCCCGAGTAAAAGTTGAATAGTAAAAATTTGTTCTCTTGCAGCAAAACTTTTCAGATATTATCAACCAACACTTTAACAAGCTTAAAAAAAAAACACAATATAAATATTTTTTAAATATTGTGGCACCTACAAGTGAAGTAAATATTGTCATTTGATATTTTTTAAAAGTATGTCTCTAAAAGCAGCTTAGTACTAAAGCTGCTGAAATTGTGGTCGAATTTGTGTCGTTTTACTCTTTGCTTTTTCAAACAAAAGAAACATTTTAGCCTAGTAGCAAAAATTGCTTGAGAATTGTCAACAAAGTCGACTATAAGTTTCCTGCTTCCATATTCATAAACTTTTAAGAATTTCTTGCTTTTATATCATGAGTTTTTTTTTTGGTTTTCTTGCTCTCAAGCGTTAAAGCAGGTCATGCCACAATTTCCAAGCCTCTTCTGTCGCTTTTTTGTGAAATTGCATGCAAAACCACTGAATACAAGTGAAAAGCATGGAAATGCAGGGAAAAGCATGGTTTACCATGTGGCTGGTTTGTGACTCTGAAACAAAGCGAGTAATTATGAAGTGCGGGCAAAGTGAAAGGACACCGAAATTTTTTCAGGGAGACCTATTGCATCATATGGACTCAGTTGCGGCTTAGTTGCGGCTCAGCTCCAATCAATGTTACAAAATTCTCGCCAAATCTGCCACACAGTGAGAGCAGCTCAAAATGAATAGCATACTTTTTTGGACTGGGCCTTATAAATGTCCGTCTGCCCCCTCATCTCTTGATGACACATGTAAATATTGTCCGTGGGTTTCAGTCTGCCTTTCAATACTCCAGCTTCAAGTGTCTGTCAGGTTCTCCGCGCTTTAAACTCAGCGCCCATTTATGGCTCAGGTAGCCAAGCGGCACCAAGCCCAGACCCAGAGTCAGACCAGAGTGCCATTCAGAATGCTTCATATAGCCGTGCAGACAGTTGACGACGACGAAACGTAATTGCTTTTGTATGCTGAGCGGTTGGCTTTGGGCTCCAGCTCCGGCACCAGCACCGGCTCCGACTCCGGCAGAAGCACCAAACAGAAACAAAGTGGAATTGTTGCTGTTGTTGTGGTAGTGTGGGGGTTCTGTTTTTCTTTGAGGTAAGTGGAGCATTGCACATTGGTTTTGTGACAGTTTTGGTGGGCTTTGACTGGCAGCAGCTTTGCTCTCTCTCTTGTGTAATTCTAAAACGACCAAATAAACTTAAACAAAAATCAAAAAAAATTGCTCGCAAAAGGAAGCTAAAAATATCCGCAAAAGGAAGTCGCCGGAGCACAAACACACAGACACATACATATAACCATACAGAACTCATATATGTATGAAATAAAAGTAGAATTAAATTATGGCAATGCGGCGAAATAAATTGGAAAGAATGAAAATTTAAATAATGCGAGACGCATTTGACATAAGCCACATTTATGAGAGTGACTGCGAGAAGTGTTCGAAAAGTAATGAGATATTATAAATTGTGCGAATTGTAAATATTTGGCAATTTTTGCATTGCATGTTTAGAGTATACTTTAGAAGATTTTACGATTCTGTAAGCAATATAGAATTGTTCGAAGCGGAACTTAATTCTTTCAGAGGATAGCCGTGGTCATGGAAGCGAAAACATTTTTTAAATCTATCTCTATATATAAATACGTTAACAAAAAAATCAGTGTGGTACCGATTGTGTTCATACGCGTCAACGTATCGCATTGAAGCTTATACTTTGTGATAGCCACACCTCATCTGGTGTGCGGAATGTAAGTTTCACCTCGATACATTGAAATCATGCAGGTGAAAACTCATACGAAACATTAAAATGTATCATGAAAGGGGAAATTACAACAACAAAATACATGGTACACACGAACGGTGTATGGTCGATACTTTTCTTATTTCTCTTCTTATCATTCGTTGACGCTGTCTGTATGAAACAGAAGAGAGAGAGAGAGAATAGCAGCAACTGCATCAACATTCATACACAGCAAATGTCCATATGAATTGTTTCAGGGTATTCAAAATTCGAGCTGGACCAACTAAAGCATGATGAAGAGGATGAACATTATGAAAATAAAGAATTGAAGAGGGTATATAATCGTCTGAATGATCTGCGAAGCACGCAGTGGGCAAAGCCCCCTATGTATATTTTCAAAATGTGGCAATGAAGCTCTTTCATTTGATACGCAACACTGCATCACTACAACAAATTATTTTTTTTATTCATGTGTTTATGTCCTCTTTAGAACACCATATACAATTTAACGTCACGTTAAATAGCTTAAAACTAGTGGACCATCAAGGTGCTTCCAACGTTATCCCATTTGTCAAATTGTGATACGCGGCTTAGAAGTTACGACGGAACAGATAAACATACTTCGTACTTCATATATACAGTTCGAATACATAACCCATCTGTTTGCTTCATTGTAGTAGTCAAGTAAAAATTTTTGGAAATTCGAATAAAAATTTAAATACAACATTCCATTTTCAAAAGATGAATGGCAAACGACCTTAAACTGAGCCATATGTTAACTTGGATGATTAAATGATTAAATTTTACACGAAATGACAACAAAAACTTCAGAACATGAAACATTGGAAAAATTTTATTTTTTTTAACTTCTTGAACACACCTCGTATAATATACTCTGCATGTGTGTGTTAGCTAACACAAAGTAACTGTTTCGGTTATATGTGTGTGCTTAAAATTTAACGTTAGCTGTTCTTTAAACCCCCAGAAGTTGTTGTTGGTAGGGCATTCATAAAATTGTTGCCATTTACACGATACTTGAGCATAAGAGTAGTACGACCCTATTGCTGTCTGTCTCCCTCTCTTTTGCACACTCTAGTAATTCCTGTTATTCAACTTCATCTTCAAATAAAAATGGCGAACACCGCTTAGCTTGGCAGTTAAACTTTGTCCGTCCGTCTGTCTGTCTGCGTAATTTCACGGTGCAAGTTTCAAACTCTGCGGTTTTTATATGCCATAGAGTTTAGCTCTCCAAAAATGGGGCTTAAATTCGTCATAGCCCAACCGCTGTCCGAAAGTTTAAATTCAACTGTCGTTGACAATTTTGTCAGGTGAGACAGAGAACAGACTCCTCTCCTAGGCTATCATCTTCATACTTACTTCCCTTTTATCTTTCCCGCCTCTGGCTTTTGGTCGTATCTTTGGAATTACAAATTAGTTTTTATTAAGCTTAAGTGCCGTTTGTAGCCAAGTTTCGTCTAGTTTAAGTTACAGCAAAAGTTCGAACGAGTGGAAGTTGGGTTAGTTAATATTCCACTTTAGATCTAATCTCTTCCAATGTATTTTTAATTTGCATTTCTGGACATTGACTACACTTTTGCTGTAACATTTTATTTAATTTTTGTTGCTCATTAGAGATTATTTATTATTTACGTTTACTTTTAAGTTACCAAAGCGCTTCATTTATTTCAACCATTTTATAATTAATCTTGAGCTCCACAATCCTCTCTTTAATCATTGCAAATGCCAGACGTTTACAACATTTCGTTTGCAATTTCACATTTGTTTAATTACTGGAAATATCTACCAGCTGCATTTCCAAGCCCTTTACCATTTTGCATGCAAAGTTTGTCCTTGTCATCTTCAGTTTTTGCCAAACTTTTATACTTTTTCTGCAGCACGTCATTGGGTTCTGTTGGTGTCTCCTTTCGGCGTTGTTGGCAGGCTCTTTTTCTATAATCTTGTAAATTATTTTGGCCAAAAGCCAACAAACAGCATGCCTTTCGTTTCCCCTGATATATACCAAATACTTTTCATCTTTTAATTTCAAAGAGTTGTTCGTTTGGAGTGGGACTCCAAGCCATGCCCACATATTGCCAATAACCAAGTCGGCCTGGTAAAAGACACACAGCCGGTCGACCAAGAGTTGGGTGGCTCTGGAGCAACCTACTGGCATACTTTATGCAAAATTTGTAGTTTCTGGTTGTCGTTTGAAAAATGTTTTACGGCGAATCAACAATGGCGGCTACTACGTGCGCCCTCAACTACAGTAACAACAACCAGAAGAGCATCCTAACAAAAATTTCCATACTCGAAACGATGTGTGTATATATTCGTGTCCGTGTGAGAGAGAGCATATTTAGAGTTGAATTCGAAAATACGCATTCCAAATACAAAGCGAATCCAAACAAGATATTCACTTGGTGAATTGAGTGACGCATGTGGCTGGATGGGGCCTGTCCCTCTGTCTAGATTCTTGTTTCCGTCTTTTATTGACAATTTGTGCGTCTTTTGTTTTGGATTGAGTTTGAACCATATAGAGACTTGCTTTGGGTCACGTTTTCACATTTCACCAAGGAGTTCGTAAAAGTGCACAAAATATGAATCAGTTTCTGCTCTTATACTAGCTGAAATATTTAAATTTTTGACAAGAAGCGAAATAAAACTAAAAAAGTTATGCGCTTCCCTTTACTTAATGCAAATATGACGTCATAAGTTGACTTCCTAAGCAGAGGGTACATGTTTTACATAATGTAAAGTGTGCAAAAATTTAAAGAGCTTAAGCAAAATGATGAGCAGCTTTAACGTTTATCAAATCAGCTGAAAAGGTAGTATATAATGATATTAAACCAAGGATATATGATAGAAGAAATTTTGTCTAATGCTTAAAATCGATAACTTTGTCGCAAATTGCCAACAGCTTCGAATTCCACTGGGTAAACTCTAAATTCCAGAGAAGCAACAAAATTGTGACAGGATGTTGTTTGAATTCCATTGAACAACCTGAAAAATTGACACAATAAAATTCAGAGAGCGGAAACACAATCAAAACCCCGGCGGCAGACACGTTCCTTGGCGTAGGGGTCCCAAGTTCGAAGGAGGCACACATATGACGCATTATTCGTGGTCTGCATAGAATCAAGTTCTACATTTATTTTGCAGTCAAATGGAGCTAGTCCGTTGGGATTGCACAAATTGAAATATTGCACAACGATTCTAGTGCAAATTTCGCGGTTCCATTTCACACAATACACAATCAAATATACACCCTACATTAAAACTAAACCCATATATCATGGGTACCAAATAAATTTGGTATGGCAACACTGTATCCACTCTTAATTGTTATTTTGTTTGTGCCTGTAATTTGTAGTAAACAATTGAGAAATTTGTAAACAAATCGCTCTCTGAGCGTAAACAGAGAAAACAATGCTCTATGGTCACTGCAGTAACCTTTAATTATTTAACCATACACCACAAATAAAATGTAAATTATCTGGGGCAACCTCCAACTCCTTTATTCAGTGGTTATTGGGCTTGTGCGTAGAAATGCAATAGCGCTTGTTCCACTGACCTTTAAAATGCAGGAAAAGTGGTTCGGGTGCATTTGAAAATTTATTCCAAATAGTTTTTCATTGAATCAATTGGTTTTTGTTGGTATTTGCTTGTTATTTGATGTTTATGTTTATTGTTCCTAATTGGAAAATAATCGGATTATGATTGCTGGGAAATTATTGGGTTTGAGTGCAATGTAAACTTGCCGTACGGTAATGATGGGTAGCTAAGTGCTACCTTGTTCAAGTGGGCATTAATGCATAATAATATTTACTCCCGACCCAGACACCCTTGACTATGAAAAGTAGGTTATTCTTGCCGTAAATAGTGTTGTAAAGTAAACCCATATCTACCAGTGTGTACATATTTAATATTTTTTTTTAAGCATTATTTATATTAGAAAACTAAACAGATATTTAAAAAAATAATTGCCAAAGTATATATAATTCGTTTTTTTTAACGATTGAAGTTATAATTTGTTAGGGTTGTTTACTTCGGGTATTCTTGCCCTTATACGTTTATACACGAAAAAGTATAGTTACACAAAAATCAAGCATTATATATTTGAACTGATTTTATGTGTTCCGGAGTTATGTGCAGCAGTTGTTAAAATTGTATGTCGAGATCTAGGAGAGGCATTTAAAGGCAAAGACAGACAAGCAACTTGACAGCTGGGCAAAAGACAAACGATACCATTTTTGCTATCGAAATTCACATAAATGTTATTTTTAAAATTAATAATAATAGCTTCGAACTATTGTATCTGCGCCTCTTTAGAACTGAAGATTTTTATAATATGCTTTGATTTCGTGCTCATCTGGTTCACTTAGTTTATCTGCATTTCCAAACATTATCGTGTCATCAAAAATTTGCACATCATCAAATTTGGGCGGAATGATTTTGTCGACGTTTTGGATGTTTCCCAGCTAGAGCAGGGCAACAGTGGTACGGGTACCAATATATGTAGGGTATATAACTCGTAGGTAAGTCACATGGCTCCATCAGAATGTCATTCTTCTTCACAGCGCTTAATGAAAGTCTTAGTCAAGACTCCAGTTGACGAAAACGCACCTGATTCAATAGCATTAATGTATGCTGCTTGTGTTCTTTCTAATTGTATTCTAGCCAACGGACCACTGCGAAGATCTCATCCTCACTCTTAACACAGATGATATTAATCTGGAGAATGTACAGAAGCTCATTGCCATCAAAAATTAGTAGAAATGCTTTTTGAATGCGAGAAAACATCAGCAACATCATCTCTTCGCAGCGTTGCTCACGAGGTATAACACAATATTTAAAGGCGTTCCGTTCCCACAGCCCAGGAGTAGAGCTGCTGGATAGTGTGTACCAGTTTTGATCCATAAGCAGCTCGATATGCAGAAATTTGGATACCGTCAGCAGTGACAAAATATTTCTGTGAAATTCTGCATACTCTTTTAACATCCAGTTGTAAATGCACCATAACAGAGGAATTGTGATCTTTTCGATAGCAAGTTCCAAGCCGTACGAGTTGTTATTTTCAAAAGTTTTGTCAAATATTGAAAATAAATAGACATAAACTAAAAAGAAATGATTGTCTGCCGTTTTTTTTTATATATCGCGTATTCCATTTTCAATTTTATAAGTTAAAAAACAAGAATTTTTTCAAGTGTATTGCTAAGCTTTTTGTAAGCATTTTTTTTATCTTTTTCGCCAACTCCCCAGACTTGCAAATTAAATTTAAAATTTTGTTGACCAAAAAATTCATTGTTCCACTGTGACAAATATGGAACCCTCCCTAACTCATCAGCTTAACCAAGTCCTTGAAACACCTGGACAACTTTGCTCCTCTTGTTGTTGTTGGTTGTTGATTGTTGGTGCCATGAATAATTTGACCAGTTTGAATGTTTTTGAATGCTTTTGAATAGTGCTGACAAATTGTCCGCCTCGTTAAATGTTTTCTCCCAAACAATCGTTGCATGTTTCAGTTTACATTATGTAAATTTTATGTGAGGTAGAGCGGTAAAAACCCATTCAAAACAAGAGTTAGAGTTGGAGTAACTTCCATTTTGCAACTAACTCATAATTCTCGGTAATTGCATAATTTGCAAAATTTGTCAGTTGCTTGTCAGCAGCTTGAACTTTTCCAAGGGAGGGGACAAATAGCGAGAACTTTGTTGAAGTTGAATTGTTGTATCCCTGTGCTCAGACAGTCGGCAAGTTCCATAAATAATTTTTAATGATGTGAAAATGGTTGCCAACGCTTTGGCTATAATTAATGTGAACTGGCTTCCAACCCACAAATGGTGGAACCACAGTCCCAGACCACAAAGCTAAGCCCTACTACTCGTAAAAGGCAAAACATTGCCATAAACCAAATGAAATATAAACGCATAGACCACATTTTATAGCCTTCAGGAGTTGGCAACTTTAAGTTGTACTTCAAGTTTTTCCACGGTAAAAGTTTTGCAAATGTTTTCCCAATGCATTCACATTTTCCTCGATTGAATACAAAGCGCTCTGTTGCATTTCCTTTGACGCTATCCAAGCTGGTTCACCTTTTTATTTAGAAATAATTTCAGTTGCATTTGAAATGGCAACGCTCTTTGTGCGCTGGTCAACAAAAGCTGGCAACTCTGGTGGGTAGAGAGACAGCCCGGAGAGAAATGTGCAGTCATTTGTATGAAAAGTTGTGAAAACTTCATTCATTGTTGGGTAGCGCAGAGCACGGACAAATTAAATGCAATATGAAAGGACGAAGAACCTTCTGAAGGTCATCGCACAACAAAGTTGACTGACTTTTAAAGCACCTTGTAGCGCGTAATAATGTTATTGCAGGAATAGTTCACTGCAACCCTTAGGATCATTGTGACCCAAAGATGTCAGCCTTGAATAGTCTTTGCCTCATCATAGCGGAACAGAAGGTTATGTCTTTTTCTGCAAGGACATCACACAATGAAAAATGAGTGCCTAGTATTCCTTCGTCTGTAAATTACCAACAAAAACCCAGTCTTAATCTTAATTAAGTTATAGAAACTCTTCCTTACTTTACCACAATATGGACCCTAAGCCACTTTAGATCTGTTGCGTCCACAATTTCGTTGCCAGAAACCCACCCATTCAGTTGAGTAATAAAATTTGGATGATGTTTGGCTCATTGGTCACTCCAATAGTATCTTAACTAAAGTGCAAAGAACACTCTATGCTCCTGCCACAACTGACAGCCAACAGCTACTGGTTAGCCGGGGGCCAACTGCTCCATGTGGTGCTGCAATTCGTGCACAAGTCCAGTTTATGGCACCTGCTTGGTGGTAGATTGGGTAAGCTGTGTGTCCAATGCCATAGCAACATAGGTAAATTTGTACAGCAGCGAACTGAATTTCAAACGGAAGTGACACTCTAATTGAGAGCAACGAGCAAACTGGGAAATGTTCATGGGGTATGGAGTGCGGTGGGTTGTCCGACCCCGGGAGCTGACTAGCTGCACTTCATGCGGGCACTCGGGTGAGCACTAAAAAAGTAAACTCGTTAATTGCTAAGTGCAAAACCATAAAACGGATGTGCTAACCAGAGCAGAGTGGAGCAGGAGCAGGAGCCGGAGATAGAGCAGAGCTCGAGTGTTGGTTTAGCTAACAGTCAACCGGAGATGAGTTGGTTGTGTTAGTGGAGATCTGGACGCATGGACAGATGGGAAATTAATGCGCAAAATGAAGCCTTGTTTGGTCACTATTGAAAGCAGTGCAATTATGGCATATGGCAAGTTCTGCTCATTTTGGTGCTAGCATGGAACAATTTAGATTTATCCATTACACTTCACGCCACTGACAAAAATCTGCAACCCACATCATTTGCATATCGAAAACACATGCAAATGTCTGCCTGAGCATCGCCTTGAAAAAGAGCAAGGCAGAGTAAGGACAGACATATTCATGTCAACCATGTCAGTTGCCTCTGTTATGTCTGAAAATCTGTTCGCCATTCATCGCATGTTATCGGCTGAGAATTTTCTAGAAAAAACATCAAAATGCGTTGCATATTTATGAATAATTCAACAGCAATATTACTCCTGCTCCAACTCTCCTCTCCCTTGGACACCTATTTGCTTTAGTACAAATTGTCAAAATGTTACCCAACCCTTCCCCGGAACATATGTAAGCTTCGTTGCTGACACATTGAGAAAGTTTGTCTCAACTTGTCCCATGGAATTTATTCATGTGCATTGGCATTGGTTGTGGGAATGCAAATATCTGACCATGTTTGGCCTTGCTCTTGTTCCCACTGTGAAATTTAATGTGTTCTTAAAGTTTTCCAGCTGTCAGACAACGTTGTTCACGTGGCAGCAGGGTGCCAGAGCAGAGCAGCTGGAGCTTATGCTTGGAGTCGGAGAGTGACCGGGAGTGGTGGCAGCGACAGCTAAAAAATTGTTCAAATTCATAATTATCGTGGACTGGGTTTAGACGGCAGTTGGTCAGCTGTGACATTTTTATTAAATCAGCGCCATGCCCCTAACCTATAAGTATTTGGTTCCATTTGTTTCCGGCGTCAGTCTGCTTTGTGTTTTAATTAAAAAAGAAAATCTTTAATAAGTGATGACATCACGCAATTAAGTGGGCGTGTTTGAGGAGTTGGTCAAGCATAATTTATGGTGTTACTTTGAGAAAGGTCAATTTGGTGGGCAATGGTTTTTTTTTAAGTCGGATTGTCTTAGTCAAATTCTTTCATGGCTTATTTTTCATATCTTTTAGCTATGGGCCTTATGGTATATATTTTATGTTCCTAAATTTGAGCCATTTTGCGCGCAACCGTTGGTTAGGGCCAGGGTGTGTGCTTATACCTACTGAATATTTTTTTTTTATCAGACTTCAATGTGTCGTCTATATCATCTCTGCCAATTGTAATTTGTTTACAAATTAGGCAGTGAGTAGATAAGCAAATTTTGTTTCCCTAAATATCTTAACTCTGCGACACAGCTCAGTATTTTGATTTATACTATCGGACCCCTCAGACTCAATCCTATTCGAATTTATGCATAAATCTTTTAAAGTTTTTATCTGTCCTTTAAAATTTTAAAACATGCTCTTAAAAAAAACGTTGAAAAAAGTGTTGATATAATCCATAAAATTTTCGTACAGGAGATCTTGGCAAGGTATCGAGCAGTTGCGGATCCAGGATTTGGTATTTGAAGTGTATATATATCAGAGCTCGCAAAATACTTTCAACCCATTTTTCCAACTTTTGGGGGGGATCCGGGGACCCGTAAGCCTTCCACGTGGAGCAGCCATTGGAATCGACAAACTAAACCTGCATATGGATAATGCGCATCTTTTCGCAAAATTTGAGGATCGTTGTATAGACTCTGAGATCTTGGCGTTCATAGACGGACATCTCACAACATTTGGTCTGTCTGAAAAATTCAGCCCGGAATTCAGGCATGAAAAGGAAGCGAACGCTCATGGGTTTGTAAGAGAAACAGGGACACATACAAAAATGAATCTGTTTATCTCTTTCTTTTTACAGACAAGCAAGGCAATAAAGAATAAGGAAAGAGAAATAAGAAAAGTCAATTGTATTTTTTTATTTGACTTTACTTTAGTATTGGTGTCTGCGTTTGTGTGCGTAGCTATTTCTGACATTCTCTTTTGTAGACAAAAAAAGAAAGGTTTTTGTGCGTAGGTGTAGGTGCTGTGAAAATTTTAATTTCTAGGTAAGTATTTATAAAATATTATTATTCAAAGCATAATTTTTTTTAATATAAAATAATTTTAAAGATTTTAACAATATAGAGCAACAGACAACTGCGCAAGTTTCGGCTAAAGGGGTCTACGCAGCACGAAATATTACGCACGGAATGACAAAACTTCATATAAAAAAAAATATCCCTAATGGGATATCCCAAATGGGATTTTTTTTTTATATGAAGTTTTGCGATTCCGCGTGAACTATTTCGTTCTAACTAAGAACTAAGACAAAAAAAACATGAATTGATGCGTTTGTCAGAGAGAGAGAGACGGCTTGCTCGAAAGGATTGAAGCAATTTTATACCTCTATACTTGGTAGGTCAAAAAATACGGGTATTGTAATATTTAAAAATATTTTTTGATTTTAGAATCAATACCAGTTACAGCAGACTCTGGCCCAGCAAAATCCCAGCTGCGTAATGCAATGAAGTTGCTAAAAAAATCGCAATTTTAAGCCTGCACCCAATCCACTGTAATTTATAATATTAAATTCAAAGTGAAATTGATAATAAAATTTTGCCTAAAATGTATGAAGAATATTTGTTCCAGTGATTTCAGACCTGGCTTTTAAAAATAAATCAGCACTGAATTCATGTCACAATTCACCCGAAATTCACTCCTGATTTCAGGCATGACTTTTCAAAGTCAATCAGGACTGAATTCATAGCTAATTGTTATGGCTAAGCTTCAGGACTCATGCATGTGTTAAATTCAGTGACAAATGAATGCATAGATTCATGGGTGGTACTGAAAATTCTGGCACGATTTCATGACTAATTCGGGTCTGAGCCGAACTGAAGGGAACTTTTACTTTGTTTAATTATAAACAAGAAACAGCTTAGGGAAGCCCTTTTAATAGATTCGATGGCATTTGGACTGCTAGAACTTTAAAGGCTTCATCAAAATTCCTGACAAAATTTTTAATAACATGAAAATATTTTATTTACAATGGAAATAAAAAAATGTCCCAAAAATTCTAACAGCAGGACAATTAAGAGAAATAACCGCAACATAAACGAAGCAAAATTGGCAAATGCAAGTGAGAGAGAGGAGAGAAATGGATAGGTAGAGAAGAAAAAGAGAGATAAAAAGCGAATGAGACAGTGGACCAATAGAATAGCAAAGAGCTAAATTAATTAACAATTCTGGCGCTCATTCGTGCCATAGATGAAAACGCAATAAAAATGCCAGAAACTGTGCGGAAAAAATGAAAAACACATTTTTTTTGTGGCCTGTAGCGGTGAAAATGAAAAGAGGAAAAAAAAGGTATCTCGAAAGAATAGATGGATGGATGGATGGATGAATGGGTAGATGGCTAAACGTTTGGGTGGTTTGGCAGTTTAGTGCATAACAATAAAAATAACCACAATAACTTTGTCAAAATTGCCATAAAAGTTCATTTTGTTGGCTGGAAAAACGCTCTTCTGGCTACTCGAGTTTCCTCAGGAAAATCTAATGGAAATAAAACAATGGCGCGCAACGTTTACGTTCAACTTTGAGCTGGAGTGGTGTCATCAACAGTTGAGGATTTGCACCAAGCCTTGGTTGACTCTGTCCGGAGGTCGTCCTAATGCAATCACAGCATTTAATTGCCCAGCAATTGTCAGACTGACAGCAGCAGGAGGTATCTGTGTGGATGGAAATGGAACTTACTTGTTTACCTACAGCTCAACATTGTCATAATCAACGTCATTTCCATTTAGTGGACACTTTTATCCTCAGCTCTTGTTTGTAGGAATCTCTAGATTTGCTCTAATTTGGCTAAAGTTGTCACTTAATTGTGGCATCCTGGTTAGAGTTGGCTTTGGTTTTTGCTTTCCATATCAACAGCTAGTAATTTTCAGACGCTTAAAATTCAGTCACAAATCTGGGGCATCCTGTGCAGCATTCACTCTCTACCAATTAATACAAATTTATGCAGCTTCTGAAAGAGTTCACCAAGCCGCACTGATGCCAATCTATATGAACTTTCAAGAGGCTTGCCATATGAAACTGCAACATGTTCATGTGATTTGCAGCCAAATTAAACCAGATCCAGCCATAAGCACGAAGCTTGCTGCAGTGCGGCAATGCATTCATAACTATATCAATATTTGCCTTTTGACCAACACCAAACTACAGCCGGTAGGTTATAAAGTGAATTGGGAAGGCATTGAAGCATATTTTGATTTCAATATTTTATTCATATGGCAAACACTGCAGGCGGTTTGGCAACATTTCACCATATTTTCTGGCTTGTTGCAATCATTGGAATGATTTTATTGAACGACAGCATGGGCTGCAGTGGCATTTAATTAACTACTGCGCCACGCCCCTGTGGCAGCCAGCAGGCACAGTTTCCGCTTTGCCGCGCAGCCGGAAATACAGCTGAGCTTGATGTACTATAATTTGTTGTGGAAACTTTGTTGCGGGCCTCTGATTTCCGTAAATATAGATCCTTATAGTTGGCCAGATCTGGTGTTTAAACGCTTTAAAGTAAGTACACTTTGATTGAATTTACATACTACTGGCTTTTTGTTTATACAACCCTTCACTTTCATTTCACCAACATTTTGCTGCTCCGAATTTTCGCTCTCCTTCAGGTCAAGTGCGTAACTTTCCGTAGTTGACATTTTAGCACTTCAACGCCACAAAGAACACTTCACCAACATTCAGGAAAGTAAAACTTACGCACGTAAGAGCCGGGCAAGATCGACTTTGGTATACCCTTTATTTAAGGTGTAGTATGATAGTAGAGTAGCATAAAATATCTTTCATTGTGCCAGAGAATCTGAATGATTAATGCTTTTTTTGGAATCTACGTTAAAGTTTGAAAACTCTGGGCCTGTAAATTCCCCCCCACACTCACTATGTGTGTTTTCATAAAAAATTAGGTCTAATGTTCAAAACCTACATAAACCCAAGGTATTTTGTATGTTATCTCAGAACCTTGACGTGCTGGGGTCTTGGGCCCTCGGATTCGGAATCAGCTAACGCAAAAACATCCTCGGACATCCGGATTCGAAAATTTTTTTTTTCAGGTTGTTTCGGATCCTTGACGCACTGGGAGTTTTGTTTTATCTCCGATTCGAACTCATCGATCCCAAATGCATAGACAAAAGGACTACTTCTTTTGTGAAATCTATATATATAAAAGAGTAGCCTCAAAAATAGTTTGTAATAGCGTAAGTTGACAATGCGTCTACAGATTTTATCCGAACCACTTTTAAATTAAAGGTCTTTTTATTCTTTAGGTTTTTGAGAAAAGAAAATGGCGAATTTTGCACAAAAACACGGATTTCTCGACCTCAAAATCTCGCGAATACACATTTGGGTAGAGATAAATTAACATTTTGGGCCTTATGAGTAGTATATCTAATTCGATTTTTTAATACATTCAAAAACGCCTATTTTGAAAACTCGGCAGTGTTGCGTCATTTTGACATTTCATTATTAATTTGTTATTAATCACAACGAGGTGCGTGCAAAATTTGAATTTTACATGTTTTGTGATTGTGAAAGGTTGGTAAAATACTAAAAGAACAGTATCAAAGGAGCCATTGTCAACGTTCTTATTCCAGTTGTGAATCAGAGCAGCACACAGCTCGCTGCTGTCCCAGAGTACTGTAAAGGACCGACTGTAGCATGACAATGGTTTAAAGATTACGGAAACATAATGATCTAAATTGAATAAAGAAGACCGCACAGGGGTTGGCGTGGGCAGAGCCCCCTATTTTTTTTTTTTTAGAAACGATTCATTTTTTTTGCTCAATATCTCAAACTTTGTTTTATAGAATAATTTTTTGATAGGATTTGGTTAACAATTTCAAGTGATGACTTGTGGACTTTAGGATAGTTTTGCCTTAAAAAGTTAATTTTTTAGCCCTTATGAAATTTTGATCAGATTTTGATAATTAAAAAATAAATGAAATAATGCTTAAGGGGTAACACCAGTATGGAATTTTCAGAAAATGAATTTGTTTTTTTTCTTAGCTCAATTATGTTAGAAATAATGTCCCGAAGTAATTAAAAAAAAAAAAAATTTCTCTCACTTATAAGCGTCGGGCGCATGGCACCCTGCCTACGGTCGGGCCAGTTTTAAAACTATAAACGCGTTTTTCTCGAAACCACTTTTTTCAAATGGCTTCACAAATAACTCTGTTAATTGTAATGCGATCGATTTTAAATTTTGACATAATCTTTATAGCATAGGATTTTGTCGAAATAATAAAAACTTTTTATTTTACAACTCGTTTTTCATGACTTTTTTACTTATGGCATTTTTTGTTTTAAATTGATATTTCTGAAAACCCCTACGTGGCTTACTTGCTTTTGGGCCATAGATTAAGTGGAAAAAACTGTCTTTATGTTTCAGATCATTGGCGACGTCAAAATGCAGCCTCTCTGAGGCCTCTCCGAAAATTAGTCATGTACTCGTAGCTCTCCAGAGGCGCCATTTTGGAAAAATTATTTTTTGTAGCTCAAAATATATATAATATCGTCACAAGTGGCGGATCCACGGGGGTTGTTTTCCTATCCGGACTCCCCCAAAAGCTGGCAAAATGGGTTGAAAGTCTTTTGCTAACTCTGATATATATACACTTTGAAGTGAAGAACCTCCCTGAGACCAAATCATGGATCCGCACCTGATCGTCACCTATTTGAATTTTGAATATAAAATAAAGTCTTATCTTAAAAAACCATGCTCCACACTGGTGTTACCCCTTAAGACCGCAAAGCACAGTTCCGTTTCACATCAAAAGATTTAACCTCAAGTCAGGTGTTCCAGCCCATAATGGCTTACGAGCTCTGACTGTTCATAAAGGCATAAGGGCTGATGCAAAGATAATGATATCGACTCGGCTATAGTCGCTAATCAGTAGTATGTATATCTTCTAGGTTTGGAAAAGCTGCTTTCCCTGTTTCAAATACAATCTAACGAACTTAATATACCCTTTCGTTTTATGTAGTTGACGTGTATTAAAACGGTGACCCATTTTCTCAGCTTTCTATTCCTAACTGCAGCTCCTTTAAGGCTACTCAAGCACGTTTACCTATTGTTGCTACTGTTTCTGTCGTAACCAAGATTTTAGCCCACGTCTCAAAATCCCCCTAAGAGTTTTGGCTGCACTTGGAGAAGCAGTCATAAAAGTTATGCGAAATTACCGGAAATTCACGCACATTTATTTATTTATTTCCCATTTTCACATAATGGGTCGTAGTTTGACATATGTTGCCAATTACAAGCAAAAACAGAGACACATTTGACACTAGCAACTGCTCTCTATCTGTCAATTTGGATTTCCCACTTGGTTTTAACACAAATAAATAAATAAGCCAGAAACAGTGTGAGTTTTTGGCATAAAGTCAATGTTACGTATACGCTCGCTGCCACACACGCCATATTGATTTGGCCATTGTATAGCGCTGGGAATTCCGACTTAAACGCTCGTCATTTATTTTAACGCCAAAAGTCGAGCGCAAAGCTCAAATGTAATATGAGTCTATTTTTTTTTCTTGGCAGCAGTGGCCAAATGAAACACCTTTTGCAGGCTAAACTAAGCCCAAGCTCAACACATTTTCGGCTACTTTGTTGCCTTTGCGGCCGCCCGTGGCGTAAATATCTGATTAGAGTCAGAGTCCCGACTTAGCCGCAGCACCGAGAAGGGAAATCTACAAACCAAGGCAGCCAAAAACTAGGCAAATAACAAAAGAAACCAAAAGCAAAATGGCGCAAGTAATCTTTGTGTTTTTTGCTAGTAGACAGAGCAGCAGAGAGCGGAGCACAAAGGCAACTTAACGGTAATTGAGGCCGTGACGAAAGCGAGGGTTCACATGGGTTCACTGGGAGTGGGAGTGGGAGTGGATGAGGAGCAGTTGGATGCCATGCAGACCCCCGGCCAAGGTTAAACATTTGGCAGTAAAATGGCAACAATAAGTTTCCATTGTGCGTAGTGTAAGGGTATTAGTTGAGAATAAGGTAGCAACACACACAACACATTGCTGCCAGGGTTGCTGCCTCTGCTCAAATTGAATTTTGACATAAGTGTGGTTTATGGTTACCATATGTAGAAATTTACATGCTTGAATTGCGGTTACTCCCATTTGGAATTATGTTTTGTGTTTGAAAGATAGTGAGTGAGGACTTTCTTTGGAATCCTCTTAGAACGCTACACTAAGCGACGCAGCAGAGGTGTTTCCACTGCTTTTGGTTTAAAATATGTAGGTGTTCCTAAGAAAAGCTGAATTTGACAAGTTTTGTAGAAGGAGTGAGTTTAAGGGGTAGGGGGAATTTTTCTTCCAAGCACATACACTACACAAATTATGGAAAACGTTTTTAGGAAGCTCTATTATATAGGGTGGGCCATCTGTTGGCTTGTTTATCAAAAAAATCGGGCGAATGTATATACTAAATGCAAGTTTGAAACTACTCATTTATGTATGAAAAATAATATCGCCCAAATGGCTGCCACGGCTGGCTCTACAGGCCAGCATGCTAATATCATAATTTTCGATGCCTTTTTTTAACGAAAACTCATCTGGCTGTTCTTCTATTCATTGAATGAATAAGCGGCGCTAATAATGATCCGTGAGCTTCAATTGTTGCGTCATTTGAATCTTGTAAGCATGTAAGTGCAGATTCGCATGCAAAATTCGACGCAAAGTGGTCCCTTCGTTTTCACAGAACGACTATTTTCATATAACGCCTGTACCAGTTTTACGCGTTGTTCGCTTGTTAAACGATCCATGACTAAAATTGAGTAGTTTTGAACTTGACATAAGTCGAAGAGCATCCACTTTGGACGGGTATGTTCGGAATTATGAAAGTTTAACAACCAAAGCAACAGATGCCCCACCCTATATTTTATGATTTTTTATCACATTTAAATTTTTGAAAATGCGTACCAGTGGAACAGGAAATGCTGTCTTTGGTTCAATATCATCCGGAGCCGCATTCCACAATTGCCAATTTTTTAAATTTTTTTTTTACAAATTCCGAAGTCCTTTAGATTATTACAGCCATTTTGTCTTTTCTGCATTAACGCTCCCAAGCTTAATAGGTTTCCAAGCGAATTCACAATTTTAATTCCTCTTTAGCTGCACAGTGCAGCAATTTGCCAACTTTTCGCTATACCATCTCAATGGAGTTGAACTCATTGCCCATTTCTTTGCCATTTACCATTTAACATATATAACGTAATCCTTAATATATTTTATATATTATAAAATATATTTCACAATTCGCCGCATTGTTGCCAACTGCATTTTTCGTCCTAGTTGGCAACGTTTCCGCTTGCATTGCATCCATTTCGATTATACTTTTCGCATATTTGCACAAATAAACCTAATGCGATTGTTTGTTTGCATCCGCCATGAGTTTTTTTTTATTTTATTTGCAACATTTAAATGTGAATTCATTGAGGAGTCATGAATAAATGCGCTGCCACATAAATCATTTTGGCCAGAACGAGGCAGGGTTGAATTTTAACCGTTTTCAATATGACAAGCCGCTATGAATAAAATCTAGAATCTTCTAAAGCTTTGCAATATGGCGGCGGCCAGCCGTTGGTTGCTACTGTGGATTTGCTTTATCACTTCGGATTCAGTTTATGCTTTTCCATTACATAATAAAAATACGCTGCTAAGGACACCTTGGGGAGAAATTAAGCTGATTCGTGTTGGAAAATTCGTTGCCCCAAGAGCTCCAAAGGTTTTAACGGGTTTGTTATACTCACAGCTAATTGTCATTGCAGAAATCCGCCAAACCAATAGACAGAGATGGCCAGTGCGCTTTAAAGCCTTTAAAATATAAGTTTGTATTTTTTTTCCACAGACCAAATATTTGTCAGAGCTTGGACAAATCCATGCAATGTTCGTTGTGTGTATCCAAACGATTTTCAAACATGACAGTGCAAATATTGAAAGCATTTCCTTTATTCCGCTTTCTCTTATTTATCTTTATACTCTGTACTCATGTTGTCTAGTGTATTATAGATTTGTGCCAACTGTTTGTAGCACGGCATGAAGGCGTGGCAGAACATGAGTTCCTTGTACCAAAGTTCTTATTATCATCCCGGGGTATTGGGCGAAGTCTTCTATTTGTCAATCTATAGGAACACCTAGATCTTAGAGGCCATAATTGCTAGGGGTACCAAATTTTACCGAAAGATGCGCTATGCTTGTAATATCTTGCCCCGTGCCCGCTTTGGAGATTTTCGTAACTTGGATAATAATTTAAATAAAAATTTAGTTAAAAATGAGTCAATTTCTTCCTCTTTCTTTTAAACTTTCCAAATATCCCACTTTGTTTCATTCCATTTCATTCCATCCAAGATAGACCTGCCAATTTGGTAAATAGACTGCCTAATAAACAAAGAAACTTGGACTTTTTCGCAATAAAAAATTCATCACTGTCCTCACAATTCTCCTTAAATATTTCTACAATCCAATTTGTTTCTTTAAATTTCATTCCATCCAAGATATACCCAAAAATTTGATGAATAGACTCATGTGTGCCTAATAAACAAAGAAACGTTGACTTTTTCGCAATAAAAAATTCACCACTGTCCTCACAATCCTCCTTAAACATTTCAAAAATTCTGTACGTATCAATGCGAAATTTGCAATTAACATTTATTTTTGTGAATAGGGCGAGCAGGGTATTCCACTGTCTTGCAGACTGACTCAAATTTTTTCTCTATTGCAGTTGTTTTAATCCCAAAAAAGTTTTAGTTGGCGAGTAGCTAAAATGTAAGAGCGAACTACATGCTACATAAGCAGCTTATGCCATTAGTTGCGAATTGTAGTTTGAAAAAAAATTATTTTAAGGATCCACCGGTGCTCTGCTTGACAGTAGGATACCCTGCAGCCATTGAAAATTAGTTGTTCCAAGTAATTGTTTAAAAACGGGCTAAGATTATGTAAGCCTGTAGTCTTAGCGTTACGCAAACCGGCAATGACCAAAGCAGCAGGCTAATCGACCGTATGAGTTTTAAGATTTATTATATATAAGCATATGTTCCTTTAACTGCTATTTGGAGCATAGGGCGATCAGATTTATTAAATCTTTCAGTATTTTGCCAGAAATTTCGTTCAACCAAATTTCAATCCTACCTCATTCTGTTAATCTGTCAGATATCTCTGTTAATCGAATTTAAGCCTAAAATCAACTCGGCAGTGGTCGAGATATATCTTAAAGACCATTGTACTTGTTTCACAGAAAGTAAGTGATTTCAAATAATAATGTAGACATAGCATAAAGACATGGCACAATATATATCGGCGAAAATAAGTGAAGCAGGCCATTTTTTAGGTGGACCTCTTCGATTTAAAGGAATTTTACATAGGTGATAGAGCTATTGCAAAATTTAGATTATTTATCGAGGTATCGATAACTGAATATTGGATTTTTAATTTTAAAACCTTTCTTTGACAAGCCATATATCCTAAACGATTAAAGATATCTACACAATTTTTTTTAATGAAAGATAATGTTTTAAATTTGTTAAAACAATTTTTGTTGCTTTTTAAATGGTTTTTAATATTTAAAAAAAAAAAAATTTTTTTTGAGATGGTTTTTAACCTTTTTAAAATTTAAAATTCAAAAGTGATCTTCCACTTTTAAAAAAAAAAAAAATAAATAAATATTTTTTTAAACTTACTATCATTAATGCTGCAGGTGTACAGTATCAAAAATTTATTGTCTACTACACTAGTTTACAAATTTAAGGGTCATCGAGTGAACCTTCGTATAAATGTGTTTGGATCAAGAAACACAAAAATTACCTTTTTTTTTTTTTTTCTTAAACAGCGTTCTTGAGATTTTTTCGATAAACATGTTTTTGGACACTTTTTTCAGTTATTCTTCAATATCTCGTGAACAAAATTTTGTACCGACATGAAAGACGATTAAATCGAAAGGTATTGATGTGCTCTTTACAGTGATATATGAACTGTAGATGTTATGGAACCATGAACGAAAAATCACGACTACTGCTGCATACAAATTCGTGAAGTCGTAACTGAACGCAAACGAAAAACTTTGAGTGAAAAATTTTAATTTCATACAAAAGTGTGATTGAGTGTAGATTGGACTTCGGTACATGGTTCCATAGCATCTACAGTTCTTACTCGATTTTAAAGATCTTAGACTCGAAATGCTCGTAAAAGAATTCTCTTTCGGCTTAAAGCTTAACATAGTTTTTAACAATTTTTTATTTGTTAATAAAAAGCAAACCAAAAATTTGTAATTTTGAAAAATGGTCGAAAATTACACTATTTTTCGACTTTGGTTGCTTGTAGTGATGAGCGATATTGTGAATTTGCAGTCACAGCGACAACTGTGACTGTGACAAAAAAATATCAGTGACAAAAGGTCGTGACAGTAACACCGAGCACATAATAAAATGTTTACGAAAGAATATCGTGGATTTTTATTATGCTTTTAAAAACAAAAAAATTATACAATTTTTTGTTGTACCTTTTTGCCCCGCTGTTAAATTTGCTCAAGTCGTTACTCGGGCATTCTTGCCTTAAGGCATTTATGCCAGACAAAGTGTACACCCCAAAAATATTTTTAATAAATCAGCTGTAAAGAAGAATGTAACTCTGAATAATTCATAGTACCTAGCTTTTAGGAAAATATTTTAATTTATTTATACGGCAAAACAAGCAAATTTTATAAATAAATAATAGTTTTTGTAAAACTAAAATGGTTTTTGGTATACTGTATTTTATTGTTCAAAGTTTTCACTAAAAAAAAAAAATTATCACAAAATAAAAAATATTTTAGTAACTGAATTTCAAAATATATTGCCTTGTGAATATGCCCTTAAACATATATAGTATATTTAAGAGTTTTTTTGTTTAAGTGGTTTTGTTTTTATGCGTATGATTAAACGAATTTTGATTTATGGAAATTTTTGTGACAAAGTTTTGAAAGCTTAAAAGCTGCAGTAATTCAAAGATAAAAATAGAGCATAATCGCAGCATACAGTCACAGTTTAAACTAGAACGGATATGATTCATAATAAAATACTTTATATATGATAGAAAAATTTGACACACATTATCTATATAGCTTTGTACAAATGCATTTCAAACGGAAATTTAAATAAAATGAAAAATATAAAAAAAAAGTTCACCTTTTTATTGGTCTCATATTTTTAAAGCAAAGATGTAAATTTTCCATTTCGGTTTCTCGTGATTTTTTTGTATTCAAGCATCACGCTCGTAGACAGGAGCGGATGATGAAAAAAAGGGTTGGGGCGCTAAGCTACATTCACTGTGCGCTGTCTGGCTGAGTAGTAAATACGATAGAATTATGACCCTTAGGACCCAGCGCCTGTAACTGCTCCTGCCAACTATTTCGTAGAATTCTGCTAAATTTATAACAAAATATCATTTAGAATAATTTTTAATATTATCTAATCACATGTCAGCGAAACGTTGCGATTAAGTTAAGCCAGTAACAAATTGTCGAGTTGCTGTACAAGTTATTCATTGGAGGTTCCACTGTAACATTTTATAGCCAATCGCTAGTTACTTTATATGCAAAGTTTTTTCATGACTTTTAAATTGGCAGACTATTAAATAAAGCTTTAGAGCACATTCAAAAACGTCTACGCAAAATACAGTTACGGAAAAGTATGACAAATATTCTCCAAACAACATTGCCTGTGTTTGATAAAACTGCAAAATCATGGAAAAAATAGAATTTTCATCTTGATGGCAGATATTTTTATTTCCTTTTTTTGCCATTTTATGTCAACGACAGCAAGGCAAAATATTTTTGCTTACAACTTGGCAAATCTGCTGGCCGTTAAGGATTAAAATATGCGCCTCAAGCGTAACATTTTCCCAAGCCATTTTATATATTTTTTTGCTGCTCAAAATGGCGACTGCCTCATGGGATGTTCATTATGGAGACTGCGGCAGTTGCAAAAATTTTTGGCGCATGTGCCACGCGGATTTAGTTGCATAAAATATGGAATTAAAGTGAAGAAGAAGCAAACTACTACCTAAAGTGACATCAGACAAGATGGCTACAAAAAATGAAAAAAAAAAATGCAAGTTAAGAAAAAGTAAATTGTCCTGGCACCTCTTGACTTGACGACTTGCAGCTGTTGCATATTTTTTGACGAGCGAAAGACAGAAAGTACTAAATGGGCACAGTGCTCGGCAAAAGTATGCGTACGAAACTATAGTGATAAATAAAAAAACTAAACTAAATAAGATTTTTAGTATTCTTATAAAGTAAATAGATCACGTTTACTTAAATAATCTTGAAATATGATAATCCAGCTAAATAAGCTGGATCGGTGATCATAAAATAAGAAACTTGCAATACATAAAAATATATGTATTTTTGATAATTTTGCAAAATAATTAAAAAACAATTTGATAACAATTTTTCATTTAAAATCAAGAGATATACAAGTTCCAAAATTCTGAGACATGATCAAAAATGACCAAATTAAGGCTAAGACTAAAAGATTTTAATAAATACGAAATTTCTTAAATTGCGAATTTCAGCATTCTTAAATTCCATTTTTTTAAGCACGACCAAAATTCTTCAATTTATTTATTATATTTGGTTAATGCCTAACTTTGGCATATAAAATCAAGCTAGCTTTAAACAATAATGTAATATGAAGAAAATAAAGCACAATAAAAATAAATAATTATTATGTTAGTCCTGATCAAACATTTTCATACAGCAGTGCTCCGGAAAACGAAATAACCAGACCGAACAATTTTATTCGAATCCGTTTTTGCCTGCTCCGGAAAACTAATTTTTTTTTTGTCGATATTTCCCTTTTTATTTTTTTGAATATTTAAAAAAATATTTCAGTATTTTACGCATTTTAGTAAGTACTTTTTAAATCTGTTTTGCCGATTCGTTTTAATTCCTCTTGCAACAAAACATTCGGTTTCAAAACACATGAAAAATTCGGTTTGGTGAAATTGGGAGCACCAAATTTTCGGTTTTAAAACGAATCCGAATAAAATGTACGGAGCACGGCCGATAATTTTATTTTAAGAATGTTCGAGGTACGAAAATAAGATTTTGATCTCGATTGTACAATATTTTCAGTTTTATTTTATTTTTAAACATCTTTATCTAATTGATATTACGAGCCCCGACCACTATTAATTCGTACGGCAATCTTTTTTACCCGTATGCAATGTTTAACAGACGATATTTTCAATACTAAAGTAGATAACACATAGTGATTATGTTACACTGTTTGCTTTTGTTTTGATCTTCTTTCAATTCTAAGCTAAGCTAACTCACCGTACGAATTAATACTGGTAACATTTTTTTTATCAGTTAAGCAAAGCATTCAAAGAAATTATTGTTGTTGTTGTTGTAGTTGAAGTAATACAAAAATTTTTTTTTCTAAAATTAATAGAATAAAATGATCTTTCAGAAAAAAATAGGTTTGCATGTGTTATCTACTTTAGTATTGAAAATATCGTCTGTTAAACATTGCATACGGGTAAAAAAGCTTGCCGTACGAATTAATAGTGGTCGGGGCTCGTATAGTCTTAAAAGCTGTTCTTCGATACTTGAAGATTTTGGTCGATTTTTTATTTTTTTTTTATTTTTTATATTTTTAGTGTTTTTGGCTTGAAATAATCGTAATTAAAAAAACGTTTTATTTCAAAAACTGAATCTTTAAATTTTTTTTCTCCATTGAGACTAGGTGCTATATGCAAACTAGTGGTTATTATGTATAAGTATAAATAACAAAAAAAAAAAAAAAAAACTGAATTAAAATCTACTTGAGAGATCAATGACATGAAATCTTTTTAGTCTTCTATAGGTTCGACTGTTATATCTTTACAATGACAACAAAAAAAAGTTCGTAGCTTTGATCATTTTCTATATTGTTGCTGCGATTTGGAAATATTTCGTTTTCGGTTGAATTCTTACTCGGAAAGTTTTAAAAATTAGAAATTTTTGCAGAAGTTCTCAATTAAGTTGTATATCGAGTTCCAACTTTGTAAAACGAAACCGTAAAAATTCGTTATCTATATAATTTCAAAACAATGTAGGCTCGTTTTCTGTTAGTGTTTATACCCAAAATTGTTTTGAAAATATGTAGGCTTTTATAAAGCGAAACTGAATCTATGTTTAATCCGTGGGGTCATTATGGTCGTAAACCTTTCAAAAAACCTTTCTGCTAAAATCCTCAAAAATTTGGACATCGAAAAATTAATTTTTTCCTTTAAATATCAACTTTGCTATACGTTTTTTTTTTTTTTCAAATATGAATTAATATTTTTTCACGATACAGCTTGTAAGTACTACTTTGTATTTTAAAAACTAAAAATATATACATTAATTATTTTTGAATTTTTGAAAAATAAAAATAAATATTTTTAAATAATTGTATAAAACAAAAGAAACAGAAAAGTGTACGATTCTCTTTGTCAAAAAACTTTTGTCTCCCACTGTGCTAATGTCCGTGTGCGTAAGCATCTTTTGACTATGTTGAAGCTAAACCTAATTTGCCAACATGTTGTAGACTGCAACTTACAACACATTTTGTTGCAAGTCATAGCTGGCGACAAACTATGCCAGAGCATAGTCCTAGATACAAATATGGCTGCCACATACAACACTCTGCATTCCAGTTCTTGCCACATCAAGTTGAAAGTTTTGAGCTTGTAGTTATTGCCAGTTAGTCGGATCAATTAAAGCCAAAGCAAACTTGCACTCAATTTTACACTTCAAGGCATGTAAAAATATTTTTGCATATTTTGTATGGTTGTGTGTGTGTGTGTATGTGTATGTGTGAGAGTGTGTATACTGTGCGTGACATCTCACATGTCGACAATTTGTGAAAATTGATTTATGACTTTTCAAGCAGATACTGGGCCAGCTCACATTTCACTTTTCTGCACATGACAGCAGCGTACAGAAAAGATGAAAAACAAGAAAAATCGCTTTTGACGATGCTAACGAAACTTAAACACTCTATAAAAAAAAGTATTGTTTGTCCATTCCTATGCTTAATATGAATTTTGTATACTAAGAGAATAACGAATGCTGCGTTTCCATAACGAATTGGTTTAAGGAATTTTAAGACAAGAGCTGCTAATCGGTTTTTGAAATGGATTTACGAATATTTTTATGATTTGAAATGGCATCAACAAAATAATTTTGTAGTATTGTTAAAATGTTGTTAAATAAAAAATTATTTGTGGAGAAATTTTGTCTTAATAACTGTTTTTGGGAATATTGATCAAGGCTCTTATTTATTAAAAAACGCTGCTAAGAACAAAATTCCAATGTGCTTAGCCCTGGTACTATATTGAAATCATTTCTCCAAAGGAACTTATGCAATAGCATATATTTTGGAAGCCTTTTTTTAAATTTCTTTTATCATTTTTAAAAAAATTTATATTAAACAAATATTTCTGACTGTTCTCGAAAGATAAAGACCTGCTGGGCAATGTATGCGCCTTAAAAAAGAGTATTAAAATTAAAAACTAAGCCTAATAAATGGCTGCTATAAATCCATCAAATACACCAAACATCATCAATTGCAGTTATATCTTCATTATCTGGGTTTTTTTAACCCAATTGGTATATCTAAAGAAATTCAAACTATATATTTGCAAATATTACGCATACGCATGGTTGGCCCCAGCTCATAAATTGTCGCCTAATTTTTGAAACCACTTGAAAATGCCTGTTCCAACTTACATGCAACTAAAAATATCATCAATTTTGATTAAGTTAACTTTTGGGCCAACAACTACTAAACGTCGTATCGTTATGTCAACAAGTTGGTCAAAAAGAAAGAGGGTCTGCAAACATAAGTTGTCTGGCTAAAATCAAATGTGTGAGCATGTCATATGTCAACACACACAAAACAGAAACTTTAATAACAAACTTGTCGACGGAGCAACAAAAAAAGCAGTCAGGGTATACACCAGGGCTACAAGTCTCAGAAATTGTTTGTGTGTTTGGATGGGAGCGAACACTTTGAGACGCTAGGAATAAGCATAGCTTTAAGCATAAAAACTTGTCAATCTTTAATTGTTTTTTATTCTCTCCATCTAAATTTAAATGCTGGAAAAAAAATTGTATGTGTATCAATTAGAGCTACTTCTATTCTACTGGATATTACAGCCAAAAATGTTTCCCAATACCATATATCAAAACAACAAGAAAAATTAAAAGGCCTTTTTTGTATGTCCGGACGTTGCCAGAAAATTCGGGGTATGCAAAAATTTTAATTTATTTGGAACCTTTATTATTTTTATAAAAAAAAAAAAAATTATAAATTAAAAAAAAATGTGTTTTTTTAGCTTAGAAGACACAGACATTTGTATTTATAATCAGCTGATATTTTAAATTTAATCTTCTTATGTTAAAGCTAAGTTTACCAAAATTTTCTTAGAGCCTGTACGCAGCATGCCGAAACGGTTCCGAATAAGAACTACTCAATTGCTTCTTAAACGAATATTGTGTGTCGACTAATGAAATGTAGTCTGTATGGTCTTCTTTTTTTTTTTTGGTTTGGTTTATGTGCTATATATTATATACATATTTTATTTTATACAGCTAATTCTGTTTTTACACTGTAGATACGTTTCAGAAAAAAACGCCTACAGAAAGATAGGAAGTAAATTCTTAAACTGCTATGAAAATAAATTAGAAAAGGCAATCCATAACTAAATTTTTAAAAGATTAGATTAGTCAAAATATTTTTATTCAAAATTTCAATCAAATAGCTGTTTTTAATTACGCTCTATCGAATAAAATTGAGTAAAAAAGACTTTTTCGAGACTTTATTTCAAAACCGTTTAAAAACAGAATTGGGTGTATATTACAAATGTATATAATTTTACATGTGTAATAATTGTTATACCATGCGCTTTTCCAGCTTCCAAATTAACTTTGTGCATATTAGTTTTCTTTGTGCAGTTCAAAAAAAAGACAGCTGTTAATATTTCCACGAAATTATGGGGCTACACTGTTTTGTATGTTTTGTTCCAAACTCTGCGTACGTGTTCTGCTTCCGAACGTATTCGGAACCAAATGAATGGAAACTATTTAGGACCTTTTTCTTACATGAAGTATGTTCTTGTTTGGAAGCGTTACGGACTGCTGCGTATAGGTAATTAACGCTTGACTTAGACTTTAAAAAATAGTTTTTGTCATATGGTCTTTACAGAGAAAGAAAGTAACCCAACCACATGCTGGGTTCGTTGTAAAGTGAAAGGGAAATTTCAATGCAGACGAAAAAAAAAAAAAATTTACAAAATTTGTACCTTAAAATTAAATTGTTGCAAACTAAGTTTAAGGCTAATGTTCTTTTACAAAAATTTAAAAGATTTGAATAAAATAGAGTAGAAAGTGGAGAGGGAATGAATTTCTTACAAACATGTGCTTTATTTCAAATAGATCAGCATTTCTTTTCGAATTAGATGTTGTCTACTCCTTTGCGTTCTCCGTCCGATATTTTTGCATTTTTCAAATCATTCTTCGTCAAGTGTATAATCTTAAGAATTTGAATTCAAGTTATCTAAGAATCTCTATATGCTAATTAAAATACAATAGTTTTTTCAAACACATGGCTAGATATGAAAAATCCTTCCGATTTGCTTAAAACTCAACCTGAGTTCGTTTTGCAGCCCTGGTTAAAACTCATTTTACTTCTACACACAGAACATGCCTGGCTTGCCACTTGGACCTTTTGTGTTTGCGCGCCGTTGCAGATTTTGAGGCATGTGGCATGTGCTGAGTTATGAAAGCCTTCGACCAAATTTTGATAAATTAATTTTAACGCAAAGTTTGAGCGTAGCTCTCTGACTGCCAACTTTGTCACTGTCGCCCATAATTACTTAATTTTTTAATAAACTCAACAAAAGCACAAAAGTGTTCAACATTTTGGGGCAGGCTGCTCATACTTTGGAATGCCACAATCTCTGCTTCCCAAAAATCTTAGTGTCTTTTAGCATTTAGGTCAACATATTTTAGCCACAACAAAAACCACATGACCAACAAAGCGCTAAGTTGGCAAACAATTGCCTTGACTGTGTGTGCTCTGCATATCAAATCAAAGCCAATCAATGCGCCTAAAGCTATGCAATGCTTTGTCCTTGTAGAACTCAATACAATGCATGGAAGTGCAAAATCAAATTCAAGTCCTCAAGCTCATTGAAATGCTTATCGATTGTCCAAGCATTTAATTGTGCAAACAACAAGTACAGTCAAACACATTTTGCATTTAGAATTTTAATTTGAAAACTTGATTTATTCAATATTAAGTTTTGAAACGATCATCTTCTGTCAATTTTGGTCATCTTATAAAACTTTTAACAAATCTTTGAAAATGCTTCAAAAGCTGTCATTTCCATATAATCATGTCATTAGAGGTGTGGCGAAATTTTGCAATAACAATACATTTTGACTTGCTCATTTTCTATGCAAAAACTTTGATTACGCTCCTCATTTATAGGCATAACTTCAGTCGTCAATGCCAAGGTATAACCTCTAAAGCGTGTGGTGCCCTCATACTGTGCTGCTCCCGGCTGCGTTTGCAGCTGCACCCTCACTTCATACTGCTGCTTGCCTTTAGTGCTGACCAATTCCTCCTGATAACTGGCATAATAAGCCTGCAACACGGCATCCAGCTGCAGTTGATGGCATTGAGTGTAGGGCTCCAACAGCTTGTTAATAGACTGCACAATAAAACGTGCTGCACGCTGTGCTCTAGAGTCCTTCAAAGCCAGTGGGCTTAGTTTATGACAAAGACACAGATGCTCTTGTATTTGGGAGCTATTACAAGTACGACTAGCAGGTATAGGCAGAAAGAGACTTATAGCGCGTGGCACAATCTTCCAACGTTGCAAGCGTATGCTACGCTTAGCTATGCGCTCATCTTGCAGTCTTTCCGGTTTCAGCAGATCCAGTAACGTAGGATATATATCATAGGTGCTCATCAAACTGTGACTATTGCGCTTGAGATTATCCAAGGCGCGTCTATAGCTGTGCTCGAACCACTTGGGGTACAGTAGAAACAAAAGCGGTTGTGCATACTCTAGCATGCCCTGCTGTGTGGTTCTAAAGGCGCCACGGCCCAAGCCATTTGTGGACATCAAAAGTATGACCGTATTATTGGTTATGCCCGTGTTGCTAAGACGCTGAAAAAGTTTCAAAAAACGTGAGTCCAGCTTTTCGGGAAAATTTAGATAAGCATGCAAGCCTTGAGTCCACCAATAGAAGGAGAAAAATGGATAACGCTGCTTATGTGGCAGCAGCTGCTCTATGTGCTGCAGCAGAACATCACCAAAACTGCGCTGACCCGCACAATTCACAATGCTGTAGGTATCGCTATGTGTTGTTAAATAACCCAGCATCTCCTTCAAGACCGGCCTCAAATCATAATCAGTTTTGGGCACCTCGAAACCGGTCGTTTGAAATAAGGATACCTGTAGTGTATCTTCACCAAAGCTGGTATTATAGCCAGCCTGCTTGAATGTCTGCCAAAGATTGGATTGCCAGCCTGCCAAAGTATATAACTCTCGTACATTGTAGCCCGTTAGCAGTGGCATTATATTGTCATGATTGGATATCTTGTTATAGCCCCAGAACTCCACATTTGGCAGATTTTTGCGTATAAAGTTGTCTGTTTTGCGCATTTGCCTTAAGAAATTCAAATGCGAGACACTATCCAGACCCAATATCATCACCGAGATCAAAGGCTGCTTATTCTGCGTTACCTTTTTTTCTTCCTGCCATTTTCTCAGTGGTTTCTGTAGACTCCATAAGCTTTGCCTCTCCATTGGCGGCTGCATAAAAAAATGCACATCCTTATGCACTGTTCTCTTTGTCTGTTTGTTATAACAAGCCACTTTAATTATTTTCACTCCTTTGGGCTGAACTTGCACCCTTGGTGAGGCCAGTGTAAAGCTTACTCCCTCACCCTTTAAAACGCTTTTGTCATCCATGTGCTTTATGGGCCAGTATTGACAGTAAATGTTTGCCTTGAAACCAATGTCCGCACGCTGTTGTAGCGTCCAGCTGCCATTGTGAACTTTGGTCTCGAACCAGCTGCTATACCTGCACATAATGTCCGATAAATTGTCCATATGCCTCATAATATCTGCATTCATAACATCCTGTGCAACAATGCGGCAACCCGGAGTATTTACAAAATAAGCATTTTGTATTTTAATAAATTTGTATAGGTAATTATCCGTCAGCGTGGCCCAAAATAAACAGCAATAGCCAAAAAGGCAAAGTAGAATCGCAAATAGACAACTCTTCCGAAAACATTTAAAGTTAAGCAGTTTCATTTTGATGCAAAATTTTTTAAGTTATTTAATTTTATTGAAATACGAGAGGTACGACATTTTTAGTATGACACTTGGGGCTTTGGCTAAATTGTTAAAACAGAACTCAAAAAATAATTCCATTAAGCGCCGCCGCCCAGTCTTATGAGACGCAGATACCTGTGCATCGTGACATCATCGTGCATTTTTGCAATGCTCTTATTAGTGCTGGAGAAACATCCATATTGGCCAACAATTAGCCAACATCGATGTTTTCGATATTTTTTAACTTCGATACATCGAAGTACATGTGGCGGCTATTTTTTGAATGTTTAAATTAATTCAGATATATAAGTATTTTTAAATCATAAAATGGAATTAACAAACAAACCAAGAGATAACTATATTTTCATAATATATTATACATTTCCAAATTAATTACATTTCATAGAAAAATAAGCAAAGAAATAATAAATAACAATCCAAATGGTTATACAACGAAAGCAAAAGATAATACAGGCCACAAAAAAAGTGGTGTAAACTAAACGGGTGACCGAAGTCCAGAAAACTCCTTCACACATGGGTAATGGATAACCACCAAAGAATCCCATAAATTAAGATAATTTGGATATTATCTCAGAACCCTTAGATCGGGGTTTTTAGGACTTCGGATTCAGCTGCCCAAAGTCCATAACGGGTGCCTCTGTCACATGTAAAGTTTACACCACTTTTTTTTGGGTGCCTGTGAGTGTTCCAGCCAAAATTGCAATCTCATAATCTTTAAACTAATTCAATATATATACATACAAATTTTGCCCGTAATATAATTTGATCGATAATCGAAAATAGAAATAAAAGTATCGATGATCGGAAAAAAATAAAAAACATCGATGCATCGATATAACATCGATGTTACTTTCAGCACTAGCTCTAATAGCTATTCACACTCATATTTGCATGATCGATATGTTCGCTGCAGTTTGTGTCGCTCATGTCATCCGAGCTCTACTCTGTAAATTATTTTACTTTAATTTATTATTTTTTTAGTTTAAGCAATTTTAAAACGTCAGTCCCTTTTTTTGAAATAATATGAATTACCTTTCTTTATGCTATAAAACTTTGATGTGACTCGTACTGATTAGAGCTAGGGATGTTCGATACCGATCCGGTATCCGGGAAGTCGATACTGAATATTCGAAACCGATATTTTGGTTCTCGATATATCGTCGATACGATACCAATTTGCTTAGTATCGGTGTTGAGCTAAATTTCGTTTTTCATTTGGCGCTTGAAATTTTTTTTGCAAAAAGTCTCTTTATGGTTGCCCATGTGATTTTCAAGTCGAGCTGACAAAAGAAAAACAGATTGAACACCGTTAGTAAAATTAACCATTCTTAGTTTTATTTTATAACTCCTAACTCAATTTAATATGAAGACTAGAAAATGTTCGTTTCTTTGTCGAGCAAACACCTTCATTTTGTTTAATTCTTTCTTAAAAAAACCGTCAAAACCACGATACCGATACTGTCGATATCGATTTTTTTTTGCGTGAATCGAATCGGTATCGAGTTTTTTGAACTACTCAATACTTCGATTCGATTTTTTTTCCCTGTATCGAGTATCCCTAATTCCAACCATGCTAGCTGTTTGATCGCTAGCGTAAAATGCTGGTTCTTCCATGTTCGTGCAAAAAATGAATGAGCGCTCAGCTCGATCAAACATGTTGCGGCTGAACGTTTGATCGTTGGTTTGATCGTGCATACTCGAACATATTCGATGCAGTTATCTGTTGAACACATCACTAATCACAGAATTCGTTAGATATTTCAGGAATTATTGGAAGATTGGTCCAAATTTTTCACTCGTTATTTATTTCCAAGTTTTAAAAAAGTATTATTAAAAATCACCCTTTATGTGAGTAGAATTTCGGATTAGACTGTGCAACAGTCAGTGTTGGGAAAAATTATGCCAATTATTTTTTATAGCGCTAGGTGAAAACAAATTTTTTTTTTTGTATTTTGTGGGTTTTTTCTCTTAGATACCAGTATTTTTATAACCTGAACCTTATGGTAATTAAGTGTTGTACGTGTGCCGGAGACACCCCAAAGTTATCTTTTACATGGTTAGAAGAACAAAAGATGTTGATATTTGTATGAACGCCTAGATCTTGGAGATTATTAGAGCTAAGATAAACCATTTTGATATTTGGACTCCAGACAGTTTAAGTTTTTTTTTCGATGGCGCCCCATCCCAACTCCATATATTTGAAAGTTACAGCATTGGATTGATTTAGAAAATCGCGAGAATTCTTTACCCCTAGGTGATAAGATGAGTAACTTATAAATTAAAATCAAACCACAAAAATATGCGGGATAATCGCATAAGGATAAAGGATAAGGTGGCTGTGCCATGTGCTAAGAATACGCACTGAAAGAATAGCTCGAAAGGCCTTTGAATTGCAACCGATTGGAGGAAGAAGAAGAGGGCGCCCTGGGAAACGTTGGGTGGAAGATGTAGAAGCCGAACTCAGAAAAATAGGAGTCCGACACTGGAGAGATGTCTTTATAGAGAGGGACAAATGAAGAGAGATTGTTGCGGAAGCTATGGTTCACCAAAGACTGTAAAGCTAAGAAGAAGTAGAAGAAGAAGAAGAATCGTAATATAAATAGTATTTCGAAGGCAACTACGAATTGCCCCAGTGCCAAAGGGTAAGCAGAGTTAGTAGAGGGTTGGATTCAAGACCTAGCGTCATCGAGATGGTCTCGGCCTCAGTTTGATTTCTGGTAGAGGCTAATTTTCTTTAGACGATGAACTGCGCTAACTAGTTTTCGTATCCTAAAACGCACCGGTGCATTGTTTAGTTATATCTTTGGCATCCCGGCCAAAGCCAGCCAAGTCTAATTTTTTTTTTTTGTAGATGAGGTTAGTCCAAATTACCTACTTACTCGAGCTTCTCCGCAATTAAAATAAAATGATCAGTCGATATTAAAATAAGATAAGTCAAATTTATCCGACATAACCAGTTAGGTCCATTAACACAGGGCATAACTAGTAAAGTCCGATTCTATTTAGTAAAAGTTTTCGAAAACTAAATATGTAAAGAATTTTAATGAGAATTTCGATTGATATATTTTTTTTTAATTCTAGAAGACCTCAAATAGATAAATTATTTTAAACTCATTGTTAACCTTAACGGATTATGCGGGAAAGCCAATACATAACATATTGTACGAAAATTATCTATAAACAATAAATCCAACAATACCATATTTATATAGCTTATAGGATAAAGCTAATTTCCTACACTCTACAAATTTATTTTTTGCGCATTATTAACAAGTAAATCATTTGAAAGTAAATGCTTGCCTCTGCTGAGTGTGTTAAAAAATATTACTCTGAAGTCTGATGTCTTTTCCTGGAATTCCAGTTTTATCTTAAAGTAGGATTTTCTTATCACAATAAACACTTGAAAAATGTAGGCACACATTTAGCATAATTCCTTATTATACAATTATCTATACTTTTTGCTCGTTTAAAGCAATCTTGATATTGCTAAATCTTCGATTCATAAATATAGATTATTTGTTGTTCCAAAAATATTTCGATTGCTCTTATCTATTATGCGTGCGCATAACGTGGCACGTTTAGCGTGCTTAGAATTTGCCATTAACTCATATTTAAGTGTATCGGCACGAATTTAATCCTTATTTACGAGCAAAGGACGTCGACAGCATAAGTTGCTATTTATTTTAATGTTTTACGTGACGCATATGGGAATCGAAAGCATCATTAAATACAGACATTTATACCAAATATACCAAATATAGACTAAGCCAACGGAAAAGCAATTAACCATAATATTAGAACATCATGCTGAGCGTGCCAAATTGCTAAAATTCTAGGGAAACATTAAAACGCACAGTATTTACTAAACAGTGGCGTAAATTAGGGGGACCAATTAAACTCGCCAAGGAGAAAAATATGCTAGCTTGTAAAAAAAACAAATTCAGAGACACAAATAAATTCCAACTTGGAGGCGATTGAAATTTATCTAAGGCATAACTTATAAAAATATGGCCATACACCATTTTTCAGTAATTGTAGATAAAGATTTAAAACTAAGAAATAAATTGATTTTCTTAATTATTTGATTACGGCCAAGTTATGTGAAATATATGTAAGGGCTTAAGTTTTAATGAGTTGTGACTTATAAGCTTCCATTAATAAAATCGTTAATTTTTTTTTATATTCGTACTTATTACTGTTATGTCTTTATTTGTGGCTAATAGCGATAGTAAATAGTTTTGAAATATCTTAAAATAAAAATTTTCTTTTTGTTAATTTTTATTAATTTTTGTACCTTTGACAAATAGCTAAATTAATGTAAAACATGAAACAATTAAGAATTTCATACAATGTTAATGTTTAATGTTGCTTAATTTTTTTGATTTAAAGGTAAGCCTAGGACCGTAGTGAGAAAATCCGGCCCTATTGCACCTTTAGCTTGAATCACGATAGTACGACAGTAATTACACCGGGACCCTGAGAAGACTCCGGGAATCCCCCTCTTGACGGACCTGGGTAAGACCATACATTTTTATTGCAATTATAACATAATTTTATGCAAATAATTATAATTAAAAACGCCTTTGTTCATCAGTGTTCATTTTTAAATACTTACCTACAAAATAAATACATTTTTTCATGACATAAATAATTAATATGTTTTAAAAATTATTTTGAATTTTTGACGCCATTCGAGCAAAACAAAATTTTCATACAATTTAAAAAAAAACTACAAATTTTTGGTTTAATTTTTTTTAACATTGTTGCATCAAATCTATTTGATTCATATCTACACCATATAAAGATTTTTGTTTTTTAATTGTATTGTTAAAAGAAACTGAAATATTTTTTTTTAAAGAGCCCTTTTCACAACTAATTTAAAAAAAAATGTTTGAAAAAAATATTTTTTTTTTAAATTAAGCCATAACGCGTTAAATTTGAAAACTTAAGTTTTTTTTTTTTTTTTTAATTTCAAATAAACGTTTTTTCTCTAGTTTTCGGTAGCTTACCCAACCAACTAGCATTTTCTGGATTTTTATCGTAAAAAAATAACACTAGCTTACACGAAAAATGAACCTTCGTAAAAAAGTGTTTTTTATGGTAATTTTGGGTCGAGTAACACGAAAATGACACTTGGGCATTTTTTCAGTTATTCGTCAATATCTCGTGAACAAAATTTTGTATCGACATCAAAGACGATTGAATAGAAATTGATTGTGTTAAGCTTTAAGCTGAAAGAGAATTCTTTTACGAACATTTCCAGTCTAAGATCTTCGAAATCGGATAGGAACTGTAGATGTTATGAACCATGAACCATGAAAAAAGTGTGATTGAGTGAAGATTGGAACTTCCTTATATGGTTCCATGACATCTACAATTCTTACCCGATTTTAGAGATATTAGACTCGAAATGTTCGTAAAAGAATTCTCTTTCAGCTTAAAGCTTAATGTAATTTTTCGAAATTTTGATTTTCCCAAAACAAGAAAATATTTCTCTCATTTACTTGCCAGCCATGTGCACTCTCGCATTTTTTGAGGCTTAAAATTTTTTTGTTATATATACTTCAGATATCCTAACTCAAACTGTTCTACTTTTTTGAAAATAATTTATAAAGTTAAAAAATTCTATAAACACTTAATTTTAAATTAAGCCCATGACCAAATGCCTTATATGAAATTTTAGAGCCAAACGCACCCCTTGCAAAAAAGATATCTACGCCACTGCTGCTACATAGTACATATGTATTAAGTGCTTTACATATTTACCTAAGCAAATGTATTTGAAGTTTCATATGTCGCAAACAATTAGTTTTCTAATTTCCTTAAAGTGCTGGCAAATAAAATCAAATCATTTCATTTGCACTTGTTTTCAATCAATTTGGATAAAGTATTTAGCAAACTGAACAAACTCCCTTTCCGTATTCGAGAGAGTTCTGTGTGTGTGTGTGTGTGTTTAACAGCTGCTACTTAAGTTAATTTAATTAGTTTTCATTTATCTAAAGTACACGCTTCATTACATAATTTAACAATTCATTAGATTGCGACAGCCGCATCCGTGGTAATTGAAAAGCGTGGCATTCTGGTCCAGGGTAACCCCCTTGGCAGGCACGTGCCACTCATCCAGTCAACCATACCGCGGTCCCGTTTGCCATTTTATTTCCTTTTTTTCTCGCTTTTTTACACCATTTTTGTAATGCGCTTTGTTATTATTGCCGTCAGACAATTGCTAATGGTGGCTGTAATTATCATTAAACGCTCGAATTAAGCTTTAGATTGGTTTTAAAAGAGCGCAGAAAGAAAAGCAGAAAGAAAAGTCGATTAAACAGCTTTTGAATTGGCTTCTCTATAAAACTGCGTCAGCTGCTGTAAGCAATTAAAAAATGTAAAATCTGCGGGAGTGGTCGGGGGTATACCCTTTTCACATTTTCCCACAAAAAAAACAAACACTTACTTAGTATTTGTGAATAGTGAATGGTTTGAATAGATGGCAGGATGTGTGCACTTTCTAGGCAGATGTTTTATAATTGGTTAGAGCTGGTGGGGCTTGCTGCGGCATAATGTCAACACTTGATTGTTTTTAAGACTCACATGAGTGTATATACTGAAGTTGGTGGCCATCTTTTTGTGGCTGCATGTGACTATCAAAATTGTAAAATTTTATGTGAATCTTTAGCCTGAAAAGAAATTCTACGAACATTTCGAGTCTAAGATCTTCGAAATCAGATAAGAACTGTAAATGTTATGGAATATTGAATATATATGGAATATGGAATGTTTTTTTCATGAGATATTGAGGTATAACTGAAAAAAGTGCACAAAAACATGTTTTTCGAAAATATCTCGAAAACGGTGCTTAAGAAAAAAAAAATGGTTGCCATTTTCTTGTTTCTCGACCCCATCACTCGATGACCCTTTTTGTAAACTAGTGTAATAGAAAACTCAAGAACTTGTTTTTACAAAAATATTTTTTGTTTCTTTCAAGCTTCGCTCGCCAAACTATGAGGTACTATATGATATTTTGTGATAAAATCCAAGTTCATTGATCCACCTAATCATATAAATCTCAAATTGTATTTAAATTAATTTTTGTCTGATTTTTATTTTTGAAATTCTTAAAATGTTAGTGTGGATTTCAGGCAATATCGATTTAAGTATTTTGTACATTAATACAATAATTAAATATTCTGAAATAAATTTTTTTTTAAAAATCATAGTTCAGAAAATAGACCAATTTTTTTTGTTATCAGTTATAGAACGCGGAAAAGAGAATCTTCAAGCTTAAACTTAGCTAGCAAAAAATTTAAAATCCTGACCAAAATCTTAATTTTGGATTTTTTTTTTTCTGGAAGAACTAATAGTTTAAGAATATACGAATGACAATTGGATTTGTAATTATCTTCAAATAAAAAGATGGCGTTCGTTAAAGTCGCACGCGATCGACCCAAAACGCTGCATAAGGCTCTGTGGACTCAAACAGTGTTCGGCAGTTGTCAGAGCGATCACTGGACACTGGCTTGTCGGAACACATGCGATCAGAACGAATGTTCCGAGCCATGACTTTTGCAGAAGCTTCTTCTGTTTCTGTGAGGCTCTTAGTAAACGTAGGAATAAGCACCTGGGAAATTACTATCTTCATAATCTAGCGGAGCTAGCGTATCTATGCCCGAGGAGAATTGCAAGCTACATCGCAGTAACGGGATGGGAATCCTTTTATCGTGTTTATCTCAGGAGAAGGGTTTAAAGAGAGATCCTCGGTTTCACAACGGGCCCGTAAAGGCCTAAGTGTGCTGGCTTTTTAAGCCAGCAGCCACCCTTACAGACAGACAGACGGACATAGGTATATCGACTTCTCTAGTCTCCCTGATCATACTTTAGGTAACTTTGGGGGGTCTCCGACGTCTCCTTCTGTATGTTACATATATTTTCGGCTTGCACAAACTTAATATAGGGTATAATTAAGTGGCTAATTAAAGAATGATAATTTTTGTATCTTATCCTACGAATTTTTGATTTTATTAAATAAATTAAATTAATTTAAGAATTTTATATTTTTTCAATTGAAGAAATTCCAAGTGAAACTATTTTACTACTATTTTGTCTGGTTTTAAGTTTGATAATTATGTCAAAACTTTCAATATTATATTTAGAATTATGGCTCTTATTTTGGGAACATTTGGTTATGCTACAATATTTTTGGTCTTATTTTAAGTTTATAATTTTTTTTCTGTGTTTAAATTTATTTGAAGATTTGTTGGTCTTGTTTTAAGCAATTTGTCTTTATCTGAAGAACTAATCGTGTTAATATTTTTAAGAACTTATTTTAAGAATGCTGAAAATCTAAACTCTGATTCATTTCTGTTAATCAGTATAAAGAAAAACCAATTTTTGAAAAAACTTTTTTTAAACTAGAAGGCTTTGTTTCTTTAAAGCTTCACTCTCCAAATCCTGCCTCGCATTCTTAATTGACCTAATATCTGTTTTAATATCTTAGTTGTCGTTGTAGTGAAAGACTCCCGCATTTGTTGTCTATCCTTTTTTACTTGGTCGAGAGTTAAATATTCATTTCTTTTCCATTACCTTTTCTTTTACATTTTTTCTGACGTTAAATTTTGCAGTCTTTGCTTTGAATTTTGGTTCTGGTATGACATCAAGCTCCAGAAATAGGCAGGCAAAAAAGGAGATTCACGACAATTTCAAAATGTTTTACGAGTGAGAGCAAAAGAAAAAGCGATTTAAAAAAATTGGAATCATGCCTAGATGCAAAATTTATTGCTAGAGTGAGCAAGAGAAACAATGAAAATCACGCCTCATATCAAACTTTTCCGCGATAGGGACTAAGACAAAAAATAAGTAGGGGAAAGGACAGAGCAGAAACTTTTTTATAAGATAGAAAGATTTGGAGATCACTTTTTATTTTAGCTTTTTGCAAGAATTGACTAAAGATATCAAATACAATGTGAAGAAAAAAAAAAAAAAATTCTATATGTCAAGAAGTTAAGATGATACTGATTTAGATAAACACAGCTGACTGCCCTGACTGATAAAATATCTTAAAATCAATAAAATACGTATTGAATAACGAAATTTAAAAATTGCGAAGATTTGGATTTTTTGGAAGTGATAACTTTGGATACAAAAAATTCGATACTGCTGCGAAAAGAGAGTGAGCAAAAATCGAAACCAACATTACCCATGATATAGTGAAATGTTTTGCACTTATCGATATACGAATCGATAAAAAATTAAAAAAAAAAACCTAAAATAAATAAAATTCTTTTTTTTTTTTAAATTAAAAATTTAATCTATCATCGAAAAAAAACGCGTCAATATCTTTATTTGTTTAGAAGATATGGCTTGTCAAAGAATAGTCTAAAAATGAAAAACCTAATTTTCAGTTATCGATAACTCGATAAATAATCGGAATTTTTGACGTTGTTGCTATTGGCTAAAAGCTCTACCAAATATGTAAAAATCATCAAAATCGGAGAAGTTTGCGGCAAAAGTGGCCCGCTTTACGTATTTTCACCGATATCGATATACGAATCTATGCAGATAATTTTTACAGAAAGAACTTATGTTACGCCATCTTCAGCCTATGCAACACATTGCACAAATCTATAATACCCTTGACCCCTATGCGGTACAGAGTATAAAATCTCAAGTGAAATATATTTGTGGCTCATAAAAGTATGCTACAGTTTTTTTATTGCCACTGCATGTATTTCGGGCCTTGTGTCTGGGTCTAATTGAAGCATACAAAGTGCCCCGCTGCACAATAACCATGCATGAGTGCCAACTGCAATGCACTTTATATGCTGCCCCAAAATACGCATACAAGTTGTGCCACAAATTGTGACTGAGTGTGGGGGGGGATACAGTCAAATACAGACACAGCGCCAACGAGCACATAAAATTTGATTTACAAATGAAAATTCATGATTGTCATCTGACTGTGGCCCTTATACTGAGCTCTCTGACTCAGACGCAGCCTAGTCCACCGAAAGCTACAACTTGCCATTTTGGCCCTTTTGGGCATACCCGAAACTATATGCAGTTTATGCGCAGGAGAATTTTCCAATTTTCGATTGTATGATCAGTGAATTCAACTAGTTGTTTAAATTTTCGACAATTTTTTTCTGAATCTTCGCTTAATATTTTTTTTTTATTGTTTCGGGACCGTTACACAGTAATATCTAGGATACTTTTGAAAAAAAGTATCTAGGATACTACCGTACTGTTGCGCAGTACACTCTCCTAAACCAAATTTAATCAGTTCACCTTGAATTAAGCAAATATCAAGCAGTTTTGTTGAAATTGGCCAGTGTGACCCTATCAGTTGGGTGCACACTCTAAGAACTTTTTCTTTGGCAGCACCTTTGTTTTTACAACCTTCTGCCGCATAAACCCAGTTATGGACTTTTTCTTAACTTGGCTCAACTCGATTCGTTTTGACTCGACTCGAGTGAGTCCGCTTCGCTTGGCTTTTGGGACTTTCATAAATCAATGTTACATTTCCACTTACAAAATGGCAACTGCGCCATTTTTGCAGCCAACACACACAAACACACACGCACACACACTTCATTTGGGTCCTTTTTTGCATTTAGAGTGGCACAGTGCACACTGCTCTCTCTCTCTCTTTCTGTGTTGCAACTACGAGTTGCAGCAGTGTTGCAACATTGCGTACAATTTCAAGCGCATATTTTATGCTTAATTGCAAAATGGGTGGCACCAGGGCAATTGCATTTTGTGGGCTTTTGCAAACAGAGTCAAGCTTAAATTGTTGTTAAGCTCTCGAAATGCATTTAAAGCAAATGTAATTTGTGTTTTTCTAGATGTCCCCCCAAAAAAACAACAGCATAACGTAGTAGCTGAATCCAACAAGATTTCCTCTGCCATATCTAAGCGTTATAATAAATTTCCAACAAATTTGTGTAGTACAACGAAGCCATTAAGTGTAATGCCTACATATGCAGGTTTGCATATATATATGGGTAAAAATACGTGAAGCAGGTCGCTCTTAAATTCGATCTGTTAGATTTTGAAGATTACACAAGTTCAATAGTTCATAACCAATTTTAAACAAGTTGTTTTTAGATAGTTGAGTATTCTTTTGTAAACTTCTTTCTAGTTAATCTGTATTCGATTAATTAAGGGGGGGACCAGAAAATTAGCTCGTTGTGTGGAATATATATCAGCGTTTGCTCCACATGAGGTTTTATGAACAATACATTGTATTTTTTTTGAATTTGTTTTAAGGCAAGTACGACTCTTTCTACGGAGATCAAAATAAACCTTTCTTAAAAACGTATTTTCGATCCTCTACTTTTTTTTTTTTTATTAACAAGACTTGAGCTTTAATTTTTTAGAAAATCGTTCCACAGTTGATCCTTCTCAGAAGCTGTAGTGCTTAGAGGTAGGGAGAAGAGTCGGACAATGAATTTTTGATCCTCACTTAATGGACATACAGATGAGCATGCGGCGAGTATCTTAAAAGAAATAGGTTAGGTTAGGTTAGGTTAGGTTAGGTATGGGCGGCAGTTGGGACTAATCGTCCCAACTCACTTAGGCCAAGGATAGGCCCGTAACGGTGGACCCTTCACCCCTCTTCACCACTCAAGAATGACTTCTATATGAGATATGTCACTGCCATCCGGTGGCTTGTATGAACCTTAAGAGGCATTTTGGACTCTTTTCTGAGAGCTGAGATAGACTATTTAGAAAATGAGAGTTAAGGAAGCGAAACCTTGTTTTGCACAAACCAGGGCAGTGGGAGAAAAGGTGCTCCACTGATTCCAGCTCCTCCTCATCACCACAGCTTCTACAGAAGTCGTGATGGGGAGCGTTAAGCCTTGCTGCATGGGTTCCCACCAGCCAGTGTCCGGTGATAGCACGGATTACGGTCGAGCATTTGGTTCTGTTTAGACAGCAAAGTTCTTTGGTTCTTTTGCTGCAGTAAAGTTTGCCATGGGATCCTAAATGTGTTCGTTATCCGATTCCACGTTTGGTTTGCAACGAGAGCGAAATGGTTTCGTAATCTCAGTTTATAACTAGCCATGGGTATACCCAGGCCCTCCTTGTCCTGAAGGAGGATGCTGGTAGTTCCTTGTCTAGTCAGTTCATCCGCAATACAATTGCCCTCGATATCCCTATGTCCTGGGACCCATATGAGGTGGATTTAAAACTGCTCAGCCATCTCCTCTAGAGACGAGCGACAGTTATTCACTGACTTCATGCATGATGTCAAAGAGGCGAGGGACTTAATAGCCGTTTGGCTGTCCGAGTAGATACAGATGTTCTTATTTTCTACTCGTAAGTTTCTTATTGTTATCAGAGCCTCTTGGATTGCAATGACTGCTGCCAGAAAAACACTGCAGTGATTTGTGAGTCGGAAGGCTGTTCTAACGTTGAGCTCTTCAATGTAGACGCCTCCACCTACACAGTCGTCCAGCTTGGAACCATCCGTGAAGATCTTCATTAAGCTGGCTGGGCCTGGTACACCGATACTCCACTCCTGGTACACCGATACTCCACTCCTCCCTGGATGGGATGTGAGTTTTGAAGTTGGTTGTGAAGTGTTCCTGAGAGAAACCGCCTTGTCCAACGAAAAAAAAAAAAAATTATTATTTATAAAAAAATTATATGAACTTTACATGTGAGCCTCTAAATCCGAATCCGACGTCCAAAAAAGCGCTTCAGCCAAAGACCTGACAGACCTGGGGTTTTTCGACTTCCGATTTAGCGACCCCAACAACATATAGAAAACAAACTTAATATACCCTTTGTACCATACGGTACAGGGTATAAAAACAAAGCCGGACAACCCATCTCATCAAAAATGCTGAGTGCTTTTTTAAGTTATGTCATAATACAGCCATGCTAAAAAATTCCTCACTTGCTTCGAAGTTCGTTGATTCCGAATTCGAAGTCTAAAAAACCCCTGCACCCAATGGTTTTTAGATAACCTACTTTTATGGAGTTTTTGAAGGTTATCTAAAAATCCTTAAGTGATAGGTGTTTTTGGACTTCAGATTCAGAAAAAAATATTTATGGAGGTTTTTTTAGATCATCTCCGAACACTTGGATGGCGAGCTTTTAAAGACGTCAGTTTCTGATTCAGATTATCCAAATGCATATGGGCAGCCCTGTCACATTTAAAGTTCACACTACTTATTTTTTGTGGACTTGTTTTTTTTTTATTGGTTACTTATCAGAAAAAAAAAATATTTAAAATCGGTTATCAAAATTAGCCGTTTTACATATTTCGACCCATATTTGTACATGTGTAGGCTTGTGACTACGTGTGTATACTTTATATTCAAAAGTGTGTAATTTGCAAATGTCTGCCCCCGCTATTGCAGGGGGTGTGTGGGGCTTACCAGTGGCAGTAGCAGCAGCAGCAACAGCTGCTTTTGTCACATTAACCTGCTACCGCTGACGTCTGCTCCTGCCCGGATCTCTGGGTCTGGGCCCCAGCCTAACCCATGGGGTTGAGAATATTATATGCTTTTTGTAGGTCGTCCGTGTGTTCAGACCCGCCGTCGTAGTCGGCATCGTCAGGTTGCGGTTAATTATGTTTTTTGTGCCCCGTCGCATACAAAAAGAAAAAAAAAAAAGAAAAAGAGGCAGCAACATCAGCCATCAGTCTGTCTCCTTCTCTGCCTCGACCATGGCCGACTCTGTGTGTGATTATCGTCTCGGATTTAATGTGCACTTTGATGTGAAACATTGCTAATTTGGCTTTTTATGTTGTTGCCATGTTGCATGGTGGAAACCGTCGCCATCTTTGTTGTCGTCATCGTTTTGGTGTTGTATTTGTTGTTTTTACTTGTGCCATTTTTAAAGCCTTATTAATGGCTTGAATGTGACATTTTTATGTTGCTCTGGTTTCAATTATGACTGCTGTTGTTTGTTTGGTATTTAATACGTCTACCAACAAAGTGTTGAAAGCGCTTTATAATGAATGCTTAATTTTGGCGAGGGTTGCTCAACAGGTTTTTTGGGGGAATCTAGTAAAGCTGTTGATTTCAGTGAGAAACAATTTTGGAACAATTTTAAGGGGCCACCATGATTACTAGCGATAGTGCTAAGTCTTTTAGAAGAGATGACCCACAAAGTCTACTTAAATATTAACATATCGATAGTTCGATAAATCATTGGAATTCCGGAGACTTACGACGCGGGCATAATCAAGTAATTTAAAATCATTTAAGTTGAAATTCCATAAAAATTTTATAGTTTGATAAATAACATTAGTTTACACGAAAAATTAACCTTCGTAAAAAAGTGTTTTTTGTAGGGTAATTTTGGGTCGAGAAACACGAAAATGACAACCTTTTTTTTTCTTAAGCACCGTTTTCGAGATTTTTTCGAAAAAACATGTTTTTGGACACTTTTTTCAGTTATTCGTCAATATCTCGTGAACTAAATTTTATCGACATGAAAGACGATTAGATCGAAAGGTATTGATGTGCTCTTTACAGTGACATATGATATGTACAGATAAAGTAAAAATTATTGAAGTTACAAACAAGCAAAGTCGAAAAAAAGTGTAATTTTCGACTATTTTTCATAATTACAAATTTTTGGTTTGCTTTTTATAAACGAAAAAAATTTTTAAAAATTATTCTTTTACAAGCATTTCGAGTCTAAGATTTTCGAAATCGGATAGGAATTGTAGATGTTATGGAACCATGTGCGAGATATTGACGAATTGACTGAAAAAAGTGCCGAAAAACATGTTTTTTCGAAAAAATCTCGAAAACGGTGCTTAAGAAAAAAAAGGTTGTCATTTTCGTGTTTCTCGACCCCAAATTACCCTAAAAAACATTTTTTTCGAAGGTTCACTCGATGACCCTTAAATTTGTAAACTAGTGTAATTTACGATTTACGAGGGGACATTAAAATAATTATTATCTTTCAATTTCATTACTTAATAGTGATCCTTCAAGAACATATGATAAGCTAACAAATCGTTAATTCGTGATTTTCCAATAAAAATTGGTATTTAACTATTTCATAGTTTTTTTTTAGGTAATTGTTAGTTTTGCATTTTTTTTAATAAACTAAACCATGACTTTTTTTTGCTGCAAAAGGGTGCAGACTACGCCACTGTTGGGCAACGATGCGACTAATTTTATTTTCTGCATACATACAGCAAGAGCAATGATACCCTTTACATAAAAAGGTTAAAGTTTTTTTTAAAAATAACCCTTTAAGCCGATACACTCATTAGTATGTACGCAGTGAATGAATCATGAATGAATGACTACAAAAATGAATATAAATGGCAGTGAATGCGTTAAGAGAGAATGATGCTTTACATATAAAAAGCCTGATAAGTTGCAGAAATAAATGATAACAAATTTACTACCAAATAAAACGTTTGAACTTACCAAGTGTAAAAGAAGTTCAAATTCTTTTGCAGTTCTGAACCTTTGGTTTAGTATTGATATGTCTCTCTTCTCTAACCCTTAACCCCCTGGCTACCGTACTTTGTTGTTGTTGTTTGTATTAACTTTTTGCCCTTTTAGCACCTTTTCGCTTGATCAAATTTAACATCAAACAACATTGCGTGCAAATGCCATGACACTCTCCTGCCTTCTGTTTTTGTACACTGTATTCGAAGGATATGGTGTACATTAAGTTGATGCAACAAAATATTGTATGTAATAACAAAATGTAATGAGTAAGACTTGAGAAAACTTTTGCTATAGTGATAAGGACAGAAGAAATCGATTAAGCCGTGTCCAACAGTTCTATATTTATTTTGTTTATTTATTTGTTCAAAGGGGTTCCACAAAGCTGAGTTGAACTTTGATACTGGAAAAAATAAAAGAAATTAAACATTATCTTAGAAAAGAGCCAAAAGAGCACCGTTGATCAATTGAGTGAGTCACAATTCAGAATTGGTCAAAGATGATCTAAGAGGCAAGTCAAGATGACTTAAGCTAGAAGAATTGATAGAGCATAAAGACAGTTTCTAAAGAGATGAAATTATAAAGACTATTATAATAAGAGCATAAGACACGGAAAGGATCATGCAGAGCAAAAATGGATCTACAAAGTTGCAAGGCTAAGGGGCGAAAATTACGAGTTACTCTCGAAGGCATTGTAAATGTAAGTTTGGTTAGGTTAAATAGGCTACTCAATCTATAACTGAGATCACCCAGAGACCATTATGGCCCATTGTGATGCCTAATTGAGGAAAGGATAATAAGAAGGGAAAAGGGGTAGAGGAGGATCAAGAACTATTGGGCATTTCTATTCACCTAAGTCTCTCTTATTGCAGAACCATTTTGAGGTTTCGAAAAAAGCAGCCAGATCCACTATAGGCACATTTGCCAGGCTGCCCAGGTCTTCAAAGAATGGTTTACCCAGAAACTGGGTTCGTCTTCTTAGAAGCGCCGCGCAGTCGCAAAGCATGTGTTGGATGCTTTCTGTCTCCTCCTCGTCTCCGCAGCTGCGGCAGAAGTCATGATGGGGAACGTGCAGCCTGTCAGCCATTAGGCCTATGGTGCAGTGCCCCGTTGCCACTCCTACCACCATCCTTGTCCTGCAGCCTGGCTATCGACAATAATTAAAACGTTCCTTAGACTTTCATCCAGGGTGTCAATAAGTCTTGCCGCTTGCCAGATTGCATAAATCTCGGCCTGAAAAACGCTGCACCAATCGGGAGGGCGGAAAGAAAGCTTCGTCGCAAGCTCTTCAGAAAAGATGCCTGCTTCTGTGCCCTCTTCCGTCTTCGAACCATCAGTGTAGATCGTCACCTCATTTCCTTTAAAATAAGTTTTTAATCTTCTCTCTCCGGGAAAATTTCGTTAAAATTGTCGTTCCATTTCAGAACCGTGGAGCAGTAGTCACTATCCCCAGTCCCAGCAAGTATACCTAACTCAGGTAGGATACTGCTGTGATCCGAAGTGGATGGCATGATAAGAGTCTCGGAGTTTCGCTGAGCTTCTAGCTGCCACCGACTTCAGGAAGGTAATTGTAAATGTAACTTTATTAAGAAGTTAGATAGAATTTACACGACCGAGTAGGAGTCTATGCACGAACAGCACATCAAGGCATGTTCTACGGTTGCTTGTATAAGGCGAAGTCTGTCAGAACAAGGAGGCAGTCGGCTATTAGGATACCGATTTAAGCCACAAAGAGCAAAAAGGAGGAACTGCTTTTGCACCGATTCAATCTTGTCTGGATGAAGAATGCACTGAGTACTCCAAACGCAGGAACAGTATTCCAGAATTGGACGGACGAGAGAAATATAGAGAAGTTTGGTAGTATACGTGTCGTTAAACTCCTTAGACCAACGCTTAATAAACGTGAGGACCCCTCTAGCTTTATTTAAAATGTTGTAAATATGAATATCAAATTTAAGCTTATCGTCAAACAGAACACCATGGTCAGAAACTCTCAGAATGCATTCTCGAGAGAGGAGTCTATAGAGTAGAAAGCCAAATGCGGATCGGAACGATCAATCTCCAGAACTATGATGTATTGTCAAAGAAATGTTTTTTGTGGTCTAGACCTGGCATTTAATTTTTTTAACCTCAAACCAAGCCAGCGTTAAAATTTTTTACGTCGGTCCAGAACTCCGGAAGGTATTTCTGTATAAAATTGTGATTTGGAATTAATTCGTAGCATTTTTGTGCAAACTTTGATGGTTTATTATGAAAGTAGCAATACCGTGCCATCACTCAAAGTATTGCCCATCGTTTTTTACTACTCTACTTATTACATTTTGGATAAATAAAGCATTCAAGGTAGAAATAATTCTTCATCTTTATATACGATAAAATCATCGGTCTATTTATTCGTCTTTTCATTTTGCCAAAGCGCTATTTATATTAATATAAACAGGGTTCATAATTTATGAGCAAACTTGGCATGCGCGATACCGATCCGATATTTCGAATATCGAGAATATCGAAGTCAATACTGAATATTCGATACCGATATTTTGGTTCTCAATTAATGGCCGATCCGATACCAATTTGCTTAGTATTGGTATCCAGCTAAATAAAAATCCCATTATGATGGTTACCCATGCGATTTTCAGGTCTGGCTGGCGCCACTTGCAAAAAATAACAGAGTGAACACTGTGATTAAAATGAACCACTGCGTGCCCACCTCTGCAATAAACTATGCGAAAAAAATGTAAAAAAGAAAAAGTTTATATCAGTCTTAGTTTCATTTTATATGAATTATGAACATTAGAAAACTTTGGTTTCTTTGTCGTTCAAATGCCTCCATTCTTTCTTTAAAAAAACGTCAAAAAGTCGATACCGATGCCGTCGATATCGGTTTATTTTTGGGAGAATCGAATCGGTATCGAGTTTTTTGGAATACTCAAAGCTTCGATTCGATTTTTTTTCCGGTATCGAGCATCAGCAAACGAAAACGCGCAAGAAATGAAGTAAGAGAGAAACCTCGCTAGAGATGAGAAAAGGATCAGCATGCGGCCCGTGAGTTACAGATGTGCAAGCAAGCAGCAAGCGGCGCGTGAGTGAATGATGTGTGAGCAGCAAATGAACTGTGCGTTAGAAAGGAAAGAAGTAGAAATGTAAAAAAACGAACGAAAAGAAAGAAAATGAGGGGAGATATATCTTAAAGAAACTACCAAAAAAGGTATTGGAGGTAAACCAGTATACAGAGAATGGGCCAGCGGTGCAGCTTTAGTATGGAAAAAAAACCAATTAGTTCGTTCTAATTCGCATAAATAACAATCTGTTGGAGAAGGATAATATCAACTCACAAAATTTTACGCTATATAAAGAAAACATAGTAAATATAAAAATTGTGAAAAATAAGTCATGGTTACAGTGTATACCATAGTCGTTATATCCCACACCACTTGTTTTTGTTGATGTTGTTCGTGTATTCGCATTTGGGTGATTTTTAAGTGTGTGCTTAACAATTTCTGTGACAACTTTTTTAAATTCCTTAAGCACGTAGCACAAAAAAGTTTTGCGACACCTCCGACCAATACAGAACAAAAAAGTAATTTTGATTTTATTAGCTGTGTAGCACCTGATGGCATCTTTTTTCTTCGTTTTCAATTTAATTTCAGTGAATTGCGTGTTGGCACAAAAGAAAACTTTGTGTCCTCCACTCGGATTACAGACCATCGACAGCTTGACAAAGTTAACAGCTTGATGTAAAGTTGTGACGTAGAGAAAAAAAAAATAACAATTTGCTGTTTTCGCTGTTGTTTATCGATATTTTTTTTTCTTGAGAAAGTTTTGTGCGAATGCCAAGAGGCTAACCAATCGTTAAGCTCAAATGACGCTCGAGGCAAAATTTATTTAAACAGCAGATAAGAAAATTTTTCAAGTTCAATGGCGAAATGTCGCAAAAAAATTAAAACTTTAAAAGTTTTAAAAAAAGCGGAACGTTTGTATGCAGCTTGCATTTGTGAAGCATATCGATAATTCAGTTAATTTTTTTAAAATGGCTTAAACCGCTCCACTTAACCCTTTAAAGCCAATTATAACTAGCAAACAATGCTTGCATCATTCGTTTTTGGCTCAATATATTAACGTAAGTAAGCAAAAAATCAAACACAACAACAGCTAGTACAGAATCAAAGCGTACTTCACATATCAGCTGTAGTGCCCTCGCTCTCCACAACCGTATCCTCATCTTCATCTTCATTATTATCATCAGCATCTATATCCTGCTCATCATCCGTTCCAAACTCGCTTGCAATACATACATCGCTGTCATCAATCAAGTAGCCCACAACATTGAATTCCGCGTTAAGACATTGCTCCCAGCGCTCCACCAAATCATCGACGCTGAGACCCATCAAACGGCATGTAATATTCAGGACATGATTGGCATTGCAGCCGGCAAGCAGTGAGTAAGGAACCTGATGCGCATATATCTCACGTGATGATGTCAGATCATAGATTTTGCCATTGAGTGCAGTGTAAATGGGTCGATTGGCATGCAAGCCATCGAAGCCCATCAAATCCTGAACGGTGAGTAGCAGTGCATCGTCTACTTTAGGCAGCTGTTTGTTTTCCACGTCATCTGCAGGTTCCCCAGGGTCTGGGGCAACTGCCCCAGTTTCAGTTCGTAGCATTTTAACCACTTTTGAGGTGGCATAGACGCCAATCACAATATAGAGCGCTACTTTACTTAAGGGATTCTTGAGCAGCGGGCACAACAGCTCCTTTGCAGCCTTCAAGTTGGGACTTATTCCTAGCGAGAGCAACAAATACAAACAAGACTATTATGTATTTGAAAACGTTTACTTACTCGCAAAATATATATGTGGGCTTGACAGTCTCAAGGCTTCTAGGAGCGTCATCTTTAGCGTTTTGATGAATATTACAAATTGAAATTCAGAGTTCTATATTCCAGTATGCTGGAAAATCGTTTGTAAATGAAAATATTTGACATTTTTTTAAAGGAAAACTCGTAGCACTTTGTATGTGTCTGCATTAAGTAGACAGCCAATTGTCATTAAGTCACATTCAAATGCTGTTAATGCATTTGCGTGAGTTTTCATGTGAGGCTGTGTTTGAAAGTCAGCTTAATAACATTATCATGTGTGCTGTCAGATGTTGTTTGGATACCCTTTAAAGGCATCGTTGGTTAACATATTGAAGACGTTTTTCCTACCACGTTTCAGTGCAACATTTTACATAAAGCGGGTTTGTATTGAAGTACAACTTTTTAGGTGGCATTGTGAAGGGAGTAACTTTGAGATTCTGTTAGGGTGAGCAAAAAGTGTTAGAAAGGAATGAGAACGGTGAAGCAAAAGGCGCGGGGGAGGCGGAAAGTCGTAAAGGAACGAGAACGGTATAGAAGATGGCGCGGGGGAGGAGGGGAGTTTTACTTCAAACGCGTTCTTTGTATAGTACGTTTTTTAATTTTCTTTCGCAGATTGTTTTAAGAAGACACAGAGGTTTTAATAGATCTATCTGTAGATTAAAGAAATTAATTAATTTAAACTTTTGTCATTCCGTGAGAAATTTTACGAACTGCGTATGGGCCTTCAGTTAAAACATCTCGCTTTCCAATCACTAGATTAAAGCATTGCTTTTCCTGGAACATGGCATGGAAACAAGGAGGTCCAATATATGGCATGGTCAAGTCGGGTGACATCGAGAGTCTTATGACCGCCAATAAAGGATTACCTTCTTCTGGCAAGAGCGACACAGTCAATAAGTATATGTTAGTTTCCGTCATACCCATTTTACTCAGATGCTCCCTGAACCAGCAATATCCCATAAGCAAACTAGTCAGAATCCTGAGGAAATTCTAGCTCATTTCGGAGGTTTTCTTAAACATATTGAAAAGTATAAGTGGAATGGTCTTGGGCATACACTGCATAAGTCACTGGAAGACACAGCGCTAGTAGCACATGATTGGAATCCTAAAGGTACCTTCAAAAGAGTCAGAACAGCCCATACCTGGCATACACTGCGAAAGCCACAGGAAGACCTAGCGGTAGTAGCACTTGATTGGAATCCTCAAGGTAACCTAAGAAGAGGAAGACCCGCCCATACCAGTAGAACGCAACTTGACTACGAAATTACAAGAACAATTAGAACCGGCAATGAAATAAAATTGTTAGCTCTCAGTAGGACCGAATGGAGAGTTTGGTTTGTTATGGACCTCCATGCTGGAACGACGGGATTAAATTAAAAATCTATTCAAATGATAGGAACCAAGCAGTGGCGTAGCTGGTTGTAACTATTATTACTACTATTTTGTCCATTACAACCGGTTATCGGTCTTGGCCGCGGAAATTATCCTACGCCAGCGGTTTCTGTCCTGTGTTTGCTGGCGCCAATTGGCAATCCCAAGGCTACGAAGATCCTCCGTTGTCTGATCTTCCAATCGCAGAGGACAGCCGCCTGTCGTCGTCGACCTTCCAGTGATTTCCGCTCGAATACCTTTTTGGATGGAGCATTATGACCTCGTGCAACATGACCTAACCAGCGCAGACGTTGTAGTTGTATGCACCGAAGCAGATCAGTGTCGCCGTATAGCTCATACAGCTCGTGGTTCATTCGAATACGAAAATGACCATCCACATTTATCGGTTCAAAGATATTTCGGAGGATTTTTCTCATATATTCGGGCTCTGACTATACAAAATATTTATATGCTTATATTGCTAACAGATGGGGAGCAGGGCGTAGAGCAGAGATATTACCTTTCTTAGTCTTATGTCAGTCGGATTATATATTGCACATGGTCGCCGGAGGAACCTGGTTTTCACTCGAAACCCATCTCTTGGTTGTCGACCCCTAGCGCCACACCCTGGAAATCGTGACAATTCGTAGCTAAACTTGGCTAAGGGTAACTGCTTAGGTGACCCGGACATATTCTGGTTTTCGGCTCATGCAGGGGTTTTGCACGATCAGGATGGTATTGCGCATTAGGAACGGCAGCGGAAGAACCGCCTTCACAATCAACACTAGAAATAAAAGCTTAAATATATAGACGGATAAATTTAGAAGGAGTACACCAGCTTACATATTAGAATTTATCAAGAAATGTTGGTTCGAATCCGCAAATCAGGATACCTTTAAATAGTCAGCTTGAAAGAAATCCAAGAGCGCTCTAAAAAAAGGTAGAAGTTATTATATACTTGCATAGCCAAATAGGAATTACAGAATTACAAAACTAGGGACGAAAATGAGTAGATACTTTGGCAGGTACAACTAAAGTAACTTGGCTAAGCCGCTTGGTAAGATTAACAGCGTTGCATATTCCATGATTTGTTAAGGTTTGTTATCAGAATTCCAAGCTTGGATCCCAGGTGCATAGCGCAGCGGCCATCTTCCTAGAATAGGATAGACAAGTAAGGCTATGATATCTTAACATTCAAGCTCGAGGTATTTAAATTCATTTTTTGAAAGGGTGTCTTCACATCGGTTAGCTAAAAACAACAAAGCTTTTTGCTTTTATTGCACAAATTGGTTGTACTGAGGCTTTAATATGACTTAATAAGCTCATTACAACATTATTTCTTTTTTTTCCTTTTTTTTTTTGATGAGTGTGTGTAACAAATGTAATTTCGCGCCATGCGAGCTCAACTTTTATCACACATATACATATATATACACAAATACACTTGCTCATACACTGGCGTTCACATTAGTATGTGTATGCTGGTAGTGCTTTTGAAAAAATACCAAAAACGAAAAAAAAACAAAACAAAATGAAGGAAATATAAAGTGAGTGCGTTTCCGCCTTATGTTCGCATAAAAATTTGCATAACGTTGATTTTTGGTTTGGGCGCATAAGGCGCATGGGGCGCATAACGCATACGACACGTGTGACGCTTATTGCTTTGCTGCAAGTAGAGACGCGTCTGAGTGGCTGCATATGCCGCGTGTTGGAATTTTTGTGTTTTTTGTTATTTTTTTGTGAGCTTGTGCTTATTTTAATTTAATAAATTAAAACATATTTTCGCATGCTGTTCAAATATAATTACATCTGCTTTGCGGCATTTTTCAACGCCCGTCTTTTAATTAAAATGAAAAATTATATAAATAACTTTTTTATTGCTGCAACAGAATGTCGACCTACGGTCCCTATCTCACTCTTACAGCGAAACAAACTCTCACACCAAAGCCATTGCCATTAAGCTTGTTATTAATAAACTTTTCAATTGCAAACAAACAGCAGGCAGAGCAGCTCGTATTAACTTTTAGCTGTACTGTGCTGTTTGCTCTTTTATTTTTATTTTTTTTTATTTTATGTTTTGCTTTTATGTCTGTTAACCACAGCAGCACGGTATCCTCTATTCAGAAGAGCACCGGCTACGGCTACAGCTTAAAGCCAAACCGAGACCACAAAGTGCCAAAGCTCATAAGCCCCAAAAACAGCATTACAAACAAAATGTTTTAAAATGAATTCAAAAAACAAAGACAAAGTCAGCCAAAGCGGCTTCTTTGGTTTTAATACAATATTATTTGAGTTAATTAATGCAAATTTCAAAAAGGCTTAGATATGACAGCAGCTTTATTTAGTTGGGTTTTATTATCGTTTGTCATTGCAACAAAGTGATATCTTGGAAAAAGGCTAATTAGCATAAGATATGCAAGTGAAAGTGTGATGTAGCAGAGATTAAGGATTCCTACTTATATGCAACAAAGATATTGTTGAAAAGTCAATATACTCACAAAAAAAAATGATAAGAAAAGTTTTTATTTGGTTAAATTTGTTTATGTTGAAAACAGAGCAGCTTAAACTTTTAAAGAGCATGCAAGGAAAATTAGTGTGCAGCGAGATTAAGTTGTTGAAGTTCATATTAAGTATAAGACTAGGTTGCAAAATGAAAAAAAAAAAAAAAAAATATAACTTTTTTAATTGTTTTCAATATAAGTATAAATAAAAAAAAAATGTTAACAAAAATTTGCAAAAGAAATGGTTGTTTAAGTTCTGCAGTATCAACACGGACCAAGTCCCGGCCTAAATATGTCCGACCTTTGCCAGGTAGCCTTGTTAACCATGCTAACATCTCAGAATGTTTCATTGGTCATTCTCTATCAAACCAGCCACCCCCTCCTCACACTTCATTTTTTAAGATAATTATACGTTTTTGGCCTTAAAATTTTCGTCTTGCCGTCTCCTTTTTAAAGCCGTATGATGATTTTTGATATTTCAAAATGGCAGAGCTACAATGGACGTCAAAGCAAAGTAACTCCATTATTTAATCACTATTTTTAATCTTGTTCACAGAAAAACATTATTGCAACCCCATATATGTGCTATCCAGACACTTTTATGGTAGCTGATTATACGTACTTTATATGTAAGTACTTTATTATTTTTCAAAATTCTAAAATGGCGAACCTAAGATTAGTCTTTCATTTTTGTGTTTAAAGTTCGAGTTGGGTATGCAAATATGGGTTTTCGGGGTCGCTTATTACGAATTTGGGGGTAAAAATGATTTTTTAGTTTTTCGCGGCCAACTTAGGTCTGGCACTTTTTTAAAAATCGTTAAAAATTTGAGAAATTTTGTTTTGGTGGGATTTCTAAGCTAATTAAAATTCGTATACATTTTTATAAGTTAACTTCTTCTTCTGATAAAATTAAGCTCAAAAGCGAATAGACATTAGACAAGCTCGATCCTGCCCATAATAGGTTATAGAACATCAAGAGTCCTATGCTATAAATCCTCTAGTCAGTACGCCACTAATACAATGCGGGGGCGCGGGCTGTGAATGTTAACCATCCAAGACAATGCACCCATTTTGAATAGTTACATTTTAATTGTTTCAGTAATAGGAACTTCAAATGTTAACCTTTTGTCCAAAGATATTTTGCTCATTCCTTGGGAAACATTTTTTCTGCCAAGGGTGATCCTTGAAAGGGTTTAGCTTGATATTCAATCTGTGAGCCGCCTGATATAATTTTGAGCCTCTTACAGTCGGTATATCCCAAGTATTATAAAGTTTGCTTAATTTCAAGAGTGATCAACCGATTCGCAGTCTACATACCGATTCTGGGGACATTAGCTTCTTTATAAATATATTTGTTATAAATTTGCTCCTAGAAAAAGACTTTTTTAGTATTTTTTGGCTATATCTCCGGAAGTTCGCCAAAAAACTAAAAACCATGGATTAGAAATATGCTAAATCTATGTCGCACTTCAGCTTGCTACCGGGAAAGAAAGTAAACAACGTTAATGGGAGATTTGGAGATGGTATTTCTAAAAAGAAAGAAGATTTTTCATATTTTAGTAAACTTCATACCGATTTTGGTCTCTCTTGCAGGGGTTACAATTTGGCCATTTTTGACGTCAACTCTCGAACTTTTGAACCGATTTTAAGGAAAATGCTACCATTGCGCTATCAAAAAAGGAAGTTTATGACAGCTTGTACAATTTTAACCTCCAAGCTTTTTTTTCTTAATGAATCCGACAATAAGGACGACCGACGGGCATGGCTAAATAAAAAAAATTGGCATAGCCTTTGTTCGTTTCCTAAAGCGCTCTTATGTAACGAGTGCATTCCTGCTACATGTCTGATGTAATTTTCTTTTCCAATTCTGGCGTTAAAATCTCCAAGGATTATTGTGGTGTCGTAAGTGCCAACTTTGCTACATGCAGAAATGATCTATTACGGTGTCATCTGCTTCTTCCGTCGGACTGTATACTGAGAAATGGACAGGTTGTTGTATTTTCCTTTCAGCATCACAATTCTATCTGATATAGGGCTAAAGCTTATTATAGACTTAAATATATTTCTTGCTACCATAAAACCAACGCCACTAGACCTCTGCTGCTGTGGTCCGCTATAGTAGAATCGAAAGTCTAGTTTCTTTTTTCTCCTGCACCTTTCCATCTTACTTCTTGTACAGCAAGAATGTCGACCCTTTGTTCTTGTACTTGCAGCGATAGTTCCTGCATATCAGCAGCTTTAAGCATGGTTCTCACATTCCGAGTTCGGATAGTCAAATCATTTATCCTTTTTCGTTCCGTGTGTCCGTTAGCTTGTTCTCTTGTTGTTATCCGAGCCCCTGATAGACTATTTAGAGAATTCATCACAAGGTTTTTTATACCCTGTACCGTATGGTACAAAGGGTATATTAAGTTTGCGCAAGCCGAAAATGTGTGTAACATATAGAAGGTGACGTCAGAGACCCCCCAAAGTTACCTAAAGTATGATCAGGGTGACTAGAGAGGTCGATATACCCATGTCCGTCTGTCTGTCTATCTGTCTGTCCGTCGTCAGTTTTTGGTTGTTTATGAAAGTATCGCAACCTAATTTGGCAATCAAATGTATTTTGGTGTTCTTAAGCAATATACCGGATTTTATTGCAGGCTAGTGGTACAGGGTATCCCAAAGTCGTCCGCGCCCGACTTTAAAGTACGCCATCTTTTTTTATAGAGTAGGTCGTGAGCCTTACGTCTAACCCCCGTTTTGGAGGACCAATAACCCAATACCGTTTGTTATCTGATCAAGCTTCCCACTGGGGTTGGTTACCCAATCTTCTTCTTGGTTGCTCAGGGGAACAGTGTCCACCGCGGGAAGGTGGTACTTGGAATTGAGTAGGTGAGGCTATGTGAAACAACTTGCTCATATCTTAAGCGTTCACTACTCCTTTGAACACCCCTGAAAGCCTAGTATTCCATATAAAAGCACGTCATCATCTGCGTAAGGGACTGACCAATGCTTATCCGGGAAAGCCATATTGTAAAGTGGAGCCAGAGCGCTTTGCAAAGGTAGTCCAGTTTTAATACACTCGTGATCGAGGTAATGCTTTTGATTCCTACTTGAAAACTGTGGTCACACAGGAATGATCGAGAAGGAAGGCTGGAAGTAGAGATTTAATCTTGCCTAGGAGCACTCATAGTTATAAAATTAACCCTGTGGGTTTTGAATTTTGGATCTCCTCTATCGCTACGTAGTAGCATTAAGCAGTGAACCCTACGAAACAATACTGCTTATCATCATTTGCTCTGTAGCGCTGTGTCCTTTTCTCAGTCCAAGTTGGTAAACTGGCAAAAGATTCTTGTTAAGAGCTATCTGAAAAAATTTGTTGTTACCTGTTATCATAAGCCAAAATAATACTAAAATATTCAGCTAAAAATTTTTGATATACTCTTTATATTGTATCGAATTCCAAAAGTCTAGAATTCCATTATAAAATATATTTTGCTTAAAATTCTAACTAGAGTCGATTAGTTATTTATTACAATGAAGTCTGTCAACTTGCAGTCCAAAAAGTTTCATTTTTTATTTCAAATTTTATTACCATTTGACTTCTTTGCAATTACGAAACCATTTTAAATTATCTCCATTGCAACTTGCCAAAAATCCAAGACAACCATTTGCCATTTCTTGGCAACTCTTTCAACTATTGGCTGGCTTCTGCATTGGACAGATAACACCAATCCAATTTGAATTCGAAAATGTTCAGCCAAACTATTTTGCATGCTAAATGCTTCACATATATCAAAAAATGCACTCGAGTTGATATCGTCTTTAGGGCAAAAAATAAAAAATAAAAAAAAAACGTATATGCTATAAATGCCAAGCAAAAAATGTAACTTATTCCTAGCAGAAAAAAATATGTAAAAAAAAATGTGTTGGCAACTTTCGATTTTTGCATTAAGTTGTGCTTTGTGGGATTGGATGGATGTCGTGCAAAAAAGCACATAACATAGTTGTTCATGGGGTAAAAAATTGCCATTGCCTTTTATTGCCCTAGTTTTCAATATATATATGTATGTAAGTATGTATGTATGCATGTACTCGTACTATATATGAGTGTACATTTTTTTGACACTTGTTTGGCATTGGCGTCGTTGGCACACCTTGACATTTTTGCAATTGTCGCACATCTCAATGTGAATGTGAATGTGGATGTAAAAGTGATATATGTATTTTTAAAAATTTTTTTTTTTTATATTTTTTATCATTTTGTGCCCAATTTGTGGATGGTAGTTTCATGTTCTGTGCCAATAAAGGGGTACTAAAAGGGTATGTGAGTGATGATGGTATGGAAGCAATAACAAAGTGACTCTTACTTGATAATATTTTTAGATTTTTTAATAATTTGAGAGCAGTTATTTCTAATTATTTTTTGGTGGTTTAGATTTGTATGCAATATAAAGGGTGTTTTTTTAAGCGCGTCCAGATTTCAAACTTAAGGCCCATAGGCCCTTTCCCAAAAAAGGGAATTTTTTTTTTTGTTGAAGTTTTGACATTTCTTGCGAAATTTTTGCATGCTGCGTATGGGCCCTTAAATAAAACACAAACAAATTAATGTAATGGTACCAAATATGGTTTCCTATCATTTAATATTTGACCACCATTACCACCACCACTACGAGTTACGAAGCGCATCCTGCCAGTCCATTTGGCATTTGGGGCCTTATTTTAGTAATGAAATAAAACCAATAAACCAATGACTTAACGTGTCCCCAAAGAAAATAATCTACAGGAGTCAAAAAATCCTACGACCGAGGTGGCTAGTTGGTGGGTCCATTTCTTGAAATAACCATCTCACCGAATTCAGTTTTCAGTAAATCAATGGTTGCGGCCATCCTGTTTAAACCAGAACTATTCGACATCGATGTCATGTAAATTTGGAAACAAATATTCGCTGATCATCGCTCAGTATCGATCACGATTGACGGTAACACGTTGCGAATCGATACATTTGGATTTTCCTCGATACTGGCCTCTACAACAGCGATATTTTCCTCGGACCGTGCTCCTCTCATTCTGGTTGGTTGTCGGACATCGTGGAATGTCAAATGAGTTCGATTATGATCAAGAACACGACGAATAGCAAGCTCTGAAGGACGTTTTTTCGGTCCATAAATTGTACGAAGAGCTCTATAACAGAACACTGATTTTGATCAAAAATCTCAAAGATTTGAAGAGGTTGTTGTGGTGTATCATTCCTTACTGAATAAAATGACATTGACATTTGTCAAAAGTGACAACTGGTTTTAGAGATATCCCTTTCGGAAATCCGGACCTTTTAAAAAAACACCCTTTACTCAAAGTGTAAGAGCTGTAGTGCAAATAGGAAACAAGTCAAATCATATAAAGTATGCTATATATACTAAAATAATCTGAAACATATAAGAAATCAATTTAGCCAAATCCTAACACAAAAGTCTAAAGGAATGACGTTTGAAATCTTTCTTAAAAGAACATTCCCAAAAATGATTAAATTTGGAGCCCCATTTAAATATTAAGGGTATTCACTCTTGAAGTTGAGTTGAGTAGTTGAAAAAATGCACAAAAGCATATGTTGCTGTGTTGAAAATGACGCAAACAATGTATTTTGCAACACTTTTACAACAACTCAACAGCAAAAAAGTACAATCGATTCTTGGTTGACAAAAAAAAGTTGTGTTGGGAATGGTAACTCAAGCCTGTACATTTTGTTCTTGCAAAAGTCCTCAACCTTTCAGCTTCTCAACTCAACAGCAAGCGTGAATACCCCATTATTTTTTATAAAAAAAAGACATGGATACAATAAAAAAAAAAAAAAATTATTATTTTGAGTATTTTTGATTAAAATTTTCAAAGTAAGCAAGACCAGGTTTATCAAAAAAAAAAAAAATCCAATAATCTTAAAATACTACTACTAATGTTGACTAAAGAAAAAAAAATTATCAAATTTTTGACAAGACCAAAAATTCTTTGAATAAGATTAAAAGCTTAGATTAAAGATAAAAAATTCGTAAAATAAGACAAGAACCTAAATACGAAATTGCCAAAACATTTTCAAATTAAGATATAAAGTTTGCATAAGGAAAACAAATTCTTAAAATTATGGCTTTCAGCCATCTTAAATTTTATCCTTTTAAACCAAAACCAAAAATTCTTAAAATTCGAAAGAGACATCTCCGGAAAACGGATCCAAACATTTTATTCGGATTCGTTTTGTAACCGAATGTTTGGTACTCCCAATTTCTCCAAAACGATTATTTTATTCGGTATGAAACCGAATGTTTTGGTGCAACAGGTATTAAAACGAGTGGGCAAAATAGCTTTAAAAAAGCACGAATTTTATACTGAAATAATTTTTTAAACATTCTTTTATACACGAACACATGACTGATAGGTGCGACAGGGTTACCGCGTTACACAAAGATAATTTCCCTTCTAACAAAAATAGCTTAATCGTGTTTAATTTCAATAAATATTGTTGCTAAAGTAATATTTTTGTGTAATTTTATTTAAAAGCTAGAATAACAAAGTGCTAGTAATATTTTAATAAAAATAAATTGTAAACAAGATATAGTAATAAAAAGATGCAAAGTTGCGGCAACTACGTGAGCTGTTTTGTATCAAAGAAAAAAAATTTCACGCGAACACAACATGAGAATTTATCGGAAAAATAAGGAAATTATACGAATTTATCGTAAATAAAAAAAGGGAAATATCGACAAAAAAAAATTCGTTTTCCGGAGCAAGCAAAAACGAATCCGAACTGTTCTTTTTTGGTTTTTTCGTTTTCTGAAGCACGGCTGCATATTATTGTAATAAGAATTAATATTAATATAAGAGAGTTTTATAATCTTCTCGAAGTTTATGAATTCTTATTAGGTTTTTATGATTTTAAAATATGTGATCAGTAACCAACAAATTTATTTATTTATATATATATTTTTTTTGTTGATCGTTTATTAGTGTAATTCCATAAAAAGCATATACTTAACAAACAAAATAATTATTAACTTTAAAAATTTTTTTTTTCCAAATTTCGATTATTTACTTTTTTTTATCGATAACTGCATATTTTTATAGATCTTTATGTTTCTCGTAATCAAACAAAGGTATTCTTAATTTTTTTTAATAATAAAAATATAATTCAAAGAATTGTTTGATTTAAAAAATATTTCGATTTAAAGCAACATTTTTTTTACTTTTTTTTTATTTCAATTTTTTAATTTACTATTTAGTGTCTTACGGTGCTCCAAAATAAATATGGAAACAAAAAATAATAAATGACATTTTATGAGAAATTTCTTAAGTTGCACTGAATATAATGACTGAGTCTTAGGATAACTTTACAAAAAGCAAATATAAAAACTTTTCAATCAAAATTAAAAATAAATTTTTAAAAAATTTTTTTTTTTTTTTCATTGAACTTATTTTTTTTACCATTTTTATTTGATTGCGAAATATGAGTGCCTTTAACAAGTTTCTATTCTTTTATTTATTTAGCAATATTATTTCCACATCAAAGTAAACAAGTCATAAATAAAACATTTATGAGTATTTTATTCCAATCTTAAGTTACTTTAGCTTACATTTCGTAGTATTTATTTGATATATTTTTGTTTGCTTTACTACGATATTAAACCACAGATTGCTTTCAGCTCACAATATTTATTGCATTTAAATTGTGGCAAATGCTTTTCGGTTTGTGGTCTACTGCCAAATATACAAATAAATTTTTGGAAAACAATTTCATTGAGGCAACTTGAAACATACTTGAGTTGGCCGCAAAAACCAAAAATCGACAAGCCGTAACAAACTTAATCCAATATGCTCATTTAGAATACACCAAGGAATTGCATTAAATCAATATTTCAAGCTCAGTTGGTTGCCAATCCCTCAGTGTGTCTGTCAGTATGTCTGTTTGTGGGTTTGGCAGTTAACTGCCGTCTTAAGCCCCCCGCAGGCCCTACTACAGACACCCTAAGCTCAGTCTGTCAATCTGTCTGTACACTAAATTATAAACTTTCTTCCGGCGAAGGCGTAATTACGAGCACAGCCGAAATTAATGAACTCTCAAATGCAAGGCGGCACGACGCGTTTTGCGGGCACTGTTGCCTGCTGCGGCATAAATATTATCAGAAACAGTGGTGGAGAAAGGGGGGTTTAGTAAAAATAACGATACTACTGTGGAGCAATTCGGAAGTATAAATATAGGTAATTTCTTTTTGAAATCGAAATACAATATTGACTTCGAAGCAGGGCCGTAGAGAGAAAATCCGGGCCCGGGGGGAATGCCCCTTCCAACCACACTGTTCGTTGAAAATTAATTTACACGGAATTTCAATAAAAATTTGTTTTCTGTCAGTTGCGCTTATTTAATATTTTTATATAATATTTAATCATAGATTCGTAAAGCACAATATTTCCGATTTTCCAACCGATTTCATTCTTACATTTGGCAAATTTTGTATTAAGTTTTTATGTCTTTATTTAATAATTTTTTTTTACTTAAAATTTGAGCATAAGAAACTTAAAAATATTTCCGATTTTGCCAATCGATTTCATTCTTATATTTAACAAATTTTGCATCAAGTTTTTATGTCCTTATTTAATAATTTTTTTTACTGAAAATTTTAGCATGAGAAACTTAAAAATATTTTTTTTTTATTGCTATTTATTTAATTTAATTGCCGAAGCTAATTTGCAATTAATTTCTTCGATTTTAATAATTCAATATTAGCATCGTAAATTTTTTTTTGCTCAAAATTCCGATTATTTTTCGAGGTTTAGATAACAAAATATTAAGATACACTTTTCTTTGACAAAATATATTTCGAAAACTAACAAAGACATTTGAATAAATATTTTTTTTTTTTTTTCAATAAAAGATAAAATTTTGAATTATAATAAAAAAAAACATAAATTTTTTTTTCTACTATTTGATAAATTGAAGATATCCACTCTATAAAACATGAAATGTGCTTAGGGCAAGTTAATGGTGATTCTTCCATTTTATTTGATTTATTAAAAAGTATTAGTTTTTTTTTTAGTTGTAAATATTTTTTCTTAAAGGCCCATACGCAGCATGCAAAAATTCCGCACAAAATGTCCAAACTTCATATAAAAAAAATTCCCTTTTTTGGGAAAATGTCAAAACTTCATATTTAAAAAAAAATCCCTTTTTGTGATTTTTTTTATATGAAGTTTTGACATTTGCATGCTGCGTAAGTGCCTTAAGTTTCAAAATATTTTTTTTGTTTAATTTTTTGAAAAATTATATTATTTGCATTTGTTGATAACTAATTATTTCGTGTTTAGGATAACAAATTTTTCTATTATATGTAGTTTCTGGACTAATCATATAATAATTTTTGTTAGTATAATTGTAGTTAATTTTGTAAAATAATTTTTTAGATTTAATATCATTCATAACACCAGTGTGTAGCGATTAACCATATAATTTACATATTGGATTATAGCCTTATAGTATTAAGTAGGCTGATTGCCAATAAATATATATAAAAAAAAAAGTTTCTGGACTACTTACTTTACTTACTTTAATTACATAAAAATCATTATTTTAATAAAATCGAAATAATCTCAACTCCTTATCCAGAGCATAGGGGAAAACCGAGATCTCTCCATCTTAGACTGTTTTATTTCTAATTTCGCGCCAAATTGTCTGTGTATTGTTTGTATACTTCTCATCCATATTGTTCCGTGACGGCCAGGTTGACGAATACTTTGAGGTTTCCATTTGAATGCCATTTCTTTTATAACATCATAAAGGAATAGTAAAGAAAAATTTCTGTAAACTGGTATTGTACCAATTTTTTTAACATTTTTTTTTATACAAGCCATTTGTTTTCTATCCTCTAAGCTTACTTAAAAACTGACTACGCCACTGATGTACACCAAGTACATTTATAAGCATAAACCATACTTATAAAGACAGTGGCAAAGACAGCGGAGGGTAGGATATTGTTGGTAAGAAGTTTTGCAGTTCGATTTGATGAACGAGCAGCAAACTGAACCGTAAGACTTATACTTAATACATACCTACTTACACATAAAAATACATTCATATCTGTATATATAGAGAGAGTTTCCGTGAGTAAAAGTTTTTGGCACGTTTGCAATAATTTCAGCGAATTTCACAGTATTTCCACCGTCAGTCACGAAAGTTGCTCATTAAGAAAGTTATGTGCATGAATTTCCAGTTATGATTTAATATTAATAACTTGCAGCCAGCGGTGGGGTAAAGGGAAAGGGTTGAAGAGTGTAATATAAAGCTATACTACTACATACACTAGTCTACACTTATTTGGTTGCTGGTGCATTAATAAATTAATTTTTTTTATGTGGTAGTATGAGAAACAGTTTGAATAAATTTTAATTTAATTTAATTTTAAATAAATTTAAATTTAAATAAATTTTTAGAAATAATTTCCAGTTTAATGCATGACTTTTAAAAGTGCAATCATACAAAAATCTTATGCAAAACATTTTTTTATAAATTTTAAAAAATTATAAAAAACTCTAAAAAGAAATTATCATTGATTTGGATCTTCGATCGTAGGAAAATTCAAATTTTTTAAGGTGCCACATTTTTTTCCAAAAAATTTAACTTTTCTGCTAGACATTTTTTATTTTGTATATAAACAAATTTTACATTAAGTTTCCAGCTACTTAACTAATTTAAATTTAAAAAATAAATAGATATTTATTCCATATTGGATTCATAGTTGAATATGCTGGGGATTTTTTTTGGCATAAATAACTTTATTTTTATATATCTTTTTATATTTTTCTAGATAGAAAAAATTTGAAAAAATCTTTCAAATTTTTTATTATTTTTTTACCATTATTTATTATTATTATTGATTATCAAATATGCCAAGTTTCTGGACTCGATCTCTATTTTTCGAATCAATACCAAAAAACAGGAGCGGGAGTATGTAGCAAATACAAAAAAAAATTCAAAAATTGATTATTGATATTCTTCTACATAAAATCCTAGACTGCAGACCCGACAAAGGGACGTAAACTCGTACGAATAACATTATTTTTAATTCGGTGGCATTTTAATTTTAGAGGCTCGATTTATGAGTTTATAAAACTAAAGCAGAAATTATATGTTGAAGGGCAGCACTGATTTTGTATTAAAAGCACATTTTCAAAAATATAAAAAAAAAATCTAAAAACTTATGCATAAGCCACAAAAAAAATTTAACTTTTTTCAAACTGCCTTGAGGAACTGGACAGATGGTCCCAAAGATGGAATATTGCCCTCAATTGTTAGTCCAGTCTGATGACTGACTGATACTTAAAAGTGCCTTTATATATGGTGTTAGTAAATTTCTTTAATATACAAATTTCTATAAATATCCCAAGCATAACCGGCATAACTGTCTCATGCATCCCATTGTTCCTAAATAATAGGGTGCTCTTTTATAAGTCCATATTTATGCTTACATATCTGCTTATTAAGTAAGCTCTAAAGCTCTTTCCAATAACGCTAGTCTCCTACTGATGCATAAATTTATTTTTCTTCCTGTAGTTTTGTGTAACCCTTGCTACAAAGTAGCATATCATATTTCACACACATATAATATCACGCATACGTCACGTGTTCACCAATTAGTTGCAATGGCTTGACAGACACAAAAAAAACAAAACCAAACAAACGCAAACACAAACATATTGCAATCTATATACAATGATACTTAATGTCCGAATCATTACGATAATAAATTGCAAAAATAATGATAAAAATATGCACACACACGCACGCACCCATAGAAAGTATCATACACACACACATACGCGCAAACATTCTTATGCATGCCGCACACATTAAGCATAAAGGCCATAGACATTAGTGGGCATAATGAAAAGCATTGGGCTAAGTGCGCCACTACAAGCACAAAATGGCAGACACACGGACAGACATACACACACACACACACACACAGGCAGACAAAGTCGCTGCCGCAACAAAGAGACTAACAAAAACATGCACACATACACAATATCCCTCTAAACAGTGGCTTAGAGGGTTTTTTTGCAATGGGGCTGTCATAGCCATATTAAATTTAATTTAGATTTCGTCAAAAATTCTCTTTATCATATAAAACAACATTTTTATGCTTTTTAGAACCAAAAATAAAACGTTTTACGGAGGCCTAAAAATTCGTAAATAGTATTTCGGAAAAATTATTGAGTTTTTAGAAATTATTTTTTTGCATTTTTTATGGTTCTTTTTATAAATAAATATAAATAAATAAATAAATTTGGTTAAACTTTTTTTTGATTTGTATTTTTTTGAAAATTTTTGAATTTTTTTTAATATGCATTGCGGCAATGCACTACATTGTGTTCTTTGGAACATATTCATGTTTGCCAAATATTATTCTGCATAATTTTCTGACCACAAAAAGTTATATTTTAAAATTTAATCAAGTAGGGATAAATTTGTACTATTTTAATTTCGTAATATATTATTTCCTATCCTATTTCAGAATTTTTAACATATTTTAAAAAAAGATTTATTTGTCTTAAATCGTACGCTCATATATTTAAGTTTTTTAATTTTTCTTTTAATTTACAAAAATTATTCAGATGAAATCTTATTATTAAAATTTTCTATCAGATGGAATTTTTAATATTAATTTTTATATATATTGTTTATTCATCATCATATTTATACATCAGTTTATTTATACAATTTATAGAGATTAGCTTAAAAAAAAGCTTTACAACTAAGGTGTGAAAAATTGTGTTGTGTAAATTTTTGTTTATGTAAAATTGAATTTTGAAGGAAAAAATTTGAATAAAACCCTTAAAAAAAAAAAAGGTAAAAACTAAAACTAGTTGTGAACCTAAGATGGTGAGATGTCGATATTTTTTATATCGAATTTGGTTTTAGCCTGTCAGATTTTTTCATTAATCATGCATTTTTAATATTATAATTTTCAAATAATTTTCGTTTCAGAAAAATGTTTTTTTTTTTTTTTTTTTTTTTTTTTTTTTTGGTAATCAACCGATACATAAAAGGTTATGATCCAGTTTTGAGAAAATAAAATGAATCGCTACACAGAAAAATGTAAATAAACATTTGAAATTAATATTTGTCAGCTCAACAAATTATAACTCAAAAACCTTTCATATTATATTTTATCCCAAAGTAATTTTCCGGACGTGGCCTTCAAGTTGATTGACAAAAAAAAATTATGCAATAAAAAAAATCAAAACTGCATGCTTTTTAAAACGCATTCCAGATTATGATTTACCTTAAAAATTTTTTTATAAAAGCGAAGAGGGGTTCATTGATCCGCTAAGATCCCCGCCTCAATCTACGCCACTCAGCCCAACGAAGGCATTTGAACTGCTTTCACCCACAGAATTTTTATGTAGAAAATGTAAGAGACGGCACGCGCCTCACATGTGTACGTGTATGTGTTTGTAAGTGTGTTTGCGTGTGCATATATGGCAAACCAGCGACCACATAAAAATCCAAATAAAACTTGTATAAGTAAAAATAAAAATGGCGTCCAATGTTTGCATAGCCAGCATAGTACTAGCAGCCACAAGTTATGAAAGCTTTGTCCTGTCTCTGGCCCAATGCACGTACCCTATACTCTGCCCGCTTGTTGACACCCGAAACTAATACCCAAAACAGCTGTTCCAACAGCTGTGCTGTAACACTCGACTCTGTTTTGGGTAATCTTGAAGCATGCTTGAAAATTTCCCAAAATAAAACCCAAAACAGGATGCTGTGCGCATGCTATACGTACAATGCGCTCTTTTGCGCTCTCTCTCACAGAATTTTATAGCAGCTGTGAGCTTTTTTATCTGTGCAGCCTCCAAGAGCTCAGCATCCCGAGCACTCTCTGCTGTAATGCCGCTTCAGCTTCAGTAGCGGAGCAACTTTCAAGCGTTACGGTTGGTCACGACGGATGTGAGTTTTGTGAAATTTACGTTACGTTTACTTGATAAACAACAGCGCGCAAAAACAAACGATTTTAATTATATTTGGCCAAAACTAAGTTGGCTTGCTTAAAACTTGACGTGAGTTTACACTTGAGTGAGCCGCTCTGCTAAGCTAAGCTAAACTAGTGAAGTTCTGTGAAAGTTTAAATATTCCAAAATTGGCTGGCAATATTAGCTGAATGTGAAAGTGCCTAGGGGTCGGCACAAACTGGCAAGTTCAAGTTAAAAATAAACTTTCTTTGGGCCACAAGAAATGCAAAACTAAATGCAAATTAAAAATATGATAATTAATGTTTCTCAAGAAAACGCGTAAAAATGGAATTTATTATATGAAAACTTTAAATGAATGTTTTTGTTAAACTTAAAAACTGGCTGGGAAATTGTCCAAAAATTATGCTCCGGCTTTTTAGGAATTTTAGTACCAATTTCGTCCTTAATGACTGTATAAGCTGTTTGATTTTATGGAAAAAATTCGGAACTCGCAAAATGGTTTTAAACTAAAAAAAAGTGGCTTAGAAATATAAAGCAGATAGTTATTGAAGCTTCTACCAAATTCTCATTTTGATTTCGACTGAAATGACTATAGAAACTGCTTAGAAATTCAAAGCAGATAGATATTAAGGAGTTTCGCATATGTTATACAGATTCCGACCGAACTAAATCGAAATCGGGAACGGATTTATTTGTTGTTTAAAAAATATGAATTTCTCAAGCTAGTACTATTTCGCGAAATAATCAAATTTTAGCAAATATGTTTTTGAGAAATTATAAAGCAGGAACTATGGTATAACAAGGAACTTTATTGTGAAATCAAGAAAATAAAATCTTAATCTATATTACGAAGGCGATTAAAACTTTTAGCAAAACAAATATCTTAAAAGCGCGTTTAAAAAATATATTTCATATGCGCTGGAGAGTTTTTAAATTCGAAGAATTTCTGAATTAAATAATCATATCCTAATACTTCTATATAAGCACTAATACTAGGTTTGCTAGTTTAAAAAACATATAAAAAAAGTAATAAAGTTATAGTCTACACTGCTTGTCTCTATATTTTCAACAGAGAGCACACTTTTGGGATTTTTAAAATTCTTTAAAAATTGCCTGAGGCACACTGCAGATGTGCCAAAAGTAAATATCCCTGATGTGGAATGGAATCCAGGCGATTCCGTCGCCTTAGCCCATTCGAGTAGCTATGTTAGGTCAGGGACCACGTCAGCAAGCGAAATTCAAAAGTTTTTAGTTAGTACATTTTACGTATTGCTAGGTAACCCTGGCTAGACTGTTTTCAAAGCCTACTTAGTAAGTCAATGTCCTACTCAAACGATTTGATTTAACTCACAAAAATTATTTGCAAAAAAAATCAATAATAAAACAAAGAAACTACAAACGCCAGAAGGAAAATGTTAAAAGAATTTTGTTTCTATAGATATAATAAAGTCAGCTAGTTTGTTATTAAATTAAAACTTAGAAAAACTTCTAGTTAAATATTTAATAAAGACAATATACACTGTAAGAGACAAACTTTAGAGCTAGCAGCTTTTTTTATACTTCCTTTTAAAAATTAAATGCATCAAAATAAAAGAAATTCCTCTTTTTATGACTTCAAAGTAGCTGCTACTTAAACTAAATTAAAATTCTTTATTAAATTAATTAAATTGAAGTGGGATAAATGATTTATAAGGTTAGTTGTGTGCTGTGCTACTTTATTGCTTGTTCCCTTTTTTTTTGTTCAAAGTTAAATGAAATTTTTTCCTTAATGGCGTCTCAGGAGTGTAAGTTGGCTTGGAAGCTAACTTGAAAACATGAGTAAGTCAAGCAGTTTCAGTTTTGATTGCTTGGTAGAATAAGGCACCTGATTAAAAGTTTTAATCATGTTAAACTAAAATTTTTGCCCGTCTTATGGCTTTTTTAAAATGGTGTAACTATTGATTTGTACTTATAGGGTGGGTCATCTGTTAATTTTGTTGTTAAACAATTCGGAACATACCCGTCTAAAGTGAACTTCTTCGACATGTCAAGTTCAAAACTACTCAATTTTAGTCATGGATAGTTTAACAACCAAACAGTGCGTAAAAGTGGTTAGGCGTACTATGAAAATTGTCGTTCTGTGACAAAACATTATTGAGGCCAGTGTCGGCGAGTCGTCCGGAACATCGACGCACCAAGATTCAAATGACGCAACAACTAAAGCCAATAGATGGAAGAACAGCCAGATGAGTTTTCGTCAAAAAAAAAGTCATCGAAAATTACGATGTTCGCATACGGGCATGTAGAGCCAGCCGCGGCGGTCATTTGGGCGATATTATTTTTCATACATAAATGAGTAGCTTCAAACTTGCATTTGGTTTATACATTTGGCCAATTTTGTTAGAAAGTAGACGAATTAAATGCAATAAACAAACCAACCGACAGATGGCTCACCCTATAGCACTTCACAGCTTGTTAAAGCATTCAAGTCATAGATAACACTAGTTTACAAATTTTAAAAAATTGTGGTATCCTGAACATGTTTTAGTCATTTCCGTAGTAAAGTGGCATGCTAAATTCGAATATGAAGTCCAAACAGATTTCGAGATATTTCGAAAAAAAACATTTTTCGAAATTAAAAAAAAAGTGTCCTTACTTAAAAGCAAATATCTCTGGTTCCACCAAGTTGATTTTGAAAATTTTTCCGAGACAGATTTTTCTATAATTGAATATAGCTTCTAGGACTGAAAATCATAATTTGAGAATGTTAGAAAGCTCTCAAAGAGAATTTTGTGCTCAATATTTAGTCTTGCTGAAATTATTGCTTTATTCTTAATTTAAAGAAACTAAGGAAGGAAAAATTCGTATTAATTCTAGACTAAAAAAATCTTCTTTGGAGCAATCGCAAATTGAAATAAAGGTAGGCTCTTTTTTCTAAGTGTATCAAGTAACTGGGAGTTAACACACACAATCCTATCCTATGGGTCTTCGACGAGTTTAGCAAACTTATGCATTAAATTATTTGACAGCTAATATAAAAAAAATTACTTAAGCACATAGGCTATACAAATTCATTTAGTGCCAGTAGTACAAACAGATCCAGATATCCATGTTAGATCAGATGCATCATAATATAAAATACACAAAATAGTTTTTAACTTGGTTTAGTACACTACACCCAATATGCCGCCCACTTGTTTACAACCGCCTGTTATAGTTTCCTGCTTTATAAAAAACACCAAATTGCGTAGAACAAAAATTTGTTTGCCAAAACAAATTCAATTTTAAAGCTCTCCATTTAATCGAAGGCACACTCAATATTTTGGTTTTTTTTACCAACAAATATTTGCATATTCACAAAAATTCTATGCTCAAATAAATTCGTATCTTTCATAAAAAAAAAAATGAATTTCCAACAAAATCAACAAACACCCAATGTCAGCTAGTAAAAATTTCATTTATTCCAAACAGCAAAGCCACAGTGAAAAATCAAATTTAAAAAGTGCACAAACATCGTTTAAAAAAATAAAAAGCATTCTTGGCTGATAAAAACGCAAAAAAAAGTGTCCAAAACAAATAACTTAAAATTAAATCGACAGGCTACAACAAGAACAACAACAACTACAATACAAGAAGCTCCACAAAAGCGGCAACGACTAAGGATAGTTGGGATCACACAGCCAACAAAAGCGAGGACTATACGTACGTGCTTTTGAATACTTTTCTTTTTTTCTTCTACATTTTTTAAACTACATTAAATACCATTTACAACAAGCTTTTGCAAGCATAACAACAACAATGTGTTGGGCAAACCCGACTATTGTATACTCTGCACGACCGACAACTCACTACAACTTTTATACCACAAAATTCTCAGACGATTTTGTTGCTACTTCAAAATTACTTGAGAATCCATTTACTAACCTTGCACTGAGAAAAAAAAAGTGGGAAGAAAAGAGTTTCTTTATTTTAAAAATCAGAAAAAAAAGGCAGAAATTCTTAATTTTTAATAATTATATTTCGTGCTCTTTGTCCAAATGCTGGGATTGAGAGTATTGTATTTTTAGGAAAATAAAGGACAAAAAATTCGTATAAATTATAGAGTGAAAAAATGTGATTTTTAGCAAATTCGAACTTAAAGGCCCATACGCAGTTCGAAAAATTTCGAACGGAATGACAAAACTTTACATAAAAAAAAAAATTGGGATTTATTTGAAGTTTTGTCATTCAGTATTTCTACGTTGAAAGATTTTTGTGTAAATCGTAAAGACTTCGGGTACAGAGGTGTGATTCCGTCAAAGTACTATAATATATTTTTTTATCCGAATTAATCTATATATCTATTTTGGTGACTGCAGCTCTTTTACAAGCTGAGTTACAACAAGAAAGTGAAGCTTCTAGATTAACTGGTTTGATTTAAATTTGTAGATTTTTTCATATAAACGTAGATACCGATGGTAATTTGAACATACTAAATAATGATAGAATTTTTCAACGAATTTTAAGTCGATTCTCAACGATTTTGATAAATTGAACAATTTTAACATTCAAGATGGGTAATAATAAAAAATTTCTAACTAAATTCGAACCTAGATTTTCGAAAAACATTTGCGTAATTCACGGAATTCGGTTGGCACTTAGAGGAGTTCATAAATGCGATTGCAAAAATTTTCATGCTCCTAGCTCGCTTGTTTCTGGAGAAACATAATAATGATACAATATTTCCTGTCGAAATTTCAATCGATTCTTGAAAAACTTCGGCGTAGTCCAACACATTTTCCTGGTGAGTTCAGATAATTCCGACGCCTTTCAAGAGATTTTACTAAGTTAATAAATGGATTTTAATAAAAAAAAGGGCTACATAAATTACAAAATTTAATCTCAAAAAATATCAGCGTTATTCGTCAATTTCTCTTGGGAATAAATGAAGTTCAGTAGCTTAAAAATTCCATGTTCCTAGCTCGTTTAGTTCTTGGGAAGCAGGTGCTCGGGAGGGCAGAAAGGCGGATATGTCAAATCGTAATTTTTTGCTAGTGCTGATCATTAAGCGCTTTCAAAAAGTAAATAAAAAAAACTAGGGTGCGGTCAAGGAAGCTCCGGCAGAAACAAAGTTCACCCCTTTTCAAGTTTCAATTAATATTTTACAAAAAATATTTATTATAAATAATTAGCAATTGTATAGGTACAGGCACTGGCGGATCCACGGGGAGGGTTTTCGGGCCCGGAACCCCCAAAAGTTGGAAAAAAGGTTAAAATCCTTTTGCGAGCTCTGATATATATACACTTCGAAGTAAAAAAAACCCCCTCCCCCCAAGACCAAATCCTAGATACGCACCTGGGTACAGGGTATAATTCATACTCAAAAAATAAATAAAGAATAATAATTTGTGTCTACTGAGAACCGATGCCGAGGCTAGAGCCTTATTTTTAAGACCCAATTTTCTACCAACTCAGCTTTTCACAATTCTTTCTACTAGAAAGTTTCTAGTCTACTCACCCAGCATACCTAACTTCGTTACGTGACGATTTTTCTTCCATAACACTCTACCCACAAGCTAAGGAACTGTGTTCCAAAAACTTTTCACTTCCTTTTAACTTTTATCATATTTTTTGGCCGTAGTTCACGTCTTACACAAAATCGTTATCCCCAAAATATTTTTTTATCTCGGTTTCAGAATTATCTTGTAATTAAAAAACATCCGTTTCCTCACCAAGTAAAATACCAATAAAAATTTACTTACATTTTTTAATTATCGTCGCCCAAAACTTGATAAAACCATGTTCTGGAAATTTCTTTTTTGTGATCGAGGCTTAATGGATTGTGGCTTCGGTTTTTTGGAACTAGATATCGTCCAGAACAAAATTTTTATATGCTGGCCAAGATGAGGCGACAAACATAAAATTATAGCGATCAGGATTGACTTTAGCGGTGGCTTTCTGATCGTTTTGAAAAAATATGTAATAATTTCCCTATCGCAATTTCGCTTGCGAACAGAAATTTGTTCTAATGTACTTGAAAAAAGTTCGTAATATGAAAATTTTTTTTTTTTTAGTTGGTTGTAGGGAAGGGAATTTTTGTTTTTGTTAATTTTTTTAACCCTATTTACAGTAGTTTTACTTTTTTATATCTCGTTATTCCGAAAAAGGATCCTCCGCCTCATCTCGCACTAAATTAATAGACTTCGCGCTTACATCAACCACTGGGCAATAATTTTACTGTACAACATAGTCTTCGATTGACGCCCTTTCACTCTCCATTACCAAAAATTCAGATCAAGCTGACCAAAGTTTCATTTGTAATATTAGTTATAACGATAATGACTCTATATTGCAAACGTATACTTGATAAAATGTATTTGCCCCTTTTTGGTGTTTAATAGTCCAAACTAAATATTTTGTATTAACCTAATATATCCCTTAGCCTTCCGGGTGCAGGGTATCAAAACTAGAGACGTAGAACGCCTACGCCAAAGGGGCTCTTATGCTTAGTCATTGGGTGCCATCCATTGGTGGCAATGCCAGCAAAAGACTAGGATGAGCATTAGGTGCAACTTGGGGACTTGTGGGGTTGAGTATAAAGCGTTTCAAGTGGCGCACAAGTACTTCGATTTCAGTTAAATGACAGGGTTGGGTATAACCCCCTTTGTGTGTGTGTGTGTGTGTGCGTTTGTTTGTTTGTGCTTGTCACTGTTTGTGTGAGCTCATCTGTATGTGACTTGGTTTATGTTGTCGCACGGCAGCGCCAGCATCCTTAAGCGCTTCACTTTACATAGCGAAAACTAGAAGATTGTAGAGATTAAACCAGCCCCTTCTCAACCCCAACCCTTGCCTCTAACACCGCCCGGCGCTGACAGTGTCACCAGCAGCTATGAAACTGGCGCCAATATCATGAGGGTTGCCAAGGCGTCGTCTGTGGCAGCAACTGTGATTTGTATGCGTATGCCGCCGCGTCCGCCATAGCGTCATTGCCACCAGCTTGGCTTGCTAATGTTGGCTTGGGGTGTTTGTGACAAGACGCCTAAGCTGAGCCGCAACATCAACACCCCCTTCCCGCCTGCACTGGCTTACTTTTCCAGCATACGTTTTACACTAAAAACGTAGATACTTTTTTTTTTGTTTGGCCTGCTGTTTTCATGAGCGCCAAACAACGTTGGCGGCATAAAAATAAAGATAAATGCGAGTTCTTTTTAGAAGCATACTTTATGCTGGCGCCACACAGTGGTTCACTTGAATTTGTTATGAGACCGTGAAGATGTTAATCAGCGAGACAGACTTATTACAGTGGGTGTGGTTGGCATTACTCTCCAGATGAGCTGTGTAAAGTATGACTTGTCATAAATTTTGATATTTTGAGTGCTGACATAAATCTGATAAAAATGGAAATTGAGCAGCAAACTGACCTACCGTAAATGTTATTGTTGCAATGGATATGATGGGATAATCTGTACTTGCATCTAAAATTGTGCAAGTTTTGAATTGATTACCTGAACTAAGCAAAGTACATCTGCTGTGAAGTATTCCTTATAAAAGTGTGTTTAAAAACAGAAACTTAAACGTAAAAAAAAAATTTAAACCTGGATTTGAAATCACTCAGTCCATACCAGCTGTTATACTTAATGTCACGCAATTTTATAAAAAAGTTATTAAGCTATTTGGTGACGGGAAGAGGGGGAGGGAAACCTTGACGCAGAACTATAAAAAAAAGCCGACAACAAAGTCTACAAACTTTAAAAATTCGAGCCAGCATTAATAGAATCCCTTGCGTTACTATTGTGCCATCTATGAACGTATAAATAGCCTTCATTTTGGTGTAAGTCAAAGACTTTTTCTTTAACCCAAAAAATTGGAGCTTTAAATAAAAAATTGAAACATGAAAACTTTTTTAAAATTAATTTTTCTTCCTTAAAATTTACAACGTATATTCTCCTGAATTCCTAATGAGATGTTATTTTATTTTATTGGATTCTGCTTGATCTAAATAAACAGCTTTATTTCAATCAAATCCCTTTTGACACAGAGCCCAGAGAAAAGTTTTTACAAACCTTACTTGTCAACCTATGCTGATGCTATGCCATTGAATGAGATTCTACATAAGTCTGCCGATTGTGCTATAAGGGAGTTATCCAAAACTGTTTTTTTTTTCAAAAAAAGTATTTTGTGTCACAGAACCTCCAAAAAAATTTTTGCATAATGATCTGAGATTGTTCATCCTCAACAAAAACCTTGGAAGAATCTTGAAATGAAATAAAATTTTTGATTAATTTTTATTTAGTCCGCCATTTTGGCAGTAGTTTTCAAAATATATAATATGTTTGCATATTCGTGTTTGTGGCTCTCAAATATATATCTTTCATATATTACCCTAATAAAAAAATTAAATTTTAAATTAAGATTTTCTGCATTCTTGATTTTAATTGTTAAAATTAAACCAAAAAATATTGAAGTAAGATTGAGTATTGAGTTAAGAAAACTATGATCACACTTAAAAACTCTTATAGCAAGACCAAAATTTTTTAATTATATAAATAAAATAAAGTAAAAAAGATGGTATTTTAAAATTTAAAAATAAATACAAGACAAAATATTAAAACGCAACCAAAAATTCTTATAGCAAGACCAAAAATTTTTAAAATATTTTTATAAATTAAATCTAGTAAAAAAAATATTATTGTAAAACTTAATACAAGACAAAATATTAAATGAAAAATATTTAAATAAGACTGAGTATTGAGTTCAGAAAAAATATAATCAAAGTTAAAACGCAGCCAAAATTCTTATTGCAAGACCAAACATTTTTAAAATAATTTTATAAATTAAATTTATTATTTATAATTTATTAATTAAAAAAAATGTTATTTTAAAATTTAAAAATTAAGATACAAGACAGAATATTAAATCAAAAATATTTAAATAAGATTGAGTATTGAGTTAAGAAAAAATATAATCAAAGTTAAGACTCAGCCAAAAAATCTTATAGCAAGACTAACATTTTTTTAAATAATTAATAATTAAATAAAATAAGGAAAATAATATAATTATAAAATTTAAAACTTAATACAAGACAAAATATTAAATCAAACATTCTTAAGCTTAGATTAAAATTAAAGTCTTCAATTAAGAACAAAAAGTTTGAAAACTTCGATTATAAAAAATTATGTAAATTGGGATCAGGATTAAAAATTCTTAAAAATAAGAAAAAATTGGAGAATATGATTTTTGAATATTTTTTAGTCTTCTTTTAATTTATTTTTTATAATTAATTAAGGACAAAAAATTTGAAAATTTTGATTATGAAGAATTATGAATATCTTCTTTTAGATACTTATATTATTTTTCAGGATTAAAATTTAAAAATTAAAAAAGAATTTGAAAATAGGATTTTTCAGTCTTATTTTAATTATTTTTTACAATGGAGATTCGATATATATCGATATAATATTTTTTATTTAAACAGTTTTTTGAATAGTGTTTAAAAATAAAAATAATAAAGTTTTTTGATAATTAAATACAAGTTTTTCAACAATAAAACTCAAATTACTACTGATAGAGCACCTTCAAGCTTAAACAAATAGTCCGAAACCACTGTGCGACACACCTTGTGGCAGTGCCAAGCGCTATCGACTACCATTCACAGCAGCCAAGAACAACAACTTGCGGCGAGCTTTGGCACGGCGTTTGTCCTGAGGAGCGTCTCGCCCTGCGTCTCGCCATTTGGGTTTATGTGAGTTTTTGTGTATCCCTGCCCTAGCTGTGGTTGCGAGTTTTAGATTTTTAACAAGTTTTTTGCGTTAGCCCCCAAAAATCCAACCGCACAAGCTTCCCGCATATACCTCAATATGTACTATGTATAAAAGTTGCTTTGCATATATACTTGTGTTTATCTGCAATGGCGGTACATCACACATAGTCTTACATTTTATCGCTGTATGAGTGCGTTGGTATGTTTTTCTCTCTCCATCTCTCTTCGCTCTCTGTGTGTGTTAATATTAGCGCTTGTTTATTGCTACGTGTGTGTGTGTGTGTCTTTGAGAGTGCGCTACGCTTCGTCGCATTTTAAATTAAGCTTCATTTTTATTTCTATTTACTTTTGCTGGTTTTTTTTTGCTGCTTTACTGCAACTGTTTGCACATAAAAAAAAGAAAGAAACAAAACTTTGTTTTACATCCCGTCACAGTGCCAGATTTCTGCGCCACCCAGCCCTGCTAATTTTCCACGCTTTTATTTGTTTTTCATTTTCACTTTTATTATTCTACTTTCTACAATATTTGTTGTTGTTATTTCTGAAAATGTTGTTGTTATTGTTGGCTTTGCTTAATATTTGGAAGGCGTCAAGTAAAATGTTTGATTTATATTTTTTATGTGACATTGAATGTGTTTTGTTACTAGGAAAATTTCTCCACTGCCATTTTGAGAGTTGGTTTTTGTTTTTGTTATCATTATTCTCATATGTTTATTTTCAAGTAAGCTGCAATAAATTGAAAATTTGGTGGAGTGAGTGGAGTATGACGAAATTGGTTCTTGTTTTTGTAGGCATTAGCGCGACTGATTTATGCAATAACATTGGCATAAATTCCATAAAATGCCAACGCCTGGAAAATATTTTAGTAGCTAATAAAGTTAAAAGGAATGTACATTTGAGGGAATTACATAATTCCGCAAAAATGCTTTACTAAATAAAGCTGACAGACAAAGAGTCTTAAAATTCCAATATGACTTTGGTATATATGACAGCGCATGGTTTACTTAAGATACAAAAAATGTTCTTCTAAAAAACATTCAAAAGAAATTAACTTTTGTACGGTAAGCAGAGGGTCTATAGTATTTCAATCACACAATTGAAGGCGAATTAAAATAAGATTTTTAAATATGTTGTCTCTTAAAAAAGTATAAGTTAAAAAAAAAATCGTGCAGATTCAAACAAGAGTTTTACATTTTCTTTAAAACCCGTTTTAAAACCTAAGAGTTTCGGAACTGTTTACTTTTTTTTTTGTATGTTGTTTGCAAACTATCAAGGATATAAATATGAGGTCACTTCATTTGATAGAATTGGCCCAAAAAAAAAAAAAAAAAGTTTCGTGATTTGGAAACGAGGCGTATGCTTAACTATCTCAGTTCTGAATCCCTGCATCGTCAAACACATTTTACCTGAGCCTGACGCCATGAGCGCCTTTTACTCAGTACTCAGTAAGTAAGTCAGTAAGTCTAAGATTCTGTAAAAATAATTTTTTTAGATAGATCTTGAACAAAAGCTGATGTGGAATAGTTACAGTAAACTGCTGTCAGAGTGAGGCTGAGCTTAAATGCCTAGAGCACTTGTCCACTGCATCGATAACACTAGTTTCCACGAAAAATGAACCTTCTTAAAAAAGTGTTTTTTAAAACCAAAAATTTTTAATTTTGAAAAATGGTCAAAAATTACACTTTTTTTCTACTTTGGTTGCTTGTAACTTCGATACAAAATTTTGTTCACGAGATATAAGAAATAACTGAAAAAAGTGCCCAAAAACATGTTTTTCGAAAATATCTCGAAATCGGTGCTTAAGAAAAAAAAAAAAGGTTGCCATTTTGGTGTTTCTCGACCCCAAGTTGCCCTAAGAACTCTTTTTTAGGAAGGTTCACTCGAAGACCCTTAAATTTGTAAACTAGTGTGATAGTCACTAATCACCTGAATCAAATTCAATTGAATAGTGACAGAAATCCATTTTAGGGTCTTTAGACCGACGGAGAAAGGGCCTAGAAAAAGCTCAGCTTTCTAACCAATAGAGACCAGAATCGATCAATCCCTGGATTCTACGAACATACCGACAAAATATTCTTCTAGGAGCCGGCTTAAGGTTTTTTCTGTTCTTAGAAGATACTTAAACTGGCTTTCACTCGCTTCACAGCTTCTACCTTAGTGATAGGTTTGACGCCATTCTCTTCAATGACCCATTCCAGCTACGGCGAGTTCAATCTATTGTAATGTGGGTTAGACAATCCAAAAAATTCTGTAGATCGTTATACCAGCACGCCATCAACTCCTTCCCAATAAATATTTAAGCAAAGGAGATACATGTTTTTTTCAAGGAATCTTCTATAATGTTACCAATTTCGCTTGATTTCTTGCAGTCAAAAAAAGAACTCCTTCTCCAGCCTTTATTTAAAATGCATTGAAGAATTAAACGCCGAACAGCTCAAAGTTGCCTTTTGTGCACTATTTTGTGAAATAAGAATTTATTTTCTGGAGTATAAATATCTCTATACCTTGGTTTTGAATTTTTCTTTTGAAACCTACTTTACTTAAACAATGTAGCTGAATGTTGCGAGACTGTACTTGAGTTATTCCTTTTTAAAACTTGGAGTACTCTAAGGCAATTTTTGAGCGTTTTAAACAAAATTACGTATACGCAATGTATCGTTATATGGAGGATTTCGGTATGCTGGGCTAGGTCTCGGTCAAAAATATTGCACAAATGTTATGCATCATTATCAATTATTATCGATTCAATCAAGTTTTATCAACTTATGATCATTACAAGCATATCTCGTCATTATTGCAAAAATTTGGCCGTTTAGCTCAGTCTACTCTGGACTCAGTCCAGCCCAGTCCGCTCAGGTGGAAAATTCAGTCTAAATCAGAATAAGTAGGTACGATAGATACTACCTTAATAAACTTATTCAGTTCATATTAAATAACCTTAAACGTAGCTCAAAACTTCTTTACAAGTATATATGATTTCATACCAATCGATTGCGCATAACTTCTGGCCCGAATAGCAAATAGCAAAGTTACTCATAAACTTTCATACTTTTTTTTTCTATCCATATGAAATATCCAAGAAGTTTGCCATTTGCCAAGCACACACAGCAAAATATTTGCTCAAGTTTTTCAATTGAATTTTGTTTGCTTTGGTAAGAAAGTTATTGGTCTTAAATGCTTTAAAATCTACCATGAAATATAAGCGGATTTCTTTTGCTTTTTTTTCTTGTATTTATTTTGCGCTTAACTTGTTTTTGACGAAAAAGGAAGAGCGCAGAAAAAATCTTAAGAAATACGAAAATAATGAAAATAAAAACTGCTTTTGCTATTAACTGATTGCCTTTGGGTTTTGAATTTTGAAGATGAACCCGTGTCTCATATCTTGCTTTTGTATGACGCACACACAGAACATATTTTGCAACTAAGCCCAAATATTTCCCATTTAATTTAGATTGTCATCAATCATAAAGTTTTACATGAAACCCAGAAACATATAAATCTAGATAAAAATAATATATGTATCTATGTTTTAGGTTAAAACCTTATGAACAGACTGCAGTCTAACCGCAAAACCTTTTAATTAATTTGACTGTAACAACAATGCAATTAAATTTTGCCAATATGCCACAGCTGCAACGCTAGAGTGAGCACGATAGACTGCCAGAAAGAGATAGCTAGACAAAGGGTGATTTATGGCATTTGAGGAACTCAAATTGCATTGCAACAGCTGCTCAGCTGGCAACCCTATTAAATATAAGCCATCTATTTTGGTATAAGTTCTGGCCAAAATCAACTCAGCTAAATACAATGCGGGCCAGAAGGCAGGCAGCAGCTCAGCTTGAAGCCAAACAAACTCGAAGATACAGTAGTCTATCGCAATGAAAATCTCTGAGAAACATTTTCTACGAAATAACAGATGAACTAGATGAGTTGTGTGTTATCTTTAGCTGCAATCCTAGTAGACCTAGATACAAGAACAGTGAGCACTCTTAATAAAGAAAACTTATGATAGTTTAAAATCTATTAGATTGCCTACAATTTTGTACGACTTTGAAACCTGTGTATTTAATATAAACTAAATGATGTTGAATAAGAAGCAACAAGCTATCCCTAGTCTTAAGAGAGATTTTAGTTAATGCGATTTTTATTCAATTACATCAAAGCTCCACAAAAAAAGTCGAAAGAAACGCATTTATGGATCGCCTAAGCCGAGCCAGTGTTTCGATTAGTTTCATGACGTCAGTGTTATTGATTTTGAGATTCCAAATATTTGCCAGAAAGCTTCTGAAAGTAAAATTTTCAAAATACAAAATTTTAAGAAATTTCTTTATACAATTTATTTTTTTACATAAACTTACATTAAATAATGAAAGAAAAAAAGATTTATTTAGTGCAAAAATGTGTTTTAATCTCTACGGCAAAATAATTTGTCCATAATGTATTTTTTAGTTTTTTCAAGTTATGTCGAAAACCAGATGTAATTTAGTTAAACGAACCATATCTTCAAATTTGAAAACCGTGCCAAGAATTTTGAATAGAAAATATTTAAATAAAATAAAAAAATTCTTCGCGGATTCAATTGAAATTTTCATAAGTAATAAAAACAAAGTTTCTAAATGGAGTAATTATGTCTAAATTTGTCAGGTGTGTACCAGAAAATTCTCGACGGGTTTTCTCAGCTAGAAACATCTTAGAAAATCCTTCATTAAAAAGATTTAATCCTTCTCAACGCTCTTAAATATATTGCTGCCACACAAAATCATCAAATTCTGTTGAAATTGGTATCCACTGTCAAACTCTTGTTGAATAAAAATTCGTTTAAAAGAAAATTCTAAATGCTCGCAGAAGGTTTGCAAATGAGTACAAGTAAATTAGATTTTTTTGCAAAAAATTGTTAATATAGTTTGGTTTTTGAAAATCCAGAGGTCGTGTACCCCAATAAAACTAAATCTTCTTTCTGTGTATATCAAACACTATTTAAAGTAGTATAGTGGCAGTGTGTTATCCTAAAACTTAAGATCTATGTTGATTGTGTTACTATTCCTAGGGCTCTGAGCCTCCAGCAAATATTCTTAGTTTTTAAGAATATTCCTCCACTCTAACAAAAGTTAGCCAAAAATTGAAAAAAAAAATATTCCAAATTTATTAAATTAAAGAAAATAAAAATTGTTATGTTTTGGTCAGATTTCCAAGAGCATCTTCTTTTTTTTCAAACGTAATTTGTTTTTTCAATTTTAATCACTTAATCTGAAGCATTGCGAAATACTCGTGAAAATGTAATGTTCTTGAAATAAAGAGTTCAGGCTTAATTAAAAAACCTTTTCCACCATCTTCTTTTTAAAATTTATTATCATTGTATTAGACTATCATCCCAGAGGCTGTGGGTTCGAATCCCACGTAAAACATGGTCCTGCACTTTCTACGTATTTTTCCGGTTTTTTATATATCCTTATTACTTACTCCCATTATCGGTATCACAACGGGCCTATACTTGGCCTAAGTGAGTTGCGACGCTAAGTCCCAACTGCCGCCCTAACCTACCTACCTATCATTGCATTAGCAAGATACAAAGGAAAAGTTTCAATATTTAAAATTCATAATTTTTTTTAAATTAAATTAATTAAGAAAATGTTGTTACCAAAACATTTTTAAATGGAAATTTGAGTAACGTAACGCCATAAAAAAAAGGACAAAAGCTTTTTAATTAAATAACTTTCAAAATTAAAATACGTTATTTCAATGCACATTAATAAATAAATCTATTATATTATTAATTAATTAATTAATCAATTATAATGATTTAATTTCACAGTAGAAAAGGTAACTAATTTAGCCTGAACTCTGTATTTAAAAATCATACTCCACATGTATTCATAATGTGTAAGATTTACTGAACAAAATTGAAATTGAATTGAAAAAGTTTTTTTTACAAAATGGTTTGTCCAATTCTCAAAAATTTGCGATATTGCAATTCAAATCAAACCCCGTTTCTATTTTTTGTAACGTCACGCCAATCGTTTTCTATACATTTTGTAATCAATACTACCAATTGTTGTTATATTTTTAGCTAAATATAGTGGTGGTTGATTGCTATATTAAATTTTTTGTATTTGTGTATTTATTGTATATATGGTAAGAATGTAACGTTACGCCAAAAATTATATTTTTATATTTTAGTTATATTTTTAGCTAAATATAGTGGTGGTTGATTGCTATATTAAATTTTTTGTATTTGTGTATTTATGGTATATATGGTAAGAATGTAACGTTACGCCAAAAATTAAAATGTCCATGTATGAAAAATGAATGTTAAATAGACGCGACCATACTGATACAAATATTATAAAGCAAATATGCGCTTTCGCATATTAATTCCTAAAAATTTAATTTTTCATATGCTCCACAGTCTTAACAAGTTCTTTAGACAAGCTGTCCTGCTTTGCGAGTTCCTACTGTAATATTGTGTACTCAGTTGAAGCGCATTAGTTCAGCTTGCTTCAACATTTAAAGCTGCATAGTTTTAGGCGCTGCTTGCAGTATCTGTTTACATCTCTATGTCCTTGTGGCATGTTGGAATAAGGCTGCAGATAAACGAAGAACGTTGTAGGGAGTTCTGCCACGCCCCACACACAAACCAAGAGTCCTGCTGAGTCCGTTTCATGTGGCGCGAACAAGCGTGCCAAACTACGCATTGTGTCCAGATAAGAACGCCATGAATGAATGAACGAATGACTGAATGAATGAGTGAATGAATGAATGAATGAATGTTGGCTAGTTTGCTTGGTTTGCTGCCTGACTACGTCATGCTTCATTGCTGCTGGTTACCATGGATGATGACCAGCAAGTTACAGCTTCTATTAGTTGTAGTTGCTGTGCAATGAACTGTAAGTTGTCAATTATGGAAAGTGTGGGAGGGCTCCAAGGCTGGCTCGGGTGTTGGGTCCATCATCTAGCCACGTTATTATTAGTTATTGTCAATGCTACTTTCGGCAATTATTTAGTTTTGAATAAAATTCAATTGTGTGTAAAAAATCTCATTTAGTTTTCGTTTCCGTTTGTTTTTGTCTTTATTACAAGGACTTTGGCCCCTTGTTTGTTCTTCTTCTGCAGTATTCGCTCGTTTGCAAAATTATTTATGAATTGTCGAATTTGAGTCTTTTGTGTATTCCATTTAATTAAATTACAGTTTATTATACCCATATGATGTCATCAATTTATTGCAATTGCATGGAATTAAGTACGGATTCATTTTGCGTATTTCAAATTGCTTTTTTATTGCCTGTGGAAGCTACTTTTGTGTAATTGCTTTTGTACATTTTCAATTATTTATTGCTGAAAGGAATATTTAAGTAAGTTTTGAAGATACTTTAAAGAAATAGAAAAATTTATTATTTTCACTTTATAAAAAGTGCTTGAAAACTTTTGCAACAAATGACTGATAAGCTTAAGTTTTGGCTATAAATTGGAACTTAGTATGAGAATTTTTTGTTTGTTTGGAATTTTTTTTATTTATTCGAATTTTGAGCTAGATTTTCTGCAATTTATAGCATGTTTCAAAAAAGTATGTTTCCATTAACTTCTACCTTAAATATAGTATGATTTTTAAATACCGCTCTAAAAATCTTTTGAATTGAATAACTTAACATATTTTTTTTCATTATTTTTTTAAGAGGTTTGCATAATATTTAACGTTTTTTGGAATGAACTTTGCGTTTTTTAATAAATCACATCATCCATCGAAATGGCTCAAAATTTGTGAAACCGGCCACTTTTAATGTCGATCTCTTCGATTTTGACAATTTTTACACATAGTACTAGCCAATATCAACCTTATCAATTTTTTTTTTTGACAAATTCCAATGGTTTATCGAGTTATCGATAGCTAACTAGAATTTAATATAAGCTAGAATTTTCTTTGATAAAATGTATCTCGTAAGCGAATAAAGTTATTTGAATCATTCTTCTTTTAAAGATAAAATTTGGAATAAATAGTAAATTTATTTCTAAAAAAAAATTGTTAATTTTAAAAAATATTTAAATATTTTTATACAAAGTTTTTTTTTTATGTGATTTTTTTTTAAAAAGCATTCAAATTGTTCTTTAATTTTATTACATATTTGTTTTGATTTAAAAAAATAATAATTTCGAACATATTTAAAATTTTTTTTTAAATTTAAATTTTATGTGTTTTTCAAAAGAACTTATTTTTGATCATTTTATGAAGGAGTTTGAAAATACCAATAAATATCATAAATGCGAGTTTTTCAAAATTTTTTTCCGTCATTTTTAAATTTTTAGAATATGTATTCAAAAAATATAGCGTAGCGTTAAGTTCTCTATAAAATGATCAAGCTACACTTCAGATGGAATGTGCATTGATCCTATCGTTACCAAAATTTTTACTTATATATTTATTTTAACGAAAGTTTTTCCCACCGAGATACCACAGAAACTGCTTCGAAGGGATCAGTAAGACAATAGAAACAGATTTAGTCATGTCAGTCTATTTCTCCAAATGAGTCGGACTGTGGATATTACCCCCCTATTTATAAGCATACGTTAAATTTTCTTATAGTTGTGTACAGGATAGAAATTAGAGAGAGAAACCCACTTAACCCTCAGTCGGACACCTGGGTCTAGCCAGAACTATTTCGTTTTTGACCGTTAATTCAAAGTATTTCTAATTTACATATCGACATCCGCTTCCAGGTAGCTTCCCAAATATTTTATTAGCTATCGATCCATGTATAGTAGAAATATCAAAAAGTCCTTAAATCGGACGAAAAAAAGGATTTAAAAAAGTTCACCCTCGCTTATACTTGCTTTTTATGTGTTTCTAAGAGTCCATAAATGAGCTGGCATTTTTTACATGATAAAATACATTTAAATCCTTTTAATTTCGTTCGAACATTAAATTTAATCAGGATAACCAAAAAAAAAAAAGTGTTTTTTCCAAATCCAAATTTGTTTCGAGTATTTATTTCCTCAGGCAAGTAGCTCAACATATGCCAAATCGATACAGAATGGTGATTATTTAAGAAAATATACCTCGTTGGTATATAATTGATCCGAAACATGAGGTAAATTCCCATATAAATGTATGTAAATACATAGGGGTCCAGCATATAAAAATATGTGTCCGACGGAGGGTTAAAAGTAATAATCGGTTTAGACATTCTAAAGTTTTCGTACGAATAAATTGAAAAATGTAAAATCCTATTAAACAGAATCTCCTTCATTTACAACCATATACATACATCATATATATATATATGTCAGATAGTTTATAACTATCAGTTTTATTATTACTTACTATTAAATGTGTGTCAATAACAATCATATGGAATATAAACTTCATTCATAGCTTTTGCGAAAAACTTGCAAATTGGTTAATATTTTTGTTCAATCAAGAATCACATTCTTAACATTTTTGTCGTTGAATTGAAGTTTAAGAAAGTTATCTACATTCATTGACATACCAATTCAAACTGGGAAATACGTACATACCTTTAAATATTATTTACAGTTACTTAAATTTAAAGGAATTTAAGAAATTTTTGTGCAAATTCGATTTTATTTGCTTTAAAATCAAACGTTGCAGTACATAGTAAAATTTCCATTACAAATAGCTTTAAAATTGAAAACCTTGACTAGAGTTTCACATTTCTTCTGGATGTTCTTTGAATATTGCAGTTTATTGGCAATGAAATAGTATAGTATTACATAAAAGTTGTTTATCAAAGTTGTTTTGATTTATTTTACACAAAAACACAATATATATAATATTAAAATATATAGAAAGAAAATGTACTTTATTTACTAAACATAAGCTTAATTAAGGCCTGGCAACTGGCTGCCATAAATTTACAGAAAATGATATCAAATTGTTATGCTTCGGTTATTTATCATACAATGCGAAAAATTATGGCTTCAATTTTATTGAAGCACTACTACTACATAACAATAACAATAAGAAAACAAGAAACGGAAATACAAAACACACAAATTATTGTGAATATTAAATGAAAAGCCGAACAATGGTTGCTAAAAATGAAATATATGACAGCAATTTTTCTATTTGCCATGGCCACAAAACTTTGAATACATTTTGCATACAATGAAAAATAAAATTAATGTGTGTGTGAGTGTAAGTTTGTGTGTGTGAGTTTGGACCAGGGCTGCCGTACAAGCTCTACCGCTTTGAGCATGTTTACAATGCATACCGAGCAAAAAATCAATTAGGGTATTCATGCGACAAAATAATCATAAGATATAAATAACTCACTCATGAATTAATTAATTAACAATAATTATAATTTTAAATAGTATTTTTTATGTAAAATAATTCAATTTCTTAAACTACTTTGGAAACTATTGTTATATTAAACAATTTTAATGTATATGAAAATGTTGTCTACCGATTCCTAGACTACTGTAGATCTTAATTTTGCAATTACGAGTAGTCGCCCCTAGGATAGGGCGGAAATTCCGTTTCTTGAGTATGTGTTGTTTTACGGCCGGGTTACTAGCCCAACGCAACCTTTTTATGGCCTGAGGTTAGTCCTTTGAAATCGTTGCTCGAATTCGCTACCACTTCGTTAACACGAAGGGTACCCAGGGAACACCACGGGGAGGCCCTTGCAAGCAAGGGGGTCCGCAAGACCTTCGAGTCGGCTTGAGATGAATTATTAAGGATCGTGGAAAAACGCGTTGCCTTATGCTTATTCATAGTGAGTATGACTTACTAAGGATTGCTTGACCACTTTACCTTACACACGCCCATCGTCCCTCATTCGGTATTATTAAATTCCATTAATTTAATTTATATTCTTGCATTTTGAATCAGTCTTATTTTGGGAATTGGAAAAAAAATTTGATGTCAACATCTTAACTAATAGGTATTTGGAACTCGATATTTGACTCGCGCTCTTTGTGTACATCCTATCGTGGCATTATGCAAAGAATTTTATAAGGTGCGCCAAAGAAGTGCGCTAGTTTCTAAGCTGGTTCAATATTTGTATAGCAGCTATATGAAATAGTGTACCAAATTTGATCAAACTTCACACATATGTTTAGACTAGACTAAAACGAAAACCACTAAAATAAGTTTCCTACGATTTTTCAAAAATTAAAAAAAAAAAAATGTTCTAAGATGTGTGTTTATGTGTTTCATATTAGTTTACATATTTGTGTGCAGTTTGATCAAAATTGGTCCGCTATTTCATATAGCTGTCATACAAAAGTTGAACCTGTGCTCTCTATTTCAGAAAGCATCTGAGCATTGTTAAACCTTCCAATTGTTGGATCATGTGTTTAGGTTGATTCGAAACCTAAAATTTTTTGCCAGCTCCGCCTCTTTACCTTTAAGCAACTTAAATTTACGATTATATGAATTCAACTTTACAAGAACTTATTGTGTTTTGCAGCCCTGGCTGGTAAACAAAATGCCAATTACAACATCAAATAAATCGTTAGCAACAATAAATTTTAATAATAAATTATATGGTTTTCTTTTTGTTTGTCGTTACAGCAGCCGCAATGTGCAGATCCAGGGCCAAATAGCAACAAGCTATAAAAACAGAGCAGCATAAAGCCAAAAAAAAAAAAAAAACAAAAACAAAAGCAACAACAAGCTTTATATACACTAATACATATACAGGCATACATACGTGAGGCGTAGCCAGAGGCGGCAGCCATTTGCAAAATGCTAACAAAAAATGTCAAACTTTGCATTTTAACAGCTCTAATTGTGGCAGTCATTTTGTTGTTGACCGAAAATGTAGCTGCAACAACAACAGCCACATTGGCGGCAGAAACGTCAACAACAATACCAATAACAACAACAGATAATGCAGCGCCGCTAGTGAAGCAAAACAAAATGGCGGCAAAAATATGGCCGGAAATGCAGCGCGCTGCAACGCCAACAGCAACTTTGTCGGCCACCTCAACCTCAACGGCCACACCCACCACAACGGCCACGACCAGCACCACAACAACAACAACGGCAGCGACAACAATTGCAGCTCATGTTGTGGCGCCACATAAAGGAAATGAAACAGACGCCGAAATCAGCAGCACAGAGACGACAGCCGCCAAACCGGAAGTGAGTGCAACAACAGCAACCGCCAAGTTAATGATGCCTCAAGCAAACCCAACCGCAGCAGCCACGCCCTCATTACGTTCAAGCGGCGTGGAGGAGTCCTACACAACAACATCCACATCAACAACAACAACAACAACAACACCAGTTACGACGGAACTATCGCTGCCTGAGAACTTGAATAACTTGGCTGATTCCGCTGTTAGCTCCTATCCGGCTACCAGCAGCTACAACGCCGATAACGAGGATGCGCTGCACATACAAATGCAGGCAGCTGCCTCATATCAAGTAGCTGAAACGTTAGCCGATCTCAATGAGGAGGAACGTGCACGCTATGGCGCCATGTTGGCACAACAGCCCACAGCAAGCAAACTAAATATTGTGGACTTGTATCCCATGAAATTGGAGGATTTCCAACCAATTATACGTGATGCCAACGAGCAATTGTTGCGCGAGCGCACCATCTTTACGCAGCCTGAAAATGTCGAGGAATATCGTCAGAATCTAATGCCCAATGAAGTGGATATGCTGGTGGCACCCAAGTTGACAGTCAATCAGCCCACAACCACGGCAAAAACAGCTGCAACAACAACGACAACAGCAGCTACAACAACGACGATGACGACAAATAATCCGGCAGCGTCTGCCAGAGCAACCGTAAGCGATTTTACGGGCAAACTGTTGGCCGAACAGGATGATTTGATTACCGAAATTGAGCGCAAATTTCAGTTGCATGAAACCACAGCCGCGCCAACAACAAGCAGCAGCAGCACGACTACCCGTACACGCCTGACCACAACACGACGTGCGGCCTTGCCACCCCTAGCTGCCGGTGACAGCTATATCGATCGACGTGTGAAGAAAAGTTTTGAATTTCCGTTGCATAGAGCCAGCGATGTAATGGCCATGCCACACATAGACTTTGCCAATACCAAATTCAATACGGATGTTGCAGCTGAAGGCTATGGCAAGACAGGGACGGCCACTTCCGCGTCGTCGGCTGCGGCAACATTGACAGCCGCAGCACATCCGGAATTCTCGACCACAAAATTCTACAACAGCAAAGAGTTGTACAACGAAATGTTGTTACATAATAAGCGCAAGTTAATGAAAACTGTGACGACAAGTCCGTCGTCTTTTGCAGCGTTGGCAACCACAGTTGCCACAAAAGCGGCGTCGCCGGAGTTGGCAACGCCTTTGGCAGACAGCGGCATTATAAAGTCATCAGGAGTTGTGGCGGCTGAAGAGTTGAGTAAAAGTTTGGTCAAAAGTTCGCTGCCAGAGGAACTGCAAGTCATTAGAACAAGTGACCCAACAAAGTTGTCAGCGCCCACAGCGACCGCAGCGACGTCGCAGTCAACGTTGACGCCGGCAGCAGCCACAGCAGACACGTTTAGAAGCGTGACTTTGACGCCCACAACGCAAAGTTTTGCAGTCAGTTCAACTACTACAACAACAACAACTGCTGCGGAGTCTGCTACATCTACAGCCTTGCCACTTGTGGCAAGCACAACTTTGAAGCCAAAGAAATATCAGAAGGAACTTAAGCGAGCTAAATTATTGCTTAAGGCCATATTGCCGCCAGCTACCAAAATGCCCGGTGACCTCGACAATCTGGAGGTGGTTGGTGCCAAAGTCGAGGCAGCTGCAACAACAACAACAACAGCAGCAGCAGCAGCTACAACTGACAACCCAGTGTCACCATCGGCTGGAGCACTGTCTCCACATCGCTACACAGCTAATCCTACTAAATCAGCCTCAAAGCCAATTGCTCGGCCACGCATTTTAAGTCGCTTGCAGGAGAAAATCAATTCACTTGAATGTGAGATACAAAATGTGCCACAAGATTCGCATTTGTGGCGTGGCAATGAAACTCATGAGCTGCTGCTGCCCATTGTGGTAAGTTTAAAGCAGATAGAAGCGAGGGCTGGCTGAAAAGTCAACACTTATTTCAAAAGAAAATATGATTTTCTTTTAATTTTGATATCTTTATATATTAAGCCTGCCAAAAGGTATAGTTTGTTAGGAGTCCTTACCATAGGTATTTGCTTCAAAGATGATCATATCATTTACTTAAAGGAGATTTGTTTTCACCGAGCCAAATCTTCCTGTTTGGTGAATTATAAAAGTCTCAGGACGTCAGGTCTGGAGAATATGTTGGTGAAGAACCAATTCGTAAAACAACTTTTACAATTCAATTTTGCTTTCTAACATAGAGAGATTCCCTTAAATAGAAATATGTTGCCCAGGCGATTGAGATTTTCGATGGCGACTCGGCTACCTTTTTAGAAAAGATTTGCCACCAGCATCCCAATAATCTTTTGGCTGATAGACCCATCTTAGTCGGTTGCCCTTGCTATAATCCACTGCCTCCACTGCCACTGCCACTGCCACTTCCTTGGTCTCTGGTGTGCTGCAAAAGATTCGAATTTTCAAATTTCAAAATTTTCATTTCATAAAATTTCAAGAAGTCCTCTTCCAGAACATGGCCAACTGGCCAACACTTTTTGACGAATTAAAGCAATAGCGACATCCCTCTAGAAAGCGAGGCTTCCTAACATCCGGATTTTGGGGTTGCGTCTTCTCTTAGCCGGCCTGAAAGATGCTTTTAAAATTTTCGTTCGCTTTAGTTCACCTGACTCACATATCTGTGTGTTCCGGGCAAAGTCAGATATCAATTGTTCCCAAAAATGAGTTTAGAGTTATCTCGTAAATCAAGCGCCTTTGAATCCATTGTTTTCGAAACAAGAATCTCTTGAACAGCGATTTCTCAAAATGTGGAAAAGTGGACGTAAATGATCCATAAGCCACAAATATAATGATTCATTTTAAAGGTTTTCTGTACGTTATTTTATTCATTTTAGAGAGCTTAAGAAAGCGGCCCCAAGTGGCTGAAACCCTGACCCCACCAATAAAATAAGCTAAAGGGGTTTTCTGGTTCAAACAACCTCCCCCGTGTAGACTGCTGTACTCTCATAACTGAAGCCCCAGGTAAAATCCTTGATTTTTTAGACCAATTACTTTTCAGCCTACCCTCGAATTAGATACATAAATAAGCCGCAGCGCAGCTTTATAGCTTAGTCAAAAACAATTGAGTCCTTATTAAGTTCTTATCATTAGCACCCTATACACACCCAAACATGCCAGAAAAAGCCAAAAACTTGCCTCAATTGAATTAAGCAACGGCGTCTTTCTGGAGAGTAAAGCTTACCTGGCAAAAACACTGCGTATACGTGTTGTATTTGTCTGCATTGCGTATACGTGTTGTATTTATCTAAGCGGTTTAACTAATTAGTGTTTTGCCTTTGGTCTCAAACCAACTGGATTTACATAATGTGGCCTTGTACTAATTACGTACTAAGGCTATGCTTAATTTTTTTGGTTTTTTTTTAAGGGAATGATAGCAAGATTTAAGGATTTGGGAATCATGTGGGTGGCAAGAAAAGTGCCTAAGCTCTGCTTTTAGTATTTCAGAAGTCAGATGAGGCTTCGATTTCAAGGAATTGTCTTGGCAAGTCGTAGGAACAGCTACAAGGGAAGATTGTTCGCCTAAGGCAACACTTAATCCTGCTACTCTTACTTTCATTTCAATTTATGCATTCATTGATATTTTTTTAAGTAGACGAAAATCCTCGTAGAGGAATTAACGGAAAATTCTTTATAAGAAGATCAAATAAGCAGCGTATTTGAAAAAAAGTTCGTAGAATGGAAAAATTCTTTGTAGTTTAAATTAATTTAAAATTAATATTTTTGAATTTTGACATTTTTAGTGAGCATAAGTCTCGAGGCGCCATAAAGCCTTCTCAATGTGAGTCGATTTTCATAGGATCGCACAGTGGTGCTAATGTAGTTCCTTGCGTCCATTTTGAAACTTGCTAATTAAGCCGATATTTTTCTCAAATTAATCAAATTAAAATAAAAAAAATTTTTCTTTTTAATTTTTTAAATTAAACAAAAATTTTTTTTTTATGAAAATTATGAAAATGACTTGTTACTTACTAGAAAATGAAAAATAAATTTAATAAAAAAAAAAAAATGTAATAAAAAAAATTTTGCATCAAAAAAAAAAATTAAATCTTAACTTAAATTCGGTATTTTCAATTACTATAAAAAAAAACAAACCAACCTAAGTGCCATACTTTTCAAGTTATTAGTTCTGCGGCGCCAGGAACTTCATTAGCACCACTGTGCATCGTTGACTTTATATTTCTGGTACAGGCTCACCCCTTCCAGAAATTTAGTATCATCACAAACTATAACAAGAAGTTTCTAAAACCTTTTTAGTCTTAACACTTTGAATTGGTTCAGAAAAGATGCCTAATAGAAACCAAATTTTAAAGAAATAAATATAAAAAAATTAAAGAAATACAATTAAAAAAATTTAATTTATGAGCTGTTACACTTAACCATTAAGTCATAGCCCAGAAAATACGACTATAAATCTGAATGCTTCAAATTTTTCCCAATCCTTACCAATTGCTTTTTCTTATGTTTATTTATTTTAACACGCACTTAAGGCTAACAGACCGAAGGCAATTTTCAAAAAAAAAAATCAACTTAAAAAGTTTCTCTGCTCGACAAAGTTGGCATTAATTTTATGCAAAACTCTGCTCAAGGTATTCATTATATGCACAGCTTTTTTTAAGTGTATTTTTTCAAGCATTTTTTATTTCAAGTTTAAAGCCGTCGTAGCTTTTAATTGAATTCATGAGCATAAAAAACGAATATACATAAGTGCAACGAGCCATTCGTTGACCCAGGGCATAAAAGATCCTGCGATGAAGATGAATAAAAATTCATAATGGGCGCGCCACAACTTGAACACTCTACTTGAAAGTATCTTTTTTTAGCAGCTGCAAAATGGGATACTCAAGGCGATTTAAAATAAAGGAAATAAATTTGCACACTACGTATTTTATACTTGTGTTCGCTTACTATATTTTTATTAAACTTTGTTTCTAAGGTGTAAAATATAGGCTCAAAAGTTAATTAAGTAGCTCCTTAAAAAGTTTTAGCCAGCTAAAAAAATGTACTCCAGCCACTTTTGAAAACTAATGAAGTTTTTAACTTTACAAGCATATTCTAAAAGCTTTGAAATTTGTAAATGCAGTGAATAACGAAAATTATGGTGATAAGCAGTGGCGGATCCATGAGGGGTTTTCGGGACCGGAAAAAAAAAATGTTTCAGTTTTTAAACTTAACGCGTTGCGGCTTAATTTCAAAAAACGTGTTTTTCGTTTTTATTTAATTGTGACTAAACTACTGAATATTCTAGAACCAATGTTATTTTCATCGAAAGTTGGCAACAGGGCTATTAAAAAAAATAAAATATTTTTTTTTAGCCAACACATTTTCTTAAAAAAAAATGTAAAATTTTATTATTTTTTTTTAAGTGTGTTCTTTCAATCAGCATTTTTTTTTTAAACACGTGTTTTTATATTTTTTTTATATTTGGCGTGAATATGAATTAAATCGATTTGGTGGAACAATGCTAAAAAAAAAAAGATGGCGTACGTTAAAGTCGGGCGCGGACGACTTTGGGATACCCTGTACCACTGCTTGCAATAAAATCCGGTAAATTGCTTAAGAACACCAAAAGACATTTGATTGTCAAATTAGATTACGATACCTTCATAAACAACCAAAAACAGACGAATTTTGAACCAAAAATGTTTTTTTGACCGATCGTTCCTATGGGAGCTATATGATATAGTCCACCGATTTTGATCAAATTTGGTACAGTGTGGAAAATCTCTAAAAAACTTCTGAATGCCAAATTTGGTTACAATATCTTCACAAACAAACGAAACACAACAAATTTTGTACAAAAAGCGTTTTTTTGACCGATTCTTCCTATGGGAGCTATATGATATAGTCAACCGATTTTGATCAAATTTGGTACAGTGTGGAAGATCTCTAAAAAACTTCCGATTGCCAAATTTGGCTATGATATCTTCATAAGCAAACGAATTATTTATCTAAAACTTTTTGGGTTTTTCGAGGTCCTCTGAAACACCCCTATGGGAGCTATATAATATATCCCCGATATCCAAAATATAAAATAAACTTGCAACCCTTGCCATAATAAAAAATTAAAGTTTTTAGATTTTGAAAAAAGACATTCGAGCCTTTAATTATATATAAGACTACAAATTATTGGAATGATTGCCTTTAGTTGATTTTTTAAGTTTTTGTAGGACAAATGTACTTACCCTTATTTACTAAAGATATCATGAAGGTTTAAAAATTTATTATTCGAAAACTGTGGCAAAATTAAAAAAAAACTTTTGGTTTTTAAAACCAATTTCCATTTTTCACTTTTTACAAAAATTCCTGTTATTTCCACATTTTTTCTCCGATTTTGATAAAAAATCACTCATGTTTTTCCTAATCGATTAAAGCTCACAAACCATGAAAAAAACAGTATAAAAAAAATTTTTTTAATTTTGTAAATTAAGAATTAAGAAAAAAAATTTCGATATTTCAATATAAGTATAAGCAGTTCAAAGCATGTGTTCCTTAAATCGTTATTTTCTTCAAATGTTTTCAATTTCCAAGGCAACCTTGGAACCTTTTCTTATCACCTGCTCTTAAACATAACAAATGGCATATTATATTGTGTAGACCCCAACCAAGTGTATGCACAAAATCCCGCAGAAAATCAATTTCTTTATATTAACATTATAAAAAAAAAAAAAAAACAAAAGAAATGATTTAAAACAAGTCGTAAACTTGAATGGCATTCAACTGTGATATGCAAAATGAAACATTAAGAGAGAAACAAAACAAATCAAGAAAAAAAAGAAGAGAAGAAACCAACGGTTCATGTTAATTAAACAGCATTGAATAGCCGGAAACTGGGCAAAGAAAAGGGCAAAACAAGTTACAAACCAAAAGAAACAAGCAGGAGAATAAGTATGGGGAAGAAAAAGGAAAAGCAAGACAAGCATCATTGAATAGAAAGTCAGTCAAAGGAATAAGCCAAAGGTAGCAGCAGTAAAAAGCAAATGCTGAGTATGATGCTGAAAAGGGTTAAATCTAGAAATGAATTTAAATATTTGCCAAGGGATGTACGTTACGGTTTAGATCGTCGCAGACCTGGCCAGAGCTGGGCTGTGATTTGCCATTGTATCGCTCATAGAATGGCTTGATTTACATCAAAATAAACAGGACATGAAAAGAAAATATGGTTTGGGACTAGGAAAAACTGGCATGTCTTGTTAGAGTTTGTATTGTACTTGTTGTGATTTAACAAGAAATGCGATTTAATAAAGAAAATTAAACCTTTTCAGCGTAGTCCCTTATGCTTTGTCTGCGTGTATATGTACGTGTATACTTTTAGATACTACATATATGCAAAAGGGTCGTCTAGTGGCTGGCCATTTCCGGTCAACTTGTTTTTTGGGCTCCGGCTGCTCAGTTACCGCTCAGCTGGAGCTCAGTTTGCCCGCACACATGTTACGGAAATAGCCAAATAAAATTCTTATCAACAACTTCCATGCTGGCCTCTTTGGCGCCTTGGTTTGTTCATTGAGTTGCTTGCTATGCTAGTAGGCGTTTGGATAACTTATCAAAGGATTAAATTTTTAGGGTTCATTTGGGGAATGTCAAATGCTTGTTTGTTTGCCTATTCTATCAGGCAGCAGCCTGCCAGTGTTACCAAATGGCTTCATCATTTATTTATGTTAGTTATTGATTTCTCTCTCATTTTTTTACTTTTGGTAAATATGTGTGTGCACATGTTTCTTTTGCAAAAATATAATCCCAGGAAAATGTCTTCTAAGAGACTCTTAAGTGAGACGTTGTGTGAATTGGTAAATACAAACAGTTTTCAATTAGCTAAGTAAATATTTTTTATACTTGGCAAATAACTTGAAGCAAAGTACATTACAAGCTGAGCAATCAACATTGTACATATATTAAAACCTTGGGCTTTCGAACAACAGCAACAACAACAAGTACAAAAGTCCTTGGGATTATGTAGTGCTTCTGGGCATTAAAATGTATATGGCACATAAAATTGCCTAAAGCTACCAATTCGATACTTAACAAATTGTGTTGCATTTTACTTTTATAGCTTGGTAAAAGGAAATATAAAATTTGTAACAATATTTGCAGGCGAAAACTATTTCTCAATCAACTACAAGTTCCTTCCCAAGCTCTAAGCTGTTGCATTAAGTACTTAAGACAATATTGGCTATCAGAAGTTGCTGCCTAGAACAACTAAAGCCTGTTTTAACAACTTTAATAATGCTGTAATTGATCGTAAATTTAACATTAAAAATAGTCATAATATATTGCAGCTACTTTCAAAGTTCTTTGCGAATAAACTCGATAGCTGCAGTGCTAAAGATTCTATTTTAATATGAATAATTTTCGAAAAAAATATTCTCGAAATTTTAAGATTACAAAACATAAATTTCAAAAAGATATTTTCATTGAATTTAAGAGTACACCTGATTCTGTTTTTACACGGTAGATGCGTTCCAGACACGTTCCAGAAAGACATAAAGTAAATCCTTAAGCTGCTATGAAAATAAATCAGAAAGGGGATTCCCTAACTAAATTTCTAAAAGATTAGGTTTATAAAAATATTTTTCTTTAAAATTTCAATCAAATCGCTTTTTTTAATCGTGTCTTATTTCAAAACATTGTAAAAAAGACCGTGTAAAAACAAAATTGGGTGTACTTTGCCATTAATCCTAAAAAGATGACGTACGTCTGCGAGACATAGACGTTTTCTTTTTTTTTACTTTATGTTCATGGAAACATATACGAACATCTCACTCTTAATTTGCTTAGACATGATTATCAATGGTAGTTATTTTACATCGAGGAGACTTAATTCTAAAAAACACACAAAGAGTACGTCGCAGAGACGTATCGTTATCTTTTGTGTAATTTTTTTTTTTTAATTTTTTGTGTAACACGATTGTAAGAGAGATGAAATGAGATGATCACAAGAGATATATTTTTTTTTTACTCCGCATAGGTTCCTCATAAAGAGGTGGGGCACTGCGACCAGAAGATCTTTTGTACGATACCCATATATTAATACAAAAGACTTTCCGTATGACTAGCAGTAGGTTTGATAGTGTTGACCTAAGACGAAACGGACTGATCCTTTCCTTTCCTATGTGACAGGCTCTGTCCCACACCAGCGCTGGGCAGTCACAGAGAATATGTCTGGTGGTTTCATTGTCTTCGTGACAGAGTCTGCACTCTGAAGGATCCGATAGGCCCATTTTCCGTAGATAAGTATGCTACCAGGAGTTTTAAGTCCGCTCTGCCAAGACCTTTTATATTGATCATATCCAGATCCGCTTTTACTTGTCGCAGCCCCGGTATGGAGAGCCAGAATCTCCTATGTTCTCCTGCAGCCCACTACCATGGTCTTGATTGTAGACCAACCAATACCACAGAAAGGCGCAGGATATGTAGCCTGGGTGGAGGAACCATGTCGTGCTAGATCATCAGCGATCGCGTTTTCATCCACTCCTGAGTACGACTCTGTTTAGGGAAGACAGGAGTTGGAGGTAATAATGGCATTCTTTAACCATCCTGGAGGAGATGCTCCATGATGACAGTGCCCTGATAGCAGCTTGGCTATCTGAATAAATGAAAATGTTTGCTCCCCTAGTTCCCTTGTGAAGGATACTATGGGTGCAGATCTCTATGGCATGAATCTCTGCTTGAAAAACGCTGGGCCAAATACCCATTACAATAGAGATTCTGGTGTTGGGTCCAGCGACTCCAACACCTACACCCTGTGCACCCTTCAGTTTTGGACCCATCCGCGTACTATTATTGCCATTGCAGGTTTCCACAGGGGCTGCCTTCAGCCCAAGTCTTCCGACTTGGGAAAAGAAATCTAAATTTCTTGTTGTGAGATTATTCCGTGATCATAAGATCTGATCTAGAGCAGATCGATACGTCAGGAAGGGAATTTATAAGTGCGGTTCACTTGCCTAGAGTCCAGATATGAACTGGATACGTAGTAGACTCTGCAATGCTGACTTTTTGATCAAATGTGCAGTGTTGTTAGTCCAAGGACTGACTCTGTGACAGCAGTTAGACAGGTACGCATTGCTCCCGAGAGAGATAGAGGATGGCCACACTTTGCTGCGTATGTGGCCCAAGGGCTGCATATGTGACGATAGGCCGTACCATCATACAGTATATCCATTCTATAATATTAAGGCTGAAGCCCCATGTGCTGCCGTTGAATTTCCTACAAGATTTCCTACGAGAGATAAAAGATAGAGAAATTCGACATGATGCGGATCAGCGTTTACCAAAAAAAGATTCGATACTCTGCTTGTTGTTCTTCTGTAAACATTTTTTGAGACAGATTTTTGAGTTAACCTTTTTTTGTCTACTTTAATACATTTGTGATTATTTTTTTTGTCTAAATAGCTCGATAGTAAAAAAGGAAAAGGACAAAAAACTTGTTTTTTTTAGTAAAGTCTTATAACCATACATATTTCACAAGAACAGACTACTACAGTAGCTGCGGAGATGGGGAGAAGACAGAGAGTATCCAACACCTGCTGTTGTGTGTAATTACCCGGCTCTTCTTAGGAAACGAACCCAGTTTCTGGGTAAACCATTCTATGAAGATCTTTGGCAGTCTAGAAAATGTGCCCATAGTGGATCTGACCGCTTTCCTCGAATCCTCAAAATGGTTCAACAAGGAGAGAGACTCAGGGGATTAGGAATGCCCACCAGGTTTGATATTCAAACTTTTCAGGTCCCAAATGGATTTAGTAACAATCCATCAACATTTCCTATAAAAATATCCTTTGCGAACGTAAACAGCACCGTTCGTCGCTCAGACGTATCCTTATCTTTTCACGACATCTTTATAATAAATATCTTTATCGTTCTAGTGTTAAAGAAGTGAGTCACATTTATGATTTTGTTATGAATTTGATTAAAAAATTTAAAAATGTTGTCTAGATTTCGTAAGATATAATTCGCTATTGATTATATTTGAATTTTAAATTGCATAATTAAATGATGCTAATGGAAAAAATTATCTACTGGCGGTGTTTTAATTAAAATCCGTCATCATTTCCTTTTCAAATGTCCTTTAAGGACGTAAACAGCACCGTTCGTCGCTCAGACGTATCGTTATCATATCATTATAGGGTTAAAGTTACTAAAAACTATAATTTTCTTGTGAATTTGTTAAAAAATCATATTATATATTATTATTATTATTAAAAACTAGCGGGTACCCGGCGTGCTTTGCTACGCCCAAAAATAATTAAATGAAATGAAAATTAATGAAACACTTAATACGAAATTGACTTTGATTAAAAAAAAATTAGTTATTTTATTCGCATATTTCTGTAAATTTCTTTGAAAAAATGTTTATTCTAGGGCTTTTTGATAAAGGCCCATACGCAGTTCCAAAAATTTCGCACGGAATGACAAAACTTCATACAAAAAAAATATCCCATCTGGGATATCCCATTGAAGTTCTGCTTATGGGCCTTAAACCACAAAATTTTTTTTTTTTCCATAGGTTTTGTAGATAAATTATACCGATGGCCTATATGGCCAATATAGACATGTTGAATCTTGTAATAGATAGTATTTTCGTAATCTACGAATCAAATTACCCTTAAACAGAAATTTTTTGTAGTTTTTTTTTAATTTTTAATTTTTTGTCAATTTTGACGACTAGTATATTCCAAAACCTTTCAAATGCCCCTTGAGCACCTGCCGGAATTTAACAAAACTATGCTAAGAACCTATGGCACTCATCAGCAAAAGAAACTAGCTCCTGGGCATTTACGTTCTCTCACAGGACATCGTTGGTATCTTAAGTCCAAACAAAATACTGGAATATATGCAGGCCATTGGGCTTTTGGGAGAGCTCTGAGCCATGAAGGGGGTACAATAGATCCACTTGGGTCGCAGTACATCTTTACACCCATTACTAATAATAGTAATGCTAAGAACCAGAAGGTCTCTATTAATTCAAGAGACCGCCGTTCGGATTTGGCTATAAACTGTAGGTCCCGGTTCTCTTCGAACAGCTATTAATAGAGATCCCCAATTCTCCTCCCAGGGGCGACTGACTAAATAGTCAGTCAGGGAAAATATTATTATTATAAGAACCATCCACACATCATAAGGTACACACACTCAAAAATCTGGTATGAATATAGTGGATAGTTCGTGATTTCCTTTATCGACTCACGAACTATCCACTATATTCATACCAAATTTTTGAACATTTTTGAACGAACATCATTTAGTTTTAATAATACTATAAGTATTTCCCATTGAATTCATTAAGTCTTTCAGTTCTTATAGAATGTTATAATACAGTCGAACTTCCTTTAAAAAAAAATACTCTTCAACGAATTTTTTGTGAATACAAGTTTTTTCAAGTACACTGCTTTAACGATTTGCATATAAAAAATTTCTAAAAAATTAATTTTCTATGTAACGAAACAGAATTCAGCACCCATACGAATTCGCTTTAGGGAAGTATTTTTAAAGATAGTCACTTTTCCAATTTTAATGTAAATCAATTTTTTAATTTATTCTAATTCCATTCAGGGTGTTCTTATAGGAATATTTTATTAGTTAAAAATAGATTTGAACAAAATTTTGACAGCCCGTGGCAAAACAAGGACATAATTTCTTTTGGTGCTGCTCACTTTTGTGCGTAATAAAAAAAAAAAAAGTTATGTACATTGTATATATATTATGCACGGCTGGGCCATTAAAATGCCATAAATTTAAGCACAGACAAATCCACATACAAAGTATGCTCATATGTATAGCTATATAAGGACATACAGGCACATAAGGACACATACACATAGAAAAACTAAAGAGCTTCAAATGGCATAAAAATATGCTAACAATTTGAGCTGCGGACTAACCTGCAAAAACACACACACACACACACTTTTTATTGTAATGTGTTTGAATATATGTATATCTTGGTGTGCATGTGGGGGAGACCCTTGTAGCTGTGGCTTAACCCAAATTAATAAAAATTTTGAAACATAAAGTGGATCTGTGCAGCGACGCATATGTCCGATGTTATAAACTTTGTTAATATCCTGGGCGCTTTAGCCGGATTTCCCTCCTTTTATTTTTATTTTTTTTTTGAGCAGAGGTGCCATCAACAAATGGCTATGTAAATAAACCTTTTGTTGGGTTTATTAGGTTGCCCACTATGTCTACATAGTAGATAGTATGTAAATTTTTGTTGAGCTTACCATTTTATTTAAGTCAACGGCACTGACTGCGGTCAGCAGCCAAACGAAGGGAGACAAACAAACGTATTATACATTATAAAAGTGAAATTAGAAAAGTTGTTTAATAATTCAGTTTGTTGCAAGTTCCTATTTTATTTTGTTTTTCGTATTCTGTATTTTTTTTTTTGGCTTCGTTTTGTGGCTGGAAAACCGCAGCAACTGTTGGCCGACAAACCTTTTAGTCCCTTTTAAATGTTAACTTTGTGAGACCTCCCCAGAACCATTTGTGGCAGTTGCCCCAAACTCTGCCTGTGGCTGTGGCTGCCAATTTATGTTGCCATGTGCAAAAGCATTTATGAAATTTCCTTTGCTCTGCTTTCTTCCTTACAGACTACGGAACACTGCAAGCCTGTTGAGAAATGCACACCGAATGTGGTATCCTGGCAGGGGGAAGCGGAAATACAATCTGGTGATATTTTAATTGTGGAAATAAACGATGCCATGCTGAATCCAACTCATGAGCCCAACAATACCAGCAGGTAAGCTATTGAAGTTCAAGATATTTTTCGCAAAAGTAAAAGTTTTGTTGCGGCGCAAAAAGTTTCAGTGAAAGTGGCGCGTATAAGATTTGTTTGAGAAGCTTTAAAACTACTTTTTGGTATTGAGCAAGGTTATTGAAACTTAATAAGTATATTTTTGGTATTGAGCTAGGTTATTAATAATATTTAATACTTGGACTTGGGATGTGGGATGCGCGTTATAAAAATATTTGAAGAAGATTAAGCAAAAACAACTAGTTGACGTAGTTAGACTCACTAAGCTTAAAAATGGGTTAATAAATGCATTGAAAAGTAAATTTTTAGATGCAAAGTTTGTTACAACTAGGTTCCATCTTGGAATTTTAAAAAATGTATATATATCGAAAATAAGTGAAGCGTTCCACTTTTCCCGCGAAGTTCTCAGATTTTGATGATTTGTACATATTTGGTAGATCTACTAACCAATAGTCGTCAAATTTTATTGCAAAATTCCGATTATTTTTGGAGATATCGATAACTGAAAATTGGGTTTTTACTTTTTAGACTATTCTTTGACAAGCCATATCTTCTAAGCGAATAAAGATATTGATGCGATTTCTTTTGCCATGATAGATAAAATATTAAATTTAATTTTTATATATATATAATATTTTTTTAATTTTTTATCAGATTTAATTTTTAATTTCAAAATTCAAAAGTGATCTCCCACTGTAAAAACAAAGTGTTAACGCCACTTTATGCGTGTAAATTCACTGCGAAAAAACAAAAAAAATAAAAAGTTGGTATTTCTTAGAATTATAGAAGTTATGCTTATTTTAGTGATGACACGTCGCATGTTCATCATCGACGTGCTCATCGTCATCATTTGATTTTCAATTTAGTGTGCCCGTATACTAATAATTTTTTGCCGCTATGTCGATCATCATAGTGACGAACTGTCAAGTGGCGCTTGTCATCGTTTGGCGCTAGATGGCGCAAGCAAGTTTTTGCATATTTTCTTTATAGTAAAATAGTTAAAAAAATTTCGTCGATTTTTAAATTTACCTAAGATCATAAAACTTTGTTCTCGCTCTAGCTCCCTACATTCTAACCAGTTATTCCGTAAAAAACTCATCCTCAACTTTTATATTATTTTTAAAGTATTTTATACGAAATTCGACTTTTTTTTTGCTGTCAAGGTGAAATTAATTGTGCTTATAATCTGTAGGTAGAAGAAAGCGGGACTGCGCATAAGTTCGTCATGCAGTAATGCCTATTACCAAGTTGAACGCCTAGATCCCAGAGATTATTAAATCTGTGGAGGTCTTACTCGAAATTTGAAATTTAAACTTGTTGATTATTGCCTATAAATTGCAGACTTTTCCCGTTTGACAATACACCCAATATTGTTTTAACACGGTCTAAAAAAAAATTTTATACACGATTTCATTCGATTAAGCACGATTAAAAAAACCTATTTGATTGAACTTTTAAAGAAAAATATTTTTATTAAACTAATCTTTAAGAAATTTATTTAGGGAATTTCCTTTTCTAATTTGTTTTTATAGCTGCTTAAGGATTCTCTTCATATCTTTTTTTACACTATTTTTTTTCTTACATGGTTCTTTCTGGAACGTATCTACCGTGTAAAAACAGAATAAGGTGTACTTAAAAGCTACACTGTCAATATTTGTAATATATCTATATATGTTCTTATTAAGAATTGTTTTATGCAAAAAATGGCTGAAATCGAAAAAACAATTCAAAATCACCCATAAACTTTTTTTGGAGTACATTTTTGAAAAAGTATTAAAAACTATTTCGGTAAAAAAATACCGAAATAGAGATACAAACTATGGTATCAAGAATATTATGAGCCTAACAAACAGCGTAACGTTGACATTTTCACAAAACATCTTCTGTACCCTTAAATCTCTGCCTACCTAATCCTACAATTCGGAAAATTATTTGGAACAGTCGGAAGTAAAATATTTTGTCTTGGTGCATTAGTAATTTATTCATTTACTGATAGGATTGTGTCAAAATCTCTTTTAGATGTGTACTTGCTTGATTATACTGCGAACATGACTAACTTCTAAGTGATTGATTGCAACAAATTCCAGACCGCTCACTACTTCTGTATCGCCCGTAAAGCCGTCAATCTCTGCTGTTCTTGTTTTTCATAGCGCCTATTAAGCATAAGCAGAACAAGGTGCTTATCTCCTTCACTCAAATTAATGAAGCCCCTCACTCCATTGATATAAAGTCGTATTTTTCGTTCCAAATTGTAATTCTTCAGCCACAGAAATATGTGTACCGCCATTAGAGCACATGTTACCGCCAGGGTTGCAACTACGGAGCAGTTAACCAGGGGGTAAAGTGTTCTTAACAGCTTGATGATGACATCCGCTATGGGTTCCGGCAGCATATCGCAATAATAGCGCACTCTCAATTGTAAACAGCTTCTAAATGGATGCCAGAGAATACTTTTGGTAAGTTCCAATAATATAGTGGCCAGCAAGAGCTCCATTGTGTGTGGCGCCTTTGTTAGAAGACCACAAATGTTTCTGGTACAGTTGCAGAATTTCCAATGCAGCGCAGAAACGACCACCACTAATCCACATGGAATTGGTTTTGTAGACACTGCCGTCAAAAGGGGACACTGATCGCAAATACAACAACAATGGCGGTCTTGCAGATCATGTTGGTACAGTTCTGAAAGGTTATGCCAACAACTGTAAAATTTGGAATTTTGTAGACGAGGACCGAAAAGTATGTGACTGCCGGAATTTGTGAACGATGAGTTGTGACTCCAAAATTTTGAACAGTAAAGTCAAGGCTTGTTTTGAAGATTTAGAAAAATTTAAGTATTGTATCAGACAGAGGTAATGCTTGATGAACCATAAGTTTTTTATGGTGTGGCTAATGATCACCTAGATCCGTAGCGAATCCACGAAGGGTTTTCGGGTCCGGACTCCCACATTTTGAAGTGAAACAGCCTATGACCAAATACTAGATCGACGCCTGCCTTGATGAACCGCTAATCCCTTTCAGAGGCGTTAGGAGCTGCGTATTAGAAATAGTTTTTTGATTTATGTTGATATATGCCTAACTTCGTGCATTTACTCCCGAGGGCGGTAAAAAGAGAGCCGCCAAAATATGAGAGTGCATTAGTGTTTATATTAAATTTAATTCGCTTTTGAATTAGTCAAATGCGTTGATTGCTAATATTTAACATATATCAGTCATAGCGATAGTCATAGTTAGTAATAATTTTGTTCTCTGTTCAGGATGAGTTATCATTGACTGACTTGATTTTAAAGCATTGCTTCTACACACACAGCTGCGTTGAACTGAGTAATGTTTTTGTTCTCAGATGTGCTCAACTTGCCGACTTCGGCTTGCTTCAGCCTCGTGTCGGTGTAAATCAGGGCTCGGCAGCCCATAGACGAAACGAGCACTTTTACTTCGTGCATTTACAATCAAGTCAGTCACAATATACCGCAAATGAGCGCATGATTGAAAACTGAAAATGCGGTATGACTGAAAAAACTGAAACCTGTCGTTACCGCATCCGACTGGGAGCGCATTTTCAGCAAACATGATTAAGCTGACTTGTTCATACCGGTTGCAGGTCTCTGTTTGACTATAAAAGATATATACATGCAGTAAACTGTTGCATGCATAAATTTAGCATATAAACAAACGATGACATTTGTGCATATAGTTGCATATACATATAAGAAAAGTACTCTTTTTTTTATGAATATGAAATATATTTAATATAGCTGCAATAAACTCCAATAATTCGTTTTGTTCCGGCAACATAATTCGATTTCGGTTTTGTATGATGGCTGCACATTCTAATCAGGACTCTTTGGAGCAAAGCGATGTCATTGCCACAGCAGAAACGGATGATACCGCATTACGTTTCTGCTGGATTTGTTTCTTAACAGAATTCGATAACCCAACACTAAGTTGGTTACACCCGTGCAAGTGCCGTGGATTCATGAAATGGGTTCATGAAGCTTGCTTACAAAAGTGGATAGATCGCCAGCAGGACGGCGATGATAATCAAATAGTGGTACGCCCACAATGCCATACGCCTTATGTTATGGCATATCCGGAAGTGAATACCGTTGTGACTGTGCTCGAGAAAATTGATACAATGACCACAGCTCTAAGCCCTTGGGGTAGCTCAGGATTTCTTTTGTCAGCGTCTATTCGAGTGCTGTAGTCTATGGCGGCATTACAGTGGTGCAGGTGCTGGGCCTGGATCACTCATTGGATATTATGGGCGAATGTATTGCATGTGGTTGCTGTTCGTACTGCCGGTAATGCTAGCAATGAGCACACTAATCCGCTGGAAGATCCCTATATTGCGTCTACTGCGTTGCCCAATTATGATGAGATTGATTCCAGCTTTGAACTTATGATCACACCCAGGAGAGGTGTTACACGATCAGCCAGAAACTAAGACAGTGCCGGTGTTAACTGAAGCAAAATCAGATACAATGTCGGAAATTGTTTCCTCCCTGATACTACCCACAATAGCCACTGCTGTGGGCAACATATTTTTTAGCCAACATCGTCCTCTGGTGTGTGCCTGTCTTGGCGCTGCCACATACATTGGCGTCAAGGGCATTGTCAAGATCTATATGTATCAGAAGCAGTACTATCCGAAAATGAAGCGTCGCGTTGCCAACAGTACGAAAACTTTTCCACCAATCGCCAACTCCATGGTCCCGCGTCAAAATAATAGCTATCCAAATGTTCGCGATAATTAGCAGCAAGTGTAGATTCACCTCCAACAGCGAAAGCAGTACCACCAGCTAAACAAGGAGATTCTCACAAGGATATAATCGCAAAAACCAGATGCGTGAAATGAGATGAGAAAAAAAAAAACAAAACCAAAACTTTTTATGTGCCGTTACATACGAATACTAAATTTGTTGTTATTTTGTCGATTACTTTGTTTTGACTAAGTTCTTATGTTGTGGAAATTATTATGTGGAAAAATGTTTTTGACAAGAAAATAAAACTAACTTGATTGAGAGAAATGTTTAAATTTACTTACCAATGTTTTACTGTTGCAGTCGTTTTTATGCAAATTAGAACTTATATTCAAGAATTGTAAATATAAGCACTGAATGGGGTTTCGTCAAAAAATTGCATTTAAGCCATCAAAATTTGTAATTTGCATATAAGCGATTTTTCAAAATGGACAGTAATAGGTTATATGCAAAAATGATTTGTGTTTGAGAAAATGATAAAATTTGAGGTCACGAACAAAAAGTATTCTGAAATTTCAAAAAAAAACTTAAGTAAGTGGAACGGTAGAACAAAGAGGGATACCCTGCAGCCACTTTTCCCAAAAAGTGTGCGAAATTGATACTTAATTGCCTACATCTCTTAAAGTTCTAAATCTGGTAGTCTTGAAAAATTGAAATACATCCATTGTGCAAATTTCTGACTAGATGACATTTATAATAAACCAGTCCATTGGCCAACCTGCTATAAGCGGCTTAAGACTTCCCCGATTTAAATTTTTTGTAAGTATTAAAAACACGTCGTTACTAAATAAATGCTTCGAAATATTTTAATCCCTGACTTTTTTGCTGATATCTCCAGAAGGGCACTTGGACTTGGCACAATGGATGTATTTAAATTTTTCAAGACTTTCAGATTTCATACACTTTTTGGTGAAAGTGGCTGCAGGGCTCTTAGAGTTGCCGTTCCAGCTTACTTATGTTTTTTTTTACTTTTTGTTCATGAGCTCAAATTTTATCATTTTCTCAAACACAAATCATTTTTGCATATAACCTATTACTGTCCATTTTGAAAAATCGCTTATATGCAAATTACAAATTTTGATGGCTTAAATGCAATTTTTTGACGAAACCCCATTCAGTGCTTATATTTACAATTCTTGAATATAAGTTCTAATTTGCATAAAAACGACTGCAACAGTAAAACATTGATAAGTAAATTTCAACTTTTCTCTCAATCAAGTTATTTTTATTTTCTTGTCAAAAACATTTTTTCCACATAATAATTTCCACAACATAAAAACTTAGTCAAAACAATGTAATCGACAAAATAACAACAAATTTCGTATTCGTATGTAACGGCACATAAAAAGTTTTGGTTTTGTTTTTTTTTTTCTCATCTCATTTCACGCATCTGGTTTTTGCGATTATATCCTTGTGAGAATCTCCCCGTTTAGCTGGTGGTACTGCTTTCGCTGTTGGAGGTGAATCTACACTTGCTGCTAATTATCGCGAACATTTGGATAACTATTATTTTGACGTGGGACCATGGAGTTGGCGATTGGCGGAAAAATTTTCGTACTGTTGGCAACGCGACGCTTCATTTTCTGTTAGTACTGCTTCTGACACATATAGATCTTGACAATACCCTTGACGCCAATGTATGTGGCAGCGCCAAGACAGGCACGCACCAGAGGACGATGTTGGCTAAAAAATATGTTGCCCACAGCAGTGGCTATTGTGGGTAGCATCAGGGAGCAAACAATTTCCGACATTGTATCTGATTTTTCTTCAGTTAACACCGGCACTGTCTTAGTTTCTGGCTGATCGTGTGCCACCTCTCATAAGTTCAAAGCTGGAATCAATCTCATCATAATTGGGCAACGCAGTAGACGCAATATAGGGATCTTCCAGCGGATTAGTGTGCTCATTGCTAGCATTATCGGTACGACCAGCAACCACATGCAATGACATTCGCCCATAATATCCAGTGAGTGCTCCAGGCCCAGCACCTGCACCACTGTAATGCCGCCATAGACTACAGCACTCGAATAGACGCTGACAAAAGAAATCTTGAGCTACCCCAAGGGCTTAGAGCTGTGGTCATTGTATCAATCTTCTCGAGCACAGCCACAACGGTATTCACTTCCGGATATGCCATAACATAAGGCGTATGGCATTGTGGGCGTACCACTATTTGATTATCATCGTCATCCTGCTGGCGATCTATCCACTTTTGTAAGCAAGCTTCATGAACCCATTTCATGGATCCACGGCACTTGCACGGGTGTAACCAACTTAGTTAGTAGGTTATCCAATTCCGTTAAGAAACAAATCCAGCAGAAACGTAATGCGGTATCATCCGTTTCTGCTGTGGCAATGACATCGCGTTGCTCCAAAGAGTCCTGGTTAGAATGTACAGCCATCATACAAAACCGAAATCGAATTATGTTGCCGGAACAAAACGAATTATTGGAGTTTATTGCAGCTATATTAAATATATTTCAAATTCATAAAAATAAAGAGTACTTTATTATTATTCATCATCATCATCGTTTAGCTCTACAACCCGGGGTGGGTTTTGGCTTTCTCTACAATCTTCCTCCATTCGTCTCGATCTTGTGCAAGGTTCTTCCAATTTCTTTTACCGATTGTTCTAATGTTTATTATTATTATTGAATTTTACTATCAAAATTCATGCTCGGTTTAGAAAGTGCATGAGTTTAGTTGTGACTAAATTTCGCACCAAATTTACATTATTGGCCATTAAACCACCAACACGCATACGTAGAGTGCGGACAGAGAAAAATATCGCAGCTGTATCCGCCAGTGTTGTTGATGACCGTGATTTATCGATTCGGCGCCGTTCGCAGCAATTGGGCCTCTGTTACTCCACTACGTGGAAAATTTAGCGGAAGGATTTGGGTGTAAAACCTTGCAAATTGTGCAAGAATTGAAGCCACACTACCTACCACAACGGCTAACTTTTGGTGAATGGGCGCTGGCAAAGTTGGATGAAGATCCACTTTTTATCGGAAAATTCTGTTTAGCGACGAAGCTCATTTCTGGTTGAATGGATACGTGAACAAGCCGTATTTGGTGTGAAGAGCAGCCAGAAGCATTGCAAGAACTTCCAATACATCCCCAAAAAGTCACTGTTTGGTGTGGATTATGGGCCTGTGGTATCATTGGACCGTACTTTTTCAAAGACGAAGAAGGCAGGAACATTACTGTGAATGGCGAGCGCTACCGTGCGATGATTACAAACTTTTTTCTGCCCAAAATGGAAGAGCTGGACTTGGCTTATATGTGGTTTCAAAAAGACGGAACCACATGCCACACAGCACGCGAAACAATGGCCCAATTGAGAGGCGAGTTCGGTGAACACTTTATTTAGATCGTGCGATTTAACTTTAGACTATTTTTTGTGGGGCTATGTTAAGGCTCACGTCTATAGCAACAAGCCCGCAACGGTTGAAGCACTGGAAGCCAATATTGAAGAATTTATTCGTGAGATACCAACCGATATGTTGGAGAGAGTATGCCAGAATTGGACCCAGCGTATGAACCATTTGAGGCGCAGCCGCGGTCAACATTTTCATGAAATCATCTTTAAACATTAAATTATCTTTAAACATTAAATATTTCAATGATTGTTTATACACTTAATTCTTGCAAATGTCTCTTTTATGAAGAAATATGAAATAGCTTTTGCATTGAAACGATTAGATACAGTATAGCATCCCTGCAGTTCGGTCGTTTTTAAAAAATTCATGCCTGATTTCAGACCTGACTTTTCAAAGTCAATCAGCACTGAGTTCATAGCTGATTGTTACGGCTAAGGTTCAGGCCTGAACGCCTAGGACATGTATGTGTTAAATTCAGTGACAAATGAGATATGGCTGGTACTGAAAATTCAGGCATGATTTCATGACTAATTCAGACTAATGAAGGGATTGAAAGCCACTCATAATCTAACAATCATTCTCCTAACTCTAGTTCTAATTTAAAACCATTCAAAATGTAACAAATTCTAATTGAAACTAGCTTATGAAATTCCAACTAAACCAAGAGGATTACACTGCCAGATACTTACATGCCCTACTATATGTACTCAGAAAAGTGTGTAGTATTTTTGTAGCTTTAGAGAACTATTTAAACAACATCTTGATGCACTTGAGAATCACTTAAGCTTTAGCCAAGTTTTTATGCTCTCCCCTACCCAGAAAATGCTAAGCATATCACATCAAGTGATGCAATGCACTGTGTAAGTAGTTTATCAACGTAACTCGACTTAGCTCCCAGCCAGGAAAACTGTCATTCATCAGCATTATAACCGAGCGTGCAAACAAAAACCAAGACAGGACAAACACTGAATGCACTGCTTAGAGAAGTGTTCTGCAGCCCGCTCCAACGCACCTGAGTTTTCCACTGTATCTCACTGGCAGGTGCCTTAATGTTGAGACACTTGTAATGCGCTGCAAGGGAGCTGACAAAATGCTGTCAGCTGGCAACTTTATCCGTCAGCTTCGTCATCATTCAGTTTGTTTGTCTACGCAGGGGAGCGGGAAAGAAAAAAAAAGAAGAAGCAAAATCTGCTTAGCTTGTTTGATGCCGTCGTGTAGTTTTTTTTCCGGTTTTTTCTTGTTTTTTTTTTTTTTGTTATATTTCATTTTTATTTCCATTTAATGTGCTTTAATGCTTTGGGTAACGTGTTTGTTCTATAGCTTATTATATAATAACAACCATTAAGGACCTTTATTGATTTTTCTTCAGCACGTTTACACTTTGCAGCAGCCACTATTTGCTGACGTGCGTTTTGAGGAGCGAACGTCCCTCGACGTTGTGTGGCTCCCTAGTTCGACTACTACCAGCGGGTTTTTCCGAAACTTCCAGCTTACATTTTGGCCAGACACGTTCAGCCATTATCATGGCCCTTTTTACAGTTTATTAAATTGTTTTTTCTGCTGCTCTTTTTTTTTGTTGTTGTGTTTGCTGTACAGCTATATAAAAATTTATATACATACATACATATATATATTTTTGGTTTATTTGTTTTCTTTGCTGCGCATTTTGCTCAGTTTTTTTGCTTGCTCTATTTGTTGTATGTATGTGTTTATCTACCTTGCACAGTGGGCGAAATGTCGAATTTTGGCAGTGAGAAATTAACTACGCGTTTCCGCTATCGTTTAGACAAATTCAATAATATGCTCCTTAAAAAAATAAAGCCGTAAAAATTTTTGTAGAAGACTAGGGGGCTTTGGTGCCTGCTCGCTTCGTGCGGCATATCCCTCCACATATTGCTTATGCAAAAATCTAATTTTGTTCCTAGTGCATAAAACTAGGCATTCTCGCATTTTAAAGCTAAATTTTTTTTTTCATTTTTTTATGACGATTAATTTTCTAGCAAGGAAGAAAATGGGAATCAAGCCAATTTCCAAGGTTATCCGCGAGTTGCTACTAGAAAAATATGAGGCGAACATGGATGATCATCATACAACATGATGGAAAAAAAAACGTTGTATGTAAGAAGGAAACGAAAATTCGGATTGTTAATTGTTAATTAATTGTTAATTGGAATTGGAAAATAATAACACAGGCCAACATGGTTTAGTTGTTGGAAAGCTAACGGTCATTTCCGAAGAAGTTTGCTGCGTAGAATCCGAATCCGGGGTCAAAATTTGCGAAAAAAAATCATAAATGATCGCTTTAACTTTTAAATTAAAGGGTAAGAGTCGTACTAAATGATGTAACTGGAGTGACAGACCACAAAAACAAACAATTTTTTGCACCCTGTATAACCTCAGAAGTAAGAAAAAAAACACCGTTTTACGGGTACATAACCTCAAATATCTCATAATCCTGACGTGATGGGCCAATTCTGACCCCGGATTCGGATTCTACGCAGCAAATTACTTCGGAAATTACCCTTAGCTTTCCAACAACTGACATGACCCCGGTATTTGTAGGCCTGTATAATTAAAAACTAAAGAGATTTTCTCCGGAAATAGAATCAGAAATAAAAATAAAATCAGCAAGATGCTGCGTGCGATTTTATAAATATCACAACAGCCTGAAGGCCTACGTTGCTCTGGCTACAAAACCCTTTATAATTTAGAATTAACTTCCACTTTATAATTAAATAAATAAATTAATAATAATAAATATAACACATATCACAAAAAATTTTTCCAGCGAAAATAAACAATATTTCTGTAAAAATTCTAAAAATTTCGACATCATTAAAAATTTTATCGGAATCATATTAGCATTTTCGCCCACTGTGCCTTGGAAAATCCTTTACAAACTGTGCATATAAATGCGTTGCTTGGCATTTATGCTGCCAATGTTTTTTTTCTAGTTTCGTCCCTTTTTTTTTTTCGTATGGACCATTATTCACTTTGTTCCCTGGTGTAGTTTTTGTTGTTGTTGTTGTTGGTTACAAGCGGCCAGCTGTGACCCTTTGCCGTTAAAAAGCCGTGGCAATTATCACGTTTTTTTGCTGACCCGCATTGGTCACTTTTGGTATTTTTAATTTGCCGCTGAAAATGTTATCAAGCAGGCACTTTTCTTTTTATTCTTATTTTTTTTTTTATTATGGTTCTTATACACTGGCGCTCAAAAGTTTTCCAACACTAGATATTTGTTCCCCAAAGCTTGAAATATCAATTGTATTTTAAACATGTGAAGAATTATAACTACTGACAACTATGATGTATCGATAAATTTATTGAATGGAGCTTTTTTGTCCATCTAACCAAATAAAATAAATTTAGTTTAAAAGAAAGTTAAAATTTTATTTCCATTGCTCCAATGATTCGAGCTGCTCCCACGTATCTGTTAACATAATACTCTTTTAAAGATGAACATGAGGGACTCCCAAAGAGTTTAGATTAGTTTCATGATTTTATTTTCAGCACTAATTTTTCCTGATTTTTAAGCAGATGGCTTTTGTAGAGTTTCCAGCTTTAACGCTTAAAGCTCTTTTCGTGTTTTGCTCAATTGTTCGGAAACTCTTAAGCATCACTGTACGTACAGTTTTAATCATTATTCGTTAGAGGTACGCCAAGTTATCAGCTGAAATTAAAAATAATTTCATTAATTGTTCAAGGATCCGAAAACTTTCGGCCTATCTTTATTTGTTTGAAATACGTCAAGTTATCAGCTGAAATTAAAATTCATTTTGATAGCTGCCTGCAGAAAACATCAAACATTGGGTAATAAGTTTGGGTCGCTAACAAGTTTTGAACTTTATGTGCATGTATATATTTTTATACTTGAAAACAAATGATTTTGGCCCAAAGCATTTCCATCATAAGCAGCAAAACGAGCAGCATAAGTTCAATTTGCTTTGCTTTGGGGTTCGAATTTTGCGGCTCAAAAAGCAAAAGTTTTTTTTTGTTAACAAGACCACAAACAATTGAGTTACTAGCAGGAGCAGCAAACACAAAGTAATAATAACGAATAACGAAAAAAAAGGAATAAAATAAAATAAAAAACCGAAAGCATTTGTGGTGCAGAGAAAAGCCGAGCAAACGAGGGCAGACTGAAAAATACGGGCTAGCAAGGAAGGCAGCACTTAATTCAAAAAAAAACCTTTTATTTTCTGAAAACTTTCGTTTAGTATAACCAATCCTCGAATTTTAATATAATATAAAGGTCTAATATTTGAAAGTCTATCAAACGGCTGACGTCTAAAGTAGCTTAATTGCCCGTAAGGGTTCATAGATGGACAATCTATCTAGATATCTTTCAGTTGTTTTGATTGTTCCATTTCCAACGTAAGGAACATTTAAGTCTTTCTGAATTTCGTGAAGCCAAGTAATGCCTGCCATGTTTCTTAGAGTTACAGATTGATATCTTTGAAGTATTTCGATATTGAAGGTGCTTGCCATCCCGCAAAGCTGCATAGAATACGTCCACACTGGCCTGAGTACAGCCTCTAAGACTAACACTGTGTTTTCCAGGCTTGGTTTGTTTTACTGATGATAGTATATCATTTGAATGAAATTTTTTTTAATTAGCTATTTCTTCAAATTTGTAAGAGACGAAAAGATAGTTAAGTTACTGGGGTCCAATCCGTACAATTTTGGCAATGTACATAAACTCCTTTGTACCGACATAGGAATCCCCAATCATCCGAATAATCCTTTTCGTTTTTTATACTACCTAGTCCAAGGATATGACCCATGCCAAGGGCATCCCAAAAGATCTGTATCGTAACCTTATTGCCAGGCAGACCCGCCTTGGCCCTCTTTGGTATCGGTTCTGAAAAAGAATTCCAATCCTTCAACTTTTCCCATGTCTTTGATGCATTGTGATGGGTCCAAGTTTCATCCAGACAAAACAGCGCAAAATTCCTTTTTATTGCATTTGTTGTAAGAAATTCCTCTAAAATGGTAAGGCGATTACAATAGCGCTAAGACACCCTTATAGCATAAAACTTCCTCATATCGAAATATTAGCACTACATATTTTCCACGGATTCGTAGAAGACTTTAGCATCTTCGACGAACGTCCAAGACTATTCCTCACATTTTATCAATAATATCTGCTGTGGCTACTCCAATTTTCGACCTGGGCTGCGCTCAAAAAAATGTATTATTCGGCTTATATCGATGAGGGGACATCAACCAAGTCATTTTTTAACTCGATATTTATTTCCTTGGGCAAGTTGTTCTCTACCAACTCCAAAACTAAGCGATCTGATGGCTAATGCAGTTGCTTGGCTATGTCAACTACTTTTCTACCCACCCTCGTGCAATTGAGCGCGAGCAAGACGCAGCAAAAAAAAGTATAGCATACATTTAAGCGCGAGCAAAAGTTACCAACTATGAAAATGAGATGTCAAAAAAGTTTTTATTATCGATTTAATATGTGTGTGTAAGTGTGTGTTCGTATATGTATAAAGTTAACAAATAACATGCCACACTATACCGTTATACACATAGACACTCCATTATAATGTGATGCAAAGTGGGAGCAAATAGATTGCCGAGCAAAGCAACTCAAAAGTTTTTCTTTTTTCAGCAGCCAACAAGTCTCTCTATTTAGTTGTCTGCCAGTGTTACGTGTTGTTGAAAATTTTCCAAAGTTTACACTTTTGTGTGTTAGATGACTCTGTGGGAGTCACTGTATAAGCCTAAGTATGTGTGTGAGTGTGTGTGGGAGCTATAAGTAGGTGCGCGTGTATAAGTTTTTAGTTTTCAGTTTGTAGTTTTCAAGTTGCTGCCATTGTGGCTGGTATTGTGTCTTCATGGGCTTTAAAAGAGAAGCCAGCACTTTAAATAACTAATGCTGAAAAAACAGCAGCGGAGAAACTTCCACAGATTTCATTATAATTTATGAGCTAACATTTTGCGTTTTATCAGCAAATTAAAGTTCGGCCATCTTGTTCGGTTTTAATGGTCAGCCATTTTGTCAAATGACCAATGAATAAAACTGTTAGTAGTTATGCCCTGCAATAATAAGGCTGGCAAATATGGCTAACTTTGTTACAAAGTATGTAAGAGAGCACATACCTCAGAGAGGTCAAAGAAAAATGGAAAAATTTTTGTTATTACTTGTGCTTTATTTTTTGAATCATCTGAAAAATTTGGGACTAAGCATAAGTTAACAAATATTATTAAAATAATGTAACTAAGAGTGTCAGTATGCTGGCCCTAAATATTTAAAGCTGGGCTGGAAGGGCGTTTCTTCGAAGAAGATCTCGTCGAGATGGTTAGAGTGTGTGGAGAGCTTATTTGTTGTATTTTCTTATGTTTGATGGGTAGAGCATTTAGGTCTATCTGAATATATTCATTACAAACATTGCACGATGCCCCAGTCATGCTTCTCAGGATTTTCAATTGAGCGCGCTGCACAATGTGAATGTTGACCCATAGATGGTTTAATTATATCTTATATCTTGAAGACCTAACTCGTTCGTACTGTTCTCCCGCTCCTTCCAAAAAAATCAGAAATTTGCTCAGAAATTCTGGTTCCATAGCTTAGATTCTTCCTTTGTCGCCAACTAATTATAGAGTTTGGTGCCTCCGGAACCATTTTCGTGGGTTAACACCACTTAGAGCCGAAACTTAAACATCCGATAGCACTATTTATATACTTTGAGAAGTTAGGTTAGGTTAGGTTGAATAGGCTGCTCAACCGGTATCTGAGATCACCCAGAGACCATTATGGCCCATTGTGATGCCTAATTTGGGGAAAGGATTATAAGAAGGGTCAATGGGTTCAATGGGATCAAAAACTATTGGGTACTTCTAACCGCCTAAGTCTCTATTATTACAGAACCATTTCGAGAATTTAACAAACATAGTCAGAGCCTCTATAGACACATTTGACACACTGCCCAGGTCTTCGAAGAATGGTTTTCCCAGAAACTGGGTTCGTCTTTTAAGAAACGCCGGGCAGTCGCATAGCAGGTGTTGAATACTTTCTATCTCCTCCTCGTCTCCACAGCTGCGGCAGAAGTCGTGAACGTGTAGCCATTAGTCCTACCACCATCCTTGTCCTGTTTTTGTGAAAATGTAGGAGTTCGGATGTTCGCTTTGGATTGTACTGTGGCTAGAGTGCTCGGGAGATGCGACAACCGGACGCAGAGTCCCATTCTCTTTCCGCCTGTGCCCTGACCGTCTCCCTAATTTGCAATACGATGTCCTGTAAGGGTCTTCCTATATCCGTGACCACAAGGTTGCCTGGCAGAGCTGAACCTTTTCTAGCACACTCACCTGCCTCCTCGTAACCAGGGACGCCGGAGTGCCCCGGTACCCAAGAGAGGCTGATTGAGTGGTGGTGGATGTGATTTAGCGCTGTTACCGTGTTACGGACAAGTTTGCTTTTATTGGTGTGTGAGCGCCTTAAGCGTTGAAAGAATTCCACTGTAGAGTATATCACATTCGTACAGAAGGCACCCAACTATGCTTCATTAACTGGTTTATCCTTGTGCTAGATAAATTATATTTAATGGCATGTCAATTTATTAAGAATTACTCGCCTTACATAATATCTTACAAGTATAAGGCATAAATTACAAATAGGCAAAATGTCCGGCTATAAGAACGAACAACAAAAACAACAACAAGCATAGGGCAAGCGGCCATTTTGTTAGCGTATTTGAGTAAGCATTGCATACTTATGTGCGCGGCGGGCAACTAATTTCATTTCCTGTTTTTGTGCTATTTAATTTCCGCTAAGATGGCAACTGCTAATAAATAAATTTCAATTAATTAAGCGCAAAACAGCACATAGCCAGGCAATGCACGAACGCAGCGCTTGTCATATTTATAAGTCCGTGCACAAAACGCCTTTTAAACCCTTACGACCTTCATAACGCCAGCTCTTACTCTTTCTCCTTTCTCCTAAAAACAACACCAAAAAAACAAAAAAAAACACCCAAAAGCGCGGCGCACGCTTTACAGGTGTATCAGGTAACTCGTTCCGGCCACGAACATTGCGATGTAACCGAAGGCGTGCTGCTGGATATTACGCCACTGGTGGTCGATGGCAGAAAACTGGTTACACTCTATGATAAGGACCTTACCGAGGGAGTAAACTTGTTAATTGGTGAGTTTGAGGCAGCCAGACCATTTGTGCTTTCATGTTGCCTACATATAAATACATATACATTTTTTTCCACTGTTGCTTTAATTAATTTAAAACCCTTTTTTTTACGTTGTCCTTTTTTTGCTGCGCCTAGTGGTCTCGGAATTGTGGGGCGCTCAGTGTGTGCGCCTAAAGGTGACCACAAAAACCGACAATTGTGGTGAGAATGCCGACTGTTCCGGCAAGGGTGTATGCTATTCGAATGCTGCCATGGAGGAGTATGAGTGCCAATGCTGTAGTGGTTTTGCTGGTCCACATTGCGAGGAGATCGATGCTTGTAATCCCAGTCCCTGCACGAACAATGGCATTTGTGTGGATCTGTCGCAAGGACATGAAGGCAACTCCTATCAGTGCTTGTGTCCATATGGTAAGTAGACGCTGGCTACAACTCAACTCATTAGCTTTGAAGTCTTATATGGCACACAAATCCTTTTTTGCAGGCTATGCGGGCAAAAATTGTCAATACGAATCGGATCCTTGCAATCCTGCTGAGTGCATGAATGGCGGTAGCTGTGTGGGCAACTCCACCCACTTTCGGTAAGCAGTTCACAATAGAAAATGAGAAATGATAAATTGCGTACATAAAGTCGGGAGCAAACGACTGCGGTGTAGCTGCCTAGTCTTTGCACCAGCTCAGTAAGCCTTTTCGTCCTTAGAGTGGAAATCTTGGTAATTGGGCCTGTTGAGCAGCAAGCACTTATCAATTGCAAAAGGATTTTTTAATTTGAACAAAGAGCATATTAACAGCTGTGGTTTGAGACTTTGTTCCAAAGGTTCAAAAAATATCTTTGGAAAGTATGGGAGTCAACATGGCAATTGGCTTGCTATATCGAGAAAAGGTCGACTTAATTTAGTTTATTAGGCTGACATGGTAGAAAATATCAAACTAAATTGGCAGCACAAAGCATTTCCCATCGTTTTCTATAAAAATTGAGAGCTGAGTGGCTCGTATGCGAGACTTTAACGTTTGGTCTGGTTTAGTAAACTTTAAGTCTCTCTAAGAGCCATTTGCCATTTACTGCCTTCTTAACCAATTTGAGGCGAAAGAAATCTGTAATCATCGTTAAATAGGCAACGCTATCGAGGCTTTTCCGCCTAGAGTCTACACCAAAGCGTGACTTTCTGCATCAGCGCTGCCACTTAGTGGGACTTGTATGGTTATTCATAGCCCCTTATCCGACAATATTGCATCAATTACTCAAGTAATCATCAGAAGCGCTCATTTTTAATGGGAGTAAGTTTCTGCAAAACCAGGTGAAATTAACAAAATGCTTAACCTCCCTGGAAGGATTGGGAGGAGTTGAAGTGTGGTGTGGTGGATATTGAAGAGCCTTGGTCCAACGCCAAAACCCCCAAAACCCAATTATTTCTAATATTTCCTACCCTACACAAACCCACCTTAACCCCGCAGCTCCTCCAGTAAGCATCACTACAGCACACAGCTTTCCAAGGAAGAATAAAAAGTGAAGCTGTAAAAAGCTGGGAAAACTCGATGAAAGCTCATTGCGATCAGCGAAGACACAAACCATTGTCATCTTTGTTGTCATCTTCGCCAATAGATGGCGCGGCTTCCAAGTACATATGTAACCTGCGAACAAAATGTGTGCTAATCCAGAAGATGAGCTTCTTCCCCTGGGAGCTTGCATGGCAGCCCCATCACCAAGGGACGCCACGACCAGTTGACCTTGACCACTGGGATGCGACGAATGCTCTTGTAGAAGCCCTAAGCTCCCAAGAGGAGTAACGAAGGGGGAAAAAAACACCAAAAAATTTAGACATCGACTCACATAGACAAACTGTACAAACTTATTGATCCCTTGATAAAATTTGGTGCTCTTATGCTCTCCGAGATCTAAACATTCATACAGACAGACGAACTACCAGACATAAAAATATAGAGTCAATTTGATATATAGTACTTTATGGGATCGGAAATGCTTTTCGTTACATACACTGAGCAGTTTGCTCACACTCCTATAAGTCTATAAAAAAAACGAGCAAATACAGACCTGGACAAATAGACGTCTGACTAGCTAGTCATACAGTTGTCCAACAATGGCGTCGTCCACATTATTCAATTACAAAGCCGCGTTGGCTTTGTTTGCTCGGCCTTTATGTGTGTCTGTGTGCTTGTGTAGACTCATAAATGTTGACTTTTATCGCATATATATTGTTATAACCACATCATCAACATTTTGCAGCTGCGATTGCACGCCAGGATACACAGGACCGCTATGTCAACACAGTCTGAATGAGTGCGAGTCATCGCCGTGTGTACATGGAATTTGTGTGGACCAAGAGGATGGTTTTCGCTGCTTCTGCCAGCCAGGTGAGTTAACTGAGACAAACAGAGTTGGTTTGTATACTAAGCAGGCATACAAACCATTTGCAAATTAGGTTTGGTTCGCTCCAGTGATTCACGGTAACATGTGTTTGCTTTTAGCCATATTTTTGATGTAGCAATAGAAACACATTGGTTTTCGAAGCTTAAGAGAGATGCAAGGGACTTTAAATTAAAGGAAGTTATATGTTGGAAGCCATATTGATTTCAAAAGCTCTTGGTTAGTAAAGGCGGGTTTTCCATAAAATGTGATCTTGCATCGAAACTTGAAATTTGATTTATTTTAATTGCTCATCAAACCGCTTCTACGCTTTTTATTCAAAAAACCAGAGATCTAAATTTGCTGCGATCTTCTTATTCATTGGAGTTCTCGGCGCGTAAACCTTAAAGCGGGGGAAAATCAATTATTTATCTGCTTTCCGAAAGTTTGGAAAGTTAAGAGGATAAGTAAGTGGGCGCCCTTGGTCCTGCCTAATCTTGCTCTTTGCTTAACCCTTTTGAGGATTCGATAAAAAGAGCCAGGTACGTTATGGGCAGATTTGGTCTGACAGGTACTGGATGCAATTATTAAGAGGCGCAGGGCATTCGATTAAAGCTTTCTACCTTCTCCTCAATTCTACAGCTGCTACAAGGGTCCTAATGTGGAACATGTATCCTCTCGGTCATTAGGCTGCTTGCCACCATTCCAGTCCTGCTCGCTTTGGATTATACCTGGGCCAGAGTGCTCGTGTGGTGTGACAACCGGACTCTGTGTCCCATTTTCGTTCTGTCTTGGTTCTGATTATCTTTGTAATTTTTTTCAATTTAACAACCTGAATAGGTCTTTTTATACTCGTAACCGCAAGAGCCGCAGACAGTGTTTCAAAAATGTTATTAGGTTTAGGTTAGGGACTGACGTCCCAACTCACTTAGGCCAAAAATAGGCCCGTTGTGATACCGCTGCGATGGACCATTCACCACTTTTCCCCACTCAAGAGGTCCCCTATATGAGATGCGTCAGCCATCCGGCCATTTTGTTTGGAGAGCTGAAATAAATCGTCAAGAAAGTGTGACTTCAAAAAGCGGAACCTTGTCCTGCACAGTCCAGGGCAGTGACAGAAAAGGTGTTCCACTGTCTCCAGCTCCTCCTCCGCATCGCCACTGCTTCTACAGAAGTCATGGTGGGGAGCATTTAGCCTGGATGCATGGATCCCGACCAGCCTGTCCTGTGATAGCACGTATGACGGTCGAGCACTTAGTTCCTTAGTTCTTTTTCTGCAGTATGTCGGCCAGGTTTGCCGTGAGATCCAGCGCGAGTTCGCTGACCGATTCCACATTTGGTTTGCAAGGAGAGCGAAGTAATTTCGTATTCTCAGTTTGCAGCTGGCCATGGGTATACCCAGACCCTTCTTGTCCTGAAGGAGAATGCTGGTAGTTCTTTGTCTAGCCACTTCATCCGCAATACAGTTGCCCTCGATGTCCCTATGTCCTGGGACCCATATGTGGCGGATTGAAAACTGCTCATCCATGTCCTCCAGAGACAATTCAGTGTACATATATTAAATTAGTTTTCATGTAGATTAAATTATATTTCTTCAATTCAAATATGACATATAAGATGCTTACCTCAAAAATTACATACCTGCCTCCTGATACGGCCAAAAAGCTTTTTGCTGTAAAGAAATAAGCAGAACCTTGTTTGGAGAACAAAATACCCTACCTTTGATTAGAGTCTTTTTATATCATTAAGCTCAGTGTCAGTTGACATGGCATTTAAAAGCTGTAAAATTTATGAAATCCTAAAACTCTAGCAATTCATCATCTAAAAGCTTTACACAAAAAGTATCCATTATACCTAATATCTTTTTTTTTTGCAATTTCTGTCAGTTTCGTCAACGTTGACTGATTGGCCATATACCATAAAACTTTGCTAACCAAACACATTAATTCTAAGCAAATTTCCCATTTTCATTTCATATGTCCATACGACAGAACCAATTTAAGCATAATCAAAATTCAGATACGAAAAAAAATCTGCATTGAAGCTCATAAATTATTTCATTGACACAAACACAATTTGCATAAATCGCACTCAATCAGAAACTCAATAAAAAAAAAAAAAAAACCCAAAACCAAATACAAATAAAAAAACAAAATCAAAAAAAGGAAGAAAAATCAAAAAATACAGCACTGAGTGTTCTGTTCGCTGCTCTTAAGTAATGCTGGCGGGTAGTTCTCCGAGTGTGGGCTTCAGCTACTCAGCGGAAACCTTTTCAGGTTGAAATTTCCATTTCATTTCATTTACTTTTTGCACTTACCAATGTTGCGACACTCTGCCAAGGCAACAACAACAATGAGTCTGACTTTTATTTTTTTTATTTTTTTATACATTTACTTGGTCGTCCTTCTGCAGGATTCGCCGGTGAACTGTGCAACTTCGAGTATAATGAATGCGAATCGAATCCATGTCAAAATGCCGGCGAGTGCATCGATCACATTGGCAGCTATGAGTGCCGCTGCTCGAAAGGATACACGGGCAACCGTTGCCAAATAAAGGTAAGTGCCAGAACAATACGAGCACAAAGAAAGCAGACAGTAACTAGACTTTGGGCTAAAAGTTCGAAACACCGAAGTATGCATACTCTTGAAGATTTAATTTTGTTTACGGAAGAACTTAAAAAGCTACTTAAGAGATTTAAAAGAAAATTTAAAAAAATTATCCTTTGACTTAATTTTTCTTAAAAAATGCTTTCAATATAACTTCATATCATAGAAAAAAGTTTTAGAGGAAACAATTATAGACATCGAATTAAAATTATGCAAAATTCCGCGGTGAGGATTTAATGAGAATTTTAAAATTATAATTTTTATTATTTAATTTTTTTTTTTATATATTTATAATTTAGCTTCAAAACTAAAGAGATCAATTTTGAAGCGCTGGCACCGTAGACCTTCGGCTATATTTTAATTTTTATAAAACAAAACTGTAAAATCTATTTTTACAGATCAAAATATATTAGCATCGATGAGATAAAAACGGAAGTTATTTTTCAAGCCAAGCGAACAGTGTGCCCATATTAACAAAATGTGGTATTTTTTTGCAATTTTTGTTCTTGTGTGTTATTTTATTTGGCTAAGTGGGTTTGACTGGATCGGTCGCAATAAAATATAATGTAATAAGAAATAAAAAAAGGACACCATAGTTTTAAAATATTTTCAAAAGAGTTGTATAGTTTTAAAATTAGAAATTTTAAATTGGCCTAGTATTCAAAAACAAAAAATTTTTCAGCAGTTATTTTTTTTAACTTTTTTGTATTTATTTTATTTTTCTACATACAATTTATTTTAAGTGATTTTTTGCTAAAAATGTTTTATTAAATGCTACAAAAAGTAAAAAAAAAAAAACAAAAAAAAAGAAGTGAATTTTTATTTTAGCACATTAGTATAGTAAATTAAATTCTAGTTTAACGTGTACTAATTATCAGTGCCTCCGATGCGCAATTTGTGAGTTTTAATTCTATTAAATTAAAACAATTAATTTTAATTAACATTTTAAAAAAAAGTTATTAATAATATTTTTTCCAAATTTTATTTAACATTTTTGGACTTTTTTTGTTCAAAATATAATTTATATTTTAGAAGTTCAATTTTTATTTCTCTTTGGTTTAATTATATTTTCATCGTTTCACTAACTAAAGAAATAAATAGTTAAAATCTTTTTATTTATTTCTATTTCAAAAAATTAAGCAAAAAATTTAACAATATTGTTTGGGTGTTTAAACCATATTTTATTAATTACTTAATTATGAAAATAAATTTGGCATCATTACAATCGTTTTTTATATTTTTAAAATTTTCTTTAACAGTTTTGAACTTTCTTGTTCGATATTTTATATATATTTTAATTAAGTTAATTTTTAATTCTCTTTAAATATTGTTTTTTGTTATGATAAAGTAAATTTATTAAATTATCATTACGATGTTTATAATAATTAATATTTGCTAAAGATAGCTATAAGAGAATTTCTCTAGATATGGGTTTCTTTATATAAGTTTAGTTTTTTTTAAATCCTTAGAAATATTTTTCTTTGGGTTCAAAAAATTTTGAGTCTAATGCATTTTTAAATTTGCTTTAATACTTTAGTTGAAATGTAACTTTTATTTTATTATTTTTACTTGAAAAAAGGAAATTTGGGCAGGGACTGGACATGGACTGATTTATCAAGATTATCTCAAAAAAGATTCTAAATCGCTAAATGCCTTACAAACAGCCTGAAGTCCACAGTGTCTCTGTTTATAATCATCCTTGTAATTTAGAATTGATTTTATTTCAAAATTATATAAATGATGGAATAATATTCAATAAAAAAATTTAAATAGCAGCAACAATTTTCAATTAAGGTCTTTTTAGAATAACAATCCCAAGTCAACCGATGAAGCAATCAATAGACCCAAAAATACATTTCTTAGACTTTAGAGCTCACTTTCTAAGAGCATATACTTAAAAGCTAACAAACTTCCAGGAAAAACTAATACAAACTCAGCAAGAGAACAAAAAGGAGAAAATATTGAACTGCCATTGACAGGGCAAAGGGCCGCATCGGGTCGGTTGGCAGGGCAATGCAAATGAAATCGGTATTGATTTAATTTCGTCATGGCGCCAATCTTCTGACGCATCTATCGTTCACATGCATAGTCAATGTATCTGTGTATCTATTGGATACGTATGCTGTGCAAATACAGTTCCACGCTTTCCTCACAATTTTTTTTTCCTTTTTTTCGAATGCATAATGAACTTGCGCCTAGCCTTGCTCTTATACTGTATATATGTATAGACTATATATAAATGTTTGCGATTTTGGTTTGCTTTCGCCTTGGTTTAGGTTGATTTCTGCGCAAACAAACCGTGCCCCGAAGGACACCACTGTATCGATCATGGAAATGACTTCAGCTGCGAATGCCCTGGAGGCCGCAACGGACCGGATTGCAATCAAATGCCGCGAACGGTAAGTCATGATTTATGTACCAAAACTCGACTGACTGTTTCGGTGGAGCGGCCACTTTGCCATTCCAGCAGCTCCACCAGCTCCAGCAATTCGAACATTTCACAATTCTCACAATTCCGCATTCAAATGCATAACAATGGAGCCGCACAATAACAACTCCAACTACAAATCGTTGCTGTGAGCTGGCCAATTTATATACAGTTCCTGTGCCAAACAATGTCTTGTAATTTAAGCCAATTTAAAATTTTTAAATTGGCTAAAACTATAAAATTTCATATGTATAACATTTTTCGGTATTCACTTACTTTTTGCGCATTGTTTTTGGTTTGCTAAGCTCTTGTGGTTATTTTGTAAGCTGATTTGCGGCTTTTAGATTGTAACGAGATGCAATCAATTTGATAAGCATTGAACAATTTGTATTGTTTGCGGACTCTAGGGGAAAAACAAAAGGGGAGAAATTGTGTGGTACAAAGAAAAGTTTTGCACAATGTTCTCTAATTGAAAATTAAATTAATTTTTGGGTTATTGAATTTCGAAGTGTAGCTAGATTTGTAGTCCAGGTGTATTGACTATAGCAATTATTTGCTGCCAAATTGGTTAGATTGTTAGGCTATAGGTATGAGGAGTGCGAAATTTCAGCCAGAAACAAGAAAGTTCTAGTTCCCACTTTTACAAAAAATTTTGTCAAAATTTATATTGAATGAATAAATAAATACAAAAAAATCGCATTGCATTATACTACACTAGTTCTGTTTTTACGCAATAGATACGTTCCCAGAAAATACGCTTAAAAAAATTCGCGTAAAAAAAAACAGTATCCATATAAAAGTAGGGGATTGGTTCTCCGTTTAAAAATCCAACTAAAATAATATCAGTTTATCATAAAAAATTTAAATTTTATATTAAAATTTTTTATTAAAATTTTGTATTTAAATAGCTTATAAGATAAGGAAAAACGAAAAAATACAATAAGGAATATTAATGCCACAAAAACAAAATTCAAGTTCATATTATGAATTACAGTTTATTGAAGCTAGGAAAATTTATAATAATCTAAAAATTAGCAGCGCAATTATTGTTGTCACAATGAAAGCCAAGGGATTAATAATTCAAGAAACAACACTTAAATTAAATCGCGTTAAAAATTAACGGATTTTTTTGAATCGCCTTAACTCGAATTCGCGTAAAAAAAATTCGCGCAAAAACAGAATTAGGTGTATTTGAAAGATTAAGGAAATCCACAATTTTTAGCAATCAACAAGGGCGTTGTGTATAAAAAATTTTGGGAGTTAAATTTAGCGGCTGACAGCTTAATTAAAAAGATGGCGTACGTTAAAGTCGGGCGCGGACAACTTTGGGATACCCTGTACCACCACATTGCAATCTAGTCCGATATATTGCTTACAAACTCCAAAAGATATTTCTTTGCCAAATAAACGAAACACAACGAATTTTGTGCAAAAAACGTTTTTTTGACCGATTGGCCCTATGGGAGCTATATGATATAGTCAACCGATTTTGATCAAATTTGGTACAGTGTTGAAGATCTCTAAAAAATTTCCGACTAAAACTTTTGCTTTTTTTCGAGGTCCTCTGAAACACCCCTACGGGAGCTATATAATGTAGTCCCGATATCAAAAAAGTAAAATAAACTTGTCTCCTATGGATTAATAAGGGATCTTATCTGAAAGTTTGGTTGCTCTAGCTCTTACCATCTCTAGGCGTTCATACGGACAGACGGACAGACGGACATGGGTATACTGACTTCGCTAGTCACTCTGATCATACTTTAGGTAACTTTGGGCGGTCTCCGACTTCTCCTTCTGTACGTTACATACATTTTCGGCTTGCACAAACACAATATACCCTTTGTACCATACGGTACAGGGCATAAAAATTATGCTTTTCTTTACCAATTTTATTGTGACTAAACTTCTCAATTTAATTTTTAAGCCCTTTCTCTAAATCTAACTCGTCAACAGGGCTTATTAAACAAATTTTTTTTATTTATGAACTTTAGTTTAATTTGAATGCATTTTCATCAACCAAAATTTTTTTTTTTGAAAATCTGTCTTTAAGTTTCTTTTTTATATTGTGCAAATATGAATAAAAACGATTTGGCGCAACAATGTTAAAAAAAAAACAATAATCAACAAAAAAAATGCACATAAAATTTAAAAAAAAAAAATTAACAATAATAAAACACTTTTTGATATTAAATTAAAAAAACTAAAAACATGTCGATTTTATTTATATATAAAAAAAAATTGTTTTAATTATTGTTTTATTTTTTTTTAAATTGTAACAACCAATCTATTTGATTCATATAGCTAAATTTTATTAAAACTTTTTTTTTTATTTATAATAAAAAAATATTTATAATAAAAAAATGTTTTTCATAAAATTAAAAAAAAAATAGTTTTTTTAAAAATATTGCAAATTTTAATTGACTAAAATAAAATTTATCAAAAAATTAAAAAAAAAAATTTGTAATATTTCGGTTTTGTGTAACATTATTGGCCCTATTTTTCGCAGATTCTGTAATTTCTGCCGGGTCACGAAAATTTTGTAACAAAAAAGTAGCACAGAAAGGGCGCATCGGGAAAGACGGCACAAATTCAAAAAAAAAAGAAAAAGGGAACGGTATTTTTAATTTTCCGTTCCCATTTCCAAAAGAAACTGTCTTTATATTAATTTTTTTACTCAAGCTGTCTTAGAACTTCGAATATTAAGAAACCTTAATAAATAAATAATTTTATTAAATTAGTTCCAAAAACCCAATTTTAATCAAATATCAATTCGTTACTCTTTTTAGCTTAAATCTAATAATATTATAAATAAATGATACAGTCATACTTTCATATAATTCATATAGAAATTCATTATAAGAAAATCATAAAACCGGAGATCTTTACAAAAATTCATAATATGAAAAACTTTTTGTAAAAGAGTGCCTTATAGGCATATTTGAATGTAACGGGTAATTAATCTTGAGGTTTTAATTTTTTAAAATGCAAAAAAACAAAAATTTCAAATGTATCGGAAAATCTTTATGATCAATAGAAAGAACCATTCTTGCCATTCACTTTTTAAAGATAATCCCTTTCAAATGTTGGCCGCAACTGCGCCGTAGCTCGTCCATGCGGAGGTTCCAATTTTCGGCGATATCTCGCGAAAAACACGGGTTATGTTGGCCTCTAATGCATCAATCGTAACTGGCTTATCCACAAACACTTTAGACTTCACGTAGCCCCAAAGTAAAAAGTCTATCGGTGCGATATCACACGATCTTGGTGGTCAATTCACCGGTCCGGAGCGTGAAATTAATTGTTCACCGAATCGGTTCCTCAATATGTCCATAGTTTTTGAAAAAATTGACCGATGATGCCACCGGCCCATAAACTACGCGCTGGACGAGCTCTATTCGATAGAGTGTCATCCAATAATGAATATTGGATGTAGGATGAATTTGTTGATGGTATGGCGATTAAGGTCGATTAAGGCGACCATAAAAAAACATTCTTTACAGAACTCGAATTTTCGTAATATAATTATACGATTTGTAAACGTTGTTCGGGTGTAAGTTTTTCCATGATGAACAATGAAAAATGAATAAAAAAAACATGTCAACTTGACAGTACTCACGCGTGATTTATCAAAAAAAGCACCCTATTAAAAAAAAACCTTAAGATTGATGACCCTTTATAAGAATTTTCAATTGCTTTAAAAAAAATTCTATGTTAAACCATTTTATAAATTCCGGTACGCATCCAAGTTTTATTTAAAAAGCAGTACTCTATTGATTGCCAGAAATCCCAAAAAATTTTCATAATTTCAATTCAAGATTTCAATTTCAGAATCTGACTAATAGAGATTTCTAGTGCAACAAGATATTGAATTTGTATAGAAATTGAGCTGAAAGAGATATCTGACACAAAATACTGCCTTAGAAAAAACTTTAGCTGATTGTTTTATAAACTAGACCAGGATGTTTAAAACTACATATTTAGCTGAATTATCTCTTTCCGTCCATTTGAGTTACAAAATTCTGTTAAAAAAGCTTAAGAATAGTTTGCAATATGAAGCAAGATATCAAGTTACCCACTTACGATTTATTCAATTTAAGATAATTTATGAGCTTATTAAATATATTCCCTAACATTTCTAAAGTGCATTTCAAGTTTTGCCTAAACTAATAAAATCAAAAGCATGCACCTTAAATTATGATACATACGCTTCATTAAAGCCAATCAAGTGTTGTTAACCCAAGTTTTGCCACTAAATTCAATTGGCTAACACAAAGTTCCAGCCATAACCATGGGCGGCACAAGATCCTGACATTTTAGCTAGAGCGGAAAACACTTTCAGTTGCTCAACTAGTCAAGAAGTCAACTCGACTGCAAAATCTAATAAAGGCTCAATGGCTTGTTAATTTGTGCTGAAATAAAACTTAACAAAATTTACATAAATTAAGGCGAACCCAAAGCACGCTCATAATTAAAGTCTTGCACACTGATGGACTCTTGGCACGGCAAAGGGTTACATGGTGAGGCTTGTGGAGGTTGGAAACTAACCTAACCAGCGTTGAAGAACAAGCAGCCAAGTGGCAGCAATGGCTGCCGCAATGGCGGCTGCTGTAGTCAGTCTTTTGAACTTTGAAATTGCCAAAGCCAAAAGCCTGCAGCATTGGCAGCAGCAGTGGCACGTAGACCATAGTAGGAAAAATAAAATGCACTGGCTGCGGCCACCTTACCCCCACCAAAGCCTTTTGCTGCCAACCGCCAGCAAATTAATTACATTTTACTATATGGTGTGGCATTATATGCGCGCTAATATTTAAAATGCCACCAGCAGAGTCACATAGTGTGTGTGTGTGTAAAACCCATACATATACATAAGTAATTGCTCGTTGGTGGCGTCTCCATTTTGTATAAGTTAACTACAACAACAGTCAGCCATTATTTTTTATATATATATATGTTTTTTTTTCTTGCTCTCTAGTACTTTCAGCAATGCAATGTTAATCCTTGTACCCATGGCGGAACTTGTTGGTCCAGCGGTGATTCCTTTTACTGCGCCTGCCGACCCGGCTATACGGGCACAATGTGTGAAGGTGAGTAAAGTTCGGATTGCGTTGCGCCCACTGCTCATTAAACTTTTGTAAAGCGCAGTGCCATAGTGCACTTGGCTTTTATCTACAACCAGACAGACAAAACTAATGCAGGAAGTAGATGTTAATTTTAACTGACGTAGTTCAAAATACTCTTTAATTTGCAAGTTATAGTAGAAGTAAATAGAATATCAACAAAATCTGTAATCTGTGAGACTTCGTGAACAAACAAACTAGAAGCCTCCACTCAATAAAAGTTTTTAGCTGCTTTCTGTTCTAAAGTAGAGTATATCTGGAAGCGCTTAGCTTAGATCCCTTTACAAAGTTTTGAGTGTTTGATAACCAAAGTTACTTGTCCTATTTTTAATTTGTGTTATCTTAACCTTCTGCGGCTGACGTGGTAGTCTGACAGACACCAAGAAACAGAAAAACACGTGTTTTATCGTTACCTTTCAAACATCGACTTTCGGGCTCTTAGTACCTTTGTATTACGTTCTTTAGCGTGCGTTAGTGTTACGCAAGTGATCGAGTCGAGCGCACGTGTCCTTGTGAGAGCAAAAGTATCTATGAGACAACCACGTCAGTGTTTAGGTTTGTGTCTGAGAGACAACCACCTCAGTATATTTGTTATATATTCATAGTGTTTTAGATGGATCACTTAAACATAAGTCAAGGCTCCACGGTCCTATGAGAACATCGTCTGGAACTTTTAAGAGCCGCGAGGAGCAGATTCAACAGTGGTAAGAAGAAAAAAGCGAGGACAACTTCAGCGCTCTTGATAATGAAGGCGATGACCCGAATTTTCAGCCAGAAAGTGAATTCTTTGATGATGTTGAAATTTCAAATGAAGAATCAGATCAAGAATCGTACTGAGTTGACGAAATTGACAAAATATGTTCGATATTTTCTTGCAGCCGTAAAACTCGCCGTTGGCCTATAGAAATTTTCCAAAGAATAATAGATATCATAGGAATAAATAGCTTTGTATTGTATCAAATGTGTGCTGACAGAGATGAAAAAATTAGGAGAAAAACATACATGAAAGTCCGGGTATACAACGAAAGATTGCTCAGAGAAGTGAGAATAACGATCAAAGGAGTTTTTAGTAAAGATCTATCTCTCCGCCACCAACTATTCGATCTGTTCCACCAAGTGGAAGAAAACTTTGCTCTATTTGCCTCACAAAAATACAAAGGGTAACTAAATATTGTTGCTGCGATTGCCTTAAGCCAATTTGCCTCCTGTGCTCTAAGCCACTTTATGAGACCTGACAAAACAAGCTATAACATTTTATTTAACCATTGAATGGATCTAATTTTTTTTAAGGCTGATTACTTTAAGTTTGAACTTTAATTAATGCAAAACGTTTGTTTAAAAAATTACAATATGGAATATTTTTTTGCGTTTTTCTATGGATATAACTTTTGGAGGGCCACTTTGTGCTATGATAATAAATACTGTTTAACATGAAATGTAGTTTTTAATCGAATAATCTTTATAATTAATAATAAGTTTAATGGTGTAAACTAAAAAAAAAAATCATTTCTGAAGGTATGCAAAACGGTACTTGACCAATATTAGCTGGCGAAATGGTGTCTGGTATACTACCACGTCAGTAGAATTGTGAAAATTAGGTCACGTCAGTCGCAGAAGGTTATATCAATTTTGACGTAAATCCTAATAATAATTAAGTTGTGGCACTGCGTCTTCTCTACAAAGTATTCTCACTGATTTTGTTAAATGTTTTTTGTGACTTCCTTTGCTACTTGACTTAATTTACCTTTAATTTAATAATAAAAAAAATACCTCGTAAAATGTTTTTTTTTTATTTTACATTATTTCCTTTGTGAGAGATTTAGAGACAATATAGTAGAGGCAGTGCCTTCGTTGTAATAATTTAGCTTAAAGCTATCTTAGTTTTAAGACTAGTCAAGTTGTATAGGATTATTTGATTTACAAAATTATTTTAAATTTATACTTTAAGCCGAGGAAAATAGGATAGGAAAACAAAATAATAAAAAAAAAATCTTGAGACAGTGTTTTTTTTTCGTTTCGTTTTTCCTACGCCTTCAAATACAAATACTGGTTGTTCGCCTATGGAAGATTTGTTTTACGGTTTGTTAATATCGTACAACTGTTTACACCAGAAATATGAAACATTTATTAAATTTTTTTTTAAATTAAAGTCATTTTTAAAAAAATTAAATAAAACTATTTTTCTTTAATTTTTGTGTATATTATTGAGTAAATTAAAAAAAATTTAACAAAAAAAAATGGAATAAAAAAAAAATACATAAAAATTTTTAATATTAAAAAATTATGAAATTTTTGTTAAATTAAAGTCATTTTTAAAAAAAATTAAATAAAACTATTTTTCCTTAAATTTTGTTTATAGTATTAATAAAAAAAAAAATTTTTTAAATTAAAAAAAAAATTGTAAAAAAATAAAAATTTATAGATTATGTTTTTTTCTACTACTCTACAAAATTGAGACAGCCGGTCTAATTGCCTTACTTTTCAAGTTATTAATTTTGTGCAGTTCTCCCAAATAATTCAGCAATAATGGACTAGATGGAGTATTATACTCTTTTCTGAATGGCAAGTCCAGCCGCTTTCTACACACTTCATTTACTGAGTCTTAGGTACTGCCATCATCTTCAGAAGAGACTTCAGATTCAAGTGTTTGGTCAGTTAGTTTTTCGGCAAGATTTTCATCAACTAATGAAACTCAAAGTCACCCTTAGACTCGGTATCACTTGGAATATCTGCTTGTAATATTTCTCTAAAAATTTTTACTGTCGATACTAATAGTGTTTCCTTTGGCTGGAGCGCCTTCTTCTATACACTCTCGATGGGAGTTCCTTGGTTGGAAGGAAGTTGCGGCACGACGGCAGGTATATTCGAATGGGCAGAATCGCGCAGACACACCGACGTACTGGACGATCTATTATATTTCTTAGATTCTATTTCCCCTAGTGGGGCGGTCATAGGGCCGCAACGATTCTTTTAAATTTCACTGTGTTGGGTGCTTCTCTACATAAGTCGTTACATATGTAACGTGCTTCTGCTAGTTCTTTTTCAATTGTCCTCCTCCCGGTCATAGCCGGTGCAACTGGCCGTCTGCTTCTTGGTGGGTTCCAGGTTAAAGTTTGTCAAGGAATAAAATGTCTTGGCTGTCTGATAGTATGCCCAATCCAATTCCATTTGCGTACCCCAATTTCGCTTACAGCAAACTTCTGATCTGTTCTGAGTAGCGGGTCAACATTTGAAATGCGATTTGGCCACCAAATTTACAGGATTTTGCGCTGGCATTTATTTATAAAAGTTTGAATGTTCCTTTCAATCGCTTTGGAGCGCATGATCTATTGACTATCTATTAGCGACTTTTAACATTCGTAATCAGTGCTCCAAAAAACTTATATGTTGCAAATTTTATCATAATTGTAAGACAATTGTTCATTTCCGTTCGCCATATTGGATGCGCCATCTTGAATTTTTTAAATCAGCGACCTTGAAAGCCCTTTTGTACTAATTTTTATGAAAAAAAGACCAAATTTTTGAAACTTGCTAAGCCATATTGATTTCGCCATAATTAATTTGAAAAATCTAATAACAAAATCTTGGTTAGTGCTACAGAAAATCCCTTTATAACAATTTTCAACAGTATCAGAAGATTTATGCGAAATTCGGTCCGCCATTGGCCATCCGCCATTTGGAACTTTAATATTTTACCGAATCGTAAACAGCGACTCCAAATTTGCATCACAATCAAAAAAAAATTTTGAATCTTGGTACGCTTTGTTAGATCCGCCATTTTAAATTTTGAGAAGAGGAAACCTTCGAGAATAAAGTTTTATACGATTTCAATAAAAACTTCTTCCAGTAATGTATTTTTCTCTCCAAAAGTGCGTTTTTCTTTAATGTTTCACTGGAGCCCTTGTATAAAAAAGCGTAATTCGTGATTTCCCAATATGTTGTTATGATATGGAAAATATTACAAAACAAATACGAAAACCTACACAGAACTACTCAAAATATAAAAATAATGAGTATCTAGGTGCTGTATTGTATATAACATCTTGATTTTAAGGGTCGTCTTTTTGACACCTTTCAAAGATTAATACAACGGTGGATCCAGTGGACTAGTTCAGCGGTTGGATATCATCCTCAAGTCAACGAAATATCTGAGTTGCTTGAAGCAACTGAATATAAGACTCAGACCTCATAAAATTTATTTCCAGAGACATATGATAAGAGTAAGCGACAATTTGACCTTGAATGAGGCAAAGAGGGTAATTTTTATGGTATTACCATGCTTAGGTCTGGCTCGTAACGCCTATAGGCACTCTTTTAAAAGATAAACATAGGGGTGCATTCAGGGAGTTAGTCCTAGCCGTTGATGCTATCCTAAGAAGTATCTGAATTTCTTAAGAATTTTCAGAAAAAAACATTTCTTGATTTCGGACGTCTTAAAATTTATTTCTAGATGCAAAACACTTACAAAATAAACATCCAGGGGGTAAGCTCCAACGGTTTGATATCATCGTCCCCTTACCTAAATAACTGGATTTTCTGTAAATATTTAGAAATCAATTAGAATATGAAATGTACATCTCCTAAAATTTATTTCTAGACATGAAATCTAAAGCAGGTTTCTCTAAGCTTAAGAAGCTATCAAATCTACGCTCTACGTCCCATTCTTCCTTAAAGCTATTTTGAGTATTTTTTAAGTATCATCTACTCTTTTACGAACTTGGCATCATATTTTTGCATATTTTATGCATCAATAGCGCTTTATATTTACCCAAGTTTGAGTAACTTAAGAGTATTGAAAAATAACTATTCCATATAACTTATTGCCTACCATAAACAATATACTTAAAATTTCCATATTTTTTTTTTATATGTTTTTCAGATGAGTTTGTGGTAGAGACGGTTGTAAGCTCAAGTGAATTTATTGTCGACGATGCTAACGCTAGAAATTTTAATGACAAAACTTTCGGTTCATCGGTGGTACTAAAGAGTCCCATTGAATTGCATAATGCATATTTTGCGGCTGGAGTGCTTGCGGCCGCCATTTTCATCGTTGCCGTTGTGGTAAGTTTTCCCTTTGCTCTCCAATGCATGCACATGTACACCGACACACACACACACACACACACACATGCACAAAATTATACACAGAGAGAATTTACATTTTAGCCTGTTTGTAAGTGGCTGCTGACCAACTGGGAAATTGCATGTTTGCGGTTATGCAAAGCACGCGGAATCCCATTGCATATTCATTTAGTTAGTTAGTACATGAAACCAGCTAACGATTTATATAAAGTTCAATGGAGCAGCAATAGTATTAAAGCATATTCAATTGTGGTAGAAGCTATCGATATGTACTACATACATACATATGTACATAGTTTTAATAATGCAAAACATTTATTTAAACTAGTTTGGCTCTAGTTTTATTGGTAATAATAACATTTTGTTCAAATTTTTGGTATTTGTTTGTTGTGGAATTTGTTTAATTTTATAATAATAAAGTTAAAAAACGTGAAACGGGGCCACTTTTTAAGTCGATATCATTGATTTGGATGGGCTTTGTTATTTTATGCAGCTTTTTTTAATTGCAAAATTCCAAATCGATTTATTAAAATGTAATAATTTAGGTCGACTGTTTTTGACTATAAAAAAACAATAAATAAAGGGTTTTTCTTTCAAAAATTGTCATTGTTATGAGTTCTCTTTTATCTTATAAAATAAACTCCGAAGGAAGTAGGCAGGAGGCATAATATAGCCTACCCAGATGTTTTTTATGTGCATCATAAAGATAAAGATACAAAGAATTTTTGGCCAAAAAGTAGTTGAGTTGAGTTTTCGGTCTAAAGTGTTGTAATTATAATTTATATAATTATTATAATTATTTTTGCGCTACTCACTAAATTATTTGAAAGGATTCTTTTAAAAAGAATGTTGCCTCTTTTGGAGGACCTAAAAATAATACCTGAACACCAGTTTGGGTTTAGAAAGAGACATGGGAGAATTGAGCAATGCTATCAAATAATTAATACAATCTTGAGTCTTTTTAGATGTAAAGCAAGCATTTGATAAGGTTTGGCAGCCCGGCATACCTTACAAAATTTAAGATGGCGTACGTTAAAGTCGGGAATACACGACTTTGGGATACCCTGTACCACTAGTCTGCAATAAAATGCGGTATATTGCTTAAGCACACCAAAATACATTTGATTGTCAAATTAGATTACGATACCTTCATAAACCACCAAAAACTGACGAATTTTGAACCAAAAATGTTTTTTTGACCGATTGGTCCTATGGGAGCTATATGATATAGTCAACCGAATTTGGTACAGTGCTTGGTGGCCCTAAAAAACTGTCAAACACAAAATTTGGTAACGATATCTTCATAAACAAACGAAACACAACGAATTTCGTTCAAAAAACGTTTTTTTCACCGATCGGCCCTATGGGAGCTATATGATATAGTCAACCGATTTTGATCAAATTTGGTACACTGCTTGATTACTCTAAAAAACTTCTGAATGCCAAATTTGGTTACAATATCTTCATAAACAAACGAAGCACAACAAATTTTGTTCAAAAAACGTTTTTTTGTTTTATAGTCAACCGACGTTGATCAAATTCGGTACAGTGTTGAAGATCTCTAAAAAACTTCCGAATGCAAAATTTGGGTACGATATCTTTTTAAGCAAATGAATTATCCATCTAAAACTTTTGGTTTTTTTCGAGGTCCGCCTAAACACCCCTATGGGAACTATATTATGTAACCCCGATATCGAAAAAATAAAATAAGCTTGTCTCCTATAGAATAATAAGGGATCTAATCTGAAAGTTTGGTTGCTCTAGCTTTTACCATCTCTGAGATCTAGGCGTTCACGACGGACATGGGTATATCGACTTCTCTAGTCACCCTGATCATACTTTAGGTAACTTTGGGGGGTCTCCGATGTTTCTTTCTGTATGTTACATACATTTTCGGCTTGCACAAACTTAATATACCCTTTGTACCATACGGTACAGGGTATAAAAAGTGGTTACCAGCACCCTACTTTTGACTTATGAAATCATATCTAACTGATCGAAAGTTTTATGTTCATGTAGAAGGTGCAACGTCAGAGTTGTATTCTTACAATGGTTGAAAAATGGCTAAAGAAATGGAGGATAGAAGTAAATACGCAGAAATCTGTTCAAATGACTTTCCCATTAAGACGCGGCAAATGCCCCTCCGTATCATTAAATGGCTCCATCATTCCCGAAAGTGAAACCGTAAAATACCTCGGAGTACATCTAGATAGAAGACTGACTTGCAAGGCCCACATAAAAGCAAAACAAAAGCAGCTAAAATTAAAAACTAAAAAAATGTACTGGCTTTTAGGCGCACGGTCGCAACTCAGCCTACAAAACAAAGTACGGCTTTAGAGGGCAGTCGTTAAGCCAGTCTGGACGTATTCCATGCAAAAAAAAAATAATTCGCTACTGGTTGAAATCAAATTTATAACGATTATAAAATGTTTTGTAGCACTCCGAAAAATGAAAAAAAAGAACTTGCTGTACAAGCACGCGTTTAAAGTAAAACTTGTTACGCCACAAATGCAGACTGCTCTCAGTAGATGCCTAAATTGTGATTGTTTAATAGTACAGTAAAAATAGGTTTTGACCTGGAAAAAATTGCACACTGGAATTTAACTTGCCTAATGTTTTAAGGACCATCCAAAAAGTCTAAAACCAAAATGGTGACCTTTCCCCCCCGTAGGGTTTACCGTTATTTTGACATTTGTGTCGGCCCATTTATCTCGAATTCTATAAGTCGCACAAAAAAACTTTCAAGTCAAAAAATGATCAAAATTGAAGTTCGAGTTTTTGTATTTTTTTGTTTTGGAAGGTATACCCAAAAGTTTATATTTTCGGAGGTAGAGGCGCCCTCTATCAAGACAAAAAAAAACGCAGTCAGATTTGGGCCAGTCTGTGCTTATCAGTCTATCATAGTCAGTCTGTGAGAGTTTATCAATGTTATGTAGTAAACTTTTAATCCGGTCAATTTAGACATTCGAAGCTACATAAATTTCCACCAAGCTGAAAATCAGTAAGATTGCTTAAGATATAATTAAAAATAATATTTGAAAGTTCCCCATCTTTCCCCTGTATGGAAAAAATGTTATTCAAAGTCAAAGGTCAAAAAAATGAGTTTTTCGCGATTTTCAGCAAAACGGTAAGTTTTATATTTTTATGATCTCAGATAAAAATTGTAGATCATAAAATTATCTACAAAAAAAGGTATCAATTCTTCCTACGAGCCATCGTTTTTGAGATATAACGATTCAAAAAGTACTATAAACCCATTTACTTATGACACTCTCTTTTGTACTTCTTCCTCGAGCAATGCCTCCATCTGTCTTCATAGCTTTCATCGATTACCATGTCCGTTGAAGTTCCACAGCATAATTTGTTTGAACGTCTAACTGTGAAAAATCCTTCCGAAAATCTTTTGTAAACTGCAGGATCTATCGAATTTTGTAATTGTTGCATATCCTGCAAGTAAAGGTGTGCAGAATTAGCATAAGGAAAATGTCCAGACGCGTGAAAATAAGGAAGCATTTCTTTGACGCAGTTTAAATGAGCTTTCCAATCCCCCATACGCTCAGCTCTTAGGAACTCTTTAGCAATGGAAGCCATATGAAAATACTGAATCCAAAGTTTTGCAGTTGGTCCTCGTTCCTCATATTCTTTTAATTTTTGATTCAATTTATTAAGTAAAGCTCCAGATACTTCATCATTTTCAATATCATTGTATGAAAGAGTGTCATCTGATATGTGTTCGATATTTATGATTAGATCTGCATCCATGATCTCATTAATTTCAACTTCTTTTAATATTATAATTGCTAAAGTAAGCTGAATCATTGTATGAGCTCGGATAGCTCTTGCGTAAGCATGACCATTGAGCATTTTTTCTAATGATTTTACCGCATAGATTTCTGCGAGTACTTCTTTCATACCGTTTCCTTGCATAATATGACCGATTGCTCCCAGAAAGGACATTAGTAGATGAAATCCTCCGAGTCTGATGATGATTTTAGATACTTCAGAGCCCTCAGGTGCGGCTGATACAATTCCTCGAGCCTTAGCGTACAGGGGCTGGTCGAGAGTCACGGTGCATACAGCGTGGCCATACCACAATGAACAAAATAAAGTCGTATAGATAGTATTATAGTTACTGGCTGGTTGGTGAATAAACGGTAAAATTGAAATTTGAGAATTAGAGTAATTTATATGATTATTTGTTAAACGTTCAATAAAACCATTCCAACAAGCTAAAGACACATTTTTCCATTTCCCATGAATCCATACTGCATCAGCTTTTTTGAGGAAAAAACTCTTTAACATTTATTTTACTGTAACCTACTACACCGTCATTTGATAGTTCTGTATCGGCACATGAGCTTTTGCCTCGAAATCTTTTGCTGGAAGAGCTTTTTTTATTCGTAGCATAGGCTCTTCTAGTAAAACTGAATTTTTTGGAGTAACGATTTAAATAATACCCATTATGTGGAGTATGTTATTGCCGTCGCGCGTATTCACATTAATATCAGCATTGTCGGCAACGTATTGAATAAGTGCACCACTTTCTGGTGGTAGGACATGAGGAGGACGATGAAAAACTGCTGCTGCCTTGTATATTATTGTTTCATTTTCGGATGCACATAAACCAAAGGACGAAAAGATTTGCATAAGACGTTTTGACCCGAACCTTCGATGAAAAAAAACTGCGAGGCCTAATTGTAATTTAGACTTAAAAGACCTTGGTCGAACAGCAGTCATGATACTATGGCAAATATTTGTGCATTTTAATTTTAAATGATCTAAATTTAATCGTTTATTCTTTAAAACACACAAAGCATAAGATCCGTTACTGGAAGAGCTTTTGATAAGCACCCCAGTAGAAATTATTGGATCAGTCGCAACAATGACGATTACAACTTTTAGAACTTTTTGAATCGTTATATCTCAAAAACGGTGGCTCGTAGGAAAAAAAAGTATTGATACATTTTTTGTAGATAATTTTATGATCTACAATTTTTATCTGAAGTATTTTTATGATAAACTTACCGTTTTGCTGAAAATCGCGAAAAACTCATACAGGGGAAAGATGGGGAACTTTCAAATTTTATTTTTAATTATATTTTAAACAATCTTACTGATTTTCAGCTTGGTGGGAATTTATGTAGCTTTACTCTTATTTTAAGTCTAATTTGACCGGACTATTTACTGAAAAACTGTTTTTGGAAATGACTAAAGAACATGCTCTTATCAGTAAATTCTCGCAGAACTATTTTAGCATAGTTCTACGAGACAGTTTAAGGAAAAGCCTTTGGTGCACTTGCCACTTTTCTTTTAATCGAGTTGCAACCCAACAACAATCTGTCTATACCACGATTCGAAGTTTGGTTCGAGGGTTACTCTCGTTACCCAGTTCGATGATTCAAACCGCTCTTAATTCTTTTGTTCCTAAAAACGAGACTGAAGAAAATTCGTTAGAAAATAAAACTTCTTTTATGCTGCCTAAAAATGTAATTTGGTTTATTTTTCGAGAATGGCAATTTTGAAAGTAATTAACATTAATGAAGAATTCAACAAGCGCTGCTATGAGGGCCAGAACTAGCAAACCAAGTGAAGTCGTAATTTTTCACGCTCCATAATAGTGACATGGAATGCTTTATTAATTATCCGAGAAAACTGTTTTCTGACTTCGCACATCTTCAAAATCCATGGAAAGGCCATCGCTGTCCAAAAATTCACATGACTCCATGTATTGAGTGGTATTAGTTGAGTCCACTTCATCGATACTCTCACTTAGCTGGGATTCTGTCAGCGATAGATTATCTTCATCGTCACAATTGGGAATGGAAAATGCCTTGCGAGACTTCTTATAGACTACATAGCTCAATACACAAGTATATAAAACCAGAGCAAACGGCGAGGTTAATACACCGCGTATTCCCAATAACAAATTTTTACAAGGCACAGAAGACATTTTAAATAAATTGAAAGTTTTTATTTGTGTTTATTTTACTAGCTTTGTTTTTACTAATGTAAAGTTTTTTGAATAGATTGAAGTAGAATGAAAAGCTAAGTTTTTATATTCTCTAAAAGTTAGTAAAGGCGGTTGCTATGATTAAATATTTTTGTTAATTTTTTTTTAAACATTTATATTTATTGTAAGGGCAAATATACTCGAAACTTGCTTGCGCCAGATAGCGACAAAAACTTGCTTGCGACATCTAGCGGTCGTTCTAAACAGACAAATAAATGGAGACATAACAGAGCTCTATTTTTAAACTCTGTTAAAGAAAAAAATTATGAAAAACGATATGTTTCACCCAAGGGCATAAATACTAAGCAGCATGAACGTATCGATTGCATAAATTGTCACCACATCGAGTACACGCATAGTCCAATAATCCAATATCTATTTCAAGCACTTGGACACTTTAAGCTCACTTGTAAACACCAGCTCACTTGGTTTCTATCTAACTATTTTCAGGTCACCATTTGCCACTGCAAGGTCAATCAAACGTATCGTAAATTCTCCACACGCTCCACTTCATTTATACCCATACTGGGATTCAGTCGTCGACCCAAAATGCAAGGCAAACTGAATAAACATTGGTTAAGTGGCAAAGGTCTCGGCGGCGGTGGAGGTGCCACCCCAAGCGCTGCCAGTGCCACGCAACGCAGCGCCAGCTCTGCTGCAGCACAGTCAACGCGTCATTTGCCCTGCCAACCCAATGGCAGTAATACACAGACTCAGACCACGCTGGGAGGACAGCTTCATGAGCGCCCATTCCAGAGACATCTGGCCATGAATCTGGAGAATGATATGTATTATACTGTGGACTTTAGCGAGAATTCACAGCATTCACCGTTAATACAGTGAGAGCAGCTGAGCGGCGGTATAGCGGAAGGATGGTTAGTAAAATATACGCGAGAGCGTCTTTTACATGAGTAGTATGCTAATGATAATGATGTTGTCGGGGGGGAGTTCATAATGATGATAATGTTTATGATGACGATGATGATGATGCTCGTGTAAGTGTAATTAAATTTTTGCTACAATATTTCAAATATTGACTTTAAGCAGCATTAATTGATAATAACTAACAAAAGAATTAAGCAAAAACAAAAAAAAAAAAAACAAAAAATAAAACTGAAAATTACAAATAAACTTTATGATTATCTACGTAACTAACTATGCTAATATTTATGATTAATTTTAAATGTATTGCATAATAGGCTTATGTAACTTGTTTAGCAAAAGTTTATTTGCTCAGCTAAAACGCACATGCACACAGACATGCACAACGACTCACACAGACATGCTGGATAATGCACAGAGAGAAAAAATTGCGTACGTTGTGATGCGGAAGAATCGAATTGTTTTTCTACTTCTTCTTCTTGCTATCCGCTTCACCCAGAGGAGCATATATATATATGTATATGTTCCTTTAACTCCTATTTGCAGCATAGGACGTCAACTACTCCTCTTCGCCAGCGTACCCGGTTTTGTGCAAGGACGCTGAGTTCACTGCATGTTAGATTGAGAGATTTCGTCGCCAGGTGATACGCGGTCTGCCAATGCTGCGACCAGTTTGCTGGAAAGGATTCCATCGCAACGCCTGTTTTGCAACGCTGTCATCGCTCTTCCTTAGCGTGTGGCCAATCCATTGCCATTTGCTCTTCCTAATTTCTGTAGCCACATGTAACTGGTTTGCCTTTCTAAGCAGCTCAGAGTTTGATATTAAGCGAGGCCAAAAGACTCTCATGATGCGACGCAAAGAGCGGTTGATGAAGACTTGGAGACGTTTTGTAATTGCTGAGGTAACTTTCCAGGTGGTGCAGCCATAGAGCAGGACAGACTTAACGTTAGCATTAAATTAAATATATATTCCGATATATCGATACACTATCGCCCATCCCTAGGTCGTGGTTCAAGGTCGAATTCCTTACTTACCAATCGCAACCAGTAATAAGGCGCAATGCCTTATTTTGGAATGTCTGTATACGTATAAACGCCATTGTATTATTTTTAGAGTTTAATCATAATAAAACAAAGAAATATATTTTTAATATCAATAAAACGGGCTTTATTGGATAGAAAATTTTATGAAATTAATGTTTAAATATGATTTAAACATATGGCGCGTACAAGGCGCAATCTGGAACACCAATTTTCACAAACTTTCCCCAGCATTTGCGGTCGTATTTCGCCAATAACTCTTCGAATCTTGATTTCCTGGTGTTCAATTATCTCTGGTTGATCGACGTAGACAAGTGACAGTAATTTTCTGGTGTTTCGTCAAATTTTTGTGGATTATCCTCACTCCAAATGCGACAATTTTGCTATTACGTAGCCATTCAACCAAAAATGGGCTTAAATTTGACGAACGGGAACCATTATTTTGATTTCAAATTTCAAAAATTTGCAAGCGTTGGTTGCTCTAGTGAAAATCTATCCATAGTGAAATGTCAAACCAAACTCAACAAAAAGCAACTGTCAGCTGTTAAATGGGTTGTCAAAAGCAATGTTGCCAACTCAAAGTTGTGAACCTCTAAAAAAAACATGCTGTATTTTAGCGATTATCTCAGATGTCTACGTCTCGATTATCAACTGTGTAAAATATAGCATATCGATATTATTTGGGGTTGGAAAGCAGAACAAAAAATCCAACTGGCTGGCACATATGAAGTCAAAATATCTAGCTTGTTTATCCTAGCTCTTATAGTCTCCAAGATAAAAGCGTCTATAGATTCAGAAAGACAGACAGCGGGACATGTCTTATTTGATTGCTTTTGTCCCCCTCACCTTTGTCGAGGTAAATTTCCCGGCGTCACCTTCTTTCTCTATGTTACATACGTTTTCACAAACTTTTCATTTTAAAATCTTGCTCCTAGCAAGCAACCCGGTATTCTTTGCAGAAACTAGTCGAACTATCGGCAATTAAAAATATTTTTCACATAAATATGGAGTACTTACGTCTATTCTTAAAAACAACATCAGGATCATCATTTATTCACATAAATGGTAAATACCTACGCTTATTCTTAAAACAGGAACAGTCAGCACCTTCACGCCTCTGGTGGGATTTCCAGCTTTCGTACGCTTCCTGGAAGGCGACGGCCGGAATGCTTTTCAGCTCTCTCGTCGCGACTTGTTGTAGCGTGACGTGACGATGTCCTTTTGGGTCGCTTTTTAGGCGTGGGAGGAGTATAAAGTCTGACGTGGGCTGCCACGTTGATGTAAGCTCTAAGGTGAGCTAGTGTTAAGATGTTGTCGGGCCAGGCATTATGCCACGCTTCAGGCTGTTAGGCTCAGAGCGTTATCGTGATGGTACCAGCTGCATTTGGGATGCCTGGCCGGATGATGCCGTTCAAGAACCTCCAGGCAAAAAACTGCATAAAGAGTTTGTAGCTATGGCACAAATTCTTCTTTCGAGTCAGAAGCAAATGAGCATGCTTTTCTGCATCGACTTGGTCTTATGCATATTTTTCTGACGCTTTGACGTTTGGTCTGAGGGTCAAACTCAAACTTCAATTCGTTCCCAGAGACCACATGGTCGAAAAAGTCTGGATATTCAAGCACCACATCGAAAATTTTCAAAAGACCAATGATGACACAGCGTGCAGAGGGAACTTGCAAAGGTTTGAAATACGAGCGATCTACACTTTGCTACGGCTTAGAGCTAATTTCCGTTTTTTCCCAAGTTTTTCCGCAAACTACATACAGGGCTCAAAAACTTTTGGCAGTCAGGTCAATCTATTCATCCGGAAAAAAAAACAGGCCGACTACTTCCCAAACAAACCCTGTAGACCATTAGTTGGACTTTTTTTTTCCACTACTCAGAAGAAAAATACAGAATGAAGGTAATAAAGAGTCTGCTTGAAGAGGTACAAGGATATAAAAGGTGCAATCTTCTGTATATTATAAATTCCCTCAATGAAGAAAAGAGAAAAGCAGGAACTCCTGTTTTGACCCATTTATGGGAGTTGCGTTGGAGTGACTATTCTGTTCCGGTGAAGTAGAATTCCGGGGAACAGGTGCGTATCCAGGATTTGGTCTTGAAAGGGTTCTTCATTTCGAAGTGTATATATTTCAGAGCTCGCGAAACATATTCAACCCATTTTTCCAACTTTTGGAGGGGCCCGGAGCCGATAACCCCCCGTGGATCCGCCACTTCCCTGCAACGACTGGTATGTCTTCGTTCTACATTCGGCCATTTTTTCAAATTACTATGTGCGTAGTAAAGCCAAATACGGTTACGCAACAAGCTAATACAATCGTTATCGATTTAATTACAATCGATCAAATTTTTAATACTGTTAAGGTGTGGCAACATCATAATCATCCATACTTTACATCAGCGGTGGGCAATTAGATGGCACGCATGCCAAAGAGTTTTCACCAGAGCTCGCAAAAAACGCTCAACACTTTCAGTCTGTCCGAAAAAAACCGCTCTCTTACGAACACTTTGAGAGAAGCTATTGACAAAACACTTTCAATTGTGTTTTAGCTCAAAAGTGTTCGGCTCAGACCAAGACCAATTTTTTCGCTTCCCTTTTGGTTGTGTTTTTCGCGGACACTTTTGCTTGAGACTTTTAGCAAAAGTGTCTTTTGTATATGTATGCGTGCTTGTGCGAGTCGTCTGTATTTTACTTCGTGCATGTTACAGACACAAGCTGTCGCACAGGCGACTTACACAAGCACGCATACACACGCAAAAGACACTTTTCGCGGAAACTTTTTGCGAAACGGTCTTTTGCCGAGGGTTTTTTAGTGAGCGATCGCTCAAAGTGTTTTTGTGAGAGAGACACATTTGTTTTGCTCAACCGAAAACACTGACCAGAACCGAAAAGTGAAACGCAAAAAGTGTTCGGCTTAGTGAGAGACCGTTTTTGTTTTATTTTTTCTGTTTTGTTCACGAGCCGACCGCATTGGATAAATGGGTTGACAGTTTTTTGCGAGCTCTAGTTTTCACATGTACTAGAAAAGAGCTTTTTACCGTAAAAGCTCGTCTCGTACGTGTGAGCTAGTTTAACATTGGAACACGAAAGAATAAATCTCGATGATTTTGTCGAATTTAATGACAACTATGCCAAAAAAAAAATGATTTGTCCATTTTACCTCGGTTTTTGGAAATTTGGATTACATGGAAATTTAATTTCTCAACGTCACTTTTCTCTCAGTGGAAAGTTGTGTGCTGAATATGTAACTATTTATAGTTACATTGATGCATTAATATACAGCTTATGCCATTTGCCTTAGCTGCATTGAGACTGTTGTTAATATCCATGAGATGCATGCCTTAAATTGTTTACATAATGTTTATTGTATCCGAGCAAATATTGTATCTTTGTTAATTAAGAGCATAGTATTAAATTGCATTTGTCTCAGTTGCTTGACATAGCATAATTAGTTGGACTTTAATTTATTTTGAGAATATTTAAAAAACTTTTGAATCATATTACTTAATGTTTTGTTGCAAATAAGCTGTTTGCCTAAATAAGGAAAATTGTTGAAGTTTTTGTATATTTTAAATAATTTAATGAACTTTTCCAATAAATCTTAAATTTCAATAATTTCGTTTAAAATGTTACCTGATATAATGAAAAATTCGAGGTAATTTTAGAGTTTCATAATTATAAAATTTCCGCATCAAAATACAATACAAAATAAATATGTAGTATGTTAATTTTTTATTAATGTTTATTTAATAAAAAATTTCGTTGCTTAATGAAAATTGTTTGCTTGTGTTAAATTTCACTTTGTTGTAAAAATACCATTTTAATCTAAAAAGAAGCGAGTTTTTGTGTTTTGTTTAGTCCAAATTTACCTTTAACCTGGAAAAAATAATAGATGTAAAACTGAACATTTTAAAAATTCCGAACTAAAAATGATAGTATGTTCTAATCGTAGTAAAAAAATGTGCTATGGTTTGATTTGAAATCCTTCGAACAATTTACTTGTTGGAACTGCTAGCTGTACCCACAGTTGGTTGCTGTAGGTCCAGGGGCAGAGCCATAGGAAGATCCTAAAGTTCGTTTTGGTTTCTCGGGACTAGAACAAGAATTAGTTAGATGTATACCAAATTTGGTAGCAGTAGCTCTTATACCCTCTAAGATACAGACGGTCTTTGGAGCAATGGTAGATCTATTCCTCAAATGAGCAATTTTTTTTTAAATACTATAAAGTTTTCGTCAAGGATACCCAAGGGAAGCGGGGTACAAGAATGCTTTCTAAAAAAAACAATTTTCGAATTTTTAAAAACTTATTTGCCTAGCATCTCTGCTGTTTATTAAAATATTTTTGACATCTGTGCCATTTAATTAAAAGCCAAAATTACTACGTTTCTGTCAATTTTAAAAATTGTCAAAAATTTAATTGTTATCAAACAACTAATGACAATTTCCCAAAACAAAATAAAATTTAAAATTAATATGTTATGCAAATTATTGACAAAGTCATTTTAATTAATTTTGGCCAACGACTGTCTGTTTGCTTAAACATTTAATTAAAATTTTGTGCAGTGTTGAACTATAAATTATTGTGGGTCTACATAAACATAATAGATTATTTCTGCTAATATTTAAGCAAATTGGTTGCAGGCACGCCTGCTGTCACGCCCCCCTAGATAGTAGCTCGAAATATGGGCAATGATATCTATTATTTGCACTAATTGAATTTAAATGTGCACCTAAATCAGCGAATTAGTTGTAGCACCATATTTTAGCTTTCTATTGAAAATTAATTAGCATAAATTAAAATACGCCACAAAAGTTAATGCTACAACAAATATGAAATATTTGTTTTTGTATTTTGTTGGCCACATATTGTTGGTCAAAAACTAATGGGCATAAAATATCTTTTGAAATTAACATAATGCTTATTACAATGCAATTGCAAGAAATAATAAAAAAAAAAAAATGCTTAATAATAATACACGCATGAACATGTTTAAATGTATTGCGCGAGGGCAGACGGAAAAGTTATGCGTTTGTGACTACTTCAAATTTTTTGAGAATTTTTTAGTAAGCCAAAGCCAATTTAATGGGGGTTTAAAAAAAAAATCCCAAAAAAGGGAATTTTTTTTTTTGTATGAAGTTTTGACATTTCGTGCGAAATTTTTACATGATGCGTATGGGCCTTTAATAAAAAAAATTTAATTATTTTTATTATTATTCCGGGAGAGATTGGCGAATGAAACTTCAGCTCTTCAATCTTCTTATTGGTACCGTTCTCACAAGTCTCCAAGCGAGACGCTTACAGTGAGCTATCAGCTTATGATTCTATCTCCCAAAGCGGTCTTCCAGAAAATAAATAAAATACTTATGAAGAACCTTATTCTGTATGATATTGAACCTAAAGTAGTTTGGCTTATCGGCAATACTCGAGATCTGAATACTATATCTTCAGGTGGCGTTGTGATCTGCTGATAAACCATTCGTGGGTAGACACTTCTCTTTATTCAGAAGCCAGTGGTGTCGATACCTTTTGCAGTAGCATACCCCAGCGTTTTTGGCAAAGTGCTATTCCAGAGCTATGCCGAGAAATTTGGCTGACGTAGTCTGAGCTACTGACTCATCATTCCTAAACATTGCGGGCGGAATTTTGGTCAAAAAAGTGAAGTATACGTTGAGAGATTTGTTTCGATTGATGCTAGCGATTCAACATATCCCAATTCTCAAAGTCATGAATAGACTCCTGAATTTCGTACGGGGTTTTGTCTTCATAAGAATCCGAGTATATGTAGAAATATATCATCCTATTTTATTTTGCCTTCTGGTTAAAACCCCTGATTTGACAAGGTCATGGTATTCGTTTCTTGTAGATTGGGAAAAAAATCTAACAAGTAATTTCTTGAAATTCGGGAAAAAACTAAAAAATACACTAGCTTATACCGGAGATTTATTGGTTGGGTATCCAAGTCATTAAAAAAAAAAATACAATTTTATTGCCAAAAGAACCTAACGTTTAAGTTTTGCAGACCCAACAAATATTATCCGCTTAATTTTTCAAGATTATCGGAAATACCAACAGTTGGCTCACCCTATACCATTTCATTAAAAACTTTTATCATCACTTTGTTCAGCCAACGAACCACTTTGTACTTTTTTGGTGTCAATATGTTTTAAAGAATCTTTTTCTTAGAGGATGGTGTAATGGATCTAATATATATAAACGAAAATCATTGCGATTAAACCCCTTGACATAGGAAACAGTTTCTTCTTCTTGCTTTTATTGTTCACTAACAATCTGGGCAGCCATTCGACAGAAGGCTTTCTCATATTCAAAAATTGATGCAATATTTTATGAACTAGTTCGCGTGACGTGCCTCAGCCTCAGGATGTAGGTCACTAAGCCTACCTGCGCCGTCATCCATAAAAATTTTTGTTCATCCAATATTAAATGGTCATTTTTAATAAAAATTTTTGCGATTTTTTAAGAAAACTTCGATCTCAAGGTATTCCATTTTATTCATGTTTGCGAGCATGCAAAAATTGTTCCCGATTATTTTCCGCCACAGCGTTGAACAAAAAATTAAATAAAATAAAAAAGTAAACGAAATGTTTGCTTATGTGGTTTCTAAGCTAGCCCGACAACTTCTCAAGCTACCCTCGTGCTGTGTGTGCCTGTGTGCGTAACTGTATGACAGCTGTATTAAGCATATTGTTGTTGATATGCAAAAAAAATTAATATTGATCAAATTGTAATGAAACCAACAAGAGTTGCACTCAATAATATTAAAATAAACAAAATTAAATAAATTTATGAAAATAAAAAAAATAAAAATACAATTTTTGCATATAAAAATTATGACAGAACAGCAACAGCTTGGCATTAATAATAAATGTGCGTGGCAAATGAAAATGAGTTTGTAATTAAAATGCTATATTAAGTAATTAATATTGATTTAAACACAACAAAAAAAAAAAAAAAATAATGCCAACAGAACAAATAAATTAATATGTGAGTTGGTTAAAAAAAATAAAAATTTACCAGCAAAAAAAAAAATACAAATGAAATTTTGTGTAATAAATGAAATTTATATTGCAAGCACTTGGCGTTTGCAATGGCATATAAATAATATTAATAAAAAAAATTAAAAACAAAATTAGTTTTAAGCAATGGCAAATGAATAAAATGAAATAAAAAAAAACTCGTTTAAACTCTTGCATTATTGAGGTTTAATAAACCGAAACATTATTAATATTGGTTTTAATGTAATCAACAATGGTTTATTAATTTGCATAATTTATATAACATAACACATATATAACTAACAATAGTATTCTTTGCATTTTATTTAACTTTTTAAATTTAGCTTTACCACAAAAAACAAAGACCACAAAAAACTTGTTTCATTTAATTAAATTCAATATTGGATACACTCTTTTTTTTTTAATTATTTATTTCTTTAGTTTCTTTAATAATATCACTCATACGCCAGCGTGTGCCAGCTTTGCATCAAGTGTCATCGTTTTTGTCATCATGTTGCGGCTCAGCACTAACGCTCTGGGCATTGCCATTGGCATGCTGTGACGTAGCTGCATCTTCCGGAACTACAGCTACGGTTATTTTTGAAGAATTCAGTTCTGTTTCTTCGGGTATTACCTTACGGCCTTCTTGGTCCTGTGAAAGGTATATAAAAAAGGTAAGTTCGGCTGCTTTATAAATGAAGGTTGCGAAAAAACATGCTAATGTTATGGCAATATGTGGTCAAGAGAGGAAAATACGAGCCATTATAGAATGTATAGGTTTTTGCATGCTCTAATACAGGCGCACAGTGACGTCATGCTTTGTAGCTAACTCAAATATAATATATAGCAAATAGCGACTTAGTAATATTTTTTGAAGAACTTCTTAAAGTTCTTAAGATTAAAAGCAAAAAGGGAATAGGGGTTTTTTTTTAGAAAAAAAAAAAGTATACTTTTATTGTTTATTTGGCTCACATACCAAATTTGATAGCTCTAGAATGAGTATAAATATGTACAATTTATTTTGTCGTTTTGCAGCCATCTTGAAAATTGGTATAGTGAGTGCTTGGACGAACATTTTAGTGTAAACAAATATAAATAAATAATAACATATATGTAGGATTGATGTTTATCCCGAGTTTATTTAATGTAGTTTATTGTATAAAACAGTGTCTTAAAGCTAGTACGTCTTTAACAACTTTAGCGACTTTAACAACTTTAACGACTTTAACAACTTTTACTCTCTGCTGCTCTGACTACCGCTTTTACGACTGACTCATGGTATAATAAGTAAGGTAGAGTAAGTTTGCCGAACTCGGGGCCATAAATTTTGTGAGAGCAAAAAATGTGAGAGAGAGAGAAGCAACACACAAGCTGACGCATACACTGACACTCGTTTATATATGTAAGCATGCTTGAATTTGAACAAACCAAGTGCATAAGCTGAAACTAAATGAAAAACATTGAATTTGTGAAAACAAATTTTATTTTTTTAATGAAAATATAATTATTATTAATTATTTGAACTGAAATACTATGACCCACAATACATACAACAGCAGCTCTTGCGTTAATATACATACATACAATAAAAAAACACGCGCAGCGACAGCCGACATGACCTACCTCATAGACATTCGCAACGAGAATGACAAATATGGCCCCAGCAAAGAGAACGACGCGGCAATCTTACTCTACCTTACTTATTATACCATGCGACTGACTGTCTCTCATCCATGCTGCCAACTCCTGCTGTTGTCCGTGCTGCCAACTCCTGCTGCCAACCACTGCTAACCATCTTTACATATATGGTATATAAAGGGTCATCGATCTTGAGGGTTTTTTTTGCATTAAGTTTTTTTTTAGAAACCGCGCGTGAGTACTGTCAACTTGCATGTGAACAACGTTTACAAGTCGTACAATTTTTTTACGAAAATTCGCGTTCTGTAAAGAATGTTTTTCGCGCGCTTAGGCCATTTTATGATCGCCATAATCGACCTACTGAGACCACTATTCGCCATACCATCAATAAATTTGAGACCCAATATTCATTATTGAATGAAACTTGACCAAATAGACCTCATCCAGCGCGTAGTTTAGGGGCCAGTGGAATCATCGGTCGTGGAATCACCGATATTTCTTCAAAAATGACGCTGGTCAGACCGTAATCGTCAATGGCGACCGTTATCGCACCATGATAACGAATTATTTGCTAGCTGAAATTGAAGCCCGAGATCTCGACGGCATTTGGTTTCAACAAGACGCCGCTACTTGCCACACAGCCCGTGAAACAATGGACATATTGAGGAACCAATTCGGTGAACAATTAATTTCACGCTCCGGCCTGTGAATTGGCCACCAAGATCGTGTGATATCACATCGTTAGACTCTTTCCTTTGGGGCTACGTGAAGTGTAAAGTGTTTGTGGATAATCCAGCTACGATTGAAGCAAGAGGCCAATTATCGCGAGATTCCGCCGATTATGCTCGAACGCGTCAACGAAAATTGGAATCTCCGCTTGGACGAGCTACGGCGCAGTTGCGGCGAACATTTGAAAGGGATTATTTTGAAAAAGTGAATGTCATGAACGGTTCTTTCTATTGATAATAAAGATTTTCCGATTCATTTGAAATTTTTGTGTTTTTTTTTTTAATTTAATAAAAACCTCAAGATTGATGACCCTTTATATATATGGTAGTCTAAAAATCGAAAAAATAAATATTTTGTTGAAACCTAATTATGTACTCTAAGTTTTATCGATGTGTGAAAAAATGTATCCGGGAATGTTCTACAGATGACGGCCAGATGGTCAAAATTTTGGATAACATTTTCCAATAGACACGTTTCTCCGATGATCTTATTTTTCTCATCTTCAATCGTTTAACGTACACTTTGATTTTTAAAAAACCCCATAAAAAGAACTCTAATGGTCCAAAGTCATTGTCATCTTTAGCTGCGCTTGTCCATAATCCCTTTTTCACTCTCCTTACCCACCTACGCCACTGTCCGCAAATTATGTTTACAAAGAATTGCATTGCCAATTAAAAACTAAAATAATTTACAAATAAAAACCAATGAAAAACCAATTTTATGCCAAAACATACTACAAATGGACTAACCAACTCAAAGTAAATATATATATGTATGTACATTTATGTAAATAACAAACAACAAGTAAACAACTATAAACAAACAAACATACCATGCAGGACAGTGCACATTGAAGTGCTCGACCATGTTCATATTGCATGCACATACGATTTATATACCATGTACAAACATATGAGAGTAGAGTTGTTTTTGTTTTTGCTGAACTATTTTTCCATTTGATTATTCTTGCTAATTTCGCTTTGTGTAATGTGTGCACACACACACAGACACATATTTCCAATATTCAAAGTGGAAAAGTTGTTTTTAATTGAATGGAAAAATGCAGCAACAATGAACGATAAAAAGGGGAGCCTTCCTATAAAAGGCACTTCCACGGGAGAGTGCAGGCAATACTTAGTACAGTGGGAACTCGACTAAAAAGCTTTGATTTTAAAACGAAAATTGTGAAAAATTTGTATTTATATCGGTGAAAACAAGTGAAGTGGGCCACTTTTCCCACAAACTTCTCTGATTTTGATGATTCTTACATGTTTGGTAGAGCTACTAGCCAATAGTAACCACCTCAAATTTTATTGCATAATTCCGATTATTTATCGAGTTATCGATAACTGTTTTATGAGCATATATTTAGATATTTTTTATTTGCGGTAAATGAAATGACTGACTTGAATTGAAGATATTATAAAAATGTATGCGTCAAGATTATTGGATTTCAGGAAATCCATCAGATACTGAATTTAGGCCCAAAATTATATCGTTAATTGGCCAGAAATTCTTTTGATATGTTTGAAAGTTTGTCGAAAACTTCTTCCGAGTGAAGTATTTTTAAAAATAGTTTAAAAGATAATTTGAAATACTTGAAACATCTTTTATTTAGTTACCCAAAAACTTTAAATTGATAATATTTTGGTTAAATATCTTATTTTAGCTTAAAATAGTTTTCTTTAAAATTTCAATCCTGTTGCAGAGTGTATTAGTCTGGAAAAGAGTTTCATAAATTATGCAAATAAACGATTTGGGTGAACATAAGTAAAGCGAATTACGTTTTAAATCAATATCTTCTATTTTGATGATTTCTACGAATGTTATAAAAGATCATCCATAAACTACGCGACGCTCCAGGGGGTGGAAGGGCGAAGCGTCACGATCATATGGAAAATCTTCAAAAATATTCCGTCACTGTGTCACAAGGGGGAGGGGGAGGGGAGGGGTTTGTGGTGTCTATTTCGACGAAAATCAACGTCACGTAGTTTATGGATGATCCCTAAACAAAATTTACCCGTGAAATTTTTTTTCAAAATTATGATTATTTTTGAGTTATCGATAACTGAATTTAGGACAGACTTTTTTTTAGCAAGACTTATCCCTTAAAAAAAAGATTTGAATAGCTTTTTTTCATTGAGGGAAAATTCAAAAACAAAGTTTTTGATATGGGAAATTTTGGATTTTTAAAAAATATTTAGGATTGAAAAATTTTTGGATTTTTTAAAAAATATTTTGCCGTTCTTAGTAAGAGGATTGGGCGGAAACAATCGCAGTTTATTGTAAAAATTTAAAAAAAAATTAGTAAAAATTAAAAAAAAAATACAAAATTTTTCAAATTCTAAATAAAAATGATTGCATTTTATGCGAGTCTCTGCCTTATGCGCTTACTAAGAGCGGTGTCTTACTTTATATGTTCGGCAAAGGTATTGTAATTACACCAAGGAACTAATAATAATAATCATTTTATGCGCGTGAATTCATTGTGAAAAAACGAAAATATAAAACTTAGCATACAAATTTGAAATAGAAAAATAATAATTATTAAAATCGCTATTTATAATGAATTGTTATTTTATTGCATAAGAAATATTATAGCCGCGTCTATTGGTGTTTAAAGGTCACAAATATCAATTCATATAATTTATCATATGCTTTAAAAGCTTTTGAGTTATTCGACAAATTATAGAGCACTAAATTCTATCGAAATTAAAAAAAAAATAGGATTTACGTGGTGAATATTGGCGATTGTCTCAAATTAAATGCTCGACTTGACTTTCAGTTCCAATGAATATTATAACCGCCTTCCTAGTGTTCAAGGTAAAAAGTCACAAAAATCTTTTTTTGCACATTAAATTTTTCCTATGCTTAACACGATTTTTAAATATTCAAAATAAATAAAGGGAATATTCTATTGGGATTTTTGTAAAAAAAAAATGACTACACTAGTTTACAAATTTAAGAGTCATCGAGTGAACCTTCGTAAAAAAGTGTTTTTAAGAGTAATTTTGGGTCGAGCAACACGAAAATTACCTTCATTTTCTCTTCCTAGGTACCATTTTCGAGATTTTTTCGAAAAATGTGTTTTTGGGTTATTTTTTCAGTTATTCGTCAATAGACGATTATATCGAAAGGAATTGATTGCTCTTACGGTGATATACGATATGTACAGATTAAGTAACAATTATTGAAGTTACAAGCAACCAAAGTCGAAAAAAGTTTAATTTTTGGCCATTTTTCAAAAATACAAATTTTTGATTTGCTTTTTATTAGCGAGAAAAAATTTTTAAAAATTATGTTAAGCATTAGGCTGAAACAGAATTCTTTTACGAACACGTTTTTACGAATTCTCATTTTTCGTGTAGACTAGTGTTATTGGCAATTATCCCGCAAAAAATATACTCGCACCGTTTTATAAACAAATGCTTTTTATGTAAATAACTATTTATATGCAAAAAAGCTATGCTTTATGCAAATTTCGTTTTTTTCCTTTATTTTATTCCCCAAAAAAATATGCATGAACAGACGTAATTTAGAAAATATGCTCTTTTAGTGTCTATATTCAGACAATATCCGTGTTTAAGCTTATCTAAAAAAAACTTGCCTCTATAAATTGAAGAAATATGTAAAAACCCCTTTAAAGTTCAGTTTTTTTCCCCCTCTCTTATAGCAAGCAGCTGTTTGTCGGATCAAAAAAGTCACTAACTGCTTACACTAACAAAATCTCGCCAAAAAAGTTTTACTTCAAAAGAAAATATTAGAAATTTATAGAAAAATTTTATTAACATAGAAGAATTAACATTTTTTTGAATTTGTTAAACCAATGTAATTTAATTTAAAGTTGCTTTGGGAGTTTTTCGTTTCATGGCCAAAACACTTTATCTACGAAATAATCGCTTTACAAATGGTCTGACTGTGCATAGAAGAGAAGTTAAATGTTTGAGAGTAAGCAGTAGAATTGTTAGCTGAGAAGGATGTTAGAAGTTTGCTGCAGAATTTTGCATTGCTTTCATTATAAGCATTGTAGTTGAGTTCCGGTTTTCTGTTGCACCTCGAAGTATGCACGAATAAGCTGCACTTGCCACTGCCACTGCCCAGTATATTCTGTGCTCTTGTTGCAGCCTTTGTTGTTGCATTTATAGCTTTGTTGTTTTGTTTTTTCTTTTTTTTTTTTGTATTGTTAGCAGGCATTTCCGCGCCATCAAACTTTTGGGAAATCGCATGCAACCAATGCTGCTTGCTTTTTTATATTAAAACGTGCAAAAACTACAAAAAACTTTTGCAGCTCAATGCACAATTCTGTGCTTAAAATTCACCCTCATATATATACACACACACACACACACACACACACTAAAACGCATACTCACACGCACTTGGCGCCATCTTAAGTGCCATGTGTGTGTGTGCTCTTGTATTTGTATTCTACTTTAATGCCCATCAGCGTTGAGCAGTTTAAAAAAGCTTTTGGCTTTACAGTGGTTCGGGGACAGCGCCTTTTGTTATGCTATATATTTTTTTTATGTATTTGCTTTTTGTTTTTTCTTAAAATGCACTCCACACACCACAATAAAAATTACTTACGCGCAATTTCGTGCGCACTTTTTGTTGCCACTCGCCCAACTTGCCTCATTCCTCATGCCACATGCCCCATGCGAGTCTCTCTTTCTCTATTTCTTAGCATATGGGCGATTCTTTTAGAAATTCAACACAAATTTTGACTTAAGAATTGTGAACTGCATGATTTTTAATAAATTATTTGATGAATTCCGAATTTTGGACACATTTTTTTTGTTTGATATTTATTTGATTGGTTATAAAATTAAATTTTTGATTTTCACTTAAGAGAGAGATTATTCCTTTATGTGGAAGAAGTTAAATGGGCTTAGAAAATGATTAGACACGATCTGAAGAAAATTTGTTCCGCATTGTCTAATCTCTTTTAAGGGAAAAATTTTGCTTCACTATAAAAAATTGTATTTTATTTAATTTTAAGCTAGAATTAAGCGCTTTAACCAAGTTACCTTTTAGTTTTTAAGCGAAATTGCAACTATTAAATAAATAAGATAGAATTAATTTTAAATTAAACAAAAATGTTTAGCCAGAGCAAGAGCTGCAGTCTTCAAAAGAAAAAAAATTTAAGCGTCTATAATAATAAGCTTGAGACACCGTGTCAAGTTTCAATTATGGCCACCTTTTACTTATTTATTCAAAGATACAACCAAGATCAGTTGAACTAGATTATAAAAAATAAATATTTTGAAAAAATAGAACGGTAAAAAAATTGCCGATTATATCGTTAGATTTTAATATAATTTTAAAAAATTTCAGAATTGTTTGTTAATAAAAGATAAAGTTCGAAATTTCAAAAACCAATTTTTTTAATTTTTCTAAGAGTAAATTATTTTAAAAATTTTCTCTTTCCTAATATAATTTTTTCAAGTTAATCGCGGAGTAAAAAAAAAAAATTTACAAAAACAACAAAAAATGTATTACCTCAAAATTTTCACGGATTTTTCTATAATTTTTAAAAATGTTGGATTATTAATAAAAGATAGATATTATTAATAGATATTCTTTTTTTTTTTACTTTTTCAAAAAATAGTAATCCTACTCAAAACTTTACACGTGTTTTTCTCGAAACCATTTTATCGAAGACGATGATCACTGTAACTTGAAATCGGCTTTACAAATCCGTTTTAAATTTTTCTCACTTTTCTCTATAAAACTGTCCTCCAAATATGGAGTAAGCCTTTTTTTTAATATTTTTTTTTTTTTTGTTGACAGCGGAAAGTTTGTGTGGAATTTTGGTCGATTAAAGATTTTTTAATTTTAACATCCATAATTTTTCAAAAAGTCAAAATTTTAATTAATTTATAACGTCTTAACAAATAATTATATTTTTGCCTGTTTGATCTGAGATGATCCAGTGACCAGAAGTCTTTATTATTTCTCGCATGCTCAAAAACACCTGAATTTTTATTATTTTCTAAATATTGTAGTTTTCGAAAGCGTCCTATAAAAGATTTTTGGACTAGCTCTGCGCTCTTATACAGTTTAAAAACATGCGACAAATATATTTTAAAAAATACCAAAGGTATTGAACTACATAGTATTTTATAATTTATTATTATTTTTAAACCATATTTTGAAAACGCGTCAAATAAATATCACAAACAAATATCATATCAAAAAAAAGCTTATCACAAATAATTGTTTTCATACAAAATTTTAAAACTGAAATTTTTTTTTTGGATTTCTAAAACAATCACCCACATATTTCTCTATGCATGTGTGTGTGTGTGTGTGGTGTGCCAGCGTGTGTGTGAGTGTGTTTTGCTTTCTATAAAGCCGTTTCCAGCAAAATCAACAATGACAAATGTAGCAATAGCAACAGCATCAAATTACGTGCATTCATTCTATATCGTAAAAATATATTCTACATTTTCCCCAATGCTGCCCCCCCGCGCATCGATAAATCGTCTTATAGCTAAATAAAAAAGAAAGAGAAATAAAAATAGAAATAACGCCTGGGAGAATGTGTGGCGAAAACTTGTAGAATGAAATAAATGTCTAGTTGAGCAGGAAGCCTTATATATCGTATGTGCTCTACAATGCCATACGATAGGTACGGTTGCTGCAGAAATTGAATGTGCCATGAAAAAATATGGCTGCCGCTCGGGTGTTTGTTGATGCTGCACAGTGGAACAAGAGCTGACGATAAATTAAATGCTTGACAGCAATAAACTTTCAAAGTGCGGCTAATCGAGGTATTTTCAATTTTTAACAACAAATTTTTTACCATGCTATAGTCAAAAAATACTTAGATAATAATAAAACTTTTATATAACAAAAAGTCATCTGACAATAAATAAATATTTCTAAAAATAATTTGCTATCTCGTATGAAAAGAATAAGTATTTAATTTGAGTTTGTACAAAATAAATTTAGTTTGTTGGTAGAAATTATGCTTGTTGAATACTCTATAAGTAAGCTCCAAAAAATATTTACATACATTAGGGCGGGTCAATTTGTATGGGGCCGAAAAAACCTTATGGGGCTCACTCGGATTTTGATTCCTTGGATAATTCTAAGCAAATTTGCTCAAGAAACTATGGGTCCAAAATGAATTTCGAGTCGCCCACTTTTTCAAAATAGGTTTTTTTCGACATATTCAAAAATCGACTTAGAAATTCATTGAAAAGGCCTAAAATCGATATTTTTTCTCTAGCCAAATGTGAATTTGGGGGTTTTTGGGGTCGAGGAATTCATTATTGACATCTATTTTTAATTTTGGGTGCCGCCAGAGGGCGCTTTAGTGTTGGTTTTTGATTTTTTTCGGTTTTTTTTCTTGAAAATTTTGAAAAAGTGGGCGACTCGAAATTCATTTTAGACCCATAGTTTCTTGGGCAAATTTGCTTAGAATTACCCAAAGAATCAAAATCCGAGTGAGCCCTTATACCGAAAAAAATTTACCCACCCTAACATACATATATTCTAAATAATTTTAGATCGCTTAAAATCTCAAGACAATGTAATTTCAATGAAAGCTGGGACTGAAAGATTTGCCAAGTTGGCTCGGTGAACTTAATGCTTCTAACCTGATCAATTCTTTTACGGTAAAGGGCAAAAGCGAAGATTCGTTGCATCATATGAAGTCCCTATGCCCTCTGGTGTTATCTCCTCAAAAATCTTGCAAACCAATCAAAGGACTGACCGTTATTACTCAAAGCTTACTATTTCCCTGCACCTTTTGGAATAGCGCAAAACTGATAACTTGCAAATAATAAAGAAAAAGTCTCAAGACGATCTTGCATAGTTTCTTCCTAAAAGGATCTATCAGATCTCAATGATTGAAAGTCAGTTGAAATATATTTTTGGTACACCACCGGTCGATTTTTTTTTTTACTCTCAAAACAAATGTAAAGCAACTGATCAAGATGCAATCGGTTTCATTCCCTTATAAAAGTCCTAACTTTTTCTTTGAAAATTATTATTTATTATTCTCCTGCTGCTTTGGGAACAAGTCAAAACTGTTAGCATGCATGTTCATTAAGAAAAAGTCAATAGAGGAATTTCCCGAGTTTCTTTCTAAAGCATCTACCTGCCGGATGATTTGTTTTATAAATTTTGGGAACAGGGCAAAATAACAGATAAAGTCTGTCGGACTTTCGTAAATTCTCAAAAATATTGCTTTAGTGTAAAGCTTGGAATTCATTTAAAATAGATTTTTGCTACAACTCAGGACTTTTTTTTCGCTCTTAAAATAGAATTCAAAGCAACTGATCTAGATACAGTTGGAGTGTTGTATTCAGTTAAGGTTTCATTCCCTAACTGAAGCTTACTATTTGAATTTGAGTGCATCTTGTGAATTTTCAAAAATTCTGTAAGTCAACAAAATGTCTAATTTTCTGATCGAAATCAATAGCTTTGTAAGCTTTCAATATACGTGGTTCAAGGCCTTGTAAAAGTTGAAAATAGATAAATATTTTTTCTTTTCTGATTAAAATCAAATTTATATTTTTTAAACATTTTTTTTAAGGTCTTGCACCACGGTTATTGAAAACCTTATAGTCCTTAACATCGTTCACTAGAAACACAACGAAAACTATAATTTATTTATTTTATTTTACCTAGCCGCCCTTGTAAGGCTTTAATAAATTTGCCTTTGTCCTTTGCCCTTTCTAGGCTCACATCAATCAAGTCTGTCCCACTGTCACTGCAAAAACTCAAAATCTTGGCCCCATTTTACACACTGTGCTCTGCTTTGCTTTTTCCCCAGCTCGTTTGTTTGTTTGTTTGTTTATTCTATTTGATGTTTTTGTTGCTGTTTTGCTTAGCTGCCCCTTCCGTGATATATATTATGCTTCCATCAGATACCCCAAATATCCCTCCCCCCCACAACTGCCTTATTTTGTTGCTTTTGCAGCAGCTGCTGTTATTTGTTTATTTTTTGTCAACTTGTATTTAGTTAAACAACAAATCATTGCCACAAAACGAAAATAAAATCACAGCTCAAGAAAAATAGCAAAAGCTTAATTTTCCAGCACTTTTTTGGTTGTTTTTCTTTGCTATGCAACACTTAACATAAGACAAAGTTAAGTCGTAGTTGGCTCTAAAAAATTATATTTCCAAAAATATGTTGCACGCATTTGGCTTTTCAAAATTGTGCGGCGAGTGTGCAAAATTAAACCAAGTGCAACAAGGCGTACAGTTTCAGTTGCAATTTTGGTTGCAACGAGTTGAAAATAACTGAAGCCAAAAGTCAAATGGTGCAAGTGAGGCTTTGAATGCAACGGAATAACTTAATACCCGGTTGGGGTGTGCGCATACAGCAGAGGCCAAAAAACTGTACTATAAAGTTAAGTCATGCTTCCACACACAATCCCACACACGCACACTCACTTAAACAAACACAACAGTGGCGTAGATGGCTTTTTGGGATGGGGCAGATACAACTTTTTGATCTTATATTCTAAGAAGGCTTGGAAGTTTAATAAAAGAATTAGTGAGTTCTTCACTTTGTATATATCTATTTATAATCTTAAAAAAAAATTTGTCAAAACTACAAAAAATTACATTTTTATACCCTGTACCATATGGTACAAAGGGTGTTTTAAGTTTGTTCAAGTTGAAAATGTAAGTAACATATAGGATGAGTCGTCGGAGACCACTCAGAAATGGTAAGAGCTAGAGCAACCAATCTTTCAGATTAAATCCTTTATTATTCCATAGGGGACAAGTTTATTTTATTTTTTTGATATCGGGGTTACATTATATAGCTCCGACAGGGCTGTTTCAGAGGACCTCGAAAAAAAAACAAAAGTCTTATATGGATAATTCGTTTGTTTGTAAAGATATCGTAACCAAATTTGGCAGAGATCACCAGCACTGTACCAAATTTGATTAAAATCGGTTGACTATATGTATTATATAGCCCCCATAGGACGGATCGGTCAAAAAAAGTTTTTGGTGCAAAATTCGTTGTATTTTGTTTGTTTATGAAGGTATCGTAATCAAACCTCATATTAGAAAGTTTTTTATAGTTCCCAAGCACTCTACCAAATTTGATCAAAATCGGTTGACTTTATCATATAGCCCCCAAAGGACGGATCGGTCAAAAAACGTTTTTGGTGCAAAATTCGTCTGTTTTTCGCTTGTTTTTTGAAAATATCGTAACCAAATTTGACAAATAAAAATCTTTTTGGTGGTGGTACAGGGTATCCCAAAGTCGACCGCGCCCGACTTTAACTTACGCCATCTTTTATATTATTTTTTTTAATGCAATTGATTAAACTACAAGGTGCGTCATCTCGTGGTCAACTGAAAGCTTGACATAAAATTCTAATTTTTTGGAATTATACGGAAACATCTCAGTTAAGCATTGTCTTTAAGTTGTCTTTGCTACATATTTTGAAAATCGATTTGAAGCTGTTCTGATACAAGTTGCAAATGATTCAATTGCCGTCGGACAAAACTAGACGTATTCCGTATGCCTGGAATCTAATCTAAGAAACGTTAATGCACAGTATATTCGTTACTTGGGGACTGAGTTGCCTCTACATCAGTTTGTATGTGGACGGCAGGATCATGATTCTTTATTATTCCCGAAGATCGACTGCTGGCTTCACAAAGAGTGCGCCACATGTCACACTGCACGCAAAAGAGACTTATAGCCTACTGAACTTTTTTCTGTGGTACATTTCAAAGGAAAAGTATATTGGAATCGGCCAGAGACCCTAGAGCAGCTTCAGACCAATGTTTGCCGAGAAACTGCAGCTACTCCCATATAAATTGTGAAAAAGTGTTGGAAAACGGCAAAAAAGGAAAAATCTTTGCTTGGCCGCTGTGGGTGAATATTTTCCTTTTTTAATTTCAAGGAAATCATGATTTACATTTTTCAAGTGATAGGTATAATTTTTTTCAAGATCCATGATGTAGAATACGATAAAAGGACAACGTCATCTGTGCTTTTAGAAAATCTTTACCCCTCTTGTATTGTTAGCACAAATCTTTAGATTTGAGCTTGGAATGAGTCTTTAGTAACTATTTGAAGTTTTTATTTTTTTTGTCTTTTGTGTATTTTTTATTTGCAATCTGTCAGATGAGACAATCAGCATATTTTATAAATTCTATAAATTGTGCTCCAGTGAGTCCAATCAATATAAAAATTTGAAATTTGCGACCAAGTAAACAATTTATTAAACATTAAACATTATTTAATGTTCAAGAAAATCCACCTCTCGAAATTTACCATCAAAGCCAACCAAGGCTTACTTGAAATTTGTATCACCCAAAATTTTTTTGTTGAGTATTTTGAAGGATTTATCTGTCCTATCCTACTATAGTATAGATTGTACCTTATTGCTTACACTAAAATATAATCAAAAGATTAAATATTTTTGGTTTTTAACCGATATACAAATGGAAAAGCATTGCCAGCCAATTTTTTTATGTTGGTGTTTCATCTGGCAACCCACAACGCCTAGAACAAATTGGCAACCTCGCTATCGATATCGATTACTGTATTCATCTTCCTTTCTTAGCTGTCACTTGCGTCGTTTGTAACTAATTTGTAATAATTACCAACTATTATTCAACAAGCACAAATACACATTATAATTACCTACATTTTATTATTTATTTATTTAAAATTATTTTTAATTCTTTTATTATTATTTTTAGTGTACTACTAAATTGTCTATACCACTTTGCTGAAGAAAGAAATAAAAAATAATAAAAAAAGCTAAGAAAATTTAAATTGCATTTTTGTGTCTAGAACTTAGTTACAATTTTTTTTTTAATTCATTTAATTTTTTTTTTTTAATACAACAAAATAATCGAACTAAAAATATCGAACATATTTGTATTAAATAGCCCATATAAACCAATGTAAAACTGAAACTGGATTTAAAATGTACTAAGTCATACTACTGTCATCACAAGTCTCTAATGACCAATGTTTAAACCCCAAGTCCGCGCAACCCCCTATCTACGCCACTGTAACTCACCAAACACACATATTAAGCACGCAGCGACATGCCAGGCGCCATTTCTTGGCTTTGGTGCATTTGTATTTTTGTGCAGCATATTTTCAGGCGCATGCCATGCAGATACTACTCAGAGATACAGTAGTGGCTTGCTACAAGTTTATACATGGGTATTGCTTTTGTTTTTTTTATTGTATATGTTGGCTTGTACATTACCATTAACATGGAGCTGGGTATTACGGATAAATCCACAGCGGGTATTGTAGTTAACAAACCACTTGGATACTTTTTCATGCGGCTCGGAAAAAATGTTGATTCCACGCCCTGTATATATTTTGTATTATTTTTTTGGGATACTTTTTTGTTTTTGTTTTTTTTTTCATGTGAATGGGTTTTGTTGTTTTATACACACGTACAATACATATTAAAAATAAGCACACACATTCATACTCACAGGCACACATATGTATTGAACGGCTTGAAATACTATACATAAAGAAAAGAGTGAAATTTTTGCCAAAATGTCGAGTGCTGTCTGTTCTGAGCAAATTTATTTGCAACAAACATAAATGAAAATATTAAAAAAAAACAAAAAATGGTAGTGAATTTTTGAAGTGAAAACGATTCAACACTCTTTTAAAATCTAAGCCCAAACTTGAAAGAGAGTTATGTCAGTTTTTACATGATCAAAAGTTTTGTAAATTTGACAGCCGTACTAATTTAGAGATCGTAAAATGTCAACTTTCTCATTTTTTATATTGATATCAATATCTTACAGAATAAGATTTGAAAATTCAAGAATAGCCATTTGGTGAAATATTTTATAACCAAACAATCTGAATGAAAAATTAATTTAATATCCCAAAAGAAATGTAAGAAAATGAGTCAGTTGAAAAGATAATGCTCAAGAAACAAAATCTTCTCTGATCACTTCTGTCTATACCTATTTCTACGATAACTCAAGCCTATTTTCGAAAAATCTTATGACAAAAGAAGAGAAATGAATTGACAGATAGATAAGGAGCTTGATATAAAACACCAGATCTTCTCTAATCACTTTAGTATTTAAATCTACAATAACTTAATGCTATCAAAATATTAAGAGCAAATTTCTAATAATAATATGCAGAATGAAGAGTGTCAGCCCGTTGAAAAATTGGAGCGAAAGAAAAAAAATTTTATTTAATCACTTCTTTCTATAAGATAGCTCTAATCTTTAACGGCGCTGTAAAAAGTATAAATATATAAAGAGAAGAATTGAGTTGACAGTTGTTATAAGCTAAGTAAGTCTTCATTAACGAAATCTCTAGCTCTTCTATGTATAGAATTGAGTTGACAGTACCAAATTCTTCTCTGATCACTTCAGTAACTATATGAACATTAACAAAAGCTTCTCAAATGTCTTTTATGAATAGAATTGAGTTGACAGTTGATATAAAGCAATAAAATCTTCTCTGATCAAATCAGTAAGTAAATCTACATTTACGATATCTTCTTTAATCTCTTCTATGTATACATGTTTCTACGATAACTTAAGAGTCTATAAGTGCTATAAATTGTAAAAAGTAAATTGCGAAAAGAGATGAATTGAGTTGACAGACAGATGAAGAGCTTATTATGAAGCACCAAAATCTTCTCTGATCACTTCAGTTTATAAATCTACGGTAGCTTAATGCTATCAAAATATTAAGAGCAAATTTCTAATAATAATATGCAGAATGAAGTGAAAGTGACAGCCCGATGAAAAGTTGGAGCGAATGGAAAAAAATCTAATCTGATCACTTCTCTATATAAAATAGCTCCACTCTTAAACGGCGCTGTAAAAAGTATAAGTAAATCTTTTACAATGCTTATGGCAAGACAGAAGAATTTAGTTGACAGTTGTTATAAAGTAAGTAAGTCTTCATTAACGAGATCTCTTATCTCTTATATGCACAGAATTGAGTTGACAGTTGATATAAAGCTGCAAAATCTTCTCTGATCACATCAGTAAGTAAATCTACATTAACAAAATCTTCTCTTATCTCTTCTATGAATAGAATTGTGTATATCATTTCGAATGATATACGGTTAAAAAATTACTTTTCATACAGATGAAGATTGCGAAAATAAGCTAAATCTTTTCTCAATCGCACTTTAGAGCTAAAGACTCTCCTATAAAATTCTAAGCCTAGTTTAGATACTTTAAACTTTCTAAAGAGTATTTAAAAAAAAAAAGGAGTAAAAGGAATAAATGCTGCTGGCTGCAATTTGCCAGTTTGCTCATGGCTGGTTTGCTGCTTGGAGCACTCAATGGTCCCCGGTTGGGCTTTTGTATTGCCCCATGGCCGGTCGGTCGGTCGGACGGTCCGTCGTTCTCTGATGTTGAGGATGTTGGAATTCAACTGTCGGACCGTTGATGTTTTTTCTGTTGTTTTTGGTCAGTTGGTTCGTTTGCTCGCCTGTCCGCCTGCGGTTGCACTTCAAAATGTTTATTTGTTTTTGTATCTCAACTTCAAACGCACACAAAGAGCCATAGAGTGTCAGAGAGGAGTCGGAGCAGGCCTGGGGCATATAAAAGTTTTGCAGCTGACTTTTGTGTTTATAAATTCATTAATTTGTTGTGCTGTGGTTCCAGAATTTTATCTGCTGCGGCATCCACAACTGCAGCCTTCATGCCCGCCACATGCCACACACTCGACAATACTTGGCGCATTATTAAATGCAATTTGTGGGGCTGTTTTTCTAGTTAGTTTTTTTTCTCAGTGTAAGTCCCCACTTATTAAATTACATTTTGAAGTGCGTTTTGTCTTCTGTAGCCATAAGAGCTTAGTTAAAAGCATTTGAAATTAATTACAAAGTTAACTGCACCAGAGCACTACAACAATGACATTTATTAGCACACACAATTATTGTAAAGTTTGTTGTTTTTGTAATTGCGAAAAACTAGAAGTTTCCCGCTTTGTTGGTGCAGCTTAAAAAGCTACAAAAGCTGCAGTTGGGTATCTTGTTGCTACAAGGCTGAGATGTCAAGGGAAACAAAAATACTTCGTGGTCGGCTTTAAGAAGGTCTTCTGTACAAATTTCTTAGTGACGTAGATAATAAAGGCTTGAGAGTTGTTGCAATAGATATTTCATATTTCTATTTATAATTCTTCATTCAACACAAAGATTTTGGAAGAAAAGTTATTCTGCACCGATCTTTGGAACTCTGGTAAGGGAAAAGTAGGTATAGGAATTGATGGACCCTTTTTAAAACTAATTATGCTTATCATCATAAAAATTTGTAAGTCATATAAAAATTACGTTTTTGGACACTTTTTCGATTATATATGTTCGACTAATTCAGCACACCATGTCTTACACAGATTTATAAAAGTAGAGAAGAAGCAGAAGATTATGATATGAGGAGATTATTAAAGAGGCACCCTAACCAGCTAAAGGAAGCAGGCCACCTTGATTGGGTTTGTTCAGGTCAGATTCAGGTATCAGGTCAGTGGGGCTCGCAGGGCTACTGAAGAGGCAAGCAGTGTTGCTAGAACTATAGTTAGAGCACGGACAGAAATCAGCTGCTTTTCTGGTAGCTGCTAAGGAGCCTTCAATATCCGAATCGAAGTTGCATCAAGGCAGTTATTTGCTTCCTCGATAGAGAGAATAGAGAGAGAGGTGCAGAAATCTTAGAAGGGTCACGACGGTATACCCAATTTATTAAATTTATATACATTTATAAGATATTGCATGACAGCCCCCAGAGGTATGCTATAATTTTTTATTTTTTTTTAAAGAATTTGAGTATTAACTTTGCCTGGCATACATTCATAAAGGCAAAAATACCCAATTAAAAACGTGAGCAACCTAAACAAAAAGGCATAAACGCAAAAACACCAGACTAACAACAATAACGCCTCATCAATGCTTTGATTTTGTTAAAAAAAAAGTTTTTTTGAGAAAAATGCTATTCAAAGGCATAAAAGAAAGAGGATTTGGATGAAATCAGTACAATATATAAGCTTCAACTGCAAAAAAATTACAAATCCAAGTAATTTAAAATATATATATGGGGCATTCTCTGTCAAATCAGTCACTCCCCCTACACACTTCAATTTTTAAAATAAATGAAGGTTTTTGGGCCTTAAATTTTCATCTTCTCGTCTACTTTTTAAAGCCGCATAGTGATTTTTAATATTTCAAAATGACGGAGCTACAATGGCTGCCAAAGCAAAGTAACTCCATAATTTAATCACTATTTTTAATCTAATTCTCAGAAAAATCCTTCTTATCTGCTATTCAGATACTTTTGAGGTATCTGATGGTAAGCACCTTCTTAGTTTTTCAAAATTTAAAAATGGCAAATCCAAGATGGCCGCCGAAAACAAAAAAATTTTGTGATTTTGTGTAACACAAGTTGGGTATGCAAAAATGGGTTTTCGGGGTCGCTGATCACGAATCTGGGTCTAGAATTTCAAAATGGCGGACCCGAGATACCCAGCAGAGAGTAAAATTATTTTATGTTTGGTGCAACACGTTACTTGGCTGCCAAAGCTAATAATTCAAGTCCAATCGTGGTGTTTTAGCTTCTTCAACTATTAAAAAAGTAAAATCTTTATCTCAAGAAATTATAGACAAACGTTTGGCTTGAATATATGAATGGTTTTTACAACACTTTTTGAGCAAGAATGTTTTACTTTTTATAGTCAAGGATCTGGTTCGGGCAAAAAACTGTCATTCTCTAAATATTTTTATTTTTATTTCTTAATATTTTCAAGTTTTATTAAAATTCAGACGCTTAGGCATTTAGAATTCAGCGTCTCCAAAGTAGATTCCATTAGTCTTACGCAGCTATGTAATTGATATTCCCAAAGAGAACACGTAACTTACCTAATATTTTTAAAAAATATTTTATATAAATAACTTTTAAAAATATATGAAAAAAAAAATTTTTTATATAATTGCTTGTCAAAAAAAATTATGTGTGTTTGTTAGAAGCTCTTTAAGCATGGTTAAGCAGAACGATGAATCGAATAAGGATTTCAAGCTATTTTCACGGTTTGAAGAAGACGAAATAGTAGCAGATACTTTTTCTGTGTCGTTCAGATGCATAACGTTCAAGAAGAATTGCGTATGTGATTGCTATGTAAATATAGGAAAACCCTTGCCGAAACTGCGTTCCTGGGAACAACTTTTTTTATGTCGTTTAAAAATTTTACTGAAGTCAAATCTATTAAATTTTTAAGTTTAAATTTTTCAAAATTTCGCGAAGTTTCTTACAGCAAAAATTTTGTGTTCCTGGGAAAAACTTTTTTTATGTCATTTCAAAATTTTACTAAAGTCAAATCTATTAAGTTTTTTAGTTTAAATTTTTCAAAATTTCTCGAAATTTCTTACAGCAAAATTTTCGCCAGGTATTTTTTAGTTTAAATTTTTCAAAATTTTTAGAAATTTTTTTACAGCAAAACTTTCGCCAGGTAACCCGGGTCCGGAATCTTTAAAATTTTGACTTTGGTAATTTCAACTTTTTCTTTAAAAATACTTCTCGAATCCAGATCTCAATCGATATATTACTTTTAATTCCAATGTTTCAACAAGTTACGACATATAGTATGTCACATATACCAAGCTCATGCCTTTCTCGCAGAACAATTGATTGCCAAGGCAAATTGCATTTGTATGTGTGTATATATATGCACATGTACATACTGTAGTATATAGATGTGTTCCAAAAGTTATTGTGGCAGCAGCTGTCATTGGTAAAGAAAATTTTTTTTAAAAATTACAAACAAAGAACAGAAATCAAAACAATTGACAGCAATCAACATTTATGTTGCAGCAGCGGCTGCAAAAACCGCAAAACGTGCCCCCAAACATCCTCCGACACTCACACTCCAACACCCACACCAACACACGCACACACACACACGTACGTGTATATAGAAACGTTAACTCACCTCTAGAACGACACCCTCAAGTGCCGGCTGGGAAATGTTCTTTAGATTAGTGTGATTCAATTTGGGCGCACTGTCGGCACGATTTCGACCCAATGATTGATTTGATGTTTTGTTATCGGCTTTGCTCAGCATCGAATTGTTTGAGGATTTGTGATTAATTTCGAGCGCAGAGCGCAGTATGTCAACTTTGGAGGAGCTACCAATGTTACCATGCTTGGGCACACCCCTATTGGACTCCACATTGTAGCTGCTACGCCGCACTGACAAATGGTCATGTATATCCGCCTGTCCAAAAAAAAAAAAAATGTACACAAATGCTTGAAGAATTTCCAATTAAAAACTTTGTACGCCAATGGCAAACTTACCCGGGAACCACGCGGCAGCGAGGATAAACTGCCAATCTGATTGTATTTAATCATTAGAGATAAACGCTCCAGCGACATGGAAGTGCCCTGCTCTTTGGTAGCCGGCTCTGTTAGTTTCTCCGTTTCGCCATTCTCCATGACATCCACTTCCTCCTCGGATTCCTCATTGGTATGATCGAATTTGCGCAGCCATATAAGATGCAGCAAACCATAAGCAATGCCGCCCACCACCGCCAACAAGCCCATGTAGCGAAAAGCATCGCGTGTGCCAAATTGGCCAATGAGCAGGCCACCAGTAAAGGAGCCACTGCCACGACCTGCCATATGGAGTATAACAAAAGCAATTTGTTTAGCAAACTTTGCACATTAGTTGACACAAAGGGCTTTCATTAGTAACTCGGCATTGGAAACACTTACCCAGACTAAAGTGTGCCATGCCCAGCACACCAATCAGCGTGGCCAATAAACTTTTTGGCGCCAATATGGAGCAATAAGTGGCAGCTGCCACCCACATCAAATGGCAGGATAGTGACTCCATGGCCTCAAATGGAAAACACCACCAGGCATTTCTGCAGCACAAACCATCAAATTAGATTAGAGGCACATGTCGAGCATGCTCAAACTTACTCTATAAAGGAATAGCCCACCAGGCGTCCAGCATGCGAAAAGAAGGCTATGATAATCAAATTAACATGTCCAAAGACGCGTGTGATTTTCTCAGCGCCATACAGGAATGGTATGCTACTGACAGTGCCCACGGTGATGGTTATGCCTGTGTGGAGAGCAGCAGCATACAAATGACAGTCAGTGTTATCTATTGTAAGCTAATAGCTATGTGCATAACCTACCCAGCAAGTAATTGGGCGCACCCAGCTCCTTCAGATACAGAAATAGAAAACTCTCTATAAAGCCCCAGAAATTGCCCAAGACAAATAGAAATATGATAAAAGCAATCACATGTGGCATTTTCAAGAGATTCCACAAATCCCTGAACACATTATCGGCGGGCAATTTCTCGCCCAGCGGCATCATTAGCACGGACATGGTAGATATAACCAGCAGCACATCATAGGTATAAAAAGCAGCCGAGTAATCCGTATAGCCCAAGCCACGCGAGGAGTAATCAATCATAATGCCTGTAATGGGTGAAAAAATGGCCATGCCTATGCTGGAAAAAAGGCGTTCGCGTCCAAAATCACCGCCAAATTTCTCAATCATGGTTAGAGCTATGGGATCCATTATGGTAACACCGGCTGATAACATGGTAGTGGCCAGGAATCTAAAATTAAAATTAGTGACGTTAAAATGTAAGTTGACCGACTACGGTGTAACTTTGGTATACTCTATTTAAAAAGTTAGTCCCGTAAGAACTTTTTTCGATCGTTCATATCGCGTCTATTACTCCATATATATTCCATAAAAGCATTTCTTCTAGGCGCTTCCAAATTTTAATCACGAAATTGGTTCGTGAGTGGTCCGTGAAGAAGCGTCCCTATCCCTATGTCCGCCTTAATTAAGCGATTCCGATGTTAGGGTTTCAAATTTCATTCCTAGGTAGATTACTGACGAATTCGCTAGAGAGTAGTCCAAACCCGCAAACTCTCAAACCTCACTTCTTGAGCTCTATGTTACTTTTTTCAGCACTTTAAAAAGCAGTAGCTACTTATCGCCATTAATTTTTTAAATTTGTTTCAGAAAAGCTATCCCTACCAAAATTTATTTAACTTTTCTATCCATAACTCATGATTCACTTGATATATTTTGTTGAGAAAAGCTTTAACTATTAAAGAAGAGCATGAGGAAGACCACTAACATATGAAAAAAGTTTTCGTGCCGATTATCAACCACACCCATTTCAAGATTAAGAAAAAGACACACGGTCTGAAAATTTCGATCAGTTTTGCCGATTTTTTCATATATATCTTTCAAACATTACAGATGCACTGTATAAGCGACTTATTCCTTACACCTTGCTCTAAATTAGCCAGTTCCGACCCACTTACCTCAGCAAAAAGTATATCCAGAATATGGTATCATCCGTTTCCTTGTAATCCGGCGGGCATATCTCCGGCGCATTCAACGAAAATGTACAACGCTGCACCATGCATCTTACCGCATCACTGCTCACATAGGATATATTCGTGCGTCGCACCAAGCCACCACAACGCAAATCTAATTCCTCCAAATCGGTCACATTGATTTGCATTTGCCAAAGTTTCTTTTCCCCAAAACGCTGCTTGATGTCAGTCACTGTCTCATTGTCATCCTGTTCGATTTCCATGCCCAACTGTTCAGTGGGATCAGCTAAATCTGGATGCATTTGCAGCATAAAATAGGTGGCCTCTGCATTGTCCGAATGCACCCAACTGCTGGGTGGGTTTTGACTGTTGCCAGCCTGATCTGTGGACACTGTGGAGTAGACAAACAGGCAAATTGCTTTAGCTTATACATTGCTCCAGGCTATATGTCATGGTTTCGTTCATGGAACCTATGCTGAATCGATGCATGAATAATTTCCAATTGTGCAAGTGTCAAACTGATGCAAAAGTAATGCCATCATTGAGGTCGTCCATTCTATGTGTGAATTACCCAGAGGCTATGCATGAATGTGGGGATTTTGATAGAAATTTTGAAATAAAAGCATTTGGGACAGGGTTTACAAGGAAAGGAAATGAGTTTTTTAAGAAAGTCAATAAACTAAATGTTCCGAAAATTTAGTTTTATTTTTACTCGAGCGAAGCAACAAGGTAGATTATGTGTTGCACGTATGTTCATCTGTTCTCTTGTAGCTTCTAAGCAGATTATTACAATTTGACAAGCAAGGTAGCGTTGGAAGCTGCTTGATCGTCAGCTGGTTATAGGCCATGTTATGTCACATTAAATTGAATATAGCGCCCTCAAGAATATAATAAGTCTTAAGTATTTGAGCTGCATATTTGTTTGTCTGCTCGGTCGTAACTTCTAAACCGCCTAACATAATTGGACAAATAAGGTATCGTTGGAAGCTGCTTGATCGTCAGCGGGTTGTAGGATATGTGATGTCACATCAAATTGAATATGATGTCCTCAAGAAGATATTGAGTCTTAAGTGTTTCACCTGCATATTTGTTTGTCTGTTCTCTCGTAACTTCTAAGCCGCCTAACATAATTGGACAAATAAGGTATCCTTGGAAGCTGCTTGATCGTCAGCAGGTTATAGGCCATGTTATGTCACATTAAATTGAATATTGCGCCCTTAAGAACACATTAAGTCATAACTGTTTGACCTTTTGAACGTATGTTCGTCTGTTTTCTCGTAGCTGCTTAAACGCTTAATATAATTGGGCAAATAAGGCATCGTTGGAAGCTTCTTGAGCGTCGGCAGGTTATAGGATATATGATGACACATTAAATTAAATATGACGCCTCAAAGCAGACATTAAGTAATAAAATTTTTTTTTTTAATAATGACGATTTTTTTCTAAAGGTTTTTGGTATATAACCCTTTAAAAAAGAACGCAAATTATACCAAATAAAATTGTGTATAGTTTAAATTTAAAAAAAAAACAACCAAGAGTTATTCGCTGTCTCCAAATTTTTCTTTATATATAAAATTGGAGTAATCTTGAATTTTTTTGGCTTAAGCATGTGTTGGAAAAACTGAAGCTTTAAGCAAAATGTGGTCAAGGAGAGATGTAAAGGACTTAAATCAATTAAGAATTCGTGCTTTGATAGTTGTCTGGCAAAATCTAGATCCCAAAATTGTGTTGACCTGTGTTGAAGTAACATTATGACAAAGCTTGCTTTTGCTGCTTTTGGAATATGCATTGCCAACTATAAAACAAAGTCTTTTCCTGCACAGTTTAGATTGGAAACATGTCACTTACTCTTCAGCTGTTCCCCCTTAACATTTTGTACCAATTTATAGAATCCCAACTCATTGTCGCTTGCAATTTGAGTCAGCTTGTTTGCGCTTTTCCATTTATGACAGAAGTTTTGCTGCAGTACAAACAAATAAAAAAATAAGAGAAAAAAAATCCAACAAATAAAAGTAAAGCAGAACCCGCATAGTCTAGAACTGGCTGGAACTGCTTGCCAACGGGATGCGGTGCCAAGTTCCAAGTATAGATAGCTACGATATACATAGAGATGACATGGTATGCATTCACGTAATGAAGTTGACAAGAAAACTACCGACTAACAACCAACAAGCATGATAATAATGTGTTCTGGCTGCTCCGTATATATGTACATACGATATACATACATATAGTAGGTATGTATGAGTGCACATCATGTAACGGTGTCACTTACGATTCAATCCCTGCATGGACATGGCTGACAATTCAGCTGATGATGATGCTACTGCTGCTGGTGCTGATAATGATGACGAGGAATAGGAGCCACTAGCTGGCAAAGCAAACTGTAAGGACAAAGCTGATATGTTCTCCAATGGTGGGAACATGGTAGGTGACATATTAAGTACATCTTGGTATCTGCTTCTCGTTTGCGTTGCAAATAATGCTGGTAATGATGATGCCGGAGATGAGGTGGTGCTCATGGTGGTCATTGTGGGTAACGCATTAGTAGTTGGTGTTCCCATTGTAGTTGTTGTAGTTGGATTTGTTGTTGCTGGCTTGTCATATGACGTTGGTAAAGCATTGAAAAGTTTAGGATTAACTTGTTCCTGCAGCAAACAATAGTCAACGCATTGATGCACAGCCAAATCGAGTTCAGTCTCCTCGGGGCACTCACGACTGGGGCAGGGTGACCACCAAACCTGAAAAAGAAGTATAAATTGAATAGAAAAATAACTTTAAGCAGAGTTGTCTGTGCTGGTTTTAAGTAGACAAAGAAAAAGTTTGTTATATTTAATTTTTTTTTTTAACTTCAGTAGAAAAAGTTAGATTTCAAAAATTTCGGAAAATACCAAAGGCAGCCGAATTTCCCAGTAAAGAATTTTTTCATTTAAGGAATTTTTTTTTAAGTAAAAAGTTCAATAAAAATTTTCTCAAAAACCTTTTATTTTTTGTTTTCAGGGTATTTCTAGTTGGTACCCAGAGGGTCAAAGGCCTTATAGATTTGTGAAAAGCAGCAGATTATAAGTTGTGTATACCAAAATGGTCAGCATCGAACCGTATGTCGATTGAAACTTGTCAATCTGTCCGTCTGAATGGTATGATCTCATAGATATCGAAGACCTTAGTGTTTAAGACAAGAATAATCTTATATAACTGAAGAATTGTGGGTAGCCGAGCCTTAGCTGTGATCACTTTCTGCTGGCACCTAAAAAAGCTACGAATATTCCTGGAAAATACTTTAGGGATCATCCATAAACTATGTGACGCTCCAGGGGGTGAGGGGTCTGGCGAAGCGTCACGGTCACATATATAAATCTTCAAAAATATTCCGTCACTGTGTCACAAGGGGGTGGGGGGAGTCTATTTAGACGAAAATCAGCGTCACGTAGTTTATGGATGATCCCTTAAAGTAGGTACTGGCGGGAACTGACGTAGAAGAAACCCTGTGGAAATTTTACCAGACCAAAAAGACCATGCCTTAAAAGCTGTTAATAAATTTGGTATTTTTGATATGGTAAGATTACAAAAAAAACTTGTAAAAATATAAAAAAAAGTCAAAAATTTTGGATCATCCAAAGTATAATCTTTCATTAAACAAAAAAAAAAACGGAATATCAAAAAAAAATTGTTAAAAAATTAAAAAAAAAAATGTTTAAATTAAAATCAAAACAAAAACTTTTAAATTTTTTTTGAATTCAGAGTTCTTTTTTTCCTTGAATATAAATATTATTCAAATATGATATGACATGTTTTGCCAAGATAGCTCTACCTAAATATTCAGCTATCAATAAATTGAAAAGTAATCGGAATTTTGAAAAAAAAATGTGGGGGGAAATATTGCCAAATACCTTTATCATCGATGGATCGATTTAAAAAGTGATTAATTTTTGGCCAGATTTTGGCCAAAAGTCGCCAAAATTTAAACAAAATGATTTATCTAATTTTTTGCCAAAAAATAACAACTTTTAAAAACCAGAATTTTTGTAATTGACTTGTAAAGCTGAAACTGTTTGGGGCTATACCTCCAAAAACATTCAATATTTTGGGTATAGGCTATTTTTTCCATGTATCTGGAGCTCACATCTACAGTTTTTTTTTTTTAATTAAATAACAAATTTTTTTGTTTTTTTTTTGAATTTTTTTCAATTTTGATCTAAATTATCTATAGCTCAAAAAATCTGAGGTAAAAATCTGTATTAAATTTTATCAATGTAAAATAATGATTATGGAAATGCCAGATTTTTGGCCAAAATATGACAATCTCGGCCCACAGTGCACAGTATTCATAAATCCTCCTACTAACAGATTTAAAAGTGCTTATTGGCGACCGAAAGTCTAATCAGTGTTTTTTTTGCTTATATCGATAAGCTTTCAAATTTGATAGTAAAAAAAAAACTTAGTAACCCTTCTTCCTATACTTTTGTATAGTGTTTTTCAAGTGGATAAAACTCGCCAAGAATCTGTTTGCTCTAGTCTTTCATAGAGCTAGATCGAATCTAAGCCATTCCACCTCAAGCCACTTATATGTACTATGGATACTGTTTTGAGCTTATCAGCTAAAGCTCTTTCACAGGATTAAGCTCCTAAAAGTTACTTCAATTATAATTGAGCTAGTTTTATTATTATAAAAATTCCACTGTCCACACGTCATGGAGTAAATGTTAAAGCTTATTATTACTTAAAGACTTCCGCACTTCCCAATTATTTCACGCACCCATCTCTAAAATTCCATAGCCAAAGTAGCACTTAACCTATCATAAGCCTAATATTTGCCTTAAAGCTCACATACATAACACTAGCCATAAATATCTTTGGCCAAGTTAATGTATCTATGTAACTATGGAATTCCAGTTGTGTATCTAAGGCGGAGCAAAATCAAGCTGGTCATTGTATTTGCGCATTTCGATTGCGTGATTGCGCCTTAATGCGTCAAACAAACTCTATTTCAATGTAACTATGTATCTTCGTGTGTTTGTGTGTGTTTGTGTGTGTTTGTGTGCATATATATTTGTTGTATATCCATTACCAATTTTAATGCGAATTCAATAAAGCAACCTTGACACAAAGGGGGAGTACATTTAGGGGGCAGTTGAGTGGACCATCAGGGCCATATAGCCGCCTGCAATAATAAAATGGTAATTTCCGTCGCAACGACAACAACTGCAAATAAATTTATGCCAAGCCAGACAAACAGGCAAAAGAGCCAGCCAGATCTCTCTTGAAGAAATCGTGAGAGAGAGATTGAGAGGAATTCCAAGTTGTGCCATGTAAATATAATGGCATGAAATAGTGAACCACATGAACCACAGACGACAACAGCAAAATGGCAAGCAGTCCGTTTGGGCAGCATGAAATTTTCGAGGGCAGTTCGATAAGTACGTAACTTTTTGAACAATATATACCTATATCAATTTTAAATTCTATATAATATTTTCACAATGGATTTTATCAAAATGCTTAATCTAAGCTTTTAGTTTGTCGACCCAAATCTCTTACCGCCAAGCCAAGAGATCAAGTTAAAAATTTGAAATAGGCGAAGGCTGCATAATCTGTGGAAAATAGTCTCTCATAGCCCTTTTGATGGGCTGAGTCACAGTGACTACACCTAATAATCTTTGCAATAGCTCTGTATAATATTCTTTGAAAAATTGGGTGACAATAATCGCATAAAGTCAACCTCTTATAAACGCTTAAAATAGATGCTGGAAAGTCTCTATAATATTTGTCTAGTGTTCTTTGTTTTCGTTTAATGTTTTTTATGCAAAAAATAATACTTGTGTGCACACTAATTGCACATAGTCGACCAGAAATGCAGAAGTGCCTGACTAACAACATGAGGAGCAACTATCAGCTGTTTATAAGTGTCATATGGCGACCTTGTTTTTGTTAAGAAAAGAATTTGTGATAACGATATAATTTAAAAGCATAAAAAATAGATTTTTCTATATTTTTTACAACAATATAGGGTAAGGTTGGGCAAACCCGACAATGTGGGTAAACCCGACCTACCACTGTTTCTTAAAAACGGCAATACTGAATGAGCTCATATTAGCGTTGTAGTGTAGAGCATTAAAAATAACTAAAATTGTAGCATGATAGTTGTCTATCAGTCTACATTTAGATGCTCAAGAGACAAAAAGCATATTTTTACCATTTACAATTTAATGTTTGTGAATATTAATTACACTTTTTTTTTGGTTAAATAAAGTGAGTGAAAATAAACGGTAAGTGGCTTATATACTATAAATATAGGCCTATATAGTGCATGTATAGTATTGGTTAAAAATTTTGTATAATTTTTTTTATTCGCATGGTCATGAAAAATGACACAGTGGGGCAAATTCGACCTCTAAATGGTAGCGCCAACAAGACGTGCAGCTCGAACCAAAAATTCAATCCAATCATCCTTTATTAACATTCATTCAAATTTTATTTCGATATATATGTTTTTTTTAATATTGTATAAACGATTTTCTTAAATAAATACATTCAGTTTTGTAAAAAAAATAGCTGCTCTTTAGAATTATAATCGAAAAACCATTTTTTGATAATATTTGTGCTAAATTAACCAAAAAAAATAGGCGGTCAGCTTTACCCCACCATTTCTGAAAATTACAAAAATATATTATACTTTTTTGAAAAATGGTCAAATCTAAAAATTAATAATGGTGAGTAGTTCTAAAAAGTTGCGGCAAAACGTTAGCTTTAATTTGGTATATCGGACAAGTTGATCCAATGTCAAATAGGCATTTTATAGCCAAAAAAATTACTAGGTCGGATTTACTCCACCTTACCCTACATATTACGACTTTAATTACAAAGCTCTTCAAAAAAAGTTGAAATTTAAGTGCAGTGAACAGTGAACTTATAATAAATTCATGTTATAAGATCATATTGAAAGAAAAGAAAGTTTTATTTTGTGTGAAAACGTCCTTTAATCTCTAGGACAAAATATTTTGTACAATTACATATTTTGAGATTATGTCGACATGAAGTCTTTAATGTTGATTGTAGCCACTAGATATTGTGGCTGTTACAACACAGCTTTGGGCAGAAGTGCCCTACTTTACATGGTAAAAGTTTTGGGTTGGGCAGTAATGCAGAACTTTTTAATTTCAACCGTATGTTCTTGTTGAACATATCTGAACTTCTGCGAGACAAAGTAAGCATAGAAACTATTTTTAATTTTTATCGATAAGAATATAATGTTACCTTTTATAACTTAGAATTAACATCTATTTTATAATAACATAAAAAATAAAAAATAATTTTCATCGAAGTTTAAAAGGTTGTTAGTACAGTAAATCTAGCTTCCAAATAGGCGTTTATAAGATTTAATAAGTTTATAAGATAATTTTATTTTCAACAATATTGACATTTAAATCATGACTCTAAGTTTGATAGAAAAAAAGATATCATGCAAAAACCGTAGCAACATATAATGTCAGGGGGCGGTGCCACGCTCCCCACCCACAAATACGAAAACTCGGTTTTAGACTTACAACAAGGTCCCTAACGATCCCTGAAAGTTTCATCCATTAAGTATTTTTTTCCAGATGAAACTGCAGATTTAGCCAGATACTAGTTGCCACAAGCACTTTAAGATACTACCCGAAAAAATTCAAAAAGCCCCTGACTTAACAAACCACCCTCGTAGCTCAAAATGTTACCGCAAGATGCGTTAGTATTGCTATTGTTGTTGTTGTCGTTATTGCAGCTATTTTAATGGTGTTATTGTATTTTATGTGCACATCATAAATACAAATTCAATATACGTATGTACGTGCATAGCTACAAGATACATTCTGCTAAACGAGTAACTCCAGCGTACACACTATCCAAAGCCATCGCCGTGGACCCCATGACCATTGCGTTTCATTACATTTCGGGTTACGATTGCCCGGAAGCAATAGTAGCCATGGATGGAACACTAGTGGCAGCAACTTCAGTTTTAGCCTGAGCTTCAGCTTTTGGCTCCTTTACTACACTGACATGATTTTAATGTGTGCCACCGCCTCTTGCTATACAGATGTGTGTGTGTGTGTGAGTGTGTGCGTGTGTATGTTTTTAGTGTAGCTTAAGTGCTGCAAAACGACACAAAGATAAATGTACGTGCACATAACACAAACACAAGCATATAACACTAATACTCTCGCACACATACTAGGCAAGCATACACGTGCACTTGAATTTAAGTGGATTTTTTGGCGTTGCCTTTCTGTGTTTAGAAGTTTCATATGGTATTAGTGTATGTATGTGTGTGTGTGTGTGTGTGTTAGAGATGGGCGCGAAGTTAAATGCTGTTTGTTCTCGATTAGTTAGAGATGTCACTAAGTGTTTAAGAAGTTCGCAAGAAAATAATTAAACATCGATATCTCCACGAACTGCAAACTGCTAATTCTGACATTAACTTTGTCAAAGAAATATAGTACTACTGCCAAAACGTGCCATAATCATAATAATTGTGTGTCCATTTATGGCTTACAACCTCTTTAATCATTTTGTAGCAAACTTTGTTTTTTTTTTTTGAAAAAATTATAATTTGCAAAGAAGATGCTCCTAAACATAATTTTGCCGATATGTTCGTAGAGATAAAGATATTTTAAAAATATCACAACGATGTTTATCAGGATCGATCAAGCAAATCAGACAGATACAACAGCAGTTCAGATTTCACTTATGCCGAAATTTTCTGGTTTGGTTTTAGAAAAGTCATGATATTTTACAATATTTTAATTTAAACATAATTTTTATTTTTTTGAATCTAGATAAGTAAGTAAGGATCACCTATGGAAATCAAATATTTTCATAAGCAGTTTTGAACTTAAGAAATTTACTTAAAATGGAATTGTATTAGAAAAATCATAATTTTTGAAAAATATTCTAATAAACCTGATTTATTTTTAAGATCACAATATGTTAAAAATATCAGCATACAAAAATATTCTTCAGCATTGCAATTCATCCAAATAGATTTTGTAGACTTTTTTCAGTGAGAACTTCGATAAGTCAAAAGAATTGTCATTTTCCAGAGAACTGAAATTTTTTGTTTTTATTGTTTAAGTAATTTCCTTAATGATACCGCCAATTCGGAAACTTATTTCTTCGGAGCTCTTTCAAAAAAGTAACTAAATTTATTCAAAGAATTATTTTGTCAATATCCCGATAAATTTATTTAAAGAATTATAATTTTTCAATATACCGAATGTTGTCATTTTCTTTAAAAAAAATAGAGCAATTAAAAGAGATTAATCTTCTAAAAAAAACAATACACATAAGTTAATTTTTTTTATCGATAAACATTTTTTCACGAATATCGCAATTTTTCGAAAGTATTGACATTGTGCTGGTATATTAGGATCGCTCATAAGACTAGATACATCTGATACCTTAAAGTCTTGGTATTTCTTATTATTATTTTACAATTTTGGATTATTTCAGAATTTTCTCTAATGCACAGAAAGAAATTTGCAATTTCTCCACGCAAAAACTGCCAGTTCGGAAATATTTTTATTTTTATATCTAAATTGTTCAACGATATACGAATAAAGCACCCATTAAGTACCCTTGGAAGTGCTTGTCTTAATATGATGCTTCAGGATATTTTAAATAATTAATTTTTTGTGATATATTTAACGATCCCCAATTTACCTTATGTAATGGATATATCGAAAATATCATAAATAAGTATTAATAGCACACTATAAGTCCACGCAACTCTTTTGTTTTTTAAAAGCTATTATATTCTTCATTGTTCCCACAGTTCTCGAGGCCATCTCTAAGTATCGCTGCACTCTCTCTTTTGAAGTTTTGTGCCTGTATTTATGTTAGCGTGTCTATTTGTATGTTTGTACTATGAAGTTGTTGTTGTATCTTGTAGCTTGGCGCTCTAATGTGTTTCGCTTCATGCAGCACACTCGCCGCTTGTTAGCTGTCAAGCGACGCCTCTACTTGCTCTAAGAGAGCTTCCTATTTCTGTTTTTCAGCTGCTGCCATTTTCTATTTTCCATTTGAATTTGTATCCTTGAATGCCAAGTGCCTTTGGCTTGGCTTGATTTTAGCATAATATCTCACCAAAGAAGAGCGCCAGCAGCAACAACAATAATATCGCTTGACATGCAACTCTGTGAATGCATTTGTGTGTGTTTTTGTAGCTGTGAGAGAGCTGCTTTGTGTGTCTATAATTCGATTTATGCAGAATTACTCTGGCAAGTGTCTTACTGTAACTGCAATTTGTTTGCTGCCAAGGTGTTACAACAGCAAGCCAACAAACAAGACAAACGTATCTGAGGGATTGCACCATGGCAATCTCGCTCTCTTTTACTTGGTATTTTAAATTACTTCATATCCAGAGATATTAAGTTGTACATTTATGGACACTCCTGATGCTGAGCAATCGTAAATGCAAATAACAAAGGAAAGTAGTACACTTATTTATGCACTTGCTGGGAAAGTTTTATGGGGTTTGAAAGTCAAAGGCGGAAGTGACGTTTAATCATTTTGGGATAATCAGCAAAGTAGTGCTGAAGAAACATGTTGGCCAACATCGATGTTTTCGATATTTTTTAACTTCGATACATCGATGTTTCGATACATCGAAGTACATTTGGCGGCCATTTTGTGAATGCTTAAATTAATTAAATTAAGTATTTGCAAATAATAAAATGGAATTAGCAAACAAACCAAGAGATAACTATATTTTCATAATATACATTTCAAAATTAATTACATTTCATAGAAAAATAAGCAAAGAAATAATAAATAACAATCCAAAAGTTTATTCAACGAAAGCAAAAGATAATACAGGCCACAAAAAAAAGTGGTGTAAACTTAACAGGTGACAGAGTCATCTCGCATGGATTTTGAGCAGCTGAATCTGTCACATGTAAAGTTTACACCACGTTTTTTTGTGAGCCTATGAGTTCTAACAAAAAAAAGGTTCTGTTCCAGCCAGAATTGCAGTCTCATAATCTTTAAAGTAATTTGAGATCCATTCATTATGGTTATTAAATCAAATCATGTCAACGTTTTTTGATTTAAGCGAACTCCGCTTGCCGCTCACTAGATTGCCAGTCATGCTAAACTTTAAATGGTATTACATTCCAGTAATTCCACGAGCACATGCTTGAATCAAAGTTTTCGACATTAAAATATTGTCGAAGTGCCAAAATTGAGTCAACCCTACTATTTCGGATCTTTGGAGATTTGTTTTTTTCTAAAAAAGCGAAAAGTGTTTGCGACGTGGATGCCGTTGATTGCCCATATTTTGTCCGTAATGGGATTTGTTCGATAATCGAAATAAAAATATCGATGATCGGAAAAAAGTAAAAAACATCGATGCATCGATATAACATCGATGTTACTTCCAGCAGTACAGCAAAGCATTCATGCCATGAAATACGTCAAAAAATTGGCTTCATTAGACTTTCTATTATATCCACATAGTGGCTTAATCGAGCTATTCTTGAAATATGTACTTAGTGTGACCATTTCATTTTTGATGACTATTTTTGATGTAATTTTTTGGTTAAAACGATATGCTACATAAAAAGATGGCGTACGTTAAAGTCGGGCGCGGACGACTTTGGGATACCCTGTACCACTGCTTGCAATAGAATCCGGTAAATTGCTTACGAACACCAAAAGACATTTGATTGCCAAATTAGATTATGATACCTTCATAAACAACCAAAAACAGACGAATTTTTAATCAAAATTTTTTTTCGACCGATCGGCCCTATGGGAGCTATATGATATAGTCAACCGATTTTGATAAAATTTGGTACAGTGTTGAAGATCTCTAAAAAACTTCTGAATGCCAAATTTGGTTACAATATCTTCACAAACAAACGAAACACAATAAATTTTGTACAAAAAGCGATTTTTTGACCGATTGGCCCTATGGGAGCTATATAATATAGTCAACCGATTTTGATCAAATTTGGTACAGTGTTGAACATCTCCAAAAAACTTCTGAATGCCAAATTTGGTTACAATATCTTTACAAATAAACGAAACACAACGAATTTTGTACAAAACACGATTTTTTGACCGATTTGTCCTATGGGAGCTATATGATATTTTCAACCGATTTTGATCAAATTTGGTACAGTGCTGGGGGTTTCTAAAAAACTACCGATTGCCAAATTTGGTTATGATATCTTTTTAAGCAAACGAATTATCCATCTAAAACTTTTGCTTTTTTTCGAGGTCCTCTGAAACACCCCTATGGGAGCTATATAATGTAGTCCCGATATCAAAAAAATAAAATAAACTTGTCTCCTATGGATTCATAAGGGATCTTATCTGTAAGTTTGGTTGCTCTAGCTCTTACCATCTCTGAAATCTAGGCGTTCATACGGACAGACGGACAGACGGACATGGGTATATCGACTTCTCTAGTCACTCTGATCATACTTTAGGTAACTTTGGTGGGTCTCCGACTTCTCCTTCTGTACGTTACATACATTTTCGGCTTGCACAAACACAATATAACCTTTGTACCATACGGTACAGGGTATAAAAAAGGAAATGGAGAGAAACTAAAAGAACGAAAATCAGTATATGAATTGAAATAAAAATAAAAGTTATGGATGAACTGGCTGGACCACATTGGCCGGTGGTATCACATATTAGTTATCAGTACCGAGTCTTCTCAGTCTTCTCGTTTCGCTCTGGTTGCCATATTCCTTCTTTATTTATCAGCTTCAGCTTCAACATGCGCCCAGATGATGGACCGCTTCAGTATCTGACGCATTCATCCCAATGCAGGAATCTTTTTCTGATGACAAACTTCCCTGAATTTCTGTGATTTTTTCCAATATAGGAGATGTTATTTAAAGCACCTTTTTAAATGACTGTTTTTTCTTTTTCCAAAATTGGGTAGATGGTATTAATGGTTCATAATACTGCAGCAGATATATTACGTAAAGAAGAGATATGTTGTTAGCGAAAAAATACTTTTTTAAGTTAAAGAGACTTATGTCCGGATATAGGATATTCGTATTAAGAGGTCGGTTCTGCCAAAAGAAAAACACTTTTCATTTTCTAAGGAAGATGCAGCAATTTTTTTAAAACTAAAATACATATGAAAAAAAATTCAATTTCAATTAATTAAGGGCCTGAAATAAGCTTCGAAACGATATTCATCAAACTCGCCTAATTAGAGGAACAAACCCCTCATGGGAGGAGCATAACAAAAACTATTCACATTTAGTAATCACATCAAATTGTAGAATTTTTTCCTTAAGTAACCAATCTCATTCTTCGGTTACAAAACTGTTGTTGTTGTTTGGAATGCCTTTAAATATATAAATATATATATTCATTTATCTCTCTTAACATATTTTACTCCAAACAAATCATTGTCTTGAAAACACAAATCTCTCTGCATACTTCAACCGGAACCTTGTACACTTTATCCATACTGCTTTAATATGCTTGCCCATATTTTATGTCCCTTGCTGAAAGAACCTTCTCAATACAAATATCAATAATATACTCCAGCACAATGCATTCGACCCAAGGCACTGCTACAAATGTTGCGCTCATTTTGTTGACCAGCTGTAAGCCACTTGACCCTTGCATCAGCATGTGCTGACAGTGCCCCCCAAAACATTCCAAGTACGATATTAAATATTATTATGACCAACTGCAGATACATTTTTCGCATCCATCCATTACAGCAATGCTGCCTGCCCATAAGCACAAAGTACACAAAAAGTACAACATAAAAAATACAAAAAAAAATAACAAAAACAAAATGTATAAATGGAAATGTTTACTGAGAGCAAAAAAGTTTTCTCTTGTATTGGCAAGATATCAAGACAGATACTGCTGCAGTAACAAACGAGATGTATATAATATGTGTGACAGTTATTTGCTTTATATTGATGATTTTACATGGCACAAATTTATGTATTGTACAACACTGCAAGCATGCAAAAAACGGTCGAAATGGAATAAAAACAAGTAGATCGGCTGCAGTTAAGGTAGTTCGACTATAAAATACACTGCACACTATGTAAATTTAATTCACAAAGTTTTCATAGGATTTCAAGCTTTGGAAAGTTAGTTGAACAGATGCAAAATGCCGATTATTTATCGATTTTGCAAAAAATTATTTTTCAATATAAGATTAAACTTTGACTTAAAAATAAATGTTAAATTAAAAAAAAAAAAAAATTAAGTATGATGAAAAAATTATAACAAAAACTTTTTAATTTAAAATAGACCTTCGGGTTAAAAAAAATAATAATAAATTAGAAAAAAAATATCAAGATTGAATAAAATTTAGGTAAATTAAACTTTTATGTAAAATTTTATATCGATCTCTGCAAAATACAAATAAATATTTTTCAATGCAAAAGAATTGAAGTTCAAAAAATGTGGAATATAGAAAAATCGATTTTTAAATATTTTTTTTAATTTTGAAATAAATAAATGAAATTAGAGTTTAAAAAAATAACAATTTTGTAATATATTTTAATTTGAGTTTAAAAAAAGTAGAATATAACAAAAAAATTTTAGTTTTATATTTTTTTTTTAAATTTTGAGTTCAATAAAAGAAATTGGAATTAAAAAAATAGTTAAATTAAAATATATTCAACTTAAAAAAAAGTAAAATATAAGAAAAAAAAAAATGTATTTTCAAGTTTTTTATAATTTTGAGTTAAAAACAAGAAAACAGAATTGAAAAAAATTATTTATAATATACTTTAATTTGAGTTTTAAAAAAATAGAATATAACAAGAAAAAATTTTAATTTCATATTTTTTTTTAACTTTGACTTAAATAAAAGAAATTGGAATTAAAAAAAAAGTTAAATTAAAATATATTTAACTTAAAAAAAAAGTAGAATACAAGAAAAAAATATATATATTTTTGTTAATTTTGAGTTAAAAAAAAATATTTTTAATATACTTTAATTTGAGTTTGAAGAAAAAATGTTGAATTTTATTTTTGAGTTAAATGAAAGAAATTGGAATTAAAATAAAATTAAAATATATTTATCTTAAAAAATATAATATGTATAAGAAAAAAAAATGTAATTTCATGTTTTTGTTAATTTTGATTTAAATAAAAGAAAACAGAATTAAAAAACAAATATTTTTAATATACTTTAATTTGAGTTTAAAAAAAACTAGAATATATAATATAAAGAAAAAATGTTTAATTTCTTTTATTTTAGTTTTGAGTTAAATGGAATTTTTAAACAAATATTTTTTAATATACTTTAATTTGAGTAAGAAAAGTAGAATATGAAAAAAAAATTTTAATTTTTCTTTACTTTTTTTATGTAAAATTCAAAATTGATTTCCTTTTCGCCCTTTCGCAATGATAGCATTTCATGCGCGCGAGTTTACTGCGAAATGAAAGATAAAACTTTGAGCTAAAAAAAATTTTGAATTATTTGAAATAATTTTATAAAAAAAAAAAATATATTATATAAAAAAAATTCTATTAGTTCTGTAACCGAGGAATGAAATTAATTATTTAAGGAAACAATTCTTAATGATTTTAAGTGATTTCTAAGTGTGAATACTTTTGGTTATATAGAATTAAAAAAAAAAAAATGGTTTATGTTTTTTATACGCAAAACAAAAATAAAAAATTGTTAATGCTTTTTTAGTAATAATCTTGTTGATCTTCACAACACAATAATAAACCGAATTTTGTTAGTAAGTAAAAAAAAAAGGTTTTGGGTTTTAGACGGATTTACTCGGTTTTATGGTAATAATATAATAAAAAAATTAAATAAGTTATGGCAGAAGCTTGACAAGCTAGTTGCAATGTAATGGAGTCGCCCGGTTGCAAATACCCTGAATACCCTAATTTCCACATAGACACAAATTAGAGTCTATTTGCAGTGAAATGATTTGTGGTAAAAAGTAAAAATAGTTTTTATATTTGAGTCTAGTTGCCGATTATGTATACTTTTTAAAAACAAATTTACAAATACTACTAGATTGGTTTTCGTGAAGCTTTTTGGTATAAGATGCTTAAATTAAATTTTGTGGAATGTGTTACAATAATGTTGTTGGGAAATCTGCACTAAATCCCTGTGAATATATTATACTACTGGGAGCCCTAGTGTTTTTTAGACACTCCAATTGCCGAAACAGGCTTAACTATTTGGAATGGTTCTAGTCGAAAGATATCGCGCATAGGGAGTCTAAATTCGACAAAAAGTGAGATCTTTTGGCTGGCTTGTTACGCTCAGTAAGAAAGTATGTGTTGGGAGTCTTACTTCTCAGTCTTACAGAAAATGTGTTAGTATTAAGGACTTGCGATAAAATTCAGTATTAATTAACGATCCAGACACCATGTGTCTCATGGCCAGGCTCTCTGACAATATAGCTTTTTTCTAGCTAGCTCATGGTCTTTCTTCGCCCGGTGACTTCCATGGCAGTACCTTCGTTTGTCTAAAACCCGTCAGTATACTAGGCCACGATGTGTTCCTCAAGGGGTGCGTCTCCTTTGAGGGCACTCACAAAATATATATACTCTGTATTCATTTAATAGATTAAATTTCGAGAAATGCAGCTGAAAATAATAATTAGGGAAAGATAGAGCACTATAAAACGTGACTTAATATCAGCGCATAAGATACCACTTTTGACTAAATTTCATGGTCATATCTTTTAGCGCCTTCGGGCATTGCTTCAGTCTTTGTCAAGCTGGCCACTTTGGAGTCTTAGCCATTTCCGAAAACTTTTTTTTAGGCTAACTTAATATACACCTTACTTTTTGGGTACAGTGTATTACATCGAATAATAGAATAAAACCCAAAAAAAAAATGTAGAAATATGGTAACCACATAAAAAATACTTGCAAAAAAAGCATGAAAAACACTTTATGTGTGACCAGGCGAAACGCAGAGCAGCACTAACGCACACCACTACGATTTCGTACACTCATATACAGCACACGCACTTATGCAGCCTCACATAGATACTTGTAATGTTTTAACAACATTTATGGCTGCCCAGGCACGCACACAGCCCCAAAGGCAAACACACACACACCAACAAAGTAGCACTCACTCAACACACGCCCATCTACACACACACACACACACAGCTAAACGGCAATCAAGCAAATATATTGCGTATACGTAATTGCTTATTTGCTTACAGCCGCCGCGTGTATATACGTATATGTATCTCAGCGTATCTGTGTGAACGCGCTTGTGTTGTGTTTTTGCGTTTGTGTGTGTCCTAGTGTGTGGCACTCTACTAGGCGCACAGAAATTGGTAGCAAGTGCCTCAAAGCTAAGCGTCAGCATGAATGGCGTCGTCGTTGCCACGCATTCTAGCGCCATACACTAACACCAGTGCCTGCAATCCCATAGATACAGCTATAGATACAGCCAAAACAGTCACGCACACACGCAAACAAACACTCATGCGCGTAGTATCTTGCGTTTTATGCTGCTTGGGGTAGTCTATTTCGATGTTGCATTTAGCAACATTGTGGCGCCGCAAATGAATGCCGGCTTTTATATATGTATCTGCGAGTGTGTGTGAGTAAGTGTGCGTGTGTGTGTGTGTGTGTGTGTGTGTGAGTAAGTGTAAGCATTTTGTGCAGCAACTGCTACAACTTTTTTGTAAAGTCCTCACTCATATATACTAAGCTATGCATGGAAGTGCAAAGAGATTTGTCAATATGAGAAAAGTCATAAGAATGCGTAAGGAAAATCTTGCAGCACTTAAATATTATCTTTGTATTTGCAAAGATAAGCGACAAAATTTGGCTTAAAAGCTTGCAATCAGTATAAAATGGTTAAGTGACAAGTCAAGAAGAGAAGGATTTGAAAGAAATGAAAATATTCCAAAACTTTGTTATTGGTTTGGTATATGCATTTTTTGTCAACTCTTTTGATGATAAAATGCACTACTCTATGGTTTTAAGAAAGAATTTGTGTCAGTGGCAAAAATGTCGAAATGTTTTTTTTGCCAAAAAATTTATATGAATGAAGGTAAATGTTTTTTTTTAATCTTTTTTAAACAGCATATGTATAGGTGCATTTTGTTTGTCTATCTGTTGCGTAAATTTTTAAAAACTGGCTGCACTCTTTAGCTGAGAGACTTTAAAAGACATTACTTTTGCTTACACCGCGAAAAAAATGTACAATTTCGTAGCATTGTAGAATGTAGAATACGCCAAGAGGGATTTTTATATTGAGATTCTTATTTCAATTGCGATTTTTCGCAGAAAAAAAATAAATAAAATTTGAGAATTTTTATGGTACGGCAAGGAAGAAGTGCTCTCAAAGAGCATTACGCACACATTGTTAAAATGTTAAGGGGAGGTTCTTTCTTTGGCCAAAAAAAAGGCAAAGTTTGGGAATTATTTGTGGCATGATAAAAAGACATACAAACTTCCTGTTTTGATTGTTAATCGCGATTTTTATTGTACAATAAATGGAAATTTTTTTTACCGACTAAATTCAAAATGGCGGCTCTTGTATGCCTCTGCCCGCAGAATATCGTCCCTTCATTTCAGTGCTCCAGCCTCTTGTAGTGAACCGATATGAAAAATGTTTTTTTTTGATTGAAGTTAATGAAATTCTCTATGCCTTATACTAAATCAGAATGAGTTTTGACGAAAAATTAACTGAAATGTGGAAAAAAAAATCCCATTTGGGATATACATTAAATACACTAAATAAGAAAACAAACCTTAAGAAACTGAGTAAGCTGACCATCAGCGATGCACTATGCTCGACGTCAAACGAGGCACTAGATGCCTCTGGACAAGATGGGCAAACAATATGCGACTCTGTCAGCTCTTCGAAAGAGAGAGGCCAAAAAATTGAATGATCTGGAATTCGGTCATTCACGCATTCTAAAGAGAAATCCTCTTATTCCCGAGAGAACAGACTACTGCACGCCTCAGGAGCACTGTATAACCAACTTTAAAACCCACATTTCAACCAGGATGGAGTTGAATAAGGGTATACCAGGCCCAGTTGGCTCAATCAAAATATATACGGATGGCTCGAAGCTGGATAACCGTATAAGTCGTGGCGTCTTTATTGAGAGTCTCAATGTTAGAACATCTTTTCGTCTCCCGGACCACTGCAGTGTTTTCCAGGCGAAAGTCATGGCAATCCAGGAGGCTTTAACAAAAGTAAAAGAACTTCAAGTAGGTAACAAGGACATCTGTATCTACTCAGGCAGCCAGGCGGCTATAAAGTCCCTTGCATCGTTGACATCAAACATGAAGTCAGTGGTAAACTGTCGCTCATCTCTGGAGGAGATGGCTCAGCAGTTTTCAATCCACCCCATCTGGGTTCCAGGACATAGGGATATCGAGGGAAATTGCATCGCGGTTTAACTGGCTAGACAAGGAACTAACAGCATCCTCATTCAAGACAAGGAGAGCCTAGGTGTACCTATGGCCAGCTGTAGACTGAGGTTACGAAATCCCTTCGACCTCACAGCTAACCTGATGTGGAATCGATCATCGAACACATGCAGGATATCACGGCAAACCTGACCGACTTTTTGCGGGAAAAGAACAAAGAAACTTTGCTGTCTAAGTAGAGCTCAATGCTCGACTGTAAGCCGAGATATTATTGGACACTGGCTGTTGGGAATCCACGCATCCAGGCGAAATGCTCCTCATCAGGATTTCTGCAGAAGAGAGACGGTGGAGCACCTTTTCTGTCAGTGTCCTAGACTGTGCAGAACAAGGTTCCGTTTGCTTAAATCGTATTTCCTTACTGATCAATCTGAGCTCTCAGAAAAGAGTCCTAGAAGCCTCTCGAGGTTTATACAGGCCGCCAGATGGACGTGACTTTAAAGTCATATAGGGGACAACCGGAGTGGGAAAAGGGTGGCGTAAGGTCCATCCAGCGGTATCACAACGTGACAATTCCTTGGCCTAAGTAAGTTGGGACACAAAAGCCTCAACTACTGCACTAACCTAACCTATATATTTGAGATATATATTTTTTTTTATATGAAGTTTTGTCATTCCGTTCAAAATATTTCGAACTGCGTATAGGCCTTAAGACGATAAGAATAAAATTTATTTAGATGTAATGAGTTGTCGAGAGATGCCATAGCCCCAAACTATCCAGACCTTTGCTGGCCCACTTATGAATCTGTAGACATATTTCCAAGAGTTACCTAGAAATTTTTTAGAAAATCAGCTTTAAGTTAAGGTTATGTTCATCATTACCATGTACTTTTTTTCTAGCTCTCTTGTTCGTTAGCACTTAACATTTGCTGTGTGTCTTTTGCTACTTTTGGCTAAACTTTGCTCTCTTTTTCTCTCTTTTGCACACTTTTAGCTACTTTGCTCACTATTTTGATTCCCCAAATGACATCCATTTAGCTTTGGCACCCAAATAAAAAAAAAAGTGTTGCCTGCTTCTAGGCAGCAAGCGTATTAAAACTAACGTGCAACAGCTGTGTGTGTGCGTGCGTGTGTACGTGTGTATATAGCTAGTTGGCCGCAACTTTTGCACACATCTGTGTGTATCTTTAGTGTGTGTGCATGTGTGGCAACATAAAAGCGCAGCCGTTGCAACCGCACCATTTTTAGCTTTTAACTAAACATCGTGTTGTAAAGCCAGCTCCCTACCCAACACTTTGCTGCTTCTTCGTGAGTGCACCTGAACCCCAGTCTATGTTGTACCTGCTTTGGTTGCCGTGTAGACATCTTTTCAGCCAACTTGGTTAGCTGTCGCTGCTCTTGGCAGCATGCAAACATCAATACTAATTAGTTGGCCAAGAGTTGCACGTGCCAGCCAGTTGTATTTAAGCTTTGGCTAATGTATAGCGACACTTGCAACATGCAAACATTTGCTACGTTGCATTTTAAAAGCGCTAATGGCGCTCCAATCGATTACTTAAAACTTAAAAAAGCAAAATTACAACAATTTTAAAGCAATTAGTTAAGTGAAATAAGTTGCAGCTAGCGCAAACTTTTTCACACTGCATTTGGCTTCGAATTGTGGCTTAGATAACTTACCTCAATGTCACCGCTATCCGGATGACGCATTACAAATGCCGAGGGCACCACGCCGGGTATCTCCTGTTGCGGTATAAAGAGCAACGAATGATGGAAAATTGCATTCAGCAGTAAACTCATCACAACTACCGGTTTATATTTGCCAAATTTGTCAACGAGAAAACCTGCAAAGTACAAGATAAAAGATACTTTTGTATTGGAGCAATGTGAAGGTGTGTATAGCTATGTGTATCTGTGTAAGTGTGTGTGTGTTATATACAGCTAGTACATGGCCCCGAAGCATTGATAAGTTGCAGTTACTTTGGCTTGTATTTGCTTTACATACTCTGAGCTGTGAGTTATGGCAGCTTCAACAGAGATTGTGGCTATTGAGGCAGGTAAGACTATTGAGTCTATATGGCATGCACTAAAGTTAACCAAATTGAATAGCATTTTTGCTCTTTTTCGAAGCTATTCGAGTTGGGAGAATTGTTTTTGCAAATACCATGCAAACACACAGCCATAAATTACTGAGCTGTGTCAACGCCTGTTTTTATTTCCAATAAGGCATCAACTTTTGAAAAATATTCCATTTAAATTCCAAAGCTGGGGCACATACACTTTTTTCAAGGCTTTATGTTACTTGCACAAAAATGAGCTGCAGTCGAGCCGATATTAACGTGTCCGTCAATATTTTAGTTAGTTCCCCTAGTTATATCTTATAGCCTTCGAATCAGTAGATTTTTTATCTAAAAGGCATAAGCATACATGACAGACCATAAGTTTCTTACACCAAATTGCCAAATCTAACCTTGTTTAGCGATTGAACTATGGTGTTCCATCCATACAAATATCGAAATCTCAGATATCTTAAGAGAGTTCTAGAGTTGGCAAATTTCACCACAAGATGCACCTTTTCAAAACTTCAAAAGATGTCCCCAAAAATTAATCTTTAAAGTAAAAACTGTATTATACGATTATTAGGGCATAGGGCCTATTAGCGTCGATATATTCTTTCTACTAGTAAACCGGTTTCACAGACAAAACGCGTTTCTTAGGAGGCTTGAAGAGCTGGACTACAAGCCCGAAGCCGGTTATAGTCTCTGGAAGGCTACTAGATATATTAAAAGACAGCCCTACCGAACAGTCCCATTGTTGCGACAGGATGGAAGTTACTGCCACTCTGCTTCAGATCAAGCAGAAATCTACGCCAGCCATCTGGAAGTGCTTTTTTCACCCCGGACGAAAAGTTGAGCAAACAATCAGTGACCTTAACATCCCTCTCCAAATAGCAATCCCTATTAGGCCCATACGTTTTGAGGAAATTAAGGATACCATTATAAAACTCCCAAAGTCGAAAACTCCAGGTCATGATGGCATATGTCATGCTACCCTACAAGACTTACCTACAAAAGCTCTCCTTTTTGCAACATTGATATTTAATGCTATATTAAGAACGCTGCACTTCCCTGCTCAGTGGAAGATTGTCTGGATTACAATGATCCATAAGCCCGGTAAACAGAAGAATGACCCTATGTCTTACCGGCCTATCAGTTTCCTTCCCACGCCTGCCAAAGTTTAGGAGAGACTGTTGGTCAAAAGGTTTGTTGAACGCAGCGATTTTCTTTCTGGCCACCAATATGGATTTAGAGAAGATCACGGTACTGTCGAACAGATGCATAGAGTGGCAAATCATATACTAAAATCATTTGATGATATGGAGTACTGTTTTGGAGTTTTCCTTGATGTGAAACAGGCATTTGACAGAGTAAGGCTAGATGGACTTCTGGTTAAAATCAAGAATTTGCTCCCTGCATCATACTTTAACCTTCTAAGCTCATTTTAAGAAAACAGAAGATTTCAGGTTAAATTTAAAGTAGTTTTTTCTTCGGCTAGATCAATGAGTGCTGGGGTCCTGCAGGGAAGCGTTTTAGCCCCATTTCTCTATAAGCTCTTCACGGCGGACAGGCACGACGAGACGTGGGGGAAGGGGGGATTCCCCCGGGCCCGGAGATTTCTCAGGGGTCCGGTGTCATTACTGTCGTACTGTCGTGATTCAAGCTAAAGGTGTAATAGAGGGGCCGGTACATTTTCCCCCCTGGGCACAGATTTTCTCACTACGGCCCTGACGGCGGATATACCCACGCCTATGGAGCTGAATCAGATTATGGAGAGCGGTAACATGCAGCTAGCTACTATGTACGACTTGGCTGTTTTCTACTCCTCAACATGTGAATATGAAGCAGTAGATGGGATACAGGAATTCATGCAACTGCTTGAGAGCTTGGCTCACAAGTGGAATATTGAGTTAACTCCTTCTAGACGCCATGCTATTCACTCTAAAAAGAAAAAGGCACCTGTTGTTTGGTTAGACAATCTTCCATTAAGCCTGCAAATTGAGGCCAATTATATTTGGGTCACTCTAGACTGGAGGCTGACACTTAAATCACATATCGACAAAATGTAAGAAATTCGACCTTGCACCATGACCTCACGCTGGAAACCATTGAACTGCAGATAAATAAACATACTAGTCGCTACAATAATAGACTTAAAAGGCACTGTAATAGGCTGCCAAAAGGTCTCCCTTATGAGAATCCAATAAAAAGGCTAAAAAAAGAAGTTTTAAAAATCTAATTCAAGAAGATATGATCTGAAAATGCCCGGTAATGTTGACCATTTCTTTGGGGCCCCTTTTATGATATCTCCAGATAACCAGGCTGGATTGGTGATAGAAAACTTGAAAATTTCGATTCATAAAAATATATGTATTTTTGATTATTTGCATTATAAAGGGTGACCTTCTGAGCTGGCTATTCAAGCTCTTGTGACCAAATTTCGCACCAATTTATATTATTAGACCTTCAATCACCAAATGTCTAAGAATATTGAATGAGAATGCTCGATGAACATTCGCTTTTTTATCAAAGAATTGTCCTCAACGATGAAGCGCATTTCTGGTTGAATGGCTATCAATAATCAAAAAGCGTAGTCGGAGTCAACATTTACATGAAGTAATCTTTAAAAATTAAATGGCAAAAATTTCATACATTGTTGCACATTTTCGTTGTTTTTTTAAATATAAAAACCCAATCATCTTTTATTATAGGGTCGGCCATCTGATGGTTTGTTTGCTAATTGCATTTTAATCGTCTATTTTTCAGAAAAATTGGGTTGTATACATCAACTGCAAGTTTGAAACTACTCATTATGTACGAAAAAGAATATTATCGTAGTTTTCGATGACTTTTTTTTTGACGAAAACTCATCTGTCTGGATTTTTATCAATTGAACGAATAAGCGACGCTGATAATGGTCCATGGGCGTGTAAGTGCAGATCGACATGCAAAACTTGACGCAAAGTGGTCCTAGCAATGTGTAATTCTTGCGAACGATGGCGCATCGATGTTTCCGGCGACTCGTCGGCCTCAATTACGTTTTTCACAGAACGACCATTTTCATCTAACGCCTGTATCTCTTTTACGCATGGTTCGGTTGTTAAACGATACATAACTGAATTTGAACCGGAAATATGTCGAAGAGCATTCACTTTGAGCGGCTATGTTCCGAATTATGAGTGTTTAACAACCAAACCGACTGATGACCCACCCTATACAAAAGTTTTTCATTTCACGAACCGTCTATCATTCAACGACTTTATATTCAGCAACTTATTCCTCTATTCATTCCTCTATTTACATCTGCTTTAGAGCTCCCTTATACTTTTTCCCCCATTTTGCTTGAATTTTTTGCTTAACGCCATATCGTTTAGAATTTCTATTGCACACCGTTGCGTATGCGTAATAAATTCAACAATAAACGCAGCAGCCAACAGCAACAAAAATAACTTTACAACATGGCGCCTATTTAGCTGTCAACTTGTGAACTGTTCGCTGTCATTTTGCGTGTGCGGTCCATGTTATTTTTATCTACCTTTTTGTTTTATTTTTTAAGTTTGTTATCAGCTGGGTCTGGACCTCGTGGCTCTTGGCCCACACCTGTGTTGTACCTTCTTTGCTATTTTGTTTTATTTTATTATCTATTGTTTATTTACCTGACACTTTATTTGTTTGTGTGCTTGCTCGTTTTTGTTGTTGTTTGTTTGTTGCTGTTGCGCTGCTGTCGCTCAACTTTGGTTGTTGGCGCTGACAATGCAGCCCACCCACAACAAAAAAATACAACAACAACAAGAGAAGCAGTTACACTCGGGAACAACCCGACTTTAATATATACACTGTACCATCTATAATTTTGACAACGTTCTTCCGGTTTTATTGTTCGATTTGAGTTAAAACTTTTTGTAGGGGAATTCACATGAAAAAAAAATAATAAATATTTTTTTTGAGTCCATATCCGATAAATACCTTTTAAGTTGGTTTTATTCCAATTGAAGCTTTCATAATATTAAGTTTAAATTGGCAAAAGAAAAATTGACATAGAATCTCCACCGTTAGTCGATCCACTAATAATTAATTTTCACTAACTTCGGAATACAAGTTTTCAGACAAAGCATTCCATAAAAACTATTAATTCTGTTCAACTTTAAATTTTAAGCTTTTAGGGAATCAAGCAATAAATAAAATAAAAATAAATTTTAAGCTTTTATTTTTTATTCTGAAAATAATCTTCGACGTATGCTTTAAATAAATATTTTTTTTTTTATGGCTAAAAGGTAATTGTGCATAATATGAAAAATCAGCTAAAAAATTTAAAATAATAATATCAAGAATCCAAATTTATATTTAATTTTAAATTTTTATTAAAACAAATATTGCAGAAGATTTTGTTTAATTTATGCAAAAAATAGTCAAGAAATTCTTTTTATCAATAAAAATGTACAAATAATTAGTATTATAAATTTTTTTTTCATATATTTAAAAATAGTAGCTATTTGTTTGTTTATATAAAATATATAAAATTTATTTTTTTTTATATATATGTATTTATCGGTGAAAATAAGTGAAGCGGACAACTTATCCGATTTTCATGATTTTTACATATTTGGTAGAGCTACTAGACAATAGTAACCAAGTCAAATTTTATTGCAAAATTCCGATTATTTATCGAGCTATCGATAACTGAAAATTGTTTTTTTCATTTTTGGATTATTCTTTGACAAGCCATATCTTCTAAACGAATAAAGATATTGCCATAATGGATAAAATATTAAATTTAAAAAAAAAGGAATTTTATTTATTTTTAAGATTTTTTTTTTTATCATTTTTAGTTTTTAATTTTAAAATTCAAAAGTCACATTTTATGTGTGTAAATTCGTGTCAATATCTGTGGCCCGCTTCGCTTATTTTCGCCGATATATTTTATAAATATTTTTTTTCCAAGTAGTATTGGTAAGAGTAAACCGCGCTCACAACGCTTCTCCCATCAAGCAGTGCAAGCAGTTCGTTAACGCCATATAGCAAAATAGAAAGAAATACTGTGAGGTGGCCATTTGAAGATATTTTTTTTTAGCTTATAAAATAGAAAAAAACTTTTTTTTATCAAAAAATCAAAAAATTACTCCCATATTGCAATTTTTAAAATAAAAATGTATTCTAACAAATATATGTGAAAACTTGCAAGCAGTTCGTTAACGCCATATAGCAAAATAGAAAGAAATACTGTGAGGTGGCCATTTGAAGATATTTTTTTTTAGCTTATAAAATAGAAAAAAACTTTTTTTTATCAAAAAATCAAAAAATTACTCCTATATTGCAATTTTTAAAATAAAAATGTATTCTAACAAATATATGTGAAAACTTTTTTTTTATCAAAAAAAAATTCATAAATTTTATTTTTTAAATCAAAAAATTACTACCATATTGCAATTTTTAAAATAAAAATGTATTCTAACGAATATTTGTGATATTTTTTTTCTAATTTTTGGTTTATTTTGGTTCTATAAATTAAAAAAAAAATACAATAACCACCATATTGCAATTTTTAAAATAAAAATTAATATTCTATTTTATAATTTTTAGTTTTATAAATTAAGTAAAAAACTAATAATTAATTAACTAATATTTCATAATTTTCTTTTTTTTTCCTAATGGATAAGTTTATATTTTTAATTTTTATATTTAGAGTGCAAGCAGTTTTGGCTAGTCCTTTAAAAATTTAATTTAAAAATTGTGATCATCTAAAATACCCGAATCTCTTGGGTAAGTAAACCTAATTCTGTTTGTACACGTTAGATACCTTTTAAAGGAAAAAAACTGAAAAAAACCTGTAGAAAAAGAATTGAAGTGCATTCTACTGAAATACATGCAAGGGGAATTCCCTAACTAAATTGCTAAAAAAATTAGTTAAATAAAAATATTTTTCTTTAAAATTTCATGGAAATTACTTTTTTAATCGTGCTAAATCGAAGGGAATTGGTTAAAACAATTTTTTTTAGACCCTGCTATTTCAGAATCGATTGTACTGAAATTTTTAATCTGTTTTAGACTTTTACTAAGTTCTGTGTCGAATTTAACTTGCTGTAAGAGACTCTTCAGAGGAACTGAGATTGATATTCCCCTAACGAAAAAAGTAATTATTTTATTTATATTATAAAAATTGTGAACAAAAGGGTTCTTATTTGGTAACTTTTGCAGGTAAGTCCCGAAGTTTCCACTTTAAAAAACAATTGGTATACACAGATGAGCAAAAATACATCTAAGATGGGTTTTGAAACCTTTTCTTAAAAAATATGAAAGGACACTCATATAAAAAACGCGAGTAAACTGCAAAATAAGAGAGAAACAGCCAGGGCGTAACCAAATCGAGTTTCTCTTTCGTCTTGCTAATTTTGGCAAAAAAGATTGTTAGATCTTACACTCACTCATCTATCAAGGTGCTACACACCAAATTTATCCACACTAACTAATATACCCCTTGCTCTTTAAAATAAAGTGCATACAAAATACAACTTTCACAAAAATAAAAAAAAAAACAACTATGACAATATGACGGAAGAGACAGTATACTAGCTGAATATGCAAGAGTCTCGGTTTGAGTGATTTTTTATATTTTCAAATTTATGCGCAGCTTTTTTTATATATTTTATTTATACGCCATTTTTTTTTGTTATAGCTTGTAGAGTTGCATTCAAGAATTTTTTATTGTTGCACTTTGCAGCGAGTGCAAATAATTTAATTTACTTGCAGTTTAAATGACAATTAAAAATTTCTTTCTCTTATGCATCTTTTTTTAACAAGTTTTACGCACTATGCATTTCATATTTTAAATATGCATTTTTCTTCTCCATGCTTTTTATATTTTTTTTTATTTTTAACTTAACAGTGGAACGATTTTAAATTTATTTTAAATATGCAGACCTCTGCACTGCAAGTAGATATAATTTTTTATGCCCAAGTCGGTTTCAACGTTGTTTTTTTTTTATCTCTTTATAAAAGCGAACATTTTAATGAGCAGGCACGCGAGACAGATTAAGCGATGAATTAAACATACTGCAGTAACTGAGCATGAAATATTTTATTATAATGTCATCGATGGCATACTATATGTATAGTTGTATACTTGGATAATATACATATGTATATAGTACTATATACTGATATGACATATAAAATTAAGACTTCGTTTAATTTCATTTTTTTTTAAGTTAATTCGAAATTTTACAGGCTTTAGCAAACATGCTACAGAACTCCTCTAATCCACGAATTTCAGTAAATTTTATATTTTGGATAGTTTTTTTTAAGCCATACATTGCCTTCATTAGAGAGATCAAAAAAGTAAAAATGAGGCAATACTGATATCCAAACAGATAATGAAGATTTCAAAAAAAAAAAATTTATAAAACTTTCGAAAATTAAGTTCATTTATTGAAGAATATGTCTGACCTTTTCTAGCTGATGCTTCTGATACATTTTAAATCAGTTTAAACTGTGGAATTTTGTACAACATCAATAACACTAGTTTACAAATTTTAAAAAATTTTGGTATCCTCAACATGTTTTAGTCATTTCCGTAGTGAAATGGCCTGCTAAATCAGGAAATGAAGTTCATGAAACAAATTTCGAGATGTTTCGAAAAAAACATTTTTAAAAATTAAAAAAAAATGTCTTTACTTAAGGGCCATACGCAGCATACTTCATATAAAAAAAAAAAATTCCCTTTTTTGGGATATTTTTTTTTATATGAAGTTTTGACGTTTGCAGCGGAATTTTTGCATGCTGCGTATGGCCCTTAAGTAAAGACACTTTTTTTTAATTTTGAAAAATGTTTTTTTCGAAACATCTCGAAATTTGTTCCATGAACTTTTGCGTATGGCCCTTTAAAAGCAAATATCTCTGGTTTTACCAAACTGGTTTTGACAATTTTTTTACTAAACTGTAGATAATTGAATTACCTATCGATTATACTTGGAACATATTTTTGTCAAATTTACGGCTTGTACGCTATTTATTCATTCATACGAAATTTTACTTAATTCTTAAAAAATTTTTGAAAAAAATTCTATTACGAACGTAAAAAAAAAATTTTCCGTTTTTTTATGGCTCGTAGAGTTTTATTGATTACGAAAAAAATGAGTGGTTTTTTATCAAAATCGGAGAAAAAATGTGGAAATAACAGGAATTTTTCGAATAAGTGAAAAATATAAATTTGTTTTAAATACCAAAACTTTTAGATCAATAATTCGTTTATTTATAAAGATATCGTAACCAAATTTGGCACTCACTTTTATCGAACAATCGCTCCTATGGGTGCAATATGAAAAAGTCAACCAATTTTGATCAAATTTGGTACAGAACTTAAGAACTCTAAAAAACTTTCGAATGCCAAATTTGGTTACGATATCTTTATAAACAAACAAACCTATAACTTAAGGTTTTAAGAAAAATGCACTTTTTTTACTTTTTACAATAATTCCCGTTTATTCCATAATTTTTCTCCAAATTTTGATAACCAACCACTAATTTTCATCATAATCGATAGAACTTTACGAGCCATGAATAAAACTGTAAGAAATTTTTTTTTTAAAATTTGATATTTTGCTGAAAATTACGAAAAATTTCATATGAATGGATAAATAATGACTAAACCGTAAATTTGACAAAAATATGTTCCAAGTATAATCGATAGATAATTCAATTATCTAAAGTTTGGTAAAAAAATAATCAATTTAGTACAACCAGAGATATTTGCTTTTAAGTAGACACACTTGTTTTTTAATTTCGAAAAGTGTTTTTTTCGAAATATCTCGAAACTCGTTCCATGAAAAAATTTTTGGACTTTATTTTTGGATTGAGCGTGCCATTTTACTACGAAAACGATTAAAACATGTTGAGGATACATTTTGCTGTAAACTGGTGTAATTAGTTTTCAAAGCTTATAATTTGTCGTGCTCCCATTCACCACCAGACCACCATAATCCGGAATTTTATATTTTGTTCGCTAGTGTAAGCAGATAATTAACTAGCTCATTCCTGTAAGTGTTATTTAAGGCTTTTTGAAGGCTAAAAACAAGTTGCTTCGACTAATAAGTACCTATGTGTGCGTGATATTTTTACCTTTATAAAAATCTGACTTTACCAAAAAAACAAAAGTATATCCCTTTGTATTCAATTTTTTGAATTTCTGATTCTCATTGCATCTTTAGAAATTTTGCAATAAGTGTCTGTGCCATAATTCTACCACCTATATAAGGCTATATTACGTATACGACCCCCGAACTCAGGTATTTTTAATTTAAAAGTTGATCTTACGTTTCGTGCCTTTTTTTTGCGTAAATAAACAGCTAGACGTTAATTTGCTAGCTTATCAAAATTTTAGGGTTGTCATCACATTTCTTTAAGTTATGGAATACTTATACTCCAGCTACGCACTTTTAGGAAATGTAACTAAAATAAAGATATTCCTCATGAAAATTTGGAATTTTTATAAAAATTAGGTAACTAATCGCAATGTACATTCCGACGACTTATGCTTATTTGGTATTATAAGGTGTACAGTAACCAACATCGATGTTTTCGATATTTTTTAACTTCGATACATCGATGTTTCGATACATCGAAGTACTTGTGGCGGCCATTTTTTGATTGCTTAAATTAATTCACAGTGGGCCATCTGTTGGTTTGGTTATGTAAGTATTTGCAAATAATAAAATGGAATTAACAAACAAACCAAGAGATAAATTCAAAATTAATTACATTTCATAGAAAAATAAGTAAAGAAATAGTAAATAACAGTCCAAAACGTTATACAACGAAAGCAAACGATAATACAGGCCACAAAAAAAAGTGGTGTAAACTTAACAGGTGACAAAGGCATCCCTTACGAATTTTGAGCAGCCGATTCGGAAGTCCAAAAAACTCCTTTACACATGGGTTATGGATAACCACCAAAAAATCCCATAAATCGAGATAAATTGGATATTATGTAAGAACCCTTGGATCGGGGTTTTTTGGACTTCGGATTCAGCTGCCCATAATCCATCACATGTAAAGTTTACACCACTTTTTTTTGTGAGCCTGTGAGTTATAACAAAAAAATGTTCTGTTCCAGCCAGAATTGCAGTCTCATAATCTTTAAAGTAATTTGAGATCCATTCATTATGGTTATTAAATAAAATCATGTCAACTTTTTTTGATTTAAGCGAACTCCGCTTGTTGCTCACTAGATTGCCAGCCTTGCTAAACTTTAAAAGGTATTACCTTCCAGTAATTCAACGGGCACATGCTTGAATCTAAGTTTTCAACATTAAAATATTGTCGAAGTGCAAAAATTGAGTCAACCCTACTATTTCGCATCTTTTGATATTGGTATTTTTCTAAAAAAGCGAAAAGTGTCTGCGATGTGGATGCCGTTGATTGCGCATATTTTCTCCGTAATGGGATTTGTTCGATAATCATATCGATGCATCGATATAACATCGATGTTACTTCCAGCACTAGTGTACAGCTTCCTTAATTACAGGAGTCACACATTTTATCGATAGCTCGATAAATAATTGAAATTTTACAACACAAATTAACGTGGTGTGTATTGGTAAGTACCTTTAAGACATATTTAAAATTCATCAAAATTGAAGAGTACGCTTTTAAAAAGTGAATCGCTTCACTAATTTTCGCCGATATACTTTTTATACCCTTTACCGTATGGTACAAAGGGTATATTGTGTTTGTGCAAGCCGAAAATGTATGTAACGTACAGAAGGAGAAGTCGGAGACCCCCCAAAGTTACCTAAAGTATGATCAGAGTGACTAGAGAAGTCGATATACCCATGTCCGTCTGTCCGTCTGTTCGTATGAACGCCTAGATCTCAGAGATGGTAAGAGCTAGAGCAACCAAACTTTCAGATAAGATCCCTTATTAATCCATAGGAGACAAGTTTACTTTTTTTTTTTGATATCGGGACTACATTATAAAGCTCCCATAGGGTGTTTCAGAGGACCTCGAAAAAAAGCAAAAGTTTTAGATGGATAATTCGTTTGTTTATGAAGATATTATAACCAAATTTGGTAATCGGAAGGTTTTTAGAAACCCCCAGCACTGTACCAAATTTTATCAAAATCGGTTGACTATATCATATAGGTCCCATAGCGCCGATCGGTCAAAAAAACGTTTTTTGCACAAAATTCGTTGTGTTTCGTTTGTTTGTGAAGATATTGTAACCAAATTTGGCATTCAGAAGTTTTTTAGAGATCTTCAACACTGTACCAAATTTTATCAAAATCGGTTGACTATATCATATAGCTCCCATAGGGCCGATCGGTCGAAAAAAAGTTTTTGATTAAAAATTCGTCTGTTTTTTGGTTGTTTATGAAGGTATCATAATCTAATTTGGCAATCAAATGTCTTTTAGTGTTCGTAAGCAATTTACCGGATTTAATTGCAAGCAGTGGTACAGGGTATCCCAAAGTCGTCCGCGCCTGACTTTAACGTACGCCATCTTTCGTTTAGTGCTTGTATAACCGAACTCTTAACATGATTTAAACGCAAAAAAAAAAACATTCTTTGCATACTTAAGCCTATTAAACATTACACAATCTGTTTTCACTCAGTGTAATTATACTTGAAAAATTTTTTGTTTTTTTTTACAAAAAAACAACACTATATGTCGCCACTTAACATTAACATTTGATTAAACAAAGCTTCAACTTTATTAATTATGGCAAACAAAAACATGCAATTAAATTTCAATGGCACGCACTTAATTGAAGTGCTTATTAAAAAAATTCCTTTACCCTGGAAATCCTTTTCTCGAAGCGTATTAAACAATGTACCTACCTGTTATGGGTGGGCTTAAGAATGTCGTAAATGGTAGCGCCAAATAGATAATGGCAATTTCCTCCACCGTCATACCAATCGATTGCATGTGTATGGTCAAGTAGGGCAGCAATGATGAAGTAGCTGCAAAAGTTGTAAAAAAAAAATAAAACAATATGCATTAAATGAAAGTAAAAATAAATATAAATTCAATATTATTAACATAATACAAAGTAAGGCGCTTTTGGCAGGCAGTTTGTTCCAACAGCTGCAGCATACTTTAAGGACCACCCCGAAGTGCATTATTTTTAAGCTCTTGAACAGCGTATATGCATAATTTATGGCCATTAAAAAGTGTAGTGAGAACGGAAACGTAGCGTCAGAACAAAATGGCGGCCAATTTTCGCAATGTAAAATGAAAACCTTGACCAATTTTAAAGCCAAGTAAGAGAAGTGTGAAAGAGAGTTGGGCTGAGGAAACGCGGCAAACATGTCCGTTTGTTTGTGCGTCCGTCTGTCTGTCTGTCTGTCTGTTCAGTTGATTTCATGTCGAGTGCGAATGAAATTATGTTAAAAGTCCATTTAACATTTTCTCATATGAAGATTGGCTGCGACATGTGGGCAGCCATGGCTTGATTTCATTTTTGCCAGCCATTTTCGTTTTCTCACAGATAATTAACAATAATATGAGTTATAAGCGCTTTTACATGAACTGCACTGAGCGAAAAGTCGTACTTACATACATATATGCCAAACTTTACTTTGTTATACATAATAATAATAATAATAATTTCCCTGACTGACTATTTTGTCAGTCGCCCCTGGGCGGAGCATGGGGATCACTATTAATAACGGTTCGAAGAGAACAGGGACCTATCGTAACACCGAGCATCGGGTCGGTAGGAGAAGGTTATGTGTTTGAGCTGTCTGTTCATCTGTTCCCTCATAACCTCTAAGCCGCATATCTTAACTTCACAAATAGGGTATGGTTTAAAGCGTCTTAATTGTCCCCTGGTTATAAGATATAAACAAAATGTTTTAATTGGCACATATCGAAAATATATTTATTGTGGCGCGTTGCCCGTGGCTATGCTCTTATAAATTCAATCAAAATAATTTAATACAAAGAATTTTGAAAATCCTGAAATGTGAGGAATCGCCCAATTGTGAAATTTTTATACCTAAAATGTAAGTATCTTTAAATGCTTTAAAACGATATTATTGTATAGTTTCAAAATACTTTAGATAAAAAAGGTAAGTTCAAAAAATTGTTTACTTCTTTGAATTCACTAAATTTTAGCGAATTTGCTCAAAATTCCTTCTTTCTAAGCTTAGTACGCAGACAAAAGAAAAATATCCAAACAAAACAAATCTCAAAATACGTGAAATATTTTACTAAGAAATGGGCTTAGTATATTCTTGACAATTGTCTAAGGCCGCTTTTAAAACATGGTTGTTCAAGAACGTCCATTCACTTTCGCTTTAGAATGATTTAAAAAAAAATAATAATAATAATCTCAGGACTCCTCAGAAGCTAAACTTTGTTTCAAAATTTTATTATTTTTCATCTCATTATCTATCTTTATATAGCTAATTTAAAAAATAGACACTTAAAATAGGATATGAACAGGGCCGTAGAGAGAAAATCCTGGCCCGGGGGAAAAAGTACTGGACCCTCTTACACCTTTAGCTGAAATCCTTGTGTGTTAAGTACGACAGTAATTACACCGGGTCCCTGAGATAAGGCCCCTGAAAAACTTCATATAAAAAAAATAGTCACGAAAAATTCCTATCAAAAATTTTTGACAAGTGGACGCAGATAACAAAACAAGACAGTATTATCTTTTAATTTAAAAAATGCTTAACGTTAGATGGCGCCACTACTTCACTTACACTGGTGGTTCCATGTGAAATAATATGCAATAATTTCCAAATGGAAATTTTCGAACTGCGTATGGGCCTTAGGCAAAACATTTTTGAGAAAAAATACACACATCCACTTAAGTGCAAAAATCAAAGATAATAGCTTAAGTCTTTCTTACTGAAAAGAGAAACTCGAAAATTTGTCTTTTAAAACGTAAAACGTTCTTTAAAAACGTGAAAAAAAACTGAATGTACTTTAAATATTTTCTCTGAGTGTACATTTACATCTTGCTGTGTGTAAATGTTCATTACAATAACAATTAATTGTTGTTTGCCTCTGTAACTCTGCGTCTTTCCCGCACCTATGTTCTGACATACACGCGCGGAAACGGAAATGCATGCATGTCAGGGCTAGAGCAACGGCAATGGCTGTTGTTTGCCTTGGCCGGCCATTGTGGCCATGCCTTGTTGTCATTCGTAATTAATGCCGCCTCGCGGAGCCATATAAAATGTGAGCACACACAATTTCATTTTGGTTTTTCTCGCTACATAATTTTCCTCTTCTTCTTTTTTTTTATGTTTTATTCCCATTGATTTAACGCCATTTTTAATGCGTGCAAACGGCATTTTTAATATGCCAATTTATGCTACTGATGAGAATAAAAAATATTTGAATAACGTAAAAAATATTCTGTACAATTTGTAGAATGCATTTTTAAAGGTGCAACAAAAATGCTGTCAAAAATGTGCATCTAGGATACATTTTCGCAGTGGCACTTTGTGCAAATGAATATTTGATGATGCAGTTGAAAAGGAATAAAAAACTATAGAAAGAACTAACGTAAATAAACGAGCAAAGAGCATATGAGGAATATTATTCGAAATGCATAAAAGATTATGTTTTATTATATTTTTTCTAAATTGAGTGAGAGTTTTAAAAATGTAAAAAATAAAATGAGAGTTTTTTAATTTAGCTTGTTAAAATATTGATGCACAAAAATTGAGTAATAGCTTGTGTTATTTATAAATTAAATTTAAATAAACAGCACACTTTGTGTTTATGTAACACTGTGCATATTTTTTTAAACTCTACGACAGTTGTCGCTGTTTAATTAAAAACAACAAACTTGATATGTGTGCAGAAATAGGCTACACATTTATCTTTTAATACAATTAATAAAAAGTATCTAGCATTATGTATGTATCTTCGAATCTGTGCACCCATCTACATCTAGCTGATATCAAAGATACTTAGATAGATACATTGTAGAAAGCATTGAGATGAAGCTAAAATGTTATAAAATTTAAAAGTATCTATGTATAAATTAATGTATCTAAGTGGTTAAGTAGCTAAGGATCTAGGTATGGAAGTATCTAACTATCTAACTATCTAACTATCTAACTATCTAACTATCTAACTATCTAACTATCTAACTATCTAACTATCTAACTATCTAACTATCTAACTATCTAACTATCTAACTATCTAACTATCTAACTATCTAACTATCTAACTATCTAACTATCTAACTATCTAACTATCTAACTATCTAACTATCTAACTATCTAACTATCTAACTATCTAACTATCTAACTATCTAACTATCTAACTATCTAACTATCTAACTATCTAACTATCTAACTATCTAACTATCTAACTATCTAACTATCTAACTATCTAACTATCTAACTATCTAACTATCTAACTATCTAACTATCTAACTATCTAACTATCTAACTATCTAACTATCTAACTATCTAACTATCTAACTATCTAACTATCTAACTATCTAACTATCTAACTATCTAACTATCTAACTATCTAACTATCTAACTATCTAACTATCTAACTATCTAACTATCTAACTATCTAACTATCTAACTATCTAACTATCTAACTATCTAACTATCTAACTATCTAACTATCTAACTATCTAACTATCTAACTATCTAACTATCTAACTATCTAACTATCTAACTATCTAACTATCTAACTATCTAACTATCTAACTATCTAACTATCTAACTATCTAACTATCTAACTATCTAACTATCTAACTATCTAACTATCTAACTATCTAACTATCTAACTATCTAACTATCTAACTATCTAACTATCTAACTATCTAACTATCTAACTATCTAACTATCTAACTATCTAACTATCTAACTATCTAACTATCTAACTATCTAACTATCTAACTATCTAACTATCTAACTATCTAACTATCTAACTATCTAACTATCTAACTATCTAACTATCTAACTATGTAACTATCTAACTATCTAACTATCTAACTATCTAACTATCTAACTATCTATGTATCTAAGTATCTAAGTATATATATATCTAAGTAGCTAAGCATCTAGGTATCTAAGTATCTAACTATCGAAGTATCTATGTATCTAAGTATCTAAGTATCTAAGTATCTAAGTATCTAAGTATCTAAGTATCTAAGTATCTAAGTATCTAAGTATCTAAGTATCTAAGTATCTAAGTATCTAAGTATCTAAGTATCTAAGTATCTAAGTATCTAAGTATCTAAGTATCTAAGTATCTAAGTATCTAAGTATCTAAGTATCTAAGTATCTAAGTATCTAAGTATCTAAGTATCTAAGTATCTAAGTATCTAAGTGTCTAAGTATCTAAGTATCTAACTATCTATGTATCTAAGTATCTAAGTATCTAAGTATCTAAGTATCTAAGTATCTAAGTATCTAAGTATCTAAGTATCTAAGTATCTAAGTATCTAAGTATCTAAGTATCTATATATCTAAGTAGCTAAGCATCTAGGTATCTAAGTATCTAACTATCTAAGTATCTAAGTATCTAAGTATCTAAGTATCTAAGTATCTAAGTATCTCAGTATCTATGTATGTATTTACGTATAAACCTATAAGCGTATCTATGCATCTTTGTATCTATGTATCAATACTACATAGTAGCTATTTACATAAATGTATTGCATACTTTTATTTTATTGCCTCTACATATTTTGTATTGAAATTAATACAAAATAGCAAAATAATTTATTTTTTTATAAATTAAACCAATTTTACTTATAAAAGCAAGCTAAATAACATTTTATGCTTCATTACTACTGCGTAATATTTTTATGAATTTTTAAATCAAATAATTTAAAATCAGCTAATATAATTATAAATTGCTATTAAATTGGTAAAGTTTTTGCTTCCAATCTTTTACTTGAATTGCACAACTTTTAAATTATTTAAATTAAATTTTTTTTATTTTTTTTTTTTTTGGGCTTAATAAAGTCACTGCCCCTAGCAATGTCACTACAACAACAACAACAAAAAAATAGAAACCTCCGCCGCAAATAAGAAAAATAAAAAAGCCATTAATACTAATTTTGCGACAATTTGAATTTAATGACATTAAAAAAATATAAAATAAAAATCAAGAAACCCCACAACTACAACAACAAAAGCAAATGTTTTTGCCATTGACCGTCAGCAAAGCGAAAACGGACAAACGAAAAATACAGAACGAAAAAAAAAAAAAAATACAAATAAAATGGCGCACGGTCAGTTCAAGTTAAGCATGGAAAAATTAAACCTTTCTCAAGCTTTTTAAAGCTAGATTTATATACAAAAGGCATACACACATACCAGCACAACTACACATAGATACTCACACACATACACGCATAGGAGGCGACATCTTAATTGCCACATGCTGAGAAAATCAGCGCTATTTATGGTTACATATGCCACTAGAATTACACTACTGTATGTATGAGTGTATCTATGAGTGTATCTGTGAGTGTGTGTGAAATTGTTGTACAAATCTGTAACATATTTTGTGCCTAATTGATAACTTCCGAGCAGCTTAATATTAAGTAGCAGTCTCGTAGTAACGCTAACAACGTTGTGATAATGAATTCTAAGATTCACTGTCAGAGCGAGTAAAACCGATTATGCATAATAGTTGTGAGTAAGTACCTATGTATGTGTTTTTGTGTATTATTAAAAAAAAAAGCGAAAAACCAATTTTTTTCTATCGAATTGATGTTATTTTGTTTTTCAACATTGCTGCTTGAGTCTTTCATACGAAAATGTTTATATGCATTGAACAACGTTGCGTATGATTAATGAAGAAATGTTGGTTCAGTTCGTAGTTACTTATACGTCTTAAAAAAAAAATGCAATAATAATAATAATAATTTGTGAAATGTAGTTGCTTTTCTAAGAATGATCAGCATCGATTTGGGATTTTTTTGTTTTAATATAAGGGTCTGGCATCATACTAATAATTGCAGTTTCTCGACATTATGCTTGAGAATTCAATTTAAAAAAGCTTGAAGCTATACAAAACTATATTTCATTATGTTGCCTAATAAATTTATTTGTGGTTTTTTTGTTTTTAAATTAACGCTGTTTATTAAAGCAGGTTTGTGTACTTGCTAAGATAATTACTTAGGCAATTGAGGGAAACATTTTTTTGTAAAAACGAAGTGTACAAAACTTTAAGCCGTAGTTTTAGTAAATACTATTCGTAGCAAACACATTTAAAATATTTTCAAAGTGCCTAAAAAAAATTGCTAAAAATTGAACGCGTTAGGGCTTAATTTATAAAACGTGTTTTTCATCTATAGAATATTTCAAATTCTTTTTAAATGTTCCTTAGAGATCTCTAAAAAATTGTTAACTACCATTTTTTCTTCAAAAAAAAGTCTTATTTTATTTAATTTATTTATATTATATTTAGTTTACTATTAATAAAATTAATTTTTTAAGATGAATGACACAGTAGAAAAGCTAGAATTAAAAGTCAACTCTCAAAATAAACAACAAAAAAGATGGTCTAGGAAAAACATTGAGCTGAACAAAGTAAGAAATTTTTTATTTTTTCCTGTGTTAAGAGAGCCCTAATGACAAGTAAGCATAAAAAAAAACTTTAGGTCAATAATACTTGGTAGTTTATAAACTGAAATTTTTGAGAATTTTTCATTGTATCGTTGGAAACAGTTTTTTGTTGCCTATCCAGCTACACCATTAAAATTTAACTTTTACTAAAGATGAGGTTTGCAAGAGATGTATCTCAATTAGATTATAAAAGTAGGAATGCTTTATTCAAAAATGTTTTTTAATATATTCTTTGTGAAACATGAAAACAATATCTGAGAAAAAAATTTCTTTACTCGACTACAGCGAGCAAAACGTAGGGTTATCATTTTAACCCGCAATTACGTACATTTGTTCATCTGTTTCCTCCTACCTTCTAAGCCGCATAAAATAATTAAACTAATGAGGTATCGTTGGAAGCGTGTTGATGGTCCGCTGGTCATAGGCTAAGTAACGTCACATTAAATGGGATATAGCGCCCTCTAGAGGAGATAAAGTCATGAACTAAAATACAAATTCTTTAATGATGGTGTGATGAATTTCAACTCAAAAATATATGGGTCATTCTTTGTCAAATCAGTCGCCAGCTGCACACTTTGTTGGCTTTAAATTTTAGTCATCTCGTCTGCTGTTTAAAGCCATATGGTGATTTTTCATATTTTAAAATGGCGGAACTACAATGGCCGGCAAAGCTCAGTAACTGCACAATTTAAACTCTATTTTTATACCCTGTACCTATAGGTACAAAGGGTATACTAGATTTGTGCAATGTATGTAACGGACAGAAGGAGGCGTGACAGACCCCAAGTCCTTTATACCAAAATGCTTATCATAACCTCGGGTAGCGATTGAGCCGTGTCCGTCCGTCCGTCCGTCCGTCCGTCCGTCCGTCCGTCCGTCCGTCTGTCCGTCCGTATGAACGCCTAGATCTCAGAGACTATAAGAGCTAGAGACACGAAACTTTACCAGCTGGTGCGCATATTTCCTAAGCAGATGAAGTTTGTTGAATCATGTCAATATCTTCCCCCGTTCCCCCGCAGTAGAGTTTCGCGGTTTTTAGCCACACCGTTTAGTATTTTCACCTGAAATTTAACAGACCGATGCGTTGTAGTTACATGCATCTATGTGTAAAAAATGAATAAAATCGGACAAATACAACAGAAGTTATAGTCAAAAATGTGCAAATTTCACCTCCCCTTGCCAATAAACTGCGGCAATATTTGATTATGGCTACAAGTGACCTAGAATCACAATTTTTGGTAAGCTCATTCATGTGGCTCTAATGAACAAATCCACATCCAAATTTTATCGATGCGTTTCCCCCACCCCCCGCAATCCATTTACCGTGTTTTCTCTCACACCCCTCAACATACCAACTTGAAACTTACCCCGTATACTTTTAATAAATTCTTTGTTGTAACATTCGAGTTTCATCAAAATGGGTAAAAATTTAGGGAACTTATAGGTATAAATATCGATTTTCACCAAAAAAAAATAAATTCCAATTGGAAAGTTCTTAGATGGAATATGCAGGAAAAATTTTTTTGACACAAAAGGTACAGGGTAATATTTATATATTATATAAAAGCAAATATTGACATGATCAATAATCTTATATCTCGAACAACTAGAAAATTTAATTTAAAAATCAATGAAACTCAATCATCAATGATTACAACATATAACTAATTTTATTTTTCTGTAAATTTATTTAAAAACAACAACATTTTATTTGTTTTCTTTGGACCAAGGTTTTTAAATTTACTTGACTACACAACGACTATACACCTAAAATTTGAATTCATAACTTTAAAAAATATTCCTGTCTCAGCTGAAAAGATTTTTACATCTAACTCTGTAATTTTTAATGGCTAGCTTTAAGCAAAACTTACATATATTATAAAAATAAAGCAAATTGATAAATTTAAAACAAAATAGTGAATCCAAGATGGCCGCGAAATAATTATTGTGATTAAAACACGAGTTGGGTATTTCAATATGGGTTTTTTTATAGTCGCTGATCAAGAATCTGTGGCTAGAATTTCGAAATGGCGGGCACAAAATGGCCGCCGGAGAGTAAAATCATTTTTTTATACTTGTGAAAATAATGGAGGAATTACAACTCTTTTCTTTGATACACACATTTGTGTGAAGTTTGAACAAAATTGGTGCACTATTTTTTATAGCTACCATACAAAAATTGCGTCAGCTTGCAAAATTCATTGCATTTGATAGATTCAATTCAAATATCAACATTATTATTAAATAAATTGACATTAATTATTAATATTACAAGCAAAGAATCTAAAATAAATTAAAAAAATTTAAATTTTTTAAGAGCATCGCACAATTACAAAATTGAAGTGGCTCTGTAAAAACTTTACTACAAAATTATAAGCATGAAATAAAAAAAAAAAATTATTATTTTAATTTGAATTAATTAATATTGGATCATAGCCTAGTTTGTATCGGTAGACTGCCAAAAAAAAAAAAAAACAAAAAAAAAATTAAATTAATAAAATTTAATATACTTAATACACAATATTATTATTATTATTAATAATTATTTACTTTAATTTTAATTATTTTTAAGTATAACAAATAAAGGGTCTTGAGGTTTGTTTCTAGATAAGGTTTTTTTGATGAACCACGCGGGAGTACTGTCAACTTTCCATGTGTTTTTTATTCAGTTTTCATTGCCATTTGATCATGGAAAAACTTACACCCGAACAACGTTTACAAATCGTACAATTATATTACGAAATTTCGCGTTCTGTAAAGAATGTTTTTCGCGCGCTTAGGCCATTTTATGGTCGCCATAATCGACCTACTGAGACCACTATTCGCCATACCATTGAGAACCAATATTCATTATTGGATGACACTCGACCGAATAGACCTCGAATAGCGCGTAGTTTATGGGTCGGTGGAATCATCGGTCCATATTTCTTCAAAAATGTCGCTGGTCAGACCGTAACCGTCAATGGCGACCGTTATTGCACCATGATAACGAATTATTTGCTACCTGTAATTGAAACCCGAGATCTCGACGACATTTGGTTTCAACAAGACGGCGCTACATACTTGCCATACAGCCCGTGAAACAATGGACATATTGAGGAACCAATTCGGTGAACAATTAATTTCACGCTCCGGACCGGTGAATTGGCCACCAAGATCGTGTGATATCACACCGTTAGACTTTTTCCTTTGGGGCTACGTGAAGTCTAAAGTGTTTGTGGATAATCCAGCTACGATTGAAGCATTAGAGGCCAACATTACCCGTAGTATTCGCGAGATACCGCCGATTATGCTCGAACGCGTCATCGAAAATGGAACCTCCGCTTGGACGAGCTACGGCGCAGTTGCGGCCAACATTTGAAAGGGATTATTTTGAAAAAGTGAATGGCAAGAACGATTCTTTCTATTGATACTAAAGATTTTCTGATTCATTTGAAATTTTTGTGTTTTTTTTTATTTAAAAAAAAAAGCTCAAGATTGATACTACACTTTATATGATACATTTCGCCTCAATTTTATCCAAGTCTTTCATCGTTTTTCAATACAAAATATTTCTTTTAAAATCATTTTTTTTAGTTCTATTGTCTGTCAATATTGTGAGGCAGTTAACTTAATTTTTCTGGTACAAAGGATAGTAACTGCCAGCTGTCTGCTTTCAAATGACAATAGTATAGTTAAGCTCTGTCTCCAAAAGAGTCTGGCTTTTTAAATTAATTTAATAAAGTTAATAAAACTATATGCAACTCGTTTAATTTATTTGCGAGAGGATTTTCTGTGATTTTCTTTAAATCTCTTGTTACAATCTTAGAGAAGGAAGATTTACAATTTGGAAACCGTTTATGTCACAACAATTTGCACACTCTGTTATCATATATACATTTATATACTCAAATGATATAATACACATATACGTACTAACTCAATTGTTTAATTGCATATCACGTTTTTGCTAAAAAAAAAAACAAACTCAACCCATTTTATGAGCTGAATTAAAGCCATGGCTTAACCCCTCTGTTTGTATTTAAGCAGTTTGTTAATTAGTTTATTTTGTACTTACCTCCGTACATAACAAATAGAGTTATTTTGAGCATAATCAAATTGGGATTTATGCCATGACGTTGACAATACTCTCCAAAACGAGACAATTCGATTTTCTCGCTGCGTGTGGCCTCGGTGGCCATCTCATCGCTGATCATTTTGCCCATATTTGCAAAAGTCAGTTGCACATAGATAAAAAAACACACGCACACACACAGATACGCAGATACGCAGATACTGACTGCACTAATATATTTGCATAAACTTGTTGTTATTATTATTATTTTATATTAGAAAATGTGTGCGACGACACTTTGAAGTTCGTTTCAATGAAATGCAACAAGCTGACGTTGTTGTTTTTGTATTTGTAGCTTTTGTTGTTGTTGTTGCTGGCTTAGTTTAAGTTTCTCGGTCAGACGACACTGGGACACACAGATACAGCTACATATACACAGGCACAGCCAAAAGCCACTCAAAATTAAATCTTTTTTTTTTTTTTTCTTATGATTTTGATTAAATCCAATTGAAATTTGTGATCATTTTTCAACGCGCACTTAGTTCGCTGTAGTTGTTGTTGTTTTTGTTGTTATTGTTGTAGTTATATATATACTAAAAATAAGCCATATAATAATTTGCACTTTTTGGAAAACTTTTTAAAAATCAGCTTAAAAACTTAAACTTAGGCACTTAAATTTTATAAGATACACTTTGCAGCCACTTTTTAGCTTTGCTTTTCAAGGTTTCATCAATTCTTATGCCTTACATCTTGAGCTCTAAATATATATATGTATATGTATATATAATATGTATAGTGTATATATAGTATTGCAAAACCTTTTAGAGTCCCTTTACGATGCACTTTTAAAAGCCGCGTTTAACTTATCCAGTCGCCGTTCGCATCAAGACTAAAAATCTCTTATCAAGCTGACTTAAGTTTTATACACAAGCTACTATATTATTGTATCTTTTGCAATCTCACAAAAAAAAAAAAGAAAAAAAAAGTTACTTAAAATCTGTACACACGCTAATCTATATGCAGTCCCCGTAGATCCCAAAGAGCAAAGGCATCCAAAGATCTGCTCACTTACTTCCACAAATGTTCATTCTAACCGTAGTCGCTACTAAGCGCAATTGAACAGCTACAGATACATATATGTATCTTTGTATCTGTGTATCTTACTAGGCATCTGTCTTAGTGACAACTCTTGGGCTGTACGCTCTTTAATGTGACAACAGAGATAATGTCTAATATGTCTTAGCTTTTGAATGGATACGTACAGATAAGAGATCTCAGCTGACGTGTGATAATATCAGCCACACTTGTTTTTATGTGGGAGTGAGCATTACAGATACTATTAGTATCTCAAGCTGGCGGGATTTCAAAATTTTGGCTTAGATAGTCATACGCAACTGGCACAAACTTGTCCAGGGTTTTAATCTAGAGATCAGATCAGAGAGCTGATCTTGACTCTGACATGTGAGTAATTTACAAAGAAATCAAAACCAGGTCAGCAAAATAAGAGATCCTCGATCTACTAAAGCTGTTATATGTGTGTTAGTTCCAGCTGATATTGGAACGTAGAGTTAACAAGCATATTATAAAGTTAAGGCTATTTTGGTAGAGAGCATTGTTCCCATATAATCTTAAAAATATCTAAGGTTTTGTTTATCTTTAATGGTAAACATATATAAATGTGTAAATACTTAACAAAGCTGAAGTGGTGAGTCAAGTGGGGGGTTCTGGCTAACAACCTTACAAATTTTGTATCTTAAGTCTTGTTGGATATTAAAAGTTTTTTGTTTCATATGAGTTTTATCGACAAAATGCCGCACAAACGAAACATTTACTACAGCTAAAAAGATCCCCCCAAATCCTTAGTTCCGCCCTAGACTCAGCATACTGGAACTGGTTCATCGTGAGATGTGTATGATGAGTATTTAAGAAAAAGAGGATAGGACCCATTTTTTAATGTTTTTGACCGGGTCTGACAGGAAGGACTTTTACAAAAACTCAGAAATGCTTCAACTGCACCTAATTGCTTGGTCCTCAGATCTTTAAATTAAGGAAAATGGCATGGCTATTAGAAGTAAGTATCGAATGTTCGTTCCCCTTTCCCACAATGTACTGTGGTGAAGGTCTCTACTGTCATGTCCTTAAAATCCCAGTCATGAGGCATAAGATTTTACTTTAAGGGTCTAGCTGGATAAGGAATAAAAAATTGTCTAAACGACTTTTTAAAACAACTGTTGAAGATCGTTTGCAAAAAATATTTTCGCAAAATGTTAGTTTTTAAATTAATTAATTTAAAAAAAAATTATTCATAATTAATTTTTAAAAGCCAATTTTTTTTTTAACTACATTGGCTCTTTACAAATATATTTATTTTTTTAACCAATACACTTTCTTAAAAAAATATATAATATAAAAATATTATGCAGCCGTGCTCTGGAAAATGATAAAAGCAAACCGAACAATTTTATTCGGATTCATTTTTGCATGCTCTGGAAAACGAATTTTTTTGTCGATAACTTCGCATATTACCCTTTTTATTTTTGATAAATTCGTATATTTCCCTCATTTTTCCGATAAATTCTTGGGACACTGATAAACTGTAACTAGAACAAAAACGAGTAGAGTTCCAGCAAAAAATACACGAAAAACTAAATTTGTTATCTGAAAACATAAATAGTAACAGTCTAGACAGCTGTTGGAAAGGACTGAAATCTGCAATTATAAACAGTGCCAAAGAAACCATTGGAGAAAGAAAAATAGCGCGCAATGAAGAGAAAAGAAAAAATAAAGCAAGAGTAAAAATGCTGTTATGTTATACTAGAACCAATAAAGAAGCGTATGCCGAAAAAAGCAAGGAAGCCACGAAGCTGTGTCGAAAAAAGAAAAAAGAGGCCCTCAAAAAGAAGATAGAAAGTATAAAAGAAAATTACCACAACAAACGAAGTAAAGAGTTCTACCAAGAAATCAAAAACCAGACAAACCAATATCAGCAAAGAACTGACACTATAAGAGCAAAAACCGGTGAGACACTAACCGAACGACGAAAAATACTTAATAGATGGAAAGAGTATTTGGAGGAACTTTACAACATAAACGGTAGGGTAATAGGATCGTCAGCAGACGAGATAAATCATGACGCCAACATACAAACAACAAATCACGAAGAGACAACGGAACCGAAGCCAACATTTGATGAACTGAGCGAAACTATTGAAAAAATGAAAATTGACAAATCACCGGGAAAAGACAATATTACTTCAGAACTACTCAAAAACCTAGACACAAGAAAAATGGAAATGTTGCTCGAACTAATTTTAAAAGTATGGATCTCTCCGGAAGCCTGGCTAATGGGAACAATAGTTCCAATCCACAAAAAGGGCGATAAAAGCTTATATTAAATGTATGTTACAAATTGTTCTCCGGAGTTCTTGCGAAAAGGATAAGCAACGCAGCAGAAAAAGTACTGGGAGAGTACCAATGTGGGTTTAGACCCGGAAGATCAGTAATGGATCAAGTGTTTGTGCTCAAACAAAATATAGAGAAATGTTATGAGCATAATTTAGACGTACATATTCCCTTTATAGATTTCAAGCAGGCGTTTGATAGCATATATCGTCAAAAGATTCCTTAAATATTTAATGACCTCGGAATAAAGAAAAAACTTACGCTTCTGAATATGGCAACGCTAAAAAATACGAGAGGCAAAGTTTCAATACAACAGGACTGCTCGGAAGATTTTATAATAAGCTAAGGGGTTAGACAGGGTGACAGTCTGTCCTCAAGTTTATTTAACCTCTCCCTACACTGGGCAATACAAAGTTGCATGACAAGCGGTAACATATTAAGCCGTTCCGGACTAGTTATAGCGTATGCTGATGACGTAGCCATTCTGGCACGAAACAGACGATACTTGGAAGAACTCTTTAGCAACATAGAAACCGCAGCTCGCCGAGTTGGACTTATCATCAACCAATCAAAGACAGAATACATGATAAAGTCAACGCAGCAAAACAGGCGAATACCAAGCGATATAAAGATTAATGAATATTCTTTTGAAGGCGTGAGCCAATTCAAATATCCAGGTGTCTTAATAACAAACGACAATGGCAGCAGACAATGCATACAAGAACGCCTGATAGGAGCGAATAAGGCCTACTACGCTCATCTTAACCTTTTTAAATCAAAAATATTATCAAGAAAGAGTAAACTGGCAATATATAAAACAATAATAAGACCAATAGCCACCTACGGATCCGAAGCATGGACAATGACAACGTTAGATGAAGAACTTTTAAGAATTTTCGTAAGAAAGATCTTAAGAAAAATATTCGGACCAAAGCGCAATGAAAGAGGCGAGTATAGGTTAAGATACAATGCCGAATTGCTAGAGCTAGCACAAGGCGAAGACATTGTCAAATTTATAAAATCTCAAAGGCTAAGATGGATAGCTCACGTTCTTAGAATTAACAACACACGCGCGCAGAAACTCATACTAGAAACTAGAAATAAACCAACTTGGAACAGAAAAAAGGGACGGAAGGGAAAAGGAAGGGAAAAAGACTAATCGATTGCATAACAGATGACACTAGAACAATCGGTATAAGAAATTGGAAGGACTTTGCACAAGATCGGGACGATTGGAGGAAGATAATAGAGAAAGCCAAAACCCACCCAGGGTTGTAGAGCTAAACGATTATGATGATGAATAACTTTATAAAAGTCACAAACTTTTTTCGGTTGCAAAAAAGTTTTTATAAATGTATTATTTTAAAAATGAAAAATTTTTTTATATTATAAACTTATTAGTAACAAAACACTGTCATTATTTAACTTCTTTCTTCCGTACTTTTACAGAAATGTGTTACAAACAAAATTTTTTAAATGTTTTATTATTAAGCAGTAGCAACTTCTAACTAAAATGTACTAAAAACAAAAGCTTCTAAACCTTAGAGCTACTTCCAAAAGAAATTCTTATTATATTTGCTTATTTTCAGTCTCATTTTTTTTACACAATTTTTACTTGTTTTATTCAACATCAGCCATATTCAAATTTCGTTTGGTATGCACATAGGCTTATTGCCCATAAATGAAAATTATTAACTTGGCTGCTAAGAACAAAATTAGGTTCACAAAAGATACAGCAATGCACAAAATTTATAGTCATATTTTTGTAAAATAAATGTTCTATTATAAACGCGGTTTTCGTGTCAAAATGCTACTAATTATAAAAAGCAACTGAAAATTTCTATAAATTTGAACACATGTCAAAAAAAATTGGAAAAAGTGCCGCATACCCATTACAAGATAAGAAAAAATGCCCTAATTGATTGATAGCTCGCTTCTGGTTAACAACATGAGCTTGACAACATGATCAACCTTATAAGATAAGCAGAATATGCCAGAAATTTGAATACATATCAAAAATACGACATGTGCGCTGAAAAATTTATGACTGCCAGCTGCACCGCATGAAATTTCCAGAGTTGTTATTCAAAATTTTCGCTGCGTAATCTTTAACAGATTGCAATATAAGTCTTAAAACTTTCACAAAATCGTTACTCAATGCTCTATACTAAGTCTTATCTATTGATAAACTCATAAAAAGAGCATGATCTACTATTTATCTGAGAGCTAGACAATCTCAGACTTGTCATGTGAGTGCAATGAAAATATTTGAAAATGTTTGCTCTAGTTAAGATCAAGCACACTTTCGTACACTACTGATAAAAAAAAAAAAAAAAACTTGCGTCTAAAAGCCACAAAAGTACCGAAAGATGTGGATCTGACAAACAAGAGCTGACCTTCTGCACCTTCACTTCAATATTAATCTCAGAAAATCCCTATCAAAATATATTATAAAAACTTGGCATAGTTATGTGCATATCTTATGGATGCAATTATTGTACGTTTTATTTTTAGCAGACACAACAGTAATAAAAATGAAATAAAAAAAAATTCGTAGCTAGATAATAAAATATTAAATGTTGGCTGTTTTATATAAACACAAACATGTTGTAAAACAAAATACGTAAGCAAGTGACGCGCCGCACAGTCAGTTCAGTAAATAGTTTAAGAAAGTCGTATAAATAGATAAGATTAACTATAAAGATGCGTCTTTAGACACTGTAAAAAGATCCAGAGTTCTGCCTAAAGTTGTGCAAAAGCTAATAAATCATTAAAAAAAAAATGCAGTTGCAACAAAAGGTGTGAAATAAAGTCATTTATTATAAATTGCAGCAATTCTTTATGCCAACTAGCTGGACGCCATTTTATATTTAACGTTTTATAAATTTCAAAGTTTGCATAATAGAGCGCGCTGCTGCATGCATGATTCTGTTGTACAATTTTTGGTTCAATTAGCGCCATCTACACGCTAGATGGCGTCAATTACTTATACAGCACAGTAACAAAAGCTGAAGCATGCTAAGTTTGAGCAGTGCTCATAGCAACCAGCTTTGGCCAGCGCTGCAAAATTTCAAATTAACGTGAGCTTTGGAGTAGTGTTGTGTAAACATGACTCACTTTCATGATGCAAAGAATTTTACAAGGTGACGCAAAGAAGTGCGCGAATTCGGCTGCGCGAAAAAAATGGCGGCTCCGGGTTCACTTTTTGTATGGTAGCTACATGAAATAGTGCACCAATTTTGATCAAACTTCACACAAATGTAAAGACTTATACTAAATTAAACTGACAAATATTTGGTTGCGATATTTTAAAAAACAAAAAAGTTTTTCTAGCAATAACTATTCTCATACAAAACATTTGTTTGGCAGCAGCTGGCAGCAGCAGTTTGTATTGAACAACATACAAATGTTAATTTACAGATGCAGGCATAAGCAAATGTAAAGGAACATTAGTATGTTAATTCATTACAGCATGCTGCTCTCAGCTGCTGCCATACAAACAAGGAAATATATACAAGGAAAAACTTTTTGTTTTTTTGAATATCGCAACCAAATTTATGCCAGTTTAATTCAGTATAAGTCTTTACATTTGTGTGAAGTTTGATCAAAATTGGTCCACTATTTTACATAGCTACCATACAAAAAGTGAACCCGCTCTCTTTTGGGAGAGACACGAATAACGGACCTGCGCGTTGCGTGACCTTCTAATTGTTGGATCATGACTCACTTTGATGAGTTAGCTCAGTTGCTCATTTTGAAGTGTGTGAGCAGTCTTGCTCATTTGTTCACTTGCTCAGTTACTCAGTCAGTGAGCAGTCTTGCTCACCTGCTTATTCATAAATTCAACTATTCGTAAGTTACTTTTTAAAGACTATTTTTGTTTATAATGAATTATTAAACTTAAAACATATGTTAAAGGTGCTGTTTTTTGGTTTAGTATGTCCAGGACTATTATAATAAAAAATGGTTTATTTTCTCTTGGTCGGTCTGGAGCATTGCAAGAGACTTGGTAAATAGTAAATCGACACAATTGTGTATTCAATTATATAAAAAAATTTTATTCGGCTGCCTCGAGGCTTATTATTTAATTTTTCTTATGAGCTAAAACAATATATAAGTACGTTCATATAATATAAAATAGTCAAAAATAAAACTTAATTTTTTGTATCTTTTCTATCATTTTTTTTAAGCGAGCTGTTCTACGGAAATAATTTTCCGCCATAGAGCAAGTGAGTAGTGAACAAGTGAGTAGTGAGCAATTGAGCCAAAAAGAACAACTTTACTGAGTTGGCTCTATTTTGGAGCTTTTTGGACACTTTGACTTTTTCTTTTATTGTAACTGACTCTAAAAAAAAAAGGTTTGGAAAATCTAAAAGTAAACTGTTGGCCATCTTATTTCCCAGTAGTTGAATATTTATGACCTGGTCTGAAGGTCCAAGTTCTTTGAAAGATCGAACAAAATACAATGTTTTTTTTTTTTTTCAGGCCTTCTATTTAAAATGGTTAATCAAGCATGAACATTTACCAGGAAGTATTATAATGGCCCATACTTTTATTCGAGAGACATGATATGCTTCATATACTATAAATTTAAAGATACCCTGCAGTTCGATCGTTCAGGCCTGAAAAATTCAGATCTGATTTTCAAAAATAAATCGGCACTGAATTCATATCCGATTTTTTAAAAAATTCATGCCTGATTACAGATCTGACTTTTCAAAGTCAATCAGCACAGAATTCATAGCTGATTGTTACGGCTAAGCTTCAGGCCTGAACGCCTAAGACATGCATGTGTTAAATTCAGTGACAAATCAATGCGTACTCATGGCTGGTACTGAAAATTCAGGCATGATTTCATGACTAATTCAGGCCTGAACCGAACTGAAGGCATGTAAATTAGAAGAGAAAAATAAATTTTTAGTTAAAATAAGTACAAGAATTGTAAATATTTTTTTTTTATATTTATAATGGATACATGTGGGTTGGACAGGTTATTTTGGCCGATTGGTCCTATTGGTGCTATATGAAAAAGTCAACCGATTTTGATCAAATTTGGTGCAGAACTTAAGAACTCTAAAAAACTTTCGAATGCCAAATTTGGTTACGATATCTTTATAAACAAACGAATTGTTCATCTAAAACTTTAGATTTTGAGAAAAATTGAGTTTTTGTACCTTTTTCAAAAATTCCCGTTAATTCCAAAATTGTTCCCCGATTTTGATAAAGAACCACTCATTTTCTTCGTAATCGATCAAACTTTACGAGCCATGAATATAACTGCATGAAACATTTTTATTTAATTTTTAAATTTACCTTCAAAATAGAATTTTTTCAAAAATTTGCTGAAAATTGCGAAAAATTGCACATGAATTGATAAATAAGCGAAAATGTGACAAAAAAATGTTCCAAGTATAAGCGATAGAGAATTCAATTATCTACAGTTTTGTAAAAAATAATTAAAATCAGTTTAGGACAACCAAAGATATTTGCTTTTAAGTAGGCACACTTTTTTTTTGTAATTTCGAAAAGTGGTTTTTTCGAAATCCGTTTCATGAAAAAAATTTTTTACTTAATTTTCGAATTTAGCGTGTGATTTTACTACGGCAACGAGTAAAACATGTTGATGATAGATTTTGCTGTAAACCAGTTTAATTATTCTTAAAGTTTCGAACTTGTTTCTTATAAAAAAAACACCAGCAGAAATCGAACTTTGGTATGTAAATGACAGTAATATAAATTTTTGTGAAACTTTATCAAAGAAAATATTTTTTTTTCGGCTGGCGTCACCGAACAATAATAATGTCTGTTCTACATTTCGATTACAATTCCGACTTTTTGATTTAACTATGGACAAGTCGGAATCAGAATTGAAATAGTATTATTGATAATATTTATTTATTCTGAATTTAAAAACCGCCAACTTTTTAAAAATAACTTTTAGGCATCTCCATTTTGGTGTGACGTTACACTTGTACGACAAAATATTTAATAATCAATAAATTATTATAATAATTTATTAGCACTATATTTGGAAAAAATTTGTATTTCTTGAAAAGAATCAACTTAAAAAAAAAACATTAAATTATGCTTTAAAATTAATTACTTTAATTTTAGTCACTTGTTAAAAAATAATGATGAAAAATTATAAAAACAAGATGCTCTTAAGGAAAGGAAAAGCTGCCTAAAATTTTTATATTTAGTCAGATTTAGTTGTGAGAAAAGCTTTGAACAGTTTAACATAACAACTTTTGAATATTTGCCTTTAAGGGGTTATATACAAAGTTGGGGCTCGAAAAATCAAAATGTTTTGGCATATTCTCAAAGTACATAATTTCGAAAATATCTGCGCAAAATTTCATCCACATCGGATCAGTGGTTTTCAAATTACAGCCGTTTGCAGCGCGCTGAAGTTGACACAAAACTTTAAACGCGATTATCTCGGAATGCGTTTTTTTTTCAAAAATACTTTTCAACCGATTTTCAAAATTTTGTTTTAAAAATATTCGTATTTACGATCTCGATTAATTTTTCATCCGAAATTTTTTAATTATTTTTTGGAAATTTTTACAACCAAAAAAATTGATTTTTTCTGTCAACGTGGATTTTTAATTGAAAAACAAAATTTTTTTAGGAAACCGAATCGGTCAAGAATACATTTATCTTAAATAATTTTTTTTAAGTTTTTTGATTTCAGTTGAGCGGTTCGCCTTGGAGAACGTTCACCGCAATTCTCTGCAAAAAACAGCGCTGCGGGGTTGGGGCATAACTCCGACAATTTTCAAAATTTTTTCGAAATTCAAAGAGTTTTTATTTTTTCGATAGTACTACTAGAACAGTGTGTTTTGCTTTTTGCAATAAAATTTGCATAAAAGCCTTTTAAAAAATCAAGAACTTAGCTCACTTTTTCGCCCCAACTTTGTATATAACCACTTAAAAAAACAAGTAAACAAGATATTTTTATTCAATTTTTTTATTTTCAGTCATGGTGGAGTTTTCTGTGGAAATACGTAAATATATGTTTAGTTATGGGTTACTTACTCCAATGCCAATAAATAAATAATTTTTTAGACTGATTTATATTTCTAAGTAGTAACCGTGGCTCACTGTACATTAACCAGAATATGTTATACAATTTGCTGTTAAGTCAGCGTCACCTAGCGTGCAAATAGATAACTTTGCTTGTACTGCAGGTAGACAAAAGCTAATGAGAGTTAATTTACGCAAGGTTCATAGCAACGAGCTTTTTTCAATTTAGGCTGAATAAATAAACAAAGTAAGCATATTTTTTAAAAAAATAAGTAATATTTCCAAATAAAAGAATTTTATTATAAGCCAATGATTAAAAAGTATTATTTACTATAAATTATTTTTAATTCGAAAATGTTAAAGAGGCTGTGTATTTCAGATAGAACAAATTTTAAACGATGTGCCAGAAATCAATCTGTCGACAAATCCAAGTCTTAAGGCCCATACGCAGTTCGAAATATTTCGCACGGAATGACAAAACTTCATATAAAAAAAAATAAGACTAAAAAAACTTTCAAAAGTAGACCCCTTTACCAGATTTTTTTTTGCATTTTGCGTTGAGGCCTTAAAACTAAAAAAACTTTCAAAAGACCCCTTTACCAGATTTTTTTTTTATGCGTATATATGACTGTGGTTCGAAAATTTGTTTCCAAAGTCTATTTAAAAAGCGGTCCAGAAAGTAAAGTAATGTAAATTTTCAAGAAATCTTTCAATTTTTGTTACCCTTTTTGTTTTTTTTGTCAAAATATTAAATTATGTTGCAACCAAACTTTTTTCGTTTTTTAACATTTCCTGTGTGTTCATGTACACACCATATTAATTAATTGAAAATCAACTTGTTAAAAAAAATTTTATTTACGTAAAGTTTCTTATTGCATAAAAGTTTTATTATATGTTGTTATACACAACACTTAAAACTTTTAAAGCACGCAATTATTTATTAGGAACAATGAAAATTTAAAAAGCAGCTGTCAGCGCGCCAATTCAAAAATATCAAGTTGGCAGTACTAAGCGCATGTCTAAATTTCTGTAAGCACGCTGTTAAATAACATGTGCAATTTATACAAATCAAGCCAAGCGCGCTTTACTTTGTATAAAAGTTTTGACACAAATTTTTAAAGCTCAAAAAGTAAGTAATAAAATTTAATTTTAAAGTCAGTTGCAAAGTAGGCGCAACTTATATTTTTTTAATTATATTGTGCCAGCTGTTTCAATTCAAAAAATAACAACATTGCCAACATATCGATGTTAAGCGCAACACACATGTTAGCCATCGCCAATGTTAAGCGAGCACATCGATATATATCGATAGGCGCGTATATCATATCAACAACCTAGCGCCGTCTGCTCTCTGTTTTCACTGTATTTTCGCTGCGTTCGGTTGTGCCCGTAATTTTCGTCTGCGGTCTTCTAATATGTGTGCGCGCGTGCAGAAACAAGAAGAAAAAAGCACACAAAAAAGCATTAATTAAAAAGTGGAGTGTAAATCGACAAAGCGCACGATAAGCGCCAATTAAATATTATCTAATATTGTCTGTGTGTGTGTGTGTGTGCAGACGAAGAAAGTAAGCAAAGTAAACAAAAAGAGAGATAAGATAAGTCTTAACTGCAGCAAAAGCGCAAAAAAAGGGCTACAAAAAAAAGACGCCGCCGCGTGCAAAAAAAAAAAAAAGTTCAGTGCCAACGCCGCGTTGTGCGTTTTGTTTGCTGTAAATTTTGTTTGTGTGTGTTTGTGCATTATTATTTATTTATTTATAACGTGTGCCTGTGTGTGTGTTTTGCTGCTGAACGTTGTTTTTGTTTAGTGCACCTGTCGTTGGCCATTGCAAAACTCCCTCTCCCTTGTAAAAGATACAAGCAGCAGACGACAGCAGCAACAACAAAAACGTGAGAAAAAAATGTCATTGCCAGTGTCGACGCTGACGTTGACGTCGCTGCCAGCGCAAAAAGTTTAAATGCACTAAACAAAATTCTATACAAAGTAAATAAAAAAAAAAAAGCAGCAAATATTGTGTGTGCCAGCGCGAGAGCAGTGTGTATATGTGTGTGTGTGTTTATTATTTACATTTACCTGGTGAAAGGAAGCAGCGCCGCCAACGTAGCCGCCAGCATCAGCAGCGACGCCAGCCAAATCCTGTTTTGTTTTCAACTTAACTTTGTAGCAGCAACATTTTTGCTGCTTACTTTGTTGCTTCAAGGAATTTCTTACATTTCGTTTGTACTTTCTTTATAACTGTAGGTGAGTGCCGTTATTTACACGCTTAATTTTTTTGACACACTTCTTCACTCTCCCAACTCACAATTATTCTTCATGGTCTGTTTTATCAATGAAGCAAGCTTTTTGGGGGTGGCATTCCTTTGGATGCTGTCTGTGCTGAAATGTGGCTTAAAGGCCGCTCTGTGGTGGTTTGCTTTCGACACTCACTCAGTGAGTGAGCCCCCTTTGGGGGTGGTTTTTGTTGTTGCCATGCACAGCTGAGCGGCTCGTGTGTTGTATCTCGGTACGTTTTGAAGGCCGTTTGGCACATTAATTTTTGCACAGCTACAAAAACAAAAAAAAGCTCTACGGGTCTTCCAAATCCCCAAACCCACCACCACCACCACCACCACCAGCATTAACCGGCAGCTGTCATAAAGCAGCACATGCCAAAGAGAGCGCAGAGCAGCACTCAATACTTGGTGCTCAGTTAATCAATATTTCATTAGAAAATTTTTGTCAAACATTTATGATATCTATGATTTATGTATGAAATGATTTTTCGTTCTAATTAGACTTTTTGTCATGTTGTAACTGTTGTATAGGGTCTTGCCCTTTGTAATCTTTTTGAGGCTCTTATCTATTGGTACTCATTTTTAAAAATTGAGTAGTTTTTAGAAAACTGAGGTCTGAGAGGTTTTTTGTTCAAAGTTGGTTCACTTTATTTCTTAAGAATATTAAAACTGTCTAGCTACAATAAAGGTTTAAAAATTTAAGAATACCCAATCTTTGATAATAAATTAAATTAAGTAATTTTTTTGCTGCTATGGCCAAGAGCCCGCAAGTCGAGGTGTACTCCGATATTTTGCACACTTTAACTTACTGGCGATTTGTTACAACTTAATTCGTGAAAAGGTTTTTTTCTTCCTTATTTAAAGCCGTCACCTTTAAGTAGCTGCGCCGTAAAACTGTAGAATATGTTGCTTCTAATTTGATTTGCAATCTCTTAAAAATGCATAGCTTAAAATCTTTTATAAAAGATTTTTAAAGTACTTAACGACAATTCGTGCATAAAGACCTTTTAACATGGAATTCGTTGAAAATATAGAAGATACAATAACACTAGTTTACACCAAAATTTATCCTCAACATGTTTTACTTGTTTCCGTAGTAAAATGGCAAGCTAAATCTGAAAATGAAGTCCAACATTTTTTTCATGGGACAAATTTTGCGATAATTCGAAAAAAACACTTCAAAATTAAAAAAAAAGTGTGTACTTAAAAGCAAATATCTCTTCTTCTTCTCCCAAAACCTTGTTTACCTCTTTTCGGACTCACTTATGCTCCTCCTGAGGTGTGGGTATGCGATCTCAACATTCGTTGTATTAAACTGATTTTGATTATTTTTACCTACAGGCTGGTAATTGAATTACCTATCGATTACACTTGGAACATATTTTTGTCAAATTTACGGCTTGGTCGTTATTTATCCATTCATATGAAATTTTTCGTCATTTTCATCAAATTTTTGAAAAAATTTTATTTTGAACGTAAATTTAAAAAAAATATTTCATACAGTTTTATTCATGGCTCGTAAAGTTTGATCGATTACGAAGAAAATGAGTGGTTGTTTATCAAAATCGGAGAAAAATTATGAAATTAACGGGAATTTTTGTAAAAAGTACAAAAACTGAATTTGTCTCAAAACCTAAAGTTTTAGATGTATTATTAGTTTATTTATTAATTATTAAGGTAATCCAATTATCTAAAGATTGGTAAAAAAATAATCAAAATCAGTTTAATACAACCAGAGATATTTTTAGACACACAGTAGACACACTTTTATTTTAGTTTCGAAAAGTGGTTTTATGATTTATCTCGAAATCCGGATGTTATAAAAACCTGCTGGTAATTTGTCAAGGAAGTTAGTGTTATAATTTTCAAAGACTGAGCGATAATTTGATTATGCAGTTAGTAGGAGAACTGACATTTATAAAGAGCAGATCATTTTAATGTGTAATGCAAATAGATTTGAAGAGTAAGCAATTTCGTACGTTAATTTTGTAGAACTTGATTCAATTTCCTGCAATGCTACACCTTAAAAAAACACGACGTGGACATATATTTTTTACGTGAGAAAAGGGCCGTCAAGAAGGTTAAGGTAAATTAATGATCGCTCAAAATAGGCTCTCTTGTCAATTCTTATTTAATGGGCAAGTAAGGAAATGTGGCCAGCGTGCTATTGAATAATTTTTTGTCTATCTTCTTTCTTCTCAGAGACTATGAACATCGAATACATCAAATTGATTGTATAGTCTTGGTTCGGCGCCTATTGACTGAGAGAGAATGAGAGCGGTTGATGTGTTGTTACCGCATGTTTTAGAACTAATTTTTCCGAGATTTTAGGGTTTGTAGAAATTTTATTGTGTAAACGTGTAGACGATTTTATGAAACTGAAACATTTTTTATCTTATGCCCGAGAAATTGGGCTTGATCATATATGTGGCCCCCGTTAATCCGTTGTGAAATAAAGCTTTAAATTACGTAAAGAATATCTTAAAAAACTGTATACAATTGATCATACATATATGATTTCTAAATAGTATTGCCGAGGTCAAAGGCTAGAGAATCAAGAGAGAGTTTTCGATTGCAAAAGTTACGTATAGAATATCTTAAAAAAATGTAACTCATTTAGTTTTTTTCTTAATTTCCAATAAATAGCAGGGCTTGCTTATAAAACCGATCGTATATGATTTTAAAAAAGCTTAATGCCTAAGCTCAAGAGTAATCTTTGTGGAACTTTAACCAAATTGTCTATGCTATTAACTGAAGATTTATTTCTACATAAAAAACAAATGAAATAGCGATCAAATCTGCACCCTTAACAAATTAAGCCATTACAATTAAATACCACGTTTGTCTTATAAAAAAGCCATAAAACATTTAGTTTGAACTTGACCCTATAGTTATGCCGAATGACCACACACACACACAGTCCACATTCTCTGATCTAGATTAGTAATGCTGCAGCATGAGGTTGCACAACTTGGAAGACCATTATCATTTTCAAGCTCTTGCGAAATAAATCACGACAACTTAGCGGGGCTACAACTGGAAAAGAAGAGCCTCCAGCTCATTAATCACAATGACTAATTTGTGGAAGTTTTGGGTCGCTCTCTGCTTAAGCCCATTAAAGTTACACAAGGGTTATAAATAAAGCTACAAGAAGAGGGGCAGCTAGCCGCCGCCAACATCAAAAGTGAGCTAAAGACTGTGGCGAGTTGCTCCAGCTTCAACGCGGACTTTAACTTGAGCGCAACGATCAAATGTCAAAAGAGTTTGCTGCTGAGAGCAGCGTATAAACGAGAGAGTGAGAGACATGCTGAATGACAGGTGAATTTTGTTGTTGCTGTTGTTGTTTTATGGTTCTTGTTGCGTTACACGCGCAAGCATCTTATTCAATTTTCTTTTACTGTGTCCGTTCGTACGTCTTCTTTTACTTTTGTTAGACCAACCGCTCGCGAGTGATTTCTTTTGTTGCTTCTGCTTTGCGTTTGTTTTATTGTTTGTTTGTTTTTCCACATTTCTTTAATGCTGCGCAGCTACCTGCAAGTTTGTGCAAGTGTGTGAGTGTGTTAACCCAGCAGACCAATGATCGTCGAGTTAAGAAAACGTAGCCTGGTAGTACAGTAAAAATAGGTTTTGACCAGGAAAAAATTGAATGCTGGAATGTATTAAGGACAATCCAAAAAGTCTAAAACCAAAAAGTTTACCTCCTCCCCCCGTAGGGTTTGCCGTTATTTTGACATATGTTTGAGCCCATTTATCTCGAATTCTATAAGTCGTAAAATGTTCAAAATTGAATTTAAAATTTTATTTGTAATTGAAGGTATACCCAGAAGTTCAAATTTTAGACGGCAGAGAGCGCCAAAATTACTAAAACGCAGTTTTTTCTATTTTTAACCACCCTTTTGTAGATCTTAAAAAAGTGCACAAGACTGGGTTTTGAATTATGTAAGTATCTCTAGTTGTTTCCAAGTTTTAACGCTTTAAAGACTTCCCGCACCTTGAAAAACAAGCATAAAAATTAAATGAACATTCTTTAGAGCTAAATAAGTTGGTGCGCCAGTACTCTTAGTATTTTTACTTTTGTTTTCAAAAACCTAGTATTTTTATGACAAAAACGACCAGATTATAGCTAAATTACTTTTAAAATCCGATTTGCCATGGAGTTTATTACATTTTTAATGAGTAAATTCTCTATTTTGGCCCATTTAGCAAGTAAGTGCTTTAGAGACCTAAGTGCAGGAAAAAGAAACTTTTACACGTTCAGTATTTTTTTAAGCTCCAAACTCCTTGCTGACTTTATTATAAAAAATTTCTGACAATTCCATCTTGTGACAATGCAGTAGAACTCCCCTATAATGAAATCCGTAATTCGTTCTAAGGAGATCAAATAAGCAGTTAACTTGAAAAAAAATAAGGAAAAATTGTTTGTAGAGAAATTCGACTGTCAAGAGTTTTTTTACTCTTATGGCTCGTTTTACATCCTCTTTGCAAACATACATAGTAATTTTACATCTTTTGTTCCTTCCGTTTGTCTTTTACAACACTCACTTAGAGCTCGCTTTTTGGTCCGCTGGGTATTTATTTGTATTTTCGTATGCTGGCTATTTACTTTGGCTTTAGCTTCGCTGACGTAGGCAGCGTCCGTTGTTGTTGGCTGCTGTTTACCTGTTGTGGCAGGTGCAGCTTTTAAATTCTTCATGCTCATTTCTTTCGATTTGTTTTAGCCATATCTTTAGCTACGTTTTTTGATTTCACTCTTGTCATTGCCGCGGCGGGCCTGAGTTCTATGCATATCTTAAAGATACTCGTACTCGCCGGCGTTTTACATTTTGCCATGCTAATCAGCCAAAGGATCCAGTCAAATACCAATGTCATTCAGCAGTCGTGCGCAAAAGCGCAGCCTCCTGTAGACAGAAGGAGGGCAAGCGCAGGTTGGTAGAAAATTGTAGGCATTACAAGTCTGCGCTGCGCTGCTCTGCCCGTGCACATTTGATTATGCCAAGGCTCACGTATTTCATTGCCTTGCACACTTGTATCTCGCAGATACGATATTAAGAGAATACGATTGAAAATTCTTATAGCGGCATAGCAGTCTATCATTTGCCAGTGCTTACTATTTATGTGCCGCATCGTATCTGACTTTTATTGCTGCTGTTGTAGTATGTTGTTGCTTGGTAACGTAGCCGCCAGTATCTTATTATGTATTTTGTTTTGTCTCTCTTTTATCTGCTTATTGGTTAGCATGACTTGTCTTAACTTTCAAACTGGGCCTATTAAAAATTATACATATTCTTTTTTTCATTCTCCAAAACGCTTACCTGTTAATTAGTATTTTAAGCTATTGGTTATGGAACCTTTTCTTTGAATGCTCTTGTGGGGAAGTAGATATTATAGTTTTGTCATGCTGTTTGTTACGCTTGATGGAAAACTACATTTGACCCTAGAATTTATTTTCCAATGTTGCAAAGGTCATTACTTTAATATAGCAAACGTGTTTGGAATATTGCTGTTTAAATTGAACGTTTTCTTAAGGGAAATAATTGAAAAACTGCTTTTATTCCTAATATGTTTGACAGGGTCTTAAAATTTTGGGAATGCATAGGAATGTTATTTTTAATTTTAATTGGATATTCATGAGTAGAGCATTTTAGAATATGTTAGTTTTTATGGCTTCTTAATAGAATGCTGCAGACATCAAACAAAATTCGACATATTAAGGAGATAAGTGATTGTTAATATTTATTTTGTTTCTGTAGATCAATTTTCTGAACTTTCATTTATTTATTTGGTCGTAGGTCCCTTTGCATAATTTCATTTCTGAGCTGTTTTTTTTTTAATGTGAAGAAATCAGAAGAATTTTAAAATATTGTTTTTCTTCAAAAAGATTCTAAAATATTGTTGTTAAATAATATTTAAAGGATTTAAATTAAATCCCCAGGTGCGGATCTAGGATTTGGTCTTGGGGGAGAGTTTTTTTCACTTCGAAGTATATATATATCAGAGCTCGCAAAAGACTTGCAACCCATTTTTCCAACTTTTGGGGGAGTCCGCACCCGTAAACCACCCCCGTGGATCCGCCACTGCTAGGCCCATTCATCTTTGAACTAGTTTAAATATATATTTAATCAACAGAACTTTAAAATTGATAAAAAAAAACAGGTTGTTTCATGTATATATACATGCGCCACCTTGTGTTTCCTTTTTTTTTTTTAAATAACTTTAATTTTTTAAAAACATAAAACTTCATATATGCTTTGAGAGATGTCTTTATGTCTCCCTGTACAATTTGTTTGGTCATTTATGAAAGATGACACCGGGCAAATATCCCTCCTCTCCCCTTTGCTCCTTTTTCGACTTTTTCCTACACTTTTCCAACATTTCTCTATGAATAGCGGCAAATATTGGGCCTTGAGATTGGTGGCTGAAAACCTGGAGATCGCGGCCGCCTGTCGTAATCATCACTTTTCGATTTGAAGTGTCTATCGAACCTTGGTCGCAGTAAAGCCTTTTCTTCGCGTGCTGTGTAACGTCATCCTGTCAGACCAATAATCGAGTATATTATTTTCTTCGAGATTTGGTGCAAAATAATCACAAAACATGTCCCAGAGACTGGAGACGCTGGGATGGCGTCAGTAGCTCTGTTAGATGACGCAACCTATGCTATATATTAGAAAAATAAGCTTAAAACAACGAAAAAAAGATGCAATAAATTATATTGAATAAAATGGGCTGAGAATTAGAATATATAGCAAAATTTCACATAGTCTCTAGAAACATCTTCATTAACCCAATTTCGCAAGATACTTTTGTATCTTTGTGATATAACTGTTGCTCGATTCACAAACAAAACGGTAGTAAACAAAGTGGTGCATAAATAAAAAATAATTTTGCCATGTATTAAATTAGTTAATCTCCTTAATCATGCCATATGGCTTGAAATTATAATTCAGTAAGAAGTAAGATACCTAACATATATAAGATACTATATACCTCAATATGTATAATACTTACATGCTGCCGTAGGCTTTATTGATTTGTAATAATCACGCAAACCCATAATAGTAAAATTATGCAAAAAATTAAGCTTTATTTGAATAGCCACACGAATTTGAATATATAAATATATTAACTATTTAAAATTCATATGAGTTGCCTGTTAATTTGGGGCTCTCTTAGCGCAAAAGAGATATTAATGATATAGTCTATTTAAAAGACTCACGTGCAGCCACAGGATTAATAATTTTATTCAAGACTCAGTGAAACAAAAGCTGTCTGTACATGTCTTTAGCACCATTCGTTCTAAAACTTTTGGCTCCCCAAGTGCATCGTAGACAACTGTAAATTGCGCACCGAAAATCAAGCCAAAGATTGCCAGCGGGGCAGTCACAATCAAAAGTTTCAGACAAAAAATATGGCAGCTGCTGGTGCAAGCAACTGCAGCAGGTTGGTTGTATCTCAAGGCAGAAGATACAAAAAGACCGAAACTAAAAGATAAAAGTGGGACGAACCTGGCTGGATAATTTGCAATATGCGTTGCATATCCATTAACTTGGCCCAAAAGCAGCTACAATTCTTGCTTACCTTTAGCCTTACACTGCCCCTGCCGCTGCCAGCAATTCCCTAATGGGCTTGTTGCAGTAATGTTGACGGCAACGTTGATGCAGCAAAACCATCAATGTTGGTTATTTTGGTTTGCCACAAGGTGCAACATTCTTGAGTACCGACTCATCTCACCTTATGCCCTTGGCAGGCACAGACACAGATACACACACACAAAGATAGTGACTGCAGGCAACTTGTTTAGTGTGACTGCAACTGTGTCGCAGTCGTAGACTGAGTCTGTCTGCCCCCTTTTTGTAAGTTGCAGCTTTTTGTCTTTGGCTGTTGCCTCTTGCAACATTTTTATTGATATCATGTAACTTTTTATGCTGCTTCCTCAACGCAACGAAGGCAACTATTTACGGAATGCTGTCTTACTGAGACTGCAGAGCCAAGTTAATGGCAAACTCGACTCGATAAGACATGGTTGCTGCCACTGCCACTTTGCAGTGCGCTGTCTTGGTATCTGTATCTGTATCTGTAGCCTGCACTTGAAGTGGCGCTGCTCATAACTTGCAGCGCCAGCTCACGTTCGTGGCGCAACACATGTTAATGTTTATGCCCCACACAGACTTACTCACAACAATAGCAACACCCACTAGGCAAGCCGGGGTCTGAGTTTGGGTGCTATGAGGTCTCTGCTGCCGCCTGATCATCAACTCCCTCCCTTTATCTGCAGCAGCAATATCTTTGCTGTTGTTTTATTTCATTTTTTTTTTTTGCTCTTATTCACAGCTTTCTATACAATTGTTTTTGCCTACATTGTTGGAACTCACACTTCGGACCAGTCCGTAATATATGTATATAGTATATAATACTACCAACAGCAGCTATTACTGCCTGCCTTGTTGCTTTACGATTTGAGGTCATTTCTAATGAGCTGTATATGCTATTTATTTTAATTATAATTTGCCTTATATCGTCACTGTTTATGATTTTTTTTCTTTTTCCAAGCTGCTTTTCTTTTGTACTTCTGCAATTGTTTTTTTTTTTTTTTCCTGCATTTATTCGCATTTATATTTATGTGGGAATCGCATTCACTTGGACTTAAGCGGAATAAATTTTAAGTAATTGCAGAGATTCTTCGCGAGTCTCTAGATAACCTTTATAAAAACTTAAATTTTGCAAAAGACTTTTAGATGCATTTTTGAGATATGCTAGATAAGCATTGTTTTAAAAGCGGATTTCCAAAGTTCCAAAAGAACCAACAAACCTTGCACGAATGAGAGTTAATCAAGACATCTTTAGAGCGCTGGTACGAAAGTTGAAAATAAATTTACAATCATTTGGCAAATGAAGGTACTTAAGAAATATGAGCAAACATGCAAAAATCCAACAGTTTTGATCACTACTAAATAGAGTTCTTTTAGCGGCAAGTGTTGGACTAATCTTCTTTATAGTTTGGGACTTTTCGTAAATTACATTAGTTTACAAATTTAAGGGTTTTTTAGGGTAACTAGGGGTCGAGAAACACGAAAATGGCAACCTTTTTTTTTTTCTTAAGCACCGTTTTCGAGATATTTTCGAAAAACATGTTTTTGTGCACTTTTAGTTATTCCTCAATATCTCGTGAACAAAATTTATTAACCATATACGGAAGCTCCAATCTCCACTCAATCACACTTTTGTATGAAAAAAAAATTTTTCACTCAAATTTTTTTGTTTTCGTTCAGTTACGTCTTCACGAGTTTGTATGCGGCACTAGTCGTGATTTTTCGTTCCTGGTTCCATTACATCTACAGTTGCTATCCAATTTCGAAGATCTTAGACTCGAAATGATCGTAAAAGAATTACCTTTCAGCCTAAAGCTTAACATAATTTTCAAAAAAATTTTTCTCGTTAATAAAAATCACACCGAATATTTGTAATTTTGAAAAATGGTCGAAAATTAAACTTTTTTTCGACTTTGGTTGCCTATAACTTTGAAAATGTAAATCTTAATCTGTACATGTACATATTATATATCACTGGAAAGAGCATAACAATACATTTCGATCTAATTGTCTTTTATGTCGATACATACTAAATTTTGTTCACGAGATATTGATGTTTTTCGAAAATATCTCGAAAACGGTGCTTAAGAAAAAAAAAAGGTTGCCATTTTCATGTTTCTCGACCCCAAATTACCCTAAAAAACACTTTTTTAAGGAAGGTTAATTTTTCGTGTAAACTAGTGTTATTGATTAGGCGAACACAAAAATAAGTCGTGATTTTGTATCGAGGATACTTTTTCTACAGTATTTACATATTTCGACGTGCTGATTCCGAAGGCACAATCAAAATTGGGTCTTGGTGTTATTCTAACCTCAAAACAATCCACAGAACGAGGAGTTTTAAAGGTTATCCAGAGACTCAATGTGCTGGCGTCTTTTTAACCTCAAATTCGGATTCAGCGGCCCTAAAAAAGCCTAATGAATCGTCGGTCTCTGAAAAGATTCTGTATAGGGGCTTTCAAGGTTATGTTATCACACAGCTACATAAAAATAAATCGAGTTTCAGCTTCAAGGGCCAGACCTTGTCTTGTATACGTTTTTGGGGTCGCTAATTTCGAAAAGCCCCAGCACGTCAAGATGCTGTCATAGCCTCATCAAACTATGTATTTTGCAGGTTATCTAAGAGACCCGACTTGCTGGGGGTCCTATTAACTGTAATATTTCCAACATTAACTGATACTAATGAAATTAAGCATTTCTGCCCGACCAAGACCTTTGACTACCAAAAGTATGGCACTTCTGCCCAAAAAGCATCATACCGGTGTGTATATATTTTTATACTGTATTAGGTGACTCCAACCGCTGCTTGCTTCGCTTGCTAACTCCCGTCCCGCCACTCTTATTTATTTCATGATATCTAGCCTCTGTATATTAATTTATTCTCGAAGCGTTGATCCGAAAAGGAATGCTACAGTCATGACTTCACGCTTCGAACCAATTAAGCAAAATCTAATAGGCATCCTACACTACCAGAAGATCATTGCATAGACACCTTTATATTCCATTGGTATTCCCAAAGAGTACAAATTATTTTTTTTTAATTTTAATCCACATCTGGTAGACTTTGTCCTGCGCGAACATTGCTCCGTCAGCTATTAGCTTCATCAGAGAAATTCTCGAAATTAATGTTTCCTTGAGCTTTCGCTTAAGGATCGTCGCGTCAAGAATTGCTCGTACATTCAAGCAATTGTAATTTTGTGGTTAGCAATGATGTTTGGGAATACTTTTTTGATCTGCTCTAGGGCATAATATAATTAAAAGCAGGCTACAATGGTTTATTACGAATTCCAAACACTTTTTCGACTGAATATTTCGATGTTTTAATAGTTAACTCTGCTATTTGGGACAAAGATAAATCTAAAAAATTAAAGATCATAACTTTCGGTATACCCGTTCTTAAGTTACACTTGTAAACAGCTGATTTTTGTGGTCCACGTTGTTGGTCCGGCACTTCTGCATCATTGGCAGGGTTGCTCGCGTTATTAGTTGGGCACTTCTGCATTTGTGCGTTTCATGTAAGTAAGTACGAATTTTATGTTCCTTCTGTTGAATTTTGGGTTTATTACACTCTTTAGTTTTACCTTCTGCTCCATTGAAGCGCTTGAAAATTTGCCAAAATCTCTAAAAATCCTCGCTCAGTTGGTAATTTGTATATAAATTGTTGCGCACTGTGTGTCATAACCAATAAAGCCAAATTGTCATTGACTAAAAAACATTTTACTGCAGCACATTTATCGCTCAGTTGCCAAGTTTTCGTAGTATGTACTGTTCTCCGGCCAGTTCCAGTGCCATTGTATAAACATAACCATTTTTGTTGATTTTTTACAATGAGGCGGCAAATTGAGGCGGAAATGAAGCAGTTTAATGTAGACTCAATAAATAAGTACAAGCATACTTACTGTACAAACGTATGACAATATATGTATAAACTTGAATTTGGTCACACTGGCTGGAAAAATTTTGATAAATTTGGCTGTTGTCAAGTCCAATTGCAATTCCGACTGTGGGACACAGCTATGCCCGGAATTCGGGTTGTCTGTGCCATGTCTATGCATAATTTTTGAAAAAACTTGCGCACATTTCCGACTTCCAGCCAGTCAGCTGTCATAATTCATCGATATATAGTATAAGGAATATAACCCATAGCAGACCCAGCTCCACAGACAGGGACAAGTTTTAAGTTTATTTTATTTCAACAGCTGCGTTGTTGTAATTGTAGTGGTTGTTGTTGTAGCTGCTGCCAGGCAATAAGCAAAACAAACGAACAACAAACATTGGCATAATTGTAATTTATGGTTAGTTTTCGTATCTATTATCTTATCTGCCGGCGCCTTGCCGCTTTGACCACACGCCTTAACACTTATAAAAGATACAATTGCGGCGGCCAGTAACGAATTGGCAATACGCAGACTACATATAACATAACATTCGATTCGCCATGGCCAAGAGACATTTAAGTGACCCTCGGCGCAGAGAAACATATCGTAGTGTAATCTATGTGTATTTTATGTGAACATTTTGCAATTAGACGAAACATTCGCGTATTTACTTTGCCTCTTTAATTATATTGTACTACACGTAGAGAGTGTATATTCGCTTTATCGTATACGAGGGCTATTGGAATCTTCTAAAGTGCGTCTACATTAAAGACATAAGCAGAATTGGTTTAGCCCCTTTTCTCGGGCTTTTTTGTTAAACTCCTATGGAATTATTCTATTAATTTAAAAAAAATTACAGACTGTCTTTAAGTTCTCTAATTATTCGCCATATGAAAATTACTTTTCAATAAGAAAACTGTTTTTTTATTTATTACTTTGGGAGCTGGCCTTTGCTCGATAATCCAGGCTCGCCCTATCATATTTATTTCAGAAAATAATACGCTATGTAAATCTAATAGGTATTCAGTAAACTATACTACAAGGCTAATACCTTGAGCTGTTAATAAGGCTCAGAAGAATACCAAATATTAAAATTCAACTATGCTAATAAAAAAAGATGGCGTACGTTAAAGTCGGGCGCGTACGAATTTGGGATACCCTGTACCACCCCAATGCAATTAAATCCGATACATTGCTTAAGAGCTGCAATGGATATTTTATTTGCCACATTTGGTTACGATATTTCTATAAACAAACAAAAATCAGTGGAATTTTTCACCAAAAACTTTTTTTGGACCGATCCTATTGGGCTATATGTTATAGTCAACCGATTTGATCAAATTTGGTACACTGATTGGGAACAATGAAAAACTTCCGACTGCCAAATTCAATTACTATATCTTCACAAACGAAAAATGAATTTTGTACAAAAAACGTTTGGGAGCTCCAAAAACCTCCCGACTGCTAAATTTGGCTATGATATCTTCACAAACAAATGAAACACAACGAATTTTGTTGAAACACCCCTATGGGAGCTATATAATATATCGCCGATATTAAATATATAAAATAAACTTGTCTCCCCTGACATAATAACGCATCTAATCTGAGAATTTGGTTGCTCTAGCTCTTACCATCTCTGAGGTGTAGGCGTTCATGCAGACAGACAGACAGACAGACGGATATGGGTATATCCACTTCTCTAGTCATCCTGATCATAGTTTAGGTAACTTTGGTGGGTCTCTCTATACAGGGTATAAATATCTGAATAAAGTAAACATCTTTTTTGCACTATAAAAAAGGGCCCGAATCTAATACTCTTTGGTAATATACTATACGTATTGAAGACGCCGTAACAAATGGACAGAATGAAATGCTCTATTGACACCTGGTGATCATGATGCAATGAATTTTACAAGGTGACGCTAAGATGTGCGACATTTTCGCTGTGCAGAAAACTGGTTCAACTTTTGTATGGTAGCTATATGAAATAGTGGACCGACTCTGATCAAACTTCAAAAAAACAATTATCAAAATTTCCAAAAATTTAATTAGCTATCTTTGGTCAATTTTACTAGTTAAAAGCCAATTTTAAAAAAGAGACATACAGATTTTTACAGACGAAATGGGTTGTACCTTTTCTATAGGCAAATATATTTTCCTATTAACTTGTTTTTATGAGAAAACATTTTATTTTAAAAAATAATAAGTTACAAAATTTTCTTGTGCCAAATGAAGTTTTGTCAAAGTGTGCACTCTTCGATGTTTAGCTCGATAAACAGCTACTACCTCTTTTTTATTGCAAACAATTTTTCACAGCAAATTTGTTGACGACGCATCATCAGTCTTTTAAAAAAAACACATGTAACAATAGTTTTTTTTTTTTTTTTTTTTTTTCGATTTTACACAATTTTTTTTGTGTATCTGACTGTATCTATTTTTCTAAGTGGTTTTTTGCTTAATTAGTTGCCATTTTTCTGCTTCGATCTATGCTTTGTGTGGCTCTTACGCGTGCGTCATTGATTTTTTGTCGTTGCCATGTCTAAATTGTTTTCTCTCTTATTTGCAAATCAATTTTGCGGCCATATGTTATGGTCATTTTCCACCAGTAGAGCAGAGGGCTGGAGAGAAAAGCCCACAAACCCCCGACACACACACCTGAAAATTGCCAACTTTTTGTTCTCATTGATTTTTATAGGTTTTTCTGTGGCTTTTACTTTATTGCGCAGGTTTTTACTCTCTGATTGTTATATCTTTGCTTAAAAGTATGTAATATATTGCATTTTTATACACTATGGTATATGTATGCACATGTGTATGTTGCCTTGATCTTTCATGGCATGGCCGTCGCTTTTTTGGGCCAACCAACACGTGCAGTGTGAGTAAACAAATTTTATGCTCACATGGCAGCAAAATGCCAAACTAAAAAGATTTGACCTTAATTTGCATTTCAATTTGGCGATGAGGCCCTACACCAAAAAAAAAAAAAAAAGAAACAAAAAAAGCAAAGAAAAGCTAACAAATTGAGTATAGACATGCCTTGTGACTCTTGTCATATATTAGATGTTTGCTATGCAGCAGGAAATTGAGTTCTCAAGCATGGGAATCTAAGATATTTGGTATGCCTTAGGCCATTAGGTTACGACTTTCTACAGCCGCAAACGACCTTACTTGAATTTTGATGCTAAAAAGTTTACTTAACCATTTAGCCACGGCTTATTTCCAATCTCTACCAAAATCTGACAGCTTAATGTTTTAATGATAGATTTCTCACGCTCATATTGTTTAATACGCCAAAGGAACCTTTTTCCTTTTTGGAGCTACAGCATGAATGAATTTTTGTTTTTACAGCCAAAAAGGGTTCCAACTCAATTCAAAATCGTAAGCTCGAAGGCGTTTGTGATTTTAGACAAACATCGAACCTAGGGTTTGGCCGAAGACAAACCTAAAAAAAATCATAATAATTTTAATTTACAAATTTAAGGGTCATCGAGTGAATCTTCTTAAAAAAGTGCTTTTAGGGTAATTTGGGTTCGAGAAACACGAAAATGGCAACCTTTTTTCTTTCTTAAGCACCGTTTTCGAGATATGTTTTTGGGCACTTTTTTCAGTTATTCCTAATATCTCATGAACAAAATTGTGTATCGACATAAAAGACTCGTAAAATAATTCCCTTTCAGCTTAAAGCTTAACATAATTTCAAAAAAATTTTCTCGTTTATAAAAAGAATACTGAAAATTTGTAATTTTGAAAAATGGTCGAAAATTAACTTTTTTTCAACTACAACAGTTGCCTGTAACTTCTAAAATAATTTGTACTTAATCTGTAGATATTATATATCACTGGAAAGTGCACATCATTAGCTTTCGATCTAATCGTCTTTCATGTCGTGTTTCTCGACCCCAAATTTCCCTAAGAAACACTTTTTTTAGGAAGGTATTAAACCCTAAAAATTTTTATCGACCGAGCTTTGAGTCTCTAAAAAACTACTAAACGCCAAAGTTGGTTACAATATCATAAAGAAACGAATTATGCTCTACAAACGTTTTTTTTTTTTTTTTGACCGATTGGTCCTAAGGGTCCTTATGATATAGCCAACCGATTTTGATAAAATTGGGTTCAGGGCTTTAGTACTAAAACTACCAAACGCTAATTTCGCTTGAGATATCATCTCCCCGATATCGAAAAAATGTTATGAGCTTGGAAATTTCTGTCAAAATTACAAAATTTAAAATTCCTGTAATATAATTTAGCACCACGATATTCTCTGCCTGGCGTAAGAGGCCCCTAAAAGAGAACTAGTCAGATGCAGGCATACTTACCATCACATTGAGCCTGAGGCACATTTTTATCATCTTAAAGATCTTCCAAAGATCAGTGTATGCGATTGGTTACCGGGTCTTGAGACAACCGCCGGTGTAAAAGGAAAGTCCATAACTAACGAATATCTTTTAAACATAAGCAATGAATGGGTCTCAGCGACGACATGATCCAGGATCGGAATGCCTGCAGACGAATGCTGGGATCGCATACCCACACCTCAGGAGGAGCAAGAGCGAGTCCGAAAAGAGGTAAACAAGGGTTTGGGAGAAGAAGTTATGAGCTTGTTTTACGTGACATAATCGAAGATTTAGCTGGAAATTTTGGTTGCTCTAGCTCTTACCATCTATATCTAGGTCAATTTTTTGTTGTCCTACTAAACATATTGTACATAAGTTTTTTATCCGATGTCTTCTTCACTATGTTGCACACATTCGCACATACCATACCATAACACAAAATTCTGCGGCAGCGCAGTCGGCTCACGCAGAGTGTGAGTGAGAGTCAAATCTCTCTCGTTTTTGATTGATTGCCGTTCTTGCTCTCTCGTGCACTTTTGCTAACTGTGCTGTTACTAACACAAAGAAATGTTTGTATGTATGAGTTTTGGCCAACACTGAGCTAGATGGACTTATCATATGGTCCACATCTAAATGTTTAAAAGCATATAGAAAAAATTCAGCTTTAGACGTATACATGAAATCTTCCTTGTCAGCTTGTCGCAATGCTTCAAAAAACCATCCCTATACCGGATAAAAATCTAATTTATTTTTAACATAAATTAACATAAGAGTATAATTGCATAATATGGCTATATACAGACATGAAGATTCCTACCGCTTTGGGAAATATAGCGCTGCCCAGAACTGAAACTATTTTTTTTTTTGTCTGTACTAAAACTAATTCTAAGTATTCTTCCAAGAATGCTTATGAAACTACAACTCTTTTGTTTAAAAACTGTAAACTTCAATTAGACTTTAGTATTTTTTTTATAACATATAATAATAATTAATTATTTTGATTGGCTTGGTTTTGAATCAAAGCCTTTGGACTACTCCCCCTTATTTATAACAGACACGCTTGATGGACAGATTATGATGATCATAAACAGTTTGTTTTTTTTATGTGCTTTAAACAGACTTTTAAATTTCCTGAAACAAAATTGGGGAAATCATTTCAAACTCAAAATTTAGCTGCTGTATCTGAAGTTAAATAATAAAACTTGCAGTTGTATAAACATTACTACTATGCTTATCTATTTTTGTATTTTTAATAATTTGCTCAACTCTTATCTGCTGTTTATTTGAAGATCTTTTTAGCATATGCTTGCCAAAAATTTATCTTTGGAAGCTTGATACTACTTAATAATCCATAATTCTACTTATAATTTATTTAATAAACAACTTTGGACCTGACCACACCTTATAGCGCATATCACACGTACTTATAGACAAGGTCTAAGCACAAAAAACACTTTTCTAGCCACTTGAGAATTTTACTTTCGAATCTATTTTCACACAACTTGTAGCTATAACTTAAGTATATAGCATGTACATTATGTATTTATGCTTTCATTTTGCTTATCTTTCCCGTTTTGAATTGTTTTGGGTTTTCAAGTGCGTATGACTAATACATAAAACAAACTTTTTGCGCTCTATTTTATCAGTTCTCTGGCATACAAAATGTTTTGTTTAAAATCTAAAGCCAAAATATGAAATGTGCCGCTTGAATAAACAAACCAAAATGTTGATAAATTTGAACTTTTTGTTCGTTTCTGTTTGAAGAGGAAAAGATATGAAAGATACTTGCAGTTTTTGCAATTAAATAGAGCAGAATGAGTGTATGTCAAACTGCGAGTTTAATTTCTGCTCTCTCTTATGCTCTCTTTTTATCGATAACTTTAATGCAGGGTTGCAGGAAACTACTAACTGTGAAAATTTTTGAAATTTATTGAATGGGCTTTGTTTAGACTTTGTTGTTGTAGTTGCCAAATGAATTGGAACGAATTGTAGAGGCAAGTCAGTTGATGGCTCCCCTTGCGCTGACCCCTCTCTCATTGTCTCTCTTTTTGTTTGCTTCTGTTTTTTATGCTTTTGCTGTTGCCTTCTTATTCTTAAGTGACAGCCTGCCAGCTGCTGGTCTGTTATTGCTGTTCTGTCTCTACATAATGACAGTTGTTGCTGCTATTGAACGAGGGCAGGCTGAATAGTTGTTGGACCTAGTCAATTTTTTCGTTATAAATTTTTTTTACTTAAGCCCTATACGCAGTTTGAAAAATTTCGCACGGAATGACAAAACTCATATAAAAAAAAAAATCCCACTATTATAACTTCAATATAAAAAAAAAGATCCCACTAATTGGGATTTTTTTTTTTTATATGAAGTTTTGTCATTCCGTGCGAAATTTTTTAAAATGCGTATAGGCCTTAATACAGTAATATCTGTGACAAACTTAATTATTGATGCTTCTAGTAGGGTGACATCATTCATCGATAGATATTCTATGCCCGCCGAAAAGGCATTTCCTTCTTCTGGCAGGGGCATCACAATCTGCAACTATGTGCTGGGAGGTTTCCTTCACAGTTTCACAAAACTTGCATGTGTTTGAATTCAAGATACCAATAGTACACAGGTTTTTCCTGAGTCTCCAATGTCCCATTAATAACCCAGGCAGTAAGTCCTAAGGGAATTCTTGCCCAATTGGGATATTTTCTTGAACCAATTCGAGTTGTAGGAACCAAGAAGTTAATTGACGTGCCGTAAGCCCTCCTCGCCTTTCCAGTCCATTTCACGACGTGACCTTTCTTCATATCTTAGAAGCTGTACATAGTATATCTGCCAATGCCACTGTAAGGTTCAGGTTAGTGGTTTTGCAGCACCATTCCTAGTCAGTTGCTTCGTTACCGCGAAAATTCTTGTGTCCCAGTATCCATCTAAGGGTCCCATGGTGCTAGATGGTTCAGTTCGGCTCTGGTTTCCCAGATCCATAATTTAAAATTTAACAACTATTTAATTTACATTTAAACGAATTGAAGAAAGCATTTTCTACATAAAAGCCCATACGCAGCATGCAAAAATTCGGCACGAAATGTCAAAACTGCATATAAAAAAAAAATTCCCTTTTTTGGGATTTCGATATTTCGTGCGGAATTTTTGCATGCTGCGTATGGGCCTTAACTAAAAAATATTCTGCTTCTAAGCAAATTTAAAAAAAAATACGCTTAGTTTGGCAATACTCCATATTTAGTTTAACTGCCTAATGTGTCATTGAAAGAAAATCTCTATACATCGAGATCGTTTTTGAGTTTGGAAAAAATGCTAAAAAAACTTTTTCTTGGCGATATTAGATTGGACCAATAGCTCCGGATAAGATTTCCCGATTTTTGTACTACTTTGTTTATGGTAATCGGTATAAGTTATGCTACGGGCATAAAAAATACGTTTTCGTAATCTTGTTAGCTAACAATCCAGCCTTGGACTTTTTGTTGTCTTTTACTTAGAAGAATTTCACAGCTTCGATTGTTTTTTTATTGCAAAATGTTTTGTCATAAAGCCAAGGACTAAAAAACATCGCCAAGCACTTTGAATTGGTGACCCCATTACGCTTAGCATCGATCTTAAGGGACAGGGGCACCTCTGTGGCAGATAGCTTTCACATATGCAATAATAATTGCCACAAAATTACTCTTCCACGTGAGTTGCCTACAGTGCCTCCATTCGTCGTTTATTTTCCACGCCAATTACTTTTCAACCTGCCCTCGCAGTTGTTGCTGTTGCCATTGTTCACTAATTTGGCTGACCCCTACAACAACAACGACAACATTTCATGTTTTTTTTGTTAACTCTTTTCATTTATTGCCGTTCCATCTGCCTTTTTTGTTTGGCATTTTTTTTTTCCTGCTATCTTGTTAAGCCAATTTAAATTTTACGTTTTTAGTTTTCAGTGCTGCAAAAACACAAAAAATAAAAAAAAAACAATAAAAACCCTCAAAAAGTTAAATAAAAAAAATTGTGTATACGAACACTAGGGAAATGAGAAAAGCGGAAATAAAACATTGTTGCGTAGCTTTGAATGGTGTTGCAAGTTTATTGAACTTGGCCGGGGCACTCAGCGTGTGTGTTGGGTTTAATAGAGTGTAAAGGTTAAGGTGATGTCGAAGGGAAATATATATTTTTAGCTGGTAATCATCATTTTGAAGTATTTGTTTTTTTGCAGTGTTGAACAATGCGCAAGGCAAGTCAGTGATGATGTTTTTAGTCAGAGCTGCAAACCAAAAAAATATCCTTAAAATAATTTCCCAAATATTTCTCAAGTTTTTTTAACGGCTTTAAATTCCTGCTTGAAATGAGGGTTAAGAATTTATCAGCAGACCTTCAAAGCACGATTCACTACTGAAATACAAAAAAATTTGAATGACCCTACAGACAACGGGGTAGATGTTAGACATGATTCGAAAAGCTGGACCTGAGTACTCTACTCTCATAAAAGGGATTTTTTTTTTTATATGAAGTTTTGACATTTCGTGCGCAATTTTCGCATGCCGCGTATGGGCCTGAAATGAAGAAAGTGACAACCAATTAGTAAATGAAAGCTTTTCGAAAATTTAAAACTAAGTTTAATTAGTTATTAAGGTTTTAAACCTTTTTCTGCAAAAAAAAAAAAATACCAAAAATTCTTTTAATAAACTACTTACTGTTGATTGATATACTAAACACTATGACCTTAACACTTAAAAAATGTTATTTAATTTTCAAAACACTTCTCGTTCTTCAATTGTGTTAACAATTACATAAGTAAGCATACATACATACACATACTTACTTGCCTATTTACATAGCCTACATGCCCTCAAACACTTTTTTTATCTGATGTAAATAAACACGAACTTTGAACTTGAACAAAATGTGTGAAAAGCTCGTAAAGATGTTTTAAACACGCCAACTGAAAACCAAACAGTAGCAAAAACAACTTCATTATCAAAACAATTAGACAGAAAAAGTTAAATACAAAAAAAAAATAAAACACTTAAACAAATTGCCGCATTTCTACATATTTAATTGCTGTTTAAAATGAAAAAGGCGCACAGGAGGAGGAGGTGGAGCTTACATTGTGCTGGGAAAACTCTTGTCCTGAAAACTCAAATCAAATTAGTTGATTTGTATAATTTAATTGGTAAATGGAATGAGCAAATCGAGTCGGTAGCTAATTAAAACTTATTTTTAGAGCAGCAGCACTAGAACGCTGAACTTTGACTTCTGGGGTATGGTGAAGCTTTCATACTCTTCCAAATACATATATTCTTAGTAGAGGTATGTTATTGAAAAAATATCCAAGCCTTTTTTAGGATTTCATTAGTATTGGACTAATTTGTTAAACTTCCATCAAGACAAATATCCCCGAATCAGTTCCTTTATCGGATATCCAGAGATCCGAACATGTTTTATTTTAGTTTTAAGGCCCATACGCAGTTCGAAAATTTTCGCATAGAATGACAAAACTTCATATAAAAAAATTAATTCCAAATGGAAGTTTTGTCATTCCGTGCGAAATTTAGGTAGGCTGCATAAAACGAGTTATTTAGGAGATTATCTCAGAAAACGAACGTGCTGACGTTTTCTTGACCTTGTGCTCGCATTTATTGACCCTAAAAACATATGTGGGACTTTTTGAGGCTTTGTCAAAACGGATTTGGATTTGGCGACTCCTAAAACATGAGAAATCTCAATTAATTCAAGACAATGCCGTTCGGATTCGGCTCTCTTCGAATAGAGATCTCCATGCTAAATAGTCAAGTCAGGGAATTATTAAATTAAAAATGGTCTGACCTCTGGAACGGAAAGTCGTTTATTTGGATGACAGTGTTATCCGAATGTAATTGTTTGTAGACTTATTGTGAGACTTCAGAACTTTAGTACTCAGAGCAATTCTTAAAAATTACAAAAATTTCTTTTCTAAAAAAAATATATATTGTAAGACCATCCATCCCCCAAAATTTCTTGAAATCATGAATACCGCACCTTTTAAAATCCTTTTAATGCTAAGCTTCCTTTACAAAAGTTATATAAATGAAATAAAAATTATAGGATCTTAGTGGAAATCATTTTTAACCTATACATTTCGTTCCGATCCATTTCTGCTTGGGTACTGAGATACCTTTACAAAAGTTCTTACAAATCAAATAAAAAAAATTTCAAATCAATTTATGGGCAATCCTTGGCAACCATCATAATAAATTTAATATGCTCCTTTACAAGGTGAAATAACTTACTATTCCCATCAGTTTACAGCAGCAAATTGGCCAAGTTTTCAAAGGTTAAGCACATATTTTGTGCCTGGGAAAATATTTGGCAAATATGTTAGCACGCGATGTTTGGGCAAAGTCAAAGTATTTAGCCAACTAACTGACTAACTGACTAATTTTCACACACCTTTAACCCATTTTGGACCGGCGTGTTTGCCATTGCAACTTGCCAATTACAGGCAATTAACCTAAATGTTTTTTTTTTTTTTTTGTAATGTCTAGAAATCCAACTAGTTTAATATATTATTTATAGTCTAAATTCGAACCGGTTCGGCTTGTTGTGCAAATCCTCTAGAAAGTCGCTTTAGATGCTCAACGACGCATTTTCAATGTTGGCTTATCAATTAAAAAAAAAACTAGAAAGAAAAAAATACTGTTGATGTCAAGACGTAGCTTTGCGGGGCGTTTTTCGTGCCTCATTAAATGTGTTGACAGGCAACCTCCAACTGGAAACCTCAACAAACATACAATAATTATTAATGCTTTTACAACAAAATATACAATTATTTTATGGCCTTTTTTTGTGTTTGTTTTTTTTTAGTTTAGGTTTAAGTTTTTGTATACCCTACCAGCTGTTGAGTCGAGTTAGACTTGGGCCAGTAAATTAAAAAAAAGATTTATTTTTCCTTAAGTTTTTTTTTTCGACATTTAAAAAAAGTTACAAGTTAAAAAGGCCTATATCCCCTTTGGGATTTTTTTTTTATGAAGTTTTGTCATTCTGTTCGAACTGCGTATGAGCCTGAATGACAAAACTTCATATAAAAAAAATTCCCAAATAGTGGGAAATTTTTGCATTCTGCGTATAGGCCTAACCACATAATTTAAAAAAATATCTACTTCCTTTTTTTTTTATAAATGTGAATAAAATCAGGTCTCACAAAATTTCAAAACAAGCGTCTCGATAATTTTGAAAAAAATCTATTATACCACTTCGAAGCAAAAAGCAGGGTATGTATGTTCATCTGTTTCCTCGTAACTTCTAAACCGCTTATCATAATTAGATAAATGAGGTGTCGTTGGAAGCGAATTGATCGTCTGCTGGCTATAGGCTATGTGACGTCACATTATTCTATTCAATGGCGCCCTCAAGGAGCATTAAGTCATGAAATGAATATTTTTTTTTTTTTAATAATGCAGTGTTTCTTGTCAAAACAAAGGGCTTAATTTTAAAACTAAATTGTGACATATTATGTCTTTGAGTTTTTTAGCAAACTGATTGCAGGGTATTGCACTGTCGGAAGTGCTTTACAATTTTTTCCACTTTTAATAAAGCGCACGTTTTCTCGATTTTTTTTGCAGTAATTTGCTGTTTTTTTAAATTTATTTATTTTTGTTTACAACTTTGTTGTAAGCTTTAAATTATGCTTATTGGCATTTGCTTGCGGTTTGTCATCATTTTGTTGCTCAGTTATTTATGCATTAGCTTTGCCTTTGTTGCGCCTAGTTTCTATTTGTTGCAAGTTGTTGTTAGCGTTGTTAGCGTTGCCACAAAGTAAAAGCCAGCATTAACCGACCCAGTCTATAAGCTCCTAACATCATCCCATTTGAAGTGGCCAAACGTGATGTGCGTGCAGTTCAATTGATTTATAAGACTGGAAAGCTGAAAAGTGTTTCGACTAGTATGATGCTTTGCCAAGTCCAAAGACGACGACGCGTCTGACGACGGCGCTTTAGAGGATTAAGCGTCAACTTTTACAGGTCAAATGTGTAGTCGTGTTACTTTCAAATGCTCATTAGTTTTGGATATATTGTGGGCATAGTCTTAAGGCACTGTGTGTGGCAAGACAAGCGAAAGTTTTTCACACTTTTCCTATGGAAAATCGATATGTGTGGGTAAGCAGGTCTTGGAGGTCTTTTCAATCAAAAGCTGCAATTTTCCACACAAAACTTGAGGCAGTTCAAGACAAGGCAGTCTGAAATTAATAAAGTCATTATTATTTTGAAAAATTATGCGTTTTGCGTGCCTTCAAAATTTTTTATAAAAATCGGCTTCTTCTTCTATCTTATTCAAAACTTTTTATAGTATAAGCAGATTTCATAGCTCATCATATAGCTTTAATATATAGCTAATAACGCCTTTCGCTTTCATCAAACTTCAGTTATATTTACATTCTAAATCGAATCTTCCAAATCTATTGCTCTTTCTTCTCTTTAGTCACAATGCCTCTCTTTTATGGTCTTGAAAGTTTACAATCTTTCACACCTTTCTCTATTCATGGCCTCAACACAGTAGTTATTCATGGTCAAATCGTTTCGTCGTATCTTTTGCATATTTTAGTATTTTTTTTCAATAAGGAAGCAACTTCACCTTGCGCGCCAACTGGCATTGACCTCCAAGATGCCAAATTCAGCTCAATGAACGTGAAAAAAAAAGGCAAACTGTTTAAATTGTAGATACATTTGTAACTTTCTATGGCAATTTTACTTTTTATGGCTAGAAAGTCAGCTACCAAATGAAAATTCATAAGCATAATCGTTACCAGTTGCTCTAGCAGGGGCCACTCAGATAGTATGCTTGTATGTGTATCTGTGAGTATCTATGTGAGCCCCAACTACTACAATATACATTATTAATGTGCTTGACGATGACAACGACAAACTGAGAGTTTTCCTAGCTCGCCAGCTGCATTTTCTAGTTTGCCTTGAATCGTAAGAAAATGGCGCACATAACAAAAGTTTTTCGCGACAAATGTGTGAAAGAAATTACATTGTGGTATTTGTAATTACTTGATGATACTTGAAAACGTTTTAATGCAGTTGGAAAAGTGTAAATGACAATGGAAAATTTTACAAATGGCTGACAACAAATAATTATGTACTACAGTGTGTGTAGAAGTGCTTTATAAGATGTGCTTAGTATTAGTTTAGAGTTGCAGTAGGAACAAAGTAAAAAAAATTCTACGAAAATAAAAAAATATCTTATTACACTAGTTTACACGAAAATTAAAATGAACCCTCCTAAAAAGCGTTTTTTAGGGTAATTTGGGTTTTTTTCGACTTTGGTTGCCTGTAACTATTTGTACTTAATCTGTAAATATTTATATATCATTGGAAAGAGCACATCAATACCTTTCGATTTATTTTCATTTTCGTGTTTCTTGACCCCAAATTACCCTGAAAAACACTTTTTTAGGAAGGTTCACTCGATGACCCTTAAATTTGTAAACTAGTGTTATATAACTGCGCTATCTAAAACCAAAAATCTCTAGATTTTTTTAAGTTAACATGTTTTTTCTTCAAATATCTTGAAGAATCCATCAACCAAGATCTTATGTATATGTTAGATTTCCAATAATCTCAAAAATATTTTCGGCATATCTAAGGATTTCTTTTGCTTGAAAATCAACTAATCAAAAATCAACCGTCAACTAAAATCTAATATGATAGATTTCGAATGATCTTAGAAAGATTTGCTTTAAAGAATTGCTTCGGCTCAAGAATCACTTGAAACTTCTGTTTGCTTCAAAACAAAACCTTCAGTGCTTGAACTGCCTTTGCTTCAGTTCTTGACAGGGCTTGAGTGAAGCAAATTTTCGGCAAGCATAGCGAGCGCACTAGAATGTTTTGATTTTTTGCGACATAATATTAAGCCTAAAAACACAGACACAAGCAGATTGTTTCTTTGTGTTAGTCAAAAAAACCACCACCAAAATCATTGCAATAACAAAAACGTTCTACTATGCTTGAAATGTTCTACTTCAGTTTGGTTCTACTTCCATTTTGTTCTACTTCAGGTTTGTACTGTTTCACTTTTGTTTTGATGTTCTATTCCTTGTTGTTAACCAAGCACTTTTGACACTGAAGTATTTGTTTTGTTTTGTTCAAGCCAAAGACATGAAGTGCTTGAAATAACAGCTGATGGTTTACAAGACATTTGTGCAGTGCTTGCGCAGCTCTCTAGTATGTACAAGTTGTGCTTTCTATATGATTTTAGACATAGTACCAAACATATTTAAGAGCTTTATAGACCATATAAAAAATGCATAAAAGGCGAGGTTGTTTCGATCTTCAAAGCGGTTGTAACCCTGGAACCTCGTCTGAAAAGGCTTAAAAGCATGTTATTTTAGCGGTTGACATAGATTTCTGGAGAAATCCCAATTTCCCAAAATCTTTGGAAATACATAATCGATAAATATTTCACTGTAAGTAAAATGACAATGAAAATTTTCCCAAGTAGCTTTTATACAAGTAAAAATAACATAGCAAAAGCCATAATGTGTCACCAACATAAGCAGGGCTTAGTACTTATCAGCTAATGCACACGAAACATAAGTATACACTTAGAGAAAACTAGACTTTCTAAGCTAATTACAACAATAGACTAACATTATCTAAAATCAATAATAAAATACAACAAATTAACAGACCCAACTTTTCAGCCTATTATTTATTTGTATATTTAATAGTAACTAATTTTGGTATACGCTCAATTAGGCATATAAACCAGTGGGCCGGCAACAGTCGGGTCAAGCGGACTATAATATACTCTGTACTCTCAACGACTTACTGCGCACTGATACAAAAAAAATTCTAAATTTAAAAATTGTCATTTTTGTTTTTAATTCTTAAAGCAAGATACAAAATTCTAGAAACCAAAATTCTTAAAATAAAAAAAAATAATCTTGAGATAAGCTTAAATTTAAAGTATCAAATTTTCAACAAGACCAAAAATACTGATGTTATGACAAAAAATTCTTTAAAAACGAATACAAACAATTTTATTCGGATTCGTTTTCGGGTGCTCCGGAAAACGAGTTTTTTGTTGTTAACAACTAAGCATATTTGCCTTTATATTTGCGATAAAAAATGTGCGGATTCGGAGCAAGTAGCAATTTTTGGCGTTGTTACATTTTTTGCGGTGTAACCTAATAAACCTATTAACTTTGAAGTACAGTGTATAAATACAACAAAGTAACTAATACAATGCACTTGCGGAAATGTTTAATTTTGTTAAGCATTTTACGCTTGCCAATAAATGAATTGAAAAAAAAAAAATAAAAAATACACAAATAATAATAACTAACTCAAGGCAAAGAGACGAGGAAAACTTTGGACCAACATTATGTGACGCATAGAAATAATAAATTTGTATTTTGTGGTTAATAAAATGTCAGAAATTGTATTAATGCGTATTGGACACGCAACAAACTTTTAGTTTGATTGAATAATATGATAAAGTGGTTTACATGTTAGATACTATGCTCTATGTATGATAGCAAAGAGAGCTCTTCATTGAGACCTTTAAGTGTTAAGAGTTTGGTAGGGGAGTGTTTGAAGGCGTCCAAATGGTAAATGTCTAAGTTATTAGACCTGCCAATAAGTTTGGAATTGCGTAAGAGTTTCTAAGAAATTTTGGGAAATATTGAAAAAATTTGCAGAAAATATCAGCACGTCTAAAAATAATATAGTGTAGCTATTTAGTATACAGAAATGTTCTACCTATATAAGTTAATTTTGGCTAATAGTTTTTTATGAGCCAGTTGCTTTTTTACGTATTAATATCGAAAATTTAGCCAGAGATATGAATAGATATGCGGTTTGTTTTGAACACGCACGTTGAACTAATAGTAGATATAAACTTTGATTATAATACAGCTGAACTTTTACTCAGTTACATAAAAAAACTTTATTTAGCTTTTTGACTTTTAATCTGTGGTAATACAATGACCACAAATTGCAAAATATTACGCTTTTCAAAAAGATCATCAGAGTAGTGTCTAAAATGGAGTAAACCACGTGAAAACCAATTTGGTACTTTTTACAATATACAATATATAACGAATTTTTTTCAAGTACTTTTTTTTTGTGATCTCATCACAAATTTAGAAGACGAATTTTCTATATATGCTTTATTTATGAGAGAGAACCGAATTCGCAAGTCCATTCCGACAAAAATTTATAAAATATCATTTTGGGGAAAGGCTTGTAGTAAGTTGGGACACCTGGTCGATTTTGATGTTCCAGCAATGAAAACATCAAAATTCCACCTGTCTTCGATGGCAAATACGCCGTAAACAATTTTTATGTGTTTGTGACAAAATATAAAAATTGTTTTTAAAGAAATCGGAAATTAAAAAATATTATTTTTGATTGCGCTCAAAAGTGATCAAATCAAAATGAAAAATCAAGCTAAATACATATGTTGGAACTTAAATTCAATGAACTTTCATAATCAAAAAAGCTTTTTGGACATACAGTGAATAGACAAATTTTTTTCAATGCATTCCAAAATGGCTTCAAAAATGTAAATTGTCACACCTTTTGGCTTGTAAGTTGTCCAACATCTATTTTCATTTTTTTACATTGCTACATAGCATAAATAACATTATTTACATGACTTTTTTATTCGAATTGTTTTTAGTGCATTTTTCTGTCATTTTCGGATATTTTTTTTTAATATTTTCCATTACAATTCATTTTTAGTATGGCGACCAAGAAAAACGGATCACAAAACACAATTTTGACTTCACTGGAAAGTAAAATTTTTCTTGTTTTTTTAAAATTCAATTTAATGCTCAGTTAAATTTAAAACCAATAAATTTTCATAAATTTTTATTTCAGTTTTCACAAATTATCAGCGATTTTTGCAGCTGTGACAACTTACAAGCCTTTTTTTTGGTGGTCCTTTTCAAGCTCTTTTGAAAATTGTCTGTCAAATGCTTATTTTCATAAATTTCAAATGATTTGCTTACTGTAGATTATAGCTCTTTCTTTTCTCTTTCCAACGGTATATTTACTTTGATGCCTATGTGTATTCAATGTCGAGATATAGCTAAAAAAGCTATGGTGTGTCAACTTACAAGTCTTTGCCCTATGTATGCACGTACTGCTAATGGCCCAAAGGTTTTTGCTTTTGGACACCGCAATTTTTAAAAGATAATCCATCAGGGTTGAGCGTAAAATTTCGAAAGATTTTCCTGGTTTTTATACTCTTTAAAACTTACGAAAGCCTAAAGCTTTCATGATCAGTATTGTAGTATCAATTGAAATATAGTTTAAATGTCTATATTGGATTATAACCTTAAAAAAAATACAAAAAAGCAATTTAATTTGTTTCCATAACAAACATTGTGCCTGTAAAAAAAAATTTTTTTTTATTTTTATTTTTTTTTTTTTTATTTTATTTTTTTTGTAATTTTTGTATTTATGTTTTTTTGTTTTTTTAGCGTTTGTAGTATTCATCGAAATTTCGTTGAGATGTTTTGGGTAAAAGTGAAAATGGTCGCAATATGATCAGCTGATGTAAATGATAACTGATAGTAAACGATTAAAATTTAAACAACAATATGATGATATGATATGAATTATTATCAACGTCTGCTCCTATTGCTTCAAAGCACATTTTTGCAGGCTGTCAATTAAAAAAATGTTTATATGGCTACGAGTAATTACTAATTTTATACTTTGTTAAGATTGTTGGATTACCTTAATGAGTCATAATAAATAATAAATAAGAAACGTTTCTCTAATAAATGTCTTAAAACAATTTGTCCGGCCGCGATATATTTTGTGGCGACAAAACAGAACAGCTGTTCATATTTTTCAATAAAAAATGGGGCCACACTGTTTAGCTGCGACAAGAAAAACAAGTTTGCGACCCAACTTTTGGCTGAGTGTTTTTTTACACAGTTTTGTTTTTGTTTGTCGCATTTTGGGTTGCTGCATACAGGTCTTAAACAAATATTCTACTTAATGACAGATTTCTGGCACACTATACAAACATTTCACCAAGAATTGTTTTTATTAAGATGTAGAATCTTTGTGATCTATAAAAATATGTTAGAAATTATATCACATCTTCGTTAGACAGAATTGTGTCTTTCTATGATTTCTGTGGATTTTCTGCTAAATTATGATATTTTTATAACCTACATAGTAGGTGGAATAGTAAAGTTTTTTCTATAAACTAGATGAATTTACTTACAGTGTTGAAACTTCAGACCAATGCGATCACTCAAACTCCTACCGTCCGTAGAAAGCATATTAAAACATGACATGAAAAAAAAAATTTGGATTATTGTGAACCAATTTAATCCAAATCATAGGGGATAAAGCTTTTTCAGAAGAAATTGAATATTATGCGAATTTGTTGTCCCTTTTAAATTAAGTACCTATATTTTGAGTTTTGGGCCTGTTGGAAAATGCCATAGATGAACAGGAAAATTTTAGTTAAATTACACTAGTTTACACGAAAAATGAAACTTCCTAAAAAAGTGATTTTTAGGTTAATTTGGGGTCGAAAAAGACGAAAATGGCAACCTTTTTTTTTTCTTAAGCACCGTTTTCGAGATATTTTCTAAAAACATGTTTTTGGGCAGTTTTTTCAGTTATTCGCCAATATCTCGAGAACAATCGACATGAAAGACGATTAGATCGAAAGGTATTGATGTGCTCTTTCCAGTGATATATAATATGTATAGACTAAGTAAAAATGATATAAGTTACAGGCAACCAATTTCGAAAAAAATTAATTTTTTACCATTTTTCAAAATTACACATTTTTGGTAACGAAAAAAAATTTTTAAATATTATATTAAGCTTTAAGTTGAAAGAGAATTCTTTTACGAACATTTCAAGTCTACATCAAAAATGCTAAAGGGTTTGTTTCGATTTTTCCAAGCCACCAAAATGGAGCTACTCCGTTTCGAAAAAGTCGATTTGGGGTGAATCCTGAAGCTCGATTTGGCGTGAATCCGAAATCACAAATTACGCGTTATTTAGCATTTTTTCATTTATGAGCCAAAAAATTATTTTGAACACAATTTCAAGCGTGAAAATATTTGGAATATTGACGAAACAGTACCGAGCTAAGTCCAAAAACTGTTGTCTGAAAGAGGCGAAAAGCCCTGATTTCCCTCTTTTTAAAAAACACATTTTTTCATGCCATTTCACTAGGCAACAATTATTTTTTGTCGACAATCATTCATTTCAACATTTTTTTTTAACAAAAATAAAAAAATGAAATGTTTGTGCTGAAATTTTATGGCGTTTTTTATCACCCCAAAAAAAATCGATAGTCACGAATTTGGCATTTTTTGCTCGGAGATCAATGTACCTGACAAAAAATCTACGTATCGATCTGAAATTTTTACACAATGAAGCTAATTCAATGCCCTGAACGACAAAACTTTCAATTTTGAAAAAAAAAAATTTTTGTCACTCCAAAAAATCTACGAAAAAATTCTTCCGAATTCACCCCACTTGCCTCTACTTCAAGCAGAGTTTTTCGGAACGTATCCAATTTAAGAAAATTATTACAATAAATACTAAAATTTTAAAACTATTTTCAATCAATTTCATAAAAGTCTGCTTATAGGTATTAGCGAGCTGCACAAAATGTTCTAAACGTCGCACAGTGGCACGGAAGCCGAAAAAACGTTGCAAAAATCATAATTTCTAAACCAATTGAGATATTTTTATGAGCTTCGAAATTTCAAAATTTACGAATACACGTCTGCATTAATATTCAAGTTTCATCTTTCGGCAGTATGTATATAAAATTGATACATATGTACATGACTAAACAACTGACCAAAGCGGAATCAAATCTAGACTAAACAAATCGGTGTATTATTAAGCCCCATATTCATTAATTTTATTTCTTCCAAAACCCCTCATTTCGGCAAACTTGAAATAGCGCACTTTAAACACTTGAATTTACTTTGCTCTCATACACATACATACTACATATGTATATCAGTTTCAAATCCATATAATTAAGTTATCACAAACCATTGAACAATCTTATGGATGATCTAATTTCGCACATAATGTATTTGCTTAAGCCAAACAAATGGAATTAAATTAAATAAAAACTCATTTCGATTTCATAATCAAGTTGTTTGACTCAGTTGTTAATGTCGGAACGAAAGTGGGTTAGCACTCAACACCCAGCGGGCGTTATGGAGACAGCATGGGGGAGATACAGATACTACATATAGACTCTATCCATAGTATATAGAGTGAAATAGCAAAAGAAAACAGCGCGGGTTGCCTTAAGCGTTGTTTTTGTTTTGTCTTTGGCATGTTTTTGTCATTACTTTTTTTACCTGATGGAATTGTAAACTGCAATAACAACAACCATGGGGCACGTTTCTATAGATATGTACATATCCATTGAATAGATGGCCTTATAACACCCCCAAGTTACTTCAGAAATGTGCAAATATTTGCCTCCATTAATTATGCCTATTGTATATTAGCTTATAAGTTGTTTAAGTATTTACTTTTGAATTTATTACTAAATATTTTTTGCACTCTTTTTTTTTATCGTTACAGGTAAATGATGAATGACTTGATGGTGAATGACATAAATACATAGATATATCACTTAATGCTCAAGGGCAGGTTTTGTAAGGCGTTACGAAATGGTTTTTAACACACTTGAGGTATTTGCGATTAAAATGTGAACATAATTTGATAAACAAAGTGTTGAGGATTAGGAAATGGGAGTCGAAATTTTTTAGCAGCAAATTAGAAAAATATATGTATTCTATGGTAGACAGGGACCTTCATTAGAAAAACTTAAACTTAAAACGTTAAAAAAATGGAGAATATTATTACTTTGTTTTTATGAACAAAATCTTTCAACCCAATAGCAATTAACCCATATGAATTAGGGTGGCCGCCGCTGGTATTGAGGATTTTTAAACCGTCGATATCAATACCATCACCCCCTAAAAAGTTTCGATTATATTTGGAACATGTTTTTGTCAAACTTACGTTTTGGTCGCAATTTATGCATTCATATGAACATTTTTAATGACCTTTGACCTATTTTAGGAACCATCAAATACATTCGGATTGCTTTTAAATTTTACAGGCGCTATATGCAGGTAAAAAGGAAACTTTTTAGGGAGTGGCGTTATTAAAATCGTGAGATGTTGCAAAAATGGCCACCCTAATGTACATGCTATAAGTGGGTTGAATAAAATATGAAAGCATCTGTCTAACGTCCAGACAATTCTGGCAAAAAGCTGAATGAAAATACCAACACATACATGTAGGTCAACATGGTTTTGTCAACTTGGCTCACATGAGGTTGCATACCAAATTTGATGACGTAATTGACAGTGAGCCAATCTGACTTTATTATAATGACAAAAAAAATAACTTCTAAACGAGTAAACGAGTATTTTTATGAAATATGTTGTATTTAAAAGGAAAATCTTGAGCTATGTTGTAGAAGTTGGATTTTGTTTCCTCAGAATATTTTTGATGCCAGGTTTCTGCTCTTTTAATACTCTTGCAAAATAAGTGCTCTTAGAGCACTTTTTACAAAATGTTGCGCCACTGTGCGATGTTACTCTCATATGTGAATTGATAAATAAGTCATAATCGTCTAGAAACTTTTGGCGCAACGTTGAATAAAAGGACCATACATCAACATAGTTTTACCAAATAGGCTCACATGGCGTGACATTTCACACTTGCTGACTCAAGTTGATTTCGTTTGAATTTTAAATTACTTTTTTAATTGAAATAGTGGAACCCAAAAAACTCAATGTAGTTTGATAAAATAAATTTTGGTAAGGATGTTTAATTTGAATTGAAAGATTTTCGAAATTTAACATTTTTTTTTTTTTAGAAAAACATTTGATTTGTAGATTTCATCTGCCAGTTTTGGGCTTTATTTTAGTTTTTTAATTTTATATAGCAAAGATAAATTAAATATTGTCCTGACTTTTCGTTACGAAGTCCAATTCTAGGACGAAAGATTTAATATCATGGCCGAAAACCAAGAAATTCAGTAGGGTATAAAATATCAACATTGATATTTGATATCCCTAGCTGCTATAGTTTCTCATATCCCAGCGTTCTTATAGACATGCCATGAAGTATATAAATAATCTTCTGTTAATCTCTAATTTAAATACTTGTAGTTTAAAATTTGAATTGATTTTATCTTAGCTTTCGATCGTTATACATTTTTGCAACAGTTTTCCCACAAAAAACTAAACTACGCTCATGTACGACGGAGGTCTCCTCCATAGTTAATGGTAAGCCAGCTTGGCTTGATATGCATATGTTAGCCAGTCTCTCTAGCCTGTTAACGCTTAATTAAGGCTTTGCTACCTTTAGCTGTTTTTTTTTTTGTTGCTACAATAGCTAGTTAAAAATCACTTAACAATCTCACAGCTGCCCGACCAGCTGCTCTATAATTTAATCACAGTAAAAAAAAATCTCACATATATCTTAAAGCTGTCCGAAAGAATTCGCCCACAATTGGACAATTGCGCTCTCCATAAGGAAGGTGGCCTATTTCCAACAAAAAAAAAAAAAAACTGATAAAAATCCCATGGATACCTTTGCAAAGCTGTCTGGAAACTCGCCCACCTTTTCAATTCATTTAATTACAACCCACCTGGCCGATCGGCGGCTGGCGCTGTCTGGTGTTTGGTCTACACTGCTCATGTGTGCGTGTCACTTTGGGCCAGAACAAGCATTCTATACTGCTATATGGATGTGTATGTAGCCACCCCCATGGCAAGTCGTTTAACATTTGGCGCTCTACATTTCGAGCCTACATGCAGCATTGCATAGCCGGCACTCATAGAGTAAAAGGGTATATTACAGAGCGCTTCCGAATGGGTGTAACAGGAAAACGAAGGTATTTCCGGTTCTATAAGCATGATCAGCATGAGTAGACGAGTCGATATTGATATGACTGTCTGAGTCTATATGAACGCTAACATCTAGGATACCAGAAGAGATTGGACAACTAACTCTATGAACAGATGTGCATAGACCCGGGACGGATTGTTGAGCTAATTCCACTCGAAAGTTTTTATTATTTGTACGCCTTATGTTAAATCTTTTTTGTCCTGAGAAGCTAGCTTTAAAATTTTGCCTTGTGCTCTTAACCGAGATAAGGAATTTCTGCTCCTAGAGCGGAGTCAAAATATTCAACACCTTTTTAAGAACTGTACCGCGGTACTTTATCGCAAAAATGTATCACTCTCAGGACATTTATCAGAATCAGAATGTAAGATAAGGATCAAGTTAAACACATGGTTTTAGGAGTCGGGAATATGTGATTGAATTCATGAGCCTTATGAAAATTAACAATATCGGATAAAGATTCTAGAAGTAAAACCTAGCGGCAATACCTTGAGAGTAATGGAATCCTTTACACAACAATTTTTTTGGCTTTCAGGATATTTTAATGCATTTATCTTAGGAAAACTATATGGATAAAGCCTCTAGAAGTTATACCCATTGGTGGGTACTCTCAAGAGAGTGTTTCGGCTTTTCAAGCATCCAAAACCTATATCATAAAAAAATATCGAGTAATTTTATAAAAAAAAGCTAACTTTGTATATCTTGTGCGCCCAATAAACATATCCCTGTCGACCTTTTGGAGATGCAAAATCTATAAACAAGCAGTTGGTTTGCCTTGTCTACTTACATTACTCTCGACATGTGGATTGAGATTTGCCTTAGTTTCCAAGTTTGTTATTTTTTTGGACCGAATTTTCTTTCGATTTATTTGGACAGATTTATGTGATTCTTAAAAGTTTATTTCATCAGAAATTGCATTCAAATTCGATCAGAATTTAACGAAGTTATATTTTGGGAGAATTCAGAATACTTTAATGAAAATGAATCGAAAATTGTTTCAAATTGCCAAATGCAAAGGTCAAGCCTGTTTTAGATAGCCTTTGGGAACTATACGAGCTAATATCAAACCATAGTAAAATCGGTAACAATTTATGGAAGTTATGGGTAAAGGTCTATATGCAGAATGCAAAAAAATTTCGCACGGAATGACAAAACCATATAAAAAAAAAATCCCAAATAGGATATTCCAAATAGGATTTTTTTTTTTTATATGGTTTTGTCCAATAGGATATTCCAAATAGGATTTTTTTATATGGTTTTGTCATTCCGTTCGAAATTTTTTTGCATTCTGCGTAGACCCCTTAGCAATAAAAATGGTTCCTGTCAAAAAAAACGTCTAGTTTCCAATTCAAAACTTCCTGCTAGACTTTTTAAAATTAGGCGCAATGACTTAATTTTCATATTTACTCTTTGCAGGAACTTAATTTTTTCCGCATAAAGTCTACAGGGTATCCCTGCACCGGTCACACTCTACTAAACGTATTTTTTTTTTTAAACATTTTTAAGAGACATTTTGCATATGCGCGCTGCCAAATTAGCAATGAAATGTTTCGGCGGGGGGCTTTTAGCCATGTTGGGGGTATGTGGGCGCACCTTCTTATGCTGCACTTAGAAAATTACATAGTTGTGGTTGGGCTTTTTGTTGTTGTTGTTGTTGTTGGTAAGTTATGTTGTATGTTTACCCCCAAAACACTTGCCATAATTCACGTTCCAACCATTATGTACTCCCACAGCTCGTAGACAGCGGCGACAGGCCGGCTTCATACATAAATATTCGAACCATAAAACACGTCGCATAGTTTTTTGAGAACTATAGAGCTATACTAGGCGTGGTGGAGGAGGAGGAGGTGTAGGCGAAGGCGAAGGCGGTGGCTTGAGGGGCATCGCGTGCTCCGCATGCCGCACCCATTGCATTGTATTTGTTGTCTTTATTGTCCATTGGCTTCCGTCCATGTCGCCGCGCCACGTGCTTGTCCATAGGGCATAGTAGTTGTCGTTGTACAATAGTTAGTTGGCGACTGGGTGGGTTTCTAGTATGTGGCTTGTCCGGGCTTTCATGTCTGACTGCAGTCGGAAATGGCATTTGACTGTTTGACTGCGTTTTATGCGCTGCTTTGGCTCTGCATTTTTAACATTTCGTTTTGGTTAGACGTATAGTACGTGTTTTTACATTTTATACACTGTATAGTAAATGGCTAAAAGAGGGTGTATTAGGTTGGTGCAAAAAGATTTGGCTTGTAACATCAAGAAGTGCCCACAAGTTGTGTTCCGGAATTATCTAAACGACAAGAGAAATCGATTTGGTCTGTTTGTGTATCTGAAGCATCATTTTCGCGAATGGCTAGGGTCAGGTACGGATCAACGAATTTCGGGTGGGCCCCAAATTTCACTTATACGTCTTTATACATAGTCTTTAAAGAAGAACCCATAGGTTATGTTTCAAATTGATCAAAACTACAATAGAAATCGATTAAGAAAGTCTTTCTGTCCGTGGCGACTTTTTTGCAAAGACAATTGCAACTAGAATCAGGTGCGGATAAAATAAAAAATTTTGATTGGATTCCTCTTCTTTATAGAAAGTAGGACAAGTCGGTGTGTCTTCTTTTTTAGGTGGAGCTTCCAGTAGCTCACCCTAGATCCGCCCCTGGCAAAGAGCATAAAATATTTTCAGAAGCAGCGAGAGAAAACTAGGGCGTGTTAGATTACACTAGTCGACAAATTTAACACTTTTTAATTCTCCAGCGATGAGACTTCTATTTTATGTTAGGGCAATGTTTCAGCAATCAAAAACCGATTTTTGTTTTATCATTCCATAGCTTGTTTTTTTTGTATGGCTATTTTTGTGAAAAAGGTCATTTTCCAAAATACGCTTCCACATATGAGGTTAATAAAACTGTACAAATTCGAATTTTTTCATTATTTTGATTTTTCTCAGACTACCATTCCGAAATGCGCCCAATCACAAAAATTGGTAACATTAAGAAAAATCTGCAGCCTAAAGTGTGTGCCCAAAACCCCGAAAAGCACAACATTTTGGTGACTTTTGGTACAAATATCGCTACTTCTTTCAGCAAAAGTCTTAGACACTTGAAAAGTTGGCTATTTTATGTTATTGGTCATGATATGTAGATGCGATTTCTGTATAGTTTCGTCTTTTTACGATACAAAATCCTTTTCTAAAGGAATTTATTTTTGTGTCTTTCAACGGCATTTGAGCTTTGAAAAGTGGTTCACTCTTCTATATTTCAATTTGTTATAGAAAGTTGGAGTCAGTACCTTTCAAATAAGCATCTTTTCATGAAATTCGAACTTTCCAGGCTCCCCAAATCAGGCAAACTGAAGGTTAAGAAAGGTATTATTCATAGATCCTCTAATTCGTAAAGCAATGAAAAGTAACTAATTTTGAATAATATTATCACCTGATCAACTCCATGCGTGGAATTCCTTTAAAGAAGTTGTAGAAAATTTTTTAGAAACACAAAAAAAGACACGATACATATTTGGGTTTCAGACTTATGTGGTCTCAAATATAAAATTTTGTACTCTATAGAGCGACGACTACTGAGTCTCCTGCAAAACATTTTTACCCATACCTTTTCACATGGGAAGTTCGAACTGCGGTTTAACGATCATTTACAACTTATTTTCTAAACCACATTGAAATCGTTAAAATCTATCGAATTTCCGATGTTTTGGTTATACATGAGCTTACAGAGTATTTAAAAGTCTGGCTGTCTGTCTGTAACTTGATAACAATTCGTTTTTGTTAGACGTACGTGTTTTGTTGAATTTTTTTTTGTTTTTTTTATTATTTGTTTTTGTTTAAGCTGCAACCCAAAAACAATTCGTTTATTTTAAAGTCCGTCCAGTAATTTATTTAGTAAACTTATTTACTTACTTTTTTTGGCCAACTTTGGTTTAAGTCAAGCGCGCTCTTCTTGGCAAATTATTTACTTGTCAATTTCGACTTCTTAAATTTTTTTATTGTTTACAAGCAAACAGTTTTTTTTTTTTTTTTTGTCTACGGGTTAAGTACATAAAATTTATTGTTTTATGGTAATGGCGCTTGTATGTAATTGGCTTACTATTGTTTATGGCACTATGGAAGGTTTTTCGATATTTGACTTTGAATGTAGCAAAATAAATGAAAAGATATAAGGCAAACAGGTTAGTGGCTTAGTTATCAAGAATTATTTTATTTGTTAAAGCTAATTAAGGTAAAGTAATGGGTTCAAGTTTAATTGTTTTATAAAAAGTTTAAATAGAGCTAAAGTTATAAAGAAGCTATGGTTATGCAAACTGTGCTCATATTGTTATCGGAAACTTTTAAAGTGGTTTTGTTTTTTAAGATGGATTAAAAAAAAAAAAGTTGTACGCACTAGGGTGGCCTCCCCTGGTATACCGAATTTTCATTGATGCGCTCAGCAGCTGAAAAGTTTTATTTTTACTTGCTTATAGGAGCTGTAAAATTTAAAGACGAACTGAATAAGTTTCAGTCAGGTACTCTTTTTTTTCAAGATTGACCAATTATGAGTGGCTACTACATCGGCTGCATATTTATTTTGAGATATGTAATACGTTTAGATATAAGAAAACTTAGTCAACTCCAATTAGATTGATAAGAATTTTGTTTACAAGAGTTGGCCTATTTGTGTGCCCTCCAAAGTTAAAAATACGCAGTTCAAAATGAATTTTTTTATTCCCAGAACTAATAAATATCGTGACATGTTAATGGTGATAGTTTTATTTTTAAACAATTTAAACATTTTTTCAAGTTTACCTTAACATCACGTCGGCTCTTGTGTGATTGGTTCATAAAACTTGTATGATTATTTTGATACAGATTACTAAATAAAGTTTATTTTAATGTCACATTTTTAGCAAGAAAATATAGACTTTCTAAATAGTCTGCTTAGTTCAATACACTTTCACAATAAATGGCCACCTCAGCTAGCCTGATAGATAGGTCTTAATTCGAAAAATTCTTTTTTTCATGACTCTTCGGACATCGCTCGGCTCTTAACAATGGCTTTAACGATACAATACTCCACTTGACAAATTGCTGGCTAAATGCTATAAACCTGACTAGGAATGTATAAATGCTCATCTCAGATGAGATCTTTAGGAATTAACACACATCGCACCTTATCCAGAACCAAAAAAAAAGTTGACGTACGTTAAAGTCGGGCGCGGACGACTTTGGGATACCCTCTACCACTACGTTGCAATCAAATCCGATATATTGCTTACGAACTCCAAAAGATATTTTTTTTTGCCATATTTTGTTACAGCACTTTTAAAAACATACAAAAAAAAAATAAAATCGAATATTGCAACAAAAACCCATTTTTTAGACCGATTGGTTCTATATGATATAGTCCACCGATTTGGATCAAATTTTGTACAGTGCTGGGAAACTCTAAAAGACTTTCGAATGCCAAATTCGCTTTTAATATCTTTATAAACATCCGAGTTATGCCCTTAAACACTTTTTTCTTATCGATCGGTCCTACGGGAGCAAAATGATAAATGATGTTTACGATATCTTCACAAACAGAACAAAGTTTTCACCAAACATGGATTTTTTGATCGGTCCTACGGGAGCTATATGATATAGTCAACCGATTTTGATAAAATTTAGTACAGTGCTGGGGATCTCTAAAATACTTCCGAGTCACGAAATCTTCATAAACAAACGAATTATCCATCTCAAAACTTTTGATTTTTTTCGATGTCCACTGAAACACCTCTAAGGGACCTATATAATGTAACCCCGATATCAAAAAAATTAAATAAACTTGTCTTCTATGGAATAATAAGGAATCTAATCTAAAAGTTTGGTTGCTCTAGCTCTTGCCATCTTTGAGATCTAGGCGTACATACGGACGGACAGACAGACAGACAGACAGACGTACATCGGTATATCGACTTCTCTAGTCACCCTGATCATACTTTAGCTAACTTTGGGGGTCGCCGACGACTCCTTCTATATGTTACAAACCTTTTTGGCTTGCACAAACTTAATATACCCTTTGTAGGGTATAAAAAGCTGTTATCATTCGTCATTGAAAGTCATCATATCAGTCCTCTCCTCTTAAGATGTGATGTCCTAAGAATCCGTATTTTTCACAGAAAAAATGGTTACAAATGAATCATTGCCCATCGCTTGCTACAACTTTTTTCCATCTTTCTGGCAAAGCTCGAAAACCTTTACGGTAAAAGTTTTCATCTTTTAAGGCTGGCTATCCTATCCTATCAGTCCATTTTGGGATGACTTCATATGAGTGGAACAGCTGATCAGCCAAAACATGTACCATCAAACAGAACAAGTCATACCTGGGCAAAATAACTGTACCATAACGATTTGTTTAGCGTAAGTCTAATTTTGGTTCATGATGCTTTGTATATCTTAAAATTAACCAAGATTTATTGCTACCGCCATCTATTGACAAGCAGCGGAAACTTTGTTGCGCAACTAATAAGAAAACATTTTAATAAATTCATAGATGGCTAAAGGCCTATACGCAGTACGATATTGGGATAGACCCCTTAAAGAAATTGTCGTTGATTCTTCGATTTATATTTTCAAAGATAATCGCAGTAAGTTCTGTCAACATAAATAAGTTTATAAAATAAATAAATATACCTCATGGAAATGTCTATATAGCGAAAATATGGCCAAGTGGGTATAACTAAAATTCTAACATTTGCGTTTGTTTGTTTGTTGGCTTTGTTTTTTTTGCTAAGCGACAACGACAACTGTCTGCTGTACAAATATTGCAGCTGACAAATGTGTACTTAGGAAAAAAACTATATAACTTTATATAAAGTATATATATAGTAGATATGTACATGCTTTTGTCGGCATATGTGCAATGACTGACTGGCGGCAACTTTTTCAAGCGTGAGAAGCGGCACACGTAGCAAAAAAAAATGGAATACAATATATGTAGCTGCATGCATATACCTAAAAGTAAATATGTAACTATATGCGATAGACTATATATACTCATACTTATGCTGAGTATTAGTTACATAGTGCTAGCTACTGCCAGACATAAAGGTGTCAACATTTTATGATTTACAGCGCATTTTTAGTGCTTCGTTGGATCCTAGACAATCCTTAGTTTGACTAATGCTAACTCAATTTGACAGACATGAAGAGGAGCCCCCAAGGAGCAGTGTGAGTCTTCAGAATATTTAGTATCTGTGCATAGCTATATGTCGTCCATATTGGTTTTTGTGGTTTGTTTGCTAGCCTGTCAGACGCTACTTCTAACAATGACTGACAACGCCCTCTGTCGCCCAGAAGTTTGACTTAGTTTTACGTAGTATAAATCGCATTCGTCAACTGATGTCTGTCGTCAGTCTACTCTCTTCCGTCCTCTCTCTCTCTCTCTCTCTCGTGAGCATTTGTACACGTTTGTTCGCAGTGCAAACAAAACTTCCTGTAGTCGTCCCGTTGAAATGCAGTTAAACAAAGACAGCAGGAGCTTGGAACTACCTGGCCCCGAACTTGTTCTTTATGTCAAGGTTTTTGGCCTTACGGTTAGTTGCTGTTTTCCTTTGTTGGCCACAAAAGCCAGCAGCAACAATAAGCGGCTCAAGACAGACACAGCACTCAGTCTCCAGGTGTTTCCACTTAATGACTCACTTTTGCTAAAATTTATTCTTTATATTATATTATATTTTTTTGCATTAATTCTCTGACATTATTATTTTATGCTGGTTTTTAAAAGCAGTCTTCAGTTTCCTGTCAACTTGGCGGGCTTTTAATGTTTGACAAATGATGATAGAAAGAAATAACCCGCATCATAATAGTACCAAATTTTTTTTTGTGGTTTTTTTTAGCGTCTTTATTCAAATTGAATTGGCGTGATCTATGTTTTCTCTTATTTAAATTTTTATTTTTGTAGTACAACGTTTAGTCTGTGCAGAGGCACAAAAACTGGGTTAATAAAAATATTCTCGCGTTTTTAAGCCACATTTTGTAATAAGCTGACGGACAATTTGGGGTCTGAGGTTTACGACAATTTCTCAATTGTGTTAAAGTTTGTGTGACATTTAATTAGAGGGAAAGCGTGTCGAGTTCTAAGCAATGTCAACATATGTTCCGGAGTAGGTATATGGTATGCATAATGATAGTATATGGTTTTAATAATAAGCTTTGCAAATTCGTCCATATGGAAATTTTCGCCATTGAAATATGTGAAATGTGAGTTGAACGTTTTTTTTTTACATGCTTAATTTTGGTATTTTAAGTAATTTTCGGGACATTTTCTAAAATGTTAGTTTAAAACTGGCAAGACGCTGCTACTCGTAAGAGTTTTAGTCCTTAGAGTTCACATATGATTTCGTTGCGACTTTTCAAGCTAATAGATTTAAGTGCAGAGAGTGGAAATCATTTTCGTGGAATCTTGGGTGCTATTTCCAAACAGTGGGCAGAACTTTTGTTTTGAAAAAGTGGAAATCTTGTTTGTGGAATCGGAAATAATTTTCAAAAGAGTGGGAGGAATGTTTATTTTGAAGTTCACAAGTAACATCGAGCTCGATTTGTATGGAACTACTATGATAGCCAAACTGCTATCAGGTCATTATCATCATGGAGCATCTCCTCCAGGATGGTTAAAGAATGTCATAATTACCTCCAACTCGTGTCCTCCCGGAGTAGAGTCGTGCTATGTTGGGTACCTGGACACTCAGGAGTGGGTGGTACAACGATCGCTAACGATGTAGCACGACAGGATGCCTCCACCCTGACTACATCTCCTGCGCCTTTCTGTGGTATTGGTTGGTCCACAACTAAGACCATGGTAAACAAATGGGCTGCAGGAGAACAAAGGAGATACTGGCTCTCCCTACCGGGGCTGCGACAACCAAAGCGCTTGTCAAAGCTCTGGATATGATCAAGACAAAAGGTGTGGGCAGAGCGGACTTAAAACTCCTGGTAGCATACCTATCTGGCCACCACACTGTTAGATACCATCTACAGAAAATGGGCCTATCGGATTCTGCAGAATGTCGACTCTGTCTCGAGGACGATGAAACCACCAGACATATTCTATGTGACTGCCCAGCGCTGGTGTGGGACAGAGTCTGTCACATGGGAATGGAACGGATTAGTCCCTTCCATCTTAGGTCAATACCAGCAAAAGACCTACTGCTATTCATGCGGAAAGTCTTTTGCAGTGACTTATGGGTACGGTACAATAGATCTTCTGCTCGCAGTGCTCCACCTATTTATGAGAAACCCATGCAAGGAAAAAAAAAGGACCTACTAGATAAACTTACGATAAGAAAATTATACCATATAACTCCTACAGCTTCCAATCTAGTTATATGCAAGCTTACTAGGTGACTACCGACGATACCTAATTGAACGTACCCATAATACGTGAACAAATTTTTAAAATTTTGTGCCCCCCTCTCGTTTACCATCCGTAGTAGCGCCTGTAGCCAAGCGTGGTGTTTTGTAGACCCCCTGAACGGGTCAAGTAGTATGCGTACGTTGCCTAAGCGCAATCCCCTGTTTATTCTAAATTTGCGGGTCCCTTTAGATTTCTTCGTGCACGTCGTGAAGCCACCCACCCACCACTCTCATGATTAGGATTATCCCGAAGATTATTAAAAGCAAAATATATCTTAAAAACAATTTTTTTTTGCAATAAAAGATTATTTTAATTATGAAAAAGGCTATTTAAAATAAATTGTCGTAGAACGTGTGTTCAAAATTATTTAAATTGAAAATTGTTTGTTGTCGTAAAAATATTTACCCATAAAAGGATTTTTGCATTAAGAAAACGGATATTTAAATAAATTAAGTTGTAAAATGGGAATTTACTAATAACAAATTATTTGCAATAAGAAATCGTATATTTAAATTGAATTGGTGAAAGATTATTTGGATTAAGAAAACGTTTATTTAAATGAAATTGGGGTAGAATTATTATTTGCATATAAACGATTTTTTGCATATAAACAATTATTTGCAGAAAAAAACGGTTATGTATATAAAATGTACATAAAATTAATTTTTGGTATTAAAAAACTGGTTATTTAACTTATATAGGCATAAAACGAATATTTTTATGTAACAAATTATTGGCATTTAGTAGCCGGTTACTTGAATTAATTTGACTTAAAAATTGGTATGTGTATTTAACTACGCATTAAGAAACCGATTATTGTCGTAAAACGGGTATTCAAAATTATTTAAATTAAAAATTGTGTAGATTTATTAGTCGTAAAACGAGTATTTATTTACACATAATGAATGATGATGCATTAAGAAAACGAATATTTAAATTAACTTGTAATAACAAATTATTTGAATTAAGAAATCGTATATTTAAATTAAATGGGTGAAAAGCGAGTATTTGCAAAAAAAAAATATTATCTGGATTAGGGAAAAACTTATTTAATTATTATTTGCATATAACAGATTTTTTGCATACAAACCATTAATTGCAGCAGAAAACGGTTATTTACATAAAATTAAATTTTTTCATTAAAAAACCAGTTAATTAAATTATTTAGGCATAAAACGAATATTTGCATATAAAAGATTATTGGCATTTAGTAGCCGTCTACTTGGATCATTTTGACGTAAAATGGATATGTGCATTTAAAAGATTATGCGCACTAAGAAACCGATTATTTTAATTAAATTGGCGTAAACAGAAAGTTGTAGAAATATATATTTATACCGCTTCCGAGTTCTACCAACTTAACTGAAAGGAAAGATAAATATGATTATATCAAAAGAGATGCCAATGTTAGCTTAAATTATAAAAATAATTCGCCAGATTGACACTGACTACCCCCTTACAATAAAATATGACCTAAATGTCTACTAAAATGAATTGTAGACCGCAAATTTCATAATTTCATGGTAATCAATTGCAATTTTTTTTTCAATTATAAATTATTCTGGTTAGCTACATTTTTAAAATGTTGCCTAAAAACCACAATTGCTCAAAATTCACGAACTCATAAAAGTTTTGAATTGTTTTTCGCCTTGGAGGTTAAACTGTTTTTAATGCACTTTGGTTTCAATAACAAGTCCAAATTTTTTCGTGCTCATATTTAACCCAAAAATGTTTCAACTAATGCTTTCGTTTAAAGCGCTAACAGTAAATATATATGCCACCTCGACCCCAAATCCATGAAATGCAAACGTTAATGACCTTCAAATAAAGATATGAGTTACCAAGAGCACGTTGCGCATACTATACGGTTCACAGCCCAACTAAATCACTTAAACTTGACTTTTTTGTGATCCATTTCCGAAGTTGTTGAAAAAAAAAAAAAAAACACCTCAAAGGTTACTTGACAATTGAACTGATATAAACTTTTAATTGATAGTTTTGTTATGGTTTGCGTGAGCATTTTAATGCTAAATACTTGCTTTGCTTTATGTGCACCCACACGTGCACACTTTTATGTATATATAATGCTCACACAATCTTGAGACCCCTAGACGACAGTCAACCATCCATCAAGTTGAAAAGATTAAAAGCATTGGTGGCCATTGTCTGACTGAGTTGGATGTTGACTCTGGCAAGGCTGAACTCTTGACAATAAAGTGCTGAGCTGCAACTTCATCTTAAAGTTGAGTCACCCATATACCGAAGCTGGAAATGTATCTTAAAACGAAAGAAAAGCCAAATTGAGTATGCTAAAATTTACATACTCTGTCAGACCAAGCGATAACAAAACTATGTAAAGCTGTGATTTTATGGAAATGTGTTGGTTCTTATGTACTTTTGGGGGTTTGATTTTTTTGAATATTTCAAAGACTGATTTTTTTCTTATTATCATAGATTGTTTGTATCTTTTGTAGCTGTCTAATTTAAATCAATTTTAATTCTATTATTATAAAGTTAATAGTTAAAGCTAAATTTTATGAAAATATTTTTAAAGTCTTAGGCGAATCAACGCCCAATCCAGAAGATTTTCGGAGATTTGCTGTTTTTTTAATTTTTGCCATTTGCAGTTTACATCTAAAACTTATCTTTCAAATATCTAGCTAAAGATTTTAAAATAATGCACAAAACGTGTTACCTTACGTCGATTAGGCTACATGCTATAAATTTTGTTATTTAGTTGAATCCTGTGAAAATTTTTAAAAGCAAAATCAATTTTTTTTTTAGAAATGGTGAAAAAAAAACGAATTATTTGCTTAAAAAGTATGTCCATAAAAAAAGATTTACATAGACAACTGAACTTGTTTTAAAAAAGACTAATCCAAAAATTAAAAAAAAAAAAAAAAAAGATGGCGTACGTTAAAGTCGGGCGCGGTCGACTTTGGGATACCCTGAACCACTGCTTGCAATAAAATCCAGTAAATTGCTTAAGAACACCAAAGCAAACCATTCGATTGCCAAATTAGATTACGATACCTTTATAAACAACCAAAAACAGACGAATTTTGTACAAAAAACGATTTTTTGACCGATTGGTCCTATGGTAGCTATATGATATAGTCAACCGATTTTGATCAAATTTGGTACAGTGTTGAAGATCTCTAAAAAACGATTGAGTGCCAAATTTGGTTACAATATCTTCACAAACAAACGAAACACAGCGAATTTTGTAGAAAAAAGGTTTTTTTGACCGATTGGTCCTATGGGAGCTATATGATATAGTCAACCGATTTTAATAAAATTTGGTACACAGCTTGGGAACTCTAAAAAACGATTGAGTGCCAAATTAGGTTACGATATCTTCATAAACAAACGAACTATCCATCTAAAACTTTTGTTTTTTTTCGAGGTCCTCTGAGACACCCCTATGGGAGCTATATAATATAACCCCGATATAAAAAAAATAAAATAAACTTGTCTCCCCTGACATAATAGCGCATCTAATCTGAAAATTTGGTTGCTCTAGGTCTTACCATCTCTGAGATCTAGGCGTTCATACAGACAGACGGACAGACGGACATGGGTATATCGACTTCTCTAGTCACCCTGATCATACTTTAGATAACTTTGGGGGGTCTCCGACGTCTCCTTCTGTATGTTACATACATTTTCGGCTTGCACAAACTTAATATACCCTTTGTACCATACGGTACAGGGTATAAAAAATACATCTCTTAAGGGGTTATATACAAAGTTGGGGCGAAAAAGTGATTTAAGTTCGTGATTTTTTTAAAGGGTTTAATGCAAATTTTATTGGAAAAGCAATACACTATGTTCTAGTAGCACTATCAAAGAAATAAAAAAAATGAAAATTGTCGGAATTATGGCACATGCCCTGCAGCGCTTTTTTTGCATAGGCTTGCGGTGAACGTTCTCCAAGGCGAACCGCTCAACTGAAATCAAAAAAGTACAAAAATTATTTCAGAAAATACATTCTGGTTGCAAAAAATTTAAAATTTTTGGATGAAAAATGAATTTTTCAAGTACAAGAGATTGTAAATACGAATATTTTTAAAAAAAAATTTTGAAAATCGGTTGAAAAGTTTTTCAAAAATGACGTTCAACGCAACAGTACTTTTGAAAAAAACGCATTCCGAGATACTCGCGTTTAAAGTTTTGTGTCAACTATGCCTATGGATGGGACCAGCGCGCTGCAAACGGCTGTAATTTGAAAACCAGTGATCCGATCTGGATGAAATTTTGCGCCGATATGTATTTTCGAAAGTACATGCTTTCAGAATATGGAAAAAAAATTATTTTTTTGATTTTTCGAGCCCCAACTTTGTATATAACCCCTTAAAAGCGATTATTCGGCCGTGCTGCGGAAAACGAAAAAACAAAAGGGACAATTTTACTCGGATTCGTTTTCGCATGCTCCAAATTGCGAATTTCCCTTGCTCATTGTTAGCACAGCTTTACTCCTTTCGAGGGAAATTATCCACGGCTATGCTTTTCCTATTAATAGGGACATTCTTTTTATGCAAGGCAAGGACCATATAAAAATTCGGTTTGAGTTGTACATACTATATTTTGGGTGGTTTCATAAAAAAAATAATTCAAAATATTTTTCAATAACTACTTCACTTGAAATTGGCTTAAATAGTATCTAAGAATATTAAAAAAATTATTTCTGTACACTTTTCAACCTATTTTGCCAATTCGTTTTAATTCCTCTTGCAACAAAACATTCGCTTTCAAACCACCTACAAAATTCGTTTTGGTAAAATTGGGAGCAGAAAACTTTCGTTTTCCGAAGCATAGCCAATTATATTTTTGAAAAAAATTATTATACTTAAAGTTTAATTTGCGTAACTTTTAATAAAAATATAGATGATGGTTGCATTTGCAAGAGAAAGGAAAGTCAATACCTTGAAATAGGTTTAAAAGCCAGTACGCAGCAAACCAAACAGCTTTAAAAAAAATATTATCTATTTCTTAACGAAAAAAATGTACAACAAAAACAGCGAAACAAAAATTTAATAATAGCCAGTGTTGCAAAAATAGTCTAAACGAAATTGAAAAATGTGCTAAGGCTTAGAAAACTGCAACATATGCCCACTATGTATTTAGGTCAAAATTTTGAATAATTTTATGTCTCGATTGGAAGAGGACAAAGTTCGCTTCATGCTGCATCAGATGAACCCCCTGCTAAGTTCATACACTATCTTTAAGATACATTGACATGCGTATGCGTCATCTGTTCTCTCATGCAACTTACTATGAAGTAATTTAGCAGCGTCAACAACAACAACAAGTTAATGAGCCACTTGGGGGCATTGAATTCCACCGCAACAAAGGCGAAATGTGTTGAAATTGATTGAAATCTATTGAATTGTATTGAAACGAGTAGAACCTCAAAACAAGCAACACAACAACAACAAATTGGCTGCCTTTTGTATAACAAAATCTGATAAAGTGGCATGCAAATTTTTAAAAGGCCGCACAATATTCACGTAGGTGTTGATAATTACTTGCCAGTTTTGGACATTTCCGTTGTTAATAGAAAAAAAAAAAAAAAAAATGCAACCAACTAAGGAACAAAACTATGGCTAAAAACAGTAAATAGTTGTCAAGTGTCTGGAAATTGCAATCTCCTCCAAGTTGCTCCAAACTGAGATTGCTACTGAACATGGCAACACGGGTTTACGCTCTGTTGATGATGTTGGTTGTATCTTTGGTTGGCTGCTTGGTTGCTCGTTGATGTTGGCATGTAAATTTTGTTGTTGCTCTGGGGGACGGGTTGGAGTGTGTTGGGTGGCACTTGGCAGTCGTCCCAAGTTGTTCTTGCGTTAGAGATATTCTAATTTTATTACAAGCCGCTGGCCAACCCGCGCATAACTATTATTATTTTTTTTTGCACAGTGTTTATGTAAGTGTATCTAACCGGTTGGTTGTATCTGTGTGTGCATGTGTGTGTGTGTTTGTGTTTGTGTGAAGGTTATTTGATATGCCCAAGGCATACCAAAGCGCAACAACAACAAAAACAACATTAGCAACAACAACATAGAGCTAGTTGACAGCCGTTGGCGGCTTGCTTGCCATTGACGTGCAACTGACAAAATGTATCTACCAGATACTTTGATGTGTGCATATGTGTAAAAGCCAAACCAGAAGCGCTTTGTATGCTCTGCTTTTTGTGTTAGCACAGCGAATATTAATTACATTTAAAACTAGACAAATTTTGCAATGGCTTTGATATAAAAATTTCCTAATAGAAGCTGAACCTGAAATTACACTGCCTCAAATAAGTTTACGTTCAGTTGTAAAAACTAGTGCAACACAAAAGTTTTCTGTCAGATTTTTTTTTTTAACTTAGTGAAATCGGCAGAAATTATTCATTTAATATGCGTAGGTAAATGTAAACTTAGATACTTTTTTTGACATCTCTTGTCTTGTTCCTAAAAGTTCACCCACCGGGCTAGAGACGCAGATTGGTGCATATCTATTTGTTTCCTCTATCTATTTTTCAATACTTAAAATAATTTTTTTGTTTTAATTTAAAGTCAAATAAATAAAAAAAACTCATATTTAAAGTAGAGAACACTCTTGACTTAGTAACATTTCAACTTAGATAATGACGTGTTTTAAACAGCTGAACAAATAGTTGAGAATAAAACTTGTAAATAAATAACATTTGCAACTTTTTATTTTAATTTGTCAATTTTTTTTAAATTTTTTTACAAACTTAAATTAAGCTAATTTGGAATTTATTATAAATTTCCAACTTGGATAACGAAGCGTTTTTAAAGAGTTTTAATTTAAATCTTTTTAACAAATATATAAAAATGAAACTTAGAAAGAATAAATTAGTAAAATTTTGATATTTCTGAAATTTTTAAAAAATTTACCAGAATCTTAAATAAAGATAAAGATTGAATGACAAGGCGCTGTTAAAGAGAATACTTATTATTAAAAAAAAAATTCGAAACAAAAAAAAAAAAAATATATATATATATAAGAAATAAAATTACGCTACTTTTTTAGCTTGTCACAAATTTTTTTATTTAAATTTTATTGTTCAAAACTTTAGATGATCTCGGATACATTTTTAAAATTTTAACGTTTTGGAAACTGTGCAAATGTTGAAAATTTGTTGTTTCAGAGGAATTTATTTTAATTTTATCAAATTCTTAAGAAACAGTTATAAAACTTTTCGAAAATGCGTCTATTCGAATTTCAACAAAGTCAACCATATTTTTTTGTGTAATTTCGAACTAAAATTATATGTAATTTCGCATTGTTTATTCAAAACCTGATACAAGGCTGTGAGATATGCAATTTTCTTGTTTTATACAAATTTACTAAAATTTTATCAAATTTTCGAAATCATTACACATTTTTCGAAATCATTACACTTTTTCGAAATCATTACACATTTTTCGAAATCATCGCATGTTTTCAAAGTTTTACAAAGGCATTAATAATTTGCTTTTGCGCCCATAGAATTTTTTTATTTCGACAAATCGAATTCAGTAGGAAACATCAAAAAGGTATCCCTTAATTTTCGCCTGATTTATTCCATATTATTTAATTTACTTATAACTCGAAAGCTGTACAATATCAAAATTGGTTGGTTTGCAGCATATTATTCTAAATTGCCAAATTCTTTCATAGAGTTATAAACTTTGGGAAGAATTCGAGTGTTCAAAGTTCTTACAAATGTTCAATCGAATATTTTTATATTTTCGGTAATATTTATGTGGATAACACAAAAACAGAAGGATAAATCGAAAATGCCTCACATTTTTGCCATATTTGAAGCCCAAAAATTGTGCGAAATCAAAATTAGTTTATTTCATAATATTTAATTCCAATTTTGTCATGTCATATTGAATAATTATAAAATTTTTAGCAAATGCGTGTTTTCGAAGTAGTTCTGCAAAGGCAAAATTATTTTCCACAAATTCGTATTGCTGTGTCAGTCACTTTAATACTTACTCGATAGAGAAAAAATCGAAAATGTTTTCTAAATATTTTCGCTGTATTTATTACAAATGTGATTACTCAAAAACTGCGGTATTGAAATTTGTTGCTAATTACTATTTGTCAAGTTCGCCATAGTAATATAAAATTTTCAAAAAAAAACGCAAAAGTTCCGAAAAAAAAGAATTTTTGCCAATTCGATTTTTTTTTGTTCGCTACACGATAGCAGAAAATACTCCAGAATGTTTTTTTTATATTTGCGCCTTATTAAAATTAAAAAAACAGTTCTTTGCTTTGCTGTTGCATTTTTTTTCTCCGAAATAAATATAAAATTTTTCCGACTTCGTGTGTTTCGGTGTTCCACAAAGGTAACATACTTTTTTTTGTCAAATTCGAATTTTTTAAATCGAATACAGAAGGATGAATCGAAAATGTTTATCTAATTTTTTTTTTTTTTTGTTTTTTAATTAATTAATTTAATTTTATTCATCATCATATTTATACATTAGTTTATTTACATAATTTATAGAGATTAGCTTAAAGAAAAGCTTTACAACTAAGGTGTGAAAAATTGTGTTGTGTAAATTTGTGTTTATGTAAAATTGAATTTTGAAGGAAAAATTTGAATAAAAACCTTAAAAAATAAAAAAAAAAAAATATAAATAAAAAAGAGATTAAGAAACTAAAACTAAAAACAAAAACTAAAACTAGTTATGAACGTAAGATGGTGAGATGTCCATATTTTTTATATCGAATTTGGTTTTAGCCTGACTGATTTTTTTATTAATCATGCATATATCTGCTTTTTCGTGGAGACAAGAAGTGGAAAAATAAAATGGTAAATCAAATATCATTTTGAGTAATTTATTTTGTGCTCTTTGTAACTTCAGCCGATGGCACGTAGCACAATCACCCCAAACCTCCGAACATGTTTATCTAAATATTTTCGCCATATTTATTTCAAATTTAATAGATCGAAAACCGTACTTTTTTGGAACTGGTCCGTACATCTTTTTGTGGATCTATAAAAATTAATAAAATTTGAGAGATATTAGAAAAAAAAAACAATATTTATACATCAAGTAAGGGCCAATACGCAGCATGCATAAATTCCCAAAAAAGGGAATTTTTTTATATGAAGTTTTGACATTTCGCGCGGAATTTTTGCATGCTGCGTATGGGCCTTAAGACAAGACATAAAAAAGTTTTTATCGAACTCTGTTTTTTTAAAAAAATTCAAAAATGCTGCTAACGTAAGAATTTCAAACTCAAAAATTTGTATTTATTTTCTTGGTAACTGCTACTACTAATTTGAGTCATTGTAAATTCCATCAGCCCATCAACGAATTTCTTGCAGTGTCTCTTGGCAGTCAACTTCTTGGGCTTTTTCATCTCTGCTCTCATCTTTACTCACACAGAGCATGCCGAAGGCATCTGCTCAGCTCTTCAGATCTTCAATGTCATGTTTATTTTGCTTTATCATGCGCAGATCATGTGTCAAAATGGCATTTACGAATAACGGTAGTTTTATTAACCCTTTCAACGCATAGGTATAATTTACGGCAGTTGAAATCTCTACCCCCCACAGGGCATAGTCAGCATGGGGGCAATACGTTCAAAATCAGACTATGACACATACAAGTTTTTGCTTAACCTTTTTTTTTTTTTTTCTTTTTACCTTTCACGCAAAATTATCAGTTTCAACCAATTTCGTGTTTTTTTTTTTTGCGCTATCTTCGAAGCGCTGATAAACACTGGCCATTAATAAAAAGGCGTATGAGTTAATGCTCTATAAAAATAAATTAAACTCGTAATTAGCAGTTGCTTTGATAACTGTAAACGCTCTTGTTCACTTATGACGTCATCTTAACTGAAGCGCTAAAAAAAAAAATAAGTTTTTCCTTCGTTCAGTTGGCAAGATCTTTTGCATTGTCTACATTTCTGCTTAAATTTTTTTTGTTTTTTTTTCATTGTACAACTTTATACAACTCTCACACATTGTTTTTCCTTATTATCTCTTACTTTGATTCTCAGCTGTACTAGCTTTTGATTTCTTTGCGCGCCTTTTGTTTGCGGCCCAGGCGTAAAATATAAAAGAAAATACAAAAAAAAAAAGTTATGCTAGTTATGCGCGCTTTTCTTTATGGGCTTTTCTTTAGCCGGGCTGCTGCATAAGTTTTAACGACTTGAAGTCGTCTTGGGAGTACATTGAACCCACACTACAATACTTAAATTATAATGCTAACCAAAAAAAAATTAATTTTTTTTTTTTTGTTTGTTAAAAACAAATCTACAAAGCGTTTAACATTTTTATGCTAATGGGCAGCACTTGCCCCAATAGACAAACTAATTGGCGCATTTACAAACTACAATTGTAATTTTTTTTTTTTGTAAATTTTTTATTATTTTTTTTTTTAGTGGCGCAAATTTAACGCTCGTTTAATTTCGTGTTGCACTTTCGAAATTCACAGCCATGCAAAGTTTTGTTTTCACAGTTATGCCAGACTGTTGTTTTTTTAAAAGCTTCCGTGTTTTTTTTATGCCATTTTTATGCGTTTTCCAACACTCTTGTGATCTGTTTGGCAAAATTTGCATAAATTTTTGTTTGCATTTAAATTTTTGCTTTTCCCAATAGCAACGTCTAGTTTTCTTTGCATCTTAACACCTTGCAACAGTGCAACATATTTGGTCTACACTTGGAGAAATTATGGAGCTATGATTTTTAGCGTAATTAAACAAGGCTTTCGTTCACTGCATAGTTTGCTTTTCCCAATAGCAATGTCTAGCTTTTTTGTGGATCTTCACACTATGCAGCAGTGGAATATTTTTGTTGTACACTTGAAGAAACGATACAGCAGTGTCAGTCGTTATTATTTCTTGTTGTAAAAACTTTTGTTTTTAGCCAAGCCTTAAAGCCGTTAAAAATAAAAAAAGCTATTGCTTTTCACAATTTTATACTCAATATGCTATAAATAGAGGTTTTATAACTTTAAAAAATTAAAAATTGATGAAGTTTTTATCCGACTACGAAGCAAAAAGGAACGTTATATGTTTTACTTATATGAATGCATGTAAGTACTATGTTTATCTGTTCGCTCGTAACTTCTAAACCGTTTATCAGAATTTGCCAAATGAGGTATCGTTTTAAGCGTCTTGATTGTCCGCTGGTTTTAGGTTATATGACTTTAACGACCTCAAAAGAACATTAGGACAAGAATTAAAAAAAAATTTTAATGACACGGTGTTGCGTAATAAATAATGCGAATAAATTAGTAAATTTCGAAAATATATATATTGTTTGCTGTTGCTTGCGGCTTTGCGATAAATTCAACCAAAATAATTTAGTACAAAGAACTAACAAAATCGATGTTTTTTTGACCAAATACGTTTGATTTTTTACTAGCACTTATCTACGTAGACGCAGAACACTAAAACTTAAAAAAATTTAATGCGATTCTTGTAAAAATAAAGTTAAAAAATTTTTTTTTTTCAATTAAAGCTGAATTTATTTAAAAATTTCGATTTAATAAAAAATTTAAACAATTTTTAAAAAAAATATAAAATACATGGTAGCACCTACAGTGGTCAGCATGGTCCGCAGTGCCTTATAATACACTAGTTTACATGAAAAATTATCCTTTGTATAAAAGTCATTTTTAGGGTAATTTTGGGTCAAGAAACACGAAAATTACAATAATTATTTTTTTTTTTTCCTAAAAACAGTTTTCGAGATTTTTTGGAAAAACATGTTTTTCTATAACTTTTATTATTGAAGTTACAAGCAACCAAAGTCGAAAAAGAGCGTAAGAGAGAGCAAGAAAAAATTTTTAACATTTTTTTCATGCTTTGTGCTGAAAGGTAATTATTTTACAAACATTTCGAGCCTAAGATCTTCAAAAACGGGTAAGAACTGTAGACGTTATGAAACAATATACGAAAATGCGAAAGTTCCAATTTTCTCTCAAACACACTTGTGGTCGAAAAAAAAATATTTCACTCAAAGTTTATTCGTTTGTGTTCAGTTACGTCTTCACGAATTTGCATTCAGCAGTAGTCACGCTTTGTTCCAAAAACCCTCATATCGCTTTCAATAGCTGCAAGATCCTGATGGAATCTTCCGCCTTGCTCGTCGCTCTTAGCTCCCAAATTGAAAGAAAAAACGAGAGATAATAACTTCAAAATTGCTGTGAATGGTTTTTTTTTTAGATCTTATGACAAATTTTAAAAAAATTAATAATTTAAACTATATTTTTAAAACATAATGAATAAGTATTTAACTATTTCACTAACCTAATCCTTAAATCTAAAAAAAACAATACTATGTACTATTATTATTTACACATATTTCTATAAGATCATAATTATTAAGCCACCAGTGTTTACAAACACATTTTTTATATAGCTTGATGTCGCTTAGAGAAAACGACTTATCGAATCTAACTTCAGTCGTTCCTATAGTTTCAATATTTATAGCTTATATATTAGCTCTTCTAAATGAGTGATATATAAATGAGTGAAATATAGTTATATATCCACAGTACCTTAAAATAGTAGCAAATAAACGAAGCTACTCGAAATGGAGGGATAATAACTTCGAAATGATTAAAAAAAAATTATATAAAAATGCTTTAAATTTTTCACAAAATTTTAAAGCGTAAAATTCTATACGGAAGTGAATTCATGTGCATAAAATGTGATAATTTTTTTTTTTCATATTTTTGAGCAAAGTTGACAATATTTTTCAATTTAAAAGTAAACAAAATTTTTTTTAATATAAAAAAAAATACAATCAAAATAAAAAAATTTTGTTAACCAACGGCTTGAGCTATTAACTGGTTGCCTGAAACTGTTTTTCAATTACCGAGACTTAAATCAAAAAGGCATAATTGGGCTTTTAAAAATTCTATTTTATTTAAGCCATATCTTTTTAATAAAATTTGAGCAAAATTAAGATCACTTTTCAATTTTAGATTAAAAAAAATTGCTTAAAAAAAAATTTTAAAAAAATCGTTTTAAAAATTTTTTTTAAAAAATTGTTAAACAAATTTTAAATTTTTTTTCACTTACGAGATATGGTTTGTCAAAAGTTTATCTAAATATTCACTTATCGATAACTCGATAAATTATCGGAAAATTTTCTAGGTTAACATTGGCTAGTAACTCTCATACGAAAAAATCATTAAATTTGAAAATTTTGAACTAAAACGTCGCCCGCTTCACTTATTTTTTCCTAATTAAGCTTTAATATTTAAATTAATTAAAATTTTGAACCAAAAATTTACTTCCCATTTGCCTTCTTTACATTTTCACTAGATATGCGCTAAACTTTTTCTCGCAGTGTTTGGCAAGTATTTGCATATGGCATGCATACTTGCAACATGGAAATACATATCTTTTTTTTTTGTTGTTGTATTTGTTGTCTATATCTGTATCTGTATCTACTGTCTGTGCGGCATATGTGGCAGTTGGCTGACTCGCTGTCTGGGCGGCTTAGTGCTCGGTATATAGCTCAGGTTGCATGTGGCACTGGATGCTGCTGCCCCAGGGTGGTGGCCAAGGGAGGTGGTGGTTATGTATCCCAATGCACTAGGCTGCCAATCACAAAGGAAAAAAAAACTGAAGAGAAAAATGTAATCATCTTGCACAACATTCGGTTGCATTGAATTTGCGAATATTGTTGCCACAAAAAACAGCCGCCATCTTACACTACAATATATGTATGTGTGTGTGTGGCGCTAATTTGACTGTAACATTTTATTAACACTTGAGGCGCCAAAAATCGTTTGCAACGCTGTGGCAACATTGTATTTCTTGCAGCTTTCGTTTCTTAAATGTATTGCCTTTTTTTTTTTAGAGGCGTTGCTTTGATTGCATTTTTTTAGTGGGCGTTTGTTTAATTATTGGATCTCCCCGGCTAACGCCCGTCTAGTGATTTTTATCGCCTATGAAAACTCATTAGCGCAGCGTTTGAAGCGTTAAGCTCCGTCCTGCAGCTTTAGGTTTTGTTTAACCAGCGGAATAATAAATTACGTATACGACAACAAAAAAGCTTTAAATTACAAAAACGTTGTTAAAACTTTCCGCGCCATTTAATTAACATTATTCTTTTAGTGATTGGCTGCTATTAATCAGCATTTTATTATTACTTTTATTTTTATTTTGGGTTCCTTATGATATTTTGTTGTTGCCAAAGCGCTTGACACAGAAATTCAATGAACTCATTTCGCTTAGCTGGCAGTTCAAAATGTCAAAATAAGTCAAAAAGGCCTGCAAAATATTTTTGCGTATTTCTTTTTTTTTTTTTTTCTTCTTGCCATCATTTTGCTAAATGATCCATGAAGTTTTCCATCGCGCTGCTTACGAACCATTGCCTCTTAAGTCTTGAGAAATTGCAATTTAAGCAATAATAATTTTGAGCAAATATTATTATGGTAATCCAAAAATGTCTAAATCCATTGGCCATGGGTTGTTGCCCTTGAAAACTTTTGCACAACAAGCATTGACAGCTGGTTTGAGTCTTAGTTTTATTATAACATTGGGGGGTTACGGGGTTTATTCTAAGTTCTATTATGTTGATGAAAGTTGCGTCACTTTTTCAAGCATAGCTAAGCTAATTAGAAACACTTTTGTCTTTAATTTGGGGAATGGAGTTCTTTGGAGGGCAAAACATAATGCTAATGAGTATTGATGAGTTCTAATAATGTTTGGGATTTATATCTTTATACCCTGTACCGTATGGTACAAAGGGTATATTGTGTTTGTGCAAGCCGAAAATGTATGTAACGTACAGAAGGAGAAGTCGGAGACCCCCCAAAGTTACCTAAAGTATGATCAGAGTGACTAGAGAAGTCGATATACCCATGTCCGTCTGTCCGTCTGTCCGTATGAACGCCTAGATCTCAGAGATGGTAAGAGCTAGAGCAACCAAACTTTCAGATAAGATCCCTTATTAATCCATAGGAGACAAGTTTATTTTATTTTTTTGATATCGGGACTACATTATATAGCTCCCATAGGGGTGTTTCAGAGGACCTCGAAAAAAAGCAAAAGTTTTAGATGGATAATTCGTTTGCTTATGAAGATATCATAACCAAATTTGGCAATCGGAAGTTTTTTAGAAACCCCCAGCACTGTACCAAATTTTATCAAAATCGGTTGACTATATCATATAGGTCCCATAGGATCGATCGGTCGAAAATTTGTTTTTTGTACAAAATTCGTTGTGTTTCGTTTGTTTGTGAACATACCGTAACCACATTTGGCATTAAGAAGTTTTTTAGAGTTCCCAAGCACTGTACCAAATTTGATCAAAATCGGTTGACTATATCATATAGCTCCCATAGGGCCAATCGGTCAAAAAAACGTTTTTTGCACAAAATTCGTTGTGTTTCGTTTGTTTGTGAAGATATTGTAACCAAATTTGGCATTCAGAAATTTTTTAGAGATCTTCAAAACTGTACCAAATTTTATCAAAATTGGTTGACTATATCATATAGGACCAATCGGTCAAAAAAACGTATTTTGAACAAAATTCGTTGTGTTTCGTTTATTTGGCAAAGAAATATCTTTTGGAGTTTGTAAGCAATATATCGGACTTGATTGCAATTTGGTGGTACAGGGTATCCCAAAGTCGTCCGCGCCCGACTTTAACGTACGCCATCTTTTTAATTTGAGTTAGAATTATAATTCTAAATTGCACCCTAAGCTAAGGTCTTAAGCTTAAGCTCTTTGATGTGATTAAAGACTTAAGTTCTAAGTTAAATTTAAATCTGTTTAAATTTCAAGAATATAGATTGTTGTTAAGATAAGCTGATTAAGATAATGATCTGGCAATCAAATGAGCATTGATCTTTATTAGAAATTTATGTACATATGTTTAAATATGTTTTATACCCTACATTATCTCAAAAGAACACATTTTTTTTTGCATACTAAAAAGATTCTTGAAAAACCATCCAACTTATATTTAAGTTGAAGGACATATGATATTCTAAGCAAGCCCTTTTTCATCTTTTTCAGCCTTTGAAATTATCAACAGTACCATCAGAAATTTTCGATTTCCTTAAATTCTTCAATTCTTAAACTCTATTGAACATTTTTTTAAAGTATTTTTACAAATAATTTTTCTTTTTTAAATCAATTACACTAGCTTACACGAAAAATGAACCTTTTAAAAAGAGCTTTTTAAGGGCAAGTTTTGGGTCGAAAAACACGAAAATGATATTCATTTTTTTTTCTTAAGCACCGTTTTCGAGATTTTTTCGAAAAACATGCTTTTGGGAACTTTTTTCAGTTATTCGTCAATATCTGTTGAACAGTTCTTACCCGATTTTAAATATCTTAGACTCGAAATGTTCGTAAAAGAATTCTCTTTCAGCCTAAAGCTTAACCTAATTTTCAAAAAAATTTTATCGCTAATAATTGTCATTCATGTCGATACAAAATTTTGTTATTGACGAATAACTAAAAAAGTTGAACAGTTCTTACCCGATTTTAAATATCTTAGACTCGAAATGTTCGTAAAAGAATTCTCTTTCAGCCTAAAGCTTAACCTAATTTTCAAAAAATTTTTGTCGCTTATAATTGTCTTTCATGTCGATACAAAATTTTGTTCAAGAGATATTGACGAATAACTAAAAAAGGTGCCCAAAAACGTGTTTTTCGAAAAAATATCAAAAACGGAAATTTCGAAACGAAAAAAATTAATGTAATTTTCGTGTTTCTCGACCCAAAATACCCTTAAAAAAACACTTTTTACGAAGGTTCACTCGATGACCATTAAATTGGTAAACTATTGAGGGGGCCAAAATAAATAAATATACATTTTGGACAATATTAGTTTTCGAATTCCTGAAATTGAATTATTTTAAAATATTTCAATTTATTATTACTTATTGTATTTTTTTTTTTTTTTTTTTGATTTTCTAATAATGATTCAGTTTCTAAAATTAAGCTTTGATTTTTTACATATTTTTAAAGAAATTTTATTTTGTTTATCAATTATTTATAAAAAATATTTATATATATACTTTTGAGATATTTGCATTATTTCAAAATCGAGAAATTTAATTATTTTAAAAATATTAAAATTTAAATAAAGTAGTCTGTATTAAATATTTTGGAATTATTTGAAAGTGTATTTTTTTTAAATGAATTTAGATAAAAAGCTTTTTTTTACGTATTTTTCCTTTTATGCATCAATTATTCATATGTATTAATTTTTTGAAAAATTTACATAATTTCGAACTTGCAATTTTTGGAAGCATTTTAAAATATTTGCAATCTGGATTTTTTTAAGAGTATTAAAATTAAAATAAAGTAGTATTTGTTAAATATTTTGGAATTATTTGAAATTTCATTTTTTTAAATGAATTTAAATATTTTTAAGCTTTTTTTTACGAATTTTTCCTTTTATTCATCAATTAATCAAGTATTAATGTTTTGAAAAATTTGCATAATTTCGAACTCGCAATTTTCGGCATCATTTTAAAATATTTGCAATCTTTGGCATCATTTTAAAAATATTTTAATAAAGAAAATCGCAATTTTATGAGTATTTTTGAATTCAAAATTTTTTTTTTTTAATGCATAGGATCACAATTACGTATGTTTTTATGAATCGTAGTTTTTAAATAATTGATCACCAATCCAGCCTGATTAGTGAAGATATCATAAAAAGGACCACAACGGCCCCATTTTTTAAAAAATGTATTTCCTTAAACGTTAATTCATAAATTCAAGACAAGATTTTCCACCTATTTTCAAAAATTGCTTTCCCTTACATCAGTTAGCAATAAAAAAATACATGTTTGAAAACATTTGCATAATTTTGAAGTCGCAATGTTTGGAATTATTTAAAAAATATTTTATATAAATATTTATATTTTATTTTTAAAACACTTACTAATACAATAACGATCTCTTGAAATAAAGAGTGGGCAAATGCTCATGCATACTACTCTCAAGAATTTGTGTGTTATTGTCAAATTTAATTTAAAAATAAATAAATTTTTATTTCCATTTAGGCCTTGTTGCTCTGGCTACAAACTTTTTATAATCTAGAATTGATTTATATAAACAAATATAACCCACAGTCTCAGTGGATTTTTATGTTTTAGAAAGACAATTAATTGCTTTGAAATTAAATTTAATAAATCCAAAACCTCAGTTTTTCAGTGTTTTTTTTTTTTTTTTTTGATGTGCGGAAAAAAGTTGACTTGTTAAAAATCGAGAATCATTTTCTTAGTTCTTTTGATTCTGAGTTTTAAAGGCGAAAAGAAAAATGTGGGCGATCTGTATTGTTTTCAATGTGAAGCAGAGAATTGAGATTAAAAAAAAATTATTTTTTTAAATATTTCGGAATTTTAAAAAAATATAAATTGGCCTGATTCGGCCTATAGAATTCCATGCCCAATGATGGCTCCAAATACAACCTGGATTGGCGACAGATAAATGAGATAAATGCAATATATAAAAATAAATGAATTTTATTTATGAAAAAAAGATATAATTTTTTTTTAAAATCAAAAAAATTACATTTTTTTTTAAATCAAAAAAATTACATTTTTTTTAAAATCATAAATTTTACATTTTTTTTTTTTAAATCAAAAAAATTACATTTTTTTTTAAATCAAAAAAATTACATTTTTTTTTTTAAATCAAAAAAATTACATTTTTTTTTAAATCAAAAAAATTACTTTTTTTTTTTAACTTGGTTCTGGAAGACAAAAGTAATATTCATAGTAAATAATAATCTTACTTGGAGAGTAGATTTAGGATAACCAAGCTTGAGTTTTGGACTGCTTATATCTAAGTACAGGCAGATCAAGTTTATTTTTTTCTTTTGCCATATCACCTTCCAACCTCAAATATTTTAAAGCGGTCTGATTTCGCCATGGCTATATTCTTTCTCAAAGTAATTAAAAGATTTGGTTGAGGAATGTGACAGAAATCTGTACTTACTAATATATGAAGATATGTTGAAAAATCCGATTTCTACTATTAATTTTGAGAAGAATTCAAAATTCTTTTTAAAGTTATTTATAGACAAATTGCTGTTAGGCTTAAATTCGCTGGAATAATAAAAATTCTGGCACAGCATTTAATGTATTTATAATTTATTTTCAAATTGGGTCACAAAAATAAAATAAATATTGTAAAATCGTTCTGAGAAGTGTAGTAAAAATTACATTCACCACAGGTGTTTAAATAAACAATTTTTTTTAAAGAAACTCTCAAAAATAATCACTCACGCTTTATTATCACCAACTGAGGTATATAATTTCACTTTGAAATCTGGTCTTTATGAACACTGCCAGCAGAATAATTAAGGAATATACAAAAAAACTTGTGAAGCATTTGGGTTACGATTATCCATCAATGATGACGCCTTAGGTAACCGATAGAAAAAAAAATACACTGCCCCTATCATAATTAACGTTGATGAGCTGTGAATGAGCAACACATAATAATAATAATAATAATAATAATGTAGGTAGGGTATTCTGATGCCAAAGAACTAACACGTGCTTAAGCTACAAATTTGTGCCTTATTCTTCCTCTAATTATGTTTGGCAAAGTTCAAAAGCCTTACTCTTTAAAGCCAGTCACTAGCTGTAATAAAAATAATAAAAAAAATAAAAAAATTCTGAACAAAGAACTGGCAAAAAAAAAATATACGACACGTTGTCTGCTATGCGGCACAAAAGCCAAGCGCCAAATATTTGGGTCAATTGACTCACAAGAAAACTTGTTCTCAAAGCCCGAATCAACGACGAACTGACAATAATAACAGCAAGAGAGATACTGCAAGACACTACAAGATACAAGATACATGCTATAAAAACACAAAAGACTGTGAAAAAAATTTAGAATAAGACTGCAAAAAAAAAAATAGCACTATAATCAAATGCATGTGAAATATGCGAGCAACAAAAACTTGTTGAGAAAGCTGCAAATTAGAATTTACATAAAAAATGTGCAAAAATACGTTATAATAAAAATTACATAGAATTTTATAAAAAAATATTTTAAAAAAAACTATAATTTTTATGCCGCGGCAAGAACTAAACGCAGATTGCATAGTGCCATAAAATTACGTAGAATGAGGCGGGAGAGAGCGACTATTGAACACCCTTTAATCGAGGCGTCGCCAGAGAGAGGCATTTTTACAGAAGGCAATTAATTAATGCCAAATGTGAAGATCTTTGTCTATTCCATTCCAGCCAATATGGAGGCAGGGTGATTCCACTTCTGGGTAGCAGTGCTGAGTTCTGAGTTCAAATTGTGGATGTCTTTCTTATTGATTTTCTTGATCTTCTTTCTTGTATCTTTGGCCAATATTGGATAGGATAATAAGTATATATTTAAGAAAATAAATAAAAATAATCTAAAAAATAAACTTGCCTAAGAAAAACACTATAAAGGACGTGTAGAACGCTTAACCCTAAAATACAAAATCCTTTTTAGGATGTTACTATATGCAGCACTAATACTATAGTCCCATTTTTATTTACACTATATAAAGATGACATAAAAAGACGTGTTTGCATAATAAAGAAATATACAAAAAAAAAAAAAAAAAAAAAAAAAAAAAAAAAAATTTCTTATTTTTTTTTATATTAAAGGAAAGTACTTAAAAAAAATTACCAAATTTTATATATTTTTTTTTGTATACTATTTCATTTAATTTTTTTTTTAAATGTAAATGTAATATTTTTTTTTAAATGAAAATTGGATAAAAAAAAATTTTTTTCTAAAATATTTGGAAGTTTTGTCACAATTAAATAAAAACGAAAAAACTTTTTTTTTAAATTAAGCCGTAACGCATTTCCAAAGAAAATTTTTTTTTTTTTTCCCCCTTGAATCGTATTGCATCGATTGTTTTTTTCAAAAATCGTTGGGGGCTGTTTTCAGTTCCTTGTCCAGCTAGACCCTTTAGCTGTAGGTCAAAACTTAAAGCGAAGGGGTTCAAAAAAAAACCTGTGGCAAGTTTTATTAAAGTACCTTGTGAAGATGTGCCCTACTAACGACAATTTAGTAAGGCAGAAGTGCCGTATATATTAGTATATTGCTTAAGCACTCTTAAAAGCAATTGATTCCCAAATTTGGGTGCGATATCTTCACAAAAAAATGCTTTTTTGACCGATCTGCCCCATGGGAGCTATATGATAGAGTCAACCAATTTCGATCTTTGGTACAGTGTTTGGGAACTATAAAAAACTTGCGAGTGCCAAACTTGGTTACGGTTAAACAAACGAATTATCCATCTAAAACTTTTGGTTTTTTTCGAGGTCCTCTGAAACACCCCTATGGGAGCTATATAATAGAACCCCGTTAACAAAATATACAATAAACTTGTCTCCCGTAGGATAATAACGGATCTAATCTAAAAGTTTGGTTACTCTAGCACTTACCATCTCTGAGATCTAGGCGTTAATACAGACGGACAGACGGACATGGGTATATCGACTTCTTTAGTCACCCTGAACATACTTTGGGTAACTTTGGGGGTCTTCGACGTCTCCTTCTGTATGTTACATACATTTTCGGCTTGCACAAACTTAACATACCTTTTGTTACAGGGTATAAAGCATAAAAGATGAATGTCAGAGTACACTAATTTGTTGTAATGCGTTTGGGTAGGGCAGAAATGCAGAATTTTGTTGTTGAACGTTTCTGCATTTCTGCCAGACAAAATGATCACACTGATTGCTTTGTTTATGAGACTTACAAGTGGCATCTTATATTGTAACCCAAATTATGCGAAACCCACATTTTTTGAGGCTAACTTTTTATTCGATGCATGCAAAGTGAACTTGATTTTTAAAGCTGACTAATTTTGGTCAGCATCCTCAGAAAAATAATCAAGATTAGAGAACATTTATTAAACTTGTGTAAATTCCAAAGCACAATTTAAAAAAGAAAAAACTATGAACATCTTGACAAAACGTTGCGCACATCGACGGTGAATCGCAGACAATCCAAAAAGGGCAGCAATTTTAGCAGTTCTTCATCCTTGGTGCCGATTTCATAGGACCTAATGCATATGCTGTTGCCATGATTATTCTTGCATACCATTTTCAAATTGTCTACGAGTATCACATTGGCCAGATCATTATTAATGCTGTTTACGAACTTGCAGTGGAAGCCGTTTATATTTCTGCAATGTTGGCGATATCTGCGATTGCGCAACAGGCCACGTCCATTGTCCAAATAGTCTAAGACGTGCTTTGCATAAACCTCCGCAGCGGTGGTGAAAACATATACCTCATACCACTCGGAGACCAATTCAAGAAAATAATCCACATGGGGGCGTTTATAAACAAAAAACCGTTGTCCCCATTCGTTTAAAACAAAACTGTGATCATAGGATGAGTGCACAGCTCCGAGATCGTTCTTTTGCTTAACCACAGCTTTAATAAGACTATCATCCATATCTAGAATTAGAGTTTTACGCTTCACCAGCTGTAGTCGACGCTTGGTAATAGATGTCAAAGGAAATCGCTCATATTTGATGCGACTATAATTGTTGTAGACTTTAGCAATAAACTGAGCACAGCGAAGTATTAAACTATGTCCCCAGGGCAACATCCAGAGCAAGCCCATTCCAAACAAAATCAAGACTAAGAGCATCTGGAACGTGCTGGAAAATAGTAATTGCAGTAGTAGAAACAAAATTTTGCCTTTTTTAATCATTTGCTTACTTTGGTGTTGGGAAGGAGCTTAACTTGCTTTCCATATTGAATTTAAAATAATGACTTCTTTGATTTTAACGTACTTGACAGAAGAGTGTTGCCTACTATTTTATCAACTAGTTTTCCATAATGTTAAACAGAAGCAGGGGACGAAAACCCCCAGTATTATATACAAATAAGTCAGTGTGTCAATTTATTTATTTATTTTAAAGTTTTGGTGGGACTATGGAACTACTGAAAAGAAAAAACGTAGTCAATAACCTAATAAAACATTTCCATTGAGCTATTAAGTTTCTTTAGTCTACCAGCGGAGCTTTTCAAGCACGGGGCCAAAATCCTCTCTCGCTTCCTGCGACCTGCCAAATTCCGGCAAGCTGAAAAGACGGTGTGATCGTCACCATCCCAAAGAAAGGCGAGCTTAGCCTCTGCAAAAACTGGAGAGGCATGACTCTCCTGAACACAATCCAGGAGATACTGGCCCTCATCATAACGGACCGGATATCTCCGACGCTCAACAGCCAGCTGCGGATGGAACAGAACAGCTTCAGACCGCAACAATCATGTGTAGATCAGCGTGCTTATACGCTTCGCATCATCGTCGAGCAGTCCATGGAGTGGCAGTCACCACTATATCTGCTCTTTGTGGATTTTGAGACAGCTTTTGACACCACTCCAAAGAGTCATGGGGTTCCGGAAATATTATAGACATGATAAAATGCCTATACGACGGTGCGAGCTGCCGCGTCCGATTTAAAGGAAAAGAGAGTGAAAGCTTCACAATCGACGGAGGGGTGCGTCAAGGGTGCAGCTTATCTCCGGTTCTATTCATCTTACTACGCAGATGATATATGCTTCCTACCGCATTCTCTCGCAGGCACAAAGTCGAAGCTTGAGCAGTTGATAAAGAGAAAGATGCTGCGGACGTCGGTCTCAAAATCAACTTCTCTAAGACAAAACTGATGCGTCTACAGACGGCAACAACAACACCACTGACTGTCCAGGTACTCAATGGTAATGCCATTACTTTTGAGGACGTCGAGAAGTTCTGCTACCTTGGTAGCTACATCTCAAAGGACGGAAGAGCTTTTGACGACGCGGCTGCTCGAATTGTGAAGACGAGAACTGCTTTTTACAAACTAAACAAAATATGGCAATCGCGCGAACTGTCTCTCGGGACTAGGCTAAGGATATTCAATAAGAGTGTCAAACCCAGTCTGTCGCATATTCTGGCCGCAAACAATATCCAATGTTGAACTAATGGAACTATGCAACGCAGTGCCGATAAATGAGGAAATAAAACAACGTAATTGGAACTAAGAGACGGAAGACGTCGGCCAGGTCGCTCGAGACTGACATGAACAAGGACGATCGCAGCAGAAAGCCAAGCTAAAGATAGAAACTGTTGGAGATCTTTTGTTTCCGCCCTGTACTCCAGATAGGAGCGATATACCTTTCAAGAATTTGTATTTTGTAATTTGTATCAAGGAATTAAAAAAAAAAAAAATTAAGTTTCTTCAGCATGGCTGTGATAACGTTTTCCCACTTTGTCTTTATTGCTTAACCTTATTTGAAGCTTATCTTACTATCTTACCGAACCATCATGCTCCAAACATTTTATATATGAGTTCCTATAAGTCCTACAAGGACTAGAGCGCCGTTACAAACCTCCTTCACTGTTGGCGATCGCCAGACATTTGTTTAATTTGGTGGCAGTTCATTCCATGAACTTCCAATTACAGGTCAACTTGTCTGCGCCATGTGTGAGCTGGCCTGCCTCTGCGTCTTCTTTGTCCTTGGGGATTCCACGCGATTGCAGTTCGAGTTAGGTCCGACTCAGGCTTTCTCAGTGAGTGCGTTTGCGTTTTTTAATTGCATCATATACTGGCATTTGTTTGGTTCGCGCTCGAAGCTCGTCATTTGATATAGTTATAGTGGACAGAAGATGCGGAGTATTTTACGTAGACATCGATTGATGGCTTGGAGTGGTTGTAAGAGGCGTGGGTTAGCATTCCATGTTTCGCATCCATATAAAATCCAAACGCTTGCTTTCATTTTTTTATGCGGTTGTCAATGTCTGCTGAGGATCCACCGTCCTTGGTTATGATGCACCCTAGGTAACAGAAGTGGTCTACATCTTCTAAGAACTCATACTTACTTACTTACTGTAGTCCTCTTCTGCTTGTGGAGCATAGGGCCAATCGACAACCTTTTCGGCGTCTTTTTCACCAGGTTGTTGCGGCTGGAGCGGGCCTCTGTACTTGAATCAAGCAGCTCGCTGTACAAATGTGTTTCTATATTTGCGGTCTTTGCACCCATCAAGCATCGACAACATGCAAATCAAATGATGTTTAGGCATGGAAAAAACCCGAATGGAAACATGTCTCCATTGGGTAACCAGGAGGGTCCTGGAAATCCCCCTGCTCAAGTAGCGGCCAGCACATCGGATATGGAGGTGCTAAATTCACACCAAAACATTGTCGAGATGAACGAAACCTCTATTAGGACCTCATAGTTTACCATAAAAGTGCTACCCTTTAATTGCAGGAAACCTATAACCTTGTATTTACCAACATTGATTTTCAACCCAGCCGGTGCTGCTCGCTCAACTACTGCCTGCAGGTTTCCTGACATGTCGTTGTAACTGTGAGAAAGTAGGCATATATTATCTGCATAGTCAAGATCCTCCAGGCAATCGAGAAGGCCCCATGATATGCCTCTGTTAAAGCGCAAAGCAGATCTCAATACAATATCTAGACGCAGCCTTGTCTTACGCCTTTCCCAACTCCCATCCTTTCGCCCAGGGCTTGGCCGTGCGACACTGGACAAGATGCATTGACAGAGAAACTTTTAATGAGCATGATCATTCTCTGCGGTACTCCTCCTCTACAGTGTAACGCATCCCAAATAGCTGCATGGTGGAGGTTGTCAAATGCCTTTTCAAAGTCGATGAATATCATATATAGTGGAGAGCGCTCACTGTTCGACAATTATTCGCAGGCAGTTTACCTGGTCGACGCAGGATTTGCCGGTGCGAAAACCGGCTTGTTCCCGCCTAAGCTGGGTAGCTAGTACAGCGGAAAGCCTTCTGTTTAGCATATGCGCGACAGACTTTTTAACCATGCTCAAGAGTGTAATGCCTCTCCAGTTATTGCACTTCTTTAAGTCGCCCCTTTTCGGGATCTTGACGATTACGCCTTCTTCTAGATCGTCAGGTAATGTTCCTGTATTCCAAAATGCTGAGATCCAAACATTTTGAATTGAATTAAATTTCAAACATTTTCAAACTGGTAGTGAAAAATCTTAATTTTCGGGTTAAGATATTGTCTAACCAGAAAGGTATCGCCGCAAGTAGTGTAGAGCTCTCTAGAGTTTCAGATCATCCCAACCGGGGAGTTTGGTAAGACTTGTGATCCCTAGCTCGTGGAAACTGCGCTATTTTCTCTAGAATGAAAAACATTTTGTCTGTATGCTCTCGGCTATTTATTCTGATCAATTTGTTATATAGTTTATAGTCGGGAATGTGCTGCATTCTTACTGTTGCATATTTTATGTTTAAATTTATGTACTCTTTCAATGGGTATTAAAACTGCCAAGTCTAAATGAATTTATGTCAGCAAAGTCCACAGAGTCGTCTGCAGATACTACAAACCAGTGAAAGAAGTCAAGCCACCAGGATTATCTTGTAGTTGCAGTCGTACTACGTCATAATGAAGTTGGCTACTAATGATGTATCTTGCGTTGGCTTGGCCAGTTACTTAGCCGGTTAGTTGTAGTATCTTCAAGCTATGCCAAGTTGTGGGCATCTTTGGGATTAATGTGGCTTTAATCGATTTACAACTTTATTGCCAAGTTGTTGGCGCGTGTAAAGCCATAATAAAATAATTGAGTGTACGTAATGCACTACAACTTAATAGTTATGCTTAGTTAATGGCAGAGTGGCTTAAATTATATCAGAAATTACAGTTAAGATAAGTTAGTTGAGTTGTTGATCAACAAGTACTATCTATGTATATAAGATGATAGACTACTGCGCCATTTGGCTTTGGGGCGCTTTAAAGTGTCTTGATAAATTGCGGCAAAATGTCAATAAGTTTTTCTTATTTATAAAGCATTGCGAATAGATATGACAATGTCAATAAAATAAGTTGGCATAATGATAATGGCTGTAATAATATTTATTTTTAATCGATTATACAAACCATAGATAAGAGAAATTTGTTTAAAGTTAGCTTGAGAAAGCTAATAAAATTAAACAATATGCGCATTTGAAGCTGAAAATAATGGAAGAGCAGGCTGAAATCATGTAAGTTATCATCTAATTTAAAAAGTTGGTAATGACAATTTTGAGAGGTGCGCAAATGTGTAAAAAAATTAATGAAGTATATAAGAAATTCTTCTGTACGGAAAAAGAATTATTTACAAAGCTATTTTCATGAATTTTATCAACTTACCTTGGACTTCGGAAACAAAGTTGAGTCAAAGTGCAGTCAACTGTAGGATAAATGCTCAAACTTTATAATTATAAGTCAATTTTGAAAAATGTTGTAGATTATAATATATAGTTGGTACATGTGGCAGAATTTATTGACTCCTAACTATTCTCAGAGAGCTCGAATCTTTAGATGCTCTACGACTATTTTAATTTTAATGTCTTTAAAGTACAAATAACGCACGATTTAATTTTTTTGATAAAATATTTGTCATTAGTATTCCATAATCTTTTTAATACTATGGTCTCATTTTTGGACTTATAATTTTCATTTCTCTGTACTATAGTACTTCTTCAAAAATAAAATAAGAAAAAAATAATATACATAGGGGCAAGTGGGGTGAATTCGGAACAATTTTTTCGTAGTTTTTTTGCAGTAACAAAACTTTTTTTTTCAAAATTGAAAGTTGTGTCTTTCAGGGCATTGAATAAGCTACATTGTGTCAAAAATTTAAGATCGATACGAAGATTTTTTTACAGGTAGATTGATCTCCGAGCAAAAAATGCCCAATTCGCGATTTTCATTTTTTTCTTTTTGGGTGTATCCGGAATAATAAAAAAAGAGGGAAATCGTCTGAAAGAGCACTTCTATTATCGATTTTCACTGCCTTCAGCATTTCCAACAAATCATCAGAACTTAGAACCGGATTACTGAGATTTGTTTCGTTTTTTTTTTTTTGTAAGTTCTCAGCATTTTGACACAAAAACAGTTGCAATCCGTGCTGAAATTATATTCAAAATAATTATTTGGCTCTTTTCGACACTTCTGGATTCAGCCCAAATCGACTTTTTCGAAACGGAGTAGCGTCATTCTGGTGGCTTGCAAAAATCGAAACGAGCCTTTAGCATTTTTTATTTATTGAGTCCAAGTAATATTATGAATATGCCTACATTTGATTTTACTTAAAAAACTTAAAATAACACTTTCATGGTAGAAATTTTTTTTCGAAAAATTATACTGTACAGAAAAACACGTGTACTCAAGTCGGAGTATTATCAAAAACTGGCGTCGGACATGAAGTTTATTTGAAAATTGGTGTCATAGTCAAATGTCAACTCAGAAATCCGTAAGAGTGCGTTTCCGAACTCACCTCACTTCTGAATTCACCCCACACTCCTCTATATAATAAAGAAAAAATGTTTTCAAAACCTGCACGTCAAAACTTTGGTTAATATTGCTTAATAAATCTTGAAGACTTAAAGACGTCTTTAGGCTGCGTTATAATGTAATGGAACAGGGCTTCCCAAAGTCCATCGCACCCGACTTTATTGTTCGCCATATTTTTAATCTTGGCTCGGCGGCAACAATGATAGATAGGGAAGGTAGAAAAAAATCTCTTTTTTTTTCTCGTTTTTGCACTATGCGCCTAATATCATATTTTTGGCTTCAAAATCCATACAATTAGCTATACTGATAATAAATTTATGAAAGGTAGAGACTATGAGTCTTTTCCGGCATATTCATATAATTTTCGAAGCATTTTTTTTTATTCATATTTTTTTTAATATTTTAATTTTTTTTTGTTTTTTTAATTTTTGTATAACATTTATAGTATTTAGATATATACAAATTATTCCAATTTTTTTCGGCTCAAAGCTTTTACATATTTATTTATCTTTAAAAAAATCATTTATATCGACATCTCCAGTTTCCTAAAATGTATGTACGAATTTAAATCGCCAACTTTATTTATTTTTGGTAACCTTCGTACATCATACGTCAGATATCTAGATAAAAACCTTTGCATACCTTTTACCGGAGCTGAGTCACTGAAAGATTCAATAAATCGAATCTCTTAATAAATTTTTTTTTTTTTTAATATTTCTCTATATTTGTGTACCTATACCTATATCAACTAGATTAGCCATATTGCACACCAAGATCAAAATTGGATTTTACGGCCGTGCTCCGGAAAACGAATCCGATCATTTTATTCGGATTCGTTTAAAGCAAAAGAAATTTCGCGCCAACACAATATGCGAATTTATCGGAAAGATATGGAAAATACACGAATTTACCGAAAATAAAAAGGGAAATGTTATCGCAAAGTTATCGACAAAAAAATTCCTTTTCCGGAGCACGCAAAAAGCAATCCGAATAAAATGGTTCGTTTTGGTTTTTTCGTTTTCCGAAGCACAGTCGATAGTCTCATTTGACAACAGGTTAATTGATAACAAAAAAAAAAAAATATATGAGTTAATGAATATGAAGTTTCATTAAAATAATTTTAATTTTGAATCTTCCGGTACTCCAAACTACTTAAATATTCAAATTTGAGCTGGTTCGAAGTCTGTTTTAAAGCTTAAGGGGAGGTTCTTTTAAATTTGGCAGAAAGGCAAAGTTTGGGAATTATTTGTGGCATGATAAAAAGATATACAAACTTCCTGTTTTGATTCTTAAATGCAATTTTTATTGTACAATTAGTGGAAATTTTTTTCTCGACAAAATTCAAAAAACAAATTTTTTTTCTTCTTTTTTTTGTAATTTGACCTTGCTTTAAAATAACAATGTAAAACTTTTTCATGCATATCAATAATAATAAGGCATACAAAAAATTATATCCTTTCAAATATGGTTTAAGTGAAGGGAATCGGAGCAATAGATCAAGAGTTATGCATGAAATGCGAATGAAAAACATGGTTCCAAGAAAAACGCGTTTAAAGTTTTTAGAACGTCCCTCAGCTCGTGCGACTTAGGTGCGTTCAAGACGCTCTATTTCTATAAATATCGATCGCATCGAAAAATCCTTTCATACACATATTCTACAAATATGTAGCTTTCATTTTTCCCCTTAAGATAACCATATGTTTTTTAAAAGCAAAGCTTTCCCACATTTTTTGTTAATTTTTTGTCCTCCAGGCATTCAGTTTCTAATCGATTGAAAAATTTCTTATTTTGCACTGCTCTACTTTTTTTCAATACATGCAAATATCCAAGTTTAAATTTCTAACTTGTTTGTTTCAAACTTGCTTACATTTTGATTTCCTCAAACAAGATTTTAATTTTCACTCATTCGGTTTCTCCAAAATGTCAAAATGCTCAAGTTCCAGCTGCTATTTACTTCATAGATTCCTTCAGTTATAGAAATCTAGTAATACAAAAGAATATCTTTTTAGCACTTATTTCCCAAGATTAGCAATAGTCGTACCGCTTTCCACAAAACTAAAAAAAAAAAAAGTAAACATGAAGAAAGTCAAACCTTAGCAGTTTTTCACGCCAGCAAAAGTTGCCTTATAATCATGACCTGGAACATCGTGTAATGCAACTTGCATCCATCGAGGAGTTATGCAAAAAATTTCGCCGCATCAAATGCAAAGAAAAGAAAAAACAACAACACTTCAGCCAGACGCTGCTTCTTTGAGTTTTCATTGCGTTTTTCCGAGCTGAAGGCTGTTTTTCCACGCTCTTTTTGCTGATGTTTTTGTTGTTGTTGTTTGCCACACTTTGTTGGATTCATTGAAGCGGCAGTTCAAGTCGCCGGTTTTGTTGCTCTTAACTTTTTGTTGTATTTGTAATCACTTAGTCATTGTGTTGTTGTAGTTGTTGTTATTGTTATTGTTTCAGGTGTTTTTGTTATTGTTTTTTGCGCATTAATTATTTCCTTGTTTTGCCTCTGAGAGATCGTCACACAGTCGTCGACCCACTAACATGCATAAACCTGCGAAAAGTGTAACAAAGAGTCTGACGATAATCATAATATTTACTCAACTTGCTTATCAGTTTTGAGTTACAATCGTTATGAATCATTTGCGCCTACTTTTTTTTGCGCAAAAAGGCGTAAGTCTCAGACGTCAGCAGTTAGTTGAGTTTATGTCAATGCTTAACCTTATTTGGATTTCCTTCACATAGCATATACGCATATGACGTGATTGGCCATTTTTGGTTAGAACTGTAGACAGACAAAATGTGTGTGCCTGACTGATTTTTGTAATTAACGTCAATTTGTCGAAACTGTCCAAGTCTGGAAACTTTCACGTCATGGGAACTTTTGGCGGTAAGCCACCGAACTAAAGTTTATTGAATTGGCTTAGCTCTGGCTAATTAGTTGGCTAAATGATTTGAGTGCTGCCGCCGGTAGAACTCTCTTGTCAGGTAAATTGATGGTCAAGTTAAATGTGACCAACACACGCTCTGCCAATCCATAGGTCCAAAGACAGTGCCAAACAAGAGAAAAAAAAAACAACTAATTTGCCCACAAGTAGAATCCGGCCAAGCATTAAATTGTCAGCCCTGGTCTCAGGGTTCATATATTATTCAAGATATTGCACAAAACGTTTACCAATGTGCAGCCGCATAGTGAGTGCAAAAAGAAAAAATGAAGAAAATATTGTGGGGAAAACTTTTTTCTAGAAATCGAATTTTTGATGCACTTCTTAAAAGCAAACGAATTTATTTATTTAGCCATTATTAAATTAAAATTAGAGCTCTGACTTTTGCAAATTAATTGTTTTTAAATAACACTAGGTTTTTTTTTTATATTTGTTTATTTGTAATCTGTCCAAAGGACATTCAAAAATTTTATAACATCTTACAAAAAAAAAAAAAAAATTTACATGATTGGCTTTAGTCCAATGAGCTAAACCAATATAACATTAAGCAGACTAAGTAAATAAATAAATATTTTATTAAATTATTTTATTAAAAGCCTTGTGTGTTTCCCGCCCTGCTCGCTACGCTCACCTATCCCCACAATAGCTTTTGAATACATTTATCAATATTTCATAAATTATTTAATAAATAAAACGAAATTTCTTCTCGCTTTTTTTCTGACGTTTAATTAAAATATGACGGTGGAAGAAAATTGTATTTTAAATGACATTATTCCCTCATCAAGGCACACCTCATTAATAACTTATGAATATTAAACATTTTCCCGATATTGCATAAGCACATTATTTATTATATATAACTATTGACGCTAAATAATTTTTTGGTAAAGGGTCATCAATCTTGAGGTGTTTTTTTTCAATAAGGTTTTTTTGACAAACCACGCGGGAGTACTATCAAGTTGCCATGTGTTTTTGATTCAGTTTTCATTGCCATTTCATCATGGAAAAACTTACACCCGAACAACGTTTACAAATCGTACAATTATATTACGAAAATTCGCGTTCTGTAAAGAATGTTTTTCGCGCGCTTGGGCCATTTTAAGGTCGCCATAATCGAACTACTGAGACCACTATTCGCCATAACATCAACAAATTTGAGACCCAATATTTATTATTGGATGACACTCGACCGAATAGACCTCGTCCAGCGCGTAGTTTATGGGCTGGTGGAATCATCGGACCATATTTCTTCAAAAATGACGCTGGTCAGACCGTAACCGTCAATGGTGACCGTTATCGCATCATGATAACGAATTATTTGCAACATGAAAATGAAGCCCGATATCTCGACGACATTTGGTTTAAACAATGGACATATTGAGGAACCAATTCGGTGAACAATTGATTTCACGCTACGGACCGGTGAATTGGCCACGAAGATCGTTTGATATCACACCGTTAGACTTTTTCCTTTGGAGCTATGTGAAGCCTAAAAGTGTTTGTGGCTAGTCCAGCTAAGATTGAAGCATTAGAGGTCAATATTACCCGTGTTATTCGCGATTGAACGCGTTATCGAAAATTGGAACCTTAAAATTTTCCGATTCATTTGAAATTTTTGTTATTTTAAAAAAAAACCTCCAGATTGATGACCCTTCTCTATTCGTTTTTTAATAAAACATTCACATTTACAAAAAATGATTTTTTAAGTAAAACGTGCTTGCGACATCTAGCGACAAACACTGAGCTGCTTTGTCTCTTAATATGTTGGCTCCATCTAGCGGAAAACAATTGAGTTTTTTTTAAGACGGCCACACTAAGCCCGAAATATAAATGATGGAGATGATCACGACGTTGAGAGCGACCAAAAACTTTTATGTACTTATAATAGACAGAAACCAAAAATACTCTTTAAACAAAAAAATTGTATTGGAATACTCTTCGAACTTCTTCTTTTGCCCTACGGAACCTTCGACTTTTGAACTCTTTTGCTGTGTAAAGTATAGCGTAGCCCAATTCAAAGTTTTTGACCAAGAAGATATACCATCTTTTTTTTAATTTACAATCTTTAAAATTTTTTTTGTACTATCTGAAACTCTAGATAAAACTTATTTTACAAAAAGTTCTGAGAATTGATCATATATGCGCCAGAAGCGATTCGTAAATTGGCAAATGGTGTTGAAAAAAATAAAATTAAAATAAAAAGTATTTTAAATGGGAGGAATGTACAAGCCACCATATGTTATAATATATTTTTTTAATTTATGAAATCCAAGGTTTAGGGACATTTAAGCATCGTTGGAAAAAAAACTGAAATATAGATCACATAAATACACCAACCATAATAATTACTCACCGTGGCTTAAAACAAATTTAAATTAGATTTTTAGTTTAATAGATACTTAATATTGTGCGTTCAAGAACTTTTTAAACATCTACGGTAAGGGAATTAGTGAAGATTACAAAAATAAATACGTTTTAAGACGTTTCTTTTTTACTATAAAAAATTAAAAATCAGAGTTATTTCGTGATTTTGAAATAAAAATTTATATTTAACTATTCGACCGTGATCCGAAAAACGAACAATTTTATTCGGTTTCGTTTTTGCGTGCTGCCAAATTTGAATTTTTTTGCTGTCGCCATCTATTCGTATTTCCCTTGCTCATTATTAGCATAGACTTACACCATTTACACAGCCGATTATTTTACATATTTTGTTTTTGAGTTAAAAGTAGGAGGAAACATTTCAAATTAACGGAAAAGTCAATAAATAATCCTTGGTTTGAAAGCAGGAACTTGAGTATACTTTAGTATGCGAACCAAAGATGGGCACAAACTTGAACCTGTCTAATTAGCAGAAAAACTTGACCACAATGGAGCTTAAATATAACTAAGCAGCTTTTAAAACTTAACAGACTAGACATAAGAGCAACGATAGGGGTTCTTATTCGGCGATGTCTTATTGGTAGGCACGCTAATAGATTGGGGGTGCCTCATTTTGACTACTGCAGAAGTTGTCAGAAGGTAGAAGAGAAGGAAACAGTGGAGCAGCTGCTGTGTGGATGCATGGCACTATGCAGGAGAAGACTGAACACACTCTGATCCGAACTTATTGGGAACGTTACAGAATTCGCTGGAATCAGAATAAATAAGATTTATTCGTTGATTAAATCGACAGGATGTTTCAGCGAGGATCCAGTGGAGTAGAGATTAGCCCAAGTGGCATCACAATGGGCCTAGGTGTGACATAAGACAACCACTTCTACCTACCTACCTACCTTAGTTTCGGCTTGGAACTAGCATTTTATTTTATTTTGGACGTTCTAAGGCATTTATAAAATATCTTTACAAATCTGTACTTTTGTGAACATTTACGGAGATGCTTTAAAAAATCTATTTTGAAGCTAGAATTTTATAAAAAATAAAAATGGATTCGTTATATAGAAATTTTAGTAAACATAAATTGCTAAGGTCATGAAAGGGGTGCACTTCAAAAAATTTGTAATATGGAAAAATTTCTTCATAGTAGAGTATAGGGAACTATAGATATATAAGCAAAATTATTTGCGCCCTTCATTCTTCTAACTTGAGAAGGCGTCTTTACAAAATATTGACCAACATTTAACTTATGTTTTTAGAACTAGAGATAGAGCTCTGTTAAAGACTAGATGCATTATTTGTCATTTCTGGCCCATAAATGCATGTTCGAATAGTGTTTGAGATACTTTAAATACTCTGTCTCTCTGCCTCTGAATATTGACCCATGTCCTGTCAAGCTTTTAACAAGTTTCTATAAATTTCATAACCTATTTGATATATTGCACTTAAACCAACCGGAACAAATGCGCCTGGGGATATACACTTAAGAACTCCTCTGCCTCTTCACCCAAAGTGTTGCAAACAGCTTGACATACTTTAAAGACTGTTTAGTTACAGTGCAGAGCATCATAGCAACAACTTTTATTTGCTTTGCTACTGCAAAGTATGCTCTAATAAATTTTCAATCTATTTCTTTTTTTTTTTTTTTTGCCGCGGGGACTACCACAAATAAATTGAGCTTATTTTATTGTCAAGACTGGAAATGAGAAAAAATGCACAAGGTAGCCAAGAAATAAAATGCATTTGAAATGGTATTGAAATTGTTGTGTCCTTGGCTGAGATGTGTTAACCTTTGACTTTTGTCAACTGCACTAGATTTATGACTTTTTATTATAGTTTAACATAATAAACAACTTTGTTTTTATCTTTTTACTTACAGTTTGTTGCCTGCCGCTTGCTTTAAACGGCAAAACTGTAACAATTGCTTCCAATATATATACATATATAAAGATACTTATATTTGCCATAGAACGCTTACGGAATTTTAACTGCCTAGTGGAAGCCGAAATTACGCATACCACACGTTTTACATTTTAAAAGCAGCCCAAAAGTATGCAACGAAATTTATTAATCACATATCAAATGCAAGCCAAAAACTGGAACTAAAGTTAACTAAGACAGCAACCTGCAAACGACGCCATCCACATCAACTACAATCCACATTGCCATACAAAATGTGGAACGCATGCAGGCAACAGCATTGACACAAACCACCACAACAAGAGTTGTAAGACGAACACGCGTGTATAAGCCTAGCTGGTTTGAGTCCCAGCTGATATTTTGTATAAGTAGAAGTTAAAACTGTTAAAATATAAGAGCACATTATGGATGCCCCTGATGGACGCATTATACGTGCACCAGCGCGACGTAAACGCAACGATGAACAACTTATGGATAGGGTGAGTCAATCTTGATGTAATTATTATTATAAATGTTTTTATTTTAGTAAGTGGTTTTTATTATCAGCTTTTGTTCGATAAAGTCGCAAGTTTGGTTTTCACTGACTTCTAAATCCAAACAGCTGTTTTTTTATATATAAAACAAAATTTTACAATATTATTTAAGAGAAAAATCAGACATACATACATCCGCAATCCCAATCGTTTCATACTAGAATGATAGGTTTTTTTTATTGTTAGTCGCTTCAGTGATTCGATTGACAAACTCCGTCTGGCCTTATAAAGGGTCATCAATCTTGATCTCTTTTTAAATAAAAAAATCCAAAAATTTCAAATGAATCGGAAAATCGAAAAAATTATCAATAGAAGGAACCGTACTTGCCATTCACTTTTCAAAAATAATCCCTTTCAAATGTTGGCCGCAACTGAAGGAAAAAGTCTAACGGTGTGATATCACACGATCTTGGTGGCCAATTCGATAACGGTCGCCATTGACGGTTACGGTCTGACCAGCGTCATTTTTGAGGAAATATGGACCGATGATTCCACCGGCCCATAAAATTGCATAAGCGCGCGAAAAAAATTCTTTACAGAACGCGAATTTTCGTAATATAATTGTACGATTTGTAAACGTTGTTCGGGTGTAAGTTTTTCCATGATGAAATGGCAATGAAAACTGAATAAAAAACACATGGCAATTTGACAACCGCGTGGTTTATCAAAAAAACCTTATTGAAAGAGAAACGTCAAGATTGATGACCCTTTATATTCTATAGGAGACATCCGGATTATAATACCATGACCCGACTACTAAATATGTAACGTCTTCCAATAGAGATCGCCTTTTATGCAAAGTACAATCGGTTAATAGGGAACAATACATACAACCATTTCAATTGCAATGTCGTCCTGAGATGTTTAAAACTTTCCCTGATAGAGGGCACATTGTATGGGTGGTACCCCAAAAAATCTTAAGAAATCACATTTTGCCCATCACTTTTGAAGTGTTCACTAGATTTAAAGAAATTTTTACTATAGACAGACAGTCAAGTTCTTCAATTCTCGTGAATACCCCGATTTTGCTTCAGGAGCAACTAAGACATCTCACACCGGGGAAAAACATTTCAACATTTTTCATCTTCATAAAAAAAAAAAATGGCTTTAAAGTCATCAACAAAATTTTAAAGTTTGTCTTCAAATCAGAAAATCCGCTTTAGGATGAATGACTTTGTAATTTTTTCTGGACATAGCATCCGTAAACTTTATACCGGAACATTGTAAGGGATCATCCATAAACTACGTGACGCTCCAGGGCGTGGAGCGTGGTCTGGCGAAGCGTCACGATCATATGGTAAATCTTCAAAAATATTCCGTCGCTGGGTCACAGGGCTGAGCGTGAGGGGTCTATTTTGACGAAAATCAGCGTCACTTAGTTTATGTATGATCCCTAACAGCGTTTTGTTTTGGCAATAAGTGTTTGCAATTTCGCGTTTAAGATCACCCTAGAAGGTTAAAAAACTATTGAGTTATAGGGATTCACATGGTCACTAAAGAACGTCCGCTTTATGCCAATTTTTGTGAATGCCCAGAATTGCCATGTCCAACAAATCCATATCGAATTTATTCATTATACTGCCGATTCATTATATCGATCGTACATATTTTCACAAAAATAAACCTTTCTATATATGGCGCCACCTACATATTCACTTGACCTTCCAGTTACCATTTTTTCACTCAAAATCTGCGTTTCAGAAAGAGCAGATTTTATGAACCAATGTATAATTTTTGCACATCTTCAAAACAGGATATCTAAGCAAAGGAACTATTCGGGCAAAAAAAAGTGGGTAGCTTTATCGTGGAATCCATTTTGCTTGAGTTTTTCCTGAATGATTAGAGGGATCAACGTTTGATGCTGATGAGGTTTATTCACAAACGCAACTTTTTCGAGCCCCAAAGTGACTACTCTTTCAAATTCAAATTCGTTGCACTCTCAATATCTTTAGTATGTCAAGAACGTTGCAGCCATGATTGAAACAGGAGACAACCATTTCAAAGCACAGTTTTATAGTGGGTCATAGAGTTTTATAAATATACAATTCGCCGCTTTTCCACACTGGTTTTTCTTTGGAAGCCACATGTTTTCGTTTCATTGAACTCGTTGGCGCATGTTGTCAACGTTTTTAAGGCATTGTATATACATACATATATTGTTTATATATGTATGGTATATATAAATCAGTTTTTGTGAGTTTCAGTTAAGACCGCCTGCTGCGCGCGATCCAGTTACAGTCTCATTTCGTTTCAGTCACATTCATTCACAATCACAAGTTTTTCTCAAGTTCCCGCACATTAGTTTTCTTTACAATATCAACGTACATAAAAAAAAAAAAAATGAAAGTTGACTGCAACATCCAACAACGCCCACCATATGCTACAATATGCATTTTGTCATTTGTTTTTTATTCGAGTTTTTTGTTATTTAAAATTTGATTGATTTGCTTTGCTTTCTGTGCTATTTTTTATGCAACGCCAGGGCCGGATCAAATGAGTGGCGGCCCAAGGGCCAGCAGAATTTTTATAAAGATTCGTTTTCGGAACTTCTGGCAAATTTTGGGATTTGAGTTCGATTTTCTGCATTCGAAATTAAGTAAAAAAAACCATAGAACTTAATCGACCGTTAACATATTCGTAGGACTAAAATTCGGGTTTTACGAACGATTTCTCGCTCAACATTATTTGATGAGTGGCTGTTGAGTTAACATTATGAGATAAAAAGTGTATTATATAATAAAATATATTTGGGTAGTATAAACCCTTTTGCTGCACTTCTTTTATAAGTACAAGACTGTGGAATGGAAGTCGATAAAATTAAAAAAGAATCTCAAATACACGATTTTATTTCTCAAATTGTTTGCTAGAATTTTATAATAAAATGTATAGCAACCAACTACAGCTTTTTGTTCCATTGTTTTTGTTTAAAAAAAAAATATAATTTTCTAAGAATAAAATGGTACTTAAAGCACCTAATCAACAATATGAGTGCTTCTGACGTCATCAACACACGTCCATCAAATAATATAGCCAACTAACTAAAAATTGGTTTTCATTCTCTAGTGCAAGCTTTAATCCGGCCCTGTACACCGCCCATGTCTAGCTGGTATAATAACAGTTTACTTCGACCACAAAAAAAAAAATATTATGATTATTGCCACATCTCTAACAAAAATTTCGTTTCGCTTAACTTGTTCAAACTATGACCACAAATTACTCAAGCTTTGCCTTTAATTGAAAATGCAAAAATTCAATCCACTAGAGCTCTGATTTTGCCACCCATTAAATGTGACCTATTTATACATTCCAATAAAATGATTGCTTCTTGCAACACAATGGTTACAATTTTTTAACACCTTGCAACCAACTTACGTTCCACCTACAACAATAACCCACAATTAAAGCGACTTAAATTTCACGTAATTAAAAACTAAAGCAAATGCCTCCAACAACAATAGATTTTGATTGTTTCATGTCAAGTTCAATGCACGCAGAGACAGATACAGATTTAGACACAGATACAAAAACACCCACGCATACAAGCTCATAAGCAGTAATAACAATAAATAAATAGCAACAACAATTGCTATTAAATAATAAACATAAAAAAATGCAAAAACAATTGAACGCATTGGAGAAGAAGAAGAGCTGTCATTCATTCACTGCTGTGGGCCATGTAATAAAGAAAATGAGGAGACGCCTTTTTGTGTGTGCAACTTTTGGCTCTCTCTCTGCGCAGCTACCTCATGCGATTTTGGTGTAATATTTGTATTTTGTTTTTGTTGAATAGAGATTGTAAGGTAAGAGATAAGGTTTTTTTTTTTTGTTAGTTGGGGTTTTATTTATTTTAATTCTGCTCTAGAAATGTATTGCAGTGTCAAATTGGATATATGGCATCCAGGTAATATATACGATTTCTTATATCTCCTATTGGAGCATAGGGCGTCAATCCAGGTAAGCGGCCTTTTAAAATCCAAGTCATGCCAAATAGGGCTGTACGAAGATTTAAAAATTCTTCCTGGATTGGCATCAACGTATTATTTTTCGTGACCTTGTCGTCCCTTTTGTGGGTGATGTCTTGGAAAGCATTATCATGTGGTACGTGAATCGCCGCAGATATGCCCCAAACTCTCTTATCCTTGCGTTTGCCAAGCATCAGCCAAAAAGACGCTTGAAGAGAAGATCAGTTGGTTACCTATTTTTACCTACATGGACAATGTATTGTACTTATATATTGTATTGTAAAGCTGTAAACTCTATATACGTATTGTAGTTATTTTTATTTTTTTTTTTTATTTGAACAAGAAATAAGTAATGAATCCGTACGCATAATGTACCATAACAATAACAGAAATAATATTAGAAGAATAAAGCCAAACTTCCTGCGCTAAGCACGAGGATTAATTATACGGTGGAGAATCATCATGACTGAATCGGTTTAGCGAAACCCTGTTTTTTGAGCTGCCTAAGTGGCCTAGCTGGCAGTAGATTCCTGGCAAATTCACTGCGGTGACACCTGCGTCTGTCACTGTATCTACTCGTGTATAGTTAGAAAATGAATATTTAAAAAAAAAAAAATCCATGTGAATATATTTTTAGCTTTATCTTATAACACAAATCTAGGATGACAGCCTTATTCGGCTAATTGCCTCTGAATAAAATAAAAATCATGACTTTTCCGCCAGTTATTTCAATACTTGAAAAATATAAAAAATATCACTTAATGTTTTTCTCATTGCATTACGAGCTTAAAGACATTGTCCTATTCAATTGGCGGCATTAAAATATTTTATAATCTTTTTTAAAGTACCTTAAAAGTTTGAATTTGAACTACACTTTATACACCATATGCATTCTATTAGTATATCTTGAGGAACTTTTGTATTCAAATCGTCTAACGACGCCTAATTTTTAGCCTTAAAAACAATTTTCCATATCCATATCAACTTTTGTACCCTGTCTTTATTGTGATGTATCTAAGCTACACATGTTCCCCAAATGCGCCGTGCTTAATGCAAATGCATTGAATTATTTGTTCATATGACGTCACTAGCTAAAACGCTTCTTTGCTGCCAAAAAAAAAGAGACCTGCGCAATGCGCCGCCTACTCTTTTTATTTACTTCACGGCTGCCGGCGTTTGCACAGCTGCTGAGAGCGAAAGACTTTCGCTCAGCGCAAAGCTTTGTGACCCCAAAACTGAGCGCAAGTGCTTGCTCTCCCGCACTCGCTCTCTCGCTTCTACGAAAAGGTTTTTATTTATTGTTTGGCCACGGCCCCAACTTCAGTTGTTATTGTTGTTGTTGCTGTTATAGTAGTACGGCCGTTAGTGGCTCTTACTTGTTGTTGCCGCGCTCTGCTCTAAGCTTTGCCTGCTGCTGCTGCTGCTGCGCCGCTGGCTTTGGCTCTCTCGCGCTCTGCCTGCGTCTATGGGGCTGGCTGGCTCGCTTGATGCCAATGCGCCAACGTTTTAGTTACATTTTGCGTTTGTTTCATTTAGTGCGCGGTTCTTCGTCGTCTCGCCTCGTTCGTGCTGCAACTACTACTATATATTTAATATATAATACTTATTTCTCTCAGTGTTGCATTGTATTGGTGTGTGTTTGTTGTTATTATTATTGTTGCAAATTTTTCGCGTGCAATTTTGCATTTTGCAATGAAAGAAAATTATGAAAATTTTATTATTTATTTTAAAATAAGTTTATAGTACACACAGCAGGCGTAAACGTCTTGTTTGGCCCCCTTTTTCGCAAGTGATATATTTTTTGATCTCAGTGTGTTAGTCATTTTGTTGTTTTTGCCCAAAATTGTGCGTCTAAATGACCTTGACTAAAACTCGAGTGGTGTGTACATTTTCGGTGCGTGTAATTCGGTCGACTACGCTGTTTAAAACCGCACAAAAACAACAACAACGTTCACAATAATTAACTAACAGACACAGAAATAAATTATTTAACGTTCGAAATGCCAGTCTCGTTGTTATATACTACTAGTATATTATTTGCGCAGTTTGTTAGAAAAAAAAAAAAAAAAAAACTGACACAATACGAACTGTTGACACCCCCAAACACTAATAGAAGCACATACATAAGTCATTTAGAGGTTCCTGAGATTTTATAATCAAATAAAACGATGACTGAACTGATTAGATCACAACAACAAGTCGCTGTGTTGAGAGTGTGGCGAATGTTATTCAAAGAACGTAACCTGCTAATAATTAGAATTATATTGTGTAAAGGCCTTATTTATACGGGTTATTTATATTTAAGTAAAAAATCGTAGCAATCATCTACAAATCCATTTTGAAATTTTTCAAAAAATTTCTTTAGGCTTATTCAAATGAGCCCCCAGCACTTTTTGCAAACATCTTTTGTTAAGCTTCAAAAAAATTCCCTTTATTATTGTCAAAAAGCATTTATTTTCAGAAATCGATTTAAACGAAATCCATCTTCTAGTATAAACGTACTAGAAAGCATCTCACGATAAATCTTTTTTCTTCAAGACAAATTTCTAACTTAGATTTCCGCTTTTAAAGAAAAATTGGTGACTATGTAGGATGTGGAGGCATTTGAAGTACAAATTTTATGATATTGATAATCCCTAGCTACAGAACCTTTTTATATTTCTAAGCTATGATTTCTTCCACAATGGTTTTTACATTTGGCCATACGAAAACTTTCGCATTATTTATTGGTGACGTTCTACTAACACGAAAGTCTGCAAAAATTTTACCGTCATTCTTTAAAAAAAAAATATGAATTTCCCTTTGAAAAATTAATGAAAAAACGATGAAACATTTTTTATTAAATTTGTTTTGGTAGAAAAAAAGCAGACTAGCAAGAAATGTGGATTTTTGTAAAAGTGAAGATATTTTTAATCCGTGGCGCCAACTGACAAATTGTATTGACCCAGCAATAATATATCGAACGTAAAAATTCGAAATTCCCATAAAGGAAATTAGGAAATTTTTAAATAATTAACAAATTCATGTATACAGCAATTGAATGGGATATAATGTAATTTCCTTTCTAAAAATAAAAAAATAATTTAAGAATGACTCTAGAGATTTTAGATAGTTTTTATAACAAAAGAGCTCAACAAAAATAAAAGCAAAAACTGAAATTGATGAAAAAAAAAAAATGCTTTTCAAAAATACATAATAATACAACAACCAGCCTAATTTGGGATATAAGCCTAGGCAATGGCAAATATTTGTAGGGAGTTCTTATATAAAAAAATACAGCAATAGAATAATTGAATTACATTCTAGATTAAGAGATCCGAGCTTTGGTAATACTAAAAAAATGTCGAAGACCTTAATGCAGCTTTCTGAAAAGCTTTAATGCGTGTAAATCTCAATCGAGGGCGTATATTCATAACAGCCGGGTTCAAAATACGTCCGCCTCTTAAAGCAAAAACCAGCTGAAACTAGTAGTTCGTAATATTTTTCTCTACTTTTCATATTTATCTTAAAAACTCCAATGTTTATTTTTACCAACAGTTTTTGTGCTCTTATCAAAACCTGATATGCTCAATTGCCAAAAAACGAAAAAAAACTTTTCTTTAACCAATTTAATGAGCCTCGAACCAACAGAGCAAATGGCAACGGCCTAAAAATGTCAATTAAAAATTAATTCAATTTAATTTCCGTGCATAGATTGGCAAAATTTAAATAAAAAAAAAATAGCAAAGGCAAAGCGTAATGTGCAAAAGAAATAAACTTTAATGACAGTAGGGGGGGTAGCGGAAAGTCTGTGTTTACTGATAACGTAGCAAAGCTCACGTCAGCTGCGTAAAAGTAAACACACGCATACACACAAATATAACATTAGTTAAACAGCATAAAGCAGAGAGCAGAGGTGTCACCCAACGGTGTGCAATTTTGGACGCTCTGGACAATGACGTCACATAATTGAAGTGTTTAAGCGCTTTTAGTTTTTAGTATGATTTTTCGTTAAAAAGTTAGAATTTAATTGTTAACTAAAATACAAGCTTTATCTTTTTGTAACAATTGATATGCTTGGTTGCGTTTAAGCGCATTTGAAGATATCCTACTACTGCAGGAGGTGCATCTGTACATTACCATAGCTTTGAAGTGCCTAAAATTGTTCTCTAATGCACTCATAATTTTCATATTATCTGATAATTTTTCACCGGCTGACGAGACGCGCTTGGAAGTAGAACATAGATTCTAGTGCTCAGATCTTTAAGAAATTTTGATAAAAAATCTCATGAGTACTTACTTTAGGAACATGCAAACCAAAAATTTTCATTTTTTGACCAACACAAGCGTTTATGATAGCCTCTCAAGCAAATTATTCGTTCAAAAACTATACCTATAGCAAATGCGGATCTAGGATTTGGTCATAGGCGGACTTTTCACTGCGTAGCGTATATACATATATCAGAGCTCGCTAAAAAACTATTAACCAATTTTTTCAACTTTCGGAGGGGAGTCCGGCGACGAAAGTCCCCCATGGATTCGGCACTGCCTGAAAGTGACCAATACTTAAAATTCTGCCTGTTGATTTTCTTAACATTAAAACATTTTCCTATACATTCTTGGAAAAAGGCGTTGAAAGGCGGAAATTTGTAATACAATATATTGGAACTTTACTGACGCCTCATAAAATGAATTGCCGGCACTTGACAAAGTTCCATTACCTTTAAGATATGCTGTTGCCATTATTTTTATAAAAAAATCTAAATTTAAGATCTCCTTTTGATCTAAGGCCCATACGCAGTTCAAAAAATATCCCAAGTTTTGTCATTCCGTGCGAAAATTTTGCGTATGGGCCTTTGACCAAAAATATATTACTTTACACTTTGGCTTAAAGTTGACTTAATAAAAACGTTTGAATACGCGGCACAATAGCTCTAAAGAGATTTTCTCAGGAATGCTGTAGCAAACTACAAACAAACAAAATATAGGGTGGGCCATCAGTTCATGGATCATTCAACAACGGAACAACGCGTAAAAGTTGTTCGCATACGGGCCTGTAGAGCCAGCCGCGTTCAAAAGCGATTAAACAAATTTGATCATGTGACGTCATATATTCTGCTTCGCTGCCCAAAAAACGTATCGTCGAAATGTGCTCTTCATAGTTAAACAACAACAAAAATCAAAGGGGTAGAGCAATAAAGCTTTGATAAGCTACTGCCTGCAACAACAAAATATGCAACTATCAGTTTTTGGTAGAGTAAGAACGAGACAGCAGCTTTTGCCTGTTGAATAATTTTATTTGAGTGTATGTGTTACTATTTATTATGTGTGTTATTTAGAACGTAAAAAAAAAAAAAAACGCTAAACGTAAATACAAAAAAAAACATTTGGCAATTTGAATGATTAAATGACTCAGCAGCAGCCGCAGCTTAACAAACTAACAGTTAGACAGCACTCGCTTGCTCTCTCTCTGTGTTTACGCTCTTTGTGCTTTACACCTTTTCTCTATGCTACGTATTTGTGTTTGTTTTTGTATGCACAGCAGCGGGCCGCAAAATGTTTTGCCCTCAAAATGCAATTGACATTTACAACAACAACAAAATATTTGTAAAACAAATTTAAAGCAAACACAACAAAAATAACTAAAAAACAAACAACAAACTTTGTTGTTGTTGTTGCTGCTGCAACCAAATGCACAACAGATAAAAGAAAACAAACTAAAAGCAAAACAAGAGCATACTGTGGGCTTAGTATAAAAATTCGCTCACTCTCTCAAAAAATACACTTGGAGCAAACACACTCAGCATGCGGCATTTAATCATGACCCCAACATCGCTGTCGATGTCAACGCCAACACTGTCGACGCTGCATCATCAGCGCATGGCAGCGCAGTCGCAGTCGCAGTCACCATCGCCGCAGCATACACCGTTAACGCCGCATTCACCTTTTTTTTCAATACCCGCCTCACCGAAATTCCCAACGAATTATGTGCGCAGCGAAAAAGTGAGTGTAAAACGTAAAATTACATATATATATATATACATATACTATAAACCAGAACACCCCCCAATGCTCCAAACTAACCCCAGGTTATGTCTTTAATAAATTACTCTAGATTGTGTTTGAATGAATGGTTGGACCGCGTTTTGCATTAATTATGCTACAAGTTTTAACTCGTCGCATTCATTCAACTTTTATGCAAATTTTTATTGTGTGCTCCATAAAAAAAAATTGTGATTTCGCTTTTATATTTTTCGAGTTTAAATGCAGCCCCCAGGCTAAATGCAGCTTTTAGTCGTTTAATATTTTAAGACTCTAATGAAAAATGTAATTTTTATTGCAAAACTTGATTGTTTAATTAAGCAAACTATGGCTTCGATTGAGTTTATCTCTGACGAACGAATTTCACTGGGAATTTCACATTGCTAAAACTAACAGAAATTTCCTCTTAAAAGCTTTTTAAGTTTTTGAAATTAACATTAAAGTCCATGCAGGACAACACGGCTAGATGAAGCACGTAAAAAATATAAAATCGAGTAGAGTGATTTTTTCCGATAGAGGCCTTACAGCTGCCAAGTAATTAAAACTCTTAATAATCACGATTTCTGCTGATTTTTTGCTTCCGAGGTTACTTTTTCTTTTAATTATAACCTAAGCATCGGTTATTCGATAATTCTTAAAAATCCGAGACTTAATTGCCTTGATTGACAATCAAAATTGGAAAGCCACTATGTGCGTCCAAATCAAGAAAGTACGGTGACCAAAGAGAAAAAATGGGTTTTAAGGTGCGTACTAGAGAGCTGCTCGAAATGTTCTAAACGTCGCACTTCACTACTGCACAGTACTTCCAAGCACTGCATTTTAGCAGAACAAAATATTTTAATGTTCTGTTTGCTTCAAAACAAAATCTTCAGTGCTTAAACTGCCGTTGCTTCAGTGCTTGACAGTGCTTGTTAGTGCTTGTTTATTACAAAACATTAGAACATCAAAGAAAATGCTTCAGTGAAGTAAATTTTCGGCAAGCATAGCGAGTGCACTAGAATGTTTTGATTTTTTGCGCAGCATACATTATTTTAAGCCACACACAGACACAAGCGGATTTTTTGTTCATGGTAGTCAAAAAAACCACCATTTGATCACAAGTGCAACAACAAAAACGTTTTACTATGCTTCAAATGTTCTTCTATGCTTCAAATGTTCTACTATGCTTGAAATGTTCTACTATGCTTGAAATGTTCTACTTTAGTTTGGTTTTACTTCAGTTTGGTTCTAGTTCAGTTTGGTTTTACTTCCATTTTGTTCTACTTCAGATTTGTTCTGTTTCACTTTTTTTTTGATGTTCTATTGCTTGTTGTTAACCAAACACTTGTGACACTGAAGTATTTGTTTTGTTTTGTTCAAGCCAAAGACATGCAGTACTTGAAATGACTGCTGATGGATTACAAGACATTTGTGCAGTGCTTGCGCAGCTCTCTAGTACATACCTTCCAACAGGCTAAGAGCGAGAAAATACTTAAATTCATTAAGATTAAAAATTCGGGTTATTTTTTTTTGACAAAATAGTATGGATTATGGATAACATTCGTACTAGTCAACTTTTTGTCTTTTGACTTTTGAAAGAATTTTTCAAATCATTAAAAGCAAGAATTTGTTTTTTTTTTCAAGTTTTAGGCGACACAAAATATCCTTTGAAGATCTCTACAGATCTAGCTTACTTCTGGGTAACTATTTTATACCTTTTTACTTTATCATAAAAAATTATAATCATTTTGAACACAGTTTCAAAAACAATGCAGCATCTTTAATAGAGATCTCGAAATTTCTGACTCATTTTGAGTTAAAATAAATTTGCCCACAGTAGCTGCTCAACAAGTAGCATAAGCTCTTCACAGCTCAAACCTCAAGATATAATATACTCACTCTATCTGAGCGAGTAAAAAAAAAACACCCTTTAAAAAAGATTTCTGGCACAGCACCACATATTTCATCTCTAACATTGCTTTTTCGCATTCTGTTCAAAATTCGAATTTCTCATTTTTAACAATTTGTATAGCCTTCATTTTAATTGAAATGCATTCGTATCTAATTACAAGACAAGTTCATGTAATTTTTTTAGATCTTTTTTTTTTACACTTTTTAAAAGTCAACAAAGCAATTAGCAACTAACAAATTTCTAATTTGTTTTTCCCCCCCGAGTACAACAAAAACTTTTTCAACACGTTAAATGCCAAGGCTTGCATAATGCGCAATAATTAATCAAAAACTACAATTACAATAAAAGCAACAACTACAACGAAACCAAATTAAGCAGTCATTTTGATTTAACAACTTTTGTCGCTATCTCTAGCCAGCACCTCCTTACTTTTCTCATCCACAACTCATGAGCAAAGTTCAAGGTTAAAACTAAATTAGATGGTCTTGAAAATGTATTTGCACACGCAATAATTTTCACCCATTTTGTAAAAAAAAAAATGAAACAAATTGCGTATATTACAAGTCGGGCTTAACCGATTAAGATATACACTTTAGCTGAGGCGCTGAACGATAGTGGAACACCCTGTATTCTTTAAAAAAATTCTTTTAAACGTATCGGTAATCGGCGTCACCTTATTGCTCTGTCAAGTTTTGTCTCAAAGATTTGCCTAAAAAAAATTACACTCAAAATTCGGCTTGGGCGAAAATGGCTCAAATCAAAATCTCACTTAAGCTGCTTGGTATTTATTGGCACCTTTTTGTAAAATTTGGTATCTCTAACTGTTCCGAGTTCCAACGACTTGGCTTATATTTGATCTCCCAAAACCATGTTGTTCTTCACCATATAATCTACTTCGATAAAATACACCTATGCCATAACTTCTTACAATCTCTTTAAGCATATTAAATCGAATCGAAAACTTTGTTTCGGAGCAATCTGTTGAGTTTTTATTAAGTAGCGAACTGTTTAATTCTCTCCGAAACGATACTGGACGAATTTTTGAAAAAAGCTTTCGAAGAATGAAAGCACTCTGAAATGGCGCACTGAGATGCTTTTAGAAGTTTTAGACTGACTGAAACTGACTAAAATCGTTCGAGCTAAATGAAATGTTGAACATATTAACAACACCTTTAATTTTCCATCCACGATTTTTAAGCTCCAAGCTTTAGACTTGTTCGTCATCAGTTATCTTCTCAAATGTGGTTCATTTACAACGCTTTGATGATCCTCGAACTTTTTTCATTTCGATATTTTACACTGAGGAAAAAAAAATTACGAATTTTGAACTGACGTGAGCTTTTGTCCTTAAAAATTTCAACAATCTCAAATTTAGAATTTCTGTCTATAAAAAAAGAAAACAAAACCCTCTTACGCTCTCTTTTACTCTCAATAATAGAAAACTCGCTCTTGACATACAAACTCTTGTTTTAAGGCCTATACGCAGAATGCAAAAAAATTCGCACTGTATGACAAAACATTATAAAAAAAAATATCCCTAATGGGATATCCCAAATGTTATTTTTTTTTTTGCGTAAGAGGCTTTTGTTTTCTTTTTTTATAGACAGAAATTCTAAATTTGAGATTGTTTGAAAAAATTGCGCTTGATTGTAAATATAGGGTGGGCACTCTGTTGGTTTGTTTATTTATGTTTTGTTTTCTTTTTTTATAGACAGAAATTCTAAATTTGAGATTGTTTGAAAAATTGCGCTTGATTGTAAATATAGGGTGGGCCATCTGTTGGTTTGTTTATTTATTGCATTTTATTTGTATATTTTACAACAAAATTAAGGAAATGTACATATATACCAAATGCAAGTTTGAAACCACTCATATAAGTGTGAAAAATAATATCGCCCAAATTGCCGCCGCGGTTGGCTCTACAGGCCCGTATGCGAACATCGTAATTTTTGATGACTTTTTTTCTACAAAAACCTATCTGGCTTTTCTCCCATACATTGAATGAATAATGGGCAAAATTCAACGCCTAGTGATCACTCCAGTTTGGACGGGTATGTTCCGAACTATGAGTGTTTAACTATGTACCAAACCAACAGATGGCCCACCCTGTCGCTTCTAAGATAGAAATCATTTCATCTTCATTTAGGCATTTTTGAGGAATGCATTTTAAGAAGAAGTGCTTTAAACGACTAATTCGTGCTCATTATAAGAATGCTTAGTCTTAATGTAGCGATTGAGAGTAATTATTTTTAATTTAAGGCCTATACGCAGCACGAAATATTTCGTGCGAAAAATTCTTATAAATTCTAGAGTGAAAAAATCCTGTTTCAAGCAAATTCAAACTAATATTCCGATCTGGTTTTTTCCCAGTGTAGAACTTGAAGAATTCCCTTGTTTAAAGGGTCTACGCAGAATGCTTAAATTCGTGCGAAATTTTTTTGCATTCTGCGTATAGGCCATTACTCAAAAAAGCGTCACTCGCAAGATAATAAAAAGCATTAACTTTAGATTTAAAATCTGATGTTAAAGATAGTATCTTCTTCCTGTTACATACACTTCAATGAACTTTATATACACTTTTTATGTGTAACCGCTTTAAAAACTTACACCTTTCGTTTTCATTTAAAACAAAAAAAAAAGTTAAACTGCATTTTTGTTTTTGCATTTTTCTAACTGAAATGGAAACATTTTGCAGGCGTTTTGAGTTTTTTGGAGCATAAAGCTTTAAACGTTGTTGCTTTTTTTTTTGCGTTTTTATATTTTTCCTGTGCAACAACTTTTTCGCTCTCAATCTGTGTTTGCGTTTTGCAAACATTTTCAATATGCAGATAGTGTGGCCGTAGTCTTGGCTACCATCAGCGCCCAACGCCTCCCCTGGTACCTGCTAGACGCCCCATATAACGTATAAGGCTGCTCATTTTTTTTTTCTACACGAATGAAGCGCATAATTGCTCTGTTAGCTTGCCCCGCCCACCGCAACTTAGTTGCTGCACGGCAACAGCTTACAACAACAACAATCCACAGAAACCAACAACTTCATTTAGAGTTGTAATTGTTTTGGCCCATATGCACCTAGCATGGCTAGTATGGCATACGACTGCTCCTAGTACATACTACAACTAAACATTGCGCATACGCCATGTTATTGCTTGTTATTTTGTGCTTTGTGCCGCATAACGCATTGAAAGCAAAATCCATCACGCAGCGTTTGTCTTCAATTTCAAACAAAGCCGACGCTGACGTTGACGCCGCTGCCGCTGCAACTGCTGACGTCGACTTGGGCGTCACTTTGTTTGGCTTAGATAGTTTTTTGCGGCGGATGTGCAGGAGGGGGTGTATATGACAGTATTAAATTCCACTACTTTGATAGTTATTTTTTCAAGACTTGAAACTAAATTATTAAAAACTTTACAAACTAGAAAATTCAAGAAACGAGATTTTGGTATTTTTGGCTTATCCTTATCAAGCTAGAGATTTGCGCTTATGTCCTAAGGGTTTAAGGGTTTTTTAAAACTTGATATCCCCCTTTTACCATATTTCCCAAACAAAATAAAATCTTTCCAAATTTGTCTTTAATGCATTGTGGATTATTTGGATGCTCTGTTTAATAGATTTCCGCAGATAAGAGAGTAATTCGCTGTTTTGTGAAAAATTCTACGTTTCGGTGTTGATCAAGCTCATATATAGAGTTTATACGGGTAAGGTTCTAAAATTGATTATCAATTGAATGACGTATGGCGTTACGTTACCAAATCGGAGGTTGGCTGAAAAAACTACGCATTAGTCAAGTTTTCAAAGTTTGTATAGTTGGTATTATTTGCTTATTCATTCAGAGTTTCATAGCTCATAAATCTGTTAACCATTTAATAATCTATTCAAGAATGACCCAGAGCTAGGTAAGGTTACGCTATGTTAGAGCGGCTGTCTAGTTAACAGACTAACAAACCTTTGGATATTATTTTAACCTTCTCCATTTCAAAAGTCCCTCTCTTTTCAAAAGTGTGTTCCCACCAGATTTAAAATCTTACATAATTGTTGTAGACGCATAGAAGGATACATGCCATTAGTGCGTCGCCTTGCCTCTATCTACGTCACTGGCTTGGCTTAATGTTCTGGCCACCTTTGGCTTTCGCAGAGTTGCGGAAAATCTAGTTGCTGTGCTTTGCGGTGTTTTTCCTTCTTACTTGATTATGTTCTACTTTATTTTCTTTTTTCTTGTTTTTCTTTTTTTTTTTTTTTTTTTTTTTTTTGCTAGCCAAGTTGCCATTCCAGTTTAGATGCTGTTGTTGTTCTCTCTTGAGTTTTCTTCTAATGACCGACAACTGCGCGGAACATTTGTTTGAGAAAGTGTTGTAGTTGTTGCAGTTTTTAGTTTGTAGTTAGTTGTTTGTTGTCTAACGTTTATCATATTTGCAGCAAGACTTTCTAACTGCCTTAAAATAAAATAAATACCAAGTAAGTAAGAAAAAAAAAAAATCTTAAAATACTTGAAGAAAATTGTCGTTGTTGATTTGTAAGAAAGCTTTATTTATCAAGCACTTTCTTACAACGGCTACAAAGTTTCCTAGCTATTAGCAGAGTGTTTGAATGCCTGTTCTCAATATAGGCATAATAACTTTTGTAGTTCCCTCTCTATATGGCTATGACAGCGAAATCTTTTCCATGTCTGCACTAAGTAGTTGACCAAATTAGTCAATGTCTGGTATGCTATAAATAACTAATGGATATGTTTTTGTCGTTCTTCATTTAAATTGTTTCTTTTTAGAGAAGTAACCATTTTGGTCTGGGGTTTTTCAAGCGCTAATAGCAGGCGGAGGTGGTCTTTGATTAGAAAGAAAGCATGTTTTCTAATCAGTGTAAATAGAAGGAAATTTTTGCGTGGAAAGTGTTTTTATTAAAATTTTTGCTTTTTTTTTTTGATCTGTTTTTCCTTTACAATGGAGTAGGAGTATATATGCAAAATACTACGAAGTTCCATTACCTTGACATTCGGTGAGATTCATAAAATTTGTTGTAGAACAAAGATGCAGGAGAACCCCGAAGTTACCTTCAAAGGTCAGGAGCACAAAAAACATTGCTATAGACATGTCCGCCGTCTGTCTCTTGGTCCGTCTGTAGGAACGCCTAAATCTTGCAGATTAGCGGAGCTGGGATTACCAAACTTCATATTTGAACTCCTTGCAGGCAGATTATGTTTAATTTTTTTCTATTCCGTCACGCCCCTTCCATCCAAAAATAAAATCGAATCGCTACAACAAATTTTTTTTTGCATATTTCCTATATAATGAAGTAGTGATGTCATTGAAGTAAATATGCCAAATGCTACGAAATCCCATTACGTTGAAATCCGGTGGGATTCTTAAAATTTATTGTCGGAGAAAGACGCCGAAGAGCTCCTTTAATACCTTCAATATGGTCAGGAAAACAAAAGACATTGCTCTAGACTGTCCGCCGTCTGCCCCTTCCACCCTCAAAAAAATCGAATACTGAATACTGATACCCAGCAATTACAATCGGACCAAACACATTGAAGATACTCGAAAAATTTGTTGGATACCAAACTACCTGAGTATGTATAGTGTTGACCTCAAAATGTCATCTTCATCAGGAAATTCCTAGTAAGGTCTAAACCTGTCGGTTTTTTCTACACTCTGTTCCTGAGGTCCACTTTTACAGATTTACAAGATCTTTGACTTATAAACAAAGGAGGTTAGGTTAGGTTGAATAGGCTGCTCAAACTATAGCTGAGATCACCCAGAGACCATTATGGCACATTGTGATCTCAATTGGGGAAAGGATTATAAGATGTGACAATGGGTAAAAGAGGATCAAAAACTATTGGGTACTTCTAATCGCCTAAGTCTCTATTATTACTGAACCATTGCGAGGACTTAACAAACGTAGCCAGATCCGCTATAGACACATTTGCCAGACTGCCCAGGTCTTCGAAGAATGGTTTTCCCAGAAACTGGGTTCGTATTCTAAGAAGCGCCGAGCAGTCGCATAGCAGGTGTTGAATACTTTCTATCTCCTCCTCGTCTCCGCAGCTGCGGCAGAGGTCGTGATGGGGAACTTGTATCATCTCAAAATAAACAAAAGTTCAGCTTATTTAGTTAGCGGATCTTAGGAAATGCCTAGAAATTTGTCGGGATTCTTTTTGAAACATTTCCGATTTCTATTTATTTGATTTCGGGCCAATAATATTCATTTTCTACTTTTTGAAGCCAGTGTGACCATAATTTCGCTTACATTTTTACCAAGATTCCTCTGAGAGGAACTGACTTTATGCGTGTTGAGAAATCGTATCCGGAAAAATAAAAACTTCATTCTGTTCCTGGAATGTTCATCTGAAGATTGACAGACCGTTTGAATTATCAGCGCTGAAAGGTTCAGCATAGTAAGTTCGCTGAACTATGCTCTAAGTGTGACCAGACGTAAGGCATAACTTTTGGCTGAATTTCAGTCATTAACCTGACGCATCGCCCAATGCCAATGCTTTCCTCAATTGGTAAACATAAATTATGTCATAGTATTTTGCACTTACCTTATAAGTACATAGTTTATGATAACATATAGATATATGTATATAGATATAGCAAAATACATAACTTAAGATACATATAAAGCTTTTCGTTGGGTATATGGTTGGTTCCCTTAGTCTTATCAGCGCGTTTTGTTTTATCTTAAAACATTAATAATTACCAGCATTATACATTAAAGCTGACATCATGTAACTATTTTGGGTCTGCTTAACAGTTCCATGTTTCTGTCGAGCTTATCGCTGATAAGAATGCACTACAATTCATAGTCGCCCCATAATTGCTCCCGATTCAAAGATTAGCTTTGATTTTTTTTTTTTTATGAATGAAGCAATGGCAATAGTTGTTAAATGCCAAAGCTAAATAAAATGGCAAACTTTAACATTTCAGAGCAATTGCGAAATTAAAAAAAAAAAAGAAGGTTTTTCTCATTGCGATCTCTAGAGATTTAAACGGGCAAAAAGACAAGCAGGTGGAATAGTGCAAAGACGGACTGTCAGACACAGGCAGCACTTAATTAGCGCGCAATCAGCGTCAATCTTTGGATGCCGTCAAGCTGCGGCGCTTGAGCATATAAAAATGTCTTGGAACGAATACCGAACAGCTCCATTGGGGTCTTCTACGCTCCCGTTGTTTAGCTTTAACATTTATCTAGCACCGTGCACGAAAAACTGTCGTTGGGTGCAATGTGAAAGGAGGCACTTTGGTCCGGTAAAACACTTTCAACTTTCATTTCAAGAGTCAAAGTAGTTTCTGGTCCCAGCTCTCAGCTCCCAGCTCCGGCGTGTTGAAAGAATTGCCAAGCAAAATGATTAATTAAAATTATTTATTTAAATGCATTAGGGGTATGCCGCTGCTGCTGCTGCTGCTGCTGCATGCACCATGGAAATGAACTGACCAATTGAATGAACAACGGACACATTGGCAGCAGCATGACTTTTCCGGCTTTTCACTTGTAAATTAGAATTCAAAGGAAAAGTAGCATGAAGCATGAAGCGGCTGTCTTTATTTAAAGTTGCTCAGCTATTTCTTATTATTATCTTTATATACATATGTATGTACACACTATATGTATATAACTTTTAAGCTTCCTCTGCTCTCCTCACTCGCCAATGCAATGGACTCTTGTAGTGTCTGCAGTTCCAGCCGTGCCCCATTCAACGTCATACATCATTTGGCAACATATTTCATTTTAGCCTGGTATTTTTTCACAATGGCAAAAAAAAATAAAAGCAAAATCGTTCGAAAAATAAAGCAGATAAAAAAAACAAGTGAGAAGTATTGAGCAAAGAACTAATGACTGTGGGATGCTCTTTAGTAGTAGAATGTATAACGTAGTAGAAGTAAATCATATAAAGATTAAACAAATTTTGGAAACCATTAATGCTTTAAAAAATATGGAACTGTTTCTATATAAGGACGTTGGCTTGCATTGACTATGTGATTACATATGCTGAGTTGTCCATAGGTTTTTGTAATTTTGGTCTAGCCCCATGTCTGATATGGGCGGTGGTCTTTGTATCCAAATCAAAACCAAATCTTGGTATCCCATTAACATGGCTTACGGCAAGCCAAGCAACTCCTCGGCTCCTATAACTTAAATAGGATCAAGAAAATATCCCAACTTGGCCAGAATTCCCTTTGGATACTAACTGAGTTACTGACGGGATATTGCAGACTCAAGAAACACCTGAGTACTATTGCTATCGTGAGCTCGAACTCATGCAGGTTTTGTGAAATCTCATCTCACCCATCTCCAATAATTAAGTTTTTTGCAGATATAGGGCTAGTTGAGGAGGGCTAGATAGATAACAATTTGTCAATAATAATAGCGCGAAATAACATAATGCGGGAAATAACATATTGCAGATAATCGCAATATATTATATTGGATACCAAAGTACCTGAATTGCTAATGTGTTGATCTCAAAACGTCATCTTCATAAGATAATCCCTAGTTAAACAGAAAAAAACCTGAAGGGTTCTTCTCCACCCTGTTCCTGAGATGCGCTCTTGCAAGGATTATAATAATTATTTATTCTATTTTTTTTTTTTTTTTTTTTGGTATTTTTATAAATTTAACGAGTAATTCAGATTTCCTGGAAAAAAAATTAAATATATAATACTTTTCGGTTCATATCCCTCTATCATCCCATGCCACCAAAAGCAAGCTGTTCTATAATTTGGACCTAAAAAGGGCTCTTAAGTACATACTACCTGAAATATCAGCGATAACCAGAACGACAGATGAATCAGATAACATATTCCTTAGGCAGGATTAATACCACGGAGCCCATGCATATGAATTTAAATTCTTTTTTTTGGAAAGTAAATTTTTCTGCCAGTCTCAAGTGCAGACATTTTTTATGGTCATGGTTTGGATCGAGGGCTATCTCAAAACCTCTGCCAATCTACCTCAGACCATAAATAGGTTGCGTTGGGCTAGTAACCCAGCCGTAAAACAACACTTACTCAAGAAACGAAAACAAGCCTCGGATACAATATTTTCCCTAATGGCCACCTCAGAAATAGTTCTATGGGCTTTCTGAACACCCGTGGTACCAGATTTTGGGTCCTCGGCTTATCAGCTTTTACGATAAGCACGGCGGGGCACTGTGATGGTATTCTAAACCTACTTACTTACTTACTGTAGTCCTCTTCTCCTTGTGCAGCATACGGCCTCTACAGCAGATCTAAATCTTACTCTATTGGGAGCATCACGACAAATTTCATTCCAGGAGTACTTTGCGGCATTAAGTTCAGCGTCAATCGTTCTGCGACAGGTTTGGGCCGAAACCCCCGGACGTCGAGACCCCTGAGGGTTCCAGTGAAGTGCTTGTTTCGCAATGTAGGTCGCAGGCTTTCGAAGCGTGTGCCCGATCCAACGCCATTTATGGCGCTTAATCTCCACCAGCGCCATTTGCTGATTTGTCCGGTTCCAGAGAGCTTCATTGCTCATTCGCTCGAGCCATCTAATCTTAAGTATTCTCCGCAAGCATTTATTTATAAATATTTGAATTCTTGTGTCGATGCTTCTCGAGCTTTTCCATGTCTCGCATCCGTAAAAAAAAAAAAATTGGACTCAAACCTACTACACACCGGAAAACCGGAACGACAATGGGGCTTTACGTCTCGTTTTCACGTCTCTGATCTTGCTAGCCGTAATGAAAACTGAGACAAACATTCAAACTTTCGCTCTCTTGCCAGAAGAGTATTTGGGTGATAATAGGAGTAAATACTTATTATCACTGCACCTGGTGTCACAAAGACTACAAAGAAGAGACAGAAAGCTTCAGCGCTTTGTGTCTGTTGTGCATTTCATAAGAAACGCACCCAGCTCCTGGAAAAATTGTTATTAGAGGACCTGGGCTGTCTGGCAACTTGTCACTAGAGCACCTGACAATTTTTTGCGATGGTTCAATAATAATAGTGAATATATGATACATATTGCCCATCTCACTTTCTACGCTCTCTCTCTTCTCTTCTTTAAATCCTTTCTCAACTCATCTCATTAGTCCGGAATGCCTCTGAGTGATCGAGATCTTGCACTGCGTAACCTTACTTCGAAGTGGAGAGCCATGTTTTGAGACCTAGTACTCTGTAAGAAAAATGTTTTTAAGCGCTACAAATAGTTTGACCTTGTCAGCGGTGTGCGAGAAAACTCGTGATAAAAATTCATATACCAAAATTGTCAAAAAATAATTTTAAAGAGACATTTCTTTGTGATTGGTTTGAGAGAGAAATTTTGGTTGTCAAAATAACTTAGCTCCATTGCTTGCTTATTATTTGCGGAAAATTTGCATCCCTCAAAGAAGTACCAAATTATGTAATATTTTGGAATTTTTCGGTAAGAGAGCATACATGCAAAAGACAAAGCCATTACCATTTTGAATAGTAAAGCTTATTGTGTCCGCCTTCTTCGGACTGTAACATTTACAACCATAAAGTTCATAAGCCCCATTTGGAGATTGCATTGCAATGGAGTATAAAAATTGTATCAATATGGCCAACTTCATGAGTCACAGCGTCAGTGAGACAGACATCAGGCCGCAGCAGCCAGTACTCGGTTCAGTCAGTTCAAGCAGCTAGACAACCTCGTTTGGCCCCCAATTTCCTATGCACAAACACAGAGACACACCACTGTACTATATAGACCATGCATATAGTATACTATGTAGTAAATAGTTGACTGCATTTTAAAGCATGGCATGTTTATAATTTTTTCTGTTTTTGTTTTTGGCGCTGTCGAACTTTGGCGTTAAAATTATACTTGTATGTTTGGGGGGTAAACAAAAAAAAAATAAATCGTGCGCGCCTTTTTAATTGAAAGCCTTTTGGCCATGCGACGGCAGCTTTTGTCTTTAGATGTGGGCTATAAGATTATTGGGATTGTTTAAACGGTTGGAAGGGGTTAAGGAAGTTGTACAGTGCCAAAAACAAAATGCCGCAAAAAAACAAATTCAAACCATAAACAATATCTCGAGCAAGACTTGCTTTTAATTTATGCAAAGTTTTTTTTTCTTTTTTTTGTTCTTGTCTTGTGTTTGTTGTCATTGTCGCCTGCAGTCAGCTTTAAAAATAGAATGCTGTTGTTATAATAATAATAATACATATATGAAAAGTCAAATCGTGTCAATTAAATATATATGTAAGAGATGTGTTCAAAAAATAAGGCAATTTTTAAATTAGCGCGAAGTTTTGCTTTCAATGTTGACAAACAGCTCAAAAAAAGTGTGTACATACCATTAGCTATATGGGATAATTAGTTGCTGGTTCAAAATTAATGCAAAAAAGTAACTATAGTTGAAAAATAGGCTTTGCGATTTAGAACTACTCAAAGATGTCTTACTAGAGGTTGGCTTTATCTACTCCACATTAGTAAAAGGAAAAGAATCATTGCAGTGCATGCATTCAAGATCGCCAAGATCAGAAATTACTTTCTTTCTTCAATTTAGTGGCATATTTATTCAATTCCAGACGAAAGCTTACACGATTAGTAAGTCCTTCGAGCAGATGAAACCGAAAAAAAATTTGTTTGATTTTGCTCTACAGTTAAATTTTTGGTTCAAAAATAAATTCTGTTTTTATGGAAGATTGAGGAGCTATTTGAATCTATTCGAATAAATAAAAAAAAAAACACATGTGATCCAAAGGAACTATGAACTGATGTATGGAATAGATAGGACCAGAAGGAACCAGAAAAAAAATATTCTTCAACAGTTTAATACGAAGTCTAGTTCAGAGCTGCTTGACTTAATTTTAATATCTATATGGAGTACTTTGAAGGCAAATACTAAACTAACTGAGAAATGAACGATATATAAATAACTATGATATAGTTCGTTTGAACTAGTTCAATAATAAAATGAAGAGAAATACTAAACTAACTGAGAAAAGAACGATATATAACTAACTATGATATAGTTCGTTTGAACTAGTTCAATAATAAAAAATTCTTACCAAAAAAAAACGTAAGTTCTTGTGGTTTTTGGAACGCACCTCGTATGTATATCCATTAAACGAACGAAATTGTAAATGAACGAGGTGAAAGTAAATATGATATAGTTTGATCGAATGTATACCAAACACAAAAATTCTTATATGGGCAACTTTGACCGCAAAAAAAAATAAAAGTCCTACCCAAAATCTGAAGTGTTTATCATTTTTGGAACACACCTTGAATATACATTTAATAAACGAATTGAAACTAGTAAATGAACGAGATATAAGTAATTATTATATAGTGTGATTGAATGCAAAAAAATTCTTACCAAAAAACTGAAGTTCTGGTTACTGCTATTGTTCTAAATCGAAATTCTTTAATAGACTATTTTGAGTACCAAAAAAAATTCTTACCATAAAACTAAAGTGCTCGTAATTTTTGGAGCATACCTTTTATATCCATCCAAACGAAATTGAACTAGTAGATGAACGCGGTATAACTAATTATTATTTATGTAGTTTGATTGAATGAAGTTCTGGTAGTTACTATTGTTCGATTGAACTAATTAAAATCTTAAGAATATATTCGAAATTCTTGTATAGACAGCTTGGAATGAAAAATTCTTACCAAAAAAATGAAGTTTTGGTAACTACGCTATTGTTCGATTGAACTAGTTTAAAACGGAAGAAGAATGAATTCGAAATTCTTTAATAGACAACTTTGAATACCAAAAACAAATTCTTACCATAATTTTTGGAACACACCTTTTAAATCAATTTAATAAAAGAAATTGAACTAGTAGTAACTAATTATCATTTAGTTTGATTGAACTTGTTCCAAACTCAACAGTGAATGAAAAAAAAATTCAGTTTTACCAAAAAACTGTAGATCTGGTAATTGCTATTGTTAGATTGAACTAGTTCGAATCTCAAGTAGAATGAATTCGAAATTCTTTAGTAAACTTTGAATTCAAAAAGAATTTCTTACCATTAAACTAAAGTGCTTGTAATTTTTGGAACACAACTTTTAAATCAATTTATTAAAAGAAATTTTAACTAGTAGTAACTAATTATCATTTAGTTTGATTGAACTTGAAGATCTGCTAACTACTATTGTTCGATTGAACCAGTTCAAAACGGCAGAAAAATGTATTTGAAATTCTTTAATACACAATTTTGAATCCTAAAAAAAATGTTAACAAAAGCTGTAGCAGTTGTTATTTCTGGAACATACCTTTTATATCCATATAATAAACGAAATTGAACTAGTAAATGAACGAGGTATGATTAACTACGTTCTATTGAACGTGTTCCAAACGCAAAAATTCTCATACGTACAACTTTAAATCCAAAAAAAAAAAGTTATTACCAAAAAATTTTAAGTTGCTGTCATTTATGGAACACACCTCGCGTAGACATTTAATAAACAAAATCCAACTATGAGCCTGCTTTAAGTTGCAACACACACAAATTTCATGGTGCCTTTGGCTTTTCGAAGCTTTTCTTTTCGTTTTTGCCACTGCACTTAATGTATGTTAATCCCCAATGCGCTTGGCCAGCAGCACCACACCCACGCCAGAGTTGGAGCTCTTGCTCTTGAGACCTGCGCCAGACCTAGACCAGACCAGACCAGTTGCCTTAGCTTATTTATTTTGACTTAATGGGTTTTTCTTTGCCAGCGCCTTACAAAATGTGATTTTTTTTTTTGCCTTTTTTTGGGAAAGTCGTCGTCGTCGTCGTCTTTCTTAGAAAATGCTTTCCTTTTACTTTCAACTTTTTTTTCGTGTCGTTGTTGCGTCTCACCTACAACTTGAGATAAAAAACAAAATTTTTTTTTCTAAGAAAATTTGCATTTTGCCGGTCAGCTACTATTGAAAATACGTATATAATTTTCTTGATACACAATTTTTTTTTGAGCTGATCTTTACGGCGTTGCTAATTTTTGTGCGCCGATGTGGAAAACTCTTGGCCGTTGGAAAATTGTTTTCCCTTTTTATGCTGCTACCTCAGGCGTGCACTCACCCATGTTGGTACATAATACTAGCAGCCTCTGCTGCTTGTTATTTTCTGGATTGTAGTTCCCAAGTGAGTGTAGAAAAAGTGTTTGTCCATTAGCATGATTAATGTTTTTTCTTATTTTTTTGGGGCGTTACTTTCAATGTTTCTTATGGCACCTCTGGAACCACTAATTCCAGCTCCAGCTCAAGTGCCATCTATTGCATATACATTAACAAGCTATTAAATGCAATTACTTAGTTGGTTAGTTAGTTAGTTGGTTGGTTAGTTAGCTGCAGTCAAGGCCATTACTTCCGGCATTATGCTAAATAGCTGCAGCATTTGAAGATCTATTGTGGGATGATCCCAGCTGCAAGCTGAATTTTTCAATTGGGCAGTTTAGCTTTAAGTTGGGCTATAATAATGAGCTAATAGAAAGTCAAATAAAATTGGAAATGCTGGCTAAGTCCATTTGGAGGTGCTAGAGTATGCAGGCAGATGTTGTGGGTTGTTAGCTATTTGTATAAATGATGCTATGTAATGGATTGTGTTTTTTTTTAGAAATGCATGTAAACTGAGTGGCAGGAAAAGCTTTATTGAGGAACTCATTTAGTCGAAATATAATCCTGTAAACCAGGAACCTCCAGTATAATATTGCCCAAAAGCGTTACGGTTCGAAAATATAAATTATGTTAAGTTTCACTATATACATATAAAAATTGGAGAGGGTAACTGTGTGCCTCGCCATCTTCTACCCCGCCTTCGCCCTGGATGTGCCATGTCTTTAAATCTATTCCTGTTTCTTCAACATCATTGAGGTAGAAGATCAATGCAATTTTGTATTGTTTGTTTGAATAATCCTCTAAAAGCTCAGTTATGTCAAATTTTAAATCGATGACGTTTTTTTTTTGGTCATACTTTCGGTTTGCGCGGCTTACAGCTTTTTATGGAATTCTCGATGATATTTTGACAAAGATGTGGCTCTATCTCAACTACGACGCGTTGGAACTCGACCTTCAGCTCAATAATAGTAGGCGGATTATTTCAGCATTTACTTACTTTATTTTGCTCCGTCACCCATTGAAGCAGTTTGAGCTCCTGGTGGAAGCTAAAGGTCTTTTATCAAAATTCGCCGCGAGTTGTTTCGAAAAATTTTAAGTTGTAATGAACGATGGCGAATTTATACTCCTGGGTTTTGTACAGGGTGCGCCATCTGGACCTCCCCTATTGACTCATAGCTAAAATGGCACTGAATGACTTTTCAGAATTGAGTTCGTCTGTGAAAATCGGCTGAAAAATGTCTGAGTTATTCAAAGTTGAAATAGGGGGAGATCCAGATGGCGCACCCTGTACTTTTGAGAGTCCGGGCGGAACGTCAACGCAAATGGGATTTACTGTACATAATCGATCCAGTTTTATAAGACTTCTCTCTCTATTTTGCAATACAAACCTTGGTGGGTCAAAGCTTCCATCACAATGTCACTCCAAACCGCCCGATTCTGTGCTTTGGCTTCATAGCTTCTGACATTCGTCTTATAGAGATCGCCCTCAACTGCGTCCAGCCAGCGGCTTTTAGGGCGACCTCTCGCTCTTAGACGCTCTTTGCGCGCTGTCATCGCTCATTCGCAGGACATGCCCAAGCCATCTTAGGCGTTGCGATTTTATGTAGCTTATAATTATTTCGTGGTTAGCCAGCTCTTCAAGTTCCGAATTGTACCTCCTTCTATACACGTCTCCTTCCAAGGTTGGGCCGAATATCCTTCGCTGAATTTTTCTCTCGAGCGTTGCTAGCTGTTCACAATCGGTGGAACGTAGGGTCCAGACCTCGCATCCGTACGTTAATACTGGCCGGATGAGTGCTTTATACATACGCATCTTCGTGCTTCTAGATTTAAGTTTTGAGCGAAATAGCTTTATATGTGAGAAGTAGCATTTATTTGCAGCATTTATTCTATCTCTTATCGCACTTGCTGAGTCGCCAGTTTTTGAGGTATTTAAAACTTTGCACCGATTCGAATGAGAAACTTCCGATGTTAAAGGCTTCAACTCATCGTGATCACGTTGATTGCAGCATATATTTCGTTTTTACCTCATTTACACGTAGCCCGATAATGTCAGCAAGTTCGACGATTTTTAAGAGTACATTTCTTAGCTCTCATTCATCGGTTGCTAATATTTCAACATCATCAGCAAAGGCGCATATTTGCGTTGATTTATAGAGGAGGTTAACATCTTTGTTAACATCTTTTTTTACAAAGTGCAGCATCGAATTGAATATTACAGTCGAAAGGACATCACCTTGCTTTAGCCCTGTTTCTACTGCGAAGGCCTCCGATATTTGGCCCTGTATTAATACTTTTGCAGTAGTGCTTGTCAGAGTGGCACTCACCAGTCTTGCTAGTTTCGCTGGTATTCCTAGACTTTGTAAGATGTATGGGATTGCTTCTCTCATCAGCGAGTCAAAAGCCTGCTTAAAATCAATAAAGAGGCAGTGAACGTCTCGTGCATACTCTCTGAATTTCGCAAAGACTTGACTAAGTATAAAGCATTGATCAGTCGTTGATTTGCCACGACGAAAACCACATTGGTATTGGCCAAGTTTTGTAAGACTTATTGATCACTCTTCGAATTGTAGACACATGAGGTGCGCTACAGGATCGAAATTTTTTCAGAATTTCGCGGCCAGCTTCAGCGTAACTTTTTTTTGTTCCAAGAAAATTATTCTAAAATTGTTTTCAAAATTTCCTTTCTTTTTCATTTTTCAAAATATTGTGACCAAAATTTTGCCAGTTTGTATTTTATTTGAGTCTGAACATTTGTGTGAAGTTTGATCAAAATTTGGTGCAATATTTCATACAGCTGCCATATAAAAATTGAACCAGTTTTCTGCGTAGCCATATTCTTTGCATCATGGCATTCGACCATCCCAGACAAATACTCCAGCCAAACCCAATAAGAAATTCTTAACTTTTTGGTGCAATAGCCTCGCGAGTTATGTAAATTGAGAGACTGCCCATTACTGATCTAGAACGATGAACCTTGCGGAAATTAAAGGAATTCCAGGGAACATTTAAGTCGGAATGTCTTGAAATAAATATAGAAATCCGTACGTCATCTAGTTTTTTTTTTTTTTTTTTTTTTATGTACCTTAATTATCAAATCCAAACGTGCTCCCAACTGAAACTCCTAACATCTTCATGCCAAATTAGTTTGTAACAAGAACATAAACGTGTTGAAAAACTTTGCTGTCCAATCAACCGAGTGTTTTGCTCTACTTTATAGCTAGCATTCACACCTAATGTAATAATATAAAAAATTAACCTACAAAAAAAAAAACCGGGTGCTATGTACATAAACAAAAGCAAGTAACATAAAATTCAACGGTATTGTGCAGCTTCTAAGTGTCTTGCACCTAGACATAACAAAAAACACATTACCTCTATGACGCATGTACAATATGTGTGTGTGATGAACTGTCGGAGCTGCCCCCCGAAACCACTCCGAACCAGATATATATTAAATGGTAACTGTTGCAGCACGTCGACATCGTCAGCTTTGAGGTTGGTTCCCATGTATATGTTGCGAGTACACATGAATAAAAAGTTGAAACATGTTGACCATAAAACAATGCAAAACAGTTAGAGCAACAAATGACGGGGCTAAAAAAAAAAAAAACTTACAACAACAACAAGCACACATGAAATTATAACGAGGTGAAAAAAAAAAAAGACAACCACACATAATATAACATACAACTTCTCTAACAACAATGAGCAAAAAAGTTCATTGAACTTTACGCCTAAATGTAGACTACTGCGAGTAGCTACTGTAATGTTTGAGTTTTTCACGAATTTTACGTGATTTGTATACAAAATATGATAATAAGTTGGTTTGGGGGCTCTAACTAACTCGACATGCTCTGACATTAACTCCTAAAGCATAACTAACTAACGCAAAGATACATTAAACTGAAATGTCAAAATTCATCAGACATTGTTCTATGCAAAAATAAAAAAAAATGTCTAACCATAAGTCTGACCAAGTTAATTAATTTGCATAATACCTAATTTTACCTTGCGCACCGGAAAAACGTGACCTGTACATTTTTTATCGTGTTTGTTGTATGTAGTAGCTTATTGTTTTTCATGATTCGCGTGCTTTGCCATTTGCAATTTCTTTATATACATTATATACATATTATATACAACTCACCTTAACGTTTTCATTAATTTATGTGCTTATCGCTGTTTTTGGTATTTTTTTTCGGTTTTGGTATTTGCATATGTATGTTACTGGACAAGCGTGCAAAAAAAAAAAAAAAGTGATACCATAATATATTTAAAGCTCGTTTCTTGAATTTCTGATAAGTTTTATTAATTAGATTTCGAACTGGAAGAGTCGAAGTTGACTCAATCATTATTTTTAACTGTTTGTTTATAATTTGTTATCTTTATTAGAAAGAATACTATGTTATAGATAGGCTAAAATTTTAGCTTGTTGGGATAGTGTTTAATTGAATACATTTATATTTGGAATATTTTTGGAGTAAACTTTGAGTACTCGTAGCTGAAGTGCCCATTTAAAATTAATAAGATTTTTAATTTTTTCCCGCAACAAATAAAATATGTTCGTTTTTTATAGTAAAGGGTTATCAATCTTAAGGTTTTTTTTTTTAAATAAAAAATTTCAAATGAATCGGAAAATCTTTATTATCAATAGAAACGGTTCGTTCCTGCCCTTCACTTTTTCAAAAAATAATCCCTTTCAAATGTTGGCCCCAACTGCGCCGTAGCTCGTCCAAGCGGAGCTTCCAATTTTCGATGACGCGTTCGAGCATAATTGGCGGTATCTCGCGAATAACACGGGTAATGTTGGCCTCTAATGCTTCAATCGTAGCTGGATTATCCAAAAACTCTTTAGACTTCACGTAGCCCCAAAGGAAAAAGTCTAACGGTGTGATATCACACGATCTTGGTGGCCAATTCACCGGTCCAGAGCGTGAAATTAATTGTTCACCGAATTGGTTCCTCGATATGTCCATTGTTTCACGGGATGTGTGGCAAGTAGCGCCGTCTTGTTGAAACCAAATGTCATCGAGATCTCGGGCTCATCGTTATCATGGTGCGATAACTGTCGCCTTTGACGGTTACTGTCTGACCAGCGTCATTTTTGAAGAAATATGGTCCGATGATTCCACCAGCCCATAAACTACGCGCTGGACGAGGTCTATTCGGTCTAGTGTCATCCAATAATGAATATTGGGTCTCAAATTTGTTGATGGTATGGCGAATAGTGGTCTCAGTAGGTCGATTATGGCGACCATAAAATGGCCTAAGCGCGCGAAAAACATTCTTTACAGAACGCGAATTTTCGGAATATAATTGCACGATTTGTAAACGTTGTTCGGGTGTAAGTTTTTCCATGATGAAATGGCAATGAAAACTGAATAAAAAACTCATGGCCACTTGAAAGTATACTCCCGCGTGGTGTACTAAAAAAACCTTATTGAAAAAATAAACCTCAAGATTGATGCCCCTTTATAACTCTCAAGATACATTAAAATATTAACTGTTATTAAAATGTATCTGAAATTTTTTTTGTTTTTGGTGTATATTCTAAAATCTGTCTTATAAACATATGTATGTGTGTCTAATTACACAATGTATCTTAAATTCTGATGCGTCTTATTCAAAACTTAATCCTTACCATTAAATATCTGCCAAATCGATAAAAAATATATTTTTATAGATCCCCGACGTATCTTTAAGCTGACGAAATAATGCTTTTAAATATTAGACTGTTGATCTCTTGTCAATAAACTAAATTGACCTTTTAAAGTCATTTTTAAATTTAAAGTTATTAATTTATAATTTTTAGAATATGACGTATTTTATTAGTATTTTTTTTTGATTCAGTGCTGTGAAGGACAGGACAGGAAAAAAAATGTTGAACTCTTGAGCTCTTATCAATCAATTAAATTACCCTTTTAAAGTCACTTTTAAATTTAAAGTTATTAAATTATAATTTTACAGAACATGAAGTATTTTATTAGTATTTTTTTTTTTTGCTTTTACATGACATTTTCTGAAAGTCAGTGCTGGAAGGACAGGACAGGACAGGAAGCATAAAGTTTTTATATTAAAAATTAGTTCGAAATTATTTAATAAAACTAAAAGATATACAAATTTTTGAAATTCTTTATTTTTCCAATTATGTATTTATTTTACTTAGTTTGTTTTCAAAAAATTTGGACATCATCGATACTACCTTTAAATGTTTTTGTGCTGGAATTTATTGCCATAAAGCATCTATAATTTTCGCCATAAACATGCTGAACTTAACCAGTGGCGGATCCACAGGGGTTTTCGGACACACACCCCGCATATTTCGGATAAAGACTTGTTTTAAGATGAACCGCCTGGTTAGGTTAGGTTAGGTTCGGTTAAGGTGTCTTGGAACAGCTGTCTTGGAACAGCCCAGACGCACTTAGGCACAAGGAGGCCATTTGTGATGCCATAGGTAACGCTGGTCTAGAGCTGACCAGGGATGCCCTTATAACTATGTATATAGTTACCGATTGACAACATATATTTATTTACTACAAAATTTTTCACAAAAAAATGTTACTGACTTACCAAACTGCCCTCGAAGTGGTTGCAATTTCTTACAGTGTTGCTTGAGTTTTCTATTGCTTAAGAATTCTTTTTAGCGTACGGGTGGAAATACTCATGTTCGTAAATTATTAAGAACATTAAATCCAAATACAACCTTTTTTACTAACAACTTTTTCGTCTACGAGTGGATATACATATGCTCGTAAATTATTAAGCTTTCGGAAAAATAATTTACTACAAATGTTTAAAACTGTCACTATGCCACACCCCTTAACTATCATTAAAAGTATCTTTATGCTCTTTAAGCTAAGCGGCCACAGTTGCAAGCAACTACCAACTATTTGGTGCCACAAAACTATAGTAATTGGCGATGGCAACTGCCACTTGGAGATTTGTAAAATACGCAACATTCGCAAATTTTATAGTCAAACATTTTGTAACCGCTTTTTCCAGCATGACAAGTCTCTTTCTTTCTTGTTGAAATTCGCACACGCTGTCACACTCTGGCAAACGTATTATGTATACACTTGACAAGTTGTTGGGTTTTATGCAATCCCAGACGAAATAAACTTTGAAACATTTGCACGTCTTAGCACTTTTTTGTTGCTCTCTATCTCTGTACCTCTTGCTTCTATTTTTCTTGTGAAGTGCTGTGCCTGAAATCTCTTCAAACTAAATCTTATATATACATGCATCCCAATTCAAGGTTGTGTTTAAACTCTAGAGCAGGGATCGACAACATATTACACTAGTTAACATGAAAAATGAACCTTCGTATAAAAGTGTTTTTTAGGGTAATTTTCGTACACACGAAAATGATAACGTTTTATTTTTCTTAAGCGCCGTTTTCGAAAAACATGTTTTTGGGCACTTTTTGCAGTTTTTCGTTACGTTTTCACGAATTTGTATGCAGCAGTAGTCCTGATTTTTCGTTCATGGTTCCATAACATCTACAGTTCCTATCTGATTTCGAAGATCTTAGACTCGAAATTTTCGTAAAAGAATTCTCTTTCTGCTTAAAGCTTAACAAAATTTTTAAAAAATTTTTTGTTGATGAAAAGCAATCTAAAAATTTGTAATTTAGAAAAATGATCGAAAATTACACTTTTTTTCGACTTTGGTTGCTTGTAACTTCAATAATTTTTACTTAATCTATACATATCATATATCGCTGTGAGCACATCAATACCTTTCGATCTAATCGTTTTTTGAAAAAATCTCGAAAACGGCGCTTAAGAAAAACAAAAGGTTATCATTTTCGTGTTTCTCGAGCCAAAATTACCCTAAAAAACACTTTTATACGAAGGTTCACTCGATGACCCGTAAATTTGTAAACTAGTGTTATCTGCGAGTCCCGGGGAACACATTTTTTTATTTCAAGTAACCGATATTAAGTTCGAAAATAAAGTAAATAAAAATATATAAAAATTGATCATAAATGGAAATTTACTTAAAAAAAATGTTTCTGACTATCTCTTAATGATCACTTGACGGTTGCCAACTCGCGCCCTAGAATATCCGATTTGATTGACCCGTTTACGAGCTACAAGTAAAAAATATTACAAATTAATTTAAAAACTTTTTTTAACATTTTGTTTTAAAGGCAATCGGGCTACCGATATTGAACGATTTTTTTATTTGTTCTCCTGTTGATTTGGAAGTGATAGGGGTTTGAAGAAACGAACCTCGTTACTATAGCGGGTTTCTGGAAAATCGTAGACCATCAATTTTTGCAGATAGAAAATCTAGGCTTCAACATAAATTCAACCTCATAATTCAATCTACTGACTTTAAAATACATTATAGCGAAATGGGAAATGTTTTTCTATGTACAAAAAAATATTGGGGTTTATACCCATATCCAAATTTTTGGAAACTATCAATAAAACACTATTAATAAATTAAATTTTTACGAAATTTACACCAAATACTTATTTTTTTGTTTTGTAGTGAACATCTTTGTAAGTCGATCTCGATTTTATTTGAAAAAAAACTGATTTTGTATACCTTGCCCTAGAATATCTTCAGACCCGGTCCTGGTATTTATTCTAACTTCTTAAACATGTCACTAAATACCAAAATAAATATTTATAATTCTTATTATATTTTAATTCAATTAATTCAATTTAATCTTTTGATTATATAGTGTAGTAAGTTCTAAAGTCAACATTGGCGGAACCATCACTAAAATAAGAACAACTTTCTGAAATATGGGAGTTAATAATTTCCCTGATAATTTGTGGAGCATGGGGATCTCTATTAATAACTTTTCGAAGAGAATTATGGGAGTCACCCGTTTTAATTTTTTTTTTCTCCAATTGAATTTGAGGAGATCACTTCTCTGGGTTAAATTAAAAAAAAAAGCATAACTACCTTAACTAAAAGAGTTAACTGTCTTAAATTTTGTATGTAATTTTTTTTTTGTAATTCAGTTTTTTATTTTTTATTGAAAACAAATATGGAAATATCTTTATTCTGAGTTTCCTTTGCAGAAGATTCGCTTACGATATATCGCTTGTCAAAGAAAAGTATAAAAATCTTTAGCTATCGATAACTGCATAAATATTTGGAATTCAGAAAAATCAAAAAAATTCAAAAATCATCAAAAACAAAGAGATCGTTTTAAAATGCAGTTCATTTTACATATTTTTGCTTTTTTCAAAATATCTTTCTAAGGAATTTCAGCCGCAAAAAAATTTTTCGATTTCATAGCAAATTCTTTTAAAGCGTTGGAAATCTGTTCTAAAAGTTTTTGCACAGCAAGCTACTCAATAGAAACTTAACTTCAAATCTTCTAGAGATTTTCAGCACAACCCCGATAATACATTTCTGTTTGCTTAGCTATGGTTTGCTGCTGTTAAAGCATATCTACTACGAAAATGTAGTTAACACTTTTTGTTTTCATGTCAGTTTGAGATAGTTGTTGGAAATGTTATTGTTGTTGTTAGGGTTGTCTTTGACTGTCTTTTTGCTTTTTGCATGTCATTCTTGGAACTTGAGCAATTTTTTAAATGCAGACCACATATAAGTTGTTGTTGTTGTATCGCATTTAGAATGCAGCCAAGCCGGCCGGCAAATGTTTATTTAATTTATATACATACTTACACATATATTTAGATACTCTACGCTGTATGCTTATAGCATATATCAAATACATAGTTTTGTATCTGTATTTGACTTTTGTTTCCATCATTCATTCGTTCTGTGCCACATTTCGACACGCGCAATTACTTTTGTCACCCTTCGGCCCCCATTTATAGTACATACATACATGCGACCCGTAGTCGACTTTGTTTAGTGTAACTAACTACTTTCCGTTTTTGTTGTAAATAATTTTAATAGTTTTTGCTTTTATGTACAATATATATACTATTATATATTATGACCATATAAATTTAAATGGCGTCGTACTGGAAACACTTTATTTGTTCTGGTCAGCCGCAATTTTGTGTCGGCTTTTGTTTGAGTTGGAAAACTTTGAAGTTTTTGTTGTTTTTGTTTTTTTGTATGTCCATTTGGCAAATAATTTGACAAAAATATTTAGCTGTCAAATGAAACAAGATTTATGTCTTACAATATTATTGAACACAAAATAGTATTTGGCAAAGGTCAATATGTTTGGTATTTGGTTTGTCTAACTCCCTCGCCAACAAGTACAAGTGTGTACTTACTTTTTGTAGCTGAGTGTAGCCCTGACTTTTTTTGTTTGGCTTACAATCTTTTTCTCTATTTTATTTAGTTTTTAAAAATAATTTATTTTTGCAAAAAAATTGGGACAGACTCTGGAAAGTAATAAGTTAGAGAGTTTTATTTTTACTGTCACATACATCAGCTTTTTGTCTGGAAACAAATTTCGTTTCTTTCGACACTTTTGAAAACCGCAGATATCTGCCTGAATTCGTTTTGGTCATACACAGTGCGGTAGCTAGGAGACTAATGTAACGATATAGTCTTTTTGTTCCGCTTATCCAAGCCCGTCGAGACAGGGTGAAAAGGGGGGGGATTCCCCCCGGGCCCGAGTTTTCTAAGGGGCCCGGTGTAAATACTGTCGTACTTATAGAACACAATGATTCATGCTAAAGGTGTAATAGAGTGGCCTGTACATTTTCCCCCCGGGCCCGGATTTTCTCTCTACGGCCCTGCGCTTACTCATAAAAAAACTACATAGATCTATCTGGTAAAAAAACCATCATTATCTGCTTTTCAAAAAAGATTAAGCGGTTGGTGTTGTAGTTGAATTGCATGAACCTTGGAGAATGCAAAAGAAAATCATTTGGTATCTCCATAACTTCGCGCAGTAATATTCAAGAAAGTTATATCGCCTGGAATTATTGGTTTTTTTGTGCTCTGAGCACTTTCGATTAGTACTTTGAGAGAAGAAATCAAGAATTGTAGTTATATCGCCTGGGATTCTCGTCTTTTTTGTGATCTGAACACTTTCGATTTGAGATTTTATTCCTTTTAGTACTTTGAGAAAAGAAATCAAGAATTTTAGATAGCTTCTAAGATAGAATTTTTTAATTCGCGAACGTTTAGAAGGTATTACTGAAAGGCAACCTTGTGTTCGTTAGTCGGGTCCAAAGAACGCATTTTAGCAGACATTTTTCTGGCCCATCTCAAGAGATAGATTTTAAAAGATGACATCTGGCGTTGGTTTCTGCTCCGTCGTACCGCGTTTCCAATTAGACAGGTCTACAAATACCGGGGGCATGTCAGTTGTTGGAAAGCTAGGAGTCATTTCCGAAGTAAACGCAGAATCCGAATCCGGGGTCAGAATTGGCCATCACATCAAAATTTTGAGATATTTGAGGTTATGCACCCGAAAACTGTGTTTTTTTCCCTACTTTTGAGGTTATGTACAGGGTGTGTGGTCTGTCTCCCCAGTTACATCATTTTGTACCACTCTTACCCGTTAATTTAAGAGTTCAAGAGATCAATTTTTTTGCAAAGTTATGGCTATTCAAAGTAACGCCGTTTTTCGGGTACATAACCTAAAATATCTCAAAATCCTGACCTAATGGGCCAATTCTGACTCCGGATTCAGATTCTATGAGCAAATTACTTCGGAAATAACCCTTAGCGTTCCAACAACTAAACCATTTTGTCCTGTGTTATTTGACATAGTTTAATGAGCGTTGAATCCTTTTTCTCATTTTACACCGAGGCCGAATAGTAACGCCATAAAGCCCAGTGACTTTGAACAGTTCAAAAATTACCTTTCTCGTTAAATTTGAGCAGACTACAAACTGTGAGACTAATTCAAGAATCCGTAATTTATTAGCATCGAAATGTTTCTTCCATAGGTTCTTCTAATAAGCAAATTTTTACGTCAGCTGAGACCAAATAGCCCTTGAAAAAAGTGCATGCACGCTGTAAAGCCCACGCTCAAGAGGCATTTCCGAAAACACTATGAGCACCTTCAACAGCTCTGCGACCCTAGGGAACCATGATCTAAGACTAGGAAGGTATTTGTGTCTCTGAAAAAGATAGCACTTAAAATAGTTTACCAAAATTTTTTTAAAAAATGTTTCTTTATTATTTTTATACCCTGTACCGTATGGTACAAAGGGTATATTGTGTTTGTGCAAGCCGAAAATGTATGTAACGTACAGAAGGAGAAGTCGGAGACCCCCAAAGTTACCTAAAGTATGATCAGAGTGACTAGAGAAGTCGATATACCCATGTCCGTCTGTCCGTATGAACGCCTAGATCTCAGAGATGGTAAGAGCTAGAGCAACCAAACTTTCAGATAAGATCCCTTATTAATCCATAGGAGACAAGTTTATTTTATTTTTTTGATATCGGGACTACATTATATAGCTCCCATAGGGGTGTTTCAGAGGACCTCGAAAAAAGCAAAAGTTTTAGATAGATAATTCGTTTGCTTATGAAGATATCATAACCAATCGAAAGTTTTTTAGAAACCCCCAGCACTGTACCAAATTTTATCAAAATCGGTTGACTATATCATACAGGTCCCATAGGATCGATCGGTCGAAAATTTGTTTTTTGTACAAAATTCGTTGTGTTTCGTTTGTTTGTGAAGATATTGTAACCAAATTTGGCATTAAGAAGTTTTTTAGAGTTCCCAAGCACTATACCAAATTTGATCAAAATCAGTTGACTATATTATATAGCTCCCATTGGGCCAATCGGTCAAAAAAACGTTTTTTGCACAAAATTCGTTGTGTTTCGTTTGTTTGTGCAGATATTGTAACCAAATTTGGCATTCAGCAGTTTTTTTGGAGATCTTCAACACTGTACCAAATTTTATCAAAATCGGTTGACTATATCTCATAGCTCCCATAGGGCCGATCGGTCGAAAAAAAAGTTTTTGAATAAAAATTCGTCTGTTTTTGGTTGTTTATGAAGGTATCATAATCTAATTTGGCAATCAAATGTCTTTTGGTGTTCTTAAGCAATTTACCGGATTTTATTGCAAGCAGTGGTACAGGGTATCCCAAAGTAGTCCGCGCCCGACTTTAACGTACGCCATCTTTTTTTTTTAATTTATGCCAGCTGTATTTTTTTTTCAGTCTAAACATTTGTGTGAAGTTTAAACAAAATTGGTTCACTATTTCATATAGCTGCCATACAAAAGTTGAACCAGTCTTGTTTTGCGTCACCTTATAAATTACTTGATCATGTTACTTTACAATGACAAAGCAAGCGGTCTTAAATAGTATTATGAAATATAAACTCCAGCTCACAACTCTGCTCCTGATCTGAACACATTTGTATTTATTTTAAAAACATTTTGTTTTAACCAGCTTAAAGCATAACAATAAATATTTGCCTAAAAATATAAAAGTAATTATTGAATTGCATATTTGACACCTTTTTATCTGATTTTTCAATACGTTTTTTGTGTTAAAGCCTTTTGTTTCGTGCAAATTAATAGAAAAAAAACTACTACATTTTTCATAACCAGTTAGTATTTTTTTGTTGTGGCCCACATGCTTAAGACTTGATTGATGTAGAGGCACTCCTAAGTAATCAAACAATGCTTACTTATATAGCTACCGAAACTTTTAGCCAACCAAGTGCCCATATGTTGCACGCGGCTTGGGTCAGAACATTTTAAAAAAATTAAAAAAAAAATATATAAAAAAAAGTTCAAAAACAACGACGCTAATTTGCTTAGAGTTTAAAAAAAAATACCGCCACATGTTGTTGGGTCATTTTTTAACTTATTGACAGTTTGACTTAATAAATGATGACTATAAAATTTTTATATAATTCTTATACCATCTATTTCTTCTTTGCAGGTATGTACACCATGACATGTTTCCCAACGTATTAAAACTGGGTCAAGGGTTAAGTATACTATAATATTTCAAACTAATTTGCATTTGTTAAGGTGCGATCGATGTATTTAATTATAATTATAATAGCCAGTTTAACGTGCCAACACCTACAATAATCCAAACTTTCTTTAGTTTTTCAAGCGCTTTTAGTAATTAGTTATGGATGATCTAAGCCAGCCCACGTTTAGCTTTTGATAGTAGTTTTTTATATTGTTTCAATTTGAATTTTTTACTATTTTATACATTGATTTTTTTTTACAAAGACACTGTTAATTTATTTATACATAAATTGTGCATTTAAATGTGTTTATTTATTTTGTTATTTTTTGTGATTTTTTTTTACTTGTTTAACTGGTTGATTTATTAATTAGTTGTGCGATAAAAACCGCCAGACTTTAGAGAATTTTTGCGCATTGAGTTTTGTATTGGAATTTCGCAAAATGTATTTTTAATAAGATTTCAATACTTTTTCTTAGACTACTTGAAGCGGCTTTTTAGAGCTTATTAGTAAAGTATTTGACAGCAGATGATGTCAGTTTTGTTATGATACTACTTTTAAATATAATTTGGTGATTTCAACGTTGTTCAGCACTCTTTTTTTTTTTAACTTAATTCTCTTCGAAATGTGCTTTTTGACTCTTTGAACAAATGTCAAAGCTTTTTGTATTAAATTTCTTGTTTACTTTTTATTCAACTTTTTCTTTATCTTAATGCGTAAAGTCAGTTTTAGTCTTAACTGTTGGGAATATTTTATGCTCTTTTTTATAAACATTTCTAAAAAATTTCTTCAAAAAAACTAATTGTTTCGATCCAGTTAATAGCTAATATTCAAATTAAAGAGAATTTGAAATAAATCGAAATTAAATTCTGTATCAATGTAGTACGAAAAAAAACTTCCTCAACAAAATCAAAGATACCTGTATTCTCGAAGCTCTCGAACAGGATGAAAAAAATTGGCTACAATATAAACCAGGGCTGAAAACATTTTGATGTCCAACCGTGTCGAAAGCATAGATATTCAACCGCTACAAACCATTAACCATCCATCTCTAATATTGAAACTTGAACGGATTCTAAGACCAAGTTAGCGAAAAATATTGGTTTTTGTGAAGAGTGTATCTAGTTAAACGAAATCTTCTATTTTCTACTCTAGTTAGTAATGGTTAGTAAATAGTTGAAACAAATTTTAAATTCCTCAAAAAAAAATTCAAAAATTTATTATAAAGCAGAATTGCAAAATTATTTGGAGCTGAAATATTTCGAAGCAAGATATTTCTGAATTACAGGAACTAAATTCCTACAAAGCACCAAATCTTCTCTTATTTTGAAGCTTGAAAAGAGGCCTGAACCCCGTTTAGCGGAAAATATTGTAAATGTGGAAGCCCACTGCTTTACATAATGGAAAGATTACAAAAAAAAATGAAGAAAGCAAATAATTCGCTGATGTATACCAACAAAAAGAAACAATATATCAAGAGAAGTATGGTCATTTTTATTTTAGAGTGATGTTACGTTAGTACCAAAAAACACATCAAGATTTAAAAAAAAATAAAAAAAAAAACGCATAAAATAGAAAATTCTTAACTACGAATTATAAATATATAAAGGGTCAGCAATCTTGAGGGTTTTTTTTTTTCAAAATAAAAATAATTTCAAATGCATCGGAAAATCTTTATTATCAATAGAAAGAACCGTTTTTACCATTCACTTTTTAAAATTAATCCCTTTCAAATGTTGGCCGCAACTGCGCCGTAGCTCGTCTAAGCGGAGGTTCCAATTTTCGATGACGCGTTCGAGCATAATCGGCGGTATCTCGCGAATATAGCGAATAATAGCTGGAATATCCACAAACACTTTAGACTTCATGTAGCCCCAAAGGAAAGAGTCTAACGATGTGATATCACACGATCTTGGTGGCCAATTCACCGGTCCGGAGCGTGAAATTAATTGTTCACCGAATTGGTTCCTCGATATGTCCATTGTTTCACGGGATATGTGGCAAGTAGCGTCGTCTTGTTGAAACCAAATGTCATCGAGATCTCGGGCTCATCGTTATCATGGTGCGATAACTGTCGCCTTTGACGGTTACTGTCTGACCAGCGTCATTTTTGAAGAATTATGGTCCGATGATTCCACCAGCCCATAAACTACGTGATGGACGAGGTCTATTCGTTCGAGTGTCATCCAATAATGAATATTGGGTCTCAAATTTGTTGATGTTATGGCGAATAGTGGTCTGAGTAGGTCGATTATGGCGACCATAAAATGGCCTAAGCGCGCGAAAAACATTCTTTACAGAACGCGAATTTTCGTAATATAATTGTACGATTTGTAAACTTTGTTCGGGTGTAAGTTTTTCCATGATGAAATGGCAATGAAAACTGAATACATGGCAACGTGACAGTACTCACGCGTGATTTATCAAAAAAACCTTATTGAAAAATAAACCTCAAGATTGATGACCCTTTACAAGTTTTTAAAATCAATTCTGCAAGTTTTTTTTTTAACTTATTTTGTTTAGACAATAAGTAAATCTATTGAAAATTATAATTTAACAGAAAATATGCTTTTATTATTTCTGTTTATTTATATAAATTCTGCAAATTAAAAAAACTTATGTTTTGTATTATTCCAAGTGCTTGGCGTGACGTTACATAACGCCTCGTTAGTCAATTTTCCATTAAAGTTTTACTATAATAAAATTTTGAAACCATTTTAATAGGAAAAACAAAAACCGAATTGTAGCTTTAATACTATTAACTTTAATGCGTATAATAATGATAATATAATTATAAAAAATTATAAATAGAAGATGCTCTTAAAATTACGTAAAACTGAGCAAAATATGACAATTTAGCTTTTTAGACAGATTTCTCGCCATCTTATAAAACTTAAATTTCTGCTGTAACTTTATGTATGCCAAAAAATAGCCAAAATAGTGTATATGACTGTCGGCGCTTCGAACTGCGAGTGCTCATATGATTTTATTTGCTTTCTTTTAAAAGTTTGCTTATCTTTATACTTGCAGCTTATATCTCGGAAACAAAACTGTTACAAACGTCAAATATATTTTTATAACCATTTTATAACCCATTTGTTTTGGTTTGCCTTTCCGTTCGATTTGTTGTGATTTTTCAAAGACCTTACAACAATCATAATTTTTACAATATTTGTTCATTTTATTAGCGGAAGCCACAACGTGCTAAAAATCTTTAAAATAATGTTGCTTAACCTAAACAAGATAGTATCAATAAATAAAAATAAAAAATATGTTTTGGTTTGCTTAAGCAGTAAATATTTAAGAACTTGGTCAGGCCAAGATCCCAAGCTGTCAGGCCCGTCGAGAGGGGTGATGGAAGGGGGGGTTCCCCCGGGCCCGAAGTTATCTCTGTCGTAATTACAGAGCAAAAGATTCAAGCTAAAGGTGTGATAGAGTGGTGGGTACTTTTTCCCCCCCGAGCTCGGATTTTCTCTCTACGGCCCTGCAAACTATTGTGGCCTTCACTTTTTGACACTTTGTTGTGGTTCGAATATTATTCGAAATTATTTACAAGCGATTGGTTTATGTGCAGTCAAGCTGTCTGTGCAAATATTTCACTAAAATAGTGTTCAACAAGTTGGAAATAATTTTGACTCTGTTTGCATATTGACCACCCACATGCAGCAAAAAACCAAAAACACTTTCGGTTGTTAACCACATGCAATTTGTTACAACTTTATTAAGAAAAAAAAAACACAACGACCAACTCACATAGGTATGCAAATCGATATCGATTATATTTGCAACTCAAGTGAATTTTCATGTTAAAGATGTATTTAGTTTTAGCCTAGTTTGGTTTGTGCTTTGCTTTCAAGCCACAAACTAATTTGCATAATTTAACAATTTTCACTTTGGTCAGGCAAATCATGTAGTAGACCCTTTTCTTGGCTTATATACTTGGTTTATATACTTGTAGTACACAGTTGGTTTTGTGGTTCCTTAGCTTGCAACCGCTGTAAAGCAATAGCTTTTGGTTAGACTCTTCTGTGTGGGCTGGGCCCGTCTTAACGCTCTTACACGTGCCAACATTTTCAAGTCTTCATTTTAGCCAATTGTTGTTATCTTCATATGTGTTGACAGCTGTAAAATTGTATATTTTTTTTTTTTTTTTTTTTTAGTAGGCTTGGCTACGGTTTAGACTTTTGCTCATAACCTGGCTTTGATGTTTTGCGCTTGGATATCAAGTGACAACTTTCTATTGAGCTTGCATGACTTGTTTTTCAGTTCATCTTCACTGCAAATGCTAAAGATGATGTAATTTGAACCTTGACTTTAGACAGACTTATTGCAGTTTTCATCTGGGAATATGTAGCTGTCAGTTGCAGTGGTTCTGGGAGGGGAAAATCTTTGATAATGAGGCACAAAAATTCTAGCAATCGTAATATTATTCCGATTATTTATCTAGAATATTTAGGGCTCGTTTATTTCGGTTTATTAATGTTTGATAAATGAAGATGATAAACATTGATTCCGGGCTGATGTAATATTATAATCATGGAAAGATTAAGACCACTAAGTGCTTTATTCGATCAGATTTTAAAATTTTTTTGCGACATCTTTCTAATTTTTTACATAGGCTTATATTTCCGACAGTTTCTGATCTAAATTAATGAATAAAAGACGGTTTGTTGGGGCAAGCATCATTAGTCACTATTTGCCATAATGGGCCTGAAGGCGATTTGGAAAGCTGGAACAAGTTTTTCAATAAGGCGCAGCTTCACTATTTTCTGCCATTCCAAGCATAATTTTCTAATCAGCTTAATTGCCCGACTATAGCTGACAATCAGAGACCCAGATAATACTTACAAAGTTGAAGCTCAGATCAGATCATGCCCCGGAAGAGACACAAAAAAAGGCTTTCCTGTGGTCATGTGAACCTCATGTCGCATAAAACGCCTCTCTGCAATCTTTTGTAAAGACCAGTAATGTAGTTTTTTTATTTATTTATGATTCATTTAAAATTATACAAAAATATTAGTTAAAAAATATATATTATATGATATACTATAAATAAAAAAACACGCAATAAAAAGAGTAAACTTGAATTAATATTTTATGCAAAATATTGGTTTATTACGGTTTATTATATGACTATAAATAAATAATAAATAAAAAATAAAAAAGCGGAATAAAAAGAGTAAACTTTAATTATAATAATATTTTATGCAAAATAATTGTTTATTACGACGGTTTATTATATGACTATAAATAAATAAAAAATAATAAAAAAAGAAATTTCAATTAATATTAAAAAAAAACAGAAAATTATTATTATTTATTTATTATAATTATTATATTATTCAATAAAAATTGTAATAAAAAAAAAAATATATTATATGATCGCATAACGTATGTGGAGTGTATTGAAGAAATCGGGAGGAAAAGAGGAAGATCTATTGGCGAATTGAAGAGAATGGCGAATAATAGATTGGAACTACGCTTAATGAAACAAGAAGAAGAGTAAACTTTAATTAATATTTTATGAAAAATATTTCTTTATTACGGTTTATTTATAGTCATACTATAAATAAATAAAAAAAGAAAATTTCAATTAATATTAACAAAAACACAAAATTATAAAAAATATAATGCATTACACAAAAAAAAAAAAAAACAAAAATAAAAAAAAATGTATCCCAAATATATAGCAATAAAAAAAACTGAATTAAATGTTAAATTAAAAATATATGCAAAACAAAAAAATTATATTAGGTTATACCGGTTGACCCCTGGGGGTGAGTCACACATAGACTGCATAGTCCTTAGTGGAAAAAAATAAAAAAATATATTATAAAAAAAAATGTTGTACAGTCGAGGCTTCATCTTCTCAGGAACTATGCGCACCATCTGCAAAAGTTTCGTGTCTCGAGCTCCTGTAGTCTCCGAAATCTAGGTGTTCATACAGACAGACAGATGAACGGACAGACAGGAAAAATTCTCAAAGAGCCGAGTTTATGGGAAATATAAATTTTTTTCAACGTATATTTTCATTTGCTTTGGAAAATTGGGTATACAGAGAAAATTCTAAGATAAGATAAGATAAGATAATAACTTTAAAATTTTTCCAAGTTTATAAACAATTATATGGAAAATTATTTTTAAACAAGGCCAAACGGTGATCATTTTGTGAATCTGGGGTTGAAAAACACCGTAAAATTAAATTGCGGAGTAACCTTTTTCTTATATGTATGGCAGTTTAATAAAAAGAATTTCTTACTTATGTTTGCAATTGGAATCCTATGTTCAAAAACTACCTTTGTAACTACTTATAAGAATCAATCGATTTTTAAGGTTAAGCTTTTAATCATTTAGTTATGCACACAATTACTGAAATAATAATAACCTTCAATGGGTTCGAGCCAAATATCATTCCAAATTCATGCTGTTGATAAGCAAGAAAAACCTGAAAAGTTAATAATTATCTTTTCAAGCATGAACATATATTCCTAAAACAGAGAACTGTCTAAATACATTTTTTTTAAGCTTATCCTGCTACGCTTTTTTTTTAAAGCCCATACGCAGTTCGAAAATTTCCATATGGAAATTATTGCATATTATTTCAGATGGTACCACCACAACTAGTGAAGTAGTGGCGCCATCTAACGTTAAGCATTTTTAGAATTAAAAGAAAAATTTTTTCATTTTTTTACGTTCTGCGTATAGGCCTTTAAACTATAAATTTTCAATACTTTAAGTAGATCTATTTCCAGCACAAGATCTTAAAACAAGCGTCTTATGTTAAAAAAAAAACCTGGTATTAACAAACTTTATATTTTTTTAGTAAAAAATAAAATGTCTCTTAAGTTTAAACAACTCAATCATAACTATAGTCAATGCTAGTTTTTAACTTTCCTTTTAAGCCACTTAGCATTATCTTCAGCTTTGTTTTCTTAATAAACCCATAAACTATACAACTTTATCCTTTGGCCATAAAAAAATTGATGACAAACAAAACACGTCGTAATTGTACGCCCGAACTAATCTCTATAATTGAAAGACATTAAAAGACAGATCTATAAAAAATATAATTTGGAAAATTGTTTAGTAGCAAATTGAATTACGCCAAAACATGTTGTGCAGCAAATTTCAATTAAACCCCAAGACTTTGATTACATTTTTAACCAAAACGATATTAAAACATTACCCACTCTATAATTGACAAGTTATCCAGCAATGCGTGTGGGCTTTTACAACCCAAACGGCCTTTCGGTTATTAAATTAAAATTAAAAAAAAATGTATATTGTCAAAATAAGTTTAAAAAAAAAAAAAAATAATAATCCAGTCACGCAGACTGACTGAAAGTACGATCTTAACTTGGTCAGTAAAACTCGGCTAGAGGCAACTTTTAATGCGTTTAATGAGCTAAGGAAATTGTCGTCATCGACGTCGTCGTAACTGACCATGAGACCAAAAAAATAAATACGCAAAAAATAATAATAAAATAAAACTGAAAGTTGAAAATTAAATTAACGGAAAGTTTTTTTTTGGAGATACGAATTTTCAATACTGCTTAAATATTGAAAGATGACAAGCTAGAATGGACATAATGACGATAATAATAAATGTAAACAAATTATCAAATCTTCTAAAACTTGAAGATGATACATTTCCATGCATATTTTTTCGATCTTCTGAAAAGACCGCGGGAAAGAAGAAGAAAGCAAAAATGTTGATACAAAGAAAACTTATTTTTGAAGAACTAAAATAAATTTAATACCAAATTAAATACCAAATACCAAATTTTTTAGAAGCTTACTTTGTAAGATGATTTTTTTTTTTTCAAAAAAACATTTTAACAATTAGGGCTTAATGGTCAAAGTTAAACTTTAAGGAACAAAAAATCTAAATTCCAGGCTTTAAAGTTTCGAACCCATGTCCTTACAAGTCGACATTCTCATTAAGACTCCATAAAAATTATTTTTCGATTCAAAAAAAAAATTTTTATTAAACTATAATTTTTTTTTTTCAAATTAAACAAAAATGTTGGAATTTTTTTTTTTAAAATAAAATTTTAAAAATTTTTTTGTAAATTACAATAAAATTTAAAAAGTTTTTTTTTTAATTAAACGAAAATGTTTTTTTTAAGTTAAACGATAATAATATTAAAATATTTTTTTTTTAAAATTAAACGAACATTTTTTAATTATTATCGTATGAAAAAAAATATTTTCTTGCAAACCCAAAAAATTATAAAAAGTATTTAAAATTGGAAAACATAATGAAAAAATTGCTCAATTCTTTAAGTAAATATTAAAAAAATCAATATTACTCAACAAATTAATTTTTTTGTTTTGCATTAAATAATGTAGGTTCAATCCAAATGTGTAGAGTTACAAAAAAAATAAAATGAACAATTTATAATATAAGAATACCGGAAATTATTTGATTAAGATCTTTGCAACATTTTTTTTTAGTAAAAAGTAATACATAAAAATAAAAAAAATTTTGCGAGAGCATTATTGATAGCGTAGTTTAAAAAAATGGTTTAAAAATATTCCGTTTTTTTTTTTAAATAAAATTAAATTAAATTAAAATTTTGTTTGTCTGAATTTATATACAATACTTCGATTTGCGACATTAATTATAAAAAATCGTTGAGGTATTTAGTTTTTTGTTCCTTATCCATTAAGCACCTTTATTGTTACAAAGGTCTCATACTTTCGAGCCGAAGGTAACTTAATTATTCGATTTTTATATAAATCTTTTTAAAAAAAAAAAGTTACTATTTAAAAATAGGTTTCAATAGAATATAGTTTTATACTATATATGATATAATTTTTATCTTCAAAATTGTAGGGATGCAAAAACCATTTTTTTCTTTTTCAATCTATTTTTCATTTCAGAAATTTAAAAATTAAAAATAATATTAGAAATGATTGCTCGAAATTCAAATTTAAAAATTAAATTAGAAAGGATTGGTCTAATCAAATGATCTTTTTCAAAATGGTTTCACAGGAAACATTCGAGACCTTTTTCTGAGGTTCGTTTCTGCCCAATTTTTGAAAAATACTCAAACTGGGTCTTAGAAAAAATCTTAAACACTTTGGAAATTTCAAATTTAAAAATAATATTAGAAATGATTGCTCGAATCCTGAGCTCAAATAATCGTATTTCAAAATGGTACCACAGGAAACACTCGATACCTCTTTGCAATTTTTGAAAAATATTCATACTGGGTCTTAGCAAAAATCTTTAACCCTTTGGATAAGATTTTCAGCTTAAAAGTTTAGCAGCATCTTTCATGCTTAAAATTAAATCTCTTGTCGATAATGAGCATTTAAGTATTTGCGGTAACACTTTTAAGATGTTACAAACTTTTTGACAAAACTACTAGTAAGTACTAAAGCGTATAAAACTTCGTACTTTAGAAATAAATATTGCGACAATTTTTTGCCAAGCCAGACAACTTGACCATACATATATGATATATGTATCTACTGGATGGCGATTTGTTTGCAATGTATCTCATGTTATAATTTATGTACTTAGCACTTTTTGGACATAACTAAGAGACCAAAAGAGACGCAGTAAAGGCGTCAAGAAATTTGTGCCAAAGTCAAAACATTGTAGTTTCTTTTGCTCATGTTCTTGTTTTTTCTTATTTTTATTTATTTTGCTTTGCATTGATTCTGTAGACTTGGCAGACAAGACAACGCAATTTATAATTAAAACTCAAGCCATGTGGGTCGTTTTTTTTATTTGGCTTGCCAACATTGTTGCTATATTATCTACGAGGGTAGGCTATAAAGTCTAAGCAAGCAAACACATGGCAAACCATTTTGTTTAGTTTATAAGCGTTTGCCATCAGCTAATTGGTTTTTAAGTTTAAGCCAGCCGAGTCAGCCTGTAAAGTTCAAATGATGAATGCAAAAGCGAATTGGACAAAGTTTAATCTTTTCAATATTGGACAGACGAGAGAACTCACCATCCTAGATAGTTGAATAGTTGATAAAATACACTAAAAGATCATGGACTATCGGCTGGTAAGGTGTACAAGATTCATGAAGCCGAAGGCATTTCATGCGAACGATCCAATATACGTGGATGGAATACAATTCTTTCTGGCTGATGCGTAGTACCCATTGGTTACCGCGATTGGTCACATTGCTCGGGTTCAAAGAAGTGTTTTATGGGCTTTAAAAGCAAAAAGAGCGAATTTGTTTCTGCTTAGTGCATAATTGTGGATGACCCTTAGCTTTATTAGACAACAGGACTAAAGAGGTTTTCGGATTGGATGATTATATCCATTACCTTGCTCTAGACCCTAATATAAAATATTATTTGACCCCAATAGGGTCAGCGACACTATAGACCGATATGTAGTCGAAACACTGTCATCCAAAAAGGTGGCAACAGTGTTTTAGAGTTAGATGATCTTATCTATTTCCTTGATCCAAGCAGAGAGATAACCGGGAAATATTATTCGGTGCTACTTGACCGATGTGCTCCATTTCACAACAGGGCCAAAGATGTTTTCGGATTGGATGATCATATCGATTACCTTGATCTAGGCCCTAATATAAAATATTATTTGGAGCTATTTGGCCGACGGCACTATAGACCAAAAAGGTGGCAACAGTGTTTTAGAGTTAGATGATCCAATCGATTTTCTTGTTCCAAGCAGAAAGATAACCAGGAAATATTATTCGGAGCTACTGGACCGATGTGCTACATTTCACAACAGAGACCAAAGAGTAGTTGGGTTAGTGTCATCCAAAAAGGTGGCAACGGGGTTTCAACGGGGGTTGGGATCGATCGATTTCCTTGATCTAAGCCTCGAGACAATCGGGGAAATATAAGTCTGAGTCTTGATTCAAGTCAGTCGTCCAAAAAAGTGGCAACGTGGTTTTAGGTTGGGATCGATCGATTTCCTCTAAGCCGTAAGACAACCGGAAAATATAATTCGCAGTTATTAGATCGATTTGTTCTATTGCTCTATTATTTGGAGCTATTTGACCAATAAAATTCTAATCTTAATCATTTGGTAAAATGTCATTATACAATGTACCCAGAGGGTCAAGGGTGTACTAAGTTTGTGGGATGTATGTAATTGCTTTATACCAAAATGCTTGTTATAAACTCGAGTAGAGAGGGGGGAAGTTCTTTCAAATTTGGCCGAAAAGAAGGCAAAGTTTGGTAATTATTTGTGGCATGATGAAAAGACATAAAAACTTCCTGTTTTGATTATTAAATGGGATTTTTATTGTACAATAATTGGAAATTTTTTTCTCGACGAAATTCAAAATGGCGGCTCTTGTCTGCCTCTGTCCGCAGAATATCGTCCCAGCATTTCAGTTCTCCAGCCTCTTGTATTGAACCGAAATGAAAAATGTTTTTTTTTTCATTGAAGTTAATGAAATTCTCTATGCCTTATACTAAATCAGAATGAGTTTTGACGAAAAATTAACTGAAATGTGGACGTTCGAAAAAAAAATTTGTTTTTTTTTTCACTTTTTTTGTGATTTGATCTTGCTTAAAAATAACAATTCAACACTTTTTCATGTATATTGTTAGTATAAGGCATAAATGATATGCTTTCAAATATGGTTTAAATGAAGGGAATCGGAATAATAGATCAAGAGCTATGCTGGAAATGCGGATGAAAAACAAGGTTCCGAGAAAAACGCGTTTAGGTGCGTTCAAGACGCTGTATTTCTATAATTATCGATCGCATCGAAAAATCCGTTCATACACATATTCTACGAATATGCAGCTTTCATTTATTGTAAAAAAAAAAAAAATCGATTTTCTCGATTAAATTTGAAGGAACCTCCCCTTAAGCTATGTCTGTCTGTCCGCCCGTCAGTATGAACAGCTAAATTAGATTTTGGAGAGCACCAGAGCCAGAGACCTAAAAGTTTACCAGCATATGGGCATAATACCCGTACACATGAAGTTTGTTTAATTAAGTCCATATCTTGCCCCGTTCCTGCGTTGAAGAATCTTATCCATGCAACAAAGCCACATCATCTTTTTTCATAAAATGGTATTATTTTTTTTCCAAAATTGACATGGTAAAAAAAATTTTAAACAAATTATAGGCATAAAATATTTGGAGCACTGCTGAACTAAGTTCATAGCTTTTCAAAAGGATTAGGTTCGAGTAAAAATGGCTTTTTTCGTATAGCGATGCCTGGCTTTAACAATCTCCGAAAAGTGTTTCAGCCTGCCCTCGTTTATTAAGTTGTTGTTTTTTTCTCAAGCTCTTAAGATGTTTTGTAAGTTTTGATTAGAGGGCGCACATGGCTATTGAATATGCCGGAACCAAATGGCTCTACCGACTTCTAATTAAATAATAACTAATATCATAAACATAAAAACTAAGTACTTAATATTTATCACCACAAAAATTATGCAAAATTTAAGCGTAGCTAAACTTATTGTTGTAACTGTGGGTAGTACCCGCTCATTTTGTTTTCCTTATGTTTTGGGGCTGTAACGACTGACAGCTGACACCTGTTATTAGATCCAAAAAAAAAAAAAACAACACTTAATGTTTGGGTGTATCTATAGAGTAGTTATAACTATAGTTGTTGTTATTGTTGCCTCTGTCAAATTGTAGCAATTTTCTTGAGTGCGTTGCTGCCGTTGCAATATGTAGGTACTTGGAAAAAAAAAAAAAAATGTAATTCCAAAATTTATGCGCATATTTCACTGGCAAAGAATTGAATTGTGTCTGCACAGCAGTCTGTCTAAATGGATCATGTAGGCGTTACTCACGAACTGGCATTAACTCCAACAGCTGTATATATATATATCGTACAAGTATCGGTTTGGAACGCATTATTTTGGTAGAGTGGTTTCCAAATGGCTGTCATAAAGTTACTCCTCTGCAGCATTTAGCAGCACATAAAAAATGTTGATGAAATTTGTCGGATGAAGCTTAAAGAAAATGCTATAATTAAATCGAAAAAAGCAACAACTAAGTTTTAGTTTTATGTAATGATATCAATATATTTTAATGGCTCGTACCATTAGCCCCAAAAAAAGTTTAAAGATTGTGTTTATAAATAGTTGATTTTTTGCTAAAAGCATTTAAGAAACAAATTAAATGCATACAAGTTGTTCATAAAGCTCTATCTTAAAGCATTATAGCTAGATTACTAGATTTCTGTTTTTCGTATCTTAAAAAAGGTAACTACAGCGTTGTATTTGCATTTTTGTAGTATATTTATACGGAAGTGAGCAATTATGTAAAAAGTTGGGTTGCAGTTGAGCATAGGATATTAAAAAAACTGTCATTAGGCTATAAGTTGATAAGTTGGAAAGAATGAAACTTTTGGGTAGAGTAAAATGGTGGATTAAACGTCACGTAACGAAATGTTCTATGCCGAGTGAGTAGACTACAAGCAATCATTCTACAATGTGGGGGTAGCTGAGTCATCAGAAATTTGGAAACTTAAAGGCAAGGTTCGTTTCTCGGTCGAGATATATATTTTTTTTTATCTTTTTCTATTCTTACTACTTGTTTGAAAAAAGAATTTCGTTCTTGACGCACCCCACCATAGTATTTTTTCGGCCTGTATAGACCAAGAACTGAATTTTAAACAATAGAAGTTGTAATTTTTTTGCAGTCTATAACCAGAATGCTGCAAACAGTGGCGGATCTACGGGGTGGGTGTTTTCGTATCCGGACCCCCTTCCAAAAGTTGGGAAAATGAATTGATAGTTTTTTGTGAGCTCTGATATATTTATGTACTAGGGTGGCCGCCGCTGGTATGGAGGATTTTTAAACCATCGATATCAATAACGCCACCCTCTAAAAAGTTTTCTTTTTACCTGCATATAGCGCCTGTAAAATTTAAAAACGATCCGAATGTATTTGATGGGTCCGGCAATAGGCAATAGGTCAAAGGTCATAACTTGCATTTTTCCCGTTTTGACTGTATTGTGCTACATAAACTTTAAAATCTTGTTACCAATCAGACAAATTATGGTTCAAAAGGTCTCATATCTATCAAAACATAATTTTAAAAAAATATAGAGCCGGCCTAAATAAATTTGGTAAGCTCTAAAATTGACTAATTACACCAGTTTACAAATAAAAAAAAATTTTCGTATCCTTAACATTTTTTGAATCGTTTCTGTTGTAAAATGACATGCTAAAACCGAAAATGCAGTCAAAATTTTTTTTCATGAAACGGGCTTCGAGATATTTTGAAAAAACCATTTTTCGAAATTAAAAAAAAAAAAAAAGTACCTTTACTCAACAGTAAGTATCTCTGGTTATACTAAACTGATTTCGATAATTTTTTTTCTCGACTGTAGATAATTGAATTACCCATTGATTATATTTGGAACATGTTTATGTCAAAATTACGATTTGGTCGCTATTTATGCATTCATATGAAACTTTTTTATTACCTTTGACCTATTGCCGGACCCATCAAATACATTCGGATCGTTTTTAAATTTTACAGGCGCTATATGCAGGTAAAAAGGAAACTTTTTAGGGGGTGGCGTTAGTAAAATCGTGAGATGTTGCAAAAATGGCCACCCTAATATGTACCCCCCGATGACCAAATCCTGGATCCACGCCTGACTGCAACTGCACCAATAAGCTAGGTCAAAATAATGTTGGGTGTAAATTTTTGAAAAATCAAGCTATGCTAATAATATATAAATTGGGTAAGCCATATCAGTCCATCCATGGGTCCCACGTCTATTTCGCAAAGTTCCAAAAATCTTGAAAAACTAAACTTTTGCAGTTCTTTGACGCTCTGCCGGTTCTTATGAGCTAGTTCCGCCCTCGGAATTTTGTACTCTTGAGGTAATTGCGCAAATGTGTGTAACATCATCTAAAAATTGCCTTTATTTTTGTCAGATGTATATAAGAAATGAATTTATAGGTATGTGCTTCTCTTGACCCTTAACCCTAGACGAACACGATTTTTAATTGTTTATTTGAATATGGAACTTAATTCTTTTGAAAAAAAATAATCAATATATAGCTTTAGCTTTTTTCATTCATTGCAAAATCATAAAAATGAGCAATGATGTTACTCAATTCGACAATCGTGTGTCTAGGGTTAATATAATTTTGCATGAGTTAAGCGTATTACAAATTTTTTAAAACTGCTGGAATTTTAAAAAAAAAAAAATAAGAAATTTATTATAACTTGTTTGAAAGGGTTTTTTCAGGCTATGTCAGAACTCTGACGCTCTGAAATTAATCAGTAAATCAGTGAATTTGAGTATAAAAACTTTGATCATCTTTAAGTAATACCACTTTTTTAGGCCCTAACTGCGTTATTATAATGCAGACATTCAAAAAAAAAAAAGCTACTTTCTGCTTCAGGGGCACCACTGACGATTTTGGGTTTTATAGACCTCGGCAACGGATTCAAGATCTTCGGCTAAAGTAGTTTTAAAAAACTCGAAAATTGGATGAAAACTATAAGAATTACATAAACGAAGTGCAATAGTCAGAAGTACGTGGTTTAGTTAATTATTATTCAGGGATTCTTCCAAATGCTTGTGCATTTATTTTTCGAAGACTGGCTATAGGGTCAGTTCGGACCATTTAAAAAAGATATATATCGGTGAAAATAAGTGAAGTGGGCCACTTTTCTCCCAAACTTCTACGATTTTGATGATTTTAACTTATTTGGTAGATCTACTAGCCAATAGTAACCACGTCACATTTTAAAAATTCCGATTATTTATCAAGTTATCGATAACTGGAAATTTAATTTTTTTTTATATTTTTTTTTTTTTATATTTATTTTTTTATTGGCATTCAAGCGATACGAATTAGGTTATAATACAATATTGATGAAGAATAATTCGCTACACAAAATAATTGAATTTTAAAATTAAAAATGATAAAAAATTAAAAAAATCTTAAAAATAAATAAAACTCTTTTTTTTTAACTTAATATTTTATCTTTATTCGTTTAGAAGATATGACTTGTCAAAGAATAGTCTAAGAATGAAAAACACAATTTTCAGTTATCGATAACTCGATAAATAATCTGAATTTGTTAGTAGCTCTATGTAAAAATCATCAAAATCGGAGAAGTTGAATGATAATCATAATAACAAACTCAATTTTTAATTAAAAAAATATTTGTTTATAATTATTTTATACCTAACCGATTTAAACAATTCTGTCTCATATGTACGCATAGCTCTCTTCTATCAGGCCAAATCTTCAAATTCTACTGGGAAAAGTAATGCAGATATTGATTTTTTTTAATAAACGTTATCTGAGTTTATCTTCCCTCTAATCTTGGGACTTTAAAAATTTTGATTTTTCTATGAACAGATATACGGATATGGCAACATCCACAATAATTATTAATTTTAATTAATTTTAATTTTATAATCTCTACAGCGTTAAATTGTAAAGTAAACAAAATTAAATCCGCAAAATTGAGCTTCCATAGTCTTACCAAAAGTTACAGTGTTAAACAAACTGCTCATATAATTTTATTTTCCTTGACTAAGATTCTCCTATTTTGTAAAACCAACAAAACTACAAAATATTCAAATTTAATTTAACGAGTATTTCACACTGCACGGTCATTTGAAACTTTTAGTTTTATGTAATAACCAAGGCCTTTAAGTGTAGACTTACTAGCTAAGCAGTACTTGGCGTATACAATGGGAATGTAAAAGCCACTTCAATATTATAGCCTTTCCAAAAATAAAAAATAAAAAAAACACCCATGTAGCATGTATCGTGCATATCGGAAGTTTATCTATTAAATTAACACTTGTAATCAAAAATGAAAGACTTGCACAAATTAAGTATACGTCTCGACGCTTCTCACCTACTCTTCAAGGCTTGGCTGGCTAAGTGACTTGGGGAGGCACAAATTACTTGCACAAATAACAATCATTAGACAAATTGAGCGTGTGTATTAGTGTTGAACAACGCTGCACAGCATAGCCACACTAGCCAAAGCCTTTTAACTAACACTAATATGGCATTAAACTTTCAAATCAAGTGGCCAAGTCAGAGCATCATCAGCATCAACAACAACAACAACCGCAGCTGCACTTCTTCTCATGCAAAGTTAAATAGATTTTATAGCCATCAGTGGATTACGACTATTCCGCACTGGCGCCGTCATAGTCTTCATCTTTCATCAACTTTGACACTCGGGCTGCCTGTGGCGTTGATTTCTTTCATTTTAGCTTTTCCGCTTTCCAAGAGCAACTTTTTCCGCCAACAAATTGTGCAGATTTATGGCTAACGCTACCCGAGAGCCATCACGTTCCAGGTTTGTCACGTAGTTCAAGTTGTTTTTGAAAGACTAAATTATAGCCTTGGTTTTTTTTTTTTAAATTAAATCATGTTTTTATGTACTCACATTTTTAGTGCTTATATGCCTGCAGTCAAAGTGTCTAGCAATCCGTTTATATAAGTTTTTTACACCCCACATCATTAGTTTTGAATGGGTTTATTGATTTGTAATTATTGGCGTTGCAATCATTTATAATTTGCAAAAAATCAAGCTGTTGCTATTATTATTGGCAACACACACAAATTACAGCTTACTTGCTGATATCCATGTAATTAATCAACTTGCCAAGTTGCCTGCAATTGTAACTCGCAAATGTCTCGATCTCCGCTTACCTCATCCTGGCCAGCTTCAGCAAGTAGCGTGTCCAACAAATTTTATTTGTTTTTTTTTTGTTTGCATAGTGACAGTCTCCGCGTGCTCTGATCTTTTGTCGGTCTATGGACTTTTAATTTAACTGCCGCGATCTCTGTGCAAAAATATGCTGACAGTTTGACAAATGCGCATGTGCCACACAATCAAATCCATTTGAAATTGAGTGACAGCTTGCCACAAAATTCATCGTTGATTGCCCCAATGATTGAGTGACTTTTGGATTTATGTGCGCTGCGATTTAAGCAAATTTGAGAGGCGTGTTGGATTTGTTTGCAAATAGACGAGGTTTGTATATACTTCTGGTTAACGAGCCAAACAGCAACTAAACTTAATGTGAAAAGTATTTAACTGCTTACTGAGGAAATGTGCATTCGTTTGATCTTTACGAGCAGCTGTTGGGATAACTCAGTCACACAAAAACGAAAATTAATTTTCGGATTCGGAGATCCGTTTCTGTTTACTATGTACCATATATGTTTTTGGGCTGTCTTGATTCCTAAAACTCGTTACAAAAAAAATCCAGCACATCAGAGCTCTGACATCAACTCTTTGAAGTCCCATAAAACGAAATGTTTTGAAGTTTGTGTCAGAACCTTGTCGTGCTGAGGTTTCTTGGAACTTCCATTCGGGTTCAGCGGACCCAAAAACAACAACCGATATTTCTATGTGTGGTTCTTTAAACCATTACATTTTCACGAGCTTCGAAATAAGCGATCCTAAAAATAGACATAGATCATAAAAATGGTTATAGTAGAGCACTCAGAATTCAAAAAAAAAATGTGATGTGCTTTTTTGAGGTTATGTCAAATTCTTAACATATTGGAGTTCTTTTTGGTCTTGAACAGGGATACAGCAACCTTAAAAATTTAAAGTAAACACGGTCTGACCTCCGAGCCCAAAAATACATATTTTTTTTTGTGCAACTCTGTAATCTATTTCATTTTTACGATTTCGAAATTAGCGATCCCAAAAACGTTAATAAACATAATTTAGCACAAGAAACCAAAAAAAAAAAAAATTGGGGCTTTTTGAGGTTATATCAAAGTCTTGACATACTGTTCTTTTTTTTTTGACCTTGGATTGGGATTCACTGACCTCAAAAACTTATAGCAATCACCGTCTGACCAAAAATCCAAATTTTTTTGTGCAACTCTGTAATTTATTTTCTTTTTACGAGCTTTGAAATCAGCAATCCCAAAAACGTTAATAAACGTAGTTGGGCACTCGAACCCAAAAAAAATATGTTGTTTTTTTTTTTTTGAGGTTATATAAAGTCTTGACATACTGATTTTTTTTTTTACTTGGTAAGGGATTCACTGACCTCAAAAACTTATAGCAATCGCCTTCTCACTTTCGAACCTGAAAATCTAAATTTTTTTTGTGTGGCTCTGTAATCTATTGCATTTTCACGAACTTCCAAATTTATTATAGACTTATTTGAATGCATAGATTAATATTCCAAAGCTCGCTCAATTGGACTTAAAAAAAAATATTATTTTTTTTTCAGTTTTAAAAAAAATTTATATTATTTTTAACTTTAACTAAGGATTCTATAATGCTTTGATAATAATAAAAAATTCTACAAAACCCAAGAACTAATTCTGTCTATCAAAATTTGGAAACTCCCCTTAATTGTAAGGGACCGTACCCTAATTAGGTGACCCAAGTTTTGAACCCCGCCCCCCTCGGTGACCAACCGTAGTATATGGAGCCCCCTAGTTTTCACGTAATCATTGATTTTAAAAAATAATAAGTATCAAAAAAAAATGTCATTTGACTACTACAAAAACCTAGATCCCCCGGTCTACCGTGGAATTTTGAAGATCTCCCCCCCACCCCCCATACACGGGTCACGTAATTTGGGTACACGCCCAAGGAATGATATAACTATATAAACGAGGTGCTGAAGTTCCAGATCGTTCAGACCTTTAAGATATCTATACGCAGACCACTTCCTATAGTTACTTATGTATGCACCACAACTCAAAATTTTCATCTTTTCCAATTTAAATTTTTTTTAGTTTTAATAATCTAAATTAGGACTAAGAAAACGTTTATAAAGCTTTTCGTGTAGGGTATCACAGGTACTGCAAATATTGCCACCCAGGTGTTAGGATCGATGTCTGCAGAATTCTGCGCATTGTTATAGAAATGTTTTTTAGTGCTCCTTTACGTATAATCTTAGTTTCTTCCCAGCTCGATTTTAGAGATGATGAGGCCGCCTTTAACAGTCCATAAAAGGAATATGGGGTTGTTTAACCATTTCCGCTCAAAGACAGGCCTGGCGAGAGGGGGTGGGAAAGGGGGGATTCCCCTCGGGCCCGGAGTTTTCTCAGAGGTTACTGTCGTACTGTCGTGATTCAAGCTAAAGGTGTAATAGAGTGGCCGGCACATTTTCGCCCCCGGGCCCGGATACTCTCTACAGCCCTGCTCTAAGATATTAACTAAGTCATTTTAAGCAGGCCTGAACCCCACCAAAAATCTAGGTTCTAAGAATGTGAAGCATTTGTAACCAATTATACATATATGTGTTTAGGAGAGTAGTTAGTCTTTTAAAAACTACTTCATATTTTTTTGCAAGCGTATCTATTGGATTCGGTGTTTCAATTTTAAAATATTTTTATTTCGTAGCTTAAGCAGTGTGTTTCTCTTTGCCGTATACTCTAAGGGATCTAATATTGTGGAACTTTTATAAGAAATTATGGATACGATCAGAATTTCAGTCTGTACAGTTTTGTACAGCCCGCCTGTACAAAATATTTCTGCTTTGGTCGTCAGGTTGTTACTTTTTTTCAATCGCATGGCAGTTCTCTAAAGCTTCTGTGGAAGACTTTTTTGGAGTTTGCTCCTTTGACTGTTCAAAAGGGCTCTAGGAAACACATATGAAATAGTTAAGATGCAATAACACACAGCAATTTCCTGTATCAAAATTAAGTAAAACAAGCAACTTAAAAAATCAAGTTTATAATAATGAGTATTAAGAGCTTAATCCCATAATTAATAAGTAATGCCCACACAATGCATAAAACAGCTGACATGTTACAAAGATTTATTTGCATGAAATAATTTGCATTAAAAAATGTCCAAACGCCTCATAAAAAATATTTTTTTTTTATAATATTGTACGAATTATTGTCAATGACAATGACTACTAAAAAAGTTTTTTAATTTACTTTGCTGCTGTAACAAGGGAAATCCAAGTAAATCCCAATCTAAATTTCTTACACAGAAAAGTAAAAAAAAAAACATTTGAAACCATTTTTTACGGCACGAATCAAAAGAAAATCATTCACTTAACTCGTCAGGTAGCTCAGGTAACTCACGGTAACTTGCAACCTTCATTTGAATAGATATATAAAAGATATATGAATGTTTATACGAGTGGTTTGAGTACGAGTATTCATGCTGGCGTGCTGGCTATGCTGGCCAATCTAACTGCAGCCATCGTCGAGTGTCGCTCTCTCAAGTCCAAGTCGTTGGAAACTTTCCCCCATAAAAAAAAAAGAGTGACTGGAACTGCCGCAGAGCCGGCTGCAATGTGCAAGATAAAGAAATTGGTCGCACAATTGGCCTGACATTCAAGTGCGTTGGTTTTTCCACGTTTTTTTTAATATATACTATATGCCTATTGCTCGTGGAGTAAAAGGGTATATTAGGTTTGTGCATAAGTTTGTAATTAGGAGAAGGAAGTATTTTCGATAGGATCGCCTAAAAGTAAGAAATGCTGTGTTGGCAATGCTGTTGCATCTTTTAAGCTAACTTTAAACCTCTATGTCTTCAGCTGGTTCTCCAAAAAGGTTCAATATCGGATAGGCATTAAAAGTTATAATTACTTTAGGCTACAAACCTGAACTCTTGACTCTATTCTTCTAATTCATAAAATTTTTAGAATTTTCGATAATTTTTGCCATTCTGCCTCTAAATGAAGAAAAAAAAGTGGGCTAACAGTCTGAAATGTCTATATCTACATATATTTCTTATGGCGACCAATTCCTATGAATGCAAAGCTCAACTAAAAATCATAGAGCCGGGGTTGTGGCAAGCCCCATATATTTTCTCAAAAATAAATTAATTCCTGAATACTTAAATACTTAAAAAAAAAAATGAGGCCCTATGCTCCACTGGGAGTCAAGGATAGCAGAAGAAGAAGAAGAAGTAAAGGGTCATCAATCATGAGGTTTTTTTTCCAATAAGGTTTTTCGATAAACCAGTTCAGTTTTCATTGCCATTTCATCATGGAAAAACCCGAACAAAGTTTACAAATCGTACAATTATATTACGAAAATTCCCGTTCTGTTCGTTCGTTTTATTGTCGCCAAAATCGACCTACTGAGACCACTATTCGCCATACCATCAACAAATTTTGAGACCCAATATTCATTATTGGATGACACTCGAGCGAGTAGACCTCGTCCAGTGCATAGTTATTACACCATGATAACGAATTATTTGCTACCTGAAATTGAAGCCCGAGATCTCGACGATATTTGGTTTCAAATATCGCTACTTGCCAATTCCAATTCGGTGAGCATTGAATTAAATTCACGCTCCGGACCGATAAATTGGCCACCAAGATCGTGTGAAATCACACCGTTAGACTTTTTCCTTTGGGGCTACGTGAAGTCTAAAGTGTTTGTGGATAATCCAGCTACGATTGAAGCATTAGAGGCCAACATTACCCGTGTTATTCGCGAGATTCCGCCGATTATGCTCGAACGCGTCATCGAAAATTGGAAGCTCCGCTTGGACGAGCTACGGCGTAGTTGGGGCCAACATTTGAAAAAACATGCTAAAGTGAGGGGGTAAGGGTGTCGATTTGGCTTACATAAGGCTCCACAATAAATAAGATGACCGTAAATGAGTTTACACCTATAAAATGCTTGTAATCGAAATGTTTTGTAAGTAACTAGGGGGATTTGCCCCCTGCATACTTTCCACTCCTATCACGTGTTACAATTTCAGCATCTCTTTTTCATTAAAGTTGAGGATTTGGAGAGTTTTTTGGTATAATACCTGGAAAAGTCACTTCTTTAAATCCTAAAACAAAAACATATACCATGTACTTACAACTAAGTCAAATTGATGATAAAAAAAATTAACTCTAAATCCTTAGTGTAGATATAAATGTAATAACAACGTTTTATTAATTATCTTTTACAATTGCTGATATTGTAACATTTATAATAAATTAAAAATTTACTGGCTAATTTGCGTTTTCTGCTTAAGGTCTATACGCAGAATGCAAAAAAATTTCGCACGGAATGACAAAAAAAAAATCCTGAATGGGATGTCCCAAATGGAATTTTTTTCTTTTTTATATGGTTTTGTCATTCCGTGAGAAATTTTTTTGCATTCTGCGTATAGGCCTTTAGAATAAAGTGCATATAAAAGCTTATATTTTAAACAATAAATTGTGAAAACGAATATGATGAGAAGAATTTCACAAAAACTTTATTATTTATTTGTATAATTTATCATGAAGATACAAAGGTATACTAAGTTTATTAAATTATATATATTGTTCGCCATTCATTGGTGTTAATATACAATAAATTTCTTAAATTAACGTTAAATCAAACAAGTGTATCAGAATTTGAATGTGAGCTCATTAAACAACGAATCGTTGACCTTTTTTCAAGACAGGGCCGGCCCACGGAAACTATCTTTCCCATATACAATTCTGCTTTTATAAAGCCCAGTACGCACCCAACAAAAAAGAAGTGCAAACAAAACAAAAACTCAGTAAAACGTTTGAACGCAATTTTTTTATAAGTGATCTGCAAAAACAGTGTTGCCCCATTTTTTTTTGTGAAAAAATATAAACAGCTGTTCGGTTTTACCTAATGGCCTAATAATTTGCGAAAAGTAGATGCAGAGTATTACACTATCGGACAGCGTCTCAACTGCACCACATTTTTCTCTTTGTATTTTATGTTTGAGAAATTCCAACAATGCATTTAGTTTTTAAGAGTGTCTCTTTTTTTTTTTCCTGTAGTATTTTTCTCCATTTTTCTCTATTTGTTTGTCAAGCCGCGCCGCAATGTGTAGCAATAGGCGGCTGATTATTTCACTTGATTTGTGTTGTTGTTATGCAAATTGATTTCTTTTTTTGTTGTTGTTGGGTGTTGTTTGTTGTTTTCTGAATGCAGTTTATGGTAGCATTTCGATTGTTGTTGTTTGTGGTAGTTTTTTTTTTGTTTTTTTTTGTATTTATGATTGTGTTGAGTTTGTTTATTTGGGCATGAAAAGCACATTGTGTGTGCGCTATGTCAACATCCGAAAATCCTATACAATCCGACAATCCAACTAGATAACTCAAGCTTACCAAATGAATCAAAGCTGCAGTTTTTATTCAAAGTTCAATTTAATGCATAGCCAACTGAGTTGGGAAGATCTACACATAGCGTATACGTTTCGTTATGCAACTTATAATGAGCTAAAAAAGAGGCGTCTTCTATCGTTTTTCAAAAGATAAAGGCAATTTCATTGAATCAACTTTGGAAGACCATAATTAAAAGCTTATGAAAATGGTAGCTTTGAGTCTTCATTAGCTGCACGTTCTATTAGGAAAATTAAGTAATTGAGTTATTATTTAAACGAATCTTTATCAAATCAATTTTTAGTATTTTCAAATGTATCCCAAAAATTAGCAGATAAATGATGTACAAGGGCATAATAACTGGGGGCGGTGCTTGGGTTAACGTGTGCGCATTTTTCAAATGGTGGTTTTTTTTTAAATGTAAAAATATTAAACTTTGATCGATGGACTAAACTATTTAATAAAGTTTGTGTAATAAATAGGAAGAAACATACTAAAAGATTTGAAATTAAGACGCTAGGGGAAGCTATCAAAATCACCTTCAACAGTTGTTTATGGCTTAGGCCTAAGAGGTATTAAATGGTTTTTTTTTAAGTATTTATTGCATGATAGTGTTTTTTTGCAAATGTTGCAATGTGTACAGTGGGCCAAGATTGTCATATTTTGCTCAAAAATCTGGCATTTCCGTAATAATTTTTTTACAGTGATGAAATTTTACACATATGTTCATCAAAAATTTAACTTTTTTCTGAAAAGTTGGAGCCAGCTCAGATTTTTTTAAGATACACATACAGTGCACGCTCGATAACGTGAATACTCCAAAACGTGAACAAAATTTTTTGTGCATTGACTACTCCAAAACGTGAACAAGGCGAGAAAGCTCTATAACATGAACAATAAAAGTTTCAATGTTTGCATGTAATTTGCATTGAGCTCAAATAATTCTGATCTTGGGGATTCCCCTTTTGCATTGAACTTAAATAATTCTAAACTTGGGGATTCCCCTAATAGTGAGTTATGTTTTTTATTTGGCAATTTTAGCCTAGCATGGAGCGTTTTGTCTTAGTTTATATCTATTCAGAATAGAAATGAGCTGTAAAAAACCTGTGTGCTTTACGTTGAAAAAAAAAGCTGACATTCTCGGTTTTTGACAAAAAGGATCGAGTGTGACGTGCTTAGCGAAAAAATACAATCAGCCGTGCTCCGGTAACCGAATCCACATGTTTTATTCGGATTCGTTTTGAAACCGAATGTTTGGTGCTCCCGTTTCCACCAAACCGAATGTTTCATGTGCTTTGAAACCGAATGGTATGTTGCGTGTGGAATTAAACCGAATCGCCAAAATAGGATTAAAAAAGCACGTATTTTATATTAAAATAATTTTTTAAATATTCTTTGATATTCTAAGATTCTATTTATGCTAACTTTAAGTTGAATATTTATTGACATTTACTTTTAACTATTTTTTTTCTGACTCAACCCAAAAATTAGCATGCACAGCCAAAACGAATTTTTATTTTGTTTGTGTATGTGTGCATATCGCATGGCCGAAAATTTCCCTTGTAACAAAAATAGCTAAGTCTTGTTTAATTTCAATAAATATTGTTACTAAAGTAATACTATTATTGTGTTATTTTATTTAATATTCAAAATAAGAAAAAACTAGCAATATTTTAATGAAAATTAAATGTAAACAACATATACTTATAAAAAGATGCAAGACTGCCGGCAGCCATGTCAGCTGTTTTGTATCAAACAAAAATTTCGCGCCAACAAACAGAATTTAAGTACATATTTAATCAAAAGAATTTAATGCTAAAAAATATATTTATTGCAGGGGAAATCACAAAAGCAGCGAGTAGGATATGATTCTTCCATAATCTTACGCCTTCTTTTAGCTTCAAAACTACCAATTGAGTAAATAAATGAAATTTTTGCAATGTTTGCAAATTTTTAACAAATGGCAGTCAGCTGGTTACACCTCAACATATGTGAATTTATCGATATAAATGAGGGAAATATACAAATGTATCGAAAATAAAAAGGAAATTATCGACAAAAAATTCGATAACCGGAGCACGCAAAACCGAATCCGAACAAAATTGTTCGGTTTGGATTTCTCGGTTACCGGAGCACGGCTGAATGTTGCAAAATCAACAATTTGTGGCATAAAAAAAGGAAAAAATATTTTAAAAAGCGTAAACGACACATTTTAAACCAAGCGAAGCAATTCAGATTTTCAGCAAAGCGGTACAGTGGTCTAGCCATGACATCTTCATCGAAATGATATGAATGTACTGAAACGACTAGGGGAGAAAGCTATGTTTCAATTAATAGAAAAACAGAAGACACAGAAAAAGATGACTGATTTTTTTAAATAAAAAATTTTTCAAATTTTCTCAAATTAATATGTACCTATACAAAACATCAATAAAATATGAATTTAAACGTGTGAATTTACTTGATACTTGTTTGGCATTCGAAAACGTGAACACGTTTACGTTAACGTAAACTCCCTTGGTTTTAATTAGTTCACGTTATCGAGCGTGCACTGTGTTGCCGAAATTTTTTTTTTTTTTTTTAAATAATACAAAAATAAGTATTGAATCCGTACGCAGAATGTACCATAACAATAACAGAAATAACAATAAAAAAAAAAACAAACTTCGTGCGCCAAGCACGAGGATTAATAACACGGTGGAGAATCATCGTGATTGAATCGTTTTCGCGAAACCTTGTTTCTTGAGACGCCTAACAGGCCTAGCTGGAAGTTGATTCCTGGCGAGTTCGCTGCTATGACACCTGAGCTTGTCACTGTAGCTACTCGTGTACCTTCCTATCTGCTCTTCTATTGTGTTCAGATAGTTTAAAAAAAAAAACGGACAATGGGAATTGGACCATACACAGTGGTAGATAGATACATAAATGAGTAGTTTCAAACTTGCATTTAGTATATACATTTGTTCAATTTTTTTTGGAAAATATGCGAATAAAATGCAATTAACAACTAAATCAACAGATGGCCCACCCTATATATGTATTGTCCGTTTTCGCGGAGTATGTGAAGTTCTTATATAATCAAAATGAATATGCGAACCATTTGCGGAAACCAGCAATCACGCAGGCCTAAATTTCATGGAATCACCACCCGCTAACCCTTAGTCAGTCCAATTTCCAAAACAATCTTAACTATTTGTGATGACTACCCAGTACCTTAATGTTCGGAAGATTCCTCCTTAATTCTACAGAATCTACAGGTGTTAACGTCCGTGATGCCAATCTTGCTCAGGTGTCCAGACAATGGATTTCATGACCAGTTGGAGAGATTTTCTTGAATGTTTGACCTAGCTTGCATTTCATCTGGATCTCCATGCGTTTCTTAAAAGTGATTTGGTGTAGCTTCTGTCAAAAGGCCTTATACGAGGTTAGCAGCATCGTCTCTCGCTAGCTTGGCAACTATTTGGTTTCCAAAGATGTTTGTAGTGCCAAATTGTTCATCTAAAGGTAAACCCTCTCCATGTTCCTAGACGGTTTAATTTTGTTTTCCCAAGCCAATTCGTTCCAGCCACGGAATTGGGTTGTCTGCGGTCTTTAAATCCAACTACGCTGTTTTTTTTTCAATCGCCTCATAATGCATCTCTTCTTTAAAATGCAGAGAGAACTATCATTAAGAAGACAAAAAACAAAATTTTTATCTGACTACGCTGAAGCGAAAAAAAGAGTTTTGATTTTGACCAGTGTGTGTACGAGGGTGGTCTGATAAGTTCTTAGCCTACATAAGAAAATCGAAAATTTTGGAAAAGTGGCGATTTATTTTTCAATATAGTCTACTTTTAATTCGTTACACTTGACGCAGCGATGTTCCAACTTCTTTAACCCGTCTGAAAAAAACGTTTTCTCGAGGTCTGCAATGTAGGCTTCCGTGGTGGCGATGACTCAAATTTCTGCGAGTGACTTTTTCAAGTTTGGAAACAAAAAGAAGTTGCACGGGGCCAAGTCTGAAGAATACGGTGGATGGGGCTTCATTTCGTAGCCCAGTTCGACAAATTTAGCCTTGGCAAGGGCCGATATTGCTCTTTTTCCATTTTTCTAAAATCTGCGGACACTTCTGCTTCCACACGCGGTCAACACAAAACTACGAGTCCGGTTGGGCAGGAATTTCGACAGTACGATGGATGGGGCATTATTTAGTAGCCCAATTCGACCAGTTTGGCCGTGGCCGATATTGCTCTTTTTCCATTTTTCTAAAATCCGCGAACACTCCTGCACCACACGCGGTCAAAATAAAACTACGAGTTCGATTCGGCTGAAATTTCAACAGTCTACGAGAATGTACTACACGATAGTAAATTTCTCCTGCGATAGTAGCGCCATGCGGCGGTGATGCTAAGTACTTATAGGACCACCCTCGTATATAAGTTCATCTGTTCCCTCATAACTCCCAAACCGCTCATAATAATTTGTCAAAGTAGGTATCGCTGGAAGCGTCCTGATCGTCCTCTGGTTATAGGCTACGTATATCATATAAAATTGGTCACATGCCACAAAACAAGCTTCTAACAATAGTAGGAGTTTAGGGCACAAATTCAGTATAAAAATGCATAATATACCATTAAAAGTATAATATTACGAGCAAGCTGTTTATTTAACAGATGTTGAATATTAAATAGAACTATTTCAGATAAGAAATTTTCAGTAGTCTGGATTTAATTACTAGACTATTACCCAAGCTGTACCCTCAACCTTCCAGATTTTGAAAATATTTTTATTAAAGCTTTTTAGTTTTTAGCTCTCATTTTTCATAATTTATAGCAAAATTAACTATCATTACTTTGCGTTTAGTCAAAGTTGTGATTATTAGACATTATTTATGCAGTAATCGAATCGAAAATTCTTTGCATTCAGAGTTTTTGTATCGAATACAAAGTAATCATTGTTGCTTTATTTGTTACAGTTGGTTAACTTGGCTTGTTGATTTGCCTAATTTTGTGGTTATTTACAACTTTGGATATATCCAAGTACGCCCACAAATTGATTGTTATTGTTTTTCATATTTTATTTTTTTTTTTCTACGCATAAAATTTATTGCATTTTGTGGGCAGTTCAGACAAAAGCACTCACAAATAAATACAGACAGAGTGTCATTCGTAACGATAATGAGGTTCTAACAGACTTTACGTATTTGCACATTATTAAATAATTACTAGAAACTAAATAGTAGAAAAATCTAAATTACGTTTGGAGTGGGCGTGTTGACAATTGATTAATTGCAAACGTTGAAAGTTAGCCAAGACTGTCAATTGGCAACAACAAAAGCAAAAAAAAACTACAACTGCAACTGCAACAGCAACAACATTAAGACATTATTGATTTATGCAAGTAATCTTTTTAACCCATGCGGTGCTATAGAGAGCCAGGTTAACTGCAACTGTCATTTGTCAAAGCTTCAAGATAGCTAAACTTGTGTTTAGCAGTCTGGCTCTTAACGTGTTGCGATACATTTGTTAGAACGAACAACAGCAATAATAACAATAACAACAACAGATACGCCTCGTCGGTCAAACAGTCGCACAGTGGTAGAAATTGACAATCTGGGAACAATTAATTTCAATTTTACAAACTTGCTGATGTTTCTTAATTTAACTGTAAACAAGATGAAATTAAAATTTTTGTGAGTTTTTTTTTTAGATAAATCTAGGTATAACAGCTTTATTTGAGATACTTTTAGGATTAAAAATCGCAAAAAAAAAACATTTGATTTGAAAACTTTTTTTTTGTTTTTAAGGGGAGGTTCTTTCAAATTTGGCCGAAAAGAAGACAAAGTTTGGTAATTATTTGTGGCATGATGTCAAGACATACAAACTTCCTGTTTTGATTGTAAAATGGGATTTTTATTGTACAATTATTAGAAATTTTTTTCTCGACGAAATTCAAAATGGCGGCTCTTGTCTGCCTCTGCCCGCAGAATATCGTCCCCACATTTCAGTTCTCCAGCCTTTTGTAGTGAACCGAAATGAAAAATGTTTTTTGTTTATTGAAGTTAATGAAATTCTCTATGCCTTATACTAAATCAGAATAAGTTTCGACCTAAAATTTACTGAAATGTGGACGTTCGAAAAAAAAATGTTTTTTTCTTCACTTTGATTTGGCCTTGCTTAAAAATAACAATTTAACACTTTTTCATATATATTGTTAGTATAAGGCCAACACAAAATTGTATTCTTTCAAACATGGTTTAAATGAAGGGAATCGGAACAATCGATCAAGAGCTAGTATGCTTGAAATGCGGATGAAAAACATGGTTCCAAGAAAAACGCGATTAAAGTTTTTCGAACGTCCCCAGCGCGAGCGACTTAGGTGCGTTAAAGACGCTCTATTTCTATAATTATCGATTAGATCCATTAAAAAATTCTTTCATACACAAATTCTACGAATATGTAGCATTCATTTTATGTAAAAAAAAAAAAATCGATTTTCTCGATTAAATTTGAATGAACCTCCCCTTAAAATAATTTTGTAGCTTTTTTAAGTTCTACAACCTAAGCGTTCTGGCCAGCCAAAAAAAAATTTGAAAACGAGGATTTGAAGGCATTACTCCATGATGATCCGTGTAAAACGCAAGAAGAATATGCAAAATTGTTGGGAGTAACACAAGAAACCATTTCCAATCGCTTGTAGAACATGGGAATTATCCAAAAGCTTGGACATTGAATTGAAGCGAAGAGTCATGTGTAAAATGCTGCTTCAACGGCAAAATCGGAAAGGTTTTGTGAATCGTATTGTTACTGATGATGAAAAGTGAATCCAATACGATAATTCAAAGCGAAAAAAACCAGGGGACCACCTGGTCATGCATGAACATCAACGGCAAAGCCGAATATCCATGGCTCCAAGCTAATGCTCTTTATTTGGTTGGATCAGCTTGGTGTGGTATATTAAGAAAGTACCAAAAAACGGGTCCATAGGGATAGCCTCAAAAGATACATAACAATTTTTTAAAATAAAGCTTGAAATTGAAATCCGGAACACGAAAAACGAAATCGAACAATTTTATTCGGATTTGTTTTGCAGAGTTTAATAAATTACTTAATTCTAAGGGGGTTGCACAAAGCTATTTCTATGGGAATAGGTTGATAAAGTTAAGGCTTATTGGCGTAGTACCGTGACTTTTTTTTTAAAGTCAGGCTAATAGATCACGATATCTTTTCTTTATTCTAATAAACGAGAAAATAAGTATTTTCTCAAGTATATAGTTATAGATCCTCAAATCGCATATACAGCATGAGCATTGTGTTATAACCACACGACTTGTCGTCTTCGAAGAATCGTGAAAATCGCTTCCAGATGGCGGCTTCCTGCGAATACATTGCCGCTAGATGGAGCTCGTTTAAATTGACACTGTTTTAAATTTTTGAATATTGTGTATTTTACAAGCTTGATCATTCTTAAAATAATAATGTTATAGTTTTTTAAATTTTACTGTCATTATTGATTTCTCTTTAGTTCCACTTAACTGACTGTACCTCTTCTTTGAAAAACTATATACACTCAAACTTTTGTTTAGCTCGTTAAGCATAAAATTAAAATATGCAGTTTACTTACAAATAATTTGTTATAGAGTAGTAAGTTTTATCATTATATACAAATATTATTCGTTATAAGTTAAACTTTTAGACAATCTCCAGATGATAAGATTTTGTGCCCATTTCTCCCACTGTCTCTCTCGTCGTCTGTTACAAGAATTCTGTCTGTTTTTCTCCGAATGAGTGTCAGTCAGTCTTGTTTGTATTTTATATTTTAACTTCTATCCACGCCCGCAAACGTGTTAAGCTAATGAAAAGCAGCAAATAAAACAACTCGAGTTTGAAATATGCAAATTAATGAGCAAGTTTTTATGCTCAGTAGTTGCCTAATGAGTTTGAGTTGCTCGCGCTGGTTGCTCGAATGTCTCGAAACTTTGCTCAAAAACTCAATCACAGCGCGTCGCAAAGCATTTAGTCTGAGAAGGTGGCCAGTTAACTGACTTTTATGAGCAGCAACAACAACCACAACAATAACAAACAACAACAATTTGAGCGTATTGGCATTTGCAAGTGGCGGGTTTTTGGGAGAGCCAAGCTAAGCTGAGTCAAAGTCACAGCAAACGGCAACAGTTTCAATTGAGCCGCGCTAAAATACGAAACGTATCTGACAGATACGCAATGGCCGCGCAACAAACGACAAAAGCAACAACAACAACAGCACAATAATAACAAACGATCGAAAAGTGTGAATAAAAAGCTTGAGCATTAAGCAATATATAATTAGTATATTATATGCATAATACTTGCTAAAAAAAAATAAATGTATAAAAAAGAAATCAAAAAGAAATTAGCAAGCTAAAGCAAAAACGTGCAACGAAAACGCGAAAAAAAATTAAAAATAAAAATAAAATACCCAACGTGCTAGCCAAAGCGCAAAACTTAAAAGTTAAGAGATTTTGTGCGACGAATTTTTGCACACATTTTTTTTTGTCTTTTTTGGCTGCGACGCAGAATACATAAAAGTATTAAACAAATAAAAGATAAAAGTTATAAGAAGAAAAAATAAACTACCAACGACCTTGACTGGCTGACTGCCAAAGTTGCCGAACTGCTGAACGAAATTCAAAACAGCCAAAAGACTAGTCATCCAAAACAACAAAAACGACAATTTACACTCTTCAAGTTTTTGCAACTATAAAAAAAATAATGAAATAAACCGAAAAGTATTATTTAAAATGTATTATTATTTATACAAATAAAATACTTACGCCCCGCTTTATACGAATTTATGATTTAAACAATACAAATAGTGGGCGTTTTTTTGTGTGCAGTGCCATAAAATATTAATAAAGTGCAAGTTAAACGAAAAAAAAAAAAATTATTTTAAAAATATCGATAACGATTTTTTTTCTTGGCATGAATTTTTGCATGCAAATTAAAAAAATATGTTTGCGCCACGTAATTCATCGCCAGTTGCCGTATACGGCAAGGAGGATATAGCAGCCTATGAGGTAAAATATTAATAATGAACTACAGCGGACGGCAGTTCGCGTGTGTGATGAAAGCAACTACAAAGATGAATTTTTCAGTTGTCTTTCTAAATTATATACCTTTGTTTGTCTCTAGTCTTTTCCTATATTTTCAAAAATTAATGGATTTGAGTTACACAAAAATCTCGAAATTTTTGGTTTTAAGATTCTGAGGCAAAGTTCGCTCGGTTGAGGAAAGCAGATACTAAAGTCATAAGTTGAATACTATACTCTATTTTCAGTTGATTTTTTGAGCTAATAATTGTCTTGTCCTTTACTTTGTATATACCTAGTTTTTTTTGTCTAACGTTTTCAACAAAGCCCCCGACTTTTTTGTTGTAAGCTTAGGTTAGGTTACTAACACAATGCTAGGTTTCAGTGGAAACTTGCTATTATACTTATATATTATTAATTATTATTTAGTACATTTACTTATTGTCTAATAAAGACAGATTGTAAATAAAATACGAAGAAGAAAAAAAAAATAATATCTCTAAGACCCTATGGCTCAGTTCACACAAGTGACAAAGCGTATATAAAAGTCTAACTGACCCATATAAACAAACCAGTATCAGTTGTTTTTCTGAGTAATAAATAATTTCGTTGGTAAATAATATCTTAACGCTGCGCTTCCAGGCCCAGGCAAAAAAAAATTTTACACACAGTACCAAACTGTTTAAATCGTTTTTGTATATTACTAGGGGGCTGCTCCACCTGCTCACTTCGACAAGCGTGCATCAAAGGAAAGGGGTTTATTAATGTTGTGCAGGAGTCATCGGAGGCCCCTATCAGGTCAGGTGGACAAAAGAAATTAATGTCCAGCAAGTCTCTAATCTCTATTAATTCAAGTCACCGCCTTTCGGATTCGGCTATAAACTGTAGGTCCCTGTTCTCTTCGAACAGTTATAAATTGAGATACCCAATGCTCCGCTCAGGGGCGACTGTCAGGGAAATTATTATTTTTATGTCCGCCTCTGAATGCCTAGAAGTTGGACTCAGAGCTAGGATAACCAAAATTTACATTTGACCAGTAAAGGGGTCTTGGGATATCCCATTTGGGACTTTTTTTTTTATAAGAAGTTTTGTCATTCCGTTCGAAATATTTCGAACTGCGTATAGGCCTTAAGATTAAGTTTTTTCTTTTTTTTGTTCGGTTACGCCCCCTTTCCCCACCAAATAATTTGTAAGCGATATATTTTCTATAATTTTAAAGTAACAGATTTAGTTTTTATAGCTAAAATATGACAAATAAAAAACTCTTTCGATTAATTTAATTCAAATCGAAAAATATATAGCAGGGATCATCGCAAAAAAATATTCTAGAGGTGAGAGTTTAAAACGACTTAGTAGCAAAAGATATATTAGAGTAGCTCAGTTTTTTTTAGTGTAGATAGGAATAGGTACAACGGTTCAAGGTTCGACTCCCAGTCGAGTCCATTTTTATTTTTTTTTTATTGATTTATTTTTTATATTATAAAGACATGTCCATATTAACTACACTTTTTTACAACATTTTTTTTTTTTTTTTTGGGTTTTATATTTTGAATTTTCTCGTTAAATTATTTTTATTATAAGCTATGATGCCCCTAATAATTGTTGCTGGGGTGGACGATCCCTAGTAAATTATGGCAACTAAAAATTTATTTTTGTTTAAAATTGATATATGGCCATATTCATATAATCAATATTCTCAGCTAATTATTTTAAAATCTTTCTGAACTACCTTATATAATACTAGGGGGCTTCACTGACTACTCGCTCTGCGTGGTGGGGTGACAAAATCAGATGACGACCACAAAATTTCTGAGAACAATTAGCCAAAAACAAAGTATCTAAGATTGTTTTTAAAAATAATATAAATCTTGGCTTCCCTCTTTTTTTTCAATTTTTTTTTTTGTCACAAATATGATATTAAAAACTTTGTTGTTAGCATCCGCTTTCGTAAGATGTTTGTTTTTTATTTGATTAGCCAATGCCAGCAAGTAAAACAAAAAATGGTATCTGCAACTTTCATTGGCTTAAAGTTGTTCTACACACGCAAAAAACACACAGATCTGGAAAACTTGTGTGTGGATAGAGATACATTATACTATGTAGTCAAGTAGAAAGTAGTCAAAAGCAAGTTCTCTATCTATTGCCTTTCTTTGTAAATTTGCAAATGCTCGACATCCGTTTGCAAATGAAATATTTATGGACAAACATATATAAGATAGTTGTTGCCTTATGACTACCCACAATGCGCATTGGGTCTGGCCTGGTCTCTATGGCCAATGCAAAATCCAAATCCACCATCCGCTCGCTTCATTGCCATGATTCATGTTGGCAAAAAACTTTTGTCTCCACATTTGTAATGAGTTTTGTGCGGTTTTCAGCTGTGTGTGGTATATACAATATATACACAGTATGTACTACACCATATAACTTACAATGTTGGCATCTTAGTTGTAACTACAACTAATTATAAGCAATTAAATAGTGGCGGCAGCTTCTAAAGACGCTGTTTTTGTGGCTCTTAAAAGCTGCAGTCAAGTTTGCGCTTTCAATGGCAAATATGTAACCTAATTTACAGCGGGAATACATCTAGCTAGTTTTTGGATTTCTAAATTGAATATGCCTTGCACATACTACTTGTGTCAATATGTATACAGCATATTATATACTTTTTCAACAGTCCAAATTTGAGCGCCTCTAAAGGCAGCTCGTTCTAGGGGCCATAAGAATTTTGCTCACGTACTAAACGTTTTGTAGAGACAATGCAAAAAGAAAGCTAACTAGAAGTTGATAAATCTGAGATACTCTAACAGCATAAAAGATCGTTTAGGTGGAATTCTTTTTAGGGTTTCCTTCAAAACTTGCTTGTTATGGAATCTTTACACACTGATAAAAACAAAACCATAAAATCTCAAATTAAAATTTTCGCATTGATGATTTAAATTCTTAAAATAAGGCAAACGAAATTTTAAAATCAAAATAAGAAGATTTAATTTTGAACAAGACCATACAATTTCAAATTTAAAGCAAATATTCTTAAAATAAAATTAAATGTCCCAAATTCAGATCACAAAAAATTAAAATTTTTATCTCAAAACATGAAACCAATTTTTTCAATCAGAACAGTGAGAACCAAAAATGGACTATTTTGTGTTAAGCTTATCATCAATCGTAAAAATCAAAAATTTCTAATTTCTTGTTCTGAAGTCCCCCTCTAAAGATGCACATTGCCTTTTTTATCTTTATCGGAAAAAGAAAAATTTTTTATGATAATTATAGATACTAATAATTTCAAAATTTTGGAACTTCAAAGCTATGTTATAGCTATTTTGGTTTGAGCATTTAGAACTTAATTCTGGGGGCTAGCATAATCGAATATGAAACTAATCTAATTTTTTGAATCCTTGACCAAATACAACACGTCAAAAAATTGCATTACAGCCAACTTGAAAAAATTTCGTTTTCATAATTTTTATTTATTTGTTAATTTTTATGCAATTATTACATTTTTCAAAAATAAAAAAAATGCTTAAAACTAAAACTTTTAAAAAAAAATGTTTAAGATTAAAACTTTTAAAAAATGTTTAAAATTAAACCTATGAAAAAAAAATGGATTTTTCTTTAAAAAAATGCGGGTCTGTTAACTTGTAAAACAAAAATTTTTAAAGTTACAAATTTACTATAAAGAACTGATTTATGTAAAAACTCAATTAAAAAAAAAACTTGGGGGTAATTTAAAAAACAAATGTTTTGATCTGACTGCTAATCAGAAATAAATTCAAAATTATATATTTATTTAAAAAAGAAAAGCTAAGATAATATAATACTTCTGTAAAATTTGATCTCTTTTAAAAAAAAAGATATTAATAGTAAAAACGACAGATAAATAAAAAAAAATATATATCCGATTGTTTGTTAAACACTTTTTTTTAAAATAACTATATTATTAAAAGAAAAAACAAAGATAATATTTATGAAAACATAAATTTGAAAAAAATTTAAAACAAAGGTTTTTCCAAAAAACGTCAAATCTGATTGCTTGTTATCCAAAAACTATTCAAAATTATCTAAAAAAAAATTATTTAAAAATTAAATAAAAATTATTTAAACTATTAAATTTTTTCCAAAAATGATAAGATCTGATTACATATAACACAACTGTCTGTAACAAATTGGACATTTAAAAGGCATAACAAGAATATGACTTATATAAAAATTACATTAAAAAATAAATTCTGTAAAACTTAAATTAATCCAAACATTTTCAGAAACGATTACTTTTTAAAAAATAAAATAATAATGCGGTAAATGATTTGGTTCACATATGTTGAAACTGGCTTGGCTAAAGAATGCTTTTCAAAATAGGATACTTATTAGAAAAAACAACATTGAACTGTTTTGAACCAACAGTTCACGTCATCATCGTTCATAGTTCATGGTTGATTAAAAACTTTCAGTTGTTTATCAATTTTTTTGAAAACTCTAAGCTATTTCCAAAAAATGATTAAATAAGTATAAAAAGTTAAAAAACTTTTTAAATCTATAGCTGCTTAATAGCAAGCTTAGTTTTGTAAGAGTTGGTAAGAATTCTATTTATTTTGTAAATATGGTCCAAGAAGTCTTTGATTCTAAAACTGATACATCACTGAGTCAAGATAACCATAATAAAACCAAAATCATCTAAGATAAAAGCCGAATAACTTTCATAAATGACATTATATTTCTACTCTCCTATACACTTGACGCTATTTATATGACTGGAGCATGACAAAAAAACATAAAAATAGTGGAACAAAATAAAACAAATAAGCCGCCAAAATGAGAATTAGTAATGCGCAAAACGTGGCAGCAAATAATAAAGCTGGAGATCTTGAGCTTAGAATTCATTGAATTTTGAAAAACAAACTTATTCTTCTTACTGTGTGAGTGTACCTACAGTTTTTAAGTTAAATACTTTGTTTATAACATTTTTTTAAATTTATTGCACTCTAATTAAGGTAGTAAATCATTTTGCTTATGATTTGTTGAAATTGTGTTGGCTAAAAAATTGCATATTTTCGCTTATAGGCATTATTTATTTTAATTTAAAATGCAAATCTTTTAACAAAAAATTTAAGCTAAATTTTATAATTTATATGAAAATTAATTTTTAAACAGCTCTTCGAAATTCCAATATCACATAACAATTTTATGCATATTTTGTTGACAAATATTAAAACAAGTTCTAAGAATTTCCGGCTTTAGCATTAATTTAATTCAAAACTTGTTTATGGAATGGTTTATAAGTCACGCTTTTTGATTCAGTTTGGTTAGACATGGTCGAAATTGTTATAAGTTAAAATCCAACTATTGTTGTTGGTGTTTATTTAAGCGCCACATTAGCTTGTAAAACACACAGCTGGTTTACATATATGCATATGCATATATTGTAGTTTTTTTTTGTATATGTAGTGAATTAAATAAATTAATGCAGAAACTTGATACGTCTTTAAGGGCCTAGCTTGCCAAAAGACTGCTTCCCAAGAAAAACCAATGATGCAGATCACATGAACCAATCGTAAACAAAATTTCAAAAAATTTTAAATTTAACGAAATTTTTTGAGATTTGTTAAGATGCTTTTGTTGAATTAAATAAAAAAAACACAAAATAATCGATCTTCTAAAATGAACTGGCTCATGAACCACCGCAGCCGTCTTCCTCTCCGATGCAAAAGAGCCTTATATGAAATGGTAGTGGTTCCAACCTGGAGATACGCTATCCAGATCTGGGGTATGGCGGCTCGCTCGAGTCGCTCACGTATTCAGACACTCCAGAACAGGGCCTTACGCCTTATTACTGGGTGTGAATGGTATGTAAGGAATTCGACCTTGCACCACGACCTCAGACTGGAGACCGTCGAACTCCAGATAAATAAGCACACAAGCCGCTACAACGAAAGGCTAAAAAGACATCGTAATAGGCTGGCAAAAGGGCTCCCAAATGAAAATCCTATAAAAAGGCTTAAAAAAAGAAGTTTTAAAAATCTGCTCCAACAAGCGCCGAACTGAAAGAAAACGAAAAGAAGACCGACAGAAAAGCGGACCAAATGATGGCCTCCTGATTGACAGGACTCCTTAACACTCCTAAGACATCTCTAACTAAACAAGCTGGATTGGCGATCATAAAATAAGAAACCTGCAATTCATAAAAATATATGTATTTTTGATAATATTGCAAAATAAATACAAAAAAAAAAAAAAAAAAAAAAAAAAAAAATAATCGATCTTATCTAAATTTGTAAAGCTTAAGAAATGTTTATTCTTCGATTTTCGCAACAATTTTGTAAATTTTCCCCAAAAAATGCGATCAAACCCAAAAGAAAACGCACTAAAGCGCCATCTGGCGGCACTCAAAAGTAAAAATAAATGTCCAAAATGCATTCCTCGATATTTGGTTAGAGAAAATTTAACTTTTTTTTGCCTTTTTATATCTAACTCAATTTTTAAAAATTTACGAAAAATATTATTTCGAAAAGTGGGAGACTCGAATTCATTTTTAAGAATATGGTTACTTCGGAAAAGCTTCTTGGATTCACTCATAGAACCAAAATCGTAATGTTGATCGTTTTTGCAAATTTTTTCGGCCCCCTAAATTTTTTTTCGACCTTGTCTATTTTACTTTATACATAAATATATCGTATTTAATTTTTATTCAAAAATTTACAATTGTAAAAAATTGGAAAACATTTTTTATTTTGTAAAAATTTATAGTTTTTTTTTTGTGAAAATTTTTAATTATTTTTTTTTTAAATTTGAAAAAAAATTGTTTGTAAAAATAAAAAGGTGAAAACTAAAAAAAAATATTAAAATATTATTATAAATAAATTTTGTCTGAAACAAATTTTTTTTTATTATTTTTAAATTAGAAACTTAGATTTTAGTAAGTTGGTTTGAGTTTTAACAATTTGTCAATTTTTGACATTATAAAATTGATTCATATATAAATCCTAAAAACGTGAGCGCTAAGTTTCTACACAAATTTAGAAACTTTGCGAAATTCTGTGGCAAAAGGCCTAAAATGAAGATAATGAAAAACATTTTTCGTCTACTCTATAGAATCCTATGAAATATTTGAAATGTGTTCGAAAAATATTTTTCTATTGCATCTGAAATTTAACTGCAATTTTTTATAGTTCCTAATCTCGAAGTGAGTTTTTTCGAATAAGATTTTTTCGCTACGTTAAAAGGTTCAGCCATCGTGTGAGAGACGTGGTTTGGTTCTGGTGCATGGTCATTTTCTCATTCTTTTATATATAAATAAAAATAAATAACATATTTTAATAACAAATAAATAATTATGTCAAAAAAAAGAGTATGAAGTCTTACATGAAACCAAGCTCTGCGCACTCTACGACAACAATACAAAAATGCAATCTAAACTTAATTTTTTTCAGTTGGCTATAATAAATAATTATTAATACCATTGTTATAATAATAGAAATAAAATTTATACAATTGCAATTAAATGCATGAAATCTAGGCATAACATTTTTTACAAAATTTATTTCCCCATTTAGACAATGGCTTAAATAAAGCTAGCTGATTATTCAGATTTTAGCATATTTGAGTGCCTAAATAAACGGGTTAAAAGCCTCTAAGCATTAGCATAAATAAATCTTCTTTGACGGCCTCGTTTATTTTTTTTTTTTGTTGGCTGTTTGTGCTTTGGGCTCTGGCATTTGGCAAGTAAATATTGCGTTACACATTGACACCTGTCGGTTTGAAGAGCCTTGTGGTGCAAATAGTGGAATAGAAGCCTCTTATTTGTCGTCTAAGGCGTGGGCTGGCCAAACATGCTCGTAGATGTGCCGACAAAACCCACATTCACAGAATTTGGATGTTATTCAATTGTTGCAAAGATCTCCCTATTGCAGTTGACCAAAAGTTTACGATTAGTAATGACCATGGGCTATTGTACTTGCTCAGTTGATTGAACTTGTTGGCAACATCAGCTTCATCATCATTATGCTTTATGGCCAAAACATCTTCATTGCGCATTTCATTAATGAAAACCCCTTACAGGCATTCAGTCAGCCAATAAATTGGCCAATTGGCTTGTTCGATTATTATTATTGTGTTTTTTTTATTCAGTCATGGTCAAACATTTATTGTATTCAGTGGCGTAGACAGGGGTGGCACTTGAGCGGATCGACACCCCAGGATCTCACATAATCGGCCATGCTCTGGAAAACGATACAAAAAACAAAACGAACAATTTTATTCGGACTCGTTTTTGCCGCTCCCAATTCCGATTTTTTGTTCATATTTCCCTTGCTCATTGCTAGCACAGCTTTACAACTGTCCAGGGAAATTATCCAGGACTATGCAAGGGAATTTTTTTTTATGCAAGACATGAACCATTTAAAAATTTCGGTTTGAGTTGTACATACTATATTTTGGGTGGTTTCATAAAAAAATGATTAAAAATATTTATCAATAACTATTTAACTTGAAATTGGCTTAAATAGAATCTAAGAATATCAAAGAATATTTAAAAAATTATTTCAGTTTAAAATGCGTTCACTTTTAAATCTATTTTGCAAATTCGTTTTAATTCCTCTTGTTACAAAAAAACCGATTTCAAACCAGAAAAAAAAATATCATTTTGGTGAAATTGGGAGCAACAAACATTCGGTTTCAAAACGAATCCGAATAAAATATCCGGATTTGTTTTCCGTAGCACGGCCGATTACACTAGTTTACACGAAAAATGAACCTTCCTAAAAAAGTGTTTTTTAGGGTAATTTGGGGTCGAGAAACACGAATATGGCAACCTTTTTTTTTTTCTCAAGCACCGTTTTCGGGCACTTTTTTCAGTTATTCGAGTCTAAGATCTTTAAAATCGGGTAATAATTGTAGATGTTATTGAAATATGTACGGAAGTTCCAAACTTCACTCAATCACCCTTTTGTATAAAAAAAAATTTTCACTCAAAGTTTTTCATTTGCGTTCAGTTACGTCTTCACGAATTTGTATGCAGCTGTAATCGTGAAATTCCGTTCATGGTTCCATAACATCTACAATTCTTACCCGATTTGAAAGATCTTAGACTCGAATAACTGGAAAAATTGCCCAAAAAGATGTTTTTCGAAATGTTCGTAAAAGAATTCTCCTTCAGTTTAAAGCTTAACATCATTTTTACAAATTTTTTTTCGTTAATAAAAAGCATACCGAAAATGTGTAATTTTGAAAAATTGTCAAAAATTTTTGACTTTGTTTGCCTGTAACTTCGACTGTAACTTTTTACTTAATCTGTATACATATTATATATCACTGGAAAGAGCATATCAATACCTTTTTGGGATATTCCATTTGAAATTTTTTTTTTTATATGAAGTTTTGTCATTCCTTGCGTAAATTTTCGAACTGCGTATGACTTTAAGGCTTTAAATTTTCGTTGGTTTTATTCACATTTCCAACGCTTGCTGCACGTGGATCAGAGAGGAAAAAAACAATATAGACAATGCTTCTAAATAATATCAGAAATGGAAAATTTTTGCTTATCTGAGAACAAAATATCCCTACTATCAAAATGTTGCAGAAGACATAAGTCGCATTAGCTGCTCAAATAAACTGCTCTGGCAATAAAACCTTTAACGCATCCCCATTTTCCCCTCCTCAAAACTTGCTTTTTTCAAAAAGCCATCTACGCCACTGAACATATTGCAGCTGGTCAGCACGGTAGCTGGAGTTGTAAAAAATTATACATGCTGCACATGTTACGCATACGCCATGTGCGCCTGCTCTTTAGTTTGTTTTGGTTTTATCTGGAGGTTTTCTTTTAGTTTTTTGGTCTGTTGTGCATTAAATACAAATTTATAATACTAAAGCTGTCCACCCACCAGCCGCAGAGGCGTCTGTCTTTCAAACCAAAATAAGCTACTTTGCCGTGTTTGGTAGCAAAAACAAAAATAAAAAAAAAATCTTTAGACAAAATGTGCCTGAGCAAATGACGTGCTTAAACTTCCGTTTCTTGTAAAATATTACTTTAATTAATTGAAATTAAAATGGTTTTAAGCAATATGCTCAACTATTAATTTTGGACAAAACTTAACACGAAACTTTAATTTGTGCGCATAAATAAACACAAATATCATTTGTAATTTAAGCCGCCACTATGGCATCTAATTACGATTAGTAGATATATGCCATACTCTCAGAATCACGATTTTTCATTGCGCATACGCGCCGTCAGCCCGCCGGCGCACTTGTATATCATTTTGATAATTTGCAAATGCCGCACAGGTTGTTCGTGCTCATGCTGTGCTGCGATTAAAGCATATTATTAACTGGACAGCCTAGATTTTTGTATCTTAACTCAGCTATTTGCTAGCTACCAAAGAATTGTTTACAATTTCACGGCTTATTATTTGCTTTGGAAATCATTAAAAATGCAAATATCTATAGCTTAGGAATAGCCCGAACTGAAAACAAAAAAAAAACAAATAAAATTGAAAAACCGGTTTTGAAACGACCTTTTCTACACTACATTTTTTTTATTGTGACTGATGTTTTGGAGAGCAAAGTATTTTGTACGAATGCGTTGGTGGCTTTTTGAGTAAAAAAAAAAAAAAAAAATAACAACTAAATCAAGCCAATTCAATAAAAGTATAAATAAAAATATGTGTATATAATATAAATGAGTTAAGAAGCTGGCTTAAGAGTTTTGTAAACAAAGCTCAGTCGCATTCTTATATACAAATGGGAATGTTGTACATATGTATATATATATCTTTATTTTTGTGTATTATAAATTGCACGCCCGCATTAAGATGATCTCAGCTGCTTGACATTGTTGTTGCTGCGACGCAAAAAATTTTTTAAAATACTACAACTCGATATAATGCATTTAAGCAGCTTGACTTTGAGATACTCTGTAGCTGCCACTAGCAGAACTGATTTGAGAATTTTGTCTAATTGGCTTTACCTTGCCGCAATAATTATTTTAATATTAACTAGAATTAATAAATTGTGCAATAATGACAACTGTTTTTAAGCTGCCTTGAGCAGGTTGTATTTTATACCCATATACATCGATATCCGCATTTCTTATTTACCATCATATCGATATCGAAATAGTCTGTATAATAAATGTAGAGTACATTTTGAATATATTGTTTTTGTTTCATTTGGAGATTTTAATGATTTTATGAATTATTCTAAATAGACTTAAAAATAAAATTTGAGTAACGTCACGCCAGATATTTACTTTTTTTTTCATTTAATAACTTGAAAAATTTTTACATCATAGTTCGCAGAAATTTGCGATTTTTTAATCTAAGTCAAAACCAGTTGCTATTTTTTGTAACGTAACGCCATGTGTATTTTCGCTTGTAGCTTTCAATCGATCAGACTGATTGTTAGACTTTAAGTTTCATTTAGAGATTTTAATGATTTTATGAATTATTGTTAATAGTTTTAAAAATAAAATTTTTAGTTGAAATTTGAGTAACGTCACGCCAGATATTTTTTTTTTTTCATTTAATAGCTTGTAAAATTTTTAAATCATAGTTCGCAGAAATTTTAGATTTTTCAATCTAAGTCAAAACCAGCTACTATTTTTTGTAACGTAACGCCATGCGCAATCGATCAGACTGATTGTTATAACTAATCAATCGCCTCTTGCGACAACGACGCAAGACCCCTCCTTTTTAATGGAATGATTCTTTTTGGAACTCCATTTTATACTAAGATTTCTCCTATTTAATGGAATCGTTCTTTGTGGAGCTCTCTGACGCTTAATATTAATTAAAATATATCGAAATCGTCTTAGGTAGGGTTCCATGGAATGTTCTAAACGCGAACAGAGATTAAAGCCGCTAAGCAGTTAGGAGAGCAGATTACTCTTTATACTTGAATTTTGTATTAAATAATAAAAGGGCTGCGATTGTTTTCCACTTGTCCTACCTTCTGTTTTTGAATGGTCCTTAATTCTTAAATTTGTTTAGCTTTGCATTTATAGAACATGGTCTTCGTAGCTGCGGAGCTTATAGTGAAAGGGCATAAATATTGTCACGTAACGAAATTAGATGTTTGATATTCAGCAAAAGCATACATAATTGTAGAAGACTTGCTATTTGTCGCCTCGAGTCCAAAGTTCGATTATCAGTCGAGACAATATTTTTTTATTAGAACAAAGTGCTCCTATGAGTCTTAGACTGAAATAATAGAAAAGTTGGCGTAGGTACGTTAAAGTCGGGCGCGGACGACTTTGGGATACCCCGTACCACCACATTGCAAAAAGATATTTATTTGTCAAATTTGGTTACGATATTTTCATAAACAAGCGAAAACAGACGAATTTTGCACCAAAAACGTTTTTTCGACCGATCCGTCCTGTGGGGGCTATATGATATAGTCATCCGATTTTGATCAAATTTGATTCAGTGCTTGTGTACTCTAAAAAACTGCTGAATGCCGACTTTGGTAAAGATACCTTCATAAACAAACGAAATACAACGCATTTTATACAAAAAAAATTTTTTGGTCGATTCGTCCTATGGGAGCTATATGATACAGTCAATCGATTTTGATAAAATTTGGTACAGTACTTGGGAACTCTTCCGAGTGCCAAATTTATCTTCATAAACAAAAGAATTATCCATCTAAAACTTTTTGTCTTTTTCGAGGTCCTTTGAAACACCCCTTTGGGAGCTACATAATATAACCCCAATATCGAAAAAATAAAATAAATTTGTCTCCCGTAGGATAATAAGGGATCTTATCTGAAAGTTTGGATGCTCTAGCTATTACCATCTCTGAGATCTAGGCGTTCATAGGTATATCTACTTCTCTAGTCACCCTGATCATACTTTGGGTAACTCTGGGGGGTCTCCGACGTCTCCTTCCGTATGTTACATACATTTTCGGCTTGCACAAACTTAATATACTCTTTGTACCATACGGTACAGTGTATAAAAACGTCACGTAACGAAATGAGGTATGCTGTGTGTCTAAGCATGAGAGTATCAAGTACACTAAAAATGATGGTGGTAAAAGTAAAAATAGGGGTAGAGCATTGGCCCCAAAATTTTTAAAGGCAGCTCCAGTTCAAAGTTCAAGCTTGGTAGTCGAGAAATATTTTTTTAATGTTTTACTATATTCCTTTCTTTATTCTTATTTTAAATATTTGTAGTGCACGCATTTTTCTCCTTAAATACTCATATTCGTACAAGCACTGTTTGGTGTATCCTTTTTTATAATTATTATAATGTTTTATTTAAATATTAAATGCAATTTTCATTATTTTCTTTTAAAAAGAGTAAGCGTCAGTAGCTTCGTACCTGCCGGAAGATCCCTTACCGCAACCGATTTCTAGAGCACTGTTCTCGTCTATTGGTATTTTTGGTATTTTTTCTGTATCAACTTTTTAGCGTGTGCATAGTGCTTTTGTTCTTAGTGAAAACTCTTGCCAAGTTTCCGCCCATTTTGACCAACTGGCTTAGGATTACACCAGCTTATAAATCATGCTGGCCTAACATGCTTGTATTTTAGTCGAAATCATCTTTACGACGTATTTTTGCATTCCAACGTTTATTGAACTTCTATATGGAAACTACAAGTTAGAATTGGCGGCACTCATAGCCACACTTTGTTGTAGTAGCTTATAAGCCTGGCCCACACATTGATCAAATCTATGGCAATTAAAATTTCATTACATTTCCCACGCGGCAGTCCATCATATTGCACTTGTTCACTTTATAACTACAAGTACTTCCTCTATAATAATATTTTCATTTCTTATTATTTGTACAATATTTTATTGACATTTGTGGCGATAACTCGATAACTGAAAACCTGTTTCAATGCTTATAAAAATAATTTACGCCCTATAATTGCAACCGGCAGAGCTTTAATAATATGTGAGCTATTGTTGTTTTAATAACGCAAAAAGCAAGATCAAGGTAAAGACCCCATTCAGGCGTAACCATAACAACAATAGCAATAACAACAACAACAACAAAAGTTGTTAACAAAATAATATTAACAGATTGAAATTGTTGACTTGAATGAAGTCATTTGATGGTTCTTAAAGATGACAGCTTAGATTTAGATCTAGTATTTAAGTGTTAGTATTAAATGTTGCTACGTACAAAGTCTAGAGTTTGTTTCTAGAGAAACAACTTTTTAGCTTCAAGCTTGAAGCTTTGTTTAAATTTTAACAAATTTGCTTAAATTTCTTAACGCTTGGCCTTTCCCTTTTTTTGTTTGTTGTGGGCTGTGTTTCATTAACTCTTCTTTATGGCATCCATCTATTGTTGTTAACCCATTGAGCTGTAATAATTGAAAACCGTTTTCTGGCTTATTTTAAAATTGATTTAAAGCAACACTTAAAATTTTCTGCCGCATGTCGAAAAGAAAGAAAATAGAGTTTTTTTTTTCACCTTTCACAAGCAACAAACTTTTGCTTTCAAACAATTTCTTTTCTTTCAATAGTTATTTATATTTATTTATGCAACAATCAAGCTGCATTTGTTTGGGCTACACTGCGAGAAAAAGAAACCCAGAACCAGTAACAGTTCGATTAAAGAGGAAATTTCCATTTTAAGTTAATATGCAAAAGTTTTAGATTTAAACATATTTATTATGTTTTTAAAAAATGTTTGCACTCGATGCGAAAGCAAGCTGAGTGCATTTTGAGAGCAAGAGATAAACTACACTGCGAGAAAAACCACTCCACTCTGACATTTTCCAGCTTTTAAGCAATCAGTTTGATTAAAGGGAACAATTTCTATTTCAAGTTTACAGAACAGCAAACAAAGATTGAAAAGAAATGTTTCCTTTTGAAATTAACATATTCAAAATCTGCTATTTTGTCAATCAACAAGAATATAAAATGCCAGTGTTCGGCATAAAAGGAATATTCCCACTTAAAGCTTATAATTAAAAGTTTAAAAAGAATATAAAATGCCAGTGTTGGAAAAGAAAAGTTTGGCATAAAAGGAATATTCAATCAAGAAGAATATAAAATGCCAGTGTTGGAAAAGCAAAGTTCGGCATAAAAGGAATATTCCCACTTAAAGCTTATAATTAAAAGTTTAAAAAGAATACAAAATGCCAGTGTTGGAAAAGCAAAGTTTGGCATAAGAGGAATATTCAATCAACAAGAATATGAAATGCCAGTGTTGGAAAAGCAAAGTTCGGCATAAAAGGAATATTCCCACTTAAAGCTTATAATTAAAAGTTTAAAAAGAATATAAAATGCCAGTGTTGGAAAAGCAAAGTTCGGTTAAAAAGAAATATTCCCACTTTAAGCTTATAAGTAAAAGTTTAAGACTTAAATTTAATTGTTTTTTTTTTAAATTTTTAAAAAATGATTAAACTAGATGCAAAAAAAAGCTAGACTACAAACAAGTTGTTGATATTCGTATTGGGAACATTATATTTTCAAAATCAGTACAAAATGCATTATTTGATACGGGAAAATTCTGAAAACAAGAAAAAAATCTTGAAATACACTTAAATATTTTCTGGAGAGAAGTACGTCCATATATTTCTGAACCAACTGACGATCTAGGAAACTGAAACTTTGTGAGTAGTAGCATCTTTTGTTGTGAATCTTCTTTTAGCCATGTCTGCCCTTTTTTAGACCACCTGAAAATATCTCGGAGTAGGAAATTCACATACAAAATTAGCATTTTTTTATTCAGTGGCGCCTTTTTCAGAACCTTCTCTTATTTTTTTTAACCAAATTTTGCTGATTAAAACCTCAACGTTCAGGGCATATTAGTCAAATTCGAAATAGACCCTTAATTTTTTTTTAACCATCTATAGGCTTAACGCCAACTTGAAGCCGTTCTGCCGCGAAACTCCTTTTAAATCAGCCTGCTTATAAAGGGTCATAAATCTTGAGGTTTTTTTTTTAAATAAAAAAAAACACAAAAATTTAAAATGAATCGGAAAATCTGTATTATCAATAGAAAAAACCGTTCTTGTCATTCACTTTTTAAAAATAATCCCTTTCAAATGTTGGCCGCAACTGCGTCGTAGCTCGTCCAAGCGGAGGTTCCAATTTTCGATGATGCGTTCGAGCATAATCGGCGGTATTTCGCGAATAACACGGGTAATGTTGGCCTCTAATGCTTCAATCGTAGCTGCATTATCCACAAACACTTTAGACTTTACGTAGTCCCAAAGGAAAAAGTCTAACGGTTCGATATCACACGATCTTGGTGGCCAATTCACCGGTCCGGAGCGTGAAATTAATTGTTCACCGTATTGGTTCCTCAATATGTCCATTGTTTCACGGGCTGTGTGGCAATTAGCGCCGTCTTATTGAAACCAAATGTCATCGAGATCTCGGACTTCAATTTCAGGTAGCAAATAATTCGTTATCATGGTGCGATAATGGTCGCCAGCGACGGTTACGGTCTGAACAGCGTCATTTTTGATGAAATATAGACCACTGTTTCCACCGGCCCATAAACTACGCGCTGGACGAGGTCTATTCGATCGAGTGTCATCCAATAATGAATATTGAGTCTCAAATTTGATGGTATGGCGAATAGTGGTCTCAGTAGGTCGATTATGGCGACCATAAAATGGCCTAAGCGCGCGAAAAACATTCTTTACAGAACGCGAATTTTCGTAATATAATTGTACGATTTGTAAACGTTGTTCGAGTGTAAGTTTTTCCATGATGAAAACTAAATTAAAAGCACATGGTAACTTTACAGTACTAAGCGTGGTTTATCAAAAAACCTTATTGAAATAAATCTTTTTACTGTTCTGGAACCCCACCACGAGTTTTGCACTGCTGTAACCCAAACATTTCCACTTAAAGGGGTCTACAAAACTTCATATAAAAAAAAAGTCCCAAATGGGGATTTTTATTTTTATATGAAGTTGTGTCATTCCGTGCGAAATATTTCGAACTGCGTATAGGCCTTAAATTGCAACTTGAGACAAAAAATAAAAATCAATGTCTTGCTTTCAGACAATTGGAACGTCAATTTCTGCTAAAAAATTGGCTTTCGTGTTTTCGTGTACTCAGCTACGTACCTACTAAACTCAATATTTTTCTCTCAGTGTAGACTTTAACTTTAAGCTACATTGTTTTTCTTTTTTTTTAGCTCTTGTTTACTATTTATGTATGTATATTTATATGGGAAAATCGTGTTAACACATTTTTGCCCTTGTTTAACTCGTTGTTTATGTTTTTTTTTTATCTAAACTTTGAGTATGCAAAATTTAAAAAAAAATAAATAAACTCCAAATGTACAACGCAAATGTGCAAATTGTATGCTTAAGCAATTTGCATCTGAGTACGCAATATTTTTTCAATTTATTTTTTAACAAATGTTAACAAGTTTAGTTTTAAAAGTTAGCCTTGTTTGTAAAACAAACAAATAAAACATTGCGTAAATGATGTAACTCGCAGCTAATCAATCTATTTTTTTTTGTGCTCTTTACAGATAAAACTTAAAAAAGTATTGGGACTGACAGTTTGCAGCAATGCAGCATTGGATGTATCACCTGTGAGTGGTCTGTTGGCCTATCCAGCGGGGTAAGTTGAAAAAGTTCTATAATGACAAACTTTTGGAAAAAACTTTAATGCACAACATTTGGGGTTGTTATTATGGGCTGTCCCTCGCATGGTTTAAATAATATATGTGAAATGTTTTAATGCGGCGCCATCTAGCGACAAACACTGGCAAACGTAACTTGAATATTTTGTAGCTTGATGTAATGTTTCGCCTAGCGGCCAAATAATTAAAATGTAAAACACGGTCACACTAAAAAGAAAAGTAAATGATGACTTTGATCAAAGGTATGTTGGGTACAGGGTATCATAGTTTCGTGCAAATTTATGTCAGGGGAGAAGTAAGAAGTTGTAATCTTATGAAGCAGATATTCTTGATCTGCATGAACAACCGAGTTGACATATTATAATACACATATGGATATTAGGGTGGCCGCCGCTGGTATGGTGTATTTTTAAAACGTCGATATCAATAAGGCCACCCCCTAAAAAGTTTTCTTTTTACCTGCATAAAGCGCCTGTAAAATTTAAAGGCGATCCGAATGTATTTGATGGTTCCTTAAATAGTAATAATATTCGAGCAATGCAATGAATATAGAACATCTGTCTATGCGGCTTTCGTCGACTTCCGAAAAGTTTCGATAGTTTATATAGGCAGTTCTTGTGGAAAATGCTTAGAAACCGTGGTATGCCTGCTAAGTTCATAAATCTAATCAGAACAATGTATGAAGACCTTAAATGCCGCGTGTCACACAATGGATTACTATCCGAACTCTTTGAAATAAGTACTGGCGTAAACAGCCTTGCTTTATTTTATTCTATCTCCGATACTGTTTATATTGGCACTGGATGACATTATGCGCATAGTAGACAACGAAACCCAGGGAATCCAATGGTCTCCTTTCACAAAACTTGGCGATCTGGAATATGCTGATGACATACTTCTGTGTCACAGGAGTTCTGATATGCAAAGCAAAATTAACATTCTCAGCACCAAGGCATCACGAGCCGGCTTGCATATCAACATCGAGAAAACGAAAGTGTTAAGTAGTGGATATACCGCCTCTAATAATCCGAACATTCTGGTGGGCAACGAAGAAATCGATCACCTTAAGGCTTTCTATACCTCGGAAGTGTTATTGCTGAAAAAAGCGGTGCAGAAGAAGATGTCCTAGCTTGGCTAAACAAGGCCAAGTCAACTTTTGGCCAATTGAGAGCAGTGTGGAAGTCTAGCCAAATAAGTGTCAACACCAAGTTAAGGCTATTCAATTCCAATGTCAAATCAACCCTGTTCTACGGATGCGAAACGTGGAAAAGCACTGCAAGCATACAATCACGCATCCAAGTTTTTATCAACAAATGTCTCCGTCTTATATTGAAGATTTGGTGGCCAGAGAGTATCGAAGTCCTTTGGGAGCGTACTCAACACACACAAGCAGTGGTAGAAATTAAGCGAAGAAAGTGGAAATGGATTGCCCAACCTTTCCGAAAGCCGTCGACCAGCATCACAAAGCAAGCATTGCGATGGAACCCGCAAGGCAGTCGCCACCCAGGGGCTCCAGCACGTACCTGGCGCCGAACCATCGCCCGTGAACTGCAGAATGCCGGATACTCCTGGACTGAAACTAATAGCGAAGCGTCAAATAGAGTCAGATTTCGTAGGATTGTTGAGGCCCTATGATCCACTAGGAGAGAAGGACGACAGTAGTAGTAGTAGTAGTAGTAGTATAGGAGTAACCATATGTTATAAATAGATGCCCATTATCTGCTGGAAGATCCTGTGTGTCAATATACTGCCCCTTTCCTCGTAGGAGTATTTCATGGCTTACAACCACACTTTAAGATACTACCGTCCAAAATTTGGCAAAGAGTAAGAGTAGCATATTTGTAAAATATTCAAATTGGAGGAAATTTTTAAAAAGATATAGATAAAATGTATACATTTAGAACTTTAGTTTATTCAAAAATAATAAGCTGGAACCGTCAATTCTTGAAGATCCGCAACAGTATTAGTCAAAACTTAATGCAATAGTAATCTCTTGATCCTGTGCAAATTAAGGAGAATTTTCTATGGTTTCTATGGTGCTGCTTAAAATATTAATTTTATTTAATTTAAAACTCAACTTGTTCAAAAATAAAATGTTTAAGCAGGTCTGCTATTTAATATATACGACTAGCAAAAAATTGATTTTCTGATTAAAAAAAAAAAAATCAAACCATTATTTTCACAGCATGCTTGCTTAACTGAAAGTTATTTAAAGTATTTCACTGCACTCGCAGCATTCGGTGGAAAACGGAAATAAGTTTTCAACAGATTTAACTTCCGTCAAGTGCAAGCAAGATTTACAACGCTGAGAAATTTTGATTAAATCTTTAGTGAGGCAACCTTGCCAAGCATAGCTGCCACACTTGACTGCCGCATAAACTATCTTCAAGTACTGCAAACACACACATATATAAAAAAAAAAATAATAAAAATGTTGCATCAACAATTTGTTGCAGTTGGTTTGGTAAAGTTAACAAATTGCATGCGCTCTACATGCCAGACAGACAGACATACAGGCAGATAAACATATGCACCGACAGATAGACATATAGTAGTTTCTATAGGGTAGCTTCGGGTTGTAAAGTAATATGACAGCTTGTTATAAATAAGATATATAATGTCAATGCGATTGCATAATAAATTTGCATATGTTATGTACTTTCATTTTCAATTGGCATTACGTGGCGTATGATTGATGCTATGCTTGTTACGAACAAATGCGCAATTTGTTGAGGTTTAAATGAATAAGTTTGTAAGGCAAAGATTTTAGATAAATTTAATAGAGACTTTATGTGAATGATTTGATATGGTGAATGAAATGCAGTAAGATCATGGATTGACAGTGTCGAATGTAGGATTCAATTGGATTGGACTATTAAGTGGCCCTAGCACACCCTAAGATATTTTTAGTGGCTAGCGATTAAGTCTATAAGTTACATCATTCCGACAGTACAATCTAACTCATTAAGATAATATTTCGAGACTAGCAAATAACTCAAATATTTTCATGCATCCTGGTTCACTCAATCCGACTATCATCATTTCCTTTATCTCCCTCTGGAGCATAGGGCCTTAATAAAGCATTTCCATCTAGTCCGCTTGTTAGCTAGCATCTTTATTTCGTTCCACGATTTACCACATTCGTCGACTTCTTTTTGTAGACTTCTTCTCCATGTAGTCTTAGGTCGGCCCCTTTGCGGCTGACTTGGGGATTCCAAACAAGGGCTTGTCGACAAACTTCCGTAGCTTCTTTACGCAATGTGTGGCTTGGCCACCGCCATTTTCGTAGTTTAATCGTGTTGGCCATTGGCTGCAAATTATATTTTGTATATAGATCATCATTGCTGATGACATTTGGCCACCACAACTTAAGAATACGGCGGAGACATCTGTTTACGAAGCTGTGAATTTTTTCAGAGAGTTGGTCAGTTACAAGCCAGGTTTCGCATCCGAAATGACATTAGATTTAAATTATTACTACTATTTTGGCCATTACAACCGGTTATCGGTCTTGGCCGCGGAAATTATCCTACGCCAGCGGCTTCTGTCCTGTGCTTGCTGCCGCCAATTGGCAATCCCAAGGCTACGAAGATCCTCCGTTGTCTGATCTTCCTATCGCAGAGGATCCTGCCGTCGTCGACCTTCCAGTGATTTCCGCTCGAATACCTTTTTGGCTAGAGCATTATCATCCATTCGTGCAACATGACCTAACCAGCGTAGACGTAGTTGTATGCGCCGACCGAGATCAGTGTCGCCGTATAGCTCATACAGCTCGTGGTTCATTCGAATACGAAAATCACCATCCACATTTATCGGTCCAAAGACAAGTCAGAGGATTTTTCACTCGAATGCCTCCAAAATCGCCTTATCAGATGAAGCACGGGTATGATGAGCGATTTATAAAGGGAGGATTTTATTTAGATTTAAATAGCCTCATTTTTGTCTAAAAGGATATTTGCGTTAAACTCCAGATTTGGTGTAGCTGTGAGTACGCGCCGGTTGCTTTGTTTATCCTGGTGAAAATGTCTTTCGCTGCACTATTTTCTACGGATATTATACTGCCTAGGTAGGTAAAATCATCGACGTGTTCAATTTCTTTGCCCTGCATCGTGATATTGTCGTTGGTTTTGGTGTTCATTTTTATTGATTTTGTTTTGTCGATGTTGATTTTTAGGCCATGCGAGATCTTCGAGATGTTCGGTGAAGTTCCAGTAGATGCCTCTTCTTTTTCCATCAATGGATTCATGTAGGATGTCGTCAATAAGAATAAGAAAGGGAGTCGGGGAGAGCAAGCACCCTTGGCGAACACCTGAGCTAGTTGTGATGCTCTCTGAGAGTTTGCCATCATGAAGTACTCTGCACTGGAAGTTCGCATATTGTGCTCCAATTAAGCCTATCAGCTTTTCTGGGACATCCGTAGATCTGAGTGCCTCCCAGATACTTTCACGGCATATGCTGTCAAACGCCGTGCTATAGTCAACGAAAACAAGTTGAAGTGTCGACTGCCATTCATTCATAAGCTCGTCTATGATTCGTAGGGTCTTAATTTGATCAATGCATGACCGATTTGGTCAAAAGCCAGCTTGCTGCTTTCTCAGTGATTGATCGAGCTTCAGCTTAATGCACCCTAGGAGTATACTAGACAGTACTTTGGACGCGATTGATAGGAGCATAATTACGCGATAGTTTTTGCATTGGGAGAGATTGCCTTTTTTTGGGAGAACTATAATGGGGCTTAAACCCATTAAGTATTAAAAAATACTTTTGTTAGCGTCCCTCTACACTCTAGAAAGATTTTGGGCATAAGAGTACATTTAAGATTGGACAATAACTCAATAAAGAGAGTAAGTCCGACTAATATTAGATTTTTACCTTTGACAGGAAAATAAAGATTCGAAAGTTGACCATAATTCAAACCATTTGTAGCCTTAATTTTTTATTTTTTATACAGAAGTATCTGAACATGCATGTCAACCAACTTTATAAAGACATTAATCATTTAAATCCACCATTTAAAGTATTTTATATAAGCTCTTAATAGCTGTAAGTCAGTCTGCGTATGTTTACCATTATTCACTTATAATTACTCTTATACTTTTAGCCATTTAGACGTTTCGCTTGTCATCATTTGGATATATCAATTAAGACATATCATCCAAACTAAATTTCAAGTCTGTATCAAAGCAAATGTTTAGTTCTCTATTGAAGATACATTTCATTATACTTGTATGTGCTCAGCCCGGTGCTTGCAACTTTGAGTTGAAATATGTATGTGCAGTAATTAAGTGCAGGAATTACACTAATTATGCGCATATTAACAAAAATAATAAAAATAAAAGAAATAAAAAAATGCATGCCAGCGCATTCATGTTTACTCACTCGCACCTAGTTAGCAAGACTTGAGAAAATTTAAGTTGAAAAAAAAATACATAAAATGAAAAGTGCAAACGCTTAACGGCTAAATACAAAATGCAACAACAGTTACAGTCTGAAAGGCCAACAAAATGCAGGCGAAAGAGAAGCAAAAGTTAATAAACAATGATATGTATATATAGAACAGCCAACTATGAGATACACTATAAATATTTTTTAAATACAATGTATTTTATGATACCAGGGCAGTTTAATACATCAGTGACTATTTGAATGACCTGAATACAGGGTGCGCCATATTTTATGTTGGTATGTAAACATTGAATAGCATTGAGATTTATTAACCGATTGACTTGAATGGACATTAGAGTGGCCATTTTTGCAACATCTCACGATTTTAATAACACAACCCCCTAAAAAGTTTCCTCTTTACCTGCATATAGCGCCTGTAAAATTTAAAGGCGATCCTAATGTCAAAGGTCATAAAAAAGTTTCATATGAATGCATAAATAGCGACCAAACCGTAAGTTTGACAAAAACATGTTCCAAATATAATCAATGGGTAATTCAAGTATCTACAGTCCAGTAAAAAAATGATCGAAATCACTTTAGTATAACCAGAGATATTTGCTGTTAAGTAGAGGCACTTTTGTTTTTCTAATTTCGAGAAATGTTTTTTTTCAAAATATCTCGAAACCCGTTTCATGAAAAAAATGTTAAGGATACCAAATTTTTGTTTTATTTGTATACTGGTGTAAATAGTCAATTTAATCAATTTTAGAGCTTACCGAAATTTATTCAGGGCGACACTTTATTTTTTTAAAATTATGTTTTGATAGATATGAGACCTTTTGAACCATAATTTGTCTGATTGGAACCAAGATTTTAAATTTTATGTAGAACAATACAGTCAAACACGGGAAAAGTGCAAGTTATGACCTTTAACCTATTCCCGCAATCATCAAATACATTCGGATCGTTTTTGAATTTCGACAGTTTAAAAATCCTCCATACCAGCGGCGGCCACCCTAATGGACATGTTTGTAAGAGGTCCTTTCAGTACAATTTTAACCATGAATTGCTTTATACCAAAACGATGTGTCGAAATAGAGACGCTGTATATTGAAAGAAGTAGTGATTTTTGGAAGTTAATTCTATTGACAAACTTGGGCATTTTTACAGTGTGTAGCGTCCAATTTTTTGGATTTAGGGAAGAAAAACATTATTAAATGACTAAAAAAGAGACTATTTGTGCTGGCCTTTGTGCCAAAACAATCATTGGGCTATTTTCTCTAGAGAATGCAAAAAAAAACATCAACAATGTCATATTTAGCTATGTCCAATAAAGTCGTCGAGTCGATGGTATTGTTTTTAAAAACTTATTCCTAAAAAATTGTAAACCCCCAAATGATATAAAAATACTTCAATTAAGGAAATCGGGCCTTTTTTTTCAAGGTATTTAATATTCACATACCGACACAAAAGATAGCGCACCCTGTTCTTAGTAGATTAATAGAGCTGCGAATATCTCTCCTTTCTACCATACTTTCCTGATTTGGACCCTGGCGACTATATTCTATTTTATTAAAGGCATGGGTGGTCGAATGTAGGGGTACTTACTGAAAAAAAACCTATATAGATGGTCTTGAGATAACCTTTAAATTAAATTAATTTCAAAAACTTTGGACCAAAAGCATCAACCTAATTTTTTATGTGGAAGAAAAATATCTTTTATTCAAAAAGTCACGATCTTATATTATAAAACAGCCCTCGTAATTAAATCTGTAACTGATTTTTATTAAAAATTCTATGTTATCTTTTAGGTTTATGAAGAAATGATTCGTAGAAAAAAAATAGAAAATCAATTTGAACTCAGTAGGAATGCAGGAAAAAAAAAATAGAAATTCCGAATATTGAGACCAGGTGCGGATCGAGGATTTAAGGTGTTTTTCACTATATAAAATATCGCAAAAAAACTATTAAAAACCTATTTTTCCAACTTTTTTTTTTTTGGGTGCTCCGGACACGAAACGCCCCCGTGGATCCGCCACTTATAGAGACTCTAGTGTCTAAACCAATAGCACTTATAAACCATGATTCCACGATAATAAATAACACTCCTGATCTAAAAGTTTCTGAAAACCCTCATTCCATCATTTTTCAGTGCCTTGGCACTAATTTTATCAGCTCTATAAAAATTTGCAGCCCTCTCAAAACAACTATTTCAGAATTATCAACCGCCCTTGTCTCAGATCATCAAAATTTCCCAAACTCAGGTTGGGCCTCTCACTCATGAAAACCTAATTGACCGACCTCTGTAACAACTGGAAAAAAAAACTGCCTATTAGCTATTCAAGCCTTATCTTAAATTTTATAGACAGGCTAACTCAGTTGTTTTAGGGATCATCCATAAACTAAGTGAAGCTCCAGGGGGTGGGGGGCGGTCTGGCGAAGCGTCACGATCATATGGAAAATCTTCAAAAATATTCCGTCACTGTGTTAAGGGGGTTTATTTTCATCCACTTCTGATATAATTTCTATAGTTTTTCAAAATTACAATCGATACCGAAAATACAACTTATTCGGCTCTAGTAAAGTTGATTAGAGCATGGAAATTGCCTAGGTCAAATAAATTCCATTCCTCTCTCTTATATTTAATCACTTTAATGCACTTATCTTAAGTGCTAGAAATTTAAAAAGAAATCTGTTAAGCCAGATTGTCTGTCCATCCTTTAAGGTACCAGAGTGCTGAGTTTTTTTATTGCCCATAGAACTTACACACTTTTTTATAGGAGCGACAGTCAAAGTAAAGGGTATAAAAAAATACAAAACAGAATCTCTAAAAGAGCAGTGTGCGCTGCAAAGGATGCCTAGTGGGTGGTTGCATGCAACCTTAGCACGAATCTTTAACGAGCTGAGGCAGAGCAAACAGCAGCTAAAACTAGTGAAGCCATTTTTGATGGCTGCCGGCTGCTGCTGCTGTGTGGCTGCCTGCTGTTATCCTTTTGCATTTTATATACGGCCACACTGAAATAGTTTCTTATGTGAAAAGGCTCTACGGCAACTTGGCCCATGCCTCAGACTGTGGCACTGGCATTGACGTTTTCCGTCATGCCACTGTGTATGTGTGTGCGTGTGTGCGCTTGGTCAAGGACGCTTTAAACTCTTGCATGTTTAACAAGGCGTATGCGTAATTTAAAACTTTGTTAACTTTTACCATTTTATTATTTTGCAGCTGCACCGTGGTGCTATTCAATGCCAAACGCCACACACAAGCCTACTTGGTCAACACATCCCGCAAAGCATTCACATCTGTTGCCTTCTCACGCTGTGGTCGCTATGTAGCCACCGGTGAGTGTGGCATTAATCCTGCCATTAAAGTCTGGGAACTGGAGACGCCAAATGGCAATCTGGAGCATTGCAGCGGTGGCAATGTGGTGGCCGAGTTTGTTGATCACAAATATGCCGTCACCTGTGTGGTAAGTTAGCTTGGTCGGAGCAAGCGCTTGCCTTTTATGTAGCACATACAACTGGTTTGGTTTAACACTTGGTCTTTTTTTTTTTTGTATTTTGTAGGCCTTCTCGCCCACTGGCAAGTACCTGGTATCGGTTGGTTCACAGCACGACATGATTGTCAATGTGTTTGATTGGCGTGCTAATCTGAAAATGGCCTCGAATAAGATCAGCTCAAAGGTGGCTGCGGTTTGTTTTGCCGAAGATGGCAGCTACTTTGTTACTGTGGGCAATCGCCATGTCAAATACTGGTACTTGGAGGGCGGACGCAAGGTAGGTGCACGCTGTCAACTATTACGTATACGTTTTGTTTATTAAATTCCACTTGCTCCACTTGCAGTACAAAGATCCCATACCGCTAATGGGTCGCAGCGCCATTTTGGGCGATCTGCGCGATAATGACTTCTGTGCCGTGGCCTGCGGCAAGGGGATCAGCGCGGAAAGTACCTATGCCATTACCAGGCAGGGCCATTTGGTTGAGTTTAGCTCACGGCGTTTGCTGGACAAATGGGTGCAATGCCGCACCAACAATGCCAATTGCATTTGTGTCAACGAGCGCTTTATACTTGTGGGTTGTGCCGAGTCCATTATACGTATCTTCAATGCGGCAACATTGGAGTATGTTACAACGCTGCCACGCACACATTACCTGGGTGTGGATGTAGCTCAGGGCATACAGATTAATCACATAATGTCTGTACCGCCGCAGGCTAAATTTCCCGACTGCATTGCCATGGTGTTTGATGAGCAGCGATGCAAGGTAAAGTAACGAACAATATGTAACAATATGTAGTTCACTAATGTTGTCGCTCTTACAGGTGAGCTGCGTCTATAACGATCACTCGTTATATATTTGGGATCTACGTGATATTTCACGCGTAGGCAAATCGCATTCCTTTCTGTACCACTCCACCTGCATTTGGGGCGTGGAAACCGTGCCATACAATATTGAGCGTGAGCCTTCACACACGCTGCCCGAGGATTGTTTTGTCACCTGCTCCTCGGATGATACCATACGTGTTTGGGGTCTAGATGGCTGTGCCAATAATGATATCTATCGCAAGAATATTTATTCCAAGGAGCTGCTTAAAGTTATCTATAGTGATGATGAGTTGCAGTTTATTAAGGATCAGGGATCGTCGCTGTTTGATAAGGCTGGCAACTCTGGTTATGATGGACGCAATGGCGTGCGCTGCATTAAAATTAGTCCTGAGCTACAACATTTGGCCAGTGGAGATCGCTGTGGCAACATACGCGTTTATAATTTAGTTAATCTCAAGCTCATGACCACCATTGAAGCGCATGAGTCGGAGGTACTGTGTCTGGAATACTCTAATGAAAAGATTGAGCGCAAACTTTTGGCCAGCGCTAGTCGAGATCGTCTAATACATGTTTTCGATGTTGCGCAAAATTATTTACTACTACAAACGCTAGATGATCACTCTTCGTCCATCACCTCAATTAAGTTTGTAGGCGCTGGGCTTAATTTCCAAATGATATCCTGTGGCGCTGATAAATCCATTATGTTTAGAACATTTCAGGTAAGTTTGTGCAACACTTGGGTAAAAGTTTTCATAATTAAACTTTCTCTTTTTTCCTTAGGGTAACATATTTCTACGCGGCACCAACACCTCCGGCAAGACCACTCTGTATGATATGGAGGTCGACTCAAATGCCAAACACATACTCACCGCCTGCCAGGATCGCAATGTGCGCGTCTATGGTACGCAGAATGCCAAGCAAACGAAAACCTTCAAGGGTTCTCATTCGGATGAGGGCAGCTTGATCAAGCTTAGTCTAGATCCTAGCGGCATCTATGTAGCCACCTCCTGCACCGACAAGACGCTGGCCGTCTATGATTACTATTCCAGTGAGTGCATGGCTCGTATGTATGGCCATAGCGAACTGGTTACGGGCTTAAAGTTCACCAACGACTGTCGGCATCTAATCTCGGCCAGCGGTGACGGCTGCATATTTATTTGGCAGGTGCCGCATGATATGATTGTTACCATGCAGGCGCGCATGTCTCAGCAGCGTTTGCGCTCAGGTCATGCACCTTTACAGCGTCCAATGGCGCCCATTTCACCGCCTGATGGCATTGTTGTGGAGTCACCCACCAATGAGCTAGTGGAACATATGGTGCCAAAGTTTATCACAGAAGAAACGCCGCCCACGCCAGGCTACAGACTCTCAGATGTAGGCCAGCTACCACAGTGGGCCAAGCGTAAGGCTGGCGCTGATTCCGACAGTGGCGCAGTGTCCATACCAACGACCGGCGTGAGTATTGCCGCACCGATAGGCATGCATGCGGCCTCTTCCATGACCAATCTCAGCTCATCGCCTAGTCAAGCGCAGCTGGGCGTGGCGCCGCGAGCACGTGGACGTTGGGCACAGCGCAGCAGTCAATTGGATGCGGATGATTTACGTTCTAACTCAGAAAGTCCGCTGGGCACAGTATCCTCTGTGGGTGGCATCAGCGTAGCCAATGCGCAGACTTCCGATTATAATAGCGCCTCTTCCAAGGATATTATGTACAATCAAACGTATTTAAGTGAAGATTCCTCCATTGATTCGGGCATGGAAACGCGGCGTGATTTGAAATTTAAGGCCAATAATGGTGGCCTGGCGCCCATAAATGCGGCTACTAGTAATGGTGCCATGCCTGCAGCACAGCAAAGATTGCTGCCGGATAAACGCAAGCCTGGTTTGCGTTTTGACACGCACACTCATGATCATGACGGCGATGTGGAGGATATATCTGATGGCGAGCGAACCAGCTCGGATCATGGCATGTTCTACAACAATATCTCGCCAAGCACACCCACGTAAGTTGTTGGAAATTAGTTACGAAATTCCTTTTATTCATTGTTCTTTTTTGTAGTGACTTCAAAGTGACGGCCATGAATGAGGATGAGCTGCGCAAATCTGTGCGCAGGCAAAAGTTCGAGAAATCTGGCCTACAGTTAAATGCCAATGGCAGCTCCCATACGGCTAGTACAGGCACTGGAACTGGCACTTCGGACACAGAGGATGAAGGCTCTACACCCAGTGCAGAAAATGCCGAGCGTTCGTTGGCCTCAACATTAGGCGGCAGCTCCGAAAATTTGCCGCAGAGCGGAAATAGTTTTCTGCATGCAGCTTTGCCGGAGGGACCCGGCATGCTTCTGGAGCGAGGCACTAGCAGTAAGCACACCCGCTGGCTTCAAATTGATTTTCTTTTTATGTCTTCACATAGTGAGAAGTTTTATGAGTTTGTCAGGTTGCATGGAATTGATAAATATTGTAAATTTCTGTGTGGATATTAAGTTAGCAAATATTTGAGAAAAAATATTTGCGAGCATTTTTCTGAGCATTTTGTAATTTACATTTATCTCGATAATGATAGAAATCTTGTATAATTTTGTAAACCTGGGAATTCCAAAAGATATAAGTAAAATAAGTAAAAATTACATTTAAAAAATACTTCATCGTCTACACAATAGTCCCAGTAGACTAAGTATTCGTATGGAAACCTCTTTTTATTGTCAAGAAAAATCAGACTGCATATGTCTACTAAAGTCTAAAGTCGAATTTTTAAATTTTGAAATGCAACACTGTTCAGAAAGCTTATCATTATAGAACATTATTTTTTTGTATCCGTCAAAAGTGTCACGTATCTGAAAGGGTTCAAAAATGTTTCGAAGCGGGTTCAGTAAATTTTTTTTAATATAAATCATTGCTCTTCAACTAATGTTACCAAAGACTTGTGCACAAAAACTCAATTATATACAACTATGTGAAGAAGTGTATTCAATCTTCGTTTAAAGCGAAGTAAACATGTTTATATATTTTCATTGTTAACTTTCATTTGTATTTCATGTACTTCTCTGCAGGTCGTCGCAGCATCAGCGCCAAACACAATACGGAAAATGGCAAGAGCGTTGCGGCCCCGCCCACAATCACCAAGTCGTATACTAGCACCAAGAAGGAGGAGCTGCTGCAGGTCATCAACAAGGTCAAGCAGCAGTTGGAGAATGTGAGTTTGGCCTTACCGGCATAGCATAACCCAATAGGCCGTCTTTTTATTTCTTTATTTATAATTGTTTTTTGTTTTTATGTTTATTGTTTTTTCGTTTTCTTTCCAATTTTTTTTATTTTTTTGTTTTTATGGTGTCGAACAACACACATACACAAAAACACAATCGCATATCTATTTGTCTTTAGGGTTCGCATAAAAATGGCATTAAAAAGTTAAATGCCATAGCCGAGGTGAGCCAAAATTGTTGCACAAATTAATTTTTTTCAAAACAAAACGCCCAATTTGGGCGTAATTGCTTTATCAAAATTCATACTACATGCATTATGTTGCAATTTTTGTTGCCGCTGCCTTTTGTTGATAATATACATGCTCACAATGCTTTAATGTTAAACTAATCAAATGCAGCAAAATTCATGTAAGGCAGCCATTTTAATTAACAGCGCAACATTTAACATTTAAAAAAATTAAAAATAAAAAATTAAAAAGTAAGATGCATCGGCCGGGAATCGAACCCGGGCCGCCCGCGTGGCAGGCGAGCATTCTACCACTGAACCACCGATGCTGTTGAATTTCTTCTCACTAAACGCTCACTTGTGCGCGCGCACCACTAATACAAGCAACCAGTAGCTATGCGACTAAAAATAGACCAACTAAATTCAACAACAACTATCAGCTAACAAAAACTTATAGAAAGCCTAACTATAGACGAAATTTCATATAGATAAATAGAAACTACTTTGCTATGCTATGTTTGGATTGCATTTTCGACTATTATGTGGAAATATAAAAATGTAAATAAATAAATTTAAATATATCTTGAAGACATACGGAAACATATGGGAAAATATATTTTGGAAGATTGCTAAATATTGAAATATTTTTAAAAAATGTACAGAAAAATTATGCAAAGCTTAATCAGAAAAAAAATTTTTTTTTAGTTTTAACAATTTTCTTTATTTTTATATGTATTTATTATATATTTATATACACAGAGTTGAATGTGAAAAAAAACAATAGGAAATATGTCCCACCCTATAGTACAAAGAACCGGTTTGTAAACAATCGACTTGCACGATGCCACAGGCTGTACAACTAGGATGACAATAACAAAAACTACATTATGTTAGAATAATTTGAAAAACCTAGGAAGACATAATCTGATATCTTAAAAAAAATATTATTTGATTGACTATATATATATTTAGCTATATATATGTTCCTTTCCGTCTGACGTGATTGACTAAGGTTTTTCATAGTAGCCCAAAAATACGCTTTACTTTTTTAAGAATATTTGCCTGGAAGATCGCTCTTTTATGTTTTATATAAGAACAGATACTTGGAACTTTTTACTTTAAGAAATTCGACTCTTAACTCTTTTAACGTATCACAGCGCTCCACAAGCAATACTAACCTTATTAATACCCCATAGTTAAAATCCACACCATCATTACGCTCACAATTAACTTATGATTTAAACGCATTCTTTAAAACAGGTCGGCCATAGACCCCTACGTGGCAGCCATAGCATATCGGACTTAAGTCTAGCGGGCAATTTGGATGGATCACGCAACGCAGCCGGTCCAGGACGCTATAACAAGCCAGGTAAGCATTTTAGAGAATCTTCACAAAGTCTTTTCCGCCAATAACGTAAATTTGTAAGCTAATGGTAAAAACTTTGCTGCTCTTTGCTCCATTTCTCTTACTCTCTTCTACTTTATAACACTCTCTTTTGCATTACATGCTGCCCTTTGGTAAAAAAAAAAAAAATATTTGACTTAATTGTTACCTGTATCTTTGACTTGGCATTGTTTTGTACTAAACCTAGTTGCTTCCCATGAAAATCCACAGTATATTAGCGCAGCAACAGCTCCCCAGCAGCCAGCACCACAAAAATCCCAACAACCAACACAGCAGCAGCTACTTCCACCCTATCCTTCACAACAGCCGTCGCAGTTCTTCAACTGTGCCGCACCTAAATCCAAGCTGCAGCAAAACTTTCAAACCATGCGCCAAGTGCAACAACATTATCCACCCTATCCACATCATGTGGGCGTGCATCAAATACATCCGCCGCCAGGTGTGCCCTTTATGCACAAGCAGCCCACAACAACACAAACCGCACCACGACTGGGCGTCAAGCGTAATCCGGCGGGTAACACGCGACGCACGCCCAGCATTTTAAAGCACTACAAATCCTGCCCGGTATCACCCGTACACGAGGAAGTTGAGTGGTCTGCGGAGAATGAACGTGCTGTTATAGCCGAACCCAAACGGCATTCGGTTTATGCAGATGATGCGCGCACCATACTGGATATGATACACGCGGACACCGAGAAAATGATTGATGAGATAACGCGCAAATATGGAGATCTGGATGACATAGGCGTGGATGTGTGCAATCGTCGACAGCCACTGCCTGTTTCCTGCTCAGTGCCAGCCAATTTGCGTGGTCTATGCACTGCTGGTTCCACGGGCGAGTCAACGCCAAGTGGACGCACGCAGTACTATGTCTACAGAGAGATTTATCAGTGCGAGCGCAAGGTGTCACTTTCAGATATACTACAACCAGAACAATTTGCAGCCACGCAGCAGCGCTTGGAGGAAGCGCGCTTTTTGGAAACCCAAAGGCATTCCAGTGCTAGTTTCTTTTTGACTTCGGGACAACAGCCTTACGATCGCAGTCAGGAGTCTTTGCTATCCGACGAAGGCGGCAACAGCTACTGCAATAGTCTGGAGAGCGTGCTCTCCGATGAAAGTGACTGCAAGAGCGCACCGCTGGAACCACCTCTACAGGTGCAGCGTCATGCAGGCATACGTAATTTTATCATACATGGTCCAGTAGCTCAGCAGCTGCAGGTATCCAAATCCTATGGTAATAGTCCCAATGCATATGGCAGCTTTGATTACTATATGCAGCGTGGAGCGAATGTAAGACAGACATCTTCACCGCTGGCCTATGATAGCTTTGATATGACTGGTTATAATCTGGAGCCGCTGAAGCCACTGCCCAGCTCTAAAACTTATCCACGTATAGCGCAAAATCCGACAGTAGGCGCTATGAGAGCACGCAAGGGTGAAGACATACCGACGCTGCGCTCTAAAAACAAACAATACAATTCGGGCGTTAATAAAAGTCTTAGCACGGATTTTGCGCAACATCGTCAGCAACATAACTCCAATCCCATGAAAGCTTCCAACGAATTACTGTTTGTACGAAAAGCCGTCAAACCCAAACCACCCATACCGGCAAAACCTCAAAATTTGGTTTCCACGCTTACTTGCAGTGTGGAGCACAAGTCTAAGGTGGGCAGCTCCCGTACAGCCAGCGTAGTGCGTCAGTTTGAGCATAATCTGCAAAAATTTGAGCGTGAAAAGCAGCGGCAGCAACAACAGCGTCCGCATCCCATGGCTATGCGTAGCTCCGTAAGCAGTGGAGCGCTGGCCACACAAAGCTGTTTGAAAAAAGTCTCCCGCTTTGACACCAGTGAGAGCAGCCGTAGAGCCACAAGCATGCGGCAAAAACCTAGACCCAAGATTAGCGTGCGCTTTAATACCGTCTCACAGATTAAGTATACGCCTAGCGCCAAAAGAGGAACCGCTACAGTGCCACTAAATGATATAAACAGCAATGAGTCTGAGCAGGAAGCCGTCGACTATGATACTGAACCCATGATTGTGGGCAGTCTGCCCAGTGACTATGGTGGAGAGCGCACCTTTGAAATGTATTTCTGCGAAAATGGCAATGCGCAGGAGAATATGGAAATGGACAGTCTTAAGCTTTATACCAAACCCGAACTGCAATCTGTGTTAGATGAAATACAACAAGATCGTGCCAAGCATAAGAAGAATATGGCCAATGTGGAGCGCAGCAGCAATTCCACCAGCCATCAGTGCCAAAATATAGCCAAAAAGATAGACATCATAGAAAAGCTTATAGACATGGAGGAACGCAAAATGGAGCAAATACGCATGGCCACGGAAACGCGCATGCGTCCCTTTGCCTGTAATTCCAAGCAAAAGGGTTATGTCAAGAGTTTGACCATGAATTTTGATATGCTGGCACGTGGCATGGAACAGCAAGCAGAGCTGGAGCAACAGAGTTTGCGCTCTGATGCCAGCGATGCGGATTTGTGCGCCTATGCGCGTCATATAAGAAGAAATTGTAGTCTGCCTGATGTTTTGGAAAGCGCTGATTTTGCCTATCATGCCAAATTGAATGATGTGGAGCTGGCCAAAGAGGTTAAGGCCGATGATGATGAACATGCCAGAATCACTGCGGATGATGCTGATGATGAGGAAGCTGACAATTCTGAGCCGGTTCAAGGTTTGAATGCGTTGCTGTTGTCTCTCACACACATACAAACATCGAATTGTGCAAACAAATTTTTTTTCTTTACTTTGTTCCTTGGACACCCACCTCATTTAATAAACTAAAGTTTGCACCCATTATTTGTATTATTTAGTTGTGGTTACTTTGTATTAGATACATTTTCCAAGCTTTAGTTTAAACACAGCATTTGAAGCTAGCACCTAGCCAAAATTCGCAGTTTGTTTCTTATTAATAACTCTACGCTTTCTTGCAGGTAATCCCAAAACGCTTAATCCCATGCCCATTGAGGAATCTTCTATACGCCGCGCCTGTTCGCTAAGTGATCTACACATGGGCAACTTTGGAAAACGTAAGTTAATAAGTTTTGGATGCCTTGATAAACGAGTATACTAACTTTTTTACTTTGTATCCTTATAGCAAACAAATCCAATGGCAATCAGCTGCAGAAGCCCTTGGCACAGCATCGTAATAGCAGCGCCACACGCTCAGCTAGCAAAAGAAATAGCTTACAGGGCAAGGCCTTAACTGCTGGCCTGGGAGCTTCCAGCAATTCCATGAATGTGCTTAATCAGGGCGTAAGTATGCAAATATAATCAAGCAACAGTCCCATGGCGAATTCGATAAATCTTAACGCCAAATCGAAATCGGATTGTGAAATTTAAAGCTCCAAGCTAATCTGTATCTTTACTTTAAATTTTTAGAGCGACTCCGAGCCAGAGGACACAAACCGCTTGCGCAGTGCCACCAATGGACAAAGTCGCACCAATGGACCTATTGGTAAGCTCCGACAGTGGTGTAGAGAGCATCCAGAAAGGCTTTTTATAAATTTTATGCTAATTCTCAATTTTCTTCCTATTACAGCTGCAAGTCGTCAATATGGCAGCAAGGTTAACAATGTGAACAACAATCGACGCAAGGGTCCCAACTTTAACAATGGTAAGGAATTCTCAAAGGAAAAGAAGTGAACCTTAAATTAATTTCCTTTACTTATTTTAGGTACTCCGCTGCAAGATGATTCCAGTTCTGAAGAGACACCAAACAACAACAGCAGCAACAAACCCATAGTGCCACCCAGGCCACGTAATTTGGCCTTTGATCACAAGAGCAAACTGCTCAATAGTACCAATGCGGGCAAGCAGCGTGGATCGGTTGAAGAATACGAGAGCGCAGACTGTATGTCTTATGATTATAGATTCCAAAAAAAAGATTACTCACATTTCGATTTCCATTACAGCTGAGGCGCAGGTGCACAATGTTATAAATAAATTATATACCACAACACAAACGGCCATGCAGCTGCATGCAAATTTGAAGAATTCGCTGCTTTTGAAGGAATTGGAGAATGCTGTGATTATGTCGCGTAATATGCTGGGCAGCATAACGCCAAATCGGTAAAAAAAATATGGCTAAGCATTTGTAACCAGGCTGCAAACCAGATAGATTTAGCTTAAGCTAGCATAGCTTGGATTTCGAATTTGCGCTTTGGATTATAGCTTGGAAAGAGTGTTTTGCATATATGACAACCGGAAGCAGTTTCCATTGTCGCTCTGCACTATATTTGTAATTTCCAGTATGACATTCTGTTAGTTAGTGCCCTATATTAGTTTCCTAATTGGAGCAAAGGGCACTTTGGGGATTGTGGCCTTGAGAGAGCGATGCCGGCGGTAGCGAAGCTACTGTTAGGGTCTCCCACGCCGGTAAGGCCGACGGTGAGCATCGAAGCTTACAACAATCCACAACACTAGCAGCGTCTGTTTGTTTCTTTGTTACTAGTAACATTTAACTCTCTCATAATGAGCGGCTGCACCAGCGTCTGTTCTTCATGTTAGGAGCGGCTTCCTCAGTATGTGTCTGGCCATCCGAAAGGCTTAGCAGAGCTTGTCCGATCTGTCCTTAAGCTTACAAATTACCGACCAGAATCTGCAAAACCATATCATTGACAAAATAAACATGGATTCAAATACGACTATAACAAATTTGTCTCCAGGTGGGCAGTTCCCGCTTCGGCGGCATGCACATCGGATCTGGAGATGCATAATTTGTTTCAATGACAATGATACTGTAACAGAAACCGACATTCTGAAGTGGTCTTTTTATATCCGTAACGGCGAGAGCCGCTGATAGCGCTGACCTGTTCCTGACGCACTCGTTCGCGTTCGCGTAACCCGGTTTTGCCGGATTAACCAGGCACCCAACAGAGAGTGATTGAATGAAACTGAATTTAGGTTCAGCGCCAACAACGCTTGAGCTTAGTCTTCGTGGTATGCGATGACAAGGCCTTGGTAGCAGCTTGGTTGTCGACAGGAATAGATAGGTTCCTTGGATTTCCTTCCAAAGAAAGCCTGGAACACGCTGCACTAGGACGATGATGATGATGTAAATAGTGTTTGAGTCATTTGCTTCCTCCTGCACTGCCACCAGCATATAGATCTTTTGTGCACCCGTATATAGCCTAATTGCTGTTTATTGTCTTGGCGAAGGCAATGATTGCCTTTAGCGATAGGATTTGATAGTCCTCTTCGTCCAATGTGTGCTTGTTTAAAAACTTTGCTCTGCGTCTAGTTAGCGCAGGACACTTGGCTAGTAGGAGTTCCATTGTTTCGTCCTCTTCGCAGCAATATCTGCATGTTTCGGTGACAAATAGACCTAGCTTGGCCATATGGTATCTACATGAGTAGTGGTGCGCTAGAACGATAGAATGAAAGTCACGACGCGAGCTCTTTTGTGAAAACTTCCATTCCTGTCTAGATCGTTAGCTTGTTCTCCCTGGTGTGACGAATTCTAGCCCAAAATTATGTAACCCAAAAGCAATCGGCTTGAAACTAACAAAAAATAAGATTAAACTGTTTAGAGATCTCAATTGCAACCCCTAGAGTGGCAGATGAGATTTAGTTGACGCAATCTGAATCAAGTAGCATAATAAGGGCAATATTTTACAAGTTAGAAATAAATTATCAGCGCTTTCCATTTACTAGCAAATGCAAAAGTACATAAGTGGGTCTGTTTGGTTTGCATCTTTGGTTCACACTTAAAAAAAAACAATTTATCTAATAGCAATTTTTTTTTTTGTTTCTAGGCCAAACGATAAAACACTCACAAATCAAACAAACAATCATGTTGGCGTTTATGGCTCAAATGAACAAACGATGACTGCGACCACAACGACGACAATGTCGGGAACGACAACTAATATAGACAATGGAGACTATCTGATGATGGTCAACAACTGTGCCGATCTTTTGAGCAATTTGCGCACGAAGCACAAACCAGATGACTGTGAGAATAACTCCTAGTGTGTAGAAGTTAGTATAGGAATAACGCAAACTAAATGGGGGAACTAATATTTAATTAAAAGAACTAGTAAACAAAAGAACTAAATGGCAATGGGCAACACCAACAACAACAAAACATAACTAAATTGTAATTAATATATATGAATACCTACTAACTTACAAGCATATTAAATTAATATAGTTTAATTAAGTTTTTGTAGTTCTAAGTTTTTTTGTGCGCGTGCATTTCACTTTCGTTAATTTATAAAGAAAGCCAATTTTAGTTAAAATCAAATGAAATTCGTTTGCTGTATTTGTGCACTTTAATTGCTGTTAAGTTTAATATTTAAATGAATTTTGCAATTAATTATATGTATGTATGTATTAAGTGTTATTTGAGTTTAAGGCGTGACATTTGTTATATGTAATGAATTGAGGTCCAGCAGCTGATTGAGCAATCAACTTTTTTTTTTGTAAAGTGCGCTTGCTTTTTGTTTTTTCAATATTTTTTATTTTGTCTATGATTTGTGTTTATAAATTAGTCAAAATATACAAGATATAAACTTGTGTCTTATATAAAGCTAGAACAAGACAAAATTGTATAAGCCAATATGTACTTTCGTTTGTGTCAATGTTGCATATGGCGAATTGAAATTTAAACATATATGTATATGCCAACTTACAATATATATATTTATATTTATAGCTATCTAAAATTATGAAGTGCTTATTTAAGCGTGCAAAATTTAAAAAAAAAAAAAAATGTCTTCTTTTTCTTAAAGGCCACAATTGAACTCTAGCTTTTAATGGAGTCTGTTTAACGCTAAAATTATATGCAACATGTGCAAAATTTTCCATTATACATTTTCCAGACATAATTATAAAAATTATTATATGTAATTTAATAGTTAATGATTATATTTGTATTTACACGAATTATACTTATACATGCATAAAATATAACTCGTCTAAATTGTATTAGTCTTAAAATTTACATTACAATAATTTACAACTAAATAAAATGTATTAAAATTAACTTAATTTAAACAAATATACATATTATTAATAATTATGCTATTTCAACTCAAAACTAAAAAAAAACTAATTCAAAAAAATATAACAATAATTACACAATGCATAATATTATTATTTTTTTTAATATTTAACATGCTTATTTCTTAAAAAATTAAAATACAAACAGTCGATAACTTTATGCTAAATATTTTAAACTTATTTGGCGGACAAGTTAATAAGCGCTTTTATGTTAACAGATAACCTTGGCATATGCACTGCATATGCTGCCAGGTTTATTTTGTAAATAAACAACAACAATTTTACCAAAACTAACTATGAAGGATGATGGTGATGATGATATGGAACGTTCAATATTGTAAAATGAGAGAGGCACACTCTAATAAAGCAGAATAAAGAATTTAATCATTGACAAAAAATAATGCTTATATGTATATATAATATATAATGAGGGGGACACTGAGTCGATCTCTATTAAGTTGAGTCATTTACTGTTTTTTTTTTCCTCGCATGGGTTCCTCACGAAGAGGTGGAGCGCTGCGGCCAGAAGATCTTTTGTACCGTACCCATATATTAATGCAAAAGACTTTCCGCTTTCCGTATGAATAGCAGTAGGTCTTTTGTTCGTGTTGACCAAAGATGAAGAGGACTGATCCTTTCCTTTCCCATGTGAATATGTCTGGTGGTATCATCGTCTTCGAGACAAAATCTAAACTCTGAAGAATACGATAGGCCCATTTTCCGTAGATGGTATCTTACAGTTTTAAGGCCGCTCTGCCAATTCCTTTTGTCTTGATCATATCCAGTGGTTTGACAAGCGCTTTTGCTTGTCGCAGCCACGTTAAGGAGAGCCAGTATTTCCTATGTTCTCCTGCAGCCCATTTGTTTACCATGGTCTTAATTGTGGACCAACCAATACCACAGAAAGGCGCAGGAGATGTAGTCGGGGTGGAGCCACCCTGTCGTGCTAGATCATCAGCGATCGCGTTTCCATCCAATCCTGAGTGTTCCAACATAGCACGACTCTCTTTAGGGAAGACAGGAGTTGGAGGTAATTAAGATATTCTTTAACAATCCTGGAGGAAATGGCTCTTTTGATACTCTTGTGAACTCAATAGGCCTATAAAGCTTGACTGACTTGTTATACCCTGTACCTTATGGGACAAAGGGTATATTAAGTTTGTGCAAGCCGAAAATGTATGTAACATGCAGAAGGAAACGTCGGCGACCCCCAAAGTTACCTAAAGTATGATCAAGGTGGCTGGAGAAGTCGATATACCCATATTCGTCTGTCTGTCTTTCCGTCCGTATGAACGGATCTAGATCTCAGAGATAGTAAGAGCTGGAGCAACCAAATTTTCAGATTAGACGCCTTTCTTGTCACAGGAGACAAGCTTAGTTTATTTTTTTGGCATTGGGGTTAGATAATATTTCTCCCATAGGGGTGTTTCAGAGGACCTCGAAAAAAATAAAAAGTGTTAGATGGACGATATCGTAACCAAATTAGGCATTCAAAAGTTTTTTAGAGCTCCTAAGCTCCGGTTGACTATATCATATATCTCCCATTGGACCTATCGTTCAATAAAATGTGTTTGGTGCAAAATTCGTTGTAACTCCCATAGGTGTGTTTCAGAGGACCCCGAAAAAAAACAAAGGTCTTAGATGGATATTTCGTGTATTTATGAAGATATCGTAACCAAATTTGGTGTTAGGCACTGTACCAAATTTGATCAAAATCGGTTGACTATATCATGTAGCCCCCAAAAGGACCTATCGGTCAATAAATTTGATTGCAATGTGGTGTTGCAGGGTATGCCAAAGTAGTCCGCGGCCGACTTTAATATACGCCCTCATTTTTAATACATATGTGGTGTGCATGAAAATTCAAAAAGCTTGGGACTTGTTGCCTTACCCAACCTAAAGCTACCACCACCTGCATCCGCTTATCTCTCTAGTTATTACCGCAAGGTATTGGTTCTCGAGGGGGAGAAAGCATGAAAGATGATATTGTCTCTGTTGATTATAGAAGATCAGTTGTTTTGCAAACTAATTAGGATGACCACCCAGTCACCCAATTAAATAGAGCCCCAATGCCTAAGCTGAGCTCTTGCCGTTAAGCAGAAAATCTTGGACGGAGAAAAAATACATGTTTAGCGTCTTGGAAGATCCGTGCAGATTGTGTGTAAAATGGATCCGAATGGAATTTAAGGCAGCCATGTCCCGTCAGTAATCGTGTTAAATAAAAGTCTGCTTGTCCGTGCTTCCTACTCAACTTCGACCCCATGTGCGGTATGAGTCTTCTTTTCCATGTGACGTTGTGGAAAGCTCTTCATCTCTCCTGCCATAATCGCCTCTCGTCGTCATAGCAGTGGCTCGGTGCCTTTGGACTCGTCTGCCAGCAGATCCAGAGGTGCCATTTTGCAAGTATGACGCACACTACGATACAGTGCGGTAGGCACATAGCACTCGATGGAAGTTTCTTCCATATACGGAATTGCACCCACGGCCGTAGAAAGTTAGCTAGGCTGACCTGTGATCACACACTTGATCAGAAAGTCGTTGCGGATAATATCTTTTCTTCTAAATGCAGCGTACTAAAGTACACTTCTTAAAGTCCATGTAATTTTCTAGTTTCGAAATCCACTGTTCTCTGCGAGGATTTAAAGTGTTAAAGGTTCTCATCACGTTGTCAATATCTTCTAGGAAAATCTAGTGCTTTTTTTTACCTTCTTGTTGCAAAAAATTATTTAAAATTATACTTAAGAATGACTAGACAGTGGGAAAAGGGGGATCTTGGCGTATACTACGGATGGTCACCGAGGCGGTAGGGTGTAAAAATGTAAAATATTGCGTCACGTAGTATGGGTACGTTCCCTTACCATGAATCATCATAACAGATAAACTTTTAATATAGGCATATGTCAAGACTCTTTTGATTCCCTATACCTAATTAGTTGCTTTGGCTTAATATAATCCGAAAAGACTATTTTTCAAAGGGTTCCTCTGCTCTGATGCAAAAATTTCCGTAAATATATTTTTTGTATCTGCACATAGCGCATGTCCCTTAAAGCACTGCCAATAAAGAACAAATTAAATACAACAATAAACTGACCAGCTCAGCAGGTGCCGTAAGCGACACCCAAAGGACGCACAAGTGCTCGCTTTAAACTTTTGAATGCGTAGCTAGCAGCCGCCCCATATTGTGGCTGCCACCAACTCAGAAAAGTACATATGACTTGGTATGAGTATCCGGCGAGTGTGTGTGTGAGTCCGCAGTGTGCCTCAATGTTAGCCCAGTGAGCAGGCAAAAGTGCCTTGCGTTGTTCAGTTCATCGTTGAACCTGACCCAAACGAGCTGCCGCCATTGATACGTTACTCTTTGTCAGCCGTTGGGCTTCAATTAACTTGCGTCAATATTGAACTAAGGCAACAACCTGCTGCCACCCTGTATCTGAGTATTGTGTATGGCAACGGGCGTTGGTTTTTGTAATTGATGAGTAATGAGGGTTGCGTAGAGAACTTTGCAGATCGCATAATAATTTTTGTTGCATGGTAACTGAATAAAAATTGCGTAGCTAAAGTCGGGCGTAACCGACTTTGAGATACGCAATAAACAAGGCGGCTACGGTGCACCCTTTGGTCGAGGCGGTGCCCGACACGGGTATACCCTGCAACTACTCCATCGGAACCTCCGTGAAGACCTTGCCTATGCTGATAACGTCTGCCTGCTATCAGTCAGGCACTCCGATATGCAGTAAAAAATAAATGATCTCTGTTCGGCTGGATCACAAGGATCCAATCGAAATATGTCGTCAAGCACTACATTGGAATCCACAAGGTAGACGAAAAAGGAGACGTCCAAAAACTTCATGGAGAAGAACGCTACATGCCGAGACTTGTATATCAGGGAAATCGTGGAATGAACGAGATGGAAATGCGTCACTGAGGCCCTATGCTCCTCAAGGAGATAAAGGTACTAACAACAACTCCATCCAAAAAATACAATTTTTCATTGATGTGTTTTCAGAAAAAGTCAAAGTTTTGTTGTTTATTAGGCTCACATGATTTTATGTTTCCATGTAGGAAGTATTTCTGTAACCTTTTTGATAGTATTCGCACTCCTGGCATGCCCTCTTTACACGGCCGTAGAGAGAATATCCGGGCCCTGGGGGATAATGTACCGGCCCCTCTATTACAACTTTAGCTTCAATATCGACAGTATGACAGTAATTACACGGGGCCTCTGAGCAAACTCCGGGCCCGGGCGGTATCCCACCCTTCCCCCTCCCCTCTCGTCGGGCCTGCCTCTTTATCTGATAACATTACACCGATACAAACGGGCAAAGCGATAACCCATAGCTTTATTGAATTTGAACCCAACAAGCTTAATTTGCTCAGGCATCGGGTACATATTTTTGAGGACTACGAGTTCTAGCAGATCTTCATACAAAATTTATGGGTTTCTTACAAATTATGAGCATGTACCACAAGTTAAGTCAGATATTATAATAAAAATGAAATTTGAACACCATCGAATACTCTTTTTTGGATTCCTGGCCTCTTCCACTGCCATAAATTTTTATGAATCCAATATACCCTTTTACTTTATGAGTAACAGGTACTAAAAATTTATCAATGCTTATTGATGAATGCAGACATCTCACATGCCCCCGAAGTCCACCCTCAGCGCTTGCCACCCACCCAAACACAGCTGCTTGCTCACTTGCACTCGCTTTCAGCACTCTGTCGCTCTCTGTCCAACATACTAGCTTATGAATAATTTATGGCAGCGCCCAATCGTAAAGCGGGGCAAAAAGTTATGCATGAAATATTTTCAATAAAGCTGCCAATGCCAGACACGCCTCTGCCTGTGGCACAGTGGGCATGGCCAATAATGTTGTGAGTGTTTATGTGTATACCAGAGGTCAACATCTGCATTATATTTTCTTCATATCATCTTTTTCAAAAATAAACATAAAGCACCAACGTAACAAAATATAATATCCTAGAACAGCACTTCGCAGTCGGAAAAGGAATACAAGCCGGTTACTCGACAGCCACTACCGCCAAAGGTCTGCGCAGCATTATAGTCCCGTACCGCATACACCATATAAATGATAAGTAACAATAAAAATCCAAAGCAGCCCATCAACAGTTTGTTTCCAGTAAATCGTCTTTTGGAGCTAAGCGCCGCCATTGCTAAACGTTTTTTGTGACCGCACTGGCAACAGCGCACCTGGTTGGCTACCTGCAACATATCACAAAAACGTTGCTGCTTGTGCTTGCAAAAGGTCTGTCGCAAGTCATCCATATAACTCTGAATTTCATCCATGATGGCTTATCGAGCCGAGAGCCGCTCTTCAGAAGTAAGAAAATATAATATTTTACTTTTACTTTTTTTTATAAGTTATAAATTTTAAGTCTAATGTAACTAGATTTAAGTTTTTAGAATATGGTCACTATGGAAAAAGAAACTATAAAAACTTTAAAGCAATTGTTATTTTTCATGAAGAACTTACCCAATGGCTACTGGCAGGACGTATAGTAAGTTGGGAAGAGTTTTCGTCCAGGCGCATGCGTCAAGTTGATGACCTAAAGTTAAAAATACGTATGAAGCCTGTTTTAAGTGGAGCTTTTTTGTTAGTTTTGAGGTTTACACGTTTTTCCATATAACTCTCTCCTCAAAGGAGATACCTTCTGTAAAATTTAAATTCAGAATTTGTAATTTAAAAAAAAACGCGTAAAAGGAATTTGTAAAATTTTTTTTTCTAATGTTGGTACATCCTTCCTTCGTCCAAATTTGAGCGCAGCTGTCAGAATCAGTCCACCTCAAAAGTGCTCTGCGAATTTTATCATGAAAAACAAAAGTAGAACAAAGACGTTCGTGAAGTGGTCGAATATTTGGCTCGTTTCGGTCGGCCTTCAACGTCAACAACCGAAGATAACATCGACCAAATCAAGAACTTAGTAATCCCAAAATCGTCATTTGAGTTTTCGAGATATTTTGGGCATGATATTTTGGTTCCGAAATACCTCAATTTCTTGCAAAAAGAGCATCAAAAGCAGGTCTCATACTGACCGAATACAAACTCCATGAATACCATCAAACAACCACCGTATTCGCCTGATTTGGCCCCGTGTGACTTTTTCCTCTTCCCTAAACTCAAATTGCCGCTCCGTGGAACACGTTTTGAGTCCATTGAAGACATCAAACAATATTCACAGCGTGACCTTAAGGCGATACCATCTTCGGCCTTCGAAAAGTATATGGAAAAGTGGGTTTGCCGATATCGTAGTTGTATTGCAAGCAATGGAGACTACTTTGAAGGAGACAAAATAAATTTGGATGATTAAATAAAAATGTATGTGTTTTTCTTACAAATTCCGTGTACTTTTTTTACAGAAGGTATATTTAATTTTTTTCAACAGAAGAATGGTATTTAGATGCATACATACATATTTATATGACAGCTGCAAAGTATAAATTTTAAGTACTATGACGCGAGCATGTAGACATTAGTAACAAATAACTCAGTTTAATAATTATATTTTTAAATCATTTTTAATAATTTGATCAAATTCTAAAAATTCTAAATTGGGACCTGAAATAAACATTGGCAATAAAAAAAAGCTTATGCTATATTTAAAGTCGTCGTAAGAGTCAAAACTGGCTTTAAGACAGGCTAAGTCAAAGAGGTTGGAGGTGCTAAGGGCCGCGTTGACGACTCCATGTAACCAAACACTTGCAATTAATAAAAATAAATGTATTTTTAAATAACTGCATAATACAGAAAAATATTAAAAGCATAATATCTAATTTTCCACTATATAAATTCTATAAAAAAACACCAAAAAATGTTTTTTTTTTTTTTTTTTTGTTTTTGTATTTTATTTTTTTATTGGCAATCAACGGATACAATTTGGTTATAATCCAATATTGATGGCAAAATTATTCGCTACACAAGAAGTAAAATTTAGTGTGTGATAGGGCTTAAATTACTATATACATATTTACAGATTTCCAAAAAATGTACAGTCCCCAACTCAACTTTTGCATAAATTTTGACTCATAATTTGAGCTGGAATACCAGGCAAACAGAAGCAACAGCAAGAAGCTAAGAAGTAAAGAATTGCAATAAATCAAAACTTTATCAACAACAACTCAATATGCAGCCAAATAAAAACAAACTGCAGCCTAAAACTATGCTACACTTTTTGAGTTAACGCATACAACTCACGCAGTTAATTTATGCATTAAAAAGTGTTGCCTACTTTTAGTTGCTGTTTGTTTATATTTGGATTCTGATTGGTTTGTTGTTATTGCCATTTGCGTTATTCTGCTTTGCGGCTTGGTTCTTTAATATTTATTATTTATTTGTTTGGGTTTTGCTGCTGACATTTCTGTTCGCCTGGTATCGCAGTTAAATTCATACAAGTCAAATTTTTAGCAAAAATCGATTTTGAGCTGGGCTGCACTGCATCGTATAGCCGTTGTTGGTTTGTTTGTTAATTGCATTTTATTGATATATTTACCAAAAAAAATTATGCAAATGTATATACCAAATGCAAGTTTGCAACTAGTCCTTTATGTATGAAAAATAATATCGCCCGAATGACCGCCGCGGCTGGTTCTACAAACCCCGTATGCGAACATCGTTATAACGATTACTTTTTTATTTGACGAAAACTCATCTGGCTGTCGTCCTATCCATTGAAAGACAAGCTGAAACTGTGTACGGATAATGCGCATCTTTTGATAAAATTTGTCATTTACAAATGTAACAAATAAGATTGTTATAAGGGGTCATAAATCTTGAGGGTTTTTTTTTCATTAGGGTTTGGTTTGATAAACTACGCGGGAGTACTGTCAAGTTGCCATATGTTTTTTATTCAGTTTTTATTGCCATTTCATCATGGAAAAACTTACATAAAGATAAAGATTTTCCGATTCATTTGAAATTTTTTGAAAACCTCAAGATTGATGACCCTTTATAAAACGTTTGTCTCTTAAGGGCCATACGCAGCACGCAAAAATTCCACACCAAACGTCAAAACTTCATATAAAAAAAATGTGGTACAGTCGAGGCGGTGCCCGACAGTGGAATACCCTGTACCTTTTGTCTCGCAAACAATTTTTCCTGCAGATTCCTTCTACGAACTTTCCAATTGGAATTTTTTGTTTTTCCGTGAAATTCAATATTTATACCTATAAGTTCCCTAAATTTTTACCGATTTTGATGAAACTCGAATGTTACGTCAAAGAAGTTATTTAAAATATATGGGGTAAGTTTCAAGTTGGTATGTTGAGGGGTGTGGGAGAAAACACGGTAAATCGATTGCGGGGGGTGGTGGGACCGCATCGATAAAATTTGGATGTGGATTTGTTCATTAGAGCCACATGAATCAGCTTACCAAAAATTGTGATTCTAGGTAACCATAATTACGAGGAGTCAAATATTGATGCACTTTATGGGCAAGGGGCAGTGAAATTTGTACATTTTTGACTATAACTTTTTCTGTATTTGTCCGATTTTGTTCATTTTTTACACATAGATGCATAGATCCACAACGCATCGCTCTGTTAAATTTCAAATGAAAATATAAAACAGTGTAGCTAAAAACCGCGAAAATCTACAGCGGGGGAACGGGGAAAGATATTGACATGATTCAACAAACTTCATCTGCTTAGGAAATATGCGCACCAGCAGGTAAAGTTCCGTGTCTCTAGCTCTTATAGTCTCCGAGATCTAGGCGTTCATACGGACGGACGGACGGACGGACGGACGGACGGACGGACGGACGGACGGACATGGCTCAATCGCTACCCGAGGTTATGATAAGCATTTTGGTATAAAGGACTTGGGGTCTGCCACGCCTCCTTCTGCCCGTTACATACATTGCACAAATCTAGTATACCCTTTGTACCTATAGGTACAGGGTATAAAAATATCCCAAAAAAGGGAATATCGCAAAAAAGGAAATTTTTTGTTTATATGAAGTTTTGACATTTCATGCTGCGTATGGGCCTTTATGTGCAAATTTAAATATTCAGCTGGGTTTTCACAAAACGCTTCGATTAGTATTAAGGTATTTATTAAATATTGTACAAAATATATTTACAAACAATTTTACAAAAACAAAGACTAAGAATTTTCTTAGGTAGAGCCAGATACTTACACAATATCAATATTCCGAATGCCAAAATACCTTGGTTGGAAATTTAACGATTTTTAACAAATTTTGAATAAATCTGCTGGAGATTGAGAGATATCTAGCAAAGTTAGAATTTGTAATTACTTAAAATCCAAATATCTTTTAGTTACTATGCAAGTCGTAAAAGTTCGTCTTTAGCTAAAAATATGCAATTGGCGATCAAAAGTCAATCCTCACAAAGCCCAAGTATTATTAATATGTATACAAAGATATGTATAACATCCGAATAGATGGATAGCGCTGCAATTACATAATCTTCTTCACTATATTGATTCTTATGGTTTCCACCAACCATTAGCTGTATATCATATATGAGATACAACGAAAAGAGGAAAAGAGCAAAACACGCAATGATCCAAATAATAGTTTTTCCCGGTATAAAGATTGCTACAATCGACATAATTAACAATATAATGCTCATCATGCATAGGTAAACACCACATCCTGTAAAATCGCAAGGCGCAAAAATGGCAAATAGCATCAAAGAGAAGCATATGATAACTGTTATGCCCAGGGCACTCAGGACCTAGTATGAGTTTGTAATTATATAAAAGTTAATTGAGTTAAAGCTAGTACTTAATGTTACCTGTATTGGAGCATATTGGATCGCCAAACAGCTGACAAAAATGCTCTTGAAAATGGTAAATATAAAAAGCAGTATATAGTTAATCGGAAAGGATCGCGCAACAGAATAAAAACAGTATAGGACAAAGCTTATGACAAAGCAAACGGCTACTGATACCAACATCAGCCACCAATGTCTGCGTAAAAAAAGCTGCGCATGGTCATTTAGTACAAATGTGCCCGTCACTGCGGTCGTTATGGCCAGTTGCACCTGATGTGGATAACGATTAGTTTTTATTATAACAAAAGTTAGGAGAATTTTAAAATACCATTAGAATGAAAGTTACTTTGGCTATGAAGGCACGACGCACTGACTGATTATCCCAAGTGCCCTCATATGTCAAGTCGTCATTGTTAGGCATGATTACTTCTTATTATTTAAAATTTCCTGAAATATTTGAAAATGTTGTTTTGTTTCGGTTGTATATTAATATATATTGACAGCAGCTTCAAAAACAACTTGAGAAAACTCTATTTCGTAGAGGATGCACAAACTAAATGTCTGCTTAGTATTGAGAACTAGAAGGTGCTTCCGCATGGTCAAGGGTTTTTGCCTACCATGCCAAAAAAGTAGCTTCTCTTTCGAGGCGAACCACTCATTAAGCCATTTCGGACGTCTACGTTAGTATCGAAGTGCTGCAAAATCTAATCTAAGTATTGAGTATTCTATCAAAAAAGAAGTCGATATCGACGTTATCGGTATCGACTTTGTGACGTTGTTTTAAAGAAAGCATTAAACAAATTAAAGCGTTTGCTCGACAAAGAAACCAATAATGTTCATAATAAAATATCGGTATCGAATATTCCGTATCAACTTCGATATTCTCGATGTTCAAAATATCAAATCGGTATCACGCATCCCTATCGTCTTCCGTCCAAAGCGATTTGGTCTTGCGGAAGATGTTGATGGTTGGCAGGGATCAACCCATGATTTTTTGCGTTTAGGATTCTAGGATTCTTCTCATTTTCTGGCACAAAACTGGACATGATTACCAAAGAAAATTTATTTTTTTTTATTTTTCCAATAAGTGAAATTTTACTTAAGGAGTCAGGAAGTTCAGAAAATGTCGAATCTACTCAAAACGAATATGAAAACAGATTCTAAAGATTATTGACAGATACGTTATTGATACCAGAGCAAATATAAGGTATCCATGCATAACCCAATGAACACAGGCATTTCATAAGATAGAGGCATTTCATAGTTTCAGCCATAAATGTCAATATCTTGGGATCCAATGGGTATCATGTATCATAAGCTGCTTAAACACAGCGAGATCATCACTGAAGCTCTCTACTGAAAACAATTCATAAAATTGAGCTAAGCACTCAGGGAAAAAACAACTCCAGATATGGCAGAACAATTCTTCTACATAAGCCTATTTGGAAACGCAAGTGAGAAATCCTACTCCACCTGCTGTATTTACCAGACATTGCCCCTTCCGATTATTACGTTCCGGTCGATGGCACATAGTCTGTCTGAGCAGCGCTTTTCATCAAGTGAAGATTCGCGGGATCAACATTTTGTCCATTACATAAGAGGTGCTAGCAACCACAATGTTTGATAATCTGAAACCCTTTGTAAACGAACTGATTGGCCCTTATCAGTGTGGCTTCAGAGCCGGAAAATCTACGATAGAGCAGATATTCACATTGCGAGAAATCCTGGAGAAGACTCGTGACAAGCAAATCGACACTTCAAAGCTGCTTTCGACACGCCTGATAAAATGAAGTTCTTCGCAGCCTTGTCTGAGTTTTGTATCCCCGCAAAGCTAGTCCGGCTTTGTTTGATGACGTTGAGAAACTCTTGCGGTTCCGAACCATGCGATACCCAGCGAGGTTTCAGGCAGGGTTATACACTGTCATGCGACTTGTTCAATCTTTTGTTGCAACAACAACAGGTCAACAGGTCAGTCACTATCTTTTATATAAGTGTCATGCTACTAGCGTATGCTAATGACATTGACATCATTGGCACTATCGTACGAGCAGTAAGCGGAGCTTTCTCGAAAACATGGACAAGACGAAATACTTCCTATCTACAAGTAAGGGCACGACACCACATGGCTTAGATAGTTACAACTGCGTAGTTGTTAAGGATTTCGTCTACTTGGGCACAAACATCAATGATACAAAAAACGACGTCAGCAAGAGGTACGTCACTGGATAACTCTTGCAAACCGGTATTACTTTGGACTCAGTAAGGAGTTCAAGAGTAGAGTCCTCTCTCAACATACAAAAATAACCCTGTACAGATACCTTATCATACCCGTGCTTCTTTATGGCGCTGAAGCACGGACATTGTCAACATCCGATAAGGCTAAATTAAGGGCTTTCGAGAGAAAAATCCTTCGACGAATCTTCCGACCGACAAATGTGTATGGTAAGCTTTATGAGCTTTACGGTGACACTGACCCAGTCAGACGCATACAATTACAACGTCTTGGGCAAGTCATTCGAATGGATAAGAATGCTCCAGCTAAAAAGGTATTCAAGCGAAAGTCACTGGAAGGACGTGGACCAGAAGGACGCCCGCCTCTGCGATGGAAAGACCGGGCAATAGAGGAGCTTCATAGCCTTGGCATCACCAATTGGCGCCGGCAGGCACAAGTTAGGACCGACCACCGGTTGTAATTGCCAAATAGAAAAAAAAAAAAAGAAGATAAAAACAATTGGGTCGACTCCTAGTTATCAACTCTGACGCCGCATTCAAACGCTGTCAAAAAGATGGGAAAAAGTTGTGGCTATTTATAAATCATTCTTTCAGAGAAATTCCTAATTTTTTATCGAAAACGTCGGCAACTTATTTGAACTCCTTAGATCATTAGGTACCATCAATACTTTCCGTGACTACCAACTAGCTTTGTACTATACGTACTATGATCCAACCAAGAATCTTAGATACAACCCGGATTACTGAAAACCCCTTTACTGCATTTAATCCAAAGCTATCCATAAAGGTTACATCGTTTGGCTTGTGCCAGTGAACAAGTGCAGCTGAGCCGCACCGTTTAAGTAACATTTGACATTATTCCCACGTCAGGCAAATCAGAAAATCCAGAAAAAAAAAAGGTGTCATATGATAGATACAAATTATGACAATGTATCGCGCCCTTATGATATGACATGATCAACTGCCGCTTGGCAACACATTCAAATGCATTCAACTCAACGTAACGCGGCTCAATTAGTGCGGTTCGGCAATTTTAAATGCAACCTATCCCAGCCCAAAGTATTCTACAGAGTGTCCTGGATGTGTCTCCATTGTCGCGACTTTGTCAGCAACAACAACAATACCAAAGACTACATCGCTGCTGCTGCTGGCGAGCGGCTTTATGACAACTTCTTACACGCTTATTCACACCTGAGCACAAAAAAAAAAAAAAAACCCCAGACCAAAACGCACGGCTTGGCAACCCTGTTTTGCTTCTTGCCCTTTTACGCTGCCTGCCCCCGCTGTTCTGCCCCTGCTGCTGTTTCAAACTCTATGAATAGTATGTGGCAAATATTATATATGGCCAGGGCGCACTTTTACTTATGTATCTAGTTATGCTTTTGTATATTAAAAATGAAAAAAAAAAGTATTGCATATTTGTAGGCATTGATGCGTCACTCATTAAAAAGACTTTTTGTCACTTTCAAAAGAGATACATAAGTGTACATAACGACGATATATAGTACTTAGGTAGTATGTGCAGTCTTGCTTTTTTATTAATTAGTTTCACTTGCATTGGGCAAGTGTGCGTGAATTTCCTATATATGGAACTGAGTGTGAAAATATACACGTATATAAGTTTGTTTGTATCTGTTAAAAAGGCGCTAGAGTTGAAAAGCGTAGCATTCAAAATGAAATTGCATACATAGATCTGGTATTTGCGTCATACACTGAAAGAAATTATTTATGTTATGGCGCTGTTAGATTTTGTTGCGTTTTGGGGCAAAGAAGCCAACGTTCACTCAGAACTTCCATGCCAGAAAAACGACAGAAAGAAAGAAAAACGAGAGAGAGCAGTTTAGCATCAAGAGCAGCGTCATCTGAAATTTATGATTTCTTGCGCTTTTCTTCTGGATCGCTATGCCATTTACTCATAAAGAGCTATCAAGATGACAACATCCCAAAGATCAGCACTCAATTCTTTTAAATGGTCTTTGAGAGTTGCTAACAATCCTCATATAGAGTGGGCCTTCTGTTGGTTCGGTTGTTAAGCACTCCTAATTACCCGTCGAAATTGGATGCTCTACGACATATGTCAAGCTTAAAACTACTCAATTCTAGTCATGGATCGTTGAACAACCGAACAAGTTGTCAAAGTGGTACAGGCGTACTATGGAAATGGTCGTTATGTGAAAAAAACATAGTAGAGGAAACTGGGAAGAATTACATTTTGCCTCGAATTTTGCATGAGTATTTGCAACAATAGATGGGAGAACTGGCTGTACTGAGTTTTTGTTAAGAAAAAAGTAATGGAAAATTACGATGTTCACATACGGGCCTGTAAAGACAGCCGCGGCGGCCATTTGGCGATATTCAACAAACAAACCAACAGATGGCCCACCCTATTATTTCGTGCAAGCTTAATTCTTTAGCTTGATAAATTTTGGGAATATTGTCAATAGAGGCTTTCTGGCCATAATAGAAGAAAAATTAAACAATTTTTGAATAGCGCCAAAGAGGAGTTCTGTGTCCTGTCCTGTATCGTCTTGTATCGTTTCAGCTGATGTTTGCCCAAGGCCTAAATCACTTCCGCAAACTGAGTTGATAAGCTATGTACTGCCGCTGTGTCCACCTTGTATCTGATTGACATTTGACGGTAATCTTAACAAACTGCTTATCATTCCAACTATGAGTAGATTTTAAAAAACTCAAAAATATGTATATTTGCAGTGCTGCTTTGAAGAAAGTGGTGCCATATGAATTCCTAATAAAACAAGAAAATAATTATTGCAAGGAATAGAAACTGCCAATGGGTGAAGATTACAAATTCTTTGCTGACTGCACATCAGGTACTCTTCCTCGAGATAGTTCTCTGCAGCTATAGAAATCCAAAACATAATTTTCAAGAATTTCATTCGTTTTCAAGATTTTACTGGTTTTATCTTTCTGCATTTTTCGTTTTTTAATTTCCTTATCTTAACGTAATTGCTTTTCAAGACTGGAACCTGATGTATCGTACGAAATGCTGTAATAAATAGCATCTTTCATCGCGGATGTTATAGATTTCTACAGTATTCATCCGATTTTGAGGCGCATGAATCTTAATGCATAAGTTGGATGAGTCCACATTCCGATCTCGGTAACTATAGTTTGCTTTAAGTGGGGCTTCTTTTTGGCTATAATTACGAAGTTCTCAAGCGATTTACAATTAAACTATCTTTGTTAGATGGGTTATGTTAAATACCTTGCTTCTATCGAGTTTTAACTTTCTAAGGCGAGCGAAAAGTGTGCTAATCTAGAAGATGAGCTTCTTCCCCTGGCTTGGATGGTAGCCCCATCACCAAGGGACGCCACGCCCAGTTGACGTTAGAGGGCAGCCCCACCACTGGGATAAGTCGCATCTGGCCAATCAACGGATCGAATGAAAAATAAAACAAAAATCTATTACTGAAACCGATACAAGAGAAAGAAGGCTCTTGTAGAGGCCCTAAGCTCCCAAGAGAAGTAACAAACAGGAAAAAAAAAAGGGACAACAAAAACAGTTGCAGGGTAGCATACCCAAAAAATACAAAAAAATTTTAAATATTACACTAGCTTACAAATTTTAGAGTCATTGAGTGGGTCAAGAAATACGAAAATGACATTCAAGAACATTTCGAGCCTATTATCATCACAACACAGTGAAAATTTCAACATTCACATTTTTCGTACAATCAAAATTTTGTTCGTTAAAAAAATTTTCACTCGATGTTCGTAAATGAACTCTCTTTTAGCTTAGTTTAAACTTTTTTGTTAAAGGGGTCTACGCAAAACTTCAAATAAAAAAAAATATCCCAAATGGGACTTTGCGATTCCGCGCGAAATATTTCGTGCTGCGTATAGGCCTTAAGAATCTAAAAAATTTTAATGTTGAAAATGGTCGAAGAAAATGTCACTTTTTGTCGACTAAATACCTTTCGATCTACATATTAGTCGGTGAAACATTTTGTTCACAAAATATTCACGAGCAACTGAAAAAAGTAACCAAAACCATGTTTTTCAATAAAATCTCGAAAACGGTTCTTAAGAAAAAAAAAAATTTACACAAAATTACCCTAAAAACACATTTATATGCCAGTTCATTTTTCGTATAGTGTTACAGCCCACATGAGTCACATACCAATTTTGGTGTCTTTAGCTTCCATTCAAATGTATTTATTTTTTGTGAGGCTCTTAATTTTTATCTATAACTCGCGAAGTTCAAAAGCGATTTTAATAAAATTTCCACCCAAAGATGAGTTTCTTAGAAAAGGAAAACTTGTAGCAAGTTTCAAGTTAGTTAAAAAGTGCAGAATTAAACTGTGAAATTCTATTGGATGGAAATGAGGGCAATATCAAAAAACTGAATGCAAAAGAAGACAGACAAATGAACAAGCAGACGGATAGAAGGACATATCTAAATCGATTTCTTTTGTCATCCAGATTATTTTGGTATAAAAGTTTTGAGGTCTTACTCGTTTCCCTTTAGGTGTTACACATTTTTTTTTCAAATTTAATGATGGTTTTAATCTTGAGCCCCTTAAAGGGTCTGTTATTGTGAAAAATTTGATACTATGTGAAATCGCAAAAACTGTGTAGCCTGTAAATCACGAAAACATGCCTGCCTATAATTAAATTTGAGAAATACTAAACTAATAATAAACTATGGTCAAACTTTACAACACTAGAACTAACATTTTTTAAAAAAAAAGTATGTGTAAACTGAAGATCTTGTGCTGAAAAACTTTCAATTTAGAAAATCACATTTTTTACTTCATCTTCTTTAAATCTATCTGAATTTCGTCGAATCTTCTTTGGGTCTTGCTAAATAAAAAAAGTAATATTTTAAATACTAAACTATAAATTATTTTACGTTTCATCATTTGACATGAATTTCACGCAAATTTCTTACCGTGCACTCGCCCCTCTATAGAACTATAAAAGTTGCTTTTAATGGTGGTGCAACGCACATTGACACACCCGCATTAGAATCCTCTCAGGCATGGCATAGTTGAAGGGTCGTCACCTTACAATTAACGACACAATTACAACATGTTGACAATGCAGCCAAGCATCAGCAGCCATCAGGCAAGAGGAACATTGTGGCCTGTGGAGCACGTTAAGTGTTTGCTCGTCCATTGTTGGTGCACCAAAAGATACACTTACGCGTAATCCAAGACGTTTTGTTGTTGGCGGCGGCACACTCGATGCGCTCCCCCGCCCCTAACATAATTGAAAAGAAAATGCAGCTTTAGCTTTTTAAGAAATTATAATCAGAGCATATTGCAGCAGCAGAAACGTTGACTGGCGGCGGTAACCTTCTGCTAAAGATACAACAGACAGATTCAGATACAAAGCTGATAGGTCACAGCGCGCCAAGTGCGGCAGCGTTAAGCCAAGCTGACAGCCAAACAATGTGGCAAATATCTCTATGCAGCCAGTCAGTCCTTCTGTCTGCAAGAGAGATCACTTAAGAACGTAATCATATCCGGAAGAGATTATGCTGCAATTTACGCTCGAATATGCTTCATCCAACGAGGAGGGTTGCCTCATGCGCTACGTTGTTTTTGGTTTTATCATCCATATTGTCATTGTTCCTGCCATTGGGTGTAGGTGATAAGCGCAATTGCTGGCTGTGTGCGCCCGTTCATGCAACTCCGATTACTTTTTTTTTTTTTTTTTTCCAATCTTCGAGGTTGTGGTTCTTGTTAAACAATGGAATTGGATTATAATTTGCAACGCGAAGTGCTTAACCGTAGCTGAATGAGACACTTTTTTTTCCCCATTTTTTTTTTTCATTTTTGTTGTCTTGTCGTTGTTTCGTGTTCGAGTTGTTGAGTTATTATGGATTTTTTTTTGTTTTTGTATCTTTTTTGCACAATTGCAGACGTGGCACAGATTGCGATTGAGCGCGATAAGAGTTATTGATATGCAAAAAACAAAAAAAAGAAAAAGCATAAAATGGTGGATAGGGCAGATATTAAAAAAATATGGCGCCAGTGGTATTGTTTATGCAGTGTAAACAATTTGTATGCATAAACAAGTTAGTGGCCATAAATTCATATAATATTTTTAAAAGCTTTTGGGAAGGTGGAATCAAAATGGTGTAAGGTAATCGAAAATGGTTTTTGTTGGTTGGAGTTTTGTATTTTGAAGGGATGCAATTTTTTGAACGTATTAAATTTTTTAAGGGCTTCGGTTCTTGTTTGTAGGACAATACAATTTGGAGGATTTAATAAATAGTATCTAGTAGTAAGAATCTACAGAATTCGACATCATTTTGATAGAACGCTCTTGAGATAAAAAAAGTGTCGTATCCCGCCCGAATCAAGCGAAATTGTGATTCCTTACTATGATTCCTAAAATTAGACACAAATATTTATATTGTTTTGTTTATTAATTTTTTTTAATCATCTAATCCTGAATTTTTTATAAAGATACTTATGCGTTGATAGTAGCTGTGGTCGGGTTCGAACTTCTGCACGCGGTGGAAGCATGACAGCTCTCCATGAATTTAAATTGGGCGGTCAGTAATTATGTCATCATCATCATCCTTGGTGCTACAGCTATAATTCAGCTTTGGTCTTTCGTACAATATCTCTTCTCTATCCTTTGCCGCTTACTCCCAGTTTAGGACGTTTAATTTTTCCAAATATTCTTTCACTGCATTTATCCAGCGTGATCGGGGTCGCCCAACTACTCTCCTTCCATCTGGTTGATTGAAGCATGTTTTATTCAGAATTGGGTTTCGCGTTCTCGCAACATGTCCGGCCCAGCTAAGTCTTTGTGACTTGACATAGGCAGCTAGACTTGTGTCATTAAAAATCTCCCGTAGCTCTTCGTTGGTGCGAACGCGGTAATTTTTAGGATCCAAGAATTCTTCGTAAAAATTTTCTCTCTGTCCTCTCTAGGCGAACGCGGTAATTGTTAGGATCCATCCTTATCGGACCAAGAATTCTTCGTAAAAATTTTCTCTCTGTCCTCTCTATGAGGCCTATAACTGATTTCCTTAGAGTCCACGTCTCACATCCATAAAAAAAACTATTCTTAGGTAGTTTTCGATGCTAAAAAACTAAATTTAAATATTTTTTATAGAAAATGGTTATCAAAATACATCTTTTAAGGTAAGAATGCCAATTTTTATATCCAAATCATCGCATGGTTTAGTCACTAAGCCATGTCAATCTCTTTTTTGTATAAACATCTAAATTTTGGAGACCTAGCAACACCAATTGAGGACAAGACAAAGTTTATGGTGTGCTCCAGTAGAGAATCGCGGCGTCTTGATTCTCAGCTAACTGCATGGAGCTAGAGCTTTGAGTCTGTCAAGGAATTTGTTTATCTTGGCACCGCGGTAACAAACAACAATAATGTCAAACTGGAGATCAAGCGAAGAATAATTCTTGCCAATAATTCTTGGGCTCAGTAGGTAAATGAACAGTAGAGTCCTTTCTCGTCAGACAAAACTGACACTCTTCAGGACACTCATCCTTACTATCCTCTTATATGGCGCAGATGCCTGGACGGCAACACAGTCGGATGCAGCTGCTCTTGGGGTGTTCGAGAGAAAGATTCTGCGCAAGATCTTTGGTCTCGGTTACGTTGGCGATAATTATCGTGCTCGATGGAACGATGAGCTGTATGTGCTATACGCCTATATTGACGTAGTGAAGCGAATGTAGTTCGTATGGGTGCGGAAACTCGAGCTCTTGTGCGATGCGGTAGTTGACGGTCAGCGTAGAAGGGTAAGACCACGGCTGCGTTGGCAGGACCAATTTGCGGAAGCTCTGTCTCTGCGTTATCAACTGGCGAAGGCGCGCGCAAGGCTGTTGTACCTGCAGGGAAATGTTGCACCAGGCTGAGACCTGTTAGGGTTGTATCGGCCAATTAAGAAGAAGAATCACCAAATTTTATCTGAGCACAGGAAAAGTTTACAAATTTATGCCTATATCTTCTACTAAATGTTACTTATATCGAAGATTAATTTATCAGAATATCTTAAAGATACATAGATACACAGATAACATACGTCACAATTGTATAGACATTAGATGTCTGAAAAGATTTCATATCTTAGAACTTCCGAATAAATTTATGTAATAATGGACAGTTAGTAAATAGCATTGTAGTACATTCATTGGACTCACTGATGCATAATCAATCCTGATTACACTAGCTTACAAATTTAAGGGTCATCGAGTGAACCTTCGTATAAAAGTGGTTTGTAGGGTACTTTTGGGTCTAGAAACACGAAAATGAAAACCTTTTTTTTTTCCTTAAGCACCGTTTTCGAGATTTTTTCGAAAAACACGTTTTTTGGAACTTTTTTTTATTTATTCGGTAATATCTCGTGACGATAAGATCGAAAGGTATTGACGTGCTCTTTACAAAAATATATCATATGTACAGACTAAGTAAAAATTATTGAAGTTACAAGCAACCAAAGTTGAAAAAAGGTAAGTGTAATTTTCGACCATTTTTCAAAATTATTCGGTTTGCTTTTTATTTTTTACAAATTTTTTGAAAATTATGTTAAGCTTTAAGCTAAAAGAGAATTCTTTTACGAACATTTTGAATCTAAGTTCTTAAAAATCGGTTAAGAATTGTAGATGTTATGGAACCATGTACGGAAGTTCCAATCTTCACTCAATCACACTTTTATATGAAAAAACAAATTTTCACTAAAATTTTTTTATTTGCATTCACGTACGTCTACACGAATTTGTATGCAGCTGTAGCCGTGATTTTTCGTTCATAACACCTACAGTTCTCAACCGGTTTTCATGATCTTAGACTCGAAATGATCTCTTTCAGCTTAAAGCTTAACATAATTTTTAGAAATTTTTTTCAACGCAGTGTCTAAGTCGATTTTTGAATATTTCGAAAAAAATACCTATTTTGAAAAAGTGGGCGACTCGAAATTCAGTTTAGACGCATAGTTTCTTGGGCTAAGTTGCTTAGAATGACCCAAAGAATCAAAATCACTGTGAGCCCCAGAACGTTTTTTCGGCTCCATACAAATTGACCCGCCCTAATATACCTTGTATATATATATTTCCTAGAGTTCCAATGTGCAAAATAGGGCCACAACGAATTTCTTCCATTCGGTTATGTTTTGTGCAAGTCTCTCTAAGTCTCTTTACTTCATTCCAGCTAAGGAGCGTCGCACGGGTTTCCGACTCTAGCAGTCGTCTCCAGGTGTTTACTGGTCTTCCTCGTCGACGGCTTCCTTGGGGGTTCCAGTCAATACCAGTTCTTGTTAGATTTCCTCTTCCCCCGCACAGAATGAGGCCGATCCAGCTCCATTGTCTTCTTCGAATCTCCAACTGCACTGGTTTTTGTTGTGTTCTGGCCCATAAGTCAGCGTTTGAGATAATGTTTGGCCAGAATATTTTTGGCAACAATTTTTTGGTGAGCCCTCTAACAGCAGGTAAACCAACTTTCGGACAGGATAACGAATGAAGGCGCCTTTAGTGCAGACATATGTATAACAAAGATAAAGAAAATCAAATATTAAAATTCCGACTGTTTTGTTATAAGTTTTTTTTATGTCTTAGAACTTTTCTTCTATACCCTTGTTATACAGGATGTACAAAATATGTAGCATATAGATTTGCTGGCAATTACCTCTAGTGCTGCTACTATCCCTTCTACGAAAATCATCTATTCCGCTGAACTAATTAAAATCCGCATTTACTCGCAACAGCAAATTCGATCATTAAAGGCACCTCAAAATCGACAAGTTGTGACTTTGTCACCACTTAACACCAATTCCAAGCGAAACTTTCATTACCATTACAGGATATCATCATGATGGATTAATTAGCTTAATTAATTCCAACAGCACTTGACAAACAGTTTCCAAAGAGAAAAATGTAACTCAATGAAGTGCCAAGGCGTCATGCATAAACGAGCAGAAAAGTGGAGCATTATCGAAACAAATCAGCAAATGGAATGGGGGGGCAATGGGCTGAGCAAATAAGTGAGCCATAGCTACAGCGGGAGCCTTCAATTAGCCAAATAAGGCGAGTTTTGTATGAATGCGATTTTGGACCAACTGTGAGCTTAGGGCCACTCTGCTGATCGCTTGGGCGTGCAAAATAAGAAAAAAAAAATATGTATAAAAATAAAATCAAATGAAAAACAAACATCAAAAGGAATCAAAATCAGCGGACATGACAACAACTGAAGGACCATCGACCACAATTGGAGGGTTGGCCTTCATTATTGTAATGCCGTCCGTCAGTAGTGCCTGACTGACTGACTCAAGTGATAGAAATCATCATCGTCATCGTCATCGCCATCGCCATGCTGCAACAAAACTGGCTTCAAACGAACGCCGCAAGGCGGTGTCAAAAGTCAACGAAAAATTGGGCACAAGATACTCTACTTTTATGCCTTTTGTGTGTGCTGCGTTTGGGTCGATCTCTTGGGCAAAACTGTCAAACGGGGTGGGCGTGCTGTCAGTGGGCGGTATGCTTGAGCATATGCTATATAGGAAGGATATCTTCAACTCTACATATTTGCATAAAGCATGGCTGTTGTATTTGATTTCGCTTTTCGTTTCGTTATGATTTGATGTCATTTGAATTATTCATATGCGCCTGAGAAATCGAGTGAAAAAAAAGAGAGAGAACTGCCAACTCAAGTGGCAACACATGCGACTGCTGGTACTGCCCCCTTGGCTGTCATTGTCACCCGTCATTTCTCTTATTAATTGAGTCAAGTCACAACTGACATGCACTTTGAGAGCCAGCCAGCCAACCCTGCTGACTAGATGGCAACGCTCACCTGGTATGAGCCTCTCTGTTGCATTTTTATGAGCAACCTCAAGTGTGGCAGCCTCGACAAACTCAGCTTGTCACATTTGTGCCGCCTTTTTTGTCATAGATCAAAGTAATATGGAAATGCCATCCATGTGCGCTGCTCTATTTGAGTGGCGCTCGTTCCTGCAACATGCCACACAAGTGTCATCTCTTTCTTAGGCACAGCAGCAGCATCCTTGCAACTCGGCACTAATTAAGTTGCAAATATGCTGTCGTTTTCTTGGCTGGCATGAGCAGTAACAGTTTAGAGCCCATTAAAGCGCCTCTTGTATAATGCAGCAATAATTGTTTTCATTAAAAAACGACGCATCCATTTGCATATATCAAATTGAAGCAGCTAACATGGAAGATGCAGTAAAGTGTGGCACAAAGTTGAGCCAGATCATGTAATCCAAAGTTTAGCTTGGTAGCTTGGCTCATAAGCGCAGAAGGCTGGAAAAAAACTTTCGACTAAAGACTTCCAACTGTATATAATGTAAATGTACATTAGGGTGGGTCAATTCGTATGTGGCCCATAAGGCTGTAAAAAACTTTCGAGATGAAACTAGAAAAGAATTCTTATAAAATTTTGAGAAGGTTACGGAACTAAATAAATCGGTATATGTAACGACTTCCAACTGTATATAATGTATATGTACATTAGGGTGGGTCAATTCGTATGGGGCCGAAAAAACAATCTGGGGCTCTCAGCGATTTTGATTCTATGGGTCACTTTAAGAAACTGTACCCAAGAAACTATAGGTCTAAAACGAATTTCGAGTCAATTTTGGCAATTTTTCTAAATAGTTTTTTTTTTTTCAAAATTTTGAAAAATCGATTTTGACAATTTTTGCCATATATTTTTAATTTAGAGCGACGTCAGAGGCGCCCTTTTGTGTATTTTTTTTAAATTTTTGTCAGTTTTTTTTTTGGAAAATGGACGAATGTTGCGAAAATTTACGAATACTACCTTGATCAAAAATTTACCGGAATCATCACCGTGTAGCGCTCTCAGTCACCCGATTTGATGTCTCTTTTTTCTTTGCCACATTTGTCATTGACATTATTATGCCGGTGCTTTTTTATAATCGGTTTACGGTATGGCCATAAGAGCCATCTTCGATTTTTCCAGCACCTTATCTCGGATGCTGTAACGCTTTCCATGGAGCAGTTTCTTGAGTCGACCGAATCGGAAAAAATTGAAAACACGCACAATCGCAGATGTGCTCAATACGGCGTCACTTTTAGAAATGTCAAGCTATCAAGCTGAAAATTTCATAGAATGTCAATGACAGATGTGTCAATTTAAGAAAAAAAAAAGAGACATCAAATCGGGTGACTGAGAGCGCCACACGGTGATGATTCCGGTATATTTTTGATCAAATTTGAAGTTTCGCAAAATATTCAGCGATGAGAAATGGAAGTGGTGGGTGTTTTGGGGCGTACTCTTTGACGCCATACATAAATTATATTCAATTGAAGACCTACCTACAGAACGATTGAGCCACCCTAACGTACATGAATTGTTCCGCTCAAAATGAGTTCGGCAATCGAATTTTGTAACATGTAAGTAAGGATTTTTGGCTCAGGACAAGTTTAAATAGAGACCATTGCAATGCCTACTACTACTACTACATATGTATTCTTGACTCCCTAAGTGGAGCATAGAACCTCAACAATTAACTTAAATCTAACTTTGTGACGTCGCTTTTCGCATTTCTTTTTCAATTGTACGCCTCCATGTCCTAGCCGGCGTCCTGGGTTGTCTAGAACCTTGTGGGTTCCAACGGACAGCCTGTCGGGCGATGTTATTATTTGGTCGTCTTACTGTGTGGCCGACCCAGTTCCATTTGCGGAGTTTAATCTCATGCGTTACTTGTGGTTGCTCGGTGCGTGCCCATAAATCATTGCTTGAAATTCGTTAGGGCCACCAAATTCGCAGAAATCTTCTTAGACACAGGTTTACAAGATTTTATGCTGGACTTTTCTTTCCAGGACTCGCACCCGCACTTTACGTTTGAGTTAAATATGCGAAGTTTCGTTTTGGTGGTAAGCTGGCTAGAACTCCATATGGGACCCAATTGTGCGAACGTAGATCTCGCTTTGCAAATGCGTGATTTGTCGTCCTCGTCCGCACCGTTTCTGTTGGTAACCACACTGCCCAGATACACAAAGGATCGAACGCTTTTCATCCTTTCATTATGTATTGTAATGTCGGGATCCATAGTGGCGGCGTATCCGCTGCACATGATTGCAATGCCTAATGAAAGAGGAAAAAAAAACAAAATGTTGGGTAGGAGGAGGGTGATGTAATTGGTTGGAACAGCTGGCGGGTGCTATAATAGACAACTTTATCGCACTCCTTGCGAAACCCTTTCGCAGATTCGATATGGCCAGATTTGGAGACAGCCCAAATCTTCTAAGAAAGGCTTTTCCGGGTGCTGGGTAGGTTTATTCCCATTTCCGCAGCTATGACATTACCCCTGATGGGGGAACATGTGCCACTTTACAACTCATATCAGTTCTTTAATCCAATTTGTAATCTCCCCACAAAAAAATGTAAAAATCTATAATTATGCAAAACCAAGGCAGAAGTAGATAGTTACCAGCAAAATCGAAATGGAAAACAAATAATTAAATACATGTAAATTAAATTAAAGGTTATGAACAAAAACATTTAATAAAATAAATTCAAAAAATATTAGAAAGATATAATAAATAAAATTCAAACTACAAATATGCAATTGTTTCTACGAGCTTAGCTACAATGTTTGAGAACCAAGTACAACAGAGCGGGCAAAAGCTGATGTAATAATTTTTACAAGATGACGCTTAGAATCCGCCTGCACAATGACGTCAGTGATTAATTGTTTGTACTGGCGCGGAGTAAACACTTACGTCGAATAGCGGCAGCTAAGTAGTTATAAGATATTATTTATTTATATAATTATAAAGTAGAAGTTAATTGTAAATTATAAAAGGTTTGTGGCCAGGGCAATGTAGGCCTTCAGGCTGAGCTATAAGATATATTGGACAGTTTTTATTTAGACTCAACTAATTCTCATTCTAAGCGGCGTTTATATTATTAAAGTTAGATAGATGTTGCTATTTTATTCAATCCATATATGCATATGTATATACTTAATGTATATAAAAAATATGTTAAGCTTTCCTCTGATTAGGATCAATTAACGGCTACTTAAATTTTCGTTGCATTTTGTCAAAATGTGAATAATTCGTCCAATTCGAAGATTAGAAATGTTGACTCAAAACCAAATATTCTGTGTTATTTTAGATGGATTAACCCTATATCTGTAATACCCAGTTGTGGGAGTCTGGAGAGAAGTCTTGTACTGTTGTACATTTCTGATCGCTATTAAAGTCCAAAACTCGATTACTTAAAAAAAAATGGATACAACAAGGGTGTGTGTCTACTTTGCGTTAACCCTTCTATATTTTGATTCTTTGGTTTTTCCTGAAAATGGAATTAAACGTTTAAAAATTGTACGCTACGCTTATGTAATAGGTTCCAGACTGTTTCTGAATGAATTGGAAAAACGAGACTTGTTTTCTGGTATAGTTTATGATTTTTATTCTGTTTTTGGCCCATGTATGACATCTTTTTTAAATACGACAATAGAGGTTTGCACACATCCTTTTCCAATGAGAAAATTACTGAGCACATTGATTCAGCTGAATGGCTTTTGTAGTCTAGGCTTACAAAATAAAAATTCTTTATCCGTGGAACGGATTCAGGTATCATTTTCGAACATTGCAAAGATCTAGTATCGCCTTGAGCCTATAGAAGCGGGGTATAGCAACCTATTTGCAAATCTGTGCTTGAAAAAGTTGTACCCAGCCATAGTGAAAGAAATGCCCACCTACTTGACGCAGAAAACAAAGAAATCTTTTTAAACGCGTTAATATTGGATAGAACCTGAGGCAATTACGGAGAGCCCAAGGTCTGCTGTAACTGCTCCATGAATTTGGTTCTTATTTTCATAAAAATTGCCTGTTTTAATATCTAATTACCTAATAATAATAATTGGTCCAATACTATCTTAAATGCTGACCTGTGGACTCGCTGCAACCAGATACCGATGCGCCTTGAAATCCTGAAAAGGAAATGGGGCTGGCTTGGGCACGTGTTAAGAAGAGACCCTATCGACATCACCCGCAGCGCCATCGACTGGAACCCTCAAGGCAGCCGTCGCAGAGGCAGACCAGCCCTGACCTGGAGGAGGAATCTGGAAGCTGACGTGCTGAGATCCAACAAAACCTGGAGTGAAGTCAAGAGGTTGCCGCATGACAGAGGGACGAGAAACATCGTTGGGGCCCTTTGCTCCCCCGCGGAGCCATAGCACCATATATATATATATATGGTGCTATATATATATATATATAATAATAATAAAAAAGCTTGGAAAAGCTGCACAGCGACCCGAAGCATCTATTGGGCTCTCTAACAGCCCCAGAGCTGCTCAGCCAGAACAATTCTCGAAATAAACTGAATTAGTTGGGATGGTTCTCCTCGGGTGACATTGCGCATTAAAATTCTACGCCCGCCAAAGTGGGATATCCATCTAGAGCGTCATATTCTGCAAGCATGTTGGCAGGTTTCCTTATTCGAATTTACGATGCCAACATTTTTCAGCTGTTTCCTGAGTCCGAAGTGCCCAGTTCGAAACCCAGTCAGCATGCTAAGGAAATTCGTGCACAATAGGACTATATTCTTGAACCTTTCTTCAAAATACAAGAACCAAGGAGTCGCTTGGCTTGTCCACTCCGATTTTCGTCTGCATCTTTGCCTGGAGAACACAACTCTGAGAACTTTTTCATAATTTTTGGTTGGCACAAATAATTTTATAATAAGAAAATTCACATTCATTTAATAATTGAAGAATTGATTTATTGCTTAAACATTATCAATAATATCACTTAAGTGCTAAACAATTTCAATTGATGCCTTTTTTAAAATTTTCCTTTTAACTAGACTACATATAGTAGGTATATAGCACAATACAACTACATATATAAGTATGTATATATAATTCGAATGCTCTTTGTAAATCCCTTAGATTTCTTGAAACACACACAATTCTCAATGCTTTGACAAGTACATATGCTTAAATTTATATGTTGGTATACATAGTACATACATACATATGTATATAAGTATATAGACAAAATGCGCACTTGACAAATCTATATGATTAATACATATAGACAGCAGTGCGTAACAATTGAGACGCTAAGTATTTAGCACTAACTAGAGTTTAGATAATAAATAAGCCAAAGCTAGTCTAAGAAAACCAACACATCTAGCAATAGTATGTATACATATATACGGAACAATGCATACTACAACATACATATATACTATATACTATATATATATATATATATAACTAAATAGATACACAAATAGACTTAAAAATTCAATTCATATAAATTCGCTTTGAAAAATCACACACACATTTGTCTAAGAGCTAAGTGTTGCCAAGTGCGTCCTGGCCAGATGAAGCGTGGGTGGGTAGAGAGTTGGTTGTGCTGGACTAGTTTGGAGTCCCCATTTTTTATACGTGTATGTATTGCACATGTCTTGGTGAAACCATTTGGTGGGGATATTGTATATTTGATGCATCTTAGAACAGGCCATTGAGCGCACGCACAGCGTTGCCCAATGCCGTGCAGCCGAGTTCCGGTGTGGCAACTCTGGTGCAGGACTCCAGTTCCTGCGGCTGAGTGCTGCTAGCAGCGGCTGCAGCTGCAACAAACTGCAGTCAATCAATGAGCAAGCTGCTCTTGCCGTTGACGTTACGTACAGCTGTTGTGTTGGCTTCATCCGTAGCTGCTTCTACGGCCGTGCTGCTGACCAAGTTATCTGCATAGTATCGCTGTCAAAATACTTTGGCTATAAATGGCACATTCTCCATGGCCGAGACTGCAGCTGCAGCGGACAAACGTTGTTGCTGTTGTTGCTGCGCATGTGGATGAGCATGTGGCGCATGTGCCGAGCTGCCCGAAGCCGCCGCTGCATTGGCCAAATGCAGAAATGCCGAGCTGGCTGTGTAATCGCCATGTAAGCCCGCACCTGGCGGCGCTTGTAAATGATGAAAATGTCCAGCGGGCGCATTGCCCAGTGTTTGATATTGGGACTTATGCCAGCCCGGGTTGCTGGCCTCACCGCTGGACAAGGGCGGCGTGGTCACATTAATGGGTGGCGACAGACTACCCGCCGATGAATCCGGCGTCAATTGGCTAGCATGGCTGTAGCCACTTCTGGGCGAGTGTGAGGAGTGCGGCTCGCGGCGCGTATACTCACGTCTACGTTCATAGGCGGGCGGCAGATCATCATCCAGTCCCAGCACGCCACCCATCTCATGCAGCTTGCGCATATGCTTCTTCAGATCAAAGTTGCGACAGAAACCCTTGGCGCAGACGCGACAGGTATAGGGCTTCTTGTCATTGTGTGTGTGCATGTGGAAGGTCAGATTATAGACCTGATGAAAGGCCTTGTTGCATATGTTACATTTGTAGGCCTTTTCACCACTATGCGTCAGCTTGTGATTCTTATAGTTACCCTTCTGATGGAAACCCTTGCCGCAGTACTCGCAAACAAAAGGCTTATAGCCGGCATGGATGCGCGCATGTGTGTTCAAAGTGGAGGAGCGATTGAAGGCTTTGCCGCAGGTCTGGCACTTGTGTGGCTTCTCGGAGGTATGTATGATCTTGTGCCGGCACAGCGTTGAGGCCTGACGAAAACCCTTGCCGCAAACCTTGCAAACAAATGGACGTGCACCCGTATGCACGGGCATATGGCGTGTAAGATTATAGTGCGCATTGAAAACCTTGCCGCATTCCAGACAGGAGAAGGTCTTGGGCTTGCCACCATTGGCTGAGCCCGGACTGCTGTCATCTAAGGAGTGTGGTGAAGGCGTGCGCGTGTTTGGACCAGCTGCTGCAGGTGGCGGCGTAACCACGCCGTGTCCATGAGCCGTAGCAGCGGAAGGTGAACGCTTGCGTTTAAGACTAACATGCTGCACTGCAGCATAACTCTCACGCTGCGCACGCTGACTGACTGGTGACTTTTCCAAGACCTGCTGCAGTGGCGCATGATTTTGCGCTGCAGCAGCAGCAGCGGCGGCAGCTGCCAAAGGATGACCAGGCGCTGCTGCCGCCGCGGCCAAGTTGCGACGCAGCGACTGATTATGCAGACTGGCATTCAGCGAAGCGGTGAAGCTGCTAAGATGCGCAGCGCTGGCCAAGGTCTGCTGTTGCGCCGTCAGCGCTGCATACTGCGCAGCTGCAGCGGCGCACATAAGCTGATTGGGCGCATAGTAGAGCAGCGGATACTGGGAGAGCAGCTCATGATGACGCGTGCTGACAAACTGTTGCACAGCATTGGCAGAGGCTGAGCTGGTATTAGCTGCAGTGGGCGGCGGCACGGGCACATATTTCTTAAAGGCAGAGTCATAGTTTACGTCGGGTGCAGCTGTGGGACAGGGTGAATCATCATCGCCCGTAACCTCTATGGGGCTGCAAGAACGCTCCGAATCGGCATCCACATCTGCGTCTATATCTTCCAGTTCGTCTGTTTGATAGCTTGTAGTAGTGCCGGCGGCAGCTTGTGTTATAGCTGCGGCTGGTTTATGATCCGGTTCCATAATCTTGGCTATGGAAAACTTAAGCGGACAGGCGCGCGCATTATTGGGCTTGGCTTCCGCGCTGGACATGTTCATGGGCATGCTTGTAGTATTGTTATTATTATTATTGTTGTTGTTGTTGCTGCTGGCCTGATTGCTGTCAGCGGCTGTTTCCATAATAGGACTCTTAGATGGCGGCATCATTGCAATAACACCCGCTGGACTAAACGGTTGCATGCCACGCGGACTCTGCAAGTAAGCAAAAGACAATAGTTCAATTGTTAGTCAAGTTTGTTATGATCCTTTGTATATTTGCATAAATAATCAACGGGTTATCAATTAATATCGAGCATACGCCTCAAAAGCGACTTCTAGCTGCGCTCACTCAAGTGCAACTAATGTGGCACAAACAAACGCAGTGCGTTTTTTTGCTACACGCCCCAAAAAGAAACCTACTGCAATTGAGTACTTAAGCGTTCCCGCCGGCAGGATATCAGGTTTGTGGCTGCCCAGTCAGCGGGTTACGCAATTAAAACAAAACCGCATAAATTTCCACACAAAAATTATGAAAATAAAACTTAAAAAATATAAAAAAAAAATATGTCGTAAAACCTATTTCTAGAACCCTTTGATAGCGCTTTAACCCGTGCGCGCTTTATGTGCACATTATTGGTACACTTGGCTTAACCACAACAATACCGCCTAAGTCGTCTATGACTTTCGCAGCATATTGCCAAAAATCATTGCATCAATCATAACACTTAACTGCTTTGGGATTTCCGCAATTCCCATTAAAGCTCTGCATAATTTTTGGCGCAAAATCAAGCCAAACTGCTGCCGCATGTCTTGTGCTGTTTTATGTGCACATCATTAAATTTTTTACACTTGAGTGAGAGTGTGTAAAATTCTTGGGCTCTACCCCATGTGCTTCCTCAAGTGTTCCTAATGTGAGACATCCGCTCTGGGCACGGCATCAATGCAAGTCAGGGTCTTACGGAAGGCGGCCATGTATAGCACTATATGCTGCCGGTTTTTAATTAACTTGATTTGACGCCTCAGTAAGTAGCTTTGGAACAAGCTGGTCTCACTTTACTTTAGTTCTTGTGGCTCAAGTGTTGTTTAATTTTATTAAGTTTAGCCCTTGAGCTAAGCTTGCAGTACAATGTGCTTCGGTCACACTTAATTGAAACTTGCCGAGGGAAATAGTTGTTGGCAACACTCATAAGCTACTTGAGAGAGAATAAAGCAAGTATTGCCTATTAGATGAGACCAAACTTCAAATAGTGAGATGATGTTGAGATGAAAAACTTCATATTGTATTTTGGTAGAAAATATTTTAATTTAAAAATCAACTAAACGAAAAGTTTCGTTTATAAAAGAAAGCTGAGCATCTTAGTTTGTAAACGATTGGAATTTTATTTTTGTAGAAAATGTTTTACTTTAAGAATGCATTCAACGAAAAGCTTCTTTTATAAAAGCGGGCTGAGAATATTAGCTAGTAATAGATTCCCAGACAGATTTTAAAGAAGAAATAACATGACAAATAACATTAAGAAAGCATATTCTATAGTTAAAAAAAACTATATATAAAAAATAAAATTATATTTATAAAAAAAAATATATATGTATAGTTAAATTGCCCAAGAAACTATGGGTCTAAAATGAATTTCGAGTCGCCCACTTTTTCAAAATTTTCAAGAAAAAAAACCGAAAAAAATCAAAAACCAACACTAAAGCGCCCTCTGGCGGCACCCAAAATTAAAAATAGATGTCAATAATGAATTCCTCGACCCCAAAAACCCCCAAATTCACATTTGGCTAGAGAAAAAATATCGATTTTAGGCCTTTTCAATGAATTTCTAAGTCGATTTTTGAATATGTCGAAAAAAACCTATTTTGAAAAAGTGGGCGACTCGAAATTCATTTTAGACCCATAGTTTCTTGAGCAAATTTGCTTAGAATTATCCAAAGAATCAAAATCCGAGTGAGCCTCATAAGGTTTTTTCGGCCCCATACAAATTGACCCGCCCTATTGAGCATACATCGTTGTATTATACAAAGTAGTTGTTTAATAGAAAAAAAAAAAATAAATCATGTAAAACAATTCTTCTGTTTGCCTGCAAAAAACTTTGAAACTATTATTACTTAAGCTTAAAGCCCATAAATGGGATATCCCAAATGGGATTTTTTTATATGAAGTTTTGTCATTCCGTGCGAAATTTTTCGAACTGCGTATCGGCCTTTAATTGCGAAAACATTTAATAAAATAAAGTGAAATACAATTAATTAGTTTTTGTGTGGATTAAAAATCCCATAAATCGCGAGAAAATAAATACAGCCAATTCTGTTTTTGAAGCTTTTCTTTTACAGGGTTCTGAAATAATACGGACTACAACAAAAATTGTTTACACAATTTAGCACGATTGAATATAAAGCTATAAAGCTATTTATTTGAAATTTTAAAGAAAAATATTTTTATTAATCTAATCTTTTAGAAAGTTAGTTAGGAAATTGCGCTTTTTAATTTATTTTCAATGCAGCCTAAGGATTTACTTCATATCTTTTTTTACACGATTTTTTCCCCCATTTTTTTCTAGAACGTATCTACCGTGTAAAAACAGAATTAGGTGCAAATATTTTTTGTTATGCCGCTGGCAAAATTTAAAAATTTATACAAACTTTTCTCTATGCAAACAAAAAGTACTTATCAAATGGTACAGTTGACACGAAGTATAAAATTTATTTTATTTTGCAAATTTAATATTTTTCAAGCTCATTTTGAAATTTTTTAGAAGCACTCGAAGTATGAAAATATTATAAGAATATTTTTTCCGAAAAACCTTTAATAACACAGTTGCTTGAAAAATTAAAAAAAAACTTTAAAAAGATCCCTTAGAGATAAAAGAATAAAGTGTATAAAGATAAACTCGCTTAATTGGTAGTAATTTTTAAATTTCCACAGTCAAAGTTAAAAAATTTATTTAAAATTTTACAAAAACTTTCGTTCTATAATAAAAATAGCGCAAATCAAATAGAGACATGAGGTTTCAGTTTTTAAGAATGTATTTTGTGATTTTTTAGAATCATCGTTAGGTTAACGGTTATGGAAGATAATTTTTCAAAAAATACTCTTAAAAATCTTTGTCACAATAAGCAAAAATAAAAATTTTGAAAATTTTTACAAGACCATTAATTGTATAAATAAAAACTCGCTTAAATAGTAGTCTTCCATGAATATTTTTGAACTCAACAGTAAGCCGTCGGTATGCTAGATAGCTCTTTAAAATTAATTTCAATATCATCATAATTTGTTTATATCACAGAAATATCTTTCAGAGAGTCGTACGCTATATACAATATTATTCGAGCTTTTGGCTTTTAGTTTCTTCAAAATGTTCAATCAAAAGTTTAGAAATAAGCGTCAAAAATACAAAACCTTTAAAAACTTTTCAAAATCAGTAAAGTCTTAAGATGCACAAAAATTCGCACGTGCTTTACAATAAGCCTTTAAGCTAAAAATTTATTTAAAACTTTGAAACACTACAAATATAGTACATACAAAAAAATAAACTATATTTGGGCTGCGCACGAAAATTCAAAATTCAAATAAGAAAATTTTAAAACTCAAATTGATTTCTATAAATTTTATTCAAATCTTTTGAAAAACTTCTTTCAAAGAATACAAATTGAATCATTTTTCGCCACTACCTCTACAAAAGTAAGAAAAACTTTTAAAATAATACTAAATAAAAATTGTTTATGGCAAGCGCTTCAAAAAACAATCTTTCCAAAAAGTTAAGTTCAATTTGTGCAACAATTTAAAAGCGATTTAAAACCATTTTCTCCAAAACCTATTTAAAACTTTTGAAAACTGCTTCTAAAGCCTTTTCGCTAAAAATTTATTTAAAACTTTGAAACACTACAAGTATAGTAAATACAAAAAAATAAACCACATTTAGGTTGCGCCCAAAAATTCGTAATTCAAATTCGAAAATTTTCAAACTCAAATTGATTTCTACAAATTTTATTCAAATCTTTTGAAAAACTTATTTTAAATGCGTACAAATTGAAGCATTTTAAAATAATACTAAATACAAATTGTGTATGGCAAGCGCTTCAAAAAACAATCTTTCCAAAAATATAAAAATATTTGCGAAAACCTGTTAGATACAATTCGAGCAACAATTTAAAAGCGTTTTAAAACCATTTTCTCAAAAAAACTATTTGTAACTTTTGAAAACTTCTTATGAAAACTCTTTGCTAAAATTATTAAAAGCTTTCAAACACTGTCCTTAAATAAGTGGAAAATAAATCATTTTTATAAACCAAATATTTTGATTTAATGTTTAAAATATAAATATCTTAATTGAAAAGATGTTAAAACTGTGTTTTGCAATAAGTCAGTAAATGAATATTTAAAATATTAGGGTAAATAAATAAAAACTTTTTAAGAACTTTTAAAAATTCTTCTCTATGAAAATTGTGTAGCCATAAAAGCGAGCCTATTAAATTTAAATAATTATAAACTTTTAAATATGTACAATACAAATCTCGTTAAGTCACCACCTTTCCAAAAAATATAATTTTCATGGCCCTTTTAAAATTTTGTTAACATATAAATGCGCTTCAAACCCCTTTTTTCCAAAATGTTTTTAAAATTTTGAAAATTTTATTTTAAAAATATACAAATTAAATAATTGCTAGACACCAACTTTTTAAAATTCTACACTTATTTAATTTAAATTATTTTAAAACTTTTAAAAAACTGCTTTAAAATACGTACAAAGTAAACCATATTTAGGCACAGCCTTTTCGTATCCAATGCGTTTGTTGCACTTGTAGCACGTTCAAGCACAAAATCACAAAATTATTATTTATTTCAAATTAAATTTAAAATCTTTAAAAAGTTTTGCGCTTAAAATTTATGCACTTGTGTTTGTGTCACTTGACAGTTTTGTATATATTCAAAGTTTCACAAAAAGACGTAAAAATTGATTGGGCTTTTTGCTCGCAAAATTGTTTTTGTTAGCTAGCGCGCAAAGAACATCCCGAGCACGTTCTGCACAGGATCAGCGACCGAAGCGGAATGATGGCAAACATGGCATTGTGTGGGCCTTAAGACATATAGCCTGGCTGCCTGCCTGTGAACTGAGCAAACTGTGTTTGCGCGTGTGCGAGGGGTAAAAAACTACCCTTAAGTGCTGCGTTTGTTGTGCGATTGTGAAAGAGATAGCAGCTGTACTGGCAAAAGGACTACGTCAAGGCAAAACATCATTATGATGTTCATATTGGATGATAGCAGCAAAAGGCTACAGCCAGCCAGGAGCAGTGGCAGCGGCAGCGGCAGCGACAGCGACAGCGACGCAACTGCATTATGAATGAAACACAAAATGTCGAATTGGAATAATATACAGCAGAGATCCAGAGAGAGAAGAGAGCCCGCCCCTAAAATATTTATGTACACAGCACGCACACACCATAGCACATCTTGTCTGTGAGTGTTGCCTTAGGTAAAAATGTGCAAACAAAAAGCAGAAAGTAGCAGCGCTACGTTGACAACACTGACATGAGAAACACACCTCTTAACCGGCGGGCGCCAAGTGGCGGAGACCAAAACTTGGCCCTATTCTGGTTCACACTTGATTTGTGTGTAGGTTTTTTTTTTTTTTAGCGCCTAGGGGCTATCCAGTAGACATAAAACCCAAAATGGCAATGCCTTTAGCCGGCAGCTTGTAGCTGGCTGGCTGGCTGGCTCTTGCACCTTTTTGCAGCGGCGGCGCCCACTCGAAAGAGTTGACTTTTTCACTAGTCGACCCCATCGAGCTAGAGTAGATTTGCTCTTATACCCAACCACCATCACCATCGTCATCATCATCATCATCATCATCTCGTACTCCAGCGCTTTTATGCCTTTTGTTATGCGTTTCAATTGTCGTTTGGCATTTTCATTTTATCAGCGTCTTTGTTTGCTCACCTTCTAGCCGCCGTTAGACATCGCCCTCTTCTGCTACACCATCTTCTGCTATTGTGCACTGGCAAGTTTTGCATTTTGCCCTTGGTTCCCTTTCTTGGCCCAGCACGCCTTGGCAAATATAATCTTATATTCATTTTGATGATATCACTTGGCTTTGCGCTGCTTTCTTGACTTTGTTTGCTCTTGTAGGAGTTCTATTCTCGTTCTCCTCTTCATCCTCAACCACGTCGTCGTCATCATCATCTTTGTAGTTGGCAAAAAGGCAACTCTATAGAACGCCTGCCCGAGTCGCGCAATCATCGCTGCCATCACTGCAGTTGAGCAGCAGTTTTTTACATCAAAAAGCACAACTCTTTAGGGAGCTACAAAGACGATAGGAACCTCAACGTTGCCGCCATTTTGTTGCATTATAATTTAAACGTTGGGGAGTACATATATAATGTGGAATAGTTCCGTTTGTATTTAGTAGGTAAAATAGTTTTTGCATTTATAGGCCAATCTTTGATTGGTTTGAGTTGTAAAAAGTTTTAGCGCATGTTGGCACTTGTTAGTTTTTTGGGGCTATAGGTTTTTTTAAGGTCTTAAACTAAATAATTTCCCTGATTGACTATTTTTGTCTGTCGCCTCTAGGTGAAGCATGGGGATCTCTATTAATAACTGTTCGAAGAGAACAGGGACCTACAGTTTATAACCGAATCCGAGCGGCGGTGTCTTGAATTAATATAAATTTTCTTCGGCAAATAGCGTCTTTTTGCTTAAGGCCCATACGCAGTTCGAAAATGGGTTTTTTTTTTTATATGAAGTTTTGTCATTCCGTGCGAAATTTTTCGAACTGCGTATGGGCCTGAAGTAAATGCGCAAGTGCTTCTGCGGGGAATCGAACCACCGAACATCGGGTTGCAAAGCGACTACGCTACCGAAGGCCACAGGTCAACCTAAGGCCTTAGGTTGACTAAAATTTGAACCTAATGAAGATACAATGATTTCAAAAATTTTAGTTCGTACAATTTGATAGTATCTTAATTTTTGTTCATATTTTGGTAACGAAGCAATGACGAAGATATTTTTTTTAAAAGAGAGTCTACAAAAAGCATAGGACAACTTTTGAAAACTACGTGTTCGTGAGAAAAACTACGCAGTTCGAAAATGGGATTTTTTTTTTTATATGAAGTTTTGTCATTCCGTGCGAAATTTTTCGAACTGCGTATGGGCCTGAAGCAAATGCGCAAGTGCTTCTGCGGGGAATCGAACCACCGAACATCGGGTTGCAAAGCGAGTACGCTACCCCACTACGCTACCGATGGCCACAGGTCAACCTAAGGTCTTAGGTTGACTAAAATTTTAACCTAATGAAGGTACAATGATTTCAAAAATTTTAGTTCGTACAATTTGATAGTATCTTAATTTTTGTTCATATTTTGGTAACGAAGCAATGACGAAGATATTTTTATTTAAAAGAGAGTCTACAAAAAGCATAGGACAACTTTTGAAAACTACGGGTTCGTGAGAAAAACTCCTCTCCATAAGCCTTACTGTTTCCGTGCGTTTTGTATTCCTTCGTTGGAAGTAATTGTAAGGGTTTTATCTTTTTTTAAAATAAAGTGTTCCGTATGGTATGGTGTACTGAAAAAGGGAGACGCTAGGGTATGCGCAAACTATCAAGGAACATGTCTTTCTTTTAAAGCAAACGTTTTGTGTTAGAGTTCGGAACCATTAGCTAAGACAATGATCTGACTTTATTAGCGTGTAGTTTGGTATTCCGAAATCCTGAAAAACCCACAAGAGTATTAAAACAATAGCTAAAATATATTTTCGAGGTATACATGCAAAAATTTTCCAACTTTGCAGAATACCATACCAGCATCGCCATTTATATAAGAAAGGTCCTCTCTTAACCTTTAAAACATTTTTCTGCTATATCTTAACTTTATCTGACTTCATTAGCGAGTACTCAGTTTTGTATCCCGAAATTCTGAAAAAGCCCCGAGAGTATCAAAACAAAAGCTAAAATATCTTCTCTCGACATCCATGCAAAAATTTTCCGATTTTGCAGAATACCATACCAGCAACTCCGTTAATAGTTATAAGGAAGGACCTCTCTTAACTTTTAAAACTTTTTTCTGCTATATCTTAACTTTCTATTGCAATATTTTGTTGCAAAGTGTCCCATGAAGAACCTTTGACTTTTTGGCACAAATGAAAACTTTTTGAAGTTCATATTGAAAAAAATTCAGTTTTTATGTCAAGACATTTCTGTTCCAAGATACCCGATGTCTTTTGTTTTTCTTCATATCAAGCTAAACAAAAATTATTTACATTTCTACCCTTACCATCTAGTTCTTATGATTCACCCTACTTAAAATTGCCGTCTCAACAGAACCTCAAAATTAAACATCAACACAAAAAAAAAAAATACTATAGCGCACTTGAGAAACTAACAGGAAAACGCCGCAACCATTTTGCAACTCATTAAAAATTAAAAAACGCAGCATAAAATAAATAAAAAACGTCACATATAGGGGCTGTGCCACAAATCTCGAGAGGGACTTTTTTTAAGGTGGTTAGACATTCTAAGTAGAAAAGTTTTTATATTTTACAATAACTTTGAAAAAATTGGTCTCACATGTCCTATCCTAAACAATTCGATGCTTTAAGTTTTTCGACAAGAACGATAACTATATATCGCTAGTAAAAAAAAATAATTGTTCAAAAAAGTTTTCTTTTTTGTGAAAAATTCATGATTTTTGTCCTCTGTTTTATTAATTAAAAAATGTTTAGTCTAAAAAAACTATTGGATAACTAAGGTATTATGGTTTTTTAAAACTTGCTAAAACTAAAAATATGTTGAATAATTTGATACTTTTCCCAAAAAATCTAATATGTCAAAAAATAAAATTTATAAATAAATGTTGTGTATCAATTCAATATCGAAAAATTATTACCATTTTAATGATTTTTGTTGTTATATTATCCATGTATATTATGGTGGCCGCCGCTGATATGGAGGATTTTTAAACCGTCGATATCAATAACGCCACCCCCTAAAAAGTTTCCTTTTTACTTGCATATAGCGCCTGTAAAATTTGGTAATCCGAATGTATTTAATGGTCCCTAAAATAGGTCATAATTTTCACTTTTTCCGTTTTTGACTGTATTGTTCTACATAAACTTTAAAAACTTATTTCCAAACCAACAAATTATGGTTCAAAAAGTCTCATATCTATCAAAACATAATTTTAAAAAAATATAGAGTCGGCCTGAATATATTTGGTAAGCTCTAAAATTGATTAAATTGTCTAATTACACCAGTTTACAAATAAAAAAAAATTTGGTATCCTTAACATGTTTTAGTCGTTTCTGTAGTAAAATGACATGCCAAAACCGAAAATGCAGTCAACATTTTTTTTCATGAAACGGGCTTCAACATTTTTGAAAAATAAAACATTTTTCAAAATTAGAAAAAAGTGCCTCTACTTAACAGCAAATATCTCTGGTTATACTAAACTGATATCGATAATTTTTTTAGAGACTATAGATAATTGAGTAACCCATCGATTATATTTTGTTTTTCATTTTTTTTACCCATTTTAATAGATTTTTGGAGCTTTCACCAACATATTTGACAAATGAATGGATTTAAACATGGTTGAAAGTGCTTCAAACAATACTGTTTGTTTAAAATATATATTTGACCCTCCAGTGGTATAGCCCGATATATAGATAAAGCGAAAAAAAAAAAGGGATTTCCGGATCGACTTTCTTTTTTCATTTTGCTACTTTGGATACTGGAGTATATTTTTAGTGCTCTCAGAGATATTTTTGTTAAAGAGATGGATAGCTTCCAATTTAAAATTCTGCTGAAAGGGTTTACTGGAACTGTAACAAAATGCTGTTCGGTTCAAAAAATTTCTGACAGAACTCAGTCTTAGACACCACAAGAAACCCTCTCTACCTCGAATTGTTCATTTTTTTTTCCTAAAGGCCTGTACGCAGTTCGAAATATTTCGCACGGAATGGCAAAACTTCATACAACAAATAAAATCCCATTTGGGGGAAGTTTTGTCATTCCGTGCCTGAAAGCTATAATTTTTTATCGCTCTCAAAAAATGGATTGCTTTTTGTTAGAAATTTAGTTTTAATTCGTATCTGATACTGTAACCAAATGCTGTTCGGTTGAAAGAGATTTCTGGCACATTCTACTGATACCGAGTGCAACAACAAATATGAAAAAGGACATGCAGACTGTTCGTTCATTCGCTTGCTCGCTCTCTTCTCTGTACTGTGAACGTCATCTCGCTTGCGCTCTTTGGTTATCCCATTTGCACTTTTGCACGCTTTTAATATTTTATTTTTGCACATTTTGCTGCATTTTCAAGCATTGCTTTGCTTTGCTTTGCTTTTCGTTGTTGTTTTTGCTGTTTTTGTTGTTGTTGCTTTGAGCTTTCTCTGCTTTTTTTCTCATTTACCAAGTGCTTTGCTTTGGCCACTGCAGCAGAATTGTCCGTCCCTGACTCTTCTGTTCTGCATTTGCAGTTAGCATACTCTGCTTTGTTGTTGTACATAGTCAGCCCATTTGTGTATGTGTGTACGTGTGTTTGTACATACACAGTGAATCAAAAAAGTCTCAGCACAGCTTTATTTTTTGTAGTTTAAATCCCTAATGGGATATCTCAAATGGTAATTTCTTTTTATGTTGTTTTGACATTCCGTGCGAAATTTTTTTGCATTCTGCGTAGACCCCTTAAATTAAAGAACTTTTTTCCGTGTAGCTCAAAAAATTAATTTAGATACTTGGTACTTTTATTGTTTTGCTTGATTAAATGGGGAGTTCAACTTATAGACTTTTTTTAAAACCAAGTCCCGAAAAATAATCAAATATGTAGTCTTGGTTTAAAAAATGTACTGTATCAAAGATCCACGCAGTATGGAAATGTTATATGGCAAAAAATAAAAATAAAATTCAGCATTCTTTAATGCATAGACAATGCATGGACTTAGCTGGCTGCGCCTTAATTTACTTAAATGTTTTTATTTCAACTTAATATAGTTCTCGAGGACACTGATCGGAAATACGATTATTTTCAATCTCTTTTAGTTATGAAACTTTTGCCGTTAAAGGCCCATACGCAGTTCGAAAATTTTCCCAAATGGGATTTTTGTTTTTATATGAATTTTACACATTCCGTGCGAAATTTTTCGAACTGCGTATGGACCTTACAGAATAAAAAAAAAAAATTTTTTTAAATGGCATTATTAAAACTTTTTTTAAAATTTTACTGATTTAATAATAAATAATATTAATAATTTCGAAAACTACTCATATACGTAGAACTTTAGCTGATATGTACATATGTACTAATGAATCAGGCCAAAAGAACGCATTATAACCAATGTGCATTAGAAGCAACAATTTTCATAAATAAAGTCGATATTTTTGAGTAGAAGGGTATTATATTTCGATGGAAGTTTATCCCAAAAAGACGGTCCCGAAAGTTTCTCTCGAAAATACAAGACTCATTTTATTTTTCTCAGAAAAGTTGTCTGTATCAAGACTTATTTGATGCACTGTATATAAATATGTATGTATGTATATTTATACAGTGCACTTGGGCATGTTTGCACGGCCTTTGTGCTCTGTCATTCATTGAATTTTACTATGTACACCGGGCAGCTTTTTCACAGTTGTCGTTTTTGTTTTTTGCTTTATGTTGGTTTAGTGCTTTTTGCTTTTTGAATGTCCAGTTTGTTGTTTGAAAATTGACTCGCCATTTTTTGTTTTTATATATAGTTCTTTTTTTTTTTGCCTTCGTTTATTTATTTAACTAAATGCAGATTGCACTTTTTTGCATTATGTACTCGTTATTGTGTATGTCATTTTGCCATATGATGTTGTATATAATAATCAGGATGATGTGGATGATGATGATGATGATGAGTGACAAGTGCGTTTATTTAAGCAGCACTTATGTATGCGCTTGGTTCAAGGTAAATATGTAAATGACTAGCTGCTGCACTACTATGTACACATTTACATGCATTTGACCATGTACTTAGACTTGACAATGTCAAAGCTAGTTAGCAAGACGGTTGGCCTTTTATGTACTATGCAAAGGTTGAAATATTTGTAGGCACTGTTTTCTGTGAACTTTTAAATTTTTATTAAAGTAGCACGACTATGAGATAGTTTTATATTGGATTTGAATTTTTACTGATGCACACATATTTTTGGTTCCCACCTTAATTTGAGGAATGACGTAATATTTAGAAATAAGTATTTTTACTATGAAATGTCGCTGAATCTGAATAATAATATTTCCCTGACTTGGTGGAGCATGGGGATCTCTATCAATAACTGTTCGAAGAGAACAGGCACCCTTTACTTTATAGCCGAATCCGAACGGCGGTGTCTTGAATTAACTTGATGGCCACATCTGAATTTGGGGTCCAAAACTCACTCAGGGGGTTCTTAATACAATTTCATAAAAATTTTAATGAGCCTACTTCATCTGTTAGAGTAAGCTTCAAACAAAGAATAAACTGGTAACAGAACTTTAAGGGTTTTATTTTACAAATCTCCTAGTCAGGGCACTTGGACTGTCATCTGGAGACCACGTCTCGAATTCCAGTCGAGGCAAATTTGTTTTTTTTTATTTATTTATATGTGTGGGTGTAAAGTGTACAGCGACCCAGGTGGCTCAGAGCTCTCCCAAAAGTTCTATGGCCTGCATGTATTCCAGTTTCTTGTTTGGACTTAGGGTAACAACGATCTCCGGTGGGAGAACGTACATGCCCAGGAGCTTGTTTCTTTTACTGGCGAGTGCCATACATTCACATAGTAAATGCATTGAAGTTTCTTCCTCCGCTATGCCAATATTTTTAAGGTGACTGCGGAGCCTACAGTGTCCCGTCAGGAGGCCAGTCATAATCCGTACGGTATTTTTCCCGTAGGTTATCATACGTTTGAACCTTTTATGGTTGTATTTAGAGAGGAGGGTTTTTGATGGCTTAAGTCCTAGTGCCGTTTGTTTTCCTCCTCCGTTTTCAGTAAGTCCCGTACCGCATGGTTATCAATCCGACAGTGTTGTTCAGGTCCGATTAGCTTTGTTGTTGCACCGGTCCTTGCCAGTTTATCTGACAGCTCGTTTCCAGGAATATTTTTATGTCCTGGAAACCACCTAATAATGAGCTTATTTCTGACACCTAATTTGTCCAGTGAAGTTCTCACTTCTTTGACCAGCCTTGATGTGATCTTGGGTTTGCTCAATGCCTTTATCGCTGCTTGACTGTCAGACAGGATGGAGATATCCTAGTCGTGATAGTTCCTTTGCAGATTGAATTCTGCACATCTTCCAATAGCACCGATTTCAGCTTGGAAAATGCTGGTGTGTCTGCCTAGTGGTTCGTTAATACTTTCATTGAGTGAACTGCTCTAAGAGATGTCCAGGTCTCTTTCGTTATGCTCAGCCAGCATTTCATCGCTTTTTGTTTTTGCTTGTATTTATTTTATTTTAGAGATCCCTAGTCAGGGCACTTGGACTGTAGGGGCAGTGAAAGGTCTCTTTTTTAACCTTGTCGTGGGATAAGCTTTGATAAAACCATCGTTAATCTTTTCTTGAGACGTAGATGATTTTCATTGTTGCATGTTACTTTTAAGTTCAACGCTGATAGACCTCAGGTCGTGAGAAAGTTGGGGTTTCCCCAGTAGCCGTATGAAATGTTAGCTTGTCTCGTCTCAAAGGCAATGTTTCATCAAAAATTTGTTACTGCAAGAGTTTTTTTTTGCATATTATCCTGTATGTACTAGCCCAGAGTTACTAAAACACTCAACCTATACCTATATAAGCAGCTCACACACAGATACAGACAGGTTTGGCTAATTTGTGGGTGTTATGAAGAATTAACCTCTTAATGAACTAATTTACTAAAGATTAAGACAGCAAACAATGGGCGGTACTGCTAATTGTATGCAGACAAATGTATATTAAAAAAAAAAAAAAACAGAGTCCATAGAGGAAGTAGATGAAATAGCAACACACAGACACGCAAGCTAAACTGCATATACATAGCTATATATATATAAAAGTGTGTTTGCGTGAAGGTAGCTAGGATCTGAGATATGGTCCTAGTAAATTGCAAGGCGGTTAATCTATTTAAACGCGCCAAATACGCTGGGTACAATGGCAAAATCGTAGCAAGCTGCTGCCAGGACTTCAGCATGGTCGAGTGCACAGATTTAAGGATAGAACGGATCAAAGGCCATATAGACAAGAAATCCGTCTACACTGCGACAACAAAAGCCTAAATTCGTCTAATTGCGCGCGTATGAATTGCCAAAGGAAGAAGAAATGCTGTTGAACCTAAAAAGGACCTGCCGCGCAAGCGCAAAAGCCGATTGTAAGTGTTCCTGCCTATAGATGTACAGTAGAACATCCCTTAATCTGTGTCGGTAATCGTTAAATGCCTACAAAAGAGCGGACGAAATCTTTTTGAACTTTTACAAGCGAAAAGAAGGTTAGCAAAATATTATTATAAACCTACAAGAGCGGTCCGAGCGTCCAATGTCCAACGATGCGTAACCCACATAAACAAAATTATGTGCTGTTTACTCTTGAATGAACTCAAAACATTTCAATATGACAATTGTAATGGATCAAAGATTTTCATTCACATGGGTATAGGGTATATAGCAGTGCCGAGCGACTGACCCTGGCCATCAACGTTGTCAGCGTCTTGTGTTGCTAATGTAGCGATTTAGAGGATTACATCAATTGTAAAATTGGTCAAATACCACAATTGTTTCATTTGCAAATCGGATGTAAGTTGCTCGGACACGAGCATAGTAGTACATAGTACTATGTACACCCACACAGCAACACACTATATAGTTTATATGCACATATGTATAGGCATATCCCAGGCAGCTGTTGAGTTTCCCTCGAGTATGGATCGCTTTGTCTCATTGTAGTCCTGCCAATAGCCGCTGTGCTCATTCCTTTTGTATACCTCTAGGTCAGCTCTCATGGTTACATAGACACATACACGAGGCCTGCATATTTCATTTGTACATAGTGTATTTGTATGCTCTTATACAATGCCTTGTAATCGTCCTGGCTTACCACAGATTATGCAAGTAACTAGATTTTCAAGCGTAAGAACTTTTAATCATAGTTCATCGTTGAGCTGCATTGTTGTGCTACGGTTTTGATTTAGTTTTTCCACGGAAAAACAGACTAGTGCATCTCGAAGGTGTGAATCTTCAATTTTGAGGTTAATTTTGGGTGGTAAACCATGTGTCGTGTGCAGCCTGGGTAGGTGCGAGCTGTGAACTATTTTATTGGTTTAGTAGAGCAGTCAAAGGCGGAGATCTGGTCTGAGCTGGGATTGTATAATTTAAAGGTGCAAAGAAGTGTGTCAATAGCATTAATGCTGCACAGAGCTCAGGAGGTGTGATGCTATACTAGGGTTTTAAAATGAGGCTTATAAAATAAGCTTTGCTGAATAATCCAGCAAAAGAAATATATTTATAAATTAGAGAGTAATCCTCTAAGGACAGAATGATTGATATATTTTTTTTGCAAATTACATAAAAGCCAACCGTTTAAAATTATTTTTCATATCCTAGCGAGTATGTAGATTTAAAAAAAATAATATATTTTTAAGGCGCTTCTTGAAAATTAACAGTTTTACCAAAGAATATATGTAGATCTACATATTTGATATACTTTGGCTTTACCAACCCAAATATAGACAAAATAATTTCCATTAATAGCTTTGTCTCCATATACCAACATACCTTAAACTTTTTCAACCTGCAAAAAAAAATTGATTATAATAGCAAAAAGTGACCAGGGACACAAGATGTCTAGTTTCTGAAGATTTTTTTGCTCTGTGTTTTAAGATAAGGAGAACATTAAGATTGTGCAAATTAATGTTTCCATATACCGATAATTCTGGTTCCTATGCTTAACGTTTTTAAACTGCAAAAAATTAGGAAAAAAGAAATGGATCACAATATCATAAAGCGTCCAGAGACACGATATGTTTAGTTTCTGAAGTTTTTTATGTCCTGTATTTTAAGATAATGGGGATATTAAGTTTGTGCAAATGAATGAAATGGGATATTACCCCGTACCAGGAGTTTTGTGAAGGGCCCGTAGATTTAAAAAAAAAAACAATAAACATTTAAATTTTCGGGAGAAAGAAGTGCACCCCTACTTTTCTCTTGACCGCCCTGACCTAAGACACTCGCAATATAGCTTATTCTAGACCAAAATGAGTATCACCCACGTGGCAAAGCATACATAATGGTAGCGAGTCGGAAAGAGTATTGAGTAAAAGCTTAATGTCATCTGGAGACCCCAGCTCGAATCCCAATCGTGGAGAATTTTTTTTTTTTTGCTTACTTATTTTAAGTGTTTTTTTATGGAGTATAAAGTTGCCTTAGAATGCAACGGTACAGGTCCTCAAGGCCTTCGAAATATTTTTTTTTTAGCTTTTTTAAGAAACATATAAAATTCAAACTTTTTAGGGTAAAATCTTAGTAACGAGTAAATTTCCAAAAATAAATCTTAATATGCATATTAACGCACCCAAAAAAAGGATAAGTTATCAAAATCAATATGTTGAAGTTTTTTTATTTTATTTTTGCTATATGCTATACAACAAATTTATAGTTGAGCATATATGCTTTAATACAGGGTGGGCCATCTGTTGGTTTGGTTGTTAAACACTTATAATGCGGTACATATCCGTCCAAAGTGGATACTCTTTGACTTATGTCAAGTTCAAAAAAACTCAATTTTAGTCATGGATCGTTTACAACCGAACAACGAGTTAAAGTGGTAAAGTGGTAATTTCCACCTCTCTAGGTATGTCAACAAGCCAAAATTCCACATATGGGGAGCTGGAAATCCAAGGGAGTATCACGAGAATCCACTTCATCCACAAAAAAACACTGAGGATTGTGGGCAGGCGGCATCATTGGGCCGTACTTCTTTGAAAATGAGGCTGGCCAGGCGGTTACCGTCAACTCCGTTCGCTAGAAAGCCATGATAACCAACTTTTTATGGCCCAAAATTTATGGTATGGACGCGAACGAGCTTTGATTCCAGCAAGATGGGGCAGCATGCCGTACATCTCATGACACAATCGCATTATTGCGTGGCAAGTTCGGCGAGAGGCTTATTTCGCGTAACACCGATCACAAAATTGGCTGGCTAGATCGTACGATTTGACCCCGTCGGACTATTTTCTTTGGAGTTTTTTGAAATGCAAAGTGTATTCCAATAAACCAGCAACAATTCGCGAACTTCAGAACGACATTCAGGCGTAAATTGGACCCGTCTTACTGGGAAAAGTCATCGAAAATTACGATGTTCGCATATAGTTCTATAAAGCCAATCGGGGCGTTCATTTGGGCGATATTATTTTTCATACATAAATGTGTAGTTTCAAACTTGCATTTGGTATATACGTTTGCACAATTTTGTGGAAAAATATGCGAATAAAATACAATAAACAAACAAACCAACAGATGACCCACCCTATATATTTGGTTTTTTGAGACCTATATTATTTTATAATCGTATTCAAATAACTTTCAAAATGGAATAAAAACTGAACCATTTATTTATAAAATGGCATCCAATGTTCTCTTATGTGAACTTGTTTTAAAAAATAAAAGAAATTCCCTCTTAATGTTGTTCACAATTTTTTTCACGCAATCAGATTTTTGGAATAAGAATAAAAATAACAGTTTTTAATAAGCATCAAAGAAACTTAAAAAACAAAAATGCGAAATTGGCAAAACTAGTTTCACATTCATCTATGTTGTACGTTTAGCACCAATCGGGCTTATTCTGTGTTTTAAAAAATTTGACTTCTTTATGACGCATCTCAATTAGGTTCTATTTGTTCTTTGCCTTATTGTTTCGAACTGCATTTGATCTATATCTTATAACAAATTTTGAACGTCAAAAAAACATCCCTAGTATGATATCTCCAGTTAATCAGGCTGAATTGGTGATCAATTATTTGAAAACTGCGATTTTTGATCATTTGCACTTAAAAATAAAAAACATCATGTTCGACATCTTTTTGCTGCCAATATCGAAGCTGGTAAAGTCCCAAATGAAAAACTCTTTCAAATCAATTAAGCTGTTTTTCAACACAGCCTCAATATTGCCATAAATCTGTGCACTTATTTAGCTTCAAATTACCAGTTTACTCCAAAAGCGACAAATCCACTTAACACGCACCGCGGAGCACAATTAAGTACTTCAAATTTATAGGAAAATACATCTTCACGCTTAATTTCCTTCCAATAAATATATAAATATTTTGCCAGCACAGCAGTCAATGTCAAAGATTTAATTTGGTCGGTAAGCCACAATTTCCGGCAACACCTACCATAAAATCGAAACAGCAGTCAGCCAACAACCCCCCAACTCCCCCGAAATCCTGGCCAGCAGCATACATCAAATCAAGAATGCTGTCAAAAATATATGACAAAAACGAAGATTGGGCGTTAACATAAATGCCAGCATACGCATCGAAAGCCAATTAGCAAAAAAAAAAAATAAAACATGCGGCATGTGTGTGAATTCTTGGGTGTCAGGACAATATAGAAATATCGTACTATACATATGCATGTACTCTATGGGTACTTCAAAGCTGTGACAGACAAAGAAGCAACCACAAGCAGATCCACCCCAAATGGTTTGATATGGCAGCTAGCTCGGTTAAGGGTATTCAGGGTAGTGCAGGCCCTGACGCCGGCTGAGGAAGCTAAACAAGTGCCAAAAGCTGATTTCACTGTAATTACAATTCACACTCGCAGTCGAGGCACAGCCTCAGCAGCGTAGTGAAAAATCTGGTAAATGTGTTCTTTTTGTTTGGCAGCACTTAAGCAACAACCCACTCTACTCCAAGAACAACAAATTGTGTTGTTGTTGTCGTGTTGTATGATGAGTACAAAACCCACAAACAGACACACCTACTAGCTTTAAGCCTGGAACTCTTTTGTGGACGTTTTTTAAAAAGTTAAAGGGTATATTAAGTTGTTCCCAAGGAATGCTACAGTGAGAAGGAAGTAGAGATGGTAAGGGGAAAGAAAATTCCACCCTGTACCGCCTGTACCGAAAAATGTTGTGAGTATTCCGATTTATCCTGATCTTGCTCGATTTTTTTTCGCCAATACGTTACTTTTTTGGGTCTAAAGGCCCACACACAGTTCGAAAATTTCCGTACGAAATTTTTCGAGCTGCGTATGGGCCTTATTTTGGAATACGAGTGTAATTATTGCAACAAGGGCAATACCGGGTACGGAGAAGAAGACCGCATCATATTTTGTTAGAGAGGTACATGTTTATATAATAACAATCTAATAATAATAATAATAAAGAATCTTGAAGCAACGGTGCGAAACGGTCAGTTGAACCCAGGGCCGTAGAGAGAAAATCCGGGCCCGGGGGCGAAAATGTACCGGCCCCTCCATTACAGCTTTTGCTTGAATCACGATAGTACGACAGTATTGAGAAAACTCCGGGCCCGGGGGGTTCCCCCCCCCCATTCCACCCCCCTCTCGACGGGCCTGGTTGAACCATACAGCTTGAAATGTTTTCCAGCATCGGGGTTAGTGTTGGGTAGCAACCATTTTGATGTGAAACTAAGAACAATTTTACAAAGTGGAAACCTTTTGTCTCAAAGCGGGGTATCAAAGCTGTGATACAGATACTCCAAATTTTTAAAGATTTCAGGTAAATTTCAATTTATTCTGTATCAACAAAATTCCTTATATATATATTTATTCCTAGACTACTGTAGAGCTTAATGATGAGTTTACAAGAAGTCACCCTTAGATGGAGCATAGGGCCTTAGCATTGATTAAAGATTTAATAGCTTTCTATACTACAAAATGTATTCCAAAGCTGTAAAAATTTCTAAAACTTTAAACTTTGTAACTTCGGAATCATAAAAAAGTCAGTTTAATCTCTCAGATGCAGGGCCGCAGAGAGAAAATCTGGGCCCGGGGGAAAATGTACCGATAGCTTGAATCACTACAGTACGACAGTAATTACACCGGGCCCCTGACAAAATAGGATTTTCGTTCTGATCCCATATCTAGGCATTTCCGATACGGTTAAGTATATAGGGCCAGTTCCTGTGGCGGATCCAGGGGGGGTTTTCGGATCCGGACCCCCCAAAGTTGGAAAAATGCAAATCCGCACCTGACCAGTTCGATAAAGACTCGAGACTGAGGTCCCGCAAAATTTTCGATCTAGTGTCAGTATCTACATATAATATACAGTTTCTCCTGGTATATAGGCAGATCAATCGTGACCCCTCCCGTCAATGAAAATTAAATACTTTTTCGACTTTTGTAACTTCGGGATCATAAAAAAATACCGTCCATCACACAGATGTATTAAAATTAGATAAAGATACATTGAAATCCTTTACCCTCCCGCTCATTACGTTGTTTTCTGCGGAACCTGTGTGATTTTCGTTCTGAGCCCATTCCGTGTATAGGGACAAGTCGATAAAGACTCGAGAGTCCCTCACAATATTAGATATAGAGTCAGTACATATATTATACAGATTCTTCTGGTAGACAGGCAGATCGCATCCCTACGTATTACAAAAAATCCAATTTTAAAACTACGTGGGGTCAGATATGGTTTTGTGGGCTGCTCGGTACAGACCGAAATCAGCAGGAATCCATCCGTTACATTGAGTAGGGAATGTGGAGCGAACGATTTTATTCTGTTACATAGATCTATGCTCCATCTGTTTTAGCCTCTCATGGTGTCAAGTTTGCCAAAAAGGTATTAGGTCCACTTGGAAAGCGATTTCTATGAAGTATACTGAAGTCACAAAGTAAGTGTTGGATGGAGTCTTAAGAGAGCCCTATCACCGCAGCTACGGACGGTCATGGTGGCGTACGTGCAATATGCACAATAAAGTGCTTTATTACGAATCGTATTGGAATCCTAGTCCTGTTTTAGTGGACGTGTAAATCTTTTTCTAGACTTGTGGCTCGACATGAAAGCCGCTTAGATGTGATAACCAAACGAAATATCTGCCATTTTAAAGCTAATGTGTTCCTACTTGAAGCAGTCAAATTTTTTTTGTGCTCCTAAAAATTTGCAACGATTAATAATATCGCTGATATCGGGTTAGTATTCCGATTTCATCTTATCATCATCATCATTCATTCAGCATTATAACCCTATGTGGGTCAAAGCTTCCTTCACGATGTCCCTCCATATCACTCGATCCATTGCTTGGACTGCTACCCTCTTACTCGCGTTCCATATTGTCGCCCTTTCAGGATTAACTTTAGTGTGGAGCTATCTTCCATGCGCAGTACATGCCCGATCCAGCGTACGATTGTTTCCTAGCGTATCAATTCTTCGAGCCTCGAGTTATAGCGCATTCTATAGATGTTTCATCTTATAAACATACATAAAAGTTATCATCCAAGTTTATTTCGTAAGTTGACTATTTGTTGAAACCCGTCGTATCTGAGTACTTTCTAAAAACTATCCTTAAAAAAGCTCATACAACTAAGCAACGGGTATACCGAAGTCGGTGACGCCCGATTGAAACATAATAAATTTCATTCCTTAACTGGGTGTGGTACGCGTGTCAGGCCTACCACTAAGTAAACAAAGCCCAAGCGGACGGGTGGGTGGTTTGGTTTGGTCTGGCCTGATCAGCTCCTTTCCGATAGCAGTAGTGTGTGGAGTGGGGGGGGGGGGTTACAGCAATAGAAATGTCACAAACAAACCGATTAAACAAGTACTTTTCAAACAAACACCCACAAGCCGTTGAGCTACCCAGCCATAAGCAAAGTTCAGGCAAAGAAATCTACTACACTTAGGGGTGTTAGGTTGGGGTGTTGGTATTGGCAGCCCAAAAAAAAAAGCAACCCTTTTTAGGCTTACATCAATAGATTTGGTACATTTTCTCCATCAGCAGAAATTATAGTAATTTGGCAAAAGTTTTCAACCCCAAGCAAATTTAAATTCAAACAAATCTGACCGAGCATTTCCATAAGTTTTCGGTCAGATTTCTCGGGCGCGTGACTACTTTATCTTCTTGCTGTTTTTTAGTCGGATTTCGTTGTTGTAAATATGTTAATGCCTCTTAAGCCTATTAGTGTCAATTAAAAAATTATTCAATTTATGTGTTGTTTGGTTTTTGGTGTGAAACCAAAAAAAGGTTTTAACTGGTCTATTGGGTTGTGCCAATTTTTAGAGGTTTCAAAGAACTGTCAAATGCAGTGTAAAGCAGTGATGCGATTAGTCGGTCAACTGCGTCGAAAAAGTTTAAGGTCATGCTGTGGGTGGTGTGAGTTGTGGGAAAGTGTCTAGTAGAGGACAGGAGTTGTGTATACTGATTTGGAAGTGCCAACTTGTTTAAAAGTAAGGGGTAATCAATCTTGAGGTTTTTTTTTAAATAAAAAAAAAATAAAAAAATTTGAAATGAATCGGAAAATCTATATTATCAATAGAAAGAACCGTTCTTGCCATTCGCTTTTTAAAAATAATCCCTTTCAAATGTTGGCCGCAACTGCGCCGTAGCTCGTCCAAGCGGAGGTTCCAATTTTCGATGAAGCGTTCGAGCATAATCGGCGGTATCTCGCGAATATAGCGAATAATAGCTGGATTATCCACAAACACTTTAGACTTCACGTAGCCCCAAAATAATTAGTTATCATGGTATCGCACGATAACGGTCGCCATTGACGGTTACGGTCTGACCAGCGTCATTTTTGCTGAAAGATGGACCGATGATTCCACCGGCCCATAAACTACGCGCTGGACGAGGACTATTCGGTCGAGTGTCATCCAATAATGAATATTGGGTCTTAAATTTGTTAATGGTATGGCGAGTAGTGGTCTTAGTAGGTCGATTATGGCGACCATAAAATGGCCTAAGCGCGCGAAAAACATTCCTTACAGAACCCGAATTTTCGTAATATAATTGTACGATTTGTAAAAGTTGGTCGGGTGTAAGTTTTTCCATGATGAAATGGCAATGAAAACTGAATAAAAAACACATGGCAACTTGACAGTACTCATGCGTGGTTTATCAAAAAAACCTTATTGAAAAAAAAACACTCAAGATTGATGACCCTTTAGTATGTGCTTCATTTGCATTACCTGTACAGATTTCTTGTCCTGTCTGTGAGTACGAGTACATATATGCATGTTTAGTAGGGGGAGTCCCGGAATATTCAAGGAAGACCGTTTAGTAACAACACTACAGTGCTTTATAGAAACTTAGATATTTCTTAGGAACTCTGTCCCAAAAGTACCTCCGTGGATTCGCACTGATCTAAGAGAATTGAGAATTTAGTCTTCTTTCCTCTAAGCCGTATTTCTGTACAAGCAGCATCCCGGATTCGGATTCAGCAACTCAAAATCCAAATGGGTTGCCCTGTCACATATAAAGTTCCCACCTCTTATTTTTTTTTGTGTGGGCCTGATTAAATTAACTTTATGTATGTCCCAAGAATTGGAAATATATACCATTCCAAAGCACATTTGTCTCAAATCTCTTACACACTACTAGTTCCACACATTTCCCAAGACAAGCCACAATCTCTTAACCTTTTCATCTACCTATTTCCCACAGCCAGACCACTGTTTACCCTTTCATAATTGTACCAAAATATTTTAAGCAAATATTTTATAAGCTATCCATACATTTAAGCACAATTAAGCAACTAAGCATGCCAAATTATACGCCTAATCCTTTCAAATGCTACAGGGCCGCTCTGTCCGAGAACCTACAAATCGATTGTTGGTGCAACAAAACCAAAACGTGGGATACAAAAGACCTGCCTGGAGTTATACGCATATCCTGTAGGTAGCTGACTGTCGGCAGGCTTCAAAGTTGAAAAAAAAATTCCATCTCAAAAACCATTGTCGAGGAGCTCTTCAATAGAGATCTAGACATAAATGTACTTTGTGTGCGTGTGTTTTTCCACAAGTGTAGTGAAAATGTATTGACAGTATTTTGACATGTTTCAACTATATTTTTCGGTTATTAGAACAGACAGAGATTTAGGTACTATTTGCTCAGGGCATTGTTTCGCACTGCTGGTGATTATTGTTAGCGTTTTGGTCAGACTTTTAATAGACCAAAATTAGTAATTATGCGGTGCTGAAATTGGTGAAAATCCTTTGAGCGGATCGTTGAGCAAAGAAACTAAACTATTTTCAGCTGCTTCTGGAACAGACAGGCTGCATGCCGTTTGGAGAGTGCCATTGTGCAATGTACTGCAATTTGTATTTTGTCTTTGAGATCTATTTGTCTATGTTTGAACTGATAAACTTCCTAATTGTGGCTAATTATGTGGTTGACCAAGGTAGAGGCAACTGCAGCTGCGGTTTTTACGCAAATAGATTATGAGTTATGCAAATAGTTAAGTACTGTGGCTATAGAAGATGGGGGATCAGAGAGGATACCGACAAACTGTAGTAAAAAGTGATTAATATTTTTTTGGATTTTTAGCGCAAAAGCTTTAACTACTCATAAGTTTTGGAAAAATGTTCAGAAATCAAAATTCGTTGTACTTCAATTAAGTTTTCTGAAACTGAATGTTGAGAAGCGGCTTAGGTTGTAAAAGCTAGCTCAGGGGGGCAACCCTTATACTGCGAGTTCACTTTAGATCCGAAATCAAAGTATATTAAATAAAGCAAAAACAGAAACTAATTGCCTACGAAAAATTATTTTATTATTATTCGGCGTTTGACAACCCTGATGCACGCCCCTGTCTTGGGCGCGTCTTCTCCAGTTGGTAACACCAAGGCGTGACAGGGCTTCAGTCACTTGGTCCTCCCAACGTGTCCGGAGTCTTCCACTTCTTCATTGTCCGCTTACTACCGCCTCAAACACTTTACGAGCTGTAGTTTGTTCTTCCATCCGTACGATACATCCACAACATATTGCGCAGCTCTCAGATGTCGTATCACGATGTATGGGTACTTATTTTTATATATATAAGATTTTTCTTTCAACTACAATTTATTTCATAAAAATATCTCAATTGGTTTAGAAAATATGATTTTTGCAACGCTTTTTCGGCTTCCATCGATGTCGCTGAGTGTTCAATCGAACACCCCAAAAAGCAGCTGCCTCTGAAGCATCAGAAGAATGAGCGTCTTGTAAACTGTTGTCTTCGTTTGTCGAGAGAGGGCTCTACTGTTGATTTGCCTATTGAGCCCATAGTAGCACCTGTTCGCAAGTGTTATTCTCCGCTTAATTTCCAGGCTGACATTATTGCTGCTGGACAGAGCAGTGCCAAGGTAGATGAATTCCTTGACTGACTCAAAGCTATAGTTATCTGCGGTCAGCTGAGAATCAAGACGCCGTGATTCTCTGCTGGAGCACAACATAAACTTTGTCTTGTCCATATTTACTGCCATATTTAGCTGATTCCTTTTCGATAGCTCCAAAAGGGACCAATGATGTCGATAATGTCGAAAAATGAAGATGCTTGTAATTACCAAAAAATAACTAACTATATACCGGAATTGACTATAGTGACGTCATAAGCTCAACATTAAGAGAGCCATTAATATCGAGGAGAACGTTTATAAATATAAGGGCGCACGAGTATGCTAGGAACGGATCAGGACTACGAGTTACACTTGCAGCTACAGATATAAATTGACACCTTCAAGATGTCATATCTGAGATTAGAGAGATGATCAGAACGAAAATGGGATATAATGTTGGGTTGTTTTATCTCCCAAACACTTTGATCAAGATATAATTCAAAGCAAACATCTGAAACCCTGCAATTTCATAAGAACAGGACCAAGATGTTAAAAAGAATTATATGGCTAAGAGGTTGCATGCTCCCCATCACGACTTCGGAGGTAGGGAGTAGAAAGAAAGTATTTTCTAAAAAACCCTTCTTCAAAGATCTGGCTTGTCAGGCCAATCTGCCCATAGCGGATTGTCTACTTTCATTGTATGCTCAACATACTTCAGCAAAGAGAGTTTAAGGAGATTAGGAGCGTACATCAGCTTTCCCACCCAATTTATCTGTAAATAGGGTTCATCTCGAAGGAAATAGTCCGAATAAGGTTTAAAAAAAAGCTGTTTGAACTTTATAAAAGAGTTAAGGTTAGTTACTTTTTGACAAAAAATTTGCTCATTACTCCTCACTTAGAATGTTGCAAAGAATATTCAGTAGGAATGAGGTTAAGGGATACGCTGTATGTATAAAATAAAGTTGAGGCAGATTAAGCCTGCTAAAATTTTCCACTTTCACAAACCTTGGATTGAAGATATCATGCACAAGCCGTACCAACTTATATTGCCAGGGTACCACGCCCCCTCCCACAAATAGACTTAGAACAGTGTCCCAAACAATCCCTGAAAGTTTCATCAACTAAGTATTTTTTTCCAGCTGAAACTCTTCGTTTACTGTACTAAATACCTTTAAATCAGGATTTAGAAGCATTAGAAGCATTTCTTCTGCAGGTCAAAAAAAAAAAATAAAATAAAATGGGCCTACTAAAAAACGTTTTAATATTTTTAAATGAGCTACCAATAAAACCAGAAAATTAATTACAAGCAAAAAATTAACGCTTTTGTAAGAGCATCCCTGAAAGGACTCTAACCCAAGTCTTTAAAAAGAATCTATCAGAAGAATCCAGAGCTCCCGTAAACATAACAACCATAGCCCTAAGAATACTCATTTTTTCCGAAGAATTCACTAACTAATCCTTTTTTCAAATCTTTGTTTTGTTGCGTGTGTCCGAGTTAGTTAGGTATACAAATTTTCCAGTGACATAACCTTCTTCTAGCCACTAAGGACTACCTAGTCTATGTGTGACTCCCCCCAGGGGTCAACCGGTACAACCTAACCTTCTTCTACTTAGTCGCATTTTTGCTTTCGAACTATAAAAATCTTTTACTACTCCCACGGTACTTAAATTTTTTAAACTCATCATCTCTAGATGAAAATTTAAAATGAATTAATTACCATTAATTTTATTTCACCGAAAACCAAATCGAATTTATACCCACCAATAAGGCTTCACGTTTAAGCTGTTAACCGATTTTAATCTCGTAGTAGACACGTTACGCCTCTAATTGCCTAAACGGAATAGCAAATCCCGTAGTGGCATAGTTCGAAAAGTACAGGTTACAATAAAACGCATTGTTTAATCGACAAATCCGGAACAGACATGTTTTTACATACCTTCAAGATCTAAAGACGAGCGTACAATATTTACTCTAAAGTTTTAAAACTATTTTCAACTAAACCATTTAACAATAACTTGCATTTGCAAGATCAAATCGTATTTACTTTTTGATATCCTAAGTACCTCATCAGCTAGTTCCAAGTCACCCCTTTCCCAAGAGTGCACACCAAAAAAAAAAGGCGCAACCAATATTTAACTATCATGTCAAACAAATTTTTCTCCCACGTTTCAAAAATAACAACAAACAGACCACTTCAAAGCTGATTAGCATAAGGATATGAAATGTTCGTTGGAAAACTGCGTCGTGTGCCGCTGCTTCCTGTCATAAAAAGCAGTAACAACACCAATTACAATAGCAACAATATTTCCGTGTGACAGACATCTATCACAAGGGTTGCCTGGACGGTTTCTGTTCCTCTAAAGGCTCTCTGTATGTAAGGAAAAAACATTTTGTTACAATTTAACAACCTGCAAACAAGGCAAGTCAAACGCCCAATAAACGCGTGTCAACATTTATGGCCGGAGTAGGAAATTATTAACATGCTCGGTGCAGCAGCGTCGACTTCTGACAGCGGTTAAGAGCCCAACCCCCAGAAACTGCGGTTAAGCGCATTATGCAACATTATGACATCTAGTAACATGCGACACGCGACTCACAAGTCTGACCCGAAAGCGGCAAATACAATAATAATTGCAACAAATTGAACGACGCTTAGGACACGCGTCCCATTAGCTCATCTTCCGGAAGTCCAACCAGAAGCCAGCCAGAAAGCCCAGATCTGGGGCCACAGCTATTGGCTTGGTTATTTGTTTTGTTGGGTGTCGCTGCTAACACTTCAAATTAGGTTTGAGTAGCTTGTTTTTTTTTTTGCCTCCATGTCTTGGTATTTACTTTACTTCCGCCTTTTGCTGATTTATTGGCTTTTACTTATTTCCGGTTAGCTCTTAGGGTGTTGGTTGAAGTGCTAAGCTTCATGGACAGCTTGTTCAAGTAGTTATTATGGTTGAAGATACTATATAGTGTTGGTTATTACCCGCAGCGTAGCTTATTGTACGACAAGCTCTCAGTAGTCAAGATTCAGCTACTATGCGGAAAGCTTAAAAAATCGCAGACTTGTCATGCTGTCGTTGTATGTATAACTAATTCCTGTATTAATATATAAAAATTTAACTCCTTATATGTGAAATTTTATATATTAAAAACTTGCCTTGAAAACTAAATCAATCAAAATGATCACAAATAATAATTTCGGATAAACCGATATAAACGGTAGGATAAAATCTTAAAATTAAAACCCTCTCCTCTATAAGTTACATGTACTAATGCGGAATACCATGTACTTTAGCCTAGACTTTCGGATCCAAAGTTATGACTCTGTATAAATGTTTTCAGTATGTTTTCGGAGTCGATGTATCAGAATCCGAGGTCCAAATAATCCCAGCACATCAAGATTCTGAGTTGTTTCGAGAGAGCTTTTAGTGAGTTTTTGAGGTTCTGTCAGAACAAGCTTCGGACTCTACAATCGATAAGATAACGTCATAAAACCCCATAAAAAATCTTTTTCAAAATGTTTTTGGGATCGCTGAATACTTGGTCCGAAAAACCCCAGAACGACAGGGTACTGAGATAAACTCCAAAATTACCTCATGTTATGGGAACAAATAATCCTAAAATGTCAGTGTTCTGATATGGTATAACCTCTAAAAACCGCACAACTTTTGTTACGCAACAGCTCTTATGAGGTTTTTTGAGGTCTTGGTCTTGGTCTGGCTTCCGAAACTGAAAATCGATTTAATTTATAAGATAACCTCAAAACACACCATTAAAAAACTTTTCATAATTTCAGGTATTTTGGCCTCGTGTTATGGGATGATTTGTGGTTATTTGGATTCATCGATCGCATAAACATTATGATAGCATGATCTGACTTCTAGATCAAAAAGTCGGTGTTTTTTTTTTTTTGCTTTATTTTTGCATTCCAAATATTTAAACAGAGGAGTAAATTTTGTTATGTATCAAGGATTTATTTATTGATAAGGTCGCCCAATTCTTGAGTACTGTTCCTGTGTTTGGTGCCCCCAGTACAAAAAATATCAAACACGAGTTGAATCTGTGCAGAAACAGTTTCTCCTTTTTGCTCTACGTAGCTTAAATTGGAACCCCAATATCCAATTCCCTCCTTATGCCAGTAGACTTCTCCTAATTGATCTTCCTTCATTGGAAAATCGTAGGATTGCCCTTGACGTAATTTTTTTGCATAAGCCTATAACGGGTTACATTGGTTCCCCTTTTCTACTTCGGCAGCTTTTGTTTAACATTCCTCTAGGAATTTTGTACCCTTATCTCTTAAGAGATGCACTAGCAATTATGCTTTGCATGAGCCTTTTAGAGTTTTATGCTCGAATTATAATAACTTGGCGCGTTTCTTCTCAAATGAACTTTCTCCTTCCGGTTTGATGAGAGCTGTTGTGAATCACCTTAGATCCAACCACTCTGCCTGTGGGTAGGGGCACAGCTTGCCTCAAAACAATTACAAATTTCTCCAATGGGCCGGAGTTCGTCTATTTTCTTTATTGTTGGTTCAACTCGTTTTGCCACTGTGGGTAGGGGCATAGCTGGTCCTCGGGCAAATAGGGCGATATCATGGGCTAATTCATCCTATATTAATATATGGATTTCTCTTTTTTACTTGGAAAGAACTTTTCTTGTGAAAGAAACTGTCTTAGAGATCGTGCCTTTTTTCGAAAGGGGCCCGCAGGTTCAAAAATAAAAATTTTTTTTTGTCTTATATAATTATTATGAATATAAAACAAGATTTAATTGAAGGACTGATTTTACAATTAAAGTTGAGTTTTTGTGTATAATAAAAAATAATTAAAATACTTCGGAAAAAAAAGAGTGCATTAACGGCCACCATCGGGAATATATTTTTAGACGCATCTGGGTGCGCCCATTAAAAGGGGGTGGGGGTTGCGGATTATGATGGGGCAGTCGAAATAAAACCGTTGAAGAGGACGCCCTAGATTGTGTTGTACGTGAACTTGGGATACGATGTTGGAGAACCCAAGCAAGGGACAGAGATCAGTGGAGGCGAAAACTTTGCAAGCGAAGATCCGATACGGGTTGTACGGCTAATTATTATTAGTACCTAAACTCATGTGAGCCCAATAAACCAAAAATGTTTTACTTTTTCAAAACCTCACCATCTGTTCACTTCTTAAAAAGTTTTCTTGAATACTTTCACGACCCTCAATGATTCAAAATAGTTCTAATAACTTTCTTTGGGGCAAATATATTCAATATGATATTCAAATTTTTACATATTAACATTTTTCCTGCACATTTTCCAATAACTAAATTTATTAGGAGCGCAGCGCGCCGAAGTCATCTCAAAACGTCACCTTGAAACCTAATAACCCAAGCATGCTGCTCTCTCATTACAACCAGAATCAGGCACGAGCCAAATTATAATGCCAAATCGTTGACATGGTCGTCATTATCATCATCATCAAGGGCTGACAAAAGAAAAGCGCACAGACCAACAATTAATGAGCAGTTGCATGTTGTTGAGTGTAGTTTTTTTTATATAAACCAAACAATAGCCAGAAGAGAGAGAGAGAGCGAGTACCGTCCAAAGATATACACAATGCCAAGCTGACTGACAGGCCAACACAAAGGTAAAGCCACTACATATGGTACAATGTACCTAGAGCCTGCCAAGGCTGTCAAGCTAACGCCCCAACGCCAAGCATCAAGATATCCTTACAGCACAATGCGGGGTAAAAAATCATCCAAAGCATATGCATTTAATTTAAATCCAGAACAAATGAAAACATAAGATTTCGCTTTCATTGCGTCGAGCCTAGATTTGATGTAGGAGCGGAACGCTGAGCGGGGCGCGGCGGCAAGACACATTTGCACATTTTGACAATTTACGTGAATATAATTAACCGGAAGTAGCACACGCGCCAGACGTGCATGAGGATGAGAGCGTACGCCAACGCTGCCACAGTCTGCTGCGACTAACTTGAGGCTAACTCGGAGTGGTGTCCTCGGAAAAGGATCGCGTGTCAACAACCGTAGAAAAATGCGCATTACTGAAAGAAAAAGCGTTTCCGGTGACGGCCGAAAGCGAAATTAAAAATACTACAGTTTGGCATAAAACAAATCAAATGTCAGAGCCAAGCCAAGCCAAGCCAAGCCAAGGCAAAGCTAAGGTAACGCCCAAAAGACGCGAGCTAGTTGCTCAACCGGTTTAACAAGCACTCAGCGCAGTGATCATTACGCGGCGTACACAGTTTGATTATCCTTTGCCCACTTCAAGAAGCAATCTTTGGCGGCAGCTGCGCCAAATATCTCAGTCATAACAATTGTTCCATGCCACACATTGCTTCCTGTTAAGGGCCGCGTCTTTAAGGCATTGTCGTAACGACTACCGGAAGGATCAGCAAACGTAAAGTCTTGGAGGGTTGTGTGCACACATCTCGTGCCTTACTTTTTTTCTTTTCGATCAGTTTATTCACTTTTTTGGAGGCGTATCATAGTGTGTGTCGCATATGTAGCAATTATCATTGGAACATGTGCAAATCTCTGTTTACATGTCCTTGATACGTACGCGTGCCGTCACTGGTACTGGGGCTGTACGGCGTCTTAGGGGCGTAGCGCCTGCTGCAAAACATTGCAGAAGGCATGCAGCTTGATCTTGAGTTATTGCGGGCATGCGTGACAGCTGCTCCTCACGACAGATTGTTTGACTAGCTTGGCATCTATATTTAATGATGTGATTATCATGGGTTTGAATACTAGTCAAGGGAACATTATAAAAATTAACTGGTTGCTAGACGGCAGTGGGAACAATGAACGTATAGGTTCTTTTTTCCATAAAAGCAGTTTTTAATTGGGATTTAAGTGCTTGACGTGGTTCGTATTTTTCCGATATAGGTCAAATATGCGCCGTTTTGGTCGACAACTTTTGTCCATTTAAAGGACAATTTTATAATTCCCCGATTGAATAAGTCCTCGTCAATTTATGTACCATCAGGAAAATTTTGAAATTGGGTAAAAAGGTGATAGTCAGCTTGGTGCCAGGTCTGAACTATACGATGGGTGCGATAGAACATCCCATCCAAACTCTCGGAGCTTCTGACGATGGAACATAACATCCTTCCTATTAGCCAATTCTACCCGCTTTTGGTCGATCACTTGCTTCAATCTGGTTAATGGTTAATAATATAGGTCCGAATTGAGTGCTTGGCCCTATGGAATCAGTTCATAGTAAGCAATTCCCTTCCAATCTCACCAAACACATAGCAAAACTTGGCCGATAATCCGGGCTTGGCGATCGTTTAAGACGACTGCCCGTGATTAGAACACGATCTTTATGGGCTGTTGTACTCGTATGTGACTCATTTCTCATTGCCAGTCACCAGCCGCCTTAAGAATGGGTAGATTTCGTTACGTTTCAGCAAAAAATCAAAAGCATCAATTTGGTCCAAAAGGTTTTTTGCGACAATTCTTATACCACCCATACATCGAGCTACTTCTGGTGACCACCTTTATGCAAATGGTTCCAAACGGTTTTCTGGCTAATCTTTATTTCCTGGGCAAAAGCATATTTAGAATATAGAATTTATCACAATTTTCGACGATTGGTCTGCCAAAGTGTGGTCTATCTTCGACGTCCACGATATCAGAACATAATCGATACTGTATTGGGTCTATAAACAGCTTAAAATTTGCTCCACCTTTTCACCTTGGTCGAAGTGGTACTGAACAATGTATCGAATTTTCAAAACTGGCTTCAACATACAAAAATTAACCCGCTTGGGTATAACCCAATGCGATATATACATCGTGAGATACACTCCCCGAAATTCAATGAAGAACACCTGTTTTTATTTAAAAATATTAAGTTTTGAGTTATTTAAAAAGCATTTGTGACTCAAAAAATATTTTTAGCGTTACTTAATTCCGATTCAACTATTATCCTATTTTTCTGGAAGATAATGCTCGGATCCACGTCTCAACGGCCAGTTGTGGTTGGTTTTAAAGAAAAAAACATCGATCGCAGGACTTGAAACCATTTGAGAACATGTGGGGCAACCTGTCCCGTCACGTCTTCGCTGGCGGACCCAAATTTCAGATGGTGCAGGAGCTGCGCAGGACAGTTACCGAAGAATGGGCTCAAATCCCACTTTCAGATTTTCAGAAGGTGGTTCTTTCGATGCCAACACGAATTTTCGAGGTTATAAATAAGTCGGGAGCCTGGACTCACCATTAACTTAGTATTTTTCCCTTCTTTTTTTACAAAACATTTATTTTTGGTCCTTTTTAGAAAGTGTTGTTAATTGAATTTCGCAGTATAAATTTAATTTTTTTATACTATTTGAAGTTTCAAGCCTTTTTTTTTGGTTATTTAGGTTAATTTTTTAGTTGAATCGGAATTAAGAAACGCTAAAAATATTTGTTGTGTCACAAATTCTTTTTAAATAACTCAAACCTTAATATTTTTAAATAAAAACAGGTCTTCTTAATTGAATTTCGGAGAGTGTATGTCCAACTAATGAAATCTAGTTTCGCCGGAAACTTTTTACTTTACCTAAAATTAAAAACGCCTTATTTTGAGAAATCTTTTTTTGTTTTGGTGAGGTGTTGAGACAAATTTTGTAAAACTTTGAATTTTATTTCGACTCAAACTTGAAAAATTAATAAATTTTTGCCTACATTTTTCAAATTTGCGATTATTAATCATCTCTCCAAGGTTATCTTGAATCCCCAGCTCAGCTTTGTAGATATAAACTGGGTCACCCTTTGCTAGCTAAAATAATTTCTTGTAGATTCAAAATCTGAACAATTATGGAAAACTGTGCTTCTATATCGCGTAATTTGTTTGCTTATAGATGTATAATTATCTTTCAAAATTTAAAAAAGTCTAAAAAAATACTCAAAAGTCGCAAAAAATAATTTTTTTTTATTTTGGTTTTTTTAATATCGAAAAAAGCAAGAAAAACTATCAACTAATAATTATACAATAATTCAAAATTTGATTAGAAAAAAAAACGATTTTTCTGACCTTTGATCTTGAATGTCTTATCTTTTTAAAATAACTTCATCCATTATAGGAAATACAAATTTTTTTTTTTTTTCCTTAAATGTATTGTAAATTTTGAGCAAAGTTGGGATCACTTTTGAATTTTTAATTTAAAAAAATGGTTAAAAATTATTTAAAATATAATCCAAGTTTTTTAGAAAGCCATGCTTTAAGCTTTCATTGAAAAAAGTCTACCAAAGAAAGGTCTACCTAAATATTCACGTTACGATGATAATATTGGCCTCTATTAAATAGTATGTAAAAATCATAAAAATCTAAGAGATTGGCCCCAATATATATTTCTGTAAGCCATCAAAAATATATGTACATGGCCGTCGCGACGCAGTCCTTTTCCCCGAAGAATTTAAATGTTAAATGCTTTTTTCGAATCTGTTTAGTCCTTTGGTAAACTCCGAGCTCGTTGGAACAAATCACTTGCAATATTTGTAGGATAGTGACATGAGATGAGTGCATTTTTAGTGCAAACGAAATGTGCCCTAGAAGCACACGTTGTGGTATGAATATGTATCATTCCGAAATACCCTACAAAATTTCAAGAGATACGCCCCAGTGCAAGTATTCGCTTTTAAGCAATCCTTGTTGATTTTTTTTTACCTATTCACCAAAGCACGCTCTCTTACAACCAGCTCTAGTCAAGAATTTTAATGGACATATTTGGCATTCCCATTAGTCCAAGCTAATTGACCAAAGACTACTTGAATGCTCAATGAACACAGTAAAAGCAAAAAAAAAAAAAAAGTCCTAAACTGCGAAAACCCCCATGAACCCACGAGAGTCATGGCAACATGAGCCATAAAATTTAATATCCGTTTGAGTGTGCGATTTGCATTGAATAAAAAATCGTTTGCATAATCTGCACAAAACTCACACACTTCAATACGGGACAACGAGGTACACCGGCATATAAAAACGTCGGAAGGAACAGATAAATCACGCAGTGAAAAGTGAGAAAACTCCCCCAAAAAGGGGACACTTGCCATGAACAACGAGCGAAACCGAAAGCATACCTAGATAGACGAGAGATAAGAACTTTTGTTTTTTATTCCAGGGGGGCGCGAATTTTGGACACGATGACGATTACTCTATTAGGACTGGTATGTGGTGTTTGACTGCTCGAGTCATTCAATTTGATTAATTTGTTAACAAACTTAAAGTAGCAATAACAATAACAACACCAGACGGGCCCAGTTAGTGTTTACTGTTTGAATAATTGCTAGCAGTCACGTCAAGTAAGGCGCACTGGCCGAGTTTTCGATTTTTTTTTTGTGGAAAGAACAACCCTTAGCATACTTTGTAAGGTACTAAGTATATGCAAGATATTAGCTAAAAGCGCATGAAGATCGTAACAGGCGATAAAGGCGACACAGCAACAAGGACGAGGATAAGGTAAATGAAAAGCAGCAAATTGAGCACTTGAAAGGCTACTGGAAGAGAGGGGGGTTAACAGTGGGTACTTTTAAAACAGCGGGACATATAGAACCCTTTAAGTAAAATCTTTTAAAAAGATCTTTTTTGAAGTATGTAAGCAGGGCCGGATTAAAGCAAGCGACGCGTCGGTGGGGCTGCTGCTTGGGTAGACCATATACAGGGGGTACCGACAAAGCAATCGCAACTTAATTAGTGAGAGAGTGAGACAAATCGCTGCTAAATCCAACGAGAAGCTGACAATTTTTTTGACTAAAGTCCTTGAGCTTTTGAAGAGTCGTCTTAAGGAAGAAGGTTGTGACATACAAAAAACAAAAACAAGTAAAACAATTAGGCCTTATTAATAATAATAAAATTGGTATAATTATTCTAAATCAGAACTGCTTGCAAAGTATAAGCTTTCGAAATTGAATTTATAAAATTCAGTGGTATAACTTTTAGCCTGGAACAATTTTGCACAAAGAAATACAGATTTATATTAGTAACTAGGAGGGTCCGCCCCCCGCGTGCTTCACACGTTAACCTCCGTACGGTCTTCTTTATTCAATTCAGATCATCCAGACTATTATATACTAGTGCTGGAAGTAACATTGATGTTGTATCGATGCATCGATGTTTTTTATTTTGTTCCGATCATCGATATTTTTATTTCGATTATCGACCAAATCCCATTATGGACAAAATATGGGCAATCAACAGCATCCACGTCGCAGACACTTTTCGCTTTTTTAGAAAAAAACAAATCTCAAAAGATCCGAAATAGTAGGGTTAAAATGGAATTTTAGGGCCTGCAAAGAGTTAACATGTCGTTATTGAAAGGAAACAGATCTTCCAGAAGAAGGATATCTGGGCTCAAAACATGAGTTTAAATATATATTCCCTACTTATGCTTTATATTTGATGAGGTAACATCAAGCCTTTAAAGCAAAAGCAAACCTATCTGGTCGCTGTTTAATTGTTCCATTATAGCTCTCAAAAAGCGAATCTGTTTTGTGCTGCGACACTTGTCTATCTGTCGTTCTACAGGTTTCCCGTTCGTACACATTGCCTTCTCTGCTATTTTCTCCCTATTGCTTACTATTTTGATACTCTTAAAAAAAATCACAGACAACATAAAACAAAAAATGTGGCACAGTCGAGGCGGTGCCCGACAGTGGAATACCCTGAACCTTTTGTGTCAAAAAAATTTTTCCTGCATATTCCATTTAAGAACTTCCCAATTGGAATTTTTTTTTTTGGTGAAATTCGATATTTATACCTATAAGTTCCCTAAATTTTTACCGATTTTGATGAAACTCGAATGTTACGTCAAAGAAGTTATTTAAAGTATATGGGGTAAGTTTCAAGTTGGTATGTTGAGGTGTGTGGGAGAAAACACGGTAAATGGATTGCGGGGAGTGAGAGGACCGCATCGGTAAAATTTGGATGTGGATTTGTTCATTAGAGCCACATGAATGAGCTTACCAAAAATTGTGATTCTAGGCCACTTGTAGCCATAATTGCGTAGAGTCAAATATTGACGCAGTTTATTGGCAAGGGGAGGTGAAATTTGCACATTTTTGACTATAACTTCTGTTGTATTTGTCCGATTTTGTTCATTTTTTACACATAGATGCATGTAACTACATCGCTCTGTTAAATTTCAGATGAAAACACTTAACGGTGTGGCTAAAAACCGCGAAACTCTACTGCGTGGGAACGGAGGAAGATATTGACATGATTCAACAAACTCCATCTTCTTAGGAAATATGCGCACCAGCTGCTAAAGTTTCGTGTCTCTAGCTCTTATAGTCTCCGAGATCTAGGCGTTCATACGGACGGACAGACGGACGGACGGATGGACGGACATGGTACAATCGCTACCCGAGGTTGTGATAAGCATTTTGGTATAAAGGACTTGGGGTCTGCCACGCCTCCTTCTGTCCGTTACATACATTGCACAAATCTAGTATACCCTATTTATACATACATTATATTTTGACAGTGTTGTCATTTGTTCTCTATATTTTTGTTTACATTTCGATTCCTTTATTTTCTGTGTGGTTAGATATCTTTCTAAATTACTTTTTTCAATGTGAATTGTTTTGGGGCGAAGACGAACCCAACAAGATATGGAAATCGAACTCAACTTACAAAAAACTGTGGAAGGGCGCCCTCTACTTCGCCAGCTAAAGGTCCTCGCGAATATTCCTTAAAGATATGTAAATTAACATTTAGAAATTGGATAAGTTACAAATCTTATACATCTTAAAGGTTCTAGCAGAATAGAAAAAACACCCCTTAATAATCTTGATTCTTTTTTAAACATTTTCCTTTTTTTCAGAACAGCCTAACGTAAAGCAAATAAGTATTTTTCTTAAAGAGTCATATTGACGACTTATCAAAACAAAAAGTGAAAAACACTTTTTTTTTAAATGATGCCGCCATTAACGCGCAATTGCGAATATTTCGATTTCAATTTATTCGGTTTTGCTAAATAATTTTTAATTTCATAAATTCCAATAAAATAAATAATGAATAACTTTGGGCAGCCAAAATAATGATATGATGAAACTTGGACGATGCTCTTGTCCACGTCTAGAGTAAAGTATTTAAGATCAAAGTTTAAGAAAATACTTCCAAAGTTCTATTTTAGTAATAGTAGAAGCCCTAACAAATGTATTTTAATAAGCCAAAAGCCGCATACAAATTTTTTTTTTTTTTTTTATTTTGTTTACAATGTATCCGTGGATAATAAGTAAATGATTTGAAATAATTAAATTAAATAACAGGCTTGACTGAGATTCAACAAAATCAGCCAATATAAAACAAATTTAAAAGAAAAATAAAGTTTTCATACGCAGTTCGAAAAATTTCGAACGGAATAACGTGTCATTCGAAATTTTAAGCAGATATAATATTTATCTTTGTTTTAAAAGTCAAAATCATTGCCAAATGTACTTTGGTAATTGGTCAAATTCGTAAATCGATAAACTGTTGGCAAACCAACGTTTGGAGAGGGCAACATCAGCAGGCTGCTCTAGTAATTAATGTGAAAAAAACTTCGGCGATTTTCATGTTGACAACCGTCTGAGTGAAGAAAGGAAACCTACCAATACGCTAAATGGGAGGAATTGTTTAAAGTGTATCCGTGCCATACGCAAGAAGAGCTTTCTTCAGCATTAGGAGCCTGCCAAGAAATGATTCAAAAGCAAAGAACTTGAGTTCCTTACGATTTGAAGCTAAGGGACGTTAAACGATTTTTTTTCGCTTGTGTACAAATGCTCCAGCGCCAAGAAACGAATGTAAGAGGGACCGCCCGGTCATGCTCTAAGTTATATGGTTATGCTAGGTATTAAGTGGAACCAGGTAAAAGTTATCTATTATGAGCTGTTAAAAACGAAAGAAAGTATCGACTTCAATTGATGCGATTGAGTCGAGGAAAAGTCCAAAAAATGTTCTCAATACGACCAAAGCCTCGAAAAAGCGAATCTAGAGCATGACAACACTAGGCCCCACACCGCCAAACCCAAAACAACTTACCTGGAGTTGCTCAAATGGGAAGTCTTAGCCCAACCGCCATATTCCCCGACTGATTATTGTGTGAATTTGGCAAAAAAAAAATATTCACGGAACAAAGTTAATTTCAGTTCGTAAAATCTCAAAACTTTGAGAAATCTTTGTCAAAAGAGAGCGGCATGAAAGCCGACTGATTCTTCTAAATGATATACACTCTGCTAACATAATTTGGATTCATAATAGTAAGTTCTGTAAGAAAGAAATATCAAACAAAAATTGTTTCAATAAGTTAAATACTCCTATATGGTTACGGTACGGTGAAATGGTTTTAGACACTCTTTTATGAAAAACATAAAAAAAGTTTCGAAAAGTACTTGCAATACATAACATATGTAAGATTGCCCAGATCATGAAATAGTGTTTTGAAGTTCGAAATCGTTATCAATTTAACTTCACTATAGGGGCCCCTCATTGGGCGCCTTACGTCAAGTCCAGCACTGCATCGATTAGCTCAAGTTTAATGTGTCAATTGAGTAGAAACAATGAAAAATGTATATGCCTGCAACTTTGAGTTACTTTTGTCGCAACAACACAATGCCACACAATATGCAGTCTATAAATACTTACTTGAATATTTATAAAGCTGTTTTCAGACGCTGCTTATTTGTTTTGGGTACAGTTTGTTTAAACAACAATAAAGAGAGTCTAAACAAAAGACAATATTCGTGGCTTATTTATGAAATTTAAGCGTTTAAATTATTTTTGTGTACTTTTGTTGAATTTAATAGCAGATCATTGATAAAATTTTTAAATATTGTAAGACCCTTTGGCGCAGCGGATAGCGCGTTGGACTTCTAATCCAAAGGTCGCGGGTTCGATCCCCGCAAGGGTTGTTGCAAAAAGAATTAAAATCAAATTTTGTTAATTTTTTTTTTTTTTTTAACTTTACTATAAGCAGACCAAGCCAACCCCAGCGAGCTTCATTAAGCAAAGTCAACAATTTTTCAACTTGCCATTAAGCAAATATTTCGAAAATGTTTTCCAATTTTACGAAAAAAAAAAAAAAAAACTGACAAACAAGTTGGCTAAATGCTGCAGCCAAAACGCTAAATAAACTATTTGCACAGCACAAACAACATCAAATAACCATCTACTAGCTACAAGATACAAAATCTCAACGCAATTGCCATGGGTATAAATACATGTACATACATATATATATACATGCTCGTATTTATGTATATAAATAAGTAGTTGGTTGCGCCCGCTAAAGCACAAATACAAATAGCAGAGATCAAGCGTAAATTGCAACAGCTGTCAAGTGTGCGGCGATTTTGTACGCAATGTATCTTTACCGCGTACCCTGTGTATCTATGTATCTTTTCTGTGTAGCAGTGTGTGTGTGTGTGCGTGTAAACTAACAGCCTATTAAAATGTTTACATTTTATGCGCAAATATTGACAATAGCTGCGCTTCCGTAATAACACCATGCTCCAGTTATTTGCTCTATATCTATATCTTTAGCTACTTGGTGGTTGTTTTTGTAACGTGCACTATCTGCATATATCTATCTACCTTCTTTTTTTTTGTATTTTATATTCTAAGGTAGCAATTTACGCTTCGTCGGCCAAATGATCAGCGCCGCTTTAAATTGCACCCAACAACAAAACAAATCAAATGTTGCGCCGCCATTTTGTTTACGTTCCAAAAGTGCAACTCTGCCCCAGACTGTGTCTGCAACGTAATTTACAATTTACTAGTTGGCTTTTACCTTTTGTTGTTGTTGCTTTTGTTGCAATAGAAACTCACATTTAGTTGCCGTAATTTGCCTACAAGCGGCAACTCGAACACTATAATTTAGTTTTCAACGAGTTGTGGATTTATTTTCGCTTTAGCTTTGCATGTTTCTAATGTCTTTTTCTTTTATAATGATGCCAGCGCAAACAGAAAGGGGTTATGGGAAAAAAAAAAACCCCTTTAACGAGCAGTGAGTCGTACTATGGCAGAAAACGCGCTTGAACTGCTTAAAAATAAGAATTCCAAATCAAACGAAAATTATGATTTCAGAATTTTTATTTGCTTGAAATTTTTGTTCAAAATTCTATATTAAGTGTATTATTTAAAAAGTAAAGTATTTAAAACTAGACTTAAGAAAATATAATTGAATTTGTAATTTGTTTTCAGTGAATGATCAGCAAATAAGTATACATATTAATATTTAATACTACGCGATAGATTGTTATATGACACGTTGTTAGGTTTGTTCATGTCGTTAATAGAGTATTATTGCCCTTTTGCATTTATGCCCAACAAAGTGAAAACCCCCTAAGATCTTTAAAACAAAAGTAAAATGCGCATGTATTAATAAAAAAAATATTTTTTTAATAAATGTACGCATTTCTCAATATTTTTCAAAAATTTAAAAAAATGGGGAACAAGAGACTTTAATTGGTTTTAATATAATTTGGAAAATGTTTTTAAATATATATAAATAACACACAACTAACTTTATACCTCGCCAAATAAAAATGTAGAAAAAATTGAATCGATTGCACTCTCAAAAAAAAATGGGCATTTATGCCCAACAAAGTGAGCACCCCAAATATCTTTAAAATAAAAGTAAAATCCGCATTTAGTAAAACAAAAATATTTTTTTAATAAATGTACGCACTTCACAATATTTTTCAAAAATTTAAAAAAATTGAGAACAAGAGACTTCAATTGGTTTTAATATAATTTGGAAAATGTTTTTAAATATATATAAATAACACGCAACTAACTTTATACCTCGACAAATAAAAAATTTAAAAAAAAATTGAATCGATAGCGTTTTAAGGAATTCGACTGTCATCTTTTTTGCAAATTTTTTTCGCAAAACTTCAAGTAAATATAAATCTCAAAAAAAAAAAAGGGCACTTATGCCCAACAAAGTGAACACCCCAAATATCTTTAAAATAATAGTAAAATGCAAAGTATTAATAAAAAAATATTTTTTTAATAAATAAACTCAATATTTTTCAAAAATTTAAAAAAATGGAGGACAAGAGACTTCAATAAATAGCACACAACTAACTTTATACCTCGCCAAATAAAAATGTAGAAAAAATTGAATCGATTGCATTTTAAGTAATTTGACTGCCATCTTTTTTGCAAATTTTTTTCGCAAAACTTCAAGCAAATATAAATCTCAAAAAAAAAAATGTTACATTAAAAATCCTGAAACTTGTGAGTTTTAATTTCTTCATAAAATGCTTTAAAAAAATTGTAAATATTGGGAATCGCGAATCATTGCTAAAATTTGCCTTAATATGAATATCGGCTCATGAGCATTCCTTTGATAAAGAAATAATATCTTAAATAGTGTTGCAAAATTATGAAACATTATTTTGAAAAAGAAAAGTTTGAGGAAACACTTCCAAGCACCTCTTCACCATTTTTTGCACACATTTCGAAAAAATATAAGTTTAAAAGAATATTTCATCCAAAATCTTTTCAATCACAAAATAAGAAAACTGCAATTCACAAAAATATGTGTATTTTGGATTATTTACATTATATATAACGAGAGGGGGTCTTCAAAATACCACGCTTGGTCACAGGAGCGGTTTTGTAAGTTTTTAGGTTTTCGTCACGTAGTCAATATCTTCTAAGAAAATCTCTAGCATTTTGAAAAAAATTATTTAAGATCATTCTAACGAATGGCTACGTGAAAACGAAAGTTGCGGAGGGGGGCAGCAGGAGGAGAAGGAGAGGAGAGGTGTATAAAATTGTAAAAATTGGGTCACGTAGTATGGGTACATTCCCATAACTCTGTAATGTCTACTCATAATACCCAGATTGAAGTCGAATACAGACATTTCCGCCAGATATTTTAAGACGGATTCAAAAATCTTCGGAATAGTGAAGTTCTCTTTTTCAGATTCAGTATAATTCATTGGTTTGTTTGGTAAGCACTAATAATTCGAAAAAAAAACTCGTCCAAAGTGAATGCTCTTCGACATATGTCAAGTCCAAAACTACTCAATTTTAGTCATGGATTGTTTAACAACGCATTTCGCATGCAGATCTGCATTTATACGCTTAAAAGCTTCAAATGACGCAGCAACAATTGAAGCGGACCATTAAGAGCTTTACCTATTTTGGATCAAACATATCTGATAACCGGATATTCCCGTTTTTTCGATATTAATATTGAAAAAAATGTTGAATTAACCTGCTACAAAAAAAACTTGTGTACAGATAAAAAATGTATTTTAAAAATTAATTTAATTTAACCATTAGTTGGCACTGTAAAGCACGAAGCTATTTGGAGAACGCTGGCCTGTAAGGGAGTTTCCTGAAAAACTCATCAACATCATAAAGGCTGGCGCCAGTTGTCCGAATAGGAGTTAGAAAAGGTTGTCTACTCTCTTCTCGTCTGTTCAACTTAGTATTAGACAGCATCATAGAGAGTGCTACAACTTCAAATAAGGTTATAACTTGGGTTCTCACTGGCAGCCTAGAAGACCTGGACTATGCAGACGATATCTGCCTTTTGTCACACAGACATTCGCACTTGCTAGCTAAACTGCACGCTGTAAGCGAAGCGGCAATGCAATTCGGATTACGCATCAATGTAAACAAAACAATGATAATGTTGATCAACACTGAGCCACAAGAAACGCGTGTCCGCGGAATTCTGATTGGACATGTGGACAAGTTTTGTTACCTGGGCAGTACAATCGACAAAACGTACGGCTCCGCAGCGGACATAAACTACAGAGTCCCATAAGGCGTTCGTCATACATTACAAGGCGAACGAAAGTTAGAATTTTTGAATCGAACGTCAAGTCTGTCCTGCTCTACGAATGTGAATCCTGGCATGCTACAGCGCGAGACCTTAACACTATCCAGGTCTTTATTAACCGAGCGCTCCGCAAGATATTTTTAATATTCTGGCGGCAGCCAGTCAAAAGCCCATCCAAGTCAAAATCAGGCGCCGTAAATGGGGCTGGATTGGCCATACACTGCACAAACCATCAAACAACATTGCTCGTACTGCTCTTGACTGGAACCCTCAAGGAAGCCGTAGAAGGGGGAGACCATCTAACACCTGGAGAAGAACGGTAAAAGCAGAGGCTCAGCAGAACTTAGCAATGGATAAACCTAATTTGAATATGTTTGTAAAGGCCCCATGCTCCAACTAGGAGCTCAAGGAAATATATATTATCGTTTCTTGGAGTCGCTTATATGCCACGAAGAAGCTCTTTTTTAAAGAAAAATACTCAGTGGTGAACTATTGCTGTTATAAAGAAAAAACCCTTTATAACAATCAGTTACAGAACGAAAAAAACAATTGAAAATCTTTTTCGTCGAAAAAACCAGCTTTGCTTTTAATGACTTTCGCACAAAGTCGCTGCATTCTAGCAATCAATTAATCAATAGTTAATACCAAGAATTTTTTTGGATCTCCCACAGTAATTTTTATGAAGTTGGGAAATTTTTCTCACAATAGGATTGAGATCAGATGATTGAGGTGGTCACACTATGTACATATTTCAGGGTTCCATCTTTTTCTTTTCGATCTAAATAACCTTTGCACAACTTTGACGTATATTTGGAAATACGTATCGAATTTGTCGGAGGAGAAATATGAACTACTTATGTTACTTAAAATATAGTTAATAAGACTGAGTTTTACTTATATTTCTTATTTTTCTCCTTTTGTAGCACTGGTTTTAGACTTTCTGACGGTAGTGCATTTGGCCGTGGAAATAAGTTAAAAAAAAAAAGAAAATCAGTTTACAATCATTTTTTAATTGACTTGTTTCGGGTTTTTCGCACATACAGTTCCAATAGACAAAGTTTGGAAAAATAAAAACTCCTAATCCTGTAAGTTTACTTCACATTTTTTCTTTGTCAAGATTCGCATTGTCATAAGCCTTTGGTCTTCCCAAAATTTCCCAAATTTCTATTAAAAACTCTGCGAATACAGCCCACTGTAGCCCCTAACAACCACAACACGCCTCTACAGCCCAAAAACTAAAAAAAAAATCCACTTCATTGTTATTTCGACTTTACAAAAAAAAAACTTGTCGCTTCAAAATTTCGAAAAGTGCCAATTTTCGCCACAGGCATGGGTAACAGGACACTGTGCACAGTTGGCATGGGGCACAATTTCCGAAAATTATTGTAGTTCAACTTTTACTTCGTCGTCTTGCGCGTTTATTTATTGTAAAGAGCAATGCACGAAATGGCAGACATGCAAAGTGCAGGCAACGCCTTGTACAAACTAATATTAAGTATACGCCGCAAAATCGCAAAATCGAAAAACCCACGAAAAAAAGCACAGCTAAGTGATTCGTGGCGAATTCTAGCAGCTGCACGATAAATCCTAAAAAAAAAAACCATTTTAACGACCCCCGCCTTACAAAAAAGGCACATGGACTAAATAGTGCGAGTAACTGCAATTACGTATAATAAACAAAAGTTACAGGCTTTCAGCAACACAACAAAGGAGTCGCAAAAAAAAACAGCGCAACAACAAGCATTTTATGAGCTATAGAGCAGAGGAGTAGGGTACGGGTACGGGTACGGGTACAGGGAGCGTGAAATAAATGTGAAACTTACTTAATTGCGGGTTTTTCAAACGAACGAACGCGGCGCAACATTTGCGCACTTGAATTGTTCGAACAAATGCGTTTTTAAGGGTAGGCTCTGCCACTGGGACTACTCCCAAAGAACTCATCCTCAAATCACCAGCAGTGCTGCAAGTCGTGTTAAAAAAAATGGCTACACAAAATTGTAACAAATCGTCTAGTGCCCTTAGCCAACCAACTACTACTTATATCTGCATTCCCGCTGCCAGCAACCCCTTTCTGGCTGAAACTTCAACACCCAAAAAAAAACAGCAACCAGCGTGATCAGCTGCACCCAGTATAAAGAGAAAAAAGAATCAAAAAATGGTTGACGTCTATGCTACTCTTGACAAGATTACATGAGCAATCGCCATAGGGCGGGTGCTATCGACGTGCAGCATTTAACAGCCACCAGGTCAAAACCAGTCCAGAAAATTTGTATCTAATAAAGTTCCATATGCGTTGGGTTTCTACGCCGTTTATTAGGCATTAATGTTTGATTGAGTTTTTGGATACATTTTTTATGAGGGTGCTTCTGCTGCGCAGGGATTTCTTTTTTTTTCAATGGTGGTGGCTTTCATATTGTTTGAAAATTGTTACAAGTTGATTATGTTGATTTTTCATTTCAGTTTTTAGTTTGGCAACATTCAGCATCAGCTTAACTCAAGTGCTTTGGATATTAAAAATATAATTATTAAAATTTTTTTGTGGATTATGTTATAGATATTAATAAGCGGATATGTGTAGTTATAATAATGCAATACGGCAATCAAATGGGAATTAAAAGTGCTTAATTTTGAAATATGTGAATTTTAATAAAATATTAATACACATATAATATATATATAGGAACTCACTTAAGCCGTAAAGTATCTTTAAAATACAATTTTGGCAGCTGTTTATTAAAAAAAGATGTAGGATTATTTAATTTTATTCGCATCATAGTGCAGCCTTTATCTGGAGGCACATTTTTTTCCATCTTACTCTGACTTTAATCTCAGAATCATATGGTAGGTTCGTATAGCTTATCATAGACAATTCGTGACGAAATATAGATCTTAACCTAGTATACCTGACCGCATTATCTTACATGCTTTAGTGCAAGACGCTGTGAAGCAAAATGGGCATACTTTTGTAGAATTTTAGCATTACGTTTTACACCTTATTCTTCCTATGTAATTGTATATGTATTTCGAAAAAAAAACATTTTTCGAAACTAGAAAAAAAGTTTCCCTACTTAACAGCAAATATCTTTGGTTGTACTAAACTAATTTTGATAATTTTTTTGCTAAGCTGTAGATAATTGAATTTCCCAGTCTCGCTGCGTCTTGAAAAACAAGCAAGCACAACGCCTATCTATAAACATATTGAACGGCAGGGGGCGCTAAGGTGCTGATCGTAACGCAGCGCTTGGAAGGCACGGGCAGACTTTACTGCGTTATGACTTGGGAACTACTAGAGATACTTACATGATTGAAAAACCAGTCTTGTGTACTTTTTTTAAATCTACAATCAAATCAAAATATCTACACCAAAAACAAAAAAGGGCAAGGGGGTGGTGAAAATTACGAAAAACTGCGTTTTAATAAATTTGGCGGGGTCTACAGCCGAAAATATGAACTTCTGGGTATACCTACCAATATACAAATAAAACTCGAAATTCAATTTTGATGATTTTTTGCCTTGCAAGTTTTTTTGTACGACTTATAGAATTCGAGATAAATGGGTCGACACAAATGTCAAAATAACGGTAAACCCTACGGCGGGGAGAGGTCACCATTTTGGTTTTAGACTTTTTGGATGGTCCTTAGTACATCACGCAAGTGAAATTCCAGTGTGCAATTTTTTCCAGGTCAACCCCTTTTTTGGTCTATTTTTACTGTACTATAAAGTCCGATCGATTACGAAAAAAATGAGTGGTTATTTATCAAAATCGTAGATAAAATATGTAAATAACGGGAATTTTGTAAAAGGTACAAAAAGCCAATTTTTCTCAGCTTCATGCGAAGATCGATTTGTATGCCCTGACCTTATGGTACAAAGGGTATACATATTAAGTTTGTGCAAGCCGAAAATGTCGGAGACCCTCCAAAGTTACCTAAAGTATGATCAGGGTGACTAGAGAAGTCGATATACCCATGTCCGTCTGTCTGCCTGTATGAACGCCTAGATATTAGAGATGGTAAGAGCTAGAGCAACCAACGTTCAGATTAGGTCCCTAAAACATGTTGAGAATACATTTTGCTGTAAACTAGTGTTTTATTGCCAATAGTCAAAAATAAACTTGGTTGAATCGGTGAAAATTATTTTCAAAAAAAAAAACGTTTTTTTTAAATAATCGCAAATTTTGCGCTGGACGCTTAATCTTTCTCTAGAGACGCAGAGCGCTATAAATAGCCATAATTTCAGATCTACTGCTCCGGTCTGTCTAAAATTTCTCTTAATGGATCAGCAATTCCGCAAAGCAACTGTGTGAAGTATCTTGGCTTACATCTCGATCGCAGACTCATATGGAAAACGTCTGCAACTTATTATAAAAACAAAACGTATGTCTTGGTTAATAGGGCGAAATTCTCAAACAAGCTTGGAAAACAAGATTCGCCTCTATGAAGCTATTCTAAAAGCTGTGTGGACATATGCTATACATACAACTGTCGGGAACTGCTAGTAACTCAAATATTGAAATTCTTCAGCGCTACCAATCCAAAACATTACGATCCATAGTTAACGCTACTTTTAACGTCTCTAATGAAAGCATTCATAAAAAAAAAATCTAATTTTCAGTAGACCGCAGAGTCGATAAGTTTTTTTTATTTATTTCTATACCAGTTGGACTCTTGAAATACTATTTCAAAATTTGTTAGTTAACTTATATTTGAAAAAATTTTGGGAAAAAATAATGAAAATTTAAGATGGATCAGATTTGTGCATGGTTGTTAAACAGGCGCGAATCCACAAAAAAAAATAATTGGGGGTATTTAAATTTACTTTTCCGTATAATTTCTGACATTAATTTTTAAAATTTGTTCACTCAGAAAAAAGCCGATCTAATTTTAAGTTCGAATTACTCGTCAATCTTACATGCTTACTTATATCAGAATTTTTCAATCTCTATTAGTCTGAAAGTAAGAACAATATACTCTTATTATTAGCATTAAAACTAAGCATGAAATGCTTTTATAAAAGATTTATTCTTAATTTAAGAATTTCTTTGATTCTTAAAATCATACCAAACGATCTGAAACTCTTTATTTTTTTTTTTGTGCTAAAAACTCAGATAGGAGCCGTTCGTAGAAGTCCAGTATCCTAGAGCTTCGTACTCCGGCCAGATGACAAATTGTGAAATTGGGAGCAAGCAAAAACGAATCCGAATAAAATTGTGCGTTTTCGTTTTTCATTTTCCGGAGCACGGCGAAATATTTTATTTTTATTGACTTGTAAAACGCACAGATCTTAAGCGATTTTTTATATTTTAAACAGCTTCCCAAAAAAAACTTTACTCTTTTAATCTAAAACCAGAGCAAGTATCCTCGTTATCCCCATATAAATCCATGTAAACTAGCCCTCACGCACATGTGAACAAACCTAATAAAAACCCTTTTTATAGACCAAAAACTAAAAGTTACATAAAATGCAATCTTATACAAAATAAACTGCATTGAAGCATACTTCAGATGACAACAAAGCCAAATATTTACATTGGCAAACAAATGTTCATATGAAGTGCTTCTCTACTCTCTATATAACGAAACCAGAAAAACGCACCCGCAAATCTTTTGTCAAAATATGCAACTTGAAGTATAAATAATAAAAAAAATTTATATACCAAAGAAAGGGTATTTCCCTTACATAGAAGCACGCACTTGAGCATACAAAAAAAATAAAAAGGAAAAGGAAAGCGTAAGAGAGTGAGACGGTAAAGAAACACATCCTGCCGCATGCGCAAATAAACAATTAAAATGTCACAATGATTGCCAACGTACCCGTGTCAGAAAATCAAAAACCACGAAAAATCGGTAAATGCGTTGAACCCCCAAAGGACTTTTTCATGGCAATAAAAGCATATTTATTCAAAAGCGCATTTTAAACAACAACAACAGGAACAAAACCACGACGAAGTCGTCGACTATCGAAAGTAAGACATTTACCCCATGGGCAAATGTGTGTGCAGTCAGGCAGAGAGGCAAGTCAAACAGTGCGCCAGACAAGCGAGGGCGAGCCCGAGCCCGCAGCTATAAAGTAGATCCCATAGCCTGATCCTGGCGAAGGCGTTGCACAAATAAACAACAAACTACCGAGCCAAATCCCAATTAAAAAATTGAAAAGCGCGCGAAAAACGAAAGTTAAACAGCAGCCAAGCAATCATCATCGGTCTTTTGTGTCCTCCAAGTTGTCCGCCACTTACAGTGGTTCACGGTTAATTTTTAATTTCTTAAACTTGAAAAGTAGTAATAAATTAGTTTCTTAAAAGTTCGAAAAATATATTATATAAAATATTGTCTTTGGTCAAACAACATGTCTTAAGACGTTCAGTAAGAAATTTTTGCGGGGGTCAGTATAGTATATTAATTTTGCTTGTAGTTCCGCAAATGAATTCGAAATCAAGAATTGGACTTTTGTAAATGATTTCAAAATGGACTACCTCCGTCCTTCAAGCAAATAACTACTGGGACTAACGAAATTAAAATTCGTTTCGTGAAGAGATCGATTTAGCACTACGCCTATTAAAAAAGTATTTTTCTATAAAAATTAAAAAAAAAAAAATCGGCCGTGCTCCAGAAAACGATAAAACTAGAACGAACAATTTTATTCGTATTCGTTTTTAAGTGCTCCCGAAAACGAATTTTTTGTCGATATTTCCCTATTTTTTCGAGAAATTCGTATATTTCCCTAATTTTTCCGATAAATGCTCATGTTGGGCGCGAAATGACATGGTTGCCTTAGCTCGGCACCTTTTTATTACAATATGTTGTTTACATTTAATTTTCTTTAAAATATTGCAAGTTCTTTATTATTCTGCCTTTTAAATAAAGTTACAAAAAAATATTACTTTAGCAACAATATTATTATTAAAATTAAACACGACTTAGCTATTTTTGTTACCAGGGAAATTTTTATTGTGTTCGAAAATTGTCGCACTTCAACTTATAAAAAAAAAAATCCCGAATGGGAAATTTTTCGAATTGCGTATGGGCCTTAACGCGGGAACCATGTCGTACCAATCGGTCATGTGTTCGTGTATGACACGTGCACATACCCAAACACACAAAAATTCGGCTTGGGTTGTGCTATTTATTTTTCGGATTGAGTCGGAAAAATTGACTATTGACTAAATAAATAAATATATAAAAATAATATTGGCATAAATATAATCTAAGAATATCAAAGAATATTTAAAAAATTATTTCAGCATAAAATTTGTCCTTTTTTAAACCCATTATGCAGATTCGTTTTAATTCCTCTTGCAACAAAACATTCGGTTTCAAACCACATGAAAAATTCGTTTTGGTGAAATTGGGAGCACCAAACATTCGGTTTCAAAACGTCTCACTCATAAAATGCTGCTTCTTATTTATTATTGTAGAAAGAGCTGGGTCTTGCAAAAAATGAAGAAAAAAGAAGTAATCTAAATTTATTTCGAAAACCTTTGAAAACTTTTGCGATTCCAACGCTTCACGCCGTTTAAAATGTCTGAAAAACTCCAGGCAAAAACTATTAGGAAAAAAAACTTTATCGAAATCCCAATGTTGTCAAATTTTCCTTAACGAAGAATATAAATTCTTAGAGTTTGCTGAAATAATTGAATAGAATCAAGATGCCTTCAAGATTTCGGGGATCCTCAAAAATTGCGATTTATTTTTATAGCAAAAATTCAAAATTCTTGTTAAAGCAATGAGGCTTTTTGAAAAGATTTCGTTGTTGCGCTTCGAAATCTTTTAAAATTTTTTATTCTTATTAACATGGTTTTTTAATTTTAGATTTACTTTTCCTTAAGAATATTTATACATATTATGAGATTTTTCTAAGTGTGTTCATTGGAATTCAGTTAAAGATTTTAAATTTTTATTTCAAGTAACACGTATTGCTTATTATTTAAAGTGCCCTCTTCATTTTTTTATTTATTATCAGATAATTCGGACTCATTTTGTGTTTTGACCTCAAATTTAGACTTTTCATTAGCATATTTTTAAAAAACAGAATTTTTCTTCTAAACTCTCATTCTTGACTTAAAAACTTTTGCACTTATCAATTTTTTCCAACTTATAGAAAAGTAGTTTTGTGCTGCCTTTTTTTATTAAGCCATAAAGTATTGGCTTTTAGAGTCTATAAAATACACTGTAAGCCACTGTTCTACATATATTTAACATGCTGTGCAGCAGTAGTCCTTTTAGTCCTTACAGAAGAGTACATTGTCAACGACGTCTGCGTCGACTGCTGCGCGTCGGTGACATTAACAATTGAAGACTTGTCAGGCTCTGAACTTTGACAGATTGTCGCGCTCAGTTGGAGCCCCGTAGCTTTGGATGGACGTACAACAACACTTGGTTTAGACACTTTCCATTTCATTTCACACACTCACATGCACACTTGATCCTTTGGCCACACACACACACACACAGATACACTCTATGGTCGTTTTTTCAAGTTTGCTTTGCCCCGTTAACTAATTTCGCTGTTGGCATTTGCCGCTGTAAGTGGCACGGTAGGGTTTTCTTTATATAGTAGTATATATGTTTTTTTTTGTTGGAAAACCTACTAACTGCCAATGGAACCGCAGGGTAAGGGTAAGTGGCATCTGTGTTGAGTTGAGTTGATAGTTGGCATTTCACAGTTGTGGCTTGAATATTTTATCAAGTCAAAAGACAAAGCGCGCTTTAGGCAGCCCGCGTAGATTAGATTTGTGTGCATGCTTTTTTGGAACAAGTCCCTGAGGACAAGCCGAGCAACATAGTTATTGTTGAATTTAAGCAGATTGATATTAATGGCCTTTAAGCTTTTTAACTTTAGCAAACATTTTGGGCAATTTTTTTTTTGCTACTAGCATTATAATTTTAAATTCTATTATTCGCGTATTTGTTCTTATTACGTTCGAGATTTGCAGTCGACTTAGCTAGTTTTTTTCTAATGAGTAGCTAAACGCAATGCGAAGCTAATATGCTTTCAAAAACTTATCCGAAACTGCACTAGGAAAATCTTAGCAGCCTGTATTACAGACCACTTCAATAATGAGGGGAACGAACTAGCAAACATCACTACACCAAGCTAATCAAGACAACAATTTTCAATCTATCTAACAAACCCTAAAGGTTAACAAATAAACTACTCGATTACTCGGATATCTTGGAGTCTTCTTCAATACAAAAACCATACTATCCATATAACACTTTGCCTTTCAAAAAACTCCAAAGAAAATAGTCCAACGATCTAGCCGGCCAATTGTCCGAGCCAGCCACGCAACAATACGATTGTGTCACGAGTTGTATGGCATGTAGCCCCATCTGGCTGGAACCAAAGTTCGTACCATCAATTTTGGGCCATATAAAGTTGATTATTATGGCTTTATAGCGATCGGAGTTGACGGTAACCGCCTGGCCGTCCTCATTTTCAAAGAAGTACGGCCCAATGATGCCGCCTGCCCCTAATCCGCATCAAACAATGGGTTTTTATGGACGAAGTGGATTTTCGTGATCATCATCAGTGGTTTTTACAGCTCAGGTCGGGCCAGAACCGCTTCAAGTTTTTGTCTCCAATGATCACGGTCTTTGGCTACTGTTCTCCAGTTACGAACTCCTAACTTCGTAGCGTCCTCGTCGACTCCATCTATCCACCGTAACCACGCACGTCCTCGTGCTCGTTTTCTAAAAGGTTCCGCTCTTAGTATTCTTCTGAGGGGATTATCTTTGTCCCTTCGGACAATATGTTTTATGAAGGATACTACATTATGGTCGTTGTACTGCTGGTGCAGTTCATGGTTATATCGTACACGCCAACTTTCTTGTTTGAATACAGGGCCGAATATTCTCGTGATACTCCCTTGGATTTTCAGCTCCCCATTTGCGGCAGTTTTGCTTGTTGGCACAACTAAAGAGGTGGAAATAGGCTTCATTGCTGAAGATGATTTTCGACGAAAACTTTTTCGCCTGTTTTCCCATCGATTGAAGAACGAATAAGCGACGCTGATAACACAGATCTACAAATACCGGGGTCATATCAGTTGTTGGAAAGGTAAGGGCCATTTCCGAAGTAATTTGCTGTGTAGAATCCGAATCCGAGGTAAGAATTTTGAGATATTCGAGGCTATGTAAAAGAAATACGGCGTTTTTTCGTACTTTTGAGCTTATGTACAGGCTGGAAACAATTTTTGTTGTCTGTCTCTCCAGTTACAACATTTAGTACCACTCTTATCCTTTAATTTAAGAGTTCAAGAGATCAATTACGATTTTTGTTTCCCCAAAGTTATGGCTATTCGAAGTTACGCCGTGTTTCGGGCACATAAACTCAAATATCTCAAAATCCTGACATGATGGGCATGATTCTGACTCCGGATTCGGATTCTACGCAGCAAATTACTTCGGAAATGACCCTTAGCTTTCCAACAACCAGTAATGGTCCGTGGAATTTAATTATTGCGTGATTTGAATCTTGTAAGCATGTAAATGCAGATCCGCATGCAAAACTTGACACAAAGTGGTCCTAGCAAGTTGTAATTCTTGCGAACGATGGCACGTCGATGTTCCCGTCGACTCGTCGAAACTGGCCTCAATTATGTTTTTATCACAGCGGTGTTTTTAGGTGAATAATTTTTTAAAAATTTTGATATCCAAAAATTATTAGAGTAAACGGGCCAACGTTCGAACAGAACAACATCTGACAAGTTCTCTAGTATAGGGTCATCAATCTTGAGGACGACGTCTATTCGGGCGAGGGTCATCCAATAATGAATATTGGGTCTCAAATTTGTTGATGGTCTGGCGAATAGTGGTCTCAGTAGGTCGATTATGGCGACCATAAAATGGACTAAGCTCGCGAAAAACATTCTTTACAGAACGCGAATTTTCTTAATATAATTGTACGATTTGTAAAAATTGTTGGGGTGTAAGTTTTTCCATGATGAAATGGCAATGAAAACTGAATAAAAAACACATGGCAACTGACAGTACTCACGCGTGTTTTATCAAAAAAAAAACCTCAAGATTGATGACCCTTTATTTATATTTATAAACAAACTTTTTTACATACCCAATTTTCTTTTTAATTCTCTTCTTTACTCATATATGTAAACCATAAAAGACAAAACGAAATTTTGGATAATAAATCTTTGTTTCAAATGGAAATGAAAATCGCTTATTATTGAAAATACTTTTTTACTACTCGAAATCGAAGGCATGGCTGTTCTATCTAAGACAAATATATACGGACTTGATGTTAAAATTTAAAAAAAAAACTGAGCAAAACTACGACCTAAAATAAATCATAGTTTCTGGAACACTATTTTAAAAATTTCAGTGGATTGGAAAACAATTGACTAAATATAGTTCATTTTATAGACAGCTAACACTTTATCTGTAAAATGTATCTAAACAGCTTATGCTGAAACAATCTGGATCTAAGTTTTTTGGTCATAAATCGTAATTAAATGTGGACGAAAGTAGCGCAAGTCTTTATTTGCTGATAGAGTAAGAGGACGCCATTTTTGGTTTGAGATTTTTTTTAAAATAAGCCCCATAAATTTTAGTTATTTACACTAGTTTACAAATTTAAGGGTCATCGAGTGAACCTTTCTTAAAAAAGTGTTATTTAGGGTAATTTGGGGTCGAGAAACCCGAAAATGGCATCGTTTTCGAGATATTTTCGTTATTCCCTAATATCTCGTGAACAAAATTTTGTATCAACATGAAAAACGATTGGATTGAAAGGTATTGATGTGTGATATATAATATGTACAGATTAAGTAAAAATGATCGAAGTTACAAGCAACCAAAGTCGAAAAAAAGTGTAATTTTTGACCGTTTTTCAAAATTCATGTCGATACAAAATTTTGTTCACGAGATATTGAGAAATAACTGAAAAAAGTGCCCAAAAACATCTCGAAAACGGTGCTTAAGAAAAAAAAAAAAAAAAAGGGTTGCCATTTTCGTGTTTCTCGACCCCAAATTACCCTAAAAAACATTTTTTTTAGGAAGGTTCATCTTTCGTGGTAAACTAGTGTTATTGCACAACGAAAATAACTCAAATAAGAAACTTCAAATTTAAAATAAATCGGGAGAATGTCAAAATGCTTGACTAAAATTTTAAAATTAATTTATTTAAAATATATTGGATTGCAATTAAAAATTACGAAATGCCGTAGTTAATTTCGCATTTTGAACAGTCATGCTTTGACTCATTTAAAATAAATTTGAAATTTTATACTTTTTAGAGTGGGCATTAAAGAACGCATGTCTTATGTTAATAATAAAAATTTTAATTTTAAGAATTTTTATTGCTGTTAAGTAAACCAAGACTCAATATTATTTTAAGCGTTTTAGGCGTTATTTTGTGTATTTTTCGTTGCTACACTCATTATTTTCAGCTTTTAAGCTTTAATTAATAGATAACCCATTAATAAATATCAAAATAAGCAAATATGCATAAGAAGTAAAAAGCCAAATGTAAACTTACCTGCAAATGAATTTCCAGCAAATTGCTTGATCCAAAATACTTTACTGTTTGTTTGTCAACCAAAATTATATGCAAACATATATCCCTTTTTAGATGTTTAGCTGCTTGAGTTAATATTTAAATTTAATTTGAAGATTTTCGAGAAACTTCAAAGCGTTTTGCCAACATGCAGCCAATCAGCAAGAAAGAACCGCAGGTTATATTAATATTGATGTTTGTTTTTTTGTTGATTTTGAGCAGATTTGCAACAAAATTGTTTTAAATTTCACATAAATTGCACTTACACTAAGCACACAGGTAAATAAATAAAGTTAGAGATAGACAGAGATAGACAGAGAGACAGAGAGAGAGAGAGAGAGAGAGCAGTGCAAAGTTTAATTTGCAGCACAAAAACCGCAAAAGACGTTTGGTTAATAAATTGCGAGCTCTTAAGACGGAGGCAACGGCGGCGACCGAACGTTTAAGACGTCAATTTCGAAATGTAAATATTTGATTTATGAGCCAAAGTAAATTAAGGCAAAAACACAAAAACCAGGAGCAATGGCAATAGCAACAGCAACAGCAACCAGCAGCGGAAACGGCAACGCCAACGCCAACAGCCAGCATATACAATATGGCGACGCGCGTTTAATGTCAATAAGAGCGCGCCAAACACACGGATACACACACACACACGCGCAAACAGTAACAGAGTTGGCGCTGTAATGTTAATGAGAGGCTCTCACCTACGCGACGCGTTCAAAATTTTTCGCTTGTTTTTGTATTGTGTTTACCGTCGGCAATGCTGTTGCGCTCTTCAACGCGTACGCGCGCCAGCGCTCTCTCTCTTATTTAGACTTTTGTGACGTCGCGACGACGCTGCACAACTACCGTTAGGGTAATCATCAACAAAAAGCAAAAAGCAACGCAACAACGCTGTCAAGCTCATTATTATCGTCAGCAACATCATTATCGTCATATGGGTTATCAAAATGTATGCGCTCTCACTGGCTTACGCGCTCTTTACGTGCTACACTGTCTCGCTTGCGCTTGTACATGACAGCACCCATAGGCAGAGCTTGGCCATTTTAAGGGGTGTTCCAGTTGTAGTAGTAGTTGTTGCTGTAGCTGTTGTTGTTGTCGCAGTATGTCAATTGTATGTGCTATTAACGCCATCATGAACATCTGAGGTTCCTAACGGCAGCTGTGTGCGTTGCCTGAATGTCCTTTTTCTAAAATGTTGTCTCTCCCGCCAGCCCAGGCTGCTGCTCGCTCCCTCTCTCTATATATGTACATACACGCGTGTGTACATATTTGTACTGCAATTTAGCGCCGCGCTGCTCTTGTGATTTGCTCCTTTTTGGCGTTCTCATTTACACAGGTGCGTTTTGTGCTCTGGCTGCGCGTCACCTTTCTTTTTTGGGTGCCTTAACTTTACTCTGTCCGCCCTGCTGCGCCATTATTAGAAATGCTTCTATAATGATTTTGTGTAGTATGTTGTACCGAGTACTTTGCCAAATATGCGCATACAATGATTTCTGCCAACGATGCGGAATGCTATGAATGTTTTGTTGTTGTATTGTAATGGAGACGATACGTCCTCGTAAGGACTAAGAGCCTGCAAACGTGTAGCTAAACTATATGGCAGTACCATATGCTGCCTACCCTGGGAGATTTTTTAATCAAATAATTACTGTAATTACATGCATGGAAATGTCAGCAGTCTGTGCTGGAAATTCCCAGGCGTAGAAAACAGAGCCATGGAAATTTTTAAAGCTTTGTGTAATAACAAAAAATAACTATTGTAGAGTTGACAAACAAAATTGATTTTGAAGTGTCTGTGAGAACATTAAGTGCCATGTAGACTTAAAAAAAGCAACGGGTTGGACTCGAAAACAATCTTATTCAAAATCAGAATTTCTCAAAAACGTATAAACGACGGTTGCCATTTATTGTGTGGTAATAGATTCTTTTTTTAAATTTATTTATAAGTAATATAAGGCCTTTTTTTTTTAAATATTAACAGGAATAGTTAAGCTCCATTGCGTAATAGCTATGTATTAGATTTGAAATGCTAAAAAGTCAATATGGCATATTTGGTATGTCTAGGACAGGATTTCTTTTTGTTGTATTATTGTGGTAATAGCTAAGGGGCCATACTCAAATTACGTGACCCTATTTTTGCAATTTTTGAACCCCCAATTTTGGACCAATAAGTAAAAAAGAAAACTAGGTAGTAAAACTACGTGACATACAACAAGACCCCCCCAACCGTTTGATTTTCAGATGAAGTCATTGATGCCAAAACTTTACTATAAGTGGGCTTTTTGCATGCTTAATGTCAGCCCCGTCGAGAGGGGTGGGGAGAAGGAAGGATTCTCCCCGGTCCCGGAGTTTTCTCAGGGGCCCGGTATAATTACTGCAGAACACAATGATTCAAGCTAAATCCCGGGCCCGGATTTCTTCTCTACGGCCCTGCTTAATGTCGTGGTGAAAAAATTTTCTGAATTATTTGAAAACTTTTACCAAATAACGGTCGAATTTTGTACAGCATTGAGTATTTTATGATACTCTAATGGCCAGGTGATTACTTGCTTTAACCGCGAACAACTTTTGTTAGATTTGGTCAGCTCCGAGGACAATCGATTGTAATTTAGTTTTGGGAACTCATGAGCATAAATCTAAGATCTATGCCCAATATCCTGATGATCCATATAACGAAATCGTCAGAACCATCGAAAAGTACGTTCTCGGGGGAATTTAAATGCTTATTACTTTTTTGAAAACTCATCCCTGTCGAGAGGCCTGGAAATCGTCAAGCTGAAAAATGCCACATCAGTTTGAGGTGGTTTCTTGCAAAACAAAACAGATTTTGAATGCCACTCCCGAACAGGCCTGACGAGAGGGGGGTGGGCAAGGGGGGATTCCCCCCGTTCACAGAGTTTTCTCAGGGGCCCGGTGTAATTACCGTCGCACTTTCGTGATTCAAGCTAAAGGTGTAATAGAGAGGCCGGTACATTTTCCCCCTGGGCCCGGATTTACTCTCTACGGCCCAGCTCCCGAAAATCGTTTGTCAGCGAAAATTACACCTAATTCGCCTAATTACGTGGTAGCTACGTTCCAGAGAAAACCGTGTAAAAAAAGACTTGAAGTAAATCCATAAGCTGCTGTGCAAATAAATTAGAATGGGGAATTCCCTAACTAAATTTCTAAAAGAATAGGTTAATAAAAATATTTTTCTTTAAAATTTCAATCAAATAGCTTTTTTTCATCGTGCTAAATCGAATGAAATTGTGGAAAAATAATTTTTTCTAGATCGTGTTATTTCAAAACCGTGTAAAAACAGAATTGTGTGCACAAAAGTATTTCGAAAGTGAACTCGCTTGACTGTACCGCTAGCGTGTCACACTTGTTATGAAAAATAACTTCGAAAGTGGTTTGGTGTGTTCAAAACACTAAAAACGCAAATGTTACACATCCTTTAAAGCTTTAAAGCAAAAAATTCGATAAATCTGTTTCTGTATATCAATTCTCTTAAACTTAAATGTTCCTTAAAGAAGTATTGTGCTCGAAAATTTCGGTGTAAATAAAATTTAGACTTCTCAAAAGAAATCTGTTTCGGATCTAGGAAGACTCCTGCGAACCGGTAAATCAATTCTCTTAAACTTAAATGTTCCTAAAAAAAAGTAGAGTGCTCAAAAATGTCGTTGTAAAGGCCCATACGCAGCATGCAAAAATTTCGCACGAAATGTCAAAACTTCATATAAAATAAAAATTTCCCTTTTTTGGGATTTTTTTTTTTTATAAAATGTTTTGACATATAGTGCGGAATTTTTGCATGCTGCGTATGGGCCTTAAATTATGTGCCAAAAGCTCAAAAATCATATTCCAAATCACTCATTTCCACAGCTGAAGTGTCTGAAGTAATAGTAGTATCCCCAAATAGCAGCAAAATCAGCGTCAAGATTGAAATGCTGCCATTTATTAAAGCAATTGAAATGGACAAAAGCCAAATCTAAGAACTTGGTCGAGCAGGCAGCTGTGCTGTGCTGGCTGGCTGGCTGGCTGGCTTCTAAGAGCCAGTATTGTAATAAAATGTTTGCATATAAAATATTAAATAAAAGACAAAATTGCAAAGTAGTAGATAGCATAAGGTGGAGAAATGTATTAAAGGTAAGGCGTTGTGTGTGTGTGTGTGTGTGTTGGCAGAAGGACAGCTTGTACATATTTACTGGCTTTTTGCAACGAAATGAGCGAGCAAAAACGTCAATGCGCAACGAAATGCCAAACGGACATACGGACCAAAAGGGCGGGTACGGTGGTGGCAGAGAAACTCAGATGGTGCAGGTAGGGCGCAGCAAAAGCTCAACGTGTAGGTAAATAAAGCGTACAAATGTGTGGGTGACTCTGTGTGTGAGTGTGTGTGTGTGTGTGTGAGTATGCTGCTTATTGGCGGTAAGTTGGCTGCGGCTACTAAAACATCATTAAACATCATAATGAGCAACAATGTCGAAGTTGATTTGTGGGCGTGTTGACTAAGGGGAAAAAATGGCAGCGCATGCGTGACGAATGATAGCACCCATTTTGTATAGAGCGGTGGGTGTGTCTACACACATACACAAATACAGACACATACAAGCGCACTCACTCATACACGCACACGCACACACTTAGATAGGCGCTTATTGAACCGGTCTGAAACCACTTGATTAGCTCGACATTTTGTTACTGTTGTTGTTGTTGTTGTTGCAGCGCCCAACTCTGCCATAGCGCTGGCTCTTTCGCACTTACGCAATAAATAATTCAACAGGCAAAATCACCCACACATACACATAAGCATGCCTGCTGCTTCACTCACATTGCCAGCTGCGCTTAAGCATTGTCTAGTTTTTTTTTTTTTGTGTACAATTGTCCACTTTAAGCTGAACTTTACTTTTGGCGCACTTTTTACGCACCTTTTGAACGCTTTGACACACATTTGCACTAAATACGTTTTGCATTTATCAGACTTTTACTTTTCAATATCGAAATGTTCAAATTTATTATTTACTACTAACTTTGGTCACCCGCTATAGTGCCAGCTTGCCACACCTTTGACAGTGCTGCCAATTAGTTTTGTTCGCTATTGTAATTATAATAGTTGCAAACTTTTTACTTTGTATAACACTTAAGTGTGCAGCATATTGGAAAAGCAAAAGCGCACATTTGATGTGTTTCTTGTGAAGCTGCATTAAGTGCGGCTCACTGCCTTCCAAGTGCTTGGCACACGTTGGTTTTACCTGTCTGTTGTCAAAAAATGTTGCACAAAAGCGAAAGATAAATAATTGGAATATCTGCGGAATATTTTTTTTTCAACCACACTGCCAAAAATGTTATACACAAAGCAAAATTTTGGCGTATTTATTTGTGCCTTTTCGCCCGTAAACAATTAAAAGTGCATATGGTTACAGTTTACTATGGGCAAAAAGTCAATTTTTCTTGGCAAAAACGCTACGCTTTTAAACGTTTTAATTTTTTTATAAATGGAAATAAATTATATACGAAAATAGTCTAACGTAAGTTGGCAAAAAATTTTTGTCATAATTAATATTAGTTAGTTAGTTAATTATAATTTTATAATTTCAATTTTATTCACTAAATCTTAGACATTACGAATACATGTGGAGTTTAATTTTTATATAATGAATATATAGAATAGATTTAGAGTCATAAGAGGCGGGGAATAAATTACAAAAAACCCATAAATAAACTAGATATTTAAATTAGTTAATTAATGCTTATTCCCTTTATATACAATTTCCTTAATTGTACGAAATTCTGTAGAAATTTTGTATTTGCGTCAAAAGGAAGATTTAAGGTAAGTTTTAATAATTTATTTTGACATCTTTGAAGTTTTTTAATATGGGTTTCGGCGCAGTATTTCAATTATAATAGTTTAAACTAAAATAAGTTTGTTGTTAAGGGGTCTAAAAACTGTTGTTAAGGGGTCCCAAATGGGATTTTTTTTTTATATGAAATTTTGTCATTCCGTGCGAAATATTTCGTGCTGCGTATAGGCCTTTAGTTTATAATTCTAATTTTCGAAAAATAACTGGGTAGAGCAAAAAAATTGTTTTCGTAAAATGGCACGCTAAATCCGAAAATGGAGTCCAAAAATTTTTTCATGGAACAGATTTCGAGAAATTTCGAAAAAACCACGTTTTTTATTTTTATTTTTTTACTAAAGGGGTCTACGCAGAATGAAAAAATATTTCGCACGGAATGACAAAATCTTCATATAAAAAAAAGTCCCAAATGGGATTTTTTTTAATATGGGATATCCCAAATGGGATTTTTTTTATGCGGGATATCCCAAATGGGTTTTTTTTTTATATGAAGTTTTGTCAGTTTCATTCATATAAAAAAAAGTCCCCAAATGGGATATCCCAAATGGGATTTTCTTTTATATGAAGTTTTGTCATTCCGTGCGAAATATTTCGAAATTTCTCGAAATCTGTTCCATGAAAAAATTTTTGGACTCCATTTTCGGATTTAGCGTGCCATTTTACTACGGAAATGACTAAAACATGTTGAGGATACCAAAATTTTTAAAAATTTGTAAACTAGTGTAATTTTCTGTCAAAGTTTATACCTAGGTATCTCACATTGTTAACCCACTGTTTTGGGATATTATTTATCAGAAGGGGCATTTTAGGCATTTTTGACAGGGTTTCCTTTTTCTAGAGAAATAAATACCATTTTTTTTGGTAGAGTTAACTTTTATTTTCCATTTATGATAGTATTTTTCGAGGTCTGCAGTCAACGAACAGTGTCTTAGTACCTAATATTATTACTTGATTATTATTTATTTAAATATTTATTGTAATACATAACAATTATAACTAAAACGCCCGAAACCAAAACCTTGGCGACGAAAAGTGGGATATTCTTAAAAACTTTAGTTTATTTTTTTTTTTATTAACAACGTGCTAGTGACAACACCGCAGTTTTTTTTTAGTACTTTTTCTGTGTTATAAAAGATTTAAGCTAGTTTTTATTATTTTTATGTCTAATTATTTTTAATTTTGTAGCATTTCAAAAAGTATGCCAATTAGAATGCGCGCGCAATTTTGCCCTGGTATCAGTTTTGATATTGCCGTATCGACAAAAAAAAGTTGCTTAGTGCTGCCCACTTTGTTATTTGACAAGGCTGGCAGCGCTTATCACTAAGACTAGTTGGCAGCTTTGTTGTCAGCAAATAACAAGAGACACGTAAATCAACAGCCTGAAATTTCACAAGTCATTTAAAAATTTAAAAATCTTACATATTGTAAATAGAAAAAAATTTACAATAAACTTAACAAAATAGTTGCCGCAAGATGTCGGATCCAGGCCAGTGGTATAATTCACTGCCGCGCTTTACCCGCTACTGGCTAACAGCCACCGTCTGCCTAAGTCTGCTCTGCCGTTTTGATTTGATAGACATCTCAAGTACATATTTATCCCGGAGCTTGGTGTTTAGCAAATTTCAAATTTGGCGTTGTATCACCTCGTTATTTGCGTATCCGCTTAGCAGCAGAACCGGATTTCATTATCTTATAAACTGCTACTTTATTACACAGTACAGCGTACGTCTGGAAAAAGATCAGTATGCGCGCAGTCCATCGGACTACTTATATGCGCTCATAATACTCTCCGTGCTGGCCAATATTGGCGGATTTGTGTTTAATTCTTATTTTTTAATGGACGAGCTAGTCGTAGGCATAACCTATATATGGTGCCAATTGAACAAGGATGTTGTAGTCAGTTTTTGGTTTGGCAGTCGCTTTAAGGCCATGTATTTGCCATGGGTCTTGGCTGGCATTGAACTTGTGCTTAATGGGTAAGTGCTTAACGCTAATAGTCTAAAAAGCATAATTTAATCCTTTTTTTTTGTTTATACAGCTCATTAGGCTCACTGGTTGGCATATTTAATGGACACGTCTATTACTTTTTGAAATTCCAATATCCCCAAGAGCTGGGCGGCAGCGCTTTGCTTGAAACGCCGCAATTTCTGTAAGTCTTATAGCAGTAACACATATTTCATGTGCTTAAAATTTATAATTTGGTATAATTTATAGGAAACGCCTTGTACCTGATATTAGCGGCGGTTTCAGCGGCTTCGGCTTGCCGCCAGAGACCCGCGCACCACCACGTGCTGCAGCGCCAAACCCCTGGGGACATGGAACGGCTTTAGGTCGCTAATAAGCTTAGACACTCAAATTTATGTTTAAACTCGCTGCAACACATTCGGGGTATCTTGAAATTTTTAAACACTTCTTGTTTAAACAAACCTAGCATGATGACATACCTACTATGTACTAATCTATAAAACACATAAATTTCCTCTCAAATGTTTCACTTCATATGTACAATATATGTTGTATATTTTGATTAAAAAACAAACATTTTTTGTGACATTTACATAAAATCAATGTGGGAGACATTTTATTATTAATTTGTAAATTTATGTTAGTCCATTTCGAATACTGAGGCACATTAAGCAAAACTGAGCCTGTGTTTTTTTTTTTTTTTGTTATATGAGCGTTTTAATCGATTACTTGTCTGATTTTAAAATCTTTTAAATCTTGCTGAGGAAACAGCCGGAAGTTGTTCTCATTTGCCAAATGCAACGCCGCGTATAGTGCTACACCAGGCGTCAAAGATTCGGTCATTTTTGGTGGCAGCATGCTGGGGTAATCTGAGAACAGCTTTTGAAAACTAGCCACGCCTGGTGCATATTTTTCTTCGTTACATTGCAGATGCACTGGCATTTGTTCTTCTGGGATTACGTTTCTAAATTGCTTTTGTACAAGAGTAAGACCTGTTTTTCTAAAAAGCTTCATATCTATGTTCTTGGCGCGCTTGGCAAAGGGAACCACCACACGAGTAACCTGAAAAATTAAAACAAAAATTAATTTAGTCATATAAATATTGACACGCTGGCTTACCTGTATAGGAGCTCCCTCAAACTCTGTGGCTATTTCTAGCACTGTGTCATTGCATGGATTACGTCCGGACAGGTTAAATATATTGCCGCCGCCCGTATCACCCTGCCCTTCTTCACTGGGTAAACCAGCATTGGTAACATTGATACTGCCCAAAGTAGGCGTAGTCGGAGTATCTGCTGTAAAATGCTCCTCATCGAATAGCTCCGCATCGTCGAGTGCATCTGCATGATTGCTGCAATCGTCCGGACCCACAACATCAGTGACTTCGGGATCACCAAAAGTATGCCGCACTTTTATGCTGGGCGCTAGCTCGTATTTGAAGAAAAAATCATTTTCAATATGAAACTTTGTTGGCAGCACCAGTTTGCGTGGGTCCCACTTCTTTTGATAGTTGGCCTTTCGCAACTTATTGTTGGCGTCCAAAGGCAAAAACAGCCCTTCGTCGACCTGACTAAAATCAAGCAGTTTTGAACGTCGTTGCGCAAGGGGACGACGTGCGCGTTGATTAGGAGCAGCAACTTGACTGCCGCTTGCAGCCTGAGTTTGACTAAACGTGCTGCGTCCGCGCGGTCGCTTGAATTTCCAATAAGAGGGGCCAGCCCAAAATTGCGATATTTGATCCATAGGGCGGTAGGAATATTCCAAAATAGAGTTATCTACAGGTCGCAAATCTTCAATGGCCAGAACATTTTTACGCAAACCGCGGCAGTGCCGTAAGGCCACCTGCTCCTCTTGTGTAAGCTCATCAATGTCATGTTCATCCAACTCCATTATGGCAGGCAATGCATCTAGCTCTGGCATGGGCTCACATTCGGCATTTATATCAAATGCCATAGATAGCTCTTTGGGATTATCATAAAAATCGTGGTGGTCGCTGCCAAAGTCTTCGTCCTCAGTTGTCTCACGCGGCAGTTCAATGGCTTTATCAGATGTGGGATTTGGCGTGTCGGTAATATTATACCCTGTAAGCATGGGTCGCAGCACTAGCTGTTGGTCATAGCGGCGCAGCCTATTAATCCATTCAGCTGACATAGTTTGGTCGGGCAAATAGCTTTCTTCGCGTGTGACGATTTTAGTGTAGTCTTCTATTTCGCCTGGCACATCACTTGCATCCCAGAATTTGTAGCTCGTGCGTAGACGCAGTTCTGAATCATGAGTCGGTAATATCTTGTGCATTAGGCGATTGGAGGCGTTGATTGAACCCACCGTGGAATTAAGCTTGCCAAAGATAGGATCTTGCAGTGGCGCAGTTTCCAAACGCGCATTCAAAGTGTCCTTATTCTTAGTTACCGTGGAAATTGCTTTACGCGTGCGTTTTTTGGGTTTGGCAGTCGCATTCGCTGCCGCGCCTGCGTCACTGCCATCAGCTGCATCACCGCCAGTAGCGGCATCAGCGCCTGTATCATCATCATCTGCAGCATTCAATTGTTTTTCGTTCAGCTTGCGTGCATTCAAGCCGGCGGCCATGCGCGCTGCGTCCAAGTAATTTGAGTCCACGCGCAGACCGTAAACCTTGGAGGACGCCTCTAGCGAGGATCCAGCCAGCTTTGAAATGCAAAAACATTTGGTAAACATGTTGTCTTGTGCCAATACACAAACTAACTTACCTTAAAGTTGTGCAGGGACTTGTGATGGCGTTCTAGCAAACTGGACAACGTGTCGATCAAAGACAAGCTCCAGGCATTGTCTCGACTGAGTTTGTTGCCATTGTAGATCTCCAGGCACTGACGTATAGTCTCATTATCCTCTATTGAAGGCGCAATGGAGCTTTCTCGCTGCCGCTGCTGCTGCAACAAAGTGCGCCGTCTGGCCTCACGACGCTCGGCCTCGTCATCATTTACTAAGACTGTGTCCTGAACCATGGCCTCACGTATGCTGCCTACGGCAGAGCGCCGTAGTGGCGTATCGGCGTTGGGCAGTGTCATAATTTTAATTCACAAATTGCACTGAGTTAATTTGTGAACACAAACAGGGACTGGCACGTTTATTCTTTATTAAAACCAATAATGCAGTAGAATTTATGAAAATTTCACTTTTCATCTAACTATGTAACAGATAGATAGTTTGAGCGTTAATTACATTTGTATTTCTTTACCTATACACTGACGCCGATTGCTGTGAAAAATAGTTTCAAACGACGCTACAATCTAGGGCTGCGGTGATCCCAACAATCGATTAGTATTACAAGCCAAATCACAGATGCCGATAAAAAAAAAAAAAAAAATATCGATATGCTATCGACATCAAGCACGATTTTAATGCAATTCAAATATTTTTCGTTTTTATTTTTAAATTGGTTTACGTTTTACAAGCAAATTTTTTCAGTAGATTGAAAAACTAAAAAAATGTTAAATTATATATATATATATGTATATGTGTGTTTATATATAAACATGTTAATGTTAAAATGATTGCGCAGTTAAATGGTTTATTTTTGCTAACGTATTGTAACGCAATTGATTATGTAACGTAATCTTTGTCATTCACCTCTAGTATTGCCAATAACGCATCTGGTTCTGGGCTCACACTTTGCATTTATTTTAAATAACACCGATTACGTTGCTTATCATAGATTACTGAGCTACTTTTCCCTACCAAAGTAGGGTAGTATCACAGAGCCAGCAGTAGCATCAGCTTCCGTTTTATCTATATCTTTAGCAGGACCGTAGAGAGAAAATCCTGGCCTGGGGGGAAAATGTACCGGCCCATCTATTACACCTTTAGCTTGAATCACGACAGTACGACGGTAATTACACCGTGCCCCTGAGAAAACTCCGGGCTCGGGGGGAATCCACCCTTTCCAATCCCCCCCGTCAGGACTGATCTTCAGCAATCCCTTGAATCTCATTCAGCTGGCAATCGTTTTGGTCATGTTAGAGTTTAATTGCAATTTAATTGAACAATCTAAACTACCTTAAAATTGTTAATGTTAATTAAAAATAGTTGTCAAAGAGTTCTACAGCCCAGGCCTGCGAAGATTCAAAGCATCGACTAGTGCTGCAACGAGTAGCACCAACCTCGATATGTTAGTAAACAAAAATATAGAAAGTTTATTTATTTGAATACCTATTCAATAAATAATTATCAAATGTTTGTACAGTTTCGTCAGAGGGGTAAAGCAAAGGGGTAAAAAAAAATAAAAATAAATTTGAAATAGTTAATTCTAAAAAAGAAAACCCAGCTTAGGCTGTAATGTCCCTTCATTTTTTAAAATTCATATCCGCAGATTCAATTAATTTTCAAAATTTCTTTAATTTTGTTTACATTTAAGTTTATTTCATTTAAAATTTCAATGCTAAAAATTTTACAGCGACACGCATTGTTCAACAATATTTTTTTTTTTTTGTTTAATGCTTTACTCTTAAGTATTTTTGTTGTAAATATTTGAAAAACATTATATCTTGTTCCGAGTGTTTGCATTTTGTTTGTTAGTTTTCTAAAAAATTATAATTTACATAAACACCTCGATCATTCTCAAAATATGCGCATAAAATACTTAGTCTAGTGCTTTTTGTTGTTTGTTTTTTTTATATAAGTGTGATTATTGTTTGTTTTTGCGCATTGCATTTAACAAAGTGCAAAACATTTAAACTTGTGTCGTGGCAACTTATTGGAACTATATTACTATAATTATATAAGATAATATTGTTACCTTACAGAAATTCATAATTTTTTTCACTCAAGTACATATTTACAATTTAAATTATTTTTTCTTGCATTTTTAATAGTCACTACAATTTGCTTTAACTTGTTGGCGTTGGAAATAAAAACTATAATCTCATTAAATTAAATATAATTGATAAGTTACTCTTGTTAAAACAGTATTAGTATTAAACTTAATACAGACAATTAATTTGAAATTATGCTAAGCAATTCTACATAATGTGCTCCAATTCGGATTATATTTACAAACTATACAAAATGAAATTAATTTCTTTTATTCATTGTCGGGTTGTCTACAAGGTTTATGCGATAGTCGCCAAGCTTCAGTTAAAAAAGTCTTTCAACTTAATGTTTTTTTTTTTTACAATAATTAACTTTAAATATTAACTTTATAAGGGGTTTTTTAAGTATTTCCTTTTTATGTAACATAATTTTTTGAGCCAATTGAGTTCGATTACAGATTTGGATAAGCTCTAAAAATTATAACAATATGCCATATTTATACAAAATTCTTTATATATATATAATGTTGCACTTTGCTCCAAAATATTAACTGGACTAAGCTAAATAAAATTATTGCTAAACAAGCTGAGTGTGTGTGTGTGTGTGTGTTTGGGTGTATAACTGCGTGTATGTGTGTATAGTTATAGTTGCCATTTTGTGCGATCTCACTCTAAATATAAAACATACGACAATATATACTATAAAATCAAATTCCGAGCTTAAAAACAAATTAACATGCAAACAGCACATCCTACGGCTGCGTCGTCGTCGTTACTGTTGTTGCTGTTGCCGCTGCTGCTCCCTGGCCTGATCACAACAGCTGTTCCAATTTCTGCTCATACAACTGCGCTGATACAATGGCCGTCTTTAACGATGCGGCGGTTGTCGTTGTCGTGTTCAACGTCGCCTCCGATAGATCATCATCGGGCCCCATATTGCTGGTGCTTTCAATTTCAATCGGCTGCTCTAGATCCATGTCCGTGTATTCAATAGCATTGTTGTCATCGTCTAGCTCGATTACTAAATGAATAAACATAAATTAAAATTATACCAATTTTATAAAGCATTAATTAATTCGTTACGTGTCCTTAAATAAACTTTAAAAAAATAATTTTAAGTAAAGTCAAATTCTAGAGACAAAATTTACTATATGAAAAGTACCAAGATTTGGAAAGGTAGCCTAGGATGATTATATCGTTACCGATGTTATACTTATAAACGTAGATAACTACAGCATAGAATCTATCTGTGGATTGTTAAATCAACCCTCAACGGGTAAATTGTTCTAGAACTAAAAAAGCTTACCCAAAAAAAGTCAAAGATAACATCATCTTGAATTTGAAAATTTTGCATTGGACCTTAAAAAAATTTAAAAGCTTGCGATTTTGCAGTTTTGAAACAAATGATGAAAACAGAAAAGCTTTGAACATCTTTTTATGTTCATATTTTTAACGTTTCTTGATCACAGGGTTACGGCATACACATAACTTCAGATTCCATATTTGCTTGAATTTTTCTTGCATTACAATGAGTGCCTCTAACATCGCTTTGAAACTCAACTGGGCGGGTCGGGGTCTCAATCTGTCAACTTACTTTCACTACGATTATTCAGCAGCTGCCCTTGAACTTGCTCGTGCTCCAGCTCCTCCTCGACAATCACGTCATCATCTAACACATGCAGACTTTCCTTGGAAGCATTTGTTTCAACAGTTGTATTGACAGCAGGTTTGGAAGCCTGATCCAATTCCATTTCCCAATCTGTAGCATTTAACACTACCAATTGTTGTGAACTTGGCTTTGCTGTGGCTGTGGTTACCGCGCTTGCGGTCTCCTTTGTGGGCGTCACGGCGCCATTATTATCAGCTACTATAATGGGCAAACTAAGAATATCAATGGGTGTGTCCTCTGTTATCAACTGATGTGGTTTACTCTTAGTTAGCGTCGAAGCTGTTGTTGGCACTCCCACAGCTCCACTGGCTGTTGTGGACGAACCTATGACCAACACATTAGGCTTGGCTACTTCCGCATTCGGCTTTCCCGCCAAACTTAACGCGGTGCTTGCCTTGCTCGATAATGTAACCGTACGCATATTACTCGTTGCACTGGCGGGCAGAAAAACCACATTATTTTTGCCACCCGTAGCTGAGGCAAATGTCAGTGTGGTGGGTTTCGTTTTAGATGTTGCATTTGTGGTAACTATTGTGCTGGTGCCAGTGCCGCCTGCGGCACTTGAAGAGATCACTTGGCCGTGCGACAATATTTGCATTTTTTGTATGGTTATGCGCTGCTGTGGTGACTGTGGCGATAAAGGCGTGGCTCCCGTTGGTGACAGCGTGCTGCTGGAAACTGTTGCGCTAGATATGGGGCTGCCGCTGCTGCCTGCATTGGCATTGTTGAGTTTGTGTATAAAGCTGCCGGCGGGTAATTTGGCGGGCTGTATATAGACCTTTCCATTCGGCGAGCAAATCTTAAAGTTACGTAGCGCTGTGCTGGAAACCTGCTTGATGTTGAAGGCTTGTGCGCCCGGACTAGCTCCCGCGGCAGGTGTAAGCTTAATGTTACTCAAAAGTTGCGGCGTATTCCCGCTGTTGCTGACGCTGGTATTGAGCGTTTTAATATTTATATTCGTAGGCGCCTTGCGGAAGACAGGATTGGCATTGGTGGGTGTGGTGGGCGCCGTAAGTGGCGTTATTAAGGTATTATTCAAACTGCTAGCAGGTATGTTTTTGATTATATTGACCGTTGAAGCGCTGCTAAGCGGCGTTATGCCTGCAGTATGTACTGTAGCTAACGCTTGATGTGGCGGTCGTTCTTCTACAATATATTTTTGCACGGGTGTTTGATGCAGCAGTTGCTGTTTGTCCAGCTTGAGATTGGTTAGATGCGGCAACGGTTCGAAAGGCAGCAAGCGTACAGCATTGCTGGGTGTGGCTGGAAGTGACTTGGGCTTAGAACCAATGCTTTCCAAGTCTAACAGATTGATTTTCTTGGGTGTTAGTTTAGTGCCAGGCGGCAATATGGTGGGGGAGCTACTGGTTACAACTGGCCGCAGTTTAGCGCCTGCTGCAGGCGCAGGTATTTGTTGCACGCTTATAATTTGCGGCGCCAATGGCAGATTGGCTGTAGATATGGACGCAACGCTGTTGTTGAGCAATGGTATAACTGGAGCAACGGGCATTTGCTGTCGCTCCTCTACTATATACTTTTTCACTGGTGTTATAAGCTGCTGCTGCTGTGGTTGTTGTAGTGCAGGAGCTGCTACTGCAGCTGCTGCTACAGCTACTGGCGACGCAGGCATTTTCTCTTTGAAAACAACAGGTGAATTGGCAAAGTGGCGCGCTGTTCCTCCTGTTGGCGAGCTGACTTCCAAATGCTCAGGTCCCGCATAGACACGCGGCGCATTCAAATGTTTACTTTTAGCAAAGCCGCTAGGCGTTGTAGGTACCGCTGCTACGGATTTCAATGCTTCATCTAAAATATACTCTACATGCGGCTGCACCTCATGATAGTTGGGCACATGGTTGCCCAGTGCATGCGTTGCTTCTGGCATTGGCTGAGCTGGTAATAATACTTTTTGTTGCTGTTGTTGCTGCTGCTTTTGCTGCAGCTGCAGTTGCTTCTGTGCGCGTCTGCCGCTTTTAGCTGGCGCTGCGGTTCGCTTGGCAGTACCACCAGCTCCGCTACCACTATGGTTATGCAAGACATTGGTTCCACTTGGCCTTTTGTTGGACATACGTTGCTTGTGCTTTTGCTGTTGCGAATAGAAATATCGTTGTTGTAATATTCTGGCATTGGGTTTGCTATCATCGCTGCTGCAGAGAACATATACATCATCGCTGTTGGAAGTTAAATGCTGCTGTTGTTGCTGGCTATTGCGTTGCTTTTTGCTTGGCCTTTGTTCGGCATCGCTTTCCTTGCGCTTTTGTATGGCCTTTTTGACCTCATTGGGCACATCGGGCACCTTAAACTAGAAAATAAACAAGAGAAACCAAATTGAAATGTAATTATTAAGGCGAATCGTTTGGTTAACAGGGCAGTTAAGAGTAATTTAAGTTAAAAGATATTTCAAGAATGTAAAAATTAGGTTAGAAACCAAAATAATTTAATATCACTTTATAGAAGCGCTTTAAAATAACACAAAAGCTATAATCCTTGTTCCATATTATTAATTAATTATATAATAAAAAATTCCCATATTGGGAAACATATTTTACTTAAACAAATCTAGCCCACCTACAAATTCAAACAAAGTAATTGAGCAGTTCCAATTGAAGCCGATTCTCAAAAAGTAGATCGGATGTGACTGCTCTGGATACTGCCGTACGGCTACGTAGACAAAATTACTTTGTAATTTTTTATATGTAATATAATTTAAAAAAAAAATCCAGAAGTATTAATAAACTGCGTGAACGTGACATCAGCCTAAATGTAATCAAGAAACTACTATTGCTTCATTCATTAAATTTATATAAGAACTCAGTATTGCCAACAAGCACGAATTCCAATTGGATTATAAGAAATACACATTTCATTAATAAAATTATACCATATGCTTTGCTTTAGGCTTCATTCGTATCCAATGCGGCCACAATACATTGCACTTGATCTTCTCGCAACCAACAGGCCGCCAATGCCCCCAAGCAATTAAGTTGCCCATTAGCGACTGTACTTTCACTACACACACTACATATATATGCCCCGACTGAGACAATGATTATATAACTTACAGGTTCATCCATGACCACAATGGGTTCCTTCGTTTTAATATTGCCGTATTTCATGGCGACAAAGGTGGCTTGTTCCCGCATGGCATCCACGTAATGGGCGCCCGTCTCATCCGGATTAACCATTTTTGCATTTTCCGCATAGGCTTTGGCCGCCAGATCATTGGCTACTATGGTTAAAGCGGTTTGCGGTCTAATACGCGGCAGCAGCGGATAAGGACGACGACCTTCACGCGACCATTCCTGCCAGGTGTTGGGTCCAAACACACTAAAAAATAAAGGCGCACATGTACACATACAAATCACAATCAGTCTGTATTTACTGTGTGTTTTTGACTTACTTTTCTGCTATTGTGCACAGCTGTTCATCATTTGATGCACGCCGCACCTCGGCACGATGCCGCTCTTGCGTTATATTAAACAATTGACGCAGTTCCTCGAGTAGTTTTGCCTTGGGTTCGCTGAGAGTGCCTTGCGCGCGAAAAACACTTATAATGTGCGAATATGATTCGAGTTCTGCATTAAAGACACAAAGAATAGTACATAAATTAATGTTGGCAGCTATATCAGGCAGTTGCGTTGGCGCTGCTATGATTTAATTATGTCAATAGAGCTCCTGAGTTGCAGTGCCTGCAATATTTCACCTACCAAGTCGACGCAGCATGCCTCGGCATTCGTCCCGCGACATTTCCAACATTGGCGGCCACATGCTGCAACTTGTTTTGCAAGCCTTATGCTTAATGCACTCCAAGCCTTTGGTTTGCAATTGAATTAAATTAATTTTCCTTAAAGTTGTGTGCGAATCTTATTGCAAAATTAAAACAAACTCTTTAACATTTTCCGAGCGTTTCTAATATATAGCGAATGGACATGTATGCTATCGAATGTGACTCGATATGCGCCAAAGGCAACATTGGCTCGATAATTGCGAAACAGTGCTGTTGAATTTGCATCAGCCAGCGGCTGTTGGTGTTGTAAAACACAATGTTGCGGTGTTGCCAAGTAGTCATGAATAGTTATAGTTGAGCCTATTTGTTGTGCGCTACGATCTTGCACTAAAAGTAATGTTGCTCTATGGTGTTGTACTTTAGTTAAATATTTATACACATATGTGTACAAAACCAAGATGTTTCGTTCGGCCAAAAACAAATTTGAAACAGTGGATATTGTGCGTAGGCTAAAACGCTTGGCAGAAGGCACATTTTCCTCATATCGGCGTTTGTTTTTGTTGCTTATTGCAGTTTGCATTGTTTTTTATATGCTGCCGCCTATATTTCGTTACATTTTCCTAAGTGCACCCGAGCAGAAAGGTGAGTTAATTTATATATCAATAAGTATCACAGTACAATGATTTGCTTTTTCATAAAGATCCGCTGATGCAATGCATGGACGACCGCCTAACGCCCTATATACTACAGAATTACGAGTATGACGCCAACATTCGTCACGTGTCACCGTTGCCGGGTGAACGAGATTTTCTTCCCTACGTTGGCAATGGCTATATAGGGCTAGAAATCTCTCATGATGCGGCACTGAATATTAAACACGGCCGTGCCATGCAGCTGCCCATAAGATTTCATCCAGTTATTACGGTTTCCCAAAATGGTGTTGCTGGGGATGCTGGCGCTAAGGAAGCCACCGTTGTAGAGTATCTAACTGGCATGGTGCATCGTTTTCAATGCTTTGCTGGCTACTTTGTATCCTACACATACTATGCGCATCGCACACAACCAAATGTATTCATACAGGAGCTAAAGATTACAAATACACGCAATATGATTGAGGATATTGAGCTTATAATGCCACGAGTGCGTTTGCCTAAGCTGTCAACGCGTACTATTCCGCTTAGGTAGGTTAAAAGTTAGCAAAAAAAATCATTAAATACTATACTTGCGCTTTACAGCGAGCCCGCTCAGGCCGGCATGTTTAGCTACACGCAGCTAGAAGTCATCTCCGGCACCATACAGCCCTCTGCCGATGATCCTAACAAGTTGATAGTTATCAGCATTGTAAAGCCGCAGTTTGAAAACAAAATTCAACTTCGCAAACGCGGCACAGTGCGCATAATCTATCCGCTGTCCATACACTACTCCAAACCCGTAACGGAAGCACAGCTCAAAGCAACCATTGAGGCTACTGAGCAGCAAGCGACTCAAACCATGACAAAGCTGCTGCAAAAGCTAAACTCCAAGTCTTCTGGCACTTTGTACAATATCAATACCTATAGGCAGGAGCATATTAATGTGTGGTCTGAACTGTGGGCCACTGGATTTACAATAAGCACATCGAAGGCAGAACAGAGTCTAAATGGTGACCGTATTAATGCTACTATGTACGCGGTGCTATCGCAGGTGCGCAGCTTTGAGTTTGAAGAGACGGCTGCTAGTTCGCTGGCTATACGAGATGATATAGCCAAAGCATTAACATATGCCGAAGGCTGTTATGATTCCTATCATACGCTGCAGGCCGAGAATCTTTGGCGTGATATGAACTCGCTAGAGCAGCTGAATGGGCTGGTATCTTCATGGATGCTCACGCTGGAGAAGCAGGTTAGTTGGCGTCTATTAACAATTTATAATAAATTCTAAAGCCTTAATGTTTTTTAGGGCTGCCATAATCTAATACGCGCCGGCGCCTCTGGAGTCATACAGGCCATGGTGCTTAGCTTTGGCAGTTTTCGATTTAGCAATCAACACTTGGAATGTAATATGCATCCAAAATTTTTGCATCGAGACTTCCATTTCCGACGTCTTAACTATGGCAACAAGACACATGTAAATGTAACAATTATCGTCAAGGATGACAATAAGGCGGTTATCAATGTAGCGCTGGATCGCTCCGATCGCAGTTATTATGCCTGCGATGGCGGCTGTCTGGACGAGCCAGTTTTGCTGACGTGAGTAGAGAAAGCTCGGTTGTTTGTCTAGCGAATCAGTTTGAAACAAAAACCAATTTGGTTGTTTAATATCTCTTTAGGCTGGTTTATCTGATTCGAGTTTATATCTTTCAGACAAAATCGGCGACTATTCCCAGTTAAACTGACTGAACCCTTGACTGCAATTTTATATATAACCGAGGATAAGCAGCATATGGAAGAGCTGCATCATGCTATACACGTCAAAGAAGTTGTCGAAGGTAAGTTAAAAATTCTATTACACACAAAATTGGTTTAATCCTTGGATGTATTTATTCAGCGCCAGCGCATGAGCAGCATGTCATAGCGCTGCACAAACATGGCCATCAACTTGGAGGACTGCCCACGCTCTTTTGGGTCTCAGTGTGTGCAATAATTATAGTATTTCATATATTCCTATGTAAGCTTATAATCAAGGAGTACTGCGAACCAAGCGATAAGCTAAGATATCGTTATAACAAACCGTGATCTAGTTGTATTTAATCCAAAAAAAAAACAAAAAAAATTAAGAAGTCTTAATTTAGATCATACACGTGCTAGTAAAAATTCCAAACCAAGATTGAAAAACTTTTTAAATGTATTCGCTAATATTTAAAAATGCTTTTAATTTAAAGGCAGATTTTGTAGATTTCTCAGCTATGTACAAAGAGAAAGAGTTTGTGAGAAAAATGCAATGTAAGATTTGTTGGTGCTAGAAAATGTTCATAGCTTTCGTTTTATATAGTAGCTACTACGTTAAAGTTTCGTTAGATTGCCATTTTACTTGGTCACGGCGTGCATGCTCTCAGCCAAATATTGCACATTTTTACTTGTCACACCGGCCATGGAAACGCGACCATCTCTGGTCAGATAAACGCTGTGCTCCTTGGTTAAGCGATCGACCTGCTCGGGCGATAGACCCGTAAAGCAGAACATGCCAATTTGATTGGTGATATGTTCCCAATTGCGTGTGGAGCCCAATTTCTCAAGATTGCCCTTCAATTTGCTGCGCACATCAATGATGCGATCGGCCATGCCCTTAACATCCTTTAGCCATTGACTTCGTAAATCGGCATTATTGAGAATCTCAGCAGCAATGCGTGCACCATGCACTGGAGGATTAGAGTACAGGGCACGTATAAGTATCTTGATTTGAGACATGCAACGCGCTGCCTCCTGCTCATCGGCACAAATCACACTGTAAGCGCCAGCGCGTTCACCATAGAGACCCATGTTCTTGGCAAAACTCTGCGCCAAGCAGAAGTCATGACCATCGGCCTCAAATATGCGCACAGCCTGCGCATCACCATCTACATTGCCTGTAGCAAAGCCTTGGTAGGCCATGTCAAAGAATGGATACAGTTTGCGTTGCTTAAACACCTGGGACAGTTCTTTCCACTGTTCCGCTGTGGGATCTACGCCCGTGGGATTGTGTGCGCAAGCATGCAGCAAGACAATAGAGGTTTCTGGGATTTTCTGTACACAACAAATGAAAATGTTAGTATTTCTCTTTAACGTCTAAAGTCTAAAGACTTACCTTCAAATCCTCAACCATGGCGTTAAAGTCCAAATTGCATTGCTTGGGATTGTAGTAGCGATAGCGCTTAACAGGAAGACCAGCATGCTCAAAAATGGGCACATGATTACCCCAGGAAGGTGTAGGCAAATAAATCTCGCGATTGCCCTTCCAGAATTTACTCAAAAATGCGCCACCTACGCGCAACGCGCCAGTTCCACTGATTGCCTGTGTAGTGGCATTGTGTTTGGCCTTCAGACGCTGCGAACTCTCGCCCAGCGCAAGCTCAATTGCTTTGTTATAGAATTCAGGTATACCAATAATAGTGGCGTATTCCTTGTCCATGCCGCGGTCCACAATGCGCTTCTCGGCCTGGCAATAAAATTAAAATAAATTGTTATTAAGATGTTAAGAAGTGAAATCTTTTGACATATGTACCTCCCGCACGCTCGGCAGCACGTAGGGCTTCGTATTATCATCACGATAGGCGCCAGCGCCCAAATTTATTTTCTTTGGATTGCTGTCCTTTTTAAATGCTTCGGTGACGCCCAGAATGGCATCGGGTGGGCCCATTTGCACCTCCGAAAACCATGTTGATCTGCAATTAAAGTATATAGTTTACTATAAAAGTATTTCGAAAACATTTCCATAAGAGTGTTCCTACATGCCGTTTTTGGCATCACCGTTCTGCACTCTGTTGTGGTCCATGCTGATCTAATCTCAAGAGCACTCAAAAAATAAATCGCAGTTTTGGCAAACATTTTCGTAGATTATGGCCTGACTTAGTTTTTTTCGGGTTATCTCAAGTACAAGTTTATTTGCACTTAAAGTTTTGACCAACTTATCAGCTCTTTCAGCCCACTGCATGCTATCAGTCTTGTTGCATATAAAAAAATGTTGTATTTTGTATGTGAGTAAAGTCTGAAAGTCATTTAGAGGTTTATTTTCGTGTGCCCACCCTTTGCAGTCCCCCAACCAAAAACGCGTAGTCGTTAAACTGTTTTTCATGCTCGGCTGGGGGGCATTTATTAACAGCTGCTTATCGCTTTACATTGAAAACAGCCCGTTTTTCAGCAAAAACAATTTCCAGAAATATTGTGAAACGCTCTTGGTGATAAGGCGCGCATCTTGTATGTTTTTGCTGACGTATTTTTGCTTTGGTTTTGAACATATGACATAAACATTTTTCTTGTACACTACGTAGACAAAGTAAAAATAAAATATTTTTTTGTTTCTGGCCAACACGTTGTCTGAAAGTGATTATTGATAAAGTTTTATAAAAAAAAAAACTTTTTGGCTTACGTATACAACAAATTTTTCCGGCTTTTCGATAAAGTAAGGAAGTCGATAAAACAAAAAAGTTCATAAAGAGAAGTTTATAAAAATCAGAACACGCGACATAAACGTGATAGCGTGAAATGCGCTACTTTGAAGTGGCAGAGCATATGGCTAGCTCTTTGCATTTTGAGTTCTTCCAATAAACATAAGGAGCTAAAAGTCAGGTCCGATACTTAGGTGATTTAATTTAAGTCGGTTTAATGAGTAACTGATATAATATAATAACCACGACAACATTGCTTACCAGTCAAAACAAGTTCGCTAATTACGTTAATTTTTTGCAGATACGGCCGTTCTGAATTTCGATTCGGATTCTGAATTGCCAATTTAACAATGCAGTTTATTTTTATAGAGACTATACTCTCCCAAGCCTACTTTAGATATTTTTTTGCTATAGAATTTTTCAAAACACAATATATAATATTCGGTCGGAATAAAGATATTATATGAATCGACACAATCTTACATACAATAGTGGCCAAAAGTATTTTGACAAAACTGTACCAAATATTATATCGCTTATATATAAAAACTAAGAGAAGTAACGGAATCCATTTTACTTTTGAGAAAGAGAATCTCTTATTAGCTTTCAGTGAGCAAAAAATTGCACTGATAATGATTTGATTTTTTTTCTATATTATTTTAAAAGTTAGATGATGCACTTTTGGCTGGACAAAAGTATTTTGACATTGCGATCAATTGCAATTTCTTTGATTCCCGTGCGGTACAAACAATGTGTAGCAATTTCAAAAGTTGTTTTTATTTATTTTTAAAAACAATATCAAATTTTCTTGCCGTTTGTTTTTTGTTATAATCGGCAAAATACCTGAATTCGGTCAACTTGTTCGAAATGAAAAAGTCACAAAATATAATGCCGGTTTTCCAGCGGAATACCATATCAGATTTTACAAAATACCTAGACAAACCATTTACGAACAAGTTATGAGGCAAAAAAAAACTTTTTCTATAAATAATACAGCCAGTTCGGGTAGAACACGCAAAAGGATGCTATAGAGCACGGTATTAAACTGAGAAAATTTTTGAACACACCAAAAGCTTTATCAATTGAATTCAATAAACAGCATAAAACATTAATTAGTCGAAAAAAATATAGAAGACAATGAAAGGAGGCCAGTTTTAGTACCTTTGTAGCTCGTACAATTCTTGTGTTTTATCAAAAAATAAGCTTAAAAAGTTAACATTTGCTAAATAGTATTAAAACAAGGCACGATCGTTTTGGGAATACAAATTATGAATATATAAAGCTCCTTTGAATAGCCTAGATCGAAAAAATAAAGTTTATTGAAGGTAATTAAAGAATTTTTGGGAAAAAACCAATGCCTGTATGGGTACGTGTAACTCATGGTGGAGGCTCGCTATCTTTAGAGTATATTTAAGCTTCATTTGCTTGGACGATTTAGTACCAATTAATAGCACAATGAATAAAGCCAAATATTTGCAGAATCATTGGACAGAATAGATTTTTATTGAATTTTTTATTAAATAGCCCATAAAATAAAAAAAACGATGCCTAAATTGAACAAGATCGCGAGAAGAGACAATTGTTGAAAAAAAAGGCGTTGGAAAGATATTTTACAGGTAGCATTGGAAAAATTGGTAAAATCAGTTTCTGAACTTTTGCAAAAGGAAGGCTTACTTTTTATTATTCATTTTATTTAATCTAAAGTTACAGCTTTTTCTCTTCATCTGTCAAACTATTTTGTTTTGTCAAAATACTTTTTTCCACTAACATTTATGGAAAATCGTTCTAATTTTCTAAACTAAAATATTAACAATAGTAGACTTATGCGTTTGAGTAGCTTAATTTATCATTATTCTCAACAAAAATTTATTAAAAGCTATATAATTAATAAATCAGAAGAAATTTCCAAATCAATTTTTTTTTACTTATGTCAAAATACTTTTGGCCACTATTGTATGTATACAAACAAGTTATTAGAAATAATAAATTATTTATGCATATGTAACAAACAAATTTTGAGCTCTGATCAAACAGCACAGCAGCGCATAGAAGAATCGTTGCAAACTAATTACCAACTTGCAACAGAGCATATAATTTATTTATAAGCTATTTCAAGCTAAAAAACTCAATAAAGCAGCAAGCATGAGTGTTGTAGATTTAAAAATAAAATAAAACAAGCTACAATATATGGACAAAGATGTAGGAATGGTGGATTTATACAAGTCTATTATATGATAGTACTATATAAAAGTAATTAGATAAAGCAGCTGAGCTTAGCTGGGCAAACAGAACTCAATTGTTTTCAACTTGATGGACTGAGCGCCGCTCTCTAGGCAGCCAGCGGGCATTAGAGGGTTAAGGCTGCCGCAAGCTGACATAATTATGTATGTATGCAATAATTTGCTGCTGCAGCAATAAAACAGTGTTGGAATTGTCCAGCATTACAAAAACGCACACACACATACGCGTTGCAGCTTGTAAGCACACGCCATGACCTTGACAAATGACATGTGGTACTTAGAACAACAACAATTGCACTCACTGCTACTGCCTCGCATTGACAACGTGTTAGTTGCAACAATAAATTCAAATACTTACTTGCAACGTAATACAGCGGGTGCATTTAAGCCCAAACGAAACGTTAATAAACTGCGCTTACAAATCTGAGACATGTTTGTTTTTTTTTTTTCAACTTGTAAATAATACTTTGCAAAAATAAAGAGAACTTGCGAAATGCCGCTAGAAATGCGTCTAGAGCGGTCAGGTGTTTGACGAACAGTGTTCAAAAGCTCTTAATTATATGACGCGCTGCTGTTGGCTGTTGGCGCGCTAAGCTTGCACTGCTGACGCAAAGCTCGCTGCTATGACACAGCTAACAGCTGAGCAGCTGTTTTGATATCTTGACTTGCAATTTGCTTTTGTTTGTGTATCGTCTGTGCTGTGTCTGTCTTGTAAGATTTCGCGGAGACAGCAAGTTTTATTTTATGCTTAGCTGCGCTACGTTTGCAGTCGTTTTATTCGGAACGCTACGTACTTGTAATTTAATTAATCGAAATTAGTGAAAAATTGTAAAAATGTTCAAGTTGAGCGCCATTTGTTTGCTTTTGCTGGCTATTGCCGTTGGACAGCTGCAGGCTTTAAAGTTTACCGATTGTGGCTCGAAAACGGGCAAATTTACACGTGTAGCTATTGATGGCTGTGACACCACCAAAGCGGAATGCATACTTAAACGCAATACAGAAGTTTCGATCACAATTGATTTTGCGCTATCTGAGGTGGCCAGTGCGGTCAAGACAGTGGTCCATGGCAAGGTACTGGGCATTGATTTTCCTTTTCCACTCAAGAATCCTGATGGCTGTGTAAGCGGTGGTCTGCATTGTCCGCTGGAGAAAGATGAAACCTATAGATACTCGGCTAACTTGCCCGTGCTTAAAACCTACCCTAAGGTTTCAGTATTGGTTAAATGGGAGCTGCAAGATCAGAATGGTGTGGATATTGTTTGTGTAGAGATACCGGCCAAGATACAGTAGTGCCCATCATCTATACAGCAAAGTGACGTATAGCCTTGCGCCCGCCTTTACTCGAAAATTGTTGAAACATCTTTAGATGAATTAAACAGAACGGAAGCAGCAAGCGCTAAGATAAGTTGATATTGTAATCTAATTTAAAATAAAGAAAATAAACTATACTACGTGTGTATGAGTTTTTTTTAAGGGTGTTTGTTGTTTGTGCGGCTATTTTTGTTGCCCTGTGTATTAAGAAGCATTTTCTTTGTTTGGCATTTTTATTGTATGTATTTGTCATTGTAGACGTTCTCGTCACCATTATTTCCATTTAAATGTACACAAACCCAAGTGATAAGAAATATGAACATGAACCTGAACGGAATTTTATTTGTGCATTGAAAATCTGCGAAAAATGTTGGAATGGATTCAGAACGCAATTAGACGATAAGATTTGGGTCTTAGCCAATTTTATGGTACACAAAAATATGTATAAGCCATAATTATTGTTTGTTTTTCAATAAAGCCAAATAATATATGTAGTTCTATGACAAAAAAAATTATTATACGTATTTTACTTTGGATTTTGGTTCAAGGAGCTGTGAACCAAATTTTTGATTCAGTTATACATAATTATAACTATATCTAATTAAATTAATTTTATTAATCTTTACATTTTTAAGCAGCTTGTATAACTAAGAGTACGTTATTAACAAGAATTATCGTCGGACTAAAAAGTAAATTATATTTTACTTTGGATTTTGGTTCGAGCTGTGAACCAAATTTTTGATTCAGATATACATAATTATAACTATTTCTAATTAAATTAATTTTATTATTCTATACATTTTTATGCAGCTTGTATAAGTAAGAGTATGTTATTAAATATAAATAAATGTTTTTGTTTTCCTACATATTTTTTTTTTTATTTTTTTTCGGTGTATTAAAAATAGAACTGGTTTGGTTCGTGGTTTGGTTAAAACTGTCTAAATAGTTGAAACGCTAAAAACTTAGTTTTAGTTAAAAAAGCATAGAAATACATTCAATTCTGTTTTTGGACGGCATTTTTTGAACGGTTTTGAAACAACACGACCTAGAAAAATTTTTTTTAAAAATATTTTATTCGATTTAGCACGTTTAAAAAAAGCTATTTGATTGAAATTTTTAAGAAAAATATTTATATTGACCGAATCTTTTAGGAATTTAGTTATAAGGGAATTCCCCTTTCTAATTTATTTATGTCTTTTTTTACGGGTTTTTTTTATACGGTTTTTTCTGGAACGTATCTACCGTGTAAAAACACATTTAGGTGTACATTAAAATTTTAAGACAATCCCATTTGGAATTTTTTTTTTTTTTTTTTTATATCAAGTTTTGTCATTCCCTGCCAAATTTTTCAAACTGCCTAAGGGCCTTAAACAAGATTGATTTCTAACCTTTTTTTTTACCCTGTACCGTATGGTACAAAGGGTATATTAAGTTTGTGCAAGCCGAAAATGTATGTAACATACAGAAGGAGACGTCGGAGACCCCCCAAAGTTACCTAAAGTATGATCAGGGTGACTAGAGAAGTCGATATACCCATGTCCGTCTGTCCGTCCGTCCGTCTGTCCGTCTGTATGAACGCCTAGATGGAAAGAGCTAGAGCAACCAAACTTTCGGATAAGATCCCTTATTCAAGGGAGACAAGTTTATTTTATTTTTTTGATATCGGGGTTCTATTATATAGCTCCCATAGGAGTGTTTCAGAGGACCTCGAAAAAAACCAAAAGTTTTAGATGGATAATTCGTTTGTTTATGAAGTTATCGTAACCAAATTTGCCACTCGGAAGTTTTATATAGTTAAAGACTGTACCAAATTTGATCAAAATCGGTTGACTATATCATATAGCTCCCATAGGACCAATCGGTTGTGTTTCGTTTGTTTGTGAAGATATTGTAACCAAATTTGGCATTAAGAAGTTTTTTAGAGTTCCCAAGCACTATACCAAATTTGATCAAAATCGGTTGACTATATCATATAGCTCCCATAGGATCGATCGGTCAAAAAAACGTTTTTTGTACAAAATTCGTTGTGTTTCGTTTGTTTGTGAAGATATTGTAACCAAATTTGTCATTCAGAAGTTTTTTAGAGTACCCAAGCACTGTACCAAATTTGATCAAAATTGTCGGACTATATCATATAGCTCCCATAGGACCAATCGGTAAAAAAAACGTTTTTTTGTACAAAATTCGTCGGTTTTTGGTTGTTTATGAAGGTATCGTAATCTAATTTGGCAATCAAATGTATTTTGGTGTTCTTAAGCAATATACCGGATTTTATTGCAGGCTAGTGGTACAGGGTATCCCAAAGTCGTCCGCGCCCGACTTTAACGTACGCCATCTTTTTTATACGGTTTTTTCTGGAACGTACTATTTATCGTGTAAAAACACATTTAGGTGTACATTAAAATTTTAATACTGAACAAGAAGATATTTGAATTGTAAGCTTTTTTTTTTAGATAGTCAATCAGGCGAAAAATGATATCATCCTACAGCTACGTCGATACAAAATAGAATCTTAACCATCGAAAATGACATTAAATATACAAAAGTATAAAATTTATAATGCTAGTGCTATTATATTTTATGTTAATTATTAGATTTTAACTATTATTATCATTTTAAATAAATAAATAAAATTTATAAATTGTCAGACTTTTTTTTTGTATATAGGTGTTATAATAAATAAGAGCGAAAGCTCTTATGTTTTACTCCTGATAAAAAGTTCAGGTTTTAATGTTAGCTCTATAGTGTATTTAAAAATAAATTTACCCCCCGCGTTTCTGATTAGTAAACCCCTTTCTACTGGTAATCAAACTATAATTAGCTTTCTTAGACCTTAATTATTTTACGAAAAACTTATCGAGTTGCAAAGCTGAGAAAGCCAACGTGTGAACAAAGCTTAAGCTTTAAACGCAGACGTTTTTAAGCTGCTCCTCTATGACAAAAGCTGCTTGCTATGCAAACTAACTTAACTGCCGCTAAAACAACAAAGCTGATTCTTTATTTTATTGCGGAAATTCGCGAAGCCCTTGTTTTTTTGTGCTTGTGGTATTATTATTTTTTTGTTTGAATAAATACGCTTTGTCATCCGACGTCGTCTTTGATTACGAACTGGTCGCCTTTGATACAATAACATTGATAGTAATAGTATGCCGCCGTATCTTTATCAAAATAGGTGACTGACTGGCTGACTGCTCAATGAAACACAAAAGCGAGTAACTGGCAGCTAAAGCGTAAAAAAACAAACTTACTCATTCTGCGCTACACAAGCCCACACATACATACTACATGCACATTTTGCAGATACTGTTAACAGTAAATAAAACACAAATCAACTGCAAAGTTTTCAATTTCTTTTTTGCTTTTTAAATTTCTTTATCTTTCCTTGTAGCAGTAAAGTTAACCAAATTACCGCCATGTAACCAAATACAATCAAAGTTGAAACTTGATTTGTGGCTTAAGGGGGGGTCTACGCAGAATGCAAAAAAATTTCGCACGGAATGACAAAACCATATAAAAAAAAAAATCCCATTTGGGATATTCCATTTGGGATATTTTTTTTTATATGAAGTTTTGCGATTCCGTGCGAAATATTTCATGCTGCGTATAGGCCTTTAAATGTAGCAACAATGAAATTATTCATTATTCATATAATTGTGAAAAGAAATGTATATTGAAGTAGATTCTTCTGTATCTTATTGTCAACTTTTGCGAATGAGCGCGAAAGGGTTTTATATTTCTATTGCGAGTTGCAATTATAAAATCGGGTTAGCTCAGTTAGCCAGTCCAAATCTCAACAATAAGCTGTTGCACTACGAAACACATATGCTGTCCAAAGTACCGGCCACTTTGGGGAATGAAATTAAATTTGAAACAGATCCCTGGACTAATTTTCTGCCGAAATATCTATAAATGAAGGAAAATGAACCACGACAGTGAGAGCTTTCACTCAAGGTTCATTTTATGCAACTTTTTGTCTTTTGTTTTGTTTCCGCACATCAAAAATAAGTTGCTTTTAAATTTGTACTTAAGTCATATATACAAATTTTTTAAACTTTGTTGTGTATGTAAAATCGAAATAGGGACAAGAGTAATACAAAGGGTCTAGCTGGATAAGGTATTGGAAACTGCCCCAGTGTTTTTGAAAACTAATGATGCAGTTCAATGCATAAGGAAAAAAAAAATTGTTCGCAAAATTTCAATTTTTAAGCTTAATACGTTGCGGCCTAATTTAAGAAAAGGTGATTTTCGTTTTTATATAATTGTGACTAAACTACTTTTTATTTTTTAGCCCATTTTTTTATTCTAAGTTGGCAAAAGGACTATTTAAAAAAAATATTATAAATTTTTCGCACAATATTTGGGATATCCCAAATGGTATTTTTTTTTATACGAAGTTTTGTCATTCCGTGCGAAAATTTTCGAATTGCGTATGGGCCTTTAATTTAAAAAAAACGTGATTTTTGTTTTTATTTAATTGTGACTAAACTACTGTATATTTTGGAACCATTTTTTTTTATTCTATGTTGGCAAAAGGACTTTTTAAAAAAGATATTATACATTTTTCGCTAAAGTTCGAAAATTATCGCACGGAATGAAATAACTTCACATAAAAAATAACCCCAAATGGGATATCTCAAATGGTATTTTTTTTTTTTATATGAAGTTTTGTCATTCCTTAGCGAAAATTTTCGAACTGCGTATGGGCCTTTAATTTAAAAAAACGTGATTTTCGTTTTTATTTAATTGTGACTAAGCTACTGTATATTTTTGAACCAATTTTTTTTTTATTCTTAGTTGGCAAAATGACTATTTAAAAAAAATATTTAATATTCAATTTTGTTTAAACAACACCTTTAAAAAAAAAAAATAAGAAAATTTCATATTTTTTTAGAGTATGTTCCTTAAATATGTAAATAACCATTTTTTTTTAAACACATGTTTTTATAAGTTCTTTATTTGCTGTAAATATATATCAAATCAATTTGCGGAACGATGTAAAAAAAAAATTTTTTTAAATTTTTAATGATTTTTTAAAAAAGCGCGTGAAAGAAAATTTTTTTTTTTTGCTTAAAGATGTCAAAAATTATAATAAATTTGTATAATATTACAGTAACTTCCTTTGTATTAATGATAAACATTGGATCGGGTTGCGATATGCGCGTATAAACACATAGACCCCGGAGACTATTTGAGCTGGGTACACAAAATATTCCCAAGTAGTATAGAGTGTCCATAGTTTGGTTTGTCGATTCATAATGCTGTCTAAGAATAATTTGCTGAAATTTTCAAAACAGGCTGAAAAATTAAAAAAATATTGGCTATAAAGTATTCAATTCACAACCCTTTACCTATAAACTGCCGCAGAATTCCAATATCTGTGAATTACTGCTTCAGTCTGAAAGGATGAATGAAAAAATGGAAATCAAGGAACTTATGAAGTGGCATCATGTGGCCGTGGCTGTGTTTTTTCATCGGTCTATAAAAGGTTATCTGACGCTATAATATGCACACCAAAAACTGGCTTCATGGTAGATCACGATTTCATTATGAAGAATTGCCTCGTAGACTGAGTCATGGTCAACTATTTCGCAAATGGCAATCGGTCAATAGTTCGGTTCATAACTTTCTTGGAGCATGAGGCTGAACAATAAGTGCGGATTTCAAGATAGATATTGAGAGATATTTTTGTATGCCATCTTTTTAATACATTAATTAAACATTTTTTTTCATTTTCAAATTTCCCAATTTCACCAAAGCGAATTTTTCGTGTGGAGATTAAAGAGGATATTCGTATTTTAATGGCCACTGTGAAGCTACAAACAAGGGAAAAATTTAGATCTCATGTGCAAAGGCTGTGGTACAATACACCCCAATGTACAATCAGCCACCAAATATGGCCAAAAATCGACCCAGTTTAGAAAATAAACTTACTTCAATTGGCTTCATTTTGCATTTTTGCACCGAATACAGGTTTCGACGCGACTGACGCGAATCTGGGCTTATTTACTCTTTAGGCCTTTTGGCTGAGAAGCTATGGGCATTTAAAGTTGAGAAAAAGTGATCATCGATTAAGCTTATTTTCGCTCTATCTATTCTAGTTTAGGAGTTATGGCCAGTTAAAGTTTAGAAAATAAAATTTCTTCGATTGTCTTCATTTTTGCAACGAATACAGATTTCGACGCGACTGACACGAATCTGGGCTTACTTTCTCTGTAGGCTTTTTGGCTGAGAAGCTATGGGCATTTAATGTTGAGAAAAAGTGATCATCGATTAAGCTTATTTTCGCTCTATCTATTCTAGTTTAGGAGTTATGGCCAGTTAAAGTTTAGAAAATAAAATTTCTTCGATTGGCTTCATTTTTGCACCGAATACAGGTTTCGACGCGACTGACACGAATCTTATGGCTTATTTTCGCCACACTCTGTGAACTCAACCGTTCACAGTGTTCGGCAGTTGTCAGAGCGATCACAGGTCACTGGCTTGTCGGAACACATGCGACCGGAATGAATGCTCCGAGCAATGACTTTTGCAGAAGCTGCAAAGATGAGGAAGAGGTTGAATCAGTGGAACACTTCTTTTGCTCCTGTGAGGCTCTTAGTAGACGTAGGAAAAAGTACTTTGGAAACTACTTTCTTCAAAAACTAGCGGAGCTAGAGTTTATATGTCCGAGGAGGATTGCAAGTAACATTGCAGCAACAGGATGGGAATCCTTTTAGCATGTTTTCCTCAGGAGAAGGGTGAAAATAGAGATCCATGCGGTTTCAAACGGGCCGGTCCAGGCCTAAGTGTGCTGGCTTCGAAAATACTCCTTTCGCTTCGTGGAGTCCCACTTGTAAAAAAGTACTTCAGCTTACGAGCATATGAATGTCAAACTTTCAATAACCTACAAATGCAATTTTATAAGTTATGCAAATGTTTGGTGCGCAAGAAAGTTGTACCTCACAGATACTATAGTGGTACGTCTATCTTATAAAACCTTGCCCAGCGGGGTCTTTACTTTTTCACTTGTTTTCACTTCATTTGCATGTGAATTCACATAAAGCAGCAAAATGTAAGAAATGTGGAGCAAAAGAAATCCCTCGCATATAGAGACACACCCTCCTCCCCCGCCCTATAAACAGTCAGATAGAGCGACAGACAGACAAAACGCCCCCGCACAGATGACGTTTAAAAAAACTTGACACATGCGGCATGGATGCAAGTAAACAAAAAAAAAAAAAAAATGGAGAATAAAAGAAAAAAAAAAATAGAAGGAAGAAAGAATATAGTAGGCGGATATGGCATGTCACTGCTGCATATCATATGTGCCAGCCGTTATGTGCAATTGTAACGGTATGTATGTATAAAGTGTGCATGTATGTGTAGATGTGCCATGCCTTGAGTGAGTGCATATGTGCATGTGTGTGTGGGTGGGTGGGTGTGTATACGCCTTGTAAGCTGCTGTGTCTGTACAGATTTCCCTTGCATAAATAGCAGCATGTGCGCAACTTTTTTATTCTTTTATTTTTTATATATTGCATTTAAAAGTAAAATGCAGCTTCCTTTCATGCAACTGTGCATCCGTATATACCTTTGTGTTTGTGTGTGTGTATGTGTATGCGGCGTCAGTGTTGCCGTAGGGGGCACTTAAGCTGATCAATAACCCCCACAAAATTCAAATAAACAATTAAAATAAAATTAAGTAAGTAAGCTCTAAATTTATAGCCTGTTCCTTAGGGTAAGGGATTGTCAATGTATGGAGCATGCAGTAGGAGACGCCTTTGGCTCCTCAAAGAAGGATAAAGAAAATTAATATACTTCTAGATATGATCATTCTGTGGATTGTGGAGTTTATTAGAACTAGGATAACCAAACTAGTGATTTGGACCACTTCTTGTGCAGCCATATCAAGTTTTTTTTTTTATTTTCTTTTACCAGTGGGCGTTGTCATCCCCAAATAATTTCAAAGTGCTACCATTTGGTTATCTTGCAGCTTAAGGTGAAAGGTATATATAGATTTGTGCAAATCTGAAAAGTATGTAGCGCAGAGAAGGAGACGACGAAAGGCCCTATAATTACCTAAAGTATGTCATGGATATCTGGAGAAGTCTGTCTGTTTACCTGTTCGTTCGTACGAACGCCTAGATCATTGAAATGAGAAACGCTAGAGCAACCAAACTTCCAGATTAGATTTCTTATTATTTGTTTGTCGCTATTGGCGCTATATTATATAGGGTGGGCCATCTGTTGTTTTGGTTGTTAAACACTCATAATTCGGAACATACCCGTCCAAAGTGGATGCTTTTCGACATATGTCAATTTCAAAAGTACACAATTGTAGTCATGGATGGTTTTATAATCGAACAACGCGTAAAATTGGTGAAAGTGAATAAAATAAAGTTGAGGCCAGTGTCGACGAGTCGCCGAGAACATCGACGCACCTTGCTTTGATCACTTTGCGTCGAATTTTGCATGCGGATGTGAATTTACACGCTTACAAGATTCACAACAATTGAAGTCCACGGACCATTATCAGCGTCGCTTATTTGTTCCATGGATGGGACAACACTCAAATGAGTTTTTTTTTAAAAAAAAAGTCATCAATTAACAAACAAATCAACAAATGGCCCACCCTATATAAATTTTGTCAAAACCGATAAACTATACCAATTTGTAAATCGCGTGTTTATGAAGTTATTATAATCAAATTTGGCGTTCGGAAGTTTAGAGCTCCCAAGCACTTCCAAATTAATCAAAATCGATTAACAAGAACCGAACGGTCGAAATAATATTGTAAGGAAATAATTCGTCTCCCATCGGACGCGTCCCCAGGTGGCGGATTGGGGAATGCTCGTCACTATGCAGGGTTAGTGGGAAATAAACTACCACTCGCGGACCAATACAGACAAAACACCTGCTTGGAGGTGCAGATAGGGATTCTATCACCAAGCTAGGGTAGAAAGGCTAGCAACCTACCTACCTGAAACATTTCTTGCTACCAAATCGTCAAACAAACGGCCTCGGATAACAAAATCAAACCTTTCGTTGACGACATTTGGCTACCGTACAAGGACTATAATTGGATTGTGACGCCCTATGCTCCAAATTGGAGTTAAAGGAACATATATATATATTAAGGAGATGTCGAAACCACTTTTTTTGACTACCTCAGAACTATGCCGAATTCGATTGAAACCGGTTTATTTATTAAGTTGATTGTTGTTGTGGTGCAGGATATCTTAAAATCGGACACGCCCAAATTCAATATTCGCTTTTTTTTTTTTTTTTACATTTTATTCTTGCATAGCCTATTATTTCTTTTTATAGTCCTTAAGTGTAGGTATTATAAATTGCATTTATTTTGGTGTTTCTAACTCTAGTGAGAGCAAATGGCAATCCGCACCTCTCATAAGCCATACCGCCTTGGCCTAGGACTTGAATTTTGGGCATGTACGATACAGCAGTAGCTCCCCAAACTTGACTACCATAGCTGAGAGACAATGGGATTTTTAAGATTTGCGCCTGGTTTGTCTTTTCATCTTTGCCATCTGAGTCTTAAAAGTTGCCAATCACAGCGTATTTTTGTGGTGGCCACTAGTGCTGGAAGTAACATCGATGTTATATCGATGCATCGATATTTTTTATTTTTTTCCGATCATTGATATTTTTATTTCGATTTTCGATTATCGAACAAATCCCATTACGGACAAAATATGGGCAATCAACGGCATCCACGTCGCAGACACTTTTCGCTTTTTTAGAAAATAAAAACCAATCTCAAAAGATCCGAAATAGTAGGGTTGACTCAATTTTGGCACTTCGACAATATTTTAATGTCGAAAACTTAGATTCAAGCATGTGGCCGTTGAATTACTGGAAGGTAATACTTTTTAAAGTTTAGCAAGGCTCGATTATAATGTATTCGATGTATCGAAGTTAAAAAATATCGAAAACATCTATGTTGGCCAACATCGATGTTTCTCCAGCACTAGTGTCCACGTACTCAATTTGCTTTGAGGTGAATGCCCAGATAGCAGTGCCAGTTTTGTTGTGGAACTAAGTTGTACCCCCAGAAACTTTCAAGGAAACTCGTTGCTGTTGGCTCTTCCAGAATAACTGCTGCATCGTAAGTGCACTTACCCGTAACAAGGATCGTCCGCAAGCCAGCAGCACTATTTTGAGCTATGCCCGAGTTAGATACTCAATAACTCATCATTGACTTTTATCTCAAATGTTCTGTTTCCATGGGTGGTGACGGGTTAATATACCATCAGCGTCCCCCCGGCTAGTCGTAAGAGACGATTTAATGGCGACCCAAAATGGCCAGCATAAAATGAGGCAAGTGTCAAGTTCGAGGTATCACTTTAACGGAGGAAAGTGTTATATGTCCCAGCGTGGCTTTGTGCGATTTTTAAACAACATTAATGGATTTACCAACCCTTAAATGTTTTGGTGTTTAAATTGGCAGTGTCTATGGCACGAAATGTCGCCAGGACTAAATCTAGTACGACGTGTGGTCACAAAGCCACAGAACTTGTTGTCTGCTGAACCTCGAGTAGGTGGTTGCGGCTTAATACCCCAATGCGAGTAAAGTTTGGAATGGCATTGCGTCGTAATGCCACGTACAGTAAACTTATAGTATGCTTTGAACAGCAGAAACATTCGGGATGGCAATAGCTTCTTAGTTCCATCAATAGCCCCTATTGGCAGACCCAGAAGACAACATTTAAGAGAGAGATTTTCAAAACTGGATTTGACGTTTACATATTTCAATTAACTCAATTTTTGCTCATAGCCTCAAAAAAAAAAAAACGAAGTCCGAAGCAAATATTATATCGAACCCTATTGGGAAAAGCTATCTACGCCACTGGTATCTGTTATGCACATATTGTTGCAATCGAATGTTGCGTTTGGGTTTAAAAAGTTGTTTCCATGCGGTTTGTTGCATAAATATAAATAGCACCGCACATCAATTTTTGTTCAAGCAAAAAGCAAACGTATTAACTTTGCATCAACTGCATTAATATTGTTAATTGTTGGCATTTTCATTAAATTATTTTGCTAAAACTTTTATTTTTCTGTTCTTGCTGCCGCTGACAGTCCGAACAACTTTTATTTTTACTAACTTTGCTTTTAATGGGTTCGCGTAAGCTGCTAAAATCTTTAAGGCAGTGACAGCTTTTGGGAGTTCTCTAATGTAGGAGTGTGTGTGTTCCGGACAAATTTTGATTAATTGTTAAAGTTTATAGTTTTTTTTTGTTGTTGTACTGCCTGCCAATTTGTTATTGGCAGGTTTTTTGGGGGAACTGCTCAACATATAACAAATGGAGCGCACACAAAGTGAAATGATTAAAAAAAGGGAAAATATGTGCTCTTGAAAGACTTACAAAAACTAATGACAATATATTTTATGGCTTATTTATGTAAATACAATACCATAAATTATGTGTAATATAATGTTTAGTAAATGCGCTTAATATAGTTTTTAAATGTATATTTTCATGTATCTCGACTTTATGGGTTTACAATGCTAAATCAGTTTGTCCTTTTGCTTAATATTTAATAAGAATATGACAGGTCCGTAACTTTGTGGTGAAGTTTTTGATTTAAATTTGAAGAATTTTTAGAATTTTTTGACTTTTTAGAATTTTTAGAGTCCTAAGAATTTTTACAATTTTTATAATTATTATTAATTTTATAATTTTTATAATTATTATTATTTTTATAATTTGTATAATTTTTATAATTTTAATAATTTGTATAATTTGTATAATTTTTATAATTTTTATAATTTTTAGAATCGAAGAATTTTGTTAAACACAGGGATAGCTAATATCTTTTGATATTTTTAGTTAAAATTATTTAAAATTTACATCTAAACTGCGAGATACATATATACAATCTGGCAAGCGGCTAGACTTATAGATAGAAAGTCCAAGGAACTTTATAATTCTTGTCGACAGCCAGTCTGCAATCAATGCTCTGACATCACACACCATAAAAAGTAAACTTATCCGCAACACGGTGCTAGCGCTTAACCTTAGTCTCCACCAATCATTCACCCTCTCATGGGTGCCAGGGCAATCTGATACGGTTGTCGCATCTGCCATAGCTGCCGAGATGAGGAGGAGATAGTAGGCATCCAGAGCCTGCTATGTGATTGCCTGGCACTTCTCAGGAAACGCACCCAGTTGCGGTTAACCATTATTTGAAGATCTGGGCAGTCTGGCGAATGTGCATATAGTGCACCAGGCTACTTTCATCGAATCCTCAAAATGGTTCTACATGGAGAGAAACTCAGGAGATTAGGAATACCCACCAGCTTCGACCTTCAAACCTCTCAAGGGCACTCGCCCTCCTTCTATCCACCCTGTCCTTTTTCATGCTTCCTGCTCTGTCATCACAATTAGGCAACACAAAGGACGGTATGGTCTTCGCGTGCTCTCGGTTTATTAACTGAGCAGCCTAACCTAACCTAACCTAACCTACATCTGAAGTGCCAGGATTACGATTAACAGTGTGGTTGTCAATTGCAAAAACTGTTCTATAAAAGGAGCCAAATTTAAAGATTATTCGGACTATGAGGTGCTTTTGAAAAAATCCTACGTTTCTAGTTCTTATACTTAGGTTAGGTTAGGTAGAAGCGGCCGCTGGCTTGAACCAGCACACTTAGGCCCAGAGTGGCCCGTTGTGTTACCGCACTGATCTCTATAATTTTTACCCTTTTCCATTTATGACAAAACTTAAAAGGAGCCCCAGCCTGTTGCTGCGAAGTAACCTGCAACCTTCCTCGGGCATATAGTTTCTAGCTCTGCTAGATTGTGGAGGAAATAGCTTCCCAAATACTTTTTTCTGTGTCTGCTTAGAACTTCGCAGGAACAGAAGAAGTGCTCTACTGATTCTACCTCTTCCTCATCTTTGCAGCTTCTGCAAAAGTCATTGTTCGGAACGTTTAGTCTGGCTGCATGTACACCGAAAAGCCAGTGTCCGGTGATCGCTCTGACAACCGCCGAGCACAGTGATGGATTTAGTCCGCAAAGCTCAGAGGAGCGTTTTGCGTCAATTTTTGGCCATATTTGGCGACTGAGTCTACAATGGGTTGTATTGTTTCACATACTTTGGGCATGGGAACTGAATTTTTTCCTTATTTGTAGCTTGAAGGTGGCCAACGGCATACTGATATCCATCTTATCCGGAAGAAGGGTAGTGGTCGTGCCATGTCTGGCCAATTCGTCTGCTATTTCATTGCCTGTAATATTTTGGTGTCCTGGCACCCAAATGAGGCTAATAACAAACTGCTTTGCTATCTCTTGAATAGATCTGCGGCACTTTTTGACTATCGTCGAATTGGAGGATAGCGCTTGAAGTGATTTTATGGCTGCTTGGCTATCTGTGGCCCGGAAGTCGGAAGGACTGCCGTATATTTAGATAGATACTTGCTGAAGCATAAAGTTCACATATCTAGAATACTATATCTTTGACTCCTTGTACCTAGGTATAAGAGTTCACATGACCTCTTATTGTCTTATTTTTAAATAAGCTTTATCTTCATCCTTCCCTTTATTTTATTCCTCCTGACTAGCAGAGATCATTTTTTAGTGCGTCCTAAAAGTAGGCAACAGTTTTTGTGGTGCAGCATTTTTATTGCGCTCTTATTCCATTCATTTTTGTAAAGGCCATTTCAAAGCACATTCTTAATGTAGAAAAAAATTTAATTCAATGCCAACAAGGGAAACAAATTAATAAATTTCCTGTAACTTTTTTAAACTTTATTGATTTTTTTTTTTTTGTTAAACCACAAACTTTACATATACATAGTATATACTTTTAAGCCTCAAAACCATTCATATAGATTATTAATTTTTATTGCTCGCCAATAAGCTGTCATTTAAAGCTCAGTATTATGCATTTTAACAAGTGCAGCGAATACCGACTAAAATATACCCTGTTCTCCTGAAATAGATTTTGAGAGCTAAGTCCATTTTGATCGCTTGTATAAATGATCATTGAGAAACTGGTATGTGAACACTTTTTTTGTTGTGCTAAGTGGATACTCGTCTCCTTCTGGGTATTACTTTGGGTCCAAGGTCTAAAAAAGTAAAAACAAATGTTAGTATAAAATGTTAGTATACACATACAGACATATATTACGTATACGTTGTATATGAATACCAATATGAAAATCTGTGGCGTTCTTGCTCTTAGCTCTTATGGTCTTAAGAACGTTCTTATAAATGTGGTCTCTCGCGCAGAGTTTTTCATTACTTAATATACCCTAGACTATAGGGTATTAAAATATTGACCATTTTTTTAATCACATTCATTGTCACTTTGTCTTTGCTATCTTCATTAATTGCGTATGCGCAGTGTAGGCCATATATTTTTGCTTGTAAATTTTAATAACTACCACATTTATTAAACCTATAACCATTCTCATTTTTTTTTGCTCACTTTTTTGGCTGCATAAAGTATTTGTAAAGACTGCAAAATAAATTCATTTGCGATGCAGTTTTTAACAGTTTTTTACATGTTGCTGCGACGACATAAAGCCAAACATATATGAGCTGCCAATTCTTGTCAAATGCAAGTGAAACGCATAAAAAATGTAGCGCATATTGCAGTTGCCTGTCGTTGACAGTTATGACATTATAAAAGTGCGGAAAATAATAAAAAAATAACAGTATATAGCCTCCAATAAGGTAACTGTAATCAGCCGCCATGTCAGCTGCATCAGAGAACCCGGGAATTTACATTCCATTACAATTAATCAAATAGCAAAAGAGATAGCTTAATTTGTTTGCATTGTATTGTGACAGTTGCTTGTGTATTGGTTGTTGTCTTTTCCTCCCTCTGTCCTTCGTCGCTCTCTCGCTTTTGTGTAATAATTTTTTGTTTTGTTTACTATTTGCTTGTTTTGTTTCGGTTTGGATTTTAAAACCATTAATGTAATGCATATGGCTATTTTGAAAAGAGCTACAGCGAAACGCTACGGGCAACGCAAGTCGATTTTGTAATACCCTTTCTGAAAGGAGAAAACGAGTCACTACATTAACTTATATTTTTATTTTAGATTTTTAATATATTCAAAATTTCAAACCATTTAGAGAGAAAAAAATTTAAGAGAAATTAAATTCTACTGAGCTTCCAGTCAGTTCTTGACATTCGTCGATAGAAGATAGTAGATACTTTTTTTAAAAGAGCAAAATATTACATATTCTGAAACTTAAGAATAATTAAGAGAGTTTTGACACGAGCCATTTACTCATATTTCCCTTGCTCATTGTTAGCCCAGCTTTACACCTTCCGAGGGAAATTGTCAATGACAATGCTATTTCTATTACAAGGGAATTTTTTTTTATGCAATACATGAACTGTTTAAACAAGATATGAACATTTTTTTATGCAAGACTTTTTTTTGTTGATTCTTTTTGGGTTGATTCCGATACAAAATAATTAAAAATATTCAGATAGAATACTTTTTTGAAAAGAGCAAAATAGTACAAATTTTGGCTTCTGAAACTTAAGAATAATTAAGAGCGTTTTGACACGAGCGATCTACTCATATTTCCCTTGCTCATTGTTAGCCCAGCTTTACACCTTCCGAGGGAAATAGTTAATGACAATGCTATTTCTATTACAAGGGAATTTTTTTTTATGCAATACATGAACTGTTTAAACAAGATATGCATTTTTTTTATGCAAGACTATTTTTGTTGATTCTTTTTGGGTTGATTCAAAAAAAATAATTAAAAATATTCAGATAGAATACTTTTTTAAAAGAGCAAAATAGTACAAATTTGGGCTTCTGAAACTTAAGAATAATTAAGAGAGTTTTGACACGAGCCATTTACTCATATTTCCCTTGCTCATTGTTAGCCCAGCTTTACACCTTCCGAAGGAAATTATCAATGACAATGCTATTTCTATTACAAGGGAATTTTTATTTATGCAATACATGAACTGTTTAAACAAGATATGAACATTTTTTTATGCAAGACTTTTTTTGTTGATTCTTTTTGGGTTGATTCCGATAGAAAATAATTAAAAATATTTATCAATAACTTATTTAACTTGAAATTGGAAAAAGTAGTATCAAAGAATAACAAAGAATATTTAAAAAAATATTTCAGTTTCAATTTCAGTTCTTACCCAATTTTAAAGATCTTAGACTCGAAATGTTCGTATAAGAATTATCTTTCAGCCTAAAGCTTAACATAATTTTAAAAATATTTTTTTTCGTTAATAAAAAGCAAACCAAAAATTTTTAATTTTGAAAAATGGTCAAAAATTTTGCTTCTTTCGACTTTGGTTGCTTGTAACTTCTATAATTTTTAATTAATCTATACATAAATATATATCACTGTAAAGAGCACATCAATACCTTTCGATCTAAGGTTTGTTTACGAGATATAGACGAATAACTGAAATAAGTGACCAAATACATGTTTTTCGGAAATATATCGAAAACGGTGCTTAAGAAAAAAAAAGGTTGACATTTTCGTGTTTCTTGACCCCAAATTACCCTAAAAAACACTTTTTTAGAAAGGTTCATTTTTCGTGTAAACTAGTGTTATCTACTTAAATAGATAAAATTTCCAAGTAACTCGCTTTTTGCGTTTACACAAATATCAGTTTAAATGATTGTTAACTTTTGAGGTTTTTTATTGCAAAATGTATACCATTAATTTATTAGTTATACAAAAAATATCGAAATTAAATGTATTTGTTGCACACAAATTCATATTGCTTGTTATGCTGTTTATTTAACGAATTTTGATTATTTCGAGTATTAAAATTGCGGTCTCTCTACCTTTTTCAAGTGCTTTACAGAAAAGTCAACAACATGGCTCTATTCTTATTATGATTATCATTGATGCATATGTTTATTTTTTAATGCGCTGTCATTTGTTTGCATATGTGCAAATGATGGCAACGTTGTTAACGTGATTAAAAACAAATTAATTTTTAATTAATTACAAAAATTTATTTTTTTTTGTTGCTTTTCCTCTGTAGCATGTAAACCGCTGGCACTTTGTGACAATTTTTTCATACATACTCGAAATGAAATGAAACTAATTAACATTAACTCGTTTAAATTGCACCCTGAAGCTTTCATAGGGTTGTTCAAACAAAATCTATTGATTAGTTGAAATTAGTACCACAAAATACATTCAAGTATTTGCTAATGATTTTAAACTTTTACAAATGAATTTATTGAATTAAACTCTACAGAGCGTTACAAATTTTTTGTCATTTGCCATTTGCATACGCAGCGTATGCGTAATATTTGGTTATTTAGTGTACTTAAAGCTGCAAAATTTGCATAATGGGTGACAATAAAAGCGAGTCCAAAATTGCATTCAATGCTCGAATTCGCCAACAAATTGGTTTCATGTATTGTACGTACCAAAATGTTATAAAAATGTGATCATTATTTTTTCCTGTCGCGCATACTCTACGTATACGCAATTTGGTATGCAAAACAAACATACTAATGTATGCCCAAATATGCATGCAATCATTATGTGTAGCAAATGTGCAGCAACTGTATGCACATTTTAATTTAAATGTTATTTGTTTGGTATATCTATGGCTATGAAATACCCTGCGAAGTGTGTCTATGCAAATGAAAACGGAAACCAAAGTAAAGCCATTTTCTGTTCCATGTAATACAGACAATGCGTAAGCTGAGTGCTACAATACACATATGGCTCACTGTAGTGCTGGAGAAACATCGATGTTTTCGATATTTTTTAAATTCGATACATCGATGTTTCGATACATCGAAGTACATGTGGCAGCCATTTTTTGAATGCTTAAATTAATTCAGATCGGGCCATCTATTGGTTTGGTTGTATAAGTATTTTCAAATAATAAAATGGAATTAAAAAACAAAACAAGAGATAACTATATTTTCATAATATACATTTCAAAATTAATGACATTTAATAGAAAAATAAGCAAAGAAATAATAAATAACAATCCAAAAGGTTATACAACGAAAGCAAAAGATAATACAGGCCACAAAAAAAAGTGGTGTTAACTTAAAAGGTGACAGAGGCATCTCTTATGGATTTCGAGCCGTCCAAAAAACTCCTTCACACATGGATTATGGATAACCACCAAAAAATCCCATAAATCGAGATGATTTGGATATTATCTAAGAACCCTTGGATCGGGGTTTTTTGGACTTCGGATTCAGCTGCCCAAAGTCCATAAGGGGTGCCTCTGTCACATGTAAAGTTTACACCACTTTTTTTTGTGAGCCTGTGAGTTATAAAAAAAAAAATGTTCTGTTCCAGCCAGAATTGCAGTCTCATAATCTTTAAACTTAATTGAGATCCATTCATTATGGTTATTAAATAAAATCATGTCAACTTTTTCTGATTTAAGCAAACTCCGCTTGTCACTCACTAGATTGCTAGCCTTGTTAAACTTCAAAAGGTATTACCTCCCTGTAATTCAACGGGCACATGCTAAGTTTCCGACATTAAAATATTGTCGCAGTGCCAAAATTGAGTCAGCCCTACTTTTTCGGATCTGTTTTTTTGAGATTTGTGTTTTTCTAAAAAAACCAAAAATGGCTGCAACGTGGATGCCGTTGATTGCCCATATTTTGTCCGTAATGGGATTTGTTCGATAATCGAAAATCGAAATCGAAATATCGATGATCGGAAAAAAATAAAAAACGTAGATGCATCGATATAACATCGATGTTACTTCCAGCACTAGCTCACTGCTATGACATTTAGTTTATATAAAAAGCTGATTGGTATGGCACTGCATGCACCTTTGAAATTGCATTCTACAGTTTGGTCATAAGTTCCATCTATTTCAGTAAGTGAAGAGTCATCAATCTTGAGGATTTTTTTTCAATAAGGTTTTTTTGATAAACCGCGCGTGAGTACTGTCAAGTTGCCATGTGTTTTTTGTTCAGTTTTCATTGCCATTTCCTCATGTAAAAACTTACACCCGAACAACGTTTACAAATCGTACAATTATATTACGAAAATTCGCGTTCTGTAAAGAATGTTTTTCACGCGCTTAGGCCATTTTATGGTCGCCATAATCGATCTACTGAGACCACTATTCGCCATACCATTAACAAATTTGAGGCCCAATATTCATTATTGGATGACACTCGACCGAATTGATCCGTCCAGCGCGTAGTTTATGGGCCGGTGGAATCATCGGTCCATATTTCTTCAAAAATGACGCTGTTCAGACCGTAACCGTCAATGGCGACCGTTATCGCACCATGATAACGAATATTTAGTAGCTGAAATTGAAGCTCGAGATCTCGACGATATTTGGTTTCAACAAGACGGCGCTACTTGCCACACAGCCCGTGAAACAATGGACATATTGAGGAACCAATTCGGTGAACAATTAATTTCAAGCTCCGGACCGATGAATTGGCCACCAAGATTGCGTGATATCACACCGTTAGACTTTTTCCTTTGGGGCTACGTGAAGTCTAAACTGTTTGTGGATAATCCAGCTACGATTGAAGCATTAGAGGCCAACATTACCCGTGTTATTCGCGAGATATCGCCGATTATGCTCGAACGCGTCATCGAAAATTGGAGTCTCCGCTTGGACGAGTTACGGCGCAGTTGCGGCCAACATTTGAAAGGGATTATTTTTAAAAAGTGAATGTCAAGAACGGTTCTTTCTATTGATAATAACGATTTTCCGATTCATTTGAAATTTTTGTTTTTTTTTATTTCAAAAAAAAAACCTCAAGATTGATGACCCTTTAGTATTCTTTGAGTTAGGCCAGCACAAAGGAGGGATTTTTGAAAATCACAAGTGAAAGAATGCGAGGTTTCGCGCTTTTTATAAAAGAAATGTATCAAATTATCTGCACTGGCGAGTTGATAGTTATCTACATGTATCGATCTCATGCTTTTCCCATATAATAAACCATTTTTGAGATACACCTAAAAAGAAAAGTGAGTGCTTCAAGGACTTTCAAATTAAAAGTTTACAAAAATCAGTTTTTCATTTCATTAGCTTTTCACGCATTCTCGTGGCTATTTTATTTGTATTTTATTAGTAATATTTAAACTAACTTTATTTATCACCATTACAGTCATAATTGCCAATAATAAGCGCGATCAGGATAAACTAAAACTTGGTTATGAAAAAACTCTTCGTAAACTCGACCCTTAACCGATTAAGCCCACTAAGAATTTTGAATATATTTCTATAAAATTAAAAAAAACATTTTTATTTTTTTATGTTTTGCAAACATTTAAAGTACTATATTTCAGTCATTTTTTTGAAAAACTAACAAGCTTGTTATTTTTATTATTTTTTTATTTATTTATTTATTTAAATATATTATACAATAACTCGACATTCTTATTTTTAATTCAGACATGCCCTTTATAGATGCACAACTAGCGAATATACTTTTTTTTTTAACAATTTTTAAGTGTAAGTACTGTTTACCAAAATACAATGTAATTCATATTCATAAGCACCCTAAAACAAATTTTTATACCCAACTTAGAACTAGAATAAATTTGCATTACATATGAAGTGCTTTTACACTATATATAGTATAAATGTTGCAAAAATTTTAAATAAATTAAACGCAGACATAACACAAAATTCACTGTCAACACTTGTGCATTTTTTAAAATCTATATTTATTTAAATACCTACCTAAAAACGCGACATGTTTTTGCTCAACTAACTAATGCATAAATAATCAGTGTTACTAAGCAGTTGTTTAATCTACTGAAACTAATCATTAATCGGTAGATAGCAAAACTTACATAAGCTTGGCAGATAATGTTTACGAGGGCGGGCTTAAAAGTTATCGCTTTTGCAGAGAAAGAAACAGTTTTGGCCGAAAGTCCTCCAGAAGAAAGTAAAAATATTGACACAATGACAATTTAATATGATGTAACACATATTAAGGTATCCTGTGGAAAAAAAATTATTAAATTATAATTAGTGGTTTTTAAGTTATTGGCAATCAAAGTTGATATTTTGTATTTTATGAGCTTTCGCGATAATTTACAGAAAAAAAAACCCTGCATTTACCATGATATATGTAGTTACGAAATATTCATTCACTTTTTTAATTATAAATATTTCTTGAGAAAAAAAATAAAATTGGGCTTAAAAACTTTTTGGTTTAAAATATATTCGAGTAGTTATACAAATTTTGTTGGTTTTTTTTATCAATTGGCTAATTTGCTTTAAGGGTACCTACGACTACCACTCGATATTTGATCGGAAAAATTTTTATAAATTTCTTCACATGTTTTACAACAAAATGTAATTGCTCCCGATTTTCGTAAATTGAATTTTGTATCTAAAAGTAGAATTTTAAAAATTGACCCCCAGGAAATTTTACTATTTCTTGAATTTCATTTTTTCAAAAGTAGTACTAAAATTTTTTTTTTTTTATATATATTAAATATATATATTTTATTTATTGGCAATCAACCGATAAATTCAAAAAGTTAAAATCCAATATTGACACAAAAATAAATCGCTACACACTAAATATAACTTAGTGTGTGATAGGGGTACTAAAATTTAAAAAAAAAAAAAAATTTCAATTTGAAAATTTTATAGCATACTTACAAAGGTGCAAATCAAAAAATGTAAAAATTATCAATTTTGACGAAAAAATGTAAAAATTTAAATATGGATTTTTGAAATTTTTTTTTCTGAAATTAAAAGAACATTTTAAAAAAAATTATAACTTTTAAAAACCATATTGATTGGTGGTGTCGTCTTTTTGTAATTGGCTTGAAAAGCTGAAACTGTTTGGGGCTATAACTCCAAAACCATTCCATATTTTGGGTATTGGCTCTTTTTTCAATGTATGTGGAGCTCATATCTACCTCAGTGTGAAATATGGTCAAATTCCAATTAACAGTTTTTTTTTTAACTAAGTTACAAAATTTTTTTGTTTTTTTTTTAAATTTTCTCCAATTTTGGTCTAGATTATCTGTATCTTAAAAAAACCGCGGAGGCTCAAACTTCCCTGAAAAATAGTTCAATCCTTTAGGAACACGTGTGTAAAATTTTATCACTCTTAAAAAAATTATTATGGAAATGACAGATTTTTGGCCAAAATATGACAATCTAGGCCCACAGTGCATCTTAAGAAAACTAGCACGAAAAGATTAATCAATATAAAGTTACGTTATATTTATTGCCAACATATAAGCTATAAAGAAGATTTAGTATACGATGTTTCTTTAGACGTCCAGTATCGAAGCTGAGAAAAGCTTCGCTTTGAGCTAGATTTTTTCAGACTTTATGTTTTTTCCAGATGAAAAGATTGCAAAAATTTTTTTATCTTTTTTTCTCTCTTTTTCTTCTATTATTGTTAAGACATTTAAGCACATTTTACACATCTGAGTCTGAAGGTTATTTGGACTGATTTTTAGTTGTTTACAAGAATTCATCACTGGCTTAGCAATGCACCAAGCTGTTCTTTGCTGAATATGTATCTCCTATGCTTTCGCATAATATTTTATGGTTCTCGTAGTGCTTTGCTGGGGGGTCATCGATGAAATGATGCCACAGTCATCCCTAAGCACCGTTACCCTTTGGGCTGTTTCGAATATGATAACTTAGAAGAAACCCTCCTCCTTAAACGAAAAAGTTGGTCTCTAGTGGGGTTGTTTGTTTCTCAGTAGCTAAAAAGCGCAAAAAGAAGAAGAAGAACATATTCAACTCCTTTGAAGGAGTTTCCGCTTTTTAGCGACAGTGAACATCTGGCATCTTCTTTATCGATTCCTTAGAAAAAAATCACTGTCTCGACTGTGTCTAGGTCCCTGGTGTTTTGTGATAGAGCCAAGTTTCAGGCAACTATGAAACGGCAGAAAAATACCTCCTTGTTAAGGGTAAACATTCGACATTTTTCAGATTGTCTCAATTTATTTAAACTCTGCAGTATTTTTGAATAATAAAATTCTTGCTTACTAGCTCTTCGGAAAGTATGCTTCTAAAAATGAATTAAAGACTATACAGGATGATGCACGTAAGCGAAAGTTTGACAATAATCAGCCGTGCTCCGGAAAACAAAAAAAAACCAAACCGAACCATTTTATACGGATTCGTTTTTGCGTGCTCCGGAAAACGAATTTTTTTGTCAAAATTTCCCTTTTTATTTTCGATAAATTCGTATACTTCCCTTATTTTTCCGATAAATTCTTTCGTTGTGTTGGAAAACGAAAAAACAAACCGAAAAATTTTATTCGGATTCGTTTTTGCGTGCTCCGGAAAACGAATTTTTTTGTCGAAATTTCCGTTTTTATTTTCGATAAATTCGTATACTTCCCTTATTTTTCCGATAAATTCTTTCGTTGTGTTGGAAAACGAAAAAACAAACCGAACAATTTTATTCGGATTCGTTTTTGCGTGCTCCGGAAAACGAATTTTTTTGTCGAAATTTCCGTTTTTATTTTCGATAAATTCGTATACTTCCCTTATTTTTCCGATAAATTCTTTCGTTGTGTCGGAAAACGAAAAAACAAACCGAACAATTTTATTCGGATTCGTTTTTGCGTGCTCCGGTAAACGAATTTTTTTGTCGAAATTTCCGTTTTTATTTTCGATAAATTCGTATATTTCCCTTAGTTTTCCGATAAATTCTCACGTTGTGTTGGAGCGAAATTATTTTTGTTTGATACAAAACAGCTGATGGTTGCCGCAGCTCTGCACCTTTCTATTTGTTGTATACATTTGCTTTTCATATAATATTGCTAGTACTTTGTTATTCCGTCATTTAAATAAAATAAAATTTTTTTTTTGTTTTTTTTTTTTTTTTTTATTTTGCAAAATTATCAAAAATACATATATTTTTATGAATTGCAGGTTTCTTATTTTATGATCGCCAATCCAGCTTGTTTAGTTAGAGATGTCTTAGGAGTGTTAAGGAGTCCTGTCAATCAGGAGGCCATCATTTGGTCCGCTTTTCTGTCGGTCTTCTTTTCGTTTTCTTTCAGTTCGGCGCTTGTTGGAGCAAATTTTTAAAACTTCTTTTTTTAAGCCTTTTTATAGGATTTTCATTTGGGAGCCCTTTTGCCAGCCTATTACGATGTCTTTTTAGCCTTTCGTTGTAGCGGCTTGTGTGCTTAAAATAAAATTACACAAAATTTTTACTTAAAGGCCCATACGCAGCATGCGAAAATTCCGCACGAAATGTCAAAACTTCATATAAAAAAAATATCCCAAAAAAGGCAATTTTTATAGCCCTAAAGGGCCATAGGCAGCATGCAAAAATTCCGCACAAAAAGTCAAAACTTCATACAAAAAAATTTCCCTATTTTGAGATTTTTTTTTATATGAAGTTTTGACATTTCTGCGAATTTTTTGCATGCTGCATATGGGCCTTTAGTAACAAAATTTATTGACATTAAACACGACTTAGTTATTTTTTTTAGAAGGGAAATTTTCTTTCTTTGTGTATCACGAACATTATATTCGGATTCGTTTTGGAACAGAATGTTTGGTGCTTCCAATTTCACCAAGCATTCTGTTCAAAAATGCAACCGAATAAAATATTCGGATTCATTTCCCGGAGCACGGCCGAGTAATGTGGTTTGGGAAAGCCATACTGCAACACTATGGAACTATTATGCTCCTTACTAGCCCTAGAGCTTCGCAGACAGACCAGTTCCTGAAAAAAACTTAATCATGGGATAGTTCTAGTCGGGTGATATAGTGTATTGAGATACTTTGACAACCAAAAAGGAATATTCATCTTCTGGCTTCAGTGAAAAAAGTTGCTGCCTAGGCCATTTACTTTTCATCCTGCCCTCGTATATATAAGGATTACTCAACCTTTAAGTTGCTTTGTGGCATTAATTAAACGTCAAGTCATCAACAAATCATTAAATTGTCAATTTAGCAACTTTGGCACTAAGGTGAATGAGGTGTAATAAATGCTTAATAACTTATTTATGGGCCAAAAGCTTATAAACTTGGCTAAAATTTCAAATGTACGCAGCTTTCAAATTTTGGGTATTTGTATTTTGTGCTTGTCAAAGTTTCAATGTAATAAATTTGGACGTTCAAGACATCAGTTGATTGCTGAGTTTATTGAAAATTCATTTTGATACAGAGTCCTGTATTTGTACATATGTATTGTATAAGTAAATTAGGAACAGCCTGCTACGTAAGCCAAGCTAGACATTTATCCGTATATTATGTAATATATTTTGGGCAAATTTGGTAAAAGCATTAGATTACATATTGTTTGCGGTAAGGCATTTGCTGACTAAAGTCTTCTCTTAGATCATTGCTTATGCATGGTTTCCATAACCAATAACAACTTTAAATAAATATTCAATGCAGCTGTCAAAAGACATCAGGGAACGTCAGTTATAAGTATTCCATAAATGAAATATGTTTTGTCCCTTAGCAACTAAACGCTCAAAGAAAATATTTAAACAAGTCGCTGTAAAGTAGGCTACGAAAAATGAAAAGAAAATTTAGCAGTGAAGCAACTTTTGCAATGAAGGAAAAATTTAAAGAAAAGTTTAGTACAAAAAAGAAAAAAAAAAATAACGAAAAAATTGGATTTTTTTGGCAGTTCTCTTTTGCTTCTCCATACATTACATTGACAATATTTAAGCGATTTTTAAAACTCTGGCTAAGTTGCATAAATATTTTGTGGCCTGAAGTCCTCGTTGATAAAAATTTAAATAAAGTGAAATTTATTGATGGATACCAATCATAAAAATTGTGGCTTAGCTTTTTATAGCCTTACAAGCATATAATAAAAAACTTAAGAGATATTTTTTCTTTCTCGAAATCATAGTTACACTCAGATTCAGAGCATTCAGAGCTGGCAAGAGCTTTTCTTCGCTTGATCTCCAGGCTGACGTTTTAATTCGATAAATGCTGAAAAACAAACCGTTTTTTTTAAGTTTAAATGTTTTCATACATTGCACTGTGGGCCCAGATTTATATATTTTGGCCAAAACCCTGTCATGTACATAATAATTTTTTATAGTGATGAAATTTGACACACGTGTTCCTAAAGAACTGAACTATTTTTCTAGGAAGTTTGAGCCTCCTTAGATTTTTTTAAAATATAGATAATCCATCCCGAAATTGGCAAAAATTAAAAAAAAACAAAACAAATTTGTTAACTTAATTAAAAAAAAACCGGTTAATTGGAATTCGGTCATATTTCACATAGAGATAAATATAAGCTCCACATACATTGAAAAAATAGGTTATACCCAAAATATTGAATGGTTTTGGAGTTATAGCCCAAAACAGTTTCAGCACAAAATGACAACTTTTGAAAAAATGGTTATTAAAGCATACTTTTTTCGATAAAATAACGAGTGGTCGTCGGAGGTACCCTTTAAGCAAAGCAGCCAAATGCTTATAAAAACCAAAAAAATCTTTTTAACTACTCGAATATATTTAAAACCGAAAAGTTTTTAAGCTCAGTTTTATTTTTTTTCAGCAGGTTTTTTTTTCTGTATATGATCGCGAAAGGTCAAAAAACACAAAATGCCAACTTTGATGGCTAATTACTTAAATACCACTAATTATAATTTAATAATTTTTTCTGCACAGGATACCTTAATATGTGTAAAATCATCTTGAAATATAATTTTGTTCAAATTTTGACTTTCATTTGGAGGGCTTTTGGCCAAAATCTGTGCATTGTGCAAAAATTATATATAGAGTAAGGTGAGGCAAACGGTAAGTGGCTTATATAATATAAACATAAACCCATATAGTGCATGTATAGCATTGGTTAGAAATTTCGTATAATTTTTTTTTTTAATCGCATCGTCATGAAAAATGACACCGTGGGGCAATTCCGACCTCTAAATAGTGGGGCCAATCTGACGTCCAGCTCGAACCAAAAATACGCCACCAAGCTATTTGGACAGCAAATCAAATAACTCTGATTAGTTACTTAGCTATTCAACCCAATCATCCTTTATTGATTTCTAAACATTAAGTTTTTTTTTTAAATAAATAAATTCCGTTTTGTAAATCAATAACATGCTCTTTTGATTTATAATCGAAAAACCATTAAATTTAGATAATAAGTGTGCTAAATCAGCCAAAAAAATAGGCGGTCGGGTTTAACCCACCATTTTTAAAAATTTACTTTTTGTAAAAAATGGTCATATCTGATAAATCAAAAATGGCCAAGAGAAGTCGGTAGTTCTACAAAGCTGCGGTAAAGCCTTAGCTTTAGTTTGGTATATCGGACGAGTTGATCCGATGCCAAATAAACATTTTATAGCCAAAACCAATTACTAGGTCGGATTTGCCCCACCTTACCTTATATATTTTCTTTCTAGAAATCATAATTACGCTCAGTTTTTCAAGTAATTAGAGAATATTTTTCTTTTGGTTTCTATTTAAAAATTCGCCTTCTTTCACAAAAACCAATATTGACAAAATATCAAAAAATATGTTTGTAAAAGATTAAGAGTCAGAAGAAAACCTCTTTCAAAAAGGAACGAGACTCAAATCCAAGCATATTTCCCGTCGTTTTGGCGGACCAGCTTGGGCCAATGAAAGTCTCAAAAAGAAGGGCTGCGTGTAGCTGAAGCGCCTGGAGAAACAACCTGCGATAATCCAAAACCAGGTAACCCTTTTTATATTTCGCACAGACTGCAATAACATTGAACATTTTTTTTTAAACAAATATCAATTACTTTTCAAAAGTTGTATAATCCAATAAAAAAGCTGCCGGGAGCTACATCAATCAAACAATATGCAATACCTTAAAAAAAACCACTTGAATAATTTGTTTTCAGAGATATTATTAAATTAACCCAAATAAGTAAGAACATAAATTTAAATATTTTATTAATTCAATTGCTTAAAAGTTACCCCCCAAAGACTACATAAGCTATTTGTCTACATATGGCCCCAACAAAATAAATGACCCAAAAATTCAACATACCAAAGTAATGATAAAACACATATTTCATATGTCTTCTTACACATGCATATTATATTTATGTATATACGAATATAGATGTACATGCACATATACACGTACCTGTATCTACCTATGTGCCTGTTGGCAACACGCTGTGCATTGACACATAAAAGGCAACAAAAATAAAAAAAGCATAAAGAAAAAGAGAATTTTTTTAAAAAATTGTGTGCCTTTCAATTTACATAGCCGCCAAAATGCGTGTAAAACTTGTATCCCTGTCACCCGCAGCTTCACCGCCCCATAGCGTCAACAGTTTGGCACAAAAGTTTAGCACCTTGTAACGACTTTTTAAGTGGCAAAATGTGGGGCAAAATGAATATACTATATACTGTATATATATATATAAAGGGTCATCAATCTGGAGGTTTTTTTTTTTAAATAAAAAAAAACACAAAAATTTCAAATGAATCGGAAAATCTTTATTTTCAATAGAAAGAACCGTTCTTGCCATTCACTTTTTCAAAATAATCCGCATTGGCCGCAAGCGGAGGTTCCAATTTTTGATGACGCGTTCGAGCATAATCGGCGGTATCTCGCGAATAATATGGCTAATGTTGGTCTCTAATGCTTCAATCGTAGTTGGATTATCCACAAACACTTTAGACTTCACGTAGCCCCAAAGGAAAAAGTCTAACGGTGTGATATCACGCAATCTTGGTGGCCAATTCACCGGTCCGGAGCGTGAAATTAATAGTTCACCGAACTGGTTCTGCAATATGTCCATTGTTTCATGGGCTGTGTGGCAAGTAGCGCCGTCTTGTTGAAACCAAATGTCGTCGAGACTCGGGCTTCAATTTCAGGTAGCAAATAATTCGTTATCATGGTACGATAACGGTCGCCATTGACGATTACGGTCTGACTAGCGTCATTTTTGAAGAAATATGGACCGATGATTCCACCGGCCCATAAACTACGCGCTGGGCGAGGTCTATTCGGTCGAGTGTCATCCAATAATGAATATTGGGTCTCAAATTTGTTGATGGTATGGCGAATAATGGTCTCAGTAGGTCGATTATGGCGACCATAAAATGGCCTAAGCGAAAGACATTCTTTACAAAACGCGAATTTTCGTAATATAATTGTACGATTTGTAAACGTTGTTCGAGTGTAAGTTTTTCCATGATGAAACGGCAATGAAAACTGAATAAAAAATACATGGCAACTTGACAGTACTCCCGCGTGGTTTATCAAAAAAACCTCAAGATTGATGACCCTTTATATATAGATAAAGGCCCGCCTGCATACAAACAGACACAAACTGTGTGTGTATTTATGTGAGTTACTCGGCACACACACACACACAGATACTTACTGACACACAAATACATGATAGAAATAGGAGAACGCGTTGAAAATGAAAATAAATGTGAATGTTTAAGTGATTTATATGCAAGAACACTTCAATTGTATGCGTAGAGAGTGCGCCAAAGTCAGCTTATATAAGTGACTGAGTGGGTGTATATGTGCGCATGTGTTTGTGTGAGTGAGAGCATAAATCTATATGTGCCCCGTATTTCCATATGTCAGTGGTATTCCCCCAGTTTCGGTTAGTAACTCGAGTATCTGTAAAGATAAATTCATAACGAACCGTGAGTACTGTCTGTGCAAGCGCAACAAATACAAAGATTACCAAGGTAAATGATTTGTATACTCTGTAAACCGTAGAGTATTACTGAATTGAAGGAGTCGTGGTAGACCATAAGTTGGTTAGACTATTAGTACAGCCTGGAGCAGCAATTGAGTTATGTCCGACCGTTTGAACAGCTGAATTTTAGTGACCGTAAGAGTAAGAGATGCTATTACTAAAATTTGTTGTGCACTTCGTTTTGCTTTTGATCTGAGATATCCTTTGTGGTTATATGCATCTGTCTTCCGACACAGTCAAATCTCACAAATTCCAAAACATTTTTTGACAAAAATTTACTAATTCCAACACAAATATGGTTGTACTTATAAATAAGGTGACCATACCCAATTTAATTTGTTCATGTGAGCCTAATAAACAAAACTACATCATCTTTTGATGATACAATCTGCTCTTCCCCACTCTATTCAATCGAATTGTTGCGTTACTGTTGTTAATATTTTAAGTATGTACTCTCATTGACTTTATTTTCGAATTCTGCCAGATAGCTTAAAATTTCCGGTTGACTAAGGCTGCATTTCTACTTTGAAATAATGAGAATTGGATTAATCTGTTTTAGTCCATTATTAGTAAAGGAAGGTTTTTGTTTTAGACTGGCAGGCATTTAATTGTTGAAAAAAAAATTGTTCGTTAAATGTTTGTAAATTGTAAATTCAACTTAATATAATATATTTTTAACATATTATCAGGAATCCTGGTCAAAAAAAAAAAATAAAGTAGGATAATGACAAGTTTGAAGTTATTATCTTTTCAATCCGAGGCGTTATGCTCATTCACCAAGATTACAAGGCTCTTTGTACTATGGCGAACAAATGAAGCATAACTTCCTGTTTATAAGAGCTACGAGAGTAACTAATGTAATTAATACCAGTTTTAAGCCTAAATTTTGCAATTACAAAATTTTGTTTAATTCAAATTTAAATTTTTTTTTTTAAAAGAAAATTAGTCCAAATATATTTATTTATTCGCTTAGATGATATGGCTTGTCAAAGAAATGCCTAAGAAATGCCATATTTAGTTATCTATACAGTACAGGCCAAAAGCATAGATACCCCTACAAAAAAAGCGTTTTCCCGAAAACAAATCACTTTATCTACGTTTTTGGCTATGGCGAATTCACTTCTAGTGACAAGTCTCCATGTATTTAATATAAATTGGAATCATGGTGTATTAAAAAAAATATAATAATATGACGTTAGGTGATTTTCTGGAAAATGGGCACCTTTGGCCATGTTCACTGCGCCACATATTTTTGGGATTCTTTGGACGAGTTTGTGAAGTATTTCAACTAGTATGTATTGCCACGTATCCCTGATACAAACTCATATATGAGTAAAGCTAAATAGTCGCAGATTTCTCACACGGCGGTAAAATCAGATCACAACAATTAGATCACTACCTTGTTGGAAAATAAATCCTTGACTAAGCAAATCATTTCCAGACGGAATAGATTGTCGTTAAAGAATGCCTCTTTCTTTTTCCAGTTTTCCGTAAATTTTTTTGAGTTGAGCAACTGCATTATACAAAAGCAACCCCAAACCCAGGTGCGGATCCAGGATTTGGTCTTATGGGGGCTCTTCACTTCGAAGTGTATACATAGTATTTGCGAGTCAGAGCTCGCAAAAGATTGTCAAGCCATTTGGGCCACTGCCCAAACTATTTACAGAACCACTATCTTGTTTGATATTTGACGCTATACATTCGTATTTGAGCCGCTCATCTAGTATTTATCGGCCAGGGTTTATTTATTTTGCAAAAATCCGCACGATCATTCTTTTTGATCGTAATCTCCGTTTGACCATATTCAAAGAAATTCGGCGCAGAATTCTAAATGACTTCGGAGGCGCATTAGTATTTTTCTATCTTGCAGATCATTAGTATTTGGCTGTTATCTGTTTTTGATGTTTTTCACAGCCGTCCGCGTTCAGTTTGGTTCTTGTTACTGCCGGTTTCAAGTATCTTTGCCAAGTTTTCTGAATACCACTCAGTAACCACCATTCAATATATTGGCGATTTCGGAGAATGACGATAATGACAATTGGCAGTAAAAAAATTATTAAATTATTATAAAAAATTAAAAATTATTAAATTTGTTTTTCTATCAAAAAAAAATAAAAAAAAATAAAACAGAATTATATAACATGATGACAAAGTCGAAAAAATGCAATTTTTGTAGGGGTATTCATATTTTTGGCCTGCACTGTAAATAATCGGAGTTTTTCAATTGTGTGTTTAATATTGGCTAGTACCTCTGTCACATATGTAAAAATCATAAAAATCGAATAGGTCGTCCCAAAAAGTGGCCCGCTTCACTAATTTTCACCGATATATAATATTGTGAGGAGGCATATTTTCCTATTTTGCCAATAGGGCACCAAGTAGTTGCTTGGTGAGAGTAGCGGAGAAAGCGTGCTTACTCTCACCAACACTAGTTTAAGTATAACGGCCTTTAGATTGCCGCGCTAGTTATTATTTAGTATTAGTGAGTAGAGAAATGTATTAGTCCAGGGGTGTCCAGGCCCATTGCTCATCTGGCTCTTTACACCCTGTACCTATAGGTACAAAGGGTATACTACATTTGTGCAATGTATGTAACGGATAGAAGGAGGCGTGGCAGACCCCAAGTCCTTTATACCAAAATGCTTGTCATAACCTCGGGTAGCGATTGAACCATGTCCGTCCGTCCGTCCGTATGAACGCCTAGATCTCGGAGACTATAAGAGCTAGAGACACGGAACTTTACCTGCTGGTGCGCATATTTCCTAAGCAGATGAAGTTTGTTGAATCATGTCAATATCTTTCCCCGTTCCCCCGCTGTAGATTTTCGCGGTTTTTAGCCACACCGTTTAATATTTTCATTTGAAATTAAACAGAGCGATGCGTTGTGGATACATGCATCTATGTGTAAAAAATGAACAAAATCGGACAAATACAACAGAAGTTATAGTCAAAAATGTGCAAATTTCACCTCCCCTTGCCAATAAACTGCGTCAATATTTGACTCTACGCAATTATGGCTACAAGTGACCTAGAATTTTTGGAAAGCTCATTCATGTGGCTCTAATGAACAAATCCACATCCAAATTTTGTCGATGCGGTCCCCCCACCCCCCGCAATCGATTTACCGTGTTTTCTCCCACACTCCTCAACATATAAACTTGAAACTTACCCAATATAATTAAAATAGCTTCTTTGACGTAACTTTCGAGGTTCATCAAAATCGGTACAAATTTACGGAACTTATAGGTATAAATATCGTTTTGCACCAAAAAAAAATAAATTCCAATTGGAAAGTTCTTAGATGGAATTTGCAGGAAAAATTTTTTTGACACAAAAGGTACAGGGTATTTCACTGTCGGGCACCGCCTCGACTGTACCACATTCTTTTGTTTTTGTAATGGCTCTTAGGCATAGGCAGCAATGCGCGTGTACATGCACGGCCCAAACTGTATATCACTCAATGCCAATGCAAATTACAAAAACAATTTCGCGAGTTCTCTCCCTTACTCTCTTTGCTCTCTAAGCTCATGAGCACAGAAACAACCCTTGTGTATGTTTGTTGTTGACCCACCGATTTTCACTGTATTTTTGTTGTTGTTTATACCCTGTACCTATAGGTACAAAGGGTATACTAGATTTGTGCAATGTATGTAACGGACAGAAGGAGGCGTGGCAGACCCCAAGTCCTTTATACCAAAATGCTTATCATAACCTCGGGTAGCGATTGAGCCATGTCCGTCCGTCCGTCCGTCCGTCCGTCCGTCCGTCCGTCTGTCCGTCCGTATGAACGCCTAGATCTCGGAGACTATAAGAGCTAGAGACACGAAACTTTACCAGCTGGTGCGCATATTTCCTAAGCAGATGAAGTTTGTTGAATCATGTCAATATCTTTCCCCGTTCCCCCGCTGTAGATTTTCGCGGTTCTTAGCCACACCGTTTAATATTTTCATTTGAAATTTAACAGAGCGATGCGTTGTGGATACATGCATCTATGTGTAAAAAACGAACAAAATCGGACAAATACAACAGAAGTTATAGTCAAAAATGTGCAAGTTTTATCTCCCCTTGCGAATAAACTGCGTCAATATTTGACTCTACGCAATTATGGCTACAAGTGACCTAGAATCACAATTTTTGATAAGCTCATTCATGTGGCTCTAATGAACAAATCCACATCCAAATTTTATCGATGCGGTCCCCCCACCCCCCGCAATCGATTTACCGTGTTTTCTCCCACACCCCTCAACATATCAACTTGAAACTTACCCAATATAATTAAAATAGCTTCTTTGACGTAACTTTCGATTTTCATCAAAATCGGTATAAATTTACGGAACTTATAGGTATAAATATCGTTTTGCACCAAAAAAAAAATAAATTCCAATTGGAAAGTTCTTAGATGGAATATGCAGGAAAAATTTTTTTGACACAAAAGGTACAGGGTATTCCACTGTCGGGCACCGCCTCGACTGTACCACATTTTTTTCGTTTGTGCTCTCTGAACTCTTGCACTTAAAAAAAAGGTTGTAGGATTGATCGCGGACACGAAATTGTTGTGCACCACGTGTAAAATATGAGTATTAAGGCATAGCTTGCAATGAAAAAAGAGTTACAACGAAAAACGAAACATTTATATGACTATATACTATTTTTGTCAGTGTACATAATAACATGAAAAAACGGTTTGCTTTACATGTGTTAGTGTTTTTCTTTCATATGTATTGGTGTTTGCTCTTCCATAAGCAACCTTTGGACACCCCTGTATTAGTCCATAGGCGTAAGTGGAGAGTAGGTGATAGGGATAGTGTTAGGTACAGCGAGCTCGTTCTTATTAATTAGGATAGATAGTCAGAAGCAGAGTGCCGCTTAGGATTTGATAGTATTAATTTGGGCGGGAATTTCAGGATTTGGCGGCGATCGTGTCCTATATAAGGCGGATCTGCAGCCAAATCGGGACGGTCTTAGAGAGTCTTAGTGAGTGAGTGCAACGAGAAAGGTCTCTAGTGAGAAAAGTATTAAAGTCAGTGCCGCAGGTTTAAAGGCGTTTCGTGTAACAAAATATGGAATTGTCGCAAAGGTCGTAAATAAGGAGATATTTAATAAGTAGCGCCATGGGTGCGACCGCTTTGGAGTATTGCCACTACCAGGAGTAACATCTGTGTGAGCGTATCGCCGAAAAAGGGCAACATACATTATTATTTAAATCGTTAACATTGTTAGAGATAAGTTTAATTTTGTTTTTTTCTCAAAATATAGTTTTTTGCTAAAAATATTAATTGGTGTCAAATAGAGAGCGTGTGGGCTCGACTTAAGTGTACTGTGATAATAGACCGCAAAAAGGCGGATAATATATTTTTAAAACTTATAGTAAATTGTGTTTTGTTTAAAATATCGAAAGACTCAGCAAATATAAATTTTGTTGTGACATTTATGCTGGGCATAGCTGAGCTATCCCAGCCGTTATTACATATATAATATATAATATAAGCTGCTGATAATATCTCTATGTTTGTTTCAAATTATCATTAAAAATAAGCCAACATGTACATTTTAGTGTTTAGGTGTTTATCTGTTCATCTATAACAAAAGTGTATGTATAAAATTAAGTCCAATTAAATTGCTTGAAATCGGGGGAAAAATGCCAAAAAACCTATTTGAACTACTATTAACTAAAACTTGTTAAAATAACTTGACCTAGAAACGGGGATAATAATTTAAAATCAATACCAAATGCCACTTTATGCATAGTTTATCGAAAATTTGAGTATCGAAAAAGTATTGTAATAATCGGACCTACTAGAAGTACATATAAGCAATTGTTGTTCCCAATGAGAAAACTTCTAATCATCTTGTAGTAGTTACAGATGTTAACACAGCATTGCAGTATCACTGATTTCATTTTTTTGTAAGTGTATGCCAGCTTCGTTAACTCAATCAGCTGTTTCAATGCCATTTTTTATATATTTTAACAATCGTGCACTTATTTTTTGCCCATCATAAATATTGTACGCCATTGGCATTACAAACTTTTACAATCACATCGTTTTAAACATTTCATCTGCCATGGCAGACAACCGTTAAGCTGTGTGTATCTGACGGGCTTTAAAAGGTTTACGGTTTCTCTCTTTTATTTGATTTAAGCGTATTTTAAAAGTATGTATATTTTTTTTTACTTCCATGTCATGCTTGTTTTTACTTTCTCGCAAAAGTTCGTATTGCACTTAATAGAGTTGAAAATCAACTTAACAAAATAATTGCATTTTTAATTAAACTTAAATATGGGTAATTGTGAGCATTTTTTTGTTAATTAATTTAAATTCCATTTTTAAACAAAAGATTTTTTTTTTCGATTCGACAGCGGCCAAATGGTTGCGGTCTGGCTTAAAAAAGAATTTTTAACAAAATATCAAATATCAATATATATATATATATGTTTGTGCCTAGCCCGAGGCCGCAGCTGTCATTGGTTTTGCAACTCACCTGTTAAATAAACAATGCAAAAGTTTTAAATAACTTTTGGCAACATTTTGAATATGCATGTTTGCATTTATTATAATCCCTTTATTACCCACATCACGATTCTAGCAGCTACCCCCAAATTAATCCAATTAATTTTTGGTATCCGTTGTCAAACTCTTTGGCATACTTAATTTAACCTAATTTGAATATGGTCTACTTTTAGGCTAAAAATTTTAAAAGTTTTTGCAGCAGGCTAACCCAGTTCTTATATTTAAGAAAACTGGCCTCAGCGTTCAATTTGCCATGTCATCAATTAATATTAATTGACTTATAGCTAAATAAGAAATACTAAGTAGTAGCAAATTGAAAAATATATATCCATATACATAAATATAAAGGGTATCTTTTTAAGGCTAGTGTTGTCTGTTTTGTATATAAAAATAATTTAAGTGCGGCTTAGTGCTTAAATTCTTTTTTAAGACACATTTGTTGTTGAAAATATACACAAGGTTTGTTAGAAAAGATTTGCAACAAGGCTTTTCTGAGCTACGACCTCAGTCAGAGAGTCGGTTTGGGTCCTATCTCTGTGATTTATGATTCTATCTCAACCAAAACTGATTTTAAAAAATATTTAAAAAAGTTAAGAAAATAAAAAATTTGCCGCTTACGATGCCAAAAACCAATAACGATACTGACGCCCCCTATCGACTTCGACGCGATACTTGTGCAAATATATCGACATGGTTAATCATCGATATGATTCGATTGCTAATTTAGATTTAAATTTTGATTTAAATTCAATACAATAATTGAAATATGTAAAAAAAAAAAATTTTGTAACTCACTAAATAAAAATTTAAATTTAAATTTTTGACATATGGGTGCTTGAGTATAAAAACAAACCTTCAAAAATCACGCTGTAGAATGGAAACTTCTTCAACTTGGTCTGGAAAAACTATATTTGTTTTGGAAAATTGTTATAAGTTTGAGCAGATTTTTTTATGAATACAGTGCACGCTCGATAACGTGAACTTATTAAAACCAAGTTAACAAAAGTGTTCACGTTTTCGAATGCCAAACAAGTATCAAGTAATTTCAAACGTTTAAATTCATATTTTATTGATGTTTTGTATGGGTACATATTAATTAGAGAAAATTTTAAAGAATTTTTATTTAAAAAAATCAGTCATCTTTTTCTGTGTCTTCTGTTCTTCTATTAATTGAAACATAGCTTTCTTCCCTAGTCGTTTTAGTACATTCATATCATTTTGATCGACATCTTCATGGCTAGACCACTGTACCGCTTTGCTGAAAATCTGAATTGCTTCGCTTGGTTTAAAATGTGTCGTTTACGCTTTTTAAAATAATTTTTTCTTTTTTAATGCCACAAATTGTTGACTTAGCAACATTGTATTTTTTCGCTAAGCACGTCACACCCGATCCTTTTTGTCAAAAACCGAGAATGTCAGCATTTTCTTTCAACGTCAACCACACAGGTTTTTTACAACTCATTTCTATTCTGAATAGATATAAACTAAGACAAAACGCCCCATGCTAGGCTAAAATTGCCAAATAAAAAACATAACTCACTATTAGGGGAATCCCCAAGTTTAGAATTATTTAAGCTCAATGCAAAAGGGGAATCCCCAAGATCAGAATTATTTGAGCTCAATGCAAATTACATGCAAACATTGAAACTTTTATTGTTCATGTTATAGAGCTTTCTCGCCTTGTTCACGTTTTGGAGTAGTCAATGCACAAAAAAATTTGTTCACGTTTTGGAGTATTCACGTTATCGAGCGTGCACTGTATACCCACTGGCAGGTCCGACGAAAGGAGAGTGGGAAGGGGAGGGATTCGCCCCGGGCCCGCAGTTGTCTCAGGGGCTCGGTGTAATAACTGTCATACTCTCGTGATTCAAGCTAAAGTTGTAATAGAGTGGACGGTACATTTGCCCCCCGGCCCCGGATTTTCTCTATACGGCCCTGCCCACAGGGCATACAAATGTCACCCACACCCACGACGGCATCACATCCTCGGGCAACAAATTTAATCACAGTAAATTACACAATTATTCAAATATCCAGAACTTTTAGTTATCTCGTGTACTACCTAATGAAAGCTCAATTAACGTAAAAAAAAAACACCCTTTATTAGTTTACACTTTGTGCAATCTGTCTGTGGCCAGAAAATGACTTTTTGTATATTACGTGGCTTATTTCTTATATGGAAAGTTTATTGGTAAATACAACGCGACGTTGATGCTGTCAGCACACATATACACTTACACACACACACACACACACGCTTTTACACCCACACACACATACACACTTGTATTAAAATTCAATTTTGTACACATCAACGTGGTTGGTTGTTCGGTTTGTTGGTTGATTGCACTTGTTGTTGTTATTGGTGTTATTATACACTACACCAATAGGGTTAAAGGTATTATAGATTTGTACAAAGTGTGTAAAAGGCAGATGGACGAGTACCAGATCATAAGCTTTTTCTTACAAAAAGCTTAGCTTCACCTTGAGGTTGCCCGAGCAACCATCTGTTTGTATGAACACACAAATCTAATAGACCCTAGGAGTTAAAGACTCCAAAATTTACCAAAAGATATGTATTACACTGTGCAACGAATGAATTTTTTTTTTTTATAGAATTTATAGAGATTAACTTAAAAAGAAGCTTTACAACTAAGGTGTGAAAAATTGTGTTGTGTAAATTTTTGTCTATGTAAAATTGAATTTTGAAGGAAAAAAATTTGAATAAAAACCTTAAAAATGCAACGTATGAATTAATAATAAAAAAATTTGTCTAAAATTTTGCAAAAATTTAGAAAAAGTTTAGATTTAAAAATAAATTATTCTTGAATAATAATATTGTAGTTATATATAACTTAAGAAATTTCGCATGGAATGACAAAACTTCATTTTATAAAAAAAGAAGAAAAAATAGTTGGAAAGTGTCCCAAAATTTGTTGCACAGTGTAATCCGTACGCAGCTGCAGTTTGTTGCTGTATGTGGACATACCAGTTCCACGTAGTAGAATTTCGCAAATGCACCTTCACTAAGTACGAAATCTAGCCGGACCCATAAAACCAAAAACTACAGCATTGGATGAAAATATAGATACAGACCAGAGTTTATCCATTTCAGACTCTCTCCCCTATTAAGATTTAAAATTGGTATACACTGTTTCATCAATCAAAGAGCTAGGGCCACCAAATTCACTATGTAGACTTATGTGAGCCTAATAAATAATTATATGTTGACTTTTCTCTCTTACCACTATCCATCTATTCCGCCATTAAACCTGTTTCTTGAATACTTCTACAATTCTCACTGCAAAGTTTGAAGCAAATAAATATTTTTTTTTGGAAAAGCGTATTCCATTGTCTGTCACCGTTCCGACTGATACGCATTTTTGTTGTTGTTTTTGTTGCTACTGCTGCTGCTGGTGTCACTTGCTTGACTCATTAAATATTAATTGTAAATTTTAATTAAAATAAACCGAAACGATTACGGCACAACTGCAATGGCTGCCTTTGCCCCTCCGCCATTGCATTTCCTGCAACTGCTACTGATGGGCAGGTAATAACGTTTACTGATTTTCTCTTGATGTTGGCCAACTGAAGCTGTCGTTGCCTGTTTAAATACATATTTGTTGTATGTATATGTATGTATTATCAATAAAACCATTAATTGCCAAGAAAAATGCACACATGAGGAAATGAAATAATCATAAATAATGAATGCATCAGTAAGGGGCAAAACATTTCGAGGCTCACAATGCATTCGCAAAATGGCGGACATTGCATGTAAGCGACATTAAGCAGCAGCAGCAACAACAACAACAACAATAGCTTCTGTTGCATGCGCCTTAACGATCATTTCGTGTGAGCTTAATTACAAAATGCTCTTATGCTATTTACCATTTAAAGTTGACTTTTAAAAAAACCATTCATTAAATGCGTCAAGTCAGTCAGCTTTCAGTTGCTCATGAGATTACAAAGTTGGCAAAAAAAGAGGCAGTTACTGTAAGTTATGCCAACTATAGGATACGCTCTATGCTTAATAATACTTTATATCGTATTAGTAGCTACTTTTTAAGTCAACTAATAATTACTTATGTGTATTTATATATTTACCCTTAAACTACCCTAAAACTTTTTACTACAAAATAAGATATTGAAACTCTCATTTCTATTCGGTATATGTATATCTGGGGGCCACAGAAATCTCTAGCGATTTTGGGTACGGTATGAAATCCAATCTCTATTAAGTTAATTCTGATGAGAGTCTTTCAATTAAAACTTGAAATTCGCCATATTTTTATTGTTAAAACTTTTTCAAAAATTTTCTTCAGTAAAAAAATTACGCATAGCAGATTTTCGCGAATCTTACAAATAACACGTGAAGGTCTTTAAATCTTCGTTTCGAAAACCAAAATGTTCATAACGAAAACTTAAGACTTATAAATTAATAAATTAAGGAGAAAACAGAAACTGTTATTAAGGAAAATAAATATGGTCCAACAATCTTTTATTGTTTGAAAGACAAAAGTTTTAAGAAAAAATTCAAAATTTTCTAATTCCTAGTGAAATTAAAACAACAAATGATCTTAAATGTGGGAGATCATAGAGAGAAAGGTGGCACAAAATATCCATATCCATCGACGAATTTTCTACAATATTGCAATCTCTAAAACAACAGAATAAAAGCTGGAAAAGTGCGTCAACTTAAAGTGGTTACGTGGAGTCTTTCAGCCCGTTAAAGTAAAAGCTTGAAGAGGCTGATGCAGGTAGAAAGAATCTTTGATAAGTACTCATCATGACGTGTGGGTTTTTGAGGTTATGTGAAAGGCCTGCCGTACTGTGGTTATTTAGTTCTTCGATTCGGGTCCAGCGACACCATCATGATCCGAGCACCAAAAACGAAAATCGATTATTTTCTTTATTTGGCTGTGGAAATTTCAGTCAAAGTATACTGAATAGTTTTTATTTTAATAATCATGGTGTCCGGCAGCCTATCAGAGCATGTGACCTCCAGAACCGAGAGAGAGGGGGGAAATGGGGGGATTCTCCCGGGCCCGGTGTAATTACTATCGTAATAAAATTTTCTGAAATTTACTGTACTGCTAAAAAAAATGCTGTTCCGATGCATTGTCTTTTTCGAGGGAAAATGTTCGTCTTATTTGCAGAACACAATGATTCAAGCTAAAGGCCCATACGCAGCATACAAAAATTCCGAACCAAACGTCAAAACTTCATATAAAAAAAAATATCCCAAAAAAGGGAATTTTTTTTTTTATATGAAGTTTTGACGTTTGGTGCGGAATTTTGGCATGCTGCTTATAGGCCTTAAAGGTGTAATAGAGGATTTTCTCTCTACGGCCCTCGTGACCTCAGAGGTTTTTTTAAGTTCAGCCTCAAAGCAAGCAGTCCATTATAACAGCATGAACTTAAAATTTTTGTACTTTTATATAACATATTTATTATATATAATTAACTATAAATCATATTTATAGCCAACGATTGCTAACAATTCATTTCGTTCAAAATATAAAGAAAATCCACACTTATATTTTTATGGCTAAAAAATGAGATTTATATCGTCAATTTCCTCAAACTCATAATGCACTTGATCTAACTTGACTCTATTGTCCCTAACATACAAAATGTCTTCCTATCACTTCATAAGAGCTGTTCCCTTTTTGTACACAACTGAAGTGTGCTTTGACAATGGTTTTGCATGCCAAATAAAAGAATTCCAATAAATTTGCACATAAAAGTCAATAAACTGTCAAATGGCACAATATTTACATCACTTAGACATAAATCTTCAAGATGCGGCTGATTTCGCATAAGGCAATAAGCTAAAAATTACGTATACGTCGCATAGGCACAGCCGGGCCAGGCGTTAAACAATGATAAAGCGTGTTTATAACCAAAAATGTAAAGCCATTTACATAAGCCAGCTGACGCAGTTACGCTCGGCTATAAATGATCATTAACGCAATCGAGCGTAATAACTTATTGTTGTTTTTGTTATTGTTGTAGAAGACCCAAAAAAATTGGTTACAGTTCAATGCAGTTCCGGCCACAGACGTGACAACGGCCAAAATAACCAAAACAAAATGGCTTTAAAATAAATTTTATTTACCATAAGGCCATGCAGCTTATACTCGTTCCTACCTCGTACACAGAAATGGCTGACCACATGCTAAAGCGTGGGATTATTAAATTATAGCCTTATTGGTGGGTCATGTGTAATTTCGATGATTATGAAGCTTTTGGTTTGTCCGCTTAACTGACTTTTAAAAGGATATTTTTTCGCTTCACTTTTTAAGTAATGAAGAACTGTTTAAAGTAATGTTAGTATTTGTGTGAAAATGCTCTTATTTTATTTATTTCTTATTTTAATTTTTTGTTTTATTTTTTAATTTATTTTTTTTTATTTATTATTTATTATTGTTTTGAGTTTCGCATGAATTTAGCGCCTCCAAGGCCGATGTGCTGGCTGTCTCTGTGTAAGCTGTGGCAGTTGGATTTATCCATTAGGGCTTTGAATTCATGTTTTCTGATGCTGGAAAAGGAAAATTGTTTCCGTTTCTCGGATAAAATGTGACTTATCCGGCTAATTTACCAATTTAAGGCGGAGTATAGTTTGATAGATTACCTGACTGAACCCGTTGACGCTGCGGTTGACTTACGTTGAAGTTTCTCCGCCACCACCATATGCCGCCATGCTCCAAACTAGCCAGGTTGCTAGGCTTAGCAGGGCCACCACGTGTAGGTGTAACCTGGAAATTTGAAAAGGAGAGGCTAAAGACGTAGGCAAGCTACATCTTATCAACAATTCCAATTGTTTCGCATGACATCCCCGTTTGACCCCAACTTTCAATTTATCAAGGAATTAAAAAAAAAATAGAACGATAAAAAAGATTACTTAATCTGCCTGCACATTAGGGTGGCCATTTTTGCAACATCTCACGATTTTGGTCGCATTAACGCCCTTTAGGGACCATCAAATACATTCTGATCGCCTTTAAATTTTACAGGCGCTATATGCAGGTAAAAAGGAAACTTTTTAGGGGTTGCCGTTATTGATATGGACGGTTTAAAAATCCTCCATACCAGCGGCGGCCACCCTACTGCACTTACTATAAAGAGTCCAAATATAAAGTTTGGTTGTCTTGGCTCTTGAAGTCTACAAGATCTAAGCGTTCATAAAGACAGGCTGACTGACAGACGGACATGTCTATATCAATTTCTATTGTCCTCATGATCATTTCGGAGCTAACTTTGGCCGTCTCTAAACTTTGGGCATCTCTTTATCTAAGTTATTTAAAGGGTCATAAATCTTGAGGTTTTTTTTTCAATAAGGTTTTTTTGATAAACCACGCGGGAGTACTGTCAAGTTGCCATGTGTTTATACCCTGTACCTATAGGTACAAAGGGTATACTAGGTTTGTGCAATGTATGTAACGGACAGAAGGAGGCGTGGCAGACCCCAAGTCCTTTATACCAAAATGCTTATCATAACCTCGGGTAGCGATTGAGCCATGTCCGTCCGTCCGTCCGTCCGTCCGTCCGTCCGTCCGTCCGTCCGTATGAACGCCTAGATCTCAGAGACTATAAGAGCTAGAGACACGAAACTTTACCAGCTGGTGCGCATATTTCCTAAGCAGATGAAGTTTGTTGAATCATGTCAATATCTTCCCCCGTTCCCCCGCAGTAGAGTTTCGCGGTTTTTAGCCACACCGTTAAGTATTTTCACCTGAAATTTAACAGAGCGATGCGTTGTAGTTGCATGCATCTATGTGTAAAAAATGAACAAAATCGGATAAATACAACAGAAGTTATAGTCAAAAATGTGCAAATTTCACCTCCCCTTGCCAATAAACTGCGGCAATATTTGACTCTACGCAATTATGGCTACAAGTGACCTAGAATCACAATTTTTGGTAAGCTCATTCATGTGGCTCTACTGAACAAATCCACATCCAAATTTTATCGATGCGGTCCCCCCACCCCCCGCAATCCATTTACCGTGTTTTCTCCCACACCCCTTAACATATCAACTTGAAACTTACCCAATATAATTAAAATAGCTTCTTTGACGTAACTTTCGATTTTCATCAAAATCGGTACAAATTTACGGAACTTATACCGTATAAATATCGATTTTCACCAAAAAAAAAATAAATTCCAATTGGAAAGTTCTTAGATGGAATATGAAGGAAAAATTTGTTTGACACAAAAGGTACAGGGTATTCCACTGTCGGGCACCGCCTCGACTGTACCACATTTTTTTTATTTAGTTTTCATTGCCATTTCATCATGGAAAAACTAACACCCGAAAAACGTTTACAAATCGTACAATTATATTACGAAAATTCGCGTTCTGTAAAGGGGAACAATTAATTTCACGCTCCGGACCGTCATCGAAATTGGAACCTCCGCGGCCAACATTTGACAGGGATTATTTTTAAAAAGTGAATGGCAAGAACGGTTCTTTCTATTGATAATAAAGATTTTCCGATTCATTTGAAATTTTTGCGTTTTTTTTTTATTTAAAAAAAAAATCTCAAGATTGATGACCCTTTACATTTGCACAAGCTTAATATATCCCTTTCCTGAAGGGTATAAAAATATGCGATGAACCAAATAATGCCTACATGAAGATCGTTAGTTTCTTTAAAGTTGACGGCGCTTTTTAAGCTAGGCAATATGCATTAAAAATTCGATTAAAAGATACTTTTAAAATAACTATTAACTGCTTCTTTAAACGTCAAACAAAAATTGGATTTCGAAACGAACCTGAATAATTCCTTTTTTTTTTTAATATATTTTCGAAGGTTGCTATTACGTAGGGCCAGCGAGAAAAGAATCTGCTTATATAGGGTGGGCCATCTGTTGTTTTTTTATTTTATTTGCATTTTATGCATATATTCGATTCCAACAAAATTGGGCAAATGTATTTACCAAATGCAAGTTTGAGACTACTCATTTATGTAAAATAATATCGCCCAAATGGCCGTCGCGGCTGACTCTATAGGCTCGTATGCGAACTTCGTAATTTTCGAAGACTTTTTTTTGATGAAAACTCATCTGGCTGTTCTCCCATTCATTAAACGAATAAGCGACGCTGATAATGGTCCGTGGGCTACAATTGTTGCAGATCCGCATGTAACATTCGACGCAAAGTGGTCCTAGCAAGGTGTAATTCTTGCGAATAATGTCGCGTCGATGTTCCCGGCGACTCATCGACACTGGCCTTAACTGCAGCAATATTATCGCGAACCGGACGAGCATGCAAATATGGTGTAGTGCCGGCCACTAAAACAGTAGACTCGATCCGATGAATAATTTTCTCAATTCCGGGCTCGGAAAGCCGAAACTGGCCTAAAACTGCGCGTAATGCACGAAATATTTTTTTTCAAAGAACGCCCATTTTCATAGTACGTACCAGTTTTATACGTTGTTCGGTTGTTAAACGATCCATGACTAAAATCAAATAGTTTTGAACTTGAAATATGTCGAAGAGTATTCACTTTGGGCGGGTATATTGCGAGTTATAAGTTATATAAGTTATAACCACACCAACAGATGATGGCCCACCCTATATACACGAAAATAATCAACTTTTCTACATAAATCTATTAATTTTTACTATTGTTTGTAGTTCCTACTGTTAATATTTATCCTTAATATACTCATAAGTTTAACAACCACACCAACAGATGGCCCACCCTATATGCACGAAAATAATCAACTTTTCTACATAAATCTATAAATTTTTACCATTGTTTGTAGTTCCTACTGTTAATATTTATCCTTAATATACTCATAAGCTTAACAACCACACCAACAGATGGCCCACCCTATATGCACGAAAATAATCAACTTTTCTACATAAATCTATAAATTTGTACTATTAATGTAGTTCCTACTGTTAATAATTATCCTTAATATACTCATAAGTTTAACAACCACACCAACAGATGGCCCACCCTATATGCACGAAAATAATCAACTTTTCTACATAAATCTATAAATTTTTACTATTGTTTGTAGTTCCTACTGTTAATACTGTTTATCCTTAATATACTCATAAATTAAACCTTAGGTACTCAACAGCTTACGTTTGTCGAGCTATTGCTTTACTACTGTTTTTTGGAGATTATACTTCACAAAGGAGTTCGTAATCAATATATATCTTCTACGTTTAAGTTTCAGGAAACATGCAAATATAATTAATACCTCAACTCAAAGCTTTCTCTCTCTCTCTTCAATTTACAACAATTATGATTTCCAAATTCATATCCGACATTCTTACTAGAAAACAAAGAAAAATAAGATGTATCGAGGCAATATTTTCTTAATTCAAAATTTAAGCAAGTTACTTACCAATGCTGCCAATAAATCTATTTCCATTTTCCCCTTACAAAGAAACAAAAAATTTGCACATTCAGTTGAATTTTATTTTGCATATTACGCATACGCACCGCTTACATGCTAAACGATTTTATTTTTGTTTTTCTTTTCATATCAATAAGCTTATTTAAATCCATTTCTATTATTGAATTATGTACTTTGTTTTTTTTTGTTTTTTTTTTTCAAACAATATTACAATGCTATCATATTTATTTTTCATAGACTCGTTTGTTTTTATATCAATAATTTGGACTTTTGTAAAATTCTTCAAATCGAATTGTTTGCAATTTTATTTTGTATTTATTTCAAATTTGTTTTTTAAATTATACTATAGTTTAGTTAGGCATGAACAACATTCATATGAGATTTGTGTTTTGCTTTTAGGCTTTTACATTTAGCTATTTACTTAAGTTTGAGTCGACAATGCAATATGTATATGTTTTGTTTGTATGTATGTGTTTTGCATGTTTTATAACTATGTGGTACACAGTTAGAAACACTTTTTAAAAAAGTACAAAAACATATGAAACTGGGTTATGTAACTTTATCAAAAAAAAAAAAAATATATAGTACCAAAAATAAAAGTTGGCAGCATAAATTGGCTAAGCATACACGCACACACACATACGTTCTCTAAACTGCGCATTCACAGATACACACACACACACACACACACACTGACACACACTCTTTCAAAAATTTCTATCACAGAAGATACACAAACAAAATGGAAACTAAAAAAAAAAGGTGCCAACAGCTACAGCAACAACAACCTGCACAACAACAACAACTGAGCCAACAAAATGAATGAAACCAAGAACCAAACCAATTAAAATTCTAATGCCAAAACAAAGGCCACAAAATGAAGAGCAAAGTAAACCAGAGACTACTACTGCACTCGGAAAACTTGGAACCCTTTGCCGTCGTAAAAATTTTCACACTACTCCAATCACTTAGACCAGCCAGGTTGCGTGATGCGGCTCTCATGAAGTAGGTCGTATTTTCCGCCAGATGTGAGATGATGAAACGATGACCTGCAATGTGGAATCAATCAAATATGTTGCTCTATGCATGTCAAAAGGATTTGTTATTGTGTTTATGCGTTGGAGTTTATTCAAATTTTGGTCAGAACTTAAGAAATTTGTTTTACAAAGTGGAGCTCTCGAGTTGATTATTAATGCTTAAAATACTAAAAGTGTTTCACTTTGATTTTCGTTCCAGTTTCTTATGATCTTTCACTTTTGACTTCCCTTTATTAAGTGTTCCCCCCTTGGAATACTTTGCATTGAATTTGCGGAGTTCATAATTTTTCGAAAACTCAAGAAATAATCTTTTACCAAGTAAAGCGTTCTATCTCTCAGCGTTTCAGTTTTATCACTGATCATTCCTTTTAAATCGATAGCGTTTCTTATTTCCCTCTAGTACGGCTGGTGGCTATTGTCCTCCAGTAAGTACTTACATCGTTTGTCACAGGTAGCTACCTACTTTGCAAACCCCTGGTAATGCGTGAGGTCGACGAACGAAATATGACAAACAACAAACGCAAAGCAAATAATGAAGAAAAAGCAATTAGCCTCATTTTCTTATGGCGAATTTTTCGCTATTCTTTTTGTGTGTATTCTGCGTTATCGTCGCGACTATAATTTACACAAACAAATGTATGTCAATTCCTGAATGTTCTGGAATTTTGTTTATTTTTGTTTGGCCGGCTTGCAAGGGAACGAAAGCAGTCCAAAAGTCTATGCAGCAATAATCGGTAAGCTTATTAAAGCTCTCAAAAAATATTTTCAGCACTAAAATTAAATTTTTATGATCAGAATCGTCAGAAGTCAACCTTAAAAAGGCCCTCCAGCTTCAAAAAAACACGTTTTCAAAAAACAAACAAGCGTTTTAAATAAAAAAATAATGAGCGTAGATGAAAATAATTCTGAAATAATATAAAATAATATTAAAATATAAGTGTGTTTTCCATTTTAATCAATTCAGTAGGTATAAAATACTGGCGACTACTACGCTGTCTACTAGTGTACAAAAGCGTAAGTAGCGATGCCGCTGTTTACTGGTAAACAGGGTGGTGATGATTGCCTACCGCCTACGTCATTTGTTAATAAGATGGAAATGAAGAGGTAAATAGTAAGGTAAGTACTGGTCATTACCTAGTGCCTACTGAAATTGCTTGTCCTGCACTACCCACCCGTACTAGAGGGTACGCTCAGCTATTCCCATCACTAAGTGTATCGCTTCGTATTCCATTTCTACCTTTTCAAGCTTTGGCTTTAAATTGTTTGTGTATGGAGAATAAAGAAATTACATTTTTACCAAATGATGCTCTAAAGCTAAACATTAAGAAGGAAAAAAATATTACATTTTTTCACTTTGATTTTCGTTTCAGTTTCTTCGATGCTAAAAGCTTAAGCTTCGAGTAATTGTGTCCTTCTTTGCTCTATTTGCTCTCACGATTCCCATCACTAAGTGTTTCACTTTAATTCTTGTTCCTGTTTTTTTTATAATATTTATTTGAATTGATATGAATTTAAAAAAACCCTAAGAAATTTTTTTTACCAATTTCCTTTCCTTATTTTTCGCTTTGCTTTTCATTTCAGTTTCTTTGATGCTAAAAGCTCAAGCTTCGAAATGAATAATAATATAATGTTACAACCCTGCTTGGTTGTAATCGATGTATTTAATTATTATCGATAAGTGTTCACAAAAGCGCGGAGGTGAAAGCGTCATGTTGAGCAAATGAAGAGACTTTATTTTATTTAAAATATAATAATTAGCATAATTATTACATGGTATGTCCTTCTTTGCTCTCACGCTTCTCATCACTAAGTGGCAATTAAAAATCCCTAAGAAATTGCCTTTTAAATTTCTTTAAACGGTTCACTTCGATTTTCGTTTCAGTTTTTCATTCTCAAAATCAAAGAAGCGAAAATTGAAAAAATTACTTTTTTATACCAAAATGGTTTCACATTGATTTTCGCTATAAATAAATTTCGTTTCTCCTACGCTCTCACTGTTCTAACTGCCTCTCGATTCCTATAACTTAGTGTTTCACTTTGATTTTTTTTAAATTTTCCATTCTGAAAGCTCAAGAAATAACTTTTTGACCAAATAAAAGTCTTCAGCTGATGTTAATCTAAAAAAACTAAAATTTCTAATAAATTAAGTTCCTTTCTTGCTCTATTTGCTCACCGCTACTCCAGCTACTAATTGTTTCATCTTGATTTTCTTTTTTTTATTGACTGAAATTAATGCTAAACTCAAAAAAATTCATTTTTTTTACCAAAATTGTTTTACTTTGAATCTCGATTCAGTTTCTCCGGTGACCTTTCGCCTAAAATTACGTTCGTTCTTCCTACTAAGTGTTTTACTTTGATTTTTGTATCAGTTTTTCATTCTAAAAATTCAAGAGCCGAAAACTCAAAAAATTACTTTATTTTTACCAAAATTGTTTCACTTTGGTTTTCGCTTCGGTTTATTCGCTGATCTTTCGCTTTAAATAAATTTAGTTTGTTCAATGCACTCACTGCTCTGAATCGAGACAGCAGATTCCTATGACTAAGTGTTCATTTTGATTTAATTTTTTCATTATAAAAACTCAAGAAGTCATTTTTTAATCAAGTAAAACTCTCTTAATTTTTGATGATGTCTAGCTTCGAATTAATTGTGTTCCTTCTTTGCTCTATTTGCTCTCAGCCACTGTCACTACTTATTGTTTCATCTTAATTTTGTATATTGAAGTAAATTGAAATTAATGGAAAACTCAAGAAATTACTTTTTTTTAGCAAAATTGTTTCACTTTGAATCTCGAATCAGTTACTCCGCTGATCTTTCGCTTAAAATTAATTTCGTTCCTCCTTCGCTAAATTTGTTGTGTTTGCTTTGTTTATGAAGATATCGTAACCAAATTTTGTCAAAATCGGTTGACTATATCATTTAGCTTCCATAGCACAGATAAGTCAAAAAAACGTTTTTTCTACGAAATTCGTTGTGTCTCATGTGTTTTTGAAGATATCGTGACCAAAAATGGTGTTCCAAAGTTTTTTTATAGCTTCCAAGCACTGTATCAAATTTGATCAAAATCGGTTGACTATTTGATATAGCGGCCATTTTCCAAACTTTGCTAAAAATAACGAAAAATTTCATATGAATGCATAAATAGCGTCCAAGCCGTAAATTTGACAAAAATATGTTACAAGTGTAATCGATGTGTAATTCCATTATCTACAGTTTAAGGCCTATACGCAGTTCGAAATATTCCCATTTGGGACTTTTTTTTTATACGAAGTTTTGTCATTCCGTGCGAAATATTTCGAACTGCGTAGACCCCTTTAGTAAAGAATCAATTCAGTACAACCAGAGATATTTGCTTTTAAGTAAACACACTTTTTTTTTAATTTCGAAAAATGTTTTTTTCGAAATGTCGCGAAATCCGAATGAAACAATTTTTGGATTGCATTTTCGGTTTTAGCATGCCATTTTACTACGGAAATGACTAAAACATGTGAAGATACCGACATTTTTTAAAATTTTTGTAAACTAGTGTAATTAATCTAAAAGTATTAAAAGTGTTTTGTTTTGATTTTCGTTTCAGTTTTTGCGGTTGACTTTTGATTTTCACCGTTTTCGTTACATCTTTGCTTTACCTACTCGAAGCAATTGGTTTTACTTTGTTCGAGCTGATCTCTGCCTTTTTTATTTCTTTGGATTTTTATCAGCAAATGTTACACTTTGATTTCCATTTCAGTTTTGGGAGCTCACCGCTCAGTTCTCGCTTTGCATTGCATTCGTTCCTTTGTTAAACTGTTTGCTCTCAGCGATTATCCACAATTTCCTTTTCAGTTTTTTTTTTTTGGAATTATTTCGTCACTTAGCTTTCGCTTTGTTTTGATTTCATTTCTTCTTTGCTGTATATTCCCACAGCATCGCATTGCATTCGTTCCTTACTTGTCATTGCTGCTCTTCGCGACCCTCACCTAAACTTTTCGATTTTGCTTTCAGAGTTTTTCAGACTGTCGCTTTTCAATGAAAAAGTGTTTCAACTTAATTTCCGTTTCGGCTCTCGGAACACTAACTGATTAATTTTTCGCTTTGCTTTTAGATAGTTTTATTTTACACTAATTAAGTTTTTTTTAATAGACTAGAGCAGAGAATGAAAATCTTAGATCTTGAAAAGGTAGGGTGCTTTTTTTGTATAAGTTATTAATTGGTTAGCAAAAAATTAAAAAATAAAAATTAGAAATAATTCTGACTAAAAAAATCCCAAAAAAGGGAAATTTGGGATATCTCAAATGGGATATTTTTTTTTGTATGAAGTTTTGCGATTCCTGCGAAATATTTCGACCTGCGTAGACCCCTTAAAGTATAATTCCTTGGAAGACTATTTTTGATAAGACAAGAGGTTTGTCATATTTCATAAGTTTGGCATTTGATATTGCAATTTATGTGCAAAAAATAATTACCGTCCGCACAATATTTACGATGATAAATAATAATAATAGTTTCTGGCTATAAATATTAGAAGATATTATTAAAATTACAATAATCCAAAACTTGGCTGGGATCTATATGGATTAGTAGTATCCAAGAGTTCGTATTTCCATATGACGTCATATTTGATACTAGTAAACATGTCCTACGCCTTGTAGCTGGGAGTATTCAGAAAGCCTCGAGTTTTTCTTGCCTTCAATTTATGACCCTCGCATAAACACATAACCTTCTAGATACCACTTACCCCGATGAAAACTAAAATCCCGCTGCTTGGCATGGCTCCAGTTGCCAGCACTATACTTAAAATCGTTCTCGCTCATATAAGCCACACGGTAGCCATAGATTTGCATTTCATCCGATATATTAGTCATGCGTGGCGTGCGTATGTCCAGCTCAAAGGCATCGGCTAGCAAACGCTTTAGCTGGAAACGCGTGGGATCCCTTGGCTTAACGCCTGCTCTTAGCTTGATAATGCGCTCCAGATTGCCCAACGGGTTCGCCACCTTGCATTTATAGTCCCCAAATTGTGACTCATTGCGTATGTGTAGCTGCAAGGTGGCACCATAGTCGGCGTAAAAGACGCGATGATTGAAACCCACAATGCCTTTGCCATTGTGCAGCCAGGTAAAGGATGGTGGCGGTTCGCCCATGGCATCGCAGCTCAGGTTGACGGAGCCACCCACATAGCTATACTGTACGGGTAGCGTCTCATTGTAGAACCAGTAGGGTGCATCTGCAAAATGGAAGTAAGTAAGAGATAGTAAGTTTAAGTTAGTATGTAAAAGAATGCATTTGTTTGGATTTGGAGCACGCTTTTTGAGCTGAATAGCCTCACATTGACGGGCAGACAGTAGTGCCACTATCTGTCCCGGCTTTGTTTGTTCACACCAGGCTGGGATTGCAACCTGGCATGTGGCATGTGGCAAGTGGCATGATGCTAAATGGAAGCGCGTCATGTGCGCTCATTTCCCTTTACAAGCGACCAGTACAAACTCATTCGGCAGACATTTTGTCGTTGTCTTTGGCAAATCCCCACACAGTATATGGGCTCCCATAAGGCGCATCAGTTACATTTTTTTTTTCTGTTCCGTATGTGTCTGTGAGTACGAGTATCTGTGTGTTTGAGTGTTTAAGTGTACAAATAGCTGTATGCAGCAGTATTTGTATTGGCGAATACGAGGGTAGGCTAAAAAATTACAATTAACATTCGCTTTATAGCTGACCATAACGTTTAAGGGAGATGTTTATTAGCCCGGAAATTTTGGAAGCTTGAAGAATGTGAGCGGATATGCAGAATATGGTGGGTGTTAGGGGCAACTAAGCACTTGGTTGAAAATAGCTTGTTTTTTCATTAAATCAGCATCGAATTGGTTCTCTAGCTCCTAATAATACTCTTCCGGTTTTGTATTACACTTTTTGATTTTTCACTTTTTTTAGGTATGCGCAAGCTTCGTTCAAAAAAGTACGAGTGTTTCTGTAATGGAGACAACTCTTGGCCGGACTGGGCAGTCCTTCACAAATATGTATCTTCGTGACAAACCGGTTGGGAAAATTTTCGGCAAAAATTAGCTTATGGCAATGTACTAATGGTCGAAGGTTTTCTGATTTTCGCCAATAAACAGCCACAAAAAAGATAAGTTCGTTCTTCTCGGAATAACTAGTTAAGACAAAAATTTTGTATTCAAAAAATTTGTATATAAAAAATCCCTGCAGTTCCGTCGTTTAGGCCTGAAAAATTCAGACCTGAATTCAGGCATGAAATGTAACTGAATGCTCATGGCTTTGTCTGAAAAACAAGGACAAATATAAAATTTCTATTTCTCTCTCTTTCTTCTGACAGACATGCAAAGCAAAAAAAATAAGCAAAGAAATATAAGCAAAGTCAACGGCGTGTGGTTTGTGTGTTATTAGTTTGGCTTTACGTTGGTATTGGTGTTAGTGTTTGTCTGCGTAGCTAGTTCTGACTTTTTCTTTATTTCACAAAGAAAAAGTTTTTTGTGCGTGCAAGTACTTGGAAAATTTTAATTGCTAGGTAAGTATTTATTAAATACTTATAATTGCTTAATGTATTATAGTTTCTTTACAAAATAATTTTAAAGGTATTAAGACTGTATAGCTAAAGACATCTGCGTAGAGTTCGGTTTATAAATAAATCAGCACTGAATTCATGCCGATTTAAAAAAAAGAATTCATCTGCGATTTCACGTCTGAGTTTTATAAAAAAACAGCTCTTCATTTTTAAAAAATTTATGCCTGATTTCAGACCTGACTTTTCAAAGTCAATCGGCACTGAATTCATAGCTGATTGTTACGGCTAAGCTTCAGGCCTGAACGCCTAAGACATGTATGTGTTAAATTCAGTGACAAATGAATGCGTAGACTCATGGCTGGTACTGAAAATTCAGGCATGATTTCATGACTAATTCAGGCCTGAACCGAACTGAAGGGATGTAAATGCTAATATCGACTGATAATTTTTTTTTAATCTTGGAGGATCTTAAAAGACTAAATTATTTGGTCTAGAGTAATTTTGAAAAAAAAATGGACCCAACTGGTTATGCCCGGATTCCATAATATAATATAATATACGCAGCAAATCTAAGCTTCAGGGAATTTTTTGATGATTAATTGCATTTTTATGATAAAGTTGAGTATTTTTCGGAGTTTTGTTAGTTCAAGTTAGTTTGAATACAAGATATTTTACTTTAATGCTGATAAGTCCACTCTTTCCGGCATAAGCAGTTTAGTTCAATTAGTACAGTAAACGAAGGCTAAAAACAGAAAATAATAAAATGACGATGTTTCTGTTAATTTAATATAGTAAAGTTGACAAGTTAAGTCCATTTTTCAAATTTGGAGATATCGTAGCTCAAAGCTTGAGGGAATTTTTGGTCAAAATTGTTGCCAACAAAGTTATATATGAAACAAGACTTAAATCAAGATGGTAGGTTTGTTAGTTCAAGCACAATGCCTGTTTAAATTAAAAGTTGGAAATCTTGTTTGGTGTTTTTCGAATAATTTGTAAATATGTATCTCAAAAGAGGTATTTTTTTTCGGAAATTTTGCCCATGTATTTTGTTAAAGTAATTGAAATTATCTACAAAATGAGACCTCCATCACTTTTCTACGATTAATAGTTTTCCAGCAATCGAACAAATAAGTCGCTCACAAACGCCGATATTCATAATTTTTACATAGAAAATGCAGCTAAGCGTAAAGCAGGGGACAAAGCAGAGAACTGCTTGCTTTGCCGACTGCTTGCTTTGGTGTCGCGCACGTAGCACAAAAGTGGCGCCTATGAGCAACTCTTTGTTCGATTGCTCGAAATCTGTTTTTCGTAGGAAAACGATGGAGGACTCATTTTGTAGATAATTTCAATTACTTTAACAAAATATATGGGTAAAATTTTCGAAAAAACCTACCTGTTTTGACATATGTACAAGGTGGCGCAAAAGAAATCACCCTATTGGAAGATGCTCTCATTTTTGTAAATGGCCGCCAATATCAAATCTGTTTTGACATTTGTGGACTAGACAGATACAGAATACAAGTGAATAAGCCATGGAGCGATACACTCCCCAAGAACGCGGAATAATTGTGTCTATTTTTTTTGCGTAACAATTCGCCTGTGGTGTTGGCGCAGCGCGAATTCCGTCGCCGATTTCCCGGCCGTCCGACACCAACTGCGCAAACACTGCGCCGTTTAGCCACTAATCTTGAAGAGTATGGGACCACACGAGACGTTGCCAAGAGTGGCCGGCCCCGGAGCGCCCGTTCTGCGGAAAATATCGCCGCTGTAGCCGAGGACGTCGAAGTGAGCCCCAAAACATCGACCAGACGACGTGCCACGCAATTGGGCCTCAGCCGGCGGTCCCTGCAACGAATTTTGGTCAATTTTGGAATTTCATTTAGAAAAAAAATAAGGGCCAAACAACATCGGATGACTTCTTTTGCGCCACCTTGTATTTGCAAATTATTCGAAAAAGACCAAACACGATTTTCAACTTTTAACTTTAAATAGGCATTGTGCGCTTGAACGAACAAAGCTACAATCTTGATTTAAGTCTTGTAAGATATCATGCAAAAACCGTACCAATATATATTGCTATGGGGCGGTGCCACGCCCCCTACCCACAAATACGAAAACTCGGTTTTAGACTTAGAACAAGGTCCCTAACGATCCCTGAAAGTTAAATCCATTAAGTATTTTTTTTCAGCTGAAACTGTACTAAATCGTATCAAAGAAAATTTCAAAAATATTTAAAAAAAAATGTTCGCAATATTTAGAGTAAATCATTTGAAAGTTTTCTTGTTTACCATAAGCTAGGCAATAATAAATCGGTTTCGAAAAAATTTTAAGCTACGATATCTACAAATTTGAAAAATGGACTTAACTTGTCAACTTAACTATATAAAATTAACACAAACATCGTCTAATTCGTTTTTGCTCCCTTTATTTATTTTTTGGGTATCAAAAAAGTTATTGAAGTTAAATTTTATTAATTTTTACAAACATACGAAAGTTCTTCTCTATTACTTAGTGTCAACATTTTTGTCAATTACTTTTTAGCCTGCCCTCGTAACCATGGAAGAGTATGCGCTGCTGGCCATGCCTGGCCATGGCCATGTCATTCAAGCGTATACTAATAGAACATTTTAGCATTTGCTCGCTGTCGTCGCCCAAGCTCATTGAAGTTTATTGCTAAGGAAATGCAAACATATATCAGCACACATTCTACTAGGGATAGGGCAATGTATGTCTCTATATACATAAGATACATAGTATATATAACATCATTTGGAGTTCGCTACAAATTAGTTACGGTTTCAATTCGGTTTGTTTGCTCTTGGCAGCAGATGCTATTCCCCATGTCTTTGTGTGTTCCTGATCATTAGAGTGAATTTCTGATGGCAACTCAATTGGAGACTGCCGAATTTGATTAATGGGTTTTACGTTATACCGCGATGAATGCAAAGGGCTATGTTCTCTTTGTGGTAACAAAGTCATTTGTTACATGATGATTGGTTTTTTTTTTTTCGATACTTCAAATAGCAAGCATATTTAATATGGAAATTTTGAAGCAGTCTTGTCAGATTACTTGAGTACTAAATACTTTCAAAGTGCCTTTTATTATTCTATATGAAAGTTAGCGTCATGCTGAGGAGATAATGGAAATCATCTTTAGCTTTGAGAATTATTCTGTGCATATGGAATTTTATTTATTAGAGTAATATTTGTTATTAATTTTTCTTGTATGTTATATATGAAGTACAGTTGAACTTTCTTATAGCGAATATTTCTATATTACGAATGTTTTTTAAGTGCACTGCATTTTTAGTCTGCTTGTGTAATGAATTTTTGATATACCTCGCCAATTTTCTGCTTCCATGTGAATTCGTTATAGGGAGGCTCGACTGTAACAATTGTGTTTGTGTGTAACCATGTAAGCTTTAAATTAGTATATAAAATTAAAAATTTTTTATACGGACTAGCGAAGAGAAAGAGAACATACAAGCATCCTACCCAAGATGATGATACGAATTTTGGTTTTATGAACTTATCGTCCACCACCCCTGCTCGTGCCACCATACATTTAACAAATCTACAATAACCATCTCTTCCCCTAAGAGTTCAAGCTATAAAAATAGTCTAATAGTACATCGTATAATCATTGAGTAAGTATGTGGGCCTAGATTACACAGAAAATCAGAAAAAAATTCAATATCGGTTTCGGAGGTCAAGCCATATTTCGCATATGTTTCTGGGTTCGCTGAAAACAAATTCAAGGGCCAAAAACCACAGAACGTCGGGTTCTGACATAACCTTAAAAAAGCCCATAACTTTTTTTCTAGTCCGAATGTCTGATGATGTTTGTTATATGTTTTGGGGTTTTATAATCTTTTTGAGGTATGCAAAAATTCCGCACGAAATGTCAAAACTTCATATAAAAAAAGAAATTCCCTTTTTTGGGATATTTTTTCATATGTAATTATAGCATGGTGTGATCCTTAAAAAAATCTTTAGAAATAATTTTTCGGCTGTAACTTAGCAGAAACACCTTAAAAAAATCTTTGAAATTATATTTCGGCTGAAACTTAGCAGAGATCCAATTCAAGCTTTTAAGAATATGTGTGCCAAAGTGTATTTTCCTAAAAAAAATTGTTTGGGAAAAAGTGAACTAGGGAAATTATTCAGACGTAGTAGAAGTTGAAAAAAATTTTACTTTTTCACACTTCGCACAACTTTTGCCTAGAACCTCTAGTAGAAACAAATTGCCATCAAACTGCCAACAAAAGGCAAACCGTCGAAACAAAATTTTGTTAAAAATAATTTACCAAACTTTCTTTTCAAACAAAAATAATAAATTTGACATTTCTTTGTGAGTTTCGAATTTCATAAAACGTACAAATACAAATCCAGGTGGACAAAGTCATAAGCGTTGTTGCTAGTACTCTAGTAATTAAGCATAATAAAATATAATAGGCCGTGCTCCGGAAAACGAATCCGAACATCTAATTCGAATTCGTTTTGAAACCGAATGTTTGGTGCTCCCAATTTCACCAAAACGAATTTTTTATGTAGTTTAAAACTGAATTTTTTGTTGCAAGAGAAATTAAAACGAATTGGCAAAATAGGTTGAAAAGTGTATGCATTTTAGATTGAAATAATTTTTTAAATATTCTTTGATACTCTTAGATTCTATTTATGCCAATCAATAGTTATTGATAAATATTTTTAATTATTCTATTCTGAATCAAGCCAAAAAATAGCATGCACAACTCAAACCGAATTTGAATAAAAAAATATCCCTTGTAATAGGAATAGTATACTGGTAGATAATTTCCCTCAAAAGGTGTAAAGCTTTGCTATCAATAACACTAGTTCACACGAAAAATGAACCATCCAAAAAAAGTGTTTTTTAGGGAAATTTTCGGTCGAGAAACACGAAAACTGCAACCTTTTTTTTTCTTAAGCACCGTTTTCGAGATATTTTCGAAAAACTTGTTTTTGGGCACTTTTTTCAGTTATTCCTCAATATCACGTGAACAAAACATAAAAACATGGAACATGGTTCCATAGCATCTACAGTTCTTTCCCGATTTTAAGGATCTTACACTGCAAATGTTCGTAAAAGAAGTCTCTTTCAGATTAAAGCTTAACGTTATTTTAAAAAATTGTTTTTCGTTAGTAAAAAGTATACCTAAAATTTGTAACTTGGAAAAATGGTCATAAGTGACTTTTTTCGAATTTGGTTGCCTGTAACTTCGATAATTTTTACTTAATCTGCACATATTATATATCACTGGAAACACTGGAGCACATCAATACCTTTCGATCTAATCGTCTTTTATGTCGATTTTGTTCGCGAGATATTGAGGAATAACTGAAAAAAGGGCCCCAAAAACATGTTTTTCGAAAATATCTCGAAAACGGTGCTTAAGAAAAAAAAAGGTTACCATTTTCGTGCTTCTCGACCCTAAATTACACTAAAAAACATTTTCTTGGGAAGGTTCACTCGATGACCCTTAAATTTGTAAACTAGTGTAAATAAGGGAAATAGTAGATGGCAACAGCAAAAAATTCGGATTTGGAAGCACGCAATAACGAATCCGAATAAAATTGTTCGTTTTGTTTTTTTCGTTTTCCAGAGCACGGCCGAATATATTTAAATTTATAAATAAAAAAAATTAGGTAAACGTATTATAAAGTGTTTCGAAAAACGGAAAACAAATTATTTTTAATTTTTTCTTTCATGATTCTTGTAGGTCAAATGAGATATGATGGGAAAAATAGCACAAAGCTAGTTCGTGGTTTTTCAACTTCACTTAAAGCCAAGGTTGCTCTTTAATATCACTTTATATTACCAAGCCAATTAATTTCTAAAATTAACGCTTTATTTTATGTATCCACTTAAATTGAAATTTGTAAACTGGAAAACTTTTTCCCAACTACCCAGTGTTTTAATCAAATTTTCAACAAATTTCTGTCTTATTGTCCCAGCTCAATTATTTGTATCTCTACGCTTACTAATTTGCATATTGCCAATAATTTGCATGCCACAAAAAAAAAAGAAACTAAAAAAGGAAAGAAGTAGTGGGGGTAATAGTATTTGACCAGCAACTTTTATATTCCCATTTGCCCCAACATCAACAAGAAGAGCTCCAGCAGCAGTTTCTGCTCCTGCTGCAGATCCTGTTCAGTAACCACATTCAAAATCTCATTAAAGCCAACGAAGCATGCGTCTAGTTAGGGAGTTGGGGTCAGGTTATAAATAACTTAAAGCTGATATCAGCACAAAAGGACCAAAATTTTAAGAAATATTTTGCAACATATAGATATAGAATTGCAAGTGAGGTATATACAAGCATGTATAATAAATTTTAGATTAAATATTATCAAGTGTATAGCATAGAGAAAAATGTATGGCTTGACAAAGATATTTCTATACTCTGCTCTTGTAGGGTCAAGGGCATTATAGATTTAATGAGAGTATGAAGGGAGCAGCAGTTACCTACTGCAGTGGCAGACCTAAAGTTTTTATTTATTGAATTGAACTATATTGGGTGTCGACAGGGCAATGCACGAAAATACATTTTATTCAAATTTATGGTCCGGATAGTATTACTTGGGCTTAGCAAATTCTAACAAAGACAAAAAAGATTAAAAAAACAATTAAATGAGAAAGACGTTTGTTCAAAAAAAAAGGAAAAAGTTCACAATTATTTAAATTTTATATTGTTTTTGTCGATATTTCCCTTTTTATTTTCGATAAATTCGTATATTTTCCTTATTCTTCCGATAAATAAATTCTATCTTTTAAATAAAATTACACAAAAATATTACTATAGCAACAATTGAGGTATTCACGCTTTGTGTTACTTTTCGTTGCTTTTCATATCACGAAATGGCTATAAAATTACAAATATTGCAGGGCTGAAAATGCCACAATTATCGTATTACGCAACACCTTCTCAACAACTCAACAGAGAAAAAGTAGGCTTGGTTCTGGGTTGAGGAAAAGTTGAGTTGAGAGTTGAAAAACAGGGTTGTATTTCACCATACATATTGTTTTTGTGAAAGTCCTCAACTCCTCAACTCAACACAAAGTGTGAATACCTCAAATATTTATTGAAATTAAACACGACTCAGCATAGCATCCCATTGTAGGGCCACCACATTGACTGATTCCAAATTTTTTTTTTGAGTTGGAGATGGGCATAAAGTTTGTTTAAAGAACGCCACGGTTTCAAATTGAGTCGTGATATTTCGTGACCTTTTTTCAAACCCTTTTTTTTTGTCGTTTTTCAAGGACTCAACATAAATGTTTTTTTGATATATAGCAAATAATAAAATATTATTAAATAAAATATGAATATTTTTTAAAGTGTATATGTTTGACTAGTGTTTATTATAGTTTTAAGTTATAATAATTTTAAGAAAAAAAAAAAAAACACGACTTAGCCATTTTTTTACAAGGGAAATTTTGGTCATGTGTTCGTGTATGATAAGTGCACACATCCAAACACAAAAAAAATTAATTTTGGGTTGTGCATGCTACTTTTTGGTTTGAGTCAGAAAAAAAAATAATTCAAAATAATTGTCAGTAAATATCTAACTTCAAATTGGCATAAATATAATCTAAGAATATTTAAAAAAATATTTCATTATAAAATGCGTCTTTTTTTAAACCAAAGGCATCGGCAAATCGTTTTAATTCATCTTGCAACAAAACATTCGATTTCAAACCACATGAAAAATTCGGTTTGGTGAAAACGGGAGCACCAAACATTCGGTTTCAAAACGAATCCGAATAAAATAAACGAATTCGTTTTCCGGAGCACGAAAAACACAAATATGCAAAAACCTTGTTGGCGCCATCTAGCGACAAAGAGTGATAAACATAACTTGAACATTTTTCGCGCCAACTAGCGGCAAAAAATAAAAAAGTATTTTACGGTCACACTAATCAGAAAAATAATTGATGACGTTGATCACAACGATGACTAACAACTTTTTAACATAATTAAGAAAAAATATAATCTAGAGCCTTCAAATTTGTTAAGCAGACTTATGTGAGCCTAATAAATAATGAAGGTAGGTTACTACTGCAGAGTATTTCATTGTTGGTCACCGCCACAAACGATTCGCATTTTTGAAGTTGTTCTGTTGTCATGCTGCTGGTACCGAAGCTGCTTCAGCTGCTGTTGCTTCTTTTGCTGACCAGCAGGCATTGTGCTCGAGTAAGCGTGATTCAACAGCATAGACAAATGTGCCCATAGATACACACTCTCACACACTTACACACACACGTGTATAGGTGTTGCTGTGTTGCCACATTGGCCCGCATTGCACAGCTATTTGAATCAGCTATGGCACTTACGTTGTATCCTTAGCAATATCGTTATTTGATCGGAATCCGAAAAAGTTGGTGTTATACGCATGGCACGACATGTATACTCTCCGGCATCCGTTTGGCTAACATTCTTGATGAACAGTGCGTCCGAGAGGCGTTTGTGTTTGGTTGAGTTTACGGCTAAAAAGTGTGCAGCCCAGGGGAGATAAGAGAAAAACAGGAGACACATGCAGAGCATAGTTAAAAAGTTTGCTTCGTAAATGTTTTATTGCATTGTTTAGGATGTGTGTGTTTGTATGTTTGTATGTGTGTGTGTGTGTGTGGGTGTGACTACTAACTGTTTATATATTCGCCATTGTACAACCAGGATACTTCCGGCATCGGTTCTCCAGTTACAAAGCAATTGACCACTGCATCGCGTCCTTCGCGCACCGATTGCACCGATTCCGTTTTACCAAAAGTGATTTTCTCTGTGTAACAAAAAAGGAAGAGAAAAAGGAAAACAGGAAATTGTATAAATTGCTTTAGGCCAATTGTAAATAATTTCACTTGGGCATAATAGAGTGGCTTACGGAATTGGCATGGCAAAAGAATGTTTACACGTGCTGTGATTAATGTTGACCTGATTTGCGTAACGTTCGGGGAGTTCGTAAGGACACAAATAGTGATTGAGCTGCAAGCTTAGAGCGGTATCCTTTGGGAATAGTCTAGCTGCTCAGTATTTATATTCTTTTGTGGGAGGTTTGTTTTTTTGCATTATTGAAAACTTATAAATTTGAAATTAGTTATTCACAATAGTGGTCATTTAAAGTTGAAGGGTGCTGAGCAATGACAACCAAGTCTTCATGTTTTGGTAGCTCTTTTAATAATAATGGTTCGCTGCTGTAAGTATTAACCCTAGTTAATCACTTTGTCGGGCAGAAATGCAGAAGTGCATTGAATAAAGTTGTTGTATTTCCTACTGAGTAAAATGTTGTTAGAAGTTTCTCATTTTTTTAACTAAGCAAAAGCTTTTCTTTTTTTTTTTTTTGAGTATACTTAGTAGAAGCAGAATGATACCCGAAACTTTTACCAGAGGGTTAAGCGTCGGACCCAAGGTTTCAAGGTGGGAGCCATTGCCTGCAAGGATGATGATGGAAATCTGGTCACAGATACAGAAAACGTGCTGAGTTTATGGAGGGATCACTTCTCAAGACTGCTGGCTGGCGCACATGACCCGAGTACCGACGGCGGAGAAGAGGATCGTCGATCGGGATGACAATGAGGTACCGGCCCCGAGCCATATAGAAGTCAAGGTCGTAATCTAGCGACTTAAGAACAGTAAAGCCCCAGGTGCTGACGGCCTGCCTGCTGAACTGTTCAAGGCTAGTGCCGATGAGTTGGTAAGGTTCATGCATCAACTCATCTGCGAAATATGGCTTATGGAAGATTGCAACCTCAGCACGATCTGCCCTATTTTGAAGAGGGTTGATGCCACACTAACGTGAACTATCGTGGTATTGGTCTTCTTCCAATCGCATATAAGGTTCTTTCGAGCGTTATGCGTGAAAGATTGAAACCACATGCCGAAGCACTGATTGGCCCGCCAAATCCTGGAAAAGACCTACGAAAACCAGATTGACACATACCACCTGTTTGTCGACTACAAGGCTGCCTTCGATAGCCCAAGGCGAGATTGCTTGTACGCTGCCATGTCTTATCTAGGTATCCCTGCAAAGTTAATTCGGCTCTGCAGAATGACGTTGAGCAACACCAGAAGGAACTAACCTCTCCGAAACCTTTAATACCAAGCGGGGTCTTAGACAAGGTGACTCGCTCTCTTGTATTCGCTTCAACCTCTTGATGGAGAGCATTGTAAGGAATGCCGGTGTACATCGGTCGGGCACAATACTGACGAATAGATGTGTCCAGCTTCTTGGCTACGCCGATGATTGTGATATCATTGGTCGAACCAAGCTTGTTGTCACTGGCGCTTTTGGAGCAATCGAAAAGGAATCGGCGAAAGTAGATCTTGCGGTAAATACGGGCAAGACAAAGTTTATGGTGTGCTCCAGCAGGGAATCCCGACGTCTTGATTCCTAGCTGACAGCAGGAAGCTATAGCTTTGAAACGGCCAAGGAGTTTATATAGCTTGGCTCTGACAATAATGTCAGCCTGGAGATTAAGCAACGGATAACGCTTGGTAACAGGTGCTACTTTGGGCTCAGTAGGCAAATGAATAGCAGAGCTCTCTCTCGACAGAAGAAGTGAACACTTTACAAGACGCTCATCCGTCCAGTGCTTCTATATGGTGCTGAAGCCTGGACAACAGCACAAACAGATGCAGCTGCTCTTGGGGTGTTTGAGAGAAAAATTCTTCGCAAAATCTTCGGACTTGTTTGCGATAACGGTACCTTCCGCATTCCATGGAATGATGAGCTATATGAGCTGTACGGCGACATTGACTTGATAAGGCGAATGAGTGCATGCGACTTCGCTGGCTGGGTATGGAGGAGGAAACACCAGCTCGTAGGGTATTCGACGCGGTAGTTGGCGGAAGGAGAGGACGGCCTCGGATACGTTGGCGAGACCAAGTGACTGAAGCCCTAACATCACTTGGAATTACCAATTGGAGAGGGGGCGCACAAAGCAGAGACGTGTGCATCCGGCAGAGACCCAGTAGGGTTGTTAAAGCAACGCCATTTTTTTGAGTCTCATATTAAGTAACTTTTTTCACCTTTGTTTACTACTACTAAATCAATAAGCACTTTGCGATTCTTTCTGACCACTCTGCTCTGGGCCAAAGCCCACAATTAAGTGCTACTGCCCATATATATGGATAGATACATTCATCAGGCACGTTTGGCACACATTCTTGGCCATTCTTTTGTGACCATTTAGATCATCATTTACTTTATGTAGGCTAAAGTCAACTTACGATTTACAAGCAGCTCAAAGGATTTTTTAGCCTCCTGCGTTGAATCCACTTCACAAGTCCAGTTGCCCTTGTCGGCTATTGAAATATGCTCAAAGACCAGAGCAAGTGAGTCTACAAAAAACACATACATATGCACACACACACACACACACACAGATACATATATACAAAAGTAAAGAAAAGAAAGTGAATAAAGTATCTACTTTTGCATATGCCTTGAAGGCGCTGCTCCACTGTCCACTCCACTTCATAACTTACTCATCTTCTTTTCAATATGCACACGCCCCTTGGTGTTCTCACGTGTCTGTCCGCTGGGATCACGCCACTTGGTGTCGATATCTTTTTGTACTGTTTGGCAGAATATGATGAAGGAGGCATTTACGAAATGCGTTATTGATGGCGTCGAGGGCTTCAGTAGAAGCGGCGAGTCCATGTTGTTACCCAGCTGTCCATGGACTGCAACTGCTGCAAAAATGTGCACATTAAATTTATCACTTTTTATGAAGCAAAAAAAAAAAGGGGGCAGCTGATGAAGAGCTAGTAGATATGCAGTTCGCGTAGAAAATGAAATATTTTTATGTAAGTGGCAGTTGCAACAAAAAAAACAACCAAAAAACGCAAAGTATATAATAATAATAAAACAAGCAAAAAACCAAAATGGAAACTTCTTGATATAGTTGGAGGGCAAAAAATTACCAACTGCCATAGATTTAAGTTTGCTTTAATTTAATTAGCTTTTTGCATTTTACAAGAGAAAATGCATAAATGTATATGTATATGTATATACAACAGTGCAAAAGATTTATTTGCTGCATGCCACAAAACCATGCAACCCTAAAGTTTGCGAAGATTCCACTATCAATGCTCTTTACAATTTGTTCATATTTGACTGCGTTTTTTAATGAAAATTTTTTGGCTGGTGCTCTTCTGAATAAAATAAAGTCAGAGTGACAGAAAAAAAAATGTATACAGGGTACTCATTAAGATAAATTCAGAGCTATGAACTTTGCGAAACTTAAGCTTGTCAGATAAGTTCTTTTGAAAATGTACGTTTATGAAAAAAAAAAGTTGTTGGATTTTAAATTTTGTACAAACTATGGTATAAAGGGGCTTACGCAAAGTTATTGCTTAGCTGAGAAGACTTGGAAATGCATAGAGGTGACGTATTGTTGCCAGGGTTGGTCTAACAAAACTGGCTCGGCAGGAAGCCACAATAGTGACGCAAGTCACAGCAAAGGTTGAACTCAAAGGCCCATACGCAGCATGCAAAAATTCCGCACCAAACGTCAAAACTTCATATAAAAAAAAAATTGCCTTTTTGGGATATTGTAAGTTTAAGGGTTTCTACGCAGTTCGAAATATTTCGCACTGAATAACAAAACTATCCCATTTGGTACTTTTTTTTTGCGTACAGGTCTTTACCTGAAAATGAGATAGAGACTTAAGGCCCATACGCAGCATGCAAAAATTCCGCACGAAATGTCAAAACTTCATGTAAAAAAAAATTTCCCAAAAAAGGGATTTTTTTTTTATATGAAGAAGCCATACGCAGCATGCGTATTTATTGAACATTGTTTGCTACCAACTGGAAAGATGTCAGAAAATATCCAGGAATACAGAAATAAAGATTATAAAAAATTCATAAGAAAATTCAAAATATCATGCATGAACAAGGAAAAACGAGCAGCTTTGCAATATGCTCATTCCTTAGATATGCGAGACCCAAAATGGAAATAACAAATACTTTATAAATGTAAAGCTTATTCGGTATTTCTTCCATGTTAATGTGGATATATTATGTAAGTACATATTCGTATAATAAAAAATTGTTGTTGGAAATATAAAAAAATTGACTAGTAAACGTTCTTTATCTTTAAAAAATCAAAAAATGTGTAACTTTTAGTGGCAATTATTGCACCGGCAACAAAATCCAACTTGCACAATATATTTTGCGGCTCTAGATATCATATCATCATGCATAAGTATAGGATGGGCCATCTTTTGTTTGTTTGTTGAACACTCATAATTCGGACCATACCCGTCCAAAGTGATTCACCAACTGAAGTCCACAGACCATTATCAGCGACATATACGAATAAAATGCAATTAACAAACAAACCATCAGTTGGCCCACCCTATACTTATTTTAGAGCATCAATATTTTTTTTATTCAAATTTAATTTATCTCATGCAAATATCTTTATTAATTTAGCTTTTTCGGCTTCTGTGCCAGAACATCCTATCTTAAACCAAATTAAGCTCTTAACGAATCGAGGTTTATACCATCCTAGTTCATGCCGCGTTCTTTCGCTGTCATTGTATTGTCATCTATTTGTTAATAAATTGACTGACAAATTTCGACAAAAAATTCTACGTTGCCTTAAATTTGCTACAGGCCAAAATGCTCAAGCAAATTGTTCCGAGTTATAGAACATTCTAATGCATGACCTAGTTTTGTATACAAGAGTTTGTTGATATCGTGACACATTCCTTCGTAGAAAAATTTTGCGACTTACACACAGACAGGCCAAAAGGTACAGGGAAAAGTGTATCAAATTGCGCTGCTAATTTCCCTTTCTCTTTTTTAGAATCATGTGAGCCTATTAAACAACAAAACGAATATTTTTTCTCCCAAAAAAATTTATATATAAAAAAAGCTTTTTTTTTTTTTTAGTAGTAATAATCATTATATAGATATAATTCTGGTACTGTCAATAGAAGTTTTCTACAACTTTATTATTTTCTTAATCTATAATTGAACTTAGCTGATTTTTTTTCCTGCTACCCATGTAATCCCTTTTTTATTTTAATGCAAAATTTGGAGCAAAGAGCAATTTATTTTGGGAAATTTGGGTGCAGAACATCCCACTGTCAGTGACTACCTCGAATGCTGCAGTGTCTTTAGAACAGTGATGGGCAAAACTCATACCAACAAACATTTCTTTGTGTGAGTAAACAGCGCAGTAAGCAAAAGCGCACGAGAGAGCAAGAACCGCAATTAAGCAAAAACGAGCGAGAGATTTCACACACTTGGACCGTACATGAGCCGACTGCGCTGCGGCAGATTTTGGTGCAATAGCCTCTCGAGTTATGTAAATTGAGAGACTGCCCATCACTGCTTTAGAAGTATCAAAAAAATTTGGAGCATCTAAAATTTTAACATCATCTTTGGAAATAAAATATAGAGTCGTTGAGAAAAAAAGTCTAAAAATAAAAAATCCAATATTCAGTTTTTTGCAATAAAAATTTACGTGGTTGGTAATCATCAAAATCGAAGGGATCGACCAAAAAAAGTAGCCCGCTTCACTTATTTTAGCCGATATATATTCCACGGAGTTTCCAAGGTCACTTAATCATACAAACATCTTGAGAACAATCTTGCAGCTTGCCAAACTCCATATATCTCTACTCAAAAAACGAAAAACCAGTGCGGAAGGCAGATTGAAAGGTATGACACCAATTTTCAGAGCAGATAACTGAATTTGTGCATTCTTTCATATTCACGCGGTCCGTGTATATCCTAAGTTTGTTTTTTCTTAAGAAGAGTTTATAGCTTTAAATCCTCTCTCTCTGAAAATATCGTTGGATTATGGTTTTAACGAACCCAAAGCAGTCTTTTATCAGTACCGGCAACTTACACCTTACATTTGAATACTAATGATTTTTAGTCCAGATCATGAGTTCATTCATCCTTATGAAGGATGAATGCTTTCAATTCTCTCTCTTCAGGAAAAACGTTGGTCTTAAGGAACACCGAAGAGTTGGACACTACGATTCAATGCATACTAGAAGGATACACACATTTTGATCACTCCCTGGAGTGAGTACACAATGCACGGATATGACCCAGAATTTAAGGTTTCAGCAGGTAGGAAGATGTTTAACTCTGCAGTGGGAGTACATAAATGCTATATATCAAACAATTTGATTCCAACTTAAATTAAGAAAGTGAGTAAATATTCTATAAATAAAGAATAAATTTGGTATCGCACAATAGCTAGAGGGTTTCGCCTCCACTAAAGTTCCAATTAAATGGGTTTTGCCTTATAAAATGAAAATTCTGCTGTTAACCTCTCATAAGCAAGATCAAAGCAGCTAACGAAATGACATACCAATTTGCTGTTTTAAGTAAACCTTTCATTAAAGCGCTAAAATTGCTAAACTGTATCTTTTGCAAAGTCCTTAAGGCGGGAGTCCAGAATTTTAGCTTGTCTCTTTGTTAAGCCAAAGCCCAAGGCGCACATTGAATTCCCCAACACGCGACGGTTTTGTGCTGCAAAAGCACGCGCATGCCACGCCCCAATGCCCCAACGCCCCCCGCCGCTAACATTTCCCAGGACTCTGCTATTGTAGTACGAGTAGTTGTTGTTAGTGTTGTAATGCGACTAAAATTTCAGCCAAACAATTTGAGTGCTTTTGTGCACACAAAATTGAAAATAAATATGAAAACTATTTGCAAAGAGCCAAGGGAAAAAATATTTTCTAACATTTTTTTAGCTTATATATTTTTTTTTTTTTTTTTTTGGCGCCTAAAATAATTATTGGTAATTGAATATGTCAATAGCATTTTTGACTTTGCGTGCCATCGGTATTACGTTTTCATATAATTCAATAAAAATTTTAATGAATTTTTGTTGAAATAGTATCGAGTGCTAAATTGTTTGAAGCTCTTAAAAATTTCATTATAAAATGGACCACAGGCTAGAATGGAAATGTGAAAAAAAAGAATGGAATGTTAAAAAAATACTTTATTTTTTAAACTTTAATTGCGATTCTATTCAAATCGTTGAATTGATAGTTGCGACTTTTATAAGCTGTACCTAGAGGTGGGATACTATCCATGGCACTATCGATAGTTTTGTTCAGTATATTGATAGTAGTGTTGGGTTGCTCATGAGTGAGTGAGCAAAAATGAGCAACTCACTAAAGTGAGCAAGTGAGTCAACTCAGCAAAGTTGTTATTTTTGGCTCAGTTGCTCACTACTCACTTGCTCACTACTCACTACTCACTTGCTCACTACTCACTTGCTCACTACTCACTTGCTCAGTACTCACTTGCTCTGTGAAGTTGCCATAATAATACATAATTTGTGTTATAATTGAATTACAAATTTTTCCTTGTAAGGTTTCAGAACGACACATATTGCACCAGCGAAAATCAACATTTTCTTATTATAAAAGTCATTGAAAAACTTTACCAAACAACAGCATTTTTTATTTATTTTTTAAGTTTATTTCTCTATAAACAAAAACTGTGTTCAAAGTAACTGGGGAATATTTGAATTTATCGATAATTTAACTGCTGAGAATAAACAGCTGAGCTGAGTGAGTAACTCAGCAAGACTGCTCACTGAGTGAGCAACTGAGCAAGTGAGCAAGACTGCTCTCTGAGTGAGCAACTGAGCAAGTGAGCAAGTGAGCAACTGAGCAAGTGAGCAAGACTGCTCACTGAGGGAGCAACTGAGCAAGTGAGCAACTGAGCAAGACTGCTCACTCACTTCAAAATGAGCAACTGAGCTAACTCTTCAAAGTGAGTCATGTTTACACAACACTAATTGATAGTATACTTTTGTATGTAAACAACTTTTTTGACAAATCAAGGGACAAAAAATTGGCAAAGTGCCAGGGGTAACCCAGCGAACCTTTTAGACCACAACGACGCTTTAGGGTCACCAAATCCGATGGGGACCATAAGAAATTATTTGAGTAAGTCAAATTTTTATGAAAATTCTTCGTCTTAATAATTGTCACAGACGCCCAGCCGATTTTGGATTTGAAACTTCGAGTTTCATAAAATTCGTATTGCAAAGAACATAAAATACAAACAATTACAAAATTTAACTAAAAATTATTTCGGATATCCCTAGTGTTGGACTACAAAACTTAGTCAAAAAGATGGCGTAAGTCAAAGTCGGGCGCGGATGACTTTGGGATACCTTGTACCACTGCTTGCAATAAAATAATAATGCTTAAGAACACCAAAAGACATTTGATTGCCAAATTAGATTACGATACCTTCATAAACAACCAAAAACAGACGAATTTTTAACCAAAAATGTTTTTTTGACCGATCGTTCCTATGGGAGCTATATGATATAGTCAACCGATTTTGATAAAATTTAGTGCAGTATTGAAGATCTCTAAAAAACTTCCGAAAGCCAAAGGTTACAATATCTTCACAAACAAACGAAACATAACGAATTTTGTACAAAAAAGGTTTTTTTGACCGATTGGTCATATGGGAGCCACATATATGATATAGTAAACCGATTTTTATCAAATTTGCTACAGTGCTTAGGAACTATAAAAAACTCCCGAATGCCAAATTTGGCTACGATATCTTTATAAAAAAACGAATTATCCATCTAAAACTTTTTGTTCTTTTCGAGGTCCTCTGAAACACACCTATGGGAGCTATATAAAATAGCCCCGATATCGAATAAAATAAAATAAACTTTCTCCCCTTACATAATAAAGCATGTAATCTGGTTGCTCTAGCTCTTATCATCTCTGAGATCTAGGCGTTCACACAGACAGACGGACATGGGTATATCGACTTCTCTAGTCACCCTGATCATACTTTAGGTAACTTTGGGGCTCTCCGACGTTTCCTTCTGTATGTTACATACATTTCCGGCTTGCACAAACTTAATATACCCATACGGTACAGGGTATAAAAATGTATGCACTTCTGCCACTTCTACTGAAAGTGATATTTTAAAACGACCTTTTTTAAAATGTCATGAATAAAACGTTTCTGTTAAACATTTTGAAATACCCTTTTTGTAAGTATTAGAATTTACTCCACTTGCTCTATGATATTTATTTAAAGAATTTGCCACTTTTTTGTGTGCTTTGTTCGATAGTACTATTGATAGTATCGATAGTTTCAACTATCGAAGTCTAAACTATCGTGTGGTGGCACTGTCGATAGTATCCCACCTCTAGCTGTACCCATAGGTCTAGGTACAAAACATATGTCGACCAGACAAAATTTTTCGTTTTCGAGGATCAGATAAGTCTGTATACCATAAGATCTTCTCTAAACGGTTCAGTATATTCAAATGTCAGATGAGCCATTATCAAAAAAGCGTCTACCCTTAAACTACGCAGCCATACAAAAAAAGTAAGGTCTTGGTTCTATCCTAACCTCTAAAACCCCACAACATTTTCATCCGAGGTCGGTTTTCCGGAGATATTTTTTAAGTAAATATAATTTTGGTCGCTGAATCCGAATCAAATATCCAAAAAAATCCAGCACTTCAGGTTTCTGAATAATTCACTTAATGGGTTTTTTGAGGTTATGTCAGAACGTTCACGTCTTTACATGATTACTTGACCTTGGATTCGGGTTCAGCCAGGCCAAAAATATGAAGTAAACATGGTCTGGCCTCTGAACTTTAAAATTATTTTTTTTTTTTTTTGTTTAGTTGTGTTATAGCATAACCTCAACACACATCCCGATTGTCCGGAGATGTTTTGTACAAGATTTTGGGATCGCAGAATCCAATTACCAAAAAAACCCACCACGACAGCTGGTGAGATAATCTTCAAAATAAGAAGGTGAGTTTGGATGTTATCTCAGACGTTTATTTGACCTTGGGTTCGGGTTCAGCAACCACAACATCTACATCTTTACATCTTTGGATTGTAGCGCCAAGTTTTTTTTTTTTTTTGTGACTGCTAACTATAAATTTAAAACTGATTTCAGAATCAAGTAGGCTTTTCATTAGTTGTTCAATATATTTAGCTAGTATATTTAATATTTTAGCTTTTTCCGTACACATCGAATAAAAAAATTTTTTGTGCACTATCTTTTATATTTATAATAAAAAATTCTTGTAATTTGTTAATCAAGTGCTATATTATTTCGAAGTACCAATATGTTTCAAGCAAACCACGGTAAACAAATGAAAAACGGACGGCTAGTGAGTCAGAAGAAGCTGCAGGACATCGATTGTGCGCTCAAAGCAATCTACCAGGAGCCTCATGGAAGTTGCTCAATCAGTGTACCGAAGTTTACTCTTCCAAAAGGCTTTGCTGTTGCTGCGCACTCCAAGATCAAGCAAAACCTCAGTCAGCACAACATATTACCCAAATTTGCTGGACGTTATGTTACACGGATGGTCTCGTCCAGCAAACTGGAGGTACACAAGCGTTTTGTGAAGCCAAGTTTCGGTCAATGCAGCACTCGTGCAGACATTGAAAAAATGTTACGCAAGTTGGCTCATCACAAAGAGCTTAAAAATTTGCTCTTGCTGATAACGCCCACAGCCATGGAGACGACGAAAGTCTGGAAGCTACATTTCTTTGCGATGGATACGCAGAAGCACTTGGGCGTGACTAATCTGACTGGTGAGGAGCGGCAAATGATCGAAAAGTATCATATTCCTGATAGCTATCGCTTGATTATCTGTTCGCGAACCATTGGGCTGGAGGATGTGTGCAGATGTAGTTCTCTAAGAGAACAAATTTTTGAGTGTAGTACAGAGCGAGTTAGCAATACTGAACCTTTGGTGCTGAACTACAAACGCTTGGAGCGGCAAGAGTCCGAATCAAGCAAGTCTAACATTGTAATTAAGTCACTGCTGGAGCCCAAAATACCTGTGAGATATTGTCGCTTGATGCAAAGGCAGAGCCAAGAATCATCGCAGACACAATCCAAGTCCAGTTCTGCCTATGCCAGTACCGGCAAGCAGAGCCACTCAGCGGGAGATAGCGCCAGGAGTTCAATAAACAAGACAGCGATGCATATGCGTGTGCTTGAGGAGCAGAAGCTATTGAAGCAGCAGCAAGTGCATAAGCAAAGACAGAAGAATGCCAGTAAACACAAACAGGAGCAGCTAAAGTCCACAAACTTGGACTTGCGCAGTCAAACGGTTAAGGGGAGTGAATCGGTGAGCCTCAGCAGTGGGGTCATTGATGATGGACTTCCCTTGACTAGACTAGAAGCTGTAAGCAAGACTGTTAATATAAATAGCATCGCTAATTTTGAATTGTCCAGTACAATGGATGAATCTAAAGCCAGTTCCACAATAAAAATACTGAAGAGAAGAATAAACATCATAAAAATAGATGATTCACAAGAAGAGGCACAGAAGCAATTCGAAACAGAGGCAAGGAGGCGCAAACTTTTTAAGAAGCCAAAGAGCGAAAAAAAAGTAGATATGAAGTTCACTAGACTGCCAAATAAAGACAAAAAAGAGTCGAGGCCTGCTGAGAGCTTGCAAGCGAATGTTAATGAAGAGCGTAGAGAAGTAAGGAAACGGAAGATAGAAGTGAGAGTGCTAGCAGAGCGCCAAGTAGAGACATCAAAATATAGTCCAATATTAGACACACCCCAAAGGCATGCAAGCGTCATTTCTTCCGTGGAAAGCAGTGCTGTGTCCACTAGGAAAGCAAACGAGCCAGAGTCTTCCAGAAAGTGCCTAGCAGAGCCACTGCTTAAGAAAAGTCCAATGCCGTTAAAAAATGCGGAGATTTTTATCGGCGATCATCAGAGAGAGCAGAATAATCGATTCCTTGAGTGCGCTGAAAACATGCCTCAGAAATCGACACAGCAGTGTACAAAATCCCCTAGACTTTTGTACTTTGAAAGCATGCTCTCAGATCGTCCGCTCAGGGCAACAAAAAGCGTACAAACGGTTAGCACGGCGCCTGATGTATCAGATGATGAACCACTTGAGCCACTAACTGATCGGAATCGTGTAAAAGTACTGTGGAAACCTCAAACACTGCGGAAATCTACAGGTACCGTAGCAACAGGTTCCTTTTCCTGTATTGATCATCTGCCTAGGTTGTTACACAAAGACAGCTCTATGGCCGCAATAACACGACGTTCCTCGAGATCCTTTGAGCAACTCATGTTGCCAGTACAAACGCCTGCAGATTTCTCCTCCCGTGCTTGCCAGCTGTTGAAAGAACGACTAAACAGCCTTTGCTTTAAGCGAGCTTTTGGCCGTTTTGGTTCTTTGATAGACTGCATCAATTATAGTCCAAAGCCGCTGGATGCGCATCTAATTCTATTCTTTAAATTTGCTGAACTTTTGGATATGAAGCTGTACGTACGGCAGGAGGTGTACTTCCCTGGTTGTATGCCGACTTCAGAGCCAAGGTATCGTGTGGAGTGTTACATGTTTGAGGATCGCAAGGACTATTGTGGCTCCGTAGCGCTATTGGTTTGCCAAATGGAATATTTCAAAAGATACTTTCCCAAGATGATGCAAAATGTACACTATATAGATGATGCTTTTGATTTGATAGCCTTGCCGCTGTCTTTAAAAGCTCGCCTCAAATTTGTGTTTACAGTTTTCCATGTGCAAGGACTTTATAATTTGCTAGCAGAGCTCATCTATGCCTGGTTGCAACCGCCCGCTACTCTGCTGGCCTTGACCAACAAGGCAAAAAACTCAAGTACTGGCATAGCAGCTAAGGAATAATAAGGTACGGAAATAATAACCTAATAATAGTTGTGCTTAATCCCCATCGAATGTAAACCTAGTAAATAATAATATGCATAAATAAATAATATTGGTAAAACGTATTCTAAAAATTTCTACGCTAGTTTTGTTCAAAATTTTTGAATACAATCTTTGAATAAAAGAAAATAAAAATTCTAGTTAAAAATCTAGTTCAGAGAGTATTTGCTTAATTACTACGCGTAGTAACAAAAGTATGACGCATCCCGGAAATATGTATGCATCCACTACATCTCTTAAGTTCCACGTACCACTGCGAAGTTTCGCTCTCTATCAGAACATTTTTGCCTAAGCTCACGACGCTCAGGGGAATTGCTAGCAACCCTACAGTTTGGTCGTTCAGGCCTGAAAAGTTCAGCCCTGAATTCATGCATGAAAAGGAAGCGATTGTTCATGGACACATACAAAAATTGATCTGTCTATCTCTTTCTTTTGACATACAAGCAAGGCAAATAAAGATAAGCAAAGAGAAATAAGAAAAGTAAATTGCTTTTTTTTATTTAACTTTACATAAGTATTGGTGTTTGCGTTTGTATGCGTTGCTATGTCTGACGTTTTCTTTTATTACACAAAGAAAAAGGTTTTTGTGCGTTCAGGTGCTGTGCAAGTTTTCATTTCTAGCTAAATATTTATTAAATATTATTATTCAAAGCATTATTTTTTCTTTATAAAATAATGTTAAAGGTATTAACAATGTAGAGCAAAAGACAACTGCACAAGACTCGGCTAACTGAATAAAAGGACCTAAGACAAAAAATAATTAATTGATTGAAGCCTTTGTCATGGCCACCAACAGTGACGACGTTGAAAGGACTGAAGCAATTTCATACCTCTTTAATTGGTAGGTCAAAAAATGCGGGTATTGTAATATTTTTTATTTATTTATTTTTTTTTTTTATTTATAATTATTTACAAAATATCCTTTTGACAAAAAGTAAATGTTTTGTAAATTAGAAATTAACAGGAGAAATAGTTAAACTCCAACGAGTAAAAACTATCGGTTTTTTGTAATATTTAAAAATATTTTTTGATTTTAGAATCAATACCAGTTGCAGCGGACTCTGCCGCAGTAGAATACCAGATGCGTTATGCAAGTTGCAAAAAAAAAGGCAATTTTAATGCTGCACCCAATCCACTGTAGTTGATAATATTAAATTAAAATAAAAATTGATAATAAAATTTGGCTAAAAATGTATGGAGAATATTTGTTTCAGTGTGTTAACAACTCACTTGTGATTTCAGACTTGGCTTTTAAAAATAAATCAGCACTGAATTCATGTCCGATTTCATTTAAAAATTTACCTTAATTTCAGGCATGGCTGAATTCATAGCTGATTGTTACGGCTAAGCTGGTCTGAACGCCTAGGACATGCATGTGTTAAATTCAGTGACAAATGAATGCGTAGATTCATGGCTGGTACTAAAAATTCAGGCATGATTTCATGACTTATTCAGGCCTGAGCCGAACTGAAGGGAAGAGTTGAGCTACAACACTCGGTCGAAATAAATGACGCCTTCTTGCGTTGTCGAGCTAAGTAAGCAGTGGCGAAACCCCCTAGTTTTGTTTTGTTCAATATCCGAAATAGCTGCTTTGTATTTATGTTGTCTCAACATAGCATTCGGGGGATTGCAGCAGCGGCGGCGCCCCTTGCTTTTATTTTGGTCTTGAGAGATTTGTGTATCTGCAATATCTGCTGAATATCTGGTGTTCGCTGGACATGGCTAAAGCAATGCGTTGGACTACTCCAAATTAACATCTTTACAAGGGTATATGGTTCCAGTCATAATTTTTGAATAAGTTGAAGTGAGCTACTGCCCTGACAGCAAGAACTCCCAATTGTAAGGATTGCTACATCAACTCATTGGCTTGGGTAGAACAAAATCTGCTTATAGACCCACGACAAAAAAAATGTGATACAGTCGAGGCGGTGCCCGACAGTGAAATACCCTGTACCCTTTGTCTCGAAAAAATTTTTCCTGCATATTCCTTCTAAGAACTTTCACAATTGGTATTTTTTTTTTTTTGGTGAAATTCGATATTTATACCTATAAGTTCCCTAAATTTTTACCGATTTTGATGAAACTCAAATATTACGTCAAAGAATTTATTTTAAGTATATGGGGTAAGTTTCAAGTTGGTATGTTGAGGGGTGTGGGAGAAAACACGGTAAATCGATTGCGGGGGGTGGGGGGACCACATCGATAAAATTTGGATGTGGATTTGTTCATTAGAGCCACATGAATCAGCTTACCAAAAATTGTGATTCTAGGTCACTTGTAACCATAGTTACGAGGAGTCAAATATTGACGCAGTTTATAGGCAAGGGTGGCGAAATTTGTACATTTTTGACTATAAATTTTGCTGTATTTATCCGATTTTGTTATTTTTTTACACACAGATGCATGTAACCACAACGCATCGCTCTGTTAAATTTCAGATGAAAATATTAAACGGTGTGGCTAAAAACCGCGAAACTCTACTGCGGGGGAACGGGGGAAGATATTGACATGATTCAACAAACTTCATCTTTCCAGGAAATATGCGCACCAGCTGGTAAAGTTTCGTGTCTCTAGCTCTTATAGTCTCCGAGATCTAGGCGTTCATACGGACGGACGGACATGGCTCAATCGCTACCCAAAGTTATGATAAGCATTTTGGTATAAAGGACTTGGGGTCTGCCACGCCTCCTTCTGTCCGTTACATACATTGCACAAATCTAGTATACCCTCTGTACCTATAGGTTACAAATACTTTGCGCTTCATTAAAAAAGGCTTTTTTACCAATTTGTTATTCTACTTGTCATGCATTAAATATTCTGTAATCCTGCATTTATTACTTAGGCCATTTATTGCCCTGGGCTCATTTTCCGCAAAGACAGCTTAAACAAGCTATTTTCATATCAATTTTCTTTTACTCAGATGTAATTTAAACAGTTGTAAATTGATTTGACAAGCCACATGTAATAAAATATTACTGATTACTCATAAGCCGCTTATGGCCTGAACTTCTTGCTCTACTATCTATTGGAAATGTTAGACCGGATACCCTAACAAAGAGCTGCACCAACATCAAAAGCCGAGCACTTGGCTTTGTAACGTGCAAGCAAATCCATCAAAATAGATTTTAATAATATATGCAATATGTATTTTATGCACAGTTAGGAAAAAGAAATACAAAGTGACCGACTTTGGTATACCCAACAGTCGACTGTCGGATACCCTACGCACTTGTGCTAATTTACAACTGATAGAGTTGTTGATTTTTGTTTGTACAATTAAAATCAACTTAGGCCTATAAATATATATAAGCTGTGGCCCTTGGTCTTACATAGGTCTAGTTGCTCGTTGCCTACTGTTCAATTAGTTATAGTATTAATTAGTTATCGTATTTTTGTATAGGGAGCGTGGCATCGCCCCTGACAATATATATTGGTACGGTTTTTGCATGATATCAGTGCCTGTTTAAAGTTAAAAGTTGGAAATGGTGTTTGGTGTTTTTCGAATAATTTGCAAATATCTCAAAACAGGTAGGTTTTTTCGGAAATTTTGCCGGTATATTTTGTTAAAGTAATTGCAATTACCTACAAAATGAGACCTCCATCACTTTTCTACGATTAATAGTTTTCCAGCAATCGAACAAATAAGTCGCTCACAAACGCCGATTTGCATCATTTTCACATAGAAAATGCAGCTAAGCGTAAAGCAGGGCACAAAGCAGAGAACTGCTTGCTTTGCCGACTGCTTGCTTTGGAGTTGCGCACGTAGGCAGCGTAGTACAAAAGTGGCGCTTATGAGCAACATCTTTTTGGAGCCTTCGTTTACTGTACTAGATGTATTTATTCCACCTATTTTCGTGTATCTAGCTTAGCACTATTCCTTTAAAATGTAAACAATGTTTATGCCATATTTCAAAATTCTGGACACAGCCAGAATCCATTTAAAAGATATTGAAGCTTATATTTAGTATCCAGTTTTTGATCCCTCAATATAAGCGCTCAAAAAATCCAATTCATTGGGGTGGCTATTTCCAGGGAACATTCAAAGCAGATATACAATTCCAATAAGGCTAAAAGAGTTGGTGCTCAATCCTGGCTCACTGTTCTCCTGGGCGTCTTGAAAGCTATCGGGTTCGTTGATGGATATTTGTTAATATTTTGCCCTTCAAACTAATTTTAAAATCTTAGTACACTCACTTTGTTAAAAATATTATTAATATCTAAGCGGATAGAGCTAGAAACCTTAAAGCTTTGTCTTGCAACTGCATACAGATCTGACAATTAATTCGAGAAGAAAGCACGCGTTTCATTTGTAGATTTCTTTGTCAAGTTCATCACGGTCATCCCATTATATGTGACAAATATGAATACTTTCAGAATTTTGAAAAAAATTTTCGCTAGAGCCCTTTTTTTTTACATTTGAGGCAACATAAAATTTTATACCAAAGTTTCTAAAAAATTCAATTTTTTTTTATATTTTTATTTTCCCTGACTGCTCTAATTTGCTTTTCTATTTAAATACAACTAAAGAGATTTGTATCCTTATAGTAAATTTTTGGAGAATTTGAGTTAAAAATTTAATTTTGCGAAAATTTGCAAAAAAGTTGAATATTTTTTGGAGTTGATTTGCTCTAAGCGTTAGAATTTATTTTTATGTTAGCCTTTCTTGGATACCCCTAGAAGTAGGCAAGCCAAAGTTCAGACAGGACAAGCTATGCCACTAGTACTAATACTAGTTGCAGTATATTTGCATGTTGCGTTTGCTATTTTTCCAAAATAAGTGAATATTGTGTAAATAATTATCGTTGAAAATAAGTGTAACGCACACTTTTTCCCCCGACCTTCTCCGATTTTGATGATTTTTACAGATTTGATAGAGCTACTAGCCCATAGTAACCACGTCAAATTTTAGTATCTGGAAAATTTTAAAAAAATACAAATTTGTAATAGCCAAAACTATTACCCACATTAAGTTTAAGTCGAAGACATTGCCTTCACAAAAAAATTGGTATTTATTTTGAGTGTAGGAGGCATTTACGGAATTTTTTTAATTTGGTAAAATGAGGTTTTATCTCCAAAGGCGGGATGTAACTGACAAACCAATTATTTTGTGTCTGTGAATGGTTCGAGTAATTCCAATTTTTGGATTTAGCTTTCCAAGTCTTTAGCCAAATTTCTTTATTCATAACCTAGATGCATATAAATGACGTAAAGCTTAAAGAAGAAAAGTATTTCGGAGAGAAAATGATAGTAGCTATCCCAATTTAACAAATTTCAAGTGCTAAAAGATTTTTCGCATTTTTTTGTTAAAGAAAGTTGGTATATCCAGCTTATTATTGTATTCTGGTTTTTCAGAATGTTAGATTCTTTCCTGTTAGATTCGAAAATGCTTTGGATGAACTTAATATAACCTGCATCTCTATGAGTAGAGGGTATCTATTATATGGTCAAATATGCTTGTTTCTCCTTGCAACCTACGCTCCAACCGAAGTTAGTGGAAATAATATATATATATATCCTTGCGACATACTTTCGCATAATTTCAATATACCCTTTATTTTTATCAGTAGGGTGCACAACAAGGCTAAAAACCAATATCTAATAAAAATTCAAATTTCACCTATGGCCTGTCACTGCCAATTGCACCATCAATTCAGCTCTACCCACTTCTTTGCCTCACGTTTTGACAGTCTTGGCTTTTCACAATTTCTGAAGCTATTATTTAAATAAAGCTATTTGATTGTTAACGCCTTTTCTGAGCTGAATATCAATCAAGTCAATGGCAATTGCCCATGCAAAAATTTCATACGACGATCTAACAATTTGATTCGTGTAGAAATTCGGAGTTTCCCTTTTTTTATTGTTGTTCTAGCAAATCAATTGTTTTTATGACTGCACAATTTTTTTAAAAACAAATTTTACAAGAGGTTTTTAGACTTTGAATTTGTTTTAAATATTGTGCAAAGTGTTTTTTAATGTGCGCTGTTAGCTTGCCATTTATTTTATCACAAAATAATATTTTTTTATGTTGATTTAATGTTTTCGTTCATTGCGGCCCATTTATGTATATGTATAAATAATGAATGAGTTTTTAAGTAAACATTGTAATTTTACACAGCACGAATTTCATTAGAGTCCTTATCAAGCGTATTGTTTTCAAGTTGTTTTTTCTGTTTTTTTTAAATTGTTTCTAGTCTCATTCTAAATAGCTTTTAGCACAAAGTTAACACAAAGCCAAATGAGTCCTTGGAGCATCGTTACAAATACTTAGGCAGTCAGTGTCTCAATTGGGTGGAGTAATTATGGCTGAGTGACTCTATTAAAACTAAGCTTTTTAGTACTTAGGTTTTAATTTGAAAAAATTAAAAATTATATGGTACACTAAAAAAAATCGTACTTATAATATTTATGTATAGTACAAATATAAAAAAATTATAAAAATAATAATTATTATTTTTATAGAAAAATGTATAATTATATTTATATAAAAAAAATTGAAAAAAATAAATATGATAAAAACAAAAATAAAAAAATAATAAATATAATAAAAATAATCAAAGTAATCAAAATAATCAAAATAGTCAAAATAATCAAAATAATCAAAATAATCAAAATAATCAAAATAATCAAAATAATCAAAATAATCAAAATAATCAAAATAATCAAAATAATCAAAATAATCAAAATAATCAAAATAATCAAAATAATCAAAATAATCAAAATAATCAAAATAATCAAAATAATGAAAATAATGAAAATAATCAAAATAATCAAAATAATCAAAATAATCAAAATAATAAAAATAATCAAAATAATAAAAATAATAAAAATAATCAAAATAATAAAAATAATCAAAATAATCAAAATAATCAAAATAATCAAAATAATCAAAATAATCAAAATAATCAAAATAATCAAAATAATCAAAATAATCAAAATAATCAAAATAATCAAAATAATCAAAATAATCAAAATAATCAAAATAATCAAAATAATCAAAATAATCAACATAATCAAAATAATCAAAATAGTCAAAATAATCAAAATAATCAATATAATCAAAATAATCAAAATAATCAAAATAATCCAGTTAATCCAGTTAATCAAAATTAATCAAAATTAATCAAAATTAATCAAAATAATCAAAATAATCAAAATAATCAAAATAATCAAAATAATCAAAATAATCAAAATAGTCAAAATAATCAAAATAATCAAAATAATCAAAATAATCAAAATAATCAAAATAATCAAAATAATCAAAATAATCAAAATAATCAAAATAATCAAAATAATCAAAATAATCAAAATAATCAAAATAATCAAAATAATCAAAATAATCAAAATAATCAAAATAATCAAAATAATCAAAATAATCAAAATAATCAAAATAATCAAAATAATCAAAATAATCAAAATAATCAAAATAATCAAATAATCAAAATAATTTGATTTTTTTTATTTTTTCAAGAGCTGGAGCAAATCAAAATAATAATATTAAAATATGAGATAATAAAAAGGTATTACAATATATCCCCTCAAAACCGTATAAATGTCCGCCGATGGGAGCAAGGATTACTTCTATCTCTTCCACATAAGCGATACCTTTTTTTTTTATTATATAAATAAATATATAAATAAAACACTTAGTATATTGAGGCAAAGGACCTTATTTAACTATCTCGTTTTAGAATAAATTATTTCTCTTTTTAGGAGCTTCCTCTTCTACTTCCAATTGAACAGCTTATTATTCTGCTCTTATTGGCGGCAAACAATTTGTTCAAATTCGTTTATTATTTTTAATTTTATCTCTTATCTTGCATTCATAAAATTAATAAGACTGTTGTGTGATTATCCATAAAGTTAATTGTGAAAAAATTCACATTCTTAAGTATATAGATACACTGACAATTATGCTGTAAACAGATGGATCCAGAACGCTTCACGGTGTAGGAGCAGGAATAGTGGGCCCCAGAGCACACAAATCAATAACACTAAACACTGATGCCACAATTTTCCATGCGAAACTGTACGCTATAATAGAAACAGTGGAATCCTATCCAAAAGAGGACTCAAGAGAGTTAAGATCAAAATACTCTCAGACAGACAATCAGTCCTCAAAGCACTAAAGAGCTACACATTTACTTCTAAACTCCTTACAGAGTGTAACAACGCACTCAACCAACTGGCCAACCACAACAAAGTTTCCTTGATTTGCGTGCCTGGACACGAAGGACAAGAAGGCATTGAAAAGGCGGACCTTTACGCCAAAATGGGGTCGAAAAAGACATTCATAGGGCCAACTCTCTTCTTTGGCTTCAACAAAAATAACATAAAACAAGAGACCAAAAAATGGACTCAACAAAAAATCACGGAATATTGGAATGGTATTGACGGCCTCCATCATTTCAAAAAATTCCTGAATTTCGACGCCAAAAGAGCGAACACTACTCTCTTTCTAAACAGGAAAAGTCTAAAGACACTTTCTGGAGCACTGACAGGCCACTTCGCCTGCAAAATCCTACACAGAATAGGTATATCTGATTCGAACACATGCAGATTCTGCTGTGATGAGGAAGAAGCCATGGAACACCTGATCACAAACTGTGAGGCACTAGGCCACAGGAGACACAATTTTAGGTGCGTACCTACTAGAAGATGAAGACCTATAAAAGCTCCCTGTGAAAGGGCTGGTCAGTTTCCTCGACATACTAAATGTCTAAATATAAAGGGGTGCACAATAGATCAAACTGGTCGCAGTGCATATATGCCTTTGCCTAACCCACAAACAATTACTTTACATCCTGTAAACACATTTTGTGCAGAAGATATACATAATTCGAGAGTAAGAGTTGCAATATATCAGGCACTAATTCGTCCGATATTGAAATATGGTTCTCCTTCATAAATGGAAAGAGTTTGTATTTTTGAAGAAAAATTTCTTAGAGCGTGGAATCCTATATTTGGTATTCCTTTGAGCGAGTTTAAAAAATATATTTTAATGTGATATCCCATTTGGGATTTTTTTTTTATATGAAGTTTTTTCATTCCGTTCGTAATTTTTCATGCTGCGTACAGGCCTTAAACAAGAAACTTTTTAATTCCCCAAATATCATTAGAGTTAAAAATTTTATAATCTTGTTAATAAGAAACAACTTTCGGAAAATTTGTGATTGCTCCATTTTTAATTTGGTTCTTATATTATGAGGACTATATAAAATTACTGAGTGCATTTGTAACTTCTGACGCCTTTTTGTTTTGGAATGAATTGCTTAAGAGCAATTAAGTGCTTATACCAAATCATTTAATATATAGTAGCTTACAGATATTCCTCAACAGCTTACAGTGTATTTATGTTTTCCCATGTCCAACATTTATAGCTTTTCCAACAATTTTTTTTTTTCTATCACAAGTTAGTTTTTTTCATGGTCTAATCGGCTTAGCGCAGTATTTGTAAATTGCTTGAAAATACTTGCAGCTTTTGTGAAATAATACGGCACTCATTCAATTTTCTTAACGCAATAAAGCCAAGCTATGTGGGGCTTGCGCCAGAAATCACTTAACGATTTTGTTCTATACTTCATTTAAAATATATTTATGGTTCGTCATTCAAAAACTTTCATGGCATTTTTGCTGGTGCGTGAGATATCTTCAATTTAACACAAATGACGTCTTTACCGGTGGTGATAAAGATAACTTGGAATTTTAATCGCCTTTTTAAGGAAACAGCTGTTTTTATGAATATAATTTTTTTTGGGAATTTAAAAAATAATTATACAAAGAATATTAAAAATGTTGTAACTTAATTTTCTATGAATTAAAGGTTCATAGCTCGCTTAGCTTAGAATGGTCGCCAAAAACGAAGTTCCTATCGCTTGTCCGTTTTCCAAATAAATTATCTCGATTAATATTTAAGGAGAACAATTATTTATTGAAAATTAATATACAAAATAATAATTAAAAGTTTTACCAAAAAAATATAATAAATTACAAAAAATCGTTTGATATTTAGTTATTAAAAATAATAACAAATAAATAATTTATTAAAAAAAAAAATTGTTATAAAAAAAAAATTAATAAAAATAACAAATTTAATAAAATATGAAAAACATTTGTTTGTTAATAATTAAATACAAAGTAGTATTTTTTGTATAATATATAATTATAATTTATTAATTTATAAATTTAATTTAACAAAATTAAAATTTTTACCAAAAATAGTAAATAATATACCTGTATAAAAAAAATATAATAAATTACAAAAAATCGTTTGATATTTAGTTATTAAAAATAATAACAAATAAATAATTTATTAAAAAAAAAAATTGTTATAAAAAAAAAATTAATAAAAATAACAAATTTAATAAAATATGAAAAACATTTGTTTGTTAATAATTAAATACAAAGTAGTATTTTTTGTATAATATATAATTATAATTTATAAATTTAATTTAATAAAATTAAAATTTTTACCAAAAATAGTAAATAATATACCTGTATAAAAAAAATATAATAAATTACAAAAAATCGTTTATTATTTAGTTAAATAATAATAAATAAATAATTTATTTAAAATAAAAAACTGTTATATAAAAAAATTATTAATAAAAAAAATAAAGTTGGTTTAATTTAATAAAATATGAAAAAAACATTTGTTTGTTAGTAATTAAACACAAAGTAGTATTTTGTATACAATATATAATTATAATTTATTAATTTATAAATTTAATAAAATTACAAATTTTACCGAAAATAGTAAATAGTATGTATGCCTGTTTAAAAAAAATAAAATAAATTACAAAAAATCGTTTTTTATTTAGTTATTAAAAATAATAATAAATAAATAATTTATTTTAAATAAAAGATTGTTATATAAAAAAATAATTAATAAAAATAAAGTTGGTTTAATTTAATAAAATATGAAAAACATTTGTTTGTTAGTAATTAAATATAAATTAGTATTTTTTATTTAATATATAGTTATAATTATAATTAATTAATTTATAAATTTAATTCAATAAAATATGAAAAACATTTTTTGATAGTAATTAAACACAAAGTTGTATTTTTTATATTATATATAATTAAAGATCAAATTAGCCAAAAATGATGTACAAAATAGTTTTAAAAAAAAATTTATAATTATTTGCTTTTAAAAAGGGAATAAAAAAATTATCTAACTAATTTGAATCAACTGAGAATCGAACCTGGGACTAAACTAAAAACTTTAAAAGTTTTGAGGCTAATACTCTACCAAGCTATCCTTACATATGACTTTACCACAATAAATTTGAGTCTACTCGATATTCTAAAATATATCTCAAACAGTTACGTGACGATCTCAGTTTAAGCTCCGTATAAGAACTTAATTTTAAAAACCAGTAAACTTAAGTTTATTTTGTTAAGCAAATACAATAAAAATAAATTCTGTGGATTATTGAAGTTAAAAATAAATCCATAGCACTGCTGGCACTTTGACAATATTTTCTAAGGAAATGTCTAACACATTTATTTATGCATTGACAAGAGCTAAAATATGATTGAAAAATAAATGTGGCTGTGACCAAATTCGTTTCAAAGAGATTTCTAGCTCAACACTGATTGTGACTATTATAGCCTTGGCAATGACTTCATTTCAACGAAATTGTAGTTCAAAGCAAAATTTCAACAAAACAAAATATCATTGCATGCTTTTAGGCGGCGCCTTAAAAATACAAAGCGGGGCGTATGCGCAATAAAAGTAAGCGTTTTGTTTTGGCCATTTTGTTCTATATATTTTTTATAGTTAAGATGTAATAATAAAAAAGAAGAAAAGAAGAAAAACGAAGCAAAGAAAATGAAACATTTATGTGCCGAGTGCTTAATTCCGCAACATTTGCAGAGCAACAAAGAGAAACAAAGAAATATATGAATGTGTGTGTGTAAAATAATATTTTACAATGGAACCCGCCATAAACACATACACGCAGAGGCAGTTAATGATACATGGCACAAAGATATGCCAAATTTTCTTTATAGCAAAAACTCTGAACTATGCTTGTAATACCAAAATCGTCCTACCGAAATGGTGGGTCACTAGAAGTGCTGTTGTTCGGATATCCCCAACTAATTTCCCTTTTACCAAATGCTTATAAAATTTGATAGAAATCGTATCTTCCAACGAAACTGTTTTTTGGGGATTTGTTTTAGAGTTTAAAGCAAATACTAATAAAAGGATTCAGAAATGACAGACAATGATGCTTTAATCTTGGTAAAAAATTTGTGCTCGAATATTCCCAACTAATTTCCCTTTTAACAAATGCTTATAAAATTTGATAGAAATGGCATTTTCCAGTGAAACCGATTTTTGGTGATTTTTTTAGGGTATAAGTCAAATAGCAATAAAAGAATTCAGAAATGACAGACAACGATGTTTTAATCTAGGTAAAAATTTGTGCTCGAATATTCCCAACTAATTTCCCTTTTACCAAATGCTTATAAAATTTGATAGAAATCGTATTTGCCAACGAAACCGATTTTTGGGGATTTTTTGTTTAGGGTACAAGGCAAATACCAATAAAAGAAGTCAGAAATAACAGACAATGATGCTTTAATCTAGGTAAAAAATTTGTGCTCGAATATTCCCAACTAATTTCCCTTTTACCAAATGCTTATAAACCGATTTTTGTGGATTTTTTTAGGGTATAAGGCAAATACCAATAAAAGAATTCAGAAATGACAGACAACGATGTTTTAATCTAGGTAAAAAATTTGGGCCTTTTATAGATTTTAGTTTTTTACATTTTTTTTTCGAATTTTAATAACAAAAAAAAGAATGACGACAATTCGTAGAAAGCTTCTCAAAAACTTATTTTCTTTGGTTTTTATAGCTTTTTATAATAAAGCGCATTTGTTTGGAAAACTAGTCGAATCAGTTTCTATATTTTCTTGCTTACTGTCGGTTATATCCTGATTCTTATATGTATAAAATAAAATTTGATAGAAATGGCATTTTCCAGTGAAACCGATTTTTGGTGATTTTTTTAGGGTATAAGTCAAATAGCAATAAAAGAATTCAGAAATGACAGACAACGATGTTTTAATCTAGGTAAAAATTTGTGCTCGAATATTCCCAACTAATTTCCCTTTTAAAAAATATTTATAAAATTTTATAGAAATGGCATTTTCCAGTGAAATCGATTTTTGGGTATTTTTTTTAGGGTATAAGGCAAATACGAATAAAAGAATTCAGAAATGACAGACAACGATGTTTTAATCTAGTTAAAAAATTTGGGCCTTTTATAGATTTTAGTTTTTTACATTTTTTTTTCGAATTTTAATAACAAAAAAAAGAATGACGACAATTCGTAGAAAGCTTCTCAAAAACTTATTTTCTTTGGTTTTTATAGCTTTTTATAATAAAGCGCATTTGTTTGGAAAACTAGTCGAATCAGTTTCTATATTTTCTTGCTTACTGTCGGTTATATCCTGATTCTTATATGTATACCCTGTATTTAACTGAATTTAACGCGTGTTGGTAATAGGTTGTCTCTATTGCTGGGAAATCGGGGCAAATAAGTGAAAAACTGAACCTTTGAGGAACAGTTGATTCGGACTGACTGTTATACGGATGATGAGACAGACGGAATTGAATACATATTAAGATTTCTATTGCCATACAGAGCATTAGGAAACAAACTTTTCCGAGTCTTGCTCTTTGCAAAGACATTGCTACCCACTAAATAAATATGCCTCTAACCCTTTGGCATAGAGAATAACAAAGAAATGTATTAATGTGTGTGTAAAACAATATTTCACAATGGAACCCACACAGAGACAGAACGAGAGAGTTGAGAATAAATGGCACAAGAATATGCCAAGTTTCATTATAAAAAGACACGAGGCTCATAAACTGCAAATCTTCTAAAACATTAGACAAAAGATGAAGATGCAGAATAAACAGAAGATGACGAAGAAGTAGCAGAAGCATTTTAAGAACAACTGAATGTTAAAACGTAAATGAAAAGGATTAAATTGAATCAAATGCCATTTGGCATTTGAATTGAGTTTCTTTTGTACCATTTTGCAGCAGCAGGCAGCATAATAAAATTAATAAATCCATTATTCAATGTTGTATGCCGTTTGCTCCTTTTTGGGATGCTTATATCCTTATTGCAGATACAGTCAGAAGAGTCCTGCTGCCTTTTGTGTGTGTAATGTGTCAAGTTGATGCTCTTATCCTCAGGCGTTGTAATCCTTAATGGTTAATTAAACTTTTGCTTGGCGCTCTTAATTTCACTTGTTTTTTTTTTTTTTTTTGTTTTCGTTGCTGTTAAAGGCTTTATAGAGCTTGTACATATATATTTCACTTTTTAAGTGCTCTCAGCTAGGATAATGGCACATGACTGCTGCAGCCTGACAGTCGACAAAAATAAATGCTCATGTGTCATTTGCGGCCAAAAGGCGGCATACAACAACAACAAGACTTTTACTTTCGGCACAAAGGCATGACATCATCGCTTTGGGCCCTGGCAAACCCAGCAACATCATCATAATCATTTTTGTTACCACGTTTTTTTTGTTGCTATTATGTGGCCTGTGTTTTGGGCTTAGAGACTTGCCAAGTTGTTTTCACTTCCGGAATTCTTGGGTTTTTTTTTTTGTTTTGTTAGTTCTTGGTTTGGCTATGCACTGACACACTGAGAGCAGAACAGACACTGCGCCACATGAAAGATAACATTTCCGGCAGCATATCCTTGAAACATGCAATTCACAAAAGTGCCAGCTATTGCTATTATTTTTTTTTTTTTTTGTATCTCTACTTCTGGCAGACAACACTTAAGAGTGACTTAAACTAATGTTCACGTCCTTCACACTACATTACGTGCCGCATTTTACATTTCGTAATTAACAAAACTTTCACTATCAGTTGGCGCTGCATTTTGCGACCATTTCAAGCCAGCGCCGAAATTCGACTAAAAACTGCATTAGCAGCATTTTGGCAAGGACGCTGCCAGGATGCACATTACGGCACTGTTCACACTCTCGCACTTTTTTTTAGCCAAATTGAGAGTAATTTTATTTCATTAGATTTGCTCGGTTTGCCGCTGCGTTCAAATCACTGCGAAATCACAAAATATACTGAAGACAGTTCGCGTCCTGTTGAATCCTTTATTTTCGTCTGTTTTGCCGTCGTGTTATTTTGTGAAACAAGCAAACTTCCAACTTCGTTTAGTCCAATGTTGGCACACTTATTGGCTGGCAACATCTGCCGCGGCTAGCAACATGTGTATAGCAACATTTACGTAATATAAAGTTCGAAATGTTGACAAAGGACTGCAGGGGTAGTTTGTGCATAAGCTTTTGAGGCAGCAAGCAAGCTTTTTTTTATGGCAGTAAATAAACGCTGCTGAATACATGAGTATGTGTAAATTGTTATATATTATAAAAAGCAAGGACACTTTGGGACATATAAATATCCTGGGATATGTGTATGTTGCTTTAACTATAAAGCCAAACTTTTGTAAAGTACATTTTGAAGGGGTTTTGGTATCGAGTATCAGCCATAAAGGATTTTTATCGCACATATTTTGGCGCTTTCGGGAAAACTTTTGGGAACAAAATGAAACCATGCTTTAGAAATTTGGGACTTTTTGTTAATAATATCTACACGGTTGCAGTTATAAAGGCATTTCATACGGCGCATGACCGGCATTTTTAAAATTTTGGATTTTGCAAATATGATAAACAGATTAGGGACTATTGGAGATTAGGGACTATATTTGCCAAGTTGAAGGGTTACAACTTAGAAAAAAATTATTTTACACATTTTGGCAGTAAATAAAGCTTACTACCCCAGCCTGAAGTCCTGCGTTGCTCTGGCTTACAAACCTTGTATATATTATATTTAGAATTAACTTTATAATTAATATAAATAAATAAATAAAAACTTACTTTTTGTTAGTTAACTCCAAAGGATGTCGTTCAAAAGCCATGATGCACAGATTAAGTACTATTTGTTAATTCAGTTCAAGGTTTATAACTCTGGGGAAGAAAAGAAAATAAATTTATTGTTAGTTAACCCCAAAGAATGCGCAGCTATAAAGGATATTTATGTGATTTTAGGGATTTTTGGCAAGAAACTCAAATACTGCTATACAAATTAAAGACTTTTTCATATCCTTAGCGATATACTGTTAAAGGATTTTCATAAGACACATTTTCGGACATTTGGGTAAAAACTGAAACCCTGCTACACAACTTAAGCATTTGTTATAAGTAAAGTGCAAAGGGATTTGCCTATAAAAGTTTTTTAGAGACATTGGGACTTTTGGGCACAAATCGAAAAACAGCTATAATAAAAAAAAGACCTTAGCTAAGACCAAATGCAAAACATTTTGGGACTTTTGCAAAGAAAGTGAAATCCTGCACTCGAAATTTTAGGACTTTTTGCAAGTGTGTGACTTTTTATGGGACTTTTGAAGTAAAGACTGAAACCATTTTATTTCAGGTAATTGAGATAATTAATTCCAAAGTACTATAAAAGATTTTTTTTTTTTTCGTGTGACACGTTTTGGGACTTCTGGGATGAAACTGAAACCAAGCTAAGAGTACTGCCGAGCTTTAAAGTGTTATAAATATTAGTTCTGGGATCTTTATTTTGCATTTATAGGATTCAAGAAATTGAAAAATGTTCATACTCTTTTCCGTCAGAGAGAAGTTAATTATAATTAAATTAAATTATAATTTTCGCCAGTTGTACAACATCTATTACACAGACCCAGAAAAAATATGTAGTATGAACTTTCACGTGAGAGGGCTATACTTATGGATTTTAAGCCGCTGATATTGAATCCGAGCCAGCATCCCAGAGTTCTAATGTTTAGAGGAAAAGGCTCTATGTTAAGAGGCTAGTTGATTTGAAAAATTTCGGAAGATCTGATATAATTACAGATTATATCATTTTTATCACAAAAATTATAACTCCACAGGCCAGGTCCTTTCAGAATCAGCTTTGTGTCTCTCTCGCTAGATAACTAATCAAGTTTTTGGTTTCTGTTCCTGAACATGCTTAGATTTTACATTTAAAAAAAGTTCAGCTTGAAGTTCTAGGAAACGGCAGATCCTACTCTGGAAATTTCCTTTCACTTGGTCAGAGGCCCTTTAATTAGCTAACTTAATTTTTTGCCAATATCTTTGATTCTTTCGTTTTCCAATAACCTGAACGTTTTGCTTTATAATAGCGTAAATACAAAACAGGAAAATAATTTTTGGGAATAAAAGTCCCACAAGTTAGTTGCTAGATTGCTGAAACATCTTTAATGGATCTCTGAGTACTTCTTTTCAGTGTCACAAATATAAAAGCCACACCAATATACTCTGCCAAGGTAAATATATAAAGTTATTTGAGTAAATCATTTCGTATATTCTGAAGATGATATATGGACACTACTATACAATGGCAGCACAAAACTGTTATACACCCTAAGTAAAAGCTTTACTTACTCAAAAGCTTACACAAGTTCGAAAATGTTGACAATCTCACATCCTCTTGCTACAAGTTTCAAAAATATACAAAGAAATCTAACAAAATGTTGCCAGAGCTCTAACTCAAAATAAGTTCTTGACCTACTCAAGATATTTCACATAGATTGAATAAAAATTTATGTTTTTGTTTATAAAGTTGGTTTACATTTTAAAACCACATTCATCGATTAGCCCAAAAGTTGTTCAACTTGTTTGCCAAATGGCAAAATGCTTTTCAATAACTTTTCAAAAAAAAAAAAACAAAAAAATTTGTGCCATGAAATTAAAATTGTGCAGCCACCAAAACGAAATAAATTCTTCAAACAAAATAAGTAAAAATCGAATTGAAAAAAATCAAAAGCAAAAAAAAACATTTAAGAAAAACGCGATTCGAATATTAATGCAGATATTGAGTTGTTTTTTATTTTTTTTCTTGTCTGTGAGTTGGGTTAGCAATTGGCATAATGGGGCTACTGGGGGAGGAGTTGGATCTGGGCACACTGTAAGCTTGATTGATTGTGCGCATTTTATGGCAAATGAATAAAACAAAAATTATTTGCAGTTATCAAAGTTTGCCAAATAAAAAAGTAAACAGCAGAACTTGTAATATGCAAAAATACCAAATTAAAGTAGAAAAAAAAAATGGCGAGGCCTAAGTTGGAAACTGTCGCTTATGAGATGCTCTATAAGTACACTATATACTCTATAAGATAGCACCAGCGGACACTTCAAAGTGTTTTGCTATTTACCATAACTAAGGCTTGGAAGAACTTATTGGGTTGTCGATTAATAGATAACATGTTTTTTTTCATGAAATCATCAAAGTGTTTTGGCGTAAACTAAAACTATGCGGTGGCACTGAATAGGAGAACTATTAAGACTATAGATAGGTGTGGCTTGCATTGCTGCGAGTAAGATGTATCTATACATTTAATACCCTTTAATCTAAGCCAAAAATATTTTTTCAAATTTTTAGCTACATTTGATTTTATTTTTTTTATCTCGTAGGTGAATATTATGTATCGGCGAAAATAAGTGAAGTTGGCAACCTTTCGATTTTAGAGAGGTACTAGCTAATATTAACGAAAATTTTTATTGCAAAATTTAGATAACACTAGTTTACAAATTTAAGGGTCATTGAGTGAACCTTCCTAAAAAAGTGTTTTGTAGAGTAATTTGGGGTCGAGAAACACGAAAATGGCAACCTTTTTTTTTCTTAAGCTCCGTTTTCGAGATATTTTCGAAAAATATGTTTTTGAGCACTTTTTTCAGTTATTCCTCAATATATCGTGAACAAAATTTTGTATCGACCTGAAATATGATTAGATCGAGAGATATTGATGGGCGCTTTCCAATGATATATAATATGTACAGATTAAGTAAAAATTATCGAAGTTACAAATTTCGGGTCTAAGATCTTCGAAATCGGATAGGAATTGTAGATGCTATGGAACCAGGTACGGAAGTTCCAATCTTCACTCAATCGCACTTTTGTATGAAAAACAAATTTCTTACTCAAAGTTTTTCATTTGCGTTCAGTTACGTCTTCACGAATTTCTATGCAGCAGTAGTCGTGATTTTTCGTTCCTGGTTCCACAACATCTACAGTTCCTATCCGATTTCGAAGATCTTAGACTCGAACTGTTCGTAAAAAAATTCCCTTTCAGCCTAAAGCTTACCATAAAATTTTTTCTCGTTAATAAAAAGCACACCAAAAATTTGTAATTTTGAAAAATGGTCGAAAATTATCTTTTTTTTTGTACTTTGGTTGCCTGTAACTTCGATAATTTTTACTTAATCTCTACATATTATATATCACTGGAAAGAGCACATCAATACCTTTTTGTTCACGATATATCGAGGAATAACTGAAAAAAGTGTCCAAAAACATGTTTTTCGAAAATATCTCGAAAACGGTAGTTCAAAAAAGAAAATGAGTGTCATTTTCGTGTTTCTAGACCCAAAATTACCCTAAAAAAACACTTTTTTACGAAGGTTAATTTTTCGTGTAAACTATTGTTATTTATCGAGACGCTTCTATGACAAGCCGTATGTCCTAAGTGAAATAAAGTATTTCTAAAATAATTTTTTTCAATAAAACTTAAAATCACAATTAAAAAAGATTTTAAATTTTTTTGGTTTTTATTTTAAAATTTGTTCTACATTTTCAGAATTCAAAAATAGAATCGTTTACATTTTTTAAGTTGCTGAGAATGTCGGGGTATCGCTTGGATCAGGCAGCAATTTTGTTTTTAATAATTTTTATATTAAGCATTTAAAAATTTATTTTTTTTTGTGTTCTAAAATTCAGAAGTGATCTCACCTCCTCTCATAAATTGGATCATATACATTTTATGCGCGTAAATTCACAAAAAGCTGCTAAGAATGTCGACATATCGTTTTTTTTTAGAATCGAAGGTAAGGATGAAAAATCGCTAAATTATGATCGAACTACCCCACGCATCGGCAATGCTCAGCAACTGGTGAAAAACATAAGCAATAATTTGGGTTACCTGATTTGGGACATAGCTGGTGGTAATTCACCATCTTGATGGTGGCACTCAAGAGAATCAACACTGAGATAAAAAAAAACAGACTAAAACATTAAGTGACTTCGTTAATTTTTGACATACAGATACATGGAACCAAGTCGCATCTATCTGCCATGGCTAAAAACCACGAAATTTTCTTGTGAAGGAACGGGGCAAGATATCAAATTTATTCAATAGGTTCGATCAAAGGAGGGATTATGCGTATCTGCTGGTAAATTTTTGAGTCTCCAGCTCATGTTTTTGAAAACGAGGTGTTCATGGGGACGAAGGGACATAGCTTAATCGCTACGCGAAGTAATGATAAGAAATTTGGTATAAGGGACTTATTGTCTGCTACGCCTACATGTTTCGTAAATTGCACAAGCCTAGTGTACGTACCATTGATACTATTGGTAGAGGAAAGTGGGGTGATCTCGGAAGTGGGGTGAATCCAGAAACGCATCCTAACGGATTTCTGAGTTGACAGTTGACTATGACACCAATTTTCAAATAAACGTCATGACCGATGGTGGTTTTTGATAATACTCCGATTCGAGTACAGTATCATTTTTCTAAAAAAATTGGTACCTTGAAAGTGTTATTTTATTTCAACATTTTCTCGAGTAAAATCAAATGTAAGTATATCCATTAGGGCGGGACAATTTGTATGGAGCCGAAAAAACGTTCTGGGGCTCACAGTGATTTTGATTCTTTGGGTCATTCGAAGCAACTTTGCCCAAGAAACTATGGGTGTAAAATTAATTTCGAGTCACCCACTTTTTCAAAAAAGTTTTTTTTTCGAAATATTCAAAAATCGACTTAGACATTGCGTTCTAAAAATTATGCTAAGAGAATTCTTTTACGAACATTTCGAGTCTAAGATCTTAAAAATCGGTTGAGAATTGTAAGTGTTATGGAACTCAAAATGTTCGTAAAGAATTCTCTTTCAGCTTAAAGCTTAACATAATTTTTAAAAAATTTTTTTCAATGATTGGGTCGATTTCGAAAAAAAAAACTTTTTTGAAAAAGTGGGTGACTCGAAATTAATTTTAGACCCATAGTTTCTTGGGCAAAGTTGCTTAGAATGACCCAAAGAATCAAAATCGCTGTGAGCCTTTATACCGAAAAAAAATTGACCCACCCTAACATCAGTGTTATTTAGACTCTTTACTTAAAAAATGCTAAATGGTTCGTTTCGGTTTTTGCAAGCCACCAAAATGGCGCTACTCCGTTTCGAAAAAGTCGACTTGGGGTGAATCCGGAAGTGTTGAAAAAAGCCAAATAATTATTTTCAATATGTTTTTGTGTCAAAATGCCGACAGAACTTACAAAAAAAGCGAAACAAATCCCAGTAAACCGGTTCCAAGTTCCGATGATTTGTGGTAAATGCTGAAGGCAGTGAAATCGACAAAAGCAGTGCACTTTCGGACGATTTCCCTCTTTTTTAAAAAAAAATGTTTTCTGGTAATTTCACTAGGCAACAATTATTATGTATTATTCAACCTTTTTTTTTTTACCAAAAATAAAGAAATAAATGAAGAAATAAAATGTTTGCAATGAAATTTTATGGCGTTTTTTATCATTTTTGGACACTTCGAAAATCGCGAACTTGGTATTTTTTGCTCGGAGATCAATCTACCTGACAACAAATTTGCGTATCGATCTGAAATTTTGACACAAAGCCATGAAAGACACAACTTACAATTTCAAACAAAAAATTTTTTTCTCAATCCAAAAAATCTACGAAAAAATTTTTACGAATTCACACCACTTGCCTCTACAGGTATTTTCTAAGACGCCTTCTACTTACAAAAAGGCTTTGTAACAATCTATCATATCATTGACCCAATAAATTTATGGATAGGAAATTAAATATACTTTTTATAAACATCCTAGTGAATATAAAAAAATTAAAAATTTTTTTGTTAGAATTTTGATTTAGCGAAAGTGGTAGAAATTTTACATTATAGAATACATTTTGACAAAAATTTTAACAAAAATAGACTTAAATTGGCTTAATCTTCTTTTAAATGTTTATGCCTGGTATCACGTGCCTTCTGACAAATTAGCGCTTCTAGCTCCTGACTTTGATTTTGTGTCAACGCTAGCACCCTAGCAGGCGGCTGCATCCAGTCATAGGTAAGCTCCGCCAGTAAACTAAAAAGCCCGCGCACACGAAAAAAGTTAAACAAGTGACGTAGTCCGCTGGTCAGAGATTGTGGCAAGTCGGTCAAGTAGAAAGCATCGTCAATATGCCGTAAGTTGTGCAGCAAGTGTGGACACTGTTGTATGGCCTGCTCCAATTGGGTGGCCAAGAGTGCAATGGATCCAAAAAAGTCCTTGCGATCATCAAATATATAACACTCCAAGCGATATTTAGGTTGCGAGATGGGCGCAAAGCCTGGAAAGTAAACCTCCTCACGCACATACAGCTTCAAGTCGAGCAGCTCTACAAATTGAAAGAAGATCATTAAATGTGCATCTAAGGGCACTGGGCGTCTATTGATGCAATCTATTAAGATGCCATATTTCTCAAAGGCCAGCTTTAAGTTCAGAGGACGCAGTTTTTGTCTTAGCAGCAGGCGTGCTTGCATAGAGTACTCGCTGGGTACTTCCACTGGCGACATAATATGCTCAAATGAAGTTGACGATTGGTTTATTATGGAGCAGTGATTTTGATAGACAGACCCATGCTTGCAACCTAGACTCATGGAATAGCATTGAGATTTAATGCGACCCTGGGATTTGCGCAGCTCTTGAGGTCCCCATATAAATCTTATGCCATTACCATTAGCTTGTAGCTCGAAGGGCTCAACAAATTTCACACGACATGCATCACCCGATGCACGGCCAACTTGTGTGCTCTTGTTTTCCATGGGCGGATGATCTTTGAGCAAGTGTTCAAAGTGGCCCAGTCTGCGTAGGGTTTCTGTTAAATTACACAATTGTTGTGGAATTCGGAATTCTTTTCGCGGGTCACTGTTTAAAGATTCCAAATCTTTTTGGGGTCTTATGCATGTGTTAAACTGTGGCTTGGCCAAGCGCGGCTTTTTGGAAGAGACTGGCTCACTAACTTGGGCTGAACACTGGGAACTTGCTTCTACGTTTGAGATTTGTGACAAAAAACGTTGAAATTGTCTGCGTTGTGCTAGCTCTTGATAACACTTGGCCTGCTCGCGATCTTGTCTTGCTTTTTCTTTGTATGCATGGTATACTGCGTGCTGCTTTTGTAAGTGCTTGTCTCTCGCGCTTAACGACTCTGCTCGGAGCGCATTAAGTGCATGACGATTACGTTGCTTCTCAATTTCTCGTTTTTTACGCTCTTCCTTCTCACTCATTTTACGTTTCTCGCTAGCTAGCATGCTCGGCCAAGAACTCGTCATTTTCTCACTACTTGCTTTAAAACAGCAAACGGACTTTTTCTTCCAGCTCTTAAGCGGCACTCTTGCTTTGCTTGTTTTGCTTACAATTTTCTTTTGCTTTGCCATAGTTGACTTACTTTCCTTTATGTCCGCAACTTTTACGTTTTGCTTATTGGATATCCGGGGAGATCTTATTTCCACTTGCTTTTTTTGACGTGCCTTATTTGGAAAGTCGTAATTTAAATGTTGGTTGGCCGTTGGTTTGCTTACGGACTTACCTTGCGAGTCCTGAAAGTTCACATTTCCTGTTGATTCCATCATTAATATATCATTAGCAATCTCCACTTGCTCTGCTGGCAAACGTTTCTGTGCAGATTCTTGCTTTTGTCCTCTTTGTCCTTTTTCCTTCGATATTTTTGCTAACTGTGCTTCTCTCTCAGACTCTTGATTTTGTGCTGTCTGTCCTTTTTCTTTTGAGATCTTTGCTAGCTGTGCTTCCTTAGAATTTTGCTTATGTGCTAGCATGCTTTCCAAAGCAGGCTTTTTAAGTCCCACTTGCTGCTTCTTCCAACTCCTAAGCGGCACTCTTGATTTACTTGTCATACAATCCCTTGGAGCTTTGCTTACAAGCCTTTTTTGTTGTGCCGTGGTTGACATATTTTCTTTTAAGTCCGCAACTTTTACGTGCTGCTTGTTTGATATTCTTGTAGATGTAATTTCAACCTGTTTTGCTTGAAGTGGCTCATTAGGATCGTCGTGCTCTAAAGTTTGGCTTGCTACAAGTTTGCTCACGGACATTCCTTGCGAGTCGCTCAAATTCATGCTTTCTGAACTTGGTGCAGTCTGTTTTTTGATAACTTCTGATTCCATCTTTATTATATCATCTAAAAATCGCAACTTACAGGTCTGTATCTGGCTTGCTGCTTGGGCACTAGCAAGCTCTACTTGCTCTGCTAGCAAAAGTTTCTCCTCAGATTCTTGCTTTTGTCCTGTCTGTCCTTTTTCTTTCGATATTTTTGCTAGCTGTGCTTCCTTAGAATTTTGCTTATGTGCTAGCATGCTTTCCAAAGCAGGCTTTTTAAGTCCCACTTGCTGCTTCTTCCAACTCCTAAGCGGCACTCTTGATTTACTTGTCATATAATCCTTTGGAGGTTTGCTTACAAGCTTTTTTTGTTGTGCCGTGGTTGACATATTTTCTTTTAAGTCCGCAACTTTTACGTGCTGCTTGATTGATATTCTTGTAGATGTAATTTCAACCTGTTTTGCTTGAAGTGGCTCATTAGGATCGTCGTGCTCTAAAGTTTGGCTTGCTACAAGTTTGCTCACGGACACTCCTTGCGAGTTCTTCAAATTCATGCTTTCTGAACTTGGTGCAGTCTGTTTTTTGATAACTTCTGATTCCATCTTTATTATATCATCTAAAAATCGCAACTTACAGGTCTGTATCTGGCTTGCTGCTTGGGCACTAGCAAGCTCTACTTGCTCTGCTAGCAAAAGTTTCTCCTCAGATTCTTGCTTTTGTCCTGTCTGTCCTTTTTCTTTCGATATTTTTGCTAACTGTGCTTCTTTGGATTTTTGCTTCTTATAGGCTAGCATGCTTTCCATAGCAGGCTTTTTAAGTCCCGCTTGCTGTTTCTTCCAACTTTCAAACGCCACCCTTGCTTTGCTTGTTATACAATCCTTTGGAGTTTTGCTTACAATCTTTTTTTGCTTTGCGATGGTTGAAATATTTTCTTTCAAGTCCGCAACATCTACGTATTGCTTATTTGGTATTCGGGGAGTTCTAATTTCAGCCTGTTTTTCTTGAACTGGCTTATTTGGAATATCGTGCTTTAAAGGTTGGCTTGCTACAATTTTGCTCATGGACTTTCCTTGCGAGATCTTCAAATTCATGCTTTCTGAACTTGGCTCCGGCTGTTTTATGATTATTGGTGATTCCTGTTTTATTATATCATCTAAGGAGCGCAACTTACAGGTCTGTGTCTGGCTTGGTATTGTCGCCGTGCTTGCTGCTTGGGCACTAGCAAGCTCTACTTGCTCCGCTAGCAGATGTTTCCTTTCAGTGTCCTGCTTTTGACCTGTTTGTTCTTCTTTTACTTTCGAAATCTTTGCTAGCTGTGCTTCCTTAGCTTTTTGCTTCGTGTGTTCCAGCATGCTTTCCAAATCAGGTTCTCTAGTTGTAGTTTTCTTAAAGTTATTTCTTTGCTTTTCGCTTTGTTTACATTCTTGCTCATTTACTATGCGCTCCATTACGTCATTACGTTCCTTAGCATTAACTCTCTTTTCTTTTGAATCTACTCTTATTTCATTTTCAATGTCATCCCTTGGCGGAATTGGTTTTAACACTATTATTTTATCTTCAGTCGGAGATTCTATTTTTTGCTTTTCTTCATTTGGCATTTTTAAAGCGGTCTGCTTCTTGGGTTTGCTTTCTATTTGCTTACTCTTTATTAGTTGCTCTCTTTTGGGATCTTTAAGATTTATGTTTCCCAAATTCACCTTTATATTTTCTATAATGGTCGTGTATCCAATCTTTATGTGCTTTTTGATCAACTGCTCCGGTTCTTGACTAACTGCCTTGCATTCTGCCTGTGGCCCAGCCAAGGGTGATTCTACAATACATTTGCGCCTATCAGTGCTTTTTGATGGGTTTCTCAAATTCATTTGCTTGCGCACATCCGTGCCAGTGGACTCTAGCTGTTCTGGACCAACTGCCTTGCTTTTTGCTTGTGGCATAGCCAAGGGTGATTCTACAAGCCTATCAGGGCTTATGGATTGGTTTCTCAAATTCATTTGCTTGAGCAAATCCCTGATAGTGGATTCTACCTCCTCCTCTCTGAGCTCATTGGGAATCATTTCTTTTTGCTTTTCAAGTTGCCGCTTTTGCTCATCAAGCTGAGCACTATTTAATACTGTCTTGGGTGCAGTGCGGCTAGGGTGGCTTGGTGAGCTAACATGCTCTTTTTTGTGCCGGCTATATAAAACCGAGCAGCTGGAATATGAGTCCTGACTGTAACGTTGCTGTTGTACTAAAGCTAGACGATCATTTCTATCTATGCCGTCTGTGCGTCGGTATCGCACGGGTATCTTTGGCGCTTGCAGGGACTTAATTATTGGCTCAGTATCAGCCTGCTCCAGTAGCATATAGCTTAGCGCCACTGGTTGACCTTTGTAACAAACCGTGCGCAAAGGAGGACATTCTGGTTGCAAAGACTCTATTATTTGTTTTTTTATGGGCGTTGCTCTGAACACATCCTCCAGATCAAGGTTTTGCGAACAGAACATTAGGTGATAATTATTCTGGTTATGATGCTTCTCAACTAAAGCCCGCTCCTCGCTGCGCAGCCTTGTGACGCCCAAATGCATCTGCTTGTCCACAGCAAAGCAATGCAATTTCCACATATCAGCTAACTTTGAGCTCGTGGGCGTTATCACCAATAATAAATTTTTCAGCCTTCTGTGATTCGACAATTTTCGTATAAAATTTTCAAGGTCAGCACGTATGTCGCCTTGACCAAAAACCGGCGTCACAAAACGCTTACTTATTTCCAAGGTGCTAGCCGAGATCATGCGCGATACGTAGCGGCCCGCAAATCTTGGCAAGATTGCGGTTTCATTGCCTTGCTTTGTTAGGGAGCATCGACTCAGTTCGTCATTGGTGCTTGTAGAGCTCAGCAAGGTATGGGGCTTTGTCAGCGCATCCTCATTACCTTGATTTATTAGGGAACAGCGGGTTAGCATGTCATTAGTTCTCGTAGAGCTGAAGGTACAGGGCTTTGTTTGGGCAACTTCCGGCAAGCCCCTCAGACATGTTCCAGCTTGTTCATAGTTAATTGTATTAAGCATATCCATAATGCCATCCAGCTTGTTGCACTTCGCCAACCGAGCGTTAATCTGATCACCGTAGCTTGGCTCAGACATATTGATATCTTTCACTTTTAATAGGGTTATTATCCACAAAGAATATACAAAAAATTTTGAGAAAATAAAAACCATTAATAAATAATAAAAATTTTTTTTTTTTTCTGAAAAATATTTTAACACGACGACTTGTTTAACAGATTTTTTTCTTTATTTAATTAATATTTCTAGGTATTGGAACTAATTGAAAAAGCCTACTTTTTTCGAAATGAAGAAATCCTGACGTGCTAGGAATTTTTTGACCTTGGATTTGGATTAAGCGACCCCAAAAACAAATAGTAAATGTGTTCTGATCTTTGAAGTGTCGCTGAATCCGAATCCGAGTTTCAAAAATCCCCAGCATCTCAGGACTCTGAAATAACCTCAAAATCCCCATAAAACAAGCTATTTTGGTTTCGATTAAGCGACCCCAAAAACATTTAGCAAACATGCTACCAACCCATATTGATGGATTCTGTCTGAATGAATACCAAGATCTCGGAGACTTTAAGAGCTAGAGAAACAAAGTTTTTCCAAGATATGCGCATTCCAATTTTCAATCATTTCTCTGGATTGCAACCGTACCCATTAAGTATGCAGGTTGAAAAATCAAGTCATCAAAATAGGTGTACTGCCTCATGTGGTTAGGTTAGGATAGACCAAGATCACTTAATATCAAAAAAAGCAAGCAATAAGAGTGATGGGGAAGGGGAGAGAGTAGTTCTGATTGCAGTAGGGTGGAATAGCTGGTGGGCGTTCTAAGCATTGATGAAACTTTCTCCTTGCTGAAGCATTTTAAAGATTCGATAAAGGGCAGATTTGCCAGACAGCCCAGATCTGAAAGTTTTTTCTACGAAGTGCAGGGCAGTCGCATAACAGATGTTTCGTGCTCTCTATCTCCTCTTCAAGTCCGCAGCTTCTACAGAAGACATGATGGTTGCAGTACCGCGTTACAACTCCTGCCACCACCCTAGTCCTGTTCTTGCGGAATCACAGGAGTTTGGATGTTACAAACGGACACTGTGTCCCGATGTCGTTCTGCCTTGCCTCTGAACATCTTTGTGATTTCCGAAATTACACTTTTGAGAGATCTTATCCGCAAGCGCAAGATCCGCTTGTAGCGCTGATCCTTTTATGGTACTCTCGTCCGCCCGCTCGTTACCAGGGTGACAAGAATAGATACGTTCCTTAGGCTTTCGCCCGAAATGTCTATTAGTCTTGTCGCTTGCGCTATACCGTTTGGGAAGAGAGAACGAAAGAGCTCTTTCCTCATGAGGGCACACAAGGACCCCCCCCCCGAAATTCTCGCCAGCCCGCTCGTTACCATGGTGAAAAGAATAGATACGTTCCTTGGGCTTTAGTCCAAAATGTCTATTAGTCTTGTCGCTTACGCTACAATATTTGGGAAAAGAGAACGAAACAGCTCTTCCCTCATGAGGACACGTAAGGACACCCCCGCAATTCTAGACAACTTGATCGACATACACTTTTCCCAATATTTGGTGATTTTTTTGCAACACAACTTACAAAATATAGTACACTCAACTCTCTCTTTGAGAAAATATGTAGAATTAATGATATATATTATAGAATTCCACGCAGAGCTACGGAAGCTGTTTATTCGAGAAGATTTTGTAAGACATACCGATTCGTGAACAGACTTCTGAAAAATTGACTGAAGCTATCAAGATGCGTTGCGCGTATGAAGCATTGTATTGTGCAAGGTTATGACGGAGCGCGCAACATATCGGGTCATGTCAGTGGCGTCTAGTCACGGATGAAGAATTTGTATCTATTATTGCTTTACGTGCACTGTAAAAGCCATCGTTTAAACCTCGCATGATTTGATTCAAGAACATACTCCAGAAAGCAAATAAAGAAGACTTGTACGTTTTTGCGAAATCAGACTTATTGAACGGCATGATAATATTTTGTCTTTCGTTGGACTGTTCGAGATTATTTACATCGAAGAAATTTCTGGAAAATCGTGAACGATTTCCAAACCAGCCACCTGTCTACTTGCAGCTGTACAAAAAAGCGAGTTCATTATCAGTGTGATGTATTTACAGCAAGATGTTTGGAACGGAAGTAACTTGTTTATTGCCGGGTTCTTATTCTAACATGGTTTTTATAATTACTTATAATTACGTTGTGCAATGCTATGCAATCGAAGATTAATCGATTACATCATGTCAATGTCCAATATTCTTGGTTTCTGACAGATTATTAATTTTTAGACTCACGCTGTCTATTCAACTCCAAGAAAAGTTAAGAGATTTGGCATCAGCAGTGAAGCATGTTCAAGCTAACTCCTTGCCTCGATTTTAAATTTGTCAGACAAACTTCTCAACGAAAATGAAAAATTGTGCGATTTTGCAAATACTGCTCCATGAATTTGCCACAACTGAAAAAGTAGAAGACTTAAAGAATCTTTCATCATATTTCAAGTGTCAGAATCGGCTTTAAAACCTGAGTATAGCTCATAGTGCAGAAAATTGTCAGAAGTAAAGCAAAAGTCTGAGGTCTTGGACGTTTTTGACTTTAGTGACTCAAGCAGATTCCCGACAGTCAAGTATCTTTTAACCATTTGGCGGCTTTTCGACAATGAAAAGAATCAAAACTTACATACAGAACGCGATAGGCGACAAAAGACTTAGTGCACTTTCCATATTGTCAATTTTTTGAGACTTGGGGTCTGATCCCAATGAGGTTTTGGATATAATGGCCGCGAAGAAATCTTGGATGTATATAATTCACACTTGACAAAATTTATGATGTCAATAATAATAATACTTATATGAAAGCACTCTCATAAATGATTCATTCTAATTTATCAACGACAAAATAAACAATATTCGAAGCTGCAAACTATTTTGTCAATAGCTAAATCTCGCCCCCCCACAAAATATTTCTCTAGCTACGTGCTTGAGGGCACATTTAAAAAAAAGTTTTTTTGGCCCAAGAATACAATTTTTTTTTTACTTTTTGGAAATAGTACATCGCAAATAAAAATGGGTTTGAACAACAAAAGTGTTTTAAAAAAAAACATTGGCTAAGAGCTAGAGCAACCAAACTTTCACATTAGATCCCTTATTATTCCATAGGAAACAAGTTCATTTTAATTTTTGATATCGCGGTTACATTATAAAACCCCGGGATGGGGTTGCTGTCTTCCCGAAGAGTGTAGATTGGTCGCTAAAAACTCCTATCATGGAGAAGAAGCTTACGATCTTCACTGATGGTTCGAAGACGGACGAAGGCACAGGAGCGGGCGTCTTCTCGGAAGAGCTTACGATACGGCTTTCATTCCGTCTTCCAAATTGGAGCAATGAAACTGATAAAAAATTTGGATGACAGTCCGAAGAACGTGTCTATTTTTGTCGACAGTCAAGCCGCTATCAAGGCTCTGTCATCGCACACTATAAAGAGTAAACTTATTCGTAACACCGTGGCGGCGCTGAACCGCATCCAGCACCACTCGATCACCCTCTGTTAGGTACCTGGTCACTCTGGGATATCTAATCTATGCTAAAAAAGGATCACCTAGTTTCAGAAAGACAATGGGACACCGTGTTCGTTTGTAACATCTCCCGAGCACTCTGGCCAAGATACAACCCAAATCGAACTTCCAAACTCCTGCGATTCCACAAGAGCAGGACTAGGAGTGTGACGGGAGCTGTAACGGGGCACTGCGCCATAGGCCTTCTTGCTGAGAGAATGCATGTCCCCCACAACGATTTCTGTCGCAGCTACGAGGATGAGGAGGAGATAGACAGCATCCAACACCTGCTGTGTGACTGCACTGCACTTCTTAGGAAACGCACCCAGTATCTGGGAAAGCCCTTCTTTGAAGACCTGGGCAGTCTGGCAAATCTGCCCATAGCGGACCCGGTTTTTTTTATTGAATCCTCGAAATGGTTCAGCAAAAAGGATGATTAGGTACGCACACAACCTTACTCTTCTTTTTTACACGGTTTTTCCTGGAACGTATCTACCGTGTAAAAACAGAATTAGGTCTAGTTTAAAGGTACAATTTTTTTCGTTTTCATATTCACGGTAGGTGTGGCTGAAACCCAAATTCCAACGTAAGCACAGCCCTTTATACCAAGTCTACTCGTTTGACTTTTGCGCAGAGGCAACATCATAACCAATGAAGTTCTCTTCAATCTTATCTTTGAAGTTCTAAAAATTCCAACTATATTATATAACTAACCATTTCAACCTACAAAAAACTCATTTTGTTATTGCTTTTTTCAATGCACATTCCCCTTTATTAACAACATTAAACATTTTTCAAAGATTTCCATTCAGCCATAGTAAACATAGGGTGAGGAATAGCCATAAGTAGGATAACCAGCAGTATAGAGAATTTGTGGATTCGGTCCAGGATTGGGTATTGGCACTGGAGCAGGCAAAGCCATGGCAATGGCCAAAACGGCGGCAAGCAAGAGGAATACCTATAAATAAAATAGAGGCATATTTAGAGAGTAAGCCGGCTTTATATTGTCCTGGGAGACTGTGCAATCCCAACATACCAACTTCAACATTTTGCTAAATTTAGTTGCGACTTCAAACAGAATCAAAATCAAACTGTAACAGTCGTTTGCTCGTTTCGCGTCTTTTATAAGAAAAAATCATTTGAGCTTCTATTTGTTTCTTTTTTTTTGACATCATCGAACATTAGCCATATTGAGAGCCGTCCGTAAGCTGCTTAGCTGAAGTGCCCTCTATTCCAAGCGGCGGTTCCTGTACTCAAATGGCAGCTCCCAAATGGTATTCGCATGTACTCATGAGTGTTTGTATTTTTGTATCTCTATCTGGTTCTATTGTCAGCATCGTCACTGCAATGCTGCAGTGGAGCTCAGCAGTTCCGTTTTGATATTCAATATGCATTCGTTAAGCGTTTTTATTGCTTCATTATTTTGCTTAACGTGTTCGCTAAATGGCAACAAAAGCTACCAAAAAGCGCAAAAAATATATAACCCGACAGTATCCCTCTATGTATATTGTACTTGTGCAAAAAAGAAATTGTTTCTTAATCCGTTTGCATTGCAATGTATTGTCATCAACGCCATCAGAATTTGTTGACGTATATTTATTTTTATTATACCCTGCACTTTGGGTAATAGGTCGTATTAAATTATTGCAAATTAATTTTGTATAACAGCTCTAGAAGGAAACGACAGACAATTTGTATTTAGCCTGTATAAATGGTATACAAAATATTGTGGGAAAGTGAAATTTGCGCCAAGACGGTCTTATGGTCTAGTTCTGCTTTTCCACTCATTTTATTTTAATATAGGCTCTTCTTTCTCTCAAAACAAAGTCGCATTTGAATTTTGAGAGTTTCTGGATTTTTGATTTCATTAATTTATTGGTGGATGATTTAAGGTCCCAAAGGTGCGATTTTATTGGTAACCTTCTGAAACATAACATAATTGTCATCTGGTCACACTAAAAAAAAATTATCCTTATTTAGGGCACCAAAATGCGCCGCTTTCGAATAATTTATTGGTAACCTTCTGAAACATAACATTATTGTCATCTGATCACACTAAAAAATATTTTTCCTTATTTAGCGTACAAAATGTGCCGTTATCGAAGAATCGAACTCGAGTAAACTCTAAAAATACTCTAGTTTCATTTTTCCAGTTATTTTTATAAATTTTGTTTATCACTTTTCCATCTTCATATTTATATTACAGTGAAAGCGTTATCGAAGAATTTATTGGTAACCTTCTGAAACATAACATTATTGTATCTGGTCACACTAATAAATATTTTGCCTTATTTAGCGTACCAAAATGACCCGTTATCGCAGAATGAAACTAGAGTAAACTCTAAAAATACTTTAGTTTAATTTTTTCAAAATTTTAAAAATACTTTAGTTTCATAATTCCAATTATTTTTCAAAATTTTGTTTATCACTTTTCCATCTTCATATTTATGTTACAGTGAAGGTATTTTTACAGAAGGTAAATTTATTTAAATTTTTCGATATTTCCCTCTATTGAAAAAAAAAAAAATATTGCGCGGTTACTGCCACGTTTCTAAAGCGGCAATCTTGAAAGACTGAACTATTTTTTTTTTTAAACTCACCCTATGCTCACATTTATTTTTTAAGTCTGTTGATAATTATTAAACTAATCCGCCATTTTATTTCACAGAATTTCACAAAAACAATTTAATAACTGCCCTTGCTATGAAACAGAACAATTCATCAAGAATATTTTTAAATCAGGATGTATTTCATCTGAATAATTTTTTCTGTTAAAGGCATACGCAGTTTGAAAATTTCCATATGGCAATTATTGCATATTATTTTAGATGGAACCACCACGCCTAGTTAAGTAGTGGCGCCATCTAACGTTAAGCATTTTTAAAATTAACAGACAGCACTGTTTTGTTTTTTTATCTGCGTCCACTTGAAAATTGATTACAAAAAGAAAGGTATGTACTTTAGAGTACCCCTGGTCCTTACTCAAAACCTAAAATATCAGAACTCTGCTGACTTTCAGAAAAGCACTGAGCTTTCGTAACCCCACAAACCAACATTTCATCACTTCTTAATATCATATATAGAATCCTTCTTTTTTTTCCTACCATGAGCTACGTAAATAAGTAACATTTTCGTAAAATATAGAAATTCGAAGAAGGAAGCTCGGCTGGATCGGCCATACATTGCGAAAACCACCGAACGACATCACATATATGTCCTTGCAATACAACCTGCAAGGCAATAGACGAAGAGGCCGCCCGAAAATTACCTGGAGACGATCTGTCCTGAACGAGATCAACACCAGCGTGGAACGTAGCAGCAGGCGATATACTAACATCATCGAGCTCAGGGAAACCGCTCTACGAAGAAGACAATGGAGACTACTTGTGGATAGCCTATGCCCAACATAGAGGCAGTTTGGAATCTTTCGACGCCAAACAAGGCTTAATAATAATAATGTATAACATGTATTCAGGCCTGACGAGAGGGTGGTGGGAAAGGAGGGATTCCCCCCGGGGCCGGAGTTTTCTCAGAGACCCGGTGTAATTACTGTCGCACTGTCTTGATGCAAGCTGAAGGTGTAATAGAGGGGCTGGTACATTTTTCCCCCGGGCCCGGATTTTCTCTCTACGGCCCTGCATGTATTACGTATTTTTCTATCATAGGTATAATCAGAGAAAAAGATAAATGTTAAAAATGATATAAGAATAACATCGCGAAGATATCTAGATAGACGATCTTACCATAAAAACACTCTGGCAATTAACCGACTAGATAACATTATATGGACGTTAAAGGTCTGAAAAGATTTCATATCCTGGACCTTTCAGATCGATTGACTTTTAGCAAATAGTATGGTTGTAAAAATCTCAAAATCGGTTAAACGTAGAACTTTTGGAAAGCAAAGAGCATATAAAAGTCGGTATGTTCTGACTGTATACGGCGTAGTTGTTTGTTTTTGTTTCTTTTTATGTAGTATGGAGTTTGGTTCCTAAGCTGTTTATTATTGTGTAATATATATTGATACCTCATTCATCGGCCTTTTTGTCAAGTCATTTTGTCACAGGTTTCGCCGGCCCGCGGCACACTTCTCTGCGTGGGGGTGTTACACTTATTTATAGAATGCTCTTATGAAACACATGCTACATTGTCATATGTATATTCTTAAGATAAATATTTGCCAATTCTTTAAAAAAAAAAAATTCTTGTAGAAATGACAAAGAAACCTTGTCCAACCTAATGAGCAGCCGCAGCTAATTGGATCAAACACATTCGAGTTTTTTGTGCTACTGTACAACGCAATTTATATCGTACCTAATTTAAAATAGATTTTGAAGTTAACAGATTATAATTAAGGCAGATACAAAGGTAGTTGATACCAACAAATAAACAACTTTTATTTCTCATATAACCCTAAAGGAGCACAATTAAATTTTTGTTATTGTATATTATGATTGATATTGATGGACGAGATCTCGGAGATAATTTCTAGTGCTGTCAAGCAAACTTTAGTCCAAAATGCCTGGATAGTCTGAACACCTTTGTGTAGTTCGTTGACTGAATCTAATAATTTCAAGGCGTTTAAAAACTTTAGAGCGTTCTAATTTGGGAACTACTTGAGAACATTTTTTGTATGTATTTTCTCAAGATGTGCAACTCTTTCAAACACATAATATCCGAAAAAATGGGCAAAGAGGTGGCTAATATGAAGAAAAACTGCTTTTTAGTAACATTGGCGCCCTCTACCGCTCAAAATATTAACTTTTGTGTATAACTTCCACTAAAAAAAAAAAAGAATTCTATATTAACATTTTTTGTCTTCTAAGTTTTCTGTACGACTGATAGAATTTGAGATAAATGGGCTTAAACATTTATCGAAATAACGAAAAACGAGCTCACCATTTTGGTTTTAGACTTTTTGGATTGTACTTAAATCATTTAGCTAGATAAATGCCAGTGTCCAATTTTTTCCAGGTCAAACGCATTTTTTGACGGATTAGTCTTTTTGATAAAATTTGGTGCAGTGATGGGAAACTCTAAAAGACTTCCGAATGCCAAATTCGGTTTTGATATCCTTATAAACAACCGTGCTATGCTCTTAAAACTTTTTTTTTATCGATCGGTCCTACGGAAGCTGTATGATATAGTTAATCGATTTTGATAAAATTTGGTTCAGTGCTGGGGAACTCTAAAAAACTTCCAAGTACCAAATTAAGTTACGATATCTTCGTAAACTAACGAAACAGAACGAAGTTTGCAAGTTTTTGATTTTGATAAAATTTGGAACAGTGCTGATGGGAATCTCTACAAAACTTCCGAATGCCAAATTTGGTTACGATATCTTCATAAACAAACGAATTTTAAACTTGTCTCCTATGGAATAATAAGGTATCTAATCTAGGCGTTCATACGGACGGACAGACAGACAGACAGACGGAAACTTCTTCTTTTTTCCGCATAAAAATAACAATATATACTTTGATTATAACCTTGATAAATACTCTTGTTTAGCCAAGAGACATCAACTTTCTTTGAAGCTGAACAAAAATATTTTAATATAGGGTGGGCCAACTGTGGGTTTGTTTGGTAATTGCATTTTATTTGCATATTTTCCAACAAAATTGAGCAAATGTGTATACCAAATGCAAGTATGTATGAGTGTTTAACTATCAAAACAACAGATGTCCCACCCTATAAAAAATTAACATTTTTCTAGTCCATAAATTAAAAAGCTTGTGGCCCGTCTAATGGTTCCTTTACCAATGTTGCATTGGAAAATTCGCTGCCTGAACTGTATAGAAGGCTTCTTTTTGAGTCATTCCAACCATAATACACCCTGCACTTTCCTTTATTTCTAAGAATTTTAGAATGCTGCCCGACTCTAATATACCCTGTACCATCGCAGTTTATAGAGGATCTTCTAGGCGAAGCTGTTCTTTGGTAATTTTTGCAAATAACTTTCGAAGTTTCCATCGGATTTCACAAAGCTTGCATCCACGTATGGGTAATGATTCATTACTAATGAAAGTAGGAGGTTATGTAGCGAGTTTTGACTTGCTATACAGAAAGTTTTAGAGCAAATGGCTAACAATTTTTGCGGGGGACTGTGAGGTGGTATTCCCACAAATTAAGAAGAACTTACATGAGTTTCAGTGACTCCAGTTTCTTCGCAAAAAGTTTTACCCATATTTTGTTTTAAGTGCAGTTTATAGGGAAGGGGATGTAAAAAAATCACATTTTTACCTATACTTATCTTTTGATTTTTATGCGATTTCCAGAATTTTGGCGGCCTACTAATCTTTGAAAAAAAATGCATAACTTTGTAAAATTTACTATTACAGTGTGGGTGTAAAATACGAAATTCTCTTATGAAGAAAAGGGGCAAGATATCGACATGTATCAAAGATGGTGTACGTTAAAGTCGGGCGCGGACGACTTTGGGATACCCTGTACCACCACATTACAATAAAATCCGGCATATTACTTCAGAACTCTAAAAGATATTAATTTGCCAAATTTGGTTACGATATCTTTACTTGTAAATATAAACAACCGAGTTATGCCCTAAAACCTTTTTTTCATCGATCGGTGCTATGGGAGCTATATGGTATTGTCAACCGATTTTGAAAAAATTTGATACAATGTTGGGAAACTTTAAAAAAATTGCGTATGCCAAATGTGGTTACGAAATCTTCATAAAACAACGAAATATCGATCTAAGACTTTTCGTTTTTTTCGAAGTTCTCTGAATAATTTAGTTAACTTTGGGGTTCTCCGACGTCTCCTTCTGTATGTTACATACCATAAGGTACAGAGAATAAGAAACTTGATCTTCGACAGATAACACACATATTCTTGTAAATTTTGGGATCTCTACATTTTATAATATCTAAGATCCTTTTGTTCATATGGACCGACGGACGGACGGACATGGCTATATCGACTCAGCTGTTCATCCTGACCAGGAATATATATGCACTTTATAGGGTCTGCCATGCCTACTTCCTTACTACTTTATAGCTGCGGTACAAAGTATAAAAATAGTCTCACCCCTCTATGCATAAAAAAATTGAAAAGATTGCAAAAGAGGCCGTAGTCTTCTGTCTGTAACCTTGTACGGTCTCAAAAGGTTCGGAGCGGTTCTTCGCATTTCTTTTCACAACATATTTTTCATTACATAAAATATTCAAATAAGCTCATAAGCGAAATTAAGTTAAAATTAATATCCCAAAAAAGGGAATTTTTTTTTTATGTGAAGTTTTGACGTTTGCTGCGGAATTTTTTCATGCTGCGTATAGGCCTTTAAGGGCCATACGCAGCACGAAATATTTCGCGCGGAATCGCAGAATGAAGTTTTGTCATTCCGTGCGAAATATTTCGTGCTGCGTAGACCCCTTAAGGCAAAAATTTCGCACGAAATGTCAAAGCTTCATACAAAAAAAAAAAAAAATCCCTTTTTTGGGATTTTTTTTTTATAAGAAGTTTTGACGTTTCGTGCGAAATTTTTGCGTGCTGCGTATGGGCCTTAAAACACAAAAAGCTATGATTTACATTATTTAGAAACATGAATGTCATACTATAATGTATAACTTAAATAAATTAATATTACTTGAAATTATGAATTTATTTATTCTATTAGCAAATGTGAAATTCATTTTCACCAAAATTGTAGTGAAAGTGAGAACCGCAACAGCCCAGATAGACTTATTTTTCAATACTGACCTACAAGTACAGGGTCGTAGCCAGCTTTTTACAAAGGGGTACAAAGGCCCGCCCCTCTGCCTCCCCCTCTTCCTAGCCGAACTTGTAAAAAATGTGATATTAAAGAGTACTTACTTGTAAGCTAATTAAGTCCTAGACAAGTGCATAAAATGAGATAATAAAGATAAGTAAACAGAAGATAGAGGCAGACAAAATTGGTCTATACTTAGGAAAACTATAAATTTCGCACGCTTACGATTATTAGCCCTGGAAATTAGAACATGCTCAACACTATACAAGTTTGTTTACCAAATCTTCATTGTACCAAAATGACGAATTTTTTTTACAAGTAATTAGAGACTTTAATGGCTTTCAAATATGCCAAAAAGCCAGCACGAAGTACTTAAGCCCTCTATAGAGGAGCTGTCAAGAAAGAAATACGAATTAATATGCAATGAGCGTGCAGAATTTCGACTGGTAGGCCCCATCATTTTGTTCAAGGTCAATTTTATTATTATTGTTATGAGAGGCGAGAGACAGACTGGTTTACGTTTAATAAGATTACGATACCATGTCATTAGAATGCTATGTGAAGACGACGCAGAAAGAAAATTGATTTTTTCATTGACCAAAAACTCGCAACTATTGGAAGTAGTATTCTTGAGCAAAACAAAGCAAGAAAAAAGTGCCAAAAATCTGCATAACTAATTTTTAGAAACACTCTCTCACACACAAATAAGTAACATACATAAGGCATGAGTACGTACAATTGTTGGCTGGAATCCGGGAAGCCGAGTGAGTATAAATAGACGCCACGTTCTAGAGAAAAGTATCAAAACCAAAAGTGCAAGTGTTTCAATAACAACTCGAAATCAAACAAATCTCTACAAAATGTTCAAGCTGGTAAGTAGTAATGGATAGGGAGAGTGTTATTTTTTCAAGGCTTAAGTGAGCGTCACTCTAATGGTTCCAGCTCGTCGTATTCTTCACTGCCTTGTTTGCCGTCGCTTTGGCCGTACCAGCTCCAGCTCCTGTGCCCATACCCGTTGCCAGAGCTGCACCCATACCCATTGCTGATCCCAATCCCGGACCACAGTACTACAATCCCTATGGCTACTCTCCTTACTCGTCTGGCTATTATGCATCGCCATATACCTACTATGGCTAAGTGCACAAATATGCGGATTACCACCGACCCTGTTGATGATGACGACAATTGTCGCTGGCAAACGTTATAATGAATATGGAAAATGCACGCTGGCAATTCGATTTTAGGTTTTAGCTATAAATGATTGTGAAAATAGCAAAAAAAAAAAATGTTTTTTTTAAATAAAAGTGTTAAAATGCATTATAAATGTTGTTAATGGAACCATGTGCGTGCTGGTGATAAGAAAATCGAAATTAATTGTGGCTTTATTTAAGTACAGTAGTAACGCAGCTAAAAAGGATCATGAAGGCTTGCTAATCTGTTGCCGGTGGATACTTTTTTAAAGTATGTGGCAGCAGGAGAAATGGAAGAGGACTAAAGTAGGCGGTATTCGCGTTATAAGTCTTTCAAAAGAATTTCGAAGGAGATGCTCTTCAAATCAGACATCAGATCTATACTAGAGAGCTGCGCAAGCACTGCACAAATGTCTTGTAAGCCATCAGCAGTCATTTCAAGTACTGCATGTCTTTGGCTTGAACAATACAACAAAACAAATACTTCAGTGTCAAAAGTGCTTGGTTAACAACAAGCAATAGAACATCAAATCGAACATCAAAACAAAAGTGAAACAGAACAAACCTGAAGTAAAACAAAATGGAAGAAGAACCAAACTGAACTAGAGCCAAACTGAAGTAGAACATTCAAGCATAGTAGAACATTTCAAGCATAGTAGAACATTTGAAGCATAGTAGAACGTTTTTGTTGTTGCACTTGTGACTTCAAATGATTTTGGTGGTGGTTTTTTTGACTACCACAAACAAAAAATCTGCTTGTGTCTGTGTGTGGCTTAACATTATGTCTGCTGCGCAAAAAATCAAAACATTCTAGTGTACTCGGTATGCTTGCCGAAAATTTACTTCACTCAATAAATTTGTTTGATGTTCTAACGTTTCGAAATTAACAAGCACTGAAGCAAAGGCAGTTTAAGCACTGAAGATTTTGTTTTGAAGCAAACAGAACATCAAAACATTTTGTTCTGCTGTCAGCTCTGCACTGGTATACAGTGCTTGGAAGTACTGTGCAGTAGTGAAGTGAGACGTTTAGAACATTTTGTGCAGCTCTCTATTCTATACCGCCCCGCCATAAAGTTGATTTTTCTTTGGAACCGTCCCAATCATTACGATTCTTTTGCTTTTATAGTTTCTAAGATCTAGGTGCCAACGAGGCCTAATCGCTACCTGAGTTTATAATGTTTTATATGTGTGGACAACTCAATTATATCCTGCGCCAAATGAGTTTTTCTTCCGCAGCTCAAACTCAACAAAAATGTGAACAATAAAGATATCTTTGGCTCAAAAATATTTTCACATTAAAAAAGTCTCTAAGTAAATAATGCTTAATTAATTTTTATATTTATTTATATTTCATTTTCGGAAGCTAAGTTAATCAATTGAAATTATCAAATGGCTCGCGCGGTGAGACGCAGTTCGTTGCCTATGCATAAAAAAAACTATTTTATCTTTATTTATTAACTTTTAAGCGAAAATGGTTTAAAAGAGAGAAACAATTAATTTATGTTTACAACTTTTACCAAGAGCGAATGATGGCAGCAAAGTATTCTGCATTTTTAGTCTGCAAGATTTTCACCGGTTCCATGGTGTAATGGTTAGCACTCAGGACTCTGAATCCTGCGATCCGAGTTCAAATCTCGGTGGAACCTTGTTCTTCATTTTTTTTTTTTTTTTAAATACAAAATTTATTTTTTTTTTGTTGGAATTAATTTATTTTGGCAAACAGCCTTCTTAAAACTAAGCCTATAATCCAATAGGTTAAATACAAAATTAATCGCTAAACACTATCTACTAGTGTAATGTATGGGTAGTTTTTGATAATAATTCCTAAGAAGATTACTTTACAAAATTTACAATCAAAAAAGAAAGAAGTATTTCCAAATATTGTGAGTACTATTTCATTGATTTCTTTAAATTTCAATGTTACTGAACTTTTCTGTGTCTCAGATACGAAGGCTGCAGTCTTTTCAGTCTTCGCCTTGGCCTATGACCAGCGAAAGCACAGTCCAACATAAAGCAGAAACAATTTTTTTATTAAAACAAGTTTTTTGGACTTTCGTTAAAAAATTTTCAGAATACCCAGTAAATAAATAAATTGAACACCGTCTGACATCATTGTCTGCTGCTTCACGTTTAAAAACTTGCTGCCGCAAGCTTTATACGAGTCTAGTCTAAACATATTACAACGGTTCCATGGTGTAATGGTTAGCACTCAGGACTCTGAATCCTGCGATCCGAGTTCAAATCTCGGTGGAACCTGAAGAACAATAGTTATTTTAGCTTTTTGTTTTTTTTTTTCTACTTTTGAATTTAATTATTAATAAATTTTAATATTTATATTTTTACTTACTATTAAAACGTGTTTTATTGGCCGCAAATATTAAGCCATTGCGCTAGACCACCAAAATAGCAAAAAATTCTTGCTGATTTGTTTTTTAATTAAATTTATATTGTAAATAATTTAGAATATTTTGTTTTAATTTAATTAAAATAAAAACAAACTTTTTAGCTTTTATATAAAGTTTGTTACAAAATTATATTTTGTGACAATTAATTTGCAACAAACGCAACTTGTTGCAAGTTACTGAACAAAAATATTTTTGTTAAAACAAAAAAAAAAAAAAATTGTATAAAACAACAGCATTATATGTATACATATATGTGACCAAACAAAATTAAAAATAAAGTGCATTGCTCAGCGCTAATACAGCAGCGTAGCTCTTATTAGCGCCAAGCCGAATGCATATCCGAAGGTTCCATGGTGTAATGGTTAGCACTCAGGACTCTGAATCCTGCGATCCGAGTTCAAATCTCGGTGGAACCTTACGTCTCAAACTTGTTAAAATTTTATTGGCTTATTTTTTATAGCAAGCAATACGTACTTTTGAACGTAACTAATTAAAAAATTTAACTATTTATTTACTAGTAAAACTTTTGTTTTAGTGGCAGCAAATTTTAAATAAATTCGCTTGTGCGCCATCACAGCAAATTATTTTTGGTTTTTTATTTTTTCATACATTTTGTGATTTATTTGTTAAAAATTATTTAAAAATATTTTTACTTTTGCTGTTGTGTTTGTTAGCAGCTTTATTAGCTACACATTTATAAGTAACTAAAGAAATAGATTGCTGCCTGGCATAAAAATAAACTAAAATCTATTTTTAGACAAGCTTTTTATGCGGTGTGTGTACACACTAAAGCAAGCTGTTTTGGTTGCTGTACAGGCTAACCAGTTGTATTAAGCAGCGCTGCCAGCATGCTGCAAAGTCTAGGTTTAGCCAAGTTGGCAGCACCAAACATTTCAGCTGTTTATTTTCGTTGCATTTTATCGCAGTTGTGTGTGTTTTTTTGCAGCTATCACACAGTTTGCACTTTTTGCATTTAACAACTTTAAACACAATTATGCACAAGTATTTGTTGCAACAAGCTCCTCAGTACAAAGTGTTGCAAGTTCATAAATAATCAATTGCAAAATGTTTGCTTTAAACATGTGAGCTGCGCTGCTTGTTGTTATCGTTGTTATTGTTGATATTGTTGTTGTGCTTGTTGTTGCTGCTGCTGACGTCAAAGTGCGCGCATTAAATATTTAAAGCCATTTGATTTAAACGTGTTGCCCCTAAAAAAAAGTAATAATAACAAATAAAAATAAAACGCTGCTTTGTTAGCTGCCTCTTGGCCCTTATATATACATAGGCTGCTGTTGTGCATAAATATGAGCTGAATTTAATGCGCTTTTATGTCATAAATGTTGTTGTTGTGTGCCGTGTTTTGCTTTTGCGATTATGTTGAAGCGTTCGTTTAAAGTGTTAATTGCGATTGTGTTGAGTTTAATGTTTACCGTGTCATTGGTAAAATTGGTTTTATTGATTTGGTCCTCATATCCTGGCTGGTGGCACTATTACACCCACAACGAAGCCGAGCTGCCCTTGCCCACAGTTGATGCCTGGCTGGATTCGGAAAATCTAACAGCCTACAAGCAGCTATTTCGCGATAAGGGTAAGTGTCATTAACTTAATTATATATGTACTTAGATTAGTTTATAACTAAAGCTGCCTCAAGGGTTTAAAGTTCTCTGGTTTAAATAACAAGTGCAGGCTGCATGTAACAAGTAAATGTCAGCCGTGTCCAAAGACAATTTGCATTTTTTGTTTATATTTCGTTTTGTGCTCTCTTTGATTTGCCAGCTCGCTCTAGCGCACGTAAGCTCGTTATCTTTACGCTCTGTTGACATTTTTACAGTTGCAAAGCTTTGACTTTTTACAAGCAAAACTCTTTTAGCTACATATTACAAGCTTTAAAGCTTAGCTAAAAAAAAAAAAAAATTGTAATTCTTTAGGTTCCACCGAGATTTGAACTCGGATCGCAGGATTCAGAGTCCTGAGTGCTAACCATTACACCATGGAACCGCTTGTTGTGCGCCTTGCCAAATTGTGTGTGCTAGAGATCAGCAAAAAAAGAAGAGACCAAAATGTTTATAAATATTTATGTTTATTATGGCTGTATCAAAGGGGAGCTATAGGGGGTACGCACAACTCTAGCGATTTATCTGACATGTTAACAAGTTCAACAAGTTGAGTCACAGCTCATACTAAAATTCATTTTGGCCCCTCCCTTGAAACTCTTTTTATGGTCCCGCCTCTGTTGATCATTATTTTGTTGCTATTTTTGTTGACCAAAGCAGTTTATTATTAACAATTAATACAACGTGCTCGGCGAGACAAAGAAATTGACAAAAAAATTGGCTATTATGGAATGCCAAAAGAATTTATATAAAGGGTCATCAATCTTGAGGTTTTTTTTTCAATAAGGTTTTTTTAATAAATCACGCGTGAGTGCTGTCAAGTTACCATGTGTTTTCAATTTGGTGAACAATTTATTTCACGCTCCGGACCGATGAATTGGCCACCAAGATCGTGTGATATCACACCGTTAGACTTTTTCCTTTGGGGCTACGTGAAGTCGAAAGTGTTTGTGGAATCCAGCTACGATTGAAGCATCAGAGGCCAACATTACCCGAGTTATTCGCGAGATACCGCCGATTATGCTCGAACGTGTCAAAATTGGAACCTCCGCTTGGACGAGCTACGGCGCAGTTGCGGCCAACAAGAACGGTTCTTTCTATTAAAAATAAAGATTTTCCGATTCATTTGAAATTTTTTTTTTTTTTATTAAAAAAAAAATCTTAAGATTGATGACCCTTTACTTAAATATTAATGCATAATAAAAGATGCCTGCCCAAGATGCTGTTTAATCTGATGAAAAGCGTATAAATGTGGAAAAGAATATTTTTTAATTATTTGGGGCCGATGACCAATAATGGGAAGCACTGCACAGACTTTTCCAAAAGAAAGGTAATATATATACTATGCGCCTATTTTTCTGTTGTATGTTTGTAGGCGTACTCAAGACACTTGTTTTGGGAAAAATTCACGTTTGTTTTAAGTAGGAATTTATTTAGGATTTTAATAATGTGTAGCACTTGTAGTTTCGAATAGACAATTTTTAAAGTAAGACAACGTGGCTAGGTATCCAACATGCAATGACAAGTTTCACCTTCTACAGATCATTTACATATTTTCGAAGATTTTGATTCTTTGGAACTTTTAAATATATTACACAAATCTATAATACCCTTGAGTATAGTATATAAAATGACAAGAAAGGCGCGCGAAAGAAAGCAGTTGAACAATAGTTTTTAAAGAAACTTTCAATGAGTCCTACGACAAAACGTTTTTTGGACATGCGACTAGTATAGGTATACCGAAAATATCTTTGTGATGGTCTTTTTATACCCTGTACCTATAGGTACAAAGGGTATACTAGGTTTGTGCAATGTATGTAACGGACAGAAGAAGGCGTGGCAGACCCCAAGTCCTTTATACCAAAATGCTTATCATAACCTCGGGTAGCGATTGAGCCATGTCCGTCCGTCCGTCCGTCCGTCCGTCCGTCCGTCCGTATGAACGCCTATATCTCAGAGACTATAAGAGCTAGAGACACGAAACTTTACCAGCTGGTGCGCATATTTCCTAAGCAGATGAAGTTTGTTGAATCATGTCAATATCTTCCCCCGTTCCCCCGCAGTAGAGTTTCGCGGTTTTTAGCCACACCGTTTAATATTTTCATTTGAAATTTAACAGAGCGATGCGTTGTGGATACATGCATCTATGTGTAAAAAATGAACAAAATCGGACAAATACAACAGAAGTTATAGTCAAAAATGTGCAAATTTCACCTCCCCTTGCCAATAAACTGCGTCAATATTTGACTCTACGCAATTATGGCTACAAGTGACCTAGAATCACAATTTTTAGTAAGCTCATTCATGTGGCTCTAATGAACAAATCCACATCCAAATTTTATCGATGCGGTCCCCCACCCCCCGCAATCGATTTACCGTGTTTTCTCCCACACCCCTTAACATATCAACTTGAAACTTACCCAATATAATTAAAATAGCTTCTTTGACGTAACTTTCGATTTTCATCAAAATCGGTACAAATTTAAGGAACTTATAGGTATAAATATCGTTTTGCCCCAAAAAAAAAATAAATTCCAATTGGAAAGTTCTTAGATGGAATATGCAGGAAACATTTTTTTGACACAAAAGGTACAGGGTATTCCACTGTCGGGCACCGCCTCGACTGTACCACATTTTTTTGTACCTCTATTATGAAAAATGACATGATTGAAAATGCATTTTAGAAGGGATGCAGAGAGAGATGAAAATATTTGTTGAAGAGCGAGAAAGAAAGCAGTTGAAAAAACTATTTTTAAGAAATTTTCAATAAAAGTCCACACGCAGCACGCAAAAATTTCGCACGAAATGTCAAAACTTCATACAAAAAAAATGGAATTATTTATTATTATTTATTTCCCAAAAAAGGGATTTTTTTTTTTTTTTTTGTATTTTAAGGCCTAAGATTATTTGTTCTTTGGACATGGAGATGTACCAGAAATAGCTTTTTGAAGGTCTTTTTTAATATTTTGTAGTTTACAATATTTACAGAGTTTAGCTTTAGTTTTATAATGCTTTTTATCCGACCACAATATTATAACTAAGAAGAAAAGGTTTTATAACCTGAACCCTTAAATTTGTATATTAGAAATCACATTAACTATAAATATCATAAATTAAAACCGTTAAATAAATTGAAAAAAAAAATGATAGCATAACATTTCGCATGTCAAAAACAAATAAAATACTGGCGTGGCAGACCCCAAGTCCTTTATACCAAAATGCTTACCATAACCTCGTTTAGCGATTGAGCCATGTCCATCCGTCCATTCGTCTGTCTGTCCTTCCGTCAGTCCGTCTGTATGAAGAGCTAGAGATTCGAAACTTTACCAGATTGTGCGCATATTTCCTCAGAAGATGAAGTTTGTTGAATACCCTAATAAACCAACCCACATTTAAATTTTATCGAAGCGACCCTCCACCCGATTCAAAACGGTTTAGCTTATTTTCTCCCACATCCCTCGACATATGCACTTGAAACTCATCCCATATACTTTAAATAACTTCTTTCTTTTCTTCAAAATCGGTAAAAACTTACGGAATGTATAGGTACAAAATAAATTCCAATTGGAAAGTTCTAAAGGGGTCTACGCAGAATGCAAACAAATTTCGCACGGAATGACAAAACCATATAAAAAAAAATCCCATTTGGGATATCCCATTAGGGTTTTTTTTGCATTCTGCGTATAGGCCTTTAAGAGGACTATGCAAGAGTAGATTTCTTTTGAGAAAAAGAGTACGGGGTATGACACTCCCTCCAATTTGGACTCTTACTTAAAACAATCAAGCTTTTATTTAAAATATAACGATTTTAGCCTCTGACACTTTTCTGAACCTCTCTTGCTTAAAAATTTTCTTACATCTTATAAAAACCTCCATTCATGCTCAAAATCTGTGTTGCAAAATTTCGCTGTGCCAACAAAACATGGGCAAACTAAAGCGTCAGCCCCTTGACATTTCCTAGTTATTAAAAGTGGCTGCTTATCTTTGATGTCATGTCAAACTATGAGTTACACAAAGGAAAACTATAAGAAGCTTTCGTGTTCAGCATTTTCCTAACAAATAATTAAGCCAAGAAAAAAGAAAAGCTAATTAAGCATTAAGCACAAAGTGATTATAATGAAATTTTAATAAGCGCGCGCAAAAAAACCTGCTGGAATATGAAGTCCTTACAAGCACAACAACAACAACAACAACAACTGTAGCTGCGAAAGCTTTTACTCCGAATTTCGAAACATTTCGTACGCTACATTCGGTTCATTCACAAAATGCGCCAGGACGAACGACGAGCATTTCTGTGTCACAACAAAAAGCAGAACTTCGGCTTTGGCTGCCGTTTTTCGGTATAAAATCAATCGTAAATGTCCTTAAATGCTCAGTTTTGGTTTTGACTTTGGAGCGCGCTGTTGCAAACTCGAGCAAGAACGCGTCTCAGCTATTTAGGTAGACCTCAAAAGCCACAAATAAAAAATATACAAAAAAAAAAAAATTTAAAAAATAAATAAAAAGCAAATAATGCCAATAAAATAAAAACGGACAAACGGAAGCTAAGCGGAAGTGCTTTGTGCTCTCAGACGTTTATTGTGTGCAGTTTTCCAAGACTTTTATTTTGGTTTTTTATTATTTATTTATTTTACGCTGGTTTGTTATGCGATGTTTCGGTGTTTTATTTGTCAAATTTATATCGTGACAATGACTGAAACAGATACTACAACAATGCAACCCTAACCTATATAGAGCACTACATATAGCCTATCTGTGGCTCTGTGTCTGTGTCTGTGTGTGTGTGTGTTTGTCACCGTGTAGCTGTGTATGTCTGTGTACAGCACGTGTCATAAAGGACCGCCTATGAGGAGCAGCCCTAACTTGCCGTGCAAGCTGCTCCTTCATGTTAAAACCTAATGACGCATAGCTAATGATCGCTCATAATTTGCATGTGTGCAAAAAAAAAAAAAGGACATAAAATAAAAAACGCAAATTTCGCGCCGTGTAATTTTCCACTTTTGTCATATTAACTTTTTATTGTAAATATATATATTCGAGATGTGCCCAATAAGTTGTGGTTATTTGGTAATATTTCGTGTGATTTGTGGTATTTTTTCCTCAGGAAAGTTGTTTCTATTAATCTTAGTTTGTAGAGTGTTAAGTGTTTTGTAGGGGTTACATGGTTTTTTGCACGATCGGCGATAATTAACAGTGAGCACATACATTTTTCGAACACCTTTAACTTTACTGCGTTGTAAGTTAGCGCACAGTTGTCATAACACAAAAAAAATTTGTAATGGTCGTTTATTGCACATTTTTGCACTAAACTACTAATGGTGAAATTTTTTCGCGTTCTAACTACGTCATCTATTAAATTCCTATCATCTCGAGTAATTATAACCTTTGGGCCTTCAGTTTGTTGGAAGGTTTTACATAGCTCCTGTTCGGAACAGCTGAATGGAAGTAATTTTTCGGCTTTAAACCACAGCTGCTCTTTAATTTAACTTGTCTCATGTAGTTAACATTTTTGGCTTACAATTTTCTTAATGGTTCTAAATAATTCCAGCTTGGGAATGGTGAAATCATTGTTGATATTTACCTTTTAAAAGTACAATAACTTCAAAGAAGAAGAATATTAAGCCTAAAGCGACCAAAAAGCATAAGCATGAGAAGTCGTTGGAAAACTGCTATTAAAGTCAAAGTAGGCTTTACCAAACATCTTAAAAAAATATCCAAGGAATCATCAAATTATCAGGAACGTCTAGAGAAAAGTACCGTGGTGACTATCCTAAGCTTTTACCCGAAGAATTTAATGCTTTCTTCAAATATACGGGCCCTTATGAAAACTCCGATGTCCAAATTTGATTATTTTTACCTCACGAAACGTAGCTACCAAAATTTTCACTTTAAAGGTTCATATGCAGCATGCATGGATATCTCATTTGGTATTTTTTTTTTATATGAAGTTTTGTCATTCCGTTCAAAATTTTTCGAACTGCGTATGGGCCTTAAGGTTAGTGTACGCAGCAAGATATAAACGCCAGAAAGAAAACAAAGCTTCATATAAAAAAAACACTATCAAAATTCTTAGCGCCAAGAATTTTACTCTTTGGTACGCAGTTGCAGTGCTGCCCATTTTTTTGTTTAAATCGACAAGTAGATGGCGCTAGCAAAAGCCTCAGCTGTTCTGTTTTAGCGCTAAAAACATCACATCAATGTGGTTCAACTTATTTTGATAGCAGAAGCAATATCGCGTAGGCAAAATAGATGCACGAATTTTACTAAAGAGCATAAAATTGTCGTTTAGGGACCTTGTGGGGCTCCAACAACCCAAACAATGTGTTGAAAGCATCCGCGGACATGTGAAAATTTTCCGAAAATGCTGCCGGATACTGTGCCATGGCTTAGAACTGAAAATTTTCCGCGAAGAGTGATTTATTTAATTGCAATATTAATTCACTCCAATATTCGTACGTCTCTTCAAAATCTTTCTGCGTATTAAATATGAGTTTACCCGCATTCTACGTTTTTTCTTTAGTTTTTCCTGCTCTTAGGGTTTTTTTTTTCTAACAAATTCGCAAATAAGTACGCAATAATGGTGTTGTTTGCGAAATAAATACTAAGTACTATTTTCATTTGGCGATTCATTTTTGCACTTTTTACCAATTTGAACAAACAGCTGATTTTTATATTTACTTTTTGGCACTATCTATTGTTAGTAGTGCATCTACATTTTAATTGCCCAGACATGGGCAGCACTCATTGATCACAAACTCTACGCATACAATTCTTTTTACGAGGCTGCGTACTAGCCTTCAAAAGAACTTTTTTCATTTATAAAAATCACTTTGGTGCAGCTGACAAAAATGAAGTTCCTATCGCTTGTGACAAAATTTTTTATAATGGTTCAAAGAAAAGCTTGGGAGAGCTGACAGCAAATATTTTGATTTAACCACTACTTCCTGGCATCCTTACCTTAATTTTCTAATCAGATAAAATGAACGACGACAGCTGGAACGCGGAGACACAGCTTATATCTCTGAAGCTCAGCAGCAGGGTCGCGTTTTAGGATCGTAAGCCGGAAGAGAAAATCACTTAGAAATTTTCTTATATTAGTAAGCTCGAAAAGACTTAAAATCCGTACGAAGACAAAAAATTCAAAGTAAATACAATTTTGTTTTGACAGCCCATTTCGTTACGTGACTATTTTTCTATCATTTCCCAAATGAACGTCTGTTTCGAGTTTTCTGATTATAAACTGAAAAAATGTTTTACAAATATGTTGTTGGACGTTCTACGAATATTGTAACTTGGAAAATGTGAAGCAAAGTAACGAAGTTTTATAGGGACCAAACTTATAGGCTGTAAATATACATAGCCGATTAGTGAACTGCTTTTTAAATTGAGATCTGATTTGACTGTACTATCGGTTAGACAATTTTTTTTTTAATCATTGTTCTGATATAAGTTAAAGGTTCACCGGTATTAAAACTGGAGCCGTGCTCCGGAAAACGAAAAACCCAAACCCAACAATTTTATTCGAATTCGTTTTTGCGTGCTCCAGAACATTAATTTTTTTGTCGATATTTCCCTTTTGATTTTCAATAAATTCTCCTGTTGTGTTGGCGCAAAATTATTTTTGTTTGAGAGTTCTGCACCTTTTTATTTCTATACGTTGTTTACATTTTATTTTCATTAAAATATTGCTTATACTTTATTATTCTTTATATTAAATAAAATTACACAAAAATATTACTTTAGCAACAATAATTATTGAAATTAAACACGACTAAGCAATTTTTGTCACAGGGGAAATTTTTTTTGTGTAAAGGCCCATACACAGTTCGAAAATTGTGGCAGGGAATGACACGTGCGAAATTTTTCGAACTGCGTATGGGCCTTAGCGCGGGAGCCCTGTCGTACTTATCGTCATGTGTTCGTGTATGATATGTGCACATATACGAACACAAAAAAAAAAATCGTTTTGGCTGTGCATGCTATTTTTTGGGTTGATTCAGAAAAAAAATTATTAAAAATAATTGTCAGTAAATATCTAACTTGAAGTTGGCATAAATATAATTTAAGAACATCAAAGAATATTTAAAAAATTATTTCAGCATAAAATGCGTAATTTTTTTAAACCTATTTTGCTGATTCGTTTTAATTCCTCTTGAAACAAAACATTCGGTTTCAAGCCACATGAAAAATTCGGTTTGGTGAAATTGGGAGCAACAAACATTCGGTTTCAAAACGAATCCGAATAAAATGTTCGGATTCGTTTTCCGAAGCACTGCCGATTGGCTTTTATATTATTTATTAATATTGAATGTTGCTAAAAAGAGGATTACATATTAATATTAAACGATATTAAAAAGAGAATATTGTATATTATATAACTTATTTTTAGAAAGTTACGGATACTTATTAGCAAAAACTTTATATTTATACTCAGTATGTCCGGTACCGAAATCCCCATTTACGCAGCATAATTCGAATATTTATAAAAACATCTGTAGACTCTCTGTACCCAAAAACTTGCCAAAAAAATACTTTAACTTAATCACTAGACTCATCCCCAGTTACGCCACATTTCAGTAGTACTACATAGTATTTGACCTCCTCCAATTCTGCGTTGTTGACCAACACTATATCGCAACCCACGCATATGACTCACACAATGCGACAAATTATAAAAATTCCAGCTACTTTTCAAACACACCTCGTATTTATTACTCTGTGTAAACAATTTTTTGGGTTTTTGTTGCTTTTACGCACTTACACGCTTCAATGCGCACATATTTTATGGGCTGCTCCACTCATGTGTTGTCATAATTTTGTATGTCACTGTGATATTTTTTTTTTTGTATAACATGTGTCCCTTCTGTTAACTTGGCCTGCTGGTGGTCAGCCCGCTCATAAAGAATTAATTGCCAATTAATTCGCTTGCCTTTCGCTTACTCATTTTGTTAACCCATTGACTCTTTCTCGCTTTTTGGCCAATTTGAAGGCAAGGCTTTTGTCCAGTTGAATTTTGCTTAAAATTGTCGCACTGACTGTCATTAACTTTTGACGGCTGCAAAAGGTTTCTATAGATTGTGGTTCTTGTGGTCAATTATGCATAAAACGGCATATGGGATTAATTTCACAGGATGATGCTCCAAATTGGTCAATCAACATTTTAGAGCACATGTTTTTTGACTGCCTAAAGAAGCCTTATATTGTTGAAGATTATATTTTATGCAGAAGGGTAGTAATAAAAGCTTTGTCATGTCTTTTTTTTTTGTGTAAATCGTCCAGATGTTCTTCAAGTTTTTTTCATTTTTTGTTTTATTTTTTATAGGAGATGTGTCAGTGTACGTACTTACTTCATATGCTTTAATGCTTATTATTTTCTTCTTGATAAACTGTTCGTATACATTTGAAATAAACTAATTTTAATAATCTTATGTACTGGGTTCGAAACCAAAATCATTTAAACAAACCCTTTGCTCATTTCAATATTGATTTGTCGTTTTAAACTTTTAGTTAATTTTTTTAGTTACATTGCTTTTTTAATTTCCTTATAACGAATTTTCTCCAGTGCGTATTCGTTACCGAAAATAATACTAAATTATCTCTTTTTTTCATTATTTTACTGATGTAGTTGCTATTTTTTTAGTGCTCCCTCTTGCGGACAATTTTGGAACTTCGCATATCTTAAATAAATGAGCAGGGGGCAGAACCCCATAGTGTCTAAAAATAAACCTAGAGAATCATTTTGAATAAAGTATTTCTTTTTTCTCTTCTTTATTTTAATCTTTCTTCTCTCGTTTAGCTTAGTCTTGCATCACAGATTTAAACACTCGAAATTTACTGAAGTCTTTCCCAATTTGTTGAACTAATGTTTTTCAAATGTTCACAAAAAATAGCGATTTGTGTCAGTTTTACTTCTTTTCGAAGACTTAGTAGTAAATCATGCATTGGCGAATTAAAAACTTGAGTTTTTTTTCCATTTTTGAGATTAGAAATTATTGATAATCTTATCTTTCAATGCATTTTACAAACCTCTTTTAGGTTCCATTCTTTATTGCGCTCTCTTGCTTAATGTGATCGTTTTTAACACTGTTTCATTAAATTTCGCTTGACCTAGATCGAAATCGCTTATATGTCGATTTAAAAATGTAATATTTATCATATTAAAAATTGTGCGCATAAGTTTCATCATTTTTTTTTCGTCATATTTAGTATTTAATACTAAACTTAAAACTAATTCATTATATATTTTCTATCAGTAGTTTGCTAAAAGCTTTTAAAAAGGTATAACTTTTTTTTTAAATTATTTTTAGGCATATATATGTATTAGACACTGTCTCTATAATCTTATAGCCAAAAATAGGTGGATTGAGTAAAAACGACAGATCGTTTTTTAATTTTAAAATTAAAAAAAAAGAGAATTAAAATCAAAAAACAAATTATTTAAAAATAAATAAAAGATATTCAGCCGTGCTCCGGAAAACGAAAAAACCAAACCGAACAATTTTACTCGGATTCGGTTTTGCGTGCTACGGAAAACGAATTTTTTCGTCAATATTTCCCTTTTTATTTTCGATAAATTCGTATATTTCCCTTTTTATCATGTGTCACGAAAAAATTCCTTTTGGCTGTGCAAAATAGCATTTTGAATTGAGTCAGAACAAAACTAATTAAAAATAATTGTCAATAAATATATTACTTGAAGTTGGCATAAATAAAATCTAAGAATATCGAAAAATATTTAAAAAATTATTTGATGCGTACTTTTTTAAACCTATTTGGCCAATTCGTTTTAATTCTTCTTGCAACAAAATATTCGGTTTCAAAACACATGAAAAATTCGGTTTAGTGAAATTGAGAGCACCAAACATTCGGTTTCAAAACGAATCCGAATAAAATGTTCGGTTTCGTTTTTCGGAGCACAGCCGATTGTAAAAAATTTTTAGTTATATTTTGTCAGCTTTTTATTGAAAAAAATTACTCAAATATATTTACTTGTTTTCGAGATATGTCTTGTCCAAAAAAAGTCTACTTCATCTTTCCTTAGCGCATGGCCAATCAGCATCCATTTTCGTCTTCTAATTTGAAAGTTGATTGGGAGCTCATTTGTACAAGGCCAGATGTCCGCGTTTAATATCCTTTTTGGCCAGAATATCCCGCATATAATACTCAGGCATTTGTTTAGGAATGACTAAAGTTTTTGAATCATTCTTTGTGAGAATTCATTCAGCTATCGATAGATAAATAATGGGAATTTCCCAAAATTTTTCACATATGTTCAAAGCATCAAAATCGAAGAGACGGATTAAAGAAGTGCTTCATTTCACTTATTTTCGCCAATATGTGCATATTACGCAATTTCCACGTAAACAACACTCGTAGTAAATCAATTCATAAAAAAAATCAAAAATAAATATTGCTCTTCAGGTTCCACCGAGATTTGAACTCGGATCGCAGGATTCAGAGTCCTGAGTGCTAACCATTACACCATGGAACCGTTGCTGGCGTTTGCCGTCATTTTAGGTGATTTTAGAAACCCACCAATTCATATCTCTCATTAATTCATAGCTACAGCTATAAATAAACCATATAGCAAATATACAAATATATACATTATACGTATATTTCGCATATATAAATATGTAAATTTATTTTATAAAAATGTTTTTAGCAAACGTTTGCATTTTTTGTGAATTCGCTTACATTGATTACAAATCGGATTCAATGGGAAATGGCTAAGCAAACAACGCAAACATTGTGCAAAAAATGTTGCCTATAAAATTGATTGGCCATCAAATTTGCGATAAGAGGTCAAATGTTTTCCTTTTTTTATTTCTAGTTCTGGTTGCAACAAACGGAAGCATTTAGTTTGTGCGACAAAAAGAGGAAATAATTGTTTGGTAAACATTCTGACCAGTGTCCGCTTAGGACTTTGGACTATGGCAAGACTCGTTAGGGATTTTTTGTTTGTTTTTTATTTGTTATTTTTTGTTGTTTGTTAGTTTTTTGGGTAGGAAATTAAAAGGAAATTGCACTAGTTCCTTTTAGGCAGAGCAGGGTAAAGCCGTGTTGAAGGGTTGACAAAAGTTTTAGGAGGTTGCTGCAATAGTTTTGCGTAACGTTGACAAAAGTTTAGCTAAGTTTTTATCAGTTTAGAAATATTCTTAGAATTGCTTAGATTAGGTTTAAATAAGGAACGTATGTTTTCTTTTTTAATATTTTGTAACAAATTGCTCAATTGATACTTTTTGAAGGTACTTCTTGTTAAAAAAAGCAATAAACTGAGTTTGAATGAAAATGCTACTTGTTGGAATAACATTTAAATCCATGGGTAACAAATTTTGCAAGCATAACTCTCTCAACTTTCTTCAATGATTGTATATTAAAAATAATTGTCATTGTAATATCTAACTTAAAGTTGGCATAAATATAAAACATTTTAAGAATATCAAAGAATATTTAAATAATTATTTCAGTATGAAATTCGTTCTTTTTTAAACCTATTTTGCTTAATAGATTTACTTCCTCTTAAAGGGGTCTACGCAGAATGCAAAAAAATGTCGCACGGAATGACAAAACCATACAAAAAAAAAATTCCATTTGGGATATCCCATTAGGGATTTTTTTTTTATATGGTTTTGTCATTCCGTGCGAATTTTTTTTGCATTCTGCGTATAGGCCTTAAAACAAAACATTCGGTTTCAAACTACATGAAAAATTCGGTTTGGTGAAATTGAGAGCACCAAACATTCGGTTTCAAAACGAATCCGAATAAAATGTTCGTTTTGTAGAACTTTTTTCTTAAGATGATATAATAAGAAGAGTTTAACATGCGATCCAGTTTTAGTTGCAAAAGTGTTACTGCAAGAAAAAAGAACATTCTAAACTAGGAATTTTCGGCAGCTTGAAGGCTGGGAATTGTAACTTGAAAAAGGATAATATGTAAGACATTTTTATTACTTCCATAAAATTGAATTGAATTAAAATGATACTATACTATTGCGACAAATGGAACAAATGAGCAGGCACAGTATTCTACACCCTGCAAAGTTTTCGATTTAAGGCCCATACGCAGTTCGAAAAATTTCGCAAGGAATGACAAAACTTCATATATAAAAAACCCATTTGGGCCTTCAACAAAAAATTGAATAGTTAAAAATAATTATTTTTGTTCATAGCCTTTATCGCCATCACGAAACTGTTTAACTTTTTTTTGACTAGCTTTATTGCTAAAAAAGTTTTACTTCAAAAAAAGTTGTGCCATATTTGCATAAAATATTTCACATGATAATTTTCCCGAAATATTTCACTTTTTGTTCAACTAAAAGAAAGAGCTATGAAGACAAATGCAACAAGAATAATGAAATTGAATGTTTTAATTGATAAGCGTATCTTGGGATGTCTTCCATGAAGAGGCATCAGCTTTTGTTATCCAAATGAAGAAAGAACTGCACGTCTTTGCGTATATTGACTATTAATAGAAAAAGAAAGCTCCATTCGATTTGGAGTTCTTTGAAATGCGTACAATTCTTCTGTTTTCATAGCTTAAATTGATTCTAGCAAATCTCTAAAATAGCTATGAACTCTCTTACAATACTAATTTTTTGTTTGTCTACTAGACAGACTCCAAAGACGCTTATACTATAAATACCTGCTTTTGTAAACTCAAGGAAGAATTCTCGAAGCGCTTACTAACGAAGAGATGAAGATAGCCTATTCACAAGACAGTCATGACTATTTGGTGGGCATAGAGTATTATTTAAAAAATTTGACTAACTGGAGAGCTTTACGGCGCTTAATAGGTCCCCAAGAATAGTATAACAGGCATAACATTATTATTAAGTAATCGGAAGATATTTTGGTGCGCGGGATAAAAACTCTGGATGCTCAATGTAACCCGTTTAAAACCATGCCAGAAAATCTGATTTCTTGCAGAAGAAAAAACAACTGCGGCTTTTAACTGTGCACAGTGAACGCGTTTTCCTCAATTTTTTAAAAAAAAATCCTTAAAAACTTTCTGGCAGATTAGAAAAATATCTACCATTTAAAGCTATAACTTATTTTATACGTTGTTATTATTTAAATTCGCAAAACACGTTCACGTTTTTTAGGACATTTCTTGTCACAATTTTTATTGCACAATTAGTACAGTCGAGTCTTTCTATAACGAACTTCTCTACAACAAACTTTTCTCTAATACGAATTTTTCCCAAGTATGCGTCTTTTTCTTTTAATATTCAGTGCATTTTGATCTACCTATAACACATTTTTTATATCGAAACTTTATACCCTGCACCTGAAAGCTACAAAGGGTAATTTAAGCTTGTGAAAGCCGAAAGCAGCACACCCCCCAAAGTATGATCAGAGCGACTAGAGAAGCAACCAACAGAAAGCCCACCCTATATTAATTGCTATTTATTCGTCTTCTTCAAAGAAAGTTTAAGTCTCTTGAGTAACCGAAAGTATTTATCAAGTTTATATTCAAAGACTTTAAGTGTCCGTCTGTCAGTCTGTCCGTGCGTCCTTCCGTGTGAGCACCTACTTTTCTAAAAGATGGTAAGAGCTAGAGCAACTACCGGATAAGAACCCTTATTATGTCACGAGAAACGTTCTGAATTTTTTGATGGAACAGAAATTACTTGTTATTGAAAACAAAAACTGGAAATAATGTAAGTTAATTTGGAGAAAATATCCTTGGAAACTGGCGAAAGTCACGAATGGATGACCTTTTAGCATTGTAGCTAAATTTTCGCCTTCTTAAAGTTTTCTCTTTAAAGGCCCATACGCAGTTCGAAAATTTTCATATAAAAAAAAAATCCCATTTGGGATATCCCAATGCCTTAATTCTACAAATTTTTAGTTAGCTTTCTGTGGAAATGCGCATATGCTTAAAAGACGAGTTCCAAAACACCCTTAGACAGGTTACAAAAATGTTGGCAAATTTTCTAAGGGACTAAAATTATGTAAAGGTTATGGCATAAGAAATTTCACTTGAACAACTTTTCTCTACAGTTCTAAATGTTCTAAAAAAAGGGTTTCCAAAAATTTGTATAAACAGAAAAGCGCTGCCTAACAAATTCCAAACGCAAGCAAATTAAGTTCCCAAAGCGAACCGCATGTTGTTTAGGCTAGAACAGTTGGCAAAACCAGTTAAAAGTGACACAAGTGGCAACAACAAACAACATGTAACAACAACGGCAAGGCAAAGCTAAAATAGCAAAACAACAAAAACAACATACATACATACATACATATATGTAAATTACAATGCGTCTTGCTAAGGTCTACCCAGGGCGCTCTAACCGAGTTGTGTATTGTGACTACTACAACTGAATGTTGTTGTTTGTTGTTGTTTCAAAGGCTGTTGTTGTTATTGCTGTTGCACTAGTCACACGCACGCATGCGACAGCAGCTGCAACTGTTTTTGTTATGTAGGCCAAACCAACTAAGCTCAGGGCAGTAGCAAAAGGCGACAGGCGACAAAAGCGGAAGCTGTGTTCTTGCCATCTCACTCTGTTATGACAATTGCAATGCGCGCCATTTTGTTGCGCCATTGTTTTGCTTGACAGTCACACATATATGCGCGCACAGGCACAGACGCACACTAATGCACACACACATACAGACCGCAAATTCAACGCTCTTTGTGGTTAGTTATGATTATTGCCAAGTCTTACAATAAAGAAAAAAAAAGTTCTAAAAAGAACATTTGTTTTTCTTAGTTCGGCCATTGTTGTTTTTGTTTTTAGTTGTCGCTGTCATTGTCGCAATTATAATAATGCAGCAGTTTCATGCTTGCCCACTCACTCCCGCAGCGACGCGTCGCTACCGACTCTCACTCTTCCCTTACCACAGCTCTTGAACCTCCTTATATATAAATTTATCATCTTGTTGTGCCTTTTGTTTCTGTCCTTGAAGTGAAAACAAAACGCCATTTTCAAAAACATTTTTGCGCATTTTAACGCAAAAATTATTTCACATTTGACTAAAGCAATTTGCACTCTTAACAAGAAAAGCAGCAAAAGAGCAAAAAAAAAAAAAAATTGAGATAAAGAGAGAGAAAGGCTAAGAGCTTGGCTAAGTCTTTGCGCTTTTATGCAGTACGCTTTCACTGCTGGCTAAAAACTAAAGAAAACACATTTTCATTCTTTATACTCTATTTGCGGTCCGTACGAAAAGAGAGAAATTTTGCCTTGAGCTGTCTTAGCTTACATAGAGCATGCATAATGAGAGTCGTCAGCAGTGGTGGCTTTTGGAGCTCCCTTTTTTTATATTGGAAAATATGATATAAAGCCCTTTAAAAAGTTTTGAGCGGAAAAGGTCCTCGCTGAGTTCCTTACAGCAATGTAATATTTTGTGTGTATTTCTTTCTATATTCCAACTTAAAATTTAGCAATTTAAGGGGTCTACGCAGCACGAAATCGCAAAAATATCCCAAATGGGATTTTTTTTTATATGAAGTTTTGTCATTCCGTGCGAAATATTGCAACAAATTATATTCGGGATTTTTTTATATGGTATATAATTCCCTTTTTTGGGACATTCCGTGCGAAATTTTTGCGTGCTGCGTATAGGCCTTAAAGGTCTACTATTTGGGAAATTTTTTTTTATATGAAGTTTTGACATTCCGTGCGTAATTTTTGCATGCTGCGTATAGGTCTTTAAATAACAAATATTATACATTTTGTGATAAAAATGAAAAAATCCGTAATTAGAAAATCAAAAAAATTATGTTCGACCTTTTGATTTCTTTCAAACTTTCAAAATAAACTTATAAATGTTCTTTCTTAAATATAGAAAATTTAGTGAATTCTCTAGTTCCTTTCCTTCTGTCTAAAGATATGTCATTTTATTTTGCGTGTCCAAAATATATTTCTTTGTTTTGAGAAATGTTTTAAAAAGCACTATTGTGTGCCATTACAGCGTGGGGGGAATTTCTCCATTTCAATTGGAATCCTCTTCATTTCGCCAATAGATCTTCCTCTTTTCCTCCCTAATTCTTTAATACACTCCACATACGTGATGCGAGGGCGCCCTACCGGCCTTCTTGCTTCTGGCTTTGTTTCCATGTAACGCTTAGGAAATCTAGACGGCGGCATGCGCTTAATGTCACCGAACCATTTTAATTAATTCCCTAACTAAATTTCTAAATTAGGTTAATAAAAATATGTTTCTTTATAATTTCAATGAAAAACCTTTTTTGTATCGTGCTAAATCGAATGAAATTGTGTAAACATTTTTTGTCTAGTCCGTGTTAATTCAAAATTATTAAAAAAAAAGGCCGTGTAAAAACAGTATTGGGGTATATATATATATAGGGTGGGTCATCTATTGGTATGGTTTTTAAACATTCATAAAATCGACGCGCCAGCGTTCGCAAGAATTACCTCTTGCTAGGACTTTGCGTCAAACTACACGCTTCAAAGATTTAAATGCCGCTACAATTGAAGCCCACGAACCATTATTCGTTCAATGGATGGGAGAACAGCCAGATGAGTTTTCGTCAAAAAAAAGTCATCGAAAATTACGATGTTTGCATACGGGCCTGTAAAGCCAGCCACGGCGGCCCTTTGGGCGATATTATTTTTCATACATAAATGAGTAGTTTCAAACTTGCATTGGGTATTTGCATTAGCCCAATTTTGTTGGAAAATATACGAATAAGATGCAATTAACAAACAAACCAACAGATGACCCACCCTATATTATATCTCCATACATTTTCTTGAACTAAGAATATGCATGCCAGCTGTCGCGTGCAGAGCATTACAACTTCTCTATAGCCGAATTTTCACTTTTCTTGCTTATTTTAGCAGATTTTGCAGTAAGAAAAACATGGCGCACTTAGGAAATTTGTAGTCGTAAAAGTTTCAGCAGCATGACCCGTAATTTTCGCTAGAGTGAAATAGAGAATGTCCACAGTACGGGCATAACTATGCATATATTACATAGATACATACTTTATATACCAAGTATATTTATGAATTTGTGTGCTTATTATGACAACTTATAACTACCGAATAAGCAAAGATACTCGTATCTTAGAGCCTGTTTGTTTGCCTACGTTGCTTGTTTTAGCCGTGTTTGTGTTTTGGCTCGTAAAAAAATGCCAAGCGAAATTTACTTTTACTTTTTTTCTTTTTTAATACATAAACACACTAACAAACTAACACAGCAAAATATTGGAAGCCAAACTAGCAGGAGGAGGCCACTTGGCGACCTAAACCAAATGAACAGCTCACTTTCATTACAAATTCCGACAGTAAACACACAAACAAATGAGACAAACACACACACCAAGTCTTACGCACACACACACACCAATACACACGCATACACACTCTCTCTCTCACACACACATACACTTGTGCAAACTTGTATGGAAACTGCAGACAAACTTTGTCAGCTCGCATTACAAACACCAACGAAACGGCAAATGACACTAACACAAAGACAAACAGACACCAACGGGAAATGGAGACTGACAAAATGGAGGCACACCAACACGCTCTCATGCTCTCATAGATTTCCAAACAAATATGGCGCCATCATCAATGACAACGCCAATAATAATGAAGACGATGATGACTGCGTTGATGATGATCAGAATCAAGTTGTTGGTAATGAGCATGATGATGATGTAGCCTGCCAACATTGTGGTCGGTCTGCTGCAAAATTATTGACTCACATCATTTACGTGAAGCACAAAATGAAGGCGCATAAACAGAGCTATATTTACTAACACACACACACATCTATATACATATGTACATTGACACACGTCTATATACATACTGGTACCTACATATACTGAGCTGTCATAATTTCAATAAATGTTACAGTCGAACCTGCCAAGTTGACCAACAACTAGACTTGGCTGGCATCCAAAATTTCGTGGAAATTTTTTTTTTTGCTAATTTTAGGGCGTGAGCGTGCATAAGTTTCGTTCCTGTTAAATTTGGGTAAATAAGTTGCAAAATATATAATTTCTAAGCAGAATTTATGCATATAATGTAGTTGACAAAAGCAATAAATACTATTAATATAGTATAGTTAAAGCTGGTCACACTAATGACATAGCAGTGGAAATGATTTTCCGTTTGAGAGTTTTTACTTAGGAATAAGGGCTGTCGAATATAAAGCGAACATACCAAAAGATTGACGTTAGGACTGGCAATTATATAGCCAGCAGCATTTATTTCGGTGTCTACTTTTAGTAAAAACTAGTGAGCTTTGCCTTTGTTCCGCTTTAACCTGCGGAGCCCCTAATACAAACATTTTTGTATTATATGTCTATATTTTGTGTACTAAGATTATAAAGGTTTGCTTTTTCGTAAAATCTTACTATATAGATAAATGATGGCGATGAGCACGACGACGAACAACTTTTTTACGTAATAGCATAAATTTGGCCACTCTAGTAAAGGGTCATCAATCTTGACGTTTTTTTTCAATAAGGTTTTTTTAATAAACCACGCGTGAGTACTGTTCAGTTGGCATGTGTTTTTTATTCAGTTTACATTGCCATTTCATCATGGAAAAATTTACACCCGAACAACTTTTACAAATCGTACAATTATATTACGAAAATACACGTTCTGTAAAGAATGTTTTTCGCGCGCTTAGACCATTTTATGGTCGCCATAATCGATCTACTGAGACCACTATTCGCCATACCATCAACAAATTTGAGACCCAATATTCATTAGTGGATGACACTCGACCGAATAGACTCGTCCAGCGCGTAGTTTATGGCCCGGTGGCATTATCGGTCATCATATTTCTTCAAAAATGACGCTGAAATTGAAGCCCAAGATCTGGAGGACATTTGGTTTCAAGAGCCCGTGAAAAAATGAACATATTGAGGAACCAATTCGGTGAACAATTAATTTCACGCTCCGGATCGGTGAATTGGCCACCAAGATCGTGTGATGTCACACCGTTAGACTTTTTTGCGGCCAACATTTGAATGGGATTATTTTTAAAAAGTGAATGGCAAGAACGGTTCTCTCTATTGATAATAAAGATTTTCCGATTCATTTGAAATTTTTGAGTTTTTAAAAAATTTTAAAAAAAACCTCAAGATTGACGACCCTTTATATGCTGCCAGATATTTTGTGAGAAATCTTACATTTTTATTATATGGGCATTCTAATATAATCCTACTCGAACAATGTTTTGACAGACAGATACGCGAGCATGGATAAATTGATTTCTGCTGTCGTCCTTAATATTTTTGTCTTAGCTTTTGTGAAGTCTTTATATTGATGAAAAAGTCTCATCAGCTCAAAAATAATTTTGAAGGATGATTATTATTACTTTGAGTATGCAAAGAATTAAAGAAGATAAGACGAAATCAAACGTAGAAACGGGTATAAAAACCATATCATATCATCACCATGCTTTCATTTTAATCTCATCAATCAATCATTGTATATATCGTATTTGAATATGTCGAAAACTAAGAGAGATAAGATCATAATTCGAAATGAAAAATTAATCAGCCATTTATGTTGGAACAGTTAGTTCTTAAAATTAACAATTCGTACAAACGTATTTCAGATTTGTTCTGTTCTAGAACGCGTTGAGTCATGGATCCAGAAATAAAATTTTAGTCGTTCAAAATTGCATTCTTAGTAAGATTTCTGACGCGATATGCTAAAAATATTTTGTGTGGTTCCTTAGAAACCCCCCTCAACCAGAATCTTTTCTGCCTTTGAATTTATAGCTAAGAAAATATTGCCCATTAGTCACTAAATTATTAAAAAAAAGGTATCTTGTAAGTCTGAGATGAAAGCATTTAATTATTAAAATCAACAGATGTTGTTTTCCAAGTCTTAAAGCGAAGCACGCAATAATTAATAATTTGAGACATAAAAGTAAATGCAGGATTAGGTTATGTCTCATACTACAGCAGCTTTTAAAATTTTCATTTAAGATGAATTAGACCGGAAGTTAAGCACTCAACCAAGCTCTACAAATATGCTCTTACCAAAAAATTTTCTATACGACCAACTTTACTATTGTATGTATTTGCTTAAACTAAGAACCAAGAAAGCTTGAAAGTTTTTGCGGTTCACTGACAATGTTACCTGAATATTTAACAATAACTCTTGCTGCCATAAGTTTAACCGAAGTAGCTCTGCCATTTTATGTGGCTTAAGTGGCATTCATGTGCACTGAACCCGTTCAAACACTAACCGCATATAAAGAAAACACTTTACACACACAGATACGCTTTCAAACTCTTGGCCAAGTTAGTACTGGCTGGCCATTTCTATCAACAATCGCATTGTTATTGGCCATCCAGCTTGTTTCCTACTCTTTGTTGCTATAAAAGCTCCAACACGCTTTTAGTTAATGGCAGCAATTATTGGTCACACACACACACATAGAGCAATGCACACACACACTTGCAATTTATACTATAGTCGAAACAAGTATTTTGACAAAGAAGAAAACGAAGATTTTTGCGGGGATTTGTTCTTTTTGGTGATGATGTGATAAATGTTAAAATTTAAAGCAAATGAAATCTTAAAAATTCATAATTTTTTAATTTTAGTTTTGAAAATAAAAATATATAAAAATAACACAGGCCTACAAATGCCGGCGTCATGCCAGTTGTTAGGGTCAGCTAAGGGTCATTTCCGAAGTAATTTGCTGCGTAGAATCCGAATCCGGGATCAGAATTGGCCCATCACGTCAGCATTTTGAGATATTTGAGGTTATGTACCCGAAAAACGGGGTTTTTTCCTACATAAACCATGTTAGCCTGTGTGATATAAGAAAAAAAAATGGTCAGATAAAAAATTAGCAAATTTAAAATAGATGCTAATAAAAAAAAACAGCGGACTTTAGTACCAATTTTTTAATTGTTTGGGTATAATTCAAACTAATTTAGAAAAATATAATTTAAAATTTGTTAGTTTTGAAAAAATTTTATTAAACAGATAAAAGTAAAGGAGGACACTTTTTAATTTGATCTAATTAATACTGATTATTACTATATTTTAGCTTTGAAGTTCAAAGCATAATACTAAGAATGATCACATTTGCGAAAAAAGTTATTTTGGACGCTCTACAACATTATTTGCAAAAAAACTTATTCTTGTAAAATTTTTCATAAAATGTCAAAAAACATTTAAAGCAAAGTCTTGTCTTTCAACTCTCTCAATTTTGAACTAAAAAAATAGGTACAAATTTTAATTATTTATTTATTTACATTAGACTAAGTATATAATACTAAATCTAATATTTAAAGAAAGAGTTCGGGCAACAAGGCCATCGACTCGAACATAGTTAAAAATTATTAAAAAAAAATTTTTTTTTTTTATTGATTTTTTAAACAAATAAAAATTTTTTTTTTTTAATTTATTTTTTAAACAAATTTTTTTTTTTTTAATTTATTTTTTAAACAAATTTTTTTTTTTTATTAAAAGTTTTATATTTAATCGCAAAAATCCAACATTCAAGTAATGTAAACAAATTATCATTTATAATATGGTTCCATCGATAGATACCGTCTCCGTTGGCATAAGAACAAAAACACAGTCTCTACGCCTCTACAGTAAAGTACTCGCTCAAAAACAAGTTTTAGAATTTTAGAGTAAATTTTTCTTTTCAACTATTTTTGTTTAAAGTACCCTTTTCACAGTATATGCCTTTAAAATCATAGTTTTAGTTAGTTTTTTTTTTTTAATATGTTCTGTATTGTTTAGATATAAAGCAAAATTTGCAGAACAGTTCAACATTTAAAAAAAATAAAAATTTTTCCGCCGTACTCCGGAAAACGAAAAAACGAAACCGATCAATTTTATTCGGTTTGGTTTTTGCGTGCTGCGGTAAACGAATTTTTTTGTCGATATTTCCCTTATTTTCCCGACAAATTCTGCTGTTGTGTTGGCGCGAAATTATTTTGGGTATGATACAAAACAGCTGACATGGTTGCCGCAGCTTTACACCTTTTTATTATATATCTTGTTTACATTTAATTTTCATTAAAAAATTACTGGTTCTAAATTAAATTAAATTTATTTCAGTACAAAAATCGTACCTTTTTAAACCTATTTTGCCGATTCGTTTTAATTCCTCTGGCAAAAAATCATTGGGTTTCAAACCACATAAAAAATTCGTTTTGGTGAAATTTGGGGCACATTCGGTTTAAAAACGAATCCGAATAAAATGTTCGGATTTATTTTGCGGAGCACGCCGTATATCTTTTTTTTGTCTTTAAAAAAAAACCAATTCCTTTCTCAATATAAATTCCATCAAAACAGTTCACTACACTTTTCTAATGATTTGTTGGCAATTGGGTTATGGATTTTTTTGAACGAACTCTTTATCGCCCCAACCCTTTCTTGAAGTTTGGAAAAATGTGAAGGCGAATATTGTAAGTTGAAAACCAGTTCGTGGCGCTGTTCATATCATTTTTCAATTGCGTTGGAACACACTTGCTCCATGTAGGTCTTCCCTTTCTTTTTTTTTTCCAAGTATAGCACTTTTGTCAAAATACTTTTTGCTCCCATTGTATGTAATTCGTGTATTTAGAATGCCATCAGCACAGCTTGCTTGAAGACAGCTGGGAAAAGTATCTCATAAACAATTCGTTATAACATTTCGTTGCCCTGCAGCATTTGAGCGCAAAAAGCAGCAGCAGATTTTTATAGCGTTGCAATTTTCTAGTTGTTTTTTTTTTTTTTTGTATCTTCAAGTTTGTTTTTTATTTTTTTTGCAGTTGAGTAGATCAATAAGTTTGCTGCTTGTTGTAGTTGTTGTTGTTGGTATTGGTATTGTTTTTTTTATTGTTGTTGTTGTTGCAATGACATTAAAAACGACATTTGGCGACACTTTGCACTTGCAACGAAAATGTGTTTAAGATAGCGTTGTACTCGTAACATTTGTTGTTGCATGTTATTGTTGCCACTGTTTTGTTGCAACAGTGAGTTGCAGTTCCAGCTAATAGCAGTGTTGATGGCACTCGTTATGGGGTTCATGAGCAGCAAGTGGATGTTGGAGCAGTAGTTTCAGCCAAGTTATGTACACTTTTTAAGGGCTGCAACATAAAATCAAATAAGCGAAAAGCAGTGAAAATTAGCAGTAAAGAAAAGTTTACGATTTCGGAAGCACTTATCGAATAAATGCAAATTTTTGGTGTTCTTTTATGATTTGGGAACTTGCAATGCCAAAAGGCATGCCATGAGATTGTAAAATGAATTTTCTATATAACGAAAATTTATGTAATATACAGAAGGAAACCTCCCAAAGTTAACTAAAGTATGCTCAGGATGACGAGAGAAGTTGATGTGCCCATGTCCGTCTGTGTCTCAGAGATGAGAAAATGAATGATGATGAATGATGAATTATCTTCAATTTTGAATACTGCATTTTTGAGAATATTCTGAGGATTCTAAAGTCAGAAAGAAGCATAAGACTCCGGTATATATCACTGAGGAATTGAAATTCGCGATTAGATCCCTTATTATATCACGGAAGACATGTTTATTCATTTTTTTTTTGATATACCGACGTTTTGTTATAATAATTTCTTCTAATACAGTCTTGTACGTTCTATTTCGAAGCTAATTTTGAGTTATCTTAAATTTTGAATACTCCATTTATGAGAAAATTCTGAGAATTGTAAAGTCAAAGAGAAGCATAAAATCTCGATACATATCTCAATTTTTTCATTGCGTTGTTAAGGCGCCCTAAAATGTTAAGTTCCAAAAAGTATTCGAAATCATTTTCGTAAAATTCTTTATCGGAAAATACCCGAGTTTATATATTACCTCAATTGCTTTTGCTGTTACGAATGAAAAAATCGTTGACGCTAGATTTGAAAAAATATTTAAAAAAATTTAATCTATTCCAGAGATCTCAGGATGGATTTTTTTTTTTTTTTTGCAAATTCTAAGTGCATTTTTTCTGATTCATAAACTTTTCCAACTATGTTTATAGTAATAAAAAAAGTCGTACGATTTTATAGCTATTGCGAATATCGGTAATAAAATAAAATTCGAATTTTGCATACAAGCGATCAAATAATTAATAAGGTCTTAGCTATGGCAAAAATTTAAAGATGCAATCTTTTTTAAATAAAAAGTACACAAAAATTTTAGTTGTACCAAATCGCTTTTGCATTAATGTAAAATTCGTTTACAATCGATTTGCATACAAGCGATTAAAGGCTTAAAAATCATTGTAAGCAATTAGACCTACATAAGTATCTTAAGTACATACATAATCGAATTGCGAATTAAAACAGAAATTAAATACATTTTTTGTGCCATAATCTTATAGAGATATTTCTATAAAAAAAAACACCCTTACATTTTGTAAAGCATATGCCAACGATTAAAAAAGGTACAATAGACTTTTACCGAACAAATAATCTTTTAAAGAACATAAATAGCTTAACTTTTCATAATTTGTTGTTCCAGCCAACAAATTTTCTTTAGTGAAAATGTTGCTCTTGTTGGCATTGCCTTTTTGCCAGCTCATTATGGTCTATAGAAAAGCGTTTTTGTGTTTATTTTGTCTATTTCTTTTCATGCACTTGGGTCTGGTTTAAAACATTTCTTACAATCAATAGAATTTTTTTGCTTTATCATAACTTTTTTTCGGCCCCCTGTCCAATTTAGCATTTACACGCACAGCTCATACAAACTTGCCCCAAACTTATTTGGAGCAGAGTCCAGACTCATACACACAAACACACACACACTTTGATGTTAAAAACTTGTTCCTGCTACAGTTATTTTTTTATTATGTAAAACTTTCCTTTTTTTTTGGAAAACTTCTAAAAAGTAGCGCGTCGTGACCGCCTGCCACGCCCCACGTTTGAATTTCGAACCAAACACCCGCAGCCATGCATAAAATATGTCAAAACTTTATACAAAAACTTTTTTAATAAATTAAAAAAAATAACAAAAAATCATTTAAAACATTAACAAAAGAGCTACGACCATGACGATCGCTTTTGTATCATATAAAAGCATAACTAAAAAATAATTAAGTTGTTAAGCTGTAAAATAAATAAAATAAAAATCAAACTAAAACAAAATATTTAAATACCAAAACAACGACGCGTACAATAAAATAAAACTAACAAATTATATAAGTCAACAAGCGAATAATAAAATAAAAATAAAATAAAAATGTGGTCACCCGAATCGGAGATAAATTCAATAGCCATGGCCACCACAATGCGCCATTCGCAGTCCTCGTCCTCAGGTGAGTGTGTCTGTTCGTTTGGAAAAACGCCGAAAAAGACAGAGAGAAGGCGAAAGATATAAGTAAAGAGAGAGCGGAAAGTTGTTTGTGAAACGCCGAAGTTTGTATGCTCTTGAAGGCACTTTTTACAAGTAAAGCTTGAGTTGATATGTGGTTTAAATTTCAGCTTGTATGCTTGTAATTGGAGTAATTTTAAGGATGTTCCTAGCTCCCTGACTAAAGCATTGAAATCCAGCTGGATTGTTTTCTCTGAAATGTTAACAATAACCGCCTTATGTTTAAAATAAAATATAAATTACTTTGACATACGGTTGGAAAAAAATTTCAATTAGAAAAATTCGAATAAAAAAAAACCGAAATAATGAGTCTCTATTTTAAGATTAAAAACTAATGCTTTGTAAAATAAAAACCGTCTTCAAAGTTATATTTTTATATCAGAGTAATTTTTCCAATTGCCCAAAATAATTTATAATTAAGTATGTTATAAAATAATCTTAAGAAATCTTATATAACGCGATGAAGGGTTTCGATTTCGAAAAAAAATTTTGAAAAACTCTAATGGTGAAATATAACTGAATATATATAATTGGGTCCTCTCCTAGCTTTTACTCGACTACGGCGTAGTAAAAAGGAGGGCTGTCTATTTTACCTTTATATATGCACGCATGTTCATCTGTTCCCTTCTACCGCCTAAGCCGCTTATAATAATTTGACAAATAAGGTATCGTTAAAAGCGCCATGTTAGTCCGGTGGTTATAGGCTATGTGATGTCACATCAAATCGATTATGGCGCCCACTAGAAAATATGGCGTCAAGAATTACAAAATTTTTTTTTTTTTAGTAAAGCTCTCTTGGGTATCATATGAAAGGGAAAAATTGAAGGCCCTCCATAGGACTTTTAAGAAATTTAACTTTAAACACAATTTCGAATTTAAAAATAAAACATACTTAGTGATTTGAAATGGGTTTGAACCTTAACACTATTTCAAGGAAAAGGTGTCTAAAGACACCTTCCTCTATAGGAAATAACTTGGAAAGACTCAGATAGGTTTTGCTTTTATAAAGGGTCATCAATCTTGAGTTTTTTTTAAAAAATTAAAGAAAAACACAAAAATTTCAAATGAATCGGATTTTTTTTATTTATTTATCAATAGAATGAACCGTTCTTGGCATATACTTTTTAAAAATAATCTCTTTCAAATATTGGCCGCAACTGCGCCGTAGCTCGTGCAGTGGAGGTTCCAATTTTCGATGACACGTTCGAGCATAATCGGCGGTATCTCGCGAATAACACGGAAATGTTGGCCTCTAATACTTCAATCGTAGCTGGATTATCCAGAAACACTTTAGACTTCAAGTAGCCCCAAAGGAAAAAGTTTAACGGGGTGATATCACACGATCTTGGTGGCCGATTCACCGGTCCGGAGCGTGAAATTAATTGTTCACCGAATTGGTTCCTCAATATGTCCATTGTTTCACGGGCTGTGTGGCAAGTAGCGCCGTCTTGTTGAAACCAAATGTCGTCGAGATCTCGGGCTTCAATTTCAGGTAGCAAATAATTCGTTATCATGGTGCGATGACGGTTACGGTCTGACCAGCGTCATTTTTGAATAAATATGGACCGTTGATTCCACCGCGAGGTCTATTCGGTCGAGTGTCATCCAATAATGAATATTGGTTCTCAAATTTGTTGATGGTATGGCGAATAGGAGTCTCAGTAGGTCGATTATGGCGACCACAAAATGCCTAAGCGCGAGAAAAACATTCTTTACAGAACGCGAATTTTCGTAATATAATTATACGATTTGTAAACGTTGTTCAGATGTAAGTTGTTCCATGATGAAATGGCAATGAAAACTGAATAAAAAACTTGACAGTACTCCCATGTGGTTTATCAAAAAAACCTTATTGAAAAAAAAACCTCAAGATTGATGACCTTTTATTAGGTTGCAAGATACTTCTGCCAACTATTAGATCCAAATTGTCTTGGCTTCAAAAACCCGCCATTTTACTTACCTACATATTTTCTTGGTCTCCCCAATCCTCAAAAAAACAATATACTCTCAGCCAGGGTAGTTATTATTAAAAAAAAAAAACACTTTGCAATTGAGAGACACTCGAATGCGAAAATTTCAATTCGTTTTGCAGACTTTTGGCAAATGCGGCTGAATAGCTGTGTGACTTTGCGACTATAGTATTTCCCAGGCCAAGCCATTTTGTCTGCGTATTGTAGCTGCTTCCGTTTCCGCTCTGGCGGCCGCCATTTTGCAGCATGACTTTGGCTGCTTGCCGTTTTGGCCGCTTGCATTGTTTGATTTACTTCTTTCTGCCTCTTGATATTCTTTTTTTGCATTTTTTTAGTATTGCCTTGAACTTTTACTTTTATTTTGCGGCTGATTAGAAAAACGCAAATATACAGTTGAAGTTTACTTAGTATATAATATTTTTGTTTTTTTGTATTATTATTGTTAGTTTGCGTCGCATTTTAATTAAAAAATGTTTGCGTGCCAATGACATAAGCCGAAAGGTTGAAATCAGCCGCTCTGAACGCAAAATGGGCAGCAAAGTGCCTTTATGCACGTAATGTAAACGTCAGCTTGTGTGTCCTTCGAGCGAGTGGTACATACACCTACACGCAGTACATATATATTAGGTTGGCAAATAAAATCATGCGGTTTCGGGTTGTTCACTCGAAAAACTGTCCAAACTCTAATAAAATAAAAAAAAAAAAAATATCTTAGCTTAAAAAATTTGGGTGACCTTTCTTTAAAAGACTGTAATGAAAACCAAACACTAACTCTGGTTTCCGATACCAGAACCCAATTAAGCCAACTAAAGAAAGGGGAACACGGATTCTAACACCTGTGAGCTCTTTGAAATTGAGAAGCTTTCCTACCTCCCTCTTCGGCGGGTATCCGTCTAGAAGGTTCCCAAACAATTTCCTTTCTTAAGGGATTCCGCTGCCTGGGCAGTTTAGGAGCCAGCAGAGAGCACAGGTTTATAGTACAGCTTTCCCACAAACATTATTTCTTGTAGAAAAAAAACCTGTCAAGGTCTTTTGTGACTATTAATAAAATAGAGATCTCTAGGATCCAGTTGGACGTACTGTGAGATACACAATTTATATTCCAACATGCTCTCTCTGCTTCTCACATCCATTGCGCTAATCTATTATACCCTTGACCCTACAAACGTACAAAGTATAAAAACCGAACGAACTTATTTACCAACCCAATACATATACACACACCCACACACCCATGTGGCATGCATTGGTGGAACTTCAATTGGAAATGCCAAAGTGCCGTCCAGCGAAAACCCAATGAAATTTTATGTATTTCGCAGCTGTGTGTAAATTTGTTTATGTGCATTTACATATTTCAGTACATGTATTGAATTGGACATTGAAAAAAAAGTGGAGATTGCTAAAAAATGTTGTCATCGAAAAAAAGATATTATTGTATCTGAAATTTGTTTGTCATGAAATCCTGCAACGAGCTTAATGCTAGGAGATGGGGTCGAGCCAGTTTAGATACATGCGCACTTCTGTAAAAAGTATTTATAATTAATTTGTAGCAATTTAATTTTAATAATTTTTTTTTTTTTAATTTGAAATATAATTGTACCTGAAACTTGATAATTTTTTAAAAAGAGAACGTTTGTATATAGACATATTGTTTTGTCGTTGCTGAATCCGAATCCGAGGCCCAAAGACCTGAACGAAACCCATTAAACGAGCTATTTTGGCAGTTATCTTAGATATCTCACGTGATGGATTTTTGTTTACCTCGAATTCGGAATTAGAGACCAAAAATATATAAAAAACATTGGACAACTGGTTTCGAAAAAAAAGTTTAATGTATTTAGACCTGTTGGGTCAATTCTGATAGTGGGTTCGGATACAGTGCACCGAAATACAGATCAAGCTAATTATACACTACACTCGGAAAGTTTAAGACCAGTGCTTCAAAAGAAGAAAAATTAGAAAAATAAGTACAATTCAGTCGTTTAAACAATATTTTAAGTAATACATATGAGTAGTTCATATTTTCCCTCTGACAAATTCCTTGCGATTCGTATTTCATCAAGATAATGATCACGAACATACGTCAAAGTTGTGCAAAGGTTACTTAGATGGAAAAGAAAAAGATGGAACCCTGAAATTCATGGTGTGCCGACCTCAATCACCTGATCTCAATCCTATCGAACTTTTGTGGGATGAGCTGTATCAACGAGTGAGAAAAAAGTGTCTAACTTCACAAAAATCCCTGTGGGAGATCTTGAAAGATACATGGTACGCAATTGATAGCGATATTATTGAAAAAGCGAAGGTGGTTTTTTCGATGAAATAAATAAGTTAAATATTTTTAATTGTTTTTTCCGTGATTGTTATAGAGGTTTTTTCTTTATAACAGAATAACTCACAGCGACAATGAGTATTTTCCTTTCGTATATACTATATTTCATGGTATTGATAGACTAGTCTTAAACTTTCTGATAGCAGTGTATTTTTGAGTGGCTATGTTATTAAAAAAAAAAATGTAAAATTTATTAAATTAAGGTTTTAAGCATTATAACTAAAGTTTGTAAATGGCGAGAAATCTTGCTACAATGCACAATGGGCCCGCGTGGCCAGATTTTGGTTAAAAGCCCTCCAGACGAAATTCAAAATTTGGACAAAATGACAATTTAACATGATTTTACACATATTAAGGTATTCTGTGCCAAAAAAAAAATATTAAATTTTAATTTGTGGTTTTTAAGTAATTAGCCATCAAAGATGACATTTTGTATTTTTTGAGCTTTCGCGATAATTTACAGAAATAAAAAAAAATCATTTACCATAATATATGTAGCTAAGAAATCTTTATTCACTTTATTATTTACTAGTATTACTTCAGAAAAAAAATAAAACTGAGCTTAAAAACTTTTCGGTTTTAAATATATTCGAGTAAATTATAAAGATTTTGTTGGTTTTTTATCATATTGGCTAGTTTGCTTTAATGGTACCTCTGACTACCACTCGATATTTGATCGAAAAAATTTTTATAAATTTCTACACATATTTTACAACAAAATGTAATTTCTCCCGATTTCCGGAAATTGTATTTTGTATCTAAAAGTTGAATTTTAAAAATTGACCCTCAAGAAATTTTACTATTGTTTGAATTTCTTAGCTGCCTAAAAGTGTGCTTTAATAACCATTTTTTCAAAAGTTGTACTAACGAAAAAACGTAAAAATTTAAATATGGATTTTTCAAATTTTTTTTTGGAAATTAAAAGAGCATGCAAAAAAAAATTGGTGATGTCGTCTTTTTGTAATTTGCTTGAAAAGCTGCAACTATTTGGGGCTATAACTCCAAAACCATTCAATATTTTGGGTATAGGTTATTTTTTCAATGTATGAGGAGCTCATATCTACCTCTGTATGAAATATGGTCCAATTCCAATTAACAGTTTTTTTTTTTTAATTAAGTTAAAAATTTGTTATTTTTTTTAATTTTTTCCAATTTTGGTCTGGATTATCTATATCTCAAAAAATCTAAGAGGGCTCAAACTTCCCAGAAAAATAGTTCAATCCTTTAGGGAAAATTTCATAACTCTAAAAAAATTAATATGAAAATGACAGGGTTTTGGCCAAAATATGAAAATCTGGGCCCACACTGCAATGCTAAAAATTCGTATTTTGGTCAGATCTGCTAGTTTTCAAGAGCATTTTTTTCAAATAATTTTTTAACACTATTTATCACAATTATTTCAAGTAGTGAAATGTATTCATTAAAGTTATTCAAATTGCAGCGAAAATCAATATTGACTTAAAGAGTTTAAAAAAAGGTATTCATAAAAAATGTTTAATGGAAATTTGCGTAACGTCACGCCATGCAGTGTCCCCAGATACTAAGGCTACAAAACAAAAAAATTTTTTTTTGATTTTATGAGTTGTAATATTAACTAATATTATTTCAAATCATTCCTGCAAAAGTTGTATACCTAAAGACTTGTCCTGTTTGCAGAAATTGGCGATTTTTTATCCAAGTCAAATACTACTTTTTTTTTTTGTAACGTAACGCCAAACATGTTTTTTTTGCAAAACATATTGCTAGCCAATTACCACGTAGCTAAAAAAAAAAGTTTTTACAAACTTGTTTTAGTTTTTTTTTCTTGTTGTCATATTTTATTGTATTAACGTAACATCACGCCAAAATGGAAATGCATGTATTTCAACTTTAGCGATTGTAATTGAATTTTTAACATCATGTGATTTATACCCTGAAATGAGTAAATTTTTAAATTTTTGATTTTTATATATGATGATAATTTATCTATTTAATTTTTATGACACAGATGCATAGAAGCTTAGCTCTGTAAGATTTAAGTTCAAAAGATTTAAGAGTGATGCTAATCTCCGTGATCTTTGTGTTGTCCGTATAAGATGCATATACACAGTATATATTATATTGATCGGTGATCGGTATTCATTGTTACTTTAAAAGTTGATCTTAAAATGTCAAAACGATTAATTATGTCAAGTTTGAACTTATTATCTTTCAATTTCGAGGAGTTATGCTTGTTTGTCATTTAACATGCGAGGTGCCATCACAAAAATAAGCATAACTTCTACAATTCTAAGAGTTACAAACTTAAAAATAATAAAAAATTAAAAAAAAAAAGAATTTTATTTATTTTTAAATATTTTATCTATCATCGCGTCAATATCGTTATTCGTTTAGAACATACGCCTTGTCAAAGAATAGTCTAAAAATTAAAAACCCAATTTTCAGTTATCGATAAATAATCGGAATTTTGCAATAAAATTTGACGTGCCTAGCAGCTCTATTAAAAAATCATATAAATCTTAGAAGTTTGGGGGAAGAGTGGCCCGCTTCACTTATTTTCACCGATATATATATATACTACTATATCACTGCTAAAAACAACTGGCAAACTTAATAATTTTTTTACCCTGTGACCAAACCCGAAAAGAGAAATTCCAAGATAGCCAGTCGTACTAATCCTAGCTTTTCGGAGTAAATTTTGCAAACCTACATATGTTACTCAGACTCAGCTTCTATGCAATATGCAATTTGAGCACGTATTTTTTTCTCAGTGTAGATACTATGTATGTACATAAAACACAGTTAGCGCTTGTTGGCAAATACTCACATTTCAACGTTTGCACGTTTATATTTTAGCCATTAATTGCTAGCCAAAAACACTCACACTATGAGTACTTGGTAGTACGAGTGGCACTGCCGCCAGCTTAACTCAGTTATCGTTGCCAAAAAATGTTGTGTTTTTCGCCAAGTTTGCAACGTGCCGCAGCCATTACAATACACACACACACAGACACACACCGATAGCTAAAAGCATATGTGTTTGAGAGTGTGTGTGTGTGTACATGCAGCTAACTGTAACATAACACGGCTCGTTGTGCTCTGCATTTGTTGTGCAGTTTGTTCCGCCTATGCCAAAGTGCAACATTAATACGTTTGGCATTATGGTTTTAACCCAATTAGGTTTTTGTTGCTGTTGGTGTTGCGCAAAAAGTTTGTGCGCCCGCTGCACATAAGCTCATATCCTTTAGTACCAAGGACTAGTCGGTAAGTCACGGATCGTTAGTTCCATTATCTTTCAGACTAATCCAGTTGCTGTCTACATAATATGCTTTCGACTCACGTACCTATTGATATATACTTCATCTTCGACAGTCGTTTTGACAGTACCATTTTGGCAGTTTCCTTCAGTGCCGCTGAATGGCCCGTAACACATGAATCTTTTGTTCCTTTTTCTAGACTTGCACTTATCCTGTTCCTTTGTGCATAGCTTAATGCATATGAAGTGGTTACTTGACAACGCTGCATTAGATGTGGATTGCCTAATAGCAGCGTGGCCAGGTTAGGAAGAAAAATCAAATTTTAAACTTTTAAATTGCTGCAGAATTCTTCTGATATCGATATGGAATAACCAAACTAGCCGGCAACACTATTTGGCTTACATTTACATTGTGTTAGAAAGCAACTAAAAAGGGTTTAAAAAAAAACTATATATAGGGGAATCCGCATAATTTCATCCCATTGCCATGCTCGATCTTGCAATACTCTGGAAGAGCAGTGACCTGCATTCTGCTCTGAATCATTTAATTTAAACAATAGATAATTGCAATTTTTCCAAAATTTTAAACTATTCTTGAAAACAACTTTTGCAACAAAGAATTAAAGCAACAAATGTGAACAACAAAATTGAAATAATGACAAGTGAATTGTTTGTTGTTCAAGGGTTGCTACTGCTATCGTTGCTATTCCCCCTTTCATGATACATTTTAATGTTTCGTATGAGTTTTCACCTGCATGATTTCAAAGTATCAAGGTGAAACTTACATTCTGCACGCCGTTTGAGGTGTGGCTATCAGATAGTGTAAGTTTGACCTCGATACGTTCATGCATACGAGCACAATCGGTACCACACTGATTTTTTTGTTGACGTATTTATGTGTAGATTAAATACATTAAAAAAATTTGAAAATTCTCCTAGTTATATTGACTAGATTTTGCTCAATTATGATTCATGCTTTATGAATATTGCATAACTACTTACTCAACAATGGTTATTTTGATAAAAAAATATTCAAAAACAAAAAAGTTTTGCAACCTAAACCTAATTTTCCACCGATCGTTCCTAAGCAAGTAGTCTTATGATATAAGTAGTCTAATTTTGATCAAACTGAATAAAAAAACTCAAAATTTTTATTCATCTGAAGAGAAGCTAGAAATTGATATGTTTGGGTGGCTATAAAAAAAGTGTAACTTGCGAATTTCGTTTTAAAAGCTTCAAATTGACGCTTGTTGCGAATTTTTGAACGCTAGCCTGCCTGTTTCGCCCATAGTGCGTCATATTAGTTAGTGTCCTGTGTGACTCCTGTTGGAGCAAAGGGCACATGTAGGGGTCACATGCCACCGCTTTAAAACACTTTGACAATCGTTTTTTGATTTAATTAAACTTTTACTATATAAATATTATAAATTTGTGTAATGTGCGTTACATGGCCAATTTTTTATATAACAATACTAAAAAAAAGTTAAATAAATAATAGTAATAAGTAATAGTACCTAGCAGTAATTTTATCTGAAAGGGTCTAGCTGAATAAGGTACTTGAAACTGCCCCCAGCGATTTTAATGCAGTTTGATTCATTAAGAAAAAAAAAAATTTCGCTAAATTTAAGTTTTTAAACTTAACACGTTGCAGCTTAATTTAAGAAAAAGTGTTTTTCGTTTTTATTTAATTGTGACTAAACTACTGAATATTCTCCAACAAGTATGGAAACATGTTTCTTTAAAAAAAAACATTTAATTTTTTTTAACCAACACATTTTCTTAAAAAATTTGAAATTTTCTTATTTTTTTTTAAGTATGTTCCTTAAATATGTTAATCACCTTTTTTTTTAATGCTACAATGCTAAAAAAATAAAACAACAATTTTTTTAACGTTTTTTTAAAAAAATAATTGAAATTTTTTTTTGTTTTGAAAAGTTGGAAAAAGTTATAAAACATTTTTATTATATTTAATAGAATATATATGTACTTCTTGTTTATATGATGAAAAGATCGATTTTTTTGTAGGTAAATATAAAAATTTGAACATTGCTCAACAAAAGAAATTTAATTAATTGCATTAAATTATGCAGCTGGACCATTTCAAAAAAAAATTAAAGTAAAGATATTTGCAAAAAAGTATACATTTTTTTTAATCCAAAAAAAATTTTAAATCGAAATATCTGAAATTACGTTTTCGGTTTTGGTATGCTATTTCATTATGAAAATGAATAAGAAATCTTGAGGATACCAAAATAAGCGGAGTCATGACCGTCCGTCCATATATTCACCTAAGTCTCGGAATTTATAATAGTTAGAGACACTATTGTTATTTTATTTTTTACTTACTGATGCATATTATTTGTACCCACACTATAAAAGCGAAATGGCCCAGCTGTATATTTTTTTATATATATTATACTAGCTCAAGACTAGTGCAAATGTAGTAACGATGGCAGATTGCTCCAGATCGCGAGCGGTGCATTTCTGGCGATAATTTGTAGAGATTTCGCCAATGCACCCAACATGGACTGACAAATATGTAGTGCAGCGGTGGCAATTGACCCCCTTGATATAAAAGGCTAACCACTAAGGAACAACAGACACATTGAGTACTGAAGCATATATGTATATGCATATAAGTATGTATGTGTGCGTGTGTGGGCACAGTCGTTAAATTCATGGGCTGGCATTAGTTACGGCTTAGATGCAGCTTAATTCAAGTTGCAAATTGGTTTTTTAGCCACTATGCAGACCGGGCTAAACTTTGGCCTAAAGCTCTTGTTAATCGATTTTTGGCAGCGTTAAAATTACTTACACATCTAATTAAATGCACAATGTACATAATGCAATTACGTACATGAACAACAATACTTATCTAGGGCCATATGACCTCGCCAAAATACCAAACAAAATTGCATACCAAAAATAAATAAATTATGCATTTATTTTGTATACAACGGAAATCATGGCTGGCACAGTTGCACCGGAAGTGGGTTAAACGTTGGCTGCTGTGCAGCAGTTTTAATATACACATGCAAGAATATATATTTATACATAGTTTATTAAATTTAAAATGCAAAATTTTGGCATGATTTAAGCCGAGTTTTTTTTTTGGCTTAAAAAGTGTCATAAATTTTGGTTACTTAGTAAAGAGATGCTGCATCAAATTGAAAAAATAGTATATTGAAACTAGTAAATAAAATAGTTTTTAAGCCAAATATAAAATATATTTTAGAGGCGTGAATTTAGTTTTTGAAAAAAGCAGCATTCGGTTATTTTCAACCAGTTAGCCAATCTTTTTTTCATTTTTGGAGATGAGATTACTTGTACAGTAATATTTTTATACCCTGTACCGTATGGTACAAAGGGTATATTGTGTTTGTGCAAGCCGAAAATGTATGTAACGTACAGAAGGAGAAGTCGGAGACCCCCCAAAGTTACCTAAAGTATGATCAGAGTGACTAGAGAAGTCGATATATCCATGTCCGTCTGTCCGTCTGACCGTCTGTCCGTCTGTCCGTATGAACGCCTAGATCTCAGAGATGGTAAGCGCTAGAGCAACCAAACTTTCAGATAAGATCCCTTATTAATCCATAGGTGACAAGTTTATTTTATTTTTTTGATATCGGGACTACATTATATAGCTCCCATAGGGGTGTTTCAGAGGACCTCGAAAAAAAGCAAAAGTTTTAGATGGATAATTCATTTGTTTATGAAGATATCATAACCAAATTTGGCAATCGGAAGTTTTTTAGAAACCCCCAGCACTGTACCAAATTTTATCAAAATCGGTTGACTATATCATATAGGTCCCATAGGATCGATCGGTCGAAAATTTGTTTTTTGTACAAAATTCTTTGTGTTTCGTTTATTTGGAAAGATATTGTAACCAAATTTGGCATTCAGAAGTTTTTTGGAGATGTTCAACACTGTACCAAATTTGATCAAAATCGGTTGACTATATTATATAGCTCCCATAGGGCCAATCGGTCAAAAAAACGCTTTTTGTACAAAATTTGTTGTGTTTCGTTTGTTTGTGAAGATATTGTAACCAAATTTGGCATTCAGAAGTTTTTAAGAGATGTTTAACACTGTACCAAATTTTATCAAAATCTGTTGACATTATCATATAGCTCCCATAGGGCCGATTTTTGATTAAAAATTCGTCTGTTTTTGGTTGTTTATGAAGGTATCATAATCTAATTTGGCAATCAAATGTCTTTTGGTGTTCGTAAGCAATTTACCGGATTTTATTGCAAGCAGTGGTACAGGGTATCCCAAAGTCGTCCGCGCCCGACTTTAACGTACGCCATATTTTTGTATTAATTTATTTTATATATAATACTTTACATTTTTTTTATGTATCAATTTATTCCTCATTGTTTTCTTTAAAAAAAAATTAAGGAATATTTATCATCATAAATTTGGGTTACTTTTCAGCCGTTGCAGATTTTTTGGGCTATTGAGCAAAACTTTAATGTTTTAACGCCTATACGCAGAACGAAATATTTCGCGCGGAATCGCAAAAAAATATTAAAAAAAAAATCCCATTTGGGATATGCTGCGTATAGGCCTTAAAACTAGATCTGAGTGTCCAAAATGGGACAAGTCTAACAAAAGTACTAATTTAATTATATAGTACTCTATTAATTTTTTATCGAACTTTGAAAGACGATTTATTTATTTATTTTTTATTTATTTATTCTCAAAAATTTGACATATAAATGGTGGGATTTAATATACATACATAAAATAAAGAGATCAGGCTACTAGCCTTTCCTACATAGATATTATTCGTATTTTTAAGAAGTTATGTTAAAAAAAAAAATTTATGAAATATTTCAAAATTTTTTTTAATTCAATTTTCTTATAATTATTGCTACAAATTCTTTTTTTTTTTTGTAATTTTTTTTTATTTATATTTTTTTATTTAAAAAAAAATTTTGTTTTAACGCGAAAACTGAAATTATTCCTGGAAGAAGTTATAGAGTACCAAAATATTTAAACATATCTATCTTGTTAGAAATACAATTCTTGGACATTTTTTTAGTGCTAGGAATGAAGTAAAAAAGAATGTTAAAATAAAAGACGAATTGTTAAAAAAGTTTTAAATAAATTAAAAACAAAAAATGGTTGGTCTAAAGAAAAAAAATGTTCCAGAACTGAATTAGCTAAGCTAAAATTCAGGCCGCGATAAATGTAATCCCAGAAAATACAATGAATTGCAAGTGGGCCATTTCCCGCCCAGTTCGCCTAGAAGACTGAATTTGTACATATAAAAATAGATAATTACAAATAAAATATATTTTTTAATTAAACTTTGAAAATTTTGCGAACAACATTTTTTTTTTGTTTATTTGTATTTAGTATTTTCCTTAATTCTAATAAACAAGAAGTTTTATGTGATTTTATTTATACAGTGTCTCCAGCGAGCTCTCGAGTATACCGAATAATTTATAATTATTTACTAGTTAAAGGAATTTCACAAGTATAATAACATAATTTACAAAAACATGAGGTATATATTTGTGATTTATAAAGTAAGAGACGTTGGAATCAGGTTACATTTGTATCTACAACCACAAGAATTTGTCGTTGTTTAGGATTGAGTCTTTATTTCCGATGTTCGTATTAAATATGAGATTTTGTTCTTGGTTCATTTGGATTTGTTTGGCAGTTGCTCTTCTGAATTGATGATAGCATATAGAGATTTCGTGTTGGCTTTGAATTAAACCCCTAGTATCTAAAGCAATAAACGCTTCAGGAGGGGGGAAAATAGGTTCCGTTCATATCTACAACCACCAGAATTTGTTGTTGTTTAGGATTGAGTCTTTATTTCCGATGTTGGTATAAAATTTGAGATTTGGTTCTTGGTTCATTTGGATTTTTTTTTGTCAGTTGCTCTTCTGAATTGATGATAGAATATAGGGATTCCGTTTAGGCTTTGAATTAACCCTCTACTATCTAAAGCAATAAACCTTTCAGGAGGGGGGAAACCGTTTTCGGGGGTTCTCAGAAGGTATTCCTCATTGGTGTAGTATGGCGCTTTGATGAGATTGTTTTCTTGTTCAGATGTGCATTGAAGAATATGTTGTCTAATATGTTTTAGAATATGATTGTCAATTCTGCATATCTTGGTAGAGTCATATAGAACTTGTTTGATATAATTTTCGTATGTAACAATTGCTAGGGTTCCTGCAGCACATAGAGCCAGCTCTCAAGCAGGCTCTTTCAAATGAGCCTTCCATGTAAGACGGTGAAATATTAAACCAGCTTAGACAGCCATTGGTTATAATAGGACGAATTAGCGTTTTGTACATGATTATTTTTGTTTTTTCCAGTAAGAATCTTGAATAAAATAGCTTTTTGTTTGCGAAGAAAGCTTTTTTGGCTTTGGCGAGTTGAGTGTTTATGTGCTCATTAAAATACAAGAAATTATCCAAGTAAATGCCCTGGTACTTGCCAGTTTTCTTAGTACAAACTGGCTCTCTTGAGTGTTGAGAAAATATTCTAAATTCTTTCCAGTGTTTTCTTATATTAGCATTGCATTTTGCCACTGGGGGTTTCTTGACCTATATTCTTAAAGGCATACGAACGATTATGCTCTGTTTCTAGGCTAATTAGTCTCTCTTAGCTTATTTCCTCTCAACTGTGATGTCATATAAGCAGGAAATCAAAACTCTCTCTAACCTTTGTGCATCAAGCCCGCCTTAAATGAGAACAAATTTAAATGACTGCCCAAAAGTATGCAACACTTAAATGCATCAACTTTTAAAGCTGAGTGGTACTCAAATTAAACGGCATTTAATATCCGCTCAGAAAAACTTTAGCTTTGAGTCAAGCCCTTGCACCTGTTAGTCATCCAAAGTCGTCCTGCGGTTTTGTGCGGGTGCCCGCATTTTCCACACACAAACACATGTCGAATAAAGATTGGCAAACAGCATGTGCCACCGCAAAATGTTGAACGACATGCGGGGACTCTAGGAGGCATGTTGCACAGATTTGAAGCCTGACGACATGGCATGCTCAAAATGCAACAGCTCAAGCAAAGGTTGCTGCAACAGCAAATATGTAGAAAAAAAATCGCTTACGTTAAATTCGGGCGTGAGCGACTTCGATATACCAGTTACTCTTAAGTGGTTCTAGATAGTGAGATGCCAAGAAATGGAAAACGCAAAGAAAATGTGTTCCCGTCACATGCGCTGCGCCAACTTTTAATTATTATCCACAATGTAGACGGGAATAAATATATATATATAAAGGTTGCGGTGTATCTTATGTCTCCGAGCAACAGACAATCTGGTAGAGGGATGATTCCAATTGAGGTAAACAGTGCTAGGTGAGACCACTTAAATCCTTAAGTTTGTCTTCAGATCTCCTTTCAGGATTTTACTATACTAACATTTTCACAAATTGGAATCATCTCATCCACAAAAAAATGTTCGAAAATTATGGCATAGTATCAGCTACGATATCTCGGCATTCCTCAGAAAAGCATTCTTTATTGACTCAAATATTCATGCTGTTCCATTTGGCAATTGCATACTTTAGTATGAATCTTATAAACCCTTCTTAAGTAAAGAGTATTACAAAAAAAGTGTCATGTAGCAAGCAGAGCTTGTCTTGTCTAGCTTTAGTTTGCTGTGTACCTGCCCTGTTGACATTTCTTGCATGCCATTCTTTGTCTGTCTTCTAGGCTGCAACTGTCAGGAGAACATGCTTATCCGTTTCTCTTTTTCTCTCGCTTGCCACATTTGCTGTCAATCTCTGCATACCTGCCTCCCCTCTCTCTCTCTCTGTTGAGTTCTTGAATGCTTTTCCCAAGTTGCGTCACATTTGCCTGTCCCAAAAAGTGCAAGTGTTTAAAATTTTATCGCACAGCGCTTAGGAGCAGGTGCAGTCACAAGTGTTGCAGCTATGGGAGAAATGTTGCAAGTTACAGAGCGTAGTCTGACAACAATATAAAATAGGCATCCTTAGTTTAGTTGACTATAAAGCAAGTGCATTATTAATTTTATGCTAAACAACAAAAGCGCTTTGTATCTAAGGAAGATTAGCTCGTTTATCTTGTTGACTTTTTGACGTTAGTTAAAGTGAGTGGATGGAATTTAATGTTTTAATAAAATTGTGGCAAGAGTATATAAGAGTTGCAAGATGCTTTATGTTTGAGCCAAGCATACTTATCACTTAGGAGCTTAGGTGCACCTGGAGCTGTTGAGCCATGAAACTTTTTCTCTTAAACTTGAGTGAATAAAGTGCTACGAAATTAGCTTAAATCTATGAAAAGTATTTTCGTTATAAGCTAGACAGACATTTATAAGGATTTAGCTGCAGTGGAAAAAATGTACTCTAAACTGGTACAGGAAATCTGAGTAAAACTGACTTATCTAGGACAGTGGAATAGAGTGAGCTTTGGAGCAGGAAGAGACTGAGTAACACTTATAAGTCCAAAACCCTTCAGTCGCATCCAGCGTCGTAAGACTAAACTACTTCCAAGATAAATAAAAAGATTCAAACGGAATGCCGACTGGCTGGAGACAACCCCTTCGCTCTTATTACTTACATAGGTTTAAGACAATGTTTCAAATATTCTCTCCGTATTACTTATGAGACATTACAGACTAAAAGGAGAGCTTACTCAAGCAGGTTTTGTGAAACTATCCTCATGGTACATAGTTACTGAGTGAATTACTCTAGCCAACAGAAGCATATCATTCTTCGGCGAGCAGTGACTCTCGATGTTGGATGTTGATCAGTTAGAGCCAACCCAGATAATACAATTTGTTTCGGAAATCGAATTACTTCATTAGCTATCAGAGAACACAATAACCATTTAATAAATATAAACGTTTTCGGGTTACGGCCTTTTGCAGAGTCGCATTCTATCCATCCCTCCGTTTCGCTCACGAATTCATCACACCGTGATACCGAAAGATGCCTTAAGAATGTCCAATCTGAATGGGCCATCCAACAAAGGTTTAGCATTTTCTTATCAACAGCTGCACCTCTCTCTTCTTGTTAGTCCATGCACATAATGTGGTCGATGCAGAGAAACCACTGCATATGAATTAGAGGTCATACCATAGAGCTTCTACAATTCGCAAATCCATTGAATAATTTTTAATACCAAGCGGGGTCTTAGACAAGGTGACTCGCTCTCTTGTATGCTCTTCAACCTCTTGATGGAGAGCATTGTAAGGAATGCCGGTTTACATCGGACGGGCACAATACTGATGAATAGATGTGTGCAGCTTCTTGGCTACGCCGATGATATTGATATCAATGGTCGAACCAAGCGTAATGTCACTGGCGCTTTTGGAGGAATCGACGAAAGTAGGTCTTGCGATAAATATGGGCAAGACAAAGTTTATGGTGTGCTCCAGCAGGAAATCCCGACATCTTGATTACCAACTGACAGCAGGAAGCTATAGCTTTGAAACGGTCAAGGAGTTTATATACCTTGGCTCTGCACTTGCCAACAACAATAATGCCAGGCTGGAGATTAAGCGACGGATAACGCTTGCTAACAGGTGCTACTTTGGGCTCAACTCTCTCTCGAAAGACGAAGTTAACACTTTACAAGACGCTCATCCTTCCAGTGCTTCTATATGGTTCGGAAGCTTGGGCAACAACACAAACAGATGCAGCTGCTCTTGGGGGTTTTGAGAGCAAAATTAATCGCAAAATCTTCGGACCTGTTTGCGTTGACGGTACCTTCCGCATTCGATGGAATGATGAGCTGTACGGCGACATGAGTGATAAGGCGAATGAGTGGCATGCGACTTAGCTGGCTGGGTCACGTCGCACATATGGAGGAGGAAACACCAGCTCGTAAGGTATTTGACGCGTTAGTTGGCGGACAACGAAGGAGATGACGCCCTCGGCCCTAACATCACTTGGAACTACCAATTGGAGGAGGCGCGCACAAAGGCAATCTTAGCAATTGCATAAAAGTCCAAATATTTTAGGGAATCCATTCCTCTTAACTGCACAAGATCATTTCCATACGACCGCATAGTCACTTATGCTGCAGCACCATAAAATAATGCAGACGGATGAGAGTCTTCCAGAGGATTTACTCACCCATCTATACCAGTGGTCGGCACGAAATACGCTCACATTTTAGCTTCCGTTTGTGTGAGTGGCGCAGTGACGTCACAACTCTTCGGCACAAGCATCGGCATTGCCGCACACAAGTGCATATGACGTGCACGTGTACTGTACGTGCGTCGACGCGTCGCGACGTCCCTCCCGATTAGTGGCCTATATACATAAGATAGGACAGTGCCAACCACTGATCTATACCAAGAAATTAGCATTAAGGCCAAGGTGGCATCGATTGGCGATAGTCAATCTTAGCTTAATATTCTTGTTAACATCTTTGTGCGTTGTGACATTAATGTCAATCTGGAAGAAGCCATTAAGAATTTCAAAAGAAAAGTTTTCAACTCCAGAATCTAAGTCGATCCTTGTGTGCGTTAAAGGCACATAATTGTCAAGGCCCTATAAGTCTATCTAGGTTGGCCACGATTTTTTTGTGACCAGGTTTCGACGACATCAAGGCCTTCAAGGACTTTTTTTGTCAAGAACCCCTATATACCTTCCATTGTGGCCTTTTTTGAGGATATATCTTCTCTTGCGTTACAAGAGAAGATTAAGCGGTGCTTAGTGCTTGGCTCCCTTGATTGGTTTTTTTAAAAACTTTCTGGCTTATTATGCGTTCCTGCACGTGTACTTACTTACATATGCCTAACTCACTTTGCCATATTTAAATTGACTTTGGCCTAAACTTTGACCAAGTGATCAGTGATTCATTAAAACCACCTTTAGACTAAACTATCTATACAACTTTAGAGAACTGACATTTAAAGTGCTTATAGCGCATACATTAACCCACAAAGTCTCATCATAGTCATTTTCCGCATCTATGCAGCAACCGACAGACACTCTGCCGATTTGCATATGCGCCCAGCCACATTTAGTATTTTGGCTACAGATTTTTTCTCTAAATTGCAAATTTACGTTGAAAGCCAAGAGCAACAACAGCCGCAGGAGGCGCAGCAGCGGCATCAGCAGCAGGTGCAGAAGCTGGAGCAAAGCAGCGGAACGTAACAAACGGCAATGGCAATGGAAAACGTCGACGTTGACGTCTACGGCACATGAGCACACTTGGGAGTCCAAAAGCATTTTGCATGGCACTGTTGAGCGGAGGACGCTGTGGGACGTCGACTGTTAGGCTGCGCCTGTTTTTTAGTGTCTCTTTGTCTCACTGGCGCTACGTCATACTGTCTGTCTATTTGGCGGCTGGCTTTTGGCCCCGTGCTCAGAGCTGTGCTGGCATTTGTATGTACGAGTGTACACGTTACGTATACGTAATTTGCAAGGCTCGCACCAAAGTGGCATTTAAATTTATGCCGCCACTTGAGGCAAGTGGTGCAAGCGCTGGACAGAGAGATAGAGAGTGGGACAAGTGGCAGCATGTTTATTATGGTTTATTTTAAATTAAATATATGCAAATTTTTTGCAAGCACATTAAAGAACAATAAGTAAATGAAATATGTATGAATATTTTATGTGCATAAGTGTGTGTACTGCACTTGTATTTGAGTGCAGCGAAAATTGCATGACAAGTTATGAAAAACTTTACGTAAGGAATTTAAGCTGCTGATATTTCATTTCGCATATAAGCTCATCAACGTATAATTACGAGGGTCGGCTGAAAAGTTAACGTGCTGCAAAGCAGGGAGTATATTTTCGAAAAAGCAAAGAAAAATTTTTTTTTATTAAGGTGGCGTATTAAGTATTAAGGAGGCGTAGCTTTTTTGTATGACTTGGAAACTCTAGCGGTTTGACTCAGCTTCGGTACTATTCATCTAAGTCCCATATCTTCAGGTACGCGCTGTGTTCTGTTAAAAGACAAGTCGTTGTCAAGTTTATTCGGAAACCAGTGGAGTCGATCCCTTTAGCAGTAGATGAATCGCTCGTAGTTGTTGGTCCTTAGTTAAGTCAAAGAAGGCATAATCCGTAGAATATTTTGGGAACAACAAATCAAAAATAGCACAATTCATATAATTTTGCCCTGGCGACAAAGATCTTCTGTTACGGAGCGTTATCTTGGAGAAAATAAAAAATTTTTTCGACGTTATATGCGGTAATTTTTTCTTTCAATCTTCAGCACATCTGTCCAATAGCTTCGAAAAGTAGTTCTCGGCTTACGTTCTGCCATGTTTAAGGTAATCGACGTGAGCTAATCCCGAAAATCGGTGGCCATCACTTTTCTGTCATATAGTCCCGCTTTGGACTTTATCGATTTTCTTAGAAGAAATCCTTCGACTTATTCTTAGTTTCTTGTATGTTGTGATAGATCCAAGGTTTATCTACAGAGATGAAGCTACCCAAAAATGCAGCCTTATCGGGATTAGACATCGTCACAAATATCTTCAAAGACATATTCCTCATATTCTTATGTATATGCCACTCGTTTAAAAATGTTTTTCCGTCCACAATACTCAATTTTCTGAGTATATAAAATTTTTTCTCTTAAAAATCTCGAGGAAGCAAGTTGACGCTGGAACTTTGATAGCAATCAGTTGTAAGAGTATGCTAACAAAACAAAAAATTGCTTTCTTGCCTGAGCCAATTACTTTTCAGTCTGCCCTCGTAAGCTCAGCGAAAGGAAAACGAGATGATTCACAATGGCCTCGACAGCATGCTGGCAATTTTATCATTTTTCACTTTGATAAACAAACACAAAAGCGAGGGCCAAAGAGAGCACAGCGATAAAATGAAAATCGCCCACACACACTCACAGACACAGTGTGAGGAAAAAGGCAGCCGGAAAAGCCAGACAATGTGCCGCTTTTGTTGTATATGTGTGTGTGTGTGTGTGTGAGTTTAATCGCCTCGAACCTCAAGAACTTGCTACTTCAAGCTCAAACCTCTTAAGAACTACCTATATATGTATATGTATATACAGATAGGTATATATAACTATGAAAATATTTTCAGCGACGATTGAATGTCATTCAAATTGTAATTTACAGTGTGTCTGCGTCATAGAAAGGCAAACACACACACACGCACGCACGCGCATACACGCTCACAATATCAATCGATAAAAGGATAATACAAACAACAATGGCGGCAGTCAGCACGACAAACAATAAAAGAAAAGCAAAGCAACAAAGACAACAAAAACAAAAAAAAAGAAGAAACGAAAAAAGTGTAGCATAAATAATAGGCAGCTATGAAGAAGAATGAAAAGCAGCAGCCGCAGCAAAAAAAAAAAAACAAAAAAACACGAAAGCAAACAGCAACAGACGTAAGTAAACAATAAATGGAAGCAAATAACAAAGCAGATAGACAAGATGAATCGAGCAGTAACAAATTTTGAATACTCTTTGGGAATCATTCTTACACTACATAGTACCCGGACAATAAGTAGTTCTTATGTGGAAACCAAATTTTTATACAAAATTTTTTTTTATTTAAAAGAGTCTCTTCTGTAGAAGACAACGATAGAGTCTATTTTTTCATTCCGATGCTTGATTTATTCCTTTCTTATAATTTCGATGCCAACTCTGTTAAAGAACAGGATGGCTACGGTGTTTTTCTCTGCTGTTAAGCACAGAGCAGATTGTGGACGGAACCCCTTCTTCCTCGTATTCTACCTATTTCCGTTCGTATCACCACTTTCTGAGCACTCTTTTTTCACCCTCGTTCTATTTTGTGCCTACTCTATCTTTGCTTCGACGATGTTGGAACACTGTCGGAACACTGACCTTCAGGCCATGAGTCGATAAAATATGCATCCTTTCTTGATATTGAATCCATTTGGCCTGCTGCTGTTGCCAATAACATTTGTGACCTTCTGCTTAAGTGCGGATTAAAGAACCAAGCCTTAGACAATATGTTCCTTAGGTGGCTAAGACTGTTTTCTTGAAGCAACTTCTATACACGCTTTGATCCAGTGTCGGATCCACGAAAGGTTTTCGGGTCCGGAACCCACAAAAGTTGGAAAAATGGGATGAAAGTCTTTTGCGAGCTCTGATATATATACACTTCGAAGCGAAGAAGGAAATTCGGGAGGGTCCAGCTTCGCAGGGGTCTCCAGTGGGATCCATCACTCATATGCGCTAAAAGTTTTTTCTGCGTTAAACTCTCTGGGGTTATTATTAAGAAAAGGCACGATCGCACGACGACTATACCAAGTTAAATATTTTTAGAAGGTTTGAAATTAACTAAAATATTTCGGTATGGTCTGAAGCCCCAGACAACTTCTCCTCAATATGCTAATTGTTATTATTATTATTATTATTATTATTATTATTAGTAATGGGTGTAAAGATGTACTGCGACCCAAGTATTGTACCCCCTTCACGGCTTATGGCACTCCCAAACGTGGCCTGCATATATTTCAGTATTTTGTTTGGACATAGGGTAGGACTTTTGCTGACAATATAGATAGACATAAGACATAATAGATGCACTGAGGTCTCTTCCTCCATGCTACAGAAGCGGCACAGTCCAGTGTCCGCTATGCCAATTTTATTTAGGTGGCTGCGGAGCCTACAGTGTCCCGTCAAGAGGCCAGTAAGGATCCTCACTGCATTTTTCCCGTGAGTTATCAGGAGTTTGAACCTTTTACGGTTGTAGTTAGACAGGAGGGTTTTTGACTGCTTAAGTCCTGGTATCTGTGCCCAGTGAAACAGCCGTTTGTTTTCTTCCTCCATTCTCAATAGATCCCGTACCACGTGGTTACGAATCCCACAGTATGTTCAGGTCCGAATAGCGGTGGTGCTGCACCCGTCTTTGATAGTCTGTCTGCAAGCTCATTTCCAGGGATATTGTTGTGTCCTGGAACCCATCTGATCGTGACCTTATTTCTGGCTAATTGTTACTAAAAAGCAGAGCTCATAAATAACAGTCGACCGTTTTTTCCTTTGCGGTCTACTCGCAACCACAACCGAAAAAACCATGCACGCTTGCTCTCTCTCTCTGAGCATAACACTTCGCTTCGCTTTATTTCGGTTTTCAGCTGAGTGTTAACAGTTGAGCAATTCTTGTTACGCTCTTTCAATAACATCTTATTGAGAGCGAACTGATTGAGCGCTCGCACATAAGCATCAGCAGACCAACCGAAAAAATAAATGCTCAGCGCAAACGGTCTTTTACGTTTTAATTTGCTTTGTTGAGAATGCTGCACTTTTTATATTTTCGGCGGTAGATGGCGCCCAAGGTAAAACAACGCAGTTTTTCGTATTTTTACCCACCCCCTTGCCCTTTTTCGTTTTTGGTGTGTATCAAAAAATTGTCGATCTCAAAAAAGTACACAAGACTGGTTTTAAAGTAGTGTAAGTATCTTTAGTAGTTTCCAAGTTATAACGCTTTAAAGTCTTCCCGTGACTTGAAAAACACATGCTACTAACAAGCCCAAACAGACGCCTCACTCACATACACGCATACAAACGCAAACGACCTTTATTTTTTCTATCGCGACCAAACGGTTGGCGAATAACCAGAGCAAAAGTAAAACAAAAAATTGGTTATTCGTTGAGCGCAGACCGATTCATTAAAAGAGCAATGTGAACGGTTGCTCTCTGAGACATTGCTCAAAAACTCAGTAAATAAGAGTTATTTTTGGACAACGCAAAACGGTCGACCTTTTTTACAAGCTCTGCTAAAAAGCAATTTTCTGAAAATACTGACGATTTCTGCATTAAACTTTTTAGTGTTAAAATTTATAAAGAGAAGGCAGAGTGACAAACGAGCGAAGAAATTGCGAAAAAAAATTCTTAAGCTAAAAAATTTGTGAAAATCCGTACCCCTAGGCTCATAAGTCTGGATTCACTGCTAATATGCTCAGAAATTAAATTTTTCTAAGATGCTGAAAATTTCTGTATACAATAGCGAGGGTCAATTTTTTTGCCGATTCGCGGGGCCCTCTAGAAGTATTCGACGGACAATTCTAAGCACCTTTGCCGAAGAAACTATAGGTCCATCTTGAATTTCGAGACTGCAGATTTTTAAAAATAGGTTTTTTCCCTATAACGACAAAATGTAACATTTTAATTCAACATTTGAATTTTTAAACCAAAACTTGTCATCTTTCTATGCGTATATGGGGGCTTTGGCGGTCAAGGAATTCATTTTTGTTGTTTATTTTTACTTATGAGTGCCGGCAGAAGGCGTTTCATGCATATTTTGAAATTTCTTCTTCGCTTCTTTATCGAGAAAAATTACGAATTTCTTGAGAAATATTTGACTTTCTCGTATTGCAACCCAAATTTTTTTAGCCCAAAATGTTCAGCGTTGAAATTTAGGTTAAACAAACTGTGTCAAAAAAAAAAAATCGATTTCAAAAAATCGACCAAAAGAACAAAGCATATTTTTTTCTTATTTCAATTTATTTTTGCGGCTCCATACAAATTGAGCCACCCTAATAAACAAGCATTTTAATACTGCTTAAAAGTGTTACTATGTACCAAACAAACTCTATATACACTTTAGTGAGTGCATAATAAAATCAACATTTTATATAATTTTTCTGCTCTCTGTATTGCATAAAAATGGCGGCAAGGCAGCAGCCCAACAAACGCCACAAAGATACTCTTTAAATATTAATTCTGAAATTATGGCAACATCGTGGGACTGTCTTGTTGTTGCTGCCACTGTTTGCCGTTTGTGCCCCACGCTTAATATTAACTGCTGCCACATTGCAGTTGCTTGGTAGCAAGGTAAATAACAAGGTATATATGAGTATATACCATGTTCTATATGCACAGCACTCACGCAATATACAAAACTTGCGTTTGTTAATGAGCAAGCAAATACTTTTGTATGCGTGTGTATTTTTGTATCTGTGTGTACAAGAGCGCGCACTGTTGAGAGTGTGTGTGTGCAAGGTCTGAGTGCAGAGAAACGAGTGCAGTTGAGTTTGAGTAAATGCGTTTGCATTTTGTTGCATACTTTTAAGCGCATCATGTTAAATGAAAATGCATAAGAGGTGTCCAAATGTCAAGTGTTAAAATGCATAGCTTTTTCTGCCAGAATTTAGTTTTATTTTTTGTTATTTGTTATGTTGAAGCAATATTGAAATATTTTAAAACTTTAAGACGTTTTTCATTATGGCATACATTAATTATGCATTTAGCTTAGCACATCAAGATGCTAATTGTAAAGAGCAGCTGGTTGCTTTACGTGCGCTCACAAAATTTAAGTACTTTGCAGATGAAGTGCTTGGAAAGTCTTTTATTCGAATTTTATGTTATGGCTTTCAATTATGCAGCTTGTATGGTGCTTTGCACAAAAGAAAATATCCACATGTACAATTAAGGCTTTATTATGATGCGAATGGTGAGTTTTAACAACAACAAAAATAGCTCAATTGCAATGCAGTAAGTTTGCCTTGTAGGCTAATAAACAAAACTGTACCAAATAGGCATTTTTGGTTTGGTTTTAAGCGATAAAGCAGTGCTAGAAATAAAGAGTCAGACTCTGAAGCGCATAGCTGCTCAATATAGTTTATTAAAGCTTCTTTAATTAGGTTAGGTTATAGCGGTTGACCCCTGGGGGGGAGTCACACATAGACTGCATAGTCCATAGTGGAGCTTCTTTAATTAAAGTAGTAAGAAATTTGGCAACCCTGGAATGCTGTCAAACCGAAAATTTGCAAAAAGTTTAAATAACAACACTTTTTAGAATCTCAAAAGTATTTGACAAATAGGGTAACACTCTTTCCAAATGAAGTGGTAAACATTCACAGTAAACACTTTTTGGAGTTTACAGGGCATTTTAAACTACATAGTTTGAAAAAATGTATGTACACCTATTATTTTCCTGGTATTTTAGGTTCTTAAGGGGAGGTTCTTTCAAATTTGGCCAAAAAGAAGGCAAAGTTTGGGATTTATTGGTGCCATGATGAAAAGACATACAAACTTCCTGTTTTGATTGTTAAATGCGATTTTTATTGTACAATAATTGGAAATTTTTTTCGCGACGAAATTCAAAATGGTGGCTGAAAAATGGCGGCTCTTGTCTGCCTCTGCCCGCAGAATATCGTCCCCGCATTTCAGATCTGCAGCCTCTTGTAGTGAACCGAAATGAAAAATGTTTTTTGTTTATTGAAGTAAATGAAATTCTCTATGCCTTATACTAAATTAGAATGAGTTTTGACGAAAAATTAACTAAAATGTGGACGCTCGAAAAAAAAATTTGGTTTTTTTTCACTTTTTTTGTGATTTGATCTTTCTTAAAAATAACAATTCAACACTTTTTCATGTATATTGTTAGTATAAGGCATACAAAAAATGATATGCTTTCAAATAGGGTTTAAATGAAGGGAATCGGAACAATAGATCGAGAGCCATGCTTGAAATGCGAACGAGAAAAACGCGTTTAAAGTTTTTAGAACGTCCCTCAGCGCGAGTGACTTAGGTGCGTTCAAGACGCTCTATTTCTATAATTATCGATCGCATCGAAAAATCCTTTCATACACATATTCTACGAATATGTAGCTTTCACTTTTTGTAAAAAAAAAAAATCGATTTAATTTGAAAGAACCTCCCCGTAACACATCAGTCTTATTTTCTTGAAACAATTTTGGCTTTAGCTCGAAGCACATAGGTTTTTGAAACAAATGACCTTTTTCGTCTAAACTGAGACTTAAGCCTGACAATCTCGATAAAAGGAAGCTACATTGATTTTTAAAATACAGCCCAAAGTAACATTTTATACATACGATTTTATTTACCAAGACTACCCACATTGGCGCCTGCTAATGGCATATTCCACTAGCCCAAAACCGACTTATTTAAAATGTTTAAAATTGTTATTTCCCACTAAAACTGAAAGTGAATTCGGGCACCACAAAGTAGCCGCAAGCAAAAAACTCAGCAGTTTCGTTTGACAGCTTGAGTGCCGCGGGCCTGCCTATTTAAAAAGAATGGTCACACTAAAAAACAACATCTGCTTGAAACAAAAAAAAAATTGTTTTTAATGCTTCTATTATTTGTTGACTTTTCATTACAGCAAAATGGTTCAAATTCTTGCTATTTTTCTCTAAAACACTCTTAGAGCGTCTGCATTAGTTTCCATCTGTGGTCTCATCGAGAATCATCTTCATATTAGTAAAATGCCTACTGGAACAAAATATAGGGTGGCTAATCTGTTGATTTGCTTGTTAATTGCATTTTATTTATATATTGTCCAACGAAATTGGGCAAATGTAAAAAGCAAATGCATGTTTAAAACTAAACATTTATGTATGAACAATAATATTGCTCAAACGACCGCCGCAGCTGGCTCTACAGGACCGTATGCGCATATCCTAATTTTCGATTATTTTTTTTTTTGGAACGAAAACTCATCTGGCTGTACTCCCATCCATTAAACGAATTAGCGACGCTGATAATGCTCCATGAGTGGGTCCTAGCAAGGTGTAATTCTTGGGAAGGATGGCGCGTCCATGTTCGCTGCGACTCGTCGACACTGGCCTCAACTATGTTTTTTCACAGAACGAGCATTTCCGTAGTACGCCTATACCACTTTTACGCGTTGTTCGGTTGTTAAACGATCCAAGACTAAAATTGAATAGTTTTGAACTTGATAATGTCAAAGAGCATTCACTTTAGATGGGTATGTTGAGTATATAAGTGTTTAACAACCAAACCAACAGATGGCCCACCCTATAGCATTAATTGGAAAAATAGCTTCTTCGCTTCAACTCCTTGCTGAAAATGATTCAACTTAACAAACAAATTTTTTTGTCTTATTCAAAGATGGCGTACGTTAAAGTCGGGCGCGGACGATTTTGGGATACCCTGTACCACCACATTGCAATCAAGGCCGATATATTGCTTACGAACTCCAAAAGATATTTCTTTGCCAAATTTGGTTACGATATTTTTATAAACAAACGAAACAACGAATTTTGTTGTGTTCCCCATTTGTGCTATATGATATAGTCAACCGATTTTGATCAAATTTGGTACTGTGCTTAGGTACTCTAAAAAACTTCGAATTGCCGAATTTGGTGACGATATCTTCATAAACAAACGAAACAAAACGAATTTTGTTCAAAATACGTTTTTTCGACCGATCGACCCTATGGGAGCTATATGATATAGTCAACCGATTTTCATAAAATTTGGTACAGTGTTGGGTAACCCGAAAAAACTGACAAACACCAAATTTGGTTACAATATATTCACAAAAAAACGAAACAACGAATTTTGTGCAAAAACGTTTTTTTTTACCGATCTGCCTTATGGGAGCTTTGTGATATAGTCAACCGATTTCGGTACAGAGATTCGGAGCTCTAAAGAACTTCCGACTGCCAAATTTGGTTAAAAAGCTAAAGCTTTTGGTTTTTTTCGAGGTTCTCTGAAACACCCCTTTGTACCATACGGTACAGGGTATAATAATCAAACGTTTTTGAAATTTGGCTGCAGTTGCTAAATCCGGGTTGATGTTGTTAATGAGATGAATTCTACAAACCAGCAGCTGATTTAATTGGTTTCTTTTGAAGAAATCTCCTTGCTGAATTAAGTTTGTGAAAATTCATTCCACTTCCAAGAAATTAGTCAGTTCATTAGGTGTATTTTCTACTGCTTCTCTCTGCTCTAAAATTGCATTACATCAATCAGTGTTTGAGGTAGCCAGCACTGAGATGTTTTCGCAAGAGTTTTTTGAAAACTAACCATTTGTACAAGTCTTTTCACTTAAAGGAACTAACCAAGTCATTAGCCATCATTTACAGCCCTCTTAGCAGCTTAGCCATGATTTCATTATGCCAATCACAGTGTGACCAACTTTCTTTCACGCTCATCAATCAATCATTAACTGGAAAAGTAATTTTAACCTTAATGACATTTGACAAGGCAACATTTATTTAACCTTTAACTGCGACCTGTTTGACTTTTAAATTGACTATTGCCTGCAAGCTATTATATAACAAATATATAGGCAATGTGTTGTTTGCTTTTTAATTTAAGCGATTAACTATATACATGAAATAAGCAAGCGTGTGTATATATACGTGTACATAGTTATTTATATATATAGCACAAAGTCTACAGCTTTTGGCTGCAGGGGCTTATAGCCATTAAGTATGCAACACACTGTTGACTACAAATGCTTTAATTATACAAATACTCATATACGCATACGGTCACACTAAAACATACACACACACACTCATAGACATAGCTATATATATTTTCTATTGGAAAATGTTACATTGAAAGTTACTTTTCATTGTTTGCACGTCGAGTTTTCAGCATTTTAGACGCCAGTGAATATATCGCCCAGGTAAATCAAACGGAAGTTGTACGTTTCGCGCGCGAAATATGAAAAAAGCTGTAAAGCAGATAAGGAAGAATAGGTGGAATAGCTGTAGTTGGTAAAGGGGGCAGAAGCAAGAAAAAAAAAACAAAGCCAAGAAACCAAAAGCAAATGTACGGCTAGAAATAAAAGCAATTGGTAACGTAACGAAATGAAATTGTTTTCGAATGTCAGGCACGCAAACGTTGGGATATGTGTACATATTTTCCAAGACCACCCTAATCCCAAACCAATTCGCTTTTTGTTGCATACAGCTCTTTTTAGCTGACTGTCGACCGCAACTGAGTGGTTTGTACGCTCCTCGTTCGGGGTTGGTGTGAGTGGTTGCCTTACTCTGGCTTGGGCTTTTTATGCCCCATACTTTGGATACACGGGCATTTTAAGTTAGAAGAAAACGAAAAACAGTCCTTAGCCTTTAAACCAAGAAGATCAGGGCGACAATAGCAATCGATTTAGCCGTGTCTGTACTGTCAGCTGTTTCATGAAGGAAAAGAGAAATAGAGAGATGAAGCACATATGAAACAGAGTAAGACCCCACAAAAGAAATCGGTATAGTCATGTCCGTTCGTCGTCCATATTGCCTGTTTCACGAATAAAAGGGAAATTAGAAGATCAAATTTTGCTGAAACTTGGGCTTTGTCATTATACAATGTATGTAACGGACAGCAGGAGGCGTGGCAGACCCCAAGTCCTTTGTACCAAAATGCTTATCATAACCTCGGGTAGCAATTGACCCGTGTCCGTCCGTCCGCCCGTCCGTCCGTATGAACGCCTAGATCTCGGAGACTATAAGAGCTAGAGACACAAACCTTATCAGCTGGTGCGCATATTTCCTGCGAAGATGAAGTTTGTTGAATCATGTCAATATCTTCCCCCGTTCCCCCGCAGTAGATTTTCGCGGTTTTTTGCCACACCGTTTAATATTTTTATCACAAACTTAACATAGCGCTGCGCGGTGATTACATGCATCTGTATAACAAAATCGGACAAATACAACAAAAGTTATAGTCAAAAAAAGTACTAATTTTACCTCCCCTTGCCAATAAACTGCGTTAATATTGGACTCCACGTAATTATGGTATCCCCCCGCTATCGGTTTACGGTGTTTTCTCCTACACCCCTCAACATATCAACTTCAAACTTATCCCATATACTTTAAATAACTTTTTTGACGTAACTTTCGATTTTCATCAAAATCGGTAAAAAATTGACGGAATCTATTTGTATAAATATCGAATTTCCCAAAAAAAAAAATTCCAATTGGAAAGTTCTTAGAAGGAAAATGCAGGAATAAAATTTTTTCCAGAAAAAAGGTACAGTGTATTACACTGTCGGGCACTGGCATAAGGCAAATTTTATTAAAATCGATTGGGAACTTCGGAAGTTAGAGTCAAAAATAAGCAAATTAAAATTTCTAGAAACCCCACTTAAGACAGTCCATTCCTAAATCTTTTGTCTGTTGCTATTCCATGAAGAGTCAAATCTCTCAAATTAAAGCCAATCTCAAATCCTTTTATTTTTTTGAAGATACATTACGCTTTAGGCCCCAGCAACAGTTTTTCAATATAACCCTCATAACATTTCTTGTAACTAGTTTAAAAGATCTGCTTGTGTCGTTGTGTGGCTTAATATTATGTCTGCTGGGCAAAAAATCAAAACATTCTAGTGAACTTGCTATGCTTGCCGAAAATTTGTTTCACTCAAGCATTTTGTGTGATGTTCTAATGTTTTGAAATATTCAAGCACTGAAGCAAAGGCAGTTCAAGCACTGAAAGTTATATTTTGAAGCAGTGCTTGGAAGTACTGTACTGTACTGTGCAGTAGTGAAGTGCGACGTTTAGAATATTTTGTGCAGCTCTCTAGTGTATATTATAGTCCCACTACTTTTTTTTCGTTGGTTTGACTGGGGCCTAGACAGTGGCGTAGTGCAGTTTATATAGAATGTAGGACAGATCTTCATGATGAGGATTTGACATTGTTGATCTGTTATGAGTTACCAAAAGTAAGCTGGCCCACATCATGCAGCCGGCATTACGCCATAATATTCTTTCGTTGTGCCCAACCGCAGCTTAAAAACTTTTCTGTGCGGGCGCAGAATATGGGCGTACCACTTGACTTTGACAGGCAGCTGAAAAAAAAAAAAACGTATTACAACAGCAGCTGGAAAAACTTTGCCTCGTTATGCAGGCAAACCATGCCAAAGCCAACCCAACCAAACCAAACTGAACTGAGCCGCACCGAACCGCACCAAACCGGCCCAACCCGCCAACTAAGCCCTTAAGCGGCCGCAAGATGGTATGAAGGCAAAGGCTAGCGTCGTTTGGCATTGCCAACGTAGGCCACGTCAACTAGGCAGGCAGCACGATTCCTGTGCCTGCTCCTAGACCTCAATCCGATGGCAGTCAGCGATAAGCACCGCGCATTAAATGTCGTTTGCATTGCCCCCGCCCGGGGCTCGGGCTGGTGCTGTTGGGCCGGGCCATCAGTGGCAAATATTGTCGGGTAATTTCAAGTCGAAATCGTATAGTCATAAAAAATTGAAATATAATTGATTGGTGCTGTTGTTACAATCCTAACGACAAGCAGTTCGAAACTAAGTGAGTAAAAGTTCTCTGGCCTTTTCATATTGACGCAGTCGCGTCGCCAAATTAGTTGGAATGTTATTTTAGACACCATAAAGTTATATTTTTATTTGCAAGCAACACGAGAGCAAGAAGCAGAGCCCAGGACTCATGCCAAAGCCCAGCGAGGCCTTGACGGCTGAGAAGCTACTTAGTGATTGTGCTTGATGGATGAGGGTGACAGCTGTTTGGTTTTTGGAGGCGCGTATTTTTTAGAGCATACAAGAGTATGCTGAATTTTTAACAGCACTTTATGGAACTGAGAGTAAAATTTTCGAGGACCCTAAAAATGTATGAAAAAGAACGAATTTGAAGTGTACTGAAAATACAGATTTGCAAAACTATATGGTTAAAAAAACATTTGTTGAGCTGAGAAAAAAAATATTAAATTACTTCAATAATATTCAAACGGATACTGTTTTTTCGTTGCCGAAATACGAATAAATTTCGACTGATCTATCTTTTAACTTTTATAGGACGTCGAGTAGATAAGTTGGGTAAGGTGGGGCACATCCGACCTAGTATTTGGTTTCGGCTATAAAATAGTAATTTGACATCGGAGCAACTCCAGATATGCCAAATTAAAATAGCTTTCTAGAACTACCGATTTCTTCTGACCATTTTTAATTTTTCAAATATGCGCATTTTTCAAAAAAAAATAATTTTTTGTCATTTTCCAAAATTGTGGGGTAAACCCGACCGCCTATTTTTTTGGTGTGTTAACACAGATATGATCTAAATTTAATGGTTTTTCGATTATAAATCAAAAGAGCATGTTATTGTTTTACAAAACTGAATGTATTGATTTAAAAAAATCTTAATGTTTGGTACACATAAACCGAAATGAAAGTTTATTGAATGAATAAAGCATGATGGGGTTGAATAGCTAATTAACTAATTAGAGTTTTTTGAATTGCTGTCCAAATAGCTTGCTGGCGTATTTTTGGTTCGTGCTGGACGTCTGGTTGGCCCCTCCATTTATAGGTCGGACTTGCCCCACTGCGTTATTTTTCATGACCACGCAAATAAAAAAGATTTGCGAAATTTCCAGCCAATACTATACATGCACTATATAGGTCTATACTTGTAGTATTGTAGTCACTTACCTTTTTTTTCTTTTCGATTTCTTCATGTAACAAGAAAAAATGTGTAATCAAATTTTCCCAAAAATTAAATTGAAAATCGTAAAAATATCCTTTTTTCGTCTGAGCATCTAAATGTAGACTGGTTATCTTTAATGCTCTACACGACAACACTAATATGAGCTCGCTCAGTATTGCCTTTTTTGAGAAACAGTGGGAGGTCGTGTTTGCCCCAACTTACCCTAAGTTGGAAAAAACCAATTTATGCTTAAAAATATACTTTACTGGCAACGCCGGAAAGTCATATAATTCATTTTCAATAAATTGTTAAGATTAATGTTAAGTTCGTTAGGTATAATAAGAAATTGATTTCGGACGAAATTTGTGGATAAAAATTTCTAGTGATTTTTTGTTTATTTTTATTTGATATATCTAAATATTCTGATTTTATGTTTAAAAAAATTTTTGTCTTTCTGACTACAACTTACTGGGAAAAATTATATTTAATTTAAGTGTCATAAGATCAGGGCCGTCGAGAGAAAGAACGAGCCCTAAGCGGACTCCTTTTTCACGAAAAGTTTAAATATTTAAAGTTTTTTTCAAATCTACGGGGTCTTTGGTGTTGCACGGTTGAGCTCCTTACGTAGCTTATGCAAGATCTATATTATATATAAAATACAAATCAATAAATCGTACAACGATATCTATGTTTTAATCTAGTCTTACAAATTTTTTAAGAGTATCTTAAAGTCAGCTATCTTTCGCCCATTTTTATTTAATTTATTGGCCGAACCGGATGACGGCGAAAAAGTTTTATGCGCAGCAAACAGCACAACAAAAATGTTCTTTTAAATAACAAAAAAATAAAAGTTTTATAATTTAACTCAATTAACAGCAATGTGAAAAGTTTCGCAATATGTCACTCACTGTAACTCTCTATGCTTCCTCCTAGGCATTTCATCACTGTCGAGCTGCGGAGACCCCGAGCGTTTACCGGAATTGCCACCGGGCGACGAGCAGCGTTTGCAGCGTGCCGCACTGCATCTGCAGCACAAGTTAATATTGCGTGAATGGCTGCGTGAGCATCGTTTGCAGCATCACTATCAACGTTTGCTGGCCGTGGAGGTTGCCTCGCTGGAGGACGTCTATTGGCTGGAGGATTCGCGTGCCAGCAAGATTCTTGGCAAAGATTGGCAGCTTTGGTCGGTGGCGCGTCAAAATTTGCCCACATCGAAGGCACAGTTGGATGCGCTTAAGGCGCAGCTTTGGTCCACGGTTGTCAAATCGAGTCAGCATCAGGACGCCTGGACATGGGGTGGCATGCTGGTGGTATCCGTCAGCGTTGCCGGTTTGGTCACACTTGCTGCCATGACACAGCCATCGCTGGCGCCAGAGGCGCGTCATTCGCTGTTGCAATATGTGACGGGAAAATATCTGCTGCCTGCTAATTGTAAAGTGCAGTGGGATTGGAAGGATCCGGCACGCGTTGGTGGCACCATGTGCTTTGTGGTGCGTTTCTTCCAACGCAATGGACAGCCTTATCCCATCTGTGATACGGATCAGTTCTTTGTTGAGGTTACCGAGGGCACACGCAAGGTGCGTTAATGTCTGTCAATATATTTAAAAATTTTCAAATTAAAATTTATAATCCTTACAGGTCTTCACCATTAGCGAGCTGGGCTCCTCAACTGATCCGAATAATGCTAACGTAGCCAAAGTCAAGTTTACTGTGCGCACGGCCGGACAGTACAAGATCAGCGTGCTGATTGGTGTCAGTCATATTGCTGGCTCGCCTTTTATTAAGAACTTTTTGCCGGGACCCATAGATGCGCGTCGTTCGCGTTTTATCAGACCCGCCAGCACGGTCATATGCTGCGCTGGAGCTCCAACGCTTATGCACATTGAGCCTAGAGATGAGTTTGGCAATGCCTGCATCTTTGAGCAAAGCGATGATGCTTTGCAGGTAGGGCTTGTCATCATACTATATGGTATTTGGAGTTTTTAAATGTGATTACTTTCTGCTTCCAGGGCTATCAGGTGGAGGTGTATGATCTGCATGGCGTGTCTATGGAGAAGCTTCAACACTGCATTACCTTTAACTATGATCGGGTCAATGCACGTGTCTCCGTTACCGGACTCTTCCCTGAGCCTACATGTCTACGCGCTGTCATTAGTTATCTGGAGCAGAAGTTGCCAAATGGAGATTTTGATATCATTGTGCTGAGCAGTAAGTAGAAACATGCCGGAGAGAACTTTTATAGAGTAATATTTTATTGTTGCGTCATCTGCATATAGAAGACCAAGTTATGTTATTAGAATGTAAAGGGTCATCAATCTTGAGGTTTTTTTTTAAATATATCAATTGAAAGAACCGTTCTTGCCATTCACTTTTTAAAAATAATCCCTTTCAAATGTTGGCCGCAACTGCGCCGTAGCTCGTCCAAGCGGAGGTTCCAATTTTCGATGACGCGTTCGAGCATAATCGGCGGAATCTCGCGAATAACACGGGTAATGTTGGCCTCTAATGCTTCAATCGTAGCTGGATTACAGTAGTTTACAAATTTAAAAAACATGTTTTTGTGGACTTTTTCCAGTTATTCCTCAATATATCGTGAACAAAATTTTGTATCGACATAAAAGACGATTAGGATCGAAAGGCATTGATATGCTCTTTCCAGTGATATATAATTTGTACAGATTAAGTAAAAATTATCGAAGTTAACCAAAGTCGAAGAAAAGGATAATTTTTGACCATTTTTCAAAACTATACATTTTCGGTATGCTTTTTATAAACGAAAAAAATTTTTTAAAAATTATGTTAAGCTTTAAGCTGAAAGAGAATTCTGTTCGAAAATTTCGAGTCTAAGATCTTCGAAATCGGATAGGAATTGTAGATGCTATGGAACCAGGTATGGAAGTTCCAATCATCACTCAATCACAAAATTTTTCACTCAAAGTTTTTCATTTGCGTTCAGTTACTACTTCACGAATTTGTATGCAGCAGTAGCCGTGATTTTTCGTTCACCGGTCCGGAGCGTGAAATTAATTGTTCACCGAATTGGTTCCTCAATATGTCCATTGTTTTACGGGCTGTGCGGCAAGTAGCGCCGTCTTGTTGAAACCAAATATCGTCAAGATCTCGGGCTTCAATTTCAGGTAGCAAATAATTCGTTATCATGGTGCGATAACGGTCGCCATTGACGGTTACGTTCTGTCCAGCGTCATTTTTGAAGAAATATGGACCGATGATTCCACCGGCCCATAAACTACGCGCTGGACGAGGTCTATTCGGTCGAGTGTCATCCACTAATGAATATTGAGTCTCAAATTTGTTGATGGTATGGCGAATAGTGGTCTTAGTAAGTCGATTCGCGCGAAAAACATTCTTTAGAGAACGCGAATTTTCGTAATATAATTGTACGATTTGTAAAAGTTGTTCGGGTGTAAGTTTTTCCATGATGAAATGGCAATGAAAACTTAATAAAAAACACATGGCAACTTGACAGTACTCATGCGTGGTTTATCAAAAAAACCTTATTGAAAAAAAAACACTCAAGATTGATGACCCTTTAGTTCCATAACTGCTTTGGGGTTTTATTGTTAAGTTTTTCGCGGCTAGCGAAATAATTATTTGTCCTAAAAGCAGACCTTCTTTCTAGAACTGATAGCAACTTATTCCTTAAATGAGCCAGAAAAATCTTATATCAATATTGTTCCAAAAATAAATTGAAGATTTTGATCATGTTTTTAATCCTTTTCCTGGCTTAAGGCCTATACGCAGAATGCAAAAAAAAAAGATGGCGTACGTTAAAGTCGGGCGCGGACGACTTTGGGATACCCTGTACCACTGCTTGCAATAAAATCCGGTAAATTGCTTACGAACACCAAAAGACACTTGATTGCCAAATTAGATTATGATACCTTCATAAACAACCAAAAACAGACGAATTTTTAATCAAAAACTTTTTTTCGACCGATCGGCCCTATGGGAGCTATATGATATAGTCAACCGATTTTGATAAAATTTGGTAAAAAACTTCTGAATGCCAAATTTGGTTACAATATCTTCACAAACAAACGAAACACAACGAATCTTGTGCAAAATACGTTTTTTTGACCGATCGGCCCTATGGGAGCTATATGATATAGTCAACCGATTTTGATAAAATTTGGTACAGTGTTGAAGATCTCTAAAAAACTTCTGAATGCCGAATTTGGTTACAATATCTTCACAAACAAACGAAACACAACAAATTTTGTACAAAAAGCGATTTTTTGACCGATTGGCCCTATGGGAGCTATATAATATAGTCAACCGATTTTGCTCAAATTTGGTACAGTGTTGAACATCTCCAAAAAACTTCTGATTGCCAAATTTGGTTACAATATCTTTACAAATAAACGAAACACAACGAATTTTGTACAAAACACGATTTTTTGACCGATTTGTCCTATGGGAGCTATATGATATAGTCAACCGATTTTGATCAAATTTGGTATAGTGCTTGGGAACTCTAAAAAACTTCTAAATGTCAAATTTGGTTACAATATCTTCACAAACAAACGAAACACAACGAATTTTGTACAAAAAACAAATTTTCGACCGATCGATCCTATGGGACCTATATGATATAGTTAACCGATTTTGATAAAATTTGGTACAGTGATGGGGGTTTCTAAAAAACTTCCGATTACCAAATTTGGTTATGATATCTTCATAAACAAACGAATTATCCATCTAAAACTTTTGCTTTTTTTCGAGGTCCTCTGAAACACCCCTATGGGAGCTATATAATGTAGTCCCGATATCAAAAAAATAAAATAAACTTGTCTCCTATGGATAAATAACGGATCTTATCTGAAAGTTTGGTTGCTCTAGCTCTTACCATCTCTGAGATCTAGGCGTTCATACGGACAGACGGACAGACGGTCAGACGGACAGACGGACATGGGTATATCGACTTCTCTAGTCACTCTGATCATACTTTAGGTAACTTTGGGGGGTCTCCGACTTCTCCTTCTGTACGTTACATACATTTTCGGCTTGCACAAACACAATATACCCTTTGTACCATACGGTACAGGGTATAATTACGCACGGAATGACAAAACCATATAAAAAAAAAATTCCATCCCAAAATTGCATTTGGGATATCCCATTAGGAATATTTTTTTTATTTTTATATGGTTTCGTCATTCCACGCGAAATTTTTTTTTGCATTCTGCATAGACCCCTTTAAGCTAAAACAAAAAAGCTGGCGCCATCTTTGTCCGTACTTGGTCACTATTTTTCACCCAAATTCTTAATCTATATCTTAAATTTCTGTCAATGTACGAAATATTTAGTAATGCGATTAAAATATTTTTTATATAATTTAAAAAAAAATAGTTTTTAAAAGTCGAGAAGCTTGAGTCTGCTTTTATAAATTTATTGCACAAATAACTTGTGCACCAAAGACACCATCCATTTAAGAATTTTTATATTTCTCGAATGGATTATCTACTTGCAATAAATTAAGACACCAACTTTGGCAGCATTATATAAAATATTGTCTCCCATTTGCTTTGGCAACAGGCAGCGACACCACGCTGGTGCATAAGAACATTGCCTCACGTAAGCACAACATTTGCTATGAGGCGAAATTGTTGAGCATTTATGGTGCAAGCAAGAGCAAGCCGAGGAAGGTGCTCTGCTACGTGGGTCCCAAACAGGTGAGTTGGCCGTGTCTGCGGTTTTTCATGTTTGTATGCGAAATGTTTTTTGTGTGCAAAAGCAGAACTCATTAATCTTTCAGGTAACCATCAAGGAGATGATATTGAAGTTCATACCCAAGCGCATTGCCACCTTTCGTTTGTGCCCCTCGACCAAGTTTCATTTTTTGCCGCAGCTGGTCTCACAGCTGCATGGACCAGTGTTCATAATTGATGATGGTGCACAGCCACGCATAGAGTTGGCATCGAAGGATCGTAATATTATAGCAGCCACCTTTACACATTTTCTGCTCAAGAATATTGGTGGCTCCGAGACGTTCAAGGATAAGCAGGACTTTTTCTATCATGAAGTGCGCAAGTTTCATGCCAGCTATTATCATGAAAAAATGGCGCTAAAAGTGAATCGTGAGAAGATACTGGAGAGCAGCATGAAGGCCACCAAGGGATTTTCTGTTTCCGACTGGTGCGGCAATTTCGAGGTGACCTTTCAGGGCGAGCAGGGCATAGACTGGGGTGGCCTAAGACGCGAATGGTTCGAGCTGGTTTGCAGTGGCTTGTTCGATCCACGTGGTGGACTGTTTTGCACATTTCATGACAAACATCAGGCATTGGTGCATCCAAATCCTACGCGCCCAGCGCATTTAAAGCTAAAACAATTCGAGTTTGCTGGCAAAATTGTGGGCAAATGTTTGTTTGAGAGCGCACTGGGTGGCACCTATCGGCAGCTGGTAAGAGCACGTTTTAGTCGCTCCTTTCTGGCGCAGCTCATAGGACTACGTGTGCACTATAAGGTGAGTAAGGTGACTGCAAACAAAGGGAATAACTAATAATTACTCTTTATTTACAGTACTTTGAGCAAGATGATCCGGATTTGTATTTGTCCAAAATCAAATACATACTCGATACAGATCTGGATGCCACGGATACCTTGGAGCTGTACTTTGTAGAGGAAGTTTACGATGCCAGCGGTCAGCTAAGCAAAACCATAGAGCTTATACCAAATGGAGCCAAAATGCGTGTTACCAATGCCACCAAAAATCAGTATTTGGATGCTTTGGCACAGCAGCGTCTATGCAATAGCGTCAAGGATGAGGTGGATAGTTTTCTTAAGGGTCTGAATGCCATTATACCAGATAACTTACTAAGCATTTTCGATGAGAACGAGCTGGAGGTGCGTTGTAATGATTATGTTTACAAGTTTTGCATAAACTTATATACCTTTTATTCTTTGCCAGCTCTTAATGTGCGGAACTGGCGAGTATTCCATAACTGATTTCAAGTCACATCACATAGCCAATGGCAATTCGGCTGAGTTCCGTCGCGTTTTGGCCTGGTTCTGGGCAGGCGTTAGCAATTTTAGTCAAACTGAAATGGCACGTTTGCTGCAATTCACCACAGGTTGTTCACAGCTGCCACCTGGCGGTTTTCAGGAGCTTAATCCGCAATTTCAAATAACAGCAGCGCCCACATTTGGAAATTTGCCAACGGCGCATACTTGGTAAGCGGTCGGGAACAGGATTGAGATTTGTTATATATTCGGAAAGCCTGATACTAAAGCTCTACTTTGCTCTCTTTTTCAGTTTCAATCAACTTTGCCTGCCCGACTATGAGAGTTATGAGCAGTTTGAGAAGTCATTACTACTGGCCATAAGCGAAGGTAGCGAGGGTTTTGGCATGGTCTAAGGTGTGGGAGTTGGAGAACACTGCAGTCCAAGTTGTTTTTGGTGTAGCAGCTACTACTCTGTTCCTGCGCTTTATATGTAATATTTATTTATATATGTATTAAGTATTTAGCTAGTAAGTACGCGTAGTGATAAACTTGCTTGATTTAGGCAATAAAAATATAAAAAATAAAAATTAAATATAAAAATAAAAGACACGGCTATTTGTGAGTCAACGCTTTTCGTTGCTTTAAATGTTATAATTGCTTTTTATGCAAAATATTTGCCTAGGCTTTGAAGCAATAATAAGAAAATTAATAATTTATAAATATTTGAATATAGTTTAAAATTGAGTCAAATGAAAATGAATATATCATCATCAAAAAGAATGTGATAATTGTATTATAAACTAATGCAACGTAATGGTAATTAACTTTCTTAACTAACTAAACTAGTATTTAAATAAAAAAAAAATCATGTATAGCAGCGCTGTGTAAAAGCAAAACTAATTAATCAACTTAAAAGCAAATTTAAAAACAAAAACAAAAAAAAAACTATGGCAATAAAACTAAAAATTTGTATTGTAGCATATTGTATTAAAAAACTGAAAACTTAAACTTAGTTATAAAATTAGTGTAAAAAAGCAAAAAAAGAAAACTAAGTAAGCAATGTTAATATGCATTTTTAAATTTAAAAAAAAAATATAGTGTAATGCTTAGGCAGATACAAATTAAAATAAAACTCTTAAAAATTGCGCTCGAATAATGAATTCTATAAGCAATATTGAAAATTAAAAGACAAAATTTAAAGCAAAATGTTAAATTGTAGTTCTTAAATGTTGTTAAAAAAAAGCAATGCTAAAAAAAAAAACAATTCAATAAGCATAATAAAACTGATTGTAGTTGTTGGAAAGTAAAAGATAATTTAAAAAATGATCAATAAAAAGAAAATTTAAAACGCAAATAAAAAAATTTAATAATTAAAGGGGTCTACGCAGCACGAAATATTTCGCACGGAATGACAAAACTTCATATAAAAAAAAATATCCCAAATGGGATTTTTTATTTTTTATATGAAGTTTTGCGATTTCGCACGCAATGACAAACTTCATATAAAAAAAAAATCCCAAATGGGATATTTCAAATGGGATTTTTTTGTTATATCCCAAATCGGATATTTCAAATGGCATTTTTTTTTGTATATGAAGTTTTGTCTTCCCGTGCGAAATATTTCGAACTGCGTATAGGCCTCAATGCCAAATTAAAATTTTCAGCATTAATTTTTAAACCAATTTGATATTTAAAAACAGTTTATTTTTTAGTTTAATGATAAGCCATATTAATTTAAACTTTTGACTGCATTCTAAAGACTTTTCTTTTTACATAAAATATAATTTTTTACGCATATTTTGATACGATACAAGATAAAACCCTTTATTCCATAGATTAACTTACTTTATACCAAAATTGATGTTTGGTACTTTTGAAGAGAAGAGTTGACTACGCCCTTGCTAAAATATTTTAAAATTAATTTTAAATACTTATTTATTATATTATATTAAAGTAACAAATTTATAGTAAAGAATTTTATTTTTTAATTTTAGATGTCTTGTTCACACTCAAAACTGGAAAAAGCAACAAAAATTTAATATTTATATTTTTATTATGAAAATTTCTTGCTACATTTTAAATGCTTAGAAAAACCAAACCGGTAGCATAAGTGTCAAACAACTTTCTTTGTGAACAGCTGGAGCATGCTTATGAAGCCGGATCAGTCCGCACAACTAACTTGGTAAGTACACGCTTCAAGTTAATGGCTTATTTCTAAAGGTCAAAATGTTGTGGAAATTTTTTTTGTTTTTATGTTGGGTGCCTGCCAATGAACTTTTAAAACTTATGCAAGATACAATTTGTTACTGCTTGCTAAAAAATGCTCTGCTTTGGCGAAAAAAACAATTCCTTCAAAACTCTTAATAACAAAACTGTACTAAAAGAAATTATAACTGTGCATTTTTTAGTGAGAGTTTTTTATGCGTGAGTGACAAATTACAAAGAATTAATATGCAAACAAATCTACTTTTCAGGCCGCCTCGCGCACAATATTATTATTATTTTATTAGCAACTAATTAGAGTATGGAAATTATTAATAGGAAGTTCATTCTGCGGTCTTGCTAGAGTTATATTGAAGGAGAAAGTAAGTCGCCAACATAATAAAACTATCACTTTTCATTTTGGGTCAGATGGTAAGACGCCAAGATGAAGCTTATGATCAAGGTTCAAGCAGGTGAGAACCTCAAGTTTAAAGAGAGTGAATATGAGCAGTTGGGAACTATGCGACCATTGTCAGGCATTAAAAGATGATGTGTGAATTGCCTGTTGTTCGTTAGTAGCCGATTTACTTCATTAGTTAAGAGTGACTTTTATGGCCTTAACATACCAGGAGCATTAGGTTAGGTAGTACCGGTTGACCACTGGGGGTGTCACACATGGACTAGATAGTCCTTCGTGGTACCGGAAGGTGCGGCTGGTGTACAATGCACGTTAGTCGTCAAGTACACGCGTGTGCTTTGCGAACGCCAGAAGCTTTTGAGGTGCCCTGTCGGCTGCCTCTTCCAGTGAGATAGGCCATGGGTTTCCTAGATATTTCAGACTCGATGTACAAAAACCGGTGCAGCGACAAATGAGGTGCTCCAGAGTCTCTTTGACATCTGTCTCCCTACATTTCCGGCATTCATCGTTGTTGGTAATGCCTAGCTTCCTAGCGTGAGTTACTGTCAGTTAATGACCAGTGTGTATGCCCACTATAAATCTGCAATCTCTTCTTGGGATTTTCAGAATATACTGGGCTAGTTTTTTGTCAATTTTCCTGCACATAGTGCGAGCTGTCATGCAGTTCGTTGTGTTGTACCACCTTTTGTCAGATCTGACTGCAGCGTCTTCTTCTGATCTGTGGTTAATCGTCCTTAGAGGAATCTTCAGATCAGTTGTCTCGTTCCACCTTCTTCCTTTGCAAGCCTGTAAGCTATTTCATTTGCATCTATGCCCTGGTGGCTGAGAACCCAGAAGAACCCACACCTCCTTCTGGGAGCTTAGTGCATCTAGTGTGTCTTTGCTTGCCAGTACGTACACTTTTGGAGTTGATGCTAAATGCTTGCATGGATTTGATTGCTATCAACAAAGATTAGTTCGGTTCTGCTCCAGGGTAAGCGCGAGTTCTTCAACCTTCTTTATGGCGAATACCTCCGCCTGGAAGATGCTGCAGTGGTCCGGCAACTTATAAGATACCTCCATGGGCGGCCCCAACGCCGGACTCCATTTTGGATCCGTCCGTGAAAATTTTTGTGGCTCGTTGGTCCATACCGATTTTTCAGTCCTCAGGTGCCATTAGAGTGAGCGTTCTGGAGAAGTTGCCTGCTGGAGTCAAATAGTCCGTGCTATTGAATGTCACCCTTTCAACTTTGCTGTGCCCGTAGTTCGCGAGGGCCATATTCCCTGCTGCACAAAAACGTTGCGCTGCCTTTTGCGCCAGTAGTTTAGCCTGAATGTCTAGGGGGTGTACTCCAAGTGTCATAGGACTTTTGCACACGATAATTATGGCCATGTCATTCGCATAGGCAGTTATCCTTGGGGTATTCCGATTACCTCAACCATTAAAAATTCGATTTTTTTCAGAATTAAAAAGCTGGGATGTCGTCTTTTATTATATCAACTAGTCCAGCAATGTTGGCTTTTTCAATTAAAGAAATATTTTTCGCAAAGTAGCGTTTTATTCCTCAACATAGTCTCCTTTTTGTTTGATACATTTATTCCAACAATTTTCCAATGATACAGTTCCTTTTCAACAATAGGATTTTTCAAGACTCTCAAAATGTGCGTTTTTTTCATTGATGACCTATTCATTCGACCCATAGCTCTTACAGCCATCTCCAGGCTGTACAAGAGGGCAGATCTGGAGAGTATTGTTTATGGGATTGTACTTGACTGAAGCAATTCGCATTTAAAGTTACTCAGCGTGAAATTCAAATAGTCATTGATTTATCAAATTGCCTTCGTAACAACAACTGAAAATCTAATGAACTAGTTCCCTTGAAACCTGTAAGCATACTTAACGTCCAGAAATAAACCAGTGTGTTCGAGCGCCTCTAGTATGAAGCCAGCAACTCATTGGAATCTCTCTTTGTTGCCTTAGACGAGCCACAACTTGGGCTGTTAGGACCATAGCATACCTGGAACAGGCTATAGTTCTGTCAAAAGGTTTTCTTATATCGTTTAAAGTTCGCTGTTTTTAAGGGAAACAGGGCAGTAAAGCAATTTTCTTGCCAAGAACTGTTGTTGTCAGATCTTGATTTTCTAAAGCAGCCTATTACCTTGCAGAAACTAATAGATAATACAAGAAAAAAACAAAGTGGGCTTTTAAAGAACTTGATCCGTTCGCTAAGTGTATAAAGAGTGGTAAAAATTCATGAACACATGTAAGTAGAAGTTGCTCGGAATTTCAGTAGGTATGAGAACCCTGCAGGACTTAGAAGCAACTACTTTCAGTTAGCTCTAAGGTGTATCAAAAGTCTATGTTTATAAAACCGGGCACAATTTTTACAGCTAAGGTTTCTCAGCAGTCCATGTTTGTAAAAGAAAAGATGGCGTACGTTAAAGTCGGGCGCGAACGACTTTGGGATACCCTGTACCACTGCTTGCAATAAAATCCGGTAAATTGCTTAAGAACACCAAAAGACATTTGATTGCCAAATTAGATTATGATACCTTCATAAACAACCAAAAACAGACGAATTTTTAATCAAAAACTTTTTTTCGACCGATCGGCCCTATGGGAGCTATATGATATAGTCAACCGATTTTGATCAAATTTGGTATAGTGCTTGGGAACTCTAAAAAACTTCCTAATGCCAAATTTGGTTATAATATCTTCACAAACAAACGAAACACAACGAATTTTGTACAAAAAACAAATTTTCGACCGATCGATCCTATGGGACCTATATGATATACTCAACTGATTTTGATAAAATTTGGTACAGTGCTGGGGGTTTCTAAAAAACTTCCGATTGCCAAATTTGGTTATGATATCTTCATAAACAAACGAATTATCCATCTAAAACTTTTGCTTTTTTCGAGGTCCTCTGAAACACCCCTATGGGAGCTATATAATGTAGTCCCGATATCAAAAAAATAAAATAAGCTTGTCTCCTATGGATTAATAAGGGATCTTATCTGAAAGTTTGGTTGCTCTAGCTCTTACCACCATATTACAATCAAATCCGATATATTGCTTACTAACTCCAAAAGAAATTTCTTTGCCAAATTTGGTTACGATATTTTTATAAACAAACCAAAAAAAAGCCGAATTTGGCACCAAACAAGTTTTTTTGGCGATTGGTCCTATATAGTCAACCGATTTTGATCAAATTTGGTTCAGTGCTGGGAAAATCTAAAAAACTTACTGATGCCATATTTACTTTCGGTATCTTTATAAACAATCGGATTATGCCCTAAAAACTTTTTTTTGATCGATCGGTGTTACTACGGGAATATATGATATATGTATAATTGGTACAGTGCTGGGGATCTCTAAAAAACATCCGAATGCCAAATTTGGTTATGATATCTTCATAAACAATTATCCATCTAAAACTTTTGGTTTTTTCGAGGCCGTCTGAAACACTCCTATGGGAGCTATAGAATGTAACCCCGATATCAAAAATATAAAATAAACCTGTCTCCTATGGAATAATAAGAGTTCTAATCTGGAAGTTTGGTTGCTCTAGCTCTTACCATATCTGAGATCTAGGCGTTTATACGGACGGACAGACAGACCTAACATCGGTATATCGACTACTCTAGTCACTCTGATCCTACTTTAGGTAACTTTGGGGGACTCCTTCTATATGTTACATACATTTTCGCCTTGCACAAACTTAATATAACCTTTGCACCATACAGTACAGGGTATAATTAAAATTCCAAGGCTTTTTGGCACAACGTTTCTTGCATTCAAATTGAACTTAAGTACATAAATCAGCACAACAAAAAAAATGTAAGCTGCTTCATGTAATAATTATATAGTACCTATGTACTACAGTGCTATACATATTTATATGACAGCCTAGTAAACTCTTAGCTTAGCAAGTAAAAAATTAATGGGCACATTAAAAAAGTGAAATTTGTAATTGAGCTTGTAACTAAAATGTATGTATCTCGAATTTGCAAAAACCATAAACCACAAACCTATGTACTCGTACATACATATGTACTTACCATATAGTTTACTTATTTAAATATGAGCCACAAGAAGGTCGTTCCAGCTGCTTTATAGCCAGTACTACTAGGTAATTAAAGAGAAATTAAGGCACAAGGTCTTACAATAAGAGAAGTAAACAACACTCACAGACGCATGTATAGAACTCTAGCCAGCTTTATGAACCAACTTTCTTAGTTCAAAATGGTCAAAAATGAAAACTTCAATCTTTGTTTTACTTTGTAGTTGCTTTTTTTTTCTCTCTTTTAATAAACTTCGTTTCAACAAGCTGACTTACTTAACATAATAATAAATTACTTAGTTTCTATAATAAATATATATATATAACTTAGGTGGCAAATGTGGCAAACATAGAGCGTTCAGGTGACACTATTTCTATCATCAGTGGTGTGCCAGAAATCTCTATCCGTCGGTAATTTTTATATTATCTACAAAAGAGTTTTTTTTAAGGCCTATACGCAGCACGAAATAATTTGGAAGGAATCGCAAAACTTCATATAAAAAAAAATCCCATTTGGAACATTTTTTTTTATATGAAGTTTTGTTATTCCGTGCGAAAAATTTCGTACTGCGTAGACCCCTTAATCCAGAAATATCTTCGAAAGTGTTGCAGAACTCTTAAAGCTATTTCGAGCAGTGCTGTATCCAGACTAAAAGTTCGAATGATGGGGATTGGAAGTCAAATATCCTTCTCGGTGTGATTTCTGTATTAATATGTTCTTCACGCCGATCCGCAACTCAAGAAAATCCTACGTAGATTTCTGGCACGCCCCCAAGTAATACCGTCTAGCTGCACTTGGCGGCCAGCGTGCACATGAGCGTTCTGGGACAAAATAGCAGTCCCGTTGTGCAGCTCATCTTGTGACCCTTCATCTGACCTTGGGCATTCTTATAGCACACAAAGTAGCTGCTTATGGAAGTCTGATCGGGTATTTTATCACCTTCTCTGCAGTAGTATTTGCGCTTCTTGACGCTGCTGCTGCTGCTGGAGCTGCTTAGTGGGCTACCCAATCCGCTGCCGCTGGTCAAGCTGCTAATGCTGCTGCTTTGTAATACGGGTGATATTATGCTCATCGGTCTCATGGTAGTGCTGGACAGCTGCACGGGTACATTGGGCATATAAGCTTGCAGCATATTATGATCTATATTCGAAGATATGGGTGACGTCTCCTGTGAGCTGCCGCCTTCGTTGTTGCCATACTGCTGCAGCAGACTGGCTATGCTTTGGGCCTTTAGAGCCGCCTCCTGGCGACGCTTGGCCTCGGATAGCAGCTTGACTGCCTCCAGCTGCACACGTTTGTTTTCATCCACGCTATAACCGCTGGTCAGCGGCATAGTGCCACACTGCGCAAAGGTTTGTGCATCGCAGATGCGAGTTTGCTTATTGAAGCCCGTATAGGGTGGACAGGAGTAGGACATGACCTTGCCATCCTTCTTGCTGCAAACAAAGTAACGCGTGCAATCGGTTTCATTGGGCTGACGCACGCCCGGCTGACAGTTAATGACCTCCACCTTGCTCAGCTCGGACAGGGAGCCGGAGGTACGTGTAAGTAGTGGTAGAATGGATTTCTGAAACATATCTAGGCTGATAAAGCTGCCATCAAAGTTAACCAGCTGATGATTGCGATTTCCTTTTAGGCTAGCTGGATACTTCGACTTCAGCGGATTAGTGCCGCCATAGACTTGACCATTATTGAAAATGCTAACATCCAAATTGCCACCAGAATTATCATAGATGCTCGTGCTCGCGCTTGCGGGTCTGGGCATATATGGAATTTTGGCCGCATTGCCTGGATAGTTGTGCTCTACATATGAGTTAGGTGCTAATTGATGGCTCAGTTCTGGCTCTGAATTGCTGCTGTAGGTCAGTACATGTTGGTTGTTGTTGTAGTTGTTGGGTCGCTGCTGATTGTTGTTGTTGTTGTAGTTGGAGCTTGGCTGGTTGTTGTTGTTGTTGTTGTAGTTGGAGCTCTGCTGGTTGTTGTTGTTGTAGTTGGAGCTCTGCTGGTTGTTGTTGTTGTAGCTGAAGCTCTGTTGGTTGTTGTTGTTGTAGTTAGAGTTCGGCTGGTTGTTGTTATTGTAGTTAGAGTTTGGCTGGTTGTTGTTGTTGTAGTTGGAGCTCTGTTGTTTGTTGTAGTTAAAGTTCTGTTGGTTATTATTGTTGTTGACATAGTTGGCGTTAATCATTTCATCAGCTTCGACCTCCATGCTTTCGATTTTTTGAGAATTGGGTCGTATTTTCACTTGACTCGCATCCAGCTGTGGCGGAAACATGTTCTGTCCCATATCATATGAAGAAGAAGATGCAGCAGAGCCGCTACTACCACTCGTATAAGCCCCATTTAAATGCATGGGACGCGGCATGCTGCCCACATTAACTGTGGGATAACTCTCAGTTTGGAACACACGATTCACATTGTTCTCATTGAGATGCGGACTGGGCGTATAGTAACTTGTTAAGGTATCCGGCTGCTGTTGCTGTTGTTGTTGTTGTAGGGAAACCGTCAAGACCGCCAAGGATGAAAAGCCAAGTTATGAAATTAAAAAAAATGTAAAAAATTAGAGGTCATTGATTTTAACCCGATTCAGTTGAAAAACTTGTGTGGATGGGATTAGAGTGACAAAGGTATGAGGACAGTGGGATTCCCAGTGCATTCAAAGATGTAATCGGTGCTGCATAGGCAGAGATTGAGGCAAAGACATACGACCCTATTAACTATTCTGAAGTAGCTGCTTAAAGGCTTCGAGTATCCCCAGCGGAGTCTCTGAATATTGTTTTCGGACATGTTTATTTATGGGGTAACACTTAGTACTGGGTTAGATCTAGATGGGTTTATGAAGTAATCTACTGTTTCCGTGTGGATTGTATATAGCCCTTCAATAAAAGAAGGATGGCAGGTAGTTCACATCGTGGCGGACAAGTTGGGTTCGATGAATCATTTTGCACTGTCTTTACAGGATTACAGGATGTCTCCTGCTCAAGGATTTTCTTTTCTTTCTTACCTGCTGCTGTTGTTGTTGATACGGTCTGGGCGTGGTCATGGAAAAGTCACTATTATAAGGTGGCGCATACTGTGCGGCATATTGTGTGGATACGGCGGTCACTGTGACGGCAGGACGTGCTGTGGTCACCGTGGCCACAAATTTGTTGCTGCTATAGTAGTTCTGATTATTATTATTATTCCCATCATTGTCCAAATGGTTGTTGCTGCTGCTGTGCTTGTCCAGCTCAGGTATATGCGGATATTTGCCCAGACTATTGCCATAGCTGTCCAAAATCTCCTTTTCACCTGAATTTGTGTTGGACACATGCACGGGTATAACATTGTTGTGTATAATCGTAGTACTAGGTTTATTTAAGGAGCCCGAACTGCTATGGTGAGTTTTGCGGCGCACATAATGCATGGGTTTCTCATAACTCTGCTGCTGCATGGGTGGCGCATAGTATTGTTGAAAGGGATTATTTTGGGGCGATAATATCAAAGGTTGTAGTATTTGCGGTGCAAAGTAAGCCGGATTATAGCCAGAATTTTGCATGGTATTGGGCATATGCTGTGCGGATATCATTTGCTTGGATAACTCCAGCACCGTTTTTAAAGTTTCCTCCGAAATCTTGGGCTCATTGTGCTCGTGACTGTAGGGTGATGGAGTGTGCGTCGCAATGGCTTGCTCCTGGGAGCTGGCTGTTGGCTGCTGTGCCAAATCATAATGCGGTAGCGTAAACAAAACCGAACCTTCCGGACGATTTACAACTATCTGGGAGTTACCATAACCCTGACCCGTTGGACTCTGCAGCTGATGCAGATTGTTAGGCAGCGAGTTCATCAGCACCACCTTGGTTTCCGGCTGCAAACGATGATGACTGAGATGCTCCTGCAGCAATGTCTTATTTTTATGTGGCACGGGCAGTGGGCTGCTCGCAGTCACTGTCACAGGTGCGGCTGTGGTTGTTGCTATAGTTGCCAACTTGTAGGTATCTTTGGGATTGAGATTATCAAAGTGGTTTTTGATATCAAAGTGTGCCAAAAAAGCATTCAGCTGATCTGGTCGCAAATCCATTTGTGGTTTATCTGTCTGCTGATAGGTTTGTTTGAGTCCATCTATAAGCTGCGATAAACGCTGCAAATGTGCCGTCAAATTGGGATCTACGGGTGTGGCAGGCTTATCTGGCTGTTGTTTTAACTCCGCCTTTAAGTCATGCACCTTGCTCTCGAGCTCAGTGATGGGTATATCCAGATCCACGCCGCTTTTGTTGTGATTGCTTATATCGACTTTGGGCTTATCCGCCTGCAGAAAACCATCCAATTCTACCAGTTCACCATCGCCGCTGGAATCAAAATTGTTGATGCCACTTTGCGGACTATCGTTATCTTCCAATTCAATGCGCAACTCGGGCTTTTGATGATCCATGGCATAGTCTTCCTGCTCTTCGCTGCTTAAAGTGTCATCTAGCACCAGCTCCACATCTGCATCATTGGTTTTATGACCATTTGAACTAGATTCCTTCAGCAACAAATCATCGTCGTTATCGTTATTAATAATGAGTATGTCACCATCATTCTCACGTTCGTTCGGTTTGTGTGTCGTTGTGGCCAACTCACTGGCGGTTAGGCATTCCCAATCGTCACCAGGCAGCACACAGCTGCCTACATTATGCTCATAGACAAGTCCTTCTCGGCATTTTATGGGCTGCCAGACATGCGAGTTGGAGGGCAGTTCACGGCACTTGTAGTAGGCATCGCAACGGGTTTTGTGTGGGCGTGACTTTTCAGGACATGGTTTACCTATGAGTTGCAAGAAAGGGAATGAGTTAGCAAGGTTGTCTGACCAAGGACCTGACACATTTATGCCCGGCTCCATGATAACCAATATATATATCTATATCCATATTTTAAGTATGGCAAACTTCATAATGAAGTTTAGAGTCTCAAATTAAAAAATGTCAAAAAAAGAACTTGTCGTTGAAAATTTTCGGACTAAGAGATTACCAGGACCATCAAGAGCATCGACAGGCCCTAAGCACTGTTTGCGAAAAATGCATAACGGATATCTACGCGCCTCTTTAGAAAACTTCAGGCCCGGGAGGAGTCACGCGTACGTCGATACGACTATACGACAGTTTTTTTTGGCCTCTACTGCTGATTTGCTCCAAAAAAAGTATTAAATTAAAATATCCCGCAAAATTTCTCAAAGGTCTCTACCAGCCATTCATGGATTTCCAAAGGTGAATCATTTATAATCGGCCGTGCTCCGAAAAACAAATCCGAGCATTTTATTCGGATTCGTGTTGAAACCGAATGTTTGGTGCTTCTGTTTAAAAATGTGAATTGACTACTAGCATTAATTTTACTGCCATATTATGTTGTGATTATACTTTCACTTGCTCAATTAATTTTTTTTCATCATAACGTTTCCTTTTTTCTTTTTTTTTAAGGACACTTGTATTGCAGTATAAGCTTTATTGTTCACAACACGGATTTGACTTAAAAAACGTTCATAAATTACTTGTTTACACATTTTAAATTGCCTCTAAAAGATTTTCTTCTAAAGGCCTGTACGCAGCATGAAAAATTTCGCACGAAATAACTAAACTTCATATAAAAAAAAAAAATCCCATTTGGGATATCCCAATTTTTCATGCCGCGTACAGAGGCCTTAAGTTACTTTAATTTATGAAATTAATTTTTTTTTGTAATACCTTCCGAAAAGTAAAATAGTCCCAATAAAAAGCACGCATATATCACAGGGCCACGCATTTTTATAATGTTATATCAAATATTCTCGTAGTTAATTTAAAAATGTTGCGAATATCCTGGCGCGTGACCGTTAATCCACAATTAGTCCGCGTAATCCGTCGCGAAACGTAACTTCCGCTGGGTACAAAGCGCGCGATACGAATGACTGCACATTCAGCAACTGATCAAGATTAAATTTTAACAATTTTCACTTAGTGAAATGTGAAGACAACTCACGTTCAAGTTGTCGTGCTTAAAGTCGAGCAAAGTGTGAAAAAAAAAAAAAAAACTAAATGTTGTAGTCATTTCTACATTTCTTTCTTTTTGCGCTCTCTCGTAAAATGCGAAACGGTTAAGAAATTAACGTAAAGTGTGTCTGGTCGTAATTTGGTGCTCTCTTTATTATTATTATTTGTTTATTTAATAAATTTACTTACTGACGTTGATGATGCTAATAGGAATTAGGGTAAACTTGCAACAATTTCACTTTTTTTTTTAAATATTACAATTTGTGTGCGCTTTACAATAAAAATGCTTTCATTCATTTTGATTGAGTATTCTGGTTTAATGTCAAAGCAAATGTCTGCATTTAGAATTTAACGTGCGCACACATGCACGCTGACGCCATCTATGGCACATTTTGAAAAGTCAGCTTTTCAACTCAACTGCCATCGATTTTAAATCATTCCAACAATGAAAAACTTTTCATTGTACATTTAACAAAAAAGTTATTTAATAAAAATTGCACATAAGTTTATTGTTTTAATTTAAATATTATTGTATATCCACGCTTTATTAAAAATATTAATTATAGCGCAGTTAACAATTTCGTTCTTTCATATGCACATTGGCGCCATCTATGTCACAGTTTTCATAGCTGGGCTGTAACTGCCTGCATTCGATGGCGCAGCTGTATCGATAGTTCGATATAAAAACGCTTATCGCTTGTACAATGATTTTAAAATTCTATGATTTCTTTATAGGTACCGATTAAGTGTTTGGTGCAAAGGTTTATTTAAACTATTGGGTCGTTCACTAAGTATTTTCGTTTGATGACAACACCTGATCTTATTGAATTTTTTCGCAGCCAACTTCACACTTAACCGCTTTACCTTTATATATTTGATCAGCTGATATAATAAGGCTTTTTTGTAAAAAATTTTGTTAAATTTTTTGGAATAGTTTTTGTTTGGTGCCCTATCGAAGATGGAAGATCGAAAACAGCATTTTCGGCATATTTTACTATTTTACTTTCAAAAGGGTAAAAATGCAGTTCAAGCAAGGCGAAAATTATATGATGTGTACGGAGAAGATGTGTTGACCGAACGCCAATGCCAAAATTGGTTTTCAAAATTTCGTTCCGGCAATTTCGATCTTAAGGATGCACCACGTCCTGGAAGGCAACTCGAGAGATTGCTGAAAGATTAAATTTGTCTAACGCAACCGTTCACAAGCACATGAAACGTCAAGGATTAATCTTACAGAAGGAAATTTGCTTCGTCGCATTAACAACTGTGATTTGATGACTCGCCAAAAGCTTGGGATGTGCTGCCACACCCACCATATTCTCCAGACTTGGCACCTTCGGACTATTACTTGTTCCGGTCTCTGCAAAATTTTTTGGATGGGAGAACCTTCACCTCAAATCAGGACGTCAAAAACCACTTGAACCAGTTTTTTGCCTGCAAGGATCAAAAATTTTATGAGCGTGGAAACAATCTTGTGCCCGAAAGATGGCAAAAAGTATTGGATCAAAATGGAGAATATATAATTTCATAAAATGTTTTGCACAATAAAAAAATCGTGTTTAAACTGCACTAAAAAAAACGAAATTACTTAGTGAACGACCCAATATTATAAAATTTGGCTTGCAAATTTATACAAGAGCAATCTGAACAAGATTGAGTGAGTGAGTGATTCTAGGTCCCATATAAAAAGTTTTAATTTTTAACTTTCTTAACAATCGTAGGTCTGCCTCTGTTGCTAATCTTAAGCCAAAGCTTATTTCTCAGTAAAATGACTTAGCCTACTTAGTACTTTGCAAATTAAGCTAAACAATTTGTTATAGCGAAACAAGAAATTACAAATTAATAAATCAGCTATTTTCTATAGTACTTTACACAGTAGTACTATTGTATTAAAATAAGTCAAAAAATCTAATAACCATAATACTTATATAATGTTATGTAATATAATTATATATGTAATATAATTATTATGTAATTATATTATTACAATTCAAACAAAAAACTTAAATATTTTTAGGCCAGAAGTTTTGAAATCATCTAAATTAGGCTAATTGCCAAATTACGTTAGATCTGACCTTTTTACAAAACTTTACAAAGTCGTAATTTTTTTTCTAAGTTAATGGTTTCAGACTTTGCAGGCATTTTCGGTATAAGAAATGTAATTTAATTTTCTTTATTCAATTAACTTAGTCAGAAACTCTTAACAAATCTTTCACCAGGCCATTTATTAAGTGCTGCCTTAAGCTAACCTTATACAATTTGGCATTTCAGACAACCCGAACAATAGAACACTTATTTCCTAACATTTTCATTTGATATTATTTATTTATTATTTATGTGCGGTGCGTAATATTTTTAATAAAAATTATTTAAAACACAACTTTTGGCCTGAAACATCGATAAAAAACCAAGTTATCGGTAACAGCACACAAGTGCTGTAAAATGCGCGCTTACAGTGCTGTATAATTTATTGCATGTGATATCGATAGTAAATAACAAAATACTGCAGTCGTGCTATCGAAGTGCCATCGATAGGTTGCATCCACTGAATTTTCTAGCTACATTAACTAATTTTAAGTTGTATTTTACAACTCACAACAATACAAAATAATAAAATACGTATGTTTAAATATTAAAATAATAATTTATGTATTGTGTTCGTTGACTTGTGTGTGTGTGCGTCAATTGTATTAATGTGCAATAAGCTTTGTGTAGAATTTCATGCGTACACCCCAAAAAATAATTCCAATTACAAATACGCCAAAGCGTTGCTTATAAAATAAAAATATACAAAATTACATAAAAACAAAACCACAAAGCAAATGTGCAGTGCAAAATGTTAATAATTAACAAAAAAAGTGTTTTAATACAATAATAACAAACACATTTCGTGAAGTTTTTCTACATTTTTTTTTCCACCAAAACACATACTCACACAGCAATCAAAAGCAGTCAGCAGCGCAGCAGAAGGTAAGTGAAGCGCTTAGGCAGGCAGGTAAAAAAAAAAGAAAGGAGAAAAAGAAGAAAAAAAAAGTTAATATATGGATTGTTTGTGAGCATGCAAAACACCTTTGTGCATTGGAATTTACGGCGCATTTTTTCGTTAGTTTTTCACAGCTTTTTAGCGAATTTAGCAGTGAAGTAGGGCGGATTTGTGGGACCTACGGCTGGAACCAGAGACAGGCAGCGCTTCAGTATAGCCGCGACCTTTGCCTCAATTACAAACAAACAGTGTGACACACAAACATATGTATATAGAATAGTTAGCTTTTTGGCTTACATATGTACATAGTGGTATGTATGTACATGGCGGGTGTGCGTGTTACATTTGTAATGGTAGTGTACTTAGTGTGTGTGTGTGTGTGTGCAAGTTTTGTTTGTGGGCATTTTTTCTATACACAAACGCACACACAGAGACACATTTTACATGATATTCTTGTTTGCTTGGCCCCAAGTGTATGTACACTACAGGTATCCATGCCATTGCCCCCAATCTCTTTTATGTACCCGCACCTTGACAAGTTTCGGGCATGTGTCATTGCATTTTTGTATATTTATTCCACTTGATTTATTTACGCTTACAATTTTCAAACCTACTGCGCTTTGCATTAGACGACACGCGTCATCCAGCTGTCTGCTGATTAAATATTTTGTATTTTGCTTTCTTTATACATACACTATATAGATAAGGTCAAGGGTATTGTAAATTTGTGCATACATACATATGTACAAACGTATGTAACAGGTTGAAGCAGACTCGCAAATCGATACAGCCATGCAACTAGATCTCGGGGACTCAAAAAATAGTTTCTGAACTTTTTAATTCAATAGGAAAAGTTTTGCGTTGTTTTTACAAAAGAGAGTGGTTTTCTTTCAGATTTGAATCGTTAGCCAATAATTCGATTCTTTACGGAGTACATATATAAATTTAGAGCAAAATAAATAAAATATTTTTTTTTTGTTAAAAAATGTGTATATTTTTCAAATTTGTGTGCTACTACCTTAAAAAGGCAGCTTAAAAAACAAAAGATAATTAATGACTAAAAAGAAACATTAATATATATACAACAAAACTTAACATTACAATATTCTCTGATTACTATAGATTAAACATTTTTATTATTGAAGATTTTATATACATTTATTCTCCTTGGGAGATCCTGTGGGTGGCACCGTTTTAATCTTCTCATTCGTGCTCTGGAAGACGGTCTTTCTGAATTCAGCAGTCGTGCTAGTAAATTTGGAGACGCTCTAAATACTTTTTGGCCTGCAATTGGATAACGTCCCCAATTTTAGGCACCCTCAAATCTTTTTCTATATCCCTAGTACGCATGTACCAGGGAGCGCCGCACAAATTTCTTCATATTTTGCTCTGAGCAACTCTGATTTTATTTAAGTTCGATTTCGCTGCGATTCCGTAAATTTTAAGCGCGTACTTCCCATATTGGGCTTAAAATAGATTTGTAGATCGAAACTTTACGTTAATTTTAAACTTCATTATTTAAGTAATTATGATGAATAATTTAGCAGGCGAAAAGTTATGGATATTAGAGCAGTATTGCATTGAAAACTATTTTAGTTAAGAATTGTAATATTGGATTATTTTGCAAGACACGACTTAACCTTGTACCTATAATTTAAAGGCTCTTTTCGTCTTAGCTATCTTGTTTCGACTTCATTACCTTATTCGAACTAAATATCACCAATAGTTCAACTATGTATATTTCTTTAGTTAGGCGAAAGAAAACGTCTAAAAGCGTTAAATCGTATGATCTTGAAGCTTTTCCACGTCTTTTGACATAGCCCTCTCAAGGAACCTTATTTTAAGTAACTATAACGCAGCATCCGCTGTAACTCAGCGTCGTCTTGAGTCATCTACTTCTATATCCCAAAAAAAGTCTACATTCTTCACTTCTTTGGCATAACCTTCTTTTTCGTAATTTCTTATGGCCAATTTACTTATCTGTCCGAGGCCATCAAGATCATTCGAAATTTATACCTATTTTGCAATTTAAAACTAACCAGTTGTATCCATTCTTCCGTTCAGGTACAAAAACTTTTAAACTATAGGGTGGGCCATCTGTTGGCTTGTTTGTTAATTGCATTTTATTCGTATATTTTCCAACAAAATATGCAAGTTTGAAATTACTCATTTATGTATGAAAAATAATATCGTCCAAAGGTCCGCCGTTGCTGGCTAATTTCGTAATTTTCGATGACTTTTTCCAGTAAAACGAGTCCAATGGCTGCAATTTCGGCCCCAATGTTGTTCCGTAGCTCGCAAATTGTTACTGGCTGATTGGAATAAACTTTGCTTTTTAAAAAAACACCAAAGAAAATATTCCAACGGGGTCAAATCGCACGATCACGAGTTGTGTGGCATGTAGCCCCATCGTGCTGGAACCATAGCTAGTTCGTATCCATACCATCATATCAATTTTTAGCTATAAAAAGTTGGTTATTGTTATAACACACTTTAATGAGTAATGATTGAAACTAATCGCTCAAGTGAGCGATTTCTGCTTTTATTAAATTTCTTCTGATCTTATTTCTAACTTACATAATAAATGCTGTGGTAAGCAGCATCGTACTTAAATCTATTCGAATGAACCATAATTATAAACAATCTGATTCATGCGTGCCGCCAGGGCCCATGCTTATTGCTTATTCAGCAAAGTCTCATGCCCAAGCCTGAAACCGATGTGACGTCACATGTTCATGTCTGAACGGCTTTTTGACGGTAACCGCCTGGCCGGCCTCATTTTCAAAGAAGTATGGCCCAATGATGCCGCCTGCCCATAATCCGCACCAAACAGTGGTTCTTTGTGGATTAAGTGGATTCTAGTGATAGTCCCTTCCATTCTCAGCTCCCTATATGCGACAGTTTTGAAATTCACATATTTCGAAGATCATTCACATTGGACGGATATGTTCCGAATTATGAGTGTTTAAAAAACAAACCAACAGATGGCCCACCATGTAGTAGAAAAGTCGACTTTACTGATTATCCCGGGAAGCCGTGGATATGTAAAATTTCTGACTCGAAAACCACCATACATACGGGTGCCACGGGATACCCGTGTGTTGCATGTGCATATAAATTTAGGGTTCTCCCAAAAATTTTCCACCAAATTTGTTGAAGATTTTTATACATTTTTTTGAAGTATGCTTCGAATATCTTTGAAATTACTCTATAATTACAGCAGTAAATGGCAAAAATATTTTTGTTATCCCATAAGAATAAACTTGAACTTGTTAGAAGAAACTAGGGCTGTCACCTTTTCAGGCCATCCCAGGAATTTCGGGGCCTAGAGGCTATTTTTTGGGCAGTAAAAGACTTCGAAGTTGTAAAAATAAATAATCTATAAAAATATTTCAAGACCAAATTTTTTGTCACCGACTGTTATTTAGGAATATTGATACGAATAGATCAACTTGAATACTTCGAATAAAGTGTATATTGTGTAATAGGTTTTCCTTATATAAAATCAATTCTTTCTAATAAACATTTAAATAATTCGTTCTCGGAAATTCATTTTAATTTTGGCGTAAGGGATACAGGGTATTCAACACCCGATTGATATATAATTTTTTGTTTCCGTTTCTTTTTTTTTTTGCTCATATAATCTTTGAGCCCTCGCCTTGCCGTTTCCTTTCATGCAATGATAAGCGCTGTGCAGTTTAACCAAAGTCTTGTATATTTTCTTTGTTTATTGAGCATTTATAAATCGTTATTATACATATATGTATAGGCGGTATAGGGGTAAATACATATATATAATACTTGTATTCGTCATTTTTGTTATTGTTATTGTGTGCTGGCTCAGTTCATCAGGTGTGTTTGATTTGCCTCTTGATAAGGTTGACAATACACACAAACAAACAAACAAAATACAACATTGGTCATGTGCGAAGTAATTACTTACATTTCAGATAATGTAAGCAAAAAAGAGTTAATTACGATTGGATTGGATTACGACTATTCATTTTATTTAATTTCTTCGCTTTTCTTTTGCTCAATTAAGGTCAATTTTGCTCAAGGTGGCTCATCAAAAGTTTATTCTATCGTCTAATAAAATGTCAATGCCGTGACTACGCTCTATTGTTTTCCAACATTCGTTGACAAGTTTAAGTCAGTTCTATTACTAATTTAAAAGCTGAAGAAAATTGCATAAAACAAAAAAAACTTTTCTACTCTTTTATTTCTTTTCAACTGCTATCATCTTAATTGTAGCGTAGCTTGGCAGTTACAGTGGAATCAAAATTTGCACTATTTTGTATCTTGTTTGGTGGAAAATGTGTTTCTTCAGCAGATCGAAACGAATAGGAGTGTAATTTCTTTTTTCAGCTTCTGTGTGAAATTGTGTTTTTGTGTGAGATTTGTAATTAACTTGCGGTAGATTTGCTTTATTATTGCATGTGGATAAACTTGCATAACACTCGTAATATCATTTATTGAACAAATTTGAGTTTCATAATCTCATGCTTAGCTCATCCAATGTAGCTATGTATGCTATTTGGCTTTCCTAGAGATCAGTTCACGAAAGTTTAAGGAAGAACTCATCAGACTTCTTGGATACTGTAAAATTAATTAGTATTTTGTTGTATTAAGTTATGCTCAAAAAGTGAAGGAAATTTTTGAAAATCGCGGATTGTATTGTATAATTTTGCTTAAAAACTTAGAGCAGTATGTGTATTTGGGGATCGTGTAGTTTGTTACTTTTAGTCTGTAGGCCGCGGTCTTTTGTATAAAATCGTCGATTATTTATTTACTCGGTCTTAGCCATCGAGAATGCTTCTCCTGGCACCATTAAGCCCGTCTTTTTATATAATATCTGTACCCCGAATTATTATCACTTAAACGATTAATTAGTTCTGCATAGTTGTAGGTTTTATTTAGGTACTACCTAGCAACTTCCAATTTTGCTGACACACGTTTCATGCCCAAAATATATTAAGAAATTTATTGGCCAGAGTTAATTGATATGCCAACTTCATATACGACTGTTTCGATCGTGACTTCAAAATTATTTACTTTCTCCATGTTTTCATCGTTTGTTAACGTGTTCGGGGCGTCCAGAACGCTAGTCATATTCTTCGTCTTCTGAAAGCGCCTTTTCCAAACTTTAAAGTTTGACTCATAGCTATATCATGGCTGGACTTTGTTCCTGTACCATAATTTGTTCAAATTCCGTATAAAAAAAAATCTATTTGTCGTTTTTAAACATTGAAAAACACAAAAGGTAGAAATGCAGATGATCCAGCAGTATCTTACATTAAAAATTTTGTGCACATCTGCCCGACCTAGACCCTGGCTTACGAACAGTAGGTCACTCTTTATTGGTATTTTTTTAGTAATTGAAGATTGATAGAAAACCGGCTTAAGTATGAAAAAGCTGTTTTTTTTTTTTTATAAATAAAAGTAATTGTAGATCGGCAATATTGACCTTAATTTTTTAAGATTTATTTATTTAGTTTGAATTTTTGCGTCGCAGAGTTGTGGTAATGAAGTTCCTAGCGTCGCAAAATTTATAAATTGAAAAGTATGCCACTAAGATCAGCTGCACAACTTTTAAATATAAAAAAAAAAAATTGGAAAACTTCGGAATCAATCTAAAACCAATGAAAGAATCCAATAAAAAAAAATATTGGAAAACTTCGGAATCAATCTAAAACTAATGAAAGAATCCAATAAAAAAAAATATTCTACTGCTAAACAACATGCTAATTAAAAAAGAATAAGACAATGTTCAACTTTTGTAGCTACAAAACTTGATGACATGTACCGAATTTCGCTTAAAGCAGTTGCGAATTTTAAGCAATTTTTTATTAAAATCTTGTTATTTTGGGATACAACTTCCGAAGCAGCAAACCGATTTATAAAAGAAATGTTGGTAATAAAAAGGGGAAGGTTTGTGTATATATATTGGCAATATAGTGAACCCACTTTTTTTTTCTTATGCATTAACTTCGTCGGCCGTCGGTAGCGTAGTGCTAGCGTACTTGCTTTACAAACCGAAGGTCGGTGCTTCGAATCCCCGCAGTAGCACTGGTACATTTGCCTAGCATTGGCATCGCTAGCTCAAAGACGCTATTTGCCCAAGAAAATCTCTATTAATTAAGACACCGCCGTTCGGATTCGGCTATAAACTGTAGGTTCCTGTTCTCTTTGAACAGTTATTAATTGAGATCCCCATGCCCCGCCCAGGGGCGACTGACAAAAAATTGTCAGGGAATTATTATTATAATATTGATAAATATTCAAAATTTAACCTTTTGTGCTTTTAAATGGAATTTTTCTCACAAAAATTGTTTTAAAAAAAACAAAGCACGCCAATGGAAACTTGGAGACAGCCAGGGATTGCAACTCTCAGGGCCGTAGAGAGAAAAACCGTGCCCGGGGGAAATATTCCGGTCCCCCTATTACACCTTTAGCTCGAATCATTTTATTACGATAGTAATGACACCGGGCCCCTGTGAAAACTCCGGAGGAATTTTGGATAAAAATTAGAAATAATAATTTAATCTTATTTCGGATAGTCTTTTCAAAAATATGATATATAGTGGCTTGCACTTTCATCCAAAGTACTTTTTTCGCTTTGATTTTTTTTCAAAACCGCTGAATATTCTTCCCTCAAAACAGCTGAATGTTTGTCTGGCATATTTACCTTTATGTCTTGTTGTTAAGGTTGCTCACGTCGTAATTTGGGCGCTAACACCCTAATTAATATACATATACATATTTGTACCCTCTAACTAAGATACAATGGTTTGATAAGATCTTAAAAATATATGTAATGGGCATGTGGTAGGCTCTATAAAGTATGATCATTTTTTTCTATCCATCCGTCTGTCCCTATCATATAAAAGATCTCAAGATTTTAAAACTCAAATTTTACCAAAAAAAAAAAAAATGCATTATCGTTAGGCTTTTTTAGCCTACCCCCACACACACTCCCCAACAGTACAATTAAGCTATTTCAACAACTTTTCCCGAAAAAGCTACAGTCACCAAAATCGGTACGTAAAATATGAAAGTTCCTTTTACTTTACGGGTCTACCTCAGCTCAGTTCTTCGAAACCTTGCTAATAAGCACGTTTAAAGTTGACTTACATATACCTTCCTCTTTTCATTACCCATCCGTGGATGCCAATTTTATTAAGATCCGTTAGGTACTTTGGGAGTTATTACAATTTTCCGGAAGTCAGTTTTGAACAGGCGTGAAAAATTTATTTTCTAAAAAAAATTTTGGTTGTGTGTTTTTTAACCTGCCTGAAGGCCTACGTTACTATGGCTACAAACCTTTTATAACTTTGAATTAACTTCTAATTTATAATTATATAAATAAAATAAAAAAAATTTCTAAAAATTCTTTTAAGAATGAGAACGGGAAAAAATTTTACGAAATGAGTTCACGAGCTCAATGTTAAGTAAATTCAGTTTGCCGAAATTTTTTGGAAATCGCTCGGAAAACAAATTTGTTTAATATTCTACTAAAATTGAGAACGGAAGCACGCCTGAAAAATGGTCAGATTTTTTTTCAGGGTTTTTTTGTTGCACGTCACTTTTTGGTCGTAAAAACAGCAAAAATTTCGCCCACACGTGATAGGAAATCGTGACGTAGAATTTTTTAGCAAATAAAATTTTTTTTTTTTACAGACACTCCACAAATGGGCCTTATTAGCCTTTTGAAGCTACTAACTAATTGTTTAGTGTTAATGACAGCTGTATATGTGTATACAAATGCAGATAAATAAATGTATATTTTTTTAATTAACTTGTTAGTTGCAAAGTGTCTCACATTTGCACTTTTTGTTACATTTTTTAATTTCACTAATTTTAAAATTAAAATGGCAAACCCAGCACAAATCGTGGCACTTTGCCACGCTAGAAATTCCATAGAATTTTTTTCACCACGTGTAAACTTACACCCAGAGACAACATATTAAAAACGTGCACTTGATTGCATTTAAACAACAATTGTTTTTGTTGTATGAATACATTAATAAAGCATTTAAACAATTAAAAAAAAAAAAGTATTCAACGAGTGCAGCTGTAAACAATGAGGCACTACGTCAATTGGCGAAATCGGATTCGAGGGCAATTCATTTATGGAGTAGTGTGAAACCCCAATTGCATATTGTAGAAGAGACACAGAAAAATACAGAAAAAACATTGAACAATTGAAAAGTATATCTAAATGTACAATACGTTTTATTGCAAAAGCGACGTGTCCGATTTTCGTCTATTGATGAGTCATTTGACGCGTTTATATAATCTATTGTTAGTATACATATGAGTAGTATTGATGATATCTAATTTAGTTATATACAATGATAGTAGTATATATGTGTATGCCTGCGAGTGACCAACTTGAAAAAGTGCCCAACGACAGTGTAAATTAATGCGAAAATTAATACCATACATATGTATATGGCTTTCATTTAGTCTTGATAATAATCAATTTGCTTGGTCATGCTATACGTATATAGCATGTTGGTTCATAACCTGAAATATTGAGCGAACAGCTGATATCCGTATCAGGAAAGTTAATGCTGAAATTTGGATGCAAGTATAGTTTTGTTGTCTTAATCAGTAAAATGAGAAAGCTCAGCAGCTATTTCTGAGTAATCATAAAAATATTTTTGTTTATTATTGTTTTTGTTTGAGCAATCGGAACTATAAACTCAGCTTTTATGGGTCGTCTGAATGCTAAAAGTATCAACTACCAATTGGTCATATTTCTATTGGTTCTAACATAGTAAGATTCTACGCCCAGGATTATCTAGAGAAAAGTAGATCCCGATGTAGACTAGCACAGTTCTTAACCACGGTTATTATACATTTTTGTGTTCAAAAAAGCGTTAAAAGGGCAGATCTAGTTGGAATTAAAAAAAAAAACATTTTGCATTTTTTAAAAGTAAAATATTTCAAAAGAATTCTCTGAAAATTTTAGACAAATCGAATTATTTTTTATGGAATTAATGAATTGGGAGTGATGGAATGCTACGAGCTTCTACTAGATGTTGCAAAATCCTTTACTATTAATCTGCTTTGGGTACCTGGGCACCGAGATATCGTGGGCAATTGCAGGGCAGATGAGTTAGCTAGGCATGGCACATCGTTACCACTTCAGATTAACAAGACTATGGTACCAATGCCGCTAGCGACGTGCAAATTACTAATAGATAGGAACAGAGCTCGCAAAAAACGCTCAACACTTTCAGAGTGTCCGAAAAAAAACCGCTCTCTTACAAACACTTTGAGAGAAGCAATTGACAAAACACTTTCAATTGTGTTTTTGCTCAAAAGTGTTCGGCTCAGACCAAGACCAATTTTTTCGCTTCCTTTTTGGTTGTGTTTTTCGCGGACACTTTTGCTTGAGACTTTTAGCAAAAGTGTCTTTTATGAATGTATGTGTGCTTGGCCGAGTCGCCTGTGTTTTACTTCGTGTTTGGTACTTACACAAGCACGCATACACACGCAAAAGACACTTTTCGCGGACACTTTTTGCAAAACGGTCTTTTGCTGAGGGTTTTTTTAGTGAGCGATCGCTCAAAGTGTCTCAACATAAGTGTTATTGTGAGAGCCACACATTTGTTTTGCTCAACCGAAAACACTGACCAGAACCGAAAAGCGAAACGCAAAAAGTGTTCGGCTCAGTGAGAGACCGTTTTTGTTTTATTTTTTCTGTTTTGCTCGTGAGCCAACCGCATTGGATAATTGGGTTGACAGTTTTTTGTGAGCTCTGAATAGAAATATCATTAATGATGCGAACCATAGATGGGAACACACCGGAACCTGTCTCATTAGTAGGAAAGCTTGGCCCAATGGAGCTTAAATAGAACCAAGCAGCTTTTAAAACTGAATAGACTAGACATAGGAGCAACGATAGGGGTTCTTACTGTACATTGTCTTTTTGGTAGGCACGCTAATAGATTGGGGGTGCCTCATGCTGACTACTGCAGAAGCTGTCAGGAGGTAGAAGAGGAGGAAACAGTGGAGCATCTCCTGTGCGGATGCATGGCACTATGCAGGAGAAGACTGAACACACTGGGATCCGAACTTATTGGAAATGTTACTGAATTCGCAGGAATCAGAATAAATAATATTAATTTGTTTATTAAATCGACAGGATGGTTCAAAGAGGAACCAGGGGAGTAGGGATTAGCCCAAGCGGCATCAAAACAGGCCTTTTGTAGGCCTAGATGTGTCGTAAGACAACCACTCCTACCTACCTACCTACCTAATGAATGGAACCGTCTCTAATGTATAAAAGTAGCCAAGTAGTGACAGCATGCAAATTACACTCAAAACTTTCAACACGATTTTCTCGAAATCATGTTTTCGAAGTCGGTGATCGATGTTAATTTAGAACGGCTTTATCGATCAGTTCTACAATTTTTTCCCACATAATTTATGTATGTATACCTACCTAATTGTCATCCGGATGAACGGAATTTTTTTTTTTTAGCTTTTTTTTTCATTATTGGAAATGAGAGTGAAATTGAAATTTTCACATCCGCAATTTTTTGAAAAATCATTAACTTATGATTGCATATTGGTTTTTTGATCTCAGATGATCCAGTGACACGCTGCAGTGATCACGACTAAAAATTTTGTATATCCCTGTCAAATTGGCTCCATCCTACTTACTTCTCAATATGAAGCCTTGAAGTATTTGAGAATATTTCTTGAAAAATATACATAAATACCATGGGGCAAAATATTAGTTATTAAATACACTAGTTTAAACGAAAAATGAACTTTCGTAAAAAAGTGTTTTTTAGGGTAATTTTGGGTCCAGAAACACGAAAATTACATTTTTTTTTTCGACATTTTTTCGAAAAACATGTTATTACCAGTTTACAAATTTAAGGGTCATCGAGTGAACCTCCGTAAAAAAGTGTTTTTTAGGGTAATTTTGGGTCGAGAAACACGAAAATTACATTCATTTTTTTTTCTTAGCACCGATTTCGAGATTTTTTCGAAAAACATGTTTTTGGGCTCAAAATTTTGTATCAACATGAAAGTTTTGCTTTTTTTTTAACGAGAAAAAATTTTTGAAAGTTATGTTAAGCTTAAGGCTGAAAGGGAATTCTTTTACGAACATTTCGGGTCTAAGATCGTCGAAATCGGATAGAAACTATCGTTGTTATGGAACCAGGAACGAAAAATACGGCTGCTTACAAGTTCGTGAAGACGTAACTGAACGAAACAAAAAACAAATTTTCTGGTTAATAAAAATCAGTACATAAATATATATCACTGTAAAGAGTACATCAACACCTTTCGATTTAATTGTCTTTCATGTTGATACAAAATTGTTCACGAGTCCTCGACGAATAATTTAAAAAAGTGCCCAAAAACATTTTTTTCGAAAAACCTCGTGTTTCTCGACCCAAAATTACACTAAAAAACACTTTTTTACGAAAGTTCACTCGATGATCTGATTTTTCAACATTCTTAGAAAGAAAAAATAAATGAAAGGCAAATAAATAAATGAATTAAAATCTAAAAGCCTAATCTACGAACCCCTTAGTGAACTTTATGCCGATGGGAATCTTAAGTTCTCCCGCAGAACTTCGTTGCTAAGTGTTGGATCAGGCACAGCTTGTAAAAACTTTCCAGCCTCTTCCTTTTCCGGCACTTTGCGATGTTACGTCTGACACCATCATTGGCACATCTTTATCTAAGAAATAAGAGATTATCATTAGGTCATCCCAAGACTAAAATTGATACTGCATTCAGTTGACGCCAAAAGCCGTAAAAAATGTTTGCAATATTTCTTAATCGTTTGCTTTCAAAGTTGGGAATTCAAAAGTGGTCATTTCCTCTACTTTTAAGTACAATATTATTTCTTATTAAACATTAAACTATACGTTTTAATACACTTTTGAAAACCACCCACTTAATATGTACCTGGACAGCGTCAAAGCTGGGCATTAAATTTATAGATTGCAGTATATTCTGTGTTTAACTTAAAAACCCACAACTAACAAAGTATAAATATAGCCTCAGTTAATTGGTGTTTATAAAGTTCCCCGCTTTATATATATGTTTTATCTTAGGTACAGAGCGCCCACCTCCATCCTCTAACCCATTAACCGAACAATCTTATCTACCGTGTGTTCCACAATCTGGGTACGTCGTCGTATTGTATTTTTGATAAGTTTTAGTTTGAATTTTTGCCAAATTTTTTAACCGCACAAACTTCTTTTTGCGTCAATTTTTTTTTTTTTGTGTAGCAATCTAGCCCCGTTTTAAGAACTACAATCTGCGCGTGTGAATTTAGTACCATAAAGGGTGAAGGCGGCACTTTATCCGTAGGACAAATAAGCTTTAAACGGCTTCCATTATCCAGAAGCCCTTCGCCAACACACTCCCACAAGACAGCCGCCGCATAGCCAGCGGCGAGCCAACGAATAAATGGCCGATGGAAATGGGCTGTCAGCAGGTGCAGCTTCCGGTGGTGTTGGCAACGGATCCGACGCCGCTCAGACGATGAGCAATGCGGGTAGTAATACTAATGTTAGCAATGCCGCCGGAGGCATCGGTAGTAGCGGGAGTGGCAACAGTCAAGGCTATCACCAACTAAGCGTGACAAGTGAGTATTGGGTGGCCAAGTGCCTGGGAAATGGAACATTTGTTTAACAATTACCCATCATGTTTTCAGTTGAGGAGGCCTCACTGCGCAACAACGGCTTCCTGAAACCAAATCCATATGTCGAGCTATTAATCGATAGCAAAAGTAAACGTAAAACCGATTTGGTTAAAAACAGCTATTTGCCCAAATGGAACGAGGAGTTTACGGTGCTGGTAAGTGTGTTGATATACCGTGAAATTTAAACTAAGGAATCGAAACGAAAGCAATTATTGTTTTAAGGTTGTGGTTATGGCTTGTAAAAGTTGTATAATAGTAATAGTTCTGTTCCGGTTTGAGGCACGCCATGAAACCTCCCACGCATTGTCGTTAAACTAGGCTGCTATGCAGTATTCAGTAATGTTCAGTACGGAGTAGAGTTTGCTTAAACATTTCCATTGGCTATTGCGTGTAATGAATCCAATAATTGCTTTGTTTTGATTCCTTCACTATCTTTAACTACATCAATAATCATAACATTTTACTTTCGTTTTCAGATAACGCCAAACTCAACGCTGCACTTTAAGATTTTGGATCATTCAAGCTTTCGTAAAGATGCCATACTTGGTGAACGCGTCATACACCTAGCCCACATTTTGCAGTACTATAACGGACGCTGTGAGTTCCTAGAGCTTACCATTGATCTGTTTGTAACATCGAAATCGGATAATCGACAAACAAAAAGTGGTGAACTCGTGGCCATTCTAAACGGTCTCAAGCTGGACATGAATAAGCTAGGGCAGCAAAACGGAAACGGTGCCATGTCGGTTAGTCCGGCTATAAGCGATGGGGCCGTTCCAGGTCGCAGTTGCATGATTTATGGCGGTGTGCGCGCGCGAATGCGCCTACGCCAAAACAATGGGATGACAGACAGCGCGGCATCATCGGCAACACGTTCGCCTATTGCCAATGGCAGTGCGGGCAATAGTTCAGCAATGGATTCAAGACGTAGCGCTAGTGCCGCACAACCAGTTTGGGAGCAACAACAACCACAGCAACCGCTTCGTTTGGTCAACGGCAGCGCAGCGGCTGTGCCACAAACCGCGTCCTATCCCCAACAGCCGCCAGCAGCTACACAACGTCCGCTTACCCAAATCTATGCCAATGGTGCGCCTATGCCAATGCAAATGCCGTTGCAGCAAGCGCCGTCGCCGCACCCAGTTATGGAGAATGGTGCTGCCGCCCCCACATATGTGAATGCTGCAGTTGCAGTAGGAGGCGAGCAGGCAGCCAGCACTGTGTTGCCTGTGAGCAATGTGGCAGATCCACAGTTGCAAACACAGCCAGCGGATGATGAGCCCTTGCCTGCAGGCTGGGAAATACGCTTGGATCAGTATGGACGACGCTACTATGTAGATCACAATACACGCTCTACATACTGGGAGAAACCAACACCACTACCACCAGGCTGGGAAATACGCAAAGATGTGCGTGGACGCGTTTACTATGTGGATCACAATACGAGAAAAACCACCTGGCAGCGTCCCAATAGCGAGCGCCTGATGCACTTCCAACACTGGCAGGGTCAGCGTGCTCATGTGGTGGCCCAAGGTAATCAACGTTATCTTTACTCGCAGCAGCAACAACAACCCACTGCAGTGACAGCACCAGTTACGCAAGATGACGAGGATGCGCTGGGAGTACTGCCTGATGGCTGGGAAAAGAAGGTGCAATCGGATAATCGCGTATACTTTGTGAATCACAAGAATCGCACCACACAGTGGGAAGATCCGCGCACACAAGGCCAAGAGGTAAGCCTCATAAATGAAGGCCCATTACCGCCTGGTTGGGAGATACGCTACACCGCCGCTGGCGATCGATTCTTTGTCGATCACAATACGCGACGCACTACCTTTGAGGACCCAAGACCCGGTGCACCTAAAGGCGCCAAAGGTGTTTATGGCGTGCCGCGTGCCTATGAACGCTCCTTCCGCTGGAAGTTATCGCAGTTTCGTTACCTGTGCCAGAGCAATGCTCTGCCCTCGCATATCAAAATAACCGTCACGCGTCAAACGCTTTTTGAGGACTCCTATCATCAGATTATGCGTCTGCCTGCCTATGAACTACGTCGCCGCTTGTATATAATCTTTCGCGGCGAGGAAGGTCTAGACTATGGCGGTGTCTCGCGTGAATGGTTCTTCCTGCTCTCCCATGAAGTGCTTAATCCCATGTACTGCTTATTTGAGTACGCGAACAAGAATAACTACAGCCTGCAAATCAATCCCGCCTCGTATGTTAATCCGGACCATTTGCAGTACTTTAAGTTTATAGGACGCTTCATAGCCATGGCTTTGTATCATGGTCGTTTTATTTACTCGGGCTTTACAATGCCCTTCTATAAGCGCATGTTGAACAAGAAGTTAACTATTAAGGATATAGAAACCATCGATCCAGAGTTTTATAATTCGTTGATTTGGGTGCGTGACAATAATATTGATGAGTGCGGCTTGGAGTTGTGGTTCAGCGTGGACTTTGAGGTGCTGGGACAGATTATACATCATGAGCTAAAGGAGAATGGCGAAAAGGAGCGTGTAACGGAGGAGAACAAGGAGGAGTATATTACGCTTATGACCGAGTGGCGCATGACGCGGTAAGCTATTGCTACTATATATATAAAACAGTTGGCTTGTGTCGAATTTTATGAGTATTGCTTTTGAAATTGCTAGAGAATTTAGAAGATTATAGATAAGGAGAATAAAAAACATTAGTACATTAATAATTAGGTTACTTTAACTTATCTCTGATAATTCATAAAAAAGATTGCCTCAAGCCAATTTGTATGTATCTACAATTCGAATTTAATGACATTTTAATAATGCTTTGATTTCTCTTCCATTTTACAGCGGCATTGAACAGCAAACCAAAACCTTTTTGGAGGGATTCAATGAGGTGGTTCCTCTAGAATGGCTGAAATATTTTGACGAGCGCGAACTGGAGCTAATTTTATGTGGCATGCAGGATGTCGATGTTGAGGACTGGCAACGGAATACCATTTATAGGCACTATAATCGCAATTCCAAACAAGTTGTCTGGTTCTGGCAGGTACGTGAATTGGCAATAAATTGCTACCAATAAAATTTGGTAGAAGAACTGACTGATTTTGTATTACTTGAGACTCGTCTTGATGACTACCAATAGAATTTGGTAAACTAAACGTCTATTTTGTATTGAATAAGAAATACCACGAGTTTTAATTCTTTCAAATGTGTAAGATCTCACATTTTTATGAAAGCAAATGTTTTTGGTATTTTACAATTTGTCGTGGACTGTGAAGATAAAATAAATATGTGGAAATACCGAGCAGTATTAACTAATAAAACTTTCCTGGAAGGACTGCATATGTTACGGACATTAACTTAGATTCCAAAATGAAGGCAGTAAGGTTTTTTACAAATTAATATACCATCTGAGGAACATTGACTCCATAGAAAAAAGAATGCTTATTAATTGAACTCTATTCTTTACAGTTTGTGCGTGAAACGGATAATGAGAAACGGGCTCGTTTGCTGCAGTTTGTGACAGGCACTTGCCGGGTGCCAGTCGGCGGCTTTGCCGAACTGATGGGCTCTAATGGACCCCAGCGTTTTTGCATTGAAAAAGTTGGCAAGGAAACGTGGCTACCACGTTCGCATACCTGTTTCAATCGCTTGGATTTGCCGCCGTACAAGAGTTACGATCAGCTTGTCGAGAAATTGACCTTTGCCATTGAGGAGACTGAGGGATTCTGTCAGGAATGAGTGGTAGTTGATTTGTGGTCGGTTTGTTGATTAATGTTTAATTCCAATTAAGCGCGCGCCCGTCGTCTGTTGCTTTGATAGTTTTGATAGTTACTGTTATTATTATGCCTATATTATTATGTATGTATCTATGTTTGTATTACTATAACACAAGGGTTCTATTAAGTTCGTATGCGCGTCGCTTAATTGTTATGTAGCTACTAGCTACATACTCTACTATGAATATATACTTACATATATAGTAAGTAACAAAGCGTTTGGCTCAATTTTTTTCTATGCCTCTGTTAAGTTGTTTTCACTAAGTTCATATCATCTAGTTTTATAACTACTAAATTGTATCTGCACTCAACTAAACAACGAGTTGTCATATGTTGCATAGTGTTTATCTAGCAGTTTGTTTTTTAAGAAAAAATTAAAAGAAAATTCTAGAGTCTTAGTCAAGCAAAACGGTCCACAAATATATAAAAATAAACGAATACGCATCAACCTGAGCAATAAACGAAACAACAATTTTAATATTAACTAATCATTTTAAATGTCCAGCTAAATGAAAACAAAACATGGTTTTATTCTGTAAAATTGTAAATACATATATGTAGTTATTGTGGCACACAAGTTTATATTGTTAACAAATTTTATTTATCAATAACTAAAACAAAAACATTAAAAGCAAATAAACAATAAAGTGCGTCAAACTACATATGTATGTTTATTGTAAAGTGCAACTAAATAGCATTAATGAAAGTTGTTTTAATTGTTCAATTGTTCACAACTGTAGCACTAAGCTTAAAATTTAAAACTAAATATGAATATTTTAAAACAATGCGGCATAAAACAAAAACAGGGATCCCAAATAACTTACTTGCCAATTTTTGGTAAATAGAAACTGCAATGGCAGTGCGAAATCTTTTGATCATACTTAATATTAAAGTTTCGATTTTCAACTGTTTTGATGTTTTTTTTTAGATATATCTACAAATGGTAACCAAAATTCTAAAGCTAGTTTCCAAAATATCAAATAAAAATCTTAGATGATTTCAAGCCAAATTAAAAATAGAAACTTTTGCACAAAATAAATATTTTGATTTAACTTAATTCAAAAGCTATGCGATCCCTGAAAAAAAAATATCATGCAAACTTAAAACACCGGCAAACAGCAACAACACAAAAAATAATTGTAAAACGCAAATATTCAATAAATAATGCATAAATTTATGAATTCAAATAGCAATAATTGTTGTTAACAGAATGTAGCTACAAAACAATTAGAGCAAGGTAAAACAATAATCACATTATATGCAAATAACTAAAAGCGATTTGTGTGGAGTATTAGTTGGTGAAAAGCACATAAAAAACAAGTTGTAAAATGTCAAATTTTTGTGAAAGGATAAGCGAAGCAGAGCAGAAGTGTGAGTAAAGTTGTGTAAAGCAAAGTGGCGTAAAAAGTTGATATATGAAAATACATATAAATATATAAATAGTTTTATTTAGTTTAACGAAATGTGTAATGTATTATATACAAATATATGATATATATATTTAAAATAAAAATCAACAAATTATTTAGTTATAAACCGCATACGGTAGACGCTCACAAATTAAAACCAATTGGTTGTATGCTGAGTTGGTTCTGATTTTGAAAGCTCTGATTTATTAATTTTTGGTTTGTGACATAATGGGAATAGAATAGGAAAACTAAAATGGTAAGCAGCAAAACGTTGGCAATATCTGGAGATCGTAAAGGTATAGTCGATTTCCAATAAATTAGTTATACAAAAAAATAACACAAAAAAAGCAAAATTGAAAATGATTATCGAATTTGTAGTAACCCTCTAGTACGGGTGGGTAGTGCAGAACTAGTGATTTCAGTAGGCACCAGGTAATGACCAGTGCTTACCTTGCTATTTACCTCTTTATTTCCATCTTATTAACAAATGTCATAGGCGGTAGGCAATCGCCACCACCCCGTTTACCAGTAAATAGCAGAATCACTACTTACGCATTCGTTAACCAGTAGACCGCGGCATCGCTACTTACGCCTTCGTTTACCAGTAGACAGCGGCATCGCTACTTACTCTTTTGTACACTAGTAGACAGCGTAGTAGTCGTAGTAGCTATTTGTGACAAACGATGTAAGTACTTACTGGAGGACAATAGCCACCAGCCGTACTAGAGGGAAGTTTACAGATTATGAAATAAGGCTATACAGGGCTTTGATACATATCTTTCAACGGGCTTGTCTTTTCCGAATGTTGATACATTACTGAAGGTATAAACGTCTAATCATGAACGTATATTCACTAATTCCAAATTGACGCCGACCTTGCACAAAAAAGAGTTACTTATGTTCTTTCGATTAAGGAAATTAAAAACTCACGAGTCTTATATAAAACCACCTGCCATGGGAACAAGTGATACAACATATGGAATGGAACTGGCAGAAGGAAAACTGACAGACCAAATGTTCCTTTTGCAGTGACGATAAGCAACGACTCGGATAGCGATTGAGACATATCCGTCTGTATCAGTGGTGGGCCAAATTCATACAAACAAACATTTCTTTGTGTTAGTAAGCAGCGAAGTAAGCGCAAGATCGACAATCAAGCTCAAAAGAGAGAGAAAATTGTCACACATACACTGTGTTTGAGCCGACTGCGCTGCAGCAGAATTTTGTGCCCTATCCACGCGTGTTACGTAAATTTAGAGACTGCCAACTGGATCTCGGAGCATATAAAAGCGAGGGACTCTAAATTTTCCCAAAAGATGCCCATTATATGCACTCAGGTTTTGTCAATATGGACTACGTGTTCTCATGGGCGAATTTTCGGATATTATATAAAAACCATACTTCAGACTGTTTTACATCTTGTTCAAAAACTTCAAGAGAGCACTTTCCTGAGAGCATGACTCACAAGTGATGCGCCACAGTTCTGCATTTGATATACTGTTTGGCCAGAATAACCCGCATATAATTCGCAGGCACTTGTTGCTGAAAGACTGCAACTGTTGCACAATTTTTCCTGTGGTCAACCACGTCTCGCTACCGTATAGCAGTATGGACTTAACACATGCATTGAAGATTCGCAGTTTTGTACGTCGGCTTAAGTGCCCGTTTCTCCATATGCGGTATAGTCTCCCAAATGCTGATCGAGCTTTGGCGAGTCGGCTTGAAATATCTTCATTAAGACCACCACTACTTCAAGATGTCTGGTAAAGCTCCACGTGATGCCACGCTTGGACTTGCATATTTCTCTCATGAACTCAACGACCACGATGTTGAAGAGAAGAGGCGATAGAGGACAGCCTTGCATAACGACGGTGTTCGTTTGGAAAGGTTCACTTGTTCTTCCATTGTGCAGTACCGCCAGGTCGGCATCATCATACATCGCAGAGTTCTCATATATAACCCCCTAAAACTAAAAAAAATCTTTGATTTTGGTTGCTCCGACGAAGTTTATTATATGTTTTTGATATCGCTAAATCCGTTTCCAAGGTAAAAAAAAAATCCCTTAGGCCTTAGAATTCGAATCATACCGCCATTCAGAAATTTTTACAAAATGGTTACTCACTGTAATTTCCATAATAGAAACTAAGAACTTTCAAAGGGAAATTAATTACTTAATTTTTAAGCAGCCCTAATTAACTTTGTTGCAAATATTAGTAACATAGTATTGTATATATTACCGCATATACATACATATGTATAGATAAAAGTTAATGCATTAAAATTAAGCCAACTAGTAGTCCGTGGTTAAATATTTTGGCTTAGTCAGCTGCCAATTAATTGACCAACATTGCGTTTATTGAAAATTCAATTTAATAAATGAAATTACATACATTTTATGTAATGCAAACAGTGTCAAAAATTTTAGATAATGCATATTTTATGCTACAATTACATACATACGTACTTATATACCTACATATATAGTATTTGTGCATACATAGTTTAAAAATGTATATTCTATTTGAATTTCTAATGTGACCACAATAAGCACCACAGTGTGGTGTCGACTGTGGTTGAGTCATTTAGCTGCGGAAAAGCGTGTCCCGCCCCTTTGCCCTGGCCCTCTCTGCTGATAATGATAAAAACATTCACAGCTGTGTCGCCGCAATGATATTATCAAGCAGTAAACATGGCGCGTGCTACGTGAACCTGCCACTGGGTTTTCACCTTGAGGCATGGGCCTGTGGCAAAAGGCACAACTGACAGACCTTATTTGGTCTAGGCACATACACTCCGAGTCAGTTGAATAGTTGTTGTGTGAGAGCGACTAAAGCTTTGCAATTTAAAAGCTCAACTGATTGAAAAAATATTAGGTAGTTTTCAAGAAAACTGTATTCCAGCAAGTTCCAAGTTTTATCTAAAGGCCTATACGCAGAATATGCCCAAAACCATATAAGAAAAAAGTCCCATTTGGGATTTCCCATTCGGGATTTTTTTTTTATATGGTTTTGTCATTCCGTGCGAAATTTTTTTGCCTTCTGCGTATAGACCTTAACGAAAAACCAAGTCAACAATTTGATGGATCATTACACAGCCAAACAAAAAGTGTAGTGATCTGGGGCCGAGGCAAATCGAAATTCTAATCTCAAAAAAAAAAGCTGCTTCTGAATCTAAGTTCAAGCAATGCCAGCACATCGGGTTTCAAAGATAAACTCTAAAGAGCCTTGTTTTTGAAGTTATGTCAGAATTTGGATTTGGATTCAGCGACCTCTGGATCTGAAAGTTGTTTTGTGTGGGTGTGATATTAAACTCTTCAATATTAATTCCAGTCAAACCCTACAGTGCTCCAAAAGCATGCTAAAAACCTTTTAAGATATTTGAATATTACGCGAGAAGAATGGGCTCTTAGAAGTACCCCCACAGATCCACACTTTTTTTGAAAATTGCTTTACATATTCAAATTTGTACATAGTTTTCCGAAGATTTCATCCTAAAGGCCATCGATAGCGTAGTGGTAGCGTACTCGCTTTGTAATCCGGTGGTCGGTGGTTCGATTCCCCGCAGAGGCACTGGTTCATTTGCCTAACACTGGCATCGCTAGCAAAAAGACGCTATTTGCCCAAGAAAATGTCTTTTAATTCAAGAAACCGCCGTTCGGATTCGGCTATAAACTGTAGGTCCCTGTTAGAGAACTGCACAAAAGCACTATATTTTACTGCAGAGCTGACAGCAGAACAAAATGTTTTGATGTTCTGTTTGCTTCAAAACAAAATCTTCACTGCTTGAACTGCCTTTGCTTCAGTGCTTGACAGTGCTTGAATATTTCAAAACATTAGAACATGACACAAAATGCTTGAGTGAAGCCAATTTTCGGCAAGCATAACGAGTGCACTAGAATGTTTTGATTTTTGCACAGCACACATAAAACTAAGCCACACACAGACACAAGCAGATTGTTTGTTTGTGTTTGTCAAAAAAACCAGCCCAAAATTATTGCAACAACAAAAACGTTCTACTATGCTTGAAATGTTCTGCTTCAGTTTGGTTCTACTTCCGTTTTGTTCTACTTCAGGTTTGTTCTGTTTCAATTTTGTTTTATGGATGTTCTATTGGTTGTTGTTAACCAAGCACTTTTGACACTGAAGTATTTGTTTTGTTTTGTTCAAGCCAAAAACATGAAGTGCTTGAAGTAGCAGATGATGGCTTAAAAGACATTTGTGCAGTGCTTGCGCAGCTCTCTAGTCCCTGTTCTCTTCGAACAGTCATTAATAGAGATCCCCATGCTCCCCATGGGCGCCTGACAAAAATAGTCAGGTCAGGGAAAATTATTATTATTATTAATCCTTAAGGTTCAATCTTAACTTAAATTATATGACTTTCTAAAAAATGTAGAAGATGTTTTGGGAAGCTTGCAGCGTCCGAGAAAAAAATTTGGACAATTCCAAATGTTTAATTTTTTTATATTTTCAAATTTTCTACTAAAGCGAAAACCACGTGAATTTTCAATAGAGAGGCAACGTAGCTCCAGAGCTCGGCATGGCATTATTTCAGAAAGGTTTTCTTGGGCAATTTAATTGGCGGTCACTCTTGGTTCTTTAAAAATTCATTTTCAGTGGCTTAAAGGAAATCTCGCAGTAATCTTCGACGGTTTATGTATCTATAACCACATCTTAGCTCTAAAGGGTTCGATCGATTTCACTAGTTTACACGAAAAATGAACCTTCGTAAAAAAGTGTATTTTATGGTAATTTTGGGTCGAGAAAGACGAAAATGACAACCTTTGTTTTTTTTTAAGCACCGTTTTTATGTTTTTGGGCACTTTTTTCAGCTATTCCTCAATATCTCGTGAACAAAGTTTTGTATCGACATAAAAGACGATTAGATCGAAAGGTATTGATATGCTCTTTCCAGTAATATATAATATGTATAGATTAAGTAAAAATTTAAGCTTTAAGCTGAAAGGGAATTCTTTTACGAGCATTTCGAGTCTAAGATCTTTAAAATCGGGTAAGAACTGTAGATGCTATGGAAGTTCCAATGTTCACTCAATCACACTTTTGTATGAAAAAAAAATTATTCACTCAAAGTTTTTCGTTTGCGTTCAGTCACGATTTTATGAATTTGTATGCAGCAGTAGTCGTGATTTTTCGTTCCTGGTTCCATAACACCTACAGTTTCTATCCGATTTCGAAGATTTTAGACTCGAAATGTTCGTAAAAGAAGTATCTTTAAGCTTAAAGCTTAGCGTAATTTTTAAAAAAAATTTTTCGTTACTAAAAAGCAAACTGAAATTTTGTAATTTTGAAAAATATTTTTTTAGGAAGGTTCACTCGATGACCATTAAATTTGTAAACTAGTCTTACTTATATTCCAGGAACGAAACAATTTTTAAAGTCTTTAAACGCTTCAAGCAAATAAATCGCAGATTAAACTAAAAATAAAAAATATATTATCAATATTTGTCGCATCGCCAAGTCGCAAAATTTTATGAGATTTTTGAATGACATTCAAGAAATTTTTTTAGATTTAAAATTTAATGACGCGTTTCCACTGTAGTGCCAACCAAAAAAAAATCCTTTGGCAAGTCGCCAAAAAGCCGTAGCCCAAACATTGAAATGGCGGCTTGGTTCAAAACAGTGACTGCCAAATAAAGTTTTTTTCTCATAGTGTGGCAACATTGTTTTTGAATGAAAAACAGCTAATTAATAAAAGTCAGCAAACTATTTTGACATTACTGAGTTTAAGAATTTGAATAGTATGATTGAAATCTATAAAAAAAAAATATTTTCTTTTCTGTTCAGTAAGCAAGCTACAAATATTTGCACTTGCAAAAAACATGAGTGTTCCAGATATACTTCTCTTACTGGTTTACTGGTTTACTGATGGCCATTGCGCCAATCAAGACGAACGGGCAACTTAAGGCTTTTAAAGAAATTCGTAATCTGCCTGCGAATTTTTCTGACTAAAGCTTTGACCCTATGATGTTTGGCTAAGCATCGTTAATGATCAGCGGAGATTTATTACATCATTAAATTCTATTTTCAAAGTTATTGATGAGACGATGTACTCCACGATTTAAACGTGTTGAGTTCCTTCACAGGCTAGTTTACTGCTGCTCCTTGATTAATGAAGGTGTCAATCGTCTTGTTGGATGTCACAGCATCCACTCACTTGCTCGGAACGGCTAAGTTGAGGTTGGCCATTTGGTCATTTTGCGGTGCTAAACGCGCTGCTCATCGAAGCCAGTCATGATTTTTGCAATTAGCTGAAATTTCATGGAAGACTCTGTTAACGACTTTATCTGGTGATTAAGTCAAGTTGGACAAGTTCACTGGAAAGGTTTTTGTGCAACAATTTTTTAGTTCTCCAAAAGCTGCAGCGGAAATTTGTTTGGGACAACATCACTTTGCAGTCAAATCGAATATTTCTTAACTCGTTTCCATGATTTAAGACAGACATAATTTCATCTGCTTTCGTTCTTCTTTACATAACAGAGAGCGATTGCGCTTGCACGGGAAGATGTTGCCTGAATTTGATATCTTAATTCCTACATCTTTGGTAGTTTTTGAGCCAGGGTGTGGACTGTAAAGTTTTGACCTTGTGTTTTTCATAAAATGGCTGTAAGCGGTTGAAACTTGAATCGATAAACTTAACCTTCATAAATATTGTTAAAATTTGATGTCTCCAGCTGTTACGATCTACAAGATGGAGTTGTGGAACCAGCAACTTGGAAAAATTTTGCTTTTAATTTAATATTTCTAAGAGTTGTCCTTATATTTATGTATCATAGATAATGTATACAGGGTCTGTCCGTAAAGTAGCCGGACTGAAAAAAGGGAGTAGCAAAGTGTAACTCACTCGTCAGCGCAACCTTTAAAAGTTTCCTTATGAGTAGTCTTTTGGATCTTCTCGAATGGTGAAAATTCAAAACTTCTTAGACTATGAACAAGACGATGGTTTTTGGGACCAGAATGGCACAGTCAAAGTTCGCCACGTCAAAAAAAATGATCGCTTGACCAAGCCGAAGCAGCTCAATTGGTTTTAATACCCTGTACCGTATGGTACAAAGGGTATATTGTGTTTGTGCAAGCCGAAAATATATGTAACGTACAGAAGGAGAAGTCGGAGACCCTCCAAAGTTACCTAAAGTATGATCAGAGTGACTAGAGAAGTCGATATACCCATGTCCGTCTGTCCGTATGAGCGCCTAGATCTCAGAGATGGTAAGAGCTAGAGCAACCAAACTTTCAGATAGGATCCCTTATTAATCCATAGGAGACAAGTTTATTTTATTTTTTTGATATCGTGACTACATTATATAGCTTTCATAGGGGTGTTTCAGAGGACCTCGAAAAAAAGCAAAAGTTTTAGATGTATAATTCGTTTGTTTATAAAGATATCATAACCAAATTTGGTAATCGGAAGTTTTTTAGAAACCCCCAGCATTGTACCAAATTTTATCAAAATCGGTTGACTATATCATATAGGTCCCATAGGATCGATGGGTCGAAAATTTGTTTTTTGTACAAAATTCGTTGTGTTTCGTTTGTTTGTGAAGATATTGTAACAAAATTTGACATTAAGAAGTTTTTTAGAGTTCCCAAGCACTGTACCAAATTTGATCAAAATCGGTTGACTATATCATATAGCTTCCATAGGACTAATCGGTCAAAAAATCGTGTTTTGTACAAAATTCGTTGTGTTTCGTTTATTTGTAAAGATATTGTAACCAAATTTGGCATTCAGAAGTTTTTTGGAGATGTTCAACACTGTACCAAATTTGATCAAAATCGGTTGACTATATTATATAGCTCCCATAGGGCCAATCGGTCAAAAAAACGCTTTTTGTACAAAATTTGGCATTCAGAAGTTTTTTTAGAGATGTTCAACACTGTACCAAATTTGATCAAAATCGGTTGACTATATTATATAGCTCCCATAGGGCCAATCGGTCAAAAAAACGTTTTTATATCATATAGCTCCCATAGGGCCGATCGGACGAAAAAAAGTTTTTGATTAAAAATTCGTCTGTTTTTGGTTGTTTATGAAGGTATCATAATCTAATTTGGCAATCAAATGTCTTTTGGTGTTCGTAAGCAATTTACCGGATTTTATTGCAAGCAGTGGTACAGGGTATCCCAAAGTCGTCCGCGCCCGACTTTAACGTACGCCATTTTTTAATCTAATATTTCTAAGGGTAGTCCTTATATTTATGCATCATAGATAATGCATACAGGGTCTGTCCGGTAAGTAGCCGGACTGATTTTTTACGACGGGATTCCGAATAGTATTTCTGGATTGGGGTTTAAGGAAAAACTCTGAAAAAAAAGGAAGGTGCCACTAAGCCTTAGCAAAGTGTAACTCACTCGTCTACGCAACCTTTATAAGTGCCCTCATGAGTAGTCTTTTGGATATTCTGGAATAGTGAAATTTAAGAATTCTTGAACTGGTACCAAGACGTGGACTTTTGAGTATGAACCTGAGACCAAACACCAAAGCTCACAATGGCACAGTCAAAGGTCTACACGCCAAAAAAATGAGCGCTTGACCAAGCCGAAGCAGCTCAATTGGTTTTTCGATTCGAGGAATCGATGGATCTACAGAGAGTGAGTGATCTATAGAGAATTTGTGCCACAGAAAGTAACTGTTCATGCAGTGTTTTTATTGTGGACGTCCTTGAGCGGCTGAGAAAACGCCTCGTACACCCAGTCATCGAAAAATGTTGTTGGCCCATCATGACAACATGCCGAGCCATACAGACTTCCTCGTGGTGACGTATCTGTCCAATGTTGTCCTACTATACAGCTTCAATTTTGCCCCATCATACTTTATCCATTTTTCCGACCTATAATCGCCCTGAAAGGTCATCATCGAGGCTCGGTGTTGGTGCTACAACATGTCGTGAAGGGGGAGCTCAAGAGCATTCCGGCCGCCGCCTTCCAGGAAGCGTAGTAAAGCTGGGAATCTCGCTGGTAGCACTGGAAGAATTATATTTTGAAGAATATTGAGTGTACAAATAATTTTTAAATGACTGAGTCCGGACAGACCCTGTGCCCATATAGATTTAAGGCCTATACGCCTATAATGACAAAACCATATACAAAAAAAAAAAAAAAAGCCATTTAGGATATCCCATTAGTTTTAAATTTAATTTTCCCTTCAGTTCGATTCAGGCATGAATTAGTCATGAAATCATGCCTGAATTTTAAAAATTGATTTTTTAATTTATTTTATATTGTCTCGTCGGTTACTTGGTTTCATTTGAGTCACCTTATTGTGCAGCTCTTTCCAGTTCTACTGCCGGAGTGCTTTATAAAGCTGTCCTGGCACACCTGGGAATGCTTTCTGCTTTATACATCTGTCAGCAATTCTGGGGAATTGCGACTGTCACGTCTTGACCTTTGGGGTTCGTATTTCGCGCATTTGGGTCTAGCAGTGACTCTCCATATCTAAGCTTTTAAATTTTCAGTCACAGTGTAGGCAAGTTTGTATGCCTGAAAACCGTGAAAATCTATGGGGGATCACGAAGGAAAAGCTTAATTTATACAGGAATTATGCGCCAGGCACATCTGTTGGTAACAATTTGTATAGATAACTCAATTGATACCCCAAATGAATGTTGCACATATATAATTTATCCTTGACACAATGGAACATCTGTTTGGCTGTCGCTCCATTGACATCTATCTATTCGAGTGAACTGCGGTGTACCATGTATGCCACACTAGCCTATATTTTTTTACGCGCTCTGTTGCTGTTGTTGCTGTTGCTGTTGCTGTTGCTCCAACGTGTGTGCGTTGGCGTCCGCAGGTGCTGGGTGCTGGATGCTGGTTGCACGCTCCGTTCAAATTTAACAAGCTGCTTCATTATTTATTGCGGTAAAATTGCAAAAACGCAGCAGCCAAAAAAAAACAACAACAACAAACACATCATCCCAACACCATCCCAAAAGATAAAAATAAAATAAAAAAAAAAAAGCAATAAGAGATGCCCAACGACAACAACGACAACCCATTTAACACCATTATGCTCGGGCGCCGCTGTTGGGCGCCAGAATCTACACCTCTTTAGATTGTAGTACGAGCTTGTCCATGGTCACGGTGGTTTCCCTTTGGGATCGGGCAATGGAGTCTCCTGTTGTTTGGTTGTGTATGTTGTTTTGTAATTATGCGCACTTGTGGGCGTATGTCTCGGGTGTGGTGTGGTGTGGTGTGTGTGTATGTGGTATGGGCCTATATACGAGTGTGTGCGTGTGTGTGTCTGTACTTGGGGACTTTCATGTTGCTGCAAATGTAACGAATTTTTGCTTTCATTTAAGATTTATGTCATGGTTTTTCCTTGAAAACTAAAATTTTTAAAGCTCCTCAGCTCAGCTTAAGATTACATTAGTAAATATATTTTTGTTCTATGTATGTATGTGTATATATAGTACATATATACCATATATAAAATATGCATAGCTTAAATTTCCGCCTCGTTTGGATAAAATAAATAAATTATGCAATGCCTTGTGACAGTCCCATTGCAATTTAAGAGGTGTTAATATTATATCATAAATGTAATGTGCATTAAATATTTTATTGTGCACAAAATTCCAAGCATTTAACACATACACTAGCACTTATTTACAGAGTTTTGAATTTTAAAATTCTTTTAAGCTAAAGATAAACAATTGTATGTTGTGGTTAAAAAAACATATTTATACCCTGTACCGTATGGTACAAAGGGTATATTGTGTTTGTGCAAGCCGAAAATGTATGTAACGTACAGAAGGAGAAGTCGGAGACCTCCCAAAGTTACCTAAAGTATGATCAGAGTGACTAGAGAAGTCGATATACCCATGTCCGTCTGTCCGTATGAACGCCTAGATCTCAGAGATGGTAAGAGCTAGAGCAACCAAACTTTCAGATATGATCCCTTATTAATCTATAGGAGACAAGTTTATTTTATTTTTTTGATATCGGAACTACATTATATAGCTCCCATAGGGGTGTTTCAGAGGACCTCGAAAAAAACCAAAAGTTTTAGATGGATAATTCGTTTGTTTATGAAGATATCGGTACCAAAATTGGCACTCAACCGTTTTCTAGAGTTCCCAAGCACTGTACCAAATTTTATTAAAATCGGTTGACTATATCATATAGCTCCCATAGGACCAATCGGTCAAAAAAACCTTTTTTCTACAAAATTCGTTGTGTTTCGTTTGTTTGTGAATATATTATAACCAAATTTGGCATTCAGAAGTTTTTAAGAGTACCCAAGCACTGCAGCAAATTTGATCAAAATCGGTTGACTATACCATATACCTCCCATAGGAACGATCGGTCAAAAAAACATTTTTGGTCAAAAATTCGTCTGTTTTTGGTTGTTTATGAAGGTATAATAATCTAATTTGGCAATCGAATGTCTTTTGGTGTTCTTAAGCAATTTACCGGATTTAATTGCAAGCAGTGGTACAGGGTATCCCAAAGTCGTCCGCGCCCGACTTTAACGTACGCCATCTTTTTTGTTTTGTTTTTTTATTTTAAGAAGAATCTCCTGAAAAGGGTTTTATGGAATACATAAATTGTAATTATTTTGTTTCATTACCACCCGCCGCACAGCAGATGATCTTCCATCGGAGTCGGAACCCCCAGCTCAGCGGCAGAGAAAAATCCCGAGCTAAATGAACAGCAAAACTAACCAGATTAGAGAAAAAAAAAAATAACACAAAAAAAAAATTAATAATACAAACTTAAAAATATGTACATTATGAAAAAAGTGCAGACCAACTACTTAAAGTTAATATTTGAAGCATGTAAAGTTTAAACTGCTTGCGAATTATAAGCGTGCTCCCACTATTTACAGTTGTGCGAATTGGATTGGATGAAAAATACAATTTTTTTTTGTGTTTATTAAATTTTATTAGATGTAGGTACATTATAAACACTACCTACGAATGGATCTTAAATAATATATAATAGATTTCTTTTAGGAGTTGGTTTTCTATACTACGTTGGATTTACAAAGTTTTAATTTCCATTCACAATTGGACTATTTCGAAAGCACAAAAGTTGTTGCATCAAAGAAACCCCCAGCACTGTACTAAATTTTATCAAAATCGGTTGACTATATCATATAGGTCCCATAGGATCGATCGGTCGAAAATTTGTTTTTTGTACAAAATTCGTTGTTTCGTTTATTTGTAAAGATATTGTAACCAAATTTGACATTAAGAAGTTTTTTAGAGTTCCCAAGCACTGTACCAAATTTGATCAAAATCGGTTGACTATATCATATAGCTTCCATAGGACTAATCGGTCAAAAAATCGTGTTTTGTACAAAATTCGTTGTGTTTCGTTTGTTTGTGAAGATATTGTAACCAAATTTGGCATTCAGAAGTTTTTTAGAGATTTTCAACACTGTACCAAATTTTATCAAAATCGGTTGACTATATCATATAGCTCCCATAGGGCCAAAGTTTTTGATTAAAAATTCGTCTGTTTTTGGTTGTTTATGAAGGTATCAGGTGTTCGTAAGCAATTTACCGGATTTTATTGCAAGCAGTGGTATAGGGTATCCCAAAGTCGTCCGCGCCCGACTTTAACGTACGCCATCTTTTTGTATAGTGCATTCTATAGGATTAGGGGTATTATAGATTTTTGCAAAATATGTACACTAAAGCCAGGAGAGAGCATGGCTTATACCAAAATATTGGCGAACGTTTTTGGGCGCGAATGACTGAGATACTCTCGATAATCACAACAAACTTATAAAAATGTATAGGAACCGATTTCAATTCAGTGCATCCATACTCCAGAAAACTTTTGATTGATATATTTTTTTTAGAAAATAAAATACGCTCGAAACAATTTTTTTTCGAACGAGAGCTCTTGAAAACTTCCGAATGACACGTTTGGTTGAGATCAAAAAAAAAGGTTAATTTTTTTGCGGTTGCACTGTAAAACCCATATGGAAGTAATATAATATAACCCTGATATCGAATATATAAAAATGTCGAGGCGGTGCCCGACAGTGTAATACCCTGCACCTATTTTCTGAAAAGAAAAATTTATTCCTGCATATTCCTTCTAAGGACTTTCCAATTGGAATTTTTTTTTTTTTTGGTGAAATTCGATATATAAGTTCCGTAAATTTTTACCGATTTTGATGAAACTCGAAAGTTACGTCAAAGAAGTTATTTAAAGTATATGGAATAAGTTTCAAGTTGTTATGTTGAGGGGTGAGGGAGAAAACACGGTAAATCGATTGCGGGGGTGGGGGGACCGCATCGATAAAATTTGAATGTGGATTTGTGATTCTAGGTCACTTGTAACCGTAATTACGTAGAGTCAAATATTGATGCAGTTTATAGGCAAGGGTGGTGAAATTTGTACATTTTTGACTATAACTTTTGCTGTATTTGTCCGATTTTGTTCATTTTGTACAGATAGATGCATGTAACCACAACGCATCGTTCTGTTAAATTTCAGATGAAAATATTAAACGGTGTGGCTAAAAACCGCGAAACTCTGCTGCGGGGGAACGGGAAAGATATTGACATGATTCAACAAACTTCAGATTCTCAGGAAATAGGCGCACCAGCTGGTAAAGTTTCGTATCTCTAGCTTTTATAGTCTCCGAGATCTAGGTGTTCATACAGACGGACGGACGGACATGGCTCAATCGCTACCCGAGGTTATGATAAGCATTTTGGTATAAAGGACTTGGGGTCTGCCACGTCTCCTTCTGTCCGTTACATACATTGCACAAATCTAGTATACCCTTTGTACCTATAGGTACAGGGTATAAAAATACTATGTTGCAACATACAGAGCCACTAAAAAAAAAATGTCTTTCGGATAAGGATGTCCAAAAGTTTTTGAAGTCGCTGAATTCGCATTCGACGTCAAATAATCACCAGCATGTCAGGGTCCTGACATTACCTCAAAAACTTCATATTTTTATGGTTATATCCAGAACCCTGAAGTGCAACGGCTTTTTGGAACTCGGATTCGCACATAGCCTTGGACATCAGAATTTGAAAAAAAGATTTTATGGACTGTTTTGAGATTATCTTATAACATAGCTAGATAAAAAGAAGCGATTCTCAGGGTGTACCTGAATCCGAATGCGATATCAAATACACCGAAACTTCAAAATTATTTGTGGTGGTGTTGCAGAAGAAAAACAAAATAATCTCGATCTGCCTGCACTCAGCAGTCCAAATCTCAAGTTTGGCAATCGTACCTCTTATAATCTCAAAATTCTTGGCGTTCATATAAACTGAACCTATTTCTTTTGACTTCTGGCCACATTTGAGGTAGCTTTGAGGGATCTTCTCTATCTTACATAAATTTGAACAATCCCAGCATTGACTTGGCTATCGATATCTGAAATTGGGGTTCGAAATTCTAAATTTTATCAAAATATGCTTTTTGTTAGAATCGTTTTTTAAGAGACAGGCAATATTTATATATATAATTTGAGTCTTCTTTGTAATTACTTACCAACATCATTTCGGCTTTTTTCAAATTTTAGTTGAGATATGACACTGGTTTCCTATGCCTGTAGAGACATATTTTGAGTGGCCAAATAAAATTCCTGGCATTCTTTAATCAAATTTAGCAGTTTATTACATTTAGCCAATTGAGTGAATTTTTAAACTTTCCTTCAAAAATTAAAAAAGAAAAGATAGATTAAAAAAATGTAAAAAGGAATGCTGAACCTATTTATATGATGCAAAGTGTATTTCAAGTTTATTAATTCATTCAACCATTTACCACAGCTTAGAATTTACCTAAGTTTATTTACTTCATCGTGAAAATCTTACTTCAAATATGTTATGTATCAAAGTAACTAAGAAATAACCATAAAAATATTTAACCCAATTTAAGTTTTAACTTAGCAAGCTTTGCTTTGGCAGTTCGATTTATTTTATTTCAAACAAAGCGCATTTAAATTTAATCTATCGCACTTGCTTAAATATCAGCATATCGTTATCGATCCAAAGCAGTCAACAGGTTGGCAGCCTTTAACTCGCTGTTAGAGTGACCATAGCTGACTCAAAATTTTAAAGCGGCATCAATATCAATAATAAAAATATTTACTTTACAAGAACAAAAAAAAGGACAAGTTTGTGCAACAAATTGTAAACAACAGCTATAAATATGCTGCAACCGCGACGCACGCCAGAGCTGCGCAGAGATTTGGGTTTAGCCAGTCGCAGTCCCAGGTAAGCCAAGTGCGTTCAACAATTGCCAACCAAAAAAAAATCAATTGCTTTACATATTGCATGCACTGCAGATGCCCCAGTTTAATGGTGCCCACACAGCCAAATAGTGTTTATTCTGCTCCGCGTCGTTTAAATGAACTGATGCAGACGCAACTACCGCTGCGCGCTGCTAGTACCTCGAAAATTGGACAGGATATAGGCTTTCGTTCGCCTCGACCAACAAGAGTCGTAGGCACTTCCAGGCGTTTGTTGTTTCAAACAGATCAGCATTGTATGCGCTCACCTCGACACAAGGATAAAGAGTTCATGCAGCAAATAAGCAAAAGATTGGAGGTATATTTGAAGCAAGTGGGCGGCTTTGAGGAGCTTTTGAAACGCGGCTTTTTGCACATGACCACAAAGGATGTCACAAGCGTAGCAAACCATTTGCTGGCTTTTGTTGGCATTGAACAGCCCAAGCTGCAGACAGGACATAGTCAAGCTGAACAGCTAATAAACGCGCTACAGCAGCTAGGCTACGCGTCCAAGGTGAATAAATCATGTCTGCTAATGCCAAGTGCGCAGCAATACTACGGACATGTGATGTTGCTCTTAGATTTTCTGTTGGATTTTGCGCCGTCAGTTGAATCAACTGATGTGCAGGAATTTTGTTTTGGAGCAAATAGCAATGAAAAGCAGGAGGAACAGTTGTATAGCGAGGTGGCCAAACTTTACCCAAAAAAGCTTAACGAGCAAGAAGCACATAAGACAAGCGCTGTGATGTGCAATGAGCTGGATGCAGACATACAGCGAATGGAAAGCGAATTACACAACTTGCAATTGGAAGAAGCTAGCAGTCCCTTAGCAGAGACACAGCTTTGCGCTGAAGTTACTGGCCTGGAAGCGGAATACGCTGCCTGCCAGCTGCAGTTGCAAACAACCAATTTAGCCTACGCCGAACAGGAGCAACTGCTGGGCAAGCAATCCATTGAGCTCTGGCGCAAAAGCAGCATGTTGGAGCACTTACAACGCCAGGTGCATGAGCAACATTGCAGTCGTTCGAACTACGATGATATGCTGGATAATTATGCACAGCACTATGATGAGCTGCAGCTGCTATGCCGTCAGTTTAATGAGTTTAGTGAACGCGCTCAGATACAAAAAATGCAGCTGCGACGCGTGCGTAAGGAGCTGCTCGACAGCATAGAGGCTTTTAATGTGCACATGCGTGATCTCAGCTACTCCACTGTGTTGAAAATTGATTGCTCTTGGCAATTGGAGCTGCCTTTAGAACCCACGCTGGCTGAGATTGAAGAGCGACGTCAAATGCTGCGTGAATTGCGACATAAATTGGAGGCCATGCAGCAGCTGCAGCAAAATCACTTACAAAACTTGCATATGAAGGAAAAACAGCTTTATGGAAAAGTTACAGATGCACCATAAGCAAAATTCTTCAAGAGATTTGCTTGCAATAAAAACCGTGGCTGTGCGGCTATGTTTAAACTTATTTAAGTTTAAAACCACGTTCAAGATATTGACTATAATTAAACAAGAAAATTGTTAAGCACACAATTTTAAAGTAAATTAAATTTATAAATAACACAAGCTTAAGTTATGCTAATCCTTTAAATTTGCAACTGCATACATTCATTGTATTCAATACATTATATAATTTGCAACAACTGCAGCAGTAAATGCTTATAACCATGTTCAATAGACTGCTAACCGGAAATCAAGTTACTATGGCACGCAGAGCTAACCCAAAGTTCACTTAGTTCATGTATTGACAGTTGCAAGTCCAAATTGTTGGCAGCTCTGACAATAGTCTTGCATGCAAATTATGTATATTTATTAGCTGTGTCTATATGTACATATATATGTAAATGTGTATATTGTATGTAGCTAACTGTCTGGTTTGCATTAATTTACATAGCTTAGGGTTAAAGTGCAACTTGTGCAAGGACAAAAAGTTGCAGCCAACTAATGCAACTAAGCCGTGAGTATGTGAAATAGATTTATAATGTGCTTGTGTTTATGCCTTGGAGCGGAACTAATAATCTTATTAGTCAGCTGGAAGTTATGCAACCCTGGCAGCTAGAGTCAGATATAGACAAGGCCTTAACGGCAGCAACTACCATTTTCTATTAGTTATATCAATTAGTGGGAAGTTACGACTTGGTGGTGCACTCTGAGACATATTTAAGTGCATCAGGTCACTACGAGAGCATTTTTATTTTATTGAGAAGAATGAGAAGAATACTAAAAGCTGTATTGTTAGGTTGAAATAAGTAATCAAAAGCGTTTAACTTTTCAAATGACATTATTTTTGTTTTTATAGATTTTGTGAAAAATAGTTCGTATCTCAAATTACTAGATTTCACCGAAAGCATTTGCATTTTATAAATTTTGATTTATTTTTAAAGACCTGCAAGACGTAAAATTGGAGAAAATCATTTTAGGGCGAATTTATTTTATTTTATCCACGGAGTTAATTGTAATATTGATAAAAATGTTTTAAGGTCGAATGGATTTTACTATTTCCAGCTCCCAGAAAGCTTTTTAATAGATTATCTCTTCAAATCTAAAGGTTTCCACAACAACCCTATTTTGGATTTTTAATATATTTTGAGTGGTTTTTATAGAACTCGAAAAAAAAAGTTTGAATGGATTTTCATATGCCCACAAAAAAAAAGTTGCCACTTCAAAGCATATAAGGTTCGGACCTTCGGATTTCACATTTCCAATAATTTTTGTAATAAATAACACTAGTTTGCAGCGTGCCATTCTACTACGGAAATGACTAAAACATGTTGAGGATACCAAAATTTTTTAAAATTTGTTAACTAGTGTAATTAAATTAAAATTATAGAAATGTTTAGCTTGAACCGTCTGGTTTGCAAATATATTGCCCATCGTAGCAATTTGTTGCTTCGAACACTGTGTTTATGTTTTTATTCCAAATCTGATATCGTTAGTTGCACACACAAAAAGACTACCAGATAAAATAAATTCCTTTTAGGTCAGTGCTATTGCATTCTATGCATAGCAAATTCCATGACAAAATTAATAGACCCTATGCTATGGCTATAAAAATATTTCAAAACTAGCAACAACAACCAGAGTTGGCTATGAAAATGTTGCAAGTTGCTACATAGTTAAAATGGTAATTAAACAGTGAGTTGCATAAATTATGCTTGTATGCATGTGTGTGTGTGCGATTTTATATATAAGTATGTACAAGTATCTGTGCAACAACAAATAAATAGCATCAAATGCAAGCAAGTGTTATGAAATACGCAAATTAGGGGTAGTCAGTTTTTGCCTTCAAATGTGCACAACAAAATGCAAATTTCAAATTCCAAACTACATGTAAAATGTTGTCAAAATTAAACAATGATAACAACAACAACGAAGGTAGCTGCAGCAAAAGAAAATCTCCAAAAAATAGATATATGTAGTACATTCCACAAAATAGCAAAAACATTCCCTGGCTTTAATGCCAAGATTAGCTAGAAAGAAAGAAGCTTGCATTCTGCCAGTCGACCAGCTCCCCTGCGGCTGCTCCTCGTTCGTTTGTAGCGAGCTAGATACCAGTGTCTCAGATGAAGGGGTGAATCCACAATTCAATTATATAAAATACAAGGTGGCGCAAAAGAAGTCATCCGATGTTGTTTGGCTCTTATTTTTTTTCTAAATGAAATTCCAAAATTGACCAAAAATGACCAAAATTCGTTACAGGGACCGCCGGCTGAGGCCCAACTGCGTGGCACGTCGTCTGGTCGATGTTTCGGGGCTCACTTCGACGTCCTCGGCTACAGCGGCGATATTTTCGGCAGAACGGGCGCTCCGGGGCCGGCCACTCTTGGCAACGTCTCGTGTGGTCCCATACTCTTCAAGATTAGTGGCTAATAGAGGTCTGCATGAATGCATTCAAAACGGCGAATGAATAGCTCAGCCTTAAAATATATGCATATTTTTTGGTACCCATTTGAATGAATATAAGTGAATGGTGTACTCACACAAACATGGGTTCCAAAATTGTGAGTAGAGTACTTTTATGGTGTACTACAGTAGTGTACTCTACTATACTCTAGTAAAATACGTTTGAAAAAATGAAAAAGAGCAGAGAGCAGAGAGCGACAGAGCAGCGATCGTGAGCGTAATGAAAGAGATAAAATTAAATAAATGACATAGTAAATGCAGCAGGCATGAGCGAGAAAGTATAAATATTTTCTTTGTCAAATTGGGGTGGCTTGCGTGCTTGAGCAGTGTAAACGGGAAAATGTATACCCTTTCGAAGTAAGGTAACTGCTATGACACTTGTTAGTCGTGTTTACATTCACGCTAAGAATTGTATGTATAAAATGCGAAAAAGGGTACATTTGTATCGGCTTTCAATCTGTTCAAAGATTCTTACAGCGTGCAAAAAAAAAAAAGAAATACGTTTTATGTTGTGTGTTCTTTGGTTTAACACATAATTTTTTAATATTTGAATAAATATTATTTAACAAATTTTTTGCTTCAATTAAAGTAATAGATTTATTTAAAAAAAAAATGATGGTTACACACTATTATTTGCTTTATTGATTTGCAATATGTTTTAAAGAAAAAAAGTCATATAATTAGAAAAAAATAAAAATAAAAGTATATAAACGCAAACAAATAAACCAACACCTAATTTTTTAGCTCTAAAACAGATCAAATTAATGTCAATTTAACTGTCTAAGCCAATTTACTACAACAAATACACACAGTTTCCAAAATGTTCATTGCGCCGGCTTTGTTTTTTTTGCTTTCCATTTTTTTGCCGCAACAGCTACTCACGTACATGCATGTATGCTCGTTTTGTACACTACTATACTCAGTGTATTCATAACACTTTGCCTATGCTTATGCTAAAAAGACAGCATACATAAATATTCACTGTTGGCATGTATTCTATAGTAGTATACATTTTTTCTGTGGGTACTGCAAAAATGGGGTACTGTAAATTTTTGAGTACGGCATTTGTGAGTACCACATAGTACTATATAGTACTATGTGAATAGAAGTGAATGTAGCCATGCAGACCTCTAGTGGCTAAACGGCGCAGTGTTTGCGCAGTTGGTGTCGGACGGCCGGGAAATCGACGAATTGTTACGCAAAAAAAATAGACACAATTATTCCGCGTTCTTGGGGAGTGTATCGCTCCATGGCTTATTCACTTGTATTCTGTATCTGTCTAGTCCACAAATGTCAAAACAGATTTGATATTGGCGGCCATTTACAAAAATGAGAGCATCTTCCAATAGGGTGATTTCTTTTGCGCCACCTTGTACTTACAGCGCAAGTACAACAAAATTGCTATTCCTTGCAACGCTTGCAACAAAAAAAAGGAAAAAAACAAACTTAAAGACGACCCAGCTCAAATTTTCCAAATTGAATCGTAATTTTTAAGATTTTATTTTTTTTCAGTCCATAGTTCTGTAATGACATAGCCGGCCATATATTCGGCCACATACATGCGTCATACCAACTCACAACCTTTTAAATTAAGTTAGGGTGTTCACTTTGTCGGGCAGAAGTGCCAAACAACTTACCCAGACCATTGGCTACGAAAAGTATTGAACATCTGCCTAAGCGGTATTGCAAAACTGCCAATGTTTACCAGTGTGTACATTAGGGTGACCACCGCTAGTATGACAAATTTTTAAACCGACAACTTTAATAACGGATTCGCCTAAAAAGTTTCCTATTTACCTGCCTGTAAAATTTAAAGACGATCCGAAAGTTTTTGATGGGCGCGAAAGTAGGTCAAAGGTCATAATTTTCACTTTTTCCGTTTTTGACTGTATTGTTCTACATAAACTTTAAAAACTTATTTCCAATCAAACGAAATTATGGTTCAAAAAGTCGCATATCTATCTAAAAATAATTTAAAAAAAATATAGAGTCGGCCTGAATAAATTTGGTAAGCTCTAAAATTGATCATTAAATTTTGGTTTCCTCAACATGTTTTAGTCGTTTCCGTAGTATAATGACATGCTAAAACCGAAAATGCACTCATATTTTTTTTTTCATAAAACAAATTTTGAGATATGGCGAAAAAAACGTTTTTCGAAACTAGAAAAAAAAAAGTTCCTCTACTTAACAGCAAATATCTCTGGTTTTACTAAACTGATTTTGATCATTTTTATACTTGACTGTAGATAAATAAATTTACCCATCGATTATATTTGGAACATATTTTTACGGTTCGGTCGCTCTTTATGCATTCATATGAAATTTTTTGTAATTTTTGACCTATTTTCGCGTTCATCAAATACTTTTGGATCGTCTTTAAATTGTACAGGCGCTATATGCAGGTAAAAAGAAAACTTTTTAGGCGAATCCGTTATAAAAATCGTGTATCGTAGTGTACATACGATATTATTTCTAAATATTAAAAAGGATGTTTAAAAAAATGTGATTTTCGTGCAAAAAAATATAGGTACTAAATAAATATATATATAAAAAAAGACATGCAATAAACTTTTGCAATTTATCGAGATTTATTTAAAAAAGCAAGTGGGCTAGACCCTTTTTCTTTTATGATTTTAAATAGCTTTTTCTTACAAAATCCTTTCTTATAGGGTACAACAAAACATGCATTATTGCTCAGGTTTATAGTCAGACACTTTTGTATTTCCGCATAGTTGGGATTGCTCGCTTCGTAAGACAGGCACTTTTGCATTTCTGCTCGACAAAGTGAACACCCCAAATCTAGTTGTTACAGGCAAATATATTATTTTCAAAATAGTGAATTTTGATCACGGTAGAAGCGTTAAAACATAAAGCTGCGACACGAACATGTGCTACCCTAAAATATTCGCAACTGCTTAACGCATGAGTCTATAGGCTTTGAAAATATCTCGCCCCATATGTCCGATATTGGTACAAACACCTAGATCTCTATGAATATAAGATGTAGGAACACCAAAAACGCAGGTGAATGAAGTCCATAAAATGCCACAAAATTTAATTTTTTAGACAACTTAATGACAAAGAGAAAAATTGAATTGACGTAGGGCATAAGAGTCAAAATTGTAAGAACATTTTTTTGGAAAACTTAAAAAAATGGTTGCAAATAATAAAAATGAATTGAAAAAATAATTATTTTTCATATTTTAAAAATAATGTGAAATGTTTAAAAAAAAGTTAAGCTTTAATTAATTTCGAATACTTTAAATCTATCCTTAAGCACTGAAATTCGCAGGTCAACCAAATAAGGTTTGATCAGTGTTATCTAGTGAAAAATTCATAAAATGTGGCATTGGTATCACAATTTAAAAAAGCGATAAATGATTTAAAAAAAAATTTTAAAACTTAATTTTCCATTTGAATAATTTTGAAAATTCTGAATAATTTTTTTTTTTAATGTGTACTCTTTTGTCGAAGCATCATCAATTCTTTAACTTGATTTTGTACCACAATAAAATTTTTACCATAACCCCATAGCAGAATTCAATCTACACCACTGCTATATACATAGTAAGCATATGTATATGTCTTGGCATTGTATGGCTTTAATGTCTAAGCCAAAAATGCCAAACTCACCTTTAAACTTGCTACCAAAGTTAAGCTGAATAATTGTGGCTAGTTGGGTTAAGACTGTAGCAACAATTTAAACACAGACAAGAGTTGTGTGCAAGTGTTTGTGCTTGCTAGTGTGTGAATGTATCTGTGTGTATGTGAATTATAACAAGCCATAAAACAAACAGTCACCTGGGCAGTACTTGGAACAGGCTAATAAAGAATTGAGTGTAACAGCTTAGTTAAGACTTGCCGAGTGTAAAATGTAGCTCAGTGTAACTCAAAAAGTGGCTTGAAAGTGTTTAACAAATTTTATAGAGTACTTGTTGTAAGAGTATTTGCACGAGGTAGACCATTTCGATTTTGTGAACCATGCCTTACTAAAGCTGAAATAAGAAACTTGTGGTCTCGAAATGAATTCGAAAAAATCAACAGATTAAAGTAACTTCTGGGGTTCCCTTCCGAGAGACTGCCGACAGTCCGCCGTTCCTCAAAATTTCAGATGTTAGATTTTATTTTTGTGTGGCAATCGACAGCGGGTGGGGTCGATACCAACTAAATAAAATTATGCAGATAATCCTACTAAACTACATTGCGACCAGTGTTAAATAATGAGCTTTTCTTGGAGTGTTATCGTAATTTGTGCCATTTTTCTTCCAAATTGGAAGAAAGAGATTTTTTGCGGTGTCAACCTATATCTAATACAATTTGGACTTAACTTAATCCTATAAAGAGGGATCTACGCAGTTGAGGCGACTTGCTCTCAGAGCACAGACATATCGGAATCTTAACCTTTACTATTAAATTTCCCGAATTTAATTCGTAATATGGAAAAATTCGTTGCACAGAGAATTTCGTTATAGGGAAGTCCAATTGTATAAAGAAAGGCTCATAGGCATTCTTTCACATCTCAGTCCTAATCTCAGCTAAATCTTCTTGACTGGGCATGAAACTTCATTGCTAGGCTATTTACTGTTGTAGAGCGTCCTTTGATTTCTACACTTTTAGGCACAAAGGGTGTCAACTGCACTACGTGATACCAAAAGGCCTTGGTATAAAGATTTTTATGCAACAACCGAATTGAACAAACGTATCCCATGTAAAGGGTCATCAATCTCGAGGTTTTTTTTCAATAAGGTTTTTTTTTGATAAACCACGCGGGAGTACTGTCAAGTTGCCATGCGTTTTTTATTTAGTTGCATTGTCATTTCATCATGGAAAAACTTACACCCGAACAACGTTTACAAATCGTACAATTATAATATAAAAATTCGCGCTCTGTTTTTCGCGCGCTTAGGCCAGTTTATGGTCGCCATAATCGACCTACTGAGACTTTTCGCCATACCATCAAGAAATTTGAGACCCAATATTTATTATTGGAAGTCACTCGACCGAATAGACCTCGTCCAGCGCGTAGTTTATGGGCCGGTGGCATCATCGGTCCATATTTCTTCAAAAATGACGCTGGTCACACAGCCCGTGAAACAATGGACATATGAAGGAACCAATTCGGTGAACAGTTAATTTCACGCTCCGGACCGGTGAATTGGCCATCAAGATCGTGTGATACCACACCGTTAGACTTTTGGGGCTACGTGAAGTCTAAAGTGTTTGTGAATAATCCAGCTACGATTGAAGCATTAGAGGCCAACATTACCCGTGTTATTCGCGAGATAGTGCCGATTATGCTCGAACGCGTCATCGAAAATTGGAACCTCCGCTTGGACGAGCTACGGCGCAGTTGCGGCCAACATTTGAAAGCGATTATTTTTAAAAAGTGAATGGCAAGAACGGTTCTTTCTTTTGATAATAAAGATTTTCCGATTCATTTGAACTTTTTGTGTTTTTTTTTATTTAAAAAAAAAACCTCAAGATTGATGACCCTTTATTTCATTTTTGGCCTGCTGTAAAACGTATCTCCTAATTTTTGTCCCAGAAGATATCATTATTAACACAGCCATTGGATGAGAATCCGCTTGGCTATTGGCGGTCGCCGGAAATTTCTATCTCTTCTTCCTCTTTTTTTGTCTGTCCATTAAAGCACGTTTTCGGTTGACGGCTTGATGAGATGGTTTCTGTAGTCTCCTCCAGGATCGTCCAATGAAAAATAGGGACGCGGTTGTTACTACCTTTTTCCCAAAGAGAACTTTTGACAGCTTCTGGCTCAAAAGGAATCCCCTCAATACCACCTTCCTGTCAACAGGTTTGCCCTTCTCCAATCTGTAGTATCAGCGCTCGCTATTACGACCACATCCTGAAATTTCAGACATCTACCTATTCATCGGCTTCTTCTTCTATATGTGGTAAGTGGTAAGTTACTACAAGAAACCCAACCTGAAAATTTATAATGCTGCGATCTATTCCTTCATCGGGTTTATCCTTATGACTTTATCAATGTCGTCAGTTCGGCATTCCATTGAATGCGGTAGCCTGGCCAACGAGTGAAGGGGTGATCGTTCTTATAGAGAAATTTCTGATGTGATTTGCTTAAGACTAGGTCAACACATTTTTTAAAGGACATCGACCAAAGTCAGTCTTCACTTGATTTCCATAGCTTTTTGTGGCATTGTTGCAAATGTAGAAGAAGTTGATAGACCATCTGCCTGCCATATCACTTACCATAAAAGCGCATACTTCGTCAATAACCGATAAGGTCTTCAGTGACTGCTCGCTTTGCACGTTCTTTCAAAAACACTCAAAGCCTCCATAATAATTTGGTAATGATAATGCAATAAAAATGGTAACAAACGATGATAGTTTTACAAGCACTAGGCAAATTGCTGTTAGCCAAGATGCTGGTAACATAAGCAACCCCAAGAAACCAACAAAAACAACAACAGCAACAAAAACAAACAACAATTTCCAAGGACAACGTTCTTGTTGTGGCATACAGACCGAATAAGCAATTGCAATTGCAATTTCAAGCAAAGTTTCGCCAGCAAGCAGGACAGACATACAGACGTATTGCCAGACTAGACAACAGACAGCAAGAGAGTGAGAGCTAGACATGCACACACACACACACATAAACACATATACACATAACAAGGCGGATAGAGTGAGACAGGCAGACGGACATACGCACAGACAAAGACAGTTAAAGATACAAATGATGCGCGTTTGCTTTCACTCTGGCATGACGACGAAACAGAAGCTGAAGCTGCATCAGAAATCAAATTTGTATGCGAAGTGGCAACACTGCTGCTGCTGCTGCTTCTGCTTTTGCTGCCGCCTTCGCCTGTTCTCTTTATGCTCTTTGTACTTTGTACTTTGTTTTTTTTTTTTTCGTATTTGTTGCAATGCGCTTCCGTTTCCGCTGGGCAAGTCACTCGAGCTAAAAAATGCCAGCGACAGCCAATCCGTTGAGTCATGTCATTGCAATATTTATCATTTAAGCGTTGCAGCTTTTCGTCTGTTCTGAATTTTCATTCATTTCCCTGTTGGGAAAACATTTTTCAGCAAATTTCAGCGCAATTTTTGTTAACATGCTGCTTTTAGCCTGGTTAGCTTATAGTGGATTTTTGTGGCCTATGCCAAAGCGGAAGTTGTTGATGCGCATTTTGTGCTTACGCTGGACAAATGTAAGTTGGGGGGGGGGCATGTACTAGACCCCCTTGGCCTGCCCAAATACATCTCTTACCACGCGTAAGCAGCAAGGTATGCTGCTGCCTGCCACTGCTGTTGCACCAACGACAACGATTTAAAGGGCAATTGCATTATCAGTAAATTATATCTGCGGCTGGCGCGTGTCTCGTATGTTGGCCATATTTATGGGTCATGTTTGTTGTTGCTCCACTGTGTGGTTGTTTTTGTTGTTGCACTAGCTGCTGCTGCTGCTGCTGCTTGTCGTTGACTGTTTGTATGGAATTTTCGGCGCTTTCCTGCTGATTTATGCAAAACTGTGGAATTTTTCAATTGCTTTTGAGTTTGTTTGTTGCCCCTTAGGCTACACTGCGAGAAGCAAATAGTGAATTGTTTTGACTATATATGAGAAAAAAAAAAGTTGAAGCTTAGCTTTTGTAAAAAAAACTTGGAAAATCTAAAATCAGAAATATCGAAAGTTGATACAATTCACTATGGGAAAAAATTTTTATATTTTTATAAAAATTTTGTAATTTCCGTAAAAATTTTTTAGAATGCCATTTTATGGGCTTCTAGGTACAAAAGGTACCACCCCCCGCAATCGATTTACCGTGTTTTCTCCCACACGCCTCAATATATCAACATATATAACCTGAAAAAAACTTCTTTGACGTAACTTTCGATTCTCATCAAAATCGCTAAAAATTTTGCGGAACTTATAGGCAGGGTCGTAGAGAGAAAATCCGGGCCCGGAGGGAAAATGTACCGGCCCCTTTATTACACCTTTAGCTTGAATCACGATAGCACGACAGTAATTACACCGGGCCCCTGACAAAAAAATGTTCCAATTGGAAAGTTCTTAGAAGAAATATGCAGGAATAACATTTTTTTCGAGAAAAAAAGTACTGTATTACACAAAAGTAGGTATTACACTGTCGGGTACCGCCTCGACTGTATTAAATTTTTTACTAATAAGTTGAAAGCATTTTGGCCAATTTTCAGACCCATAGTTAATATTGTAGAAAATTTTCTAAAAGTTTAATTTTTACTTTATGAAGAAAATAATTTTCAGCATTTGTATTCAAAGAAAACGAAAATAAAAGTTTAGAAGGAAGGGTATCTTTAAATTAAAATTATCCAATAGAAAAAGCTGTTGTTAATAAGTGCATTTCAGTTATACTCAACAGATTTTTTTTTTTTTAAAATTCTGGATATAAGCTACAATAGCGGTCAAAAGTTGCAGGAAAATTGTAACCATTATTATCCAAAACTTTAAAATTCAAGCATAACACAGATCAACATGGTTTAGTTGTTGGAAAGCTAAGGGCCATTTCCGAAGTAATTTGCTGCGTAGAATCCGAATCCGGGGTCAGAATTAGCCCATTACGTCAGGATTTCGAGATATTTGCTTTTTTCCTACTTTTGAGGTTATGTACAGGCAAAAAATGTGGCCTGTCTTTCCAGTTACATCATTTAGTACCACTCTTACCCTTTAATTTAAGAGTTCAAGAGATCAATTACGATTTTTTTTCGAAAAGTTATGACTATTCGAAGTTTTTTTGCACCCTGTACATAACCTCAAAAGCAAGAAAAAACGCCGTTTTTCGGGTACATAACCTCAAATATCTCGAAATTCTGACGTGATGGCCAATTTCTAACCCCGGATACGGATTCTACGCAGCAAATTACTTCGGAAATGACCCTTAGCTTTCCAACAACTGACATGACCTCGGTATTTGTAGACCTGTGCAATCTTTTGTGGCTAATGAAAGGACTGTTTCCTGAGTGATTTACTAAATCATCTTTTTGTTGTGAAACAGAAATCCTTAGCAGAGTTTGGTTGAGTGTTTGTGTTTACCTTTTTACAGCATTAATTTAAAGCTAAAAGCTCTCATTGTTGTTTCCCACAAATTTTGTATACATTTTAATAAAAATGTTCTGCAACGTTATTTAAAGACATTAGCTAAAAGAAAAAAAATTACATTGTATGACTAGATGAAAAATTTTCAAAAATGTATTTATGAATAAAAATTTGAAAACACAGGTAAAGTCTCAGATTCCAGTGGAACTTAAAACAAAATCCACAATTTTGTGAAATTAAATTTAATTATTAAGTTTAACAATTTGCTGTATTTTTGTAATATTAGTAAGTTAGATGTAAAAAATCTTTTCAGCTGAGACAGGAATATTTTTTAAAGTAATGAATAAAAATTTTAGGTGTATTGTCGTTGTGTAGTCAAGGAAAGTAAATTCAAAAACCTTGGTTCAAAGCAAGTTTATCGATCATGTCATTTGTTGGATAATAATAAGGGAGGTTCAATCTCATCTGAAATATTTCGGTTTGGGCTAAATTTAATTATGTTTACTAAATTTTCAATTATTTTTCAATTTTTTTTCATATGTATTTCTTTCTACTCTTGGTATTGCATTTTTGAGCAGCAGTTGGATTTATTTCCGCTCTACATCGGCTAGACCACACCAAGTAAAAAAATTGATTACGGAAAAAAACAAGAAATAAGGTGCAAAAAAAAAAATTACTAACATTTTCCGCTAGAAGGAGCGAGAAAATAAAAATTATTTATCGAAAGAAGAAAATTTTTTTAATTTTCTGAAGATATTCGGCCATGATCCGTTAAACGAAAAATCTCCTAAATCCGAATTTTTTGCTGTCGCCATCTACTCATAGTCATGCAGAGTATCTGCATTGGAAATTTTCCAGGACTATTCTATTCCTATAACAAGGGACATTTTTTTATGCAAACATGAACTGTTTAAAGGCCTATACGCAGCACGAAATATTTCGCACGGAATCGCAAAACTTCATATAAAAAAAAATCCCATTTGCTGCGTAGACCACTTAAGCAAGACATGAACATTTTTTATGCAAGACACGGACCATATAAAAATTCGGTTTGAGTTGCGTATGCCTTTTTTTGGGTTGATTCAGAAAATAAATAATTAAAATATTGTAAGGTTTTTTCCCCTTTTTCCTTATTATTTAATATTATATAACAAATATTTTGACTTAATGCTTAAAATGTAAATATTATAGTTGTAAAGCTGTAAAGGCTAAACTCTATATTTGGTAATTAATTATTAAATGAACATTTATAATATTAGGGTAAATAAATAAATAACGTATAATAACATTAAATAATTAAAAATATTTATCAATAACTTTTTAACTTGAAATTGGCATAAACTAAGACTATCTAAGACTATAAACGAATATTTTAACAGTTATTTCAACCTATTTTGCCAATTCGTTTAAATTCGTCTTGCAACAAAACATTCGGTTTGAAACCACATAAAAAATTCGTTTTTGTGAAATTGGCAGCACCAAACATTTAGTTTCAAAACGAATGCGAATAAAATGTTCGGATTGATTTTCGGAACACGGCCAATTATTTTGTTTTCATTTGTTCGTTTTTTATAAGCATGTGAAAAAATCTTGTCTATATTGAAAATTTTTGATTTCTAAAGATTTTTAATAAAATTTTCGCTATGTTGCCAGGTTCAAATTGCTGCGTCAGGCACGAAATCAAAAAATAAGATTTTTGGTGTCTTGTGCGGTTCTATAGAGGCAGAAGAGAAATTAAACATCCGTCTCCTGCTGAAAAACTATGCAGGCATTAAATTTGCTTACAAAAATCTGCTAGTTTCCGCACACGTAATACAAGATACATTTTGAGACTATTCTTAAGTCTCAGTGTACTCACTAGCTCACCTTCTTTTTGCCCCTCTCACTTGCGTCTTTTAGCCTGCTTGTACGAATGCAACGACGGCTTTCTGCAACTGTGTTTGTTTGTATCCGTGTTTGTCCTAAACAATTTTCACACATTTGTGCAACTTTGCTTTGAAATGTGCAACACATTGCTTACTTCATTGTTGCCACAGTTGCTGTCGCTGTCGCCATATTGCTTTTGCTTCTTTTAGTTGTTGTTGCTACTGTTGCTTGTTTCATGTTGTATGTTGTCTGTTGCTGTTAGTTTATGCTGCTCTGCAGTTTTGGCCAAATGTCTGCAGCTTCACACGATTTTGCATTCCACTTCACTTTGCGAGCGCGGTTCCCATGTTAACAGCTCGTTCCCAACTGCATTTTATTGTCACACATTCATGCACATAACAAACATACACACATATGTGTGCATGCGTGTTTGTGTGTGCGTGTGTTTGTTAGTGCTTTTGTATGCGCACATACATTCACGCTTCGTTTTACTGCCAAGTTATAGCCTTAACGTGGGTTGATTTAGCAGTTTTGATGGCACTGCCAACATTGCCAGTTATAAGCCAAATAAAATGTCATAAAAGTTTACGAAAATTGCCATGATATATACGCAAAAGGTGACGTATTTTGATGGTGCATCAACGTTATGGATGTCGTTATTAACTTGTAATATGCAAAGCATTTGTTTAAGAACTGATGGTATTGTCATAAAGCTTGGTTGAAATGCGCTACTATAGCCTCAGGCGAAATAGTATAGTATTATAAAAAAACTAAAAAAAAAGGTAATAAACCATAAAAAGTGTTAGTGGTTTTTAGTCGTTTAATGCAAATTTCAATTTTTTGATACCAGGTATTAAAGAAGCTAGACTCTTTTTATTATACCCTATTAACATAAGATGAATGCTATCTGTAAGCTGAAAGAGCAAAGTGTTATGAGAGCACACATATCAGTTAGTACGAAAGGAAACTGTTTGTCCGTCTGTATGAACATCTGGAGCTGTATGAACACGCAGATGAACTTTGTCGGATCATTTGGGTATGTAAAACCGAAAATTATTCGGAAAAGTCGATGGGTTAGAGCTAATATAAATCCAAAATTATTGTCTAAATTATATCCCTTGACCAGGTGCTTCCGAAGGTTTATGTGTACTATATAATAATTTTTTGGGGTCATTAGGTATCAGCATTAACAGCCGAGCCATTCATATGAACAAAGTGAACTCATCATCATCATCATCATCATCATGCTCAGCCAATTTAAACCCAGTGTGGAAGCCCTGAGCTTCCGTCACAGTCTTTATCCATAGCTCACGGTTATTTGCCATTGCTTCTTAGTTTTGGACTGCTTCCAATGCATCTAGCCAACGGTTCCTTGCAGTGATGTTCCGCGTAGACTACACAGTGTAGACTATACAATTGTCGACGTGTCGACAATGCGTCATGTCGACACCTCGACAATGTCGACAATTTAATTTAAGAATTAAAGTCATATAAATTAAACTTAAAATTTTATTAAATGAAAAAAAAACATGAACTGCATAACATAGTCTTGTTTTGTACACTTTCTTGTCAGAAATTATAATTTTATACTATTTATTATATCTCAAATTCATCCACTTCAGCAAAATCCTTAATTCTTAATGAATAGTACAAGTATAAAAGTTTTTTTGATCTTTGAAAAGTTAGGCGATTTCTTGCAGATGAATGGACATGAGCGCAGCTCGAAAACACCCGTTCAATTTGAGCAGAAGAAGCTGGTATTTTTAGAAGTCTTATAGCGAGTTTTGCTAGTTTTGGGTATTTTATTTTTGCCAAGCTCCAGAAAACAAACGGGTTCTTTATTTCTTTCTCAAAACGCCTTTTAAAAAAACCAGATTTGTTTTTGAAACTATCCAGCTCCTCAAGACCAGTTCCATCCAGATTGTTGAACAAAAAATCGAAAACAATGTTGTTATGCTCACTGTATAGTTTCATATTATTAAGCAGGGTATGTAAATAATACGCTGATAAAGCATATTTATTTTAAGCCAGCGCTTGTCTTGCTTTAAGATGCATAGAAAATTTATCTGGCAACTGAAGATCCAGCGACAAGTCGACTGCTTCTGCTACTGAACATTTTATGGACTGACATTTGTTAATTAGATTACAAATTGGGTCCAATAAACGTATGCTGCTCTTAACGTCATCTATAAATTTAGTATCAAAAAGCAATGCAACGATATTTGATTTCACTTTTGAATCGGCTGCTATTTGCTTCATAAGCTTCTCACTCTCTATCAAACAATAGTACGCGTTGCGATCGAGTTTCACATGCTAATTTAGTTCTATTTCCACCTTTCTCAAAATTTGAATTCCTTTAGAACAGATGTGACTTTCAGATTCAATTCTCTATTTAAAATGTCTTTGGCGAGGAGGTTTCCGGTATGACTATTACAATTACTTTTCCAAACAAAATGTTTCGTTATATTTTCCATTTTTTTCATCGCGCTTGCATTATCTTAAACTACTGCGTAGACATGGGTAGAATACATTTTTTCTGCCAAATCAACAGACTCCGATACGATCTCAGCCAGTTTTTCTGCGGTCTCACTTTCTCCCGTTAGATCCCATGCTTCTAAAAATGCTTCTTCTCCATTCGCGTTCTGTAACATTGAAACGACAGTTTTGGTGTTGCTTGCTGAATTTTTCCATCCGTCAATCAACAAAACTGAATCGGAACTCATTGAAGCCTTTGCAGAAGTTAAAAGTTTTTCGTATGCATTATCCAACAATTTTCTTCCAGGAATATTGTTTCCATAAGCAGGTCTCAATTTTTTCACGAAATTTTTCAAATAGACAGAGTCAGCTACGCTCAGGGGAATATTACACCCAAAGAAAAACTGTGCCAAGGACTCGTTAATTTCATCTTCTGCTTTTTGTGTCAGTCGATCTATAAAGTGAAAAATGGAAGGGCTGCTTCTTTTAGCATTTAATCGTTTCCTATTACTGGAACCTATTGTTGGTAATTGTTCACTGCTCGAAAATAAAGAAGTTAATGAGCTTGTTCTCGTGGACTCCAAAGATTCTGCCCTTATTAATTCAACGTTAGTATTGATAGGTTGATCATTTTGTTAAGTATCAATCGGGTTATTTTCCATCTATAAGACACCAGTCATTACATAGAGTTACGATTCATTAGAAACACTTAAAACTTACGCTGATGTCAAGTCGTTCAGCATCTAAATGCAAAAGATCACTTTCTTCATCCACGAAATATGTGATACTTCGGATACTGTGATTACATGCACTAAGATTTGATGAGCTCGCATTATCATTGTTTACAATCTTGCACACATTTCTTCAAAAACAGTTAAGAAACAATATTATAAAAGTTCACACATACACGCACAAAATATTTCCTATGTGCTCTAAGTCGGGCTTCGGCTGTGTTTAGTAAATTGTTGTTGCAATTCTTGCAAATGGCGGCATGTTTGTTATTTACTTTGACTAACACATAGCCGAGCTCATCAAAAGCATTATTTTTCTTACGTCCACTCATTGTCAAATTAAAATTTATACTTTTACTTTTTGTGCACCAGAATTAGTGATGTAAAAAAGCATTGAAATATGCATAGATTCTTAATCAGCTGATAAAAATCGATATTTTTTTCAAATTTACATCACTAACCAGAATCACATCACTAACCAGAATCACATCACTAACCAGAATCAGCTGATTTAAAATAACCGCATAAACGACACAATTGTCGACATTGTCGTAGTCACACTGTCGACAATTAAAATTCCTTGGCCTTCCTCTTGCCCTTTGTCCATCTTGTCTACCTTTTAATACTTTTTTTAAGGTACTACCGTTGGGCTTGCGAATAACGTGGCCAAGCCATCTTATGCGATGCGCCTTTATAAATCGAATAATATTCTCGTTGTGACAAAGTTCTTCCAGCTCCGAATTATAGCGGATTCTATACGTACCGTCCTCAAGTTCAATTGGCCCGTAGATTTTCCTCAGTATTTTTCTTTCGAATATTGCCAGTTGTTTACAGTCTGAGGTTTTAACTTTTACTTCGCAACCATAAATAAGGATAGGACGAATACGGGTTTTATAAATAATGAATTTTATGTTTCTCGTTAGGCGCTTGGATTGAACTCAGAGACTATTAAAGTTAGAGAGCTGGATATTTAACCGTGTGGAAATTAATATACTAGAAGGTCACACGGTGGTAGGCGTGCGAAGCACGCAGGCTGTGGAGCCCCTTGTTTATAAAAGTGCTAAAGAGAATTTAAACAAAAGGAGTCGGCCGTGCCTCTGTTTGAAGGACCTGGAAGTAGAGATGCTTGAAAGCTGTACCCGATAACGAGATGCTATGGCCATTTAGCAAGAAAAAAACATTTTTTGTACACCATATCAGAGTGCCACACTGCATCGAACGGGTGCATCTCATCAAAACACGCTTGTTGGCAGCGAAAACTTTCAAACCTACCCACCTCATAAATGAACTGTAATACATGCTCCGTGATTTCGCCACTAATTGCAAAAACACACCAGAAATATTTATGTTTATATGACACAAGTAGTATATATGTCAGCTCCCTGGTAACCCTATAACCTAAAAGGCAACACACACAGTTGAAATTGAAATTATGTACTTTGACGGCATGCATTTAGTGTTAATCATACGCACTGCTGACCCCCGTTGTATAATTAATTGCTAAAGAGCCACAAATGCGTGCACTGCACATATATATGCATTAAAGCATACTTTAGTTGGAATTGTCAGCATTTTGCATATTGAATTAATATATGTTTTTTGTATTAAATACTTAGCACGTTTGATACTACATAAATAATGCATAATAAATAATTGCTGTTAGGCCTAACTGTTGTCTAACTAACATTTTGTCGCTATATACTAATTTATGTTAATGCAAGTGCAAAAGAGCAGTGTGAAAACAAAAAAAAAAAATAAATTTATTGGCACATAACTCAATTCAATTTGCCATGATATGAAGCTGCTGACGATGATATATCTATGTTTGGTAGCTACACTTAGGCTATATATGGTATCTATGGCCAACTAAATTTATGGTTGGTTGGTTCGTTCGTTGTAGAGCAAAATGCAAGGCCACAAAACTCAGAACTCAGAACTGAAAACGCGAACAAAGTGCAGCAAAGTTGAGGCTAAAATTTAGCAGACGGAAACGGAAATGCGAAAATGCAATTGTCACGCACATACACTCAGGCACACACACACACACACACACACACACACACAGAGACATAGACAATGGCGTTGCTTGGCCATTTTGGGGCTTAGAGCTTAGAGCGGGTGCACAAATTTTAATGGAAAATTGGTGTACTCGTCGTGGTAATAAATGAAGAATTTACACGCTGTTCTCATAAAAGACGCAAAACCCCACTCTCTCTTATTCACGCTCAGTCCTTTTAAACCGTTCGCAGCCCCTGGGCTGGCTGGCCACAGTACAAGACAAGTAGCGTACAAACAATGGCTGACACTGAATAGGCTTCTTCTTCATTTCAAGTGTTTATACGGTGAAGATGTTTTTGAAATGTTTTGTTTATGCAAAATATTTTGAAGTGTACTTCAAGTGAACTTCCTGTAAAAAAATGCACATAAATTACTTAAAATTTTTATTTTTGCATAGTTTTTGGAAAATTCAATACAGCTGAAAAGTTTGAATAAAAGGAATATCGCGAATTTGAGTTAATGCAGGCATCTGCTGGTTCTTACTCTCGAAAAGCTTGTGCAAATTCAGCTAAAAACTGCAAAAGTTCTATATAGCGACATTCGTTCACATAAACCAAGCATTTTAAATATGTATATTTTCCATGCTGCGTTTCTTCCCAAATGACTCTGACTCTGTTGCAACATCTCTCCCTACTGTCCAACTCACAGTCTGCCTCCCACTCTCTTTTTATCTCTAACTTGGTACACGCACAAAAAGCTGTTAGCGTTGATGCCGCCTGACAAGTGCAACAACAAAAGCCAAGAGATCTGCTGTGCTGTGCGGATGGCCATCCGCCTCGTTGGCTCAAGGTGCATGCAGCTGATAGATTGTCTAAGCATGTGTGCGTTGGTGTATCTGTGTGCCACTGTTTTGTGGGGCAGCTCTAGGCAATTGGCGTTGCTGTGTGTTGCTGCCACAAGCATGTTTAAGCTTTGAATTTGCATATTACATAATTGGCTGAGTGGTTTTGGAAGAGATTGGTAGCAAGCCAGAGCTAAGTCCTAGCCCCTGATCATTCAACTGCTTTATGGTCACTTTATAAATGTAACGTGTGGATTAATGTAATGCATATACATACACATACACACACACACACATATATACTGGGACAAACAATCTCTTATGTACACAGACCGAGATAGAGAGAGAGAGAGAGAGGCATAAAGATTGAGTGACAGCTGGAGCCACAAGCAAACACTTTCTGTATGCTTATGTTGCGCATACGCCGTGTGTCTCGTGTTAACGTTATAGCTGTTGTTTTTGCTGCTGTTGTTTGTGGGTGTGCGTGTGTTTGGGTGTGTGCGCTTGTGTGTCAACTTATTGAATATGCCGATTTGCAGCTGCAGGTATACCATATACGAGGTCAGGCTGAAAAGTTATGGCATGCCTTTCACAGATGAACACATTATTTGTAGGCAATCATTTTCCAACAACTCACAGGCCACCAAGTATATACGGTACGGCGAACCAATTTTTAGCTATTTATAGAATTTTTCCAAAGTAAGAGAACTTCTAAATTGGTAATACATGTTCGTTTTTTCATTATTTTACTTAAAAGCAAGCATTGAATCGGTCCCATAGCATCAAATAATATTTTTACCGCTTTACGAGTTTTATATCATTGCTATAACCTGGTTGCCCAACAGTACTGCTTTGGCGTTCTTCGCCAAAAGAAATCCACTGCTGCTGCCAAGTCTCTTTTTTCATCCACAGTTACGATACCTCGCAAAAATGACTTCGCTGAAATGTAAGCAATCGCGGCTCCCCTTTGGGAGGCAGCTTTCTTAAAAATTTTTGGCGTGGTGAATTCTTTTAGCCAGCCACGGTGATCCTAATCAAAAATGTATGTCCATTAACTATTCAATTCAGCTGTGCCATTTTTTTTAAATCATGATATCGACAGGTCAATTAAATTCAACGATAAATTAATTAACTTCAAACGATATTTAATTCGTTACCTCTCGGCTTCCTTCAAATAAAAAGCTGCTAGAAAATATTTATGCTTGCTTAACGAAGCAATTTACTTCTCAACCTACCCTCGTATGTGTCCGTACTGAGACAAGGCACAGAAATTGTCATGTGGATGTATGTCACATCTGTGAGTGCCTGTGAGTTTGCACTAGCCATAAGACTTGTCTCCTAGGCAAAGGCGTTGATATACTAGTACACAGACATGCCCATATAGTTGTACTAACCAGATTAGCACATGCCCAGTTGCTGTTTGCTTGGCCAACAACAAGGCATTGATGGATTAGCCATGGCCTATTAAGCGCTCTTGGTTGTTGCATAGAGTAATAAGCTATAAGTTACAGTAGAGCCTGGAGCTTAATATGCTGCAATGTTGGGGGCTATAGGTTTGGTTTTGGCTTTAATAGGTTATTAAAAAACACTTTTTTTTATAGCGACAACGACGAGTTCCAAAATTCATCATAGATTCAAATTTTTCTAGGAGAAAAACACATGTTAAGGAGTAAAGAGTTAAACTTTTTATAGCACAAGAACTAGACAGTATGGAATATGCCGAAGAAGAGGGACTTTCTCATAACGACTCAAATCCCCATCACACTATGGGGCAAACTATTCAAAGAGCTTGATAATAAGTTTAAAACTTCAGCAGGAAGACATAGTCTTTTTTGTGTTTGGATACGTCTATCTAGGTTAATTGATGATATAATGGAATCTGATGTGTCTACTGTTCAGTAAAATTACTTAATCGACTGCTTTTCCTTGCATGATGCAATCGATCAGACATATATATTTTATTGCGAGATTCGACACCCTCCTCTCCAAAGCACCCTACTGGAGGAACAGTATTTTCTATGACATCCCATGAATGCACGAGAATTTTATGTACTGTTGCAGTTATGGGGAACCAAGGATATTTGTCAATAAAAATTGTAAATAATTGTACTAAAGCAGAAGTTTTGAAATCTAAAATCCTCGTTTCGTTTTCAGAACAGGCCCCAGTTATTGCCGCTTTAAAGCAATTAAAAATGGCATCTTCTTTTGCGTTTTTCGTCGTCATTGACTTCCACGTGGCAAACAACTTCGCATTTTCGAACCTTAGGTGTTGAAGAAAAAATGAAATTTGCGCAAAAAAGCGCTTTAATTTTACATGCATTTAAAAGATGATTGAACATTCTAACACAAACAACAAACTTTATTGGTGGAATGAGCTGGACTCATTTTGTAGCTCTATTTAAAAACTCATTTTTGTTATAAATTTTCGCTTGTTGAATGGTTAGCAATAATACACAATTGGGAGAACGGCACAATTAATTTTAGCAATTCACATTCGCTCAATGAACTGCATCACAAAAATTTCACTTTTGTTGCTTAATTATTTTATTTAAGCAAATTTAAAGTTGCATGCAAAAAATTGACATTTCAAAAACGCGTGTTTTCGTTTATTAACAGCAGTGTTTAACAGCTGATAACTTAACAGCGGCGCGATCTGTTAAAATTTTTGGTACGTAACGTTACAGATTTATATTTGTATGATGCATGGCAGTTAAAAAAAATTATTTTAACGACTTTTAAAAAAGGGGTTTTGGCCAGCTAAAGTGGTCGTTTGCCCCATAGTGCATCAGTCTGTCAGCTAGTTGTTCTAAACACACAGATCTAGGTAAAGATGTAGTAAAGAGTTAGTCGATACAAGCTGACATCTAACCCCGTTCATCTTTTGGTGGGATACTGTAAAACTTATTAAGTTCCAAAGAAATCTTTGAAAAATGTATTAACGTAGGCAGAATTGCTGGGAATGTGGGTGGCAAAAACTGGTGCGGATTCAGTATTTGGTCTAAGGTGGGTTTTTCACTTCGAAGTGTATATATATCAGAGGTCTCAAAAAACTGTGAACCCATTTTTCCAACTTTTGGAGGGGCGTTCGGTGAAGTAAACCCCCCATGGATCCGCAACTGTGGTGAACGCTCCTAATCTCCAAAATCTCTGTTTGCTAAGGTTCCGAGTATTTACTTCCGTTTTTCTCTCTTGGAAATATTCGGTCATGAAAACCCCCAACTGTGGTGAACGCTCCTAATCTCCAAAATCTCTCTTTGCGTAAATCAGTTTTTAAATATTTCAGTTAATCAGATTTTAATGACAAAATATTTCTTTTTTAATATTATAACTTTCAACTTTTTTGAAGAAGCTTGGAATGGAAAACAATTTCATAAATTTAAAAAAATAAGGAAGCTATCTCTATACAATTTCATATATTTTCATACAAATCTTTAACTGAAATTTTCCGATTTCTTAATTTTCTGCAATCTTTTTCAACTTTTCAAAAAATTAAATACTCTGCAAATTGCAAATTGTTTTCTTTTTTCCCAGTTATCTTCTTTACCCTTTCTTTTTCAGTGCACTCATTAAAATCAATTATCTCCTATTTCTAATGTTTACTGTGTCAGTGTTGGTAAATATATTTGTACTGCTATGAGTGTAGAAAATTGGCATTTTGAAAATAAGGCTTCAAGTAAGCAGCGCAAGTCACTTTGACATGTGGAAATTAATGACCACCTGAACACTTTTCACTTTAACACTTTCAATCTTGCATTCTCTTTAGAAAATGTAACTAAGTTTTACGCTCTCTTTCACACGCTCTCTCTCTGGGCCAACACTGCGTATGTTTTTGCTGCAGTCAAATATTATCGTTGCTGCAGTCCAAAAACTGTGCCAACATTTGCTTCAATACCCAAATAAAACGCATTTATTGGTACTTCGATGCTTGTCACTGCAGTTGGCAGCCCCTGAATGATAACAAGGTGGGGGTGATCAAAGAGGCCTGCAGCGGTTCAGAGTAGGGTCTGAAGGGGAAACTGATTCAAACGCTGCTATTGTTGGTTATCGTGCTAATTGGTTTTTCTCTATGCTTTATGCTTCATATAAAAACTTATACAACAAGTTGGTCGGCAAACTAATTGCAAACACTGTGATGCAATGCAGGCAATACATATATATGTACACTAGATCAGACCAGACCAGACCAGACCAAGGCATATAAATTGAATTAAGTAAGGTTTATGCAGGCACAGCCCAGAGTGGTGTTTGTCAGTTTGACGATTTAAAAGCATTCCAATAATCACTGAACAACTTTGGAACAAGTTCGTTCTGTTTATGTAAACAGAACCAATAATTAAAAGTACAAAAAGGTCAAAGTAAACAATTAAACAAAAAAAAAAAAAGTTTAAGTACAATGCATAACAATTAATTAAATACGTATTTGTGGTTTGTGGTACAAAACAACAAAACAATGAGTACAAAATAAAGAAAAAAAACGAAAGATATTTTAATAAATAAACGCAAACAATCAAAAAGTAATTGAGCACCATAATTACTAAAGAAGACAGTTATAATTAAACAAAGAGAGAAAAAGCCAAAAGTGAGAGTGTGGCAAGGAGCAGGCAGCAGGGACCACCAAACCAAGTCAATAAGTTAGCCAACCACAATAACAGCAACAAAATTTATTAAGAAAATTTGTACTTGAAGTGTCAAAGTTTTGATACACTCATAAATGAGTGTCGCTTCGCTCTCAGTCACGCCTACACACTGCCTCGCTTATAATTACTCAAATTTACTATGTCGTAAAATTTTATCAGAAAAGTAAATGTTGACGATGAGCATGACGACAACAAAAAACTATTTTATATAATAGTAGAAAGATATAAAAAAAAAGTAGCCGGAAGTTAGATTTTAGTTTTCAAAATCTGACTAAAAGTTCTTAATGTAAAACCAAAACTCTTAAAATATGTCCAACAGAATTTGATATAAAATGAAGTCCAAAAAAGGAGCAGTATCCAAAATGCTGAAAATTAGACCAACAAATTTTTAAAAAATATTGAAACTATTGAATTATGAAAATTGATTCTTAGCATAATGACCTATCACACACTAAATTTTATTTTTTGTGTAGCGAATAATTTTTCATCAATTTTGGATTATCACCTAATTTGTATCGGTTGATTGCCAATAAAAAAATAAATATAAAAAAAAAAAGCATAATGAAATTTTTAATTTAAAAAATATATAAAAAATAAAAAACTTAAAAATAGAAAAATACTATAAAATAACCAAAAATGAACATTAAATATCTTCAGTTAACACTCAAAATTCGTTAAAAACAAATTTTTAATAAAAACAAAAATTTCCAAACCAAAATTAAAAAATCTTAATTTTTTGAGAAAAAAATCATATTTGTATTTTCAGTGTTCATAAATTTTAAAGTTCAAAAAAAGTTCACAAATCATTTAAATAACAATAAAAATAAAATTAAAAATTCTTAAATTAAGATTTAAAATTTGAATTTTTGTCTCAATTTTTCTGATATTTTCGTTGCGAAAAAGATATTTCACAGGATCTATAAAAATTAAACTGGAGCTAGAATTTCAATTCAATTTAATAGAAAAATTTTTTATTTATCATTTAAATGCACGTTTCGAATTCTATTTTGGCTTAAAGATAAGGCCAGATACAGATTTTGAAGATAATACAAGTAACATGCTAGACTTTTATTATATCTTTCTTATTAGTAAAGTAAACGAAGGCTTAAAAACGACGAATGTTCTAAGTCTAAAACCGATTTTCGTATTTCCATTTTAGAACTTTGAGCGGTCATTGTAATTGAATTGCAATTGACCTATGACCTTGATTTAAGTTTTAAATAATAGATAATTTTAATGACAATAATTTCGATCCATGACTCTAAGTTTGATAGACACAAAGATATCATGCAAAAGCCGTACCAACTTATATTGCCTAGGGGTGGTAACACTTTTTTTTTTTATTTTGGTGCTTACTATGACCGATAGATGGCGCCAGCGAGTTTTTGTCACTAGATGGCGTAGGTAAGTGAAATAAAAATTCATGGATTATCTTCTATTATAAAATTAAAGATTGAAAAGACCCTTAAAGTCAATTTCTGATTAAAATTTATTTGAAGTGGATCATAGTCTGATGAAATGATATTAAAGAAACGAATGGTTTGTTTCACGGTTTGGAATCCATATGGATGTTAAGTTTGGCTTTGCCAGCCGTTACAAGGAAACTGTAATCCAAAGTACACAAAATGTTCTGAATCAGTGCATTGGCGCTCTTTTCACATTAAGTTTTCAATATTTGCTCCAATGCGTGACAAACTGTATATAATTTTCAAAGAAACTCTCTCGAAGAGCAGTGAGCAGTACAGTGAAGGTTACTTTTTATTTCTGTAGCTGGCAAGTGCAACCGCAAAACATAAGCACAAAAACAATTAAAACTTTTCCAAAAGTCAAAAACACGCAGCTCAAGTCAAAACTTGCCAAGATATTAGGATCAAGATGGGGCAAGTTATGAGCTGTAGCTCTGGAACTCATCAATGCGCTGCCTTATAAAAGTCAAAGCATTTGGTCAGTTCTCCAACTGTTTGGCTTTTGTAGTTGCTTTAGTTGTTGCTTTTGACACTCGCCAACGGCGGCTCAAGTGTGAATCATATTGAAGACAAATTTGTGGCATTATTGGCGATGGTTGCACACGCCTCGGCTGGCCCTGCAGCACCAGGAAAGCTGCTTATAGCGAGCAGCTTTTATCGTATACCTCGGATATCAGGGCTTTTTGTGGGCATTTGGCCGAAATCGCATCAGACCTGGTACACATGGCTGCTCTTTGGCATAAGTTTCTGCGTTGTGCTGCTGGGCGCTGTGGGTGAGAATTTGTATGGCATTGTGTATTTGAGCAATCTTGTTGTAGCGCTGGAGGCCTTTTGTCCAGGCAGCACCAAGGCAGTCTGCGTGCTGAAGATGACGGTTTTCTTTATGCATCATCGCCAGTGGTATAATCTAGTGCAGCGTTTGCGTCGGATGATGTGGTCAGCGGGTGGGCATTTACAATTTTAGTGTCTAAGCCGAACTGAACTAAGCGGAACATGTCAGCGCTAAAAAGTTGGAGTCCGCTTAAGTGCAACCCAAAGAAGGAAACTTGTAAGGTTTTGGTGTAAGTGCACATCAAAATATTCAGGAAGAGTATAGACTGTGATTTGACTACGTCCTATCTGCCCACCTTCACGTGGCGCCAAGCATCCTATATATAGCATATATAACACTTTTCCGAATAGAATTTGGCGAATTAAGCCCACATACACAATATCTATTGGATTTTGGGTTAAGACCCATACGCAGCACGCAAAAATTCCGCACGAAATGTCAAAACTTCATATAAAAAAAAATTGCCTTTTTTGGGTTTTTTTTTATATGAAGTTTTGACATTTCGTGCCTTAAGGCCTATACGCAGTACGAAATATTTCGCACGGAATGACAAAATTTCATATAAAAATAAATATCCCAAATGGGTTTTTTTTGTTTATATGAAGTTTTGCGATTCCGTGCGAAATATTTCGAACTGCGTAGACCCCTTTAAGCATCAAAAGAATGAGCATCGACTCGGATTGCAATTTAGCCTAGGATCTTTAGGGATCCGACAGTCCGTAAACATCTAGACCCCGGAGAGATATTTAGTTTTACGGAAGCATGTGTTAGGAAATGTTGATATCTGAACTCGATCCCCCCAACCATCGCACTTTTTTCTCTTAAATTCGCCTTTAGTCTTTCATGGATTGATACAAAGCTTGGAAATTTTGGTATTCACAGCCTAGTCCTGGTTTTTACTTTACACATCCAATCTTTTCCAGTTAGAGAGTTAAAACTACCCTCGAAGAACAAATCACTTCTTCAAAGCGCTTTAAGTTCGAATATAAACTGTTGGAATGAGATGGTATATTTATTTACTAAAAAATTGTTCATCCCGCGTAGCTTCAGGTCAGTTTAGCTCAGTTCAGTTCAGTTCAGTTCAGTTCAGTTTAGTTCAATTCCGCTTTCACTGTGCCCTGCTTTTAAGTTACTTACCATAGTACACTTCAATATTAACCACTCCAGTTGATGATGCTGGCCAGGAAACATTGGATCGGCTCTCAACAATAGGTAATCGTCTAAGCCTGCTGCTTCTGGCCTCCGGTACAATGACCAATGCGGCTTTCAATGCACAACCGCTGCTTATGCATGCCTATCGCAGGTGGCAGCAGTTGCCCGGAGAGTTGCAGCTTCAGTTTAATATCATGTAAGTAGGTGCCCATTGTTATACTTACATAAACGGCAAAGTTTTTTCTTTGAATTTAACTGGCTTGCAGTCTGCCTGAATTCACCCGACACCCAACTATGTTTCCCGTAACCTATGTGATCCTGACGCTATCCGGCGCCTGCACAGTCTTTACTTTTAGCTTTGTCGATGGATTTTTTTTGTCCACTTGTCTGTATATTTGTGGCGTATTTCGGCTGGTGCAGCAGGATATACGTGAAACGTTTCAGGAATGGCATGAAGGTAAGTCAAAGACTACAGAGACGTGCCAAAAGTTTGGATTGTGTTTGTACTCTTCACGTAGTAAATGGCATTCTTAGTTTGTTAAGAACTTTGTAGCGCTCTCAAAAAGTTAGGAATTAGGAATAAGAAGCATTGACAAGGGAATGAAGTTTTGAATCTCAATTGCGTGATTTCTCTGCTTTTGAGGGTATCAAAATTTAAAGAAAATTTATTTTGCTTAAAACTTTTGACGTCAGGCTTACATTAAAAGAGATAAAAACTCGAATTAACGATACATCGAGCTCCATTCCAGCTTAATTTATTTTTGCAATTATCGTAAGATTGAAATTTGGGGAATCGGTTTAAACCGCTTGAGATATGTTTTAAATAGTTTCTAAAAAAATGTACTATCGTATTGCTCTAAAATTTATCATTGGCATAGACTTTTATAGACTTATATAAAAAGATATGTGGGCATGGAACTAGCCCCTTAAGTAGATGAATACAATTCCTGAGAATTACAATAATTTGATCTAGATGTAGATCTATGGTAGAGTCCCTATGCTCCACGAGGAGAAGATGACAACAGTACAATAATTTAACAAAATATTTTAATGACTACAGATGTTCTAAAAAAAGTCGGCTCTTTTAAAGACATAAAATGTTCTACATATAGGACCCCTTCAAAATCAAGTATCCCAATTACCTTTTTATTTAAGTATACAAATGTTTTATTTAACCTATTTTTGAAAGATTCTGCAAAAAAATATTTTTGTGCTGGCTCCCTAACATATGAGCATATCTGGGTTAATCAATTATTTATACGAGATATTTAACATGAACAGACTTATAACCTTCGAACGTTTCTAAATAGACACAGGCCCACAAATACTTTCTAACTTTGAATAGCCATAACTTTGCGAAAAAAAATCATAAATGATCGCTTGAACTTTTAAATTAAAGGGTAAGAGTCGTACTAAATGTAATGATGTAACTGGAGTGACTGACCACAACGTATGTACCCTGTACATAACCTCAAATTTAGGAAAAAAGGTTAAGGTATTATGGATTTTAGGGGCTCTGATGATTAGGGTTCAATGTCTTGAAGTTTCAAGTAATTAGATTTTTCCGATTATTATTTAATTTTTTTTTTTTGAATTCTAGCTTAACAGTTATCGCCGTTTACATTTGAAAAAAAAATAAAATTAAATTCTTCCGATTGGCTTCATAGTTGAACCCAATATAAATATCGACGCGACCGACACGCATCTATTTTCGCTCTATGTCTTCTCGTTTAGAAAATATGAGCATTTATAATTGATAAAATAGTGATCACCGATTAGGCTTATTTTTGCTGTAAGTCTTCTAGTTTAGGAGTTATTTGCGGTTAGAGGTTAGGAGTATTTGATCAAACTAGGGGGCTTTGCTACCTGTTTGCTTTTGGTGCGGAGGAGTTTCATTTCACTATATGTCCCATTTTCTATAAAACGCACTTTAAATTTGGATTAAACGACACCAAAAATATGCTATAGAATAGAGGTAGCCTTTTTTTTTTTTCGAATTTTGTTTAATAATTTTTTATCAAACTAGGGGCTCTGCTACCTGTTTGCTTTTGTTGCGGTGGAGTTTTATTTCACTATATGTCCCATTTTCTATTTTTTTAAATACACTAAAAAATCAAAAAATGATTTTTTTAAGTCGATGGCATGAAAAATCAAAAAATGATTTTTTTAAGTCGATGGCATGAAAAATAAGCATAACCCCAGGGCCGTAGAGAGAAAATCCTGGCGCGAGAGGAAAATGTACCGGTCCCTCTATTACAACTTTAGCTTGAATCACGACAATATGACAGTAATTACACCGGGCCCCTGAGAAAACTCTGGGCTCCTGAGAAAACTCCGGGCCCCCCTCCCCTCTGTGACTCTGGCTACAAAACTTTTATAATCTAAAATTAATTTCTGCTTTATAATTATATAAATCAATAAATTTAAAATTCGCAGCCCGCAGTTCCTGTCTTTTAAAATCAGTGAAAAGTGAATTTTCAATCCCAAAAAGAATACATTCGATTCGATTCAAAAGTAGGCCATTTTGAGTTTCCACAAATTGAATTTTTTTGGAGCAAAGACAAATTCAACAAATCAAGTATCATCAAAATCGGACCAACCGTTCCTGAGTTATAAATGGTACAAAATAGCAAAATTTCGAAAGAAACTTCCTCAGTAATCTCAAACAACAAAATTTTAAAAATATTATTTTATTCACATGCCAGTATTATGAACAAAGAAAATGAGTGTTAGTTTTTCTAAATCTTCAAGAAAATGTAGATATTTTGGGTATTTCTGTAAAAATACAAAAAGTCGATTTTTCTTAGTATTTTCGGTTTACATTTTCTGTTAAGGCGCGCTTTTTACTCTGGGTGTGAAAATTGTAGGGTTTTCTAAATTCTGAAGCTAAGTATTGGTTTTCATTATATCTGCTAAAGCAGAAATTAAGTTCTTAAGAATTTAGTTAAAAAAAGCAAATATAATCATTCTATTGCTACATGAAGTGTGCAAAATCGTCGACAGAGTTAAGATATTCATATTTTTCTCGTTGTTTTTTTCTTTCTATTTACATAGTTGAGATCTTTACGCCAGAGATTAATGCATCGATACAGGCCAAACTTGGCGTTATCATCGAGAGACACAATGCGATTATCGATTTGTGCACGGATCTAACGCAGCAGTTTACCGTTATCGTTTTAATGCATTTCCTGTCCGCAGCTTTCGTTTTATGTTGCACCATTTTGGATATTATGCTGGTAAGCCTGAACTGAAGCGACATTGGCATGAGCGTTTAAAAGTTTTTCGCTGTTTTTGCGTACCTCAGTCAGAGCCCCTCCCTTGCTCACTTTCTCTATGTGTATGTGTCTGTGCGTCAGTGTGTGTGCGTGTGTGTTACATGGTTTGTTAGTTGGCTTTAGTGGCGCATGAATTGCTCGTGTGGCAAAAAGTTTTTAATGCGCCTTTCACACGTTGCCCCAAGCCTATAAGCTGGAACCGGAGGCTCCAACGTTTTGAGTGAATATGCGAGTGTGTACGGGCTGCTAAGGTATATGAGGTCTGCTGGCCGTCCCACATATGAGGGCTGCAGGCCATATGACGGCCGTGCTGGGATTTATATTTAAAGTTCTGCACTTAAGTGAGCAAACAGATAAATGTAGAATAAATTACTATAATACCTTAAGGCAAACATTTAAAGGTGTGAGTGCATTGAACTTTGATAAGCCGAGCGACTAGTGTCAAATAAAAAAAAAATAATATAAATGAGCTTGTTGGGCACTGACAAAATGTCATCAAATATCTATTTAAAATATCTAACAAATGGCGTTTAAATTTTAAAAATAACTGCAGTCGTTTTAATGAATGCAGCTCAAAAAGTGTTGCATACTTTTGGTTGCTAGAAAAAGCTTAAAGCTTGGCTTTTAATTATTTACAGTTTCTGCAGAACTTTAGGTGAAGCTTTTATTATTTCTGTTCGCCTGGTATTTGCTGGAACTTGACTCTTATGCAATTTGCATTGAAAATTGAACTAAATTTAATAAGAAGAAGAATAAACTTTTTTGTTTTTATAGACAATACATATTGTTTATTTTATTTAGTTTGGCTTGTAATTAGCAGACCTAGGGCCAGAGAGCTGCTCCAAATAGAATTAAAAATAAGTACTAAGTACCATTTATATACACACCAAATTTTGTTTTTACATGGCCTTTTTTTTACACAAAAAAACTATTTGTTTGTAATTTTAAAGAAAAATTTTGTTATTAAGCTTATCTTTTATAAATTTAGTTAGGAATTTCCCATTTCTATATTATTTTCACAGCAGCTAAAGGATTTCTTTCGTGTCTTTTTTTTCGCGGTTTTTCCTGGAACGTATCTACCGTGTAAAAAAAGAATGAGGTGTATATATTTTTAACTTATGTAGAGAATAACAAAAAGAAGAAAACAATTATACTTATTTACAAAATTTAAAAAAAAAAATTTTATTTTTTAAAAAATACTGTTAGTCATTTTTTTTATATTTTTTTGCAACATTGATTTATATTTTTATTTCTATCATATCTTTTTGTAATATAAACAAATTACTCGTATCATAATTTTTTATGTGGTTTCTGAGCAACAAATTCGATCTTGACACCATACACTCTAAGTTTGATAGACAAAGAGACATCATGCAAAAGCCGTATCAACTTATATTGCCAGGAGAGTGTACCACGCCCCCTCTCACAAATACGAAAACTAGGTTTTAGACGGGTCCCAACAACAATTCCTAAAAGTTTCATCAACTATGTTTTTTTTTTTCAGCAGTTGAGTCTTCGTTTACTGTACTACAAATAAAATTTTTAATTTATATTATTATTTGTTAATTTTTTAAATTTTAGTTTATTATAATTAATTTATACTTTTATTGCATAATTTTATTCAAATACAAATCACTCTTTTTGGACCGTTTAATCGGTATAAAGATATTTTCCACGAAACTGAGCAGTGTTCCTGGGGATAAGGTGTCTTTGGGGCTTGGAATCCAAGTGTTATGTTGGGTTTGTTGGCCTTAATTTATGATTTAATGTAAATCCAATTAAGATACCCATAAGAAGTCAAAGTACGTAGGGCAAGAGAAATTATTAAAGAAAGTACAACATGTAGCCACAATCTGGTATGATCTTAATACTACTAATACTAATACTAATACTAAAGGCCAAATTTATAATTTAATTGTAGCCGCCAAAAGCTTTCAACGTTTCTATAATACATAATAACTTTTTTGTTTAATATAAACGATTTCTAAAGCACCTTTAAAAATTATGTAAGCCAATTTCATAGCAAATTGCGCTTGAGCTGATTTGAGCCACCAGGCAAACATAAATAACAGCAGCTTAAAGCTTTTTATGCACAAGAACCAATACAAAATTTCAAAAAAGCTAAGCTTAAAGTTTTATGCAGCTTTGCTGCACTATTGAAAGCATAATTTTTTGCGAGCTTTCATTAATGCTGTTCGCCTGGTGGACCATTGAAGTTCAGGCGCAATTTTCAATATAAAATAGAGAAAATTTTGCTTATTAGTTTTAAGCAGCTCATTTATTTTATTTTAGTTCAAGAAGATTAGTTCACAATTATAAATTAAATTAAATTTATTGCCGTAGCGGCTAAGGCCTTAAGCTAAATAGTTTTTATGTTTTTTATCAACACTAATAAAATAAGTGTTTCGAGATACAATCTTTCTGAGAATTTATAGTTATATACGACCAAACAGATACCTTAAATAATAAAAACATAAATTAAAAAAAATGAGTTTGAAAAAAGTCGTACATTAGTTTATATTATTTTTTATATAAAATGCAAAAACATTTAAATAGCTAATTATAGCATGGGGAAAATATAAATTTTTGAAGCAAAAATCCGAAACGCAGAACTCTAATGAGTTATAATATTCAAAACTGAAACTAACAACAAATAAATTATAATTTTATAATGCAAAACGTAGAGCTTAAGAGGTTATATACAAAGTTGGGGCGAAAAAGTGAGCTAAGCTCGTGATTTTTTAAAAGGGTTTTATGAAAATTTTATTGGAAAAAGCAAAACACAAAGTTCTAGTAGTAGGTACTATCAAAGAAATAAAAACACTTTGAATTTTGAAAAAATTTTGAAAATTGCTGCGCGTTTTTTTTTTGCAGGGGCTTGCGGTGAACGTTCTCTAAGGTGAACTTCTCAACTGAAATCAAAAAAGTAAAAATATTATTTAAGAAAAATGCATTCTGGTGTACTTGAACGATTTTTTTTTTTCAATAAAAAAAACCACGTTAACAGAAAAAATCGATTTTTTTGGTGGTTATTTAAATTAAAAATTTTCGGATGAATCGTTCAAGTACACGAGATCGTAAATACGAATATTTTTTAAAAAAAATTTTTGAAAATCGTTTGAAAAGTTTTTGAGATATCACGTTCACCGCAACAGTACTTTTGAAGAAAACGCATTCCGAGATAATCGCGTTTAAAATGTTGTGTCAACTATGCCTATGGATAGGATCAGCGCGCTGCAAACGGCTGTACTTTGAAAACCAGTGATCCGATCTGGATGAAATATTGCGCAGATATTTTCAAAAGTTTGTACTTTCAGAATATGCTAAAAAAAATGTTGATTTTTCGAGCCCCAACTTTGTATATAACCCCTTAAATAAATTACATTTTTCCAACCTGAAATTTAAAATTCTTATAAATTATAATTTTTAAATTTACAACTTAAATGAATTATATTTTTCTATAAAAGTAATTAATATAATAAAAATTTTCGTATATAAATTTTAGCAAAATTGTTTAAGTTTTTGCTTTAAAAAAATTGTATCTAAAAATATAAAATCATCAATGTTTTTGGCATTTTTTTTTTGTTTAAAATGTGAAGATTTTATTAAACAATAAATTCAAAGTTTTATAATACCTAATCAAATTATAAGAATGCATTTGTTAGACTCTCTCTCAGCTAGCTATAACTTGAGAAACTTTTCTTTTAAAATTTAAATTAAACTTTTTTTTTAAGTTACAAACAATTTATAAAGCAAAAAAGAACATTATCTTTCTTAGTTACCGAGGCTCAGGCAAAATGTCCTATGCAAACCCCAATATTTCAAACTTAAATAAATTTTACTTTTCGAAAACTCAGAATTTACAAAAATTATTAATTGCATTATTATTAGTTGTGCAGAAAAAAAACAAACCTATATAAATTTTAGCAAGTTATTTTACGATAATATGTTCACCAGTTTAGAAAAATTTGTGCCTAAGAATAATTAAAATATTAAAAGGTCAGAGATATTTAAATTATTTTAAAATTTGAATTTTCAAAATATATTTTAAGGTATAGAAATATTTTTAATCGAGCCACTATTACAAAGCCATCTGCCACAATACATCAGCTCCTATCAACTCGAGACGAACCGACTTAACCAAATTTACAAGACTGAGACTAGGACATACTAACCTGACCCACAGCCACATCCTAAATAAAATATCTCCCCCAGCATGCACCCATTGCAACACCCCACTCTCACTTAACCATATACTCCTAGACTGCTCCTATCTTCAGCGTGAAAGAACTAAATTCCTTTAGCCTACAATCAAAGAAATAACATCCTTTAATAATATGGGAAATACCATCCTATTTCTCAAAGCGGCACAAATTGACCACTCCATATAACCCATATACTATAAAAAAAAAAATTCTCAAATCACTATTATCTCACTAAGAACAAAACCGTACCTCCTACCTACCTAATAAACAAACTCACTAAGCTTAAGGCCAAAGGAGCTATAGCTTACTTTTAAGTAACGTGCAATTTGTAATTTCGCGTTATTAATTTATAATAATAATAATAAAAATCGAGCCAAATTTAGTTTTTTTTTGAATTCCTACTAAGACTCAAATGCATTATGTGACGTAATTTGTGATAGCAAATTTTAAGCACCATCTCTTCGGGTCACTTTACCTTAAAATTTTTCCTTTACGCCTTTATCAAAAATTGCCATATTAAAGCATGTACCAGGCGAACAGAAATCATAAAAGCTGAGTTAAAAGCTGCTCAGCAAATACAAATATTTTAAGCTCAGCTGAAAGCTTCTTGAACTATTCGAGCCAGCAGCTAAAAGTATGCTACACTTTTGTTCACAAATTCTTTATGCATATGTATGCATGTGCGCGGCACCATTTTGTTTATAACTGGCAAACCGCTTAAGCGATTTTTAAAATTTAAGCGCCATTTTGTAGGTTTATTATTCAAACAATAATTCATGTGACTTAAAGATTGAAAGCTTCATTTATATGCAATTGCATAAGCCAAGCTGTGATGTCTACGTGCCTTAATGTTGCATAATTAAAATCAAACAAAAACTTAAATGCAATTTGTCATATTTTGTCTCTTCATGCTTACTTAGTCTCTATCTCTCTCTTTCTCTCTCTCTCTCACTCTCTTACTCTTAACGTAGAACACGTCCTCGCTTACCAGCTTAAAATACATTTGCAACGGCATCGCCGCCTTGACGGAACTCTATCTCTACTGCTATGGTGGCAATCATGTCAGCGAAAGTGTTAGTAAACTTATCTTGTAAAACAAAAGCAAAATTAAAACTAGAAGATGTACTGTTGCAATGCAATTTGCAGCAACACTTTATTTTTCTTTTTTTCAGAGTTCTTGTAATTTCAATTTCGTAGCACTAACATTTAACAGAGCGCACAGAAAACATAAAAAATTATGTGCCAAACACAAATTGCACTTGTGATAAAATTTTAATTACACAACAAAATGTCTTCCATATCCCAAACATGTCCCACAATCAGAGTGCTGCTGTGGCGGACACGCTCTATGACATTGAGTGGTATAAATGTGATGTGAAGACTAGAAAAATGATTTTAATGATATTGCGACGAGCTCAGCGCGCAAAAACAATTGCGGTGCCATTTTTTACGCCATCATTGCCGGCCTTCAGATCGGTATGTACACGGTATCTTTTGGGTTTGGGGTGCTAGAGGATATGCTTCGTTGCTTTGATTATGATAATAAATGTTTATTTTTCATTTGCTTGTTTTTTTTTTTCCTCATTTGGTTTTATTTTGTTGCAGATACTCAGCACAACTGGCTCATATATCACCCTGCTAAAGACATTTTTGTAAGCCTGCTTATATAGCATGGCTGCTGGCCTACGCGGCGTATGATTGATATGCGTATATGTTAGAATTGCCCGCTCAGAAACAGGCATATGCTTTGTTTGTAATTTGTATTTGCCATTTGGTTTTGTGCACTCAATGTTGTTTGTTTAAATTAAAAGCAGCTGCAAAAAATATATGTACAAAAAATAAAGAAAAAGCACAAAACTAAGCCATAAATAAAAAGCGTATGTTTTAGCCTTGAATTATGTGGCAGCAACAAGTTGCCTGTTCTTTTATGCCCCCAACGTAATTATTGTATTAAAATATAACCATCTGTCGCTAACTCTGCTTCAATCAGTGACGTAGATAGGGCAGGGATTTAGGCGTGCAGGCTCCATTCATGAGCTCATGAGAAATTATGTTATCATAGGAAAAATACATTTTTATAATTTTTGTGGAATATATACTTTTTAAAAAAGTAACGATTTGTTAACCGTATGGTACAAAAAGTATATTAAGTTTGTGCAAGCCAAAAACGTATGTAACATATAGAAGGCGTCGTGGGAGAGACCCCAAAGTTATCTTGTCGATATACCGACGTCTGTCTGTCTGTCTGTCTGCCTGTCCACCACGCCTAGATCTCAGAGATGGTAAGAGATAGAGCAATCGATCTTTAATCAAGCAATCAAGTTTATTTTATTTTTTTGATATCGGGGTTACATTACATAGCTCCCATAGGGGTGTTTCAGAGGACCTCGAAAAAATTTTCTGTATTTTACATTAGATCACGGTAAGGAATTTGTCTTCATTGCTTTTTATTGTTAGATAGATAGTCAAGGAACCCTCTAAGCTGGAGAATGCTTGGGAAAGCACAAAGAGTTCTTGACTAAACCTTGTTGGATTTCAGAGAAAGACTAATCAAAATATAAGAAGGACTTTCATGTATATTATATACTATTGAAAATACATAGTACCTTATGTACAATATTTATACCTACACTACCAGTTTATTATTTGTAATTTAATACGGTTTCAGATTAAGACCTTTATTACTTTTTTTTTTTGAAATCTTTACTTTTTTAACGTGCCGCTACGTACGAAAAAAGTTTTTAAATTTAAAAAAAGTTAAGTTTAGTATTGTAAATTATTATGATCGAAACTACAAGAGCAAAAACGCCAACAATATATTTATTTTCGAAATTAACCAATTTAGCCCTTTCATTTGATATGCAATAATGCATCAGAAAATAATTTTGTTATTTATGGTTTAATGTTCCTTAATAATGTGACGTCACAAAACCTATAGCCAGCGGATTATCAAGACGCATCCAACGATACCTTAATTGTCAAATTATAGAAAGCGGCTTAAGAGTTACGAGAGAACAGACAAACATACATATATACATACTTGCAGATCGAACACATAAATCTGATTTTTGCTTTACCGTTGTCGTGTTATACTATCTATTATCTGACCTATAAAGATGGTTTATTTGAAAAAAATATATTGTAAAACTTTTTTTTATTAGTATTATTATTATTTTTATTTTACCAAATAATTTTTTAAAGCTAGAATAAGCCTTCTGCAGCCCTTTCTAATTTTTCAAAAATATTAAAAAGAATATTACCAAATTTGGAATTTTTAAAAAAAAGTACCTTACAACAAGCTCGAAATTCTTTTGAAAAATTCCTGAGCGCTGTTAAAGTTAAGATCTTAATGACATATACATTCCAAATTCACATCTTTTTCACATAGTTTATAAGCATAATATATAAAAATTGAATTATGGCAAATTTCTTCTAATCCTTCATTCTTCTTTAGTTTTGGTAAAAATGTTGCCAACTCTTTTACTTGTTCTTGTACCATATGAAATTAATTCTCATTATGAACAATATAATTTTCCAAACAAAAGTTATACACTAAGTCATAAATCCCCCATTAGCAACAAACTATCTACGTCACTGTCTCAAACTAATGAAAAACACTTGCGGCTATGGCCACATTAATTAGGTCAGGAGCGAATTCGCGTTGCGTGGCATCGCAAGTTTTTGTTTTTATGTTGCGCCCAAATGTTGTGCAACTGCAACAGCTTTTGCTTCTTCCACTACCTCATAATATCAATTAGAATTGCTGAGAAATTGTTGAGACATTTATTGAAATTAGTTTGAAGAAGCGGTTCAAAGTTTTGAGTTTTCAGCAAGTTTTGTTGCTGCTTCTAAATTTAACGAACTTAAGCATTGAGCTAGTACTCCAGACCAGGCACACTTTTACGTGCCACAGCGTTGAGAACTTTAAGAGAGGGGCGGTCACGTACGTGCTCGAATCGCACGGATTTCTCGCACAGGTAGGAACCGCACATTCATGAGACACTCGTGTTCAACCGCTGAGGACTGCATACCAAGACATTTTCTTTTAAGAGGTTCTTCTTTTGGCTGGCTAGGCGTTTAAGTATAGGTGGAAATCATTTTTTCATTTATCTGCATTTTCCTGAAACCAACAGATGGCCCACCCTATATTTTTGTATACTAAAGGTAGTTTGAAACTAAAAATATTTTTTTTTTTTTTGCAGTCTTGTCACTGTCGAATTATTTTTTAATAATATTTATACCCTGTACCTATAGGTACAAAGGGTATACTAGATTTGTGCAATGTATGTAACGGACAGAAGGAGGCGTGGCAGACCCCAAGTCCTTTATACCAAAATGCTTATCATAACCTCGGGTAGCGATTGAGCCATGTCCGTCCGTCCGTCTGTCCGTCTGTCCGTCCGAATGAACGCCTAGATCTCGGAGACTATAAGAGCTAGAGACACGGAACCTGCTGGTGCGCATATTTCCTAAGCAGATGAAGTTTGTTGAATCATGTCAATATCTTTCCCCGTTCCCCCGCTGTAGATTTTCGCGGTTTTTAGCCACACCGTTTAATATTTTCATTTGAAATTTAACAGAGCTATGCGTTGTGGATACATGCATCTATGTGTAAAAAATGAACAAAGTCGGACAAATACCGAAAAAGTTATAGTCAAAAATGTACAAATTTCACCTCCCCTTGCCAATAAACTGCGTCAATATTTGACTCTACGCAATTATGGCTACAAGTGACCTAGAATCACAATTTTTGGTAAGCTCATTCATGTGGCTCTAATGAACAAATCCACATCCAAATTTTATCGATGCGGTCCCCCCACCCCCCGCAATCGATTTACCGTGTTTTCTCCCACACCCCTCAACATATCAACTTGAAACTTGCCCAATATAATTAAAATAGCTTCTTTGACGTAACTTTCGATTTTCATCAAAATCGGTACAAATTTACGGAACTTATAGGTATAAATATAGAATTTCACCAAAAAAAAAATAAATTCCAATTGGAAAGTTCTTAGATGGAATATGCAGGAAAAATTTTTTTGACACAAAAGGTACAGAGTATTCCACTGTCGGGCACCGCCTCGACTGTACCACATTTTTTTAATATGAAATATTAACAAAACTAGGGGGCTAGCACCCTGCTCGCTTAAGTAACTTAAATAATTAAAAAATTATTTTTATGTTATAGAAAAAATTAAAATGCGTTTCAACGTCTAGTTGAAGCCAAGGCTGTACCACATTTTTTTAATATGAAATATTAACAAAACTAGGGGGCTAGCACCCTGCTCGCTTAAGTAACTTAAATAATTAAAAAATTATTTTTATGTTATAGAAAAAATTAAAATGCGTTTCAACGTCTAGTTGAAGCCAAGGCTGTAAGATTTGAAGTATTATATTTTGATATTTTTAATATTTTTATTAGGTTTTAAGAACTAAGCAAAGGTATTCATTTTAGGAAAACATTTGTCAAAAATTAACTATAATCTATCGCGATTTTAGTTTAAGTTGGAATCAAGGAAGGAGCGTCACCTGTTTTTTTCTTTACCTGTATTTATTTTTTAGCTCTCTAGCGCTTAAATAATTTTTTGCTTATGGGTTATAATCTAATTTCAATACAATTCAGGCATTTTTTAATACTTTAATGCATTTTTTATATGCTTTAATAAAACTGAATTGATTTCTTTAATTTTAGTGTTGTAAAGCATATCCGAATTTAATTTATTTATAAAAAAAATTATAAAACAATTTTGTAGTCATAAGACTGCTTCACTGATCTTATAGGTGACCCAATGCAAAAAATTCTTTCAAAAAATAACTTAAAAACATAAAAAAAAATACTCCTGTGACCTAATTACAAATTTTCCCCTAAAAAAACACTAGCAATGAATCGGAAACAAATATATATTATTATATACACTTATTTTGGAAAAAAATGCTTAAAACGTACTTACCTCAAAACTATTTGGTAGCTGCATTTCTGGACCTTAAAAAGAATGTTACCACCCTATTGTGGAATTGTTTTTGACATCAACCAATTACGTTGTTAATAAAAGAGTTTTAAACTGCACAACTTTTCTTTTTTTCTCATGAAAAATCCAAACAGTTGGCATAGCAACAGTTCTTAATTAAATGTTAATTAAATTATTTTGTACATACACTAACCGGACCCCTCACCGCATTAATTAACACATAAAACAGCTTTATTATTATTGAAAGAATTTTATTAAGTTTAGTTTACCATTTGATCATCACATAAATTATCTAAAATCTGCTTACTTGTTTAGTAAATTCATGCCTACAAATATATTTCGTATTATTTATAATTTATAATTTATAATGATAACAATTTATGAACAAAATTTAAATTTTTGCATCTCATTTTAACCAAACACAAAATCCAAAAGTACTCATTATAACCAAAACACTTCATATACATAAATAAATACCAAAATACTCTATGTAAGTATTTTTCTGTGTGGTCATTGTGTAAAATACAAAAATTCAAATTTTATTAACAAAAAAATAAAATTGTTTTTGTGTTATGTTAGAGTGTTTTGCAAATGTTGCAGCCAGTTTTTTTTTTTTTTTTTTTTTACTTTTATGCTGCCTTTATTTGTGAGCTGTTTTTTGCATGTGTGAGCTTATTATACATAATATATTACAAATTTCGACCTATTGCAAGCACGACCTGTATATAAGGGTCAAAATATGTAAAGCGGGAGACTTGTTAAATCGATCTTTTTTAATTTGGAGATTTTAAATATTTAATTGAGGACCTAGTCTGTTTTTTAACTCGGCATAAGTTAAGTTTAGTTTTTTATCGAGTTATCGATCGTTGTATTTAGAGGTACAGTTTTTTTTTGTAACAAGTAAAGGCCCATACGCAGTTCGAAAAATTTCGCACGGAATTACAAAACTTAATTTTAAAAAAAAAATCCCATTTGGGATATCGCATTTGGGATTTTTTTTTATACTAAGTTTTGTCATTCCGTGCGAAAATTTTCGAACTGTGTATGTGCCGAAAAAGTACATTTAGATGAGAAATGATTCGGGTCATATTAAAAAAATTTAAATTTAAAATATTTTTGAAATATTGAGAAAATTGTTTTTAAATCTAAATGGATGCAATTTTGGCGTTCTCGCTATTTTTACTTTTTCGAGAACACAATAATTTTAAAAAAATACCCAAGCTAAACGGACACTCCGTTCTCGAGTTATGGAATTGCAAACATTGTTTCATACTATATACGCATATGCGTATATACAAAAATTTATTTTGAACTTTTATTTTTTAAAACTCACAATATTTAGAAAACTAGGCTATTTACGAGATTTTGGGAAATTATTTTTTGTTCTCGATAAATTGTTCTGAATATAAAACTTATTTTTAATTTTTATTTTTAAAAATGCAAAATATTTAGAAAATGTTTACGCAACTTAGTAAATTTTGGGAAATGGTTTTGTTTTCGCGTTCAACTCCCAACCTGTGTTAATATTTCCAAAAATCGTATAGTTTCCCAATCATCTGAAATTCCAAAATTGCTTGAATATAACCGTTCTAACTTAATTTTACGTTTAAGGCGCATACGCAGTTCGAAATATTTCGCACGGAATGACAAAACTTCATATATAAAATAAAATCCCATTTGGTATTTTTTTTTTCTATACAAAAAATATTGCATCAGATTGATTTTCAAAATGTACGATCTAGAAGTCCTTTGAATATTATAAATGTTATTAAAATATCAGCAAAACAAAAGTACAAAGTCAATTTTCATGACAAAAATATTGTTTCTTTAAAAAATCTTAAAAAAAATACTAGGAAAATTTTAGATTATTATCTTCTCTTTTTGGGGTTTGACGTTTATTTGTATGTATGTATAGCTATGCACTGGGTACTAGAAAATGCATTTAAATAAAAAATAAAGTCTCGAATATATGTATATATGAGTATGAAGATCGATTTTAAAAGAGATCCTTTTCACATATATCTACCCATGTTTATATATAATGTTGCATGTGTGTGTGTGTGACTGAGTGTCCTTTGCAGCAGTGGCATTAAAAACACAAAGTAACAAACGGTAGCATGAAATGTGTTTAATGTTTACTCTTCTGTGTGTGTGTGTGCGTTTGTGTGAGAGAGTGGGAGTGTGTGTGAGACATTGTGAGCGTGTGAGCGTGTGTGATTGTGTGGTTTTTTGTTTTACTTGTTAGTGGGCACAATAATGAAATAAAATACACAAACATATAAGTACTAACGGTACACACTCATATATAGTATATATATATATATATATATATGTAGTATAAATAAGTACATACATGCGCCTGTTAGCTCTGATAGCTTTGTGGTATTTACAGAGTGCGCTCAACGCCAGACGCTGACGTTGACGTCGACGTCGTCGCAGGCAGCGCCGCCCGCTGCTAATGTCTGTCGCTTATTTCTAACAGTTTTACATTTTATTATTTATGCTGCTTTTGTTTCTTTTTACTTAAACATTTCTCTCTTTTTGTGCATATGCACATGGCAAATAGCAAGGAAGAAAAAGAAAATTGATGTCCCTCACATTAATACTGTAACTTTACTTTCTTGAGAGGTGTGGCACGCATTGTAGCAGTCATTATGATCTTTGTAAGGTGCAAGCGATATAAGCAAGAGAGCCCAACAATATATTAATTTATCGATTGCTAGCAAAACAATCGGAATTTCGCAAAAGTAGCTTTTATGCGCTTGAAATTGGCTGCAGTGCTCTATTACGGGGCATTATAATGTATTCGGTAATGAAAAATTGTTTAGTTTCTTTAATACCCAGTTTTGATACTTTTAATTAAAAAAATTTATTGAGAAAAAATCTCAGATATTCGGGATTTCGAGAGATCATCGTTTGTAATTAATTAAGGCTGTTCAATTCAACGGCTCAGTTCGAGTAAAAAATGTATTGAGAAAAAAATTACAGATATTCGGTATGTCGGGAGATCATAGTTTTTAATTAATTAAGGCTGTTTTATACGGGATATCGAAAGATCAAAGTCCGTAATTTATAAAGGCTGTTTAATTCAACGGCTCATTTTGAGTAACATAAAAAGGAACAAATCAAACAGTTGCAGGAATATATAGAAAAGTCGTACAAATCTGAACGATTTTGAAATAAAGGGCCGCTTATTTAAACCTTATCGAGAAGGCTGGGTAATACAATTTTAATTTAAGAATTGATTTACGAACCCGATGCTAAATACATGAGAAGGTCTTACACTTCCGACAAGTCACTAATTTATGGCCCATTTTAGGTATTCTGATACGATACTGAGTCGAGAGGACTGGTATGACTTTATCAGTTCAAACATATCACATGATTTATAGATGGTTAAAGAAAATATAAAAGAAATCAACACGGCCTGTTTTTCATATTTTGACTCTATACCGACTCGAGAAGACTTGTTGAGTGCAGGCAGCTGACAAGGTTTACTGAAGTCCGAAGAATTGACAACAAAATCAATTTCGGAATGCATAGAAAATCTTTGAAAGCTCTGAGATTAAGGAATCGTTGCTCGTTTTCTTTATTTTGACGTCACCTCGTGTCTAGAAGAACTGTGAAATTTGACTCTTCAGTTCATATCACAGATTGGTCTTAGTGGTTGTTTAAGAACAAGGAACTAACCAGGTGCTGCTATACACGATTGCAACACTACTGTAAGTATCTATCCATCTTTAAGTTACAGACACTCGACTTTTTAATAATGCTTTTTATTCTTCTCAAAACTTCAAATAAAGCTTATAAGAGCTTTTCTTTTAAGAAATTCTTTGTACACTGCTTCTACTTCCATAAAAAATAAGCAGAGTAGCAAATAAGCAAGTAGCAGAATAATATTCAGTCGAATTTCTCTAAAGGTAATTTGCACTGGAAAATTCTTTATAAGTAAATCTTAAAAAAAAAGAACGTGTACGAGTAGCTCGTTATAGGAAAGTTCAACTGTACTTAAAATTTCCTATAACAAATTGACGAATAAGCTTGTTAAGATGGCTATTCTACATTCAAAATAGTTCTTGCAATCCCGCTTCTGTGATATCGGCAAAGCTCTGGTTGGTCAAAATTTTCTACCGCGATGATCATTTCGACCTCATAGGCTTGTGACATATATCAGATGTAATATACCTTCTCTTTTTTGCTATCGAAAGCCGCATTCAGCTGTCAATGGAACATGTAAAAGGAACGATTGCTCTTGTAAAAGTTATCGATAGCTATCGATCGTTCCAACTTCGCACCTTATTAATATAATCGTTGTTTATAAATGATTTGACTATCGCACATTTTCCAACCCTATTACAAAGCTATAATATTGTATCGTGACTGCTACATCTTTAAAAAACCCTTTTGAAGCTGCTTCTCTTACAATCGCACTAATCAAAATCAGCTTCGTAATACGAAACAATTTAGACTGTCCAAACTTTGCTTAGAGAAGAGCATTCCAGACTCGTTAAAACCCACACCAAACTTCTCTCTTTATTTTTCTGCAATGAAATGCAAATATTAAAAAGGAACACATTTATGCTTGAAAAGAAAATGCCAACGCGGGGAACTTTGTTTGTTTGCTTTCTTCTTATTCTTGTTTTCCCTCATTTGCCCTGCTTTGTTAACGTTTTGTTCTTATCATTTCTAAAAAAAAAATTTCAAGCAATGTCATTTTTATATACACATAGTTTTTTTTTCTCTTACTTTTTACTTGCATTTCCCACATAACAATGTTAACGAGCATGATAATGATCATGCGCTTGATTATTATTATGTTGAATGATGATGATGATGATGAGCAGACACATCCGCAGCAGACGACATTGCGCAACTTTCAGTTTCAGCTTCTTTTGTGTGTGTGTGTGTGTGTTGTGAGTGTGTGTGAATGTCAGCTAATGTGCTTATAGTAGTAGCTGCTGTTGTTGTAGTTGTTGTTGTAGTTTCTGGGTCCAACCACTAAGAATCCTGAGCATGACAGCGATGAGGACATGTAGGACATGATTTGGCCCCGTCAAAGCGACCGCCGCGCTTTTCTGCATGGCCGCAGGATTCTCATCTGCAAAGAGAGCGAAAAAAAGAGCGCAAAAATTAAATACTAAAGCACATGTGTCGGCCATATTTAAATTAGCTGAGAAACACACGCACACACACGCACATACTCCCATATATTAACTCAAACACAGGCATTACCTATGCGCTTCACAAACAAGTTAATTTAATTGTGCGACCCAAAGCGTACACACACACACACACTATCTCAGCTCACACACGCACACACTCGTTTGTATACGCAAATTTGACTAAGTAGATAAATGGCATATGTTTGCTTTGGCTGTTGTTTTACACACGTGTGTGTGAGTGTGTTTATTTGTATGCATATTAGTTGAAGCGCGTGTGTGTTTGTGTATGAGAGCGCTTGGGTCTTTTAAATAAAATGTCTTTACGTATACGTAACATTTTCTTTAAGCGCTGGCTTGCCAACGCATCATTTGTCAATGTTTATGCTACAATTTGTTGCAGCCAGGGTGCCAAGACAAAATTGGAACTATTTTTAGAAGTTAAGCGATTGAATTTTTGGGTTCATTATGTAGCTAAATATATTATTTCAATCATGTATAAATGTGAATTGGTTTGTAAAATGAAAAATTGTTGTTCACTCTTCTAAATCAATTTTGTGCTTTTAAAAGCAAAGTTTTTTAAGCATCCTTTACATGTTGACATGTTTGTCACGACAAGTCCATAAAAAGCAGCCATGTTCCCTGGTGTTAAGTTTGAGCCACTGCGCTGCTACCATATTTGCTCATTCTTGGAGCGTTGGGCGAAAAGCTTTTTGTCAACTCTCCGTTTTCGTAAATTGACTTTGCTAAAGTTTTCAAAAAACCAAAAGACTGAAATATAAACATATTCCGATTTATTAAGACGATTTTTGATTTTTGTATAGTTCTTATAGCCAAAAAACTAGACACTGGATCTAGTAATTTCTTGATAAAAAGATGCAGTCAAACTTCAAAATTTAGTACAGTTTAAGCGGACATTTCTCAAGTTTTCAGAAATTAGAATTAAAAGCGCTTACAGGTTTTCGCCCACTCATACAAAATAAGTGGAGCGGGTTAGTTAAGTCAGATAAGACGCAGTTAAAAAATTTTTTTTTTTAATTTTTTATAAATAAAATTCAAAGAAAGGGGCATTAATCTTGAGGTTTTTTTTTTCAATAAGGTTTTTTTGATGATAAACCACGCGTGAGCTCTGTCAAGTTGCCATGTGTTTTTTATTCAGTTTTCATTGCCATTTCATCATGGAAAAACTTACACCCGAACAACGTTTAAAAATCGTACAATTATTTTACGAAAATTCGCGTTCTGTAAAGAATATTTTTCGCGCGCTAAGGCTATTTTATGGTCGCCATAATCGACCTACTGAGACCACTATTCGTCATACCATCAACAAATTTGAGACCCAATATTTATTATTGGATGACACTCGACCGAATAGACCTCGTCCAGCGCGTAGTTTATGGGCCCGTGGAATCATCTGTTCATATTTCTTCAAAAATGACGCTTGTCAGACCGTAACCGTATATGGCGACCGTTATCGCACCATGATAACGAATTATTTGCTACCTGAAATTGAAGCCCGAGATCTCGACGACATTTGGTTTCAACAAGACGGCGCTACTTGCCACACAGCCCGTGAAACAATGGACATATTGCAGAACCAGTTCGGTGAACTATTAATTTCACGCTCCGGACCGGTGAACTGGCCACCAAGATCGTGTGATATCACATCATTAGACATTTTCCTTTGTGGATAATCCAGCTACGATTGAAGCATTAGAGGCCAACATTAACCGTGTAATTCGTGAGATACCGCCGATTATGCTCGAACGCGTCATCGAAAATAGGAACCTCCGCTTGGACGAGCTACGGCGCAGTTGCGGCCAACATTTGAAATTTTTATGAGTGGGCGAAAACCTATAAGCGCTTTTAATTCTTATTTCGAAAACTTAAGAAATGTCCGCTTACACTGTACTAAATTTTGAAGTTTGACTGCATCTTTGAAACGAATTATTTTTAAAAAGTCAATGGCAAGAAGGGTTCTTTCGATTGATAATAAAGATTTTCCGATTCATTTGAAATTTTTGTGTATTTTTTTTTTATTTAAAAAAACCTCAAGATTGATGACCCTTTACTAGCAACATTGGCCTAAGACTCCTCCTTCAGATTAAAATTTGTGACATTATATGATTACATCCCGAATGATGACTAAAGAATACAAAAGTTTAAGCGGAACCGGATACTCTGAAAGCTTCAGCTTGCATCCCTGGTCTTTGCACAAAAGCCAGACAGTCGGGACATTCAAAAACACGCACAAATATACAAATACACAAGCACATTAAAATTTTAAAGCCTTTGTGACTTTTCTTTATTTTCACCATTTAAGTTAAAATTTTGCACATTTTTTTTTTTTATTTCTATTGTCTTTGATTTATTATCGCAGACATTTGGCATTTGTGTTTCTGTATGCTTAGCTTTCTGTTATATGTCTGCCTTTGTAGCTCTGGCAACTCCTTACTCTATCTCTTGCTTTTTCTATGTGCCACATGTGGCACACGTGGGCTACAAATGATTAACTGTTTCTTGCAACTCGCTCTTGACATTTCATCATATTTATTATTTCAAGACATTAACAAAACACACAAACACACACACGCACACACACACACACACACACACACAATGCAAATTACTTTACCCTAGCTTTATTTGCCATTTTGTTTATTTTAACAATTTAATTTGGACGCTTTCAACACAAAAGCTGCAATTTAGTTGCAAAAAGCCAAATGCCAAGAGGCGTGAGCAATTTATTTACGATGACCAAGAGCATTTTGCATGTTATGTTTTTTAAGCGTCTTGTTTGCTGCGCACAGCGGTTGGGGGAGTGGGGAATGCGTAGAGTGACCCCCCCGGCCCAAAACATTAAATGTCTTAATTCATACAAATTTATGTGCGAATTATGCAAAAGTCGCAGCGACTCTGTTGGCGCGTTTGTTAAATTGCGCCAAAGGCACATTACTCATACGCATTGTTGGAGACTTGGCCAAATACGCGGCACCCAAATAAACAAACGCACACACACACACACACACCAACTACTCTCAAAATGGCGACAAAGCAGCGCAGTCAAATAAAGTTTTTTATAGCATGCAAAGAGGAGTTTGGGTAACACTGAGCGTAAAAATTATGCGGACAGGTGGTACTAGCACTGGCTACTTAACTAGAAAAGTGTGGAAATTGCTTTAATACATATACATAGAATATTAATGTAATATATCTACAATAAAACTTTAAATTGCAAATGTGTTTGTGTAGTTTTCTTCAAACAGTTGCTGAAAGCAAAATAAATATTTTTTCGAAAGCTTGACCCAATTTAAAGCTTTACGTATGAGAAACAGAGCCATAAATTTTTAAGATATCACTGGACTACTGCATTATGTCAAAAGAAAAATAATGTTTTTTTATATGTAAAGTCTTTAAAAAAAAAAAAAACATTTTGAAGTAAATTTTTATTGAGGTTTTCAGAACTGTTTCCAACTTGGCTTTTATTTCGCTTAGCCGTTAGAGGTCTGTTTAAGCCATAAAGAAAAAGGAAAAGCTTTCAATTTTAATTTTTTTTTTAGCTAGTAATAATATCAACATTTTTTTTAAAGGTGTTTTAAGAAAACTTTAAAAGATAAAAAATATTTTAAGTGTACAATTCATAAAAAAATATAGAATTTTTTAAATTGAAAGTGGTTAGTTTGGTTTAATTTTTTGTGTTGAATGTAACCCAATACATTTTTATTGAAGTTGCATTATTTAATTCAAAAAATTAAAAAATCGTTTGTTGTGCAAGGTTAATATTTTTATATTTATGGCCTATACCTAGAATGCAAAAAAATTTCGCACGGAATGACAAAACTATATAAAAAAAAAAATCCCATATGGTTTTGTCATACCGTGCGAAATTTTTTTGCATTCTGCGTAGACCCATTTACCTACAAAATAAATCTGTTTTTTTCATCATAAAAACAAGAAGTATGTATTCCATTCTATATAATAAAAACTTATTCTAAATTTTGACATCTGTCAAACATTTAACAATTAACATTTAAAAAAAAAAAAAAAATTTTTGTTTAATTTTTTCTTAACATTTTTCCACCAAATCGATTTGATTTTTAAATAAATAAAGAACGATTAAAAATACGTGTTTTAAAACAAATTGTGATAGACATATTTAAGGAACATACTTAAAAAAAAATAAGAAAACTTCATATTTTTATTTAAGAAATATAAAATATATTTTTTTAAAGAGTTCTATTGCCAACTTAGATTTAAAAACAAAATTGGTTCAAAAATATTTAGTACTTTAGTCAAATGTGTTGGTTAAAAAACTTAAGTATTTTTATTTAAAGTGCTTCATTGCCAACTTAGCTTAAAAAAAAAATGGTTTCAAAAATATTCAGTCGTTTGGTCACAAGTAAATAAAAACGAAAAACACGTTTTTTTAAATTTAGTACGCGTTAAGTTTAAAAACTGAAATTTTACAAAAAATATTTGTTTAGCTCTATGAATCGAATTGCAAAATTAGTTTTCAAAAATCGCTGGAGGCAGTTTCCAGTACCTTGTCTAGCTAGACCCTTTGGTCTCATGTGGTCTATATAATTTCTTAAAAAGAAATATTTAAAATTAAATTTTTTTTTAATTTATTAAATTTAAAATCAAGCCTTCGATAACAAGCCAATGCTTTATTTTAAATATGTTTAGAACTGGATCAATAGAGTTCCAAAAAACTTATCCAATAAATTATTAAAAAAAACTAAATTGTATGGTAAGTTCGGTACAGTTCGGGTCGGTTATAAGAATCAAACCCATGATTCTACAGAAAATCTGAGATAAGATTTGAGCTCGATCCTGGTACAAAAGTATTGCAGATGCACTAGTTTTTTTTAAATAAATGTCTAGCAATGATTTGATTATTTAAATTATTATTTTTTTAATCTTTAATTTTAATTTCGAAATGGATCCATATTTGTGAAATATAAAGGAAAAAACTTTTAAGATGTTGTTTCAATAATTCGTATAAAAGTGTTTTTTAGGGTAATTTTGGGTCGAGAAACACGAAAATTACCTTCATTTTCTTTTCTTAGGTACCATTTTCGAGATATTTTCGAAAAACATGTTTTTGGGAACTTTTTTCAGTTATTCCTCAATATCACGTGAACAAAATTTTGTATCGACATGAAAGACAATTAGATCGAAAGATATTGATGTGTTCTTTCCAGTGATATATAATATGTACAGATTTTCAAAATTTCTTTTTTTCAACTACAGTTGCCTGTAACTTCAATAATTTTTACTTAATCTGTGCATATTATATATCACTGGAAAGAGCACATTAATATCTTTGGATCTAATTTCTTTCATATCGACACAAAATTTTGTTCAAGAGATATTAACGAACAACTGAAAAAAGTGCCCAAAAGCATGTTTTTCGAAAAAATCTCGAAAGCGGTACTTAAGAAAAAAAAATGGTTGTCATTTTCGTGTTTCTCCACCCAAAATTACCCTAAAAAACACTTTTTTACGAAGGTTCATTTTTCGTGTAAACTAGTGTTATCGAAGCGAACTTTCTGACACACTACAGATTGTGGTTCAAAATAAGGACTAGATTTTCTTCTCTGCCCAAATCCCAAGATATTCCACCCAGGCCCGTCGAGAGGGGGGTGGGGAAGGGGGGATTCCCCCCGTGCCCGAAGTTTTCTCAGGCGCCCGGTGTAATTACTGTCGTACTGTCGTGATTCAAGCTAAAGGTGTAATAGAGGGTCCGGTACATTTTGCCCCCGGACCCGGATTTTCTCTCTACGGCCCTGATTCAATCCATACCATAAAAACTCAAATTTTCAGACTCTAAAAGTTAAATATTTCTGGAATAAATTGTAACTCAAAACTGCGTGAACAATTTTTTCAAGCCGCTCCATTATGAATATAGATAGTCGCCATCTTAAAATTGTTTACTTTTAATGATATAATATAGATGGTATTTATTTATAAAAAGATTGTCTCTTCACTTCTATAACTTTTTTTTTTTTGAAATTTTACCGCTTTGCTTATGCACCATAACGTTCCATTAAGCTAACCTCTATATGCATTTTAAAGCGTATACTTATAGTACTCACTGTTTCACTCATAAAACGCGCACAAAGCAAGTGCCTGAGCGCACAGATTTGCATAACAAATGAGCTATGACATTAGTGAATAGTAGTAGTCGAAGTAGTCGTTGCAGTATGAGTAGTTTTTCGTGTGCCGTAGTATATAGAAGTACGGATAAGTGTGTTTGCGTGTGTGTTAAGTTGGAAATTAGTAAAGTACCAGGCACACCTGGGCCAGCCCTTTATAACCCTTTGCACATTCACACGACAAATGTTGACGGATTTGTGACATTAGTTGGGTCTCATTTTGAGGGTTAGGGTAGCTTAGGGTAAAAACTTGTACTACGAACCATTAATCACGTGCACCAAGACGCTGGCACTGCTTGCCGTTGTGGGCTGACACGTGTAATTCCCTGTATCCGCAGTCTGTGCATTGGAGATACGCAGCCTAGAATAAAAACTTTTTTGTTTTAAATTCTTTACTGACATTGAAAGTGTGAGCTAGTTACCGTGATTTTAATGTGTCACCCAGCTGGGATTCCATGGCAATGCGTGTGGCAAAGTCCTTTTGTATATCTGTGGAAAGCAGCTCATTTAGTGATTGCTCCTTTTCAGTAGCGGGCGATTGTTGCTGCTGCTGCTGTATGGCTGGCGGGGTATTCTCATCATCCGCATCAAAGGGCGTTATCATGTGCTCGCCACGATACCAATAAATGGGTCCTATGTCCTTAACCGAGGGCTGCTGCACCACGCAGTTAAGTATGATGGCGCTGCCGGCTTTAAAGTGCAAGTCATGTGGGCCGCTTATCACTGCCTTCGCATCCGGCGAGATTTCTTTAAAGAGGAAATAGAGAGTGAAGCAGCTTAGTTTAAGGCTTTTAAGAAATTACGCATACGCATTGTTGGTAAACATATCAATTGCTGAAGGAATAAGTTTGCGCTGCTTTATGTAAAAATAGCACATAAGCTTAAATCATAAAAGTTGAGAGTTATACGTCTTAAACTGCAATAAATTTAAAAAGTTGTAGATAGAAATGGGAAGTGCGGCTATGCCAAAGTTTTTATGCTCTGTACGTGTTGATATGAAACTTTAAACTGGGTATGAATGATGTCAAATGTTAGTAGTTGAATAAATATGTTGAGCCCTAAGCTCAGTAAAGAAAGTGCATATATTCATATTCATTTAGTTTTGTAAACATTGCTAATATTTATGCATTATTTATCGATGTTTTTTCGATAGTTATACGGATTGTATACCAAATTATTCTTTCATAAACCTAAATTAAAATGAACAATTTTTTACAAAATCCTCCATAAGCTATTCCTATCCTATAAAGAAGCTGCTGTTTTAATAAAACAGTGTAAACACAGCATGGTTGCATTTTAACAGTGTTGAATATGAAAAGAGCATCAACTCACAATAAAAAACTTCTTCTGTTTGTATTCTTTGTGTTTACACAAACATTTTATATGCATTTAAAAGATGCTCGTTGCAGTTGCAAGTTTCACTGTGCAACCAAAGGTGTAAATCCTACATAAGACCCTTTGCGTCTGATAGCGATCTACCATACAAAGTTCTTGCGCAACTTACAACACTTTATAATATGCAAAGAGCATAAGTATGATTTAAGAGTTCTCTTTTTATACACTGCTATGGTAAGGGGTATATTAGGTTTGTGCAAGTTAAGCATAAAAAAGGTGCCGCCAAAAAGCCTCCGTAGCTACCAGCGATAAAATCAGTCAGGAAAAAAAAGTATATGTATATTTGCCTGTGTGAACGCAAAATATAGTGACAATTTGCGCTAGATGGCGCCAGTAGTAACAAGCACTATTTTGTTTGAGCGCTAAGAATAAAAAGCAAATCTGCAGCAAGTTATTTTGGTGGCAAAATAATTGACGAGTGAGAAAAATACTTGTGGCATATTTACAGCTTGGCAGCTTAACATCTATTGTGAACTGCTTAATTAATCATTATTTGACGACATAATTTGGCATCTAACATTTTTATAGTAATATCTGTTTTTTTAACAAAAATTATGTAAACTGCAGAAAAAAAAAAATTCTAGCATTGAAATTATATGAATTATTGTTTTGTCTGGGCGCTTAGATCTTGAAGATTATCAAAGGTAGGATAACATAAACTTGAGTTTTGTACTGCTTACATATGCAGACAGATCCAGATTATTTTTTTTTTTTTGTCACGCTTTCTTCCAGCCGAAAAATTTTTTGATTCAAGCTGTCTTAAATTTGGCAGAAGAGGTCGTGAGAGATACTAAGTGATGCCCAAAAAAAGTGGCCATCGATATAATTAGAAAGACAAAAGAAATTTATATAGACAAAGAAATTAATATAGACATGTCCGTCTGTCTGTATGAACGCTTAGATCCTAAAGATGATCAAAGTTAGGATACCAAAAAAAATGTTTGGTTTGTACACTTTACATATTCAAGCAGATCCAGAAAATTTGTTTGGTTCAGGCTATCTTAATGTCGGAAGAAGGAGTCATGAGAGATTATATGTGATGCTGGAAACTAGTGCTGGAAGTATCGATTCATCGATGTATCGAAGTTAAAAATAGCGAAAAAATCGATTTTGGCCAACTTAGATGTTTCTTCAGCACTACTCTACTCATCAAATGGGTGTTTTGCTGGAGAAACATCGATGTTGGCAAACATACATATACATATATAGATATTTCGATGCATCGATATAAAATCGATGTTTCTCCAGCACTACTGGAAACACTAAAGAAGTTACAACCGATGTAATTAGGAAGACAAAAGAAATTTATATAGACAAAATAACTTGATATAGACATCTGTCTGTATGAACGCTTAGATTTTGAAGATAATAAAAGCTAGACTGATTCATATGCAGACAGATCCAAATTATTTCTTCAATTTTAAATTCTCCAGTTTATCGGTTTTTGATTATTTTTTTTTTGGATTGGTGACACTATCCTACGTGCCTGTAGAACTTCACATTGAAATATTCATTATTGTTGGTGTTATGCTTGGCTTTGTCAGACGTTAAAAGTCCATTTGGCGGCTTTTGAAATGTCTGCATTAATTGAGAAAAGAATTTGCGAAAAATTTTGTTTTTCGAATGAATATTCATGTGCAGAATGTTGCATGAGGCATTTGTTGAGCAAACTATATCTGAAAGAAATCTGTAGAAATAGAAATAGCTCAAAGAAGGCAGAAAACGCATGGAAGACGAAGAGCGCTCTGGTGGATCATCAACCTCAAACGACAAAGTTTACGTGCTGGAAATTAAAGATGGCGTACGTTAAAGTCGGGCGCGGACGACTTTGGGATACCCTGTACCACCACATTGCAATCAAGTCCGATATATTGCTTACAAACTCCAAAAGATATTTCTTTGTCAAATACACGAAAAACAACGATTTTTGTTCAAAATACGTTTTTTTGACCGATTGGCCCTATGTGAGCTATATGATATAGTCAACCGATTTTGATAAAATTAGGTACAGTGTTGAAGATCTCTAAAAAACTACTGAATGCCAAATTTGGTTACAATATCTTCACAAACAAACCAAACAGAACGAATTTTGTGCAAAAAGCGTTTTTTTGACCGATTGGCCCTATGGAAGCTATATAATATAGTCAACCGATTTTGATCAAATTTGGTACAGTGTTGAAAATCTCTAAAAAAACTTCTGAATGCCAAATTTGGTTACAATATCTTCACAAACAAACGAAACACAACAAATTTTGTACAAAACACGATTTTTTGACCGATTGGCCCTATGTGAGCTATATGATATAGTCAACTGATTTTGATAAAATTTGGTACAGTGTTGAAGATCTCTAAAAAACTTCCGAATGCCAAATTTGGTTACAATACCTTCACAAACAAACGAAACACAACGAATTTTGTACAAAAAACAAATTTTCGACCGATCGGTCCTATGGGACCTATATGATATAGTCAACCGATTTTGATAAAATTTGGTACAGTGCACTTTTGCTTTTTTTCGAGGTCCTCTGAAACACCTCTATGGGAGCTACATAATGTAGTCCCGATATCAAAAAAATAAAATAAACTTGTCTCCTATGGATTAATAAGGGATCTTATCTGAAAGTTTGGTTGCTCTAGCTCTTACCATCTCTGAGATCTAGGCGCTCATACGGACAGACGGACAGACGGACATGGGTATATCGACTTCTCTAGTCCCTCTGTTCATACTTTAGGTAACTTTGGGGGTTCTCCGACTTCTCCTTCTGTACGTTACATACATTTTCGGCTTGCACAAACACAATATACCCTTTGTACCATACGGTACAGGGTATAAAAATTTGGGGATTGCAAACCGTCGATTTTCAATAAGAGACCTTGGTCATGATGTTAGCATTTCAAAAGTATCCGTCAATTCGATTTTAAAAGACGTTTTGGGCCTAAAACGCATCGTATCTCGTTTGGTACCGAAAATACTGAATTTTTTTAAAAAAATATTGCATTGGTTCTTTCAGATTTTTGCGTCAGAAAAGAAACCCCTATTGTTCCACAACCACAGTATTCACCTGATTTAACACCGTGCGGCATCTGGCTATTCCCTAAACTCAAAAGATGGCGTACGTTAAAGTCGGGCGCGGACGACTTTGGGATACCCTGTACCACCACATTGCAATCAAGTCCGATATATTGCTTACAAACTCGAAAAGATATTTCTTTGCGAAATAAACGAAACTCAACGAATTTTGTACAAAAAACAAATTTTCGACCGATCGATCCTATGGGACCTATATGATATAGTCAACCGATTTTGATAAAATTTGGTATAGTGCACTTTTGCTTTTTTTCGAGGTCCTCTGAAACACCCCTATGGGAGCTATATAATGTAGTCCCGATATCAAAAAAATAAAATAAACTTGTCTCCTATGGATAAATAACGGATCTTATCTGAAAGTTTGGTTGCTCTAGCTCTTACCATCTCTGAGATCTAGGCGTTCATACGGACAGACGGACAGACGGACAGACGGACAGACGGTCAGACGGACAGACGGACATGGGTATATCGACTTCTCTAGTCACTCTGATCATACTTTAGGTAACTTTGGGGGGTCTCCGACTTCTCCTTCTGTACGTTACATACATTTTCGGCTTGCACAAACACAATATACTCTTTGTACCATACGGTACAGGGTATAAAAACCACTCCGGGGACAACGTTTTGATTAGATTAAAAAGCTCTATGAAGGCCATCTCGGCCAATAAATTTTTAGCATGGATAAAGGATTTGGAAAAACTTTGTCATTGTGTTCGGAGGGTATTATTTTAAGGGCGACGAAAAACTTTTGGAAGAAAAAATTAAGAGTTCTTGAAAAAAAAATATTGGTCTTACTTTTTGGACACAGTTGTATATAGTAAATAGCGTTTTTTACTTAACTTTCTAACGACATAAAAATTGTTTCAAATTTTCAAAATCTTTACACCTAAGCATAATTTTGTCCAAAAAATTAAATGGCACCTAATCCAAATTTATTTTTGCAAAAACCCGAAAAATGAAGATACGACTTGGTACAGAATTTACTTATAATTGGAATAAGAATATTTGTCAAATCAGTTCATTTTTTTACTTCACTATATTGAACATAATCGTGAAAAGTTTGATCGAAATCGGACTTATATGGCATTTTAAATAGTTCTAACAAGCTGTACCTATAAATTAACACGCTTGGTCACTGGATGGGGTGCGTGGGGTTGGTTCCAAAAATAAGTCAATATTTTCTAGGGGTTGGGGGTCTTGGTATATACTAGGATGGGTGATCCAAAATTGCAAAAATTGGGTCACTTAGTATGGGTGCAGCCCCTAATGGAGTCTTTGTACAGGAAACTTTTTATTTTGCAAATTTTAATCAATTAAAATAAAGTTCCCAAATATTTGGATTCGGGCCACTTTGCTTACGAGCAGCTTAGCCTTAAATACCAAGGTACATATATTTTCGAAAAAAAAGCATATAGTGTATCCCACTGTCGCTTACTGCCTGGACTGCATCATATATATTATATTTTTCTTTGCTTGCCAGACAGACAAAATGGCGTTTGTAGGTATGTATGTCTGGGTTGCAGCAAGTCAATGGCATTGAAGTTGCCACATTCACACACTGATGCACTTGCTCATATGCCTGTTACGCAAAAACTAGGTTAATAATAATATTTATTATACATTGGACAGTGCAAATAATAATAATTTAAAAAAAAAAAAGTTCAAGCAAATAAAAAATAACTGCGACAGCAAATAAAACTAAATAAAAAATTTATCAAGCTGCAAGGTTTGCGCACGGCCTAGCCGGAGTCTGCTCTGATTGGGATGTTGTCTCTGGGTCTGTATGTTTCTGGGTCTGGCTACCATAAAAGTGCATATGATGTTGTTGATGATGATGATGATGATGACGACGTTAAAGATAATTTGCATGAGCAGGGGCAGCGGCAGCGGCAGCATCAGTCGGGAATATTTCGACTGGTGCATGCAACGTGAAGCTCTGTGAGTGCTGAGTAGTCCGTCTAGCTGTCGCTTTGTTTGCCGCTGTGGCATATGTTGTGTCGGAGTGTGTGTCTGCTTGTGTTTGTGAATGCAACTCTGTGTGTAAATGTATATTTGGAATAATTCCTCTGTGCCATTAAGTGTGCTTGTAGGTAGTGCTTTGGTGCAGAAGAGTGTATGAAGTGCACCATATGAGTGTGTCACTGCGTGAAAGGCAATTAACACCCAACGCAGAAAACGCGAACCAAAGAAATAAAAGTTGTTTTTTTTTTTTGTGGATTTAATATAATATTTTTAGCTGACATTAAAGTTAAGAGTAGCAACCGAGTGGAAGCGCACGATTTTTTGTAATGCATTTTTTAATTTAAATATTTTCATGAAAATTTGCGCAAAAATAATCCACTTGAAATAAAAAAAGCTATAAAAGAATGTTTATATTATATTGTTAAGTTTTGCTGCGACATTTTGAGAACGAAATGTATAATGGCAACTTTTAGCACATTTTGTTTCTAATTGTACTATGGGCGAATGAAAACAAAATGGCATTTCTTTTTCACAGTTTTTTAATACATATATATACAAACGAGAAAATAAAGTTTTAGTCTCATATTTACATTAACAAAAATTGTTCAGCCTGTTCACATTATTGGGCGGAAATGCAGAAGTGCAGAATGGCACCATAAAAAAAACTAACAAAAATGTAAATTTCTTCGCAATCCAGTAGCTTGACTACGAAAAGTAAGCAACTTCTGCGCAAAGCAGTGTTGTTAAAGGCGTTAATATCTGCCAGTGTTTAAATATTTATGTATAGTGTGACTATTTTTTTTATATGAAGTTTTTCATTACATTCGTAAATTTTGTATGCTGCGTATGGGCCTTTAACCTGATGATAGTTTTTTTTCAAAAAAAAATATATACACACTGGCAGATATTAGTAAATTTTAAATTTTCCTAATTCGTAAATTTTGCATGCTGCGTATGGGTCTTTAGATAGAAACGTGGCTTTTAAGCTAAAGCGACCCGAATTTATAATAAGGGTATTCACGCTTGCTGTTGCGCAAAAACTCAACAAGCTAAAGTGTGAATCTTTTTTGGTCAGTTATGTAAGTTGAATTATTTACTTTGTGCTTCTTTTTTTCCTAGTTTGGTTAATTTCAAATTTGGCGCCTTGGCATCTTACTGCGTTTAGAAGTTGATTAAGATTACTCACAAGTTATATATATTGTTGGAGCCAAATAACTAAATAAATCTAATTTTCATTAAACACATGTAAACATAGCATAAAACATAATTTGTACAGAGCAATCTCTTAAGGGGGTCTTCTCATGAAAACCCGAAAAAACTCGCTAGAATAGAAAAACTATCCGAAAATGTGCGTGTAAAATTTCAGATCGAAATGAGTGGCTCGGCGCACGAGCGCTTTAGTAAGTGTTGTTAGTCAAATTGTATTTTACAAAAACTTGTTGAAAGCGCATGTTCTCAAAACCACGTTTTTGAAACTGGCGGGCGGATTACACAAAAAGTTTTCAACCGATTGACCTCAAATAAATTTTGTTTTGTTGATAATGAAAAACCACCAAGTTCATTTGACAAAACCATTGGGTTCGGTGCGTCAATGAGTCGAATGCATGAATCGAAGAATCAAAGATACATACGTGTTACAATGACAACTTCTTTACGTCATGTCGTGTGGCAGAACAATGCCGAAGTGACAGCCGCTTCAAACTTCATTGCAGTGGAACTAACAAAAAGCCTCCATATATTCGCAAGAAGAAAGAAAAAGAAAAGAAGCTTACGATCACTCTACCTACAATAATATGTGGGTACAACAAACAAATGGGAAGAGTAGGTTTGCCTCACAAGCTATCTGCAGCTACTTATTTCTTATTATTTTATTTTCTATTGTTCAATTTCATTGCTTTCATGTGTTTTTAATAATTTCTGGTAAAATAAATCATCAAAAATGATACGATTTGATATGATGCTTTACTCATCCGCGACTATTCTATTTATCGAGCAATACGTCAGCGTTGCTTACACGCAACATGACGTCACAGCGTTCCTAGGTGTCAGAAAATTCTAAAATTTTTCAAATAAGGCAAATGTAACGCCTCTACATTGATTTCATTCCAATAAAAATTTTTTTCGCGAAAACAGCGAAAATGAATATACTGAATATAGTGTATACATAAAAAACTCCAAAGCTAAAATTGTAATTATTTGCAACTAAACATCAATTGTGCCCAAACTCTAGTAAAATAGGGTCTAGGTTAACGACAAGTTGAGTTGAAAGTTGAAACTCAACAGTGTACATTTTGTTATTGCAAAAGTACTCAACAGCAAGCGTGAATACCCTTATTATCGACTCTGCAAATTATAATCGCGAAACGCCATATAGAGGCTATAGCTACTCCAAGCTCAGCTTGACATGCAGTAAAATTTCTTGAATAGGATACTAAATACTTTGTATTCAAAGGATCTTCCAGCCAAAGAGTCTAGCATTAGATCTTTTTTGGCTGTAACTCCCAAAGTATTAAAGTATTAAAAGTGTTATAAAAAGTATTTACAATTCTTTATTTTCGAGTGAATTGGTTATTATGTTTAATTACATATTTAATTTTAATTAAATTTATTTGCAATATTACTATAAAATTTTGAAATGTGAAAAAATATTACAACAGTGCTGCTTGGGAGTAAGATTAAGCTATCTCCATTAAAGGTACGCGCCCAATCCAGTTGGCCCAAAATAGTTTAAAAAGTGAATTTGTCAGGTATACAAAAGAGACACCTTTTAAGGAATTTGTGCTGGATGGTTGTGTAGCGGGGCAGCAGGTCAAAGCAAGAGGGTCGGCAATGTCAACCAAATGAAGTCATTGCAAAAAAGCACTAAGCTATTAGAAGATGTGTGCTTCTAAGAATCTTAGGCAGGATGGAATCTAACTCATTGGCAGCATTTAGTCAGCACCGATAATAGTAGGCTTTTTTGGAATAGTTTCATTTGCCTGCCACTGCAGACCCTCCAGCTTGTCCCGGCCACCCCGCTCCATGAACATCAAGAACAAATTCCTTAAAAGGCGCTCTTTTGTAGCACTGGCAAATTAACTTATTAAGTCATTTTGAATCAGTTGGATTGCGCGCGTAACTCTTTAAAGGATGTGGCTTCTTCGCATCTACAGCAGTTCCAAAAATTGCTTGTTCATATTTTGCTCGGTTGTGCCAGATCCTGTCTGAGCATTAAAATCGGCTCGCTCCAAAGACATCCGAGTTGATCGCAGTTGCCTGCCCCGAACGAAGCTGTGCTTTGGTTGGGTTTACCCGCGATCCAGCATCCATCACAATATTGCTTGGATAAGCATCCGCTGGTCTGTGCCTGTCACAATGTAGCCCTTCGTAGTGCAGGCGTTATAATTCAAGGTTCATCCGTTTGGTGCAAATTAACCAACCGTGATACAGCACCTGCTTCCAGAACTGCTTGTATTCGTGATATATTGCAAGTCTTTCAAGGCATTCTTTATAATCTGTGACAGCATGGCCAGTATTAGCTGGCTTAAAATTCATATTGCGGCTCAAGGACATCATACAAACAATTCGTTGCAGAAACGATAAAGTGCGTATTAAGATTTATAAGACGAAGCATTCCATGAATGGACGGTAGCTATTATATTGTCCAATGGCTAGAGCAGGTTGACCAAATCAAAACATTCAGACTGGGGCTTGGGATTTTCCTCAATGATACGGCTATTTTGTGCCACAAGCGATTTTGGACAAAATCCAAGCAGCTTCAGCTTTCACTGATAATTTTTTCTTATTAAAATATTTTTTTTTTCGTAAATACACAACTTACTTTTTGTTGATTTTTATTTTCTGTTATCCTGTACGGATCACTTTAAACTTTTGTACAATCTCCTCCACCAACAACTGCAAGCATGATGGTTCGTTGAGTTTTTCAAAGATATGTTTTTGGAACAGATTTCGGAATAGATTGAATACGAAACCGATCTGCTTTCTTTGGAGTTGTTGGCGCTTTGAGTTGTCTCTTTTCTAATAATTTTCACTGATTAATTTTTTTTTTAATAAATTTTTAAACTAAATTATTTATTATTATTATTATTTTTCATACCACTGGACCACGCCAGTGTGTCAGCTGTCCAGCTTTTTTTTGCTTTGTTCACAAATTTTTTTGTAAATTTTTTTTCCACTTATTAATTTTTTTGTTTTAAATACTAAATTTATTTTTCACCTTTACTAGTTCGTATCACTTATGAAACTGATTTATATTTTCATGCCACTAGACCGACTAATAATGACAGCAGACAAAAGCTTGCTTTGTTCACAAATTTTTGTTTAATTTTTAAAATAGAATTTTATAAAAAAATATAGGACTTTGAATTTTTTGTCATTAAGGATGTAGGAATTGTAGCTTTTGTTTTTGTTGTTTATTTTCACAAATAATTTTTTTTTCCAGTACGTATTTTACTTTTGAACTTTACTTGTTCGAAACATTAACAAAACTGATTTATATTTTCAAGCCACTGGATTGACATTTGCAATAAGCAAAAAATGTTTGCTTTGTTCACAAAATTTCGTCTCATTTTTGACTCTATAAAAAATTCACTTTTCACACTTTTAAGTGATTTTGATTAAATCTACTTAATTCAGTGACAAAGGGCTTATTTGGGATTTTGCATACAAGAAATGCAATTTATTTTCTTTTTCTGAGCTGCCCATAACAACCTCTTATCAGATTATATGTTCTTCGCGCATGCCTTCTCCAAACTCAATCCCATTTTTTTTTTTGTTCACAAAATGCAAAACTAGGGATGGCAAATAAGAAGCAAAAAAAAAATCAAAGCGAAAAAAGTGCTTTGGATGGGAAATAGAATAAAATTTAGTTTTTAATTTATATATAAAATTAAATTGTAACTCTTATATTTTTAAAATATAAAAACTAAAAAATAGATTTTTTATTTAAAAATCGCGATCTTACTATAACAATTAGAAAAAAAGGTTTATTTCGAGATTTTTAACTCATTTTATTTCGCGTTTTTTAAATTAAAATTAATATTGGACTACTATTTCATAATTTTTGTGTTTAGTTAGGAGTTACAGTCCTTTGCCATATTCCCTGCTCAAAAATGAAGTTTTCCTTAATTATAACATGTAAGTAGGCATTTCCGCCCTGTGCACCATCTAGGAGCGATACATCTTTCAAGAATTTTTACTTCGTATCAAGGAATTAAAAAAAAATAAATAAATAGGCATTTAGAGGGCAATTTTATATTGAAACGCCAAAGATGATAGTTAAAAAATTATATATATAAAAATTTTGTTTTTTTCGTAAAAAATAAAATTTTTTGAAAAAATCAGTATTTTGTGTGACCACCTTTAGCAGCCGACACAACTTGAATATGACGAGGCATCTCTAGGTTGTGTTTCCAAGTTGCAGTAAGGAACTTTATTAACTCTTGCTTGGTTGTAGGGGTGTCATCCTAACTTTAGATTTCAAAAACTTCCAGACGTTCTCGATCGAGAATATTCACTTTTTTTTAACTAAAAATGATTTAGTCCTCCATCATGCACAAAAATAGGCTTTTCTCGTTTCGTGAACTATTTTTTCATTTGAGGGAGCCCTGCAGTTCGGTCGTTCAGGACTGAAAAATTCAGCGCTGAATTCAGAAATGAAAAGGAAGCGATTGTACATGGCTTTGTAAGAGAAACCAGGACACATACAAAAATTGATCTGTCTATCTTCTTTTTTTGACAGACAAGCAAGGCAAAAAAGAAAAAGCAAAGAGAAATAAGAAAAGTCAATTGCATTTTTTTTAAAAGGAACTATGAAAAAAATGATTACGTATTTGTAAGGAAGACGAAAAAAATCAATTGATGGCTTTGTCATGGGCGCCAACAGTGACGACGTGCAAAAAATGACTGCCTTGAAACTATTTAAGCAATTTTATACCTCTTTACTTGGTAAATAAAAAAATACGGGTATTGTAATCAATACCAATTACAGCCGACTCTGTCCCGGTAGAATCACAGCTGTGTAATGCAATGCAGTTGCAAAAAATTTTAATTTTAAGGCTGCACCCACTTTAATTTATAATTTTAAATTAAAATTAAAATTGATAGTAAAATTTTGTTAAAAAAGTATGAAGAATATTTGTTCCAGTGTGTTATTTACTCACTTGTGATTTCAGAACTGACTTTTAAAAATAAATCAGCACTGAATTCATGACATATTTTTTAAAAAATTCATCAGTGATTTCAGGCTTAGCTTCAGGCCTTTGTTAAATTCAGTGACAAATGAATGGTTAGATTCATGGCTGGTACTGAAAATTCAGGCATGATTTCATGACTAATTCAGGCCTGTGCCTAACTGAAGGGAACAGCTAGGTTTTCAAAATTGTATAATAAATAAAATAATAATTTATAATAATAAAGCAAAAAGCATATCAAAAAAGTACATTTACAGCATAGATCTAATAATATGGCAAGGGACTGTCACTAATAAAAGTTATTTTTTAATTGTAATCAAAAAAATTATAAAATAATAATTATTTTATGAGAATTTTTTAGTTCGCAGAAAGTTATAAATAACTTAATAAATTAACTTCAAAAGCAGTAGAGCCAGCTTAAATATACGTTCTCTCTCTTTTTCGCTCTCCTCCCTGTTTACAGGACATAAGCATGTTTGCAAAAAGATAAGAGCAAAAAATGTTTTAATATGATGTTTACAGATTGTATGGCTTAAATAAAGCTTTATTTCTCAACATTTTAATACGTATACTTAATATACAAATATAAAAGTACAAACGCAAAATTTGCTTAAATATGTTGTTAATCGCTTAATTTTTTTGCGCTCAATCAGCATTATAAATATAAATTTCTGATTATATAATTAACACCTAAAGGCCATCAATTATATTAGCTTAACAGTTTAAGCATTTAATATTGTGTGCACATTTTATTTTCATCAACCGCCACTTGACACACTGATTTATATGATATAATATATTATGAATTTTTTTTAAAAGTGTCTGCACGAAAAAAATGACACAAAAGAAATTTTGCGGGTATTTAATAAATATAATTTCACGCCATTTTAAAGCTTAAATATTTTAAGGGCTGCCAACACGACAAATTTTGCAGCTTCAAATTGCCGCAGGCCGACCCAATTTTATATATATATATATTTTTTTTTTCAATTTTGTATTTTTTATGGTATTTTTTATTAAAAGGCATTGCATTGACTTTGTACGCATAAAAACAAGGACAACAACTGAAGGCAGCAGCAGTGTGGCACAATGCTGCAGTTGCAAGTTGCTGCCAGTGTTGCCAAACTGCAACAACAGCTGCTGCCAGCCAGCCAACCACTTATGCAAATCAGTTGTGCAATCCCTTTTTAAGTTTCCGATTATGCACTTGTTTCGCCTTTCAACGGTTTGTTGCTTGCCTTCTGTTGCCTTTTCGCTGTGTTTTGCAACACTTAACAAACGCATTTCCGATTACTCGTTTATATCGCAACGACTCAATGTGAATTTAAATTCACGTTAATGAAACAATACTGCTAGCCAATGGCCGCAAGCGTTGAAGGCAACCTTAATGACATTATTGGCATACGTGGCGTATGAGTGACTTTTTTTCTGAGTCGCTTGCAAAGCTCCGAGCAACGCTCAACCAAGTGTTTTATGTTTTTTTTTGTCACACTGCATTCCACTGCAATGCGTTTAATTAATGTCATTATGCAAATTTATGTGCACATGTGAAATAATTTTTCTTTATTTTTTATTTTAAGATTTATGCATCATATAAATTCAGCACAGGGCGTGGGTTGCCCTTAAAAATATACCATATTTATGCATGTGCATATGTAGTAGTTAAAAAATACAGCTTATAGTTTGCAATAAGATTAAATTTGCTCATACTTGGGCGAAAGACATAAACTTATAAACGATTTTTTTATTTAAGCATTTAATTTTTAAACGAAGCAAAGCACGTTTTATTTATATGGTTTTAAACGAGCTTATTTCCGTCAACATGTTTTACTCGTTTCCGTAATACGCTAAAACCGAAAATGAAGTCCGAAAATTTGTTTATAGAACGAGTTTCGAGTTATTTCGAAAAAACTACTTTTCGAAATTAACAAAAAAGTGTGTCTACTTAAAAGCAAATATCTCTGCTTGTACTAAACTGATTTTGATTATTACTTTACCAAACTGTAGATAATTTAATTATCTATCGGTTAAACTTGGGACATATTTTTGTGAAATTTATGGTTTGGTCGTTATTTATCCATTTATATGAAATTTCTTGTAATTTTCAGAGAATTTTTAAAAAAAATGTATTTCGAACGTAAATTTAAAAATTGAAAAAAAAAATTTTTATGCAGTTTTATTCAGGGCTCGTAAAGTTCGAACGATTACGAAGAAAATGAGTGGTTGTTTATCAAAATCGGTGAAAAATTATGGAATTAAAGGGAATTTTTGTAAAAAGTACAAAAAGTAAATTTTTCTCAAAACCTTAAGTTTTAGATAAATAATTCGTTTGTTTATAAAGATATCGTAAACAAATTTGGTTCTTAGAGTTCTTAAGTTTTGTACCAAATTTGATCAAAATCGGTTGACTTTTTCATATAGCACCAATAGAACCGATCGGCCAAAATAACGTGTTTGATGCAAAATTCGTTGTGTTCCCTTTGTTTATGAAGATATCGTAACCACATTTTGTGTTTGTCAGTTTTTTAGAGTTTCCCAGCACTAAACCAAATTTGATTAAAATCGGTTAACTAGGTATAGAGCTTGATAAATTTTTTTAAATTTATTTAATTTACGTTCGAAATAGAATTTTTTTTTTCAAAACGAAAAATTTCATATGAATGCATCAATAGCATCCTTGCCGTCAACTTGACTGATAGGTAATTCAATTATCTATAGTTTAGTAAAAAATTGTCAAAATCAGTATAGTACAACCAGAGATATTTGCTTTTAAGTAAAGTCACTTTTTTGTTAATTTCGAAAAATGTTTTTTTCGAAATCAGTTCGATGAAAAAATTTTTGGACTTCATTTTCGGTTTTAGCGTGCCATTTTACTACGTAAAAAACTAAAACATGTTGAGGATAGCAAAATTTGTTAAAACGTGTAAACTAGTGTAATTTGCTTTTGAAAATATTTTCATAAGCTCAAATCAAATTTTTGAAATAAATTTGTGCCTCTGTTTTTTTTAGCTAAACAACGTGCTCCGAAAAAAAAAAAAAATATTCGAATACGTTTTCATTTCACATGTTTGGTGCTCCCAATTTCATCAAATCGCGTTTTTTACGTGAGACACTCCAGACGCCTTGTCCATATACAAGTCAAAATATTGTAGTTGATATCCGCTACTTGGAAGCCATTTTGTGTTTCGATAAGAAAACCAAACTCTACTCTATATTCCTTTTGGTGCTGCCAACTCATCAACCTGTCACTATAACCTGCCAATATAACATTAAGCCAGCTAAGACTCCTATGAACGAATTGCCAGTTGTGCTTAAATTCATTTCTTTTAATTTTTTTTTTAAATTTAGTTATTCAGTTTTGAATTTAGACTTATTACAAAACATAATATAACAATTTAATACAATGAAGATTTTTTAAATTTAAAAGGCTTTCCATTTTTAGATCTCTTTGTTTTCAACAGAATTATTTTAATGCATTGGTGCTGCCAACTCATCAACTTGTAACTATAACCTGCCAACCCAAGACTAAACCAGCTGACCCTTCTTTGGACGAATTGCTTATATTCGTTTCTTATTAATTTAATTTTTTAAATGAATTTATTTATTTTAAAATTTAAAACTATTAAATATCATAACATTTTAAAATAGAGATTTTTTTTTTTAAATTTAAAATGCTTCTCTATTTTAAGATGTCTTTGTTTTCAACAGAATTATTTTATTGCATTGCACTGTGGGCCCAGATTTTCATATTTTGGGCAAAACCCTGTCATTTTCATAATAATTTTTTTAGAGTGATGAAATCGTACACACATGCTCCTAGAGGATTGAACTATTTTTATGAGAAGTTTGAGCCTTCTCAGATTTTTTTAAGATATAGACAATCTAGGCCAAAATCGGGAAAATTTAAAAAAAAACAAAAAAAAAAATTTTAGCTCAATTAAAAAAAAACTGGTAATTGGAGTTGGACCATATTTCTTACATAGATATGAGCTCCACATACATTGAAAAAATAGACTATACCCAAAATATTGAATGGCTTTGGAGTTTTAACCCCAAACAGTTTCAGCTTTCCAAGCCAATTACAAAAAGACGACATCACCAATCAATCTGGTTTTTAAAAGTTATAATTTTTTTGGCATGCTCTTTTAATTTTCGAAAAAAAATTTCAAACATCCATATTTAAATTTTTAAGTTTTTTCGTCAAAACGGATCATTTTTACATTTTTTGATTTGCATCTTTGTAAGTATGCTATAAAATTTTCAAATTGTAAAAAAACGAATAAAGTGAATGAAGATTTCGTAGCTACATGTATCATGGTAAATGCAGTTTTTTTTTCTGTCAATTATCGCGAATGTCAATTTTGATGGCTAATTACTTAAAAACCAATAAATATAATTTAATAATTTTTTCTGCACAGGCTACCTTAATATGTCTAAAATCATATTGAAATATAATTTTGTACAAATTTTGACTTTCATCTGGAGGACTTTTGGCCAAAATCTGGCCACGCGGGCCCATTGTGCATTGACCAGATATAAATTTATATTAAATTTATACGGCTTCTAAAAGTTATAATAAATCAAAATGTTTAGTTTCATGATATTATTATTATGAAATAATTTTATTTATAATACAATCTAAGAAAATAGGCAGATATCTGACAGTTGGGTTTTTTTTTTAAAGTTTTAAGTACTTTTATTTTTGGTATACATATTTGTGCAGGCAACTTACGGATAAATCAATCAAAATATTTTATCATTTATTTTTATACAAGTTATATTTACAAGGCTTAAACCGCAAAGATGACTTATTATATACCAAATCGCCAGCTTGCTACAATTTCGACAGCATAAATCGCTTTAAAGCCCTCAATTCTAAACGCCTTTTGCACAAAATTAACCAGTTGTTCAAATTTTCAAATCAGTTTTGTGCTTTGACTTTTTAACCCCTCACAGTGCCGGCTAATTGTATGCGTCATAATTCATAAGTCTCATTAGAGCGTCAAATGCTTTTCCAATCAACTGGCTTACTCTCGCGAGGCTGACATTGTAATTAAGTTCACGGAATTAAGAGGCTCAAGAGTGTGAAAGCTGGCAAAAAAAAAAGCTCTAAGCTCTAAGCTGTAAGCTTGGCGCGTGTTGGACCCAAGGATTTAGCAAGCGGCATCAACAGGCTGTTAGCACTCACTGTGCTCTACACTTTATTTATTTATGGCCAAAATTGCGAAATTAAAAATGTATGCCTACAGTTATGTATGCATAATTTTGGGAGTGAGTGTTTGTGTGCCTGTTAATTTTTGCGCGTGGATTTCCCAAACGGACAGATGCAAACAAATAAAAATTTAAAAGCATAATTGCTAGCTGCCGGCATAATAACAGCATTAACAAAAATCAGTAGCATTAAAAATAAATAACTTGAGCTGCTGTCAGTTTAAATAAAAAATAAATAAAGAAAAATTCATAAACTTGATTTTAATATTAATTTTACCTGCATTATGTCGTTATAAAATTGTGTGAATAATTGCACACTGACATAAAAAAAAGAAAAAGTTTAACAGTCGAGTCCGACAGTGGTATACACTGCCTCCAATTTCTCGCAAAAAAAAAAATACTATAAGTTTTAAATTTAGACAATCAAAATTGTTTTCTTTATTAGACTCACATAAATCTATATACAAAGGAAGTCAGAGGTGAACTAAGTATATCTTTTGAAGTTTTCATTTAAAACACATCTTGATTTATGTATTTTCCATGCCTATGTCTTCCGGCCATACGCAAATCTTTAAAACCCTAGACCCTTTGAGCTCTGGTTATAATAAAATATACAAACATTTTTTTTTTCACTTACCTATAATATTCAATTGAAACGCCATGGACATTTTGGGCTCCGTGTTCACCTGACACTCGTAGATGCCACTATCCTTTGCCAGCGGCGCCTTAACGTGCAACGTCCATTCACGCGAGTCCTTTGATTCCGTTACCTGTCGGTTTAAAATACGTGATATATATAATAAACTATATCAGGCTCAGGTATACAAGTGAGTGTAAGTGTGCAAAGATTTTTTTTTAATAATTTTCAACAATTTTTCGCGTCAAGCGAAATTTGCCTTGCAACAGTATTTCATGGAAATTAAGCAATTACGCAATTTACAATGTTTTTTTACACTTGTTTATTTTGCTGACAGCATCAGTGAGTCAAGGCACAGTGGGACAAGGAAGATTTTATTGAAGTGAAAATAGTGTCTGCAGCAGAAGTTTTTTTTTTGGTATAATTTTCGTTTGCCTATCTGGAGGGAGATATGGAGATGACAATGAAAAGTCGGAACAGAGAAAACTTTTTTGTAGAGCAGTTCATTGTGGGGAAGTTCGAAAGTATTTTTTTTATGCTGTTTCAAAAAAAAAATGGTTGGAATTAGGAATCAGGTATGATTAAAAATAATTTGTTATTCACATTTCAAACAAAAAGAAAAGTTTCACAGAGTCAGGTAGATAAAGATTTTTAACTTTCAATAAAATCCTTACACGCGGAACAAAGTTTTCGGATTCAGCGACTCCCAAATCCATATCCATAGCCCTGTTATTTGTAAAGTTTTTACCACATTTTTAATGGCTCTATGTTATACTACAAAAAATGTCAAATTAAAGATAATCGCTAAATCTTTTAAATCTTTTAATAAGCATAAGTAAGCATATTTATTCACCATATACCAAAAAATAAGAAAATTTCATATTTTTTTTAAAAAAATGTGTTGGTTAAAAATAAATAAAATATTTTTTTTTTTAAATAGCCCTATTGCCAACTTACATTAAAAAAAAGTTTAGCTTAAAAACTGAAATTTGGCATCATTAGTTTTAAAAAATCGCTTGGGGCAGTTTCTAGTACCTTATCCAGCTAGACCCTTTAAATTGTTTTGCTTTCTAATGCAATAAAGTTTTTAAGTTCAAGTAAATGGTTATGCAAAAATTTCGTTAATTTCCATTACAGTCCATTTTAAAAAATGAACCCAAACCCGATTAGTCTTGTATAGAAAATAGTAATAACAATAATAGTGTCTTTTTTTTGAAAGAAATCCGTTTCTAAGGCGAATTTTGCCTAAAGCATACCCTTTTTGCTTTTTAAATTAGTGTAAAGAACTTTTGTTTAATTTATATATGTATACACAACAAATATCCCTTATTTTTATGCCTGATCTAAAAAAATTAATATTACATTTTGGAAAAATTAAATCAATGCATATTGTTTATTACGCATCTGGCCAATCACCGGATCGAATGAAAATAAAATCGATTACTAAAACCGACACAAGAAAAAGAAGGCTCTTGTAGAGGCACTAAGCTCCCAAGAGGAGTAACAAAGGGGGCAAAAAAAATGTTTATCGGGCGTTATAAAAAAATTCTAAATTTTTATTAGACCCTAGCAGTTAAGGATTTCCCATTCTAAATTTTCATTTTCACTTAATTTGAAGAAGTGCTGCTTAGGTATAGTTTTAGTTCCCAAGATCAAGAAAATATTTTCTTTATTATGAACCATTTTAATAAACCATTATATAAAGCACAATACAACTAATTTTCATAGACATGGTACCACTGTGGCACTGGTTTGTTGGCGTATGTCACGGCAGGACAAGGTTGCACTTTTGACCGTGTAGCTCATGGCCAATTAATAAAATGAAACACGCACTATAACACACACACACACACACACACACACACACACACACACACGCACACACGCACATGCATACTTGGTCACTCAGACACGTACACAGAGAGGAGATATGTGAAGTGTGGACATACCTGGAAACGTTTATCCGACGTGTAGGTGGCGGTGCCGACGGTCAGTATATGCAGATCACGTTTTCGTATCCAAGATACCTGTTGGAAGACACGCACATTAACATAGGTTACTTGTACATATATGAGTATATATGTATATAAAGCATATAGAGACAAAATTGATTAACGAGTTCGCATCAGTATGATACACTTGACACACACACACACACACACACAGCCGGAAAAAGAGCAGCTGTCAGTCAACTTGAGTTTTATGCCTTTCTTTTTCAATTTTTTTTTGTTCTTTGACTATCCTTGCTGTATGCTTTGCCAACTCTCTCTTTTTTAATGCCTCTTACTCTTGCCCCGTTCGACTCACCGATTTATCATGCAGACTATCCACACGGCATTTAATTATGGCTTCTGTGTGCCCAGTGCGTCCTGTTATATTGCGCGGCATGCCAAAGTCAAAAATTGGCAAGGACTGCGCCAGTTCCGTTTCCGTTGCCTGCGGCGCCACCGCAAAACCATCGTCAGTGGCCAGGAAGGCTAAACTCTTGAAAGTGTGATTCGTGGTTTCCGTTTGCGGCTGCCAGCCTGATGCGGGCGATGATGATGGCACGTCAACGGAGTTCAAGTTTTCCGGCCAACCACTTGAATCACTCACATTTTTGTTATTATTGTTGTAGTGGTAGTTGTTGTTGTTGTTGTTGTTGTTGTTGTAGTGCTGCGCTGCCGTCGTTGTGGCTGCTGCCGCTGCACTTACTCCAAATCCTGTAAAGGGGAAAAAGATGTAGAATGAGGAATGAGTTATTTGACTTCATTTGAATTTTCTTATATTATCTTAAGCTCTTATTTTCATATATACTAGATATGAGGCATATGCACTATCTGAGTGCTTATATAATTTAGAATTAAGTGTATTAGATAATAATATGCCGTGGTTCTACAAAAGAAGGGCAGCCTTGAGCCCAGACTGCTGAATAAATTCTAATTCTTAGATAATCATCAAAACAATTTTTTCCAAAAATAACTACAAAAAAATGTTTCCGATTGTAATGTACAACAATGAACGAAAACCAAAATTCCACGAAAAATTTTATTAAAAAAGACTGATGTTTTTTGCAAATTAGTGAATTTATGAAGTAGACTTTATGCCATATAAATTGGTTATTCTCTTTCTAACGATGTCTTTTAAATAAGTGTATCCTAGGATATAGATAAGAATATTGGGCAACCTTGTTTAAAATGACTTATAAAAAAAGTTTGGCCTGAGTAACCTTTTAAAGAGCCCCGAACATTTTTATGCACAATCAAGTCACAAGATTCACTCACTACCTGTTCTTAATTGATAATTAAAATTAAAACTTATTTATAATGTGAAATAAATTATTTAAATATCCAGACCTAGCCTAGTTGATTTGGATTGAACGTTTTTGTATAATATTTTCAATAAAGAAGAAGGATAATAAAAAGCGACCCGCAATTCTTAATTGATAATTAAAATTAATTTATTGAAAAATTTTCAGACCTTGCCTTGTTGATTTGCAATGAACTTTTTTTTTTTTAATATTTTCCAAAGGCCTAGTTTTTCTGCGACATTCTCAGGAACGGAGTTCCTACCGCTTATTCTTTAGAAAAATAATGTAACTTTCATTTAATACTTAAGGAGAAGAGTTTAATTATTAAAAATTAAACACAAAACATAAATTTAAAATTGTATATAAAATACTAAAAGGCATATTTAAACTGCAGTGGGGAAAATATTAATAATAATAATGAAAAGTTTTAATTAATACTTCCTAAAAATTATTATTATTTTTTTTTTTTAAATATAAAATAAAAATTTTTTATTTGGAAAAAAAATTTTTTGGTTTAAAAATTTGTGGCTTTAAGAAAAAAAACTTTTTCGCATTTTTTAACCATTTTTTTTTAAATTTTAAAATTCAAAAGTGATTACTCAATTTCTAAAAAAAAGGAGTTTATGCCATTTTATGCGCGCAAATTCACTGCGAAAAACAAGAAAACAAAAAGTTTGTAATTGGCTTACAAATTTAAGGGTCACCGAGTGAGCCTTCGTAAAAAAGTGTTTTTTAGGGTCATTTTGGGTCGAGAAACACGAAAATTACCTTTTTTTTTTTCTTAAGCACCGTTTTCGAGATTTTTTTCAAAAAATATGTTTTTGGGCACTTTTTTCAGTTATTCGTCAATACCTTCGATATTTCACGTGTTTTACAATAAAATGTAATTCTCACTATTTTTTCAAAAGTTGTACTTTGACAATTGTTTTTTGTACAATTTGAAAATTGTATAGCAGCATACTTACAAAGACGCAAATAAAAAAAATGTAATAATTATCATTTTTTTAATTTTTAATTTTAATTTATTCCATGGCATTAAGTTTTAACAAATAAAAATAAATATATACAGAGTTCAGCTGACTTAGCTTTTCAACTGAATGGTTAATCTTTAAATTATTATATTAAGTTTACAATGACAATATTAATTTGTTAGGAAAATTGGAAAAAACCTAAAGCTGATAATTTTCTTAAACTACTTCTTAAAACTAAAACTCTAACTATAGATTGATACATAAGAGTACTAACTTTAGGTTAGCTAATAATTATCAATTTTAACGAAAAAACGTAGAAATTTAAATATGGATTTTTTAAAATTTTTTTTCGGAAATTAAAAGAGCATGCCAAAAAAATTATAGCTTTTAAAAACTAGATTGATTGGTGGTGTCGTCTTTTTGTAATTGGCTTGGAAAGCTGAAACTGTTCGGGGCTATTACTCCAAAACCATTCAATATTTTGGGTATAGGCTATTTTTTTTAATGTATGTGGAGCTTATAACTACCTCTACGTGAAATATGGTCCAATTCCAATTATAAGTTTTTTTTTTTAATTAATTTAAACATTTATTTTTTTTTTTTTTTTTTAAATTTTTCCAATTTTGGTCTAGATTATCTATATCTTAAAAAAATCTGAGGAGGCTCAAACTTTTCACAAAAATAGTTTAATCCTTTAGGAACACGTGTGCAAAATTTCAGCACTATAAAAAAATTATTATGGAAATGACAGAGTTTTGGCCAAAATATGAAAATCTGGGCGCACAGTGCGATATACAAACATTAATTACAAAAAAACCATACACAAAACTGTTAAATATATTTTATATAATATAAAAAAATTTTTTCCAATAGGAGAATTAAAAAAAAATTATCTCCGCTGAGCATCGAACCCGAACTCTACCAATTTAGCTACCCTTACCAACAATTGTTTATACTCTACCTGATAGTCTAATGCATACAAGCACAGCATACCTCATTTCGTTACGTGACGATTTTTTATCATTTCTACTTTAAATAACTTTTACCTAAAAAGATTTCTCAGGGTAGTAGCTCTGAAAGTTTGCCACAAATCTGTCTATGTCGACTTAAAGCTATTTATGTCAAATGTTTATTACACAAAATAAATCTCATAATTCTAATTTATCATTAGACTAGGTAATGATCCAGACATTCTTAAGATCTTGTGTTTTTGCCTACTTTAAAGAAATGGATCTTATTTGAAATCATGTTCATTATTATCAACCCTTATTATTATTATCAATTCTTACTAAATCCTAAAATCTATAGCTGAACTAGATCTTTTAACGAAATAAAATGTTTTAAGCCCGGCCCCAAGATTCTGCAAAGAGTTAATCCACACAAAAAAGGCATGTGATCCTAGAGTATAAAGGGGAGTTGACTCCCCCAACTAAATGTGGCTTTTGAATTTATTCCTTCTCTTCTGGTTTTTGGAGTATTTTTCTTTAGTTAATGAATTTCCAAGTGTATGTTGGCGTAGTCCTCTTTAGAGGCTTCATGCATATCTCATTTGCCTTTTGATTTTTGCTTTACACGCAAACTGCGCATAAAATTTATGACCATCTAAATGAAGAACTTGCTGCCGCAGGCAATCAACTTGCTGCCCATAAGTTTTAAGACGTCCCTCCTCAACAGAGCTACATCCTAAATTAGCACTCCACAAAAAGAAAAAAAAAAATAAAGAGAAAAACCACTCCAAGTCATAAATTTATGATGTAAACTTGGAAATAAATTTTACTTTCGCTCTTTTATGTAGGTTTTTTTTTTTTTTTTTTTGTGTTTATTGTGGCACGTTAATTTGCTGCCACAAAATTCAATTGAACTGGCGCTTACTTTAATTACAATTTATGCGGTTGAGAGCAGCTGCAGCTGTTGCTGCAACCTAAGCCAGGGCTGCAAGCGAGCTTTGAACTGGTTCTTTGCGAATATACGAACGAACATTCACTGCTAGTCTGTTTTTTTTTTTTATTACAACTTTACATAGAGATTATAGCTAACTTGTCACTGGCTCAAAAAAAATTTCTGAAAAATGGCTGCCAACAAATATGGCGTGATTTGAAGCTTTTCCGCTTATTGTGAGGTCTTTGTTTAATTAATGTTTTCCAAAAACTCTTAAAAAAGCACCCTTTACCCACCTTACTCTCTCACTGCTCTCCAACAGTTTTTGGAACTTCAGCCCATTCACTGCATTAGTTCGAATCCGCACAAAAAATATCTCTAGCTTGCAGCCCTGCTTTAAACAAACATTTTTCCAATTTTCATGCATTTGCATTTACAGTGTGGCAAAACTGCTGCGCATTTGTTTTATTTTCTGATGCAATTTGCATTTATGAACATGGTGACTAACATATGCAAAAATATTTTGCATATCAATTTAATGCCATGCTGTCAAAATGAAGGAAAAACAAAACAGAAATATATATACATATATAGAGGCTGTGAAATAAAAAAATCAAAAGAAGAGCAAAATGTGCAAGTGAGAAATGAAAATTGAAAATTGCAAGCAGAGCGCACAGCAGGCGCAGTGTTTAATACAAAAACGAGCGAGCATCAAATTCAATTTTAAAATAATAAAAAAGAGCGTGACAAAAAAAATAAAAAGTAAAACCAAAATGGAGGCATATAAAAAGCAGCAAAAAATAAACGCCCTGCTAAAGTAAACTGAAAAAAAAAAAAAATGTCAAATGCGGCACGAAAAAATAAAATCAAAAGCGACGACAACAACAACAACTACAGCAACGGCAGCGAGACAAAGCGCAAATATAACGCATACGCCATGTACAACACAGCGTAGAAACAAAGCAACATTGTATACAATATACAAATATTTGCAAATATGGCAAAATTACTTTTCAAATTCAAATCAACACAAAGGCAGCCAAGCACTGCTCAGCTGCCCCCTCTGTGCCACATTGCTCCTACACTTAATGCCCCGCTTTGTCTCACTTTATTTTTATTGAAAGTCACAAACAAACTTTGCGCTTCATTTGCCTCCTCCACAAGACCACAAAAGTACGGACGACCTACTTATTGGCGCTTTCTAGGGGTCTAGGGCGCGGATACGGCACTGCATGAGGTCATGAAAAATGGTTTTATTTGTCGTATAAAGCGCAAAACAGCTGTAAAATAGAGTAGCAAATTTGTATTTTATAGTATTCTTGTTTGTTGGTTTATTTTTGCACATTCTTTTTAGCTTTGAAGCAAAAGCAAATTAAAAGCTATGTCGTACAACATTGCGTATGAGTGATTTGCCCAACCAAATGAGTTCTCTCGTGCATATGTCTATCGGCTAGACCTCATATGATTGCGGCCTGTCTGTGGCTTACATTATTTTGACATTTTTTATTTGGCCAAGATTTGGTATATACCCAAAAGACTTTTTAAAACCATTTTGGCAACTTTGCTTTAAGCGCAAATAGCTGACATTTATGCAAAATTTGCATTTATCGAAGCTTAAATACCCTTTTTTGGAAAGCACAACAGTACTATTATTTTATGATTGTATCATATGGTATCATGGATTTAGATAGAGTTGAAAACTAATTCTGCTCCCAACGTGCTATCTTAACCGATTTTGTAGAGAACTTTAGGCTATTTTATATAGGGTAAAGGCTTGTAAGTTGGGACGGCTTGTAAGTTGGGACGGCTTGTAAGTTGGCACACCTGGTCGATTTTGATGTTCCAGCAATGAAAATACCAAAATTTCACCTGCCGTAAACAATTTTAATGTGTTTTTGATGCGAACAGACTCAAACAAAAGACTGTGTAACAAAATATAAAAATTGTTTTTCAAGAAATCGGAAAATAAAAAAAATTATTTTTGACTGCGTTCAAAAAGTGATTAAATCAAAATAAAAAATCAAGGAAAATATATGTGCTGGAACTGAAATTCAATGGACTTTCATAATCTAAAAAGGTTTTCGGACATACAGTGCATAGACAAATTTTTTCAATGCATTCCAAAATGGCTTCAAAAATGTAGGTTTTTGGCTTGTAAGTTGCCACCCATTAGTCATTATTTATATGACTTTTTTATTGTGTGAAATTGTCATTGAAACTAATTTGAATTGTTTTTAGTGCATTTTTCTGCCATTTTCGGATATATTTTTTCAATATTTTCCATAATGACTCATTTTTAATATGTCGACCAAGAAAAACCGATCACAAAAAACCACAATTTTGACTTCTCTGGAAAGTTAAATTTTTCTTATTTTTTTAAATACAATTTAATGCTCAGTTAAATTTAAAATCAGTAAATTTTCAGAAATTTTAGCAATCATGCGTTTTTATTTCAGTTTTCTCAAATTTTCAGCGATTTTTGCAAGTGTGCCAACTTACAAGCCTTTTTTTTTGGTGATCGTTTTCAAGCTCTTTTGAAAATTGTCTGTAAAATGCTTAATTTTATAAATTTCAAATGATTTGCTTATTGTGGATTATAGCTCTTTCATTTCTCTTTCCAACGCTATATTCACATTGATGCCTATGTGTATTCAATATCGAGATATAGCTAAAAAAGCTATGGTGTGTCAACTTACAAGCCTTTCCCTTAAACATATATTGTTTTACTTAATCCACAAAAGTGTTTGTTTTTTTAAATTTATTCATAAAAAATGTTGTCAAAAATTAGAAGTAGTTCTGTACACGAAAAGATTTAAAAAAAATTATAATCTCAATAGAATAGAGACCAGCAAATTTATAAAAAAATTTTTTTAAATAGTCTTCACATAAAAAGAAAATAGGAAAAAAAAGACTGAAAAGTTTAACAACTTGCTGAAAAAGAAAATTCCAGGACGCAATATATCGCGACTATTTTGTGAATTTACGTAGGAATCGGGCAAGCAAGGATAATTTAAACTCTCGCGCAACCCAACAGGGACAAAATTAAAATACAAATATGCCCAAAGTGGCATTGAAAGTAACTTTGAAAGGTTCTTTGCAGAAATAAAATAATAATGCTAAAGAAATCTAAGCTATTTGTTATATTTCTCTTAATTTACCCATTTTAATACATAATGAATAGCGATAACAAACTGCTAGTCAAATTCACAATACCCTGCACTTTAGATAGTGCATAATAAAGTTTATTGTGAGTAAAACTTGCAAAACTTGCTAACAAAAATTTAAATATGAGCAAATAAAATGAGAAAAGTTGTTTTTTGCTCGTTGCCTGTTTCCGCTTGTCACAGCTAAAAAACAAAGGAAAGCAACTTAAAACAAAAAAGAAAAATTAAAAAACTAAAAAATGTCCAGCCAACATTTACTAGACTTTGTTTTTCAGTTTTCCCGGCTAGGTTAAGCCGCATTAAACTGATTTTCGCAGTGCAGGCAACTTGTACTGCGCCTTTTAGGTATGCTACACTTTTTTTTTTTTGCTTTTCTGCTGTACAAGTTTGTGTGTAAGTTTGCTTTTTGGTTGTGTTTTTGTTTTTGACTTTGTTTTTGTTTTTATTCTTTTTTTTTTGGGTATATGTGCGCTGTATGTTTTTGTGCGAGGCGGCACTGCCGCCATTTCACGCGCTTAACAGCTTCCGGCAGCGAACATGCACAGCAGGCTGACTATGTAGCATGTTTGTGTGTGTTAGTGTGTGTAGCTTCGTGTGTGCGTGTGTGTGTTTGTATCTGTGTGTCTGTGCAGTGACTTGTTCGTGTCTGGCCTGCAGCAGTTCAGCGAGCGTTCAGTGTGCATTTGGCAAAGCACTTAAAATGACAAAAATAACAACAAAATAGACAGGGGCCAAAGCAGCAGCAGCTAAAAAAGTAACACACACACACACTGGGATGTACAATGGTCGGCAAAAGTATTTTGACAAAAATTAAAAATACTTAGTTTTTATGTTTTCTTTTAAGTGCGTGTGTTTAAAGTTCACAAATTTGCGGCAAGTACGGCAAAGCCTCAAAGACAAAATTGGCTGACTGACTGAAAATATGGCCAGACTTTTGAACTGACAGCAGACTATTATATAGATCATCTATATGTGCCAAACATTGTTAAACGCAACTTGTTGCTGAAAATATTTAAAAAAAAAATTTATATTTTAAGGCATCTTTAATATTGATGGTTTAAGAACATATTAGTCATCGATGGAATGGTATGGAAGTGTAGACCATATAAACGCGCCAACCATTCATTGTTTCAAAAGATATTTCAATTTAAAATGAAAAATAAAATAAATAATATCCCATCTCTCAACAAAGAATAAACTCCTTCTCGTTAAATTTTTTTATATGGCTGTGAAATTTGACGGCACAAGTCACCAGGCCCAGCTGCAAACAGCACAAAACAAACTGCTTAAAATGATGCTCAACCTTCCATTCTACTACTCGACCTCTCGTCTTCATGATAGGGCAAAAGTCAGCCTCATTAATCAATTCGTTTATTTAAGAAAACATAATTTTATGTTACGCAACAATTAGAGAATCTCGCGAATCTGACAGGATTGGTACTTTTGAGGCTAACCTAAAGTTCTTAATTATCAATCTATAGTTAGAATTTTAGTTTCAAGAAGTAGTTTAAGAAATTTATCAGCTTTAGGTTTTTTCCAATTTTCCTACCCAATTAATATTGTTATTGTAAACTTAATTTAATATTTTTAAAGACTAAACATTCAGTTGAAAAGCTAAGTCAGCTGAACTCTGTATATATTTCTTTTTTTATCTGTTAAAACTAAATATTAATGCCATGGAATAAAATTAAATTAAAAAAATTAATTTAAAAAAAAAACTTATTTTTCATTTATAAAATAAAAATTTACAAACATTTTTGAAATTTAACGATTAAATTGTAATGCCTAATTAAAAACTAATACTTTACTATTATTTCATAATTTTTATTTTTGTGCGAAACACTAAGAGTTATGCAATTTTAATGAAAAAAAAATCAAAAAATAATAATTATTTGATGGTTTTTATTCTAAAAGAGTTGCGATCCCAGGGAGTGGGGGCGGGGGTCTGGCAAAGCGTCACGATCATACGGAAAATCTTCAAAAATAATTCGTCACCGTGTCACAAGGGGCCCCTCTATTTTGACGAAAATCAGCGTCACGTAGTTTATGGATGATCCCTTACTTTAAGTTTGTAAATTTATAAGACTAATATGAAATCCATAAAAATACATAAACACAGTTAAAGAATTTTTTTATTTTTAAATATCGCTGCGAAATCTAAATATTTGTGAGAAATTTGAGCAAATTTGATCCACTACTTCATACACCTGCCATACAAAATTGAACCACTTTGTTTCGGCACCTTGTAAAATTTTTTGCATTATGAACTCTACAGTTCCTCTATAGTGTTGTATTGGTCATCAAGGCATTTCAAGAACATTTTAACATACTTTCAAATATTTCAATTCATTTTACAACAATGTAGCAATCATATTCCCACAATTGCAATTTGACATTGTTAATACCAAAAAAAAATTAGTTCACAAAAATGTAGTTAAGATAATAATGCTTATATGTATATTTTGTCTATCCCTGGTAATGTTAAAAATAAATTTGCGCTCGTATTTGTTCAGAAGGATTATTGCATAAAGTTTTGCCAAAATATTTTTTTCATCCCATTGTACTACATGTTACTTATAGACAGACACTCGTACACATATGCCTCGTGCATATTGTCAACAACGTGTTCTATTTAAAGCCAGCATAAAGCCAAAAAAAAAAAATAAATATGGTATATAATATCATTGGGATATAAAAAAGTTGCAGCCTAATCTCATGTATGAGCATAAAAAAATAAAAACATATAACATGAAGATAAATTGAAATAGCAGGCAATTGAAAACTATGAGATATCCCGGGATTTAAGTGGGATTTTCTTTCTTTTACTCGGTTGTTTTTTTTTTTTTGGTATTTTATTTTGCAATTGCAAATGGTTTGACAGTCAAAATGAAAATATTTTTTAAGTGAAATATGGCCAAGGCAAATGTGGTATAATACACAAAGGTTAAGCATTTTATTTCATTTATGTGCGAGTGTGTGTGTTTGTTTGCATGTGTGTGCGTGTTGATTTTTTCTATGCGGTTGTCGGAAAAATTGATTTTAACATTCGCAACACGTTTCGGGCAATGTTTGCACTTGTATTGACATTGTCCGTGAGAGAAAAAAAATATAATAACAACAACAAGCAGGAAAATAGCGTCAAGTTCAACAATAAAAATGTAAGTTGTACTATGAGCAAATTGTTATTAAATTTTTACGAGTTTTTGCAGAACTTAAAAAAAAAAAATATTACCATTGCATACCCAACAGGCGCAACAGTTTATATTTTGTATATAGTGGTGTTTATACTAGAGGTCTGCATGGCTACATTCACTTCTATTCACATAGTACTATATAGTACTATGTGGTACTCACAAATGCCGTACTCAAAAATTTACAGTACCCCATTTTTGCAGTACCCACAGAAAAAATGTATACTACTATAGAATACATGCCAACAGTGAATATTTATGTATGCTGTCTTTTTAGCATAAGCATAGGCAAAGTGTTATGAATACACTGAGTATAGTAGTGTACAAAACGAGCATACATGCATGTACGTGAGTAGCTGTTGCGGCAAAAAAATGGAAAGCAAAAAAAACAAAGCCGGCGCAATGAACATTTTGGAAACTGTGTGTATTTGTTGTAGTAAATTGGCTTAGACAGTTAAATTGACATTAATTTGATCTGTTTTAGAGCTAAAAAATTAGGTGTTGGTTTATTTGTTTGCGTTTATATACTTTTATTTTTTTTTTTTTCTAATTATATGACTTTTTTTCTTTAAAACATATTGCAAATCAATAAAGCAAATAATAGTGTGTAACCATCATTTTTTTTTTAAATAAATCTATTACTTTAATTGAAGCAAAAAATTTGTTAAATAATATTTATTCAAATATTAAAAAATTATGTGTTAAACCAAAGAACACACAACATAAAACGCATTTCTGTTTTTTTTTTGCACGCTGTAAGAATCGTTGAACAGATTGAAAGCCGATACAAATGTACCCTTTTTCGCATTTTATACATACAATTCTTAGCGTGAATGTAAACACGACTAACAAGTGTCATAGCAGTTACCTTACTTCGAAAGGGTATACATTTTCCCGTTTACACTGCTCAAGCACGCAAGCCACCCCAATTTGACAAAGAAAATATTTATGCTTTCTCGCTCATGCCTGCTGCATTTACTATGTCATTTATTTAATTTTATCTCTTTCATTACGCTCACGATCGCTGCTCTGTCGCTCTCTGCTCTCTGCTCTTTTTCATTTTTTCAAACGTATTTTACTAGAGTATAGTAGAGTACACTACTGTAGTACACCATAAAAGTACTCTACTCACAATTTTGGAACCCATGTTTGTGTGAGTACACCATTCACTTATATTCATTCAAATGGGTACCAAAAAATATGCATATGTTTTAAGGCTGAGCTATTCATTCGCCGTTTTGAATGCATTCATGCAGACCTCTAGTTTATACCATGAAAACATGGGAATTTTCGAATTTTTCTTTGCATAAAAACTTGCAGTAGGTGTGCCACACGGTGTGACTCTTGGGCAAAAATTAGTTAGCCCACACCTTGGAGCAAAAAACTCTGATCTGTACCTGCATAAGCCAGGATTACAATGACATCATGAATTGAAGATTCCAGTGGTGTGTAATTTATGAAACCAGTTGTGTTCCTAACAAGGCACTATCTATTAATTGACTCCAGTAAAATATTAAGCTATCTCTGGTAAGCGGTGGCAAAAAAAAAGTTAAATTCAAGTATTAGTCAAGCCTTATTTTTTTTTTTAAAAAAAAACATCATCAAAATTGAGGAAAAGCTTAATAACTATTACGGGGACTTTGCTGCATCAATTTTAATAGTTCAGAAGTGGTTTACTGAGTTCTGTTTTGGCTGCACCACCATACCCTCCAAATCTGGCCCCTAAATAAAGGGTCATCAATCTTGATGTTTTTTTTTCGATAAGATTTTTTTGATAAACCACGCGTGAGTACTGTCAAGTTGCCATGTGATTTTTATTCAGTTTTCATTGCCATTTCATCATGGTAAAACTTACAACTGAACAACGTTTACAAATCGTACAATTATATTACGAAAATTCGCGTTCTGTTAAGAATGTTTTTCGCGCGCTTTGGCCATTTTATGGTCACCATAGTCGACCTGCTGAGGCCACTATTCGCAATACTATCAACAAATTTGAGACCCAATATTCATTATTGGATGACACTCGACCGAATAGACCTCGTCCAGCGCGTAGTTTATGGGTCGGTGGAATCATCGGTCCATATTTCTTCAAAAATTAAGCTGGTCAGACCGTAACCGTCAATGGCGACCATGATAACGAATTATTTGGTACCTGAAATTGAAGCCCGAGATCTCGACGACATCTGGTTTCAACAAGACGTGAAACAATGGACATATTAAGGAACCAATTCGGTGAAAAATTAATTTCACACTCCGGACCGGTGAATTGGCCACCAAAATCGTTTGATATCACATCGTTAGACTTTTTCCTTTGGGGCTGAAACCTAAAGTGTTTGTGGATAATCCAGCTACGGTTGAAGCATTAGAGGTCAAAATTACGAGTATGCTCGATCGCGTCATCGAAAATTGGAACCTCCGCTTGGACGAGATACGGCGCAGTTGCGGCCAACATTTGAAAGTGAATGGCAAGAAGGGTTCTTTCAATTGATAATAAAGATTTTCCGGTTCATTTGAAATTTTTCTGTTTTTTTTTATTTAAAAAAAAATCCCTCAAGATTGATGACCCTTATAAAGAACTTTTTCTTGTGAATGCCTTGAAGAAACCTATTATCTGTCAATAATTAATTAAAATATCAAACAGAGATCAATCCATACTATGCTGGCTGTCTGGCTGATTATATTCTTGGATATGAGAAATCCCTATAACTTTTATAAAGAATATCCGATCTACTTTATTTTGTGGACTAGTATCGTATCTGCATTTTTTGGGGCTCTATATACTAAACTAAACTCCTATATCTACCAAATCAATGAAATTACAACTTTTATACCTTCTTAATCTACGCTTAAGCAATGCAATAGTAGTCACAAGCAAGGTAGTAGTCAACTACTCCCGAAGTGGCAAACAAAATTAATGGGTATATTCATAGGTACATATAATGTGAATACGCATACTAATAATAATCAAATGTAAAGAAATTTATAGTAAAGAGTTGTTAAGAGACCCCTTGTTTTCCCTTGGGACCAAGTACAGCCAGCACACTTGCCATACACTTAAGCTTATAAGCATAGCTGCCTAATTTTAAGAGCATATTGAAACGACATTTTTCGTTTATATTATAATAATTATTTGACATATTTTGTGTGTCCTTATTTCAGCACAAACCTAATCCAAGTTCTTTAACAAAATTGTTTGTCATATGCTGAGTTACAACTTCTGTTTATTGTTCCAGCACAAGTTCAATGTTCTTTTAATGCTTTGGTGCTGCCAAGACATCTGCATGTTACTGGTTGTATTTATTATGCAAACCATCAATGCTTACGTCTGGAAATCTTTGGTACTACGAACTATCATCAGCTTTCATAATGCGCAGCACAATCTGTAACATGAGTCTATAAAAATAGAAAACACCAGACGAATTATAATGAGCAAAATCCTTATACAATGGGAGACTCTCTTTACTCTCTCTATCTCTCTCTCTCGACCTATGAATGTGCGCTGACATTACTCGTAACTAAAACCCAATGTGCTCGTAACTTGTCTGTCTGCAACTCGGCAACATCATCATCAATGTTTTTTTTTTTTTTGTAACCACAGGCGTAGTCAGGAGGTTGTGGATGGGGCTTGGGATACCCACGATATATGTGAGCTTTTTTTTTAACAATGTACAGCATAATCTACCTATGAAAGACTTTAGTGATTATGCTGAGTATGTAATAGAGAAGCAAAATTTGAAGCTATCGTCACCAAGGCAAGTTTCAAAATTATATAATAATAAATAATGAAAATATATGGAAATAAATAATGGACGGGAGTTAAAATATTTCTCTTCCGGGATCAGCAAATTAAAAAAATTATTGAGGATCTATGCTACATCTTTTTCTATGCCCTAGCGAAACTTTTTCACCCACTCTTCCTTGATATTTGGAATCAAGAAGCTGTACCCAATGACTGGCTACTGGGTACCCTTATCGTCATCCCGAAGAAAGTTGATTTGTCTTTATGCAGTAATTATAGAGGCATGACACTTTTACCAATTATATCAAAAATCTTTACACTAATTTTGCTGAACAGAATCCAACCGTTACTCGATAAGAAAAAGTCAAGCCGAATTTGGACCCAACCAAATGTTATAGCCAGAAGAATTCTACCGGAAATGCAACATCGAACCAATGGCAAACTTTATAAAAAGACGCAAATGGTGTTGGATTAGCCATACGCTTCGTAAGGATCCCAACGAAATATGTCGTCAAGCACTAGATTGGAATACACAAGGTAGACGAAAAAGGGGACGTCCAAAAACGTCATGGAGACGAACGCTCGTGCCTAGACTTGTACATCAGGGAAACCGTGAAACGAATTAAAAGTAATCGCAAACAACCGTATGAGATGGAAATGCGTCACTGATGCCCTATGCTCCTCAAGGAGCTAGAGGAACTAACATGCTACATAAAAGACCTTTAATTTAATATCTTGGATTATGGGAAATTTCAGAATTTTTTGTCATCCTGCTATATTAAGTTGAGCTTCCCTATCACGAATTCTTCAACAATGAATTTTTTCATGTTTACACTACAAATATTACAAACACTCTTACAACGAATTTTTGCCTATTACGAATTTTTTTCGGGTAAACTTCTCTTACCCATGATCTCCGCTCAACAAATTTCTGTATAACGAATTTTCGTTATATATATAATACCAATATTCTGGAGAGTTGTGAAGACAAAAAGTTTTGATAATTAAATTTAAAAAAAAAAAATATATAAAATTAGGGGGTTTCGCCTCCTGTTTGCTTTGCTCGAGACACCCACCCTTCGATTATATCGTCTGGGTCGACATTTTGAATTTTCACTCTACGTGCATACAAACCTAATTTCAGTTGTTGTTTCTATATTTTTACTCCCGCCTTAGTTTTTCCACTTTTTTTTTTTTATTGAAAAACTTAAAAGTTCGTATATTTTTATATATAGCATATGATATAAATGTTATTGTCGTCACTCCAGGTTGCAGCTGGAGTCATCATGGGGCATGAACTGCCATAAGGTTGTTCCACTGCTTTAAAATTTATGTTCGGGAGCTGAATTTTCTATACATTCCTGTCATTTCCGAAGTAATCGGAGAGTCGAGGGATATTCTCTGTAACTTTGAATAGCCAGAACTTTACGAAAAAAAATCGTAAATAATCGCTTGAACTTTTAAATTAAAGGGTAAGAGTCGTACTAAATAATGTAACTGGAGTGACCGACCACAAAAATTGTTTCCAGCCTGTACATAACCTCAAAAGTAGGAAAAACCCCGTCTTACGGGTACATAACCTCAAATATCTCAAAATCCTGACGTGATGGGCCAATGCTGGCCCCGGATTCGGATTCTACGCAGCAAATTACTTCGGTAAGGACCCTTAGCTTTCCAACAACTGACTTGACCCCGGTATTTATAGGCCTGTGTTATCGGTGAGAACACTGCAAGTTTAAAATTGGTCTGAAAGGAAAATTACAAGTTACAAAAAATAGCAAAAGAGCCAAGTTTGAAGATTTTCCACGAGATGGAGAGAAAAATAATGAACTGAGGAAAACATTTTTATGGGGTAACTATGTTTGAAAATTATTCAAGAATTTCGGAGATCAAAAATAATTTTAAGATCCATGGGAATTTGGAGATAATGCAAAAAAATCAACAATAAATGGCACATATTTACAGCAGATATCCTAACCTCCATCTCTCTTTTAGACTGCCATTCGATGAATTTGTATCCCTCTTCATTTGTTCTAAGCTCCGCTTCTGTTTGTTACTGTTCATTGTGCTCAATTTTGTTAGACTGCCATTCGATGAATTTGTAACCCCCCTTCATTTTTTCTAAACTCCGCTCCTGTTCGGTACGGTGTATTGTGCTCAATGTTGTGGCTGTGTTCATTGTTATCGTTGTTATCGTTAACACTTGGCAATGTCTGTCATAAAGTTCTCCCAAAACACTTAATCGTACACAATTAAATGCGTCAGAGTCAGACAGGACGCGGCAGCGGCAGCGGCGGTTTCTTATATTTACATAATAACGCCTACGACTACGTAACAGCCGATCAACTATTTTTTTTTGTACATTTTATTGACAGCAAGAACAACAAAAACAACAAGTTAAAGTAAGTACTTTGATTGCTTTAAGATTCAAGCACATATTTTTCCAAGTGTTTCCAGGAAAAACTTAACTGTGCTCCTTTGTCATAGTCATATATCACAAGGAAATGTGACTTGTAGATTTATATATAAATAATGCGCAACGATTCATGTCACACGTGCGAAGATTTGTTTTTTTTTTTTTTTGTTTTTGCTCTTTGATTTGTTTGAGTTTTTCTTGTTTTTCTTGGTTTTCATTTTTTTCAAATGATTTGTTGTTTTTTTGCAGTATTGTGAAATGGAGCGTAAAGGACACACAAAAAGCAGACATAAATAAAATTCAATTTGACATTTCTTTTAACTCAATTTGTGTATCAAGTGAAAGTGAATTTGGCCTCATGTCCGTTGCATTTTATTGAAAGTTATAAATGAATTTATGTTTTGCATGCTTGTGTGAGTGTGTGTGTGTGTGTGTGTCTATATAAGCTATATACATACATATATAGGTAAGCATTTATATGTGAGTTAACTATTTTTTTCTCAGAATGTTAATCGCATTTGTGACATATAGTTGCACTTTAAGCTAATTTATTTAATTAACGACAAAAAGCGTGATGTATAAATATTTCACTGTTTGACTAAAATGTAAACAAAGGGTTAAAAAAATATGGCGAGTATTATAGTCGGAAACGGCTGAGTTTGAGATACACATCAAACGCAGCCAAAACCTGGGTATGCCATTTTATTGAAGAAATAAATATCCGGTCTCGAAAATTTGCCATTACGAAATATGGATTTTTGGAGCTATTCGCATTACCCAAAGAGAAATTCTGTAACTGAATTTATTTGGAAAATAAAATGCGCTGATGCCAGCTTGACACTAGAAGGCAATCTTAATCTGGATTCCAAAATCTGTAATTCGTTTTAAATTATAATGGGTCATCAATCTTGAGGTTTTTTTTCAATAAGGTTTTTTTGATAAACTACGCGTGAGTACTGTCAAGTTGCCATGTGTTTTTTCCTCAGTTTTCATTGCCATTTCATCATGGAAAAACTTACACCCTAACAACGTTTACAAATCGTAAAATTATATAACGAAAATTCGCCTTCTGTAAAGAATGTTTTTCGCACGCTGAGGCCATTTTATGGTCGCCATAATCGACCTACTGAGACCACTATTCGCCATAAGATCAACAAATTTGAGACCCAATATTCATTATTGGATGACACTCCACGGAATAGACCTCGTCCAGCGCGTAGTTTATGGGCCGGGGTGAAATTACGCTGGTCACCATGATAACGAATTATTTGCTACCTGAAATTGAAGCCCGAGATCTCGACGACATTTGGTTTCAACAAGACGGCGCTACTTACCACACAGCCCTTGAAACAATGGACATATTGAGGAACCGATTCGGTGAACAATTTATTTCACGCTCCGGTTGCGGCCAACATTTGAAAGGGATTTTTTTTAAAAAGTGAATGGCAAGAACGGTTCTTTCAATTGATAATAAAGATTTTCCGATTCACTTGAAATTTTTGTTTTTTTTTTTTATTTAAAAAAAAATACCTCAAGATTGATGACCCTTTAGTTAACCCATATACAGCTAGCAAATAAAAAGAAAATAATTAGAGCTGCCTATGGCTTACCACAAATAACAGTGTGCTTGCAAATACTTATTAAACTTATTCAATTTAATTAATTAAGCTGCCAATTAATTTGTTAACATTGTTGCACGACTTTTTTATTTCCATTATGAAAATTGTTTTTCTGGCTGCAAAGTTGCTTTTGAGTTATCACAGAAAAAGTAACACAGCAAAAATAATTAAAGTAGTTTTAATTTTATTGTTGGAAAAAAAAGTTGGCTGTGAAGTCGCAATAAAAGTTTTTCATAATAACAATATTAAAAAAAAATAAAATGTTATATTGTTCGTTATAATACGATAAAAAATCGAGCAAATACTAAACAATGAAAAATATTGTATAAAATGGTTATGAATTTGAAGCATTAGGCTGAACCTTAATCTGTTTCGCAGCAAAAAGTAGCAAAATGTCAAAAGTTTGGATGTTTTGCAACATAAATTATTTTAAACTACACTAGTTTACAAATTTTAAGGTCATCGAGTGAACCTTTAAAATGAAGCGCTTTTTTGGGTTATTTTGGATAGACAAACACGAAAATTACATTCATTTTTTTTCTTAAGAGCCGTTTTCAAGATTTGTTCGAAAAACATGTTTTGGGTAGGGGAAAGGCTTGTAAGTTGACACACCATAGCTTTTTTAGCTATATCTCTATATTGAATACACATAAGCATCAATGTAAATATACCATTGGATAGAGAAAAGAAAGAGCTATAATCCACAATAAGTAAATCGTTTGAATTATATAAAAATAAGCATTTTACAGACAATTTTCAAAAGAGCTTGAAAACGACCACCAAAAAAAAGGCTTGTAAATTGCCACACTTGCAAAAATCGCTGAAAATCTGAGAAAACTGAAATAAAAACGCATGATAGCTAAAATTTATGAAAATTTATTGATTTTGAATTTAACTGCGCATTAAATTGAATTTTGAAAAAATCAAGAAAAATTTAACTTTCCAGAGAAGTCAAAATTGTGTTTTTTTGTGATCGGTTTTTCTTGGTCAACATACTAAAAATGAATTGTTACGGAAAATATTGAAAAATATATCCGAAAGTGACAGAAAAATGCACTAAAAACAATTCAAATTAGTTTCAATGACAATTCCACACAATAAAAAAGTCATATAAATAATGACCACTGGGTGGCAACTTACAAGCTAAAAAGTGTGCCAACTTACATTTTTGAAGCCATTTTGGAATGCATTGAAAAAATTTGTCTATTCACTGTATGTCCGAAAACCTTTTTTGATTATGAAAGTTCATTGAATTTCAGTTCCATGTTTTCCTTGATTTTTCATTTTGATTTGATCACTTTTTGAGCGCAATCAAAAATAATGTGTTTTATTTTCCGATTTCTTTAAAAACGATTTTTATATTTTGTCACACACACACACTGCGTTTTTGAGTCTGTTCGCATTAAAAACACATTAAAATTCTTTACGGCGTATTTGCCATCGAAGACAGGTGGAATTTTGCTGTTTTCATTGCTGGAACATCAAAATCGACTAGGTGTGCCAACTTACAAGCTGTGTCAACTTACAAGCCTTTTCCCTACTGTTTTCAGTTATTCGTGAATATCTCATGAACAAAATGTTTTACCGACATAAAGTCGAAAGGCATTGATGTGGCCTTTGCGGTGATATACAATATGTAAAGATTGAGAAAAAAAAAAAAAACCTACCTTAAACTTAATTTTATATATAGTTAAATATATTTTTTTAAGTAATACTATATATTTGTCTTTCCACCCTATGCTCCGACTAGGAGCTATTATATGTACATTAAGATGTTTATATATATGTATAAATCTATATATATAATCTCGATGTACATCTTATCAAGAAATAAATATATATAGTAACATATCCATATTAAGAACTCCACTCAAACAATCAACTTATGAATATGTTTACGTCTCTAACATTAACCTCATGTCAAATAACTTTACGACACCAATGTTTAAGACTCCAAAAGAAATTTCAACCCTAATATTTTTACGACTCCGCGCAACAAAAATAACAATAATAAATTTAGCGACAGCGTTAGATAACGCTGCGTACTTGAAACTCCAGCGACACACCATGACTCAAGTACTCCAATGGAGGTCGTATTTCGTCCGTTTGAACTCCAAGATCGTTATCGACCCCAAGAGGTCAAGATACAAGGTGGCGCAAAAGAAATCACCCTATTGGAAGATGCTCTCATTTTTGTAAATGGACGCCAATATCAAATCTGTTTTGACATTTGTGGACTAGACAGATACAGAATACAAGTGAATAAGCCATGGAGCGATACACTCCCCAAGAACGCGGAATAATTGTGTCTATTTTTTTGCGTAACAATTCGTCTGTGGTGTTGGCGCAGCGCGAATTCCGTCGCCGATTTCCCGGCCGTCCGACACCAACTGCGCAAACACTGCGCCGTTTAGCCACTAATCTTGAAGAGTATGGGACCACACGAGACGTTGCCAAGAGTGGCCGGCCCCGGAGCGCCCGTTCTGCCGAAAATATCGCCGCTGTAGCCGAGGACGTCGAAGTGAGCCCCGAAACATCGACCAGACGACGTGCCACGCAATTGGGCCTCAGCCGGCGGTCCCTGCAACGAATTTTGGTGAAAGATTTGAACATGTTCCCCTACAAAGTTCAGTCCGTGCATCAGCTGCTGCCCAAGCTATCCTCAATCTCGATACCGAAGTGGACGATTTTTCGACCAAAATCATAATGAGCGATGAGGCTCATTTTCACCTCAGCGGGTACGTGAACAAGCAAAATTATCGCTTCTGGGGAACCGAAAATCCGCGAGTGATGCACGAGGAGCCACTACACCCGCTCAAAGTGACTGCGTGGTGCGCTGTTCACGCTGGAGGAGTCATCGGGCTTCTTTTTATGGGGTTTTTTGAAGTCCCGTGTTTACATCAACAAGCCTGAGACCTTGGAAGCCCTCAAGAAAAATATCCGACACGAATGCGAGAATTTATCGCCCGAAACTCTCGCCGAAGTGATGGAAAATGCCATAAAACGAGCCCGTATGGCAATCAATTGTGACGGCGCCCATTTGTCCGATATCATCTTCTCAACTTAACACAATTAATTCTAAAGGTCTAAATAAACATAATCAAAAAACAGAATGGAAGTTTTTCATTTAGAAAAAAAATAAGAGCCAAACAACATCGGATGACTTCTTTTGCGCCACCTATTATAAATAAATATCCATGCAGCCAACGCGTGGGAAGCCAAAAACCGAGGTTTCATTTACAATGGAGCATTAGTTATTAGTCAGTACAGATTAAGACTAGATATGAGCAAGTATCTTAAGTCCGTGTATTCATACTACGTTAGTGTAATATTAAATTTTGAATAAAGAATTTTTTAAAGTTATTTTGCACTTACTTTATTATATATATGTCTGCATTTTTGGTCAGACCAAGTGCTAAGCGTTTAAACATGTATTACAAACAAAAAATGTTTTTTGATTTTTATGTAGGATTTTTTTTATTATGTATAATTTATAGCTTGGAGCCATAATTTTATTTTTCCAAAATTAAAAATTTTTCACTGACGTAATTTCGAAAATTTTTCACTTACCAAATTTAAAATATTTGTTTTTTACAAATTAACACAGTTCTTGAAGATTTTTGCTTACTAAATATAAAAAAACAAATTTCTTAAAAATTTATTACAATTATATATTTAAAAAATTTGTCAAACGTATTGCTTAAAAAATTTTAGAATATTTTTACTTAAAAAATTTTGAAAATTCTAGAGCAAAATGTTACAATCTTATAAAACTATAGTAATATTGAAAAAAAAAAGTTTTTACAATTTTTTATAAATTTAAAAAAAAAAGAATCAAATAATAATTAAGATTATTTCTTACTATTTTTAATACTAAAACGAACATTTAGACAAATGCAGTTATTCCAACCTTCGGCTAACACTTCGGCCATGTCTGTGTGAGCAAAACGATAAAAGTTCGGCTCGTGCGGGCTACGATTGCCACTCGCCTGTTCCAAACTCATACACATACATTTATTTGGCTCTACTTTAAATACAATTCCCCGATGTTCTGTGTCTGTCAAAGTTGCCTGTACCAAATAAAGACCAACAAAGTTTCCATAATCAATTTTCTAGTCGAAATTGAAACACAAACCTCAAGTCAAGAAATTGCCTTCAATTTAGGAATTGGACAGACATTCAATCGAATTGAGCTGCATGCCATGCCATGCCAACCTGAGCCTGCTGAAAGATGTCCCCAGAGCCATAGATCAAACCAAATTAGCAGTTTGGGTTCAAAAAGTCGAAATGCACATTTTGTGCGTAAATTGACGTTAGGGGCACAAAAGAGATTGACTGGCTGGCAGAGAAAAAGGTTCACTGTGATAGACACACACACATATATTTACACATGAAGAAGAGTCGGGTTTAGATTACAGTTTGTATGTGTGTCTCTCGATGAGAGCGTGAGAGTGGGTTAGGCAGACAGAGAGAGAGAGACATGTAAGTAAGTGTCAGAGTGAAATGCGTTTGAAGTGTATGCTGCTCTTTGCCTAATGTTTGAAAATTTCCATAAAACATGCAATAAAAGCGCAAGGACAACAACGGAAACAACAACAGCTCTCTCAGACACACAGAGAGTGTGCAGGCCATAATGGAAAAAGTACAAGAGCCGCATAAAAGCATAACAAGCTAACGTGTAACGAGGCGAAAAGTCGAAAGTGGAAATAAGGCCAAGCTGAAAGCAGAAAACGGGCGAAATGCTATTGAGAGGGGTTACTGGAAAAGGGGGATTTCTATGTAGGAAACGCTAGACAAACTGCATCAGACGAGGGTTAGCCAAAAAGTAAGTGGCCTAATATTTGTTACCTAATCGTAACTCTCTCTTTTCCACGTAGTCTGTACTCGCAGACACGGTAGTTGGCCACTGGATGTAATTAACTTTAGGGTTCTCATCACTTTGAATCAATAGGGTGGGCCATCTGTTGTATGGGCTGTTAAACACTCATAACTCGGAACATGCCCGTTCAAAGTGGATGCTACATATGTCAAGTTCAAAACTAATCAATTGTAGTCAAAAAAAAAATTATCATCGAGAATTACGATGTTTGCATACGGACCTGTAGAGCCCGCGGCGGCCATTGAGGCGATATTATTTTTCATATATAAATGAGTAATGTGTTAATTGCACTTGGTATATACATTTACCAAATTTTGTTGGAAAATATACGAATAAAATGCAACTAACAAACAAACAAATGCCCCACCCTATACTTGAAGTTCATATAGACCTAATGCCTCCCTCCATCTGGCAAATAAACGTATACATCTTAATCTAATGCGAAGAAAAATCAACTGACAGACTGAGCTTAGAAAAGTAGTTCGTTTGAATGAGGCTCAAACCAATCTGGACAATTATAATATAGATCTAAAGCGCTGCATCTAAGCCTAATGTAAGCATCATCCAAATAATTATCCGGGACAAAAAATGAGCGAACTAAGTAACGCCAATTGGTATATGAGTGAGTACTTCTGATGCCAACTGTCTAGAGAAAGTTAAAACATAGAGTCAGGCCTAGATCTTCCGACTTTGATCATCTGCTAATCACCGCTTAGATCTTATTCAAAATTGCATTGCCATCAACTTGTTGCCTGACAGAACCGCCTTTGTGTTCTTAGGTGTCAGTTCTTTAGAAGGTATTTACTATGTATCTACTTGATCATGTGTATTTTGCGGTGTATCGAAGTTTTATCCATCCAACGTCATGCCGTTGATTTTGTCAAATTTTTTTTGGGTGGAGACTTATCTAAGTCGTTATTAAAAGTTCTTAAAAAAAATGTTTCAGGTCAGATTTCCAACAGAAAATGGTATACATCGACGGGACTTAAGAACATAGTCAAGTTCGTTTTTGAACTGATTGCTTTCTTTTTGTAGTAAAATACGATACGATCTTCAATTTTATACCTCTTGGTATGAAAACTGGCATTTATCAAGTCTAAACAAAGTGGCACAAGCCCATTAACAAAATAGCTGCTCACTTGGCTAGAACACTAGCTTTTCCGTCAACCCTCGTTGCTGGCAAGTTGGTGAAGAAGAATGTACAATACCCTACGATATGCTGACATGGAGCACAAATTGTCATCATCACTCGACAGTGTAATGCTTCAATTTTACACACACACACGCGTGCACACAATTTCGACTCTATACATATATGGACTAATCTACATGCTCCCACTCAAAGTGCGTGTGTGTGCGTTTGACTTGTGTTTCGAAGTGAAATCGCAGGAAAATTGCAGCTGGTTTGATAGAAGGCAAAAATAAAAATTTTAGCCAGAAAAACTACGCAATGCTAAGAAATGGTTGGGAAAAGCGGAAGCGGAAACGGAAATGGGAAATGTTGTGTTAGAGTTAATGCGTGAGATGCACTTGAATGTGTGAACCAGATACATACGAGTGCGAAACATTTTGCCTAATGTTACAAAATATAGATAAATACTTAACTGGATATTTCTAATATTTTTTTTTTGAGTGGTACGATACGATCTATCCTTGGATAATAAGGAAAGTATTCCTTATAAATAAGGTTCATCACAGTATTGACTGATTACCAATAAACTCAACCAATATAGTATTTGAGAAATAAGTATGAAATAAAGCTAAATACGTGATTTATGAAATCTAGAGTAAGTAAGTGTAAGTAAGGATTAAGTGGCTAAATTTTTCCCATGAATGAAGAATGGTAGTCGCTTCGCTAGTCCTGAATCCAATTAAAAATATTTAAAGTATTATATTGATACTACCTTGATCAAGAATTTACCGGAATCATCACCGTGTGGCGATCTCAGTCACCCGATTTGATGTCTCCTAATTTTTCTTAAATTGCCGGTAAATTAGGCCAATACACCATAACCGAGCCCGAGACAGCCTTTAAGAGGACATCGAAAACCCTCCAAAGTTAACTCCAATTTGGTCGAGAGGACAAAATAAATTTATCTAAACATATCTGTCTGGCTGTCCGTCTCAAAGATGATAAGGCCTAGGATAATGATACATTTGGATTAGAGCTCTTTCTATGTCTTTGGACACAAGTTTACTATATTTTTACGATATCGGCTTTATATTATATAGCTCCGGTAAGATTGTTATGAAGCATCTCAAAAAAAGCCCAAAGTTTTAATTGTAAACGACTTTAACGTAAATAAAATAAAATTTGGAACTAAAGTGAATTTTCACAACAAAATAAATGCTTTCTTCTGCTGTTTCTTTTAATTTAAGACACCTCGCTTCAAAAAATATATATTGAAATAAAATAACAAATTGAGATAGTTTAACACAATCGAAAAAACGTTAGTCTCAAAAAAGGTGTCGTCACTGTTAATATGGTCTTTCAATGCAGAATCATCCAAACTTTTTTAATTCTATACCTTGATTGAAAAAATTCTGGTTAGCACAGGTTCTCAGTTTGGTTGGACTTTTATGAATTTTAGAGTAAAAATGGCCAAGCTTTTACAAATTTTGTTTTCAACTTTTCAAATTTTAAAGCTCCAAAAGTTCCTCTGAGAATAAATATGTAAAATTTACCAAGATTCCTTTGTATAATTTTCATTAAATTTTTCGATTTAATTTATTGCATCATAATATTTATATACATATTTCTTAGGAGATCAAGCCTAGGGGTCTTGTTCTGTTTGTTATATAATTTACGAACGGAATGAAAATCTTTATATAAAAAAATGATCACGAAAAATTACGATTAAAAATTTTTGACAAGTGGACGCAGATAACAAAACAAACAGTGTTGTCTTTTAATTTTAAAAATGCTTAGCGTTAGATGGCTCCGCTAATTCACTGGTGTGGTGGTTCCATCTGAAATAATATGCAATAATTTCAATATGGAAATTTTCGAACTGCGTATGGGGCTTTTAGGAAGAAACTAAGAATAAAAAAGAATAAAAAATAAATAAATAAAAAAAAATATTTATAACTAAGTTATGTACACAATTTGGTTTATGTGGCTGTAGTTTGAGTATCTGCATCGATAATTAAGTTAAGAGTCAGGCGGGTTAATCCGTCTGATATCATTTCGACATTAGCTTTATGGTCTACATCTGAAGTATTGGTGTCAAGGGAGCTTGAAAATCATGACACTTGCCCACATCGGTCCATACTGGGCTCCATAAAAGATTATTGCTTGAAATATGGACCTAAGCAAATGTAATGTATTTTCAATGAACAGCCGTGAGTTTCTGTAGATAAAGCGATATAGATTTCTAGTGAGGGAGTCGATTTGGTCAATAATGTACCCTACATGATACTTAAAATTTAGTTTTGTAACTAAAACAACTAGCGAACCTTTTTTCCCAAGGCATGTCAGTACCAAATATTCTTTTCATTACTTAATTTAATGTGAATTTAAGTGAATTTCAGAGTAAAATTGGCCAAGCTTTCGGAAATATTTTTTTTTTAATTTTTCAGATTTTGAAACTCAAAAAATGACGGGTCCTTAGAATTCCAATTTTTAGAACAAGATGAAATTTTAACTAATTACGAAATTTGCTTTCTTCTCTCCGCAGTAATGTCAGCGGGTTTACAATTTTCTATTACATCACAATGAAAATTTTTCCTTCCATTCTGTTTTAATACACAGAAACATCTTCAAAAATAGATTTTCATTGAAAATTTCCAACTCTAATAGATTTAAGTGCAATCACCAGTCATACCTTGAAAACATTTACTTCCTCCTTACTCAACTTTTTTAACACAACTACACTAAAAAAGCATCCAAGAATTAAATCAAGTACAACTACAAATTTTTACATTTTTTAGCAAATAGTTTGAATTTTTTTTCTCTCAGTGTAGCTTCTCCAATTTGTCTCTTTTAAGTGCATACGTTTTTATCACGCTTTCCATTTGCGTTCAGAGTGTTGATTGTGGCTTAAATAGCACCACGTAATGCTTAACCCACTCACTCCCCCCACCTTCAGCACTCTTGCATCATTGTGTGGCACATAGTCGTAAAGTAAACATATGGGCGTGGCAGTAACAGCTGCACAATTGTATTACAGTGCCAAACGCTATCTGCAGACAACATCTGCAGCATGATTATAGTACCCCCAAATCGCGCTCCTCCAGCTACGAAATGGCAAAGTTCACTGAGTCAAGTGATGAATGCCACTTGACTTCTTGCTGTGTGGATTGAAGTAGTTGTTTCATTTTATGAACTTCTAAAACTACAATTTGATGGGAAAAAAAACTTGTTCAATTTGTTTTATGAGAGAGTGCAAAAAATACAAATTCCTTTCCAAAATATTGATACTCCAGATCATAGGGATGTATGCAGTAAGGCAAAGTTGCTGACTGGTTTAACTTGGTGGAACCAGCGCGTTTCTTATTTTTTGGCTGCACCTGAAGTCAAATCACACCCTCCACGTGGGGATCGCTGGATACTGTGGTTAGTAGTACCCGCTAGACCAAGGGCCAAACACTGCCTCAGTAAGAGGTTGGTGACGCTGGATTTGGTTCCCGTCACCTTAAATGTGGGTGAATTCTGAGTAATACATACGCCTAAAAATCTTTAGTATTGTAGGCGAATGCAAGATAAATGAACTGCGTGGTTGAGTGTTGTTATTTGAAAAAGTCAACAATTTGTTTATCATTAAGCTCACATGAGCGTAATTGGCAAATATTGTGGAAAATTTAGGCAAAAAGGTTTAGAAAATTGATTGCGGAGTATACCACTGGCGGGCACCAAACCTACTGATTTATATATTTTTAATTAATTCCATCATAACGAAAGTGGTTCTTCTCTATATTCGATATCTATATCCATTTCAAAATGTCACGTGATATTTGAGCTTAAAATCTACCTAAGCAAAATCTATTGCTTATCCTATAAACGCAATGAATCCACAGCTCCTTCAAAATTGGATTCTATAAAAGTACACACATGTCAACATACCACAACGCTTTGGGTGCTTTCAAAAGTTATCCAAGTCTTATGGCGAAATGCCATCAACAGATTTGACTCTACGTATATAAAGTGCCAAAAATGCAATATGTCGCCTTAGTTGGTTTTGTCAACAAACTCAAAAACGACATGAAAAAAATACAAAAAAAAAAATAATCATATATACATAAGCAAGCTGCATGCAAATCCTTGAGATATGCAACGTAAGCTGCTCAAATGCAAGGTATGGCTGCCTGCTGTGGTTTCGCCATTTTGCTAAAGTCTCAGCTTTGGCTGAACTGAAACAACACAAACAGGAACCGGAAATACAACAACAACAACAACAATAATAGTGGATGCTCTAACCAGGAATGCTGGAAGCAACTTTCTAAAAATGAAGTTTCATCCTGCCACAGCGTGAGCGTAACCACGCCCCGTTGCACACAGCTTGAACGTCAGCAACAGCTTGGCTCATATTTACACCTACGTACGTGTATGAGTGTGCACAGCTTCGTGGTCAGTGGCTTAGGTAGCGAAGGGGTGATTTGTGGGGTGAGACTTAAGACAGTTGAACTAAAAATTAATATGCATGCAGTTGTTGCAAGGAACGTCTTCTACGTGACCAGAACAGATGCGCGAAAGGTCTTGTACGTTGGCGTTCCAACCCCTTAATAATGTAAAAAAGAGAGCTGCTTTATAAATAAATTTTCTCTTGATGCCGCAGGGCATCTTTTTCAATAGTCGAAACTATATTTTCCAATTGTTATAGCCTCATTCTTTGCGAATACGAGATCCACTAAATATTTCAATTAGTAGGTACTCTATTAAAAAAATAAATTATTCAATTTATTTTTAATCAAAGAGATTTAAAAATATTTATTTGTCGAAAAAAAATTATTTTACCAAGCATATCACGTATCATATCATTTTCAATTTTTCTATGTATCTACCCAATGTTCTTCTGTGTTTGGTATTTAAGAAATTCATCCAAGCTTCTTAAATTCTCTTTTTCTTCATTTGCGTCACCTTCAGCTCTTCTATAAATGTTTTGCTTGAACTTATTTCCGATTAAAACATTAAAATACACACCAAAATTCAGGGTCACAGCTTCCTGTGGTTGCCCTCTAAGCACGTCACGGGCTTTCGCCCTCTGCATACCTCTAACTCGTATTTTATTATAGTTTTCAGTTCTTCTGTGTATCTGTTCAATGTTCTTATGTGTTTGGTCCAAGCTTCTTAAATTATCTTTTTCTTCATTTGCGTCACCTTCAGCCTTTACACATCAAAATTCAAGGTCACAGCTTCTTGTTGTGGCCCCCTATCTACGTCACTGCTCTGAGCATCGGTGTGCAACTGTGTGCAGTAGAGCTCTAATGTTTGGGCTTTGGTGGTCTTTAATTAGAAATTAATTACGCGCAGCACCTTTGCTTGAGCTACACGAACTTTTGTTGAAGTAAGCGAAAGTTGAATAGTATTGGTGAGATCTGTGTTTGTGTTTATGTAAGTGTGTGTGTATCTGTGAGAGTTTATTTACATATGTGGTTAGCAGACTGTGGGCGTTAAAGTTTGTTCTGACGTAATTAAGCATTTCATTTTTATTGCACCCAGCTGGCATGAATTTTTTTTCTAAATCAATTTTAAAAGCAATTTAAAAATTTATTCAACCAACAGTAAGGAAATGTAACTACAAGTTTGCTTACATTTTAATAATTAAGGAGAGTCTTAATAAGAGAAGCCAGAACTTGGAATTGGAGTATATTATCTATATTTTTACTCAATCTTCGGCGTTTATACATATAAATATGTTTTATGGCATTAATGACATGAGTATTATAATTTTAAGCTATTTTTAATTTTATTTTATAGCGTTAATTTTTATTCGAAATAATATGTATTTGGTCAAAAAGAAGTAAAGCGGATCATTTTTTAAATCGAATTCTTCTATTTTTATAAACCAGCTAGAGGTACTTGTTGTAATTTGTTTTTAAAAATTCTGATTACTTATAGAGTTATTGATTTGACAAGGAACGGCTCAACAAAAATAACCATTTTACCTTTTAACATATGCCATGTGCTCATTCCGATTTCCTGTATGAGCAAATAAAATGTTTGTCCAAATATTTGCTTGCACCACCGAAAAATGAATTCCTAACACGATGCAAATTTTTGCTGGATATTCAATTTGGCACACCGAAGCCAAATAAATTTTGACAAAAGTTAGGTGCAAATACATTTTTGATCATCACACTACCAATCGAATAATTGAACAAATATTTTATGCATTTTGCGCAAATATTTGCTACGTATAATGGTAGACAAATTTTTTTTCAACCACAAATAACAAATTTTGAATTTTTAAAATATATATTTTTTTTATCTTTTTAAACAATTTTTTTTATTAAATTTTAAAATTAGAAAGTGATCTGCGCTTTGCTCGAAAATAATAACAATGACCACAATTTACTGCGAAAAACGACAAAGAAATCGGTAATCCAGCTACGATTGAAGCATTAGAGGCCAACATTACCCGTGTTATTCGCGAGATACCTCCGTTTATGCTCGAACGCGTCATCGAAAATTGGAACCTCCGCTTGGACGGGATACGGCGCAGTTGCGGCCAACATTTGAAAGGTATTATTTTTAAAAAGTGAATGGCAAGCAGGGTTCTTTCTATTGATAATAAAGATTTGCCGATTCATTTGAAATTTTTGTGTTTTTTTTTTATTTAAAAAAAAAACCTCAAGATTGATGACCCTTTTCTTAGTATCAAATACAAATAGGCATAAATCCTCAGAAACGAAAGATAGAAATGTAATAACTCGTTGTATTAATTATTCAAAATATGGACAAAAGTATAAATAAAGGTGGTGATGAGAAAGAAGAAGAGATTTTAAGATTTCTATGAAAATTCAGAAGAAGAGGAAGACGAAAACAGGGACAAATGCGAAGAAGCCTTTTAAGACGCGGCAGAAAAGGTTGTTAAAGATACTATAATATCTTCTAAAGTAAAATACTTAAAGATAGATCATGGATTTTAGTTCCTTTTTTTTGTTGCTTCTAGATTTTTTTGCTTTTGAATTGTTTTAAAAGAAGATAGATACCTATAAAATTGACAAATCTCTTTTTGCGTTTTATCTCGCTGGATAAAACATATTGGTATACAACGACTATTGTGCTTTTGGTTTTAGGTACGAGAAACATAGCTAACTTATGTACTGTGGTTGATTTATCTAGTTAAATCAGTTCGTTCATCCTCATAGCATGCTTACACATAAAGGGTGTTTTTTTAATAGGCTCCGGATTTCTGAAAGGAATATCTCTGAAACCAGTTGTCACTTTTGACATATGTCAATTTCATTTTATTCAGTAATGCCTAACAATTCATCTTGGAAAGATTTACACCACAACAATGCCTTCAAAACTTTAGGATTTTTAATCAACATCAGTCTTGTGTTGTAAAAACTTATAGAGCTCTTCGTACAATATATGGACCGAATAATCGTCCTTCAGAGCATGCTATTCGTCGTGTTCTTGATCATATTTGAGCTCATTTGACATTCCACGATGTTCGACCACCAACCAGACTGAGAAGAGCACGGTCCAAAGAATATATCGCTGTTGAAGAGGCCAGTATAGAGGAAAATCCAATTTTATCGATTCGCCGGGATGCAAAGCGATGATCAACGAATATTTATTTCCAAATTAACGTGACATCGATGTCAAAAAATTACCAGAACAACAGCAACAATTGGCGACTTGGAAGCCAACATTGAACGAGTGATTACTGAAATACGGCCCCAAATGCTCGAAAGTGTGGTCAAGAATTGGACTGGCAGGATGCGCTTCATAGCTCGTAGTCGTGATGGTCGCATGCCAGAGATCATTTTCAAATATTAAATGTTAAGAAATTGTCTATCTAATAAAACTATATTTGTTTTATTTAAGTTTGAAATCCGGACGCGCTTAAAAAAACACCCTTTATTAAAATATTTTCTGTTCTACGCTCAGTAGAATTGTTAAATGTTCAATTTTCCTTTAACCACAAATATTCGACCATGTTCCCTTATCCGTTTACAATCATATATACATATATACCTTATACTAGCAAATATTTTATATATTCAAATTCATATGTATTGCATTGTAGGAGTAGTAGTAACTACATTTGCAGCTCATTTGCAATTCCCATGGCAGGCATTGGATTCCAGTTGCTGCTACAGCTGCTTGCAAATAATATTTGCAAATACTTAGTCCAGAGCTTTTGTTTCGGATTTCAATTGCATAACTATCCAAAGGCATGGAAAAAACATACTACAACAACAAAAGTAGCAGTTGCAGTGGCCAGAACAAAAAAACAACAAGAGTGTATTCAAGTTAATTAAATTTTATTTTAGTTAGTTACAATGCAGACTGAGTCCGAACCCTCTCAATAGGTCACGCACACAAACTAACAAACAAACAAATACAAAACACACCTTCAACTTGCAGCAGTTGTGCCTTTGCTTTGGCTCAGTTTTTTTGCAGGTACTAGGGGGCGTATACGTGATGTTACTGCAGTTGCTGCTCCTGTTGCTGCCAGCCCATTTTGACAGAATAAAGCAGTTGAGCTTTTTTCTCTTGTGTTTATATACACTGTACTCTAGAGTCTAGAGGTATATGGGTTAGTTAAAAAAAATGTAATGCCAAGTGGGCAATGGATAAAAAGGTGTATACAAAAATAATCAGCACGTTTACGAAATCCTTTGTCTCCATTTGTCTGTTTTCAGTCAGACACGCCTGTTTTTGTCAGTCTTGCTAGGAGCACTAAATTTTGTTAGTAATATTTTACGCCCAAAATCTTACACTAAATAAATATTTTAAAATGCAAAACTTTTAGAAAAATTAAAAATTTACACAAAAAAAAAAATTCGTCAATAATTTGAGGATGGATGGGTTATTTTTGGTTTGACTTAGATCCTCTTTAAGAAAATCGATACGATTAGAACAAAGTTACTTGAAAATCTTTGTACGTAAAAATAATTTGAAAAAAGAGATTATACGTAAAATAATTTAAATAAAAAAAAAAATAATGTTACGTAAGCTTAGCATCGATTTTTTTCGTTCGAATTTTTTACCATTTTATATGTGGCAAATTTTTTGGACGTAAAACTTGTAAATACATATAAAAAAATATACCTATAAATGAGGCCCTTTGCTCCAATAAAAAACCTAATCTAGGACACTAACGTACCGTATACTCCAACAAAATAAGTATGACTAAACTTTCCATTTAATTAATTAATTAATAAAAGGTTAAAATTAATTTGAAATTAATTATATTTTCTTTTTTTTTGGTCAAATTAATTGAGGTAATTTGTTAATATTTAAAAAAAAAATTTATTTGCTTAAAAAAAAAAAAACCGCTTATAAGGAAATAAAAAAATTTCTCAAAAAAATTAACAAATTACCTCAATTAATAAAATATAAAAATAAAAAATTTTTTAGGTAATTTGTTAATTTTTATCAAAAATTTTTTTTATTTCCTTTTAAATGTTTTTTTTTTTTAAACGCTTTTTTTTTTAAAAGGAAATAAAAAAATTTGTAGGTAACTTTTTTAAAAAATTTTTTTATTTCCTTTAAAAAAAAAGCGTTTTAAAAAAAAACGTTTAAAAGGAAATAAAAAAATTTCTGACAAAAATTAATTGTAGGTAATTGTTAATTTTTTTAAAAAATTTTTTTATTTCCTTTTGAACTCTTTTTTTTGCCACTTTAAAAAAATTAACAAATTACCCAAAAATTTTTTTATTTCCTTTTAAACGCTTTTTTTTGCCACTTTATGGCACAGTAAAATAATAATCTTTATCAAAATAAAAACTTCACTCAAATTGATTTTCAACCAATTAGATTACATCTTGGCTTATTTATTTAATATTATCTAATAAGATAAATAAATAAACTGATTTGAGATACGTTACAAAAAAGTGTTAGATCAGAATTATATTAAAAATGGTATTAGGCCTAGCGACGGTTAGTGTATATTAAAGTCGTTAGGACTCGCCTGTAGCCACACCACTTGTTGTTGTTGCTTCTGTAGTTGTCCATTTGTTTAGTTTGTTGTTGTTTGTGAGTTCTTTGCGCTTTGTTTCATATTTTATGCTTTACTTTTTGTACTATTCTAATTGCATAATAAGTGTTATTAGAGCTTTGTATTAAACTTTTATTTTTACAATTGTATAAAGTTTCAAGTGATGCAATTTAGTTTTAAAAAAAGTTAAGAATTGAGTTAAGTCCATTGAACTGTAATTAATTTAAGACTTCACTAAAGGCATAAAATATAAGGATGCTGTTAAGAGATTATATTAGGAACTACCATTTTTTTTTATTATATATATAAATAATGAAAATTTATTTAACTATGTTAATATTGTCTTCAATAACAACAATTCAAAAAAGTGTGGGCTAATATATTTTTTTATATATCGCAACTCTTATCAAATAATTAGTATTTTTTTTATTTTTTTCATCAAAATTGCATAACTCTTATTTTTTGACTTAAAAAATAAAAATTATAAAATAATATTTCAATACCAATTTTTATTTAAAAATTTCAAAATAACTCTTATATTCAATTTAAATAATAAAAATTGAGGAATAACTCTTTTTTTAAATTAAAAAATGAAAATTTTAAATAATATTTAAATGTCAGTTTTTTTAATGAAAATTGAAAAATAAGAGTTATTTTGCAATTTTTAAATAAAATAAAAAAAAAATAATATTTAAATGTAATTTTTTTTATAAAAATTGAGAAACAGGAGTTATTTTGCAATTTTTAAATAAAAATTGGCATTTAAATATTTTTTCATAATTTTTATTTTTAAAGTCACAAAAAAATAAATGTAAAAGTTTAACCTTTATACGCATAGTCCTTTCAAAAATATGATCCACAACTTTCATCCAAAGCACCTTTTTTCGCTTTGATTTTTTTCAACCCTATAACTCTTATTTGCGATCCCTGGCAAAAAGAAAATGAAAATCTTATAAAACAAGATGTAGGCACACTTGTGCCGGTAATTCTTTGAGAAAAACTTGCATACGCAATCAAAATATTGGTTGTCATTTTAAATATTTGGAACTGCAATAAAATTAATTTCATCCAATTTTGAGAAAATGCCACTAATGCTGTGAAGGCTTTAATTTACCGGAAAGAAACTTGCTCCAACACTTTATACAATTTTGGCACATGGCCATCCTTTAATTGAATATCAGTACCTACCAATTGGAAAGATGTCAAATACAGCTCCGAAATCGAGAAATGCAACTCTAGCAAGGAAAAACGAGCATCTTTTCAACATTTTGGCTACCTCCTCATACCTTAGACATGTGAGATATAAGTTATCATACTTTTGAAATATTCATTTGAAAAATCATTCCAAAAAATGTCGTTGTGGATGATTCTGATAAGGCCGTTACAAAAAATTATTATATATTATATTATTATATTTTTTGTCAACAATCAAATCCAAAATTTAGATAATTTTCTGTGAATGTCAAAATTTTTGGAATCTTCTAATTTACATAAGCTTTGACTTTGGTGCTTTTCATATTTACTAGGGGTCTCCGCCCCCTGCGCGTTTCGCACGCCAACCATCGGTCTTCTTTATTTAATTCAGATCATCATTATACCCTGTACAATTCATTATTTCCATAATGTTCATCCCATTGCCATGCTACAGTCGATCCTGCCCTACTTTACAATACTCTGGAACAGCAGTGACCTGCATGCTGCTCTGATTTGCAACTGTAATAGGAACGTTGACAAAGGCTTCTTTGAAACTGCTCTGTTTCAATTTTTTTTTTGTCTTATTCACTCTCAAAAAGTCTTTTCACTATTGTAATGCTTACCTTAAACTCGCACTGCACAAATGCCTTATTTAAACAAGAGATAATTGCAATTTATCCAAAATTTCAAACTATTCTTGAAAACAACTGTTGCAACAAAGAATTAATGCCATCAAATATTGAAGCATATGTGAACAACAAAATTGAAATAATGTCTAGTGAATTGGTGTTCAAGGGTTGCTATTGCTGCCTTAACTATTCCCCCTTTCATTATACATTTTAATGTTTCGTATCGATATTGTGCACACCGTATGAGGTGTGGCTATCACATATCATAGTTTCAGCTCGATACGTTAACGCATACGAACACAATCGGTACCACACTGATTTGTTTTGTTGACGTATTTATAAATAGATTTCTCAATATAGTCTTCCTTTATATAAACCTTCGAAACCGCCCAGCAATTTCTTCATATGTGGAAACAGAAATCAGATACTAAAGGCTAGATCGATAAATGTGGATGGTGATTTTCGTATTCGAATGAACCACGAGCTGTATTAGCTATACGGCGACACTGATCTAGTTCGGCGCATACAACTATAACGTCTGCGCTGGTTGGTCATGTTGCACGAATGGATGATAATGCTCCAGACAAAAAGGTATTCGAGCGGAAATCAATGAAAAGTCAACGACGACAGGGACGCCGGCCTCTGCGATGGGAAGATCAGGCAACGGAGAATCTTCGTAGCCTTGGGATTGCCAATTGGCGCCAGCAAGCACAGGACAGAAACCGCTGGCGTAGTATAATTTCCGCGGCCAAAACCGATAACCGGTTGTAATGGCCAAAATAGTAATAGTAGCAGTAGATCTGGAGAGTAAGTTGGATGGGATAATTAAAAATTGGTCATGGTCCATGGTCACTAATGTTCAAATTATGGTCGAGTGTCAGCAAGTATTTTGTATTTTTTATAGACATAATATATACTGCATCACATCTGGGATACATGGATATCGGTCCTAAAGTCCCTGTACTATCGTGCACACAAGCCACTAATCTTGAATTAATTTTTTAATTCTCACACAAACGAAAAAATTCTTCTGCTTTTTCTGCTTGGAACGCCCCGTAAAAATTGCTTCCCCTAAAATGTGCTAAAAAAAAAAAATGACCTACTATTACAAATTGCCATCTTGTTCGTGCTCCTTAGCATGAACTTAATATCCACAACTCAACTGCTAACATATACATAACTAAGTATCTACAACTACTACATTAATGTAATTAACTACCAATGGATACGCCTGCCACCAAGTGGGGCACGCATCAAAGTGTGTGCAAGCATGTGTGTGTGTGTGCCACATTTTAAAAGCATAAAACGCGCATTTTCACTAATTAAGTGCAAATTAAAAGCTGTCTGACCCGCTTCTGACCGCCCAAAACGCCCCTGACCGCAAAAGCTGCGTCTGCCGACTCCTGGATGCCGTTGCCTAGCTGTCCGCAATGTCGGGAACGTGATCGCTTTCAGAAACTTTTCAATTGTCTGCGGCCAGGCGAACGACTTTTGTGACATTCGCCTCTTAATTAATGCCATGGTGTGTGAGATTGTGTGTATGCGCGTGCCAGAGGCGGCTGCAAGGCGTCAGTCACAGTTGTACCCCCTAAATTTTTTTCTGCATCCCCCTCTGTGGTATGCAGCGCAGCTAAGCATTCATTTTCGTTAGCATTAGCGGCTAGAAATTTGAGCTGTTGGCAATCCTTTCATTGCGCAGCCAAATCATTTTAATAATAGGTGACATCCACACACAGTTGCGTACACACGTATACACACACACACACACACACTATGGCAGCTCCCACTCCTGTGCTTTCTAGCAGAGATTTCGCATTAGCATGCATTACGGCCGTAAGGACACTTTCGCTCATCTGTCTTATGTGTTCGGTTACCAAAGCACGTTGTAATTACTTTATGTCCCTTGGTTCGTGTTGGATTTCCACTATTTTCGGTCTGCTAAACATTGAAGTGACTACTGGCTCAATCTTTTTCCCTCTCTCTCACTCTCCACTGTCAGCTTAATTGTAGGTGGCAGCCGTAGTGCCTAGTGGCTAACCTAGGTGGTTGGCGACACCCGCCACACTGCTATTCCTCCACCCACTTACACAATTAGATGCTGCCGACGCACGCCTTCAACATTCTCGGCCAGCATAAATCATAATTACTTGGCCAAAAGTCCTCGTCGTGGCTCTCTCACTCTCATGCTCCCTCACACAGTTTCTCTTCCAGCTGTCCATGCCAATTCGTTGCGTTTCGTTTTTCGGCGCGCACTCGAGTGAAGACGTTTATTAAGCACCATTACCTCGGCACATAAAGTGCTTTTCCTACGTCACTGCTCCTCTCACGCTCTTTCTTACTCTCTGTCTCTTTTGTGTGGGAGTGTGTGTAAGCGCATACATATCTCCATTTGCCTTTCTACGAGGGTTGCCTCTTATAAGTTTTAAGAGGATTCCACTTTAGTTCTGTAATTCCAATCCACTCGGACTTGTGGCATTGGAAAAATGCAACATGGTCAAGTAGCTTTCGGAATAAGGATTTAGTTACAAGCCCTGGTCAAACAAAAAATGTTATGAAAAATAGGAATATGTGTTGTAATGCAGAAAATAATATTTTTGTTACTAATTAAAGTTCCTATGTGTGCAATAAGTGTTGTCAGCAGCATCAAGACTTAGGTAACCGAGGTCCACCAAAAAGCTCTTCCCAAAAATGTACTATACTTTTTTTTGTGAAAAATATGTGAAATGCAATGCAGCACATTTTTTTTTTTGGATTAATGATCTGTTTCTTTTCACTGCTTAAGGCCCATATGCCTTATAGAACTGCGTATGGGCCTTTAGTTGAAAAGTTTCAAGGAATAAAAAAAAAACTACCTTGAACTATCTTAAAATCGATTTTTAATACATCAGGTAGTCAACCAATAACGGGCTGTTATGGCCAGTTTAGTAGAAGCTAGTGTTTAATGTATGATTTATGTTGTTCAATCCATATAAGGACGAAATTTTTCAGAAATAAATATCCTGCGTCTGTTTTGAAGCGAACTAAACGGATTCAAGTAAATAAAATTTGACGACTCGGATTTAATAAAAAAAAATAAGAAATTCGTATACAGTTGATTATTTTTGACTCAAATATATGAAAAAGTTCAAAAATCTACTGGAAAGCTATCTAAAGCTAATGAAATAAGCCCTTTTATTTGACATCCCACATGGCTTCCAGTCAATGTCCCCTAGAGGGCGCCATATTCAATTTGCTGCAACGTTTTTAAGTCTATAACCAGCGGACGATCAAAACGCTTCCAACGATACCTGATTTGACGAATTATTATAAGCAGCATAGAAGGTAGGAGAGAACAGATAAACATACTGGTCAAACATTCGGCTATTCGGGAGCACCCACCAAGCAAAGCGATACAGTGGTGGATGTTGATGAGTGAAGCTAGCAGTGGGCGAGGCCCCCTAGGATTTACAAGAAAATACTTTAAGACAAATTTTTACCGAGTCTTAATACCTCATAGATTTTAGAATTTTTTCACTAGTTTCTCCTACTGAGCGAGTCTGGGTTACTTATGGCCTTTTGAGAACACCTGAGCAGGATAGGCTTAACGGGCCTGTAGGCTCTATAAAATTAAGAAGGTTGCCTTCCAACAAATACTTAGTAAGTGTAAGGGGGCCAAAGATCTTAATGCTCGATGTTTCTCGGTAGGAACAAACGAATGAAGTTCGCTTCGGGAAACAAACTGTTTGTGAAGCTTTAGCGCAGCGGGATTAAAAGAATAGAGAGGCAGTGCAGTTTTCTGGCTAACATTATTATTATTAATATCTCTTACGCTTTCAACACAGCGTATAAAAACAACGAAACCGCTTTCGATTAAAAATATTTAATTTCATTCTCAATTCCCGAAATGATAAGAGCAACCCTCGCAATATAGGCTTGTACGTGTTTGCGTTAAAGTTGGAGTGCTCCGGCAAGCACTACAATTGATTGCACAGTGGTTACGGGTCGAGTAATTTGTTGTTCACGCCTGCTGCACGCCCTCCCCCCAAATACACGCCCCCTTTTGTTGTCTACTTGTTGTCGCCTTCATGGCTCTAATAAAAAGTTTGGTTTTTACATTGTTGTTGCTGTTGTTGTTGTGGATACGTCTAAATGAAAATTTAAGAGACACTTTGTTATTTGTTTTGTCGTTTGCACCATTTTAGATTGTTTATCGATATATTCGTTTTTATTGGGTCGCATAAATTTAACTGCGGTTCGACCCAGCTGTTTTTGTTGTTGTGCTATTTGCTTGCATAAATTAATAAATTCCAAAAAAATAAAAAATGTTTAACGTTTTGGGGCCGAAAAGTGTTTTTAATGTTAGCAAATAAATGTTTAGATGTAATTGTATTTTTAGTAGCCTACTTTTGAGGGCAAAATATTTTTATTTATTAGTATTTTCCAGTTTGTGTAGTTAAAGAGAAGAAGCTTTTGATACTGGAAGGGTTTTATTACCTAAACTTGAGTAAATATAGTTAGCTCAAGTCACCTTCAAAATACCATTATATAGAATAACTTGAGTTTTATAAGAGTTTTGAGATACTTTGTCTTCAAAGTACTCTGCTTAGAGAAATGTGAGATAAATAAGAGAACAAGTAGAATTTCAAAATACTATATTAATTTTTTTTGTAAATTTTATTAATTGCAGTTGTCTTACTTTAGATACGACGGACGAAGTTTCCATCAGAATGCCAAACTTTGGCCATCATATTAAAGAAAGATTATGGTTTGAGGCTCATAAGATTTTGTCTGTCGAAATGCTTGGGCTTCAAAATACTCTCTCTCAAGTGGAAGAGGAGCATCTGGTCAATCAAGGCTTCTCAAATATATGCAGATTAAAGAGTGACAATAAAAATATTTCAGGCATGACTTTTCAAAGTCAGTCAGCACTGAATTCATAGCTGATTGTTATGGCTAAGCTTCAGGCCTAAACGCATAGGACATGCATGTGTTAAATTCAGTGACAAATGAATGCGTGACTAATTCAGGCCTGAGCCGAACTGAAGGGGTGTTACAACATCTAGAGAGATTGTTCTCATATTCTCAAAAGGGCTACTGAACCAAATCGATGGGCTGGTTGTTCTTAGTAACGTTAACACCAAGAAGACCAAGTACTGAACAATATTAAAATGTAATTTTTCAAACGCATTTCAACCGAATTTCCAAATATAAATATTGTGAGAAACCCCCATCAACCCCCAGCTTTTCTTATCACAAAAGAAACCAAAAAAATAGTATGCACTATAGCCGGGATGTCCGGACTGTGGCAACATGTTCTGAATGGCACTGTCCCGAAAAACGTTCTAAAAAAAAAATATAATTTTTATCGAATTCGTATTGAATGAACTTAAATTGTAAAAAAGCTGAACTAAGAGTTTCTATTAGCAATGAAAGCATGATATATGAATAAACAAAGCCTGTTGTGGAAGGATTCCGACTAGTCGATTACCCAATGCGATTTGTTGTTACAGTTACAATTATCGAAAAATATCTGTAGTAGGATGAAACTATACAAATGCGACTGTACCGATTGTTAAATCGAAAAGTCAGCATCGGAATTGAAATCCAGAACAGTCTCAATCATAGGGTCAAAAGACACAAAGTTCTCAGTTTTGAATAACTTTTTAGTTAAGCACTGAGAGGTGTGCTGAAAATGGAAGAGCGAATCAACAGCCTCACTGCAAGATGAAGTTTTTTTTATAGTTATACCTATTAAAGGGTCATTAATCTTGAGGTTTTTTTTCCATAAGGTTTTTTTGATAAACCACACGTAAGTACTGTCAAGTTGCCATGTGTTTTTTATTCAGTTTTCATTGCCATTTCATCATGGAAAAACTTACAACCGAACAACGTTTACAAATAGTACAATTATTTTACGAAAATTCGCGTTCTGTAAAGAATTTTCTTCGCTTAGGCCATTTTATGGTCGCCATAATCGACCTACTGAGACCACTATTCGTCGTACCATCAACAAATTTGAGACCCAATATTTATTATTGGATGACACTCGACCGAATAGAACTAGTCCAGCGCGTAGTTTATAGGCCGGGGTGGAATCATTGGTCCATATTTCTTCGAAAATGACGCTGGTCAGACCGTAACCGTCAATGGCGACCGTTGTCGCACTAATATAACGAATTATTTGCTACCTGATTTAAAAAAAAAAACTCAAGATTGATAACCCTTTGTTATTATATGAGCTTCGTGCAGCGTTGTTCAAAAATAGCAGCCTTCAAAACCCTACCATATCGGTCAATATTACAGATAGTTACATGAAACCCCTTAAAGATCCAAGAATCAGAAAATCGGCACAATAACTACCATTGGTATCATAGAGTGAGAGAGGAGGGCAGAGGCCGTCATCAGCAGATTGCCACACACTAACGGGTTATTATAGCCAGCCAGCTGGACACAACTAAGGAATCCCATTTCTGTTAATTTCAAATACGACAAATTAAATTATTTTGCAACAAAGTTTTCTTAAAAATCAAGTTTAAAATGAAAACCAACTGAAGTGGCAAAACTTTAAGCACGAACCTAAGCCAGTGGTTGGGGATTGTCGTTAGGTTTGTGGGTGTCATCTTGGCCACAACGACGACGACGATGACGACAAGCCCAATCGACCACACACACCCACACACACCCACACACACACACACAGCAAACCAAAACCCAAAGCTTACCATATACCATTACCATTCCGCATCGACGCATACAATTGCAAATTGATGGCGTGCTGTCGGTCATTACAAGACGGCCAAGAAGCAGCTGTTGGTACGAAGGACTCGTGCCAAATTAATTGATGCGACAACGACAGCAGCGACAGGGCTGTGGAAAGCCGGCAAATCTGCCACCAACTTAAGCGACTATCACGCATAGTCAGTCCGAGCTGCCACATCATCGTTATCGTCAACAGCAATTGGAAGAAAGCCCTTGCCTTATAACATATCATCAACGTCATCATCATCATCATCATCATCGTTGTTATCGGGAGCAGAATTATCATCAACATCTTGCGCATTGCTGGTTGTGCCAATTTTGGTGTGGAATTTCATTAGTGCAAGCTTTGGACGACAGCGAAATCAAAATTTAATTTATGCTGACATTGAAGTGTCTGTGGGGCAATTAAATCGCATCGCATGGGTCCAAGCTGGAGCAGCCGGCAACTACTATGTAGGCGATGGGTGTGGTTTGGGTTTCGCGAATGTTGCGCCCATTTTGCGTTGATTAAGTGCCGTTGTGCAATATTTTATCATAATGATGGCTGTACTGCCTTTAACCATCAATCTGGTGGGTAGGGAGGGAGGTTTACTTAAGCCTTTCACCAGGATATGCCTTTTGATAATATTGAATGGCTTAATGGCTGCTTGAGCAGCTGCTTGATTAGCATGCGATTAGGTCTCTTCATGCCTACACACATACTTCTAGAGACAATTGTAAGATCCTTTTTTAATACGCTATACTTGCTAAGGGTATTATGGGTTTGTGTAAAGTGCAAAAGAGGCAAAAGCAGGCATGGCCAAAATATTTTGCAAACATTTTTTATAGCATTTACGTCAAGTCACTGTCTGTCCATTCATCTGTACACCTACATCTTCGGCGCTATAAAAGCTAGAGGCACCAGATGAACCATGTTGAAACATGTTGATATCTGAGCCCATTCCTCATTAAGAGAACTTGACGGCTTACAACCTGTATACACACTGTTACTGTCAACATCAATTCCCTTGATTTGTTCAATTACTTTGCAATCATAGTGTTTTGTTTTTTTGAAACATCATCAGGATGCTGTCTTAAGCATAGTATAGCTCGTTCCTCCGTAGATGGTTTCGGAAATGAATTATCGCAAATGGTATAATAATTTTTTTTATTTTGTTTCCTTTGTTACTCCTCTTGGGAGCTTAACGCCTCTACAATAGACTTCTTTCTCTTCTGTCGGTTTCAGTAACGGGCCAGATGCGACATATCCCAATGGTGGGGCTGCCATCTAACTGGGCGTGGCCTCCCTTGGTGATGGGGCTACCATCCAAGCTCCCAGGAGAAGAAGCTCATCTTCTGGATTAGCACACTTTTTGCTCGTAGATGACCACCATATGTGCTTGGAAGCCGCGCCATCTATTGGTGAAGATGAAAACCAAGATGATAGCGGTCTTCGCTGATCGCATTGAGCATTCATCGAGCATTCCGAGCTTTTTACAGCATCACTTTGTTCTTCCTTGGAAAGCTGTGTTGATGGAGTTGCGGGTTTTATGTGGGTTTGTGTAGGATAGGAAATATTAGAAAAACAGGAATAATTGGATTTTAGGGGTCTTGGCGCTGGACTGTTGGACCTGTGGAATGAGAGTGAAGCACGCCAACCGCTGAACCACCGAGTCCCCAATAATTATAATACAACAATAGTTTTAGAACTACAATACTCCACATTGTTTTCTTAACAAACAAGCTGGATCCGTCATATTTGGTATATAGACTCTCTGGGAGCCTAATCAATAAAGAAGCGTTGACTTTCTTACAAATAATCCCCTACTTACTGTCTGCTTCAGCCATTTATCTTTTCATTATCAATACAAAATATTTGGGATACCATTGCTGCCTTCGCAAAAAGTGACTGCAGGGTATTCCACTTTCGACTACGGCCCCGACAAATTCACTTTATTCTTAATGCCTCTATATTAAGTACTAAGCTCCTTTGACGCAAATGCCAGCAGCACTTGAATGTTGTGCTAATTTATAAGTGTCAGACTAGACGAGACTTTGGAAGTGGATATAATTTTAGCCACAAGCCTGTTCAAGAAATTTGGAATAGCAATTGTGTAAATTTTTGTTTAGTTATTAAATAATTTTGGGTCATAAAGGGAACGAATTCTCTATCAGCTTATTATGCTTATGTTGGCACTGTAAGTAAAAAACGCAAATATTATTAAAATTGAAATTGGAATATAAAAAGGTTCAAGGGTGTTGAACTATTCAACACTATTTTTTTTTTTTGAGAAGAAAGTGTATAGTTTTGTTTGGTTACTAAGCTCACATTACTTATTCGTTCGAGCCATCTAATCTTAAGTATTCGCCGCAAGCATTTATTTATAAAGATTTGTATTCTTGAGGCGATGCTTCTCGAGCTTTTCCACGTCTCGCATCTGTAAAAAAGTATCGATTTAACATTAGACACAAAAATGCGGAGTTTGGTTCTAATCGATATGTGGCTGGATTTCCAGATCTTGCTGAGAATGCCAAAGGAGGATTTGGCTTTAGTAATTCGAGCGGTAACGTCTTGGTCAGTTTTACTAGTGATAACGCTTCCGAGGTAACATTGGACATGTTCAATGCTTTCCTCCTACAGTCGGATCACTGGGTGTTGAATGGAACAATAACTGCTGCTCATGAGTTTCGTTTTGCTGACATTAATTTCCAAGCCCGCTACCTTGCTGTTAACACAGAGCTGATTCATGTTCGATTCTAGATCGGCTAATGAAGTTCCCTGGAACCAGACAAATCAGCAAATGGCGCTGGTGAGATTAAGCGCCATAAATGGCGTTGTATCGGGCACACGCTTCGAAAGCCTACGACCTACATTGCGAAGCAAGCACTTCGTTGGAACCCTCAGGGGTCTCCACGTCCGTGGGCTCCAGCCCAAACCTGCCGCCGAACGATTGACGCTGAGCTTAATGCTTCCTCCTGGAATGAAAATTGTCGCGATGCTCCCAATAGAGTAAGATTTAGATCTGTTGTAGAGGCCCTATGCTCCACAAGGAGAAGATAACTACAGTAGTAGTAGTAATTAGGCTCACATGATACACATACGAATTTAGGCGGCATTTAATATTCCTCACCTTAGGACTTAGGGAAAGAGGTATACAAAGTTACGGATACTAAATGGGCAAGCGTTGATATTGACATTTCAATACATCACTCTATCTGCCCGACCGTCTGCCCGCCCATCCGTCTGTCTGTTTGAGCGTTTAGATCTTGGAGGTAATATAGGGTGGGTCATCTGTTGGTTTGTTTGTTAATTGCATTTTATTCGTATATTTTCCAACGAAATTGGACAAATGTATATTCCAAAGGCAAGTTTGAAACTACTCATTTATATATGCAAAACCATATCGCCCAAATGGCTGCTGTTGCTGGCGTCCTAGTATGGACGAGTATGTTCCAAATTAATAGTATTTAACAACCAAACCAACAGATGGCCCACCCTGTCTAAGCCAAAATAATAGAACTTGAGATTTGAATTCCATATTTGTTCGCTCTTTAAGATATGTTGTCACTTTTTATACCCTGTACCCTGTACAAAGGGTATACTAGGTTTGTGCAATATATGTAATGAACAGAAGAAGGCGTGACAGACCCCAAGTTCTTTATACCAAAATGCTTATCATAACCTCGAGTAGCGATTGAGCCATGTCCGTCTGTATGAACACCTAGATTTCGGAGACTATAATAGCTAGAGATACGAAACTTTACCGGCTGGTACGCATATTTCCTAAGAAGACGAAGTTTGTTGAATTATGTCAATATCTTCCACCGTTTCCCCGTATTAGATTTTCGCGGTTTTTAGCTACACCGTTTAATATTTTTATCAGAAACTTATCAGAGCGAAGCGACATGGTTTCATGCATCTGTTTGTCAAAATGAACAAAATCGGCCAAATACAACAAAAGTTATAGTCAAAAATGTACAAATTTCATCTCCCCTTGCCTATAAACTGCATCAATATTTGACTCTACGTAGTAATTATAAAAAATGAGCTGGAATTACCAATTATGGTAAGAGTATTCATGTGGGCCTAATAAACAAACTCACATCTAAATTTTATCGATGCGATCCCCCCACCCCCCCGCAATTTATAGTGTACTCCCATATCCCTCAACCTATGACCATGAATCTCACCCCAAATACTTCTTTGACATAACTTGCGATTTTCATCAAAATCGGTTAAAATTTGAGAAACCTAACTACCTATAAATACCGTTCTGTACCAAAAAAAAAATAAATTCCAATTGAAAAGTTCTGCATACTCCTTCTATGCAGAAGCCTATTTTTTTCGAGAAAAAGGCTACAGGGTATCACACTGTTGGGCACCGTCAAGACTGTACCACATTTTTTTCGAATGGCTTCACGAATAACTCAGTCAATTTTTATCCGATTGATATGAAATTTTGACACAATCTTTACAACATCATTTTCTAGTGAACCACGTAAAATTTTGTCAAAATAATAAAAAAAAATTATTTTACAGCTAATTTTTTATGATTTTTTATGACGAAAAAAATGTTGTTTTCAAACTTATGACATTTTTTTTTAAATGGATATTTTTGATATAAAAATATTCTTTTTTATGTTTCACATCAATGGCGACGTCAAAAAGCGGCAGCCGTGGTGGCCTCTCCGAAAATTAGTCATGTACCCGTAGCTCTCTACAGGCGCCATTTTGTTTTGTATTACTTTGGAAAAATTTATTTTTGTAGCTCGACATATGTATAATATCGTCAACTATTTGGATTTTGAATATTAAATAAAGTTTCTTTGAAAAAAAATACCTAAAAATTACTTTAAAAAACCATGCTCCACGCTGGTGGAACACAACAAAAGTACTAAAAACAAACCAAAAATTCTCAAAACATGGCTAAACGTTCTGAAATTCATATAAATCTTTAATAAAGAAAGAAATTCGAAAATTTCGATTTTAAGCATTTTTATAATGCTAAAATGCAATTTTATCGTGTTTCAAAATTTTTTAAGCTTCAATATTGTAAAAAATTTGAAAATAAGATTATGTTTACGATTTTAGACTTTTTTTAACCTTTAATATTTATTAAAGTCTCAAAAGCTGCCCTCCGATTTAAAATGAGACACTAAAATCTTGTTACCAGATAGTTCAAAAACTGAAATTAAGATTTTTGATGTTTTCATGGCTTATTTTGAATTTACATTATTTAATTTGAATATCTTTATGTAAGTGAAATTCTGTGCATCTAGCTCTTTTGGTCTTTGAAAAATAGAAAATACGAACAATGGGCAAGCAAAGTTGATATTGAAATATCAATCCGTTGTCTATCTGTCTATATAAGCTACTAGATCTTGGAGTAAATATGAGCCCAAAACTGCAAACTTGAGATTTGAATACAATATAGCTTTTATCAGCTCGCTCTTTAAGTCATACTCTCTGCTTTCAAAAATATACATTTTTTTAAAGCTACACATTAAATTTGTTGCCAAGAAAATCTCACTCAAACAAGAATACAACAAAAATCCACTCACTATAAAATAAACGTTCAAACCGCATTTAACCTAAGTATATATATATTTTTTATAAAATATTATATTTTATGCGCTTTAACGGAAACTAACTTCAACTTTATGTCATGTTGTTTGTTAGTTTGTGGCCCAGACACATTTGACTGTTGACTTATGTCATTGCCAGACTAGAAAAGTGTTGATGACGCAGCAAGCAGCTTTTGTTTGGCCCAAGGCTGTCGACAACAACAAGAACAGCAGCAACAACAAGTATATAACATCATTGGCGATTTATTTATGAAATTTTTATGCATAGAATATAACATAAAATATACATATAAAACGGAAACTTTTTATGACACATTTGAATTTTTGGTTCGGAACACTATGCTGCAACCCTTGCTAAACCACTCCGCTTTAGTGCGGAATTTCTAGTTTATTTCATATCAGTGGGTCGTGGCTGACCAGGCGCCGGCTTTTTTGGTTATGGAAGTTGTTGTGGCAGTGCTCGGATTTGTTGCAACATTTTGGCATAACAACAAAGCTGACTTTTTTGAAAGCCAACTTTAGGTTTTGTATATGTATTTATGCCATGTTGCGACAGTTGTTGCAACTTACATACACACACTCGTACAAGAGGGAAATGAAAGCGCCATGATGCATGATGGCTTAAATAGATTAGCACTGCCTTTTAGCAACTGTTAAGCTGTTGCACACCAAACTTTGTGGTTCAAATTCCAAAATTTAACTGGCAGATAGAAAGCAAACTCCTGGTTTTTATTTACCTCAAGTTGGACTGAGACTGAGCACAGTTCATGGCGTCAAATGAATCAACATCAAACAAATTGTAAGATATATCCGAGTGCATTGAACCTGCAAACAAATCAGCATTGAACCATATACATATACATCAAAGCAATCAATGGACTGCGAGTTCGATATGCCCCAGGGAACTAGCGGCAGCGGGGCAGCCAAGGGCGGTACAGATGCAGCATATAAAAAGAAAATGGCAAGTGTAGCAAACGATTTGACTAAATCTATCAAAGACGCAAGAATTTGTGGTATGTTGAAGCTGCGTGGATGAGTAGGTGAAAAAAAAATGTATCAGAAGAATTGGGGATTGGCCATGGCAAATGTGGGATACCCTAACTTTTGATGTAGAGTAATATGGACATAATTGCCTAAAAGCTTTCTTGGTTGACATCAGGGTGTTGCCGTAATATATTGCTAATATCTTCTCTAGCATGAGCAACATTGAAGCCACTAAGAATGTCTTGGAAACTTGCATACCAAGTAAGTGTTCAAAATTTCCATGTTGAAGTTGATTGCCGTTTTCCAGGGCTGGAAAACTTACGTCCACTATGGTTTCAGTGGCTAGAATCGCGTCGGGCAACGTGTCTCAGTACTGCTGCCCCGGCACACCGAGAGAGTGGCTACACTGCTACTTAGAACTTTGGCTTGAAGCCTCTTCAGAAGGTCCTAACCGGCTTGACACTAACCCTGTGCAAAGCCTATCTTAGTATGGATCGAGATTTGATGAGCTAGTGAATTTTTTACACTTTTAGATAAGTTCATAAATGACGGATATATGGACAGTACCGATTTCGGGTTATATGGCACCAAAATGATATAGTAGTCCGATTTCGATCAACTTAAGCATAAATATCTACCTAAGCTGTTTCAAAATGTCAAATATGATGGAGACAAGTTGCTTACTGACTAGATATAGCCAAAAACGATTTCAGTTTATATGCAACCTATATGATACAGTCGTCCGATTCGGAAGTATATAAATATATAGCACCAATATGATATAGTAGTCCGATTTGGATTAACTTAAGCATAAATATCTACCTAAGCTGTTTCAAAATGTCAAATATGATGGAGACAAGTTGCTTACTGACTAGATATAGCCAAATAATTTCAGTTTATATGCAACCTATATGATACAGTCGTCCGATTCGGAAGTATATAAATATATAGCACCAATATGATATAGTAGTCCGATTTGGATTAACTTAAGCATAAATATCTACCTAAGCTGTTTCAAAATGTCAAATATGATGGAGACAAGTTGCTTACTGACTAGATATAGCCAAATAATTTCAGTTTATATACAACCTATAAGATACGTCCGATTCGGAAGTATATAAATATACCTTATTAATTTGCAAATATGTATTAACATTTGTAAGATACTGGTTAATTTCATTTGGATTCGTTTTGAAATTGAATATTTGGTGCTCCCAATTCCACCAAATCGAATTTTTCATGTGTTTTGAAACCGAATGTTTTTTTGCAAAAGGAATTTAAACGATACGGTGTAAAAGGCCTCGTGTGTATCACATGGTCGATCAGTACAACAGGATTCCCGCGTTAGAAAAAGAAAGCTAAAGCAAAAATATTTTCCCGTCAACACAACAGGAGAACTTATCGAAAAAATGAGGGAAATTTACGAATTTATCGAAAATAAAAAGGGAAGCTATCGACAAAAAAATTCGTTTTCCGGAGCACGCAAAGCCGAATACGAATAAAATTGTTGTTGTTGTGCAAATCGACATCTTTGCCTCGATATGCTCCACCATTGAACATCATAAACCTGTCTCATAAAATAACACTAGATCATAAATAAATGTATTATTGTAAAAAAAAGCGTTAAAAATTTAGACTGTATGCACATTTAGTATAGTATTCGAGAAATCGCTTTCTTGAGTCACAATTTCGATAAATCGAAAAAGTTGTTTCCTAAATTAGAAGCAATTAAATTGCGTTTTGATAGGCTTTGAAAAATTTTGTTCTTTCCTGGCTCGATTCTGGATGGCAGAAAACTTATTTTTTTTAAATTTACATTTTTTTTTTTCAAGCGATTCGTCTAAATGGAAGTAATTCCAATGAAAAATTTCAAAGTGTGACTAAATTCAAAAGTTTTGGACGGTCTCTACTCACAGAACCCAACGCATAAATCCAACCCTTTTCATACTTTAGTATATATAGTATAGTATAGTATAGTATAGTATAGTATAGTATAGTATAGTATAGTATAGTATAGTATAGTATAGTATAGTATAGTATAATATAGTATAGTATATATTAGGGTGGGTCAATTTGTATGGAGCCGAAAAAGTCGATTCGCGGCGCCTCCTATGAGTATTCTACAGACAATTCTAAGAAACTTTGCCGAAGAAACCATTGGTCTATTTTGAATTTCGAGCCTGCAGATTTTGAAAAATAGGTTTTTTTCAACATTTGGATTTTTAAATTGAAACTTGTCATCTTTTTAAGTGTTTATGAGGGATATTGGAAGTCAAGGAATTAATTTTTGATGTTTATTTTTACTTATGAGTGCCGCCATTTAGTATATGTTTGGGAGTTTTCAAAAAATTTCTTGACTCTCGCCAGGTTCGAGAAATGTTAGCAAAAAGTTATGCTTCAGTCAAGGACATTAATCTTAACTTTAATTTTATTAACTTTTGAGCAAAATCAATAGGGCCAACCAATTGCTTACATAATATTTAAAGTGTATATTCAAATAGATACTTGACGATATGCGCCAATCTGTTGGCCAAGTTGGTTGGCAGCCAAAGTAAATGCTCAGCCATTTATAAGCCATAAATACACTGAAAAACGAGCCATTTTATAAAGGACCATTATCGTTGAGTGTATTATGTGTGTTTGTTTGTGTGTGTGTGAGTGTGTGTGTGTGTGTGTGACTTACGAGAGATTTTGACTCTCAGCAAAGCTGCCAACAACAAATTATCTGTGGCACCTAGTACTACAAGTAGCAAAAATTTGGCTGACTGACCGACCAAATGACCCAACGGTTGCAAAGGCCCCACAACTCAAATGAGCCACAAACATTGGCCGTAAACCGTTTGCTGACCAGGCCCAGACCAAGCCAATGCTGTGCAAACAATGCAAGCCCCCCTCCCGGTAGACTGGTGAAAGTATTTTGAGTGGATTTTTGTGCTTACAAAGGATACGGCCAGCAAAGGCTAAGCAACACCTCATCAGTCAGTGGATAGCCAAATGGAAGTTGGCAGGCAAATATAAGCTGAGTGCTGCGGGGGGGCAGGCGTTCAGGGCCAAGGGATTAACGTGCCGGTTTGTTGGCCAAAAACTCGATTTCGGTGCCTTAATTAAACAGATATTTTGGTGCCTGCCACGCCCCAAATAAACGGCACGCACAAGAATTATGGCCCAAAAGGCAATAAAAAAGGTTAAAGGCAAATGCCAGCATTGCAGTTTTCAAATATTTGTTGTGGTTCAAGCTGGGTCTAACAAATTTGACACCGGATATGGCTCAAACCCTATCACTCTTTGTCTTTTAACTTTTTCTGGCCAAATATACGCATACTTTTTATTTCTTGCTTAGTCATTTGGCACCTGCCATAGTTTTTATGACTTGACGACGCGACATTCTCACCACCACAATGCCACAAAGGAGTAATCACAGACACGTGTCTCGGCAGGACTTCATGTTGGCGCCTCTACGAGCTTTCTACATTTTTGCCATATTTCGTGGGTCAAGTGTAAAGTTGAGCAAAAACGCTTAACCAACGCACACACACATACATACAGACAAAAAGGATGTATGTGCTGAGTCCCTTGATGCAAAGAATTCTCTTGGCAGCACGTGCTACATCCTGACAACAACAAAAGCAAGTCCAAGGCAAGCATTCACAAATATTGCCATTACATGGCATAAAAATATTATGAGCGAATAGCGTCAGAGAGATAGGAAGAGTGAGAGAGAGAGCGAGGCAGCGCTCATGCTGGGTTTACACTGCGCCACAGAGCACACAATTTGTGTTCACAGCGGCGCAGTTCAGTGTAAACTGATGTGGGTTCAACAAAGTTCTCAATTGACCTCAGATACTAGAAAATAACTATTGGAAAGATAGAACAGTATATATATTATATATATATATTAAATAATCCGCTTTTTCAGCACTATGTTCCTTGTATAAATTTTTTAAGTTAAATATATAATCTGCGTCTCTAGCCCGATGGGTGAACTTTTTAACGATTTATAACATAATCAATAGCTTTTTAGTGTAAACATAAGTATCCGTGGCATGACTATTTGATAGATATATTTTTATTTCTGAGCAAAACCGACAACACATTTTAATTATAACATTAAATTAAAGTTTTATTGTAAAATATAAAAAAAAATATTTTACAAAGGGTCTATCTGGATAAGGTACTGGAAACTGCCCCCAGCGATTTTTGAAAACTAATGATGCAGCATATAGCATAAAAAAAATATTGTTTGCAAAATTTCAGTTTTTAAACTTAACGCGTTATGGCTTAAAAATGTGTTTTTCGTTTTTACTTAATTGTGACTAAACTACTGAATATTTTTGAACCAATTTTTTTTTAATCTAAGTTGGCAAAAGGGCTGTTTAAAAAAAAAATATTTAATTTTTTTTCAACCAATACATTTTCTTAAAAAAAAATATGAAATTTTCATATTTTTTTTAAGTAAGTTCCTTAAATACGTCAATACGTTCTTTATTTGGTGTAAATATGAATCAAATCGATTTAGTGGAACAGTGTTACAAAAAAATAAAACAACAATTTTTTAATGGTTTTTTTTAAAAAATGAAAAAATTATATTTTTTTTGTCAAAAGATGCCAAAAATTATAAGTTTTTACAATATTTAAAAGAATACATACTTCTTGTCAATACGATAAAAAAAAAAAAAATTTATTTTGTAGGTAAATATAACAATCTTAAAATTGCTCAACAAACTATTTTTTAATTATTTTCATTAAGCTATGTAATTTTAATAAAAATGTATGGGGGCTACATTCAACACAAAAAATTAAACCAAATTAATCATTCGCAATATTGAATTAGGATCTTTGCCAAATAAACAGAATTAGTGCAAAAAATTAAAAAATTTAGAATTTCTAATATTGCGAATGGGTTTAATTTTTTGTGTCAGAGTCAATATTTCAATGTTGAATATACGAGATATGGGTGAAATTTTGCAAAATAAAAATGCAATTTAGCAGGAACTTCCACAAGCAAATGGAGCATGTTCCTAATTGAGTGAAATATAGGTAGCTTTAATTTATGATCAGATGAGTATTTCTGAATTTAGTAAAACTTTGTGGTTTTAAACCACGATAATTCAAGTAAACCTCGACGAAATTGAATTTAATTTGATGTGTCATGTGAATCTATTGAAAAAATCAAAGCTGACCTTTATTATAAAAATTTGTTAAAAGACATGCGACCCAAAAAAAAAAAGTTTCAATGGTATTCTATATTCAATCCGACAAAAGAAAAATGGGCATAGGTCACGAAGTGCACAGTTTATCGTTAACAAGAATTCTATTTAAAAAAAAAAAATTTACTAGAGTTAAATGACATTTTCAATATCCTATAATTTTTTTTCATTCACAGCGGGATAACACGCCCTTTTCATTAACTTTTTGCGACGTTAAAGTTTAACTTGTGGCAAAACTTTGGCAGTGTGAACTCAGCATAATGCTGGCTGGCTAAATGATGTCAAGTCAACACAAAAAAAAACTTTTTTCTTAAGTTGGTGTCAACTGCAACTTTGGACGCCACCTTCAACATTCCCAACTGCCTCTCGCCATATTCCCCTAGTTTGTCAAGAGCCTTCTTTGCTCTCTTGACTGCATTACGCGATGACGTCGTTGTCCTTGCCGCCGCTTAACTGCTGAGTGGGCAACACCAACTGCCAAATGCAGTGAGCGATTAGGAGCTGCAAACCAAAAGAAAACTAAAATAAAATTATATAAATTGTTGCATTACCCGAGGACATAGTTCCAGAATTTAAGTGAGCAGCTAATGAGCCTGCCACTTGGGGCAAAACAAGCAACTTTAATAGTCTGCAGCAATTCGCTCTAGTAAATTTTGTTAATTGATTTATATTTGATGTCATTAAAAACACTAAGGGGTAATGTGGAAAAATGCGCTGGGAATTGAGAGAGAGATATTGTGACGTAGATGATACTTGCGTGCGATAATGATTTAAGGCTTTTTAAACGATGATAGGGTGAAGTTGTTGTTAAATAGGATACAATCAGCAACCATACTGAAAAACATTTTTTTAGCTTAGATGGTGTTCCAGTATATTATAGCCTAGTACTAAAATTAATTTTGAAAATTTTTTAAATATTTTTCTAAAATTGAAAATTTTATGTGTTTTGAGATTTTGCTTAAAAAATTTCGTCGTGGCAAACTAATTTTGAAAAAATTTAAATTATTTTTTTTTAGTTTTAAGGCCTATAAGCAGCTCGAAATATTTCGGACGGAATCCCACTTGGGATATCCCATGGTAGTTTCGTGTCTCTAGCTCTTATAGTCTCCGAGATCTAGGCGTTCATACGGACGGACAGACGGACAGACGGACGGACGGACATGGCTCAATCGCTACCCGAGGTTATGATAAGCATTTTGGTATAAAAGACTTGGGGTCTGCCACGCCTCCTTCTGTCCATTGCACAAATCTAGTACCCCCTTTTTACCTATAGGTACAGGGTATAAAAACGGCAACGAACAATTTTATTCGTCGTGTCTTTGCTGATTGGGTCCTTGAAATGCATGAAAATGATCCGGAATTCCATCGAAAAACCATGTTGACTGATGAGGCCCATTTCCACCTCGGTGGCTACGTCAACAAGCAAAATTGTCGCATCTGGGGCTCGGAAAACCCAAGAGTTATTGTTGTATTATTGTCTCCATCCTCAACGTGTGATTGTTTGGTGCAGTTTATGGTCCGGCTGGGTCATTGGACCTTACTTTTTCGAAAATGAGGTTGGATCAACAGTTACGGTGAATGGATTGCGCTATCGAGAGATGATTAATAATTTTTTATTGATCTGGACAACGTTTACTTTCAAGAAGACGGCGCTACGTGCCACACAAGCAACGAAACCATTGCTCTTTTACGGGAAAAGTTTCCGGACCGTGTTATCTCTCAAAGAGGTGATCACAATTGGCCACCGAGATCTTGTGATTTAACACCCTGCGACTTCTTCCTTTGGGGCCACGTGAAAGATAAGATCTACGCCAACAGCCCAGCGTCGATTCAAGACCTCAAAGATAGAATTCGTGAGGCTATCGAGGACATAGGGCAGCCACTTTGCGATTTGGTTATGGAAAATTTCATGAAAAGAATATGGTCCTGTAAGCGTGGTCGTGGTGGCCATTTGGCTGATGTTGTTTTTCATTATTAACGGCATACCTTCCTCTTTATTATGAAATAAACATCCGATCATTTATCTGGAATTTTTCTTTGAATACCAAAATAACACCTCTTATTGGAAAACCCTTTATTATTAAAAGATATTTAACAATTTTTTTCAGTTTATAAAGCGTACACTTTTCAACCTATTTTGCCAATTCGTTTTAATTCCACTTGCAACAAAACACTCGGTTTCAAACCACATAAAAAAAACGTTTTGGTGAAATTTCAAAACGAATTAGAATAAAATGTTCGAATTCCTATGAATGGTAAACAAAAAAACTTTAAAAATTTTTGAATAATTATAATTGTTCATGCCACAACGGCATGATAAGGGTTAAGCCACGCTCCGTGCTGAGCATCTCTCAAAGCTCGCTCTAAGCTCGCTCACCGATCATAGGCAAAAACAATTTTTTTTTGTGAATTTTAAGCCAAAATATTTTTAATGATATCCCCAGTTAATCAGGCTGGATTGGTGATCAATTATTTGAAAACTGTGATTCATAAAAATATATGTATTTTTGATTATTTGCACTAAAAAAAAAAAATAAATATATACATATATATTTTTAGGTAAGTTTAATGCAAATTTAAAAAAAAAATATTTCAATATTTGCATACAAAATTTAACCATTTATTTCATCTTATCAGCACAATATTAAAAAAAAACTTTTTCATTTTTGACAGGATTTAGAAAAAAATTTAAAAAAAACCTTTAAAAATTATTTATTTATTTTTTTAAGAAAAGGTGGTCGATGAAAATATATTAAAAGATTAAAAACATAATGATTTAAAAACTTTCAGAAAATATTATAAAAATGATCGATTTATTTTTATTTATTCCAATAAAAAAGCAAAGAGATTAAAAACAAAAAGATTTCAAAATATTCAATAGTTTTGTTACAAAAATTAAGTAAAACAAAAGGGACTAAAGGGAAAAACATATTTTTTAAGAAAAATTTATAAACGAAAAAAATTTTGAAATATCATAAACAAAATACTTTAAGAGTATTCAACAATTTAGGCACAAAAATTAAATAACAAGTGATAAATATTTTTTTTAACTAACCGTAAGGCGTTAAGCATAAAAAGTTAAATTACGAAAAAATTTGGTTAGCTATAGAAAGATCTGCCTTAATACTTTTTAAAAATCGTTGTGGTCAATATTTGCTATTATACTTATTCAGCTTGGACTTGGATTTAGCGTTTGTTTGCATAGTTATCTTTAAAAATAGTTTCAAAAACAAATTTTGATTCCAAAAACAGAGCATCCTCAACTTTCAGCGGTACTGTTTCGATAGACAATTTTGTCATTTTTGCAACGTTTTTTCGATAGAGGCGCCACTGTGCAACAATACAGATTATCGCCAAGACTTTGACCTTTCAAGTTTGTACAACAATACTATACCATTTATTTATTTTTATTATAATTTACCAGGACAAGAATTTTTGTTAATTACTAAAACTTTGCCAATGTTATGCCGCTGTCAAGGCCAAGAACATAAGTTCATTTCATACTTTAATTTTAATAAATTTTCATTCCAATGCCTATCAAACAAAAGGTGGCAAATCTAACCCCTATACACAAAAACAAAAAAAGAAAAAAAAAAAAAAGATTAAATGGTATTTTCCATATAAAATAGTTAATTAAACCAAAATATTTCGCAATCAAAACTTTTTGCTACTCGCAGCGCTTTTGTGCTGGTTTTGCCTGTCAGTTGTCCCTGTCAAAGTATTTACCTTATACCATTTATTTATTGATGTGGGCACAAAAGCATGTAACCACAAATTAATTGCCTGGGTTATAAGGTATATACTATTATCAAACATGTACACAGAAATATAAATAGAACGTTAAATGTACCAAAAAGTTGGGTAAAAACTTTGCCGCCCGGATTGATTGATGCCTTGGCCTGACCAGGTGTGGCACATAGGGCCAAATTGTTGGTCGTAAAAGTTTGGACACGGTTTTGAAAGTAATTTACTCGTTTTTCTTAGAAACTATCCATGTACATAAGACTGGTTTTATTTTGTGAGAGCACTTTAGATACAAGCTCAAGCTAAAAGTTTTACAGCAAATATTGCCAATTCGAGTAGTGTTGAAAAATGTCAAAGAAATTTATTTTTATGGCTGCTCTAGTTTTTATTTACTTTTATTACCGTTTTAGTGTTTGTTTTTATTTACCAAAAATAAACGAAAAGTCTTACCCTACAAATTTTAAGATCAGGCAGCAACTGCTTTTCCGAATCGTTTCACTTCGATTACCGTTTCTGTACTCTTTTTATATATTTTGTTCTATTCTTTAAAAATTGTCGCAAAAAGTCCAAATATTTTATGCAGTCGAACTTCCCTAAAAAAACTGCGCATGAGCGCAGAATTTTTTTTCGTTAAATAGAAAACTCGTTATAAGCTGATCACATAAGCAGTTGATTTGAAATAAATTTCATCACAAAAGCGTTTCCTTTTGATTTTTATTTCAGTGTTTCGTTTTTTTATCATTGCCAGATTTTGGCCAAAAACCCTCCAAATGAAAGTCAAAATTTGGACAAAATGATATTTCAATATGATTGTACACATATTAACGTATCCTCTGCAGAAAAAATGATTAAATTATAATTAGTGGCTTTTAAGTAATTAGCCATCAAAATTAACATTTTGCATTTTTTGACATTTCGCGATAATTTACAGAAAAAAAAGCTGCATTTATCATGAAACATGTAGCTACGAAATCTTTATTCACTTTATTATTTATAAGTATAACTTCAGCAAAAAAACAAAACTGAGCTTAAAAACTTTTTGGTCTTAAATATATTTGAGTAGTTAAAAAGATTTTTTTTTGGTTTTTTTATCATTTGGCTGCTTTGCTTTAAGGGTACCTACAACTACCACTCGATATTTGATCGAAAAAAATTTTATAAATTTCTTCACATGTTTTACAACAAAATGTAATTCCTCCCGATTTTCGGAAATTGAATTTTGTATCTAAAAGTTGAATTTCAAAAATTGACCCCCAGGAAATTTTACTATTTTTTTAATTTCTTAGCTGCCTAAAATGTAAAAAAAAAAATGTACAATTTGAAAATTTTATAGCATACTTACAAAGATGCAAATCAAAAAATGTAAAAATGATCAATTTTGACGAAAAAACGTAAAAATTTATATATGGATTTTTGAAATTTTTTTTCAGAAATTATTTTGTTTTTTTTTTTTTTTTAAATTTTGCCCAATTTTGGTCTGGATTACTTCTATATCTTAAAAAAATCTGAGGAGTCTCAAACTTCCTAGAAAAATATTCCAGTCCTTTAGGAACAAGTGTGTAAAATTTTGTCACTTTTTTATGGAAATGACAGGGTTTTGGTCAAAATATGAAAATCTGGGCCCACAGTGCAATGCTATATTTGATTTTGGTGTCTATTTGTGGAAATGGACCCAACAAAAGCGTCTCCATTTGATTTTCGTTTTGTTTTTCTAGAACAAATATTGCAAAATTCAATTACAAAACCAAAAGCGTTTTACTTTGATTTCCGTTTTAGTATTCCCCTTTTCACTGATAAACAAACTAATGTTGATGGCATGGAATTCTTGTTTCATTCGCAAAATATCAATCTGCTCTTTGCCATTTTCAGCAAAACGCATTTCATTTTGATTTTTATTTCATTGTTTCGTATTTTCAGCATCTGTTCTCGGCAATGCACAGCGTTTCACTTTGTTTCCCATTTCTTTTAATGCACTAAACCGCCAAGGACTTTTGTGACAATACCAAATCCCAAAGCGTTTCACTTTCATTTTCGTTTTAGTACTCCACTTGTCACTGTTCCGCTAGAAATTATAACCTAAAAGATGATGAAGTTTTATTCCCCAACTCGGTTAAAAGTTTCGTTTGAAAAAATATCGCAAAATGTAAAAAAGTAGTATACATATTTATGACTGCTTTTGGCGGTGTTCAAAAAACAAGCGTTTCATTTTGGTTTTTTATTTTAGTGATTCGTTTTTTTGGCATTCCTCTGTTTGATTTTGGTAGCTGTTCTTGGCAATGCACAGCGTTTCACTTTATTTCCCATTACGTTTAATGCACTAAACCGCCAAGAAGTTTTGCGACAATTCCAAATACCAAAGCGTTTCAATTTGATTTTCGTTGTAGTACTCCTCTTAAACTCCTCGCAATCCAAAGCGTTTCACTTTCAACGGTGCTCTTTTGGCTTTTTTACTAATATAATGCTTAATTTTTATTTGAACTTCCTTTTCTCAACTTGATTATTGTAAATACTAGTCTCTGGTCAGTTTTCGGTGTGAGTCGGTGCATATGGGGCTAGAGACGCGGTTTAGTTCATATCTATTTTTTTCCACGTTCTATTTTTCAATATTTAATTTAATTTTTTTTTTCATAATTTAAGGTTAACTGCGCTTTGTCTTGAAATTAAGCGAAGAAAGTGGAAATTGATTGGCCACACTTTGCGAAAACCTTCGACCAGCATCACAAAGCAAGCATTGCGATGGAACCCGCAAGGCATTCGCCGCCCAGGGGCTCCAGCACGTACCTGGCGCCGAACCATCGACCGTGAACTGCAAGATGCCGGATACTCCTGGAGTGAAATTAATAGCGAAGCGTCAAACAGAGTCAGATTCCACTAGGAGAGAAGGACGATAGTAGTAGTAGTAGTAGTACTTTGTCTTACCCCTTTAAAATTAAATAAATAAATAAATTTCCGTTTTTTCAGTCCAGAATTTTAATTCTTACTTAAATTAAAAACGTGTCGAAAAATATTTCCATGGTTGCTATTGGCACTTCCCCACTTTCAATTCATTTTTTACTACCCAGTATAAAAAATTTTTAAAAAAGTTTTAAAATTGCCAAACAAAATTTGACAAAAATATTTCCTTTCAAAGCGTTTCAGTTTCATTTCCATTTGAACGTTTCGAATCTTTTACTGCTTCGCTTAAAAGCTTTTACTTTACAAAAATAATAAATAAAAAGAAATTTTAATTGCTGTTCTTGGCATTCCCATCACCAATTTGTTTCGCTTTTATTGTTTCAATTTCACTGTTTCGCTTAAAAAGTGTCTTCTTCAAAAAGTGTTTATAAATTTTTTTTTATCTTTGCCTGGCAATTCTCATTTTCAAATTGTTGCATTTTAAATAAAATAAAAAATAATATCTATTTTAAAGGGTATTCCTGACCATTGTGACCATAATCTCTCATATGAGTCTTACTTCTAAGTAAAACAAAACAATCATTGCCAAAAGCAAATCCTTTAAGCAATCTACAAAAGAAGTATTCCAACTGCTTTCTACCAACTTTCTTACTTTAATTGTAACTATTAATTTGTATTATTTCTTACTTCGGAAATCACAAATAAAGAAGTGATCAACTTTTGCGTTCAAACTTACTTTGACTCAAACTCTGTCAACCAAACCATAAATAACTTGGACTTTTTGGTTAGTTCGTTGAACGAATCATTCGCTACGTAAATTAAACCCAACCCAACCCAATCATGAATCATTTAGAAATGCGCACCAATAAACTTGGCTCAAATCAAAGCAACAATAACAACAACAACAAAAACCACAAAAAAAAAAAAAAATTGTGTATAGAAAATTGTATCAACAAATTAAAAGTTTGCCCAAACTATTTAGATACAAATACAAAATGTATGGCAGTGGTGCAAAAGGCCGTAAAGCGTCCGGAAAACGCTTGGGCGTAATTTCCAACGGAAATGTGTTAATAAAAAAAAAAAAAAAAGAAACCAACCAAGCAGAGACAAAGACAGATAAAGAGGAAGGAAAACGTAAGAAACCGGAAACTGCTAGTAGATTTACATGTTAACTAAATGGCAAACAAATTCAAACAAAGCAAAAGCAAAGAAACCAAAACAAACTAAGACTGAAAAATTGAAATGAATTGAAAGGATTTGCTATGTAAATGTGTATGTGTGTGTGTATCTGTGTTTACAAAGGATTACAAGGCCTAGGCCAGACATAAAATCTAACTAAGCGATAAGCACGAACAGTGGCGGACAAGGAAAAAATTTTCAGCGGGGGTCGAATTAAATACTTAGAGCAATTTTTAGGGGTATGTAATATGTGAAACAGATAATTTGGCGGCGGAATAAATCCAATTCAGTATGACAGTGAAAGTATAGTTGAGTAGAGGGTGTGCCAGCTGTTGGTTTGGCTGTTAAACACTCATAATTCGTTTACTTTTCATACACAACTTGCATTAGGTATGTACATTTTGCCAATTTTGTTGGAAAATATACGCATAAAATGCAATTAAGCAAGAAAACAACAGATGGCCCACCCTATATAATAAAGCTCTAAAAAATCTTAGATTCAGACATACTCCAGCAAAATTTTCAAAAACTTGTTGGCAACTCAAATATTTCGAAGAGCTGCGACTCCCAAACCCCTTCTACGAACTCCGCCCCTGACCAAGAGCATAAAGTAAGAAAGCTTTTATGCTATAAAAACAACAAGACTCCGCTTAGAAGTTTATGTACTATTATACATTTATGTTCAGTCTGCATAGATTTACATATATACTTCATAGATTCTGTCAATTTTTTAGTAACTTATGTATTTACATTGTTTTACTATGTAATGCGAATAGTGTGAGCGAAGAAAAGAGAGCGTAAGCCAGCTGTAGTATTGTCAGTGTGAAGCCAAAAGGCCGCAAGCCGCAAATGTCCTTGCGCCACAAATGTGGCACAGTATGTGTGACTGACACACATCTGGCTTAACTTGAGCCCTGGTGGCACGCAGAGGCGTGCCAGGGCGGGATTGTGTTGTACTGGGCCTGGGCTGAGGCTTGAGCTGGCACACAAACATTGCACTTTTAAGTTGAGCAAAGATAACGTTAGCAAAAATGCCTTGGCTTGCCGCAACAGAACGTCTTCTAGCCCAAAAGCAATTCCATTTGGCCAAAAAGTAAGCCAAGTGAACGCATTGCCGACAACAACAACAACAACGATGACAAAAGCAACAGCATCAGGCAGCTTGCCTCAAGGATGCACACGCACACGGATAAAGAGAGCGCGAGAAAAGTGGTCAGCGAATAACGACTGTAAAATACACTGTAGACTGACGAATCATATGTTTCATTACGTTGAAAACGATTCGATTTTGCAACTTTCTAGAAGGATAGCTTTAGCTTTAAACATTCCATCAATGCTATCCTTAGAAAGTAAAAAATTTGAAGTTCGCTGCTGCGTCAAACTTTTTCTTGTTTAAGGCCCCAAATGGGATATCCCAAATGGGATTTTTTTTTATATGGTTTTGTCATTCCGTGCGAAATTTTTTTGCATTCTGCGTAGACCCCTTTATACTAGAATTTTTTAAGACCGTGCTGGAAAAAAAAAAATTTCGCTATAAGCGACGCCAAAATTATCGAAAACGTGTTAAAACCATGCGTATTTTTTTTAACTAGACTTGTTAATTTTTCGAACTGTGAAAAGTTTAGTTAGTAAGTTAGTTATAGAAAAAATCAGCTTGGTCATGTATGTAAGGAATCTTATAAGCAAGAAAATACGGAAAATTAATATTTTGCAGACCTTATCACAAATAACATTTTTTTGTGAATTTTCTCAATAATGATTTATTATATGAAAATTATTCTCAGCTCATATTTGATATTTTTTAAGACTTTTAACTCAGCTTGAGAATTTCCATAGCATATAGCATTACCTTATTTAACTAAATCATATTCATTATCCTAAACTTGCTGTTTTAAAACTCCGAAATCTGTTGTCCAAAGCCACCAATCATTTAAAGGGTTCTCAAAACTTCATATAAAAAAAATTATCCCAAATGGAATATCCCAAATGGGCTTTTTTTTATATATAAAGTTTTGCGATTCCTTGCGAAATATTTCGTGCTGCGTATAGGCCTTAAGCAAAAAGAATTTCATAAAAAACATTTAATTGTGCTACAAAAATTTGATAATTGATCATCTTTTATATAAATATACCAAAATATGTAAAACTTGGTTTGGAGTTTCCGAGTGAAAGGATTTTTTTTATGCAGTTTGTTACATAAAACTGACAGCTCTATTGCAATTTTAAACATAGCCGGAAATCAAAACAGGTCCTTGACGTTCTAAAAGGTTTAAACTAGAAAAATTTGAGCTTAAGCCACTATAAAAAAGCTGAATTCAACATTAAAAATTAAGGCATAATATGCATGCCTTAAAAAAATTCCACTATTTTAGATTTTCGAAAACCTCTTTGAGTTAGCTTCTAGGATCTACGAAAAACATGTCCCATAAATGTCTTTTAAAAGAAAACATTTTTCTAGAAAACATTGCTTTCAATGTATTTGCCACAATATTTTGTTGCACCAACTTAATACACCCCTTATGCTTTGGGTGTAGGGTATTGCAAGAACTGCAGACAGCGGCACAATAACTATTTTCAGGCTTGCCTCGCATTACATTCGTTTATTTATATTAAGCGCAAGCAACAGAAGCAACCAAAAATAAATAAATAAATAGTTACTACAGCAAAAACAACAACAAAAACAACAATAATAACCACAAGCCAAAACCAGCTGTGGCTTCTTGTCTGCATTTGTAAGTACACTGGAAAAAAAATATACTACCAACTTGAACAACAAGTCAAAATTTAAGAAAAATATTGCAAATAATATTTCGAAAATTAAAATAAAGTTTGTAGCTATGTGCTCTCAAGAAGTTTAAGATTTGAAGACATGTTTGGCTTCAACTGACGAAATTTAAGAGCTTAAAAAGCTTAATCTTTACAATTTCAGAGTAAACCAGAGTTTTTCAAGAGAAAAGATCCCACTTACTTAACTTTAGTACCAAATCCAGAACTAAGACTTAAGATGTGCTTACCTGGAAAGAAAAAAATTATAATTATAATATTAATCAAATAGTTAAAAATAAATAGTCATCATTTTCCATATTTTAAATAGAAATTATAATATTCTATATATTTTCATAATAAAGACGTGATAAATAATTGATTTACACATCGATTATATTTAAAACAACTTTAGGTTTTGAGAGAAATTTACTTTTTGTACTTTTTACAAAAATTCCCGTTAATTCCATAATTTTTCTCCGATTTTGATAAACAAACACTCATTTTTTTCGTAATCGATTAAACGTTACGAGCCATGAAAAAAACTGTATGTAAATTTTTTTTAAATTTTTAGATTAATGTTTGAATTTTTTCAAAAATTTGCTTAAAATTGCTAAAAGTTTCATATGAATGGCTAAATATCGACCAAACTGTAAATTTGACAAAAATATGTTTCAAGTTTAATCGATAGGTAATTCAATTATCTACAGTTTGATAAAAAAAATAATCGAAATCAGTAAGGTGCAACTGGAGATATTCGCTTTTAAGCAGACACACTTTTTTTTTAATTTCGAAAAGTGCTTTTTTCGAAATATCTCGAAATCCGTTTCATGAACAAATTTTTGGACTTTATTTTCGGTTTAAGCGTGCCATCAAAATGACTAAAATATGTTGAGAATATACAAAATTTTTATTTTTATTTTGTTATTATTATAAAAGTCAATAGTAAAGAAATATATTGAAAAAACTGTCTATTGAGAAATTTCGTCAACGAAAACTGATCTCAAAATGGCTAGTTCAGTCTAATGAAGCGCATATTATTACTTAGTTTTAATTATTATTTTTTGGCATTATTTGTAAATGAAATGTCAAAATCAACATCAATCGGGGGTGCCACAGAAAACCATTTCGTTGCAATTTCGTTGACATTCCGATTCTTGGTGCCACAGACATGATTCGCAACGGTTTCAAAATCTTCGACAAAATTGCTTGAGATTTGATTAAATTCACCAATAAAAACTAATTTATTCAATGAAAGTATTACTTATTTGGAAAGTGTATTTAATTTCTGTGTTTTCTGTATCTTTGTGTTTTGACAAATTTAATGTTTTAATTCATGATTTTCATTTTTGCGAAATCTTTATTAAAATCCTTGGTACATTTGCCATTCTGTGTCAACGTGCAAAATCTTTTCGTGGCAAGGAGTTGCCACCTAGTTGCTGTTCTAAATAATAATAATTCGAAGTGATTATTTTAGCATATTAATAGATGTTTTTGATGTTAAATGAAAGTTAAAAAATTGCTTTTTTTATTTTAACTAATTTGTCGTTATGAAGTGCGCCGAATTTAATGCAAAATTAAATAAATAATTGCTGTGCACCTTTTTCTCCTAAGGTGGCAATGTACGGCTGCTAGGCAAGGTTGTGAATGTCAATAGTTTAGCAGTTTAGGTTTAAAATTAAAATATCAGTAGCGCAACCTAAGGAGAAAAAGCCACAACAGCAAATGATTTTAATAAATGAAGTAATATATTCAATAAATAAAAGCGTCGTTTTAAATAATTGGCGAGTGCATCGAAAATACTAAATCCATCTACTGCAAGGACACAATTAGCATTACAATTTTCACTAGCATTTGCGTGTGTGTGTTTCTTTGCTGGACTGTATGACAGCCTTGAAGCTATCTAGAGGTTCTTCGACACCTTCGCTCCACCTTTTCTTCGTCCATATGTGTTTTTTTTAAGGCATCAATGGCTAGAAATCCCGCAAGTGGCATTTTAAAAATTATTTACTATTTTCGTGCAAATTTGCAAATGTAAACAAACGAAATTTGCCATTCACTACGCTGAGGACAGCTGTTGACCCGTAGGGTTGCCATACAAACTCTTGTATTGGGCGGTACAAATATTCAAACTTTATTTAAATTTAATTTGTACAAATGGAAATTAAAATGATTCAAAACATGCTGAAAATTATCGCTTAATGTAATAAAGAATAAACTTTATTGGATCACTGTTAATAAACATTTATTTAAATGAGTTTCTAAATGTTCTAAAATAATTTTTGCAAGGTAGCAACCCTTTGCTGCCATTCTTGCAAAAGCGTAAACATTCGAAATTAATTGTTCGAAAAATGAAATCTTTAAGATTTGTGTGGCACCTTTTAACGATTTGGTTTCAAACCGTTGCCAAAAGCGTTAACGATTTCTGTGGCACCCCCGAATGTCTCTTAGCATAAAGTTTGTCGAAATTTTGAATATAAAAAAACCTTTCCTAAGCCAACAAATAGCAGACAAACAGGCAGGACAACGCCTGTCGGGTCCACAAAAAAATGTATCTATGTACTGTGTATTGATAAAAAGAAAGAATACAATTTTTAATTTATTTACGGAAAAAACGGCATTAAGCGAGTATCTTAAAAAATCGATTTCTTCGATTTTATTAGTTTTTACTGTATTCTACAGATATGCTACTGACCATATTTTTCATATTTTTAAATACAAATATTTTACAGGATTTAGCTGCTTAATTGGCGGTTATAATTTATATAATATTAGTATATAATATTTTGTTCACGTAATATCTCGTGAATAACTAAAAAAAAAAGTGCCACGAAACATATTTTTCGAAAAAATCACGAAGACGGTGCTTTAGAAAAAAAAATGGTTGTCATTTTCGTGTTTCTTGACCCAAAATTACCCTAAAAAACACTTTTTACGGAAGGTTAATTTTTCGTGTAAACTAGAGTAATTCAATTTTTTTTAAAACTCTGATTAAGCAAAGAGCTGATCTTGAATTTAGTTGTTTCAAAAATTTTTCTTTTCAAACGAATAAAAAAATTCAAATACTGTTTTTAGTAAAGGGGTCTACGCAGAATGCAAACAAATTTCGCACGGAATGACAAAACCATATAAAAGAAAAAAATCCCATTTGGGATATTCCATTTGGGATATTTTTTTTTATATAAAGTTTTTCGATTCCGTGCGAAATATTTCATGCTGCGTATAGGCCTTAAAGCACGAAGCATCGAATTAAAAAAAAAAATAAAAACCATAAATAATTGAAATAAAAAAATTCCAGGCCTTAAAATTATTAAAATCAACATCATGGAGCTTAGGTGACGCGATACATTTAGTTTGCCTAATTAAAAACCAAAGTCAATTTAGTAAGTTATTTGTCTGAGTGTATAAAAGTAACTTTCAAAAGCCATACACAAAATGCATATGAGCTGTGGTGAGGCGTTTGCCTTACTTTTTTATACAACTATTTTTATATTATACTTTTTATTTTATTTCTTTTTTTTTTTTTGCTTGCAATTTATTTTATTGCTGCGTTGCATTTAGAAGGCTGCAAATTTAGTGTGTGTCTGTGTGTGTGCTTAAATGAGAGTATGTGCGAATATGAGCTACAAATGTATGCATGTGTTTTTGTTTTTTTTTTGTTTGTGTTTACATTTGTGCAATCTTTTAAAATGGCTGCTATAATATCCTGCTTTGTGTTTTATACAAAGTATGTGTGTGTGTGTTTTATTTCTATTCTTTTTTTTTATAAGTGCATGTATGTGTGTGTGAATTTTTTGTAGTCGACTTTTTGGCTGAGTTGTCAGCCAACCGCAATTAATGTGACTGCACCTGGTGCAGTTCCGTGGGCGCTAATGCTTAGTGTTGACGTCACTTACACACACATGCACCCACACACATACACAATAAATACATACACACAAAAAACACTAATAATTTTTTGTAGAGCAGCAACTTTTTGCAGCCTGCGCCAAGCAGTATGCTACGATTTTTTGTATATTATGAAAATGTAAAAAATACTCTCACGGCACACTGGGCCCGCGTAGCCAGATTTTGGCCAAAAGTCCTCCAGATGAAAGTCAAAATTTGAACAAAATGACAATTTAATATGATTTTACACATTTTAAGGTCTACTGTGCAAAAAAATTTAAAAATTATAATTAGTGGTTTTTAAGTTATTGGCAATCAAAGTTGATATTTTGCATTTTATGAGCTTTTACAGAAAAAAAAACCTGCTACGAAATCTTCATTCACTTTATTATTTATAAATATAACTTCAGAAAAAAAAATAAAATTGCGCTTAAAAACTTTTTGGTTTAAAATATATTCGAGTAGTTACAAAGATTTTGTTGGTTTTTTTATCATTTGGCTAGTTTGCGTTAAGGGTACCTCCGACTACCACTCGATATTTGATCGAAAAAAATTTTATAAATTTCTTTATATATTTTACAAGAAAATGCAATTCCTCCCGATTTTCGGAAATTGAATTTTGTATTTAAAAGTTGACCCCCAGGAAATTTTACTCTTTTTTGAATTTCTTAGCTGCCTAAAAGTATGCATTAATAACCATTTTTTCAAAAGCTGTACTAAAATGTAAAAAAAAATTAAAATTTTAAAGTTTTAGAGCATACTTACAAAGTTGAAAATCCGAAAATTTTAAAAATGTATATTTTTGTAATTTTTTTTTCGGAAATTAAAAGAGCATGCCAAAAAAATTATAACTTTTGAAAACCAGATTGATTGGTGGTGTCGTCTGTTTGTAATTGGCTTGGGAAGCTGAAACTGTTTGTGGCTATAACTCCAATATTTTGGGTCCAGGCTATTTTTTCAATGCATGTGGAGCGCATATCTATCTCTGTGTGAAATATGGTCCAAGTCCAATGAACATTTCTTTTTTTTAAATTAAGTAAAAAATTTTTTGTTTTTTTTTTTAATTTTTTCCAATTTTGGCCTAGATTATCTATAGCTTAAAAAAATCTGAGGCGGCTCAAACTTTAGAGAAAAATAGTTCAATACTTAACGAAAACGTGTTTTAAATTTCATCACTCTATAAAAATCATTATGGAAATGCCAGATTTTTGGCCAAAATATGACAATCTGGGCCCTCAGTGCACGGTAAAAGGTATATTGACCAAAGCTGCAACACACGTTTGAGTCGAGATTTATTTTCAAATTTAAACTAAGCGGGGCACAACGCCCATCCTAAAGCTAAGAAATATTTGCAAAAAATCAAAGTTAAATTTTATTAATTATTTAATAATATATAAATTTATTTAAAGGCAGATATAATAATAGCAAGGCATATAATTTGAGAGTTAAAATTATAATTTCTTGCCTACAAGCTACAAAATAGAAAGTGTATTTAACAGTCGTGGAACGTTCCGCATTTTTTTTATTATTATTATTTATATAAGTATTTTCATTGTTGTTTCTAATTCCGCTTTTTGGAAGCGCTGTGTGCTGCCAAAACTTTTGCGGTTGAATGACTTCTATGCTATATAGACATACATATATACACATGTACGCACATTTAAATGCACATTATATATACTATACATATACGAGTCTATATATAAGAGTAGCTCTGTTTGCGTCTTCTTGTTATGTTTGTTTGTGTGCTCGATTGTGCTGTTTTTTTCCGCTCTGCCAACAGAGCAACTTGCCATTGTTTTTTTGCACAATATTTATGTTACGGTTACAAGGTTGACTACGGCGGGCCAACTGGAAACGAATTTTTTTTCTACTCAAGTCAAAAACACAAATCGATGGCGGAAGTGCGCATGAAGCTTAAAAGGATTCACGGCTAAAAGCTTTCTCTATCAGACCACAATAACAAGAAAATCACAAAAAAAAAATGAAAAAACGCACGGCTTGCGCATAAGTCAAGCAAATTGCATGCTAATTGGCTTCAAACCTTCTAACAAGAGCAATTTAAAGGTTTACAGAAGTGTTGAGGCATGCGGGAAAATATAAAGCAACAAAAAAAAAAAATTACAAATTGCGGGAAATTACAAATTTTCTAAAGGTCGATAACAAGAAAAAAAAAAAAAAAATGGTTGAGGAAATAATAGAAATTACGGCGCATAAAAAAAGAATCAGAAATACTTATTGATTTGAGAGCAAAATATTCTTGGGAAATTGCGTAAAGAAAATTGAAAAATAAAAATAGAAAATAAATATAGAATGTAAAGCAGAATTAAAAAGTTCAACTAAAAAAGGCGCATAAATCAGTAAACAAAGTTTAAGTAAAAGTATATTTCTTGGAAAAATATATTTAAAAAATTTTGCAAAACTTAACTTAAGTAAGCCGCGGCAGCAAAGTAACCTTTGGATTATACCAGATAACTCTCTGAATACGATTAAAAATTGAGAAGACAGCTTTGTATATGCCCCTATGCCACACTAGGGGAAATGGGATCTAAGAAGAAGAAGAATACAGCTTTGCAAAAAAAAATCGAATAAAGGCTTTCGCTGACCAAAGTTGGGGTGTCACATTTTTTCAAGCATTTACAAAGCAGCCCCCAAAGGTATGCTATAAATTTTGAAAAATTTATACATTTTGAGCTGCCAGTTGCTATAAAGCTCTTATCAAAGACATAATCCTACATATGTATATTTTGAACTTAAATTTGAATATGGGATCGCAATTAAACCAAAACGATTTGGACCAATCGATAAAATTTAATAGCATCGTACCCAATCGTAAGAAATACTTTCAAGCCAGATGAAAAAAAAAAATTTCTTTTCTTTTATGGTGTATCGTCAAAGGTCAGCAATTTTTGTTTGTTAATTGGACAAGTTTACACAGTAAATTACAAATTAAAAGAGGCACCAACTTTTTCGGTGGTAACCTTTATTTCGAGCATGCAAAATGAATTTAATTTATTTATTGGTAGATTTAGCAAGTGAACAAATTTAGCCCCGGAGGAGTTTGTGACTCTATTTGATTAGGACACATTGTAGAGTGGCTATTTTTAAGTGTTCCTTTTTTTAAAAATAAAAGCGTAGCCTCTTTTGTAGCGTACTGGCTGCAACATTTTTGACAATTTTATCTTTATTTTAAAAAAAACTATGACACAATCATACCATAAATTCCATTTAAAAGTAAATTTTTTAAGGCTGACAATTTGCAACATTTCCAACAACTTTATCTTTATTTTAAACAAAAACCATGTACTGGCGATGCAATCATATCAAAAATGCCATCAAAAAGTAAATTTTTGATGATTGACGCTTTAAAGGTGTCTTTTACAATTGTGCTATGTATTACGAATTGAAGTTTGGTTCAGTTTTTTAATAATTAAATGGTTAACAAAATGTGGTCTTGGGTGGACAAAAATTTAAGAAAATAGAAAAAATATAATCGATGATATATGTAACAAAAATAATAAACGGCAATGGCTTAATATTTGTTAAATGCTTATTGTAAATTGTTTTAGAAATAGAAAACTTAATAAAAAAGCTTTCTGTAGAGTAAAAAAAACTTTCGTCCAATATACATATAACTATGTCAAAATATTCTTTAAAGAAATAAGCTTTAACAAATTAAATATAAAAACTAATATGCTTTTAAGATTAATGAAAAATTTTGAAAATGCGATATGAAATTACGTATACGCACCGTGGCCTTATATGAACGCTCAAGGTACCCCTTACTAGATCGCACAATGAATATATTATGGGTATAAAGACTCATTTGTTCTAAAAATTTCGGCTATACAAGCAAAAAATATGAAAATTATGAAAATTCTGAATGAAATTACGTATACGCACAACAGACTTACATGGACGCTTAAGGTACCCATTCTTAAGATCGGACAAAATAATACTGGATACAAAGACTTATTTGTTTTAAAAATTTCTTGCATGTAATCAAAAATTAAGAAAATTCTAAATTAAATTACGTATACGCGTTGCAGGCTTATATGACCGAACCAGGTAGGCCTTGGCCTGATCGGAAATAGAACTTAAAAAATGATTAGTTTTCAAAATTTCGAATGTCTAAAATTATAAAAATTCGAAATAAAATTACGTAAACGCACTGCACATATGGATACTTAAGGTCGGACAAAAAATATTTGGATATAATATAATATAGGATATAATAATATAATTTGTTTTCAAAATTTCGTGTGTGTAATCAAAAATTAAGAAATTTCTAAACTAAATTACGTATAAACATTGTGTTACGTATACGCACTGCAGCGCTATATAGACATTGAAGGTAGGCCTTGGGCAGATTGGACAAAAAAAATAGAACATAAAAACTCATTTGCTTTCAAAGTTTCGGGTATGCAATCACAAATTACGAAAATTCAAAATAAAATTAGCCCTTAGGTCAATCAAGGTAAAAAAAAATGGATGCTTCATTTTCAAAATTTCAGATGTGTAGTCACAAATTAAGAAAACTCAAATTATGTATACGCAATGAGGCCCTATATGGACGCTTTGGGTAGGCTTTATAACCAAAATCGAACAAAAAAAATGAATATTAAAATTAGTTTGTTTTCAATAATTCGAGTGTGTAATCAAAAATTAAGACAGTTCCGTATGAAATTACGTATACGCATTGTAGCCCTTAACCCTCTAGGCCTCAAGGCACGTTTTACTTATCATTCGTATATTTTCACATTTTTAAGTTTTTTTCTTTATTTCTATATTTTATCTATTTCGTGGAATTCTCTTTCCGCATTTCTGATGCGTAATAATGCGTGCAGCAGTCGCTGCAGTCATTTGAAGTTGCAAATTTGTGCAAAATAGCAAAAAACACTTTTTCTTATAAATTTGTGTACAAAAAAACAAAAAAAAAATGTTTTTCTTTGTTTATAGTTATGAAAAGAATTTTATTGTGTTGCTGCGAGTGTTGTTTTTGGTACAAAATTATTGTTTTGAAAAAAAAACTTTTTGGTTGCTTTCCACCTGTCGTCAAAGCTAAACCACCTTGGGGCACGCTTGGGATAACTAGCCAACAAAATTTGTTTCGGTTAGTACCAAATGTATTTTCGTTGAATATATCATTATAAAACTATCAGATAGTGTAATTTCGCAATTTTTGGAAACGATGAGTGGTGAATATGCCCATTACGAGAGGTAAATAATAGAGCTGTAAACTAATATGAGTCATCTTTGGAGTCTGACGTGCTTTGGAGCCCATGTGGGTGTTCCACTTCGATACATTTTTTGTCTCCAGACAATTTATCTCCCCAAACGCTGAGCCTGACAAACTCATCAACATCAGAAAAGCTTTTTATATTTATTATATGCTTTGGAAATTTGTATATTCGTTCCTGAGGCACCATTCGCCTTAATCGAGCTCCGAGCTATGTGCTGTCCATGGATAGTGATCCAAAGGAAAAACTTAGAGGATCTCTATGGAATACTGTGCTACCGTAACTGGTGTTCCTCATCAGTTTCGAAAGATAACAAATCTGCCTGAATTTGTAAGTCCAGCTAATTAGGCACAAAACCTTTTGGAAACGATTAACGTGATAACACCAAAGTTTTACGATTAATAAAATCTGAAAGAGTATTTCATGAATGGATCTTTTAGAAGGCAGCAAATTCCTCTGAAGGCCAAAAAGAACACAAACCGCTTATTCCTGCATTTGATGGACATAGCGACATGCAATTAAATTGCACCTAAGCCTAAGGACAAGCACACAAAAGCAAATATATTTGTAAGCTTTAGATTAATGGCAAGAAATCATAAATTCTTTTCTTATGCAAATATTTCAGAAAACATAGTTTTTAAGTTAAACAATTTATTTTTATTTATTTATTTATTTATTTTATTTGAGGGGTACAACTAAGTTCAGTTGATCTTATATTATAAAAAAAGTATAATTTATTTAGAAAAGAAAATAGGGAATTGATACGAACTAATCCGCGTCTCTAGCCCGATGGGTGAACTTTTTAATGATATGCACCAACTCACATCAAGAACTGGTTAGAAACTTGGATTTACAATATTAAAGTTGAAAAAAGGAAGCAAGATAAAAATTAAACATTATATCGCAAAAAGAGCCAATGGATCACCGTTGACCAAGTGGGTGACTCATAATATAGGATTGGTCAAGGATGCTCGAAGTGGCAAGTCAAGGTGACTTAAGATAGAAGAAGTGATAAATTGAATAGACCGTTCGAAAGAGAGGAAATTGTTAAAGCTATTATAGTTGGAGCATAAGACACGGAAAGGATCGTGCAAAGCATAATTTGATCTACAAAATTGTAAGGCTAAGGGTCGAAAATTACGAGTTACTCTGGATGGTATGGCAAAAGTAACTTTGCTAAGAAGTACATTGGAATCGATAAGACCGAGTAACAGTTTATACAAGAATAACACGCCGTGGCATGTTCTGCGATGATTTAAGGAAGGCAATTTTATAAGGCGAAGTCTATCAGAATATGGCGGCAGTCGGATATTTGGTTCCCAGTTTAAGCCACGAAGTGCAAAAAGGAGAAATTGCTTTTGTACGGACTCAATCATGTCCTGATAAAGGTGGTATTGAGGACTCCAAACGCAGGAACAATATTCCAAAATTGGACGGACGAGAGAAATATAAAGAAGTTTGGTTGTGTAAGGGTCGTTAAACTCTTTAGACCAACGCTTAATAAAAGCAAGAACACCTCTAGCCTTATTCACGATGTTGCAAATATGATTATTAAATTTAAGGTTATGATTAAACAAAACACCAAGGTCAGACACACTCTCGATGCGTTCTAAGGTAGAAGATTCTAATGAGTAAGTAGCCAAATAAGGAGCAGAACGATAAAATGTCATAACGTTACATTTTGTCTTGTTGAGAAAGAGTTGGTTGATATTGCACCAAGATTGCATATTATCAAAATCATGCTGAAGAAGTAAGTATTTATTATTATCGGAGTAGGACATACAGAGTTTAACATCATCCGCATACATAAGAATGTGAGAAGATGAGATTACTTGAGGGAGATCATTTAAAAATAAGTTAAAAAGAAGAGGGCCTAGATGGCTACCTTGAGGTAACCCTGACGTGACATTAATTTCTATAGATTCGCAACCTTTAAAAACTACCTTCTGGACTCGGTTGGATAAATAGGACGATATCCAATTTAAAAAACAAGAAGGAAACCCCAGACGAGACAGTTTAACAAGGAGAAGACTATGGTTTACCGAGTCAAATGCTTTGCTAAAGTCAGTACATCAACAAACTATTTTTATTGGATTATCGTCCCTCATATCATGCCTCAAGACACGCTACCAATTTTACCCCATAAAACCTCAACCTAATGAAAAAAAACATTTTTTTTAATTTTGTATTTTTTTTTTTTCAACAAAATTTTTACAAAAAAAAAAAAATTTCGGGTCCAGAAGGTTAAATGAACGTTCAAAAAAACTCATTTAATTTAAAAATTTCGTGTATGCAATCAAAAATTACGAAAATTCGAAAATAAATTACGTATACGCATTGTAGCCCTTCGATGGACGCCCAATGTAGACCATTGGCAGATCGGACAACATTTTTCAAATGTTTTACTTGCTATATTTATCAAAACCATCAAGTATTAGCTCTGTGAAAACAGTTTCCGACTTAATTCAAAATATTTAAAGTATGCACTGAAGCAAACACCTATTTTAGGGGACTAAAGAAAACTAATTATTTGGAAAGAACTATAAGTTGGAAAAAGGTTGGTAGAAATGCATCAAGCTAAAAGAAGACTAAGTAATTCAAAAAAAAGTCAACCAAGTTTAAATATTCCTCTAGCAAAAAAGAAATTTTGCAAAATTAAAAATAATAATAAGGCCTTTGAAGTAGGTCGCCTTTTAAAGTGACCCTTTAAAATATTGCGAAAAAGCTTTTAAAAGCTTTAAAATATAAACGAAATTGCAGAAACATTTAATTTAGTGTTTTTTTTAATAAAGGTCCAAAGTATGCATTAAACTTAATTTCAATTTTCCTAAAAATTTAGCTTATCTCAAGTCCAAGTCCAAGTGCGCTTTACAGAATATCCTTTTATTTACATATGAGCACCCCCAAACTAACAAGAGTTTTCAATTTAATACAAAGCAGCCAAAAAAAAAAAAAGTAATATTATGTAAATCCAGGCAACTAATTTAAAAATAATACGCTAAAAATAACAAGGCACTCGACGATAAGAAAGACTTGAAAAAAGGCAGAAAAAATTGTAGTGTACAAAAAATGAGCAACAAAGTATAAAATTAACATGGCCAGCACATGCTACCAAAAATTGAAAAAAATAAAATAAAATAAAAAGGAAAAAATGAAGCAAAAAGCAGCAGAATTGCAAGCAAAAGCAACTAAAAATTGCAATTTAATTAATGAAATGCGGCGTAGTTGGTAAGCTGCAAAAAAAAAAAACAAGATGGCGGACGAAAAAAAAATGAAGTTCATGTGAGCGAGTGTATGTATATGTGTGTGGGATTGGGTGAATATGTGTGTGTGTATGGCACACCAACAGCCAGCTGTTGCTTGGCATTTGTTGAAAGAAAACAGCCACACAAATTTTCACACAAAGTAAGTGAAAATGCCAGCACACTTGAAAATAATATACATATCGTACTAGATTCAGACGCTGGCAATTAAACTGACTAGTAACCAAATTAACTAAACTAAAGCAAACTAAAAAATATGCATGCAACCAGAAAGCATTATAAGCCTGGTTAAGTTTAAGGCGTTGTAACGCATCGTTGCCTTAGTTTTAAAAATCTGCAGTAGTTACGCTTGTTTGGGGTTTCTGTGTAGTTTTTATACTCTGCTAGGATATTGTAGATTTGCGAAATGTAACTGACGGAAGAAAACTAAAAAACTAAAAACAAAAAACTAAAACCAAAAAATGTTCATCTATCAAACACTGAGCTCTATTGCCAAATTAAGTTTGGAAAAAGTCTAAATTTTCAAGAGTGAATATTAAAATTTTAGATAAATATTACCTATTTTCATGAAATTGCACAGCTACGGAGTAAAGTCTAACTTACGACTCAATTTTGCTCATTATAAAATTATGTCAAAATATTATTTAAGCTGTGTACTTTGACATGTTGTTGATTTTTGAAAAAGTTTGAGTCTGTAGTTCGGTCAGCTTCCAAAAATTTGGCATTTGGTGCATACGTACGTCTGTCCGTATTATGAAAAATCCAAAATAATAATTACGTATACGCAACGTATCACTGTATGGACAGTCAAGGTATGTTGTGAAAATGTTAAGCGTGCTTTCCTTATCAAATTCGAAAGTTTAAGCTTTGTACGAGCATTTCTTGACTTAATTCCAAAAAAAATTCCAAAATAATAATTACGTATACGCAACGTATAACTGTATGGACGGTCAAAGTAAGTTGTGCAAATGTTTAGCGTGCTTTCCTTATCAAATTAAAAAAAGTTTTAGCATTGTACAAGCATTTCTTGACTTACTTCCAAAAATTTGGCTCTTGATGCATCCGTCCGTCCGTATTATAAAAACTCAAAAATAATATCTACGTATACGCAACGTATGACTGTATGGACGGTCAAGGTAAGTTGTGCAAATGTTATGCGTGCTTTCCTTATCAAATTCGAAAGGTTAAGCATTGTACAAGCATTTCTTGACTTAATTCCAAAAATTTGGCATTTGGTGCATACGTACGTCTGTCCGTATTATGAAAAATCCAAAATAATAATTACGTAAACGCAACGTATAACTGTATGGACGGTCAAAGTAAGTTTGCAAATGTTTAGCGTGCTTTCCTTATCAAATTAAAAAAAGTTTAAGCATTGTACAAGCATTTCTTGACTTACTTCCAAAAATTTGGCTCTTGATGCATCCGTCCGTCCGTATTATAAAAACTCAAAAATAATATCTACGTATACGCAACGTATGACTGTATGGACGGTCAAGGTAAGTTGTGCAAATGTTATGCGTGCTTTCCTTATCAAATTCGAAAGGTTAAGCATTGCACAAGCATTTCTTGACTTAATTCCAAAAATTTGGCATTTGGTGCATACGTACGTCTGTCCGTATTATGAAAAATCCAAAATAATAATTACGTAAACGCAACGTATAACTGTATGGACGGTCAAAGTAAGTTTGCAAATGTTTAGCGTGCTTTCCTTATCAAATTAAAAAAAGTTTAAGCATTGTACAAGCATTTCTTGACTTAATTCCAAAAATTTGGCTCTTGATGCATCCGTCCGTCCGTATTACAAAAACTCAAAAATAATAACTACGTATACGCAACGTATGACTGTATGGACGGTCAAGGTAAGTTGTGCAAATGTTATGCGTGCTTTCCTTATCAAATTCGAAAGGTTAAGCATTGTACAAGCATTTCTTGACTTAATTCCCAAAATTTGCCATTTAGTGCATACGTACGTCTGTCCGTATTATAAAAACTCAAAAATAATAACTACGTATACACAACGTATAACTGTATGGACGGTCAAGGTAAGTTTGCAAATGTTAAGCATGCTTTCCTTATCAAATTAAAAAAAGTTTAAGCATTGTACAAGCATTTCTTGACTAAATTCCACAAATTTGGCATTTGGTGTATGCGTCCGTCCGTATTATAAAAACTCATAAATAATAATTACGTATACGCAACGTATAACTGTATGGACGGTCAAGGTATGTAGTGTTAAGCATGCTTTCCTTATCACATTAAAAAAACTTTAAGCCTTGTACAAGCATTTCTTGACTAAATTCCAAAAATTTGGCAAAACTCAAAAATAATAATTACGCATACGCCACGTATCACTGTATGTTCGAAAGGTTAAGCTTTGTACAAGCATTTCTTGACTTGATTCCAAAAATTTGGCATTTGGTGCATCCGTCCGTCCGTCCGTATGAATAACCAGATCCCAGAGACCAAAAGAGCTAGATGCACATCTTAAACCTACGCTTTAATAGATACTCCGTCAGAAATTACGACAGTTACCTAATATAGTACACTAAAAATAGCAAATGTCTACGGAATTTAGTTAAGGATCGCCGCCATCTTGAAAATAAGATTTTAGTGTAGAATGCTTAGAAACATATAAGCAAATATTGAATTTTCGGTATACTTTTGGTAATTAGGTTGTGCAGCCAGGAAGTTGGCAAGACATCGATGAAACCCAAAAAAATTACAAAAGTTGACAGAACGAACGATTCAGATAAATTTTTGGATTAAAATACACTTTTTTTTCTATGCGTGTAATCTAGGATCGAAAATTGTGCAGCCGATACTCTATATCATTTGGGTCGGATTTATTAAACATATAATAGGAGTTCACCAAAACATTGTCGAGAAACAGCATAAATCAGTGATTTGTGTACTTGTTGAACTTTAGAGGATTTTTTTTATTCTCAATGAAAAATTTATTGCAAACAGTTGCATAATTTTATTTAAGAATAGTGGGTGCAGGGTATACATATGTCGGAAACCGCCCGAACTAATTTACATATATCTTTATGTTTCTTTGTAGTTTCTAGTTTTTCTATAGTTTTAACTACTAGCTCTTGCTTAATTGCTATGCATTTGTCTTGCTGTAAGCAGCGACGCCATAGTCATGGCAGCAGCCATTTTGTCTCTATGACTAAACAGTTTCTCTGAAAATTTTCCCAGTTACTTTTTGCCTAATTTAATTTCTTCCGGTCTTGTGTTAAGTTCTGCCGCAGTAGCTGCAGCGCTGGCAGAGACGTCGACTGCGGCAAGAGCAGAACAAACGTAGTGAAAGAAAGCGTTCTAATGGCAATTGCAGCGGTAGAAGTTGAGAGCTTTTTTTGTTCGACTTACTCCAGTTTACAAAAAGTTTTAGAGGCTATATTAACTTTGTTGTAAAGTTTGGAAAAGATGCATCTGGGATGCTGTACATATGACTTTTTTTCTACAAGAGTTGTTGAAGCAAAATAAGTTCTGCAATATTTCTAAATACTATATGTGCATTGGGGTGTGTAACAGTCCGCTCCCATTTCAAAGAAAAACAGAGTTGGGCCACCCTAAAATTAGTCATAACTTTGTTATGTGTTGTGCGATAAAAGCTACATATATTATTGAACATTTGGCTTAAAGTTCTTGGCTGAAGATCATCTTTACAAGGAAGAAATTGGGAAGATTCTCTCTTAATAGAATTAATATGTAAGTTGTGTTCTTTTAATTATTATTAGGAGGGGAAATGTGATTAAATCTATAAATTTAAAATTGTAACATGAATTCAACCAGTATATATTTCTGCCAAGAAAACTTTACGACCCATGGCACATTTCTAATGGCGATATGTATCCCTGGCAAAGCAACTATTCGTCAAAGATGCAGTCCTTTAAAACAAATAAAAACTGTGGCATAATTAAAACTTTGAAAACATTAGTAAACAATTTTAGATACAAAACAAAATTTCCTTCTATACCGATATACTATACAAGCTGGTATCGAATTGACGATATATCGAGCATCAAAATATCAGTATCAAATATTCAATATCGAAGCTTCACTATTTATATTCATAAAGAAGGCAGAACAGCATGCCCCAGAAACCTTGACTTTTAATAGATAATATCCAAAACTCTTCCATAATATTCAATAATGGAACTAAGAAGTACGATCGACAGACGATATATCGACAATCAAAATATGTCTATCGAATATTTAGCATCGGTTGCGCAATAATTAATATTTAAAAACAAAGCAGTTATTCGTCCATTCGTTATTCAATTCTGATAGAGATAATCCATCATCATCTATCTATCTATCATCTATCAATCATCTATCTATCATCTATCTATCATCTATCTATCATCTATCTATCATCTATCTATCATCTATCTATCATCTATCTATCATCTATCTATCATCTATCTATCATCTATCTATCATCTATCTATCATCTATCTATCATCTATCTATCATCTATCTATCATCTATCTATCATCTATCTATCATCTATCTATCATCTATCTATCATCTATCTATCATCTATCTATGATCTATCTATCATCTATCTATCATCTATCTATCATCTATCTATCATCTATCTATCATCTATCTATCTATCATCTATCTATCTATCATCTATCTATCATCTATCTATCATCTATCTATCATCTATCTATCATCTATCTATCATCTATCTATCATCTATCTATCATCTATCTATCATCTATCTATCATCTATCTATCATCTATCTATCATCTATCTATCATCTATCTATCATCTATCTATCATCTATCTATCATCTATCTATCATCTATCTATCATCTATCTATCATCTATCTATCATCTATCTATCATCTATCTATCATCTATCTATCATCTATCTATCATCTATCTATCATCTATCTATCATCTATCTATCATCTATCTATCATCTATCTATCATCTGTCTATCATCTGTCTATCATCTGCCTATCATCTGCCTATCGTCTATCTATCAGCGATCTATCATCTATCCATCAAGTTTCCCTAAAAAACGCTGACTTTAAATAGGTCCACCCAAAACAAAATACAGTACAGGGATCGAACACTGAATTATATCGAACAATACTTTGGTATAGTAGTAGTAAGTATGAATTAGCAAGTCCTTACGACAGTAAGTCCAAAGTAAAATTATCGGTATCAAATATTCAATACCTGGGCTGCAATATTCAATATTCAACAGGATGGCATAAAGTAGTCCAAGTTTCCCAAAAAACCATCGACTTTAAGCAGAAGACATAAAAAAAAGTTACTTACTAAATTAAAATATTCAAATCTGATTCGATTTGACGAGGACTTGAGCTCTGAACCTCACCAAAATACCCTGGCATACTATGCAGACAACGAAGGAACTAACGTGTGCAATCGTCGATAATGGCCGCATATTCGATGTTCAAAAGGATGGCAGAAAAGTATACCAAGTTTTCGCAAACACCCTGACTTTTAATAGGACCGTCCAAACACTAAGCATTAAATAGCCCAATAGAACTCGATTTCGCAAATAGGAACTGAACCCTGAAGCATATCCAATAAAAATCTGGTATACTAAATAACGAAGGAACTCATTAGTTCGAATCAAAATATCAGAATCAAATATTCGGTATAGTTATTGCAATACTCGATATTTAAAACGAAGAAAAAAAGATAAAGAAAAGTAGTCCAAGTTTGCCCCAAAAAATCGGAATTTTAATAGATCCACCCAACATAACTTTGATATACCCAAAACCGATTCCATTTCGTGACCAGTCATCGACGATAGAAAATGATGGTTGTAACGAGAGTGCAACGAATAGATCAGCGTTACAAACAAAGATCAGTTTAGTATCTTCACAATTAAATATCGGAGTACAACCAAAACCAAGATGTTACTATAATGGGTCATTTCAAATCCCCGATCTCTCTGAAAAAGTTCAAAATAAGCATCGCAAAAAATGATCCTTAGCTCTGCTCGATGGAAATTATTTAAGATGGCCATATTTTGGAACCTAGAAGAGGTTGCACGTAGCATAGAATGTTTTTTTATTTTTTTGTTTTTTTATAATAAGAATATTTTGGATTCCTTTGGGAAAGTAGGTCCGACTATTGGCCGCGGTTCCTCGAGACATAGAATCGATTTTTATGCAAGAGTAGCTAAAGTTTGCGCCTTCACATTTTTTTCGCGTTTTCTAGCTTCTTTGTGATTTTTTTTTGTAGAAATAGTTGGTTGCATTTTTTGCACAAGTTTAGCGAAATTCTTTGTATGTCTGTGTAAATTATATGCAAAACTTTTGCAAAGGGAACTTTCAATGCGAAGTTCTTTTAAATGCGCCGCTTAAAGTTGCTGCGCATTGCCATTTTTTACGAGTCTTAAAAGTAAAAAGCACTAGCAGCAGGAAAGCGTAATGGGTTTGGTGAGTTTAAAAAGGAGTAAAAAAAAAAGCCAAAACCCTTATATAATAGTGTACATATGTGTAGTTGAAAGTCTTAAATGTACATGTATTAGTGCATTACCGCATTACGTGTTGTCATTGCCATGTGCACCATGTGCAAGGGGCATGTACCATGTATAGGAAAAACATGGCAATATCCTGCCACAGGATGCGCCATACGCGCAATTGACCCAATTTTCTATAACTGCATGGGATGTGTGTGTCAAAGTTTTTCTACATTTTTTTTTTTGTGCGCTGCTGCGTTGTTCCTGCTCTCTTACTTGTATATCCCTTTTTAAGCGATTCTTTTTCTCTTTTGTACTGCACTCGGTTAGGGATGACTTTTTTTTTTTTTTTGTTGCGGTAATAGCCGCCGTTTACATTATAACTTTGCTGCGCCGCTGTTTGCCAGGATGTGCACTGCTTTGACTTTGTATTGCGGATGTAATTTACCTCATATTATAACATTCATATGTATATCAAAAAAAAAAGAAGTTCCGGTACTCTCTTCGCTTACAACTCCACAGAGAGACGAAATATTCTGCCGGAAATACATCAAAAACTTGCAACACACTCGCTCGCATGTTTGATATGCTTTTTTTTACATGTTATTATTTGACTTGTGCCAAGGTGCAACTTTTTGGCACATTTTGTGCCAAAAATAATGCCAAAGTTTGACAACATCCATATGCAATATTAATGGTAAAGCAGTCTAGCGAAAATGTGCAACAAAATGTTGCAACAACACTTTTTGAAGCAGTAGCACAATGACAACCTGGTTGAGATTTACCTGTAGCACGTTTATGCGCTAACATTTATTACGAATTGGTTATTACAATATGACAGAAAGTTTTAAACGTTTTTTCTATCGGTTTTTGTTAAAATGGTCTTTAATCCAAAATATAATAATCAAAATATAGCAAAATAATTTATTTATGATATCTAGGGGGCTTCACCACCTGCTCAGTTCGCTTAGCAATGTGTTTTTTTAAACGTGGTTGTACGAAATGGACATTAGTCCAAAATCAAAATGTTGAAAATATATTTTTTTTCTGTGATAACTAGGGGCTTCACCACCTGCTCGGTTTGCTTATCGATGTATTTTTCTAAATTTTGTTATTCAAAGTATTAATCTTTACTTATGTTTTAATGATATTTATATGATAGTGAACACAAATATGCAACAGCTTTCATGCGCCATCCAGCTGCCATACAAAACGAATCGAACTATAACCCTGCCAAGACAGTCATAGTACCCTTCACAAGGAGGTATAAGCTTGGAAGGATGAGGAGTATAACCCTATCAGGATGCAGCATAGGAACAAGTAATGAAGTAAAGTATCTTGGAGTGACCTTTGACTCCAAGCTTAAATTCAGGACCCATGTAGATAACATGATAAGTAAGTGCTCAAGGGCTCTCTTTAAGTGTAGAAGCATTGCCGGAAAATCGTGGGGTACATCAACACGAACAATAAGATGGCTCTACCGCATGGTTGTCAGACCCATGCTAACATATGGGGCAATAGCCTGGGGCGGTAGGGCGCGCCTTAGCACGACCAAGGCTAAAATGCAGAAACTGCAATTAATGGCCTGCATATGTATGTCAGGAGCAATGCGCACCTGCCCTACTGCGGCCCTAGAAATATTAATGGAGGTTACACCGGTACATATTGTTGGCGATATGCGGCAGAAAGCAACGCTGATAAGAGTTGGGAGCGCAGAAAATAACTTCAGCAGCACCAAGATGGATGCTGCATATATAGCAAAGGACATGCCTTTGCTTCTGCAACCAAGCGATGAAATGCTAGCTGAGTCCAAGTTCAATCAGAACTTAGATATCAAACTCAGCACGAAAGAGGCCTGGACATGTCTTACGGCAGTTTACCCAATGAAACCAAATACAATAAAGTGGGACACAGACGGATCAATCACTGATGAAGGTACTGGCCTGGGGGTAGTGGGACCCAGGACCAAATATAACGAATCACTAGGCAGACACACCAGTATTTTTCAAGCTGAAGTCTGTGCTATTGGAAGGTGTGCAGGATTCAATCTGCAAAAGAACTACCATGACAAGGATATATCCATCCTGTCTAACAGTCAAGCAGCAATAAAGACATTAAGTAGAGACAAGATTACATCAAGGCTGGTTAAAGAAGTGAGAACTTCACCGGATAAATTAGGTGCCAGGAATAAGCTCACGATTAGATGGGTTCCAGTACATAACAATATTCCGAGAAGTGAGCTGTCAGATAGACTAGCAAGGACCGGTGCAGCAACAACGCTAATCGGACCTGAACCACACTGTGGGATTGGTAACCATATGGTACGGGACCTACTGAGAACGGAGGAGGAAAACAAACGGATGCTTCACTGGGCACTGATACCAGGACTTAAGCAATCAAAAACCCTCCACTCTAAATATAATCGCAAGAGGTTCAAACTTATGATAACCCACGGGAAAAACACCGTGAGGATCCTGACTGACCTCTTGACGGGACACTTTAGGCTCCGCAGTCACTTAAATAAACTTGGTCTAGCGGACACTGGACTGTGCCGCTTCTGTAGCATGGAGAAAGAAACCTCAGTATATTTACTATGTAGTTGTATGGCACTCACTCCTAGGCATGTACGTTCTCCCACCGGAGATCGTTGTTACCCTAAGTCCAAACAAGATACTGGAATACATACAGGCAATAGGACTTTTGGGAGAGCTCTGAGCCGTGAAGGGAGCACAATTTTACACCCAGTCCTAATAATAATAATAAATATTTTTTACTAAATCTTGTCATTTATAATTTATAAATACTTTTTGGTTTTTTTTTTCATTTTTATCATCGGGAAATTTGCCTTGAGGAGACCTGCGGCCACCACTCGATTTTTCATCGCAAAGAATTTTATAATTTTCCTTCCATGTTCTAAAACAATTCGTAGTTCCTTTGTTTTGCGGAAATCGAATATTTTACCGAAAAGGTAATATTTAAGTATGAACTATCTTAGGCGGCTCAAGCTTTGCGGAGATAAAACTCAATTTTTAAGAAAATTATTTTGGAAAAGCCAGAATTTCGAACAAAATGTGAAATAGAACCCATAAAAAAATTTAAAAAATGTATGAACTATATCTATATTAAATCAGAATCCCAATAAACAAATATATTTTATTGTGTGAATCTTATAGTTTTAGAAAGTCAACGATTTTTTTCGAGCAGCTCCACACACGTGGAACTTAAAATTGTTTCAGAATTATGATATTTTAACCAATCTAAATCATTTTAACAAAAAATATTTAAGATTAGGGAACTAAAAGAAATTTATTTATTTATTTTATTTATGTAATTATAATGTAGAAGGTAATTCAAAGTTATAAAATGTTTGTAGCCAGAGCAACGTAGGCCTTCAGGCTGAGTAAAAGAAATATTTCAAAAATATATCCTTATTTCGACAAAGAGTCACCCTATGTCAACCACAGAAGCAACTTTCATATTAAATTCAAATATCCTCGTAAACAAATTTAATTCTTTGAAAATACGTTCGCATAAACATTGCCAACTAGTAGTAAGTTTTTTAGAGCTACTTAAAACACAAAACTCTATCAAAATATAGCAGCTAAGACTTTGCCTTGACTAAATCGCAATTTGGCACGCATAAACCAACTTTGGTACAAAGTTTTACCTTATTTATCGGTAAGTCTCAAGTAAACAATTATAAATTTGGCCAAAAAGTTCACGACATTGATTGAAACTTAAGTACCTTGAAATACATAAATATTAAATTTTAGCCATATCAGCAACTAAGCAAACTTTGGTACCAACTCATAGACAAAAACAACCTTGGTTAACGAAAAAGCAAATTTTAATTATAAATCGTTAAATTTGCTTATTAGCCAAATTTATGAGCGCTCAAAACTCTATGCATATAATTATGTACTATATACGAATAGATGTCTAAATATTTGCACAAGAACATTTTATGCTAATTTTGTTTTATGAGAAAGTTGCTTTAATTGCATTTAATTAGTTAGTGGCTTAAACTGTGCAGCTACTTTTTTTAGTTTTTAATTTTCGTGAACTCATTTCTTCTTTGGTTAACAAGTTGACCGACATAAATTTTTTTCTAATTAGTCCAAGTTTTATATTATGGCTCATATACCTGGTAAAGCTGCAGTTTTCTTTTGAGTTTCAACTAGATCTAAAAATGTTTGTTCATAAAAGAAACAAATGGGTTGGCTACGGTCGAGACAGGCAAACTATAACCATACCATGGGGTGTCTTCGGGTGCTGACCCCCCCATCCCACGATAAAGTTTTTTGAATGCATTTCAAAGAATTTTATTAGACTTTGATACGCCTAAAATGTGCCAAATACTAAATTTTTTACTTTAAAACAAGTGTGTACACACTGAAAACCTGTTTTGGGAGGCAAAAAAAAAAAAAATTCTATTTTTAGTCCACATACAAGTTTTTGGAATTCTTTCTAGCTTTGTTATAAATTGGCAAGGTGAGATCTTTTAACTTTTTTCTTCACGGACAGTCGAAGAGACAGTTAATAGAGAGGATGGGGCAAAAAAAACTTCTTTCGTTAAGCTTATTATTTTTACATATAGTTGAATTTTTGGTTCTTACTGTTCTTATTTTTTTCTACTTTCTTCTAGGTTTTCCATACGTCCCCATATCTTGAATATTGGAAATGAAACAGGACCGAATATTGAGCTTGACCCTCGATTTGTTACCACATCTTCACCGGGGTTTTACTTTTTTTTTTTATGTTTATTATAAGGTACATACTAGAGAGCTGCACAAAATGTTCTAAACGTTGCACTTCACTACTGCACAGTACTTCCAAGCACTGTATTTCACTACAGAGCTGACAGCAGAACAAAATGTTTTGATATTCTGTTTGCTTCAAAATAAAACCTTCAGTGCTTGAACTGCCTTTGCTTCAGTGCTTGACAGTGCTTGAATATTTCAAAACATTAGAACCTCACACAAAATGCTTGAGTGTAACAAAATTTCGGCAAGCATAGCGAGTGCACTAGAATGTTTTGATTTTTTGCGCAGCAGATATAATATTAAGCCACACACAGACACAAGCAGATTGTTTGTTTGTGTTAGTCAAAAAAACCACCACCCAAATCATTGCAACAACATAAACGTTCTACTATACTTGAAATGTTCTACTTCAATTTGGTTCTACATCAGTTTGGTTCTAGTTCAGTTTGGTTCTACTTCAATTTTGTTCTGCTTCAGGTTTGTTCTGTTTCACCTTTGATTTGATGTTATATTGCTTGTTGTTAACCAAGCACTTTTCACACTGAAGTTGTTGTTTTGTTTTGTTCAAGCAAAAGACATGAAGTGCTTGACATTTTGCAGTGCTTGCGCAGCTCTCTAGTACATATATGAAAAAACTAACTAAACTAATCACTGTCTCTAGACGAGCGCTCGTGACAAATATTCTAACATATAATTCTAATTTTCAAAGGTATTTAAAAATGATTATTGAATACAAGGGATTTTACTTTAGGTTGCAAGTTTATTTAGCTTAAAGAGAACACGGTAGCTTTTTTTATGAGTAAGTTGCCATTTTTGGGCAATCGACAGCAATTTATGCTAGATGGCGCCAGCAGAAATAACACATATTTTTTTTAACGCTAAAAACAAAAAGTAAATCGAAACGTACCAAGCCGTTTTTTCGCACTTGCGTTGATAGTTGCTAATGATAGTTGTGGGTAAGGCTCCAAAAATTTGGCAGGACTCCCACTTCCTTTATTCTAGCTATTTTTTGCTGCACATTCAGTTTTTGTTTTTAGCGCAAAAAGAGAACAAGTGGTGTTACTGCTGGCGCCATCTAGATATCATGGTTCCAACGAAATGGGCAGCAGTGGTGGTCAATGAGGCTGCGCACCAGAGAGCATAATTTTTTGTCCTTAGAATTTTGATTGCGTTTTTTTGTAAATGAAGTTTGGGGAGGTTAAAAAAAAACTATGTTGAGAAATTATGTCGAGGATAAATGATAAATAAAATGACCTTATAAATGACCTTCTATAAATTTAGATTTTACCTGTAACATCTTCCGACTTTAATACAATTTTTATTTTTGCACAACAAAACACTTAAAATTAAAAACAAAAAAAAATTAACAAAAACTCAAAACTTCAAAAAACCATTGTAAACTTAAAAAATAAATACAAAAGTTATAAGGAAGCATTCAGAAAATTATATGCTCATAAAAAAATATTTACACATTATTATTATGTTAAAACACATATCTAGGCATATTTTTTGTCCAATGATTATATAAACTTACTGTTTTATATAGCATTTTATACTTATAAAATATTTATTTAAAATGAAATACCTATTTTGAATCAAAATTTTTAATCTGGTATTGAAATTTTGATTAAAAATTCTTAACAAAAGCTAAGTCCACACGGTATCCGAAAAACTAAATGAAACATTTTTTTTGAGAAATTTATTAATTTTAAGTTTTCACAATTTGAATAAAATAAGAGCTTATAAACTATTTTAAATTTAATATCTGCGGTATTGATAAAACAATCGGTGAAACAAACCATAGTTATTTTTTTTTAGTCTTTTTTTTATTTTATTTTATTTTATTTTATTTTTTTTTATTTTTTATTGTTGTAAAGGACTGTTTTAATAAACCAATTATGTGAGAAGAAACTTAAAAACAAAATTAATTTTTTTTATTTTATTTTATTTTATTTTATTTTTTTTTTATTTTTTATGGTTGTAAAGGACTGTTTTAATAAACCAATAATGCGAGAAGAAACTTAAAAACAAAAAAAAACAAAATTAATGGATCAACTTTTTGCTTAATTGTAATTTTAAAAGCTATATTTTTATAACATACTTATATAATTATATTTTTTTTTTGTCTGAAGGCCTACGTTGCTCTGGGTTACAAGCCATTATAATTTAGAATCAACTTCTAATTTATAATTAAAAAAAAATAAATAAATATTTTTTTTAATCTTAAAAACAAATAGTGAAAAAATAAAATGAGAGTTTAATCAAAAAGAAAACGATTAAAACGTCCATATGAATGTTTTATTGAATAGAATTTCTGTTTATGAATTTAATCGAATATTTAATTTAAAGATAAAAATAGTCAATTCTGGAACAATTTGGAATTAGGTTATAAAATAACAACTTTTAGGCAAAAAATACATTTTGGCGATTTTAAGGGATCATTAAATTTTCTTAATTTTTAAATGATGAATTTCTTTGTAATTATCAGAAGACCATCTCACTAAATATTTTAAAGCAGCGGGGTTAAAATTGTTGCTAAAAATTTCGAAGGTTCTCTAGGCCACTTTAGAGGCAACTTTATAATAGTAAAACTTTTTTAAGCAAAAAAGAAAAAGCAGACTTCTAGGCTAAGCTGTTTCAAGTACATTGAAGTCCTAAACTCTTTTAGCCATTACTTTGATTGCCGCTTGAGGCTTTAAAAAAAAAAAAAACTTACACTCGTTGCAAAATTTTGCAAAATATTTTCTTGGTTTTACAATAAACATTTTGAAACTTATTTTGTCACATATTTAAGCCACACTTTAAGCCAAATACAACAAGTTTAATATACCAACATAAACACAAATTTGTTTGCTTCAATAAAATGTCAACAAAACAGAAGAGAGCCAACCAAAAAACAAAAAAAAAAAAAGCAGGAAACTTCGTAAATCCAATGCGCTAATGCTGCTCAAACGAAACTTGCCGGAAACTCATTTCATCATTGACAAATTCTCTACAGACTTGAACAAAGAAAAAAAACCAAAAACAAAAAAAAATGGGGGATAAATCAATTGAAAAATATTAATGAATTATTTATGAGATACGTAGAGAAGAGCAAAGCCAAACGTTCAGTTCGCAATTCAATTTGAAGAGAGCTAAGCTAGGACGCCGCTGCTACTTTCATATATATGTATATATATGTGGCAAGGACGTATGCCAAGGCTTCGAATGGCAGAACAGGGCAGACCAGGAAGCAAAGCAGGGCGTCCCGGCGGAAATAACCACAGAAAACAAATTGAGCGCGGCGCGGTGCAGACAGAAAAAGCGGCAAAAGAAAATAACTGTAGAAAAATTACGCTAGAGACTAATAAAACAAGATTATAGCGGTATAACCGCAGACTGCACACATAGAGAGAGAGTGAGTGAGAGAGACGGACAGACGGAAACAGATAGACACGCACACACACAGCGAGAGCGTGAAAGAGCAGGCAAGCTATAGACAATGAGAGCAAGCCATAAATCACAAGTAGGTACACACATATATAGACGCTTGAATGAAATGAAAAGCAGCGCACATAAATACAAATACTTGCACACATGCAGCTGCAAATAATACAGCGTGTGTGTGTGTGTGTGAGTGCACTAAAGTGCTCTGCAACACAAACACACACACATATACGCAGCGCTAAACCAACTGTGTGCGTGAACATATTAAGTACTTTGAATGAAGCTAATAATTATGCCAATACTGCAATGTGCTAATGTTTGCAATTCAGTTCTGACCATGGCTTTAGATACAAATCCACACAGATACAAAGTTGCTAATGGTTCAAAACACATGAAACGGGCCACTTAAAAGTGCGAAAATAATGAAACTGCGAATTTATTTTGGTTTTGGAAAAGTTAGATTACATGCATTTTCAGAAATTTTTTTACCAACTTATCGTAATAATAATAATACAGCGCTACGTAAAAATTGAATAAAATCAAGTTGGGATATTTTGTATTTAATTTTTTTGTAAAAGAGCGCTTTATAACACAATAGTGGCACCTACTTGGAGGTACGCTATCCAGATCTGGGGTATGGCGGCTCGCTCGAATCGCTTACGTATACAGACGTTCCAAAATAAGGCATTGCGGCTTATTACTGGTTGCGATTGGTACGTAAGAAATTCGACCCTGCACCACGACCTCAATCTGGATACCGTGGAAATCCAAATTAACAAGCACGTTAGCCGATACAATGAGCGTCTAACCAGACACACAAACAGGCTGGCGAAAAACTTACTGAATGAAAACCCAATAACAAGATTAAAAAGGCGATCGTTGATAAATTTATTCCCCTAACAACATTTCCAACATTGTTTTAACGGCCTGATTTGGCCTTAAGGCAGTTCATGCCCAATGATGGCTCCAGCTGCATCCTGGATTGGCGAGAATAAAACATATGATAAATGCAATATATAAAAATACATGAATTTTTGAGTTTTAGCAATAAATAAATAACTAAAAAAAAAAAAAAAAAAAAAAAAAAAAATTTAATTTTTTTGGAAACAAAAATCTACTTCTACTTTTACAAATAAGAGACGATCATAATTTAAGTTCGAATTTGAATTAAAATGACTCAATCATCAAGTAGAGGTAAGTGGGGTGAATTCGGAAGAATTTTTTCGTAGATTTTTTGGAGTGAAAAGAAAATTTTTTTTTTCTAAATTGAAAGTTGTCTCTAGAAAACATTCGAAAGTATTTGGTTCAGATATATGAAAAAGCAAAAGAGTTATGCTCTAAAATCTTTTTTTTTTTTTTAAGGTAGTGTTGAATTTAGAAAAAAAAAATTCGTAGATTTTTTTGAAATTTTTCAAAATTGAAAGTTGTGTCGTTAAATGCATTGAATTAGCTCTGTTGTGTCAAAATTTCGATACGAAGATTTTTTGTCAGGTAGATTGACCTCCGAGCCAAAAATGTCTAATTCGTGATTTTTGATTTTTTGTGTTCAAATATGATAAAAACCGCCATAAAATTTCATCGCAAACATTTTATTTTTGGTAAAAAAAAAAAGGTTGATGAATACATTGAAATGAATGAATATGGAAAAAAAATAATTGTTGCCTATTGAAAAAATGTTTTTTTAAATAATATGGAAATCGTCTCAAAGAGCACTCCTTCAGCAACAAATCATCAGAACTTGGAACCGGTTTATGGGAATTTGTTTCGCTTTTTTTCTAAGTTCTCGGCATTTTGACACAAAAACAGTTGAAATCCATGCAGGAATTATATTTAAAACAATTATTTGGCCCATTTCGACACTTCCGGATTCAACCCAAATCGCTTTCGGTGAATCCGGACATCTTTTTCAAAACGGAGTATCGTCATTCTGGTAGCTTGCAAAAATCGAAGCGAATCCTTTAGCATTTTTCAAGTATAGAGTCTAAATAATACTATGGATATACTTACATTTGATTTTACTCAAGAAAATGTTGTAATTTTCGCGACACCAAAACTTAAAATAAAACTTTCAAGTTAACAATTTTTTTAGAAAAATTATACTGAACAGAAAAACACGTGTACTCAAGTCGGAGTATTGTCAAAAACTAGCGTCGATCATGACGTTAATTTGTCAAATCATCATTTCATACTCAAATGTCAACTCAGAAATCCTTTAGGATGCTTTTTCGGATTCACTCCACTTTCGAATTCACCCCACTAGCCTCTACACATATTATTTTAATACAAACAACTAGGAGTCTGCACAGAGTATCTAAATAAATTTGGTGTTCCGTCGCAGCCTAGAGAGTTCTTGGTATGAATAACCTTTGAAGGACAACAAACAAGTAAAATGCCGTCTTTGGCAAGTTTGTGCTTTTAAAATCGTAAAAATATTCAAAAGTTATAATTGGCAAAAATCCTAACAATTCACAATGAGCACGCTTGGGCAGATTTTGGGCAAAAGTCTCCCAAAAACAGTCAAAACTTGGACACAGAATATGCAGACCGTAAGGGAAAAAGATTTTAGGGTACCCCACTGTTGAGCAACACCACGACAGTGCCAAATTAATTTTTTTTAAAATCATATGTATCGGTGGTGTCGCCTTTTTGTAATGAGCTTTGAAAACTGAAACTGTTTGGGGTTATATCTCCAAAACCATTCAATATTTTGGGTACAAGTTATTTTTGCCATGTATCTGAAGCTCATATCTACCATTTAAAATATGTTTCAATTTCAATTACCCGGTTTTTTTTTTCGAATTGAGTTACAACAAAATTTTTTTTTTTTTTTTTTTAATTTTTTCCAATTTTGGTCTGGATCAACTATATTTTATAAAAATCTGAGTTGGCTCAAACCTTACCAAAAAAAAAGTTCAATCTTTGAAGAGCATGTGCGTAATATTTCATCACCCTAAAAAAACTATTATGGAAATGCTAGATTTTTGGCCAAAATATGACAATCTGGACACACAGTGCAATTATGTAAAAATCTTAAAGAACAAATCTAAATCTTTACATATTTTGACCCATTTATAACTGCAGCTGCAGCTTGTTATATGCTAAACCTCTAGCATTTTCATTTGGCAGTTACACAATCCTGGATAAGTTTGTAGATCTATGGACAGCATTGTATATAGTAGTCAATATCTGACTGTGATAGTTGCTCGAAATGTAAATTGTAAATGTTAATTTCTACACGAGGTGCCTCACATCTGTATCTATAATATATATATCTCGTTCTTTTGCGCTCTATTTCTCCCAGCAACTCGATATGTGCCTGCAAAACTCATTAAATGCATTTTTGGCTTTCATTGTGTGTGTATCTGCGTGTATCTGTATTTTTGTGCAAAATTTATCTTGTCTGAAATTAAGTAAAGTTTGCGGCCTTTAATTTGGTTTGATATTAAGCCCCAAAAATAAATTAATTCAAAATATTATTTTAATGAGAAATAATGAAGACGCATATGCAATTCATTATTTTCATTTAAAGTGAATTTATTTGCTTTTAATTTATAACTAAAATACTTAGTGACTTGAATCACTTTGAATCTTGTTAGAAACTGTACCGCAACAGTAGGAGGCAATTTGCCGCCCCACAATATTGTTCCTAATTTGCCAATAGGGCAATAGCTAAACTGCTTGAACTGCTTAGTGAGAGTAGCGGTGAAAGCGCGCCTACTCTCACCAACACTAGTTAAGGTATAGCGGCCTTTAAGCTTGGCGCGCTAATTATTGTTTTGTATTAGTGCGTAGGTTAATGGTATAAGTGCATAGGTGTAAGTGTAGGTAGTTGTAGAGATATTGTTAGCTATGGCGGACTCTTTCTTTTCTATTAGGATAGATAGATAGATAAGCAGAGTGCCGTGTAGGATTTATAGTATACGTTTAGGCGGGAATTCCAGGATTTGGCGGCGATCGAGGCCAATATAAGGCGGATCAGCAACCAAATCTGGACAGTACCAAGAAGACAGTAACAAGAAGAGAGTGCCAGTAAAAAGAGTGTGACAGTCTAGTGAAATAAGTGATGAGTCTTAGTGCGTCAGTGCCGCAACTTTAAAGGCGTTTCGTGTAATTAAGTATCGATGCAAAAGGGCTATCTACAGTGGCTCACAGCTTAAATGAACCAACCCATTTTCAAAACTTTAGGAGACTGTAATAAATAAAGTAAGAGATTTACCAATAAAAAATTTAAATGCAGATGTGTATATTAAATAACAGTTGCACTATCGGTAAAAAAAAAATCATCACATTTTTCTTTCTTGAAAGAAGCAGAGGGTTAAACATGAATTGTGTATAAGAAATTAGCTCACAGCTTATTTGAACCAAGCTTTTTTTTCTCGTGTCATATGACAGTAATTTTTTTTTTTGATTTGTCAACTTTCGTATGTTCTCGAATTTTTATACGGAAATTTGTTTGCGATGCAAAATGATTTCTCCTGTCAAATGTAAAGCATATGCAATGGGCGGCCGTTCTACAATAGCGTGGACTTGTTATTACGCATTTTAAGAAGAGAATGGTCATGCACGGCGAAAAATGGCGGAAATGGTTAATCTTCCCAACTCCACCGTTCAGCATATTATAATACGGTTTATTCATTACAACGGAGTGCATAATAAAGGCCCCAAACAAAATTTGTACGCAAGCGCAGGAAATGATTATTGTCCGCAAAATGAAGGATTACCAAAAAATTTGAGCTGAGTAAAGATTTGGCAATACAGTGCAGCCCAGAGTCGGTACCCAGAGTCCTTAGAACTAATGAATACAATGGGCGAGTAGCCAAAAAAAAACCGTACATAAGCAAATGTGATCCGCAAAGCCGGCTTTAGTGTGCTAAGGACCACATCATAAGGATGCAACCTTTTGGAATACATTGATATTTGCAGACGAGACGAAATTCAACATATTTGGCTTTGAAGGGATGACATATGCATCTAGAAAGCCCAGCATTTTTTTTCTTCTCCCAAAGCCTTGTTTACCTCTTTTCGGACTCGCTTATGCTCCTCCTGAGGTGTGGGTATGCGATCTCAGCATTCGTCTGCAGGCATTCCGATCCTGGATCATGTCGTCGCTGAGATCCATTCGTTGCTGATGTTAAAAAGGTTAGGTTTTTGGCACTTGTGTATGGATATTTGTTAGTTATGGACTTTCCGGCGGTTGTCTCCAGACACGGTAACCAATCGCATACACTGATCTTTGGAAGATCTTTAAGATGTTAAAAATGTGCCACAGGCTCAATGTGATGGTAAGTATGCCTGCATCTGACTAGTTCTCTTTTAGGGGCCTCTTACGCCAGGCAGAGAATACCAGCATTGAGCTGCAAAAAATGAACTTAAAACCAAGTTTTAAACACGAAGGTGGCAGTGTGATGGTGTGGGCCTGTATGTTTGCAGCAGATGTAGGAAATCTTGCTTTAATCGAAGGTAACATGGATTAGAATATGTTTAATTTGCTCCAAAATGCGGATAAACTTGGAGTAAGGGACAATTTAATATTTTACCACGATAATGATCACAAATCAGGCATAGTGCAGTTCTGGTTGATCTGGAATAAATCCAAAGGTATGGCACTACGCTCATAATCGCCAGACATTATATGTGATTTAAAATGTATGGGCTATTTTGAATGGAATATTAGAAATCATAAGATTTCGTCTAAAATTTACCTTAAATTAGCCCATCAGTACAGAATGGGACAAAATAACACCTGAAGTCACCTCTAAATTAGCTAATTCCTTACCAAAACGGCTTAACGGTGTATTAAATCAAAAGGGGGCCATATTCAATATACAAAAAAAAATATACAAAAAATAATGAAAATGTATTTTTTGAGTTTTTGGTTCAAATAAGCTGTGACATGAAATTAGTCTGTATTTTTTTTTTTTTTTTTAACATTGCACTATGGGCCCAGATTCTCATATTTTGGCCAAAACCCTGGCATTTCCATAATCATTTTTTTAGAGTGATGAAATTTTACACACGTGTTCGTAAAGGATTGGGCTATTTTTTATTATTTAAGTTTGAGCCTCCTCAGATATTTTTAAGATATAGATAATCTAAACCAAAATTGGAAAAAATTTAAAAAAAATGTTTAACTTAATTAAAAAAAAAAAGCGGTTTATTGGCATTGGACCATATTTCGCACAGAGGTAGATATGAGCTCCTCAAACATTGAAAAAATAGCCTATACCCAAAATATTGAATGGTTTTGGAATTATAGCCCCAAATAGTTTCAGCTTTCCAAGCAAATTACTAAAAGACGACAACACTAATCCATATGTTTTTTAACTGTTATACATTTTTTTTTGCATGCTCAATCAATATTTACATTTTTACGCTTTTTTTTTTAAATTTATCAATTTTACAATTTTTGATTTGCGGCTTTGAAAGTATGCTATAAAACTTTGAAATTGTACATTTTTCTTACATTTAAGTTCAACTTTTGAAATGAAAAAAATTAAAGCATACTTTTAGGCAGCTAAGAAATTCAAAAATTAGTACAATTTCCTGGAGGTAAATTTTTAATATTCAACTTTTAGATACAAAATTCAATTTCCGAAAATCGGTAGGAATTACATTTTGTTGTAAAACATTTGAAGAAATTTATTAACTTTTTTCGATCAAATATCGAGTGGTAGTCGGAGTTACCCTTAAAGCAAAGCAGCCAAATGATGAAAAACTTACAAAATCTTTATAACTATTCGAATATATTTAAAACCAAAAAGTTTTTAAGCTTAGTTTTATTTTTTTTCTGAAGTAACATTTATAAATAATAAAGTGAATAAAGATTTCGTAGCTGCATGTATCATGGTAAATGCAAGTTGTTTTTTTTTGTAAATTATAAAAAAATTAAAAAATACAAAATGTCAACTTTGATGGCTAATAACTTAAAAACCAGTAATTAAAATTTAATATTTCTTTTTTGCACAGGATACATTAATATGTGTTAAATCATATTAAATTATCATTGTGTTCAAATTTGGAATTTTGTCTGGAGGGCTTTTGGCCAAAATCTGGCCAATGCACAATGGGCCCTGTGCATTGTTAAAAAATTTGGCAAAAATGTATGAAGTTGATAATTCAAAAGTTTAAAGTTTACCACATGATAGCGATTACAAATACCTCTTTAGGCTTGGTTCATTTAGGCTGTGAGCCACTGTATATATTCATTTAAATTGCTGATATTGTTAGATATAAGTATAACTTTGTTTTGTACTGTGATACTAGACCGCAAAAAGGCAGATAATATATTTTTAAACTTAAAGTAAAGTGCTTTTTTTTATTTAAAATATCGAAAGTCTCAGCAAATTAGAAATTTGTTGTAACATTTATCCTGGGCATAATGAAATAGCAGACGAACTGGCCAGAAACGGCACGACCACTACCCTCCTTCCTGATAAGGAGGTTATACGTATGCCGATGGCTACTTTTAAACTACATACTAGGGAGAAGTTTAGCCTTCTTGCTCAAAGTATGTGGAACAACACACCTCACTGTAGGATAACCCGCCAAATATGGCCAACTATTGACGCAAAACGCTCCATACAACTTTGCAGTCTTAACCGTTCACAGTGTTCGCCGGTCGTTAGAGCGATTACTGGGCACTGGCTTGTTGGAGCACACACTGCTAGACTTAATGCTTCTATAAATGACTTTTGCAGAAGCTGCAGAGACGAGGAAGAGCTAGAAACAGTAGAGCACTTCTTCTGCTCCTGTGAAGCTCTTAGCAGACGGAGGAAAAAGCACCTGGGTCACTATTTCCTTCAGAACCTAGCAGGGCTGGAGCTCATTTGTCCGAGAAAGATTGCAAGCTACATTGCTGCATCGGGATGGGACCCTTTTTTTATGCATACTATATAGGGGAAGGGTAAAAGTGCAAAGGAAAGCATAGAGATTGGTGCGGTGTCACAACGGGCCAGTCCAGGCCTAAGTGTGATGGTTTTCAAGCCAGCAGCCGCCCTAACCTAACCTAACCTAACCTATCCTGGGCATAGCTGTGCAATCCCAGCCGTTGTTCCGTATAAAACCGGAGGTCGTTACAAGATTTAAAAGATTTAGATTTTAAATACCAGGTTTCAATTTAAGTTTTTATACTCTTTAATTTGGTATTACAATTTGTTAGATATGGGGAACGGCAGCAAATTCAAAACTGAAGAGAATTCAAACACTCCATAGTTCCAATAGGAACCTACATAGAGACCTTAACATAAGTTTCACAGGCGATACCATAAACAATCTGAGCGGGAGGTATGAGAGTAGATTGGAGACCCATTCAAATTCGTTGGCCTGTGCTCTTGCGGGTCATAGATTATAAAGACTACACCCTTCGGATCGAAAGAACCGAAAAGTACAGTAAAAATTGTAAATTTTAAATTTAGAGAAACCAATGAAATGTTTCTCATTTTTGTAAATCATGTAAATAATTTTTGTTAGTTTAATTGTAGTTAATTTTGTAAAATAATCTGTTTTAGATTTAATATCATTCATAACACCAGACTAGAGTGCGTAGCGATTAGCTTTGTAATTTACCTATGGGATTATAGCCTTAGTATTAAGTAGGCTGATTGCCAATAAATAATTAAAAAAAAAAAAAATTTGCAATAAAAAAAAAGTTACAGGCTTAGTCTTTTCTAAATAGATTAAATAAAAAAAAAAAATTTAACAATAAACACCTAGAAAAATATTTCTAAATAAAGGAACAGCTCTTTCTAAAGTTAAACTTCGACATTAAACTTATATTTTTTTTGTTTCTTCTTTTAAAGTACATTTTCTTTATTTTTCTTACGTTAAGTTCGAAAAGCAAACAAACACGGTTGCACACTAAATAACAAAACTCATCCTCAAAAGTACCAAACAACCTTTAAATAATCTACCATCTCACATTATTTACTTTTTCAAGCCATATCTTTAAATCAGATTTTTCAAAGTTACCATGCATAAGTAATCTCAACTTGGCACAGCGAATAAATTTCCCATTTTTTGACACCACAATTCTTTATTGTTTTTTACCCATATACCTTAAGCCGGATGTGCTCCAAATAAATTTAAGAAGAAATTTGCTCAGAGGTAAACAAACCTTAAGAGATGAGTTGTAGCAAAGGTTTACATAAATTATGCTCGAAATGCAAAACAAAACCTTATAAGTAGGTACTTAGGATTTATATGAAAATATGTATCAAATTTGTATGGTAATACGTTACTAGCACTCAACAGTGCCAATAATAAAATAATAAAATCATTTAAAAGGTTTTTATATTACAGTTTTGTGTACAATAGTATTCGTATTAAATTTCCTTTTCGGTTTAAATTGAAATAAATATTTTAATGATACTTATAACTCTTGTTGTTTTTAATCAATACAAACGAGGTCATTAATTTGAACAATGTTGTTTTGGTAACACTAGTCGACGATGAAAAATCTCCAGAGATGAGACTTATATTTTATGTTAGGGTAATGTTTCAGCGTTAAAAAACCGTTTTTTTTTTTAACCTCCCATAGCTTGTTTTTTTTTTATGGCTATTTTAATGAAAAATGCCATTTTTCAAAATACGGTTGCACATATGAGGTCATAAAAACTGTACTAATTCGAATTTTTTCATTATTATTTTTTTTTTTCAAAAGAAGAGAGTACTACCTTTCCAAAATGCCCCAAATCATAAAAATTGGAAACCTTAAGAAAAAACTACAGCCGAAAGAGTGTGCACAAAACCCCAAAAAACACAACATTTTGGTGACTTTTTTTGCAAATATCGCTATTTCTTTCAGAAAAATTCCTTGACACTTAAAAAGTTAGCTATTTAATGTTATTGGTCATGATATGTAGATACGATTTCTATATAATTTCGTCTTTTTATGTCAAAAAATGACTAGTTTATTGAATTTTTAGTAAAAATGAAAAAAATGTCCTTTTTTCGAAGTAATTTTTTTTTGTCACTTTTAACTGCATTAAACCTTTGAAAAGTGATTCACTCTTCTATATTTGATTTTTTTTTTACAAAGTAGGATTCAGTACCTTTCAAATAAGCCCTTTTTCGACAAATTCGAACTGCCCATTGAACGCCAGTAGCTGAATATATCACTATAAGTATACGAAAAATCATGATTTCACCAAAAAAATATGACTAAAAACTAAAAATGCATATTCGTTTTCATTCTTTTGAGTTTTTATCAGCTAACGCCATCTATTGACAAACAGCAAGAAGTTAGTTGCGCACCTAATATATATACCTATATATATACATATATGTATATACAATTGATGGCGAGGAATTTTGAACATGCCCATATATGGTCAACATAAATAGGCTTTATTGCTATCTCGCTATATGGACAAGGAGTAAAATTACTTTTACAGGAGTCACGGTGACATCAGTTCGAAATAGAAGCAACTAGTATTTAGCAGAATGTTTTTCTAAACATGGTGAAATATGTTATTGCAATGACACTAAGAAACTGTTCGCTAATATGAAACAACCATTTGATGAATCGAAATGGAGATTATTTATCGACGGCTCTAAAACGAGTATAAAAGCAGTGCTTTTAAGCAACGGAAATGAAAAACCATCCATTCCAGTTGCTTTTGTAACACAAATGAAAGAAGAATTTGAAACGATAAAAGCTATACTGAAATTAATAGAATACAACAAGTTCAAATTCAAAATTATTGCGGACTTTAAAGTTATTGCAATCCTAATGGGATTGCAGAGCGGTTACACAAAATACAACTGTTTTCTTTGTTTATACAACAGTAGAGCATATAAAGATCAAAAAAGATCTATGGCCTGAAAGGATAAAATACACTCCTGGTATATATAACGTTGTATCCGAACCACTCGTCGCAAAAGAAAACATTATTATACCTCCACTGCACATCGAATTGGGTCTAATGAAAAATTTTGTTAAGGCAATTGGGAAAAATGGAAATGATTTGGCAATCGCTTACCTAGAAAACGAGTTCCCTAAATTAAGCAAGCTAAAAGTCAAGGAAGGAATATTTGTTGGTCCTCAAATTCGCAAAACAATGAAAAGCAACGAATTTAGAAAAACTTTGGCACCTGATCAAATGCAAGCGTGGAACTCTTTTCAGAAAGTGGTAGAAAAATTTCTTGGGAATCAAAAAAGCCCAAATGCTAAATTTATTGTTGATGAAATGCTTCATTGGTACGAAAAAATTGGCTCAACATTAGTAAGTCTGAAAAGGCATTTTTTGAAATCGCATTTTCAACATTTTCCAGAAAATTTGGGTGCAATGATTGGTCGCTCATGAAAGATTTCATCAGGACATTAAAAATATGGAAGATCGATTCAGTAGTCGTTTCACGGAAAAAATGTTGGGTGAATATTGCTGGTTTTTGATTCGAGAATCAGATAAAAAACTCAAAAGAATGAAAACGAATATGCATTTTTAGTTAATTTTTTTATTTTTTGAATTTTTTAATTTTTTTTAAGATTGTTGTTGATAAACTTGTTACCGTTATATGCAATAAAAAATTATACTGTAAATCCCCAATTAATGTTTTATTAAAGCACCATTATAAACAAAAAATTTCATATTTTTTTGGTGAAATCATGATTTTTCGTATACTTATAGTGATATATTCAGCAACTGGCGTTCAATGGGCAGTTTGAATTTGTCGAAAAAGGGCTTATTTGAAAGGTACTGAATCCTACTTTGTAAAAAAAAAATCAAATATAGAAGAGTGAATCACTTTTCAAAGGTTTAATGCAGTTAAAAGTGACAAAAAAAAATTACTTCGAAAAAAGGACATTTTTTTCATTTTTACTAAAAATTCAATAAGTTAGTCATTTTTTGACATAAAAAGACGAAATTATATAGAAATCGTATCTACATATCATGACCAATAACATTAAATAGCTAACTTTTTAAGTGTCAAGGAATTTTTCTGAAAGAAATAGCGATATTTGCAAAAAAAGTCACCAAAATGTTGTGTTTTTTGGGGTTTTGTGCACACTCTTTCGGCTGTAGTTTTTTCTTAAGGTTTCCAATTTTTATGATTTGGGGCATTTTGGAAAGGTAGTACTCTCTTCTTTTGAAAAAAAAAATAATAATGAAAAAATTCGAATTAGTACAGTTTTTATGACCTCATATGTGCAACCGTATTTTGAAAAATGGCATTTTTCATTAAAATAGCCATAAAAAAAAAACAAGCTATGGGAGGTTAAAAAAAAAAACGGTTTTTTAACGCTGAAACATTACCCTAACATAAAATATAAGTCTCATCTCTGGAGAAAAAAAAAGTGTTAAATTTGTCGACTAGTGTAATCGAAGATTTGTTTAAAAAAAAATAAGTTATGGGGGTTTGAATTTTAAAGCAGCATATTAGTATTAAAAAATTTTAGGTACATATATTTGTTTTTCCGTTTGTTTTGAAGAGTTAAAATTTATGAAAAACTGTACATAAATTTATTTTTCGAGAATATTCGAAACTTTTCGAAAATAACACCAATCACAAAGTTTAGTTGTTTTTAGTTTCTAAAAAAATAAGTCGAGTATTAAAGCTCCACCGAGCAACCACAAGTCGAGATCACAATGACAGCAAAACTCCCTCAAGCCAAAACTTTGGAACCTCAAATCCAAATTAAAAGTTTTGTAATAAAATTAATTTGCGTTAAAGATTTTGTGCACCAGACCTGGTCAGTAGTAGTTTTTTTAATTGCCCAAATTTTGGCAAATACAGACAAAAACACCAGAACTAAGTCGGACATTTAGAAAAACTTAATGTATTTTAATAGAATTTTAAGCTCTTAAATTTTTTAGAACATTTTATTATTTTTCCAGCGTCCTCAAATATCATGAGACTCAGTCATTAAATGCTGTACAATTTGTTAAAAATTGTAAAAAAAAAAATATTGAACATATTTTCACTTATTCTTCTTCATTCACCCATATTAAAAGATTCCATTTTATTATTCTTTTTTTCTCGTTTATTAATTTAATTCCGTAAAAATCTTATATTTAAGGCGCATACGGAGTTCGAAAAGTGTTAAGGACAAAACTTCATATAAAAACAAAACCCATTTGGAATATCAAAAATATAAAAAAAGATGGCGTACGTTAAAGTCGGGCGCAGACGACTTTGGGATACCCTGTACCACTGCTTGCAATAAAATCCTGTAAATTGCTTAAGAACACCAAAAGACATTTGATTGCCAAATTAGATTATGATACCTTCATAAACAACCAAAAACAGACGAATTTTTAATCAAAAACTTTTTTTCGACCGATCGGCCCTATGTGAGCTATATGGTATAGTCAACCGATTTTGATCAAATTTGGTATAGTGCTTGGGAACTCTAAAAAACTTGTTAATGCCAAATGTGGTTACGGTATGTTCACAAATAAACGAAACACAACGAATTTTGTAAAAAACACGATTTTTTGACCAATTGGTCCTATGGGAGCTATATGATATAGTCAACCGATTTTGATAAAATTTGGTACAGTGTTGAAGATCTCTTCCGAATGCCAAATTTGGTTAGAATATCTTCACAAACAAACGAAACACAACGAATTTTGTAGAAAAAAGGTTGGTTTTTTTCGAGGTCCTCTGAAACACCCCTATGGGAGCTATATAATATAACCCCGATATCAAAAAAATAAAATAAACTTGTCTTCTATGGATTAATAAGGGATCTTATCTGAAAGTTTGGTTGCTCTAGCTCTTACCAACTCTGAGCTCTAGGCGTTCATACGGACAGACGGACATGGGTATATCGACTTCTCTAGTCACTCTGATCATACTTTCGGTAACTTTGGAGGTTCTCCGACTTCTCCTTCTGTACGTTACATACATTTTCGGCTTGCACAAACACAATATACCCTTTGTACCATACGGTACAATGTATAATAATTATTATTGGAGATTTCATCACTAAAATAATAATAACTTCCTTAATTATGGGATTTATTAATTTATTATTTATTTATTTTTTGCTTTCCGCAATGAATTCGCGTGCATAAAATGCGATTAATCTAATTTTTGAACAAAAAAAAATTAAAAAAAAAATTAAAAAAAAAATTTTTTTTTTAACTCAAGATTTTTTTTGTTAATTCAATGATTTATTTTTCATTGATAACAAAATTTGTTTAAACATCGTTGTTGGCTTACGAGACAGGGCTTGTTAAAGAAAAGTCTACCAAAATTTCAGTTATCGATAACTCGATAAATAGCACATGTCTACAAATACCAGGGTCATGTCAGTTGTTGCAAAGCTAAGCGTCATTTCCGAAGTAATTTGCCGCGTAGAATCCGAATCCGAATCCGTCAGAATTGGCCCATCACGTCAGGATTTTGAGATATTTGAGGTTATGTACCCGAAAAACGACTTTTTTCCTACTTTTGAGGTTATGTACAGGGTGTAACAAATTTTTGTGGTCTGCCTCTCCAGTTATAAAAGTGTAAGAGTGGTACGAAATGCCACTCTTATCCTTAAATTTAAGAGTTCAAGAGATCAATTACGATTTTTTTCGCAAAGTAATCAAATAATCAAAATTTTGAAATATGTAAAAATCATCAAAATCGAAGAGATCGACTTAAAAAGTTGCCAACGTCACTTATTTTGCCACATATATATTTTTTACATAACCTTATTGCTACTTTGAAAACATTGTCCAAGAACTCCAAGAATTCTTTTTCCCATTTAATTCAAATCGCTGAAGGAATAATATCTTCTTTTCATTACATACCATAGGACTACTGGGTGTAAAAATTCGCTCAGAAATTGTTACCAGCCTAAGATTTTTTTTTTTTGGCTTAAAGGGCTTTCTTCATATATATAGTAGGTGATGATTTTTAGATGAGCTACTATGTACCCTAATGTACTCATACTGTTTATTTTTTTTTTAATGTATGTATGTATTGTACATAAAATATATATTTCATATTTTTAGACAATCTATGCAGTACCAAATATTCGAGATCTATAAAAACTACAAATTTTTAAATCATCAAGCACTTAACAAAATTAAAAAAAAAAATGTTCAAAACTATTTTAGAAACTAAAAAAAAAATTTCATTAAAATCAAAATTTGTTGCAAAAATTTCCTAACTGACCTTAATCAAAATTTTGAAAACATTTTTGATAGCCAACTAAAACTCTGCTCATTGTAAACTATGAACTGTGCATAAAAGTTTTTGTTAACAACAATATTTTGCCTTATCCATTAAATGCAGCTTGAAATTTTAAAAGCGCACTTTTAACGCCATTCCCGTAATGCGTTGGACTATTTACGTAGTAAACGTAAAACGTTAACGTAAGCGAACAATGTAAATACAATTTTTCATACCGTAAAATATGGCAGCGTCTAAAAGTATGCTACAAAAAAGTAGAAAATATATTCCTTGTTGCTAAACTTATGCTAAGTTCACACTGGTCCACACTGTGCCAAATTGTTATATTCACAAAGTGTTCACATTTGCGGCACAAAAAGTTGCAGTAGCAAATTACTACCACATTAATTACCATACAATGTCGTTAATGTTGTGCGCGTTTATTTGCCAAGAACCAAACAATGAACTAGTTCATGAAAAACGAAAATTTATATTGCACTCTATTTTATTTATTTGCTGATTTTGTTCAATTTTGAAAATGTACACTGACGGCTGTTTCGTTGCTAGATGATGATTTATAAGTACTTGCTGCAACGCTAAAATTAAATTTATGAGTAAAAGCAAAGAAATGCTTGCGAAATGAACCGAAAACCAAACTATTTATAACAATCCAAAAAATATGTGCGGTTAGCTGCCAGCACTTTCGTTAAATAAATATGGAAATATATGCAATACATTTTTAGTTCGCTAGACAATAAAACAGCAAGGACTACTGAGTATGCACTTAAAATTGTCAATAAATGTTTTTACAGTATTCTAACTAACAAAAATTTTTTTTCATCCATCACTTTTAAAACTTAGCGTCGCGAAAATATGAAAAAAATATGTAAGTATATTTCAATGGGAAATGTTGCACAGGCAACAAAATCCAACTTCCACAACATATTGCATCACGATGTATGGGTACTTATTTTAAAGCCTACTACAATTTATTTCATAAAAATATCTCAATTGGTTTAGAAAATATGATTTTTGCAACGCTTTTTCGGCTTCCGTGCCACTGTGCGTCGTTCCATTTTTTGTTGTACCCTAAGTTTTACGGACACTACAGCACTACTTTTTCCGCTCATCATTTATTGTTTCTAAATTCTAAATTAAGTTCACATTTCAAAAAAATCTTTTTTTTTATCTATTTCAACTATCAAATAGTATTTTTTTTGCCCATCCATTTTCCGCAAATATAAATTTTTTAGTTTTTACTAATCACCAAAACGTGTTTTAGCAGGCAAAGTGAGCAGGTAGCAGAACCCTCTTGCTTAACACATAAATTATAGTTCGATTTGAACTTTTATTCATTTGAACTTTTATACTTTTTTACGGTGAGTAATTTTTTGTATGAGTAATGTCTCTTGGTATGATTTCATTCCACTGGGATATTGCTGTTGATCTAGGTGAAGCGATTGATCTTCTTACAAAAACATAATCAATGCGAACACGCAAGTGACAGCTATAGCAGAGATATTCGTCTTATTTCATCACAAATAAAACCTGTTTCTTTATTATTGTCATATAAAATATTTATTTGTGAACTAATTAAAGTGTATTTGATAAGCTGACCTGTGAATACCCATGTAAGCCGCTCACCAAAAATATTTGCCGAAAAAGTTATGCTAAGACGCATATCTCGTCAAAAGAATGTTATTTCGTAACAACTAATAAATACTGGCTACACTTAAAAACTATTCATTTCTGTAGTGCTTCACATCTGCGCTGAAGACAAAGTCGATCGCCGAATTCAGTATGACATTCCGACCTTAACTTTTTTTTTAATATTGGGCACCCTGCAGTCACTTTGGCAGGAATTTTCTACCCATACCGCACAAATCAAAATCCTTTCCCGTCCTAACATTCCGCATAATTCTCATCCCTATCACATCTCTAGCTTACACTAAATTGTGTTCTATCGTAACGTAGTGTAAACCCAGCATGAAACAAAAATCAAGTCACAAAAACAAAAAAAGTTGAAGTAGCGCACTTACCGTTAGCGAATGGCCAAAACTCTAGTGGTTCTTGTTGTTGTTGCTGCTGTTTTTGTTGTTGTATTATGCTAAAAACTAACGCCATTATTATAATAAAAGAGCGCGACGTCAGCGTCGTAGCGCGCCGCTGTCTGTGTATGCTTGTTAATGTGGCTGGTGCTGTTGTAGTTGTTGTTGTTGTTGTTGTTGTTGTTGTTGCTGCTGCTGCTGCTGCTGCGACGACGACGACGACGTTGGCAGCGGCAGCAATGTTATACGTAGCGTCGACGTCGGCGCCGCAGCGTTTTATACGCGCGCATAAATTTGTTTTATATAAATTTTGTTTATCTTGTTGTTGCTGTTGTTGTTGTATTTGTGCTGTTTGTTGTTGTTGTTTAACACTGACAATTTTTGCAGGCATTCAGAGCACTGTTTAATAGTTTTTGCACAGTTTTTAGTTGTTGTTGTTTTTGTTTTGCCTTGGCTTTAAAAGCAGCGCTGCGTCAGACAGACTGACATTGACGTTGACGCTTTTGCTGCTGCTGCTGCTGCTGCAGTCTGCGTCAACGTCACTGCAGCTTGCGCCATTTCTTGTTGTAGTTGCTGCTGTTGTTGTTGTTGTTGTCGATAAAACTCTCACTCTCAGCCAATTGGGCCAGTAGCACACAGACACACACACAAAAGCCGCTTTCACGTTAACCGTTGCCTTTTTTTGCGCTTTCTCTCTCCCGCACGCACTTGCGCTCACTTTGTTCAATTCACTTTGCGGTTTGCTTTTGAACTGTTAGTATTGCCTTAACCGCTGCTTTACGCTTTTATTGCACCGTAGAGCTAAAAATAGAAAAAAGAGCAGAGAGCGTAAAGAAAATAAATATCAGTTGTTGTTTTGCTAGTTGCTGTCACTGTACAGTGGTCGGTAAAAGTATTTTGACAAAGTATAATAATAATGCAGCACAGCTTTGTGCGTTTATTTATTTTAAATGATGGAAAATTCCTATAAAAATAAACAGATAAAGCGTTACGAAAATAAGAAAAAATATATACATATATATTCGGTCAAATGCAAACAAATGCAACATATCAAGGTGCCAGAAATTTTTGCTATCATACATTTTGTACATGTTGTGGCTTAATTCGAACATTTCTCTTCTATTTACTTTGTGCATAAGAATCTCAATCACAGTACTTTGAAAAAAACTTATCACAGCTTTATGTGCATCTTTTTTATACCCTGTACCGTATGGTACAAAGGGTATATTGTGTTTGTGCAAGCCGAAAATGTATCTAACGTACAGAAGGAGAAGTCGGAGACCCCCCAAAGTTACCTAAAGTATGATCAGAGTGACTAGAGAAGTCGATATACCCATGTCCGTCTGTCCGTCTGACCGTCTGTCCGTATGAACGCCTAGATCTCAGAGATGGTAAGAGCTAGAGCAACCAATTTTTCAGATAAGATCCCTTATTAATCCATTGGAGACAAGTTTATTTTATTTTTTTGATATCGGGACTACATTATATAGCTCCCATAGGGGTGTTTCAGAGGACCTCGAAAAAAAGCAAAAGTTTTAGATGGATAATTCGTTTGTTTATGAAGATATCATAACCAAATTTGGTAATCGGAAGATTTTTAGAGTTCCCAACCACTGTACCAAATTTGATCAAAATCGGTTGACTATATCATATAGCTCCCATAGGACCAATCGGTCAAAAAATCGTGTTTTGTACAAAATTCGTTGTTTCGTTTATTTGTAAAGATATTGTAACCAAATTTAGCATTCAGAAGTTTTTTGAAGATGTTCAACACTGTACCAAATTTTATCAAAATCGGTTAACTATATCATATAGCTCCCATAGGGCCAATCGGACAAAAAAACGTTTTTTGCACAAAATTCGTTGTGTTTCGTTTGTTTTTGAAGATATTGTAACCAAATTTGGCATTCAGGAGTTTTTTAGAGATATTCAACACTGTACCAAATTTTATCAAAATCGGTTGACTATATCATATAGCTCCCATAGGGCCAATCGGTCGAAAAAAGTTTTTGATTAAAAATTCGTCTGTTTTTGGTTGTTTATGAAGGTATCATAATCTAATTTGGCAATCAAATGTCTTTTGGTGTTCGTAAGCAATTTACCGGATTTTATTGCAAGCAGTGGTACAGGGTATCCCAAAGTCGTCTGCGCCCGACTTTAACGTACGCCATCTTTTAATAATAGAAGTATATATGCTAAGCTAGACTACAAGCATACTAACCATATTTCTAACCACATGCACCACAAATCTCAAATATTGTGAATTTTGTACATATTGTTGTTAATAATAAACAAATCATATTTGCATATATGCTATTAAAACAGTTACTCGCAAATATTTTCAAGTTAGCCAAAGTCTTAATTTTCCACTTCGAAAGACTTATTCTCTTCAATCGGTTTATGCTTCTTCATTCTCATCCCACCACCTTTAAATACACCCATGCGTCTTTTACTTCAAGTTTTCAAAGGAATTGAGTCTCCTTAATCAAGTCAAGTCGACTTTTGACTTGACTTAACTACTTGTGTAAAACTTTATAAGAAAACAACTTGTTTTAAAAAATAAAATTGATAAACGTATGGAATGATTACTGTTTTGTTTTTTATTTTCGTTATTATATGCAACCAATAATTTTTAGCGTTAATGAAAAATAACAAAATTTTTATATGGATCGCCCACATCTGGCCAGAGAAAACAAAACCCCAGAAGAAGTGGCGAAAGTCTTAAAAATTGTGATGAATGAAGTTTCGCAAAAATCTTGGCTCAGTGCAGTAATAAGGAAATATATTGGACGAACTTAAAGCAAAAATCGACGCAAGCCAAAGCCGCCACAGAAAAACTCATTTGCATTGGCGACATTTTAAATACGTTAAAAATGGGTAATCCTCTTCGATAAACTCTCTGATAACCAGAATCAGCAAACATATATTGTATTGACAATTATTTAAAACGTTTCTTAACGGCATTTTTCTCACAAAAACTTTTCTCAACAGAAATAAAATAAACCATATGGCACTTGTATCAGCTTTTTGTTTTTGATCATGGAGTAGGTCAGGCACTTCTGCATATTTGCCCGGCAAAGTTATGGAAAAAATTCCATAACTCACTTATGATTTATTTTAATTCTACTAAAGCTTTTAATTTTATTACTAAAGACATAATATAAAAAAAAAAGTTGAGAAAGTATAAACCCGCGTAGATAAGAAGCAAGTAACTTTTTCTTCATCTAATATGTAATTTATGTAGTAATTTGTTTATTTGATCATCGTAGTAAGTAAAATTTTTTTAATCTCGTAAATGAGATTTAAAAGCTAGTTTATAATTAGCTGAATTTAGTAAATTTTAAATAGCCCAAACAGGTATGTTGATGTGACTTACAAACCTTTTCTAATTTAGAATTAATTTCTATTTTTTAATTATATATAAATAAAGAAGTAAATATAATTTTAAAAATCGGATGCATATTAGGGTGGCCATTTTTGCAACATATCACGATTTTAATAACACCACCCCCTAAAAAGTTTCCTTTTTACCTGCACATAGCGCCTGTAAAAATTAAAAGCGATCCGAATGTATTTGATGGTCCCTAAAGTAGGTCTAAGGTCCTAAAAAAGTTTCATATGAATCCATAAATAGCGACCAAACCGTAAGTTTGATAAAAACATATTCCAAACATAATCGATGGGTAATTCAATTATCTACATTCAAAAATTATCGAAATCAGTTTAGTATAACCAGAGATATTTGCTGTTAAGTAGAGGGCCTTTTTTTTCGATTTTCGAAAAATGTTGTTTTCAAAATATCTCGAAGCCCATTTCATGAAAAAACTTTTTGACTGCATTTTCGGTTTTAGCATGTCTTTTTACTACAGAAACGGCTAAAACATGTTAAGGATACCAACATTTTTTTATTGTAGACTAGTCTAGTTAGTCAATTTAATTAATTTTAGAGCTTACAAAATTTATTCAGGCCGACTCTATAATTTTTTACAATTATGTTTTGATAGATATGAGACTTTTTGAACTATAATTTGTTTATTTGGAAATAAATTTCTAAAGTTTATGTAGAACAATACAGTCAAAAACTGAAAATTATGTCCTTTGACCTATTTTGGGGACCATCAAATACATTCGGATCGCCTTTAAATTTTACAGGCGCTATATGCAAGTAAAAAGGAAACTTTTTAGGGGGTGGCGTTATTGATATCGACGGTTTAAAAATCCTCCATATCAGCGGCGGCCACCCTAATGCATATATTATACTAGTTTACACGAAAAATGAACCTTCGTAAAAAAATTTTTTTTTAGGGTAATTTTGGTTCAAGAAACACGAAAACGACATTCGTTTTTTTCCTTTAGCAACGTTTACAAGATTTTTTCGAAAAATCAATATCTCGTGAACAAAATTTGGTATCGACATGAAAGACAATTAGATCGAAAGGTATTGTATTTACGGTAACATACGATATGTACAGATAAAGTAAAATAAATTGAAGTGACAAGCAACGAAAGTCGAAAAAAAATGTTGACCATTTTTCAAAATTACAAATTTTTGGTTTGCTTATTATTAGCGAGAAAAAATGTTTAAAAATTATGTTAAGCTTTAAGCTGAAAGAGAATTCTTTTACGAACATTTCGAGCCTAAGATCTTCGAAATCGGATAGATGTTATGGAACCATGAACGAAAAATCACGGCTACAGCTGCATACAAATTCGTGAAGACGTAACTGAACGAAAACAAAAAACTTTAAGTGTAACATTTTTTTTCATACAACATCTACAGTTCTTACTCGATTTTTATTTCATTTTATTTTAACAAATTAAATCTATTATTTAATACTAAACTTAATATTAATTTAACGAGCACCAGCTAATGGGCCCTTCGACTCGTTATCGAAATAAATGATCTAGCATTGCATAGAGTTCTGTCAAAATACTTTTATCGACCATTGTATTTGTTATTTGTTGTTGTTGCTGCCACGTCAACACTTTCGCATTGCAAAAGTTAAGCACACCTTACTGCTACTTTGGCCGTTATCATTTGCTTGTTCTTTTCGCTGGCTTTACAGTTAGTTCATTCTATTACTTTCTTCTTTTTCTTCTGTTCTTCGCTTCTCTACTTTTTTTTGCGCTTTTTGCTTAACCAAGTTTTTTTTCATTGCCTTTTTTTGTAATTTAATTGCATTTGGCTGCGGCTCATTGTATGTGTGTTTACTTGCTACGTTTGTTACGTATACGCACCATTATCGAGATTTGTTAGTTTTACTTTTCAGTGCAAATAACCGTATAGCTCCCACTACCTTTTACGCCCCCTTGAAACTTGAACATCAAACTCGAGCACACGGCTTTACTGCTCTGCCTTTACACATTGACCTGTTTGTTGTTGTTTGTTTCTGTTTCTTTTGTTTGCTCTTCGTGTTGTTACTTTAGATGTGTGTTGTGCACCTGCCTCGTTATCCTTTAATCCTTATCAGTTAGCATTGTACTACTGCGAATAGCGGAAAAATGTAGTAAGCGAAAAAAAGGAAGCACAGCGAGTAAAAGTAAAACTGCGGCAAGACAAAGTCAAGCTAATCTGGGACTCTCCAAGAAATTAATTCCAGCAACCTTCACGATTAATACCAAACATCCTGGAAATCGATAAATTTTAGGTAAAAAAAGATTTCGTTTAAGATATTATAACTACTTTGAAAACTAAGCTCTAAAAATTCGTTTTTCGGTTGACGTCACGTTTGCACAGTAGTAGCAAAGAAAATTCGTGGAAGCCTGCAAGCTGCTTTAAAGGTTTCACTTTCGTTACTTTTACTTTATTTTCACTACTACCAATTAATTGTGATATAAAAGCTGAGAACAATATCAAGTTTATTGGCTTTTTTAAAGAGTTGGCAAGTTCAAAAATCGGTAACCAAAATTGAAGTAAAACTCAAGGTTGGTGGATGTATTTTCCTGCAGTTTACCTAGTACCGCAGTACCTAGTGAACTACCAAGAAAGTAAATTTCTAAAAAAATAAAATAAATAAAAGTGAAACGCATTTGCATATCGTATAATGGCTCGATTTTGACATATAAGCTATTCCAGTAAATAAATGTAAACTTCCCTTTTTTGGGATTTTTTTTTTATATATGAAGTTTTGACATTTCGTGCGGAATTTTTGCATGCTGCGTGGGGCCTTTAAATGTAAAATGAAATAATAGTGGATTTTCTTATTTGTAGAAATTCTTTGAGTTAAATAAAACTTAAAAACTCCAATTTTCAAAATAGTCGTTTATATTTATTTACTGGAATATTTTATATGTCAAAATCGAGCCATTATTCGATATACAAATGCGTTTCACTTTTATTTACTTTAATTTTTTCGAAATTTACTTTCTTGGTAGTTCACTAGGTACTTTTACTTAAAATTCCCTTTTTTGGGATTTTTTTTTTTATATGAAGTTTTGACATTTCGTGCGGAATTTTGGCATGCTGCGTATGAGCCTTTAAGTACCATTAATACAAGTTTTGGAATTTTTTTTGAATTATTCGGCCGTGGTCAGGAAAACGAATCCGAACATTTTATTCGGATTCGTTTTGAAACCGAATGATTGATGCTCCCAATTTTGCCAAACCGAATTTTTCATGTGGTTTGAAACCGAATGTTTTGTTGCAAGAGGAATTAAAACGAATCGGCAAAATAGGTTTAAAAAAAGTAAGCATTTCATACTGAAATAATTTTTTAAATATTCTTTGATATTCTTAGATTATATTTATGCCAACTTAAAGTCAGATATTTACAGACAATTATTTTTAATTATTTTTTTTCTGACTCAACCCAAAATTCATTTTTTTATGTTCGTGTATGTGCAAGTATCATATCACGAACACATGACTGATTAGTGCGACAGGGTTGCCACACAAAGAAAATTTCCCTTGTAAAAAAAAAAGCTAAATCGTGTTTAATTTCAATAAATATTGTTGCTAAAGTAATATTTTACTGTGATTTTATTTAATATAAAGAAAAATAAAGAACTAGCAATATTTTAATGAAAATTAAATTTAAACAATATATAGTAATAAAAAATTGCATAGCTGCGGCAACCATGTCAGCTGTTTTGTTTCAAAAAAAAAATAATTTCGCGCCAACACAACACGAGAATTTTTTAGAAAAATAAGGGAAATATACGAATATGTCAAAAATAAAAAGCGAAAAACGACAAAAAAAATTCGTTTTCCGGAGCACGCTAAACCAAATCCGAATAAAATTGTTCGCTTTGGTATTTTCGTTTTGCAGAGCACGATAAAAACGAATCCGAATAAAATTGTTCGGTTTGGTTTTTTCGTTTTCCGGCTGATTATTAAAATTATTTAAATTACACCAATAAGCCAAGTTTTTACTTTATTCAACTTCGGAACGATTTCTTCTATAAACGACGGAACGATTTCTTCTTTAAAATCCAAAAGCTCCCATTGTTTAGGCCTCACAAACTCTATCTCAAAACAGATAAACCCTCTATAAGAGCACTCCAAACGCATTACGTAGAAAGAAAAGCCAACAAAAACTTTGCGGTTTTCTCTTGATCCCGTTAGTTACTTTTACTTTTTACCGTTATTGCAAATGCTTTAAACCCGTTACGCTATAGTGCAGGTAAATGATTTATTATTGAGTTGCGGTCCGTGTGCGCCGGTACTCGGCATTCGCTACTTTCGCTTCAAAATAAATGTCGTAATTAATGATACGGAAAATGAAATTCAACACAAAACTTGTAAATTTATTACCATACATTGGCTGGTCTATCTATACATATATATATTAAAACTTGGCCAACAGCCAGCCATGATAAAAACGACATTTAATTTTGTTTTAATTTTAAATGAGCAATGAAAATGTTTAATTAAGGTTGGCTAGTTATATCTCAAGTACCTACTATTACTTTTGTTGAGAGTCCCCTTTTAAGATTGATAGCGTCTCACATTGAACAATGTCAATATAATTAACTAAAATAAGACTAGCTACAACAAATGCACTAGCAGGCCCTGAAGTGCGATAATAATGAAAATGATATGAAATATGCCCACAGAGATTAAAAATCCCCTACAGAAATAGCAGTAGCAAGAAAAACAAGAAAGATTTGCAATTTGCAGTATTGCTTTGCCTGTCATTAGGCTGTATGCGTATGTGTAAGTATCTGTGTGTATATTGTGTGCCAGTATGTGTGTATTAGTATCTGTGTGTCTAAGTGGCAGACCACATAGAGCTACCACAGTAACAAAGATGCTGCTAAAGGCTTTGTTATGCACACATGATATCTAATAAGGCTGATGAATGCGTGTCGGTTAGAGATGAGCGCGTGAGCGATTAAAGTTTAGTAAAGCAAATACATGAGCTGAGTCGGGACCAGTGTACACATTTTAGCTAGAGCTAGCATATTTTAAATTTGAAATATGCTTATAGCTATTTATAATTTTTTTAGCTAGCTGAAAGCCTTGCATCTAGTGCTCCTAAATTTGTAGTAGCTTAAGAATTTATTTGTTTAACCTTCTTTTTAATAAATAAATAAAATAAAATTTTTTTAAATTTTTTAATTTTTATAAAAATTAATTGTTAATTGCATTAGAATAAGATTTGATTAATTATTGTTAGCCCCTTATAAAAAAGCAAAGATACAAAGAATTGAAAAAAAAAAAACAAATTTTAACTTTATCACATTTAGCTTGTTTTTTGATAGCCTTAAGCTATCCCAAATGAAAATTTTTTTTTTTAGGATTTTTATCATTTTTTGCAAAAATTTTCGAACTGCGTACGGGCCTTTAACAGGCATTTTATCGAATTCTTAAAGCCACTACTAAAGAAAATTGTAAATAAAATTTTTGGAAGCAAACCGTTGGAGTCTTCAAAACTACTCGACGAAATTATCACCTGCGTTTACTCACTCAGGACTCAGCACATACAAACATTCTTAAGGACGATTTTTAAAAGCAAAACAACTGTACTTAGGCTACGCCTTAGAACAAAAAATCAAAAATCAGAAATTTCAGCAAATATCTCCAGAAATTAGAGTGCACGACCTTTATCAAGAAATTGATAAGGATATTCCAATGTCCCATTTTAGATTGCCCGATTATATTGAAATACTTAAGAAAACTAGTGACTCTTTCGTCTATAAGGAGCAAAATAAATTCCAAAACTCGGTATATATTGAAATATTTTAAATGTACCTATAAATTTACAACATAAAGGTGAAGCTAGACGAAATTTTATAGATCGAATAAGAGAGTTTAGCATTTTTTAGCATGTTTTTTTTTTTTTTAGCTTATTTTAACTTTTTTTTTTAAATCTTACTCATTTTGTTGCTTAACTTCTGGCAACATTGGTCGGGACATGCTAAAAATATAATGGGTTCTTTTTAATTCCCACAGTTTTTATGCAATTTTTCTTTTATTATTTGTATAAAGTGTAAATCGAAATAAATTTTGTTTTAATATTTTTAACATGTTCAATTCGAATCAGTTCCAATTAACACAATATAAAAAATTGACGAAAAGATATTTTTTAAAAAAATATTGATTGACATTTAAAAAACATACTTAAAAAAAGCCAAAATTTGAATTTTATAAAAAAGGATTTTTTTTTTTTTTTTTATTTTTTTTATTAATGTATTTACAATCAGCAAATTTTATAATTAAAACTAAAACAAAAATGGCAGGATTGATTGGTGCTACAGTGAGTCCAATCAATATACAACAATACTATTTGCTACAATAATTATACAAATCGATCTAGAAGGTCCAGAATATGAAATCTTTTCAGACGTCTAACATCCATACTATTATCTAGTAGGTTAATTGCCAGCGAGTTTTCATGGTTAGAAAGTCTCTCTAAATATTTTCACGATGTTTTGCTTATTTCATCTTTGACGTAAGGAAAATTTAAGTCTTTGTGTATTTCTTGGTTGCTTACATACCAAGGAGCGCCTGCAATGTTTCTAAGCTTTACCGATTGATATCTTTGCAGGATCTCGATGTTTGAGATGCTCGCCGTCCCCCAGAGCTGCATGGCATACGTCCAGGCTGGCTTAAGGACTGCCTTGTATAGCCGAACCTTGTTTTCTATGCTGAGCTGTGATCGTGAGCCTAAAAGCCAGTACATCATTTTAGTTTTTAATTTTAGCTACTTTTGTTTCGTTTTTATATGGGCTTTCCAGGTCTGTCATCTGTCTAGATGTATCCCGAGGTATTTTACGGTTTCACTTTCGGGTATGATGCAGTGAAAAAAATGTAATAAGCCAATTTAGTTTAAAAAAGATTTTCAAAAATATTCAATCGTTTGCAACAATTAAATAAAAACTGAAAAGAATTTATTATATTTATTTATACACTATTAGATTTTTAAAATAGTTAGTACAGTTTTTTTTCCTATCCAGCTGGATCCTTTGGTAAATTTTGCATCTCACGAAGTTCTTAACAGATTTTACTAAGCTTTAAAAACACTACGCATTTTGAATATTTTGAATATTTTGCACTCTGCCGTTTTCTGTTAAATCAAATTTTAGAAAAAAACAAAAGCTTTGAAAAGAGCACCCTTTAGTTTCTTTAAAGCGATGAACTCTTTATATTCTAAACTAAATAACCAATCAAAATGACAAATTTCTTCAAAAGCTTGTGAGCCGAAACTATTAACCGTGCTCCAGAAAACAAAAAAAACCAAAACGAACAATTTTATTCGAATTCGTTTTTACGTGCTCCGGAAACGAATTTTTTCTGTCGATATTTCCCTTTTTTTATTTATTTACAATGATAATAATAGTTTAAAAAAACTAATAATTAATATTAATATAATAGCACTAGCAACTAAGGCTTTTTGCCATGTCGTGTTGTTTTGTATTTCCCCTTTATTTTCCATAAATTCGTATATTTCCCTTATTTTTCCTATAAAATCCTACTGCTGTGTTGGCGCGAAATTGTTTTTGTTTGATACAAAACAGCTGACATGGTTCACGCAGCTCTGCACCTTTCTATTACTATATTTATTTTGTTTACATTTTATTTTAATTTAAATATTGCTAGTAGTTTGTTATTCTGTCTATTAAATAAAACTATACAAAAATATTACTTTGGCAACAATGTTTATTAGCTTAGCTAAATAGCAAGGGAAATTTTCTTTGTGTAAGGCGGTAACCCTGTGGCACCAATCAGTGATGTGCTCGTGCATGATACGTCCACATACGTCGTTTTGGATTGAGTTAGGATAAAAAATTAATAAAAATAATTGTCAGATAATATGTAACTTTCAGTTGGCATAAATATAATCTAAGAACATCAAAAAATATTTAAAAAATTATTTGAGAATAAAATTCGTACTTTTTTAAACCTATTTTGCCGATAGGTTCTAATTCCTTTTGCAATAAAACATTCGGTTTCAAAACGAAAAAAAATTCGTTTTGATGAAATTGAACGTACCAAACATTCTGTTTTAAAACGAATGCTAATAATATGTTCGGATTCGTTTTCCGAAGCACGGCCGTACAATTTCATATTTGATGACTTTTTAAAGAAATCGTCTATCGGACTCCTCAGAGTGCAGGCTTTGTTTTGAAGACGACGAGACGACCAAACACATCTTGTGTGACTGTCCAGCAATAGTGTGGGACAGAGTCACACATTTGGGAGCTGAACGGATCACCCCGTTTCAGCTACGCCGAATCCCAACGAAAGACTTACTGCTCGTCATAAGGGAGGCAGATGGTCTTTTGTCCTAAAAGAATGGGTAAGGTACAATAGATCTTGAGGTCGCAGTGCCCACTCTATGTTGTAAGAGAACCTAACTAATTAAAAAAAAAAAAAAAAAAAAAAAAAAAATCGTAAAAACAAAAACAATTTTTTTAAATTACAGTCGAACCTACCTATAACAAACTTTTCTACAACGAATTTGTTCGAGTTACGAGTTTTTTAAGTACACTGCTTATGTGATCTCCTTTTATAGAATATCTGCAAAACAATTTTTTGCTATAGGTAAATTCGATTGTATTTTGTCTCACAATTTTTGAAAACCTTTACTTCGATTTGCGAACAAATCATCGTCAAACACTTTTAAAAATATATAGAAGTTTCAAAATGCGCTGCAAACTAGCTTTCGATATTTATACATAGGAACGAACTATTGCAAAATATTAAAACATTCGGATTTTTGTTTTTTTTTTGTTTTAAATCTAAAAATCTTAATTTTTTAAATCTTTCGAAAGCACTTGTACCACAGTTCACTCAGAAAAAGATTTTAATTCATAGAAAAATTAACAAGTGTGAATTTTGAGGGAAAATGTGAAATAATAATGAAATACTGCCTTGAAAAATCCCATTGCAGAAATTCTCGCTTTTTAATAAGAATTTTTGGGTTCTTCGTCTGGATTTTTCACAAAGTTCAAAGCGCTGACATAAACAACTCATAATTATTTGAGTGTGGCAATATTAAGTGGTAAAGTACCAATTCTTTTTATTGTAAAAGCTATTGTTATAAGTCAAGCCATAAAAATATTTTTTTTAGAAGCCAAAAGCTATGACGCAGTTATTCTGATTATAAAGTTGTTAAAGTTAAAATGCATTTATTATAGCACAAGATAAATTTCTGTCTTAATTTTGTGATAAAATTCAAAAATGCACACACCAAATTGACCAAAAATATTAAAAAGGAAAAATGTATCCATTATGCTAAAACTTGAATACAAAAATTGACCAAAAACATTAATAAAGAAAAATGTCACCAAACACCAAACTACTAAAACTCATAAACAAAAATATTTAAGCCAAATACATAAACCAAGTTTATTTTATGCATTGCAAACGTTCAGTTCATGGCTTAAACCATAAAACCATTTTTAGATTCTAATGACGCTGGTGTCGAATTTCGCTTTTGCGGTGCTAACACAAAATAAGCTGCAAATTATAGAGTTAAGCTAAATGAATTTATAAATTAATAGATGCATTTTTGGTATAAACTGAAGATATTTAGACAAAAAAACTAGTGAGCGAATTTAGCAGGCAATCAATACTGTTCCGGTTTTTATTTTTACTAAAATGTCGAGAGAATAAATTTTTCTGGTTTTTTCTCATAATTTCGTGAAATGTAATTTTTTGCAGACAAAACAAAATTTTGTTATATTTTATTAAAATTTTTCTACATAGTTTTACCCAGTGCTTCTTAACATTTTATTAACCGATCGATACATTTTTCTATTTTTGTTTTTTAATAAAATCGATTTTTCTGTATTGAAGAGAAATCCAATCAAACTTCATATTTACTCGTGTCTGAGTTTGGTGAAATTCGATAATACTCAATTTCCAACCAATGAACCAGCTCTATGATTCATGCTTAGTCACGCGCCCATCTCTAAGGCCAAGGGCTCGCCTCTATGCACTCTTAGCTAAGCGGCTTGGCATGGCTGAGCGCCTTGTCAAAATGCCTTATTTTACAAGAATTTAGCTACACGTGTCAGTGTGCGTGTATAAGCATATGTATATGCATAAATGTATGTGTATTTAGTTGCATTAGTGTGAGTATGCATGTATATGGGAATGTGCGTGGGTGTGTGTTTGTTTTGCTTTTGCAAGGCGCGTGTTTATGAATTATTAGCATAGACATACAAGACTTGTAGAAACACAACGAAACACATTGCGTATACGCAATCGACACTTACATAAATGAATGTCTTGCAAGTATGATTGCCTGTGTGTGTGTGTGTGTGTATCTGTGTGCCTTCAAAATTACCTTACACTGTTTAGCCTTAATATGCAAAAGCATAATAGATTCTATTCAATTATGTATTATCCTTTCAGACAGTGTTGCCAAAAGTAACATGTAAATGTGCTTAGCGGCCTTGCTATGCCAACTAAAATCAAGCATACGCCTAGTGTACATAAACATACCATCCGCAGTATATAATGTATATATACTTTTACTAATTAACTTGTGTATGTGTGTGTTTATGTGTTGGTTTTACAATCCATTACACTTTGTATTCAGTATTCAATATGCACTAAATGCAAGCATAGCGCTTAAATTTTCAAGTTTGCTCGTTAAACAAAATGGCCAGCAAAAGCAAAAGCAAAATCCAAAAACCGAAAGGATCAAACCCTTTTCTGGTTCTGCAGTTATCCGTTTATATGTATATATATATATATATTTCTTTTTTTTTTATTTGGTAGGCGCACCCAAATACATTTGACTTCATTATTTATTAGCGAGCGCACCCTTGACAGCCTCTTCATACATTTTAGATATATACAAAAGCAGATACACTTTGGTACACATTGTGTGCATATCCATAAGATATGCGTATAGGGTGTTTTTTTTAATAATGTTAGCTATCAGCTGATGAATATAGTTATTCATAAAATTACACGCAGTTAACGCTTTTAGATCAAAATCAATTTTCCGCGAAAAAAACGTTCGCTGCATTACGTCTATTTTATGGCGAAGATATAATGTAACCCGAAATATTCAATTTTTAAGGTTTTACGGGCTGACGGTGTTGTCAATCTGTACTTTGTAAAAAATAAAAATGTTAGTAGGGGTCCAAAGTAATCTGGACTATGAAAAGTCTGTATTTCAAAAAGTTTTTAACAATTGTCTGCAAAACAAATGGTTCCAACGGATAAGATCATACACCATAGTGCCTCCGAAATACTGAATATATAGAATATATAGTTCGGTAAAAAATTTACCTCAAAAATTAACCCTTCCAACCAGGTTTGTTCGATTTGACGCCTCCTACTAATCCCACAATCTGCAAAACTAAACAGTTATTCATATTTTTCCCAAAACTCGTAGGGCAACACTGTTTTATTTTTATGTTTGGACGTCTGCGTACAGCTTCGATACCAAATTGTGAAACTTTTTTTCTTAAAGGCCCACACGCAGCATGCAAAAATTTCGCACGAAATGTCAAAACTTCATACAAAAAAACATTCCCTTTTTTGGGATTTTTTTTATATGAAGTTTTGACATTTCCCTTTTTTGGGATTTTTTTTTTATATGAAGTTTTGACATTTCGTGCGGAATTTCGGCATGCTGCGTATGTGCCTTTATTGGGAAGCATTTTGCTCGAAACAAAAATTTGATGCGATACTTAACATTATTTATAATTTTCCCCAAAGCACACGGGGCACCACTGTTTTTTTGTTATTTTTTTTTGTTTGGACTTCTGCGTACAGGTTTGCTAAGTGCTTGGGAACCAAATTTTTCAACTAAATTTCTTACTGGGAAGCATTTTGGTCTTAACAAAAATTTGATGCGAATCTAAACATTATTAATAATTTTCCCCAAAGCACACGGAGCAGCACTGTTTTTTTTTTTTTTTTTTGTTTTGTTGGACTTCTGCGTACGGCTACTCTAAATGCTTGGGGACCAAATTTTTCCACTTAATTTCTTATTGTGCAGCATTTTGCACTAAAAAAATTTGATCCCAAACGAAACATCATTTCTAATTTTCCCCAAAACACAAGGGGCAGCACTGTTTTTTTTTTTTCTTTGTTTGGAATTCTGCGTGCAGCTTCGCTAAGTGCTTGGGAACCAAATTTTTCAACATAATTTTTTATTGGGAAGCATTTTGCTTTAAATAAAAATTTGATGCGAAACTAAACATTATTTATAATTTTCCCCAAAGCACACGGGACAGCACTGTTTTTTGTTTGTTTTTTTTTTTTTGACTTCTGCGTACAGCTTCTGGGAAGCATTTTGCTCTAAACAAAAATTTGATGCGAAACTAAAGATTATTTATAATTTTCCCCAGAGCACACGGGGCAGCACTGTTTTTATTTTTTGTTGTGTTTGAACTTAATTTGTTTAGACTTAATTTCAACTTAACTTCTTCAACTTAATTTCTTATTGGGTAGCATTTTGCTCTTAAAAAAATTTGATGCAAAACGAAACATCATTTCTAATTTTCCCCAAAAAACAGGGGGCAGCACTGTTTTTTTTTTTTTTTTGGACTTCTGTGTACAGCTTCTGCACGTGTTTGGGGCCGAAATTTTGCAAACTTTTTCAAAAGCAAACTATTTTCGGGCTGTTCCGAACTGGCCTTAAGCTAGCATCCAACACAGCCTTTAAACATAAAACAGAGAGACACATTTTTTATTACTGGAAAACCTCTCAAAAATGTTGCCTAAATATGTAATGCCAATATGGCAGACTTATGGCAGAGAAAGTAAAACTTGCTCTAATGAAAATTACGTTTTTGCAGCTGCAGCTTTATTTTCAATTGAAGTTTAAAAAAAGTCACCCTTTATATGGCAGCAGTACATATTGTATAAGTACTCTTGCCTTTGCCTTTCTTTCAAAGTATTTTAATTTTAAACTTAAGGCCACCTTGAGCATCCCTGCGTCCGTTCGTTTCTGCGTCTGTCTCTCCGTTTGTCTCTTTGTCTGCCGTTGTCGTCTGTCCTTGCTCTCTTGTGTCATGAATACTTCTTCTTATTTATTTATTTTTTTTTTTATTATATCGTTTTGTATTTTGGTGTTGCCCTTTTTTACTTGGTTTTTTGTTTTAGAATCGTAGCACACTGTTGACCTTCGACCTTGTTCATGTTGTCAGCTGCATGTTCGCTCAATTTGATTGATTTTTTAATGCCCTATAGCATTCTATATAAGGTATCAATAAAGTAGGTTAAAGGAAAGCATATTAAATTTGCGAGGGTTTTCAATTTAAAGCCAAAACAAACTGAAGCAGTGTATGCATAAATATATTGCTGATCAGCTTGATAAAATGCTTAGGGTTAGTTCATTTACTGGTATTTCAGCTCTGATTATTTTGTTATCGATGAAGCTTTAAGATATGGATGCTCATAAATTTTTTGAGTAGCTTGGGTACTAAATATTGGGCTGGTCAGTTAATTAAAGTGTACTTGAGTGTTTTAAATGTTTTTGTGCTCGTTGTACTCTAACAGGGAGTTGTGAGCATTTCCAAACCGAACTTGCCACGGCAAAATACACAATCCTTATCAACATAATATGCCAAGCCAATAAAGTCATAGCCGTCTTTGATTTCGAAAGCTGCGACCATAAGAGCTAGAGGCTTCAAATTCAAATTGTATTGAATCAATAGCTCTTGCTCCTTTGGCAGAACTTCGTGGTTTTCAGTCAAGCTAATAAAGCCTTTGACCCAAAATTTGTCAGCCACACAATTAATATTTGGATTCATCCGACAAACCCTAAAATTTACTTTCCGGTTGCAAGCTGCTTAAGTTCCGGAAGATAGTTACAGGGTCGGACACTTATTCATTAGGCGAGCTTGATTTCAATGATACAGCTTAACTAATACAAAATAATTATAAGAAAATTGTTTAAATAAACTTTTCGATATTTGACTCTTTTAAAAGTTTTAATAGATTTTTGAAATTTCTATAAAATTTTTATTTAATAACATAACCACTCAAAAAAGATGGCGTACGTTACGTACGGACGTGGACGACTTTGGGATACCCTGCACCACTAATTGCAATTATAACCAATATATTGCTTAAGCACTCTAAAAGACAATTGATTCCCAAACAAACGAAATACAACGAATTTTGTGCAAAAGACGTTTTTTTGACCGATCGGTCCTATTTGAGCTATAAAATATAATCTACCGATTTTGATCATATTTGGTACAGTGTTTGGGAACTATGTATAAAATACTTCCGAGTGCCAAATTTGGTTACGATAACTTCAGAAACAAACGAGTTATCCATCTAAAACTTTTCGTTTTTTTCGAGGTCCTCTGAACCCCTCACCCCTATGGGAGCCATATAATATGACCCCGATGTCAAAAAAAATGAAATAAACTTGTCTCCCGTAGGATAATAACGGATCTAATCTGAAAGTTTGGTTGCTCTAGATCTTACCATCTCTGAGATCTTGGCGTTCATACAGACGGACAGTCGGACGGACGGACGGACGGACAGACGGACATGGGTATATCGACTTCTCTAGTCACCCTGAATATACGTTTAGTAACTTTGGGGGGTCTCCGACGTCTCCTTCTGTATGTTACATACATTTTCGGCTTGCACAAACTTAATATACCCTTTGTTCCATACGGTACAGGGTATAAAAACCTCAGCACATCAGTGTTCTGACAAAACGTTAAAAACCCCCATCAAAATTTATGCTTTATGATAAGTCGCTGAATTCGATTCGAAGCTCCAAAACAATTCAGCTCTTCAGGATTCTGACATAAACTAAAATACCAAATAGAAAAAAAAGATTTTCTGAACCGGAGGAGCCTCAACACATCAGTATTCTGACATAACCTCAAACAAGCCCATACAAATTTTTTCGAGTCAGGTGTACGACAAAGTTTTGGAATCCGTTCTCTGCAATCAAATCGAAGATCCAAAAAACTCCACCTCGTCAGAGTTCTGACATAAACTAAATTACATCGTTTTATGTAATTTTGTAAGGTTATGTCCAAACTCTGAAATGCGGTGGTTTTTGGACCTTTTTGAACATGGTCTGACCTACGAAACCGGAATTCGGTTTATATTTGCGTAGCTATGTTATGACTAACCTTAAAAACTCCAAAAACATAAAATAAAGCTGGTTTCAGTTCCGAACCCATAAACACTTTTTTTTGTGAAAATCGAATCTTTTTAGTTCGTATCGGTGTTAAATTTTTTCTCATTCTCTCATTTCGAATTAAGCTTTTAATAGGGATAAATACATTACTTTTTTTGAGGTTAGATGTGTCACCCCTCCGGAAATTGTTAAATGAGCAAAATTGTAGACTTAAGGCCCATTTGGGATTTTTTTTTTTATATGAGGTTTTGTCATTCCGTGCGAAAATTTTCTAACTGCGTATGGGCCTTTATGCAGAAAGGAATTTCGAAGAGGGGCCTAAAATGTTATTCACAAAATGATTTTTGATTCTGTAGTTTAAGCGCAAAAGTGCCTTATAAAATATGTCATATTTTTCACAAGCTCTTATATTTCGCATATGGAAAAGTTCAAAAAAATAAAATCGAACAATTTTATTCGAATTTGTTTTTGCGTGCTCCCAAATCCGGATTTATTTTTGGTGTCGCCATCTACTCATATTTCCCTCATTGCTAGCACAAACCACATAAAAAATTCGTTTTGGTGAAATTGGCAGCACCAAACTTTCGGTTTCAAAACCAATCCGAATAAAATGTGCGGATTCGTTTTCCGGAGCACGGTCAAATAAGTTTAGCTTCGGTCCATTAAATATTCTGCCACGTAGGCCTAGGCCTGATAATATTTCAATTCAGGTGCTCTAAAAGGTATAAGTTTATCACTTGAAATTCAAATACAACTTTGCAGTCTTTTTAGCAGAATACACTTGGTAAAGATATGGTAAATAAGATAAGGAAATTTTAGCTGAGAAAAAATTGAACCAGAGTCAAAATAAATCAAAATAAATTATTGCAGTTAAATTATGATTTTGAGATTGTTTAATATTTGAGGCACAAATTAAAATTTTTTTGAAGCAATAATCAAGTCCGCGGTTTTTTTGAAAAAGTTCTAATAGAACTTTAGTATGATTTTTTGTGCACTTGTAGAAAAATTTCATAGTGTAACAACTATGTAAAATATCATTGGCCCAATTTAATAGGGTCACCCAATATTTTAGGGATACATTTTTTTTTTGCTAAATGCAAAATTAAAAAATTTGTTCAGGTATATAAACACAAAGATATTTGCTGTGATATATTTTGATATATTTGATATATTTGATATATTTGATATATTTGGAGTGCGCTATTAACTTGAACACCCTATACTTAATTTAAGGATGTCCCTTAACCAAGATCTACCAATCGTAAAAGCCTCAAATGTTATTTTGTTTTGCACTGCAAGTGTTTTTGAAAAGTGATGGTAATTGAATTTGAAATTAAAAAGTCCCCAGACGAAACAATTTTGGGTGCAGGTCCCCAGCGGCTTGAGTGACATTTTCACCCACATTTACCTTTCCCTAGCTAAGGAATCACTAATATGTCTTGTTTTCCAAGTCTTAGCCATATTTAGGTTATTATGAAGAAGATAAAAATAAAAAAAACAAAAACAGGGAACACAAGAAAGGTATCAAATTTAATTACTTAGAAAAAGGTAAGATACGGGCATTTAATTACACAGAAAATTGGCTGAAAATAGAAAAGTCTGACATATAATTAAATTTATATTTTTCGCATACTTTTTTTTTTGTATTAAGCTAAATAAGATAAGGGTATTTACATAAGAGACAATTTGAGAGCATTTACACAAGAACAAATAAATAACAAAGTTGAGCTTTATAAAGTTGGCAACAAGTTCTTAGGAATTAAGTGGCTTATTGTAAGACTTTTAAGAGTAGGAGGAGACCGTGATTAAAGTACCTACTAGTATTGAAATTTAAGAAATTTAGATAATGCTCAAAAAAACAATTTAAAAATTAAATTAAATTGTAAAAAAAAAATAAGCCGAGTATGCGCTAAAAAATAATGTTAGGTTTTCATTTCACAAGTGCTTGCTAGTGCATACAGGTGCGCATTGAAGCATGGGCCGGCATCAATCTGGGGCGCTTAGATTAAGTGAGCTTTATCATAAAGATTACAAAGAAAAAGTTTATATATTCAAGTAGCGATGACTCTTTAGCTATAAAACTTTTAGATAATAGCGCAGATATTAGACGATTGAAGCGAAATCATAAACTAGATCTTCCCCATAGATTCTAAGTTAAAACTAAGTTTGCTTGGTGATGTTTTGGCTTAGCTCGTTAGAGTAAAGCCAATCATGTTTATATTAGATAGATGTTATAAAATTTGTTGAACGTCCTCAAAAAAAAAAAAAAACTCCACAAGTTTGCTGGTGCCTACAGGTGCGGATTTAAGCATGGGCCGGCATCAATCTGGGGCTCTTAGATTAAGTGAGCTTTATCATAAAGATTACAAAGAAAAAGTTGATACATACAAGTAGCGATGACTCAACAGGTATCTATGGATCGTTTAAGTCCAGGTGTGGATTTAAGCATGGGCCGCCATCAATCTGGGGCCCTTATAATAAGTATGCTTTGTCATAAAAATTATAAAGGAAAAGTTTATATATTCAAGTAGCGATAACACAAAAGATTTCTGTGAATCGTTTAAAGTCCTTACATGCTCTTGTAAAATCCAAAAGAGTTGAGACTTAGGAATAGAAGATGAAAAAACTTGCAATCCTTTAGACCACAGAAATTTATGGTAACATTTCAAAATTTTGTTTAAAGAGAGAATTGAAAAATAAATTTGTTCTTATTTCAGCGGAGAATATGTGGAATGTATTAGGGTTAGGATTGGAGAAATTAAAGTCTTTGTAATACAGGCCACTGTAGGCGTATGTTCCACCTTGGAACTCTAGGAAATATATATAATACAGGCCACAACTTAGGAACGTTCGACTGTAGTATTAGATTGGTTTTTCAAAAAATATAAGAAGTATTCCAAAGATAACTTTCCAATGATCTGTGTTTTTTTTCTATTGCAAGGCTTTAAATACTGTAAAGAAAATACTTCAATAGTATAAATAGGCGCGAAATATCATGTTCAAACGCGTACGGCAAGTTGACGCAGTCAAACAAATAAAAAAGTGTTATCCTATGGCTTAAGCGATGCTTTACGTCAGATGGCGCCAGCGCAAGACCCATAGATGGCGCCAGCAGTAACAACAGCTGCTATGTTTTGCCGCCACAAATAAAACTAATGTACAAGCATGTTATTACTGGCGTAACAAATGGCTGGTAGAAAAATTGCTACGAAACCTTTTTTACAAAGCCGTTTACTATGTATTATTAATACAAGCATGTTATTACGGGCGTAACAAATGGCTGGTAGAAAAAATTGTTACGAAACCTTTTTTACAAAGCCGTTCACTATGTATTATTAATTGAATACTTTTTCGCCATCCGAGGAAAATTTTCATAATATTGCACACAGAATTTTCATATAAATTTTATGTGACTAATGTCGCGTTGACTACAAAAATTAATGAAACAATTAAAAAAATTGATAATAAATTATGTTAGCAGAAGCCACAATGTTTTCATACACTAGTCATTACGGCAGTAATTGTGAATTTCGGAACGGCAAATAGGCGTATAATTAAAAAAAAAAATTAACTTGACCGGAAGCCACAACAAAGCAAAATCCACGAATTATGTCTATACTAAAGTGAAATTTTTGAGCCAATAATAGCATATTATATTATATTATATATAATTATTATTATTATATTATTATTATATTATGTTATATATCTTATTCATTTTCGTAACTTTGCTAAGTTGAGATAGAAATAAGCTATAACTCAAGCTACTTAAATTAAATACAAGATATCCCGGCATAACTGTTGAAATATAGGGTGGGCCATTTATTGGTTTGGTTGTTAAACACTCATAATTCGGAACATTCTCGTCCAAAGTGGATGCTCTTCGACATATATCAAGTTTAAAACTACTCAATTCTAGCCATGGATTGTTTAACAACTAAAAAACGCATAAAAGTGGTACAGAAATACTAAGAAAATGGTCGTTTTGTGAAAAAAAAATAGTTGTCGACGAGTCCCAGGGAACATCGACGCGCCATAGTTCGCAAGAACTACGCCTTACTAGGACCACTTTGAGTCGAATTTTGCCTGCGGATCTGCATTTTCACGCTTACAAGATTCAAATGAGCAAAAATTGAAGCCCACGGACTATTACACTAGTAATAGTCTAAAAAAGTGTTTTTTTAGGGTAGTTTGGGGTCGAGAAACACGACAACCTTTTTTCGAGATATTTTCGAAAAACATGTTTTTGGGCACTTTTTTCTGTTATTCCTCAATATCTCATGAACGAAATTTTGTATCGACATGAAATACGATTAGGTCGAAAGGATTTCGTGTTTCTCGATCCCAAATTACCCTAAAAAACACTTTTTTAGGAAGGTTTACTCGATGACCCTTAAATTTGTAAACTAGTGTTATCAGCCTCGCTTATACGTTCAATGGATGGGAGAACAGCCAGATAAGTTTTTGTCAAAAAAAATTCATCGAAAATTACGATGTTTGCATCGACGGCCATTTGGGCGATATTTCACTAGTTTACAGCAAAATGTATCCTTAACATGTTTTACTCGTTTCCGTAGTAAAATGGGACGCTTAAACCGAAAATGAAATCAAAAAATTTTTCATGGAATGGATTTCGAGATATTTCAAAAAAAAACATTTTTCGAAATTAAAAAAAAAGTGTCTACTTAAGAGCACATATCTCTGGTTGTACTAAGCTGATACTGACTGTAGATAATTGAACTACCCATCGATCATATTTGGGACATATTTTTGTAAAATTTACTGTTTGGAAGTTATTTATCCATTCATATGGATTTTTTTGTAATTTTCAGCCAATTTTTGAGCCAAACTCTATTTTGAACGTAAATTTAAAAATTTTAAAAAATTTTTTCATACAGTTTTATTCATGACACGTAAAGTACGATCGATTATGAAGAAAATGTGCGCTTGTTTATCAAAATCGGAGAAAAATTATGAAAACAACGGGAATTTTTGTGAAAAGTGAAAAATGTTAATTCGTTTTAAAAAACTAAAGTTTTAGATGAATAATTCGTTTGTTTATAAAGACATCGTTACCAAATTTGGCATTCGCAAGTTTTTTAGAGTTCTCAAGCTATGTAACAAATTTGATCAAAATCGGTTGAAATATTAAAATCAGTTTAGTACAACCAGAGATAAATGTTTTTTACGAAATGTCTCGAAATCCGTTCCATGAAAAATGTTTTCGTTTCATTTTCGGTTTTGGCATGCCATTTTACTACGGAAATGAATAAGACATGTTAAGGATACCAAAAAATTTTAAAATTTGTAAGCTAGTGTTATACGAATAAAATGCAATTCTGATGGCCCACCCTATATTTATAAGTAAATCATTTGAAAGTTTCTTCATATGAAAAAAGCTGATATAATATTGAAAGTATTTCCTTTAAAAAAACCAAACTTTTAAGCTCTGACATCTTCAAAAAATTCCAAAATGAACTTAACTGGTTATGCCAAGTGACCCCAGAACTGTGAACAACTAACGTGCTTAATGAACAGTTTTGTGAACCAATTTTTTTCAATCCTTTTTTTCGTAGAATTGCAATGCTTAAAGTGTTTTTTTTTATATCTAGAATCCTTTTGAATACTTGTTTGCCACCCCCTCCCGACAGCATATTAAAAATGTATGTAAATTGATAAGTGAAGAAATTCTATTGAATTAAATTCTACGAAGAGGCCCACAGCCCTTATGTATGCATATGTCTGTCGGGTAGGGGCACTTTTAATCCAGCACTGACCGCATATAAGTAACTTCCGCTAGAACTATAGCAAATTGCTGGCCTTAAGCATTTTGCGCTCTTTAAAAATTCTTAGCCCACAAATAGCTTATAAATTATACAGTATCGCCGCTGGCCCACATTGAAATAAAGAAAACAAAAAAAAAAGGGCAGCTAGTACTCGCAGTAGGTACAGCAGGACCCTTTTAAACATGCACACTTACACTCAAACACCTCCGCTGCGGCAGTTACTGTGAACACTTGGGATTTGGCCATTGCATGTTTAGGCCACATTTCACACTAGACTATAGCACAAAAATAGATTTACTGGCTCAATTTCTGCTAAAAAAAAAAACACAAGTAAAATAGGAGTAAAGTAAGACGTAGTAGTAAACCAAAGCAAATTGTAGAACGATTTTCGCGTAATTTTGGCTCAACTGATTTAGAAGTGGCCATTTGAGTTTTCTCGCCTGAATTTTGGGATACACACGTATATGTTAGGGATTACGCATGGTTGCACATAAATCACCGGATTGGCAGTTTGAGGCGCCACAATAAATTTTGAACAAAAAGCGCGCCACTATTTCGTCAATAGAGAGGAAGAAAAAAAAACATAGCATGCTTTTCAGCGCCAGTTGGGGCGCTAACAAATATTCATGTAAAGTTGGCTTTAATTTGAATTAGCTTATTTATGGAGCGCAGTTTTAGGGGAGCGCGGCACTTGGAATGTTTTTTTTTGTTTGCACGATTTGAAAGAAAAAAAATCGCACAGAATTTGTTGTTGTTTTTGGTATTATTTTGTATTATTATTAGTTGACATTATAATATGGTGTGTAAACTATGTTATTCACAACCTTTGGTCATTCACCCAAGCTAAGAGCTTCCGCCACCGTGGAATACTTCCTTAACATAGGCATAGTTGTAGTAAAAAGTTGTTCAAAGTCCAAGAAAATTATCAACAAAAAGGATTTAAAAGGAAAAATCAAAAAAAAATTTTAGACGACATCATTATACTTATTATCCTTAAGGGGTCTAGGCAGCACGAAGTATTGCGCATGGAATGGGATATCCCATTTGGGATATTTTTTTTTATATGAAGTTTTGCGATTCCGTGCGAAATATTTCGTGCTGCGTATAGGCCATTGTCTTAAATTTTTTCGCACAATCGAGACTTAATTTCTTGAATTACACAGGTCAACATGGTTTAGTTGTTGGAAAGCTAAGGGTCATTTCCAAAGTAATTTGCTGCGTAGAATCACGTCTGGATTTTGAGATATTTGAAGTAACGTACCCGAAAAATGGCGTAACTTCAAATAGCCATAACTTTGAAAAAAAAATCGTAATTGATCTCATGAACTCTTACATTACCTCAAAAGTAGGAGAAAAAAACGCCGTTTTTCGGGTACATAACCTCAAATATCTCAAAATCCTGACGTAAATGAAATGACCCTTAGCTTTCCAACAACTAAACCATGTTGACCAAGTCTCGATTCCTGACAATTCTGACCCCGGATTCGGATTCTACGCAAATTACTTCGGTAATGACCCTTAGCTTTCCAACAACTGACATGACCCCGGTATTTGTAGACTTGTGTTATTATTCAGTCATGGGATCGATTTATTTTTGGATTATCGCGATGAACACAATTTGGCAAAAGACGCTACATCGATAGATTTAATTTGGCAAAAATCCTGCATACGTCTAGTGTCGTTAAAGTAATACAGACGCGGTGCTTCAAAAGACGTTTATAAGGTCCTGACCGACGACGAAACTTGGATTATAACCATTTGTTTGCTAGAAGTGTTCAGATAAATAAGAAAACGAACCTACGCAGATGAATCAATCTTCATCACGTGAATGCAAGCTTTCAAATATTGATTTGAACAATAGAATTTGTAAACGCAGAAAACATAGAATTAATGGATAACCCAACGTATATAGTATTTCTAATTAGTAACTAGTAACCACTGTTTTAAATAGTAAAGTAAAATAATCTCCGCAGAAGCAGTCGATGCGTCCAAAATGCAAATTTTGGAACTACCTCAATCAGAGTGGAGAAACTTTTTTGAAAATTGATTAGTAAGCGTCGTAACAATAATTATAATTGTTTGGTATATTGGTACCTATATATAAAAAGTCAACATAAAAAACAGTGTGGTACAGATTGTGTTTGTATGCGTAAACGTATCGTGGTGAAACTTATACTATGTGATAGCCACACCTCATACGATGTGCACAATGTAAGTTTCACCTCGATATGTTGAAATCATGCAGGTGAAAACTCATACGAAACATTAAAATGTATTATAAAAGGGGGAATAGCCACACCTTGAACAACAATTCACTTGACATTATTTCAATTTTGTTGTTTACATTTGTTTCAAAATTTGATGGCATTAATTCTTTGTTGCAACAGTTGCGAATCAGAGCAGCATGCAGGTCGCTGCTGTTCCAGAGTATTGTAAAGTCGGGCAGCACCGACTGTAGCATGGCAATAGGATCAACATTACGGAAATAAAGAATTGTACAGGGTATTTATTAGGGTGGCCATTTTTGCAACATCTCACGATTTTACTAATGCCACCCCCTAAAAAGTTTCCTTTTTACCCTGTAAAATTTAAAAACGATCCGAATGTATTTGATGGGTCCGGCAATAGGTCAAAGGTCATGACTCGCACCTTTTCCGTTTTTGACTGTATTGTTGTACATAAAGTTTGAAATCTTATTTCAAATAAAACAAATTATGGTTCAACAAGTCTCATATCTACCAAAACATAATTTTAAAAAAATATAGAGTCGGCCTAAATAAATTTGGTAAGCTCTAAAATTGATTAAATTGACTAATTACACCAGTTTACAAATAAAAAAAAATTTGAATTACCCATTGATTATATTTGGAATATGTTTTTGTCAAACTTACGGTTTGTTCGCTATTTATGCATTCATATGAAACTTTTTTATGACCTTTGACCTATTGCCGGACCCATCAAATACATTCGGATCGTTTTTAAATTTTACAGGCGCTATATGCAGGTAAAAAGGAAACTTTTTAGGGGGTGGCGTTATTGATATCGACGGTTTAAAAATCCTCCATACCAGCGGCGGCCACCCTAGTATATATATATATAATCCACCTATTCGACTGCCTCCATATTCAGATAGACTTCGCCTTATAAAGCTGCCCTCCTTAAATAACCGTAGAACATGCCACGGTGTACTTTTCTTGCATAAGCTATTACTCGGCCTTATTCCTTCTACTGAACTTCTTAATAAAGTTACTTTTGTTGCAGCTACCAGAGTTACTCGTAATTATCGCCCCATAGCCTCGCAACTTTGTAGATCTAATTTTGCTCTATATGATCCTTTCCGTATCTTATTCTCTAATTATTACAGCCTCTTCGAGCATCCATGACCAATCCTACATTATGAGGCACCTGTTTGGTCATTGATGCTCTTTTTGCGTTTTTTATATATGTAATGTTTAATTTTTCTTTGAACTTCCTTTTTCCATTTGATTATTGTAAATCCAAGTCTCTGGCCTGATTTTGATGTGAGTCGGTTCATATCGCTAAAAAGTTCACCCACCGGGCAAGTGATGCGGATTAGTTCAAATCTATCTTTTTTCCGCGTTCTATTTTTCAATATTTCATTTAAATTTTTCTTATAATTTAAGGCCAACTGTACTTTGTTGTACCCCCTCTAAAATAAAATAAAAACAAAAAATATTCTGGATGAGCTAAAATAAATAAAGAAGACCGGGGATTGGCGTGCGAAACACGCAGGGGGCAGAGCCCCGTAGTTACTATAAATGCTTCCCCTTAAGGCACAGATATAAAAAACTTGGGTTACAAAAATTTAAAATCGAAAAATTTGGCGCGTAATTAAGCAGTCAGGATATTTTTGACAGAAATGGTTTTGTTAGAATTAAGGAACGCATTTGACTCCATCTGACATGACAGCTTAGTCCAGTGATGGATGCAGCTGCCCACAAGGTTCCCGTATATCGCCTATAAAATATTATACCAAAAATATCTCATGAAACCACGTCAATCTTCGCAGTTGCTGTATTCGGGAACATCTTTAGCAGATATAATAAACAAAAGCCAAACTGCATTTAACTCTCATTTTTCGAAATGGAAAATTGGGAATTGTACTAAAAAAAAGTTTAAAATATGCTATTAAATAAAATTTTAAATTTCCCCGGGTGTTAACATCATAGTCAAACCAATATGAAAATGGTCGCTATTAGAAAATTGCGTGCCACAGAATAATTATATATTTTTTTATTTTTTGTTTGGGTTTATTTAATTTACAATCTATTCGTGGATAATAATTTGACATAAATAATTTACATAACAGAATTGACTGAGATTCAACAAAATCAACTATGGCTTAGTGGAATGCGTGATTGTCTCCCAATTCAATAATTATATTTCAAATATTACTATTCAACAAATCCTGACATTAATGACCTAAACTTGCCATGAAGCTTAAATTTTGTATTAACTTTAAGTATTCATTACGTTTTTAAATAATTTTACTCTAATTTTGATACACCTTTTGTTTCCATCAATATCTAAATAGAAATGTAGGTATGTATTGGGTCATCAATCTTGAGGTTTTTTTTTTCAATAGTTTTTTTTCGATAACTCACGCGTGAGTACTCTCAAGTTGCCATGTGTTTTTTCCTCAGTTTTGCCATTTCATCATGGAAAGACTTACACCCGAACAAAGCTTGCAATTTGTGGAAATTTTTTATTAAAATATTGGTTCCGTTCGTCAAACTTATTCAAAATTCAAAATTTTGTTTTCCGATGAAGCCCATTTTGAGCAGCATTGTCGCATTTGAAGTGAGGATAATCCACAAGCTTTTGTCGAAAAACCCTTACATCCACAGAAAATTACTGCATTAAGGGGAATTCGGGATATCTTATTAGGGATTTTTTTTTTATATGGTTTTGTCATTCCGTGCGAAATTTTTTTGCATTCTGCGTATAGGCCTTTGAACTAGACACAATTGAACACCTGGAAATCAACATTCGAAGAGTTATTAGCAAAATACGTCCGCAAAAGTTTTTGAAAATTGGTATTCCAGATTGCGCCTTGCGGCCAACATTTGAAAGGTATTATTTTTAAAAAGTGAATGTCAAGAATGGTTATTGATAATAAAGATTTTCCGATTCGTTTAAAACTTTTGTGTTTTTTTGCATTTAAAAAAAAAAACCTCAAGATTGATGACCCATTATATATGTATGGAAAATCCAAACTCTTAATATTTAAGATTTTTATTGTTTAGGTCCACGTAATGTCATCTAGAGAAAGATAAATACATAAATGCATTGCTCATGCAAAATATAGACCCAATGATGACTCCTCCAAAAAAGTTTAGGTGGGTTCCAAATCTTGATGTGTAATATTTAACTGAAAAGTAAAAACTTCAGATGTTTCGAAGAGAGTCCTGCCTCAAGAAAACGCCAGCCCTGAATCCGCTCCTGTTTTCAACTGCCATCTTTAAATATTTTTCGAATATGTGTTTTATGCTCGTTAACTCGATTGAGAGAAAATAAATGTCTATTCAAAAAAAATACTAAAAAAATTTTTGCATTTTTTTAATTTTTAATTTGTTGAGGCCCTAAACCAACTGCTGATTTCAGCTAGCACATAACGTCAAATGTCATCTCTTATATTTTGTCGTCTAAAAGTTTTCTAATCGCTTAAACGATTGAGAGACAATTAATTTTGTTTAACTATAAATAAAAAAATTATTTTTTCGATAGCTGAAAACGCTTAATTAAAAAAAATGCATATCTAACTGCCACAATTCTACGTGTTAACGTATCCAAAGACTTGGCAAAATGCATTATCAAAAAATATGATTTTGGTTGAAAAACTGTCCTAACATCAACTGTCATCTCTTATATTTTGTCGTCTAAAAGTTTTCGAATCGACTGAGAGACATTTAATCTTGTTTAAAGCCCCATACGCAGCATGCAAAAATTTCGGACGAAATGTCAAAACCTCATACAAAAGAAATTCCCTTTTTTCGGATTTTTTTTTTTTATATGAAGTTTTGAGATTTCGTATGAAATTTTTGCATAGCTGAAAATGCATAATTCAAAAAAATTCAGACCTAAATGCCACAATTCTACGTGTTAACGTATCCAAAGAGATGAAAATATGCTTGGTCAAAAAAAAATGATTTTTGTTGAAAAACTGTAATAACGTATTTGTCAAAAGCTGGCGTAATAGTTTAAATGCGATTTTAACTCTAAAACTTTGAGAACTCCAGAAGACCGCAATTTGCATAAATACAAGTCTTTTTGAAGAAGAATAAGAAGACCAGAAGACCGCAATTTGCATAAATACAAGTCTGTTTGAAGAAGAATGTGGCTTGTCTAAACTGTTGATTATTGACACAAAAAATCTACACACACAAAAAATTTTCGAACTAAAAAAATAAAAACTAAATACAAAATATGCAGCAAACTCATTTTTGTATTTCATAAAAGCACCACTGCCACAATTCTAAATCCTCATGCACATAGAAACGAATAATTTTTGCTGAAAAACCCAATATATCGATGCAGATGATATGCCTGACGCTTGTCTGAAAAGATAAAACCGCACCTAACAAAAATTTTGACAGCAAGATTATGCGATTAAAAAAAATTGAAACCTAACGTGCGTCAAAAATCAAAATCTACAACAAGCTCACTTTTGGGATTTTTTTTTAGAAGTCCAAATGCCACAAGTTTACGTACTCATGCAGATGAAATAAAGCCCACAACGAGAAGATGAAAATGAATTTGATTTTTGGTGAAAAACTTTACTTCATAAAAATTTTCGCAAAAGCTTACGCTGAATTTTCTGCCAATTTCTAGCATGTCAGTGCTGCCAGTTAAAAAAAAAAAAAAAATTCCCCCACTGCAATTGAAAAGTGCTGCCCATACTTAATATGCTTAATCAGCTACAACTGTCAGCTGTCAATTAATTGAAGGCGCCCACATTAGGGGCCCTCACTACAATTCAATTCACCTTTGCATTTGTAGCCTTGTGTCTCGGGCGTTTTAACAATATTATGTTTAACTTATACGCTAATTGCACTCGCGTGTTTTGCGCTGTTGTTTAGGAGCATTAAATATGCAAAATCCTGGTGAAAATTTGACAATTGACAAGTGTATTGTTTGTGACATTTGACACAATTCGTTGCCGTTGACAATTTTAAGGGTTCCTGTACCGCGGGTCACCACGCCACGTCGCGCCACGCCACACCAAACTGCTGCTTCAGATAATGATGTTGACGCTGACAAGATGAGTGGCAAGTACTTGTGGTATGCGGTAAAACGCAATCATCGACTGAGTTCATGAATATTTAAATTTCTATTGTTGTTTTTGTTGCGAACGCGCGTTTTTGACGTTGTACCGAGCGTCGCTTTACAATTGTTTCATTTTCTTTACTTTCTCGAATTTTATTCACTTTTTTTTTCATTATTTTTTGTTATTTTTGCTTGTTATGGCACTTTTTTGTTGTTTTTGTTGTAGTTGCTGCGTTTATATTGAGCTGTTGCAAATTGGTATTTGTTTGGCCTGCCTCAATTTAATTTACATTAAACTCGCGTTTCTCACTTTTTCTCGTTTTTCTCGATTCTCTCGTTTCAGGTTTTTTTTTTCTCGTGTTTACCGTTATGGCATGTGCAACACTTCCGCAGCGCCTGAATGCCGTTATTGTACTGGTCTACTTGAGCCCAAAAAGGCTCCCACCGCCAATTGAAACGGCGACGACAACATCCACGACGACGAAACTACCATAATACACGAACAGATCCAGAAGTATAACCAGAAGTGCCAAAAAACAGCAGCAGCATCTCCCATTGAGACAGCATTTGTGGTAGCCACAGCAGCAACAGTCAGCCCCGAACACAGCGTTGCATGCCACACTTCGTATTCGCCGCACTCCGAAAAGCGTACATAAAAGCTTTTGAGGGGATCGACTGTGGCTGTGACTGTTAAGCGCAAAAAGTACCATATTACCGTACAAAACTTGAAGGCAGGACTGTATATAAAAATCCTGAACAACCCTAACTGACTGGGAACATTAACCATTGTACTTAACATAAAAATGTTAAGTGAGGATTTTAAATTTCCCAGCAGAATGTTGTGCAGGGGTTGCAGTTAGCAACTGTTGAGCGTTTAAAGTACCTGGCTAAAAGTACCTTTAACAACAGTCTGGGTGGAATAATATATATATAATAATAATAATAATAACAATATATAATAATAATATATCATAATAATAATAATATAAAATAATAATTATATAAGTTAACGACACACATTGTATTTCTAAATACAAACCAACTACATCACTTAGTAGTCCAGTCCGCGTCAGTCCGTTTTAGAGTTTAATTATAGTTTTAAGTTAAAGTTAAGTAAACAAACTAATAAAGTTTTATGTTAAAAAATAAAAATTAGTTTTGTTAATTTATATAATAATAATAATATCTAATATATTGTTCCACCATGGTCTAGGCTAGCGCTGCTGTTTACAGTTTGTGTTAGTACGTTAAAAAAAACGCTGGGGAAATTACCGAAGGGGCTGTTAAATATCTTAAATGCCCACTGTTAAGTTATGCTGCAGCAAATTGCTTTAAATTCCCTCTGGGGATGTTTTGAAGGGGAAAGCAACATAAAGTACCAAAGAGCTGTAAACAATTTTTGTAAATTTACCTTCTGTTAAACATAATAAAATTGCAGTTAACCCCTTTATTTAGTTTTAAACCATTAAAGGCTCATTTAATTTTATTTTATTAAAATATTATTTAATTCATTTCTTATTTCAACCCCTAACCCTAAACTTTAACATTTTATCTATTATTTTTTTCTATTGTAAGCTACATAAATACTACCGAAGAGGCTGTTAATGCCTTAAGCGCTCACTGTTCAGTTATGCTGCTGTAAATTGCTTTACTTTACATTTATATGAGATACTTTGAAGGGGAAGAAACGTAAAGTACCAAAGTGCTGTAAAATGTTATTGTAAAGGGTCTAGCTGGATAAGGTACTGGAAACTGCGCCCAGCGATTTTTGAAAACTAATGATGCAGTTCGTTGCATATAGCAAAATACAAATTTTTCGCAAAATTTCAGTTTTTAAACTTAACGCGTTGCGGCTTAATTTAAAAAAAACCTGCTTTTCGTTTTTATTTAATTGTTACTAAACTACTGAAAATTTTTGAACCAAATTTTTTTTTAATCTAAGTTTTCAATAGGGCTATTTAAAAATAAATATTTAATTTTTTTTTAAACAACACCATTTCTTAAAAAAAAATATGAAATTTTCTTATTTTTTTTTAAGTATTTTCCTTAAATATGTCAATCAACATTTTTTGTTTAAACACGTGTTTTTATACGTTCTTTATTTGGTGTGAATATGAATCAAATCGATTTGGTGGAACAATGTTAAAAAAAGTTAAAACGAAAATTTTGTAATGTTAAAAATTATAATAAATTTTTGTAATATTTAATAGAGTACATACTTCTTGTTTTTATGATGAAAAAAACTGATTTATTTTGTAGGTAAATAAAAAAATGTTAACATTGCTCAACAAAAGATTTTTGAATAATTTGCTTTAAACGGTGCTATTTCAATAAAAATGTATGGGTTTACATTTAACATAAAAAATTAAACCAAATTAACCGCTTATAATTTAAAAAATTTGAAATTTTTGCTGTAAATTGCTTTAAATTCCCTATGAGATATTTTAAAGGGGAAAGAAATGTAAAGTACCAAAGTGCTGTAAAATGTTTTTGAAAATTTACCCCCAAACATAATAAATTTGCTGTTAAACAATTTATTTAGTTTCAAACCTTTAAAGGGCTCATTTAATTTTATTTTATTAAAATATTATTTAATTAAGGCTTTATTCTTATTTCTACCCTAACCCTAAACTTTACAAATTTTATATTTTTTTTTGGGATATTTTTTTTCGTGCGAAATATTTCGTACTGTGTAGACCCCTTTACATAGCATGCAAAAATTACACACAAAATGTCAAAACATCATACAAAAAAAAATTCCCTTTTTTGGGATTTTTTTATATGAAGTTTTGACATTTCGTGGGGATTTTTGCATGCTGCGTATGGGCCTTAAGGTACAAAATATTCATATACATTTTTATAAACTCAGTAGTTTCTTTGAACTTTTGCTAATCCGCAAAGTTCGATCTATGGCTGAATGATTTTACGAAAGAAATCTAGAAGTTTACCTCACTTTTGTAATAATAGAGTTCGATTTGAAGCTAAAAATATGTGCACTGAAAATATTATACTTTGGGGCATTTCCATAAAAAGGTCCAACCTGTCCCTAGAATTAAAAGTTACCCAAATCTTTAAAAAAAATTTTCTTTCTTATAATATTAAAGAGACCACTAAGGACTATCTGGTCTATTTGTGACTCCCCCCAGGTGTAAACCGGCAAAACCTAGTATTAAAGAGAGATATCTAAACTTCTTAAATTAAAACGCTTGAAGCTTTCATACAACTAAGGTTTAAAGTTGCCGTAAAATCGGGCTAGCATTTCTTTGGATTGGTATTTTTTGTAATTTGTTATAACAAAATAAACTTAATTTTTGTCAAAATATTTATGGAAAAATCTTGTCTAATTTTGAATTTTCGCTATTTAATTGATATTTAAGTATAAAAAAAAACTTTTTGAAAATTCGACTTTTTTCATTTTTTTATATATATTTTGATTCATTATAATTGGTAAAGGTTTTTCTAAAACTGTTCTTTTTTTTGTGATGTCTATAGAAAGGGAAATCCTTCGCAAAGTGAAAATAGTCGTTTGTTTTAAAATACGAGTATACTTGAAATTATGCACTTCAATGTCCTATTTTTTTCGATCGATTTCCGCTAAAAGTTTTGCTTTCAGAATAGTACGAACAAATCTGTAGAAAATTTTTTCTGCATAAATAATAACGGTATCCCATAAGTATTTTGATACATTATATTATTACTGCTAATAATAAATTGGAGTTACTTCAGAGAACCAGGTTTTTATTGCCTTTAAGAAAAGTATAGATCAAAATGAAAAGGGATATACCAAAATCCTTACTTGTACCTATTTCTTTACAGTTGTTCATTAATTTTCTAGCTCAATCAAAAAGTTATTATAATTCGATTTTTTTTGTCAGCATTTTAATAAATATAATGTTTGCAATATAGTTACATTTAAATAGTTTTTTTAAGTCCCTCATTAATAAAATTAGTAGCTGGTCAAGGCCAGGATTTAATATTTGCTACTTGTTACCACACATAAAATTTGAATTTGATTAGTGTAAAATTCAACAAACATTTTCGTCCCCAATCTGTCACTGATTAAAATGCGTTAGCTTTAAATTAATTAGATTAAAAGAAACAAAATTGATTGTTTTAAAGTCTAAATTTTTCTTAGAATTTTTAAAGTTCTGCCAACATTTTCAGAAGCATCTGCCTTAGCTTGACCTAGTCACGAACAAATTACTTTCACTTGCTGTTAGCCTGAAGATATGCACTGTTAAGCTCATTAGATTAATGTTAAATTAGGGAATTATGTTACTTAAATATTGGCCACTGTAAAGTGGCAGTACTTTTAGCGAAGGGGTAAATGTCTAACAGCTGTTAAAATATTTAATAGCTCAGAAATTCCCTAGAAGTCACATTGCTTTACAGAGCAGGGGAAATTTGTATTCGCCTTAACAGCTGTTATAATTGCACAACGAAAATAACGAAAAATTGATTAAGAAATTAAATTTTTAATAAAATTGATAAATTACGAAATTTAAACAAACAAAATTTTTTCTTTGAAGGAAGTTCAGTATTTTGCGGTAATCAGTTAGGGGAACCCGCTGGAACGTCTTTTGAGGAATGAATATGCAAAGCAAAGAAGGTAGCTCAAGACTAGTGCTTACTCATCACAGCTTTATTTAACGAATTGTAACTACTCTGCGAAGCACAACCCTGAGGCGATGGACAATCAAAAGATACGTCTATAAATTTGACAGCTGCCGGGCAATTAGTTTTTGAGATATATGCAGCATTTTGAGTAAAGGCCCATACGCAGTTCGAACATTTTCGCACGGAATGACAAAACTTAATATAAAAACAAAAATCCCAAATGGGATATCCCAAATTTTCGAAGTGCGTATGGGCCTTAAAGCAACTTTTGATAATTTGGAAGAAATGGATCAAAAGGAATTTCGTGTGCTAATAAAACACAAACACAAAAATGCTTCTGATACCAAAAAGTGTCTGGATGAGTGTTGTCTGGATTCTACGCCAGACGTGAAAACAATTTGTAAGTGGTTTTCTAAATTCCGTAAAGGCCAAATGAGCACCGAGAACGATGAATGCAGTGGCCGCCCAAAAATGGCTGTTACGGACGAAAACATCCAAAAAATCCACAAAATGATTCCGGATGACCGTAAAGTGAAGTTGATCGAGTTAGCTGACACTCAGAAGATATCAAAAAAATGTGGGGGACATACCGTTCATGAATATTTGCTTCGAACTACTTCCACATCCACCGAACTGTCCAGATATGGCCCCCAGCGACTTTTTGCTGTCCTCAGACCAAGATGAAGAGGTAATCGCCGATACTGAGGCCTATTTTGAAGAAAAAAAAAAAAATCGTAATCAGTGTTTCGCACTCGCTTGCAACTATATTGAATAATCAAATCGAGTTTTGCCAAAAAAAATAAGATTTTCTTTAAAACTGTTAGGCGCAAGTTCTGAAACTCAGTTCGCCGGTGTCCAATGCTTAAGAAAGATTCTCTAAACTCTAATCCATACCATGGTTTTGCTTTTGGAGCTCGACATAAGCGCAACCGAATTCTACTGTCTCAGTTATTATATTTCATTAGCTTCTGATCCAAGAAATCAAAAAAAATCGATTCAATCGGCAGTGCTTCGGAAAACGATTTCGAACATTTTATTTGGATTCGTTTTGAAACCGAATGTTTGGTGTTCCCAATTTCACCAAACCGAATTTTTCAAGTGGTTTGAAACCGAATGTTTTGTTGCAACAGTAATTAAGGGGTTGTATACAAAGTTGGGGCAAAAAAGTGAGTTAAGTTCGTGATTTTTTAAAAGGGTTTTATGCAAATTTTATTGGAAAAAGCAAAACACATAGTACTATTGCAGAAATTAAAACGAAAAAATTTTGAAAATTGTCGGAGTTACGGCCCACCGCAGCGCTTTTTTTTGGCGAACCGCTCAGCTGAAATCAAAAAAGTAAAAGAAAATATTAAAAAAGAAATGTTGGTTTCCCAAAAAAAATTTTTTTAATAACAAAAACACTTTGACGGATAAAATCATTTTTTGGTGGTCAAAATTTCAAAAAAAAAACTCATTGCAAAAAATTAAAAATTTTCGGATGAAAAATAAACTGTTCAAGTGCACGAGATCGTAAATACGAATATTTACAAAAAAAAATTGAAAATCGTTTGAAAAGTTTTTGAGATATCACGTTCACCGCAACAGTACTTTTGAAAAAAAACGCATTCCGAGATAACAAAAATATTTTCGCCAAAACACAACATAAGAATTTATCGGAAAAATAAGGGAATTATACGAATTTACGAAAAATCGAAAGGGAAATATCGAAAAAAAAAATTCGTTTTCCGGAGCACGCAAAAACGAATACAAATAAAATGGTTCGGTTTGGTTTTTTTCATTTTCCGGAGCACAGCTGAATATTAACAAAATTATTATTAATTAAACGCAATACAGAACTTGGATTTGGCTGCATGAGGTATACAGGTCCTGCAAAATAATGCATTGCGATATATTACTGGATGTTGCTAGCATGTGGGCAGTTCCACCTTGCATCACAGTCTCAGGCACTAACCACTATGAACTAAAAACGATTAAATAGAAAATCCTAAAGAGACCTTTTATATTTTCCTCGCGAACGAAATACCCTGACCATGGGATTTAGAAATGATGTCCTTTTAACTGTTCTGGGCAGTTTCTACACTTCAATAAATTTAGTTCTGGGTAAAGGCCCATACGCAGCATGCAAAAGTTCCAAAATTCCCAAAAAAGGGAATTATTTTTTTTGTATGAAGTTTTGACATTTCGTGCGAAATATTTCGAACTGCTTATGGGCCTTTAAGGCAAAACTTCATATAAAAAAAACCCCCATTTGGGATACCCCATTTGGTATTTTTTTTTTTTTTTATATGAAGTTTTGTCATTCCGTGCGAAATATTTCGAACTGCGTATAGGCCTTAAGGGAAAAAGACTTTTCTTGGTTTTAATCTTATTTTATCAGATGAAGTGAGCTCAATTTATTTGAAATTAGCTGACAAAACAAAAAAAAATAAATAAAAATTATAAATTGTGAATTAAAAAATATGTTGCAACATTTCTTAGACATTTAAATTATTTCTTTAATTACACTAGTTTACAAAATTTAAAAAAAATGTAGTCATGTCCGTAGTAAAATGGCACGCTAAATTCGAAAATGAAGTCCAAAAATTTGTTCATGGAACGGATTTCGAGATATTTCGAAAAAAACATTTTTCGAAATTAAAAAAAAAGTGTCTTTACTTAAAAGCAAATATCTCGGGTTCTACCAAACTGATTTTGATTATTTTTTTTAATTGAATTATCTACCTATTATACTTGGAACATATTTTTGTCAAATTTGCGGCTTGGACGCTATTTATGCATTCATATGAAATTTTTCGTAATTTTTAGCAAATTTTTGAAAAAAAAAAATTATTTCGAACGTAAATTTAAAAATTTTTTTATACATTTTTTTTGATGGCTCGTAAAGTTTGATCGATTACGAAAAAAGAAGAGATATTTGCTTTTAAGTAAACACATTTTTTTTTTAATTTCGAAAAATGTTTTTTTTTTTAAATATCTCGAAATCCATTCCATGAAAAAATTTTTTGACTTCATTTTCGGTTTAAGCGTCCCATTTTACTACGGAAACGAATAAAACATGTTAAGGATACATTTTGCTGTAAACTAGTGTAATATCGCCCAAATGGCCGTCGATGCAAACAACGTAATTTTCGATGACTTTTTTTTGACAAAAACTTATCTGGCTGTTCTCCCATCCATTGAACGAATAAGCGAGGCTGATAACACTAGCTTACAAATTTAAGGGTCATCGAGTAAACCTTCCTAAAAAAGTGTTTTTTAAGGTAATTTGGGATCGAGAAACACGAAATCCTTTCGACCTAATCGTATTTCATGTCGATACAAAATTTTGTCCACGAGATATTGAGAAATAACAGAAAAAGTGCCCAAAAACATGTTTTTCGAAAATATCTCGAGAAAAGGTTGTCATTTCGTGTTTCTCGACCCCAAATTACCCTAAAAAAACACTTTTTTAGGAAGGTTCATTTTTCATTTAAACTAGTGTAATAGTCCGTGGGCTTCAATTTTTGCTCATTTGAATCTTGTAAGCGTGTAAATGCAGATCCGCATGCAAAATTCGACTCAAAGTGGTCTTCATTTTCGGATTTAGCGTAAAACATGTTGAGGAATTTTTAATTGAACAAAATCTTTAAAAAAATATCAAATACTGCCAAACTTTTTTAAATACATTTTTATGCTTTCCTTAATCGATTCATCAATTCCATCATCATCACTTAAGCCATTTAACTTTGATTCACAAAAATGTTTGCAATTTTAGCCAAAGCGTATTATGTATATCCATATCCATACCCTACATACGAGATACGTATAAAAGTCTTGCCACAGCATTGACTTTAGCTACCAATTAATTGCTAACATAGAGATACAACGTTGCTTAACTACCTCAATCTCAATTGACATTCGCATTCAAAGTCATCATCCGCACACACATGCAAACGAACACCGAGAACCATGGAATACATATATAGTCTACCTCTATATGTATATATGTATATCTCCAGCCCGTCTAACTACGCTCAAGGTAAACCCAATTGAATTCTCAACATTTGTGCATCAATTATTTCAGAAGCAGCGACGCGCCGTTTCCCATGGCATGTCGAAATAGCAATAAAAAAATTTAAAAAAAAACCCTTCAAAAAAACTAGATCTTTTTTGGGTGGAGCGGGAGGTGTCTATGAGCGGGAATCAGTCATCCAAAAATTGCAACTGCAACTTTAACGCGCGTTGTCAATGTCAGAATTGACAATCATAGAGCAGAGAAGAATAAAAAATAGTACAATAAAAAATGGTTGATAACAAAATGAAAATAAAGCAAATCCAATGGCAGATTTGGGGCTGACGAATTTGTGGCAGGATGACAGCAGAGGCATAAATTTCCAAAGCAGCAAGTGAAAGCAAACTAATAGATAAAAATAAAAATAACAAAAAGCCAACGATAACAATAGCGAGAGAGAGAGAACCAAAAATGAAAAATACGATAACGACAAGCACAACAACAAAAAAATGGTTGCAAATATTTCTTCAATATTCTTTGCACTTTTTGGCATGCGTTTTGATATTTGGCGCCAAAAGCAATGCCAAAGGGTAATGCATGAGTAACTTGAATATAACGAAGTTTAAGTACTCTTTACCAAAATAAAAATTTTTTACTGACTAAATAAATAGATCGCTCTAAAACTAAAACTCTCGTATGTTTGCAGATACTTTTTAATATATAACTAATTTATTCTTACTTATGATAGCATTGTGTGAAAAGAAATTTTATACAACTTTTCCGATACCCTTTATTGGTATAAATTAAATAAAATGGTATATATTGAATTGAAATTCTATTATAACTTTATAATTTTCCCACAAAATTGAAAGTCTAAAAGTAACAGTAAAAAAAAAAGCGCTAATGCAATTTTTTTTAAAACTCTGTACGCAGTAGCCAAAAAAGTAAAAAAAAAAAAAAAATTTTGTAAAAAAAATGTGCCCAATTTAGCAAGGGTCGTAAAAAAACAGTGCTGCCCCAAATATTTGTGGAAAAATATAAAAAGGCCGACAAACCATACTTATGCTTATTTTAGAAGCATAATGTATGCCGGGTAGTGAAAATCGTTGCAAAAAATTTATTATGAGCCGTTTAGGACTCAAATAACACTCTCTTTCTCAATTCCTGTTATCCCCAGTGGGACATAATATAATAACTCCCTGACTGACAATTTTTGTCAGTCGCCCCTGGGCGGGGCATGGGGATCTCTATTAATAACTGTTCAAAGAGAACAGGGACCTACAGTTTATAGCCGAATCCGAACGGCGGTGTCTTTAATTAATAGAGACTTTCTTTAGCAAATAGCGTCTTTGAGCTAGCGATGCCAATGCTAGGCAAATGTACCAGTACTACTGCGGGGATTCGAACCACCGACCTTCGGTTTGTAAAGCGAGTACGCTACCACTACGCTACCGACGGCCACAAGTGGGACATAGGGCCTCTACAAAACGTTTCCATCGGTTACGATCCTTCGCGATGACCTTGACTTCCTAAAAAGATTTCCTTGTAGACCTAAGTTCCTTCACGAGTTTCCGCTTCCAAGTGCATCTAGGGCATCCTTCCTTTCTTCTACCTTGCGGGTTCCATTCGAGTGCGCTTTACAAAGTTCTGTGGTATCCTTGCGAAGGGTATGGGTATGGTAGGGTAAAATAACGCTAGTTTTCAAGCTTAAGGGTCATCGAATGGTAATTTTTTTTTTTTTTTGTAAGGGCCCATACGCAGCACGAAAAAATTCCGCACCAAACGTCAAAACTTCATATAAAAAAAAATATCCCAAAAAAGGAAATTTTTTTTTATATGAAGTTTTGACGTTTGGTGCGGAGTTTTTGCATGCTGCGTATGGTAAAATATCCCAAAAAAGGCAATTTTTTTTTATATGAAGTTTTGACGTTTGGTGCGGAATTTTTGCATGCTGCGTAGGTATGGCCCCTAAGCTCCGTTTTCGAGATTTTTTCGAAAAACATGTATTTGGGCATTTTTTTCAGTTATTCGTTAATATCTCGTGAACAAAATTTTGTATCGACATGAAAGTGATATGCTCTTTACAGTGATATATGATATGTACAGATTAAGTAAAAATTATTGAAGTTACAAGCAACCAAAGTCGAAGAAAAGTGTAATTTTCGACCATTTTTCAAAATTATAAATTTTCTTGAAATTTTCACTATGTACTTGAAGCAAAATGATTTGTAGTTTTTGTTTTGAAGCGTTTTTGGCTGCTGTGTACAGGCTTTTAGAATTCCACATAGGAAAAATTATGAAATTTTTATGTGAAAACGAATTTATAGTTATTTCGAATGCAAAATGGAGTTTTTGTTGATTTACAAAAAAATAAGAAAAAGTCGAATTTTGGTCTTATACATATATAGATTCTCTTTATTCCAAGTAGGAACATAGGGCCACATTCCGGACTAAGTCGACGTAAACGTTAAAATATCCGCCGTGCGTGTGGAGTCTCGTAATTTTTTGTAATGTGCCATAAATTGCATATTTGCAATCTTCTACGTCATAATGTAAAGAATTTTTAAAGGTGACGCTGAGAAATTTTGTATGTCAGCTATATTGAATAGTGGAACAATTTTGATCATACTTGACACAAGTGTTTAGACTAAAACAAAATTCAAATGGCATAAATTTTATCGCGCTATTTAATAAAAAATTCTGACATATATTTATCGGCGGTGCTCTTTAAAAAACAAAACCAAAACGAATAAATTTTGTTTGATTTGTTTTTGCATGCTACCAAATCCGTACTTTCTATTCTTGTTACAAGGGAAATTTTTTTAATGCAAGACATGAACCATTTTTTATGCAAGACATGCACCATGTTTGTGTATGTACACTTAGAGCACAAATTCGATTAAAATATTCGGATTCGTTTTCAAGAATCATATCAAACCAAATCTATATGTACATTTGTGTGAAGTTTGACCAAAAATTAAACCTGTGCTCTCTATTTCTGAGAGACGTAAATAATGAACCTGCGCGTTGCGTTACCTTCTAATTGTTAGATCATGTTTCTATGGTTCGTGAAACATTTCAGAATCTTTTAGAGCCTTTTTAACGCAATCACTTGATTTCGACAGGCCTAAATAACATGCATAGTATTGTTAACAGGAAGTCAGTTAAGCATATACCATACATTTCACTTACTAATGGTACAACTAGGTTATTCTAAGTTAACATTTATCCTAAGTTACTATTTTCTGCGGAACACATAACTTGTTAATAACTTTTTCTTCGAAAGATCTCTTTTCTTAAGTTTTCCGTTCAAAAGCTTTTTTATCTTAAACTTTTTTTCTCAAACTTTTTCCTATATTAAAAAATTTAAAAAAAATTTTTTAAATTCCTTAAGACTCCAGATAGAAAAACTTACCCATTTTTTTCATTTAAACGTAAATGATGGCTATAAAAAAATATACCAAAAAAAAAAAATGTATTTGTAATTTTTTTCAATTTCAATTCAAAGCTTTCCAAAAAATTTGATAATCTATAAAATTTGTTATTCAAAGACAGATTATTAACGAACTTATACTTATAGTACAGTAAGAGTATAAAAACTAGAAACTCAAAAGTGTGCAAAAAGGCAGGGCAGTAACAAAAGCAACAACAAAAGCAAAAGCAAAAACAAACAAAAAAGGAAATGCAAAACAAATCGAAAACTCAACACACAAAAGTCGCTGGGAAATTTATTCAGTCAACGTCGAAGTTCATTTGAGTGTCATAAATCAGTTTTTGGCCAACTCAACAGAGCCAAGTTAAGACAGCGCCGCGTAGGGCTAGCCGCCATGTTTGGTACATTTCTGAAGTAGTCGACTGCGCAGTCAACGTCAACGTAGTCTGCAGCAGGCACACACACACACACACCCACACAGATTAGGGCTGGCATGTTCCAAATGACAACATTGACTATTTGCTTGCCACAAGTTGCACGTACAACAAAATGCAGCGTGGCAAAGTCCGCACTGTCGACGCCAACGCCCTCAACACGCCCCTCCCACAGACGCGCCCTTTTGGCACAGTCTCGCCCATATTTTTGCAGCTTGCAACAAAAAAAAAAAGAGAAAAAGAAAAATATTTTTGAAATGGTTGGGAGTCAAATGTCAGGAGAAATCTGCGTTTAGAGCAGCAGCAAAATGCAAGAGGCAGATGTCGAGAAAATGGGAAGGACCCCCCATGTCTACTCCTCTGTGACATTATAAAATATATTTTATGTTATAAATCAATTTGAATTTGTGCGTTTAGCGTTCGTTATGCGACTGGCGGAACTCGATGTTCGTCAAGCATAAAATTCTGTTTATTTCGAAAATTTGTGAAAAAAAAAAAAAGAATATACTTTTTGCAATGCAACCTACAACAGATTTTCAGATTTCCACAAGTTTGGTGCTAGACAAAGTGGTAAGTAGCTATATACAAATATACTATGCATTGTGGTGGCGGGAAAAACTAGTCTAAAAAAAAATATTAATATTAATTATTAATATTAAATGGATGTCGTTATACGGTGATCCATTGTATGTCTGTGGAAGACTTATAAAAAAAATAAATTCTGAAAAAGAAAAATATTCTGCTTGAGGCGCATACGCAGCATGCAAAAATTCCACACGAAATGTAAAAATTTCCCTTTTTTGGGATTTTTTTTTATATGAAGTTTTTCATTCCGTTCGAAAAATTTTGAATGGTGCATATGAGCCTTTAAGCGGAAGATTTTTTACTTGTCGTAAAATTTATGTGGAAATTTTTTTTGTCTAATATAAATCAAATATTTATCATTTTAAAGGTCTCGGCGAATCCATATATCCATGTAACATACTAGGTAAAGTAAAAAGTGCCCAGCGAGCTTTCACTTTACTTCGACGATTAAATTAACACAGTGCAACTTTTTTTTCGATAACTTTTGTCCATTTAGAAGGCAATTTCATAATTCCCCCTTAGTGCCAGGTCAGGACTATACAATGGGTGCGATAGAACATACCATTCAAACTTTTGGAGTTTCTGACGTAGATTAAATATAAAACCCTTTATATTGGCTAATTCTGGCCGCTTGCTTCAATCTAGTTAGTTGATAATAATATAGGTCCGAATTCATAGTGGATGATTCCTTCCCAATCCCACTGTTTATCCGGGCTTGGCGATCGAGCTGACTCCTCGCGATTGAACCACTATCCTTTTAGGCTGTTGTACTCCTAGTGAACCATTTCTGATTGCCAGTCACCATCCGCTTAAATAAATAAATAGGTCGATTTCGCGATCACAAGCATTTGGTCCAAAAGTTTTTTTGCGATAATTCGGGTGCCACCCATACATCGAGCTTCTTCTTGGGACCAGCCTTATGCAAATGTTTCCGAACGGTTTTCTGCCTAATCTTTACTTCCTGACAATAGAATAAGTGTTTGATGATTTCCATGATCTTATGAACATTTTCAATGATTAGCCCACCAGAGGCCAGGAAGGATTCGTTGGAATCACAGCTTTGCTGTTGTATTCGATACTGTATTTGGCACAAATTTTTTTGGCCGCCTGCTCCGCTTTTTCACCCTGGTCGTGAGAAGAAGAATTTTTTTTTTTTTTTTTTTTTATATTTGTTTATTTGTAATCTGTCCAAAGGACATTCAACAAATTTTATAACATCTTACAAAAAAAATATTTCTATGATTGGCTTGACTCCAATGAGCTAAACCAATATAACATTAAGCAGACTTAGTTTTAATTTAGAATCTATGGGGAAGATCTAGGATATGATATCGCTTCAATCGTCTAGTATCTGCGCTATTATCTAATAAGTTTATTAAAGAAGAAGAATGTATCGAATTTTCTCTTTTTTTATCTCCAACGCTTTTGCACAAAGCTGGCTTCACCAAACAAAAATTGACCCAGACCTTTTTTCAAGCATAATGTCACCTTTCAAATTCGCTATGATGTGACCTAATGCGATAAATATATCGTGAGACTTATTTTTTCGATTGCTGGAAAACTATTAATCGTAGAAAAGAGATGGAGGACTCATTTCGTAGATAACTTCAAGACTTTACGGGTCAAATTTTCGAAAAAACCTACCTGTTTTAAGATATTTGCAAATTATTCGAAAGACACCAAACACCGTTTCCAACTTTTAACTTTAAACAAGCATTGTGCTTGAACCAATTAACCTACAGCCTTAATTTAAGTCTTGTTTGATAGACAATTTTATTAGCATTTATTGACCTGTAAACCATGAGTCTAGGTTTGATAAAAAAAAAGATACCATGCAAAAAAAGGTAGCAAACTATATTGTCAGGGGGCGGTGGCACGCCTCATACCCACAAATACGAAAACTCGGTTTTATACTTAGAACCAGGTCCTTAACGATTCCTGAAAGTTTCATCCATTAAGTATTTTTTTCCAGATATACTGAAAACTATTTAATTTTCAGACATTTTGTATGATAATTTTTTTTTTGCATTATACTTATAGTTGAAATCAAGCCAACAATCACTACAGACTGACTAATGCCCTTCAAAACAGCCTACTCGACTTACCCGGAACCTCGGATTCTTCACCCGACTCACTTTCCCGAACAGACCTCACAAAACTCCTTTGCCTCCGATTGGCACGCTGCCATCTCACACATAATCACTTATTTAATAAAACACCAGCCCCACTATGCAGACTGTACTCACTTTTTAAACACCACATCAAAATACTTCCCACAGACAAACTTACTCCACGCTATTTCCGTACCAACACATACAAACATTCCCAATATCATTGAATTTAAAAAAAAAAACTAATCGATATTTATTTATTTTTATTTTTTTAAAATTGTATTATATATTATATAAACACAACCGAGTATAATCACCTAGTATAAAGCTGACGCAAAAGCTAAACCCAGCTCGTACTTTAATTTTAATTAGGTAGGGGCTGTTTATAATTAAATAAATAAAAAAAATATATATATCAATTTCATGGTCTTCAACAATTGTAAAGAAAAAGTCATAGCATGTCTGTGAAAGATTTATAAAAAAAGAAATTATGAAAATTCTGCAATGATATCTGATACCGATACTAGAGTTCAACATGCCTGCATTCATTTTGTAGCTTCACTGTGCTATAAAGTAAAGGGTCATCAATCTTGAGTATTTTAAATGAATCGGAAAATCTTTATTATTAATAGAAAGAACCGTTCTTGACATTCACTTTTTAAAAATAATCTCTTTCAAATGTTGGCCGTAGCTCGTCCAAGCGGAGGATCCAATTTTCGATGACGCGTTCGAGCATAATCGGCGGTATCTCGCGAATAACACGGCTAATGTTGGCCTCTAATGCTTCAATCGTAGCTGGATTATCCACAAACACTTTAGAATTCACGTAGTCCCAAAGGAAAAAGTTTAACGGGGTGATATCACACGATCTTGGTGGCCGATTCACCGGTCCGGAGCGTGAAATTAATTGTGCACCGAATTGGTTCCTCAATATGTCCATTGTTTCAAGGGCTGTGTGGCAAGTAGCGCCGTCTTGTTGAAACCAAATGTCGTCGAGATCTCGGGCTTCAACTTCAGGTAGCAAATAATTCGTTATCATGGTGCGATAACGGTCGGCATTGACGGTTACGGTCTGACCAGTGTCAAGAAATATGGACTGATGAATCCACCGGGCCACAAACTACGTGCTGGACGAGGTCTATTTGGTCGAGTGACATCCAATAATGAATATTGGGTCTCAAATTTGTTGATGGTATGACGAATAGTGGTCTTAGTAGTTCGATTATGGCGACCATAAAATGGCCTAAGCGCGCGAAAAACATTCTTTACAGAACGCGAATTTTCGTAATATAATTGTACGATTTGTAAACGTTGTTCGGTTGTAAGTTTTTCCATGATGAAATGGCAATGAAAACTGAATAAAAAACACATGGCAACTTGACAGTACTCACGTGTGGTTTATCAAAAAAACCTTATGGAAAAAAAACCTCAAGATTGATGACCCATTACTATGTGGTACTCAAATATACTGTACAGTACTTCAAGTACTACAAGCCAAAGAGAGAAAGAGAGTAGAATACATACTCTCAGTGAACAGCAAATGAAACTATGAGGACAGTGAAAATTGAATGAGAGTAGTATAAAGCGAGTAATTTTGCTTTCTCACTCATACTAGCGGCATTTATTGTGGTATTTTTTTTTACTCTCTGACTCTTTATACCCTGTACCTATAGGTACAAAGGGTATACTAGATTTGTGCAATGTATGTAACGGACAGAAGGAGGCGTGGCAGACCCCAAGTCCTTTATACCAAAATGCTTATCATAACCTCGGGTAGCGATTGAGCCATGTCCGTCCATCCGTCTGTCCGTCTGTATGAACGCCTAGATCTCGGAGACTATAAGAGCTAGAGACACGAAACTTTACCAGCTGGTGCGCATATTTCCTAAGCAGATGAAGTTTGTTGAATCATGTCAATATCTTTCCCCGTTCCCCCGCTGTAGATTTTCGCGGTTTTTAGCCACACCGTTTTATATTTTCATTTGAAATTTAACAAAGCGATGCGTTGTGGATACATGTATCTATGTGTAAAAATTATTATTAACAAAATCGGACAAATACAACAGAAGTTATAGTCAAAAATGTGCAAATTTCACCTCCCCTTGCCAATAAACTGCGTCAATATTTGACTCTACGCAATTATGGCTACAAGTGACCTAGAATCACAATGGTAATTCTCATGTGGCTCATTCATGTGGCTCTAACGAACAAATCCACATCCAAATTTTATCGATGCGGTCCCCCCACCCCCCGCAATCGATTTACCGTGTTTTCTCCCACACACCTCAACATATCAACTTGAAACTTACCCAATATAATTAAAATAGCTTCTTTGACGTAACTTTCGATTTTCATCAAAATCGGTACAAATTTACGGAACTTATAGGTATAAATATTGTTTTGCACCAAAAAAAAAAAAATTCCAATTGGAAAGTTCTTAGATGGAATATGCAGGAAAAATTTTTTTGACACAAAAGGTACAGGGTATTCCACTGTCGGGCACCGCCTCGACTGTACCACATTTTTTTTTTAAATGTCGGCTGTACTTTGTCAGTGTTTTTGGCTACGTTAAAATTGAATAAAAAGTATAAATTAAAATTAAATTAAAATTGTTTTTGTTTTTATTCCTTTTTGCTGTAACTCAATAATTTCCTGTTCTGCCGCCTGAACTTTGCTATTTAAACTGACTCACATCCCACATCAGCTTTTTGATCAAAGCTTCATTTTTTTTTTCTTTATATTTAAATGCCATCATTTGCATTTGCAACAACCACAAAAAAAAAAAGATATCTTCATAATAATTATGGTTACCCCAAGCAACACTTGTCTATGCAAAACAACTAAAACAAAACAGTTGACAAACAAAACTAAAAGATACTCTGTTTATGTGTTAGTTACACTGCGCTGCCTGCAAATGAAGCGCTTCTAAAGAGGCACAACTTAAAAAAAAATGCTAAAAAAAAAAACCTTTTGGTTGCAAGTGTCAGCTACAGTTAGGACGCAGTCAGGACGCAGTTGCTAGGACAACGGCAAAAGCAGTGCTGTATGTTTCTTTTGTTTTTGTTGTAGTTTTATATATTTCATACATTTTTGTATGCTTAATTTTTGTTTACATTTTGACGACATTTGTTGCGGACAAGCCTAACCTATTTGCATAACTAAAACGGCACCGAGATGTTTCCATTTAATCCAGTGAGCTCGTTTTCCAAGCCGCCAAAAACAAGACCGGAAGCAGAACAATAGCCACAGAGCAACCCCCATAACCCCATCATACTCGCATACCCTCCAAGCTATAAGAGTTGAAATGAATGGCTCATACATATAAGCAAACACATGGTAGCATTTTTGCTACTATTTTAATATCCTTTGCTCTGCTAATAAAAGAGTATATTAAGCTTGTCCGAACGTATGTAACAGTAAGAAACAAGCATATACGGTCATTAGGGCGGGTCAATTTGTATGGGGCCGAAAAAACCTTATGGGGCTCACTCGGATTTTGATTCTTTGGGTAATTCTAAGCAAATTTGCTCAAGAAACTATGGGTCTAAAATGAATTTCGAGTCGCCCACTTTTTCAAAATAGGTTTTTTTCGACATATTCAAAAATCGACTTAGAAATTCATTGAAAAGGCCTAAAATCGATATTTTTTCTCTAGCCAAATGTGAATTTGGGGGTTTTTGGGGTCGAGGAATTCATTATTGACATCTATTTTTAATTTTGGGTGCCGCCAGAGGGCGCTTTAGTGTTGGTTTTTGATTTTTTTCGGTTTTTTTTCTTGAAAATTTTGAAAAAGTGGGCGACTCGAAATTCATTTTAGACCCATAGTTTCTTGGGCAAATTTGCTTAGAATTACCCAAAGAATCAAAATCCGAGTGAGCCCTTATACCGAAAAAAATTGACCCACCCTAACGGTCATATATTTTTTTTTATAGACGAATATAAGTAAAGCTGGCCACATTATAAATCGATTTTGATCAGTTTTACATGTGTTGTTTTTAGCAAAAATCCGATTATTTATCGAGCTATCAATAATTGCCCAAACTTTTTTTTTTTTAGTTGATCGTTTATTAATGTTAATCCATAAAAAGCTTATATTTAACAAATAAAATTATTATTATCTAAAAATAATTGCCCAAGCTATACACACAAAAAAATCGATTATTTATTGACTTATCGATGACTGAAGTTTACCCAAGGCATACACAACTTGGCCGTTTAACGTTCAGGTTGTACAATTGATTGCATCGTGTGTGAGGTCACTTCATGAAATTTAGTACATGGTTTAAGGTAGACTTTTCATTAACAAGCCATATCTCGTAAACGAATAATTAATAAAATAAATATTAAATTAGTTTTAAATGAAAAGTAAAAGTTTAAACAAAATAAAATTATTTGAAATTAAGCTAAATATGTAACGCTTAAATTTTAATTCAAAAAATTGTTTAATATATTTTAGAGCACTTTTAAAAATTCATTAAAAATTTGAAAAAAAAAAAAATATTTTTTTTTAATTCTTAAACACAAAAGTAATATTCGCTTTGTTTATAAATAGACCTAAACATGAATTCCTTAATTAAAGTTTGTTATGCTTTTTAAAAAAAAAGTAAAAAATACTATTTTATACTATACTATACTATTATTTTTTTTGCCATTTTTTTTTTAATTTTAGGACTCAAAACGATATCCGCTTTTTTTTATAAATAGACCTAAATATATATGAATTTCTTAATTAACGTTTGTTGTCCATTCGTAAAAAAAAAGTTGAAAATATTGAAAACAAAATTTTTAATTTTCATCATAATTTTCAAAAAAAAAAATAATTTTTTTTAATTTTTAAACAAGTATATAAATATTAATACTTTTTTTTAATTTTTTAACACAAAAGTAATGTTCGCTTTGCTTATAAATAGACCTAAATACGAATTGCTTAATTAAAGTAAGTATCCATTTCAAAAAAAAAAATACTAAAACAAACATTTTTATTTACGCAAAAAATAAATTTTTTTATCATAATATTTTTTTTAATTTTGGCACTCAAACTTTTTTTATAAATAGACCTACATATGAATTCCTTACTGAAAGTTTATTATATTATTTAAAAAAAAAAGGTAAGAAATACTTACACAAAAATTTCAATTTTTTTTACCATTTTTTTTTAATTTTAGGACAAAAAATAATATTCGCTTTTTTATAAGTAGCCTAAAAACAATATTTTTAATTTTCATCATAATTAAACAAATATATATAAATATTTTTTTTTTAATTTTTAAACACAAAAGTAATATTTTCTTTGTTTATAAATAGACCTAAATATGAATTCCTTAATTAAAGTTTGTTATCCATTTAAAAAAAATAAAATAAAAAATACTAAAACAAAAATTTTTAATTTTTATTAAAGGCCTTTACAAAACCATATAAACCATATGTTTTTTAACATTTTTTTTAATTTTGGGACTCAAACTTTTTTTATAAATATATGAATTACTTAATGAAAGTTTGTTGTCCATTATCGTTCAGGTTGTACAATTGATTGCATCGTGTGGGAGGTCATGTCATGAAATTTAGAACATGGTTTAAGGTAGACTTTTCATTGACAAGCCATATCTCGTAAACGAATAATTAATAAAATAAATAATAAATTAGTTTTAAATGAAAAGTAAAAGTTTAAACAAAATAAAATTATTTGGAATTAAGCGAAATATGTAACGCTTAAATTTTAACTCAAAAAATTGTTTAATATATTTTAGAGCACTGTTTTTTAACATTTTTTTTAATTTTGGGACTCAAACATTTTTTATAAATATATGAATTACTTAATGAAAGTTGGTTGTCCATTCAAAAAAAAGTTCAAAATATTGAAATTTTTTTTTTTTTTATTTATATTAGCATTTTTTTTTAGATTTAGGACTCAAAAACGATATCCGCTTTTTTATAAATATATACCTATATTCGCTGAATCCAATTCCTCAGAGTTGTAAAATACGTATACTTAATTTTGTACTAGACAAATTTTGTTTTCCCACTCTTTTTTTTTTAATTTTATAAAGCAAATAATCAAAAATACATATATTTTTTATGAATCGCAGTTTTCAAATTATTGATCGCCAATCCAGCCTGATTAACTAGGGATATCATAAAAAGTTTTCCCAACAAAAAAACTTCAAACGGTCGAATAGATTTTGCAAAAATCATAGCATACTTTTTGGGGCTGCCTTGAGTTTGTTTAAATTAGTTTATGTCTATAGCTTTTTAAGTTTCCGAAATCAACGTATTCATGGTCGTCAGTTGAGCCGTATCCTTACTTTTTACAAACAGACATGAGTACTTGAGTGTAGTTAGACAAAGCCTCGAAGGAGTATTTCAAAGTCGGTCACGCCCGACTTTACGTACAAAGTTTTATTTTTTTTCTTATAAACACAGAGGTACATATGTATATAGGGTGCTCGTATGTGTGATTGTGTGCAGGGAGAAGGGCGTGCGTGTATTTTACACCTGCCGACGGCAGCTAGCACGGACGCACCCAACGACCTCAAATGTTGGCTAATATGCAGCAGGCAGCTTGTTAGCACAACAAACGAAATATTTGTTTGCGGAAATCATCAGCATCATCATCATATCCGTTATGAGTTTAGTTTAGTTGCTCAAACAAAGCCAGAGCCAAAGCGTCGGAAAAAAGCGTCAGTGAAAACCGTCAGCCAAGATTGCGCTGCCATTTTGTGCTGGCCAAGCAACGACACTCACGTGCTGCAGGTATTGCTATTCTTTTTTTTTTGTTTTTTTTCTTATTTCCTCATATAATTTGAAGCAGACTGTGTGAAAGCTTCAAGTTTCCGGCTTGACGTTGACTTGTTTACATTCTTGAGTGGCATGAATGCAGTAAATTGCATGAAGGGTTTGTCTAGGGCGTGGAAGGTGCAGCAAATGCTATGGTCTGCTGCGGTTGCTGCTGAAGCAAATGATCTAAAGGTGTCGGTGCATTCGAAATCCTAGACAAACGCTTCACTTGGCAGTTATTCTGGAAATGAGCTCAAATTGTGGTCAGACAGGTGAGACTAAGCGTGAGAGAAATAGAGCGATTGCTACAGCAATTGTGGCATAGCAATTGAGGACACAGACTTGCGGCATTCAAATAAACATTCAAGTTTGTAAGTTGAACACTTTTGCAGTGTTCCAACTTTTTAATTAGCATAATTTGTACAAATATGAATGGCCAATCAGGCGTATGAGTAATAAGAGCTTCGTTGTGGCATACTCTCGTACACGACGGAGACCAAGTTATAATTATAATTTGAGTTATACAATGCATTATGTTATATAATATTGCAATTGGAAGCTGCAAAATGGGCAAGTTGAAGTTGTTTGTGCAACAGTGCGTATGAGTAATATGAATATGGTCTAATGAGCAGAGTGCAGCAAAATGGGTGCTTTTATGTGCTATGTATAATAGGACAATTTCAATTTAGACTTTGAAGTTAGATGCCTAACGATGCGTATGAGTAATGTAGACTTTAAGTAGCTTTATAATTTTGTAGCCTACTTACTGGGGGCTCTTTAAAATATTGCACAAAACTTCAAGAAATGACTTTAGAACATCTTTGATTAATTGTTTTTGATTTAATTAAGTCTTCAATGACTTCAATTTATAAAAAGGCAACAATGTTTAATAAATTAAAGCTAGTTTCATGCGTTAGAGTATAAAAACTCTCGTATGCCCGAAAACACGGAAAGCGAGTCACTTTTTGCATTTATCTTTTACAATTTGTTGATTTTTGCATATGCACAAGCGATATAGACAGGGACATATTGTTGCCAGTGGCGGATCCACGAGATGAGGGGGTTTGGGGGTTGACAGTCTTTTGCGAGCTCTGTTGTATATATACTTCGAAGTAAGTAAGACCAAATCCTGGATCCGCAACTGAGAGTTTCGATTATTTATCAAGCTATCCATAACTGAATTTTAAGGTTTCATTTTTTAAAAATGCGAAAATATTTGTTAGACATTAGTAGCCTTTAATAGTTTACTTTTTAAAGAAAAGACTAACTAAATATATAATTATCGATACCTATATATAAAGGGTCATCAATTTTGAGTGTTTTTTTTCAATAAGTTTTTTTTGATAAACCTCGCGTGGCTACTGTCAAGTTGCCATGTGTTTTTTATTCAGTTTTCATTGCCATTTCATCATGGAAAAACTTACACCCGAACAACGTTTACAAATCGTAAAATTATATTACGAAAATTCGCGTTCTGTAAAGAATGTTTTTCGCGCGCTTAGGCCATTTTATGGTCGCCATAATCGACCTACTGAGACCACTATTCGCCACACCATCAACAATTTTGAGACCCAATATTCATTATTGGATGACACTCGACCGAATAGACCTCATCCAGCGCGTAGTTTATGGGCCGATGGAATTATCGGTCCATATTTCTTGAAAAATGACGCTGGTCAGACCGTAACCGTCAATGGCGACCGTTATCGCACCATGATAACGAATTATTTGCTACCCAAAATTGAAGCCCGAGATCTCGACGATATTTGGTTTCAACAAGACGGCGCTACTTGCCACATAGCCCGTGAAACAATGGACATATTGAGGAACCAATTCGGTGAACAATTAATTTCACGCTCCGGATCGGTGATTTGGCCACCAAGATCGTGTGATATCACAACGTTAGACATTTTCCTTTGGGGCTACGTGGAAGTCTAAAGTGTTTGTGGATAATCCAGCTACGATTGAAGCATTAGAGGCCAACATTACCCGTGTTATTCGCGAGATACCGCCGATTATGCTCGAAGGCGTCATCGAAAATGGGAACCTCCGCTTGGACGAGCTACGGCGCAGTTGCGGCCAACATTTGAAAGGGATTATTTTTAAAAAGTGAATGGCCAGAACGGTTTTTTCTATAAATAATAAAGATTTTGCGATTTATTTGAAATTTTTTATTTTTTTATATTTTAAAAAAAAACCTCAAGATTGATGACCCTTTAGTTGCATATACAGTAAACAAACTTATCCATTTTTTCAATTTTTAAGTGCAAAAATTTTTTTTTTTCATATTTTTTTTATTTGCAAGCTGTCTATTGACATTTAACAAATTTTGTAATAATATTATAAATTTAACAGGATTGGTTACGCTCCATTGAGCAACACCAAAGTGCAAAAAATGCGAACATAATTATACTTGGTCAACTTTGCGTATACGTAATTAGCCACATTGTATGAGAATACACATATCGGCTTAGCCCAGCAACAGCTCGTTTAATTGCAAATAACAAAATGTGCATGTAGCTTAAATGTATCTACACACCTCTTAGTACATATAGTATCTAAGCCTTTCATGCATGACCTTCAGCTACATTTAACTTTGGCTTTTGTATTCAAAGCCAAATGCGTTTGTTTACTTTGCTGCATGAATAATTGCGAGCATTTAAAGTGCCATGAAACGTGTTATATCCGCGTGCTAAATACACAAGCACACAGATACTTAAATAACCAAAGATACACGCACACACTCGCGCTCACACACACACTCTTATAAAAGCAAATAGCCTGACAAATAAATGAAATTGTGCGCAAATAATAAGCATTGAAAATGATATTGACTTGCGAAATTTCTTAGAGGCGTTAGCTACCGAACACCCCTGAGCAAATCAATTTATGCAAGGTGCGGTGCGGAGCAAGTAACAATTATCCTGATAAAAACTTGATTGATTATGTAATGCGCTGCAGAGCGAGCAGCAGAGCTAAATTTCGAGTCTAACAATATCTGTCAACATTAACAATTTTTTTTTTTTGAACCCAGGAACCCAGGAAGTCAGCAAGTTAAAGTGGGTTCAACTGTTTGGACTGTCATCTCAAATACTTACATACAAGACTAGGCTACTGCTGTGTCCTACAAATTGCTAGCAGGATTTCTTCCTTCCTGACTTGAAATTTTCAATCAATGCAATAATTATATGTCGTTCTATGAGTTCAATGGAGTGTGCAAATTTTCAATCAACGACAAGCTGAATGAGGAGGTTCGCGCAATGCCATCCAATAACAACAACGGCAACAACAACATCCAGCAGAGGACACCCCTCTTAAGAACATCGAAAGCAGTCGCCCTGCAATGTTTGTGGAGTAATAAAAATGCCAAAAATTTTGTTCGCCCTGCAAGGACAGCAATGAAACGTTGATGGGTACACCGTAAAAAACAAAAAACCAAGTAAGCCCTCAGGCTAATAACTTTGAACTCTAAATTTTTATGCTTTTTAAGTGGAATGTGTTTAAGCTCAATAGAACTAAAAAAAAAAAGGATATTTTAGAACATTTTTTATTGGTCACTATGCTCTTTTGATTTCTAAGGATGACTTACAAAGAAAACAAAAACAAACCTTTTTTAATTTTTGACTATTTTAAAAAAAGTTCAACTGAATAATTCGGTGTATATGATTCTCTGAGGTTCTGAGACCCTATGCTCGAATGGGAGATATAGCAAATGATGATGATATGCTTCCCTGTTAAGGAGGTGATTGAACTTCAGACTCATTTTTTTTTTTTTTTTTAATTATTCTTATCTTTTTGCAATTTTTTGTGAACTGCTTATATTCCACACTGTCTATTGGCACCAATTTTTGATTTTCGTAACTTTTTAGAAAATTTCAAGAGAATAAGACTTGTTTTTTATGCTTACAAAGGCATTCGAGTTTCTACATGGCAAAAATATTTATGTAAATAACTTCTTCTTAGTATTTTTTTTTTTAAACCGAAAATCATGAATAAATTTTTATATGGAACCATTTCATGTTGCTTTTTTAGAATATTCAGGCGTGCTCCGGAATCAGAAAAATTCAATCCGAACAATTTTATTCGGATTCGGTTTTGCGTGCTCCGGAATCAGAATTTTTTGTCGATAATTTCCTTTTTTATTCTCGATAAATGCGTAAATTTCCCTCACTTTTTTCGATAAATTGGTGTAACCAGCTGACTGCCTTTTGTTAAGAATTTGTAAACATTGCAAAAATGTAATTTATCTAATCTAAGAATTTCACAGAATTTAAAAAAAATTATTTCTGAATAAAATTTGTGCTTTTTTAATACTATTTTGACGATTCGTTTTAATTCCACTTGCAACAAAGCAGTCGGTTTCAAAGCACATAAAAATTTCAGATTGGTGGAAATGGGAGCACCAAATATTCGGATTCAAAACGAATCCGCATAAATTATTCTGATTCGGATTTCGGAGCACGCCTGAATATGGCTTTTTTTTTGGCCTTTTTGGACATTTTTTAACGATTTCGAGTAGATCTAGTTTATATTTTTGTAAGTATCTACTCAATTGTTATATTTTTAAAGAGACAATCACCACAGTTTACAAATCAACTACACACGATACGAACTTTTTTTTTCCTATAACAAACAGGAATTGAATCGTTAATCAAAAAAGATACCAAAAACATTACTGATTTCACTATGCCTAAGTGATTCGATTATTCACAAGGCAAGAGGAACATGAATGGAATGTATATTGGAATTATTTTTATTTTTTTATCAAAAAATACCATTTTGATATCTTACTGTCGGGCACTGCTGCAAAACTTAGTATTTTTTCTCAAGAAATCACATTTTTTCAATGCACATCCAAAAATCTGTAAAAGACAATGAACAATTTTTTTTCTGTCCTTCTATGTATGTCAATATGCAAATATTTAACCTTGATTTCTCTAAAAATAAAAGAGATTTAGGTGCACGTGCATTATTAGATCTAAGCGAAATATATCAATCTAAAAAGTACTAAAATTTTCTGAAAAACAAGCATTTTTAAAATTTTAGTTCAAAAAAATTATTTCGCTCCAATAGAATGATGGACTTTATAAAAGATGACTGAATGTAAATACACCTAGTTCTGTTTCTATACGGAAGGTACGTTCCTGAAAAATTCGTGTAAAAAAACCGTGCAAACAAAAACATGAAGTAAATCCTTAAGCTGCTATGAAAATAAATAAGATTGGGGAATTCCCCAACTCAATTTCTAAAATATTAGGTTAATTAAAAATAATTTTCTTTAAAATTTCAATCAAATAGTTTTTTTTAATGGTGCTAAATCGAAAGAAATTGTGTAAACTAATTTTTTTTTAGACCGTGCCATTTGAAAACTTTATAACAACAGAATTGGGTGTATATGGGATGGTTTTCATTGTGTGAAGGGAAATTGCTCTTATTAAATATTTTGAAATCTCTTTGAAGCAAATTAGCTTACATGAATATCTGGATTTTAGCTCAAACATCTTTTTTTTATTTGCAGAGTTTCCTTTATTGTTAACTTTCGAGAAATTGGCGAATATGCTGAAAAGTCATAACGTAGTACTAAAAATACTAAACCTTCAGTTCTAATTATTCCCTCGATTATATGTATTTGTAAGCTTAAAATGATTTTGAAAATTTAATAATAGAAAATTGCATATTTAAAATATTTTAATTTTTTGTGAAAATACTCCAAAGGAAAATCGCTTGGATGCATACCAGTATTTTGGATCAAAGTATTTTTTTAAAAAAAGATTCCCCTCTATTAAACTGTCAGAAAATGAGCAAATGTAAGGAAAGGCCATGGTATTTAAAATATTAATTTTCTAATTCTACTAATTCTCTCGATGCCATGTTTTCATTAGATAAATAATAAAGAGGAACACTATGTTTCTTAAACGAATATTTACTTATTATTAGCATGGTCATACCTTTTAACAATTTACATATTTTTCGAAAACTTCAGCGCTCAAAAATCTTGTTTTACCCAAAATCCTGAAAACGTTCAACTTAAGAAAGAATGACGCTGATCTAAAATATTTTGATATAAAAAATGATTACCTGCTTGTAAACTGTGCCCTGATGTTTATAAGTATGGGAATCCCTTTAAAAAAGCTTTGATTTTTTTAGTAAAGGATCTAGTTGGATAAGGTACTGGTGATTTTTGAAAACTAATGATGCAGTTCGATTTATAAGGCAAAAATAAAATTGTTCTTAAAGAGCTAGTACGCAGACACGAAAAATAAACCAAACTTCATATAAAACAAAAACCTCACAAACGTTTGGTCACAAAATTTTCTTTCTTCTGGTATGTAGACCAGTGTTGCCTGTTTTTTTGTTTTTTGATGCCAGTAGTAAACCATAGATGGCGCAATCAGCTGTTCGGTTTTGGCGCCATAAACAAAACTTATGTGGTCGATAAAATCGTTGCGGATCGTTGGGAAAGGATGAGAAAAAAGCTATAATAATAAAATAATTCAATTGTAACATTACTGTTGGTTTTGCCTGCTCACATCACTTTATTTCTTCATCCAATATTTCAATGGCAACGCATGTCATTATTATAGCATTATTTACACAAAGTAGCGTAAGAAATAAACGTTGACGATAACTCGTTCCTTTCGTGACCAAAATAAGTCGAACTTTTTGCTATGTGGCTTTTTTCGCATCTGCGTCTAGCCCTAATATTTCAGTTTTTAAACTTAATTTAAAAAAAAAAAAACATTGAAAAATTTTCGTTTTATTTGTTGATTCATATTCACACCAAATAAAGAACGTATAAAAACACGTGTTTAAAAAAAAAAATGGTGATTGATATATTTAAGAAACATACTTAAAAATACTTACTAACAAAATATGAAATTATCATAATTTTTTTTATAAAAATGTGTTGGATGAAAAAAAATTAAATATTTTTTTTAAAGAGCCCTGTTGCTAAAATTAGATTTAAAAGATGGCGTACGTTAAAGTCGGGCGCGGACGACTTTGGGATACCCTGTACAACTGCTTGCAATAAAATCCGGTAAATTGCTTACGAACACCAAAAGACATTTGATTGCCAAATTAGATTACGATACCTTCATAAACAACCAAAAACAAACGAATTTTTAATCAACAACTTTTTTTTGACCGATCGGCCCTATGGGAGCTATATGATATAGTCAACCGATTTTGATAAAATTTGGTACAGTGTTGAAGATCTCTAAAAAAAACTTCAGAATGCCAAATTTGGTTACAATATCTTCACAAACAAACGAAACACAACGAATTTTGTGCAAAAAACGTTTTTTTGACCGATTGGCCCTATGGGAGCTATATGATATAGTCAACCGATTTTGATCAAATTTGCTACAGTGCTTGGGAACTCTAAAAAACTTCTTAATGCCAAATTTGGTTATGATATCTTCATAAGCAAACGAATTATCCATCTAAAACTTTTGCTTTTTTTCGAGGTTCTCTGAAACACCCCTATGGGAGCTATATAATGTAGTCCCGATATCAAAAAAATAAAATAAACTTGTCTCCTATGGATTAATAAGGGATCTTATCTGAAAGTTTGGTTGCTCTAGCTCTTACCATCTCTGAGATCTAGACAGACAGATGAACAGACGGACATGGGGTTTATCGACTTCTCTAGTCACTCTGATCATACTTTAGGTAACTTTGGGGGGTCTCCGACTTCTCCTTCTGTACGTTACATACATTTTCGGTACAGGGTATAAAAAAAAAATCGTTCTAAAATATTCAGTAGTTCAGTCACAATTGATTAAAAACGGAAACCGCGTTTTCTTACATTAAGCCGTAACGCGTTAAGTTTAAAAATTGAAATTTTGCGAAGTATTTTTTTTTTTTAACCTATATATCGTACTGCATTATTACTTATCAAAAATCGCTGGAGGCAGTTTCTAGTACCTTATCCAGAGACCCTTTTACAACATATTTTTTGGCATTCACTAAAATTTCTATGCTAAGCAAAGACATTCATTCACACAAGTGTTCGACACTTTCTCTCAGTGTAGCAGCATTGGGTACACCCAGCTAGTGCTGCCAAGCGCTGCAAATCTACTTAACCAAATTGATGACAATACGATAAGTCAGCTGGCGAGTTAAGCTGATTAAATGCTTATAAACTGCCGTCGAATTGCCGCGCTTTCTCGACCCCCACCCCCGCCAGCTCCATTTCCATTTCCTTATCGACAGGCAATCGAACAACAAAAAATAAAAATATATATGATTGTATATTAATCTGCTGATACTTTTTTTGCAGGATCTGCTTCTTTCCATTACTTTATTTTTTTTGACTACTGCATATTTGGAATGTAGCTGTGACTCTGGTTGGCTGGAAATGTGAATTATTTATCATACATATGCTGCTTCCACCCGCCTCCGGTTCTTCTGCTGGCTTGCATAAATTTTTGTCATGCCATGCCACATTAAATTCAGCAAACACAAATGGAAGAGTAAAGCAATCGAGTTGAGAAGAAAGTGAGATGATGGCAAGATGAAGGAATAGCACGCACAGCAATTTCAAGTCATCTCAATTGCTATGGCGCCCTTTGACCAGCTACGAATTCCGATACATAGTACACTCGCATACATACAAATAGAACTGGAAACATTGTCGTAAATATATCAAATACGCATTCGTATAAATAAGTAAATATGTGTGTATGTGTGTGTTTGTAGGTGTGTGTGTTTTGTACTTTCTTGCCATAATTGGCAATTTGCTTTGGCCTCGTCTCGTTAGTTTTTGGCAGAGCTTATAATTTTCCCATTGCATAAACTTTTGTAGTCTTTTGGTCTTTTGGTCTTTTGACTTATGAGAGCTAATAATTCGCTTGGAAATTGTCAGCTTATTAAATAACAAAAATTGTCATATATTTTAGCCAAATATCTTGATTTAAGGGGGCAACAAATTTGGGTCTTTATTTACATGAGTAATTTCAATTAAGCCGAATGACTAAAATATTAACTAACTAACCAAAAAAGAAAAAGGAAACACGTGGCTTTAAGAATGTTAATACTTGGATATGATATGATATTCATAAGCAGAGCATCCGAAAAGTTTTCTTTTTTCATGTAGCACCTCTAAAATGCACAATTCACGAACTATTTTTGACATCATCTTTAATTTTTATTTTTTTATTATTAATTTAAATATATACGAAAGTGTAAAGGGTCCTCAATCTTGAGGTTTTTTTTTTAAAATAAAAAAAAAACACAAAAATTTCCAATGAATTGGTAAATCTTTATTATCAATAGAAAGAACCGTTCTTGCCATTCACTTTTTAAAAATAATCCCTTTCAAATGTTGGCCGCAACTGCGCCGTAGCACGTCCAAGCGGAGGTTCCAATTTGCGATGACGCGTTCGAGCAAAATCGGCGGTATCTCGCGAATAACACGGCTAATGTTGGCCTCTAATGCTTCAATCGTGGCTGGATTATCCACAAACACTTCAGACTTCACGTAGCCCCAAAGGAAAAAGTCTAACGGTGTGATATCACGCAATCTTGGTGGCCAATTCATCGGTCCGGAGCGTGAATTTAATTCAAAGTTCACCGAATTGGAATTGGCAAGTAGCGCCGTCTTGTTGAAACCAAATGTCGTCGAGATCTCGGGCTTCAATTTCAGGTAGCAAATTATTCGTTATCATGGTGCGATGACGGTCGCCATTGACGGTTACGGTCTGACCAGCGTAATTTTTCAAGAAATATGGACCGATGATTCCACCGGCCCATAAACTACGCGATGAACGAGGTCTATTCGGTCGAGTGTCATCCAATAATGAATATTTGGTCTCAAATTTGTTGGTGGTATAGCAATAGTGGTCGCAGTAGGTCGATTATGGCGACCATAAAATGGCCTAAGCGAAGAACATTCTTTACAGAACGCGAATTTTCGTAATATAATTGTACGATTTGTAAACGTTGTTCGGGTGTAAGTTTTTCCATGATGAAATGGCAATGAAAACTGAATAAAAAACACATGGCAACTTGACAGTACTCACGCCTGGTTTATCAAAAAAAAACCTTATTAAAAAAAAACCTCAAGATTGATGACCCTTTACAAGAACTACAGTACTAGCAATAATGCGTTCGCTGATTCCGAATCCAAGGCTCAAAAACCACTACCAAGTTAATGTTCTAAGATGACCTCCATAATGCATCGTTCGCTAGGGGTTCTTGAGAATATTTCAAACCCTGACCCTGTTTTTTTCGACCTCGGATTCCGGTTCAGCGTACATAGTCTCCGAACCCGAAAGTCGGTATTATTTTTGGGGCTGTATTATAACATAACATTAAAAAATCATATAAAATGTCTTGTCGAATCCGAAACCCCAGAACGATCGGTTTCTGAGATAACCTCCAAAATACCTCGTGTTATGGTGCTTTGAAAGGTCATTTCAATGCCCTCGGTTGCTAGAGTTTTTTGGACATCGGATTCGGTCTGCCGAACATTTCGAGCCTAAGATCTTCAAAATCGGATAGGAACTGTAGATGTTATGGAACCATGAAAGAAAAATCACGACTACTGCTGCATAGCTGCATACAAATTCGTGAACACGTAACTGAACGCAAACGAAAAACTTTGAGTGTAATATTTTTTTTTTCGAACAAAATGTGATAAAGTGAAAATTGGAACTTCCGTCCAAAAAGCCCTAGGAACCGAGGGATCTGAAATGATCTTTCAAAGTTTTCAAATAGGCTTTTATTCCATCTGTGTTTCTCAAGGTTCTCAAAATATACGTTTTTACAGTGATGATCTCTTAATTCAACCCAAATCTCTTAGCATCCGTATATCACCGTAAAGAGCACATTAATACCATTCGATCTAATCATCTTCAATGTCGATACATAGAGATATTAAAGAATAACTGAAAGTGCCCAAAAACATGTTTTTCGAAAAAATCTCAAAAACGGTTTTTAAGAAAAAAAAAAAAAAAAAAAACACAATTAATGTCATTATCGCATTTCTCGATCCAAAATGAACCTAAAAAACTCTTTTTTAAGAAGGTTAACTCGATGACCCTTAAATTTGTAAACTAGTGTAATTTAATTACCCATCGATCATATTTGAAACAAAATTTTGTCAAATTTACGGGTTGGTCGCTATTTATGCATTCATATGAAATTTTGTACAGTTTTATGCATGGCTCCCAAAATTCGATCTATTACAAAAAAAAATAAGTGGAAAAAAAATATGGAAATAATGGGAATATTTGTAAAAAGTACAAAAAGTAAATTTTTCTCAGCTTCATGCGAAGGTCGATTTATATCCCTGACCTTATGGTTCAAAGGGTATACATATTAAGTTTGTGCAAGCAGCAAATGTATGTGACATACAGAAGGAGTTATCGGAGACCCCCCAAAGTTACCTAAAGTATGTTGAGTATAACTAGAGAAGTCGATAAACCCCATGTCCGTCTGTTCATCTGTCTGTCTTTATGAACGCCTAGATCTCAGAAATATTTTTTTTTTTTCAAATTACATGTAAATAACTTTTTAACCAAAGAGCGCATTTATCTGATGTACACTTTAAAACCTCTCCGTCGATACCTAGCATGTCCTTGTTTTTAATTTTTTTTCAACCCCATAACTCATTTTTGGCATACCAGGTCTAAATTGAAAGTTTATATGTCTTAACTCTTATTTCTGTGTTCTAGACGATCATATGGAGGGACAGACAAATCGACTTCTCTAGTGGGGTGATCATTCTTTAGATCATTTTGGGCCGTCTCCGACGATCCTTCTCAATAGTTATTACATACGTCACCTTACCTTTAACTTGCGCTAGGGCAAAATTTTCAAATTTCTTAATTTTTTCACATACATAGAATGGGATGGACATTTCCAAGTAAATCGGAAATAAGCATATTAGACGACATTTTTTTAAATCAAAGAAAGGTAAAGGTTTATTTTTATGCCATACATTAAACAACAATTTTTTTATTGTACATCTCTTTGTTGCATAAATATGCGAGTACTAAGTATTTTTCCAATTCTAGAAAAACGTAGAAGACCCTGGTCAATATTTTTACTTGAACTTATATTTGCAAATACGCATATCATCCGTATCAGTTTTCATATCTTCCTCGTTCTGGCGAAAACGATATGTGCCTTTATAAGTCTGCATGCTCTTGGGAATAATAACCTTTATACCCTTTTGTATATAAATGCCCTCACGTTCCTCTGGTACTGTGAACTCAAGTTCGGTCAACAAATCCGCATCATCACCAACATCAATATGCTGCCCTGTGATTTTTTTAAGACTAGGACTTTCGTCATCATCGAAATCAAAACCATTGATATCCAGAGGTACAACAGGTTGACCATTTATATCCAGAATAACACGAGATTGGTTGTCTTTCGTGTTATCATTTTCGTGTACGATGTTTGCTGTATCATCGCTAACTACAGACTTCAGGTTAGGCGTCTCTTGCCCAGCTACCATATTCTGAAGATCGGACAGTTCATTCGGTAGCGTCAAAGGCTTGGTGCTAAAGCTGTGTTTTACATTCGCATCATCTGGCGGCACATCACTAACATTGGTGGATATCTCCGCAACATCACCAATATCAATATGCTGCCCTGTAATTTTTTTAAGACTGGTACTTTCGCCATCATCGAAATCAAAACCATTGATATCCAGAGGTACAACAGGTTGACCATTTATATCCAGAATAACACGAGATTGGGTGTCTTTAGTGTTATCATTTTTGTGTACGATGTTTGCTGTATCATCGCTAACTACAGACTTCAGGTTAGGCGTCTCTTGCCCAGCTACCATATTCTGAAGATCGGGCAGCTCATTCGGTAGCGTCAAAGGCTTGGTGCTAAAGCTGTGTTTTACATTCGCATCATCTGGCGGCACATCACTAGCATTGGTGGATATCTCCGCAACATCACCAATATCAATATGCTGCCCTGTAATTTTTTTAAGACTGGTACTTTTGCCATCATCGAAATCAAAACCATTGATATCCAGAGGTACTACAGGTTGACCATTTATATCCAGACTAACACGAGATTGGTTGTCTTTCGTGTTATCATTTTCGTGTACGATGTTTGCTGTATCATCGCTAACAACAGGCTCCAGGTTATGCTTCTCTTGCTCAGCTATCATATTCTGAAGGTCAGGCACCTCATTCGGTAGCGTCATAGGCTTGGTGCTAAAGCTGTGTTTTACATTCGCATCATCTGGCGGCACATCACTAGCATTGGTGGATATCTCCGCAACATCACCAATATCAATATGCTGCCCTGTAATTTTTTTAAGACTGGTACTTTCGCCATCATCGAAATCAAAACCATTGATATCCAGAGGTACAACAGGTTGACCATTTATATCCAGAATAACACGAGATTGGGTGTCTTTAGTGTTATCATTTTTGTGTACGATGTTTGCTGTATCATCGCTAACTACAGACTTCAGGTTATGCGTCTCTTGCCCAGCTATCATATTCTGAAGATCGGGCAGCTCATTCGGTAGCGTCATAGGCTTGGTGCTAAAGCTGTGTTTTACATTCGCATCATCTGGCGGCACATCACTAGCATTGGTGGATATCTCCGCAACATCACCAATATCAATATGCTGCCCTGTAATTTTTTTAAGACTGGTACTTTCGCCATCATCGAAATCAAAACCATTGATATCCAGAGGTACAACAGGTTGACCATTTATATCCAGAATAACACGAGATTGGGTGTCTTTAGTGTTATCATTTTTGTGTACGATGTTTGCTGTATCATCGCTAACTACAGACTTCAGGTTAGGCGTCTCTTGCCCAGCTATCATATTGTGAAGATCGAGCAGCTCATTCGGTAGCGTCAAAGGCTTGGTGCTAAAGCTGTGTTTTACATTCGCATCATCTGGAGGCACATCACTAGCATTGGTGGATATCTCCGCAACATCACCAATATAAATATGCTGCCCTGTAATTTTTTTAAGACTGGTACTTTCGCCATCATCGAAATCAAAACCATTGATATCCAGAGGTACAACAGGTTGACCATTTATATCCAGAATAACACGAGATTGGTTGTCTTTCGTGTTATCATTTTCGTGTACGATGTTTGCAGTATCATCGCTAACAATAGACTCCAGGTTAGGCGTCTCTTGCTCAGCTACCATATTCTGAAGATCGGGCAGCTCATTCGGTAGCGTCAAAGGCTTGGTGCTAAAGCTGCGTTTTACAATCGCATCATCTGGAGGCACATCACTAGCATTGGTGGATATCTCCGCATCATCATTATGCTGCCCTGTAATATTTTTTAAAAAGGAACTTTCTAAAAAAAAATTTTTATCAAAACCATTGATATCCACAGGTACAACAGGTTGACCATTTATATCCAGAATAACACGAGATTGGGTGTCTTTAGTGTTATCATTTTCGTGTACGATGTTTGCTTTATCATCGCTAACAACAGGCTCTAGGTTAGGCGTCTCAAGCTCAGCTACCATATTCTGAAGATCGGGCAGTTCATTCGGTAGCGTCAAAGGCTTGGTGCTAAAGCTGCGTTTTACATTCGCATCATCTGGAGGCACATCACTAGCATTGGTGGATATCTCCAAAGGTAGCAACAAGTCACAGGCTTTCTGCGATGCTATACGCTTCCAGACTGTTTGGGAAGTAAGGCGCATCATGCGCAACGTGTACAAATTCCGAAACATGGTTTTAAAAAATTTAAGTTCTTTAAAATATATATGTACACAGTTTAACGTTTTTTTAGTTTGTGCACACTATGATATGCCGTAATTTTGAATAAATATTTGAGTGAGTTAAATTTCAAGGGTCATTTTTTGTGCTTAGAAATAAAGTCCAGATGCTTCCCAATGAATATCTTTCGTTGTGCCAAGCAAGATGTTGAAAAGATAGCACAGTCTTACAAAAAAATTGTCAAAAAAAAAAAATCAAATCGACGTACATTGATAGCAAACTGGACTGGAACCTGAACACGGAAGCTCGAAGGAAAAAGGCCACGATCGCCCTTTATACATGTAGGAAAGCCATTGGACTTAAATTGGGCATGTCTCCAAACAGAGTCCACTGGCTATACACCGCCATTGTCAGACCGATCCTCATATATGGAGCCTCAATTTGGTGGCCAACACTAGACAAGAAGGCCAACCTAAAAAAGCTGAGTAAGGTTCAGCGGACCGCAGAACTGACTATAAGCGGGGCTCTATGCTCCACACCAAACGAAGCACTAGATGCTTTACTAAACCTCCTGCCTCTGGACAAGGTGGGCAAACAACCAGCCGTTCTATTAGCTCTACGAGAGGCGAAAAAATGGAAAGATCTTGGCCTCGGTCACGCCATGATTCTCAAGCCAAACCCCCTGATTCCCGAGAGTACGGACTACTGTATTCCGCAGGACCACTTTATAACCAAATTCAAAACCCATATCCCAACCAGGGAGGAGTGGAGTTTAGGTCTACCAGGCCCAGCTGGCTCAATAAAGATTTTCACGTATGGTTCCAAGCTGGACGACCCTGTAGGTGGAGGCGTCTACATTGAGGAATTCAACGACAGAAAAGCTTTCCGACTCCCGGATCACTGTAGTGTCTTTCAGGTAGAGGTCATTGCAATCCAGGAGGCTCTGACAACAAACTTATCTACTCGGACAGCCATGCGGCACTTAAGTCCCTCGCTTCGTTGACATCGCGCATGAAGTCAGTGAACAACTGCCGCTTGTCTCTGGAGAAGATGGCTGAACAGTTTTCAATCAACCTCATATGGGGCTCAGGACATAGGGATATCGAGCGCAACTGTATTGCGGATGAACTGGCTAGACGAGGAACAACTAGCATCCGCTTCAAGAAAAGTAGGGCCTGGGTATACCCATGGCCAGCTGCAAACTGAGACTACGAAACTACTTCACTCTCTCTGCAAACCAAACGTGGAATCGGATATCGAACACGTGTAGGATCTCTCGGCAAACATGACCGACATACTGCAGGAAAAGAACTAAAGAACTTTGTCGTCTAAATAGAGCCCAATGCTCGACCGTCATCCGTGCTATTACCGGACATTGGCTGGTGGGAAACCATGCATCCAGACTCAACGCTCCTCACCATGACTTCTGTAGAAGCTGTGGCGATGAGAAGGAGCTGGAGACAGTAGAGCACCTTTTCTGGCACTGCCTTGGACTGTGCAGGACAAGGTTCCGCTTTCTAGATGACTTATCTCAGCTCTCGAAGCAGAGTCCAAAATGCCTCTAAAGGTTCATTCAGGCCGCCGGATAGCTGTGACTAATCTCATATAAGAGACCTCGTGAGTGGGGAAGAGTGGTGAAAGGTCCACTGTAGCGGTATCACAATGAGCTAATTGTGAGTTTGGACCATAAGTCCCAACTGCCGCCATAACCTAACCTAACCTAAATCGACTTACAACCTGTCACAAGTGCTCTATTTGAGTATTAAAGAACATCTTTTCATATTTTTGGATAATTCGACTCCAGCTACCATGTGAAGGAAAGGGACACCTTTTTTTTTATTGGATGGAATGCAGTGAGGGCGTACCGCTCCATAATTGGAGAACAAAACTTTCGATTTGCTTGGGTATTTATTTGGTTGTGTTCTTCTCGGCCAGATCATCTAAATCTAAAAATGTTTGTCTTCGGGCAAATTGGAAATGGAGAATTTTATGTTTCTAAGAAAATTGAAATATGTAATTTTTCAAATTTGCTCTTTATCTGAAAACCACTTTTACTCTGACGTTTTTCAAAGAAACCACTTGGTCAGGATAACATCTGCTGATTCCACTGGTGTAGAATAAAACTTCATATAAAATTTTGCCTAATACTACAAGTTTTATAAGCCTAAGGCGCTGAGTATTTGCTTTTAGAATGACTCCAATAAAACTGTTCAAGCGTAAAGCCACTTAATGCTTATCTTTGAGTTCCCACATTGTTGATATTTACGATACCAAACATAATAATACAAGAACTTTCTGTCGTAGTTCGTCTTCTAAACGAACTTTTACAACTAGCAAAGTTTACTTGACCAACTTGCGCAATTTCCTAAGCCAACTTTAATGCCTTACTGCAGCCACTCTTAGCACTTGGCACACATCCATTAAAGGCATTCCACAGTATTAATTTTAAATAGACTGCAAAGATTTGGCCTGCTTTGCGCTTTGTCTGCCCCGATTGGCCTGTTGCCATAAACTTTTACTTTTTGGCCAAGAACCACTTGAAATACAATGGAAAAAGCTAACAAAAATAAAGTAAATGCTGCATTGTCAACCAGAGAAGGTCACTAAATTATTGATTTGAACAAATAGCTGCAGACTAGAAAAAAAAAAAATACCTAAGCCCAACCAAACTAGGCAGGATATTCCTTTGAGTATAGAGCTCTTTGCTATTTGAGGTTTTCTAAGCTGAAAATGCATAATTCAGTGGCTTAGTGAGCACAATTGATTTTTGGCTTTGACTTATATTGAAAAAGGTTCACAAAGTAGCGAAAATTCATGGCAAATCGAAACTTTTAGCTAAGCTGTGCCTGAGAATTGCACAAAACTAGCCAGATGTTACCCAGCAACATACATAAATACCTTGATTATATATTATACATACATATGTACATGTGTATATAAGGGCAAACCACCAAAACCATAAAGCAACTTTGAAAACTTGCTGACAACTTGAAAAATAGTGGAGAAAAACTTGTAAAATGTGAAAATTCGCATCATTTAAGCCTGATAAAATGCACAAATTACTATATATGTGTGTGTGTGTGTGTGGAAAACTGTCTTCTGGGAGCAATTATACGCGGCAAACCGTTAAAGCACATAAAAGCCTTTTGACTGCGCCACTGTGTGAGTGTGTGTGTGTTGGTGTGATTGGGTGTCAGACAATGCCAAGACCTTCAATAATGGCGCCAAGTTATTTGCACAAATATTTCGCTGGCGGTTATAGAGGGTGATTTTTTTACTAAGCAAGCATTTGATTTTTTAAAATAGAAATTAATAATTCGCTCTCAAGCGAGCAAGCAACAAAGTAAGTAACAGAACAACCAATAGATCAGTGCGCTAGAGATGACAAAATATGCAATAAGTGGCTCGTGAGTTAGAGATGTGCAAGCGAGCAGCAAATGGGCCATGCGTCAGAAAACAAAGCTGAAAAGTAAGAAAAAAAAATAGGAGAATAAAAGAATAAGGAAATAAGACGAAAAGAGTAGAAATATAGCAAGCGGGCATTAAGAAGACTGAGCGAGAAATTACCAACGAAGAAATTGATATGAAGAGGGCAGTTTTATAAGTCTGTAATTTTCCTAATTTCCTGCGTAGTAACTTTGTAAACACAATAGTAGCACTTAAGAACAGAAAAACAAGTGAAGTTATCTCGGAATTTTCAAGGAGGGTCACTGATGGCATGGGCTGCTTTTGGCTTTGCTGAAAAGAGTCCTATATGCTTTGTGACCAGTAAAATGAACTCAAAGGGCTATATTAATTTACTAGACGATATTTTTATAGAATTTGGTGAGCAAAATTTTGGTGACTCCTGGGTGAGACCAAAGAGATTTTTAAGACTCGATATATACCAATATTGTCATGGCCAGCCGATTGAAAACCTTTGGGGCATACTTTCCCAAGGGGTGTACAATGAGAGGTACAAATGACAGGCAATTTAATACCCTGAAGGATTTAAAAGACTCTATAATGACTGAATGGGCCAAGATAGACAAATCCCTGCTTCAAAATTTAACAAACTCAATGCCAAACACGATTTTAAATGTCCTTAATAATAAAGAAGGCCATATTTAACAGTTTTTGTGAGACAATTTTAAGTAAAAGCATAAAGTGTACCACTTACTTATTTCGCTCTGAAGAATTTTTATTTAATTTTTATAAGTTCCTATGAAAGAATTTTCAAATTTTTTTTTTTATATTATTTGTTTTGCTATGAAGTTTAAAAAAAAAGAAGTAACTTTGTAAGCTCTTTTTAAGTACCCCTAAGGAAACTACACCATGTGGAATAGATAGCTACAGCTTCGAAGTTGTAAAGGATTTCGTGTACTTGGGAACCAGTATCAACGACACAAAAAATGACGCTGTTCAAAAAAGTATACGCACTTATAAACCAAACCGCAAAAAAACCACCCGATATAACGACCTGTGCAAGCGTCGATAAGTTGCCGCTTATATAAAAGTATCTTTATGCCCAAAGGACTCACACTAAAGACTTTGTTTCAACAATGCATTTATATGTTGTTTTTGTTTTTTTTTATTGATTTGCTCCTGCTGCGTTAAATGCAAAAAGCTACAATTTCAATAGAAAAACAATAGAATTTCAATTTCCAGCAATTTAAGCCGCTTAGTTGAACAGCTCAATTCATATTTTTATTCTACACATAAATACATAAAATACTAAATTGATTTTAAGTGAAATAAATAGAAAGTTAAATGCCGCTCATGCTTGGCTTATTTGAAAAATATATTCCAATAACTTTATAGAAAGATTTAAAAAAAAAAAGATTTTTATATACATAAATTGAAACTTGCATAATTGAAAAAATTTGAATCAGTCCGTGTGCCACCTCACAATGTGATACCCTGCAGTGACTTTTTTTTTTTGGTAACTGTCTTACTTTTCAGCTAACTTCGATCGTATTTTTTAAAATTTTCATCCATAAGTCTTCAGTATGAATGTAAACTGGAATCTTGTGTCTTCGGATCATATTGTCTCAGAGATCTACTTGCATACATTGCACAAATATTTAATACGCTTGATCCTATGTATGAAGGGTATAAAAAACGCATATAACTAATTGTTTAATATAGATATTCTGAAACTGTCCAAATAATCAAGCTTGCACGATTGCAGCAGCAATAAAAGCTAACAGAAACAACAACTACAAAATTTATACATATTACAACAACAACAACAACAACATGAATGACTACACGATTCGGATCATAATAAATCTTATTTGCTTTGGCTTGTAGATATGAAATTGATTTATATGCACGATGATGATAAATCATATAAAATAACTAAGAAAAACATAAAACTCTATATATAAAAATATGTGAAAATATTCAAAAGCGAAAACACTTATATCTAGTACAATATACGTATAAAACGCATACTTGTATGTATGTATTGTGTCAGCTTGTTTGTAGTAGCAAATATCTACATATACATATGTGTTGTGCAACTGACATGATAAACCTAATGGTCAGCAAAGTTTTGCCTCTAGCAAAAATAAAAACAAGAAAATAAATGCCTTTTTGCTATTCAAACTATTTTGTCTTTAAAAACTATTTTTAAGGCACGCTTTTAATCTAAGAATCAAAACTGCTAGGAGCGCATATTTTCATAAGACAAGGTTTCTTTTATATGAAACCTTATGTGCAAGACGTTACCTAATGAACATTTTAAAAGCAATTTAAGTTGGGCTTTATAAACTATTGCAAAATTTGAGAAGCAGCACATAATAAATTTAATAAGAAATTTTGTTTTTTTTAAAGTTATGAGTTAAATTGAAACAGCAAATCTAAAGCTCAAATTAAAAATTTTGTATCTTTCCGGAATAACAGAAAAGCTTTTGCGCACATAACCAAAAATTTAGATACATAGATACTTAAATTCATAGATACATATATGCATAGATATATAGATATATAGATACATAGATACATAGATAAATAGATACATAGATACATAGATACATAGATACATAGATACATAGATACATAGATACATAGATACATAGATACATAGATACATAGATACATAGATACATAGATACATAGATACATAGATACATAGATACATAGATACATAGATACATAGATACATAGACACATAGATACATGGATACATAGATATATAGATACATAGATACATAGATACATAGATACATAGATACATAGATACATAGATACATAGATACATAGATACATAGATACATAGATACATAGATACATAGATACATAGATACATAGATACATAGATACATAGATAAATAGTTACATAGATACACAGTTACATAGATGCAAAGATACATAGATAAGCCTGGGCTAAGTGTGGCCAAAGATAGAGAAAATAAATTTAAAAACCGATTGGCCTCAGAGCTCAACATCCTTGAGGTTCAATTAGCTATATCACCCGTATCATTTCGATCCCAAATCCATGTTCTAAAATTTTTTACACAATGCAATAAGAAATGTTTATCTAACCTCAAATCATTTTAATTCTATTAAGCTCATGAAATTTTCATTAAAAATGTAGAACATTTTTTGTAAAAGGTAAGCACACATATTTTTTAAAAGCTTAAGTTAATTTCGAAAACAACCTTGAGCAAAGTTACAAATTGCTTAGCTGTCAAGGATTACACAAACACTGGGCCAAAACTGTAACAACCCAGGCACAACAACAAGACATACCACATACCTTCATAGCAGTCAATTTGAGACACAAAAGCGCATTACAAAATCGAGAAGAAAATAATCACAATAAAAGCAACATTTATCAAATTGCACGTGCGCATTGGGCATTCAATCAGATACATACAATCAAACACACATATGCACACAGATACAATTGAACACACTTAGCTACTATCGCACACACAGACACACAGGTGCAACTACAATACTTAAAGTACGGAGTTGCAGTTGCTTTGTTGCATTTTATAACATATGACCATTATGGTAGAAATAACTTAGTATCTAACAGATACAAAGCAAATACGATAATGCCAAGTCCCAGAGGGACAAATCCAAGTCAATTTCTACCAACATTATATGCTACTTAGCAACCAATTTCTTAAGCTTACCTTTTCACAATATTGTACATACAACAGAAGCAATAATATACACACAACTATATACAAACAAAACCATATACGAGTAGTACATATTCAATCGTAGCATAGAGCAATGGGCTTTGGTATTTACCAAACAATAACAAAAACGTTGACGACTGTTTAGTTTAATCGACAGATTTTTTGGCTCTTGGCGCGTTTGGTGAATTGAAATTGCTTAATTTAGCAGATAATTTGGCAACAAATTGTTTTTTGGTAGCCACTAATACACACACGTGCACACGCATGCACAGATACACACAAACATATACACATAAACTCAATTAGAAAATTTTTGTTTGCAATTGCTACACGTGCCACAGTGGTCAAAATTAGGCTTTTTGTAAATGCATATCAGTAAGCTCAAAATTTAGTTGAATCTGTACATTATTTTAAGACCAAGAATATGTTTGATGCCTTCATTCGAAAAAAGCCGTATAAAGCTATGAAAATCGGAATTGTACAGGTCTGTTGAATACAGTGGGTGTGATTAAACTTTCTATTAACATTTTGCAAATATTTTGGCATAACGAACGCATTATTGCCTTGACTATATTTTGGAAGATCTTTCAAAACTACGCACTTAGGAACGGCTAAGAGATATGCCTAAATAGTTGAAAGAATCGTGAAATAAAGTTTTTAACAAACAAAAAAGAAGCCTGGTTATGTGTTGACGAAAAATGTTTGTTTCAGCCATTTAAAAAAATTATTCCAAAAATAATTCTTAACTTTTAAGTGTTATGACGAAATTCTTGTGTATAAATATATCCAACCGAAGATTTTTATTATAGTAACTAGAGTGCAGTCGGGGGAAACCCGTCTTGAAAAAAGTCCACTTTAATTTTTTTTTCGTTGCTGATATTCAAAATTTCATTTAATATTTTATTTACTAAAAATTATGTACTATGGTCGAACGGAAGCAGAGAATTGGTTCTTTATATAGAAAATTCGTAGAATCTTCCGAAAATCGATTTTTTTGTAAACTGTAAACGCGTTTTTCTCGAAACCACTTTTTTTTGAATGGCTTCACGAATAACTCAGTCAATTTTTATGCGATCGATTTGAAATTTTGACACAATTTTTATAAAATCGTTTTCTAGTGAAACACGTAAGATTTTGGGAAAATAATAAAAACTTTTTATTTTACAACTCATTTATCATGATTTTTTTTGACAAAAAGAATTTTTTTTTCAAAATGCCATTTTTTTTTAATTTATATTTTTTAAGAGGAAACAAATTTCTTTATGTTTCAGATTAATGGTGACGTGAAAAAGCTGCAGAAGAAAAGGCCTCTCCGAAAATTAGTTACTTACTACTCGTAGCTCTCCAGAGGCGCCATTTCGATTTTTATTACTTTGAAAAAATAATTTTTTGTAGCTCAAAATATCGCCTCTTTGGATTTTGAATATAAAATAAAGTTTCTTTAAACAAAAAATCTAAAAATTACCTTAAAAAATCATGCTCCACACTGGTGTTACGCCTTAAGGAACTTCGTTTTAAGAACTATATTTTCGGTAAGTATTTATTGCCTGTAAATCGAAAAATTGAATAACAGGTGTGCGTTGAAATTATGAGTAAAACTAATTGCTAAGATGAGAAAAAACTTAACACAAAACGGCCTGTACGCAGTTCGAAATATTTCGCACGGAATCACAAAACTTCATTTAAAAAAAAAAATCCCATTTGGGATATCCCACTCCGTGCGAAATATTTCGAACTGCGTACAACTCTAAAGAATATAAAGTGAAATAGTGCAATTTAAAATTATAAAGTTGTCTTTTTTATAGAATGGATGCTAATTTCTTATAGTAAGATTATACTAAATAATACGAATATGTAACTAATCAAGTACTCAGTACTTCCTAGCACTGCTTTAAGTCTATAACTAATAAAATAACTACCTTAAAGTTTACACTTTGATGCACACAAAAATCAAATTTCGACCACTGTGCTTGCGTTAGTGTACTGTACATATGTGTTCCTATGTGAGTATTAGAGTGGCGTGTGTGCTCTCTCAAGTATAGAGCTATTTATATGCTGTTTATGGATATTTTTGTATTGTTTTCTTCAGCTACTCCAACTACTTGGCCTGACTTGAACCATAAGCTGCATATGTACACACACAAACGTTAGTATTGGTGACTGCATATGTGTGCGTGGGTTAATGCTTGCAATTTGCTTTTCAAGTGTTTGTTTCATCACTTAACAAAAGTTCAATGTGTGCAATTTCAGATCTTTGTTGAAAACTGTTCCTAAGTCCAACCATTGTTATTTTGAGATGCTGCCAAAGCGATTTCACATGCATTGGCCAAGCTAGAAGCAGGCAATACAATAAACCAAATCAAGGCAAAAATTTAGCATTGTGAGTAGCATTTGGGGTTGGTCAGTTTTGAGGATGCAAAATCGACGCCTATAAATCAACAATGATTAGTGTTTTTCGCTGTAGCTTTCCTGAAGACTAGTGCCATTTTTAACTACTTCGAAAGTAAGCAGTTGCGGACAGGTTTAAAAATAATGGAATTGGAAATAAGGAAACAAATTTTAAGGAGGTCACTATCAGTAGGTGTAAATAATTTAATGAATATTTTAAAATAAATTGTTTTATTTATTTCAATTACATGTAACACTTGCCGTTTACAGTCCAAATGCCGACTCTATTACACCCTGTATCCTGGAATACTCACTCTTATTTTTAGGGATCATCCATAAACTACGTGACGCTTCATGGGGAGGGAGGTCTGTGTCACAAGGGTGGGGGTGTCTATTTTCACGAAAATGAGCGTCACGTAGTTTATGGATGATCCCTATAGTCAGTATAGTCACCCCCAAAATTCTTCTAGGCACTCCTAATTATGGTAAATACCATATGGTCCTTTATAAGAGCACGCAACGAACTAGTACGAAACTATTCACAATGTTACTAGTTTCAAACCAATTACCGAGAAGTCCGCCAAAACAAAACACGGACAGTCGTATATAGCTAAGCTGTAAGCTTAAAAATGCCCAAAATTTCTTGAGCAGTCCTAATTATGGTACATACCATATGGTCCCTTATAAGACACACAACGAACTAGTACGAAACTATTCACAATGCAACTAGTTTCAAACCAAGCATACTAGTAACAGACCACAAAGCAAGTCGCTAGAAACTAATTCCGAGCTAGCATGGTTTCCTACAGGATCGCTCTAACTGACAAATTACGCACATCGACACTTACTCACACACAAAGACACATTTACACACAGACACATAAATGCAGAGTAGCAAAATGTTGCCATTTAATTTAATGAGGCATCATTATGCCAACTTTAATCACATCAGCCTAAAACTATGCAACAAAAAAAAAACGAACAGCAAAAGACGAAAAAGTCGAAAAAGAGCGCAAAAATGTAATTATTGAGCCGAATAAGCACAAGTAACGTCAGCTAGGACTTAGTAGCATCAGCTTCACGTCATCCTGGTAATGATGTTTTGTAACTTCCCTTTGGATATATACATATGTGTGTACCTGAACACCTTTAGCATCCAATTAGCGCCAAAACGGGTTCAGCAGCCATTTTTTTACGCCGTACTGCCGTCTAACAAGCACTCGAATCATTTTTACTCTTTCTATTTTTTTTATCACACGCGCCGCACACGCGTCCCATATGTTAGTTTGCGCTTTTCACGAATACACTGAGAGAAATATAGAGAAATAGTAACTAACTTGTATATTTAATCAAATTTCATGAAGAACATTAATTGTTTTAGTTGAATACTCTTTTTTATTTATTTAGACTCTTAATGCAAAAATAATTTGTTTTTATAATTTAAAGCCTTGAGCGTCCATCATAAAATATATTTTTGCCGAGGTTGAAAAAAATCTTGTTTTACTAGTTTGTTTTGTTTTACAGCAATCAATGAACAAATGTATTCTAAATATTTATTTTATTTGCTTAGAAAATGCGCCATATGTTATATCTATTAGAAAGCTGCGCAAGCACTGCACAAATGTCTTGTAAGCCATCAGCTGTTATTTCAAGCACTTCATGTCTTTGGCTTGAACAAAACAAAACAAATACTTCAGTGTCAAAAGTGCTTGGTTAACAACAAGCAATAGAACATCAAAACAAAAGTGAAACAGAACCAACCTGAAGTAGAACAAAATGGAAGTAGAACCAAACTGAACTAGAACCAAACTGAAGTAGAACATTTTAAGCATATTAGAACGTTTTTGTTGTTGCAATAATTTTGGTGCTGGTTTTTTGTGACTAACACCAAACAAACAATCTGCTTGTGTCTGTGTGTGTGCTGTACAAAAATCAAAACATTCTAGTGCACTCGCTATGCTTGCCGAAAATTTGCTTCACTCAAGCTTTTTGTGTGATGTTCCAATGTTTGGAAATATTCAAGCACTGTCAAGCACTGAAGCAAAGGCAGTTCAAGCACTGAAGGTTTTATTTTGAAGCAAACAGAACATCAAAACATTTTGTTCTGCTGTCAGCTCTGCAGTGAAATACAGCGCTTGGCAGTACTGTGCAGTAGTGAAGTGCAACGTTCGGAACATTTTGTGCAGCTCTCTAATATCTATCTTCTTAGTTTTTAACAAAACTTGATTTCAAGACCTAACCCGTTAGCGAAGTAATTTTTGGGTCACGAAAAAAAGAACAGCTCGCTACTATCCCTGGTTCATGCACATTTGTTACACATACAAAAAGATGTGCTCTATACCAGCGCAATGGTCTCGTTTTTTTCTCAGTGCACTGCAGTGCACAACTGTCTCTCTTACATGGACACTCACACCCTCGAGCTTTTGTATGGCACACAACTTACAAACAAAAACAAACAGTCGCAGCACAAAAACATGAAAAAAATGGCAACACTTTAACTTTTGAGCGGCACTCTTTTTTTCCAACCAGCCATATTTTTTTTTTCATTTATTTTGCATAAAAGCAGTGTATTGTTGTTATTGTTGTTGTTGTAGCTGGTCACAAAATGGACGAGCGTTGAATAAAAAAAGTGAGTCAACAAGCGCCAAAGTCCATGAGATGACAAAGGTGAGACAGTGCCTGTTTTTTTTAACTCCAATTAAGTTTTAAATTTGTAGGATGCACGTTTTAGGCTGTAGACTGATGCATAGAAATTTTATAGTTCACTGGAAAGCAAATGAAAGATGCCACAAGTGGTTATGCCACATAAACACACACTTGCTCTACACAAACATACAGTAAACGCTGACTAAGCAGGAATCTTACTTAATTTTATTTGAAAGGCATCAAACACTGCTTACTATCAGCGTTAAAAATAAACTAGTTCATTTATTTCCGTCACTCTCTTGCGAATTGAAAACTGAATGGGAGACGCTTTTTCCTAAAAGTATTTTTTTTAAGTTAAAGTGTCAAAAAAAACTAAAACTCAATGGTGTCACACTACCATTACTTGGATTAATCCTCTATAGTAAGCTAGACTGGAACCTGGAAGTTAAAGTGTCAAAAAAAACTAAAACTCAATGGTGTCACATTACCATTACTTGGATTAATCCTCGATAGTAAGCTGGACTGGAACCTAAATACGGAAGATCGAAGGAAGAAGGCCACGATCGCTCTGTACACATGCAGAAAGGCCATTGGACTTAAATGGGGCATGTCTCAAAATATAGTCCACTATACACTGCCATTATTAGACCGATTCTCCTGTACAGAGTTTCAATCTGGTGGCCTTCACTGGACAAGAAAACCAACCTAAAAAAGCTGAGTAAGGTTAAGCGGACCTCAGAATTGACCATCAACGGGGCTCTACCCCAACTGAAGCAGTAGATGCCATCCTGAACCTCTTGCCTCTGGACAAAGTGGTTAAACAAGCAGCCGTTTTATCAGCTCTACGTATGAGAGAGGCGAGAAAATGGAATGACCTAGACTTCGGTCACTCAAGGATTCAAAAGGGAAACCCTCTAATTCCTGAGGGTACGGACTATTGCACCCCACAGGAACAATTTATAACTACATTCGAGACCAATTTTCCAACCAGGGAGGAATGGAATGTTGGTATACCGGGCCCTAATGGCTCAACAAAAATCTTCACGGACGGTTCCAAGTTAGACGACCTCGTTGGCGGAGGCGTCTACATTGAGGAACACGACGTAAGAATATCTTTCAGACTCCCGGATCACTGCAGTGTTTTCCAGGCTGAAATCACGGCAATTAAGTCTCTCGCCTCCATGACATCATGCATGAGGTCAGTGAACAACTGTCGCTCATCTCTAGAGGAGATGGCAGAACAGTTTTCAATCCACCTCATCTGGGTCCCGGGATACAGGGATATTGAGGGCAATTGGCAAGAAGAGGAACTACCAGCATTCTCCTTCAGGACAAGGAGAGTCTGGGTATACCTATGGCCAGCTGTAAATTGAGCATTAAAAACCACTTTGCTCTAGCAGCCCCGGGCTGGGCAAGACAAGGCTTCGATTCCTAGAATCATACTGCTTTAATGACCTATCCCAGCTCTCAGAAAAGAGTCCAAGAAGACTCTTGAGGTTTATTCAGGCCGCCGGATGGGCGTGACTGTTAGATCATATAGGGGACCTCCTGAGTGGGGGAAGGGTGGTGTAAGGTCCACCCAGCGGTATCACAACGGGCCAATTCTTCAGCCAAAGTGAGTTGGGACGTTAGGTCCCGACTGCCGCCCTAACCTAATCTAACCTAAAGTGTCAAATGGCATGCGTATTTGGAAGGTGTGGACATCACCAGTCGTACCAAGGAGATGTTACCAGATCCTTTGCAGCTATTCAAAAATAATCTATTAGTGTGGGTCTGGTAAGATTTGTCGATTTAATATTAGAGTTTTTCGTTCGTTGTAAAATATCTTTAATAGGATTATGAAAACCTATACAAGCGTAACTATAGTGATAAACTGAACTAAATCGAAAAATTGTAATCAGAATCAAAATCCGGAACAGACATAAATAATTTTAAGTGTGTCGCAATACTATCTTTGAATTCTTTTTATTTTCAGTGCAACTTAATAGGTAACAGAACAAACAAAGCATAGGTTTGAGCCTGCAAGCCAGAACTTAACAGAAAAAACAGAAAAAAATTTGAACGTATCATGTTCTCCTAATCTGTCCATATAACAGAAAAGCCGCTAGATGGCTCAAGAAACTTGTTGTCGCTAGATGGCGCAAGCTAATAATTGAATAGTTGTGTTTGCAAAAATATATCGTTTCAACTTAATTTAAGTTAATATTTAATAGCAAAATTTATTAAAAAGAGTCAGGGGTGTGGGGTTGGTGAGCAAAGCGACCAGAATTGTGCGAAATTAAGAACGAATTTTTATGCTGTATTATAAATTTGTGTAACAAAAAAAAATTAAATGCTAAACAATTTGACTTGCCCAAAGTTGATCAGTTTCCGAGTCACTACTAAACAAACACAAGTTTGATTAGTTTAGACGCACGTGCCCAAAATGTTTTAACAACTTATTTATGCCAATCATTGTCATGGCCAAAATGAAACAGCAAAAATTAAAACCTGCACGTGGAGCAACTAGTACGTAGAGCATTAAGTATATACAGGATTTTCAGTTTTTTTCAGCACTTACAAAAAAATATATATACATAAAACTGTCATTAAACTTCAAAAACCACATGCCTGTACGTCAAAGCCGGCCGGAAAAAACGTTTTAATGATAACTCTAATAGTAATAAAAATTAAAATAATGGCTAGAGAGTGATACCGACAAACACGAGTTGTCGGTTCGGTTAGTTGGAAGACACTTGAGCTTGAAGAGCTTGAAGAATAAAAATGAAAGCGCAGTCACTGGAAAGGACTCGTAACGAGTTTGATTTTATACTCCATGAAAAGTTAAACCTTTTTTTAGTCCTTTGGTACTCAACCATGTACCATTTCTTTAGAGAGTATGAAATGGTGTCTACTAGTAAAAGTAAAAGTTACCGGGAAGAGTCTAGCTGGTTAATGAACCAAAAGGTGACAGCAACGACTTTTTATACCCTGTACCGTATGGTACAAAGGGTATATTGTGTTTGTGCAAGCCGAAAATGTATGTAACGTACAGAAGGAGAAGTCGGAGACCCCCCAAAGTTACCTAAAGTATGATCAGAGTGACTAGAGAAGTCGATATACCCATGTCCGTCTGTCCGTCTGTCCGTCTGTCCGTATGAACGCCTAGATCTCAGAGATGGTAAGAGCTAGAGCAACTAAACTTTCAGATAAGATCCCTTATTAATCCATAGGAGACAAGTTTATTTTATTTTTTTGATATCGGGGCTACATTATATAGCTCCCATAGGGGTGTTTCAGAGGACCTCGAAAAAAAGCAAAAGTTTCAGATGGATAATTCGTTTGCTTATGAAGATATCATAACCAAATTTGGCAATCGGAAGTTTTTTAGAAACCTCCAGCACTGTACCAAATTTTATCAAAATCGGTTGACTATATCATATAGGTCCCATAGGATCGATCGGTCGAAAATTTGATTTTTGTACAAAATTCGTTTGTTTGTGAAGATATTGTAACCACATTTGGCATTAAGAAGTTTTTTAGAGTTCCCAAGCACTATACCAAATTTGATCAAAATCGGTTGACTATATCATATAGCTCCCATAGGACCAATCGGTCAAAAAATCGTGTTTTGTACAAAATTCGTTGTGTTTCGTTTATTTGTAAACATACCGTAACCACATTTGGCATTAAGAAGTTTTTTAGAGTTCCCAAGCACTGTACCAAATTTGATCAAAATCGGTTGACTATATCATATAGCTCCCATAGGATCGATCGGTCGAAAATTTGTTTTTTGTACAAAATTCGTTGTGTTTCGTTTGTTTGTGAAGATATTGTAACCAAATTTGGCATTAAGAAGTTTTTTAGAGTTCCCAAGTACTGTACTAAATTTGATCAAAATCGGTTGACTATATCATATAGCTCCCATAGGGCCAACGGTCAAAAAAACGCTTTTTGTACAAAATTTGTTGTGTTTCGTTTGTTTGTGAAGATATTGTAACCAAATTTGGCATTCAGAAGTTTTTTAGAGATTTTTAACACTGTATCAAAATTTTATCAAAATCTGTTGACTATATCATATAGCTCCCATAGGGCCGATCGGTCGAAAAAAAGTTTTTGATTAAAAATTCGTCTGTTTTTGGTTGTTTATGAAGGTATCATAATCTAATTTGGCAATCAAATGTCTTTTGGTGTTCGTAAGCAATTTACCGGATTTTATTGCAAGCAGTGGTACAGGGTATCCCAAAGTCGTCCGCGCCCGACTTTAACGTACGCCATCTTTAAAAGTAATGATGAGATCCTCAAGATCTAAAGACTTAAAGTCGCCTAAAAAAGTCATGGCTCCAGCAAATAAAATGTTTTGGTAAATTTCATGCAAATTGATATAAAACTAAACAAAAAAATTAATTTTGCACAGTAACTGAAAATTTTGATTTAAATTACATTTAAGGTTAGTCTAATAAAAGCTAAGAATTAAAAAAAAAAAAAGAAGTTCAATATAGGTATTAAAATTTAATATTGTCCAAACATAATATATATTTCGACGGTTTTCGACAAAAAAAAAAATTGTGATTTAAAATTAAAAAAAATATTAAAAGCAATTTTGTTTTATTATATTTTTTATGAAAGAATTGCTCGATTATACACTAATTTTAGAAATAGATGTATTAATTCAAGATATGATCATATTATTAGCATTGCTTAGTACCTTATCTTAATAAGGCATTCTATAGTTTTAAGTTATATAATGCAGGGGTTTTTTGTTAAATTTTTCCCCAAAATTAAATTTAATATTTTTGATTTGTTTGATTTCATTTGTATTTAACGTAGTCTAAGCAGAAAAGGCTAATGACTGTAACTCTTAATGTATTTTAAATATAAGAATCTCACACATTATACTATCAATTTAAAGAGAATAAAATTAAATTAAATTAAATTAAAAATTATATTTTTTTTTCCCTATCACACACTAACTATTGTTTAGTGTGTAGCGATTTACTTTTGTGTCAATATTGGATTAAAACCTTTTACTTACCGGTTTGTTGCCAATAAATAAATAAATAAATTTAAATTTAAATAAAAATATTTTTTTTTCACTTTTTCGATCGGTTAGTTTATATTTGGAATGTGCAACAAAATGGCTTAAAATAAATTTTAAAAAAGTATGTGCGTGTCCGACTTTGTGATACCCTGTACCATAACAATGCAAGGCATTAACATAGCACGTCCCCTGTGGATGGTTACACACGGAAAAACTCGACTAGACTGGCGGACCCCCCTAGAACTGTGTGCTTCGCAAGCCAACCCCCGTAAGTGATCATCCATAAACAACGTGACGCTCCAGGGGGTGGGGGTCTGGCGAAGCGTCACGATCATATGGAAAATCTTCTTAAATATTCCGTCACTGTGTCACAAGGGGGAGGGGGGTCTATTTTGACGAAAATCAGCGTCACGTAGTTTATGGATGATCCCTTGATGAGGCCTTTTATATTAATTTCGAAACAACCCGAGTACTTTTTTTAATTTTTTCGTGCCTGCCCGACTTGTAAATTTAAAAATTCGAATCAGTCATTGTCACGTCTCAACAGCGGGATACACTGCAACCACATTTTCGAAAATAATTTAAGAGAATTGTGAAGGATTATTGGCATGTTACGTAACAATGTCAACGTTTGCGCCGCATCATGAGAGTCTTTGGGCCGCGCATGATATCGTAGTTCGAGCTGCTCAGAAAGGCAAACCAGTTAGATGTGGCTACAGAAATCAGGCCGAGGAAATGGCAATGGATTGGCCACACGCGAAGGAAGAGCGATGACAGCGTTGTAAAACAGGCGTTGCGATGGAATCCTGTACAGCAAACAGGTCGCAGCATTGGTAGACCGCGTATCACCTGGCGACGCTCAACAGAGGCCGAAATGAAATCTCTCAATCTATCATGGAGTGAACTCAAAGTCCTTGCACAAAACCGGGTTCGCCGGCGAAGAGGAGTAGTTGACGCCCTATGCTCCAAATATGAGTTAAAGGAACATAAATGTATAAAACTTAAAAAAAAAAAAAGGTAAACATCAAAGTCAAGGTTATAAAAAAAGATTATAGGCAAGCCTGATTTAATCTCTTTAAAACCAAAATTTCATGATCGACGAAAGAGTATGCCAATATAGCCTACGCTTGCTTCTGACCATAAACAAGAAACTAATCTTATTGCCAAATAAGCGCTTAATGTACAAATGATATCCTTGCTTAGGGAATATGCTAAACAGCCTGATATAATGTGCGCCAACCTCGTCGTTGTCTGTTCAAGTTCTCGTTCAAGCAGCTGGCGCGCAGACCGTTTGATTTATGCAACAAAATAATCCGTTCTTGGGCAGTTAATAATAAACATTATCGACAAGCCAAGGCCAAAGTCAGCAGGACTGCTTAAGGGATTTAAGCATAATGGACTTTAATGGGGTAACAAAAAAAAATAAATACAAAACTTTCACCAGGCATAACAAACAATTTAATGGCATAAAAGCATTATTTACCCCCATTTGGGGTAGACATATGGGTAAAATGTGTCTTATCTTACCACATTTTATGCGCGCTAATCACTAACGTCTTTTTTTGGCTGCATTGCCTGCGGTGCGTGCCTTCCGTTTGCCCGATGTGGACGGCCGCTCCTCAAAGCTTTCCTCCATTTTGCCTGTGCGCACCTCACGATTTACTTTATAGGCAGCGCTCATGCGTTTGATGTTCTCTTTGTGCACAATTTCATGATTGACTATGCGATGTGGATAATCCACACCTAACACACAGCCGTATTCGCGCTGTGCGCTTAATGTGGCCTTCCAAGGCTCATAGATACAGCCAGCTGGATATTTAGTCAGTTCTGGCACATATTTTCTTATATAAGCGCCAGTTGGATCCGTTTTCTTACCAAATGCAACGGGGCTGTAAACTCTAAAGTATTGATGAAAGAAGGCAGAGGCTGAAAGCCACATCCAATTGCCGGCATTGAGCGCCCAATCTTGGTCTAGTAAAAGCTGCTCAAAAACACGCTGACCCTCCTCCCAGCTAATCCACAGATCACCGCGTGTCAGAAAGCAGGCCACTGCATGTCGCGCCAAGTGATGTATCCAACCTTCTTGTCGCAGCTGGCGCATTATGGCATCTATAAAAGGATAGCCCGTGCGTCCATGTGCCCAGGCCTCCAAATGATCGGGTTTGTCTTGCCATGGTATTTGCAGACTGTAGGCGTTGCCTAACATGCGATCAAAGTTGGGATCAGCAGCGGCTGCGGTGTAGTAAAACTCACGCCACATTAGCTGTCCCATAAGCGAAACTGGCGGCTTAGAATGCTTGGGTTGACGCTTTAAAATCTCGCTAAGCCGCTGGTGCAGCAAACGCGAGCTTAAGCAGCCAAATTTGAGATAAGGACTAAGCACTGTGGTGCTGGGTTCTAGCGAATTCGGTGCAGTGTTTGGCTTTTCAAAGCGCGCAACCCATAGTTCGTCAGCTAAAGAGTCATCCAGACGACGCAAAGCCTCGGTTTCACCTGAAATTGTTTTTACACATATATCATTATGAAACGTTGCTGTCAAAGCAAACATACCACCAGGAAACTTGTTAATGCCCAGCTCTTCGGGCTTTTTGACCAACTGTTCCAATGTGGGACAATCGTAGGCATCAGCATTATCTTGCTCCAGCTTATCTGCAGGCGGCTGAGTGGTTAAAGGTAACTTTTCTGGCAACTTCACGACCTTGGGTACTTTAAGCTGCTCCACAATGCTTAAAAACTTTTGGTAAGTTATAGGCGCTTTGCCAAAGTTTTTTGCAATAACCAACTCCGGATTGAATATTGTATGCGAACAATACGTGTCTATGCGAACGTTGGCTAGCTTTGCCAGTTGCAGCACAGCCGCATCTCTTTTTATAGAAAAGGGCTCTATGTCTGACTCATATGTCAATAATTCTGTGTTCCAGCGTTCAAACAATTGTGGAAAAACTTCAATTGGTTTGCCGCGCACTACATACAAACGCGAATTCAGCTGCTGTAGCTGCTGATGTAAATCGGCGAGCGTTTGCTGCAAAAAGCGCCAGCGATTGGCGCCTACTTGCATCCAATCCAAGATGCCCGGATCCAGTATGAATATAGGCCGCACATAATACTTCTCAGGAGCTGCAGTCGCGGCAGCAAAAACTTGCGCCAGTGCGGGATTGTCATGCACACGTAGCCCCTTGCGAAACCAATGGATAAGCGTGCGTCGTTGTTCATCCATGTAGATTTGAGTTAGATTTCCTAACAACACGTTGTTTTACTCCTGTCTAACGGCTGTTTTTGTTTACTTTAATGCGCCGAAACTTATTCAAACTGTTTTTGTAATAATGCGGGCCAAAAATCATATGTACACACTTATCATATGTTGGGGCTGCCAACTTTGCGTACTAAAAATCAAACAGCTGTTGAATACCAAATTATGCAATTTTGCTTAAGTTGACATTATTTAAATATTTTTGGTGCACAAGCACCGGCACCAATATACTACTTTTTTTTTAAATAAATAGAAAAAATGAAGGCTTTACTAAATTGAATAATCACTAGAAAATAATGCAGCTAATCGACTGCGTTAATTGTATAAAGTTACTACTACATTAAACTTGTCATTAGAGCAATAAGCAATTTTTCTATTGTGGCCAAGTGAAAAGCGAAAAGAAAAGCAGCACCAATAAATCACTGTTTTAGTAAAGCATACATATTTTTACATAAAAAATGGATTTACTTAATACCATACTCAACTCGATGGATGCGCCACCAGCAAATAATGAACAACAGAAAACACTCATCAAAAAGCAGCGTGAAATGATGGAACGCATGCAGACCAAACAGAAAGAGGAGCTGCTCAGATTTCGAAAATATTGTGAGGAGCGTATGAGTCGTTTTGCCAAGGATGATCGTAGTCACATAGAGTTCCAGCCATTGGATAAAGTTCATCGTTCCGTGATACACGAAATAGCCGAAAATGGCGGCTTTATAGCCATGAGTTTTGGACGTGAGGATGTCGACCGCTACTCTGTGGTCTATAAAAAAGAGAACGCACCTGGCGAGGATGAAGTAACAGCACGACGCAATGGCGACGGCTGGAATGAGGAAGTAGCCAAAGAATATGCCGAGCGGCGAAAAGAGCGACTGACACAGGAGCACAACGCAGCCACATCTGATGCAGAAGCGGCCGCAAGCCTAGATAGTACAGCAGAGGTTAAGCCCACAAGCAATTACAAAGCTAAGTATGCACATTTGATTGGGGAATCAGCGGCCTTGCAAGCAGCACGTAAAACGGAAACAAACCAAAGTTATGGATTTGTGCCCAGTAAAAATAAAAAGGATATGCGTTCGATTGAGCAAACGTTAGCGGACATACAGGCCAAAAAACGTTTGAAACTACAGCAGCAGCAGGACCAGGAAACAACAGCAGTAGCTCAGGAAAAGCCACAAAATGAGGAGTGCGTTGAATAACCATAATATAGAGATTATACAGCGACTTTTGTGCGCCTTAACATTATATAGTGCTCTTAAGAGTTAACATAAGCGGCTTTGGCGTCGCCCTGGACTGCCATGTATGTATTTTAAGCAATTAAATGTGTTAGTCAATTTGGACTTGAACAATATATGTAAATGAGAAGTTATATCAACTGCAGCCCTATTTGCAATATCTATTTATATAAACAGAGATACTTGTATATAGATAGCTTCAATAAAGTACAAAAAGTGTCAAAAATGCACTAAAAATACTTTTTTTTTTCCTTTGGGCTGTGTGTACACATTGTAGTCGCTCGTTGGGAATGCTAAAAATAATGAAGAAGCAACAGAAGGTTCTTTAACACGTGTGCGCAGAATGTTTCAATTTAGTTGTGCTATAAAACTTAAGAGCTTAAGGTAATTGGGAATAGTATCTATATACATAGAAGTTTATCAGTCAATATTCTAAGTATCATTATTTGCTAAGCGCATCTTTTTAGCTGTGCTAGCTAGCAACTTTTAAATTATGTACAAGTTCCTATAAAAATTAAATATGAACACGTGTATTTTTGCAAATTTTATTTTAGGTATACAATATATAACAACATCCGTCTAAATTAAATATATTCAAAATAAGGTTTGAGGGAAACTAAATTCTCAAGTAAGTAACATTTAAACATAATACGTAAGACATCAAGTGATGTCTTTAAAAATTTGATTTGGCTTTAATCACACATTTTTTACTAACTCATTAATATTTTGCAGATGTTTTAGTTTAAACGCATTGGCTTTTTAAGACCAGTGTACAAATCATAAAGGTCGACTTATTGGAATAATTATTCCGGATAAAACAGCACGACCCAGTATGATGACAACTTGGAATCATGTTGGTTGTTTACAACCCATGGCTATATGGATAGTCCCTTGGATAACTATTATGGACAACAAAACTTGAAGAAATCTTGAAGTACGTAAAAATTCAAAATTAATAGTTCTATGCCGTGATGATAATTTCGGGACGACTGATGCCTATGAATGATTTGTCTTTTAGTAGAACATTTACATATTCGATTTGTTTTTGTTTAAACAATTTTTATTAATTCTTTTTTATTTTGCAGATGCTTTGGAACTTTGCAGTTGTTTACATTCTTCGGTTATTTGATATCAATGAAGAAATCAGAGAAGAAATTGAAATAACTATTCTGGACCACAAAACATGACGAACTCTTAAAGTACGTAAAAATTCAAAATTAGTAGTTCTATGCCGTATGATGATAATTTCGATAGGGACAACTGATGCCTATGAATGATTTATCTTTTAGTAGAACTGATCCGTTGTTACACATTCGACTTGTTTTTGTTTAAACAATTTTTATTAATTCTTTGTTATTTTGCAGATGCATTTCGAACTTTGCAATTGTTTACATTCTTTGGTTATTTGAGATACGACTGATTGAAATAACTATTCTGGACAACAAAACATGACGAAGTCTTGAAGTACGTAAATATTCAAAATTAGTAGTTCTATGCTATATGATGATAATTTCGGGACGACTGATGCCTATGAATTTGTCTTTTAGTAGAACTGATCCGTTTTTACACATTCGATTTGTTTTTGTTTAAACAATTTTTATTAATTCTTTGTTATTTTGCAGATGCTTTGGAACTTTGCAGTTGTTTACATTCTTTGGTTAGTTGAGATCAATGAAGAAATCAGAGAATACGACTGATTGAAATAACTATTCTGGACAACAAAACAAGACGAAGTTTTGAAGTACGTAAATATTTAAAATTAGTAGCTCTATGCCGTATGATGATAATTTCGATAGGGACAACTGATGCCTATGAATGATTTATCTTTTAGTAGAACTGATCCGATGTTTCACATTCAATTAATTTTTGTTTAAACAATTTTTATTAATTCTTTGTTATTTTGCAGATTCATTTGGAACTTTGCAGTTGTTTACATTCTTCGGTTATTTGATATCAATGAAGAAATCAGAGAAGAAATTGAAATAACTATTCTGGACCACAAAACATGACGAAGTCTTAAAGTACGTAAAAATTCAAAATTAGTAGTTCTATGCCGTATGATGATAATTTCGATAGGGACAACTGATGCCTATGAATGATTTATCTTTTAGTAGAACTGATCCGTTGTTACACATTCGACTTGTTTTTGTTTAAACAATTTTTATTAATTCTTTGTTATTTTGCAGATGCATTTTGAACTTTGCAATTGTTTACATTCTTTGGTTATTTGAGATACGACTGATTGAAATAACTATTCTGGACAACAAAACAAGACGAAGTTTTGAAGTACGTAAATATTTAAAATTAGTAGCTCTATGCCGTATGATGATAATTTCGATAGGGACAACTGATGCCTATGAATGATTTATCTTTTAGTAGAACTGATCCGATGTTTCACATTCAATTAATTTTTGTTTAAACAATTTTTATTAATTCTTTGTTATTTTGCAGATTCATTTTGAACTTTGCAGTTGTTTACATTCTTTGGTTATTTGATATCAATGAAGAAATCAGGGAATACGACTGGTTGAAATAACTATTCTGGACAACAAAACTTGACGAAGTCTTGAAGTACGTAAATATTCAAAATTAGTAGTTCTATGCCGTATGATGATAAATTCGGGACGACTGATGCCTATGAATTTGTCTTTTAGTAGAACTGATCCGTTGTTACACATTCGATTTGTTTTTGTTCAAACAATTTTTATTAATTCTTTGTTATTTTGCAGATGCTTTTGAACTTTGCAGTTGTTTACATTCTTTGGTTATTTGATATCAATGAAGAAATCGGAGAACACGACTGATTGAAATAACTATTCTGGACAGTAAAACAAGACAGAGTCTTAAAGTACGTACAAATTCAAAATTAGTAGTTCTATGCTGTATGATGATAATTTCGGGACGACTGATGCCTATGAATTTGTCTTTTAGTAGAACTGATCCGTTGTTACACATTCGACTTGTTTTTGTTTAAACAATTTTTATTAATTCTTTGCTGTTTTGCAGATGCTTTTGAACTTTGCAGTTGTTTACATTCTTTGGTTATTTGATATCAATGAAGAAATCGGAGAATACGACTGGTTCAAATAACTATTCTGAACAGCAAAACTTGAGGAAGTCTTGAAGTACGTAAATATTCAAAATTAGTAGTTCTATGCCGTCTGATGATAATTTCGGGACGACTGATGCCTATGATTTTGTCTTTTAGTAGAACTGATCCGTTGTTACACATTCGACTTGTTTTTGTTTAAACAATTTTTATTAATTCTTTGCTATTTTGCAGACGCTTTTGAACTTTGCAGTTGTTTACATTCTTTGGTTATTTGATATCAATGAAGAAATCGGAGAATACGACTGGTTCGAATAACTATTCTGAACAGCAAAACTTGAGGAAGTCTTGAAGTACGTAAATATTCAAAATTAGTAGTTCTATGCCGTATGATGATAGTTTCGGGACGACTGATGCCTATGATTTTGTCTTTTAGTAGAACTGATCCGTTGTTACACATTCGACTTGTTTTTGTTTAAACAATTTTAATTAATTCTTTGTTATTTTGCAGATGCTTTTGAACTTTGCAGTTGTTTACATTCTTTGGCTATTTGATATCAATGAAGAAATCGGAGAATACGACTTGTTCAAATAACTATTCTGAACAGCAAAACATGACGAAGTCTTAAAGTACGTAAAAATTCAAAATTAGTAGTTCTATGCCGTATGATGATAATTTCGATAGGGACAACTGATGCCTATGAATGATTTATCTTTTAATAGAACTGATCCGTTGTTACACATTCGATTTGTTTTGTTTAAACAATTTTTATTAATTCTTTGTTATTTTGCAGATGCTTTTGAACTTTGCAGTTGTTTACATTCTTTGGTTATTTGATATCAATGAAGAAATCGGAGAATACGACTGGTTCAAATAACTATTCTGAACAGCAAAACTTGAAGTCTTGAAGTACGTAAATATTCAAAATTAGTAGTTCTATGCCGTATGATGATAATTTCGGGACGACTGATGCCTATGAATTTGTCTTTTAGTAGAACTGATCCGTTGTTACACATTCGACTTGTTTTTGTTTAAACAATTTTTATTAATTCTTTGTTATTTTGCAGATGCTTTGGAACTTTGCAGTTGTTTACATTCTTTGGTTATTTGAGATCAATGAAGAAATCAGAGAATACGACTGGTTGAAATAACTATTCTGAACAGCAAAACATGACGAAGTCTTAAAGTACGTAAAAATTCACAATTAGTAGTTCTATGCCGTATGATGATAATTTCGATAGGGACAACTGATGCCTATGAATGATTTATCTTTTAGTAGAACTGATCCGTTGTTACACATTCGATTTGTTTTGTTTAAACAATTTTTATTAATTTTTTGTTATTTGCAGATGCTTTGGAACTTTGCAATTGTTTACATTCTTTGGTTATTTGAGATACGACTGATTGAAATAACTATTCTGGACAACAAAACATGACGAAGTCTTGAAGTATGTAAATATTTAAAATTAATAGTTCTATGCCGTATGATGATAATTTCGATAGGGACAACTGATGCCTATGAATGATTTATCTTTTAGTAGAACTGATCCGTTGTTACACATTCGATTTGTTTTTGTTTAAACAATTTTTATTAATTCTTTGTTATTTTACAGTTGCTTTGGAACTGCGTAGTTGGCGTCATTTTACAGATGCTCTTCAACTTTGAAGTAGTTTACAGTTTTGGCTGCTTGATATCAATAAAATTAGCCGTTCTATGCCGTATGATGAGATCTTCGATAGAAACAACTGAAGCCAATGAATGCTTTATCATTATTGTAGAACTGAACCGATGCTCTACTCTATTAATTTTTGAAAGAAAAATCCTAAGAAAGGTCTATGGACCTGTCAGATTAGAAGATGGATCGTACCGAATAAGATATAATCAAGAACTTGAAGCAATGGTACAACAAAATGTGATCCGTTTCATAAAAAGTCAACCTTAGTAGAATGCCTAAAAACAGAGCGTAGAGCAAAGCATTGCACAGGCAGCCGATTGGAAGAAGACGTGGACGTCCAAAGAAAAGGTGGCTGGATGTAGTGGAAAATGATCTTCGTTCTCTTGGTGTCTTGAACTGGAGGAAAGCAGCGGTCGATCGAAGAACATGAACAGGAATAGTTGCGGAAGCTATGGTCTGCCCAAGACTGTAAAGCTAGTGATGATGATGCTTCTCCCATGGACAATGATATGTAGCCTGCTCACGTGTTGGAAAACCATCTGACTTATACGTACATGCACCAGATGGAACAACTAAAAACATTGTGTATCCAAATGCACTTCAATAAATAGAATTGAATTGAAAACATGAATTGTCAGACTTTTCTCGATAAAACGAATTAAAATACACAATGATCCAAATAAAAATTGAATATTGTTGAACGATATTATCGTGACGGGGATAGCTAGTATAATATATTTTCCAGTTGCTGCTGTTTTTCTTTAAAATGAAAATGCTATTTCTAGTTTACCAATAAAGTAAAGCAACTTCCCAACGTTCGTGGTTTGAATATTTTCAACAGAAGTGATGCCAGACTTTATTTTTTACAGCTGTTTAATACAGGGCGTCTCACTAAAAACAGTTTCGATTTTGAATTTGGTTTGCTTCGATTAGTCAAAAAATATTTACATTTAAAATATAATAAACAGATTATTAAAACACTTAACTAGTTTTGCTCACTAATTTATTGTCTTTAAAAAAGTTATTTTAACAAAAACTGTTTTGATTAATGAAAGTGCTGCCAAACCAACTGAAACAATTCCTCTTTGTTATTTCTGTGCACTTTTTTAGAAGCAATTATTGGCAGCACTGGCATTTACCATTTCTTTTTCAACTGTATTTTGACATGCGAGCCGCTTGCCTTGCATGTAAAATTAAACGAATTGCCGATATTTAATCTTAATTAATCCGCGTCTCTAAATTTTTAAACAAAATAAAATATTTAAAAAAAAATAACGCGCTCAGCAACTAAAAAAACCCATGTTATATTGAATTGAAAGCGTAAAATACTTAGCTTTTACGCGCAAATACAGAAATTTATTTTATTTGCACACTGCCTGAAAGTAAGATGTCTTATCCACCTTTTTTGAGCATTTCGATGCTGCCGCCACCACCGCCACCGCCAATGGAAGCTCAAATGCACCCATCCACGTGTATTCCACTGAACCATGGAGCTCGCAACAATGTTACAATAATTTCACAACCCACAGTGTATCTGCATGCACAGGAGCCAGAGCCACAATTCCGTGGTCCAATTATTACAATTTTTATAGGAAATATTTCAGAGCGCATTTCTGAAGCGCTGCTCAGAAGTATATTTGCAAAATGCGGCGTGCTCGTCAACTGGCAGCGTGTCTCTGTTTTTGGCTATTGTGAGTTTAATGGTCCTGTTGCAGCCATGCGTGCGGTACGCCTACTTGACGGTTTAGAAATTGATGGCAAAAAACTAAAGGCTACAGTGGACACCAAAAACAAAGATTTGATTGAGAAGTACAAAGAGCAGGAGTTACAAAATGACAAAATCGCTGGCGCAGACTCTCTGGATGAAAAGGCTGTTGATGCGCAGGCCTTGCAGCAAATGCACGATCTGATAAACAAGCACAAGCACGAATTTGAGCTCTGTACTTCGTTACGCGATGATTTGTATAGCACCTCGAATAAACCCAAAGCTGTCCGCAAAGATCATATCGATTTTAAAGCGTTACAGGAAGCTGCCCTAGAGGAGGATAAACGTAAGTTGATAAGCACTGAAATAGACAAATTTCGCACGCGTGCTGAAGCCGATGAGAAGAAACAGACAAGAAAGGATAAGAAAGGCGAACTCGAATGCGTAGAGAAGCATTGCGGCGAACCCCAACCCAGCAGCTGCAACAAAGCTGAAAAGGAAGATAAAGTGGTTGACACTGCGAAAAGATCGGAGCATCGCAACGGACGCTCGGATGGTTCACGCAAGCATGATGAGACACGTAGGCGTTCCAAATCACGCGACGACGATCATAAATATGAGCCACGTAGGCGTACCCAAAAACGCTTTAGTCAGCATAGACAAGATTCGCGAGAACGAGATCACCAGCGACCTAGTCAACATGTGCATCACAATCGCGAAGAAGAGCAGCGAGAAAATGCACGCAGAAGCGAAGAAGCAGAAATGATACGAAAGAAGGAGGAATCGTATCAGAAGCGCTTGAGCAATTGGGAGGAACACGAAAGAGTCAAGGCTAAAAAAGACAAAGAGTATTATCGAGCAAAGCAATTAAAACAAGAGGAGCTTGAAAAAAATGCGCAGCTTCTTAAAGAGTTTTTACATATCTATGATGACGAACGCCATGATAAGTTGTATTATACTGGTCTGGAGCTGAAGCAGCGCTTGGAAAATCGTGCACGCGAAGTCGATGCTGATGCCAAGGATCGTCAAGAGGAAGCTGAACAGCTAGCCGAATTAAAACGGAAAATATACAATGACAATTGCGAGAATCCAGAGCAAGTATATAAGGCGGCATTTAAGGCTTTGGAAGCCAAGTACATGCCGCGCGTTGTTACAATCAATTTGTACGAGAACGCAAAAAGTCAGGAGACTACAAAAGCCTCTGGCTCAATGACGAAGCCTTGCTGCACAGACGTCGCACAAGTTGTCGAAGCAACTAAACCCATTACGCTTACCCTGGGCAAACAAAAGAAAATCAACAAAACTGACGCTTTTGCCAACAACGATGAACTTAACAATGTGATTCCTGTCAATACTGAAGCAGTAGCCAAAGAGATTGAAAATCCGCCAATGTTTCCAGAGGAAAACCGCCGCACACTACAAGCCATTATAGCCAATTTGCCAACAAAAAAGGATGATGTATTTAATTATAAGTTTCAGCGCAGCGAGATTGACGACCTACTAATAGAACAGAAGATACGCCCTTGGATAAATAAAAAAATCATTGAGTATATTGGTGAGCCGGAGTTAGAGTTAGAAGAGTATTTGTGCTCGAAGCTCTTGAGCGGCAGTCCACCGGAGCAGCTAGTCGAAGACTTGAAAACGTTTGTGGACGATGATGCCGAGATTTTCATAATTAAATTGTGGCGTTTAATCATCATGGAATTGGAGGCCAAAAAGATAGGTGTCAGAGGCAAATAGTCGTGGTCTCTGAACAACATAGTTTGCATTATCAATTTTGTTAAAATTAAAGCAGGTAAAAATTGGAACTTTATGTATATTATTATCCAACTTACAAACTTATATTTTCAGTTTTTTGACGACACGTAGGATAGGATCACTTTGTAATACAAAGGATGAGTAAGAAGTAAGCTAATCGTTTCATTACATTTTACTAAGGTTACACATGTTTTATGTAAAATTTGTATCTCGAGTCTTTCTGTTTCATATCCTTTTGAAACATTGTTTAAAGAGACTGTATTCTTCTGAAAAATATAGGATCTTCTTTTTATTTTAAAACATAAGTTTATATATATTTAATCCATTTAATTTCTAGGAGGCAGGCTAGGGCTGTTACAAATATTTTCCATTTAACCCTGTCTAGGGCTAGGTGTTTGATTTCACTCCAGCTTTTCCCGGAGCTTCGCAGTTCGACTACAACTTGTCTCTTCCAGGTGTTACGCGGGCGGCCTTGTCTACGACTGCCTTGGAGATTGAAGTCTAACGCCTGCTTTGCTAGATCGGTTGCCGGTTTCCGCAAAGTATGCCCTAACCATTTATATTTTTGACATAGGATTTCTTCTGCAAAAGCAGGTTGCTTAGTTCTGAGCTATGTATAGGACATTGCTTGGTATAGTATTCGGCCAGAATATGCGAAGAATGCGCCGCAAACAGCGGTTCACGAATGCTTGTAGACGCTGAGTGTAGATGACATTAAGACTCCAACTTTCACTGCCATAAAGCGATTTTCATATGTTTTTAAACGAGCCGAAGGCTTGGTTTGCCTTAGCAAGCCTATATCGAATATGCTGCTCGCTTCCGCCATTATTCGTAATGTAGCTTCCAACGTAACAGAAGCTTTGGACGTCTTTAATCTGCTCACCGGAAAATGTGAAGTTAGAGATGCATGAGGTGTTGAGGCGCATTGATTTCGTTTTGGCAACGTTGATTAATAGACCCGCATCTTGAGCATGGAAGGCTATTTTTTCTAGTGTTCCTTGCATCTGCGCAAAACCGTGTGATAACAGGCAGATGTCGTCCGCATAGTCGAGGTCGCTGAGTTTATTCTGCAGTCCAAACGCGCTGCTCTGTCCAGTTTCAATTGCTTCTGTCATAACTGCATCGAGGACAAGATTGAATAATAATGGTGATAGGATGCAGCCTTGGCGCACACCAGACTTAATAGTTATTTGTTTGCTAATGCATCCCGCATGTTGCACTGAGCAATGTGCATTAGCGTAAAGACCCTTCACCAGGTTGATGATCTTGATGGGGATGCCTTTGCATTCCATGGCCGTACAGATTGCGTGGTGCGAGAGCGTGTCGAAAGCGCGTTTGAAGTCGACGAATAGAAGATATAAAGGAGCACGCCACTCGCTGGATTGTTCTACGACTATACGCAGACTGTTTATGTGGTCTGTACAAGATCGTTTTGGCCTGAATCCTGCTTGTTCTTTACGGAGCTCTGGTTCAACAAGGTGGGCAATGCGGTTGTATAGGATCTGGGCAATGACTTTATTGGCAGAGTTTAACAATGTTATGCCACGCCAGTTTTTACACTCCATCAGATCGCCTTTCTTCGGGAGGTTAATAATCATGCCGTTCTTAAGATCGTCGGGGAGTACTTCACTTAGCCAGAAGTATTGCACGATTGGATGGAGTAATTGAGCAGCAGTCCCTATTTCGTCGACCGATGGTATTTCTACGTCGAAGACATTTCTGGGCGTATGTTGAACGTGTCTGCTGTACAGTTGCTGGTTTGGAGTTGAAATAATTAATAACTTTATGTTTGCTTAGTCTTTAAGACAGCAATTTTTCTTCGTTTACCACCAAACTTTTTCTTCAAGAAAGTTGAAACTTTTCAAAACGCAATTTATATCGGATAAATACTGTGGTAAATAATGAAATTAAAGAGTATATTATAGTCGGGATGCCCCGACTGTAAACGTACCACTAGTTAATCAACTTTATTACATTGGATGTTTACTTACATAGTTAAAATAAATCTTATAGTAATAGCATTTTTAAATAAATAACATATTTATGTTTTCTTCCAAATTTGTTTATTTAAACACGCCGCCAATTTGCGTTCAAATAGCTCAACAAACAGTGTTGCCACACTCTTAGCATCATTTACAACAGCTGTTTTGTGAGTCAGCTGTTTATGTTTTTTAACTGATAATGAAAATAAAAAGTACTCCTAGTATTGTTATAATTGCGCTAGAAAGCTAGCCTTGCTGCAACGCGTAATCACAAAAGCGGAGAACAAGTTATACAAGTTTCCAAAAATGCAGCCCACCAAATCAAATTCAAGACTGCGTCTCAATGCTGGCGCTGGAGGAGATTACGTTAAACTATCATCCGAGCGTACCGAAACGGATGGCTTTGTGAATGAACAATGGATTGAGCCCGAAAAGTCTGAACCAATTCCTTGGAAAACAATAATGATTATACTTGCATTGTTTGCAGTCGGCGTGGTAAGTCATTGCTCTACTTTAAAAGTCATTGAGCTTTGTCCTTCAAATTGTTATGCTTTCTTTTATATATGTAGATAAGCCTAAGCTGGGCATTCTTAGAATGGAAGGCTGATTTAAAAAAAGAGCATGAAGATCGTACGAGCGCCTTAGCGATCATTGGCGTTTTGACTCTAATTCCCGGGGGCTACTACTTGTATGTGCTCTTCTGCGTTTCACTTGGACGCAGAAGCATGGATGATATAAGGCGTTTGAGTTAAAGTCAAGTTTAATGCCAAAGTACTAGAATTTTTAGCATTTACATGTGCCTATAATTATTAATAAGCTATATTTTATTTTTAAGAGCATTTATTACATTTTCACTATATACCATCCATTATATATCCAATATATATAATCCACTGACATATCTTTGCTTTATACTTTTTCAAATTGCAACAATTTTTTTTAATCATGTTTTACTTATAAATTTTTATGTGTTGGCGCCATATAAATACTTGCATTTGTACAAAAATAGTGTTTATACGAAAGTTTATCAAAAATCTATAATGCGCGAAACATTTGCTAACTATGCATAAGTTTTGAAGCTTCGTAACTTTTAATATACAATATAGTATAATTTATATTATGGCCGTGTTTTCTATGAAGCATTGCATAAAGTTTTGAGCTTAAATATATATACACCTTTATATAATTTATTATTTTAGAACAATTGCTTTTCAATTTACCACAAAGCTTAAGGGTATGTATATACATTAACACCAAACTATGAGAAAAAAAAACAAAAGTAATACGTTTCGATTATGTACAACAGCAAGCCAGTACATAGGTTACAGTATATAAACATACATATAAATACAACAAAATTAAACTATAGACATTAACAATTACTGCTCAACAACTGTCACCTCAATGGGTGGTATAAACTTCCACACATGAGCCTGCTGTTCGCCAAAGCTGGACGCCGCCATTAAATTCTGTGGCAATGTTTCTAATTGACCCATATTTGTAGTACCGCTGGGACAGGAACGTGTTAGTAGTGCTGCGGCATTTGTTACGTTTGCATTTACAGTTGAATTCGTTTGCGGTTTAGTAGAGCATTCTATACTGGCCTTGAACCGGCCAGGCGTAAAGAATATCACAGAGCAAGTGTGCTGGGTTTGCTCATTCGTCTCCAAAACAGCTATTGCAATTCTAAAAAGAATTCGAAGTGGTAAGTAACAAAATAGGTATGTATAAAACATTAAAATTAGTAAATATGCTCCTTCAATTAAGATTAAGATAAGTTATTTTCGATTTTTTAGTCGAGCTCTGCGCTTTATAACTCATAATTGGGTAATTTTCAGTTATTCGGAGGATTTCAGTTGTGAAAAGGTGCATTCAGGGATTTCGCAATCCAATTTCAAAATCAAACTTGCGGCATACCTTGCGGCTAGGCTATTCTTTTTCTACCCAAATTTCATAAGACTTAGACTCACCTACTGGGACCCGATATGGCAACGCGTGTCTCCAGATTAAAGTTCTCCATGCCATTTAAATAGTCTTGATAAAATTTTATAGTAAGCACCAAGTTTCTAAGAGGCTGCAAGGATTGATTGCACAAATTTATGCTAAGAAAGGCGCGTTCGCCTACATGACATACAATTTCGCAGTGTGGCTGAACCAATGTATCCTTTAAAGTAATAGCTGTGGGTTAAAAGCAAACATTAATAAATTTATTTTTAATTTAACAACTTAAATACTTACACCACTCCAAAGGTGACACCGTGGTTAAATCAATCATGGCTTGGCTCAGCACAATGCCACGCAGACAGGCAATACCTTGTATATCGGTGCCAGTTAAAAGCCAATTGATTTTAACACGTTCGGCTATGTGAGCTGAGCAAAGTTTACTGAGTGCATCATTGAATGAGGGCAGCTGCGTTCGAAAACAAAGCTCTGTAGGAATAGAAAGTAATTAAGAAAAATCAAGTGATAGGAGAGTTTATATGATCATACCTTTTTCTAAATTCTCTGCATATTCCGCTGCACGTGCGGCACCTACTTGCTCCAATGAACAACGGTCTACTGGTATGGGCACACGACAGCTTTCTTTGGCCTCGATGAGTATATTTTTGTTATCCGTATAGTTGAGCGACATTTCTTGAGCAGTTAAATTGGATATATCTAAAACCAAATAAAACTGCGAAGCTCTAAAAAAATAAATTCAATACATATAGAAGTAAAGTGCTAATGCTTGCAAATTACACTTATGCTTACATCTCTGCAGGCAAAACATCCCAACTGGTAACTTGCACACTTGGCAAAAGCTCTAAATTAAAGGAAACCGCACATTGTCTACAATAACCTGCGGTTAGAGCTTCCCCGCCTGAGTATTTAAGCTTCAGTTGTGCCTCAATATGTTGCGCGTATTGTGAGCCTATGCTTGCAGGTCCCACACCGCCGCCAGGCGCTTGCAGACTTAATGTGGCCAGAGAATGCTGTGCACCCGACATTGTTGAACGAAAACTGGCGTTCTGTGGTTCCTGACGACGATGCTGCGGTGAGCTTACTCTTGATGGCAAACTAGCATGACCTGAAGTGGACATATTGGAATAATGCGTTAGCGAGGGCGCACCATAATCGGGCGCAGCCGTGCTGGAATGTAACGACATGGCCGGCAAAGGACACACAAAATCCGCTTCGCCAAAAATATGCACCACAAAGTCGATGGAAGATTGCGGCGCTATTGGTAGCTTAGACTGAAAAATATAAATTGTTTAAATTTGAGTCTTTGAGATTTTGAAGAACCAATACCTGAATCTCCTGCTCGTCAAATTGAAACACCTTTTTTTGCACATCCTGATCCACGTTGGAATTAATATTAACTTCTAAATGCTCCACTGACAGCGTACAGCTTTCATTGGTAATTGTTATGGTACAAATTGATGACTCTCCGTTATACAATGTCAAACTAGCCGAAGTTACAACAATATCAGCACTATTCATGTTGCTAAAAGTTGCCGTCTGCGGCAGTGATGTCTGCACAGCAATGCGTGGCAGTGCTGGTATAACTTCGACAAGATAATTGGGCGGAAAGCTACGTCCATGCATATGCTTTAAGCGACAATTTGATTTTACGCCTAACGTGTGAGTGCTGTAGCCCTGCAGATCTAGCTGACCCGTTTCAATGGGGGTGCCATGCAACGACACATAAGTTGGCACATGCGGCTGTAGTACAATCGTTTGGGGTAACGATTCAAACACAACGCCGTTGGTAAGCAACCGCATGTCGGTAATGGTTAATTCAAATGGTAGAGGATTGCGTAGACGCACAAGAACTTCGCTGAGATCGTGTTGGACCCAAAGAAAAGCTGTAAGATAAACAAAAATTTTGTAAATACATAATTTAATGATTTAACTATGAAGAGATAGATATCCGTTACTATTTACCAATTTTATTTTTATCCTTTTTCTTATCACGTCGATCCACTGAGTTAAAATGTATGGGTGTAAATAAAAATGGACCGTTATCTGCCTTGGCAATCTTAATGCGTTGCGGTCGTAAATGCGCTGGTAAATCCTTGACACTTAAATTCATGCAGTATGGCAAATCTGTTAGATTGGCCGGCGGTATCACCGTACCGTTCTCCAACACCAAAGGCACAGGCGAACCCTCACATTGTGCGCTTAAGTTCTGTGAAATCAAAATCTTGTTTAATGTTCACAAGTTATTATTCGTGGAGTAAGTTACCTGCAGCTGTACGGCCATTTCGCTTTGTTCCGTGGGTGACATGTTATCCCACTGTGTCTGTAATAGAAAGGTCATATGTCGCGTGGCCAATGCAGAGTGACCCAAACGTCGTGCCGCCGTTATTAAACTCTGCACCAAATCTATTTGTAGCGCTGGCCAACCAGCTGCATTTTCAAGCACCTCCAGTGGATCCAGTGATAACAAATAGCCCGTAAAACTACCTAGCATCAAACGGTAGCTCTGATTCCAATCGGGTGCTTGATTTCCTTGCTGCACATGTTTTAACGCTGCCAATCGCTGAAAAAATGCCGCCTTGCGTTGATAGCCCACTTGCTGATACAGCTCCGTTATGACTTCGAAGCGTTTTACACGCTCTGGCTCGCTCATGCTTAGATTTATGTGTAGTATGTTCTGCAAAAACATTGCCACATCCAGGGGACGATTCTGCTCAATGCATATGCGAGTGGCTTTCAAGCCCGCTTCAGTTTCAACTGTTGCTGCATGGCGGTACTTGCTATAATTAATTATTGCTTTGCGGTAGAAAGTGCTTATGTCCTCCGCTTTGAGTATATTGGCTGGCAGCTCACCATTGCGTTGTCCATAGTTGGCCGCCGATATAGTTGACGTAGAGGAAGATGATGTAGTGGGCGTGCCAGATGTTGAGGAGTTAGTTGTCAAAATGGAAGATACTGATGAGCAGGAAGATGAGTTTGAGGTTATGCGTGTGTCTGCAGCGTTTACATTATTGCTGGTAGTGTCAGGTGTGTTGACTCTTTTAGTTGCATCGCTCGCACGCCACTTTTCAGGCATACTGCGTAATGGAGAAGTTCCTGAAACAAATTAAAAACAGTAAGCAACTAAAAAAGATTACATTTATAAATTATGTCTTACCTGCTTCTTGCAGCGATGCTTTTCTATGCAGCGTTTCTATATCCCGCATTTGTGGATACAGCAGCACTGCTGAAGCCGCACACAAGCCCTCCTCGCTGGCGCCCACCCACAGAGAATCACCTACGCCGCGCAGCGTATCATAGGCATTGTGATAATACTGCAGGGCTTCCGTTACCAGGCCGGCCTGCAGCGACAAGTCTGCCACATTCTTCATGCCGCGACCTACGCAACGCTTACGATTATTGCGCGATTCCATGTCTAGGCCCACAAAATCTCGTTTCTCAAAAGGCGCCAGCAGCAAACTGACCTTTTCAGGCTTCTCGCGTAAGCGTTCCAACCGTTTTGATTCCAGCACCCAAAATAAAGCATTTGCAAAATCACTTATGCGCGTTTCCAAATCTGTGCACGCATCCTGTTCACGATAAAAAAATGCTTGGGACTTGAAATTCGAAGGTGTGGTATATTCATCTTGGAGACGAGCTTTGGTGGGTGTTCCAACGCTGTTCAGCTCGCCTATAGGCTCTAGTGGTGGCTGAACATTGTCTACTGCCGAGAAATCTTCTCCATCTATGCGAGGTGATGGCTGCTCATCGGGTCCAAAGAATATGGCACGTGATTCGTAAAGCGTGCTGCCATAGCGCACTTTAAGCGATTCATGCTGCCGACATAGCTCATTTAGTTCCGTTTGCTTCTCAAATTTTCCTATCGTAATAAGTCCCAGTAAACGACGATGTGTTTGAAAGTCGCCCCAATCATTATGCTCCACCGGATGATCGTGTATGTAGCGAATCCATATAGAACGCGTAGTGCCACTGGAATCTACGAATTAATTTTCAACATGAACTCAGTAAATTTATATAGTTATTTATACGATACCTACCATTTACTTTAATATTATTGACACGTCGCACTTTTTCAAAGGCCCGCTGCAGCATGCGTGGCTTTGAAGGTCCAACGCCGCGCAGCAGCACCAATAGGCAGCTATGATGAAGTGCATTTTGTTCGTAATCTGGACGTGACATAACGGGCTCCACGCTACCATGGGACAGCATTAGTCCAACTGCGGCACGCATTTACGAAAAAAGAGTGTTCCTCCCACTTGGCTAATCTCTAGTTTTCACATTTGGCGCTGCTCTCCCTGTGCACACTGTGTGTATGTTTGAGTGTGTGTAGGCTTTGAATTTTGTTGAGTTTATAGATATATGCGCAACATATCAGTTTCGATACGACAGCTTGATGTACTTCAATTGATTTCCATTGTTTTGCATTTGTATGCACGTAAATTATCAGAAAAACGATTGTATGCAGAGGCTGCCTTCCCCTTTTATGTTTGTTTGCTGTTTGCTGCTTTCACTTTGAAGTTGTTGCGGCACGTTTGGCACAATCGTTGCTGCTGCGTTTAAGTATAACTTAAGTGATGTTTTTAAAGTTAATAAATTATATTAACTATTATATAAATAAAGCAAAGAAATAATACGCAAGATAACTTTTCAGCAGTCGACGACAGTCGACCCAATCAGTGCGTTGTTGGTAAGTTGGCAACGCGAAAACTCAAACAGTTGGCAATATTATTAGCAGTGCTGCCACTTTTTATTTACTGCAAACAAGTGGCAACCGCTGACAAGCAATGCGCATTATTTAGCAGCTGCACTTTGTTTATTTTATTTAATAGTTAATTAAACATGAATTTGTTGCCTAAAACACGCGAAGAGTTTGGCAAAACTGACTACTGGAATGAGTTCTTCAAAAAACGCGGCGAGAAGGCATTTGAATGGTAGGTTCCTATGTTTTTATAAGGCCGGTAATGTATGGCGCAAACGTATGCCGACATGTGCTATGTTTATGTATTAAAACAAAAATAAAAATAAAAATTTTTATTAGGTATGGCGAATACTTGGAGTTATGTGATCAAATACACAAGTATGTGAAGCCAGCAGATAAAATTCTAATGCTGGGCTGTGGTAATTCAAAGCTCAGCATGGACATGTATGACTCTGGATTTCGGTAACTAGTCTAAGGCAAATAAAAATAACATTATTTAAATATTTGATGTATTTACTTAGCGACATAACCAATATTGATATCTCACCTGTTGCTGTTAAGAAAATGCTAGAACTAAATGCGCGCACGCGTGCTGACATGAAGTTCATACAAATGGATGCTACGGCCATGTCGTTTACGGATGAGAGCTTCTCGGTGGCATTGGACAAGGGCACACTAGATGCACTATTTGTTGACGATAAGCCAGAAACAAAACAACTTATAGAGCGCTACTTTAAGGAGATATTGCGCACCATGCGGTAAGCACAAGCTGCCTTAAGACCAGTAAGATTTTACAAACGTTTTAAACTTGCAGCAATGGTGGTCGTTATGTGTGCATATCGCTGCTGCAGGAGCATATATTAAACTATTTACTAGAATTTATGCCACGTAATAACTGCATGTTGCGCATTGTGCATTGCCTGGGCGTGGAACGTGCCAATAAGGAGAAAAATACTGAAGATTCCTTGAGCATGCCCGTATTCGTAGTGATTGCAACAAAATTTAAAAGCTTGCCTATGCAGGTAAACGCTGCTTGCGACGACTACACCTTTATACTAATAAATACACTATTCCCCAGATACTCGAGTTCAGTCTGGGCAACGAGAAAATGCAGCGGATGTCCACAGCCGAAGAACTAAATAATGCAGTAATTTCAGTACAAAAAGCGGCCTTGGTATGCAATGGCCTGGCGCGCTCAAATATTGCAGACCAGAATGAAGTCACCTTGGACTTGCACAGACCTGAAGAGGCAACACCACGCTACACACTACACATATTAGATCAAGCGCCTGCGCGTGGTCTAGGAAAATACGCAGCATTTATAGTGCCGCAGGGTCGCGAAGTTGAATGGCTTTTTGCAACGCCTGCAGGACGGAAAAAACTGCAAGATTCGGCCAAGTTTCAGCGTTTGGCAGTTGTGACTTTGCATCGGGACCAAGTCTATAACACGTTGGACGAGGTCAAAGCCGAACTGGCTGACAGCGTCAAGAATTTGGCGCCAGCCGGCCTGAGCGAACAAATACCTTATTTATCGCTAGGCACTGATGTGGGCAAACGCGAGACTTTGATTTGTGGCTTTTCAAAAATATCTGGCGATTTTCGCGTTGAGGAAGTGGAGGCCAATGATAAGATTTTCAGACGCTTAGTTTTTCTAAATAATCAATTTGTGGTACAGTCGGAGGCGCTTGTTAAAAAAAGTAAGCGATTTGGATTAAATTTTTTTTGTTTCTTATCAATAATATGTCTTAACCCAATGCAGTCAAAACCAAGAGCAAAAAGGAACGCAAAAAGATAGATTTTGGCTATTTGGCCTGCCAGCATCATCTTTATATGTCTGTGGGCGTGCAGCTGGCCACATCGCTGCAAAATACACAAAAAGTTGTGCCAAAGGATGTGCTGGTTATTGGTTTGGGCGGCGGTGGATTATGCAGTTTTCTCCATGATGCACTCAGTGAGGTGAGGGTAACGGCGGTTGAAATTGATCCTATCATGCTGGAAGTAGCAGAGCAATATTTTGAAGTCAGGCAGGACAAACGCTTCCATGTTGTCATTGATGATGGCTTGGCTTTTGTTGAGCGGTGCCGCAACGAAGGTAAGCACCTACTTTCTTTTCGTAAATTGCTTCTAAACATTTTTTTATAGGCATACAATTTGATGCAGTGCTCTTCGATGTGGACAGCAAGGATCTTACGCTGGGCATGAGTTGTCCGCCTCCCAGCTTTCTTGCTCACGATGTACTAATGCACATTAAGGAAATTATTGGCGACAAAGGACTTTTCATGCTTAATCTCGTGTGCCGCGATGAAACCTTACGTACCGATGCTTTAAACAATTTACAGCAAGTTTTCCCCTCTGTTTGTTCCTATAAACTTAACGAAGACATTAATGAAGTTGTCTACTGTGCCAACGATGTAAAGTACAAAACCATTCAACAATGGAAAAAACAATTGGGCACTGCCGGACGTGCACTAAACAGTTCCGTCAAGGAACACAAGCTGACCAATGAGGATGTACTCGAAGTAGCTGACTTTTTAAACGATTTAAAGATATAAAAACAAATGTTACACGAATGCAAACGTTGGTTTTGTTTTAAATAAATGTTAATTGCATTTAGTTATAAATAAAAACTAAACTAAAGACTATGCGTATATAATTGCTAATACATATTAAATATAATAACAAACTAAGTGGCAAATTCTAATTTTATCATACGCAAAAATGTTTACTTGCTTCTTATAAACTAAATAGGCAATCATATTGAGGCATGGAATATTAATATTTAATCATGCGTGCAAGCAATTTTCTTTCGTTTTGTTGTAATTTAAACAACAGCATCAAGTGCATACATTAAAAGTAAAAACTTTTATGTTTTTGTTTAACAGTCATTTGCATTTTACTGCAGCTAGAAGGAACTCTTAAATGAAATAAAATAGGTATGCTATTATTTGAAACTTAAGACTTGGCTTATCATTAAGTAACAAATGCCAAAGAATGGGTTGCAGTTCTCAAAAATACTAAAAAGTACTAAACATATAATTTAAGTAAGTAAACCTAAAAACAAATACACTGGGCCTTGGGGCAAGTCGTTTTAAAAAACCTTTCGAAATAAGTTATTAAAAGCTCGCTGCTTCTTTTTCGTTGTGGATGAGGTGGTACTGCCGCCGCTGCCGCTGCTACTGCTGCCAGCGGCTATGCCATTTGAATGCCGCGTTTTCATTGTTGCCGCGCTTATTTCACCCGATGACATTATGGCTTCGCCAAGTATACGGAAAGAGTTTTGTGTAGAATTCAATGGAAAGTTAATTTCCGACAGCGACGATGAATCCAAGCTGGCATTAGGTGAGCATATGGGCGCGCTGGCATTGGTTTTTAACTGCTTTTGTTTTTCGGAGCGCTTTAGGCGATACCACTCCCAGGAGGTGGGCTCATGTGCCGAATGGCTGGTTTTCATTTTTCCTGTCGTTGAACTGCCAATATTAAAACTAGACGCTTTACTTTTGCTCTTGCCAAAGGGCGACTTAAAAAAGGCAGGCGAGGACAAACGACGTGATTTTTTTGTGGGCTGCTGTTCCTTGACTGTCTTGCCATCAATAACATCAACTATTTGATAACCAGAGGGTCCCTCGGGCATGAACTCATTGTAGGCCAAATCACTATTTGGTATAAAATTGACCAAATCCTCGTCATCCAACAGGAGGCTTTCGTCAAAGTCACTTTGACTCAGTTCTTCCTGCTGTGCTGGTGTGGCATTGTCTTGCGCATAGCTGCTGGGTGCTGACTCCTGTCTCTTGAGCGACTGTTGTAGTTTCTTTTTATTAGATTTGGACTGCTGCTTGTTGCTTTTCAGTGTGTCTGTAAAGCATAGAAAAAAGATTATGTTGGTTACATAAAATTTTAAATGAGACAATCAAATGCGAATATGTTATCGGTTATGACTTTGTCTACGTTTTCCCGGCTAAGCTACTAATTTTACGATCATCATCGGTTCCAAAAATTTTCTCGTAAGCGAGCAAAAAATTTAAGAGAAAACAAAAAAACAATGCTGAAGAGAAATCGTTTTAGCCCACGCCGAAATGATTCCTTTCAAAGTTTGATGACCTTACGTTGCTTTCATTTCCGACTTTGCATGACAGCGCATTCAACACGGAACGTTTTAAGTTTCCAAAAAGTTCATGGCTCAAGGTTGTGTTAACATTTTCGCTTTGATTGCCGCCTTCGTTAAATTTAGAAACTTACCCAAATCAAAGAATTCATCCAACTGCTCCATATGGTTCACATCGGAAGTATCTAAACTATGATGCCATGAATGTTTGGCACCCTTGCGCTTATGCAGCGATGCCCTGGCACTAGCATTCAACATATTTGCCGTAATGTTGTTGTTGCTGCCATAATTCACGGATAACTTGCGTTGCCGATTGCCATTCGGATCTGTTGTGGACTCCTTGGCAGCCATTTCTCCACAATCTTTTAGTATAAGCATGGCCTCCTCGCTGGGTCTACGTTGCTTCTGTTGCTGCGCTTGCTCTGGCATTACTTCATAAGACTTACGCCGGCTCAGCAGTTCCTTGCTAATACCGACCACTGCATCCGCTTGTGGTTTCAGCTGCTGCGTCTGGCGGCGCAACTTACGATAGTAGACAGTGCCCAGCACCAGCATTAGAAATATGCAAGTGCCCACTATAATAATGACCAAAATGCAAGCTTGCACTTGATAGTTTAGGGCGCGCACCTCGCCAGCTAGCTCCGCACTTTGCTGCTGATAAAGCTGCTCCTGCTCTATATAGCGACGACTTTGGTCCTCTAGGCTGCGCACCGTGAGCGTTTGTTGCGTAAGCGTTTGCTGTAGCTCCTCCACCTGCTTCTTGTAGCGACGCGAAAGCTCCTCCAGATATTGACCCGACAGCGACATATTTCGTTCGAGCGCCTGTGGAAGACAGTATAATATAATAAGCGTCAGTTCTGTTAAAGCATTTTCTAGCCAATGTGGGTGTAATTTTTGCTATAGGTACATTCGATGTTTGCTTTCGATGACGTAGCGACCTTTGGCGAAAGCGCGCAAAATCAAAAACTGTTACAAGGATAGCGGGTAGGCTTTGGTTTGAGAAAGGGGTTTACTAAAGGTTCCAGGAAAGTGGCAAGTAACTGGTAATGAGCGGACAACACGCAACTTGGCTATAAAACACATGGGCACGTCAAACCTAAAAGGCGTCCAAGTATGCGCGTGTGTGTGGTTGCTGTGTATGCTTTGTTAGTCCCTGGTTGTTTTCTTGGTCGTTGCTGACGACGTCTGGCAAACAACATAAACAACCCGGTCGGACTTGACAGCGTGTTAGAAGTAGCTACTATTGAAGTATACTTTTGAAGTATTATCAACATCTAAGAAGATACCTAAAGTTTTATGGTATGGTAGTTAACTTTCTTAGTTGTAGCGGCGGATCCAGTGGTAACAAACTGAGGGTCAAAAAATCACTAAAATAAGTAAGTTATGAACATGTGTGTCTAGTGTTTCTTCTACCCAATTGAAAAGTGAAACTCCTCACATTTTCTTCTAAACAAAAATGTTGAGATGTCTTAAAAAACTATTTTTAATGTTGGCCGCCGTTTTTTGCCATAAGTTTCAGGGAACTTAATTACTTTCGCAGTCTATAAGACCATTAAAACAAAATGAGTTTCAAAATGATAAATATTTAATCTTTAACTGCGGCTCAAAACTGATGACTTAAAGTTCTGGAGCACGTTTTAAGAACAAACTTTGAGTAATTATGGACAATTTTGCTGGATTTGCATCCAACTCGTTTTTAAGACTTATCTCGGAACCACAACCAAATTGGTTTTTTTTTTTTAATTTTAATTTTTGGGCACATTTCATTATATCCTAAAATTTTTTTTTAAGGCCTATACGCGAATGCAAAAAAATTTCGCACGGAATGACAAATCCCTAATGGGATATCCCAAAATGCGAAATTTTTTTGCATTTTGCGTATATCCCTTAAAAACGTAAATATTTTTTTAAATATAATATTTACGATGTTAACATTGGCTACCTCTATAAAGTATATAAAAATCTTAAAAATGGAAAAGATTCGCTTAAAAATTAGTGATGGGTAAAAAAATCGAGAAAACTTTGCAATTATTTAACTTCGAAATTATTAAAAACATATTATTCGACACATGATTGCTCAGTATATTAATATAATAATATTTGAGTTACTGTGAACAAAAGTATGCAAAAATAAGCATGCGCCATCTAGCGGCAATAGCTTGCTTGTTTCTTCTAGCGGCCACACAAAACAAAAAAATAAATGATGACGAGGACGACGACGGCATCAAAAACCATAATATACATTATAATTTTTTTTTATTTGGGGAGCTTTTAGATAGCACAAAGGAGTATCAGTCATTTGGTTTTAAATCCCTTGCACACTCTTCCTTCAACAACTTTTATGACGTACTTCTTAACGCTTAAAAAAATATTTGTGGCATATCGTCAAAAAAAGGAAAAGGATTGGCTAATCCTGACTACATGCCCTAGCGTAGGTACTCAGGACTTCTGGAATTCATTTCTTTCACAAAATTCAACACAAAAATTTCCGACTGGCCGTAAAAACATAAACCCACAGATACACACTGCCACACCAAAAATTTACATAAAGTATACACCTTGATAGGCCGTTTAGGACCCAATTGGGTTTTGATTTTCCCCAAAGACCATCCATCAAAATAGCACTTACCTTAATGCGATTTGAAAGCCTGATGAAGACACTTTCCGACTGTCCGCCATTTGTCAGCTTTTGTTGTAAATTGACGCCAGCGCCTGCGCCATTAGTTGCCGCATTGGAGCCACCTAGGTTACCATTGCCATTGACAACCGCTGCAGCGGCTGCGGCTGCACCTCCGCCAGCTGTTATGGAAGCCACAGTAGTGGTCAGCAAATTGTCTATGCTTTCCCAATTAGCTGGGTTATTGTCCTCAAAGCCGCTGCCTGCTGTGTGACCTGACGACATCATGGCATCGCCACTGCCAGCTGGCATGACGATCTCACTAGACGTTATTGTTGTAGCTGTTGTTGTTGTTGCTGTTGTGCTGGCCGGCTGACTTGCAACCGGCTCTAGGTCACTGGGCTCAACTAACGCAGGCATGGGCGTGCTGTCCGTATCTGGCTGCACTGCGTTGACCGGCGCTGTGTCCACGCCCTCCGTTTCGGCCGGCACATTAAATATATTCACATCTGCGGGTGTGGGCGTAACGTTAGGCTCACTGTTTACGGTAGGCGTTGCCTGTGTTACCACCACAGGTAGCTCCTTGCCGCCGTCCACTTCATTCAAAGTCTCCATAGGCGTTGTGCTGGTGGGTGTTTCCACTGTTTCTGCGGGCTTTGCTGGCTCCTGCGGCTGCGTTGTAGTTGTTTCTGCTGGCAAGTTTTCGCTTACGCCGCTTTCAGTTTCCTGTTGCGCTGCTACATTGAGATTCTTCTGCTCTTCACTGGGTGTAGCAGCTTCCACGTGCTTTGAGTTACTAGCGGTAAGCGTTGCATTGTGCTCCGCCTCCAACAATTTGCACATGGCACCCACATACTCCGTTGGCAACATAATTAAGTAATAGCTTTGCTTTTGCTGCCAAATGCTGCTTGACTTGCTATCTGGCTCATCCAACGAAATTGCGTTGAGCTTGAACTCTAGCTCACAGATGTGCGTTTTTATTAAGTCATTGCGCAACTGCGGCAGGTTCAGCAGCAGCTGCAGCTGCTTAAACTGGCAAAATAACAGGCTATTGATGCGCTCCACCAACGTGGCATTGCAGCTGCTGCAGCTATATGTGCCAAAGGCTGGCGTACGACAAACCAGCGAATCGCTGGACCAACGAAATGCCTTAGTTGGTTTGACCAGCACTTCGGCGGCTTTTTTGACCATTTGCATGACCGCATCGGATGCGCTTTGAAAGATATTACCACCCGCTTTATGAGCATGCGCCTGCTCCTGTGCGCCAAAATCATCGTAGAAATCATCCAGCTCCTCGTTGGGTCGTATTTCCGTTTCAAAGGCCTCAAACTCGGAAGTGCCGAAAACGCGAAAGAGTGAAACTGGACAGAAATGCTCCTTGGAATAGTGTGAGTGTATATCTACGCGCACAAACTTGCCAAATAAATGCGGATGCAGCTCAAAAGTTTGCACAGTGCGTTTATCCTCCGCCGCAAAGCGTCCCACATTAGACCAATCTCGTGTGGGAAAGCGTTTGGATACAGCCACGGTAAAGTTTTTGGGCGAAGAGCTAAAAAGCTCAAAGTTGGCCAGCTCCACTTTTTGAGCTTGTATGGCTTCACACAGCTCCACGACAAACCAAATACGATTGCCACAGGGACTTAGCATATATTCATCATGAGATTGACTGAGCACAGCGCCTGTATTGGCGGCATCCGCATTGGATGCTATGATCTTGGCTCCACAGTCGGGTGAGGCATAGTTCTTGGCACGCAGCTTGAGCGTAGGTGGCTTGCCAGTGCCTGCGCCTGTGGTATTGCGTCGCTGCGCTGAGTTGTTAACCACCTGCTGCTGCTCCTGTTCCATGGCCTGTTCACGACTAGCCTCGGCTTCCATTTGTTTTTGCGCCCATTCGGAAAATACCGGCATGGGCACCTCCTCAGCTGTAAGATTAGAGGCTGCCGTATTGTTAGTGTCAGATGCCGAGCTATCATCGTTAGCGTTAACACTTGCTGTAGCATTCACATCTACTGGAATTTCGATTGAAGGCACGATCACAGCATCCTGCTCGGCACCTCCGCCAGGATCGTTTATGTTTAAAACTTGTTCATCTGTGGGAGAGATTGTCTTTAAGTTATTAAGAGCTGTGTGACTAGCATTTAACAGACTCACCCTTCTGTGCGGCTCCTTTGACATTTTCAAAAAGCTGTTCCTGTTCCTCGCTTTTATTGCGCTGCTGCTCGCTTTGCGTTTGCTGCGCCTTGTCTAAAATGACCGCTTCCATGCGATTCTTGACATGCTCCAGCGGCAGCTCGCTGACTGTAACAGTTGGCAGCTCTGTTATAATCTCCGGAAAACTGCAAGTACGGAAAATAAAAAATGTATTACTTTTCGTTAATTGAAATTGATTATGTAAAAATAATTAAAATAATACTAAACCAAATTCTTGGAATAGTTTTGGGCTAAAATATCTTAAACAAATGCTTGAGCGAAAATCATTTGGAACAACGAGCGAGTGGATCCAACAGAATAAGCTCATGGGAAGCCTAATGACTTGGTAGGTTATTTCTAGATTCCTATTTTTTTATTTTTATATTTCTTGTGAGGATTTGTTTACTTGGCTTAAGATCCAAAAAAAAAGGGTGCAAGTTTAAAGCAAGGTTTATTATTAAGTGAGGCCTTCAGCTTCGAAAGAGTGTTAGTTGGGTTATATTATATTATCTTCTCTATATTTTGTGGATCTGTAGTGGAGAGGAGTTCTGTTGGGATGTTTTTACAAAATATGAGCTTTCTGTTAGGGTCTAGTGTTGGGCAGAAGTTGAGTAAATAGGATTGGGATATTTGGTGGGATATTAGGAACGAGATGGGGGTAGGTGAGATTGGTGTGACCCAGTCTAAGCCGTATAAATTTTGCCTGTTCGCTACGATTGCTGTGATTATTGCTCTTACATAAAATGTGTCTTGAAATTTTATGTGGGTTGGCTATTTGGTAACAGTTTGAGACTTGGTGAATTTTGTGGTGTTTTTTATGTCTTGAACGTTGAAATCTTTTGTGGATACCAGCGAATGTTTGGTTATGTGAAAAATTCCTTGTTCCAAATTCCATCGGAAGAATTCGTTGTGGAATTTGTTAATACTCTTCAGCACTTCAGGTTGTATATGTTTTCTATGGACTTGGAGGCAGAAGACAAGTCGGTAGATCTACAGAACCTCCTTTGGTTTAAAGGAATTATAAGGCAGTGATAGGTATTATTTTTGTTGAGAAGAGTACGCTGACAGAAATGCTTATTAAATAATTTGGGGTTTCGTAGGATTTGGAAGCATCCGTTTATATGAAGGGAAGTTTTTGTGTGATTTTTGAATCTGTGTCAAAAAAGAGGTTGCTAGTAGAGGATAACTGAATTAAGGTACAAGGGGATGCTGATTTTGCTGCTAGAAATATTCTAGTGAGTTTCACTACTGCATTATTCAATCTAATGTAGATAAGTGTGTACATAGCATGGGAGATCTGTACTGATTAACTATGGGATGGATAGGAAAGTCTATTTTTGAAGAGCCTTTTTGTTAGGTGATTTCTTTTAAGTTCTTTTGAGCGCATTTGAGATTCGAGGAGTAGATTATTGGTTGGTGTGGTGCAGAAGACTCCGTTAGACTGCGTGAAGTGCGGACTTAAATAGGCGGAGAGTAGCTTGAAGACAGAAACCGTATATAATTTTTATTATTTTTATTTATTTGTGCTTTATTCCCTTAAAGTATTTACATTTTCATTAAAGCTAATGGTTCATTATTATAATTATACAGAGTTTTAGCAATTGCTTTCAACTGAAATATTTATGATTATGTCATTTTTGACTTTACATACTTGTATGTATTATGTTTGAGTTAATTAATATGAAATGTATAAGGAAAAAATGGGAAAAACCTTAATTTTAATATATCATTTTTAAATTATGTATTATATTTATAGTATGAACAATACCTATTATGTAGTGTTATTTTAACAGAACCTTCAATTTAAAGAAAAATACATTATACCCCCAGTTTTCGATACCACATACCCCCCCCAATTATTTGATTACAATATTCATTTGTCCGTGCTCCGGAAAACGAAAAAAACAAAACGAACAATTTTATTCGGATTCGTTATTGCGTGCAGCCAAATCTGAATTTTTTGCTGTCGTCATCTACTCATATTTCCCTTGCTCATTGTTAGCACAGCTTTACACGTTTCGAAAGAAATTATTCACTTTATTCATTATGCTATTCCAAGGGGAATTTTTTTAAGGGAAGCCATAAACATTTTCTTATGCAAGACATGGACCATATAAAAATTGGGTTTGAGTTTGGGCCTATAAATTAATTTTAAGGGGTTTTGTTGAGTTTGAAGCTTTATTGTTAAAAATAGGTACAATGTATTCTATTCAGATTATTGTCCATCGATAGTCTCTACTTTTTTCCATCTTTCAGGCAGGATTGATTCAGAAAAAAAAATCGGTACAATGTATTTTATTCAGATTATTGTCCATCGATAGCCTCTACTTTTTCCCATCTTTCAGGCAATTTACGGATTAATTCAGAAAAAAGTAATAAAAATATTTATCAATAATTACACAGGCCTACAAATACCGCGGTCATGGCAGTTTTTGAAAAGCTTAGAGTCATTTTCGAAATATTCTGACCGCGAATACGGATTCTACGCAGCAAATTACTTCGGAAATGACCCTTAGCCTTCCAACAACTAAACCATGTTGGCCTGTGTTATTGAACTTGAAAATTCGTTTTGGTGAAATTGAGTGCACCAAAAATTCGATTTGAAAACGAATCCGGATAAAAGATTCGGATTCGTTTACCGGAGCACGGTCGATTCTTTTGCATGCGGAAAGTCAAACAGCGTTAATAATACTCAACTATATAACTTAATACAATAATTTTTATATTTTATTTTATTACTTAATCTCACCTCATAAAAACCGTAGATATGGCTATGATTTGCGAAAACCAAATAATCCAGAAGAACACCAAAAACATGGTTAAATTTGTTTTCAATTTGTTCAACTCACAACATATAAATTTCATAATGCATTGTAACAACATTTTGTTATAATCAAATAATTTGCATAAACTGCATAAAATTTTGTGTTAATTTAGTAAATATTATGTAAAATGTCAATAATAAGCACAATTTGTTGATAGAGTAAACAGCTGTGACCCTGTAACAGCACTAGATACAATTGTTCCAACACGATATAAAATTTATCTTTCGACAATATCACAAAAAATTAACTGAGAGCCACGTCAGTAGTCCAGCGTGCCCTTAACTGATTGCCAGAAAACTCCATTAAAAAATAGAGCAACCTGATAAAACTTCAATTGAGTTAAGCACAATTTTTAACAATAGTGAAGCATGCAAATAAATAAAAAAAAAAAAAGAACTGATGTTTTAAAAACAAACAAAACGTCAGCAGTACGGGAAAAAACACAAAAACAATAACAAAAGCGGCGCTGACAACAGACCCCATACACAGACCCCGTTTCTTATATAGTCTAAAGCAAACAAACAGCCAGAAATTCGTCAAATATGTGTTTATATACCAAAAGATACTATATAAAAAACATTTAAACATTTCAAATTTTTAAGCGTGCCAAAATTACATTACTTAGAATTTTTTGGGGGGCATAACGCACAACAAGCTGTAATAATATGTAAATTAAGCGATATTTATTTGTTAAGAGAACAAGTGGAGCTTTTATACTCGGAATATCTGGACTATAATCTAACTTGTACTCTTAGCTATTAATTCACATTACTTAAGTTAATTAAACTGGAGAGTTCTAAAAGTCGGTAGCGGACGGCTTTGAGATACGCTCTACTAGTTCTGGAAGTAACATCGATGTTTTTTATTTTTTTCGATCATCGATTTTTATATTTCGATTTTCGATTATCGACCAAAACCTATTAGGGACAAAATATGGGCAATCAACGGCATCCGCGTCGCAGACACTTGTCGCTTTTTTAGAAAAAAACAAATCTCAAAAGGTCCGTAATAGTAGGGCTGACTCAATTTTGTCACTTCGACAATATTTTAATGTCGAAAACTTAGATTCAGGCATGTGCCCATTGAATTACTAGAAGGCAATACCTTTTAAAGTTTAGCTAGGCTGGCAATCTAGTGAGCGACAAGCGGAGTTCGCTTGTTGACATGATTTTATTTTTTAATGAATGGATCTCAAATTAGTTTAAAGATTATGAGACTGCAATTCTGGCTGGAACAGAACATTGTTTTGTTAAAAGTGGTGGGCAGCTGAATCTGAAGTCCAAAAAACCCCGATCCAAGGGTTCTTAGATAATATCCAAATTATCTCGTTTTATGGGATTTTTTGTGAGTTTTTTGGACTTCGGATTCGGCTGCTCAAAATCCATAAGGGATGCCTCTGTCACCTGTTAAGTTTACACCACTTATTTTTGTGGCCTGTATTATCTTTAGTTTTCGTTGTATAACCTTTTGGATTGTTATTTATTATTTCTTTGCTTATTTTTCTATGAAATGTAATTAATTTTGAAATGTATATTATGAAAATATAGTTATCTCTTGGTTTGTTTGTTAATTCCATTTTATTATTTGAAAATACTTATACAGTGAAACCTGGTTAATAACCACTCTGAATTAATTTAAGCATTCAAAAAATTACCTCCACATGTACTCTGATGTATCGAAACATCCATGTATCGAAGTTAAAAATATCGAAAACATCGATGTATCGAAGTTATAAATATCGAAGACATCGATGTATCGAAGTTAAAAATATCGAAAACATCGATGTATCGAAGTTATAAATATCGAAAACATCGATGTATCGAAGTTATAAATATCGAAAACATCGATGTTGGCCAACATCTAGCACTACGCTCTACTATAACATTGCAATAAAATCCGATATATTGCTCCAAAAGTCATTTGATTGTCAAATTTGGTTACCATGTCTTCATAATCAACCAAAAACCAAAAGAATTTTGCACCAAAAACGTTATTTTTACCGATCGCTCCTATGGGGGCTATATGATATAGTCAACCGATTTTGTTCAACGTTGATACAGTAATGGGGAACTCTAATAAACTACGAAAAACCAAATTTGGTTACGATATTTTCATAAACAAACGAGTTATCCATCTAAAACTTTTGCTTTTTTCCGAGGCCCACAAACGGACACGGGTACATCGACTTCTCTAGTCACCCTGATCATACTTTAGGTAACTTTGGGTACTCTCCAACGAATTCTTCTGTATATTACATACATATTCGGTTGTCACATATTTAATATACCATTTTTACCATAACGTACAGGGTATAAAAATTAAATATTCCAATTAGCTAAGGCGAAGCAAATAATATTTATTGCTTTTCTCAAACAGATAACAAATAAAAAAAATCGTTTAAATAAATATTTAGTTCGCCTTAGAACAAAGTTTGGAAACGTTAATTTTATTGTTCCTTTCAAGTCAAGTTTTAAGTCAAAATATTTAACATCATACTAGTTGGAGCAAATGACAGAATTATCAACTTAATTAAATTAACTTGGCGTAAAGAGGAATTAGCAAAAACAAGCGCACTAATAAGAAAAAACATGATAAAAAGTACATGCGAGTGACGTCACTAGATCGAAATTTGTATGTGCGCTTCGCTTTTAGTATATAAGTGTGTATAGATAATTAGTAATAATTGTTAATAAAATTGTAAAAGCTTGTTTTTTCTAATATTTTATTTTTTGTTTTACTCTCATATGATTATATTGTTACCATTTAACTAAGCACTTCTAAAAATTTCGATCTAGTGACGTACATGCGCAGAACAAAACAAATGTTGCGCATAGTAAGGCGCCACCTTCTTTTAATTACTTCAAGGCCACGGTCAAACCGATTTCTTTCGTCTTGGTAATCACTTTTTTATATAGTTAGAACTTATATAAAAAATTTTGCACAAGCTTTATATACCTTTAGTTACAGTATATAAGAAATTTTAAACAGTGTATTTAGCATAATAACCGCATAGCTTTGTGGTTTTATCTGTTTATAAGCGCTTTACACAACGCGGCGTATGCGTAATTTTGTACAAGTCTGAAATGGAGATAATATAAACAAATTGATACGCCTCTGATCTCTTAAATTGGCGCCACTTTTCTATAGTTCTATTAATAGCATCTTGAACTTGGTAATGAAATTGGTTTATACGGAAGTATTCCGCCTGATAAAAAACTGAACTACAACGAAAAGGTTGTTGCTTAAGCTATCTATATTACATATTTGTGGACATTTGACAAAACAACTTATCTCTAAAATACTAATTTTACAGGAGAGTGAAAAACAGGAGATTCAAAAAAACTAAAATAAGTGGATTTGTCTCGAATAAGTTCTTTTGCCAAATTTTTTTTAAGTAAAGGCCTATACGCAGCACGAAATATTTCGCACGGAATGACAAAACTTCATATAAAAAAAAATATCCCAAATGGGACCCCTTAAGAAAAAAGTAAATATCGCATCCTATGTTGAAATAAGTTCTTTTGCCAAACTGAAATTTGAGGAAAAAGTAGAAATAGGTTCTTTTGTAGAAGGAAATTAAGACAAAAACACTTCAGCACATATAATAAAACTTAAAGGTATCATTAAGAAATAATATTTTTAATCATCTAAGTCTGTGTCGTTAAGATCTGAGTCGATTTCGATTTGATGTTCACCTTCACTTTGCATTTGTTGGTAAAAGCTGTGAAATTCCGGATTGATAAATGGTAGCATATCCAACAAATCCTTCTTTTTGTTCGATGATATTTTCAAAGGATCTGAGTAACATGTTTTTAAGGGGATTTTTGACCCAGAACGCCTAGCAAGACCCCGATAAGACAGAAATATCGGGTTTCAAAAGTTATATTTATAACAAAAATCTTGGAAAATTTTCTTATCTCGAGATAAGTTGTTTTGTCAAATGTCCACAGATATAGATGTCGAAAGCTATTAGGGCTAGGGTTAACAACATTTTACCATATGAAACTTGAGAAGTTGGAGTAAGTCGAATTAGAAGATTATGGCGATTTATACCATTCCCTTATTACAAAAGCCATCTATTTGGCGTAGTTATACATTCTCTTACTATGCAGATAGGGTGTGAAATAATGAAATCTTCAAATAGGCTATAATGTACAGGGTCTATCTGCAAAATAGTCAGATAGATTTTTTACCGAATAAATTGAAGGACTACCGATGGTTAGGATAATCGCGAAAAAAAACCAACAGCGGTAAGTTCCTTATTCACGCTGAGTCAAAAGCAGTCATTTGGAATCGGCCTAGACTTTCTCCATGAAACGAGTGAAAATTAAGACATTTTGGAAAATGCAATTAGTCTGGGCTAGACATCCGAATGTCTCCCCGCCAGACAGTTCATAACGCAGCTTGACGAGGAACTGGCAAAGGTTGCGGACACGAGCGATTTACACTTTCAAAATTTATGTTTCCCCGGATTTTCGTTTAGATCTTAATCTACCATTACCAGATAAAAAAAGTATTCGGCAGTTCTTAATTTAACTACTTTATGGACAGACTTGGAAATGGATCAGGCATACGCTTCGTAAACATACGAGCGAAATCCCAAGACAAGCCCTGGAATGGAAGCCGCAGGGAGCCACAAAACGCGGGCGCCATAGAACATAATAGCGACGGACCATAAACGACAAGATAAGAGCTTCCGGAAAATGTTGGAGGGAAATTAAAGCGCTGGCGAACAATAGAAATAGCTGGAACAATTTTGTTGAGGCCCTTTGTTCCAACAGGAGTCACACAGGACACTAACATATGGACCCTGCATCAATTTTAGACACTCTTTCCTAGAATTTTAAAACAAAACTAATTTTTGTAGATACACAAATTTAAATAAAATAATAAAGCCTCAAGTACTTTTGTGAGCCTAATATACAAAAAAACTCTTGATGTTTTGCCCAAGCAAGTTCTTAAAAATTTCAAGTACTATAGATCATAGTTTTAGAACAAAAGTAACAGCTATCATTTGCTTTACCCAGATAACTCTATATAAGTCCAAAAGTATAGACTTTGTTTTGTGGGAATTCATCTTTGAAAAAAGAAACTCAGTGAACAATTTTTCTTTAAAGATATTAAGCTAACGCATAAAAATTTGTATTTTGAAAAATTTCCCATACTTTATAACTCTATAATGGAAGTGAACTTTAAACTTTCGGACTGTAGTTAAGCGCCCCATGTATCAAATATAAGCGTATTCAAGCATTCATAGTTACATTTTCATTAAAATTCTGCTTTATATGGTTATTATAGTATTTCAAATTAATTAGTGCAGAAACAATTTTGACAGCACCTGGCATTAAGAAATATTGTAAGAAATGGCGCTTAATTAAGCAGTCCGATATAAGTAAATACTGTGCATGTCTTTATTTAGATCATAAAGATATATAGTACTTAAATGGCACTATGAAGGTCATTTATGCAGATTTATACAACAAATATTTATGTCAAGTGTAAGTATATGTACATATGTAAAAATAAATATTATATATTTCAAAGTACTTTTTTTGTGAATGAAAAGAAACGAATTTGTGGGCGTTGTCAAAGATTATTATGCATTAAATATGTCAAGTTTAAAGCAAAAACAAATGTATTGTAATTATTTACGTACTGATATCTATTTTTACAAAAAACACATATAACAATATAAAATTATTGTGTTTATAATATTAAAAATATCAAAACAGACAAGTCTTATGCTCTTATCGAAACATTAATTGAATTTAATAATGATGTAAACCAGATAATAGTTTTTAAAGCAATAAACTTCCTGAAAAATATATTGCTAATCAAAAAAGTACATACATTGTAGAAATATAAAAAAAAAATTGACAGCCAACTATTTGTTTTTCAATAATTTTTTTTCACTTAAAATTTTTAGCATCGACCATACAAAAAAATATTTAATAAATTAATAAAAATTCAGAAAATTGAAAAAGAAATCATTTAAAAACTAAAGGGTATGCTAAAAATTTATAGACAATATTCCATTGATTTGCATACAAATAATTATAGACAATACTATAAATCCTTAAGATTTAAAGACATAAAAATTAAGATTTCGAATTCCAAAAAAATGTAACACTTAAGATAAATAAAATGGGAAATATTCATCAATCTGTCTTTTTTATATATATATGATATAGTCGACCGATTTTGATCAAATATAGTACAAAGCTTGAGAGCTCTTAAAAACTTTCGAATGCCAAATTTGGTAACGATATCTTTATAAAAAAAAAAGAATTATTCATCTAAAACTTTTGGTTTTTAAAACAAATTGACATTTTTCACTTTTTACAAAAATTCTTGTTATAGCCATAGTTTTTCTCCGATTTTGATAAACAGCCACTCATTTTCTTTGTAATCGATCGAACTTTAGGAGCAATGAATAATACTGCATAAAATTTTTTTTCTAAATTTTGAAATTTACGTTCGAAATAGAATGTTTTTCAAAACTATGCTAAAAATGTTATATGAATGCATAAATAGCGTCCAAGCCGATGTAATCGATGTTTAATTTAATTATCTACAATTTCGTAAAAAAAATGATCAAAATCACTTTGGTACAACCAGAGATATTTGCTTTTAAGTAAAGACCCTTTTTTTTTTTTTAATTTTGAAAAATGTTTTTTTTTCAAAATATCTCGAAATCTGTTCCATGAAAAAATTGTTGGACCTTATTTTCGGATTTAGCGTGCCATTTTACTACGGAAATGACTAAAACATGTTGAGGATACCAAAATTTTGTAAAACTTGTAAACTAGTGTTATTAGCGAGGTGATAATTAACTAATATTAGCTAGCCATTTTTTTTATTGTACTTATCTTGAAAACAAACCAAATATATTTATTATGTTTTATTCATTTAAATGCATTTTTTTTAAATTATTTACGTTGTTAAAATTGATTTGTTTAACCTTTTTTTATTTAATTTTATTTATTTTCCTTAACAAGTTAATTAAATGTGGTTATTTATTATCACTTACACTAGTTTACACGAAAAATGAACTTTCGTAAAAAAGTTTTTTTTGGGGTAATTTTGGGTCGAGAAACACGAAAATGGCATACATTTTTTTTTTCTTAAAATTCCCTTTTTTGGGAATTTTTTTTTTTATATGATGTTTTGACATTTCGTGCGAAATTTTTGCGAGCTGCGTTTTCAAGTTTTTTTCGAAAAACATGTTTTTGGGCAATTTTTTCAATTATTCGTCAATATCCCTTGTCGTTTGTATCGACATGAAAGACAATTAGATCGAAAGGTATTGATGTGGTCTTTACAGTGATATATAATATGTACAGATTAAGTAAAAATTATTGATGTTAGAGCAACCAAAGTCGAAAAAAAGTGTAATTTTCGAACATTTTTATTAACGAGAAAATTGTTTTGAAAATTATGTTATGCTGAAAGGGAATTCTTTTACGAATTTTTATAATATTTAAAAATTTATTTTCGTTAATAAAAAGCATACCGAAAATGTGTAATTTTGAAAAATAATCATAAATGACACTTTTTTTTGTTTGGTTGCGTGTAACTTCGATAATTTTTACTTAATCTGAACATACTATTATATATCAATGGAAAGATACCTAAGATGCCTTTCGATCTAATCGTGTTTTATGTCGATACAAAATTTTGTTCACGAGATATTGAGGAATAACTGAAAAAAGTGACCAAAAACATGTTTTTCGAAAATATCTCGAAAACGGTGCTTAAGAAAAAAAAGGTGGCCATTTTCGTGTTTCTCGACCCCAAATTATCCTAAGAAATACTTTTTTAGGAAGGTTCATTCGATGACCCTTAAATTTGTAAACTAGTGTAATCGAAATTGTTCGATATACTTTTTTGTCAATTCAATTCAATTCAATTGCATATTCTTCTTCGTTTTATTGAAATGCCTATCGAGTTTTTGGTTTTGTTTTATTTGTTTTCACATTGTTCCTTTTTCCTCATAACTTTCTCGTTTTTTTTTTTTTTTTATGTGCATAAACTTTATTAGTTGTGGCTCGCTGACTAATGATCAGTACACTTAAAATTTTACGCAAAAAACACTTAAATTTATTTTATGAATAACTATAAATATATTGCAGCTTGAAGGAATGCATTTACCTGCATGCCACAATATACTATTTTTTTGAATATAAAAATTGGCAAGCTTTTTTTTTACATATTGTTATTAAAAATGCATTTTTTTTTTTAAAAAAAACTAATTGAAATGGTTTGCGGGCGTACTTTGTTATGACATTTGAACAGGATAGTTAATTATTGCCGTGCCTATTGCACTAGTTTCCCCAAATATTAATTTAAAAAATTTAAAATAAGTGGTGCGCCAAAAATGGCTTTCGAACCAACAACAATGCGACATTATGAGAGAAAATCTTGGAACCGAATTTGAAATTATCAGCAAACTCTTGATGTGCTAGATAGTCTTTTTGGAGCAAAAAATCGAATTTCACATGCTTTGAATCCGACTCCGAGGTGCAAAAAAAACTAAACTCAGCACGTCAGGGTTTTCAGATAAAGTTAAAAAACGCAATAAAATTTATTTTTTGAGTCCGGATGTTCGACGATTTTTATTTTATAATATGCTTTTGCGGTCGCTGAGTTTGAATAGAAGTTTCAAAATTCCCAGTATGTTAAAGGTCTATGTTTCATGGGAGGCTTTTAGGTTATGTCAGATCTCTAGCAGGCTTGTTTTTTTTTGACCTAGGATAAACAAACCCGATAATCGACATTGTTGTGACATAGCCTCAAAAATCTTTTTTTTTCGAGTCCAGTTGTTTGACGATATTTATTACATGTTTTTGTCGCTGAATCCAAATCCAAGGCCCAAAAAATCCCAGCTAGTTTGAGTTTTGATAACCCTGAAAAAACCCGATCCAAATCAGTTCAGTTGTGATGGTAAAGGGTATTCCAAATGCGTGACCTTTTTTCAAAATCGTATGAGCACTGTGCTGATTAGGGAAAATAAAGTGTTTATTAGGGTGGCCATTTTTGCAACATCTCACGATTTTAATAACGTCACCCCCTAAAAAGTTTCCTTTTTACCTGCATATAGCGCCTGTTAAATTTAAAGGCGATCCGAATGTATTTGATGGATAAAAAATGTTCATATGAATGCATAAATAGCGAACGTAAGTTTGACAAAAACGTGTTCCAAATGTAATACTAGTTTACAAATTTAAAAGTCATCGAGTGAACCTTCCTAAAAAAGTGTTTTTTAGAGTAATTCGGGGTCGAGAAACACGAAAATGACAATCTTTTTTTTTTCTTAAGCATCGTTTTCGAGATATTTTAGAAAAGTTATGTTTAAGCTGAAAGAGAATTCTTTTACGAACATTTCGAGTCTAAGATCTTCGAAATCGGATAGGAACTGTAGATTTTATGGAACCATAAACGAAAAAGCACGGCTACAGCGGCATACAAATTCGTGAAGACGTAACTGAACGCAAATGAGAAACTTTGAGTGAAACATTTTTTTTTTTCATACAAAAGTGTGATTGAGTAAAGATTGGAACTTTCGTACACGGTTCTATAGCATCTACAATTCTTACCCGATTTTAAAGATCTTAGACTCGAAAAATTTGTAAAAGAATTCTCTTTCAGCTTAAAGCTTAACATACTTTTTAAAAATTTTGTTTCCTTAATGAAAAGCATACCAAAAATGTGTAATTTTAAAAAATGGTCAAAAATTACTTTTACTTTTTTTCGACTTTGGTTGCTTGTAACTTCGATAATTTTTACTTAATCTGTACATAATTATATATCACTGTAAAGAGCACATCAATACCTTTTGATCTAAACGTCGATACAAAATTTTGTTTACGAGATATTGAGGAATAACTGGAAAAAGAGCCCAAAAACATGTTTTTCGAAAATTTCTCTTAATATTACCCTAAAAAACACTTTTTTAGGAAGGTTCATTTTTCGTGTAAACTAGTGTAATCGATGGGTAATTCAATTATCTACAGTCAAGTAAAAAAATTATCGAAATATAGAGATATTTGCTGTTAGGTAGAGACACTTTTTTTTTTTCTAATTTCGAAAAATGTTTTTTTCAAAATATCTCGAAGCCCGTTTTTTGAAAAAAAATTTTGACTGCATTTTCGGTTTTAGCATGTAATTTTACTACAGAAACGACAAAACATGGTAAGGATACCAAATTTTTTTTAAACTGGTGTAATTAGTCAATTTAATCAATTTTAGAGCTTACCAAATTTGTTTTTGTGTGGAAATAAGTTTTTAAAGTTTATGTAGAACAGTACAGTCAAAAACGGAAAAAGTGAAAATTATGAACTTTGACTTATTTTAGGAACCATCAATTACATTCGGATCGCCTTTAAATTTTACAGGCGCTATATGCAGGTAAAAAGGAAACTTTTTAGGGGGTAGCCTTATTAAAATCCCTTGTGTATATTCAAGTCGGGATGTGCCGACTGTAATTTTGGATATTTAGTTTTAAAGACATTTTAAAAATACTTCAAATAAGCACTTAACTTTTTTTTACTTTATTTACTTAAATCATTTGTATGTTTCGTTTTTATTACTAAAACCACAGTTTCAGCTTTATTGCCTACTTAAATCTAAAAAAAACAACTTATTAAAAATCAAACGAGCTGTTAAATTACGATTTAAACATTGAATGGCTGTGCAAACAGACAGTTAAGGAAAATATATAAACAATATAGTAAATAAAGAAAGAAAAAAAAAGCGCTTTCAAAACCGCAAAACTTGTACAAAATCAACATAATGTAATAATGTGCATCTCAAGTGCATGTGTGTGTGTGTAGGTAGAGTAGAGTAGTTACAATAATAAAAAAAAAAAAAACACCATGTACTCATCATACATACATATATACATAAATACCCATTTTGTAATGAGACAAGTGTCGATAAAAATATGGCACAACAATAACAACCAACACTATATGAACCATATACTGGGAGACAATGCCAGACACAACAGAAAGTTATAGGAAGAGACAGATACAGATGCAGATGTGCCGGGAAAACTAGTCAAGATACAAGTTATCATCTGACGCCTTCTCTGCCGGCAACTTGAGACGCAGCACGTTAAAAGTGTTTGCCGAAGATACAATTAAAAACAAAAAAAAAAAAAAACACCAAACTAAACTGGGATAAAGTGTTTGAAAATGCAGTCACAGCGACATGTAACAATTAGCGCTGCTCGTATGCCTTTTATTATATAATAAAAAAAAAATTGACAAAAAATAAAAATGTTAAAAAAAAAAAACTAACTGTTGTCTTAGCACCGTTAAGACTTAGGGTTTTTGCTAATTAACGAAAATTTGCAACAAGTCACCAGTTGTAAATCAAAGTGCCAGCCTTTCCCAGCACCACATTTCTACTGGGCAAAAAACTGTATCAAATTTTCGCTTAAACTGCAGCTAAACTTGTTTGTTTTGGTCCATTTGTTGCAGCCGTAATTTGTGAGCTACCAAAACTCCTTTCTCTCATTTCGCTATCATTTGCTCTCGGTGCACATTTTGTCTAAGCAAGAAACTTATGTAAATATCGGTATTCTATATAATTATAACAATTCATGTCAAACGCCCACAGTCATGGTCTCTCTAACCATATTTATGACACTTTTGTCGACAGTGTCTGCAATGGACTGCAAACTATAACAAAATAAAACAAAAAAAAAAAAAAAAAAATGTCTGGCATGGTGTCAGTCTTTATATACCACAGATACTATATATACTCTATTGCCGGCTGTTGTTGTCTACAAGTTTGGCAGGAATTTCTGGCTTTTTTTGCATTCGTGAATAACTTCCACAACAGCTTGTAAAGCATTTTTTTTTGGAGCTTGTCAACGCGCAGTCGCCGCGTTTTCACAGACTGTGGAAATTACTTATTGCTGCTACTATGATCTCTTTTCATGTGTATGTAAATTCGATTTTTTTTTTTTTTTTGTATACCCTCTAAAGTTAAGGCTTATATTAAGTTTGTGCAAATGTTTGTAACATTGGGAAAAAGACGCCGAAGGCCCATATAAGTTACCTCCAATATGGGCAGAAGGACATAAGAAATCGAACACCCATTTGTCTGTCTGTATGAACGCCTAGATCTTAGAAATTATGAGAATGAGGAAATTCAAAATTATTATTTTGACGCCTTATATCGGACACTCCCTCTTCCAGCCCAAATTAATTTCCAAGCGATATTTTTTCTACAATTTCAAAGTTACATATTAAGTTTTTACGCGTAAAATTTGTGAGCTTAAAAAATCTTTCTATTATTGCGAAACATCATTATAATCGGAGCGTAAATATGGGATATAATCGCAATATATTATATTGAGGACCAAAGTCCGAATCACCTCAGTGGCAAAACGCTATAAAAAGGTGCTGAAGGTGTCTAAAAGTCGGCTCGAACGCTGGATTTCCAGTGAAGCCAAATTTTTTGTACTTTTTATACCCTGTATTTCATGAATATGTATGCAATGAGCGAAAGTAGGCGTGGCAGACCCCATATATATCAGGATAAACAGCTCAGTCGAACCAGTAACCATGTCTGTATGGCAGTCAAAGGATCTTAGAAACTATAAGACCTATAGAGATAGAAAGTTTTCCGAAAGATACGCCCTATCATCAGGCAGATCAACTTGATTTATGCTGATATGTTGCCATGTTCCCTATAAAAGCTACCATTCGCTATATTGTTGGGAATAGTATGCCGCAAAAATCTTTCGTATGAAAACGTTAGAGTTTAAAATGTGACTTTTTTAGATTCCATCCCCTATAAACTATAATTGATCAAGCTATTTGTAAAAGTTTTCGTGAAAAAGCTACAGTCACCAAAACCGATATTTAGACCAAAACATGCCAGTTTTTTTACTTTCAGGCGATACCACAACCTAGTGACTCAAATAAGGATAGCAAATCAACTATTAATATTTAAAAAAAATTAAATATTCATTTAAAATTTTTTACTTTTACAAAAAAATCTTTTAAATAAAATTTAATAAATTTTCGCACGGAATGACAAAACTTCATATAAAAAAAAATCCCATTTGGGATATCCCATTTAATGAAGTTTTGTCATTCTGTGCGAAATTTTTCGAACTGCTTATGGGCCTCAACTATTGAATTTTTCGCATTTTATTAAGTGCAATTAGAAAATTTTTGCACAAATAATATTTAGAAAAATTTAAAATTTTTGACTTTCCCTTTCGCAATGGATTCGAAATTTGAAAAAATATAAACTCAATTTTTTTCATTTTGTAAAATTTTAATACCCACAATACTACTGAGGACTACCTAGTCTATGTGTGACTCCCCCCAGGGGTCAACCGGTACATAATACCAGCATTAGGCAAAATGGTTTGATTTAAAAAATCAAACATTTCAAAATCAAATGAAAAGCACTTTCGAAAGTAAAAGGCCAACATCAACAAACAACATACAGATACGGGAAAACAGAATAGAAACACGAATAAATCGATCGAATAGATCCTTAAACGGATATTGAGCCCTACTTCTAACTAAAACTGGGTACATTGCTAACTTTTCTGAATCTCATGCTATATACTAAATTCATAGAAATTAAGTGACGGATACATTGGCGCACAGACAGGACCTCCAATGTACGAAGCCCGTCTGGATCAGAAAATATCTGTACTGAATGTAGAAAACCTCATCACTCATTACTAAAAATCTCTTTCTGAAGAAACTAAATCTGTGGTTAGATTTAATTTTTCAGAAATAGGGTCTCGCGATCTCTTATTAGCACCCTGTTTAGAGGAGGACGATGCAAATGCCAAAAATATTTTCATTCTTTCTTTTTATGATGGCTTCACGACTTTTTACAGGAAGACTTTTTTATTCAGGTAGTAGCCCATTTACAGGATGTCAGCTTTTCTTAAGGCATCTCTCCACAGACTACCCTAATTTTATGCCTATTGTCCTGTACGCACTCCATCCTTACTTTCTAAATCGAATATATGAATGCTAAGGATGGTTAAAATTATGTCGAAGATATAGATCCAGAATCCTTCCAAAGTTTCTACGCAGCTTGGCGAATTGTATTTAAGTAGTTTTTACAGTTCTGACTTAAACTAAGAAATATTAAGCAATTTTCCGCATAAATAAATCTACAATGACTAAAATACTGCGTCTTAGATTTTATTTTTTCAATTTCTTTATGCATAAACTTTCAATCTTATTTATTCATTTATGTCTTTATCTTTAATTTATTTACGCCATGTCTTTGTCATCTATGCAACATTGAAATATTTCACGCATGCATTTTTCTAAAAATGTATCTATAAGATACAATACAAAGCTTATGTGGGTGTTGGGTACATGTAAAAAATGCATAGCTCTTATGTGCAGTTCATATATATAGTACATAGTATACAATATGGCATGACTTATATTTTATTGGCCATAACATGTGAAAAATAATTTTGTTTACGCACTTTAAAATACGTCTAAAAATAAAGTCTTTTAAACTAAACAAGTTCATACGATTGCCATTTTAGTGATTTTAAACTTGAAAACACCTAATTGATAGGTAAACTTAAAATTATAGACTGTCAAAGTAAGTTGACCAACTGACCAGGGCACAAATTAAGATCAATAATTGTGGCGGAAAAAAATTAAATAAATATTGTGACATCAAATACACTTTAAATGCAATTAAGAGCTATTACTTATTATTATTTATTTATTTATTTAATAATAAACATGCGAAACCACTTTGCCAAATGCTGAATGACAAGATTAAGACAGAGAGAAAAGGAAAAAGTAGCTAAACTAACGGCCAAAAGATAAAGACATTAATTGGGCTTACTGCAACAGTAGCGTGCCAGAAATCTCCAGACGACATGGACTAGGATTTGATATGTCTTGAAGAATTTCTCAGTCAAAAGCTTTAATCTTGAATTTTTAGCTCTCTCTCAAAATTCCTAGAACAACGGCGGATAGTCAAGTCAAGGAATTAATCTTTTGTAAACCAAAAGAGAATGGTTTTTTTCTGAGCTTGAAATTACTTACAAACATTCTTTACTCTAATACTTTTATAGAAGATTTGTTACTTTTTAAACCAAATTTACTTTAAATAAATCTATTTACATTGGGCTTAGATCGGATTTTTCACTTAGAAAATCCATGAATCAAATTTTAATAATATATTTGTAACCTGTATATAATGTTTGGATTGAGAATGGATTGAGAATCATCGCTTAAAAAAAAATTCTGTTATTTTGGAATTCAATGAAGCTGAACTTTTTTAAAAAAAAAATTTCAGTAAAAATAAAAGAGGAATTGAAAACAATGTCGTCCCAGAAAACTCTTGAAGGCAGTTGCGGGGTGTTCTTCAATTCGATGTGTATATATATCAGAGCTCGCAAGACTTTCAACCCATCATTTTTCCAATTTTGTTGGGTGGGGGCCCAAAACCCCCGTGAATCCGCCACTGTTTTGCCTTGATATGATTTTGAAATTGTCTAGAAAATTTATCAGTCATGAAAGATTTGGTACTTTTTAAATATTTCTGGGATTGTAAATCACTTAAAATAAATCTCTAGTAGTTTGGCTCTCATTAAAGTGAAAAATTTGTCACTAAACAGTAAAAATGGCAAATCAATGGCTTGACAGAAAATTCTAGACGAATTTTTCTAGATGCAATTTTTAAATTTATTAAAAAATCCGTCAGCCCTGAAATATTTGTTATTATTAATAATGTTTCTGTGGTTGTAATTCACTTAAAATAAATCTCAATTGAAGTGAAAATTTCATTTAAAATCTCTCAAATGGCTGAAATGGAAAAACAGTAGCATGCCAGAAATCACAAGATAGTTTTGATTAAGATTTTCTTAAAAATGTATTTAGCTTTTATGATGAATTTTTAGCTCTTTTAATTTTCTAGAGGAAGGACGGATTTATTTTAAATTGCAATAAAAAAACGAAATGTTTCATACGCCTCAGAGTTCAGCTAAACCCATAAAGAGAAACGCAAGAGGTTTTCATGGATCTGACTTTTAAGTTTTTTTTTAAAAGCCATCATTCAAGAGATTTAATGAGATATTTCTTACTTTTAAAATTTTTTTGAGTTTATTCCCTAGTAATTTGATCTTGATTGAGGTTGATGTGTTAGATCTGACTTTTAAGTTTTTTTTTTTTAAATCCATCATTCAAGAGATTTAATGAGATATTTTTTACTTTTAACATTTTTTTGAATTTATTCCCTAGTAACTGGATCTTGATTGAAGTTTAAGTTTTAAATCATCAATCAGTTATTCAAAATGAGATGTTTCTTACTTTTGAAATTTTTTTGAATTTATTCCTTACTAATTTGGTTTGAATTTTGGTTGGTCTTGATTGAATTTTAAATTTCTTGAATAATTCGTCAGCAAAATTAAGAGAGAAATAGAAAAACAGTGGCGTGGTATATCTAACGATATTTTTGCCATATATTTTTAGATTTTTTAGCTAATATAATACGTCAATCAAAAGCTTTCATTAGATTAGTTTGTAATTTAAAAAGAAACAGTTTTGACTGATTTTGAGGATTCTTAATAAATCTCTTGATATGTACAATTCTACTGTCACATTTTTGTTGATAGAGATTTCTGGCATAGCTCCATCAAACCAATTAAAACTGTCTAAGCCACTATTGCTTCACAAAGATGTCAATAAATAAGGCGACAATTGCTTGAAAAATGCAAAACAAGTATCACAGCTGCGCACAAAGAAAATTGCTTAAAGGAATTAAGCAAGGACATTGTCTGATTTACATAATTCAATGGAAATGTTAACAACAAACACAAGAATGTCGTTTCAAAGTCAAGTGCACTGCAGGCACAAACACACAATAAATACACAAATACGTTAGTTTATAAACTATATTTAAACGCGGCAGGATATTTCGTATACTGTTAGTTTTTAAAGGACGGATCTAACGCGCTTTTTTATCGCTCGGCAGTACGCGCTATCGATAAACTCAACCACCACCGAGCGAGCGTACGAACGAACGAACCGAGCGAGCGTACGAGCGAAACGCACGATCGCACGTCTGGAAATCGAAATGAGAACTGAACGTATTAAACTTTAGTAATTGTGGTCCAAGTGTGCAAAAATTTACCGCCATATGTCGCAGAGAGTAAGCCACGCACACACAGATACACTCACACACACACACACACGCAAATTACACAGATACAACCCAATAAGAAAGCACAGGCGGTATATCTTATCTGTATGTGTATACTGTGTGGCATTGCAATGCACTTGCAGCAATGACGGCGACTGCAACGTCGACGTCGACGCCAACTGCGACTGCATTTTGCCGGCAAACTTGTCGCTCAGCTTGTTTACAATATTAACCATGTATGTGTGTGTGTGTGTGTGAAAAGCTAACGCTATTGTTGCTTGTTGAAGAAAAATACCGGAAGACTGTCTGAAAGACGTCGCATTTTGTATACTCTTTTAAATATCAGAGGGTGCATAGGAAGTGCGCGGCAGCAACTCTGATTTTGGGATGGGATCAAAAATTATATTCTTGAAACTCTATAAAGCCATTTCGCCTACAATGTGTAATTTATTTTCAAAAATTAAAGATCTCTAAACTGAAACGCATTTCGAGTGAAACATTTTGGTGCTGATAAACGAATATTCGGTTTAGTTAAAAAAAAAATATGTGTAAAGCAAACGAGTAAAACCTTACTTACAAACAGTTTTCCCAAAGTACAAAAGTGATAACATATTTATGATTAAAAGAACTGCCCTTCGTTAACGACTACTTTTTTTCATCTTTTTCGAAAAAACAATGAATCTTTTGAGGCATTCCTCAAATCGATCCAATTTTTGATTTCTTCATAAGAGTGAAGATTCTACGCTGTGTGCCATAGTTCGAAACTAATGGTAATCCGAAGAAGCAATATCTGGAGAGTACGGCGGGTGAGCTGAGAATCCCATTTAAGCGTGCCCAGGCATGTCTTGACCGCTCTGGTATCATGTTACCAAAAATTGTTATGCTGAAGGATAACTTAGTCAGCTGTCTCTTGGTACTGTGGGCGTTTCTCTTTTAATGTTCGGCTCAAACGACTATTTTCTCAACTTTTGGGTTGTTGTCGGATATCATCTCAAAAAACGATGAATATTTTGAGCCCATCTACTAATCGAACCAATTTTAGATTTCTTTATAAGAGTGGATATTATGGTAATATTTGGAGAGTATGGCGGGTGAGCTAAGAAGTCCCATTGAAGCGTGCCCAGGTATGTCTTGACCGCTCTGGTATCATGTTATCAAAAACAGGCTGGAGGATAACTTAGTCGGCTCTCTCTTTTAGAGTTCGGCTCAAACGACTATTTTCTTAACTTTTGGGTTGTTGTCGGATATCATCTCGAAAAACGATGAATATTTTTAGCCGATCTACTAATCGAACTAATTTTAGATTTCTTTATAAGAGTGGAAATTATGGTAATATTTGGAGAGTACAGCGTGTGTATGTCTTGACCGCTCTGGTATCATGTTACCAAAAATTGTCAGCCTGGAGGATAACTTAATCGGCTCTCTCTTGCTACTGTGGGTGTTTCTCTTTAATGTTCGACTCAAACGCATAATTGGATCTGACTGACTACCTGTCTGATTGGCGATCAACATTTTGGTTTTATGGTGGCAATTAGAAAAAATTTTGGATAACTGGCGTGTTTAACTTTGAATTTGGTGAATTTTTTTTTGTGAGGCAGAGTATCCTATCAATTACCACCCCCAACTGTTCAACACTATTTAAACGTTACAAACTGTATGACCAAGTTATTATGCCATTTTGCAACTGTAGAGTATACAAATAGTTGAGCTATTGCGCCTGCTGTTTTGGCTTTGGATTTTGGAATATATGCGCCTGTGGGTCGTTCGTTCTCCCTGAGGCTGCACAGCTGCATATGACAAAGGCGTTACGGCTCCTGCGCAGCAACGGAAATGACTCTGACTGCGACTGGGACTGCTTAGCCCCCACACCAAACAAATACAGTCATCGTCCGTCGTCGCACACAATATGCACACTATTAACTTGTGAAGCGTGAAAAAGCGCTCCATAATTTTGATTTGGCTTGTGACAGGTTTATGTCTAAATCTCTGCGCCAGGATGGCCATTAGTGTGGATCGTAGGCGGTGTTGTTATAGCGACAGACACTCCAAGTGTGCATACACAAACAATGGAAAATAAAAAAAAAAAACACCAGTAAGTACTAAAAACTACTCAAACTATAAGTAATAAACTTTAATTGTGCCGTAATCTTTCACTGCCAAACAATTACGCATCATCTAAACAAATAGTATATAAGGTAAGAGAAAAGTATAGAGGAAAAACAAAAATGATCAAAAATTATTAAACTGTGGTTTTTTTTTATGCAATAGTTAAGTAAATATTTAGCAGTTTAATTGCATTTGCAACAGAAAGTGAAAATGTTGGCAATAAATCGCAACGTGGGTTGAATATGCCGCGCTGCAAAAGCGTAAGAAAATAAATAAATCCTATAAAAACCAATTTGAATGCCTTAAGCTATACATAGAAGAAATATTAACTAACTAACTAAGCGACTTTGATACGATGTTTTTTGCAATTTGTTAGCTTAACTCCTTTTGTAAAACGTTTTTGCATACCCTTATGAAGAGTATTTTCGTGTCTAAATCTAAAGCTTCTCTTCAGCAGTCATGTGCAACCACTTCAGACATGGACCGAAGTTTCCTCCACTCCCTATACACATAAGGTCTGAAATCGAATTAATATTCGGCTGCCATGATTTTCTTCAGTGATCATTCCTTTACGAATTAAGTGATTGTGACACGGACAATCACTGTTAACGCATATCGATAACGCATATTAACTATCGCTTTGAGTGATATCGATGTAGAAAGCAATGTAAGGATCAGCGTTAAATAGATGTAGTCAGCGTGAACTAGGTGAGTCGGCTTGAGAATCTACATTATCAAGACTCCCTATGAATCAGTTTATTATTGTTTATAAATTCTTCTCAAAAAATCGAATCGTCATTTTCTGTTAATGGGGTCTACGCGTATAGGCCTTAATACAGAAGCAGTCTATTATCAGATGTCATTGAGCAATACCTAAGAAGAGAGTGTAAAACGAAGATGATTCACAAATTTATACACTTGATTTGAATGTATCTTTAACATGACAAGATTGGAAATTGGCTAGAAAGTGCAAATTCAAGTTTCAAAAGGCAAATCTTGGATTTAACGCATTTGAGATAACTAGAGAAAGAAATTAAAAGAAAATACAGATTCAAGTTTTAACTGCATCATTGGATTCCTATGAAGGTTTTCTGCAATCCACTTAGTTTATTTTGACTATTTCTCCCTCTATCTCTACAATTCTCAAAGCTCTAGATTAGACTTAAAGACGAAGATGATTACCGAATCTGTATGAAACTGAACACACCAGCTTTATTTCACAACATCACAACTATTTTTGCGAATATTACTTAATCCATATCAGATACAGATCGGTGATCACGTGGTGGCACTCCTAAGCTACAAGCTAACCAGCTTTATTTCACAAAATCGAGTAATTCTTGAAAAAATCTCTGCGTATCCATGCGTATATTTTCGGACTTTTTAATTCTTAGAAAGAATTTTCATAGCGTGGCTGTGAAATTCATGTAAAAAATAATAACCACGTTGTCTTATGTCTGATGTTTTTAGGAGATCACTCTGGAGTAAAGCTTCTATTTCGATACCCTCCCTAGCTATTTTATATAAAACTAACTTTATTGTTTCTATTAGGGGATCTTAGATAAGTAAGCTGGCCAAAATTTATATATATTTTTTTAATTGAAAACAATGGCATCAGCAATCGGGGTAGTATTTTTTAGATAAAATAATTGTAGCTCTCTCTATATCATTGAGAGTATGTTAACTTCGACATCCTGAAGTAAACTTTTCGCTTGCGGTTTTTCTTTCTTGCCGGCAAGAAAAGGTTAAGCCGGGCCCCAGGTGCCAATTGAATTGCCACTGATGCTGTTGCTCCGGCTGCTGACGCTTCGCTATTACCAGTGACGTCTCTGCTGCCGCCTCTGGTTCCACATTGAAAGATAAACACTTGTAATGCGAAAGTGTTTTCAAAGTTAAAAATTGTAATGTACATCTTACACAACGCTACAATGGAAATGGAAAAACAAAAACAAAAAACCAACAAACCCAACAAAATATAATAAACGACAAGCACACACACGAGTTATTAAGTGTTGCAAGTTGTTGGGGAGGGAAAGGTAAAGGGAATTGCATTGCCAAGGAAAGTTGGCATATTGCATTGACCAACTACTTGAACTATTAACTGGGTGCTTATGGCATAACTCAAAATGTCTTTCAAGTATCGAGGCTTAAATCAAAATGCATAATTAAGTTTGTAAAAATTGTTGTTTTTTTTAAAGCCAATCTATAGTAAAATAAAAAATATAGCTATATAAACTAATAAAGACAATACCATAAATCTAAACTTGATAAAAATTAAAATATGAACAAATTATCGCTCAAAGTTTTGCATTTATTTGATATATGGGTAAGTCTTTTGGAAAACGAACGGACAAAAAAAAATTGAAATTTTTAATTTAAAAACTTGTTTGGTTTCATTCTGGGAAATAGGTTTCAACGTTCTTTTGGAATTTTGAATCAAACAATATTTTCTGAGAGTGGCTTTAAGCTGAAGTTTTCGAAAAATGAAAAAAAGCTCATGTACTTTGAATACAATAAGGGGTGTGATAGAAATCTCTAGACGGTTTTGCCTTAAGCGGTTATATACAAAGTTGGGGCTCGAAAAATCTAAAATTTTTTTTTGCATATTCCTAAAGTACATACTTTTGAAAATATCTGCGTCAAATTTCATCCAGATCGGATCACTGGTTTTCAAATTATAGGCGTTTGCAGCGCGCTGGTCCTATCCATAGGCATAGTGAATACAAAACTTTAAACGCTATTATCTCGGAATGCGTTTTTTTCAAAAGTACTCTTGCGGTGAACGTGATATCTGAAAAACTTTTCAACCGATTTTCAAAATTTTATTTAAAAATACAAATTCGTATTTTCGATCTCATGTACTTAACGATTCACATTTCATCCGAAAATTTTTTGAGTTTTTTTGAGAAACCGAATCGTTCAACCAGATTACATTTTTCTTAAATAATTTTTTTACTTTTTTGATTTCAGTTGAGCGATTCGCCTTGGAGAACGTTCACCGCAAGCCTCTGCAAAAAAAAAGAGCTGCGGGGCAAGGGCCATAACTCCGACCATTTTCAAAATTTTTTCGAAATTCAAAATGTTTTTATTTCTTTGATAGTACTACTAGAACATTGTGTTTTGCTTTTTCCAATAAATTTAGCATAAAGCCCCAACTTTGTATATAACCCCTTAACTTGTATAGTATTTATTATCTGGTGAGAATTCGCTTAAAGTTTCAAATATAAATGTTTAATTCTCCTAAGATATTTTGGGTAAAATGAGCTTAACTAAATCATTTTGGTTTTACTTTACTTTATTTAAAAGCATTTGTCAATTTTCACTGCAAAGAAATTAATACTTTAATTATAAAAAAGTTTTCTTTGACACTTCAAGTAATAAATAACAAAGAGCATTAAAAAATGTGTACACACTGGCAGATTGGCGCTTTTAGTAACACTTTTTTGGGCATAAAGTGGTCTAACTTTTGTAGTCAAGGCTACGGTCAGGCAGAAATGCAGAAATGCTAAGTTATTTAAAAAAGGTGACTAACTAAAGCAAAAAATGAGGCTCATGTGCTTTTAAATTTAAAATTTTTTTTTTTAATTACAAACACAATTCCTAAGCCTCAATTTCTGTTCGAAAAGAACCACCCATACGTATTTTGGCTGCAGTGTTAATCAGCTGCCGGCACACTGTTCGTCCATTTCTCTGTCTGTCTACATTGGACCAACAAAAAACATGAGAGACAAAATGCCGGCAAATTACAACTGCAATGCCGAAAACCGGCTTTTAACAGTTTAGTTCGCAGATACAAAAACACACATACACAGGTACAGACAGACACAGATACACGCACACACGTGCTCTCCCACAGATCGACAATGGAGCGATTTAATATGCAGGCGCCTACGTCGCATAAATGAATGAAAAGTTGCATACGGCAAACATACTGAAAAAATGACAGGAATGCGAATATCCAAACAAAAATAAAACCAGAAAATAGAGCTTATGTTGAAGTACCAAAGTTTTAATACGCTTCAGATCATGTTTATGTGCTTGAACAAATTTACAATAGTTTATCGAAAGTTATCTAAAATATCAAAGATTTTCCTACATTGCAATATTATTATTGATTGATCGTTTCCCATAAAATTTGTTATAATTCACACAAATGTTTTGTATTTGCTAATGCTTGTAATTCACAAGCAGTTTGTGCATTCAAAAATTAAATAAAATCTATATGCCCGCGATTTTTATTTTAATCGATAAACAGAAACCTAAATTTAGAACAGTCCTTCCCAAACTATGTTACAAATCAAGTTGAAAAATGGTACGAATTATGGAAACTAGGGAGGGAAGTAGTATTGTCCTGACTATAGCCTCCCACTTTTTTTTATGCATATGGAAAGACTCTTTTTTTGATGCTGTATGAGAAAATATCGATTCCGTATGTTGAATTTATATTGATTGTTGTATAATATTGATACGCCGATTGCAATTAAAAAAATCAAATTACAATTCACAAACAACTTAATATTTTCACCTCTTCTACCAAAGCACGACCATCTCTATGCACGATATTTTATAACCCTTAAAATACTTGTCAATTTTCACAACGCAAACTTAATGGCCAAATCCATAAAATCCTGGCAAGAGTAAACCCAAACCAAAGTAAGCCGCAGTAAAGTGAAGGCGTATTATATGAGCGCAATGCAACAGATGTTGCCAGAGATCAGCGCAATCAGCGATCACTGATCTGCGGACCAAATTGATTGACGAAAGTCAATGAGCGCACGCTCACAATCAATTAACTTGGCTGGTGCAAAGCGATGGCGTTGGCGGCTAGATAAGATCATTATGGAGTGACTCTGGCAGCTGATCGTTGAGCGATCATTGACTGTTTTCTTTCCCGGTGTGTGTGTGTGTCCTCGACTAACTTTAACAAATTTGCATAAGCGGCAGTCATCATGATGATGATGAGGATCTAGACAATTGGGAGAGGAAAAACAAAAACAAAAACCCAGACAGTTAGATAGACCCAAGCAGACATTGTATAAGTTTATGGTCATGTCGATCGTCAGCTTGATACGCGCACACAACGTGTTGTACACGATTATCACAGGTTTTATTTTTATTTGTCGAGTTTTATTTTTTTAGTTTTTGCGCCAAGTTTGATTATAGTAACAAGATCATGATGCATTTCTATGCACATTTTTGAAAGCCTAAATTGTAAAACTTTTTCGCCGAGTCCTTACACAGTCCGCTGCTGAAAGTGAAAGTACCAAGAGAGTACCATCAGGTAAGAGACAGCCACAGACGCAATCACCTGCCACAATTCACACACAATCTCAGACATTCGCCTCTAAGTGTAAAATAATGACTAAACTGGCCCAAGTCAAGTTGATGCGTTATTCTCTGGAGGTGCTATTTGAATGTAATTTGTACTAAAAGTATAAAAAATATATATATACATATATAAATAAAATTCATTCGTGCCAGTCTTAACTTTATAGCTGACATATAAAAATTAAAAAAAATTCGAAAGTGTGTGTTTGGTGTACTGCTGCTCCTTGTCACTTGGGGCTGGCTTTTGGCTTGACTGATAAAGCCATTAGTACCGGACCAGGCAAACATGACATCGAATCAAATCTAATGCGCCCCACCAACAGTTAAAACTCACATATAACAACAAGATATCCCACTTTAATTTGTTCCCATTTTACACTTTTACCCAGATCAGTGACGTGGGCACTTTTTTTTTTGCAAGGGGCCATCATTATGATATGCTAAACTTTTTTTCAATTAATTAATTGAAAAGCGGACCAAATGATGGCCTCCTGATTGACAGGACTCCTTAACACTCCTAAGACATCTCTAACTAAACAAGCTGGATTGGCGATCATAAAATAAGAAACCTGCAATTCATAAAAATATATGTATTTTTGATAATTTTGCAAAATAAATACAAAAAAAAAAAAAAAAAAAAAAAAAAAATAAATAAATATATATGTTACGCTGATCGATATCACAATATTACCTATCGTATTGAGTGTTATCGATGTAGAAAAGATTACAAGGATCGCCGATATTAAAGAGTTGCTTTGGGAACTTGGAGCATAATGCACACATTTTTGCAATATTTTTATTGTCTTAAACTAGTTATTTAAAATGTATATAGGGTGGGCCATCTGTTGGTTTGGTTGTTAAACACTCATAACTCGAAACATACCCGTCCAAAGTGGATGTTCTTCGACATATGTCAACTTCAAACTCAACTTTTGTCATGGATCGTGTAACAACCGAACAAGGCGTAAAAGTGGTTCAGGCATACTATGAAAATGGTCGTTCTGTGAAAAAAAACCTAGTTGAGGCAAGTGTAGACGAGACGCCGGGAACATCGCCGCGTCATTGTTCGCAAGAATTACACCTTGCTTTGAGTCGAATTTTGCATGCGGATCTGCATTTTCACGCTTACAAGATTCTAATGACGCAACAATTGAAGTCCACGGATCATTATCAGCGCCGCTTATTCGTTCAATAGATGGGAGAACAGCCAGATGAGTTTTCGTCAAAAAAAAAAATAATCGAAAATTACGATATTTTTGAAAAATATACGAATAAAATGCAATTAACAAACCCACCCTATACTAATGTAGAAAATCACAAGAATATGAATACCAAAAAGAACGATAGAAATATAAATAATTTCAAACTTATCGGAGTCTCTATTAAAGCAAAAATCTTGATAAATATCAAATTGGTAAGATGCTCTGCTGGACTGATATCAACCAATTTTTAGTTAGAGCTCCTAGATATTTCCTTAACTAAGATCTGGCTGATCATTCTTTTACAAAGCACACTCTTATACCGGGATTAAACATTTTTTTTCAAATTTTTAATTTTAAAGATTTTACATATAATGCTAATTAAATGTGAATAGATGCACAGAATTTATTTTAAATATGCGTGGTCAGTCAGCGAATTCTTGAACTTTCCGCTTTGTAGTTAATATGGTAAAATTACATATATTGGTCTACGAATTGTGATGCCATCTACCATACTCTTCAGGTCTGGTCCCACCGACTACTTTCTGTTTTTAAAAACTCATACAAACAAACATTTCTTTGTGTGAGTAAGCAGCGCAGCAAGCAAAAGCGCACGAGAGAGCAAGAACCGCAATCAAGCAAGAATGAGAGAGAGATTTCACACACTTGGACCGTGCATGAGCCGACTGCGCTGCGGCTGATTATGGTGCCCTATCCTCGCGAGTTATGTAAATGGAGAGACTGCCACTGGCCTTAACCAATGACGGTGGTAAGACTAAACGCTTTTTTTTAAGGGCCTTGAGAAAACCTAATTATTGAATGGAATATAAAAATTTAAACCCATTGGACTTAATGAATCGATGTAAAATGGCACTCGTAAGTAACGCAGCTATCTCTTGCCAGCAAATTCCAATTTTCGGGCCACAAATACTCCCCTTTTGGTTGGATTTCAAATTCCACAGATTTGTTTGTATTCATGTTGTTTTTCATGGATTTAATCTTTAAATTTTACTAGTGAAATCCCCAACAATGCCCCATTCTCTAATTAAGTGCCAAATTAAATGATGCTCAATTTTTTCACATAAGGCGAAAATTGGAATTTTTATTTAATATATATTTTTATTTAAAGGCCTCAATGGCTAGTAAGCCGGTAATAGACATTTTAAGAACTATTTACAACTCGATCAATTACAAAACTGCAAAAAAAATTCGAATTTATTTTGTGGAAATTTTTTAACCGGTTTGTAAACAAAAAAAATTCGTCAATTTTTTTTGTTTGTTTGCCGAAAAATAGTCAATGACTTATCAAACTGCCCTCGTAGCTTAACTTTTTAAGACTCTCTTGTTAAGCATGATAGCCTTTAAATATCCCTATCTACGCCGCTGACCCACTCAGACAACATAGCAATAAAAAAAATAAACACACTTATACATAGTACGTACCGTCCATAAAAAATTGTTAAGAAAAAAAAGCGTTAAAACTTTTTGGCGATATTGAAAAATGTTGCGCACACAGCCTTTAAAAGGATCAAATGCGGCACAAGGTAATTCGAAGCGTTGGCGTTAGCTCCCCACAGCGGTAAATCGTAAATAACAAAAATATCACTAGACTCAGTATCGTTTTTTGAATGAATGAATGAAATGACCGGCCACCAATAGATAGCCTCAGCTCAACGCTCAACTAAAACTCCAACTCCAACTCCAAACTATGCTCAGTGTGGAGCTCCCTCGCAGACAGTCTGGCAGTCAGTTGAGACATGCATTTAGAAAGTACGCTCACACGCCGCCGTTTAAATGTTTTAAAAAAAAAATAAATAAAAATGAATAAAAAAAATCACAAAAAACTATAGTATATGTAGTTGAAAATAAATTGAAAAACTGTAAAGCAAATTACTGGAAAAAGGCATTGTGACAAGACATGGCGTGGGTGTTTGCCCGTAGATCCAAACAATATTGTTTTGGGTTTGGTAATAAATTTTTATTTAAATAGTTTTCCATATGTCAATAAAACATATTATACATAATTAGCCTTCGTTTAACTAACACACACACAGGTTTAAAAACAACTTAGAAAGTGTTTAATTTTGGTATATAAAAAAAAGTAGGAAAATGTCTAAACCTAAAAGTGAAGTTTTTATATTTGTTTTTAGAGTTTCAATTTTCTTTTGAGTACTACTTAAAATAGTACCTACTAAAAAGAATATTCGTTAATCACCTGAGACGGTGTGGTTCAAAGTGATGCCTAATGAAAGAGAAAAGAAAATAAAAATAATAATCGCGTGGGGAGCGGAAGGTGATGTCGTTGGATGGGATAGCTAATGGGACGACTTTATTGATTTATTTATTTTCGGAAATTGGATACAAGAAGTCCGGTTCGCTTGGGAGAGAATTGGCAGACAGCATAAACCTTCGAAGAAACCCTTTACGAGATATTGGTTTCGTTTTTTAATAGACGCTTTCTATCCCCTCCTTATCTTCGCAGCTAATATAGCAGTCGTAATGGGGAACGTTCATCATCTCGGCTATTAAGACTATGCTCGGGCGATGTGTCCCATTACACTAGTTTACAAATTTTAAAAAATTTTGGTATCCTTAACATGTTTCAGTCATTTCCGTAGTAAAATGGTACGCTAAATCCGAAAATGATGTCCACAATTTTTTTTTATGGAACGGATTTCGAGATATATTGAAAAAAAAACCCTTTTCGAAATTAAAAAGATGGCGTACGTTAAAGTCGGGCGCGGACGACTTTGGGATACCCTGTACCACTAATTGCAATTAAGTCCGATATATTGCTTAAGCACTCTTAAAGACAATTGATTGCAAAATTTGGGTACGATATCTTCACAAACAAACGAAACACATAGAATTTTTTGAAAAAACGTTTTTTGACCGTTCGGTCCTATGGGAGCTTTATGATATAGTCAACCGATTTTTATAAAAATTTTAACAGTGTTTGGGAACTATAAAAAACTTTGGAACACCAAATTTGGTCACGGTATCTTCAAAAACACACGAAACACAACGAATTTTGTTCAAAAAAAACATTTTTTTGACTGATTTTAATCAAATTTGGTACAGTGCTGGGTAACTACATTGGATCGATCGTTTAATAAAACGTGTTTCTTACTACCAGAGATATTTCCTTTTAAGTAGACACACTTTTTGTTAATTTCGAAAATTGGTTTATTCGAAATATCTCTAAATCCGTTCCATGAAAATATTTTTTGACTTCATTTTCGGATTTAGCGTGCCATTTTATCACGGAAACGAGTTAAGCATGTTGAGGATACATTTTGCTGTAAACTAGTGGGTTACTCGTCCGCTTCCTTCTTATAGGCCAGTGTACCCAGGCACTACCATGTTCCGTATAAGCTTAGTTTGTATGGTTTTTATTAAAATCGGTTGAGAACTTTGATGATGACCTTTCTCAATTCCGCAAAAAAGTGTTGCACTTAACTCTGCGCAGAAAACTGAAACTACACGCGAACAATAAAGTAAGAGTTTACAAAGTAACCTAAAAGCTCGATTAAATCGAAAAAAAGTGGGGATGTCCCCTTGTTTTTGAGTTGTTTTTGCTGATTGCTGTCAAAGTTTCAGCCAACTGTTTTACCCCCCTGTTCAGTATAGTTCGTAACGAATAATAAAATAAAAAAAAAATAAAAATTCGCAAGAAAGTATCTCTACTTAGGAGCACACTTTTTAATGAATTGACCTACTTTAATCAATTATGTCCGACTGCATTTGTTTAATTACAAGATAAGATAATAGTTTACCATAATAGAACTCTATTCTATGAAAACTCATACGAACCACTATCATGGTGACAAAAAAAGTTATAAATAGTAACACATACATACATATGTATCAATTGCTTGCAATTGATCAATATTTATTTGCAATCAAGTGGTACACTAAGTAAATAAATAAATATTATTGTCAGGCAATATATTAGATTATCAATGAATTCTATTTGATTGTTATTTTAAGGAATGTGGGAAAAAGTATGGAATTCGAGTACTTGTGTTTATTGTATATTGTGTACGTAACTGATTTTCATATGGCTACCTTATCTGGGAAAGTTATTGGCCTGTGGCTTAGTGTCATATAAGTAAGTGTGTTAGACCAAGAAGGCACGAGTAAGACGCCACAAAGTTTTTATTTATACAATTAGCACGAAGAAGATAAAGGGTACCTTTTAAAGAGCGGCCGAACTTTAAATTGAAACTTATAACACTAAGTTATGTTTAGTGTGTAGCGATTTCCTTCTTCTGTCAATATGGGATTATAACCTTATGTACTTATCGGTTGATTGCCAATAAATAAATACATACAATAAACAAAAAAAAGATACATTGTTTTTTGAGGGAAATTCCATAACATTTATGGGAAAAATTATATATGATAAATGACCACTACGCCTAGCTGTTACGTAGAGTATCCTGTCCAGTAACGGATCCCCAGGGGCTTTTCGGGTCTGGAACCTCCAAGTTCCATAGCTTTTAAGAGCGACCGAGCTTTAAATTGAAAATTGTATTCTTTTTGGGAGGGAAATTCCATAACATTAATTTTTAAATGACCAAGAGGAATAGCTGTCCACAAGAGGTTTTGGGGTCCCCCCACTTAAATGGAAAAAATACCGACCCTATGACCAAATCCAGGATCCGCACCAGACTCTGGTGTTTTTGGTTTATCAGCATAACTACTACTATGTATTCTTCACTCCTAAGTGGAGCATAGAGCCTCATCAGCATAACACATGGACCTAACGTAACTACGTAACAAATAGTCAAGGGGCTTCAAATCGTAAGACCATGGACAGACGGACAGAGAGACAGACTGACATAGCTAAATCGATACCTTTTATAGTCCGGATAATTTTGAAATAAAAACTAAAGTCCACTTTTAAAAGTTATACAAGCTGTGACGTCATTGGTCTCCGGGGTTTTTCGTTAATCAGTACAAAACCATGTTCTAGTTTCTATAATGATCCCTGAAAATTCCCACAACTAAAATAACACATAATACACTTCTTATCAACAAGGTTAAAAGGTTGCGTAAATATTAAAAAGTACTAAGTGAAAATATTTTCATCTTAAAGTTTCCGAGTCTCATAGCTTTTGAGCAATATGACACCCTCTGAACAACAAAAACCAAAGGCACTTAATTGGCACTTGCAAGAAATATTGAAAAATACTAAAGCGAATAAATATAAACTACTAGAGAAACAAAAACAAAATATATCGATCTAATTTTGGCAGCGGTTCAACAACAATCACTTTTGACCTTGGCGCAAGTGTTAAGGGAACTTTGATGTTGATGGGCGTACACATGTACATATGTCTATGTAGTATATAAAACCAAAGCGAGTTGAATGAATTGCAGTCAAACCATTCGAGTACAACAATGACATCAAAGCAAAAAAAAAAAAATGAGCTGATAAACAATGTCCACTAGAAATGTAGCTCAAAGTTGTATATAGTTTTACTATGAGCTGATAAGAGTAACATAAGTACACAGTGAAGGCCGTACATAGGAAGTAGCTCCTATACCAGCACATTTTATGCGATACACGTAGAGTCTATGTCGTAGATGATTAAAACTTCATTATAAGTGGGATTAAGTGTAACCAATCGACCAAGGAAGGCGCGGTTGAGATAGCTGAGGTTATACCGAAATTTCAGATGTTTCAGCTCCGTGAATTTTAGTGCTGTAATTTTCTCGAATGTCTTCGTTAATTTTATACAGTTACTAGGGGGCTCGACCGCTTGGCTCACTACGTAATGTGGGGCTCAAAATATCATTCAAAGTGTGCTACGAGGATCACTACTTATATTTTGCACCAAACAATGAAAACACATTTAAGATGAGAAAAAATAAATAAAAATATTTCTCATTAAGATCAACGCACTTATTTTTGATCCTAAAAAAATTTTCGAATATTCTTTTTTTTTTTTTTTGATTGAAAATGCGAACATGTCTTCTTGGCGTCCAAATGTTCATGCTATAGGAATTAGGAATGCCTCCAGTGGCAGGTAATCGAAGAGTTTCGGGTCCAGACCCCCAAAAGTTGGAAAAATGAACCAAACCCTGAATCTGCACCTGGATCTCGTTGTATGTCACGAACTATCTATCGTTATCAGTTCATGCACTTCATCGATGTTTTGTGCGATGACGGTCGATTTTGAAAAAGCTGAAAGAAATTCGTCAATAAGTGATAGGCGGCTGCCACTGAGTTCTGGACTCCAGCGTGCTACAGTGACGTATTGTGGGGCTCGATCAAACAAAAATCGAATAAAGTTGATCGTTGAACTCTTATCCAGACAGCCCACATCCAAAGTCGACACAGGTCATTGCACCAAAATGTTCAATGTTCAATATCATTTTTTAGGCCCATACGCAGCACGCAAAAATTTCGCACGAAATGTCAAAACTTCATATATAAAAAAAAAAATCCCAAGATAGGGAATTTTTTTTGGCTGGAACTAAATTTTTAAGTCAAAAATTTTCCTGGGAAAGGCCCATACGCAGCATACAAAAACTCCGCACGAAATGTCAAAACCTCGTATAAAAAAAATCCCAAAAAAAGGAATTGTTTTTTTTGTATGAAGTTTTGAAATTTTGTGCGAAATTTTTGCATGCTGCGTATGGGACTGAAGTGTCAAATTGCATCTGGTACCATTTCTATTGCCATATAGAAAATATGAATTTATACGATGCAGATATGATTTTGAAACATAACGATTGATTTCTTCCGAAGTTTTAAACAGCAAATGCTCGTAGTTTCACAATTATTAGGTATTGCAGTGGGTCGTTAGGCCTCTGTTTGATCTAGGCCTTCGCTGCTACAACCTATCTAAACTAACCTTACCTTAACTATTCTCTTAATTCGTAATGTACCATAGTCATGCATGATCACAATTTGTTGGAATTTCTTAGGGTAGGCATGACATGGCATCTTGTAGTTGAAACTATATATAGACTTTTCGTTGTAAGATACACAGATCTGTGACTGCGTCTGATTCTTACAAAGGAAATGCAATTACATACAAAGCAATCGCAGACACACGCACATAGTGCGTTATTTTACACACTCATTCTGACAAACTGAGGAATGTAAGTCCCACGTTCAAGTTCAAGTAAACAGCGACAATTCGATTGTAAATATATATGTACTATTTTTTATAAGGTTTTTGTTTTTGTGGGCCTAACGAAATGTTCTAATTGCTAAATATAATTACGTTCATAATTTTTTATACGTCAGCGCAACGTACTTTGCTTATCAGACGACGCTGACACAGTGGCGTATCCAAAGGCCATATTTATGGGTTTCGAAACGAGCTCGCATTGTAGCGCTTTGGACACCCCTCAAACATTTGCTTTAATACGTCCTTGGTCGGTTAGCAACACAAAGGCCACTCAATGTTCAATTGCAGCAAATGGAAGCTTAATTTATGCAAATTTATGAAATTGCCCACAACAGTTTTTTTTTCTAATAAATCTATAATCTATAATGGGAAATGCCAGAAAACTTACCTTTCCACTGCTGGTTGTTGCTGCTGCTGCGGCTCTGTTGGCGTTGGCGTCGCTGTTTGAACGCCAACAAACTTTGGTTGCTCTAACTGTTGCTGTTGTTGTTGTGGTTTTGAATTAACGTCTAAATTATTAACATTATTACTAAGCACGTTAAGATTATAATTTAATTGATTTTTTGGCACTTTGTGTTTTGCTGTTGTTGTGGTAGCTTGCGCATTTTTCACTATAGCCTGATTTTCATTAGCAGCTACGCTATAATTTTCACTACTAGATACTAGACTAATATATTCATTGCTATTTACATTATGCGCCTCCAAAGACGGCGACGACGACGACGACGAAAACGCATTTAATTTTTCGCGCAACACTGACGTGTCTTTTGCCGCATTTGGATTTATATCATTTTTTGCACTAGTTCTGTGCAGAGACGTTGCTGCTGGCGTTGGCACTGCGCCAGGCTCCAATGCAACGCTATCTAGTGGCACTTGCTGTTGCTCTGTGGCAGCAACTTTTTTTAACTTTTTGTAATTTGGCAAAATTTCTAGTTGCACATCGACTGCCTCATTGCTAATAGGCGCCTTATTGTCTGGATTTGTTGACGAGGGCGCCTCTGTATGCTCCGATGTTGTTGTTGTTGCACTATTGACTTTTGTTGCAAGCGCATCTGCCACAGCAACGTTGTCGTACAGCCAGAAGCAGCAGCTGCAAGCAAAAAATGGCGAGAAAGTTGCGGAAGAAAATGCATTAGTTACATGCTAAAACATTTCACAAGTTAAGACATCAATTACCTGAGCACTAAATTTATATACATAAAACGCACTAAATGCAGTCTAATGTGCATTATTTATATTTTTAAGGCGTTTATTTAAATAAAAAAATGTAATAACAAAAGGCTAAACGCGATGTTGCAAATTTACGCGGCGCAGTATTTAACTTTATGTTTCGCACGTTTAATGCGTTTTAAAGTGCGTTTTATGCTTAAAACTTAGCTAAACACAAAAACGCATAAGTGCACTTTTTTTTAGACTTAAGCACATGCATAATTTATTTATGTTTCAACCAAACGAAATTAAATTAAATAGCGCGTTGCAATTGCAAGTGTAATATTATACGACTGTATTGTTGTACTAGCTAATGTTATCGATATACACAGCAGCTGTTGGTTTTTTTTAGTTAGTTGGCAACGCGTTGTCTGCGTTATCGTTTGGCTTAGCATCGATACACACGCAATTTATACTTGTTTTTAGCAGCTGCTGCATTTTTTTGTTTTAATGAAAGTTGTTATTAGTTGCACTTTTTACTAAAAACATAACAAAAAGCTTATTTTAACATGTCATTTTTACGTGGTTCGCCCAACTATGTATGGTGCACCACCAGTGTGCTGGGCAAAGGTGCCACCGGTTCGGTTTTTCAGGTAAGTGTCAAAATGCGTAATTTTCTCTTTTGTTCACTGCTCTTAAGGTTTTTCCCCGTGTTGCAGGGCGTCAACAAGACCACGGGCGAATCGGTAGCCGTAAAAACCTTTAATCCTTACAGTCACATGCGTCCTGCAGATGTGCAAATGCGCGAATTCGAGGCGCTCAAGAAGGTCAATCATGAGAATATTGTTAAACTGCTGGCCATTGAGGAAGATCAAGAAGGACGCGGCAAAGTAATTGTTATGGAACTTTGCACAGGCGGCAGTCTTTTTAACATACTCGATGATCCAGAAAACTCTTATGGATTGCCTGAACATGAATTTCTACTTGTGCTGGAGCATTTATGCGCTGGCATGAAACATTTACGTGATAACAAGCTGGTACATCGCGATCTCAAGCCTGGCAATATCATGAAATTTATTTCTGAGGATGGTCAGACCATATACAAACTTACCGATTTTGGTGCTGCACGTGAATTGGAGGATAATCAACCATTTGCGTCGCTCTATGGCACCGAAGAATATTTACATCCTGATCTCTATGAACGCGCCGTATTGCGTAAATCCATACAGCGTTCCTTTACGGCCAATGTGGATCTGTGGTCCATAGGCGTCACTCTATATCATGTAGCCACTGGTAATTTACCTTTCAGACCCTTTGGTGGTCGCAAAAACCGGGAGACTATGCATCAAATTACTACACAGAAGGCCTCGGGTGTCATTTCTGGCACTCAGCTTGCCCAAAATGGTCCTATAGAATGGTCCCAAACCTTGCCGCCACATGCTCACTTATCACAGGGGCTTAAGACTTTGGTCACACCTTTGCTGGCCGGCTTACTGGAAGAGAATCGCGAAAAGACTTGGTCATTTGATCGTTTCTTTCAGGAGGTCACGGTTATACTGCGCAAACGTGTTATACATGTATTCTACACCAATCGCACTAGCTCTGTGGAAGTGTTTCTAGAGCCTGATGAGCAAATTGACAACTTTAGGGAACGCATATTTCTACAAACCGAAGTGCCACTGGAAAAGCAAATATTGCTTTTCAATAATGAACATTTGGAGAAGAAAGTTACACCAAGAACTATTGGTAAGTTATTGTCTTATAATTGCTCGATTTTAAGTCATTTATATTTGCTTATATTGCAGCAAAAGCTTTTCCTCTGACCACCACGGAGCAACCCATATTTTTATACAGCAATGATGATAATAATGTGCAACTACCACAACAATTAGATTTGCCCAAGTTTCCTGTGTTTTCCGCAAATGTTTCGGTAGAAAATGATGCCGCCTTGGCGAAGGTAACTTTTGTTCTTGACGCCAGATTATCTTAATCGCATTTAAGCTACTACTTAAGATCTTATAACTTTGTCATCAATCTAAAATTGTTACCTTACTGTTTTACAGACCTCCTGCAGCGTTGGACATGAGTGTAAGCGACGCGTGGACATATTTACCACAATGGACATACTTATTAAAAAAGGCGTTGAACATTTTATTGAAACATTGATAACAACTATATCTTTACTTTTAAAGTAAGTGCATATTCATTTTATTTTAGCAAAACTGTTGACACATCTGATTATGAAAATTTTCGAGTTGCTGACTAATAGTCTCATATCTATTTAGAAGGTGTTAAATGATAAAAGCATTGCTGGACATACATTTAATGTTAAACTTTAAGATATTCTAAAGGACGAACATACAGAACTTAGAGAGCAATTTCAAAAATACTGATGAGTCCAACCAGGTTTAGGCTTGTCAAAATTCATAGTGAGATTCATAAATGTTGACTCAACAAATGGCGACATATATAAAAATTCGGACATACTATTTATTTCGGGTTCGCTGAGCCCAATGTATCCATCGGAACATTATTACTCTTTATACTCACAAAATAAAATTATAGTAAAATGCTTTTCAATATATGACACCGACATGAATGCGTCATTCCAAAATGCTAGCTAACAGTTTCTTCTCATTTTTAGAAAAACCAAGAGCTTCGATCATTTGCTGACCACTGTTATTGAATACGCTGACATAGTGCAAAGCATGGCCAAAGTGGTACGTACCTAAAGCCAAATCTGCCACAAAACCTATTATTAAAGAAACTTTCCAATTTCAGACCAAAGGCGATCATGAGTTGAAATCATTGCTCTCAAACTTAGACGATGTGAAAAACGATTTTGATGGTGCTGCTGATGTTATAAGCCAAATGCACAAGCATTTTGTCATAGAGGATACGCTAAAGTAAGCCTAACCGAATACTTAATAAAAAACTTGGCTAAATTTTATATTTCTAATAGTGAACAATGGAACTCTTCGATGAATGGCAAGAAATGTCCCTGTCGCACCAGAGCAAGCGCTCAGGCCAAGTATTTGGTAGAACGTTTGCGTGACTCCTGGCAACATTTGCTAAGGGATCGTGCCACACGCACTTTAACCTACAATGATGAGCAATTCCATGCGCTGGAGAAAATTAAAGTGGATCATAATGGCAAGCGCATTAAAGCCTTGCTGTTGGAAAATGTTAATCCCGCTGTGGCACAAATGGCCGAGTGCTTGGCCGATTGGTATAAGCTGGCGCAGACAGTGTACTTAAAAACGCAAATATTGGAAAAGGATGTAAGAGATTGTGAGCGCAAACTGCATAGCATACGCGATGAGCTATATCATATCAAGTCGGAGCTGAAGCTGGATATAGATACCAAGACAATAAATAATAATAATCAATTGGCCAAAATAGAGGAGCGTAATAGATTGCGCGTGATGCAACAACAACAGCAGGAAGTAATGACTGTAATGCGCAAAAATGGTGAACTGATAACGCTGCTCAGCAAGTTGGGTTTGGGCACTGTTAATGGTACAGAAAGCGGCTAAAATCAAAGTAATTTAAGATATTTTGCATTTTTTATATATGTCTAGTATTATGTATTCTTTTTAATGTACTTTGTATATAAACTTAACGTTTTAAATATTATTTACAAACTACGAACTTTTGATCTTATGCTATAGTTAGACACTAATGTTGATGTCCAAAGGTTATAACTAATGGCAGTAAAGCGCCACATATCATAGTAACTAGTTCGCTCCAACGCAAGCCTTGTTTATTATTACTAACTATGTCAGTGCCAGCCTCATCACGAGATTCCTCTAACAAACGATAGTCACTAGCGGATTTGTTTTTATGTGTGTGCGCGTTGTTTTGTGTAAGCTCGGGTAAAACGTGCACTGTTGCCACGTAGAGAAAAGTTCCACCGGAAAAGAGCATAGCAATGCCCGTAGCATTGACCGAACTTAATGTTTCCTTTTGCTCCTGACCAATGCCAAAGTAAGTGAGCAGCGTTAGTAGTGGCGCTGATATAGAGAATAATGCCAAGTGCTTGCGTATTTGTTGGCGTTCTAGCTTTTCGTGCAGCAAAAAACTAACCAGACCAAAAGCAGCTGGTGCTTTGTGCAACATTATGGCTAAGAACACAATTATTTCGACATCCTGATGACTTGTGGTTGCAGCAGCACCTAAGGCTACGCCATCGGCTGCCGCATGCACCACCAAACCGAGCGTGGCGGTTATATTCTTGTCATCACCATTACCGCTCTTACTTTGGGATACCTGATCCACAAGCATCATAAAAACAAAACCTAATACAAGAGATAAGCCAATGGTACGCGAATAATCTGGTTGTGTATGCGTATGAAGCGCTGTAGAAACTGCCTCTGCGGCAATCTTAACATCTGTGGCTGCTGCGGGCAGCTCTACTTCCATATATAAAGAACGTATGCCCTCAGGTATGATGACGGCCAAGGCAGCACCTACCAGTAATCCAGCGCCGAGTATGGTCACAAATTTTAATTTTTCCTCACTCAGTTTCATGACTAATGGTATGCTGCCGGCCATATAGGAGCCGATAAGCATTAGGACAACCAACAAGATCAAAACTAAAGTCTCCGCCATGTTAGTTGCTGTTTAATAGTTTATGAAAAAAGTGCCAAACTTTATTTATTTTAGAAAGTATTTACATTTTTTTATGCCAGCGTAGCGTATGTATGTTTGAAAGTAAATATATACTCAGCACGATAGCGTGAGCGATTTTTTGAGCGATAACTCACGCGAATTTATCGATATACATTGCATGCTGCACTGTTGCCAAGCCTAAAAAAAGACAAGCCGCTGATTTTGTGTTTGTTTGTGTTTTGTAATTCAACAATGTTTTTAAAATGTTTATTTTAAGCGAATTTGGACGCTTTTGGGAGCTAATATTACTACAGCCAATTGCGGATGTTATTAAAACTATACAAGCTGCAGTATATTACTTTTTTTGGGCCAGTTACCTAATCGGCTTCTGTCTAGTGCAAAGCGGTGTTTACGTTTGGCGTTTCATTTGTGGATGCATTGCAACTATAGGCTTAATTAACCAACAGCTACTAAACTTCTACCAGGAGCTGTGCCAGTTTATACATGACATCAAGCATGCCGTAGAACAGGGCGCCGCTAATACTGTGGACTTGTTGAACCACATCTTGAACGTTGTAGCACAGCACTTCTATAGCTGCTTGTTTACAATACAACTATGGACCAACGCAGCGGGAGGGCAGCTCTACATTCTGGCTACAATTCCTTTGAAAATACTGATTGGACTGGGCAACTTTGCGCTCTGGTTATTACTGCTTCTACCCCGTGCCATTGTAGTTATTTTTGACCAACTCTTGCTGCAAATGAGCAGCCTAGTGAACTTTTTGGTTACACGTGGCACTGAAGCACTCAACAATCTCTTTTGTTTATCCATTGGCATTGCTTTAATACTGGTGCTCTACATGTTTCGCTTCTACTTTTACCTAATAGTTGTCTATGCTTTACGGCGACTGCAACGGAAGACAACCGCCCAGCTGCAGGCTATTTGTCAATGGTTTAAGCAAACATGCTCCAGACCTGCGCCTGTGGAATATGTTTCGGATGCAGCACTTGATCGACCTACCTGTGTAATATGCTGGGAGCGTAGTAAATGCATAGTTGTGCTGCCCTGCCGACATTTATGCCTGTGCAAGGAATGTGCACAGATGCTGCATGGCGTTTACGTTGATCGACGTTGTCCTATTTGCCGACATGACATTGAATCTATGTTGACGGTATATGTTTGACAATAATTCAAAGATTATGTTTAAGTTTATTTTTAACACATATGTGTATATAGATTGTACATACGTTAATTGCTGCCAAATATAGTTTATTAAGAATAATTAATATATTTTAGAGACTTAAAAACTAAGACAAATCAATACCAAGCTGTGAAGTAGACTAAGCTAAGCTTCAGGCTTAAAAACTTGTAAATTTTCTTGTATTAATTTCAAGATAAAATCAGTTTTGTAAACATTTTAGGAAACCTTCTTGACTTTCCTTGAGAACCCAACTAACGATAATGTAGTATCAAAGATTTATATTGTTTTTGGTAGTATGAATCTTTGGTTAATAAGGCAGTTGCCTGGCCCTAAACCGACTTGATCAATTCCGATCTGTGCCTTCGCGTATAGCTTTAGTCTTTTAGAGTCCAGACTTCTCTCGCCTACAAATCCGCAACTGAATTCACTGGCGCACAAAGCAACATGCCATTCAAAGAAAAGGTGGATATCTAAACCATATTTTATATTGTTCAAGGACCGGAATGTCCGGGTAGTTCAGCTGCATATCCTCGCATCATAATCTTTTAAACATTTCAACAATAAGGGTGTTCCTATCGAAGGCGTCTTTGTAGCAACTGGTAAGCCACAAAGTGTGGATCTGCTGCATCTGGACCATTCGCCGATTTATAAGGCATGCAGTGCAATAGACTTGTTTACCATATATTCAGATTGGTGTTATTGTTCGGGTGATTGCGGTCCCATTGTTTTGCAAGGAAAGCTTATTATGGCTGCAGAGGAGCCAGCGACACAGCCTGTCTTGACATACGGCCTATTTGGCTTGAATATGGGCCTTACGGGTGAGCCTCCTGTCTAAAATAAGGCGTGACTTTGCACCGTGGGAGGTTGCTGGCAACAGAGAGTGAAGCACATATTTCAGCTTTTCTTAACATCTGAAACTTTCGCCTGTTAGACCAGGCTGAAGGAGAACCAACATATGTTTGCTCAAGGTCGGTGGTCAGCCCTGGCTATTTTTCCCATCGTGCACAACTTATTCAACACGTCGGGGCGCTCTATATAAATGCAAGCTGTCGGATAATGCAAGAACAGCTTATCGGTGATAGAATCAAAGCATTAGCTGGCGTTCGACATGGCTGCAGAGTACCACGTTACCTGGGAGCGGCATTACCAGGGGTCTACAAGGCCGCCTGTCGGACCTCGATTACGCAGATGACATTTGCTTACTGTCCCATTCTTACGTTGACATGGAAACGAAAATTCAACCAATACAAAAGCCAGCAGCGAAACCCGGACTGGCGTTTAATATTCCGAAAACCAAAGCCATGCGTAGAAACACACAAAACACGCACAAATTTATTATTGGCGGTATCGAACTGGAGGAGGTACAATCCTTCTGTTACCTTGGCAGCGGTTCGAGCGAAGATATCAGAAGCCGAAAAAAAAATGCATCGGCAGCTTTCGCCTCGCTGCAAAAAATATGGAAATCATCACATAAATCACGGCGCACAAAATTGAAACTATTCAACTCAATTGTCAAGCCATCATTATTATATGGGTATGCCGTGGAATACGACGGCAAATGATATAAACACTATACAAGTTTTCGTAAACAGGTGTCTTCGAAGAATACTAAAAATATTCAAACATTATCTCAAATGCTGACTTATGGAACAGAACAAAACAAAAGAAAGTGCAGTTGGAGATACGAAGAAGGAAATGGAGCTAGATCGGCCACGTTCTGCGCAGGGGAAGAGGCGATGTAACAAGAACCGCGATTGACTGGAACCCCCATGGAAGCCGTAGACGAGGAAGACCAGCGAACCCTTGGCGACGATAGCTAGAGTCGGAAATCCGTGCCACGCGCCTTAGCTGGAATGAAGTACTGAGACTGGCACAAAACAGAACCGAATGGAAGACATTCGTTGTGGCCCTATGTTCCACCTTGGTACTCTAGGAAATATATACTTACATCATGCACAAAGGGATGTCTACTGAGAACAGGTTAAACAGAGATATTCAACTTTGGTTGCTTGTGGAATTCAGGATGTAAGGAGAACTGACTCGCCCTAGCTTTGACACGGCCTTGCAAGTAGGACTGCATGTGTTCGGTGACTCAGTGAAGCTGCTGGTCGGCGTGGAAGCCGAAATGATGGCTCGGGATAAGACTTCGAGATTCTACAATGACCACAATCCTGGCAGCAATTAGCCTTTCTCTGACCTTAAAAATCGAAGGCAGGAGACTAACCGGCGGTAGGATCCAGTTTGCCATGTGAAATGTTGTATCGACTACGTTCCATGCTGTCGGAAAAGACTCCCCGTGGATCCGCCAGTGGGCACCATAGTAAGGAAAGCATTCTCTGGCAGCGCCTTCAGTTTCTTCAGGAGAGTCAAGCAGAAGAGATGCTAGCAGGGAGTACCAAGTAATCGTCTAGCCACTAATCTAACGCCGTATGACCATTAGAGCAGGTAACTGGTGGCACTATTTGGTGACAAAGATTCTTCTAAGTAGATTCCGAGCCCATGCACAAATTCCTATAGTCTGATGCTGAAAGAATCGGTGGGTTAAAAAATATACATTTTGCAGAATCCAAATCTCCTTCAAATAAAACTCACATTTTTAACATTAAAGAAAAGTAATTGGTTTTTATTTCAAATCAATGAAAATAGATGATTTTTTTTTGTATACATTATGTATAGTATAGTTCTTGTATAATTAATTAATATATAGTATATATATATATATGCTCAAAAGACATTTACAAAAATCTTTGTTTTATGCTTAATTCAATTTTAAATCGAAATGAAATGATTTGCATTTTTAAATTCAATTGCGTTAAGTACATTGTAAATATATAATATAGTTTATATACCAACTTTACATAGATATTGCATATAATTGTTAAAAATTAAACACAAATAATAAGATAAAAATACACAACAGGCTATAACTATAACGGTATATCATATGTGTAGTATTTATTTATAGCATCTTTAGGTATTTTGTTACTATAACAATTGCTAATAGTAATTGCATAATATGCTTAATTCTTTTATTTTTTTGTTTTGTTTTTTAACTTTTATGATTTAAGCCGTGTTTACACTGTATGTTGGGCAAATATTGGATAGCAATTGGGAGTCAGTTTGGTAAGTTTTTGTATTAAGAAAAACTACACCCAACGATTTTCAAAAACTTATGATATAGAGCGTTTCATAGGTTAAAAGAAGATATCTTTTTTTTTTTATACAGAAAAACAAAAAATTTAGAATTTTTTTAAAAATTGTCTTGCGAAATCGGTATTCATATTTTTAACAAATAAAAATATATATACGAATTTTTTTTTTTTTTAAAGATTAGATTTTTTTAGATTACAAAAAAATTAGTTTAAAAAAAAAAAAAAAAAAAATAAGAATTAAATTGTATTACCAAATCGGCTTAATTCATATTTTTAACAAATAAAGATAAAAATACGAATTTTTTTTTTAAAGAATAGATTTTTCAGATTACAAAAAAATTTGTTTAAAAAAAAATAAAATTTTTTTAAAAATTGTCTTACCAAATTGGTTAAATTCATGTTTTTACCAAATAAAGAAAAATATACGAATTTTTTTTTTAAAGAATAGATTTTTTTATATTACAAAAAAATAAGGTTAAAAAAAAAAAAAAATTAATTGTCTTACCAAATCGGCTTAATTTATATTTTTACCAAACAAAGATAAATATACGATTTTTTTTTAAAAATTCGATTTTTTTAGATTGAGTTCAAAATTTTTCGCATGGAACGACAAAACTTCATATAAAAAAAAAATCCCAAATGATTGATGATGGATTTTTTTTTTAAAGGTATAAAGTTTTGTCATTCCGTGCGAAAATTTTCGAATTGCGTATGGGCCTTTATAAAAAAATTAGTTTAAAAAAAATAAATAAAAAAAAAGGTGAAAAATATCGTTTTTTTTTTTTTAAATAAGTGTTAAATTTAAAAACCAAAATTTTTAAAAACAAACTTTTTTGACGCTTTGCTTAGATTTGCATAATTAGTTTTTAAAAATCGTCGGCATAGTTTCTTTTTTTGTTAAGGTTAGACCGCTCTTGAAAAACAAAGATTCCTTTATGCTGAGCGTGATTTTTGGAACACTACCCGACATTTAATCTGGAAAAGTTCCCGGCTCCATTCAATAGTTACTTTTTTGACAGCGTAAACACGGCTCTAGTTATGGTTTTGCTGCTTTTCTTAGAGAGTATATCTTAGTTGTGTGTTTGTGTTTGTGTTTTTTTTTTTAATTTTTAATTAACAAAAAACATATAAATTAAGTGCAATTTAATTTAAAGTTGCTAACAGCTTTGCTATATCAACCAAATAAAAGTGTTTTAAGCAACTTTTTCTAACAAAAAGCTTAATTTTTTTTTTTTTAAGTTATACTTGTGCCGATTTGGGTTCTCCAATAAAGCTTTATGCGCTTAGCTGGGCTAAAGCTAGGTCATGTAACTTAAAACTAACGATTAAATATATATATATATATATGTATGTATAGTATGTATGTATATCAATTAGCAATATTAAAAAGTTGTTAAAATCGTTTTATAGAAAAATTTCACGTTTTGTTTTCTTTTAAATTATGTTTTTCTCAAAAATACCATTCAATATTTTTTTTGTATATAATATATATATTATTCACTTTTAGCTTGACATTCATATAAAATTACAAAAACACATAAAACCCAAAAAACAATTTTTTTGGTTGAATATGAATGCTTGAAAGCAATCAGGTTCAAGAAGTAATTTGTAAAAGTTTTTATATTCAAAATATATGTATGTATGTAGTATGTATGTATGTCTCATGCATATATGTAGGTACAATGTAGGTTTCATATCTAAATTTTTAATATATATGTATATATAAAGTTTATTATATAATGCTAGTCATGTATATGATTGATAAAAATTTAGCTTAGAGCTAGTTTTAGTTAAGGTTTTTTTTGCTTTGAATTGTAGCTATAGTTAGTACTTATGCTAAAGAGATATGTAACGGCTATGAAATGGCATCCTTAGAGGGTTTCGAACCCCTGCTTATATGTATACAGTATACTATATGCGCGCTCTCTCTTTTTCTAACTTGCTCTCTACCAATTTGGCCACTAAACTCTCTTCACCTAATTTTTGCACTCTTCTACGTCACAGCGCTATTTTATAGCCGTTACAGCAGTTTTCAGTGGACATGATATATGCTTAGTTTTAGTGCCTGTACGCTCTAGAGAATATTGCTAAATACTTAATTTTATTTATTTTTTTATTTTTTTACTGGACACTATCATATGGTAGCCATTTTATCTTTAGTTTTGCCGCATGCAGATCAATGTTTTACTTATAATTATATAGCTTGTAGTTGGTAAAAAATCTAGGTTCAAATGTTTATAATAATGAGCTATCTAGCTAGTTTGTGTTTTTTTTTTTTTTAACTAAAGTTTTGCGCTTAGTTAAAAAATAGCATAATGAAAATAAATTAGTAGTGCTTTAAACTTTGTTGTGCATACAAAAGCTTTAAAAGATATGTTTTTTCATTTAATCCTAAACAGTTAAAAATAGTCTTTAATTTTTTTTTATGTATACATAAAATATATACTTTTTAATACATAACTGGAAAGTTTTGCTAAAGGCTTTGCTTGTATTTTTTTTTTAATATTTGCTAGCTACAAGTTTATTTTTTTTTGTTTTTCTTTTTGTCATACAAATTTTTGTTTTTTATTTTTATATTTTTTCAAAGAAAAGTTTTTCAATATAACGTACAAAATAAACCATACAAAAGTTAGACATATACATGTATATAATATAAAGATGTGTAAAGAGTTCCAATGCCAATCTATCACAAAATCACATAGAGCGGGTTCTATCAAAATAACACACATACAGAGTTAGACACATCTCGATACACCTTGGACAATCCATTTGCAATTCTTTTAGAACTCATTTGGAGTAATAGGCTTATTAGTATTAAAAGTAAAAGGATTTTGAAAAGTATCTGCTTTTTAGCATACTATGTTTTGGGTTGCTGCCTAATTAGACTTATGCTAGTTAGTAGGTATAGTATAGTATATATACAATAGGTTTAAAGATATTTGTCTTATCAACTAGTTAAGTGTTTTGTGTGCAACTCTTTGTGTCAGACACAAATCACATAAAGGTACTTAAACTCTCATGGTGCACGTTAAGTGCTATGAAGAAAATTTAACAAAGTATCTTATACTAAACAACTGCCACCACTATATGAGATACAGAACACATAACCAGCTTGACTAAAAAAAATCTTATGCCTGCATTTCAATTGAAAGAAATTAAGCCAAGAACTCTTTAGTTAGGTTAGTAGCATATATAGTATATAGCTATATAGTGGCACAGCAGCTATATCTTAAATCTAGAGAAATACTTAGCTTTTTTTTTAGCCATCTAAGCAGACAAGCATCTTAACTCGACTACACTAAGCAACAACAATTTTGAGCCCTGGGTGCCCAGCTGTTGAAACAGCTTCCTGTGGTAACATATTTTATGTACTTGATTTTTTCAGAAATGTAAATTTTTGCATAAGAAAACAAATAAAAATATTATTTTTACAAAATTAAAAAGAAACTTGATTTTTTTTTAATTTCTAAATTATTAATATATTTCCGAAAAACTTTGAAAATTTTTTTTAAAAAAAAAAGTCGCTAATAACAAAGAGTTGAGTTTTTTTTTTCGTCTATTGTTTATGTTTGTTCTTGTTCTCTCTCGAGCAAATTTTTTTAAACTTAGCGTGATTATTTATTTTAATTCAAATTTTCTATTTTTTTATATAAGCAACAACAATTTTGAGTCCTGTCAGCTAGGGTGCCCAGCTAATCTCTATAAATTATATAAAAAAAAAAACTAATGTATAAATATGATGATGAATAAAATTAAAAAACAAGTAAATTATTAATATATTTCGGAAAAATTTTTAAAAATTTTTAAACAAAAAAAAGTCGCAAATAACAAATAGTTGAGTTTTTTTTTTCATCTATTGTTTATGTTTGTTCTTGTTCTCTCTCGAGTAAATTTTTTTAAACGTCGTCATTATTTTTTTTAAATCAAATTTTCTATTTTTTTATATAAGCAACAACAATTTTGAGTCCTGTCAGCTAGGGTGCCCAGCTGTTGAAACAGCTTCCTATGGTAACATATTTTTGTACTTGATTTTTTCAGAAATATAAATTTTGGCATAAGAAAACAAATAAAAATATTATTTTTACAAAATTAAAAAGAAACTTGATTTTTTTTAATTTCTAAATTATTAATATATTTCCGAAAAATTTTGAAAAATTGTTAAACAAAAAAAGTCGCTAATAACAAATAGTTGAGTTTTTTTTTCGTCTATTGTTTATGTTTGTTTTTGTTCTCTCTCGAGCAAATTTTTTTAAACTTAGCGTGATTATTTTTTTAAATCAAATTTTCTATTTTTTTATATAAGCAACAACAATTTTGAGTCCTGTCAGCTAGGGTGCCCAGCTAATCTCTATAAATTATATAAAAAAAAAAACTAATGTATAAATATGATGATGAATAAAACTAAAAAACAAGTAAATTATTAATATATTTCGGAAAAATTTTTAAAAATTTTTAAACAAAAAAAAGTCGCAAATAACAAATAGTTGAGTTTTTTTTTTCATCTATTGTTTATGTTTGTTCTTGTTCTCTCTCGAGCAAATTTTTTTAAACGGCGTGATTATTTTTTTTAAATCAAATTTTCTATTTTTTTATATAAGCAACAATAATTTTGAGTCCTGTCAGCTAGGGTGCCCAGCTGTTGAAACAGCTTCCTATGGTAACATATTTTTGTACTTGATTTTTTCAGAAATGTAAATTTTTGCATAGAAAACAAATAAAAATATTATTTTTACAAAATTAAAAAGAAACTTGATTTTTTTTAATTTCTAAATTATTAATATATTTCAGAAAAATTTTGAAAAATTTTTAAACAAAAAAAGTCGCTAATAACAAATAGTTGAGTTTTTTTTTTCATCTATTGTTTATGTTTGTTCTTGTTCTCTCTCGAGCAAATTTTTTTAAACTTCTTGATTATTTTTTTTAAATCAAATTTTCTATTTTTTTATATAAGCAACAACAATTTTGAGTCCTGTCAGCTAGGGTGCCCAGCTGTTGAAACAGCTTCCTATGGTAACATATTTTATGTACTTGATTTTTGCAGAAATGTTCATTTTTGGATAAAAAAAAAAAATGAAAATATTATTTTTACAAAATTAAAAAGAAACTTGATTTTTTTGAATTTCTATATTATTAATATATTTCAGAAAAATTTTGAACAAAAAGTCGCTAATAACAAGTAGTTAAGTTTTTTTTTCGTCTATTGTTTATGTTTGTTCTTGTTCTCTCTCGCGCAAATTTTTTTAAACTTAGCGTGATTATTTATTTTAATTCAAATTTTCTATTTTTTTTATACATTTAAAATATTTTTTTGTGACTCAAAAAATCGCTAATTTTGCACGTTCCTTTATTAAATGTGAACAATTAGTTATTTAATTTAAAACTTATATATTTTTTTATATTTATGGAGAACTCTTGTATTCTTTTGAAGCAGAGCTGGGCAAAAAGGGAGTGGCCAAAAAATGAGAGAGTGTTAGTCAGCTATACACTGCGCAAATGAATTGTGCTGCAAAATGTTCTTGCATTAATCTTTCATATTCATCGTTATTAATAACAACTTATTAGTCTCAGTTTTTTAATTAGAGTAATTACCCTTTATAAAGTAAATAATTTTTTATTTATTATTGAAAATGTTGTTTCATATACAATATGTTTGAAGTGCAGAAACTTGAATGAAATTTTTGGCCATTTTTTATATTATATTTAATTCATTTTTGATTTAATAAAATTCGTTGATTGCCAATATTTAAATATATATCATTGTGACAACTGGTCATAGCGACGCATTTAAGCATTTATTTCTCTCAGTGCACACAACGTACAAAGCCACAGATGAGTTGAACTCAGGGTTTAATAAGTAAGGTAGTGTAATATGGCCGCGTTGTTCTCTTTGCTGCGGCCATATTTTTCATTCTCGCTGCGATTGTCTATGTGTGTTGCTTCTCTCTCTTACACATTTTTTTTGCTCTCACAAAATTTATGGTCTCGAGTCGGCCACTTTACACTACCTTACTTATTATATACCATGAGTTGAACTGAGTAATAATTTGGCTCTCTGCTGTGCTCAGATTGACGACTTCGGCTTGTTTTGGCCTCGTGTCTGTGTAAATGCCCGAAGTCAAAGTACGCATATGGGCCCAGCTCTGTTTTAAAGTTATCTATGTATAATAGAAAAATTTTAAAAATTTTGAAACTTCGCGTAGGTTGGTTTTTATGATATTAAAAAGATTTTTTCCCAAATAATTTTTTTTAATTACCAAGGCGTAGTTCGGTTGTCGAAGCGAACAGATATTAATAGTGTTAAAAATTAAAAGTGAATTAGTACAGTCGACCCTCGCAAAGTACAGATCCTGTACTTATTTTGAACTGTTCGGAACAGGCCTGATCATGCGCGGATCTAGTGAAGGGGTCTTTGGTTCCTGACACCTCGAAATGACCCCCCCGTAATATCTGAGCTACTTTAAAGCAATGTAGTTTTATTTCACTATACTGCCAAAAATCGTATTGTAGTAAAAAATTAGATCTCCCTCATTATTTTTGTTGAGGTAACGCAGCTAGATTTGGTTTTATAAATATGTAATTTTAGTGCAAATACTTTTTAGACGATACTCGAAAATACAGATATAAGATACAGATAAGTCATTTGTATTTGGAGCATGCCTTGCTTTGGTTCCTGAATCATCGATTTACTACACAGCTAGAAATCGTATAGTAATTGCGATTTGAATCTAGCTACATTGATTCCACTCCTGGGCCTGATTATAAATATCCATATATATTTAAATTTCAAAAACGATTGTATTGCTCAAAAAACAAGATTTTGCGGTTTCAAAGGTAGATTTTTCTATTCTTCAAAGTAACTCTTATTTCAAAAGAATTTTTTTTGGGGTCAAAAATCTTTTTAATTTTTTCAACTTTATTTTCATCCAATTTGAATTAAAATGAATGTTGGCATTTTTTCTTAAACAAATTTTTATAGAAGAAACAAAAGAACTAATTAAGGCAGAGGAAAGAACATAAGATTTAGGTAGTAATCGGTTTTGTTAAATAATCTAAAGCACATTTCAATATCTTACAAGTCATGAACGTCAAATTTTGAAGTTTTGATTTAACTGAAAAAATCTAAAAAATGCTTAGGCTTTAATTTGTAGAGATTTTTCGATTGGCGCTTTTTACATGTCAAATTCTGCAAAACGAGTTAGGTTTATAGAAGATTTATTTTAACAAAATTGTAACATTAAAAAAAAAAACAAAAATATAAAATATATTCTATAAGAAATATTACCAAAAAATTATAACAACCGGGCATTCTAATGTTTCGAAACAAATTTATTGAGCGCCAAGACGCACTTAAAATTTCAATTGTGTTGCATAGTGTTATAGATCGAATGCTGCCTGCACTTAATTCTAGAGTTGGACGCTATAATATATACTATGTACTAGCTATATGGGCTGGATACTTAAGACAATTGACTAGAAGTTAGCAAAAGGCAAGAGTAGGCAATGCACTACTACTGAACATGTGGGGTTGGTCATATATAGTACTAGTTACGTACGTATATAGGATTTTAGGGTTCTATAGAGTAACGTTAAGGGTGCTCCAATTCGAAGCTATAAGCATGTGCGTGTTCGGCGCAGAGACAGGTAAGCCTAGCTATTGATTTTGACAGTTAAAATTAAACAATTTAACAATTAACGTCAACAAGTTGTGAATTCTAACTGACAAGTCACGTAAGCCCCATGCCGTAACGCAAACTATTCTAAAATTTATGAAGTACACGTAAAGGAAGGATAATGCGTGTAATGAGGGAATGGTTGGGTGTTGCTTGGGTCAGTATTAAAGGCAGCTGTTGCTAATGAAGGAAACCCCTTTTGGGTCAAAAGTAAGTAGTTTATTGGTTAGATAACTTGGTTTTTTTTTTTGGAGTGCTGGACTACTACTTGCACTTTTTTTGTTTTGTTGCATTGTGAGATTTTATTTATAGGCTGCAGAGCGCTACAACAGAAGTTCCGGAACTAGCTAAGGTCACAATTTTAAGAAATTGAGGCTGAAGCTATTTCTACAACTTCCATTTATAGCCAGCTGCGTTTACTTACGTTACATAACACTTAGAACTAAGTTAAGGAAGCGAAGTTGAAGTTGTAGTGGTTTGTGTCCTTGCTGCTCTTAAAAGGGCAAGGTGGTTACAAACATGCTCTCTATAAGAGCAGGCGCTGGCACAAGATCCTCGAGCTTAAGATAAAAGATGCGCTGTAGACCCTGAACGCTGAGTGAGCGCAGTTCCGGCAGCTTGCCCAGCAGACGACTAAAGTAGTGCTGCTTCTTTTGTGCCTCGGCATTATAGGTGACATGATCGCGCAGACTGCCAATGATCTTCATTTGCAACTGCTCCACTTTCTTGGGCTCACGCAGCCCATGGCGTTCTGTAAGCAAGACAAGAGATTACAAAAATGTTCAATTGCAAACCTTGTTATAGATCAACCCACCTGTGATCAAGGTCAACGCGCAGAGACACGCAAAAGCGGATATGTCTATTTCCAGATTTTGCAAGCTGCGACTGAACTCCATGATGCCATTCAACCACTCTCCAAAGGAACGCTGACATTGACTGCGATGCAGCACTGTACCATTACAAAAGATTAGCTTGGTATCATCACTGCGCGCACGATAGGACAAACGCAAGACAAACAGCTCTAGGGAGGCAGACTGAAAAAGCAGCTCCTGATCCTCGGGCAATAGATCATTATAGCCGGGTATCTTGTCGGCAAATTGTTTAATCACATCTACCGAGCTGGTCAATAGATGATAGAACTGATGCACTTTATCCGCTTCGCTAAGACCCAAGCCCTCACCCGCTGATTGACTGATATCAGGCTCCTCAAAGTGCGCATAATCCAAACAAGACGGATCTGGCGTAGTATCTACATGACTGCGCACTAGTGCGGTAATCAAAGATATGGGCGGAGAAGGTGGTGACTCTGTAGGCGATTTGGGCTTAGAGGGTAAGCGTCCACGTCGTCCCTTAAGTGAATCCGTGCGCACTACCTCCTTGACCATGCCCACAACTAGACATTTTTGGAAACGACAAAACTGGCAACGATTGCGACGACGCTTGTCCACAGGACAGTTCTTATCAGCCAGGCACACATACTTGGAGCCCTTCTGTACGGTACGCTTGAAGAAGCCCTTGCAGCCCTCGCAGGTGCGCACGCCATAATGCTGACAGGCTGCTGTATCGCCACAAACGGCGCACAGCTGTGAGGCAGGCTGCAAGATGCGTGCACCATTTAGCAAATCCATAGCGCCATTATGTGTGGGTGGTGTCAGCTGTTGGCGACAGCTGGCTGGAGAGCTGGCCGCAGAATTGGGTGCACTGGACAGCTGTAGAGCGGCTGCAGTGTGTCGAGCGCCATGGCTGGCGGCGAGCGTTAGCTTGGCCAGTTTGGGACTCTGGGCGGCGGAAGCGGGCGAAACGGAGCGCTGCACGGGCAAAGAGGCGCGACGCATGGGCGGCACAACTATGGCATTGGCATTGACGCCAGCTGCAGCAGCGGCCACTGCGGCAGTGGCTGCCTCCAGCTCCGATATGGTGGGAAATGTGGGAAAAGTGGGCAAGGAGTAGCGTTCACCATTATGCGTGGTGTAGTTCTGTGGAGAAAAAAGTAATGATAAGATTATTGCTAAATTGCTGTAGGGGAGAGAATCCAATCCATATCAGAACTTTAGATTTATAGCTTTAACTATGGTTATAGTCGATTTGGGAAACCGCCCCGGAACCTTTAAGTAAATATAAACGGATAAAGAGAACCTGGGACCGGAGAACTCTAGACTGTCTTGGCAAGGTTTCCCGAGGTCGGAAAAGAAGCCGTCAACCTTGTCATGTGAGAAGTTGAAGGATTAGGAAATATAGTGTATGTCAAATTGACGGATTGCTGTTAGTTTAAGTTCTAATTGAGGATTTCTTTAAATTGGATGGGAATTTCTTTGGAAAGACGAACTCCAGTTTCTGGTTGAGTGCAAGGATTACTTTAAATGGAATGAACATTTCTTTTGGAATGACGGATTCTGGCATACACCTAACTTTGCCAACTTAAAATAGAATTTCGAGGCACGACAATCCCAAGACAATAACTGTCTTAAAGTTAGCCTTAAAATCTGATCTTCTGACCCAATTAAAGATTATTTTACTTACATGCTGCTGATAGCCCTGCTGGTAAAAGCCATCTGCGTTGCCAAAGTTGGCCAACTGCTCGCGGCTGGCATTATTGGAGCCATTATATTCATATAGCGAGGAAGCCGATGAGCTGGGCGAGGGATTGGAAGTGTTATTGATAGCATTAAAATGACCATGATAGTTGTACGAGGAGTTGCTATTATTGCTATTGCTGCCGGGATGCGGCATCTGCGGCTGTTGCAGCTGGTGCAGTTGCTGTAGTTGCCCATGGCTGGCATTGAGTCCAGCCATTACTTCCGCTGCTGTGGTCAAAGGAAAGCAATCCTCATCCATTTTCAGCGACAAGACCTGATCTGTGGGCGTGGCTGCTGGTGTAGCGCACTGCGTTGGTGTAGCCTGCTGCGGACTGCTGTCGTTGCTGTTGTACTTGAGCGAGTACGTCTCCTGGAAACTGGGCAAAGAGCTGCCACAAGACAAGGGGCCAGCTATGGGTGAGATCAATAGATCGGCTTGACGTTGCAGCTGCTGTTGCTGCTGCTGTGCATGCAGCGCTATGGCCGGATCACTGCTGGAGCGCAAACTAAGCAGGCCCAGCTCCTGGGGCGCGCCGCGCTCGTAGCAAAGTGAGGTTTGCTCCTGCTCGGAGTTGCGTGGCTGCTGCTCCTGTTCGGGTATGGAGGATAAACGTTTGTCGCGCAGACAGGTTAGCTTGGTGAGATTCTCTATGGAGCTGGTTATATCCTCGTTGCTGCCAATAAGAGTTTCACAGGAGGAATGCAAATTGGTTTGTGCTGGGTGGGTATCGTTATAGCTGGAGGCGGCAGCTGCGGCGGATTGCTCCAAGGGCGGCGAAAGCAACGAGTTGTTCGAGTCCGAGGGAAAGAAGAGATCCGAAAAAAGTTCAGAGTGGGATACAGCAGCGTCAGTTAAATTGCTAATCAACTGATCCTCCTCATGAGATAGCAAAGTATCCTGGCTGCTTGAGGGCAACAACTGGGACAACTGCTGTTGTTGTAGTAGCTGCTGCTGCTGGTTGTGCTGCTGCTGCTGTTGCTGCTGGTGCAGATGATGGTGATGTATATGATGGTGAAGATGATGCACCGAACTGCTGCTGCTGCTCTGCTCTGCTGCTGACGTAGCTGTTGACGTCGTCGCTGGTTGCGTTGAAAAGTTATCAAACGGCGAGAGTGAACTAAAGGAGCTCTGCAAGGTAAGACAGTTGTACGTAAAATGAATTAGTAAAATCTAATGCCTGGTTCTTAGCCTTAGCTATAACTCTAAACGGGGTGGAGTTTAAAATTAGACATGCGCGTTATCTGCCACAACTGATTGGTGCAAACGCAACCCTTAAGTGGTCTTTGTTTTTTGTGGTGATTTTTTTTTTCTTCTAATTGGTTATGCCTTGACTTTGGCTTTGTGTAGTTATTTTTTTTTTTGGCAATATATTTTCGTTTAATTCAATTAGTTAGCTATTGTTGGTGTTGATGGCGTTGATGGTGTTATTGGTATTGTTACCTCTGCCAAACAAATCTGCCAGCTGGCAATTAGCAAGGTTATTCAGCTTTGATTTGTTTTGCCAACTTGGAAATTTGCATAGTGTATAGATAAACGCATTATTGGATCTTAACTTAACCTAGACGATAATAAGCTCAACTGTGCTCGTTGCATACCTAGCGACAATATCATTATCTGGGAATAGATTTTTGTACTATCAGCTAAACTTTTGCATCTTACTTTGCTGTACCTTAAGATAAGAAGTATATGAGATTGTTGCAAATGTGTGTAACAGAGAAAAGAAGATGCCGGGAACCCCCTAAGTTATCCGTCCGTTTGTCCATCTATTCGTCTGTATGAACGCCTAGCTCTTTAAAATTCCAAGAGTTTGGCTAAACAAAGTTTTGAGTTAGACTTCTTATATGTGCAGGCAGGCCAAGTTAATTTTTTTAATACTAGTAATATTTTAGAGGCCAAAGTCCGAATCGCCTTGTATCATACTCGAGGGTCTCTGAGTTAAGCCTCAAAGCTTAAAGTCGTCTTAAGTCTAAGGTTCGATAACCAGCCAGCTGCGCTCTACTTTAACATGCAACAAAGTTTAGTAATTCTGAGAGAGTAAAGTAGTAATTCAAGAGATTAAGAATAAGAAAAATGCAGAGAAAAATTACTATTAAATTATTAACAGAACCAACCTTATTCATATACATCCTCAAATGGCAGAATTCAGTACTATATATACCTTGAAGCACGATAATTTTTTAAGACATGGACTCAAGCAGCTGCCTCATCTTCACAACGTCAAGCTCCTATACAGAAGCTTAAGATAATGTGAAATTGGATAGAACTTAATTACTTTGTATGGTTTTAGCTATGTCCTTCATAATTACTCAAAATTAATTCAAGTCGAAGTGCCTCATCTTCACAGCGTCTAGCTCCTATAGAGAAGCTTAAGTTAAAAATAAGTTGAATAGAACTTAATTACTTTGTATGGTTTTAGCTATGTCCTTAATAAGAAAGTACCTTAATTGAAGTCCGAATTTGCTTAACACAAGTTTTCACTCGGATTTGTAAGAATTGGTCGTTCTCTTTTTTGTTAAATTGAGAATAAAACACTCACTCTCTCTCTCTCTTTAAAAGCACGATGATTAATCACGCTAACTACAATTAAAAGCATTTGGTTCTAAAATCATTAAAAATATTCTGAAATTAAGAATTTCTGTCTACAAGAAAAAATTACTTTTAACAATAGAATAACAAGGTGACGCTGTTCAAAAGTTCATTCTCTCCTTTTGCGCCATATCGTCAGGGCAAATCTGGCTGTCAACTAGTAAGGTTGGTTGCGGACGTACATTTTTTGAGCGGGATTGCTTTTGGTTTGTTGCGGAAAATAACCTTTATATTCTTGATTTTTCAAATTATAAAAAAAATATTATAAACTTTAAAAAATTACTGAATAAATCACGCTTTAACACTTGGAGCCCAGGAAAATGTTTTCTGAGTCCGCTCCTGAACGTAAGACAACTGTTTAAAGCACATAATCAGTCTAATAATTGATATTCTTTTGAAGTAAGGTTAGGTTAGGTTATGTAGGCAGCTCGTCATAAGGCCGAGATCACACGGAGGCCTTGCGGCCCATTGTGTTGCCTATTTGAGAGAACAGAGGGAGAAGGTTATAACTTATAACAGAGAGAGAGAGAGAGAGAGAGAGAGCGAGAGCGTGTGGGGGGGGGGGGGGGGGGGGAAAGAAGATTAAGTTCTATGCGTGCCAAATCATCCTATTTGCTGAACCATTTCGATGATTCGATAAAAAGAGCCAGGTTCGCTATGGGCAGAATTGCCAGACTGCCCAGGTCTTCAAAGAAGTGCTTTCCTAGATACTGGGTGCGCTTCCTAAGAAGTGCAGGGCAGTCACACAGTAGGTGTTGGATGCTTTCTATCTCCTCCTCATCCCCGCAGCTGCGACAGAAATCGTTGCGGGGGACATGCATCCTCTCAGCCAGAAGGCCTATGGCGCAGTGCCCCGTTACAAACCCCGTCACCCTCCTAGTCCTGCTCTTGTGGAATCGCAGGAGTTCGGAAGTTCGCTTTGGGTTGTATCTTGGCCAGAGTGCTCGAGAGATGTGACAGACGGACACGGTGTCCCATTGTCGTTCCGCCTCGGATCTGACTATCTTCTTTTGAAGCATCTATACGTATTATCTTACAGACTGCTTAACTGGAGCTCCCAAAAATGATTTCTAGATCAGCCGCTGACCTAAGAGCAACCAATAAACTACTCCATCCAACCCCAACTGATTGAACTACTTAATTAATCGAATAACTACAATATTAACCTATATATCTTGAAATATTATCTTACAGATTAAGTGATATATATTTGACGTGGCTTAATTATTAAGCGATTATTATAATCACGTTGTGACGCTAGGAGCCCAAGATAATATTTTCGGAATCCGCTACTGATCGAAAGACAACCAAAAACTGGTCAACTGTTTGAGCCACATATTCAGTTTAATAAATATTATTTTTTGTATCTATACGTACTAGCATACACATCTATCTATATATCTTACATACTGCTTAACTGGAGCTCCCGAAAATGATTTCTAGATCAGACGCTGACCTAATAGCAACCAAAATCAACTAACTTTGACAGATTGAACCACATAATCAATATATTAATAACTATTATCGCATGTATCTGAACATATTATCTTACAGATTAAATGTATCTATTAAATCACATTGGGTTGCAAAAGTAACATGCTTGATGTCGCTAGATTATTAACTGATTATTAAAATCATGCTGTGACACTAGCAGCCCAAGAAAATATTTTCTGAATCCGCTACTGATCAAAAGACAAACGAAAACTGTCCCATGTTTAAGCCACATAATTAGTCTAATAACTATTATTCTATGTATCTTTACGTACTATCTTATAGATCGCTTAATTGGAGCTGCCGAAAATATTCTCTAGATACTGATCGATCTAAGGGCAGCCAACAACCAACTTCAACTGATTGAGCTACATAATCAATCTATCCCATGTATCTGAATATATTATCTTACAGATTAAATTTATCTATTAAATCACATTGGGTTGCAAAAGTAACATGCTTGATGTCGCTAAATTATTAACTGATTATTAAAATCATGCTGTGACACTAGCAGCCCAAGAAATTATTTTCTGAATCCGCTACTGATCAAAAGACAAACGAAAACTGTCCAATGTTTAAGCCACATAATTAGTCTAATAACTATTATTCTATGTATCTTTACGTACTATCTTATAGATCGCTTAATTGGAGCTGCCGAAAATATTTTCTAGATACGCCGCTGATCTAAGGGCAGCCAACAATCAACTCCAATTGATTGAGCTACATAATCAATCTAATAACTATTATGCTATGTATCTTAGCATATTATCTTACAGATTAAGTGTATCTATTAACTTACATTGGGTTGCAAAAGTAACATGCTTGTTGTCGCTGGATTATTAAGCCTCAATTGGCTGATTTTTGTTGTATTTGCTGCACTTGTTGTTGTAGTGACTGCTGCTGCTGTTGTTGTGTTAGCTGCTGAGGCAGCTGTTGTTGTTGTTGCTGCTGTTGCACAGCTTGTTGTTGCCACACTAGTATTTGTTGTGCTTGTTGTTGCTGCTACTGCTTTGTCTGCGTCACTTTTTTCAGTTTTAATTTTATTTGCTTTGGAACTCAGCGTTTTAAGATTGGCTTTAATACGTTGTTCGCTGAGGGTTTGTACGGCACCTGTAAGAATAAAATAAATAAAGGACTATTAGTTATGGCTCATATGGCAGATGCGTTTGTAGTCAAGCATGCGTGAATGTCAAGCGCTGTCTGCGGGGATTTGAATGTCAGTCTTAACGTATGAGTGATTTTTTTTTTTATACACATAAATCTGCACATGATTTGGCTAAGCTCCACCCAGAGACATCAACACCAAGCAGCTACAGCTACTGCGACTAAAATTAAATACTATGTATCTGCACAAAAAAAAAAACGAAATATATGTATCTTAATATTGGATGCTCATTTGGCCTCTGGGTTGGCAGCCCAAAAAGCATTGCCCAATTGTCTTGCGTTCCACACGCAAACTCCATATCGAATGTCTTAATTAGAAATGCTCATGCGCCTGTGCCACAAAAACTTACAAAAAACCCATCCACACTCCCCGATTCCAGCTGCGGCTACAACTGTAACTCAAACTCATACTCAATCTCTGTCGCTGGGCCTTGTGGAGCTGGCGCATGTAGACACCTCATTGTGTGGCAGCTTTTGGGGTTAGCTGAGTGCTGCAGCACAGTCAAGATGCAGCAGCAGCCAAAAACGAGGATCACATCTCAGTTAATGCAGCGCATAAAATGTAATAAATTGTCTTGTCCATCGTGCCACGTTGCAGCCACGGATGGAGTTGCATTTTGCGGGTGTACCACTTTGATTATAATAAATATATTTATACTATTATGGCATATTGCACAATGCACTTCGTTCGGACTTTTTGTTGGCGATTTTCTTTTGTGAAATCGGTTTTTATAATGTGCATAATTATATTGTTGCAGTAGGGCGTTTAAATAAATGTAAATGGTGTCAAAAATTCTAAAAAACATGACTTTCGTGGCTTAAGGTGATGAACATTTGGCACTTGGTATACATTACATTATTATATTACATTATTTGTTTCTTCACTAGAAGAACCTTAAGAAACAGAGAGCTACTTAATCAATTTCTAATGCATATTGATGGCATCTTCCATATACAAGTACGATAATTTTAAGGATTTTTAGACAGTAACCGATAGAAAAAATTTAGAAAAAAAAATTTTACATTTCGTACTTTTCTAATTTATCTTAAATGATTAATTTGGAATATGGTCATATTATAATAACAATGTTAGTATGAAAGCTGCATTATGCAATATGCTCCCTACTGGCATTAAAGATTCAGCCCAATCCCCGACAGCGGTTTTATTATTTGGGCATTGAAATTCTAGCTCTTTCAATGAGAGAAGACTGGAGCATAAGTTGGTGTGTATTGAAAGAATTCCGCTTCAATCTTACAGAACTTGAACTTGGATGTATCACCATGTCTCTAGTTGTTGGAATCCACGATTTTCATTTTGCTCAGTTGACTCTTAAGGGTAGAGGTTCTTTCAAATTTAATCGAGAAAATCGATTTTTTTTTTTTTACAAAAAATGAAAGTTATGTGTATGAAAATTTTTTTCTATGCGATCGATAATTATAGAATTAGAGCGTCTTGAACGCACTTAAGTCGTTTGCGACGAGGGACGTTCTAATAACTTTAAACGCGTTTTTCTCGGAACCATGTTTTTCATCCGCATTTCAAGCATAGCTCTTGATCTATTGTTCCGATTCCCTTCATTTAAAACATGTTTGAAAGGATATAATTTTTTGTATGCCTTATACTAACAATATATATGAAAAAGTCTTAAATTGTTATTTTTAAGCAAGCAAACCAAATTTTTTTCTAACGTATCAGTCAGTTAATTTTTCGTCAAAACTCATTCTGATTTAGTATAAGGCATAGAGAATTTCATTAACTTCAATAAACAAAAAACATTTTTCATTTTGGTTCACTAAAAGAGGCTAGAAAACTGAAATGCGGGCACAATATTCTGCGGGCAGAGGCAGATAAGAGCCGCCATTTTGCAGCCGCCATTTTGAATTTTGTCGAGAAAAAAATTTCCAATGTTTGTATGTCTTTTCATCATGCCACAAATAATTCCCAAACTTTGCCTTCTTTTCGGCCAAATTTGAAAGAAACTCCCCTTAAGTCTGCAATATCCCTTTAATACACCAGTTAGTTTTTACAATTGGAAGATTTTCTTGCAGTGGGTCATATCTCTTTATCATATGATATAAAGAAATTTTTGACGTCATCATGCCATTCATTAATTTTTTTTCTGTTTAATATGGCCGCTTGATGGCGCTAGTAAGTAGGATTTTAACAATATAAATATTTTATTTTTTAAATGATTTAAGTAAATAAAGCAGAATTTTTCAAGATCAGGAAGTTATTTTTAAGTACACTTATTTCTTAGTCTCCTTATAACGATTTTCTGTGCGAGGAATTTTCTATATATCAAACGAATATTATATTCCCTTGCAAATTAGCTATAAGAAAGTTTGATTTTATTTAATATACCCTTTAACAAGAAAAGGCAAGGAAGGCAAAGGCTGGGATTGGAGTGCGAAGCGAGCAGGTGGCGAACACTGCTAAAGGGTTATACAAAAATAATAAAGGTCTTAAAACAATTAGGTTTACTTTTTTGAAATACACTAGCGCTTAAAAACATTATACAAAAACTTTTTTTTATTTAATACTTCATAGCTAAATATGTTTCCAACAATTCGTCGAGTAACATTTGAGACCACCTGCAGCATAATTTGAGGTTTTAATCGATTCTTATGAAGTGCAGAAGAAGTACCATTTGGCTTTGTCGCCATGACCCGCAAGTTATTTTCCTTGGAAACCAAGTCAGTCCTCAAGTCAGTATGGATGTATGCTATGCAGCTCTGAGGGACAACAAAAAGATTTCTGGGAGGATCTTCTAAAAGTACAAATCTGTTACTCTTTTGAAAAAAGGCAGCTAAGAAGTTCAACAAATAGTAAAATTTCCCGGGGGTGAATTTTTAAAATTCAACGTTTAGATACAAAATTCAATTTCCGAAAATCAGGAGTAATTACCTTTTGTTGTAAAACATGTGAAGAAATTTATAACAATTTTTTCGATCAAATATCGAGTGGAAGTCGGAGGTACTCTCAAATCAAATCAGCCAAATGACAAAAAAACCAAAAAAATCTTTTTAACTACTCGAATATATTTAAAACCGAAAATTTTTTAAGCTCAGTTTTATTTTTTTTCTGAAGTAATACTTATAAATAATAAAGTGAATTCTTGTATCATGGTAAATGCAGCTTTTTTTTTTGTAAATTATCGCTAAAGGTCAAAAAATACAAAATATCAACTTTGATGGCTAATTACTTAACAACCACTAATTATAATTTAATAATTTTTTCTGCACAGGATACCTTAATATGTGCAAAATCATATTGAAATATAATTTTGTTCAAATTTTGACTTTCATTTGGAGGGCTTTTGGCCAAAATCTGGCCACGCGGGCCCATTGTGCTTTGATTGAACTCGTTGGAGCACAATCAAACTTTATCATTCTACTTATATTCATAAAATTTGGCAGCACATAAAAAAATACATTAATAATAATAAATAAATATTTTTAAGGCAACATAAATAAAGGGTATTTCCCAGACGCGCTTCGCTTTAGTTGATCCAAATTTTTGTGTAATTATTATAATTTTTGTAAACATAGCTTTTGTTTACTGTACATAACATATACCATTAATAAACTGCCCAAATTTTCCCAAACTTTATTTTTCAATTTTTTATTTATTTATTTTTGTTTGTATGCATATTATTATAATTTCAAAGCATTTATCAAACTCAGCCAACACACCCTTTAACTATGGCCAAAAACAATGCCACAAAAAAAAGATAGACACACATAAAATATCATTGAAATAGCCCAGGGTCATTTAGAAAGCCATTTTGAGCAGACTATTGAACAGATACAAAAAATCAAAAAAAATTTCAAACTACCGTGGGCTACTGCCAAAAAAGCTACCGGGAATAAAAGCGATAAGCATTTTGAATATCGATAACAATGTGCTATTGTTATTAAGTCAATTTCTGCGGTAATTTTGGTAGCTTAGTTATCGAAAAAAAAACAAAAACAATTGGGTTGGGTGCAGCTGGCGCATCTTCAAAGCGAATGCAATCATTTTTAATACTTCCAGAGCTAAAAGCCATTTCTTTTGTTTTATTATTGTATATTTTTATTAGCAAGTTATTTTAGCCGGTGAGGCTTGTTAACAAATTTATGGCAAAAACGAAATTCCAAATCTTGGCTGCAGCTCGCTGCGCCGTGTCTTCTTGCCATTACATAAGTTTGCTAATTTTTTGTTTTTTTTTTTTCGTTTTATATAATGTCGTTAATACATATTATTTGCCATGGCGCTTGCAGGCTATGCCAGTATCTAACAACTTGGGCAATAGACCCAAGCCAAGAGCCATGGGCTTTAACTAATGGGCCTACACACAGCGTCAGCCATGTACTTTGAACTGCGAACTCTGGACGTTGCTAGGGGTACACGGTTTTATTGTGCCATCAATGTAGACAGTACACATGCAGCTGCCGAAATTGACAGACAGACAGACAGACAAATGGAACTAGCGACAGACTTTTGTTGCATACTGTAGCTGTGCAGTGACCCAAAGAAATGGTAATATGTTGAAGTCTACAAGTCAAATGTTTCAAGCATGGGTCAGCCGGCGCACTCAGTCATTGAGTCAGTGGGTGCCCAAAGACGACAACGACAACGACGACGACGACGAACGACGACTCCAAGCCAGACGCAGTCAAGTTTTGTGCCTCGTTTCGTGTGAAGTTTTGTGAGAAGCATACAAATGGGCTTTCAGCTTTGGGCCCAAAGGAGTTAGTCATTTTTATGTCTTGGCAAGTTGTAGTTGTAGTTGTAGTTGCAGGTACGGCGCAGAGACTTGTGCATTGGCGGCGTTGATGCTATCGCCTTTGAAATCCACGACGCAGCCTAATAGACAGCAAACAAAACTTCCTATAGCCTGCATGAAGTATAGTAGTACCTTTAATGATGATCATGTTGCATGATCATAATGAACTTGGCTGGGGCTGGTCTTTGCTATTTTTTTTTCTATTTTTTTTTTTGGAATACTTGTTTAGACTTTCACTATTAATTGTCGATTTTCATCAATTGTTGTTATTTCTGCTGCTTCTTCTTCTGCTGCTTTTGTGATGCGGCACAAAATGTAATGTTTAATGGGGTTGGTATTTAAAGTTGTGCAAAAAACCCCAAAAAAAAAAGAAACCTTAAAAGAAAACCTAATTTCTGCACAGTCTCTCTGTAGTCTGTCGAAATTCATATCGAAATTGGATCTATTACTCAATGGGCTTGTGAGTGAGAGACAATTTGATTGATTTATGCAATCGTTGTGCGCATTGTTTTCGTACTACTAATAGCACTGGTGTCTTCTTTGTACAAGTATCTTTGTATCTTTTTCTTTTTTTTTGTTGGTTATGTCATGGTTAAAACTGCAGCATAATTTCCATTGATTGCCTGCATTTGCATATAGTTCATTTGACACAGTTTTGCAGAATGTTTCTAGCTGCCGCTGGCATATATGCTATGTGCAAGTATCTTTAAGATACATTGCGCATATTATATCTTTTGTGTATTTGTCACTGCCAAAAAGCTGTGCCGCCTTTTGGTTTTGTTGTAATTGTTGTTTTTTTTTGACTAAGTAACTCCGGCTAAGGCATTGGCATGCCCATGTGTTGCATCTGTCAAAGCTGAGCTTTGACTCTTTTTGGAGGCACTGCAACAAGCATTTATAAATTTTTCTGTAATATACAAATATTTTTTTTTTTTTTTTTGGGTATTTTTAAGCAACTGCAATTAATAAAAAGTCGGGTTTTATTAAAAATTGCTTGCATTAGTTGGCTTCTAAAAAAATATATGCTAATATATGCCTATGTTTTGAATAAATTTGTCACTCTATGTGGATTCTAGGGAATTTTTTGTTTCTCAATACATTTTTTTTAATATTTCAGAAAAACTAGAAGATTCCGGCTAGCTGCTTGGTTTGCACGTCAATTCATGTGATTTTCTGATTAATTAAAAGTAGAGAATATTTTTGGAAAATATTTTAGAAAAACTGAAGGTCTCCACTACCTGCTTACTTTGCTGGCCCAATCATGGGCAAGGAGCAAGAAAAAAAAATAGTAACTACATAGAAATTTTAAAAATTTTACGCGATAACTATTTTGGATGGAGAAAAACAATTTTTTTTAGATAACAAAGAGATGTTCAAGAAACGAAAACTAGATAAAGTTCAGCTCAAAAGCTTAAGCTGCTAAAAAAGTCTTAGTGGTGATGTTGGTATATGCTTTGTGAAGAATTGATCCAATATATGCTTATTCATCGTTTATTAGATAAAGAACTTGCTCATATACGTAATTCATATTTATAGTAATATTTAAAGGATAGCCCTGGATTGGGAAATGTGCTAATTAAGCCATTTTAGTTAATACACAACACATCATTAAAACATATTTTTTTATTCATGACTTTCCACTTGAGGACGCCATATGCAATTTAATGTTTCGTCACATAGTTTATAACCAGCGGATGTTCAATACGACTCCGAAGATATCTCATTTGTCTAACGATGATAAGGAGCTTAGAAGTTACGAGCGAGCAGATGAACATATATGGGGGGTTTTTTACTTCGAAGTGTATATTAGAGGTGGAATACTATCGATGGCACTATCATTTCATTTTACAGATACTATCAATGGTTCAAAGTGCTGAACATGTCAAAATGAATACCAAGCCAGTGCAGTGGTAACACGTCGAATCTTTTTGACCATCCGACGCTTTTAGAGTCACCAAATCCGATGCGGACTATAAAAAATTGTTTAAGTAAGTCAAATTTTTATAAAAGTTTTTCGCATAAAAAACCAAAAATCGATGCCGGATTAGCCTTAATGATTGTCACACATAAACACATAACCCACCTTTTTGCTTTGCCGTAGTTGCGTAAAATTAAATAGGAAAAGCAGTGGGGGACAAGAGGTGGTTCAAATTAGGAGTTTCTTGAAAATGTTCAACATGATCTATGAAGTATGGTATGTCTAAACAACTCAGTCGGATAATACATCATTAATAAGATTTCGAAATCTCCTCGTCGATATTTTTAATACAATAGTGTAACTAAAGCTGAAAGTTAAACAGATCCGAACTGCCTACTTGTAGAAGCAGTGCAGGGGTAAGGAAAGTTTTACTGAGGGCCCTGGTCTTTATCTTTATTAAATGTCCAAGTTTCTAAAGAAATTCTAAAATGTTTTATGTAGCACTGTCTAAGCTAGTCACTTAGAAACTAGACGATTAGCGAAATTCGGAAACATCCCTTCCTAAGATTTTAATGCAAGTGTGTAACTAAACTGCCTATTTAGAAAAAACCGTGGATCCCAGGAGGTTTAATGGGGCCTTGGGTTCTCGAACCACTAAAAATAAAAGTTTCTTAAAAAATAGTGTCTACTCAGCTAATCAATCGGATATTAGACTGTTAGTAAAATTCGGAAGCCTCCTAACTTAAGCTGAAAGTTAAACAGGTCCAAGCTGCCTACTGGTAAAAGCTGTAGAAAATACGGGTAATGTTTCTGAGTGTACAGGATCTTAGCCCACTTGGTATTTGAGTTTCTTAGAAATTTTTAACAACACTCAGTCAGAACTTAGACTGTGAGTGAAATTCGGAATTCTCATCTATCAACATATTTTTCATATCATCATAGTATTTGAGTTTCTTAGAAATTTTTAACAATGCTCAGTCAGAACTCAGACTATGAGTGAAATTCTTAATTCTCATCTCCGAAATTTTTTTCTTTCTTTTTACACCTGTTAATAAAATTTTTGCAAAAGTTAGGTTAGGTTAGGTTGGTTAGGCTAGAGATAACGCAGAGACCAAGTGGCCCATTGCGATGCCTAATTTATTATTGGAAGAATAAGTATGAGGGGAAAGGGGGGGAAAGGGGTTTAAGATAATAAGCTTTTACAATTTTTTTTTTTTAAGTTAGAACAGCTGGAACTTAAACTATTTTAAATCTGATATTTGTTGCTAACGTTCTTTATGAATTATGAATATTGCTTGCCGTATGGTTAGTCTCAAGTTAAGTATAGAAATCTGTACAAAAAATTGTTATCTAGACACCTAGAAGATAAGTTTTTTGAACCCTTTCCAGTGCCAGCAAGTCGTCAACGTTGCGTCGTCCGTGTCAAACTTAGAGTAATAGTTCCTAAAAATATTAAAACAATGACATTCATTTTTAGAATTCTTAAATTACGAATTTTATTTTCCGGGTACTCAGTGTCAAGATATCATAAGATTCAGTACACAATTTTTTCGAACATGTCGAAAATTAGATTCTGGAAACATTTTTCGTTATTGTCGCGCGTTTATCAAAGTTAAAACAAAAAATTGGAGATGGTTTTTTTTTTTGAGCTCCTTTACTCAGATGAAGTTTTTTAAAGCTGTCTGAGATTTTTTATGACACTGTAAATACCGTCGATAAAGAATTCTCGAATTACTTTTTAGGCAGTAAAGTTTTTTTATTTACAAAATTTAAAAAATCGAACGTGTACGTTTGTATATCTAGTACGCTCTATTCAGTGTATTCAAGCCTAGAGTCTGTAGTTTTTACGTTAAAACCAGACAACGGGTGGTCTTCTCATATTACAAAAATTCATTTTAAAGTGCAGATAAATGAGACGTAAATGTTAATCTTTATGTTTGTTTAAAAGTAATATTGTTTATACTAGCTTTTAAAATATGTATTATTATTTATTAGCGCTAATACAAGCCCAGTGGGTAGCTCTTATAAAGTTGCAACCAAACCAACAGCCATAAAAAATATATTTATTAATTTGTCAATTTCAACAACATGTTAGGAAACATATTTTTTTAATATTTATAAAAATTTTTTTTACAAATCCGCACCGCACAGATAAAAGTGTCAAAGAGCCAAAGAGTCACACGGTCAAAAGTCAATGGTACTCAAGATACAATTTTAAAAAAGATAAATCTTCGGAAAAAAAACTACATTAGATGTGTGAAAAATAAATTTGTCTTTATGTAATGGTTTTGAGATGGCAGCTAATTTTTGCTAAGGTTATGCTTGATTTATGTGTTTATATAAATTAAACATATGTATAAGCTAAGTAAACAACGCAGCTATTGACTAAGGAATGCTCTAAACAAATATTTTGATGCGAAATTAAATCTATCGAATATTTAGCACATTCGATAACTTGCTAAAATGAAGTTTACTTGTATGCTTGACCTAAACCCCAATTTCTTGTTACTACGATATTTTTATTTCTAGAACTACTTAGTTATACATTATGTATTTTTGAATTTTTAATGTGTGTTAATCAAACATTTGTGGAAACATAAATCGTTATTTTTCAAAAAAAACTTAAACGTTAACTTTTAAGTACCACAAAAAATGTAATTTATTTACATTTAGGGTATTCACGCTTTGTGTTGAGTTGAGGAGCTGAAAAGTTGAGGAAAAAGTCAACAGGCTATTTGAATATTTTAAATTTGGCGCCTACTAAATTACAAAATTTGCAGTGCTGAAAAGGCAGCTAATTACCACCTTGTGCAACACTTTCTCAAAAACTCAACAGGAAAAAGTAGAATAGGGACTGTGTTGAGTAAAAGTTTAGTTGAAAGTTGAAACGCAGGCTTGATTTACAGCATGCATTTGTTTTTGTAACAGTACTCAACTTTTCAACTCCTCAACTCAACACAAAGCGTGAATACCCTAATTGTGAAATTAAAATTTTTATGCTATTTATGCTGTTTAAGTTTTTAGTGCTCATATTTTTAAAAATTTGTAATTAAGTTTAAAAAAAAAATAATTTCAAAATAAAGATTTCAAGTTTTTAGTAGTTACTAAGTAGCTAATAATAATCATCATAAAATAAACAATATAAAATTTTATGTTCGAAAATATGTAATTATGTAACGTGGTTTAAGGTGGTAAGGTTTAAAAAATAAAAATACAAATAATTTCAGTAAACTAAATACATATTATTTAATTATTACAAAAATTAAACAATCTACAATTTTATGTTCGAAAATATGTAATTAAGTAACTTAGTGGTAACATTTAAAAAACAATAAAAATTAAATTACCAATAATTTCACTAAACTAAATACCTATATGATGAATATATAAGGAAAAGGCTACTAAAGGCTAAGGTCTAACAAATCTTCTGGCACCTGTGGGTACAAGAGATACTAATCGTGGTGTTACATACTAGCTGACATGGGCTTAGAGAACATTTGGTGTTAACTTAAACGTCACCTTTAAAATTGAACATGTTCTACTGCTGCTAAATGTACTGGCCCCCAATAGATGTTATCTAAACTATTAAAAGTATGTATATAAATTTAAACAGTTCTATTATTTTTTTTAGTTTAAATGCAAACAATTGCATACAGTTAAGTTGTTTTAAATATTGAAAATGTTTGGACAGTATCTGCAGATCTCCGAGACAAACATTATACAAAAAAGACATCGCGTGCAAAAAGAATTTCAAGTTAAAAACCGCATGAGTCAAAAACTGAGCCATAAAAAATTTCCAGTTTCACCAAAAACCAACAAAAATCATATTGTATGGAATCCGCGCTGTAAGACAAATGCAACTGAGCAGCCTCCCCTCCCCACTGCTGGGTGAGCACCCCGGCTATAAGGCATATGTTGGCTATATTAATTTTAATCGTTGCAAAAATCATCGAAGGCCATCTTGGACATTTCAAAGCAGCGCGAGCGCGAGCTGGCCAAGCGTATTTTAGCCAATTTTAAGCGCATCTTAAGCAGGTACCCGCACAGCTACATAAATACATCGGCTTTTGGGCCAACAGAAAAATGTATATATTGGCCAATAGTAGCGTCAAGGAACTTGACTGTTGTAATGGCCAGTTTGTTTGCAGCTTATACGAGGCTGGGTTGAAAAGTTATTGGAATAGCTAAGAGATCACGAAGTTGACCAATGCGGGTTTATCTCTGATAGAAATTTTATAGTTCACTTTCATTTCTACTTAGTATTATAATATCTAAAACTTCTGATGACTTTATGATGCATACTTATATGCAGGCCTATCGACAGTAGGGATTCCCCGGGCTCGAAATTTTTCAAAGAACCTGTAGATTTGAAAACGAAACCCATCATTCAAATTCTTCAGGAAAACGCAACGACTGACATAGTTACCACTGGGTCCGTAGCTTTCTTTTGACGGCCTGTTCCCATTGACATCAAAACGAAAAACAATATATGATTTGGGCATATGGTGGTTTCATAAAGGAAATCATCCCATGTGTAACCCGTTGCATCTTAGAGGGAAGGAGGAAGATCTAGAGACGGTAGAGCACCTTTTTTGTCACTGCCCGGGTTTGTGTAGGACAAGATTCCGCTTTCTCAAGTCATACTTTCTACATGACCTATCCCAGCTTTCAGAACAGAGTCCAAAATGCCACTCAAGGTTTATTCAGGCCACTGGATGGCTGTAAATGGGAAAATCTAAAAGACCAACTAGTGGTGAAGGTTGGAGGAAAGTCCATCACTGCGGTATCACAACGGGCCTATTTGTTGGCCTAAGTGAGTTGGGACGTAGCCTAACCTACAGAAAGAAAGGGCTCCAATCGGTTGCGGAACCAGGATTTAGTCTTGGGGGGTTTTTCACTTCGTAGTGTATACATATCACAGCTCGCAAAAAACTGTCAACCCATTTTTCCAACTTTAGCGTGGGGGTTTGGACCCGAAAACTGCCGTGGATCCGCCACTGGCTCCAATCGGTATAGTTTATCGGCTACAAATTCAAATATCGACAAAACCCTTGCAGCATCCTGCTCAATGCAGGCAATATTCATGCTGGACAAGGCCTGACGGCTCCACTTATAGACTAAAATCAGCTCCGACGAGAGGTGGGGGAAGGGGGGATTCCCCCGGGCCCGGAGTTTTCCCATGGGCCCGGTGTAATTACTGCCGTACTATCGTGATTTAAGCTAAATGTGTAATAGAGGGGTCGGTACATTTTCCCCCCGGGCCCGGATTTTCTCTCTACGGCCCTGACTAAAATATACAATATCTTTATATTTTTTAGGAATAGTATCGGAACATGGAGGTTTCCGAACGCTTAAATATTTCAAGACGACATTGCAGTTTCAGTTCACTGGATTACGATTAGATTTCGCTTAATCGCAAGCGAATTCGAATTTGTGCAGGCACGACTGTAGAATTCTCACTTGGATGAATTCTCACTTTGGAAACTAATGGAAGTATGCAATAGGAAATTACTGTCGAATTAGTTCCCCACACGACATATTCAGAGGATTCGGGTTCCTGTGCCTATTATCCCTTGCCAAAATTGCAGAATCTCTTTACAAAGAAAGCTGTTATGGTCATCCATGAAAAGAATACCTATTTTAAGGACTCTGACAAATTCTACGCCTTGGATCGCATCAACTGTAGAATTCTTACTTGGATGATTTCTCAATTTGGAAAGTAATGGAAGTATAGGAAATTATTGTCGAATTAGTTCAGAGTTTTCCTATGCCTAGTATCCCTTGCTAAAAACTGCAGAATCGCTTTACAAAGAAAGCTGGTCATCCAAGAAAAGAATACATATTTTAAGGACGCTGACAAATTCTACGCTTTGGATGGCATCAAAAGATTGAACTTCCTTTGAGAATAAAATGTATTGCTTTAAAGATAGATTTATGTTGACAAATTTGGATTTTTCTTCCAAAAAGTGCTTCCAGCAATTACATTTCAGCCAGCCCGCGTAGCCTCGTTGGAGCGTCTTGTAGCGCCTTGTAGCGTCTTGGAGACTCTTGTAGCCTCTTGGAGCCTCTTTTTGGAGTCATCGCATTATGCAAAAAGCGGATCCATAAAAATTGCGCTGCAAGCTGCGTTCGCACTGATACAATTTGCATGAAATTCTAATAAAAATTTGCCGTTTAGGTGTTGCCAGCATATTGTAAACTGGTTTAATGTGAGCGTTATATCATCTTGTTAGATGATGCTGTTGTTGTTGCTAAGGCGTGAGAATCATTTGGTATCTAATGCGTGGCACACGATTTCTTGGCCAGGGCAACAAATGATGAGCATTTGAGTTTGAGACAGCGTTTAAGCCTTATTTATGTGCGCTTAGGTTTGCTTAAACTTCATCTTTGAGGCTTCTAATTTGCATTTTCTTTGTATGCTGCCCAAGAGCCAAACTTGGCTTTTTTTTGTGAATTTTTTTTTTTTTTTTTTGATTTTGGGGTTCAAAAGTGCACATTGCACTGAGACTGATTGACATGACTAAGACAAAGATAAATAAGCTGCCAGTTTTGGAACGCTGCAGCTTACATAATTATAGATTTTGTGTGCTCTAAAGGTTTTCCGCCGTTAGTTGCCAGGCGCATCCAAAATTAAGCTGGCTGCATGGAAAACAAGGTGCAGCTGCCAATGCATTGTCTAGCTTGGGAAGTTGCTGTGTCTTTTCTTACCGAGGGGGAGTTGGCCAAATAAATAAAAATTTGACACAATTTTTGTGGCAGCATTGCAGTCACATTGTTGCCACAACCAAAAATATCAGCCAGCTATCAAAACACGCAAAGTTAAGTTTCCCAAAAATTAAAAAAAAAAAAAATGATACCCATACTCCATTAGTGTTAATTTCGGGCAAAGTGCACGTTTCGGTTTTCGCTTTCGTTTACAAAAGCAAATCGCTTGCGAACCAAGCGTTTTCTAACCTCAAAATCAATATTAACAGGCAAGCCGGCTAGAGTCATGCCACCAAGGCGCACTGAGTTCCCAACAGGTTGCACACGAAATGCTGCACAACATGCATTAAAAAAACGCCAATAAAGCTGCTTTGTGGTATACACAATATATACATTTTTTTTTTTATGTATCTATGAGATAGCTTTAACAAAATATATTTCATCGGCTGCTGCAGCAACGCAAATTGCGCCTAACCCATATATTTGTCAATAAGGTGCGCATTGAGATTTGATTTAGCAGCGGCGGTGCGGCAGCTAAATTGTAGCTCTTGTAGTTAAAGTATCTTGTAACTTGCAGATAGCTTAATATCATTGTTATATTATAGTCGAACGAACGAACACCTTTAAACAATGTGAGAGACTATCAAAAGTGTACACTAGGCTCAAGGCTATGGGCAACCCTCTTGTGACGCCTCTGTTGAAGTTAAGTGGGGAAGTTAAGTTACTCTTTGTGCCAAACTATTGCGTCTTGAGAAGCTAACATTTTGAGATAATTTATTAAACCGTATCTTTAGCTATGCTTTATTTTAATTCTTTTAGATTGTTGACTGAATTATCTTAGGGTCACTGCAGACTTTGGAGATATCTAAGCAAGATGAGCATTAAGGATTCTTACAGGTACACTTAGTGAGTTTGAAAAACATACTTCTTTGACGGACAGAGAATCTCAATGCTTGATTTTACTCGTTTAGAACCATCCAAAATAATTCAGTTTGGCTTAGAGAAATTAGACAGAGAGAGGGATTCTAACAACTGTAGGTTCTTTGAGATTGAGCAGTAAGCAGTAGGAATCCTTCTTGGGCGCAAATAGAATATCGATGCTCAAAGCCACCAGACTAAGTTTTCCCATTATCATTATTAATAAATATATCACAAAATTCCAAAATAATATAATCTTCCATTAAAAGGTGAAGTAAAAATTTTTAGGCGGCACTGTGACTTTCGAAGTGAGTAACTTTGAAATTTTGTTAGTTCAGCGAAAATGTTAGTTTTTTTTTGCGTTTGTATTGACTATACGTTGCCAAGTAACAGACACGAAGTTGATGATGACTTCGGCTCTTGTTGAGAGAGCGTGCAATGCTCTCACTTGCTTTTTTACTCTCAAAAAATTAAAGCGTTCCAGAGAAAAATTAGTGGGGCCAAGGTATACTTATTTAAGGTAGAGCAATGCTGCCGGCGTCGTCACCAATTTTAGTGAGAGCAGAAAAAGGCGTGAGAGGGAAACAAACAAAAACGATGTCGCAACGAAACTAAAAATTGGTAACTTTCGTTGAGAGCCTTCGGCGGGAGTATGCTACCTTAAATAAGTATACCTTGAGAGGGGCGTAAAATTTGTGATGCGTTGTATTCTATGCCGAAATGACGTATTGCGACGCTGCCGTTGCAAAGCAACAGATACGAAGTTGATGCTGCATGACTTCGGCTCTTGTTGAGTGGAACGCTCTCACTTGCTTTTTACTCTCACAAAAAGTTTACATTAGTAAGCCGTGGCTTTGGTGCTGTTTAGTTGGCTACAAAATAAGATAGCGCTGCGCAAATTTTGAAGTAAAACTTTTTGGGCGGCTTTATGACTTTCGACTTGTGTTAGAAAGGAACGAGAACGTGGAAGGCGAAGGAGAATGCGCGGGGGAGGAGGAAAGTCGTAAAAAACGGGGTAGAAGAAGGCGCGGGGAAGGAGAAAGGGGTAAAAAGTTATACTTCAAACGCGTGAGAAATTAAAACCCAAAAACTTTGTTTCTCCCGAGAAGATAGTTCTTGTTCTTCTGCTTCTGCAAATTGTTTTTTTTCTAAATATTTTTCTATTTTTACAATATTTATTAGTATAACGGTAAAAAAAAACATAGCAAAAGGAGGAGCAATGGCAGACGCTTTTGTTATCGATTAATTAATAGAAACATACCTATATTTTTGTTAAGCAATTAATTTATTGCAGCATCTAACACGCGTAGTCATAAGCTCTCTTCTGACTATTCACAACTCTTAATCTTTAACTGAAGACTTGATTTAGTAGTCGTCTTTGCCAACTAATATTAGAATCCGATAGGCGAAGCTAATAAATGTTATCGAGTAATTAAAAGAAACATCAATATCACCGATCTTTTAAAAACGCTTGTAAGACCTTTTCGAACTTTTCAGAATTACTCTTTCGGGCACAGACATAACTTGAAAGTCTTCTTTGACAACTATATAAGGATCCGAGAGGCGACGCTATTGTTGTCGAGCAACATTCCAATATGGTCATCGATTTTTTTGAAGTATTTATCGAAAAAAATCGTTACCTAAGACATACACGATGCGAATGGTTGCCAAAAATTCATTTGAAAAATGGAAACATTTTGATTTAACGTATAGCCAATGCCCCTTCCCACTCCCCTCTCGACAGGCCTGCGTATAGCCCTACAAAACTTCATACAGACTCCCAATCGATTGTACAACCTGCTCGATAAACAGCATCGTGTATGGCTTGGGTTAGACCGCGTCTAATTTTTTAGAATTCCTAAACTTTTTGAGAAAATGCAAAGACCTATATAAATTAAGATGAAGATTGATGGGCGACGCTTTTGTTATCAATCTTTTAGGTACGTATATGCGAATATCCAGATCCATATCCAATCCATTAATTGAAGCATCTGCCAAAAGTACTCTTTAGACCGCCCATGGCTCTTTGGAGTAACTTTCTAAAGCAAAGATGGGAATAATTCATCGCCTTCCCAATTAGGGTTTCCAGTCCCAGTTATGATTAATCTTATTTTTTACAAAATAACTCGAGGTAAAATTTTAAATTGATTAAAAGTATTAGTTTTAACATTAACTTATCTATTGTCACAAAATAGCTCGAGATTAAATTTCATATGGATTGAAAGCATAAAATTCTGTACTCATTAAGCTAGGGCGAAGTCAAAGCCCTTGAAGATTGAACTCGCCTTACTAATGATTCCAGATGATTTATACTTGCATTATGCAAATCTTTGGTTACAAAGTAGCCTCAGATGATATTTCAAATCGCTATCAAAGAAAGATTAAAGTCTCGACTTAGAACATGCACTTAAAACAGTCTACAAAATGCAACTTTACCTCTCTACCAAGCATTACAAACTTCTTGACAAAATCAAAATACTTTGCAATCCCTAAAGTGTATAATAACCAAAAAGTATCTTTAAGTATACCATGCATCCAACTATGTATTACATTGAATATAAGAGACTATAAACATAATCATCATAGACAAACAACCTCATCATATGGTTTCAAATATTTCGTGTCTATTGACGCGCCCGCATCATCCATTGGATTGGATCTACTATGCGCTGTATTTTTTTTTCTGTGGTGTGGTATGGTGTGGAATTCGTGGCATCATCTCCTCTATAACAACTTGACTCTCTCAAGACAACTTGCTGCACACGCTTTGGATTGCAGTTTAAACGTGTCTTCAAGACTGTTATTAAATCAATAATGAAGCACACGAAGCGCCCGAAACCCAAAAAGCGCTTCAAATCTGTTTTCGGTTTTAGCCAAAAACCTCATAATGATGTACTACAACTGCTTCCATCATTAGCACTATACGGTGTCGTTCCCTCGATCTTTGTTGTTGTTGTTGTGGTTGTTGCTGTCGCGACTGACACACAAACATCGTGGGGTTCACGGAACGCACCCAAAAACAATAACAACTGAGGTTTAAGCAAAGCCGGGCTTATAGAGTACAGAGCTCAAAGTCTTTACGATTTGTTGAGCTTTGTTTTGTTTTAGTTCGGGGCACTTCTGCTGGTTTTGCTTTGCAGTGTTTCTATATGTTTTGGGATACACTCTATAGATGGAGAGATGTTCGTGAACTGTCGCCAAATTGGTAGATTTCTCGCACGCCTAGAATTTTTTAAAGAACTAGCTTACTTATTTCTTAAAAATTTTTACTCACTTCAAGTTGTAAGTTAGAGTATATACGCGTGATCCCTTAAGCTACTTGGTATAAAAAGTTTTGGGTATTGTCTACAACTATGAACTGGCTCATGAATTATCGCAGCCGTCTCCCAATCCGATGCAAAAGAACCTTATATAAAATGGTAGTGGTTCCAAAATGGAGATACGCCATCCAGATCTGGGGTATGGCGGCTCGCTCGAGTCGCTCACGTAATCAGACACTCCAGAACAGGGCCTTACGCCTTATTACTGGGTGTGAATGAGGTCCATGACCTCTGACTGGAGACCGTCGAACTCCAGATAAATAAGCACACAAGCCGCTACAAAGAAAGGCTAAAAAGACACCGTAATAGGCTAGCAAAAGGGCTCCCAAATGAAAATCCTATCCATCTGCTCCAACAAGCGCCGAACTGAAACAAAACGAAAAGAAGACCGACAGAAAAGCGAACCAAATGATGGCCTCCTGATTGACAGAACTCCTTCATACGTCTAATACATCTCTAACTAAGCAAACTGGTTTGGCGACCATAAAAATAAGAAACCTGCAATTCATAAAAATATGTGTTTTTGATAAATTTTCAAAATAAAAAATAAAAAGTGTCTACAACTCATCGAACAACTTTTTTTTAAGCCAGCTCTAAACACATTGCCTTGTCTTGCTCTGGCAGAGTATACGCACTTCGACTGCTCGCCTTAAGTTTCCTTTGGCCTAGTTGGTGGCGCTTCTCCCACTTTTGCTTAGCTATGTTGGGATTCGTTTTTTTTTCTATTTTGTTTTTGGCGCGCTTTATTTGGTTAGCGGCCATGTCTCTCCTAGAAAATCAAACTATTAACTTATTGCAGTCAGTGTGCTATGTCTTTGGCAACGCGTCGCTTGCAATTCTTCAAGCGCATAGCTGAAACTTCATCATTAGCAACAGCAACATCATGATCATGATGATCATCAAACAACATGATCATTGCTTGCTGTCGATTTTTGTGGCAAGGTGTTGAGGTTAACTAAGGTGTGATAAATTTTTGTCTTTTGCTGCATTGCTGCAGCGATATTTAAAAGGTCTCACTTTTTCAAGCTATAGACAAAATGCTGTGCCAAAGTTAGCCATAATTGTTTTATTAGGCCCGGGTGCCATTGTTTTGCCATGGGCGAGTTCAAAGTGTTTTTGAAACATTTTTGGGCAGCAGAGCGCTGAAGCATCGTGACAACGCGCCTAACAAAAGCTCATTGCTATGTAAACGGCTGCAAATGGCATGACAAATGCCTGGAAATTCTTTTACAAGGCAGTCTGCCAAACCAACACACACACACACACACTGATACTCCTACACCTGATTAGGCCAAAGTTCTCACAGCTGTCTTATCAGCGAAATCTTGGCTAAAGCTTACACACAAAAAAAGAGAAGTCTCAGTTTACAGCGCTTTGTTGTTGCTGTTGTCTACTTGCTAACTTTTGTACAAATTAATTGCGACCTGCGTTGACCGAAGTGACAACAAACAACAACACACACACACACACACAACAACAACAACCAAAACTGTTACACCGTTATTGGCCAACTGCTATGGGCATAAAAAAAGTTACACAGTGCAGCTACTTTACATTGTATTTATTGTCATTACAAATACAAACACAACACCCACACACACACACACCCATACACAGCCACACTCTTACTAACTATGTTTGTTTTTTGGCGATAATTAATAGCAGAAACAATAACAACAACAACAACAAAATCGTCACCAACAAAACAAACATCATCACAAGAGGCGTAGTGAGTTTTTGCAAGAGGGGTACTTTAAATTTCCTACTAATTCCACAAAAAAACTTTTAATAGTTTTCGAACTAAGAAAAACTTAAATTAATTATTTAATTTTTAAAAGAATTCAATAAATATAAAAAATATTAGAAGGAAATGCGCATAAATTTTAATGCAACACTGCTCTCCTCAAGTATCAGGATTGCTGAAACTCCACCATAAGCGCAACCCTAGTCATCATGACAAAATTTAGAACTTCTGTACGAATTTCTGTCCCACTATACTATTCTCCCCAGAATACTATTCTGCACAGTAAGAGATTTGAATTGAAAGAAAATGTTATTACAGAAACATGCACCTATTTTGATGTCCTTGAGAAAACCTAGCAAGAAGAAATTAAAAGCCCATTTGACTAAGTGTTTCAAACGCCCGCAATATCCTTCTCAAGGGAACTAGGGGAGCAAACATCTGTATTTGTTCAGATAGCCAAGCTGCTATTAGGGCATTATCATCATAGAGCATCTCCTCCAGGATGGTTAAAGAATGCCATGATTACCAACAACTCCTGCCCTCCCGGAACAGAGTCGTGCTATGTTGGGTACCTGGAAACTCAGGAGTGGATGGTAACACGATCACTGACAATCTAGCACGACAGGTTGCCTCCACGCTGACCAAATCTCCTGCGCCTTTCTGTAATATTGGTTGGTTCACAATTAAGACCATGGTAAACAAATGGGCAGCAGTAGAACATAGGAGATACTGGTTCTCCTTACCGGGGCTGCGACAAGCAAAAGCGCTTGTCAAGCCTCTGGATATGATCAAGACAAAAGGAGATGTTAGAACGGAGCTAAAACTCCTGGTAGCATACCTATCTGGCCACCACACTGTAAGATACCATCTAAAGAAAATTGGCCTATCGGATTCTTCAGAGTGCAGACTCTGTCTCGAGGACGATGAAACCACCAGACATATTCTCTGTGACTAAACGCTAGTGTGGGACAGAGCCTGTTACATGGGAAAGGAACGGATTAGTCCCTTCTATCTTAGGTCAATACCAACGAAAGAGCTACTGTTATTCATGCGGAAAGCGGTAAGTAATTTGTGGGTACAGTTTAAAAGATCTTCTGGTCGCAGTGCCCCACCTTTTTGTGAGGAACGCTAATGGGGGGGGGGAAAAAAAAAGAAAAGTGTTTCAAGCTACAAGAAGTCTATATCGAAAAAAATATCTTTCACTACAAAATTGTACGTAAGAAATTCGACCTTACACAACAACCACAGACTGGAGACCGTAGATCTCCAAATCAACAAGCATGTAACAACCTAGTCAACGATCACCCGATAAGAAGGCTGAAAAGAAGATTTCCCAAAAAATGTATTTTTTAAACAGAAGATGACGACCACTAACCAAAGGCCAAAGGCCTTGTGACAGACTTAGCCTGAAATTGATGGTCCCAGCTGCACCTTGTATTGGCGATTCCAATGATAAATGCGGTTAATAAAAATAATTGTATTTTTGAATATCTAAAAAATAAAGATAATAAGGACGTCACATTACTTGGGAACTTTTTATAATTAAAAAATCAATCACTTTCATTATAAGGGCCGTCGGGAGAAAGTATTTTTTCTAAATCTACAAGCACTTTAGTAATTTTCGGTTAGGAGAGACTCCCGCCGTTCCCACCACCCTGTCAACATCATCATACATATAGGAAATTCTTTAGAGTACAAAAGCAAAGGAGGAATTTTATAAATTTGTACATAGTTGTATAGATTTGCTATTATGGGAGACTTCGTCGTTTGTGGATATGGCAACACTGGCACTACTGAGTAATGGAATTAAATCTCGACGCTAAAATATCTTTAACCGTTTGTTTTTATTTCTTAAGACCACACGATAAACATAGATAGAGAAGAAGAAGAAGACACTTGCCTCCACAAATTTAATATTCTGAGAGGACGGATATAAAAGAAATGTTTCTCATTTTTGTAGACAAATTTTGAATTACGTTAGTATTATGTGTAAAGAATATAATATAGGCTATATCTCTTTGGCATATGGATATTTCGACTAAATAATATTAAGTTAAAATATTTATTATATTCAGAGCGTAGAGTGAAAATCCGGGCCCGGGTCGAAAAATGTACCGGCCCCTCTATTACACCTTTAGCTTAAATCACGATAGTACGACAGTAATTACACTGGGCCCCTGAGAAAGCTCCGGGGCGGGGGAATCCCTAAAAAAAGGGGTTTTTTTTTATATGAAGTTTTAACGTTTGGTGCGGAATTTTTGCATGCTGCGTATGGCCCTTAAAGGCCTATACGCATGCAAAAAAATTCCCTTTTTTGGGATATTTTTTTTATATGAAGTCTGACGTTTGGTGCGAAATTTTTGTACGCTGTTCGATAAATTTCGCGCGGAATGACAAAACTTCATATAAAAAAAAAATACCAAATGGGATATCCCGAATGGGATTTTTTTATATGAAGTTTTGTCATTCCGTCAGAAATTTTTCGAACGGCGTATGGGCCTTAAGAGATAATTGCTGCATCTGTTGCTGTAGGCACACTTGGAACACTAATAGCTGCTGATTTAGGGCATCAAATGAATCCCTTTCAACTAAGCCACTGCATCAGAAGCAGCTGCAGCAACGACAGTAGCAGGCACCACTGTCTCATCCGTTGTGCATAAAAATTTGTCCATTCGAGATGGTTGGCAACATCCAACATCTTCCACGCTTGCTTTGGCAACACGCAAACTTTAATGTCTTCTTCTTCCTCGTCTGCATTTACCCAAGTTTTGTTTAGTTAGTTAGTCTTTATTTTTTTTTTTATTTTTATTTTTGTCTACTATTACTTAATTGCCGAGAGTGCTGGCTATAATAACAATTAGCGTGGCATTTTAATATGCATTATTGGCTGTGAAAAGATCGAAAACTGATTTCCCCACTTAAAAGAAAAGAGTCACGATTTTCTATGGCTATTAAGCATGCCAGGACTTAAGGAGAATTGCAGCAGCATGTTTATAACCATATGTGAATGAAAATTTTTGTCTTTAAATGATTGCGGAGCTGGCTTTTATTTTAATTACTAAATTAGTAGTTAAGGAATTTTATAGATTTCAATGGTTGGGTATAGTTAAATAAAATTTGATACGATTGCAAAATCTTTTTTATTGGGGTGTCTATAAATGTCTAAAATTTATTACGTTTATAAATGTGTTCAACACGTCATAAAATAACATGTTACTACTAAAGGGTCATCAATCTTGAGCTTTTTTTTTCAATAAGCTTTTTTTTGATAAACCACGCGTGAGTACTACGTACTGTCAAGTTGCCAAATGTTTTTTATACAGTTTTCATTGCAATTTCACGTTTACAAATCGTACAATTATATTACGAAAATTCGCGTTCTGTAAAGAATGCTTTTCGCGCGCTTAGGCCATTTTATGGTCGCCATAATCGACCTACTGAGACCACTATTCGCCATACCATCAACAAATTTGAGACCCAATATTCATTATTGGATGAAACTCGACCGAATAGACTTCGTCCAGCGCGTAGTTTATGGGCCGGTGGAATTATCGGTGCATATTTCTTCAAAAATGACGCTGGTCAGACCGTAAACGTCAATGGCGATAACCAATTATTTGCTACCTGAAATTGAAGCCCGAGATCTCAACGACATTTGGTTTCAACAAGACGGCGCTACTTGCCACACAGCCCGTGAAACAATGGACATATTGAGGAACCAATTCGGTGAACAATTAATTTCACGCTCCGGATCGTTGAATTGGTCACCAAGATCGTGTGATATCACAACGTTAGACATTTTCCTTTGGCGCTACGTGAATTCTAAAGTGTTTGTGGATAATCCAGCTACGATTGAAGCATTAGAGGCTAACATTACCCGTGTTATTCGCGAGATATCGCCGATTATGCTCGAACGCGTCATCGAAAATTGGAGTCTCCGCTTGGACGAGCTACGGCGCAGTTGCGGCCAACATTTGAAAGGAATTATTTTTAAAAAGTGAATGGCAAGAACGATTCTTTCTATTGATACTAAAGATTTTTCGATTCATTTGAAATTTTTGTTACTTTTCTTTATTTAAAAAAAAAAACTCAAGATTGATGACCCTTTATTTAAAAGTTAATAATCAGACATCAAATTGTAATTAAATGCATTTTGACACTTTGGTTTTGTAGCCTTAGGCTATAATTTTATTGCAACGCTGCTGACAAATTTGACTTACACTGATGCACAAAAGTTATGGTACACTTGAGCAATTAATACAATGCAAATTGACACAATAGGAGTTTTTACGCCTATAACTCGAAATGCTGTTTTTGCTAGAATTTTTTTTAATTAATTTTTTTTATGTTTCATGACTGATATTTTAAAAAATTTAATTTGAAGTCGTCATATGATCTAAATCGCTAAAATAGCTCGTGCTTCATATCTACATATTTTATTATGAAGAAATGTTTCTCTTAGATTAAAGACATTTGAATATTTAGTAGATTGAGTCGAATCTATTGGTAAATTTTGTTTTTGTAATAATCTAATTTGTATCGGTTCAAATATATCAAAAACATAAAAAAAAAACAATTTCTATTAATTTAATTTTAATTGATTTTTTTTTTTATTGTTTTTTTTAGTTTGGGGCTGCCACCTGGTTGAGAGTTATAAAAGAGCACGGCAATGTTTTTCACGGTATAAGTTACATAGTGTATTGTTTTGGTATCAAATTTTTGTACTGCTTGAAAGATTAAACAAGTATTTAGATTCTTCAGAAAAGTTTAAGACTGAGTTCTCAAGCATTCTACATATTGATTCTATAGATATTGAAGAATATTTGTATTCTGAAGTTTTCAACAAAGTAGCTTAATCTCATTTGAATAAAACTAAGTACCATTTTGACTTATTCGTAACAATATAATAAAAAAAATAAAAAGAAAAAATTTCTATTAATTCAAAACAATAATAATAATAATAACAATAAAAAAATTGTACATATTTGTTTATTTTGGGGTTGCCACCTGGTTGAGAGTTATAAAAGAGCATGGCAACGTTTTTCACGGTATAAGTTACATAGCGTATTGTTTTGGTAGCAAATTTTTGTACTGCTTGAAAGATTAAACAAGTATTTAGATTCTTCAGAAAAGTTTAAGACTGAGTTCTCAAGTATGCTATATATTGATTCTATAGATATTGAAGAATATTTGTATTCTGAAGTTTGCAACAAAATAGCTTAATCTCATTTGAATAAAACTAAGTACCATTTTGACTTATTCGTAACAATATAATAAAAAACATAAAAAAAACAATTTCTATTAATTTAAAAACAAATGCTAAAAAAAAAAAAAAAAAAAAAATTGATTTTTTTAGTTTGGGGTTGCCACCTAGTTGAGAGTTATAAAAGAGCATGGCCACGTTTTTCACAGTATAAGTTACATAGCGTATTGTTTTGGTAGCAAATTTTTGTACTGCTTGAAAGATTAAACAAGTATTTAGATTCTTCAGAAAAGTTTAAGCCTGAGTTCTCAAGTATGCTACATATTGATTCTATAGATATTGAGAAATATTTGTATTCTGAAGTTTTCAACAAAGTAGCTTAATCTCATTTAAATAAAACTAAGTACCATTTTGACTTTTGCGTACTCAATATAATGTCCTTGATGATTTCCATATCTGGCAAATGATGCCACTTCTTGTTTAGCCCTACCCTGCAAATCTCGTATAATTTGCAAACTTCAGTTTATGTATCTGCCATAAACATCCTAGCCAATTATTGCATTGGTTAAGCTCATAAAAACATACAAGACAAAAGACTGTGTTGTAATTTATTTCAAGACCCGCATTAAATTAAAGTTTACAAATTAAAGCCATGTGTACGCATACTTAAAGAAATATAATTTTTTTTTTATGGCTACTTATGTTTATCACTGAGTTTTGCAACTTCTGTACTATGACTATTAAATAATCCTTAAAATAAAATTAAAATTAGTTTTATAATAAAAATGTGAACCTTTTGTAATAGCCAGTGTTGCCCTGACCTACAACAATTTAATAAAAGAGTTGCAATATGCGTAAAAGAACAAAATTTTTCTATTTTAATGTTAAGCTGCTTCCATGTTTACAAACTAGTTGGTAACTAGAATAAATGGCTTCCCATGTCCAAAGCACATAAAAATTGATTACAATTTGCGGCCATTAAGCCGTGCCAGCAGCAGACCTCAACTTAATTTAGTCAAATCAACGCTTTTGTAGCCACAAAAGAATGTATCTAAATCTTCTATTTGTTTAATGTATTAACGGCACTCAAACTGGTCAGATACAAGATACAAAAAAAAACAACACTAAAACAAAAACAAATACAAATACAAATAAATAAAAATAAAAATAAAGCCGTAAGCGCAATCCAAGCGCAGCAAACGAAAGCAAAAGCAAATAAGTAAAAAAAATTGTAGACTTGAAGAAGTGTTGACCAGAAGATACGCTAAGATGACGTGTTCTTTATAAGTTTTGTTTGAGGCTATAAATTTTTTGGGCAGAATATCATCAATGAGTCTTAATAGCATTAGTGTGTCTATTAATTAAAAAAAAGGTTTATGCGATTTTTAGATTAAGTTTAAATAAGTTTTTATTTATTTTATTTTTTATTTATTTTTTTTGTTTGTGTGTAGCTAAAAAGTATGTGAAACACTAACTAAGGATGTGGGTGCCGAAAAGCTATCAAATTTTAGATTTTGTTTTGTCAACAAAACCAGACTTTAATGATAAAGCAAAACACGTACGTTTTATTGATATATTAATATGCAAGTGTTTTATAGCATAAGATATACAAGCTTTTTATTAAAAAATGAGATAACAATATGTAAAACAAAAGATAAAACTGAAAGATTATGGAGCATGATATGACTTCAAAAGTTATGAGCAAAAGAGAGAAGCGATGCTACAGCAGCTAAAGGTGACGTCAAAAACAAGAAGAAGTGCAACAGAGTCGGGCGCTAAGAATAAGAATAACAGCATTACAGAAAATTAGCAGGAAAGCAGAAAAGTCCCAGCAGTAGCGAAGAATCAGAAGCAAAGCATAAGAAAAACAGCATTTCAGAAGAATTCGAAGTAAAGTAGAAGAGTTACTGCAACTTTAATTAATAGTTATGCTTATTTGTAATTTTTCGAGGTACTGTTTACTATGCCATCACTAAAATAAGCATAACTTCAAGAACTCTAAGAGTTACCAACTTTTTCAACATTAACACTTTTTTTTTGCAGAGATAAAAACGATAAAAAATGAAAAAAAAAAAAATCTTAAAAATAAATAAATTTTTTTTTTTTTTTTAAGTGGGAGATAACTTTTGAAATTTAAAATTAAAAACTAAAAATAATAAAAAATTAAAAAAAAAAATCTTAAAAATAAATAAAATTCTTTTTTTTTTTAAATTTAATATTTTATCTATCAAGGAAAAAAAATCGCGTCAATATCTTTATCCGTTTAGAAGATATGGCTTGTCGAAGAATAGTCTAAAAACGAACAACACAATTATCAGTTATAGATAACTCGATAAATAATCGGAATTTTGCAATAAAATTTGACGTGGTTACTATGGGCTAGTAGCTCTAGAAGTTTGGGGAAAAAATGGTCCGCTTCACTTATTTTCGCCGATTAATATTAATTAAGCATTTAGTACAATCTTTTTAGAGTTCTTTCTTTCGCTATAGAGCAAGGGACTACGATACCCAGGAGTCTAAGAATCAATCTTGGATCTAAGTCCAATTTAATAAAAATGTTTTTATTTTTTTAGCCAAAACTTTTACATAGTAAAAGGATCTTATACAATTTCATAAAATCGTTCTAATTTTTATAGTCAACCTTTAAAATTTTTTGAAACAGAAATAATAATGAACTAATTTTCTTTGTTATTATAATAAAATAAAAGCTCATATTGTCTTTTTACTAAGCTTTTATTAGTTTTTAAAGAGCTGTTGATTTTTTACTTCTTTCATTTGGTATTAAGTCTTAATTTAATTTTAGAACTTAAATCTTCAAGACCTTTGACTTCAAAAGCAATCTATGAGCGACTAGGTTTTCACTCTTAAAAATATTTATTTATTTAATTATAAATTAGAAGTTAATTCTAAATTATAAAAGTTTCTAAGCCAGAGCAACGTAGACCTTCAGGCTTTTAAAAATATAAAAGCTTTCATATTTCTTATTATATTACATTGTTATTAATTTTTGAAACTACACTTTTAAATTCTTGAGAAATCTTTTCAAGACTAGATTTTCTTGTTTTAAAATAAATATTTAGGCAACTATCCTGTCTTGCTTAATAAATTTGAAAGCTTGCATTTTACATGAATTTTTTATTAACTTTTATAACCAACTTTTAAAATCCTTGTGTTTCAAACGAAATTTTGTAAAAAGAAGATTTGCTGGTGCTCACATTTTAAAGCTAACTGGCTCTTTTTTATATGAATTCTTAAAGCCAACTTTTTATTGCATTTTTAAAACGAACTTTGAATGTCTTTAAGTCATAATATAAATCTTTTAAGAACTAACTTTAGAATTTTAAAAGCTCAACTTTTTCATTTTAAAATGGTTGGATTTTAGAAGAATCTTTTAAACAATACATTTTTTAATTAAAATTTTTTATAATTAATTTTTAAAAATTTAAAAGCTCACTTTTTGCTGTTTATAAATTTTTATAACCAATTTTACAATCTTTGAATTCCAGAAATATTCCTTTAAAGAATAGATTTACTTTCTCAATACTTTTTTTTTTTAAACTTTTAAAAAAAAAATCGTTTGAAAACAAGATTTTTTGCTTAAAATGAATTTTTGTAACCAACATTGAAAATTCTTGAGTTTCACAGAAAATCTTTTCATAACTAAAGTTTGGCTCTAAATTAATTTAAAAAAAGCTATTTTTCAAAATAGCGAAAGCTTAAGAATATTAGTATTGAATAAGGATAAAAACCACAACTGAAGAATTATAGGACTAAAGAAGAAACAGCAGCAAAGCAGATGTTAAAAATGGATTCAAATACTGTTTGAACTTATTAATACTTTTTTAATAGACTCGATCTTTAAAGCTTAGCGCCGTAAAATATCAGTACTGACTGAAAACTTGAGCGCAGCAAAAAAGTGTAGCAGGAAGGGTAAATAATTGTAAATAAAATCGCTGACTACATTTCGTTAAGCTTGAATTCTCTTGAAAAATTTATATGCAACAACTTTCTTGCGCCATCTAGCGACAGCAATTTGCATGCGCCATCTAGCGACCACGTTGTAAAGAAAAGTTAAAGATGACGGTGAGGACGCGTCGCGTAAGCTAAGAACATTTTTATGAACATTTCAGAAAAAATCTTTTAAAAACAAGATTTTTTGCTTAATGCCCATACGCAGTTCGAAAATTTACGCACGGAATGATAAAATTTCATATAAAAAAAAATGTGGTACAGTCGAGGCGGTGCCCGACAGTGGAATACCCTGTACCTTTTGTGTCAAAAAAATTTTTCCTGCATATTCCATCTAAAAACTTTCCAATTGGAATTTATTTTTTTTTTGGTGCAAAACGATATTTATACCTATAAGTTCCGTAAATTTGTACCGATTTTGATGAAAATCGAAAGTTACGTCAAAGAAGTTATTTAAAGTATATGGGGTAAGTTTCAAGTTGGAATGTTGAGGGGTGTGGGAGAAAACACGGTAAATCGATTGCGGGGGGTGGGGGGACCGCATCGATAAAATTTGGATGTGGATTTGTTCATTAGAGCCACATGAATGAGCTTACCAAAAACTGTGATTCTAGGTCACTTGTAGCCATAATTGCGTAGAGTCAAATATTGACGCAGTTTATTGGCAAGGGGAGGTGAAATTTGCACATTTTTGACTATAACTTCTGTTGTATTTGTCCGATTTTGTTCATTTTTTACACATAGATGCATGTACATATGTATGCAACGCATCGCTCTGTTAAATTTCAAATGAAAATATTAAACGGTGTGGCTAAAAACCGCGAAAATCTACAGCGGGGGAACGGGGAAAGATATTGACATGATTCAACAAACTTCATCTGCTTAGGAAATATGCGCACCAGCTGGTAAAGTTTCGTGTCTCTAGCTCTTATAGTCTCCGAGATCTAGGCGTTCATACAGACGGACGGACGGACATGGCTCAATCGCTACCCGAGGTTATGATAAGCATTTTGGTATAAAGGACTTGGGGTCTGCCACGCCTCCTTCTGTCCCTTACATACATTGCACAAATCTAGTATACCCTTTGTACCTATAGGTACAGGGTATAAAAATCGCATTTGGAATATCCCATTAGAATGAATTTTTGTAACCAACTTTGAAAATTCATGAGTATTACAGAAAATCTGAACATAACTAGAATTTTTTGCAATAAATTAATTTAAAAAAACGATTTTTCAAAACATCTAAATTAAATCTTTAAAAAACTCATTATATTCGCTCAAAATAAATTTCGATAACGAAATTGTAAAATCTTCGATTTTTAGGAAAAATCTTTAAAAAAATAGATTTTGTTGCTACAAAACTTAAAGACTCACATGCATCTTAAAAGGAAGAGCCTTAAGGTTGAGCCAGAATCTTTTAATGCCGTACAAAGAATTGGTTAGGCCGATTGACTTGTTCCATTATGTGCGACAAGTGCCCCATATGCCCCAATCTCTGATTTTCAGGAACAAACTTAAAAAATATAGATTTTGTTGCTACAAAATTTAAAGTGTCAAAGGAAGAGCCTTAAGACACACTGTTCCCTAGTTAGCCAGAATCTTTTAAAGCAGTGCAAAAAATTGGTAGTGCTGATTGACTTGTTCCATGATGTGTCCCAAAATCCATATACCCCACTCTATAGAGTGCTTAAGAAAAACCAAAATACATAACGAAAACAGCTAAGCACCCAAGCACAGTTATGATGATGTCTACCAAGAAGCGTCTCAGTCACAGACGCAAAGTGGTTTTAGCCGTTTTGTCTGAACGTCAATCGTTGATCAGCGATCAGTGACCAAGAGCGGTGATCAGAGATCGCTGGCTGGACTTTTTATATGGCACGTTTGAAGCTGCGTCTGACGCTTTGGCGTTTCGTTCTAAGTTGGTCATAAATTTTGCAGCTAACTATAGAATTTTAAAACATCGAACCGGTTAGATCACTTTTACTCTTCATGATTAGCCGCAGCATGACACGATCATTGAAGATTGTACAAGACCAAAAAGCTTGGCCAGTTGCAGTTAGTTACTGCGTGTGTGTCATCGTGTAAATTTTTTGCCGTAAACTAAATTTAATTTATGCTAATTGACAAATGATGCCCCATAGCAATTGGGCGACATCAGCTAATTTTCAGCCATATTTTGTTTTAATTGCAGTTACCAAGTTATCAAACACACAAAAAAGAGCTGCCTTGAACCAAAAGTATGTGGCAATATTTTGCACGCATTTCTTTGGAGCAACTTGTGACAAGGTCAACACTGTTGACGTATTGCAACAAAATCGGAAAATGCGCTAGTTGCCATGCCACAGATGTTAGATTTTGATGGATGGACAATTGAAAGCAAGTGATGGCTAACTGGCAACTGACTACAACTAACTTTGTAGCTGTATGTATCTTTTATTGTATTAAAGCTACACAAAAAAAAAATAAAAAAAAACTTGCCCCATAATTCATCGCATTTTATTTTTTTATTTATTTTTTTTTATAGCGTTTAGCATGCCGGCTACTAAGGTGTGTTGTGTGTTGTGCTCGGAGTATATTGATCGGCGTATTAAATGCACAACAAGGTTCTTGTTTTCATCCGTTAGATGCGAGTTAGATCCGCCATAGAGCAATCGAAAATGCTTTTTTATTAAGCGAAATACTTCTGCCTTCATTTTTTTTTTTTCTCCTTTTTACATAAAGAGACACATAAAAAAACACACGGAGCTACATAACTTAGACACATAGACAATTGCATGTACGTTTTTTCCAGGTCATAAATCATTGAAGCTGTGGGAATAAAATCATTGTATCTGTAACTATTGAACTATGTATCTATAGCGCTCGCTATGCATGCCCCACTGTAGTCAAAGTTAAGCAAAAAAGTTCAATGTTAAATCGAGCATACAAAAGAATTTGCCACAGTTCAAGCCACCAACATCAAAGCCCATGATCATCATCATGATGATCGTCGTCATCATTGTCATTATGGCCATTGCTAACAATCGCAGTTACAGTTAACTAGGCAAGCCTAGCAAATGTGCCAAAGGTCTAACAAATTGAAACTGGGCGCGTTTGAAGGTTTTATTGTTTTTTAACTTCCATGCGATTTTTTGGAGTTGCCTGACGAATTCGTGTCCAAAGCAAAAAAAAAGGCCTCAGGAGCTTACTTACATATACATATGTGTGGGTAACAGGATGTTAATTGACTTTATATGCCTATAAACATTTTTGGCAACAGTTGCTGTTAAATACCCTGTAGCGCAAAATGTAAGCGGGTACATTAAGCTAGTGAAAGACATGAGCGTGAAGCAGCGCAGGCAAGAGGCAGCTGGAAAGAGCGGGCGAAAGTGGCAAAAGTCCGCCGGCTGGGTATTCCAAAAGCAACCCTGTTACCATTTTTTTTATAGTAGCGCGAAACTGCTCAAGGCGGGTCTGCGGACGCTTACAGTCGAAGCATGCCGACTAAAATATACCCTGCCCTCTCACTTAGGTAGAATACTACATATACATATGTAGAAAGACGTCTATTATGTTATTTAGTACTAAACAGTCAAAATTGTAGCTCTCAAACAATGAGGGCAAAATTTTTATATTTGCGTCTTTAGTCCGAAAAAAAGTGTACAGCTCAGCCCAAGACCAATTTTTTCGATTTCCTTGACATTTTCAAAAAAAAAGCTTTTTTATAAAATTGCTAATTCAATCTTCCATTTTATGTTTCCCACACATTTTTCACCAATAAACCCCGTGACAATCGCGTTTTCCGGAATGGTCCCCTATGGTGTTTATTTTTATAAAACTCAATATTCGAGGCACTTACTGTAGCTAGAACTGAAAGCTGTTTGAGGCAAAGTTTTAGCCACATATGTGGGCTACATCGTAAGGCCAACTGAAGATGCCCTCAGCCCCTTTGGATGCCTCAACAATGCAATAATATCAAAAGTAGGGCATTTTGCTCCACTCTCCCCTATATAGTACAGTAAAACTAGAGTTTCATCTGGAAAAAAATACTTAATGGATGATACTTTCAGGGATCGTTAGGGACCTTGTTTTAAGTCTAAAACCGTTTTTTCGTATTTGTGGGTATGGGTTGTGGCACCGCCCACTGACAATATATGTTGCTACGGTTTTTGCATGATATCTTTTTATACCCTGTACCGTATGGTACAAAGGGTATATTGTGTTTGTGCAAGCCGAAAATGTATGTAACGTACAGAAGGAGAAGTCGGAGACTCCCCAAAGTTACCTAAAGTATGATCAGGGTGAGTAGACAAGTCGATATACCCATGTCCGTCTGTCCGTCTGTCCGTATGAACGCCTAGATCTCAGAGATGGTAAGAGCTAGAGCAACCAAACTTTCAGATAAGATCCCTTATTAATCCATAGGAGACAAGTTTATTTTATTTTTTTGATATCGTGACTACATTATATAGCTCCCATAGGGGTGTTTCAGAGGACCTCGAAAAAAAGCAAAAGTTTTCGATGGATAATTCGTTTGCTTATGAAGATATCATAACCAAATTTGGCAATCGGAAGTTTTTTAGAAATCCCCAGCACTGTACCAAATTTTATCAAAATCGGTTGACTATATCATATAGGTCCCATAGGATCGACCGGTCGAAAATTTGTTTTTTGCACAAAATTCGTTGTGTTTCGTTTGTTTGTGAAGATATTGTAACCAAATTTGGCATTAAGAAGTTTTTTAGAGATCTTCAACACTGTACCAAATTTTATGAAAATCGGTTGACTATATCATATAGCTCCCATAGGGCCGATCGGTCGAAAAAAAGTTTTTGATTAAAAATTCGTCTGTTTTTGGTTGTTTATGAAGGTATCATAATCTAATTTGGCAATCAAATGTCTTTTGGTGTTCTTAAGCAATTTACCGGATTTGATTGCAAGCAGTGGTACAGGGTATCCCAAAGTCGTCCGCGCCCGACTTTAACGTACGCCATCTTTTTCTATAAAACTTAGACTTATGGTTTCGATTCCTGAAAGTTTCATCCATTAAGTTTACTGTACTAATAAGGCGACGTACTTATTTTGGTAACTGTGGCGTTTTTCATAAACATTTTTCAATAAGCTGTTGTAAGTGTGCGGTAGGGAGTGGTTTGAGCCAAGCGGGGTTTGCCATTAGAACCATATTCTAAGTCCGAACTGCTTGAGTGCAGTCAAACAAGCAGTTTCCAATTTGAATGCATTGGAATTTCGACGAAAAAGTCCAATCTGAGCGAAAAATTAATACTTAAAGGCCCAAAGGCAAAAAAATTCCCTTTTTTGGTATTTTTTTTTTTAATTGAAGTTTTGACATTTCGTGCGTAATTTTTCCCTTTTTTGGGGTTTTTTTTTTATATATAAAGTTTTGACATTTCGTGCGTACCAAAAATACTTGTACTTGTATTATTAAGAGAAATATTCCATAGTTATTAACCAAAAAAGTTCCAAACTTTTCTTTCAACTGAGATTGTAAGAAGGGGAATAAAACTGGCTACAAAGCTTAAAGTTCATGATTTGGCCACTTTGGTCTATATCCAAGACCATCTTCACTTTACGATTCCTTATTACTATAGTATCATCAGGTGTGAATTCAATATTTGGTCTTAGTGGGGGTTCTTCACTTCGAAGTGTCTATTCAGAGCTCGCAAAAGACTGTCAAGCCATTTTTCCAACTTTTGGGCGTAGTCCGAACCCGATACACCCCTCGTGGATCCGCCACTGACTATCATAATCTTTTGGACTAGTGAAATTATACTCATTAATTACACTAGTTTACAAATTTAAGGATCAACGAGTGAACCTTCCTTGAAATTTAATAACTTGCATTATTTACATTTATTATGTCAAACGATATTAAAAAAACGTATATATAAATCGATTCAAAGATATTTTAAGTCGTTTAATCCAAGCAAAACCCACTACTATCTTTTGTGATGTCACGCCAAATGTATTCTGCTTATATCTTTTTATAAGGCTAAATGTTGTCAAATTTTTTCACTCACTAGTTAATCGATAAAAAAATTATATTACAAAACTTTTTAAAAACTGAGCTTATTCATTTTTTGATATATTGTTATCCAAATGTAACATCACGCCAAAATTGAATTGCTCTTATATTATTTGGGGGCCATATGCAAAGATTTTTGCTAACGTGCGACTTTTGCTTTCTGTCGAAGTTCAAATCCAAACTCAGAAATAAAAAAAAAAGATAGATAGAGAGACTAGAGAGCTGCACAAAAAGTTTCAAAACGTCGCACTTCACTACTGCACAGTACTTCCAAGCACTGTATTTCACTGCAGAGCTGGCAGCAGAACAAAATGTTTTGATGTTCTGTATGCTTCAAATCAAAACCTTCAGTGCTTGAACTGCCTTTGCTTTTGATTGTTTGTTTGTGTTAGTCAAAAAACCATCACCAAAATCATTGCAACAACAAAAACGTTCTACTATGCTTGAAATGTTCTACTTCAGTTTGGTTCTACTTCCATTTTATTCTACTTCAGGTTTGTTCTGTTTCACTTTTGTTTTTTTTTTTTGTTCTATTGATTTTTGTTAACCAAGCACTTTTGACACTGAAGTATTTGTTTTGTTTTGTGCAACCCAAAGACATGAAGTGCTTGAAATAACAGCTGATGGCTTACAAGACATTTGTGCAGTGCTTGCGCAGCTCTCTAATAGATACCATGTTCGACAGTTAAAAGCATATAGATTTCATCAAAATCGTATGAAAACTGTGTGAATAAGAAAGGTTACAGGGTATGCCATAGTCGGCTAGTCCCCTCTGTGTTCGGCTCAATTATTTTTTTATTTCTATTAAACGCTTAACTGTTTTGCTCATCACAACTTTTTCAATTAATTTCCATTATTTGAGTGCATGTGTTCAATCATATTTTATATTTTTTAATGACTCGTTTTTAACAAATTAACAATCCATCTAATAAATGCAAAGCTTTAATTAATTTTTAATGTGGTCAGTTTTTATACTCTTTACTTTATTTAATGAACTGAGCATAATTGCCTTAAGTAGTTTTATGTAATGCCAGCCGTAAATTCACTTTATCTTATAATAAAATAAAGTTTTTTTTGTTTATTATTGTGAGATTAGACATTTCGAAGATCAACGACTTTTGAAGTTACTTGTTTGCATTACGAAGTACAAAATAAAATTGGTTGCAAATATATGCGAGATGTATAAGTGATAAAGATCGCAATGGTTTCCCGAAAAAGAGCTAATTTACTTTCTTCGTCCAGACTTTGGGCTAGAAAGCGATCTTAAATTACTTAGAAGATCTTATAGTAGAGCAAGCTTCTAGTAACATATAAATTATTTATCTATCAACTTGTTGAAACTACTTTAAATTGATTTTTCTTCCGAGAGAATCTCCGAAAATTGCGAGAAATAGTTACACGAAGAGAGAGAAAATTAGTTATATGAAAATTGATTACAAAGCGATTAAAAGGGCAGCGTATTTACAAAAAAAAATATCGTTAGTTAAAAAGTGCATTGTTTAGAAGTTCGCTATAATGAAGTTCGACATAATTTAAGGAATCTCAAGTTAATTCAAAAAGTTAAATTGCTGTAATATTTTAAACCTGAAAAAATTATTTTTAAAAAGAAATCAGATTTTCTTTATATTTAAAAAAATTTTAATTTCATCACCTTGCCACGGAATTTGTATTTTTTCTTGCTGCCTCTAGCGGTCGATTTTGGTACTTGTATCTAGTATTTAATTTCTTAACAATTTTGGAACTTGGCGGGGCTGCTTTTTAGCAATCAAAACCAATGATTCCTAATAATGCACTTAAAACTTTATCAACATTACATATTATGATGCAAAGAATTTTACAAGGTTCGCAGAAAACATGGCAGATCGGGCTCACTTTTTGTATGGTAGCTATGTGAAATAGTGAACCAATTTTGATCAAACTTCACAGAATTGTAAAGACTTACACTAAATTAAACTGACATAAATTTGGTTGCGATATTTTAAAAAACAAAAAAGTTTTTATTTGATCAAAATTGGTACACTATTTCACATAGCTACCATACAAAAAGTGAGCCCGCTCTCTTTTTGAGAGAGACATGAATAAGGGACCTGCGCGTTGCGTGACCTTCTTATTATTGGATCATGATTAAAATTTGATTAAGTGATGGCAATAATTCGTGAAGTTATCGCACTTTCGCTTATCGACATCGCTGCCACAGCGTTGCCAGATCAGCAAAGAAATAACTGAGCAGTGCATTTCTGACTCACTTAGACTTTTGGCAGACTTAGTAAAGAGCATCAAAACTTCTGCAGTTCTTTCATAAAACTTTCTTATTGATGGTTTGCTGTTATTATTTCTGCCCGCTTTGTTTCTAGATTAATTTATAGTACCTAAATCATTTGGCAAATGTTTATTCAAATTAATTGCATTTGGCTTTAATCGATTGAATGAGCGACGACGAGCTTTATCCATTTAATTGAATAACTTTGCCTTTAAATCAGCAAGTATTTATTGTGTTCTAGAAATCACAAAGCGCCCACATACCAACAAAAAAATAAAAATAAAACCAAATCAGAGTTAACAAGTACTGCAATTTTGAAACTAAGCCATAAGCCTGTGACTGGCCTTGAAAAACCATATGCAATTAAGCTGCCAGACAAACGGACCCACAACTTACTTATAAACTAACTTAGACTCGTACTTAGTTAGATTTGCAGATGCTCGAAGTCGGTGTCGTTGTCGGTCACATAAAAACAGCTCCGAATTCAAAGCAAGCAAAGCAAAAAAGATACAAATACAAAAAAAAAAGATACAACTGACAAACGTGAATTGAAAGTTCTTAAGACTGACCAAACTGCATTAGAATTGGCTTCGGTTACCAATTGCCTGCAGCTGGCAGATGTGCCTTCACTTTTATTTTATTGTAGTTGTAAATAGTATCTTAAAGTTTGTTTTTGCAGCACACAAAGTATCTGCAAGTGTACGGCATTCCCCTAGGGTCTTGTTCTGGCGCTTCTTCGCTGCCCAACACATATTTCAGTTAATTAACACATTTTATTTTCAAAGAATTTTGCAATCGTTTTAATTAACTTTGGCAGCTTTATATTTTAGATTTATTGTATTGTGTGGTTTGTATATCGTATAAGGTGTGTTACTAATATCTACAGGTTTTGATTTTTTTTCTGCTTGACTCTTTCGTTTTTATATTTATAATTGATGATATGCTTGTATTTTATAAAATATTATTTAAAATTAGTCGCAGCATGAGTGCATTAGTAGAAATATTTGTTTGGTTAAGCGAAGGCGCTTGGATTTCGATCTGAGCAGATCTGCCAGCTTATTATGTCTGTACAAGTCGAGTGTATGTAAATCTTTGAGATAGATTTCTTGCTAATTGCAGCTTAGTTAGTCGTATTTATTAGTAACTTATACTTAAATAATAATTTAATTAATTTAAAAAAGTTACTTTGTAAGCAGCTTTATAGTTCGCAGTTGACTGAACTACTATTCCAAGGATTACTCAGAACTTATATTTCACACAAAGCTTTTAAAGTATCTCTAATAAACTTCTGAAATCTATAAAACATCTGAAATATCTAAAGAGAAGACAATTTTTTTTTGGCACTGTGTATCCCTATGCCAAATACTTATGTTTTTATATTATGCTAAAAAAAAGTCCAATGTCTAAAAGTTCAAATTTATAAACGAAATAAAGATCTTTTACAGGTATCTGGAACTCTGGTTTGCATTTCTTAAATATGATAGTGAGAAATTGTATTTATCTAAAAGCCCAAGGAAAGTTTTTGTTAAGATATTTCGTATTATATCAGAAATTTATTTATAAATAACACTAGCTTACACATTTAAGGGTCATCGAGTGGACCTTCCTAAAAAAGTTTTTTTTAGGATAATTTGGGGTCGAGAAACACGAAAATGGCAACCTTTTTCGAGATATTTTCGAAAAACATGTTTTTGGGCACTTTTTTCAGTTATTCCTTAATATATCGTGAACAAAATTTTGTATCGACATGAAAAACGATTAGAGCGAAGGTATTGATGTGCTCTTTCCAGTCATATATATGCATGGTTCGATAGCATCTATAGTTCTTAGCCGATTTTAATGATCTTAGACTCGAAATGTTCGTAAAAGAATTCTCTTTCAGCTTAAAGCTTAACATAATTTTTAAAAATCTTTTTCCTTAATAAGAAGCAAACCGAAAATTTGTAATTTTCAAATGTGTTAAATAATAATAACTGAAAAAAGTGCCCAAAAGCATGTTTTTTGAAAATATCTCGAAAACGGTGCTTAAGAAAAAAAAAAAGGTTGCTATTTTAGTGTTTCTCGACCGCAAATTACCCAAAAAAAAAACTTTTTTAGGAAGGTTCATTTTTCGTGTAAACTAGTGTAATCTTTTCTTTTATACATCAGAACTTTTTAATTGCTGTTCTTTCCAAAAAACTATCAAACTTATTTTATATAGATTTAAATATGAAAAAAAATATATGGAAAGAACTTTTAACAAACGATCAACGTGAATTTATCAAAATAAAAAAATATCTCGTATGTCGTTAGATAAATGGTAAAAATAGGGTGCTCCCTAAGTTAGTCATTTTTACAACAAATCACCATATTATTTCCGGTAAAATTTAGGAATGATCCGCAAAAATGTCAAAGCTTACATTTTTGACTTTTTCCGATATTAATTATCTCAGGGCCTAAAAAGTTTCCAGTAAATTTTAAGAATGATACGCAAATATATGAAAGCTCACATTTTTAGTTCTCTTAGTTTCCTGTAAAACTGAATGAAGTTCGATTCGCAAATAGGTCAAAGTTCACATTTTTGACATTTTCCGAGATTAATTATTTCAGGGTCTAAAAAGTTTCCAGTAAAATTTAAGAACGATCTGCAAATATATCGGAGCTTACATTTTTAATTTTATGCGATATTAATTATATCTTAGTTTCCTGTAAAATTGAAGTTCGATTTTTTTTTGACTTTTTCCGATATTAATTATCTCAGAGCCTAAAGAGTTTCCTGTAAAATGAAAGAACGCTCCGCAAATAGCTCAAAGCTCACATTTTTGACTTATCGTTTTTGAATGTATTGCTCAACATAAACTTCTTGATTAACAATCTAATTGGATTAAATAAGTTTCATTTCTACCTAAATAAAACATCTAAAAAATAAATAGTTAAGCCCAATACGCAGCGTTTCAAAAAAAAAAAACCAAAAACTGCAACTTATTCTGAGAGCAAACAGTGCTGCCCATTTTTGCAAATTGTCAGCAAGATGGCGCCAGGAGTAAAAACAAAAAGTAAATATGAAAATCAGCTGTTTTGCAAGTTTTTCAAAAATAAAAAAATTAAAATAATAGAATCCTCAACAAAAACAAATTTACTTTGCAAACAACGCAATAATGGCTGAAAAAAAGATACCAAGATCTCATACTACGGCAGCATTTTCTAAATCTGAGTAAAAATGATCCACTACACTTATTTTACCAAAACAATTGTTGCTCTTTTGTAAAATTTTCACATCTATTTTGACTACCCAACATTGTTGCTGCTATCAAAATAAGTTGCTGCACATTCATTTTTTAGTTTTTAGCGCTAAAACAGAACAAACAATGTTACTGCTGGCGCCATCTAGTTATCAATTGTTAAATAAATGGGCAGCACTTTTCGCTTTTTATATAAAGTTTGTTTTCTTTTTGGTGTTTTTACGATGCTGCGTACTGGCCTTTAATCTAAAAAAAAAATATAGTGAGCACTAAAATTTATTAAAATTGAAAACTTTTGATTTAAAGCATTTTATAAAATATTTTTTTATAGGCTTATAACACTTTAAAAAAGGAGCAAATCACAAACAAATTTTTTTCACTTTTTTTTAAAAAATACTGCAAGCGAATACTTAACTTTTACGACCAGAACTCACTGATATCGTCGGTTGGAAAATCTGGAGCGGCCAACCTAGTCCGCGCTAAGCATTAATGCAAAAAACTCTAATAATAATCATGACGCAGACCACTTACTACATAAAATATGGCACTTCTGCCTCAAACCAGTGTGTACATAATTTTTTTTTTGACTGTTTTCGTGATTATTTGAGTGATTGTTGTGCAATAGAAAACTGAGTAACTTTTTGTAAAAACTAGCAAAAGTTTAAATTCAGTTTCTTTTTGTTTTTGTATTTTTGTATTATATATATAATTAAAGACCCTATAATTATTATATTTATTGTATTATAATTATTGAGGCTCTATGCTTCAGTGGGAGATACAGGAAATGATAATATATAATTATAAATTATAATATAATATTTATTGTATTGGTAGAAATTCAAAAATCTTTTATGCTTTTAAGTAGAATTTTTCTCACAGCAATTAAAAAAAAAAAAGAAAGCAAGCCTGTAAACAGTAATTGTTGTTGCTCACGTTGTTAGTTGTGCACTTCTGCATTTCTGCATCGTTGTTAGGGTGGCTCAAGTCATTATTCGGCCAATTCTGCATTTCGGACAGAGAAATTAAATACCTTATACCTATCTTTTGGAATAATTTATTTAGCAGCAGAAATCCTAGTCGTTATCTGGTATACGCATTTAAATTTCTTAAAATGTTTTTAAAATATTTAGTATGAAAATTTTTTTTTCTTTTCTAAATTCTGAAACTCTTAACTGTCAACGCGTGACGTCTGTGACGCATTGTATAAATTTATGCTTTTATTCAAAAAACTCAAAAAAAAGAAGAATTCAAACAAGTTTCCAAAAAAAAAGCGCTCCACTTAAACAACTTTCAGTTGCATGTATCATCTACGCAACTCATCCAAAATTCATGCACATCAAATCCCAAAATCAGCGTCTTAGAAAGTCTTCCAACTAAAATATGCTAAGCGTAAAATATTTCTTCTATTCTTAGTTAATTTTATTCTAATTTCTGCACAGTCAAAACAAAGAGTAATAAAACAAAGAAATAAGTAAAAACCCAAATTCGAAGCTCAAGGTCGTTGAAATTTTGTTTCTGTGTTAATCACAGCGCCCGCATCTCTCTAGCTCATTTATAATATATAGCTGCCTCTCTGTCACTGCGCGCATGCGCTCAAAAGATAAAGATACTTTTGCTTTTGCTTGACAGGAAATGCGCGAAATTCATAAGATACTAAGATACTAAAACAAAAAAAACAAACTACAAACATTTGGCAAACTTTTCGTCAAGTTGTTGCTGCTTTATAATATTTATGTATGCTTAAAATTTATTATTTTATTATTATTTTTTAGACTTTGTTTAGCATTTATAAACTTGCTCAGACGGCTAAAGTAACAACAAAAGAAATGCTAATGAAGGCAAGAATCAAATGAAAAAGAAAAAAAAAAAAAAATACATAAAAAATTCAAAACGCTTCTCGCTACATATGCCGTTATTTATGTCAGCCACTGCCCAAAAAAAAAAAAATGTAGCTATATATAAAAATAATAATAATAGGAAGATGCAGTGTTCTAAATTTCAGTTAAGTTAGTTAAACAAATGCTCATTATACTCTAGGAACGTAGGGTATATAGGCTGGTATAGATTGCTGTATCTTTCGGAGATTTTTAGGATTTTTTGGAAAAGGTTTTTATTTTTGAATCTGTTAATGTTTTGTAGACAGTTGGAAAAAAATTATATTATGCCTAAGCTGAGCGGAAACCCCTTTTGGAAGTAGATTTTCAGCCGAAGATTTTCCCTCAGCTTTAAGCTCCTTACGACCCCCTGACTTGCATCCTGCAAAAAGTGTCATGGCGGACTGTAAGCTGTTTGTGTCCGTATGAACACCTATATCTCGAAGACCTCAAGCGCTAGGTAGGTCAAATTTCGCGAGCAGATGCGCTAAGTTCCGCAACAGATTTTTGAGTCAAATTAAGTCGATATTCGTTACCCCTTTTCCTCACAAATTTTTCAATCTTTCCATCTAAAGGGATGCAATCAGTTCCCATTGAGACTTTTTTTCTATATGAAGTTTTGTCATTCCGTGCGAAATATTTCGAACTGCGTATAGGCCTTTAAACTTGGCAGAGCTAAAATTTTCAACTGAAAAATGCTTAGAAATAGCTTCATATTTGGGAAAGAGGATGCAGTGTATCCCACTGTCGTGCATCGTCGACCATCTCACTTTTTTTTTTTTTTTTTGTTGCTTTTAATTTAAACATCAATATGGAAATAAGCAGCAAGTCTTATACAAATAAATAAAAATAAAAATAAAAAATAAAAAACAAATATAAGCTACGAATTGTATTTTAACTTTGTAGCTTTTTTGCATTTTGCATGATTGAGAACGCGTTTTACTTATAGCCATAGTCTTAGCCATATATACGATGCGCTGCCAATTTCATGTTAGATACTTTGTAGCTGTTTGACAATCTTGTCACATTGTCTCTTTGCCTTGTCTTGTAGCTGGTTGTTGTTGCTGTTGTTGTTATTATTGTTGGCATTCGACTTTGATGTTCTTGCTGTTTTTTGTTGTTATTATTGTTAATAATGAGGCATGCTTGGTGCTTCAATTAAGCCAACTTCAAATGGTCAACTACAACGCATAACAGCGCTGGAAACAACACTGATGGCGTCGCATCTCTAGCTATTTTTTTTTTTATGAGTTTTATGCATTCAAGATACACTTGTCCAAGTGGCTCATTAGCTTTATCATGATTTTAGTAGTTCATGTTTTGTTCTCTTTACGGCAAAGCAGCTTTTTATTAATTCTAATTTCAGAATAGCTAGCAATTAATCTAAGCTATGTGCTATAGATTTTTTAGCCGGAATGCATTAGGTGTATAATGCCAAAATAAAACTAAATTTCTAATTCGGAATTACCCTGCAGTTCGTTCGTTCAGGCCTGAAAAATTCAGCCCAGAATTCAGACATGAAAAGCAAGCGATTGTTCATGGCTTCGTAAGAGAAACAAGGACACATACAAAAATTTATCTTTTAAGCAAAGCAGCTTTTTATTAGTTCTAACTTTAAGCTAAGAGCTAGATTTCACAACAAGCTATCAATTAATCTAAGCTATGTGCTATAGATTTTTTAGCCGGAATGCATTAGGTGTATAATGCCAAAATAAAACTAAATTTCTAATTCGGAATTACCCTGCAGTTCGTTCGTTCAGGCCTGAAAAATTCAGCCCAGTATTCAGACATGAAAATCAAGCGATTGTTCATGGCTTCGTAAGAGAAACAAGGACACATACAAAAATTGATCTTTTAAGCAAAGCAGCATTTTATTAATTCTAACTTTAAGCTAAGAGCTATATTTCACAACAAGCCATCAATTAATCTAAGCTATGTGCTATAGATTTTTTAGCCGGAATGCAGTAGGTGTATAATGCCAAAATAAAGCTAAATTTCTAATTCGGAAATTAGCCTGCAGTTCGGTCGAAAAATTCAGCCCTGAATTGAGGCATGAAAAGGAAGTGAACGCTCATGGCTTTGTAAGAGAAACAAGGACACATAAAAAAATTTATCCGTTTATCTCTTTCTTTTGACAGACCAAGCAAGGCAAAAAGAATAAGCAACGAGAAATAAGAAAAGTCAATTGTATGAAGAATATTTTTTCCAGTGTTATTTACTCACTTGAGATTTCAAAACTGACTTTTTTAAAAAATTCACCAGTGATTTCAGGCAGGACTTTACAAAGTCAATCAGCACAGAATTCATGGCTGATTGTTACGGCTAAGCTTCAGGACTGAACGCCTAGGACATGCATGTGTTAAACTCAGTGTCAAATGAATGCGTTGATTCAAGGCTGGTACTGAAAATTCAGGCATGATTTCATGACTAATTCAGGCCTGAGCCGAACTGAAGGGTCGCCAAAATTAATTGTTATATCAAATTTTTATACACATGTTTTACAATTTTTGTATACAGCAATGGAATGAAATTTTCAGCTTTGTGCACTAGATTTTTTATTCGGAATTTAGCAGTAAGTATATACTGGGGTGCCACAGAAAACAATTTCTTTTCAATTTCCTGACAATTCCAAATATTGGTGCCACAGCCTTGATTCGTAACGGTTTTGAAATCTTTGACAAAATTTTTTGAGATTTGATTAAATTCACCAATAAAACCTATTTTATTCAAAGAAACTTTTACTTATTTGGAAAGGTTATTCAATTTCTGATTTATCAGTATCTTTATGTTTTGATAAATCTAGTGTTTTAATTCATGTTTTTCATTTTTACAAAATCTTTATTCAAATCTTTTGTAAATTTGCAACCCTTTGCTGCCATTCTAGCAAAAGCGTATACAAATGAAATCTTTGAGATTTGTGTGGCACCTACGGTTTTTTTTTTAAAGATTCGTTTTCAAACCGTTGCCAAAATCTTTAAAGATTTCTGTGGCACTCCCGATAATCTTCAAATTCTATGCACATATTTGGACATTGCTTTCCGCAAAATCTAAAAAATTTCCAGCTTTAGATTTCATATTTGGTATAAAATTTTAAATTTTTACCCGAATCTTTCGAAAATATTCAAAGAAATTTTCAGAAATTTTTAGAAATGATTTCCAATGAATTTCGGGTCTAAATTCTTATGATCCAATGACTAAAGAACATTTTGGTTCAAGTCCAAACTCAATATATCATTGTAAGATAAGATAAGAATAATTCATAGACCTTTTCAATCTTTAAATCTTTTCTTTTGAAATATTTTGAGAAAACATTCCTTGAAAGAATGGTTTCCATTGCATTCCCAAATATTCCTACAAAAAATTCATAATTTTTGAATGTAATGTCAGTTTATCATGACTTCTCAACTGTTACGTAACGATTTTTCTATCATTTGATTTTCATTCTATAACAAAAAATTTCTCACTACTTCATTAGATTTTTTTTAGTGATGTCCTAAACATCGAGGATGGTGCGAATATTACGCGATCTCTGAAATCTTTTGTATGATTTTATGTGCATCTAAAAATCAAGATTTCAAAAAAGTACTAAACGCATATTTCAATTTTGACAAGTTAAAATTTTTTTAGCTCATAACAAGCTTGTTTTTTCAACTGTTTTCTACATAAAAACTTAAAGTTTTCGCTAGAAATAAAATCTATGCACATTTAATATGTATTTGTCTGGGCCCTGTTGCTTAAGTTGATTTTTGTTGCAGTTTTACGATGGTAACATCTTTTAATGCTACTGTATAATTGTATACAACAATATAATAAATATTTTTGGCATGTTGCGAACTTGCTGTTTGCTTAAATGGTCATAAAAACTTGTTTATGTATAGTTTTTGGGTCTTTAAGTTTTGAAAGCTTATATGTACATAGCTTTTACACACTCATACATGTACAACACGTGGTATGCGCAAGCTTGAGAAAATATATTACGCATACGCAGCGTGTATTTATGGTGTGCGCTGCAAAGGATGTCATATGTATATATGTGTGTGCATGCATGTGCATGTATGTGTGACAGCGTCATATTTGTCTTATATACATATATATGTTGTAAGTGTATGCTACAAGCAGATAGCAGGCCATCTCCTTTACGCTTTGACGTCATCAAAAGTTTTATTTTGGACGTAGCAACAGCAGCTGCTGCTACTGCTTGTTGGCCTGTTCGTCTTTGAGTGCGTATGTGTGTGAGAGAGAGTGTGTGTGTGTCTAAGAGAGAGTGAGCGTAAGTGTGTGTGTGTGTGTGTGTGTGTATGTGCAGGCGCTTTATCGATTCATAGTTTTTTGCGTGTGTGTGTGTGTGAGTGTGTTAGAGGGGGCAGCCAACTGTGAACCCAACGCGTTAGTCAAAGCCAAGGACGTCATAACTTTCAAGTGCGTGTTAAGCGCTTTTATATATAGATACAGTTGAAGCATGTATTAGTTGTATCGCCCCTTTTATAAGCACCCCCTACAACCCCAACTTTTATTTGCTTTAGTGCTTTGCTTAATTATGTGAGAGCGAGCCTCCCAAACCACTTGGCTATAAATATAGTAGAGTGTACCGCCTGTATAAAAATCTTTGATTTTTTTTTTTTTTTGTTGCATGCTTCGCGGCGTCTTTGAAGTGTTTAATTACAGTGTATAGGCGAATAATTTGTTAGTTGATTTGTGGCTTGTAATGTGCGAAACTGGTAATTAAAGAGCAACTAAATAAATTGACTTTAAATGTAATTTGAGTCGAGGAGTTGTGATTTATGGGGAAAATTTTAGTAAGCTATCGTTATGGGAACCTCAAACGGAAAAATTAATCAATGAAAGTGGAAAGGAAAAGTGAACTAGGTCCGCAACTGCGACAAAATTTCAGACATAAAATACTCCTGGCTGGGAATGAGATTCATCTAAGTGATCTAATAAAAATTGATTTGGATAAACTTTGCGATTAGAGTGTAAAAGTTACTCAGAAATTATTATATATGTGTCATTTCTAGCTGCCGACAATTTTTGCAACAATTTTCTATGAATTGAAATGAGCATGGAAGTCATAAAAGGACACTGCAAAACAGGACAATAAGTTGCATGTAACCATCCCAATTTCTATCATAGCTGTGGAAATGACGAAGACATACAGTACCGAACACCAGCCCATTACTTGAAAAAGACTTTCTCGAGCATCTGGTTCTTTTTGGCGACTCCTCAAGATGCCTCAGTAAATACACTCAAACGAAACTTTTTAAGCATATTAATTATTAGTTAAACATTTTTATATTAATTTTTTTATTTTATTTTATTTATTCTCAAAAAATTAGATAATATAAATCGTAAGAGCTAATATGCGCATATAGTGTTAAGGCGTCTAGCCATTTTTGCTTAGATAGTATGAACATTTTGAACAAATTATCTGAACAAATTATGTAAAAAAAATTTCTAAAAGAACAAAAAATTAACAAAGAAAGCCATAATAATTAGATAACCAAATAGTCTAGAAATAAACCATCCACTAACTCTATGTGCTAAGAAAAAAAAGAAATCATATCTTACTCAATTGTATATATATCACCCAGTCTGAAGGCCTATGTTCCGCTGGCTTTAAACTACTTTGTTCCCTAGAATTAATTCTAAGTTACAATGTTAAATAAATAAATAAACTAAATAAATATATACAAATAATAAAAAAAAAAAAACTAAACTCTGTAGCAATACTAGACAAATTGGTATCGAAACGACGATATATCGAGCACCAAAATATCGGTATCTAGTGTTCAAAATATATATATATTGATATTTAAATATCGTATCGTATGTTTAAACGTAGACACAAAAAATTATCAAACTTAAAAAACATGAAATCTTTTTTAATGCAAAAATAAATATACTCAAAATAACAACAAATGTGCTTAAATTAATATTTAGTCATAAATAAAAAAAAAAATAAATAACTTACAATTTGAGCATTATAAAATTTTAAGCTTACAACTGAAAATAATAAAAATAACATAAAAAATTTTTAAAATTTAAAAAAAACCTAAATCAAGACAAAAAAATATTATTAAATAAGACCAAAAACCAACCATTATTTACGGATGTGCATGCACATTCATTTTGGTTGTAGCGGCAAAAACAAAACACTAGTGAACTAGTGGCGCCATCTTACGCTAAGCATTTTTCAAATCATAAGGCAACACTGTTTTGTTTTGTTATCTGCGTACACTTGCCAAAAATTTTTGATCGTAATTTTGCACGACAAGAAGTTTTTCATTGCATTCGTAAATTTTGCATGCTGGAAAAGACTAAAAAGAAGCGCTGGCAGCAAAAGATCAGCATAAGCCGCTTATTTTAAGATTTTTTTACTCTTACAAAAAATTTACTTGGGACTATTTAAAAAAATATTACTTCACTTTCATCCCCATTTGGTCACGATGCTATGACCAAAAATCTTAATTCTACTGAATGGTTTCTTATCAGTATTGTTTTCCATATAAATTCAAAACCGTCTCAATATTAAGAATATTTTCATAATTTCTATATATGTTCATAAATAAATTTCAAAAAGCTTTATAAGAATTGTATATAGACCTATGAAACACATAAGAGCGCGCTTATAAAGCTAAGTCTGATCGGATCACCCCGTTTCAGCTACGCCGAATCCCAACGAAAGACTTACTGCTCTTCATAAGGGAGGCAGATGGTCTTTTGTCCTAAAAGAATGGGTAAGGTACAATAGATCTTGAGGTCGCAGTGCCCACTCTCTGTTGTGAGAGAACCTAACTATTTAAAAAAAAAAAAAAAAAAAAAAGCTAAGTCTGCATAGATCTTCATTATTCATTAACAACTTTAAAACCAATATTTCATCAAAAAATAGCTTCTAAAAGTTTGTTTTATTTTAGATTCAGTTGCTTTAATAAACCATAATAAACCATTAAAAGTTATACCGATACAATCGTTAAGCTAGGAGCCGCAAATAAGCACAAGTTGAACTTCCACACATGCTAATAAAAGACTTGTATTAAAAAAGGAGTTGCATTATTTCAAGACCTCCCCTCACAATGACAATAATAGATGTTGGAAAACTTTTCAATCGACGGCAGTATAAAAGGTACCTATAAAAAAAAAAGGAGGTGTGTATGTGCCAGCAAGGTTATTGCTGTGGTGTTCTGCAAGTGTGAAATCATCGTGGAGCTGTAGAAAAGGAGAGCGATTGAGAGAGAGCGCCGTTGAGACGGAAAAGTAAACGACGCCATGCAACGACCTTGAAAGAGCAACATATAGCCAAAACAAAAAAACCAAGAGAGAGAGAGCGCGCGCAGCAAAAACAACACTAAGCATTGCCCACGTGAGAGCCACGCGCAAGTTGAGAGGGTTGGAAATTGCAGCTGTACACAAACACACCAACACACCAACACAATCAGGCGTTCAACATTACTTCATACACACAGCGCATTGAGCGACCCCGACCTACAGACCTGACTTAAAATTTAATGACGTCACAACGCGGCATGCCAGAGTTGGGCAACTATTTTTGTACTAGGGTGGGCGTGCTAACAATGTGTGCGTGTGTGTGTGTGTCTGCAGTGAAATTTTCACTTAGATTACGCCATCAAATTTGTTGGGGCCTAAGTTCGCGCGATTCTTCGATTTTCCTGCTGCGGTTTATTTTTGCACGTGAGCTGTTATTATTGTTTTTGCCATTTTATGACCATACAAAACGTTTAAAAATAGTTCCTCAAGCATGAAAAAAGCATATACTACGACACACATAGTACTATATGTAGAGGTTCATATGTATACATATAGAAAAAAAAAAAAAAGATTATAAAAACCCTTAGGCGTTGTTTTATTTTTATTTTTGCTTATATTTCTTACGTTTTGATTGCTATGCAGCAATTTTGTGTAACTTTTGTTTGATTTGTGTAGTTTTGCCCAAGACACAAATTTGACTGGGTTTTGGTAGTATACACTCTACGCAGTAAATAAGTTGAGATAGCTTGGGAGATATAAGTGGGAATACCAGAAGAAAATCAGAAACACAATCTTTCACCCAAAGTACCAAATTTTTAGATAATAGTCCATATACGTTTGAATTTTTTATATTCTTTGATGATAGATTATTTTTTTAAAAAATATTTTTGAAAAAAATCGTTGTCTCGGTTAAAATAGTTTGTTGTCACTACTTTCAATATAAAAGTTAGCTTTAATTTTACGCATTTGCGATGAAACAACTTTTTTTTTAATCTTTTGATAGTTTCCAGAAAATTTAAAATAGATGCCTGTCACTTGAGGCTTACCCCGTTTTGCCCCACCACTTCTTTTTCTGGCTACTACTGATTTAATTTTTTTTTGTTATTAATTAAAGCAAAGAACGCACTGAACGGAACCAAATTAATACAGATTCATCTCGTAACAATTTTTTCCCACGTAAAGAGTATTACAACTTAGGTGGGATTGAGATAACCTTTTTTTTATTGTTTATTTTTACTTGCATTGGCTTTGTCTGTTTGTTGGCCGTCTGCTGAGGCTGCGTCAGCGATCAATCAAACAAACGCCACTTGCGACTGCGCAAAGATAGACACGGTTTGCGAGACGAAGATACATTTTGTAGATGTAGATGCAGACGCATCTTTAAGTGCGCCAAAAAGACAACAAAACAAGTTGGGCGCCGCAACATGAGCTAAACAAGCCAATTTACTATTAAATGAAAATATTTAGGCAGAGACGTTAAAAATGCAAGCCTACAACTACAACAACTGTACAAATTTGTACAGCTATTTTTTAACAATCTTTTTTTTTTTTGTACAAAAATTTAAAAAAAAAATAAAATTTTTTTTAGCAAATTTTCTTTGACAAGAACAGCGAACAGCGATGCTGTGTGGCAGGTTGCAGTTGCCGTTGCAAGCTCGTGTTTTGCAGCCGACAAACAGCTTCTAAGCGAGTGGCAGTAACAGGCGAGGGTAGGCTAAAAAGTTTTACAGAAGGGAACACAAAGGGAAAAAAGCTCTTTAGAAGAAGCAGAGCCAATGAACAGGATTATATTAAATAAATTAAAAATGAATTTTAAATTAATAATTAAGGACTTAATTAAAGTTTCTTTAATAAATAAAAATAGCTAAACGCTTCTTATAATAACTATTAAATGCAAATTAAGAAACAAATTTAGAAAAAATGAAATGTTTTACGATTAATTATAAATATTGGATTTTGAGATGTTAAAATTAAGATTAAAATAAAAAAAATAAAAAAATATTTGTTAGGATGATGACTATAGCCTAAACTTTATTAAAAAAAATAAAAAAAATTTTCGGGAAAATTTTTTTTTTTTGTATGATAAATTTTGGGCAATATTTTTTTTTTTTTTTTGCATGCATTTTTTTTTTCTTTTTATCTTTTTTAGACCCTATGGGAGATAATAATTAAAGATTTAACTAAAGTTTCTATAATAAAATAAAAATAACTAAACGATTCTTATAATAACTATTAAATGCAAATTAAGAAACAAATTTAGAAAAAATGAAATTTTTTACGATTAATTATAAATATTATATTTGGAGATGTTAGGCTATACTTTATTAAAAAAAATATAAAAAATTTTCGGCAAACATTTTTTTTGTTGGCAAAAATTTTCGGCAAAATTTTTTTTTTATCAAAAATTTTCGGCAACATTTTATTTTTGCAAAAATTTTTTTTTACGTTTTTATCTTTTTTAGACCCTATGGAAGATACAGGAAATGATAATGCTGATGATCTTTTTTTAGACTCTAAAAAGCAATACATTTATTTACAATACATTTATTTTAAAAGAAAACATTCGTTTTACAGATGAACTTAAGGGGAGGTTCTTTCAAATTAAATCGAGAAAATCGATTTTTTTTTTTTTACAAAAAATGAAAGCTACAAATTCGTAGAATATGTGTATGAAAGGATTTTTTGATACGATCGATATTTATAGAAATATAGCGTTTTGAACGCACCTAAGTCGCTCGCACTGAAGGACGTTCTAAAAACTTTAAACGCGTTTTTCTCGGAACCATGTTTTTCGTTCGCATTTCAAGCATGGCTCTCGATCTATTGTTCCGATTCCCTTCATTTAAGCCATGTTTGAAAGGATATAATTTTTTTATTTTATTTTTTTTTTACTTCAATAAACAAAAAACATTTTTCATTTCGGTTCACTACAAGAGGCTGGAGATCTGGAATGCGGGGACGATATTCTGCGGGCAGAGGCAGACAAGAGCCGCCATTTTGAATTTCGTCGCGAAATAATTTCCAATTATTGTACAATAAAAATCACATTTAACAATCAAAACAGGAAGTTTGTATGTCTTTTCATCATGGCACCAATAATTCCCAAACTTTGCCTTCTTTTTGGCCAAATTTGAAAGAACCTCCCCTTAACATTTGATATTATTACCTTTTCGTACAATATTGCATTGTCATCCAACATTTTTTTTTTATCTATAAATCGATCTGCAACATTAATTTTTAAAAATCGTTTTTGTTGCTTATCCATTCTTTTAGCTTTCCAATATTTATTTTATCACTTAACACTGTCCAATTCTTTTTTTAACTAATAATTAACAATAGTATAAGTAATCATAAATAAAACATTAAAAACAAATGGGCGCTACAATATGAAATTTTGCTTACGCAAAAGTGTGACCAGCTGTAACTTTTACGTACGAAACCTAATTGCTAGGCTAGTACAATTACTTTTCAGCCAGCCCTCGTAACTATTAGCAAACATTTTGTTGTCTTTTTTTTTTTCTTTGTAGCAATTACAACACCAATAAACAGCTAGGAGGCGGGCAACTTGTTAGACCACGCTTCTGCCAAAGTTTTTTTTTTTTTATTTTAAATTTAGACAAAAAAAAAAATTTATATCTTTTTTGGTCACATTCGTCATGGCGCATTTTCAGCTGATTGCATGAAAAATTCACATACACATGGAAATAATTAAAATAATAAAATTAAAGAAGCAAACATTAAAAATGTATAAAAAAAAAACATTTTTTTTTTTTGGTTACAATTCTTAACTTGTTTGCTTGATTAATTGGCGAGTTGCAGTCAAGTTTCTTCTTTTTTTTTTTGATTGGAATTTGTAGCTTAAATAAATGTTATGTAATAGCTATTGTGCAAAGCTTGTAAAACTCTGATTAAATCGTAATGATGGTGCTATAAGAACGCCCTCTGCACGACCACTGATTGAAAACAAAACGGTTTTTCCCACCCCCTTTTTGGCTGAACGTAAATCAAGTCTTAAGTCTGTGCCTCATCAAGTGCAGGCAGACTGTAGCTCATCAAAAAAAAATTATTTCATAAACATATAAAACAACAACATAACGACATATCAATCCAATCAGCTGCAAATTAAGGTATACCTAGGCGCCAGATACCTATGCTATAAGGCCGAAACCGCCCGTAGTTGCCTACAGCCAAAAATTGACCAACAAATTAAAAACAAAAAAAATTGAGCCGAAAAGGCAAAAAAAAAAACAACGAAATGTAAATACAAACAAAACAAAAACTAATTTTTGGGCGTTAAAGTTTACATACCCTAACAGATAACTCAATTTTTTTCCTTAATAAAGTTGTTCAATCCAAAAACAAAAAAAAATTTATATTATAATTGTGAGTTTAATGTGAACAAATTTGAAATAGTTTTTCCCAATTATTTGCTTGGTAATGCCTTAGTTTTTTATTGCAGCGATCTGTAGTTAGGAGAATGGCTTATACCAAACCATCCTGAATAGCCGATCAATTTCACCAGTTTTTGGCTCATGGAACTTTTGTTACTATGTTTAAGAGCAGCGTGAGAGTAATGGAATATGAGGCTTTATACTTTGTTCCAACAGTTAAACCAAGCGAGTAACTCAAAGAACCACGAACCAGAAACGGAACCAGAATATTATGAACTAAGTTTCTACATACGCTTTGACTAAAATTTCGTGACGCTTTGACCGAATTTGAAGCAGCTGCTAAAAAAACTTGTGAGCGAGAGAGCTAACATAAGTTCCAATTAAACATTTTTTTTGGGCTTCAAGTATAATCGATTTGGTTTAAAGCCTATCACTTCTATTTATTTTAATTTTATTATATGATTTTATCTGCTAAAGGCCTATACGCCGTTCGAAATATTTCGCACGGAATCACAAAACTTCATATAAAAAACAAAGTCCCATATGGGATAACCCATTTGGGATTTTTTTTATTATTATGTATGAGGTTTTATCATTCCGTGCGAAATATTTCGAACTGCGTATAGGCCTTAAGAAAAGAATTTTTTGATATTCATTTAAATAATTTTACAGCCGATTTTTTTACCACCCAGGCTATACAACATTATAGGGTAAATAGCTTTTAAAAATTATGTAAACTAATAAGTAAGTATCGAATCAATTTTACGCCTATAATTACATATATATTGCGAAAAAAATTTACCGCTTTTTAAATAATAAATTTAAAATTTAAAAAAATTTTAATAAATATTAAAAAAAAAAACATTTTTTAAACACAATTTTTGTAAATAAAATTATTTTTTTTTAATTTTTTATTGAAAAAAATTGTTGAAATATCTTTATTTGTTAACGAGATATGCCGTGTCGAAGAAAAGTCTACCTAAACATGCAATTGTCGATAACTCAATAAGTAAACGAAATTTAAAAAAAAAAAAATTTTTTTGTTGAAGTGCCTCCAACACATTTGTAAAAATTATTAGAATCGAAGAGTTCGATTTAAAATGTGACGAGCTACAATTATTATTGTCCATATATAATGCAAAAGAACTAGAGGAACTAGTTCCTTTAGAGATATACTAAATTAGTTCTTTCTAACACGCGGTCCTTGGAAAAATTAGAACGGTGTTGAATCGATATCAGGAATATTTCTTAAATTTCCAATATAACCTAGAGTATGATCATATAGGAACTAGTTCCTTTAGATATATACTAAATTAGTTCTTTCTAACACGCGGTCCGTGGAAAAATTAGAACGGTGTTGAATCGATATCAGGAATATATCTTAATTTTCCAATATAACCTAGAGTATGATCATATAGGAACTAGTTCCTTTAGATATATACTAAATTAGTTCTTTCGAACACGCGGTCATTGGCAAAATTAGAACTGTGTTGAATCGAGATCAGAAATATATCTTAATTTTCCAATATAATCTAGACTTATATTAGGTAAGGTTAGGTTAAGGTGGCCAGGCGCACTTAGGCACAAGGAGGCACAGGTAACGCTGGTCGAGAGCTGACCAGGGATGCCCTTATAAATATGTATATAGGCATTCGTGGTTATATTGAACTCTTTTATAAATTGCCCGAATTTATTCGGCTTTGGCATCTCCCCAAAAATTTATTAGTTCTGAAGTTCCGACAATTTTAAAAAACAATTTAAAGTAAATTCTCGGATTTTGACGTCATCTTATTTTCGATATTGTAAATGTATCGTATTTTACAGACCAATGAGTTGAATTAAATTTTGGTTCCGGAATAGAATTTTTGAAGCCGAAATGTTCAAAAGTTACAAAAAAAGAGTTACCTTCATCAAAATATGGGCTGTGCAATGATAAATCAGTAAATATTTAGTTAGCAAAACATCCAAAAAATGTAAGATTAAAAAATCGTTAATTGACAATCTTTTGTCTGACCTGTCTCCAAGTTATTCGGATTGGTTCAGTTCGTGTTGCGTCATATCATACTTCGTTGTATCTCTTGGAGAGTTGTATATCAAAAATTCAAACAAAATAAAAAATTTAGCACGTGTTGAACAAACTCTAAAGAACGCTCGTTTTGATTAAATTGAGGAAATAGAAGCCTCTTCTGACAGACATATTAGATCATTCCAGCAAACGACTTTAACAACTGCTTTCAAAGATCCTACAAAAGGTGGCATGGAAATATTTTATAGGGGAAGATTACTTAAGAGAGGTAAAAAATAATTTTTAAGAACAAAAATTAAAATTTCTTTTTTAAAGGGGTCTACGCAGAATGCAAAAAAACTTCGCACGGAATGACAAAACCATATAAAAAAAAAAATCCCTAATGGGATTTGGTACTTTGGGTGAAAGATTGTCTTAAGAGAGGTAAAAATTAATTTTTAAGAGCAAAAATTAAAATTTCTCTTTTAAAGGGGTCTACACAGAATGCAAAAAAATTTCGCACGGAATGACAAAGCTTTTTTTGCATTCTTTATATAGGAATTAAAGATCTAAATTTTGTTAAACAGATTGCATTGGAGTATTTGATTGTTGGAAATGTCTTTAAATGGAACAGAATTAATTTTAAGAATAAAAATACTTTTTATAAAATTCCGTACAATTTTTAGTCATTATTTTACAATAAAACCTACATGCTACACAGCAGAGCAAGTTTCACAACAAAGTCAACATGGCTTCACTTCAACTAAACATAAGGTAAACCCAAACCTGTATGAACTCTAAGCAACCCAAGACACAACGCCTGACGCCTGACGCCAATTTGATGCATTCCCATGACAGAGGCTGGCCCGGATCAATGCTTGGCTACTTCAGTATTTGACTGTGGGCCTGCACGTTCTTGGCATGCCAATGTGTGACACTGCCGCGTGGTTTTGGGTACATTGCACTCGGCGCAAATTTAATTGAAATCGAAATCAAAACTAACTAACTATGCGGAATCGATTGTAAAAATATACGAAAATAATTTGCAAGCTCTCTATTTATATAGAACTTTTGAAATGGATAACGATCTGGTCAGACCGGCTCTACAACTTAGACAAGCAGTCGGGCAATTTATAGCCCGGCTAATTACGCGCCAATTGTTTCGAAAATAGAAATTATTTAAAAAATGCCGAAAGAAATTACGCTTTCCGTATTTATTTTTACTTTTTTGAACGTGTGAACCAATTGGGCAGTCAAATTTGTTTTCACTCAAAACGAATGGAATGGGACATTCCTAAGAAGACTGAGATTATATTATATATGCAATACATGTTCCTATAATTTATATACTTATACTTTTTAGCATTATCAGCTAAGTACATCAATATATTATATTTATCCCCTTTACCCATAAGTTCAAGGGTGTATATGAGTTAGAAGGAGGCGTGACTGATCATAAGTTTTTTATACCAAAATACTGAACAAGATGGGTAGCGTTGGAGCCATATAAGTCTGCCCGTATGAACAGCCTGATCTTTGAGAATTTAAAAGCTGAAGACACCGAATTTCACCAAAATATGCTTTTAATCCGCAAATTTTGTCAATGTAAAGGGTCATCAATCTTGAGGTTTTTTCAATAAGGTTTTTTTGATAAACCACGCGTGAGTACTGTCAAGTTGCCATGTGTTTTTTATTCAGTTTTCATTGCCATTTCATCATGGAAAAACTAACACCCGAACCACGTTTACAAATCGTACAATTATATTACGAAAATTCGCGTTCTGTATAGAATGTTTTTCGCGCGCTTAGGCCATTTTATGGTCGCCATAATCGACCTACTAAGACCACTACTCGCCATACCATAAACAAATTTGAGACCTAATATTCATTATTGGATGACACTCTACCGAATAGACCTCGTCCAGCGCGTAGTTTATGGGCCGGTGGAATCATCGGTCCATATTTCTTCAAAAATTACGCTGGTCAGATCGTAACCGTCAATGGCGATATCGCACCATGATAACGAATTATTTGCTACCTGAAATTGAAGGCCGAGATCTCGACGACATTTGGCTTCAACAAGACGGCGCTACTTGCCACACAGCCCGTGAAACAATGGACATATTGAGGAACCAATTCGGTGAACAATTAATTTCACGCTCCGGATCGGTGAATTGGCCACCAAGATCGTGTGATATCACAAGGTTAGACATTTTCCTTTGGGGCTACGTGGAAGTCTAAAGTGTTTGTGGATAATCCAGCTACGATTGAAGCATTAGAGGCCACCATTAGCCGTGTTATTCGCGAGATACCGCCGATTATGCTCGAACGCGTCATCGAAAATTGGAACCTCCGCTTGAACGAGCTACAGCGCAGTTGCAGCCAACATTTGAAAGGGATTATTTTTAAAAAGTGAATGGCAAGAACGATTCTTTCTATTGATAATAAAGATTTGCCGATTCATTTGAAATTTATGTATTTCTTTTTTTATTTTAAAAAAAACTCAAGATTAACGACCCTTTACAATCAAAAAAAAAAAAAAAAATTCACGACAAAATTGATCAATTTCAGACCATCTGCAATAATATTCAAATTTCTTACATATTTATAAATATAAGCTGTAGCCATCAAATTTGGTATGCAGACCCTTGTGAGCCTAATAAAAAATGAGAAGTCGTCTTTTTCCTAAAATTAACTTGCTTCATTATCCATTTTCCTTAAATACGCCTAAAATTCTCAACTTATAAATGCACAAAATTGCATCACTGTCGAACACTCCTCTATCTTTAATGACTTCCCTGCAAACCCCTCACCATCATATTCTCAACGATGAATTCTCAAAATAAAGCTACCCTTGGGAAAATTGTGTACAGTGTATTCCACTGTCCTAACTAAATCTTATTTCTTTCTTTTAAGGCCAATCTATAATTATTACGTAATTGAGTTTGGTTTTTGAGGTTTCGCATTGTTTATCAAACTCTCTTTGTGTATTTGACTTAATGTCTGTCTTGCATCTTGATAACTGGCGCTATCTGGCACTTCCAAGCCATCGATCAATGCAAAAACAATAATAATACAAACACCTAGCTCTTTGTACATACTACATATACATATACATATATATATATATATATATATATATATATATATAATATTGTATTAGTTATAAGATTCGCATAAATCAACACAAATAATTAAGCTGTCGGAGAGCAGCAGTACAACTTGACCAGCTCATCATCAGTAGCCACCGCAGAGACACTCCAAGGCACAAGCCATGAAGACCCCCAGACAAAACCACAGACAAAGACGCTACAAACTTATTAACAAAAAAAAAAATAATAAAAATAAAAAAAATTAACAACTCATGTTTAAAGGTGTGCAAAATGCTAACTAAAATAATTAACTTTTTTTTTATTTATAGCAATTTTGTTGAATTTTAAATAGAATGAAACTGAAAGTTGGTTGCTTGGGATGGCTCTAAGATTGCATATGCCATAAATTGATTTCGTTCATGGTCAGATTCTAAATAAATATTTTTCATTTTTGAGAAGAGGGAGTATTGTGAGTAAAAAAAAGTTAAATAGCATAGATTTATTGGCTGTAAAATTTTACAATTAGTGTGACCTTTTTCTTTGCAGAAACAATGGCCGTAGTATATTAAATGATAAATGTATAGTACTTCAGATTGACTGAGCAATATGGATACATCCGGTCAGTAGTATCTGTGCATAATTTTATAATAGGCAGCCCTAGCCCGCATGTGCCGAACTTTTGTCAGATGTGCACGAAACCTTCAGCGTCTGCTTTTAGGAAACGGAAGATGTCCGTAGAAAAGGTTACACCAAATAATACAAAAAGAAGTGTTATAAATCCTGCTAATGTCTGACCCTATTTCCCCGAGGTTCTTTGGTTATTGTCAAAGAAAATTTGCATTTAGCTAAGCAAGAGAACAAAGACATTATGAAAAGAAGAGAAAAGAAGAATTTCTTCATTTTTCTTCTTTTCATATATGTCTTTTAAAAAATCTAAAAATTTTATAATTAGATAAAATTACAAGGAGATGAAACGGAAACGAATGGAACATTTAGCTCCTATACAAAAAAGGAATATCTCCTAAAACTAAGAGAAAAAGCTGGAATAAAAAAAGAGAAAAAGGACATTATGAAAAGAAGAGAAAAGCAGAATGTCTTCATTTTAAATTCTTCATTTCTCTTTTTTTCATATATGTCTTTTAAAATATGATAAAAGTGTTACCGGTAGATAAGATTACAAAGCAAATGAAACGGAAAAGAATAACAAATTTAGCTCCCATATAAAAAGAAAAGGAGATAAAACTAAAGCTGGGGAGAAAAAAAGACATTATGATAAGAATAGAAAACAAGAATGTCTTCATTTTAAATTCTTCATATCTCTTTTTTTCATAAATATCTTTTAAAAATTGGTATAAGTTTTAATTTAGTAGATAAAATTACAAAGAAGACGAAATGGAAAAGTTTACAAAATGTAGCTCCTATCCAAATTGAAAAGGAGATAAAACCAAAGCTGGGGTCTTTAAAACTAAGAAGAAACATTAAGTGAGGTTAGCTTTGCATGCACCGGGACAGAAAGAAATTCTCTACATGTGTTAAAAATGCAGTACGGTGGTTGGTGGGCAAAGCAAGCAGGGGGCGGAATCTCTAGTAAACTACGTTGCTCTATGCAAAGGGATTCTAATTCTATTTTAATTCCATTTTTCGCATAGCATAATATACTTTGTGTAAAACTTCTTTGTTAAACCTAAGATTTTTAAAATATGTACTTATTTTTTTTTATATGATATATTTTTATATTATAGTTAAAGCTAATAACACTAGTTTAGACGAAAAATGAATCTTCCTAAAAAAGTGTTTTTTAGGGTAATTTGGGGTCGAGAAACACGAAAATTATATTATTTTTTTTATCTTAAGCACCGTTTTCAAGATATTTTTGAAAAACATGTTTTTGTGCACTTTTTTCAGTTATTCCTCAATATCTCGTGAACAACATTTTGTATCGACATGAAAAATAATTAGATCGAAAGGTACTAATGTGCTCTTTCCAGTAATATATATGATGCATAGATTAAGTAAAATTATCAAAGTTACAGGCCACCAAAGTCGAAAAAAAGTGTAATTTTTGACAATTTTTCAAAATTACATATTTTCGGTATGCTTTTTATTAACGAAAAAAATTTTTTATAAATTACGTTAAGCTTTAGGCTGAAAGGGAATTTTACGAACATTTCAAGTCTAAGATCTTTGAAATCGGATAGGAACTGTAGATGTTATGGAACCATGTTAAATAAAAAACATTTTTTTAGGAAGGTACACTCGATGACCCTTAAATTTGTAGACTAGTGTAATTTACAGGCTGTGCTTTTATAGTCGTGTTGTAAAAATTTATTTTAAAGAATTTAAAAATTGTGGATGTCAAAAAAATTTTTGGATTAGTAATTTTAGTCAGTATATTAGATAGAATAGATTAAACAAACCGATTTTTTTTTTAATTTTTTTAATAAATTAAAAAATAAGATAGAATAGATTCTTTACAAAGCAAACTGATTTTTTTTAAATTTTTTTATAAAATTCTATAAAAGAAATTTTTTTCCTAACAATGAGAGCTCACGTCCTATGTCGTGCACTTCTGCATTTCTGCCCAACAAAATAAACACTTCCAATATCTTCGATCTTTTTCTTATTTGGCGTGTTAACATTATAGAAAAAAATGATGAAAAAATGTTTTAGGCCTAACTAATAATAAGAGCAAGACTACAGTAAAAAGTAGTAAAAATTATTAGAGCAAGAGGAATTTTAAATAATTTCTTGTTGTGTCTTTAAGAAGAAGAATTAACAGGGCAATCCGAAGTACTTCTAAATGGAGCTGATGATCCGTTTGCAATCTTCGATGATACAAATTTTTTAATTTATGCTTTTATTCGAAAGCTAAAAGTTTCAAGCTACTTCTCTGCTATTACTATAAATTATTTGTTATATATATAGTCACATTAGTATATATAGAGTGCAAAAACTATGTAAGGATTGCTAACAACAAAAATGTTGCTACTGTCTTCAAGTATTTTTTCATATAACAATCTATGATTAGATTAATGTTTAAACGGAACTACAGCTTCCAAGCGACTATTGATTAAAACACACAGATCTTGAAAGTTTATATGTTAAGTGATATTGGTTAAGAACAGCGCACAGCACTGACCCAATTGATGAATCCCAGCCAACCCATAATGATATATGTATCTACAACACTTCCAGATCACTTCCATACAACATTGGCCATATAGCAGCCACATTAGCATATACATATATCATTTAGTTGGTTGATTTACACCAACACTTAGGCAACTTGGCCATAGCGCTGCCTAATGATGGCTACTAGTTTTGACCAGCATAGAGCCAAAAAACCGGTGTAAGACCATAACCAAGAGCCCAAAAATCATGCCAGACCGCGTCGCAAAGATAAGTCATAATATTCGTGCGCACTGCTCGTGCGAATTGTTTATATTTATTTTTTTTTTTTTATGAATAAGCAGTAGCCGTAGATTTTCGTATGTCACTGTGCAAAAGATGAATAGTAGCAGCAGAAAAAAAAAATATATATATATATGAAAAAGAGTTTCATAAATACTTGTTTATGCATCATTTATCATAATCATATTGATGAGATGTTGAGCTTTATCAATGAAACAAAGCCAAATGCAAAAGTTTCAATTTCATACATAGGTATATGTATTTTAGTTATTTATTGTTTATTTGCTATGTTGAAATGCAATTGGCTACGCCTAGAAATGTTGAAAACGGGGCGTATGAGCAACACCATAATTTATTAAAGAAATTATTTCTCTAATAAACTCAGCTAAAAAAATTTCACACGCTACCAGACACTAGCGCAAAAAAAAATAATAGAAATTAGCCAACGGTCAAGCATTTTATTTAAATAAAATGTAAAAATAAAAGCTGCAGCCAAAATGACTCGTAAATATCTATATGCGTAGTATATACAGTATAGTATATAATAATAATTATTTTCTAATTTTATTTATTTTTTGCAAGCTGTTGTCTTTGCTAAATCTTGGCTAGCAACGTCATCAGCACGTGGCCTATTGGCGGCATCGACGACAATTAGCCACAGTGCAGCACACAGTCACAAAAAATAGTTGTATTTATAGCCAAAAGAATACAATATAATCAAAAATGTAAATCAGGGCGGAAATGTAGCGTTGATGGACACTGGGATGCTCTACAGCTAGAAAGAGAGACAGAAAGAAATCTTCCAAAAGGGTCGTGGGACTGTAGCGAAATACTTTGAGAAAGCTAGTAGGATGTGTATATTATTTGTACAAAATGTGTGCATTGTTTGGTTTACTAGGCTCACATAAATTACAAGGGGAAGAATCTACATACTGCCATATTATGCTGCTCTAGCATATATAGGGTGTTTTTTATTAAGATGAGTTTTAAACAAAAGGAACAGCTTATGATAGATGATTGCTTTTCTGACAACTTTCAGTTGATTTGAGTTCAATCATTCTTCGCTACTTATTCAATCATGAATACGCTAACATTCAAACAAAATTGTTCGGTTTATTAGGCTCACATAAATAATAACCGTAAACCAAATTAATCAAGATTTTACTCTCCTACGGCCATCTTAGGTTCGCCATTTTGTAATTTTGAAATTCTAACCCCAGACTCGTGATTAGCGACCCCGAAAACCCATATTTGCATACCCAACTCGAACTATAAACACAAAAATGAAAAACACACCTTAGGTCCGCCATTTTGTAATTTTGAAATTCTAACCCCAGATTCGTGATTAGCGACCCCAAAAACCCATATTTGCATACCCAACTCGAACTATAAAGATAAAAATGAAAACACACCTTAGGACCGCCATTTTGAAATTTTGAAATTTTGAAATTCTAACCCCAGATTCGTGATTAGCGACCTCAAAAACCCATATTTGCATACCCAACTCGAACTATAAAGACAAAAATGAAAAACACACCTTAGGATCGCCATTTTGTAATTTTGAAATTCTAACCCCAGATTCGTGATTAGCGACCCCCAAAACCCATATTTGCATACCCAACTCGAAATATATAGACAAAAATGAAAAACACACCTTAGGATCGCCATTTTGAAATTTTCAAAAACTAATAATGTACTTATAATCAGCTACTATAAAACGGTCTGAATAGCATACATGGTTTTCTGAGAATAAGATTAAAAATAGTAAATAAATTATGGAGTTACTTTGTATTAGCGGACATTTTAGCTCCGCCATTTTGAAATATCAAAAATTACCATACGGCTTTAAAAAGTAGACGAGAAGACAAAAATTTTAAGCTCAAAAACGTTGATTTACCTTAAAAATTTATGTATGAGGAGGGGGTGGCTGGTTTGACAGAGAATGACCCATATGTATGTATATCGGCAGTTACAAAACAAAACGTACAATTTTGTTCGTATTCGTTTTCGCGTGCTCCCAAATCCGAATTTTTGTTTATCGCCATCTATTCATATTTCACTTGCTCATTGTCTGCACAGCTTTGCACCTTTCCAGGAAAATTACCCACGACTATGATATTCCTATTACAAGGGAAATTTTTTTTATGTGAGTCATTAACTATTTAAGCAAGACATAACCATTTATGGACCTTATAAAAATTCGGTTTGAACTGTGCGTACACTTTTCAACCTATTTTGCCAATTCGTTTTAATTCCTCTTGCAACAAAACATTCGGTATCAAACCACTTAAAAAAAATTCGTTTTGGTGAAATTGGGAGCACCAAACATTCGGTTTCAAAACGAATCCGCATAAAATGTTCGGATACGTTTTCCGGAGCACGGCTGACAGTTTCATTTTTTTGCTGTTTGGCTTATTAGGCTCCCATGGATCTCAGCGGAACAAATCTCGGCCTAAGTACGCCATTTTCAATTAGGCTCGCAAGCAAATATAAAGGCTCTAGTTTGTGTAGGTTGTTTTTTAATTAGGGACGCTTATGACGTACTTTTCTCTCAATAAGCCTGAATTTAAATGAAGCTTGTTTCGCTATTTTTTTACCAAAATCCTATGCAGCCCAAAACAAATTATTTTTCAGACTGTTCTATAGGCTGCCGCTGCCTTCATGTACTGCAACAATCTACACTACCCTTAAACCTCTACTTACAGTGTATTACTGTACTAATAATAAAAATCCGATCAACATGTTCTGACGCAATTGCAATTCTCTCTGCGCTCTGACAGCCCCTATGCTCTCGCGCTCACGCTCTCTACAATTAGTTCAACCCCATCGCACAAACGTCATAAACATTTTGACGCGTAGTTCGCTGCAGTTCAAGTTCAGCTGATTTGCTAGGGATACGATGACGTGCCTTCTTATATATAACACCGTGAAACTGCTCTCATGTCCAACTTTTTTTTTGTTGTTTCTTTTGCATTTGAAAATTTATGGCGTTGTTGGCGTCATGTGGCGTCCACTACCCCCCGCTTGGTCGCGTGGTCATATGCCCGTGCATCTTGGGTTTGTCATCTGCTCACTTGTCGGTACATTTCGCGCCCCTCTTACAATGTTTATATATGCGAGTAAGATGTATATAGTTTATATTATACTTGGCTCATACAATAATAAATAGCGCCAGTTGAGGCTGTTGCCAAGTTTTCTTAAAAGCGTAACAACTTTGGGATCTAATTTGATTAAGCTAAAAAAAAAAAAAAGATTGCATATGGTGTAAAGGGGCTGAGTTGATATTGATTTAGTTGTTGGGAAAAGAAAAAAGTTTTCGTCGTGTTCTCAATTGGAGAGGCGAAAGTCTTCTTAAAACTTATGAAATCAAGAATTTTGATGCTAATTACACAGATCTATAAATACGGGGGTCAGTTGTTGAAAAGCTAAGGGTCATTTCCGAAGAAATTCGCTTCGTAGAATTCGAATCCGGGGTCAAAATAGGCCCAGCATGTCAGGATTTTGAGATATTTGAGGTTATGTACCCGAGAAATTTTTTCCTACTTTTGAGGTTTTGTACAGGGTGCAAAAAGTGTTTGTGGTCTGTCTTGTCAGTTACATCATTTAGTACCACTGTTGTTACCCTTTAATTTAAGGGTTCAAGAGATCAAAAACTTTTTTCACAAAGTTAGGGCTATTCGAAGTTACTAAATATATCCCTTCGACGTCATTAGCTTTTGCATTAAGCCTTTAAGACAATAATTTTTTACTGTGTAATTTCTCTTGAAAAATTTCCATGGGGGGTTTATTTTTCTGAGAGAAAATCCGGGCCCGGGAGGAAAATGTACGGGCCCCTCTATTACAACTTTAGCTGGAATCACGACAGTATGACAGTAATTACACTGAGAAAACTCCGGGCCCTGGGGGAATCCCCCCTTCCGCCTCTCCTCTCGTCGGGCCTACTTATAATATCGCTTTCCACCAAAAAATAAAATGTTCCAATCGGAAAGTTGAGAAAAAAGGTACTGGGTATTACACTGTCGGGCACCGCCTTGACTGTATTACATTTAAATAAACTAAATAAATTCACTAAAAATCATATAATACTAAATAATTAAAAAACTTTTTTGTTTCAATTGAAAGGCTGTAACTTTTAGAAAAAATCGTGGCTTAAGAACAAATAATTTGGATACATCAATACTACACATAGTAATTTTTTTGCCGAAATAAAAAACCAAGACACAACCACGAAAAATTTAATTGCGGTTTTTGAACTGAATTTTTTCGAAAATTATAATTTTCTAAAAATTTTTCAGTAATTTTGAATATTTGAAAATATTTTTTATAATTTTTTCTCAAAAATTAGATATAATAAAATTCTCAGATTTATAATATATTTAAATAAAGCGCTTAGGCTTCTAGCGCCTTTTCCACTAAGAAAGAAAAAGTGAGCTCAGCTTACCTACATAATTTTAATATGTCCAAATATTTTATCAGAATTTCCCTAATTTTTAAATATTTAATTTTCTTTAACTTAACCTACTATTTACGCCACCATTAGCAGTCCCTTACCTACACAATTCCCCTAAGTTCCACAGCTCTTCTCCTATTACAAATCTCTTTCTATTACTCCTTAACGCTCTGCTCCTTTATTTAAAAGCTAACCTGCTACAAATTTCTATAGCTAACATAAATAATCAGCTTTTTGTAGTACATTTACCTTATTATTCTTGCGTCACATTATTGTTGTTGTTTAGATATTGTTATTATTTATAATAATGCAGCATGCCACAGTGGTCGGTCGGTCCCCATGTGAGCTAGACCCTCTTCTCTCTTGGCTGCAGAGTAGCCTTAAATCATTTTACGTCAGACGTGCTGACGCTGGTCAACGAGCAGACAAACATACACGCACACTTAGTTGCTTGTATATAACACATATCTATGCATATTTATATTATTTGTTTAAGATTTTCATGTACATGATTTTTTACTTTTTTTTTTTGTGTATATTTGCGCGCGCGCCCCTCTCATGGGCCTGATGAAAATTTATGTCGTCATTGTGCGACGACGCGCTTTTTTTTTTTCTTTTTTTGATGCAGTTGACGTCGACGCTGACGTCGTTGTCTTGTCGGCATCTAGTAAACAAAGATATTTAATATTACTTGCGCATCATAAATACACTGTCAACCAAAGGGTACATAGCCATTAGAAATAGATTTGAGCAATAACAGCTTATAAGCTTTAAAGCCTTAAGTTATCAGTATGGACTTGGGATGCACAGCAGCATCAAGAAAATAATTTTTATTGAAAAAAAGGGTATCCCACAGTCGATCACTGACTCGACTCACTTTTTTTTTGTTGTTTTTTTGGCTGCGTTTTCTTGTTGCATTTTCTTTTTCTAATTAAACGCTGTATTTGGTAATATTTACGCGGCGTATACGCAATAAGCCTAAATTACGCATACGCAGTGTGCACATTTAAGCTTATCATTAATGCTGCAACTTAAGTGCAAACCATCACCAAAAGAACTGACTGTCAAATACATACTGCTGTTGTTGTTGTTGGTGTTGGTGTTATTATTGCTATGGCCGTTGCTGTGCCAACTGTTGCCATTGCTGGCCGCATCAAAGGCATAGAATATGGAATGTTGTAGTTGTTGCTGCTGCTGTTCGTAGTTGGAGCAGGCCAGATGCGTTATATCACAGCCGTCCGGAAACAGATTGCGACAGGGATAGATCAATGGCGTCGCGGGCTGTGCTAAAGCCAAAGGAGGCGTTTGTGTTTGCTTTAAGGTATTTAGATTTTGTCTATAGCAGGAATTATTGTTGATTTCATAATAGCCGCTATAGTGTGGCGTATAGGGCGTTTCGCATTTAATGGGCGTGTTGACATGGATATTATTATGTGTGTGTAGTTGTTGTTCTTGTGGTTGTTGTAGCTGATGTTGCTGTAAGGCGGGCTGTGTGTCGCTGTTGTTGTTAAGACCATGCACAGCCGGCGCTTCTTGCTTCACCACAATCAGCGAGGCAAGACGATCGCGCATTATAAAAGTAACTATAGTTCGTAGGGTTCATATATATATATATATATATATATATTTGTATACCATATACTATATGAATGAGAGTTGGCAAGCAATATTTGGAGTCATAAAACAATAAACAAAAACAAACACACACAAACACATAAATAAAGCTATATACAAAGACAGTGAATGAAATGAGCTGACTATGTTTCTTTAAGCACCTGTGGGGCACACGAAGCGCGACGGGGCGCGCGTTTGATCCAGAACGGCAATCTATATAAAAGCAGCCTTTTGGTACAAAATTGCGGCTTAGTTGTTGCAAATATTATAGTTGTAATCAGGCAGCAAAATGTACTTCATTTTTTAGATGGCATATATAAAAAGCACTTTTTTCACACACATACATAGTCGCACTCGCGTTTGTCCTTCAGGCGTCGTTTTACATATGTAGTATACAGCATGTCCTTAGACTTGAACTTGTTAGGCGATGAGTTTTCACGGCGGTTTTTGGCGTTTGCGCAGTTTGTTGATTTTTGTGGATTTTTAGTATAGATTTGAGGACGTAAGCAAAACTGACGACGTAATAACTTACGCACTTTTGTGTATATATATATATATGTATATCTGTGTCAGTTACAACATTTTGTGGCATGCACTAATACCAGCATATAACAGCAGCCGTTTTAATATGTATATATATAGCGAGTAAGAGGCACAAGGACGTTTTCAATAGCTTGCTTTTATATAGCGTGTACTTTTGTTGTTTTTTTTTACTTTAAAAGCCAAAAAAGTTTTGCTCCAAAAATTAGTATTTCTTTAAAGTTCAGCTGCTTAAAAAACTTATTATCAATGTTCACATCAAGCATACGCTACAGTAGCAACTTAGTTTAGTTCAATATACAACGTATAAGCACTGCTTCACAACTATACATCAAGCATACGCACTGTGCAACACTACTGTTTTTCAAACTGCAGTCATCGAGCATACGCACTGTTGCCAGCTAAGTTAAGGCCAAAATTTAACTATAACTCATACGCACTGCGGCACTACTGTTTGTTAAATGTGCTACAATTGGCAGCACCCTGCGCTTTATTTACTTGTACACTAAACGTTACGCATACGCCGCATTGTCTTCCGTTTCCGCATTAAACTCGTAGAACGCGCGCGCGTTTTGAAGCGTCTAACAACTTGTTGCAATTTGTGCAATTTGCAATTGTTTAAACTTTAATCGAAACAATAACGTTTAGCAGCTGTCACTCACACACACGCACAAATATTTATTTATTCGATTTCTTATTTATTATTTATTAATACTATATTGTTTGCACTTTGTATGGCAAATTTTGTAATGCACAGCGAGAACTAGCGTTAAAATTATTAGCAAAGAATTTTATTTAATTTTTTATTTTCTTTTGTTATTGTTGCTGTTTTATATATAGTTCATATATGTATAATATTGAGAAAAAGTTGTTAACAATGCGGCGTCTGTGACGCGACTGAACTTATCTTTACGGTTACACGCGACTATATTCAAACGGAGCCGAAACCAAAATGCTGCTCTGCTCTGCTCTGCTGCAGCCGGCGTTGACGCTGACGCTGTTGCGCGCCAGCCAGCCAGCTGTGTGTCCATGTGTTTGTGTGTGTGTGTATGTGTGTGAGAGCGAAGAAGCAGCCGCAGTCGCTGTCGCTAAGCAGCACACGACCTACCTTGCGCTCTTCGGCGGCTTTTGCCGAACCAGCCGCCAGGTATTACGTCATTCCCTTACCATCATCCACAACAATGACAATAGCAACAACAACAACAACAACAAACGACGCTGTCTCTCGCTCGTGCACAGAAAATCGATGACGTTGTTGTTAGGGCGCCTGCGCTGCGCCGCCAACAATGCAGTGCAGTGGGCCAATTCTATAACACACACACACACACACACCGTACACATACGTCGACGTCGCCGTCGTCGTTGCCGCTAAAGCGAAAACGAAAACGGAAATAATTTGCGTCATAAAAAAGTTTTTGCTATCTCTGTTCGTTTAATGCGGCACTGAGTCAAGTGAGCTGCCTTTTTAACTCCCGCTCACACACTCCTGCAACAACAATGACGATTGATTATTTTAGCCGCTTATTTATGCTGCCGCTCTTGCTCTTGCTCTCGCTCTCGCTTTCGCTCTCACACACCCACACAAATGCTCGCTCAGCTGCCCCCTAAACGCCCCCATAAAGCGCGCCTTTTGGCTTCAGGGGTGTGGGAACTTTTTTTAACGCTGTTTTTTTTTTTTTTTGTTTTGCGCTGATGTTGTTGTCATTTTTTTCTCGCTCATATTTCTTGTGGGTAGCTTTGTTGTTTTTGTTTTACAGCTTTATCCTGCTGGGCATCAGCAGCGCTTCTGTTTGTGTGTGTAGGTGTTAGCACAAAAGAAATTCATATCACAGCTATGTACATACATATAGTCAGCACATAATGTATTCGTACATCTTTTAATTTAAGCTTTAATGTAACTGTGTGCACTATTAAAATCTTTGACCTTGATAGTTTTTATACAACTTACTTAAAAATTCAATAAGAAACTCTATCACAATCTCTCGATTTGTATCCCAAAATAATAGTAAAGTATGCTGAAAACAGCAGTACCTAAGTAGGCGAGTCTTGACCACCCTGAGATTAATGCTATAATAAAGACGTAATCTGTATTAAAGCCCAAAGTGGACAAACCAAAACATTAACCTTCTACAAGGACATTTTTTGGCAGCTAGTTTTAGCTCAAGCGTTAGCCTTAGATGGAATATGGAACAATATACAATATATAATAATTACAATAAGATAATAATTTATTTCCTAGAAATTAGAATTATTATTGTTTATACAAGAATATTATATACATATATATATTATATACAATAAGATAAAAATGTAGTTTTTAGTATTGGGGAAGAAAATGGCGTTGAGTGAATTTCAATTAGGGAAGTATTTTGTAGTCTGTCTGGTGTAGTCTGAAAGAATATGGAAAACGGAGGCGAAGTAGAGATCAGAGCAGACTCTCAGATTCCCGAGAGATCGAGTAGGCTCCTTTTGGAGTTTATTTGTTAATCTGTAATGGTTGTTTGTTTAATTGTAAATTTTTGTATTGGAAAGCTTGGTGTAGTAAATAATATTACTGACCAAGTGTACTTATAATAGTTGTATTTAAAATTTTTGCTTCTATACTTTAGAGCGCTAATTTATTTATTATTTATAGATTTTTGGTCATAGTCTTATTATTATTATTTAGAAATTAATTCTAGGGAACCAAATTAAAGAAAGCCAGAGTAACATAGGCCTTCAGGCTTGCTCATAGTCCTATTTGTTGTCTGTTCATAAGAAAAAAAAACAACCATCGTTGGGTCTTGGTCAACTTACTATATTATTAAAAAAAAAATAAAAATAAAATACAATACGAAAATTTTAATCTAAAAAACAATTTTTAAGTCCGCCAAAAAGTCGTAAATAAATTGAACTAAATTCAAGCTGTACGAAAATATTGTGCGCTGACTGTATTCATATACTTCATAGTAGCTGTGAGTAAGCAGCAGCGGTTGTAGGCTTATTTTCTTAATACGGTTTGTTAACAACAATTTATTGATAATTAATTATTAATTTTTATATATGTAAATAAACGTACATATATATATTGATTGTATGATTGTGTCAGTTTGAACAGCAATTATATTATGTCAAATGGGTTAACAAATTAATTAATTAGAAATGGAAATATCCTCAAAAATTTACAAATTAAAAATCTCTTAAAAAACAAACTTTTCACAAATATATGCGCACAGTGTCATTAGTGTTTAGTGGTAAGTACGCATCACTCATACGCAGGGTAGCACCTTAGTTTAAGTACAAATTAGCTGTTTTTATATAACGTATACGTACTGTTTTACTATTTTTCAACAGCAATTAAAAACACTAGAAAATCATAATGGCAACTTTAAAATAAAATAGCTTTATTAACTATTTTTATTAGTTTAAATTTATTTTATTTTATTGTAAAATTTTTTTTTTTTTTCCTTTTTTTTTGATATTTTTTTTTTATTGGCAATCAACCGATACAAATTAGGTTATGATCCAATATTGATGAACATTTTTTTACTTAAAAATTTGAAATAACAAATTTAATTTATTCCTGGATTAGCTCTTTTTACTTTGTATCCAATGCGTCAAAAGGATATGAAGGAGGTGGAAAGCAAATAATTTTTGTAACAATTAGATGGTAGGCACTTAGACCATACAAACAACTATTCTGTACTCTAAGCACAAAACCGACTTCATCAGGACATGATGCATAACCCAAATATCTAAATTTCAAATTATACAGCATTTTTTCTAAGATTATTTGAATGTTCGCCCAAAATCAAGTATTTTGTCCAATGCATCATTCCTGCCATTTGCTTGTGACTGCATCTTAAATAAGCTTAACTCTTACTCTTATTTTAAAATAAAGCAAAGGGTCTAGCTGGATAAGACACTGAAAACTGCCCACAGCGATTTTTGAAAACTAAAGATGTAGTTCTGATTGCAATGGGAAAAAAAAAATTTTTTGTTAAATTTTAGTTTTTAAACTTACATGCTATGGTTCGCTTAATTGTGAATTAACTACTGAAAATTTTTGAACCAATTTTTTTTTTAATCTAAATTGGTTTAAAAAAAAATATTTAATATTTTTTAACCAATACATTTTCTTAAAAAAAAATATGAAATATTCTTATTTTTTTTAAGTATGTATGTTCCTTAAATATGTCAATCACCATTTTTTGTTGTAACACGTGTTTTTATACGTTATTTATTTGAAGTGAATATGAATCAAATCGATTTCGTTAAACAATGTTAAAAAAATCCAAAAAATTTTTAATATTTATTTAAAAAAACAAAACAAACAAAAAATTTTTAATATTTTTTAAAAAAAATGTATGAAAAACATTTTTTAATTGTGACTAAACTACTGAAAATTTTTGAAACAATTTTTTTTTTAATCTATGTTGGCAACAGGGCTTTTTAAAAAAAATATTTATTTTTTTTTAAAACATTTTCTTAAAAAAAAAAATTTTATTTTCTTCTTTTTTTTTAAGTATGTATGTTCCTTAAATATGTCAATCACCATTTTTTTTTTAACACGTGTTTTTATATGTTCTTTATTTGGTGTGTATACGAATCAAATCGATTTCGTAAAGTAATGTTAAAAAAAAGTCAAAAAAATTTTTAATATTTAAAAAAAAAAAAAACTTTTTAATATTTTTTTTTTAAAAAATGTATGAAAAAAATTCTTTAATTGTGACTAAACTACCGAAAATTTTGAAACAATTTTTTTTTTATCTATGTTGGCAACAGGGCTTTTTAAAAAAATATTTAATTTTTTTTTAACTAATGTGTTAGTGCAATTTTCTTCTTTTTTTAAGTATGTATGTTCCTTAAATATGTCAATCACTATTTTTTTTAAACACCTGTTTTTATCCAGATAAACTCATATTTTAGGAAATAACAATACATTTTACTAATGAGTTAAAAAAACGTATTAATAAATATTCTAAGAAAAATATGACTTAAAAAAACTTATTAATAAATATTCTAAGAAAAATATTTTTAATAGTTATATGCTGTCAATTATGTAGCTTACACTCATAATTTTTATTTTTTAATATAAAAAGAAAATTGCAAAATTATAGTTTATGACTATTTTATACTTTTTGCTGTTAACATAAATTTATATATATATATATTTTTTAATTTGTATAAATGGTTTATATTATTTCAAATTAAGGTTAAGGTTTTCAAAACAATATTTGTTGCAAAATTTACTATTTCAATGAAAGATGTACGCTTTATTGAATTACATTTGTATAGTTAATTTTTTATTATTCACAATTTATTAAAAATTAGTAAAATTAATTTTAATCAATTCTGTTGAAAAGAATTTCGCATTTTAATGTATTTATTCATTACGCCTGCAATTTTATGGTCTTGTTTTTATTATTAACTATGCTTGTTACAAAATAATACGAACAAAAAGTTCAACATTTTAAGAACACATTAGTTTCTCATAAATATTCTTAATGTACTTTAAAATACAATTTTAATAAATAAACTATTTAATTGCTAAGTTGTAAATTTTTATTACCCATTAGAAGAATAGCTGCCTCATGTGAGAAACATCCAAAAAGTTCTATAGAGTTACACTTTTTATTAATGAATTCAAATTTAAAAATAAATTTTTTAACAAAACATAAGCACAAAAAAATTCCAGAAAAAAAAATATTTTTTTTTTAAAACGTCAGCAAAACATTTTTTTTTGAGTTGTATAAAAATTTATTCCATATAAACTTTATTTAAAAATATGTTCTAGGAATTTTTTTTAGTATTTTTATTATAAAAATAATATTATTTTTCGTCTCAATTGAGGCTATTGAAGGAGTTTCCTGAAAGCTTTACCTATAAACGCGCACTTATTTTTGCTCCAAAATGAACCCACAAAACAAAACTCATTAATTTTTTTAAGTTAAATATCCCTTTTCTTTAGCCAATTTTCACCTAACCTAAAGTACTTGTTGTAATTTGTTGCTATAAAAGATGTCTTTCAAATAAATTCTGCCCTTCTCCCAGTTTAATATTTTTTGGCCATTTTCACAAATGGAATTCGTGCTTACAATTGATGGGTCGTCATTAATCCCATGCAGTTCATCGCGCCTTCTTTCTTTATTTCTTCCTACTCAGCATAATTTATCTACTAACCTATAAAAACAATTCTACTAAAATGCTATCCCGATTTATCTTCTTGCATTTCAACATAAATCCAATGGCCAACTTTAAAAGCAACCATTTAAAGTGCATTATAATTGCCAATATAAACCTGGCTATATCATTTTCTCTATTACGATTTTCTTGCCGTTGTCAAGCCGGGCGTCGAGTTGTCAATATTAATGCACTTTACCATTGACACCGGCGTTCGCAGCTCATAAACACGAGCGGCAGCTGCCGCAACACCAGAAATGGCCAACAACAAGTTGGCCAAAAACTGGCAGCTCCCAAACAAAATATGACAGCAACAAGTTGCTTCAAGAGCTCAAAGCCAAAGCCAACGCCAAACCTGAGCTTCAACATGATCTGATGATCATTATGTTATAAACAACAACAACAACAGCAACAACTATGAAGAGAGCGTGAGAGCATGGCAGCATGATCCAACTATAAGAAGATCACGCAATGCGCAGTTTCGTTTTTCTTGTTGCTCTGAGTTGATTTTCTTTAAAATAAGTGAGCGTGACGTCACTGATACTACGGAATTCATATGTAGTGTAAATTTGTATGACAGTTTGTTGTGTGGTCTATTGAACCGATTTTTTATTGGACAAACTTGGTATATGGCTGAACTGCCATTAAGGGTCGAGTCGCCTAACCAAGGAAAGAGGTCAAAACAAGAAATATTCAATTTTTTTTGTTTTGAAGCCAAATTATTAGAACTTTATTTAAAAATTCTTGCGCTACTGCTTAAGGCCCATACGCAGCACGCAAAAAAAAAAAAAAAACTTCATATAAAAAAAAATACCAAAAAAGGGAATTTTTTTTTTTTTGTATGAAGTTTTGACCCATAACTTTTTTTTGGCATACTGGTACAAAGAGCCTTTTTTCGCTTAATATAATAGTTCCAGATAGGCACTCTAGAATTAAATTTAATTATATTATTAAATTAATTTGTTTAAGTACCCGGTAGCCATGGCTTACTATTTGTTATAGTTAGTTTACATGTTTACATAAATAAATAAATGAATTAATTTGAAAAACAAATTAAATAAATGCTTATAACACAAAGCCATATAACAAAAAATTGAAAAAACGTGAAAATTGATTTTAAAAATATATAAAAAAAAAAAAGAAAAGATAGGAAAAACTAAGTTCTTTAAAATATTTCTTGAATTTAATCACACAGCCGTCAAATTTTTGATCGGATTTTGCTGATTCCGTCCTTATCTCGACATTAAATAATTTTTGCAAATCTCAGTCATTCTTATTCAATGTATTGACTTGGAGTTCGGTTCCTGAACATAGTCAGGGATTTCTTCTTTGGAGGTGGCACAAACTGATATTTTTGTATTTATTGTTATAATCTGAAGATTCAAGAACTTTATAAGTAGAAGGGTTTTGTTTTCTAAAACACAAATAGATAAACACTTTCCGTCGCTCTTATAAATAAAAAATCCAACTGACGGCTGAAAATCAAGAAATTCTGCTTTGTGAAAGAGTACATTTCAACCGAATTTCAGCCCAAGAGCAATCTGTACGCCAGACCGAACACACAGAACCCATCAATCAACCTAAATCGTCCTCGAGTCCAATTCTTATATTCCTCGATATTACATATAGAAAGACGAATAAGCATATGTCCCTGAGTCCAATTCTTATATTCTTCTATATTACATATAGAAAGATGTAGAAGCATATGTCCTAGCCTCAAGTCTATAATTTATGGTAAAGAGTTTGGTACTCTTAAGCACACATTCTTTATAGGGTTTTGGTTTTTTTATCTCAGGTTATAGGGTCGAACTTACTTATAACCCACTTTAACACCAGAGCTTCCATATTACGAATATTCTTGAATGAATATTGAATATTCTTCAATGTTAATCTCCTTATAACGAGTTTCTGTTACACCAATTTTCTATATAACGAACCAATATTCTGCTTCTGTGCAATAAGGAAGTTCGAGTACGTATACATATGGCTGCAATAAATATACAATTTTATCTTATAAATAACAGGTTTAAAATAAAAGTGTTTCTTACTAAAACTGCTCCACAACATAAACATAAACTAAATCATTAAAATAATAATTAAATTAATGAGTGCATTTTGGTAACGCTCTCTTTTGGCTTAGTTGCAATTGTGGTGCGTCACCTTATACAAATTCATTATCTCATCTTATGGGAAGCATGACTGCGCCAGAGAGTGAGAGTTCAAAGAGTCGCAAAAAATTTTAAAATCGAGTTTTTTTCGACTGCGGCGTAGGTGAGGCTTAGCTTCATTTCGTTTTCGTTCGTTTAGTGCTTCGTGTGTGGATTCGTTGTGGCTATTTTTAGACAGGTTCCAAGCCACGTTTTCTAACTGTTGTTAGCGTATGCAGCAACAACAACAACAACTATTTACAACAACAAAGCCGGCAGGCAGATTTAGCCAAGTTAGAGGCAGGCCCAGACCCAGAGACCGCTTAGACAAACGTGAGATCGGGGGATTTCGACTGTATATTTTTTTTGTTTAGTTTTGGGCGCAGTGTGGCTCTTCCTTTCGTTTTCGTAGATTTTTTGTAGGTTCCCATAATGCATTGTCTTGACGTCGGCGTCGGCGTCAACGGTGTGGCAGCATGTACTTGTACGTACTCGTACATATATATTAGTTGGGAGCGACGCAAGTGGAACTGGTCTGGCAGCCTGACTCGGTCTGGCCAGGTCTGGTGTTGCCTGGCCTGCCGTGGCCTGGTCCAATCTGCTCAGGGTATTATAAGCGGCAGTTGATGTTGTTGCTTGTTGCTCGTTGCTGTTGACCCGCTGTTGGCCCCAAAAACTGCACATACATACATACTAGTACTATATACATATATGTATAAGAGTGTTGTTATGTGTTTGTGTGTGTCTTGTACATACAAACAGCTAAGCGTTAAAGTTGAATCGTCGCCGTCGTCGCTTCCAAGCCGGCTCCACATTTTGGGGCTAAGCTGACGATGCTGCCAACTTTTGCTGTTGTTGTTGTTGTTGGTTTTATTCGCTGTATTAAGCATGACATGACTTGGCCAAGCCAAAGCCAAAATGTGGCACTGCATGGCACTCCTTACTTTTTGTTGTTGTTGTTGTTGTTGTATATTTCTTTTAGGCTTTGCCTCTCATTCGCTGAATTTTTTATAACTACTCTGTAAGTGGGCATATAAGAGCTACTTAACTCTTCAAAAAACTTCTTATTTTAAGGGAACTATCGATAATAGTCAAAGAAGAAAAGAAGATTTAAAAGATTTCATGTCCTTGAACTTTCAAGCCGATTTTAAATCAGAATTTTGTTTCTTTTTTTTCACTGGAGACTAGCTGCTTCTGTTATTGTTTCATTAATTTTATATAATTTACCGATTGTTTTTAGGACAGATTGGAAACAAAAATGAAAAAAAAAAAAAAGGGAACTATCAGTAATAGCCAATTCATAAAAATCACAGTTTTGTGTCAAATACTTGTCGGTACCGGATATCCTGTATTTTTTAAATTTTCTGTGAAAGGAAAAAATCAATTTTAAAAAAAGTTGAATATTTGTAAATTGTAGATTGGGTTTGGTTTTTTGAGGTTGCGTTAGAAGATGTAATAAACAGGTTGATATGACCTCCGAACCCGAAAGTCCATTTGTATTTTGTGGCTGTATGTTATATATTTGATGAGTCCATCACTCGAGCGTCCAATTTAGTGAAAGATTTCTTTGTTCTATTCTTCAAGGTTTTCTTCAGAAAATTCCTAAAAATCATGCATAATCGAATGATCTGCTAAGGGATAAAGAAAAAAATCCATATGACACAAATTTTTACTGAGCACAGAAGCAAAATACGATCCCTTAATCGCTTACTTACTTAATGATCTTCCATATCTCGATATTGGGCTTTTGAAGTCTTTTCCGACTGTACTTACTTAATGATCTTCCATACCTCGATATTGGGCTTTTAAAGTCTTTTCCGACTGTGTAGACAGCGGGCACAGAAGCAAAATGCGATCCCTTAATCGCTTACAATGATCTTCGATATCTCGATATTAAGCTTTTGAATTCTTTTCCGACAGTGGAGACACCGATCACAGAAGCAAAATACGATCCCTTAATCGCTTAAAATGATCTTCCATATCTCGATATTGGGCTTTTGAAGTCTTTTCCGACTGTGGAGACACCGAGCATAGAAGCAAAATACGATCCCTTAATCGCTTACAATGATCTTTCATATCTCGATATGGGGCTTTTGAAGTCTTTTCCGACTGTGGAGACACCGAGCATAGAAGCAAAATACGATCCCTTAATCGCTTACAATGATCTTCCGTATCTCGATATTGGGCTTTTGAAGTCTTTTCCGACTGTGCAGACACCGAAATCGAACTAATTTCAGATGACGTCTATTGGTGCTCACGCTTTTGCTGAGCAAAGGTCTGATTCAATGGTGGGCGAAACTCATACAAACAAACATTTCATTGTGTGAGTAAGCAGCGCAGTAAGCAAGAGCGCACAAGAGCGCAAGATCGAAGATTATGCTCAAACGAGAGAAAAAACAGCGCCGCAGCACCGAAGATTAGTTTGCTAGCAACTTTTGCAGTAACATATTGTAAAGTCTCGATTGTTTTAACTAAAGATTCTATTAAAAAATATTTTTTTATTACTAAAAATGCATTCTCGAATATTTTTACTACCCCAAGCAAAAAACGTTTAAAATTTGCTTTTTATATTTAATGCTCTTAAAAATTTATAAACTTCATAATTAAAACTTGTTACTTCTGCACTGCCACCTTAGGTTTTTTCTCTTTCTTATCCAAAGGTCCATAGACATTTTCATCGGCATAAGCAATATACAAAAATTTATCCTTATCCTGAAAATTGTGCCACAAATAACCCAAACTAAACGATGACGGTGAAGCCTCATTGTTTATAAATAAAAAGAGTGCCTGATCATTACGCAAGCGTAGATGATTACGTAACTGAAAATTCAGCTGGCCCAGAGTCGCATCGGCTGGCACTATATGACGACAGTTTTCCAAGTCGCGATAGCGTGTATTGGGTGCCCGCTCCACAATTACTGGCACCTTATCCGGATGCTCGCGTATTTGTTCTTCAGCACGGGATTGACGAATTTCGAAGGAAAATGCCTTCTTAAACTTAAAATCTACATTCATTTTGCGGCTTTTTGCTGTAACAAATAATTTATTTTATTTTATTATTTTTGTTTTTTTTTTCAGATTTTACTTACTATTTTACGACTCGAATGCTCGACAGTTAACAATCAAATAAAGTTGTTCAAATAAAAAACTAGATCTACACAATTGAACAACAAGTCATGGCAATCTAGATCAAAAATAATATTTTCAAATTGTGAGCAATTTTAAAAATTAGTGTTGTCTTGTAGCTGAGTCACTTTATTAAAGGTAGCTCCAGAACGGACAAGAGGCATTCATGGAATGACTAATGAGGACTATACAACGGATAATCTATCAGGTCAATGTTTTGAGTATTCACTGGATGCTGAAAAATCAATCGTCATGATGCGTTTATACTTATTTACTTGCCAGAACTGCTTGTATACCATTCAAAATCTGATCGTCCTACGATGCTCTAATGGTACGAAAGAAGCTATTCAGGTTTTTGCGAAGACACAGTCAACACTTCGAATTGCTTGTTTTACATAAAAAATTTTTCGAATTTGGCTGTGAATTGTACTCATACGTATAAATCCAAGATACCTCGCCAGATAATTTCAGTTCTCACCGTTAAGGATACCCAAAATATAGGTATAATTTTTTTTTTTTTTTATTTGTAGCATCCACTAATAGCGTCCCGAAAAAGTGGAAGCCCGACTTGCACGACCTAAATCTCCACCCCTTCTTTTGGACCTACTCTACCCCGGAACAGCGGTAAACAATACTTCAAGGTAGGGTCCCTACGTGTCGTTTCTCGACAGTTGTTCATAGCCAGCGGCCCGCATTTAGGCTTTCGGCATTCGACTTGCGCCGCGACTCGGAGAAGGCGGGTATAATATGATAAAGAATCCACTTAGTGCAAAGGCACTTTTGACTGATGTCTTCTGCGGTATTGATTTTGGTTCAAAATGTTAGGCTTGCTTTGACATCTGATGCTGTTCTCAATTCCGTGGAGATCCTCCCGAATGCCGCACTCTGTCTGAGTATAACACGCAGGCATCGTCAGCCTTACCTGCAAGAAGCATCTCCTTCGGGTTGATTTCCCTTATGCGACTAATATGCGACAAATATATCGGCCGCAAATATTGCATAAAGCAGTGGTGCGGGGAAGGAAAAACTGTCTAGACTTAATTTTTGTGACTGGCAAGACAATCAAACACTATTTCAAAAAAAAATTTTTTCGACCGAACCCAATAAAAATTGTTCGCAACGATTTTTTTCTACCAAAACTACAAAAGCTCTTATTCCCAACTGAAGATTCAATCGAACGGCCAAACCTGGACACATAGCAGATACTGCTAGCAGAAGGTTCCAGACGAACCGCGGATGGGCGATTCCAAATAGAAGACAAATACAATTCGTAAAAATAAGTATTAGGTAACTTAAAAAGTTCATGGAGTTTTTCGCTTTACTTCGAAGATGAAATTATCACAGGAACATCCGATGTAGGCCAAATATGTAGCGTTTTGTTCGATAACTTTTGTCCATTTAGAAGGCAATTTCATAATTCACCGATTGAAGGAGTTCTCCTAAAAAACCTGACCTGACTCATTTTCAGAAGCCTCACTTGAGGCCATTTCTTTACCATCAGGAAAATTTGGCAAATGGTGCAAGGTCTGTACTATGCGCTACAACCCAACGAAACTCTCGAAGCTTCTAAAGCGTCATTAAAGATGTGTGCGGCCTGGCGTTGTCTTAATATAACTTAACTCCCTTCCTAATGGCCAATTCTGGCCGCTTTTGGTCAATCACTTGCTTCAAGCTGGTTAGTTGTTGACAATATAGATGCAAATTGCGTGTTTGACCCTATGGGAGCAGTTTACTGCGGAGAATTTCCTTCCAATACCACCAAACACATAGCAAAACCTTCTTTCTCGTTTATCCGGGCTTGGCGATCGTTTAAGCCGACTCCTCGTGATTGGAACACAATCTTTTTTGGCTGTTGTACTCGCACGGGATCCATTTCGCATTGCCAGTCACCATCCGCTTCAAGAATGGGTCGATTTCGTTACGTTGCAGCAAAAAATCACCTGCATCAATTTGGTTCAAAAGGTTTTTTTGCGATAATTCATGTGCCACCATATGGCTGCACTTTAATCAAAGAGGATGACGGCCTATCAAGGCGTACTTATGCGTTTACGTTTGCTTTTTGACTAAGGCTTGCCATCTGGAGTCGGAACTGGTGTCGGACCTGAGCACGAACGCCTTTATTGCAGCACTCAAACGCTTTTTTGCTCGCCGTGGACTCAGCGCAGAGTTATTTTGCGATCATGCCACAAATTTTGTTGGGGGATCCCGGGAGCTATAGGCTATGGCGCATCTCATATGGAATGACATTGGAAAGCACGAAATTGTGGATCAGTGCAGCCACCTTGGTGTCAAATTACCACTATGGGAGAGCGCAGTAAAAGTAGCAAAACAATTGTTGGTACGAAGCTTCAATGGCACAGCTCTAAATTACGAGGAACTGGGCACAGCCATATCACAAGCGGAGGCAGTGATGAACTTACGGCCACTTTATCCACTGCCGTCAGACCATAATGACTTCGAGGCATTAAAGCCAGGTCCAGCTTCTTCTTAAGACCAGCCTTATGCAAATAGTTCCAAAAGGTTTTCTGGCTAATCTTTCGCTCCTGGGCAATAGCATAAGTGCTCATATGCCGATTCGACGCCATGATTTCCGTGATTTGATCAACATTTACGACGATTGGTCTATCAGAGCGCGGCCTATCTTTAAAGTCTACATTACCAGAGCGGAATCGTTGGAACTACAGCTTTGCTATTATATTCGATACTGTATTGGGTCCATACACAGCACAAATTTTGTTGTCCGCCAGCTCCGCCTTTTCAACTTGGTCGTAGTGGTATTGAAAAATGTATCGTATTTTCTCTTTTTGTAACTCCATTTTGAAACGCTGTAGCACAAAACTGGCTTCACCAAACAAAAATTGATCCAGATCTTTTTTTTAAGGCCCATACGCAGTTTGAAAATTTTTACACGGAATGAGAAAACTTCATATGAAAAAAAAATCCCAAATGGGATATCCCAAATGGAATTTTTTTTTTATATGAAGTTTTGTCATTCCGTGCGAAATTTTTCGAACTGCGTACCTTTAAACACACCTTTAAAATGCGTTATGGTATGACCCAATGCGATATATACATAGTAAGATATGGCTAACTAAAGACATCTAGCGAAAATCGCTGGGACTTTTTAGTTTACCTAATCTGTTTTGAATAATTGTAAATAAAGAAAAAAAAAAATTTTCAACCCGTCATATGTTTTGCAAAATATAGCAGCTGTTCATATTTTTTCGCAACTAAATAGGGCAACACTGTTTCGTTATGACAGTACAGCTTCCAAACAAGCTTGCAACCAATGCAAAAACAATTTTTTGTTGTGTGTGGCTATATTAACTAATAGAGTATTTAAACTTCGCATAGCGAAAGTTGAATTTTCCGAAAAGTTTTTCCTTTTTGTTGTCTTAAGCTTTGTGATGATATTCTAAATGTACTGCGCCAAATTTGCTTCGTTTTGCTACGTCTACTTAGCATTGTTGCTGTTGTTGTTGTTGTTCGAGTTGTTGTTGTTGGTGCTTTTATTGTTGTTGTAGGCTGTGTTTAATGCATGTATCGTTTTCACATCGCAGTTGTTGTTGCTTGGTGTTTGTTGTAGTTGTTGTTTGTTTATTGTTGCAAACATTTCGTGAGCTTAATTTAAGGAATTTTCGTTTGCTTGAATTTGATTGCTATTTAGACTTTGATTTTTGACCAAAGCAACATAAAAATTTGTTTAGTTGTTTTTTAAATTGCTGTTTTTTACCTATTTTTTTATTTTTTTATTTATTTTTTATTTTTTTAATTTTTTCAATTAGCATTGCTTAGACACTTGGCGCATTTGTGACGGCGCCGCGCGTATCATTTGCATAAATTGCTTTTTGATTTGCTGCTTAGGCAACTAACCCAAACCCATCTAAGGGTTTAGACTATGCCGCCGCTTTGTACTATGCTACATACTTTATAGTTTTTGGCTTTTACCATTTGCCGCTCGCTCTCCCATGGACATGCCCAGTTTTGGGTTTAACCCACCTACCTGCCAAATGCTAAAATTTCCTCTAAATGCAAATTTTTTGGGACGAAACGTTTTTGGCCTGCTTAGCCTGCAGGTGCATTTTGTGGCGAATTATTGTCATTATTTTTCATTTGGTCTATTGCTATTAATATTTGTAACTTGTTGTTGGTTTATTTTTGGTTTTCGGCGCTATTTGGTTGCTTCATGCAAATAATTTTGTGCTATTTTAAAGTCTTTTTATGTGATTTCTTGCTAAAAATTACATTGTCAAAATATTAAGTATACGCCCATTTAATGCGGCGCGGCTATGTAAATTGGCTCAGCTTGAAACTAAATGGTAGGTTTATGTCGTTAAAGACTTTTGCAGCTCAATACAAACTTACGACCTTGTCAGACTTGCACGATACGTGCATAAACGAGGGTAGGCTGAAAAGTATTTAGGCAAGCTGAGAAGGGACGACGTTTTTTCGAAAATTATTATATACAAGAAATATTAAATTTATAGAAAAATTGTTTTTTTTTGTTTGTTTTCTTGAGGCCATTTCTTTACCATCAGGAAAATTTTGGTGCCAGGTCTGAACTATACGGTGGGTGTGATAGAACATCCCATCCAGACTCTCGAAGCTGTGTGCGGCCTGACGTTGTCTTGATGGAACTCAACTCCCTTCCTGTTAGCCAATTCTGGCCGCTTCTGGTCAATCACAATACATTGTCAAAATATTAAGTATACGCCCATTTAATGCGGCGCGGCTATGTAAATTGGCGCAGCTTGAAACTAAATGGTAGGTTTATGTCGCTAAAGACTTTTGCAGCTCAATACAAACTTACGACCTTGTCTGAATTGCACTATGTGGGCATAAACGAGGGTAGGCTGAAAAGTATTTAGGCCAGCTAAAAAGGGATGATGTTTTCTCGAAAATCATTATATGCAAGAAATATTAAATTTATAGAAAAATTGTTTTATTTTGCTTAGTGATATGAAAATATCCAAAAAGAAAAATTTACAAAAAAACGTGCTATACAAGCACGCGTTAGAAGTAAAACTTTTTACGCCCTACTCATTTTTCTACGCTGCTTTTATTTCTTTCCAAAGAATTTTTTTTCTTTCGCCGTCTGAACATTACTTTGGAGTCCAAACGGTGTCTTAACAATCAACTATTATTATAATTTTGAAAGTGAAAGCATTCCGAGCAATCAGCTGCCTAAATCGTGGACCTTCGCCCACTCCCTTCCGTCTCCTTCGCGAGTACGACTTTCCTCCTCCCCCGCGCCTTCTTCTACGCCGTTCTCGTTCCTTTACGACTTTCCTCCTCCCCCACGCCTTCTCCTTCCCCGTTCTCGTTGCTTTCTAACACTTTTTGCTCACCTTAACAGAATCTCAAAGTTACTCCCTTCGAAAGTCAGAATGCCGCCTAAAAAATTTGACTTCAAAAAAATTTATTTTACTACAAATTTTTGTTACCTTTCCAAAAGTATGACTTTTTGTGCTTTTTTCTTTGAACCAGCAAAGTAGAAACCACGTTTCTCCAATATCAATAGATGTAATACATAATATAAATAAGGACTTCTAAAAAAATATTAAATTCGTATAAAAATTGTTACAGGGATTAAAAAATGTAGAAAAAAAGCAATGTTAAAAAAAAATTATTCCCAAGAAAAAATTATTTTTTTCAACATTTAACATAATTTTCCTGCAACATTTCAGCAGTTTTCCCAATTTTTCTTATCTTTTCTTTTAAAAATTTTTCGGTTAAGAATTCAATGAAAAAATTCAATGCTTGGACCTTAAGTTTTATTTGCAGCTATGAATTAGAGCAAAAAGCTCTACATTTTTAACTATAAAGACTATTAAGCATAGCCAAAACACTTCAAAAGCTTGTTTTTGCATTTAAGCAATCGGGACGTCTCTTCTGCAGACAGCATCCTTGTACTCACATATTAGCGCAATATATTTCCATTCCGTTTTACTTTTATCCCAAACATGTCGTAAATTTTATCACCTATATTTAGATTACGGACTGCTAATTTCACAACCACAATGTTGGTTTGTAGGGGCTTAAATTCTGATCTTCAATACATAATGATTGTCATCTACGCTGCTGAGTGCTCCTAAACATTCTCCAACTTATTTTCCCTGTTTAAAAAGTAAATTTGTATGAAATTGAACTTAATTAATTTTTGCGAATTATCAAAAATTATTCTCTTGTAGGTACGCAAAAACTGACCAAAGTGAGCTAAAACTTTAGAAGTAACCCTCTGACAGAAAAAAAAAAAAAATTGATTTGCTGGCTGAGAAAACAACTCTTCAGCCTGCCCTCTCACAATATCTTATAGCTTTAATTTCTACTTAATATTAAGCATACGCAAAGTATAACATTAAAAGAGAGCGTCTTAAAGAGTGCGCTACCATGAGAGAGTGTTTGAGCGTAAGCTAGAGACGATAGAGAGAACCATGTCGACATTGATTTTTATGGAGCGTTTCCGTTGCGTCTGTTTTAGCCATTAAAATGCGCCTATTAAAACTAAACGCAGCTACGTCAGCATTGGTAGCAACCTTCGTCATGCACGCCCCCAAAAGTAGGCAACACTTAATGCAGACATTTTGCGGTTACGTTGTTTATTTATCTATATGGTCACCCTTCAATTATACCCTTTTTGTTTGAGGGGTACATTAAATTTGGTATAAGGATTTGCACATGGTATGAAGTGCTTATAGAGTTACTGGCACAGAAAAAAGGCTCAAAACAATTTGAGTTTTTTTATAATACGTTTTTTTTAACTCAAATTATGCTGAGTACAAACCCCTTCTTAAACTAGTTTTAATCGATCTTGATAGTCTACTATTATATACTATACTAATAGCCTGCTATTACATTTTTATATTTTAGTTATAGAAATATAAACATTTTTTATATTAAAAAAAAATTTATTTTGACAATTTTTTTTAAATATGTTGATATGTCTATAATTTCTAAAAAGCTGAAGCTATTTCAATTTTTTGTTTTTATCAACAAAATTATGGAATGGTAAGAAAAACAAATTTTTTTTTATCATCTTTTTTATTTGTTTGTTATTAATTAGTACGTCTTTTAGCTTAATTTTGGTATTTACCTAAATTCGCCAAGACCAAGAAATTGTGACGTCATTATAGAAGATACGAAATTTTGTTCATCTTATATAATCATCTGTTCCCAACCAAAACAAACTAAGCTTGCATAATGTAATGCAGCACTAATGTTTAGGGACGACTTTCTTGTGCCTTGACGCTTTTGGCCAAGTTATTAGACTTCATAGGATTCATTTTTTTAAATGCTAAATATTTAATGGTTCTAAAAAGCGTATTCCAACTTTCATATACAAACTTAATCAATTTCTCGATTTTATTATTATTATTTTTATTTGCCCGGCCATTACGCTTGTTATCAATAAAAATTGATTGACTCATTCCGCTCTGCGCATACTTCCGGCTATATAAATGTTTTGGCCATATACTAAACCATATGTACTCAAGTCTATGTGACGTTTTCACGCATAAGTATGCAATAGATTTTGTTGTTCTTTTTCAACGAAACGCATGCGTGTTAATTTTTTGGTGTGTCTTTGACCTCAGACAAGCCCAAAATTTTTTGTATATACACTTATGTACAATTGTATGTATATGCATTTATGCATTACATACAACTTAAAGCTTATGTGCAGCAGTAACAGCCAAAAATCAATAAAATATGTTTTAACAAATCTATGCGATGACATTGACTTTAATTCTATAACAAAGCGAGAAATTCAAAAATTTAACCAAATATTCAGAATTTTTCTGTGTTCAAGTTTAGACCGGTTCAAGCAAAAGCATTTTGGCTCGAACCAAGTTTTACTAAGCCAATTTTCAACCAAATAAAAAGCACCACAAAAATTTGTAATAAAAATGAGGCGGGCAACTTTTAAAATCAATATCTTTGATTTTGACTATATGTCTTATTTCTTAGTCAGGATTTCAAATATCTTAATTTCTTATTCGAAAATTGACAGCATAGAAGCGTCTTCTAAAAACTTAGATTCTATGCGAAATTATGGCTAGAAAAATGGCTCTTGTTTATTGATCCCTACTATTTCTTTAACACAAAATAGTTAAGCTCTTGGATAAAAAAATATAGCAGAAAAAAAAAACCTATAATTTTCCTAAAGCTTTTCTGACATTTGAAAAAATCAGAAGATCTCACATAATTTTCAAAAAATTCCCTCCGGTCCCAAAATTGATCTCAGTGACCTCTAGATATAAAAAAAAAAACTATTATTTTTCGTAACGCTTTTCTGACATTTGAAAAAATCAGAAGATCTCACATAATTTTCAAAAAATTCCCTCCGGGCCCAAAGTTAATCTAAGTGGCCTCTAGATATAAAAAAAAAAAAAAAATAATTTTTCCTAAAGCTTTTCTGACATTTGAAAAAATCAAAAGATCTCACATAATTTTCAAAAAATTCCCTACGGTCCCAAAGTTAATCTAAGTGGCCTCTAGATATTTAAAAAAAACCTATTATTTTTCGTAAAGCTTTTCTGACATTTGAAAAAATCAGAAGATCTCACATAATTTTCAAAAAATTCCCTCCGGGCCCAAAGTTAATCTAAGTGGCCTCTAGATATAAAAAAAAAACCTATAATTTTTCCTAATGGCCCATACGCAGCATGCAAAAATTTCGCACTAAATGTCAAAACTTTATACAAAAAAAAAAAATTCCCTTTTTGGAATATGTATGGGCCTGAAGCTTTACTGACATTTGAAAAAATCAGAAGACCTCACATAATTTTCAAAAAATTCCCTCCGTCCCAAAATTAATCTAAGTGACCTCTAGATATAAGAAAAACCTATTATTTTTCGTAAAGCTTTTCTGACATTTGAAAAAATCTGAAGATCTCACATAATTTTCAAAAAATTCCCTCCGGGCCCAAAGTTAATCTAAGTGGCCTCTAGATATAAAAAAAAAATAAAATAATTTTTCCTAAAGCTTTTCTGACATTTGAAAAAATCAAAAGATCTCACATAATTTTCAAAAAATTTCCTCCCGGCCCAAAGTTAATCTAAGTGGCTTCTAGATATAAAAAAAAAACCTATAATTTTTCCTAAAGCTATACTGACATTTGAAAAATTCAGAAGATCTCACATAATTTTCAAAAAATTCCCTCTAGCTATAAGAAAAACCTATTATTTTTCGTAAAGCTTTTCTGACATTTGAAAAAATCTGTAGGTCTCAAATAATTTTCAAAAAATTCCCTCCGGGCCCAAAGTTAATCTAAGTGGCCTCTAGATATAAAAAAAAAACCTATAATTTTTCCTAATAGCCCATACGCAGCATGCAAAAATTTCGCACGAAATGGCAAAACTTCATTTACCAAAAGAGGGAATTGTTTTTTTTTACAGCTTTACTGACATTTGAAAAAATCAGAAGATCTCACATAATTTTCAAAAAATTGATGACTTCACTGTATCAGGCACAAATGCATTATGGTAAAAGCGCAAAGTGTCTAACAACAACTAAGACTAAAAAAATCGACCCATCGCTATACCGTGTTGCCATGCATGGGTACTTATGTTAAAGCCTCAAGATTTTTCTTTCAACTACAATTTATTTCACAAAAATATCTCAATTGGTTTAGAAAATATGATTTTTGCAGCGATTTTTCGGCTTCCATGCCACTGTGCGACGGTAGGACCCACTACTCCGCTTTAAGGTAATCCTCAAATTGCAAATATATGCAAAAGATTTGTTAGTGTTCCGCTTATGGAATTCATTCATTTTGATTCGATTTGTAACTGCATTGAAGCCACACAGCTTTATTTATAAATTTTTTTACATATTATGATAAGCAAATAATAGCTCATTAAAATAATGTTTATTTTGTTACTACTTTTTTCCTGCCTGTTGGCTTCAATTAACATTCCCGATTATCAATTTCCCAGCCTAATTGCTGTTTTATTTATGGCCCGATTGCGCTTGGACGCACACACGCCAACACACACACACACACACACACGCACACAATGCAGTAAACGCAATGACGTCACAAAAATAACAACTCGAAAATCAATAAACAAAGACGTCATCAACTTGGGTGGCACGTGGCGCATATTATATCATAGACTTGCGCAGTGGCAGCAGTTGGCGGCATGAATGAAAATCTCAGCGGACAGCGGAGACAGCGCGACGTCTGTGCGTCCAGGTGCGTAGGCTGCGGCGTAGGCAGCGACGTCAACGCCAACGTTAGCGTCGGCGTGTGTTTGTCGGCCCACGTCTGAAATACCGGCCGGTATTGTTTGGGTTTTTGTGGTTGTGGCTTTCTCGCTCTGGCCAAGAATAGCACGTGCGTCAATGACGTGGCGGTTATGTCAGTTTCTTTCTAAGTGACGTCATGAACAGAGCATGAGCAGTTGCAATTTGAGCTGCTATAGCTGTTTCTTTCTTTGTGACGTCATGAGCGGGCAGAGCCAGCTGCGGGCTACGGCTTGCTTATGATGTAATAACTTTTTTTCACTTCACTGTCAAGGATAAAGTTTATTGTGTGTAGGCTTGTTTTTTTTGAGGAAAAGGCAGGAGTTTTGTTTTTGTTTGTTTTTTTTGTTTTATACACTTCTGGCAGTGCACAGCGGGGGGTATTACGATAATCATTACGCTGGTACTTCGCAGAATTAGGGGTATTGAATGGCGTAATAAGTAATACAATATTTCTGATGGAGGAAGGAAATGTCGAATCGTTTATGTGGGCTTATATATTTATAGTTTATACCACCTGTTTTAGTTTTTGCAACTACTTGAAATTTAACTTAGTGGCTTTCTTAATCACTAGATACGTTCAAGAATAAAAAGCAGACCTGTTTTCTCCAACTTTGAGGTACCAAAAAGTTTGTAAGATTAACAATTTTATGCATAATATTAAGATTGAGACAATGCAATGTGGTCCAAAAACTTTTTTTTGTCATAAAAGGCCTATACGCAGTTCGTATAAAATAAAAAGGCCCAAATGGGATATGCCAAATGGGACTTTTTTTTTATATGAAGTTTTGTGATTCTGTGCGAAATATTTCGAACTGCGTATAAGCCTAAACTTACAAAATTTGCGACAAAGAATTTTGATTTTGACTCATACGGAGTACTTCAATTAAGAAATAATAGTAAAAGAAATATAAATAATAAAATAAGCAAAGCTTAAGAATCTTAGCGGCAAGATGATGCAGTTTATGAGGAAAATCCCCTATAGAGATTTGCTTATACTATTGGAAGTGTGACTGAATATATATTTTAATTATAATATTTGGAAGTTTTCGCTTTTATTTATTTTTCGCGCTCAAAATGTACGTCTTTCTCTTTGTGTTTTACTACTACAACAATAACTATCTAGTTCGGTTCCTCAACCAGTTCTTATTTTTGGTTCAGCTCACACAATGAGGGTGCCCAGATCAAACTACTCCAGGGATACAAAGTTTTGCGATAGGAAGAGAACAAGAAAGAGTTTCATTTAAATATAATTGTACTGTTTTTTTTAATAAAAAATAGTTTTCTATTAGTTATTTATTAATAAATTTAATTGTTTTAAGCTAAACAAAAATTTGAACCAAAAGCAAATACTGAGGGTGTACGAGATCGTATCGAGCTAAGATTTATCCCAGTTTATATGTAAGCCAAGCAGGATAGTTTTGGGCTTTATGACGCCAAAATGGATCTTTGGACCATAGTGCAATGGCATTTGAATTTTGTTAGTACAGTCGAACTTCCGTACAACGAACTCCTCTTCAACTAATTTTTTCATATTACCAATTTTTTTCAAGTAATTTGAAATTCTGTATAATGAATTGTCTATATAATATAATAAGTTCCACTGTATGAATACAAATGATATGGATTCTGTTCATATTTCATAATAATACTTAGTACACTGAGTAAAAAAAATAAAAACTTAAATAAAATTTTTCATTCTTGTTTTTAATTCTTAAAATGAGACCAAAAAATCATAAAAGAATGCCAAAAAATTTTGAATTAAGAATAAAAGTTCTTGAATTAAGAAACAAAAATATTGAATTCCAATCAAGAAAAATCTAGATTTTTGTGGTAATAAAATTTCAATCTAAAAACAAGCAAAAATATTCTTAAAATCAGAAGAAAAGTCTTAAAACATAAGCAAACATTCTTAAATTAAGATTTAAGAATACTTAAATTACGATTTTCGCATACTTAGATTGCAAGAAAAAAGGATTTAAATAAAACACTTTTATATTCTGATAAGGTTCAATGAATCAAATGAGAAAAATCAAATCATAGAAAGGAAGGATTCGAATGGATTTCATTTCATGTACTTTGTATTGCAAAAATCTCACGAAATTTTAAAAAAGAATTTTAATCTGGTTTAAGCCGATTATCGATTCCAAATTTAATTCATTGATATTATTATTACAATGATTTGTTAAATCCGTATCAGGAACAACGTAATTATAATAAAATTCGCTATTCCCTTCTTCATGTTCATCCTTAATGGCCAAACGTGAGATATCTGCTTCTGTACTCATTGATACCAAAGGTAGTCAGTGAGCTCACTTTATGTTTCTTCAACGCCCAGAACACCATTTTGTCATATATTCATATCTTCCGCATTAAAAATATTACCTGCTGGAGCTTTTTCATACCATTGCGAATCATTACCAAGCGTCTGAATGTTTATTCGCTTGTTTATGTCAATGTCGTCGTAGATGCCAAAGGTAGCAAGTAATCTCACTATCTGATCCTTCACTGGAAGCACGGTCTTTTCGTTTGCCGGGTTTCCACACCTCCCATATTAAAAACATTACTCGCTGAAGCTTCTTCATCCATAGGCACGACATGACCAAACCAGCGCAAAATTCGCTAGTCTATAACAATGACGTCACAGAACTCACACAGTACGTCGTTCTACCGAAATCAGAAGCCGTTACCAACACATAAATGACCAAAGATCTTATGGAGTAGTTTTCTCTGAAAAACTTCAAGAATACTTGAATCTGGCTGACTACCACCATGCTTCAGCGCCATCAAGCAAAACTCATAGAATGAGAGTTAATTTGGTACTTCTTAAATGCCTAGTGAGACAAAAAGAGCTTCGATTTACAAGAGTGATTCCGCTGGATCTCCATGGTGACATCTTAATTCATGATAATAGTTGTACCAAGATAGACGAAGTCATTAACAACATTGAATTCGGCAAGTCACCCCGCGTACCCCTACTTGAAAAAACCATATACAAAATATTCGCCAACGGATTCTTTTCCATTATCCACAAAAGCTCCAATAACGTCTCTCGTAGTATCAAAAAAATATTTTTTTTTTATTTATTCTTATTACAAAGGGTCATCAATCTTGAGGTTGAGTGAGGCTTTTGGCACTTGTGTATGGATATTCGTTAGTTATGGACTTTCCTTTTACACCGGCGGTTGTCTCCAGACCCGGTAACCAATCAAATACACTGATCTTTGGAAGATCTTTAAGATGTTAAAAATGTGCCTCAGGCTCAATGTGAGGGTATGTATGTCTGCATCTGACTAGTTCTTTTTTAGGGGCCTCTTACGCCAGGCAGAGAATTCCGTGGTGTTAACTTATTACAAGAATTTTTAATTTTTTAATTTTGACAGAAATTTCCATTATAGTACGAAAATTCCCGCTTAGGCCATTTTATGGTCGCCATACTCGACCTATTGAGACCACTATTCGCCATTCCATCAACAAATTTGAGAACCAATAGTCATTGTTGGATGACACTTGACCGAATAGACCGCGTCCAGCCCGTAGTTTATGGGCCGGTGGTATCATCGATCCATATTTCTTCAAAAGTGACGCTGGTCAGACCGTAACCGTCAATGGCAACCGTTATTGCACCATAATAACGAATTATTTGCTACCTGAAATTGAAGCCCGAGATCTCGACGATATTTGGTTTCAAAAAGACGGCGCTACTTGCCACACAGCCCGTGAAACAATGGAACCAATTCGGTGAACAATTAATTTCACGCTCCGCACCGGTGAATTGGCCACCAAGATCGTGTGATATCACACCGTTAGACTTTTTCCTTTGGGGCTACGTGGAAGTCTAAAGTGTTTGTGGATAATCCAGCTACGATTGAAGCATTAGAGATACCACCGATTATGCTCGAACGCGTCATCGAAAATTGGAACCTCGCGCCGTTGCGGCCAACATTTGAAAGGGATTATTTTTAAAAAGTGAATGACAAGAAATGTTCTTTCTATTGATAATAAAGACTTTCCGATTCATTTGAAATTTTTGTATTTTTTTTTATTTACAAAAAAAAAAAACTCAAAATTGATGACCCTTTAATATATTTTATTTAAAAAAAAATTTCACTAGAAAAATCGTACTTTTTTAAACCTAAAACGTTTTAATTCACATAAAACACATACAAATTTTTTTTTGGTGAAATTGGGAGCACCAAACATTCGATTTCAAAACGAATCCGAACATTTTATTCGGATTTTATTTCGTTTCCTTTTCCGGAGCATTATTGTAGTAAATAATTTGTTCGAATATGCTATCAATGTGTTTTTTTTAAGCATGTATATAGAACATTGACATAATTAAAGGGCATCTAGTCTTCGTCACCCCACGTACTAAAACTCTCTATTTTCTTTTGAACTGCTTGTGCAGTTGACAAGGGTTTTGTATAGGCTATAGTACTACGACTTGATTTATATAGCTTCAACTTGCTTTAAATGTTAGACAAAAATTATATTCTATGCATATGAGACATTTACACATGGATTTCAAAAAGTACAAATCCTCTGAGGTATAGCGAAAAAAAAAAAGCGAAAATGTATTCTTAAACTAGTACATACTTTTGCATGTGAAAATTGCAATAAATTAAAAGGCTGCCACAATCTGTCATTGATAAACAACCATTAACCAGACGACGACAACAAAAACAGCAATAACAATAACGAAACGAGTAGAGCCGAGCACTTTGGACAGATCCAATTGCAGCTCCATCGAAAGATCCATGCAACCGGTGCATCTGCCAAGCAATTTTTGTCTAAGATTCTGCTTCTTTTTTTTTTTTGTATTCTCACCTGCGGCGCTTGGCCAACTCGTAAATGGTAACGGCTAGTTAGCCAATAACTAGCACATAAAAATACACAACTTACATATATATTGAATCTATATATACCTAAGTATATATGTATGTATGTTTATGTGCATATAGACAACAAGCTGCAGCTATGTGCTGTTGTGGCTTAGAGCTGACCTCGACCTGTCTCGTGTGCCACAAAAGCCAACAGAGCTATGTTATGTGAGAAGCTCGGTATTATTTATTGACATTCAATGTGGAATACTACAACAACGAACATAATAAACTAGAAAAAATGAAGATCGGATGATTTAAAGTTTATATACTCTTCAGCAATATATATAGGTATAAACATGCAAAGAAAGTAGATTTAGCTGGGTAGTATTGTTGTTGGTAAAGAACTTTGCCTTGCTTAAGATACTCCAACTATAGATACAGTAAGTGCCAATAACAACCCGACTTCTCCAAGGATTCGCTGCAAACTTTTCGTTTGGAGAACAAACGCTTAAAGAACGGGCTTCAAACCTGTATCCTAAGAAGTAGTGCTGGAGAAACATCGATGTTTTCGATATTTTTAGCTTAGATACATCGATGTTTCGATGTAAGTATTTTGAAATAATAAAATGAAATTAACAAACAAACCAAGAGCTAACTTTATTTTCATAATAAATATTTCAAAATGAATTATATTTCATAGAAAAATAAGCAGAGCTCGTAAAAAACTGTTAACACTTTCAGAGTGTCCAAAAAAAACACTCATTTCCGAACACTTTGAGAAAAACAATTGACAAAACACACTCAATTGTTTTTTTTTGTTCAAAAGTGTTCCGCTCAGAGCAAGACCAATTTTTTCGGTTCTATTTCGGTTGTGTTTTTCCCAGACACTTTTGCCCGAGACTTTCAGCAAAAGTGTTTTTTTGCGTATGTGTGCGTGCTTGTGTGAGTCGCCTGTGCATTACTTCGGCTTGCTTCGGCCTCGTTTCTGTGTACATTATACAAGCACTCATACACACGCAAAAGACACTTTTTCCGGACACTTTTTACGAAACGGTCTGAGGCAGACAGTTTTTCAGTGAGCGCTTGCTCAAAGTGTCTCGACATAAGTGTTATTCAAAGAGAGACACGTTTGTTTTGCTCAGCCGAAAACACGGAACAAAACCGAAAAGCGAAACGAAAAAAGTGTTCGGCTCAATTTGTGACAGTTTGTGTTTTATTTGTTCGGTTTTAGTCGTGACCCGAACGCATGGGAAAAATGGGTTGACTGTTTTTTACGAGCTCTGAAAATAAGCAAAGCAAATCAATAAATAACAATCCAAAAGGTTATACAACGAAAACAAAAATAATACAGGCCACAAAAATAAGTGGTGTAAACTTAACAGGTGACAGAGGCATCTCTTATGGATTTTGAGCAGCTGAATCTGAAGTCCAAAAAACTCCACACATGGGTTATGAAATAACCAGCAAAAAATCCCATAAAACGAGATAATTTGGATATTGCTTAAGAACCCTTGGATAGGGGTTTTTTGGACTTCGGATTCAGCTACCCATAGTACATAAGGGGTGCCTCTGTCACATGTAAAGTTTACGCCACTTTTTTTTGTGAGCCTGTGAGTTCTAGCAAAAAAAATGTTCTGTTCCAGCCAGAATCGCAGTCTCATAATCTTTAAACTTATTTGAGATCTATTCATTATGGTTATTAAATAAAATCATGTCAAGGTTTTTTGATTTAAGCGAACCTTAAAAAGTATTACCTTCCAGTAATTCAATGGGCACATGCTTGAATCTAAGTTTTCGACCTTAAAATATTGTCGAAGTTTCGAGATTGAGTTAACCCTACTATTTCGGATCTTTTGAGATTGGTTTTTTTTTTTTAAAAAGCCGAAATCTGTCTGCGACGTGGATGTCATTAATTGCTCATATTCTGTCCTTAATAGAATTTGGAAGATAATCGAAAATCGAATTAAAAATGTCGATGATCGGAAAAAAAATAAAAAAACATCAATGCAGCACTACTAAGAAGCCCAACCGACATGGTCTTAGTAAGAAAAAATAGTTTCCCGGTGGGAACTATCGATGGTTCTTAAGCACACCTTTTTTTCAAGGAATTACAACTGCGTGTCCAAAAAGAGCCCCCCACCCCCCTCCACCACTCTAGAACGGTCGACCAACGATATATGATAAACAACAAACGCAAAGCAAATAAAGAAGAAGAAAAAAGCAATTCGCCTCCTTTTCTTAATACGGGAATAATAAGTTAGGCGAATTTTTCGCTATTCTTTTTGTGTGTATTCTGCATATTCGTCGCGACTATAATTTACACAAACAGATGTACGACAATTCCTGAATGTTCTGGAATTTTTTTTATTTTCGTTTGGACCGCCGTCCAGTTTTCACGGCTGGCAAGGAAACGAAATCAGTCCAAAAGTCTATGAAGTAACAATCGGTAAGCTTCAGCGCTAAAATTAAATTTTTATAATTTCAGATGCAATTGGAAATGAAGCAGGACCGTCAGAAGTCAACCTTAAAAAGTCCCTCAAGCTACAAAAAAAAAAACGCGTTTTCAAAAAAAAACAGTCGTTTTAAATAAAAAAATAATGAATGTAGATGAAAATAATTCTGAAATAATATAAAATAATATTAAAATATATGTGTGTTTTCAATTTAAATGAACTCAGTAGGTATAAAAAACTGGCGACTACTACGCTGTCTACTAGTGTACAAAAGCGTAAGTAGCGATACCGCTGTCTACTGGTAAACGAAGGCGTAAGTAGCGATGCCGCTGCCTACTGGTAAACGGTGTGGTGGCGATTGCCTACCGCCTATGGCATTTGTTATGGCATTAGGTAAATAGCAAGGTAAGTACTGGTCATTACCAAGTGCCTACAGAAATCGCTTGTCCTGCACTACCCACCCGTACTAAAGGGCCGCTTATATTTTTTTTGTAAGTATCACTTGAACCCCATTTTCCCAATCTCATGCGTAACAAACTGCCTGCTAAACTGCATATACCCTTCCCCTCAGCGTGCACAATTATTTTGCCCAGACAACGTTGTGGACTTTAACTTGACTTGGGCAGATGCTAAGCCGCTTTGTCTTCAGGTTGCACCTTTACGTCTCTATATATTCTAAATTGCATAGATTTGTATCAATTGATAGCGGCGTGTAATTTTCCAAGCAGGCAAGCAAAAAATACACCTTGGTCAAACCAACAAAAACAAAAACTAAAAAAAACAATCGAAAGGCAACGTTATACAGAAGCGTTAAGGGAACCAGAATGGGGGGCAAAGTGTTTGTCAAATTGAAGGTAGTAGCTACAAGATACATGCAACCGCAGCGCGAGTTCACTCGACTTTGGCTGGCTCTTGGGTTGGCATGGATGTGGCTGTTGCTTGGACGGCATGATATAGCATGGTTTGCTATGGCTTGGCACGGCACCTTGACAAGCCTGCGCACGTCTTCGAATGGCAATTGCTAGCTAGCCAAGCGAAGATGCTGGCGTACTAACTTGGCTAGCTTGGCTAACTTGGGCAACATTGTGGCAGGCCCTCGGTAGCATGCCGCATGTCTGTCTAGCGGTCCTATCTGTCCGTCTGCCGCCTGGATCTAAAGCTGCGCTCAGCATGTTGCAGTTCGATATTTCGTGTTGCATGGTGATTGTTTTTTTGTTGTGTATGGGGCAGTTCGATGCGTTTGTGGATGCTCCATGTTTTTTTGCTTCCAGTCAATGCTTCAAGTTAGCATTAAAAAGGTAACCTCAATCCTAGATCTTAGGTGTATAAAAGCTGGTGTGCCCAAGGAAGCGTTCTGGTCTGTGAGACACTTACGCAGATATATTACATATTTCTTTGCCTCAAGCTGTGAATGCTGCGGGTGAAGTGCAAAAATGCGTATCCACCTGCTTGAGAGCTTGGCTCGCAGGTAAAATCTCAAACTAAACGCTGCCACATGATGTTCGGTATCATTCACGCTTAGAATAAACGTGCTTTATCAGCAGAACCTTATAAGGCCCAATTATGCATTACAGGATGTGGCTGTAAATAAAACATTTACAACCTCCTGCGTCACGACGAAAACCTTCAACGCATGAAAATAGATTAGCGAGGAGTCTCGTTAAAAAGACGAATGAGAGATTCCTTTAGCGACCAGATCGCTTTTCTGGTCAGTCTACACTGTCTCTATTTTCTTTTAGGGCAGAGAAAAACACGCCTTATTTCTTGTCTATTGCTATGCCCTTATGCTACCGGGATTCGAACCCGGACCGGCGGAGCCCCGGACATCAGCCACTAACCTTGATTTGGAACTTAAATTTTACTTGACGAAGTTAATAATAATAAAATAATTCCCTGACTGACAATTTTTGTCAGTCGCCCCTGGGCGGGGCATGGGCATCTCTATTAATAACTGTTCAAAGAGAACAGGGACCTACAGTTTATAGCCGAATCCGAACGGAGAGAGGTTTGTAAAGCGAGTACGCTACCACTAAGCTACCGACGGCCGACGAAGTAAATGCATAAGAAAAAAAGTGGGTTCGCTAGGTTTTTAACAAAAAATTGCGAATATGTTTTCCCCAATATCGGGCTTAGATATAAGAATTCCCTTTTTTTTTTAAAAAACAAAACCTTACACAAATCTTCCTCTTTTTATTATCAACATTTCTTTTATGAATCGGTTTGCTCCTTCGAAAGTTGTATTCCAAAATAATAAGATTTTAATAAAAAATTGCTTAAAATTCACAACTGCTTTAAGCGAAATTCGGTACATGTCATCCAGTTTTGTAGCTAAAAAAGTCGAACATTATCTTATTCTTGTTTATTTACAATATTGTTTAGCATTAGAATAGTTTTTTTTTTTATTGGATTGTTTTAAATGTTCTCAAAAACTCAACAGAAAAAAGTAGACTAGGGTCTGGGTTGAGGAAAAGTTGAGTTGAAAAACGAAACGCAGGGTTGATTAAAAGCATGTATTTGTTTTTGTAAAAGTCCTCAACTTTTCAACTCCTAAACTCAACACAAAGCGTGAATACCCTAAACGTTTACAAAAGTTAAGCGCGCAAAATAAGACAAAGAAATAAATAAAACAAACATGGATTTGTATCAACTATTGTTAATATTACTACTACAGCAGAACTGACTATAAGCGGGGCTTTATGCTCCCAAAAACAAAAAAAATAAAATATTTAAAAGTTGTGCAGCTGATCTTAGTGCCATACTTTTCAAGTTATAAACTTTGCGACGCTAGAAACTTCGTTAACACCACTCTGCGACGGCAAAATTCAAACTTAAAAAATTAAGGTTTAAAATTAAAACACTTAATTTAAACAATATAAATGATTTTGGCTCCAAAGTAAGTGCACACACAAATTCATATTCAGCCGTGTTCCGAAAAACAAATCCGAACAATTTATTTAGATTCGTTTTGAAAACGAATGTTTGGTGCTCCCAATTTCACCAAAACGAATGTTTTGTTGCAAGAGGAATTAAAACGAATCGTCAAAAAAGGTTTGAAAAAGCACTTGTTTTATACTGAAATAATTTTTTAAATATTCTTAGATTATATTTATGCCAACTCTAAGGTAGATTTTTGTTGACAAATATTCTTGATAATTTAATCAAGATTAATAAAATTATACAATATGTATCCAATAATTATTTAAATTAAACAAGACTTAGCTATTTTTGTTACAAGGGAAATTTTTTTTTGTATAAAGGGCCATACGCAGCAAGTAAAAATTCCGCACCAAACGTCAAAACTTCATATAAAAAAAAAAATTCCCTTTTTTGGGATATAAAAATTCCCTTTTTTGGGATATTTTTTTTATATGAAGTTTTGACGTTTGGTGCGGAATTTTTGCGTGCTGCGTATGGCCCTTTATACAAAAAAAAATTTCCCTTGTAACAAAAATAGCTAAGTCTTGTTTAATTTAAATAATTATTGGATACATATTGTATAATTTTATTTAATATATAACAAAGTACTAGCAAAATTTTAATGTAAATGAAATGTAAACAACATATAACAATAAAAATGTAAAAAACTGCGGCAACTTTGTCAGCTGTTTTGTATCAAACATAAATAATTTCGCGCCAACACAACATGAGAATTTATCGGAAAAATGAGAGAAATTTACGAACTCATCAAAAAAAAAAAAAAAAGGGAAGTTATCGACAAAAATTGCGTTTTCCGGAGCAAGCAAAAACGAATACAAATAAAATTCTTCAGTTAGGCATTTTCGTTTTCCGGAGCACGCTGATTGACGCTAATATCGATAACACAGCCTTTGCATGTATCGTAATATCGATATAGATCGATATCTGTATTTGCCAGTGTGACACATACCGACAAGCTATATCTTCAAGTTCGTAGCTAGGAGGGGTAACCGCTCGAATCTCATTTTACGGATTTATCCCACAATTCGTTGACTGCTCAAACTGCTCTCGTATATCGTGTTACATAGTGATTGTTTTTTGTTGTTATAGAGTTGTTGTAGTTGTTGTTACTATTGTTGTTGTTGTTGCATAATACATAGAAGCCGTGTCAGAATGCCGGGAAATTAATTAAACGGCTTAAATAAGATGTACTAACAATTTGCGCTAATGTGCCAATCATTTTGTTGGCTGGCCCAAAAGTTCATCATGTCCAACACTGGCGAATGTGTCGGTTAGAACAAGTAGGAGTGGAGTCGGAAAATTAACTTGGCTCTAAAAGCATCATCTGATGTTCAACCAAAAACAGCGACATAGCCAACACAAGTCGTGCATAAAAATGTACACGAATATCTTTGAGTTACATTTTGATCTGCCCAAAATTATTATAATTTCATTATACTAGACGGTACAAAAATAATATTAAATTAATGTTGGCAACACAGTTTGTTGTTGTTGTTGTTATTTTGTTTGTATGTTGCATGTGGCATGCCACGAAATCATTTAATGGGTGGCTAAATCAACGAATGAAAAAACTAGCTGAGACCTTGTGGTTTTCTATATTTCGCTTGGCGCACATGTCTTAGTGAACGTTTCGAAGAGTCTCATAGGGCATATCCAGATTCGGTTGTTCTAGCCCTGCAGATCTTAGGTTCCACACGACGCTGTGTCCACTTGATGGCTTGGCGTACAGGTCTTAGTGAACGTTTCGAAGAGCCGCATGGGGCATATCCAGATTCGGTTGTTCTAGCCCAGAAGATCTTAGGTTCCACACGACGCTGTGTCCACTTGATGGCTTGGCGTACAGGTCTTAGTAAAAGTTTTATAGAGCCTCCAAGGGCATATCCAACTTCGGTTGTTCTAGCCCAAAAGATCTTGGATTCTACACGACGCTGTGTTCACTTGAACGCTTGACGTACAGGTCTTAGTAAACGTTTCGAAGACCCTCGTAGAGCATATCGAGATTCCGTTGTTCTAGCCCAGAAGATCTTGGGTTCCGCACGACGCTGTGTCCACTTGAACTCCTAGGGCATAGCCATATTCCAAAAAGCTTAATAGTATATTTTGGAAAAGTTGTGCTGCGACCCGATGGATCTATCCCTTTTATGTAGCCCTGAAGCGCCAGACAAAATCTTTCTATACCAATTTTTTTTTATGGTTCTAGTCGGGTGACATCGAGTACTAAAATACAATGCCTGCCAAAGAGGAATATCGATCTTCCGATGAGTTCTCATCAACTCATCAGGTGCCAGAAATCCATCAGCAGGAGGGAATGGTCTTCTGTCCTGGTATCCTTCTGACTCCGGCGCCGGTTTTTGCTTTAGTTAAAGATTCGTCTGCATACCACACATACATCCTATTTATACATATATGTGCCTCCTCTAGTGTGGTCCAATTCATTTTTTTTACTCGGAATAGTACCAAAGCTCCTTTCGAAATGATCGACGTTCATCTAATCTCGGGTAACACAATTTAGAGGACCACTTTTAGCAGTTCGTTGGGGTCTCTGGCATTTATTTTGTGTCCTTCGGCAGTTCGTTGGGCTGACATTCTAACCAGCGTTGCTTTTATTTAGAGGCTTCCAAAGCTGTTGTAGGACATGTTCTCATACCTCTAGTACTACATACACAGGGGCTAGCCTGTTATCTGACCTTGTTAAGTTAATTTTTAATGGAGGTAATCTGCAATCTAGCTACCCATGCGATAACTCCGTAGATGACCCTTACATATAGCCAGCTGATAGTCTTGGGAGATGTTTCCTATGATTACCTACTATCCTTCTCCTGTCAAACACTAAGTTATGTTTAGTGTGAAGCGATTTATTTTTTCTTTCAATATTGGATTATAACCTTATGTAATAATCGGTTGATTGCCAATAAATAAATATAAAGGGTGGTTTTTTTGCTGTTTGGTTTTCAACCTGATTGTTCTGACAGCTCACGCATGATTCATGACATATGACAAAGTCAAAAATACTCAGCATTGCCATTTCATCACGGAAAGACTTACGCCCGAACAACGTTTACAAGTTATTGAATTTTATTACCAAAAATCGTGCTCAGTAAGAAATGTGTTTAGAGCACTGCGTTCATTTTACGGTCGTCAAAATCGACCTTTTGAGCTGGCTATTCAAGCTCTTGTGACCAAGTTTCGCACCAACCCACCTGGGAAAATTCCGGGCCCGGGGGAATACCCCTTTCCACATCCACATGATTTCCAACTTGGAAGAGCTACACCTGGTCGACATGTGGTTTCAACAAGATGGGGCGACATGGCATACAGCAGGCGAAACAATGGGCATATTCCGAGATGAACATGGAGAGCAATTCATCTCACGTTTTGGGCCTGTGAGTTGGCCGCCTTCACAACGAGTGTCTTGAAATTTTTCTATCACAATCTTGCCTAAAACTTAAATTCCTTTGAAAATTTTGACGTAGTTTTTGTTTTTTCTATCAGATATGTACTTAAAATATCCATGCCATATTAAAAAAAATTTAAAATGTAGAATTGCTCGGACGCAAAATTTCAAAATCAGCATGGAGGAGAATGAGCGGCCAACCGCGAGTCATGTTGTAACACCAGACCAATGCTATATATTAGCTTTGCCTGAGGAAAACTTACGAAACATATTTAAATATCTGCCCAATATATGCGATAAAGTGAGCCTGGCCTGTACTGCACCCAAACTTCGTCAGGCCTTTGCCGATTGGGCATCCGTGCGACGGCATGAAGTGGATGCCGATGATTTGGAAGAAATGAGCCTGCCGAATCTTATAGATTTCTTTAAAATAGCTGGTCCATTTGTAGCCATACTGCACATAGATTGTGCCTCGTTTGCCAAGCAGTCGTTGATAGTGGAATTTGTAGCAGAGTTTTGCAAAAATCTCGAAGAGATTTACTTTATCAACATAACCGATAAGTTTCGCTATAAGGAACTACTGCCGCGTTTAACAAATTTAAAGCGAGTGAGCATGGATTGCATGGATGCGGATGATGTGCTTAATTTCGATTTGACTTCCAATACCAAACTGGAATCCTTTGAGCTGATCAATGGTTGCTATACAGGTTTGTAGATGTAGAGAAATTGACTGCAGAGCTCTGTACTTTTGTTATATTAGGTCAAAATCTTTGCGGCTTTCCACAGTTGCGAGAACTGGCGCTGCGTGATTGTTTGCTTTGGAACTCGAGTGATTTCGGCTTACCACTGCGCAACTTGCGCGTGCTGGAGCTGGATGACTGCTGCTTTGAGGTTATGCATCACTCGCTTTATCAAAAAATAGCCGAGAGTTGTGTGCAGCTGGAGGATTTGCAGTTCTCCGGCTGTGATACCGACTTTGAGGTCATGGCACAGCTGCCCAATTTAACACGTTGCATCTTGAAAACCTGGCTGACCTCTAATGAGCTTAATGTCAACTTTTTAGCCTCCTTGGCGGCCAAACAAGGTCACAAATTGGTGCATCTCAAGCTGGTTGGACAATTTGAAATTACTAATGAGCACGCACGCTGCATTGGACAGCTGAGCAGCTTGAAGGAGCTGCGCTGGAGCTCCAATGATATACTAGACGATGATCACATTAAGTATTTCAATGAGCTGTCTAATTTGGAGTTGTTTGGCATGTCCTGGTGTGGTCGCGTTACGGATATGGGTCTTATGAGTTTGCTTAGAAAATGTGCACAACTAAAACGGCTTGATATCAAGGATTGTGATGAGATCAGCGATCAGTTTGTGCTGAATGCCATAAATTATTGCAGCAAGTCTCAAGGACGAAATCTCGTGCTAAACGTTGAGGGCACAAAAATTCACAGAGATATGCTGAAAGTAAGTAAGAGTTGAATAAACATTGTCTGGGAAGTCAACTCAAGTGAGGAACTCTCAGCTTCTGTCCACTACGCTTTTCTACCCACAATCTCGGAGGTTATAGGAGCTGGAGTAATCAAAATGACTCTCAATATTTGTTGTTGTTGAACAGCAAATATGGGAAATCCTTGTTGCTCATTCTTTGAGCTTTTTTTCATCCCGGATGTAACTCTTCTTCAAAGCTTTTACAGGCTTTTACAGAGGCGTTCCGCAAATCCAAAACTTTTTTGGCAGTGTAATAGGGATACTCGTTACCGATCCGATATTTTGAATATCGCGAATATCGAAGTCGATACTGAATATTCCATACCGATATTTTGGTTCTCGATTAATCGTCGATCCGATACCAATTTTCTTAGTATCGTTATCGAGCTAAATTTACATTTGGCGCTTAAAATTTATTTTTCAAAATGATCCTTTATGGTGGTTGCCCAGGTTTTCAGATTTGACTGGCGCCACTGGCAAAAAATAACTGAGTGAAAAAAAAAAAATGAACCACTGAGTGGTTAAATAAAAAAATTCATTTTATAACCCCTATCTCAGTTTATTATGAAAATTAGAAAATTTTGGTTTCTTTGTCGAGCAAACGCCTCCATTTTGTTTAATTCTTTCTTTAAAAAAAACGTTAAATAGTCGATACCGTCGATATCGATTTCTTTTTTGAGAGACTCGAATCGAGATCGAGTACTTCGATTCGATTTTTTCGGTATCGAGCATCCCTTAGTGACTAAGTGTAACAGGTTTAATTTTTTTGGTCACATTAGCATAAATATTCGATATATTCAGTGTTGGAAAACTTTTTTGGCAGTGTAACAGGCTTGATTTTTTTTGGTCACACTAGAATAAATATTCGATACATGCAGTGTTTGGTTTTTCTGGTCACACTAGGACTCTCAAACAGTGTTAACAACCAAAATATGCTTTATTAATTATTTATTTCCACAGCATCAAAAGTATCTAACGCCATTGAACAATGTCAAGCTCAATTTTATAAAAGTGGAATACTAGAAATTTAGAAGCCAATTAATGGAAGTGCTTGAAGATGCAAAAATAATTCCAGCTTAGTCATTTAGTACAGCTGTTGCAGCGATTGTGCCTTGATTTACACCCACAGATATCAAACTGGCCAATTGTTCTTGACTCTTTTTGACTCACAAGGAAGTGTTTTGTTTGGCTTTTATTTATGACTTGCAACCTTTTGGGATACTAACAAAATCTAAAACGCACACAATGCTCCATTAATATTCGCATAATTGGTTGCCTTTTTTGCCAATGAATAAAAACATTTAACAGCAAAAACATTGTCTGTCTCTGGGTCTGTCGGTCCGTCGCCTCTGTCTATTGCAATAAATTTCAAATTCGATTTCAATTGTAGCTTGAACTTTGCTAAGCGCCAAAGCCAATTGAAATGATGTCTGTGTTAGCAGCAGGAAGCCAATACAACGGAACGTATACTCAATGTGAATGCGATCGTAGTTTACTTAGAGTAACTCACCTGTGTTGGGTCTATAGATCTAACAGATCTAACAAATGTAGCCTTATAACGATCTGGCGGTTTAGTCATCGCTTGGAGCGTTTTTTTTTTTTTGAATTGCGTGCAATGTGGCATGGTCTTAGCTCATTGCCACATTTTATGCCGACCACAGCACAGTGGTCGAAAATTGCAATCTAGCTGGAATAAAATCATAGCTGAAAATAGTCGAGGTGGTAAGGTATTGGGTCAGTGTTTTTTTTTTTTATAAAAATGGATATTTGACTACTATTTCATAATTGTTACCTTTAGGTCAAAAAAATAGGAGTTAAAACTGGATTTTTTTAAATAAACAAACAAAAATATAAAAAGCTGCCCAACAAATTTTAAAAACCAATGATACAGATCGATTCATTTGTAAAAGAAAACAAATTTACAAAAATTTACATAAAAATCAAAAATACATAAATTTTTATAATCGCCTGATTAGCTGATATCTCCAAAAGGAGTACCCATCAGAAGGCCAAGAATTGGTGCAGATCGATTCAAATGTAAAAGAAAAAAAATTTTCAAAAATTTACAAAAAAAATCAAAAATACATAAATTTTTATATATCGATTAGCTGATATCTCCAAAAGGAGTACCCATTCGAAGGCCAAGAATTGGTCAACATTACCGGGCATCTTTTTATTTATTTATTTTAAACTTTTTTTTTGAGTCTTTTTATTGGATTCTCATTAACACGGCTTAGTTTTTAAAAAAAAAAAACACTTTTTACTTTTCATTTAAGGCCCTATGCTCCACAAAATAAATCAGTTTTTTTTACATCATAAAAACAAGAAGTATGTATTTTATAAAACATTATAAAAATTTATTATAATTTTTGACATCTTTTGACAAAAAAAAAAAAAAAATTTTCATACTTTTTTTTAAAAAATTTTCCTTTTTATTTTTTTTAACATTGTTCCACCAAATCGATTTGATTCATATTCACATACTTAAATAAAAAATGGTGATTGACATATTTAAGTAACATATTTAAAAAAAAATATGAAATTTTCTTATTTTTTTTTAAGAAAATGTGTTGGTTAAAAAAAAATTAAATATTTTTTTTTAAATAGCCCTCTTACTAACTCAGATTATAAACAAAAATTGGTTCAAAAATGTTCAGTAGTTTAGTCACAATTAAATAAAAAAGAAAAACACGTTTAATTTTTAAAACTGAAATTTTGTGTATAATTTTTGTTTTGCCATATGCATCGAACTGCAGCATTAGTTTTCAAAAATCGCTGGGGGCAGTTTCCAGTACCTTATCCAGCTAGACCCTTTATGGAATTAGTGCAACAATTTTTTAATTCTACGAAACTTTTTTTATAAAAATTAAAATAAATTGTAACACTAAACGAGTCGATGGCCCTAGCAGCTAGCACTCTTTTTTTTCTACTTAGTTATTATATTATAATAATTTTTTTATATATAACAATTAATATATATAAATAAAAAAAAATACAAAAATTTAACACTAAAAATAAAAAAATTATTACATAAAAAATTCTTCCAAATATGACTTTATCTGCCATCCATACTTTAAAATTTTAATTTTTTCTACTTAAAGATTGACCATTTTCGCCCATTGTGCGCAGCCGCATTTGACCTCGAGTCCGCTGGACTGTCGCCTTAGTTGGTCAGCCGACTTTGTTATAGTTGCAGTTGACTTGGTTTACTTGGTTGACTTGGTTGTAGGCATACCCATCACTTTGGTGTATCAAGTATATAAATAAAATGCCTTGACATGTTCAGGTGTCAGAAGCGCGCGCTCTCGACTTTGTTGCAAGTTGGCCAAAATCTATTTTGAATTGTTTAACAGTTGGCTTACTTGACTAATTAGCTTGGTTTAAATGCTTGACATTTGAAGGTGAATTGATGAAATGTTGCATCCATGGGACAGATACGAAGGCATCTTTTAATTGGCCCGACTTGACTTTTACCTGTCTCTGCAGTTGCATGAGAAATGAAAATAAAGCTTGGAGAAGATTGCGGGAACAACAACGCTTAAAGCGCATCTAATCACGCTTGTGAATTAATAAAATGCTTAGCCAAACCTTAAACATTTTTTATAAGCTAAAAAGTTGATGTGCCATAGAAATTTATGTTGCGGGCTGGCAAATTATGGGAATTGTTTACTATCGATTTAATAATAGTTTGTGATGTAAATATGTTAAAGATCTTTTAAACTGAAGTTTATGTTTTTAGATGATATTGTAGATTAGATAGAAAAAAAAGTGTTTTTAAGAAACAAAACAAAAGTTTCTTTAGCCAAAAAAAAAGCTGCCTAGGCTCATGTTTGGATAAAGCCTTTTGAGGTAATCCATCTGCCCCTATGAAAGTTATGGTAACAGATACCTTTACCGTGTTAAAGTCGTTCTAAGTGGAAAATCTAATTCACTTTTTACAAGAAAAAAACATGTTACCAGTACGTATGCGCAATTTTTTGTAAGTGGGTCGGGTATGTGTGTCAATAGCAGCATAGACAATTTTGTTAAAAGTAAGTTCTTGTTTAAGATTATGACAGAAAATTAAACAAATCGTTATTTAACTCTGGAATCACAATATTAATTGTCTTAAAAGCTCAGCTTATTTGCAAAAAACGACGAATATTCAATTGTAGAAACCAGAGCTCGTAAAAATCTGTCGACACTTTCAGAGTGTCCGAAAAAACACTCATTTCCGAACACTTTGAGAAAAGCAATTGACAAAACAGAGCAAGACCAATTTTTTCGGTTCTATTTCGGTTGTGTTTTTCCCAGACACTTTTGCCTGAGACTTTCAGCAAAAGTGTCTTTTGCGTATGTGTGCGTGCTTGTGTGAGTCGCCTGTGTTTTACTTCATGCATGTACACAGAAACGAGGCCGAAGCAAGCCGAAGTAAATGCACGAAGTAAAGCACAAGCACGCATACACGCGCAAAAGATACTTTTTACGAAACGGTCTGAGGCAGACAGTTTTTCAGTGAGCGCTTGCTCAAAGTGTCTCGACATAAGTCCCTTCAGTTCGGTTCAGGCCTGAATTAGTCATGAAATCATGCCTGAATTTTCAGTACCAGCCATGAATCTACGCATTCATTTGTCACTGAATTTAACACATGCATGTCTAGCTATGAATTCAGTGCTGACTGACTTTGATAAGTCATGCCTGAATTCAGTCCTGAATTTTTCAGGCCTGAACGACCGAACTGCAGGGGTGTTATTCAGAGAGAGACACGTTTGTTTTGCTCAGCCGAAAACACGGAACAAGTGTTCGGCTCAGTTTATGAAAGTTTTTGTTTTATTTGTTCGGTTTTGGTCGTGACCCGACCGCATGGGAAAAATGGGTTGACAGTTTTTTACGAGCTCTGGTAGAAACACAATAATAATAATAAAATAATAGAAATAAGGAATGCAAAAAAAATTTTGAAAAAAGCTAACTTTATAGCCTGCCATATAACCCTCAAAAGAAGACGGTTTCATCCAAATCTTCAAATTACGTTTAAACTTTTTCTAAACAGAATTAAAAAAAACTGCATCGGAATGGAAATTCTAAAAGGGAAGTGTATCCGCAACGATTGTTAGTTGAGGGAATTTTATTTTTGGGATAGCTAATACATACCAATAATTCCTTGTGCGGCGTTGATGGATTACTTAGCAATAGACCTTTTAAAAATATTTCATCCGTATCCGAAAGATCCGCAGAATTGCGATAGGCAGCTATAAGCCATAGACGACAAAACAAAGGAATATACTTAAGTGCTGTTGTACGGAGCGTGTATAAAACAAATTCAAGTTTATTGTACCGTTAAACTTACCGTTATCGGACGCTTCGACATCGTCAGCAATATTTACTTTATTATTGCTAGCCAGCAGTTCAACTTTGTCCTGACGAGCACGGCGAGAAATGGATAGACAGTTTTTTACGAGCTCTGCTTTTTACATTAATTTTCAAAAATATTTAAGGGCTCTGGCTAGTGTTGCCTAAACTGACAATTCTTGAAAAAAAAATTTTTTTCGCTTCCAGTAGTCATTTGACATTTTAGTAGTTAGTAGTGGCTCAGCTGCCCTCTCTGAAGGAACTAAGTATTTAATTGACCTATCTTGGTCTGATCCTCTCACGCTAGTTTGTTTTCATTGAACTTGTGTGGAACTCCTCTCTTACCCCTAAAAAAAAAAAATAATTTTGTTTTTAAAAAACCCAAAATTTTGATAGTCATACGCTGCCGGGTAAAAGTTTCCGGACACCTAATAATTATTCCTTAAAATTAAAAAAATTGATTATGTGATGTGAAAAAACTTTATTCTAAAGATTGCTCTTTTTAAAACTATTCAATATATTATTTCAACTGTAACAGATAATATGTTTGTACACATAGAACGATTATACTTTTTTCTCGTCAAAATATCCACCTTGAGCTTTCAACACTTTTTCAGCGATTCGAGGCATTCTGTTGACAAGTTTTTCAAGAACTATTGGTTCCAGCTGCACCAAAGTCTTCTTTAATTCAATCCAGAGAGTTTCTTTCGAAGACAGACACTGTTTCCTGACTTGACGATCAAGTTCAACCCCAAACAAGTTCGATTGGATTTAGATCAGGGGATTGGGCCGGCCACTCCATGATTTTCAACGTTTTATCTTTTTGTTTTGCAACACTGCACATTGTGTTATTAATTTGCGAAATTTTTGTAAAAAAGTCAAAATTTTCATGAGTTTTATATAAGTTTTTTATAAGCTCAAAATATTCATTGAAGTGTATCAGTAACACTTTTTTCCAAATTTGGCCATGCTCCGTGAGTTTGTTGGTTTTTTGGAATCGTTTAGTTCATTTACGCCACCCTGTTGTATCTGTGTCTTGCTAATGTAAAAAAAAGGAGTTCAGAAGCCCTTTTATGCTGGAATGTAAAGCAAATTACTTGCGTTGTTAAAAAAGAGTATATAACCATTTAATCTATCACTTTACTCGCTATATTAAGAAAAATAGTTTACTATAATTATGTTTGATAAAGAATCATAATTCAAAATTTCGAGTGTGCAAATAATTATGCCACTTAAAAAAAATATTAAGTATACGCAATGTAGCCTTATATGGGCGCTGCTTGTCAAATATTTTGAAGCGCTTCGATAAAAGCCTTAATAGTTTATTAGTAAAGTGTGTTTAGACAAAACAAGCAGTGCTTAAATTAGGTTCATTGAGTAGGAGAGTTTTTTAATTTCATTTTTTCTCCGAGAAAAACATGGAACGATCGAACAGGTCAATCGCATCACATCAGAAATTCGCACTGCATTCGAGCTACGGGTATATTGTATGGCAATATTTCTCGATGTGTCACAAGCGATCGACCGAGTCTGGCTGGGCGGACTTTTGTAACATAAGCACGTCCCAGGATCACGTTATTGAAGCTGGAGCGCCCCAAGGCTGCGTTCTTGGACTAGTCCTCTACATCCTATAAACGGCTAGCAACTTCTACGTTTGCTGATGATGCGGCAATTCTTTGTCGCTCCGGATGCCCAGCAAGGGCAACAGCTCAACTGGCTCGCCACCTACTATCTGTGGAAAGATGGTTTGCAGATTGGCGCATACAAGTCAACGAACAAAAATGCAAGCAAGTTACGTTTACTCTGAACAAACAAAAGTTGCCGTCCCCGGATCTTGAACAACGCACGCATTCCACAAGCTGACGAAGTAACGTACCTGGGCGTTCACCTAGACAGGCGGCTCACCTGGCGAAAGCACATAGAAGCCAAGAAGACGCATCTGAAACTCATGGCAAGTAGCCTTCACTGGCTTATAAACGCTCGCTCTCCCCTTAGCCTGGACTATAAAGTCCTTCTGTATAACTCCGTGCTGAAACCAATTTGGACATATGGATCCGAGTTATGGGGCAACGCAAGCAGATCCAACATTGAAATTAAACAGCCCCCAATCAAGGGGGCACCGTGGTATCTCCGGAACGAGGATATTCACAGAGATCTGCGTATAAGTCTCGTGAAAGAGGAGATCTCAGAAAAACAGCAAAAACATCATATCAAGCTCGCGTCACATACAAACCCACTTGCCAGATCTTTGACCCGAGTTTGCAGCGCAACGACCACCCAGCCCAGCGCCATCTTTTTAGGGCCGTTAACATAAATGCAATTTTATAAATAATTGTAAATTAAATTAGAATAAGATTTGATTAAATATTGTTAGTCCCTTATTGAAAAGCGGAGATACAATGAATAATAAAGAATTGCAAAAAAAAAAAAAAATTTTTGTTTCGATTTAGGTTAGTATCATATCATAATAAGCAAACAGATTATACACGAATTGGCACATTATTTGTTTTCAGAACAGTACTAAATACCCTTAAAAGTACTTTTTTAGGCCTTAGACCCAATAAATACTTTGCCAACAGGCTACACACGGGAACGGAAGGAGGAACTCCTCTTTGCATTACAAATCCCAACAAAGTTTGAAAGTCACAGATCAACCAAATATGGTCACCAAGTAGCATATTTAATGCCTGTCAGAGTTGACAATATAGTCAATTGTTTTGTTTGTTCGTTTGTCAATACTTCCTCCAAATCCACAGTAGCTGCTAGAAATATGCGGCTGACAGCTGAACGCAATTTTCATTTATTGTTGTTTATAATAAAAACCGGTTTGTTTTTGTTTGAAGCAATTAATTGAAATTGCATAATTGCTTGCATAAATACATAAATAATAATACAAAACACAAACAATGACATAAAATGATCATGTATTTATTAATTGGACTATATGCTTTATAGTTTTATAGTTATTGATTATGCATTACCGGATATGTTTGAAGAATTTTATAGATTGTTTTAAAATCACATTACAAACTAATAACAGATAATAGAATAAAACTTAACAAAGCAACTAACTAAGAACCAAATACTGTTAAACGGCTAAAAGTGGCGTAGATAGTATTCATTTGGGAGATCTCTATTCCCATGGATGAACCAAAAACAAATTTTTAAATATAGCAAAAGGTACTCGTATGCATTTTTAAAAAATTTACCGATTAAAAAAAAAAATATAATGTCAATATTTTTTTTTTTTCAATGGTCACACCTTTCGTTAATAACAAAATTTATAGATAAATTATATTTTTTTCGAATTTCCCGGCCAAGGAAAACTCGCAGATAAACTAATGTTAGTCATTCTTTTACGAGTGCAGTGTGGACCCATATTGTCATATTTTGGCCAAAAATCTGTCATTTCCATAATAATTTTTTTAGAGTGATGAAATTTTACACACGTGTTCGTAAAGGATTGAACTATTTTTCTGGAAAGTTTGAGCCTCCTCAGATTTTTTTAAGCTATAGATAATCTAGACCAAAATTGAAAAAATTTGTAACTGAATTAAAAAAAAAAAAATGTCAATTGGAACTGGACCATATTTCATAAAGAGTTAGATATGAGCTCCATATACATTGAAAACAGATGGCGTACGTTAAAGTCGGGCGCAGACGACTTTGGGATACCCTGTACCACCACACTGCATTTAAGTCCGGTATATTGCTTAAGAATTCCAAAAGACATCTGATTGCAAAAATTGCAAACAAACGAAACGCAACGAATTTTGTGCACAACAGGTTTTTTGCCCGATCGGCCCTATGGCAGCTATATGATATACTCAACCGATTTTGATCAAATTTGCTACAGTGCTTGGGAACTCTAAAAAACTTCTTAATGCCAAATTTGGTTACAATATCTTCACAAACAAACGAAACACAACGAATTTTGTACAAAAAACAAATTTTCGACCGATCGATCCTATGGGACCTATATGATATAGTCAACCGCTTTTGATAAAATTTGGTACAGTGCTGGGGGTTTCCAAAAAACTTCCGATTGCCAAATTTGGTTATGATATCTTCATAAGCAAACGAATTATCCATCTAAAACTTTTGCTTTTTTTCGAGGTCCTCTGAAACACCCCTATGGGAGCTATATAATGTAGTCCCGATATCAAAAAAATAAAATAAGATTGTCTCCTATGGATTAATAAGGGATCTTATCTGAAAGTTTGGTTGCTCTAGCTCTTACCATCTCTGAGATCTAGGCGTTCATACGGACAGACGGACAGACGGACAGACGGACATGGGTATATCGACTTCTCTAGTCACCCTGATCATACTTTAGGTAACTTTGGGGGGTCTCCGACTTCTCCTTCTGTACGTTACATACATTTTCGGCTTGCACAAACACAATATACCCTTTGTACCATACGGTACAGGGTATAAATAGCCTATACCCAAAATATTGAATGGCTTTGGAGATAACTCAAATATTATATATTTTACTATAAATATGTTTGATAAAGAATCATTATTCAAAATTTCGAGAGTGCAATTAATGTAACAGTTTCAGCTTTCCAAGGCAATTACAAAAAGACGACACCTCCAATCAATCTGGTTTTAAAAAGTTATTATTTTTTTTTTAATGCTCTTTGAATTCCCGCAAAAAAAATTTCAAAAATCCATATTTACATTTTTACGTTTTTCCTCAAAATTGATTATTTTTACATTTTTTGATTGGCATCATTTTAAGTATGTTATAAAATTTTCAAATTGTACATTTTTTTACATTTTAGTACAACTTTTAAAAAATGGTTATTAAAACATACTTTTAGGAGCTATGCAATTCAAAAAATAGTAAAATTTCCTAGGGGTCAATTTTTAAAATTTAACTTTTAGATAAAAAATTCAATTTCCGAAAATCGTGAAGAATTATATTATCTTGTAAAATTTATAAAGAAATTTATAAAATTTTTTTCGATCAAATATCGAGTGCTAGTCGGAGGTACCCTTAAAGCAAATTAGCCAAATGATAAAAAAACCAACAAAATCTTTATAACTACTCGAATATATTTAAAACCAAAACGTTTTTAAGCTCAATTTTATTTTTTTTCTGAAGTAATATTTATAAATAATAAAGTGAATGAAGATTTTGTAGCTACATGTATCATGGTAAATGACGGTTTTTTTTTCTGCAAGTTTTCGCGAAAGCTCATAAAATACAATATTTCAACTTTGATTGCCAATAACTTAAAAACCACTAATTATAATTTAAACATTTTTTTTTCATAGGATACTTTAATATTTGTAAAATCATATTAAATTGTCATTTTGTCCAAATTTTGACTTTCTTCTGGGCGACTTTTGGCCAAAATATGGCTACTCGAGCCCATTGTGAAGTGAATAAATACACTAACATTTTTGCAAAAAGCCGATTAGTATTTAACATTTTTAAGTGTTGTAAAACCGACCAAAAAGCAGAGCTGCCACTTCTTTCAAATTAGCCCGATTTTTAAAAAATTAGTTATTCTTATTTAAGATTCTTTGTATTTTACCCGATAAGCAAAATTCGTAAATTGGGAAAAATTTAGTTATTATTTTGATTCCAGTTTATATAATAATAATAAAATCACAAAAATAAGTTGTCCTTTTGTTTAAGAATAAATTGAATAAATTATTTTAAATCAATTTTTTTTTGAGTTTACACCGAATTTCGTTTAGCCGATTTCAGATTTCGGATCCACGGGCGGGTTTTCGGGTCCGAAACCCCCCAAAAAAAAATTGGAAAAATGGGTTGAAAGCCTTTTGTGAGCTCTGATATATATACTTTGAAGTGAAGAACCCCCCAAGACCAAATCCTATATCCGCTCCTGGCCGATTCTATTCGTGTTTTTCGAAACTGATTTGCAGCCCAACTTTCTGTGAGTATTTTATGAAATGTCAAGTTTTTAGTCGACTAGGCTAAATTGAAGTCAGGGTCGAAAAATTCGGGGCCGATCCCAATTTTATTTTTTTTTTGAGTCTGGATCCCTCCCTGATCATTTCATTAGCATTCTCTACCTTTTTCTGGACACAAGTTCTATATTGTATATTTAAATAATGTTTTCATATAGTTTTTGTGCATTGTAGATTCCTTGGCTCGCGGTTGAAGCCCGACTTATACATGCAATTTTTTTCCCGTCTTATTCATGTTTATTTCTTTACGAAATTTCATTCCGTTAACGAAATTTCACAAAATTTTATTTGACTTATTTTTCATTAAATTTCGAGTAGGGTTAAATTTAATCATCTGATGTGCTCTTCATCTTTAAATCATCGATGTTGATATGCGAAAATTACACTAGTTTACAAATTTTAAAAAATTTTGGTGTCCTCAACATTTTATTTAGATAATGGAATTACCTATCGATTATACTTGGGACATATTTTTGTCAAATTTACGGCTTGGACGCTATTTATGCATTCATATGAAATTTTTCGTAATTTTTTGCATAGTTTTGAAAAAAATTCTATTTCGAACGTAAGCTTAAAAATTTAAAAAAAAATTTTATACAGTTTTTTTCATGTCTCGTAAAGTTTCGGGCCAAAAATGTGGAAATAACAGGAATTTAAAAAAAAAAAAAAAAATTAAAATCAGTTTAATACAACCAGAGATATTTGCTTTTAAGTAGACACACTTTTTTTTAATTTCGAAAAGTGTTTTTTTCGAAATATCTCGAAATTTGTTCCATTTAAAAAATTTTGGACTTCATTTTCGGATTTAGCGTGCCATTTTTAACTAGTTTGAAAAAAAACCTAGTGATCTAAACTTAAAATTAAAAAACTTTCCGAACTAAACCTATCAAGGACTAGCTAAAAAATTTAAGACGGTTTCTGCAAGCGAACATTCGATTTCTGAAATATCTAATCCGTTTCTTCACAACATAATAGATTATATAGAAATAATTACTTTTTTAATGTATTTTCATTTGCAATCTGTCATATGAGACAATCAGCAAATTTTATAGATAAAATAATAATGGCAAGACTGATTGTACACCAGTGAGTGCAATCAATATTAAAAAATACTTTTTGCTAAAACGAATTACTGAACGCAATAATTTATTAGAAGAATTTTTTGCGCCGTCAAGTTTAAGTTAAAAATTCTTGTTGCCACCTCTGAATTCCTGGATTCTTCTCTAAAGGCCTGTACGCAGCATGAAAAATTTCCCAAATGGGATATTTTTTTTATATGAAGTTTTGTCATTCCGTGCGAAATTTTTCATGCTGCGTACAGGCCTTAAAAGAAAAGAAAGCAATTCTTCTAATTATAATCTGTACACTAGAAAAGATAATGTTGATGTAAAGCTGAAACCCAAAAAAAAAAACTGCTATCTACGCCACTGTCATCCATACTATTTTACCCAAAAACTTAAATCCAATGCGTTAACTGCATGGTACCATCATGAGTGCGTTGTGTATCCATAATGCTCATTTGGCGCACCAGACGCTTCATAGAGGGCCTATGTACTGTGCGTCCAGTGGAACCAACTGTGCTAACATTTGCCTCCAAAGGAGTGCGTTCATTTATGGCCGTTTGTTGACGCAGACGACGATTGCTGGAGGCGCCCGCTTTTAACTCAAGCTCCACTTCGGAGGCATTGTTGGAAGATGATGCCAAAACATCCAGATTCTCATACGAAGTGGGCGGTGAGGTTACATCGCTGCTTTAAAAAAAAAATTGTAGTTCTAAAATTTGCATATGTACTAAAGCTAAACTTACGGCTCTGCTCTGCAATGCAGACAATCTCTGAACTTCCAGTTTTTGCCAAATTCCTCGCCCTCCTCTATGGTTTGTGGCAGCCTATGATGCAGTGTCTCGGGCAAACGTAAGCCCGTCAAACCGCCAAGCATGGATACAAAGCCCATAATGACCAAAGGCAGCTTAAGGTTTTCCTTGCCCAAATATGTAACAAATGGTATAACAATCAAACCCAAGCCGCCTATATAACTGGAGGCACCTATGCCTATGCCACGCACTTGCGTTGGATACAGCTCGCCCGCAAAGGGATATATTATGAGAAACGAAGCTGATAGCAATGCCTTCGATATAAGATAGAGTATTAAAGTTTCATCAATGGCGTCATCGGGTAACATGACGGTTATGACGCAAGCCACGCCGCTGAAATTATAGCAAAATAAATTTTAATAATAATGTATTCTTCTTCTATATTGAACTTTGAAGGTCTCTATTAGCTAAAAATCTATGTTCCAAAATTTGGGGGCTGTATCCTGATGACCATACCTTCTGGCGTTGATCTTTATCCCTTATAAAGTTTATCTGAATGGGACTTTTCCGAAAGTAAGATATGTTTGTTGTATACAGGCCTACCGAGGGCAGGGGGAACGGGAGGATTCCCCCGGCCCCCAAGTTTTCCAAAGTATTTAAATAAAGAAAAAAAGAAGAGCCTCTACTTTTCTCTCGACGGCCCTGCTTGGGCTGGATTTTAAGATATTTCTTATGCAATGCTGAGATTTGCCCCAACAAAATGGGGTATAAAAGTTGTCGAAAACCCTTAAAACCTAAGTTTCAATTTGGCATCATCCATAAACTATGTATCGCTCCAGGGGGTGGGGGGGTCTGACGAAGCGTCACGATCATATGGAAAACCTTCAAAAATATTCCATCACTGTGTCACAAGGATGAGGGGGGGAGTCTATTTTAACGAAAATTAGCGTCACGTAGTTTATGGATGATCCCTTTGCAAATTTTAAAAATCCATGATTTTGTTTCTAATTATCAAATCACTAAATCAAGATCTCTTTCATACTCACCCCAATATCATGGACAGACTTAGAGGCCAGCGCCTGCCCCAGGTATCCATAAAATACCAGCAGCACAAGTAACTGGGCAATTCCACAACCGCCGACAAGAAGAAGCTCACATATTGATTTGTGCCCAAGGAGGGTCCATAATAGCTTAGACCCAAATATACCGTCTCATTGGCAAACCAGCTTAGCGTTATGAGTATAGTTTTCAAACGCATATTGGGCGTGCGACACAGATCCATAAGACCCACGTTGACCACTTTCTTTTTCTGTTTTCTAAGCTTATCGCGTACGATTTGAGCCTCGAGCTTGCTGTGCACAGCCTCGGGGAATTGTCGTCCATTAACACGTGCCATGCGTTCCAATATCCTTAAGGCCTCCTCTAGGCGACCACGCATAAGCAGCCAACGTGGCGATTCCGGCATGACAAACATGTACAAGAAATAAACATAGAAAGGCAGCGAGGTATAATAGGAGAGTCTAACCCAATCGCGCTCCAAATAGGTGACCACGGACAACAGCATTATACCCGAGGTATAGAATGTGCACGTCATGACGGTAACAAAAGAGCGATAATTTTCGCCCACCAGCTCCAAAGCTGTAAGTAAATAAATTTTAAGAGTTTTGATTGTTTAATTCTTGCATGCTTACATATAATAAAGGGTATTTGATAGACTGCAGGTATAGTCAGTCCTACTATAACACGACTGCCCGCCCACATCCAGAAATCCGTGCTCAACGAAGTCATCAAGCTGCCGGCCAATAATGTTGCCAGACACGTAAAGTAGGACAGACGCCTGCCAGCACGATCGTTTAGCAAACCAAATAGATATACGCCCACGGGTCCGCCTGTATTGAGCGCCGCAAGTCCAATCGTTGGATATATATCCTGATCGCATACTAAATCGAACTGTGTGAGGCATAAGTTTGTTATTGTGTTGGTAGAGCTAGGCTGGACATGACATGATATAATGAAATGATTTTAGACAAGCTTTGCTATATGTCACTTAATGTGTTTTTGGGCCTAACAAAAGTTTTGGGGCTATGTAACTCTCAGCGCACATCTATAACTATGGAGGACCACACAGTGCTAGTATTATACTCCCAGCCTTGATTGCATTTGACAATGGGCCAGCTTTTATTTGGCTGCAGATTACTCAAATTGGTCATACTATCATCGAGCAGTTCGGTCCAGTTAACGCCATAGGTATAACACTTGCTGTAGACCATCGCATCATGTTCCTATAATATCGAAAAATATTAATTTAGAATTTTATAGAAATTTATTAATGGGCGTAAGTAAATCTTAATCGACAGGGGAGTAGAAATGTGGGGTTCTCGCGTTCCCGAATTTTTCTAAACGGGCCCGTAGATTTGAAAAAAAACATTAAGCATTTAAATTCTTCGAAAAAAGAGGAGTGCCCTTAGGTCCCATGGATAGTCGGAAAACCAGTTAGTTCTTAGTTTTACCAAACATTTTTCTCCCTTAAAATCCAAAAACGTCATTCTAAAACTGTTCCCTAACACTTTTCAGATCAGCTTCTCTTTTTAAAATCCTTACTGTTTGTGTGACAGGGGGACCCTTATGAATTTTGAGCCTATGATTCAAAATGCGAGACCCAACAAACCCCAGCACCTCAGTGGTCTGAGCAGGTGCGGATCCAGAATTTGGTCATAGGGAGGGTTTTAACTTCGAGGTGTCTATACATCAGAGCAGGAGTTAGCAGTTATGTATTGGAATAAAAAACTTTGACCTTTGACGAAAACAGCCCGTGGATCCGCCACTGGCTCTGAGATAACCCCCAAAAAAACCATTCAATTTTTTTCAAGCTATATTTTTCGAGAGAACAAAGTCCGTCTTTACAAAGCCATCTTGAAGCCTATATGGACTTATGGTATCCAATTATGGGGCACAGCAAGTCACTCAAACATTGAAATCATTCAACGGTATCAGTCCAAGACTTTAAGACTTATTGTTGACGCCCCATGGTTTGTATCCAATGAGCAAATTCATAAAGACCTAGATATTCCATACGTTAAGGACGAAATACGAAGACTAAGCACTAGTTACGTGGAAAGGCTACATAATCATTCGAATGTTTTGGCAATAGGCCTCTTGGATGATAGCGATAGAATACGAAGATTAAAACGCAATCATGTCTTAGACATGCCATATTCAAATTAAGCTTACAGCACTTAAAAAAGCAATAGTTATTACTCATTGGAGTTTAACTATTTCTCCTGTTAATTTATAATTTCCAAAACATTTACTTATTGTCTAAAGGATAGATTGTAAATAAATATAATTATAAAAAAAAAAAAAAAAAAAAAAAAAAAAATATTTTTCGATTTTTTTTTAAATTATTTTTGGGATCACTGAATGTTAATCGAAGAATTCTTTGATAATCTCACAAATATCTCGTTTTATGGGGCTTACATATTTTCCCCACAAAAAGTGTTTTTTGACTCTGGTTTACCCCCGTTCCTCAATAAGTTTGAACTTTTACAAACGAAAGTCGTAACATTTGTTTACAATTTCGGCTTTTGTTTTGTTCTTGCATCAGACACCACATCAAAGCGGCGAACAGCTGTGCACACACATATTTTCACACACACATAAATATATGTTCTCCATTGGACCTTCACTAATGACATTTCTAGACAGACAGTCAAACGCACAATCAAGTGTGCTTGATTGGGGTGCCCCTTGGCACTTATATGGCTGCAAGAAAAACTGACTCAACTCACCAATTCCTGTGGTATTGCCAAAAATTTGCGCTGTTCCAGATCCATATCCAAGAGTTCAGGTACCCTGCACCAGTAATCATCTGGTGAATCGGCCATGAAGAGCTGATTGAAAGCACAAAAGCCACAAGGTATACAAGCAGGCAAACAAATGCCAAAGACCAACAATTTTTGATATTTTCCAAACTCGCCAATTGTAGGCAACAAGTCGTCCAGGTCAAAGGTGTCCTAAGATAAAAAGATATCTAATAGTATGCCATAATGTTATTATAAGCCTACATCTTGAGACTGCTGTGGTTCGGGCTTGTTTCTCTGGCGTAACTCCGATAGCTCATCGTATTCATCGTCGCTGTCCCCAACTTCGCTCATCGGTAAGAGTTTCTAAACACTTTTCTTTCAAATTTATATTATTTTATATTCAAATTTTATTTGATAAATAAAAAATTTGCAGTTTCCACGCGCTGCGAAGCCCAAAAAGTGTTTGCTAGCTGACATTTCAAAAGGGTTGCAGAAATAGTATGAAATAAAAATAATCGCTAGATGGCGCTCTCATCACTTGATTCGTTATACAATTTATTTTATTGCAAGTTAAATTTAAATTTATAGTTTAAACTAAACTTTAAATATTACAAATTTGAATTTATTATGTTCATGTTTAGCATAATTCAAATTTCTAATTACATTTTGATTAAAGTACATGAAATTACAAATCAGTACTTTTTTGGTTGTATATGCAGAATACAATTGGAATTGTTTAAATATTGAAATTGATATTCAACTGAAATTGTTGAACTTTTAGAATAAAAGCTAACAAATTGATTTTTGCAATATCGTTCAAATAATAAACTATACAGTTTTACAAGGTGTATTTTGCTCTCTCTCTCTCGTTATCTTTCACCTGTTTTTTTTTTCCTTTTTTGTTTGCTTTATACTTAAAGATTATTGCGCGCATCGTACTAAAACATATATATTAATTAGTTTATTATAATAAACAGAAAACCGTCTGTGCGACGGACCAGGCCGCAAGCGCACAGCACAGAAATCACACACATTAGGCTTAAGTGTAAATTGTGGCTACACATACAAAAACACACACAATTTTGCCGCTCTTTGTTTAGTCCACCTTGACTACGCTGTAAATTTTGCGTATAAACCAGAAGCACGCAAAGAATCCAATTGTGCCCGTTAGCAAGAAGAATAGAAATACCATAATCGCAGTATAGCCAAAATACAAGAATGTGGACGCGTCATCCTTGATAGAAAGTTTTGTGACGAAGTAATGACAGCAATAGATGAAAAGATAGACGGCAGTGAAGCCCGACGTTAAGAACGAGCGCCACCACCAATGATAGTCCTCTGCACATAAATGGAAATAACATAGCAGTATGGTCGTCTCCGAGCAGGTGATGATAAGTATGAGAAATACAAGGAATAAGAAACCAAACATATAGTACATTTGGTTGGACCAGAGCGAGCTCAGTATAAAGAAGAGCTGTATAAAGATGCAGCCGAAGGGCAATACTCCGCCCATAACAATGCCAGGAACGGGTTGGGTATAGATCGACTGATCGGGTATTTGACGTGGTATTTGATTGGTACGCACTGGATGCTCCAGAGCCTGTTAAAGAAATTAAGAAATGACATTAATTTGTTTCTTCACAAATAATAGCTGTAGTAAATCGACCATAAAATTAAAATTATACTTACGCGCTTTCGAAAACCAAAGTAGGCACCAACAAAGGTCAATGGCACTGAAACGCCAAACCATAAGGCCAGCAAAGCAATTAAGGTGCTAAAAGGCACAGCGCCTGAGCTGTTCTCGCCCCATAGTACCAGATTCATGACAAAGAACAGTGAAAACACAATGCTGTAAGAAACAACAAGCGTTAATCAAAACAGAATCAATTACAAGTAACCAGTAAACTTACCCAGGACATACAATCGAGGTGAGTATGACATTGCTCTTCCACTTGACGCCGCCAAAGCTCTTGTAAATGCGCGCCGAAACATAGCCAGCTGGCGTGCCCAATGACACAAACAATACCATGGAGCATGTCATCAAAGCGCCACGATTAGCAGGCGACAGGAAACCTAGGCAAGCGAAAGCCAGCGTAACCATAGACATGACCAGCACTTGTACACCAGAACCAAGAAACACAGAAAGCAACATGCCCTTTCGGGGCGGTCTAAAGACATCTCCATGCACCAGTTTCCAGCCAAACTCCTCTTGGGCATCCTCGCCACTATCCATTTGATTATAGCGTGCAATATCTTTGTGCAAAGTACGCAACATAATCATGGCCACCATGCCGCTTAGGAATAAAACTATGACTAAAGAATTTAGTATAGAGAACCATTGTATGTTTGTATGCGGCATAGATTCCAAGATGTAATCCCAACGTGAAGACCATTTCACTTTATCATTCTCAGTAAACTTGACGCTGTATGTGTAGGTAATAGTCAAATGTTCGTCTTCTTTCAAAGAGCTTTCGCGTATAGCCAATGGCTCTGTGCTCTTGCAATCCGGTTCTTTTGGATTTACATGATTAATAGATCTGGGTGTTACTTTAACAGAAATAATTCGGCCACTGTTGCCTTGAAAGCCATTGCCCCATTCTTCTTTGGCGCCGCTATGGTACGATATTTCCAAATCGACGTGATTAAAGGGATAATAATGACGCGGTTGATTGTAAATCGAATTAATGGGACAGCCCTCGCTATCAGCGCGCACTAAACAGCCCATGGGAAAGCCGGTGCTGCAATATTGTTTTCCATTTTCCAGCGGATAACACCAAGTAACTGGCATGTTATCTACAATCCAATGATGCTGATAATTGAGGCTAATGCCTTTTTTTAAGACCATCATTTTGCGATCGCTGTCTGGATTGCGGCCAGAGTAGTTTTTCCAACAGGCCTGCAAATGTAATTGATTAGACAGATATCGAGATTTTTTATCAACAAGTTCAACTTACCACTTTGCAAGGTACATCCTCAAGAAAATGTATGTCATAAGGACCCGGTCGTATGCGCTCCCCAAAGACCACTTGGCCCAGATTTTCTACTGGTGAGTTTTCCTCCTTGCCCAGGCAAAAATCAAAGTGATGGTATTCATAGGGTATGACCGACTCTTCGGTATTCAAACGATTAACATATAAAACTACTTCCGACTGTAAGATAAAAACAAGAAAGTTAAACAAAAGTGCCACATGGAAATTATACTTATACTGTGGGCGTAAAACAAACACACATACGCATATGTTTTTATGAACTTATCACACTATTACTAAGTGGAAGAAAGTCAAGAGCTGCTGTAGTCGATAAAAACATGACAAATAATGAACGTCAGCTTCAACGCTTATCAATGCTTCCGTTCTGGCAATTTGTTACAGCTTGTTAGAAACAACTTACCTTGCATGTGGAAGAGGCATCCGCCTTCTTGCAGAAGTTAACCGGTGCCAGGCCAGGCAAATAGAAAGCTTCGCAGAAGGCCAAGCCATGCAGCAGCAAGGCCATTAAGGCCAGTTCACGTTTGCCAAACTGCAGGAACATGTTGTCTTAATCCACAATTGGTTAATAAACCAATAATATTAGAACTTTAGCTGACGTCGAATATTTGTTCTGGTTGTAGACGACAACCTAGCTGCTACTGTTGCTATAACTCGCACGCACATACGCACGGCAGCAAAGTGTTGGCGGATTAAAGCTGCGCAAATATGAGTAGTTTTTGATTGTTTCGTAGTTATGAGCAAATAAATTGCCGTATTTTTTCACCTGGCTTGAATTTTTTCACCTTTTTGTCTAATGATTTCGATTCTCAGTGCGATTGACAGAAACGTCACCAGTAAAAAAAAATAAGTGTTGTAAAACGTATGTGTAGAGTGCATACATTAGACAAATGTGGCAACGCTGCTTGATATTTTTTAATCAAATGTTGAAATATTGAAATTAGCGCAAAGTTATTTTAAAATGAAAAAAATAATAAAAGTCTAGTAATATTAACATTGTGTGATAGGTTAGTGCAACTTTAAGCAATTTTGTTTAAAAATTTTAAATGCAACTGACTGTTTGACACAAGCGCTAGAGTTGCCAGTGCGAGTAAAAAAAAAAATAAAAACCATTAACGCGCAGCTTCCATGTGGAATTATTCACAACCGGTCCGAGTATTGACTGTAATTTATTAAAAGCGCATACAATAAAATATTTTAACTTAAGTTCAATTCATTCGCATTTTTAACCTATTAAACGGCAAAAGTTTAGCTGCCGCGCGTTTTCACAGTTACAGCAATAAGGTGACAGCAACTTGGAAAAAAAAAACGAAGGCAAAAGTGAGTATATATGTGTGTGTGTATTGCAGTCAAAAAAAGAAAAATCAATTTTGTGACGACACGCAAAAATCGAAAGACAAGTTGTTGCAGCGTAAAGTAACCAAAGCATGGACAATTTTATTAAAACTTATTTATTTGCATAAAGCAGCTTATAAATGTTTTGTCTTTAATTACTCATAGGCGACGTCGATTACGAAGAATTCCCGCACACCCCGCCCAAAAGCAAAACCCTATAAGACTACGAACAACTAGACGAAATAGAAAGCAAAAAAAAAGCGCAAAATGACTTCCGAAATAACGATGCAACTTATTGTTATATTGGAGAAAACAGTATCACCAGGTGCGTTCAAAATTTTCCATTTCCATTCAAGCCACAAAATGTTGGTTCAGGGCCATTTTGTTAGAGCTGAAGGCGGGAGCATAAGCGCGCATATATGCATGTATGTATATGCATGCATACATATCCATATACATATATATGTATGTATGTATGTACATATGTTTGGTTGCTAGGGGCGAACCTAACCTGAAAATTTCCTTTATATTTGCAGACAAAAATGAATTGCTATCGGCAAAGAACTATTTGGAACATGCTGCCGAAAGTAATTTGCCTGAATTCCTTAAGACCTTGTCGGAAATACTGGTTAATACGAACAACAGCGTTGTAGCGCGGATGGCTGCTGGTCTGCAATTAAAGAATCATTTGACCAGCAAAGATGAGAACATTAATCAGCAGTATCAGAATCTCTGGCATCAGTTTCCCGATGAAACGCGCGAGCTAATCAAGAACAATGTAAGTTTGCACACACACACATACACGCAACTCTACTTACAACCTAACTCAATACATAATTTTTTAGATACTCGTCGCGCTAGGCACTGAGAACACGCGTCCTTCTTGCGCTGCCCAATGTGTTGCCTATGTGGCGGTCATCGAGCTACCCAAGAATCGTTGGAACATACTTATCGAAACTCTGGTTACCAAGGTGGTCAGTGAGGCCTCCAGTGAAATGCACCGTGAGGCCGCTTTAGAAGCCATTGGTTACATATGTCAGGACATAAGTTATGGCGTGCTCGAAAATCAATCCAATCAGGTGCTTACCGCCATCATACACGGCATGCGCAAACAGGAACCCAGCAGTCATGTACGCCTGGCTGCAACCACAGCATTGCACAACTCACTGGAGTTTACCAAAGCCAATTTTGAAAAGGATGTGGAACGTAATTTTATTATGGAAGTTGTATGTGAGGCCACACAATGTACAGACACGCAAATTTGTGTTGCCGCCTTGCAGTGCCTGGTCAAGATAATGACTTTGTACTATCAATTTATGGAACCCTATATGGCACAAGCTCTGTTCCCCATTACCCTGGAGGCCATGAAATCGGACAATGATGCTGTTGCTCTACAAGGTATTGAGTTCTGGTCTAATGTAAGCGATGAAGAAATTGACTTGGCCATTGAAAGCCAGGAGGCCACAGATCAGGGTCGCACCCCGCAGCGTGTCTCCAAGCATTATGCACGCGGTGCACTTCAATTTTTGACTCCTGTTCTGGTGGAAAAGCTTACCAAACAGGACGAATGCGATGATGAGGACTCGTGGAGTCCAGCCAAGGCTTCATCGGTATGCTTAATGCTGCTGGCCACTTGCTGCGAGGATGAGATCGTACCTCATGTACTACCGTTTATAAAGGAGAACATTGAATCTCCAAATTGGCGTTTCCGCGATGCGGCTGTCATGACTTTTGGCTCTGTGCTGAATGGTTTGGAGACAAACACTCTGAAACCGTTGGTGGAGCAAGCAATGCCCACATTGATACGTCTTATGTACGACTCAAGTGTTATTGTGCGCGATACAACCGCTTGGACCTTTGGACGCATATGCGATGTAAGTTTCGATATACCTTAAATTACTAAAATAGGCTTTGCCGCCAAAGATTTATGTTTATGCCACACATGCAAGAAGAAATATAGAAAATGGCTGATAACATTTTATCCATATTTCTTAGGTCATACCCGAGGCAGCCATTAACAAGACATATTTGCCCACTTTGCTGGAATGCTTTGTCAAGAGCTTGAAGTCGGAGCCGCGCGTGGCTTCCAATGTTTGCTGGGCATTCATTGGACTTTCTGATGCTGCCTACGAAGCTGCTGGTGCCAACGAAGGCGAAACTCCAGAAACATATGCACTCTCTCCTTACTTTGAGTTTATAATAACCCAGCTCTTAGAGACAACAGAGCGATCTGATGGAGCACAAGCCAACTTGCGTAGTGCTGCGTATGAAGCCCTCATGGACATGATTAAGAACTCGCCGCTTGACTGCTATCTTGTTGTGCAGCGCACTACGATTGTAATATTGGAGCGATTGAACCAGGTTATGCTTCTAGAGAACCGTATTAGCAACCACAGCGATCGCAGTCAATTCAACGACTTGCAGTCGTTGCTTTGTGGCACGCTTCAGAGCGTCTTACGCAAAGTACGCGAGGAGGATGCACCACAGATCTCTGACGCTATTATGACTGCATTGTTAACCATGTTTAATTCGAGCGCTGGCAAGTCAGGTGGTGTACAAGAGGATGCTTTCTTGGCCGTTTCCACGCTGGTCGAGTTACTTGGCATGCAGTTTGCCAAGTACATGCCAGCTTTTAAGGACTTTCTTCTTATGGGTCTAAAAAATCATCCAGAATATCAGGTGTGCTGTGCTGCCGTAGGACTTACCGGTGATATATGCCGTGCACTTAAGCATTCTATAGTGCCGTATTGCGATGAAATTATGTCAGTCTTAATGGGAAATTTGGCGGAACCAACATTGCATCGAAGCGTTAAGCCACAAATTTTGACTGCTTTTGGTGACATGGCCCTAAGCATTGGCACAGAGTTTCTAAAGTATTTAAATATGGTTTTGGATATGCTGCGCGCAGCTTCACAATTGCAGGTGAGTTTAAGAATTAATTTAAGTACATTGAAAAATTTGTATGCGTTTGAGTTGGCAGACGTAAGACCTTTGTTAAAGGTGCACAGAAGGTTGGAAGTAATTAGCACACCATCTGAAGCTTAGAATTTTACACTTCATTACTCTCATTATTTGTACCCACAAATTTGGACTTAGCTTGACAAACCAACATATTTTTGTAATCTTAATAAAATTTTGTTTTCAAGGCTGATTCTTCCAACTATGATATGAGCGAGTACATTAATGAACTACGTGAGAGCGTACTCGAAGCTTATACTGGCATAATACAGGGGCTCAAGGGTCTGGAGCAAACACCCAATCAAGCAGTCTATCATATGGAACCCCATTTGCTGCACATTGTGGCCTTCATTAAACGTATTGCTCAAGAGCGCGATGTATCCGATTCGATGATGGCCAGTGCAGCCGGTTTTATTGGCGATCTGTGCACCTCCTTTGGCCCACGTCTTTATCCACATTTGGATGATGTTATTATAACACAATTTCTGGCCGAGGGCAAGCGATCCAAGGGTCAGCGAACCAAAATGCTGTGCACTTGGGCTGCTAAGGAGATAAAAAAAATGAGCAATCAGCTGGCACAATAGAGTGGCTGCTTAAAGTTAATGTTTCCTTATGCTGCAACATTCTTTTGAATGTCAGCAGGCAAACTGGTAAGTACTTTATATCAATTATTTTAAATTTTATAACATTTATTACATTATGCATTTTCTATTTGTTTTCTTACTGCTTTTTTATTTTACAGTCCAGTCCGAAAAAAAAAAAAAAATATTGTTATCAGCTAAGTTTGTTTGTCCGATTTCTCGTTGCTGTGCAACGATAGACATTTAAGTAAATTGTTAAAAATTTATATATCTTAAAAAAATTGAAGCCATATACTGATTTATTTTAGCCTTAGAGTTATGTTATTATGTGTGTCCTTGAACTTTCAAAAATGCCAAACAAGCTGTGACAAGCTCAATTTGTTATACTCAACTATTTACTGACGTACTCAGAAAATCTCTAAACTTAATTATATTATGACTGCTATTAACGAAAAACAAAACAAAAACTTGGGTACACAGCTTTTTTGGCACATAGCACCAATAATATTTATAAACCGATTTTGTACATTGCCAAAATTAAGATTTGATTTTCATAAAATTATAATTATTATTTATTGAGTGAAACATTTAAGTGTTAAAATCGGTAGAAATTGTTAAAAAGACAACTGCATACATTAAATACATCAAAATTGTGGAAACATTAACTACTAAGCTGTCCATTTGTAGAGCACTAACAACAGCAACTACTATAAGTTAAGATTTAACAAAAATGTCATTACGAAAAAAACAACCCCCAAAAAAATTATGGAACCCCATTTATGATGCTAAGTAAAGCGCCCAGAATGTATGTGTGTGTGTGTGTGATTGTGATTATATGGATTATGGTAGTGAATAGAAAGTGCGAGCTATTGTATGGTATGTTGTAATCGAAACAACTGGAATATAAACTTTCGAAATCAAAGTGAATCTGTATGACATGGCAAATATATTGTGTATATCCAATTATATGTATGAATGTTGATTTGTATGCTAGATACTGTGTGAAAGACTGTATTAAACAATTTCTTACTAATAAATCTATTAAACTGATAACATATGAGTGCTTGATAGAATTAATTTATAAATGGTTTGTATATGAATGGACTGTCTGAGCTAAAAACGATATATGTACTATGTTTTCCTTTGTGATTGAAGACTTGTGAAATCCAATAATTGAACGAAAAAATGAATTTTCATTTGCGCGCGTGTGTTGCGTGTTGTGTGATATTACCAAATGTAAGAACTCTTTTTTTCTAAGTATACATGAAACGAATGAATATTTAAAGTGTAAAAAACAAAAAAGTATATAAAAAAAAAAAAAAAAAAAAAAAAAAACGAAAATTTCTAGCTATAAGTAAAAAAGTATAAAAGATTTTAAACGGATTTGAATTTAAATGAAAAAAAAAAAAATTGCAAATAATTAGACACGGTGCATAAATATACAAAAAAAAACAAAACCAACAAAGCACATGACTGCAAGAAATACTAAAAACAAAAAAAAAAACGAAATACAAAATGACTTAGGGACGTACAAAGTGTGGGCGTAAACTTTTGGGCGCGGTTAAGAGAGCTTGCCAATAGAACAAAAATATTATAAATGACAAACTTGGACAAGCAAAAATTGCGAATTAAATTTATACATTTGTACATTTATTTTTACAAAAAAAAAACCTAACAGATGTGCAATAAACTCTGACAACTGCCTTAGAAATCAGTCTTCTTTTTATATAGAGCTGCCACGCCCACTAGCACAGCCTAACACACAACTACAAACATAATTTTATACATAAAAACATTTTTTAGAGACTTAAGACAATTTTTGTAATGCTACCAAAAAAAAAAAAAAAAAATTAAGAATCTTAATATAAAAAATAAATAATTTTTTTATTAAATTCCAAATTATGACGCTTAAGCTAATGAAATTATTTTATTCAACATTAATTTGTAAAGAAAACACCAAAAACAATATGAAAAAAAACAAACGAACCAGAAACAAAACGAACACAAGAACAACCAAACAACTACCTGCAGCACACATACATGAAAAATTGTATATTATATACAAAAAATATATATACTACTTAGGTAAACGAAACACTAAACTAACGTTAAACGGACCAGGGTAATACAACGGTACTTTACTTTACGGAATACTTTTTACATAAGCTTAAAGACATACATACACAAACGAGACATGGGACAACAACAACAAGAAACTAACTACTTATAGTATATGATCTATATATTTTTTATTACTTAACGACAAAATCATGCTCGTTTCTACATTATATACATACGCATAACCAAAACTACCTACGTGTACATAAACAACATACAGCGAACAACAAAAGACGAGACTTTAAAAAATACAAAAAAAAAAAAAAACGAAAGAAACTTGAAATATAAAAAAAGTTGAAATTAAAACTCGAAGCATTAACCGTTTAAAATCTTTTCACAAGGCATATTTCATTCGATCTGATAAAAAGATCTAAGTAATATGCTTTTTGTCAAGCTCAGCACCATCTTAAGCTTAATTATTTTGTACATATAAGGTGTGCCTAAATGAATGCAAACTATAGTTGAAAGTTAAGAAATACATATGTATGTCCAATATCTATATCAATTTTTTACAACTTGCTGAATTGTGCACAATATCTAATGAAGGAGTCAGTTTTGTAGCTCCTGAGTATAACAGTTCGTGCAATTTGTTTTCAGTTTAGTCTAATAATGCATAAAATTATTAAATTTTTTATTTAGTCCATTCAAAAAATTTTAATTATAACAGTTGTATCACAGTTTTATAATGATCTTAAAAACTTGAACTTATTCTAGCGTTATACTCAGCTGCTGCCAACACTGCACTCAATTATATATCAATATATTTTAACACTTGTCAAACGATATGCATAATATCTTATCAGGCTCTTGAGTATAACAGTTTAACGAAGTTTGAAACAGTTATACTACTTATATTTGATGTGTATTTATAAATTCTTTATCTACTTATTCAACACTTATTACAATGTGCACAATTTTGCACTAAGAATCAGCTGTTTTAAGGCCCATATGCAGTTCGAAAATTTTCGCACGTAATGACAAAACTTCATATAAAAAAAATCCCAATTGGGATATCCCAAGTTTTTGAAGTTTTGTCATTCCGTGCGAAATTTTTCAAACTGCGTATGGGCCTTTAGCTTTTAAGTATAACAGTAACACATCAGTAACTCAGGGGTGTGTCAAAAATCTCTATTAACCGAATTATAGTGCGACTACAATTTGTCGGTATGCCAGCAATTTTTTTTTCAAAAAATTATAATAATTTCGGTCACGGCCGTCTTTGAAATACCCTGACCCTGTACATTATAAGGCACTTTGCCTTAAATCAAACCTTGATGTCTAGACGTTTGTAAGATTAAGGAGGAATCCTGCCAACACATACTCACTCCTTTGGTTATCATAGGATCTCGATACACAATGTCACCAGACTAGAACCATCCCAGATAATTAAGTTTGGCTCTTGGACTTGTAGGGAGCATAATAGTACAGTTTTCTCAATATCATAAAGTGGGCTTAGCGGAAAAAGAACTTGGTCTGCATGGCCGCCGCTGGTATGGAGGATTGTTAAACCGCCACCCCCTAAAAAGTTTCCTTTTTACCTGCATAAAGCGCCTGTAAAATTTAATGACGATCCGATCAATTTTTTTCATGAAACGGGCTTCGAGATATTTGAAAAAAACCTTTTTTCGAAATTAGAAAAAAAAAAAGTGCCTCTACTTAACAGCAAATATCTCTGGTTATACTAAACTGATTTCGATAATTTTTTTACTTAACTGTAGATAATTGATTTACCCATCGATTATATTTGGAACATGTTCTTGTCAAACTTGCGGTTTGGTCGCTATTTATGCATTCATATGAAACTTTTTTATGACCTTTGACCTATTTTAGGAACCATCAAATACATTCGGATCGCCCACCCTACTGCACATACCATATAGGGTGCCAAAATCTCAAGCTTGGTTATCCCAGCTCATATAATCCCCAACATGTAGGCCTTCATACAGACGGGCAGACAAACGGACATGTCTATATCAATTTCATTGTTCTTCAGTCATATTGGAAGCTACTTTATGGCGCTTTAATCGTGTGCTTTATGTTAAATACAAAGTTAATGTTATGTTGTGGTACAGGGTATCAAAATTTCGGAATCACGCATTATTTTTTAGCAAATTTCAAGTAAAACTTGATCCAAGTGTACAGAATTTTCTGGCACACCCTTGGTTATCTTAAAACAATTGTCATTTCAAAGTTGATGTTCATCCAATAAGAATCTAAAAGTATCTTTCGTTATATTATAATTAGCAGTATTTCATTGTTGAAACATCGTAGCAAACCATTAAACATCGCACAGCCGTCCAAAAAAAAAAACAAAAAAACTTTCAAACTCATTTTTACATTGTCAGTCAGGCCTGTTGCGAATTTCGATTTCGACTAGTTGAAAAGGACTTCTTTACTAACCCCCAAACGAAATTTGCAACAGGGCCATCTATTTTTTGTAGATCCTTTAAATTTTCGACATATCAAAAAAAAGTGATGCCTCAACTTTGAAATGAAAATTGTTTTAATCAGGCCTGTTATCGAAATTTTGTAATGATTTTTTTTAAGTAAACTTATTCACGATAACTTAAAATTCCAAAGACTTCAGCGAATAAAATTTAAAACTTTTAAGAATTATATTCATGTGCTCAATTTCATTGTCCAAAATCTTGCCGAAAGTAAATTTTAAAACCAAGGAATTTATTACGAAAAAATATTCTATTATCGATTATTATTAATTTGTTTATCGGTAACAGGCCTGCCTGAATGTCTGTTCTCTGAATAGCACACAAATAATATTCAAGACAATTCAATTATAAAAAAAAAATTAAAAACTTTAAATGCCAAAATAATTAAATTAATATTAATATTACGATTAGTATTGAATGTCTGGCAAATGTAATGTGTGTCTGCCGCTCGAATGCGAATGCTGGGTGTAAAGAGGAAGACTGCCTCTTAAAGAATGCTTGAAAGCAACATAAATGTATGCAGAGATAAACGCGTTGATGTCTGCACGTCTGAAAAATAGCTTGGATGAGATGACATGTTTGAAAGGAGATCCGTTTGTGGAGCAAGACTGCGTCTGAGAGAATTGAAAGCGAGCGCCAAAAAGGAAATTTGAACGCTATGGCTGTGGTATGCGAACGTAAGTTGCATAGAAACTAAAACAAAAAACACTTTTTTATATTTAAGTACGTAGTTAGATTTAAATACTAATTATATATAATATGTTAACTAAACAGAACTCCCTGCTAGTTAACACATTATAATTGCAAAAGTCACAAAACTCACTTGACACAACAAAAAAACTCTAATAATTAATTTTTGTAACGTCTTTTTCTTTTTTCTTGCACATTTTCACAGGTGTGTTTGAGTATGATGTATACTTGATGATGATGATGATGATGATAAGGATGCTTGTGTATGAGATGATGATGATGAAAATGAGATAATGTGTTTGAAGTTGTTTGGCATGCTTGTGGATGATGATGTGTCAAGCTTATGATAGAAAATCATTTCTAAAATTAAACACCGAAACAAAAAACATACTACTAGCACAAATTTCTAACTTTTTATACATTTAATCTTAAGCCTAAGTGTAACTGAGTGAGCGAGTAACTATGACTGTGACTGTGAATGCTGTGTGTTATCATTCCAAAAACAAAATAAAAATCTAAAATGTATGAAAGCCCCAAAATGCTGAAAGTTATATTATGTATACCCTAGCAGTTACTTTGATTATATATATATATATATATAAAAAACTAGTAAAATCGCTCTGCTAGGGTATACATAAAAACTCGAGGACTGTTTGAGTTCTTTTACCATTTAGCATAAGTTTGTCATTTAAAAACCAATTCATTATAGAAAGAAATCATTTCATGTCTAGATCTTAAGTTATGTCTAAGAATGTAGTTTATTTTGCTTAATGGTTAAAATGTGAGCGTTCTTTTATGACGTGTTCCGATTTTCGCAACGTCATAAGAAACAAATTTTTTTTGAATGCGTGCACATTTTAGCCATTAAATATATGAAAGTGTGAGTCTTTAAATGTATGCGAGTTTTCAAAATGTCGTCTGAATTTATGAAATTGTAATTCTGCCTGTGATTTGCGTATGTATGCGTGTGTAACGAAAAAAAGCACCACGCGCAGCGTCAAAAAAACAAATAGATTACTAAAAACTAAATAAGTAAAATGTATAGATATTTTTTGTAAAGTATATAAATGAAACTTAACTACTATATAAACAACAACCACAAAATGTAAACGTAACATATGGCACTGATTTTATACTGAGAACTGAGACTAACTATTTATACATACATACACTTACATACTACATACATACCTAACTGCTGACTAACTGTAATTACTTGGACTCTTTACACCAACTTAACTTACCTAACAAACTAACTAGTGAAATTTTTACGTATATGAGAACTTACATTACATAACTTATACATAAATGCGATTACATAAAAAAATACAAATTATAAAGAATTGGTAACGCTGACGCGCGGTGCTTTAGTCAAGACATTTATTGAAACCTTATATCCTAAGTAGTTTTTCCGCTGCATTGTGTGACTTATAATTAGTGTATGTAAACAATATTATTGTTTTATTGTAGTATATAATAAAAATTTGTAAGCGTGTGTGAGTAAAATACTATCTAGATCTTATGTTGTAAGCTATGAATTTGAGAGCTGTAAGTTGAGAGACTTCACATTTTTTTTGTCTAAAATCTGTTTAAATTATAAAAGAAATGAAAATTGTTTATATTCATTGTATGACTGATAGATTGTACGTCAATGTTTAGCAAAAATGTGTTTTGTGTGCGAGTATTGAGAATAAAAGATCATTTTGAATGGTAGAAAAAAAAATATAAGTTGGTTTTAATACTTTGGAAATACCCTTTACAGCTTAAAGTAAGTATTTTGGCATAATAGAACAATTTTTAATTAAAAACCTCAACACGAAACTTAGACAATAAAAATTCGGAATGTACTATTTAAGTAAAATACAGCTTTTGTAGAAATATCCAGATTTTGTAGTATCGATTCGGGTTTTTTCCAAAATTCCAGATGAATTTACGATTGCTGCCAGATTTCAATACTTCATTTTTAAAATTGGACAAAAAACGAGCTCTAAAAGACATTCACCAAAGTTTTAAAGATAATAATAACAAAATAAAGCTTTTAAATACAGGTAGTCTAAAAGAGGGTCACTTTTTATATTTTGCTGCTAACAGTTTCGGGTGTAGAAAAACGCTGACCATGCTGCTTGTTGTGTCTGTGCGTGAACAGAAGAAACCAATAGGCGTAAAATCAGGACTTTGAAAACTGTCTTGTTTGGGTCGCGAGCTTGCATTATCGTATTGAAGAATGATTCGTTTCGTTTTCGTTACTATTACTATTACTAAACACTTCTGATATACAAATGTTTGTAGTTTTTAGAATTGTCCATTCTACGTTGCCAAAGTGGTACAGTCGCGACTCGAGCGATTATTGCTAAGAAAAATGCGACCATTTGCTTCGCTCATTGGATTTCGTACGTCTTGGAAGACCCTTACTGTCATTGTTGTTTAGTTTCATGGTTCCATAGCATCTACAGTTCCTATACGATTTTGAAGATCTTAGGCTCGAAATGGTCGTAAAAGAATTGACTTTCAGCCTTACGCAGTTCGAAATGACAAAACTTCATATAAAAAAAATATCCCAAATGGAATTTTCATTCATTCATTTTCATGTATGTGCCTTAAAGCTTACATAATTTTTAAAAATTTGTTCTCGTTAATAAAAAGCAAGCCAAAAACTTCTAATTTTGAAAAATGGTCGAAAATTACACTTTTTTCGACTTTACATACACACATCAATACCTTTCGATCTAAATCTTTTATATCGATACAAAATTTTGTCCACGAGATATTGATGAATAATTGAAAAAAGTGCCCAAAAACATGTTTTTCGAAAAAATCTCGAAAACGGTGCTTAAGAAAAAAAAAACAATGTAATTTTCGTGTTTCTCGACCCAAAATTACCCTAAAAAACACTTTTTTATGAAGATTCACTAGATGAGCCTTAAATTTGTAAACTAGTGTTATTTACATCGATTAAATTGTATGTGGGGCTTGATCACCAAGAATCGAACAAAATTGATCGTTGCTTCAGGAGAGTCTTCGCCGGAAGTTAAATCATGGCACTAAAATATTCACGTTTAAATTCAATTGTTTGCCGGAGATCGTACAAAAAGTTTTCAGTACGTTCATGCTACAAAATATCAAACTTTTCAATGCAAGTGTCAGATTATAAAAAGTGACCCTCGTACAACTTTACAGCTTGGCCAACTCACAGGGCAAGCTTAATACACCTTTGTCTATCAATTGCTTTAGCTCTTCCGGCCTTAAACCCAGTTCTTCCAACACGGCTTGTGAGTTTCCCTGTCCAGAATGTATCTTTCCAGGAGTGCGACTCAAACGTGGCGCTGGTTTGGGCGCCCAGGTGTCATTGACACGTTCAAACAATTGCCGCTCTGCGTTGTGCTTGTGCGACATGACCGTTTCCCAGTTGACAACCGGAAAGACGCAGGCATCAATATCCTCAAATATTGCTGTCCATTCTGCTTGAGTTTTTGTAAGAAAAGCTTTTGTAAGCAATTGCTTGCCCAGCTCACTATCTTGTGGATCATGCTGTGACAGCTCTTCCGGCAGATTTAGGCGTTCTTTAAGCGTGTCAAAAAAATTTGGCTCCAAGGCAGCCACCGACATAAAAAGGCCATCTTTTGTTTCATAGGTATCATAATAATAGGCACCGCCATCTAGCAAATTTTCACCTTTCGGTGCTCCCCAGGTGTCCAAGTTGCGCGACATATAAAGCCAGCTGGACACATAAGCAGCACCATCTACCATAGCAGCATCTATAACCTGTCCACGCCCGGAACGATGGCGTTCTAGCAGAGCCAAGCATATGCCCAGCGCACACATGAGTCCGCCGCCCGCAAAGTCGGCTAAAAGATTAATGGGCGCTGTAGGCTTTTCCCGCGAGCGGCCTAACATAGAAAGCACACCCGAAATGGCAGCATAGTTTAAATCATGACCAGCACGTTTAGCCAGTGAACCTTGCTGGCCAAAGCCAGTGAGACGTGCATAGATCAAACGCGGATTTTCGACGCAAAGCTTTTCAGGTCCTAGATTAAGTTTTTCCATGACGCCAGGTCGAAAGGGATCAATGAGCACATCATATTTGCGCGCTAAATGTTTAGTCAACTGTTGACCCGCGGCTGCTTTAAGGTCAATAGCCAGTGTACTCTTGCCTTGACTAAGCACCTCCAGAGGATTTTCTAGCAGCTGTTGTTTGGTAACATAATTAAGTTGCTGTAGTTTTTTTTTGTTAGCCATAACTTACCCTATCAATACGCGTTACGCTAGCGCCAAAATCGGCTAGAATTTTGCCACAAAAAGGGCCTGGCGCCAAACCTGCGAGTTCTAAAACTTTAACGCCCTTTAACGGCATCTTTGTTGCTTTGTTTGGTACTTTGGCCGCTACGATAAACACACACACACACATGCGCGCATTATTGTAAAGCTCAGCTGATTGCGGCTGACGACAATGTTAATTCACAATAAGCTTCAAGCGGGGCCTGCCAACTTAGTTGCAGCTTTAATTTCATTTGTGCCTCAAAACTTTAATTAATGTTTTTGTTAAACTAATTCTTGTTGTTGTTGTTGTTTAATTTGCAATAATTTGCAAGCGCTGTTCTCTTGGTTCGTAAGCAGCGGCAAAATTTTCTAAACGGCATGTGCGTAAAGAGCAGCAAGCGAGCAACAGCAAAAGAGACGCACAGCACACATTGTCATAAAAATTTAATTTTTTAAAAAAAACTATTTAACTTTTGTAAAACATGCCGCAACAACGACGTAAAGTGGCTTTTAGTGGCAAAAAGAAGAAGGATCAGCTTTTGCAAAAGCGCAACAACAAAGGTACGTAATAAAATATATGTACCCAATGCCGGCTAATCGGCCACCTGTATATCTCGTTGCAGTGCCGCCAAGGTATATGCGAGGCACTCAGGAATCTTATGAAGACAGCGATGTACCGGAAACCTCTACGGCGCGCAAGCTCATGGAACAGCCTTTTGGACGTAGTGGCGGTGCACGCAACAAGAATGTCAATCGCTATAACTTGCAGTTTTATCAGGAAAGCAAGAAGGAATTGGAACAATTGAAGCTGGAGGGCTTTAAGCCATTAGAGAATTTGACGGCCCACGAACGTGAGATTGATTCGCGCTATTTTGATGGCTGCACTTTTCCCGTGCGACCAGAATGGAGTTTCGAGCAAAGCAAGGAATTGTTGGAACGTAGCGAGAATCGTTACTTTAAGGTATGCATGAGTCAAACGTGAGTCGTACGTATATTATTGTAATTTTTGCGACAGGAGTACGTCGATAAGCTACATAAGCAGCATGCTGATGACAAAAAGGAGATTTCTTTGTTTGAGCTTAATCTGGAAACTTGGCGTCAGCTCTGGCGCGTGCTTGAATTTTCCGATATATTACTGATCATAGTAGATGTGCGCTATGCGACACTTATGTTTCCACCAGCTCTCTATGACTACATAATCAACACGTTAAAGAAACATGCCATAGTGGTGTTTAACAAAGTCGACTTAGTGGCACCGGAAGTTGTCGTTGCCTGGCGTCATTATTTTAAAGAGCGTTATCCCGATTTGCCTGTAGTACTGTCTGCCTCCTATCCAGCACGTGTACGTAAGGGCACACAACGCGGCGCTCAAAGTCATCGTCGCAGCATGGAGGGCGTTTATAATATCTATAAGGAGTGCCAGCGTTATGTGCAGAATGAGGTGGATCTTAGTGCCTGGGAGCAAAAAATACGCGAAGATATGCGCACCGAACAATTGGACATATTAGACGATGCTCAGGAAGAAACAAGCATAGAGGGTGAGCTAAAGATAAACAGCCACATAGATACCACGCCACATAAGCATGTTAAGTATTACAATGGCGTGCTGACTATTGGCTGCATAGGCTTTCCTAATGTAGGAAAATCCTCGCTGATCAATGCGCTAAAGGGTCGCAAAGTAGTCAGCGTCAGTCGCACGCCTGGCCATACAAAACATTTCCAAACAATATTTCTGACACAGCTAGTGCGCCTGTGCGACAGTCCCGGTTTAGTTTTTCCCTCGTCGACGCCAAAGCGCCTGCAAGTGCTGCTGGGCAGCTTTCCCATATCGCAGCTGCAAGTGCCCTACAGGTCTTTGAAATTTCTCGCCGAGCATTTGAATTTGCCGCAGCTGCTTAAATTGCATTTGCCAGAGGACTATGATGAATGGTCTGCCGTTGCCATTGCAGATGCCTGGGCTTATAAGCGAGGTTTTCTTACGGCCAAGGCAGCGCGTCCGGATCATTATCGTGCAGCTAATCATATATTGCGCATGTGTTTGGCTGGTCAGCAGCAGCTGGTTTTGCAATTCTATCCGCCCGGCTTTGAGCAGCAACGTGACAGCTGGCTACAGCATCCGGAGGTGGCTGAGGTGAAGAAATATCAGCAAATTGATGCACCTCACGCAGCTGACAGTGAGACCAACGAGGATACATCTTCGGTCTGCTCGGACAGTAAGTGCAAAGTTTGAGTTGTAGTTTGAAAATAGTCTTAGTGTATATTATTTTATTTTCAACAGCCGCCGATAGTGACACGGAGTTTAGCAGCTCCAATGACGAAACCAATGCCGATGATGATGACATTGCTGCGGCTGTACGCGAGGCAACGCCATCGCGCTCTCGCAACGTCTTCGCCTTGCTGGAGGATGATTAATTTTTGTTACAGCGTGATCGTTTTGCATGCATTATTTATTACACGTATTTTATTAATAAATTAAATTATTTCGCGGCATAGAAAACTATTTTTGCTAACATTGCTTTGAATAAATAACTTACAATAAAGCCAGCTATAATTAATTTATTTAATTACTTAATTCTTTAGTTCTTTGGGGCAATTAAATTTATTGTGTAATGCGTTTTAAGGTTTTGCCTAAACAGTAACTGTCAAAACAAGCAAAACCATCACGAGTTGCTTTAAATATCATCTATTTCATCGGAGGAAATGTAGTCTTCGCCCATCGACTCATCCATTGATAGCAATAGTTCTATGGCACTGCAAAAGAAACAAAGGAGTTCCGTACATAGTTTCATGAAAGTTTTAATAACTCACTTGATCAACTGCTCTTCATCACCTTTTTGCTTAATGGGCGCTGGATAAAGGGCCTTTTTCAATAGCAAGCGCTTAAGATGCTTGCGTAAATCTAGCACCACAGCCGCAGTCTCAGGATTACATTTAAAACTACTCGAAATTGGATGACAATTTATACAATGTCTTCATATAATATCGTTTAAACTTACTAGTAAGTCTTGGCTACTGATATATAAGACTTTCGCTCCAAAATACCAGTTTCAACGTCATCACCAAATAATATCAAAGCCATAGGAAAAACCATTGTAGAATCAAGTAAATACAGATCCCTGGATTTCTGACGTTCAAAGAACACAAAATAATTCGATTCAAACGAAGCTATACCGCTATTAACGCTGGACGGGTGAAAGTTGACGCTTTTTCTATCATCAGTGTGCATAGAATGTATAGCGCGTACTCGATTTTTAATTTGGCGTGATTTTCTAAAAAAGAAATCGAAATATAGTGCTGGACTTAGAATTATATTATTCTACTGCTTACTTAAGGAATGCCATATTGGGATATAAACCAGCACAAATGATAGCACGCAGTAAAGGTATTTTATCTGAGTTTACGTTGGAAGCGCCCATTTTACAATAGTTGGATGATAGAAATCTGCAAGAGACAATGCAATGTTTATATAAGTACATATATTCCTATGAAATCGTTATGTTCTAGAACTCACTTGAAATTGTTCAGCAATTCGCAATACTGCTGCTTCATGCGCTCCATTTGCGACAACAGGGACCAATTGTAATACTGGGTGTCATCGCTATCAGGATCTTCACGGCTGGAGCAAATCATATTGTGCACCATTATATGATCGCTATGCGAATTGTTGGCTAGTTTTCGTTTGACCTCGTCTACTTCCTTCTCCAGACCAATAGGCACATAAAAGGGGCTGCGACAGGAGAGAAATGCAGCAACCGAAGTAATAGGATCGATGCACCGAAATAGTGCAGACATCAACATCATTTTGCCTAGCTGCGGATCTATGGGTAACTTAGCCAGATGCATGCCCAAAGGCGTTAAAACTCCATTCTCATCCAAGGCTTCAATGCTATGAGCACAAGTGGGGAAATGTTATAATTGTAAAACTAATACAAGTTATGAATACTTACCGCTTGAGCAAAGCCACTCCATTGCTGATGGCCTTTGTTTGTGGCGAACTTAATAAAGTACTCAAAAATGCATAAGGATCATCAATATGTATCATCTTTAGACGAAGTATTAAGCCCTCAAGGCTTGAGCGCAGTATCTCTGGCTTAGGCATATCAATCATACACTGCTCTCGTGCTTTTGTATAAAGATTATAGCAAATGCCGGAACGAACACGTCCAGCGCGACCCTTGCGCTGCTGTGCGTTAGCTTGTGTAATCCAGTCCTCATCCAGTGATTTTATGTTGGTGTCTATATCATAGTTGCTAAATTTGGTGCGTCCTGTATTAATGACAAAGGCCACATCATCAATGGTCACAGAGGTTTCGGCAATACTTGTTGATAGTATTATCTTGCGTTTGCCTTTAGGTGGTTTACGGAATACAGACTGCTGATCCTTTGAGAGCAACATGGAGTGCAGTGGATAGACTAGCAAATCGTTATGCATGCGACCTTTTTCGCCAGTTAATAATTTGTACAAACGGGAAATCGTATCGTAACCCGGCATAAACACAAGTATGGCACCATCCGAGTTCTTTTCGCAAATGTAGTATATAAGCTCGGCTATAAAGTTTATATCCTCACAACCCTCCGATTCGGGTAAGCGTAGTTGATCCAGTACACGATCATCATAGTTGCCCCGCACGCGTTTTATATAGGGTTCGACCATAGCCTTATGCTTCATGTCACGATCGGGATTGGAACGACGCTGACGTTGAATTGGAAATTTATAGCCAGTAAGAGATAAAATATCTTCCAGATATAACATTGCCACAGGAAACATAACGCCTTCAATTCGAAACAAGGGGCAATTGTCAAAGTAATCACAGAAATCCTGCTCCTGCACAGTGGCGCTCATCAGTATTACCTTAAGAGTAGGACGATGTGGCAGTATTTTCTTCAACAAGCCCATAAGCATATCTGTTTCCACGCTACGCTCATGTACCTCATCCAGCACAACAACGCTTACAGTATGTAGCAACGGATCAGATTGCATGTGTTGCAGCAACACGCCGCTGGTGCAATATGTGATGGAACCACGATCTCTAGGCTTTACGCTTTCCAAACGTATTTGATAACCAACCGAGTTTCCCATATTCTCGCCACGCTCATAGCTTACACGTTCGGAGACGCTTATAGCAGATATGCGACGTGGTTGCGTGCAAATAATGCGACAGCTAGATGCACGTCGTTTGGCAATGGCTGCGTCAAGCAGCAGCTGTGGTACCTGTGTAGTCTTGCCGCATCCTGTGCTGCCCACAATCAGAACTACCTGGTTTTCTTCAACGGCAGCCAGAATATGCTGCGCGCGGCACATGGCTGGCAATTTAAGACGTGCTTCATAGCGTAAACGTAGCTGCTCATTATCCAAACGTGCAACATACTTTTCATAAAGCTTTTCATCTAGCTGAGGATTGACCAAATTGGCAGATTCGTAATCCTGTTTGGTTTCAACCAGAAAATCTGCAAAGTTCACAGCTAGCAAGTGTTGAAATTTTTGCAAGCATGCTTCATCCAGTTTTTTTTCCTCGGGTGCATTTTTAAACTTCTCCATGTAAGCCTGCACTTGTGCTAGTATTTGAGGACCCACACTTACGCTGCATCCTAAGTTTATTTTCGGTGTCGTTTCTTCCTTGTTGCGTTCCTTGTTTTTGTTTTTATAGTACATGCCAATTTGCTTACCGCGCAAACCCGGCGGTCTATTGCCTTTACGTGCATGCGACTCGGAATCGTTTTGCATTTTGTGCATATATTTTCTTTCAGAAAAATTAAAACTTAAATTGTTTAACGTAGCTTGACTTTTAAACGAAGCACAGCTGATCTGTCTGTGCTTGACTTAAATAAAAGTTGGCATGCCCTGCAAGTGTTGTAAAACATTCACATGTTTTTTTTTTTTGACATTTGCACGCGCACGCTCTCGCTCTCTCACACGCAAACGAACGTCGCTGAACATTTTCAAAAGGCAACAGCAAAAGAACTGGTCGCGCTACGGAACGCTTGCATTTTTTTTTCGGTTTTGCGTACGACGCCAAATACAAAACGCAATATATTACGTGTTTTATTGTTCAATTTTGTGCCAAGTGTTTAAATAAGTGTGCGCATATTAACATATTGCATTAACATAACATTTTATGCGTCATTTAATGCGCCAACGCGACGGCAACAAGTGGTGCCACCACAAGCAGCAGCATCGACAGCAACAACCCAACAAATAATAAGACAAATAAAGTATAAACATTTTACGTGTTTTAAGCAATTAATACATGTTGCGCAGGTATTGTACACAAAATAATTGTTTAAAAAAATTCAACAAGTTGTAACCACGCAGTGTTTTCAGTGCGTGGAAGTAAGCTAGCTGCGCAGTCAAGTAAGAAGTAAAAAAACTTAGTAAAAAAACAACAACAACTGCGCATAGCTTAGGCCTGAACAGCGCAGTCGGCGTCAGCGTCATTGAGATAACAGCACGCCGCCGTATAAAACAAACAAAAGTCAACCGCGACGCAGGCAGAGAGCAACCAAAACAACAACAACAAAACCGAGCGTTTTAAGCATAGCCAGAAAACGACAACCCATTATTTTTTGTCTTATGACGTAAACCTCCAAAAAAATCAAAAGTGAGCAGCGACTGCGGCAGAGACACATATTAAAGCGAAGGTGAGCGCAGGCGCTTTTTTAAATTCTTGCTTGAGATCGTCGCTTCTTGGAATTTCAATACACGTACAAACTACATACATATATTCATACAAGACATCTTTTCTGTTTTTGGCCAACCGTTTAAATTTGAAATTTTAAGGCGCAACTAATTGTTGGCTTGTTTACAATTGGCACATTGATGCTTCTGTTGTTGTTGTTATAATGATTATTACTATTACTGCTGCATCTATTTCTAATGCTGAGTTTACACTTCATTATGGAGCAGCTCATTTGAACTCCATACAAACAGCGTTTAGTGAAAAGGACTTTTTACAGTGTAAACTAGAAATGGGAACCAAATTTAGTACCTCTCTCAAATCGTTGTTTACATTTAATTATAACACGATTCTTCAAATTTGTCTCTCTTTCAATATATGTGTCAAAATTTCTTACTGGATTTTTTGGATTACATCCCGCACATTTCCAAATCTCTTTGTGAAACCTATGTAATGAACCCGAATTTTTCAATGTTAACTCGATTGTTTTGGCGTCACGTTTTCAGTATAAGCTCATTTAAAACATTTGTGTTGCATTTCAGTTGTGTTTACAATTTCGGTTAGCGAAAATCTCAATATTTTTCTGACATCATATATTACGCTTTGGCAACCCTTCCAAATTTTAGTGTTTTACTCCGCTGGTATCCCAAAAAGTATATGTCGATTTTGTTGGTATTCTGCCTATTTAAAGGATCTTCCAGGCTAAGCTAGGCTAGAAAGATATCATTTTCGGCTATAACTCCAGAAGTTTTAATCATGTCATAAGGAGTATTTACAATGCTTTATTTTTTCATCGAGTAAAGTCAAAAAATCAATTAATCTTATTTAAACTTAATTTTGTTGCTAATGGTATTTCACGAAATGAACATATTCAAGATCGGACGGTTTGACGCCTTTTGATTATTAGGAAAACGAACAGTTCTTGATCCATTTGAGATCAATTTGACTCGTGCCATTAATAAACATAAACTAGAAGTTCTTGAAAAAGTGGTAAAAATTGATAAAAAAAAAAAAACGCCATGGAATTGGCTTTTATTAAATTCACAATTTTCACGGAGTTTCATTTTGTATTAGCAGAACGCACGCTATTAAAAAAAAAAAACTTTGACACAGTGTGACACCAGTGTAAACTTAGCATTAGCTTTGCCGCTCACAATTCACACGCATACAAAGTGCATTTGCCTCATAGAGTAGCTTGCAGACGATGTAAACAAAAACAATCTGCTTTACTGGCTGTTGTTAGTGCCTTGCCTTTGCCCATACATGGCCCATTCAGGCAGTGAAGCAAGCAGGCAGCAGAGAGATATTGCTGCAACAGCGGTAAATTCTTTAGTAAAAGAAATCTTGTTGAAAGCATTTCCTCTCCACATGCCTACATGAAAAGAAATAAATTTTTTTTTTCTTAAACTAGCTGCCGCTTTTCTTTTTTTTCGCATAACTTACAGAAGCACATATGTAGCTCCATAAGACATCATTCACAATGGTTTGTTATGATGGCAGCGTACTTAAAATAAGAGTTGGTTAAAAGGGCAAAGTCAATGACAAGCTTGCAATGTGCGTGTCAATCACCATACATTTGCATATATATTTTTGACAAGTCAGCTTAGCTTTTATATACCATATATATATATATGTTTATATGCTTTGTTTGTTCAAAACTCTCTCTTAAATCGACTTGAGCGTACAGCTTACACTTGTGATGTATACCATGCTAGGTTTACACTATTTTCATCGGCAACTCTCAAATCGATGTTATTTTTTTTTTTTTTTTTTTTTTACGATGTTGATGTGTTTAGCCTTTTTAATCAACTAAAAATTCAAGAAACATTGTTTTCCTGGTATGCATAACGTTTTTGTAGTCGTCCCCGTAATCTTTATTTAAAAGTGTAGTAAAAAGCACACTTCACCCAAATGCTGACAACGACAGTCCCTACCTCTTAGAGGTGGGTAACGGTGGCAAGCTAGGTTGACATTTTTTTTTTTGGCGGCAAAAGTCAAATAATTTCCTTACGCTGATGCTATGTAAATATCTCTATGATCACATTGATTGAATTGATTTTAGAACAATGAGAACAAAATTAATTCTCATTTCGTAATGCTCCATTAACTATAATGCCCAATAATAATAAGTCAATATAAGATTTTTGCATATGTACAATTTGCTTTTTGGAGACAATTCATGACATGAGACCAAATTTGATCAAAATCGGATGACAATATCATATCACCCATAGGACCGATCGGCCAAAAAATCAACTTCTGTACAAAATTCGGTATGTTTCGTTTGCTTATGTAGATATCGTAACCAAATTTGGCACTCGGAAGTTTTTTATAGGTCCCTAGCACTGTACCAAATTCGATCAAAATCGGTTTTCTATATCATATAGCCCCCATAGGACGGATCGGTCAAAAAAACGTTTTTTGTACAAAATTCATTGTATTTCGTTTGTTTATGAAGATATCGTAGTCAAACCTTACATTCGAAAGTTTTTTGTAGTTCCCAAGCACTGTACCGAATTTGATTAAAATCGGTTGACTGTATCATATAGCCCCCAAGGACGGATCGGTCGAAAAAACGTTTTTGGTGCAAAATTCGTCTGTTTTTCGCTTGTTTATGAAAATATCGTAGCCAAAGACTAATAAATATCTCTTTGCAATGTGGTGGTACAGGGTATCCCATATATATATATATATATGTGATGCACAAAGTATATTAATAAGATATTCACCATGACTTCGTTGGTATGCCGTCACTCTGTCATAAAAAAATGCCTTAAATTTTTTGCATGAATGGTTAACATTTTGCGACAATTGTTCTTATTTATTTGACGATTTTTATTAATTCAATAAATGACATGAAAAACATTATTGCTGGTTACTAGATGTTATGAAGACTGTCTAAAATCATAAAAAATAAATAGATGTGTAAACGTAACAAACTCTTCACCAAATACTATAGAGAGCGCACAAAACCCCTAAAAGAGTCAACCGTACATAGTTTTGGGTCATGCTGCATTACTTTTGAAAAAATTTACCCCAATTATGGCCTGCTGGCCACAAAACGCGCCAAACAGTACAATATGTCGTCATCTTATTTGTACAAATGACATCAATTATTTAGGTAAATTCTTGATGATTTTAATGTAAGACATTAATTTACTAAAAAAGAGAATTGAAGCAAAAAAAATCGAAAAACGCGGAAATATAGAATTTATTTAAAAGGAACAGCAAATCTTATTTTATTTCGTTCACTATCGTAGAATCAATTAAACTCAAAAAAGCTTTTAGCCAAAAATTATCGTAAAAATTATAGGGATTTTTTATTGTTCATAACTTAATGTTAACATTGGATTTAGTATGACGTCATAAAGCCTATAACCAACGGACTATCAAGAAGCATCCAACGATACATCATTTGTCCAATTATGTATAGTGGTTTAGAAGTTACGAGCGAACAGATGAACATTAGCGTGGCCATTTTTGCAACATCTCACGCCACCCTCTAAAAAGGTTCATTTTTTACTTGCATATAGCGCCTGTAAAATTTAAAGGCGATCAGAATGTATTTGATGGTTCCTAAAATAGGTCAAAGGTCATAAAAAATGTTCATATGAATGCATAAATAGCGACCAAACCGTAAGTTTGACAAGAACATGTTCCAAATTATCGAAATCGGTTTAGTATAACCAGAGATATTTGCTGTTAAGTAGAGGCACTTTTTTTTTTCTCTAATTTCGAAAAATGTTTTTTTCAAAATATCTTGAATGCATTTTCGGTTTTAGCATGTCATTTTACTACAGAAACGATTCAAAAATGTTAAGGATACCAAAATTTTTTTTTATTTGTAAACTGGTGTAGTTAGTCAATTTTAGAGCTTACCAAATTTATTTAGGCCGACTCTATTTTTTTTTAAAATTATGTTTTGGTAGATATGAGACTTTTTGAACCATAATTTGTTTGATTGGAAATAGGTTTCAAAGTTTATGTAGAACAATACAGTCAAAAACGGGAAAAGGGAAAATTATGACCTTTTACTTATTTTAGGAACCATCAAATACATTCGGATCGACATTTAATTTTACAGGTGCTTTATGCAGGTAAAAAGGAAACTTTTTAGTGGGTGGCGTTATTGATATCGACGGTTTAAAAATCCTGCATACCAGCGGCGGCCACCCTAAACCACCCTACCGTGTATAAAACAGTAGAATCGAATTTCCTTAGAAGACCGACTTCCTCATTCCACATTATAAATATTTTCAGTGTACTTGCTCTTATAAGTATGTATATCTATAAAGGATTTCTGTAAAACGACTTTTCTATATAACGAAACAATTTTTAGATTCAGTGCGAATGCGCTATAGGAAAATTAGACTTTACCATAAAATACTACGATTTGCAAATCAAACAGCGCAGAGTAAAAAGAAAAAATCTTTTGCATCGATTGTATTTGCTATTAATAAGATTGCAATATCTAAAATTTAAACCAAACATGTGCAGGTAAAGGTACTAGTTTCATAATGTAAGGTTCATTAAACTTTCTAGCTCTACGTTAAATACTCATAAAAACATTTTCAAAACTAAAACCGCAAATGTAAACACAGCATTAATTGGAACTTACTGTAAATGATTTGCCTTACGCAACAAGCCCAATTAAAAAATCTCTCTCAGCGTTCTCGCTTTAAAAGTTGTTGCTTTTTAGCATGCCCCATGCCAGAGGAGACCTATAAAAAAAAATAAGCCAAAGCAAGCCAAAACCTGTTGTTGGCCACATTTCGACGCTGTTGAATAACTCAAGCACTCCTACTTCTCATCTTCTGGTAACAATAAATGATTCATTATGCAGCTTCTAAACGGCATAAATTGTTGTCTATTAGATGCCTTGATCATCATCCAGACCAATCGATAACGTAGCCACTTTACGTATTTACTAATTGCATTTTGTTAGCATTTGTTTTCTTTTTGGCCATGATTCACACATTGTATGTGATCATCTTTTTTATCTGTAGTGCGCAGCTCTCAATCATGAATTCATTTCCTACTAGGGATGTCGAGTCTGCCTGTAATTATCGCTTCAGTTTTGAGCAAATAATCACGCAAGCTAGTACATAGTACTAGCTTATTATGTATTTAACTCATTTTGTTTAGTTTACATTTTTTTTGTTTGGCGTTTAAATGAACAGTTTTTACGCTTGGGGTAACATCAGATTGGAACCAAAAAGTTGCGGGTGTGTTAACGTTAGCGAGTTATTAGTATATTTAATTGATTATGCGGTTTCATTAGAAAATCGTTTGCTATTTATAAATAAACTGTAATCATAAAGCAATTGATGGATTCCGCAGCAGCCATGGATCAGTTGCTTTACAGAACTCAAGAACTGCAGACGCATCTCTTGCGCTTACAATTCAAAACATTTTTAAACGTAAACAATAGACAGCTGTTTGCTTCATTGGAATTGTAAAACTGTGAAAGAAAATGCGCATGTGCCGGACATAAAGGAAATCGCCAAAGTCCAAACAAAGCCAAGCCGCGCACAGTTTAGTTTTAGAGCTCACAAAATGCGTTACTATAAGCTGCGGTGTGTTAGACAGTACCAAAATATAAGCCCATAATCTTTTAAAGCACTACTAAAGTTTTTTAATATTTTATATCTTTCAGCATGTCTTCCCGGCATGAGAAATCCAAGTCCGTTGGCGGCGGCATACTGGAAAGTTGGTTTGGACGACCCAAGTCTAAGGCCACAAGCTATAACAGCAATTCCCTGCCGCACAGCGGACGTCCCACATCAACAGACAGCGATGCGGTATTTGGCAGCGAAGATTTGGAACGCCAAATACGCGAGCTCAGCGAGGCGGAGGTTAATGAAAAGTTCTTGGAAATCATAGAGGATATGAATATACCCAAGGATAAACGCGAACCCTTGCTAGCCAAGTCCATGGTGGAGCGTCAAAAAATGATTTATATGCATTACAAAGGTAAGCAACGTACATAGTATGCCATCGATTATTGGACCTTGTTTGGGTTTGTCATGTCAACTTGTCGTTGGGTTTTTTGTGTTTATATTGCATTCCATTGCGATAAGATTAAAAGCAAGTTGGTGGGGCAGGGCGCACAGGAAGAGCGGTAGGTGCGTTTAACTGTGATTTTGCGAAAAGAAAATGCGTTGATGCGCTCATCGTTGCGTCGTAGTATATAAGTGGAAAAGCTTATAAACATGTAGAGTTTATTTACCCTATATCTATAGCTTAATTAGATTTCTATTATAATTGTATTGTTGTAAGCAATTTTTGCTTTATAATTAGAAATTTTATGATTCATTTGGTATTTTAGCTGCTTACGCGTAGTGCTTTCAAGCCCCCTTATGTACAAAAGCATTTACTTTCTAGGTTTCTTGCATTATCTAACTAGTTAAATGTTTGCGAATGTGTTAATTGTCAAGACAAACCTTCGAGTCGTTATGGCCCAGAATTCTACTTAAATGTCATATCTATTTAAGTGTTTAGATATCAGAAAATCTTATCCTAGCTACATCGGGACTACAGTTTACTTTTTTAGAGTAGGGGAGAGTGGGGCAAAATGCGACACTTTTGATATTATTGCATTTTTGTGGCATCTAAAGGGGCTGAGGGGGACCTTCAGTTGGCCCTATGTTGTAGCCCACATATGTGGCTAAAACTTTGCCTCAAACAACTTTCAGTTCTAGCTTCAATAAGTGCCTCGCATATTGAATATTATAAAAAAAGAAACCCCACCATGGGGTAAAATGCTCCAGCTCTGGTGCAAAATGCGCCATTCCGGAAAACGCGAGTGTCACGGTGTTTATTGGTGAAAAAAGTGTGGGAAACATAAAATGAAAGATTGAATTAGCAATTTTATAAAAAAGTTTTATCTAGAAAATGTCAAGGAAATCGAAAAAATTGGACTTGGGCTGAGCCGAACACTTTTGAGCAAAAACACAATTGAGTGTGTTTTGTCAATCGCTTCTCGCAAAGTGTTCGTTAGAGAGCGGTTTTTTTTCGGACACTCTGAAAGTGTCGACAAAACAAAAAAAAGGGTGGTGCAATTTGCCCCATGGCTACATTTTCGAGTCGCTAACGCGTGGTTCGAAAGCGAGCTAAAACTTCGCCAAACCGTTTCCATTTTCGTGTTCATCACTCACAAATTGCTATAAAAAGTCACTTACAATCAAGTTAGATGAAAAAATTTGACCCAAAGTTGATATTTCCTTTCACCGAAATATTTATGACGCGGTTCTCAAAATACACTTCCTTTAATAAGTAATAAATAAATGCAACGAGCAAACGAAACGCCGACGTTTAGAGCTCAAGCCTCCAGCGATCACCGTCGTGACGGTAATCCTGGTTGAATATTTCCCGAGTGGCGCATTTTGCCCCACTCTCCCCTACATAATCAATTGTTTTTCGATTGTATACAAGCTATACATTTTTGTTGAAAAAATTTAAAATATAGCCGAATTTTCCTATAGTTAATTCGCATTCTAATTTGTTATATATAAAATTTGTAATTGAAAATAATTAATTATGTATATGTAAAAATTCGGAGGAGTTCGTTATAGAAAAGCTCTACTGTATGACATTTAAGTAATGTTATTTCATTTGGATTCAAGAGTGTAGATCAGAAAGAAGCCTAGACATTGTGATATTGACTTTGTTTTGGGTTTGGTGAAACTTTTCTTGGTTTTAATTGTCGAATTCCAATAGACTTCTCTTAAGACTTGTGAATTAATTTCGTTCGTTTCGAATGAAAATGCGTTTTCTAGAGTTTGGTAGGCTTCCAATAAAAACAGCTGAAACTTTTAAAGAATTACGAGTAAACGATAGATTTGAAGTTGAAAGCATAGAAAATAAGTGGGTTAGGTTAACAATTTGCTTTATTATTATAATATATGGGTTTTACTTAAAGCTAGCCATTGAAATTTACAGAGTTAGATACATAATCTTTTCAACTCGAACATAGTATGGTATAGTATGAATATTTATTTTGAGTGTATTATCGTTGTATAGCCAAAGAAAAGTTACGCAAAACCTTGGTCCAAAAAGGGGGAAAAAAAACAACAAAAAAAAATAAAAAATTTTGTTTTATAGACTTTAAATTTTTCTAGATTTGGTAGTATTGTGTAACCAATAAAAACACAAGGGAATTGAGCTGAAATCATAGCTTTAAAATAGGGGGTTCGTCCCCCTGCGTACTTGTCATGCTAACCCCTGTACGACCTTCTATAAGACTTTTCAAGAACACGACTATTCTCAGAATTTGTTTCCAAAACCAATCGCTGTTCATTGAGCTAAAAAGTCTGGAACTAATACTTGATTCTTAATGCCAACATAAACTGTATAAGCTCACTGGTCTGCTTTATTACTATAGAGAAGATAATTTCGAAGAATCAATATATGTATATAGCTAAAGAACGCAGCTATATTGCTGATATCAACGCCTTCAGAAACCTATTTATTCTTCTTGGAAGAACTTGTTAAGAATATATACCTAAGTAAAAACGTATTTCTTTTAATAGTTCACGCACCTCCAGTATCGAGGATTTAAAATGTGCAGCGAAATGCATGGTATTTCTAAAGCGAAATGCCTGGGATGTAGTTCCAAGTCATATCCCTTCGTCAGTAGTGTAGTTATAGTCCAAGATAAGCTTGAATAAAAAAACAAAATAATTGCACTACCAAAGCTTATACCAACGATTAAAACAATTCGTGTTGGTTTAGCTTACGTTATAATAAACATTCCAAATTGTATCCAAAACAAATGCAAATACCTCTACATTTAATTAACTGCCTTGTGCCATATGCAAATTACATGTCATTATATATAAAATAATAATAAAATTAAACATTGCTTAGTTTGCACAATAGCTAAAACGATACTTTGAACAGCCCCTCCCGATACATTCGTTTTAGACAAATGCGCACGTAACGGTTTCTTTGATTATACCCTATACCCCAACGGGTAAGGGGTACATTAAGTAAGGTGAAAAACAATTTCTTTTGTGAGATCCTACAAAGTAATCGATTGACACGACAAAAAGATATCGACTAGGACATGTCTGGCTATACCTTTGTTCGAACGAATTGGAATTAACTTTTGGCACGGAAAAAAAAAATAGGAGTACATATACAATTTTCTCCGAAGGTGTTCAATTCGCTTGTTCTTCAAAGCACTCATTTAGTTCTATACTGGACACTCTTTCCTGCAATGATCACATTTTGCAAGTAATGCTCTCGAACTTAGAATTTTCTTTTGCTACAATTCATTTAAGGGTGAAGATTCATATAATTAGTTTTCCAGCTTTCTTCCAATAGAATTTCTTGGCTTGAAATCACATTTTTGAAGTTACAATCTCAAAACGCGTCATAAACCTTTGTTTTGTTATCACCCATTAATGGGTTTAAATTTATACTCCGGTTAGGTCAGGTGCGGATCTATGATTTGGTCTTGGGGGGGGTTTTTCGCTTCGAAGTATATATATATCACAGCTCGTAAAAGACTTTCAACCCATTTTTCCAACTTTCGGGTCCGGACCCCGAAAACCCGAAATGTTGACTTAAAAAAAATTTAAACTTACAAAAAATTCTCTTTACTTTTAAGAATAACTTCCTTATTCCCTACAACAGCTGATCACAGTAAAACTTAAAACTTGAAACATACGATGAAAGATAATTTTCGATCTTTTTTCAAAAAATCGCGTCACTATCAGATGAAAATTTAGCAATAAAGAGTTGGTAGTGGCTAGCTAAGAGTATAATGCATATTATGGTCGACTTGTGCCGACTGTAGCCGGACCACTTGCTTTATTAATTATCGGTCAGTTTGGCAGTCAAGCAAACACCAAGCGTGTTAATGAACAGCTTTCAGTTTTTGTTGCTATTCATTGTTTGGGCTGTTTGGGCTTGCAATTCATTTATGTATGCGCCCCAAATGGTTCTGCTACAATGAATGCCACATTTTTTATTTTGCAACCTGTTGCGCAGTTGCTGTTGTTGTTGTTGTTGCGACTCCAAAAAAAAACAACCACACCAAGAACAACAACCCAACCACCCAAGATTCAAAAGTTTATTACCCTTTAATGCTCTCTGTATGTACTTTAGTACTCTATATTATATATGAGTTTGCCATTTCGTATTACTCATTTGGCGTGTTTATTTATAACAGATTTTGTCATTTGTTTTTGCACATATCGCCATAATATTTAATAATAAGTAAAAAAAAAAAAATCACTTAGAAGATAACTTGACTGATGCCAATAAACATCAATAATGACAATGATCTATGCAGTTTGCCTTGCTCGAGACTCTCTTAGTCATTGACTGCCTTTCTCTCTTATACTCTCTGTTCTCTCTTCTTGTGTCTGATCACTCTCTTGCATATATGATCAGTGCGTTTGTTGCTGTTTTTATTGTGTTTTATGCACTTGTTATACAATGCGTGCGCGTCAGTGGCGTAGATGACTTTATGCTTTGAGAGGGGTACTTAAGTTAGTTTCATACATTTTTATACCCTGTACCGTATGTAACATACAGAAGGAAACGTCGAAGACCCCCCAAAGTTACACAAAGTATGATCGAGGTGAATAGAGAAGTCGATATAACCATGTCCGTCAGTCCGTCCGTCTGTCTGCCTGTATGAACGCCTAGATCTCAGAGATGATAAGAACAGAGCAACGTTTTCAGATTAGATGCGCTATTATGTCAGGGGATGCAAGTTTATTTTATTTTTTTGATATCGTGGTTATATTATATTATAGGGGTGTTTCAGAGGACCTCGAAAAAAACCAAAAGTTTTAGATGGATAATTCGTTTGTTTATGAAGATATATTATATTTTTATAGTTCACAAGCACTGTACCATATAGCTCCCATATAGCTCCGATCGGTCAAAAAAACGTTTTTTGAACAAAATTCGTTGTGTTTCGTTTTTTTTACAAAGATATCGTAACCAAATTTGGTGTTTGACAGTTTTTTAGGGCTCCCAAGCACTGTACCAAATTTGATCAAAATCGGTTGACAATATCATATAGGACCAATCGGTCAATAAAACGTTTTTTGAACAAAATTCGTTGTTCACAGGGCATCCCAAAGTCGTCCGCGCCTGACTTTAACGTACGCCATCTTTGTTTTTTGAAAACTATTCCTTGTGACTAAATGGCTCTCTTAGATGTGAGAGCCAGCCGCAGTGTATCAGTACGCCGTTATTAAGCCTATCATTATCCGGATGCTGTTTTTGCTGAAGTTTTTTCGGACGTATAGCTTTAAAGATGTGAAAGCCAATATTCTATGGTTATTCTGACGTGAAACTGTTTTTTTTTAAGATAATTCTTCAATCCAAATTTTACGTTTATCTATATTCGGCCAAATATACTTTTGAAGCGCATAGCTTGAATTTCCCAAAAGTACCGAAGCGGATTTTTTATAATTGATATTTTTTATACCCTGTACCTATAGGTACAAAGGGTATACTAGATTTGTGCAATGTATGTAACGGACAGAAGGAGGCGTGGCAGACCCCAAGTCCCTTATACCAAAATGCTTATCATAACCTCGGGTAGCGATTAAGCCATGTCCGTCCGTCCGTCCGTATGAACGCCTAGATCTCGGAGACTATAAGAGCTAGAGACACGAAACTTTTCCAGCTGGTGCGCATATTTCCTAAGAAGATGAAGTTTGTTGAATCATGTCAATATCTTCCCCCGTTCCCCCGCAGTAAAGTTTCGCGGTTTTTAGCCACACCGTTTAGTATTTTCATCTGAAATTTGACAGAGCGTTGTAGTTACATGCATCTATGTGTAAAAAATGAACAAAATCGGACAAATACAACAGAAGTTATAGTCAAAAATGTGCAAATTTCACCTCCCCTTGCCAATAAACTGCGTCAATATTTGACTCTACGCAATTATGGCTACAAGTGACCTAGAATCACAATTTTTGGTAAGCTCATTCATGTGGCTCTAATGAACAAATCCACATCCAAATTTTATCGATGCGGCCCCCCCACCCCCCGCAATCCATTTACCGTGTTTTCTCCCACACCCCTCAACGTACCAACTTGAAACTTACCCCGTATACTTTAAATGAGTTCTTTGTTGTAACATTCAAGTTTCATCAAAATCAAAATTTAGGGAACTTATAGGTATAAATATCGATTTTCACCAAAAAAAAATAAATTCCAATTGGAAAGTTCTTAGATGGAATACGCAGGAAAAATGTTTTTGACACAAAAGGTACAGGGTATTCCACTGTCGGGCACCGCCTCGACTGTACCACATTTTTACATATGTCATAGGGGTAACTTCGTAAATTATTTTTTTTTTTTTTTTTTTCAAAACAACGATTATTTATCGAGTAGCTGATAGCTGAACAGTAAGGTTCACTATTCTTTAACAAGATATATCTCTTAAGCGAATAAAGATATTCGAAAGATAAATCTTTGAATGGAAAAAATTAAATTGATTGGAAATTTTTTAATTTAAATTTTTTACCCACTTTTTTTCTAATTTAAAATTTAGAAGTGATCTTCCCTTTGATCACATTTTGTGCGAGCGGTGACTCCTTTAATTGGGAAAATTATAATTGTGTTATTTTTGTAATGATACCTCCAATGGTCGCCAAAGTGCACAGTAATATGCAAATAAGCATAACTCCTGAGAATGAAGAGATATTAACTCTCAAAGTTATGAATGTATAGTTTTTACATATTATGAAAATTCTTAAAAGTACCATTAATTATTATGGCCGATTCTCTATATATTCAACAACAAATATTTGTTCTTTAAAAATATTAAAAATGTTTCAAAAAAATGTACCGTGCATTTATTTTTCGTTGACTCATGGGGTAGAATTGTTCCCCCAAGCCTCCTTGACCACACCTCTGATGAGCGTGAGCGGCAGCAACAATAAGAACAAGGCTCTTTCATTTGACGTAATTTTTAATATTATTTTTTCTCAATGTTTTCTTATATGCAGTTTTTATTTGTTTTGACATGGTTTGTATTTATAACGACTCGCAAACGCTTTTGATAAAAGTCAAGGTCAAAATAAGTATTCAAATTTGTTCGTTACAAGTTGTTATATATTTTGCATATACATAGTACATGCTTTCTGATAAGGCGACCGACATACGCATTAGATACCAAAACATTTTGTACCCATGCAGAGAATCGTACTAATTTTTGCGTATAACTTGCGGTCGTTATTTGGAACAAGTTACTACAGTAGACCCTCACAAATTGGAATCCCATCATTTATAAGATAATAGAAAGACTTGACAAATTTAAAAATGAACGTAGAGTCGAAATACACTTCTTATCAATATTTTATAAATACTTGTTCCAGAATTTCATTTCACAATTTAAAAACAACGATATTCGTAATTTCCTTAGAATTTAAATATATTTCGGTGAAAATAAGTGAAACGGACAATTTTTCCCCCGACCTTCTCCGATTTTGATGATTTTTACAGATTTGGTACAGCTACTAGCCAATAGTAACCACGTCAAATTTTATTGCAAAATTCCGATTATTTATCGAGCTGTCGATAACTGAAAATTGAGTTTTTCGTTTTTAGACTATTCTTTCACAAGCCATATCTTCTAAACAAATAAAGATATTCCATGTTAGATAAAATATTGAATTAAAAAAAAAATGTTTATTTATTTTTAAGATTTTGTTTTTTTAATTTTTTATCATTTTTAGTTTTTAATTTTAAAATTCAAAAGTGATCTCGCACTTTAAAAAATAAAGTGTTAATGTCATTTTATACGTGTAACACTGCAAAAAACAAAAAAATAAGAAGTTGGTAACTCTTAGAATTGTAGAAGTTATGCTTATTTTAGTGATGGCACCTCGCCATAGTAAACAGTACATCGAAAAATGACAAATACGCATAACTCCTCGGAATTGAAAGATAAAAGGTTCAAACTTGTAAAAATCATCAAAATCGGAGAAGGTCGGGGGGAAAAATTGTCCGTTTCACTTATTTTCACCGATTTATATTCACTTGCTTCTGATAGTTTTACATGCTTTATGGATTTATTGCATTACATTGATTAAGAGATTACTGGATTTGGAACGATATTTTAAATATGTTTTAAACTGACATGGTTTCGAAAACTCATCTCAAAATATTATAAATAGAATTAAGTATTACTAAATAAAGCTTTCAGCATTCAAAACATCTTTCGACACCTGCGAAATTATTCCACATCCCCTATAGCTATCTTACGTGAAAAATTTAAAAATAGGACTGCATGAGAATATAGTGTTAGATTTTGGATATATATTTGCTAGATTTTTGTAAAATAAATTAAATTTTGAAATTTAAATAAAAGTGATCACTTAAATATCATAAAGTGTAAGAAATATCTTGCACAATTGGTAATTGATGTAATTGTGAGTAGACTAGTATTGTAAAAAATAATTTTTAAGAAATAAAGTATATTTTACATTTTGTCAGATTATAACCTTCTTATAAGTTTTTACAATTCGATTAAAGTTTTTTATCATCAGACTTTTGTTTTTGGGATATTGGGTTAGACGTTGAAACACAATCGACTTCTGCATTTTTTACTTCATTAAATAAATTCTATAAATGTCTTAGGAATAAAAAAAAAATATACTTCTTACTAAATATCTTTATTTTTCTTCACAATAGGCAAAAATTCATTGGAACATCGCGCCAACTCACGCTTTGAGAAACCACAGGACTATATTGAGTACTTGCAAAATGGCGAGCACAGCGAACACAAAGTCTTTCAATGTGTGGAGAGTTTACGAGTTGCACTCACCAGTAATCCCATTTCATGGATCAAAGAGTTCGGCGAAGCGGGCATTGGACAAATTGAGAAACTATTGACGCGCGCCAAAAAGGATCGCAGTTATGATCGCATAGAATTTGAAGCAATACGCTGCTTAAAAGCAATCATGAACAATACATGGGGTCTGAATGTGGTGCTTACGCCGGAACAGCATAGCGTGGTGCTGCTGCTTGCCCAATCTCTGGATACGCGCAAGCCGCAGACCATGTGTGAGGCTTTAAAGCTACTGGCCTCCTTTTGTATTGTTTATGAGCGCAATGGCTATGAAAAGGTGCTGCGCGCCATAACTACCATGGCAGCAACCAATTATAAGAGCAGCGAGCGTTTTAAGCCAATTGTAGATGCCTTGTTTGTGCCGGCCAAGCATGATCCCAAACGGGAATTGGCCTGTCACAGCTTGATTTTTATAAATACGCTTACTAATACACCTACGGATTTAAATTTCCGCCTGCATTTACGCTGCGAGATTATGCGAATGGGCTTGTACGATAGACTAGAGGAGTTTAATGAGATTGTCACAACTAGTAATAATGATGCGCTGCAGGAGCATTTCAAGATCTTCAATGAAATACGCGAAGATGACTTTGAAGAGTTTGTGCAGCGTTTTGATAATGTCACCTTTAATATGGACGATGCTTCCGATTGCTTTGAGGTGCTCAAAAATTTGGTAATGGATACTACTTCGGAACCCTACTTTTTATCCATATTGCAGCATTTACTGTACATACGCGATGATTTTTATTTTCGGCCGGCTTATTATCAGCTAATTGAAGAGTGCATATCGCAAATTGTGCTTCATAAGAGTTACTGCGATCCGAACTTTGAAAATCGAAACTTTAATATAGATACCACGCCGCTGTTGGACGAAATTGTGGGAAAAGCAAAGGCCAAAGAATCGAAGCGCTTGGAGGGGTATGAGAAAAAGATAGAACAGCTGGAAAGTGCCAGGCAGGAGGCGGAAGCAAAGGTAGCCCACTTAGAGGAAAAAGTAAAAATAATGGAGGCAAGTGGTGTTGCGGCACCTTCGCCTAACAAGTTGCCCAAGATAAACATACCTATGGCACCACCACCGCCTGGAGGAGCAGGACCACCTCCACCACCGCCTCCTCCCATGCCTGGTATGGGTATGGGAGCACCACCACCGCCACCACCTCCTCCGGGAATGATGGGCGGTGGACCTCCACCACCACCACCTCCTCCAGGCATGGGACCGCCACCACCGCCAATGCCTGGCATGATGCGACCAGGTGGACCGCCACCGCCACCCATGATGATGGCAATGGTGCCTGTGTTGCCGCATGGTCTTAAGCCCAAGAAAAAGTGGGACCCCAAAAATCCCATGAAGCGCGCCAACTGGAAGGCTATTGTGCCACAAAAAATGTCGGAAAATGCCTTTTGGGTTAAATGCCAGGAGGATAAGCTGGCCTCTGATGATTTTCTTCAAGAATTGGCTGCTAAATTTAGCTCCAAGCCGGTAAAGAAAGAACAAAAGGATGCTGTGGACAAGCCCACTACGTTGGGCAAGAAGAGCATAGATTTAAGAGTGCTAGACTCCAAGTCAGCGCAGAATCTTTCTATACTGCTAGGTGGCACACTGAAGCATTTATCTTATGAGCAAATAAAAATTTGCTTGCTGCGCTGTGATACGCAAATTTTATCCTCCAACACGCTACAACAGCTAATACAGTACTTGCCACCACCAGAGCAGCTTAAGAAGCTTCAGGAAATCAAAACAAAGGGAGAACCACTGCCGCCTATTGAACAGTTTGCTGCTACCATTGGTAAGTACAAAATGCGTTTACAATTAGTGATGCAACTAAATTAATGAACATGTTTATTTTTACCAGGTGAAATCAAACGCCTTTCGCCGCGCCTGCATAACCTCAATTTCAAATTAACCTACGCGGACATGGTGCAGGATATCAAGCCGGATATTGTTGCGGGCACAGCAGCCTGCGAGGAAGTGCGCAAGAGCAAAAAGTTCTCTAAAATATTGGAACTTATCTTACTACTTGGCAACTATATGAACTCAGGCTCGAAAAATGAAGCTGCCTTTGGTTTCGAAATTTCGTATCTAACTAAGCTGACCAATACCAAGGATGCGGATAACAAGCACACGTTATTGCATTATTTAGCCGATTTGGTGGAAAAGAAATTCCCAGATGCACTTACTTTTTATGACGATTTGTCGCAGGTGGACAAAGCCTCCAGAGTTAACATGGACGCCATACAAAAGGCCATGCGACAAATGAATTCGGCAGTTAAAAATCTGGAAACGGACTTACAAAACAACAAGGTGCCACAATGTGATGATGATAAGTTTATTGAAGTAATGGGACAGTTTGCTGTAGATTGTAGGCAACAGGTTGATGTGCTGGGTAGGTGTTGAAAAGCCTAACCACTAAAGTTTGTAACTAAAGTTTTCTTATTTTTAGGCAAAATGCAGGTGCAAATGGAAAAGCTATACAAGGATCTCGGCGACTATTACTCTTTTGATCCCAACAAATACACCATGGAGGAATTCTTTGCTGACATCAAAACCTTTAAGGATGCCTTTTTATCCGCGCATCAAGACAATGTTCGCGCACGCGAAGAGCTGGAAAAGAAACAACGCATGCAAGAGGCTCGTGAGCAATCTTTGCGCGAACAGCTAGAGAGGCAGCAGCGCAAGATGGCTTTGGTAGACATGGATGCGGCGCAAACGCAAGAGGGTGTGATGGACAGTTTGTTAGAGGCGCTACACACAGGTTCCGCTTTTGGTCAACGTAATCGACAAGGACGCCGCCAAAGGCCCGCTGGAGCGGAGCGACGCGCTCAATTGAGTCGCAGTCGTTCGAGAACGCGGATAAATAATGGACAGCTTATGACGCGAGAGATGATACGAAACGAAGTGGAGGGGTTCGCGTAGTTAGTTCTGAGTACTAAGTACTTTTGTGTACATATTTAAATAGACATATAGACCCTCTAAGTGCCTAGACTTATGCTGTGTGTTTTGTTGTTGTAACTATGGAGCTAAGAGAAAATATTTTTGATACGCGCCCTCCTTTGTTTTTATATAGTACATACAAAAACTTATTAGATTGTACATTATTTGATATAAACTATACGCTTTGTATACTAATTTTTAAAACTGATATTGAGTAACAAGGTCTGCTTTTGCATTTGCTTTTTATTAAAATTTGTTAGTCAGTTTGCTTTTTTATACAACTTCTTAGCATTTTTATATAATTTCCTATGGTTCTCTTTATATAGTAATAAACATTGATGCTTTTGTTATTACATGACTTTGCTATGCACATCGTTTTCGTAGCACAAAAAAAAAATGAAATGATTTAAAAAGTAATTCCTTTTTATTTATATGTATTAAATTTTTTTTTAAGTTGAATTTTAAAGTGTGTTTCAAGCTATTACCATTTGTTAATTTATCAATTTTAATTTTTATTGTAGCGAACTATGGATTTTTGAATTATTTTTTACTGGCAAATTATTTACTTTTACTATAAACTTTTATTGTAATTTAAATTTAAAAAGATCGGCTAATATTGTGACTACGAAATTAAGTTTTAAACTAGTTTTTTAAAACTAATACGAAGCAATAAATTCAATTTTTCGAAAAACACAATTGGTTTATTTTATGAGATTTTATATTAAAAACTGTCTATCAGGAAGTTATTTTCGAAAAATGAAATTTATTTAACATATTTAAAATAATTGAAAAAAAATGTTTTTTTTTCTATTAAAAAATTGATTAAGTACATATCAAAAATAATGAAGACAGTATTATAATTTTAAATATTGACAAATAGTTTTTAAATATATGGGTATGTATCTTTCATATTGCAAAATTATAAAAATTAAAATAAATTTTGTATAATTTTAAAGTAAAGTAATTTCCTTTAAAATATACAAAGAAGCTTAAAAGTTTTTAAAAAATTTCTTCAAAATATCCCAAATTGGTTAAATTAAAAAAATTTTGAATTGGTAATAAAGTTTTAATTTACATATATTTATTAATACATAAAACAAACGCTTAAAAAGAAAACATGAACAATATTTGGAAAAATATAATAATAAAAGTAATACTTACATTTTTTTTTAATTTTAAAGTAAAGTAATTTCCTTCAAAATATACAGTGTACACTGTACAGGTATAATATGTTCGGCAAAAGTTTACAATTTCAAAAAAATTAAATTGATTTTTAAAAATTTTGTAAGTATTAAATGTTTTCAAAAAATGTTGATGTTTCTTTTATTTATGAAATTAAATATTACAAAACAAACCCAATAACAAAATTTGGAAACAAATGAGAGAAATTCGAAAGTTCTGAAAAAGCTTCTTCAAAATATTATTACATTAAATAATTGAATATAATTTATTAATACCTTACAAAAATTTTGAATGGGTTGTTATAAAGTTTTAATTTACATAAATTTATTAATACATATAAATAAAAACGCTTGAAAAGAAACCATAAACAATATTATTGTATAAATGTTCGTTTTAAAAAATTTTCTTTATATTTTTAACACTACTGCAATATTTTTTAATAAATACTAACTAAATAATAACAAGAATTTGTTAATTAATAAAAACAGTTTTTGTTTGGTTCAAAATTGAAAATCACAATTTGTCTTAAAAAAGAAATTTGGAAAAAAATGACAGTCATGACACGAGCGTCTTTAAAAAGTTCCAGCTTATTTTTAACATTTCGGAATGATAAATATTAATAATTTTTTTAAGGAATAAATTTGAAAGATTATTCTGTATTTGTTAAAGGCCTATATGCAGTTCGAAATATTTCGCAAGGAATGACAAAACTTCATATAAAAAAAATGTGGTACAGTCGAGGCGGTGCCCGACAGTGGAATACCCTGTACCTTTTGTGTCAAAAAAATTTTTCCTGCATATTCCATCTAAGTACTTTCCAATTGGAATTTATTTTTTTTTGGTGAAAATCGATATTTATACCTATAAGTTCCCTAAATTTTTACCCATTTTGATGAAACTCGAATGTTACAACAAAGAATTTATTAAAAGTATACGGGGTAAGTTTCAAGTTGGTATGTTGAGGGGTGTGGGAGAAAACACGGTAAATGGATTGCGGGGGGTGGGGGGACCGCATCGATAAAATTTGGATGTGGATTTGTTCATTAGAGCCACATGAATGAGCTTACCAAAAATTGTGATTCTAGGTCACTTGTAGCCATAATTCCGCAGAGTCAAATATTGACGCAGTTTATAGGCAAGGGGAGGTGAAATTTGCACATTTTTGACTATAACTTCTGTTGTATTTGTCCGATTTTGTTCATTTTTTACACATAGATGCATGTAGCTACAACGCATCGCTCTGTTAAATTTCAGGTGAAAAAACTAAACGGTGTGGCTAAAAACCGCAAAACTCTACTGCGGGGGAACGGGGGAAGATATTGACATGATTCAACAAACTTCATCTGCTTAGGAAATATGCGCACCAGCTGGTAAAGTTTCGTGTCTCTAGCTCTTATAGTCTCTGAGATCTAGGCGTTCATACGGACGGACAGACGGACGGACGGACGGACGGACGGACGGACGGACGGACGGACATGGCTCAATCGCTACCCGAGGTTATGATAAGCATTTTGGTATAAAGGACTTGGGGTCTGCCACGCCTCCTTCTGTACGTTACATACATTGCACAAATCTAGTATACCCTTTGTACCTATAGGTACAGGGTATAAAAATTCATGAAAAATAAAAATATAATATAATATAATATAATAAAATGAAATATAAAATATAAATATAAATAAATCGCTGAGTACCTCGAGAGTTTCAAAAAAGTTTCTAAATATTTTGAACTTTACTGCAGGTGACCTTTCAACATTTAGTTTAATTAAAAAATTTTAAAGAGTAACCAAAATTGGTTCTGAATGTGGAGTGATAATCTGGAAATCTTGAAAAATTTAATTTAATTTACATCTCATAATTGTAAAAAAATTTATCTTTAAAGGCCTATATTGGCCCCATTTGGGATATCCCATTAGGGATTTTTTTTTTTATATGGTTTTGTCATTCCGTGCGAAATATTTTTGCATTCCGCGTAGACCCCTTAAATAAAAACTAATAACAAAGTATGGAAACCAAAAATATAACAACTCTAAAGTTTTTAAAAAGTTTCTACATATTTTTTTAACGTCACAGAAGGACACAATCTTATATTTTTTTTAATAAATAGACTAAACAAACGATCCCGGATTTATTAAAAAAAATTGAATTGTTTCTAAAACTGGAATGCCAATATGAAAATTTAAAAAAATTTGATTTTCTTTACATTTCATAAATATAAAAAAAAAAATGGTTTAAAAAAGCTAATAATAAAATTTAGACAAAGTACATCGAGAGTTTACAAAAAAAAATTGAATATATTTTCTTGATTCTTTTTAATTAAATAAATTCAACAGATTATCAAAAAAATATTTGAAATTATTTAATTAATTTATCACTTCAGTCTGTAAATCTTGAAAAATGCATTTAAATTATTTTATAAAACAAAAAATCTTAGTCTGTTCCGGATTTGTACATATTACTATTTACGATATTTTAAAAATGATGTGATATGAATTAAAAAAAATGTTTGCTTTTAAAAAATCAACTTTTTTTGAAAATTGAAATTCCGTAAAAAAAAAAAATAAGTTTTTATAAATTTTCTTTAACTGATATGTATACATATACTGAAAAACATTGTTAACCCCGAATATTACTTTTTGGCCACGTCATAAATGAACATTTTAAGTTGTTTTATTTAACAAAGATATTTTATCGCTAATGCGCGGCATCCATAAAAGTCAACGACTCAAAATGCACTTGATGGCTAATACGTTGGCGACGCCGAGGGATTTGGAGTGCTATAAAACTCTTGAACATTAAATGAACCGATGCCGCGCGACAAAACCCAACTGGCCAATCCCCAAGCACATAAAGCATTTTTGTTTATATACAAAGTATATAAGATTGCACATACATATGTACAAGTTACTTTTTGTAGCCCAGTCGTCATTTATTCGACGCTCGAACTAATTGCTGCCTTAATTTTTTTTTGTTTTTGGGACTGTTTTATGATGGCTGATCTTCTGCTTTTTTTTATGAATTTATTAACATAATAGAATTTTTAATTTTAAGCTTGTATTTTTATAGTTTGATAATGTTCATATTTAGGGAATATATTCCAAAATGAGTCACGTGTTGCATTTACAAAATTGACATTTATTATTTTGATCTGGGTGGAGCACACCTCTCAATCTAATTTGGAGTTTTTGTTTTATTGATAAAAAATGTTTGTAAATCTTTTGAGGGGCTTTAAGCACGTGATACCAAAGTAGGTAAGGGCAGAAAGGATAGAGCTATGCTTCTCAAAATTGTCTTAATGTGTACCAATAAGTTTCCGCCATTTTCGTTAAAAAATAAGGAATTTATTTTGAAAGAACGTTTTATTCAAAGTATTGCCCAATACTAGCCACAGGCCCGACGAGAGATGGGTAAATAGGGGGATTTCCCCCGGGCCCGGAGTTTCTCTCTACGGCCCTGACTAGCCACGACTTTTTCTCATCTTTCTGGCAGCATTCGGATGCAACGTCGGAACAACTCTACATATTTTGAGGCTATGCAAGAATAGATCCAATTGTCGGTCAATTATTATTCAAAGCGCTGCCATCGACCGAACGAAGTGAAAATCGAAAGGGCCAAGGTCGGATGAGTACAGCGGATAAGATAAGTTTTGCCCACTTTAGTGTTTCCAAGTAGGTTTTGATCTCCTACTATGTAGGAGAATAATTTTTTCATGAGTGTTCGGCTCAATCTCATAACTTGTGTTCGGTAGAGAGATCCAGTGCTGATTTCGCTTGGTTGGAGCAACACGTAATACACTACGCCAATTGGATCTCTCGAAACATTGAGCAGGAGCTTTTGTTCAGGAATATTCGCTTCGGCTATCGATATTTAAACATGGTTAGTTGGTCACCATGATTATACCCTGTACCTTATTGTACAAAGGGTATATAAAGTTTGTGCAAGCCGAGACTCCCCAAAGTTACCTAAAGTATGAGCAGGGTAACTAGAAAAGTCGATATTAAGGGTCATCAATCTTGATGACTTTTTCAATAAGGTTTTTTTGATAAGCCACGCGTGAGTACTTTCGAGTTGCCATGTGTTTTTTATTCAGTTTTCATTGCCATTTCATCATGGAAAAACTAACACCCGAGCAAAGTTTACAAATCGTACAATTATATCACGAAAATTCGGGTTCTGTAAAGAATGAAAGAGAAAGAATTGATTTCACGCTCCAGACCGGTGAATTGGCCACCAAGATCGTGTGCTATCACACCGTTAGACTATTTCCTTTGGAGCTACTTGAAGTCTAAAGTGTTTCTGGGTAATCCAGCTACGATTGAAGCATTAGAGGCCAACATTACCCGTATTACTCGCGACATACCGCCGCTTGGACGAACAACGGCACAGTTGCGGCCAACATTTGAAAGGGATTATTTTAAAAAGAGAATGGCAAGAACGGTTCTTTCTATTGATAATAAAAATTTTCCGATTTATTTGAAATTTTTGTGTTTTTTTTATTAAAAAAAAAAAAAATCAATATTGACGACCCGTTACTTGTCAAGCTGTCTGTCCGTCCGTATTAACGCAAAACAAAAGTTTTAGATGGGTGATCAAAATCGGTTGACTATATCATAGTATAGCCCCCATAGGACCTATCGGTCAAAAAAACATTTCTTATATTGTAACCAAATTTGGAAATCAAATGTCTTTTAAAGATCTTAAGCAATATAGGTACCGGATTTAATTGCAATGTGGTGGTACAGGGTATCCCAAAGTGCCTTTCACGTCAAGCTGACAGCTTTTAAACATTTGAACACTTTTCGTAAGCCACCTTACCATTTGCTTCTCCAAGAAAGTGATATGCCTCAGATGCAGATTTCTTCGAATTAAGGATGAAAATCCAGGGCTCCCGCAAGTTACGCTTATTAGGTAAAGCTGACGTGGAGTCATTAATTTGTGAATGTTGTGTTGTTACCTGGCCCGACGAGAGGGGGAAAGGAGGGTATTCCTACCGGGCCCGGTGTTTGCTCATCTGATTTTAAAGGATCTTAAATAGAGCTAACTATTATATTAAATTAAATTATTAGATAAGGATAAGGCGTTTGCTAACAGAAAAAACCATCGACTTTGATCACTACTGACTCATTGTGATTATGAGTGTGGACTTATCCACACTTCACCTAAGCCTGCCACCGAGATGATTGTTTGGCCTGAATACGTAGGCTCCTGGAACCCTTTTTCGAAAGATTGGAAAGGTCAGTTACAATTACTACACAAAACTAGGCAATTGTAGAGGATGTAAGGCACTGTCTTCTTCTCCACTTCAATGGGAGTCATTTGTAGTCCAGTATTAGGTGTGCCCACTGCCCATTGTCGATCTAGCACTAAGTTGCGATTTGTGGTTAAGTAAAAAAAAATCCATTGTGTACAGATTTTTCACACGATCTTGCACATATTGATCATATAAGGATCGAAGAAGTCCCATATTTTAGCAAGCCTGGCGATAGGGGTGGAAACGACGTATTCCCCCGGGACCGAAGTGTTGAATAAACCTTTTAATTATTCGGAGAAAAGAAGAGCATTTCGGGAAGTTCACTAGTCACCTACGCGCTTTTACTTTTCATTAGACGGCCTCTCAATTTAGTTTACATATGGTCATCGGTATTTCAATATTCGACCTGATGGAGAGCAGAGAAAACATTGCTGTCTCGGGGATGCCTACTTGAGCTAAATGACAAAATGCCATCGCATTAAGAGATTTGTGGTAGTTGTTTTCAGATATTGAGTTTGATACGAAAACAATATCTCTGGGGTCCCGAGCTTGCAAAGGTCCCCTAATTTTAAAACACTGTAGACGCTCGGAATTCTAAAAAGATTTCTAATGGTGGGTGGTGGTAATACTCCCTCTAAGGTTGTCAAGATTTGGCGCATCTTTGCAAATTGCTAAGCAATCATTCGGCCCTGTGGATACTCGAAAAAAGGTGTTCTTTAGGTTTCAGTTAGGGATCACCCCACTTCCCCCCCTTGTGACACAGTGACGGAATATTTTTGAAGACTTTCCATATGATCGTGACGCTGCGGCAGATCCCCCGTGGACCCTCTGGAGCGTCACTATTACTACTTTGCAATATTGAAGCTACTAAGGAAGGTTTTATATAAATATTTGAGATTGACCAAAACATGAATGAATGAATTTATTTATTTATTTATTAGATTTTTTTATTTTAATTCCCATGAATGTGAAATGGAGTAAGCAATGAATGGCGTCGGGTGTATCTTTTGGAGTCAGCGGAAAGAATCATTTATTTCAAAAGCTATTAGTGTATAAAATTAAATAACAATTTATAAGGAAAATTAAATTTTTCGTATATAAATTTTTTTTTTAATGAAAATTTTAAATATTTTTAAAAATAGTAAAAAGCCAAAAAAATATCGTTAAGTTATAATGGCATCTCGGGATGAAAAATATTTTAAGCCGGTATCGCAATTATGAGTTGTTACGGAGTTGAAAAAACGCAAAATGAAAAAAGTGTTTTAGATAAGAATAGTAGCCGCAATATGTCATATTTTTGTAAGGATTAACCCGAAAAAGAATACATTTCTATTTTTATTATTTTACTTTTTTTACCTAAAAATAGAAATTGTGTATACTAATTCAATAATAGAAAAAAAAAACGTATTTTTTAAACTTTATACAAAAAATTAAAAGTTGTTGATCAATTTTTATTTTATAAATTGAAAAAAAAGTTATTCCACAATTTTTGATCTACACTTCAATAATTTACATAAATGTGCCGATTACTTCGCCCCTTGGTTGAGCAATACTTTTTTTTAATAATATTTATAATAATTTTTATTTTTGTATAATAATTTTATAATAAAAATTGAAAAACAAGTTATTCGTGATTTTTAAATTAAAATTAATATTTAAATATTATATTACAACTTTCATTTTTAGGTTGAAAAAAATAAGATTAATTTCTACATTTTAATAAAAAAAAAAATAATATGATTTTTATTTAAAAAAATTTAAGAAGTACGATGCCTGTTTTTAAGTTGTTTCAAAATTTTTTAACTTGTCTAAAATTATTTTTAAGATTTTTAAATAATCTCTTAAGCCTCAACTTTCCTCAATTTTATAATAATGTAATATATTTAGAGTTTGCAAATCTCATTTTGCGAATATTAACAAACGAATTTTCTGGAAATAATCTAGAGATACCTTAACTCTATCGCTGCTGTTGCGCCTCTAATGACTTCCAGGTAACATTATGCCCTCTTACATGACACGTAACATGTTCACAAAAAAAAAGCAACTACCCGTGCATAACCCACGCTTCACATTTCTCAGAAGTTTTGAGGATTTGGCGAAAAAACAAAATGATGTTCCACAACTGTAGTGCGAACTTTATGATCGCCTGCCTGCTCCTGTCCCTTTTAGGTAAATGCTTTTATAGAGCTCGCGATCTGCGCCGCTCTAGGTCATGGGCTCATAAGATCATAAAACTTTTGTCCTTTCAATTGCTTTACAATGTTTTGTTTTGGGTATTAAGGGGGTTTTTGTTATGGCCGCGGGTGCGACGGCTTGTCCGAACCAGTTTAAGATTTGTGTCTGTAATTAGTGAATTTTAACTGCCCTTGAGGACAACAGATCAACCAACTGACGCGTCTCGGTTCGATTTGGTTTGGTTGTGCCTATGAATTTCTGCCATTGTTATGTTTGAATACTTTTCTAATTATTTGCGCTCACTGTATAATTATTGTTGTAGAAGCGACGCTGTTTTATGGTGCAGTCCTCAAATTTGGCGATCAATGAATATGCTTTTTAACCAAGGTATAGGAGCTATCGAATTTCTTAGAATTTTTAACGCGGATTACTCAATCGGCGTGAGTTTGGCTGGATTTTGTGGAAAAGTGAAAAGTTCTATTGAAGAGTTGACCGTTACTTTTTGACGTGAAAGGAAATTCCCATAACAGTAAATACTTTTTAAGAGAATGTCCCAGAAAATGTTTTTGGTTTTGTTTTCAATATTTGATTTGAAAATAAATCTAGCTCAAGTGATTTTGGAACATCGTAAATATTTAATTAGGTTTACATGGAGACAAATCTACAAAGTCGGAAATAATTCTGATGGAAGATATTTCTAATTTAATTAACATTAATTACAATTAAAATTAATTGCACAGGCCCCCACAAAAAAAAGAGTGGTGTGAACTTTAAAAGAGATAGAGCTACGCTTATGAATTTTGTGTCCAAAAATCCCCAGAAACCGAGAGTTCTGACATACCCTCAAAAAAATCTCGCAAAACGTATTTCTTTGAGCGATCTCAAAAACGGGTTAAGGTTATGTTATAGCACAGCCTCGCAAAAAAAGAATCGATTTTCGGATTTGGAGGTCAGACCATTTTTACCATACGATTTTGTGTTCGCTTAATCCGAATCCGAGATTCAAAAAACCCCAGCACGTCATGAATCTGACATAACCTCAAAAAGCCGCATTAAATGAGGTATTTTAGAGGTTATCTCAGACTCGGACGTGCTACGAGTTTTTGGACTTCACATTCAGCTACTCCAAAAATGTCGTTGAAAACCAAAAATCGATAAAAATTTTATGGGGTTTTAGGAGGTTATCTCAAATCCCTGGGGTTCCGGGGTTTTTTCGTTTAAAAAAGAACTAACGTAGACATTGAAAAATCCACTTATGTTTTAGATATGACAAAGATTAAGACGAGAGCGGTGCCACAAGCTGAGTCACTGAGGACCGCTTTGATCGCACATTATTTATGGGGCTTCAGACGTAGCAATTACACCAGATATTTCAACATAGCTGAATTGTGGAAAAGATACAACGAATTCCAACGAAATCACTGACAAAGTTGCATAGGGGATCCTCCGACTTTTGATATCTTGCGAGATTTTATCTTATGTAATCTTGACTTCATTGAAGAGTGGACTGCGGAAGAATGCGATATTGAAAGAGAATCTGCCACGGTGGATCTTGTGATAAATAAGAGCAAGAAGAAGTAACATATGTATATATTTTCATTAACTAAAGAGATATTATGGTCAGAGCAGGCCTGGCGAGAGGGGGTGGGAAAGGAGAGATTCCGCCCGGGCCCGGAGTTTTCTCAGGGGCGCGGTGTAATTACTGTCCTACTGTCTTGATTCAAGCTAAAGGTGTAATAGAGGGGCCGGTATTTTTTTCCCCGGGCCCGGACTTTCTCTCTACGGCCCTGGGTCAGAGTATTAGAATATTTTCAAATCCATAGTTTTTATGTTTTAGGGACAATATTGACACCACAATCTCTTAGGATCATTTATTGAATCCATGTTAACAATAATGCTACTTTGGTCTTAGAAGACAACTGAGCAATAGAGACAACTCGTTACACTTAAAGACGCTCATTCTCTTTATTTAACTTTGAGAAAAAAGTAGCAGTTTGAAGCAGTTGCTCTTAGTGTGCTTGAGAGAAGCATAATCCGTGACACCTATGGGCGCATATGCGCTGGTGACGGTACCACATTTAATATCATAGTTAAGCAGCTTAATATGTAAAGGATCAGCCACAATGTGAAAGAGCTCCATGGAGAAAGGTGTTCAATACGGCTATTAAAGAGAGATATGTGTCTAAGGAGTAGACCGTACAGCAGTTGGAGGGAACAGGTAGAGGGCGCAGAAGCACTTTGGGTTTTCCAAAGTGAAAGCGGCTTGGGCGAAGCAGTGGCGTTTTGAGGCACGCCCTATCTGTAATGGCTCGTTATGATCAGTCCGAAAAAGATGCATTTGTCATTTTCATCAGAGATAAATTTTACTCTAATTTCGAAAATGAATTCAAATATGTTCATAACATAAACAAAATATGATAAACTACTTACGTAATGAAAAAATAAGGTAACTTAAATATTTTGAAAGAAATTTTGAAAAATATCTGCATTAATGCGGCTTTGACGTACAAATCAAAATTTGAGTATTAAAGTTGTATTCAGAAAATTATCCTAAAATTCCGCCCAAAGAACGTCAAGTTCGTTCCATTTCAGAATTTGTAGATTTATTTCTTAAAAAAAGTGGATGCCAAAATAGCTTTGAATTCAACGTAGTGTGGCAAGTGGCTCCCGAAGCCTATGACTTTTAAAGACACCCAATTTCAATGAGGATTAGTTTATCGACACCCTTTAAGGCTGACGGAGACGCCATACTAAAGATTAAAGATTTGTTGGTAGATTTTTCTCCAATTTATTTTTTACAATAAATTTTGGTTGTTATTATAGGAGTTGGTCAAAAAAAATATGTGAAGTACGTATTATAAAGATTTTGGGACACTTTCTTGTACCATCGCATAGTTGTTTCTCAAAAAAAAAACTGAGGTAATTAACATCTTCAAATGTCAAAACTCTTGAAAACTGCTTAAATAAATTTAAAAATTAAATTAGTTTTGTTGTTATTTGACTACGGCGACGCAAAACTAGGGTTATGTGTTTGAACTGTTTGTATGTTTATCTGTTTCCTTGTAACTTCTAAACCGCCTATCATAATTTGACAAATGAGGTATATTTGGAAGCGGCTTGATCGTTCGCTAGTTATATGCTAAAAGTAAAGTCACATCATATGGCGTTCTCTAGAGGATTTAGAGTCAGAACCAAAATTTTATATTTTTTTTTATAATTAGCACTTTTCAAAAAATATAAATGGAATGATGAATTTTGATTGCGGCTTTGGTTTGCTAGATCCAGTCAAAATAATTCACAAAACTTAACGCCAAAAAATTTTTTTTTTTTTTTGGCTAAATACGTTTGATTTTGAATAAAAAAATCTCCTAAATGATCATGAGCTTTGGGAACAAGTGGCATATTATTACGCAACCATTCTCCTAACTCAGAAGCTTGATCGCGTTAAGTAGGTGACGTAAAATCATAAGAGTGATAAGAGAATTGAAAATGAAGAAATATGAACAGAAATGTAAATTATCATTAAGTCAGTCGTTAAGCAATGATCAAACTGAAAGCATGGAAAGCATGCAACATTTGTTGAGTTTAATTAATCATGATTAATAAGTGTTTTTAATAAAACATGGTCTTTCGATCCGACTTATAACCATATGACCATGACTATCCTCTGAACACGCTTACTCTATGTATGTACTAAATATACTTAAATATATTACGGATGTTTATATACTTTCTTACTTAATACTTTTGCAGTCGTTGGGTCTTAATTTCATTGAACTTATTTATAAAAACCAATGCTGTTACAGTAATAATATTATTATTACCAAATTTGTTAAATGTCAACAGACAAATAAAAAATATGATAAAAAAAAAATAAATATAAATAAAAACGGTTTCAAAAGGCAAGTTTAAAAAAATTATACGGTATACATATGTTTTTTGTATTGTTTTTAGTTCCAAATGGGCGCTTGAAAACCAAAATTAAAATGCTTAACAAATCATCCTTTTACAAAAAAGTTCATCCTTACAAAATTATTATATAATAAAATTTGCTAAAGTATTACTTACAAATGTTACTTATGAGAGCAAATTAAATTCTTGGTAAAATAATTTTGAATATTAGTTGGACTATCGACACATTTTTGAACGGATGTTGTCTAATTCTAGATCTCTGTCTGAAATTTTTTTTTTTTTTGTTAAATCTTCACCTATTGACTAAGAGATCGCTTGCTGAATCTTATGTTAAAACACTGGAGTTACTGCTACGAGCTTGACGAACTATATATATCGACTAAGAGATCGCTTTCTTGTACTTATGATACAGCACAGAACTTCCTTCTACGGGCTTGACGAACTAGTATACTATGTATATGAACGTACAATGTTTTCAATGTCTTTTAAAAAAACAAACATCTTAAAATTATTTTCTAATTAAGTTTATATTCAAAATTCATTCAGCAATTCATTTTTATAATTATGGCACAATTGACGCTTTATTAAAGACACATATAAATGTCAATTGCTTGACAAACAATCCAAATCGAGAAAATTGACACAATTGTGCCTATAAAACTCTCAAATCTGTGCACTTAAGCACTATGCCATAGTTCAACAAATGTCTGTACATACAATAAAGTGTAGTATAAACAAAAAATCTCGTCTTATAGCATTACAAACATGGTTTTTATAGCCACTAATTGCATAATCCACACACGCACAGGGAAGAAAAAAAAAACGTAAATTGGGCGCAGAATTATGTTTGTGGCAATAACAATTATAAATCGAAACGGCCATAAAGTAAAAGGGGTACAACAAGCTGACCAAGTTATGTATGTTGGCACTAACGCTGCTGGCCGGGCCAGTCGTACGGACGCTAATTACAAGCCTCAAAAGGTAAGCAACTAACCCTTACCTGCACGCCTCGAGAGGCACAACAAAAAGAGGCGGAGCTACCTGTCAGCCATGACGTGCGCATGCGCATATACATATACGCGAGCAACTAAACATAAGCCATCTTGAATTTCAAACCGCTTTGACGGAAGTGAGCTAGACGGGGGTTAAAAAATACCGTCTTATGCCGCAACATGTGTGCGCAAGTGAGACGACGCGTTTGTTGCGCCAGCAACGGTTTGTAGGTTTTTGGGTTTTTTATCAGTTGCGGCGCGATTCGGTTTCAGTTACAAACTGAACTGCGTACGGCAACATACGTTAACGCAACGGCAGTTGAAAAAATAAAATAAACAGAGCCAGTGAATTCAAATAAAATTACGTACGCGAGTGTGCGCTTTAAAAAAAATATATAACATTCAAAAATTAAATACAACAATAATAAACTAGTTACGATTGCGATTGTGCAATCAAAACAATCGATAATTAAAGCCAAGGTTGCACTTGCGGCAATTATTGTGAACTAGCACAAAAACTAAGCCTAGCTGTGCGTGGGTGTGAGAGTGCGTTTAAGAGTGCAAATAGCAGCGCAAAAGGGAATCTGCAAAATTAACGCAATACCGGCAAAGCAAAAAATTAAATAAATACTTTGAAAATGTGCAATTAAACACAAAACAAGTGCTTTAACAAAAAACTACTTAAGCGTTAAACAAACGCTTAAATTAAGAGCAACATACAAGGGCGCTAAAACAAAACTGCATACAAATTTTTGCCCACTACGTGCCTAACCTCAAAACCGCGCAGCTCCAAAATGGTTTCACATTATTACAATACCATACATGCTCCATATACACAAAAACATAGTGCCGCCAATTTGGCCTATGCCGCATCTGCCGCCGGCCAGCCTTGGAATTGGACCACCAACTATCATACGCCGCCTAATCAGTTTTTAAGCGAAGTGGACTCGCAGCATGCGCATCATGCTGCTGCTGCACATCAAATGTACTATAATCCCCATATGTTTCACTCGGCTGCGGCTAGCGCTGGCGAATGGCATTCACCTGCCTCCAGTTCAGCGGCTGCTGATAATTTTGCACATAATGTGCCCACCTCGGCACAACAATTAATGCAGCAACATCATGCGCATGTTAATGGTGTCTTGCCCAGCGCCGGCTCCAGCAGCTCTGCCAGCAGTTCGGGTAGCAGCAGCTCCACAGCCTTGGGTGGACCTACGCCTGGTAATACACAGCTTAATGAGACAAACGGCAGCATTGGCGCTGATGCGGCTCAGGTTGCACATGCACAGCAACAACATATTGCCGAGGGTTTACCCTCACCGCCCATAACCGTGTCGGGCAGCGAAATATCCAGTCCGGGTGCACCAACTTCTGCCTCCTCGCCGCATCATTTAGCGCATCACTTGAGCGCTGCTGCTGGCAATAACAACAGTCCAAGCACACATAACAACAATAATAACAGCGTGACGGCAAACAACAACAATCGCACATCACCCTCAAAGCCGCAATATTTTGAATGGATGAAGAAGCCATCATATCCAGCACAGCCACAGCCGGGTAAGTTGCTAAGCCACTTAAAACACAATGTTCTCTTAGGCTGCAACAAGTCAAAAAATTTTGTCCTGATCTCTTGAGATTATGACAACTTTTTTCAAATAAATGCAGAGTTAGTGTAAACATTAGTTAGATGTCTCGGCCTTCGTACATGGCACTCATTTTATTTGGGGTTTTTCCAGCATCCGCCTCAGCAATGAGGCACAAGCATTGTATTCAAAATCTTTTACTCAGCTCGTGCTGTTCGCGCTTTATTTGGTATACGCTTTTGGCATTTTATAACTAAGCAGCTTGCAGAGAAATTCAACTATTCCATTAGCTTCATAAAAATCAAATGTTTATACTTTATTTTACGATAGCCCCTTCCCAAAAAAAAAACTTTAGGAATCAAGGCGTTGTTGGCACGCCTCTCTGATTTATGCTCAACGCTCAGCAGCAACCAAACATTTTTTTGTTATTGACTATGTTGTTGACTAATTTCTGGCCGTAAATCAATTTAACTATAAAAAAACAATCAATCAGTTGAATTCTAATGAAAGATGCAAATAGAAGTTGAAGTTGTTTGGGCCACTCTCACAGCAATTAGCGTTCAGGTGCCATGTCCATGCCCCAGTTAAGGCTTCTAATAGGTGGCAGGCAGCCAGCCTGCATCTTAAATTTTTTTATTTTATTTTTGGTTTTTAATGTATTTTGACAACTGCGGCTTTTTTGTCGCTGTTAGGGCTGCTTGTTTTTTTTATTTGGTTAAGTCTGTTTAGAGTATATTAGCTTATTCAAGGATTATGACTAGATCCTCATAAACAGCTTTCTATACTTTTGAATTCTTTCGAATTTTGAATGATTTAAGAAGTTTCGCGGTGTTTTTCCGATTATCCGCCTTTTTATAAACTTCCCTTGAATGACTTGGGGATATACTCCCAAATATAATACTTAGCTCTTGTGTATATTGAACCTAATCTGACGTTGATATTATTATTATACTTAATGAATTGAGTGACTTTTAAGTTGTTGGACAATTTCTAAAATTACAGCAGCTTTTCATCTCAGGCCCAATAATTTTGGAGATGTGGATGCTCAACTTATTAATTTAGCATTGAAGTGAAATTCTAAAAAAAATTAGAAATTAGAAATTTTTTTTTTTGAAGTGTGAGATCAAAAAATCACCGCAGATGACCCATCAATGGGATTTTACGGGTATTCAGATAGTCTCCCTCCCTTAATTAGTATAAGCTGTAGTACAATAAAATGTTTAACTACAAGATCGTAGCCAACTTCGCAGAATGGGCGTATTCTCCTTCTATACTAAAATCTCTCCATTAGTTAAATTTCCCAAATAGAACAATTCGTCTGGAATGGTTAAAGTATGGTAACGTCAAGCATCCAGGTTCTATTATCCTGCTTTTAACTTGCATGGTTCACTCAGTAAGTTTGTCTTGCGAGTATTTCTCATTAATTTAGCGTTCGAAGCATTGACTAGGTATCCCTAATTGGATTTTAGGGCTATTCAGATAGTCTTCCTAACTTAATTAGTATAAACTGTAGTACAATAAATATTTTAACTACAAGATCGTAGCCAAGTTCTCAGAATGGGGGTATTCTCCTTCTATACTAAAATCTCCCCATTAGTTAAATTTCACAAATAGAACCATTCGTCTGGAATGGTCAAAGTATGGTAACGTCGAGCATCCAGATTCTATTATCCTCCTTTTAACTTGCATGCTTCACTCAGTAAGTTTGTCTTGCGAGTAGGTATCCCTAATTGGATTTTAGGGGTATTCAGATAGTCTTCGTCCCTTAATTAGTATAAACTGTAGTACAATAAATACTTTAACTACAAGATCGTAGCCAGGTTCTATTATCCTCCTTTTTGCAAGACAAAAAAAGACGAGTATTTCTCATCAATTTAGCATTCAAAGCATTGACTAGGTATCCCTTGACTCCACTATGTTTTGTAAGCAACCCAGTCACTAGTTAAAGGAAGTGCCTATAAATTTTGGAGATTTCCGTGAATCTCTCGCTTGTAAAACATTTCGGATTTTGTTGGCTTAAGGCGATCTTTAGAGCATAGCGGCGTTACTTTGCTTTCCAATTTTTTAACTCTTTCAATCAAAATCAACAAACTAAAATGTTCACACAAACAGACAAAGACTTACACACACACACACACATACACACCTATGCATACACACGTGCGGAGGGGCTTACGATTTATGACCGCCAGCGTTAAAGTTGACGGCAACGGCGCGGCATCGATATCGACGACGTCGTCGTCATCGTCGTCGATATCCATTAAGCCCATAAAATCTGTTGGCATGCAATTAACGTTTATTGGCAGGCTCTGTGCTTGCTGTTGTTTAATCCGGCTGCTCAAAGCCGCCAACAAGTCAACTTAAGTTTAGTTTATTTATTATATTAATATAAATATCAACAACTTGAATGCATTGTATATGCCATATAACATATATGGTATGTTGTACAATTGCAGCATGTTGCAGCTGACTAATATAATTATTTTTTAGCCAAATTTTTTATGCCCGAGTTATCGATAGCGTCAAGGGTATTATGGATTTGTAAGAGCTTCTATCTCGCGATTGAGCAATGTACTTGCGTAAGTCGGAGCAACTAGATCTTAGTGACCAATAGAGCTAGAGGCATGTAGACTCATGCGAGTCGACTAAGTAACTTAACGTAATGACTTTCATAATAATCTTCTTCCTGCCAATATCAATGTATCAATACAAATTTATTGGTAAGCTTTTATTCGAAAAAAATTGGCACAAATTATTGTTATCAAAGTCCATCCTTAGCTACAACTTTTGCCCATTGATCTGGTAGCATACGCACTCGGCGACTGAGCCAATCCTCTTTTTTTTTTTTAGACAATCAAATAGACGACGCAATTTATGACTGCTCGGTTGGGCCATGATTCATCAACCAAAGCAAGTGCTACTCGAACTGAGCAAAGTTGGAGTTGTCTTGCTGAAAGTTTGTCATATATTTCGGCATATTGTGGGCGTTTGCTTGTCCTTCAATGCTCGGCTCAATCGAATCAATTGTTCTTATCATAAATATTCGGTTTGGCCATTGCAGTTGATGCGTGGCCGGGCTAACCCCAAGATATTCTACGTCTGCATTGTCGTAGTGGATTACCTTCCGATTTTGTCTTTGGCTCACCTCTTTGATGCCAAAAACCTACGATCCTAAGTTTGTGGAAAACCCAATTTCCCTGTTTTTATACCCTGTCCCAGAAGAGACAGTTGAAACTGGCTTGTTGAGTCATTCCTAAGGTTGCATATCGCCCAAAACTTATTGGTAAACCCAATGCCGAACTGTCCTATACGCAATTTGAAAAATTTCGCAAGGAATGACAAAACTTCATATAAAAAAAAAAATTCCACTGTTGTAACTTCATATAAAAAAAACGATCCCACTAATTGGGTATTTTTATATTAAGTTTTGTCATTCCGTGCGAAATTTTTCAAACTGCGTATAGGACAGTAGAAATATTTCCCATTTGGGATATTTTTTTTATATGAAGTTTTGCGATTCCGTGCGAAATATTTCGTGCTGCGTGTCTTTGGATCTGATCTTCGCATGCGCAAATCCGACGTTCCACTTTTCTTTTTCCTGGCTTTCAGCGGCTTTTTGAGTAAATCCCAAGGTGGCGTATCCCTTAAAACTTATCTGTACGCCAAAAACTTTTTTTTTTTAGAAAGCAATTTGGGGTGCCCATCTCCCCGTACCACCCCCACTATTGCTATTGTTTTTTTTTTTTATTTTTTCGCTGCATTTCATTATTATATCAAAGCTCTGCACACTGGGCCGACAACTCATTAAAACGAGACACACTTTGTCGTCATGTCGTCAATAGGTGTGGCAATAAAAAAAAAATACAAAAAATTCTCTATTTCAATTGCCCGTTGTTGTTGTTGTTGCTTGTACTTTTGTTTCAATGGCTGTGGCAGCTATTTTTTTTTTTCTTCTTTATTTTTGCGATTAGATTAGTAAAGGCAACCTTTGTCAAATAAAACGCGCCAACGCGCCCGTCAACACCTAATACACTTTTTGGGGGCTGTGTCTGAAACTGGAGAACCCATGGGCTCTAATAATTTTCAACGATATCAAGTGCCACGGACTGAAAGTCTGACGTACGGACGGTACTGCCTGTTTATCGCCCGTAAGCAACATTTTGGCTGATAAGCGCGTTCAGGGCATATTGATTAAAACAATATAGCCATAAACCAATAAAAATTAGTATTACTTCCAATAAAAGCTAAATAGCGACATTTATGGTCAAATCTTTGCAATCATTATTAAAAATGCCAATTGCACATTAAAGTGTGAAAGAGAAAGGCAAAAGGCATGATGATTTGAACAAAATTTTGTGAATTACCTTTAACTTCAATTTGAGACAAGGTATTTCCGCGTATTGATAAGTGCAGACCTAATTTTTGGCTGTGCCAGAAATCTTTTTCAAACGAGTTTCTACCCAACAGCATTGTCACAGTGTGCCAAATATGCACAGCAAAAGAAATTTGAAACAAAAAAAGATACGTCGATCTCTTTCAAATCTTTAGAAATATAATGATACCTTCTGAAAAGATTTTAAATGAAAATCACAGCAAAACTGTCTAAAGATTTCTGGCACAACTCTGATTATGTTGGTAATGCGTTTTAGACACTGGCATTAGTTGGTTTCATCAAATTTAATGCTACTTGACACATTGAGACTTAAAATGTCAATATGCACAAAATTTATATGCGACGCATAAACAAAAACCTCATCAAAAAAAAAACCAGAAAACTATAGCATAGATTTTTACGAGGGTTAGTTTTAATCTTTCGGAAATAGAGAAAATATTCGGAGATAAATCTAAAAAAAAAATTTACAATATTGGAACAATTTAGTAAAAGCTTTTGACTGACGAATGCTCTAAGCACAAGCAATTCCTCGATAAGTTAGATAACTACTTTAATTGAATTTTAGTCCTAAAGCATTCGGTGTTATTTATCATAAAAGCTTTTGACCGACGGATTTTTAAAGAGATACAATATATAGCTAACCTTAACCGAATTTTAGCCCAAAACCATTCGGAGTTAATCCGAAAATATCTTAGAGTGTTGGAAATCGATCATAAAAACTTTTGACCAAACGGTAGTTTGATAACTACTTTGAACGAAGCATTCGTAGTAAATCCGATAAATTTATGATAAAAAGCTATTGACCGACGCATTATTGAAAAACAAGTAATTCATTGATATGATTGATATCTATTTTGAAGAGAAGAGTTAATTCGAAAATATCTTAGAGTGTTGGAAATCGATCATAAAAACTTTTGACCAACGGATTTTTAAAGTACAAGCAATTCATCGAAATGTTTGATAACTACTTTGAACGAAGCATTCGGAGTAAATCCGATAAATTTATGATAAAAAGCTATTGACCGACGCATTATTGAAAAACAAGTAATTCATTGATATGATTGATATCTATTTTGAAGAGAAGAGTTAATTCGAAAATATCTTAGAGTCTTGCAAATTGGATATAAAAATTGTTGACCGACGGATTTTTAAAGTACAAGCAATTCGTCGAAATGTTAGATAACTACTTTGAACGAATTTTATTCAAGAAGCATTCGGAGTAAATCCGAAAATATCCTAGACTATTGGAAATTTATCATAAAAAGCTATTGACCGACGCATTATTGAAAAACAAGTAATTCATTGATATGATTGTTATCTATTTTGAAGAGAAGAGTTAATTCGAAAATATCTTAAAGAGTTGGAAATTGATAACAAAAATTGTTGACCGACGGATTTTTAAAGTACAAGCAATTCATCGAAATGTTAGATTACTACTTTGAACGAATTTTATCCAAGAAGCATTCGGTGTAAATCCGAAAATATCCTGACTATTGGCCATTTGTGATAAAAAGCTATTGACCGACGCATTATTGAAAAACAAGTAATTCATCGATATGATTGATATCTATTTTGAAGAGAAGAGTTAATTCCAAAATATCTTAGAAATTGATCATAAAAATTGTTGACCGACGGATTTTTAAAGTACAAGCAATCCATCGAAATGTTAGATTATCTAAGAAGCATTCGGAGTAAATCCGAAAATATCCTAGACTATTGGAAATTTATCATAAAAAGCTATTGACCGACGCATTATTGAAAAACAAGTAATTCATTGATATGATTGTTATCTATTTTGAAGAGAAGAGTTAATTCGAAAATATCTTAGAGTCTTGCAAATTGGATATAAAAATTGTTGACCGACTGATTTTTAAAGTACAAGCAATTCATCGAAATGTTAGATAACTACTTTGAACGAATTTTATTCAAGAAGCATTCGGAGTAAATCCGAAAATATCCTAGACTATTGGAAATTATTGGAATATTGAAGAACAAGTAATTGAACGATATGTTTGACATCTATGTGTATTTTGAAGAAAAAAATGAGAAGAAAGCAAAAGCAGCGTCTAAGAAGTTGAGTTCGCATTTTTTTTTTTTGATGTGCGGAGAAGAACATGTTATTTAGCGCCAAATTATGTTGAATATTGAATACAAATTTTGTCCAGGAATAGCCCAATTTCAAGAGCTCTTGTTGAGCTAAATTACTTTGAAATTTGGAAAAACCAAAAAAAATCATAGACATAATAAAAGGCAACCCTCGTGGAATGCATTGTGACTTGACATGTAGCCCAAATGTCTGGCCCCAAAAAAAACCAAATAAACCGAAATACTCTTTTAATTGAAGTTACATATTAGATATGTATGGTTAGACTCTCTATGGGGTTACATTGATAAGCCATTAAAAATGGCCACTAAACAGGCTAGGCCACAATGCCTTTATATACTATATAGAGTACGCTTTGTCGATCGTTATCAGCCTTATCAATATTTGGTTTTCCTGTGTATGTTGTACAACAACAACAACAACATGGAACACATTTCATGTGTCAAAATGAAGTCACATATTCCGGCTAGTCACAGTTGAAATCGCAGAGTTGATTAGCTCAACTACGGAGTTCATCTAAACAACGACATAACGTCTGCTGACAACTCGTGTATACGAACCAAGGCAACGTGCCCAATACCATGATTGACATGACAGGATTAGTGCCATGCTCTGTTGGCATTTGTTTTGGACTTAGTTGTATAAATATAAATGTGCGCCTTTATTTGTATTGATATTGATATTGGTAATAGCTAAAAATTTGTTGGAATTTTGTTGTCGTACATATATTGGTATGGTTCTCGGCGAGAGTTCCCCATAGGCGGCAGGCTAGGGCCTCGAATGGAGTTTTTGTTGATTATTTATGAGGGCGCTTGGATGCGGTAAGAATACGCATTGCATGTGATTAAAAAATAAGTGTTTTGGATTATAAATATTTCTTAATGGTTTTTAAAAGTCTGTTTTTTTTTTTTTTGTAATGAAAGTTATCGCTGCAAGTGTAAATGGGGGATTAGGTTGTAGACTTTACACTCACGCGTTCTCTTGGAATTTGGAGGGGGTTTTTTTTTTTGGCAGTGCCTGCTTTTTAAGTGTAATTGAATGTGAATAAACCATAGAATTTACTATAATTTTTTTTAATTTAATATAACCTAAAAGTATAATAAACACTAATAAACTTAAAATAGTCCCAGATGGGCGCTCTCAAGAATTACAGTAGCAATTAAAATTAAATAATTTCAAAAACATTCTTTTACGAATTTTCTGTAAGACTAAAAAAAATGTGTACACACTGGTCTTTGTGCAACGCAATTTTGTGAACGGTTCCAAACTCACCAGATACGAAATGAAGTTGATTCTTATCTTAAAGAAACGAAATCAGATTGTTCTGATAGTATGATATATGAAGATATATTTTAACGTACTTAAGGACACCATTGATGAACAAAAGGTATACAGTAGACTTGGGAGACTTCGATAGTTGAAACTAGCGATACTATCAAACAAAATGAAATATGGCTTACAAAGAAGGGGCACATTCTTTAAATAAGTACCATAGAGCAAGTGGGGAACATTCTAATACTTACAAAAAGAGTATTTCAAAATGTTTAACAGAAACGTTTTATTCATGGCATTGTAAAAAGAGATCCTTTTAAAATTACATCTTAAAAAACCCAAAACTGTCCATCAAAAAAAAATTATCTCTAACAAGCTACTTTGTTTTTGTGGCAGAAAACCAACATGTCCACATTTCTAGGTTTTCAGTCGGGTCCTTTTGTCCAAAACTATAAGGCCACTTCTACAGAACATCCATCCTCTCACTTTTAGTAAAAGTGTCAGGAGTGCATAAATATTTGTTGACTAAGTTTTGCAGTCCAACACAGTCGGATGCCTGAAAGTAGAATAGTTTTTAGTTACATTTTTTAATTGTTTAAACTAAACTTCCAAAAGCTCAATGGATTTGCATCTTGGCTTAAATTTTGATTGGTCAAATAATGTGGTATGTCAAATATTGCTGCTACCTTATTTTTAGAGATTTTTTTTTTTGTTTTTTGCATTTTTATGAATTTTGAAATTTCGGACGCCAAAGTCGTCTACTATCCGGAAAGCCTGGACGTCTGTGGCAAGCATTAAGGCATCGATTTTTGGTTTTTTATGCGAAGAATTTTTATAAAATTTGATCTACTTAAATAATTTTTTATGGTCCCCACCGGATTTGGTGACTCTAAAAGCGTCGGATGGTCAAAGAGATTCGACGTGTTGTACTCTTTTCGACATGTTCGGTACTTTGCCAATTTTTTGTCCGTTGATTTGTCAAAAAAGTTTTTTACATACAAAAGTATACTATCGATATATTAAAAAAACCATCGATAGTATCCGAAAAATGAAACTATGATTTTTTTGGATAAATGATTAAACTAAGAAAATAATGTTAAGTTAAAACATGAAAGCTGCCTCTTGGTAGAAATTGTCTTAAGGCTGCTTGTGCTTTGTCTTGGAGAATCAAATCATTTTAACTATGTTAAATAAGCTTTGAGTTTTATTTATCGAATTTTAAATAGAGTTTGTAACGCTTGATCGGACATGGGGCCTTCCAAAAGAGAAATCGGCTTCTGCGTCTAACTCGTCTCGATGTAAGAGAAGGTTCGCTTTCTGGACTTTAATGTGCAGGATATTTAAGCAGCAGTCAATTTGCCGTATAGGAAATCTTCAGGTTCAAACCGTTTGCCATTTCGACAAATTATAATCTGTCTTAAGAATAAATACCAGTTTCAGAGCTCATAAAAAATCAAAGCTTTCTTTTATTACAGCAATTTTATACCAAAACAATTTTAATATAACACCATATAATAGTTTTTCTCTTTTTATCAACTATTACACAAATTCGTGTATAGAATAATGTTAATCACAAAATCATTTTGTCTAAAACCTTCGAAGAAACTAAAAAACTCCTGATTGGGTTAATTAAGCTATATTGCCAGCTTAGGAAATAAGAAAGATGGGCATCACGGATTCTAACAGCTAAAGGTTCAGGTTCTATGAGATTGATTAGGAATTCATCCAAAACATACTAAGCTTAAAGCTCCTATCAGAAGAAGAACATTACTTTTTTGCTGATATGGAATCTCGACGCACGATGTTACCCGACTAGAATCATCCTTAATATTTAAGTTTGTTTGGAAAATTGGACTAGATCCTTAGGGCGATCTTCCCAATAAAATTATTATTATTACATGTTGATTGTGATGACTTTTAAAGTTTTTTAAAGAAGTAAGCGCAGAGGATTCTAGGTAATTTTTGCACATAATTTCCGAAGAACTTAAACGATTATAATTTAATCCATGTATAGATTGTCTGTGTCGAGTTTTAAGATTATGGCTTGAAGAATTTAGATGAAAATTGAAAATTCTGTATGGAGTAAGAAGCAGCAATATCAAAATCAGAAGATGAGTGGAAAAATAGAGCATTAGATCTCTATGCCTATAGCTTCTTGTCTCTCGGGTAATAGAGACAGTCTGACAAATGACTACATTGTTTTCTTATATTTATCCTATTATAGGTGTATAAACTTTATCGGGTTCACCGTCCCCATTTATTTTCTATTATTATTATTTGATAAAAACATTAGGATACGCATCCACTGGGATTTGCATATTTTGTTTAAAATACAAAAAAAAATTCCCAAAGTCATAAAGTTTTGCTTGCCAGCAAAACCATTTATTTCCAAGTATTTGCGATTATTGCGGCCATTTTGAAAACGCTTTAAACAAATCTATAACAAGCTTTCAGGTATTTCCAAGTTTTTGAGTAATTTTTGCGCACGATTTTATCAGCACATCGCGCGACAATCAAAAAAAAAAAAAAAGAAAATAACAATACTTAAAAACAAAAATTTTGGCTTAGGCCAAGGCAGACCCAAAATAGGTACTACAAGCATTTCCTTTAACCATAAACAAAGTTATTAGCGCACTCTAGTTTCGTAGCTAACGACATTAAAATCCAGTCGTCAATCAAAATCGCTCATACGTCCCGTTGTGCGTGCAAATATTTTGACAGAGTTGCCCGCTGACAGCGCTTCTACTACGACCGACTATTTATATCTATTGTATCCGAGTGGTAAAGCCTACTTGATTGACTAACTGATGGATGGATGACTGACTGACTGGTTAAGCAAAAAAAAAAACAAAAAAAACAAAACGTGTCAAGCTTATGGCTAGGCACGTTTTATAAACATGCTAGCAAAATATGAAAATTTTTTACTATACTAATAATAATATTCGACTGAAGGACAGGAGGACAGACGCTACCGTATTAAGCATATATTTGCTTATTACGCATCGGAGCGCCAGGGCGATTCTTTTTATGATCAGGGCGCGCAAATACTTTTATGGCTAGTAAGATTTGTGGGCGACCGACTACTACGACGATGACGATGACGACGTACCACCATAAGGCCCCTGCCATATACCATATATTGTGGGTAATCGCTTAACAATACAATAAAGTAGCAATAATTATAAAAAACTAAATTAAATGCTTTGCTTTTAGCTTCTGTGTTGCAAAAAAAAATCGACAAGAATAAACAAAAAAAAAATTAGGTATATTCTTGGCAATTGTAAAAATGGTATATGAGCGTCATATTAATGCCTTGATTTTTATTCAACTTGTTTATTATTATTATTATTAGTAGTATTATTATTATTGGTACGGATTTAATGAGCCAAAAGCCATGCGGCTTGACTTTTTTGATTTGTTTGCCAAATAAATGCCTTAATGTGTCTTTAATTATATTGCCCAAGTTCAAGCGTTATATAAACAAAAGCTAGATGTAGATACGCCCATACACTTTTCTTTAGATAGCACAAGATACTTTTTGTATCTTGTAGCTTGCATTAGTTTGCTGGGGCCTGCTGCATTGCGGATTGTTTGTTAAGTGCACAGTTTCAGTTGCCAGGGCTGCTACAAAGATTATTCAAATATTGTTGCATGTTGACCCAATGTATTTAACCCACTAAGATAAGAGCTCAACGAGGCTTGTGCCTTGCCAAGACTAGAAAATTTATAGTTCACACCAAGAAACCAAGCAAAGCCCAGACAAGAGCATATAAAAAATTTATTGCATATGATTCTGTTGGAACACTTGAATGAGTGGAATACAAAAAAAAAAAAAAAAGTAAGCTAGAGTGGAAATAATATACATATATAGATATATATAAAAAAATAATGAATTGGTTTTTTATGGCGTTGATTTTAATTGATCCACTTTGAAGTACAGTAAAATAAGCTGAAAATTTATGGCAACAATGTTTGGTGACGTCATTGGGTATTGACGAGCTTTATTTATCAGTCCTGCTCTCGATTTCGTTTCTGACTGCTCAGAATGACTGTAGAACTGATTTGGTAAACTAAACAATTGAAAGCCGAACAGGCTCGGTCTTTTATGGATTCTAAGTTGGATTCAACATGTTGTTAAGGCTTACACAGTGCCAAAAAGTTTGGAAATTGGCGCTGTATCACTTTTGGGTAGTTGTTTTAAATTTTCCCTATGAAGGGAAATTTTTAAATACCTGATAAATATGCATAGCTGTAGTAGTGAAATACAATTTTTGCAAAAAAAAAGTTAAGCTCAATTTAGTTATCTGCTCAAGTCCTATAAAGAGGATTTAACATTTTGTTAAGGCTTACACAGTGCCAAAGGTTTTGGAAACAGGCACTGTAGCACTTTTGTGTAGTTGATTCAAATTTTCGATACGAAGGGAAATTTTTAAATACCCGATAAATATGCATAGCTATAATAGTTAAATACAAGTTTTTCAAAAATAAGTTAAGCTCAATTTAGTTATCTACTCAAGCCCTATAAAGAGGAATTAACATGTTTTTAAGGCTTACACAGTGCCAAAGGCTTAGGAAATTGGCGCTGTAGCACTTTTGTGTAGTTGTTTTAAATTTTAACATTTTCCCTATGAAGGGAAATTTTGCTCCCGATTTCGCTTCTGACTGCTCAGAATGACTGTAGAACTGATTTGTTAAATTAAACACTTAAAAGCCGGACAGGCCCGTTTTTTTATGGATTCTAAGGAGGATTCAACATGTTGTTAAGGCTTACACAGTGCCAAAAAGTTTGGAAATTGGCGTTGTAGCATTTTGGGTAGTTGTTTTAAATTTTCCCTATACAGGGAAATTTTTAAATACCTGATAAATATGCATTGCTATAGTAGTTAAATACAATTTTTTCAAAAAAAAAGTTAAGCTCAATTTAGTTATCTACTCAAGTCGTATAAAGAGGATTTAACACGTTTTTAAGGCTTACACAGTGCCAAAGGTCTTGGAAATTGGCGCTGTAGCACTTTTGGGTAGTTCTTTCAAATTTTACCCTATTAAGAGAAATTTTTAAATACCTGATACATATGTTTTTAAGGCTTACACAGTGCCAAAGGTTTTGGAAATTGGCACTGTAGCACTTTTGTGTAGTTGATTAAAATTTTCGATATGAAGGGAAATTTTTAAATACCAGATACATATGCTAGTTAAGTAAAATTTTTTCAAAAATAAGTTAAGCGCGATTTGGTTATCTACTCAAGTCCTATAATGGCAAAAAAAAAAAAATCTGTCGCAATCTCTGAAGTCTGATGGACTGTTATTTTTTTGACATCGGATTCAGCAAAAAGCTATACAAAAAGTCGCCATACAACCGGTGTGGAAAACAAATTTGTTAGGGTTTCTGATAGCGGATTAACTTAACAGCCATTCTTGCAAACATTTAAGTCCATTCTTCCAGCCACAAAAAGTTTTAAACCGCGAGGACTCGAAAAATCGATTTAAATGCTTATGGCGGGAAGCTACTGACCCAAAAACAGCTGGTTTATGAGATATAAAAGATTTTATATACTCTGACAATGTAAATCTGCACAAAACATTATGAATGGTTGATATTTTGATGTACGCAACTTTTTGTTCTGTCTATTTTTGAGCTTCTGAACGAATTTCCCTTACCGTTTTCAAGAAGTCCTCTCTGAAGCTTTTTTTAATTTGCTTAAGAGACTAAAGAAATTAATTTCCGTAAAATATTCTCATAGAGTTCGAAACTAATTTGGTTCGGACAATTTTTGAGCTTTTGGACTTTTTCCCTTTCCGTTTTCAAGTAGTTCCATCTGAAGCTTTTTTTTATTTGCCTTTTTCTATTTAAGAGTCTAAATAAATTAGTTTTCATAAAATATTATCATAGACTTGGAAAATAGTTTAATTTCTGACTATTTTTGAGCTTTTGAACGAATTTCCCTTTCCGTTTTCAAGTAGTCCCCTCTGAAGATTTTTTAAATTTGGCTATTTCTTTTTAAGAGACTAAAGAAATTAATTTTCATAAAATATGCTCATAGACTTGGATAATAGTTTTATGCTTTTATTTTACAGTATCAACATTTTTTGGACATTTTGCTCAAAATATTTATAAAATAAATTTGTATATACAACATTTAAGAAAATCATATAAACAAAATTAACTAATGAATTTAAGCAACTTTTAAACTATCCCCAGAGCTATGCAGTGCGCCCAGTTTAGAGGACTTTACAGAATTATTGGACCCAAGCGGTACGAGTCAATTTCAAATCTTACCTACTACTACTACTACTTTCTTTCTCTAGTTATTTTTTTCTTTTTATACTTTTTTTTTTTGTATTGTTGTTGTTATTGTTAGGCCTTTTGCATGCGCCGCTCATAAATAAGCCCATAGTACAATATATCCGTATCATATATCGTGTCATATATAATGCATATAAATTTTATTGCATGCCCGCGGCATTAAAATAATTAACGTAAATTTGAAAATAATTTTTGCCAGCCATTCTTCCTCTCACAAGTCGGAGCCAAGGTCTATTTATGACTTTAATGGCGTTGAGGCAACTGCTCTTGCATTTTTCAGTTGGCTTCAACTTCGGCCTTTCCAACCAAATTGTGGCCAGCGGCTGCCATTTTCTAAACACAAACTGCCACTCCCCGCTTAGCCTCGGCCATAAAACCTGCCCGACCATATAAAACCGGTGTTTCAAAGCCGTTGCCTTTTGGTATCCGCTGCTGCCAATGGCGTGCCGTTGGTTCCGTGTTTGCTGCCGCCAATCCTCAAGCCCTTCTCTGCACAGCGTCGAGCTCGCTTGCGTGCCACTTTTTGCGGCGACACGTACAAGCTACATTCGTTGCACGCGATCTGATAATATTTTTTCCATTTTTTTTTTTTTTTTGTCTTTTTTCTTTCCATCTATCTTTCTTCTGTGGCATTTATAATGCTGCGTGTTGGGGTGCGGCGATACCAAGCTAGAGCCGGAGGAATTTGAATGGAGCTGCTCCATGTGCTTTCGCATATGCATGAACGGGGGCCATGTTTGCATGTCGCATGTTTAATGTTATAAACGCCATTTTGAATTTTGTTATTTTAGAGTGTTTGAGTGTGTATGTGTGTGTGTGTGAGTGTGTATGCGTGCGTGTGTTGGTGTTATTTATGAGGCTTAAGTTTTCTACATTAGCCAAATGAAAGGCTTGAATCACTTAGAGAGATATCTTACAATTTAATGAGTACTTTGGTAGTTTATGAGCTACGCTCTATACATATCTTTGGCGGATTTTCTTAAAGATCTGTTGGAACTAGCAGCTCTATTGTTATTTGCCCAATCATTTTTATGAGTCTACTTTTTTAAATATAATTAAATCTCAAAAATGTATAAATCTTCAACTTCTTTTAAGCTTTATATGTGATGAATTTGTATTATGAATGCCTGATTGGGGGTTTTAAAAATACTGGAATTAAAATAATAAATTATAAAAAAAATATGTGTGTCTAGAAACTAGATACTAATTATTAAAAGCAATATATGATCAAATTTCATGCATTAAATTTTAGTTTAAGGACCATACGCAGCATGCAAAAATACAAAAAAAAATTCCCTTTTTTGGGATTTTTTTTTTTATATGAAGTTTTGACATTTCGTGCGAAATTTTTCGAACTGCGTATGGGCCTTTAGAATAAAAACGTTTTTAACAGTGTCAAAAATCGATGACGCTTTCCAACAAAAATCAATTTCCTAGATAATTTGCTCCAAGTGAAAATTCGATTAAAAGAAGTAAATTACATTCAATGGTTTTAAATTAGAAATAATAAATTACCCAATGTTTTTCGAAGAATTTATTTTTTTGCTCCAAATGTATATTTTCAATTTTTATAAGATTTATAATTCTTAAATATAGCTTTAAAACTGATAAGTAAAGTTTTAAGCTGACAACGTAATAATATTTGTAAAATTTTCGATACATTCATTGTTTTAACATAAAAAGTATTTTTTACAAACATGATCTCGAAGTGTTAGGCTATGTGAAAATTGACTTAAGAAGCAGTTTAAATAATTTGTCTATAGTGCTAAGATTTTTAAAATCAATTAAAAAAAATAATATTAAAAATAAAAATAATGTATTCTTTATGTTCCCGCACTTCGCTTAAAAATAGAACGGTTTTGAAAAAAAAAATGTTATTTTAAATTCTTATTTTGAATGAATTTATCAGAGCGAAGCCGTGAGCAATAGACAACATTACATATATATTCGAAATATGCTAATTAAGCTTTTAATATGATGCGCAATACTGTTTCATAAAAAAAATATTATTTTTACTCATGTCCTCTTGGTTACATACCCTATAACCAGCGGGCGACCAAAACCCTTCCAACAATGCCTCATTTGCCAAATTATGATAAGCGATTTAGAAGTTACGAGGGAACAGATGAACATACATTCAGGCCATAGATGCTTTGAAATTAATTTTGTACCAACAAATTTTAACCAAGAAGCAATTCAGCAGCTAAACAGTTGTAAAAAAATTTTAAACCAATTGTCAATTTGTCAGACATTTATATTAACCAAATTTTGATAAGCAATTCGTCGATGCATTGAAAACTCCTTTTTTTGTAGGAAGTTCTTTAAGAAGCTGGCAAGCAATAGATTTTTAAAGCAAATTTTAGAATTAGGTGCAAAAATGTTTATTGATGTAACTATAAATATGTAAATTGTTTCTAATCCAAAATACGATTCAGTTAGGGAAATTCAATCAGGCTTTTTGATTTCAATGAATGGTTTTAAATAAAGGCCCATACGCAGCTTGCAAATTTTCGCACGGAATGACAAAACTGGAATGACGATCCGAAAGTATTTGATGGTCAAAGGTCATCATTTTCACTTTTTCCGTTTTTGACTGTATTGTTCTACATAAAGGTCCATAAGCAGTTCAATAAATTTGAATTTCCCAAATGGGTTCCTTTTTATATGAAGTTTTTTGGGATATCCCATTTGGGATTTTTTTATATGAAATTTTGTCATTCCGTGCGAAAATTTTCGAACTGCGTATGGGCCATTATTTAAAACCATTCATTGGAAACAAAGCGTGATCGAAATTCCCATTGTTGGGATTTTTTTTTTATATGAAGTTTTGACATTTCATGCGAAATTTTTGCCTACTGCGTATGGGCCCAAAGGCTGCAAGTCTTGCAAAAAATTATTTTTTTTCCAAAATCTAGTTTTTATACTAACCAGGCCAGAAAACCATACCATCTACATTTACTCCAAATTACATATTAATTCTAATTTTTGTCAATATGCGAAAAAACTTTTAGAAAAACAAAGAACAAATCTACGATCCGCTTCGAGCACGGTGAGACCCCAACATTCGTTACTCCCTGTCGACAGACACCTTTGCCTAAAATAAAATTGGCAAGATATACTCCAATCTTGTCATTTATACAAGCCTAAATGCAATTGTCTGCTCTGCCAACTGATTTACAACAGTGCTTGCCCCAAACGAACCCCTTTTCTCGGTCACCAAGGTAGTAAATATATTTGTCCCGTCTTGGATTCTAAAAGAAAGCACAGACAGAAGCAAGCATCCCAAAAAAATAAACGTCAAATCGAATCAAATGATTTTATGATGTAATTTGAGCTAATATTTACGATATAACAGCAGCTAAAACAGCAGCAAAATGCCAAATAAATGTTATTGTTATATTGTCGCTTGGGTGGTGCGAGACAATGCGCCATTTTGTCTGAGTTTGTGTGTGTTCTCAACCACAAAATACACATTTATGATGCTGCTGTCGACCCGAGCCCAGCCCAAGACCAAGAAACTGAACAGAAACTGACCAGCTTTAAGTTTGCCAAAGTTCAAAAAATAAAAGCAAACAGTGCTGAAAATAAGAAAAAGATTTGCTCGAAAAACAAATTGTTGAGTGTTGAAAAGTCAAGCAGTGCTTGCTGACTGCTGCTGCCTGGTCGCATCCCAGGGGTGCAATAGCTGAAATTGCCAAACGTTTCGTTTGAGGGTTGCCAAAGCAAAACTTTTGCTTAGCTTTAATTTTTTTCAAACGAAATTTAAATAGAGCATCGGCAGTTGCTTTTGAGGTAATAAATGTTTCCCAACAGACCACAGACCGCAAAACAGCTAAAGAAGATGTCATGCTGGCTAGGGCTGTGTGTTGTGTTGTGCTGAGGTCAACCACGGACTCTTGTCAACATGCTGGTTATCTATGCACGCCTATGACAAATTAACAAAACCAGCAGGAGGCACTACGTCCAAAGAATTTAAAAAGCATGCCGAATACATTAACACGCTCTTGGTGTCAGTCAGCCCCCCGTCCAGTGTGTTAACGATAAGCGGCAACCCTAGAAATGTCCTTGGCCACTGATTTGTCCGCTGGGATTGTGCACATAATTGACGCAATCATATAGTTCGACTACTTAGAGCTGGGTTTTCGCAACAGCTGTACGAAATCAGTTTAACTTACTGTCGTCAGTCGAGAAGTTTAGATGGAAAACTGAAATACTCCTACATAGCCAACTATAGATATAATTTATAGCCCATGTCCATAACAATCAATTATTGTTGTCATTGGCAACTAAAGTCTGCTCCAATTTGTATTGTATGGTAAATAATCAATTTTATATTATATATAATCCCATGTGCTATAAAATTTTAAGCCTACCGTCTATGAATATTTGTTTGCACGTTTTGCTTTGTCGGCATAAAACTTGTAGATATCTACAATTTATATATATTGTAAATACCTACTTGTACCTACTTACTATCCTACATAGTATATGTAAGTTGTATCATAAAAAAAAGAAAGAAATGAAAAACTATTAAGGGTGTGCGCGCTTGTTTGTAGAGCTGTGTTGAATTATTACACTGAGAAATTATTGATAGTGTTTTATATTGTCGAGATATGTTTGGTATTGCCTTAGGTGATCGATTATTGAAAGAGTTGCAGCACCTAGATTTTTATGATCTCAAAAGACAGTTGAAGCAGTCTTAAAATTTAATTAATAGTAGAAATGAATCCAGCTTATCTAGAAATTGTTCTCTGCTAAAAACTTGAGGTATAATAGTTTTATTGAGCCTGCATTACGAAAGTTTTTTAGTGACGGCAGATTTGTATGATGTACAAATTATATAAAAATTTTTGAATATTATTGCTTTTTCCTAGCAAAAATCGTGCTTGGTGGTTTCCTAGCGCAAAGAATTAAATAAAAAAGCGCTTTAATTTAATATTTTGCTAAATATAGTAGGGGAAAGGCTTGTAAGTTGACACACCAAAGCTTTTTTAGCTATATGACGACATTGAATACCTACACATAGGCATCAATGTAAATATATATTAGGTGCGCAACTAAGTTCTCGCTGTTTGTCAATAGATGGCTTTAGCAGAAAGTTCTGGTCGATTTTGACATACCCAAAACTTCATAAACGAAGCTTAGAGGCATATGGTAAGCAAACTGCTATGGCACATTAGTGAATTTCTTTTTGCATTATTTACTTGTGGTTGTGTGAAAATGTCTAGTTTTGTGCCAAAAAATCATCATTTGCGGGAAGTGTTGATTTTCTTGTTCTGTTCGAAAAAAAAACGGCAGCTGAAGCGCATCGAGAGCTCCAAAAAGTGTACGGAGATGCTGCTCCAAGCGAAACAACGTGCCGTGATTGGTTCCGTCGCTTCAAAGACGGTGATTTCGATGTTGACGACCGTCCACGTAAAGGAAGACCCAAAACCTTCGAAGACGCTGAATTGGAGGCATTGCTCGATGAGGATTCGTGCCAAACGCAAGAAGAGCTTGCTTCAGCATTAGGAGTTACCCGCCAAGCCATTTCCAAGCGATTGCATGCGTTGGGAATGATTCAAAAGCAAGGAACTTGGGTTCCTTATGATTTGAAGCCCAAAGAGGAAAATTCTTGGGGACTACCCGGTCATGCTACCACGTCGTCGGCTCGGCCGAATACTCACGCTGCGAAGGTTATGCTGTGCATTTGGTGGTACCAGGTCGGTGTTGTTTATTATGAGCTGTTGAAACAAGGCGAAACCATCACTGGGGAACGGTATCGAACTCAATTGATGCGATTGAGCCGAGCACTGCGAGAAAAACGGCCACAATACGAACACAGAGGCACGAAAAAGTGATTTTACTGCATGACAACGCTCGGCCTCACATTGCCAATCCTGTTAAAACCTACTTGGGAACGCTCAAATGGGAAGTCCTACCCCACCCGCCATATTCCCCAGATATTGCGCCGTCCGATTTTTACTTGTTCCGCTCGATGGCACATGGTCTGGCTAATCAGCAGTTCCATTCATATGAAGATATCGCAAAATGGCTTGATTCGTGGATAGCCTCAAAAGACGAACACTTCTACCGTCAAGGTATTCGAACTCTGCCAGAAAGATGGGAAAAAGTTGTAGCTAGCGATGGGCAATACTTTGAATGAGTCATTGATAACCATTTTTTTATAATAAAGTTACATTTTCATCAAAAAAAACAGCGAGAACTTAGTTGCGCATCTAATATAATATAGAAAGAGCTATAATCCACAATAAGAGCTAGAAAACGACCACTAAAACAAAAGGCTTGTAAGTTGGCACACCTGCAAAAATCGCTGAAAATTTAAGAAAACTAAAATAAAAACGCATGATTATTAAAATTTATGAAAATTTATTGATTTTAAATTTAACTGAGCATTAAATTGAATTTAAAAAAAAAAAGAAAAATTTAACTTTCTAACAATTTTTATATTTTGTCACACACACCTTGCGTTTTTTGCGTCTGTTCGCATCAAAAACACATTAGCATTGTTTACGGCGTATTTGCCATCGAAGACAGGTGGAATCCCTACAAATTTTATAACTTTTTTTGAATAGTATTTAAAAAAATAAAATAGAGAATGAGAAATTCATCATTGGTGGTTTCCTAGCGCAAAGAGTTAAATAAAAAAGCATTCATATTTTGCTAAATGTAGTATGTTTATTTGTAAAGGAGTCGGTGTCTGCCTCTGTCTGTATGAACAAGAGCATCTGGAGACTATAAAAGATAGAAAGCCCAAAGCTGGTATGGCAAATTTTTAAACCGAAGATTTTAATAAAGCCACTGCCTAAAAAGTTTCCTTTTTACCTGCATAAAATAAACCTTTTTACCTGTAAAATTTTAAGACGATCCTAAAGTATTCGATGGTCAAAGGTCATCATTATCACGAATTTTCGAACTGCGTATGGGCCTTAAACTTTAAAAACTTATTTCCAATTAAACAAATTATAGTTCAAAAAGTCTCATAACTATCTAAACTATCTAAGGATTTATTGATTACACTGGTTTAGAAATTTTAAAAAATTTTGGTATCCTCAACATGTTTTAGTCGTTTCCGTAGTAAAATGACATGCTAAAACCAAAAATGCAGTCAAACATTTTTTTCATGAAACGGGTTTCGAGATATTTCGAAAAAGACGTTTTTCGAAATTAGGAAAAAAAAGTGCCTCTACTTAACAGCAAATATCTCTGGTTGTACAAAACTGATTTCGATTAATTTTTTTAATTGACTGTAGATAATTGAATTACCCATCGATTATATTTGGAACATATTTTTGTCAAACTTACGTTTTAGTCGCTATTTCATATGAAATTTTTCGTCCTTTTTGACTTATTTTCGCGACCATCAAATACTTACGGTTCGTCTTTAAATTTTACAGGCGCTATAAGCAGGTAAAAAGGAAGTTTTTTTTTATTAAAATCATGAGATGTAGCAAAAATGGCCACCCTAATGTGCATTGTCTGCAGGCAGATTAAGCCTTTCGATTCATGTTCTCCCATAGAGGTACTCGAAAATTACAAAAACTCGTCCGAAATTTGCTAAAAACGCTACAAAAATGATTAAAATCGTATACAAATTTCTGCTCAATAGTTGATCTATTGAGCTTATAACTTTCACATCCAGATTTTTCGAGGAATTTCGGTATTGTTCAATCAAATTTCTTCGCTTAAGGCCCATAAGCAGTTCGAAAAATTTCGCACGGAATCCCAAATGGGATTTTTTTTATATGAAGTTTTGTCATTCCGTGCGAAAATTTTCGAACTGCGTATGGGCCTTTAAGGAGTAACACCAGTGTGGAGCATGGTTTTTCAAGGTCATTATTCTTTTTTTTTTTCAAAGAAATTTTATTTTATACACAAAATCCAAATAGGTAACGATATTATACATATTTTGAGCCACAAAAATTAATTTTTCCAAAGTAATAAAAAACTAAATGGCGCCTGTAGCTTTTTGACGTCGCCATTTATCTGAAAAGGCACTGAATGACAAAACTTCATATAAAAAAAAAATTCCATTTGGAATATCCCATTTATTTATATGAAGTTTTGTCTAAACATACAAAATTGTTATCCTCTTAATCCATGGACCAAAAGCAAGTGAAGCACATAGGGGTTTTCAAAAATATCAAATTAACAATAAAAAAAAAATGACATTAGTTTAAAAATCAATTTTTTTTTTCGTCAAATCATGAGTTGTAAAACAAAATTTTTTCATTATTTTGACAAACTCCTATGTGGTTCACTAGAAAATGATGTTATAAAGATTGTGACAAAATTTCAAATCGATCGGGTAAAAATTCACTGATTTATCCCTGAGGCCCTGAAGAAAAAAAAGTCGTTTCGAGAAAAACGCGTTTAAAAGTTTAAAACTGGCACGACCGCACGGCTGAGTGCCATGCGCCCGATGCTTAAAGTAAATTTTTTTTTTTTTTAATTCTCTTCGGGACATTATTTCTAACATAATTGTCGACCAATTTAGCTAAAAAAAAATGTATTCATAGACACAAAATAATAGCCATTTTAAAGAATTTAGATCCCTAGGAAAATCCAGGCCTGTCAGAGCTACTAAGTTACTTAACTCATAGAAAAAAATAACTTAAGGTCTCTTCAATATATTATTTTATTTGATTTCAATTGATAGTTTACAAGATTTTCTTTTTTTTTAGTAAATAGATAAAATAATTGTATTAAAAGTATTTGAATGAGTTATCCAGTGGCGGATTTAAGAAACCTCGTTGAGATAGTTGTACTTACATTTGACTGATGTTTTAGGAATGGATAGGATAGGATGTTTTATTTTAGATTTAGATTTTAGATTTTTATATATTTTTTTAATTTTTATGTATTGGAACAAATGAAAGTTGAAATAGTTTTCATTGATTTTTGATATTTAAATTGAAAATCGAAAAATCCCTCTCATGTAATAATCCTGGCCACTTGAATTAACCTATTTGTAATTCAATCGTAACTAAGAGCTTTTAGGAGAAAATCTTACTTTTAATATCTGGAAACCAATTTTCGGAGACATTTTTCTAATAACTTTAGGATAAGTTATTCTAAGATTAAAGGCCCATACGCAGCTCGAGAAATATCCCAAGCGGGATTTTTTTTTTATATGAAGTTTTGTTATTTTGTCAAACCATGAATTTTTTTCAAAATTGAGCTTTGGTGGTTTGCTTAGATAGTTTGCCACTTGTTAAAATATAGGTATCAAATATAAGAGTGGAAATTAAAAAAATAATTCATGGTTAACTTGTTCAGATCAGCTCAGATCAGCTCAGCTCATCACAGTTTTCTGAAACCAACTTTTTTGCATAGTGTTGGACTTAGCTCTTGTTCAATCAACTCGTATGTTAGGCCCATAACTCCCTAACACTTCAGCATAGTATTATATACATATTTAGTGCACGAAAACAACTATTAAAGCTTATCTGACAAGTCTCTACAAAGCCGGGCAACTTCAATTCCAACAACTTTGCTAAACATACAATTCATATGGCCATGGGTACCAATATTGATATAGACCTCAACTGGGATTAAGGGAGTGCGTGCAGCGGATACATTTGAACTCTGCCGACAGTAAATGCAATTGATAGGTAACAACAACAACGACAACAACCAATGTCAACTAATCCATCATTTAAGTGAGCTATGATAAAAAATACAAAACTATTAGTTATATATCTTGGCCAGATTATGAACTTTGGAACAGAAAGCCATTAAAAAATCATAGCCAACAGCAGCTAAAAAGCGCTTTATATAGAGCATACGAGGTGCACATAAATTACGCCACTTTGTCAGTGACAAAGCCATATAAAAATATTTCACACCTTTCCGTCATACTTTTTTTTTTATTTATTTAATTACAAATAAAAAATGTTGTAAAAGTTACTCTTTTTTTAAAAAAAGCAAGAAAATATCGTAAACTTTTTATGTGAGAACGTAGATTTTTTTGTTTATTATAATTATATAAGACGCAGCATGAATTTTAAATTTAAGACTAAGATCCAGCAATATTTGTGAAAATGACTAGACTGCTCTGCTTATGGCGCCTTATAACTATGTACAATATATTTTTTGGTGTTTTTGTTTCGAGGTTTTTCACAACTGTACCCAATATGGTTGTTTTTGCCACGCGTATCTTATCTCCAAGTTGGGCGACTAGAAATAGTCACACAGATTTGTTAAAGCTTTGAGGCTGTGGCATATTTGTTTAGAGCTTGCCATCTAGACATCTAGACAACTTGGTTGAGATCTTTGCTTAGTCCATATATATATATATATATAGTACAATACCGTGCGTAAGTTTCAGTATTAGCCTTCTCTTTGGCCATGTTTACTTATGTGTTTTTAGAGTATATACACACACACACACAGAGCGATAATAAAACACTCAGTATGGATAGTGCTTTATAGTTTTATATATGGTATATAGAATTTATTGGATTATGGCCTTGAAGGTCAGCACCTAGCCTGGGATAAGACGTCGTTACCGTTTTAGTGTGCTAGTTTTTTTTTTTTTTTTACTTAAGCTGCAGTTTATTATTTACTACAGCTTGTTGTACAGGTGTGAGAAATTTGAGCGGAAAGTGATGCAAGCTAGATTAGGTTGAAAGATATATTAAGTGGAGAAACAAATACGAGATTTGAGTAATAGTACGTATTCGTAATGGTATGCTGAGTTGAGTGTGTTGTTGTTGCTGTTGTTGTTAACTAGAAGAGTAATAGTTGTTTTAGTAATTACATCAGACTTATGTAAATCATTTGATCAATGGAACTTCTTTGCGAGAGTAGTTTTTTTGTAGATTATATTTTAAGAAAGTAGCACAAACGTTAATGAAAAGCATTCAAAATGCTTTCTAATGAATGCTACCACGCTTTTCTAGAATAAATGGTGATGGTTTAAGTCGTGTAGGTACCACTTTGAGATACCCTGTATCTCCACGAGAAAGATTTTAATCAAATTTGACTCAATACTTGGGTACTCTAGAAGCTAAATTTGATTAAGATATCTGCATAAAAAAACTTTTGGTTGCTATATAAGGGAACGTACCCATACTACGTGAACCGTTCAGGGCGGCGGGGGGTCTTGGCATATTCTACGGATAGTCACTGAGGGAAGAGAGGGGTAAAAAAAATTGGGTCACGAATTATGAGTACGTTCTCTAAGGACCCCATGGCAGCTATATAATATAACCCCAATACCGGAAAAAATAGATTAAACTTGTTTTTCGTGACATAATAAGGAGTCTTAATCCAATGTTTTATTGCTCTAGCTCTAATCATCGCTGAGATTAGATGGACGAACCGACAGACGGACACGTCGATATCGACTTCTCTACTTCCCCTGAAGTACCATGTGTCCGCTTTTAAGCGAACATGTTCGCTTTTTCTGTCTCTTGTTCGCTTTTTTGCAGAAACTTTTGTCATACATATTTTCAAACCCGCAGTTGAGTGCATTTTGAAATTTTTTTAAGCTTTAAAATCATATTTTCTGTCCCAAGAGAACCCCACTAAAATCATAATAAATTTCTTTGTGCATATGTCAATTTTCCTTGACCAACTGACAGTTGGGGTTAGAAAAAGAATCTAACAGCATTTTGGAAACTTTGCATGTGATTGATTCTATTCTCAAGTCTTTACGTAACAGATTCGAACAAATTTTTGCCTTTAAAAGTTAAAAGTATTCTCTCGAAAACGCGAAGTGTAGGCCAAGATACCTAATGTGATCATTTTGAAAAACAAGCTTTCAACGTTTATGATCACGCACTCACATACTTGGAGAAATGGACCCATTCATTTCAAGAACTTCGCGTGTTTTAATGGCTTAATTTCAAGCAAGGAGAGAAAACTGTTTTGTATTTAAAGACACAAAAGTTTTTTTCACACGGACCATCTGGTAACCCTACCTGATATTCAAAATGACTTTGGGGGTCTCTGTCGTTTTCTACTCTAGCTTACATACATTTCAAAATACACAAACTTGATATACTTACCTTGTACGAAAATCCAAGGAACGTATAAATTCTTGCCGGCTTAGAAGCTTAAGAAGCATTGCGCCTCCGCTGTACCTGGTAACGAGGGAGCGGCCGAGTGTACTAAAAACGTATTATATTGCTCTTTCGGTTATAAAAATAAAAAATTCACATTAGGATGTCATATCTGAAATTAAAGAGAAGCTCAGAACCAAGGCAGAACGAGAATGGGACACTGCGTCCGTTGATCACATCTCCCAAACACTGGCCAAGGTATAAACCAAGCGAACATCTGAGCTCTAGCGATTCCACAAGAACAGGAACAGTAGGTGAAATGTATTGTAAATGGCTGAGAGTATGTATACCTCTCATTACGACCTTTCTCGTAGCTGCAGAGATGAAGAGGAAATAAAAAGCAACCAACATTGAGCTATCTGGCAAATCTGCCCATAGCGCTGCACAAAAGACTTAATGGCTGAGAGTATGTATACCTCTCATTACGACCTCTCTCGTAGCTGCGGAGATGATGAGGAAATAGAATGCATCCAACATTCCCTGGACGACTTGTCATACAATGTCTGAGAAAACCCTTCTTTAAGGATCTGAGCTATCTGGCAAATCTGCCCATAGCGGACCGGGCTCTCGAAACCACAGTTAGAGAGATTAAGGAATTGGAATTAGAAGCGTCCACCAGCTATGCTACCCAACTTACATAGCTCCCCTTCCGCTACCCCTTTCCTATCATTCTATTTACTTCTCTCAGTTTAGGTAGACATCATAATGGAGCCCACGGTCTCTGGGTGAACTCGGGCTATATCGACCAGCTAGCCGAGCCTGATCTAGAGTACCCTTTTTACCTTGAGGTATAGGGTATAACAATAGGAATCTTCATTAACTGTTGTTTTCAGAGGTCTCTTTCAAGCGAATTTTATGCGAACTTCAATTCGTCAATATGACAGTAATCTTTGTCAGACTTATTTTTGTTTTGAATCTAATCTAGAGTACCCTTTTTACCTTGGGGTATAGGGTATAACATCATTAATTGTATTTTCAGAAGTCTCTTTCAAACGAATGTTACCCGAACTTCATTTCCTCACTATGCCAGTAAACTTTTTCAGATTTATTTCTGTTTTGAAGAGATTGAAAATTATACCTCGGAAAAATTACACTAGCTTACACGATAAGTCAACCTTCGGAAAAAAATATTTTCTTTAGGGTAATTTTAGGTCGAGAAACACGAAAATGACATTACATTTTTTTCTTAAGAACCGTTTTCGAGATTTTTTCGAAAAACATGTTTTTGGGCCAAAGCCGAAAAAAGTTTATTAACAAGAAAAAATTTTTAAAAATTGTGTTAAGCTTTAAGCTGAAAGAGAATTCTAAAGTTTCTAACGTAAATTTTAAGATAATTTAAAAAAAATTTCTCGTTAATAAAAAGTAAACCGAAAATTTTTAATTTTGAAAAATGGCCGAAAATAACATGAGATATTGACGAATAACTGCAAAAGTGTCCAAAAACATGTTTTTCGAAAAAATCTCGAAAGCGGTGCTTAAGAAAAAAAAGTGAATATCATTTTCGTGTTCACTCGACGACCCTTAAATTTGTAAACTAGTGTTGTTGGTTAGTTTCTGAGAGAAAGAGCCTGAGCAGGGCTTTATATTTATAAGGCTGTACTGGAAGTTCGTTTTATTGTCGTTCTACAAAAATTTTAAGTTGATCAGGAGCTAAGCTGTAAACTAATAAGGAAGTCGCAATTAGAACCCGAAAATTTGTAAAAGCTTTTACGTTGTGGTAAAACAAATACAGTCCGAAACCACAAAAAATCATATCATTTATGACCACGAAAATTTGCCAGCCAAAAAGGCTTTTTAAGATTATTGTTTAGATAACCGCCAAAACATAAAGACATTTTAATGCTTTTATGATTTTATAGCCCGATGCTTGGCAGACTTAATTCGGCTGATCAATTTGTCAACAGCTTTTCTTATCTCGAATTTCTATTTTAAGATGCTTACTCTTTGGTAAGAAGTTTTGGCTAAGCATGATACGTGCTTTACACAAATTGCGAAATAGTTAACTCGAAAGCATTTTGTGGTACTTCAATTTGAACAACGTGTTTATTAAATCCCTCACGATGACTGTGCTGCTTGATGAACTCAAATATTTGTATAGTTTCTCAAAAAAAAAAAAAAAAACAATTCCGCCGTTGCCAACTAAGTCTGTTCAAATAGGTCGGAACTAAGTTATCAAAATGAGCCAGAAACCAACACCCAGCTATCAGAGCAGCGAGAAACACGCGCTAGTCTTTTCAAGCTAAAATTGCAAGAAGAACGAAAAATGGAAGATTTATTATAAGAGAGAGAAAAAAAAAATGGAACTAAATTCCGAGCCGTGTGTGGATTTATCAGGAATATGGCTTTAATTTTTGTTTTATGCGAGCATTTCCATATTAGACAAAGTAAATAAGCGACAATGAGGTGGGCTATAATAAATTCACGTCTAAACAAAAGTGTAAAAAATAAATAAACAGTGCGAGAGCAGCGCTTGATAAGATCGAAAAACAATTTTGGCTTGGCCAGGTGTTGAAGGTAAGCCCAGTGTGCTACCCAAGCATAGTTTTCATATAAATGTTTAAGAAAAAGAAAAAAATAACAAAATATTTTGCTTAAACATTTTTAATTGCAATTTTTTAGCATTTCTACATAGTAAATTCAAAATTTTTGTGCTCATATATCATTAAGTGTAGCGCATTTTAAGGTCTTTAACACCTACGCTTTGCACTCTTTTTTTTTTTTTTTTTTTTTTTAATTCTTGTCTGTTTGTTTCATAAAGACGTCGTTTGAACTTATCATCTGTGAAAATATTTGTTTGTTTGCTTGTTTGCTTGATTTTAATTGTGGGTTCTACACGGAGAGCAGTACTACATAAAAAAATTAGAGCAAAATCCCAAAAAAAAAAAAAAAAAAAAAATGTTTGCATTTTGCTTGCGATAGTCGAGAGTCGAGAGACTCCGAACTGAAAACTGCCTGACTTGCTATATCTCGATATCTCTATGTGTGTGTTCATCACGTAGAGCCTAGGCAACCATGGCATGATCCCCTTGGCCTTTTTCGTGCCTAGACACGAATCTGCTTAGATGTGTTTTATGTTTTTTCTGTGGTCTGACGTGGTTACTCCGTCATTTATTTGAATTTTGATTGACTAATTGCGCAGCGCCAGCTTGAAAGGTGTTTAGTTGGGCGCGCCAAAGTTGAAAGATCTTGCATGTCTAGAGAATTTTGATGTTCACCGACATGTTGTTGGTATTATTATCAACGTCACGGACAGCTTTTGGATCTTGGCTATCATAATTCAAATATTGTCACTTGTTTATAAGCTAAAAATGTTTGCATAACTGACGCCAGTCACTCGCGCTCACATGGCTTGTCTTAATGCATGATATGCAGAACTATGTTGCCTCATAAAGCGCTTAAGTGGCTTTTATGCTTATAATTAAAATTTTATGGCTGAAAATTAAGAAATCTGCATTTGAATTAATTACGCTGCGTTTACCTTGTTTTTAAAAAGTTTAAATTTATATAAAATATATAAAAAACTTATTAAACTCTTATCTCTTGCAGGCAAAACCCGCACCAAGGACAAATATCGTGTGGTCTACACTGACTTTCAACGTCTCGAACTGGAGAAGGAATACTGCACCTCACGCTACATTACTATACGCCGCAAGAGTGAACTTGCACAGTCCTTATCGCTTTCGGAACGTCAAGTTAAGATTTGGTTTCAAAATCGTCGCGCCAAAGAGCGCAAACAAAACAAAAAAGGCAGCGATCCAAATGTCATGGGTGGCGTGCAGCATACCGATTACAGTCAGCTCTTGGATCCCAAAGCAACTAAGCTGGAACCTGGGCTACATTTGCCGCCACACACATTGCACTCGATGAACTCGATGGCTGCCATGAACATGACCGCCATGCGCTTGCATCCACATCTGCATAGCCATTCGTTGGCTGCAGCGGCTGCGCATTCACATCAGCTGCAGCACTCACATATATCTGCCGCAACAGCAGCGGGTGTGGGCGCGCTTTCAATGTGACATGACTATGGCGGCAGACAGGAGGTTCCAGGTCTCAGCGAGCCGTCAGCCATGGGCTATGGCAGCAATAGCAGCAGCAACAACAACTACATGATGGAGCAGCAGGAAGTTGCAGCAATTGGCAATGGCGGCGGCGGCAGTTTTAATGGTACTCTTACAACGTGTCCTAGTGATTTGGCGGTAGCTCTGGCTTAGGAATTGGATACAGTTTGACTGTATGGCCTGCTAGCATTGCACGCTTGAATATTGCACGTTGTTAATTTTTGTGATTGTATATTCCTGGCGTTAAACAATGCAGCAGCTTAAGCCATCCTATGCAGTCAGTTCAAGCAACCGCAAACAACATCAACGACCAAGCAACATTCAATAATAATTAACATACATATCTAAAAGAAAAAAAACACAATGAAAATGTTGCATATGTTTTAATTTTGTTTTTTGTTTAAATATATACCTTAGATGTAAAGCGCAGGATTTGATTTAAAAGTATAAAAAAAACATATGCTAGTTATACAAAATGTGAAAGACAGGCAAATGTTAATGCTTAAGTCGCTAAAGTGTAAAAAAATAATATGCACGAGAGCAAATTTATTGTAGCCGTCCCGAGTAACACTTCTTATCTTATTAATTTAGGGTTTACCTTATAGGCAACATTCACGGCCCAAAAGTAAAGCATAAACAACAATAATGTGCACTTAGGCAATTAAAAAGCAAATATTTGTTATAACGAACTCTGAACTTGGTGCAATTAAATTTTATAAAGAGCAACTTTTATTCACAGCAGTTAAAAAGAATAATTATAGGCTTAAAAATACACACACACACACACACACAAAAACACATGTAAATATTAAAACTATTTTGTCAACTTAAATGTAATGTAAATGTATGTATGTATAAAAAAAAAATGTTTAACGTTTATTACTTTTTATGTTGTAATAACAATTAGTTAGTTTCTAGTGTAATTTGAATTTAATATAAGCTACATACATATATGTAATACATATTTTGTGCACCACAAACGAACAACACAGCAATTTTAAATAAATATAAAATATAAATAAATTTAATTTTTGCCTACGTACAAACACACGTAAATTATTACATGCATTATTGTAATTTTATTTTAGTTAAATTCAAATGGCAATTAATTTAATTTATATAAACTGTATGCTTAGCTATTTAAATAAAAACACAAAAAAATATCAAGCAACATTAAATGTGTTTTCAATAAAAAAAACGTTACGCTTACAGTGTTGACAACAACTCAAAAGTTCAAGTGCTGTCAAATGTGACGTAAGCCATTCACAATAAACGACATGCTACGCTATTGGTCGTACTATTGATGGAGTTGGCAATTATTTTCTAGTCTGCTCTGTCTACGTCGCAATATGGCGCACTCGCTTGCACCAGTGTCAATTAGTTAACGCGTCAATGTAGCAGCAATTTATGATGCGTAATTGATTTTTATTAACTAATGCAATTAAATTGGCTGTAATTAGTGTTGGTATTTATTAAAGTCTGCCAAAATGTGTTCCAGACGAAGAGCTTATGAAATTAAGTAAGTGCAAGTTTTGTTTATTTGTTTAAGAGCAATGTTTAAAAAGGTGCAGCACTTACATGCACGTACTATAGCTAATAAAACTGAATAAACAAATTAAGAAAGAAAAATTTACTTACGAACAAATCATTAAGCATAAGTGCATAATTGTGCGCAGCAGGCTTTTTAAATTACAATAAAAATCAGCTGAATGTGGGAAGTATCTGTACGTACTTTATAACGTCCCTAGGGTCAAATCCAGGGAAAAGGTCGTGGAGTTGCGCATGTCTCGAAAAATACATATCTGGAGTTTATAATTAGTGTCCTCTATTAGGTTGCTAGTTGGAGCAAAGGGCCTCTACAAACTTTCTCCAGTTTTCTCTGTTTTTCGCAATCGCTTTTATTTCCTGCCAGCTTTTTCCAGAAGCATTAACTTCCCCTTCCAGCGTCCGGCGCCATGTTGATCTTGGCCGCCCACGCCTTCTGCTGCCTTGCGGATTCCATCTGCTCAAAAGCTCGGAATTCGAGATAGTCAGATTAGCCACCATATCCTCAGTATTTGTCTAAGGCAGTGGTTTATAAACACCTGAAGTTTCCCTGCTAAGACTGCAGTCATCAACCAGGTTTCACAGCCGTACAGTAATACGGACTTCACGTTTGATTTGAATATGCGTAGTTTGGTGGTCGTGGATAACGCTGTTGATTTCCATACTTTATTTAGTTGAGCAAAAGCTGCTTTGGCCTTGTTGATGCGGTTATTCACGTCTTCAGCAGCTCCCCCTTCGGGTGGGATTACGCTACCCAAGTAGCAGAAAGTGTTTGCATGTTCTCTGTTCTCATTTCCGACATTGAACAGACCCACCGTCCTGGAAGCTGGCACAGACATGCTTTTCGTCTTGCTACGGTTGATGGTTAGACCCACATTCTTGGAAGTACGGTTCAAATCATCAATTTTTTCTTGCATATCAGCGTGTCTAGACGAGATCAAACATAGGCCGTCGGCGTAGTCGAGATCTTCAAGGTGTTCCCTAAGGTTCCATTGTATGCCGCGCCTCTCCTTGTTTAAAATAATAATGGTGACAGGAGACAGTCCTGCCTGACACCTGTAGTTTATAACAAGTTCCAAACATTTTTTATTCATTCACAGATCTTGGCTGTGCGTTGTAAAGCGCTTGTAGCGTGTTGTAGGTGAGCACTAAGGAAGGATTTTGGTGAGATAGATAATATTTGCAACATCAAAGCGAGCAGTGGGCGATTCCGCTAGTGTTCTATAAATCACTCAAGCATACTACTTGGACATGCTTTGAAATAGTTTTCTGCATCCGCTCTTGGCATACATGTTTATATAGGTATGTTCATAATTTAATTGGTTTAATGCGATTCTAATAAGAAACAATATCCTCTACGTAGTAAGTCGCTCTAAGTAGACGGCAGCGTATCTCGCTCCTTGTCCTATTCGAACAGTTTCGAAAGATACAGCATTGGTGCTTACTGGAGTGGCCCAAGAAACTCGCAGCAATAATCTACAGACAGACCAAATGAAAGTGACTTGTGCCATTTGCAGGAGAGACTACTCCCAACAGTAGCTGAACTATGTGGCTCAAACCGATCACTCAGCTTTTGATAAGTAGAAAAAATTGCCATAATAATTTCCCTGACTATTTTGTCAGTCGCCCCTGGGCAGAGCATTGGGGATCTTCTATTCGAAGAGAACAGGGACCTACAGTTTATAGCCGAATTCGAACGGCGGTGTTTTGAATTAATAGAGATTTTCTTGGGCAAATAGCGTCTTTGAGCTAGCGATGCCAGTGCTAGGCAAATGCACGGCCATGGCCATAGGTATTTCAAATTATATTTGTATAGGGTTACACAAGAAACAGATCCATCTTTTCTTATTGTGAAACGCAAAGAATATTACTTTGCTAAAAGGGAAGAACAAAGTCTAGAATTGGGAGGCTTGCATGAAGGATAGTTCGCAAACAATTGTCCTTACAATCCAGCCAATTTTTGGCAATGAAACAAAGCCTCAATGCAAGTGTTCAAAAGAAACGAGGCATTTTAAAAAACTCCTAATTGACTTATAAACTGAGCACTGTAGCTTAAGCTATGGACAAAAGTTTAATTCCTTAAAAGACATGATAAATAATATGAAAAAACATGTAAAATAATAGGTTTAAGAACTTATAGTATCGCACGCTTCGAAAGTCTGCGACCTACATTGCGAAGCAAGCACTTCGCTGGAACCCTCAGGGGTCTCGACGTCCGGGGGCTCCAGCCCAAACCTGGCGCAGAACGATTGACGCTGAGCTTCACGCCGCAAACTACTGCTGGAATGAAATTTGTCGTGATGCTCCCAATAGAGTAAGTTTTAGATCTGTTGTAGAGGCCCTATGCTCCACAAGGAGAAGAGGACTACAGTAAGTAAGTAAGTATCTTGTCGTACTGAAACAATGGGCTTCTGTCGACCGGGTATCCCAACTTACTCCAACACTATGTGTTCGGCAAGTAATACGAGGGTCACTATTTATATTTTGCGACTTAATGAAATTTATGTTTCCAAATGCAATCTGACACCTTTAATGAGAAGTTTGATATTTACTCACGGACAAATGTCGAAAAGGTCTTAAAATCGAAAAAAGCAAGATCGTCATGTGACATATGAGATTCAGGCATCTCTGGGCATTAATTCCAGCAGCTTACATTCAATACTGCATAAACATGAGCACCAAAAAGATTGGATGGCATTGAATGCTGCATAACTTGACTATTGCTCAAAAGAAGACTTGTGTCGATTGGTGCAAAGATAAGTTAAAGAAATACAAGCACGGAGCTTCGTGACAGGCGAAGAATCTTGGATATATGCATACAAGTTGGAACTAAATAACAATCGACAGAATGGGTCTTCCAAGATGAAACAATGATTATTCGGAACAGGCGGTCGCCACTGTACCCCTCAAGCAACGTATAACGTTCAAGTCTGAATAGTATACAACCATTTGTTTGCCACAAGAATTTACTGAAATAAGGAAAACGAGTCGGCGAATACTAATTATTCCTCATTTCGATAATGCGATTCCGCTCATATCGGGAGAATGCAACCTCGTATGAATAAAAAATATTTTACAATAAGATGGTAAAATATCACCAACTTAAGATCATGGAAGAAAATCTCTAAATTTTTCGTTTTTTTTAAGCATAATGTATTTTTCATGAGATTTATTATTATTATTGTACTGGGTGTAATATGTACTGCGACCCAAGTGGATCTATTGTACCCCTTTTCACGGCTTAGAGCTCTCCCAAAAGTCCAATTGCCTGCATATACTGCAGTAATTTGTTTGGATTCATGGTAACAATGCTCTCCAGTGAGATGACGTGCATGCTTAGAAGCTTGCTTCTTTTGTTGACGAGTGCTATGCATTCACATAGTAGATGCACTGAAGTTTCTTCCTCCATACTACAGAAACGACAAAGCCCACTATCCGCTATGCCAATTTTGTTTAAGTGGCTGCGGAGCCTACAGTGACCCGTCAAGAGGCCTGTCAGGATCCTCACGGTATTTTTCCCGTGAGTTATCATGTGTTTGAACCTCTTGCGGTTGTACTTAAAGAGGAGGGTTTTTGACTGCTTTAGTCCTGGTATCTGTGCCCAGTGAAGCAGCCGTTTGTTTTCTTCCTCTTTCCTCAATAGGTCCCTTACCACGTGGTTGCCAATCCCACAGTATGGTTCAGGTCCGATTAGCGGTGTTGCTGAGATAGTTAGATTGTAGAATTTTTTTTGGAAATATCGTTTTTGTACCATTTAAGCCCAATTTGTATCTTAATATGACCGCTCATAATATACAAAACCGGGTTTTACAAGCACTGGTCTCTGTTTTATTAAAAACCTGTGCTATTTGTGGTTTTAACTTGCGCAATAAAATCAAATCTCTTCCTACAATCGATTGATTTACAAGTCTTACTTTCCGATTTATAACTGCTGCCAATTAATACATAGTAGACGAAGCGAATCTCCAAGTCAATGTAATACAATCAAAAGAGTCAACTATGTCTTGGATGCAGGCATACAAAATGTAAAAGTAAAATAAAAGTATAACGAAAAGAATTAACATTTTTTTCACAGTAATAAATGCATAAATTTTATAATCTTTTGCATTGAATAAGCCAAGTTGGAACGTTGTCCGATCGTTGTTGTTGTAGTCATTTCCTTGGCTTACTAATAGAGACATATCGAAACGGCACAAGCAAAGACAAAAAAAAAACAAGAGACTTGGGGAACTCTGTAGACAATTCAAAAAGTTCGAACGTTCGTTACTTTTCGGAGTGCCATAAACTTTTATGGGACATGCCGCGCCTCGATGACGACAACAATGGCAGCTGTAAGCATTTGAAACATGCAACGCACAGTTAAAATGATTGGATATAATGCCCTGAAAATGGTATCTAGGGGTCGAGCAATGCTCTGGGTGCCAATTAAGACGATCGTCTTGCAGCTTGTTGCAGCTCAGCAGCCCTATCATAAAAGTTTTTCCGTTCGTGAACGTCCCTCAAAAGATTACTCACACGTTTTATGGCAACCGGACCAATGCAGTTGGTTCTATTCACAGAAAAATGCTCGTAAATCAATTCCCATCTGATACTGACACACTCTGTTAGCCATACTTACTCTCTTTCTTTTTTTTTTAATAAAATTTATATATATCTTTTTAAAATGTCAAGATTTCAAAATGGCGGTCCCCTGCCATAAGCTGCGAATTCTCTGTAATCGTGTGTAATGCAGTAGCCGCAATTCTTCCAACACATTTTGGTCGGCAAAAGTCAAACGAATCTGCACTTAGTTTCAACCAAAAAATAAAGAGTTAAAAAGTTACCAAAATAAATTCCGTTTAAAAATCGGCATGTGCATTTGGCGTAACGAACAAATGCAAACATCTTCCCCGACAGCAGCACCCGCAATGCAATCCAAATGTTGTTGCATCTGCAACTCCTTGTAGCCCTCAACATAGAGACCTGGTTTCCCTTGGTTTTAATTTTTTTTAGCATGTAGGTGTGAAAATGTAGCGCACCGCAGCTCACTTCCTTTATCGCTATTTGCTTGCTCAATTCTTTTTTTTTTTTGTTATTTTTTGGGTTTCTGGTTTTTTGCATTTTACATAAAAGTCAAAATATTTTGGTTTCCATATGATGTGCACGCACAATACAAACAACAAGTATGGAACCGTGGAAACTTAATCTCTACAGAGCGTAACTGATTTCGGCTTGTTTTATATCAAATCTCTACAGGTTGTATATTTAACATTAGTTGTGTGCACTTTGACGGTTCCGATTTAGTTAATCTGAATGGTTATAAATTAACACTGAAAACCTCTTCAGACAGTTTTGGCTGTTCTAGTGGTTTGTACTCCAAAGCAAGGGCCCTAACAATTGCTAGTTGAATTATTCTTCAATACTAATCAATTTCCTAATACTTACTATATGCTCAAGTTTAGCTTTCCGGCCCAGCTGGCTCTTGGCAACATTTTAAGTACATTGTTCATTTGAATATTAACTTAAGTACGTATAGGCGCCAGACAGTAGATGCACGCAAACTGGAACTGGCCAGTTCTATACTGGCTTAGAGGAAACAATCTCGACATAATTTCCCAATTTTGACTCTGGCATCTGTTTTTTTTTTTTTTTTTTTTTTCCTCTTAGTACTCCTCCAGGGAGCTTAGGGCTTCTACAAGAACTTTCCACCGGACTCTGTTAGACGCAGTTTGCTTTGCTATGTTGTGTAGGGACAGTTCGTTAAGTATTGTACGTCACCAGGTTGCCTTTGGTCTTCCCACTCGTGTGCTTCCTTGAGGGTTCCATTCCAGGGACAACCTGACAATGCTGCTTCGATGTTTCCTGAGAGCATGGCCGATCCAACGCCACTTGCGTGTTCCTTTCTCGGTGCCGATAGGAACTTCACTTGTACAGTGCCATAGTTCTGCGTTTGATATCCGATTGGTCCAGAATATAATCCTTAGGCACTTGTTGACAAATAACTGCAGTTTCGACCTCATTCTTGGCGGGGTCAGCCACGTCTCGCTGCCGTACAACAGGATGGATTTGACGCACGCATTGAAGATTCGCAGCTTTGTTCTTCTGCTTATTTGCTGGTTTCTCCATATGCGGAACAAGCGTTCAAATGCTGATCGCGCTTTGTTGAGACGATTCTCTATATCCTTATCCACCCCACCAATGGTGGATATTGTGGTACCAAGGTATGAGAAGCTATCGACAAAATCGATAGTGTTCCCGCAGATGGTTATGCTACCTTGGCTGGTGTGGTTGTGGCGCATCGCTTTGGATTTGGATGCGTTTATTGAGAGTCCAACTTTGCTTGCAAGTATCTCGAGATCATTCGCTTTGGCTTGGATATTACTAAGTTTATGAGAGATGAGGCATATGTCATCCGCGTAGTCCACGTCTTTCAAGTGACGGGTGAGACTCCACGTAATCCCGCGCCTAGACCTGCATACATCTCTCATAACCTGGTCAACTACTATATTGAATAGCCTCTGTAAATGGCTATAATTTCAAGTCAAAAGTTTTGCCTCCCGATATCTGTACTAAATTTTTTCGCTTTACTATTTCATAACCAGTTTACCTAAAATTAAGTCTGTTTATGCGGAAATAGAACCTCTTATCTCCATTCCCCATTTTAGTTGCTCTTGCGGCGCTCAAACTTGCTATCAAATTCGTCCCTTTAATTTATTTAAAAGATCCTTATACGTTTCTTCTTCTTCAACAACATATTCACCACTCAAATCTTGAACACAGGAAATCGCCATTTTCTCCTGAGCACCACAATGGCGGCGCATTAAATCCATTTTTAAATTGATAAATTTGAACTGCATATACAGGTTATTTCAAGATTATGTCCATTCTGCCGGCATTTTTGTGATATAGTCAAAGCAATACTCCTTCAAAGTAAGTACCCTGATATAGTTAGTTCAGATGAAATAGATAGGAATGGCAAACTACATTGAGTTACCTTTTTTGTACTGTAGCAAAGATCAGTCTTTAGTCTTTGATTGATTGGCAGTTTCTCCGTGTATTGTAGTAAATTAATTTTTCGAGCCTCAGGAACTGTAAGATCATCTTTTAAGAGATACAAATTAAAAACTATAACAACGCAATTTAAACTATTTTATTCTTCAACAGAAACTCTTAGATAAACAATGAATGAAGATGAAAAGTCTGGAACTCCAATGAGTATGATGCTTATGCGGTCGAAGATTGAGATGGTCACTCCAAAAAAGGATCTCCTGCACCCTAATTACTCCAGCGTAGCACATAGTTAACAGCGCGCTTAAGAACTCCCTAAATATGATAATAAGCAGCGGCTAATTTGGTTTCATTAAGTCATCATTGAGTCCCTATGCTCCTCAAGGAGTTAAAGGAATGAAAGAAGAAGAAGAAGAAGTCATTGAGAGAGTCTCGAACAGCGTGGGAAGAGACAACAAGAACTTCCCTAAATATGACGACCCCAGCAATGAGTTGCACATGTGGACAGTGATTCAGAATCGAGGCTTGTCATGGCCAGTCCAAATAAAAATGGCTCCAAATGCCCGCAGTCAAGAGCAGAGGATAAGGGTGTACAGTCTGCCGCATACGGCGAAAGATAGTACCGATGAGGTGCTATAAATGCCTTGAGTTTGGCCACACAGCCACGAGATGCAGAAGCAAGCACGACGCATCCAAAATGTGCTTCAATTGTGGAGACACAAGTCATGCTTCCAAGGAGTGCCCCAACGAGCCATCGTGTATACTGTGCAAAAGACACAACGCTACTGACACAGCCCACAATACCCTTAGTAGAACGTGTCCTATGTTCTTGAAGGCAGCTGCGGCTGGGCCAAAATGAAGTTAATCCAACTGAACCTGAACCACTGCAAGGCGGCCCAAGACATTCTTGCACAGACAGTTCGAGATGTTGGAGCAGAAATTGCGATCTTGGGCGAGCCGTACCAGCCCAAACATGAAGGAGTCTGGCTGCAAAACCGCCATATGGGAGCAGCAATCTGGAGCTGCGGCAACCCACCAATGCAGCTAACAGAGAGGTGTGCATCCGCTGGATTCGTTAGAGCTAAATGCGCTGGCATCCACATTTACAGTTGCTACATCGCCCCTAGCATTGACCTCAATGATTTTGCCGCTATCATTGACAATATGGTAGAGGACGCCCAAAATCGCTCGCCAGTGGTAATTGCAGGTGATTTCAATGCGTGGGCTGTAGACTGGGGAAGCGCTAGGACGACATGCAGAGGCAGGATTTTGCTAGAGGCGTTTGCCGGCCTAAATGTTGTGCTCCTCAACAGCGGCAATGAGCATACATATAGCAAGGCAGGAAGAGGGTCTGTAATCGACCTTACGTTTGCTAGTGCTTTAATAGCACGGCAAGTGGACTGGTTCGTATCAGCGACCTATACGCATAGCGACCACCAGGCCATTATTACCTCTATCACATCGCAGAATCAGCGATTTGGTCAAAACCTCGCGCACACAAGCTGGACCCCAGAGACTCTTAGTGAGGAGGCCCTCTGCCTCATGGTTAATAACATCCACGCCCACATAAGAGAAGATGCGAACGAATGCGCAAACAGCCTGCCCCGAGCCGTTGAAAAAGCTTGCGATGCTTCTATGGTGCGGAAACGAAGAGGAAGCCACAAGCAGCGACCAGTCTACTGGTGGAATGAGGATATAGAGCAGGCTCGCCGAGACTGTCATGTCGCACGACGCAGACAGCAACGGGCGCGCCTAAGACCCAACTTTCGTGAGCTTCTGGCTGACTTCCGGATAAAACGAGCTGTCCTAAGCAAAGCCATCAAACGAAGCAAGGCCAAATGCTGGCAGGAACTATTCGACGAAGCAGATATGCAACCATTCGGTAAGGCATACAAGCTCGTTGTGGGCAAGCTAGGCAAACAGCCAATGCCAACGTGCCCCGACCAGCTTGCGCAAATCGTGGCTACGCTTTTCCCTCCGCATCCAGTTCCCACCGCTGAAGTGAGGCTAGCCCGTACCTTGATGATACTATTGACCGATGAAGGTGAAATTGTGGGCGCACTCTCCCGAATCCACTCCAATAAGGCGCCCGGACCAGATGGAGTTCCCACCAGGGCGATCAAGGCCGTAATTGCTGCGCAACCATTAGCGTATGTCAAGCTTTTTAACAGCTGCCTTAAACAGCGACGTTTTCCCGATCGATGGAAGGTACAGAGGCTGGTGCTGATCCCAAAAGGCGGCAAACCACTGGATAATCCATCATCGTACAGACCGTTATGTATGCTGGACGTCGTTGGGAAGCTGTTTGAGCGTATTATATGCAACCGCTTGGAGAAGGAGCTTGAGGATCGGCAGGCACTCTCGTCTCTACAATTTGGCTTCCGCAAGAGGAAGAGCACTGTTGATGCCATAAACACTGTTGTCGATATAGCAAGAACAGCTATTCAAGGCACAAGATGGCGTAATGGCAGCAAGAAGTACTGCTTGATAACCACACTAGACGTAAAGAACGCCTTTAATACAGCCAGCTGGCGGAGCATAATACAAGCGCTCAACAGACTCCAGTTGCCGGAATATCTAATCAGCCTCATCTGCGACTATTTCCGAAACCGATTCCTTTTGTATGATACCTCTTCCGGTCGTAAACAACACATTATTACCGGAGGCGTACCACAAGGGTCGGTACTGGGCCCTACATTGTGGAACATAATGTATGACGGCGTGATTCGCTTGCCAATCCCAGATGGTGCGACTGTTGTGGGTTTTGCTGATGACATTGCAGTGGTAGTTGTCGCCAAGGAGCTGCACGGGGTCGAACGCTGCACCAACGCAGTGATCAGCTTAGTTACTGACTGGCTGGAAGAAAACGGGCTGGCACTGGCGCCGCTAAAAACAGAGGCAGTCCTTATTAGCAGCAGAAAAAAGGTCGAGACTGCCACAGTCCGAGTGGGCAACACAGAGATATGCTCTAAGCCTGCAATGCGATACCTCGGAGTTCTCCTAGACCACAGGTTGACCTTCAAGCACCACTTGCAGCATACTGGTGACAAAGCGGCGAAAGCCAGCAATGCACTTACTGGTATTATGGCAAATATTGGCGGGCCGCGAGAAAGAAGTAGATGGCTCATTGCTAACGTAGTACGGTCTATTCTCCTGTATGCATCAGCCGTATGGGCACCAGCAATGGCGGTCACCTCCTACAGTCGCGAGTGCAAGTCGGCATACCGAAGAAGCGCCCTTCGAGTGCTATGTGCCTATCGCACAGTATCAGAAGATGCAGCCCTTGTACTAGCAGGTATGGCACCCCTGGATTTGCTGGCAGGAGAAGCAACAAGCAACGAATCGCAGCCGTGCCGACGAGAGGCGACCATGGCGACATGGCAAGAAAGGTAGAGAGCTTCCACCAACGGCACGTGGACAAAGACTAATCCCGGACATAAGGTCGTGGGTGAGTAGGAAGCATGGACAAACTGACTTCTACTTAACACAATTACTTACGGGACATGGCTGCTTTAAGTCCTATTTGCACAAGTTTAAGCATGAGACGGATCCGTTTTGCCCACACTGTGCACGGACCACAGAAGACGCTGAACATGTATTTTTTTGTCTGTCCAAGATTCTCTGCTGAACGGGAAGAGCTAAGCTTAGGAATTGGGAGGCCATTCATAGTCAATGACTTGATGGATATCCTACTTAGTTCGCAAAACAATTGGTCTGCTATAAGCAACATGGCAGCAGAGATAATCAAATCCTTGCGTCGCGCTGAACGCCAGCGTAACAACTCAAATCATAGATGAGAATCTAGATGCGGCTTTCATGCCTTCTCCCCCTCGAGAAGTAATACTTAGCGGTGGTACCTTGAGAGGGAAGCGGAGAGTAGGTGGTAGGTTTAGTGGGTGAGGTAACACAAGTCCCACACTTTTCGGCTTTTCAAGCTTCCAACACCATATAACAAAAAACAACAAAAAAAAAAAAAAAAAAAAAAAGAGCAGAGGATATGAGCCTGCAGAGAAGCTCTACAAAAGCCCGTAAACGTTTGTTATGGGCCTTAAAAGACCTGATACCTCTATTCAATAGCGGGTTGCTTTGAGCTTGCGTGAACTGATTGTTATGATCTGTCAAAATGAAGAAGATATTGCAAATAATTAAATATATATTTTAGTTTAATAACTAAAGGAAGCTTACGAAATTTCATTTATAATTAAATAAATCTATTTGAAATGCAAAGTTTGAGCCTGATATTTGTAATAGATTTATATTTAATTTAATTTATTTCAGGGTTTTAATTTATAATATTTATAGTTAACGTGATTTCTAATAAACAAATTTAAGAGTTCAGGTTCTAAAACCTTTTCTACTTAGTTATAATATTGTGATAAAAAAAAAAAATGTACAATGATAGGATTTTGATATACAATATTGTGGAAAAAATACAAAAACCCAACTGAATATAAAAGATTTATATTTTTTTTTTAAATGTACAAAGATTTAAGCAAAAATAATTTGTTTGCAACTGCAAACTGGAACGTATCTGCCGTGTAAAAACAGAATTAGGTGTTTAACTATATTTAAAAATCTATTGTAACTATATATTTTTTTTTTTTTTTTTAAATTGTTATAATTAATATATGCTTGATATATTTTTATTGCCTGTCTATGTCATCGTAGTTTCGAGCAGCTTCTCAAAGACTCAAACTTTATCTGGTTTTTGTTTGTTTCAATTTCAGAACCAGACACTTGGAGACAGTCTAAGTTAGTTGTTTAAGTGCTAGCTGATGCGGGAGTTTGATTAACATTGATTTTTTTTTTTGAGAAAATTTAGCAACGAGTTTTATTAGTGACCATGCACTAATTAAACTCTGCCGTTTTTTCTAGCAGACTTCATCGTCGTCATCAAACGTTGTGACCACAGAAAAGCACTGAGGCGCAGCTCTGTGGAGCAGTAGATCATAAAAGCCGCTAAAAGGTGTGGGCGATTTCACAAAACAAAACCAAAACAACTCGCACATATACAAAGTTTGTATATTTGATTTGTTTATTGAATTGATTAGAGTGCGCTGTGGAGCTATGGAAAGCCTTGTGTATAGCGTTGTGTGTGCCGATTTGTAAGCTGAGCACGAGATTTCCGAGCTGCGAGGGTGTAATTAATCACAGCTAGCAAGATTTGTTGTTTATTTTGTTTCAAGTTTGTCATTTGACATGTGCTAAATGCGCTAATAAAACAAATTGAAATTTGTTTTGATTTTGGTTAGTACATTTACTTCTAAATGTTAATATTTTTGGTGCATTTAACATATTTTATGATCTGCGTAGGCAAAATTAATTGCGAATTAAAATCATGCCCACAGTGCGTATGTTTGAATAAAATCAAACTAGCGCGCGAAAAGTTGCCTTGCAAACCCAAGCTGTCTGCTACAATATTGAATTTTTTCAAGCAACTGTGTTGTATTTACAAAACTTATCGATAAGTCGGCAATTGTGCAGCGCAACCAACTTCACTTTTGGCCTGAGTTTTGTTTGTCATTCCGACAACAAATTGTTAAACTATTGGTTGCTGAATATATTCCCAAATCCTAAAACTACAAAATGGTAATTATTAATTAAATATTATAACAAAAGTATAATTAATGTTGTTTTAATCTACAGTACGAGTCATCGCTTAAAGTGCAGCCCACAGAATTGGACACATTGAAAGCCACAGGCAAAGCGGCTCTGCCCAGCGAGTCAAATTGTGTGGGTCAATTGGCTTATGTGCATCGTTTGCGCGATTCGGAGCTCAACTACAATGAGCATGAATATAATCGCAACATGCAAATGCTGCGCAATCGTGAGGGCTTGGGCGTGCCTCTAAAACTAGGCATGGAGCGTTATGCAGCCCGTCAGGTTGGCCGTCTGCCTTTTTTGCCGTCCAGGTGAGCGACACTTTGCATTCCTAACACAAGTAAAAGTTATAATTTGCCTATTAAATTTGCAGCAACTTAATGGATGATGTATTAACCGGTCGCTGCGACACCATTGGATTTGAGGACTTTCTAAATTTGCCTGAACTTAATGAGCATATGCGTAATCCTCATGCCGTGGTAGAGAGATCTTTGGGTATCTTTAAATAGGAACTGCTGCATTTGTGATAAATAGGTATTTTGTAAACATGTTTGGATATAAAAAATAAACAGCGGCAAAAACGTTCGAATTTTTTGTAACACCGTAAAATTGTTTCAACTCGCATTTTATTTGAGCCAAATGCGCCTTTATTGTTCTTCAATAATATTAAATTGTTTGCTAGTTTGCACATTCTAAATGTTTATAAAGTACTTAAACAATTTATTCATTTCATACATCAAACAAAACGCTTTTTTTAATTACATAAAACTAATGAAAATATTGGCAGAGCTTAGTATTAAAAATAAGAAAATTGTACTCGGGAGATTCGTTTAATTTAATATTGATATGCATATTAAAAGGTATAGCTATAGCTTTGCAAATAAATCGTAATAAACATAAATATAATAGGCATAAAATAAAATTAAAACAGCTAGCAAAATGGACGAATTCGTTTCAATACATACATAAAATTAGGCTTATATGTACTTAAAAAAATCAAATTTATAAAAAGCGGAGGGCATCAAATTATAAGTAGAAATTACTTTTGTGAAATTTGCTTTGTATATTTCGTGAGAACTACAATTTCGTTACTATATTTTGTGGTAAAGTTCGTTAAATAGTTAGTTGTGGTTCTAGTAAATCCAATTGACGGGCACCCATTGCTCTTCATGACTCATTTGATCCAAGGTTTCGACCACCTGACGGAACGTCTCATCAAAGTCCTCATTAACAATGACCATATCGAAATATTTCTCATATTTGCGTTGAACAAAGCTGCTCTCCTCCACTGTGGCTATAAGATCGTCATCCTGTTTATGATAATTAGAAATGGCATATGTGTTAAGCAATATTTGTGTATTCAAGCAAAGATCTAACATTGCTAGCATAGTAGCCTAATGCAAGCAATGAGCATGTTTGGCACAAGTTAGTTATAGTAGTTATAACATTGACTGCTGAACATTTACCTCATAGAGCGATGCTAAGGATTCAAGCGTGCGTGCGCGCCTAGAGCTGAAGCGTATGGAACTTTGACGATCAAACTGCAAAGGATTAAGGTTTTAAGATACTGGGTCCGATCTACAACTAACTACAGTAAAGGACATACAGATAGATTTCTATTAGAGCCAGTCGCACGCCGATCAGCATAAATTGTTTTGAGCTGTTCCATGCCAGGCGCGGCAATAAATATAACAAATGGCATCAGATCCTGGCTATTATGCAAGATCTTCAAAGCGTTTGGTGCGCAATCCAAAATGCACATGCGTCCACTGTTAATGACATCTTTTATAGACTGTAAATGAGTGCCATACAAGTTGCCATTATGTTCGCCATATTCTAGAAATTGATTTTGCTTAATATCTTCTTCCATATGCTCGCGATCCATGAACCAATAACTGACGCCATTCTCCTCCAAGGCGCGCTTGGGACGTGTGGTATCTACATATAACAATTGCTCAATTAATGGATTTTGTTGCAGTGGTTTAAAACACTTACGTGGTATAACTGCTCCAAATTTGTCCACATCGCTGTTGATTAAGCGAGTCTTGAGCGTGCGCCGTCCTACACCGGAAACGCCAATGAGCACAAGTGTTTTCCTTCGGAAAGGCGGCATGCGAGTGACCTCCTCATATAAAAGCAGATCGGCCTTGTCGAATTCGCAATTTGCTACGGAACGATACATCGTTTTGCGCTTGCGTTTGGATATCTTTAAAATTGGTTAATGATTAGAGGCAGAGTTGAATATATACCATAAAGAGGCTCACCCTCGTGCCACAAATGCCAATCTTGTGTACATAATCCGCTTCAGGCGCTACAAAAGCCTTGCGACGTTCTTCCAGCTCTTGTGAGGGTATCAAGCCAATTTTTTCTGTTTCGGCGGTAATGTTTTTAGCCTGCCACCAGTTCGGATCTTTGACATTGATGATCTGTTAAAAATTTGCTATTAATATCGTGCAGTTTTCTTTCGTCAGTGTGAAAAACACTCATACCTGCAAAATATCGCCCGATTTGAATGGCAGTCCTATGTCCTTACAAGGCAACAGCGTATCCTCTGAGGGATTGTATGTAAATAAGGCGCGCATATAGCACTGTTGGGAAACAGAATGTTTGTGGATTATAACAATGGGTTTTAGCTGTATAGTCTTGTTCCGGTTGTGTTTGCTGCTACCAGCATATGGACATCCAGAATTAGACTACATGAAAAGTTAACGCTATGATTTACTTACTTAGTTGCAAGAGGTTTGGAATTTTGATAGGCGCTGAGGTGTACTAAATGAAACTGCTAAGGAAATGCAATTCTTGGCATGCCAAAAAAATTGAATTTTCAACTCTATATCTAAGCACTACAAAAAATTTTGAATCTATGCAAAATTCATGCAAAAAAGTAGCAAATCTTTTTAATTGAACGGCCCAATGTTTTGATACATAGTTCAACTGCAAGCGACAACTAGAAAAACTTACCGTCAGTTTCTTGCCCGACTCAAGATTTGTGATGCCGTTCTGTTTTACCTGTCCCCCACTGACCGTATAGCGACCGCTTTTAATTTCCTCATCCACATTAGGTCCAATTTTTAGCGTCAAATTCTCCTTAGCACGAGAGACCTCCACTTGCAGCTCTTCAGCCGAGCGCACAGGCGTGCCATTAACTTCCAATATAACATCGCCTACATGCAACATGCTTTGTTTATCAATGACGCCGCCGGCTAGTATGCGTGCCACTACCAATTGCTTGTACTCATCGATTTCGACGGTTAGTCCCAAGGGTTGTTTAGGATCCCGACGCAGACCCACCATTTTGATGGTTTCCACTGGCATTTTGCTGTTTAAGATATCCTCCGTAAACAGATAACCGCCGAGTTTGCGTTGACTTGTTGCCTCGAGTTTGGTTATGGAACCACCAACTGCTTTAAAACGTTGCTCGTACAGCTGACCTATCTCATCATGGGCACGCAACAGAGCCTGCAAGTGAGTAGAAATAAAAAAGCTATAAAAACTATAATAAAATGTTAATGTCAACTATATACAAACCCGGAAATGTGGTTGTGCCAAGAGCTTAGCTAGCTCACGAGACTCCAAGCGTCTGGAGGGCGAAAATTTGCGTATTATATCGTCACAGATAGGCTTATTATTAAGATGTGCTGGCAAAAAAGCGGGCACGGGCTGCGGGTCTACTGGATTTAACTGCAAAGAGACAAAACCAGCGCACATGTAATTAAATGATGTCTTTCGCATTAACTTTGCTCTAAGCTTTATGCTCCGGGGCGTTGGATTGCTGTTGTTCACTGCCCTAGGTCAAGTCGTTCTCGAGTTGTGTCGCTTTAATTGACGCATCTTTAATTGACCTATGTTAAGTTTTTGAGTTTTTGGCAGTGTGCTCGCGCTCATTTAACCTATTGAACTGTGCCCTCATTCTTCTCATGTGTTATTATATGCACATTCTTTCAGTGCCTTTGGTTCGAAATTGGGTTATGCCATAAATTTGTTTTACTCCTACCCTTTTCTATTTTTTTCTTTTTGCTTTGCTTAAAAAAGTGAACTTTTTGCTTTAATTGCATTTAATTTTATCTTCCGACAAGTTCTTTTGTGCGGAATTTTTATTTGCTTTCATCTGAGTTGTCTTACGAGACGACGGTGCCTCCAATGTGTCTGTATTTATTATTTGTGCCTCAGTTTCCGTTTACAAATTGAGAAATACCATGCCTCAACCATGCCCAGAGCGAGTGCCCCAACAATGGTCGAACAAACAGTCATACATATGTACATATATGTATGTACATATATTTATAAGCTGGAAAATTTCTTTTCTATTTTTGCAACGGCAACAACAACAACAACAATAATGTAGATGATGACGAATACAATGCAAGTGGAAGTGCTAGAAAATTGCATTAGCTAAAAAAGTTTACAAAGCGTTTGTATTACGAATTTTTCAAGCACTTAAGAGGGTTAAGTCATTTTGATTAATTTTCTTGATTTTTGACTTAAACACTGTCATTTTAATAATGGCATGGTGTGTCCCATAGCTAAAGGGATTGGCTCTCATTCGTATTGAGCAGCTGCGATTATATAAAATCTGCATCTATAGAAAGCCGGAGAGAATAAGAAAAAGACCACACCTAGATGCCATTAAGTATGATAATACATGCCGTAGGGCGGATGCAGAAAATAATTTCAGGGATCAAACTAAAAGTGTATTCTTAAAAAATTGTTTCGGACCCCGTAGCTTTCCTTTCCTGGATCCAAGTTCAGTAGGAACAACAAATGGAGTGCAGAAATTTTGTTAATAAAAATGTAATAGAGTTCTATGATTTATATAGTTCTAGGCAGACGCGGATCCAGAATTTGGTCAAAAGGGGGTTTTTCACTTTGAAGTGCATAGAGCTGTCAAAAAACTGTGGGGGGGGGGGGGGGGGGGTGGATCCGCCACTGCTTCTAAGTAAAGGCCTATACGCAGTTCGAAATATTTCGCATGGAATCACAAAACTTCATATAAAAAAAAATCCCAAATGGCATATCGCAAATGGGATTCTCTTCCGTGCGAAATATTTCAAACTGCGTATAGGCCTTAACTTAAGAAACTTTAATTGCACATTCGTTATTTTGCTTTAAAAGCTGGAAAAAATATTGACAGATTTTAGCAAGCTCTGATATATAAACACTTCAAAGTGAAAAACCCGCCTTATAACCAACCAAACCCTGGACCCGCGCCTAGGTTAAACACTTGCTTAGTCTTTCTTAATTAATAACTCCTATTGCACACAAAACACAAGCAGCAGTTTCTTCATAAGGTATTCACTGCTTTAGGTTACATTTTCTCAATTTCTAATGACTTCCTACGGTGTTCCTTAAATTGAAGAGAAACTTAGAAAGTTTCACACAAATTTTTTAAATAAAATTCTATGCAACATTATTGTTAAAAAAATATGCTGTCCAAATTTTGTGTTCTTAAATGCCCTAAAAAATATTAAAACAATGAAAATAAAAACTTAGGGAGCTAGTTACTCCCGAGCCCAAAATTATTTTACGGCGGCTCTGATAATATTATATTATTTATTTCCTTGAACTTTGTCATTCATATCACAGAAATCTGATAGTAGATAGTATCTAGTTCGAAATTGCAAAGGTAAGCGCTGGGAAGAAACTCTAAGAAAAAATCATTATAGATAGTTGTGCGAAATTGCAAAGTTAAGCTCTGAGAAGAGACTCTCGGAAGAATTGCTTGCGTTCAATGCCGCTGTTGAAGAAATTCGGTGAAGGGATGAATTGGGCTAGATGGCGCTGTAGGGGATCATCCATAAACTACGTGACGCTCCAGGGGGTGGGGGGGTGTCTGGCGAAGCGTCACGATCATATGGAAAATCTTCAAAAATATTCCGTCACTGTGTCACAAGTTGAATGGGAGGGGGTCTATTTTGACGAAAATCAGCGTCACGTAGTTTACGGATGATCCCTAGCTAGTTTTGATAAAGAATGTAGAATGTGCGTGAAGAAAAGGCGCCAATAGCGACACCCTATATAAGGGCACAGAACGGTCAAGGGCACATAGTCCTATGTGGGACGCTGCATTACTTTAGAGATCTTATGACAATGCACAAAGGAATTTCCACTTCCGATGTCTCGTCTCGTCACACTAAAAACCCCTTACTCAGTCTTTTAAAAGCTTATTGCAGATTTATGTTTATTTATTTACGTTCTCGACATATCACATTTCGGTTTTTGGTTCCGTGTGAAAAGAAGCCCCACGCGCCAGACACTCCCCAAGAGAGACACACACACACCCCCACACTAGCTTAATAATCACTATTGATACTTGCTGTTGTTGTTGTTGTTGCTCTCTTAATGTTGTTGCTGCTTTTGCTGTGTTGTTGTTAAGGGCTTTCACCTTATATTTAAGTTTCGTTGTCATAACACACAAAACAATAACAACAATTGAGCAAGAATTTCAACAGGTAGCACTATTAATTACCAGTTATTGTTAATTATACACTTGAAATAATAAATAACAATGAAATTCATTTTGTCTTGACATACGTGCGAAGGTTAAACGAATTTGTTTAAAAAATTCGTTAATCTAAAAATGGCTAAAATTTTGAGTGAAAACAAATGGCTTCTGTTGTGCGTTGTTAAAACTGATCATTTGGAAAAGTGATAGTTTTGTTTTTTAATTCATTTTTGAGTAAACACATTTTTCAATTATATTTTTCACTTTTTAATTTATATATGTTTTTTGGAGCCACTCCCAAAACGCGCGAGCGCAACGTTAAAGCCAAGAAAGAGCATAATTTTGAGCCAAAGGTGTGAGCGAGCGTGCGGGAGAGTGAGTGAGCGTGTTTGTGGCTCTCATGTGCATGTGTATGTGTGTGAGCATGCAACACCGTCGTTTTTGAAAATGCCAAAACATGGCCAAGACGCTCCCCTTGTTGTTGTTGTTGTTGTTTTTATTGTATAGCTGTTGACCGCGTTGTGTAGTATATAAAAAAGTTACACAATATGACGCGGCAAAAGGCGCACTTACGAAAAAAAACTTCTGTCTACGTTTTGCCAATAAGAAAGTCAATACACACTACGTCATCAATAAAACTTCAAAGTGCGTTAACTTGGCTCAATTGGTTGCGTTGTTGTAGTTTTTTTTTTCTATTATTGCTGCTGGTTGTTAGGGTCATGAGTAACCTAGGTAGCACTGATACGCCAAACAAAACATTTGTTCTATTTATTTATAGGCACATAGCAAACGATTTGTTAGCTCATTAAATTACTTTTATGGCAAATTTCTTGTTGTACAAAAACACATTTAACTTGTTTAATTCACTTTTAATACAACTTTTAAAGCGTAACAAGTTAAAAGTAAGTCAACGCGCCGACTGTAATGATCGAGAGAGCAAGATCAACTAACTGTTGCACACACATGTACATGTTTAAGCCACGCTCAGAGTGAGTGAACGCACACACACACTCATGCAAACACAGTTACGAGGCAACGACTGCCTTTGCGTCACTTGGATAAAAACACAACCTCACCTTAACGCTGCTCGTTCACAATTGATTTACGCTCGTCTACTACTCAAACGCTGCCGCAGCCAAACCCAGTTCAATGTGTGTGCATGTGAATGTGTTGGTGTGGTTAGGGCTAGAAAACAGTAACTGAGTGAGCGAGCGAGCTTGTAAGTTAGTTAGCTTTTGCTGTTGCATATGTATTAGTTAAAGCTTTTGCAACTTGCTTTTTCAGGGGAGGCCAAAAACGTTACTTTTAGCCTTAATGTTACAACTGTACGTTATGCTGTTAATTAACAGCGCAATGTTATGTTAACTATAACACTGCCACTGTAAATGCACAGCAGTCGGCAAAAGTATTTATTCAAAAACTGTCTCACATTTTTGTATGCATTTTTCTTTATATGTTTATTAATAATGCAAAATGTCTTAAAAATATATTATTTCACTAAAACGAGCTTTCCATGAAAATTACTATTGTAATCCATGTGTGTTATTTTACAGATTGTTTTTAAGTTGTTGTACACCTTATTTTGAAAATTAAGTTCACTTGGCACACTGTTAAAAAGTGTGAAACACAGGCGCCATGTTAATATTTTTAATTTATGATGACAAAAAACTAGAAATCTAAATAAGGTTATATTAGTTGCAATCAGGGCCGTAGAGAGAAAATAAGGGCCCGGGGGGAAAATGTACGGGCCGCTCTATTACACCTTTAGCTTGAATCACGACAGTACGACAGTAATTACTCTGAGAAAACTCCAGGCCCGACCTTCCTCTCGTCAGGCCTGGTTGCAATATTAAATACAAATTTAACCACCTAAAACTCGCAAACTATTTTGGAACGTATTTTTCCCCACATTAATAATCATCAAAAGCTATTGCTATAAATTAAAATGTTTTAAATTATTCCTTACAACGTAAGGAAAAAGTAAGGAATAATTATTAATAACTTATCATATTATGGTCAGATTTGCCTATTTTTAAGAGCTTCTTCATTTTATATTTTTTTTTGTCATTATTTTTGCAACAAACGAAATATATCATTAATTAAAGTTAAATAACATTGAAGGCAAAATGGATTTTTGTTTCGAGTAAGATAGCTTCAAAAAAAAGTCATTACTAAAAAATAAGTATGTAATGGGTTTTGATTTAATAACTTCTATTACTGCGTAAGTTTAAAAAACATTAAAAATATTTTTTTTGTTTTTGTTAAATTTTTTTTTTTTGCGAAAGTAATTTTACTTTGTTAAATTTTTGGTAAATAAAAAAAAATTTGTATTTTTTTTATTTATTTTTAAACAATTTACTACATTTTTTATTTAGTTAAAAAAAAATATATTAAATTTTTATTATTTGGGTTAGGTTATACCGGTTGACCCCTGGGGGAGTCACACACACTGCATAGTCCTTATTATTTACTTACTTAAAAAAAATGTAATTATTTTTTTTATAACAGCCTGAAAATAATTACTCTAAATATATTTTACATAGTGGTTTAATGAGTATAATTTTAATAGTTTGCCAATTCTGTTTTAACACGGCCGTTTTTACACGAAATACCTCTGTCTAGAAAACAATTTTTTTTTACAATTTTATTCGATTTAGCACGATTAAAAAAAGCTATTTGGTTAAAATTTTGAAGAAAAATATTTTAGTTTGCAAAATCTTTTAGAAATTTAGTTAGGGAGTACCCTTTTCTTATTAATTTCCATGGAAGCTGAAGTATTTACTTCATCTATTATGAGTTTGCGCGGTTTTTTTAAACGGTTTTTTCTGGAACGTATCTACCGTGTAAAAACGGAATCAAATTCATTTCTTATGTTTTCCACATATTTCAAATAGATCACACGCAATATAAACGCAACCAAAAAAAAAATTCAGAGAAGGCGGTGCTCCAAATTGAATCGACTTTGTGCGTAAAAAAAATGTGTGCTTTTAAAGTTCTTTAGACATTTGTTCACCTTGACTTGGAAGTCTCAATTTATCAGAACTAAACTTAATTTCAGTTTTGTCAAAATTTTTATTTTATTTTATTTATAATGATAATTAACGTTAAAAACTAATAATTAACAAAAAAGAAAAATAGCACTGGCTAAGTTTTGTCAAAATACTTTTGCCGACTAACGTTATATTGTCTTTTAAGTCAACACGCTGGCTGTTACTTAACATTCGCACTGTAATGCTAAAGCCACTTAACAGCAGCTTAAAAATAGAGTGCTCTTAGCTTAGCGCTCTCAGTAAAGTGCGCTCTTTAAGCTTTTGTGCTCAGTTGCATTTGTAGGCCAACAACTTTGCGTGCGTGAACTTCTTGTGTGCATTAAATGTCTGTGTGAAGTTAACATAAATAGGATGGTCTATGTGTTAGTGAGCTTGTGGTTTTTTAGCTTTTGGGTCTTTCATTTTCATGTTTACTTTGTTAAACGTTGCAAACAGGTTTCTCGAACAAAGCTTCTTAACATGTTTCTTTTACTTTTTTTTTTAATTATTTATTTTTTAACATATAACTCAGGGCGTTGATATTCATATTGTGATCTTTTATATAATGAAGGAGGTGTGGCATTGGATTGCGTGAAGTTGTTGTTGCATTTCATGCTTCGATGTGACATTTATATAATTTCTTATCAGCAAGTCATAGAGATTAGCTCGTAACGGCCAACGGCCAACGGCCATAGTCATCTCTCGTGACTTGTAATTTAATTACTTTCACTATGCTTTCAACAGCAGCCACCCTCTTAAATGTACCTAAACACAATAAAATAAATATAATTCTAATTATGAACGACACGCGATGTCACTTTTTGATTTTTTGTTTTTGTGGTTTGTTGATTTTTGCGTGTTTGCCGCAAGAAAAACAAAGCGTATAAATATTTATTCTCTGATTAAGAGCTTAACATACATTTTAACGGAGATTTCCCAAAGTCTTTGATGGTTTTCTTAAAGTTTATAATTTACAGTTAAATGGGTCAACGACCTAAAAAATTTTGTTGACTATTTGTATGCTAATTTAAGTAACCCATTGAGAATGAAAATGTTGAAAAAGTTGTGAGTGTTTAAAGTAAGCCAAATTACTGACTGGGTAGGCCTAGAACTTTTTTGAGCACTTTATAAATTTTTGATAAGGTTACATAGAAAGTTCTTGCGGGTATATTAGGTAACATTAAATAATACTAAGTTATTCTAAGTTCTCGAAAATGTATAGCACTTAGCTGTTCAGCTTTTATTTTTATTTAAGTCGTTTCATTTCATTGCATCATTTCATTGCATCCCTTAGGTTCCTAGACTAGTGTTTTAACCTTAATATTTTTCCATAAAAAGTAAAGACATTTCAAGGCTTCACAATGGTTCACACGGTCCCTGAGGAATCTCCTTATGGCCCGTGGCCTAACCCAACCTTAACCCTAGTGACCACACCTAATTTTTTATACGTTTGTCCACATGTTAGTCGAATCGACTTATACGATGCTTTCAAAAAAAGGATTAAGTTATACTTTTAGCTTTTTTTGTTTTTTTAACAATTAATTCATACAAAAGCAAAAGGCCTATTTTTTGCAAAATCACAAAAAACGAAAATTATGTTACTCGATTCGGCTAACATTGTGTGTCTAGGGTTAAGGCATATATACTATTTTTTTTAAAAAGGAAATGTATTTTTGAAAAAAAAATATGTATTCGAACCCATAGCTTTTGTAAATATTAATCGATTTTAGGGTTTAAGTCAAGATGTGTTGCGAATTTTAAAGTTTCATGGCTTTGTTATTGATTTTTAAAGTCAATCTCCATGACGAATTTCACTTTTGTTAGCTTACCTTAGTAGCTCTTTTGTTACCAAACGTAAAATGGATTTAAAGAGGTCAAGTTTAATTTCGATACACCAAGAAAGCAGCTTTCTAGGGCTGTGCCATAATAAGTGCTATAAACGACAAGTCCCTTAACTAGCGCAAAAAGCTAAATCAAGTACCAGGCACTTAATGAGAAAACAAAGTACATACGTGCATGCTGCACGCGGCTAGATCTACAAGCTAAATCATTTATGTAACAAAAAATGAAATTCATCTCTTAAAATCGATTCTATTTCACGACTGCCTCTATTCACTTTTGCAAAAAACTCTCAATATATTTTAACAAGATATGTTTGACGTTATATTTCCAAGTCGTTATGTGGTTGACACTTGGAATTATTTGAGAAGACCGGTTACAATCGGGATTTCCCTAATCTTCCGCATGTCCATAGTTCTATTTTCACTTAATTTTAACGTGCTTTGATATATGGTTTGAAAAAAGTTAATATGGTTGATGTCGAATAGCAACTTTTTATTTTGAAAGGTTTTGGTGAAAATAGTAAAAAATGTTGTAAGGGTCTGAGGAACGATGTCTAAAAAAATTAAATAAATTTTACGTTTAAAGGGCCATACGCAGCATGCAAAAATTACGCACCAAACTTCAAAACTTCATATAAAAAAAAATATCCAAAAAAAGGGAATTTTTTTTATATGTTGTTTTGAAAAAAGGGAATTTTTTTTTATGAAGTTTTGACGTTTTTATGTTTTTGCGAGCTGCGTATGGGCCTTTAGTCAACATTAGCCTGCGTATCGACTTTTGTGAGACTCGCCTTCTTAAAAGAAGGAAAATAATGTCTCCGCCCAGTTTTAATTCACTCCTCTCTATTCGATAAATTATTTGGCCAAGTTTGTTTTTAAAGGCCCATACGCAGCATGTAAAAATTCCGCACGAAATGTCAAAACTTCATCTAAAAATAAATATCCCAAAAAGGGAATTTATTTGTATATCAAGTTTTGACATTTCGTGCGGAATTTTTGCATGCTGTGTATGGGCCTTAAAAGAAAAAGAATTTTATAAAAATGGGCAATAGAAAACAGGCTAAGGGATGCCCGTTTTAGGTGGCTATAATTGTAACCTAAAAAATGTGGAATGAAACAAAAATTTCTTATCGGTTCAAAAGGGTAAAGGGGTCTATGCAGCACGAAATATTTCGCACGGAATGACAAAACTTCATATAAAAAAAACTATCCCAAATGGGATAAATATTAAAAAAAAATCCCAAAAAATGGAATTTTTTTGTATATGAAGTTTTGACATTTCCTGCGGAAAACACGAGTACGTAGCCCATTCTGAGAAAAGGTATTACATACAGACAGACAGCTCGACTGATGGGATCATTATTTTGGTATAAACTGTTTGGGGTCTGACTCATTTCTCCACATTAAGTACCTCTAGCTCTTTGGGTTCAGACAATAAAAACGCCAATTTGTTTGATATCTGCAGGGAGTCGCATAAGATTCAAGGGCATGCCCGACACTTTAATGAAGTGTAAATGATAGAAAAACGAATCAAGCTTAGCGCATACAAATTTCCTAGAATTTGCAGTGCTATACGAAAAGGAAAATGATGTAATAAAGAAAAGCGCGTAAAATCACATACACACACATATACAATCGACACGTGTACGCATACAATTTTCCTCTTCGCTTGTGGATATAATCAACATGCAATGCCATCGATAAAGTAAACAAAGACTACGCTTGTTTCATGATTGTGTGTGTTTATGTGTGAAAATTGTGGAAAAATCAAAAGCAAGAAAAAAACATGTTACCAGTACGTATGCGCAATTTTTTTAAGTGGGTCGGGTATGTGTGTCAATAGCAGCATAGACAATTTTGTTCAAAGTAAGTTCTTGTTTAAGATTATGACAGAAAATTAAACAAATAGTTATTTAACTGTGGAATCACAATATTAATTGTCTTAAAGGCTCAGCTTATTTGCAAAAAACGACGAATATTCAATTGTAGAAACCAGAGCTCGTAAAAAACTGTCGACACTTTCAGAGTGTCCGAAAAAAACACTCATTTCCGAACACTTTCAGAAAAGCAATTGACAAAACAGAGCAAGACCAATTTTTTCGGTTCTATTTCGGTTGTGTTTTTCCCAGACACTTTTGCCTGAGACTTTCAGCAAAAGTGTCTTTTGCGTATGTCTGCGTGCTTGTGTGAGTCGCCTGTGTTTTACTTCATGCATGTACACAGAAACGAGGCCGAAGCAAGCCGAAGTAAATGCACGAAGTAAAGCACAAGCTCGCATACACACGCAAAAGATACTTTTTACGAAACGGTCTGAGGCAGACAGTTTTTCAGTGAGCGCTTGCTCAAAGTGTCTCGACATAAGTCCCTTCAGTTCGGTTCAGGCCTGAATTAGTCATGAAATCATGCCTGAATTTTCAGTACCAGCCATGAATCTACGCATTCATTTGTCACTGAATTTAACACATGCATGTCCTGAATTTTTCAGGCCTGAACGACCGAACTGCAGGGGTGTTATTCAGAGAGAGACACGTTTGTTTTGCTCAGCCGAAAACACGGAACAAGTGTTCGGCTCAGTTTATGAAAGTTTGTGTTTTATTTGTTCGGTTTTGGTCGCGACCCGACCGCATGGGAAAAATGGGTTGACAGTTTTTTACGAGCTATGGTAGAAACACAATAATAATAATAAAATAATAGAAACAAGGAATGCAAAAAAAATTTTGAAAAAAAGCTAACTTAATAGCCTGCCATATAACCCTCAAAAGAAGACGGTTTCATCCAAATCTTCAAAATACGTTTAAACTTTTTCTAAACAGAATTAAAAAAAAACTGCATATCCGCAACGATTGTTAGTTGAGGGAATTTTATTTTTGGGATAGCTAATACATACCAATAATTCCTTATGCGGCGTTGATGGATTACTTAGCAATAGACCTTTTAAAAATATTTCATCCGTATCCGAAAGATCCGCAGAATTGCGATAGGCAGCTATAAGCCATAGACGACAAAACAAAGGAATATACTTAAGTGCTGTTGTACGGAGCGTGTATAAAACAAATTCAAGTTTATTGTACCGTTGAACTTACCGTTATCGGACGCTTCGACATCGTCAGCAATATTTACTTTATTATTGCTAGCCAGCAGTTCAACTTTGTCCTGACGAGCACGGCGAGAAGTAAAACGCACCATCTTGGCGCCGCAGTCGAAAACAAAACCGAACACACAGAAGGAAACAAACGCAAGAATACAAAAAAAAAAAACACAAAACACACACGCACACACCCGAGTAAATAAGTCAACGGCGGTCAAGCTTATTTAGCTGCCACAAAGGAAGCCAAAGGATTGGAAGTTGTAGACAGAAAGACGCTATTGAGGGGTGCAGCAGGGTATAGCAATTGCTGCAGGCGCCGCATTTGCTGGCTTACAATTTTTGGCAAGGATTCAGCATATGCTCTAAACATACCATGATTTAAACACTGTAATCATTCATTGTTTTTGTACTATGCACACACGGACGACACAGAGACACAAACAACAAATATTCCGCCACGCGCCACGCAACAACAAGTTGTAACTTAATTCATGCCGCAAAAAGACGCGCAACGTTGCAGCAACAGCAGCAGCGACGTCCTATCGCTTGCTGAGAGGGAACTTGAATGAAAAGTGATTTGTTATGCTTGCAAAGATGCCCAAAAGCTTTGAACATGAAACTTTTGCAAATAAAAACGAGTTTTCCGCAGCAGCAGTGTGACCGTTGCAACGAAAATCTAGTTATTTTTAAAAATATACCAAATATACTGTTAAGCCAATCAGTTAGCCTGTTAACAGCTGTTAACTAGTTTTTCTTAGCAGAAATTATTTTCCACCATGTTTGAACCAAACCACAATCTTTTTTCTTCTAAATCAAGTTTCAAAACAAAGAACAACATAACTTCCGAAAAATTCCAAATTGTAAGCTACAAACTATGTAAATTGTATGAAAGTGTCGCTGCTTGCTGGTTAGCAGCTATTAATTAGAAGCTTTTAACTTAACAGTAGACTTACAGAGCGACAGCTGTCTTTTAAATTTTATTTTGTACCCAAAAACAACCCGCGTTATAGAATTGCCGCAGCATTTAAAACTCTTTAAACTTTAGGCCTTTCATAGTTTGAGAAGACCATATAGTTGGACAGCACTCTTCAAAAGGGGAATGCCAGAAAACATTATAACTATTTTAAAGGGAGTCTACCAAAATGTAAAGTGTCGCGTGATCCACAAAAACCAACTCCTACAGCCTTTTGACATAAAAACAGGAGTACGACAAGGGTGCATACTGTCGCCATTGCTCTTCATTCTTGCTCTAGATGATATTCTTAGCAGAGCCTTAAGTGAGACCAGAGGCATACAATGGGGTCTATTTGAATATCTGCAGGATTTAGAGTTCGCCGATGATGTTCTGCTTTTGAGTCACAGGCCAGGCTGCAGCAAATGATATCAGCCATTAGCGAACAAGCAGAAGCCGCTGGATTAAAGATAAGCACTGAGAAAACAAAAAGCATGACGAGCGGTTACAGCGCAGTCCAAAATTTAAGGTTATATGCAAATGGTGGGAAAGAAATCGAATGCGTAAACTCTTTTACCTACCTGGGAAGCGTTGTAACGAATAAGAGTGGGCTGATGAAGATGTTCATGCTCGTATCAGTAAAGGGAGGTGTGCCTTTGGTAAATTAAGCAACATATGGCGATCCAGTGAGCTCACTAGGCAGACCAAACTGCGAATCTTTAATACAAATGTAAAATCTGTCCTGTACTGTGGCTGTGAAACATGGAAGCACTCAAGAAACAAGAAAAAAAATGCAAGTTTTTAACAGCAAATGCCTCCGCAGAATTCTTAAAATATGGTGGCCAAATAGAATATCGAATTAACAACTGCTAAATCAAACTCATCAAAAAACAGCTCAGATTGAAATAAAAACGAGGAAGTGGAAGTGGATGTGCCACACACTCAGACAGCCTAGAAGTTATATAGCCAGGCAAGCTTTAACATGGAATCCGCAAGGTAGTAGAAGACCTGGTGCACCAGCGAAAACATGGCGAAGAACTGTCGAGAGTGAACTAGCTGAAGCCCGCTATACGTGAAATGACATCTGCACAGCAGCACCCAACAGAGTTAGATTTAAGAGAATCGTCGAGGCCCTATGCCCCAGAGGACAATAGTAGCAGTAGTAAACTTTAAGCATATTTTAAACCTTGTATTCTCGAGATAAAAGTCTTTACATGCTTCAAATAGCCACACAATTCTTGTTAAAAGCCATACGAAAACATACAATTCATGCATGAACGAATTTTAAAACTTAAAGGATGCGATTTCCTGGAAAACTATTTATTGCTGGTCGTTTTGTATACTGAAGTGCGCTATTTCATGGCGCAGCGTAGAAATTACTCCGCAACATTAAGAACCTTAAAAAATTTAAATGCTGCTTAGCTATTTTTGAACCAGTTTTATTTGGCAGTGCAACGACAACATAAAAATTTATATATTTCTTGACAGTGTTTTCATTAAGGCTTCGTGTGTTACTCAGTATGCCTTCTTTTCAAATTGTATAAATAAATTTTATTTAAAAAATACATCGATAAAGAAAAGGACAAATAAAATTTAAATATCGCACTTTATTTTTTTAACATATCGATAATACGTCTTCAGCCCTTGGCCACATAAGTGCATTTTTATTTCCGAATATATTTTATTAACTAAAGAATATAAGAAGTAAAAACCAAACATGCCTGACGCAGTGCAACAGAGTTTTGTGCGTTCCTTCATTGACTATCTGAAAAAACAGATCGATGCGCAGTCGATGTCAGCGGACGCTTTAGAAAGCGTGGAGGTGGCCATACAGGTAAAATTATAATCGAAATAGAATTTACAATAATCACGTTGCAATGATGAACTTGTTTTTGTCTACAGTGCTTGCAGGCCGCCTTTGATGTAGGCGATGAGGCGGAGCAGGAAACCGCCACTGTACAGACAACCAATGAGTCCACGCCGGGCTCATCTGCGACAGCCACAACGCCGGCCGGTGACGGTGTCGCACCAAGTGGCAGCAACAGTGTGGTCAACACAAAGAACATTGACATGTTTGAGCTCTTCCAATCTTTGTATATTGAAAGAAATCCAGAATCGCTGGCTTTGGCAGAGTCTATTAAAAATGAGGGTAACCGTTTAATGAAGGATGGCAAATACAACGAGGCCCTGCTACAGTATAATCGCGCCATAACCTTTGACCCGAAGAATCCCATATTCTATTGCAATCGCGCTGCAGCACACATTCGCCTTGGTGATAACCACAAAGCCGTAACAGATTGCAAGTCCGCATTGTTGTACAACAACAACTACAGCAAGGCATATTGTCGCCTGGGCGTGGCGTACTCGAATCTAGGCAAATACGATGAGGCTGAGCAGGCCTATGCCAAGGCCATAGAATTGGAGCCGGAAAATCCAGACTATCGCAACAATTTGGAAGTAGCACGCAATGCACGCAACCAAGCACCTCAAGTTTCGCACTTAACCGAGGGACTCAATGCCATGCTGTCCAATCCTACTGTTCGCAATTTGTTTAGCAGCGCTGAAATCGATCTAGAGCAACTACAATCCATGACTCAGAATCCTATGGTCATGAATACCATTGGCAACTTATTTGCAAATATGAGCGGCGCAGCTGCTGGTGGAGGCGCTGCTGGAGCTGGTGGTGCTCCGCAACAGATGCCACCCATGCCGAATGATATGCTGCAACTTTTCCAGTCTTTTGCCGCACAACTGGGCGATAATTTAGGTAATGGCGCTAATGGTCCACAGCAGCCTGGTAGCGGCGGTGGAAATCCGCCACCACCCAGCATCTAGAAAAGAGCTAAACTTTTATGTGCTAGTTGCCCTTCTCCTTATGAAACACCAAAAGGCATTGGACGAATAAAGTGCTGGTAGTGTTTAGCGGAATAGCGTGGATTTACGCTGATTTCAAAATTATGTTTATTAATATATCTATGTTAAAAAAAGGCTTTTACTATATATCTTTATTGTCAATAAATATAATCACACATAAGTGCGTGTTTTAGACCTTTTAAAGGGTATTATGAGCTTACGCGTGTGAAGCTTTATGCAAGCTCAATGGCTGTGGGAAACTATTGCTGAAACCAAGATAAAAACACCGCAAGCAAAGTCTAGGAACACCCATAGTTTTTGTTCTCTGTAGAGAAGTTTTTCAAATATTGAGACATAAATTTATTTTTAAAGCTATGTATCTCAAACATTCCGATTTGACAATGCAGGTTGTCTTTATAGTTACACTATTCCGGGCCCAGTGACAAAAAAAAATCCCAGCTGCACACCTTAAATATGAAACGAATTAACTTGTTTTGAACGAGTTGCATTATTTAATTGGCAAAGTTTGTATTTTTTGCATCTGTTTGTTTAGTTGAATCTATGTGGTACAATTATTGAATATAAATAAAAACTAATTATGCGTGTTGTTTAATTATAAAACAAACATGTTTATACTTCACACATGTCTGTAATATTTCTTAGAGCATATATATGCAATATTTTCAATTCAGAAATATTTTATTTTTACTTCATTTCATTTTCATATAAGTACGGCGTTAGTAATTGCAAAAATTGGTAATTTGTTATATATTGTAGGTATATAATTCTATATGCATAAATGTATTTCATTAAAAGTTCATGTTTTTGGATATACTAAAATAAAAGCGTGCGTATATTTAAACAACGCCGTCGTTTTTAATGGACAAGTGTGTAGGACATCAATAATGAGAGATGAATAAAAAATGATACGGCGTTGTTTGAAGATTTCACGCGTTATTTTGCGAAAATGTTTTACAAACGAGGAAATTGCATACTCAATGCTTTTTTTGGTTAAGAACAACAAAGCAAAAAAGATATTTGATGTTTGAATTACTTATTTAGTTGTTGTGGCTGCATTAATTCTTTTGACTGAAATTAGATAAAAAAAAGGGCTATTAATTGTACACTTTTTAATACTCACCTGCTAAATATTAGCTGACTCTGGGTGCATTAGAAGTTCGAAGTGTTTGCAGACGTTGTTGTTATTAGTTAGATGTTGAAATTGTTGGCTTTTATTTTTATCTTTTTGATGTTTTGTTGTTTTTTTTTTTCTTTCTTTAAGGACTAGTCAACCATTGTTGCATTTTATTGTGTACATATAAAATGTTGTCACTTTTAATATCTATTATAGCGTCGATTTCTGAAGTTGCCACCGCCTCCTCCGCCAGAATAACGTCCACGCGAACGATTGTGTCCATAGTTTTGGTTGACCTTGCCTGAGTATTTACCGGAAGGTGGTGCATATATTTTCTGATCGTTTGATGGGCGTGCTTTCTTCTCCTGTTCCTGATCCTTGCCATTGGCGGCAACTTTGTCGCCAAATGTGATGGGTGCATGTCGTTTACCAAGATGGTTCTAAATTGCAACATATCTAAGTAAATTGCGTTCATCGAAATACAATGTATAAAAACTTACAGCCTTGGGCACAACCCAAGATAGTGAGATATCATGCTTAAAAATGGGCGGTGAATGAAAGAGATCGCGTATCAATTGATTGATATTTGATGTTGTCTTTAGCGCAGTTTGCTTCAGTTGATTTTCCTCCGATTTTAGATCCTCAGCGGTTTTCCCCTTTAGAGCCTCCTCTAGCTTCTTAATGTAACTAAAAATAAAGATTGCATTGTTAAAGCTGAAGTTCACTTAACTAATCTTTAAATTGGCTTATTACATAAAGTCATAAAGTTTACGTTTCATTTTGCTAAGTATATAAGATTTTTATTTTGCACCTACCCCTGTGTGCCGCGCGCTAGATATTGCAATCTAGCACGAAAATCCTTTAGTTTTTCTGCATCCTCAATAAAAGTCAAATTTGTTGGATGCTTTTTGCCTAGCGTATGTAGAGCGTATAATAAGCACTCGGCGTGTGAAAATTGAAATGAAGGTGGTGTATCACCCAAATCTTCCTCGTTTAATTTTGGCAATGGCATGTATTCCTGTAAAAAACATAATTAAAACAATTCTCAGAAGCTTTAAGGCATCTAAACCTACCAATAACACATTGTAAACAGCGTTAATGCGATCATTGGCGTTCTCCAGTTTGTCCGTATGAGCAATCATCTCCGCAAAAACTTTCAAAAGCCTCAATTGTCTTTGATCTTGTGCGACAGCAGTAGCAATCAAGTTCCAAGTATTAATTGGTAAAAGTTTATCGCAAACGTAGATAATAAATGGTGTCGATTTTATGGATTTCTGTAGATAAAATAATTATTATCAAAAATTGTGCAAGTCTAAATACGCAGTTTTTAAAAAAATTCTTTATAAAAATTAATTCTAAGCCAATATAAGTTGCCTACCGAGAAAAAAGGAGCAGCGGCGCTGGCGCATTGTATAAATCGTTCCACAACCTCATCGTCTACAGCTATATTATCTGCATCAACATTGCTTAGCTCCGCCTGTTCAGTGGCCAATTTTACAAGCTCTGCATGGCCTGTTATGGTGCTGCCCAGTTTTGTGGCGCCCAAAATAGTCATGCACAAATGAAATTCATCAGCAGTAACATCCTGCAAAGCCTTTTTGATTTCTTCCACAATATAATCCTCAATTTCCTTAGTAACTATAGTAGGACCCATAGTAAGCAATTTTGTTGAAATGAATTTAAAGATGCGTTCCCTGGTGGTCTCATCGCCAGCAGTAATTTGTTGAAATAGACCGGCTATGGCGCTTTTCGTATCCAATTTGATAATGGTTTGCAGCGAGTTATTAACCTGCTGTAGCTCAGTGGCATCATCGAGTATGAGCAGCTGTGCTAGAGTATCGCCCACGCGTGTTGTAGCATCTGCATTGCCCTGACACAGCTTGGGCAAGTCTTTAATGGCTTGACGACGTATCTTGAATGTGTAAAATAACAAAAATATACAATGTGTTTAATATATTTGAAATAGTTTAAGCAACACACCTGTGTATCGTCGTCCTCGCACAAATCAAACTGAGCATCTATGGCTGTATCGGCCAGATCTGGAAAGTGCTTGAAAAAGTTGCCAATAAATTGTGAGGCCAAACGTTTCTCCTTAGATGAACCTTTCACGGCTTTAAGTATTTCTTTATATTCCTCTACATGCTGTAAAAGCAATTTTTACAAATTTTGTTAAATAATAGAGGGGAAAAAATTGAGCGCCGGCGTGCGCACATTTCGTATGCAAGCACCGTTCGTTTTGCCAGCTTCTTATTAATGGCTGCTTACCTCAGAAATTTTATCGCCCGCTTCGGACAATATTTCATAGCATTTGTACAGTCTCTCGATGTTGTCCATTATCTTGCTTAATAGTTAAATGTTAGCAAAATTACAAATGTTGTAATTTTTACACACCCTTTAACACAATTACACACTTTTTTAATATTAATACTTGCAAACGCTCACTTTCAACTTTTTTTCTTTCACGTCGCCAGCAAACAAAATGGTGTGTTTTCAAATCAGTGTGACCGTAAGCTGATTTTGGTAAAATACCTTTTTCGGCTATGTTTAAATACCAAAAAGTATCGGCGTTATCGATGTTTAAATAACTAAAGTTGTTTCGAAAATCATACTCAAATTTTTTAATTCCTTTGTAGCCCAAAGTAAAACAGCCTCCAAAAAAGTAATAAAAATAACTTTACGCTTGATAATAATGCATATAAGAAGAGTTTATTTATTAAATTTCTATTCAAATGTTTAAGAAATAGCCTTCAAAGCCTTTTCAAAATAGTCTACCATCATTGGATAAATTTCATCATACTGTTGTATATTCTTACGTCGTGCATTATCGCGATAACGCTGTAAAGCACCTGATATCAACTCCAACTTCTCCCTTTCCGCCGTATGCCCATCAAGCCACTCTATCAAACGTTCGCTAGACCAATTTGCTGTTGTATGTGGCGATTGAAGCTCTGCTCCTGCGTGCCCAAAAAGTAATAGCAATACTATATAGCTGGGTACCAGAGAATCCTCTCCAATGGTTTGCTTCACTAATTCCTGGGCGGTGTTAACTATTAATAAAGACATGGCACGCAACAAGCGTGCTGGCTTGCCAAGCTCTGCCAAATTGCCGCAGAGTGGCTTTAAGGCTTGTTCCATATACTGACAATCGTGCTTTAAGCGCTGACGACCCGCTACACTTAGTGGACGCAGTATGCACAAATTATGTACAAAAAGCTCAATGCAACGTTTAGCCAATTCATGGCCGCATTTCGTAGTCATTTGTTTGTCATCAAAGAGTTCAATGTGATGTGACCAAGAACGATGTATGAATTCCTGTAAAAAATCAGAAAGGTGATAAATTGCTTGCTGTCAGGAATTTAATCTATAGCAACAAACCTGTAACTCTTTCATGTACATGGATGGACCCATTGTGGATAACCGTTCCGAGTTCAGATTAGGTTCCCGGTGCATGCTCACTAGAATTATGCTTATAGTCGTTATAATCGATTCCATTATTTGTTGCAGTATAGTGCCAATAAGCAGATCCGCCTGCTCCAAAGAGCGTGCTATATTTTGGCTGGCATTTCCAGGAGTTTTCTCAAAGTGCGCCTGCAGATCGGCTAGCATGCGGCGTACTGAATCCTTGTAGTAGTACAAAACATTAGCTAGCGTTGTATTCTGTTGCTGCTGCAGATTGGGCAAATCAACAACCTGTTTGGAATCCGCGCCCAGTTTGATTTGTGCCTCCAATTTAGTGCACAATTCTTTGCCGCAAGCAATAAAAACATTGGCTATTGAATTTGTTAATCTGCCATCAATTAGAGCTGCGCTTAGCTCAGTTGAAGCGACGCGTATAAAGTTGTCCACTGTCTCGTTACCAGGCAAGTCTACGCCGGCAAGACACGCTTTCATATTTGCCGCGCATTTGCTTACGTATCCTACTTCTAGAGGAGCAAAGAGCTCATTGTCAAATTGAAATTCTCCATTTAAGCGCTGCTCCAGACCACGTGCCGATGTAAGCAGTTTGGATAGCCCTTCTTGTAGAGTTTGTGTTACATGCTGTGCGCACTCATTAAATGATTTGCGTAAAAGTTCCTGTACGCGTTTCCAAAATCGTTGTGGAATGCATTGCTCGCTGGACTCGGATGTATAACCAAATTGATTGATTTGCTCAAGTGCCGTCTTCAGCAAATTAATTTGTGTGCAGCTTTCATAAAGCTCGTCGTAAAGCAACCAGTGTAAGGATTTCCAAAACTTGGCGCGAAAGTTTTGCGTGGTTGTCAATTGGGGCGTCTTGCCAGGCCCACGAGAAGTGGCACCGGTAGTAGATTTAAGCGAACTAGCGCTGTGCGTAGGCGATCTGGCAGAATCACTTTTGTTAAGCACCGAAATATCATTGCCTGCAAAGCATTCTTTTAGCGACTGCTCCATATCGGCTATAAATGTGGCAAGCAAGTTGTCTAGTGATTTTTCAAGTGTATTAAAGTTCATAAAGATCTGCAAGGCATATGAGATTAGCTTAGATGCATGTATATAAGCAGCCTTTTACCTACCTTTAAGGCGTTGACCACCTGCGTTTGATTGCGTTCCTGCAGCCCAGTTACAAGCTGCATTTGCGTCAAATTGCGTATTTTTTGTCTAGAGCTAATAATATAAGCCCGTTCCTGCTGTATAAACTCAATGTCCTTAAGCTCCTTATCTTCAACCAATTGACCCAACTCAAAATGCAGCTCCGCCTGGCGTAGCACATCCTTTGTATTCTTTAACTTTGCTGTTAAAGTCAAAAGCGTGCCCGCTGAGCGCAATAAATGTGAGACATCATGCAAGCGGCCCAAAACCTTTGTTTGGTTCTCTACCATTTGATATTGTGTATCAACTTGACTTTTAAGGCGATGACCCGTGGCCCGTACGCGTTGAACATCATCAGCCAAAGTATTAAGAGCTGCATCAAAGCGGCCTGCATGTGTAGCTTGTTGCAACAACGCGCCATGCTTGTCTCTAACCTGCTGATGTAGTTCCTCGGTAGTGTTTTGTAGCCTTTTCGACAGCTCTTGTATTTGTGCACCAATTGTTAGATGCGCCAAGGTAGATGTGTAGTCTTCATCAGTCGCAGCAGCATCAGTGTCAGCAGTAGCCAACGCGGTGCCAGGCTTTTTTGTAGTAGACACATTTGAGGCTGTGGTTGAGGACACCCTGTAGAATTTAATATTAACAATGTTTTTAATTAAATTAGACAACTACTAATTGGTTATTAGACATAAAAACAATACACGTACATTTTCACTCGGCAAGTGCAAACAAACAGCTGCTTTGATGCAGTTGGCAACGCTGACAATTATGTTTTGTCGCTCAAGCTGGCAGCAAATTCATTGAAATTTCTGCACTTGCTTGTTTAATTTTGTAGATGGAGTTTAAATCGAAATTATATCTTTGCAAAATACTCAAATTACTTATGTATATTATAGCAGTTACTACAAAAAACAAGCCGCTAAACAATTACTACGCATCAGTTGGCAACATATACCAATTTTAATCCTCAGCTGGGTTGGCAGCACCTTGTACTTCACAGCTGATATGAGTTTGTTTTGCTTTTTTGTGCCTGCTGAAAATTTTGTTAAAATTTGAGTTCTTTAATAAAGTTGCGTATTCGTCTGCACATTATGTCTGACGATATAAAGAAGTATTTTAATGGCTTATTACACAAGTGAGTGGACACATTATAAAATTTCAGTTTTAACGTAGTATTTCCTGCAGGGTCAGCGGCCTGTACGTTATACAGATAACAGATCGCGATGGTGTGCCACTCCTACGGGTTAGCCAAGAGAAAAATGTAGATTTTGCTTTAATGCCTTCATTTATACCCACATTTACCACGGCTTGCGATCAAGCGGGGAAGCTGGGCTTGGGTCGCAATAAAACCATTATATCGATGTATTCGAATTATCAGGTGAGTGACAATAAACAAAGCAATTGCAAATTTTTTAAATGCGCTTAATGTACATATTAATTTTATTTTAGGTAGTGCAAATGAACAAATTGCCGCTAATATTAACATTCGTAGGCGCCGAAAATTGTAATACAGGTCATATTCTTGCCTTGGAACATCAAGTAGATGCTTATTTGGAGGATATAAAAGCAGCCGTAAATGAGGCGTAATATAGTTTTCGTCCTTTACGTTTACTAAAATTAAGCCATATACCATATAATATATATATATACATAAAAGCTTTTGCATATATTTACACGTGTAATGATACGAATGTAATATATTTTTAAAAAATACTAAATGTTCACACTTTATTCAAATCAAATTTTTTTACTTAAATGCATATAGTACACGTACAATATTTTACTACCAAAAAATGTATCCATTCAGCTTAAGCGCATTGAAAGGGAATGATCTCGATTTCAATTCACTTTTGAAAAATATTATTTTAACTGATTAAACTACAAAACATCTTCATTCTTCTTCCTTTTAATAATTTCAAAGTTCATCGTGCAAATTCTCTGCAGCTGCGGCAAAAGCCTCGCTGTCGCAAGCAGCTGGCGTCTCAAATTCAAAATAATATTCGCAACGATTTGGTTCGCTAACTGAAGTAATACGCGGCTCCAAAGCACAGCTTATTTGTATTATAGCTGAACGTTGTGGGCCATTCCAGCAAGCAGCGCCCTGTGCATACTTTTGTTTTGAATACTTGTCATTGCCTTCGCCAAACCATTGGTCCCAGCGTCCGAGTGTGGTCTCCGCACCGCCATTGCGAGGCTTTTGCGAGGCTCGATCGAAAGGACACAGCGAGTAGACGTATTCACGATCTTCAAAGTTATAACACTCGCCGTCTAAAACAGCCCATTCCTCTTGTGGGCCGTAATCCTTGGCATCTTGTTCATCAATCTCTTTGATTTCGTTTTCGATTTCGCGTATATGGCGCTCCACTTCTTCGTAGGCGTTGCGCGCCTCATTGGCTTGTTCTATAAGGCGCTCAGTTTCAGGATCATAAACCGGTGGTTTGGCAGTGTCGGGTATGGCTTCACCTACGCCCATATCGGGCTCTTCGTCATCATACTGGTCCTCCTCAGTTTCCTCATCATCAGCCTCAACTTCCTCAGCATCTGTACCGTCTAAATGGAATACAAATCAATAAATATTGGAATAGAAAAAAGGCTAAGCTCTTCACTGTATTTTGTAAATAAATTTCACAGCTGCATAATTGCTGCGTAGCCCATTTACACAGCTCTTGGCATTGTCTATTAACTTACCTTCACTGGGGCTTGGCTGCTGTGAGATCACGCTTTCTACTTTGGCCTCCTGCTCGTGTTCCTCTTGTGGAATCTCTTCCGGCGCTTGTGGTGGCTTAAACAGCCCCTCTGTTAGCATTTTAATGGGCTTAATACGTGGCCAAGCCAGTGTAACAAAAGCATCCAGATCCACGCGCTCGCGTTCGTCTAAAAAGTATTTTGCTTCTTCGACTGTCACCACGCCATTGCGATCACGATCTAGATTCATGTCTACCATCAGCTCAGTGACTTCTACAAAACCATCTTTGTTTGTGTCAAATTGCACAAAGCTTAGACTTGCTTCTTCACGCATTTGCAACGGCTCCTCTTCCGCTTGCACTGCATCCGCTTCTAATTCACGCTGTTGTTCTTTGTACGCTTCTACAGCCTCGCTTTCCAAGGCCTCGGCATTGTGTTTTAATGTTTCCTTTTCTGCTTTAATGGATTCTTGCTCTTTAATGCGTTGACTGAGCTCAGCTTTTCTAGCATCACGGTCTGCTTTCATTTGACGACCACGATTAATCAGTTCCTGGCGCTTTTCTGCGCCACGTTTGTGCAGCTCTGCTTGGCTCCTGCGTTTTATTGCCTCGGCCGCGCCTAACTCCGCGCATGTATTTGTACATCTCACATCAGTATGCTCATCACTGCCATCGCAGCAGTCGCAAATTCTATCATCTACTCGGCTGCTGGGAATGTTCTCCGACTTGTGACCCGCATTATTGCAGTGAAAGTGCCCATTATGGCAAGCTGGTGTGCCCGGCTCATCACTGCCGTCCGCACAATCACAATAGTTATCATTCAATTGCACAAAAGGAATAGTTTTACTGCCGTCTAGACAAATCCAAGTGTTGTCCGCTCTTGGCTGATAAAGCGGCGCATTTGTTAGGGAAACTCCGCGAGGACGTGGTACATCGCCTGCGTTGCTAGTGTCCAGAACACTAGCTAGGACGTATGTAAATAATGCTGCTAATGTTGTAAAGTTTATTTTTTCGCGGTACATATTATTAGCTTGAATATTGAAACACTTATGGATATACTGCAGTGATTGTAATATTACGTGGTATAGAAGAAATTTTACAGTGGTAAATGCCGGCTGGTGGTAGTTCATGAATCAGTTAGCTCGGAACTGAGCTTGTTCATTTTTGTTGCTTATTTTTGCTCACTAGTTCATTTTGCACAATTGCTGGTTTTGAAGAGATAACCTGACATGTTAAAGGATTTGTCTCTAGAAAATAAAAAAAGCAATTCAGAAACTTAAAAATATATTAAAGATGCTTGCGCTAAGATCAAATGCAAGTGCTGCAAAAATTATTTTTATTTATATTACGTATAGTTGGCAACTCTGCCGCACAGCTGTCAGTTTATTATTCAACCAAAGTGCAACAAATAAATAGCTAAAGCAAAAGTGGTTTAAAATATGGATTTCCTGACAAAAGTGTTTGCCAAAGAGGCAACCAAAACAGAACCAGCGACTACCTCTAATGTTGTGGCAGAAAATAAACCCGCGGAAAATATTGCAAAGTCTTCTGAATCAAACACGACAAAAGAACCCAAGGAGTGGGGTTATGACTTGTACCCAGAACGCCGCGGTGAAACTTTTAAACCCAAATGGTCACGCATATTGTTTGGCCTGGAGGGTCGCGAGAGTATAGATCGATTTAAGTGTGAACAGAATGTCTTTTGGTGTATCAAAAATGGTCCACTAGTCAAGCTTATGATGGGCGCCTTGAAAAGTTCTGGCTGTCCCATGGACTTGCGCCGTCATATTTCCTGCGAAGTGTGCGATCCCTCGGTAACTGGCGGCTACGATCCTGTGCTCAATCAAATTGTAGTATGTCAGAATATGGCGACGAATAAGAGCATGGTTCATGGTGTGCTCACACACGAAATGATACACATGTTTGACTACTGCAATAATGATTTAGACTTTCGTAATGTCGAACATTTAGCCTGCACGGAAATAAGAGCGGCCAATTTAGCGCATTGTTCCTTTTTAAGTGCCATGATGCAGGGTGATGCATCACCTTTTAATATCAAGGAAGCTCATCAGGTAGTGTCTCTAAATAAACTCAATTAACTATTTTATAAAAATTCTTGTACATTTTTAGAACTGTGTTAAAACGAAAGCCTTGGCCTCAGTATTGGCTGTGAGAAATATTTCGCGTCAGGAGGCTATTGATGCCGTGGAGCGGGTGTTCCCCAAATGTTATGCAGATTTGGAGCCGATTGGAAGAAGGATACGACGCAATTCTACCGATCAGCAAAAAGCCTATATGGAAGCACCAATGTATGGCTATGATGTATATTAGAATTGATTTATGATTTTGCTGATCTTTAAATAATATTGAATTGAGAATGCTGTTAAAAAGTACATAGTTCCATTTTATTTTTTACTAAGCCGAAAGAATGTTACTGTTTGTAAAAATCTATATAATGTTTAACATTCAAATTTAGCATTAAACAAAAAGTGCTAAAAAAAAATCACTTTCATATAAATTGAAGCCAAAATTTTATTTAATTATGGTAACATCAAATATAATGGTAGGCATTAATTAAATTTGTAGCTATTAGCCATGAAAATAGTCCAAGTTCAACATGTTTAAAAAAGTTCCTCCTAAACTGTATATATAAAACCATTGGATCCAAATATGAGGTTTAGTAAAAGTTTTTAAAGCAGCCAAAAATAAAAGATGGAGGACTGTGAAGTTATTGGCCTAATATTTGACTTTATTGGCGAGCTCTTGTTTGGTTGTAAGTTTATAAGCTGATTTTTGAAGTGGATTGTGTTTTGTCCAAATTGAAGAAATGAAATTTGATTTAAGGACATTACAAAAACAAATTCTCTTATTTATAAATTGGGTTTGATTTGTAATAATTTTGTTTAATAACAGCGGACGATGAAAACTTCAGCAGTGAATCTGTGGAAGAGTAGTGCTCCCGAAAGCAATAAATTACAATTTTTGCAATGCTTCTCATCACCAAGCTATATAAAGCTATATCTTACGATTGAATTTCCATAAACTATTCCTTTTTTTGTTCAAAAAATGAAAACAATAAATGGGTAAATATCAATTTGAATTATTGCACTAAAAAATTTATTTTTTATACTTATTATATAGGTTGACTTTGAACTATTTTCAAAGCATTATCATAATAAATGCATAAATTTGGAGATGTGCCTTTATTTTGTAATTAAAAATTTTGTTGTTATACTAAATAATTTAATACATATTTGATGAATTTGTTTTCACATTTTTTAAAAGCATTTCAATAGGGAGCTTAAACAATAATAATTTACATTCAAATTGCAATGAGTTGGTCTATATTTTTGTTAGGGCTCATTAAACATCAAATCGATGATAAAAGTTCAAAACCATTTCGTCTGAGTATTCACGCATTTAGTTACAAAACGTTAAACACGACGGCCAAAAATGTTTTGGGATTTACTGGGCGGCATATTTGAGTTTATTATTGGACTGATATTTCCCAGTAAGTCCTTATATGTACATCATAATTCTAAAGCTAATTGCTTACAATTTGTGTAAAGGTGGCGGCAGTGGAGATGAGCCTGACTCGGAGGAAGTTGAAACAACACCTTAAATTTGATGTTTTAGTGCTCTCTTTTATTTATTTCGCATGTGAAGTTTAAAAAATATAAAAAGAGTTATGCGGAAATAATATATAACATAAGTTGATTGAGTTACTACAAATACATAGTAAAAATGTGTTTAGCTTTAGAAACTATATAGTACAATGCATTATGTATTATGTTAGGTGTTAAAACAACTTGTACATTTTTTTCAGCTCCTGTTTTTTCCACTTTGGCAGCTCATCGAAATCGCAAAACGACATTTTAAAAACCGATACAAAATCATCATGTGTTAGATGAACCTGTAAACAATATTTAAAGAGTTCAGCATCCACATAAGATTGCGGCGTAAAATATGCTACTCACCTCGCGCTTAAGCGGATTTATTTCGGGAGGCAACATGTCCATCTCCTGCACAAGCACGTTTATCGGATATTTCTTATGACCATCAAAATCATTTTGTGTGTTTTTCAAAAGCAAAGAAGAGCCATTGCTGACAATAAGTCCATTTGTGGGTACAGCCGCTTTCAGCTCACAGCGCATATGTTCATAGGTTTGAAAGTGCTGGTTCATAAAAAACCCAGAAACAACAGAAAGATTAGCTGCCGCAGCAATATCAGTTTAAAAACTTACCTTGCTTAGATCATTCTGCCAGGACTCAAAAAATCCCTTAAAAACATTCGGCTCATTATTTTGTAGCACGACTGCCATGGCCGTGGCGGATCGTCTTCCAAACGGTGCATTCTGCACATAGTTTTGCGCAATAGCCGTATACTTTTCACGCTCCTGGGTGACAGCATGCTCGCCCAGCCAGACATAAGTCATAGTGCCCGTATCCAGCACATAGGTGCAATCAGAGCAAAGATCTTGCTGCTCAAATCCAAGTATCTCCTGGTTGCGCAGCACGTTGTTGACTTCCCACCATACAATAAACAATTGTACAGGTGGACGTGGCTTGCAGGGCACAGTTGTATTCAAATAACAATTATTACTAAGCGTGGGCGAATTATTGCCACTGTTGCTGCCATTGGACATGCTGCCATTGCCGCTACTGCCATTACAGCTATTCTTGCTGCTGGTGCTGCTGTTGCATGAATTACCATTGATGACCAGAGTTTGATTAAAATACATGGCCACCGACTGCCAAAATTCTTTGCTTTCTTTGCCCTCCAAAATTAACGAATTCTCGCCCAGCAACGCGCCCACAGACTTGGCCATTTCACGTGCATCTCCAGTGCTGCTTTGACCACACCACACCCATACATGGTTTGTCTTGATGACATAGCAATCCTTAGAAGTGATTGAGGAGAGTGGATGTTCCTCCACGGCCTTGGCGTTATATGTTGCATCCCCATAAATTTTTAACAGAAAAGTGTCTGTATTGTTATTGTTGAACTGCAGCGAGTTGCATTCACCGCGCATTATAATAAGCTTGCCCTCGAAGATTTGCAAAAAATGCGGTGTCTCATCAAATTCATAGAGCTGCACAAACATGGCGGGCACTTTTAAGGACTCAAAGCAGCTTATGGCGAAGCTGTCCCCTTTGCTTATGGCTTCCACAGGCGCCTCCGAGCCGTTCCATTGATAGATAATGCTCTGGATGCCAACAGCAGCCAAATCCGCTGGCACAACCGTAGCACACTGAAAAAAATATATTTACTTTAATTTTGTTTCACTCACTTGTATGTATGTATGTTCCGATTAAACTTACCACTACACTGTACTTTACCACATAGCAGCTTGTTGTTGAAAAAACCACAGTCTTTGCATGCGGCAGCTCCAACACTTGATCTCCACTAATGCGATAGATAATACGCTCTCCTGAGCCATCATCAATTAGCTGTGTATCGGCAGCCATTTTGGGTCTCTCAGCTAGCGATATTGCATCTAATTTACCAAATTTAGTTGAGACCGGCTTGTGACCTTGAGTGTTATCATGCCAAACATTAAGCCAATTGGCAAATAAACGCTTAAACTCTATAGGCTCATGAGCCTCTAACACCCGTGCTACTAGCGTGCTATTCGCATACTTCTTTTTTTTAACAAAAGCACGTCCATTGCCCATAGCTGCCAACGCATCAGCTTGTGGCACATGGGCACCCACCCACATCCATATGCTTTGTGAGTAGTTATCCAATAGATAAACTCCATGTGAATCGCTTAAATCGTCTTTACTGGGCATGCCCAGATCTAGCTGATCCAAATGCAAGCGTCCACGCATGTTGCACATGTAAATGCGCAATTTGTTGCTACTTATGTCGCAGTCATTCACCTGGCTAGTTTGACAGACCATGCGTTTACCCAGCGGCAGTAAAGTGTTCCATAGCTGCTTTTGTTCACCAGTCATGGCCTGCTCATAGCCATCATCGACAATAAGTACTGCAACATTACCACGTTGGCTCTGTACCCAAGCTAAAGCGCTGCGGCGTACAATTGATGCGCTGGAGCGTCCTACCCAGACATAAGTTACAGCTTTCGTTTTGAGAACCATGACAAAGTCTGAGTTAAAGTGAGTCCATTCAATGCTGGCCATTTCAATGGCGCGCAGCCATTTGCGACCATATAACTGATAGAGCCTGGGCTGTTGTGGAGAGCTCAGCAAGGCGCCGGAAAGCACACTAGAAATAACGCATAATAATAATTATATTTCTAAAGTTCTTTTGCATAAATACTCACTCATAACCGTTCTTGAAATAAGATAAAAAGCGAGCACTCTCATGATTTTGTGTCTCACGATAAATTGCCGATACATTGCCCAAATAAGAGTCCAGCTCTTGAATTTTGTGCACTACATTGGAACGATTCTGTTCGCTGACACTGCTGCCCAACCAATAGTGTATGTAACGTTCCAGTGGGACATTGGGCTTTTGTTCGCGTGTCTGTTAATTGAAACGTTTTAGATATAAGTACATAATGGAAAACTAAAACTAATCATATACAACTTACAATTGTTTCATGATTGGCATAATGTCCAACAGTACATGCTGCGTATATGATATAGGCACAATTATCATAGAATGTTCCATATTGTGGTCTAGATACGGCCTCCAAACGATCCTCGTCAATTTTCCATAAAGCAAAAGTTATCGCTTGTTTAGGCACTTTGCGAAATGTAGCATCCACTTTTAAGTCGTTTATGGTGTTGGGACGAATCTCCTGTGAAAAATAAGAAAGTTGCGCGAATTTTTAATGTGAGAATATGCACTTAAAAAAAATGAATGCATCGAATGCATTTCGATATTGAAATTACTAAAAACAAAAAATGTACGAGTAAATAAATTTACTATGGCCAAACAAAAAATCCCAGATAATTGGCTTAAAATTTAAGATGTGCTTGGCCCACATACACAGCTCATAATATGGGGGGTGTGGTTTAAAAAACTACAATAGGATTTATACTATTTCGAAATATAAGTATTTTCTGCATAACGCGATCAATTACAATGATTGTTAATTCTATTAATTGAGGTAATAAAAAATATACAATCATGATAAGCGTGACGTGTGCAGACTACAAAGAAAAAAAAAAAATGTAATACTTTGGCGGTGCCCGATAGTGTAAAACTCTCTACCTTTTTTTCTCGAAAAAAATGTTATTCCTGCATATTCCTTCTAAGAACTTTCCAATTGGAAAAAAAAATGTTCCGTAAATTTTTACCGATTTTGATGAAAATCGAAAGTTACGTCAAAGAAGCTATTTAAAGTATATAGGGCAAGTTTCAAAGGGATATGTTGAGGGGTGTGGGAGAAAACACGGTTAATCGATTGCGGGGTGTGTGGGGTCCGCATCGATAAAATTTGGATGTGGATTGGTTCATTAGAGCCACATGAATCAGGTTACATTGTGATTTTAGGTCACGTAAGTGACGTAATTACCTAGAGTCAAATATTGATGCAGTTTATTGGCAAGGGGAGGTGAAATTTGTACATTTTTGACTATAAGTTTTGTTGCATTTGTCCGATTTTGTTCATCAATCGCTACCCGAGGTTATGATAAGCATTTTGGTATAAAGGACTTGGGGTCTGCCACGCCTCCTTCTGTCCGTTACATACATTGCACAAATCTAGTATACCCTTTGTACCTATTAGGTACAGGGTATAATTGTTATGAAGACTAAAGGGAAAATTATATAATTGAATCAGATACTGGCTAAAACTATTATAAACAGTAATATGATGTAATAAATTAGAATATCATCATAGTTATGATATAGCAAAAATCATAACTCAAGTAACTAAATTTACTTACTCTAAAATTAATTAATTTACAAATAGAACATAGTTATAAGAACACTTCCTGGGTTACATAAAAACGTTATATTTGTTATATAATATTAAATTAATAAGGAAAAAGGGGAAAAAACATTAAAAAAAAAAACTATTATAAACAGTAATATGATGTAATAAATTAGAATATCATCATCGTTATGATTTAGAAAAAAGCATAATTCATGTAACTAAATTTACTTACTCTAAAATTAATTTCTTTACAAATAGAACATAGTTATAAGAACACTTCCTGGGTTACATAAAAACGTCATAAATTTGTTTAATTAATTTAAAAAAAAAAACTAATAAAAAAGTTGGCGTACATTAAAGTCGGACATGGACGACTGACGTTGGGATACCCTGTACAACCACACTACAATCAAATCCGGTATATTGCTTAAGAATTCCAAAACATATTGATTTTGCCAAATTTGAATTTCCAGAATTACGATATTTTCATAAACAAACAAAGAGTAGTCGAATTTTTCCCCAAAAACGTTTTTTTGACCGATCGGTCCTATGAGGGCTATATGATATAGTCAATCGATTTTCATAAAATCTGGTACAGTGCTTGGGAAAACTAAAAAATTATGAAATACCAAATTTGGTTACGATATCTTCATAAACCCACGAAACACGACGAATTTTGTACAAAAAACATTTTTTGACCGATCGGCCCTATGGGAGCTATATGATATAGTCAACCGATTTTCATAAGATTTGGTACAGTGCTTGGGTTATGATAGCTTCATAAAAAAACGAATTATTCATATAAAACTTTTGTTTTTTTTCGAGGTCCTCTAAAACACCTGTAGCTCCCAACATAATATAACCCCGATATCGAAAAAATAAAATACACAATAATAAGTGATCTAAGCTGAAAATTTTGTTGCTCTAGATTTTACCATCTCTGAGATCTTGTCAGACAGACAGACGGACATGGGTATATTGACTTTTGTAGTCACCCTGATCATACTTTAAGTAACTTTGGGCGGTCTCCGACTTCGCCTTCTGTATGTTATATACATTTTCGCCTTGCAAAAACTTAATACACCCCTTGTGTAAGGTACAGGGTATAGAAATGTGTGCAAATATTAGCAAAAAAAAAACTACGTTGCAGGACAGTCATGTGAAACCTACGATCTTTTGTACGGCTCTCTGATCATTTCTATGGGAGCCATCATGTGGCAAACATTCCACATTTCCACAAAAAAGGTCCACCGTGGTCGAAAATTAAAAAGTTTAATAATAATATGTTCGAACTTGTATTATTGGGAATTTGTCCTTAATTTTAAAAAGTTATTAAATTAAAGAGTTTAAAGCTTTCCTCACAACTAAGTTTTTAAGATCATATTTGAATCAGAATTTGCTATTTTAAGATCATCTTCTTTTTTCGTTTCATTTTCATTTTATTATTCAGAAGGTTGTTATTATATTGAAGCCAAAATTTATGTTTTTGTTTAGTTAGTTGTTACTAAGAAATATATGACATTTGTCTAACGTCACGCCAGTTATTAAGACTAGCAAAAAAAAAAAAAGAGAATCGGTTATTTGATTTACTAACTTCCAAATTTTACTAACAGTTGAAATAATTCTAATAAGTTGTAGACCCTAAGAAACGCTAGTTCGCAGAAATTATAGAAAAAAATAAATTTTATTAACTTAATATTTTAGAAATTTAATTAGAGAATTCCCCTTTCTATTTTATTTTCATAGCAGCTTAAGGATAGGGTTGCCAGATAGTCCGAGTGAAAAAAGAGGACATTCCACAGCCGACACCCCCCACCCCCATGACTTTTAACTTTTAAAGGCAAAAATTTGTGTTGGAATCTGTTGCGAAAAAACTTGAGAACAGAATCAATCACCTCCAAAGTTTCCAAAATGCTGTTAGATTTTTTTTCTAACGCTAACAGTTTGTCATGGAAAATTGACATACACTCCCCGAAATTCAATTAAGATTCTATTTTTCTGGAAGCTAATGCTCCGATCCACGTCTCAACGGCCAGTCGTGGTTGGTTCCAGAGCAAAAATATCGATCGCCGGACTTGAACCCCATTGAGAACATGTGGGGGAACCTGTCCCGTTGCGTCTACGCTGGTGGACGCAAACTTCAAACGGTGCAGGAGCTGCGAAGAACAGTTACCGAAGAATGGGCTCAAATCCCACTTTCAGATTTTCAGAAGGTGGTTCCTTCGATCCCAACCCGAATTTTCGAAGTTATAAATAAGTCGGCTGTCTGGACACACTTAGAGTTTTTCCCATCGTTTTTTACAAAACATTTATTTTTGCTCCTTTTTTGAAAGTTTTCTTAATTGAATTTCGCAGTATAAATTTAATTTTTTAATGCTATTTGAAGTTTCAAGTTTTTTTTGTTTATTTAAGTTTTTAGTTCATTCGGAATAAATTAACGCTAAAAATATTATTTTAGTCACAAATGCTTTATAAATAACTTAAAACTTAATATTTTTAAAAAAAAAAAACGTATTCATAATTGAATTTCAGGGAGTGTATAAGAGAGGGTAGAAATGGTAATCCTTCTGAAGGATATACTTCATGTCTTTTTTTACACGGTTTTTTTTGGAACGTATCTACCGTGTAAAAACAATTGGGTGTACTAATAAAATAGGAATGTTTAAAACTAAGAAAATGTTCACAATGAACAACAATCATCATACGTCGCGACGTCTTAATATAAGAGCGAAATAATAAATATACCAGAAAAGGTTATAAAAAATAGTTAAAATGCTTTGAAATTATATAATGTTTAAACTAGAACAAAAACAAAAAACGCCCAAATGTACTTAATTTATCATTCATGCATAGCAATGACAACAAAAATTGTAGAGATAAAGTTCTCAATTAAAAATAATTTCAAATGTTTAAAAATACGTAATATAGAAACAATTGTGATCTAGGTAAGGCTGGCAAGAACTGCTTTTGGTGTTGTTTTTAGGTGAACTGGCTTAGAAGTAATTTTTGGGAAACTTATACCCGATTCTTTTTTTTTAACATTTATGATATTGTTTTCTTTTAGAAGAACGAAAGTTAAAAGAATCTCTGTTCTACAAGCTGCATTTTTCATAGATATCTTATTATAGGGGAAAGGCTTGTAATTTGTCACAGCTTGTAAGTTGGCACACATGGTCGATTTTGATGTTCCAGCAATGAAAACTCCAAAAAATTCCAGCTGCAATTTTAATGTGTTTTTGATGCGAACAGACTCAAAGACGCAGTGTGTGTGTGACAAAATATAAAAATTGTTTTTAAAGAAATAGGAAATTGAAAAACATTATTTTTGATTGCGCTCAAAAAGTGATGAAATCAAAATAAAAAATCAACGAAAATACATGTGCTGGAACTGAAATTCAATGAATTTTCATAATCAAAAAAGGTTTTCGGACATACAGTGAACAGACAAATTTTTTTCAATGCATTCAAAAATGGCTTCAAAAACGTAAGTTGTCACATCTTTTGGCTTGTAAGTTGTCACACATCTATTTTCATTTTTTTTACATTGCTATGTTATTTATATGACTGCTTTATTGTGTGGAATTATCATTGAAACTAATTTTAATTATTTTTAGTGCATTTTTCTGACATCTTCGGATATATTTTTACAATATTTTCCGCAACAATTCATTTTTAGTATGTTGACCAAGAAAATGCGATCAGAAAAAAACACAATTGTGACTTCTCTGGAAAGTTACATTTTTCTTGTTTTTTTTTAAAATTCAATTTAATGCGCAGTTAAATTTAAAATCAATAAATTTACATAAATTTTTTCAATCATGCGTTTTTATTTTAGTTTTCTTAAATTTTCAGCGTCTTTTGCAGGTGTGACAACTTACAAGCCTTTTTTTTTGGTGCTCGTTTTCAAGCTATTTTGAAAATTTTCTGTAAAATGCTTATTTTTATAAATTTTAAATGTTTTGCTTATTGTGGATTATGGCTCTTTTTTTTTCTTTTCAAGTGTATATTTACATTGATGCCTATGTGTCGAGATATAGTTAAAAAAAGCTATGGTGTGTCAACTTACAAGCCTTTCTCCTATAAGATGTTTAAACTCATGTGAACCTTACAAATTTTTTTTTGAAGAATTTATAACAAAGCAAATGTTACTTAGCAGAAAATAAAGTTAATGATGTCTACATAAAGAGAAATAATTAAATTAGTTCTCATAATAAGCTGTAGAATCGTTTAAAAAGTGACGACATTACTAGAAAAATAAAAAAAAACGTTTAATGATGTTGTAAAAGAAAGAAAATTTAGCAGACAAAGCAAAAAAAAATTATTTAATCGCATGCTAGAACAAACAGCTATAAACCCAAAATGATTTTTTAATGATGATTTACAAAGAAAAGTATAAACACACTATAGAGATAAATTAACGTGTCTGTCTATCAGTTAAAGATCATTGTTATTACATCGTTAACTAGGCATTCAAACAACATTTTCCATGTCACAAACACCTTTCAAAAGTCAATTATCTGAAAAGCACTGTTAATGCAGCATGCGACAGTTTCAAAAAAAAAAAAAAAATGTTTAATGTTAGTCTCTTAACAAGCCCCAAGGATGTGCCGAACAACAGTTTTGAGCATAAACCAGCTGCAGCCAGATCTTGCATATAACACTCTTTTCCAATGCTTTTCCAGATTGAGCTGCAGCAGCCAAGTGATAGTGAAAACTGTCAGCTTGAAACTGTACCATGACAAGTTTTTGTTTTACATTAATTTCTTATTTATTTATGGAACGCTAAAGTGGAAAGTGGTTTGTGCCTTGATTATGGCTTTATAGGAAAGGCGTGCCACGCCGTTGGGGGTCATTAGGTGTGCGGCATTCATTTGTTATTTGTTTTGTTTTTTTCTACTATTATTATAGCTGCTGCATCAAGCAAAGCTTTTCATTTTTCATTATTATCTGTCTACTATTTCAATATAAAATAATAATAATAACAATAACAATATTATGCGTGCGCAGTGACAGAAAACAAGTTCATGGTTGGCCTAGCAGCGCCAAGTACACGAATGTTGTTACTCCATCGCAGGGGCGGATGCAGAGGCAGTGTTCAGTTTGTTCAGCAACTCACTGTGAACCCCTTCACGAAATCTTTGCCGAGTCCACCCCTGTTACTGTCAACATTGTCATCATTTCATGAAACAATTATAAAAATGTATAGGTAGTTTTTTTTCATAATGAAAATTGCAGTTAAGCATTTTAATTATTTTTGTCTGCAAATGGCAAATAGACGGCTGCCATTTTGGTGCCAATCTTTTACTCACTGATAAAAAGAAGAAAAATCCAAAACTGGATGCCTTCGCGCTATGATTGATTGATAGAGCAAGGCCTTCGCAAACTGTTGACAGTTAAACCACTTCTATTTGACATGCCAAAGAAAATTGTGCAAAAAGTGGAACAAGTAGATGGACTAGGAGTCGTTAAACACGGATTTTGTTGTGGGATCTTAAGTGAGTTTTTCGCACAAACTTTTATCGAATAAAAAAGCTAACTAACATGTGATAATAATCCAATAATTATTTGATAAGGTATTGTTGTCAGTCACTATTGCAAGTAGGGTTACCATATGTTCGCTTTTTCTGTCCCGTTTGCTTGTTCGCTTTTTTGCAGAAATGTTCGCTTTTCCGCTCGATTAGACCGACCAACTTTTGTCATACACATTTTCATATCTTTTACCAACTATTTAAGTATATTTTCCACAAAAAAGGATCAGAGTACGAAAATAAACCCGCAGTTGAGCGCGATTCGAAAATTTCTGAAGGTTTAAAATCATATTTTCTCTCCCAAGAGAGCCCCACTAAAATCATAAAAAATTTCTTTGTCAGCTATTTTTCTGAATGTTTTTTGTATTTCGACCTCTCTTATTAGTCAATTTTCCATGACAAACTGTTAGCGTTAGAAAAAGAATCTAACAGCATTTTGGAAACCTTGGAGGTGATTGATTCTGTTCTCAAGTCTTTGCGCAACAGATTCCAACACAAATTTTTGCCTTTAAAATTTAAAAGTATTCTCGCGAAAACTCGAAGTGAACGCTAAGATGCTGAATTTTATCATTTTGAAAAACAAGCTTTCAACGTTTATGATCAAGCACTCGCATAGTTGGAGAAATGGACCCATTCACTTCAAGAATTTTGCGTGTTTCAATGGCTTAATCTTAAGCAAGGAGATCAAATTGAAATATCGTTTGTCGAGAAAACTGTTTTGTATTTAACGACAAAAATGTCATCATACTCGGACTCTCTGCTTTTCGATCAAATTATGAATTTGAATGAGTTTTTGAGCTCTAATCAAGAGGATTTTGGATTTTTTGATCAGTCAAGCAACGATAAAATTGTGGGTTGTCCGCTTTTTTTCACTCGGACCACCTGGTAACTCTAAAGGAGACATGATCCAACAATTAGAAGGCTAGACAATGTGCAATAAGAGAGCACTGGTTCAATTTTTGTATGGAAGTTATGTAAAATAGGCATTGGAAGTGCTTAGGGAATTAACACCACTCCATATCGTTATTGTGACATTGGCAGACAGACCACCACACAGCTGCTAAGAAAAGAGGAAAGGTCCAGACGAGAAATGGACTGGACCGGCACGGCTGGCTTATGGCAAGCCAAGCAACTCCTCGGCTCCTAGAACTTAAATAGGTTCAAGGAAATATACCAATTGGGCAAGAATTCCCTTACTAACTGGGTTACTGAAGGGACAATTTAGACTAAGGAAATACCTGAGTACTATTGGTATCGTGAGCTCGAACACATGCAGGTTTTGTGAAATTAAAGAGGAAACTTCCCTACATATCCATGCAGAGTGTGACGCCATTGCCAAAAGAAGGACATCCTTCCTCGGCGGGCATAGAGTATCGATATATGATATCACGCGGCTAATATTGGACTAGTTGAGAAGCTCTAGGGCTACAAGGGAGCACAATAGATACGGTTGCGGGTCGCAGTGCAGCATTCCCCAATGATATTATTATTAAGTAAAAACTTTACGCAAATGTGTAGAATTGTATGATAACGCAGAAAAACACATAAATATATGATACAAAATTATTTTTATTTTTTAAAATATCGTGACCAAATTTATGTGAGATGGATTTTGATTTAGAATTAACATATTTGAGAAGTTTGATTAAAATTGGCCCACTATATAATATAGCTACCATACAAAAATTGAACCAGTGCTGTCATGTTTTTTGCGTCACCTTGTAAAATGCATTGCATGGCAAGGAGATACTCAGCTAGAGGCACGATTTCAAACAAATGAACATATTGGTACATACGCTTAAGTGCTTCATTTTTTGTAGTCCGTATATAACAAGGATTAACGAATATCAAATATGTTGCTCCACACTTCCACAACAACAACAAAAACGCTTCCATTCTATTAATTTTCATTTCTTTTTTTTTAATCACAACAATGCTAAAATTATTAATTTTTTACTATAAGCATGTCAAATCTTGTGATAACTTTTAATCTTTTTTATTTATACCTTTGGCTTCTAATAAAAGTAGGCTAATATTTAGCATCTGTCTGCATAATACACGTTTTGTGTTTGATGCTAATTAGTTGTTTGAATAGAGATTTTCACACAAAAGAACTTTTGCAAAACATTGATCTTTCTAAAGAAATGCCTAACTGGTATTTAAAAATGTTTTGGCTAAACGTCTTAAAAGTGTTTCTATGCGAAATTAAAACTAATAATGTTAAGCTTCTTTTCAAAAAAATAGTTAATAATGACAAATTAAGGAGAACAAATCAAACTTTTCAAAAAAACTTACCAAAAATGGCAAAAATAAATTTGTGTACGGTACTTGGGATAAATATTATTATTAAAAATGTAACCTTTAAAGACATTTTTTATACAGCGGAAAAACATTTTAGTTGGCAATGTAAAATGATATCTGACAACAAACGTACGTGCTGAGCAGAAATAGCCGAAAAACTTTGGAAACTATCTATACTATGGCAGATCTTTTTATTTAGGATAAGGTGGGGCAAACCCGACAGTGTGGGTAAGCCCGACCTCCCACTGTTTCACAAAAGCGGCATTACTGAGCGCGCCCATTTTAGTGTTTTCACGTAGAGCATTAAAAATAACTAAAATGGTAACATGTTAGTTGTCCGTCAGTCTACATTTAGATACTTAAACGACAAGAAGTATATTTTTACGATTTTCAAATTAATTTTTGTGCATCGAAAAAAAAGGTTATATATAGATATATAGTACTTACACATAGACCTATATAGTACACGCATAGCATTGGTTGGAAATTTCGTATAATTTATTTTTATTCACGTCCTAATAAGAATTATACAGTGGGGTAAACCCTACCTCTAAGTGGTAGGGCCAAGCAGCCGTGCAGCTGGAACCAAAAATACACCAGCAAGCTATAGTATTTGGACAGCAAATCAAATAACTCTGATTGGTTACCTAGCTATTCAATATTATCATTCATTATTGACATTCATTCAACTTTCATTTCGATTTATAATTTCTAAACATTACGATTTTTGTAAAACAATAAGTTATAATCGAAAAACTATTGAATTTAGATCATATCTGTGCTATCGGATTAACCACACTATTTTCGAAAATGGCAAAAATGTACTTTTTTGAAAAATGGTCATATCTCAAATATTAATAATGGCCAGAAGAAATCAGTAGTTCTAGAAAGTTGCTGCAAAGCATTAGCTTTAATTTGGTATATCGGACGAGTTGATCCGATGTCAAGTAAGCGTTTTATAGCCAAAAGCAATTATTAGGTCGACTTTGCCCCACCTTACCTTAAATATGTATATAATTATAATAAAAAAAAACATTAATTTTAAATTATAAATGGACTGCATATAGAGCAACATGGGCCTTCAGGCTTTTTAGGATAAGTCCATCTGGTTCATTTATTTTTCTTGTAAAACATGAGTTAAGGGGCTATATACAAAGTTGGGGCTCGAAAAATCCAAAAAAAAGGTACATACTTTCGAAAATATCTGCGCAAAATTTCATCCAGATGGGATCACTGGTTTTCAAATTACAGCCGTTTGCAACGCGCTGGTCCTATCCATAGGCATTGTTGACACAAAACTTTAATCGCGATTATCTCGGAATGCGTTTTTTTTCAAAAGTACTGTTGCGGTGAACGTGATATGTCAAAAACTTTTCAACCGATTAAAAAAAAATTTTTTTTTTTTTAAGTATTCGTATTTACGATCTTGTGTACTTGAACGATGCATTTTTTATCCGAAATTTTTGAAATTTTTGCAATGAATTTTTTTTTTGAAATTTTGAACATCAAAAAAATTTATTTTTTTTGACAACGTGGTTTTTTTATTGAAAAAAAAATTTTTTTTTGGGAGAGCGAATTGTTCAAGTACACCAGAATACATTTTTCTTAAATAATTTTTTTTTTACTTTTTAGATTTCAGTTGAGCGGTTCGCCTTGGAGAACGTTCACCGCAAGCCTCTGCAAAAAGCGCTGCGGGGCATGGGTCATAACTCCGACAATTTTCAAAATTTTTTTCGAAATTCAAAGTGTTTTTATTTCTTCGATAGTACTACTAGAAGATTGTGTTTTGCTTTTTCCAATAAAATTTGCATAAAACACTTAAAAAATCACGAACTTGGCGCTCTTTTTCGCCCCTTAATGACCTTAGTACGTTAATCTTTGAATTAATCATAGATTTAAAGTTTATTTTTTTCGAAATTCAAAGTGTTTTTATTTCCTCGATAGTACTACTAGAACATTGTGGTTTGCTTTTTCCAATAAAATTTGCATAAAACCCTTTCAAAAAATCACGAACTTAGCTCACTTTTTCGCCCCAACTTTGTATGTAACCCCTTAACGATCTTATTACGTTAATCTGCGAATTAATCATAGACTTCAAGTTTAACAACATATATTATGAGTTCTGTGATGAAAAAATGAGATAATGCTAAATAATTTAATTTTTCTAGTAACTTTAGAGAGCTTCATGTATCCTACACCCTTACCTTACATAGTACATTCGGCTATATTAAAGCGCTTCCTTTACCAAACTATTAAAGCGCAGCTCGTATAAATATTTCCATTAGCATTTTTATGATATCATAAAAAAAATATATTTTTATTATACTATTACTACTATCGGATGTTTGTCTTAAACTATTTTATTATATTGAATTCTATCTAAACGCTGATGAGCTTTAAGCATCATCCTATCTAAAAACAGCCTCAATGATAATAAAGTAGCTTAGACAATCGATTGTCAGCTCATAAGTAACACGCAACATACAACAACTTGACTTTGTTGCAGCAACAAGTTTTGCCAAGTTATAGCCAATTTCTTAGCAACTTGAAGAGAATAGAGTGGTTTGAGGAGACACAATCGGGACATAAGTATGCATAATGCAATGAAAAAAGTATGTATGTATGTAATTACCATTTCTTTTGGTGATAGCTCCATGTTGCAGCAAATTGGACAAATAAATAGAGAGCAGCGGAGTAGCAGAAGCAGCAGCTGCCTTGAACTAGTTTACAATACTTTATTGATATTGATTTGCCGGGCGTTGAAACTGAGCAAGCCTATCCAAAACTGGCTTTTTTTTTTTTTGTTGTAGCAAAGTGAAATCCTTTTGGAAACGTTATTTGAAAAGCGAATGTCAGCCAATGCGTATGTAGTCACAAGTTTTTTTTTTATGGTATTTTTTCAGGGAAAACTAAGAAAATCTTCACAGTTGCACTTGAAATTTGTTTTAGATAGCTCTATTGGTAATTTTGTTAAAACCTAAATTGAGTTGAAAATCTTTCGTATTTGTAAACGGTTTTTAGTAGCAACTCGCGACGTAGTAGACTAAGAGCGTTTTGCGAGCGACTGCGTCATCGTCGCTATGAAGTCAAATGCAGACTGGTCGATGCGCAAAGCTACTACCAACTAGAGACTAGAGATTTGAGCCAAGACAACTTCAACTTCAGCCAAGTGGGAAGTGCGCTGTGACTGTGACTCAGAAACCGACTTGAACATGAATGAAATTATCAGTTATATGTCGTTGTCGTTGTTGTAGTCGTCGTCTCTGAGCGGCTGCTACGTCTAGGGAATCGGGTCTGAAAAAGCAGAAAGCGCAGCATTTTGGGAGGCGAGGGCAAACTTAAACTTATGGAAATGGCAACAAAAACAAAAACATGTGTAGCATAGCTGAGCTACAAATGGCAGGAAAATACTTCGTAGTACTTGACATAAAGAGGGCTTTAGAAAATAGGCAACTACCGTCGCCAACGTGGTCGTTGTCTTATATGAAGCACTTTCATATCTTACTGAGCTCTTCTGTTCAAAGACCCGTACAATAGGTCAAGTCTTACTACTAAGCTGCGCCACACAGCCAGTGAAAATGCCAATGTCTAACATTTTCCAAAAGCAATCAAGCATACTATACTGCTAGCCTATACTTAGTTATTGGCATGCAACAACTACTGCAACAATCTTTGGCTCATTTCTATAAATCGTCTCGGGTTTCGTTGGGTTTGTCAACGCGGCGGACTGCTGCATCAGCCATGGTCTGTTTGCTCTTGGCCACGGCTACACTTTTGCTCCGACTTTTGATTTATGCATAAAGACTTGACTGACATTTATGCAGCAAACATTAACAGCTAACAACAACAAATGCAATTGCATTTTTGTTTTTGGTGAAAAGACGACTTTGAGCAGATATTATCATTAAAAATTAAAGTGGACTTGAGTTGAGCGAACTCTTGTCAAATGATTTGTTTTTCAATTTTGTACACATTTTACGCAATTATGTCTAAAAGTTTTCCTTGTAATAAACACAAAAAAAAATGTATATCTTTATATATTTTTACAACTTTTTTACTTTCTGTACAGATTTGCTAATCATTAGTGCGTTGCATGTTTTTCGGGTTTTTGTTTTGTGTCCGGCATAGCTTATGCAATTATTAAGTTAAGTTAGTTAAGCCTGGTTTAGTGCATGCATGACAAGGTTAAGCACCTGCTTTCAAGGTTAAACTCTTTTTTGACACAGCCATTGACAAACTTACTCAAAAAGTCATTGCATTGTTTGCATCTAATACAATAAGATACCTTTCAAAATTCCCCATGCTGCAACTTCAATTCACTTCACAGCAGACTTCACACGTTTAAGACGACGACTGCATTTTAAATAAACTGGGTTCAATCAACCACAAAGGCGTGAACCAACTATCCAAGCAACGTCTTTTAAAAGAAATGAAAGCAAATGCAAAACATTTTCCATTGTAACTGGTAAATGTGCGACTTTTAGCAAGAAAAATGATGAAAAATGCAATTTATGATAATTGCAACTGTCAAATCAAACAAACGTTTTAAAAACAACTAAAGCAAACAATTGACTTTTCCTTTTTAAGAAATGAAAAACGCTTGCTAAAGTTTTTCTACTCTTGGCGGAAAATCCTATTAGTTTGAAGCCAAAAATTCGAAAAACACTTAAACCAAATTTATAGCATATTTTCAAACCTATAATCTAACATAAACAAGACATTGAATTTTACGCTAATTTGTAAAAGTTTGAATACTTTTCAAAGTAAACTGCTCGGGCAGGAAAATGTCTGCCGACGTATAGACTAAAATATACAAATTCTGGGATGACATGGAGTTGTCTCAAACTTCCACCAATGGTGTTCACTGGATTTATTAGACTTTGCTTAATCGTTAGCGAATTCGTCCAGGCAATGAACCGCGTATATCTCGACCTGAAACACACTGCCCCAATTTGGAAGACGGAATAAAAGCCGTGTCGCAAGCTCTTCCGAGAAGACACCCGCTTCTGTGCCTTCGTCCGTCTTCGAACCATCAGTGAAGATCCTCGTTCTTCCTGTTGGGAGTTTTTAACGTCCAATCCTCTCTCCGGGAAGACAGCAACAAACTTATCATTCCATTTCTGAACCGCAGAGCAACAATCACTTTCCTCGGCCACGGCGGATATGCCTATCGTGGGTATGATTCAGTGCCCGAAGTCTTGCTGCGCTTCTGGCTGCCGTAAACTTCAGGAAGGTGCCGACTGGTTCTAGGTTCAGAATGACATCCAGAGCTGCCTGAGAAGTGGATCGCAGTGATCCGGTAATGCCTAGGCAGGCTGCCCTTTGGACCCTCTGAAGGTTCCATCAGACCAACGCTTCATAGGTCAGGATGACGACTGCTGTGTATAACCAGTGAATGATATACGGTTGCAGCCCCCATTTCCTTTTGAAAGTCTTTTTGCAGGTGTAGTAAGCACCCAGCGCTCTCTTCATTCTTTCCTCTGAGTTTCTCTTCCATGAGAGTTTAGAGTCCAGAATGACACCCAAATATATCGCTTCTGTAGATCTTTTAAGTTCCGTTCTTTCGAGCGACTTAGGTGTGAACTTAGAGATCTTGTACTTCCTAGTGAACAGCAACAGTTGGGTCTTTTGAGGTTTAACCCCTAGGCCCTTCTGCTGCAACTCTAGATTTACATAGACCGATATTTACCGAGGGTCACTATTCATAATCTGCGACTAATAATGAAAACCAGACTATCTGTCGATCACGATAAATAAACATCCCGAAAGCACTGTTAATATGTCAGTTCAATGTTTTCATACGAAAAGCATTAAATAATAGTCTTCAAAATATTTGCCTGTCACTTAATATACCCTTTTCGAGAGTATAATAATGGAAATTCTGCTATTGTTTTTGCTCATTATAGCCACTTTGCGCATGCAAAAGTGCAAAATGGAACTTTCAGTTGTTATTTCTTGCAGCTTCCTCGGCATTTGCAAAAAGAAAAATACTGCAGAAAAAAAAAAAAATTAAATGCAAACGATTTTCTCAACACATTTCATGGATTCTGTTGCAATTTTATTCCAATGCTGCACAAAATTGGTAGCAGCAACCACAACAACAACAATAACAACATTGACTGCATCGCATTGGTATTTTCCACAACGGCAACAGCCACCAATGTACCGCTTCGATCTTGGTTTTTTTTTCTATACCCTGTACCAATAGGGTACAGTGTATTATGGGCTTGTGCAATGCATGCAACATGCAGAAGAAGGCGTGGCGCACCATAAGACGTTTATACCAAAATGATTAAAATTATATGTATAAAGACAAATATTTTGGAGAGATGTGTGTTAAATTGAATCGACTTCTGATCTTCTTGGCTCTATGGCATTTCATGGTTATGAGGCATGATCGTTATATATCTATGTGTTGAAAAGTACCAAATCGGTCACATACAGGATGGGTCATCTGTTGGTTTGGTTGTTAAACACTCATGATTCGGAGCATACCCGTCCAAACATCGACCTATTTCAAGTTCAGAACTACACAATTTTAGTCATGGATCGTTTAGCAACCGAACAGTGCGTAAAATTGGTACAGACGTTCTGCGAAAAAAAAAACATAGTTGAAGCCAGTGTCGACGATTGCCGGAAACATCGTCCGCAAGAATTACGCCTTACTGGGACCACTTTGCGACGAATTTTTCATGCGGATCTGCATTTACACGCTTACAAGATTCAAATGACGCAACAATTAAAGCCCCCTTCTGCAGCAGCTCTATCAACGTCTGTTCACCTAGTCGGTGCGGTTGAAAGAGGTCGTCGGATTTGCAGCAAACGGATCGCTCAATAAATGTGTTAAAAGGTGGGCCAGGGAGCCTAAAGTACTAGTACATCAGTAAGTCTCCCACTGACATGTAGCGGCTTGCGTTGGGTTGGTAGCCCGACTGTAAACCCTCTTAAGGCCTATACGCAGCACGAAGTATTTCGCGCGGAATCGCAAAAATTCATAAAAAAAAAATTCCATTTGTCAAAAATGCCAAAAATATGGTCACGTAATTTGGGTATGGCCCCATACATTTGCCCAATATGCGCATAAAATGCAATTAACAAACAAAACCAACAATGGCCCACCCTATGCAAAATGTTACAGCCAAAAATGTACTAAGCGGTGAGTCCTACTTTAAACTTTAATAAAATCTAGTACGTCACTTCTTCTCAACTTCTCAATCCCTTAAACGAATCCCAGAAAAATTATTTAAAATATCGAAAATTACACTAGTTTACAAATTTAAGGGTCATCGCGTGAACCTTCGTAAAAAAGTGTTTTTTAGGGTAATTTTGGGTCGACAAACACGAAAATAACATTCATATTTTTTTCTTAACATGTAATTGGGCACTTTTTTCAGTTATTGGTTAATATCTCGTGAACAAAATCGTCATGAAAGACAATTAGATCGAAAGGTATTGATGTGTTCTTTACAGTGATACATGATATGTAAAGATTAAGTAAAAATGATTGAAGTTACAAGCAACCAACGTCAAAAAAACAGTGTAATTTTCGACCATTTTTTTTTTACAAATATGTTAAGATTAGGCTAGAAACTTTAGAATTCTCTTTCAGCTTAAAGCTTAAGGGTTTATATACTAAGTTGGGGCGAAAAAGTGAGCTAAGTTCGTGACTTTTTAAAAGGGTTTTATGCAAATTTGATTGGAAAAAGCAAAATACAATGTTCTAGTAGTACTATCTAAGAAATAGAAGCACTTTGAATTTCGGAAAAATTTTGAAAATTGTCAGAGTTATGGCCCATGCCCCGCAGCGTTTTTTTTTTGCAGAGGCTTGCGGTGAACGCTCTCCAAGGCGAACCGCTCAACTGAAATCAAAAAATAAATAAATTATTTAAGAAAAATGTATTCTGGAGTACTTGAAAGATTCTGTTACCCAAAAAAAATTTTTTTTCAATAAAAAAACCACGTTGATAGAAAAATTCGATTTTTTGGTGGTCAAAAAATCAAAAAAAAAAAAAAATGCATTGCATAAAATTAAAAATTTTCGGATGAAAAATGAATCGTTCAAGTACACAAGATCGTAAATACGAATATTTAAAAAAAATTTTTTTCAAAAACCGCAACTGCTTTTGAAAAAAACACATTCCAAGATAATCGCGTTTAAAGTTTTGTGTCAACTATGCCTATGGATAGGACCAGCGCGCTGCAAACGGCTGTAATTTGAAAACCAGTGATTCGATCTGGATGAAATTTTAGATATTTTCGAAAGTATGTATGTACTTTCGAATATGCAAAAAATTTTTTTTTTGATTTTTCGAGCCCCAACTTTGTATATAACCTCTAAACATAATTTTTCAAAATTTTTTCTCGTTAATAAAAAGCAAATTGAAAATTTGTAATTTCAAAAAAATGTTCGAAAATGCGCTTGCATGTTTTGAAAGGCACGGACAGACTTCAAAGCCTTATAACTTGAAAACTACTCGAGATACTTACACGATTTAAAAACCTGTCGTTTTTTTTTTTTTGAGATCTACAATTTTTTGATACACACCGAAAACAAAAAAGGGCAAGGGGGTTGGTAAAAATTCGAAAAACGCCGTTGTTGTAACTTTGGCGTCCTCTACCAACGAAAATATGAACTTCGGGGTATACCTTCCAATACAAATAAAAAAATTTAATTTTGATCATTTTTTGCCTTGAAAGTATAAAACACAAATGTCAAAATAACGATAAAGGGAGAAGAGGAGAGGAAGAGGTCACCATTTTGTTTTTAGACTTTTTGGACGGTCCTTATTACATGTGCAATTTTTTCCAGGTCAAAACCTATTTTTATTGTACTAGAAGGTTCATTTTTCGTGTAAACTAGTGTTATAGACGTAAATGCAATTTTGACTCAATACAATAAATTTCAAATAGGAAACTTTTGGTTAGACTTATAAAAAGCATGTAGTAGGTGTAAGCAATCAAGTCCCTACAACGGCTGCAGTGTATCCCACTTTCGGGCATCAACTCGATTGCATTACATGCTTTTTTTATTTTTTTTTATTAGTATTCCATCTTTAACCGCTAGCGGTGATTGCTTGCCCGATTGTGCCTTTTCATTAGCCACAAATGCATTGAGAGAGACACTGAAGATGGCAAAAACTATGGCAAACATGCAACAACAAAGGCAAACGCCTTATAGATATATGGCGACGTTAATTGCCAGCCGAGCAGCTGACTTGGTTAGCAAGTTCTTCAGCGGATGAGTCTGCAGTTCCAACAACAGTAGTAATAACGTCTGTTATAACAGGTGTTTATAGCTCTAATGCAGTTGTAAGGTGTAATAAATATGTAACGATAGAGTTATACAGAAACAAAGGGCCATTATTAGGCAATGGTTTGGTGTATAACACATTTCGAAAGCTATTATTTGTATAGTCAAAATTTCAATCAAACGCATTGTTTGAAATGCAGCTTGCCAAACAAAAAAAAACTTGTCCATTTGTTTTGTTGCTCCAATTTACTTGCCATTGCCAAGCCTCTCACTAAGGAAATAAAGTCTTCAAAGTAGTATAGTATTGATTTCCTATTGTGTGCGTGTAGTAAATCAATCACACTACTTCTTTTTATTATATTTCTTCTTTTGTTTTCTGCAATTACTATCTATGGACAACCCACAGAGCCAAAGATCGATTTCCAAGCTACCGCAACAATTGAAGAAGCTTCGTTTGCTACGTGTAATCGACTTGATGGCAGAGCTTCCCACGCCGAAAAACCAAAACTTGACTCTAAAAGTTTCAAGTGCTGTAGTATGTATCTGACCTACCGCCTTCATATACATACATAGGTGAGCTAGACAGAGTTCAAAATAATTTCATCATTACGTAGTACGCCTGGCTATAAACAAAAAAAAAAAACAATCTGCAGGCACAGCTTCAGAAATAACCGTTACTAGTTAACTGTTATTTAACATGCAATTAACATAAGATATAAAAGAAAAAAAAAATAATGCAAATATATGCTACAGTTTAGTTGGGTAAAGTAAACTCTAGCTAGTAAAGTAGCCCCCCAGCAGCTGGGCGACCTAGGTGCCTATTATTTGGTGTTATGGTGCAATAACTTTCTAACCAGGTTGGCCTTAGCTTAGTCCAGTCGTTGTCTCGGGTCATTCATCTTAATTATCACATAGAGCAGAGAGAGCATCAAAATTAAACAAAATGAAGCTTTAATGTGTTTTGGAATTCATTAGGCAGAGTCAAGATATAAGCTACCAAAAAAAAAACAAAAACAATAATAACGTAATTTTCCCAGTCTTTGGCCGCTCTAAAACACTGTCCATTGACCCATTTGCATTGTAAGTTAGACAATCTCCGTTTCAAGAAAATTTGTTCAAGTAGAAAGCTCCTGGGTTTGGCCGTACAAATTGTTCCCACCTTTCTGGCTGGGCTTATTCATAACTAGTAGATATTTTTTTGTTATGTGTAGTTCTTTTACTTTTGGTCTTGTTTATGATTTTAATCGCCGGAAGTTATCTTGGCAGTAGACACGCTTAATTACATAGCCCAAATCACTCGAAACTGCGTCTTCAACTGTGCTGCTGATTTTGATAAATCTATTTTCTGGCATTTCTTAAGATATTCAAATTGCTTGGGTGTAGCATTTCGACTAGGTCTTTAATTTCATTTCCCCCTTCCAAAAAAAAAAAAACATGCTGACATTAATGTTTTTGTTTTTTTTTTGTTGTGCAATTTAGACACGTTTGTAGTTATTGTATGGGTTTGACAACTGTTGTTCAGCTGTTGATATGGTAAATATGAGACCAATATGTGGAATAGTTCATGATATGACACACGATATTATCTCAAGGTATAGTCTGAAGGCAAGCGTAGTTGCAAATAGATACATTTTCCTATGATTTTATTTCAAGTGGCAATTCCGATTGTTTAATTAATTGATTTTGTCGGCAACATTGAAGTTCATTATGTTTTCCATTAAAAGCAGCGCTTCAAAATTACATTGAATTTTTTTTAAACATGAAAACAAATTAAAATTATGAATTTTAATTAATTTTAAAATGTGTCACTTGTGGGTTCTATGAAAATTATACCTGTTCAAGATATGCACGAGTAAGCTTATTATTGCCTCGGGCACGAGCTTACTTTTAAACCAGATGAGTAAAATAATAATTGAGCAACGGTTCTCATAAACAGATGATACCCTACGAATACTATCTTTCTAATGAAACTTATGTACGTAATCAAGAGCTGCACAAAATATTCTAAGCATCGCACTTCACTACTGCACAGTACTTCCAAGCACTGAATTTTACTGCTGAGGTGACAGCAGAACAAAATGTTTTGATGTTCTGTTTGCTTCAAAACAAAACCTTCAGTGCTTGAACTGCCTTTGCTTCAGTGCTTGTCAGTGCTTGAATATTTCAAAACATTAGAACATCACCCAAAATGCTTGAATGAAGCAAATTTTCGGCAAGCATAGCGAGTGCACTAGAATGTGTTGAATTTTGCGCAGCAGACATACTATTAAGCCACACACATCCACAAGCAGATTTTTTGTTTGTGGTAGCAAAGAATATAGAACTACAACCAACATTTCGTTTCGTTTGCTGCCGCCCGCCCGTACCAACAAGCGCTAAAATGAATTTGGACGAGATGCGCATTCTATGTAGTTCTATATTCTTTGGTGGTAGTCAACAAAACCACCACCAAAATCATTTGAAGTCACAAGTGCAACAACAAAAACGTTCTACTACGCTTGAATGTTCTACTATGCTTGAAATATTCTACTATGCTTGAAATGTTCTCCTTCAGTTTGGTTTTGGTTCAGTTTGGTTCTACTCCCATTTTGTTCTACTTCAGGTTTGTTCTGTTTCACTTTTGTTTTGATGTTCTATTGCTTGTTGTTAACCCAGAAAACTATTGAACCTGAAACAGGAGCTTCAACGTGAGCTTTAGGTAATCATAAATGAACTAAAAATATAGGTATTTTTACAAAAAATGCTAAAACTATACCAAAATATAAAATATCAAAATTAAATAAACAATTACTTTTGACACTGAAATATTTGTTTTGTTTTGTTCAAGCCAAAGACATGCAGAACTTGAAATGGCTTCTGATGGCTTAAATAGCATTTGTGCAGTGCTTGCGCAGCTCTCTAATACATACATATGTATGGAACTCTCTAAGTTATCCCTGCAGCGGAAATCGTATAACAACCCTCTTTGAGATATGTATGTATGTATGTACATATATGTATTTACATGGTATATGAGCCTATTGGCCGATCTAAGGACAATAGTTGAAACCAAAAAGATAGCAGGCTCTGGAGTTCTTTTGCTGGACAACTTCACCGCTCGCATACAGGTGCTTGAGAACCATTGCCGCTCTATAAATGCTGGGTGGCACTACTTATGGAGTTCTTTCTGCAGGGCGACAAGGAGCGCGATAATGTCATGGACATAAGTCCTATGTGCGATCGCCATAATGCCACCATTGTAAAATCACAGGTAGGCTTTGCTGACTACATTGTGCATCCGCTGTGGGAAACTTGGGCCGGTTTGGTGCATCTAGATCAGTGGTGGGCAAAACTCATACAAACAAACTTATCTTTGAGTAAGTAAGCAGCGCAGTAAGCAAAAGCGCACGAGAGAGAAAGAACCGCAATCAAGCAAAAACGAGAGACAGATTGTACCGTGCATGAGCCGACTGCGCTGCGGCAGATTTTAGTGCAATAGCCTCGAGAGTGTATGTAAAATGAGAGACTGCCCACCACTGACTGATCTAGATACTTGATACGCTTGAAGAGAAGAGACACTACTATCAGAGCATGATATCGCCATCGCCTCCACAATGGGCAGCCGATGATATGCCCGCAGATGACCAAATACGCTTCCAGATTAAACTGCGAGAGTCCGATCCAAGAGAATTTAGCCGAACTGGAGGAATGCGATTAGAGCGACAGCAGAAGCTAGGCCAGCTACACAGCCATAACAGCAAATATGCCGGACCATGGCAGCAAACCTTCCGAGAGTCAAAATCAGACGCCACACACTGGAATGTGACGGAAGTCGTGGGAGTTTATCGCAATTAACGGAAAAGGCGCCTAACTTTTTCCTAATACGTTGTGACTACTATTGCAAAAATCCAAGTTTTCATTAACAAATGCTTGAGACGCTTCTTTAGAATTTGGTGGCCACAGAATTATGGAGAAAGGCAAGCGGCAAAAAAAAGTCGAGACTGTAATTAAAAAACGAAAATGGCAATGGATCGGTCATACGCTGCGCAAGCCGAACTCATACATGGCTAAACAAGCCCTAAAATGGAATCCACAAGGCAGCCGCCGGCCGGGCGCTCCCACAGGAACATGGCGAAGGACTACTCATGGAACGACATCTGCACGGCAGCTCCCAATAGGATACGGTACAGAGGAATTATTGGAGCCCTATGCTCCACTAGGAGTTAATGGAACAAAGAAGATTGCAAAAATCTATTAATTCATACTGAGTTCAACACGAGCACACAATGTTTATGCAAAATTGTGTCACTTGGCGTATTAGTGCGCTTTTAATTAATTGCTTTCAAAATTAATAACAATATCCTCTTTTCAACACATGTGCGCTATTAATAACAAATATATCACAATATTTAAATATTTATGCACTCACCTGTTTGATGAAATTAAAAGGCGGCATTTTGTGCAAGACATACAAAATAGACTCCAGTTGTTGTTGTTGCTTTTGCTGCGCTCGGCGCTTAAACGTTTTGATGCCAAATGCAATGCACAATTATTGTTGTTTTTAATTAGCCAAAACGTATTAAACAATTTTAATTTATTTCGCACTGTGTTTTACACATTTGTTATGTTTGCTGTCACCCAACAATGATGGCGTTTTACCAAATGCGGCGTTTGTTGTTGCTGTTGTTGCTTTAATTTTTCCAATTTGCTTTTGTCTATATTTGCAAATTTACCGCTGCGCACAAGCACAAAAGAGATATGCGTGTGTGTGAGTTTGTACGCGATTTTATGCGTATTGTGTGTGGTGGTGGTCTCTGGTCTCCTCTCTAATCGCGCTATGCTGCAATTGCAATTATCGCCTGTAATTTATTACTTCAAGTGAAAATTGTAAGCGGAAATCAAATTCTGCACACTTTCCAAACAAATTAACCCGAATTATAAACGGAAGCAACAAAGAGCCTCAAAATATAAACAAGAATTGGCAACGCGTGCGCGCTAACCGTTGTTGTTGTTAACCCGTGAAAAGTCGGCAGACAAATGGACACAAAAAAAAAAAGCCACCACAGCTGCTGCGCGGCGTCAAAGTTGACGACCCTTTTGAGTTGTTGTTGTTTTTGTTGTTATTGCTGCCTCTTTTTTGTTACTAGTTTATGCTTTGTTTTTTTTTTGTCTTGTTTCCTAAAGTGTGGGCTGTAATATGCCAGTCAAAGAAGAGTGTCAAAAAAAAGTGTAGTTTATGATGTGAAAATTGCTGTCAAAAAGCAGCAGAACTTGATTATATGGCACTTTGTATACACTGTCATTTCAAGCTTTGTCATTGTCTAAAATTTGTCGAAAAAATTAAATCAGCAAAAATGAGTTTTGTCGACTTGGATTCTTTTCGCACGAAGTACAGCGATCTAACTGTGACCACTGTGCCAAAACAGCTGACAACGGCACAGGATAATGCAAACAGCAGCAGCAAGTCGGCAGATGTGCTCTTGACAGAGCCTAGCGTGGAAATCACACGTATTGCACGGAGTGTAAATATCGATGCAGCTCCATTGGCTGCGCAGCCAAAGCGCTCCAAGTTGACTGCCAAAGCTTCTCATAATGCTGCCGCTTATGCCAACGAATACAAGTTGGTCATGGCCAAGTTGGAGCGTACCAAATATATAAATGCACAGATGAAGCTAATGGGCGCTCCGAACAGCGCTCCTTTGCCTTTGGAAGCCGACAATAACATGGATGCCATGTTTCAGCAGTCCTTAGCGGCTAACCCCTGTAAGTACTGGCCCATTATGTTTAACATCATTAATGTAACTCATATTTTCTCTAAGCTCCTTTTGCCAATGACAATATTGAAATGAAATACAATGAGCTGCTACAGGTTATCTCTGAAATGCGTTGCAATTTACCACCTAGTATCATAGGAGTGCGTGCGCCCAAGGAACGTCTAGTGCGTGACATTGCCAAAGCTCGTGTCCTTGCGCGTGAGTGTCATATGCTGTTGAATCGAGACTGCGGAAATTAGTCAACATAGCCGGTTGTCTGGTCAAGTAACTGCATTGTGATCATTTTGTACACTGCTTTGTTAGTGCCATAATAAAAGCGCTTGTATTGTTCTAAGAACTCTCGTAAAAACCCGCTCTCATGTACAAAAGTTTAACTTTGTTAGGGCAGGGCGCGTGACGCGTGAGTTTCAACATGATTTTTTATGTAGAGCTCTGCTGAAACTTTTTGTTGTTGTGTTTAGAGCAGCGGTGGGCACTTAGACGGCACGCGTGCCAAAGGGCTTTCACACGTACGAGAAAAGAGCTTTTTACCGTAAAAGCTCGTCTCGTACGTGTGAGCTAGTTTTACGCAAAGCAGAGCCGCATGGCAAGACCCGAAAGAATAAAACTCGATGATATTGTCGAATTTAATGACAACTATGCCAAAAAAAAAATGATTTGTCCATTTTACCTCCGTTTTCGCTAAAGCTCTTTTTTGTTTACGCACACAGGCACAAAAATTGCATTAGTAGTTTTGCCCACCGCTGGTTTAGAGTGGTGAGTGGTTTAAATCCATAGAATGTAGGTTGACAATGACTTTGTGATGCATTAAAAAAGACAATCTTATGTGCACTGCTAGCATTTGGAATATATTGTGGTCTTAATAAAACTAGTTATCTAAGATGGGGGCTTTTTTGAGAGATTACAGATTTGTTGTTGCCAAAGGCCTATACGCAGTTCGAAATATTTCGCACGGAATGATGAAACTTCATATAAAAAAAATATCCCAAATGGAATTTTTTTTTTATATGAAGTTTTGCGATTCCTTGCGAAATATTTCGTACTGCGTAGACCCCTAGAGGTTATTTTTTCTTACTAAAGGAAGTTCAAGGCTGGGAATATTAAGTAAAAGGTTTCCGTTTATCTAAATTGTCTAACGAGATATGAATTGCACAGGTCTACAAATACCGGTGTCATGTCAGTTGTTGGAAAGCTAAGGGTCATTTCCGAAGTAATTCGAACTCGAATCCGGGGTCAGAATTGGCCCATTATGTCAGGATTTTGAGATATTTGAGGTTATGTACCCGAAAAACGATGATTTTTCCTACTTTTGTGCTTATGTACAGGGTGCAAAAAATTTCTGTGGTCTGTCTCTCCAGTTAAATAATTTAGTACCACTCTTACCCTTTAATTTAAGAGTTCAAGAGATCAAATACGAAATATTTTTTTTCGCAAAGTTATGGCTATTCGAAGTTACGAAATATATTTCTTCGACGTCATTAGCACCTGCATTAAGCAGCAAATTACTTCGGAAATGACCCTTAGCTTTCCAAAAACTAAACCATGTTATCTGAACCTGTCGAATAGGTCATAATATCTGTCCCACAACTACAAAAATGTAGAGTAGTGTTGTTTTAAAACAAGTTCTCAAGAAATATTTTTCAATTCATGGAATCCTATTCGCTTGTATATATTTTAATCTTCCATTTATTATTTTGAATGCTATGAAACAACGCAGCTCGATCGCGCACATCTTTCGAACTTGTCCTACAGCATACACGTACACCACTAATTGGAAACACTTTCAACTCTCTTTTTATGTCCCCTGCATCAGCCATCGTGCTGAGCGACAGTTCCTATTGGAATACCAGATACCAACTTGTTTTTGGGCTTATACATGCTGTCATTCTCTCTCATTTAAAGCCGGCTTGACGTGCGGCTAATAACAGCAGCTATGAAAAACAAAACATGTCCATTCTTTTACTTTCCATGCCTGCCTGTTGCTGCTATTGCCACCACCGTGGGGCACTGAAGCGTACTTCCCGTATGCGCAAGCGCACACGCATAGCCATGCTAAACCAAGTGGTTACCCCAATTTTGGGCATGACGCATGCAAGTGAAACAATTCTTTGTGTTACTTTTCGTTCTAGTAGTTGTTGTACTTTTTCAACATGCAAATTTTGCTTATGCAGTTGGCCAAAGAAGTTTTTTTTAACAGTATTTTAAGTTTAACAATTCAAGATGAATAACAATTTTGCACAGCTGCTTTATCTTCATGCTTTAAGGTTTAGTTGCTGCTCTGCTGCTGGTTTTGCATAACCTGGTCAATGTTGCGTTCTGTACGTTCTCCACATTCAAAGCGCTGGAAATCCACAATGGTCATGTCTTGTTCTTTGAGTACTTCACCTACGGTCTTATCAGCATCTAACAAAAATTCTTGATGTATCAGACAGGTCTCATCATCTTTGTTTTCCATCGGTTTGTCAACATTATATTCGCCGATTTTTAGAGGCTTCATGCCTACAATTTGCTGGCATATGTTTTTCTGGAACTCTACATCATCGGTATTGCAACGATAGGCAACAATAGCACCGTATTTGCCAACTTGTGTAACGTCATCAACAATGCTGACATTGGTAGGTGCCGGATGCGCATAGCCAGCCAGATTTAAATCATTGTTGACCTTGAAACAAAGAGCGCGTTTTATGGCGGCATTTTCGCCTACTGCGCCTATGAGTAGCGCCAGGTGATCACCCAAAGTGCGGTTCTCTTCAGCAGGCAGGTTCTTTAGCGCGTCCTCATCAAAACCGAGCTGGGAAAAGGAGTTTAAGTTAGAATTTTAATACATACTGATTTGTGTTTGAAAGAGTTAGCAAGTGAATCGCAAAATTAAGTTAGGTTGAAAATGTTGATGCGAATTGCAAATATCTTAAAGAGAACGTCGAGCAGATATGGGTATCACGAACATAGACTTATCCGCTCGACTATTTTAGATGACTAAAACATATATCAATGTATTGCAATGCACACATTTACTTCAAGATTTTCAACACGACCTTCTGGGTAGAAGGTACTTTGGGCTTAGTAAAGATACAGACGCTCATTCATCCCATTTTGTTTTATGATACAAAAGCATGGGTGGATGAGGCCGCCTAAAGAATATATTCTTGGATGGTTTGATTGGTAGAAATTATTATGTGACCCCTTACGATTTGGCTACCGCAAGCAATAGAAGGTTGAAAATTATGTATAATACAGCATTGGAAGCAAGACGGCGAAAACGTGCCTTGGCAGGAGTCATTTAGCATTTGTATAAAGCTAGTTGTTGACCCATTGGTACGAACTCCTTTTATTATGTGGCCCCTTACGATTCGGCTACCGCATGCAATAGAAAGTTGAAAACTATGTGTAATGCGGCATTGGATGCAAGACGGCGAAAGCGTGCCTTGGCAGGAGTCATTTAGCATTTCTCTAAAGCTGGTTATTGACCCATTTGCATTCATTTTTAGCATCTCTGAACTTTCGTATACGATTCACTTTTGCTTGCCAATTCTTTGCACGTCTACTTACCTTCCACAAATCCCCATCAAAATCTGTCATATCTGTGTAATGTAGACACACACGTGCCACATGGTCCACAAAGCGCTTAAAGTTATCATTGCGTGCAACAAAATCTGTTTCACAATTCAGTTCCACCATGGCACCTCGATGGCCACGTATTAAGACACCTATCAGACCCTGTTTGGTCACGCGGTCAGCCACTTTGGTAGCCTTTGTCCAGCCCATAGCCTGAGCCTGCTCCTGCAACCATTTCTCCGCCTGTAAGCGAGTTCGTTAATAAAGTCTTTAAAGCAGATAATTTCACCAGCGCTTACCAGCTTGATGTCATTGTTATGCAATTCCAGCGCCTTTTTGCAATTGGAAAATGGATAGCCAGTCTTCTTGCGCAGCACAGCCAGGGCGCTCTTCTCTGCGCCCGTGCCACCACCAGCTGCAGCACACATTATACGCGTGGTGTGCAAGGCACGCGTGCAAAATCTTTGTAGCAGCATATTTGAGGATTCAATTTAGTTAACACTTCAATTTTGTTTTGCCAAATGAAAGCTAGACTTGTTGCGCTTTACTTGCTGCTAAGGGCAACGTTTTTATTTGTATTTTCTAATTAAATTTTCCAAACAAAAATCAATTCATACTAAACAACGAAACAACGTGTGGTCATTTGTTTTCAAGTCGTTTGTAATAATTTAAACAACAGCCGGCCTTAAATTTAAAAAATAAATGCGTTTAGAAGCTGACTTGTTTTGCACAAATTGTTGTGCTTTTAAATTATTTACGACTGGTAAGTCAAAATGTGTGTTTTTCAAAAAATTTGTGTAAAATTGTGAATTTTCCGGGTTGCACAATGCGCCGGTTGTGCTGTGTGTTAGAATAGACGGCATGCAGGTTGTTGTTAGCCATGTGTTGAAAGAGCATGGCATGATGTGTTTAGTGATGGAATAAATTGCGTTGGACGCGTTATCGATAACGCTGTTGTGAAAAGTGCTGCCAAGCGATGTTTTTCTCGTGTGTTTATGTCTTTGCTAAACATTAGCGCGTTTTGCAACCCGTTTGTTAAATTACAGTCGCGGCTTGTGTTGCAGTGCAATAAATCTTTCAGCATCTGTGTAACTAAAAACTCGCAACAAATTAAAAGTTCTATAGATAAGGGCCATACGCAGCATGCAAAAATTCCGCACGAAATGTTAAAACTGCATATAAAAAAGAAATTCCCTTTTTTGGGATATTTAATGGGAATACCCATCTGCAGCTTGTGCCACTCGCCCAGCACTTCCTGCTAGTAAAGTTCCAAACCAAACTGCTGCTGCCTACAGTCGCGTCTCGTGCTATTGTATACAAACTTATTATTCAACACAGTCTTACTTTCTTGCAGCTAACTGCCAAAATGCAGAATCCACATAATCCTAACCGGGACATACCCAGCTTCACCTCTGTCTGTGGCGCACGCCGTATTTGCGATAAATCCAAGCTACAGTACACAAGACCCAAACCCGATGTCTTAAAAAGCATCATATCCTCCAAGGCCAATCCGGAATACAAAACAAGACGTCTTTGGTATGAGCTAAACATGCCGGAATGCGCCAGTAGCATATTGGATGGCAAAATGGTTTCCGATTTGCCCAACAGCTCGCTAAATCCCAAGGAGGTGAGACGTAGACAACGCACCCAAACTGCCAAAGCGGCACCAACTGATAGCAAAAAGAATTATATAAGTATGCGTACGCAACGCGAGAATTTTCGCCGTAAATTGGTGGAGCTCATTTTGACCATTGACGATGAGGACGAATCGGGGCAGGAGGATGTACCATTTCCGAATGCAGCGGAGCGTGAAATGTTGCGCTATTATTACTACATAAAACATGGCATCGACACAGTGCACGTGTCCTCCATTAGTAAATCCATGCTCAAGAGGTAATGTCAATTGTTTCTTATGAAAATTGCAAGTTAATTATTATGGCGTTCGCTTGGCAGGATTACATCATTGGTTCCAGCGTTTCTAAACAAATGGCATACGGCCTTGAATGAGAACATTGCTGAAGTACGTTCGGACTATGTGTTTTCCATGAAAAAAGCTGTTGTGGATTTTGTATTGCGCAGCACGGAGCTGGATCATTTAACCAAGGAAGGTAGCGTCACTTTACTAGAGACACCTGCACGAAAGGAGGCCAAATTGTTGATGAATCATTGGAGATATCGGTGAGTTACTGTGAATCTTTAATCTCTTCCTGGTGTGTTGTTAAAGACAGCGATTTTGAAAAGGAAAAGTAGTTTAGGAAGCAGCTGTTTAAAGTTCCATGCACTAAATTCCTTAAAACATTCTCCAAATTTTTTGTAATTCATAAAATGCAAGAGCTGTGCTTTCAGCTTATGATGGACTCAGGTGCGGATTCAGGATTTGCTCATAGGGGGGCCTTTTCACTTCGAAGTGTATATAAATAAAAAAATAAAATCTTTAAACTTCACTTTTGGGGGTGATCCGGATCCGAAAACCCTCCGTGTATTCGCCACTGCACTATGGGCCCAGATTGTCATATTTTGGCCAAAACCCTGGCATTTCCATAATAATTTTTTTAGAGTGATCAAATTTTACACACGTGTTCGTAAAGGATTGAGCTATTTTTTATTATTTAAGTTTGAGCCTCCTCAGATTTTTTTAAGATATAGATAATCTAAACCAAAATTGGAAAAAATTTAAAAAAAATGTGTAACTTAATTAAAAAAAAGAAGCGGTTTATTGGAATTGGACCATATTTCACACAGAGGTAGATATGAGCTTCTCATACATTGCAAAAATAGCCTATACCCAAAATATTGAATGGTTTTGAAGTTATAGTCCCAGATAGTTTCAGCTTTCCAAGCAAATTACTAAAAGACGACATCACTAATCCATATGTTTTTTAACTGTTACAATTTCAAAAATCAATATTTACATTTTTACGTTTTTTCTTCAAAATTGATCAATTTTACAATTTTTGATTTGCGCCTTTGTAAGTATGCTATAAAATTGTAAATTTTTCTTACATTTAAAGCCCTTACGCAGCATGCAAAAATATCCCAAAAAAGGGAATTTTTTTTTTATATGAAGTTTGACGTTTGGTGCGGAATTTTTGCATGCTGCGTATGGCCCTTAAAGTACAACTTTTGAAATGAAAAAAATTAAAGCATACTTTTAGGCAGCTAAGAAATTCAAAAAGTAGTAAAATTTCCTGGGAGCCAATTTTGAAAATTCAACTTTTAGATACAAAATTCAATTTCCGAAAATCGGGAGGAATGACATTTTGTTGTAAAACATGTGATGAAATTTATAAAAAATTTGTCGATCAAATATCGAGCAAAGTAGCCAAATGATGAAAAACCAAAAAAATCTTTATAACTACTCGAATATATTTAAAACCAAAAAGATTTTAAGTTCAATTTTATTTTTTCTCTGAAGTAACATTTATGAATAACAAAGTGAATGAAGATTTCGTAGCTACATGTATCATGGTAAATGAAGGTTTTTTTTTTCTGTAAATTATCGCGAAAGTTAAAAAAAAAAAAAAATTTCCAACTTGGATGGCTAATGACTTAAGAACCAGTAATTAAAATTTATTATTTATTTTTAGCACAGGATACATTAATATGTGTAAAATCATATTAAACTGTCATTGTGTACAAATTTTGAATTTCGTCTGGAGGGCTTTTGGTCAAAATTGTGTCATGGTGCGAAAGCGGTCACCTCGACGGTTACGGGCTGATTTTTGAAGAAATAGGGACCGCGCTGGACGATGTCTATGGGCCTTAAAGCCTAACATAGTTCTTAAAAATTATTTTCGTTAATAAAAAGCAAACCAAAAATTTGTTATTTTGAAAAATGGTCGAAAATTAGATTTTTTTTCGACTTCGGTTGCTTGTAACTTCAATAATTTTTACTTAATCTGTACATATCATATATCACATCAATACCTTTCGATCTAATCGTCTTTCATGTCGATACAAAATTTTGTTCACAAGATATTAACGAACAACTGAAAAAAATGCCCAAAAACATGTTTTTCGAAAAAATCTCAAAAACGGTGCTTAAGAAAAAAAAAAAATGGATGTCATTTTCGTGTTTCTCGACCCAAAATTACCCTAAAAAACATTTTTATACGAAGGTTCACTCGATGAGCCTTAAATTTGTAAACTAGTGTAATCAGTGTCTGTTCAGAAGAAACCAAATTCAAACCGTCTAGATCTTACTAAATGCATCGTTTTTATTAATTAAACAAATACGAAACTAAGCCCATGGCAGATTTTATTAAAATCATTATTTACAACTTTTTTTAAAATTCGTTAAAAGAAATCAGCTGAAAATTTTCGCTGTATGTTTTTGGTACAGCCTAAAAGCATGCTACATATTAATTAAAAGGCATTTAAACTATCAGCCTAAAATTATGCTACAAATAAAGTCGTATAACTTTTAAAGGACTTTCTACGTCTACTTCAAATTTAAAGGCGGCACATACGCAGCTTGCAAAAATTCCGCACAAAATGTCAAAACTTCATACAAAAAAAAAATTCCCTTTTTTTTACCTGCGGTTAGTTAAATTTTTAACAATAATATTTTGTTTTATTTAATTTGTTTCTTATTCTATAATGTTATTGAGCTAGTTTTCTTCTACCTACTACAATTACACAATTTAAACAAGGCTATGTAAATATTTCTTTCCGCCCAGGGGCGACTGACAAAATAGTCAGTCAGGGAAATTATTATTATGTAAATATTTGCATGCAAATTATGTGCATATTTTTTAAATTGAAATTTAATACATGGATTCTCGTAGGGTAGTCCTCTGGATTTTACAATCTTCTTTTTCTTTTTCTCAAAGTTAGCCGCCTCGCCAGCATATTTGGCTGATAATCAAGGCCTTTAGTATCAATAACAATTTTTTCATATTATTTTCAAATGCTTGCTGAAAAGTATGCAACATAAAAAATAATTTAATGCTGGCAATCAGGCCAAAATCTGCAAATTGCAGCCTGAAAGTATGCCACATATTTTGAATATTTAATATGCAGGAACTTATGTTTTCCCCCGTTTTTTTGTTGTAATTAATACATAGATTTTTATAAATTGCGGTTTTCTTTTTGATTGCCAATCTAGTCTGATTAACTGGAGATAAATATGGCCAAGTTACGTCAATTTTAATCATTGTCAATTATTAGCTCAAAAGTATGCGAAATTTTTTGGTGCCGTCTTTTTTGGCTTCATCTTGGCCTATGACTCGTAAGAGAACAGGCTTGAGAAATTGGATGTGTTTTTAAAAACTTTTCTTTTAAACTTTTGTCGCCGCTTAAAAAAATTCTCTTTTTTTGGTATTTTTTTTTAATGTGAAGTTTTGACATTTTGTGCGGATTTTTTGTATGCTGCGGCCTGTACATCTAAACAACAGGTAGGTAGATGTGGGCTACTTTTCGCAGTCAAGGTTTTGTGTCGGGCAGAACCACAATTTTCTTAGTGTAAGTTGTTGTTGGTCACTTCTGCACTTTAACATTTCTGCATTTTTGCCCTACAAAGCGAACAACCTTCATGTTAGGTTATAGGAAGAGCTCCCTTAAAATTTAGTCATAATTTCTAATTTCTATGTTTGTAGGCGTATTAAAATCAAATTAAGTTCGAGTTTTAGTGAGCAGTCGAGGGTCACGGCATATTACGATTTGTCATACAAATTGCATTTCCAGTGTGAACATGTTTAAAGTTTCTTAAGTTTTCTTTCGGGAAATTCAGGCATCCATAACCAGGGCCGTGGAGAGATAATCCTGGGGAAAATGTTCCGGCCCCTCTATTACTCTTTTAGCTTGCAATTTTATTACGACAGTAACCTGAGAAAACCGGGGGATCCCCCCATTTTCCTCTCTCTAGCCGTGCCTGCCCATAACCCTCCCCTCCCTGTACTTGAAGTTTTTTTCTGTATTTTTAATAAAATGAACACAGCATGCACACTAATTTCAAGAGCTGTAAAAGCAAGTGTAAAGTTTTATAAATGACAGAAATGTTTTGAACCGGAAGTATGCATTTGACAAGCAATTACACACACACACACACACACACACATACACGTAAACATATGAGTTTACGCACCATTGTAAATTTTTAAAAGAAATCGCAATCAGATTTTCGTGGAAATGAATTGCTTTCATGGAGTCAAAATCTTATAAAATGTGCAGAAATAACTTTAGAATGAAATAAAACTTGCACAATATGCTTCACTTTATTCATAAAAGAAAATTCATATTCAATGTGATGACAGAAAGAGAAAAAGAAAAAAAGAAACTGGGAAACAGAGAATGCGTGAGTGATGCAGAGTGAGAGAAGGACATAAAGATAGCTATGGAGAGGCAGAGAGAGAGAGCTGGCATGTGGGAGTGAGTGTGGCTTTATTAAAAGCTACTTTCACTGGGACTTGGGCGCGCTGGAAAACGCGAAAAATCGCTTTGCGTTGTAACAAAAAAAAGAAAGAAAAACAATTTGCAGCAGTTGTGGAGGTGGCCGACGTTGGAATACCCTGCACACATTTTATTTCCAAAAGTAATTTTCAGCGACAGATATAGTTACGTTCCCTTGGTTGGTTGAAGTGGTGGCTCAGTCCATGAGCCCAACTAGAACCGTTTTGTTGCCACATCCTCGTTTCCAACTCGTTAGTTGGTTGTTTGTGTAGACAGCTCGGTTAGATCCAGTCCGTGCGGTTTAGGAACCTCTAGAGGTCGTTGATGTTTATTTCCGCCAGCTCCAGCGGCCTTCCTAGAGTGTTCCCTCTCTGCTTCCAAAGAGCAGCGCATTTACAAAGGAAATGAAGAACGGTTTCTTTTTCTTCTGGCTGGTCGCAACTGTGACAGTGAATATTATGAGGAAGCCTCATTATGGCCGCCTGTTCTACAATAGGCCAGCAGCCAGTGATGACTGCCGACAGTCTAGAGGTTTAGTTTTAGGTTAGAGTTTTAGGCACTAGTGGAGCAAACATCTGTATTTATTCAGATAGCCAAACAGCTATTAGGGCATTATCATCATGGAGCATCTCCTCGAGGATGGTTAAAGAATGCCATAATTACCTCCAACTCCTGTCCTCCCGGAACAGAGTCTTGCTATGTTGGGTACCTGGACACCCAGGAGTGGATGGTAATACGATCGCTGGCGTTCTAGCACGACAGGTTGCCTCCACCCTGACTACATCTCCTGCGCCTTAATGTGGTATTGGTTGGTCCACAATTAAGACCATGGTAAACAAATGGGCTGCAGGAGAACATAGGAGATACTGGTTCTCCTGGTCAAGCAAAAGCGCTTGTCAAACCTCTGGATATGATCAAGACAAAAGGTCTTAGCAGAGCGGACTTAAAACTCCTGGTAGCATAACTATCTGGCCACCACACTGTTAGATACCATCTACAGAAAATTGACCGATCGGATTCTTCAGAGTGCAGACTCTGTCTCGCAGACGATGAAACCACCAGACATATTCTCTGTGACTGCCCAGCGCTGGTATGGGACAGAGCCTGTCACATGGGAAAGGAACGGATTAGTCCCTTCCATCTTTGGTCAATACCAACAAAAGACCTACTGCTATTCATGCGGAAAGCGGAAAGTCTTTTGCCGTAATTTATGGGTATGGTACAAAAGATCTTCTGGTCGCAGTGCCTCACCTCTTTATGAGGAACCCATACGAGGGGAAAAATTATGTTGTTTGTTTTTGGTTGTATCTAGTCCATAGTGATCTACTAGTCATGCATGTTACAAGATTGTTCCATCTGCGACCCGCTTTTTGAAGGTATTTTTTGTTTACGTTCCCTTAGTCGAGGGAAGTTCTAACATAGGTGGGGGGAATAGGGCAATGTTTTGTGAAAGTGTCAACGTATCGTTTTTTATTAGGGTCACATGAATCTACCTAACAAATTTGGGGAATATATTCATAGATTACTTGGGTCAAAAATGTATTTTTTTTTGCCTATAGCTTTTAAAGTTTTTAGGGCGGAGTTTGTGGGGTGGAGTCTAAAATTTCAGCATTTTTTCGATCTTAAGAATAAGCAGCAAACTAATCTTGGCAAGCGTATATCAGTATAATCTCAACCTGCTGGAAGATATGCGAGAAATTCTTCTACATGAGAACGGGACCAATTTTCGACATGAATTGAGCAACCACCCATGCGCAACTCTAGGTAAAATATGGTGTCTCTAGCTTTTATGGTCTCCGAGTTCAAGGTGTTCATACAGACGAACATGGTTCAATCTATAGCCAAGATGATGATAAGTATTTTGATATAAAAAACTTCTATGCTGCCACGCTTTCTTTGCACAAATCTATAATACCCCTGACCCCTATGCACAAAGTGTATAAAAATCGAGGAAAAACTTTTTTAACCACACTTTTCAACTACAATGGCGTTTTACACCGTTAACCCACGGAAATGGAAAAGCAACAACAGAGCAGCATAAAGTTAAGTCCTCCTGTGTATTGGTTTGACATTTGATGAGCTGCAAAGAGTAAGCTCCGCGGGATGACATAAGTTGCTCTGTAAAAAGGATATGCTTAAAAATGAATTGAACTTGTTTTTGACATTGAGTAGTAACAGTGCACTAGGCACTAGCGGCGGGGTAAGCCTGTGGTCCAAGGGGAGGCATTGCTGTGTAAGACAAAGTTTGATTTTACTTAAAAAACTCATTTTGCTAAGCAAAAGTTGGGCGCGCTCTTGTGTCCTGACAAGTTCTGCAGTGTGCTCTTTCGCACTTGCCTTATTCTCAGCCACCCACCCCCACCCCCACCTCTATCTTGCTCTATGTGTGTGTGTGGTTTTTACTTTGGAACCTTAAGTGGGTCGACGACTGCCTTGCTCTTGGAGCGCCTGCACGCCGATAAACGTGTGCTGTAATTTATAACCTTAAGCATTTGGCATCATTAAATGGGCGCCCGGGTTGGGCCCGAGTCTTAGCCGGGTGGGTTTTTTGTAGGCACAAGATGGTGGCGATGCCAAGGATTTCTGCACTGCTTAATGGGCTATGACAAATTTTCGCAGCCAAATGGAAACTGTAATATGTATATGTACTACTTATACATATTGTATATGAAGTTTTACTTGTTTTTATGACTTTTGGTTCTACTTAGTCTGGGAGTGATAAACATTTTGATTTTTGAAGCGGTCGTCTGTAGGGCACTCAAGAAGAATAAGAACAAAAGCTAAAGCAGAAAATTCTTATATAGGGTGTTTTTAAAAAGCGCCGTTAAAACTTGAGTTTAAGAGTTAAGCGAAAGTACAAAAAATTTGAGTTGGGTTGACATAGCATTACTTATAATATTGGTAAATGACTTCTGCCATATGGTCTACAAATTCATTTTTAAAGTAATATGAAACAACGATGCCATCAGCCCATAAATGGCGCCATGTTGTTAATTTTTTAGAGTGCATCGGAATGTCATGAGTTGTTTTTGAGTTCTCATCACGACAAGAAAATTTCATAAAGCACTGCTTTTAATAACAAAATCTGCATCCGATACCGTAGTACGTTTGACCCCATCAACTTAGTTTTTCGACATAAAAAAATGTAAAATATATTCGAACATTTTATTCGGATTCGTTTTCGGTGCTCCCAATTTCAACAAAACTAATTTTTTATGTGGTTCAAAAAAATAAATATAAAATTATTTCAGTATAAAATTCGTGCTTTTTAACATGCTTTTATTAGCTTCAACTGTATGTATGTATGTATGTAACAAAATCTTTTAGCTAAATTTTCACCAATTTCAAGAAGTCTGATCATCCCCACGCTTTTTAACTATAATTGAATTATTGTATTAATAATTTAATTTCTAATTTAATCTTATACCAAATTAATTAGTCGTAATCGATTGTTGGAATTTTCTATTGCTGTAATACAAACTCTTGATGCATCAAAATTATTTTCTAGTTTTTAGTTCGGTTTACTATTAAAGCGTGTTTTTTTTAGTTTTTTTAAATTGTTTTTTTTTTTTAAACATAGTTTGTCGATTCCTTTTAATTCCTCTTGCATCAAAACATTTGATTTCAAACCAAATGAAAAATTCGGTTTGGTGAAATTGGGAGCACCAAACATTCGGTTTCAAAACGAATACGAATAAAATGTTCGGATGTTTGAATCCGAATAAAATGTTCGGTTTCGTTTTCCGGTTGCATTCAATTTTCAATAATCGTAGCATTCCTTCAGGGGCTATATTGGGAACGTGTATAACGATTATCTTGAAAGGTTGGGGCTAAAGAACTTCGGATCCGTACATAAAAAAAACATGGTCTGGTCACTTTAAGCTTTGGTGCAATTTTTTTGTGGAAGCTGATATAATTGTGCCTAAAGCAACCTATATACCCATCAATTCTTATAATAGTTTATATTATAAACTTATTATCCTTAAGAAGGTGGAGTTGAAATTACCTTTTTTGGGATTTTTTTTTTTTATATGAAGTTTTGAAATTTTGTGCGGAATTTTTTCATTCTGCGTATAGGCCTTTACAAAAGAACCATACAATCTTAAATTTCCTTTATCATATCAGCTCTTAAAATTTTACCGTCTTTTTCAGCTATGATGAGAATAAAATGCGTTTAAAGAAAACTCTATTCTGCATACATCGCAGTGTGGCCAATATTTTGGAGTTATGGAGCATGAAATATGCTCAAAAAACATTGGTTGATATTGAGGAGCTTAGCAGTGCAACAGAGGCACACAGTTTGTTTAATTTTGTGGTAAGTTGGAAGCACTAAGATTACTACTATAAAGAGTTTACTTTAAAACTTGCCATTTTCCAGTATTTATGCGGTGCACAGATAGACAAAGTGAGGTTTATGCTGGAAGAGAGTTGGCTGGGTGATATACACGCTATGCTGCTAAAGGCCAGTAAACGTGGCCTATTACCGGATATACGACGTATGACATTGGTAAAACGTTTTTTCAATTGTGTGGCGGCTTTGATGACACAACAGCTGGAGGATATTTGCATAAGAAGTCTTAAAGCGTTTGCGGACTTTATGTGGGATTTTGGGGTAAGCTGAAAGATAATCGAAAAAAATTTATATATCTGAGCGATCTTTTTTTGACAGCATTCCAATCCGGGTCTACAAATATCTATACTTTTAGCCGAGGAAGATACTATCACATTTAATCCTGGTTTCAGCAAGGTACAGGCAGAATTAATGCGCGTCATTGATTCCATTGTAGTGTCCATACAAACGATGCCGCGCATAGAGAGCAAACTCTATACAGATCTCAAGATATCAAAGAAGACGTTTCTTACGCCCGCCGTGCCCGAAAGCATTATAGCCAAAACGCGCAATCGCATATGCGAACTATTGGAGGAGCAGCGCATTGGACCCGAGCTGCGACTGCAGGACTTTGATCAATTTATAGATCTGATTAATGGCATTGATGCAGAACGTGTGAATGTATTTATGGAGGGTGATGCTACCTTTGAGCAATACTGCGAAAAAGTCTTTGAATATAAAGCGAAAGAGGATCGCATTGCCAAGGAAGTGTGGGGCATTATACGCATGGGCCTGTATGAGTTCCAACGTGATACATTTATAATCAACTTGGAGATGCTGGCCAGACAGCTGCAAACGGAGTTGTTGACACGCATGGTGAATGATCAGCAGTCGCGCATGTCACGTTTGGGCAAGGAATACGATGCTATAGCCAAAAAGGCGCTGACCATACCAAAGGACACTGCAGAGTTGATGGAATTAAAGGCGTATGTCATACATGCCGAAGAGAATCTGGCGCCGGAAATGGAAATACGCCTGAGGGTAAACATGAATGAGATACTTTGGTTAATGGATCATACGCTCTATTCGCCTTTGCAAATCAAAAACAATAGCAACTCCTTTCAGTGGTACTTAAAGCTACCTTCCATATTTGAGCAGCATCGCAGCATTATTGCGGAGAAGGTGATTGAATACCAGGAGTCGCTTAAGAAACGCATTGATCTGTTTAGACGTGAGCTGCAGAACTACTATGATCAGGTGCAAACCTATGATACCTGGGGCGATATTAAGCAGCTATCAAAATATAAGAAACGTGCCAATGTTCTGGATCAGCGTCTGGTGCAGGCTATGGATACTATTGATCGTATAAATGAGGAAGAAACAGCCTATGGCTGGGATCTTTCACAGTATCCAATGCGCAAGAAGGCACACGACCAATTGAAACCCTATAAAACGCTCTTTGATGCGGGTCAGGAGTTTATGGATAAGTGGGATTTGTGGATGCACTCACAAGTGGGCTCCTTTGATCCGGATGAGATTGATACAGAAGTTGCCAACTTTTATCGCATTGTGCAAAAGCTGGAAAAGCAAATGGGTGAACATCCTACTACTATGCAGCTTATCTTGGATGTTAAGGAACAAATTGAGGCCTTCCGCGAGCATATGCCTATTATAAATACTTTGGGCAATCCAGGCATGAAAACGCGTCACTGGGAGCAAGTATCCGAAATTATTGGCTTCCCTATTAAAGTATCACCTGAGCTAACGTTGGAGAAGATTATTGAATATCAGCTGGATGAATATGTGCCCAAGTTCGAGGCTATTTCGGAGAGCGCCACTAAGGAGAATAATTTGGAGAAGGCCATGTCTAAGATGGTGGCTGAATGGGAGGGCGTTGAGTTTACCATTTCACCATACAGGTAAGACGATAAAAATGTTTAAAATGTTTTTAGCTTAAATATAATGGATATGTTCTTAACAGAGATTCCGGTACCTACAAGCTGTCTGCCGTGGATGACATACAAATACTGTTGGACGATCAAATCATCAAGACACAGACAATGAAGAGCTCACCATATATCAAACCGTTTGAGGCGGAAATACTGTAAGTGTTCGGAACCCCCCAAAAGTTGGATATATGGGTTGAAAGTCTTTTGCGAACTCTGGCTTATATACACTTCGAAGTAAAGAACCCCTCCCCGCCCAAGACCAAATCCTAGATCCGCACCTGAAGTGTTGCAATTGTAATGCTCTATCGTCATCTTCAGTGGGATTGGGCATATTACTTAGGGGCTGGGTTATGACATGTCTATGGCTTTTTTCATGGAGCCCTGAGATCTTCAGTTGGTGTAATTTTTTAGTTTAGAGGTCTTTTGAAAAATGCATTATTAAATGCTTGAAGATTCTCCTAGGACTTACCCTCTTAGAAAACCATTATTATAACTTTTCTTCGCTTTTGGTCCCATTTTTGAACTAATTATTATCTAGAATATGGAAATAGACAAGACCCTTCTTTGGGGAATGTTGTTTGTGAAAAATTTTATTGAAGATCATGGAATCACGTGACCCAAAATTTTCACTTTTTGAACCCCCCCATGCGTGACCAACCGTAGTCAGAAAATTTGGACGATTTTGAACAAGCGTGGTATTTTCTAGACCCCCCTAAACGGGTCACCTAATTTGGGTATGGCCCCTATGGATAAAGATAAAACCGAGAAGGTTTGGAGAACAATGAGATAAAGTAAGCTCATCAATATATTATTCATATATATCCTTTATTTCTATCTTTATCTATTACCATCCAATTTAGACGAATCCTTTAATAACTTGTTATAAGATGCTTAACTAGCTCTGTAAATTTTCTAACGTTTCAGTAAAGAGTATCTATTAGTTCATATGCTGACACTCTGCTCTCCTGCATCTCGTATCTCAATGTCAAACAATGCAATCTCTCAGATACTTCCCACACACACACGCACACACACATACTCATGCATTTCTCAATTTATTGCAGCAAATGGGAGGCCAAACTCATGTTGTTACAAGAGATTTTGGACGAATGGCTGCGTGTGCAGGCCACTTGGATGTACTTGGAGCCCATCTTCTCCAGTCCGGATATACAACAGCAAATGCCTGAGGAAGGACGCCGCTTCAGTGCAGTGGACAAGGTAAGTTGACCACAGTACGTGAACTTAACTCTGATTGCTGACAAGTGCTTACAATTCGAACGATTTTTCTGTTTGCTGTAGATATGGAAAGAGCTGATGAAGCAGGTGGCCTCAGATCCACGTGTCATGACTGTTGTACAAATCGATAAGATGAATGACAAGCTTAAGAAGGCCTACAGCTTGTTGGAGATTATACAAAAGGGTCTAAATGCTTATTTGGAGAAGAAACGTTTGTACTTTCCGCGCTTCTTTTTCCTGTCCAATGATGAACTGCTGGAAATTCTGTCAGAGACCAAAGATCCGACACGTGTGCAACCTCATCTAAAGAAGTGTTTCGAAGGCATTGCTACGTTGAACTTTACCGAGGAACTGGATGTTATTGCCATGCGTAGCTCCGAGCGCGAGGAGGTTAAACTAGTCGATGCTATATCTACGGCCAAGGCACGTGGACAGGTCGAGAAGTGGCTGTTGGAGCTGGAGATAGACATGAAGAAGAGCATACGGCAAATGATTTCTGAGGCTTTCTACAGCTATGTTAAGATGGTGCGTCATGTCTGGGTCTTGACCTGGCCAGGACAATGTGTACAGTCTATATCATTAACCTACTGGACGCTAGAAATCACTGAATGTTTTGGCAGTTCCAATCCCAAGGAAAGTCTCGCCAAATATCTGCAAAAATGCATACAACAAATAAATCGCATAGTCGATTTGGTGCGTGGTGACTTAAATGCCCAAAATCGTATTACCCTAGGCGCGCTGGTGGTGCTAGACGTGCATGCACGTGACGTGCTGGCCGATATTGTGGAAAAGCAAGTGGATGACTTACAGGACTTCCAGTGGTTGTGCCAGCTGCGTTACTATTGGGAGGATAACAACTTGGATACGCGCATGATTAACTGCTCCTTGCCCTATGGTTATGAGTATTTGGGCAATACTACGCGTTTGGTGGTCACTCCACTGACGGATCGTTGTTATCGCACATTGTTTGCCGCCTTGAACTTGCATTTGGGTGGCGCACCTGAAGGGCCTGCTGGCACAGGAAAAACTGAAACTACCAAGGATTTGGCCAAGGCTGTGGCCAAGCAATGTGTGGTGTTCAATTGCTCGGATGGTTTGGATTATCTGGCGCTGGGCAAGTTCTTTAAGGGCTTGGCCTCCTGTGGCGCTTGGTCCTGCTTTGATGAATTCAATCGCATAGATTTGGAGGTGTTGTCTGTGGTGGCGCAGCAGATATTGACCATACAGCGTGGCATCAACTCAGGCAGTCCCACATTGGTCTTTGAGGGCACCACGTTGACTTTGGATCCGACTTGTGCTGTGTTCATAACCATGAATCCAGGCTATGCTGGACGCTCCGAGTTGCCCGATAACTTAAAGGTAAAAATTAATTGAAAAATTTGTTATATTTATTTGAGCCAAATTGCTTTTTCATTTTTAGGCACTCTTCCGTTCTGTAGCCATGATGGTGCCAGACTATGCTTTAATCTCCGAAATTGAATTGTATTCGTATGGCTTCCTTACGGCCAAGCCTTTGTCTGTCAAGATTGTGGCCACCTACCGTCTATGCTCCGAACAGTTGAGCACACAATGTCATTATGATTATGGCATGCGTGCTGTGAAGTCTGTGCTAAAAGCTGCCGGAGCCTTGAAGCTACGCTATCGTGATGAGAACGAGGACATATTGGTGCTGCGTTCCATTAAGGATGTGAATTTGCCCAAGTTTCTTAATCAAGATATACCATTGTTCCATGGCATTACCTCAGACTTGTTCCCCGGTGTTGTGCTGCCCGAAGCCGATTATGTGGTCTTCAATGAGTGCACCGAGTGGGCGTGCAACAAGCAGAACAAACAATGCACTCCGTTTGTTTTGGAAAAGGTGCAGCAGGTGTGTATATAGCTATTAACAATTTGGTGCTGCTAGGATAGTAGCTTATTGGAAAATGTATTTATCAGCTATATGAAATGATTGTGGTGCGTCATGGACTCATGCTGGTTGGCTATCCATTTGGGGGCAAGAGCACCACCTATCGTGTGCTGGCTGAAGCCTTGGAGTGCATGGAAAAGAAGGTGAGCTTTAAATGTGACTTCAAACTTTGCAGCAAATTAAAATATTTTCTATTTTCTCAGGATGGTTCGGAGAATCGTGCCATATATACAATCATCAATCCCAAGGCCATTACCATGGGTCAGCTATATGGTCAGTTTGATGCAGTCTCCCATGAATGGAGTGATGGCATTTTGGCCGTCAACTATCGTATTTTTGCTGTCTCCGATTCACCTGATCGCAAGTGGCTCATTTTTGATGGCCCGGTCGATGCTATTTGGATTGAGAACATGAACACTGTGCTGGATGACAACAAAAAGTTATGCCTTATGTCCGGTGAAATTATACAACTTTCAAATACGACCAATTTGATATTTGAGCCCATGGACTTGGAGGTGGCCTCACCGGCTACAGTTTCACGTTGCGGCATGATCTACTTAGAGCCCAGCTCATTAGGCTGGGAACCCTTGGTTACCTCTTGGAAAAACACTTTGCCACCCGCTTTTCATAGCGTTAGCAAACAATTGATTTCCTCACTTATTTCACGTTTTTGTCCCTTGCTGCTGTATGTGGTGCGCAAAAGTCTGCGCGAGATTGCGCCCACTTCGGATGCAAATCTTATGACAAGTCTTATGAATTTCTTTGAATGCTATATAGATGATTTTAGAGATGAGAAATATGTGGCCAGCATGTCCGATTTGGATTTTCGCGCGCAAGTTGAGGGCACCTTTATATTCTCCGCCATTTGGTCGCTGGGTGGCTCGCTAAATTCGGAAAGTCGTGAGAAGTTTAATCTGATATTCCGTGCGCTTATGGAAAAGAACTTTCCGCCCAACTTATATGAAACCTATGGCATACCCGAGGAGCTGCAAGTGCCCGTGCTGGCCAAACCTTTTATCTTTCCCATACCCAAGCAGGGTTCGGTGTTTGACTATCGTTTTATTAAAGAAGGCAAGGGTAAATGGAAGCCTTGGCAGGATGATGTAAACTCCGCAGCAGCCATACCACGTGATATACCTGTAAATCAGATTATCATACAAACCAATGAGAGCGTGCGCATATCGGCCGTCTTGGATTTGCTGGTGCGACATGGCAAGCCTTTAATGCTGGTGGGACCCACGGGTACGGGCAAGAGTGCCTATGCCATAGACTATATGTTAAAGAAAATGGACTTGAATACATTTAAGCCGCTATTGATTAGTTTCTCGGCACAGACTTCAGCGAATCAAACGCAGGACATTATCATGTCCAAGCTGGACAAGCGGCGCAAAGGCGTTTTTGGTCCGCCCTTAAACAAACGTTTTGTCATCTTTGTGGACGATGTTTCCATGCCACTCAAAGAGAACTATGGCGCTCAACCACCCATTGAACTGCTACGCATGATGCTCGATCATATGATGTGGTATGATCGTAAGAATATAGTGCCCATGAAACTTATAGATCTACAAATGATAACAGCCATGGGTCCACCCTCTACGGGTAATACAGTGACACCACGTTTTCAGCGTTTCTTTAATGTCATTGCCATTGATGAGTTTAACGATGAGATCATGAAAACAATCTTTGGCAAGATTGTGCTCTGGCATTTGGATACGCGGTAAGTTGTTGCAGCATATCAAAGTTTATCCATAAAAATTTTGTATTTTGATGCAAACAGCGGCTTCTCCAAAGAATTCGATCCTTGCATAGATCAGATTGTGAATGCTACCTTGACCATATACAATGATGCCAAGCTGAATCTGCTGCCCACGCCCACCAAATCTCATTATTTGTTTAATTTGCGAGATTTCTCTAGGGTTATACAGGGCGTGTTGCTGTCCGTGCCAGAAGCAACGGAGGACATGAACTCTATGCGTCGTTTGTGGGTGCATGAGGTCTTACGCGTCTATGGTGATCGCTTGGTAGAAGATGCCGATCGTACTTGGCTGTTTGAAAAGCTATGCATCACTGTTAAGGACTCCTTTCGTACAGATCCATCGCGTCTGTTTGAGCGTTTGACGGGCAAGGGTAAACCATTGGAGGAGTCTGACTTCCGTCAGCTGATCTATTGTGATTTTACCAATCCAAAAGCGGATACCAAGAATTATCTAGAAGTGCAGGATCTGGAGGAATTGCGCAGCGTGGTGGAAGCGTATTTGGTTGAATATAATAATATGTCAAAGAAGCCCATGAATCTTGTGCTTTTCCGCTTTGCCATTGAGCATCTATCCAGAATATGCCGCATTATAAAGCAGCCACGTAGTCATGCTCTGCTCATTGGGGTCGGTGGCTCCGGACGCCAGAGCTTGACTCGTTTGGCTTCGCATATATGCGACTATGAGCTCTTTCAAGTGGAAATCACTCGGTTGTGTAAGTTGAAATTAAGACTAAGTTAAAATCTCTGACGCAGTCCTTGTAGGTATAAAAGCTAGCCAACTTTGTGTTGGATTTCCTAACCATGATTTATGATAAACTTGTTTTCAAAATTGCAGATGGCTCTTATGAATTCCATGAGGATATTAAGCTTATATTACGCAAGATCGGCGCATCTGAAATGCATGGCGTTTTTCTATTTACGGACGTTCAGGCAAGTAATCTGCATTTTCCAAGCCTCCTGTGAGGAGCTTATATAAAAACTAATGCTTTTATCTATTAGATTAAAGATGAATCTTTTCTTGAGGATATTAATAATCTATTGAACTCCGGCGAGGTGCCTAACCTCTTTACCAGTGAGGAAAAAGTTGAAGTAGTTGAGAAAATGGCGCAAATAGACAAGCAGCGTGACAAAGCAGTCCAAACTGATGGCAGTCCCGTGGCGTTGTTTAACTTCTTTGTAACGGTATGACCAAATCCTTCTTTTAGACGGAAACTCTCTATTGCAAAGTTTTCGGGTGTCGGTGAGCTACAAAAATATATTTTGGACGCTTGAAATTGGAGTTTCTTTGAAAAACGCTACCAAACCCCCAGTCGGAACTTAGCCGGCTTATTCCGTATTTTTTTAAATTTTTTTTATCCTTCCACAGACCTGCAAAGACCAGCTGCATATTGTACTCGCCATGTCACCTATTGGTGAAGCCTTGAGAAATCGTATACGCAAATTTCCTTCAATTGTCAATTGCTGCACCATTGATTGGTTTCAGTCTTGGCCGGAGGATGCGCTCTTGGCTGTGTCTACGCGATTTTTGGCCACTGAGAATCTCACGGAACTGGAGCGACGCACAGCCATTGATATGTGCATGGAATTTCATACTTCCACACAAACGCTTTCCGAGAAGTTCTTTTCACGCCTGCATCGTTATAATTATGTCACACCTACTTCGTATTTGGAACTTATACAAACCTTTAAGGGCTTGCTCAATCAAAAACGCACGTAAGTAAAACGAAATCAGAAGAAATCAAATCCCAATTTACTCCCAACAGCAATATAACCAACAATCGCAATCGCTATTTGACGGGCATATCTCAGCTGGACATAGCTGCTCAACAAGTGGGCGTCATGCAGGAGCAATTGCAAGCCTTGGAGCCCAAGCTTAAAGAAGCCTCAGAAATTGTGGCCGAACAGGTGGCCAAGGTTACGGCGGATAGTAAACTTGCCGAAGAGCAACGTGAAATCGTCAAGCAGGATGAGGCTGCAGCCAAAGAACAGGCTGCAGTAGCTCAGGAAATCAAAGACGAATGCGATGCCAAGCTGGGCGAGGCTTTGCCCATACTTGAAGCTGCGCTATCGGCTTTGAATACACTAACCACTGCTGATATTGCTGTGGTCAAGACCATGAAGAGCCCACCCATTGGTGTGCGCATAGTCATGGAAGCTGTATGCATTTTGAAGGAAGTAAAGCCCGATAAGGTGCCCAATCCCAGTGGCGTAGGCACTGTTGAGGACTATTGGGGACCATCAAAGCGTGTACTTAGCGATATCAAATTCTTGGATGGCTTGCTTAACTTTGATAAAGACAATATACCGCCGGCGGTTATGAAAAAACTTCATGAGCGCATACTGAACAATGAAGCTTTTGATCCGGATAAGATTAAGACGGCTTCCACAGCTTGTGAGGGTCTGTGTCGTTGGGTCATTGCTTTGTCCCAGTACGATGTGGTGGCTAAAATTGTGGCACCCAAGAAAATTGCTTTGGCTGAGGCAGAGGCTACTTATAATAAAGCCATGAAGACACTTAATGAGAAGTTGGCGCAATTGGCACGCGTAGAGGCGAATCTGGCGGCTATACAAAAGATTTTGGATGAACAGCTGAGGCAATATGGGTGAGTGTTATTGTATTGATAAACTGAAAACTTGGGGTCAAGGGTGTTATAGACTCGAGTATGGTGACTGGCGGAGAATTGCTGTACTGGGCGGCACTTCTTCTTTAATTCTGTTTTTAAGTCTACGGGCCCTTTAGAAAACTCTAAGCCTGTGGGAATCCCTCCATTGTCATGGTCGAATAAGGTAGGGGTACTAAACTTCGCCGGAGGAGGGAGTCGGTGTATTTCAGAAAGTCTGGGTGAATCACCCCTCGACAGGCATGGTCAAGGTCGAATTAGGTAGGCACACTAACTTACTGCGGAGGAGACACTCGTCGTACTTTTGGTTAGTTAATTAGGATAACATGTGTATGCCTCAAATTGGAGTGTGCGCGATGATGGGAGATGAGACAATTTTGCCCATATTATTATATCAGCAAAAGAATAGGATAGATAGTTTTTATCCCGAATTCCTTCGATATTTTGAATGGCTGCGTATGAGCAGACTCCTCGACAGTATGAACAGTATGAAAGGAGGGATTTTCTCAGGGGCCTGGTGTAATTACTGATTCGTGATTCAAGCTGAAGGTGTAATAGAGGGGCTGGTACATTTTCATTTTCTCTCTACGGCCCTGAGTATGAATATAAAAATATCATAGTTATAACTGATTGACTTTCCCATATACTGTGGTTCCTGATCCAGTCCTCAAGTTTAATTTTGTCATCGATAAAATAATATATGTAGGCCTTACTAGAGGAATAAACCACCAGTGTTATGAGCTATGAGTCAGTTTCGCTTCTAAAGCTCTGAAAATAAAAGCGAAGCCGCTTTATTTGTCGTCTCAGTCAGCTTCAAATTCTTCTTCTTCTTTGACAAAAACCCCTGTGTGGCATTACAGCGTAGGGGGGACCACGGTGAACTTTCTCCATTCCAATCTATTATTCTCTATCCTCTTCATTTCGCCAACAGATCTTCCTCTTTTCCTCCCTATTTCTTCAATACACTCCACATACGTGATGCGAGGGCGCCCTACCGGCCTTCAAATTAAGGTTCCTATATAGCTTGTCGTGGTTAGTTTCCGTTTCCAAAGAAACTTTAAGCGAAACTTTTATCGCTTTATTAAAATTTGTTTAAAATTTTATTTGTTTGATGAAAGTCAAAGCCAAAGAAGTCAATCAAGCTTGAAAAAATGCTCATGAGAAAATTTGCATAGTAAACCTTTGCTCTATCTTGCGTAAATTCATTTCTGGGAGTCAACACATGGAGAGCATAGTCCTTGCCTATGCGGACGTGACGGCCTAGCTAGCCCTGCCCTGCAGTTACGATGAAAATGATACATTGCAAAGCGCAAAGTTTTGATACTCGTAACATACCTGTTGACATTTCCGGTGAACGCACAATCCAATATCAGCCTGCACTTGTTTATTCGTTTACACTTATAGAAAAATGAGGCAAACGGGAATGGACGACTTTGAAATACACTGATAGATGATTTGATTCAATAAAATTCGGCATGGTCATGATGTTTTTCGAATTGCTCTGAATACCCTTTTGGGAGCTATATAATATGATCCCGATTTTTGCTCTAGCTCTTACCATATCTACGGACGGACAGACATACATGTCTAGTATATCGACTTCTCCAGTCTCCCTGAACATACTTTAGGCGATATTTGGGGATCTCCTCTATGCTACATATATTTTGGACTTGTGCAGACCTAATGTACCCTTTATACCGAAAGGCACAGGGTCTGGTTGGTTGAAGTGGTGGCCCAGTCCATGAGCCCAACTAGCGCTGTCGCACCGTTTTGTTGCCACTTCCTCGTTTTCAACTCGTTAATTGGTTGTTTACGTAGACAGCTCGTTTAGATCCAGTCCGTGCGGCTTAGAAACCCCTGGAGGTCGTTGATGTTTATTTCCGCCAGCTCCCCAAGTCCCTTGAAAAGCGGCCCTCCTAGAGTGGCCATTCTCTGCTTCCAAAGAGCAGGGCATTTACAAGGAAAATGAAGAACGGGGTCCGACTGGTCGCAACTGTGACAGTGAATATTATGAGACAGCCTCGTTTTGGCCGCCTGTTCTCCAACAGGCCAGAAGCCAGTGATGACTGCCGTCAGTCTAGAAGCATCTCTTCTATTCCTGTTTATCAGCGATGTTGTTTGTTTGAGGTTGTATCTACGCCATAGTGATCTAGTAGTCCTGCTTGTTACAAGACTGTTCCATCTGCGACCCATTATTTGAAGGTATGTTGTGTTGATGTCTCTCTTGACCCGTTAAGTGATGTGAACGCCGGTTCCACAAGAGCCTCGCTCATGGCAGATACATTTCTTGCCAGTTCGTCGGCTTTTTCGTTTCCCTCTATATTCCGGTGTCCCGGCACCCAGACTAGAGGAACGTTGTGCTTTTCGCTTACGGTGGTGAGGCTCCCCAATAGCAAATACTTCCGCCTGGAAGACGCTGGATAAATTGGGCAGGCAGTCTCTTGGAGTATATACCTGCACCGACACCACAATCCATTTTGGAGCCATCCGTGTAGATTGTGATGTCAAAGTTGTTTAGCAAAGATCCCGTAGACGAATCGTTTCGTGAGGGTAGGACTGTAGTGAAATTCCTGTTGAATATTACCCTCAGTACAAGTCAGTCTTGTCGGAAAGGTTTTGCGTTAGTTTTGTTAGTAGGCATCCGTGGCCATGGTTCTTTCTTTCCAGGCAGAGTGTTTTAGTAGGTCGTGAAAATTGTATTGAAAATCAGAGAGAAAAAGTCGAAATTGTTAAAGTCTCCAAATCTGAGACCAGGGGCGGATCCACGTAGGGTTTTCGGGTCTGGACCCCCCTAGAAGTTGGAAAAATGGAAAAATATATATACACTTTGAAGTGAAAAGTTCCCCTAAGAACAAATTCTGGATCCGCAGCTGTCTGAGACAGATCCCTTTTTTTTGACAAATATGAAATGAATGATTTACTCTACATTACCAAATGACTAATAACTTGAACTTTCTTAGCATTTTACAAGCGGAGCACGATGCCTGTACCAAAAAATTACAACGCGCACAGGAGCTGATCTCTGGCTTGGGCGGTGAACGCTCACGTTGGTCTGAATCAGCTAAAAATCTACAAGCCAGTTTTAAGAGCGTCACTGGAGATGTGCTCATATCATCGGGTGTGGTGTCCTATCTGGGTCCCTTTACCATTGATTTTCGCGTCAAGCAAATACGCAAATGGGTTAGCAAGTGCATTGACTATGGCGTTAGCTGCAGTCCGGACTTTCAACTGGCCGTAGTACTGGGTGAACCCGTGGAAATACGTTTCTGGAACATTTGTGGACTACCTACAGATGCATTCTCCGTGGAGAGCGCCATTATGATGAAGTAAGTATTAAGCCAAAACTAAGCCTTAGACAGCAGCGGCATGTCAAAACAATTTCTAATATAAAGTTGTGCTTAATCTAAATGAAACGTGGGCACATCAATTAAACAACCTGACACGGTAATTATGCTGCCTGGCAAAGTTGTCAGAAACACGAATTTCACTTCATTCTAATTACAAACATAAAATGTTAGAATTCACGCATATTAAGAAAATTAAAGATACGGCCAGGACTCAAGTGTGAGAACAGCACCGGATGCTGCACACACACAGCGAGCATCAGTGACTGTGGTGTGGATTGGTGCTATGGTTGGTAGTGGTATTGGCGTTGGTGGTGGTGGTGATGCTGATGATGGTGCTAGCTTGGGGGGAAAGGGCTCGCGGTGTTAGCACGCATACATAAAAGACGCCCGCATGTGGCCTATGCCGGGACACAGAACTCACGCACACTAAAATCAAGGGAGCGCAGCATGCGTCACCATCAACATCAGCATTGGCGGTGGTTGTTGCTGTTGTATGCACTACCTTTTGCAAAGGGTATATTTAGTTTGGGTTAATCTTTGTAACACTTTGTGGTGCAGTAGTTTGTCTGAGATCTTTCTATACCACAAATAAAACTTGGATCTTCTAAGTTAATTTTTGATACGATTTATTATATAAAACTTTTTGTGGGATTTTAGAATTGTTCGATTTTTAGGATTATAAAGAATAAGGCCGAAGTTAAAGCACTATTTCATACAGCACCTATTCTGGATACGATCAAACAGCCCCAGCAGACGACTGTACTTTCGTTATACTAATGTTCTATAAAGATATATAGTTTCTTTTGTGTTTTGTAGTATGTATTGAAAAAATTAAAGTTTGAATAGTTTTCATTGATTTAACCTACCACGTAATGATATTTCAATTTAAAAGTGAATGACATCACCAATCGAAAGCCACCTTCCCAGCCAGCTCCCCAAAGCACCCAAGAAGATAATTGTTTGAGATATTCAGGCCCGCTTCGTTTATATTTTTCATTAAAATTAAGCCCAAATGGTTTTTAATAGAAATATTTTTTAAACAATAAATAGGTTGTACCGGTTGACCCCTGGGGGTAGTCACACATAGACTAGGTAGTCCTTAGTGGTACAATTAATTAAATATCACTAATTTTTATTTTCATTTTTGGACTCGGTCGGCATATAAAAAAACTTTTTGAACTAGTTATTCAGTGGTCGACGAGTAAAAAAAGTTTCTGTGAATGCTAAAAATTCGTTACAAAAACTTTTGAGATTACGAAAATCTGTTTTTTTTTTTTATTTTAGTCCTAACTACGAAAAAATCTCTAGATATTTGGGCCACAAAAACTATAATTTCCCCAAACGCTTACAAAAGTTTAGTTTCAGTTGGATTCATAAGCCAAATTGGTTTATTAGACCCATGGTCTTTCTAAAAGTGAAACGTACAGTTTTTCGGTTTTCAAAATTTCAATTATCGTAGGACCAAACTGACAAGCAATATTAGGACCGGAACTTTGAAGTTTTTTTTCTTCTTGGAACAAATTTTTAACTTACAAAAATTTACTTTCATTTTGATGCTTATCGCAATATTTTCAGTTTCAAAAATATCAGTCGCAGCACGAAAGAAAACATTTTAGCTATCGTAGGACAAAAGCGTTTGGAAATATTGGGCTCACAATTGAAAGATTCAAATTTTCTACTAATTTCAATTCTTGTCTTACACTAGTCGAAAAATTAAACACTTTTTTTCTTCAGAGATGAAACTTATATTTTATGTTAAAGGGCCATACGTAGCATGCAAAAATTCCGCACGAAATGTCAAAACTTCATATTTTATATAAATATTTATATCCCAAAAAAGGGAATTTTTTTTTTTATATGAAGTTTTGACTTTTTGCTTGCTGCGTATGGGCCTTAAGGCCATTTGGGATATCCCATTTGGGACTTTTTTTTTATATGAAGTTTAGTCATTCCATGCGAAATATTTCGAACTGCGTATAGGGCTTAAGAAAAAACGACAGTCGAAAGTGTGTGACCAAAATCCTTTAAAATCACAATATTTTTGTGTTTTTTTTTTTAAAAAAAAGTCAAAAACAGCCATAAAAAAAAACAAGCCATAGCAGGCAGGGCAAATCTGAAATCGGGTTTTGAACGCTGAAACATTGCCCTAAAAGAAAATATAAGTTTCATCGCTCTATTTTAAAACAAATGTTCCACTCTACGAAAGATGAATTTTGATGGATTGATAAAATAAAATTATTGAAACCAAAATCTTACAAATTTGATGTTTTTCGATTTGAAAAAATTTAAATTAGTCGCTAAGAGGCGTAAAACGAAAAAAAACTGTTTTTAATTTTTTTTTGGTTATTCATAATAATTGGTTAGGAGATTTTAAAACTTAGAAACCCGAAGTACGTACTTTTTTGTATCAGCGGATCAACATTTCCTTGAAAAAAAAACATTCTCTGAACTTGTGACAAAAAAGATATATTTTGTATACCAGTGTTATCAATGGTTTATTCGCAAAATTATATCTACTTGAGATAATTTTGAGTCCAATATTACGAATACACCTAATTCAGTTTTTACACGGTAGATACGTTCCAGAAAAATGCGTGTTTATAAAAGACATGAAGTATATCCTTAAGCTGCAATGAAAATAAATTAAAAAGCGGAATTCCCTAACTAAATTTCTAAAAGATTAGGTTAATAAAAATATTTTCTTTAAAATTTTAATCAAATAGCACGATTAAAGCTAAATCGAATTAAATTGCAAAAAAAAAATTTATTTATTTTTTTTTTTATATAATTATATAGTAGAAGTTAATTCTAAATTATAAATGTTTGTAAGTCAGCCTTCAGGATGGTTAAAAATTTATTATACATTATGTTCTTATACATAATAATTTATTCAAGAGCATGTTATTTCAAAATCGTGTAAATACAGAATTAGGTGCATATACTTTTAATGCTTGAAAAATTAATTTTTTTATTTCCCAAATCCGAGCTCATTTTCGGAATCAGCGTACTACAAATTTTTCAAAAACATTCTCTGATGACAGTATCAAAAAAAGGTAAATTTTTTGTTTTCCATTGTTTTATTCGCAAAATGATTGGCAGATACTTTGAAAAAATTTCGTAACTGAATTTTTCCTTATGGTTATCTCTAAATTTTTCTATTTTTACCAGCATAAAATTTTACTGGGTTATTTAATTTTTGTCAAGCCAAATTTGGTTATTCGCAACATTTTTCCAAGTTTCAAGACTGAAGTCAATTTTTGCTTAATTTAATTAATTAATTTAATTAATTTTTGCTTAATTTTTGAAATACTAGCACCAAATTTTTCTAGAGTATATAAACTTCGGCGTGCCAAATTTGGCTTTTCGTAAAGTTATTGTTACTTTAAAAAATTCCTTAAACAAAGTTACAGACCTTTCTTTCATCATTTTGACTCAACTACACATTTCCGCAAGTGTATACAAACTTCGGCTAGCCTTACCTTGGCCATACCATATCTTTCTTGTTGTTTTTATTGTAGCCGCTACCGCTGGCGTTATTAAAGCCAGCACAGCTTCCAGCTTCCAGGTACTTACAAACACACACATATACATAAACAACAACAACAACATTGTAGTATGAAAAGAAAAACTGTGAAGGAAAATTTTCGTGTTTGATGCGTGTATTACGCATCTGGTGAATTTCACTGAGGTCAGAACGGGGCGTGCCACATGCCACGGCAAAACACTCCACCGCTGCCATAAACAGCAGCCTCAGTAACACCAACTCGTCGTAGTCATTCTCATCCTTATCCTCAACGTAGTCCTCGTCGTCGTCGTCAGCGTCAGCGTCATCCACGTCGTTGCTATTCGATTTAATAAAGGAAATTCTTGCTGTTGGCTTGAAAGTGTTCAAAGTAATTTGAAGCATGCCAAAAATACCTGAAGGGGGAAACCCAAAGCGCATAGAACTAGAGCCGAGTCGAGACGAGTCGAGTCGAGTCCTGGATAAGCAATTGATTAATGTATGCCATGGCGGATTACGTTTAATTTTTACATGGCCGGCAATGTGGAACACGGCTTGGCGGTTGCTACTTACTACAAAACGAAGGCGGACAGATAGATACGGACGGGCGGACTGAATGACGTAGGGATTTCGTTTGCTAGTAACTAGTTTTGCGTGTGTGTGTGTGTGTGTGTGTGGGGAGGGGTGTGAGTGTGTGTGCATGATAGATGAATTGTATTTGTTTTTACCACACACACACACTTAGACACAACAAACACTCAAAATGTGACACATGTGCGTTTAAGAGGGGGCTGCATTTTTTTTTGTTTGTTGTACCTTTTGTTTTTACTACACGGAATTAACATTTATTTGCCTAATATTTGGGTGACACGTAGCGCACATGGTGATCTTTTATGGGTGGTCCTTTTTAGCTGGAAATAGCATCGTAAAGTTGCAGAGCTTAACAGCTGAGCCTAGTTAGTAGTAGTTGGCCTCATAGAGGACTTATTAGCTTTGCTATGAAACTGCTTATGCATATATTATTAACGTTTAAGTTGGCTCTATAATGAATATTTAAATCAAAACTATTGTTACTTGGGTTAGAATCCAGAAATTTACTGCAAATGCTATTAAAGAATGTATTCCTAGCCCTTATGCCAAACAGAAGCGTTGGTTGGGTTAAAAGCCTACAAATTTGAAAGGCAACCGGTTCGAACAGGGCTTACATATACCATCGGGCATATAAACTTGACAACTAGCTCAAACCTATTCCCACCTTTTTCTTTGCTAACAACTGATTTTTGAGATATTCAAAAATTATTAATCTTCTTCGAGACATCCCGATCATAATCTTCTATGTACTTTCGTTAAATTCTAAGAATTTAATAATACTACAGTCAGTCGTGCCTGTTCGACTCTAAAATACCCTGAACCAATGCAGTTCAAGCAGTTTTTATTGGATCTTTTGGGTAAAGGTGATTTTTGGTCATTTTTGGCTATAACTGCCGAAGTTCATATCGGATTTTGCATCTACAAATGGCTAAGAATAGAAGCTGTGTTTAGTTAGTTATGAATTGCTATATAGAAAGGATACGGAATAAGTAATTAGTAACAAACTGTTGCGGGGGCTGGGGGTAGGAAACTCCACAAAGTAAAATGCACTTTCGTATTCAAGTCTAAATACCAGTTTTGGTGACTGTGGCTGTTCCACATATAGAGATATTTTGAAAAAAGGGCGGGCAGTTCATAGAGAAGACGTGTAAGGTACCAAGGTGTATAACTGTAAGATTTTATCTATTAGCTATTATAGTGAGTCCACTAAGGACTATGCAGTCTATGTGTGAGTCCTCCCCAGGGGTCAACCGGTATAACCTATTACAGTGAAGTTGTAAACCGAAAGATATAGATACGAATCAACAAACTTGATCTGTGTACATATATTGTGCAGCTTCTTTTGGATGATAAGGTTGCTAAATCAATAATTGAGGTTACCCAGAGACCATGAGGTCCATTGCCTTGACTAATTGTAGAAATGAAGAAATGCAAAACCTTTTGAGGATTCCTAGACTGCCCAGGTCTTCAAAGAATAGTTTACCCAGAAACTGGGTTCGTCTTCTAAGAAGTGCCGGGCAATTACATAGCAGGTGTTGGATGCTTTCTGTCTCCTCCTCATCTCCACAGCTGCGGCTGAAGTCGTGATGGGGCACGTGCTACCTCTCAGACATTAGGCCTACGGTGCTGTGCCCCGTTACAACTACTACCACCATCCTGGTCCTGTTTTTGTGAAAACGCAGGAGTTCTGATGTTCGCTTTGGATTGTACCGTGGCCAGAGTGCTCCGGAAATGCGATATTCTCTCTCCGCCTGACCTCTGGCCGTCCCCCTAATTTGTAATACGACGTCTTGTAAGAGTCTTTTTATATCTGTAACCGCAAGGTTAGCTGGCAATGCTGAACTGTTACTGGCACACTCAACCGCCTCCTCGTTACCAGGGACACCGGAGTGCCCCGGTACCAAAGAGAGGGTGATTGAGTGGTAGTAGTAAGCGCTAGCACCGTGTTACAGATAAGTTTACTTTTTGTGTTATGCGATGTCAGAGCCTTGATTGCAGCCTGGCTATAACAAAACATTCCTTGGACTTTCGTCCAAGGTGTCAATAAGACTAGCCGCTTGCCAGATTGCATATATCTCGGCCTGAAAAACGCTACACCAGTCGACATGGCGGAATGAAAGCTTCGTCAAAAGCTCTTCAGAGTAGACTCCTGCTGCTGTACCTTCTTCCGTCTTCGAACCATCAGCTCGTTTCCTTTAATAGGAGTGTTTTGCTTCCAATCTTCTCTCTCCAGGAAAACTCCACCTTCCGGTAAATTTTTGGTGGTCTTCCTCCTATACATAGTCTCTGAGATCCTTTTGCTTATACGGACGGCCACACATGTTTGGTTACATGAACTCGTCTGTTCATCGTGATCAAGAACGTGTTTACTATATGGGATCTGCCACACCGCCTGCCGCCCGTTACATTATTAACGAAGAATTATGCCTTGAAAACGTTTTTGACCGATCGGTATTAGGGGCTACAAGGCTTGGGAATCCTTAACAACTTTTGAGCTCCCAAGATTTCGATATCTTCGTAAACAAACGAGTTAGGATTACGATTTTTCAAACGATTGTTCCCATGAGGGCTATTTGATGAGCTAAACCGATTCGGTTTAAATTTGGCACCGGGCTTAGGAATTTTTGAATATAAAGAGGCATGTTCGTTCGTCTCCGTATTTTAATCCTGCTTTGCATATTATCTATTTAAAAGTACAGGCATGTCCGCCTGTTCCAATAAACACCAAGATTTCAGGGACCACAAAAGCCAAAACGAAGTAAAACTTTGTGAATTATATCATGTCTGATCAAAAATGCATTAATTTCACACTCCTTCCCTATAAACTATAACAAAATACGTATGTGAACCTAACAAAAAAGGAAACGTGTCTATTGAGTGTTTACTTCACGCATATAAGCATAGGGTGGGCCATCTGTTGGCTTGGTTGTTAAACACTCATAATTCGGAACATACGCGTCCAAAGTGGATGCTCTTCGACCATGCCCGACGAGAGGGAGGGGGGTGGGAAGGGGGGATTCTCCCCGGGCCCGCAGTTTTCTCAGGGGCCCGGTGTAATTTATGTCGTACTATCACGATTCAAGCTAAAGGTGTAATAGAGGTGCCAGTACATTTTCCAACCGGGCCCGGATTTTCTCTCTACGGCCCTGTCTTCGACATATTTAAAGTTCAAAACTACTCAATTTTTGTGGTACAGACGTACTATGAAAATGGTTGTTCTTCGAAAAAACATAGTTGAGTTGAAGCGCCATCGTTCGCAAGAATTACATCTTGCTAGGACCACTTCGAGTCGAATTTTGCATGCGGATCTGTAGTTACAGCCCACGGACCATTATCAACGGCGCTTATTCGTTCACTAGATTGAAAAAAAAGCCAGATGAATTTTCATCAAAAAGAAGTCATACGGTCCTGTAAAGCCAGCCGTGGTGGCCATTTGGGTGATATTATTTTTCATATATAAATGAGTTCGAACTGCAAAGTGCCCGATTTCGTCGGAAAATATACGAATAAAATGCAATTGACAAATAAACCAACCAGATGGCCCACCCTATACTATTTTTTTTTTTTTTTGGTGAAAGTGGCTGCAGGTTTTCACGCTTCGACTGATTCATTATTTTTTTTTGTACGGATGGTATATAATACAATTTTAATTAAACTTGTTTTAATCTATTTTTTAAACTAAACTATTATTTAGGGTTCACAAGAATATTCACACAAATTATATTTACAATTAATCAGATGCCAGAAGAATCATTATTCTGTAAAAGATTTGTAGGCAACTTATTTCTCACGTTATGAAGCTATTCTAACATACATGGGCCAAAATAAATAAATAGGATTACTTCATATATGGATCTATTCGATTTTGATGATGGCAATATTCCCCACATCAATTTTTTGAGTAATTTCGACTATTTATCGAGTAATCGATAAGTCAATATTACATATGCAAAGCTTATCACAATCGACTAGATCGATATAAAAAGTGATTGGCTTCACTTATTTTCGCCTATTTATATTATTGCCAGGATATATTTAAGTCTGTTATTAAAGTTTCGACAAAAAAGGTAATTCCCAATAATGCTCACTTTCGCATCCAGGCTAAGCCTTAACACCTCACAGTACTTACTACGAGGTACACAGTTTGAGTATTGGAGTACACCCCCCTTGGGACAAATGGCACATTTATCATTAATTTCTTAAATGTTCCAACTCCTTGATAATTCATACAGCTTTTAGTGAATATTTTTTATTTAAAGCTTCTTAAGAATTACTTATTTAAATTGCTCCTGTTTACTCTTGCGCTGATTTAAAAAAAAAGCAACTACAAAACTTTAGTTTTATTTTTACATCCTGGTTTTCTTTGTTTTTTTTTTTTGTAAAGCTTTTCGCTGTGTTTTTCAACACTTTTTTCTGTACGCTGCTTTGAACTCGGCAAGTTCCCAAATGCCTGACTATATTGCCATTGTTTTGCACTGCGTGCTTGGCATGCCTCTGCGCCTCTCTCTTCCCCCTCGTACTTGCGATCCTGCTGCTGTTCTCGTCCGTGTTCATGTCCAAAAATATTTGTTGGATATTTTTCACTATGCTCTGTCGGGGACGACGCTCTTTTGTTTTTCCATCAAATATTTTTCATTCATCAAGTTTTCAATTTACAAAAATGTTCATTCATTCGCACGAGCAATTTGTATTCGGTGTGAATTTGTCATGTGTTGTTGCCGTTCCATGTTGCACGTTGCCCGTACCCCTGCTCCTTAACGTTGCCATTGCTACAGAGTCCTTTTCGATATATTCCTGTGGATTTGTAAGTTATGAGGGAGGCAATGTCCATACTCTTATGCATTACAGTTGTATATAAACACTAGATATGTACATAAAAACAACCGCAAACAAATACATAATAAAATACACAGACAGACACATAAATCGTTTCGAGAGTTTGATGTATTGGCATATATGTATATCTATGGCCAGATTTTTTGCCGATAGATGGTGTTTATTTATGTGCAACTTGTTTTTTAATTTATATAATATATTATTTATTTACATTTATGAATTATTGCGTAAATATTCGGTGTATTTGTCCTTCGTAAACGTACTATGTTTATTCTTTTACGAAAATTTCAACAGCATTATGTTTGTTCTGTTTTTATAGAACATTACAAAATAGGAAATTTTAAAGCTAATTCAAACATAATAATGCAATATAGTTTAGAAAAAATAAATAAAATTTCACTGAGAGGAATTTCGAGTCCCGGGACTTAGCTTTTGCGGGTCAGTATGCAACAATCAAAACATATAGAATGTCATAGAATCGATAGGCAAAAATTTCACGTGTTTTTTTATATCAGCAAGTCCATTTTGAAAATTATATTTTAAAATGAGTCTAGAGTTTTTCTAGCGTTATGTTATGAAATTTATTTAAAATAAATCTATGTAAAAATTAAAAAATGTTGAAAAATAAATAAGGAAACCAAAGATAAAGTAAAAATCTTGAAACGCGTTAAAAAACGTAATTTCGACTTTGGGTAACACAACCAATTTTGTACAAAAAGCGTTTTTTTCGACCGATCGATCCTATGGGAGCTATATGATATAGTCAACCGATTTTGATCAAATTTGGTACAGTGCTTGGGAACTCTAAAAGACTTCTTAATGCCAAATGTGGTTACGGTATGTTCACAAATTAACGAAACACAACGAATTTTGTACAAAACACGATTTTTGGACCGATTGGTCCTATGGGAGCTATATGATATAGTCAACCGATTTTGATCAAATTTGGTATAGTGCTTGGGAACTCTAAAAAACTTCTTATTGCCAAATTTGGTTACAATATCTTCAAAAAACAAACGAAACACAACGAATTTTGTGCAAAAAACAAATTTTCGACCGATCGATCCTATGGGACCTATATGATATAGTCAACCGATTTTGATAAAATTTGGTACAGTGCTGGGGGTTTCTAAAAAACTTCCGATTGCCAAATTTGGTTATGATATCTTCATAAGCAAACGAATTATCCATCGAAAACTTTTGCTTTTTTTCGAGGTCCTCTGAAACACCCCTATGGGAGCTATATAATGTAGTCCCGATATCAAAAAAATAAAATAAACTTGTCTCCTATGGATTAATAAGGGATCTTATCTGAAAGTTTGGTTGCTCTAGCTCTTACCATCTCTGAGATCTAGGCGTTCATACGGACAGACGGACAGACGGACATGGGTATATCGACTTCTCTAGTCACTCTGATCATACTTTAGGTAACTTTGGGGGGTCTCCGACTTCTCCTTCTGTACGTTACATACATTTTCGGCTTGCACAAACACAATATACCCTTTGAACCATACGGTACAGGGTATAATTAAGCTTTGTATCGACATTAAAGACGATTAGAACGAAAGGTATTGCTCTTTACATTGATATATGATATGTACAGATTATGTGAAAATTATTGAAATTACAAGCAACCAAAGTCGACAAAAGAGTCATTTACGACCATTTTTCAAAATTAAAAATTTTTGGTTTACTTTTTATTAACGAGAAATATTTTTTGAAAATTATGTTAAGCTTTAAGCTGAAGGATAATTCTTTTACGAACATTTCGAGCCTAAGATCTTTAAAATCGGGTAAGAATTGTAGATGTTATGGAACCACCAATTAATTAATCGTCTTTCATGTCGATACAAATTTGAGATATTGACGAATAAGCGCCCAAAAACAGGTTTTTCGAAAAAATCTTGAAAACGGTGCTTAAGAAAAAAAAGGTTGTCATTTTCGCGTTTCTCGACCCAAAATTAACCTCAAAAACACTTTTTTGACGCTTAAAGGGTCTAGCTGGATAAGGTACTGGAAACTGCCCCCAGCGATTTTTGAAAACTAATAATGCAGTTCAGAGCGAAAAACAAAAATGTTTCCCAAAAAAAAAAAATTATCATTTTTATTATTCTATTTTAAAATAATTATAATTTTTTATTACAGTTACATTGAAAAAAATAATTTTTTTAATATCGCAAAAAGTTTGCAGTATTTTTTTATGAATTAGAAAAAAAAAATAAAAATTTTTAGTGTAAAAAAAAAAATTTTTTTGTTTTATTTTTTTTTTAACATTGTTCCACCAAATCGATTTGATTCATATTCACAGCACATAAAGATCGTATAAAAACAAGTGTTTAAAAAAAAATGGTGATTGAGTTATTTAAGAAACATACTTAAAAAAAAAATAAGAAAATTTCATATTTTTTTTTAAGAAAATATGTTGGTTAAAAAAAAATTAACTATTTTTTTTTAAACAGCCCTGTTGCCAGCTTAGATTTAAAAAAAAAATTGGTTCAAAAATATTCAGTAGTGTAGTCACAATTTAATAAAAACGAAAAACACGTTTTTTTAAATTAATCAGCATCGCGTTAAGTTTTAAAACTGAAATTTGGCCCAACATTTTTTTTTCCCCATTATGCATCGAACTGCTTCATTACTTTTCAAAAAACGCTGGGGGCAGTTTCCAGTACCTTATCCAGCTAGACCTTTTGTAAACTAGTGTTAATAGAAAACGAAACGATATCTTAAATATTTTTTTGAATTTTTCGAAAATTGCAAATAAATGTAAAATTGATTTCCTTTTTAGAAGTAAAAAAAAATATAATTGGGATAAAAATTGTCCCGATTTAGCTATAGTTAAAGACGTAGAGATGAGATCATATCTTTTCATCCAAAACCCTGAAGACGTGAATTTTAATTTTACTTCAATAATTTTTACAATAATTTAAACTTTTTTAATACAATTTTTTTTTTTTTAAATCTATTCGACTTTTGCAGCGAACCATTATTAAATGAAATACAAAAAATTCTATTCATAATTAAATTTCGATATCTTCCATACCTAGTGTTTAAACCTCTTTTTTACTGGGCTTATCTGTTTCTGATCTCAATTTTAACTTTAACAATTGCTATAAACTGACAAAATTTAAAAAAAATTAATTTTTGTTAAAATTATTATATAAAAACAACTTTGCATGGTTACACATTTGGGATTTCTGCCACTAATGGTTCTAACATAACCTCAAAAGACCCTATAAACCGAAGTATTTTGCATGCAATCTTAGGATCCTGACTTGCTGAATTTCTTTTTTGGGTCTCGAAAAAAAAAGTTGAAATGTTTCCAATAAAAACTTTGAGGGCATATTTTGTAAATGATAACATACGGACATTTATAAAATAAGCAAAACTATAATTTCCGCCCAATTTTCTTTTGCAGAAATGCACGACGTTGGCCGCTCATGATAGATCCTCAGGGTCAGGCCAACAAATGGATCAAAAACTATGAGAAAAATAACAAGCTTTGTGTTATAAGACTGAATCAACCGGACTATACGCGTGTCATGGAAAATGCCATACAATTTGGTTTACCAGTGTTGCTAGAAAACATAGGCGAGGAATTGGATCCCATATTGGAATCTGTTTTGCAGAAACAACTATTTAAACAAGGTGGCGCCTTGTGCATAAAGCTGGGAGACTCGGTCATAGAATACAATCATAGCTTCAGGTGAGCTCAGCACTACTTTGTTACGGCGTAACCTTATTTATTTGTTTTTTTTTTTTACTGATAGATTCTATATGACTACTAAGCTGCGTAATCCACACTATTTGCCGGAGGTGGCTGTAAAAGTAACCTTGCTCAACTTTATGATTACCTTACAAGGTCTGCAGGATCAATTACTGGGCATAACAGTGGCACGTGAGCGTCCCGATCTGGAGGCTGAAAAGAATAATCTTATAGTGCAGGGCGCTGAGAATAAGCGCATGTTGAAACAAACTGAAGATCAAATTCTGGAGGTGCTCTCTTCGGCGGAGAATATTTTGGAAGATGAAACCGCCGTGCAGATACTTAGCTCTGCTAAGGCCTTGGCCAATGATATTAATGAGAAGCAGATTGTCACTGAGGCCACAGAGAAGCAAATAGATGTAGCACGTCTGAGCTATGTGCCCATAGCAGAGCACTCCACTATACTCTTCTTTACTATAGGTAAAGTTTGTTGTCAATTTCGAGAAAATCTTTTATTATATATTTACTTGCCCTCTTTAGTTGAGCTGGCCAATATTGATCCCATGTACCAGTACAGTCTGGTGTGGTTTGTCAATCTATACATGTCCTCGATTGATAACACCGAGAAGGTTGATGATATTGACGCGCGTTTAATGGATTTACGTAATCACTTTACCTACAGCTTATACGTTAACATTTGTCGCAGTCTGTTTGAGCGTGTAAGTACGTTGGAGAGTATATATGACGTAGATACTCTAATGGTATTACGCACGGACAAGCAAACGACCGTATAGTTGCTTGGGTCAAAGCTGGCCGTAGTAGGAGTAATTGCGCCATAATCTCATAACGTAGCATTTGAGGCGTATTTACGTAGTTTTATTTGCTTTGTATGTTGTCTGTATCTTTGTCCCTGGCTGAGTTTTAATAATTCCTAAGCTTCTCAGAAGTACTTGGTTCAATTCAATTGACAATGTTAAGCTAGCTGAGCATTTTTGCTGTGCCATACAGTGGCCTAAAATTGGCGAAAACCTTTTCTTTGAAGTTTTGTTATACTTTGTGGCTAAAGGGTAAGGTCTATGTTTAGTTGCTGCTGGAAACCAGTGAGATGATCTCTCCAACAATATAATCATTGGGTTTGGGGTGCTTGTTTATCTAAGAACAAAAAAAGCTGGCAATTGAAATGTAATCTAAAGATGCCCTCGCTTGTATGTATGTACTAAAGGTATATTACGTTTCTGAAATCAAAAATAGGTATATGTAACACAGAGAAGAAGACGTCGGAGATTCGAAAGTTACCTAATGATCAGGGTGATTAGATAAGTCAATATAAACATATACTTTTGTCCGTCCGTATGAACGCATAAATCTCAGAGATGATAAGAGCTAGAGGAACCAAACAATGTTAGTACAAGTTTGTTGTTTGTATATTTGTGAGTTTTGTGACAGTGTATGATATAAAGATTCGAGAGATGATTTCTATAACAGAATTATAAGTAGTTTGTGGACTTACAAAACGTTTTGGCGTATCAAGTTTATAATAGAGAGTGAGTTTACAATGTAAATGTAAGTTGCCTGCATGGCTTAACATAGTAGCTTAAGCTAACATAACATCTTATGTTATTTAACAGTGTACCTTCAATGTATTCTCTCTTAATCTGTGCTTATAGTATGCTAATGATCTAATTTTACAAGGTTGCGTGACCAAACACTCTTTATTTGACGCAAAAATAGTATTTTTTTTTGGATTATATAGCTCTAAAACAGGCATTACCTAAAAAAAAAAAAATTTTTTTTCCAGAGTATAACTAACACTAGTTAGAATGCACGAAAAATGAACCTTCGTAAAAAAGTGTTTTGGGTCGAGAAACACGAAAATTACAACCTTTTTTTTTTCAATCAATCCTCAATCAATACCTCTCGACCTAATCGTCTTTCATATCGATACAAAATTCTTTTCACGAGATATTGACGAATAAGTGAAAAAAGTTCCCAAAAACAAGTTTTTAAAAAAAAAAACACGAAAACGGTGCTTGAGAAAAAAAAAGGATGCCATTTTCATGTTTCTCGACCCAAAATTACCCTAAAAAACACTTTTTTACGAAGGTTCACTCGATGACCCTTAAATTTGTAAACTAGTGTAATTTATAAAGTCGGATATAGAAACTAATTGTGGCGTGTAGTTGTTTTTTTAGTTCAGGAAATATTTTAGTACAGTAAACGAAGTCTCAACTATGAGACTATCACAAAAAATGAATAAATGAATCGATTGGATCAAAACTCAGGAACTCAAAAAAATTATTGGTTGCCTATTTGTTTACTATTTTATAAAAAAAAAAAACAATAATTTCCTGAAACAATTTTTTTGACCGATCGGTCCTGTATGAAATTATGAAAAATCTTCTGAGCGCCAAAATCGGTTTCGAGTTCGAAATTTTTTTTTTTTTAATGTAATTAGTACAGTAAACGAAGGCTCAAAAAAGACGTCTATTGGAAAAACTGCTGGAAAACTATTAATCGTATAAAAGTTATGGAGGACTCATTTTGTAGATAATTTCAATTACTTTAACAAAATATATGGCTAAAATTTCCGAAAAAACCTACCGGTTTTGAGATATTTGCAAATTATTCGAAAAACACCAAACACGATTTCATACTTATAACTTTAAACAGTCATTGTGCTTGAACCAATAAATTTACAACCTAGATTTAAGTCTTGTCTGATAGATACTTTTATTGGTAACTCTATGTTTCTAGAAAAAATATATCATGTAAAAACCGCACCAACATACATATATGTCAGGGGGCAGTGCCATGCCCCCTACCCAAAAATACGAAAACACGGTTTTACACTTAAAACAAGGTCCCTAACGATCCCTGAAAGTTTCATCCATTAAGTATTTTTTTCCAATAAACGTCTTTTTTGAGCCTTCGTTTACTGTACTAAACATCAAAAAATAAAAAAAAAATTTTCGGACTCGAAACCAATTTTGGCGTTCAGAAGTTTTTTCATTATTTCATACAGCCCCCCTTGGACCGATTGGTCATATAAATTGTTTCAGGAAATAATTGTTTTTATACCCTGTACCGTATGGTACAAAGGGTATATTGTGTTTGTGCAAGCCGAAAATGTATGTAACGGACAGAAGGAGAAGTCGGAGACCCCCCAAAGTTACCTAAAGTATGATCAGAGTGACTAGAGAAGTCGATATACCCATGTCCGTCTGTCCGTCTGTCCGTATGAACGCCTAGATCTCAGAGATGGTAAGAGCTAGAGCAACCAAACTTTCAGATAAGATCCCTTATTAATCCATAGGAGACAAGTTTATTTTATTTTTTTTTTATCGGGACTACATTATATAGCTCCCATAGGGGTGTTTCAGAGGACCTCGAAAAAAAGCAAAAGTTTTAGATGGATAATTCGTTTGTTTATGAAGATATCATAACCAAATTTGGTAATCGGAAGTTTTTTACAAACCCCCAGCACTGTACCAAATTTTATCAAAATCGGTTGACTATATCATATAGGTCCCATAGGGCCAATCGGTCAAAAAACGTTTTTTGCACAAAATTCGTTGTGTTTCGTTTGTTTGTGAAGATATTGTAACCAAATTTGGCATTAAGAAGTTTTTTAGAGTTCCCAAGCACTATACCAAATTTGATCAAAATCGGTTGACTATATCATATAGCTCCCATAGGACCAATCGGTCAAAAAATCGTGTTTTGTACAAAATTCGTTGTGTTTCGTTTGTTTGTGAAGATATTGTAACCAAATTTGGCATTCAGAAGTTTTTTAGAGATCTTCAACACTGTACCAAATTTGATCAAAATCAATTGACTATATCATATAGCTCCCATAGTGCCAATCGGTCGAAAAAAGGTTTTTGATTAAAAATTCGTCTGTTTTTGGTTGTTTATGAAGGTATCTTAATCTAATTTGGCAATCAAATGTCTTTTGGTGTTCTTAAGCAATTTACCGAATTTTATTGCAAGCAGTGGTACAGGGTATCCCAAAGTCGTCCGCGCCCGACTTTAACGTACGCCATCTTTTTTTTTTTATAAGTTTATTGTAAACAAACTGGGCAACCAATAATTTTTTTGAGTTCCTGAGTTTTGATCCAATCGGTTCATTTAATTATTTTTTGTGATAGTACAGAATGTCTCATAGTTGGTCAAAATTGAAGGTTACAATATTATGATTATATGCTGGACTCATATGACCAATGGTATTAAAGGTTTATGCAAGATATATATCTTAAAAAAAAAACTTTTATATAAAAGGCCAAAGTAGGCGTTTGGGATGCTGATCTATTCCGTGTAGAAGGTTTTCGCGGTCTCTCCATAAAGTATTAAAAAGTTTTTTCCTTTTTCCCTTAAGATCGGCTCGAGACCCACGTTTGATTCCTTATTTCCCTAATTTTTGTTTTTTCTTGCTCCCGTTTGAAACTTAACGTGATTACTAATTTTTTTTTACAATTTTGGCACTTGGTGCTTCCTTTTTTCCTTGCTCTCGTCCCCCATGATTCGCTGGTTACCGAATGACGCATTTGATGCTTTCAAGTGAAATTAAAGGATAATAAGTAAAATATATCTAACCCAAACGTCTCCGCCCGACCTGTTGTATAGACTATAAAACTAGTTTTCTTAATTTGAAAATTCATATAAAACTATTTGCACAGTGGTCATTCCCATCTGATATTGCCAAACCAGAAAATATAGGAAAGGAATTTCAATGTCCTTATTAAAATTTTTCGATAATATTGCTATAGATTTATAGTGCTAATCTTCCACTATCATATTAAAGTAAAGCCGCTCCACAGTGTAAGTTCACTTTTTTTTAACGCAAATCCATAGTTTCATACCACTGTGCGCTGAACGTTGCTTAAATTGCTTCAATCATATAAAAAAAAAAAATAAATCTAAACAAGTTCATTTTAGCTTTATAATGTTTTCAGTCAATTATGCCATATATGAGTATACCCCCTCATTAGGGCAGCGGGCAACATACAGTGTGCCTTTGATCCTTGCCTTTTTAATTTCCTTGCGCAAAAAAAAAAAAACAAAAATTAAAAGGAATAAACCAGAGCAAAAGCAAAATGTTATCATCGCTAGGTTTGCTTTGAAAAATGCTTTGATTTTGAGTGCGCAACCTTTTTGCCTGTGTAACCCATTTAATGCGTGAGTGACTTGCTTTGCCAGTATGCTCAGAGAAGGACACAAATACAGCCGTACACACTCATGCCGCAAGGATGAGACACACTGAGACATACACATTTCTAATGAAATCTCTATGTTCATTGACACAGGATAAGCTCCTATTCTCGCTCATATTAAACATCAACCTCATGAAGCACGACAACCGCGTCGACAATGCCGAATGGATGTTTCTGCTCACTGGCGGCATTGGACTGGAGAATCCTCACAAAAATCCCACAACCTGGCTGGGTGTTAACAATTGGGATGAGGCTTGTCGTTTGTCGGAGTTGGGCAACTTTAAGGGCTTGCGTGAATCTCTGGGCACTAATGCGGCTGCTTGGAAATCATTTTTTGACTCGAAATCACCGCAGAATTTTGAGGCCATACCCAAGGATTGGCAAAAACGCTTGTCAATATTTCAAAAGCTTTTGCTTTTGCGTGTTTTCCGGCCGGATAAGCTGGTGCCAGCCGTGCTGAACTTTGTCGAGAGTGAGCTGGGCACAAAGTTTGTGGATCCGCCACAATTCGATTTAATGGCCTCCTTTGGCGATTCACACTGCTGTGTGCCCTTGATATTTATACTAACGCCGGGTTCGGATCCCACAGCTACCTTGTTAAAGTTCGCCGAAGATCAAGGTTTTGGGCTAAATCGTTTGTTTTCCTTGTCTTTGGGTCAAGGTCAGGGTCCGATTGCCATGAAAATGATAGACGAGGGCGTTAAGCTGGGCAACTGGGTGGTGCTGCAAAATTGTCACTTGGCCGCCAGTTTTATGCCACAGCTGGAGAAAATTTGTGAAAGTTTGCTGCCCGATTCGACGCATCCTGATTTCCGTCTTTGGCTGACCTCCTATCCAGCTGAACATTTTCCCGTGGTGGTGCTGCAGAACGGCATAAAAATGACCAACGAGCCACCCAAGGGCTTGCGTTCGAATGTTATGCGTTCCATGCTAAGTGATCCCATTAGCGATCCCGAGTGGTATGAGTCCTGCACACAACCGCGCATATTCAAGCAGCTGATCTATTCGCTGTGTTTCTTCCATGCGGTCATACAAGAACGTCGTTACTTTGGACCCATTGGCTGGAACATACCCTACGAGTTCAATGAAACCGACTTACGCATCAGTTTGATGCAATTGAAAATGTTCCTGAATCAATATGATACCGTCAACTATGATGCACTGCGTTATTTGACGGGTGAATGTAACTACGGTGGTCGTGTTACCGACGACTGGGACAGACGCACCTTGAAGACCATACTGAATTTGTACTACTGTCCTGAGGTGTTGGATTTGGAGAAACCGCATTTCTTGGATGAATCGGAGCTGTATTATGTGCCTGTTTATAAAGAGGTGGAATTGTATCTTAACTATACGCGTGAGTTACCACAAATTTCAGCGCCAGCCATATTCGGCTTTCATGCCAATGCGGACATCATGAAGGATCAACAGGAAACGGATATGTTGCTATCGCATACGCTGTTGACGCAGGTAAGTGAATAGCTAGATCTCTTAGAGAGTAGTTAGAGGTCGCTGCTAAGAATACATAATAAAACTTTTGTGCTTCTAAATTGCTTGCTTAAAGGATCGTTGGGTAAGTTTTTATGGTAGTGTTGAAAAGGCTGCAAACTGTGTGTTCGAAGAGATAACGAAATCACGGCAATTTTTTTATATTAGTTTTTTTTCGATCATCTCGAAAATTAGTCAGTCTGTTTTTAAAAATGGGTTTATCAAAAATATGGTTGATCACTCAGATAGTTCATCACGATTCCGATTACTTATCGAGCTATCGATATCCTAATATTAAGGTTAACCTTTATTAACTCCAGGATGGTCAGAAGCACATAAGATATTGATACAGACATACTATCATTCCGTCTGTCTATCAATCTGTATATATATTGTAAAGTCCAATATCAGATAAGAATATTTTGTTGTATAATTTTTTTAGAGCCATTTTTTTGAGTTTTAGTTTTTATATTTCAATTGTTTTGGGGTTATAATTTTGTAATAAAGAAGCAGGGCCGTAGAGAGAAAATCCGGGCCCGTGGGAATCCTTCCCTTTCCCACCTCCCCTCGTCAGTCCTGCACATAGATAACCTTTAAAATCTTTCAAGACTTAATGTCCTCTTGAGGGTGCCATATTGAATTTAATGTCGCACGGCTTATAACCAGCTGCCAATCAAGACGCTTTCAACGCTACCCCATTTGTCCAATTATGATAAAAGGTTAAGAAGTTACGAGGATACAGACGAACATACAAACATGTAAATCACGTTACCCTGCTTTTTGCTTCGGCGTAATCGGGTTAGGGTATTATATTTTTATTATCATAATTTTTGAAGCAAAATTATTTAAAATTCATGATCGCAGTAGAGGTAAAGTCAAGACGGGGTAGAACAAAATTGAAAAGATGAGTTTAGTAACTCATGTTCAAAGTAGGGTAAGGTGGGGCAAATCCGACCTATTAATTGGTTTTGGCTATAAAATGCTTATTTGACATTGGATCAACTCGTTCGATATACTAATTTAAAGCTAACGCTTTGCGGCAACTTTCTAGAACTACTGATTATTTTTTGAGATATGACAATTTTTCAAAAACTGGTGGGTTAAACCCGACCTCCTATTTTTCTGATTAAGCAGTGATATGATCTAAAAACTAATATGAGCTCGCTCAGTATTGCCGTTTTTGCGAAACAGTGGTAGGTCGGGTTTACCCCAACTTACGCTAACCTTTGCTTCGGCGTTTTTTTTTTCGAAAAAAAAAAAACACCAAGTTTGCAGCCTTATTCTTAATAAACATAGCATTGAAATTTTGTAATCCAAATATGCTTAACTCCAAACCAGGATCTCTACGAGAAACGCGTAAGTGCGCTCTAATGTCTAGGCCCGTAGTGTAGCAATATTTAAGCTTTTTTCTTGCCCACATGCTTACGCTTTAGAAACTGGAAAAAACCCAAAATCTGTATATAGAGACACTTAGCAAACGCTTTCCTGAAAACCTTTTCCTACCCACTTATCCCACCTGTCCACCCTTCCTTGCACTCTACTCCATACCTCTTAAGGATACTAGCGCTTCGCATGATGAGGGCGAGGGTTCCAAAGCTTTGACACCCGAAGAGGTTGTTACCAATGTGGCTACTGACATACTGGACAAGCTACCCAAGGCTTTTGATCGTGATGCTGCACTGCATCGATATCCGACTAAATATCATCAGAGCATGAACACGGTGCTGGTGCAGGAAATGGTGCGTTTTAATGTACTGCTGAATACCATACGCAACAGTTTGGTTACATTGAAAAAAGGCATAAAGGGTAAGTTTTTTTTTTCACTTTTTTTATTTGGTTTTTGGAATGTTCGTTGTTGGAGCTATTTTTTTTTCTTGGAGCTCTATTCGCGTTTGGCCTTGTTATCGACCATTATTGAAGCGTCATCCTTGAGTAACACTGGCAGATCTATAGCAGACGGCGCTATATTCAAAATGTTACCCACATCGTGCTCATCATCCTGGTCTTCCGTTTTGATTGCACTTAACTTTTTATCAAAGTAAGATGATGCATCATTGACAAGCTGTTTATGGGTAACACTGCCAGCCGAACCCAAGAGCGATACAGATGTTCGTTGCCTTGCTGTATCCGCTTCAGCTTCATCTTCAATGACTTGTTCTTTGGTCACATCTGTAACTTTAACTTTTTGTTCGTTCTGCTTGCCAGACTGATTGTCTGCGTTGTCACCTAAAACTGACTTTCTTAATATGGTTCTCGTAGGTTCTTGATCCTCCATTGCGTGCTTTCTTTCTACAGCTACTTTCAATATCATCTCATTAATTTTCTCTGGCACCTCTATGCTAAATTTAGCGCCGCTTACATAAGAATCAGCACGCTCGCCATTTTCTACATCCCTTGGGGCTACATTATCTTTGACGCTCTGCTCATCATCTGCTTCATAAGCCATGCCTTCAACATTGAATTCTTCTTCTTCGTTTAGGTTTACATCTTCCTCAGCTAATGATAATATGCCGTCCTGTGGAATTTTAATTTTAACAGCCCTCAGCTTCATACTCTTAAAGTCTGGTTCGTTTTTCAAGTTTATTGTACTTTGTATTCCAATAACCACCGTAGGACGTTGATATAGTATGCCACTGGGTTCACGGAACGTTTGTATATCTAACAATGTGTCTCTATCTGTATCCTTGAACATTTCATCTTCAACAAATTTCATATCGGTGGATTTCAAGTCTCCGGTTATCTTATCTTTCCTTATCTTTTTTATTATATTGAGCAGCTGTTGCTTGATAACGACGGACACCGAAGAGTATCTTGTTTCTGCAATAGAGCTTTTTTGTGCAAGTAATTTGTAATTACTGGGTAAGATTCTACACTCTTGTACCGAGTGAATCGAGTTTGGTTCACAGGGTGCCAGCTCAGCTAATGATGTACTCATAAAGATTTCATTGAAAACATCATCCAATAAATCCAGATAGTTTTCGTGAGCAATACGCTCAATATCAGTTTTCCAACGTCGACCAGGCACAGCTTGTCGTATTAGTTTGCGTATAATGGCTCTGGCCTCCTTGGAGGATTTACGCGAGTCATCATCATCCTCGCTGTCCGTGGAGAAAAGATACAGATCGTTATCAATCAAGCGATCTAATAGATCACTAGTCAATGTAGAGCTTATATCAAAAGGCTCCAAAGCCTGCCAAATGTTCTCAAATAGCACATCCTCTATAATGTAGTCAGCTATAACCTTTTTCTCGTAAAGCAGGACTAGCTCTTCAAAATTGGGACAAACCATTTTTCTGAGCGCATTGCGCAATGTGTGATAGGTCAAGGGCGTTTGTATTAGCTTGAAACTTTCCTGCCAACGTTGCACATCTATGTCTACTTTTCTGGCCATTTCCAAGACCGCCTCTAGTGCCTGTTCTTCGGCTATATGCGCCACATCAGTTGTAAGTATATCCTTAACATACTCTTCGGTTTCGTTAACCAAACTGCCTTCCTGGAACAGCTCATCGTATATATGACGTATTTCGTTTTCTTTTTGACGTAGACCCGCCTCGGCAGCTTCACGTCGCCAGCGCTCTTGTTGCGCCATTATGACTATATAGTGTAGTCTACGTTGCTCCTCCAGTCGTTCCATTTCATCGTTCAGGAATTGCAAAATGTATCCTATGCAGCTGCCCTCATGCATATGCATTGTGTTCTCTATATCAAACTGTCGGCGATCCTGCAAAAGCTCCTTAGCTATATTATCCGTATTTAAAGGCTGTGATTGCATTGATAGCTCTCCTTGCGACTGCTCTACTGCAGACTTTTCCGCCGATTCCAGGCTTTGTGTCGTTGAGCTAAAGCTTTCGTCAACAGGTTGTACAATAGTTTTTTGCGCTGCACGTTTGCGTTTTTTTAAGCATTTTGGATTAGTTTTGGGTATTTCTGACTCCTCGCGTAAACGCACCAGTGATTCGTATAATTTCTGCAAATTTTTATCCGTACAAAAGTTTTGCTCGTACTCCTGCTGTGGCGGCTTGGGCTTGGACCAGTAGTTAAGCTTGGCAAACGGACACACTAGATTGCCCATTTTAATGCGCTTGTCCAGCTCTTCTATATGCATATCAAACTCCTGCTGCTTGCGATCTTTGGCAAAATGTTGACGTGCCGGATCCACGCCATGGCGCAACAAGGGCGCATAGTGCTCCGAGCAGCGACTGCCCAAAGCACGCACGGGCGTTTCCTTAATCCAATGCAGCGTCTTTTTCTCACACTGCGCCTTAAGACGCCGCATACCACGTTGATAGACCAGCTCGTTTTTACGCAATCCCTTAAGGCGCCGCTCCTCAATGCGCTGGCAGGCCGCTTCTATGCGTCTACGGGAAGCCTCATGCATTTCACGTTCACGCCTATCAAACATTTTAATAACAATTTCCAGACGCGCCATTTGACATTGCTGTATGTGCTCCTCGCGTTCTATCCAACGCTCCCATTCGAAGGCTTTAAATATGGCCCTGTATTTGGTTTGCATTGCCAGTTCGCGTTTCTCTTGCAGCTGCTGTTTTAAATTGGTCTTAACCGCAGCTGTAAAGGCTACACGCTTGCGCGTACGTTCCAAAATTTCCACTTCATAGAGTCCCGGCGGCTTATTACCGTCCAACAAGTTGGGCAGCGTAAATAGCTCCAAGTGCTCAGCCTGTGCCTTGTCCGCGATTTCCGGCAAATAGGCTAAAGTTTGCGCAGAGGATTCACTGTTCAAGTGGGTACATAGTAATAGACCGCCAGTAGAAAGTTAGCGCTCAAACACTTACCGATACATGCTCTGTGTGCCTTGGTGCTTAAAGCGTCCAGGATCCTCATATGCGTCAAAGTACTGGCACATCTGTTGCACATGCCGCTTGGGGCAACCTTTTGTATCTATTTTGATCTCAAATTCGGCTAGTTTAGGTGTTGCACCAGTTAAAAAGCCCATGCCCGGCGGCTTTACCGGGCACTCGCTGTTTGTGCGTGGTAAGCCTGTTACTTTACGCTTGGCAGGATCATTTTCACCTAAAACATAGGCATAGACAGATTCAGAAGCTGTTTTTTGACTTTGTTTCGAAGCTTACCTGCGCTCAAACGCACATCGGCCTGGCTTGTGGTCAAACATGCAGCTAGTTCTGTGTTTTGTTCCGCATCCCTTGGCGTCTTCTGACTAAATGTTACACGCTTTGTATGCTTGGTTGTTGTTTCTAAGGACTGCTTGGATAGTACACTAGGTGCCTTCAGGCTTCTGATGGAACTCAGTGAACTGTTGCTTTGAAATTGCTGTGAACGCTGCAAGCCAGCAGCAGTGCGTTTTTGGCCACCATTGCTCTGGGCCATAATAGCCAGTTCCTAAAAGTTCTATACTTGATTATATATTTGCTGCACTTGTGTGTGTTTAAGTGGTTAGTGTTTCAATGTAGATGTATAATTGGTTTTTACTTGATTAAAATTTTGATGTTAAATTTTGGCATTCTTTGATCAATCTTGAATTAAGAAAATAAGAAATCGATTATTTTAATAACTATCGATATAATTGTCAGAGACAATACTTATAAATAGAGGTGTGCCAAAAATTCATACACAGCGTGTATTTTATTTAGAGCAGCGGTGGGCACTTAGACGGCACGCGTGCCAAAGAGCTTTCACACGTACGAGAAAAGAGCTTTTTACCGTCAAAGCTCGTCTCGTACGTGTTAGCTAGTTTTACAATGGAACGCAAAACAGAGCCGCAGCTTTGACGGTAAAAAGCTCAAAGTGCCCACCGCTGGAATAGATAGAAGTAATAATTTTTTTTACAAAATTTCCACCTCACTCACCGATCTATTTAAAAATGTTTTTGATTTTTCTCTGAAGGGCCAAATTTATAATAATTTGCTTTACGTTCTATTGTAGTGGTAAGCAGTCTCTCAATTTATATAACTAGCCAGGATAGGACACCAAAATCTGCCGCAGCGCTGTCGGCACACGCACAGGTGTAAGTGTGATAATTTTCTCTCTCGTTTGCGCATGATCTTCGCTCATGCGCTCTTGTATGAGTTTTGCCCAACACTGTTCCTATTGTAAAATTCTCTCACACGTACTTGTTGAGCTTTTACGATCGAAAGAAAGCTTTCATCTCATACATGTGAAAGCTCTTTGACAGGCGTGCCTTGTAAGTGCCCACAGCTGGTCTAGATTCTAGACAATTTTATGGGTTATGTTTTGAATTTGTAAGAAACTCGGAGAAATCGCTCCACCAGGACCCACCACCTCCATACGCCCCTAACCTAGATACCCAGCATTACTCCAAAACTTAAGTCTACTTATTTTTTTTTAATCAACTGTAAAATGCGCAATTCTCCATATTTTCGAGGTCAAGGTATGATCAAATTCTCACTTTACTACACTCATGTGGACTTATTTATATTACATATGGGCTGTACCCTGGACACCCTTTATAATAAGTTTTTGTATCTTTTACCTTATAGTACAAAGGGTATATTAAGTTTGTGCAAGCCAAAAATGTATGCTACATCCAGAAGGAGACGTCGGAGACCCCCAAAGTTACCTAAAGTATGGTCAGGGTGACTAGAGAAGTCGATATACCCATATCCGTCTATCTGTTTGTCCGTATGAACGCCAAGATCTCAGAGATGGTAAGAGCTAGAACAACCAAACATTCAGATTAGATGCCTTTTTATGTCAGGGGAGACAAGTTTATTTTATTTATTTGATGTTGGGGTTATATAGCTCCCATAAGGGTGTTTCAGAAGACCTCGAAAAGAACTAAAAGTTTTAGATGGATATTTCGTTTGTTTATGAAGTTTTTTTAGATGTACCCAATTTTATCAAAATCGGTTGACTATACTATATAGTTCCCGTAGGGCCGATCGATCAAAAAACCGTGTTTGGTGCAAACTTCCTTCGGTTTCGTTTGTTTACAAAGATATTGTAACCAAATTTGGCACTTGGAAGTTTTTTAGAGTTCCACAGCACTCTACCAAATTTGATCAAAATCGGTTGGCTATACCATATAGCTCCCATAGGACCGTTCGGTCAAAAAACCGTGTTTGGTGCAAAATTCGTTTGTTTATGAAGATATTGTAACCATGTTTGGTATATGACAGTTTTTAGAGTTCCCCAGCACTGTCCCTTTGATTAAAATCGTTTGACCGATCAAAATTTGAAATAAAAATATAGCTTCTTTATGTGATACATTCTAAGTTAAGTGAATGAATAAAAATTGTTCACCAAAAACCACAAACTTTTACTTAAGAATTAAAAGCTTAAATGTAAACGCAAAACTTTTATAAAAATTTTAATAAAAACTGCTTTTATTTTACCCTTTAATTAATGTTTGTTCCAATTCCTTTCAGGTCTGGTTGTAATGTCTGCGGCTATTGAAGCTGTTTACAAATCCGTGCTGATAGCCAAAATACCTGGCATGTGGGCTGGCAAGTCCTATCCCAGTCTGAAACCACTAGGCAGCTATGTTACCGACTTTTTGCGCCGTCTGGAGTTTTTGCAGGTAAGCCACGGCTGTTAGTGGGTTACCAAGGCAACCAACAAAGTTGTCTGGGTCACTCAATCGATGAACTCAAAATACTAATGCAAGAAACTTATTTTTTTTTGCAGAAATGGTATGATGTAGGTGCACCTTCAACCTTCTGGCTGTCGGGTTTCTTTTTCACGCAGGCCTTTTTAACCGGCGCACAGCAAAACTTTGCACGTAAATATGTCATACCCATCGATTTGCTGGCGTTTGATTATGAAATGTTGTCACTGGAGGAGCATCAAATTGATGGCATAGCTGCGCCTGAGGATGGTGTTTATGTGTATGGCATTTACTTGGAAGGTGCACGCTGGCATCGCAAGGACAAATATCTGGCAGAGTCACGACCACGTGAGCTATACGATGCCATGCCACTTATATGGCTGAAGCCGCTCAAGCGCAGCGATTTGCCGGATAGGCACAACTACTTGTGTCCCTTGTACAAGACGGCAGAGCGCCGTGGCGTGCTGTCCACCACCGGGCACAGCACCAACTTTGTGGTGGCCATGTTGTTGCCTTGCAATCCAAATACGCCTCCATCACATTGGATTGAACGAGGCACAGCCTTGCTGTGTCAATTGAGCTACTAAAAATCATGCCAGTATTTATATATTTTTTATAGTCTGTAGCTGTCAAGTGCCTTAAAATTGTTGTAAAGTATTTTGGAATGTATAGAACTTTGTAAAATGCTTCATCAATGTCTAAAAGATTAAAGTTAAAGAAATAAAACGAATATTGTGTGAAAAATGTGCATGGCATTGCGTTTTGTGAGTCTGCAGCAAGGATTCCATTTGGCTCAAGCCAAAAAGCTCATCAATTTCAATTTGAATACTTTTTGGATTCGATATTTTGTATTTCACGTCAAAGTGCACATTTTCAGCTGGTGCAGAGTTCATAGTGAGCTTTACGTGGTAAACTTTAAACTTTTTAATAAAAATAGTGTGAAGGATAAAGACTGAACTGCGAAGAATTAACTGATTTGGTTCTAATTGAGTAACATCAATAATCCAGACTCTATTCCTGGCTAGAGCATCAATCTCAATTAAAAGGTGTTGCTGGGATTTTCCTTTATCACCACAATCTCCAAGAATCTTTGCTCCTTAGAAATTTTAGGGAAACCTTAATCAAAATATTAAGTTTTGTGTTATAGACAATAATGTCTTATAGCTTATATTGATTCCAAAAATGGAATTGGCTAATCTGCCTAGACAGCAAAAAGTTAAAATTTTGTGCAGATTTGCCTTTTTTTTACCCTGTATTTTGTGGTACAGAGAGAAGGAGTCGTCGGAGACCCCCGAAGTTACCCAAAGTGTGATCATAGTGACTAGATAAGTCGATATACCCCTGAACGCCTATATCTCAGGTATGCTGAGAGCTCCTAGGGAGACAACTACCATAGGGGTGTCTCAGAGGACCTCGAATAAAAACAAAAGTCTTAGATGGATAATTCGTTTGTTTATGAAGATATCGTAACCACATTTCGCATTAGGGAGTTTTTTAGAGCTCCCCAGCACTTTGCAAAATTTTATACTATGGGGAGTACATACCCATACCCCCATAGGATCGTTCGTCAAAAAAACATTTTTTGTGGCGAAATTAAACTGCTTTTTGTTTTCGTAATCAAATTAATTTTGGGCTTCTTAAGCAATATACCGCATTTGATTGCAATGTGGTGGTAAAGGGTATCCCAAAGTCGTCCGCGTCCGACGAACTCCATCTTCTATTATTTTTTTAATAAGTGTAATATTTTCGTTGATATTTAACTTGTTTTTCAAAGTTAAAGGCCTGTACGCAGTTCGAAATATTTCGCACGGAATCACAAAACTTCATATAAAAAAAAAATCCCATATGGGATATCCCAAATCCCAAAATATTTCGAGCTGCGTACAGGCCTTAATACTGAAACACGTTTAGTAGAAATTTGAGTAAGCGTGAAAAATGTTTTAACTTGATAACTTTAAAAATTCAATTCAATTATCTTAAAACATAACAAAATTCAAAACCCATATCCCAACCAGGGAGGAGTGGAGTATCGGTGTACCAGGCCCAGCTAGCTCAATAAAGATCTTCACGATTGGTTCCAAGCTGGACGACCGTGTGGTTGGTGGGGTCTACATTGAGGAACTCAACGTCAGAAGAGCCTTCCGGCTCCCGGATCAATAAGAAACTTACGAGTACGTAATAAGTAAATCTGTATCTACTCGGACAGCCAGGCGGCTATTAAGTCCTTTGCTTCGTTGACATCCTGTATGAAGTCAGTGAACAACTATCGCTTGTCTCTGAAAAAGTTGGCTGAGCAGTTTTCAATCCAACTCATATGAGTCCCAGGACATAGCGATATCGAGGGCAACTGTATTGCGGATGAACTGGCTAGACAAGGAACTACCAGCGTCCTCCTTCAGGACAAGGAGGGCCTTGACAGTTGTAAACTGAGACTACGAAATCATTTCGCTCTCATTGCAAACCAAACGTGGAATCGGATATCGAACACGTGCAAGATCTCACGGCAAACTTGGCCAACATACTGCAGTAAAAGAACTAAGGAACTTTGCTGTCTTAACAGAGCCTAATGCTCGACCGTAATCCGTGCTATCACCAGACACTGGCTGGTGGGAATCCATGCAGCCGGGCTTAGCGCTCACCACCATGACTTCTGTAAAAGCTGTGGCGATGAGGAGGAGCTGGAGACAGTGGCGCAACTTTTCTGCCACTGCCCTGGATTGTGCAGGACAATGTTTCGCTTCCTTAAGTCTCATTTTCCAAATGATCTATCTCAGCTCTCAGAACAGAGTCCAAAATGCCTCTTAAGGTTCATTCAGGCCGTATGGCTGTGACACATCTAATATAGGAGACCTCTTGAGTGGGGAAGAGTGGTATCACAACAGGCCTATTCTTGGCCTAAGTGAGTTGGGACGCTAAGTCCCAACTGCTCCCTTACCTAACCTATCTCAAAACACGAAAAGAAAATTTTTGTATAAAAAGTCTTGATCAATTCGTGGAGCTTTAACATTTTGTATTTTACTTTTTTTTTAAAGTAACGTCACGCCAAGCGAATTTTAGCTTATATGTATCTTTTATTTGGTCAGACCGATTGTTTGCATTTTCTTAATAAATATATTGTGGGACTCAGTGGCGGATCCACGGGGGGCTTTCGGGTTCGGAGCCTCCCAAAAGTTGTAAAAATAGCTTGAAAATCTTTTGCAAGCTGTAATATATATAAACTTCGAAGTGAAGAACCCACCAAGACCAAATTCTAGATCCGCACCTGGTGGGACTTAATTGATGCGTAAGTAAAAAAAAAATTTTCTCTAATGTTTTCCAGGAAGAATCCTTTAAAAAGCGAAAAATCTTTTAAAAAACCCGCACTATCGTCTCCGCTGTTCATGATCAAAAAGTCCGATGGGAGATGACTTTTTCTGCCTTTTTGAATTTGTAAATTCGTATACATTCGTAACTTCGGTACAGGGTATAATATCAAAAATGAATATAATTAATTAATAAATACTGTTATATGTAGGCATACAAAAATGTCTGTTCCCTTATAGAAATTAAAAAATAAATTCAAATATGTTCAACTTTGGTTTTCTTTAAATTTCTTTGCATTCTAAAAGAATTAGCAAAAAATAAAAATTAGTTTTTAAAAATTTATAAAGTTTGTGTCAACATAAGCTGTGCAATATAATTCAAGCAAATAATAAAACGTAGACACAATAACACTTCTACAATAAAGAAAAAAGATCTCGTAGTAGTCGATGATGATAAAACAAGATGTCCAGAATCTTAAAGAATAGTTCAAGAAAACGAGCACAACCTTATCAAAGCTTGGAGTCTACAAGGACAAGTTCAGCCAAGCAGACAGTTGAGCTGCCAAGGCATGTAGCTTCCAGCCCTGGCTGCAGCTCATCAAGTAGCTCAGCAACTGTGCGTCTTAGTGGAGGTAAGTATTGAGTAGAAGCTTTTGAAAAGCTTTAAAAAAGCTGAGTTATGTATGGGGCATATGGAACAGGTGAAAATGATCCCGCAAAACGCAAGATGACGTTTATAGGCATCGACTGTGATTTAAAGGCGCCCGGCATAGATTACCTGTTGGCAGCAACTCCCACATACACCAGTTTTGAGGCTAAGTTGGATGTCAAAGTTTCTCAAAAGCCTAATGCATATAAGGAGTGCGGTTACTTTCAGAAACGTATCGTTCCTAGATCTAATAGTAAAGGCACCCAAAGTCTCTATCGGTAAGTTTGGATATTTCGTGAACACAACTTCTTTAAAAACGATATTATTTCAGCGAATCATCTGCACAAACATTGCCGTATTTGGTAGAAATTTCAAATCAACGTGATGAGGATTTGGAGCTAATGAGCCTGCCCCAATTGCAGCCAAATATACAACCGCCTGGACTCTATGAGGTGGAGCAGTTGGAGCGCGCTCGCAAGCGAGAGAGCTTTAACCAGGCGGTGAAGACAAATTTTGAGCAGCGCCAGCCAGATGAACGTGAGCTGGCACTGAAAACCAAATATAAAGATTTGCATGTAGCCTTTGGTTGGGAGCAATGGATCGAGCGCGAGGAAGACTTGCAGCTTAGTCAAGACGCGCGTTTGGCGTATGTTATCGATAAGTTTGAAAAGCGCGAAAAGCAGATGCATGAATTATCGGAAAAACGCATTGAGGCAGTTTGTGAGCGCGTACAAAAGCGTAGCCAAGTCGAATTGCGCAAAAATGAGCTGGAATACCAACGCGGCATGAGGCGTCTCAAAGCGAAATGTGAAAAGACGACGCTACATTGGGTTAAGGAAAAGCCCGTGCAAGCTTTGGGCAATCGTAGCTCAGAGTACTATGCGCCCTTGTTACGTCATGGCGTAGATGCGGCGCGTCAACATTGTGCCACAGAGCGCAAGCAAATGAAGTTTGATATGCATATAGAAGAGCTGGACAAGCGCATTAAAATGAACAATCTGGAGTGTCCATATGCAAAGCTAGGCAGAATGGCACAGCCCAAAACGAAAGAACATTGCAAAAAAATCACACGCACTGAAGCGCAACTAAAGGATCTTTATTTGTCTTTAAAAGAACATGGTGAACGCAGCAAGGTCAAAGTTGTACCGAAATGCCTAAAGAAAAAGAAAGCTGTAGCTTATAGTCACGTCGTAAGGGTAGAGAAGCCAAAGCCTGAGTTACTACAGCCAGCGTTGGAGTCTGAGCGAGTCTCAGAGCTGCCACTTGGTGACACTGCCGATGGCTGTTCAATGTTTAGAAAGAAGCAGCAATTTTTTGAAAATACATTTGTGGTACAGGAAGTACGGGAACGTATACAGGATCGTCGTCAATGTGATTTGGACTATTATATGAATTTGTTTGAGGGTAAGACATATGCTAGCATAATGGAACAGCTGTTGGATGAATCACAGCGTCTGGAACAACTACATAAATTAAGACAGCTGGCCACAATGGCGCAAACGGAACGCTGCCGACGTGAAGCCGCCGAGGCGGGTCTTAGGCAAAAGGAGAATGCATTACGTACTTTATATGAGGAGCTGACACAGCAAAGTCATGTTTTTGGCCATGAGATAGCCGAAGATTATGTTAAGGACATATTTACAACTGACGTGCGGCATATAGCCGAAGAGCAGGCACTGGAGGAGGTCTTGGTATTGGCCAAAAAAGTAGACATAGACGTGCAACGTTGGCTGGAAAGCTTCAAGCTTATACAAACACCTTTGAATTATAAAGCGCTGCGCAGTGCGCTCAGGGATATGGTATGTCCCGATTTTGAAAAACTAGTCCTGCTTTACGAGAAAAAGGTTATAGCTGAGTACATCATAGAGGATGTTTTATTTGAGAAGATTTGGCAGGACTTGGAGCCTTATGACATAAGCTTTACTATAACTAGCGATCTAATAGATCGCCTAATTGATAACGATCTATACTTTTTCTCCACGGATAGCGAAGATGATGAATTAGGTAAATCTGGTTTGGAGGCCAGAGCCATTGTACGCAAACTAATACGACAAGCTGTGCCTGGTCGACGCTGGAAAACTGAGCTCGAGCGTATTGCCTATGAAAACTATATAGATCTTTTAGACGATGTGTTTAATGAAATTGTGTTCAAGTTAGAGGCACCTATGACGCCCATGACGCCGCGTTCACTGCATTCTGTAAAAGAACTAGCCGCTTTAGGCATGTCCAGTAGCTTAAAAGACTCTGCAGAAACTGATGATACTGGCTCTATGGACTTTGATCTAACTGATAGTATAAAAAAACAAGTGCTCAACCTGGTAGTTAGGCCCGATATAGACAAAATAACCAAAGACTTACAGAGCGATGATGTTTACCAGACTGTTGCGAGTTTTGACTTAGCGGACAGACTACTAAACAAGCAAACGTTCCGAAGTCCTAGCATGCATAATGAAACTTTTTGTTTGCAGGAAAGCAAAGAGTCGGAAGATTTGCATGATGAAAATATTTGTAAAAAACTTGTAAAAAAAGAAGAACATTTAAAGGACGAAATAGTTGTAGAATCAGAGGAACTGCTTTTAACACAATCTACAAGAATGCTTAAAGTCAAGATAGTAGAGCAAGAAGTAGCAGCTGAAGAACAGATTGCAAGAGATTCTCTAAGAATACCTATGATTGGCATTGGCATTGAAAATGAAAATTATAAAGAGGTTGTGGCTGCTAGACTTAAGACCGTAATGAAAAAAATAGCAGAGGAAAAAGAGAAAAGAAATAAAGATGAGGAGAAGAATGAGGAGCAAACAGATGACGCTATAGTTGATAAAGATGATGAGAAGTATACGAACAAGCAGCAGCAGCAGCAGTGTAGCGACTACAAAGATGATGCGACAAATAACGCTAAAGTTGATGAGATGATCAGAACGAATAGAGATGATGCTAAGATTCAAAAGAATGACAATTAGTTTCGCAGTAGCGAAAAACAAAAATGGCACAGCAAACTATTTTGTTGTCTTCATATGTTGCACTACAAAGTTATATATATTTTCTATTTATTAAGTTAGCACTGAGCTTTAAGACTAAGCCGATATCTCAAAAACATTGTAAAAAAAATATTTTTAGCATTTTGCGGTTAGGCTTATGGAAAAAGGGTTACAAAGGCCAAGTCAAAAAGCTCATCAATTTTAATTTGTATACATTTTTGGGCTTCAATATATTGTAGTTAACACCAAAATGCATCCCTTATTCGGTACAGTGTGACATGCCAAACAAAAAAAAAAAGAAGGAAAATAAATGAACTTTAAAGTTACTTTTTACGCCAAGCTATCCGTTTTCTTTTAGTATCTTGCATACATATATCTTTTTGCCACTTTAATCATTTATTATCTGACATGACTGTGATTATTTAGCCTTTGCCTTGCCCCAAAACATATTTCATCTCGAGGCTAAGCTTTAAATTTTAAATTGTATTAAGTAAAAGCTGCTGCGCCAGTTGTCCCGAAAAGGGGCAGCAAAAAGGAAACAGCACGAACTGCTTTGCCTTTTGTGTACAACTAATTTTGTGTAATAATTTATGAGCAAAGTTTTTCAGCTATTTGGATAAGAAGTGTTTGACGATTAAGCACAACACTTGCACAGCTTCAAAATGATGGGGTAGTCGGGGTAGTTGGGCAAGTTGGGGTAGTTGGGGTAGTTTTTTTTTTTTTTTGAATAGAAGTAGCTCTTATTGTTCGTTAAGAGCGCATTTTTTTTGCGGGTATAATGTTATGCGGTTTTTGCTGGTCAAAAGTTTTGAAGCTTTTTGGGGAGTATGGGCTAATTGGTTTGTAGAACAGGCTAGCATTAATCTATCAAAAATGTAGACAAAAAGTTGTACTTGATATATTTCATTTAAATATGTAGGTAAAATAGCAAAAGTTGGAGTTTGACAGGTGAGAGGCAGTTGCTTGAAGATATCATCATATCATAAAAGAATATCTAATGTATGGTCATTAGTCAAAAAGCAGCTTATGAAAAATAAGGGTGGATTAGGCTGGATTTTGACTTATTCGTAACAACAATAGACGAGCTATCGTAATCTAATAAAAATGAATATTTTGCTTTTGAATGAGAAGGAAAAAAATAAAAAAAATTTGTTATATTTTTTTACCATTACTTTTTTTTTTAAAGGCCCATACGCAGCATGCAAAAATTCCGAACGAAATGTCAAAACTTCCTTATACAAAAAAAATCCCAAAAAAGGCAATTTTTTTTTTATATGAAATTTTGACATTTCGTGCGAAATTTTAAAACGAATTCGTATATTTCATTCGGATTCGTTTTGAAACCACATGCGCTTGGTGGCCCAATTTTACCAAAACGAGTTTTTTATGTGGTTTTAAACTGACTGCTTTGTTGCAAGAGGAATTAAAACAAATTGGCCAAATAGGTTCAAAAGTGTACAAAACTTATTCGTTTTAGTTTTCGTTTTCCGGAGCAAGGCCGATAGAATTTGCTTATTTTTTTTTGTATGTCCGCCAAATATTTTAATCAATATTTTTTTTTATTAAGGTCTTTAAGTCCTTTTCTTTATCGTGAAACTGAATCGATTCGATGTTAAAAATAAAGACGGCGTAAGTTAAAGTTGGGCGCGATCACTTTGGTATACCCTGTACCTCCTCATTGCCATCAAATCCAATATATGGCTTAAGGACTCAAAAAAAAAATTGTTGGCTCATCTAGTTACTATATTTTTATAAACAAACAAAATACAATCGAATTTCGCACCAAAAACGTTTTTTTGACCGATCGCTGCTAATGAGGACTATAGAATATAGTCAAGCGAATTTGATAAAATCTAGTACAATGCTGGAGAACTCAAAAATAAACCTACTCAACACCAAATTTGATTACGATATCTTCATAAAAACACGAAACACAACGAATTTGGCACCAAAAACGTTTTTTTGACCGATCGGTCCTATGGGAGCTTTATGATATTGTCAACCGATTTCGATCAAATTTGGTACAGTGCTGCGAAACTCTAAAAGACTTCCTTCCGTATGCCAAATTTGTTTTCGATATGTTTATAATCCACCAAGTTATGCACTAAAAAATTTTTTTGACTAATCGATCCTATGATATAGTCAACCGATATGGTTAAAAATCGGTTCAGTACTGGGGAACTCTAAAATAGAATCAAACACCAAAATTAGTTACGATATCTTCATAAACAAATGAAAAACGGCGAAATTTGCATTTTTTTTAGCGATTCGGTCCTATGGGGCTATATGATATAGTCAACCGATTTTGTTCAAATTTGTTACAGTGCTTGGGAACTCTAAAAAACTTTCGAATACCAAATTTGATATCTTCATAAACAAATGAGTTATCCATCTAAAACTTTTGGTTTTTTTCGAGGTCCTCTGAAACACCCCTATGGGATCTATATAATATAACCCAGATATCCAAAATATAAAATAAACTTGTCATCTAATCTGAAAATTTGGTTGCTTAGCTCTTACCATCTCTGAGATTTAGGCGTCCATACAGACAGACGGACTGACGGACAGACGTACATGGTTATATCGACTTCTCTAGTAACCCTGATCATACTTTAGGTAACTTTGGGGGGTCTCCGATGTCTCCTACTGTATGTGACATACATGTTCGGCTTGCACAAACTAAATATACATTTTGTACCATACGCTACAGGGTATAATTATAATTTTTAATAAGGGTATTCACGCTTGCTGTTGAGGCGTAAAGTTGCGCAAAAACTCAACAGACTAAAGAGTGAATCCCTTTTGGTTAGTTCATGAGTTGAATTGTTGAGTTTATGCTTCTTCTTGCCGCATTTTTTATTAGTTAAATTTTTGATTTTATTCAGATGTTTATTTAGCCACTTGCAAGTAATAATATTTTATTATAATTATAATTATTTTTTTTTGTTTACCTCCCCTGTTGGGAGCCAATACAAGAGCCTTCCATCTGACACCGTTTGGCGCCGTTTGTTTTGCAGTGCTCCATCTGATGTTGTTTGGGACAATTCTTGGGCTGCTGTGCGACGCCAGGTTGATTTTGGTCGGACGACTCGACTGCTTCCTTGGGGATTCCATTCCAAAGCCATTCTGACTATGCTGAGTTGTTCTGTCCATAGTGCGTGGCCAATTCACATCCATATTCGTCTTTTAGTTTGTAAGGGGATATCTGAGTTGATATCCTGCTTGGATAGAATATCCTGAGGTCAACCATGTCTCAATGCCACACAGCAGTATGCAATTGACGCACGCTTTCTCCATATGCGGTATAGTCTATCAAATGCAGATCCTGCCTTCATGAGTCCACTCTCTACATCATCATCCACACTAACACTGGTGGAGATTATGTTGTCGAGAAGCTATCGACAAAATCGATAGTGTTCCCACAGCTGGTGATGTTACCTGTTGGCTGGTGTGATTGAAGCGCATCGCTTTTGTTGTGGATGCATTTATAGTGATTCTGACTTTGCTGTCCGCATAGTCCGGGTCTTCAAGGTGTTATTATTATTATTGTGTAATTTCAATAAATTTTATTAAAATTATTTTGATTACTTTTAATTTGCAGCTCTTTATCAACCGACTGTTGCAGTGTGGAAAATGCCGCAAAGAGCGTATTATGCAATACTTTCTCAACCACTCATTAGCTAAAAAGTAGAATACCTTCTGGGTTGAAGAATATTTGAATTCACAGTTAAAGTCCAAGCCTGTACAGTTTGTTGTTGCAAAAGTGCTCAACTTTTCAACTCTTCAATTCCGTAGAAAGCGTGAATACCCCAAATATTGAGATATGCGCAAATGTTCCAGAACTTTCTTAAATTTTTTATTGATGACTTAAAAAATTGTCTAAGCAAGTTCTACGTCTTTATAAATCAAAAAGTTCGAATAAGAAGAACTACTTAAAGCAATACTTTCTCAACAACTCCATAGCTAAAAAGAAGAATAGGGTCTGGTTTGAGGAAAATTTGAATTGACAGTTGAAGCCCAAGCCTGTACAGTTTGTTGTTGCAAAAGTGCACAACTTTTCAACTCCTCAATTCCGTAGCAAGCGTGAATACCCCAAATATTGTGATATGCGCAAATGTTCCAGAATTTTCTTAGATTTTCTATTAATGACTTAAAATATTGTCTAAGCAAGTGCTTCGTCTTTATAAATCATAAAGTTCGAATTACAAGAACTGCTTAAAACATTAAGAAATAAAATTTAAACATCATCATATCATGTTTTCAATTTCTTTTGTTGTTTCAAAACCCCTCAGATTACCACTTAAATTCATTTAAATTTATTTGCCTTAAGATTTGACACAAATAATGCTGCAAAACACGTGGCCTTAATTATCAACGTACATATATAGCTTAAGGCATTTCAATTGCATTTTAAATTAGGGCAATTAGTTTTCAAATTGTCAAAGCGGGTCGCTTGATTTCAATATTCATAGCTGCTATCTATAGAGTATGCCTTGCAGTTTCCACTTTGGATGCTAATCAAGCATATAAATTACATTGTCGTATAAGTTGAAAATTGCCTTTGGCTGCTGTTGCTACTAAATTTTAACCTGTGCTGTACTCTAATGCCAATTAATTACCCTCCTAAGCAGCATTATACCATTTATCAAAGACATCATTCTCTCTCGAACTCCGGCTACGTGATCTCATCAAGCTAATGATGTTAATTAAACAAGAAAATGTATACAATTTTCACACACAAAATGTTTTAAGCGATTAGAAAGAAATTGTTGAAAAATCTAAAGAAGAAAAGTTTGTGGAAAAATCAAAACTACCCTCAGCAAGCAGTAAGAAAAACATTCGGGGAACGTGCTCTGACTTTTTGTTGTCTTTTGTTTGTTTTAATTTTTTTTTTTACTTATTTTTATACCCTGCACTGTGCGGCGTTAGGGGTAGTCAAGATTTGTGTAATGCATGTAACAAGTAGAATGTGGCGTGGCAGAATTTGTTTAAATCGGTATGAACACTTATATCTCGCAGACCATCGGAAGCTAGGGTTACCCAATTTTAAAAACAGGCTCCCAAAAGCATCCAATTGAATTTTGTCTATTTGGGAATAATTTTGTGGTTAATACTAATTACTAAGGTCATTCTTCCCTATAATTTTTGCGAACTTGTCGAATTTATTCAGCTCTTTATTTTAAATACACCTAATTTTGTTTTTACGCTGAAGATACGTTCCAGAAAAAAACGTGTAAAAAAAAAGTCTAAAAAAAAGAAATGAAGTAAATCCTTAAGCTGCTATAAAAATAAATTAGAAAGGCGAATTCCCTTACTAAAAGATAATGCAAAAAAAAAATTTTTCTTTTTAATCGTGCTAAATCGAATGAAATTGTGTAAAAATCCTTGTTTCTAGACCGCGTTATTTTAACCCTTATGTGAGTGACAGGGTACCCGGGTACCCATTTCATTTTCAAGTAGGAAAATTTAATGGTTGCAGATAGTTTAGAAAGCTCAAACTTCTTGAGAACTCTTAACTTTTAATTGTTTTTAAATTTTCATTGGTGTGGGTCCACTTTATTCCTTTGGAAGGGCGTGGAATATCGATATATTTTTTACACCTTTAAAATAGTGACAGGGGTACCCGGGTACCCCAAAGTAATACATATGAAATTGCACGATATTCCACGCCCTTCCAAAGGAATAAAGTGAGTTACTTCGCTACCAAATCGCCAAAACACATATTATATTATAACAAAAAATCATTTAATGTCATTTTTAATTACATATGCAATGCAATTTTCATACAATTTATATGTGGGTACCCGGGTACCCCTGTCACTCTGGAGAAGGTGTTTTTTTTGTCACTCACATAAGGGTTAAAACAGTCTAAAAAAAGACTGTGTTAAAACAGAATTAGGTGTACTCTACTGCAAAGATTTTTCTAGATAATTTAGAAAATTCTAAATTTTTATAATAATGTTGTGCGAAAGTTTTGGAAAACTTGTATGATTTCAATTTTGGTTGATAGATCTAGGTATAGAAAATTTTAAAAGGATTTAAAGTTTTGAGCTCGAATTTTTGAAAATATAATATTTTATGTTTTTAACAAGATTGAAAGGAGAATTAAATTACAGCACTTGTATAATTATGTGTAAAAAATTTTTGCTTAAAAATGTTAGAAAAATTTCATATTTTCATAATTGCCTGAGAGGTGTAATCTGAGATATGAATAAAAATAGAAGATTATCTTAAAACTTACAAAGGGCTGGAGGAGTATGGTAAAATCCCAAAAGAATTTCGCGTTCTCAGATGAAACATTTTCTGAAGCTCATTTTTGTATCGTGCGATAATTAAGAAGATATCGATGAAAAGGTGTTAGAACTTTTTAATTACAAATTTAAAAAAAAATTTTGGAAAAATTGTGGAAAAATTTTTGAAAAATGTTGCAAATTTCATATTTTTATAATTGCCTGATAGGTGTGATCTGTGATCTGAGATATGAATAAAAATAGAAGATTATCTTAAAACTTGCAATGATGACTAAAAGAGCTGGAGGAATATGGTAAGATCCTTAAAAAATTACAAGCCCATTTTTGTAACCTTTGGTAATTAAGAAGATATCGATGAAAAGGTGTAAGAACTTTTTAATAACAAACTTTGAAAAAATTTTGGAAAAATTGTGGAAAAGTTTTTGAAAAATGTTGGAAAAATTCGTAATACCATCACAATGGGATAATACATAAGAATAAAGCCTGGGAAGTTTTAAATTACAAACTTTGGAAAAGTTATAATTAATTACAAATTTTGGAAAAATTTAATTACAAATATTGGGAAAAAATTTTTCATATCATTACTATCGAATAGGTGTAATCAAAGATTTTTTGGAAAAATTTGTAATACCATCACTATCGATAAGATATAAGAATAAGGAGTGGGAACTTTTAAATTACAAACTTTCTAAAAATTATAATTAACCCTTCGTCGGACAGCTATTTTTAAATCTTCAGAGACCTTCGGGGTTTTTAAATCCTTTTTTTCCTCCGTTTTAAGGACTTTTTGATATTTCTAATATATGTACATGGATCGATAGGCAATAAAATTTTAGGAAGCTACCTGGAAGCGCATTTCATATACTTTGAATTAACGATCAAAAACGAAATACGTCTGGCCAGACTCGGCTGTCCGACGGAGGGTTAACTACAAACTTTAGAAAAATTTTGATAAAATTTGTAATACCATAGAAGACAATATAAAAAAACAGGAAAAAGTACGCCAAAAAAGGTTGGCATCAGAGAAAAAAATTCTTTCAGATTGATAGGTATATATTGAAATCATCTCGCCCCAGTTAGAATGGAGTAAATTATATAATATAAACATCAGGCAAGCTTTCGTCCGAACATTAACTAGATCTGCCAAATTTGGTATTTAAATTCATGTGAGCCTAATAAATAAAAAATGTTTGACTTTTTTTTTCTTAAACAGCGACAAAAACCCAACTCCCACAAACAAACTTGAATACACACAAACCCCTCTAATTTCTAATGCAAAACTTTTATTTCTTTTTTGCTTGAGAAATGGTTTTAAGGGAATTCCAGTGTCGGAAACCGCCCCGACGGATTCCAAATTTGTTATTATTGTTTTTGTTGCTTGTATTTTATTTCGAATAATAATGCGTATTTATGAGCAAACAACGAAATTATATTTACTCGCGCTCTTCCAATATTTGCATGCAATTAATTTTCCAAAGCCCCAACCATTACTACAACAACAACAACGACAATAACATCTGCACCGGATACAGTGAAAAATCAAGCCCCGTAGCGCACAAAGCAGCCAAGTGGCGTAACGTGGTCGGTCAACCCCTCGTCGTTAGACCCGCCACTCTATAAAGTTTAAAAAACTGTTTCTAACGAAGGAATCGAAGCTTCCTTAGGACGCTGACGACGACGACGACGTTGTAAAAGATGAGGCTGATGATGGCGTTGATAACGAAGCGGCAAGTTTACCAAGTTGGAGGCGCTTGGGGCAATGTCTGCCACTGGTGCTGCCCCAGCGCTTCTGGGAAAACTTGTACAGCTAATGCTAAAATCATTTTCTTTAAAACTTCGTTTGCATGCTTTCTGAGTTTTTTAATTAAATTTTCAAGCATAAGACAAATAAAATAGTCAAAGTGGTATTGGAAATGTTTGCCATGGTCGAAAACAATCCGGGCAGCATTTGGCATGAAAATAAAGCCATTAAAGTTACGGTCCAACTCGTTTTATTTAAAATGTGGCTGGCATTTAAATGGCACTCAAATGTTTCGTATAATTTTCTAGGCCTAAAACGAAAATATTTCCAGGCACTTACATTAATTTATGGTTTTTAGGTTTTTGGCCAAAGTCGGCCCATTGGCTTTTTGGGCGGGGTTTTTGACGGGTTTTTTTCACTAGCCTCAAAAAATGAAACGAAAAAAATTAATGCTCTAAATACAAAATATTGTAAATCAATATTTATTGTAATGCGCATTGCTTGTAAGCTTTGTTGGAGCTAATACTCTGTAATGGTAAAGTGTAGGATGGAGCATATGGGATTTATGTGAAAGAGTGCAGCAGATAGAGCATGGGATAATTGGATAGGAAGTGTTAAGTTTGAGATTAGCGGCCCGTAGACCGTGCTCGACCCTTGGCTAATGTGATGTCTCAATTATTGCCACCTTTTCTTTACATATCTTTGGTAAAAGGTTGAGCAAAGTCAACTCGAGTATTTTAAAAGATTTTATTGGCATTTTGTTTGGTGCTTTTACTATTTTAGAACAAAAAGTCACGATCCCGCTTATTTCTTTTAAATTATTTTTATAGGTAACCAGGGACATCATCATCTTTAGGATAATAACCTTTAACTAACTATAATTTAACAGCATCTATGCTAAACTTTAAAACACTATCTTTACTGAACATAGAATTAGAAATCTGTTTACAACACAAAGATGATGCTAAACTAAGACATCATCTTCACTTTCTATCTCTAAGTTATCATCTTTATGTATCTCACATAGATGACCAAAGAAATTATCATCATCTTCAGTTGATTAACAATAATAAAAAAATGTTTGTGCAAAATTTTGTAAATGATCATCTTTTATGAGCTAAGAACTAACAGTTCGAGATAAAAAAAACCATTGATGAGTTTGTCATGATGAAAAAATTGATAAATAGCTTGTAATGTACAATAATTTCCTTAGAAATAACTTTAATTTCATTTAAGAAGTCATCTTTGTTTACACAAGATCACAAAATCATTATCACTGAGATAATAATATTTATGCGACACTAATCATCATCATCTTCAGATGATTAACTATAATACAAAAATATTTGTGCAAAATTTTGTAAATGATCATCTTTTATGAGCTAAGAACTAAGAATTCGAGATAAAAAAAAACATTGATGTGTTTGCCATAATGAAAAAATTGAGAAATAGCTTGTAATGTACAATAATTATCTTAAAAATAACTTTCATTTCATTTAAGGAGTCACCATATCATCTAGTTTTAGATTTGAAATCATCATCTTTAAATTGAAATTTGTCCACTTTTTGTTAAATTGTTTTAATAGATGATAAAAATCATTTTCATCTTTTTAAGATAAACAATAATATACCAAATTTTAGCAAATTTAATTAATAAAACCAAATTTGTAAAATCTAAAAAGTATAAAATTGTACTGCAGTTAGAATAAAGAATCTGGGATAAACCGTTCCATTTGTTTGAAATCATGATAATTCTAAGAAGTATTTATATTAAAGGTTGCCATAAATTTCATTAAAAAAAATGTGCCATCTTTTTTTGCAGATGATCATAAAAATATCATCTGCTATTTGCAACACTAAAAAAAAAATATTTATGCGATAGTATCGCATAATCTTTACTTAGAGTTGAAATCATCATCTTTAGATTGACATTTGTAAGTTTTTTTAAGTTGTAGACCAAAAAGTCATGATTACTCTGAATTCCCAAATTACAAACCTTTATAATTTAAAATTAACTTCTACTTTATAATTATATAAATAAATAAGTAAATACTCTGAATTTCCAATTTTTTTTATAGATGACAAAAAAATAGTCATCATCTTTAGAATGCATTCCAAGTGTTTTCAATTATGATCAAACTGAGAAGTATTAACATCATATTGTGCCATACTTGTTAAACAAATTTAGAGAAATACTTTACATGAGGCAATCCATTTTTTTTTAAGAGATGATCACGAAATCATAATTTGCTGTTTATAACACTAAGATAAAATTATGTATGTAATACTAAAATATCATTTTCAAAATTCTTTTAGACGTTATGATGACTTACAATTCTAAAGTCTTTTTATAGATGATAAAAGAAAAAAGTTTCATCAAATTAAGATAAACGATAATATAAAGAAATTTCGGCAAATTTAAAAAATGAACTTATATTAAATTCAATAATCACTTCTTCTTTTTATAGATTCAAACTTCTTTTTATAGATTTTTAAAGTTATCGTCATCATCTTCGGAAAAGAACAATAATTTAATATTAATTTTCCGTCATTTTTACAGCTGATCATGAAATCATCATCTCCCGTTTACTTTACTAAGATGATAATATCTGGCTAACACTTAGACATCATCTTCATTTTGGGTTTTAATCATCATCTTAAGATTTAAATTATATCAAAAAAAAATATGTTTATAATAATATCAAACTGACCAAGATGATCATGAATTCATCATCTCTCGTTTACTTTACAAATATAATAATATCAAACTGATTAAGATGATCATGAAATCATCATCTACCGTTTACTTTAAAAAGATAATAATATCAAACTGAAAAGATGATCATGAAATCATTATTTACCGTTTACTTTACTAAGATGATACTATCTGCCTAACACTTAGACATCATCGTCATTTTTTGTTTTAAGCATCATCTTAAGATTTACATTTGCTCAACACATACTATAATAAATAAATAACAGCCTACAAATTTTGTTTTTGATACATCAACTTCTTATAAGTACAGTATTCTCTAGTCGAGATTTTTTCGCAGAATCGTTTTAGCTTATCTTATTGTTGTTGTTATTTGGGGCGTGGGCTGTCGATTTTTTTTCCGCGCTTATGTCGTAAATTTTATGACATGGAATGCTTTGGGATTACAGCCAGTTCTCTATAACAAAAGGTGGGCGGCTCTTTTTGATATGCCACGAACATAAAAAGCAACCAAAAATATATCTGCAAATTGTTAGATTTATGTTTGGAAATTTACATTTTTATCTACAGCGAAAGCAAGTTGGGGTTAAACAAGGATTTTGCTAAGCTTTTTGTTAAAGCCTTTTCAATGAAATTGATTTTGTGGCATGTACAAATATTTTATGTACATATTTAGAGTAGCATCAAATTGCACTTGTGTACATAATATATATTTTTGTATCATGAGGCAATCTGAGCTTGTAGTTAAATACAATAAATATATAAGGTGCATGTATATAGCAATACATATGTAAGTATCTAGAATACATGTGTAAATATGTAGAAATATACAAGTGATAGTCTCAGTTGCATAAATTGCTTTAGCAGCAATGGGATTTGTGTCAGCATCAGACACAAATGACCACAGACACAAAAAAAAGGGGGAAAATTGGTTTTCCATGAGCTGCTTTCATTTTGAAATGGCATGAAAGTTTTTCTGCTTGAACAAGTCGTACAACTAAGTATGAGCATCCTAAAGCACGTAGAAGTGACACTGATTATAGTCAGGCCCCTAGTTAATGGGGTTTTTTGCAAACAGAGGAATCAATCACCACCGCTATAATGAAAGGAGTAGGTTTAGAGAAAATCTTTGAAATCAATCTTGCTATAATGCAAGAAGTAGGTTTAGAGATAATCTTTGGAGGCAATCACCACCGCTGTTATAGCAGTTGTCCATTCACCGTCAATTCCTTGGAGTCACTCGCCAATGCTGCATTATCGGTGCCATTCTTGGTGTCGCGTTAGTAAATGGAGTTTTACAAGCAATGCACTACTAATCTTATAGCTAAGGAGGGAATCGCCATCACTGCCCTTCTGGTATATGGCATCATACACCTAATGGGGTAAGTAGTAAATGCACCGACAATTCCTTGGAGTCAATCACCACTGCTGCACTATAAATCAATAGCTTTCTGCTTGTAATCGCCACTACTGCTCAATGACGTCTTACACCTTATGGGTTGAATCACTACGCAGCACTTCTGGCAAATGGTGACATACAACTAATGGAGTAAATAGCCACCACTTTAATTGTGGTAGCCGTCTCACCGTCAATCGCTTGGCATCAATTGCTACCGTTGCAATATCAGTAAACTGCGTTCGTGGTGGGTCCGTAGTCAGTTCCTTAGTAAATGAATTTCTACAAACAATGGAGTCAGTCGCTACCGCTGCAATACTGGTCAATCGCGTCCTACTGCTAATGGATTAAATCTCTGGAAAATTGTGTCATACACCTATTGGAGTAAATAGCCAACGCTGTAATACTCGTATTCGGGTCACCGTCAATCGCATGGGATCAATTGCTACCAATCTAATATTAGTTCTTATATAGTGTTCTCTTCGTAATGGTGTCAAAAAATATCACTGCACTTCACTCACTGCAGTCAGTTCCTTAGTAAATGGGTTTCTACAAACAATATAGTCAGTCGCCACCGCTGCACTACTCTAAGTGGCATTTTTAACTCTAAATGGGTTTACTGGCTGCGCTAGTTTGTATTTTTTTAAGGCGAGATCCATTGAATCCTTTTGCCATTATTAGTTTAGGATACTAGGTCCCATAATAAAATTCAAGTAAAGGGTCATCAATCTTGAGATTTTTATTTTTAAAATAAAAAAAAACACAAAAATTCAAATGAATCGGAAAATCTTTATTATCAAGAGAAAGAATCATTCTTGCCATTCACTTTTTAAAGGTAATCCCTTTTAAATGTTGGCCACAACTGCGCCGTAGCACGTCCAAGCGGAGGTTCCAATTTGCGATGACGCATTCGAGCATAATCGGCGGTATCTCGCGAATAACACGGGTAATGTTGGCCTCTAATACTTTAATCGTAACTGGCTTATTCACAAACACTTTAGACTTCACGTAGCCCCAAAGGAAAAAGTCTAACGGTGTGACATCACACGATCTTGGTGGCCAATTCACCGGTCCGGAGCGTTGGTTCCTCATATGTCCATTGTTTCACGGGCTGTGTGGCAAGTAGCGCCGTCTTGTTGAAACCAAATGTCGTCGAGATCTCAGGCTTCAATTTCAGATAGCAAATAATTCGTTATCATGGTGCGGTTACGGTCTGACCAGCGTCGTTTTTGAAGAAATATGGATCGTTAATTCCACCGGCCCATAAACTACGCGCTGTACGAGGTCTATTCGATCGAGTGTCATCCAATAATGAATATTGGGTCTCAAATTTGTTGATGGTATGGCGAATAGTGGTCTCAGTAGGTCGATTATGGCGACTATAAAATGGCCTAAGCGCGCGAAAAACATTCTTTACAGAACGAGAATTTTCGTAATATAATTGTACGATTTATAAACGTTGTTCGGGTGTAAGTTTTTCCATGATGAAAATGGCATTGAAAACTGAATAAAAAATACATGGCAATTTGACAGTACTCCCGCGTGGTTTATCAAAAAAACCTCAAGATTGATGACCCTTTATATCAGAAAACTATTGTTTTTATTGAAAAATGTTTTTTTTTTTTAATTTTTTCTATTTTGCTTAACCAGGTGGTTAGTCATCATCTACTGTGTGGTCTGGTCTAGTAATCGAATAGAAATATTGCACCAGCTTTTTATTGACATCTGCGGACATGCTCTTTTTTTGAGACAAAATAGTCTCTTTGATAAACAAGTTGCTTTTAGAGCAACGTTTCGCCAAATGCTCCATGTAAAGCAATTTCATGGCGGCAAGCCAAACATCTGGCAGCCCTTTGACAAACTCCGGACCAACGCTCTCCAGTTCATTATGACTATACCTATGGTAGCATATCAACGCTGTTGGAGGCGTCGGGAAATTTAGCCCAGTTAAGGCACTGTATCCTTCAACACCTGACAGTATGCGAAAGAAGAGTTTCAAAACCAGATTTCCTGCAGCATCTCTAGAGGAAGATTTCCCGGTACTCAATGCTGCCTAGCCTCATAAGTATCCCGTGTCCACCTGATGCCTTAAAAATGTCACTTCGTATACCAGATTACGGATCAGTCATAAAGAGACCAACACTAGCTCAGAAGTAGATTTGCAGCTCTCAAAAGAATCTGTTACTTGGCAGTAGCGAACGCTTGGCTAAGGTCTAGTTAAACATGAGTCAGTGGCGGGCACGTCCTCGGTACGGCAGAATAACTTGTACCTACTAATGTATGCATGTGTATGTGCTTCCGTGTGGTTCGACCATCTTACGCTTGACAAAATCAGCTTAGTACTTGAATTGAGGCACTTTTGCTGGGCTTTGCATGTCCCAGGTCCAGTTCCAGTTCCAGGCTGCTGCTCTTACTTTTTTTTTAGAATTTTCTTCTGCCGCACCAGAAACAGATAAACAAACCGCCAGTGGCACAATTTAGTTCCTGCGGGAAATGCTGAGGTTCTAAGGATAGCTTGGCCGTGTTTCAGATGCGGTGCCAACTTTTCACTTGCTCTATTTACCATAAGTTGGGGTGTGTGGGTGTGAGTGTGCGTGTGCTTGTGTGTGTGTGTTGGTTTATTTGTATGTGCATTAGTTATAAATCAAGGGATTTTTGGGATTTTGGGTTTTTGCTTCATTTTTTTTTATTTATTTGCTTTGTCGTCCGTACACTTGTGCGAGGTTTTCGGGGTTTTCCGGGTTGCTTTCCTATTGGGCATTAGTTTGGAAAATTGTTTAGTTCACCGCAACACAGCAACTTGTTGTTGTTGTTGTTGTGGGCTTAGTTACTTGTTGTATGCTAAGCTGCAACACAAATAGAAAACTTTATAACATGCAATTATAGACATTTAAATAAACGAATAAAAAAAATAATCTTATTTGTATTTAAATGGAATGTGTTCCATTTGAATAAATTTAAATTAATTGAATTTATTTTCATATGATTTGCTTGTCATGTTGATTTGTAAATGCTACAAAACATGCACTTAATTAAATCTCCAATCAGTTGGAAAGGCAAAAAGCAATAACTTTGCATTATTCATAAAATGCCATGTTGATTATTTTCGGCATATCAAAGGGAAATGTAATTAGTATAAAAGCAAAGTATCTCAGAGATGCAGGCACTCAGCTGGGCACCAACGTTTGATGTCCTTATTATATAGTTAAAGAGCTGAGTGTGTGCGTGCGTGTGTGTGTATCTGTGTGTGTTATTGCCGAAATGCGGTTAATTAAATGTAACGACATATTAGTACAATAATGTCAAACATTTGCCGTGTGTGTATGCCTGTATGCGTGGGCAACTGTATCTGTGTGACTGTTTATGTGGTCGTGTGTCTGTGTGTGTGTGTGTTTAGTTCCAATTATGTTGCCATTTAACTGCAGTTGACAGTTGGCATTGCGGTTAAACCTTATAGGTATCTACCTACTCATTAAGACCATAATTGTTTTAACTAAGGCATGTGCCCACAATTATTAAGTATCTTTTATAAATAGAAGCTACTTTGAAATTTTCACTGCATAAATTAATAAACACGAAGGAATGTTAGATTTAAGAGCTACTTAATGTGAAATGTCTTTAAGTTTTGATTTTAAATGCTTGAATGATTTGCAGACAAGTTAAGGTAAAAGTACACTGTGTTCCCATTATAGATTAATGTATTTAAAGATAATAGGGTAGATTGCGCTGGCTCCCAATGAAATTTTTTATCATGCCCCCTGCTATTCCTAAACCTTCTCAGCTAGTCTGATTCTGGGCTCTCCATAACAGGAAATTTAGATCTCTCATTCCAAATCGTGAGACTTGGACTGAAGGCAGCCAATGTGGCAACCCCCGGTGCCAGCAATGCTTTACGGATGGTTTCAAAACGGAACAGAGTGTAGGTGCTGGAGTTGTTGGACCCAACATCAGAATCTCTATTGCAATGGGCATCTGGCCCAGTGTCTTTCAAGCAGAGATTCACGCCTTAGAGGTTTGCGCCCACAGTATCCTTCTTAAAGGCTAACATTTATATATTTACAGATAGCCAGGCCGCAAAATCCAACTCATGTCCTCCCGTAACAGAGTCACACTCTGCAGGGTTCTTGGACATTGAGGAGTGGAAGGTAATTCGACAGCTGATGTGCTCACAAGACTGTGTTCTTCATCGCCCACCACTTGCCCAGCGCTCTTCTGTGGCATTAGCTGGTCTACAGTGAAAACTATAGTCAACAAATGGGCCTTATGGGAACGTAGAAGATATTGGTTCTCTTTACCGAATTTGAGTAAGTGCTTGTCTTACCCTCGAATGTCAACAGAATTGTAGGTCTTGGTAGAGCGGACCTAAGGTTCCTGGTAGCCTACTTATCTGGGCACCATACTGTAAGTTATCACTTACACTCTTCAGAGTGCAGGCTCTGCTTTGAAGACGGTGAGACGACCAAATACATCTTGTGTGACTGTTCAGCAGTAGTGTGGGACAGAGTCACATATCGGGGAGATAAACGGATCACCCCTTTCCAGCTACGTCAAATCCCAACGAAAGACTTACTGTCCTTCATAAGGAAGGCAGATGGTCTTTTGTCATAAAAAATGGGTACGTTACAATAGATCTTCAGGTCGCAGTGCCCATGATTCCCATGAAGATTCTCTACCATGTTCTACTGCTGCTAAGAGCCAATAATCATTAAGGTACATTTTTGTTTAATTTAGTAGATTTTCTGGAAAACAAAAAAACTATAACAAGGTCTTTAAGATTTTCGACAAATTTTTCGATATAGCTTATAGTAGTTTTTCTTAACTAACCAGTACTTGGATTATAATTCGTATTCCCCACCTTAGAGGATTATGCAGCCTATAAAATTTTGGGGATTTATGTATTTTTCATCAACTATTTTCCATATCCGAGTAAATGTAATTGAAATTCATTTGCAACTTGTCGCAAATATTTATTAACAAACGAATTCATTTGAACATCGTATAATTGCTGTGCAACAAAACAAAAAAAACAAAAAAACCAACATGCTCATACAGTGCTATTAAAAATTATTCTAACAGCCAAAAATTGTATGTCCTAATAATAAATTTGTTTTTTGGAAAGCAGCTTGTGAGTAAACTGAAATGGTAGAAAAATCGACACGTAACAAAATGCGATATTTTTAATAATAATAATATTTGTATATAATTTCTTTTTAAATGTACATCATTTTTTTATTGAATATTTTTTATATGATATTTTTTTTTTATTGGATATTTATTTTTATTTTTTATTTATAATACAATTTTGTCTATAATTTTTAATAACTATTTTGTAAGTGTGTTCCACGTATATTTTTTTTTTATAAATAATTTTTTTTAATCAAATATTTTGTATTTATATTTATATATGGTAAATTTATATTATAATGTAATTTGAAGTTTCGGAATATTTAATATATACCGGCGAAAATAAGTAAAGTGGGCCACTTTTCCTCCAAACATCTCCGATTTTGATGATTTGGTAGAGCTACTAGCTAATGGTAACCACGTATCGAGTTACCGATAACTGAAAATTATGAAAAAATGCGAGTAAATTCACTGCAAAATAAAGTGGGAGATCACTTTTGAATTTTAAAATTGAAAACTAAAAATGATAAAAAATTAAAAAAAAAATCATAAAAATAAATAAAATTCTTTTTTTTTAAATTTAATATTTTATCAATAATGGCAAAAAAATTGCGTCAATATCTTTATTCGGTTAGAAGATATGGCTTGTCAAAGAATAGCTTAAAAATTTTCAGCTATCGATAACACTATTAATAATCGGAATTTTGCAATAAAATTTGACGTGGCTACTATTGGCTAGTAGCTCTACCAAATATGTAAAAATCATCAAAATCGGAGAAATTTGGAGGAAAAGTGGCCCGCTTCACTTATTTTCACCGATATTTCTATAAATTTATATTATAATGTAATTTAAAGTTTTGCATTTTTTAAATTAATACTCTGCATATTTTTTTATATTATATATCTTTTATTAAAATTTTTGTTTTTAAACAATTAGGTTAGGTTGTACCGGTAGACCCCTGTGGGGGTCACACATAGACTAAATAGTCCTTAGTGGTACCGGAAAGGTTTCTAAACAATTAAGTTTCCTAAACTATTTTGTTAAATTTAGTTTACTGTTATATAGTATTGTATTGTACAATACAATACATATTTATTTTTGATAAAAATTTTGAATTTTTTTATAAATATAATAATTTTAAAAAATTTTTTTTTTTTTATTTTTGTAAATTACAATTTTAATAGAATTTTTGATAAACTTTTAAAATTGTTTTTGATTTGGAGTAGAATTTTTTTTTTTAATAATAAACTATTAAGCTAAATTTATTTTACTGTTATATTTTATTTTAATGTAAAATATATATTTAAAAATTTTGTAATAAATTTTTGAATAACATTTCACATTTTTTTTAGAAATATTGTAGTTTTCAAAACTTTTTTTTTTTTTGTATTTATTTTTATAAATAACAATTATAATATAATTTTTTTTTTTTTAATTTGGACTATATTTTTTTTTAATAATAAACTATTAATTAAATCTTGTTTACTGTTATATTTTATTGTATTGTAAAATATATATTTAAAAATTTTGTAATTAATTTTCAATAACATTTCACTTTTTTAAATATTAAATAAATATTATATTTTTAAAAAATTTTTTTTTGTATGAAATTTTATTAATAACAATTTTGATATAATTTTTGATTAACATTATGCAATATTTTATATACATTGAAATTAAATTTTTTTTTAATTTGTACTAGAATTTTTTTTTTAATAATAAACTATTCAGTTAAATTTAAATTACAGTTATATAGCATTTTATTGTATAATGTATGTATATTACAAAATTTTGTAAATAATTTTTAATCAAAAATTGCATTTTTTTTAGAAATATTATAATTTTTTAAAACTTGTTTTGTATTTATTTTTATAAATAATAATTTTAATATCATTTTTGATTTACATTTAGCAATATATTACATGCATTACAATTTTAATTTTTTTTTAATTTATACTTGAAGTTTTTTTTTGATAAAAATAACAATATGTAATTTATAACTTTGCATATAATTTATGGTTAACATTTTGCTAATTTTAAGCCTAATATAAAATATAGCTTCTTATGAATATTTTACATATACATACATAATTTTCTAATAATATATATTTTATTTCTAATTTTTTTTTTAGTTAATTTTAATAATTAAATATTTATTTAAGCTATGCACATATATGTTATATATTTATTTTTATTAACTTGTAATTTTACATTTTTTTCTATATAATTTTTTATTAAAGTTTGCGTTAATTTATTTTAATATAATTCTGTTAGTTGTATAAAATGTAATTTAAAAAGTATTTTTCCGAAAATATTAAATGAAGCTTACATTAGTTGCCTTTAAAAATTAATAGGTAGAGACTTTCTTTCTAATGGAAATATATTACCGAAAGATAAATATTTAAATCCAGAGACTGGTATAAAGTTTTTAGTTTTCGACCCTACCCGAACATTATGAAATTTGAGCGCTAAGCTAAACTCGATTAAAATAAAAATTATAAGGTGTCTGAATAATTTCTAGTCTCACTGTATATATGAATAAACAAATTTTTATATATAAAAGTGCAAAAACAAAATGGCGTGTTATGTGCCTTGAAGCGTACAGCGCCAAACGCGAAACGAACTCACAATGCAATGACAAAGCACAATAAAAGTACATATGTATATATACATAGAAATACATAAACCATACAAGAGAGGGTGTTGATAAACAAGGCGGGAGCAGACGTAAGGAGAAAGCAGAAGAAAAAAGAGAAACTGCCTTTGGTACCACTTTGCTGTGGTCAACGATGTGCATAAAAATTGTCCAATAATAAAAAATCCATATGCACATGAAATTGTTATATGCAACTATGTACTTATATATACATATGTACATAACATATAGCAGAAGCGTATGGGGCTTGCACGTGTGCAAAGTTTTTAAGAAAATCCGTAACGCTGCTGTACGTATACGTATTTAAATTTGCAATTGAAAATGTTGCGCAACGTTGTGGCCGTTTTGAGCTCTAGCCGCGGGCATACAAATTAATTAGTTGATAATTAAATCTGCGAATTGTTCAACGATATTTCAACTAAAAATTCATATTCAAATGCAATGCGGCGTATACGTGATATTTTATTTGAAAATTTTTGTTATTGCTTGACTAAAGCTGATTTTAGTTCATCAAAATGTTTTGCTGATACATAATTTTAATTGGCTTGAAATTGTTTTTAATACTGGCCTGTATTTATTTTTAACTTTTTAATTAGTTTTGTGCGTAACTAAGCTTTGTATGCTGTTGCATACAAAGTTTTGATATTTTAATGCAATTCTAATCAAACTTAAACAAATTAAAGATTCGACTAGTTTTTATGGAAAAAATTCAATTTTGAAAAAGTACGTTTGTTTAGGGAGTGTCAAAAGAGGCGTTCGTGTCGAACCAAGTGCTATGGTATCAGGAATCTTGTTGTTGGTCAACATAGAGTAGACCAAGTGCATGAACAGCGCTCCAGGGTGTCTTTGAATACTTGTTTCTAACACTTTCTGCATATGATGTCGTTTTGCTGCATTAACAGCCTTTAGGCCAAATAATAGCAAACATGAAAAACATTTTTTGGATTTCATAAAGCTCTTGCTGCATAAAGGTGCCAAATTTTGCATATAGCTTTTGACATGTATAGTATGTGGCTCATAGAATTTAAAAAGTCGTTTAGATCTCATAGACTCCAGAAAAAATTGTTCAAAATTTTTAATGTTTATGAAATTAGGGGCTGCGGAAAACTTCCATAGTTATTCTCGAGGGGTGGCGAGGGACATTGCCGAGGAAAGGAGTGCCAGTCAACATTGTATCGATAATAAAATTGGCGGTACTACACAATGGGAAAATTAGTGCACCTTTCCTAACAAACACTGGTGTTAGGCAAGGATGCCCCCTATCACCACTACTATTCAATATAGTAGTTGACGAGGTTATGAGAGATGTATGCAGATCTAGGCGTGGGATTACGTGGAGTCTCACCCGACACTTGGAAGACCTGGATTACGCGGATGACATATGCCTCATCTCTCATAAACTTAGTGATATCCAAGCCAAAGCGAATGACCTCGAGATCCTGGCCAGCAAAGTTGGACTCTCAATAAACGCATCCCAAACCAAAGCGATGCGCCTCAACCACACCAGCCAAGGTAGCATAACCATCTGCGGGAACACTATCGACTTTGTCGTTAGCTTCTCATACCTTGGTACCACAATATCCACCATTGGTGGGGTGGATGAGGATATAGAGAATCGTCTCAGCAGAAGAACGAAGTTGCGAATCTTCAATGCATGCGTCAAATCCATCCTGTTGTACGGCAGCGAGACGTGGCTGACCCCGCCAAGAATGAGGTCGAAACTGCAGTTATTTGTCAACAAGTGCCTAAGGATTATATGCGGGATTTTCTGGCCCAATCGGATATCAAACGCAGAACTATGGCACTGTACAAGTGAAGTTCCTATCGGCACCGAGATAAGAACACGCAAGTGGCGTTGGATCGGCCATGCTCTCAGGAAACATCGAAGCAGCATTGTCAGGTTGTCCCTGGAATGGAACCCTCAAGGAAGTAGAAGAGTGGGAAGACCGAAGGCAACCTGCGACGTACAATACTTAACGAATTGTCCCTACACAACATCAGCTGGGACACAGCAAAGCAAACTGCGCCTAACAGAGTCCGGTGGAAAGTTCTTGTAGAAGCCCTATGCTCCCTGGAGGAGTAATAAGAGGAAAAAAAAAATAAAGAAATTGAATAAAAAAAAACAAAAAACTAATCCCAACAATTTTTAGAAAATTAATAAAAACATGAAATATGTATTTACTTTTAATATTATTATTTTATTATATTAAAGTAAACCGAAATATTTTTATTGAATTTAATTCATTTAATTAGTGCTACTTTTGTTGTTATTGTTTTTCCCTTACATATGAATATCGGCGAAAATAAGTGAAGCGGACGACTTTTTCCCTCGACCTCTTGGATTTTGATGATTTTTACATATCTGGTAGAGCTACTAGCCAATAGTAACCACGTCAAATTTTATTGTAAAATTCCGATTATTTATCGAGTTATCGATAACTGCGAATTGGGTTTTCCATTTTTAGACTATTCTTTGACAAGCCATAGCTTCTAAACGAATAAAGATATTCACGCGATTTTCATTTTCCATGATAGATAGAATATTAAATTTAAAAAAAAATGTTGTTATTTATTTGTAACATTTTTTTTTTTTAATTTTTTATCATTTTTAGTTTTTAATTTTAAAATTCAAAAGTGATCTCCCCATTTAAAAAAAAAAGGTGTAATGTCATTTTATGCGTGTACAAAAAAATCGCGTCGATATCTTTATTCGTTTTTGCAATATTTGACGCGGTTACTATTGGCTAGTAGCTCTACCAAATAAGTAAAAATCATAAAAATTGTAGAAGTTTGGGAGAAAAGTGTCCCGCTTCACTTATTTTCACCGATATAAGATTATTCCATATAATAAAACAAAAAATTGTTTATTAGCTTTTGACTTTTTTAATAAATGCATTTCGTTTTAGTTTTTTTTAAACATTGTTGCTTGACGTCGTTTTGATTCTTAGTCACATAATATTTATAAGGAAGAGACTAAAAGATTTTTTTAAAAAAATATATTAAAAAAAAAATTATATTTTTTTTTATATATTTTTCTTTGCAATCTGTCAGGAGACAATCAGCTAATTTTATAAATAAAACAAAAATGGCAAGATTGATTAAGCTCCAGCGAGTACATACAATAAATAAAATTTAATTTACAAAATATCAGGTATCACAACTCTTATAATGTTTACAATAAAAATCATCAAATAATTATTATTATTCGTCTAAATTGCGTAAAAACTCTTATTCTTTGATTTTAAAAAAACATTGTGAAATAATATTTAAATGCCAATTTTTATTTTACACGATAGTAAGTTTCGATGGAAACTTGCTATTATATTAAAATTGTATTAATTATTTTAGTAAATTTACTTAATGTCTAATAAAGACAGATTGTAAATAAAAAGCAAAAAAAAAGAAAAAAAATAAAAAATTTTTATTTTAAAACTGAAAAATAACTCTTTTTGTTATTTTGAAAAAAAACAGTTTTTCTTCAATTTTTATCATATTACTTACTTACTTACTGCAGTCCTCTTCTCCTTGTGGAGCATAGGGCCATAGATTGAAAATAAGAGTTATTTTGCAATTTTTAAATATTATTTAATTTTTTCAAAGTCAAAATATAAAAGTTACGCTTTTGATAAAAATTAATATAAAAATTTATCCTTAATCCGAAAAGTCCTTTAAAATATTTGATACGCTATGGCTTGCACTTTTTTAAAAGGCGCTTTCATCCGTTTGATTTTTTTAAATCCCATAACTCTTATTTGCGATCCCAGCAATACCTACCTAAATATTCTTATTAGTTTTTAACTATTACCTTTTCTTAAGAAATTTGTAATTTTTTTTTTTTTGTATCAAAAGTAATAAATTAAAATTAATCAAATTTATCGTGTTTTTTTTTTGGTATTTTGTTTAAGTGAAAGCTAAAAATTGTTTTAAAAAGCTTTATTGACACTTAAATAAATTAAATTTAATTTAAAAATATTTAGTAGTTTAGTTTAAAAAGAAAAAAAACTTGTTTTTTTGTTTTTAAATTGTGACGTACTGCGTTAAGTTTAAAAGCAGAAAATTTCAGGGATACTTTTTTTAAAAAGCTTTTTTGACACTTAAATTAAAAAAAAAAAATATGATTTAAAAATATTTAGTAGTGTAGTTTAAAAAGAGAAAACATTTGTTTTTTGTTTTAAAATTGTGCCGTACTGCGTTAAGTTTAAGAGCTGAAATTTTCGGGAAACTTTTTTTTTAAATTTGAATCGATGCGCTTATTAGCTAGAAAAATTTTTTTGGGCAGTGTTTTTTGAATTTATTAAAAAACTTTAGTCAGCAATGCTAATTTTTCAACATTTAAAATTAGATAATTTTGTTCAAAATGTATTGTATTATAATTAAACATTAAAAACTTATGGTATTTTTTTTCTTTTTTTTGCTGTTAATTAATTTGATTAATATTTACATATTCGACACACTTCCTGATCATCAATTTGGATTCAGGGAAGGACATGGCACAATAGAGCAGATACACCGAGTCACGAACCACATCCTTCAGGCGTTTGACGACAAGGAATACTGCTACGGAGTATATGTAGACGTCAAACAAGCATTTGACAGAGTTTGGATAGTTGGTCTTCTGTCTAAAATTAAAAAAATACTTCCTGCTCCTTTTTTTCATCTATTAAAAACCTACCTAGAAGACCGAAAATTTTATGTTAAAATAAAAGAATCTATATCTAGGGAAAGGAAAATGAGAGCTGGCGTACCACAGGGAAGCGTCCTGGCCCCTCTTTTATACAATTTATTCACGGCGGATATCCCGACACCTAGGGAGCTCACAGAAACCGTTAAGAACGGAAAACTAATGATAGCTACATACGCAGATGACTTGGCAATTTTTCACTCTGCCTCCTGTGAGTACGAAGCAGCAGATGGAATTCAAGAGTACCTATACCTACTTGAGAGATGGGCTCACAGGTGGAACATCTCCATGAATCCAACTAAGTGCCAGGCAGTTCTATATACCCTAAGAAAAAAATCATCACCTGCTGTCTGGTTAGACAATCAACCACTAAAACTACAAAAACAAGCTAAATACTAAGGAGTTATCCTTGATAGCAGACTGACTTTCAGACAACATATAGAAAGCACAGTCAAAAACTGCCGGCTAAAGATGTCTAAAATGAACTGGCTCATGAACCACCGCAGCCGTCTTCCTCTCCGATGCAAAAGAGCCTTATATAAAATGGTAGTGGTTCCAACCTGGAGATACGCTATCCAGATCTGGGGTATGGCGGCTCGCTCGAGTCGCTCACGTATTCAGACACTCCAGAACAGGGCCTTACGCCTTATTACTGGGTGTGAATGGTATGTAAGGAATTCGACCTTGCACCACGACCTGAGACTGGAGACCGTCGAACTCCAGATAAATAAGCACACAAGCCGCTACAACGAAAGGCTAAAAAGACATCGTAATAGGCTGGCAAAAGGGCTCCCAAATGAAAATCCTATAAAAAGGCTTAAAAAAAGAAGTTTTAAAAATCTGCTCCAACAAGCGCCGAACTGAAAGAAAACGAAAAGAAGACCGACAGAAAAGCGGACCAAATGATGACCTCCTGATTGACAGGACTCCTTAACACTCCTAAGACATCTCTAACTAAACAAGCTGGATTGGCGATCATAAAATAAGAAACCTGCAATTCATAAAAATATATGTATTTTTGATAATTTTGCAAAATAAATGAAAAAAAAAAAAAAAATATTTACATAACATAACGAAGGGACTTAAAGAAGTGTCTTTGACGTATTTAAGGAACAAAAAAATGCAATACATTTTTATTTTTTATATTTAATAAAAAAAAGAAAACTTTATACATTTTTGTTAAACAGATTGATTAAATAATCAAAACATACCAATTTAGGCTTATTTGATCGTTGTCGTTATGGCTTCTTTTAGCTAAAAATTCTTTTTAAAAAATTGCTTTCAATTCGAAATTTTTAAAAATATATTGTTTTAACGATTTTTAAAAGAAGTCTTAAAACAATTTTAAAGAAAATGCATTCAATATTGAAAAAAGTTTTTATTATTTATTGAATTTTTTATATTTGTTGATAGAATAGGGATGACGGACCATAGTAAATTGTATACGTGTAGTTGCCTCTCTGGACGAGAAATGTTCAAATATAAAAGTTAACAACTAATTAAAAAAAAAAATTTTTTGAAATTAAGCAATTTTCTTTTAAAAAGTACAATTTCTTTGGTTTTCAGTTTGCTCAGGCAGTGTCTTCTAAGACAACCTCTCACAGAAAGTAAGGAAGCCTTTTTGCCTTTTTTAACGTTATCTTTATTTTCAGTTTCTCAGTATAATCCCTAATTGTTGCGATTTTTATCACTTCAGAATAACTTGCGCTTTCAATTTGGAATCGCTATTGATGATAATTCCTCTAGCGAGCATTTTTTAACAACATCTTGCATATTTTTTTCATATAACATTTTTAAGTTAATTAAAATGGCGTTAAAAAGAAATAAACTCAAAAGCTTTGCTACTTTGTATAATTTAAGTTCCTGCTTAGCCAGGCTAAAAAATGAACATTATTTTCCCCCAGACCTCGCGCATATCCCTGACAAATGTTTATTACATCTTTTTTTATGCAAGTATTCCTTTTACTTATTAATAAATGCGCAAGCATTTGCCGCTCCTTAGCATATTATATGGAAGATACACAGATTTCAATTAAATAAATGCCTCAGCTATTTAGTGGAGCTCAATCCGCTTTTATTGGCAGCAGCTTAGCCTCTCCGGCAGCTGGGAAGCTGGCGGAACTTTACTTAGTTGCTAGCCATGCTTTTTGCTTATTAAGAAATATTATTCCTTTTTTTTCTTGTATTTGTGTTAAGTAGCAGCGCGTCCAAGAGGGTTGGAAATGTGGCACATGGAAGCAGCTTCCACTAGTGCGTGCAGCTTCATTTTCATATTGCCGCCTCATCATAATATGGCGTCACCCCAACACCAGCGCACAGAGGCTCGAGGCCATTCTTCAGTGTCAAAACGAACAGCATGCGAGGTGGGTTTGAAAAGTATCGTGCAGGTTGTAATTTTGTAGATTGAGTTAAAGTGTTTTTAGTTTAGGTAGAAACTGTTAGTCATTGGTTGATTCTACTAGGTTAACCCTACTTTGAGCTAAGTTGACAAATTTTGAAAAAAAAAAAAAAAAATTTTTTAAATTTTCATGAATTTAAAAATTTTGTATCTTTAAGTTTTTATCTTAAATTTAAAAAAAAAAAATTAAAAATTTTCATGAATCTAAAATTTTTTGTAGCTTTATTTAGGGTATGGTGGGGCAAACCCGACAGTGTGGGTAAACCCGATCTCCCACTGTTTGTCAGAAACGGCAATACAGAGCGAGCTCATAATAGTGTTGTCATGTAGAGCATTAAAAATAATTAAAATGGTGGCATGACAGTCAGTCTACGTTAAGATGCTCAAACGAAAAAAGTATTTTTCTATAATTTCCAATTTAATTTTTGTGAATATTTGATTACACATTTTATCTCGTTAAATGTAGTGATCGAAAAAAAAAGGCAAGTGGCTTTTATACTATAAACATAGACCTATATAGTATATATATTGGTTGGAAATTTCGTATAATTTTTGTATTTTCATCGTCATGAAAAATGACACATTGGGGCAAATCCGACCTTTCAATGGTGGGGCCCAAAAAAAACCCAGCTCGAACCGAAAATACGCCAGCAAGCTAATTGGACAGCAAATCAAATAACTCTGATTAGTTACTTAGCTATTCAATCCAATCATCCTTTATTAACATTCATTTCGAATTATATGTTCTAAACACTACGATTTTTTCGAAAAATACATTCAGTTTTTTAAAACAATAACATGCTCTTTAAATTTGTAATCAAAAAAATATTAAATTCAGTTTATATCTGTGCTTAATGAGCCAAAAAAATAGGCGGTCGGGTTTACCCCATCATTTTTGAAAATGGCAAAAATTGACAAAGGAAATCAGTAGTTTTCGAAAGTTGCGGCAAAGCGTTAGCTTTAATTTGTTATATCAGACGAGTTGATCCGATGCAAAATAAGCATTTTATAGCCAAAACCAATTACTAGGTCGGATTTGCCCCAACTTACCCTAAGTTATAATAGTAGAATTATTATTATTATTATTATGTGGCCATGACAACCCGTTATCGGGTTACGTCCGACCTCAACAGCTCTCGCTAGGCGCCTCTGCTTTGCGCGCGCCTTCTCCAATTAGAAATACCAAGTTAGGATAGGTTCTCCTCTACCTGATTTTTCTATCGGAGTCGTGGTCGTCCCATTATATAATAGTAGAACAGTTTCATAACTAAGAGTAGTATGATGACAACCCTGACATTTGTATAAGATTCTTCATATTTACATTGATTTCTTTGGATGAGCTTTCTCCGGTAGAGCTACATATTTCATTTCCATGAGGAGCGTATGCCTCTACACAGCTCACCATTAAAGTCTACATCCAAGCTCGATACTTTTGAAACACACCTCGTTCATATACACCTAGATACACATTACGTTACAGTTTTAATGCGAGTCTCTCGCATTTTATGAGCTGTCGCAATATGGGAGCCAAATGGCCTAACCAAAAGTGAAAACCAACTGCGCTCTCACGCAGCTGCGACCAGTAGCCAAGTAAATGAATGAATGAAAAAAACAAAAAAAGTTAACAAAATGTACAAAAGATTACCTAGCCACTATATAGTAGAGGCATGATACTCCTATATATGTATAGGTTTAGTATATACATATACTATATGCAGTTCTTTTATATTCTGGCTGCTGCCTTTTCTCTGTTACTCTGACAACTTTCATTTAATTAAATGTCAAATGTTGCCAAGCAGCAGCAGCAGCAGTGAACTTTGTCATCCGTCCGTCCGTAGGTCTGTCCGTGAATCGGTCCATGAGTCTGTCCGTACATCTGTCCGTCCATCCATTTGATTTGAGCCCAACAATTGCTGGCCAATTGACAGCTTTGGTCACGTCTATCTCTTTGTTCCTTTGTCCATTGGTCTGTGACTGTATTTGATTTATTTTCGGACTAGAGCGCAATAGCTGTAAAAAAAAGTGCTGCACAGTAACCAAAATTTGCATTTGATTGACCCCGCATTTTTATGGGGTAGTTGGAAAAAAAATAAAAATATATGTATATAAAATTTCCAATTAAATCAAGCTAGCTAGAGATAAAATTTTTGACATTTTTTGCATTTTTGTGCAAATTAGTTTTCGAGAAAATGGATTTGATGGAATCTAGAAGAAAGAAAAGATTAATCTGTTATGGGGTCCACGGGGGCTATAAACGGACTTCTGCGCACCTTGGAGAGTGGCGGATGCAACATTACTGCGTATGCCGATGACGTGGCAGTTGCTTTCTGGGGTAAATACCCTCAAACTCTCTGCGAGCGTATGACAGATGGGTAAACTGGACTGGAACCTGAATACGGAAGATCGAAGGAAAAGGCCACGATCGCCCTGTACACATGCAGGAAGGCCATCGGACTTAAATGGGGTATGTCCCCAAACATAGTCCACTGGCTATGTTTTGCCGATTCCGATTCTCTTCTACGGAGTCTCAATTTGGTGGCCTTCACTGGACAAGAAAACCAACTTAAATAAGATGAGTAAGGTTCAGCGGACCGCAGAAATGACCATAAGTGCGGCACTGTGCTCGACCCCAAACCAAGCATTAGATGCCATCCTAAACCTCCAGCCTCTGGACAAGGTGGGTTAACAATCAGCCGTTCTATCAGCTCTACGTATGAGAGAGGCGAAAAAATGGAATGACCTAGACTTCGGTCACTCAAGGATTCTAAAGGGAAAGCCTCTAATTCCTGAGAGTACGGACTACTGTACCCCGCAGGAACATTTTATAACTACATTCAAAACCCATTTTCCAACCAGGGAGGAGTGGAATGTTGGTGTACCGGGCCCGGCTGGCTCAACAAAAAAAATCTTCACGGACGGTTTCTACATTGAGGAACTCGACGTAAGAATATCTTTTCGACTCCCGGATCACTACAGGGAGTCGGGCTGAGGTCACAGCAATCCAGGAGGCTCTTACAGTAATGAAAAACTTACCATTAGGTAACAACAATACCTGTATTTACTCAGATAGCCAGGCGGCTATTAAGTCCCTTGCCTCTTTGAAATCATGCATGAAGTCAGTGAATAACTGTCGCTCGTCTCTGGAGGAGATCGCAGAACAGTTTTCAATCCACCACATCTGGGTCAGGTACGCAGGAATATTGAGGGCAATTGTATTGCGGATGAGCTGGGTAGACAAAGAACTAGCAGTATCCTCCGTCAGGACAAGGAACGTCTGGGTATACCTATGGCCCGCTGCAAATTTAGCTTAAAAAACCACTTTGCTCTCGCTGCAAATCAAGCGTGGAATCAGATATCGATCTGCAGGATCTCACGGCAAACTTGGTCGGTATACTGAAGGAAAAGAACAAAGCAACTTTGCTGTCTAAATAAAGCTCAACGCTAGACCGTAATCCGAGCAATTACCGGACACTGGCTGGTGGGAATCCATGCATCAAGGCTCAACGCAACATGAGTGCTGTAGAAGTTGTGGCGATGAGGAGGAACTGGAGACGGTGGAGCACCTCTTCTGTCATTGTGCAGGACTAAGTTCCGATTCCTCAGATCATACTTCTTAAATGACTTATCCCAGCTCTCAGAGCAGAGTCAAAAATGCCTTTCGAGGTTTATTCAGGCCACCGGATGGTTGTGACTTGGCACATATAGAGGATATTCTTAGTGGGGAAGGGTGGTGAAAGGTCCACCACTGCGGTATCACAACGGGCCTACTTTTTGGCCTAAGTGAGTTGGGATATAGGTCCCGACTGCCGCCCTAACCTTACCTAACCTATGGGTTAACAATTTCAAACCGAATATTCGATAATCTAGTCGTTTTATTTAGTTTACTTTAGTTTTATTTAAATTACAATCAGTGGTTGATCTACGGGGCAGGTTGGGAGCTCGGATATTTATACACTTCGAATTGAAAAACCCCTCCTAAGACCAAATCCTGGATCCGCACCTGAATATATTTATATATTATGTAACAATATTATTATTATTATTATTATTGTAATTTATAAATTAATTCTAAGAAAGAAAGTAATTAAAGCCAGAGCAACATAGGCCTTCAGGCTGATATTATATTTATATAATCCCATCCAACATGGAACAAATAATATATTTCTCTAAACAGCTCCAAGATCTTGAGAATCAGATTACGCCACCGCCTTCACTACATAAGTAGCACCGATTGGCTAGAGAGATTCCCAGCTAGATCTTCACGCATCGTCGTCCATTGTTACCGTGGTGCTAGAGTTGATGATATCCTAAACACCAAAGGTATAGTTTACTGCAGCGGTCTGAGTCTAACTACCGAGTTGTTCTTCTAGGGGAAAAGATTCTCTTCGTATTTCCCACACTGAACGATTCTTATTCAATAACACCAGAAACTACGCTAAGTACGATCCATCATATATCGACAATTTTATAATATAATAAATCCTTTTTCTTGGTATTTTGGGCTTTCGCAAAAATCACCTCATTGCAAAGTTTAAAGACACCAGAAGAAAGCATCGACCTTGTCAAAGGTCAAATGGTTCGGCTAGCATCCTGCTGACCTTAAATGAGATGTCTGTAATACTCAAAGCCATTAAGAATAGTTGCACCAAGTTTGCTGGGATACTGAACTTGCCGACGTATGTGCTGCTCTCCAAATGGGGGAAAATGGACAAATGGCATGTATCGATATGGATATGTTCCAGGATTTGATGTAGTAATACACTAGTAAATAGTACAGTAGGTTGCAATAATATTCTCTTTGACATTGTCTTGTCAGCTCTTGGCTGTAAATCAAAAATAGGCTGATAATGACGTTGAATCATATATGATTGGAGATGTCCTCGCCCTTAAAATTAAAGTACTTGGAAGAGTTACTCCTTAGTGAAACCTTCTATATTAAAATTGCCTTTACGACTTTAAAGAAAATTGCTTGGGTAACAAATCTTTAACTTAGAAGTTCAAGCTTTTGTTAAAACTTGCTATCTTCATTTTATCACGTCTCGTTCTCCACACGGCCACGTTTTAGTTTGCGCCATGTTTTTAACACCAAATATAAACTAAATGCAGCAATTAAAACCAAATCTATTTAAGTCAAACCACCATTAATTAGGCCAACTTTATTGCTAATTTATAGTGGGAGTTTAAAATGCAAATTAAAAAATAATTAATTTAAAATGGAATTTCATCAACATAATACTAACCTAAAACAAAATTTATACTCTATAAAAATTCAATATTAGGCATTTTAAAATGGCGGTTTCCTATAAACATATGGGTGAAAATACGTAAATACGAAATAGGGTGGCCGCCGCTGGTATGGAGGATTTTTAAACCGTCGATATCAAAAATCCGAATTTAATTGATGATCGCGGGAATAGGTCAAAGGTCATAACTTGGACTTTTTCCGTTTTTGACTGTATTGTTTTACATAAACTTTCAAATCTTGTTTCCAATCAGACAAATTATGGTTCAAAAGGTCTCATATCTATCCAAACCTAATTTTAAAAAAATATAGATTCGCCCTGAATAAATTTGGTAAGCTCTAAAATTGATTAAATTGACTATTTACACCAGTTTACAAATAAAAAAAAATTTTTGTATCCTTAACATGTTTTAGTCGTTTCTGTAGTAAAATGACATGCTAAAACCGAAAATGCAGTAAAAAATTTTTTCATGAAACAGGTTTCGAGATATTTTGAAAAAAACATTTTTCGAAATTAGAAAATAAAAAAGTGCCTCTATTTAATAGCAAATATCTCTGGTTGTACTAAACTGATTTCGATAATTTTTTGACTTGACTGTAGATAATTGAATTACCCATCGATTACATTTGGAACATATTTTTGTCAAACTTACGGTTTGGTCGCTTTCATTGAACATTTTTTATGACCTTTGACCTATGCCCGCGCCCATCAAAAACATTCGGATCGCCTTTAAATTTTACAGGCGCTATATGCTGGTAAAGAGGAAACTTTTTAGGGGGTTGTGTTATTAAAATCGTGAGATGTTGCAAAAATGGCCACCATAGTAAATAAGGATACTACACTTTTAAAATCAATTCGATATAGGCCTTTGAATAATTTTGACCTAATAAATTTATATAATAAAATTCATGTTTAGTTATTATAAATAACTAACTAATTTTTAAATTTAATCTTTAAATATTTAATAATTTTTAATTTAGAAAGTTCAAATATATTTTCAAGAAATGACTAAACGAATCTTAATAGGATTTCTAATTTTATAGTCCTTTTATTCCAAGGTTTAAGTTGCTGAATTACGAAAACTAGGCCCTATCTCAATTATAGAATAAATTTCGTTTGAATTAAATTACTTAAACTAGTAAAATTCCGTTTGTAAAATGTATTATATACAGAAATAAGCCATGACATACTTTTTACTATAAAATTAAAAACAAATATATATATATATAGTATAAACAAATATTTATTTAATCGCTATATTCGTTCAATATCTTTATTCGTTTACGAAATATGTTTTGATAAAGAAACAAAAAATTTTTAAATTTTTTACTTTTATATTTTTAATAATTAGAAAACAATTTTTTTTTTAGACATCTAAAAATTATGAAAGTTATGTAGCTTTTTGTTACAGTATTTTTTACAGCAAAGACTTTAAAAAATTGAATTACATTTTCAGACGATTTTTTTTTTTTCTTTAATTAAGATTTCTTTTAGTAGCCTTGGCATATATGTATTTTTATTTATATTTACAATTTGCCGAAATAATATAAAAATATTGCTTGAAGCTAGTTTAACATATTGAATCAGACTTTAGATATTATATCTTTACAACTGAGAAATTAAGAGAATAAATAAGTATTAAAAAACATTTTTTCTATAATACATTATAATAATTTTAAAAAATCATTTTTTGTTTTAAATTTAAGTTTTTATGTTTACGAAACATGAGCTGATAAAAGAATATTTTTTATATACTTTTCAATTTTTCTTCTCTAGTAAAATAGAATCTATCAAATTTTTAAGTAACCCCGAAGACACGTTTTTAGTTTTAATTCAATTCAATTTAAATATAAAAAATACTATTTTGATATATAAATTATACAACATACATTTTTTGTTTAATATTGCCTAACGAGGTATGAGCTGATAAAAAAAATATTTTTATCGATTACACTAGTTTAAAAATTTAAGGGTTAACATAACATTCATAACATCTAGAGTTCCTATCCAATTTCGAAGATGTTAGACTCGAAATGTTCGTAAAAGAATTCAGCTTAAAGCTTAACATGATTTTTAAAAATTTTTTTTTGTTAATTAAAAGCGAACCGAAAATCTAATCGACTTTTAATGTCGATACAAAATTTTATTCACGAGATATTGTCGAATAACTGAAAAAAGTGCCCAAAAACATGTTTTTCGAAAAAATCTCGAAAACGGTGCTTAAGAAAAACAAATGGTCGTCATTTTCGTGTTTCTCAACCCAAACTTTTTTACGAAGGTTCATTTTTCGTGTAAACTAGTGTTATTAGAATAGTAATTTTTCACCAAGTACGATTAAGGCTATTACCTCTTCTAAAAATTAAAAAATATTAAAAATCGACATTGAAAGTGTCCTGCTTTATTTAGGAAAAAACTTTGAACAATAATAATTAGAAAAAATAAATTAATAAAAAAATAATTAGCCAAAAAATTAATACTATTTGCTATATTTTTTTCGACCGATCGATCCTATGGGACCAATATGATATAGTCAACCGATTTTGATAAAATTTGGTACAGTGCTGGGGGTTTGTAAAAAACTTCCGATTACCAAATTTGGTTATGATATCTTCATAAACAAACGAATTATCCATCTAAAACTTTTGCTTTTTTTCGAGGTCCTCTGAAACACCCCTATGGGAGCTATATAATGTAGTCCCGATATCAAAAAAATAAAATAAACTTGTCTCCTATGGATTAATAAGGGATCTTATCTGAAAGTTTGGTTGCTCTAGCTCTTACCATCTCTGAGATCTAGGCGTTCATACGGACAGACGGACAAACGGACATGGGTATATCGACTTCTCTAGTCACCCTGATCATACTTTAGGTAACTTTGGGGGGTCTCCGACTTCTCCTTCTGTACGTCACATACATTTTCGGCTTGCACAAACACAATATACCCTTTGTACCATACGGTACAGGGTATAAAAATTGTCCTAAAAATAAAAATTTACAAGACAATATATTTTTTAAGCTTCACAATTTTTAAACATAAGATATATATTAATTGAAGAGAAATAAGAGTTTTTGCAAAAAAATATTATTTAATCAAAATAGAAATTTTTTTAATTATTAAAAAATTAAACATTTATAATATTTTAAAATTTAAGCTGGGCCCGCGTGGCCAGATTTTGGCCAAAAGTCCTCCAGATGAAAGTCAAAATTTGGACAAAGTGATATTTCAATATGATTTTACACATATTAAGGTATCCTGTGTAGAAAAAATAATTAAATTAGAATTAGTGGTTTTTAAGTAATTAGCCAACAAAGTTGACAAACTTAACAAAGAAATTTTTTTTTTTCCATTTTGTAAATGAGTTGATAAAAAACGTCAACTTAAGGATTAAAAAAAAAATTTCCGAACTCGATTTCAAAAAGAGTTCGGTTTTAAAATTATCCGCTTTAAATTAATTTACTCAAACATACAAATGTGTACATAGTATATAAGAATTTTTCCGCTTGATACCGCAAAGCTGCAACTTAGCTGCGTTTTTTTTTTTGTTTAAAATCTTTTGTTTTTTGCTCTCTCGGCATCAATTAAAAATTAATTCCATTGCTTTTAAAAAATGTATTTAATATTATTTATTGTGCATACTATTAATACAAAACTTTTTGTTTTATTTTGCTACTTTTAAGTGATTTGTTGCTGCTCTTCCCTCACCCGTATTTTATTTTATTTTAATTATTGTGCTTTATTTTAAAACACGCTTTTTGCGTATACAATTTTTTATTTTTTTTTTTTATAATGTGTTTTATTGTATGCCACAATACGCCATTTTGTGCGCAATTAAATTGCGTAAGCGTTTATGGCTCCCGGGTGTGGATAGTATTTTTATACCCTGTACCTATAGGTACAAAGGGTATACTAGATTTGTGCAATGTATGTAACGGACAGAAGGAGGCGTGGCAGACCCCAAGTCCTTTATACCAAAATGCTTATCATAACCTCGGGTAGCGATTGAGCCATGTCCGTCCGTCCGTATGAACGCCTAGATCTCAGAGACTATAAGAGCTAGAGACACGAAACTTTACCAGCTGGTGCGCATATTTTCTAAGCAGATGAAGTTTGTTGAATCATGTCAATATCTTTACCCGTTCCCCCGCTGTAGATTTTCGCGGTTTTAGCCACACCGTTTAGTATTTTCATCAGAAATTTAACAGAGCAATGCGTTGTGGATACATGCATCTATGTGTAAAAAATAAACAAAATCGGACAAATACAACAGATGTTATAGTCAAAAATGTGCAAATTTCATCTCCCCTTGCCTATAAACTGCGTCAATATTTGACTCCTCGTAATTATGGTTACAAGTGACCCAGAATCACAATCTGAATGATAATCTGATTCATGTGGCTCTAATGAACAAATCCACATCCAAATTTTATCGATGCGGTCCCACCACCCCCCGCAATCCATTTACCGTGTTTTCTCCCACACCCCTTAACATATCAACTTGAAACTTACACCATATACTTTAAATAACTTCTTTGACGTAACATTCGAGTTTCATCAAAATCGGTAAAAATTTAGGGAACTTATAGGTATAAATATCGAATTTCACCAAAAAAAAATTAATTCGAATTGGAAAGTTCTTAAAAGGAGTATGCAGGAAAACTTTTTTCGAGACAAAAGGTACAGGGTATTTCACTGTCGGGCACCGCCTCGACTGTAGTACATTTTTTTTTCTCCCGTTTTCAACAATGGTAAATTTTTAATTGGTTTCATTTTTTCTTATTTTATTTGCGTAATGAGCAAAAATTAAGTGCGTGTGTGTGGAGCATTTTTTTATTTTTAAATGTACATATATATTTTTTATTTTTAACTAGATATATGCGTTTTTGCATGTTTATATTTTGTATGAAGTGTTGCTTCATTAAGTATGAAAATTAATGCTATTTATTTAAATTAAGTATTGATGAAATACATTAAAATTGTGCAATGGCTTGATATTATATTATTGCTGATCTATGGCAGATACATATAAATGTTTGCCCTACTGCTAAGTCAAAAAAACTTCCTACAACAAAAATTAAATTTAAACTTTGAAATATGCCAAAACGTCAGCCCAAATGTGCGCTACACTTAATTTTGTTGGCATATGCAAATATATTGCATAAATTTGGAAATATGTTTTCGCTAACTTTTTCGGTTGCATAAATTAGAGCATTAAATTATGCACAGAACTAAGTTTGTAATGTAAATTTTATAAATATTTGTAGGTTATTTTTTAAATAAATTGATGGGTCTTCAACTTAATCAAATACATATAAACAAGGGCACACATAAACGAAAAAAAAAAAATGGTCATAAAATTGGCTCAAATGCTTTGGTCGTGCGCTATATGAAGCCAATTTACTTTGGGTGCACACTGGCGATGAAAAGTTTGCAAACACTTGGTAAGTATGTTTCTTAATTTATAAAAAAATAAGTTTTTGTGGGTCAGTAATGAATTCCATATAACTATAAGTTGAATTTGCGAAGTAAAAAATAAATTGAAATAAGAAAAAATTATGCTTTGTTCTCTTGGTCGATTTTTTTAAAACGATTTTTTTTTTTTTTTTTTTGACACAGGTCGTTTAAGCTAATTTTCAACGCTGAACATTTTGTGCTAATAAAAATTTGGATTGCAATACGAGAAAGTCAAATATTTCTCAATTTTCCCAAGAAATTCGTAATTTTTCTCGAAAAATAAGCGAAAAGATGGCGTACGTTAAAGTCGGGCGCGGACGACTTTGGGATACCCTGTACCACTGCTTGCAATCAAATCCGGTAAATTGCTTACGAACACCAAAAGACATTTGATTGCCAAATTAGATTAAGATACCTTCATAAACAACCAAAAACAGACGAATTTTTAATCAAAAACTTTTTTTCGACCGATCGGCCCTATGGGAGCTATATGATATAGTTAACCGATTTTGATAAAATTTGGTACAGTGTTGAACATCTCTAAAAAACTTCTGAATGCCAAATTTGGTTACAATATCTTTACAAATAAACGAAACACAACGAATTTTGTACAAAACACGATTTTTTGACCGATTGGTCCTATGGGAGCTATATGATATAGTCAACCAATTTTGATCAAATTTGGTACAGTGCTGGGGAACTCTAAAAAACTTCTGAATGCCAAATTTGGTTACAATATCTTCACAAACAAACGAAACACAACGAATTTTGTACAAAAAACAAATTTTCGACAGATCGATCCTATGGAACCTATATGATATAGTCAACCGATTTTGATAAAATTTGGTACAGTGCTGGGGGTTTCTAAAAAACTTCCGATTGCCAAATTTGGTTATGATATCTTCATAAGCAAACGAATTATCCATCTAAAACTTTTGCTTTTTTTCGAGGTCCTCTGAAACACCCCTATGGGAGCTATATAATGTAGTCCCGATATCAAAAAAATAAAATAAACTTGTCTCCTATGGATTAATAAGGGATCTTATCTGAAAGTTTGGTTACTCTAGCTCTTACCATCTCTGAGATCTAGGCGTTCATACGGACAGACGGACAGACGGACATGGGTATATCGACTTCTCTAGTCACTCTGATCATACTTTAGGTAACTTTGCGGGGTCTCCGACTTCTCCTTCTGTACGTTACACACATTTTCGGCTTGCACAAACACAATATACCCTTTTTACCATACGGTACAGGGTATAAAAATGGCAAAATATGCATAAAAGCCCTCTGGCGGCCATCATAAGTAAAAATAAACATCAAAAATTAATTCCTTGACCCCCATTTACACATAAAAAGATGACAAGTTTTGGTTTAAAAATCCAAATGTTGAATTAAAATTTTACGTTGTAGGGAAAAAAACAATTTTTAAAAATCTGCTGGCTCGAAATTCAAGATAGAACTATGGTTTATTCGGCAAAGTTGCTTAGAATTGTCCGTAGAATATTCGTAGGGGGCGCCTGGAATCGACTTTTTCGGCTCCATACAAATTGACCCACCCTATATAGATATAGATAAAGAAGAATTGGTTGTTTTCGCTCATTTGAATTAAGTTATCCTTTTACATAAATGTACAAAACTTACATATACTTAATTAGCTAATTTTATATAAATTAATGATTGAACGGCACCGAAGACCCCATACATTTGTAGTTCGTACATTTTGCTTTAAGATCTCTGCTGTTAATGTAAAGAAAATTGTTTGACTTTGTCACACAATAAATATATTTTTTATTTGAACTATAAATATTCGTATAAATCTTAAATTTCCCAAATATTTCACTGTGATTTCCAAATTTTTATAGTCGCATATATTTATAAGGTACTTCGTAATTTGGGTAAATGGATATTTTGAGGTTTGCACAATATTCTTCTCTGTTAATTCTCAATTTCAACAGTTTCCACGATATTATCATAATCTTCGTGAAATCTCTTCCAAAATCTTTTTAAGCACTTTTCGTAAATATTTGAAGAATTGGAAGATCTCAATTTTTTTTTTAAGTCGTCCTGAGCAGTATTTAATAGTGGAATCATTTTCTAACGTCCACTCTAAAAGATTTTCTATGTTAATCTCCTGTTGTTCTAGATAGAGAAAATTGAAAAGACTTTGAAGAAACATATTTAGTGTAGCATAGTATAAAGCAAGTATAATACTTTGAAGTATAACAGATAACATCGTTTTACAAAAAGAAACCATGGCAAGTTTTTTGACTGACCCCTAAAAAATAAGTGTAAAAATATTAACAAAATGATTGTTGTATATGATTTAAGGGGTTATATACACTAGCTCACGAGAAAAAAAGGGAATTTTTACGATTTTTTTTTGAAAAAATAACACTACTTTTTTTTAAAAAACTGAACGTATATTTATTTATACATGTCATAAGGTCTTTCATGAATTTTTTCAAATGAAAATATTTATAACTGGAGTCACTACAGCCATTGTGCCAAAACACAATTTTCCCGACATCTCTAGCGGTGAGCATGAAAAAGAAGGAACTGCTTATCTGAAATACAAAAAATAAAACAAAAACTGTAGTTTGTAGCTTTATGCTCTGAGAGATCGTTCAATTTGGCAAAATTAACTTTTTTACAAAAATGGTAATCGGTTTTCAAATTTCTAAAAATGGGTTCTACTGTTCAGATCTTTATTATTTTTTGGGAAAGATTCTCTAGCATATGTACTTTCAGAAAATGCAATAAAAACATTTTCGATTTTTTTGACCAAGACAAATTTAGGCATACTGTGCCAAAAAATTTGTATATTCCATTTAGTGGTTTCAAATTGGACTCGACTTTTTGTATTTATTTGAATTTCGAGATATTTTATAAAAATAAATAATAAATGGAGTTAGTTATAAATGTTGCCTTAAATAAAAAAAGTAGAATTGGTTTTTAAAACTTCTGTCATAACTATAAAAGAGCATGAAATATATTAAATTTTTTAAGGTTTTTTTTTTTATTTTACCAATTTTATTCCAACATGATTATTTATATTAAAAAAAATCTAACGCGACTCAAACTTATCAGAGATAATTTTTAAATTTTCCAGAGTAGATGTGGAAAATTTTGTCTCTCTAAAAAAATTCTTTTGAAAATGTTCGAATTTTGGCCGAAATATGAGAGCCTGAGACCACTGTGCAAATGGTCTAAGTTCTTCGCGAAGTATTTCGAACTGACTAAGATCAGTGTAACCACATCCAAAAAGTTCTTTCCGACAGAAACAGCTTAAACAATATTTTATAGCTTACAGCTCTCGTCATGCTGGCTGCAAAATTCCCAATATGTTACTTAAGTATGCGAAAACTTTTTGTCGACAGTGTACGTCCGTGTGTGTTTTTTGTGTATTTTTGTTGTTTGCCCTGGCAACATTTTTATGAAGCGCGAAGCATTAAAAATCATATAAAATTTTCCTTTGACAAAGCATAAAAGGCAGCCCAGTGCTATTAAGGCCTTTGGCTATATGTCTGTCCGTGAGTCTGTATGTCTGTGTGTATATATATACATATATATATGTGTGTGCTGTGTATCTCTGCATGTGTGTGTGTGTGTGTATCTAGCAACAACTACCCCACTTGCTGCCAACAGCCCAAAAGCATCAAATGCAGCACATGCTGGCTAGACAGTCACCCTTTTCACATATTTATTTCTCTCTGTGTCTCTCTGTTTATGTGTGTTTTCTTGTATCTGTGTATATATACTTATGTGTGTGTGTGCGCCTGGCAACCCCCGCGCTTTACGCTGATTATAAAATGCAAAACTAGCTTTTCGGAACTTGCTTTTATGTTTACATTACATTTTTTTTTTTATTTTGCTCCCTTTATTCTTGTTTTTTTTTTTTTGTTTCATTGCATGAAATATTTTCTTATATGAAGATAATAATAAAAGGGATTTTGGGCAATGCGACGGCCACATACCAAGTGTCCTTCTCCTGTGTCCAAATTGTCCTTTTCTGTTGTTGTTGTAGTTTTTGGTGCTGCAAATAATATGCTGCCGCTAAGTATGTAATTTGCTTTTGCGCACAGATTTTGCTTTTACTGCAGCGAATGCTGCACAGTGGGACATTTTGATGGCCGATAAGACAAATTTTATTTAGTGTTTTATATACTATAATTATGTTTCTCGTGTGCTAGAGCTCATGCTGAGTAAGATAATTGTAAGCTTTTAGTGAAAAAAAGTTCAAAGGAAACGCGGCTTCTAGAGATTTCGAGCCAACGCCTGTTTGTTTTACGTTTGAAATTTAGTTCTGAGTTAATAAAAAGAGTTCATTAATAGAAATTTAAAAATGTCCTACTTAAACATTTTAAAAGTGTTAAGTTATATCGTGTTTACAATTTTTAAAAAAAAATCTAACAGGGATGTTGAAGATAAAGAAAATTCTTAGGTTCTATATCTTTGAAGAACTGTGACCAATAGTTTTTGGTGTCTGTAGTATTGTGATATTTTTTGCAATTACATTCGATGAATGTTGTTTTAGTTTTAAAAATTTAAATATTTCTCTGTAAAATTGGAACTCTAAAAATTTGTTTTAAAGTCGTTATTAAAGATACAAAGTATCTTAAAATAGGAATTTGACGATTTTTATCTATTTTATACAATTACACTAATTTGCAGCAAAATGTATCCTCCACATGTTTAACTCGTTTCTGTAATAAAATAGCACGCCAAAACCGAAAATGAAGACCAAAAATTTTTTAACTAAACGGATTTCGAGATATTTCGAAAAAACCATTTTTCGAAATTAAAAAAAAGTATCTCTACTTAAAACAGATATCTCTGGTTGTACTAAACTGATTTTGATTTTTTTATTTACCTAACTGCAGATAATTTCTTCTTCTTCTTCTCCCAAAACCTTGTTTACCTCTTTTCGGACTCGCTTATGCTCCTCCTGAGGTGTGGGTATGCGTTCTCAGCATTCGTCTGCAGGATAATCCAATTACCCATTATATATGGAACATATTTTTGTCAAATTTACGGTTTGGTGGTTATTTATCCATACATATGAGATTTTTCGTAATTTTTAGCAAAGTTTTGAGAAAAATTCTAATTCGAACGTAAATTTAAAAATTTTAAAAATTTGTTCATACAGTTTTGTTCATGACTCGTAAAGTTCGATCGATTGCGAAGAAAATGAATGGTTGTACTTGTATCTTTATAAACAAACGAATAATTCATCTACAACTTTTGATTTTAAAGCAAGTGTACATTTTTTACTTTTTACACAAATTCCTATTATTTCCACATTTTTTCTCCGATTTTGATAAACAACCACTAATTTTTTTGTAATCGATCGAACTTTACGAGCCATGAAAAAAAAATGTATGAAAAAGATTTTTTCCATTTTTAAATTTACGTTCGAAATAGAAATTTATTCAAAACTTTGCTAAAAATTACGAAAAATATCATGTGAATGCATAAATAGCGTCCAAGCCGTAAATTTGACAAAAATATGTTTCAACTATAATCGATGTGTAATAACTCAATTATCTATAGTTTAGCAAAAAAATTATCAAAATCAGTTAAATATAACTTGAGATATTTGCTTTTAAGTACACTTTTTTTTTAATTTCGAAAAATGTTTTTTTCGAAATATCTCGAAATCTGCGGCTTTATGTGTGTAATAAGCTCTTAGCACTATAAAGCACTACAAAGTGAAATTTCTTTGAACGAAAGGCTCAAATATAAGCCCAAAAGTTCTTAAATTGATAAAACTTTACTTTTACTTTTTTAGCAAAAATTTAAAAAACATAAAAAAATCTTTAACCCTAGCCCACTGTGCGTGCTTTTATCTATTTAGCAAAAACCTAATTAAATCTAATTTGTAGTTGAGGTTATGGACGACTGCTCGTTTTAAATTTCTTTTGCAACTTTATCCAATATGCCAGTTGATGTATTAATAGCCATAACATACGGGGTCATATTACAGCGCAGTTTGATAGCGAATATGTAAAAACTGAAAATCGCAGAGTCCTATAGATACACACACACACAGATACGTATTGCCAGTTACATAACCAACACTGGCCATCCTTTTGGGCATCCACTATATAAAACAGTCAACTAAATTACTATGCCAGGGCTCTAGAAGGGTCTGTTAAAGCACTGCACCAACACACACACGCATACGCTTAAAACAGGGACGGATTTGGAAAAAATATTTCGGGGCGCCCAAATTGCGTTCGAAGTGTGATATTTGATTGTGATGACAGTGGTTCATAGGAATTGTTAAAATTTTTTAAGAATATTAGATATTTAGTTTTCGGCGCTCGAAGACTCCATCTTTGGATTCAGGGCCGGAATTATGCTTTTGAGTGGAACATAAATTTTTTCATAAACAAGCTTCTCTTGCGGCCTAGACGAAATTTATATCAAAGGCACATACGCAGCATGCAAAAATTTCCCACGAAATGTGAAAACTTCATATAAAAAAAAAGTCCCAAAAAAGGGAATTTTTTTTTTTTTTGTATGAAGTTTTGACATTTCGTGCGAAATTTTTGCATGCTGCGTATGGGCCTTAATGAAAAAAAATATTTATCTGCTACCCTAGAAAAGCTTCAAGACTGAGTGTAATTAAGTCTAAAGCACAGTCTTTTGTGGAGCACCATTGCTGCAAGATTTTGATCCTAACAAGAATGCAAAAAGAACATTCAGATACATTCGCAGTTAAAGGCCCATACGCAGCATGCAAAAATTTCGCACGAAATGTCAAAACTTCATATAAAAAAAAAAAGTCCCAAAAAAGGGAATTTTGTTTTTTGTATGAAGTTTTGAACTTTTGTACAGAATTTCGAATTTTGGTTTGGAAATAATGTATTTCAGCTTCAAGTTTTTCATAGAAAAATGTGCTGATTTTAAATGACGGACTCCTCTTCGTAGCTCGGATTCGGGGGCTTTCTCTTCTTTTCCCCTCCTCTCCAAAATCTGCGAGTTTTGGAGAATTTCAAATTTTGGCTTTGAAATAATTTATTTTATCTTTAAGTTTTTCGTAGCAAATTCTGTTGATTTAAGATGACGGACCCTTCTTTGAAGCTCGTACCCTGGGTTTTCCTTTTCCCACTTCTCTCCTAGATCCGCCCCGGACACACATATATACTGCTTCAAGTTTTTAGGAGTAAATAGTTCTGAATTTAGATGATGTATTCCTTCTCGAAGCTCGGACTAGATGGATTTCAATTCTTTTTCCCCTCCTCTGCAAGATACGCGATTTTTGGAGAATTTCAAATTTTGGCTTTGAAATCATTTATTTTATGTTTAGCTTTTTCGTAGCAAATTCTGTTTATTTTAGATGACGGATCCCTCTTTGAAGCTCATACCCTGGGTTTTTCCAACTTTTTCCACTTCTCTCCAAGATCCGCCCCTGACACACATATGTACAGCTTCAAGTTTTTAGTAAATGGTTCTGAATTTAGATGATGTATTCCTTCTCGAAGCTCGGACTAGATGGATTTCTCTTCTTTTTCCCCTCCTCTGCAAGATACGCGATTTTTGGAGAATTTCAAATTTTGGCTTTGAAATCATTTATTTTATGTTTAGCTTTTTCGTAGCAAATTCTGTTTATTTTAGATGACGGATCCCTCTTTGAAGCTCATACCCTGGGTTTTTCCAACTTTTTCCACTTCTCTCCAAGATCCGCCCCTGACATACATATGTACAGTTGGGGTCTTGTCCTAGACAAAAACCCGCACGCTCGCTATACCCCCACTCCCCCCAGCTTCCACTCCATCCCCGCTGTTCACGTTGATGTCGACGTTTACTTTTTGACTGCCAGAGGCAATTGCTTTATTAAGAGTTTCTGCTCTACTTGATACAAGCGTCCTGCCCTGCTCTGCGCTGCACCCCTACTCCACTTAGAGCACACATTTGCACCCTGCAAATGGACATGTGTGTATGTGTGCGTGTGTATCTGTGTGTATTTATGTGTGTGTGTATGCGTTGCAAAAGCTTAATCTTACTTAGTTAACTTTAAATTAAATCTTGATATTCACATATCGTTGGCTTAGCTCTCCTGCTTGGGCGCTTCGCTGGAACTGGGACTGAAGCTGGCTCTGATATCTTTGCACTTTGTTTCACTCAACGAAAATTGGACCGCGTCAGAGTTAGGGTGGTTCATTTTAAACCCTCTGCATGTATGTCTGTGTGCAGTTACAACATGTCGTTGTTTTAATGTGCAGGCGTCTGTGTGTGGGTGCTCACGTGTATGTGTGTGTGTGTGTGTGTGTGATGCCAATTTTAATGTTTTGCCCAGTCTGCTTACCCTTCCGCGATCTCATGGATTTTCCATCAGCCAGTCAGCTCAGTCAGCAGTCATATTCACAATTCTTGAATACCCTACAAATGTCGTAATATTGGTTTCTAAAGGAGTTTTGTAACGAAAAATAAGTATAAGAAGAAGAATACGAAGTATATCTGACCTGTATTAGTTTTCTGATTTACTTCTTTTTTTTTCCGGATTTGCTCGAATGCTATATTTTGTCCTACTGGCCTTAACAAACATGAATCCAAAATTTTTGAATACACTTATCTTGTCCTTAAAAAAAAATCGGAATCGGGTCGTTCAAATATAGGAAAAAAATCTTTTCTAAAATCGAAGAAACGTTTAGTTTCGTGTGACGATTGTAAGTTTTTGAAATCTTATCAAGCAATTATTATAATAAGTAATTTTTTTCCTAATCTCTAAATATCTCTTGAAAAGCTTGTTTTGCTGGCTTAAAATGTCTGTCGTCAGGGGGAGGAATTGGTGGAACGGGAAAACTTCCCGGACTCTTCAAAGGAGCCAAAAGATTTGAAAAAATAAAAGCAATGACTGATGATTAATTAGGGTAACACTTTTTTATCCTGAATAAAGTAATTTTAATTCTGGCGGTGAATATCGACTATTTTTTACTCGTCTTGGAATTTTTCTAACGAATTCTAAACTAATTTTTATTTAAGGATTAACAACAAAGATGCGCTTAATTTGTAACGGAAATCAAGTGATAGATTTTGGTATGTAAATTTCCCAAAAATCACGTTTTTGTCCAAAAATTTGAATTTTATAGGAGTTATGGTATTCTTATTTATTTCTGTACTTTCCAATAAATGTCGTTAGAACTTTAACAGAAATCAATCAAATTGTACATCTTCACAAGCCATTTGTTGGTCTGAAAAATTTTAGAATTGATAAACTATAGGGTAAGCCTAATAGAGATACATTTTAAAGTTTCGAATTCAAAGAAACGCTTCAAAATTCGTTGCCCCGATATCTTCTTTTTTATAGATACTTCTTTATTTTTGTTTCCAATATTTATCGGAAAACTGTAAAGAAAATCATTACTGAAGCAATTAAATTTAACATTTGTGCCAATTATTCAAATATATCCAATTGGTGAATGAAAATTCAAATATTAAGTTTTAGAGTTTTTTCCTAAATACACGAAAAATGAACCCTCCTAAAAAAGTGTTTTTTAGGGTAATTTGGGGTCGAGAAAATTACGAAAATGGCAGCCTTTTATTTTCTTAAGCACCGTTTTCGAGATATTTTCGCAAAACTTGTTCTTGGGCACATTTTTCAGTTATTCCTCAATAAATCGTGAACCAAATTTTGTATCGACATAAAAGATGATTAGATCGAAAGGTATTGATGTGCTCTTTCTTGTTTAATATGTAGAGATTAAGTAAAAATTATCGAAGTTACAGGCAACCAAAAGCGAAAAAAGGATAATATTCGACCATTTTTCAAAATTACCAATTTACGGAAGATAGGAATATCTCGAAAACGGTGCTTCAGAAAAAAAAGGTTGCCATTTTCGTGTTTCTCGACCCCAAATTACCCTAAAAAACACTTTTTTAGGAAGTTTCACTCGATGACCCTTAAATTTGTAAACTAGTGTTATTGGAGTAGTGAAAATTTTGAAAATTTCTTTCTCTAACTGCAACGTATTAAGGATTCGTTTCCATGCCAATATTTGGAATTGAAGCAGATACTGAATTCAGACCTGAATTCAGGCATGAAAAGGACGCAAATGCTCATGACTTTGTAAGAGAAACAAGCACACATATAAAAATGTCTTTTGTCATTGATGCCTTTGTCATGGGCGCCAACATTTACGTCTTGCAAATAAAAAAGACGGCCTCGAAAGGATTGAAGCAATTTTATACCTCTTTACTTGGTAGGCCAAAAAATACGGGTATTGTAATATATAAAAAAATATTATTTGATTTTAGAATCAATACCAGTTACAGCGGACTCTGCTGGCCCAGCGGAATCACAGCTGCAGCCAATCCACTGTAATTTATAATATTAAATTAAAATTGATAATACAATTTTGTTGAAAATGTTTGAAGAAAATTTGTTCCTGTATATTAATTACTTACTTGTAATTTCAGACTTTACCTTTAAAAATAAATCAGCACTGAATTCATGTGTGATTTTTTGAAGCATTCACACCTGATTTCAGGCATGACTTGATTGTTACGGCTAAGCTTCACGCCTGAAAGCATAGGTCATGCATGTGTTAAATTCAGTGACAAATACTTAAAATTCAGGCATGATTTCATGACTAATTCAGGCCTGAGCCGAACTCCCCAATTTTTTTTCTCCAAAAGGAGAGTATCAAAAATTCGTTTCCCCCAAATATACTTAAGCTAGCACGTTTTTATTTATTTTTATTTTTGTATTTTACAATACAAGTGGGTACTATTAGTGCATATGTGTAAGTGTGTTATGTGATGTGCTTGAGTGTGTGCGTGTGTGTGCGGAGTGTGTGTGTATAACGCATACGGCGGTTACCATAGAAATTTTATTTTAATATTTTTTTAATGAGCATGCTAAAAATTTAATACATTTCACTTCGCTTGCATTACAATTTCTCTTTTTTTTCCATCTGGTATTTAATTTTTATTTAACATATACACACACGCGCACATACACTTATGTACAAATGTTGCATATGCGTATATACATACAACATTATATTCTACTTTCATATAATATTTCTGCCGTTGATGTGCCTCGTGTCGGTTTTGTTTTCTGAGGCTTCTGTGGGTTTTCGGTTAATGCAACAATGTAAACTTTGGCCAACAATTTTGTATATAAAATGTTGGTATGTGAGATATTTAAACAGCAAATTTCATATGTGTTGTAGGTAGCACGAGGGGCAAACGTAAGCAGGGAATACTTAATTTGAAACATGGGTGGGAAATATTTAAATGAATTTGCATGTGGCATGTGCCAAGGGTTGAGTAAATTTGCAGCAAATTAAAGCTTGTAAAAATAAATGAAAGACACAGGAAAAAAAAACGTTAATTAAAAGCCATAGCATATTTTTAAGCTATGTTGGTATTAACAATTTGCTTTGAAGAATTGGCCCCCAAGCTACTTAATGCGGACATCTTACACAAGTATTACATAGAAAGCCATTTAATTGACACATCGATAAAATTGGCAGAAAGCAAACGAGCCAAATCCGCCTGACCAATATGAAATCCTAGTTACACAGAGATACACACACGTACAGTACAGAACATACATATGTATATGTATATATGGATACACACGCTCTTTGCCATATTAGAGCAATTGTTGGCAACTATCTTGCTCTTTTTCATTTGCCATCACTTTTGTGCCACAGTTGAAGCAATTTCTTCAATAGCAGCAAATTTGCTGGCAACAATTTTCAAGCGCTCATTTGTTGAAGCTTTCAAAGAGCAGCTAAGCATATATGAAATGGTAGACTATGGAATACTCTACAGTGGATGCACATCAACTATATAAATCTTAAGAGTCCTTGGGGCGAAATTCTAAGTGTCGTATCCTAGAACATATGCACGATACAATAGGAGATCATATCAATATCCCGACAATCCAAGAAGAGTTGTCACCTCGCGATAGGTTGTTCACTGAATGTATCTTATACACTTGAGCTTCCATTTAGTTTAACCTTATCACTTTACAATAAAGTTCCAGTTGCAATACCAATCATAATAATAATTACTTTATTGATCGTTCCCTTTTGATACAGATAATAATACAAAAAATTGTATTTATCTAAAAACTGATGAAAAATCGAGAAAATGTGAAAATCTCCTAAAAAACGGTTTAGTCATTTTGTTGAGCTGAAACAAAAAACAAACCACTCCGCTCCTAAAAAATGATTCCGAAATGTGTTATATTAATAGTAGGTATAATATAAATATTTTGCATCAAACAAAAATCATAAAAAATGTAGTTTCTTTAAAAAAAAATAACTCTCTAAAATTAAATCTATTTAAAAAAAAAGTATACTTATATTTATCTTATAAATAAAAACTCTTTAAAAAATTTCTTTTAATAAACAAAACAAATAAAAAAAAATTTTTAAATTTATGAAAAATTGTATTTTGTTTTTATGAAATTTTAACAAATTAAATCTAGTATTTAATACTAAACTTAATATTAATTTAACGTGCACTTGCTTATGGGGCCTTCGACTCGAAATTTATGAAAAATTATATTTTTGTTTAATTCAAAATTATACAAAAAGTAGTAAATAATATACACGTATACAAAAAAATTAATATTACAAGAAAATGGATGTTTAAAATACAGAATTTTGAACTAAATATTATACAAAGAGAAGAAAATAAAATCAACACGAAGGTATAGCAACAATAAATATTAAAAAAAAAAATATGCTCAATATGCTTCTGAAAAATAATATTTTTGTATATTAATTAATTAAATAATATACACGTATAAAAAAAATTAATATTGCCAGAAAAAATGGATGTTCAAAATACAGAACTTTTAACTTAATATTATACAAAAAGTTAGAAAAAAATAAATATTAAAAAAAAAAAAAAAATATGCTCAATAGCTTCCGAAAAATTATGTTTTTGTATATTAATTAATTAAAAATTATACAAAAAGTAGAAAATAGTATACACGTATAAAAAATCAACAATAAAAGAAAAAATCGATGTTCAAATACCGAATTTTTAGGTAAATATTATACAAAAAGTAGAAAATAATATATACACGTATAAAAAAAATAAATATTAAAAAAAAACTATGTTCGAAACAATTTTTTTATGAAAAATAATAATAATTAATTATAAATGATATACAAAATAATAAAAATAATAATAAAAAATAATAAAAACTATGCTCAAAATAAAATATTTTTTTATGAAAAAGTAGAAAATAATATATACAGGGTGCGCCATCTTTTGTGTCGGTATGTGAATAAATAGCTTGAAAAAAAAACCGCTGATTTCCTTAACTGAAGTATTTTTATATAATTTTGTGCTTTACAATTTTTTAAGAATACGTTTTTAAAAACAATATCATCGACTGGACGACTTTATTGGCCATATCAAAATATGACATTTTTGCTGTTTTTTTCGCCTTCTCTAAAGAAAATAGCCCAATGATTGTTTTGGCACAAAGGCCAGCACAAATAGTCTCTTTTTTGGTCATTTAATGATGTTTTTATTGATCTCGTGTGGATTCTCCATTCCCCAAGTACAAAAATTTTGACGCTACACACTGTAAAAATGGCCAAGTCTGTCATTAGAATTAACTTCCAATAATCAGCGTCTCTATTTCGACACATCGTTTTGGTATAAAGCAATTCATGGTTAAAATTGTAATGAAAGGACCTTTTAAAAGCATGTCCATTCAAGTCAATCGGTTGATAAATCTCAATGCTATTTAATGTTTACATAGCGACATAAAAGATGGCGCACCCTGTATAATAAAAATAAATATTGCATAAAGAAGTTATGTACGAAATAGTTATAAAATAAAATTTATATTCAAAATAGTTAATTATGCATTATGCAATAAGTTATATACAAAATGGGGATTAAAAAATATGTAGAAAAAAAATTACAAACAAAGTTCCTTCTGCTTTTTCTTTTTTAACACAAACACTGTAAGTTTTATTTAATATTTAGGAATACAATTTTATTTTTAAAAAATTTGCCATTCTAGCAAAAGCGTTAACATTCGGAATTAATTGTCCGAAATATGAAATCTTTGAGACTTCTGTGGCACCTACGGTTTTTTTTAAAGATTTGTTTTCCAACCGTTGCGAAAATCTTTAAAGATATATAAAAATAATACTGTATAAAAACAATAATATAAGTTACATTTAATATTTAAAATGAAGCTTTTTAATAAATATTTATTTATTATTTTAAATGTATTATACAATAATGCACTTAAGAACTAGTGTGTAGTGTCCTACGACTCGCCATAGTAAATAAAAAAATTATATATATAGTAATCAAAAAATTAAATTATAAACCATTTATATATAAAATTGAATAATATGATTATTTTTTTAATTCCCATTTTGAGAGAAAAAACCAGAGCTCGTAAAAAACTGTTAACACTTTCAGAGTGTCCAAAAAAAAACACTCATTTCCGAACACTTTGAGAAAAGCAATTGACAAAACACACTCAATTGTTTTTTTGTTCAAAAGTGTTCCGCTCAGAGAAAGACCAATTTTTTCGGTTCTATTTCGGTTGCGTTTTTCCCAGACACTTTTGCCTGAGACTTTCAGCACTCATACACACGCAAAAGACACTTTTTCCGGACACTTTTTACGAAACGGTCTGAGCCAGACAGTTTTTCAGTGAGCGCTTGCTCAAAGTGTCTCGACATAAGTGTTATTCAAAGAGAGACACGTTTGTTTTTCTCAGCCGAAAACACGGAACAAAACCGAAAAGCGAAACGAAAAAAGTGTTCGGCTCAGTTTGTGACAGTTTGTGTTTTATTTGTTCGGTTTTAGTCGTGACCCGACCGCATGGGAAAAATGGGTTGACAGTTTTTTACGAGCTCTGGAAAAAACAAATAATTATAGTAAAGTAAAAAAAACTTGACTCGACTGAGAATAAAATTGTTACAACCAACTTGCTGTCCTTATTAGTGCTGGCGAAACATCGATGTTTTCGATATTTTTAACTTAGATACATCGATGTTTCGATACATCGAAGTACATTTGGCGGCCAATTTTTGAATGCTTAAATTAATTCAGAGCCATCTGTTGGTTTGGTTATATAAGTATTTTCAAATAATAAAATGGAATTAACAAACAAACCAAGAAATAACTATATTTTCATAATATACATTTCAAAATTAATTACATCTCATAGAAAAATAAGCAAAGAAATAATAAATAACAATCCAAAAGGTTATACAACGAGAACAATAGATAATATTGGCCAAAAAACAAAAATTGGTGTAAACTTAACAGGTGACAGAGGACTTTGAGCAGCTGAATCCGAAGTCCAAAAAACTCCTTCACAAATAGGTTATGAGATAACCACCAAAAAATCCCATAAAACGAGATAATTTGGGCATTATCTAAGAACCCAGTAATTCCAGTAATTCAACGGGCACATGCTTGAATCTAAGTTTTCGACATTATAATATTTCGGATCTTTTGATCTTTTTACATATATGATTTGACCTAATAGTTTTTAATCTACTCAGTATTCTGACAAATACACACACAACATACCTCACACTGTTACGTGACGATTCTTCTCTCATTTCGGTCTTAGCTCCTTAAAAGGACTTTGCACTAACAAAAGTCTGTCTTCACTGAGAATAGAACCTTAAACTAAAGCCAGTTCTCTAAGTTTTGTAAAAGCTGCAGCCTACGCCATACTCCCACGCATACACAGACTGCATACATTATTTCGTTACGTGACGATTTTGGTAAACTTTTTTTCTAAGCTCCGTTCATCTTCGATCTTTACATATATGCTCCATATCTATAATTTGCAAATAGATAAAATTCATATAACCGCAGATAGAAAGAAGTTTTGGAACACAATCGAGATATCTGAGGCTTTGAATTTGAACGAATTCTACGAAGCTCTGTGGAAATAGTGTGAGTAAGCTGAACTTTCGGAACTTTTGTTAAACATCGAGATCTTATAATTTCATATTAATAGTTAGATTTCCTTAAATTGAAATCTTCTAGTTTGCATTTGATTTGCGAAAATACTTTCATGCGAAAGTCTTCAAGAACAATTTGTCTTCAGTTACGTTATCTTAATGTATTCCACAAATCTTTACAAGATAAGAGCAAAAAACACGCAATCGCAAAAAAAAATTGTTCAAGCTCGATGAAAAGTTCGTAGTATTCCCAAGAACTGCCACTCAATTTTTTTTTGTGTCCTGTTACAAACACTAGCAAAAAAGTAATCGAACTTTTGTTAATCACCGTATTGGTTAGAGGGCATAAAAGAAAGAAAACTTGCCAAGTAATAGTAAAAAGTAAAGCAATGGCATAGAGAGCACTGAAATCTGGCACATAGATATAAATGTATATATGTATGTATCAATCGATGTGTATCTGTGTGAGCGTGTGCTTGTGTGTGTGTACAATGTAACACCAAGTCGTGCAGATTGTAGACGAGCTTCAAGTTCCAAAGCCCCGAGTGGGTGTGTAATTTCTTGTAAAAGTGCTCAATGAATCGAAATTAATTAGTAAAGGAAGCTAACGCAAACCAAAAAAAGAATAGAAATAAAGCAAAAAAGCAAAGCAAAGCATAATAACGAATGAGAGTACAAAAAAACGAAGAAGAAGACGAAGAAAAAAGTACATTTGTAGCAGCGGCAACAATTTGTAACCTAAAGGAAACGAAGTTGTAACAAAAATACAAGGGGCAAAAAAACAACAAAAAATTAAGATTTCCTTTTTAAAATAAAAAGCTATTTTTTTTTGTTTTTTTTTTTGCTTTTTTATATACAGTCAACTTGGCTTTTTATTTTGCACATTGCCAACGCTTTGAAGTGTGGAAATTTAATTAAATTCCGCAAAAAGAAAATAGATTTGAAAAACAAGTAAAATAATTTTTTTCCGCACTTGCTTCTTGTTGCAACTTCAAGAATTCCCTAGAAAATTTACACTTAATTAGAAAGCCGATTAGGCAACTTGGTCAACGTATTATTTTTTATTTTTTATTTCTAGGACACTTCCAAGGAATTAAAATTGCAAGTTAATTGAGTTTTGGTTTTGTGCAGAATAAGCGTATATTAATTTTTGTTCAAGTCACAAGTTGGTCACATAAATTTGCGGTTTATCTAGCAGCAAAAATAAAAATATACACTTTAAAATCGGGGCATCTAAGTTGGGTATACTAAGTTGTAACTTTGAGAGATTTTCGAATTTGCTGCATTATTTTTTTATAAAATTTAGTTTGTAAATTGTTTAATAGTCATTCTAAATTTATAAATAAATAAATATATGATTGTGGCTTTCCAGCCTAACCAAATGAAAAAAGCGGTCGGATTTGCCCCATCATTTAGAGGTCGGGTTTGCCCCACGGTATAATATTTCAATGCGACGCAAATAAAAAAAATTATACGAAACTTCCAACCAATACTATATATGCACTATATAGGTCTATGTTGATAGTATACCGTTTTTTTTTTAATCACTTTATTTTGAGCATCTAGATGTACACAGATAGACAACCGTCATGTTGCCATTTTGTGTATTTTTAATGCTCTATAAGACAACACTAATATTAGCACGCTCAGTGTTGCCGTTTTTGAGAAACAGTGGGAGGTCGGGTTTACCCACACTGCCGGATTTACCCCACCTTACACTATATGCGTATTTTTTTTTGGTTTCTCTATCGACTTCTCAGTTGCATGTCTAAGTTGAGGTTGCTATTGTCAGTTGGGATTGGATTGAACCTTCCAAGTTCAGCGCCTGTTGACGTGCATTGTTATTTGATCTCTATACCGACTGCAGAAGAAGGACACCTGCTCCTGAGCCTATACCAGATTGAGGTTTCTATGAAGCGTTAACTTAATTAAACCTTATAATTGTAATCTATTTTTTTCGCTTTAGAGACCGTAGAGCATATAAGTAAAAGGGGCAAAGCTCACTTCATCAAAAACTAAAAAACCCCGCCGTGGATCCGCCTCTGCCTCTAAGAGTAAGCTAAGCCGTATGCAGTGTCACTCAATCACCCTCTTCTAGGTACCCGGTCACGCTCTCATACTCGGTAACGTGGGGTTGGGCGAGAACTCTAGGAACGGATCAGCGCTACTTCTGGCTCTTCTGGTTATGTCCGGTTGTCACATCTCCCGAGCATTTTGGCCTAGGTATAATCCAAGGCGAACATCCGAACTCCTGCGATACCACACCATATCAGAGCACTGAACCATAAGCCTAATGGCTGAGCGGATGTATGTTCCCCTTTCTTTGAAGATTTGGGCTGTCAGGCAGATCTGTCCATAGCGCACCTGTCTCTTTTTATCGAATCTTTAAAATAGTTGGAAAACTTGAAAACCTTATATAATATGTATACCAAGTACACCCAAGATTACGAGCATAAATATAGATTTTATTTAAATTATTTCAAAATATATTTGCTTATGTTCTCTTTGCTATTGATTTGATTTTTTAACTATTCCGAAAAGGTCTAAAATAATGAAATGGAAAAAAATTATGAAAGCATGAAAAAAAAATAATTTAATATAATAATATGAATGAAATTAAAATAAGAAATTAAATGGTTTGTGGAAAAGATATGCCAAACCAAGCCAAGTTCCCAAATAGTCAGCAAGAGGGAGCAAGCAAAAATATAGAAATCACGGCAAGTTTAAAAATTTTCCGCCAGAGGGAGCAGCTAAGAAATTTATTATGTAAGATATTATGGCTCTTCACATTCTCAACACGTTCAGTTGCTTCTGTTATTAAATATGCAATAAACATTGGTTTCCGAATTGATAAATACAATAAAAAAGATGGCGTACGTTAAAGTCGGACGAGGACGACTTTGGGTTACCATGTGCCACAAGATTGCAATAAAATCCGGTATATTGCTTAAGAACTCAAAAGACATTTGATTGCCAAATTAGGATACGATAGGGTATTTCAGAGGACCTCGAAAAAAACAAAAAGTTTTAGATGGATAATTCGTTTGTTTATGAAGATATCGTAATCAAATTTGGCACTCGGAAGTTTTTTATAGGTCCCAAGCACTGTACCAAATTTTTCTTTTTTCGGTTGATTGTATCATACAGCCCCGATCGGGATCATAGGACCGATCGGTCAAAAAAACGTTTTTGGTGCCAAATTCTCTGTTCGTCTGTTTTTCGCTTGTTTATGAAAATATCGTAACCAAATTTGACAAATAAATATCTTTTTGCAATTTGTTGGTACAGGGTATCCCAAAGTCGTCCGTTTTTTACCTTTATTTATTTGTATAATGTTATTATGGTATTTATGTAATGTTTTCCAAAATGATAGAAGTATAGAAGAAAAATTTCCCCAAAACTCTAATTATTATGCTGCCATTCTAAGAAACCAGCTTATTACATATACAGTCTGTGCCAAAATAATATATGCTTAAACGAAAAAAGAAAAAATAGTTTAAAAAGTTAGATATAACTTTTGAGACATATAAATTCAAAATTTCAAAACTTATGAATATGCCAAAATAGTATGTGCTAAAATAAATTTCCTGAAACGTAACATTCAACTTAATTCTAACTTTAATACAGGCAGAAACTTTGCAACCTCCAGGGGCCTACGCTTATCAGTTGGCCAACCTAATCCCACAAGACGCATGCGTATTTTTGCGCATCCATTAAAATAATCTTTTTTTATTGCCAAATAAAATATAATTTAGGTAAACTTTTTAAAAGGGCATGAAAATTTGCTAGATACTCTTTGTTTTTTTTTGGTATTAGCTACCTTTACCAACCGGTTAAGTTGTCCATAAACCACTTTGCCTAACCGCAGCAGCTTTGGTATCCAACAGATACATACGCATCTTTACAGTCTATACTATATGTATGTAGATAAACTTATATACAAATTTTTAAGAAAAAAAAAAAACAATTATTGTCAATGGTTTTGCTCTTCATCTGACTGGCAGGTTTCTGCTTGGGTTGCCTTAAGACTCTTTGCGCCATTTCCAAGCTTTTCTCCATTTTGTTTTCATGGTCTGGCATGTGTTGGAAAATGTTATTGTTATTTTGTATCTTTGTTGTTGTTTGCTTGTGGTATTTCTTTTGTGCCTTTGGGGCGGCCAACTGCTTAAAGTTAACAACAGTTTGCAGTTGGCGTTCTGTATGCTAGAAAAGTTATTTTATAACAATCTAAATTACTAATGCCCGGTTTGCAGCACTTCATATGAAGCAGTCGATGGTACTGGGCAGCCCAGTTACTAGGCAGCAGGCATTCGGTACTCGGAACTCTGTTCCCTTAGTTTCTCGGCTCTTTGCATTGGTTCCATTGGCCAAGAGGCACTTATTTTTATTAACTTTTTGGCAAGTAAGTGCACTTGAAAGTCTGCTTTGAGTGTGTGCGTGTGGGTGTGTGTATAAGTGTTGGTGTGTGGGAGAGTGTGTTGGTTGTTATGTGTGCAAAGGCAATTTCTATACACTTTAATCTATAGCGTCAAGGGTATTATAGATTAGTGACCAACTAAAAGTTTTTACATCAAACTGCTTGTCATAACCCCAAAGAGGTTATGCGTCTGTATGAACATCTAACTATATCTCTGAGATCTTTAGCTAGAGACTAAAAATTTGACCAAAAAATGCGCTTTATCTGTTCTAGAAGTTTCGTATCTATAAAGTTCATTTTTTGTCTCCTAGGAACTACTCTGGATTTATACAAACGTTATTGCTTATTTCTGCTTTTTATTTTTTATCAAAAAATTGTTTTTATGAATATCTTTTGCAGCCTTCAAGTCCCTTTAAAAAAAATTCAGGTTTAATCCAAGCAATGGTAAAAATGGATCGGTAAAAATTTTGTTAAATATTTAATCTGTTGAATTTATTTATATCTATAGTTCAAAACGTTTTTAATTAATACGCCCAGAAATAAAAGGTCTCGATTTCCAAAGTTTTGAACAGAGCTGTGTAGAGAAAATTAGACCCGTGATGACTATCGACGGGCCTTTTTTATGAAAAAATTTAAGTGATTTTATTTTTTTAAATATACTTTATATATTTATATTTAATAATATAATATATTATTTTTTTAAAAAAAATCCCAAAAAAGGGGATTTTTTTTTATAACTACTAAAGGCCCATTTGCAGCATGCAAAAATTCCGCACGAAATGTCAAACCTTCATATAAAAAAAAAAACCCAAAAAGGGAAGTTTTGACATTTCGTGCGGAATTTTTGCATGCTGCGATGGGCCTTTAGTAGTTATAAAAAAAAAATCCCCTTTTTTGGGATTTTTTTTTATATGAAGTTTTGACATTTCGTGCGGAATTTTTGCATGCTGCGTATTCAATCAACCGGCTGAGAGCAATCCACCAGTTACCTCTCCTGTCATCAGGCCTGGATAATTATCCAAAAATATTTTTCCTCTAAATTCGATGTTAGGTACAATAGATCCACTTGGGTCGCAGTACATATTACACCCAGTACAATAATAATAGGTTAATAAATAAACAGTTTGAATAACTTTTCAAATAATGTTCTTGAAGTGAGAACTACTCGGAAGAAACGATTAATATACGCCACCTTATAACAAATTCGGCATGCGTACTCATGGGAGCCTAATCAAAAATTAAACGTTGACTTTTTCTTTCCCTTGAAGGCGCCTACACTCAAACCCAATTTTTGAACATACAACTTTTTTTTCGGGAACTAGGATTTCAGGGTATCCCACTGTCGGTCACCATTTCAACTGATTTTTATTTTTCGTAGTTGTATGCGTTCGTTGTTTCTGTGTATGTGTGTTGACCATTAAAATTAGAAAATGTGTAAAGTGATGGCAGACTTTTCTTCCCTTTTATTTTTTTGGGGATTTTCTTGCTTTGATTTGCGGTTGGTTTGTAAGTACTGCAAATTTTATGCCTGTTTGTAGCTTGTGGTTTTAAATAGTTTTTCAGTGCTTAAAAAAATTCTAAGGCTGGATTTTACGTGTTCCCAATTTGCTAATGCTAATTTGTGAAAAAACTTAAATTGAGAAAATAAGAAATTATTGTATTTTATAAAAATTTTCAAAATTTTTTATGGCTTAAATATGCACTTTATTTTAATAAAAAGTAAATACACATTTTTTGTACCAATTTTAGGAATTCTACTCCATTGTAGTTTTTTAAATATATATATTTAAATATGAAGAAGTTTTTTCCACTAAGGACTATCTAGTCTATATGTGACTCCTTCCAGGGGTCAAACGGTGAAACCTAACCTAACCTATTTCTTAAAAAAATGTTGCTTCAAATATAGACACAAATAAGTGAAGCTAATTCCTTTTTAAATCACTTGCTACGATTTTGATGATTTTAAATTTTGTGATGGATAATTTCCACATAAATCTTGGACGCTGCTATGATACTGATTGTATCTTTAGTAATTTCTCATAAACTGTACAAACGAGCGTCAGAGAAGTATTTTCCAATAATCATCTCTTAAATATATATTTTTTTTTGATTTTGGTAAATACTATATGAGGCATTGGAAACAGTGGCGTAAAAACATTTTTTCGAGGGGGGATGAAACTAATTTTTATCCATAAATTTTATTTATTTTATTTTTTATTATTGAAAAAAAGCAAGGGTATGGGATTAATCCTCTTGACCACCCCCCGTCTTCGCCATACCTATCTACGCCACTGGATGGCAAGCTATTGAAGTATAGATGAATGACACATTATAATAATAATAATTTTATGATTAAAATGTTTAATTGGAATTCACTTTTTATATTAAAAAAATTATTATTACAAAAAATTCCAAATTAATTAATTTGAATTCCATTTTTATAATAGAAATTTTAAACTAACTGCAAATTCGCAATTTTTAAATAAAAATTAAAATCCAAAACTTTTATTCCGAATGTTTGGTGCTCCCAATTTCACCAAAACGAATTTTTTATTCGGTTTGAAACCGCATGTTTTGTTGCAAGTGGAATTAAAACATATGGGCAAAATAGGTTTAAAAAAGTACGAATTTTATAATGAAACAATTTTTAAAATATTTTTTTATATTCTTAGATTATATTTATGCACACAATTATTTTTCATTATTTTTTCCTGACTCAACCCAAAAAATAGCATGCACAACCCAAAACAAATTTTTTTTGTGTTCGTGTATGTGCACTAGGGTGGGTAAATTTTTTTTGCCGATTCGCGGCGCCCCGTTGTAGTATTCTACAGTAACTTTTCCACAAAAAACCATAGGTCTATCTTGAATTTCGATCCTGCAGATTTTCAAAAATAAGTTTTTTCCCTATAACGTAAAATTTTAATTCAACAATTGGATTTTTAGACCAAAACTTGTCATCTTTTTATGTGTATATGGGGGGTTTTGGGGGTCAAGGAATTCATTTTTGGTGTTTATTTTTACTTATGTGGGCCGCCAGGGGGCGTTTCATTCATATTTTGCCATTTTGTCTAGAAAAATTACGAATTTCTTGGGAAAATTGAGAAATATTTGACTTTCTCGTATTGCAATCCAAATTTTTACTAGCCCAAAATGTTCAGCGTTAAAAATTATGTTATACGACCTGTGTCAAACAAAAAATCAATTTAAAAAAATCGATCAAAAGAACAAAGCATATTTTTTTCTTATTTCAATTTATTTTTTTCTTCACAAATTCAACTTAAAGGATAAGAACATATGTGAAAAATAAAGAAAAATGAATTTATTAATAGAAGAGAAGCGACAAGGAGTTATGTTTGAAAATCTTTCTTGCTATCAAGTCTGGGATATTTCGCACGGCTTTCTGATGTCACCTTCATAACACTTTCTCGATTTTCTTCTAAAATCTTCTTTTTCGGCTCCATACAAACTGACCCACCCAAATTTGCACGTATCATACACGAACACATGACCGATTGGTGCGACAGGGTTTCCGCGTTACACAAAGAAAATTTCCCTTGTAAAAAAAAAGCTAAGTCGTGTTGAATTTCAAAAAATATTGTTGCTAAAGTAATATTTTTGTGTAATTTTATTTAAAAGATAAAACAATAAAGAAAAAATTTCGCGCCAACACAATCAAAAAATCAGGGAAATATACGTATTTGTCGCAAACAAAAAGGGAAATATCGAAAAAAAATCGACTAAAAAATTTTCGGAGCACGCAAAAACAAATCCGAATAAAATTGTTCGTTTTTGTTTTTTCGTATTTCGGAGAACGCCTGGTTGTATTTTTACCACAAAATTTTTTAAGATTTAAAATTTATTTTGTTTTATTCATTTTTAAAATTTAAAAGTTTTAAAAATAAAAATTAACACATCTTACGCGCGGGATTTTAATTAAAAATTTGGGAATTTCTACTTGAGGAAGTTATGCTTATTTGAAGGGATATTAGACAACAATTGTAATAAAAGCTTGATTTAAAAATTTATTATTTTAAATTACTAAAGATACGCAGAATGAATATCAAAACTGCTTTCAAAATATTGGCAAGTAAATTAAAAATCACCCTATACTTAAAGCAACATCTTTTGAAGTCTAACATTTTTTCAACTCAATACGCATACTATGTAGTACAAACTAACTCAAAAGCTTTAAATTTTATGAAATTCAACATTTAGAAAATATGCAAGAAAAATAATTAATTTGAATACATACAAATATTTATCACATTTTATTTATTATTTTGATTATTAATTAATACAAATATCATACGATATTCCACAAAAATATGCATTACAAAAAAGAAAGAATTTTTTTATTTAAAAAAATAAAATGAAATTTATTCATGAAGTAATTTTTGTTATTTTTAACTTGAAAACTGAAACTCACTGTTGCCTTTTTACATACCTACATAATTTTTTATAACAAAATTTTAGTATATTAAAAAATTCCTATGAATTTTAACTAAAAGTCCAACAGCAAAGCAACATGCAGCAAAAATCTAACATATCATATTATACAAAAAGAACGATCCGAAAATATAAAATAAAACATACAATAGTAAATATAGTCTATTTATTAAGGGCGGGCTTAAAATAATTTTAAAAAAAAGAGCTTTCAACTCTTTGAATAGTTTGAAAATAGAACAAATACTGAAAAATAAATCCATTTTAATCTACTTTTTTCTTTGCATTTTGCAGCAGCTGAAAACCAAGCAAGCACGTAGTGAATGAGTGAGTGTGCGTGGGTGTGAGTAAGTGTGCTACGTGTGTGTGGATGCATTCGTGAGTATGAGTGGGTGTGAGCGAGTGTATGGGTGCTGCACATTGGACAAAAAACTGAAATTGAAAACTTCAAATACAATGGTATTGCCATTATGTTCGTTGACATGCATATGTGCAACAAATTTTCCAGCATTTTTCGCAACAAAACTGAATGAAAATGAGCAGACATATTAAGAGAGCTCAACCCAGCAAACAAATTTTCAGTGGAGTATTTTTTAAGAATAAAATTTGAGTAAGTTTATAAGGTGGAATTAGAAGCTCAGAAAGGTGTAAATGGTTAACTGAATTAAAAAATAAAAAATTTTCATTTTACTATAATTTTGAATGATTGTGAAAAATGAAGAATGATTTTTAGGTTTTTCGGCAGCCGTCTTAAGTCCGCCATTTTGTAATTTTGAAATTCTAGCCACAGATTCGTGATTAGCGACCCCAAAAACCCATATTTGCATACCCAACTCGAATTTTAAACACAAAAATTAAAAACATATCTTAGGTCTATCATTTTGTAATTTGGAAATACTAGCCACAGATTCGTGATAAGCAACCCCGAAAACCCATATTTGCATACCCAACTCGAATTTTAAACAAAAAATGAAAATTATATCTTAGGTCCGCCATTTTGTTATTTTGAAATTCTAGCCACAGATTCGTGATTAGCGACCCCGAAAACCCATATTTGCATACCCAACTCGAATTTTAAACAAAAAAATGAAAAACATATCTTAGGTCCGCCATTTTGTAATTTTGAAATTCTAGCCACAGATTCGTGATTAGCGACCCCAAAAACCCATATTTGCATACCCAACTCGAATTTTAAACACAAAAATTAAGAACATATCTTAGGTCCGCCATTTTAAAATTTTGAAAAAATAATATGGTACTTACAAGCAGCTACCACAAAAGTGTCTGAATAGCATATAAAAGGGGTTCCACTAATAATTTTCTGAGCATGAGATTTGAAATAGTGATTGAATTATGCAGTTACTTTGCTTTGGCGGCCATTGTTGCTCCGCCATTTTGAAATATCAAAAACCACCTTACGGCTTTAAAAAGTAGACGAGAAGACGAAAAGTTGATTTGTCTTAAAAACTGAAGTGTGAGGAGGGGGTGGCTGATCACAGAGAATGACCCATATATCTATATTTTTTTTTTATAATTTAAGGTCAACTATGCTTTATTGTACACTTGAAATTAAATAAATAAATAAATAAAACAAGTGCAGCTCATGGAATCTGAAAACTCGTGACACCCGAAATTTAAACAAATTTTTCTTCTTTTTTATTACAGGCTACGTAAAAGTATTTAGAAGATTTTGTGGCCAAAGGAATTTGTGGCATTATATAAGAGTGCAGTGCTAGACATTTAATTTTTTAATTAAAATCTATCTTTTGTTGTGCTTTTTTAAGATGTTTCATTTTTAAAAAGAAATCTTTAAAAAAGTACAGAAATTTTTCTAAAAATTCTTCAATCAATCTGATGTTAGTCTTACGCAAAAAATCAGTATTAAAAATAATCTGTATAGCTATAATTATCAAGATATTACATTATAGCCTTAAAAAAGAATCTTCTGATGGTAATAAAGAAAAATTTTACAAACAAAATTAAAAAATGAAGCAATTAACTAAAAAATATAACGAAATTTTGTTAATTGCTGAGTAAAAACTCGGCTAAGAAAGCTATTTAGCAAAGCTGCAATTATTTGCTGGGTTATGCTTTGCAGCAGAACTCTAGAGCCGTACAAACACCTGCAGTGAGAGCCTTCAGTGCTGGTAAACATTCAATTAAAGCATACTTTTGTGCGTCAAACAAAAATGGCGTCGCCATTTTTCACACTGTTGCCAAGCACATTCGTTTTGTTTTTTTTGTTATTTTGTTATTTTGTTTTTGTTTTTTGTATACCCTGTAATTCATAGCTTTAAGAGTCTTATGGATTTGGGAAATATTTGGAGAAGGTGTCATGGCAGATAGTAAGTTTTTTATACCAAAATGTTTGATACAAACTCAGGAATCGATTGAGGCATGTACGTCCGTCCGTATGAACATCTCAGAATATAGTAGAGCTGGATATACCAAATATTACAAAAAGACGCTCATTGCAATTCCAATTATGAATGATAGAGCTCGGTGAGTACAGTAAATTCATGTAAGGACTTTGCGTTTTTAGCAAACATTTTTGTTAGTGCCTTTATGTGGTAAGCTGATGTTTTAGCCGATAGTGATAAACAATATATTGTTAGAAAGCGAATTATGTATCCTTAATAGGATTTTTCGATAATTTTGATGAATGCCAAAATCCTTTAAAAAAACGTTTAAAATTGAGGCATTAAAATTGTGTTACAAGGTTTTTAAATTTACTTTTCTTGACCTAAAATTTTAAATTCATAACTTTAAAAATATTCCTGTCTCAACTAAAAAGATTTCTGTAATTTTTAATGGCTAGCTTTAAGCAAAACTTACATATATTAAAAAAAATAAAGCAAATTCTTAAACTTAAACTTAAAATTGTGTTATTTATACTAAAAAAAATTTATTTATTATTTGGGTCCAAAAATAAAATATGCAAAATTTTTTTGTTGTTTTTTTTTTAAATTTTAACCACTGAATTAATTGAAAATATGAAAAAATTAAGTATTTTAAATATTTGTACCAATTAGTTTCTTATATTTTTTGTGTAAAAAGTAAACAATATTTTTATACCCTGTACCTATAGGTACAAAGGGTATACTAGATTTGTGCAATGTATGTAACGGACAGAAGGAGGCGTGGCAGACCCCAAGTCCTTTATACCAAAATGCTTATCATAACCTCGGGTAGCGATTGAGCCATGTCCGTCCGTCCGTCCGTCCGTATGAACGCCTAGATCTCGGAGACTATAAGAGCTAGAGACACGGAACTTTACCTGCTGGTGCGCATATTTCCTAAGCAGATGAAGTTTGTTGAATCATGTCAATATCTTTCCCCGTTCCCCCTCTGTAGATTTTCGCGGTTTTTAGCCACACCGTTTAATATTTTCATTTGAAATTTAACAGAGCGATGCGTTGTGGATACATGCATCTATGTGTAAAAAATGAGCAAAATCGGAAAAATACAGCAAAAGTTATAGTCAAAAACGTACAAATTTCACCACCCTTGCCTATAAACTGCGTCAATATTTGGCTCCTCGTAACTATGGTTACAAGTGACCTAGAATCACAGTTTTTGGTAAGCTGATTCATGTTACTCTAATGAACAAATCCACATCCAAATTTTATCGATGCGGTCCCACCACCACCCGCAATCGATTTAACGTGTTTTCTGCCACACCCCTCAACATACCAACTTGAAACTTACCCCATATACTTTAAATAACTTCTTTGACATAACATTCGATTTTCATCAAAATCGGTAAAAATTTAGGGAACTTATAGGTATAAATATCGAATTTCACCAAAAAAAAAAAAATCCAATTGGAAAGTTCGTAGAAGGAATATGCAGGAAAAATTGTTTGCGAGACAAAATGTACAGGGTATTCCACTGTCGGGCACCGCCTCGACTGTACCACATATTTTTTATTCAAATAACATAATTTAATGGAAATAATTTAAAAATTCTTTGTATGTTTAATATTAACCTTCAAAATTTAAAAAATTATTCTTTTATCATATCAACATAGAATATGAATTCTATATAAGTTTAGAAAAAATTATTAAAATTTAAAATTTTTTTTTTTTTTTTTAAAAAAATTTGTTTTTTATGTGCATCAAATAGAGAATGTAGTCAAATACTTGTTAAAAAAAAAATGGTGGTTGATATATTATGACATACCATACATATATTTTTTAAACTTTTATTGACAACTTAGTTAAATTCTTCAAAGTTATGCAGCAGTTTAGTTACAATTAAATACAAAATGAAAAATAGAGAAAAACACATTTTTTGTTTAAAATTAACCCATAAATGGTTGAGTTTCAAAAATAAAATTTTAACTCAAAATTTGTTTATCTCTGACTCGATCAGCTCTCTAATAATAATTATTTCATTCGGATGCAAAAATTAAAAAAAAAAATTACAAATGTTTCAAAGTGAAATTCCCTGCTTAATATACTGTATTAAAATTCCCTTTTGTTTTAGTTATAAAAATTCCTACAATCACCTAATACCTACCGTGTGTAGACTCATGTGAACCTAATTAAAAACAATTTGTTGACTTTTTTTCAAGAACATCCATTGTAGTCTCCTCTATCCCAGGAACCATTTTCCTTGCCAACATCTACAATCTAAAACTTAACAACCTAATTTTTTTTTGGGTACACTGGCTGCAGCGTATCCGCAAGTCGGTCAACTCCCTTCCAACTAGTTCACACTCGTTTTTTTCGTATTGTTTTGTGCTTACCTCGTTTTCGTTTTGATTTTTTGTTGGTTTATATTTTTTTTGATTCTCTCTTCGTTTTTTTTTTTTTGCTTTTCAGGTTTTGTATTTTGAGCTTCGGCTGCATTTGTGGCTTTGTGTTGAATGCTGCGCGACGGCTTCATTTGACTCACACCTGCAGTCAGTATGTGTGCACTCATCTATGAGTGAGTATGTGGGTGTGTATCTGTGTGTCTGCATGTCAGTGTATAGCTGTGAGTTCAGCTGCCTCACGCTGTTGCAGTTGTTGTTGTTGTTGTTGTTGCTGCCACTAATAGTTTTCAGCTCGTAAAAGCTTTGTTGTGGGCTTTGCTGCTACTTCGATTTCGCTTGGTTTGTTTCTTGCTTTTCTGCTGCTTCTTCTGCCTCTTCCATTTACGCTGTTTGTTGTCGCAGTTGTTGTGTTTGTTGTTGTTGTTGTATTTGTATGCTTACCGTTGCGGAAACTTCCCAGGCAATTTCCGCTTTAAGTACCATTAAATTCGTATTCGTTTTAATGAGCTCTCAACATGATGCTGCCTCGACCAACTCAAAAGCAGGCATACTTGCTACTCGTACTTGCTACTTGCTACTTGCAACTAGCTGCTGCTTCTTCTTCTTCTTCTTTGTGGCCCTAACTTGTCTTTATTTTAATGACATTCGATTTTGTTTTCACAGCATGTCTATCCAAATGCCTTTTGTTTAGAACGGCAGACAATAACAACAACAACAACAACAAGCAACATGGCAGTGGCGTGGAAAGCGTTTTGACTTAAGGGGGTTTGAAAGTAAAAAGCGTTTTACTTTTATTGCAAGCAAGTACTATTCAACCCAATCCAATCCAATCCAGCATGCAATGTTAATATTTGTAAGTGTGCATGACTGATACCTTTGAAGGATTTGAAGGATACCCCAAACTTGCAAATCTTAAGTATATACTGGATTTGAAATTGCTTAGAACAGGCGAATTTAATTTTCCAAATTGAGCTGAGGCCGCCTGATTTTCGCTTTGAGCAAGGTATTTCTATTTTTCCATGCCCAATGATGGCTCCAGCTGCACCCTAGATTGACGACAATACCACATATTATATATGTTCCTTTAACTCCTATTTGGAGCATAGGGCGTCAATGACGATTCGGTAACAAGAAATGTTTCAGGTAGATAGGTTGCTAGACCTCCTACCCTAGCTTGGTGATAAAATCCCTATCTGCACCTCCAAGCAGTTGTTTTGTCTGTTTTGGTCCGCGAGTGGTATTTTATTTCCAACTTACCCTGCATAGTGCCGAGCATTCCCCGATCCGCCATCTGGGGACGCGTCCGATGGGAGACAGACAACTCCACATATGATAAATACAATCTATAAAAAAATGAATTTTTTAGTTTTTACAAATAAAAATATATAAAAAAAATAAAAATATTTGACCTCGTATTCGTGCAGTATCGATAAGCCATTTAGGGGAGGACATTTTTAGTTGAGTTGAATAAAATTGTGGCAAGAATAAGCTGATAAAATTCGTCCTTTTTTGATTAAAAAATTTTTCGTTAAATTTTAAGAAACAAAGGTTTAGGCTTAGATATCGACTTTGTCCAGCAGATCTCAGCTAGGCCTGAAATAGGCAAGTTTTTCATTGTAATTTGCAGTCTCTACAACTTATGGCGACTAAGCTACACAAGCCCCCTTCCATTTGCCCCCTAACCACGCCACTGCAATATATTACAGCTACCAGAGCTAGAACGAAAGCAAACCAAAGAACAACTTGAAAGATTATTTTGGCATTTTACTTGCAGCTATGCTTTTATGTGCTCCTCGTTTACTTCAGTCTCTTGATGACTCTCTTTATTGAGCGACAGCGAGCAAAAGTAAACTCAAGAGAGTGAGTGACCGAGGCGGCAAAAGCAGCAGCTGTGTACCACAGTAATCGCTGCTTAGCATGCACCTGCTGCACAGTGGAACAAATCGATTCATTATCAGAGCACTCAAAGCTTGCTTATCAATCAAAGGCAGCAGCACGCTTAACTCCATTGGACGCAGCTGGCTTTGGCAAATTAATTAATCTTGTTGTCGAATTGTTTTTGTCGGAAATTCATTAATATATTACGTATACGCATTTTAATTATCTAGCTTTTATTGCTGTTCAATATTGTGTTGAGCGCAAATGCTTAATAAATAATTCAAAGCAAAAGTGGTCAACAAAAAAAAAAAAATAAATAAAATTAATGCATTTGTTTGGCTTTAAGCCTTACAACTTTTAGCCAACTGTCGTTGCCAGTTATCTGGTCAAATGTTTTATGCTGCATGCAGCCTTGTGGGGCCAGGTACAGTGGTAACAGCACGTTTATTAGTGCCACCCCAAAAGCAATTATTAGAGTGAAAAGTTTAAGGTTGCAGCTCGGAGCTGTTGCAAGTTGTATTTCACTTTGTTGCTATTAGTTTGGAAAATAATTGAAAGCAAAGTTAAACGGTAAAGTTTGCTTTATAAGCTGAACTTATAGTTTATCGGACTTAAGCTTAATGCTGTGGTCACGTCTTTAGTTTGAAGCTTATCTTCTGGAATACCAAAGAAAATGGTTAATTTTAAGCCACTTTGTGTGCTTATTGCGGTGCAAAACCAATAAAAAATAAAGCCAACAAAGTTGATTTTAGTATCTTAAACTTTGATGCTTATTTTCAGCCTCTTAAGAAAAACTAACACAACGTGCGATTTATTTTCGTTTTTAATGTTAAACTCATTAAGGTAGCAAATTTTCTGAAAAACGATTTTATAGCATTTTTATTGCTTAATTAAGCTAAGATTTATTTCTGTTTTTTTTTCTTCTTTCTACTTTGCAGCATTTAAAATCTTATTAACAAATTGTAACACATTGTTTCAATAAAGCTGCTATGCAATAGCCCATAAATTAAACTCGTTTAAAAAATTATATAAAAAATAGTCCTTTCCTTTTTTGAGTGGTTAAGTCAACTTAAAAACAAAAATTAAAATTAAAATGTTTTTTCTTTATGCCGAGATATGATTATACACAGTGTTATATGTTATTATATATGTATTATTATAAAAAATAAAACAAATTGTTAATATTAAAAAAATTTTTAAAAATTTAATGAAACGCAATTTTTTATTTTAAAATTTTCGAAAAGTTTGTCTTACATTTTACTAAACCTATAGATCTTTAAGACTATAGAATGAGTATTAATTTTAATATTATTTTTATAATTTTTTATTTTAATTTTCTGACAATAACTTCATTTTATAAAAAATTTGAGAAAATTCAAAAATATTGCAATAGTTTTTTTTTTTTTTTTTTTCAAATAACAATTTGCTTAAAGTTGGCAAAAATGTATAAGCTGCAGTTTTGAGACTAAGTCGTGTAGACAGTGGCTAAAATATTTCATTTTTACAATAATTTTTAATTAACAATTTATGATATTCTATCAAGAGGACAGCATAAGACCTAATTAAATTGCGCAAAATTTCATTTTTTTTTAAATAAGAATTAGTTTACTGAGCGAAATATGAGCCATTGCTCTTGCGAATTTAAGCACAATTTTGCATCATCTTGCATATTTAATTTTGGGTTACTGGAATTCTCTAAAAGCCTATATTTAAGAAATTAAAAAAATATTTTAAGTCCATTTAATATATTTTGCTTGTAATGCCAAGAAGAAATTTGATTTGATTAGATAATAAAATCCAGAAAAAGTGAGAGGATATTTTCTGTCAAATTTATTATTAATTAATTATTGAGCGTTGCTTGGGACGTTTCTAACTCGCTCTCAGCTACCATTTTTTAACCACTTTCAACGTTCAATTACCCACAGCGATAGAAGAAATTGCAACCTTGGTGATCTCATAAATCCTTTTAATTCTGAAGCATGCAGAAGACATCACTGTTTCTTTAAAATTGTGCGTCGGGGTTATGGCACCAGAAAACTACTTATTTCATAAGTTCTGTTTATTTCTTGTTCTTTCAAAAAAATAATTATTTATATTTAATCAGATATCTTCTTTTGAAAACCACGTTTAAGCGATTCGGTCTAGATATTCAAAAAATATGGTGGCTTGTAGTATTTCGCACTCTGCTCACTACTAAATTTTTTTGCTTAAAAAAATTAATTAGAATTAGAATTTATATATTATAATTAATTTTTTTTTTTTAATTATATTTTTTATATTTGATTTTATTTTCTCAAAAAATAATAAAAAGTCTCTTGTTTGTGGTTTTCATAGACCAAAACTATGATTACGCCACAGAAATTTTTAATGAAGATATGAAAAATTGTGATCCATGAAGAATTCTTCATAGGCATTCCAAAAATTGGTTACAACTGCAGAGTTTGGTATATCAACAATAGAATTACGAAGATATTTATGCGCATATACCTATTTCCTAATAATATTAATAATTTTATTTTTTATTTTCTTTACGGATTAGAAACATTTCTTTCTCTAACTCTTATTAAAAAAAAAAATTTCCTGCAAAATATTTCTTTTGTTTAAATAGATTCACTAAAGAAATAATGAGTGCACATATACTTATTTTCATAAGGTACTAAGGTGCGCGAAATAAGTAAGTGGTACACCTTATTTTGTTTCGTAGCCAAGTAGAAATAAATTATTTATGTTCAAATTAATTTTTTATTTAAACTTCTTAACAAAACAAATAAAATAAAAAAAGAAAAATTTGAAAAACCTTTCATACGAATTTATAAAAATTAAATAAAAATCCTTCAGAGCGAAATAAGTAAGTGGTACACTTCAATGTTTAATACTTTTACTTAAAATAACTTAACATAAATTGAAAATTGTGTCACAAAAACTGTTAAATATTGCCTCCTTTGTTATTAAGGACTTTTAAAATCCGGTTTGGCATTGAGTTTATTAAATTTTGAAGCAGGGATTTGTCTATCTTGGCCCATTCAGTCATTATAGAGACTTTTAAGTCCTTCAGGGTATTAAATTGTCTCGCATTTCTGTACACCCCTTGGGGAAAGTATGCCCCAAAGGTTTTCAATCGCATTAAGATCCGGACTTTTTGCTGGCCACGACAATATTGGTATGTTTCGAGTGTTAAAAAACTCTTTGGTCTCACGGGAAACATGGATTGGTGCGTTATCCTGTTGAAAAATCCAGGAGTCACCAAAATTTTGCTCACCAAATTCTATAAGAACATCATCTAGTAGATTTATATAGTCCTTAGAGTTCATTTTACTGGTCACAAAGCATATTGGACTCTTTTCGACAAAGCCAAAAGCAGCCCATACCATCAGTGACCCTCCTTGAAAATTCCGAGACACCTTTACTTGTTTTTCTGTTCTTATGTCACGTTAGTAATACAAGTAACTATCAGGACCCTCAAGATTACATTTTTTTTCGTCGCTAAAAATGATATTTTGCCACTCTATGTCCCAAAATTTGTGCATCTCAGCAAAATGCAAACGTGCTGCCTTATGGCGTGGAAGAAGCTGACATTTGCGAAGTTTTTTTTTCATATGAGACGAATTCATTGGCCTTCAAAATTTGTTGCACACGTCTCTTTGAAATAGGAAGATCCAATTCTGAACAAATTTAGAATGAACTTTTGTTGTCCTTGATCGCTAGATTTTTTATTCTCCTTTTATCACGATTGTCTACTAGGGGCGGACGACTAGAACGACCATTCCGTCTATGATTTTCGGGATCATTTAGAAACTTTTGTATAGTAGTCTTGCTCCTTTGTATTTTACGAGCAATTTTACGTACGGACATAACCATTACATTGTACACGGATATTGTTATCCGCTCCTCATCAGTAAGAAAGTGGTTTCGAGACATTTTTATAATATAACGCTTTAAGACACAATTTTTTTATTTTAAATTTCTTCAAAACTTATTTGTTATTAATAAATTAACGAAAAAAACTGCTAACTACGCAATTTAAATTATGCGTATCACTGCAACACGTGTTTGTTGTCGCAAAAACTAAACTGTACCACTTACTTATTTCGCTCTACAAGCCAATGTGTTGAAGCTTTTAACAAAAGTAACGGGACATAAAAGCTCACAGAGCATTAAGTTCTTGATCAATGTTAGGCTAAAGAAAGCTTTGAAAAATAAGTGAAAGTTGGACATCATAGGATGTATAGAAAAGCTTTAACAGGCCCTAAAGAAAGTGTACCACTTATTTATTTCGCGCACCTTACATATATTGGAAAGACAAAGAGTGGTATTTCCAAAGCTGTAACGATCCCATGATAAAATCTTGTATTTTTTTAAAAACAACTTTTTATGTCAGATGAAATCGAATCTTTCGAAGCACAAGTTTTTCGACATAGTAAAACATGAAGTTGTATTAACTAAACCTATTCGGATTAGACTACAAGGTAAGAAGATTTAAGCAGGGGCGTAGAGAGAAAATCCGGGTCCGGGGGAAAATGCACCGGCCCCTCTATTACACCTTTAGCTTGAATCATTCTGTTCTGTGAGTACGACGAACTTTTTCACTCAAAAAAGATAGCGTAAAAAAAGCGTAAAAAAATGATCCACCTGAAAAAAAAAAATTCAGAAAATTTTACTACGACAGTAATTACAGCGAGGCCCCTTGCCTCCCTCTCTCGTCGGGCCTGGATTTAAGTTAAGATAATAATTTGCTTTATTTATATAATTTATGTGGATTACTTAAAGCTAGCCACTAAAATTTACAGAGTTGGATATAATAATCTTTTCAACTGGAACAAAAACCTCTGGTATAGTATGAAAAAATATTGTAAGTGTATTGTCGTTGTATAGACAAAGGAGGTAAGAACATTTTTAAGATTTACTATTAATTATTTAATTCTACTATTCAAAATGCACTCTTACCACACTAATTTATTTAATACCAAAATTTTCTCTTTTATTTATTTATTGTTAGTCTTCTATAGCGTTTTCACCACTTGAGGAATAATTGAGGAACCGGAAAAACGTAGTTCTACATTTGTAAATAATGCTTTTACTTTCCATCTTCCCTTTAAAGACTTCAGGTACATCATAAAATCTCTTTTACCCCTCTCCTACCTACTGTTGTATGCATCTCTTCATCTAATTCTCATACTTTTAAGTACACGTAGTTTTCATTATTTACCTACTTTGTATATAGCTACAAAATCTTGTCATATTGACACATCCAATAAGCATATCTCTATCTATAAATAATATTCATTGCAACCACTTTAAAGTGTTGTTGGCGAATCAGTCAAATGGTGTGCCACAGTGTGAACATATTACATCCTACTTTATGCAGACATATTCACTCAGCAAATTAAATAAACACCTCTCTTTCGTATGCACATAGCGAAATGTGCAATTACATTACGTCACACCTGTACACACACACTTATAGGAGAGAGAGAGAGAGAGAGCGCAGAGTGCAACACAACGAGGCAGAGCTGCAGATAGTTGCACAGGTAAGTGGCCAAGTGACATGAAAATTTGCAGTCAGCATTCGGCATTGTCAACTGTTGGCAACTTGGCAACTTTGTCGAATTTCCATAACATCATTTCAACAAGCCCGTCATCTGTCAGTTGCACAATTTATCATACGTTGACATGCCGGCTGTCATTGGGAAAGCGTCAAAGTGGTAGATGACACTTAAAGCTGGGTTGGTCAGCACAACTTATTGCCTAGGCTGGGTAGACACTGTCGCACAGCGGCATGGTTCAGTGTGAACAGCCCATGCACGGTTGAGTAGCGTCACTAGAATATTTCTCCCAGACATAATGTGACAAAAGTTTGACACAAAATTTTATTGGCATTGAGTAAACAACTGTGCCCTCAAAGTATTTCAAATAAACAGATTTGTTTTCCCAGTGTTATAAGGCCAGTTCGTTTGTCTTCACACTGTGCCAACCAGAAAAATTTTTTTCACTTCGGTACAGTTGTGAATAGTTAAGCTCATGAAGAGTTTTGAGTATCGACAAGTATTCTTTTGGTATCAAATACACACTGTGATTTGTTTTCCCTGTGATATTAGGCCAGTTCATTTGTCTTCACACTGTGCCAACCAGAAAAATTTGTTCACTTCGGTACAGTTGTCAACAGTCATATTAATGAAGAGTTTTGAGTATCGACAAGTTTTCTTTTGGTATCAAATACACACGGAAAAACTTTCGGCTTTCACCATAAAGAGTAAACAACTGCGCCACTGAGTTTGATTATAAGGAACCTAAGGCACATAGTGCACCATTTAATTTTCTACACAAGACATGAACAATTAGCTTGAATAATTAATTTATTGGTACAGTAACGACACAGAAATAAAGAATTTTGAGTATACAAGTATTTATTTGGTGTCACATACAAACTGTGACAAAAGCTTCCGCGTTTTGAACAAGAATTGCGTGCACATAGTATTAAAATCCGTGGCCTTGATATTCAAATAATCACATTTTCCCAGTGATTACCAAAAATGCACGTTCGTATTACGTCACACTGTGACAACCAAAAATTTTAGTTAAATGTAATTGAAACAATTGTAGTTTATTGGTTGGTATGACGTCACAGAACCGAATAGTTTTTCAGTATTCACACAAGTATTCAATTGAAGTCTAAAGCGTACTGTGACAGTAACTTACTCCCCTCTTTTCCACACACTCCACATACTACACACACATTGCAATGAAAAAAAAAAAACATTATAAGCCATTTATTTATACTTTAGCATTTTTCACTATTTTTTTGTCTGGCAACTCTAACTTTTTGTGCGGCCCATAAACTTTTTATTTGTGACAATTTTAGACACCTTTTGACATAAAAAACACAACGTGTGCCAGTGTAAACATAGCATTACTTGGCATCCTTTTTCTATGCGCCTTGTTGTTGCAATTATTTTGTAGCACATTGTTGTTGAACTGTATTTTGTCTACACTTTTTTCCCAGACTTCCTTCCAGGCTATGCTCCTTGCCTGACTTTCGACTTTTTCCAAAACTTTTTTTGTGACTTTTTGTGTACTTTTTTGTTTTGACTGCTTTTATTTCTTGGCTTTATTTTTCATTAACTGTTTGTCATGTCAACTGTAGCGACGTCACGGCGCTGAAGACAACACTTAATTATGTTTTCTGCAGTGGACAAAACTTTTGCAATAAGAAAAATTGGCGAAAAATAGTATAAGGCCAGAGGAAAATAGTTTTCCGGCTTTTATTGTTGCTATAGTTATTCAACTCTGCAGCTCATAAATTATTGAATTTCATGATTGTGGCTGGAATTGTGGCAGCATCGTCAGTCATAGTCGACGTCATTGTTGTTGTTATTGCTGGCTGTGCCCAACTGGTTATTGTCAGTACACTGTGAGAAAAAAATAGCGATCATAAAAAATGTATCAGATTGTTATAAATTCTTAATAAGGCATATTTTTTGTTAGCTGTATTAAAGAAAACTTCTTGGAAAATTTATTTTCAAATCAAAATTATCAGCTTGAAAAATTAAGAGAAAAACCAAAACAATTCTGACAATAAAAAAAATCGTTTACAAAATTTTGTAGTTACTTCAATACATTATACATTCGAAAAATTTGCGTTCTTAATTATAAATATTTCTACGTAGCGTTTTTTGGGATTATTTGAAAAAAATTTAACGAATTTGTTTTAAAAAATATGATTTCACAAAAAAAAAAATTTTTTTTTTCAATAATTTGGTTACAAATATTTTTCAAATTAAATTCAATTCTTTTGAAAAATGTTGTGCCAAAAGCTACAAATTAATCCAATTTTTTTTTTCAAATATTTGTTTCTTTATTGGTAATATTTCTTTGTATTTTTTTCAGGAATATTTCTTGAAAAACTACGCGAAAATGTGGAAAAATTTGACTCTAATATTAAGAAACTTTTTTTTTTAATGTTGTTTCTTAAAAAAATTATTCACAAAAAACAACGATCTGCTTGAAATATTGGGAGAAAAAAATTGAATCAAAAAATATAAAAAAAAAATCTTTTTAATGTTTTGTTCTTAAATATTTTGTAGTATCCTTCTTCATGAGAATGGTAAGAATGTGGTAAAGTTTTTATATTAAGAAAAATGGTTTTTATAAATTATCATTCTTAAAAATGATTGTCAAGCTAAAATTAATTTTTCTAAAAATTTCGCGAAAACTTTTTAAAAACTGAAAATTAAGAAAAAATCGATTTTTATTTATTATTTATTTTATTTAATGAGTATTACTCTTCTTTATAAATATTATGATTCCTCCATTGTATATGGTATTCAGAAATAAATCCGAAGATTTGCTTCAAATTTTAAATTAGCTATTACTGACAAAAAAAGATCAAAAATAATCTCGAAAATATAAGTTTTAGAAAGAAATGAAAATTTTTTCACTAAGAAAAATGTTTCATAAAAAATATATGCTTTTAACTTATTGCCTCTGAAATCGTAGCTTCTTAATTGAGTAGCATTAATTTTTTTTTTTAATATTAAGAGAAAAGAGCATTTGCAAAAAAAAATTAATTTTTTTTTAACGCTTTTTAGCACAAAATAAACGCTGATTTTATGAAATTCCTTCATTTTTATTCTCTGTGCACTTTTCTATGCATTTCCCATTATTTTTTGCAATTTAATTTGGCAGCAGGTGCGCTGCCCGGGTCATGTCTTTAACAAAAGTATGACTGGGCGTATCTAAAACCGAAAGGAAAGAGAAAAAACTAAGAAAAATAAAATGGAGAGCAAAAAAAAAAAAAAACAAGACAAAAACCAACTATTCCACTTATTTTTGAAGCAAAGAACACTGAAAAGTTTTTACTTTGTGGCTGGCAAACTATTTCATTTGTTTGTATGTATGTGTTTGTGAGTGTATCTATGTTTGTGCGCGCTGCTGTATTATTTATTTTGTTTTTCAACTATATACGACACTCGATAAATAAGTAGCACGCTTTTGAGCGCCGTAGTTTTGAGGTAAACTTCTTTTGGCCAGGTTGTCAGCCAACGGCGTTTACACGACAATTTGACAGGTACATTGGGGTATGGGATTCTATAAGGCGGAGAGCTTAAAGTTGGCCAAAAGTGTGAGAGGAAAAGTCAACAACAGGGTAATAACAAAATATTATGTAGATGAAAGGTAAATAACTTTATAAAGTTAGTTATGGAAAACTGTGGAGCAGGAGTTGCAGATGAAGAAATGCGATTCTTAGGCTGCTACTTATGTCATAGTATGAATGGAAATAGTTTATAAATAAAACCACTCTGCCGGAAACGGAAGCGTAAAGCAAGACTCAGTTGCGCAACTGGTCACACTAATGCGCGTAGTAAAAAAAAATTAACTTACCCTTAAACAAGCAGAAAGAGTGCTGGAGTATTTTTGTTTGTATACAAATTATGTGTACTAATACAATATAGATCTAGTTTTTGTAGGACCAGTAGAAAAAAACAGTTTGTATGCGATTAAAGCATTGGCGGTAACAAAAACAAGTTTAAAATTCAAATTTTGTCATTCTGTGCGAAATTTTTCGAACTGCGTATGGGCCTTAACAAAATATGATTCTGTAACTAATTCTGCAGTTCCAGACTAGTAGTAGGAAACAAGATGTCTCACTAGCCTGGGCACATTAAATATTTTTCTGGGTAGAAAAAAAATGCTCTCATAATTTGTTTTCTCGTCTCAAACAAGGAGTAGCAAAAAACATGTTTTTCAGATACTAACCTGGTCATTTTTTTTTGCGCTGCTTACACAAAATTTTTTTTTTTCCGCAGAAACAAGTATGTTCTTATATAGGGTGGGCCATCTTAAACACTCATAATTTGGGACATACCCCTCCAAAGTGGATGCTCCTCGACATATGTGAAAAACTATGTGCTCAATTTTAGTCATGGATCGTTTAACAGCCGAACAAAGCCTAAAAAACCTAGCTGTTCCCAAAAATGAAAAAAAAAATGGTTCACGAAACGAGAAAAGCCTATTTTTATGCATGATGGAGAACTATAAAATTTTTAGTTAAAAAAAAAAAGTGGATATTATCCTCTGGCCAGGAAATTCATCTGACATGAACCCTATCGAGAACGTCTGGAAGTTTTTGATAACTGAAGTTAGGATGAAACCCATATAACCAAGCAAGAGTTAATAAAGATCCTTACTACTATTGGAAACACAACCTGGAGATGCCTCGTCGCATTCAATCTGTGTTGGCTACAAAAGGTGGTCACGTAAATGACTTATTTTTTCGAAAAAATGTATTCATTATCAATTAACAAACAATCCAACTGATGACCCACCCTATTTTTTTTTTTTTCTAGATTCAGTCAAGAAGTATTTAGCAATATGTCAATGTTAATAAATGTTTATTCTTTGTCTATTTTTCTAGTTTCAGACTAAAAATAAGAAACAGCTTGTCCTTCAGATACAAGGCTAGTCACACAATATACTGGAAAATTCTGGGCTGATAAATTCCTAACACAGCCAGGGCCATTGCAAGAATTCTCTTAGTATGCTCAACGGACTGGTTAAAGCACACTTAATAAAATAAATCTTTTTTCAGAAAGCTAGTCTTTCGCCAAACAACCGACTTAAGGCTCGTAGCATGTAATTTCCTAGTTAGTGTAAAGACGTCTCTCCCTAGACACATTAGGATGCACTTTAGGGGGTATGGACTCATTTGAAACAAAAGAATAATGATAGGAGTCCCAACATTACATTGAACAAAAATGGCAAACAGAAAGCATGTCCTCCACCCAGAAGGGATAGGATAGAAAGCCATGCACTTCTTAGAAAATGAACCCAGAACCTAAGAAGAAAAAAATAACTCACAAAACTTTCATCAGCCTCCTTATCCTCGAATCTTCTTGAGTTCCTCGACGAATCAGTTGGTAGAAATTGGCGCAATTAGTTTTTTTGTTTTGACCTTTTCACATTTTTATTTTAACATAAAATTAAACAAACATAAATTCTGTCATATAAAAATAACCTCCCTAAGCCATCTTTAAATTCTGATTTTGTTTCCTTTGATTATGCGTTCCAGTCGTAGACGTGGTCATATTTGAAACCCAAGTTGTGCATTAAAATACGAAACAGCTGATGTATATAGTTATAGTCCGGCTGTTCAGTAAATCCTAAATTACGGCAATAGCTTAAGAAGAGTGCAAATTCGGCTGGATACCCCTTGCAAAGTATCTGTATTGGTGTGCTCATCTTCAGCTCTAAAATCTTTTCAAACTTTTGCTCCTCAATCTCGCATGTAATACCCTGCCAGGGCAGCTTGCCCAGATTGAAATAAATAAGGCAATGGGCAAGCGCCTCCAGATCATCACGACGAGATTGTTCAATTCCACGATGCGCGTTTATGGAGGCATAGCGCACTGTTCCAGTCATGTCGTTTTCAATGCTATAATCTATGTGCTTTTTGCTGCCCTTCATAATGATGCGTTTGGCTAAGCCAAAGTCTACAATGAACAACTTCTTCCTGTTTTGTTCACGACCCATAAGAAAGTTATCCGGCTTGATATCCCGATGTATATAGCCATGCTGATGCACTGCTTCAATGCGGCTCAGCATCTGATCACCCAGCATGAGCACAGTCTTCAAGGAGAAACGCCGCTGGCATTTGTTGAATAGATCCTCCAGCGTAGCACCCAGCAGCTCCATTACGATGCAGTAGAACTGGCCATGCTTGGCATGATGATATATGATGGGCATACCAGACGGCTGAGCTTTGAGTTCTTTGTATACTCTGGCCTCGTGCATCAGCTGTGGACATGGCGCCTTTAACGATTCAAATTTTATGGCCACTTTTTGGCCGTACAATAAATTCAAGCCCTCATAGATAACGCCAAAAGAGCCAGAGCCTATAGGTTTGATCACTTGGTATTTGCCGGAAATTATGCGATCTATTGTAATTTGTGTGGGTTGGACCGTATCCGGAGCTGCTATGTCAAACATTTTGAAAGTAATCGCAGCCTGTGTATTTGTATTAAAAAATATAATATTTTATATTTGAAGATTTTCTATTTATATTAAATGTGTTGAAAATTTAAGAGTAGCTTACTTGTAATATTTTTACGAAGTTTTAAAGTTGAAAGAAATCCCATCCAATTTAATTATTCCGAAAAATATTTGGCTTGCACGTAAAACATCAAAGAAAAATTTTATATGCTGTCAGCTGTGATACGTGTCAGTATTGTTTTAGTGTTGCACAACGTTTTTTTTCCATAGTGTGGTTACATTGGCAGTTCTTTATTTTTAATCGAAAAAAGTGATGAGTTGCAAACTGATCACTCGTAATGAGCGGATTTCACTCCAGTCACAACCACAACTCACTCCATTTCTTGTGGGATAATTTTTGTAGGAGCTATCAGTCCTGCTGACGTATCAAAAGCCGCTTATATTTTTTGCCTATCGGCGGCCATTAAATTTCGATAAATTTATCGATTGGTAGGTATTAAGTGATATGACATATGATAGCAAACATGTGAAATAATTTTTATTTGTTATACTATTTTCTCTTTTCTTAAGGAGCACTAAGTGTTTTTTTTTAAGAAAAGTGTAATGTTTTTATTGCAGCCCCAATATGTGTTTCCTATCGTCAGCTATTAAATTTCGATAAATTTATCGACTAATGTGTATTAAGTATATTATTAGCAATCATATGAAATAATATTTATTTGTTCTACTCCAATTTTCATCCATTTGCTTACGGAGTTCTCAGTGTTTCTTTTAAAGAAAACTATAATATTTTTTGCCTATTGGCGGTCATTAAATTTCGATAAATTTATCGAATGATAAGTATTAATCGTATATTCGTTATACTCCTTTAGCTCAATTTTGTCGCTATACTTAAATTTCTAAAAAAAAGTCTACTATAGTTTTAGATAGAGTTCATTTACGATTATTTTAACTTTTTCTGGAGTTTCTACAACGTTCAAAATAAGCCGCTAAAAATCAAACAAAGAAAATTTGATACTTTGTGAACGATTAACTTAAGATGGACAAGTCAAAAGTGATTTTAAAGCTCTCTCACAACACAAAGGGCGAAGTCAGACATTCTTTACAAGACCAAGTCAAGTTTTAATTTTTGTCAAAAAAAAAAAATTGTGCTATCATGTCATATATGAAAAATTCAGGGAAAAATATAAGAATCTACAAATCTTTAGACACATTTTAATATGAATTTATGCTGCAATGCTTTTTAATGGGCTTAAAAAACATTAATACACCTATATATAAATATTAATATTTATTATGATTTACTTGGGGTGTTGCATGGTCCTGCACTTTCCACTTTTCCTATTCCCTAATTTTTCCTGTCTATTCTATATCCTTATCACTTACTCCCATTATGGGTATCAAAACGGGCCTATTCTTGGCCTAAGTGAGCTGGGAAGCTAAGTCCCAACTGCCGCCCTAACCTACCTACCTGCCTACTTGGGGTGTTCACACTGTCGTGCATAAATGCATAATGGTAAAAGGCTAAGTGTTCACCAACAACCAATAATAATGGGCATTTATGCCCGACCCAGACCTTCACTATGAAAAGTAGCTCATTCTTACACAAAAGAGTGTTGTAAAATGCGCTAATATCTACGCGAGTTACCATATTTTGTATCCTGTTTTTGGTATTTTTTAAAGCATTTAGTGTGTTAGAAAACAAAAATGTTGACGTTTCTTAAAGCTTTTTATAAGACAAAATGACTAAAAAAAAAATATCGAAATATTCTAGTGTTGAGAAATTCGCAAATGGCACACTTTTCAACATTTTCTTCTCAACTCAATAGCTATAAACTAGATTAGGGTTTGGGTTGAGAAAAAGCTCAGTGTACATATATTTAAAACTCATACTATATTTTTTTTCGTTGCTGCACAAGTTCCCAACACTCCGACTTCTTAACTCAAAAGCAAGCGTGAATACCCTAATGGAGTTTTGAGTATGTCCATTACAGTCTGTGTCAAGTGCATAAAACTTTTTATATGTAATTATTTATGTACAAAACAACTTCTATTTATGTAAATAAACTTTTTGAAGTCTAAAAGACCTTAATTTTGGTATTAAAACTTTAATTATGAATAGACAAACAGTTAACTAATCCATTTGCCTATTAACTTACTAACTTAATTTCTAAAGCATTTCAGTAAACAATCCTAAAATGTTTGCAAATATTTTAAATTTCAACGAGCTTTCAATATTTTTATGCTCATAGACTAAAAGTAAACATGGAATTAGATCATTAGCTTAAAATTTCCAATTAAACTAAAACACACAATTTCAGCTGCATACATATATGTAAAAATTGATTTTGGGAGTGGAAGAAATAATATACACTGCGGCTCAAATAAATAGGTTCAATCTGAAAGTGTAAAATAAATAGCCAATATTGGCTTAGGTCAAACTTTTTGGGCCATATTCTACACAATCTTTCTAAACTTGCTTTGGCGATCCATTTAGCAAATACTAAAAGTGATCCAAAACAGACGCAGGAAAGAATACTTACGTATTTTTTGAAAGAACGCCATCTTGGTTTTCAGGTACTTTTTATTTTTTATTTTGTTAAGGCCTATTGGGATATCCCATTCGGGACTTTTTTTTTTATATGATTTTGTCATTCCGTGCGAAATTTTTTTGCATTCTGCGTACTGGCCTTTAGTTGAAAGTCTGACATTTATCACGTTGGAGTCATATTACATTAAAGACCACAATTCAATTTAATCAAGAGCACTATAAAAATTGTGAAAAATTTTTAAATTGATCCAGAATTTTGGTCAAAAATCAACTTCAGCGATTCATTTGTATTGGCAACAAACAAAATTAAAGCATGTGGACTAACGAGAACTCACGGTATATGGTGAGAGGCCGATGTATCCTCAAAAATAGACTCTACGATGTGCACTATGGCCGTGGGGCATCATCAGGCCACATTTTTTTAAGATTGACGCTGGCGATAACTTTCGATTTAACTCATTATTTTTTATTCAAATTGCATGGAGTGGCCTTGAATCATTTTTCACAAGACAGTTTTTCGAAAAAAGACAAAAAAAAAGCAACTTCATCGTTGAGATACTGGCCATTGAAACGTCAGGTCGACGTCGTTGTGCTTTCTGCAACTGTTTTGGGCCACCATAAAAACCTCTAAGTTGAAGAAAAATGAAAAATTGTGCAATTTACTGAACCATTTCCAGGATTCGATAAGAAGAGGTCCGCTATGGACAGATTTGCCAGACTGCCCAGGTCTTCAAAGAAGGGCTTTCCCAGATACTGGGCTGGCTTCCTAAGAAGTGCAGGGCAGTCGCAGATGTTGGATGCTTTCTATCTCCTCCTCATCCCCGCAACTGCATCCTCTCAGCCAGAAGGCCTATGGCGCAGTGCCCCGCTACGAACCCCGTCACCCTCCTAGTCCTGCTCTTGTGGAATCGCAGGAGTTCGGAAGTTCGCTTTGGGTTGTATCTTGGCCAGGGTGCTCGGGAGATGTGACAGAGGGCTTGTCGACTAGAGACACAACAGCTCCATGTTCTGTGGGTATTCCCAAAAAGTAAAGGGAATTTTTATATTTTTATCGATAAGTGGCCAGAGCATTGGCTTCCCTGCTGTATTGGGATAAGTAAAAGATGTTTCGATATTCGATGTATCGATAAGCTATACCGATATATAGAAAATTCGGTCCACCTATTTTTGAGTTGTAAATGAAGTAACATATACTAATATAGTTGCCATAAAATTAATTTTATTATGATAGTGTTGCACCTGTTCAGTTGAGCAGCAGTGTATATAGAGCGTGAGAGAGAGAGAGTGAGCGAGAGAGAGAGCAGCTGCTTAGAGCCACAAAGCCAATGGCAATGAGTGAAAATTAAGAGCCACTAAAATAAATAAATAATGCATAAAACACACACAAAAAAAAAAAATAAAATAAAAATAAAATTAAAATATTTATAAAGCCGCTTATGAGTAATGATGATTATAATGATAATTACAATGATAATGATGACGTTGTAGTAGTTGTTGCTGTTGCTACAGCTGCTGGTGTTGATAATAATGGCCACCATGCTGTTAATAATGAAGAGCACAAAATGGCGTCTGGCCAAAAGCAGCACGCGTGTCTATGTAAGTGTGTCTGTATCTGTGTAAGAGCTCACAATGAACAACAATGAACAAAGCGACTTAACTTTTCAGGTGTGCGTGCAGCTGCGTGTGTGTGTTTGTGTGAGTATCTGTGTGTCTGTAGATACAATTGTGCAGTTCTATGCAGGTGCATTAAATGCTATTACCGCTGCTTTACAGCAGTTGGCCAGGCGCGCCAACACACCTTTCACTTGGCCAAGTCCATTGTTAATATTTTGAAACAAAAGGCCAAAACGAAAACAATAACTAAGCCCAAGCAGTAAGTAGTAACTAAGTGGATGACAATGTGCGGGGCAGTGCTGTGTGGGCGTGGCAAACTTAGTTACGCTAGCAACACACACAGATACACCCACATACACACAGACATTTATATAGATACAGCGCACAGTACTTTGGCTTTTATGCCATGGCATAGAAATAGACATAAAAGATGAAAATAAGAAATAAGCAAAAGAAGCAAAAGAAGCTGACAAAAACGAAAAGAACGTTATGGATGTTAAAGGCAACGTTGGAGACGTGGCTTCAAATAAAATAAAACAAATATAATGAGATTTCGTGCTGCGGCAGCAGTCAGAGTGCACTGCCCGAAAAGTTTGGGTTAAATGCAAAAATATTTTTGTTTTTGTTTTTATCGTTAAAATTGAGAAATAAAAACAAAGAGTCTTAAAAATAGTTTGGAAAAGTTTGTGAATTAAATCGAATTGTTTCAATGTTGTTTCAAAAAGTTATTTTTACTGTTGAAACTTAATTTATTTTAAATATAAGCTAAGTGGTTTTAAAACATTTTTTCAAGTACAACCAGTCAAGAAATATTATGATTAAACAAGTTTTTTTGAAGAACCTTATTGACAAGTTAGTTTAAAAAATTGCTTTAAAAATATTCATTAGTTTTAAATAAAATGTGAAAAACAATTTTTTTTTTTTTATATCCGTATAACGAAACTGAAATTTTACGAATTTTTTCTTGGGGCAGTTTTTTGTTGCTTATCCAGCTGGACTCTAAAAAGAAGTTTCATTTTATTATTATTCCGGTTATTTATCGAGTTATCGATAGATAATTCATTTCTACACTATTCTTTGACAAGCCATATATTCTAAAAATGAAAAACCCAATTTTCAGTTATCGATAACTCGATAAATAATCGGAATTTTGCAATAAAATGTGACGTGGTTACTATTGGCTAGTAGCTTTACCAAATATGTAAAAATCATCAAAATCACTTATTTTCACCGATTTAATATTTTTTCGACTGGTTACTTAAAAGTTAATTAAAAATCTCTCCAACTGTCTTGTAGATTTTCAATGATTTTCAAAATATTTATATGTTTCAAGAAGAATATAATTCTCAGGAAAAATTTTTGACAGACTAAAGAATTGCTGTTGAGTGAAAATAGGGATGAAAGAGATTCAAGGTATACCACGGACTAATATGACTAGTAGTAGGCTTGGGAAATTTCCTGGCTTCGATTCGCCATCTTTTAAAGAGCCTAATATCTGTAAAAAAAAAAAAATAACTAAATAATTAACTTTAAAAATGGTGATAAAATTCAATCCGTTTCGAAAAACCAAAAAAAAAAAGTAAGAAAAAACAAAATGAAGATGCAAAAAATTTAAGTAGATTAAAAAAATTAAACATAAAATTAAACATTCCGGACCCAGGGAAACGCCGAAATTTTGGGATAATATAATTTTGTATTTATGGGATTATATATTTTTAAATACTTTTCCGTCCTGTCCATGCTGTTGATCTTCCAGTTATAGACATCGTAAGCTCTGCACAAGTTTTCTCAGCTAAAAAAGCACACATTTATTTCTCTCAGTGTAGCAGCAGCAAAGCGGACCAAGCCACCAAAACAACTATAGCATACTTATCAGGCGCAACGAGCAAGCGAGTCAGCAAGCGAGCGCACAAAATGGCGTCGGCGCCATCTTTTATCTCTCCGTGTGCAAAGTGTAACTGTCTAAGTATTTGTATGTGGGTGTGTGTGTCTGTTTGTATGCAGCTAAATTTATTTTAGTTTTAACTATTTGCCTGGCTTCTTTTTTTGTGTTTCATTTTATTTTTTTTATTTTCTGGTCATGCTAACGACAAAAGCGAAGCGGTAAAAGTAATGTTCGTTCAAAGAGCAGAGATACTTGCCCGACTAAGTGTATCTGTGTGTAAAGTATTTGACATGTACAAACAACCCAACACACATAAACACAGGCAAATATTTTCACTTTTCACTAACACACACACAGAACGCACAAAAGCTCTAAGCGGACAAAGGATATTATAAATTACTGTTTTTCTGCTCAACTGTTGTTGTTGTTGCTCCTGATGCTTGTTATAGCCATGGCCAAAATACAAAAAAAAAAAGAAAATGTTACCAACTTGGCTGTTGTTGTTGTTGTTGTGTAAAGTGTTGCTTTTGTTGTTTTTGCTACAAACGGGTTTCAATTTGGCGATTGTTGTTTTTGTTGTTGTTGTTGTTTTATTTGCCAGCCTGTTATTGTAATTTTAGTAGTTTATTTTCTTTTCTATGCAAACTTAATTCCATTCCAATGTTTTTTCCCTTTTCTCTGTGAGTACATATGTATTTGTTGCGGGGGGGCTAAACATAAACAAATACAGGGTGTGCGTTAGTTTGAGGTTATGCTTGGACTAGAAATGGACGAAGCACTCTACGCAGTTTTCTTGCTCTTTATTCAGATCTATTGACTGGTTTAACTCTTTCTCCTTAAGTTCAAAGGCCCCACTTTAGTTCAAGATTTCTCTCAATTTGATCATATTTAGTTTGTGAGTGTGTTAGTTTTTTAGGACACGGTTTTGCGTGAAACTGACCTAAGCAGAAAAAAAATTATTATGTTCTAGGAAAATCTAAATTCATGCTTATAGTTACGAAAAAAAAACACACCACTATGCAAAAAGTCCTATACATGAGCTGAGTAAAGATTGCCTACTGTCTAGGCGAAACAACAACACGGAATAGTTTTCCTACAGGAGTTATACTGATCAGGAATACCCGTATCTTATGCCAAACGGCTCCAACAGGAAGTATGGCTCTGGAACTATTTGGTATCTTGTCCAAGTTTCTCCAAACGAAAATTTTTGTCATTCTGAAAGCTAGGAAAAGAAAGGATTAGAGATTAGAGATATCCCGGCGTAAAAGAATCCTGCTTAGTTGAACTGGCAAAGGAAGGTCAAAAGCCTTTAGTAGCATAGCTGACATGGTATAACTAGTAAAGGACGAAAATTGTAAAGATAATAAATGATGATTCTTTGATAAACCATCAAACCCACGACATATCCAAAAGGGACCAGCTAGTCTTTGCACCTAGGTATATATGCATTCATTTTGCTTGCAAGTATTTCATCATAAAAAGGGTTAAACGCGTAAAAAAAAGTTTTTGGGAAGAGTTTGTGTTCATTGTTGTTTATTTATCTAACGGAAAATTGAGATAATTAAGATAGATGGCAAAAGTTTTTGAGTCTCTAATTAAAATAAGTTTTGAATTTTAGACATAGCTGAGCATGAATTTTTTGGAATCTGGTCAAAGGAAACTTGCATTTTTGGGACAACAGAACTTAATTACTTTAAACTGCAGTACTTTAATTTTAACATTACGAGTTTAATTACAATAATTCGGTTTTGCTTTTAAGTTTTGTGAAATTTGTTGAAATCAGCTTAATTGCTAAAAAAAGGACTCGATTTTTGGCATTTGTGCAAAAAAGCCATTTTGATAGCGAATTCGTATGACCATTTCCGTTCCGCTTATTTGGCTTATTAAAGCATTAGTTCCGAGTGTCCTGTGTGGTTTATAGCTTCAGCTTTAACCGCATCATCAATTAAATAGGCTTAATTTAACCCATGTCAAACGCTTGGCACCTATGGGTTAAAGCAACCGATCGATCAAATAATAAAAGAGCCATATGTGTGTGTGTGTGTGTATGTGTGTGTATGGGCCTTGCATTGATTTCACTTTAATTTAATCAAATTTGTTGCGCCGACTGCGGCTGCCAAAGCCAAATGCGCTTAAGCGGCACCAATTGCAGACACCCTGTATATGGCCATCAAAGCAGCGGCGTGGCAGAGCTAGCAGCAGCATGAAAAAGTGGTCACCCCACACAGTCAAAATGCTGCCACAGTCGACGTCAGCGTCACAGCTGCTGCCAGCGACTGATGCTGCAGCGGCAGCACTGTACCAAACGTAGGCAAAAAAAAAACACAGAGGAGCGAGAGAGCGCAAAACTTGTATGTATTAAAGTGGATCTGAGAATGCATGTGAGTGTGTGATTGTGTGTGTGTGTTAGTATAAGTGTGTGCGTACATATGGCGGCATATGGCAACATTCTACGCGCTCACTCAATGGCACTCAGCAGAGACAGCGGCAGTGGCAGAGAGGCGGCAGCAAAAGTTTGAAGTTTGTGTTGACGTTGGCAGGCAGTAAAATTTCATACATTTTGAAGGAACTTCCACCACCAAACAGCACCCCTCAGATCCTTCAACATTTTGGTAAATCTTTTTGTTTTTTTGTTGTTTTCATTGGACTGGCAGCGCAGTTGGCAGCATTTATTTGCCTTGCTGGGACTATAAAAATGGATTTTTATTACGCTGCTGCCGTTTGCTTTTAGCTGCTGACGCTCTGCTGCCGTTGCTGCTGTTATCTGTGCAGTCTGCGTTTGCTCTCACCTTGGAGTCTAGGTAAGAGCATCCCACTCACACACACACACACAGCCAAGCAGCCGCAGCAGCTTGCTCTCAGTGTGCTGTTAGTGTATGTTGTGCTTTTTGAGCCTAGTTGAACGAGCTTTGAGCAAAAGCTTGGTTATGACTTGCGTTTTTTAAGGCTGCTGAAAAGTTAGCCAAGAATTTCAGCAGTTTTGATGCTTCATAAAAGTTTTAGTTTGCCTTTAAATTAAGCTGCACACATTTAGGGTCCTTAGATTTCACAGATCAGTTTTTTGTCCTAAAGAAATACCTAAGATTCTGATTTTGGTAACAGATTCCAAGCAAATAGACCAAAAAATTGACTATGTTTGCAAATCTTAACCGGATTATTTTTAATCTTCGAGTGGAACCGACAAAGAGAACACTTTACTCCCAAAATAAGTAAGTAAGATAAAGCTTTGCCTTCTAAATTTTTAATAGGTTTTTCAAAATGATGCCTATGAAAAATTACCTTCAAATCACGTCTTAAAACTGTTTCTCTTGATCAGTACGTTTTTTGCCTTCTGTGTCAAAATAACCACCATTACAGAGCCAAAAATAAAAATCTAATATTTCCAAAGGCTTAGAATGTTCAGCTCCAATTTAGGACAACAAACAGTGAATTTCAGCAGAACTTTTTGGAACTTGTTTTCCCCGGTAGCTAATATGCTCGTACCTTAAAAATTATTATTATTTAAATTACAATCTCAAAACTTCTGTAATTGAGCCATACCACACGATAATGATCTTTAAGTTTGTATTGAGATCTTTAATATGATTTTATTTTGATACCCTGTACCTGTAATGAGCAAAGGATATATGAATTGTGTAAAAGCCTAAAATGTATTTAATATAGAGAAGGAGACGTTGGAGATGCCTTAAAGATATCTAAATTATGATCAGGGTGACTAGATAAATCGATATAGACATGTGAGTCTGTCTTTCCGCATGTTGGCCTAGATCTCAGAGAGCTAGAGCTACCAATTACTTATTATGTCGCGGAAAAAAAGTTTATTTTATTTTTTTGTTATCGAAATAAGGCCAAAAGAACAAGTAAATGAGTTATTTTTGAGGTTAGATCAAACACAAAGTTTTGATCTTGTTTTCGCATTCATCCAATGCATATGAATTTACTGACATATAATTTTTTTTCTGTGGGGCTGTGTTTAAGCCACAACCTGCTGTCTGTTACCCAAAAAAACTCACTCAAATAAGAGCTTTTACTGATGCTGAGAAGCAACTTGCGCTCAAAGTATTGAAAGCCGGCAGCAACAGTCTGCTTGTAGTTGTATATGTGAGCAGCAAAGCACACACACACACACACACAGATGCTTGCTCGCACACATACATACGCTCTTAGATTGCTTGGCTGGCAGCTGGTATATAAACAACTATGTAATAAAGAGTCGTCCACTGTTGAGTGAGCTTGCCACCACCCCAAAACAGGACACTATTGGGATTAAGTCGCCGCTGGCAGCAGAGATATAGAGTGTGTGTGCATGTGTGTGTGTGTGTGTGTGAGCATGGCTGTGTGTATGGCGGATGCTGTACTTATAATGGTGAGCGTGTATTTCGTATTATTTTGTTTTTGCTTTTGCCATTTTGTACATAAATCACATTGAGCAAAGCCAAAGAGAGAGAGCGTGCTGCTGCGCATCTGTGTTCGTGTGTGTGTGTGTGTGTGCAGCAGCTGCCTGTCTTCGTATGCGTGTGCCGCCATTTGGAATTTTTCGAAATTGGGGTTCGCTACAACAAACGCAATTCGTAGTAGACGTTTAGGCGTCAACTAGTGCGCTTGGTGCTGCGCTTACACGTTACACGCTCAGCGCTCAGATCTCAATGTTCAACGGCTGCCCAAGTAAGAAGGAACGGCTGCAGCTCCTGCTCCTGAAAACTACTACTACTACTACTACTACTGCTACAACTGAAACTACAACTACAACGGCGCCTAGACACACGTACACACACACACTCCTACTAGAACACCCTACAACATGAAAAATGACAAAAAAAGTTGCAAAAAAAAAAATAATAAAACATGACAGTAAAACAAAATCAGACCAGACCAGACCAGACAACTGGACCAAAGCAGCAGCAAACTCTAGAAAACTGCTGCCCTGGGACAATGATAAGACATATATATATATACACACACATGCATACATACGCATACACACACAAAGCCGCCTGACAGCTACAACAACGCACAGATAAAAGTAATAAATGTTATAGTCCTTGCCACATATACACACGCCCAGCGACAGACAACAAAGAATATTGAGTACCCAGCTACGCCTACAACGCCATTTTCAGTTGTCACAGACACTCCGCTTCAACTCAATAGCATCGTTAATTATAGTTTACGCCAGCAGAGCTTTAAGCCATGACAAATGACCAAGACTGTAACTTTACTAACTGACATAAAAAAAGATATGCCAAAAAAAACTGCAGCTATAAACAACTAAAAGTGAAATTTTTGTGCAATCAATCTTTAAATGAATATAAAGTAAAAGTGTCAAATGCATCAAAAAGTAAAAGTTTATAATTGAGCATAAATAATAAAAAAAAAAATAAAAATAAAAACTTCAAGTATTTTAAAGTGCGCGTTAATGAGTTTAATGAGTATTATATACTAATGGGTATGTACTTGATGTTGTAATGGAATATGCATATGTCTCAAATTTTTGGTGTTGTCATTGTTGTTGTTCATGTAATAAAATATATTAAGCCATAATTGCAAAAATAAAAAGAAAGCCAAAAAAATATCTATATGTCCTGTTTATTGAGTGAGTATAAAAAATTTAATTTTAACTTACGCTATTTAAATACTGTACATAATTTTACATATATGCCCATTTTTAAAAGTTATTATTGCATTACTTTAAATTTTGTAGACAATTTTTCTAGAATAAGATTATGTTATATTTTTTTTTAATTTTATAGGCTTTAAAACGCGCTAAATCTATTAAATCAATTGAGTGAAGCTGAGCTAGTTAAGTCAAAAATGCATTGATCTAAAAAATGTATTCTAAGAATGTATTTTGAATAGGCTCTAAGCTTGAAAAAAATTGCTAAACTTGGCATTGCTCTAAAAAATTATATTATTAGTAAATTAAAAAAAAAAATGAATTTTTGCTAAATATTTTCGTATTATTTAAAATGTTATTAACCAAAAAAAAGAAAACATTATTTAAGCTAAATACTTTCATGTTTTTTATATCTTACTGCGGCTTAGAACAATTTCAAGAGATCATCTTGTTAGAAATAAATTTGAGAAAATTGTTTAATCTTTATAATAATAAAAATACAATTAGGCACATAGGATTACTTAACTTGTCTAGTTGTGTGTAACGATTTTTGCCATTTATGTGATTTAAATGATGAATTGATGAAATTAAATTATAATTCATTTCTTAAAATTTGGGACACAGAATGACAGATGAATAAATTCAGAATATTTTTTGTTACTTATTTAATTTAAAAAGATTGGATCGCAATTATAAATCAATTATAAATCACGTCCAAATTAAATTTTTTGCCGTAGCTTTTAAGCTCCTAAAGCCTCCCATTTTTTTTTTAAGTTAGTTATATGAATCTAATACGGTCACACTTGACTTTGTATGTATATATTTATCATCTTTAAGTAACTTAACTTCGACGGCTTTTTAAAAAATTTCTTCTTCTTTGTTCCATTACCTCCTAGTGGAGCATAGTGCCTCAAAAACTACCAGTCAGGTAAATTATTTCCGAAAGCAATATTGATTTTTATAATCAGGATATTTCGACTATTCAGAAATGGAACAAATACCAAGAAAAGGTCTGAATATGTGTTTAAGCTCTATGAAAATTTGATTGTGATCATCATCTCATATCATTCTAAAATCACCATAAAAAAAATCTAATTAGATCAAATTTATAATATTGACTTTTGGGTTACATGATATTTGATTTTTAACTGAACTTTTTAGACTTCTCAAGACAAACTTCGATTTTTGGCCAATTTCACATTTTTCCTTCCGTTTTTCTTAAAACTATTTGAACTATTCTCGTACCTTTTCATGTATCACCTTAAAATTCAAATTATTCATATTACTACGCACTTAATTTTGCAAATTTTTCTGTCAATGCATATCATACAAATCGATTGTGATTCCTTAAAATTTAATTTTCCGAGTACATTTTTACCTCTCAAAAGTTAGGATACTTTTTACCCTTCATCTAATTCATAATTGAAAAAAAATAAGATGATTTCCAATTACTTAAAAGTCATAAACCATAAAAACCATTCGGAATTTCGGGATTGCATCGCTCTTGCACTTGTTATAACTTTGTAATTTTGTACGCACATAAACTTAAATAAACTTCTCCTCTTCTTAAATAATATAGACGACATTCCTTGAAGAATGACGATTCTTAGTCTTTCAGCTTTGGTCAAACTTCGCTTCTTCTTAAAGAAAAAAATACATTCTTCCAAAGACTGATATTTCTCAAGCTCCATGCTTTTACCAGACTTCATCTCTTCTTAAATAATATCAGTGGCGGATCCACGGGGGGGTTTTCAAGTCCGGACCCTACCAAAAGTTCGAAAAATGAGTTGACAGTCATTTGCGAGCTCTGATATCTAGGTATACACTTCGAAGTGTAGAACCCCCCCTAAGACCAAATCCTATATCCGCACCTGAACTATATAGATACCATTCCACGTAGAATGATGTTTCTCAGCCTTTAAGCTTTTACTAAACTTCGCTTCTTCTTAAATAAAAATAGTTCTAAGCTTTTAGCAGAAAGATAAGTTCTGAAGTTCTGAGCTTTTACGTCTTACAACAATCCAAACCTCTAATCTATAACAAATACATATCATTTTGTTTTTACTGCAATATCATCTTACTCAGTAGAATTGTATGCCGTAACATCGTCTAAAGCGCTCTTAAAAGCTTTGCGTATCCAAAACATTAAGTCCAAGAATTCCCATTGTTTTTTTTTATAAACTTCAAACTTTAAAGTTCCTTATCTTAACATCCGCCGAAGAAATGTAAGAATTATTATTATTATCTAAAGCTCTAAAACCTGTCTTAAAAGCTGTGCTCTCTTAACAACTTTACACGCCTTACATAAACCCAAGCTCTAAAATGGCAAATAAAAATTTAGCTTCTAAAATTTTTTTCAAATAAGAAAGCCCAGAACTATCAAACTTAATTTACTTGCAGCTTCAAGTCACGTCTTAAGAGCTTTACAATCCAACTAGCACGAAATTTGCATTTGAGCTGCCTGGAAGAAAAAAAAGTTTGACATCTTCATAAAACTCTTGCCAAAACTTGCAAAATTAAAACATTTGTCAAGCAGAGTACACTGCAAAAAAAAACTTGTAACAACACGTAAGAAAACTAAGTACGACATGCTGAGCTGCATGTCTCTCTCTTGTTAATTTTTTGTGTGTGTTTGTGTAAGTGTAAGCTTTCAAATGTAAGCTGTATGTGTGTGTGAGTATTAGTGGGTGTATAAGTGTGTGTGCATGTGCGTGGGCGTGCAGCAAACTACTATGAGAACACTACCACAACTACAACTAACATACATAGTAAACCATATATATACATGCATAGACTAGAACAAGAAACAGTGTTGGATAATGCTGCCGAGGAGTAAGCGCGCGCTGTAGCAGAGCTGTCAGGATGCCGGGTTTGTCGAGCTCCCTTGGCTCCGTTGACTCCCCTGGCTGACTGGTTCTGCTTTCGGTGTCCGTGTTGATGGCGTAGTCGTAAAATTGAGTTCATCGTGAATTCGAAACGAGAAGCATAGCAAAGCCAGCGTATCTCAAGGAGATGTGGCAAGGCAGAGGCAGAGGCAGAGGCAGGCAGGCAAAACGAGTGTCATGCGTCGTGCGCGATGTCAAGGACCGCACCCAAAAAATTTTTTTTATGTATTTTTTGTTGTTTTTTTTTGAGCTGTGCTCTGACGTAGGGTACATGTGCCGATGATTTGTAGAGGAGCAGCATCAGCTTTTGGGCGTGCATAAAAATGTGAATAGGTACATATGCAGGCATCAGAAGGCATTTATGTCAGGTTGTTGTCGTTGTTGTAGTGTTGTAAGGTGCGCGGAAGGATATGACATTTTGCTGCTAACTGTGTGTTTGTATGTGAGGCCGTGGCTTTTCTCTGACGCAAAAAAGAAGGATGCTGAAAACGTGCTTTGCATAAAACGCGTATCCTTTTTTTTTTTCCTTTCTTTTTACTACAACTTTATTTCAGTTGGGTTTTTCTTTATCTCTTACGCTTGGCTTGGCGTAAAAATTTGTTGGCTTTTCTGCTACGTTTTCTTTGTACTGTTTATTTTTTTTTATTTTTTATGAGTACGCCGCAATTTAGAGTTCATTCGCGTTGCTTTTTGGTTGTCTGCACTTGTTGGGGGTTAGAGGGTTATGGCTTTTTACCTGCTTTTTATTTTTGCTCTTTTAAGTTAGAAACCATAAAGGAAGTTCATTTTTTATGCAACTCTATAAAATAGTTTGTTTGTCTTCGTGTAGTTCTTTATGCGAGCGTTACGCAATTAGTTGGGCTTTTGGGCTTAAAGGTAGCTTTAAAAAGGTTTTAAGCATGTTGGGGATTAATGTAAGTTGGGAGTTATACAAAAAATTAGAACATCCAATAATACTTGTACATAATGCAAATTCTTAAACTTAGTTTATTGAATTTTTTTCTGGTCGTAAGAAACTGTACACTATTAAAAATAATGAAGTTGTAGAAAACAAAATATTTCTTAAAGAAGCAGAGCACTTCATTTGCACGACTTTATGAATTGTTACTCGCTGCCACAATGGGCTGGACGTCCTGAGTTCTAGATCGCTTAATCGCCGGTCATACAGTACAGTATATATAGTTCAGTCTATACAGTCCAGTCCATACAGTTGAGTCAAATCCAGCATCAATATCCGAAAGACTATTGAATTTTAATGAAAAATAAAAATAACATTCTCAAAGATGGAAAAATTCTTGAAAAAAAAAATTTATAATTTAAAAGCGAAAATAAAAAGATTTTAAATCAAACCAGTTTCCTTAAAGCCTTCTTTAATCAACATTTGTTCTAATAAAAAAAATAAAAATTTAAAACTAAAATTTATTTAAAATTAATTGTATATAAAAAAATCGATGCTTAGCATCAATTTCTCTTATTTTCTCAACACTGAAACCATAAAATAAATAATTTTAAAGTTATTTTTCTTATAAAAATTATACTTATAAAAGTATAATTGGTTTTCATTTTCCCATTAGTTTTTTTTATAAAAATTATACTTATAAAAGTATATTTGTTTTCACTTTTCCATTACTTTCGTAAATATTGGAAAATGCATTAAAAAAAAAATAAATTTAAAAAATTCTGACCTTTTTAGTAAATTGTTTTAGAATACATTGTGCCAACCCGACGCTTACTTAAATTTACACCTGAGCTGGTTTGTAGACCTGAGCTCCAAGGAGAGTGTTATCGCAAATAATTTACAACAAAAGTAGTCTATACCCTTTTCATTAATTAATCGATTGAAACTGCTTTTCTTTCGTAAAAATTTTGTGAATTGTCAATTTTTGGGAAACCTAAATATATGTAAAGTTTTATAAATTTTCTGACCCATTTAAAATTTCCATCTATTAATGAAAAAAGTTTTGTTTTTTAATTTATTTTCTATTTTGTCATTCCATTCTTATTCTTTCCTAAAACAATAATAAAATTTAAAAAAAAATTAAATTTTTTTAATAATTTTTTTTTAATAAAATTTAAAAAAAATGTATTTTTTTTTTAATATCTTTTAAGAAAAAATTGTTGTTTTTTTTAAATATTAATAGATATTAAAACATTTTTTAAATCTCGACTATATAAATATAAGGAACAAATGGGAATGACAAATTGATTTTATAAAATATTGAAAATTTTCTAATAGAAAAAACTTTTAAAGCATTTCAAATATTTACAAATTGTAAGACCTTTTATTGAGTCTATAAAGAAACGAATTTGTAACTTCGTGCTTAAAGTCCTGCAAAGATCTACATAGATTTCTTTTTAATTGTTCACAAATTTTTTTTGTGAGTTTTGAAACCGAAAAAACTACTCCGTCAAAAGAACAAAAGAAAAGAATCAGAACTATTTCTAAATACAATAACAAATAATTTTAGCCAGAGCCTTTAGGCTGAGAAAGTAATCTTTGATGTAATATTTTATTTAAAAGATAAATTTTAAATTTTTCACCCAAAAAAAATGGTTTACACTCATTTATTCGTAAAGGTTGCAACAATGCTCAGTTGAACCATCAGAGTAGTATAAACCAGGGATCGCAAATAATAATTATATGATGATTTTAAATTTTTTTTATAAAAAATTATAAGAGTTGCCATCCCTGGTATAAACTAATTTTTAAATTAAAAAAGGAAAAATATTTTTTGCTATAAACTAATACGTGTCGCTAAATTGTTGTTAAAACTCTTTTTTTTTTTTAATATTTGCAACATAATCAATAGATATTTTTAAAAATTCAAAGATTTTATCAGCTTAACTTACTTTTTTTAGCTTACATTCAAGTAAAAATAATTTTCCAGTACAAGCCAGCTATCCCATTTCACAGTGTTGAACAATCACTTTATGTAGCAATTTTCTTCAACATTCTTTAAGTTATTCAAACTAGTTGAAACTTTAATATATACCAGATAAACTTTTATTGCAGACTTTTCCAAGTTAACAGCCAAAAGGGCAAGACACACTCAAAAGATACATTTTCAGACGAAACCCTTCTGTTATCTAAGCCACTCCAAAGACTTTCAGTGCACAAAATTAAACAAACAAAAGCAGTGCAGCCCTGACAGACAGTGCTGACACTATTAAAAGAAAACGCTTGTAGAAAACGAAAATCTATTAAAAAAAATGAGTAAAAAAAAGAAAACAAGAGAGCTGCGACCTCTAACACTTTCATCTTCTTTGCATGCAAACATGGGGATGCCCATGTAACCCTCTCTCCAGACCCCTAACAGACCCGGCTAATGTTATAGAAACAGCGCAGCCATTGACATTAAAATCATGCTTAAGTGCTTATATGGCAGCAATGCGACAGTGACGACAACAAAACAACCAGAGAGCCAACTACAAGAGAGAAAACAACAAGAAGAGAGAGAACTACAACAAAAACAATAAGACAGTGAAGGTTTTGTTAGAAGGCACAGCAGCTAATTGTGAAGCATTGAGACAGCACAGTGGGGTAGACTAACTGTCACCAGGACATGACTGTGTGCGTTAGTGTGTATGTGTGGGAATATGTGTGTGCGAGTGTGTGTATGTATATAGCTGCTGCAGAACCTATAAGAGAACGCGCACAATTTTCATAAAAGTACAAGCTATAAGCTGCATATTATTTGCACATTTTTATACGCAATAATATTAGAGCAATAAAGGTTATGTTAACTTCATCGTAATGTTTGTAACAGGGAGAAAGAGGGTTTTGAGAAGTTATACAAACATTTTTGTTTGGCTGTATACATGCTAAGATCTTGGAGAGCATAAGGGTGTGGGGCATCAAATTATACTTAATTTAGTTTTAGTAGTTAAAGAAATGAGTCCGCGTTTTGATCATCTGAGAATTCTTGAATTTCAGCCGTGCTATTAATTCTTTAAATCTGTAAGATGTGGCCTTAAAATTTGCTACAGATATTTTAAAATGCTTCAAAATAGTAAAATAAAATAAACTAAAGATAGGATTGGTAAAAAAAAAATGCAATAGAGCTACAGAAAAAACTTATCAACCTTTTTTTGAAGTTATTCCGAAGAAAATTCATTACTTTCGAAAATTTGCCAAAATTTACTGATATTAATGTCATAGATGGGAGGAAACGGGAACCTGTCTTATTAGTAGGAAAACCTGGCCGCATTTGAGCTTGAATGGAACCAAGCAGCTTTTAAAGCTAAACAGACTGGACTTAAGATCTACAATAGGCGCTCTTACTATACATTGTCTTATCGGCAGGCACGCCAATAGATTGGGAGTGCCTTATTCTGACTACTGCAGAAGCTGTCTGGAAGTAGAAGAAGAGGAAACAGTGGAGCACCTCCTGTGTGGATACATGGCACTATGCAGGAGAAGACTGAAAACACTGGGTTCCGAAACTATTGGGAATATTACTGAAATCGCAGGAATCACAATAAGTAGGATTAATTGCTTCATTAAATCGACAGGATGGTTCAAAGAGCATATAGGAGAGTGAGGACAAGCTCAAGTGGCATCACAATGGGCCTTCTGCAGGCCTAGGTGTGTCGGAAGGCAACCACTTCTACCCACCTACCTACTGATATTAAAGCTATAAACTAGAGCTAGGATTGGTGCAAAACATTCAATCCCGTCCCAAAGCAGATATTAACTATCCCGTTCAGTCCTCGGAATTTTTTTCTTTAATTTTTTCTTCAATGCGTTTTTTTTTTTGTATCAAAATTTTAACACAATTTAATAATAGTTATCAGTCTTAGAGATTTATATTTTACTAATTTAAAAATAGTTGAGTTTTTTTTATTTTTTTTATTTTTTTTATATTTATATTTTTTACTTGGTCCAGTTTGATTAAAAACAAAAAAAAAACATTTCCAAAACCCGAAAGTTAAAAAATTTTCATTAAATAAAAAAAATTTATATTTAGTGTTTTAGTTTAGTTCTTATCTTTATTGGAGCATATGGAACTGCGAAGTTCAAGATCCATTGTGTTCTCACTAGCCTTAACTTTTCCAAAACAGCGTCCAACTGCCCAACATTGGCCAAGCTTAGAGAGTTGTGCGCTTTTTCTAAATAGGGCGTTACATTTAGCAGAAATTTCTTGCGAGGATGCTTTATTATTCTCGACAAGCCTACATACCCCTATACTCTGCTTACTCATTCGTCTCTTCCGTCTGCAATCATTCCCATCGAAAAATTGTGCGATTGTTTAGCTTGCAAAATTTAAATTCATATGCTTAGGGCACATCGATAGTCACCACCTGGTCGCCTTTTTTCTCGACGGCCCTGTCTGCAATGTCCAGTAAGTAATCTATTCAATATTCTAAACGAGTTCTTGTCCATCTAGTAGATTTTCATTGACCTATTATAGTATGTTACTAAAACTGAGAAATATATGCGGTTATAGTCGTTCTGAGGCCTTTTGGACAGATCTAGCGCTCAGTTCGTCAGGATCTGTTGGTTCTTTTTATTGTGTGTGCCGTTGCCTCAATATGCATCTTTGGGGACGGTTTCGAGGCTACATCGCTAGCTTGTTCGTGATTTCGTTTCCCAGTATGAAAGACTAGGAATTCAGGGCATCTTTATTCTGATGATCGAGCTCTTTTTATTAGGTTTTGGCTTCCGTCAACTTATTTAGATTTTCTTCTAATTACTACGTTGGTCCTGTCTAGACTTTCTAATAGCAGTACTATATGTCTGTTCAGGCGCATTCTGAATATGTTTCTGCAGAGTATCACAATGTCGTTGGCACCGCCTCAAGTAAATCACATACTAAAGCCAGTCACGCCCGTCTTTAACCTAAGCAATTTTTATGCACAATTTCGAAATCTATTCTCCTCCCATCTTTCTGTTCCGAAAGTATCTTTTAGATTGCTTTTACAATTGACTATAAAGTCATTCAAACACATATGCTCATATTTTTATAGCTCAAGTTTTATTTTTAAACTTTTATGTTCAATGAAGCGTCGTCATGTGCTGAGCATATGAAAAATCAATAAACAAGCAGCTTTTGACTTTCTGCGGAAAATTTTGCGCTCTGCCCATAAGAAAATCAATAAAATTTATGCAATTTTCCATGCAAAAAAAAAACAAACAGTTGATGCAGGAAAAATGCAGCTGCACTTTTACAGCTGATTTTCATGCAATTTTTTTGGTTCGTGCCATTTAGGCGCCAATTTTTAGGGTTTTTCTTTATAGTTTTCCACTGCAGCCGTCCCTTGAGTCCCATTGTCAGGATGCTGTTAAATGTATGTCACGGGCCATAGTTTATGTGTGCTCCCAAAACGTAGTTGTGTTTGCTGTCGATCAGCTGCTGTAGTTGACAACAAAAGGATACACAAAGGATTTGTTTCCCTTCGGCTGCAACTGACTTTTTGCTTTGTCTGTGCATTTTCCAGATGTGCGCTGATTTTTCTTTGCTGATGTTTGTTCATGTGTGAGTGAGTAAGTGTGTGTGTGTGTGTGTGTGTGTAGGGCTATTTATTCAAATAGTGATAGATAATATGTAAACGTTTGCAATTAATAAACACTAAAATAATGGAAATGTGTCAAGGCAAAACAATAGCGTAAAATATATGTCTGCTCTATGCACCGACTAGGAGCGATATCTTGTATACATACATAATATCAAGGAAATAAAAAAAAAACAAAAAAATATATAGGTATGTATAGGTATATATTTATAATAGGTATATAAATAGTTCCCTAGTCGAGATCTGGGACATTTAGAAACATTTGTGGGCAAAAAAACTTTTTTTTTGAAGCGGCTTTTCTGTCATCCCTGTGGACAAAAAATTTCCTTCCATATGGGAATTCTTGCAATTTTGAGCCGTATGGAAATGCTTGAATGAATTAAAATGTAACAAGTCAGAGTCTTATAAAGCTTCCAGTTCTGTCTTTTGAAGCAATTCTTATTCTTTATGCGAAGCTCATTATTATTTCAGAGCTCTTTTCTGTAAACGATTAAAAATAATATTTTTAGTAAATAATTCAATTTGAATTAAGTTTCCATTTTACCAAATGTGGCCCACTGTGCAAGTTATAACATGCACTTTAAATCTAGATGCATAAGGTTCTAACCCATTTAAAGCTTCAGAAAAGGTTAAGGACCCCAAGGATCCCAATTATTGGCATTCGTAAATTTAATATAATATTTTAATGAGCCAACTCTTCAGAAATTTTGGAAGAAATCAGCTACTAGATGGTTCGGTGGGTATTTTGGGTTGCGCTAAGACCCTTAGGCCTTAAATCATTCGCTTTGGCAGTTAAGATCATTTTATATAATATTTAAATGTAGGTACATACTATTCTGACAGAAATTTTGGAAGAAACCAGCTACAATCTTAGTCCTCAAGTCATTTGCTTTGACAGATAAGATCATTTTATATATTCTTTATATTCCCACAGAAACTTTGAAAGAAACCAGCTATATATATATATAGATGGTTCAATTGGTCTTTAGTCATTTCCCTTGACTTCAACTTTTTCCCTAGTAGAGACAGGAAGATTATAATGTATATTGATGCATATATGTTTAATTCCCTGAAAGAATTAGGGTAAAAAATGTTGGAAATACGTACAAGACTCAAGGGACTCGGTACTTTAATTCATTTTATTTTTACTACTTCTTTAACGAGAACCTAACTTAATTTTAATATTATTTTTTAAAAGGCTATCATTTAATATAGAAGGAATTGATTAGATATTTTCTCTATATATTATTCCATATTATCAATCTTCTTATGTAAAAAGTGTTTATGTAGAACAAAAATATTATATTTATAGCAAATTATTTAAAAATTTAATTTCCAAGCACTTGCTCTTAGAGAAAGCTAATGCGAGGGCAGTATATGAAGTTAGTCGGTTTTGAAAAAAAAAATATTTTTTTTTTTGTTTAGTGCTTTGCTGCATGTATTCTGGTGAAGAGCAATAAAGCTTTAAAACAAAAAACGAGGGCTGTTTGATAAGTTAGTAGCTTTTCGAATAGAAATATTTATAACGTTTAGGGCCTTATACAGATTCTTGTACCGAATTATAATACAGTCGGGACTTTGAAATGTAAATAAGAGGACAGTTTTATAAGATTTTTGATTAAAAGATATTTTATAATGCTGAAGAATAGTAAAGCAGTTAGGGTTTTGTATATGAGAAACTAAGGCTGTTCAGACAGTGGCTTTCAGAATAGAAAATATTTTCTTATTTTTCGATGTTCGTTACACAGATTCTTATGCCGAATAAAATGCAGTCGGGGCATTGAAATGTAAATATGAGGGCAGTTTGATAAGTCAGTTGCTTTTTGATTGAAAGATATTTTAATATGCTTAGTGCTTTTATTGACCAGATTCCGGTGCAGAAAAGTAAACTAGTTAGAGTTTTGGATACGCAGACTGGGGCAGTTGCATAAGTTCAGGGACGTAGAGAGAAAACCCGGGTCCGGGGCTTGAATCCCTCCTTACCACCCCTCTCGACGGGCCAGCATAAGTTAGTGGCTTTCAGAATAGAAGTTATATATTTTTATTTTTAGATCATGGTTAGACAGCTTCTTATGCCGAATAATATAGCATTCAGAACTTTGAAACCTAAATACAGCATTGAAGATAATTTCTCGAGATAGGCTTCAACATAACAAATGTTCTTAAAAATTATGCTCTCTTTATCTTTGAACTCGTCAAAGTTTTTATTACTAACATAAAACAAATAAATCAGTTAATTCCATTCATCTTTTTTTTTTTTTTGGTATTTTTTCAAATTCACGTCCCCAACTTTATGATCTAGACTACTCGACGTCATATTACTAGATACTGTAGCAGTTACACAAAGCCATAACAAAAGTTATAAAATCCTAATGACAGCTCGTGCTGATGACCTATCAAGATTCGTAGCGCTTGGATGACAATCAGCTTTGATTTTGCTTTGTTATGGTTGTTGTTATATTTTATTTTCGGGATTCCTTTTTTTTTTTTTCTTTTTTTTTTTATTATAGCTGCCGTTAATGCAGCACCCAGCTGCTCAGGCTGCAAGGAGCTGCAGGGAGATGCGGAAACTGCAGCAGCGCCAGAAATCTCAGCATCATTGATAAAAACGCGCGCGCATAAACAGGATATAAAAATGCATTTTCAGTGCTGTAAACGCCAATAACAATAAAAGCAAAAAAGGATACTTGCACGCACACGAACGAATAAACGAATACACGGATACATACACACATACATATAATGGGCACTCGAATGAGCCTAAGTCCCTGCACGTTTGAATGAATTTGCGTTATGAGTATGAGTGTGAGTATGAGTGCGAGTGTGAGTGTGCGGCAGCTGCCGCCCCAGGATAAACGAAACCGGATTTTTGCTGCCACGAGAGAGAGACGGCGCAAGAGCGTGCGCTATGCTGTCGTTGATCCTGTTAGCAACAACCCCTAAAAGCTGGAGGATCTCTTCGAACGACTACTTAAGGCAGTTTGCGGCAGTTTTGTAGCAGTGCGCGTTTGCCAAAATGTTCAGTACGATCGTGTCGTTTGCAGGGAGCACAGCTCCAGTGAAGTGCTCAAAAATGAGAGACAATTAAAACCTGAAGGATCTAAAAGTTAACACGTTCCAACGGCATAGCTTGCTTAAGACGTAAAAGTTGTCAAGTATCATCAAGTTATGCCCTAGAACCGGTTCGGGTCAGTGGCTCATGCGGTCAACGCCTGTAGGGTCGTTCGTTCTTACGGTCAACTTTGGTGCTTTCCTGTTCTTAATGCGTATAAAGAAAAAGTGTGAGGAAGAGTGCGTGACACTTTCGCAGATACAAATCAGCTGTTAAGCGTGTTTCAGTTAAAGATACACTTGGTGATGGATATCTTTGCTTTTGTGAGAGTGAGTGTCATCGTTTTTGTACGTTTTTCTCCTGGTATCCACTGTAGGCCTATATGTTTTTTGATCATAAGGCACGCGGTGAATGCCAAGAGCGAACGCAATTCAACAATGTAGGGCAACGGAATAAGAATGTGCTTAGATAAATAAATAAGTAAATATATATAAATTATGTACAGAACTTGATGTACATGGTGTTAAACATAGCATAAAATATATTGAAAATTGTGCAAAAAAGTGATTTTGAATTTTTTTTTTATTTATTGCTTTAAAAATTTTATGTGTGCTTATGTTTAAAACTTTTAAATGAACTAAAAAAAGAATTTAAAAAAATATGGGAAGTGTAATTATAACAATATTACTGGAAAATTAAAAAAAAAACTGCTACGTGTAAGTATTGTGAGCGCTTTCCAAAGTTTTAAAATCGTTTTTTTACTTAGTACTAAATGATTAGAAAATTTGAAACATTCCTTTTTTCGCTAAATGCATAAATCATGAAAAACTTTACACTTTTTGTATTTTGTTTTTTTTGTTTTTGGTATAAATATTATAACTATCTATGGTCGACTTTTGCCCTTGTCTTAATTTGAAAAAAAAAATAATAAGCACTTATGCATTTAAAATGAAAATTCCTTAGAAGTATTACCTAGCTTAATCTTTCTTTCTTTATTCAAGGCATAGAAAAGAGAAAAAATTGATTTTAAAGTATGAAAAAATTATTATTTTGGGACAGATTAACCAAGTCAATTACATCAAGATAATGATGGTACGTCTAGGGATTCCTGAAATAAATATTCAAAATATTGGTTTGTTTTTATACCCTGTACCGTATCGTCCAAAGGGTATATTAAGTTTGTGCAAGCCGAATGTACGTAACATAGACATATAGAAGGAGACGTCGGAGACCCCCCAAAGTTACCTAAAAAAACAAAAAGTTTTAGATGGATAATTCGTTTGTTTATGAAGATATCGCAAGCACTGTACCAAATTTGATCAAAATCGGTTTACTATATCATATAGCTCCCATAGGACCAATCGGTCATAAAAACGTTTTTTGTACAAAATTCGTTGTGTTTCGTTTGTTTACAAAGATATCGCAACCAAATTTGGCATTCGGAAGTTTTTTAGAGTACCCAAGCACTGTAGCAAATTTGATCAAAAGCGGTTGACTATATCATATAGCTCCCATAGGAACGATCGGTCAAAAAAAACATTTTTGGTTAAAAATTCGTCTGTTTTTGGTTGTTTATGAAGGTATCGTAATCTAATTTGGCAATCAAATGTCTTTTGGTGTTCTTAAGCAATTTACCGGATTTTATTGCAAGCAGTGGTACAGGGTATCCCAAAGTTGTCCGCGCCCGACTTTAACGTACGCCATCTTTTTTTTTAGAGCCAAATTTTTTTTTAATATGATGAATGTGAATGTCGGACTGGGCTGTTTGTAAGACACCCTTTAGCATCATATTTTAAGGCAACTTTTTATCTGCATAGACATACGTATATAGCCTATACCAAAAAGCGCCTAAAAATAAAAATAAAATTGGCCCGGCTGGGAATCGAACCTTGGTCTCTAGACATTATTAAGGAAGAAACTCTACCAACTCGCCTATACTCGCGTATGTTGTTGCCACGGAGGCGAACTCCGAAATTTATAATAAATTTTACATTTTAATGATATTTGGTCTCCATCGAAGGATATTTTTAAAATTCTCATTTTACCGTTACAAACTAAACTGACTTGGTAACTGTAAAAAATATAGTTCCTGGAAAATATTTACGGTCGCAAGGCAGCAGAAAAAAATAAATCTCATCAGCCTATAAGCAGTGCATATCGTAAGTTTGGTTATCCTAGCTCGTATAGTCTCCAAGAGGCAGGCGTTCAAACAGACGGTCAGACTGACGAACGGCTAGATCAATTTCTTTACCTTCCTGACCATATTGAAGCTCAAAGGGGTTTCCGATATTTTATATATTTTCAAAAACTTAATATTTCCCTTTACTTATGGTTCAGGGTATAAAAAATTATGTCATACATTTGAAGCGAAAATGAACACCGAAAACCAGATGAAATTTCAAAGGAATTTTCTTAGACACATTGGAAGCTTTACCTAACTAAACCACTCCAGTTGCTTAAAAGCATTAATTTGATTATTTGTGTTTCAAATTAAAAACTAAATCCAGATCAGTGGCACATACAGATTTTATTGAAAAAACTATTTTTTATTACTCTAACATTGTTGCAATAAATCGATTAAGTTAATGTTTGTAGAGCCAACAATTAGTAAAAAAAAATGTATAATTTACATTTTTAAGAAACATACATAAAAACAAATTTAAGATTTTTTAACAAAAGTTGATTGTTTAAAAAATATTAGTTTTTTTTTTTGTTGTTTTGTAAGCCGTATGGACATAGCTTGTTAAATAAGCTTTTGACCGAGTCTTACACGAAGGGCTTTTACAAAAACTAAAAAATACTTGAGCTGCCTCTGGACCAGGCAATCCTTAGATCGTTTTTGACAAACCAAACCTATAAAGTTGCAGTTAAGGATTATGTTTTCGAAAAGTATTCAATATCTGCTGTATAGCTGATATGTCCTGACCGGCTTCTTTTTGTTACTTATGCCGACGACTCGACCATCCTATCTAAAGATAGGACAGTCTTCATCCTTAAAGACAATTAAAATACTAAATTTGGTTTCAAAATATTCAGTAAAATAACGCAGCAATGTAATCGTTATCGAACCAAACTTCAACTCTTAACAAGAGCCCTTAACTTCTATAAAGCAAATTCGACGTGTCGTGGGTTTTGATTAAACAATGGTGTTATCCAGAAAGTTTTTTATAACACCTGCTCTGTTGCTTTCCGAACTTTTTAAAGAACTCACATAGGATTGCGCTAGTGTGAGTAGCGATACGAGCATTACTATTGCGGCCTCGTATCTGTTGCTGCGCACACAAGCGCATGTGACGTGCACGTATACTGTACGTGTGTCGACGTCGCTGCCACCACTAGTCCCTATATACGTGGTATGGGGCCGTACCGATCTCTGCTCTGTATAAGTACATCTAGTAATGTATTGGTTTTATATACAATTTGCTCATTTTAAATTTTCAAGGATATTTTATTTATGTTCTCAAATGGGTGCCTAGATGGTTTCTTTTCATAATTGCACCCATTCTATTTTAAGAAAAATAGGCAGTTGGGACATTTGGTTTATACTTCGCATCAATTTCGTGCAGGGTTGTGGCTAGAGATACCACAAAGTTGTGCATTATCCCTACAAAGGTTAGATTTTTTGATTATTCTCAATAATTTGCATCGTTACTCTCTGGGGGAGCTTAACGGCTTACACTTGCCACCTGGTCAATTTACTGTAGTTATACACTTTGTTATTCAAAATATAATTTACTAAAAATAATTAAGTTCGCCAAAAACTGTAAAGGATATAGGCGAGACTTATTATAAATTTCAAATTTACTATATACTACAACAATATTCTATTTTTATTCCAAAGACACTTACACTATAGTTTAATAAAAAAAAAATTTGCTGAACCTGATAAAAGTAGGTAGGATATCGTCAGCCAATAATAATATTTTTATCCAGTAGTATTTAGATATCAGATATCTGTTGAAATAATGTTGCATTTTGCTGTTCCATTCCCTATACCATTACCTAAGTACACTCGTATGTAGTAAGTTTTGTAAAAATCTGAAAACCTTCAGTTCTTAATAGTCTAAAATAATAATAATAATATCATTCGGTAGTAACAAGATCTGTAATTCTGTTAAAAAATTCTTCGATTGCAAGCCTACTTTAAGGGACATTTACATTATTCTGTTTTATTCCCATTCCATTCCCTGAGTACACTCGCATGTAGTACGTTTATTTAAAATCTAAAAACCATCTGGTCTTACAATTGTTATTGTCAGATATTCAAGTTGCCCTTATTAAAAGAAGAAAGGGTTCAAAAACTGTTCGAATTTGGTTAGAATTTTAGCTCAATTGTGAGAATTTTAGGAAATTATTTCTGTTACAAGAACCAAGGAGGCTGGCACATAAGTACAGACAGTATTGTGCGTAAATTGAAAAGTTGCTTATGTAACAACGAATCAAGCCAAATATATACACGTTTTTTTTTTGGTTTTTTGTATATAGAAAATTCGTTAAATTCATTATAAAAAGATCATAAAAGCAGTTTACTTAAAAAATCTGCAATATGAAAAAATTCGTTTAAAATAAGTTCGTTATACGGAAGTAAGGCTATGTTTATCACATAAGCTTAAAAATAAAAAAATTAAACAAAAAATACTTTAGACTTTGGAGTTTAAGAATGAGTCGCAAATTTTTAATTTTAAATATTCGAAAAATTTGATTAAGCTTCTTAGCATTTTATTGCAAATATAAACCTAGAAAGTTTAAGCCCACGCATAGCTTCAATAAAAAAAAAAAAACTTTTATATATTAAATATTCATTAAAAATTGCTTGCACATAAATTAAAAAGACATTATTATTTTTTTTTTAATATTCGTAAAATTTTATTAAGCTTCTTAGCATTTTATTGCAAATATAAACCTAAAAAGTTAAGTACCTAAGCTTAGCTGTATTAAAAAAAAAAAATCTTTTCCATATTAAATATTCATTTAAAATTTCTTACACATAAATTAAAAAGACATTATTATGAGCATAAAAAGTGATGCACATTAAAGACATTCTCCAGATAAAAGCGTACTCAGCTAAAAGAACTTAACCGGGTTGTCATCATAAAATATGCCAATAATAATAATAATAAAAGAAGAGCAGATTATAATTTCTGCAGCGGAAATTAATTTAATGTCAGCAACATGCAAAGCTGGCACACAAATATGCATTAGCCTGGTCTTAACCCCACAAAGCCGGAGCAGGAAGAAGCTGCTGCAGCTGTAGTAACAACAGCCGGAGCTGTTGACGACAAGGCCAACGGCAACGGAAATCGAGGGCTGCATGCAGCAGACAGGGGGCAGTAGCTGCAGGAGGACGCCAACCAGAGGCCCCACCCATAACCCACGTGACACAAAATGAGCGACATTGTCAAGCAGCTAAGTTGACAGAGAGGAAAATTGTATGCCATGAAAATGCAGGGGGTGCGAAAAAAATAACAAGTTGGAAAAGTAGAAAAGTGCAATATTGAATATTTAATATACATAAAATTCCGTGTATTTTTTTTCTTATATGCATTAAAGTGCAAGTGTTGTTGGAGATAGTAGTGAAAAAAATTTAATATCTGGATATTTTAACAAGGTTGACAGACAACAATGAGCAGTAGCTGAGACACTTGGTAGGGGAGAAGTGGATTGCAGGATGTGCTATGTAAAGCATAAAATCTCAACGTAAAAAGATGGCGTACGTTAAAGTCAGGCGTGGACGACTTTGGGATACCCTGTACCACCACATTGGTTACGATATCTTCATAAACAAATTATCCATCTAAAACTTTTGGTTTTTTTCGAGGTGGTCTAAAACACCCCTATAATGTAACCCGATATAAAAAAAAATAAAATAAACTTGTCTTCTATGGAATAATACGGCATATAATCTGAAAGTTTGGTTGCTCTAGCTCTTAGCATACCTGAGATCTAGGCGTTCATACGTACGGACAGACAGACGGTCATGGGTATATAGACTTCTCTAGTCACCTTGATCATACTTTAGGGGGTCTCTGACGTCTCCTTCTGTATGTTACATACCTTTTCGGCTTGCACAAACTTAATATACCCTTTGTACCCTACGGTACAGGGTATAAAAATACATGTAAATATGCGCAAAAAAAAAAAATGATTATAAGTAATGCACATAGTATATTCAAAGTGCTTGGATTTTGCTTAAGTACATACCAACAACAAATACATAAAATTATACACTGAGCGAAAATAATGAGCAAATTCAAGAGCAGAACCAAGACGCAGCGTTAAACACAGATATAAAATATTTTCAGCTTGTGCCAAACTAATAAAAAATCTTGCGAAGTTCTATGTTTAGGGATTGAACTTTGTAGGGTATCAACAGCACAGTTCCACAATTCATACAAGTCCCATATTGCAGTTTTGATTTCAAATCATGGAAGGTGTAAGAAAAAAAATTTGTTTTTTTACAAAGCCAAATTATTTCCTAATATTAATTTCCTCAGGCAAGTAGCTCAACATTTGCCAAATCGATTTAGAACGGTTAGTAATTAAGAAAATATACCTTATTGGTATATAATTGAGCCGAAACATAAGGTAAATTCCCAAATAAATGTATTTAAATACATAGGGGTCCAGCCAGGCACCATGTGTCCGTCCAAAGGTTTAAAAATAGGTGTCCGACGGAGGGTTAAAAGTACCTATGTACTGATCGGTTGATTGCCCATAAATAAATATAAAAATAATAAAAAAAGAAAAAGTTTAAAAGTTTCGATTTTTTAAAATTCAAAAAAAAAAAATCGAAAGAATCTAAAAAACTTTTGTATTTGAATTCAAAATTTCCGCATAAGTAAAAACCAAACGATTATATAAAAAAAAATATTCTTACTTTCGACGTCTCGAAAAATATCTATTTTTATATATATAAAAATTTTACCAAATTTGAAACAGTGGTGGTTTAAGGAACATTAAAAAGAATAAGAAACTTTTACTTTATTTTTTAAATATCCCGCATATTATATGAAAAAAAGAAGTTTCAAATTAAATGTAAAAATTTGTTTGCCGAGTTACAATTAAACTAAAATTAATAAATTTTTTAAATAAAGTTAAGTAACTGAAATATTCAGAAATAATTTTTTAACTATGAATCGATTCTTATTTTTTAAAAATTTGTTGGGATCATTTTTTTGTTCCTTATGGGCGTATGGGCCGCAGCTCGAAAAATTTCGCACGGAATGACAAAACTTCATATTAAAAAAAAAAATCCCTTTTGGGATATCCCATTTGGGATTTTTTTTATAGGAAGTTTTGTAATTTTTTTTTATAGGAAGTTTTGTCATTCCGTGCGAAAGTTTTCGAGCTGCGTATGGGACTTTAACCATCAGATCCTTTGAAAAAAAATATGTGCTTGCTTGGTTGACTAAATAAAAATTTAGGAACTGATTTGTTTTTTATGGGTGGCTGCTATGTAGGCGTTTTGCTTAGGTCGTAGACGGACCCAGCCCCCCATTGGCAAAGTTGACAGATAGTGCAGATCTTAAAAAATGACTTTTCCAGACACTGTGCGCATTTTCTACGAAGTGTCGCATAACAGAGGTAGCAAACTTTCTATCTTCACAAAGGTCATGTTGGGAAATCCTGTTGTATAATAATAAAGTCCATAGTGCAGTACGCCATACCGATTCCAATCATCATTCCTGACCTGTTTTTGTAAAAACGTAGGAGCTCGGGAGTTGTGGCAACCTCGACAGCTGTTGGTGGCGCTGATGCTTTTCCAGCACGCTCGTCCGCCGCTTTGTTGGCTGGCATACCAGACCAGGTACCCAAGTAACATCGGTTGATGCTGAAAGAAACGTTAAAAAAACCAAAAAATTCAACATTTTGTTGATACGAGGGCAGTATGTTAAGTTAGTGGCTTTTTGAATCTTCCGCGTATTCTTTCTAAATCTTAATCCTATTAATTCCGAAGGTTATGAAGTGCTTTGCTGAGTTGCGTCGTCCAAAATAGCTCGTCACGTCAAAAATTGTCAATAAAATCCATGGAATAATTGTTGATGGGAAAATAAAATAGGGTGAGTTGGTTGAGGCTAAGAGGTTTGGGTCGAATATAGAATTTGCTACTAAAAAAAAGGTTTTTTTTTTGCCCAGACTGAATTTGAAACTACAGCACTTTGTGCTGCGGATTTAAAGATAACAGATTTGGAACAATGTTGGCAACGCCTCATCGGCATAGCTGACAACGCAATAATTATAAGTTTGCAAACAAGCTGTAAATGTGACTAGACTTTTCAACTAAAATCTAATTATTGTTTTTGTAAATAGTTATTTATGTTTGCAATTGAAAAGTTTAAAAAACAGCTGTTTATCGTGCCGTGTTTCCTCATGTTTATATATAACTTCAGGCTGGCAATGCTGCCGTCAAATCTAAATGGATCTTAAGTCAATAAGAATAAAATACATTGATTTCAAATCCAGCAAGCTGCCAACTTGTGAAGCTGAGAAAACCAAAATTATAAAGTCCAAGCGTTTTTAATAAAATAGCAACATGAGAAAATTACCTTAAAGGAGACTATGTTAAAAAATAAAGCCATTTTTTAACAAATAATAATATTTTTTTTTTAAACTTTTAAGAACATGATTCTTTAGTAGTCCACATATGTGGCTAATAACCCAAAATTTTCTTACCACGCATTCTCAACCTACCAACCGAAACCTATCCTTACAAAATTGTTAGAGCGAATTTCGGCCCTGTCCCAATTATGTGAAGGGTGATTTTTTAAGAGCTTTCGGATTTTATTTTTAAAAAAACACATAAAATTCAGAAAAATATATGAAATCTTTAATTGAGTCAATAATTTAATGTTTATAATAATTTTAATGCGCCTCAAATGGTGCATATGCTGGGTCCAATTGTGGCTTACTCTCTCCAACATATCGGCTGGTATCTCATGAATAAATTCTTCAATATTGGCTTCCAGTGCTTCAACCGTTGCGGGCATGTTGCCATGAGTCTTAACATAGCCCCGCACGATCTAGACGGCCAATTGACCGGCCCCAAACGTGAAATAAACTGTTCACGGAACTTGCCTCTTAATTGGGCCATTGTTTCGCGTGCTGTGTGGCATGTGGCACCGTCTTGTTGAAACCACATGTCAGCCAAGTCCAGCTCTTCCATTTCGGGCAAAAAAAAGTTTGTAATCTTCGCACGGTAGCGCTCGCCATTCACAGTAATGTTCCTGCCTTCGTCGTCTTTGAAAAAGTTCGGTCCAATGATGCCACCGGCCCATAATCCACACCAAACAGTGACTTTTTGGGGATGCCTTGGCAGTTCTCGCAATGCTTCTGGCTGCTCTTCACACCAAATACGGTAATTTTGCTTGTTCACGCATCCATTCAACCAGAAATGAGCTTCGTCGCTGAACACAATTTTCCGATAAAAAAGTGGATCTTCATCCAACTTTGGCAGCGCCCATTCACCAAAAGTTAGCTGTTGTGGTAGGTCGACGACATGTTTGACAGTAACACAAGACACAAAAACAGCTGAGCTGCCAAAAACAGTGTTGCCAAAAAGAAAGTTGCGAAAAAATCACCTTTTATATATTTTAAAGTGAGAAAATTAAAGTCTACCTGATACATAACACAACGAATTTTGTTCAGTGTATATGTGTATGCGTGGCAGTTTTGTGCTTAGAGTGCCATGTAGCAACAGCATTAGTTGTTAGTCATATGAAAGGCGTTGCCACACACACCTACACACACACACACACACACACACTCAACACACACACATGCAATTTGTTCACTTTTCGTTATTTTTCCCTCTTTTGGTCTCTTTTTGCGCTTTTCTACACGCTGCTCAGGCACATGCTTGGCTGACTAACCTGTCTGCCTCCCCAAATGCCTGCCTGCCTAAGGCGCTCTAAATGTTGTCCTGCTTGTTGTTGTTGCCGCTTTGGCATGCAAATTTGTTTGCATGAAAATGAAGGCAAACAGGCAGCATACACAAAGCGCCCCGCTCCAGCTGCCACACCCCTCTCTCTATCAACACTCCACCCAGCTAACGGGCACTCGGGCGTGTGCGTTTCATTTCACATATGCATAAATGTACTGTGTAGAAACGCCGAGTTCCGAGCTCCGAGCGCCTTGAGCCAAACAGCCAGCATTCCTTTGAGTATTCCAGTGTTGTGTTATTTTTTCATTTTTTCATCTTTCGTATTCCAGCTGGTTTTCACATATGAGAGAACGCGCGCTCTGTTGTCATGGCACGGCTTTGGGCAGAACCCAATTTCGGCTTTTTGTAGCATACATTTTGGGGCAGCAATAAACGAAAAACTTAATAACTGTTCAATGCAGATTACTTGAAAATCCTTGTGGGCATAACGTTGATGAAAGCTGTCAAGGAGGCTCGAGAAAGTTTGGGTGGGCTGTTTTTTTTGTATTTTTTTTTGAGGTTAGGAAGGTTAGCAAGGAGCACATTGACGACAAGGCGGATTTGCAAACTATGTTTGCTTTTTTCTAAAGCAAATTTGAATGGCAACTGTAAAGTGCTGGCGCTTAGGCAAACACACTTACACACACATGCTTGCATTAGCATATATTTTTTGTTGTGTGAGAGTGTACATCTGTGTGTGTTTAGTGGCATTGGTTCCGCCAGCAGCAGCAGCAACAACATTTTGATTGGCATTTGCATAAGCAGTTCAATGCAATTGCGTGCGGTTGGCTTTCCATTTTGTTTTTTTTTTATATATATATACATGTATATGTATTTACTTTTTAGTTTGTATAAAGGAGCACCTTAGTTTGGCGCAAAAGTTTGTGAAGCATAAATGACTTGTTTTTAAGGGATCGCATTATTTGAAAGCTAGAGATGGCAATAGCAAAGAAAAATCGATCCCTTCCCGCTTGCCCCAAAATAGATAGAATTTATGCTGACCGTACTAATTACGCCCCATGTTTCATAAGTAACTAATAAGCTATCAATAGTAACAAATAAAAATTCTTAGAAATCGTAAATCGGAAATGAATCAAAATTCGATGCCATTCCAAACGTTCCAAAACAGACATTAAGCATCTCGTCCCATCTCCGTCCCATAGAACAGCAATAGCTCTAACGTCATAAATTTTTTAACCTTTCAAGACTTGATCAAAATAAACATACTAAAATCCGACTCGGTCAAAACAAAAATCGTAGAAATCGTAAATTGGAATTGAAACCAATTTCGATTTCATTCCGAATGTTCCAGACCAGACATTAAGCATACCGTTCCATCTTGGTTTAGATAGCTTTAAAACGCCAATAGCTTTTACCTCATAAATTTATTAACCTTTCCAGTTTTGATCAAATTAAACTTACTAGAATCCTACTGGGTCACACCCAATAAACCAATGTCCACTAATCTCCTATCATTGTTCTTCCCTATTTTCATTTAAAAAGGGTTTTCACTTTGTCGGGTAGCAGCAGGGCAGAAACATAGAAGTGTCAGAAATTTTGTATTTCTGCCCGACCCAGAGATGTCGCTACGAAAAGTTGGGCACTTCTGCCCAAGAGAATGTTGATAAAAGCGCGAATATTTGGTATACATGGTTATAAGCAACTGATTTCTGATGCACGCATTGTTAGTGAGGCACTTTTGCATTAATGCTAGGATTGCTCCAGTCTTTAGTCGGGCACTTCTCACATTCTGCCCGACAAAGTGAACACACTGTATTACTTGCAGTGGCAAATCTGCACCAAAATGTTATTCAACTATCAATAGTAACAAATAATTACAATAAGTAAAAATGTTGTCTTATATAAAATTTTTTATGAAATTATTAGGGACGTTCGTTTGTTAATAGGTGTCTCTGGTCCATCTTGCGTATATGGTGGCCGAGAGTCATCTCGAATGAAAGGTTATGGCGTGCTACTATGCAGAAACCAATTATACAGCAAATACGACTTCGAAAATGATGGTTGGGCCATATATTGTGAAAAAATACAGATGAGGCCGAACTCTCCTTGAACCCCCAAGGCCGAAGGTCACAAGGTCGTCCACGCAAAACTTGGCGGAGAACCAAAGAACGCGATACGAAGAAGTCCATAAGTGAATTGAGATACATAGAGAGAGATCGAGAAAATTGGAAAGCCTTTATTAAAAATATATGCGAATATGCAAAGTTTTTACAATCTGATATTCTAACATGCTAATAATAATAACAATAATAATATTAGGGGCGTTCGCACCCGCAGAGGTCGAGTCTCTCTTCTATTATTATGAAAGTCAAAAATATCCTCTGATGAGAGTTGAAATGTTTACATAATTTAATATTATAAGGAATTTTTCAACAAGGATGTTTTCTGGGGCTCCGGAAATCCTAGAGATGGTAGAGTCACAGTTTGCTGCGCATAGTGGACTGGAGGCGTTATTGGAACATTTTTTAACTTTTTTTTTGATTGATGTTTTCTCTTTCCCATTAAATATATATTTGAATTGAAATCTAAATTTTTGGTTGCTTAAATCGAAAAACGAAAAAGATTTAAGGTCAGCATCGCAATTTTGTAGGTTATCAAGGTTATTAGATGGTTAAAAGCCAAATTCTTTCAATGGAGGCTCTAGTACCAATGCACATAGTGACATCTCTGAAGAGCAAGTCTAGTACAAACCATACTAAATTATTTAATGTTTCAGACACAAGTGGCTCAAAGTGACGTTCCAAAGTTAACCACCAAGCTTACCACATCCATAAAGAGTATTTTGACATTGCCACAGCGAAAATTCGCGTTATTTTCCGGTTTTTTGCTCCATTTTTATTTCCACTGTTTATATATGGGCATCGAAACTCCCAGGAGCATATGTGTATGGGATGGAGCGTTGGGGTTTGGTGCTGGCGTTATTATGATTATAGCTACATATATATTTACATACGGGTATATAGTTATTGCCACAGTTGTCGGCATTTATGAATATGTTGAATGGATGACTGTGGCTGCCGTCTAACCATTTGCCAATACTTGGAACGCTTTTCATGCATCGAAATGTGAGTTTTACGTTTTCCACTTATAAAAGCGGAAATTGAAAATATATAAATTTTATACACACACACGCACACATTGAAGAAAGGATATTAAGTTGTATGTGGAGGAGTAAGAGTAGTTTGTGAGTTGGTTCCCTTCGCTAGTGGCAAGCAATTAAATGCATTGGATGTGGTCATGATTAAGGAGAATGCAGATTATAAATACCTTACTTAATGGCAAAGCAATGATATATAGATATATATATATATTTAGCATATTTGGAAGAGGTGTTTCAGATACATTTGCAAAAAGTATCGCGCAGATAAGAGAATAACAGATAGGCTAATTTTTTTTTTGGGGTTGCTGTATACGATTTCAAAAAAACGTCAGGTTTCTGAAATAGCCTACAAAATAACTTGTTTTATGGAGTTTTTGGCTATTATATCAGAACCATGTATGTTGTCGTTTTTTGGACTTTGGATTCGGATTCAGCGGCTCTAAATCCATATGGGTAGGCCTGCCAAATGTAAGGTAGATAACGCTTTATTTGGTGGAACTTTATAAGTAATGGTTCATGACGGCACGTCATTGAGAAAATGTGACGTCACATAGCCTATAATCAGCAGACTTTCATGACGTAGTACGGTCTATGCTGCTGTATAGGCAACAGCAATGGCGGTCACCTCCTACAGCCATGGGTGCAAAGCGCATACAGAAGAAGCGCCCTTCGAGTGTAGTATTTTCCTACCGAACAGCATCAGAAGACGCAACTCTCGTTCTAGCAGATATGCCATCCCTGAATCTGCTGGCAGGTGAAGCAACAAGCACCGTACTACAACCGTGCCGACTGGCAATATGGCATGAGAGGCGGAGAACTTCCTTCAACGTGGACAAGAACACTGAAAGCATGGACAAACTGACTTTTATCTAACACAATTATTGACAGGATAGGTTTAAGCATGAGACGGATCCGTTTGGTAAACACTGTGCACGGACCACAGAAGACGCTGAACATGTATTTTTTGTCTGTCCAAGATTCTCTGCGAAACGGGAAGAGCTAAGCTTAGGCCATTCATCACGATTTGTTAGACATCCTACTTAGTTCGCAAAACAATTGATCTGCTATAAGCAGACCATGGCAGCAGAGATAATGAAATCCTTGCGTCGCGCTCAATTTAAATCATAGATGAGAATCTAGTTGTGGCCTTCATGCCTTCTCCCTCTCGAGAAGCAATACTTAGCGGTATTACCTTGAGGGAAGCGGAGAGTAGGTGGTAGGTTTAGTGGGTGAGGTAACACAAGTCCCACACTTTTCGGCTATTCAAGCTTCCTACACCTATAACAAAAAAAAAAAAAAAAAAAAAAAAGAATTTAAACAGAAGACTCGCTTTGTTGCTTTAGCCGTAAAGGACGAAATCTGCAGCCTTTGAAAAACATTACGATTTTGTTCTTGTTAAGTGTAAGTTTTTAATTTTTAACAATTAATATTATTTAACAATTAAAAATATAAATTAAAACAAAGTGTATAAAGAGTATAGCAAACATGCAAGGTACGGTTTTTAAAATGGTGTTTTCTGAAGATTTGTGTCAGGATTTGTTTCAGGATTTGTGTCCGGATTTATATAGAGATTTGTGTAGAGATTTGCGTAGAGTTATGTGTCAAGATTTGTGTCAAGATTTGTGTCAAGATTTGTGTCAAGATTTGTGTCTTATAATAATTGCATAGGCGTAAGTGTAATGTCTTCCAAGCGCTCTTCGGTCAGATCCATTTTTGAATCAAACGTTATGTTGAGGTTTTGTGGTATGCCGTCTAGCATACCTTTAGGGTTATCAAGTAATTCAGGTGAGTCGTTACGGGTCTCATTGCTCTCTGGATTAGTGGCTACGTCAAGGAGCTGCGCTTGCACAAGCAACATTGCAATTGATTTTTTATTAACATCCAGCAAACAGTTTTTGGTTTTATCGTTTTCTTGATTATAGACTAAGTCAAAGTACTGCACGCCGCCATCTTTCAATTCCTTTTTTTCTTCACTAGTGTTAGACGAGCTGTTATTGGTCTCATCGCTTTCTGTATTAAAGGTGACGTCCAATTTCTGCGATTCCCCGACCATCATTTCGGCTGTTTCAACATTGGGATTCTGATCATCTGCTGTATTATCGTTTATGTCAAGATTCTGAGATTGTTCATTTTCCATTTTATTGGACTTTTCAATTACGTCACGCGAGCTGTTTGGAGACTTATCGCTTTCCGAAACTTCCGACTTTAGCTCCAACTCAGATGCAGCTGTGCTCTCTGCATCTTCGTAGTCACTTTCCTTTGGATTGCTCGAATTGAGGTTGCAACAATCCGGAAGCATTAAAACAGCATTATCCTTTTTGGCTTTGACTTTTCGAATCACTTTGCGAACCAAATAGGCCAAAATAAAAGCAAACGTCATTGAGGCAATCATCTCGACTACACACAAATTGCAAATCTCCAGTAGAAAATTCATCTTAGATAAAAATTATTTAAAAAAAATTTTTTTTTTATTTTTTTTACATTACCTTGACGTTTTTAAATTGAGTAAACTTATTTTTTTTTTTAATTTATTTATTTAGTTGTTGCCTCTACAACATTTCCAAATAGACTGAAATAAAGTGAACAAATGCTTTCTTAAGTTTGACTTCGACTGAGCAAAGGTTACTATGATGAAAATTTATCTGAGAGTACTTTTTTGTCGGATTTGTATGTCACCCTGCTTGCTAATTATGCGAGTTAATCGAAAGCTCAATCCGCCAGTTAAAGCTTTTTTAGTTTAGAGGTCTTTAACTTTTAGATTTTATTGCCACAACAAAAAGCCAACTGATTGGTTGGATGCTGCAAACCAATTTAAACTTTTAAGCCATATGCGCTCTCGATAAAAATAGTCAGTGACCACTGTGGCAAGTTGCCCAAAGAGGAAAGTTCCTTAGAGTTCGTTTCCTTCAGCTGTACAGAGCAGTCAGAATGTAGTAGGAAGGAGGTTCGAATGTGCGTCTAGGTTTGTATCTCGTGCAGAGCGCACGGTGGATGTGACAGCCGGACGCAATGCTTCATTGTCACGTCAAGGACATGAACCGTTGCTGCTACCTACGCAGAGTTGAAGTTGCACGGGAAGCGATCAGTTGCACAGCTATGTTGCATGTTTTGATAGCATTATGACATTAGCCTCAAGCTTAGGCCAGCTTCCGGCTAGTCCATTACCAAAACCAAAAGCATTTACCCAAAGGTATAATTGCAAGCTGGTTGGTCAGCTCGTGAGAACTACGAGTTGCAGTGTCTTTAGCTGTGTTTGTTTATCAGTGAAGATTTAAAAGTCAATGAGGGTTAATGATAGCTAATGGTTCACACCCTGCACGCTTCGCTCACTAAGCCACTTCCCAGCCTTATTTCACTTATCGGCGAACACGACAAAAATGTATTATTTACAACTGTCTATATTTATTTTAGAAAGGCTACTATGTCGTAAAATCGAAATGTAAAAATAAATGATGGCGATGAGAGCGGTGATGACAGTCATCAGTTGGTTTTTAATGAAGTATTGCCCATCGCCAGCTATAACTTGTTCCCATCTTTCTGGCAGAGATCCAATATCATTGAGGTTAAAGTGTTCATCTCTTGAGGCTATACACGAAACAATCTATTTTGGTATGTCTTCATATGAGCGGAACTGCTGATCAGTCAGAATCTGTAGAATCACATTTCGTGGCTCTGCTTATAATGTGCCCAAGTTGAAATCGTTCTCCAGTGTTGGTTTCGTTCGCTTTCAACAGCACATAATAGTTAATCCCCACCTGGTCCCACCAAATACGCAGCATAACCTTCGCAGCGTAAATATTCAGCCTATGTCTATGACTTTTTTTCTTTGGGTTGCTGTAAGGAATCCATTTTTTCCTTCCTTTTTGCCTTTGAAGCACTTGCTCACATTCTCAAAACTACGCTCACATCATAAGGAACCCAACGACCTTGTTTTTGAATCATTCCCAACTTATTCTAAAGCTTGGAAGTGGCTTGACGGGTTAATCTTATTGCTGAAGAAAGCTTGTCTTGTGTCTGGACGTATCCTCATCGAGCAATACCTCCAATTCAGCGACTTCGAGGGTCATTGGCCTTCCTTCATCCGTACCGTCGTCAACGTCGAATTCACGGTCTTTGAAGCAATGGAATCTGTCACCGTACATTGTTTCACTTATCATCTTCGGCAGCTTTTTTCAGCCATCGATGAGGCCAAATCAATCTCACTAGTTTATTAAAAAGGTTTGTTTACCATATGTCTAAGCTTGGTTATGATGCTTTGCATATATCAAAATTAACCAACACTTAATGCTGAAGCCGTCTATTGACAAACATCGGTAACTTAATTGCGCAGAGATTAAAATATATTTATGACGGAATAAATATTGGAAAATTGGAAAGGAAAAGAGAAAAGCTAAAGAAATTGGTGCAAATTGGTATTTTATAATATAAGGGTACCGGGTAAAAACGAGTTTTTGGTCTGAAGAAAACTAATTTCACAATTCGAAAACGAAAAAAATTTATTCGTTTTTGTTTTTGCGTGCTCCTAATTTCACATTTCTTGGTGTCGATAAATTCTTCGTTTCCGCTATTCTTTTCGATAAACTTGTATACTATATTTTCCTTGAACATTGTTATCAATGCTCTGTACTTTTCGAATACTTCATATCGCTTACATTTTAGTTGGATCAAAATATGACTGATATTTCATTATTCCACCTTTTAAGTTAACTTAACATAATATTAGCTTTAGGAACAATATTTTTAAAAAATTAACCACAATTTAGTAATTTTTATGAGAAGGACATTTTTGTGGTATAAACAATCACATCAACCCTGTTGCACCTATCAGTTATCGATATACCAATGTGTGTGTATTTGTCAACGTCTGCCAAAAATTGGTTTTGGGTTGAATCAGAAAAAAATAATTAAGTTCGAGTGCACTGGGTCGGTGTTGGACGCAGCATTACATCCACGCATTCGTCCGGCTCGATTGGCCGGAAATATCGTCGAGTTAAGCGTGAGTGCTCGTGAGGCGCTGTGACTCACAAATTCGTCGCCGTGAGCTAGAAACTGGTTTATCCACGGCCTCTACGTGACCTCGGTCCGCCCACGTACAAAATTCAATTGACACAGGAACTAAACTCGACCGACCATCGGATGCACCGCGAATTCACTGAATACGCTTTAGGCCATCTCGAAGAAGGCCTGCAATTCGGCCACTAAAACTTCTTCACTTTTGGCTGAATGGTTTTGTTAATAAAACTGTCACATATGGGCGTATGAAAATTCACAGTAAATATTGGAAACTGCAAATAAAAATTATTGTGTAGTAAAGGGTCATCAATCTTGAGGTTTTTTTTTGTTAATAAGGTTTTACTGTCAAGTTGCCATGTGTTTTTTATTAAGTTTTGATTGCCATTTCATCATGGAAAAACTTACACCCGAACAACGTTTACAAATCGTACAATTATATTACGAAAATTCGCGTTCTGTAAAGAATGTTTTTCGCGCGCTTGGGCCTTTTTATGGTCACCATAATCGACCTACTGAGACCACTATTCGCCATACCATCAACAAATTTGAGACCCAATATTCATTATTGGATGACACTCGACCGAGCAGACCTCGTCCAGCGCGTAGTTTGTGGGCCGGTGGAATCAACAGTCCATATTTCTTCAAAAATCACGCTGGTCAGACCGTAACCGTCAATGGCGACCATTATCGCACCATGATATCGAATTATTTGCGAACTGAAACTGAAGCCCGAGATCTCGACAACATTTGGTTTCAACAAGACGCCGCTACTTGCCACACAGCCCGTGAAACAATGGACATATTGATAAACCAATTCGGCGAACAATTAATTTCACTCTCCGGAGCGGTGAATTGGCCACCAAGATCGTGTGATATCACACCGTTAGACTTTTTCCTTTGGGGCTAGGTGAAGTCTAAAGTGTTTGTGGATAATCCAGCTACGATTGAAGCATTATAGGCCAACATTACCCGTGTTATTCGCGAGATACCGCCGATTATGCTCGAACGCGTCATCGCAAATTGGAACCTCCGCTTGGACGAGCTACGGCGCAGTTGCGGCCAACATTTGAAAGGGACTATTTTTGAAAAGTGAATGGCAAGAACGGTTCTTTCTACTGATAATAAAGATTTTCCGATTCATTTAAAATTTTTGTGTTTTTTTGCATTTTAAAAAAAACCCTCAAGATTGATGACCCTTTATAAACGTTGGGTTGTGGTGTATTTCTACGACACCTCATATGGGCGGGCGCTCACTTAACAACGATGAATGATATCGAACGATGATCAGCGAAGAATATGATGTGCCAGTAGGATGGAGCGATGTGCCACATAGGTCGCAATCTACTATTTTTGGCAGGTGTGAATATATTCTTGAAAATTAATTGCAGTCTCTGAATCATCTAGCTATTAAGTAGCCTTTATAATAGTTATTACAAATCCATCTCCCTGCTAGCCTGTCTTCACCCATCTTAGGCATTGCCAATACAAAAAACTCTGCATTTTAATAGCCCACTTTGTCAAACTCTTATAACCACCATAATTAAAGTATTCCCAATTTCATTTCGCTATCAAACATAAATTCGTATCAATAAAAATTCAATAGAAAATGTGCCACACCCAAAAAAACGGAAGAAGAAAAAACTGCTACAAAAACTAATCATAAATATCTAGGACATTCCGTAATGTAAAGAAAATGGAAAATGGTATATGAAAGGATAGCTAAGCAAAGGGCTTACAATTTCTAAGGCTAACACGGAAGGGTAAGAACAAAGCGAAAAAAGAAGAGTAAATAGAAGGCAAAAGGAAAATTTCAGGCAGCTTCAAGTAACAATTTTGTTGTAGTTTTTCACACTGTTTTTTTTTTTCTTTCTTTTTTGTGCAGCGTTTCCTATTACGGTACAATAAATCTGTGTATGCAATGAAATGTAACACGAGATATTGAATTCAATGTGGAATAGAGCTCGGGGCCCGGAGCATGACCGGGGCCAGGCCAGTGTTGTTACCGAGATAAAGAAAAGTGGCAGTAAATGCGGAAGAATAATGCGACAGCATGAACAAGCGGACAGGGCAAAGGGCCAAAGCGCCCAAAGAGGGGCAAACTTAGACTGGCAGCATTACAATGGCAAAAAATATAGGCTGCTGCCAACACACACACGCACACACATACAAGCACATAGAATACACTTTAAAAAAAATATCGCCATATTAATCAAAAAATGCTGCGAGAATTTATTTCATGTATTTAGTTGTGTTAGGCTATTTACCATACAACGTTGTACAAAAGGTACACTTTGAGAAAAACATTCTATATTTACAAAAGTAATTTAAGAGTGCAGTTCCTGGAATTGAGAGAGATAATCCAGAAAAAACGTGATTACTACACTTAAAAAAATTTTAAATTTTAAAGATTAAAATAAAACTGAAAAAACTATAAAATTTTAAATCAAATATTTTTTACATATTTTCAACCATTTTTTAAATAAGATAACAAGAAACTTCAAAAAAGATAAATTCTGAATTACGTTTTATAAAAATAATAAAAATCGCGCTGTAAGATTTTTTTTTATTCAAGAGTCTTAAATCCATTTTTTTTTTTTTTTTATAATTTTTCATATTATTAGTTTTAAATTGTATTATATTGTATTGCTTTTTTGTTTGTTTTAATTTAATACTTTGAACCTAATTTCTAGAATTTTCGGTCTAAAATTCTTCATTCTTGGTAATGACATCAGAAGTTATAAACTTTTTTTTAACAATTTTTTTTTTTTTTTAAAAGCTATGTTACGCAAATCTTTAAAAATACAGGGTTTTTATTAATAGGCATTATTTTAATATGGATTCGCAAATCCAGGCTGGTTAACTTTTGACAGGGTGTTATTTTAGGAGATCTTTAGCCATCCTGTTATTTTTTTAAATTATTAATTTTTTTTTTTTTTTTTATCTATATATTTTTTATTTATTTATTTAACATTGAAACTTAGAATTAATTTTAGGGAAACAAGTGGTTTAAAGCCAGGACAAAATAGGTCTTCAGGCTTCATGTATTTATACTTATTCTGCTTAAAGCAAATCAACTAAGAATAAAGAATTAATTAATTAATATTTTTTTTAAGAATTAATATTATTATGTAAACTTTAAGAATATTTGTTCTAATTTTAAGAATTATAATCATGAGTGCTAAGTATTTTATTCTTAGATTCAATTTTTTTTGTCTAAGTTCAACTTATTATGAGTGCTAAAAATCTTAATAAGATTTAATTTTTCCGGGTTCGGATTCTACGCAGCAAATTACTTTGGAAATGACCCTTAGCTTTCCAACAACTGACATGACCCCGGTATTTGTAGGCCTGTGTTATCTAACCATAAAAACTTACTCACAAAAGTATCACATCGACTAGCAGCATTGTAACAAACTGGACAAGCTCCAAAAAAACTAATATAGGGTAAGGTGGGGTAAATCCGACCTAGTAATTGGTTTTGGCTATAAAATATTTATTTGACATAGGATCAATTCGTCCTTGAACTTTCTATAACTACTTATTTTTTTGACCATTATTAATTTTTAAGATATGGATTCTGAAATACGAATAATAGAGCACGTCGAGTAGATAAGTAAGGTAAAGTTGGTTAAATCGAATCAAATAATTGGTTTTGGCTATAATATACTTATATACTTATCAAATCCAATATACCAAATTAAAACCGCTTTCTAGAACTACCGATTTCTTCTGACCATTTTTAATTTTTCAGATATGAGCATTTTCGAAAAAAGTAAATTTTTGTCATTTTCAAATATGGTGGGGTAAACCCGACCACCTATTTTTTTGGCTGATTTAGCACAGATATGATCTAAATTTAATGTTTTTTCGATTATAAATCAAAAGAGCACGTTATTGTTATACAAAACTGAATGTATTTATTTACAAAAAATTTTAGTATAATAAATCGAATTGAAAGTTTAATGAATGTCAATAAAGTATACTTGGATTGAATAGCTAAGTAGCTAATAAGAGTTATTTGATTTGCTATCCAAATAGCTTGCTGGCGTATTTTTGGTTCGAGCTGGACGTTTGGTTGGCTCCACCACTCGGAGGTCGGGTTTGCCCCACTGTGTCAATTTTCATAACTTTTCATAATAATGCTCTACATGAAAACACTAATATGGACTCGCTCAGTAATGCCGTTTTTCTGAAATAATGGGAGGTCGAGTTTACCCACACTGTCGTGTTTACCCCATCTTACCCTAATTAAAAGGATCTGTGTCTGATTTAGTCGGATTTATGTAATTTTTCATGACGGCGACCAATAAAAAAATTATACGATACTTCTAACCAATATTATAGATGCTCTACATAGGTCTATGTTTATAGTATATAAGCCACTTAGCGTTTTTTTCGATCACTTTATTTAAAAAGTAAAAATGTGTAATCAAATATACACAAAAACTAAATTGAAATTGATTCTTGTCGTTTGAGCATCTAAATGCAGACTGACAGATAACTGTCATGCTACCATTTCGGTTATCCGCAAACTTTTTGTGTTCAAGGTAAACCTATAAATCAATAAATTTTCGAGGTACACCAAGGAAAATAGCAATGTTTATTTAATATTTATTTATAACTAAAATCAATATACCTAATAAGAAAATTGTCTTCACAAAACCTTGACTTTTTTCCGCGGCCCACCAACTGATGACCTCGGTACAACAGTGTGCCGCAGCACACGCTTTGTGCAACAATACTCTATACGACAACTCTAATATGAGCTCGCTCAGTATTGTCGATTTTGAAAAACAGTGGTAGGCCGGGTTTGCCCCACCTGAACCTACATTAATTGGAAGCACTGGGACACAATCAATTTTGCATTATTTGTCATTGCTGATTGTTATCTGAAATTTCAAGATCTATCCGCTCATATATACTGATCTATAACACCCTTGACCCTATATGCAGGGTATGCAAATATTCCTAAAAGGATTAACACAAAAAAAAACTCAAAATGTAGTTAGCTATTCTAAGCTTGCACAAATTTTGGGCACAGTATTCAGGAATTTTTCTCTCTGTATATATAAGTACATACGGCATATAAAATGGGGCACCCGCAACAGGGTCCACGAAAAGGGGCACAATTGCAATGCAGCATGTAATATTTTATGCGTAAGTGCAAAGCAGACACAAATGCACTTACATGTGTGTATATGGCAGTGTGAGTGTGTGTGTGTGTGTGAGTAAGTGTATAAATGAATGTGAGTGTGTGTGTCTAGGCCGCTCATTGCTATTACAATTTTTCCTTAACATCGTTGTGCAATTTTCCATTAAGGGAATTAGTTGCGAAATAACAAAAGCAACAAAAGCAAAGACTTGAACAAAATGGCCAAGCGCAATATATAGAAACATATGTGTGTGTGAGTCAGTGTGTGCGTGCGTATCTATGTGTCTTTATTTGTATTTCAATGTCTGCTGGCTAAATTTATAGAAGGTGACAGATGTGGACACCAAATGATAACAAGCGTTTTCCAGGCAGCACAAATAAAACATAGATACAAAAACATACACACACACAGATACACTTGAGCGATATAAGGCCAAGAGTAAAATCTGCCAGCTTCGAAAATGCTATCAAATATTTTGCTGCCCGAAAAAGCACAGAGTGGAAAAATTGCCGTTAGTTGGACATTTTGCCTTTTTCCGTCCTTAAATATCGCAACAGCTGCAACTGACGGGCATGAAAAGTGGTTTTTGGAGCGCGCAAATACAAGAAAATGTTGCCTGACAACAGATGAAGAACGAAAAAAAAACCAAGAAAAATACCAGAAAAGCGAGCAAAGTACACATAGAAAATAAAAGAAAATGAAAAAAATTTACTTGCTATAAATTAAAGCAAAAGGCGCGGCGTCGTCGTCTCTTCACATATGTAGCCTCTCTGCGCCAAAAGTTCATAGTAAAATTTATTATATTTTTAATATCGAAGCAAATCTACAGAGCAACATTTTCTTCACTTTTTTTTTGTGTTGCTGAGCTGCGACTTAAAGTCTACTGTGGCAAGTGAAAAATGGTTGGGAAAAATTACGAAAAAATAAAAAACGTACGAAAAAATGTGAATGAGTCTGCAAACATTGCAGTTGAAAGTAGCTGCTAAAAAGCACAAACAAACAATATGACAGAAGATGGATTGTCAGCCAGTTTTGCAGCTGTCAGTCATATTTATGTTATGGTAAAGGATCTCCTGGTGCAGACACTTCATATATGATGCTTTAAACGATCCCCAGGGACGGCTGGAATTTTACACAATTTTATAGAGAAATTTAATTTTGTATTAAAAAGTAATAACAAAATTTTTGTTTTTTTTTTTAATTTTTTTAGATAAAGAATTTAATGTTTTCACATTGTTGGACAGAAATGCACGAGTAATGACTTGAGAAACCCAAGCAACATGGCACAAGAGCAAAAGTGCCAGAGCAATAACGTAAGCAAAAGCAATCAGCTAGCTGTTTGCAAGTTTCATATTGCGTGCTTTAATTTTGTTTAAAGTTTTGGTTGGGGAAAAATGTCACTTAAAAGCATAAAAGATACAGTTTAGATATTTGTTAGTAAAGGGTCATCAATCTTGAGGTTTTAAAAAAAAAAAAAACACAAAAATTTAAAATGAATTGGAAAATCTTTACTACCAATTGGCCGCAAGCGGAGGTTCCAATTTTCGATGACGCGTTCGAGCATAATCGGCGGTATCAGCGTCATTTTTGCAGACATATGGACGGATGATTCCACCGGCTCATAAACTACGCGCTGGACGAGTTCTATTCGGTCGAGTGTCATCCAATAATGAACATTGGGTCTCAAATTTGTTGATGGTATGGCGAATAGTGGTCTCAGTAGGTCGATTATGGCGACCATAAAATTGCCTAAGCGCGCGAAAAACATTCTTTACAGAACGAGAATTTTCGTAATATTATTGTACGATTTGAAAAGGCTGTTCGGGTGTAAGTTTTTCCATGATGAAAATGGCAATGAAAATTGAATAAAAAACACATGGCAACTTGACAGTACTCACGCGTGGTTTGCCAATAAAATGTTATTGAAAAAAAACCTCACGATTGATGACCCTTTACAATACATATTTGCAAGGAAATTACAATTTTAATTACAAAAAAAATGCTTTTATCTAATTTAAGTTATTATTGACAGACAGCTGTTTAGTTTTCTATTACCACACAAGCACAGTGTAATGCTAAAAACAGTATTAAAAAAATGTATACACACTGGTAGATATTGACGCATTTTAAAAGTTAGTTTTGGGAATAATTGCTGTACTTTTTGGGTGGCTCAAATGCATAATTTTTTTTGGGTTAATTTTGTATCGGACAAACTGCCTTCTGCCTTTACGAGTTTTTGCCGCTAAAGTTAAAACCCCAAGGGCTCTATAAGTGGGCTTTTAGACATATTTAGCCGACTAACTTTTAAAATTTTATAAATGGAAGGAAGACGTATTCAGCCATTCTCCGAAAAACGAAAGCAAACAAATTTTATTCGTTTTCGATTATGCGTGCTTCTGAATAAAATATTCGGATGCGTCTTAATGGCAGATTAATACTTAAATCAACTTAGGGGCACTAATGTAGAAGGTCACAATACGTAAAGTAGGCTGCTTTCATATTTGAATTTTTTGACTTCTACAATTTTCGCAGATGGACAACTAATTTTGAAGAGAACCGACTTGAGAAATAATTTTTTTTTACATTTTTTAATTATTTTGCCAATTTTTTTTTTGTATTTTGAGTGAAAAATTAAAAAAACAGGTTTGGGGAAAAATATTCAAAATTTTTTGCAAAATTACTGAAAATTCGAAAAAAAAAAAAAAAAAAAAAATCTAAAGTATTCGATAGAAAAGAAAACTTCTACGCCTGTATTTCCAAAAGCAGCCTCTTTAAATAAGATATGCACACAATTTTTTTCCATTTGGACCCATAGACACTATCAAGGTCGCAAACTTCCTTTCGACGGCATTTATCTCATAAAAGTGTCACCCCAACAAAAAATCTAGATATGTTGCAAATAGACCCAATTTTTCGTTCAAGACTGGGGCCACAATTAATTCTGCAATTAAATAATCTTTCGACACAATGTTTTGATTTCAAAAGTCTACTAGAATCTTCGTTTAATATGCAGATTCTTGGAACTCCTTTTGTTTTTATTTATATAAAAAAAAAAATTTTAGTTTTTTAAAGAAGACTAGTTAAGACTGAGATATTATATAGAATTTTGTTGTTTTTGTCTGATATACAGAATTCTGCAATACTTTTTGGTTTTTAGTTCCTTTACATTGTTTTTTGGTTTTGGTAATTTTAAATGCTATCAGGAACTTTAAAAATTAATCGTTTCTTGTGATGATATATGATCTTTACATTTTTTGAGGTAGATAAGATAAGATTAGGATATTTGCCTTGGAAACATATTTTCGTTCAGAATTCTGTATTTTTATTTTTTTCAAGTTCCTGAATTTTTTTGGATTTGTAACTTTGCCAAAAATTAATTGTTTCTGGTGATGATCTTTACATTTTTTGAGGTAGATAAGAAAAGGTTAGGATATTTGTCTTGGAAACATCTTTTCGCTCAAAATTCAGTATTTTTACTTTTTTGTAATTCCTTGAAATTTTTAGTTTTTAATTCAAAACATTTTTAAATTTACCTTTGACCACAATCACTAACTCCGAAAATTCCTTATAACAACGATCACTACATTTTCCATAAGGAAGATAAAAAAACATTTTTGAGTGGAAAAATTAATTTTAAGTTTTGTTAAACAAGACTTCCTAACTTTTTTTTAATAATATAGTCAGTGTTGTGCTCAAACCTCAACCTGCTAAAAATTTAACCGTTTCTTTAGTAGATTTTCAACAAAATATAGGACAACACTGGCAGACAAACGCTCCAAAACTCTCTAAGCGAAACAATTTTTATTCCAAGGATATACTGGGACTTTGTTATAGCTATTCAGTACTCTTGTTTTTCTACTTCTCGAAAATTCTGTGACATTCTGAATGTTCCACTACGTAACCTCGAGTAACCAAATACAATAGTTACAGTAATTTATGTAGCTTACTATATACTGTACCAATATGGTATATATAAGGCATACCATATACCGAAATCGTTACCATAACCTCATTTTCACAAAACATACCCCAACCACGGTGATCACTGTTATTTTTAAAGCGCCTGAAATCTGCAACAGGTTTAAATTTTTGCGAAAAATTACTTTTTTGGAGGGATACTGCTTATACCAAAATCCTTATAATAAGCCCATTTTTACTATTATCCGTGTTTTCATTTTTCCTTGAACAATCTAAAACCTTCAACAGATCTATGGAAAAAAACGGAAAATCTAGTGCGAAACATCTCACTTTCTGGCACCACTGTGCCTACACCAAATTGGTAGGGGTAAGGCTTGTAAGTTGATACGGCTTGTAAGTTGGCACACCTGATCAATTTTGATGCAGCAATGAAAATACCAAAATTCCACCTGTCTTGTTGAATTCAATTTAATGCTCAGTTAAATTTAAAATCAATAAATTCGATTTTATTTCAGTTTTCTCAAATTTTCAGCGATTTTTGCAATTGTGTTTGCAAGGCTTACAAGCCTTTTTTTTTGGTGGTCGTTTTCAAGCTCTTTGGAAAATTGTCTGTAAAATGCTTATTTTTATAAATTTCAAATTTTTTTCTTATTGTGGATTATAGCTCTTTCTTTTCTCTTTCCAACGGTATATTTACATTGATGCCTATGTGTAGGTATTTAATGTCGAGATAAAGCCAAAAAAGCTATGGTATGTCAACTTACAAGCCATTCCCCTACGGTTTAATACCAAGTCATTGCGATAGTGCTAGGAGAGTTTAATAAACCCAAAAAGGACGTTTAGGGGAAATTTTTTAAAATTTATTTGAATTAATCCGCGCCTGTTTTAATGATGTGCACCATAATATCCTCAGTTAAAATTATTTTCAGGAACCCTCGATAGTTATTACCAATAATCTAAGCAAAAATTTATAAGCACCTAAATAAACCTTAAAAAGTACAGCAAAAGTTTGAACTTTAGAGAGCAAAATCGCTTTGACGTTTTAACGTATTCACCTGGCACTGTGACCCTTAATTAAAATCAACTGGTCACCAGCAAATTTTTCCAAATTGTCTAAAGTTTTTTTTAATTTTTTTAGTTGCACTTACTCTAATTAATAACATTCATTTACATAGGTCCTTTCATTAAACTTTTAGCTACATCTGCATTTTAATTAAATTAATCAAAATGTTTAAGCTACGATTAAGAGAAGATTTAAGAGAGGCGCATACATCATCGCTGCAGCCAAAGATGCAAAGCCGTTGCAGAGATCGCGCTTATGATAAGCGATAATGCGCTCAGAGCGAGTTAAGCGCTTTGATAGCGCCGTTAGTGAGGGAGCTTTAACAACAGTTATTATTGTCTGTTCTTATGCTTAGCTTAAGTAATTATGTATAAAACATGTAAAATCACGCCACTTAGTTTGAAGTCTGTTAGCGTCAGCCCATGAAAGCACACGTACATGCTGTGCGTATAAAGCTTGTAACGCGTTTTTGAAATTTAACCTAATTAAATACTTATAATAAAATTAAAACTCGGGTGTATATATTATTGTCTTGAACTAAATTGGTCCATTGGGATCAGCGCGCCTTCGTCGATCACCTCAAAGCCGCTGCGGGTGGTAAATCACACCGACAGCCGCATCATATTACCGGGCAGTTTGGGGCTTCGTCGTTTTCGCAGCCGTTTATCCAACACAACAATTATTGGCTTCCATGCTTTTTGTAATTAAAACGCAGTTAACAAAAATGAAATTGTTTAATTTCAATTTGTATTTTTAAGAAAAAGTTTGCTTTGCGTGGCTTCTATTAGTTTTGAAATTTTAATAAATTCAATTGATGGACAGCACTCAAACTCACTCGGAAGCGTCCAAACACGCACACACACACACACTGACACACACACATTCATAAAATTTTATAGTATATTTGGACTTGAACTATATACTAGTTGTTGTTGTAAATGTTTATTGTTGCTGTTGTTGTTGTTGCGTTAGGGTGCGGCAAAAGTTTGCAATGAAATTTTGTGTGCAGTGGAAATTGATTGGAAAATATGAGTACACTAACGAGTCAAAGCCAGTTATGCAACAATTGTGCAACATTTTATCAAGTAAATTGCTTTCAACAGAGTACTCCAAGTGACTTTGTGTGTGTGTGTGTGTAGTACGAGTGTAATGTAAGAGAAATGATTGATCAAATTTCAAAAATAAAAAAAAAATATATAATTGAGTAGTGCAAAAAATAAAGTGGTGCAAAAAACTTTGCTAATGATGGCAGCATTGTTATATAATAAATAATATTGGTTTCCTCTAAAGTTTCCAACTGAATCATGTTTCGTAATTATTTATCGTCACGTTATTCAACTATTATTGAAAGTTAATATGATTTGATACACTTTAATTTGTGAAAGCGTTTTTATGTGCAATAATCAAATTAATAAAAGAAAAGTTGCAAAATTTAAAAATTATTTTTTTTTGGATTTATTAATTGTTTTATGGTAATTGATTGAAGCGGCGTTTATTTTATAAAAAATTACTCTAAATATTTAATGGTTTACTAATATTTATATTTGTGTATCTACTATTATATGCTTTTATAAAAATTTACTTTGAAAGCTTCTAATTACTTTACACTCTTGAATGAAAATTTTTGCCAGTTATGTTTGTCTAAATATTTTGGGTCATTTGGCTCACCAAAAATAATTGTGCAAAATAATTTTTTTAATTCCCTTTGTCAAAATTAATTTTTTAATAGCTTTCGATGGTATTCTTTGTTTTTACTAAATTCAATTTCAATATTATTATTTACTCTAAATATACAGTCTGCCATTTTTGAACTTAGAACTCTACTATAATTTAATTAAATAAAATTAGCATTAAAAATTAAGTTAATTAAATCTAAAATTTAATAAATTTACATCTTCCTCAGAAAGCACTATAAGCATCTATTTGATTAAGAATCAAAAAAGTGTTCCCAACTGTTATAAAAAAAAAATGCTATAGTTAGCTTCTTAGTTTAAAATGATTTTTATAAAAATTTTATAATAGTTTCAAAAATTACTTTTGCTACTTTTTACTTTACTTTTTACTTAAGGTAACTTACTTTTCACTATTTATTTATATGTGACTAAATTAATAAATATTTTTGAAAGCTTTTATTTAAAAAAGCTTATTAAAATATTTTTTTTATTTTTATTAAAAAATTTATATTATATTAAAAAAAAATAAAATGCTTTTGCTTTTATAAGTATTTTTTGGAATTCTCTTTAGGGTTTTTTTTTTGTACAATATATATAATAAATAGCAAAGTGTGAAAAAAATTTTTTTTTAAATGGAGAGTGGCTGCTCCTGTCACTGTCACTTATTTAATTCACTGATTGTTTTTGAGCAGATTTTAAATAAAATTTTAATTTTTTTTTTTTAATTTTAATCTTAAAATGATTTTTTTTTCCAGAAAAATCGGCATGTTTTTTTCAATTAATTAAAAGGGCAAATCACAAGAGCTTATAAATTTTAAAAAATTTAGGTATCCTCAACATGTTTTACGGAAAATGCAGTCCAAAAATTTTTTCATGGAACGGGCTGCTATATGATACAGTCAAGCGATTTTGATCAAATTTGTTACAGAGCTTGAGAACTCTAAAATACTTTCTAATGCCAAATTTGGTAACGATATCTTTATAAACAAACGAATTATTCAACTAAAACTTTTGGTCTTAAAACAAGTTGTTATTTTTCATTTTTTACAAAAATTTCTATTATTTCCACATTTTTTCCCCGATTTCGATAAACAACCACTCATTTTTTTGTAATCGATCGAACTTTACTTGCCATGAAAAAGGCTGTATTCAGAATTTTTTTTTAATTTTTAAATTTACGTTCGATATACAATTTCTTTCAAAACTTTGCTAAAAATTAAGAAAAATTTCATACGTGTTCAAGTCGTAAATTTGACAATAATATGTTTCAAGTATAATCGATTAATTAATTATTTAGTAAATTTTTAAAATAATCAAAATCAGTAAAACCAGAGACATTTGCTTTTAACTAACGACACTTTTTTTTTATTTTCGAAAAGTGATTTTTTCGAAATATTTCGAAATCCGTTCCATGATAAAATTTTTTGACTTTATTTTCGGTTTAAGCGTGCCATTTTACTACGAAAACGAGTAAAACATGTTGAGGACAAATTTTGCTGTAAGCTAGTGTTATTAAATAATTATTATTGCATAACTATATAAATATATTGTATATTCTAAAACATAACATAAGACATATTTTTGACATATAATTAAAAAAAAAAAATCAATAAATAAGTAATTATTTCACGATTCTTGGTATTGGATCTAGTGGGTGCAGCAGAAAAAAAAAATGACCGCAAGTATTTTTAAAACTAATCAATGCATATTGGATACCTGAATTACTTAAGCAATTAAAAACAAAAATTTTTAAAAATAATCAATTCATATTTAAAAAAATATAAAAAAATCATAATATTATTATTATTTTTAATTGAAATTTGTAAATATCTCTTATTTTATTAAACAAAAGTTTATTAACAATTTCTATTTAAAAATCACGAAATAAGCCTTATATGTTAAGCTTCATAATAAATACTAATACTAAAAATTATTTGTTAGTTTTTAATTTATTGATTGGAAATAATAGTTATTTAGCGTATTTTGAAAACTGAAAATTCACGTTTAATTTAAGTTTCTTTTAAGCCAAGGAGCGTATTATAATCGTTGGACCATTTTATGGGGTCAATAGTTCAATACCTTGCTATCGAGACCTCATAAGTCCTTTGAAGAATCAATATTAAGTATACCACAAATAAAAATTGAATTTAAATAGTTTTTGCACCACAGTACGTATTAAAATGATAAACACATTTTTGCAAGTAAAAGCAAAAAAGTTAACCACTCGAAATATCTGAGTTTCGTTAAAAATACTGCATAAATAAAATTTTTTAAAGTCCCAAACACTAGATCCACCTGAATTTCTCAGAAGTTTACGGATTGTTTGCTTTCAAGTACTTAACAGTTTATAAAAAAAAAAAAAAAAATACAAAAATTGTAGAAATCCGCAGCCATTTATAAAATTTTATTTTAAAATGAAAGCGCGTTCACGTAAAGACTTATTTACTTTTCATATTTTTTGCTATTATGATAAAAAACGAATAGCATTTATATATTTCTGCTACCTAGAATTGCGGCTTATAATAAATTAAAGCTCTCTGCCATGGAAATTGCAAATACAATAAAAACAAGCACGCGCAAAAGTTTTATATATATTTTTAAAGTTTTTTCTAGCATGAAAATGAATTATTATGGGCTTAAAAAAAAAATACAATTTACAAGTTTTGTTATTTATTATGGTGGAATACTTTTTTTTTTTTTTTTTAATGGAAATGTCATAGTAGTTAGTAAAAAAAAAGGACGCATGGCTTAATGAGCAAAAGGTCGCCATTACAAACAATTAAAAAAAAGCAAACACGCACACACTTTGAAAAATAAAATGTCATGCCAATAACAGCAAAAATGAAAGCCATGAAAAGGGATGAAAGCCAAGTAAGGGAAAGCAAAAATAATAAAAAAAAATACACACACACACAAAAAATGGCAAACAAAAGCATGGCGTGTAAAATTGGCAACGTTGCAGTTTTTGGCCTGGCAGCCATGTTGATTTCATTTCATTTGGTTGAAATCGTAGTTGTAGTTGTGGTACGTGAAGTTTGCCTTGTTGTCTCTCTTTTGGCCATTGTTGTTGCTGTTATTGCAGTTATTGCTTTTGCTGTTGATTCGTACAATGGCCGCAGCAATGGCCGCGTTGGCGTTAGCAATGGCGGCTGAGCGGCCATTAGTATACAAGGCAGACGGCAATAACAAGTGTCGGGCACAACAAAAGCTATAAGTGATGGCGCATCAATATGCTGCAAACGTTTTGAGTGCCATAACCCCAGGCCCCCCCACACCACGCTGCTTCAGGCCAGTAACAAATAAATATACAAAAAAAAAAAAATAACTTGCTAAAGGTAGCACAGTTCAGCTGCTTGGTATGCCAAAAGTTGTGCTTGTCATTGTTGTTTTTACCGGGACAAGAAATCGAAAATAACGAATATAACAACAAGCAAACATCAAATATGGCGTCGATGAGGATTTCAGCAACACTGTTTCGTCCAGTCACTCTTTGCAGCACCTCCATATTGAGAGCAACTGACGCAGCGGCACTCAGCGCCACACTCGAGTGGAGCCACAGCGCATAAAATACCCAAAACGGCAGCAGTGAGCACTCAGTATGTGTGTGTGCACACTTTTAACCGTCACGCCCCCAACCCGCTGCCCCTAAATGACTCTTGCGCCCAAACTGTGTGTAGTAAGTAAGACGAAAGTAGAAAAAAAAAAACCAAAACCGGCAAAAAGCAGCAACCGGTAAAATCGAATGTTCACTTTGTACACACACACACACACATACACACACTGAAGCACTCATATACAACGGGTTACTCCCACGAGCTTACAACACACTCATACGCTCACCCAGACAGCTGCACTCAGCAAGCTCAAGCTGTGTATATGCACATATAACGTTAAAGTTTGAAATTTTGCACACATTTACAATAATTGTAAATGTGTTGAAAATCGTTTGCACAACTGTGAGCAACATGACAGTGAGTGTGTGTGTGTGTGAGCCTTCATGTATGTGTGAAGTGTTTGCTCATTTGTTAAGGGGAAATGGCCTTTGTCTGTCTGCTTGTTTGCGTGTGTCTGTGTGTGTGTGTGGCTGAGCGTGAGCATGTAAGTATGTGTGCTGCTAACTGACACTGAGCGCAGCCATGTTTTTTTTTTTGCTGGTCTTAGCTACAAGGCGCAGGCGCTGTGTCATACACTGTGAGAATTTAGTGTGTATAATGCACGCTGTACAAAAAGAAGAGAGAGTAAGAGAGCGTAAAAATTAAAGTGTAGAAAATTTGATCTACATTTGCAAGCTCTTTGTTATCGTTTATCGTTACGATGACGATTAATCTATTTAGTAAACGAATGGGAAAATAATTATATCTTTGTAAGGAAAATTTGGCTTTTGGCAAACTATGACATTTTGTTTTTTTGTATTGTTAAATTTTATTAAATTGAGTTAGAAATATAATGAAACCGAACGGATCAGTTACAACGATTAGTTCATATCTATTTTTCCAACTTTCTTTCATTCTCTTTTTTATTTATTTAATTAATGTAGTTGAACTTCCCATAAGCAAATTCGGGAGTAGAAAATTGGTGTGTTATATATAAAATGCTTTATATATTAAATGATGAAAAAAGGCGGTGTACGTCAAAAAAAATTGAGATATGTAAAAATTTGTATAGAAATTCTTTAATGGAAGTACACATATTTTTTATGATCTAAGGTCAACTGCATGTTCTTGTATTCTTTGTAAACTAACAAGGATATAGCCTTAAGTCAGTAAAATGAATATATTAAAATTTGAAAATAATCCAGTTTAATTGTCAAAACGGCGATCATAATTACTCAATTAGTAAAAAAATTTAAAATTTCTTGGAACTGTTCAATTCAAAAAAACAATAAGAAATACAGTAACATTTATTTTAATAAAATATTCATGATTTTAAAAATATTTAAGTACTGGATTAATGCAGAAAGAAATAGCTCTGAGCCAAAAATAGTGAGTATTTAAGAAAAAGAAAATTATTTATTTTGTTTTTATGTCGCTCATCTGTATTTTTAATCTAAAAGAATTTCATAAATTTTTTTATTACATATGGGTATGACTTATAAGCTTGGGAACAAAAAAAAATTTTTTTTTTTTTTTTTTTATATTTTATTTACAATCTGTCTTTATTAGACAATAAGTAAATTTACTAAATATTAATACAATATAAGTATAACAGCAAGTTTCCATCAAAACCTACAATTGTAAAAAAAAAAAATAAAAATTCAAATTAAATTAATTTTTTAAAAATGTATACAATTTTTAATTTTTTTTTCACTTTTTATGACTATCAAAAATTATTGCTGTCGGAAATTCCATACTTTTTGTTTTTTTTTTTGTAGGTTTAAAAAAAATAAAAATTTCCATTTGTGTCATAAGGTCTTAAGAATGACAAAACTTCATATAAAAAAAAGTCCCAAATGGGATATCAAAAATGGGATTTTTTTTTTGTATAAAGTTTTGTCATTCCGTGCGAAATTTTTCGAACTGCGTATGGGCCTTTATGCTAAATCGAATATTTATTGAAATTAATAAATCTACAAAGCCGAATATATGATTTTAATAAATAATATTGATCCAAGCTCTAATCAGATTAAGCGCCATATCGTAATTTATTCAAGAAACATGGATTTATTAGAAATTTGTGAAATTTTTAAAGGTATCCATCCGTTTTCTGTTAAAAGGAAATTTTTAATTTTCTATTTAAAATATAAATTATATCGAAAGTACATCACATATATAAGGTAAAATTTTCATTGAGTAACTATAATAATTAAAGTATGAACTACATTTGTTATGCTCTCTTAAAAAAGGATTAGTTTTTTTACGCTTTGATACAAAAATATTTTTAGACTTTTAACTTTGATACAAAATCATTATGCCTTTGTCCAAAAACAATTATTTTGTTTTTATTAGATATTCCTTTGTTTTGTTTATAAGGTTCTATCGATTGATAACTATCGGTTATTGTAGTAATAGGTGGTCTACTATTTGTTTGCCACATATTATTATTTGGTATCCATATAAGACATTTTTTCAGACTCTTGCTCTACCTCTTGGTAAAAAAAAAAGTCGCAAAAGTTAAGGATAGTTTTTGTTTTAAAAATAAACCATTTTTCAGATCGCTGGTGCTTTTGAAAGCTTTAGGTTTTGTTAAGCATATAATTCATGGTCTTGTCGATAAAACTTCAAGTTTCTTTAGCAGCTTATTGACTTCAAAATACCAAGGATTATCAAAATTTTAACTTTTATATTAAAAAGGAAAAATTTTTTGCAATTAATAAATTTTTTGGTGAAAATTTAGTGGAAAGCTTATAAAAATTATTCGATAAAATCCGAAACATAGTTCCAGTTTATTTTTCAATAAATTTTGGTAAATTTTTTTTAGTTTATTTTTTTATCCTCTAATATTTTTTTTATGTTTTTTATTTCCTTGTTATTATGTATGTATATAAAATACAAGATATCGCTCTAAGTCGGAGTATAGGGCAGAATCTTCTAGTATTAGCTCAATTTAAAATATGTGAATTATTCTTTTATTTTTGAAGTCTCTGGTACTCCTTATTTAAGAAAGTAATGTAAGACACCTTTAATCAATATCGCAAAATTTAAAGAAGTGTTCTTTTTAGTACTTCACAGTGCAGCTTTCTCAAACTTCTGTTTTATTAATATACTACAAATGTTCTTAAATGCAATTCAAAGTAAAATATTAATGTTTTATTTTAGAACACATCTTGTTATCAAATTTCGCAATTCTATTCAAAGAATTTCGTTAATTGCCCTTACTAATAATACCCCCATATTAACTCAAAAGTTATATATAATTTCCTTTATTTTTTTATTTTTTCATCTTTCTTAAGTGCTATTTTCGGAAAACGTTGCAGAAATCTTATTATCAACTAAGCATTCCTATTTATAGACTTCTGCTTATTATTTTTTCTTTGGCCAATGCTTTTTAATACGATAAAAATAAAAATAATTGTTGAAAGTTTAAGTAAGCGTAGCTTATAAGATTAACTCAATTGACAATGCAAATCGCTAACGAGACCTTGTGAGCATGCCTAATGGATATAAAGGAAAAGCAAAAAAAAAAAAGAAGAAAAACCAAGAAGGAATAAAAATAACATCGTCTCACTTAACGCCTTCTCATGCTTAAAGATTTAACCCCAGCTGCTTAGCTTGTGCTCAAAAGCTTTTGCAAGCCCTGGCCGGAACCCTTGAGAAGTACACTCGACGACGACTACTACTACTACTACGACGGAGCTCTTGTAGCTGTTCCGGCCTTGTGCCCGGCTAGCTGGCATCTGTGCGAAAAGCTGTACACGGCAGCGGCTTTTATAGCAAACCTCACACTTGCAAAACTGACTTTTAGCTGCGCAACAACATGGCGTATGGGTAATATAAAGACGCACACACACGCACACTTTGCTGGCTGGCTGTATGCGTGTGCGCTCTCCCAGATATTGCCATAGCAACCTCATTGACTACCTGTGCTCATGCCCCAGCAGCTTAACCTCATGCTTGTTGGCTTCTGTGTGTGGGTGAAGGGGTAGCCAGGGTAATGCCACGTCAGAGTACGCTGATGCTCTGCTGCTGCTGATTGCTGCTTGAAGCTGCCGCGGTCGCAGCTGCAAATATGCAGACACGGGCTTTTGTACGTATAATGTTGCCGGGCATCATCGTCATGATGATGCCACCTTGAATTTACGTAGCGCGGTTTGGCGTTGGTTTTTTTGGCGCCTTTGTAGCTCACTTTTTGCCACTCCTGCACTCCAGCACTCCTCTCTCAGTCTCTCTCGCTCCGCATCCATGCACGGTACAGTTTTTGGCTGCAGACTTTTGGTTTTAATGGATCGATGACTTTTTGCAAAGCAACATTCGATAGGTTTTTGCTGTTGTTGCTTGTTGGTGGTTTTGCTGTGTCATGTTGCTCAAGTTAACGTCTCTCTTGCGCTCACTCTCTGGCTCTCTTTGTTGCTTTTGTTGTACGTTTTCTGTTTGTTTGGCGCAACTTTTGCTGGTGTTGCCAAGTTTTACTTTGGGCTTATGGCTGCCATGCGTTGTTTGTCAAAAAATTGGTCTCACATGTACACACTGACACACGCACACATATACAAATATGTACACACTCACACGCATACATCTATGTAGTAATGTATATTTTATGCTAGAACGCTGCTTGACGCGTATTTTTGCATATATTTTTTTTATATTTTTTTATATTTTTTTGATTAGAAAGTTTGTTGCCTTCTTTTTTCGCCTCTATTATTTTTTATGAATTTGGCACTTGACAGGCTTGTGGCTATTAGATTTTAAGGCGGTCTCCAAATACCAGCTGGCAACTTGCAAGGCAGCCATTTTGTTTTGAGTGCTGCTTTTAGTAGGTTAGCTGGTTAGCCAATTGATTGAGGGTTTTGGTCTTTTCAATTTGGTTTGCGGCTTTTAAGGTGTTCGTAAGTCGTTTTTCAGATTTTAAAGGACACTTCGGTTAAGCCAATATAAAACGAATAGAAGCAATGGAAAAAATAATCGAAAAAAGAAGCTACAAAAGGCAAATTTAAATTAATTTGTTTTTGTTGGCAATTTTTTATTTATTTGAGCTTATCGTTTATTTAGATTCTCTAATCTAGGCTATTTCTTAGAGACGTATACTTTATTTTAAATTATAATTAAATATAAGTAAGAGGAAAAAACGAAAATTCTTTTAAGCTGTTTGTGTCTGTATGTCTGTATGTCTGTATGTCTGTATGTCTGTATGTCTGTATGTCTGTATGTCTGTATGTCTGTATGTCTGTATGTCTGTATGTCTGTATGTCTGTATGTCTGTATGTCTGTATGTCTGTATGTCTGTATGTCTGTATGTCTGTATGTCTGTATGTCTGTATGTCTGTATGTCTGTATGTCTGTATGTCTGTATGTCTGTATGTCTGTATGTCTGTATGTCTGTATGTCTGTATGTCTGTATGTCTGTATGTCTGTATGTCTGTATGTCTGTATGTCTGTATGTCTGTATGTCTGTATGTCTGTATGTCTGTATGTCTGTATGTCTGTATGTCTGTATGTCTGTATGTCTGTATGTCTGTATGTCTGTATGTCTGTATGTCTGTATGTCTGTATGTCTGTATGTCTGTATGTCTGTATGTCTGTATGTCTGTATGTCTGTATGTCTGTATGTCTGTATGTCTGTATGTCTGTATGTCTGTATGTCTGTATGTCTGTATGTCTGTATGTCTGTATGTCTGTATGTCTGTATGTCTGTATGTCTGTCTGTATGTCTGTCTGTATGTCTGTCTGTATGTCTGTCTGTATGTCTGTCTGTATGTCTGTCTGTATGTCTGTCTGTATGTCTGTCTGTATGTCTGTATGTCTGTATGTCTGTATGTCTGTATGTCTGTATGTCTGTATGTCTGTATGTCTGTATGTCTGTATGTCTGTATGTCTGTATGTCTGTATGTCTGTATGTCTGTATGTCTGTATGTCTGTATGTCTGTATGTCTGTATGTCTGTATGTCTGTATGTCTGTATGTCTGTATGTCTGTATGTCTGTATGTCTGTATGTCTGTATGTCTGTATGTCTGTATGTCTGTATGTCTGTATGTCTGTATGTCTGTATGTCTGTATGTCTGTATGTCTGTATGTCTGTATGTCTGTATGTCTGTATGTCTGTATGTCTGTATGTCTGTATGTCTGTATGTCTGTATGTCTGTATGTCTGTATGTCTGTATGTCTGTATGTCTGTATGTCTGTATGTCTGTATGTCTGTATGTCTGTATGTCTGTATGTCTGTATGTCTGTATGTCTGTATGTCTGTATGTCTGTATGTCTGTATGTCTGTATGTCTGTATGTCTGTATGTCTGTATGTCTGTATGTCTGTATGTCTGTATGTCTGTATGTCTGTATGTCTGTATGTCTGTATGTCTGTATGTCTGTATGTCTGTATGTCTGTATGTCTGTATGTCTGCATGTCTGCATGTCTGCATGTCTGCATGTCTGCATGTCTGCATGTCTGCATGTCTGCATGTCTGCATGTCTGTAGGTCTGGCCAGGTACCTAGTTCGGAAAAATTCGTTGTAGGGAAGTTCTTTAGAGGGATGTTCGACTTGAACTTTTGGAACCAACCGAGCTCTTTAAGTTCCGCATTGTTCTAATAAATTTAATCAGCTCCTAACAATTACAACACCTTCAAGCTCAACAAAGACACTAAGTAAATTGGCTTTCAAGTGCAGTTTCCGTCTAAAAAAAAAGCTTTTATTAATAAAAGCAAATTAGATCTAAACTAACAATTCCAGGTATTCACTTGGCTGAAGGCAATGCAGTTATTTGCATTAAAACTAACTAAAATGTTAAAAATTTCCTAGAACTTTTCGCTTGCCAATTGTTTGCTTGCTGTAACAAGACTTTTCACTGGAATTTTAATATAATAGCATCACAAGTTGCAGCAGAATAGAGGCGTCCTGTTGCCAAGTCCTTCACATGCAATTTGCACTTAAGAGCAGCCAGCATGCAAATAAAATGAAATATACTTTCAATATAAATTTATTTATATCTATTTACCTTGCTCAGCAAAGCACAACAAATCAACAAAACGTGCAAAAGATACAAAAACTAGCTTGAGATACTTTGCAGCATATGAGTTTTGAAAAGTATCTACATGGCGGCAACTGCAAGCTTCAATTGCAAAAGCAAATAAATAAATGCAGCTACGCATAGGTAAATGCATAGATACTTATTGTAGCCAGTGTAGGCAGCATATTGCAAAAATATTTATTTAGTATTGTAAGTTTTGTTCATATTTATCTGAAGTTGCTTTTGTTGGTTTGCACTGCTTATTTGCTCGGAAAAACTATTTTTAATATTCATGCGCAAATAAATATTGAATTATGAGCAACAACTGGAGGGGAGAGTGTTGTATGGGCATGGGGCACAACAGCTGCAAAGGATTTCAACAGATATTCTATAAATTGTACGTTTGTTGTTTGCAAAAAGTAAAAAAAGGTTTCGAATGACAGACAACAAAGGCAAAGGATCAGAGTTGAAGCCTGTGTCCATTGATGTTGAAGCATGGATTGCTCCTGGGAGCCAGCTTAGTATCTGTCAGTTGTATATACTATATTTATACATATTTGTGTATATAGTATGTCTGTCTGTTTGTATGGGATGCTCTGTGTGGCATTAGGCAAAGGCATTTTTGATTGGCTACACGCTAAGCCTATTACAAGATTCAAATAAAATTTTACAAAAATTGAAACCATAGAAGATAAAAAAAGAATAAAAACTCTGCGTCGTATCAAATAAAATAAATATTCCAAGTATAGATATGCAAAGTAGATGAATACCAAGGCTGCAAGCTGAACAAAATTGGTGCTTATGGCTTATCTGAGCGATATTCGGTATGAACCGACTGGATCCTTAAAAAAAAAACAAGATAAATTAAGCTTTGTACTAAAAACTACAATTTGGTACCAACAAAAATTTTTAATTATTTAAAATTTATGTTAGGGTTATGTGAAGATTTGACAACATTTTTTTTTTAAGTTTTATTTTTTTTTTATCAAGAGTAAAATGGGAGTTTTATACCCTTATTCTTCCAAAAAAGGCTAATTTCAAGATTTTTCGCAAATTCAAAGTAGTTTTTTCAAAATCGGCCTGGGCTTATGTAATTTTTATATTTTAATGATGTTCTATTGAATTTTTTCAAATACCTTTTCCCAGTCATCCTTGGCGGAACTTTTTATTTGAATAATGTCCTGCTGCTATTCATGATCGAGGGATTTGATGAAACACAAATTTTGATGCAAGTGGTGCTAAATTTTCTGAAAAAATAATAGATTTTTGGAAACCTTAGAAATCGGCCGTGCTCCGGAAAAGGAATCCGAACATTTTATTCGATGCTCCCAATTTCAACAAAACCGAATTTTTTATATGGTTTGAAACCGAATGCTTTGTTGCAACAGAAATTTAAACGAATCGGCAAAATATGTTTAAAAAAGTACGCATTTTGTACTGAAATAATTTTTTAAATATTCTTTGATATTCTTAGATTATATTTATGCCAACTTAATGTTACATATTTATTGAAAATTATTTTTTTTTCTGACTCATATCATGCGAATTTTTTTTGTATTCGTGTTTGTATACATATCATACACGAACACGGGACGATAAATGCGACAGGGTTCCCGCGTTACACAAAGAAAATTTCCCATGTAAATATCATTGCTTAAGTAATATTTTTGTGTATTTTTATTTAAAAGATAGAATAATAAAGAACTGGCAATATTTTAATGAAAATTAAATGTAAACAACATATCGTAATAGAAAGGTGCAGAGGTGCGGCAACCATGTCAGCTGTTTTGTAACAAACCAAAATAATTTCGCGATAACACAACAGGAGAATTTAATGGAATTTATCGAAAGTAAAAAGGGAAATATCGACAAAAAAATTCGTTTTCCGGAGCACGCAAAAACGAATGCGAATAAAATTGTTCGGTTTTGTTTTTTCGTTTTTCGGAGCACGGCTGAATAAGTTTGACTTTGAATTTAGTTCCAAATCCTTTCAACACGAACCAGATTTTGAAATTTAAAAATGTGGTACAGTCGAGGCGGTGCCCGACAGTGGAATACCCTGTACCTTTTGTCTCGCAAACAATTTTTCCTGCATATTCCTTCTACGAACTTTCCAATTGGAAATTTTTTTTTTTTGGTGCAAAACGATATTTATACCTATAAGTTCCGTAAATTTGTACCGATTTTGATGAAAATCGAAAGTTACGTCAAAGAAGCTATTTTAATTATATTGGGTAAGTTTCAAGTTGATATGTTGAGGGGTGTGGGAGAAAACACGGTAAATCGATCGCGGGGGGTGGTGGGACCGCATCGATAAAATTTGGATGTGGATTTGTTCATGAAGCCACATGAATCAGCTTACCAAAAATTGTGATTCTAGGTCACTTGTAACCATAATTACGAGGAGTCAAATATTGATGCACTTTATGGGCAAGGGGCAGTGAAATTTGTACATTTTTGACTATAACTTTTTCTGTATTTGTCCGATTTTGTTCATTTTTTACACATAGATGCATGTATCCACAACGCATCGCTCTATTAAATTTCAAATGAAAATATTAAACGGTGTGGCTAAAAACCGCGAAAATCTACAGCGGGGGAACGGGGAAAGATATTGACATGATTCAACAAACTTCATCTGCTTAGGAAATATGCGCACCAGCAGGTAAAGTTCCGTATCTCTAGCTCTTATAGTCTCCGAGATCTAGGCGTTCATACGGACGGACGGACGGACGGACGGACATGGCTCAATCGCTACCCGAGGTTATGATAAGCATTTTGGTATAAAGGACTTGGGGTCTGCCACGCCTCCTTCTGTCCGTTACATACATTGCACAAATCTAGTATACCCTTTGTACCTATAGGTACAGGGTATAAAAAGTAGACTGCAAAAAATTAGATCGATAAAAATGTGTATGTCGAGATATTTGAGCTTAAAGTAAGGTTGCGGAAGATAGGCGCTTAAAGGTGACGTACATAGATTCTTGTCTTCAGTTCTTGATAAAGTTTTGATCAAATGATGAAAAAAAATGTTTCTTTATTTATAAAATCACAAGTTGTAACTCCTTAATGGCATCTATCTAGTTACCTCATATTGCTTATTTGCATAAATATTTGTGGTATGAAAGTTAATTTGCATATTAAAAGGATTTTTGTTTAATTTCGCTTTATTAGAAAAAACTAAAACCGGGGTAAAAAAAAAATTTTAAGAACATGTTCATTTTATTTAATTAACATTTGCTGTTAATTTTTGTCAGGTAAAATATTTTTTTTTATTTATTTAGTTGGTAATTTGGTAAAGGCCCATACGCAGCATGCAAAAATTTCGAACGAAATTTCTAAACTTTATACAAAAAAAAAAAATTCCCTTTTTTAGGAACAGTGCTTGGGAACTATAAAAAACTTCCAAGTGCCAAATTTGGTTACGATATCTTCTTAAACAAACGAATTATGCATTTAAAGCTTTTGGTTTTTTTCGAGGTCCTCTGAAACACCCATATGGGAGCTCTATAATATATCCACGATATCAAAATTATAAAATGAACTTGCATCCCCTGACATCTAATCTGAAAACTTGGTTGCTCTATTTCTTACCATCTCTGAGATCTAGGCGTTCATACAGAATAATCACCCTGATCATAATTTAGGTATCTTTGGGAGGCCTCCGACGACTCCTTCTATACGTTACATACATTTACGGCTTGCACAAACTTAGTATACCCTTTGTACCATACGGTAAAGGGGATAAGAGGTCAATCTTTCACCATTGTTACCGATTCCTAAAAGAACCAAAGGAACATACTGGTTCAAAGTGAATCTTGTGGTTCCATAAAATGTTGCATACTTGATAAAAAATACAAAATACAAAGTAGCCAAGTCCAAATGCAGCTTAAAGTATTGCCAAACTTTTCATATGCCAAAAACTAAAAGCGTCAATTGACAAAATTTTCAATTTGTTCTGAGAGTTTCGGAGCGAGCAAAACTTTTCATAAACATACATTGAAACACATTGAAAGGCGCGCAGAGCAACCAAAGCTGAATCAAAGCCATCAATGGCATAAAGGCTTAGTGGCAACTTTGTGACCAACAATTTCCGAAAAACGCTTCCGAGTTGCCCCACTCAGTAAAACGCCACCCTGCCCCCCTCCCCCACCCCCTGTTAAGCACTTCACTTTATTTCTGTCAATGGCACGCACTAATGGAAAACAATTTCAGGGCATACATTTTAAGCGCTAATGAAGTGAAGCGAGGCATGCAACATGCAACAAAAATATGCCACAGCCAAAGCCGAGGCTATTAAAAAACTTTTAGCAGCAACTGTTATTAGTTTCTGTTATGGGCTTCCGGTGTAGCATACTTTTTAGGGTTGCGCATAAAAGCAATTAGCAGTAGAATTTTTGCCTAGAAACATATTTGTTTTTTAAAGCAAATTTTTTTGGCGAATTTTATTTTGAATACTTTTTTGTTTTTTTTTTTTTTTTTGGTAGCGTATATAAATTAGCTTAATTCTCAGGAAATGGCATGACTGCGCACATCATTAAGAGCCATGCGGAGTCGAGCAACAACTGTTGACGATGGTAGATTTATATATATACATATATGTGTCTATATACTACCCATTTATATATACATTGCAGATTTTTTCACATATGCTGGAATTAGTTTATGCGTGGTAAATATGTAAATTTTTTATTAAAGCGCGTTTTTTGACACTGATTATAACTGCGGAGGAGAGTGCCAGGGGAAAACCCTAAAGGGATTTTGCGTTTGGAGGAAAAACTGTTTTTAATATCCTTTTTAGTCTTTTTCTTTGGTAGGGATACACTTTTGTACTTATTTGTGGTCACGCCTTTCCAATATAGATGAGCAAGGTTGGAGTGAAAATTCCTTGGAAACTTTTAGCATTTTAAATATAGAACATCGGAAAGAGATGTGGTTGGAAAAATATTTTATTGGAAAAAGATATTGTTGGAAACGGCTTTTGTTGGAATGAGATATCATTGGAAAAAATATACTGAAATGAGGTATCGGTGGAAAGAGATTCCATTTGAAAGATGTACTTTTGGAAGAAGATATCGTTTGAAAGAGATATCGGTTGATAAAGATTCCATTTGACAGATGCACTCTGGAAGAAGATATCGTTGGAAAAAGATATGGTTTGAATGAGATATTATATTAAAAAGACATAGTAGGAAAGAGGTAGCGTTGGAAAGAGATATTATTAGAAAGGGCTTGAAAGAGACTCCATTTAAAAGATGTACATTTGGAAGAAGATATCGTTGGAAAGAGATATCGTTTGAATGAGATATTATATTGGAGAGATATCGTAGGAAAGGGGTAGCGTTGGAAAGAGATATTGTTAGAAACGGCTTTTGTTGGAATGAGATATTATTGGAAAAAATATACTGGAATGAGGTATCGATTGAAAGAGATTCCATACAAATTATTGGAAAGAAATATCGTTAGAGAGAGATATCGATGCAGGGAGTTAGCGTGCGAAAGAGATATCGTTGAGAAGAGATAAAGCAAGTTTGTCGACAAGCCCTTGTTTGGAACCCACAAAGCAGCCTCAAGATGAAGTCTTCGAAAAGAAATTGACGAATGTTGGAAATCGTGAAATGAAATAACCAGATGGAAATGCTTAATTGAGGCCCTATGCTCCAGTGGGAGATACAGAAATTGAGGATGATGATGATGAAATAAGGTTCTTGGAATACTTTTAAGAAGATGACGGTTAAGAACACACAACATAAAATTGATTTAATAGATTTGGCGATGTCCATATTTTCATATATATCCTAAAAACAAAACACCTAGAAGCATCATCTGTCAAAATATGCGTCTATTGCCTTAGTTCTTAACCCTAGACCTGTCCTTGGAGCACTAAGTACCACAGATGAATTTCAAATATACTTACTATTTTGTTATTTTTTCCATATAAAAAATACAACGGGGTACTGAGTGACCTAAGGACAGGGAAGATGAAGGACAGTTCTAGGTTTAAAATGCAAATAAAACTTTTATTTGAAGTCGTTCCACCTTCCCAAAAGTATTTTTCTAACTAAAATCTCAAACTAATTATTCCCTTTTCCATAAGATTTATATACGCAAACTTTCATACGATTTATTTTCTTTTTCTTCTTGATTGGCCATAATAACCTTTTACCGAGATACTACCATACTATTCAGCAAGTCCATACAGCAGCCTATGCTTCGGGCTGCTCCTACTCTACTTTGCATAGGTAAGGGTTACGATCTTTCACTGGTCCTTTCTACAAAGACCCAACTTATCTCCTCACTGTCTTCAATGAACATTTTTTTCAGGAGTCTCTTCATGTATAGAACATGAACTTGACTGCAAGAACGTTTCTTTAAAACTGGTAGAGTTCATGCTTTATATGGAACCCAGCATTTCAGGCTCAGAGGGATCCTTACATACTTTGACGGAGTGACATTTAGCATTAACAGAGTGGGATAAATATCTGGACAATAAGGAACTTGTCTGGCCTAAAGCCGCATTGATGAGTGCCTTCGCTAATAGAATCATGTATGCTTTTGGAGATAAGATTAATAGCTGGCCAACATTTTGGATATAATCTACTTAAAAATCTACTTAACAAAAATTTTTTTTACTTCGACAAATAAATTAAATTTGTTTTTCATTATCAAGTAAGCTACGTGAAATTTATCTTGCTTGTAATAACTTCTAACTTGAAATCATTTCTAACTGAAAATAATATAAGTATTTTTAATTTTAGAGTAAGACCTAACTACAACAAAACAAAATGCCGAAGAATAAAGGAAAAGGTGGCAAGAATCGTCGTCGTGGAAAGAATGAAAATGAGCGTGAAAAACGGGAATTAATCTTTAAGGAGGATCAACAAGAGTACGCGCAGGTGACAAAAATGCTGGGCAATGGTCGCTTGGAAGCGTCCTGCTTTGATGGGGTTCAGCGTTTGTGCAACATACGCGGCAAGCTACGTAAGAAGGTATGGATCAATCAGGGCGATATTATATTGGTCAGCTTGCGTGACTTTCAGGATGCCAAAGCGGATGTTATTTTGAAGTATACACCGGATGAGGCACGTAATTTGAAGGCCTATGGCGAGTTTCCGTCAACGGTGCGCATGAACGAGGCTTGTACTTTCGTTGATGAAAACTTTGATGATGAAATTGAGTTTGGTGATACGGTGAGCTCAGCAGACGAAGATGAAGATTAAACAGTAACTAAGGCATAGTCGCAAAAACACCAACCACACGGAACACAACAAAAACAAAGGCAGCACAAACAGGCAGAAATGTTGGAAGGGCAGCAAAACAGCGCAGAGGAGCAACATAAAGTATAATATCGCGATATAATATAAAAAGCAGTGAAAAGTAGAACCCCACTCACATATATGTAAACATTTTATACCCAAACATCTCCAAAAACGCACACTCTCACAATTACATCTCCAAGGCAATAAAAGCAAACCGCAACAGCACGAAAATCTCCTACAATTTTATACTACATTGGCAGCCGTTGAATCCTTTGCTTAAAAGACAATGTACCCCTATACTTAATTATCATTATATCTCAAGATTGAAGAATATCTTTTAGTTGGCTCTTAAATGAGCTACGATATGCTTAAACCTATGACTCATAACTTTTGCCCAACTTCGTGATATCATATCGCGATTTAGTTATCGCATAAACGTCATATCTTCGCTTCTTTGCTGAGTAAAAACTTGCAAATGAATAATCCACAATTGTTTGCCGTACAAATTGCAATTGTTGCTCGCAACTTGGTAATGCCAGCTGTCATATTGAAGCATGTGTGTATGTGAGTATCTGTGTGTGACCCATGCGAGTGTATCTGTGTGCGAGATTTCTCTGTGGCCTGTTGCCTGTGCGCTCGTATGACAGCAAATAAGAAATAAATCTGAAAATTGCATGCTGCATGCACATTGTTGCTTCTGCTGCTGTTTGGCATGTTCAAGTGGAAAAAATATTGCGCATACGCCCGAGTGCACTTGGCAATAATAATTTCAACTGGCAAAGGGACTGACTGCATATACTGACTGCTCCATGCAGGTAGAGTAAAGTTAAGTCACAGAGAGCGTATTTCATCAACATGGTGTCCTGCGACGTTTTTCTATCAACATAAATCAGCAATGGCTAAACAAGTGATGGTCCTTAAAGCCACCCCCATCCAACATCACCTCCATCAGGCACCACTCACATGCATACAAACGCACAAATCAACATGGCTGACGACTATCTTGCATATACACACTCGTAATGCGGCAATGTCATGGCAACAGGAAGCCCTGGGCAAAGGATATATGGCCAGCCAGGACGAGTGTGTTGATGTTGAGTGAACGGAGTGTATCTGCTGCTAAGCTTAAGGCTTACACGTATGTGAGTTTGTGTGTAGTCGGTGTACTCAATAACAAGGCTGCCAATCTACGAAATTATTAAAGAGATTCGTTTTAGGGATTCGAATCATTGGCACTTTATAAGCTACATGCAGCTGCTGTAAGTTTCAGGGTTTAAGTTCGCGAATAGAGTTCGTTAGAAATTTAATGAGAATTAATATATATTTTTTGCTTTAAGACATGCGTAGATTTTGAAATGAACTCGTAATATATCAGAAAATTGGAAATACTATTTGTCTAAAAATATTGCAGATTGTATTTCTTGAACCTTGTGTAATGTATGTAACTTACAAAAAAAAATTGTGATATACTAAAAGTTCTTAATAAAAAAATTTTGGACATCGATTGAGCGATGTCTATCCGCCTATACATTTTTTGTTATGCGTAATAAAAATGTTATCGACACATTTGATAGATAGATGTAATTTTTATAGTAAGTTAGTAAGTTATTATCATTTAGATATTACTGCTGTAAAAACATAAACACTATACATGGTGAATTTTGAAGGTGCCGCAAAGAAGTGTTCAAGTTTGGCTGCGCGGAAAACTGGTTCAATTTTTGTATGGTAGCTATATGAAATAGTGGATCAATTTTGCTAAATTTTCACACAATCGTTTTTTCTAATAAAAAAGATGGCGTACGTTAAAGTCGGGCGCGGACGACCTTGGGATACCCTGTACCACTGCTTGCAATCAAATCCGGTAAATTGCTTAAGAACACCAAAAGACATTTGATTGCCAAATTAGATTATGATACCTTCATAAACAACCAAAAACAGACGAATTTTTAATCAAAAACTTTTTTTCGACCGATCGGCACTATAGGAGCTATATGATATAGTCAACCAATTTTGATAAAATTTGGTACAGTGTTGAAGATCTCTAAAAAACTTCTGAATGCCAAATTTGGTTACAATATCTGCACAAACAAACGAAACACAACGAATTTTGTAAAAAACACGATTTTTTGACCGATTGGTCCTATGGGAGCTATATGATATAGTCAACCGATTTTTATCAAATTTGGTACAGTGCTTGGAAACTCTTAAAAACTTCTTAATGCCAAATTTGGTTACAATATCTTCACAAACAAACGAAACACAACGAATTTTGTACAAAAAACAAATTTTCGACCGATCGATCCTATGGGACCTATATGATATAGTCAACCGATTTTGATAAAATTTGGTACAGTGCTGGGGGTTTCTAAAAAAGTTCCGATTGCCAAATTTGGTTATGATATCTTCATAAGCAAACGAATTATCCATCTAAGATTTTTGCTTTTTTTCGAGGTCCTCTGAAACACTCCTATGGGAGCTATATAATGTAGTCCCGATATCAAAAAAATAAAATAAACTTGTCTCCTATGGATTAATAAGGGATCTTATCTGAAAGTTTGGTTGCTCTAGCTCTTACCATCTCTAAGATCTAGGCGTTCATACGGACAGACGGTCAGACGGACAGACGGACAGACGGACATGGGTATATCGACTTCTCTAGTCACCCTGATCATACTTTAGGTAACTTTGGAGGGTCTCCGACTTCTCCTTCTGTACGTTGCATACATTTTCGGCTTGCACAAACACAATATACCCTTTGTACCATACGGTACAGGGTATAAATATAAAATTTTTTTAAGCCTGAATTTTGTGTTTTTTAAAGCGTTTAATATTATTTTAAATATTTGTGTGACCTTTAATAAAAATTGGTTCACTATTTCAAAGAGCCACCATACAAAAATTGAACCTGCACTCTCTTTTTCAAAGAGACACGAGTAACGAAGCTGCGCATTGCGTAACCTTCTGAGTGTTGATCATATTCAATATCGATGGTTTTTTTTTACGATGGTTTACATATTACTGTTTAAGCTCAATTTTGTGAATATTTTTTATTCAATGGTTTAACTAGTCTTAAGTAGTCTTAATATCAAAATAGGGTTTTTACATTATGTAAAAATGAAAAGCTGTCACTCAACACTGTTAATAATAGTTCATACATAAACTAGTTTAAGAAAATTTGTATATTAAGGGAATAAGCAATAAATAACTAAACTAAATAAAAAAAATTGTCTAATTAATTAATTGTCTATAATTATAAAAAAATATTGCAATATACTGAAATATTTTTACTAAAATAAAAACATATAGTGATAGTCGATACTATCGAGAGGTTTCTGCAGCACAAGTCTACATTGTCTTTACTTTACAACTAGCTTGTTTATTCAAAAATTTAAAGTTTTTTAATTTTTGCTTAAACCATACAAAACTTCATACAACGAATCTACACACGATCCAATCGATTGTAAAAACTACTCGATTACACTAGATTACACGAAAAATTAACCTTCTTAAAAAAGTGTTTTTGAGGGTAATTTGTGGTCTAGAAACACGAAAATGGCAACCATTTTATTTCTTTAGCACCGTTTTCGAGATAGTTTCGAAAAACATGTTTTAGGCACTTTTTTCAGTTATTCCTCAATATCTCGTGAACAAAATTTTGTATCAGCATGAAAAACGATTAGATCGAAAGGTATTGATGTGCTCTTGATATATAATATGTACTGATTAAGTAAAAATTATCGAAGTTACAGGCAACCAAAGTCGAAAAAAAGTGTAAAATTAAAAATTTTTGGTGTGCTTTTTATTAACGAGAAAAATTTTTTCAAAATTATGTTAAACTTTAGGCTGAAAGGCAATTCTTTTACGAACATTTCAATTAGCCTAAAAAACCCTTTTTTAGGATGGTTCACTCGATGACACTTAAATTTGTAAGCTAGTGTTATCATCTGCTAAAACGGTAAGGTAAATTTTCGTTTAATAAATGTTCCTTCACTGTAGCTTCAATATATAATAATAAACTGGTTCAAATTGCATTTAGTGTATTGCAACCCTGGTCTGCTTTTACTTGGAGCCACCTTTAGCAACCAAATCTATAAGGCCTAACGCTTTGTGAGCTTCTGCTACACACACTTTGAGAGTAGCTTTCAATTTCTAATGCATTTCCTATTAATTAGTCGAATGTGCGTGTGCTTCTTTTGTCTTTATCTGTGAATTGTCTAAGTATGTGTGTATATACATGTACCTACGTATTTCAGAGTTGCATGTTGAGAGCATCTTGTCTAAGGTCCATCTATTTTCAATTGACAATGGAATTTTACAGCAACTAGATACCAAACTGCATGTATGCGTGTGTATCTGTGTGTGTGTGTCTTGCATTTTCAAATTGGCTTTATTGCCAATGCAGAGAATTTTCCAGGAAAATATTGTTTATTAACAATGATTTTGTGCAGCAGTTTAGAAAAATATGAGTGAGCTGCTGTTACTGAAATACTTGAAAAATAAATTGAAGCTAACTGGAATGAAGGCAGAAGCAGAAGCTGTACTTTTTTATTAAATGGTAACAATGTTTGTTTCTAGATAGATTTAATGGTAACTCTTGTTTATGGCTTCTGCTTGAATATCAAAAACAATATACCAGAAATTAATACTTTAATTAACAAGAATACGTCAAATTTTGGCTTCCAGCATAATACTTTGTAAAGCGCTTTGCCAAAAAAAAATATCGCTGCCTCCATTTTGTACTGCTGTACAGCCAATTAAATTGAAACCATAAAAACTTGAACAATATTACCGAAACAAAAAAAATAAATAAGGAAATAAGTATTCCCAGGACAACAAACAAGATGAAATTGTAACAGAGTTGAAAAATCATAAAATTAAATGCCATACTGTGCTTTTATTTGTCTTGCACAAAGCGTAACAGAATCAGAGAAAGAAAAATGGAAAAGCGGAAAAATGGAAAATACAATTTGAAATTTTATTACACTTTCCATTCTGTCAATTTTGCTCTGTTTTATTATTATTTGTTGCAGGACGACAGAGTGAGAGTAAGTAGCGAGTAAAGCTGAAGAGAGCACAAGAAGCAGAGCATGCTGAGAATAATATCATATCGTAAAATGGAAATGAAATTAAATGCTGAACATTATTTATGACGCTGTGCATATCAAATGGCATCAGGCGTTGGTTGGGCTGTCGGGCTGTTGGGCTGTTGGGCTGCCCACCCCCCAAGACCTAGTTGCACCCTTTTTTTTTTTTGGACAGACAATGCACCCTTCAGCCTTTTGTGCCGCCTGTCTGACTGACTGACTGACTGACTGCCAGGGTTACCTTGGCACACACACACAGCCAGCTTTTACATACATCTATCATCTGTTTTATATAATACGTGCATAGATTTTGCAGAATTTATTTTATATTTCATTTACATTTCGGCTTAGCGCGTTCTGTGCATAAACTGCGGCGCCTTTGTTTCACTTCGTTTTTTTATGCCGGAATTGTTTTTTTTTTTTTTGTTCTGCTTTACTATTATTTGTATCTAATTTGCATATCGCCGTGGCCGCCATTGCTGCTGCCGTTGCGCATCCTGACATGCGCCGCAGCGTGTCCTTATCGACGAATGCGCCTTTGTTTGCCAGTTGTCCTGACAACCGGTGGCAAATTTGTTGCCTCCGTTTGTAAAATGCTTGAGTTGTAGTGAACTCTGAATCACCCACCTGAAATAATAACTACTAACAAGCAGCTTTAACATTTGTTAGAGGTAACACCATCTTTGCATACTCTTTGACACACTTTATTTTTTTTTTAAATCAGCAAGATTTTTTTTTTGTAAAGTTTCACTAAATATAAGTTTGGGTTCATCACAAAATCAGAGAATTTTTGAAAAATTTATTATCTATTTGGTACATTTTGCTATTTCTTTAAATATTTAAAATTTGTATTAGCCCATAAATTTTATGACTCACCTTCAGTTTCTACAAATTTCTTATTTTAATCATTTATCCAAAAAATAGTTTTTTAACATTTCGTATTCTAGCGGCATTGGTGGTACGAAAGGTGAAAAAAAAAACTAGAAAATAATGTTTAGTTAAAATATGAAAGGTGTCTTTTGACACCTCGTGGGTGAAATAGTGCTAAAATTTTGTCTTATACTCTATGTATATTTTTTTAAAAGTATAAATTCGAAGAAACTGAAGCCGAAATTGAGCAATATGCTTTAAAAATACATATGTAAATATTTTAGTCAGAGCAGCAAACTAGTTTTGAACGCGAAATAAAATAAATAGCTTTAAGTTTAATTTTTATAATGTCAAAAAAAACGAAAAATATGCACTAAGAAAAAAAATCCAGAGTGCCTTGCTCAGTAAAATTCAGTTTTCAAGAAATTTTTTTTTATATTCAATCTAAGTTTAGGAATTTTTACAATAATTTTCAGAACAATTGCGCTTGATTGTAGTAGTCTAATGCAGATTTTTCTCAATTTAAAGAATATAAAAAATGAAAAATTATTCGGCCGTGCTCCGTAAAACGAAACCGAACATTTTATTCGGATTCGTTTTGAAACCGAATGTTCACCAAATCGAATTTTCCATGTGGTTTGAAACAGAATGTCTTATTGCAAGAGGAATTTAAACGCATCACAGTGGTGCTAATGAAGTTCCTAGCGCCGCAAAAGTCCATTTTCAAACTTGCTAATTTTTCGATAGCTAATAGAACACCAGATTTTTTGGTATTTTTTTTTTTGGATGACTCTTCAAATTCACGCAGTTGTGAGCTGTCAAAGTTGGCATTTGTAGAAACACGTGCGAGAATTTATTCTATCAATTTCGAATATTAAACTTTAAATTTAAAAAAAAAGGTAAAATATTCGAATATCGTCCAATCTTTTGATTCACAAAAAAGTTAAAGGTATGCATTTAATAAAAAAATATGTCTGTGACATGTGCTAAGGTGTGTTTGGGATAATTACTAGTTTAAACACTCTCTTCGATATGCTGTATTTTCTCATGTACTATAAACTTCTTTAGAGTAAAAGTAGCATAAGGCCAGCTAGGTCAAGAGACTAGAGTTGCGTTTTTGAATCGAACTCCAGCATTCAAGTCTCTAGCTTGAGCACAGACGCCTTATGCTTAAATCCGGACCTGCTCTTAAAAGATACCAGGTAGTGTATTCAAGCTGTCTGCAAGACTTCCTCAAAATCAATGTGCATGTGCATCAGTGCGCTTTATAGTGGTCGGCGCTCTCTTTGTTTGTATATGTGCATTGTGTGCATGTGTTTGTGTTGGCCTGTGTGTGATGTCGTTTGCTTATTTGGCAGCCATGAAGTGAAAAGTTACGCAGCATATATAAACTCAACGTCAACTTGGCTGCAAGCGCACAAAATGCCATTTCCGTTTCCGGCAAACTTTTGCTAAGAATTTGCCAAGAACAAAACAAAGCAGCAACAACAACAAATAAGAACTAAAATAACTGTACAAAAAGAAAGCGCAAAAGAAAAGAGAAATGCCCGAGGCAATCGGAGAGAGAGAGAGAGAGGGTGAGTGAGTGCAAGCTTTTTGCCACATGCATAAATTTCAAGCCGAAATAATATTTGTGCTTATTGTAAAGCTCATTAGTAGTTGGTAACAAGAGCAAGCAAATGAAACCGGAAATGGCAGGCGGTCACACACACATACACAAACGAACTGGCAAACATACGAAGTTATATACATATATAGATACATACAGACACCCCCTCTACCACCTGTTGTGAGCTTAACTTATGATGCAAAGTAAAATACATAAAAGAAAGAAAAAGAAACATATAAAGAAAAAAAAGTTGCTCTCTTCTTGCATGCCCAATAAATTAAATTAAGGCCTGACTTGAGTTGCTGTCTGTGTGTGTTTGTAGAGTACACTGCTGTTCACTTGAATAGTTGCAAGAAAGTTAATCTGTAGAGGCAGCCTGTATCCTTTTTTAAGTCATGCTTGAGAGTATCGTGAAGACTAGAAGCAAAGCATAGCAGAGCTACAACGCCTAAAGAAATATTTTTATTGAATTTCCGTACAAAAGCACTCCCCACTTTTCAAGCTCTATCTCAAGAACGCTTATTTGTAAAAGATTATGCCTTATATCTTATATTGCCTTATATTTTGTAGAGAATTTTACGCCCTACAACTTTTTAGAACACTTAAAAAAAATGTTTTTGACCTTTGACCTTAATTATCTGGATACTTTTAAAATTATTCTTAAAATGTCGAAACGAACATGCATGTCAAGTTTGAAAATATTCTCTTTCAATTTCAAGGAGTTATGCTTACTTGCCATTTTTCGAGGTACTCTTTACTATGCAGTGTGGGCCCAGATTTTCATATTTTGGCCAAAACCCTGTCATTTCCGTAATAATTTTTTTAAAGAGATGAAATTTTATACACGTATTCCTAAATGATTGAACTATTTTTCTGGGAAGTTTGAGCCTACTCAGATTTTTTTACGATATAGATAATCTAGATGAAATCGGATTTTTTTGGCATGTTCTTTAAAATTTTCTAAAAAAAATTTTCAAAAATCCATATTTAATACGTTTTTCGTTTTTTCATCAAAATTCATAATATTTACATTTTTTGATTTGCATCTTTGTACAAGTCTTTTTCAAATTGTACCTAAATTTTTTTTACATTTTAGTACAACTTTTGAAAAAATTGTTATTAAAGTATACTATTAGGCACCTAAGAGATTCAAAGTATGCTAAAATTTTCTGGGGGTCAATTTTTAAAATTCAACTTTTAGATACAAAATTCCATTTCCGAAAATCGGGAGGAGTTACATTTTCTTGTAAAATATATAAAGAAATTTATAAAATTTTTTTCGATCAATTATGGAGTGGTAGTCGGAGGTACCCTGAAAGCAAAGTAGCCAAATGATAAAAAAACCAACAAAATCTTTATAACTACTCGAATATATTTAAAACCAAAAAGATTTTAAGCTCAATTTTATTTTTCTCTGAAGCAATATTTATAAATAATAAAGTGAATGAAGATTTCGTAGCTACATGTATCATGGTAAATGCCGGTTTTTTTTTCTGTAAATTATCGCAAAAGCTCATGAAATACAAAATGTCAACTTTGATTGCCAATTACTTAAAAACCATTAATTATAATTTAATCATTTTTTTTTTCACAGGATACCTTAGCATGTGTTTAATCATATTTAATTGTCATTTGGTCCAAATTTTTACTTTCTTCTGGGGGACTTTTGGCCAAAATCTGGCTACGCCGGCCCATTGTGCTATGGCGAACGTGCCATCACTAAAATAGTAGTATAATTTAATATTTTACATACAATTTTTGGTTCCATGAACTAAACCCAGTTTTATTTAAATTTAATATATTTTATTTTATGAATTTATATCACAAAAATATTCTATTCAAATTTTTTAAAGAAATATTGTCATTTAACTGCCTCAAAAGTTTTGTATCTATTCAAATGAGCTGCAGTGTATACAAGCATATAGGTTTATGTGTGTGTGTGTGTGCATGTCTACCCAATTTTGTTGTTATTATTCTTATATTGTTGAGCTCCTTGCGGTTGACATTTATTTGTGCAAATTTATGTTAATTAGAATTGAATTTCGACGCATGCAAAAGTTGCCAGAGCTCTGTGCCTCGTCAAACATCCGAACATCGTCATCGTCGTCGTCGTCGTCATCGTCATCATCATCTTCATCAGGTTCGTAGTCATCTTGAAAATTTGTACAGCGCCTTCATTTAATTCAATTTATTTGGCGTTGTCAGTTTGCCTTGTTTGCCACTGCCGCCTGCCGCCTGCTGCCTCTTGCAATTTTGCCAACTTGTTTGCTATGTTTTCACTTGCAGGGAGCAGTCTTCTTTCTTGGTAATATACCATAGATCCCCACCAGAGCAAAACCCGCTCCAAAGTGCTTGCTATGCATCATGTTGTCTTCCATTTTGTGCTGTCAAAACTTTGCTGCCAGAGTTTTGTGGTTTTGATTTGTGGAATTTCTTTATTGCAAAATATTCTGCTCTCTCCTCTCTCTCTCTTATCTATTTATGTACAAAAATTTTGCCTACGCTTTTGTTATGATATAATGTACATATATATTTATTTATTTATTTTGCTATTATTACAAACAGGCAAAAGTTTTTATTCTGGGAATTAATGTCACTGGGATTTGAATTGAAATGTGATCTAAATTGCTTCTTAATGCACTTTGAATGAAGGTGCAAATTTATCAAGTTTATTAAATTAGTGTCAAGTTTGTGGTTCCTTGGAAGACAGCTGAGTTTGTGGGCTTCAGACCGGTTAGAGGTAGTGTGACAAGCTGCAAAAACTAAATTATGCCTTTTGTAATAAGAATTTGCAACATGCCTGCAAAACAATGCAGCAAATTTTGATCTAGTCTGCAATTTAATTATATAATCCTGAAACGTAAAGATATCATCAAATTACACACGTCGGCGCACAGAAACCTGAAACGTCATGCTCCATTTAATTGGCACGTGCTGAGTTTGCTTTTAATGGGTAAAACCTGGTGCAGCTTTCCGGGAATAACTAGCTGCTGTTACCAGCGGAATGATGCCAACGAACTTTATCCTTTAAGAAATTCTTTTAAGATGCAAGGGTCTGGGTAAGCTGATTTTGTACTTAGTTTTTTAAAGCGAAAACTTTTACTTATAGGGAGGCATAGGGAGAGCGTTGCTTTAGATTTTAAAATTAATATTATTGAAGGGGTCTCAAAATATTTGTGTTTTAGGTAATTTTAAGACTATCTATCGCCTTTGATTTGTTTTTTATATCTTGAATCTCTGTTGTACAGCGCACATCTTCAAATATTATACCCTGCAGTCTCTAAACTGGTTTAACTTTAAATTTTGTGCGCACTTAAGAGTTCTTTAACCTTTTGAACCATGTCAGCTTTTCAAAGCTCTTTTAAAGCCATATTTCCATATTTAAATGTAAAACCTTTTCAGACTTGAGCTGTCAACCTTTACTGCACCTTATTATGCGATTTTTCCCTTGTACTTTTTTTTTTTTATATAGGAATAATGTTTGCACAGCAAATTCATAAAAAATGCATATGCATTTACATACTTAATGTTAAAGCTTTTTAAAGCTGCAGCTTTTCATTTTAATTTGCTGCATATTTTAAAAATGCAAATGCTTTGCCCACTTACAATGAAAATGCAACATTTTCAAATAATTCTTTATAGAGTATTCACACATACACAGATACACACAAGCAAATACACACACAGATACTCACGCATACTACTACAACCTACACAAAGCATAATCACTGGAAGCTCCCGCTAACAACAAATTTAGAGTACGCATAGCTGAAAATGTAAAAGCAAAGAAGAAAAAGAGAAGAGAAAAAGAGGCAGTGAAAGAAAGCGAAAAAAAACGAATTTGAGGCAGTTGGTGGTGTATCCGACAGTTCAATACTCTGCATTCAGCTACCAAAAAAGGTAGTATCTGTGTCCAGTTTTGCATTGAATCTTTAGCGGCTTTAGGCTTAAGGAAATGGTTTGCTGAGGAAGGACCGTGATGGAGCAGCTGTTTAGGCAAACTATCAACGTTTTTTGTTTAATAGGCTTACATGCGTCTTTATATTGTGCCTCTGGATTCAGTAAGTAATATCGATGCAAAGTTTTATTTTGGAGTACCTTCATAGGCTGCCAGGAGCGGCCTATCTTGCGATCCAACACTAAGGCAACCCTGCATGTAATTCTTAGCATGGAAATAGTGGGCATTTTTCTGTAATATGCGGCGAGAGGCGCAGCACGACTCAAGGCACTGCTTGCCACGTCATAAATTTCGTGTCACAGCGATGACCTACTAGCGATAGCCACCCACGCTAAAACCGAGGAAAGTAGCTGCTGCTCCACAGCTCTGAGATGTAATAATAGTTTCATCATGGTCTTTCAGGAGAGAGAATATTTAAAGCGAGAAACTCCCATTAATAAGAACAAGCTCACGAACTGTATAGAAGGCCCGAAGACAGAAGAAGACACAGGAACGACTCTCTTCTCGAAAGAGCTAGAGAGGCAGCTTTCATTCCGTCTTCCTGATGCAGCGTATTTTAAGCAGGGATTGGCGCAAGCTGCCATCAAGGCTTTGCCATCGCACACCATGAAAAGTAAACTTATCTATAATATTTTCAAACTACAAAATATCCCTTATCTCGTAAACACCCTCTGCTGGGTAGGTACCCAGATGAGCACTAAGGCATACCCAGTAACGAGGGGGCTGACGTCATTTCTCCCAAGGAACTCTGGCTAAGATACAATCCAACATGAACATCCAAACTATTGCCATATCACTCAAACACCGTGGGCATTCTAGCATATACGGTAACGAGAGGGAGGATGAGTGTGACTGAAACGGAGCAGCGGATCTTGCGGTCACAGATATAACCAAGGCAGTTCGAGAATGGACCCTGCGTCCGGTTGTCACATCTCTCGATCGCTCTGCCTATAAGAACATCACTCAATACAAAGTGAATATCCGAACTATTACTATACCCCCAAGGAAGGTGACAGGCGTTGTAAAGAGGCACTGTGCGACAGGCCTAATGGTAGAGAGTTCAAGTTCACAATCGTTTCCCGAGCGCTCTGGCTAAGGTGAAATCCAAAGAGAACATCCTAACTGTTGCGGTTGAGAACAGGACTTGGATGGCGACAAGAGCTGTAAAGAGGCACTGCAGCCCAGACCTAACGGTAGAGAGTTCAAGTTCCCCGCAGTTCGGAGAGTAGAGTAGTAGTAGTAAATAGAAAGCATCTAAAACCAGATATATAATTACTCTGTACTCCTAGGAAAACGCACCCAGTATCTTGAAAAACCAATAAAGATGTGAACTATCAAATAGGAACATAGGGTCTTTGCGTTTCAGTAATCAATTAAGATTTAAGTTGAGCAAGTGACTAGGTTACTGCACCCGAGTCTGGTGTTGGGGCTGCCAACACTCCATCAGACAGGAGATAGCAACAGCATTTCCTCTACGCCTTTGCTGGGTCGACAGAGCCTCGTTCGCGAGAACAGGGTACAATACGATTAGGTAAGGTTGTCACTTGAGTAGGATGGGCTATATTTTCGCGTCACTACCCCTTAATATCCCAATCTGATTAAAGCGATGTTTTAAATGGATGCTTTTATAGTTTGGTTGTATGCTGCGAAAGTATCAGGGGAATGATATCAAGGAATAAACAAATCGACAATTCATGGATAAAAATCACAACTTAAAGTATCTCTTAGTCAAATTTTGTATCTCTAGCTTTCATAATCCCCCCCTCCACAAATAAGTGTTCATACAGACGAACAATGAACACCCGGAATCCAATAGCAAGAGAAGCTTATGTACTGCCACGCATTCAGATATCAAGAAATAAATAAATCGAGAAATCTTGGATGATAATCACACCTTAAAGTATCTCTTAGTCAAATTTTGCATCTGTAGCTTTTAGAGTCACCGTGATATAGTTGTTCATACATACGGAGGAATGAACGCCAGTCGCCAATTCTTAAAGAAGCTTATATACTGCCACGCCTCCTTCCGCCTTCTGCAAACACGTCACAAAACTATAATACCCTCGTCCCTATCCTTTTAGAGTATAAAAACTTGCTCGCTTGTGCGCATAATTTTCCTGAACGCTGGCGCTGGACCTGCAGGAAATGGCAGCTATTAGCATTTGACTGCTTCACTGATGATGTTAACGATGGCAGCGTTCCCGACCACAACTCCCCACGAACCGCACCGAACCAAAGTGTACCACACCGTACCACCCAACAAAATACAAGTCTATGGCAAAGTTCAGAGTATGCGAAAAAAAAAAAAAAAAAATTTTTTATGTCCAACACTGGACAAGAGAGCTGTAGCAGGACGCAGAGGAGCTGCTTGTTGACTATGGAGTAGAATGTAGCCCTGTCGGCAGTTATTATTGCACATTTTATGCGCTCGGCTGCACAATAAAATAAATGAGAATCAAGTCATATACAAATGCATGAAATATAAATGCACATAAATGCCGAAAGTATATATGCTTATATACATATACCATATACCACATATAAGTAGGTATATGTATTTTACGAGAGTATATAGCGGACTAGCATATAAAAAAGGAAAAATTTTATGTTTCATAAAAATATATGACACAAATCAACATTGACGGCAAATACGTGAAATGTGAGAAATGCTTCAAATGAAAGATGTGCAGGATATAAGCTCAAGGCGCCAAACAGGGCCGGATTAAGGGCACTTTTGCAAAGGGCGACGATAAGATGAACGCAGTCGAAAAAAAAAATGCTACAAAAGCTTTTTTTCGTTTCTATTCTGACGTCATTTTAGTATTTACTTAAGATTTGAAATTGTACCTTCCTTATCAACTGTGTCCAACATTAGCCCGTATCTGATTCTTCGAAGGTTAGCAAGTTTTGGATAGTATGATTACAAAACTTGTAAGCTTCGGGAAGAACCCTCTTAGGAAAAAATCTCTTAAGGATTAGGTACATTTAAAAGTTAGAAAGAAACTTTAAAGCAATGATAGAAAATTAAAGAAATCTTTGCAAATTTTATTTCAAGCTAGCGCCCCAGGGGCCCCCAAATGCTCAGTTTGGCACTGGCAGCAGCAGTCAAGTCCAATGAAATGGAAGTCAAAAACTAATGATTAACACCCGTGGCGTCGGGCGTCGAGCGTCGCTTGGCCTGGTCAAAAGCAAAACGGATACAATCAAAATTCCATTTAGAAAACGCTGAGAAACGCACAATCAGTTGTTATCAAGGAATAGCTAACACCACAGCGTTTGACTCTACGCACTTTGTGAGTGAATCAGTGGGTGGGTGAGTGTGTCACTGAGTGAGTGGGTTCCATTCAATTTAGATGCTGCTGTTCATGCATGAAGATGAAAGAGATGTCCTGGCCATAACTTTGTCCTTTGGTGGTAGTTGCTCAAAGTTTGATGACGCTCTGTGCATGTAGGCGTTGACGTTGGCCAGTCTAATCATCGTCAGCGCAACAATTTGTTATGAATTCAGCTCGCCCATGTCACATCGATGCTATGTTGCTCCATGACAGACTGTATGCTATGAACTAAGTAAGTATTAATGGATGTTGTAGGCGTAGCACGTACGCAAAAGTGCCGCCCAGCAGCAAGGTTGTGGTCGTCTAGTTTCGATTAGGTGGGTGACAGAGTTTTGCTACAACTTTGTTTCGAAGGACGAGAGTGAGTAGAATTTGATTTTTTTCCAAGATGTAAAATTTCAAAAGATAAAATTGTGGACTTAAAGATATTTTTGCCACTATTTACACTTCTGAAAATTCGTTAAGTGGGCTCAAGGCGATTTAAAACAACTTTATTTGGTGCATTATGCATTTTAGAATGAAAAAACTTGTAAATTGAAAGACAAAAAATTTTTAAAGGCCCATACGCAGCATGCAAAATTTACGAATGGAGTAAAAAAGTTCATATAAAAAAAATAGTCACGAAAAATTCCGATTAAAAATTTTTGACAAGACGCAGATAACAAAAAAAAACAGTGCTGGTTTTTTAATTTTAAAAATTCTTAACGTTAGACGGACCCACTACTTCAATAGGTGTGGTGGTTCCATCTGAAATAATATGCAATAATTTCCATATGGAAATTTTCGAACTGCGTATGGGCCTTAAGGCATAAAACTTTGTATATTACATTTTTTTTTCCTTGCAGTTTCTAACTCTTTTTCAAAGAAAAAATATTTCAAATTATACATCAAAGCGACACAGCAAAGATTTCTGCCACTTAGTATTCGTTTCAAAAACTGTCAAGTTTTGAGTTACGAAAATTGTCAAGGTATTTAAAATTGAAAAAAGTTTTTCAATAGACCTTATCTCATCGATTTTGGAGACAAAATGTTTCGAATTTAAATATATGTACTTACGTAAAAAATTAATTTACTCTTGTTTTTACATCGAGTCTAAAATTAAATGAATAAATTTTTAAAAAATAAGTTCGAAATACTTAAACCCGACTAATAAAAAATCACGCTCTAAAAAGTATAAATAAGTTTAAGCATATAGAAAATTAAAAAAATTTATCGTTTATAATATATTTAAATCATACTGGTAGTGTTGTTCAGAGGATAGCTGTGTTCATATGCTAGAAACCCTTAAGGATATGATATATAAAAAAGTTTAACATTATTTCTACCGTGGTGTGTCAAAAGACTTAACTTAAAATTATACTCTTAGTTTAATCATTTGTCCAAAAAAATTGGTTTTTGACTTTTCTTACAACTGTATATTGCTATAATACCAAAAGAAAAAAAATTTTTTTTGATAAAAGTTTAAACTAAGATAATAATGTTAAATCAAAATTTGATAGGTGGCGAAATAGTGTTAAGCATATAGAAAATTTTCAAAATTCATCGTTTATGATATATTTAATATATATTTATAATGATGTTCAGAGCATACCTATGGTCATAACATAAGGATAACATCACTTAATAATATTGTTTTTTTTTTTTCGTGACCTTGGGTTTTCTAGTATGCGCTATATTCTATTTTTTTTTATGACGTTTTATAGCCTAAAACTAGCGGACGATAGAGAAGCTTCAAACGATATCGCATTTGTCAAATTATGATATGAGGTTTAGAAGTTACGAGGGAACAGATAAACATACACGGCCAAACAGTAAGCCTCAATTTTGCTTCGCCGTAGTCGGCTAAAAAACGTTTTATTTTCACTTAGAACGACTAATTCGAAACTCGGTTAGCCAAAACTTTTTAAGAAAACATTAAAGAAGATATAATAACATTAAATATTTGTTACATGTGATCTCAATCGGGTTAATAGTTCAGAATTAGATGCAATACTGAAATATGGTGACGTATTCTTAACGATAGTCCAAACATTTTGATATAATGTTCAAAACTTTTGCCAATTTCCAGCAAAATTGCGTGTCATCTTAAAAATATTGTGTAAAGTCTTCAAAAAAAAAGGAGTATTTTCAAACTCACCATAGCTTTAGTTGAAAATTCGATGGAAATAATTGGGGCTCGGAAATGCCAATATGAGAAAACATATTTTTAAAACTAATTAATTTTTACAGTCAGGCTCGTCTTAGAAACTCATAAATTGAAATCTTAACTCAATTGTCAACAGTTTTTCTGTTTGAAAAAATCACTAAATTCATCTTAAATGGGTGAAAGTCTTAAATACTACTTCCAAGATATATTTAAAAATTTTTTAAAATTCTTACAATTTCATGAGTCATGCAATTTACCAACGGGGGTCGATTTTTCATGAATAATGCATTTTTATCCTAAATCGATTTCCATTTATAAAAATAATATGTTACAAGATTTATTGGTAATTAAGCGCGAAATGAGAGACGAAAACAGCCCTGAATATCTTTTTGGTACTCTATGCTCTCTTACCTGATCATTTTTACTTTATACCTGATATTTCATATACATTAATTTTTACATTTTTCAATTCCGTGAATCTACATTTTTATTTAAATTTACCTTGTGCATAAATATTCAACTACCTAGTCATTTTTTTTTATACCTGAGTAACCAATAAAAGATTTTCCACCTTTATGCATACAAAATATTTGTTGACTAAATATGTAACTTTTTGACTCAATGCTATTTTTCCCACATCCCCCCAGCGTTACAAAAGGATTTCAGCTCGCTAAACTTTGTTACAGACCTAAGGTCTCTTGTCTTTATATGCCATAAAACACAACAATTAAAAGTTTTTCCACCGAATTTTTTGCTAAAGCATGTTTACTAAATACATATATAACTTTCCAACTACATGAGATTATTTTCCGCTACTCTACAAGCCTTACAAAAGGATTTATGCAACTCGCTGAACTTTGGCACAGACCTTAGGTCTGCAGCAAAACTAATCTTTATGTCCGGCTGCTGCTGCGTTGAAAGCATTAGAAATAAAGGACTCATCATTAAAGCCAACAGCCATTTGCAGCAGGCTAAAAGCCACCACCATCACCATCATCACCACCTCGCCAAGGAGGAGGACATCGGTATCAGGAGCAGCAGCATCACCATCACCATCACCATCACCATACAAACAGCATCAGTGCATAATTCATCAAAATCAGCAACAGGAACAAAAGCTGACTGCCAGATAGAGAGAACTTGAAAATGTATGGTCTCTGTTCTGGGGCATGGGTTGGCATGGTTACCTTGGCAATGAACAGTGCCAGTTGTAATTGCAGGACCGGACCGAGGCATAATCAAAAATGCGTATGCCAAGTAACCAAAACGTAAAACGAGGGGTGGGCAAAGGGCATAATCCCAAAACGCATTGAATGACAGGCCGAGCGTCAGCGTCAGCATCAGCAGAAACAGGAACAACAGCAAAGGCAACATCATCGATAGGGATGTGAGTTTTATGGGTGGTGAGCGGGTGAATGTCACCAAAAATTTACGCAAAGGCTGACTCAGCCAACAGTTAGTTAGGGCAACTCGGTGTGTGTCTGTGTGTCTGTTTGTGTGTGGTATTGTGTGTACTTAGTATTAGGTAGTACTAGGTAGTGCTCTCTACCACCTAGTCAAAGTTTGCTTTTGTTTCCGTAGGTTGTGCGTGTGCCTTTGGTGTGCTCCGATGCGTGGTGTTTTGGTTCTGGTTCTGGTTTTGATTCAGCTTCTATTTTGCTGCAATTTCGTTTCGTTCGATTTCGTTTTTGTTTATGTAACATTCCATATCCATTTGCAACACTCACGAGGGGTGCAAAATAAAGCATAATAAAAGAAGTACAACTTCGGAATAGCGAAGTTTTCATACTCTTTAGAACTCTCTAACTATTTGCTCAAAAACTTTTGTAGTAGCTTTAAACTGATTTTAGAAAGTTCTGGAGGTGTTTATGGACCATCTTTATATGTTAACTTTAATTACAATCCTTAGTTCCCTTTTTTTATTATTTCAGCAGATTTGTAAATGTAAGCTCTTAGTTTTCATCCAATTTTTGTAATATCTCACCGTCATTTGTGTAGTAGGGTGCTCACCTTGTCAAAAGAAAATGCAAAAAGGCAACAATGCTGCTGTGCCAATAGCTACCAGTGTGTACATATTTGTATAAATTAATACTTTTGTTATATTAATATTTAATGCTTGTAGCTTCTTAGAAAACTAAGCAGTTGTTTTGGTAAACAACCGCCAAAATTACCAAATGTAAATCCATTTTTCTTAATAACTAAAGTTAATATATTTTTTTAGTTGCAGATCAGCCCCAAACATATATATTTTACTAATAGATATAAAAAAATTAATATATTTTTTTAAAGAAATTTTTTGATTCTATTCACAATTATTCAATTAATCTTTAAAAATACGAATTAATTACTTTATCTGCTCAGTTATTAAATTATAAAGATTATATAATTGTGTACAAAAGTCATACGAGGAAGTGAAAAATTATCAAAAAATGCACGAAGTTACGGGACTAACTAACTATCTAGGACATATTATATGACTAAACTCAGTCAAAATTATTGAAGGTATAAGCAACCAAAATCGAAAAAAGGTGACATTTTCGACATTCTTTCAAAATTACAAATTTTTAGTTTGCATTTCTTAAGTTTTGAGCTGAAAGAGAATTCTTTTGCGAACATTTCCAAATCGGGTGAGAACTGTAGATACTATGGAAATATAATAATTTTGACTCAATCTTCACATATCGTATATCACCGTAAAGGCCACATCAATACCTTTCGATCAAATGGTATTTTATGTCGGTAAAACATTTTGTTCACGAGTTATTAACGAATAACTGGAAACAGTACCCAAAAACATGTTTTTCAAAAAAATCTCAAAAAGGTTCTTAAAAAAAAAAAATTAATGTTATTTTCGTGTTTCTCGAACCAAAATTACCCTAAAAATCTCTTAATTTTCAAGGTTCACTCGATGACCATTAAATTTGTAAACTAGTGCTATTAATACGCAAAAAAATGGTGCTTAAAAAAATCAAAATATTAATATTAAATAAATTATAATAAATGTCACACTTGTAAACAGCTGATTTTTGTTGCTTGTTAGTCTGGCACTTTTGCATCATTATTAGGGTTGCACATGTGTTTAGTCGCGCACTTTTGCATTTCTGCCCCAAAAAGTGAACATTCTAAATGCATAATATTTCAAAAGTCTAAATTATATCACGAAATTTATAAAACCAAAATTTTCGAACTATGATCATGAATAATGTTTTGTTGTTCGAACCCCAACCATTTTCGCAAAAAAGTATCACTTTAGTCGCAAATCCAATACAAAACTGAGATTTCAAATTTTAACTGAGTTATTTTTATAAAGAAAATACCATAAGAAAGCAAGTAAAGGTTCTAGTTGAATCTCAGTTAAGTTACAAGAACTCTAAAGCTCTTGGCATTCAAATATTTCTAATTACATAAATTATGTAAATTATGTAATTTCAAGAGCACTTGAACAAAAAGTTTCCCACAATTTTCTGTCTACGAATTTGAAAACTTTTTAATAACGAGTACACTAATTTTGCCATAGTTTTTTTTTTTGATTAAATTTTTAACACTACCTATACGGCAGGTAATATGATGGTTTTTAAAGTTAAAAACATACCGAACTCCTCTACAACGAATTTTTCCACAAACCGAATTTTATTCAAATATTTGTATAAAAATTTGTGATCTCTTTATAAAGAATTTCGGTATACAAAATATTATGTACGTGTGTACTTCTTCTTAGTTCTTTATTCTATATCGTTTTTGTTACAACTCAGTCTTCTTCTTCCTATTCTTATAGATGTTACAGATCAACATCGATTATATTTTTATATAAAGTTACAATAGATTTACATCGATTATATATTGATATTAGATTTACATTGAAATTTTCTTCATAATGATTTATCTCTATTACGAACTAATATTCTGCTTACATATAAACACGTTATAGGGAAGATCGAACTTATGGAATCAAGAACGTGGAACCAAATAATTTCACATAAATTTTGTATAAATCAAAATTAATTCCAGTTTCAAACATTATTACGAATTTTGTTGAAAGCCCCAAAACCCCTCCACTGGCTATGTCCATGTACGGAACAATTAATTCAAGCTCACGTAGTTTGTTAAAGCTGCCGATTTTGATGCACAGAAAAGCGAAGTACAGCCGTCAGTGTATTCCCAAAACCATCGATACATTTTGGACCTGGATAATCATGAACAATTGCTTCTAGGAAACAAAAAAATATTTTTACAACTTCGGTATGGCTCATTAATTTGTATTTTATGGGTGGGTCATGGGTCGTATCAAAATTTGTTTTTTGTTAACTTTCAGAACTTTTTAAGGATACATAGATCTAAAAAAAAAGTTTAACCATTTATCGAAATATTACGCCGCACTTCTCAGAAATCAGCTGATTTACAGTAGTTCGCCTCACTCAAAAAAGCAGGTGAGTGTTTGTTGCCATTGAAGACCAACTTGAGTTACAAACTGTTCGAAAATTTTACTATGCTCTATTCACACATTAGAGTGTATTCAAAAAAAGGAATCCCAATGCCGATGACGCAGTCTCGGGTCTAGCCGATAAACAACCCCTTTAATAATCTTTTTTTTTTTTTTTGCTTTTTTGCACGGAGCGGGGTGGCAAAAATTCACAATGCTAGCATTTTAATTCGAATTCGCATTGCAGCTAACAGCCATTGTTATTGTTATTGTTGTTTTTTAGCCATAGTAGACTCGCTCCGGTCCAACCCAAACCCCTCTTACTCACTCACTCTCTCTAAATCTCTACCCCCTGCACCCTATGATGCCTTTTACTCAGCCCACTTCCAGGCTGTTTGGTTTCCATTTGATGCTGATAAATTGTAAGTGCGTTGTCTGCTTTAAGAGCAGCAGGGAGGGAGGTAAGGAAACAAAACAAAACAAAGGAAAAAAAAAGTTAGATTTAAGCATAGGTTTGTTAGGCCAGCTGGACAGGGGGCGTCTGTCGCATTAGAGAGGGTGTAGCCTCTACAGGAAGTTGCATATATGGCATAATTTGATAAAAAATTCACGAGTATATATGTATGCCTGCAGGATTTATGGCTTTATATAAGCACATACATATGAGGCACATTAGAAATAGATTTAATGATTAAGCACAGTTGATGCCAAACAAAAACTTTAAGTTGTTACTACTTAGACTTGGAGTTTTGTTTGGCACAGATAGAATATCTAATCCAGAGCAAATGAGTTTTGAAAACTTTTAGCAACTCAATAGGCATTATTTTAAATGAACAAAGTTTTTGGATGCAGCTAATGGCGGCAAAAGGCAATGAACTACTTAACTTGGTAGATGTTTCCATTTACGAGGGTCGCGCTTAATGTTTCGGAAACAGGCAAGCTAAATATGAGGTTTTTACATATAGTGTCTTAATGATAGTTCTACTTTTAATAAACCAGATACATTTTGATGCCACTGGGCATGTGTCTCGAGCAGATGCACTGGCGTTTTTTTTATAAGTCCCAAACTTAGCATAAGATACGAGCTTTTGTTTTTAAGATAATTCTATAACAATTTTGGATATACGTCATGCATCTCGGGGGTACGACCTCGTCAAGACTTCAGTGTATCTGAGGCATCTTAAGAGCTAACCAGATTATCACAAAGGCAGTTGAAAAGATTATATGATCTTGTTGATAACAGCCAAGCAGTGCGCCAACTTTCCGGAAAGCAACTACTAGAACTGTTGTATCCCCAGGAGTTTTGGACAATAGCTTGGGATTACCCAAAGCAGCATACTACTGGCACACTTGATAGCAAAAAATCAGTAAAAACTAGGATCATCATGGCAGCCTCTTCAGATCCACTAGTGATATCCATAATGGAACTAACAACTAGTTATTCCTTAGAAATGTTTTGTTAAGATATTCATATTCCTTCCAATGTCAATGTAGAAAATATTAAATAATAATAAAAATTCAGAAAAAAAACCTGGGATCGGAAATAGGAGTTAAGGGATTGAAAAAATAATAAATAGGTCAAAAAAGGTATTTTAGATGAAAGTACAAGTCACAACAATAGAATTTAATTTTTAAATAAATTATAAAAAATCAAGTTTAATTTTGAACTAAAAAATAAAAATTATTAAATATCATTAAAAAAAAAAATTGTGAAATAACTCTAATTTTTCAATATTAATAAATAAATAAATAATATTCCGCAATATTTATAATAAAATTATTTCACACTAAGGCACAGTGGTGCTAATGAAGTTCCTGGCGCAGCAAAAATGAATAACTTGAAAAGTATGGCACTTAGGTCGGCTGTCTAAATTTGGTTGTATAGTAATAGAAAGCAGCGAATTTAAAAAATTTTTTTTTTTTAATACTACAATTTTTTTTAGTTTTTTTTTTTTTCTTTTTTTTTCGAAATAACTCTAATTTTACAACATTTTTAAATTTAAAATAAATAAAATTCCGCAATATTTATAACAAAATTATTTCGCACCAAGGCACAGTGGTGCTAGTGAAGTACATGGCGCCGCAAAATTAATAACTTGAAAAGTATGGCACTTAGGTCGGCTGTCTAAATTTTTTTAATATATACAACAATTTTATTTTTATTTTTTTTTTTGTTTAATTTATTTTTTATTTTGTCAAATTAATTTTGGAGTTTTTTTTTTTTTTAAATTTACAAAAAATACACTTTTTTTTTCTAATTTCTTTAAAAATTACTATTTAGTTTGACATTTGCAGTATTTTTTTATGAATTACAAAACAAATAAAAAAAAAAAAAATTTTTTTTAGTGTTAAAAAAACAAAATTTTTAGTTTTATTTTTTTTTGACATTGTTCCACCAAATCGATTTGGTTCATATTCACAGCAAAAAAAGATCGTATAAAAACACGTGTTTAAAAAAAAAATGGTGATTGAGTTATTTAAGAAACATACTCCAAAAAAATAAGAAAATTTCATATTTTTTTTTTAAGAAAATATGTTGGTTAAAAAAAAAATAAATATCTTTTTTTAAACAGCCCTGTTGCCAATTTAGATAAAAAAAAAATTGGTTCAAAAATATTCAATAGTGTAGTCACAATTTAATAAAAACGAAAAACACTTTTTTTTAAATTAATCAGCAACGCGTTAAGTTTAAAAACTGAAATTTGGGCCAACATTTTTTTTTCCATTATGCATCGAACTGCATCATTACTTTTCAAAAAGCTCTGGGGGCAGTTTCCAGTACCTTAACCAGCTAGACCCTTTAATAAAAGTCTCACATTTTTGGTGAAAGTGCGTTTTCGCCTAAATCCTTATTATTTTTGCAAAACCGTGATTGGATCTTTAATGTTATTAATGGGTCCGACGATATTAACAAGCCATGAAACAAGTCTTCCAACTAATATGGGTTGTTGGAAAAACTTTCTGGCTGTATTTCCACTATTTGTATTTCCTTAACCTACCACCGGAGTATCAACCAAAAACCCTATTTCATCCAGCCATTCTTTGTAGAAAATATAACTACATTTTTCTGACGGGCACTAGCTTCAGTTAAGTATCTGCTTAATTTATACATCTTTTAACTTTTTTTTTTCCATCATAATTTTTTTTGCTTGCCATTGTTTTCCCTAGCATTAAAATTTCGAGTCAAAGTCCTTTATATTTATAAATATTTTCTCTTAAATTCTCAGTTGTAAAGATTTAATATCTAAACTCTGATTCAATATGTTATGCTAGCTTTAAGCAATATTTTTATATTATTTCGGCAAATAAAGCAAATTGTAAATTAAATTCGACATTTTTTTACAACTTCGCCATTTTTAATCCAACTTCTTTGTAAAATTCGCCAATTGATTAAGGGGCTATTAAAATAACCATTATGAAATGTACATATCGTTACCTCTCCATCGATGCCTAATATATTCATGAAGGTTCAACAATAAGAACATAAAAAAAAACAAAATTTAAATTAAAGGTGTGTTACAATAGTTGGATTCTCGATGCCTACTATGTCCTTAACGCATATGTTGAATAAGTCTATATACCGTCTATGTGCTACAAAACTCTTTATCCTGCATTCAGGGTTTTTCGCAGTCTCAAAAAAAGTTGGATGCGTTCGAAAATTATGTCTCAGAGCTACTCGTACATCATTTGGAAAACAGAGTATTAGTTCAATTCAATACAAAAATATATTAATCTTCGTTAAGAAGCACAATAAAACAATTGGCCATAAAAAATATTTACGCTTTCGCGAAATGGAAAAGTCAACCCTCGTAAAAGGCAACAAAGGCATCCCAAGCGTGCAATTGACACATTTTTGTTGTAATAAATACAACTAAATATATATATACATCCATCGAATGTATATGTTTTGTTATGGCAAAAAGTTCAAGACATCAAAGGGCAAAAGTCTGTACATAAAACGTATATAGGATTTAGCCAAGCTAATCATCAATAATGCTGAGCTGGCGATACCTTGCAAATGATGCACTGGGGAATGATTAGCTAGAGTGGAGGAGCGTGTGCCTGTAACAACTGCTTAGCACCACTGTCATAAATAAGCCGGAAAAACCATTGATAATAAGGTTAGAAAGCCATAAAATGCCAGGCTCTGATAAATATGCCAAATTGGTTTTCAACAATAAAATGCTAATGATTGATTTCTATGGCTCCATAGAGTGCCGTTATTCTGGGGCCCCGCAGCGGGTCTTCCGCTGTTCCACAGAGACCCACAACTTTAAATTGGACTACAGTTAGGGTTTGTTGTTTTTGCTTGGCTATTGCATTTGTAATTACCATAAAACACAAAAAAAAAAAAAAAAAAACGAAAATATTGAGTTAGTGATGGCCGGTGCTGACTAAGGGATGCACTGCAAATAATAAAAAAAAAAATCGAATACATCATTTGTGCAATGTTCGGGGTTGTTGTATTCGAGAAGTATGGCTTTCAAAATTTTTTTTTTTCAAGATCAGGCAGAGATCGCAGGAAAAGAGAATATCCGATACCGACCAATGAAATTGAGATGGAAAGAGAAGATAATGGAATTGAGTTACCATTTATATTGAAAAGAATAGAAGACGAAAGCGGGAGCTTTGAATGAAAAATTAGTGACGTTTTTTTATGCACTGTATAGAAAAGAAAGTTTCATAAAACAGAAGCAAGCAGGGCCCGCAACCCCTTAGTAGTAAAAAAGTTTATTGTTTTAGATTTTTCAAAAAAATTTAAAAATTCGAAAAAAAATGTTCGAACAATCATGCCGATTCTTAATTTCGATCCCGATGTCGATTTGCTTATTTAAAATTACAGTTCATTGTTATTGGACATATTGTAGATACCGATAACGATAAATTGCCTTGGTATCCAAAGCCGAAACTGGCATGATAATAAATCATTTTAGTTCTAGAACGCTCATTTGGAACTATTAAAGTAAAGAGCAATTTAATTATATATTAGAATCAAGGTTAGGCTCACATGAGTGAATCTAAAATTTATTTGCTCTATATTGCATATATGTAAAATTATTTAATAAATGTATAATTTTCAGAAGTTTTATAGGTAAGAAATAAAAAACTAAATTTTAAACATTATTGGCTAATATCATTAAAAAATTTTAACAATCTGAAATTTTTTTATTGCATAGTATAGGTATATATTTACTGTCATGCAATGGAACTGATTTGTATAGTGTGGGTGTAAACTATGTAATTCTACTACATTAAAACAGAGTCAAATAGCATGATTTATGGACTAATTTAACCAGTTTTCAGTAGAATCTGTCGTCTCCAGAATTTGGGCTCTCGAGATTTAAGTGTTTATATGGAGAGACAAACTGACAATGGTGATCAACCCAAACCGAAAGTATATAAAGCGTTAAACTTCTTGAACAGCATAAACAGTCGAGTAGATATATCCATGTATGTCCGCATAGTAGCCCGTAGGAAGAAAGGAATCTCGGAGATCTTAAGAGCTAGAGAACCCAAATTTGGTATGCATACATATTTTCTCTGCAGGTATTCAATATTTGAACTCTTAGTGCCTCCCCCGCAACATGAGGGGCTCCTTGGATGGAGTATAAACAGGGAATATACGATACCGATGCGATATTTTAAAAATCGAAAAGTATTGATCACGATATTGAGTAATAAATACAGATATAATGATTTTCCATATATTATTCCTATACGTATTACGATACAGATGCCATTTTTCAAAACGTCAAACAATATCGACACTAATACTGAATATTTTATACCGATATCATGTTTTTCAATATATCGTTGTTTCTACCTATAAACTGTATCAATCCGATATTTTAAAAACCGAACAGTATCGACCTTGCTATTGAATATTTGATACCGATATCATGATTCTTCATATATAGTTGTTCCTATACATAGATAGGATACGTATCCGATATTTTAAAAATCGAACAATATCGACCCCAATATTGAATATTTTATACCGATATCATGGTTTTCAATATATAGTTGTTCCTAAACCGATCCAATCTTTTAAAAATCGAATAGCATCGAACGCGATATTGAATATTTAATAACGATACCATGATTCCCAAATATATCGTTGTTCCTATACCTATATGCGGACTGATCCGATATTTTAAAAATCAAATAGTATCGACCGCGGTATTGAATATTTGATGACTGTACCATGACTCTCAATATATCGTTGTTCCTATACCTTTATATTGTACCAATACGATATTTTAAAAACCGAACAGTATCGACCTTGATATTGAATAGTTGATACCGATATCACGATTTTTAATATATCGTTTAATATGTCTAGCATTGGAATTGAGCTAAATATTTTTTTTAATGAAAACACTTGGTATTTTATAGCTATTATTTTTGCGACTGAGTAACTTCTATTTGGCATAAACCTAAATTTTCTCATTTATGAAGAAAATTTTATAAAAATTGTTTTGGAATTTCGGAATGTTACAGGTAATTAAGTTCAACTGGGAATGTGCGTAACTGATCCGATAATTTGAAAACTGAACATTTCGAGGCTTATGCTGAATTTTCGATACCGATATTTTAATTCCCCATATATCGTCCTGGGCATACCGATACGTTTAGCATCGGTATCGAGTTAATATTTTTTTGAAAAGCAGGAAAACTGAATTTTCGATACCCGTTCTTGCCATACCGATTCGTTTAGCATCGGTATCGAATTAACACTTTTTTTTAAAGCTAGAAAGTACTTGTTCTATTAATTTTCTCCCTGTAGTTTTGGCATAAGCCACTTATGTTCTTCCAAGCCTGAATTTCCGATACCCACATTTTAAATATCGATATATCGTTCTTGCCATATCGATTCGTCTAGCATCGGTATTGAGTTAACATTTTTTTGTGAAGCTCGAAAGTACTTGTTCTATTAATTTTGGCCCTCTAGTTTTGGCATAAGATACTTATGCTCTTCCTACCCTGAATTTTCGATACCGATATTTTAATTCCCGATATATCGTCCTGGGCTACCGATTCGTTTAGCATCGAATTAACACTTTTTTTAAACTGTAAAATACTTGCTCTATTAATTTTCTCCCTGTAGTTTTGGCATAAGCCACTTATGTTCTTCCAAGCCTTCTTCAGCCCGTCTATAATACCCTTGACCTTATGGGTTACAGGGTATAGAAAAAAAAGCAACCCAAAGTTGGCCATTTACAATTGGGCCGGCAATGCGGACCCAAAGCTAATGATGACTGGCATGCACAAATGTACAAATCTTAATTATGCAAATCACGGTCGTGCATAAATTATGTAAATTATAATGAAATTGCTCATGCCGCACAAAAGATCCCAGCGCACTATATACCACATAATATATATACCCTATATATATACTATATATATAAGTATGTAAAGCGGACACATTGATGAAAGGTCCTGCAAGTGAAATGTAAAAACCAAAAATTAAATTTTACGTAGGGTTGTGGGTCTGGGATGTGCCTCGTATGAGTTGCAGCATTTTGTAGCAGGCAAACACAAATTGCAATGTAAATGCAGCATAAAAACTGAATTAGTAGACGAACAATTACAAATGGCTGTAGCCAGGACATTCTCCAACAGAAGCAGAAGGAGCTGCCGCAGGAGCAGTACCACATTGCCAAAGTGGTTGCAAGAATTCGCGTTGCAATTATACCAAAACGCGCTGCCAGACATACAACACACAGACCACTACATACACATATATATGTGTATATATATACTATGCATGTACATGAACATTGGCATAGTATTTCAAACACAATACGCAAATGGTGCATTGCCTGGAGGGATACAGATTGACTGTGCGCCGTGTAGGGTGCACAACAATTGGGTACAGTGAAATAAAATAATGGCATACGGTTCTCGAGCTCGAGCAACATCTGACACAATAATTTCCTATAAAACTGGTTTGCACTTTAATAAGAGCGTGTGGCATGAAAAACTAGTTGGTGGCAACGACTTTAGGGGATTCCGCTGTCAAAAATTTTGTTGAATATAATCGAATCTGTGTTTATTTGCTTAAAGTAGGAATAGTAATTAGCTGTAGCAGGGGTTACAGATGTTCGGGAACAGGATACTTTACTACTTGGCATAAGCGGGTATAATAAATCTAATCTTGGTTTGCTGTCACTCCAAGCGAATCATAAAGCGGAATTTTGATTAATTTTGCCGCTTGTCATGCAAAATTTAAAAGAATATTTTTTAAAATTAAATATTAAATTCGTACAAAATTTCTCATTAAACAAATCCATGCGGTTTATATACCCTGTACCGTATGGTACAAAGGGTATATTGTGTTTGTGCAAGCCGAAAATGTATGTAACGTACAGAAGGTGAAGTCGGAGACCCCCCAAAGTTACCTAAAGTATGATCAGAGTGACTAGAGAAGTCGATATACCAATGTCCGTCTGTCCGTCTGTCCGTATGAACGCCTAGATCTCAGAGATGGTAAGAGCTAGAGCAACCAAACTTTCAGATAAGATTCCTTATTAATCCATAGGAGACAAGTTTATTTTATTTTTTGATATCGGGACTACATTATATAGCTCCCATAGGGGTGTTTCAGAGGACCTCGAAAAAAAGCAAAAGTTTTCGATGGATAATTCGTTTGGTTATAAAGATATCATAACCAAATTTGGCAATCGGAAGTTTTTTAGAAACCCCTAGCATTGTACCAAATTTTATCAAAATCGGTTGACTATATCATATAGCTCCCATAGGACCAATCGGTCAAAAAATCGTGTTTTGTACAAAATTCGTTGTGTTTCGTTTATTTGTGAACATACCGTAACCACATTTGGCATTAAGAAGTTTTTTAGAGTTTCCAAGCACTGTACCAAATTTGATCAAAATCGGTTGACTATATCATATAGCTCCCATAGGATCGATCGGTCGAAAAAAACGTTTTTTGTACAAAATTGGTTGTGTTTCGTTTGTTTGTGAAGATATTGTAACCAAATTTGGCATTCGGAAGTTTTTTAGAGATCTTCAAGACTTTACCAAATTTTATCAAAATCGGTTGACTATATCATATAGCTCCCATAGGGCCGATCGGTCGAAAAAAAGTTTTTGATTAAAAATTCGTCTGTTTTTGGTTGTTTATGAAGGTATCATAATCTAATTTGGCAATCAAATGTCTTTTGGTGTTCTTAAGCAATTTACCGGATTTGATTGCAAGCAGTGGTACAGGGTATCCCAAAGTCGTCCGCGCCCGACTTTAACGTACGCCATCTTTAAAAGAGATTTATTGCTTCAAAACCAGAGCTGCTTAGCTACTTTTTGAAAAAAGAGGAAATAATCTACTAAGAGAAGAAAAACTTAAGGTAAGTAATCTAACCTTAGGTGCTGACCTATCGATCCCCAAACCAATGCAATATGGATAAATCCAAATTTTGCCAAAAATATCGTCAAAACCGTGCTTGCTATGATTTAAGGGCTATGATACGATATTTTGATATTTTGTATTTATTTGAATGGAAATTCTTGAGCTTACTATGGTAAAGACAGCCATGAATTCTTTGCTTAATGTTTATCTCAAAAACTAATGGACTTTATGAAAGTATTAGAGCTTAACTATAGTAAGGTTTTTACAATTTTCTAGGCATATTTGTCAAAAATATGTAATTCCTTCCAAATTGCAGAAATTAAATTTTTTTTTTAAATTTTAATTTTCCAAATTGTCATCATGAAATTTTCCATTTTTGTTGTTGGTTTAAACACAAAATGAGCTCCTCCAAGTAAATTTTCAAAGACGGAAGTCAATCTTGCTTGAGTAATCCACAGCAACTCACGGTTAGTGGCACAAAGTGTTCCAATAAACTTTTTGATAGTAAGCTTAAGTGTACACAGGCCAAAAATGTTCTAAGAATATTTATGAAATAAGCGCTGTATAAGCAACCTAAGCTGACTACAAGCCGGAGCACTTAAAACAACAAAATTTTGTATTAAAAAAATCTATACACACATTAAGAGAAAAAATTAAACTTTTTTGAAATTTGTAAACTTGAGACGATTGTCTTAAAAAAATGATAAAAAAAGCACAAAAAAAAAAAACAGTGACAGGGCTACCCATTAACCCATATTAAAATGTATATTGATGGTTATGTCAAAACGCTTGGGTGTTGGGTTTTTTTTGGACCCCGGATTCAACTTCAGCGGATATCCATATGGATAGCACTGTCAAATGCAAATTTAACATCACTCTTTTTTCTGAGCCTGTGAAATAAGTGACAAAATTCTTGAATAAATTAAAATTGTATTCAAATAATAATCAGCCCTGCTCCGGAAACCTAAAAAACCAAACCGAACAATTTTATTCGGATTCGTTTTTGGGTGCTCCGTAATTGTCGATATTTCCTTTTTTGTTTTCGATAAATTCGTATATTTACCTCATTTTTCGGATTCGTTCTCCGGAGCTCGACCGATTAATTTTTTTTAAACTAAAGGGTCTAGCTGGATAAGGTACTGGAAGCTGCCGCCAGCGATTTTTGAAAACTAATGATGCAGTTCGATTTAATATTTTCATATATAATTTTTTTTTAACCAACATATTTTCTTAAAAAAACAAATGAAATGTTCTTATTTTTTTAAGTATGTTCTTTAAATAAGACAATCACCATTTTTTTTTAAGCACGTATTTTCATACGTTCTTTATATAGTGCGAATATGAATCAAATCAATTTTGTGGAACAATGTTAAAAAATTAAAAAAAAAATTTTTTAATGTTTTTCTAAAAAATGTTTGAAAAAAATTTTTTTTTTGTTTGTCAAAAGATGGCAACTGTTATAATTTATAATACATTTATAATACAATTTAAGTTTCAAAATATATTTGAAATAAGTCTTAAACACACTTACTAAAATCAAGAAAATCCGACCTAAAATCGGAATACTTGAAATGAGTTCGAAATTCTACATCTTAGTATTATGGTACTTGCATCTGCGACTATATCGCGAAATACCTGCATTTTTTCTCAGTGTTTATAAAAGTGAGTCTCTTTAAAATGCAATTTAGTCCAATAGCAATCTATTGATGAAACATTTTTAAGAAGTAATTAATCAAAAAAGTCCGTTTTTTTTAGCAAATTTTAAAAGAAACTTAAGGTCAAAGTGTCTTGATATTTCTAATAAGCCACTTATATTGTTAGTTTTCATAGTGCCAGGGCCGTAGAGAGAAAATTCGGGCCCGGGGGGAAAATGTACAGGCGCCTCTATTGCACCTTTAGTTTGAATAACGACAGTTCGACAGTAATAACACCGGGCCCCTGAGAAAACTCCGGGCCCGGGAGGAATCCCCCCTTTCCCTCAACCTCTCTTCGTGCCTGCATAGTTCCTTACTAATTTGCTGAAAATTGTGGTTAAGCCGAAACCTTGGTTGAGTCGTCCGCTCGAGCCGGTTTTCGCCCCTGATCCTAAGCTCATCCACGCACAGGTAGAATGCATGAAAAATCAATTTTCTATAGATATGCTAACAATTTTTGTATGTGAGTCTAAAAATCAAAAAAAAAAGAAAGTGTAAAATGGTTCTCTATAAAAAAGTCCTCTCATAATCACATATGAGCGCCAAACATTTCCTTCTAAACCCCTTAAACTGTCGATAAGAAACTGTTTGCAGTTATCAACTTTCTTTTTGTTAGTAAGATTATAGGGTATCCTACGGACGTGCACAACTGATTCATAGTTTAAAAAAAAAAAACCAACAAAAAATACTAAAAACACATCATTAACAACATTTTTTTATACAAACTTAAATTGATTTTAATAGTTTCGCCGAAAATGTTTTCTACACCAACAGCCAGACTCTTCAGTTGCTAGCCCAAAATAAAGGAAAATATTTGGCATGTGCCATTTATGGGCATTGTTCCAAGTTTGAACAATGCGATGGCATAATATCCAGGCAAGCTCACAGCTCACAGCTTCCCTCAAACATAGGACTAGCTGGGTAGAGCCCTATACATGCATGCATATATCATATGATGCCCATGAATATACACGGCATGCAGATGTATGAGATGTTGCACGATGCCATTCAAGCAACCCCCAAAGGCGTTAGGAACAAGCCATAGTCATGTCAATTGTGCGTTGTTGTTGTTGCTGCGGCAGGACCACTGAGGACCAGCAAAAGGATCAGCAGGCAGTGAGCATGTGATTAGATTCAGTTTCAATGGAAATTGAAATCACAGACAAAAAGCAGCGAATGGAATTTTGAAGCGAACGCAGAGGGTTGCAAAGTACACTGCAGAAAGTAGAAACAATTCCAAGAGCTAAACGATAAAAACGCAAAAAAAAAAAACCAAGTCATACCACAATTTGGTAGCTATGCATTAAAATAATACTGTGAGTCATAGTTATGCTGGTGTTGCAGACAAAGTGTGGATGCTGCATTATAAGGACGACAATCAGGACAACCACTAAACGTCAACCACCAGCGCCAGCGCCAACACCAACACCAATACCACCCAACCACCATCAACCCAACGAACCGAACCACAACGACACAGATTTATAATATTCTTTCACAGTGAGATTAACACCATACCAAAACGACGTCGTCGCACAATTATAAACGAGGCAGCGGCAGCCGCATCCGCATCCAGCTTCAGCTTCAGCCTTATATAGAGACGAAGCAGAAAATCGAAAAATCGTTATACGGGATATGCCACAAAATCGCGGTCGACGCGTCTGTTGTTGCTTTTGGGCACTCACACTCGTACATTGAGACCAGCCGCAGTGGCATCAACGGCAGCCGCATTTTAATTTTGTGGTGCGTTTATTTTATATAGCAACTCGCTTATATACTATGCATACATATATATGTATATATTTTTGGAATACTTTGTGTATTTGTTGGCCCACACTCTGGTGCGCCGTGTGAAGTGATTTTCGTGGTTAACTTAAATAAATAATCCTTAAAGTGTGGCATATACTATTTGAGGCAGAAAGACAACTGATTAAGCTCAACAGCAATCCAATTAGTTGAATTGACAAAATATGTAAATTGTTCAAGTGCAAATTTAAACAAAAATTGAAAGCATAAATAAATAACAAGTAAATGGTGTGTGCATGTCAAGTTTCAATTAACAAAAAGGTTTAAATAAATTAAATAAAACGAAAAGATAAGCGTTTATAAACAAATAGCAGCACCATCTAGTGTTCAACAGCACAACTAAGCAACTTTACACTAGATGGCGCCAGTTGTTGCTAAATAAGCAAGCTATTCTGATTAATTACATAATAATTAAAAACATTTATTAGAAATAAATAAAATGTTTCATGCTTGGTTAAAGGCGCCACCTAGCGTGAAGCCACACAACTACTACGCGATAACACATACCTGTTGCGAAAGCCGCTAGATGGCGCCGACTCTTGATTAATGAGCAGAAGTCGCTTATTTAGCTGTCAACTAAAAGTGTAAATAAATTAAATACGACATCTAGCGTTGAGCTACACAACAAATGTAATAACTGAACAACTAATTACACTATTAATAATAAAAATTTATTATAAATAAAAATAATGCTGCACTTGCCAACTTAAACGCTTAAGGTCGCCAGCTAGTCTGCCGCACATGCCTGCCGCCAGCTGGCGCCACTTGACACCTTGCCATTTAAGGGTTGTTAACTGTCAACCCAACAACTTGACAACCCTTAACAGCTGCTGTTCAGTCAAGCAGCAAAAATTAAACTATATACAAATCACAGCGCATTTTCGGCGTCGAAAAAAACGAGTTTTTATTAAAATAAATTCTTTCCGCTTGCAGCCCCCATGGATCCCTCCAATTTACCCTTCGGCTTTGCCGGCCTGCCTGGGCATGGGCACATGCCCATACCGCCTACGGCCAATATGTTAAGCGCACATCCGGGACCCACGGCTAGTCCACCACAGAGTGTGCCAGGACGACGCACGCCTCTGGGCTCAGTGGGTCTAGGCGGCTTCTATGCTCAAGGTCTGGGCATGTCGCAGCAAAGTTTGGGTCCTACAGATGAAAACAAACCAGGTCCCAGCAGGCCTGAAAAGCCCATGAGCCCCACATCCACAGCGATAGCAGCCATAAGTGGTGGCACCACTACGGCGGCAGCATCGAGCATCTCCGGAGCTGGTGGCTCCGCCGGTGGCAAACAAAAGAATCGTCAAGGTAAAACTGTGCGTCTTAATATAAATGCACGGGAGCGTAGACGCATGCACGATTTGAACGATGCCCTGGATGAGCTGCGTAGTGTGATACCCTATGCGCATTCACCATCGGTCAGAAAGTTGTCCAAAATAGCCACCTTGTTGCTGGCCAAGAACTATATACTTATGCAACAGAATGCCTTGGAGGAGCTGCGCAGGTGAGTACCACTTCTAGGCCAAGTTTAAACATTAGTTAAGCCATGTTTTTGTATACTCTCTTCTAGATTACTTGCCTATATACAAAGCACCACGGGAGCTGCTCCGCTGGATCTGGGCGCTTTTCCGGCTGCTGCCAAATTGCAGGCACTGCTGCAGGGTCCTCACAATGAACCATCCACAAGCAGCAGTTAGATGCAGACTGCCAATCCTTAACTGGTTTTTATTATTATAAAGCAATATGAGTATCAACTAAGTCAATTTGCAAGCCAAATTTATAAATATATCTATATGAATATATTATGTACTAGTCATTCAGGCCAAGTTGTAACCTGAAACTTGGCCCAGAAGCCAGCAAGTGAAATCTGTTAAGTGATATTTAATTTTTTTGTAAGCATTTCTTATTTGAGTATTTACATAAAGTATAATTTATATAGGTATAAGAAAATATGTAAACCTAACCAAGTAACCTAAATAAAGTATTATTTATAATATATAAAGCTAAATGGGTTATGTTGAGATCTTTTTTTGGAAAATATTCGAAGTTGTTTTTCGAAAGTTCCTTTCTTTATCTTGGAAAGATTATTTACATAGTTTGCAAAAAAAGTTGAAATTATGATTACATTTTTCTAAGGAGGAAGAAAATTTTGGTTTCAAATATATCAGAGCTGATCTTAAATTAAGTTCGAACTTGCTCAAAAGAACTTTTTTTTCTCAAAAGAATATCTTAAAATTTTCATACTCCCAACTTCATCATTGAGATTAAACGTTCTTAAAATGAGCACAAAATGTTCTTTGAGAGCACCTATTTCTTATATAAGATTTATATGAAGTTTTGTCATTCCAAGGCCTTAATTCTATATATATTTAAAAATAAGAATTTCTGTCTACTAAAAATTTCTCCTGAAAAAAGAACTTTACTTTTAATAAGAGAAAATCGTTGTTTTTGTTATTGTTATTTTTATCGGGCAATTTTTTGATTTTTTTTCTCATTCAAAAAAATGACTTCTTCAATCAAGATTCTTTGGATCATCTTTCACTTTAAGCTGTCTTAAATTTTTAAACTAATTAAAATTCGTTAAATTTTTTTCTAAGGTGAGAGGAAAACTGTGGTAAAAACTATTGAAGCAAAATACTCATATTTTCTTTAAAACTTGGTTTACCTTCTAAAGTGCTTATAGGTATGTCTATTTTGGCGTAATGTTACGTTCAAAGGCCTATTCGCAAAATGCAAAAATTTCGCGCGGGTAATTTCCCAAATAGTGGGATTTTTTTTTTTATATGAAGTTTTGACATACCGTGCTAAATTTTTGCATGCTGCGTACGGCCTTAAAGCACTAAATATGCCAAAAGCAAATGAAAAAGTATATTTGCAACCAGTTTTTTGTATTTTAAAATAAAATAGACAATATTTATTACAAAAATTACAACAATCGGTCTAAGCCGATTAAAAGTTATAAGCAAAATTACGCTTGGCGTTACGTTACGTTAAATTTCTGCAAATTAGTTAAGTCTTTTAATATACACCTTTTTTAAAGATGATTTTAAATGTTGTTGTTTTGTTTTGCAAGTTATTAAATCCAAAAAATCTTTCCGTTTTTATGTTTGTTAGACTTTGTAATTGGCGTGACGTTACTCAAATGTAACTTGAAACTTTTTATTAATCTCTATATAGGTTCTGGCGGCAGTTGGGACTTATCGTCCCACAGACACGCAGAATCTCTATATAACTCAAGAAAAAAGTGAATTTCGTCTTAGTATTAATAGTTTATTGAATACATTTTTAATTTTAAATGTTTAAAAAAATATTGGTAATATAATGATAAAAAAATTAAAAATTGAAGATGCTCTTAAAATCTGATCAAAATAAGAATTTCAGCTTTTAGCCCGATATCTCGTTTTTTACAATTATACGAGAAAAGATTTATACCTTTTAATATAATAATTTTTAAATATTTTGCATTAATAGTAATACAAGTTTACTTTTCATTTTTAGGTTATGGTATAACTTTCTGCGGAAATGGTCATATTATGCTTTTTAAACGATTAAGCTATGCTTGGCAAATCGAATTCTTTTTTCAACTTTCAAACAAAATCCAGAGGTCCTTAACAAAAATATATGATCTTTAAATTATATCAAGGTTTCGTTTGTTATATTCAGATGATGTAAATGACGTGGTAGAAGAAAGTCTTTAGGCAGATTTAACAAATGAATCGAAAAACCCTAACAGGATTTGCTTCAGGATTTGGAATATGCATAAACAAAAAATTTCTTTCTTTGATAAGTTTTAGAAGAAGCTTAGGGGTCCCTCAGATAATAATATATAGGTGTAAGTATAATAATTTTAACTTTAGCTGCTCAAATTCTTCATCCACCCATTACCCATTTTTGGTCTCATGAAACGCTGCCTGACAGCCTCAAGAACGGCATTATTATCAGCCTCCCGAAAAAAGGCAAACTCTCGGAGTGCAGTAATTGGAGAGTCATTAGCATATTGAATTCTGCAAACAAAGTCGATGCCCAGATACTGCACAATCGAATTGTAGCGCTTATGGAACCGGGCAGTATTAGCAAGCCAATATCAGTAGAGTCAGGAGTGCATCAAGATTGCATTCTCTCACCCTTAATCTTCAATATTTTCCTTGACGTTGTAATCTCAGAAGCTATTGGAGCAGAGCAAGGCATTACTTTCGGGCTTCAGAATAAGCTCAGCGACCTTGATTATGCAGATGAATTCTGCTTGCTATCGCACAGTTTCTCGCAGATACAGGAGTATCTAGTCCGAATTGCGCATAAAGCTCGTCCAGCAGGACTGCATATTAATACAAGAAAAACAAAATCTATGCGTATTGACTACTCAGGCTGTAAATCTTTTTCTCCGGCGCATATTGGGAGTATTCTGGCCGAACATCATATCAAATAGTTATCTCTGGTTTAGAACCCGTCACAGAAGAAATTTTGTACCGTAAATTCAAATGGCTAGGCCAGACGTTAAGGAACCTTCTACGGATATTTCGAAGGTAATTTTGGATTTTAATCCCCAAGACAGTCGGAGACCAGGTCGCACGCGAAATACTTGTAAAAGAAAAGTTATAGCTGAATTAAGAAAATGCGGAAAGAGTGGGAGTATAGCAAAGCTACTAGCGTCAGATAGAGGTCAAAGGAACTTGTTTGTAGGAATTTAATGGATATATAACTTAATAACTTCGTGCCAATGAATGGCAGGCCCCATAAAGTATATATATTCTTGAGCAGAATCTACAGCTGAGTCAATGCAGCCGTTAGTCCATATGAACAAAAGGACCTCAGAGACTGTAGAGCTCAAATTTTACCAAGAGATGTGCTTAATGGTCAGACAGTTGAATTCTTTAGATTTATGTCAATATCTTGCCCTAAATCCTTAAATCCTGAATTAATGGCTGAATTTCCCAAATGAGGTCAAAGCTCACATAGCCAATCTCTTTACTGCAAGGGACACATAAGGATTTAGATCGCTAAAACTTTTAAAACATTTACAATTTTTTAGAAAAAAACAGCTGTTTCTAAATAATAAACACATATTAATTAATTTTATTTTTAGTAACACATGTAAGTACTTGTACAGCCATAATCTATAAACCTTTTAAAGTCCATATAGTATTAGAAAAAGTGTTTTCAACACTAAATAAAAGTGCTTAAAGCCTTGTACATTTGATTTAAAACTCAGATTATACGAAAAAAAAAACACAGATTAAAACTAGATTTTAAATAATCTTAAACAGCAAAAGGCGAGCGTGCATTGTCTTTATATATGTAAAGCGGACGGCGGCATTGCAAGCTGCTAGGATGAAGCCTTAGAACTGGTTTGGAATACATCGAACACACTGCTAGTTACTCCGGTATGCCCGTGGAGAGCACCTTATTATGGCTGGTGCGAAAGATGCGCTGTTCCGCTGGTAATTCGCCAATAAGAAAGTTACGCATTTGTTCAATGGCATCCCGTGAGTGACCAGTGCCATGAAAGGCTATGGTAGCATCTCTGCCAGCATAATCCATAATCACATCATCACCGCCTGGATGTTCACGCAGAAATCGGGTTACCTCATAGACGCGATCATAGATGACAATCCAGCAATCAGCATAGCTATCATGATGTGCTACCTGCTCCAAGGTAATCTCCTTGAGCTGCTGCTCCGGCAACTTGGTCTTGGATTTCTCCACGTTCAAGCCATCATTGGACAATGGCTGCAGTTTGCTATGCGTCATGGGCACTATGCGTAATGTTTGCAAAAGACTTGTTAACGTCGAAGTCATGGTATCTCTCGGATGCAAAGTATCTCACGTAAAAAACTTTACCAAACTTTTACTTTTATGGGCGCGTTAAGTGGAGCGTGTCGTGTATATAGAGTATAGACGTGGAAATATCTTGAAACTTTTGCTTTTCAATTAAACTAGAGTCAGGCTTGGCTGACGCTGATTCCGGTTTGGGGTTTCCGTAGGTCTGGCCTGTTTGGCTACTGGCTGTCGAGTGTCATTCATGTTTTCGGTCTTAATCGTTTTATAAATATCGACACGTGAATCCAAGCGTCTGTCTATGGAGCGCGATTGTCGGCTGATAAGACTTCGGCTAGAGAACGAAGAATGTCTATGGGACTAAAGAGCACTTCTGCTTCTTCTTCTTCTTCTTTGTGATTTTGTTGTTGTTGTTGTTGTTATTGTGTGGCTTTAGTGTAGACAAATCGCAAACTTGTTTTACTAATAAGCGAAAGGGGGATTATGTTTAGCATAGGAAACCTTGTAAGTGCAGCATAACTCATCTTCTTAAGTGAGCGCTTAGTATATATGTAAGTAGCTTAAGCTGCATAAAAATATACCGACTCTTATATACTCTTTAGCTATCATCCACATAAAGCGCATTAAGTTTCCCAAATCTTCTAATTTTAAAGAGTTCAAAATTTGTATTTGGTATTTGTTGATCTAGATTGAATTTTTTGTCCACTTTTTGTTTGATGTAGCTATTCATACTTAGTGTAATATTCAAAATTTAATTTACGGTTTCATTTTTTATTTTTTTTTTAAGATGACCAAAATAATTTTTTTTATCGACCGTGCTTCGGAAAACCAATCGAACATTTTATTCGGATTCGTTTTTAAAACACATGTTTGGTGCTTTCAGTTTCACCAAAACGAATTTTTTATGTGGTTTGAAACCGAATGTTTTCAATTCAAACGAATAGGGTTTAAAAGAGTACGCATTTTAAACTAAAAAATTTTTTAAAATATTCTTTCATATTTTGAGATTCTATTTAGGCCAATATCAAGTGAAATAGTTATTGATAAATATTTTTTTTCTGAATCAAACCAAAAAATAGCATGCAGAACTCAAAACGAATTTTTATATAGTCCATGCCTTGCATAAAAAAATATTCATGTCTTGCCTTAATGGTTCATGTCTTGCATAAAGAAAATTTCCCTTGTAATAAGAATAGCAGAGCCGTGGATAATTTCCTTCGAAAAGAGTAGAGCTGTGCTTACTGAGAGTAAGGGAAATATGAGTAGCTGGCGAGAGCAAAAAAAAGTGGTATTGGGAGCACGCAAAAACGAAACCGTATAAAATTGTTTATTTTTGATTTCTGGAGCACGGCCGATCGTTTTTATGGCTTGTATTAAGAAAACATGGGATCACTTCTAGACTGGAACGATTTAAGATTTTTTAATCTTTACTCAATATTTTTTGTTTTTATTGAAAAGAATGCTGAAAATCAAAATTTAAGATTTGTTTTTGATTGAGGACATTCAATTTTCATTTTTGGTCTTAATTGAAGTTTAAAATTTATTTTAAGACTTGAGACATATTATTTTATTTTGAGCATATTTGGTCTTGCTGTAAAAATTTTCTTTTTTTACCAGTGTAAATTGCTTAGCTTTTTATAATAATAAAAATGTATAAAAAATCTATTATATTTTGAAAATAATTAGAAAAGAAACAAAAAAAATGGTTTTATTGACCAAAATTTTAAAGTAAATATAAAAATATAATATTATTTATTCTTATTGCGTGTATCGAGATATTCACTTTTACTTTTTATTAGACGTTATCTTTTCTATTCTTCATTTTGCATTTTTTTAACTTTCTTTTTTTTTGTACATACTTTTTACACTTGCTCAAAAATAATCCATATTTACGCTCTGTACCAATGTGACCACACCAGTTTATGAAATTATGCGCTAGAGGGAGCAAGAAAAGAAACATGGAGCGCGAAGTGTTACAATTGGGGCGGGAAGGCATGAAAAATATGAATTTTGGCCAAGAAAAAAATATTGTCTTTATTTGCAAGGGAGATAACTGTTGAACTTTTTTTTTTATATTTTTAACAAATATTATAAGTTAATCACAGTTAAGACGTATGTTTTTTGCAAACTTAAATTTTTTTTGGGAAATTCAACATAAAGTGAACTATCCAAAAATTTTATATATTGCAGCATGTGTTGAAGTATAAAGATATGTTACTACACGTAGCCATAGTATCATGATGATGATACAAATTTGGATAAATCTTTTGTGAAGAACCCAAAATAAATCGTAAGCCTAATATAATTCGAAATTGGCAGGTCTGTAATATAGCAAAATACTGACAAAACATAAACCGAAATATAATATGGAGGAGGACCAAAACTGTAGGAAATCCCTAATCACCTAATTGTCTCCTATTGCAAAATCATTTTAAGGATTCGAAAAACGCAGCCAGATCCGCTATGGGCACATAGGCCAGACTACCCAGATCACCAAAGAATGGATTTCTCAGAAACTGGGTTCGCATAGCAAGTGTTGGATGCTTTCTATCTCCTCATCGCCTCCGCAGCTGCGGCAGAAGTCGTGATGGGGAACGTGCAACCTCTCAGCCATTAGGACTATGGTGCAGTGCACTGTTACCACTCCTACCACCATCCTTGTCCTGTTTTTGCGAAAACATAGGAGTTCGGATGTTTGCTTTGGATTATACCGTGGCCAGAGTGCTCGGGAGATGCGACAACCGGACACGGAGTCCCATTCTCTTTCCGCCTTAGCTCTGACTGTCCCTTCCTATGTCCGTGACCGCAAGGTTGCCTGGCAGTGCTCAACCGTTCCTGGCACACTCATCCGCCTCCTCGTTACCAGGGACACCGGAGTGCCCCGGTACCCAAGATAGGGTGATTGAGTGGTGGTGGATGTGGTTTATCGCTGTTACCGTGTTACGGACAAGTTTACTTTTAGTGGTGTGCGATGTGAGCGCCTTAATAAGATGAAATAAGATGCACGTTCTTCAATGTATTTTGAAAGTATTAGCAGATATTTTTCTACATCCGTATGCCGTATTTTTTTTTGGAATGAGGTAAAAAGAGCAGTTCATTGTCGGTACGTTTTATTTTAAATTTCACATGAGAGCTGTATATTCTGATGATTTTGACTGAAATCTAGTTTTTTTCGGAAACTTCTTATGAGATACGTATTAATGACGAGAGCTCATTCCCAACTGAAAGGTCTTTGGGTTAATGATGGGAAGGAATAGTTTGAATAGTTGAATAGTTTGTCTATCTAAAACCAGCAGACGAACAGAAAGTTAGACAGGCCCGAGACGGCTGTCAAGGGAAATTAAAAAAAACGGACAGATACTCAGACACGTGGATCGATTAATAGATTGACGGATAGTTCGATAGGCAGACAGTCGAACAAACATAGCGATAAACATATGCCATAATGTTATGGATGTTATATACATTTTAGTGTATATTATGACCTTAGCAAATGTAATGTACCCTCAGCTATAGAGTATTATGATGTTTTCTTGTTCTTGGCAATTTAAAAAGTGAAGCATTAAATTGCTTATCGGCCATTCCAACTGATTTATTGACAAAAGTCAAACGTGCGTTTGTCTCTTACGTAGTAAAAATTACAAGTACGCATACTATGTATATAATAAATATACCAACAATAATAATATTTATAGATTAATATTGAAATGTGCATTTTAATGATTTATTTATTAATTTTAATATGTTTTCATTGAACTTTATGAAAAGTGATAAAGCGCATTTAAAGGAAATACAATTAAAAAAAAAAATTAAAGATGCATTACACATTATCATGGAAAAGTTAAGAGCGTCCAACGAGTGAGCTTCTGAGTGACTTATGAGTCAATTTTCCATGCGGCTTCTATGCTTTTAAGAGATAGATTATTCATGATTAGCGCTTGGAGCAAACTATGAACTTGATAATGAATTCTTGCTCCGATCTAGAAAAACTCTTAATGTACAGAAGCATCAATGAGATGAGAATGCTGTACTTGTGATAAGCAATAAGGGCTATATATATAAAATAGAGCGCCACCAAGAATTAAAAACTATTAAAAAGTGATTAAGTAAAAAGTATTTTGAGAGTGTATCATATACGAGGGCGAGCCGAGAAGTATGCGGCGCTTCGTTACTTTATGCACATTAGAAAAAAGTGCTTTGAAGACCAAACTGTGAAGTTAAAAAATAAGCCGAAATTTTTTAACTGTTAAGTAAATATGGATGGGACTTGGAATGTCCATGTAATGGATGTTTTTTTTTAAGAAATCAAAAGTTCGGCTCTGACAGTTCAACAAAGGGATGGAAATGAATATTTTAGATACACTTGGAATAATTTATATCGATTGCTTTAAATAAGGCAATATATTACTCGAAAAGTATACCTGGAGCTCTCGAAATGTTTTCATGCTTTTTTAAAAATGGTATTTTCCCTCAATTGGTATAATCGGCATTGCTCCGGGAAACGAATCCGAATACAAATGTTCGCTTTGGTTTTCTTCGTTTTCCGGTGCACGGCTGAATATGTTAGCTCACAGTGTTATCTAGAGTTGAATCCCTGAGCTTCGTTTCACTTTTATACCTTGAAGAAACGAGCTTACTTTTAGAAGGCTTGGAAACTGGATTAAGAAAAAAAAAAAAAATTTTTTGGAGGTACTTAACTATACTTTTTAGGCAGCTCTCGTATGTACTTTAAAATATTTATTGCCCTTAGCTTTTGACATGATGTTATTACAAACAAAAATTACGAATGGGCTGATGAAATATTGTCGGTTAATCAAAATTTTGTAAATTCTGTAGACTGATTAGATTTTTTATACATATATAAATATTTGAATAGTAATACGAAAAAAAACCTATCACGTAATGGTTTTTTTTTTATATGCGCAGTCAAAAATTGAATTAAGTTTGAGACGTTGAAAATTAAAATTATTTATATAAAAAAATATTTCCAATATTCGCCACAAACTTTGTATGCAAAAATTCAATTAATTATCGATCTATCGATAACAGTATATTTGGATAGACTTTTCTTTGATAAAACATATCCCTTTCTTAGTCTCTGTTGGGAAAATGGGTTTATATTTTTATTTATAAACTTTTTTTCACGACTAAGGTTGTAACATGGCGAGAAATGAGATTATTTTTCCGCGGTACTCTGAAACAAATGGTATGGGAGCTATATAGTATAACCCCGATATCTAAAATAAATAAAATAAGCTTGTCTCCCGTAGAATAATAAGGTATCTAATCTAAAAGTTTGGTTGCTCTAGCTCTTACCATCTCTGAGATCTAGGCGTTCATACAGACAGACGGACAGACGGACAGACGGACAGACGGACAGACAGACAGACGGACATGAGTATATTGACTTCTCTAGTCAGCCTGATCATACTTTAGGTAACTTTGGGGGGTCTCGTACGTCTCGTTCTGTATGTGACATACATTTTCCGCTTGCACAAATTTAATATAAACTTTGAACCATAAGGTCCGGGTATAAAAATCGACCATCATATGAAGCTGAGAAAAATTGGCTTTCTGTATTTTTTACGAAAATTCCCGTTATTTCCATATTTCTTCTCCGGTTTTGATTGACAACCACTAATCGATCTTTAAGAGCCATGAATAAAACTGTTTGAAAAATAAAAAAAAATCTCAAAAAAGGGAATACGGAAAAAAAAAAAAAATCCCAAAAATAAAAAAAAAAATTCCCAAAAAGATTTTTTTTTTTTGTGTGAATTTTTGACATTTTGTGCGAAATTTTTCCATTTTTTTTGGCTTATTTGTCTGGTCAGTGCAAAGAAATCTATCTTTAGGTCGCGTTATGGCCCTCTTCTAAATATGAAACTGTGATTTTTCCGTGTTTTTTTTGTTTTTCATTATCTTTCATGGAGAATATTTTTTTAGCTTCTTCTTTTAAGCGTCTTGATTGGATTTTTATCAAGAAGCCCTTTCTCGAGTCTATTGAGATACGTTAATAGCCGTTAATTATAGCGCCTAGTATGTTTGTTTATTTCGAGGTCTACGTTTTCCATTCTGAGGTCATTGTGCAAGGTCGTATTTTTTACTTATCATTCGCAAGCAGTGATAAGATACCTTACTTTGGAACGTCTGAATACGTAAACTATTCGAGCCAGCCGCCAAAACCCAGATCTGGATGGCGTACCTCCTCCAGTTGGGTAACCCAATTCACAGAGTCTTACGATTTTGTTTTTTGTGTCACTTCTATTTTATGTAACGTCACGCTAAGTAAATTTTTACTTATATTTCTTAACGCTAAACACCGATTGTGGTACATTTTTTTTAATTAAAAACATTTGTTTACCATATATAATACCTCTTAAATACTTCGTAAATATAAAAAAAATCGTGGTTTTTATTTTTTTTGTAATATTTTTTTGCACAAAAGTAACGTCACGCCAAACTGGAAATGTCCATATAAGAAAGTTAGCTTTGTGCTGTCACAATAATAATTTTAGGTATTTTTTATAAATAACAATGGAAACTTTCGACTCAAAAACAAATAAATTACAAAAAAAAAAATGAGTAAATAAGAATAAATCTCAATGCACTTTTATATGTATAGCTTTATTTATAGTATTTATTGCATTGAGTTAGAGTAAAATGTCGGTACAAAATATTTTTTGCTTTTTATTTAAGGTAAGGTTTATTTTTTATTTAAAATTTTTGTTTCTAGCTTTGTGTCTTTTGTTTTAGTTTGTTAAGGTACTTGAGTCGTGTACTGCAAAGAAATCTATTTTGTATTTGTTTTTCTTCGTTTTAAAATAGTCCGCTGTGTTTTTCTTATCACTTTTTTAAGGTACTTTCGTTAACATCCTGCTTTTCTGCGCCTTTCATTTTATTATTAATGCCATCATTTGCTTTTTCATTCAAATCGTTATCTTGTTCTATCGTACTTTCACTTTGGTTGACCTTGCCTTTAAATTCATCATTGAGTTCTTCACTTGGTTTGTCTTCTCCAATCGCACCTTCAGCTTGAACGATTTGCTGCGTTTCCTCAGCTACCAGCACACCTGCTGGATAAAATAAGTCTTCCAAAGTATTACCCCACCCTTCCAAAAGTTTCTTTTCATTTCTGTTATTACTTGAAGCTGTATTTTTAATCATATCGTCTATTTTCTTTCCGGTTAGCACTTCGAAGGGTCCTTCCGGTCCAAAATCATACGGCGCATTGGAGACATCATAAATAATGCCTTTAAATGCAACCAAATATCGTTTATCAGTACGCTGGGAATTGTACTCTCCCAGCTGAGTTTCGGTTAAACACAGATCCTGCAGTGGTTCATCTAAGCTGATTTTCTCCTCTTCGTCATCTGCGTCATCATAGGTGGGATAGGTTCTTCGAAAGCTCGTAAAAACTAAATAGCTGGTGGCAAAAATAAAAGCCACCATAACATAAGGTGAAGCTAAAAACTCGCGTAAACTGGAAATCCAGTTTTTATCAGGTACAGACGACATTTTGAAAGTGAATTGACTTAAAGGTATCAAAACGTTGTTTTAATTTCAAAATTTTTTTTGATGTTCCACAAGCAGTTTTCCAATAAATACTAAAATATTTTTGATAGTTTTATTCGATGCGCACAAAGGCTGCTATGATTGAAATTTTGTGACAGGCTTGTAGCTACAAAAGTATCGATAAATTCTTCACTAGTGCTGGAGAAACATCGATGTTATATCAATGCATCGATGTATTGAAGTTAAAAGTATCTATATATGTATGTTGGCCAACATAGATGTTTCTCCAGCACTACTAAACACCCATTTGATGAGTGCAGTAGTGCTGGAGAAACATCTATGTTGGCCAAAAATTTGTTTTCGCTATTTTTAACTTCGATACATCGATGCATCGATACTTCCAGCAGTATTCTTCACTAACGCGATAAGGTTATTGTTTTTTATAAAGTTAGGCTTGGGGAAATACATTAAAGTGAGGCCTATCAGCGGCCCTCTAGTCCTTGTAGAACTTATAGGAACATATAAAGGGTCATCAATCTTGAGGTTTTTTTTTTTTTAAATAAAAAACACACAAATTTCCAATGAATCGAAAAAAACATTTCTGCCATTCACTTTTTAAAGATAATCAAAACTTTCAAATGTTGGCCGCAACTGCGCCGTAGCTCGAGCATGTGGAGGTTCCAACTTTCGATGACGCGTTCGAGCATAATCGGCGGTATTTCCCTAATAACAATTGTACGATTTCTAAATGTTGTTCGGGTGCAAGTTTTTCCATGATGTAATGGCAATGAAAACTGAATAAAAAATACATGGCAACTTGACAGTACTCTAGCGTGGTTTATCAAAAAAACCTTATTGAAAAAAAACGTCAAGATTGATGACCCTTTATATATAAATCAGCGACCACCTTAGATGAGTCAAAAAAAGGCTTAGCCTCGAAATGAGAATTAGTGAGCTTCATATTCGCATAAGCTTTAGGTTTGAGATTCTAGGACCAGGGTGAGAAATCTTAATGAATCTCTGGTGAATTTCAAGGTCATATCTTGTTTCCCATGGAGATGTTTGAATTCACCTGGGCAACTATTATCTTATATTTATATGGCAAAAAGAATACTTTTATATGATATTAAAATATAATTTTTATAATAAAATTATTTTCAAAACGTAATTTCCCACACAAGTACAAAATATTCAATCAATAAATTTCAAATCAAAACACTACAAGACAATAATATTATTTAGAATTAGTTTTTTTTTTGTAGAAAAAACAACAGCAAAACCAACTACGTCATTTTTTTGTATTGAGTTCAAGTTTGTCAATGCGGTTACAGAAACGTTGAAATTTGATGCTCACTTAAGTTCTAAGCAGTCGGATCGGATCATTGCAGAAAAGATCTGACAGCTTCAATCAACATAAAATTCCGCGTAATTATTAAGAAAATCACAAAAACCAAAGAAAATCTGGGTTACATCACTTGACTTTGACTTTGAGGTCGTCACAAGCTCATTTGCCAACCACAATGTGGGTTAATCGGATTAAATGTCTACTTGTTCGATGTTATATGACTGAGAATTGACGAGTTTTATATGAAAACTACAGAGTTATGAGTTGCAGAATTTTTCAGTGGCGATAAGATCGGAACTTGACCAAGAAAGTTGACGCGTATTTAATTTGGGCTTGTGTTTCATTTGCATGAGAACGATGTTAATATGTTTTTAAAATTTTGTTTATATTACAACACGTGTCAGTAATAGTTTTTTTATTTTAGCTCAAGTCAATTAAAATGAAAAAAAAATGTTTAGATTTGTGAATAGATTAAGAAAAAACCAAATCAGAAGTAAGTTTTTGCAATTTGTATGTCAACGAAGCAAGTCTAACAAAAAATTCTTATTTCTGGTATTATTTAATAGCCCCAAACGAACTTTGCTACACCTGAAGCACTAAAAAAAAAAAGTTTGCGGTCATTGGACCCGACTACGGAACAAAGCCTGTGTTGCTTATTCTGTTAAAAAAAATAATGTAAGTTTTAATATTAATGATAAAAATACATTTATTACAAATTTTTATTTTTTTATTTATTTATTTATTTATATAATTAATTATTATACTTGTAGCTAGAGCAACGTAGGCCTTCAGGCTGAATAGATATTTATTTTTTTATTTAAACAAATTAAATCTAGTATTTAATACTGAACTTAATATTAATTTAACAAGCATTATCTACTGAGGTCTTCGACTCGCAATATGGGCTTCTGAGCCGGTGGATTTTAGGTCCGCCATTTTGTAATTTTGAAATTCTAACCCCAAATTCGTGATTAGCGGCCCCGAAAACCCATATTTCCATACCCAACTCGAACTTTAAACACAAAAAGGATTTTTTTGGTTTTTGGCGGCCATCTTAGGTCCGCCATTTTGTAATTTTAAAATTCTTACCCCAGATTCGTGATTAGCGGCCCCGAAAATCCATATTTTCATACCCAACTCGAACTTTAAACACAAAAACGATTTTTTACGTTTTCGGCGGCCATCTTAGGTCGGCCATTTTGTAATTTTGAAATTTCAACCCCAGATTCGTGATTATCGACCCCGAAAACCCATATTTGCATACCCAACTCGAACTTTAAACACAAAAATGAAAAACCACATCATAGGTCCGCCATTTTGAAAAACTAATAAGGTATGTACTGATAATCAGCCAACACAAAAGTGGCATATAAAAGGGTTTTCAATTATGTTTTTCTGATTATAACATTAAAAATAGTGATTAAATTTTGGAGTTACTTTGCTATGGCGGCCATTGTAGCTCCGCCATCTTGAAACAAAAATTTTAGGCTCAAAAACGTTGATTTATCTGGTTTGACAGATATTTGAGGTTATGTACCCGAAAATGTCGTTTTTTCCAACTTTTGAGGTTATGTACAGGGTGCAAAAAATTTTGTGGTCTGTCTCTGCAGTTACATCATTTAATACCTTTTAATTTAAGAGTTCAAGAGATCAATTACGATTTTTTTCTTGCAAAGTTATGTCTATTCGAAGTAACGCCGTTTTTCGGGTACATAACCTCAAATATCTCAAAATCCTGACGTGATGGGCCAATTCCGACCCCGGATTCGGATTCTACGCAGCAAATTACTTCGCAAATGATCCTTAGCTTTTAAACAACTGACATGACACTGGTATTTTTTTTATACAAAACAATATTTAAAAATTAAAAAAAAAAAATGGAAAATGATTCAGAAACAAATCTGGGATTCTAGCCGACTTTGAATGTTTTGAGTCCAATACTCTACCAACTTAGCTAGTCATAAGCTTGGTTTTGGAACAATTATTTGTAGTCCACCTCATACTCTCGCGCATACACACAGAGCACACACCAATTTTTTTTAAAGTGAATTGCTTGAATTTAAAAAATATTGAAAGTTGGAATTTCGAAAAAACCTTTACTAAATTCGCTAAAATTAAACAAGCCAAACAAATTAAACCAAAAACAAATTGCGCTCATTAAGTGTCATAAGATTTTAAATTTCTACAAAAGGTGGCAACTCCAAAAGTAACCGTAAGTACAAATAAACTTTTCTATGAAGCTTTACAAAGCTTTGAGCAAGCTGTTGCTTAAGCGCAACAAGCGGCATGGGCGTAGTGAGCTTTTTGCCAGCTGTTGCTTGTTCAAATAAAAAGCTCTGCAGTGTAAAGCTTGCTATGCCATAAATAATAGCTATTAGATCTTAATTTTTGTACCTAAGCCGGTTTATCTGCAATAACATTATATATAAAATTTCAAGATCAAAGCAGATATTCTAAAATTAATTAATTAAATTTAAAATTCTTTAACAAATTAATAAATAAAATGCTAAACAAAACCGCAACGGAATTTTTGGCGTACTTCAAAAAGCCAAACACGCACACACACACACATATAGCCGCTCTTTTTGAGATGCTAAACTTTGCTATCACAAGTGTGTGTGTCTGCGTGTGTGCGTGTGTGTTAGTGTATCTGTGTGTTGGGTCTGCGCTTGTAACTGTGTGCGTGTGCATGACATAGGCAACTGCGCTTAATATTTGGCGAACAACAACACAGTCGAGTTCAAGCAACGCACTGACCAAGTTGTTGCCGCTTTTTAGGCGCTTACTTTCTTAATGTCAAAATCAAGCAAATATATACAAAATAAAAAATCTGTTATTGCAAAAATATTGAATGTTTGTCAAACTCTGTGCTCAAGTAATTGAATTAAAAATTGATGAAAGTGAACTAATCAGGATATTGCTTTTTATTAAGAGACCCGCACGGTACACAGAACAAACATAATGCGACATTTATAAGCCTTTTGAATGCATATCAAAGCATATTGCGCATACGCCACGTAGAGCGTACTAAAAGCGAGTAAACATATTGTTGCAAATAAAACAACAAATAAACAAGTGAAAGTTAAATAAATTAATTGGTATACCTTTTTGTTGACTCAGTACACACTGGCAGGTGAGTTGGGTTGCTTTTAGTAGCTTTGATTGTTTTTTAAACGCGGGCGGGTTTGAGTAAAAATTTTTTTTTTTTCAAATATGCTGGTAAAATGTTTTAATTTGAAAGCAAATGTTTTTTTAGCTAATGAGTTCTTGTTTTTTTTTTATACAAGTGCGTTAAATTAGTTGAATTTTTGTTTTTTATAGTTTTTGCACTTTTTATATAGGCGTTTAAATTTCATTTAATTAATTATTTGCCTAAATTGTTGCGACACTAGATTTATTAAACAATTATGTTAAATTTTTTGTTTTTTAAGTGCTATCTTTATATCTTTTGCTTGTTGGTTTGCCAAGCTCCAGGGGCACATTCAGCCTCATTAGGCTGATATATTGTACCACGTCTCTGCACAGCTAGGTATTCTATGTATGCAAATTTATGCAAATAAACTTGTTTTTTTTTTAATATGAGAGAAAGAGTCTAGAAGTATGCGACAAAAACATGTTATTGCAAAATGAAACTTTGACAAAGGGTATGTAGTATATGTTTTTGCAGGAGAAAACTTTTTAATTTGAAATGGAGATAATTAGTTTTAGTTTAATAGCAATTTGTTTTTTATTTTTGCTATTTTTTTTGTCTAACTTATCGAAGCACGAGAATGTGACATATTATTACCCGCAAATGAAATATTTCAGTAATTAAATAAAAGTTGTTGTAACACTTTTTACATAGAAATGGAAATCTAAAAGATTAAGTTCTAAGAAACTAGAATATAATGTTGAAAATATTTTTAACATAACTGCTGAGACAAAAGAAAGAACAAAAAAGCTTAGAACTTTTAAATTATTCTAATCGAAATTAAATTAAAAAATCTAAAAAATGTTTACATTGGAATTAAAATTTAGTAAATATTTAAAACACAAATCTTCTCTCCGAAATATATTTTAAAACTTTAATACGCAAAGATTAAAATAAACTTTGAATTTCGAGAAATTTGATTGACTCCCTTCAACACAGTTTTCACCAAGTTAGGAGTAAAGAACATTCATTTTAAAAGAAAGTATGCCGCCATATTGTTCTCTGCTAAGGGACTTTTATTAAAGAAAGTTTTCAATTAACTATTAATTGCCGTTATATCACAATTTTCATGATTTGTCGGCCGACATTTGTATGTTAGGTATATTACAAATATTTTTTTATTTAAAATGCAAGTAGAACAACAATATTTTACAATTTTTTCGGTTTTTGAAGCGCCAATAAATGTCCCTTACTGCTGGCGCCATCTAACGTAAATTTCTGGCGCCATCTAGCCGCTTAGGGAACTTTATTTGGGCTACAATAATGTAAAGAAACTTTTAAAATAATTAGTATTCGCCGTCGCAGAAAAATTTTCATAATTTGACAGCATGGTTTAAAAGAAACAAAATAAGTAAAACAACAATTATTTAAAAAATCTCTTAGAATTGAATCTTCCTTCATTGGAGAATCGTAGGATAGCCCTTAAAGCTACTTTTTTGCATAAGCTTAGAACGGGTTACAGTGATTCCCCTTTCCTACTTCAGCAGCTTTTGTTTAACATTCCTAGACGCTCCGCTAGGAATTTTTTACCCTTATCTCTTAAGAGATGCACTACAAATTATGCTTTACATAAGCCTTTTAGAGTTTTATGTTCGAACTATAATGACTTGGCACGTATATTTTCAAGTGAACTTTCCAGTTTGATGAGAGCTGTTTTGAATCATCTTGGCTCCATCTAACATCTTCGACCACTCTGCCTGTGGGTAGGGACACAGCTTGCCTCAGGAGAATTAAAAATCCCTCGAGCGGGTCGGTGTCCGTCTGATTTCTGTATTGCTGATTTAACTTGTTTTGCCACTGACCACATTGGCTGTGGGTAGGGGCATAGCTGGCCCTCGGGCAAATAAAATTCCCCCAATGGGTCAGTGGCAAACTATTTAATATTAATTATATTATATCATATATTATTAATTTTGTTTAAAGTTTCTTTTGTATTATCTTTCTTAAATCTAATCAACTGTTTATATTGTATGTTGATTTTTACAAATAAATAAATAAATATTGTATAAAAGTCCCTTACTGCTGGCGCCATCTAACGTAAATTGCTGGCGCCATCTAGCGTAAATTTCCCAAAAAATGGGCAGCAATGTTTGCTTTTAAAGCTGCGTGCCAGAGAGCAAATATCTTGTGGCTAAAAACTTGTCTTGCTATTTTCCATGCTGGGACTGGCCTTAACCATAAATTAATCGTATCTTTCAACCAAATTTTTTGAAAAAATCATATTTTCAACTTTTAATAAATATCACATATATTGATATTGATTTAATGTTGAAAGAAATAGAGACTAATATAATAGACTTTAATATATTTCCCGCCTAAGCTTTTTCATCCGAAATATGTATATAGTCATTGGGCTCAAATAAAATTTTTCTTCAGAGGTATTAAAGCCGCTTCTAGAATCTGCCCATGGCTTCCAAGCCGCAAAAAGTAATTAACAAAAACAAATTTCCCATTTTTGAAATAATATATTTCACAATATAAAATGTACAAAAATGAACATCAAAAAGATTGGTTTTCTTTTTGTTTATTTTCCAAATTTTCAGATATGTATTTCATTAACTAAAGTTTTCAACATTTGTTGTTGCAGTGTCTTATTATGCTCCTTATGTAGTGCTTTCTTTTTATTTTAATTATTCATATATTTTTTAGTAAGCCTTTTTGCAAGGGTTATGCAAATTTCGTGTGCGCAGGCAATTTAACACGTATTTTATTTTATTTGATTTCATTTTTATTTAAGCCCAAAAGCATTTACTTACATATTCGTACCTATATGTATGTAAATTGCCAACATATTGAACTTTTTGTTATGCTCAAGCACGAACATAGGCCATAATATTATAAAATAATATTGCGTCGGATTTTGTTATCCGAATTTCAAATGAAACTTTTAATATATTACATGTTAATCTGATTTATGCAGAATTTAGTATAAAAACAAAAACCGTTCGCATTACATAATCAGTCTGCTTAATCAATTTTCCATATAAACTTTATTTATTTACTTTGCGCTTGTTGTGCTTTAAGCCCAAAACACATATCAAATTTAATTGAATATTTATCAGTCTGTGAGCGCATGCATAATGTTGCATACAACACGTATACGCAATGTATGCCCAGCAATACCCAGCTGGCTCATACATTTAAGTTTAATTATATTTGAAAAGGCAGCAAAGTGGGCTAGTTTTGGTTGCAATGAGGCAAGTTAAGCGTCTAACTCATTTGTTGCAAATTAAAGCTTGATTACAGACCAAATATTACATAGCCGCCGGTTGTTGGTCTTGAAGAGCAGCCAGGCTAAATGAAGGGCGGACAAGCCACTCAAAGCTGCAAAGACGCCCTTGAAGCGTGTGCATGTATATATGTATATACGCCAGAGCTCGACCTTTGACACATACTTGTACATACATGCAATCTAGAGTGTAGCTATGTGTATGTGTCTGTAGTAATGTATATAAGGCAAACATATGGCGCGGCAGTAAGTCAACAAGTTGCATTATAAAATTGCATAACACTTTATGACTTGACGCGGCCGAGTCATGAATATTTATTACAAAGCGACATAAGTAATGCATTCTTAATGAAAAACTGACAACGCACGTGCCTGTCAATGTCTCAATAAGAGACTTTAACACGGGGAAGAGCTTACACGTGCCTCATGTGCCTTCGTTTTTTTGTTATGTCTACCTTTTACTCCTAGAGCTAAAGAGCATATGAAGTTCATTTGAATATACGTAACAGCCAAATCGAAAATGGGATATGCCAAATGGGATTTTTTTTTTATATGAAGCTTTGTCATTCCGTGTGAAAATTTTCGAACTGAGTATGGGCCTTAAACTTCAAAATTTGGAACGGTTCGAAAAGCTACGTAACCTACTTCATATTTTACTATATCAGAGCGTGTGCATCCTTTAGATTTGGACTTGATCCTGCTGGCTGTTACGTACATATATAAAATGGGATATCCCAAATGGGATTTTTTTTATAGGTGAAAATGTGACTGCATTAAAGAGAGTTTCCAAAAAATTTGTTATATATGTATATTTGTTTTCAATCATTTAGCTTAAAATCAAATAAAAAATAAAAATATATCAAAATATTTTTGAATTTGCGAAAAAAAATTTTAATTCTAAAAATAGTGTTTTTTTATTATAATTATTTAAAAAAAAACATAATACTCAAGAGACAAACGTTCAGATATTAAACATACATAACTTGCAAACGATTTTTAAAAAGTAATGATAAAGATTGATTTATAGATAGATAAAAATTTGTCTAACAATTTATATTTGTAATTGTTTAAAAAAAAAATTCCTTTTCGTTTTTTATTTAATTGTGACTCAACTACTGAATATTTTTTTACCATTTCTTTTTGCTTAGCTTGTTTCATAAATTTTTGTATTTATAATTTTTTTTTTTTTTAAGTTTGGTTTTAAGTGAGTTTATTTTCATGGTTTTTTTTGTTAATTTTTTGGCCGCTAAAAATATTTTATCCATTTTTGTTCACATAATTTGTTAAAATTTTTTTTTATTTTTCGCCTATCTCACAATTTTATTCAAAACTAAACAAATAATGAATATTTTTGATCACTTCTTTTTGTCTAGGTTCTGGCATAAATTTTTTTAAATATAAATTTTTTTCTTTTTTTTTTATTTAAGTTAGCTCTTAATTTTCATGGGTTTTTTTTGTTAATATTTTATTCATTTTTGTTCACATAATTTGTTAAAAATGTGAATACTTACTATCTAAGTAGAAAAGGCTAGAAGCCTCAACTTTTCATTTTCAAAACTAAATAAAAAATAGAAATTTTTTTAATTAAATTTTTTTTAATTGTTTTATTGTGACTAAACTGCTGACATATTTTTAAAGCATTTTTTGTGTAGATTTAACAATGTTAGAAAAATAAAGCAACAATTTAAAATTTTTTTTTTTTAATTATGTGTATTTTTTAGTTTCAAAAAGGCGTAAAAAATTTTAATATTTTCATTTCAACAAAATATACAAAAAATTAAACCAACTTAACCAGTTTTCGTAATTTTCTCATATTTTATATGGGATGTTACTGCTGCGATGGTTAGATTATAATAAATAATTATTTATTATTTTATTGTCAATACTTATTATTGCACAATTTAATTTTTTTCTTGGTAAATATCTGGCACGATACCAATTTGTCCAAAGCATAACTTGCCAACGATTTTTAAAAAGTAATGATAATGATTGATTTATAGATAGATAAAATTTTCAATTTTTAAACTTAATTCAATTAAAAATTCTTTTTAATTTTTTATTTAATTGTGACGAATCTATTGAATATTTTTTACCATTTCTTTTTGTCTAGGTTCTTCTTTACAATTTTTTAAATATACATTTTAATTTATTTTTTTTATTTAAGTTTGTTATTAATTTTAATTTTTGATTTTTTTTTAATTCTATAATGCATATACATACCAAATACATATATTTTTTTTTAATTTTATTTATTAATTTATATTTTTATTTTTATATATTTTATATTTATATTATTAATATAATTTTGATTGTTAATATTTTTTTTTAAATTTTTTCATTGCTAATATTTTTGAAAACTAAAAAATTTTAAGACTTAGAACCTATTTTTCAAGCATTCAAGTTCTAAGTTTGAGTATGAAAAAATGTATTTATTATCATTCCCAAATTATGCTATAAAGATACTTATATATAAAAAAATTGTTTAGATATTATGTTACTTTCTAAAACTTGATTTGTTTTTATTTTGAGCAGAGTTTTGAGCACTACCTATTATCTTGGATAAAAAGCATATCGGTCAAAATTTCTTTAAACATAGAAGGAACCATATTTTTGATCTCATTTTCGTATCTTTATCATAAATTTAAACCAAAAACACATATTAGTTTTGAAATAAAAAAATTTATATTTGAAAAGTTTTTTTCCTAACGAGAAATAAATCAAATTTTTAATTTATTTTTATATCTTAAGGCCCATACAAATTAAAAATTTGATTTATTTCTCGTTAGGAAAACAACTTTTCAAATATGTTCATGGGTTATCGAGATATAGTTTCTTAACTTTATTCAATTGTTCAATTTGCAATAACTCCATAAATATTCGGAGTTTCGAAATAAGTTGAAAATTTCCTAGAAACTCTAAAGTAAAATATGTAAGTTATCACTTATTCAAAAGAGATCGGTTTTAAGCTCTTAAAGACTGGATAGCATTAATACAAAAACAAATTAAGACATATTGATAAAATCATGCTTTCCGGATATTATAGCTATATATAAATGATCAATTCATTCAACGAGATGTAAACAGAATCTGGCTTTAACAGACCGATACCTTAATCGAAAACTTGTAAAACAAGAAATACATATTTTATATTATGAAATTGAGATAAAGATTAACACTGACGTACAGATAAAATCGAGGATTATTTTTAAAAGTGAAAGGATGCAATATGGCACTCTCTTTTGCATAAAAGCAGTTCAATTGGAATGCCAAATCACGCGGCTTTTATAGAAAATATCGTTTAACACAAAATTCTTACAATGTGAGTAAAGTGTATACGGAAGTTGGGTATATCGAAGTCGATCACTCTCCCCTTGCTTTCCTTTGTTGTTGCTCTACTATATTTTGCATATTCACTTTCTTATTGAATTTCCAGCACTTTGAGCTATGGCTTTCATTTTCGATTGTGTCAATATATATTTGAGTGTGTGAGTGTAAGCTAAAGCGTGTGTAAGAATGTGTGTGTACGTGTCATTGTATATGTTCGCAGCATGCCGAGCACTTTGCCTTACAAAAGTATTAATGTCACACTTAAGCGTATTTATATATTGTTTCCTTCGTTTTTTTGCCTTCATTTTTATTTTTTCGGTACGCCATTTTACTTTTTATGCGCACAGTTTGAACAAAACGTTATGAGCTGCTGGCTGCCTCTATACACATATACACATAAATACTCATACATGGTGGCCTGCCCGCCTATCCTTGACAAGGCTGTGAACTTGTAATGGGTCTTCTCTTTTTGGGCTGGGCAAACAACAAGTGTCTTGGGTTCAGGCTCGTTTTTTTAATGAGCATTTTATTGTTTATTTTTATGCTCAGAGTTATGCGAAGGACGGTTTATTAAATGGTTGTTTATTTTCGGTTTTTCGTTTTCATAGCATACTTTTTGGGGCGCTTCTCAAATAGCTTAATGGTTTGTACAAAAAAAAAAAACCAAAAAATTGACATATGTTTGCTGTTGTTTATTTTAAAATGTTAAAAATTTAACAAATTGTCTTTAAAGAGACATAGTTGGACTAAAGTGCAAGCTTAAACAAGCCCAAGCTACTTATAAATATTCATTGTCAGCTAATTAAGCAAATAGAGGCTTCAAAATGATAAGAGCCATTTGCCACTTTGTTCTTGTTTGTTATTGTTGTTGTTGTTTTTGTTGTCGCTTATTGTTCATCATTCTAAAGGACATTGCAAAACAATGCTAAATGATGGCCATAATCAACTCGAATAACAAAAACACAGACATTCTTGATAATGATGTTGCTGACGGCGACAACTATAGCCAGACCATGTCATTACAGGAGTATTACAAATTATTGTGTGCTGGCTGACTGGATGAGTAAAGGACTAAAGAAACGTAGGAGTGGATGACTTGCCCACTAGCTGACTTGCTAATTCCTGTACAGACAGACAAACTGACAAGCTGACTGACTGACTAGGTAACTGACTGCTTGAATATTCTATTTTGAGCTCGTAAAGGGAGTATCTTTGTTGAGTAGTGAAGTTAGAGTGGGCGTGAAAGAATGCTTGAACAGACCTAGGTAGCGACCTTATTTGGTGGATGGGCGTAGACCAAGTTTGATACTAATTATGTCCGGATATAGATATTTTAGTATAATGTGTTTATAAAGCAAGAAAAATGTGTTTAAGCCAACTTTAAACCAGGTTGGTTCAAAAAGTCACAGATGGTAGGTGTTAAGCGGCTTATTCATATCATTTAAAATTTTGCTTAGTTTCGCTTACTATTAGAAGTTTGGGTTCTATAGGTGTCTTAAAGACCAATTAGCTCTAATAGTGTCTTGTTAAAATTAGAAATTTTTTTAAATTTTTAGAATTGGTCGAAAAAAGTAGACGGCCTAATGGTTGAATAGAAAAACACAATTGTTTTAATATATCAAGTGTGCTATTAAAAATTATGAGATTACAAAAAATAACGTATACGCAATGTAGCCTTACATGGATGCTAAATAAAAGCAATTGCAATCTTCAAAATAGTTTTAAGCAAAATTTTATTGTAATTGATCACAAAACGTATATAATTAAAAATTTATTATTATTTATCTCAATGCCAAAAACTAACTTTAATTTACATAAAAAAATATATTACTAAGCCAACTGTGTTAGGTTCATATAAATAAACTGTATTATAGTTATGAGTGAATAGAAAAAACACATTTGTTTTTAAATGTCAAGTGTGCAATCTAATTTTATGAGAGTAAACAAAAATAACGTATACGCCATGTAGTCTTTTATGGAAGGATGACATGGCCGGATGGGAAAAAATGTTTAACTCTGTGCAAACATTTCCCAACTAAAATAATGTCTATTATAATTTGGTTATGAACAAAGCTCTTTTCTATATGGAAAGCAAAACAATTATTTATTCTTTGATTAAAAAATATTTATTACGTTAAGATAGTTTCAGCCCTAAACAAATTTACATTCCTCAAAAATGTCTATAAGAATCAAGCTAAATAGGAGATTCTTTGCTCAGAGCTGGCCCATTTTATAGATGTTAAAATAAGGAACAATCTGCTTTTGATTTTGTTATAATTCAGCCAAAAATAGCACCTCGGGAATCAAATCAAAAATCACATAATTGTAAATTATGCACATCAAATCAAAACTCAAAGGATTGTAAATTATGCAAACAGGACTCAATGTTTTTATAATAAGCTCTATGTCTACTAGTCGGAAATGCTGCCGATAGTCTATTTTTGGATCCGACTGTATGACTATCTTTCAGTACAAATTATGCTATATAGATAAAAGCAATTCACTGCCTTGTTTTTGTTTTTAACATATTTGTTTTTGTACACAAAACATATGTATGACATGTTGATATTGATACCACGATTTTATAAAGTGATTGACGGATCAACAATCAACAAGGTTATTATTTTCAATGACAATGACGTAGTTGATTGATGACCATGATTAAATTTTAATGTTGCAACAATTGCCTTTAACAAGTTTGGCATAAAACTGATTTAAATTGGTTTAAGCAGCTCTTTAAATTGGATAAGGGTCGTTGAGCTGTCATAAACAGTTTTAGTAAGTTTGGTTGGTTAAAAGTTTTATTGGTTTTCAACTACGGTTTGTTTTTGGTTTGATTTTTTTTAAGCCATAAAATGGTTAACATGAGGAAGTTGAAATTTTGACCCTCTTTTTTTTTTTAAAATTTTGTACTTTTTTTTTTTAAAAAAAAAAGAGATTTCTAGGAATTTATATATACTTATATATTCCTTTATTCATACAGTATAGAAGTGTGATTATGGCTGTGAAAGCTCAAAAAGAGCATAGGGCGTCAACAAATTCTCTCCATCTACTTCTGTCTCTTGCAAATAGTTTGAGCTGGTTCCATGTCATATGTTGACCAGATCCTTCATTTCGTACCATTCTTATCCAGGTGTTTCGGGGTCTTCCGGGGCGTCGATGGCCCTGCGGATTCCACTCGAGTGCTGTTCTTGCAGTGTCTTGCGCTGGCCGCCTTAGCGTGTGGCCAATCCATGACCATTTCCTTCTTCGGATTTCTAGCTCGATGGGAATTTAACTCGATTTTAATTTGAACCAATATAACTCTCAGACATTTCCACCACCAGCCAACCCACTTAGCAACAACCGTGTACCTCCCTTACCCACATCCCATTACTTGCTTACCGATTGGATATTTTGAGAGGAAGCACAATAGAAAACTGGGTCCGGCGTGATCTCGGCCTGGGTCTGGCTACCTTCTTATTTTAACCTAGCCTACTCTCAGATATTCATAAAAAGTTCAATTGAAACTTTTCGGCGTGCTGTGAGGGTATCTTTGAGTTAAGTTACTACCGCGGGTCCTATATATTGACTTAAATAAGAATTTTAGATAATAAATCTTTTAAAGTCTACAAACTTTCCATATCTTTATTTAATAATTTTATAAAGAAAAACAACCATTTTAGGTAGTAATCTTTCGTGCAAGTCATAGATCATATTCCAATAATAAGTCTGTATAACTGGGTTTCCTAGAACGAACTGATGTTTGGTTCATAATCTTTTTTGAAAGCATAAAATTTGATTATTTCAAACCAATCTCTTGATTGACATTCTTAAAAATTATAGAACAATGGACAAAAATTAATGGAAATCATGCAACCGGAACAAGCACTGCTCCGATTCCAAAATACGATAATTATTGCTAGGATGAAATGGCCCAATGAAGACCGTTAGGATTTCATCCTATAAATATCGGTCTTAGATAAATAGTCTTTGTTAAGTCGAATGAATGAATCATCAATTAATTATAGGTGGCTTGGGGTTATAATAAATAAATGATAGGATGATATGCCCCAATAAAGATCGGCTGGATTTCATCCTATAAACATCGGCCTTAGAAAAATAGTCGAATGAATGAATCATGGTTTTGGGTTATAAAAAATACATTGGTTTGTTCACTTTTGCTGGCAGAAATGCAGAAAGGCAGAAATGCTGACGTGCCCACCACAAGTTACACTGCATTTCTATTCGACCCCGTCCCTGTAACAAGCATTCTGATTCGCAAATACGTTATTTAGATCAAGGACTTTTTATCCTAAGAAGCACGACAATAGAAACTATTTATAATTAATGATGGGTTGATTAGGGTTGTTGGGCACAAATGCAGAAATGCAGCTCACACCAAGTCACACTAAAAAATTCTGCATTTGTGCCCAACAACCATAATCAACCCATCATTAATTGTAAATAGTTTCTATTGTCGAAAAGTCGCTGATACAGCTCCCACCAAGTCACACTAAAAAATTCTGCTTTTGTGCCCAACAACCATAATCAACCCATCATTAATGGTAAATAGTTTTGTATTGTCGAGCTTAACAGGATAATTATAGGTGGTTTGGGGTTAAAAAAAATAAATTGGTGCGGTCACTTTTTCGGGCAAAAATGCAGAAAGGCAGAAGGGAAGGATCATTATCATATAATTTTTAAGTTGAGAAGACCAAGGGCTCTGCTGTTTAAATAATTTTCTACAAAAATATGCCAAATATTGCAAAATATTTTTATTTCAAACCAAAATATCACAACGACTGCAAAACACATGGTCACTCTACAAAATGGCTATGGATTTTTGTTTAGGTATTCCACAATCTGGCTATATTGTTTCACATATACCTGCTGACTTTAAATAAAAAATTAATTTTTAACTTCTTTAAATTTTTTATTTTATTTTTTTTTATTTATTGCAAAAACTCAAAAATTCATATATTTTTATATTACACTTATCTCATGTGTAATTGTCGCCAATCCAGGATGCCGTTATATTAATGATGAATTAAATTTTTTAACGATCGTCTTTTCAATCTTTTAATTGAGCTTTCAATTAATAAGTTTTTCGCCAGCCTGTTTTTGTGTCTGGCTAGACGCTCATTATATCGGCTAGCGTGTTGTTTATTTGAAGGTCCACGGTATCCAGATTGAGGTCGTGGTGCAAGGTCGAATTCCTTACGTACCTATTGCTTTAATTTCTTCAACTTTTTGGCTATGCATAAACGAACACGAGTTTTAGGTTATTTGCCATTTTTGAATTCATTATTAGTTTCAAAATCGATAAAAACAGCGGTGAAAGTGGAACCAGTGAAAACGCTGTACCTATGACGCTTAGATGCGGCTCTTTGTGGCTCCGAGTCTAAAACGCGATAGTACGCATTAAGAAGAATACTAATTTCTTAAAAAACAAATCCAAAGTGTCATATATTAAGTTTGGTAGTTTGGGTAAAAGTTTTCTCTTGGCTTCACTTAAATGCGCTTGTTTTTCTTGCTGCTTCTTGTTGCATCCATTTGTTATCCAAGCCTCATTGCTTATCCGGATTTGTACATAAAGCAAACTAAAAGCCAACTTAAGTTCTATCTCGCTTTTAAGAGTGACTCGAGTTGAAACTTTTGCTTTAGTTTACTGCTTCCGAGTTAAAGTTGTACTCCCAGGGTCAGGAGCTTATAATGTTTCACATTCCGTGCCATTACATTTCTGGCTTATAGACTCAAACCAGCCAACTGGCAGCCTTCAAAAAAGTTTATGGCCATGTAGCCAATAACATCTGTAAACCATTTTGATGGCCATGCGTCTGGTCTGGTTTACAGCTGTTGTTGTTGTTGATGTTGTTTTTGCACCTGTCGATTTCAGTTGCCCAAGGCCATAATCTCATTACAGGCAAAAATTGCAAAGTTCATTGCACAATGTGAAAGCTTTGAAAGTTACAGTGCAACAGTCCAATTGCTACAATGAAATAGGAGCAGAAACGAGGGGTGGCTTGAAAGTTGCGGCAAAGGAAGACATGAACACAAGGTTTTTGTAGTAAGCTATTTCATGGTCACAGATCCACAGACTTTGGCATTAGAAGAGGACATTTGAAGGTAGCTGACAGATGGGGTTATGTTGGCAGGCCTATTGTGTCTTCTCTGCATGTGGACTCCAATCTACACTGTCTGAAAATCTTGTGGTAGCTAAGTAGACCTGCTTGTAAATCTAAAAGTCTGCCCTAGTATTATTAATATGACATCCTGCAGACATTTGTACGTAACTTACAAACCTTTTACTTTCCAATGCGTTGTCAACAGTAGTATTCTCGATTTCCGTAAGGAAAGAGGCAACCCTCTTAGAGCAGCAAAAGTCTCCAACAAGAGACTGTACAATAGAGACAGTTTGCTTTTGTTGTGGTCAACTTCATTAAACTAATGAAGGCAATTTACAGTAATTGTATCCTCTAAATGCGTCCTGCAAACAATTTAAAAACATCATTTCAACAAAATTGTTTAAATTATCAGTCAAGCAGAAGATGAGGAACTTTTCCAAGAGAGGGAAAACAAAATCAGAGCTCTGTACAAATTACAGGCAGCCGTCAGTCAATAAGTTGGGAGTTACTTTTTGTTTTTTCTGTTGTTGTTTTATTGTTGGACGTTCAACGAACCATGCTGCTGCTTATCGATTAGATAAACTTAATTTTAGTCGCTGTAGATACTGTACTAAACATTACGTATACGGGCGTAGATGGCTTTTTGTGAAGGGGATCAGATACGCTGAATTCGCATGACCAGTGCGGACTAATTGAAACTCGAATTGTTTTCTATTTATCGATAAGCGATTTGATATGCAACTAAAGACAGCAAGCGAATATTCTGCATTTTAACTTTGCATGCCGCACTTCTGAAATGCACCTTAGAGCACAAAATATTTTAAATTGGGTCCACAAATGGTTCTAAAACAAGATGATATATCTAAATTATTTTAAACGATAGGATCGCTATTGCAAACTGCGTCCAACTTAAATATCGATATCGATATAAGCGTTGACGACAGTAGTCGGAACCCACAGCAAATGCTAGGAAGAGAATAATGGACTGTTCGTTATTACTGAGTAAACTTACGACAACGAATAAAATATTACGTACTCTGAAAAAAGAAATACCTAAACGAAGAATTTTATTCGTTTTCGTTTTTACGGGCACCAAATTCCACTTTTTGTGCTGTCGTCATCCGCTGATATTTTCTTACTCTTTGTTCGCACAGCTCTACAACTTTTAAGGGAAATTATCGACGACTCTGCTATTCTTATTAAAAGGGACATTTTGTTTACTCAAGACATGAACCATTTAAGCAAGACATGAATATTTTTTTATGCAAGACATGTATCTTAAAAATTTGATTTGAGTCGTGCATGCTACTTTTTGGTTGATTCGGAAAAAAAAATAATTAAAAATATTTATCAATAACTATTTAATAAATTTAAAAAATTATTTCAGTACAATATGCGTAAACTTTTAATTTCTTTAATTCCGCATGCAACAAAAAATACGGTTTCAAACCACATATAAAAATGCATTTTGGTGAAATTGAGAGCACCAAATATGTGGTTTCAAAACGAATCCGCATAAAAAGCTCGGATTCGTTTAACGAAGCTACGGTCGAATATTTGTAGTAAATCATACTTGATTTATTTTAAGAGGTCTGAATGGGCCTATTATTATGTGTGAATTTTGTAATATTTTACTGTGTTTAAGGAATTTGTTGTTTAAGAACGAGGATCTTCAAAAGATCTTAGGGCCTGTACGCAGCATGAAAAGTTTCGCACGGAATGACAAAACTTCCCAAACATCCCAAATGGGATATCCCGAGTGGGATTTTTGTTTTTATATGAAGTTTTGTCATTCCGTGCGAAATTTTTCATGCTGCGTACAGGCCTTTAGGTTGAAAAGTTCGAAAAATCGTCGTCATCTAGTATACTAAAAACAATTGAGGTAAAAAATAAAGCCTAAAGTTAGTTGGGTTGGTAAAGTATTGAACTTAAATATTTAAAGTTGGCTCGGCACCCTGCGTCGATACTCAATCGAGACAAATATTTTGTATTATTTGATATGTATTTCAATTTTGTACATAATTTTTTTTAGAATAAATAATTTACTATTGTACATATTGTTTATAATTATTCAATTTTTTTGGTACATATTTTTTTTTAAATTTATTTTTATACTAAATATTTGATTTTTTTGAAATTTTTTTTTTTTTATTTTTCGCAAAAACTTTGTTCTTTACGAGTGTACCATGACCACACTCCAGTTTTTTTGTCTCGGGGTAGGGAGTTTTTGTGTAACTGAACCCCTTTATGCCCACGCCACTGGCCACTTGAAAAGCTAGCGAAATATACAATGCCCTTGACTTTGTCACCGCGCTTTCTTGTTGTTGTTATTGTCGTTTTTTGTCGCCGCAAGCGGAAATAGTTCCAACGTGTGTGTGCAAAAATGTGAGGTTAAAAAGATATAGTAACGCAAAAAAAAGTGAAATTATGATAAAAGTGCTGGAAATTATTTATGAAGCGCTTAAAGGCTGACAAAGAGCAGGATAGAGCGTCATTCAGAGAGAGAGAGACAAATGCGCTGAAAGCAAGGTTTTTTGTATATTGAAATTTATGGCATTTGTCATAAATTATATTTTAGCCTGACATTTCAAAAAGGCTCTAAAATACATTTAACCCACACATACACGCACAAACAGACAACATGTAACCGCAAAAAAATTTCCCTTGCCATTGGCAAATTTTGCGGTGGTTTTGTGAAAATGCTTGGAAAATTGCGAACTGCAAGCTGGAAATGAGCTAAAGCCGCAAAAAGTTAAGGCGCAAAATATATTACAAATTGGCTGATAACTGAGGCAAATGTTGCCCCATAGACGTATACGTAATTAGGTTTGCGCAAAAGTTTACCAACTATTTCAATTTGGAAGTTAAATTTTTTTTTCTTTTGTTGCTGCTTTTACTTGTCAGTAGCATAAATCATTTCCAGCTTGTTGCATGCCTCAGTGCTCAAAGTCAAAGTCAAGACCTTTAAATTAATAAGAGGGCATCTGACAGACTTTTGCCCAAACACACAGCTGCACAGACATTTGCACAGTTTATGTCAAGAGTAAATAAAAAAGGTAACGCTGGTGGAATGAACTTTGTAGAACCGAAGTTGGAATACTCTTTTTTGTGTTTAGGTGTTTTGTATGTACCTCTGAGTTTGCGTAGTCTCTACTGGAGTATTAAGTTATCTTTATTGATAGAGTTATAAGTTCTTACAATTGGAGGTAATTGGTAGCACTACTGACGCTACGAGCTTTAGGGTCTTGAAAGCACTAACGACTAGAAAGCATCGACCGCACAAATTAAGAAGCCATTTTTAACTCCACAATGTATCGGATTAAATAACTGAAATTTTTGTAGTTGACAACCCTGTCATTTTTTAAGGATTAATTAGGAAGTTATTTTTAACCCCACAATGTATCGGATCTTTCAAAAACTATATCTAAGCTAATAACTCAAATTTTTGTAGGTGACAACCCTGTCATTTTTTAAGGATTAATTAGGAAGTCAGTTTTAACCCCACAATGTATCGGATCTTTCAAAAGCTATATCTAAGCTAATAACTCAAATTTTTGTAGGTGACAACCCTGTCATTTTTTTTAAGCTAATATTATGCAAAAGTTAACAAGAATAATTTTATGCCTAACAATTTGTATTATATAAATAAATCATGTGTAGTAAAGGGCATATTTTTACTTTAACTGCTACGAAAATAAGAAAATTTACTAAATTTGGGGTTCATTGTTTGAATTTGCAGCAAAAAGGCTATTTGCATTAAAGTGAAGAGTTTTTTGCACCATCATCATCATCATCATTTTCTATATCTCCCACTGGAGCATAGGGACTCAATAAGGCATTTCCATCTGGTCGGATTGTTAGCTAGCATCTTTATTTCATTCCACGATTTGCCACATTCGTCGAATTTTTGCATAATATATAGTAAATTGCAGTAGTTTTATAAATAAAAAAGTTTTTACTTCAAAAAATCTAACCATTTGCAAAAAACGTATTGCAAATTTGCACAAAAAATATGTTTTTATAAAATAGGTAATTTCCATATAAACCGCCCACATTGATTTACTTAAATAAAGTTAGTTTTCTTAAATTCGTAAATATTTTTTATCAAAACAAGTAGATAAAACTAGAGCGAAAAAATTATCTACACATAAAGTAGTTTTTTCCAAGACTCTGCATGAATAAAAAGGTGTGTGCATAAGAACGATTATTTGCATAGGTTTGTACGCAAGCTAAATGTTTGTTTGCATATAATGTAGATAATTGCGTAATGACGAAAGCTTTTTGCACTGAAAAAAACCATCAACCTTTTTGCGTTTCTCAATTTTGCTAAAATTTAGTAAAAAAGAAATTTGAAGAAAAATGTTATTTAAAAAATTAGGAAATATAATTTTAATAGGGTGTGCTACCTGTTGCGTGGTTACCAACCCTAAGAACAAATCAAAATAGCGAATTTAACGAGAGGTTGCAATAAAAGAAAGTAACCATGCGAAGTTCCAAACTTGACCGCTGAAACAGGAACCATGCAAGTTTTTTCTTGATAGGAAGTTAAAGAAGAAATAGGTAAATGATAAACAGCGGAATAGTGGAACATTATAGTAAGAAATGGTTACATTCATCATGTGAAATAAGCACCTCAAAGTCCTCTAGCTGGCTTCTGTAGCGGGGGGATTGACCAATAATTGTTGGGTACCCCTTGGAGACATGTTTCCATTATTATTTTGTTTCATGTTATACTGACATCTTCTATGAGAATCAATGAGTGATGGGCTCAAGGATCTTTAGTTAAAAGCAGCCCCTGACATAGGGAAATAGATGCTAACCTGATGGAAAATCGGCTGCCAAAAAGACATCAGGATTTGTTGTGGACTGCTCTTAGCTTCAAGACTCTTCCTTGACCTTATCGGCATGGGTGGCCATACCGATAGCTATCCTACTGCCGGCATCGCTCTTGGATTCATCGTCACTAATGAGCCCCTCTCCACGACAATGTGGCAATCCCCAAGGGGAGGCTCTATACTCCACTTAGCAGTAAAGAATATAAGTAGTACTAGTAGTAGTAGTATACTAAGAAATTATTATATTTCCCAGATAAATATGGCAATGTGTATGCGAATGCTTTTAAACAAATAAGGGAAGTAAATTTCAAACTAATTTAAGTAATAGCATAGATAAGCATTTTTTTAAATATAATTAACTAGGGGTTTCTACCCCTCTACCCCATCTAACGGTTAAATTGATGCGCGAGGTGGCTAGCATATAGAATCAGAACCACGCCAGAAATCAACACATAAAGGAAACAGAAAAAAAAAATAAATGTTGGACGGAGAAAAATATTTATTTGTACATTTTAGAGAGAAATTTTTTTCCAGTAAAAAACGGTAATAGTCTTGCGAATTTCCTTGCCTTAACCATTCCACGGAACTGCATTTTTCATTTATTTTAGAAAGAAAAAGAGGCAGAACATAAAAAAAAAAATTAGTGGTGGGAATTTTTCTAATTTTTTTAATTTTTATAGCTTTTTTTTTTTTAATGAAATATTTGATGGTTCCTTTTTTTTTAGAGCTTACTTACGAACTATAATTTGAAATAAAATTATATTTTCCCATGTGGAAGACGGATAGAGCCCAAGTTCCTGATTACAGCGGCGTATTAAGAAATGAGGATGGTTTCCTGGGTACGAATATTGCCCACATTTCAAGTAGTAAATGAGTAGTGCAAATTTTTTTCAATAATTCGTTAAGTAACACGGCCTGAAGATCAGTTATGTGCATACTAAGACTTACGAACTGCTCTTAAACTTTGTTTTATACAACACTGATTTTTGAAATAAAATTCCTCAACTTGAAAGCTTTGAGGAAGCGAAACATTGGTTACTGAAGAGAAACTTCAAAACAAATATGGCCGTTAAGAGTTCAAAAACTGGATAAGCTGAAAAAAAAAACACACTTTAGCTGCTGATTAGGGTAGCAAGCCACTTTGCTGGCCTTTGAAGTAAACAGGTAGCACAACCCCTTAGCTTAGCTTTGAATTTTTATTGCTGATTACGTTAGAAGTAAATTGGAAAATTTAAACTACCTTGCATTACCTTCTGTTCCAGTGTACAAGAAAATACCAATGCAAAAGCGTACATACATAAATAATGAGAGCATAACAAATTGAAGAACTTCAAGAAAGGGCCGAAGTATATAAAAATAAATGAAAAAATAAGTAAAAATAAAAAAAAGGAAAGAAAATACGATAAAAGTTGATTTGACTTTTCAACAAGTCTAATTAATTAACAGGTCTGGTATAACAATTTTCATATTTTACGCTTTTATTATTATTTAAAGACTGGCAAGCAAAGTCTTGTGTCTGTTTTTAGAAAGCAAAGGGACAAAAAAAGTTGTAGCATATTTTTGGGGGCGTACCTTTTGAGGGTCACTCTTCAGCTGCAGATACCTGGCATGTTTGCCTGACTAATTGCGGAGGAGCTTTGCGTTTTATGGCAATTTGGTGCCTGGGCTTTAACAAAGATGCGACCTTGTCGTGGGGTTTGGGGTTAGATAAACTGGCTGGGATTGTTAGCACGTGCCGGCCTGGTCATGATGTGCCGGCAATGAGTATGGCAATGGCAATGGAAATAGCTGTGGCAAGGCATGTGGCATGTAGCAGGGGCAATGGCAACTTAAGCCCACGCAATTAATAAACGCAAAGCCAACGTGCCAAGCTGTGCGAGATCATTGCATTGGGGAATGGAGGTCTGCATGGTCAGTAGCCTTGATTTATTTATGAAACGCCAGATGTACGATGTGTGTGTACGTGTTGGTATCAATGTCAATGTCAGTGCGTGTGTGTGTGTATCTGTGTGAGACAAAGTGCTAATGAAAGTTTTATGACTAGTTTTGCTCGCATTAATTTAAGCGGCTGGCGCGGGTTAATTTTGTTAATTGTGTTTATATCTGTACTGCTCAAACCAACGCTTACTATAGCTTAAACTCGCTCTGTCTTGCGCACTCTTTTTTTTTTATAGATATGGATATTGTCATACATGAGGAGGACATTTCTCTAGCACAGATTGGTGTCTATGCCTCCGTCTCGTTTCTGGTCGTTTCCGCCGTTGGCGCCGCGCTCTATACGACCTGCTCCAAACGTTATCGCCTCAACTGGTTTGAACAGAATTTACTAGAATCAGCCAGCGAGAAGGATGAGGAGGCACAGAGGTGAGCTAAATATTTTATGTAGGGGCTATAAGATGCCACACAAAAACACAGCAATTAGTCACAAGCTTAAAGCGCTTGGGAATTACAAGTCAGCAACATAAAAAGTCGCTTTCCTTTATATTCAAAAGTAAGGAAAATCTTTTGAAATGATGTTAATGATTTGTTTGCTTTTTAGCCGCGAAGCACTGGTTGCTGGCGCCGTTGGCTACAATGTGGACAACCTGAATGAATGTGCACGTGGCAAACTTAATAATGGCGGCGGCAATATGAGTCCCACATCAATCAAATCCGATGATCCAGCGTTTTGGGTGCCCGCTTCGGTTACCAATACGGCATCAGTGCAGCAACAGATGTCCAATACAACTGAGGAATCTGCACCACCCACACCTACTTCACCCACTGGCAGCTTGAAATCGAATACTTTATCATATTGTTCCACAACTTCGGTGCCCATTGCACGCTCTGACAAGCATGTCGTGCTGGGCATGCATCCGAGTCGCCCCAAGGTGTCCTCAATGCATGCCAAATTGGATCATACCAAAATTGACATGACCTTGTATCGAAATGTAAGTATGGTTGGGGAGTTTATTTGAAATTTTGAAAGCGCTCGTAATTGTAGCATGGAGCGGCATTGCATGCACAATGTGATTTGTAAATGTACAAAGAGCGGCGGGTTTTGACTCCAGAACTCTATTCCTGAATCCGCAGCTGGATAAGTGCAGCTGTCAAACTTATTCAACATTTCGCAATAAAGTCATTAATTTTCACCATATCAGAATATGATTTCACATAAATAACATAATTCATATCAATTCTTGCCATAAAATTAAAACGTGACTCAGTAACATTAATTATTTATACGTTATCAAAATGTAAGCACGGGGAGTCACATTCAATTTCATGCTTTTTTTTCGCACGTATGGTTGGGGCACCTTTTCACTTAAATAGATATATTTGTGATAAGTTTCGATTACCAGGCAAAGCGGTGAAAATAAAAGTAATTCGTACAAGATACAGCTTTATCAATACGGCACTGCATTTTCATCGGCTACTGAATTTATTACACAAAAATCTTTTATATAGCATGTTAGCACTGCGCGAACGGAGTTCCGTTCAATATACTTTATGGCTTCTTTCTGATTTGCTCTGCCTGGGGAACTTTTTTCGAGTTCTTTTCAACGGTTCATTCATCATTCATTCTGTTTACACCAGCGCATCATTCAAAATTTGTTCTGTGGCCGTTTCACTATAATCTTAGACTGCCTGAATAAAAACCGAAAATTGAAGGCTAAAGATTTTCTTATACGGAACTGTATTGCCATCGGTTACGGAATCTATAACACGAACATAACATATACATATACATATATAACATAGCTTGTTTGCAACGCTCAAACGGAGTTCCGTTTAAAATATTTTTTGGCTTCTTTCTGATTTGCTCTGTCTGGGAACTTTTTTCATTCATCATTAATTCCGTTTACACTAGTGCATCATTCAACATTTGTTCTGTGACAGTTTTACAATAATCTTAGACTGCCTAAATAGAAACCGAAAATTTAAGCCAAAATTTCTTGCTATACGGCACTGCAAAACCACCGGCAACGGAATTGATTACACCAAAATCTATAACATAGCTTTGTTTGCACTGCGCGAACGGAGCTCCGTTTAACAACATTTTTTGGCTTCTTTCTGATTTGCTCTGCCTGGGAACTTTTTTCGAGTTCATTTCAACGGCTCATTCATTCTGTTTACACTAGCGCATCATTCAACATTTGTTCTGCGGTACTTTCACCATAATCTTTGACTGCCTGATTAGAAACCGAAAATTGAAGGCAAAATGTTTGCTATATACGAAAATCTATAACATAGCTTGTTTGCACTGCTCGAACGGAGCTCCGTTTAAAATATTTTTTTGGCTTACTTCTGATTTGCTCTGCCTAGGAACTTTTTACGAGTTATTTTCGAGATTGCATTTTTGAGTCTCATACTCTGTTTACACTAGTGCATCATTCATCCTTTGTTACCATAAACTGCATATCGTTTTCAAATTTGGAAATCAAAGAGCTTAAAATCTGGCTGAGTTGTTCCATCTAATGAAATTTATGTTTAACTGTACCTTAATGGAATACCATATAAAAACTAGCCCATATTAAAATTACTTCCTAGCCTACTATTCAAAGATTTTTCGGTAAAAAGGGTAATAGTACACGTATGACACTAAGATATATTTTTTTTTAAAACACTTGAGAACTCCTTGAAAAGGCAGTGTGTACTGTTATTTTTAGATATTAATTATTTTGTTTGTTAAATATAACAAATATATTTAAAAAGAGGGGGAATAATAGTTTAATTGGAATACTATATTTCATCCCCTCAGTCTCTATTGATTTTGAATACCACTTTATTGCTCCTATTTCGAACATGTGCGGTATAACTTTCTCAAAGCCTGAGTAACTAATTTATTTAATTAAGATTATATTCATATATCTTATTAATTATCCCCAAAAGTCGATAAAATCCAAAAATATGTACGAAAGCGCCATCTGGCGGCGCTCAAAATAAGACTAAATGTCAAAAATGGAGTTCGCGTTTTTTTTTACCTTTTTAATTCGATTTGTAAGTTTTTGAAAAATACCTATTTTGAAAAAGCGGGATATTCAAAATTCAATTAAGAGTTATGTTTTCTTAAGGCCCATAAGCAGTTCAATGGGATATCCCAAATGGGAATTTTTTTTTATATAATATGAAGTTTTGTCATTCCGTGCGAAATTTTTCGAACTGCGTATGGGCCTTGAGGCAAAGTTTTTCGAATGAACCATGAACCAAAATCGGGATGAGCTTTTTTAGTTTTTTTCGGACCCCAATAATTTGACCCATCCTTATGTATATACACCCAATTCTGTTTTTACTTGGTAATTTTTTACACGGTATTAAAATAACACGGTCTAGAAAAAAGAAATTGAGTTCCAAATAAACTTTTAAATTCAATATCCTTTAGTTAGCTGATATCCCATTTGAACATTTTGTCTCCCATCTACTTTTCAATTCCGCTTGTATGATTTAGTTTCCACAAATTCAAAATCACATTTAATTAATTTTGTGTCCTGTAATTTCACAGCCTGGGCTTCCGATTCGCTTGGAACTCCATTTTGTAAGAAGCTCGAAAATTTCTTTTAACTCACATTATTTTTTTTCGTCTTGCAGCACTCGCAACCCAAGATGGCCATTCCACCGGCAAACAGTGAAAGCCGTGGCAACCTACACGTATGCCTCAGCTATGATGCCGCTGCTGGTTTGCTAACCGTGCGTCTGTTGGAAGCGCAGGATCTACAGCCGCGTCAGTTTAGTGGCACAGCTGATCCCTATGCCAAGATACGCCTGCTGCCGGACAAGAAGAACTTTTGGCAAACACGCATACACAAGAAGACGCTGAGTCCAGGTGGGTGTAACTAATTGGTCGTCCCGTTAGCTGCTACTCTTACACAAATGACTCTCTTACAGTTTTTGACGAGCAATATGTTTTCGAGGTCAGTCCTGGTCTTATTGACAAACGCACTATTGAGATACTGCTTTACGATTTCGATGCCTACTCCCGTCATGTCTGCATTGGCGGCACCAAGTTGCATCTGGCTCATTTGGATCTTAGCGAACAATTTTCACTCTGGACACCGCTTAGCGCTGCTTCGGCACAGGATATGAAAATGGACTTGGGCGATATTATGGTTTCGCTAGCTTATCTGCCCTCGGCTGGACGTTTAATGGTGGTTCTGATTAAGGCACGCAACCTGCGTATTGTGGATGATGCACGCAACTCCTCGGATCCCTATGTTAAGGTCTCATTGCTTAGCGCCAGCGGCAAAAAGCTAAAGAAACGCAAGACGGGTGTGCAACGTAATAGCGTTAATCCGGTTTACAATGAGGCCTTGGCCTTTGATGTGGGCAAGGAAACGCTTAAGAACTGTGTGCTGGAGTTTGCGGTGGTGCATGACGGACTTTTGGGTAAATGGAAGGTCAACTTAAATTTGGCATATCCTTGAGTAATATAATATTTTAATGCACAGGTTCTAGTGAGATTTTGGGACGTGCGCTAATTGGCAACTCGCCGGAGGTACGCACCGAGGAAAAGCTGTTCTTCGAGGAAATGTTTCGCGCCAAAAATGCCACGGCACAGTGGGTGCCACTACAGGAGCCCCTCGGCGCGAATAATGCACGTGCTGCAGCCAATACAACAACCAAAAACTAAATGTTGCAGCTTTTAGAGCTTTTGGTTTGTGTCTGCGCTAACAGCTGTTAAGTGCTGTTAACAGCGCGTTTTTTTGACGGTAACTGTTGCTGTTAAAGCTAACGCTGCTGTAAAGCAGTGATTTTACTGTTAGTTTACAAAATGGCCGAAATGGGTTTTATGGAGTAAGTTTGGCTAAATTACAATGGGAACTTGCAGGGATAACTTATAAGGCAAATGTTGGCAAATGAACAGCAGAGAAAGTTTATATATAAACTAATTAAAAAATATACTAAACAATTATTTAAAAAAAAAAATATTCCCACAACAATCTGTGTGCTTTTAAATGCTCTTAACATTAAAAACATATGTGCATTCAATTTTGCAATTATAATATGTATATTAACTATTCTATGTGCCATATTAATGTCAAATTGTACCTTAAAACAAATTATTCCAAAATAATCTTAAATATACAATAAATACTATAGCAAATTCTATGAGCTTGCCTTGTCAAACTACCAGAGCACTTTTCAAATATAATATATAAACTACAAATTAATTTTTGCTATATCTCCAAAATATTCAGACAGTTTAAAAGCCCCAAATCCAGGGTTTTAACGTAGCTGGCCTATAGTAAATGGAGCGGTTTCAGATGCGAAATTGGGCACAAATGTTAACTATTTTGTTTTTGTAAAAAAGTGTAATGGTGACCAGCAATATTTTTATTGCTACATTTTTTTAGGGGTGTTTAAAAAAAATCATTGAGACACAACGTTTTGTTCGAATTCCAATTGCTCACAATACGTAATTCTTTTAGAACGATATTTTTGAAATTGGTATTAAGATTGTTTTTTTTTTTTGCTTCAACGTTTACTTCAAAAGTTTATACAATGATTTTCTTTATATCATATAACCATTTATTTTTTTTGATTTGAGTTGAGTATTTTGTAAAGTTTTGGTTGATGATAAGAAAATATAAAACAATTATTTGCTATATGTCAACAAAAAAAATTGTATTTTTCTGAGAAAAATAATATAATCAAAAAAACAATGCAAGTTAAAAAAAAATTAATTACTTATTCTTTTACAGTTATTTATTTTTTAACAAATAACTGATTATTCAAAATAAATTAGTTAATTATTTATTTTAAACTTTTTTAATTTGTCTTAAGAAATAACTGAGTTTTTTTTTTAAATTTAAATGATCATAATAAAATATATGAAACAAATTTATTTACTATATGTTAAAAAAGTTTTAAAAATTAAGTGAAAAAAATTTAATTTTTCGTAAAAATAACGGGTTATTTTTTTATAGTTTTGGGTGATCAAAAGAAAATATACAACACTAATTTACTACATATATGTAAAAAAAAAAAATTGTAATTGAAGGGAAAAAATTTAATTTTTCTTACAAAAATAATATAATTAAAAAAAACAATGAAAGTTTAAAAAAAAAATTAAAAAAATGTAATTATTTAATTTAAAAAAAATAAATTAGTTAATTATTTCTTTTACAGTAATTTAATTTTTTCTTAACAAATAACTGAGTATTTTTGAAAGTTTTTGGCAGTCATAATAAAACATATAACAAAATTTATTTACTTAATGCGTTAAAAAAAAATGTTTATATGATGTGAAATAAATTTAATTTTTCGCAAAAAATCCATTAGAAAATTTAAAAAATTTTTCTTAAGGTATAACTTAGTATTTTTTGAAAATTTTTTACGATCATAAAAACAACAAAATTTATTTATTATATGTTAAAAAATATGTTTAAAAATAATGTGTAAAAAATTGATTTTTTCTTTAAAAAATAATATAATTAAAAAAACAAAGCGAAAAAAAAGAAATATTTAAAAAAAATTAATTATTTAACCTAAAAAAAAAATAAATTAGAAAATTATTTATTTAAAGTTAATTAATTTTTCTTCTTAGAGACTTTCTATATTAATTAGTCTCTATTAATTAAAGACACCGCCGTTCGGATTCGGCTATAAACTGTAGGTCCCTGTTCTCTTTGAACAGTTATTAATAGAGATCCCCATGTCCCGCCCAGGGGCGACTGACAAAAAAAAAAAATTGTCAGTCAGGGAATTATTGTATTTATATAATTTTTCTTCAGAAATAACTGTAATAACTTTTAAAGTTTTGGGCTATCAAAAAAAATATTGAACAAAATTTATTTACTACCTATATGTTAAAAAAATTTTAAAAAATATAGGAACAAATTTAATTTTTCTTAAAAAAAGAATATAATTAAAAAAAACAATGCAATTAAAAAAAGGAAATACTGAAAAAAAATTAATTATTTTGTTAAAAAAAATCAATTTGCTAATTATTTTTTTTATTTAATTTTTTTTCAAAAAATTGAGTTTTTTTTATTGTTTTGGTTGATCAAAAAAATTATATAATAAATTTTATTTACTATATATTAAAAAAAAATTTAAAATGTGAAAAAAAAGTATTTTTTGTTTTTAAATTATATTATTAAAAAAAACAATTGAACAATTAAAAAAAAATTTGAAAAAAAGTATTTTTTGTTTTTAAAAAAAAAATTTAATTATTTCTTATATTTTGGTTCCTTCAAAATATTAAAAACAAAAACTAATAATTACTCTTAGTTCTATGTTTCTTTAAAAGTTTTTGAAATTAGCTTTTTAAAATTTAAAAAAATTATTTTCAGAAAAATTTTTGCCAAAAATTACTCAAAACCAGTATTGTTTCACCTTGGTTATCACAAAAATTTTGAAAAATTAAAAAAATATAGCTCATTTTATCTTTAAAATATTTGTTTGTCGGCAATTTTGAACACTATCAAAAAAATGAAATATTTGTTTGAAAGCGTTCTTAATATATTAAATTCTAGCTAAGGTCTTCAGGAAATATTCCTTAAAACGCAAAGCCTTTTTAAATATTTAGTTCATTAAATTTAAAATAAAAAAAAAATAGACCATTATTAAAAATTTTGCTTAAAAATTACTTTAATATTTTATGGAATTGCAAAAAAAAACTTTTCACAAAAAATAGTATACAATTAGTCATTGTTCAAAATGTATTTCAGCCAAATTCCAGGAAAAATTATAGCCCAAAAGCGTGCTCTTAATGAGACAATATTTTTGAGGCTATAATATGTATTAAAACATAGACGGACGTATTTTTTAAAAGTGGAAGATATTTTTCGCGCACTAACGAAAGTTTTTAATTTTTTTTTGACAAACTTAATTTTTGAAATTTTTTTAGCGTTAAAAATTATTTATTTATTATAAAAACAAATGTTAAGAACCGGAGCAAAAAAAAATGCTTTAAAAAGCGGAAATGCTGAAAATCGATTTCTGTTTTTTTTTTTTTTTTCAATTATGACTTTTGAGCTATAGGAATTCGAAAAAAAATAAACTCGTGTGTCTTAACGATTAAGCAGTTAGAAAAAAATCAAATATCAAAATACATAACTTCCGGAAGTAGTATAATAGATGTCAAAAATATCAAAGCAATGGCATACCTGTCTATATATATTTTTAAAAAATACGCAACTATATATGTATTAATATACTTGTATGTATATCTATATAATATATGTATCAGCTCTTGAACTAGCAAGTCAATGGATTAATGCAATTTAAGTTATATTATAGACATATATATGTAACTAGTTTGACGGCACAACAAATAGTCCAAAATAAAATAAAACTTAAAAAAAAACCACAGAAAGGAACAAAATCAATGTCTGGTTGCGGTTTTCTGTTTCATTTAACAAAAATGTTGCAACAATTTTTCAAACCAAGCAACCGAAGAAATGCCAATAATGCCACTCAGGGGGGTGCTGTGGGGTCAGCTACGGCTCTGTCTATACGCCATTTTGACCACTCTGGCGTATAGAAAAAAAAAAAAACAAAAACTTTTACACAAGCTTTAACTAATTTCGGTATTGACTGATAAATCTACAGTGTGCTTAAACTTATTTGTGGCAGTGTATGGGTGTGTGAGTACAAGTTTAACGTAAAATTTCCTTTCAATCAAAGTGTGCTTTCATTCAATTTACAAGCATCAGCAAAGTAGCCAAAAAAGAGAAGACAAAAGTTGAAAGCACTCGGAAGGATGTACGACTGTGGAATACACTGCAGCCACAAAAAATAGCATAATATCTGCCGCTCATTGCATTTCAGCGTTGGAGCGTTTTTAAGAGAAAGTTAATAAGGTGCTCGGAATTTGTTCAGAAAAAATCACCTTTTTTGCTTATTAGGCTCACATCAAGCAGCCTTTACTTTTCAGCATATGTTGAAAATTGTTCTTTGTAATATGATGTTTAATATTCTACCACAGAGAAACAGAATTCTATACCAAAATTAATCCTCAACAGAGTACGGATCTCTTGGTGAAATTAAGAGCGCTCAGCTGTAATGGTTTTCGAGATAAAGGTGTTCATACGGACGAAATATGCTCACTTCATACCGATACCTCAGCCGATGCTCATCATTCTAGTATGTGCAACTTTTGGTCCCTTCCGCCTATTACAAAGTACTTGGCTCTAGTCTAAAATCTCCTTGATCCTTTGGCTACAGGGTATTAAAAAAGTGGTAGAAAAGAAGTCCAACAAACAAAAAAAAAACGAGTAAAAAGTGAGGCCAGCCAAAGTCACAAGCAAGTTTGAACCAATGCCAAGAGTTTGGACAGCGCCATTGCCATGATATGCCAAAAAGCCGCTTGGAAGCATTTTGATAAATTTGAACTTAAGTAGATAGTGGGCAGAGAGAGAGAGAGAGAGAGAGAGTAAGAAACACAGAGAGCGCGCAAGAGCGTGGGCGTCTGATACCGCAATGACCAAGGATAACGAGTGCAAAGCGGGTTGACCGATAGAAAATCAACTTGAAAGATAAGCAAACTCAATGCAAGTTAGTTAAATTGTTTGTGGGGCATCCATTTAAGTTGGGGTGGCAAAGGAGCTTAACTCCCCCAAATCACGCTTTCTCGCTTCCTTATTCTACACTCTACCACGCCGAAAAGTATGCTTCAAAAAGTTTACAGTAGAAAACTTCGTTTGAACTTGAAGGATTTGTTTTTGTTGCCTGAGTCCGAAAAGATTTTCCTCAAGCATTGACTTGGCTATCAGCTATGTCAAAGTCTGTACCAAATATGCTCGCATTGTTAATATAAGCTGCTCGCCCACTTATTCCCACTACCCCTATATATCAATTTAAGCTCTGCTCAACATCAAATTGTAAAACACTTAAAAAAAATTTGGTCATCATAGCGGAAAATCAATTTAAAACGGAAATGGGGCTCAATTCTATTAAATTAATAAGCCAAAGACAATTTTATGGATTGGTATGGTGTTTTAAAACAAGTTTTGGAACTAGCAACTTGTTTCAAGTATTTTTCTCCAAAATAGGGATGCGTGAGAGTGTGGCCTTACATAACAATGAGATGTTTATTTAGCTTCTCTTCAATAAGACGTTTATTTTAGTGCTTTCAGCCAGCTTGAGAAAGAAGGTATGACTTCTAGTCTTAATCGCCAAAATAATATTGTTTTCACTTTAAATTAACTAAAACTAAAAATAAAAAAAATTTTCCACCATGTTTTAGCACAATCAGTCAGAAAATTATGAAGTTATTTGAAATATACGATATCCTTGAATAAAAATGTTAAAAAATCTCGATAAAAATAATATTTTTATTTAAAAAAAAAAATAAAAAATTTATAAAATACAAAAACTTAAATATACTTTTAATAAAATAATGTCCAAAATAAATACAAAAAAATGTGGTACAGTCGAGGCGGTGCCCGACAGTGGAATACCCTGTACCTTTGTGTGAAAAAAATTTTTCCTGCATATTCCATCTAAGAACTTTCCAATTGGAATTTATTTTTTTTTTGGTGCAAAACGATATTTATACCTATAAGTTCCCTAAATTTGTACCGATTTTGATGAAAATCGAAAGTTACGTCAAAGAAGCTATTTTAATTATATTGGGTAAGTTTCAAGTTGATATGTTGAGGGGTGTGGGAGAAAACACGGTAAATCGATTGCGGGGGGTGGGAGGACCGCATCGATAAAATTTGGATGTGGAATTGTTCATTAGAGCCACATGAATGAGCTTACCAAAAATTGTGCTTCTAGGTCACTTGTAGCCATAATTACGAGGAGTCAAATATTGACGCAGTTTATAGGCAAGGGTGGTGAAATTTGAACATTTTTGACTAAAACTTTTGCTGTATTTGTCCGATTTTGTTCATTTTTTACACATAGATGCATGTATCCACAACGCATCGCTCTGTTAAATTTCAAATGAAAATATTAAACGGTGTGGCTAAAAACCGCGAAAATCTGCAGCGGGGGAACGGGGAAAGATATTGACATGATTCAACAAACTTCATCTGCTTAGGAAATATGCGCAGCAGCTGGTAAAGTTTCGTGTCTCTAGCTCTTATAGTCTCCGAGATCTAGGCGTTCATACAGACGGTCAGACGGACGGACGGACGGACGGACATGGCTCAATCGCTACCCGAGGTTATGATAAGCATTTTGGTATAAAGGACTTGGGGTCTGCCACGCCTCCTTCTGTCCGTTACATACATTGCACAAATCTAGTATACCCTTTGTACCTATAGGTACAGGGTATAAAAATATTCTTAGATTAAAAATATAAGCATGTGAAAAAATGTTTCTTTTACAAGTGAATACTTAACAATTTTTTTTTTTCAATAAAATATATAATTTTGAATTAAAAACAAATTGTTTTTTTTTTTATGTTTTGCAACATTTTTTAAGAATTGTTCATATTATTTTAAAATTTTAAAGTGATAACAAATGGGTAACTTGTCAAAGAAACATCTAAAATCAAACATCTTCAGTTCTCGATAAATCTATTAATATTCAACATTTTGGAAAAAAATGTTGCTTGGTTGTAAAATGGAAAAGACTAGATGCACAGAACCGGAGATTTTGCTTTTGTTAAACCAATAAGCGCTACCATTAATTTTACCCGTTTTTCGAAAACTAAAAAATAACTTTTAAAAATTAAATTTTTATTTAAATGCCCCGAGACACGGGAAAATTAATGTTCTTTATAGAATTTTTCAAAAAATTTAACACTTTTAAAATTTTTTTTTTTTAAATTTTAAATTAATAATCGAAAAATATTTATTAAAATTGTATTTAAAGAAATTAAGTTATTTTTTATGCTAATTTTTCAAAAAGTTTAATTCGGTTGGAAATTCTGAATTGAAGAACAATAAGCGTCCATTTATACGTATAAGAAATTGTTGAGGTAATAAGGAGAATTGGTTATGTAGTTGATGCATGGTTTGTTTTCAGAAAAAGTAAATATATTTTGTTTATTAGATTCACATGATAGAATTAGGATTAAACAAATATATTAATAAACTAGTTTCGAATATTCTTGTTTATAATGGTCTCCTAAAACGAAGTCATCAAAGTTTAGTAACAACCTTCTCCTGTTACACATATTTCAATGTATATTTTTATATATTGTATAAAAAAGTTGTTCTCGGAGAATAATATTTTATTGCGGGATTTCAATTTTACTTTGCTAACTTTCACGAAGAGTTTTAGAGCTTAGAGTGGTTCCTTTTTTTTACGGAGAATATTGAAACTTGGCGTGGCCTCTTTTTTCTCTTGTTCGCTGTTTCAACGATGATCAACGCAAAATACGTAAAAAGAATATGTGAAATGAAGATAGATGAAATATTCAAAACGAAGACCATAAAATTTACCATCAGATAAAATTGGAAAAAGAAAAAAAAAAAATGGGAAAGAACGAAAAAATAAGCTTCAGATGAATGAAAACAGAAACGGATACCGAAGACTACAATGAAAACAATGCAGACGAAAGGCATATTGAAGCTGCTGTACACCATGGATTTGTGCCACCTGAAGTTTTCTTATATCTGGTTCAAATATGGAACCCTGTTTGTATAATCAGAACAGGAGAGCGATCATTAAGTCAGTGTTGAAATTGTTAACAGAGTGGGAATTGGACAAGATGTGACAAAAAAATGTTAGATCGATGTCCAAAAGAAGTAAGTACTGACATCCGAAAAAGAGGTTAACAACATCCGATCAAATTTTGGTGGATGTGTGAATGATCCCAGAAATATTTTGCATATTTTTTTCTAAAATTAATTTTTGAACATTTTTCAAAATTACATATTATCGGTTTGCTTTTTATTAACGAAAAAAAATTTTAAAAATTACGTTAAGCTTTAAGCTGAAAGAGAATTCTTTTACGAACGAAATGACACTTTTTTCATATTTGGTTGCTTGTAACTTCTATAATTTCTAATTATATAATTATATATCACTGTAAAGAGCACATCAATACCTTTCGATCTAATCGTCTTTTATGTCGATACAAAAATTTGTTCACGAGATATTGAGGAATAACTGAAATAAGTACCCAAAAACATGTTTTTCGAAAATATCTCGAAAACTGTACTTAAGAAAAAAAAAGGTTGCCATTACCCTAAAAAACACTTTTTTAGGAAGTTTAATTTTTCGTGTAAGCTAGTGTTATTGCTTAAATTATAAGTAATTGACAAAAAAAAAAAAAAAATAAACAACAACGAAGGCCAAGAAACCAAAAAATGAGGCCAAGTTTGTATCTGGACACAAGCGACATGAATAAAGAATGCAGACGAGGATTGCCAAACGATAAGAGTAGTTTGCAATGACTAAAAATGAGTATACAAAACTGAAATTTTTTTTTAAGTGTACCAAAGTTTGCGAAGAAGCAATAGAGTTAAGTATGCACAGCATCAAAGTCACTGGCAATAAACTGCATTGACTAACGAGTAAATTCCATTTTTAATTTCAACTTGCCTTTTGTCTATTTCAACGCCATTTTGTCAATATCACTTTCTCTCTCTCTCTCTTTTATACTTTATTTCCGATGCAGTCTCGCTCTGCTCAACAACAAGACTGTCAGCGGAAAACGTAAACTAACGACATTTTCGTTTTCTTATTTACACAATCAATTTTGCTTTTGTGATACGTTCAAAATGGCAAACGGTAATGCTATGAGCTTTTCTTAAACCAACTGTATCTGTGTGTGTGAGAGTGTATCTGTGTGTGCATTTTTGTTGCTTCTCTTTTGCTTCTGTTGTATCGTTAAGTTGCACTTGCATTGGCTTTAGCTTTGGCGTTGGCGTCGTTTTTGGCCCGCGAGGGAAATTGTCGTCAAAGCGTAAAAAATGTCACATTGTTGTTTTTAGTCCCTTGTCTCGCTAGACAGACTACACAAATACTCACACATACTCACACATGCTCACACATACTCACACACACACACGCGCGCGTAACGCTTATGGCTTTGTATTGCATGTAGTAGTTTTTCGTTTCCCTTTTGTTCATGTTGACCGCATTCACATTCCTATTCCCATTCACATTCGTTTGCTCATTTTGCTCTCGTTTGCTCGCTTTTTGGTGGCTCTTTATTGTTTATGCAGCTGTCAGCAGTTTTCGTTGCCATTTTCTCCTGCAGTTTCTCTAGCTCAAAATTGGGAGATTTACTTTGCTTGGCACGTTTACGAGTATGCCACATGAGTGTGTCCCTCACACTCTCCCCGCTCGCTCTGTCTCTCTGTGTATCTGTGTGCGTTCGTGTGTGCATAAATGTTGATAGCTTGCATTGGCTCAGGTTTTTGGACAGTTTACATTTGTGTGTAGAGTTTGTTGTTGTGAGAGTTTGTTGCTCAGTGCTGCTTTATATTTGTTGTCGCTTCAAATTGTTTCTATGACTTTTGACAGCCAGCAGATTAGCTTGCTGACGCCTTCGTCCGGTCGCGTCCGTATTGCATCAGAGTTCTTCTTCTGGGGGCTTTGAAGTAGCAGCTATAGCTATATATGGCTTGTTGCTTTAGCTATTGTTGATTTGTGTCAAAAACGCTTGTCTGGGGAAATCGAAGCTCAATGACTAAGTTGTAAATAAACAAGCAATGTGTTTATTGTTTTGATGAGGTTGTGGCACTTTGTTAAGCACTGTTGAAAGTATTTGGTGGGGGAATTTCGAAAGTTCAACTTGGCACAATCGTTTTATAAAGATGATATAATCTTTTCAAGCATTTTAGATACTTTTGATAGTAAGAAAAATATGGAAAAACAAATCAAAGTAAGGCAGAATCCGAGATTCCTAAGAGCTCATAGCTTCCCTTGCAATTACTATGGAGCCCCTGGAGGTATGCTATGAATTTTGCAATTTCTGTAAATACATATACTTCGTCACAACCCACCAACTTACCGCCAATATGTTCAGGAAAGAAAGATATGTGTATCCTTACTGTCTGTCTGTATGAACGCCAAGGTTTTGGGGACTTTAATAGCAAGGTTAAGCAAACTTAAGTTTTGGACTCTTTCTATATGCAGACAAATCAAGCATTATATTTCCTTTGGCTCCATTTTAATTTGCCTGCTGATGATTCCATCTGCTCGCACCTCTGTTAGTATCATCTTTTGCACTGTCATTGAATATTATCAAACATTTCACTGAGCGGATTTTAAAATATCCGAGGTTATTTGCTGAAATAAGCTGTAAGCAAAAGTTTTCAGTGTTCGAGCAATGACGTCATCAATTGTTTTAAAGCGTGGGATCAAAAAGTAGTGGGACTGAAGTAATTTGAATTTGTTGTTGAGCTACTTGATACAAATCCTTGGTAATCCTCGCAATAGCACTAAAGTGCTTCAACACAACACGTATAACGCGATTCTCACTACGTGACGGCTTGTGGAACTCGCTTAAAGGGATACCCTTCAGAGATGTCGTCTCGACCCCTGCTTCTTGGTTTTCCTTAAGGTCCCGCCTGAGCCGAGAAGAGAGAAAGAAGTCCTCAGTTTTGGACTGTAGGGATGTGAGGCAACGTGGCGACTCTGCGATTGGCTAGAGACTCTTGTCCCAAACTTTTACATGGCCAAATTATCTGTAATAATTTTTTTGGACGCTACCGTATGTAATCACTAACTCATCAACAATCAGCCGAATACATTATTATCAATCTCTGCTGGAACAGAGATAGAGAACTCTGGAACTCATACTCTATTGAGCAACTTATGGCCTTAGCCCCCTAGGATTCCATAATCATTCCGAGGGTCACCGTCGCAGTTTTCCTGAGTTTTACGCATAATTTAATGGCGTAGTGCAGCTCGAGATTTTTCTCTATCTCGGAGCGCGACGACATTTCTTAAACGAGGTTCATGGAAATTGACTCTCCGCAAACCCCCAGATGACTGCAAACAGACTAGTTTCTTTGAAAGGCTGTCCACAACCGCGCCTAGGTTTTCCGATCACCCTCCACGGTTCCTTTTGTGCTATAGAAATGAAGTCCTTTTACTTTTTGATCCTTACCTGTAAAGAGGCTAGAATATTTATTATTTTAATTTTATTTTTTAATTTTTTGGCCAAAACCCTGTTATTTCCATAATAATTTTTTTAGAGTGATGAAATTTGACACACGTGTTCCTAAAGGATTGAACTATTTTTTTCGTGAAGTTTGAGCCTCCTCAGATTTTTTTAAGATATAGATAATCTTGACCAAAAAAAAAAACTGTTAATTGGAATTGGACCATATTTCATACAGAGGTAGATATGAGCTCCACATACATTGAAAAAATAGCCTATACCCAAAATATTGAATGGCTTTGGAGTTATAGCCCCAAACCTACATAAATGCAGGTTTTTTTTTCTATAAATTATCGCGAAAGCTCATAAAATACAAAATATCAACTTTAATTGCCAATGACTTAAAAACCACTAATTATAATTTAATATTTTTTTTTGCACAGGACACCTTAATATGTCTAAAATCATATTAAATTGTCATTTTGTCCAAATTTTCACTTTCTTCTAGGGGACTTTTGGCCAAAAGCGGGCCCATTGTGCATTGTAAAAAATACTTCAATTTTGTAAAACAATAACACGCTCTCTTGATTTTGAATAGAAAAATCATTGAATTTAGATCATGTATGTGCTAAATCAGCCAAAGAAATAGGCTGTCGGTTTTAACCTACCATTTTTGAAAATGATAAAAATTTACTTTTTTTTTAAAATTAATAATAGTCTGATGAAATCTATAGTTCTAGAAAGTTGCGGCAAAGCGTTAGCTTTAATTTGGTATATCGAAAGAGTTGGTACGATGTCAAATAAGCATTTTATAGCCAAAACGAATTACTAGGTCGGATTTGCCCCACATTACCCTATTTTGCTAAATCCAATGTATGAAACATGCCGAATAGCTTTAAAGTATCTATAGGCAGGCAATCCATTTTTCAACAGTATCTGCAGCCAGTAACAGTTTAGTTCCAATTCCCGCTTCAGCGCATTAATTCCAGTGCTTACAAAGCATGATTAGTATTTAAAAACTATGCATCATTTTTGATGCCATATTTCGAGTTGCTATAAGCACACTCAAAAACAATCCATTGCAGCACGGACAATGCCACATTTAGTTGCAATATCCCGACACTTCAAGGCAAATAGCAAAATAGTATGTCATGTCTATGGTCAAAATATTTACGACTTTGCGCGCCTAAATTCCAATTTAAATGGCCACTTAGAGTGTACATCCAGCCATTTTCTAGTCCACCTCTGACCCTTTTTCACTCCCATATATCCTGTTATTGCAGAACACTCGACCCTCGGTCCACAGTTACAGCGCAGGAAAACAATATTCAAACGATTTGTCTAGAACCCAAAAAATGCTGCAATGTCAGTGGCAGCAGTTTTTGAGCCATGGCCAACCTTCACATGTGTTGCATATGTTGCATGCAACGCAGCAATTAGAGTTCTACTGTTGCTGACCAACACTGGAAGAACAAAAAAAAACCCCCCCCAAAAAAAAAACGACTAATAAATAGAGCTGAAAAGCAAAAGAAACAAGAAAATGGCACAATCAAAACGAAACGAAATGAAACTGCTGACCAGCATCGATCTCTGGTGGAGGACCATTAAAGTGTGTGGCAGTTGCCACCAAAGCCACAATGACAGCCATTGTGCCACAGTTGCAGTTGCAGTCTTAGTGCCGTTTACAGTTTAGAGCTGCAGCCATGATAAAAATTCATGTTTGCCAAAGTCCTTCACTTCAGTGTGACCAACTGTGTGTGTGTGTGTGAGTGTCAGTGTGACCAACTGTGGCACCTAACTAGTTGTGCGTCGTCCCATTTACGTTGTCGTACTTCATGCATTTCAATCACCAATACAACACAATTTGAATATGCGGATTGGGTGTGTGGTAATTTTGGTAGCACCACAACTCCCAAGGCCCGTCCTTTACTGCCACCAAATAGTCCCTAGCTAACCATAGTGGTTTGGGTTTGTCTCTCTATCTTTAATTGGCTTTAGCTTTGGCTTCTTTTTTTTTTTTGATGGGGTTTGATGCTTACACAAATTTGTTGTTGTCCCACTTGTTTTTATGCCCTATGCTCAATGAGAGAGAGAGTTATTAAGTTCATATAAATATATGTAACAGTTTTAAAATTAAAGGGTGTAGCTCAATTTTTGAAAACTAATAACAATGCCGTTGCAAAGACTAGGCTTTTTTCTTGAGAAAAATTTAAATAGCATTAAGCATCTGGTAATAAAAAGATTATAAACTGTAAAAACAAAATTTCATAGTTATTTAAAATTTTATTCGATACCGAAGCGTAAAGTACTAGAAAATGTACTGATGGCATCAAATCAAATATAGTTATGAATTCCGAAATTACACTAGTTTAAACGAAAAATGAACATTCTTAAAAAAAAAGTTTTTTAGGGTAATTTGGGGTCGAGAAACAGAAAATGGCGACCTTTTTTTTTCTTAAGCACCGTTCTCGAGATATTTTCGAAAAACATGTTAAATGTTTAATTAATTATTAATAAATACTATACTATATTATTATAAGAACCTTATATAAATCGCATTTAGCGAATACGAGAACCTACGATACAATAATTAGCGTCGGACTCCCATACTCGATAACAATTTATGATTATTTTTTAAGGTTATGTTAGAACTCTCACGTAGTAGGGTTGTTAGGCATTAACTTTGGATAAAGAGACTCCAAAAACATACACTAAGCATCGTCGGACCACTTTTTTTTTTGCCTTTTTTGGGGTTATTTCAGAACTTTGACTCTCTTGGGTTTTTTAGAACCGAAAATCTCTTTTTTTCTGTGTATCTGTGTCATTGAAAAATGGCTAGGTCATCATCAAAATTGAAGTGAAAAAAAAAAAAAATTTTTTTAAGAATAATTAAATAGTTACTGGAGCGACGAGAACGAATATATAGAACTGCGGGAACAATGACAATTCTATTATCGATAAACTATTACCGTCAGCTGATTTACAGATAAACGATTGATAAAAGTACTATTCGATATTGATTTGAATTCATTCGGAATCCAGAGCACTTGAAACTCGGAATGGAGATGTGTTTACTTCAAAAACCGACTCGGAATGCAGAAATTGTCTGTGTACCTTTATATAAAATTCTGTCAATTGTGATTAACATTTGGATAACATATATCGAATATGTCGGACCAACATGCCGTTTTTATCTTATATTAGGTCAGTGTGTCTGTCTGTTTCTAAGCTATCTAGTTTCACAGGTTATAGGACGAAAGCACGAAGCATAAGTGCCTACTCCTAACTACTTCTACATCACAAAAAAGTCGAAGATTTATATTAATAATAATTTTTCATAAACTATATTTAGGGTATTTTAAAGTCGGGCCAGCCATAATTTAATTTAAACTGTTTTGACCGTTGTCCTTGCTGTTCAATGCAATTTTATTTTAGCCATAAATTTTGTTTATTGATGAGTTTTATGCTGCACTTAGTAAGCATATACAACACATAGATACACACACAAATACACTCTGGCTCACACAGATACACACAGCTACACATATGTGGCATCATGCTTAGTTTGCTTAGCTTAAAATAATGTAATTAATTTTTGTTGCGCTTTTTAGCTAAAAATTTGCATGCATGTTGTTGACATACCAAATGGCTTTTCTAATTGGACGCCTCTTGGCCAGGATGACAACGGCATAAATAAGCGGCCAATAGGGATTATTGTTTTTGTTTTGGTTACAACTGATATGATATATGTTTCGAAATCGTGCTTATAAAGGCGTTATTATATGAGACTATTTAAATGATGATATCTGTAATAAAACAAGTTAACCCTGGACTGTCTATAAAATAGTGACTATCTATAAAAATTGAGGTAATATATATGTTCCTTTAACTCCAATTTGGAGCATAGGCGTCATGACGGTTCGGTAGCAAGAAAATGTTTTAGGTAGGTAGGTTGCTAGCCCTCCTACCCTAGCTTGGCAATAGAATCCCTATCTGCATCTCCAAGCAGATGTTTTGTCTGTGGTATTTTTGTGGCGAGTGGTATTTTATTTCCCACTGACCCTGCATAATGCCGAGCATTACCCTATTCACCACCTGGGCACGCGTCCGATGGGAGACAGACAACTCCACACGGTTAAAATTCGTAACTATAGCTCTTTTGATCAGTAACTAAAGTTTTAGAGATTTTGCAAAAAATCACAGCATACTTTTGGGGGCTACATTGCAATAGTTTGGGAATCTATGTAATGGAAGCCTCATCTTAGCGATAACTCGATAGCTTGGCGTTATGGTGCTAAACAGACCTTAGATTCAAATTAGCAATCCCAAACACATGTCAAGATTGAGTTTTTTATGGTATGTATGGTATAAATATATTTTAGTCCGTACCATCAATAATTTCCAGAGTATTAATCGGTTGAGTAAGTTTCAAGTTGGAGCTGAGTGCAATTAAAGAATTAGAGCACATGTTGAGCCTAATGCTAAAAATTTGATCTTTTAGATCTTTTGGTTCTCGAGCGCCTTGTTAGATGAATAGACAGTTTATGTTGGTATATACAGGGTGGAGCATCTACATATGATCCATTTGTTTTTGGAAAACAAATATAAAGAAATGTCTATTCGATTTTCTCTTTTCACAAACAATTAGTTTGGTCCAGGATATAAACGTTGACTAGTATTTATGAACGATTTGGTTCAAATGTTCTCTTTTCGCTGCTGTAACATAATGGGCTCTGTTTTTGGAATTTTCCAGTACGTTCTTAAGCTCTGCTTTTGGTATAGCCGATATTTCACATTCGATATTTAGCTTGAGTTGAGCCACAACACAGGTCAACATGGTTTAGTTGTTGGAAAGCTAAGGGTTATTCCCAAAGTAATTTGCTGCGTAGAAGCCGATTTTCCGGTACATAACGTCAAATATCTCAAATTCCTGACGTGATAGGCCAATTGTGACCCCGGATTCGGATCCTACGCAGCACCTTACTTAGTCATGAAATCATGCCTGAATTTTTAGTACTAGCCATGAATCTACGCATTCATTTGTCACTGAATTTAACACATGCACGTCTTAGGCTTTCAGGCCTGAAGCTGAGCCGTAATAATCAGCTATGACTTCAGTGCTGATTGACATTGAAAATGACTTTCCAAAACTGACGGCCTGAAATTACAGCTGAATTTTATAAAAAATCGGACATGAATTCAGTGCTGATTTATTTTTAAAAGTTAGGTCTGAAATCACAGATGCGTAAATAATACACTGCAACATATATTCTTTATAAATTTTTTATCAAAATTTTATTATCAATTTTAGTTTAATATTATAAATTAATGTGGATTGGGTGCAGCCTTAAGATTTCGATTTTTTTGCAACTGCATTGCATTACGCAGCTGTGGTTTCCCTGGGACAGAGTCCGCCGTAACTGGTATTGAAAAAATATTTTTTAAATATTACAATACCCATATTTTTTGACCTACCAAGTAAAGAGTTATAAAATTGCTTAAATCCTTTTAAGGCTGTCTTTTGGCGCCCATTTCGTCTTTCTTACAAATAAGTCAACATTTTTTTCATAGTTCCTTTTTTTCAGTTAGCCGAAACTTGCGCAGTTGTCTTTTGCTCTACATTGTAATACCTATAAAAATAATGCTTTAAATAATAATATTTAATAAATAGGTACTTACCTAGAAATTAGAATTTTCACACCAATTGCACACACAAAAACCTTTTTCTTTGTGTAATAAATAATAATAAAAGAAAAGGTCAGAAATAGCTACGCACACAAAGGATTTTTTTTTTTATTTCTCTTTGCTTATTCATTTTTGCCTTGCTTGCCTGTCAAAAGGGAGAGATAGACATATAAGTTTTTGTATGTGTTCTTGTTTCTCTTACAAAGCCATGATCAATCTCTTCCTTTTCATGCCTGAATTCAGCACTGAATTTTTCAGGCCTGAACGACCGAAGTGCAGGGATACTACTAAATATTTGGTAGGGTGTCTAATACTAAAGAAAAAGTTTTCCAAATTGTCAATCAAGGCACATTGAGTGGGAGTAGCTCTGAAGGATTCCTTCAATATAGCACTAAGTAAACAAAAACAAAAAAAAAACTACATAAAAACCAAACAAAGAATTAATTCGAGAAAATCTCATAGAGCTGTTTAATATTATTAGCATGCATACATTATTTAAGGTAAGGTTTATACAAATACTTGCTTTTTAAAATGTTTTGTCTTTTGTAAAATAGTGTATTAGTGTCCTTCGTATAAATTGCTTGAGTTTCTGCCGTTAAAATACTGCATTTTCCTGTTATCTGTTATATTAAGTTCGTGGCACATGTTGCCACTTTTATGTTTTTGCTATGGCGTTGCGATATTTTCAGTTTGGTAAATTTTTGTGTTCATCTTATGGTTTTGTTTGATTTTTAGTTCCTGCGTTTTGTCTACACATGTCGTTGACTGATTCGAATAAATCTCTCGTAATAGTCCCGCATGAACTGTCGATGACCCCCACGTCGGTTATTGAGCTGGTGCTGTTGGAATTCCTGCAGCGGCGCATTGAAAATCTCAGGATAGGTTTTCAAAAATATGACTGCTAAAATGCCACATACAAAAACAAAGGACAGTACTAGGTGCAATATCCCGATGCTGTCACGGTCGGGTGTCATTTTGAAGCTGTAGCAACTTTTTATAAAATATACGGATCGTCGTTATATTTAAGTCTTACTTTTTTTTATAAAATTTTAAGTATATTATTATTTATTTTTGTTAATATGATGTTGCTGCTACAACGTTTCCAAATGTAATGAAGTAAAGTAAAAAATTATTTTTGATTTTAATATGAAAAGCTTTTGCATGAGCTCCTATGATTAATATGTATTTTGATGCAGGCTAGTTTGAGCAGCAAAAGTATCGATAGTTTTATACTAATATAATAGTTAAAAATAATAGATCTATTTTTTTTTAAAACGTTGTAAGGTTTACTTCTTCAGGCTTCAACAATTTGAGGCCCTGTATTATTTTAGCTAAAATACTTAAGAATTTGCGTACAGTTTGTTTCGATAGGGTGGGCCATCTGTTGGTATGCTTGTTAATACCATTTTACCATTTTCCAACAAAATATATACCAAATGCAAGTTTACCCCCATCGCCCAAAAGTCCGCCGCGTCTGGCTCTACAGGCCCTTATGAGAACATCGTAACTTCCACTTTAGATGGGTATGTTCCGAATATGAGTGTTTAACAACCAAACCAACAGATGACCAACCCTATATTGCTTTGTAAAAACTGTCAATTTATTTTTATTATTAGGCTTCCAGACAACATTTGTGTGCCTCTTACTTTTGTATTACCACAAATACACGAAACTAAGTTTAATTGCCTTGGAAAAGAAGCCGTTATTCGATAGACTTTTGCTTAATTCTTTATATTTTATATATCGTACATGGATAAATACAGATGAGTGGCTGAGTCAAGCCGCAAAAATTTGGCATCCCTAGCTCTTCTGGTCTATTTAGTTGCTTACAGGAAAATACGGGCATGGCTGACCAGCTTTAACCCCTTGAAAAATTGTTTCCGCTTTTTAAAAAATATTCATTTTGAATGTGCACCCATAAACAACTAGATCCATTTCCGATCCCTTTCCTTATAGGCTGCAATAAAAATTCAGCTTTCTTTGGTAAATATATAAGCTAATTCCACTAAATTTAATATGAAGACATATGAGAGGCTAATAAAAAAAACTAATGATTTTTCTCAAAGTCCCCTCAAAGCATTTCCCTGGAATGATCCATTGTCAAAAATCTACTTCCAAGTTAATACCTATTTTTTCTTTTCTAATATAGACCCAAAATTCAAAAACGATACATATTAAGCAAACAATTTTGGGTCAATTACACAGGTCAACATGGTTTAGTCGTTGGAAAGCTTAGGGTCATTTCCGAAGTAATTTGCTGGGTAAGAGTGGTACTAAATGATGCAACTGAAGAGACAGACCATAAAAATTTTTTGCACCCTGTACATAACCTCAAAAGTTGGTAAAAACTACGTTTTTCGGGTACATAACCTCAAATATCTCAAAATCGTGATGGGCCAATTCTGACCCCGGATTCGGATTCTACGCAACAAACTACTTCGGAAATGACCCATAGCTTTCCAACAACTGACATGACCCCGGTATTTGTAGACCTGTGTTATTTATTCGTTATACCATCTGATCATAATTGAATCGGAACTGGTGGTAAATCCGGACTGGGACGGGATGCGATGATTAGCCTATGTTTGACTGATTAGGCAGAGATTATACGAAACAAAGTATTCTGGTGGGAAGGGGGTGGGTAAGGTGTAGGTAGGTGGGATGACTGGTGGGATTCAATAAATAAACCTATAGACGATTCGCTAGACAACTCAAGGCAGCCGCAAAGCAGGTGCTACATGCATTTTATCTCAACTTCATCTCAGCAGCTTCGTCTTGTTCATCTCTCCACATTTCTGGTCCTGTTCTTGTAAATATGTTTTGTTAAGATTATTATTATATTTTTATATCTCTCTGTAATAAAACAAGTTGTTTGTCATCGACGTGCTCATCGTCATCATTTATTTTCCCATTTAAAAGTGTAAACTTAAAAATATGTTTAAAAGTATTTGGTGACTCAGAGGTGGGATACTATCGATGGCACTATCGATAGTATCGATAGTTACATTTTACGGATACTATCGATGGTTTTGTTCGATATATCGATAGTATACTTTTGTATGTAAAAAACTTTTTTGACAAATCAACGGACAACAAATTGGCAACATGTTCAAAAGAATACAAAACCAGTGGTAACACGTCGAACCTTTTTGACCATCCGACGCTTTTAGAGTCACCAAATCCGAAAAATTATTTAAGTAAGTCAAATTTTTATAAAAATTCTTCGCATAAAAAACCAAAAATCCGTGCCGCAGACGTCCAGCATTTCCGGATAGTAGAAGACTTTGGCTTCTGAAATTTCGAATTTCATAAAATTCCTGTTACAAAAAACAGAAAAAAAAATGCAAATCCATTGAGCTTTTGGAAGTTTAGTACAAACCATATCTTTTTACAATGTCATGAATAAAATGTTTCTGTTAAGAATTATGAAATACTCTTTTTGTAAGTATTAGAATTTTCCCCACTTGCCCTTTGGTACTTATTTAATGAATGTGCCTTTTTTGTGTGCCATATTTCACTTTGTTCCATAGTACTATCGATAGTTTCAACTATCGAAGCATAAACTCTTGAGTGGTGGCACTATCGATAATATCCCACCTCTATGGAGGAGAGCGTGCGCCAAGCGAGGCACCTCTGGGCTGTGAAGTCCCACAATTTTTAAGCGAATTTATTTTGTATGAAATTTTCTTTATATATTTTTTTGGATTAGAAAAGAAAACCGACAATGAAATTCCTAATTTTATCTGCCCATTTTTATCAATGTTTTAAGGTCTACGGTTTTTGAGTCGCAAAATCCAGCAACGTCTGCTCAAAAATTTTATACGTAAGTGAAGATCTTTAAGCTACTAATAAAACTAAAAGCCATCACATATTTTCGAAACTTTGTATTATTTGCTAAATTTAAGATGCGCTTCTAGGCAACGCCCAAAAGCAAACACACTGTCTCACACACACACTCCCACAAACACACACACACACTCTCTCACATTCTTAGCAGCTGCAATAGAAATCATTGTCACAGAGACAGACTGACGTCACGCCTCAAGTTTGTGGTGACACTCCAAATGGCAGCAGCAGCAGCAGCAAGCCAAAAGCTGAATGCTTCGAAAACGCGTCTCGAGCTGGGAACAACTGAAAATCCTTTGAATTGTGTTGCATGTTTGCATGCTGCAGCAATCGAACGAGAGAGAGGAGTAGTGAGCGGATGAGAGAGGGAGGAAAAGCTGACGATGGGAGCAAACATGCCAAGTCGTAGCGTTGGAAATCTTAACGTGATTTAAACATGACATTGCATGAGCAGTGTTGACAAACGGGTGAGGGGCAGAGGGTGAAAGTGAGAGAGAGAGACAAATACATTTAGCACGTCGCTGGAGCTGCCCACAAGTGTGAGTGTACGTGTGTGTGTGTGTATCTATATGTGTATCTATCACTTCACTAAAGTGCTGTGAATTGCAGACTGACTGATATTTTGACGCAAATATGACAATGAAGTTGTGGGCTACAGTCTAAACACATACACACACACACAAACAACCACCCACCCATCCACACGCACACAGATACACTACTAATCAGTAAGCGCCAACAACAAGCTCAAAGCTATGACAACAAACACTTTTACGCTATGCTGGCTTTAGATGTATCTGTCAGATACTTCTAGGCAGTTATGTGCATATATCTCTCTCTCAATCTATGCATCTGTATCTGTGCAGTCCAATTGCACGTGACAGAAATAGGTAATTGCTGCTATCTAACACTTGATCATATGCAGCGTCCGGACAGCACTAGTTAGGCTGGACGAGATTTGTATCTAGCCAGCTGCTTTCTGTATCTACAAGTTGTTTGCTTTGTATTTAAGCAGCTTTTTGGCAACTTTTTAGCTTGGCCAAAACTTGCTCAGCTGTTAAAGCCAACTTTGAGCTATTAAAACATAATCAATTGGTTTAAAAAAAAAATAAACAACATTTAACTCGATTTAATGTTGTATTAAAATGCGATTTATTTAAATCATTTTAAATAATATTATGGCAAGTTTTTAAGCAATTTGTCTGCTTTGCAGGCTTTTGTTTTTATGCACAGTTAATTACATTTAATGCGCTCGAAAGCGTATTTTATAATTGATTTATATTTATAAGTGCGCACAAAAGAGCGTTTATATGAGTAAATGTATATACTATATACATACTGTCTACAAATAATTGAGAGCGCTTCACCGTTTGTTTATTGGTTTAATCATTTTAATTTGTTGCATTTATGAAAATGCTGTGAATTATTTAAATGAAAAGCACATGTACTACATATAAAATTCAATATTATTGAGAGTTGACAGCTGACAGATTGAAAGATGCAATATTTATTGTTTTTCAAATTAATAAAGATACTTATACAGCTGACGTTTAATTAATATTAAGAGATACTTTTATTTATTATTTTTGTGTAGACTCTATTTTCAGCTTTTGTATGTAAAATCTGAGCTCGTTGAGCTTTGATTGATATTGTATATTGTTTATGGAAAGTGTTTTCCCGACGATGCTTACAGATTTTTGGAAATGAAAATTTTAAATACTATTTAAAAAAAAAAAAAATAAATAAAAAATGAAAAGAAAAATAAATAAGTGAATAATAAATAAATACGTTAATAAAAAATAAATAAATACTTGTGTATATAGAAAAATAAATTAATAAATATAAAGGTTGTTTTTTAAGCGCGTCCGAATTTCAAACTTAAAACATAGAAAAATTAATGTAATGATCCCAAATATGGTTTTATTTGAAAGATAATTTCGTATCATTTAATATTTGAAAGGGATGTCTGGCATGTGACCACCACGACTACGAGTTACGAAGCGCATCCTGTCAGTCCAATTTTTGACCACATTCGAGCATTTGATGCCGTATTGCAGTAATGACACGATCAATGTTGGTTTCCAAGTCGTCAATTGTTGCTGGCTTGTCTGCATAAACTAACGACTTGACGTGTCCCCAAAGAAAATAATCTAAAGGGGTCAAATCATTCTTGACATAACCTTCTCACCGAATCGAGTTTTCAGTAAATAGCGCACGTAGCGCGTTCCTGTTGAAACCAGAACTCTTCGACATCGAAACAAATATTCGTCGATCATCGCCCTGTATCGATCACCATTGACGGTAGCACGTTGTGAATCGATAAATTTGGATTTTCCTCTACATTGGTCTCTACAACAGCGATATTTTCTTCAGACCGTGCTGTTCTCATTCTGATTGGTAGTCGGACATCTTGGAATAACAAATGAGTTCGAACATGATCAAGAACACGACGAATAGCACGTTCTGATGGACGATTATTCGGTCCATAAATTGTACGAGGAGCTCTTTAAGTTTTTACAACAGAACACTGATTTTGATTATAAGTCTCGAAGATTTGAAGACGTTGTTGTGGTTTAAATCTTACCACGATGAATTGTTAGTCCTTACTGAATAAAATTAAATTTTAATTAGTCAAAGTGACAACTGGTTTCAGAGATATCCCTTTCGGAAATCCGGACGCGGTTATAAAAACACCCTTTAGAAATATTTAAATAAATAGTAAATATAAGTATGGCGTATGTTTAAGTCGGGCGCGGACAGCTTTGGGATACCCTGTACCACCACATTGTAATCGAATCCGGTATATTGCTTAAAAACTCCAAAAGCTATTTATTTGTCAAATTTGGTTACGATATTTTCATAAACAAACAAGAAATAGTCGAATTTTGCCCCAAAAACGTTTTTTGACATGGGGCCATATACTATACTCAACCGATTTTGATCAAATTTGGTACAGTGCTGGGCCTCTAAAAAACTAGCAAACATCAAATTTGATTACGATATCTTCATAAACACACGAAACACAATGAATTTTGCACCAAAAACGTTTTCTTGACCAATCGGTCCTATGGGGGCTATATGATATCGGCAACCAATTTTTTAAAATTTGATACAGTGCTGGGGAACTTTAAAAATCTTGTGAATGCCAAGTTTGGCTATGATATCTTCATAAACACACGAAATACAACGAATTTTACACAGAACACGTTTTTTGACCGATCGGGAGCCATATGATATAGTCAACCGATTTTGATCAAATTTGATTCATAAACGAACGAATTATCCATCTGAAACTTTTGGTTTTTTCGAGGTCCTCTGAAACACCCCTATGGGAATAATAAGGGATCTAATCATACGGACGGACAGACAGACAGACGCACATCACGCATCGACTTCTCTAGTCACCCTGATCAAACTTTTACGGTACAGTGTATAAAAATAGTCGATCCCTAAAGTAAGAAAAAATTTATATTTTTTTGTTTATGGGCCAGTACGCAGCAGTCCAGAACCCCTCCGAATAAAAACTGTACCAACAACACCTTATTTTGAGTATTTTGCCAAATTTTGTTTTTTAAGTTGAAATGGTCACAAAAACGCCTTAATTTTAAATAATTAACGAAAACAAATGTTAAATAGAAACATAAATCTTTGTCTATTATTTACATTATTTTGTGCAAACAACGCGGCAATGGTGACGCAGCTAAATTCGGATTATCTGGCTCAATTTTTTTTAGAGATTTGCATATTTTGAATTAAATTAGTTTTGCAATACAAATATTTACATTAAGTAATAAATGCCTCTACGAGGCTTTACAACAGATTGAAAATGAAAGTTTTCATATGATGGCGGTTAATTTTAATAGTTTGCTGGGAATGTTTTTTTTAGAAATAATAAACAAATGGCTTTTTAATAAATGATGCAAAATTAATTGCTGCACATTAGTTTTGGTGGGGCCGGCTATTTATATTTTTCTACAAAATCATGAGGGCAACACTGTTTTGTCGTTTTGGCGTCCGCATACTGCTTCTGACCTATGACTTGCTTCTGCTGCTCCATTTCGTAAAAGTCAATTTGGGGTGACTTCGGAAGTGTCGAAAAGAGCCAAATAATTATTTTGAATATAATTTCAGCACGGATTTCAACTGTTTTTGTGTCAAAATGCCGAGAACTTAAAAAAAATAAAAACGAAAATAAATCCCCGTAAACCAGTTCCAAGTACTGATGATTTGTTGGAAATGCTGAAGGCAGTGAAAATCGATCCTCTTTCAGAGGATTTCCATCTTTTTTAAAAAAAAAAAAATTTCAAGTCAGTTCACTGGGCAACAAATTTTTTTTTTCCACATCATGGTTCCATAACATCTACAGTTCCTATCCGATTTCGAAGATCTTAGACATGAAATGTTCTTAAAAGAATTCTCTTTCAGCTTAAAGCTTAATATAATTGTTACAATTTTTTTTTCGTTAATAAAAAGCAAACCGAAAATTTTTAATTTTGAAAAATGTTTTAAATTACACTTTTTTCGACTTTGGTTGCTTGTAACTTGAATAATTTTTACTTAATCTGTGCATATCATATATCACTGTAAAGAGCACATCAATACCTTTCGATATAATCGTCTTTTATGTTTCAATTTTATTCACGAAATATTGACGAATAACTGAAAAAAGTGCCCAAAAACATGTTTTTTGAAAAAATCTCGAAAACGGTTCTTAAGAAAAAAAATTATTGTGATTTTCGTGTTTCTCGTCCCAAAATTACCCTAAAAAACACTTTTTTACGAAGGTTCACTCGATGACCCTTAAATTTGCAAACTAGTGTTATTCAACCTTTTTTTTTTTAAAAATAAAATGTTTGCGTTGAAATTTTATGGCGGTGTATATAATTTTTGAACACTGCTGGATTCACCCCAAAAAAATCGAAAATCGCGAATTTGGCATTTTTTGCTCGGAGATCAATCTACTTATCAAAAAATCTTCGTACCTATCTGAAATTTTCACACAATGGAGCTTATTCAATGCCCAGAACGGCACAACTTTCCTTTTTTGAAAAAAAAACTCCACAAAAACTTCGAAAAAATTCTTCCGAATTCACCCCACTTGCCCCTACATACGTTCATTCCTTGAGCTCTTCGTCTTTTAATTGAATACAGATCTTACAATTATTTTACATATTATAAATTTTAAAGAACAGATTTTTTTTCCGAATAAATATTTTTTTTTACAATTAAACATAGGACAACTGCTTCAGTTACAATTGCAAAACAATGCAATAAATAACTCTAACAATGTCAGTTAAAGAAATAAAAACTTAAAAAAAAAAATTAGTGCTTGGATCTCTCAAAGGAATTCGCACAACATTATCACAACAAAGTCAGCCATTGTTTCCGTTTGACAAAGTTTGCAAAGCTTTGTCGCACCTGTCATTACCTTGGGGCTAAAGGTTATCATTTCAACACTTGCAATGAAAACAAATTTGTGTTAAACAATTTGTAGTTCATGTTTTGATAACGCGCTGCAAGCGAAACTTGGCTTACTTACTTATCGCGTTTGTTGCCACACACTCACACACACACACACTCGTCGCCCATGTGGCAGTCATGTGAAAACAAGTGGCAACAACAACAACAACAGCAGCAACAATAATAACAGGCTTACAATGTGACTGCATGCACACACACAATGTCACACACACACTCACACTCACACACACACATAGCGGTAGATAGACATGGCGACAACGTCATGGCCGCCGTTACAGTTACAACAGGCGCACAAACAAACATGGCGACACATTTAACAGACATTGCTAAGCTATTTAGGTGTATTATGTATATCTGTATATCTGTATGTGGGAGTGCATGTCTGTGTATCTGTGTGAGTGCACGTGTGTGTTTAGCTCGATTTACACGCAGTTATTTATGGTAAATATTTGCTGTGCTTGTATTATTTCACGGCATAGATTTAACGAATTTTGCATGTCGCAGCATTTCCAGACCGATTTTCAGCTCGAGAGTGTAGACAGATTTATAGACAGACAGACAGACTTATAGACAGACAGACAGTCACTCCATATTATAAGTACTTACTTGTATCTTTGATATACATTTGGATGTATCTTTTGTCATTATAATTTTGTGCAGCTTAGCTGTACAAGCTGCTTCAAATGTATTGGAAGAAGTACTTAGCGTAAAATGGCATTCTACCTTGAATTTATGTTTTCCTTTCATTTTCTTTCTTTTTTTGCAGCACATGGTTGAGCACACACTTCACATATGTATGTAGATACAACCAATAGATACATAGAAATATAAGCCCTGGCTGGCCACCCAGACACTTTTTGCACATAAAGCATAAATCTGTAGCACTCCAATAACAACAACAACAACAACAACAACAAGAGCAAAAATCCAGTAAAATGTTGCAAAAGTTCAAAATACAGCTTACAGCTGCCCAAGTCCAAGTGATGCCAAGTTATGTTGCATGTGTTTCATTTGGAGCTCATTTCTTTTTTTTTCGTTACTTTTTCTGATTTCGTTGGAAGGTTTCTTTTCTATTTTCTAGTATATGCAGTCATAAATTTTTGAGCATAAGCAACAAGAATATTTGTTACAATTTCGAGTTTTTTTTTTCCACTTTTTTTCGACGAAAGGGTTGTGGCTTGCATTCTAGAGATGGACGTTTGGCCTTGGAAACTTAAGACACGCGAGCACGCGATGCAGGTGATGCGATGTTAAGTATGTTTTTTGATAACCATAGAATTTGTTGTTTGTGGCAAAAATGTTGCATGATGGCATGTGATGCTTTTGTTTTAGAGCTTTAAAGTGAATTTGTTTTGCTGAGAAACAAAAGCGAAATCAGGTAAAGGGGGTAATAAGTTGTGGTTGTAGTCGGTATACTTGCGTGACTACTTTAAAAACTGACAGGACAAAGAGTAATTGCAAGGCTCAGCTATTTCTAATTGAATATCATTAGGCAAGTCAACATCCAAAGAACTACAATCGAAATTACAGCAGTGCGAGCTTGATCTGGTGTAAACGATTTTTTTTTATTTATTTAATTTAGATGCTGCAAATTTCAATTAATTCAAGATTTTCCTTTTCTCTATAGCTTTTCTATCTACTTGGCCATTACAACCGGTTATCGGTGGAATTTACACTTTGGATATTCCAAGTCTAAATTGCTGCAATGACTCAATATTTGCTAACAATACAGCTAGTGTCTCTCAGGATTATAATTCTGCAGAAAAAGGTTGCTTTTTTTTACTTCCTTGATATTATATATGAATACAAGATATCGCTCCTAGTCGAAGCATAGGCGCATAGGATATATATAAAAAATTCACAAAGATCTGGCTAGTGCTGACTGAGAAATTTTGTATACATTTATCTATTTATCTGTATACAGAAGCTCGCGTTTGTCCACTAACAGTAATTTTAAGCTATTTAGATTTGTATTCTAGGCACAATATGGAGCCCCAATGTGTCCTGATGTTGCCAAGTGCCATATTGAAAAATTCCAGCCTGCTTAAAATAAACTGTTAAACTTTAAGCTCACTTGACTTCATCATAGCTTATGGTGAAAAGCCCATATCGTAATTACAACAGACTGACTAACTCCCCTGATACAAAGTTAATAACTTAGGATCACAAAAAAAATATTGGTGTAAACTTTACATAAAACCAGACTACTCTGCGGATTTTGTGCCGCTAAATCCGAATCCGATGTCCAAAAAAGTTCGAACATCCAAAGGTTTTGAGATAAACTCCAAAAACCTATAAATTATTTTTTTTCGATATATGTTTTTCAACGATGTTTTTAGATGTTTCTAAAGTCGCTGAATCCGAATCCGATGCTCAAAACAACCCGAACACCCAAAGACTCTGAGATAACCTCCCAAAACCTATACTTTTTTTTTTTTCGTCTTAAGTTTTTTAACGATGTTTTTTATGTTTCTGGAGTCGCTGAATCCGCATCCGAAGTGCAATTTTAATCGATTGATCGTATTTTTTTAGAGCAGAGCTCGTAAAAAACTTTCAACACTTTCAGTGTCCGAAAAAAACACTCATTTCCGAACACTTTGAGAAAAGTAATTGACAAAACACACTCAATTGTGTTTTTGTTCAAAAGTGTTCCGCTCAGAGCAAGACCAATTTTTTCGGTTCTTTTTCGGTTGTGTTTTTTCGAGACAATTTTGCCTGAGACTTTCAGCAAAAGTGTCTTTTGCGTATGTGTGCGTGTTTGTGTGAGTCGCCTGTGTTTTACTTCACTTTTTCCGGACACTTTTTACGAAACGGTCTGAGGCAGACAGCTTTTCAGTGAGCGCTTACTCAAAGTGTCTCGACATAAGTGTTATTTAGAGAGAGACACGTTTGTTTTGCTCAGCCGAAAACACGGAACAAAACCGAAAAGCGAAACGAAAAAAGTGCTCGGCTCAGTTTGTGTATTTGTTCGGTTTTGGTCGTGACCCGACCGCATGGGAAAAATGGGTTGACAGTTTTTTACGAGCTCGGTTTAAAAGAATATTTTTTTTGTTAAAAACAACTTTTTATTTAGGTTGAAAATTTGTACAAGCCTCAGGGCGGCTTTTAACAGAATTTTTGTAAAGGATTCACCAAGGTTAGGAAAATATTTGTCAAAGAAATAGGAATAATTTGAGTCAAAGGGGCTAGTAGATAAAAAGCGTATAAATAATAGTGTTTTTGGAAGAAAGCTGCATTTGGACCTCTGGGATCTAATTTGCTCCACTGATGTGTTTGAAGCCAATTCAATATTTTATAGAAATTAATCTTATTAGCTGAAATGGTGCCATGCCTGTGAAATATGGATCCTCTAGACCTTTTTAAATCAAAAATATTATCAAGAAAATGAAAACTATCAATATATAAAACCATAATAAGACCAATTGCCAACTACGGATGCGAAGTATGGCCAATGACAACGTTGAATGAACTGCTAAGAATTTTCGGAAGAAAGATCTTAAGAAAAATATTCGGACCAAAGCGCAATGAAAGAGGCGATTAAAGGTTAAGGTACAATACCGAATTGCTAGAGCTATCACAAGGCGCAGACATTGTCAAATTCATAAAATCTCAAAGGCTAAGATGGATAGCTTCTTAGAATAAGCAATACACGCGCACAGAAACTGATACTAGAATATAAACTAACTTGGACCAGAAAAAAGGGACGTACGCGAAAAAGATTAATCGATTGCATAACAGATGACATTAGAACAGTCGGTATAAGAAACCTTGCACAAGATCAGGACGATTAGAGGAAGATTATAGAAAAAGCCAAAACCCAACCCGGGTTGTAGAACTAAACTATGATGATGATGATGATGTATAGGGTGGGCCATCTATTGGTTTCATTCTCATAATTCGGAACATACGCATCCATAGGGGACGTTCTTCGGCATGTGTCAAGTTCAAAAGTACTCAATTTTAGTCATGCATAGTTGAACAACCAAACAAGGCGTAAAAGTTTTACCGGCGTACTATATAAATGGTGGTTCTGTGAAAAAAACATGGTTGAGGCCAGTATCGACGAATCGCCGGGAACATCGACGCGCCATTGTTCGCAGGAATTAAACCTTGCTAGGAACACTTTGTGTTAAATTTTGCATGCGGATCTGCACTTACACGCATATAGGATTCAAATGACGCAATAATTTAAGCCCACCTCATTGGAAGGAGAGAACAGCCAGATGAGTTTTCGTCAAAAAAAAAGTCATCGAAAATTACGATGTTCGCATAAGGGCTTGTAGAGCCAGCCGCGGCTCTAATATTATTATCTAATATTTGAGCGATATTCTTTTTCATACATAAATGAGTAGTTTCGAACTTGCATTTGGTATATATATTTTCTAAATTTTGTGGAAAAATATACGAATAAAATGCAATTAACATAAAAACCATCAGATGGAGCACCCTATATTGTCATGTTAGAATTCTCTCTCGAATCTACAAAATCTACAGTTGTAAGAGCTGTTTACGCCCAGCATTCCTAGTTGTCCTTTTAAACAAAGGAGTTCTTGCTTATTTGTATAATTTTAAACGTTGCTGTCTGTTTGGTCATTTCATGAGCCGTTACTGCTTAATGCATCATACCATGTTAATTCTATTAAATATGTTAAACTCTTTGTTCTAATGTTAATTCTCTCACGCCCGCTTGCATGCGGCGCTCATGCTATGTTATGCTAGGCCTATGCAGGCGCTTTATGATAATTTACTTTACTTTCAATTACTCTCCGTTTATATCGCTCACAGCCAAGACGCACTTTAGTTTTGTTCACGAATAAGTTGTCGCGTTTACATAACGATCTTACGCGTATAAATATAACTATTTAATTGTACATATTACACTTAACATTCAACAATTATACAAAGAACTTTTATAAACAACATATACTGTACACAACATAGTACATATATTTAAATACAATACAACATTTAAACATAACCTACAACGTGTACAAACATTTATAAAATACGCAAACATTTTTGGCGCCCCCGGGTGGACACTAACTAAACGATCTTGGCTCGCGTGTGTTTGAAACAAAAATTAAATATTCTACTGTGTTTTCGTGCTCCTGACTGGATGTGTATATTCAACACTATCTAAAACACTTGGTCGTCGCTGGAGATCTGTGTGGCTATCTATACCTTACTCTGGACATGAGCTACTGTCAAAACTGCAATTGGTTCAAATTGGGTAACAGACCATGCCAGGTAAATATCCGCCTAAATTAATAAAAAGAGAAGCCACTCCAGCTCATCAACTGTGTACGTGTGTCATATTGTGAACCGGCATATGTAATTTGTTGGCATCTACACTTATACAAAGTGAAATCTTATTGTCAAATTTAAAATTTATTTACAACGGTCTAAAACCTTAAACTAGATCAGCATTGTTAAAATAAATAAATTAATTAAAAACGTCGATACAACTACACAAGATTCATGCAAACAAAATACATTTAAATAAAAAGGTTACACATTTACACAAACATATACCTGCATTTGCGTATATAAACAAAAACGACACAGAGCTGCGCTGCACCATCAAACAAACAAAAAGTGGTAATTTTTAGCATCAGATATATGTATACATGCATACGCATATATATTTAAATACCTAACACACAACATATTTAAAACATTAATAAATTAATAAACACAAATTTTACACCATATACAAAATTGCCTTTATTCAAAATTAACTTGATACATAAAAAGACAAGTGAAACAAACGGCTTGCCGATTATATTGTATACAAACATACAAAAATATATTTGTAAAGGCTGGCTTGCCGCCTAGAATTAAAGGTCGTAATTTCTGTACATATGTATATCTGTACATGAGGTGCCATTTCCCTGTACAATTGGAAAGTTGCTGTTTGAAATTTTGGCGGCACTTTCTTTATATAAAAACTGCCATAGCGAAAAGAACATTGGAGAGTCGCTCTTTCTCGCTTTGCTTTCACCCACGCTCAGTCGGCCTCGTAGCTGTAATGCTCAGTGCACGCTCAGTAGAGTTTCGCTCATCCCTTTGACACTCTACTTCGTAGTTGCCGAGCTCAGTGCACGCTCAGCAGACTTGGTGCTCACTCGCATACACTTGTTCACTAATGTTGTTACATTAGATTGCGTGCGCTCTCACTTGCAGTTGCCGCTCATCTCTGTTAACACTGCTTAACAGCATATCACTATATCACATACACTAACAGCCAGCCACCTCTGTTAACTTTATATTGTTACAGTGCTGCTGCCGCCTGGTCTGTTATTAATGCAATGTTTTTATTCGGAGCAAACCAACTTTAGGCATCAAATTTGTTTGAATACTGCTGTTGTATGCAATATAGCCACACACACGCATACATACTAATTTGCTGGTTAAATATTTGTTACCACATAACTACATACGCCATATCAACGGCTATTTAAATAACTTGTTATTATCATTACTTGCACTTCCGAGCCACTGTTAACTCTCAATTAACATTTCAAGTCTATTTGAGATAACAGTGATTGAGCTTACAGCTGTTTAATTTAACATTGGGTCCCATTTACATTGTAAACACATTGCCTATTTACACTGACCAACATTAACAACTTTTTTTAAAGTCATTTAGTCACAAATCGCACTATAGTCATTTTTATTGTGTCCGTTGCAAAATCATTGCACACACAATTGCATTGCGCTGCCATTTAAACAAATAAATAAAATTAAATAAATAAAATCAAATGCCTTCCAAAAAACAATTCCGGCAAGAATCCATAGATTCTCCAAATGCATCGGTACTTATTCAACAGTTGGACACTGTTAAAAAAGACATAGCTCGCATCAAGCAATCAGTTTACAAACAAACGATTTCGTTTGAAGCCGTTGAGTTAGAGTGTCGGTTGGACATCCTCAACACTTATATTGAACGAGCGTTTCAGCTTCAGCTGCAGATCGACAGTATCGATTCAGAGTTGGCATCTCGCGCTGAGCTAGAGACCCTATGCGTGTCTACAAAGTCAACGCTCATTTCGGTTGGAGCTCGCCCTCACAGACTCAATGTGAGCGACACAACCATTAATGCGTCAATTCCGCACACAAGGCACTTGCCGCAAATGCAACTTCCAAAGTTCGGCGGCAAGTATACAGAATACAAAAACTTCATTGGCTTGTTCGAGAGCCTCGTTGACAACGACCCAACATTATCAAATGTTGAGAAGTTTAATCACTTGTTGTCCTGCCTTGAAAATGAAGCACTTGGCACAGTAAAGGCATTCCAAGTTACTGATTGCAACTATCCGAAGGCACTGGCCGCTCTCAAGCGAGTTTATGACAATAGTTGCTTAATATTTTTTGATAGCATATCGCAATTGTTCGAGCTGCCTGCGATGAAAAATCCATCCGCGTCGGCACTACGTTCACTTATTGACACAGTCACCGCTGTTTACGAATCGCTACTATCTCTTGGCGATGACAAACAGATTGCAAATGCAATGCTGATACACATTGTCATGTCAAAGGTAGACCAAAAAACGCGATCGAGATGGGAAGAGAACTTAAATTATGAGAAAGTCCCCTTATGGAATGAGTGTGAGAGTGCGCTCAATAAGCGCTATCAGCACTTGTCAGCTGAAGAGCTAACATCTGGCCGCGCCCAAAATAGTAGGACAGGCCACGATACCCCTCACAAGCCCGTTACCAAAACGGCTTTAACCATTTCGCGGCGTACTAATCGCCTGCAAGACCCAAAGTGTCCATTCTGCAAATCAGATGACCACTATATCCGTGCCTGCCCTTCATTCTTGGCCACATCTGTTTGCAATCGCTTTGAATTTGTTAAAGCGTTTCCATTGTGTATAAATTGTTTACAAAGGGGTCATACCGTGTCTGCCTGCAAATCGTCACTGTGTAGAGTTTGTTCGAAACCTCACCACACGATGTTGCACCAATACGTAGCCCATACACCCACGACTCTGTCAAACACTTCGACATTGGCACAATCAGCAGAAGCATCACAGAACATGAACACTGTGTCTTCTGTCTGTCATACCTTGGCTTCTGAGACCGAGCAAGTCTTGCTTCCAACTGCTGTAGTTAATGTGTTCGGGCTAACAAACCAGCAAAGGCCAGCACGAGTGCTGTTAGATTCCGGTTCTCAGACTAATTTTATTACTGAAGACCTAGCCAAGAGTCTGCAATTGAAAAGGCAATGCAGAAAGATAAATGTGTCGGGCGTAGGAGAATCTGGTCTGTCCGCCAACCATGTCGTCAAGGCAACCATTGGCTCGCGGAGCCAGCCATTCCAAATGGCAACCGAGTTTGTGGTACTCGAGAAAATATCCTCAAATCACCCAGAGAAAGAACTTCCTTCCAAAGCACGGAACTTTCCTGGTAATGTCGTCCTAGCAGATCCGTTGTTTTACGAACCACAACGAGTAGACTTACTGCTTGGCGCTGGTGCCTTTTTCGAGCTATTGCAAAATGGCCAAATTAAGCAAGGCAGAGAGGCACCCATGCTACAGAATACTGTGTTCGGCTGGGTTGTAACTGGGCAATACTCTACAACTTCAGCACCACCGACACAATCATGCTCTCTGGCGAGCATAGTGCAAGAGTCCTGCCCTCTTGACACACATAGCAAAAGATTCTGGGAGTTGGAACTTGTTCCAAATAAGATTACTCAAGTTATTGATACCCCAGAAAAGAAAATTTGCGAGAAGTCTACAACGACTTATAGTAGACTGGCATCGGGGCAATTCAAATGCCCACCAGTCACTGTTCATAAAACACCGCAAAACACATCTGTCGAGCTCAAAGTGTACGAATCCGTTTTGAGCTCCAGATCACCTCCAACAAACTTAAAGCAAACGCAATATCAATTGTCGTTGGAAAGTCGGAAGTCAGCCGCATCCCTCAACGCGGCCGATATGAAAACAAGTTTATTTGATTTCCGAACCGTTGCACCGCAACGAGACTCCTTTGCGAATAAAATCCAAAGGCAAAATAAATCAATCCCTTTGCATAAATCGCAGAAGCAAGCGCGACACATTCAGTCCCTTGCTAATACCTGTCGAGAGTGTAGTACCCATGTATTACAATTTTCCTACTGCCTGCGGTATAAACCTCGACTGCTCCCACAATCATTGGGAAGCTTACCCGCTGAGACTTTCTTTGGCAACCGGCCACCAGAAATAAGCGGAGTGGATACATCATATCCAAAAACAGCGCATTTATGCAAAAGAAGAAGACAGTCCTTCAACGTGCTCGCAACAGCTTTCTGCTCGCCTAAGGCTGTCCATTTAAGAAACTTCAAATATCACATGAATAATAAGTCAATTCTTACTTATCTAGATCTATATGCCAAGTCAGCCGCCGCAATGCCACTTCACTACTAGATGTCAACTTCACGCATCATCGGATCCATCTGAGAGCTACAACATACCATTGCCAACTGCTGAACACTCTGGAGGAAGGGATCTGGTCAAATCTCTTGAAGCCCTGCGGTCATTCAACGCGGCCGATGTTTGGTCATTTCATGAGCCGTTACTGCTTAATGCATCATACCATGTTAATTCTATTAAATATGTTAAACTCTTTGTTCTAATGTTAATTCTCTCACGCCCGCTTGCATGCGGCGCTCATGCTATGTTATGCTAGGCCTATGCAGGCGCTTTATGATAATTTACTTTACTTTCAATTACTCTCCGTTTATATCGCTCACAGCCAAGACGCACTTTAGTTTTGTTCACGAATAAGTTGTCGCGTTTACATAACGATCTTACGCGTATAAATATAACTATTTAATTGTACATATTACACTTAACATTCAACAATTATACAAAGAACTTTTATAAACAACATATACTGTACACAACATAGTACATATATTTAAATACAATACAACATTTAAACATAACCTACAACGTGTACAAACATTTATAAAATACGCAAACACTGTCTTTATTGCGTTGCAAAAATTTGAAGGCACTCTCTACGAGTGTACAATATAAATGATGCAACCATTTTTTGCTGTGAAAATTTTTTTTACATATATTATAATACCCTGAGCCCCTATGCTTCACTAGGAGAGAAGGACGACACTAGCAGTAATAATACCCAAGGAGTTGGCTGAGAGCTGGAGCGGAGTTCCAGTCGTCAGTTCATTTCTTCATTCCATTCCCATGGGCATACAATTTTTTCTTAAGATTTTCCAATAACAAAAATGCTTTTGGTTCCTACAGGAGGTAGGGTGTTTTTTTTTTTTGCTAGATTAATTAAATTAAATCTCGAGCATGTTGGAGGGATATATACAACGCAGAGTTATTTGAAAGTCTATAAGGCTTATAAGATTCGGGCTATATGAACAAGCTTAGAGCTATATTTAAATTCCTTCTATGCATATATGTATATTTTAAGCCTGAATACTCAATTTTTGCTAAGAATTTATTGCGTTTGGTTGAAAATATTTATAGCATTGTAATTTTATTGAGTAATTTCAATTTTGTTGTTGCCAAAGCTGTAACTACATTAATGCTCTCTACATAACACTTATATGTTTTTGTAATCAGTGCTTGAAATTGGTTTGTGAAGCCCCTGGCTTAAATTATGTAAAGTCTAAAATTCCACAAAATTTTCTAATATAATTTTTTGTTCAAAAATAGTAGAAGCATAAATTTAAGTTGCGAGCTGGAATCCAAACTGCCTTAAAGCCTATCGAACTAACTGTTTATCGATATTTTCTAACTGACGCTGTCAGCAAATGCAACCATGCATATGCTTCGTTGAATGATGCGACCTTTTTATATTTTCCCCCAAAGTATTGCATTAAATTCTTCATAAAAGTACCACAGTAATTAGTTTATTTCATTTTTTTGACAACTCAAAGCGTGTCTGTCTAATTAAACACGCCAAAGTTAACTTTCAATTAGTTTCCACGGCATACAATTTTTGTTTGACTTTTGTAAGTAAATTATATACATTAATTATTGAAAACAACAAGCAAATAAAACAAGGCCAATTAAAATTTGGTCTCCACAGCAAAGGCAATGAAAAACCAAAAATCAAATAAATTGACAAAAAAAAAAATCATAGCCAATTTATGTGCCTAGCAACAGTCATCTATGCTTTAAACTGCAAAATTTCATTACAAACTTGGTAAAGACTTAAAAAAAAATAATAAGAGCTGAAAATTTGCAAGAATAAAAAAAAACGCGCTGCGTAAATATGCGCAGCGCAGTCGGCTGAGCAAGTTCGCATTTTCCGGTTGAACGCTTGAACCCAAACAGAATTCATAAACCGAAATCTCACGGCGATAACTGTAACTGTAAGCTAGCCTCAGACACACACCCGCCCCGTACCCCAACTCACCGCTCTTTGTTCCAGCTGCTTGTCTGTGGTTACTGCGGCGACAACAAAAACAACAACAACAGTAACAACTACAATTTGGCTGGGCCCACCCGCTGTGCGAAATCTCTTAGAGCTACTCTTGGCCGCGACATGGCCATATTCCAGTTTTTCGCCGAATTTGTTACTGCCTTCAACTTTTACACCCTCTTAATGCCCGTTACCCTGCCTTCCCCACGTCTTTTTTTTGGCATTTTCAATTTTTAGTTTATTTCTTGGTGCAAAAGGCAACGGCGATAAAATTGTGTGGGCGTTACAGAGTTCCAACAAAAATGGAAAATAGAAAAATAAAAAGCATAAAGAGAAGCATCAAGCAGCCATGTATTATTAGTAGCAGTTTTATCTACCAAATTCTGGGCCTTACGTTCCTCCGCTTTTTGGTATTTTTGGTTGGTTGGTGGTGTTTTATGGTCTGGACTTGGTAGCAGCTGCACTTGGTGTTGTTTTTGTTTCTAAAGGTAATTGAACTCGTAATACAAAACAGTGGCATCCAATGGAAATCTAGTTTATAGCGGGTTAGATAAGCAATGGGATTAGACTCGAAAGTCTCACATGTGGGTAAGGACACAATTTCGCCGTAAGGTACCAATTTTTTTCAGGTATATTTTAGGTGAAAGTCCAAGGCGAACCCTCTTCGCAGCCGGTTTTGGATATAACCCTCTGACTGGCGTATAAGGTGACTAAGTGCTCTCAAAAATCTTACTTGAGAAAGCAAAACATGCCTCGCAAATAACAGCAACAATAGCTTTCGGTTGTCTTGACAAGGTTTGGCGGTTGTCATACATTCCAAAGCGAACGCAACTTAGAATTTTTGAATCGAACGTCAAGTCTGTCCTGCTCTACGGAAGTGAATCCTGGAATGCTACAGCGCGAGATCTTAACACTATCCAGGTCTTTATTAAACGAGCGCTGCGCAAGATATTTCGCATATTCTGGCCGGTTAGAATCGGCAACGCCGATTTATGCCGGCAGCCAGTCAAAAGCCCATCCAAGTCGAAATCTGGCGCCGTAAGTGGGGCTGGATTGGCCAAACCATCAAACAACATAGTAGCTACTTGACTGGAACCCTCAAGGAAGCCGTAGAAGGGTGAAACCATCTAACACCAGGTGAAGAACGGTGGAAGCAGAGGCTCAGCAGACCGTTCGCACCTGACACAATATAAAGAACAAAGCAATGGATAAACTTAATTTTAATATGTTTATAAAGGCCCAATGCTCCAACTAGGAGCTCAAGGAAATATATATGACAGCAAGTCCACCATGAAGACTTAAATCTTTATATCAATTACATTAATAGGAACCTGGAATGTTAGCTCTCATTTTGAAGCTTGCAAATTTGAGCATGATTGCGGAGATTCCATTTAGATTTCATTCTTTAAAATTTGGGCTAGATTGTAGATTCCATCACATGCTCCGACATGAAGCGAAGACTCTATAGAGTAGACTCTACAGGGTAGTTTACTGCCTATCTATTTGGCCATTACAAACTGGACTTGGCCGCGGGAATTATCCCTCCCCAAACGGTTTCTATCTTGCTACGAAGATCCTTCATTGCCTGGTCTTGCCGGGCGTCCCTCTGGTCGACGTCCTTCCATTGACTTTCGCTCTAATACCTTTCTAGCCGGAGCATTCTCATCCACGCAAATAACGTGGCCAAGCCGGCGCAAACGTTGTTATTGTATGCGTCTGACTATGTCAGTGTCGCCGTAAAGCTCATGCAGTTCGTGGTTCACTCGAATTCAGAAATTTATCGGTCCGAAGATTCGTCGAAGGTTGGTTGGTGCCAATGATTTCAATGTCAAAGACAGAGTAGTTTACTGCTTGAGTTTAATCAAATACAGGGACCATCGATCTGGAGGTTGCTACAGTTCCCATTACCATGTTCTAATAGCTTTGTTGAGGTTGGTCACGTGGCCGTTTCACGGGGCTGTCTTTAGTAGTTTACATTTGCATAGGTGTATCCCAAGAAATCAGAAATGTGCCATTTCCTTGCTCCTTCGATCGGTGCCACAATCTTCCCATTTGTTGACTTCCTTTGACTACAATACTGATCGTATCTTTCGCTAGAGCTCCTCCGCCCATGAACAGAGCCGTTGAAAAGTTCATTGAATTCTTTGCTCCATTAAGTAAAGTTTTCAGAAGTTCTTACTACACTCAATCACTCCAATATCTCCTGCGACTTCTAGACTGTTAACTTTATCTGGTAATAACCAACAGACTATGGGGACGAAAGAAGCATGGATTGGTAATGATAGTTCTTCTTTAGGTCTCCATGCCGACGTCATTATATAGCGTGGGCCATCTATTGGCGTGTTTGTTAATTGCATTTTATTCGGCTGGCTCTACAGGCCCATATGCGAACATCGTAATTTTCGATGACTTTTTTTTTTGACGAAAACTCATCTGGCTGTTCGAATAAGCGAAGCTGATAATGGTCCGTGGGCTTCAATTGTTGCCTCATTTGAATCTAATAAGCGTGTAAATGCAAATCCGCATGCAAAATTCGACGCAAAGTGGTCCGAGCAAGGTGTAATTCTTGGAAATGATGGCGCGTCGATATTCCCGGCGATTCGTCGATACTGGCTTCACTTTTACGCGTTGTTCGGTTGATCCATGACTAAAATTGAGTAGCTTTGAGCTTGACATACGTCGAAGAGTATGTTCCGAATTATGTGTGTTTAACAACCAAACCAACGGATGGCCAACCCTATACAAGTGGTGCCTCAATAATACTAGCTTGGCCACAATATCTTATTGCTTAAGTTCAGTTGAGAGGTTTGAGTAGAGTTACTCTAATTAGACTCCCATGCCAATCCGGTAAATCAATAACCTAAAAGTCTTTGGTATCTTCCTCGCTCATGGCGCGCTAGTGTTCTCGTCTGCAGAATTCTTCTGTAGGCAGCGACTGGAGACTAAAAAAATGCGTTTTTCTGACTAAAAATAGATACCAACATTTCTTAGAAGATAGATCTCGGAATCTGTAGAAGAGTCGTTTTATTATAGGATCCACGGGGGCTTTCCAAGTTAGCTGCTTTAATGTCAGTCTTTGTTGGGGAAGTGAGATATTTTGGGCAGTGAAGTCCTCTGAGGGGTTTGCGTAGGGTTTTTACCCCGCGGAAAGGGATCCCCAATAAGTAGATTCGGCGGATAAGGTTTTCACTGCGGTTGTTGTTGGAACTCGAAGGGATAGACCGTGCCTCCATTGGAAGGATTAGGTAGTGAGCTCGCTAATTACGCTAGACGCCTGAAGGGGCGTTTTATGACAGGCCGGGCTATGATGAAGAAGAAGATTAGAGTAGTTAGTCGCAATCACTCAAAGACCTTGTGGTCCGATAGAGAGAAAACGTGGTAAAAAGAAAGTCTGGAAAAAGCCGCAAATAATCGAAAAACACAAGAACCACGCAAAAAAATAAACAAATGTAAAAAAATTAATAAGCTTAAAAGTTATAATATACCATTACAAAAAATTCACATACTAAATAATGTTACAAAGTAGCCCTAGTCAAAATTTCGACATCGAAACAACAACGACAGAAAAGTCACCTCGTTTAGTAAACCATTTAAAAAATAGGTAGGCTACACTTTATTTTTCAACGCAGTAACAACAAGTCAAAAATCTAGAACTAGTTAAGATTTAATAATTTTATTTTCAAAAAAATTTAAAACCAAAGACTTTGAGTACATTAAAATATAAGCATTATGGCAGCTGCTCAACGCTTCGTGCCCACCAAGGACAATGTAAATCGTTTGATTGGTGCAAAATACAAAATTACCAAAGAAATAGGCGCTGGCTCCTTTGGCGTTGTTTATGAAGGATTCAATACGCGCACTTGTCAACCAGTGGCCATAAAATTGGAGTTGGTTGGGTTGACATGCCCACAGCTGCTGCATGAGGTCAAAGTGTACAAAGAACTAAACGGAACAGGTTTGCCCAACATATATCATCATGCCAAGTACGATTCCTTAAGCTACATGGTAATGGATCTATTGGGGCCCTCTTTGGAGCATCTGTTCTGCAAATGCAAGCGTCGCTTCACCTTGAAGACAGTGCTTATGCTGGCTGACCAAATGCTGACCCGCATTGAGGGGGTGCACAAGCGGGGCTTTATACATCGCGATATCAAGCCGGATAACTTTCTTATTGGACGTGCACCAAACAACAAACAGCTGTTTATTGTGGACTTTGGTCTGGCCAAACGCGTCTTGAAGCGAGGTTCGCATCAGCATATAGAGTATCGCGTGGATCGCAATCTAGCCGGCACAGTGCGCTATGCCTCAATAAATGCACACAAGGGTATTGAACAGTCTCGTCGAGATGATCTGGAGGCGCTGGCCTATTGCCTTATGTACTTCAATCTGGGCAAGTTGCCCTGGCAGGGCCTTAAATACGAGAATTACAAACAAAAGCAAGAGAAGATATTCGAGTTGAAGGCAGGCACTTCGATTCAGGAGCTTTGCAAGGGCTTTCCAGCCGAGTTTGCACTTTTTTTGGGTTATTGTCGCAATTTGCGTTTTGAGGATACGCCGGACTACAAATACATACGTCAGCTTTTCTGTATTTTGCTCAAGAACTTGGGTCTTAGCTTTGACTTTAACTATGACTGGATCGTGCTGGAGATGAGGAAAGCGCAGGAGATGGTCCAACGTGTGACTGAGAAATTTTAAATTCAGGAGGTGAATGAAAAGTGCATCCGAGAAGTAGCCCCCAGAAACTTCTCTAAAGGATATACACTTATGCATTTTTTTAAGTTAAATTAAACTATTATTGATTATGAGCATTACAATTGCAAGGTACTTTGACTTATAAGCTTGGGACAGAACCATTGCACTGTGGGCCCAGATTGTCATATTTTGGCCAAAAATCTGGTAATTCCATAATAATATTTTTAGAGTGATAAAATTTGAGGCACGTGCTTGTAAAGGATTTAACTATTTTTCTGGGAAGTTTGATTTTTTTAAGTTACAGATAACCTAGACCAAAATTAGAAAAAATTTAAAAAAAAATGTTTAAGTTAATAAAAAAAAAACTGTTAATTGGAATTGGACCATATTTCACACAGTGGTAGATATGAGCTCCACATATTTTGGAAAAATAGCCTATACCTAACATTGAATGGTTTTGGAGTTATAGCCCCAAATAGTTTCAGCTTTCCAAGACAATTACAAAAGGATGACACCACCAATCAATATGATTTTTAAAAGTTATAATATTTTTGGCATGCTCTTTTAATTTGCCAAAAAAAAAAATTCAAAAATCCATATTTAAATTTTTTGATTTGCATCTTTGTAAGTATGCTATAAAATTTTCAAATTGTAAATTTTTTTACATTTTAGGACTTTTTTTGAAAAAATGGTTATACTTTTAGGCAGTGGAGAAATTAAAAAGATAGCAAAATTTTCTGGGGGTCAATTTTTAAAATTCAACTTTTAGATATAAAATTCAAATTCGAAAAATCGGGAGTAATTACATTTTATTGTAAAACATGTGAAGAAATTAATAAAATTTTTTTCGATCAAATATCGAGTGGTAGTTGAAGGTACCCTTAAAGCAAAGTAGCCAAATGATAAAAAAAACAAACAAAATCTTTATAACTACTCGAATATATTTAAAACCAAAAAGTTTTTAAACTCAAATTAATTATTTTACTGAAGTAATATTTATAAATAATAAAGTGAATGAAGATTTCGTAGCTACGTGTATCATGGTAAATGCAGGTTTTTTTTTTTCAGTAAATTCTCGCGAAAGCTCTTAAAATCAAAATATCAACTTTGATTGCCAATAACTTAAAAACCACTAATTATAATTTGAAATTTTTTTTGCACAGGATACCTTAACATGTGTTTAATCATAATAATTTGTCATTTTGTTCAAATTTTGCCTTTCTTCTGGTGGACTTTTGGCCAAAATCTGGCTACGCGGGCCCATTCTGCATTGCACGCCAGAATTTGACCAAATGTCCAAATGTGCTCATAAAAGTAGATTTTTTAAATTTATTTGGCCTTCATGATAATATATTTGAAGCTCACATATAACTCTGTATGGTATTTGTGTCAATTTTTATTAAATTTAGTTAAACAAAATTTTTGTTTTAATATTTTCCAGTGTCTTCTAATTACAAAGGCTTAAACTTTCCAGGCTCGAATCTTATACCAGTTCAGAGTCGTCTAAAATGCGCGTAGATAAAAAGTTTATGTATTTGAATTCTTCCTGAAACAGGAGTGCGCTTAGAGCACGACAATAGTCCCCATCGAGATCGTACTTTTCTCTTAACGGCCATGCCTGAACCCCAAAAAGCTTTGTGCATAGGGCTTGGTACCGAACACACAAAAAAAACATTTTCCAATTCTCGGTGACGGATTCTGCTAAAGTTGACGACCCATATTAAATTGTTTTTAATTTAATACAAGCTAAACTATTTTTAACTATTGCTATAAATAAGCTTTTTAAATTTGTAAAAAATTTATAAAAATAAAATGGTATGATGTACTTATATGGTCAAAGTAAAAACTACCAAAAATTCTTTCAAAAATATATGCGCTAGTAAATTTAAACATTCTTATGCGCATAGAGTAAATATTTATGCGCATGCCACAAAATTATATGCAAATCTTTGGCCACATACGCTCCATATATGTACAATGTATATAAAAGTCTGTCTGGCACATGTGCAATGCATTTTTCAAGCTGTTATTTTTTCATTTCCATCAAATTGTTATTGCTCAGGGTGCACACATGACGTATGAGTAATATTTGGTTGACTGTTGCACATTGATAAATTTCACCAAATTTTGTATTTGTCAGATTTGGAATAACTTCAAAGACAGCGTATTTAATTGCATGCCAGTACAGCAGCATTAATCTGCAGCTGCAAATTGTTTGATTAGACAGGAGCACACATTACGTATACGCAACATAAGCCTAGAAGCGTTTTGGCAAAGCAGCAATCATTGGTTTATAGGTTGTGAAAGCTGTACTTTTGATTGGCTTCCACATGGTTTGATTAATAAATGTTGCTGCACGACAAATATATCAAATGACAGTGGCGGGGAAAGGGGAAGACTAAAGCACCATGAGCTAAAGTAAAAGTGAAGCGAATTTTTGATACTTATTAAAACAAATTTGCATAAAATGTACTACTTTGTGCCCTTCTTGAAAAGAGCTATCTACGTCACTGTCACACATACTCTGCACAGACCCACACACAAATACACACACCACAGTCTTGCTGCCATTTTGTATATAAACGCCATTTGTCAATTGTATGTGACAGCCGCAAGAAATTAACGCTATTCAGCGGCAAGGCTTAAAGGCATTTCAATTCTGAATACTTTTACTTACTATATAATAACTTATATACATGCAAACATATATATGTATAACTTGTATTTTTTTTTTTGCCATGTAAAGCATGTCTGCTGCAGGAGCTACGCTGCCAGGCATTTCAATTGCAGCCTGACACTTTCAATAAAGCTCTTGAGGATCTACAGGCTTGTGGTAGCGTAGCACAGGTCCTGCCAGCAGGCAGCCCAGACAGCAGACGCTGTGCCACACCCGTAACCGTGTCTACTCAATAAATGTCATTACATTGTCAAGTGCATATTAGCGCCATAATTGCGCACCGTGCACAGCATATTTTATCGAGTTTCAACCAACAGTTGCAAGCAAACTTGTTTGCGCCCATTTACATATCAATAAGTATATAACAAAAAGGGGACAATAATGTACAAGAAAGTTTGCTTTGTGCCATGTAAATCATTTCGGATGGAAGGATTGGTATTTTTTGTAGAAAAGTGGAAAGTTTTGCTAAAGCAAGGAGAAGTTATTAAAGGAGCACGTTTCCATTTAAAGTACTATGAAAATTTAATTCTTTTGACTTTGTTGATGCCGAGTATACAGTATTGTTATTGAATCTTGAAAACTAGCTGCTTAAGGTTCTCTTTTTGAAAACTCTTTTTCTGGCTTTTCAACCAGCACAGCAGCTGTACCAAAATAATCAGCTTAATGGAGATTTTGAAAATTTTAAAGTATACTTTATTTAGTCTGGAAATTAGTCGGCATCAACAAAGCATTTAGGAAATTGTAGTAAGTGCTTTAAAAAAATTTTTTTTTGTTTATTTTCTATTTATTTATTTTATTTTGCGTTTTTCATCATAAAAAGGCATGAAATCAATAAAAAAAATTGCCTAAAATAATTTTTCATACCTGTGCTGTTTGTGCATTAAAAAATGGAATAAAAAATGAATATACCCTTCAGTTCGGCCCGGGCCTGAATTAGTCATGAAATCATGCCTAAATTTACAGTACTATTTTTGGTACAATACTAATGTAAAGTCAAATAAAAAAATACAATTGACTTTTCTTATTTCTCTTTGGTTATTCTTTTTTGCCTTGCTTGTCTGTCAAAAGAAAGAGATAGACAGATAAATTTTTGTATGTGTACTTGTTTCTCTTACAAAGCCATGAGCGTTCGCTTCGTTTTCATGCCTGAATTCAGGCCTGAACGACCGAACTGGAAGGTGCTCTTTGAACTTCATCAAGCGGAAAAAACGTACCATATCCCCAATGGACTCTCTCAGAGTTTAGATCTTAAAAATACCATCTAAGAGCACATCTTCAAAATTAAGCTCTTGAAATAAGAATAATCGGACGTGCTACGGAAAACGAAAAATGATCACGAACAATTTTATTCAGATTCGATTTTGCGTGCTGCCAATTCCACATTTTTGCTTTCGCCATCCACTCATATTTCTGTTACTCTTCGTTAGCACAGCTATACACATTTCGAGGGAAATTATTCACGACTATTCTCATTACAAGCGAAATTTTTGTATGCAAGACATGAACCATTTATGCAAGACATGAACATTTTTTTATGCAAGACATGGACCATATAAAAATTCGGTTTGAGTTGTGTATGTTACTTTTTTGTTTGATTGATTTTTACTCTCACAAAATTTATGCTCTCAATTACTCTGCCTTGTTGTTGTTGTTGTTCTACCATGGCCAAACGCTTAGGCCGATCGTGCCAAAGACCAGAAAAATAAAGTTGACTGCGCTGTCGATGTTAGCAGAGCGTTACTGCTCACACACTCACACACACTGCCAGCCAGAGTGCATGCATTGGCTTGTGTGCCAGCTAATATTTTTGCTTGCCTCTCTCTCTCTCTCTCTCGATCGGTCGATCGGTCCTCTCTATCGCTTGTTCCGCGCTCTCGCTTACACGCACAGGCTCTAGGGATGGGCCATAGTGTATCGATATATCGGAACATCGATATTCTCTCTTTGGAAGTCGACTATTTTGTATCGATATCCATGTTCGACGATATATCCGATATCGATATTTTCATCCGATACTGACGATATTTACGAATTCGGCGCCAAAACTAAGCGTGCAAGGTAGAATGGCCACTTTGGGCATAGAAAAAGATTTGACTGCATCGGGGAAAAAATTGGAGACGTCGGGAAACAACATTCTGGCTTAGTCGCTGCACATTACGATTTCATCAGAAAAATTATTTTTGGGAAAGCACATTGTTGCCGTGAGCAATCCTGTATTGCATTTAGATACGGAAGATGCAAAAAGTATTGCGAGAACGGAGATGAAAGTTTTTTTTCACGCCAACAGTCTCCGCTGGACTCCAATCCACTAACCATATGGGAGCCCCTGTCGACACAATTCTTGAATCTTTACAAACTAGCAAGGATATTTGTTCCGGCTGTTGCGACGTCTGTTACCTCGGAGCGACCATTTTCCCTTGCAGGGAGAATAATGACCGACGAACGGAACCGGCCTTTGGCTTGTGTAGACGATTCTTTGGAGCCTTTCTAATTTAAACTAAAAACCAGCCTTTTGGAATAATTGTAAGAAATCCAGATAAACTGATTATTTGTATGTGTCTGAATTCATGTATGACTTATTATTTTAAAACTGATATTATTCATACAAATTTTGTGGGCGATATATCGAGATATCGATATTGTTATCCTATGCCTATATCGATTTTTTTACATCGGTTTCATCCGATACACATCGATACTGAATATCAATATTCGAGTACGCGATGCTCATCCCTAACAGGCTCAAACGGAATTTACCACTTTTGCGGTTCTGCCATTGTACATTGTTTTAATAGACGCTATCACGTCAAAAAATAATGTAAAATATTTATCGAAAACTATTTAACTTGAAATTGGCATAAATAGAATCTGAAAATAATAAAGAATATTTAAAAAATTATCTTATTAAAAAAGCGTTCACGTTTTAGCCTATTTTACCAATTCGTTTTAATTCCTCTTGGTGAAATTGAAAGCACCAAACATGTGGTTTCAAAACGAATGCGAATAAAATAAACGGGTTCGTTTTCTGGAGCACGGCCAAATAATGTAAAATTAATAGAAAAATGGAGCCCTGTGCTCCATCTAGGAGCGATACATCTTTCAATAATTTTTATTTTGTAATTTGTATCAAGGAATTAAAAAAAAAAAAAAAATAGAAAATTTAATACTGACGTAAGGATCATTGCTCGCTTTTGACCAAGAAATTCTCGATTTTTTTCCTCAGTGTACTTAAAAATTTTTTAGTAATTCAAAATTTATTTAGCTTCTGTTTCAATTCCCTATATCTGGGTATAAATAAAGCTGTTTGCGCTTGTCTGTATGAACATCAAGATCTTAGGGATCATAGAAGCTGGAAAAAAAGACCTTTGAAGTGCAATGAATTAAGAGATTGTATTTTTTTAAACTTAAATTAGGAATTTTTTTTATTTTTTTCTGAAGCTATTTCTTTACATCTAAAGGGTCATCAATCTTGAGGGTTTTTTTCCATAAGGTTTTTTTGATAAACCACGCGTGATTACTGTCAAGTTGTTTTTCATTCCGTTTTCATTGCCAATTCATCATGGAAAAACTTACACCCGAACAACGTTTACAAATCGTATAATTATATTACGAAAATTCTCGTTCTGTAAAGAATGTTTTTCGCGCGCTTAGGCCATTTTATAGTCGCCATAATCGACCTACTGAGACCACTATTCGCCATACCATCAACAAAAAGACCCAATATTCATTATTGGATGACACTCGACCGAATAGACCTCGTCCAGCGCGTAGTTTATGGGCCGGTGGAAACATCGGTCCATATTTCGACAAAAACGGTTCTTTCTATTGATAATAAAGATTTTCCGATTCATTTGACATTTTGGTGTTTTTTTTTTTTATTTAAAAAAAAACTCTCAAGATTGATGACCCTTTATATACCTTTTGAAGCAAATTCTTATCATATGTATGTAAGAACTAGAGTTGGCAGTTGTCACCTCGGGGTGCCTAGCGACACGAGTTGGCAGTTCTGAGGCAGCAGCGATGAGCGTCAGCGAGAGGAAGAAGTTAGTCACGAAAGGCCGTCGTAAGCAGCAGTCGAATCGTTTAAGTCGCAAATTGTCAGTTGTTCGCATAGATATAGGTTCTTACTTGTAATTTTCAATAATATAAATAAACATCATCATAATAATCAATCTTACATTTGGGGGCTCGTCCAGTTGAATCTTACATTTGGAGATCTTTGTGTTTGTGTGAATTAAAGTTGTGTGCGAAAGTCGAAAAAGTCGTACGGTTTTTTGTGCCTCAAAGTTGACAATAAAAGTCGGTAAAATCAGTCGCGTCTCTGCAAAAACTATCTAAAGTTGATGAGCTATATGGTTTTAAGTTGTATTAAGTTGTTTGCCGTATAGTTAAAGTTGAACAGTCGTGTTAGCAGTTGACCTGTGGCTGAAATTTACAAAAGTTGTGAAATTCGCGTTGAACAAAGGCGCCTGAGAAGCCGTTACTTTTCCAAGGAAAAATAGGCCGGTAGCAAAAGCGAGTGCGAGCGAGAGAGCTAGCACATAGAAACGTGTGCGGTTGTTTGAGAATCCGTTTTCGTTGGTTTTGTACGTGTGTGTTTGTTGTAGCGATGTCGCAGCGTGGGGCGGCTAGTCGCGCAGCACGCAGTAAGAGCGACAAAGAGAACAAGAAAAAGGCAAACGAGAAAAACAGTGGCGCGCAGCAAAAAGTTGAAATGGAAGAGGCACCGTCGCGATCGTTCTCACAAGAGAGCACAGTAAGGCAGAGCGTAATTGAAAGTACGCCTGGCAATGCGGTTGAATTAAAAGTTGAACAAATGCTGCAATTATTAACATTGAAGTTGCAAGTCGAAGAACAAAAAGAAAATAAAGTTGAAATAAACGTTGATAATTTTGAAAAGATAGTAGGCGAATGTGATGGCAAATCGATGCCTATAATGAAATGGTTCGAAATTTTCGAAAAAAATGCAGACGCATATGGGCTAACAGAAAAACAAAAGTATGTGCAAGCCAGAGGCAAAATGTGTGGTCCCGCTAAATTGTTTTTGGACGGCGAAAGTGTGTGTGAATACGAAGAACTAAAATATGCATTAGTTGATGAGTTTGGACGTTGTTATAACAGTGCTGATATTCACAAGCAGTTGCAAGACAGAAAAAAGAAAAAAGATGAGTCGTTGCATGAGTATATGCTGCATATGAAAAAAATAGCAGTGTTAGGTGAAGTAGAAGACGCTGCCGTGATTTCGTATGTAGTAGATGGCCTTGACATTAAAAACGAGTACAAATACGCTATGTTCCGTTGCAAGTCGTTTAAAGAGTTAAAAGATGAGTTTGATATTTACGAGCGTTTAAATATTGGCGAGAAAAAACATGATCAGCAGAAACCAAAGCGCGTATTTGAAAACGGTAAAAAAGAACATTGCTTTAATTGTGGCTCGGTAGAACATAAGCGCAACGAGTGTAAAGCTGCAACAAAATGTTTCGGTTGCAATCAGAATGGACATATTTCGCGTAATTGCCCCAACAAAGTTGAAAACATTCGCATTGTTGCTAATGGAAGGCGTAATAAGTTGATCAAAGTGAATGATGTCTCAGTTGATAGCTTTATTGATTTGGGAGCTGATGTTACACTAATCAGAGAAAATTTTCTTGAGCGTTTAAAGGGCATTAAAGTTGAAAAAGTAGTAACAATGTTGCGCGGTTTTGGTAAAAACTTGACAAAGTCCAATGGGCGTTTTAATGCTCAAGTGGTAGTCGATCAGCTGGAAACTACACAAGAATTTTTGGTTGTTCCGAGTATGGCAATGGATTACGATGTCATATTGGGCGACGATTTCATTGCCAAATTTCGAGTGATATCTGATAAACATGGGCATACGTTCTTGAAGGATGAAGAAGACGATGTTGTTGTGCAGGAGTATGCGTCCGTATACAATGTTTCTGTTGACTCCGTTTATGAAGTACCGACAAAGTATCAGAAGTCCGTTGAGCAGTTGATCGAAAGTAGCTATGAAACACGTCCTAAAGCAGTTAAAAGCTGTCCCATAAAGTTGAAAATAGTGCCAGAGGGAGTTATTCGGCCGTTTCGTCACTCGCCCGCACGATTATCCGTAGATGAAGCTGAAGCAGTAAAGAAGCAAGTTGCAGAGTGGATCGAGCAAGAAGTCGTACGCAAATCGACTTCAAATGTTGCAAGCAGAGTGACAGTTGCCAGAAAGAAGGATGATACACGTCGAATTTGCGTTGACTACAGAAAGCTCAATGGCATGGTGTTGATGGATTGCTTTCCAGTGCCGCTGATGGAAGAAGTTGTAGATAAGTTGCAAGCCGCAAAGTGGTTTACCGTAATGGATCTGGAAAATGGTTTTTTCCACGTACCAATTGAAGAGAATAGCAAGTCGTTAACAGCGTTCATTACAAAAGAAGGGTTGTTTGAGTTCAACCGTGCTCCGTTTGGCTTTAAGAATTCCCCAGCTGCTTTTATTAGGTTTGTACATCATATTTTCCAAGAGCTAATCAATTCAGATGTGATGCAGTTGTACATGGACGATATCATTATTTATGCTGAAACACCCGAGCAGTGCATGCAGAAAACAAAGGCCGTTTTGGAGACAGCAGCCGATTATGACCTTAAGATCAAGTGGAAGAAATGCGAATTTTTACAGACTCGCATTGATTTTCTTGGTCTTACTATCGAAGGTGGTAAGGTGTGGCCAGGTAAAGAGAAGATTACAGCTGTCAGTCGTTTTGCCACACCAAAAAACATAAAAGCTGTACAGGCATTTTTGGGTCTGACGGGCTTTTTTAGAAAGTTTATCTCAGGATATGCTGTGATCGCGAGGCCGTTAACTAATCTGTTGAAAAAAGATGCTGTGTTCGAAATTGGTTATGCAGAACAGCAGTCGCTGCAGCACCTAAAAGAACTACTTACCGCCGGGCCTCTATTACAAATTTATATGATGGGCGCACAGACAGAACTCCATACAGATGCTTCTAAGGACGGATTTGGAGCCGTGCTGTTACAGACGTTTGATGGCAGTTTGCATCCAGTTAGCTATTGGAGCAAGAAGACATCCGAAGCAGAGTCCAAGCGTCATAGTTATTACTTGGAGGTTAAAGCAGCATATTTGGCGATGAAAAAATTTCGGCACTACCTATTGGGGGTACAATTCAAGGTGGTGACAGACTGCGCCGCATTCAAGCAAACTACGAGCAAACAAGATGTGCCAAGAGAAGTTAGTCCGTGGATACTGTACATGCAAGACTTCACATTTCAAGTTGAACACCGTAAGGGAGAAAGAATGAAGCACGTCGATTGTCTTAGTCGCTACCCACAGTGTATGAGAGTGACAACAGAGCTATCAGCCCGTATGAAGAAAGCCCAGCAGGACGACGACTATATCAAAGCGGTCAAAGAAATTCTTGCTGAACACCAGTATCAAGACTTCAAGTTGAAAGGTGGTCTTCTCTTCAAAGTCGTAAAGGGAAATGATTTGCTGGTGGTCCCAAAGCTGATGGAGCGAGAAATAATACAGAACTCGCACGAAGTCGGTCATCTATCCACCAAAAAGACGATTCACTCTATACAGCAGCAGTTTTGGATTCCGCATTTGGAGAACAAGGTATCAAAGTTGATTGCTAACTGTATCAAATGTATTATTTTCAGTAAAAAGTTGGGCAAGCAGGAAGGCTTTCTAAGTTGTATTGAGAAAGGGGACACGCCACTACACACGCTGCACGTTGATCATTTGGGTCCCATGGATTCGTCGTCAAAGCAGTACAAGTACATCCTAGCAGCCGTTGATGGGTTTTCCAAGTTTGTATGGCTGTTTCCTACCAAAACAAATGGTCATGATGAGGTTGTCAAGAGGCTGAAAGACTGGTCCAATGTGTTTGGCTTTCCTAAACGTATTATAAGCGATAGAGGTTCGGCATTTACCTGCGCAGCCTTTAAAGAGTTTACAGAGGAGAACAAGGTCGATCATGTGTGGACAACAACAGGAGTAGCCAGAGGTAATGGTCAAGTTGAGCGTGTGAACCGTTCGATTGTGGCTATCATATCGAAGTTGTCAGCAGACGAACCAACCAAGTGGTTTAAATATGTGCCCGAAGTCCAGAAGATCATCAATTGTCACGTGCATGCAGCCGTAAAGATGTCGCCATTTGAAGTTTTATTTGGCACCAAAATGCATACTCAAGCTGAAGACCGCATTTTGGAATTGCTTAACGACGAATTGGTTGTTCAGTTCAATGATGAGCGTCAGAAGTTGCGTGAGCTAGCGAAGCAAAATATTGAGCACACGCAAAAGGTATACAAACGCAATTTTGACAAGAAACGCCGAGCAGAGCTGGAGTACAGGTTGGGTGACCTAGTCGCTATTAAGAGGACGCAATTTGTGGCAGGTCGCAAACTGGCAGGCGAATATCTGGGTCCGTACGAGGTGGTGAAGATTAAGCGAAACGGTAGATATGACGTCCGAAAAGCAGCAACTGTCGAGGGCCCAAATGTTACCAACACTAGCTGTGACAATATGAAGTTGTGGAGGTTCATAGCAGAAAACGAAGAGCTTTTGTCATCTGGGTCAGATGAGGATGATCAGGAGGGCCGAATGTAAGAACTAGAGTTGGCAGTTGTCACCTCGGGGTGCCTAGCGACACGAGTTGGCAGTTCTGAGGCAGCAGCGATGAGCGTCAGCGAGAGGAAGAAGTTAGTCACGAAAGGCCGTCGTAAGCAGCAGTCGAATCGTTTAAGTCGCAAATTGTCAGTAGTTCGCATTGACATAGGTTCTTACTTGTAATTTTCATTAATATAAATAAACATCAACATAATAATCAATCTTACATGTATACCTCGACTCATATATATGGAATATTAGCATACCACTAAAAGCATCAAGATAATTATTTTTTAAGAAATTGCATCCATGATTCGTATTTTTGTGTATAAGCCCATTTAATGGAGCAATTTTTTTTTTTAAATTGACACCTTTTTAACCAAAAATAAAGATAAAAGATTTACCAAAATAACTCAAAAACCACTCAGATAGATGTCAGCGAAGACAACTTTCATTACTAGCAACTAACTCAAATAACTAATTGAAGTTAACGCTAATTTCCCTCAACATTTAAATTCATCCCTCCAGTTATCTCTTCCAGAAATTTAGCATATAAACAGCCTTAAGTAATATATCTGTTCTAACACCTTCCCATAACTAAACATTAAACATTGAAGATTCACTTTAGCCGGCTTTAATATTAGCTGCAATCCTTTAATGACTTGCTCGGTTCAGTAGAGCTCAGGTCCTGCTCAGACTATGTGCAACAAAGTGCACTTGATTCATAGGCCACAAACCTAATGAACCCCAAGGCATTATCAATAGCATCAATGAGCAATCAGTTTGTGTATCCAAATCGGAGCTTATTCATGTGTTTGTTGTTCATTTCCTTGTTCCATGAAATCTGTTTCATTTGTAACAATTGTCTGAGCTGCTTCTGCTGCTGCTTCTTGCTCTAGTTCTTCTTAAATCTTATCCCCAAACCCTGCCACAATTTCCACAATATGACCACATCAAAGCGAAGAAGCCAAAATGCGTGCTCAACTTTTGTTTTCATGCCTTAAAAGCTATTTTCATTTAAATACGCATATCATTTGTTTGGCATGCGTGTGTGTGTGTGTATATACATGTTATACACAGAGAGAAAAATTCCCTCTTAAAATATACTCTAAAAAGTATTTAATTGAGAGCCGAAAGAGTGGAAAGTTACAAAAGTTAATCTTTTTTTTCGCCAAAACATAGGGTGTTTTTTAATTATTTTTGTTTAAGCACATAACATGAATAGATTGATCCTAGTTAAATCTTGGCAATTTTTTTACCATATCTTTTATAAAAACCCCAATGATATATTTTTTTATTTTTTTGCTTTTAAGCTGAGGGTCAACTTTCCTAAAGCACATTCTCACTTTAACAAACACTTAAATTTAAAATAAGTTCTAAAAATTTGTTAGCTTATCTCCAAATAATTGAAACTATATTATGACCGTGAAATTCAATTTCTGCGAGAGGTTTGGGCGCCAAGAAGTGAATTTTTTAAATTAAAGTAGCCTACCGATAATTTTTTTGATTCAAGAAATTTTTTATTTGAAAATATATTTTTTTCAAGCAAAAGCGAAACTGTAGACACTGAAAAACCTTTATGCTTGTGTTTTTTATGTAGTGTGTTTTTAATTTAATTTATTTTTTGTTAAAATTTTGTTGAAAAGCATGAAAGATTTTTGGTATTTTGTATGATCCATTGAGCCATGTCTGTTCCATTTCATTGCAAATACTCATGTGAGCCTAATAATCAAAAATTAACCATTTGAAATTTTTCTAGGGTAAACCCTAACGAACCTTTTTTTTATGCGTTTAAATTTATTTTTTGTAGCTGAAAAGACCCTTAACCTTAAGGTTTAAAACATGACACAGATTTTAACTTTCTTCGGTAAAAAAAGTGCAGTAACGGTTAAGAAAAATTACTTTTGAAACATGTTTAAAATGTGAGCGATGCCTAAATTTAAGGGCACATCAGAGTTCTAAAGTGCTAAGGAAGTAGAGACCAAATATGTCAGCATCTAAAAGTGCATTTTACAGTGTTTATCGATTCTATATGGATGGTTTGTAAGATCAAATCAGACAGTTTTATTCCTAAAAGCCTATGAGTATGAAATGAGTTAAAGTGTTCTGAAAGTACGTTTCGCTGATAATTTTTATTCCCTTATTTTGAATCAATAAAAAGCACCCTATTTCTTATATTAGGATATGTGACACATTAATTCAAAATTTCTGCTTGTATATAGCTTACAAAATGCGATCTCCTGTGCTGTTCAACAGATATGTTTTTTTTTTTTAAGATTTTTACTTATTTATTTTATTAGTATTTTTATATTATTAAATTTTTTAAAGTGGGTCTCGCTTTTTTATCGAGTGCATATTATACTTATTTCAAGTACTTTGATATTACTTTGCACTCTATAATTTTTATTTTTTTTCTTGTTCTATTTTCTCTCAGTGTACATATACAACATACTATATAGGACCACAAACGCTTAAGCTTAACAATGTCTGTGGATTTGTTGGCATTACGGGTACACCCTTCTGGGGAAAAATAAATATGCGTGAGAGAAAGTGTAAGTGGAGAAGGAGAGCTTCCATATGTGGTAGTGTGGGTGTGTTGTGTGTGTGTGTATGTGAGTGTGTGTCTGCATTTGAGTGCCTGTGAAAATCGTTAAAGTATTGCAAAACTCATTTCCCAATGTCAAAGAAACGAAAAACGAGAAAAGAAATGCTTAGAAGCGAGTTATTATATGAGTAAATATAAGTAGGTATATAATATGCTTCTGCCTGGTATATTTTTTTTGTATATATTAACTTATGTACAATTGTGTGCATGTGTGTGTGTGTGTGTGTGTGTGAGTATGTGTATGATTTATATGCATGTCTCGCATCCTGACTGCTTCTGCATGCGATTATTTGTTGAATGTGTGTTTATTGGCTTTGGCACATAATAAAATTATTTATTGCATTATAAAGTACAAATAAGTAACAAAAAAAAAAAGTTACAAACCGAAATGCGTTTTGTATACAAAATGCGACAAAAGCTGAGAACGAGTTTTGGACACTCTTTAAAGGTAAGTCAGGTTGTAATTTTGGAAGACAGTAGAAACCTGCCAGAGAAGTGCATCATGACATCGTGACAAAGAAGTCTTCTAGGATATATGATTTCGATGGTAAGGTATTGGAAACAAAAGATTTTTTATTATATATCGACTAATTGTAGTACACACCTTAATTTAGAAGCTATTTGAAAATCATGTGGGATACTAAATATTGATCATTCATATGATGCATCAGGGAAAATGTGGCAACTTGGTTCAAAAGATCTGAAAAGATATTTAAATTAAGTTTTGGATTTAAATTTAAAAAAAAAAAAATAAAAAAAAAAATTATAAAATAATAATTTCGGAGATTTTTGATGCATTTTTTGAGGCTATTTAAAATTAAAAATAAAAAATAAATTATAAAATAATAATTTCTGAGATTTTTGGTGCATTTTTTGAAGCTAAGCTAGGCCTACTTTCGGCCATTTCTAATAATGGAGTGAGTTTCTGCGCTTCAAATATGTGACATACTTAAATCAAGCAATCGAAAAAATCGTATTAAATTTAATTTTAATTTTTGTGCAACATTATAACTGACTCATTCAAATTATTTAATTAAAAACATGTGTTCAGTGCCATATGAACTGGTTCAGCTGAGTCTTACATTATTGCAAAAAATTTAATTTCGTAAAATAAATAAAAAATAAAAAAAGTACCTACATATATATATCCAAAAAATCATACTTTAAGACTATACTAAAAATTTTTTTATTTAACCCCAATCACATTTGGCCGCTTTGCAACCTTAGCGAATAAACTGCCATGCTTTCTGGCTCACTTCAAAGAGTATATAATATGTTATTATATTTAAGACTAACTCCCTTTGTTTATGTGTGCGCGTGTGTGCAGTAAGAAATTCATTCAGCTCTTTCAATTTATTTGCATTTTCCGTAATAAATATAAAAGGCAATGTCTGTGGAGGCAAGAACTACATAACCCAGTAATGCGCTAAATAAATAAAATTGAAATAAAAATTTACAAAAGCATTGCAAGCTGTATAGGGGTTAAAGGTTGAGTAAACACAATCGAGGGTTAAAGGTGGTATAAGATTTTATTGTTTATCGATACAAAAGGTCGTAAAATACCTGAACCAGTGAGCTAAAGGCTATGCATGAATGTCCCTACGATATGTGTATGTGTGTGTGTATCTTTATAAAAGTATCTATGTGTGTTTCTTCATGAAAAGCAATGTTGTTTGTGTTAGCATAATTGAAAAATTTCTAATGACTTTTCAAGGTTTATTGTGTAAACATGTCTGCATGACAAACAGAAGCATAAAAAAAGAGGCACACATACATACATGAATATTTATATGCTTGTATATGCACACATATACGTATTAAAGAAAACATACACTCACACACACAGGCATAAATGATTTTGCTCTCTTTCACAGAGCTTTGCTCATTTGGCATAGCCTTCTTTGCACAGTGGGCTTACTGGCGGCAAACATTTTATGAAAGTCACTTAGGCCAAAAATTAGAAATTTTTAAATTTGTTTTTATTAGAAAGTTTCTTGTTTAAAATTTTAAAATATTTATTTGCAAACGAATTTCTGCTCAAAAAAAAAAAATTTTCCAAATATATATATTTTTTTTTTTTAAATTATGTTTCTAAAGAACGCAAAAAAAGCAGATAGCACATCCCACTTGTTTTTCATTTTACAAAATTTTAAGGCCGTATATCGATTTCTAAGATAATAAAGTTATTTTAAACATTTTGTTATAAATTTTATAATTTGTCAATTCTTGCTTTGTGAGAAGGTCGTCTGTCATATATCCTTTGGTGAAAAGACTTACAATATTTTTTCCATATAATCCATTCAAATGGCTGATTGATCAACAAGTTTTTTCGAAATATTGTTTCTTGGACCCGAAGAATCCAATATAACTTACCTACCTCTCACTTTTTTATTGAATTTTTGTCGTTTGAATAAGTTGTTTTGGTGGTTTGGAGGCATTTTGGTGGTAAGAATACGGTGCGAAAAAGTGAGCTAAGTTCGTCATTTTTTAAAAAGGTTTTATGCAAATTTTCTTCAATGTTCTAGTAGTACTATCTAAGAAATAAAAACACTTTGAATTTTCGAAAAAATTTTGAAAATTATCGGAATTATGGCCCATGCCCCGCAGCGCTTTTTTTGCAGAGGCTTGCGGTGAACGTTCTCCAAGGCAAACCGCTCAACTGAAATCAAAAAAGTAAAAAAATTATTTAAGAAAAATGCATTCTGGTGTACTTGAACGATTCGGTTTCCCAACAAATTTTTTTTTTCAATAAAAAAACCAGGTTTACAGAAAATATCGATTTTTTTGGTGGTCAAAATACCAAAAAAAAATTTATTGAAAATAGTTAAAAAATTTCGGATGAAAAATGAATCGTTCCAGTACACAAGATCGTAAATACGAATATTTAAAAAAAAAAATTTTTAAATCGGCTAAAAAGTTTTTGAGATATCACGTTCATTGCAACAGTAAGTACTTTTGAAAAAAACGCATTCCGAGATAATAGCGTTTATAGTTTTGTGTCAACTTTATTATGGATAGGACCAGCGCGCTGCAAACGGCTGTAATTTGAAAACCAGTGAGCCGATCTGGATGAAATTTTTCAGATATTTTCGAAATAATGTACTTTCAGAAAAAGCAAAAAAAAATATTTTGACCATTTGTACCATAATTGCTCATAAAAGCTTTCCACATAATCACACTCGCCCAGTAAAGATAAACAGAGATACAAAGCTCTGCTGAATAAGCCGGTAGGGGTGCTCCACAATGAGGTGTTAGGCCGAAGAAGTTGTGAATGCCTAGATCATTAGAGAAAGGGGCTCAATACATAGGCGATTATTTTAAAGACCTCACATAGTTCAGTTATTGTCAGATTTGACCTCTGAATCCGTTGGCTAAATTTTTTGACCAGATAGATTCCTAAAAACAGAAAAGTTATCGGGGTCTATGATACACTATGTAACAAAAAGAGCCAAATTGCGTCGGGACAAAATGTTTTTACCCAGTATAACATAACATATATGCTAAACCTAACTAATTGAAGAAATTTTAAAAAAAAATTTCATAATATTTCAAAATTTTCAATATCAATTTTTTTTGTTGATGCCCAATTTGCTCTATTTAAAAAAAAATAAAAATTTTTTGATACTTTTTGATAACATTTGCCCCACTGTGCATTGTCATCGTCGTAGTCGTTGCTTGCGGTTGACACATTTTGCTTTTAAAATATAGTTACACAAAATGTTGCATACTTATGTGCGCCTGTGTAATTGTGGTGCAACCGACAAGTAGTACATGCGCCACACGTCGTATGCGTTATAATATTAGTTTATGCTTGTGGGCCTCATATACATAAACTGCTTATATAGTAAGTATGTTCATGCCACGTCTGTGTCGCTTTGTCATTTGTCTCTCTCCGGTTTTTGTTGCACGGTGTAAATAATATTAGCACTAAACAGCCAGTAGCAATACCCTGCTCCCTCCTCTCACATACGCACCCTCACCCCTCACAAACAGAGTGAATTGAAAGCTAGCTTACATGAATATGCATGCTTGTATGTATGGGTGAATGGGTTACATGGCAAGCAGCTTTACAGTGGCTTTTTATATGCCCCCCGGGCAATAAACTTTTCATTAGCAAGTGAGGCTCTTGTTGCTGCCACATCGCGACAAAAAGCTTCTTTATACACCAACCGCCTTGTAAATGTTTCATCGGCTGCGAAGCGTTGCCCCCCCCTTTTCAAAACTGTCTAGGTTCTTAGTTAGTCGTCTATGTTGCCAGGCGGGGACCATAATTGTTTTATGTGCTTCTAGGTTTTACTGTCACTGCTTGTAAATAACTATTACCACAAATGAAGTGTAACCAAGATGGAAATGGCTAGTAGAAAGTCGGCTCTTAATATTATGAGTACTATTTCTTAAGCTTTAATATGTGTCTGATGCGTTTAAAGTCTTATTTAAAGCTAAGCAAATAACTTTTATGGTATTTACCACACTGATGCTTACAGGTATTTACTACATTTGTGTTTCTGCTACAAAAGGTTGTAGGTGGATTGAAGCGGCTTATTTGTACAAGTTCTGGGGCATTCTTTTTAAATGTTATGTTTATTTGTTTTCCTTTAGAGCCATGCCGCTTAAAGGTCACATAAAAACTGTGGAAATACGCTTTAAAGGGAAGTTTCTGGCCTTAAGTGAGCTTTTCCAGCTGTTTTCTTATTCATAGGTATTACGAGTAAATATGCAAAAAAGTTGGGTTTGGGAGTTTTTAAAGTTTGGTTTTTTCCAGTTCAGTATTCCAAATATAGAAAAACGTTTCTTAAATACTTACTCTTATATTATTAATAAAAACCACAGAGGGTCCAGGGTAAGAAACCAAAACTGCCCACAAATATTTAAAAAAAGTATTGATACAGATCGATTTATAGCACGAAAAATATTTCTGAAAATTTCACTGACATAACAACTGAATATTTTGAAACCATAGTATTTTTTAAAATCTAATTTGTCAAAAGAGAGCATTAAAAAAAATTTTTTTTTTAATCATCACAGTTTTTTAAAATAATAAATAAGTTTCCCCATATTTTTATACCCTGTACCTATAGGTACAAAGGGTATACTAGATTTGTGCAATGTATGTAACGGACAGAAGGAGGCGTGGCAGACCCCAAGTCCTTTATACCAAAATGCTTATCATAACCTTGGGTAGCGATTGAGCCATGTCCGTCCGTCCGTCCGTCCGTCCGTCCGTCCGTCCGTCCGTCCGTCCGTCTGCCCGTCCGTATGAACGCCTAGATCTCAGAGACTATAAGAGCTAGAGACACGAAACTTTACCAGCTGGTGCGCATATTTCCTAAGCAGATGAAGTTTGTTGAATCATGTCAATATCTTCCCCCGTTCCCCCGCTGTAGATTTTCGCGGTTTTTAGCCACACCGTTTAGTATTTTCACCTGAAATTTAACAGAGCGATGCGTTGTAGTTGCATGCATCTATGTGTAAAAAATGAACAAAATCGGACAAATACAACAGAAGTTATAGTCAAAAATGTGCAAATTTCACCACCCCTTGCCAATAAACTGCGTCAATATTTGACTCTACGCAATTATGGCTACAAGTGACCTTGAATCACAATTTTTGGTAAGCTCATTCATGTGGCTCTAATGAACAAATCCACATTCAAATTTTATCGATGCGGTCCCCCCACCCCCCGCAATCCATTTACCGTGTTTTCTCCCAAACCCCTGAACATACCAACTTGAAACTTACCCCGTATACTTTAAATAAGTTCTTTGTTGTAACATTCGAGTTTCATCAAAATGGGTAAAAATTTAGACAACTTATAGGTATAAATATCGATTTTCACCAAAAAAAAAATAAATTCCAATTGGAAAGTTCTTAGATGGAATATGCAGGAAAAATTTTTTTGACACAAAAGGTACAGGGTATTCCACTGTCGGGCACCGCCTCGACTGTACCACATTTTTTCAAATATTTTCCTTAAATATGTAGATCATAATTTTTTCAATACTTCTTTATGCCTCTTCCTTATATGGTGTATATATGAACCAAATCAAATTAGTGCAACGATGTTAAAAATAATAATATTACTCAATTTTTTTTAAATTATAATACATTTTTCTTAAAAAATTTACAAATAAATAAATAAATAAAAAAAATAAAAATAAATATTCAGTGTTTATAAGACGAAAACAATTTTTCCATTTTTGAGATAAATATTGAAAAATAATATTGCTTAACAAAGAGTAATTTTTTAGTTATTAAATGAAATTATAAAATTTGAATTAAAATATATATAAAATAAGTAGCCTATGTAAAAGTTCTTAAATTTGTATTTTTCAATATTAATTGCAATTATTTTTCAAATCTTTACTGTTCGCAATTTATTTTTTAAAATAGCCCTTATACCAATGATTCAAAATATTGAATTTTTAATATTAATTCCGATTATTTTTTAAAATGTCCCTAATACCGTCGTATCAAAATATTGTAGTAATTTTTCATATATTTCAAATCAAAATCAAGTACATCTAGAGATTTTATGCTCAAACTGAAAATTTGAAATTTCAATTTAAAAACAAATCGAAGATTTAAGATTAATATAAAAAGAGTATATCATAATTCATTAAAATTTTGTGAAAACATTTCTCAATATACGTATTAACATCAGTATTTTTTTTTTATTTTTTATTTGTTCTCAAAAAAATAAAATAAAGAGTTCAGGCTTATAGCCTTTCCTACTTATATATTATTAACATATTTATAAAATTATGTTACAACAAAAATTGATAAAATATTTTAAGAGGGCAAAAAATTAACAAAAAATCCATGAAAATTAATTTGACATCAGTATTAATTTGTTTCAACATTAAACATCAATAATGAAAATATTTATTTGGTATTAAAGACATTTTTTTAAAAAATAATACAAATTCATATTTTAATTATACCATATATATACATTAATAATTTATCTGTTATTAGCAAAATAAAAATTTTTTATTCCTTAATTTTTAAATTTAAAAAGTTCAATCAACAGGACTTTTAAATATACATTTAAAACATTTTTTTTTTAAAAAATAGTACAAATTGAAAAATTTATAAAAAATCTATTAAAATATCTTTATCACAAAAAACAAAAATTCTAAAAATTGTTGCTTGAAATATTTACTTTTTATGCTTTTAGAGTTAATTTTTTTAGAAAATTTTTATTAATATTTTATTTGTTATTAGAAAAAAAAAATAATTTTATAATTAATGTGTTTATTTTTTTTTTGTTATTAATAAATTAATTCATATAACATTATTTTATTTTTTTTTTTTTTTTTTTTTGCATTTTTATTACGATCTGACTTTATTAGACAATAAGTAAATTTACTAAAATAATTAATACAATATAAATATATTAGCAAGTTTCCATCGAAACCTACTATTGTGTTAATTAATATAACATGAATTTTATATTCATACTTTATCTTTTATTAGAAAAATAAATATTTTTTTTTATTTCGTAATTTTAAAATATTAATATATTTTTTGTTTTAATTAAAAAATTTATTAATATTAAGCTACTAAGTGAACTGAGCATTTATATACAGTTTAAAAATAAATAAAATAATAAAATCAGAGAAACTATTTAATCTTTTAACTTTTGCTTTATATATTTTGCTAAATAAATTTCTGACCTTGAAATTTAACTTTTTATACACAAATTATTTTCAATTATCAGTTATGCAATATTTTCGTATGTGGCATATTTGATAAATATGTACATTAAAACACGGCTAATAATTTGCACTTAATTTATTATAAGCTGTCAATAAGTTTAATGACTAAATCAAAACTCATAATATATAATAATAAAAGTGACATTTAAATAAAAACAGCTTACCACACTTTGCATCAAAAAAATATTTACCTAGCAATTAAACTAATTAATGTCATTTAATATGCATAGTAAAAATGTTGTTTAATTCATGTTCTTTCATTAGAGGGATTTTAATTTTTTACAGTCATTAAATATGTCTCATATATATACATTAGGGCGGGTCAATTTGTATGGGGCCGAAAAAACCTTTTGGGGCTCACTCGGATTTTGATTCTTTGGATAATTCTAAGCAAATTTACTCAAGAAACTATGGGTCTAAAATGAATTTCGAGTCGCCCACTTTTTCAAAATAGGTTTTTTTCGACATATTCAAAAATCGACTTAGAAATTCATTGAAAAGGCCTAAAATCGACATTTTTTCTCTAGCCAAATGTGAATTTGGGGGCTTTTGGGGTCGAGGAATTCATTATTGACATCTATTTTTAATTTTGGGTGCCGCCAGAGGGCGCTTTAGTGTTGGTTTTTGATTTTTTTCGGTTTTTTTTCTTGAAAATTTTGAAAAAGTGGGCGACTCGAAATTCATTTTAGACCCATAGTTTCTTGGGCAAATTTGCTTAGAATTACCCAAAGAATCAAAATCCGAGTGAGCCCTTATACCGAAAAAAATTGACCCACCCTAATATACATATATGTAATTCGCTTATTTCCACACTTAGCTAATTAGCAAATTACCAATTTTATTTTTCATTCACAAAAACTTATCAACAGCGAATAAATCATGTAAAGAAAAAACTTAAAGGTATGAAAAAGTCTAAACTTTGCCAAAAGTTGATAAAAACAACATAATTATTGTAATGCAAATTATTATCATAATCAGCTTCATTATTGTTATAAACATAATCAGCATAATAAATATGTGTAAAAGCAGCTTCGATAAAAAAATAGCAGTTCGATATATATGTTTGAGAGTACAACGATTATTTATGGCTTTACAAATGCAACTGACAACTAAAAAAGTTAATCGAAGGGAAGTGCAAAAAATGGCAGAAGAACGATTGGAAAGGGAACTGGCAATGTATGCCAATAACAAAAAAACTTGTGGTAAACTGTGTAAATTTGCATATGAATTTACATGCTAGTTACAAGAGGTATTCGATAGGCATGAAAGTTATACGATGAGTGTGAGTACAGTAGACACTGATTAATTGAAACTGTTGCATTTCTTTTTTTGCGATTTTTAAATTTCCCCCTTTTTTTTTTAAATTAAAATAGGTAAAATATCATATGTGTAGTATATAAATGCTAAACAAAAAAATTTAAAAATTTAAAAAGCAATTACTTAAAATATTTTGTTTTTTTTTTAAATCCATGGAATTTTATAAATGAAGGCAGTAGGACACTCTGCTCTACCCCTAAACGCTATTTTTATAAAACACATAACTTCTTATAAAGGGTCATCAATCTTGAGGTTTTTTTTTCAATAAGGTTTTTTTGATAAACCAGGCGTGAGTACTGTCAAGTTGTCATGTGTTTTTTATTCAATTTTCATTGCCATTTCATCATGGAAAAACTTACAATAAAAAAAAAAAATCGACCTACTGAGACCACTATTCGCCATACCATCAACAAATTTGAGACCCAATATTATTGATAATAAAGATTTTGCGATTCATTTAAAATTTTTGTGTTTTTCCTTTATTTAAAAAAGAAAACCTCAAGATTGATGACCCTTTATAATTTGTAAGACTCTTCCTTACTGCTTATTTATTTATTCGATTTCGGAGCTTCTCTTAACTCGCATGTTGTTTAATTTACAGATCATTAAATGCTGTATTTAGTACAGTTTTGTAATTAGTGATGGATAAACCTAATAATAAACAAGCACACACACACACACACACATATATATAAAGTATTACCTATAAAGCCTTCTGAGCCATTCCAGCTGCCATTGCAGGAGCTAAAGTTATGCAAGGCATGTGACCAAGGCGCTTCCTTTGCAGACATCCTTTGCTACCAATATTTAATGCCACACATCACGCGGCCGTTACACTTGATGTCATGCCACAACATTATGCATATATGTATGTGTGTGTGTGTGTGTTGGATAGAGTATAGTATATGTCACTGTGTGCGTGTGTGTACCGCCAGGAATTGCGCTCATTGTTGTTGCTGCTGCTGCTCCTGCTTGGCTTGTTGTGCACTTTGCCGGTGTCACTTGTGTTATTTTTGTAAAACAAAAAACATTTTTTTGGGTGCCACACACGCACACACACACATACACACAACTATAGCATTGCTGCCACACATCGGTGGCACAAGCAGCCTCACGATTACTTCTGAGTGCCATTGCCATTTTATGAATAATTCATATGAAGCAACATTGCCGCACAACCCATACAAAGACGATATAACACACACATACGCACATCAATACAAGCACACACATATAACAACAAAAACCACAAATACGAGGGCAGCTTGATAAATAGTTGGCATAGTAAAGCAGGAAATACTTTGGCAAAAAAAAAAGTAAATTAATAATTATAAACTCTTTTTATATTGTACACAATGGGCCCGCGTAGCGAGATTTTGGCCAAAAGTCCCCCAGAAGAAAGTCAAAATTTGGACAAAATGACAGTTTAATATGACTTTACACATATTAAGATATTCTGTGCAAAAAAAATTATTAAATTATAATTAGTGATTTTTTAAGTTATTGTCAATCATAGTTGATATTTTGTATTTTTTGAGCTTTCGCAATAATTTAAAGAAAAAAAAAACATGCATTTACCATGATACATGTAGCTACCAAATCTTCATTCACTTTATTATTTATAAATATTACTTTAGAAAAAAATAAAATTGAACTTAAAAACTTTTTGGTTTTGAATATATTCGAGTAGTTATAAAGATTTTGTTGGTTTTTTACCTCCGACTACCACTCGATATTTGATCGAAAAAAATTTTATAAAAGTCTTCACATGTTTTACAACAAAATGTAATTCCTCCCGATTTTTGGAAATTGAATTTTGTATCTAAAAGTTGAATTTTTAAAATTGACCCCAGGAAATTTTACTATTTTTTGGAATTTCTTAGCTGCCTAAAAGTATGCATTTTTTCTGAAGTTGTATGAAAATGTAAAGAAAATGTACAACTTGAAATTTTTATAGCTTACTTACAAAGATGCAAATCCAAAAATCCAAAAATTATCAATTTTGACGAAAAAAAGTAAAAATGTCGTCTTTTTGTAATTGGCTTGGAATGCTGAAACTGTTTGGGGCTATAACTCCAAAGCCATTCAATATTTTGGGTATAGGCTATTTTTTCAATGTATATGGAGCTCATATCTTCCTCGGTATGAAATGTGGTTCAATTCCAATTAACAGTTTTTTTTTTTTTAATTAAGTTAAACATTTTTTTTGTTTTTTTTTAATTTTTTCCAATTTTGGTCTAGATTATCTATATCTTCAAAAAATCTGAGGAGTCTTAAACTTCCCAGAAAAATAGTTCAATCCTTTACGAATAAGTGTGTAAAATTTCATCACTCTAAAAAAATGGAAATTGCAGATTTTTGGCCAAAATATGACAATCTGGGCCCACAGTGCTGTGTTTCAAGAATGTAATTCCTTTCAATATATATAATTTTTAGATGGTTCTTAAAATAGACTTTATTTGTAAAAACGATCGCACTGTTTGAAGAAAATAAATTTCTCAGAACCGATTTATTAAATTTAAAAAAAATATTTCACAGCCGTTGGACCCCATCAACTCGGGTTTCCGGCATAAACTTAAATTAATAAAATTGTTCAAATATTTTTAGGAGACTTCGACACATAGTTCTTGGCAAACGCAGCCGTGGTCTTCCTCTTCTCCGCTGACCGCCAACTAACGCAGCGAACATCCTACGGGCTCGAATGTCCGCATCCATACACACTACATGAAACAGCCAGCGAATTTGATGAATACTTATTCGCTTCATAAGGTAAATATCGCCGTATAGCTTATATAGTATAGCTCATCGTTCCATCGATCACAATAGTTATCGGCGACGTAGACGGGACCGAAGATCTTGCGAAGCATCTTTCTCTCGAACACCCAAAGTTCTTGACTACTTTATCAATAAAAAATGCTTCGGAAAAACGATCATCAAAAAAACCAGCCGGGATTGGATAAAATTAAGCTCGTGTTCGAATTTAGGAAACCCAAATACATCGCAAAGATCTATTTAATATTTCCATGACGACTAAGTCCGGTGCAAGATAATTGACATATATTAATCCACGGGTCTCTCAAAAACACTTGCCAGCACTATTTTATTCCCAAGATTCACTTCTTTGACGTTGTACTTCTTATTGGTAACTGGTACAGTGTGATCGATCAAAGACTTAGCAACTGGTTAAATAATGCAAAAAGGGACTTTTAATAGGTCCTTAGAAAATGCCCAAGATCATGTTTTTATCAATTGTAAGCAATCATAGCTCTCCTTCTCTCTACTCCGATAGACAGCTTCTTTATATGTAAATATTAGTACAATGTAATTCGTCAGTCTGAATCCCTCAACTTTTCAAGACCATTCCAACTATTCCATTGATTTGGAAAACTTTTTCTGTTATGTTGACTACTCCTGGTCTGCCTGGATCTCATCATCAAAAATGTATGTACAACTGTCCAACTGTCTATATCGATGGGACAGAGTAGCCAAACATTTAACAATATCCTAATGTTCATTTGTTATATAGGGTGGGTCATCTGTTGGTTTGGTTGTTAAACACTCATAATTCGGTGTGAATGCTTTTCGCCATATGCCAAGTTCAAAACTACTCAATTTCAGTCATGGATCGTTTAACAAAACGCGTAAAAGTGGTAGAGACGTAATATGAAAATGATTGTTCTATGAAAAAACATAGTTGAGACATCGACATCGTTCGCAAGAATTTCAGCCATTTGGCAGATATTTTTTTTCATCCATAAATGAGTAGTTTGCATACGGTATATACATTTGCCCAATTTTGTTGCAAAATATACGAATAAAATGCAATTAACAAACAAAATAATAGATGACCCACCCTATTCCGCCAAAAATTTACTAAATGTTACATAGTACCCGAAAATTTGACAGCAATCATCTCAAAGATAATGTTTTGAATAAAAATAGTATTGCTAAAAAAGACCTCTTAAATAAGTTAACAAAAAAAATAAGAGAACTCAAGAATTGTTTGATAATCTCCTTCTTCTCTAGGCTAATAACTTTTCAACCTACCCTCGTACACGCATACATTATCATATTGACACTCGTTCGGCATCAGATTCTGTTCGTCAGCGTTTGTCGGCCGCATTGTCTTCATCTTTCAGGATGTCCCAGTTGAAGAGTGTATTGCAATATCTACATACATACATCCTTGAGTGTGTGCGTGTGTTTTTGGCGCGCCTTTGTCTGTGACTGTCAGTCCAATGATTTTGTTGTTGTTGTTATTATTCCATGTCATTGTTTTTGTTTGTTGGTATTGTTGTTGCGCTTGCATTCTTATAGAACATTTTCTTTACTACTTACTTACTTTAAGACACTCTCACACAAAAAGGCCAATCCATATTGGAGTTGAAAGTGGATTCGTGATCTTGAAATTTAATGTAAGGAACATCTTGACATACTTTTTTTTAAGCCTTTTTTGAAGCATTACGTAAAACGGATAATCTAAATTTTAGTTTTATTTATTTATTTATTTATATAATTATAAAGTAGAAGTTAGTTCTAAGTTATAAAAAGGTTTGCAGCCAGAGCAACGTAGGCCTTCAGGCTGAAATTTTAGTTTTATTTCCAAAAGAAGTGAGTTATGTATTGGTTACTCCTGTCAGGGATTTTTAAAAAAGAAATTTTTTTTTCTATAAGTTTAAAGCACATTTTAAATTTGTTTTTTAAGGCTTTTTGAGCCGGCCCCAGAAAAAGCCCTTAGTTAAATAATAGCCTTAATATCTTCATAATAAAGAGTGGTTTATCAAGTGTTTGAAATCGCTGTAGAGAAGCCAATGCACCCACAACGAGTGACTGTTTGAGCCGCCGTAACTGCCAATGGTGATCGCTATCGCGCAATGTTATCTAATTTCTAAATTGAAGAGGAAGACTTGGACGATGTTTTGTTCCAACAGGATGGCGCTACATGCCATACAGCCAACGCTACAATCGATGTTTTGCGCCCTATCTTCGAAAATCGCATAATCAGCAAAAACGGTGATGTGAATTGGCCTCCGAGAAGCTGCGATTTGACACCGTTTGACTATTTTCTTTGGGGAGCGGTTAAAGATAAATGTTACGCCAACCATCCAGAAACAATTCAAGACCTCAAGCGCGAGATTCAAGCTGCTATTGCTGACATAAGGCCCGAAACAATCGAAAATGTATTCAAAAATTGGGTTGATCGAATTGCCTACTGCCAAGTCAGCCATGGTGGTCATTTGACCGAAATTTTTTTCATAAATAAATGTCATGAAACAACCTTTCCAATAAAACTTCAACCATTAAAAATATTCAGCCGTTTTTTTTTATAGCAAAATGAAATTCCAATTTCCAAATGGACCACCCTTTATAACGGCCTGATTCGGCCTTATGGAATTTCATGCCCAACGATGGCTCCAGATACCACCTGGATTGGTGACAGATAAATGAGATAAATGCTATATATAAAAATAATTAAGAAAAAAAATAAATAAAGAATTTAAATATAAATCAAAATATTTAAATCACCAAGAGTGAAAAAAGCCAGTTTTTCGGAAAATGCTTACGACATAACAAAAAATAAAATTTCGCCCAAAAGTATGCATAAAATGTTTTTAGTTTGAATCAACCTAGGCGCCATCTATTGTTGGTTTTAAAGCACATGATACCCTGCTAGCCTTAGCTAAAAAAACTCTCAACTTTATTGCATTGATTTTCGAAGCAGGACTTTCCTGCGCAATGGAAGATCTCCTGGATAACCGTAATCCGAAGATCCGCTAAGCAGGAGAGGGATATCCTAGGTCCTACCGTCCTATTGGTCTCCTTCCCACGCTTGCTAAAGTTTAAGAGAGACAGTTGGTCAAAAGGATGGTAGAATTCAGCGACTTCCTTTCTGAGCACCCAATCGAGTTTTAGCGAAGGTCACAACACTGTCGAACAGTATGAAATCGTATTTTAACAGGCGTTTGACAGTTTGGTTAGGCGGTCTTCTTCCTAAAATTAAAATTCTCCTTCCAGAATCACACTTTAATCTACTCAGATGATATCTAAAGGGCAGAAGTTTCCGGTTTTAAAATTAAAGTTATTGTATCTTTGTGAGCTGGGCTCACACAGAGAAGCGTTCTAGACCATTTACTCTAAAACTTTTAAGCGGTTTAAATACCTGGCCTTATGAAGCTGAATCAGGTTGTGTTGCAAGGAGAAATGCTGATAGCTACATGCGCAGACTAAAAAGCTGCAGGCCAAAAATGCCCAAAAAGCACTGGCTCATAAGAATTCTCAGTCAGTCCCACTACGCTCTAAGAGGCACCCACCTGGACGTTTTAAGTCTGACATTTAAAGTCAATGAACAAAAATTAAAGGCCATTAAGGCATCGCAGTAGCATCCTCGACGATAATCCAATTGAGGGGCTGAAAAGAAGATCACACAAGAACCTGCTTCTTATTAATGGAAGAGCGACTTAGAATAGCGCCAAAACAGGCTTTTAAAAAGCTTATTTCCAAAGACCTTTCGCATTGGTTTATTGACGTCTCCATAGATTAGAACATTGACATCCACAAAAATTTAGATATTTTTGAAAAATTTACAACTTCAAAACAATTTCAAAAAAAAAAAGCTTGTTGCATTCGTTTGGTTAATTACAATTAAAGAAAAAAGCAACTAATTACATTTTTTAAGCCCACTATACCGCAAGAAACATATTATAATATGGGCATCTTATTACAATCTTGATATGCAATATTAATGGAAAATAAATAAAATAAGTTAAAAATTTAACATTTTTGTAAAACTACCAATATTTTTAGTTCATCTATGATTACCTTAAGCTCATGTTGAAGCTACTGCTTCAGGTTCAATAATTTTAGCAGGAATTATGTTATATTACATTTTTTTATCATTTAATTTAATAATTATTTTGCGCGCTTATTTCTCATACTTTGTCTTTTAGCGCTGCCAGATTTGCGTGCTGCTTCTTAGATCTAGAACAAAATCATTTTTCTTATTGGCAACTCAGCATCTGGCAACTCGTTCATTACAGCTGTTATAGCAGTAGTGCAAATTATGCGACGTACGCGGGAGGTCATGCGCTGCGGTTTTATTAAAAATTAATTAGTTTACACGTTGTAAAAAGGTGTTAAAATGTTTTAAACCTTTTAGTGGATTTATTAGCAACAATTGTCGTTTGTTGGCAAATACGCAAAATACTTTAAACAGTTGAATTAAAGCAAAAATATAAAGTGCGCATTAAAGTTGGCTATGAAAAATGTAAAAAGGAAGGCAAATCGAAATTGCGAATACTGTGCGTGGGTGCGATAAGGTGCACAAGCAGACGCCATCAAAGTGTTTTTTTTTTTAATTTTTTTTATGTGCAGTGAGCGTAATAAGTGCAAACGTGTTTGTGTGAGATGTGAGAGTAAGGTTTGCTCTCTTGGATCTCATTCTTCTGTTGCATTTGAAATGCAACAAGTGTAAACGGCGCGGCTAATCTGCGTTTGCATCGTTTGTATGCGTGCGTATGTGTAAAGAGCAACGATTGCTCTCTTTGGTTTCCTTTTGATCGCATGCTTCTATCAAGGCAATAAGTGTAAACGGCGCGGCTAATCTGCGTTCTTATCGCGTGTATGCGTGTGTATGTGTAAAGAGCAACGATTGCTCTCAAGTGTTTCCTTTTGATAGTGTGCTTTGACAATTGGAAGCAATAAGTGTAAACGGCACAGCGAGTTTTTGTTTTTCTCGCATTTTAATGTAAATAGAAAGCAGTCGCTGCTGCTTTAGTGTTGTTCAAATTTGCGTATTTATGTGTGAGTGTAAGCAGTGCGGTTTTTTATTAATTGTTTTGTGTAGCACGAATATAATTGTTAAATATAAGAATTGATAGTATTAATTAAAGAAAGAATGAATTATGAACGAGTTATGCAGGTAAGTGAAATTTTTTTTGTTTAAGTGTTTTTTTATATAATACATATAGAAGAAGCTTACAACTTATCATACACAGTACGTCCCTTTAAATTCAACAGCCCCTAAACTTTTTATCAAATAGAATTAAAAAAAAGTAGTTTAATTTGATAAATCGATAAATTAAACAAAAAATTACTCCTTAATTCATATATAATATGAATAATATTATAAATATTAATTTTTTTATAACTTTGGAATATAAAATTAGTTTTTATATATCATTAATCTACAAAAATTCGAATTTTTGATCAGATATTTTTATACGCTGTACCTAAAGCTTCACGCCTGTGCAATATTTCTAAGAAGGCATAATATTTAATATATAAGCAAGTTTATAAGCATCTGTATGTCTGTAAACAAAAATGGACTTATATAACATAATTTTTTTTTTTATATTAATATTGATGACGTAGAGTTATAAAGATTTTTATATACAAGTCAAGTACAACTAAGAAACAAAAACGTGTTTTTTTCAAATGTTTCAGTGCTCAAAGGTTACTGTATATAAGTAAATACTTACTACACTCAAAAAACGAGAAAATTGTATTTGTTTTCCGATGGGCTGCGTGCCTAGCTTTAGGCTTTTCATAAAGTCCTTTAAACAACAAAGTCTTAAAAAGAAAATATATATATGGGCATTTCCACAGAAATGTCAACCGGGGCCAAAAAAAAATACAATGTTAAGAAAAGAGTGATTTTTTTCAACATTGTAAGTCAAAAATGGATTAAATTTGATAAGACATTGATTTTAGAGCTTGTCTTATTTATTTGCATAAATAATTGGCCTGAAAACTGAAGATATTTATGTTTTTCTTGTTTTTACAAATTTTTGAGTGACTTTCAGTCTAATTTGTTTAGGTTTCTCATTTACTTTTTTCGTTTCACATTTCTCTTGAATTATCACTTTTTGTAGACATAAACATTTATATTTTCTTATTATTAATGTAAACACAAGTATTTTTAGAAATGACTTGAAGAACTAAAGAGGTGGAAAAGTATGTCGCGTACTTAATCAGTCTTAAGCTTATAAAAAAATAACTCGTATATACGTTTTAACAAAATAAAGTGTTAAAGAAAGCTAAAATTTTTCACATTAGTTAAAATTCAATTGCTTTTAAATATTTTTTATTATTTCGAAGATTTTTACATTTTTGTAGATGCAGTCGCAAAACGACTTATATTTTTGTCGCTTACTATATCGCAGGTTTATTGCCAATATATTGGAAACGTTAAAATAACAGATCCTACTTTTTGTATTACATATACAGTGGTGGGACCGCATCGATAAAATTTGGATGTGGATTTGTTCATTAGAGCCACATGAATCAGCTTACCAAAAATTGTGATTCTAGGTCACTTGTAACCATAATTACGAGGAGTCAAATATTGATGCACTTTATGGGCAAGGGGCAGTGAAATTTGTACATTTTTGACTATAACTTTTTCTGTATTTGTCCGATTTTGTTCATTTTTTTAACATAGATGCATGTATCCACAACGCATCGCTCTGTTAAATTTCAAATGAAAATATTAAACGGTGTGGCTAAAAACCGCGAAAATCTACAGCGGGGGAACTGGAAAAGATATTGACATGATTCAACAAACTTCATCTGCTTAGGAAATATGCGCACCAGCATTTAAAGTTCCGTGTCTCTAGCTCCTATAGTCTCCGAGATCTAGGCGTTCATACGGACGGACGGACGGACGGACATGGCTCAATCGCTACCCGAGGTTATGATAAGCATTTTGGTATAAAGGACTTGGGGTCTGCCACGCCTCCTTCTGTCCGTTACATACATTGCACAAATCTAGTATACCCTTTGTACCTATAGGTACAGGGTTTAAAGAGTATCATAAAATAAAAACAAAAAAAAAAATTTTATTTTTTCTGCACAAAACGCTTTAAAACAACAGTGTTTGGACTACGCGATGTAGTGATAGGGCCTAAAAGTTAATTATGGGGGATTTTCCGAATTCTTAATTTTTTAGCTTCGATGACCGTTTTTAACGCCATAAGTCCAACACTGACCTTTATATTCTCTTTATTCAATTTTGAAAATAGAACACTAAAAACTTTAAGAGACAAATAAATCTATTTTATCACGAAAAAGTAAAAGTTAAGTTGAGATCAGATTAAGATTAAGCATAAATTTCTTAAAAGCATAAATTTCTTCTGGCCCATACGCAGCTCGAAAATGATGATGAAAATTTTCGCACGGAATGACAAAAAAAAATCCCAAATGGGATATCCCAAATGGTTCGTAAATTTTCGAACTGCGTATGGGCCTTTAATAGGAAATGAGGATTTGTGATCGTGGTTGGTATTTATTAGAATCTTCACGTTTTTAACCTCAATATACAAACATATTTTTTTATTATTAAATTTTTTTTAAAATTATTAATTTTAAAAAGATACAACAATGTTCACATGACCTTAGAGATAAGAAAAGAAAGTTGGTAAAAAAAGGTATGAACTAATTTTTGTCTTCAACTCATTACAAATGTCTGAGAGTCACAAAGAAAATTCAGAGCAAGAGTCAAAAATGCTTGAAGCGTCAAGTCAAGATATCTCAAAGAGGAAAATGTTATATTTTTTTTTTTTAGAATTTTTTTTTATTTATTTTGTTTAGTGTTTTCTTTAATTCTAATAAACAAGAAGCTTTATGTGATATTATTTATACTGTGTCTCCGCCGAGCTCTCGAGTATACTTAAATATTTATAATTATTTACTAATTAAAGGAATCGGGTAATTGTGGTAACATAATATAATGTATAAATATATTGACATTCGCATGAAAAAATTTACAAAAACATGTGGCTAATATTTGTTATTTATAAAATAAGAGACGTTGGAATCAAGTTCCGTTTATATCTACAGCCACCAGAATTTGCTGTTGTTTAGGATAGAATCGTTTTGCGCGATACTCGTACTAAGTTTGAGATTTGGTTCTTGGTTAATTTGGATTTTTTTATCAGCTGCTCTTCTATATTGATGATAGAATATAGGGATACCGTTTTGGCTTTGAATTAAACCCCTAGTATCTAAAGCAATGAACGCTTCAGGAGGGGGGAAACCGTTTTCTAGAGTTCTCAGAAGGTATGCCTCGTTGGTGTAGTATGGCGCTTTGATGAGATTATTTTCTTGTTCAGATGTGCATTGAAGAATATGTTGTCTAATAAGTTTTATAATATGGTTGTCAATTCTGCTTATCTTAGTAAAGTCATATAGTTTCTTATTTTATATAAACTTCATCTAATTGCTTCTAGGGTCCCTGAAGCAAGCTCTCCTTCAGAATCTTTCAAATGCTCTTAAGCGTTTCATGTAAGACGGCGAGATATTAAACCAGATTGGGCAGCCATAGCTTAAAATAGGGCGAACTAGTGATTTGTACATAATAATTTTTATTTTTTCCATTATCAATCTTGAATAAAATAGCTTTTTGTTAGCGAAGTTAGCTTTTTTGGCTTTGGCGAGTTGGCTGTTTATATGCTCATTAAAGTACAAAAAATTATCCAAGTAAATGACCAGGTACTTGACAGTTTTCTTTGTGGAAACTGGCTCTCTTGAGTGGTGGGAATAAGTTCTAAATTCTTTCCAGTGTTTTCTGGGGGTTGAAATAGAATAGTTTCACATTTTGAGTAGTTTATTTTAAGCTTCCAGTTGTCCGTGTAGGTTTCAATGACATTGAAGTCTTTTTGAAGATTTTTGAAGAGGAAAATGTGATAGAAGTGAGAGAACATTTGAAATTTATGAATTTATAACAATTTTTATAGTTACAACATGAGACATGTAAAAGGCGATCAGACAAGGCAAAATTTGGTTAAACCTGTAAGGCTAAAGGGTTTAAATAACGAGTTACTCTGGCAGCTGGGATCAATAAGCCCGAGTAAGGATTTATGAAAGAATAGCACAGCGTGACATATCAAAGACTGGTTTAGGGGCGTCTACAACTTGTCTGAATAAGAGAGTAGTCGAATATTTGAAAGAAACAGACGGTACTTAGCGCTCTAATCAGTGTTCAAAAAATAAACGGACAAGATAAGTTCAAGGAAGCTTAGTCCGAGAAGGCTCGTTAAAATCTTTAGAGCAACGATTGATTCATTTGCTATATTGCTTTTTTTTTTGTCATCAGTACTGGCTTTATAAATATATTTGATCTTTGGCTAGAACTCAATTTATTTTTGTTAATTTTTGTTCACTTGCTTCACTTACGTACAATAATACAAACCCACACACACACTTCTACCTATAAACACACATAAAAATGTCGCCATGATTTTCGCGTTTGTTTCTCACTTGAATTTTTCGCTCTTTTCCGTTTTCCGATTTTCGTGTGTGAGCAGCAGATGATGCTAATCGCAATGGCTACCGCCGCCATTGCTCTACTTGTATTTGTAGGAGTGAGTTGTTTTTGTTTTTGCTGTTGTAGTTGTTGCTTTTAGCTGCTGGCGTATCTTGTTGCCAAATTCGCCGATTCACGTAATTTCAACCAGCCATGACAAAAACAACAACAACAAGTACGTCCTAACAATGCTTACCAATGTCATGTCATTGCCTCATTTTGGCATTGTTTTGCAGTTAAATGAATCTTAAACACACGCCAGAAATACACACACACTAGCTGTAACACGCACATAGATACACTCACAAATACGACGATGTGCTTATGTGATTTTAAAGTGTTGGCTTTGGGCTGCATTGGTTGGGACACTTTTTTTTTTTGTTTGGTTGGTTTTTGTTTTGGTTGCTAGGGGTGTTGTTTTCGGAGTCGGTTAACAACACTATTGGCTTGCAAATGGGTTTTGATGACTCTGTTTCCCGGCAGGAACTGTGTGGAAATTGGAAGCCTATAAAAGTGAGTGTGACGTTGAGAAATAGTTTGCGTTTTGCCGATGTTTGCTTTGAATGAATGCCAAAGTACAATTAATATATATAAGAACTTTATACAGCATTCTCTTTTACGCATTAAAAAACATTTGAGCAGAATGTATATTTTGCAAGCATGATCTTTGATTAATTATCAGAAATTCATTTTTTTTCAATTAGTTTGGATATGGTTAGTCTCAAAATTTATGTGCTCGGAACTTTCAACCACAAAAACCAAAAATTGTTATTGATATTTATTGCAAAAATTAAATTTTCTTTATTTATTAGACTCCCATCAGTAAACATGCTCTGGTGGCACTTGCTTATGTATACATACTCTACATAATACGTCGTCTTTGGAGTATGTGGACGCAATTGATTTTTATAAAATGTTGCTTTTATTATTGCGACAAAAAATTTTTTTTTTTGGAATATTTGCTAATTTTGACTTTTTGAACAATTTACAGTATTCGTCTTCAATTATTGTATCTTTAAGAGAATATAACTAGAAAGGACTAATTCTTGCTTTCTATTCATTTGAAGTAAATTCTAGAAGTTTCAGGAGCGGCTTTTAATACGATTTTAGTCGTTGTACGATCCCGACAGGGTAGTATTCTATTTAGTCTTCAAGAGTAAGAGAGGGCAGGAGATGGTTAAAGCATCTTCTCTTTAGTGGTCGTATTGGAATTATTTTTTTAAATATATTATTTTATGTAATAATATATTGAATGTATTCTAACAAGAAAATGTTGCAATAAAATAAAGATTACACTAGTTTACAAATTTAAGGGTCATTGAGTGAACCTTCGTATAAAATAGATTTTTAGGGTAATTTTGGGTCGAGAAAAACGAAAGCGGTTAAGATAATTTGCAATAGGCGAAGAAAATGTTTGAATGGTGGTAGATAACACTAGTTAACACGAAAATTATCCTTCCTATAAAAGTGTTTTTAAAGGTAATTTTGGGTCGAGAAAAACGAAAATAACAACCTTTTTTTTTCTTAAGCACCGTTTTCGAGTTTTTTTTTCGAAAAACATGTTTTGGGCACTTTTTTCAGTGATATTATCGAATAACTGAAAAAAGTGCCCAAAAACATGTTTTTCGAAAAAATCTCGAAAGCGGTGTTTAAGAAAAAAAAAAGGTTGCCATTTTTGTGTCTCTCGACCCCAAATTACCTTTAAAAGCACTTTTATAGGAAGGTTAATTTTTCGTGTTAACTAGTGTTATCTACCACCATTCAAACATTTTCTTCGCCTATTGCAAATTATCTTAACCACTGAAATATTTTATAGCCATTTTGAGTCTTTTTTATTTATTTTACTAGAAAACTTAGCCATAAATACAACATAATTAAAATCATTTAACATCTGGCTCTATAAACAACTTCTTATAATTGCAAATTGTAAGCAAAACAAATACTTTGCCAAAAGAGCGTAATTGCTGTGCCCAAAATCTCTTTCAAACGAATTTTAAATGAACAGAAGGCAGACAACTGCTTTAACTAAATGCTATTCCAGAAGTAGTATTTTAAAAATTTGAAGTGAAAAACATTTTATCAAGAGTCCGAAATTTTTGACAACCTAGGTCAAACATTTTGCCAAATATGGATTAAACAATTTTAAATAATTTTGGTGTAATAATTCATTTGCGTAGAAGCAACGGAAATATCTCTCTTTAAAATACTTCTGAACAGTAGAATTGAAAATGGTGAAGCACATTTTCTGTATGTTTGACGTGTCAGCCTCTTAATTGAAGAAGCTACCTGCAGTCAGAAACTCAAAAGAGGAGATCTTAATTAAAGCTGAAATTTCTCAAAACCACATTGTTTCATTCTTGAATTTAAAAAAAAATTTTCGTTCTCCATTTTTCTTAAATTAAGGCTTTATGCTCCACTTAGGAGTCAATAATATAAGTTCTAGTAGTAATAAGAATAAAGTGCTCTTAATCTCAGTGTTAAGAACAAAACATTCTTACTGTACTTCTTCTTAAAATAATTCTTAAAATTCTCATCTAAAGAATTTCTGTCATACTTTGTCAGACTTTTTTTAAAGGTAAATCGCATAAAATTTTTTCTCAGGGTACGTCGTTATTTTTTAGACAGTATCCCAAAGTTTACTTTTATAGATCCCAAACGCATCGCAGATTTCATTACCATATCCGATGGGTGCTACCAAGAAAATTTTCGACATTATGTCAAGCATGATATCTCAACTTATCTGGTCAGCTGTTTTAGCCTAGTCTTCAAAATAAAACTGTAATCAAACCCGTCTAGAGATTTTTATCGCACTCCTGTTCTACTCAAATACATATTTCCTAAACTTAAAGTCATAAACAAAAATTTCTACGAATTTGTCTATGCACTTTAATAAATTGTGGCCAATTTAAACCAGCTCTTGCTCCCTGCCTGTCACTCTTTCGCCTGTTTTCCGGTTGCTTTGTTGACTTTGAGTCGTTTTCATTATTTGGTTTTTGCTTTATATCATATTTATTATAAACTAACCAATTTTCGTGCCCCAAAATGTACACAAAACGTGAATGATTTATGAGAGGTTGCACGTGCAAGAAAGAGTTGCCGCCATTTTTTTTTTTTTTTTTAGTGAGTGTTATTTACTGCTACAGTAACTGTTGTTGTGTTGTTTGTTTTGTGCATTTTTTTTTTGCCTTTGTGGCCACAACAAATTACTGACCTAACGGCACAATTTCTAGCTTATGTTTTTTCTACTCTTAACTTGACCTACAGCTGCAACTTAACAGCATTTTAAATAACAGCAGAAGAGTTAGGCCGTGACTCTTAAATGTTAAGCTTATGTAAAATAACAGTTTGGCGTAACAGCTCTCAATTGAGGAAATTTACTCTTTATTCATAGCTGTTAGCACTTGATAAGAGAGCGGTTCTGTTAGGCGCGCTGTTATGTTGTGGCACTGTAAGCTAACAGTCGGACACTTGGCGTTGTAAATAAATCACAGCAGTCAGCGACAGTTGCAGCCACAAAATGACAGTGTGGGGGGTGGGGTCTAGTGGGCGCTGCTGTATGCCCCAAATGTTCATTTAAATTAGCACACAGCGCTCAATGAGCAACCCATAGTTGCACACTTTTCTAGTACTGCCCCAAAACTTAGCCAACTGGCAACCACAACAATGTCATCATTTCTATGCACAGCCAATGCATAAATCATTAACAAGCAGCGCTGGTTGCAAAAATAATAACAATAATAAAAGCTGCATGCAACATTTCAATACCAAATGCCAGCAGCCATAAAGAAATAATTCAGCAGGACCTGCAACTGAAGGACCTGCTGTACGAGTGTGTGTGTGCGTGTGTGACTCGCATGTGCAACCAATTATAGAAATTTCCGGCAATCAGTTTTTAACGCCACGTCGTTATTGCAACAATTTTACAGGCGGCAACTTGCAACCGAGCCAGCCCACTTTTGTTCCACATAGTAATACTAATTTTTATGCAACATGGTCCAAATTTGTGCATCTCATGCTATATAGATATATACTGCGACATTTGACATTCCCACAAAAATGGGCTGCGGTTTTCCGCTGGCGCCCCCGCAAGTATGCAATGAAAAATTTATGTTCTGCCATACATCATAAAATGGATGGACGGACCAGAGACACTATGCATAGGAGGCATCAGCTGAATAATATCTGCTATAGGAAATGTTTGTTGTTGTTTCATTTGTAATACGCTAGCCCATGCATAGTTTAATTCCATAGTCAACAATTCGCAAAAAAAAAATATATATATATGCATACATATGGAGATTTCGATATGGATTTGTACGAGTTTTTGATAAAGTACACTGAGAGAAATGTAAATGGATTAGTCAGAAATATCTGATTTTAAGGCAGCTGTAATTTGGGTGGCTTTTTAAAATGTTTTTAAAGCCAAATTATGTTGACCAGAAATATATTCATGAGGTCTGGTAACACTATGCAAAAATTATGAAAAATTTTTTGTATTACGGAACGATTCCAATTGTGAATGAGAGTGCTAGGTGAGTAAAGTTAGTCCGAAAAAAATTTTTGCGCTCTCAGGACAGATTTCTTTTAACGTTTTTGTAAGATTTTCATTAATTTATTTAAATCACTTATTTGATAGTTATTTATAAGATTATCTTGAAAATTAAATTAAATTATCTAAATTATTTCGTGAAATATTTTAAAAAAAATTTTATTAATTTTAAAAAAATAAAGATCGTATTCAGCCGTGCTGCGAAAAACAAACGATTTTATTCGTTTTTTCGTGCTTCGGAAAACGAATTTTTTTGTCGACATTTCAATTTTTATTTTCGATAAGTTCGCATATTTCCCTTATTTTTCCGATAAATTCTCATGTTGTGTTGGCGTGAAATTATTTTTGTTGGATACAAAGCAGCTGATATGGTTGCCACAGCTGTGCACCTTTTTATTACTAGATGTTGTTTACATTTAATTGTCATTAAAATATTGCTAGTTCTTTATTATTTTTTATATTAAACAAAATTACACAAAAATATTACTTTAGCAACGATATTTACTGAAATTAAACACAACTTAGCTAATTTTGTTGCAAAGGAAATTTTCTTTGTGTTCGTGTATGAAACGTGCACATACCCAAACACAAAAAATTTGTTAATTGACAGTAAATATATAACTTGAAGTTGGCATAAATATTATCTAACAATATCAAGGAATATTTAAAAATTCATTTCAGTATAAAATTGGTGCGTTTTTAAACCTATTTTGCCGATTCGTTTTAATATTTCTTGCAACAAAACATTCGGTTTCAAACCACATGAAAAATTCGATTTGGTGGAATTGGGAGTACAAAACATTCGGTTTTTAAACGAATCCGAGTAAGTTGTCCGGTTTTTTTAAATTAATTATTATTTTATAAGAATTAATTTTGCTAAAAAATTTTGAATTTTTTTTTTAGTATATTAAATTTTTTTTAGTTAAATTAAATTTTGTTCTTGGTATTTTTTATTGTATCAATTATTAACTTTTTATTATCAATTAATTTTTCCCACAATTTTGATTATTTTTAATTTTAATTATTTTTTTTTTAAATTAAATTTAAAATGTTCACACACCAGGTTTTGACGCATTTTTCTATGCTTCATATTCTAACATTTATAATTATCACCAAAGGTTAACCAAGCTTGTTATATTCTTTAAATAAATAAATGCAAAAATGTATCAAATTTCATTCTTTGCTGAATTTCTACTAAATTTTAGTAAAATTCTACTATTACTATTGGTTCGTCCCATATATCTTTGAACCTTATTTTAATGTCAGCTCAATTTGTGTAGTTTCCATACTTCTCCATTGAAGCCCGTACCCAATTTTTCAATATACCAAAAATAATTTCAAGAATTTTTTATATCAATCCTAAGGGTTTTAAGGTTTTTCCGAATAAAATTTAAAAACCATTGAAATGAAATTTTTGCTTAATTAAGGTTTTTAAAAAGACTATAATTTTTTGTAAAATTAACAAGAAAACCTTAGCCAAAAAGTAGAAAATGACGTAATTACAAAGTATAGTGGCAACTCTGGTTGAATTTGTTGTTAAACAGTAAATTTGCAAGAAAGTTGCTCTAACAATTTCAAGACCGTCTAGTAAAAATAATTTCAAATTGTTTAAAGTTTATTTTCCCCATAAAAAAAGCTTAAAGTCCCTATCAGACTAAAGCCCTTTGCTGCTTAATATAACAAAAGCTTACTTGAAATCCTTAGCTTTATATTTTTCTTCCAAAAAGGTTCAGCTTTTCTTTCAGTGTTTAAATTTAAACTTTAAATATATATAACATATCTGAATTGGCTTGTCTATCTGTAAGTTGAGCCTTTATAAGCCAGCTGACTCTCTGCATGGTTGACTGACAGAGTGACCTCAACTCATCTTTCTGTTTTCATCTCGCTGTTTATCTTGCCGCTCATCTCTTTTCATCTCTGGCATTCAATGTCATTTGGTCTGTCTATGGTTTGTTTCGGTTCAGTTGTTATTTGCAATTCGTTCTGAAAAATGTCAAAAATGTGTTTGCATTCTTTTTTGTAACCATGGCTTTCACTTTCTTCTTACCCGTTTTCTTCCATACTTCATCTCTCTCTCACCCAACTCGTTCATCTCCCATGCGTGCCACATTCATCTGGTTGCTTCGTTAAGGTCTTCCAATTTGGCGTTATTTCTTTACACCTGCAGCTGTTTCGTGTGTGTTTTTTTTTTAGTTTCGTTTTAATTGAAATCGAGATAGTGCCGCGTAGTGCTGTGTCCGTGTGACGTCAGTTACACTTGGTTACAATTGTGATGTATACCTTTTGTAACAGCTGACCTTGAGCGCAAACTAGTTCATATAGTTGATGCTTTAAAAATTTAATTTCAAATTGCAATTAAGTTTAGCAAATATTATTAAAAGCGTCTAAAAGCGCAATTTCGCAATACTGAGCATTATGGTGGCATGTTTCGTGCTAAATTGCCTAATTAAAAAAAGTGGTTTTATAAAACTGAACCACTATGCCAGTATGAATTTAACAATCAGAGTTTTTCACTGCTTAAAATTATGCCCGGACAATTTTTGAAAATGGCAGCGAAAGTGTTTTCAATGCCAAACTAAAAGCATTTAATGCAGCGAATAACATCAAATGAAATTCGGTCAAAAACTCATTTCGATTAAGTATTCTCTTTTACGCAGAAACTGCATTTTTGGCATATGAAAAATTGTTAAATAACGAATTTCCAAATAAAATTTTATTAACGCTTAGAATGCTGACACAAACCAAATATTGAAACGGAATAAAGTAGCAGCAATCCAAATAAAAATTCAATATAACTGATACATACATTATCTGCAAACAAATCTATTTAGACTGTGAAGCACATTTGATGAAAGTGAAAGCTTTCCAATTGAAGATGACAATGTAACGCTCTTTAAATTAATGGAAATTAACTTTTAGCTATATCAAGCCATAATCTGCTAATAGATTCAACAGAAAATATAAAAATCTTTCAAATTGTCGAAGATAATAAGCTCGTAGAGATTATTTCTGATCTTATCTCAAAAAACCTTAAAAAAGTATTTTCGTTGGTTATCTCAGAAACCTGACGTGCTGGGAGTCTTTGGACCTTTAATTCGGATTCAGCGACTCCAAAAACATATAAAAAATATCGTCGGAGACCAAAACTAGAAAAAGATATGATATAATAGCTGTAAAAGAAAAAAAAACGATTTCTGGTTCGGAGGCTGTACAATGCTTTCTATACGTTTTGGGTTCGATCTGAGAATTTTGGGATTCTGACATAACCTCAAAAAAACGTATAGAAGAAGTGTTTAGAAAGTTATGCCATAAACCTGGCATGCTGGGGGTTTTTGACCTTGAATTAAATCATCTCAAAAACATAGAAATAACATTGCCGAAGAATCAGTCTCCAAAAAAGATCTCAAAAAAACCTTAGAAAAGTATTTTCGGTGGTTATCTCAGAAACCTGACGGGCTGGGGGTTTTTGGACTTTTAATTCGGATTCAGCGACTCCAAAAAAATGATTTCAGGTTCGGAGGCTGGACAATGTTTTCTATACGTTTTGGGTTCGCTCTGAGCATTTCGGGATTCTGACATAACCTCAAAAAAACGTATAGAAGAAGTGTTTTGAAAGTTATGCCATAAAGGTTTTTGACCTTGAATTAAATCACCTCAAAAACATAAAAATAACTTTGCCGAAGAACCAGTCTTCAAAAAAGATTTTCTCGGGAAAATTTCGAATAGAACCTAAATCCGTTGGGACAATTCTGTTAGAGGATTCGGATTTATCGTATATTTATTTATATAAGAAAAGCATTAGGCTCATCTACAGATCACGTCACTTTTTTTTGTTATTCCTTTCTTCTCGGTTCCTTTCTTTTGTATATATGTATATATGCTCTGAGGATGTCTACGTTGAGGATGCAGTTACTGTCATTATTGGGGTTATAGAAGTGGCTTCTCTTAAGGCATCAGATGTGTATTAAGACAGATTCCATGCAAGCCTATTTGCCTGCATTCTCAATCGAACTCTATATCTACTGAAGCAGCACAAAATGGTACCAGATTGAGGAGTATGAATGAAACTAGGATATCCTGTGATGAGCTGCAGCCTTTGGATCTCGGGTACGTGGAATTAAATGGAAGCTTCTCCTATAGCACAGGCCTACAAATACCGGGGTCATGTCTGTTGTTGGAATGCTAAGGCTCATTTCCGAAGGACCTTGCTGCGTAGAATCCAAATCCGGGGTCAGAATTTTCCCATCACGTTAGGATTTTGAGATATTTGAGGTTATGTACCTCAAAGTAGGAAAAAACGCCGATTTTCGTAATTTGTAAGTAATTTGCTGCATAGAATCCGACTCCGGGGTCAGAATTGGCCCATCACGTCAGGATTTTCAGATATTTGAGGTTATGTACATCAAAGTAGGAAAAAACGCCGTTTTTCGGGTACATAACCTCAAATATCTTAAAATCCTGTGTAATTTATTCGGTAACCATCCTCAATATACCAGCCCTGATTTTCATTGATAATCCACACTTGGTAGTTGTTGATAGTTATTGATACTATTAGTTTCAAAAGGTTAGCGAGTCGAGTTCTCCGGTCTATATCTTTCCCCACAGCCAGTCAATTTCTTCAACTCGCTCATCGATCTAACACAAAACTTTGTATGACTGTACCTTCTTTACTAGTCAACATATTTTTGAAATCCGAAGATTTTGGCAATTTTTTCAATTGTTTATGAGATTCCCAGGATTTGTTACCGATTCGAAGATTCCAACCAAGACATGTTTCACTAAGCAAACAGAACTCTCGATATCCGCTACTCTACTTGAAACAGTCTATCCAAAATCACGTCAAAATCTTTCAAGCACAGAAACGAATTCAATAACCAAGAGTAATTAGACAGAAATGTTTCAAAATATTTAATGCCATCAAACAACTCCACAAATTTATAGAGTGGACTCAAAGCTCTATGCCAACAACAACAACAACAACAACAACAGTGTTGCTCACTAATTGAATGCCATCGACTACTTGAAAAATCATAAACTGCATTTTATATACATTTGTACATAGTACTTTATATAGTAAAGTACATTATGTTATCGCTGAACTACAAAGCTGCAAAAATGGCTACCAAACGAGTGCAGAATTCAAAACCGTCTATAATTTAACTCGGTAGCATCGAGTGGGTCCAAGTCCGGAGCTTTAGAATGTTGTTATTGTTTTTTGTTGACTGCATGCGAAAAACTAAAATGTCAAGTGAAAGCCATTCGATATGGCAACCAAGAGACAGAGGGACAGCGAGGGAGCATTAAATATGAAGAGAGGAAGACGCACAAAATGTCAGATGACAAGCAGATGACAGCAGTTAACGGGATCGTGACAGCGACAGTGACTTGGCATAAAAGGCTTGACTTTGACAAGTACGTGGAAAAAAAAGAGACAACTGCAGTTTGCAGTGCATTAAATTCGCATAGATTTCCCTTTTAAAGATTTACTTTTGTTTTCTTTTGCTCTACCATTTTCGATGATACGCAAGGACATAAAAAATGTAAAGGGCGAAAAACTGACAAGTTGTCAAAACTTTAGCAAAATGTTTTAATTATAAATGCAATAGCAACAGAAAATGCATGAAATATTGACATGACAAAGTTAAAACAAGAATATCATTGTACAACACTAAAAAAATGAACAGTTTATGGTTTATTTGTTATGCAAGTACAGTAGACACTTGCAGTGACGGCTATGAATGTTTTGCGTTATGGTTTGGGTTTAGGCGCTGTTGAGTCAAAAATAAAGTTCAATTGATATGTTTAATTAACAATTTATTTATTTATACAAAAAATATTAGTTATGGAAATCGGCAAATTGGCTAAAGATTCATTGGAGCTTACAAATGAAGAATTTTTTAAGGATTTCATTTGGCTCCAGCTGCTCAGGCTGGACTAACGATTTTATGTAACAAGTGAAATGCAATTCACACAAAAATATTAAAATTTACACAAAAAATTTATGTAAAGAAGAGAAACTTTATTCGAAATTTTTATTTTTTGTTCTAGTTTTTATGACATATTTGGCTGTTCCAGTCTTAGAAGTACAGGATCATCAAGCTTGAATGTCTGAAGACACTCTTATGATGTCTTTAGTAACTTCTGAAATTTTTTATAAAATGTCAAAACGAATATTCACAAGTTTTATTTTTTATTCTTTGTCTCTATAACAATGTACTAAGTACTATGAAGATCATTCAATTTTAGGATTAGCTAATTTTTTTTGTTATGTTTCGAGGGCTTGTCAGATATGTTTTAAATTAATTCTAATTAGTGTTTTATATTCAAACCTTGATCTTGTATTATTAATATTCACATTTCTAAAGATTCATTTGTGCGATATAGACGTAACTGAACGCAAATGAAAAACTTTGAACGAAAAATTTTTCATTTTACAGACAATTTTCAAAAGAGCTTGAAAACAACCACCAAAAAAAGGCTTGTAAGTTGTCACATCTGCAAAAATCGCTGAAAATTTGAGAAAACTGAAATAAAAACGCATGATTACTAAAATTTATAAAATTAATTGATTTTAAATTTAACTGAGCATTAAATTGAATTTAAAAAAACAAGAAAAATGTAACTTTCCAGAGAAGTCAAAATTGTGGTTTTTTGTGATCCCAACTTACATTTTTGAAGCCATTTTGGAATGCATTGGAAAAATTTGTCTATTCACTCAAAATGGACCAGGTGGCCCAACTTAAACGAATTCTCTTTCAGCTCAAAGCTTAAAAAATATTATTTTTGTTGATAATAGATACCATAGTCGCGTAGTTACCTATGTTAAATTTTTAAGCCACACAAAAAAGTTATTTTTCCATTTTTTCCCTTTGAAATTGATTTTCAAATTTGATACTGCTTGTTAAGGATGCAAGCAGTTTAGGCTCATAAAAAGTGACGTACTCATTGGTTCTAAACTAGCTGAAATGAATCTTTTTCTGTAAAGAGAGTTCAGAGTATGTTGAGCAAGCCCTTCAACTGCATGAAATTTTATTGAATTTTCGCAGGCTTAATTTTATAGATTTTTTTTAAAAACACTTTTAAAGTTAAGCATGTTGTTGCGTTATTCAAAATATCAATAAGATCAAAAATATCAAATAATTTATTATTAAATAAATTAAACCTAATTCGTGTGTTTGCTGTACGTCGAAAATTTTAGACTGATTTTAACATTGCGCGAATTGTTCTAATAAAATGTATTGCACTTAAGATCAAAAAAAAAAAAAAACTGTAAAACGACAATAACTTCAAAAAAACAACAAAAACTACAAGAAATAAAACGCTTTAGTTTTATGTTCACTTTCAGCTTTTGTTTTTGCTTTTTTGTTTTTGTGGAGCAAGCACAAAAAAATGAGTGCAAGGATTTTTTACAACCTAAAGAGCATAGTCCTTATTTTGGCTAAGATACACACACACACACAGATACACACATGCATAGAACAATTGCACTTGTTGTTTTTGTTGTCGATGTTGTTAAAGTTGTTGTTGTTGTTAGGAAGATTAATATGCTGCCTTTTTCTACTACTTATGCTGCCTTTCAAGCTGGGGCCCTCTCTTAAGACGCCAGCTTTGGTTTGTTGCAGCTGAGCTTCCGCTCACTCGCTTAGCCGCTCTCTGTCGCAGTAGCGTGGCGGTGCACAGTGGTTTAATTGACGCCAAATGTGTTGCTTAAATTACACAGAACTTGAATTAAAGAGAGTTTGGCGTTTCTTAGAAGCAGGCATTCTAAAAAAACTTCTGGTTTATTGACATTAAAAACCAGCATTTTTATATTTTATTAAATTAAAAAGAAAGCAGTTGGCTATAAGGTTATCATCTAGCTAAAAGAGCCCAGAGCTGTATAAGGAACGTAAAAGGTAAGGTCAACGCATTGTAAAATATGTTTTATAAAAATATAAGTTTTAGGACCACTTTTTGTTCTTTACTAATTTATTATAATTTTTAATATTTACCAAAATTAAAAAAAAAATGTATTCCAAGTTACTCCATTTGACTTTCTATTGGTATATATGAATATGAATTCAATCGATTTTGTGCCATAATGATGAAAACACTTTCTTTAAAATAAATCACATTTTAATTTGTTTATTATTTGTATATTAAAAAAATTAAAAAATTTTAAGCTAAATAACAATATGTTCTGAATTGAATAATTATCGAAAATTATTTCAAATTTGTTAAGAGGTTCAAAGCTTGCCTTACAACTAAGGTTGTAAAATGGAAAAAAATCTGGCGGTAAAAAAAAGTTTTCGTCATATTTTAGTTTAATTTTTTTAATATTTTGTTATTGTATCAACATATTTATAAAATTTACTAAAAAGTTTTTTTATTGAAAATTTGGGTAACGTCACACCCGATACTGATGTTCAAAAAAACTTAAAAATTTTTTTCAAGTTAATAAATTTTCAAATAAACTTACATTATTTCAAGTCATGCAATTTTTTGTAACGTAACGCCAAGCGTATATTGGCATATACTAAATATAGTGCTATTTAAAGGCTGCATAAGTAGACAAATTATTTTAAAAAAATTTTGATTCATTTTTTTGGTCATACAAATGTAACGTCACGCCAAAATAGAAATGCGCTCAAAGAATCAATTAGTTTATTACGAATTATAAAAAAATTGCATGCCTCTGCGATTTAACAATTTTATTTTTATTTAAAAAAAAATATATTTTAATAAAAATAAAAGTAGAAGTAGATATTTTCAGTAACAGATATTTTCGGAATTTTAGCTTGATTGCATAAATTGATTGAATTTTTTTTAAAGTCAAATTAAGGCTACATTTTCGGCTAGCTTGCAAAATTTTAATTAAACACCAAATAGTTGTACAACACTTGAAATAATTTTTAAATTAAGCGACACTTTTGTGTACAATTAACCCACTGTGCGGCGTTGAGTGTGTGTTTGTGCGTATGTTTAATGACTGCGTCTGCGAATATATGTGCATGTGTGTGCGTGTGTGTGTTGTATCTGTGTTTGTGTGATGAGTGCATGTGTTGAAAACTTAAGTCATGAAGTAAGCCTGAACCCAGTCAACGAGGCAAGCAAAAGCTGCAGCGAAAATATTTTACGAAAATATACGTACTATATACAAGGAACTACTTTAAAAAAGGATTTATTGTGTTTCTTATATGTGCATGCATAAACACATGTAAGCAGCACGCATATGTATATGTGTGTTTGTGTGTCTGTGTGTTTTCTCTTTCTCTGTGTTGTGTAGTGAAACGCAATGAAGCCGAAACGAAGCATAGCAACGAGCACTCAAGTTGAGTTTCTACCATGGAAAAGTCTTAACGGTGCTTGTCTGCTCTTTCGACTCGCTTTGTGCTAAGCATACGCCCCTCTCAGCCAGTAACCCGGTACCCCCCCTGCAGCCAACTGCTTTTGTCTCATATCGTTCGTATGTCAAGTGAAAATGAGCAGCCACCAGAGCAAACTCAGACTTATTCAACACATCATATCACATGACGGGGACCTCCTGGGTCTGGGGCTGGTCCTGGGTCTGTTGCAAGCTGTTTGCCTGCTGCACGCCTGTAACTGCCTTCTCCAGAAGTTTACATCATTTTTGAAGCGTTTTCTTTCTTTTTTTGTTTGTGCCGTAGCTGCAACTGAACTTGCAATTAATTATAATGAAGTTTGCTTTTTTTTCTTTGTGCACACATATTTAGTGTAGAGTTTTGTCATTATTATTGTTGTTGTTTTTGTTTTTGCCACTTTGACACTCTTAACCCAATAAGTGTGTCACATGTGGAAGCTGTGGGACAAACAAATTGCATAATATATTATTTTTAAAGTTAAATACTTTTGAACTTTTACTTCTTTAAGTGTCTGTCTGGGATAGCAGAAGAAGTTCTGTGGTGCAGTTTTTGATTTTGGCAAAGTTTTACGCAGAGGCAAGTAGAGAAACATTTTTAAAAGGATGTTAACCTTAACTTTGGCTATCAACGTTCAAAATATAATATAGCTATTTTTGGGTCAAGCTTAAGCGCTAAGAATTTTTATGCAATCTAAACTTGTTTCAAAAGATTTCAACTATGATTGTTTATTTACCAATATGACACCAATATGGCTTTTAATCAGGCTTCGAAAAGACTTTTATCACCTACTGTCTTCATTTTACCATTTTTTCTTATATTATATTTATTGGCAATCAGACTTCTTAATACTAAGGCTATAATCCAATATGTAAATTATAAAGTTAATCGCTACACACTCTAGTCTGGTGTTACCAATAATCGCAAAACGCCAACCCTGGCAACAATTTTCACAATCCACAACACAAACACCAGAGCTCGATTTGTCACATAAATAAAATAAAAGTTTTTTTTTTTTTTGTATTTTGCGATTTTTTACGGCTGAAAAGAATTAGGAGACAAATGAAAATATTTTTTTTTAAACTAGTAAAAAAATTTTTTTTTTTTCGAGGGCTGTTTTAGTTCATTTTTTTGGAAAATGGCAACAAAAAAAAAAGGAAAAATTAAAGGATAATATCCGATAACGATCCTACTCATAATGTGAGGTTTTTATACAAAATTGTAAATTATCCTTTTTTATTCAATGAAAATTTAATGAAGTTAAATATTTAAAGTCGGTAAATACTCACCCCATTTTTTTTTCATATTTAAAATAAGTTTTGTGACATGTGACAACATATTAAGGTATACTTATCTTATTTGTTTTAGTGCGTAATTTTTCGAAAACTTATACCACTTACCTGCACTATTTTATATCCCACCTACAACATCGACATTTTTTTGTATAGGGTGGGTCATCTGTTGGTTTGGTTGTGACACACTCCTAATTCGGAACATACTCGTCCAAAGTCCAGATGAGTTTTGGTAAAAAAAAGTCATCGAAAATTACGCTGTTCGCATACAGGCCTGTAGAGCCAGCCGTAGCGGCCATCTGGGCGATATTATTTTTCATACATAAATGAGATGTTACAAACTTGCATTGGGTATATAAAGGGTCATCAATCTTGAGGTTTTTTTTTCAATAAGGTTTTTTTTTAATAAACCACGCGGGAGTTCTGTTAAGTGCCATGTGTTTTTCATTCAGTTTTCATTGCCATTTCATCATGGAAAAACTTACACCCGGACAACGATTACAAATCGTACAATTATATTACGAAAATTCACGTTATGTGTAACGTTTTTTGCGCCAGATGTGTTAGACCATGGCGACCGCCATAATCGACCTACAGGGACCACTATACCATCAACACATTTGAGACCCAATATTCATTATTGGATGACACTCGACCGAATAGACCTCCTCCTAGTTTATGGGTCGGTGGAATAATCGGTCCATATTTCTTCAAAAATGACGCTGGTCAGACCGTCAATGGCGAACGTTATCGCACCATGATAACGAATTATTTGCTACCTGAAATTGAAGCCCGAGATCTCGACGACATTTGGTTTCAACAAGACGGCGCTACTTGCCACACAGCCCGTGAAACAATGCACATATTGAGGAACCAATTCGGTGAACAATTAATTTCACGCTCCGGAACGGTGAATTGGCCACTAAGATCGTGTGATATCACATCGTTAGACTTTTTCTGTTGTCTAAAGTGTTTGTGGATAGTCCAGCAACGATTGAAGCATTAGAGGCCAACATTACCCGTGTTATTCGCGAGATACCGCCGATTATGCTCGAACGCGTCATCGCAAATTGGAACCTCCGCTTGGACGAGCTACGGCCAACATTTGAAAGGGATTATTTTTAAATATTAAATTGCAAAATCGGTTCTTTCTGTTGATAATAAAAATTGTCCGATTCTTTTGAAATTTTTTTTTTTTTTTATTTATAAAAACAAACCCCAAGATTGATGACCCTTTACATTTCCCCAACTGCGTTGAAAATTATGCAAATAAAATGCAGTTAACAATCTTTTTCCTCTTTTTTTGAATATTTATCAGAACAACATATTAGAAAGTCACAAATGAAGCCTTTTTTACATAAAAATGCGAGAAAAAGTCCCCTTTGGCTATTAAAATTCATTATTGGAAAAAGTTTTCATCGCTTTCATGTTGAACTTTATTCGATATGGTTCTTGGGGTGTTTTAATAGATTCTCAATATTCAAAATGGCGGAGCAAGTTACAATTATTTTTTTGTGTTAAAAATTTATATACAATGGGCATTTAGAGTAGCTGATTAAGATTCCAGATTTTAAGATTCAAGATGGCGGACGGATCACTGATGGTGATGAGTATTGGTTCAGGATCGCCGAAAAATTTATAAAACTTAATCAGCCATTTTGAATTTTGGATATCAGATAACAGAAAAGCTTGAAATCTCAGATTTTACCTCACACTGTTACGTCACAATTTTTCTATCACATCATTGTAAGCTCCGCAAAGGAACTGCGTTCTTAAAAATTTTATGCCAATCGTAGCTCAAAAGTCATAACAGTTCTCTCATTTGAAAAGAACATTCCATTTAAAATAAACTCTGATAGTAAGATTAACTTTTTACCAAAATCTTTATTTTCTCTTCAAGTATCCAATCGATTTGTCTTACTCTCATATCTATAATAGTTACAAGTTTTCCCGCATACTGCTCTCAAGTGCCACGTTTAGTTTGTACATTTTGGCCTATATCAGAATCTACTTGCCGCAAATACCGCATCTTTGAGGAACGCTTAATTGGCTCATTTGTTTGGCACACAGTTGGTTTTCTGGCTGCACTGCGCCGCCGTTGTTGCCACAGTTTGCCGCAATTTCAATGCATAGCAGGCAGCACGAAGTATATCCTCCATATGTGGCACCTTGGCGCAACGTGGGGTGCGCATCAATCCCGTCCAAATTATTTGCCTTGACATGATATCGTCAGTTGGTATGGCAGCTATAGCCACCTCAAATGAGTCACGTCTCGGTAAGCCATCAACGTTAAGACGCAGTTGCAGTTTAAGCTGCGGCTCTAGACGTTGCAACTCCTGGGCCAGAGCAGCATGCAGCTGCAAGGCACGACGATGATAACCGGAACAAGAGCGACAATGTTCTATATACAGCACCGGCTGTTCGGGATCCAGCGGCGGCAGCACTGCTTTAGCTGCTTCGGTATATTTACGAAACATACTGAAAATAATTTTGATAGGTTTGCTTTGCCAGTTGGCCCCAGGCCAACTTTGATGTCATTAACAGTTTAACGAGCTGTTTAAGGCCCTATATATATATATATTAGTGGTGGGAGAGACGGGTGTACGAGAAGGAGGCTTAAAGTCTGAGCAGCTTCATAAATCAAATCAAATTATCAGACAAATAAATCTCTGCAGACTACATAAACAGAGCATACAACAAGGCACACCTACGCACATACGCTTATACACTGCTGGTCGAAAGTTTTCGGACACTTGAACAAGCGATAGGGACTTTGTTTGCAAATATGTTAAGAGTTTAAAGCTTTTTTTAGTTTGGGATTTGTAATATAATAAGACATCGATCCCAAAAGTTCATCCCAAAAGTTCAGCAAAATTTAAATAAAAATCGTGGAAAGGCCGTCTAAATTCCCTCATCTAAGAATATTCAAACTTTTTGAGAAGTACATCATCGCCGGAAATTCGAAATCGAAATTCCCGATATGGCATAAAGCATAATTATGATTTTTATAACACTCTATATTCGTGAAGAGATATTCCAAATTACAAGTAAAATTGAAAATTTTTTGAGTTGTAATTTGTATGTGTCGCAAAACTTTGAAGCGACAGTGTACATCAATAGATACACCCCTGAAAAGGACAATGAAAATGTGTATGGAAATGAAAAGGATATAAAAAATGCAAATACCAAAGTCAAATAGAAAATATTTAAATATTTTGCTCAACTGGCGAAATAAGAAACTGCAAGCTGTCCAACATTTTGCCTGACATTTGACCGTCGGGCATTCTTCGTTTCTTAAACTTGGAAATTTGAAAATTTTTATTTTTTTTTCTAATATATATTTTTGTGCTTTTAGATTTGCTTAAAGAGTAAAAGCAAAAAAAAAGTGCAAGGTTTTTAGACCGAGATAGCAAAAGAGCACAAGCATCTGCAGGAGGGAGCCAGAAAATATGTAATATAGATTTTAATAAAGTGAACTAAACCCAAAGCAAAGCTACAGTAGTCGGCAGCGTTGCCAGAGGGGGGCTGCTTACAGCAGCAGCAGGTTCAACAAGGTTGCCGGACAACCATTCATTTTATTCACATTTATTGAGAGCACAGCAGCTCAGCTCTTAAATAAAATACATAAGTTTATACATAAATATATACATTAAAAAAAGAGACGCAGCAGAGTTATGTTAATATGGACGACTAAAGTCGGTTTGTTGGGTCTGTTCATTCGTCGGTTGGTTGGTCTCAAAGCCAAAGGAAATTTATTTAACAAACTAAATACAGGAAACAAACTGTGACTAAGTCAAGGTAAGGTACAAAGGCAAAATAGGTAGAAAAACGATGTTTCCTGTGCGCTATTGCAGGGGCACTAAAAAAATAAAATATTAAATTGTAATGCAGTTTGTGGACGAGCTCAGGTAAAAAATTTGAAATATTTATGAGCATTTTTAGATACAATTTACCTGTTTGAATAGCAAGTTATCTAAGCGGCTTAAAGCTGATTTACAATAAATTTGTGGTAACATATGTTAAAGTTGGTCTTGAAGTGATTTGTTAGAAGAGGTGGCCATTGGTTTCTATAATTTCTACGTTCTACGTTTTTAGCGAAATGAATGAAATGAATGAAATGAATGAAATGAATGAAATGAATGAAATGAATGAAATGAATGAAATGAATGAAATGAATGAAATGAATGAAATGAATGAAATGAATGAAATGAATGAAATGAATGAAATGAATGAAATGAATGAAATGAATGAAATGAATGAAATGAATGAAATGAATGAAATGAATGAAATGAATGAAATGAATGAAATGAATGAAATGAATGAAATGAATGAAATGAATGAAATGAATGATATGAATGAAATGAATGAAATGAATGAAATGAATGAAATGAATGAAATGAATGAAATGAATGAAATGAATGAAATGAATGAAATGAATGAAATGAATGAAATGAATGAAATGAATGAAATGAATGAAATGAATGAAATGAATGAAATGAATGAAATGAATGAAATGAATGAAATGAATGAAATGAATGAAATGAATGAAATGAATGAAATGAATGAAATGAATGAAATGAATGAAATGAATGAAATGAATGAAATGAATGAAATGAATGAAATGAATGAAATGAATGAAATGAATGAAATGAATGAAATGAATGAAATGAATGAAATGAATGAAATGAATGAAATGAATGAAATGAATGAAATGAATGAAATGAATGAAATGAATGAAATGAATGAAATGAATGAAATGAATGAAATGAATGAAATGAATGAAATGAATGAAATGAATGAAATGAATGAAATGAATGAAATGAATGAAATGAATGAAATGAATGAAATGAATGAAATGAATGAAATGAATGAAATGAATGAAATGAATGAAATGAATGAAATGAATGAAATGAATGAAATGAATGAAATGAATGAAATGAATGAAATGAATGAAATGAATGAAATGAATGAAATGAATGAAATGAATGAAATGAATGAAATGAATGAAATGAATGAAATGAATGAAATGAATGAAATGAATGAAATGAATGAAATGAATGAAATGAATGAAATGAATGAAATGAATGAAATGAATGAAATGAATGAAATGAATGAAATGAATGAAATGAATGAAATGAATGAAATGAATGAAATGAATGAAATGAATGAAATGAATGAAATGAATGAAATGAATGAAATGAATGAAATGAATGAAATGAATGAAATGAATGAAATGAATGAAATGAATGAAATGAATGAAATGAATGAAATGAATGAAATGAATGAAATGAATGAAATGAATGAAATGAATGAAATGAATGAAATGAATGAAATGAATGAAATGAATGAAATGAATGTGAAAGTAATGAAATGACTTTCAAAACGTCAATTTATTAAAGATTTTTTGTTTCTAAAACGCTGTCAAGCGATTTTCAACCACTGCTGGCTCAAATTCAATTTTTTACACCAATTCAATAAATATTTAATAAATGAAAAACCAATTTTCGAAATAGAAAAGCACTCACACTAAACATACTTTAAGCATATTATATATATATATTAAATTAAACCTGTACATTGTTGCTTGAGTATTCAATTGAACTTTCTCTTGAAAGTAACGCTCTTAACTCCATTGAGTATTTTTATGTAGTGCAAATGTTTTGGACCCTGAGCATTTTCTATGGCCATGTGCGTACGTGTAATAGTATAAGTGTATTTGTATCTGTGTTGGTGTGCTTTTGTTTTTTGTAATAGTATGCGTGTATTTATAGTTTTTGCCACATAAGCCAAGAGCAAAAAATTTGCGCACGTGTTTCGAATTTTCAATCCAAACCCAAAGACGATTTCAACGTAGAATTGTTTTCTACTTATTTCTATTATTTCTTTTACCTATTTACTGATGTGCTGTTATATAACTGTTGCTTGTCAGTTTCTTAGACCCTTTGTAGTTTTTTATGTTATAGAAAATCAATGGAAATCGCAAAAACCGCAAATAAAAGGCGTTATAGTGAGATCTTAAGCGAAATAAAAGCAAGCTCTTAAACAACACTAGGCAACACGATTGACCTAAATTTAGTGTCCTTGAATTAAATATAATGTATCCAGCAAAGACGGAGAAATCCTAACTGCGCAAATTATTTTTGAATGCTGTTCTTAAAGGATGAGGCCTATATTAGTTAGTGGAACTAATTTTACAAAGTAATGCCAGATGGATTCGTTTAAAACCTATCAATTCCAATATATCTTAATTATATCAAAAAAATGTAATTTCGATGTCGTTGGTCAGACTATATTTTTAATATGATTTTAGGGCTGCTAAATCCGAATTAAAACTCTAGTGAAAATACCACAAGTCAGGGTTCCCCACAAATCAAGATATTTTGAAGGTAATGTCAGAACCCTGACCTCCTGGGAACTTTCATGGCCTGAGCTCCGAAGCCGAAAATCGATTTTTTTATGTGGCTATGTTAGCGACAAGAGAAAGCGAATAAGCTATATCCGTCAAAATGTTCGTCTGTGCGAATAGAATTAAGAAAATTCTATTTTTTACCAGAAATTTTGTGGGTAACGCCATGATGCAGTCGATTAATTACTATTAATTTAATCGATTTATCGATAACAAATCATAACATAATCATAATAAGGAATATCTTATTTTCTGCTACAAATTTTGTGGGTAACGCCAAGATGAAGGCGTTTAATTCTTATACATTTAATTGATTTATCGATAACAGATCAATAAAAAATATGGTTTTTCCGGAATTTTCTTTTGAAGATGCATTATTTGGAATATCATATTTTCTGCCAGAAATTTTGTGGGTGAAGCCAGGATGCAATCGATAATTTTTCTCAATTTAATTGATTTATCGATAACAGATTAATAAAAATAAATATCGTTTTTCCACAATTTTGCTTCTTTCGAAAATACATAATAAGGAATATCTTATTTTCTGCTAGAAATTTTGTAGGTAACGCCAAGACGCAAGCGATTCATTACTATCAATTTAATTGATTTATCGATAACAGCTCAACAAAAACAAAGGGTGTTTTCGGAATTTTCTTATTTTGAAGCTGCATTATTTGGAATATCATATTTTCTGCCAGAAATTTTGAGGGTGAAGCCAGGATGCAATCGATTATTTTTTCTCAATTTAATTGATTTATCGATAACAGATTAATAAAAGAAATATCGTTTTTCCACAATTTTGCTTCTTTCGAAAATACATAATAAGGAATATCTTATTTTCTGCTAGAAATTTTGTAGGTAACGCCAAGACGCAAGCGATTAATTACTATCAATTTAATTGATTTATCGATAACAGTTCAATAAAAAATATGGTTTTTCCGGAATTTTTCTTCTTTTAAAGATGCATTATTTGGAATATCATATTTTCTGCCAGAAATTTTGTGGGCGAAGCCAGGATGCAATCGATTATATTTTCTCAATTTAATTCATTTATCGATAACAGATATTTAAGAAAAATATGGCTTTTCCTGAATTTTTCTCCTTTCGAATATACATAATGCGAAATATTCTCTTTTCTGTTAGAAATTTTGTGGCTAAGGCCGAGATGCAATCGACAAATTGCTATCAATTTTATTGATTTATCGATAACAGATCAATAAAAAAAATATGTTTTTCAGAATATTTCTTCATGGAGTTTTCGAGTAGTAGCTATAAATATATTATGCACATACATACATACGTCCTATACACGATTCGAATTTACTTTAACACGAGTTTTTTATTAAATGGATTTTTATCATGTTGTCAAGTGTAGTTAAACTAAAAAAAAGAGAGTAAAAAAGGGAAGCCAGCCTAAAGTGCAAGCAAGAGCGAATAAAGTCAACAGCTGCTACATACTAATGCTCATACTAATTAGATAATTAATCAAATTATAGCCACATACATACAAATATAAACGGGTAAGCTCATACATAAACCATTAAGTCGTCAGCAGCATTAAGAGCTAATTATAATAAAAAACACCACAAAATATATATATGTAAATTGTAAAGAAAATATTTAATTATAAAGCTGCAAAACGCACAATAAAATCAAGAGGCTGGTAAAAAAACCCAACCTGTTGAAGACATTTACTCACACATAGTACTTGCATATAAAGCTTTAAACTCCCAAACTTTCCCACTATTGCAATTAACTGACCAGAAAAAAAATAATATTTTATATATGTAATACAATAATAAAATTAAACAAAGGCGATTGTAAATTCGCTTGAGCATAGAAATTAGGGTCGAGACTCAGCTTAGGGCCATTGCCAGGCCAATTAGGCTAAGACAATGTTGATTATGAATAAATTGCCTCAATAAAAAACAAAGAAAAGCAGAGAGAGAAAATTTAAATGGAAAAGGTCCTGTAAGTGTGAGTAGCCATGTAAAGCTGGCAAACAATTTAAAACTCATCAATTTGCGACATTTGGGTTTGGCCTGGTGCTGAAGCTAAAAACAATTGAGCACCAAACAATTTTAGCCCAAAAAAATAAACGAAAAAATTACGTATACGTATATAAGTATATATACAAAACAGACCACTAAATATGCAAGCTGCTTTGTGTAAATCCATTTACGATTTTGCTGCTTTTTTTCCAAGTAGCTGCGCCCCAAAACTTTTCATAATTGAAAATATAAGATAAAATAAAGTGAGAGTGAACGAAAAAAAAGGAAATGCCTGGCTCGTTATAATGCCTTGGCGTTTATCAAGGGAAATCCAACACAATAAATAAATAAAACCATAAAGTATCAATGAAAACTCATTTAAAGCAACAACAGCAGACATTTACTTTTATATATATATTTTTTTTTTTTGCACTCAAAATATTTGTGGCCCGCTGGGCTTTAACACAAAAATTTAATCAAGTACAACAAAAAAAAAATATAAAAAATTAAAAAAAAAGTTGTATATTATGCGATAATTTTCAAACAAATTCATTTACGCTGCGGCAGCATTTAATTTGCTAACAGACTGCCAGCGCCCCTTGGGCCGCCAAAGGTCCGAGCAGTAGCCTGAAAAAGCCGGAAATTCAAAGGAAGGTAATGAAAAAAAAGGAGCCAAGGCGCCTAGAAGTAGATTTCCAAATGCAACCAATTGACCAATTTAAAACAAGCAGAAAGTGAAAATGAAAATGAAAAAATTTCAAGGTCACAGGTTGTTGCAAAAAAAGGTTTGCAAAGTAAGTTGATAATTTGCAAATTATGATGTTCATTAACAACGAGTACTTTGAAAAGTAAAAAGGAAGCGAGAAGGGTTAGATGAATCGGGGACCTAATGAAATCTCTTTAAACAAATATTTGAAAGCTAACTTTGTACATATGTGGCCTGAACAGCTGTGCTAAAATTGAAAAATGGGGAGTTGGTTAAAATTAAGTTCTCATAATACCAAGCGCACTGGATATAGAATACAAATGAGTTTAATGGAAATAAGGCCAAGCCCTGATATTTTGAAAGGGAAGCGGACAAAAATTAGAGAAGCCGAAAATTTTGATACTTTTAATGTTCAGCACGTAAATATTTTTTGCAAAATTTTGATTATTTATCGAAGTATCGTAAACAGAATGTTTATGTGTTTGGGCTTTTCTTTGACAAGCCATAGCTCGTAGGCGTATACGTAATACGTAAAAACTTTATATAAGAAAAAAGTTATTATTGCAATGGAGGATACATTTTTTAATTGAAAAAAATTTAAAATGTTAAGACTCAGAGGCTTAAAATTTATAATTTGTTTTAAAATTTCATAAGCGAATATTTTCATTATATTTTTCTAAAGTTCATGCTTGTAGCATGACAAATCCATAAATAAAAGTAGCCTGAAATTGTGCCTGAAAGCACACAAACTTTGGCATTGCTTTCAGCGCACGGAAAATTTTAAGGAAATATGTTACTAGTATCGAAAAGAAAATAATATATTTGTATTTCCTTGTATATGCTGCATTAGGTGTTTAAAATGTCGACTAATATAATTGAAGATACACGAGCTACTTAAGGCGATTTAAATCATATGACAATTTCTGAAGTAACAAGGGTGGAGACGTTCAGGCGTCTTCTTGGCCTTTGACCGGCCAGGGCTCAGACACGAGAGTTACCTTTTAGTTTAGTTCAAATGTCACGCACAAAAACAATACCGAGATCCTTGTGTAGAAAATATTTTTCCAATTTCAGAGTGTGCAATCAAAAATTATGAGTTTAAAAATAAAATTACGTATACGTAGGATAGCCTTACGTTGGATATAAAATAAGGTGTGGCCAGTTTAAAAATGTTGGAAAAAATTGTATGCTCTCACTTCCAAATCCATCAGCTTTGTACAAGCATTTCTCAACAGTTCTTCAACAAATTTTCAATTTAGCAAAATAAGTAGAAATTTTCGAAATTGAAAGATAATCAGCCAAACCGAAAAATTTTATTCGTATTCGTTTTTGCGTGCGAAAATGAAAAATGAATTTTTTTTGTCGATATTTCCCTTTTCATTTTCGATAAATTCGTATATTTCCTTTACTTTTTTGATAAATTCTACTGATGTGTTGGCGCAAAATTATTTTTTCTTGATACAAAACAGCTGACCAGGGCTGCCGCAGCACCGCGCCTTTTAAGTAGTATATGTTCTTCACGTTTAATTTTCATTAAAATATTGCTAGTTCTATATGATTGCTTTTATAAAATAAAATTACACAAAAAAATAACTTTAGAAAAAATATTTTTTGAAATTTAACACGACTCAACAATTTTTGTAAATAGTTTTTTTTTCGTTGTTTAACGCGGAAACCCTTTCGTGTGTTAGTGTATTATATATGGAGAACAAAAAAAAAAATTATTTTTGGTTCTTTTTAGGTTGAGTCAGAAAAAAAAAATTAAAAAAAGTATATATCTTTAAGTTGGCATAAACATAATCAAAGAATATCATAGAATATTTAAAAAATTATTTCAGTATAAAATGCGTACTTTTTAAAACTAATTTGCCGATTCGTTTTAATTCCTCTTACAACAAAACATTCGGATTCAAACCACATGAAAAATTCGGCTTGGTGAAATTTGAAGCACCAAACATTCGGTGTCAAAATGATTTCGATTAAAATGTTCGGATTCGTTTTCCGGAGCACAACCGAATAATCTAAATGCTTTAAATATCTGTTTTGATATTTTATGAAAATTTGTAGAAGTAATAAACATCTCAGTATTTTCAAGGTCAAAAATTTTCAATGTAATCCAAAAATTTGTAGATTGGCCTACAATTGACGCTTCATAAGATCATAGTGGTAGTGGTACTCTCTATGAGACTTTAAAATATTATACTATAGTATAAGCATTCTGAAGAATGCCATGAATATATAATGAGTTTTCGTACAGAAGATGTCATCTTTATTGTTGGTTTTCTATGGAAAATCGTGTTGGATGGCATGTTAAAAGAAATCAAGTTAAGGATCTAAAAATTGATCTATCTAATTACGTTCTATATCTACCTACAACAAAAACTAAAACCTACTGAAATTAATAACAAAATTTTTCAAAAAAGAATGAATTTCGATCTGGATTTCAAAATCACTTGCAGCAATCTATACAAAAAATATAGATTTCTAACTTGTTCTATCTGTGAGAGCGTGGGAGGAGCGAGCTCTGTTTTAAAAAGGAACAATCCCGAAGCGTAAAAGATAGTTAACTAAGTTGGTCAGTAAAATGTTTAGTTTGGTGTTGAAGCTACCTTATTAAACTTAGCTGAGCAACTGAAATATATAAATAGCTATACAAATATCTTAGACGAGAATTAGATGGAGTATTTGCCTTTCTCTTTTTATAGAAGCTTGTTGGATATGGAGAGTCTCTCCTTTTTTTTTTTGTGTTTTCCATAATTCTAATGAACATGAAGCTTTATGTGATATTATTTATACAGTGTCTCTATCGAGCTCTCGAGTATACTCAAATATTTATTATTATTTACTAATTAAAGGAATCTGATAATTGTAATAACATAATATAATATATAAGTCTCTACATTGCCACTGCTTATTGTACTCTGATTATTGTATTGTTCTTAATGATGGCTGCTTAGCCATGAGTACTAATGCAGCACTGGCTTGGTAACCAAAGGTCAGATATTGGCTATCTAGATTTACAGAGAGTCAAGGGACTAGGCATATATTCCATGTCTTCTAAATAAAGAGTCCGACAAGAAAGGCTCAAATTGTGGTTATTTACCCAAAATCACATTCATTCAGACTTCCAGATATAAATAAAGTGCCACTGGGCACTTAGCGTATACGTGATACCGGTTGTATCGGTTGACCCCTGGGGGAGTCACACATAGACTAGGTAGTCCTTAGTAGTGTATACGTGATAATATAAATAAAAAATGATGTATGTATATATGTATGTATCCAGTAAACCGAGGCTCGTGTACTTTTCAACTTACTTACCACTACTCACAATAGCCCGACCGATAAAAAAATTCTGAAATATATCATACCAGAAAATAATAAAACAAAAGTGATACAAAAACAGAAAATAAAATACTCATGAAAAAACATTATTGTAGAGCTTAATAGAGCTCTAAGTACCCTGCACTTAATTTACAGCTTTTTAAAGAAATGATTCTGAAAGATGATTTTCCAGCTCAATGGCTAAAACTTTAGTTCATGTGATAGATCATAATTAAATAGAGTTTATAGCTATGCCTCTGGCTTGGCACTGAAGCTCTCTAAGCCAAGTATATTATTTCATAACAAATCAATTAAAACCAGTTTAAACAAGTACCAAAAAAAAAAAAAGAAAAAATAAATTTATAACAAAAACTTGAACGCCTAAAGCTATATAAATGCCGAATTTTCTATTATAAGCAATTCATCAAGTGTGTGCACATATGTGCGATAAATGCTGAAAACAGAACAATGTACACACTGAAACTCACACACACACACACATGCAACATGATATACTGGCCCAAGGGTTATGAGTGCTTGCTGGGGTTAAAAAAAAAAAAACATTATATATACCTAGTATATATATATTTATTAAATAAGTATTAGCCAAAGTTTACACATAAATCCAGTCGAATAAATAAATAAAAAAGAAGAAAATTGCACAAGTTATTTAAACATGGTTTATGGTTACAGTAACACATATGTATATGTCGAGTGTGTGTTGGTGTGTGTGTTTTTGTGCCGGGTTATGAATGTTTTGTACAGCATACTTAGCAGCGCACAGCGGGCAGTCAGTCAAATTATATATTTCGGAGACGTTGAGAGTTGAGAGAGAGGGCGCCCGAGAGCGCTTTCAATATCAAAGTCACGTGCAAATGTTGTATATTAGTTTTGGCTTGCGGTGTATAGTGGATGCGGGGGCCTGAAGTGCACGGCGACAGTGTGGGGTACACAGAGGTGAAGGTAGAGATTTGTTATAGTTGAACCACATGGTATCTGGTATTGGGGCAAGGCAGTTGGTGGCACTCGAGTGATTTTAGTTTGAATTTTACGTGCACATCAGTATTATTATGAGCACGCACAAAACTGCACAAACACAAACACACACAGATACAGATACAGATACACAAACACATGGATACACCCACAACAACCACACGCAAATATGATCTACCGGTATCCACAGCGGCCATGTTGCTAAGGTATTCATGCACTTCATTAAGGGCGTTACGCCTGCCTGCTTGCAAGCATGTTAGCCTACGTGTGTGTGTGTGTTTGTATCTGTGTGTATTTTGGCATATGTTTTGGATGTTGTTTTTTGCTTGCTGCTGTTTAATATGGCCAAAGTCATTTTAATTAAAGTTTGTATAAGTATTTAAATTATGTGTCGTTACAGACTTATGCATATCAGTGGCTATATACTATATATAAATGTTTGTCTGCGCGCACAAAAGTTGCCTAAACTCAAGTTATGCCAAAAATTGCTTAAATCTTTAGACATTCAGCTTGTTTCGAAAGTTTTCTTATTAAAGTCACGCTGAACACTGTTGCGCAGTGGAGCTTAAGAGTTTGCCAAAAAAAAAAAGAAATTGGCCAAAATCTGCAAAACACTCACAAATTGCGGTTCATTTAGAAAAGCCAAGTTGTTTAGCCAAAGCTAAAATATTTTTGAAATACTAACAAATTTGCTCGTGAAGCAGTCCATGAGCTTGTTTGACCATTTTGTTGCATTATTTTTTGCATTTATGAGTAATTAAGTATATAAAAAACAAATGCCATGCTTTAAAGTGGAAAATAAACGAATTTAACATAACAGTTTTCGCATTAAATAGTAGCAAGAAAAATAATTTTAAATTGATTGAAGTCACAGGCACACATAATAAAAATAATTGCATGAATTTAAATTTGATGTTCTGGAAATCGCTTAAACCGAAACTGAAGTTTTCGTCATTTACACAAAAATTGAAAAAAAATTGTAGGGTCGTTGTGAAGGACTGAAATGTGTCCCTGTCATTGACTGATCACGCAGACGAGTTGTAGCCTTTTTCTTTCTTGGTCTTCTTGCCAGGTCGTTCCAGTTTATCGTAGGTGATAAAAGGATTTTGATACTACTCATTTTCAATATTTAAATAGGATTAGCATGCCGAAGATCTTTCGCCAGCCTGTTTTGATGTCTCCGCAATCTTTCTTTGTAGCGACTGAATCGGAGCTCTCTTTGCAAGTTCGAATTTCTTGCATACTTTCTGGCGTACCTTCAGTTTTGGAGCCACCACCATGTTGTAAATTGCCCTCTTCCATCTTAGAGAGAAAGAGCTAGAGTGGTTGAGCCAGTAAATTTAATATTTGAATCCTGAACCCAAAAGCAGCCTCGTATTCGCAAGGGGTAAAGTTGAAGATGGCCAAGTCGTAAGCTTAGGTAGTGATGATTATTAATCCATTCTCTACGGCATTAGCCAGCTTCCTAGGGATGTCTGACGTGTGCCATAGATGTAGTACAGAACACTGCATTATAAATTTCCATCTCTCATTATTATTGCTGTCGATAACTCGTCTTTTATTTGCAGTCGGAAGCTACGACCACCTAAATATGATCTGAGCAAAGTGAGGTATGGTGCAGGAAGCAAGGTTTTAATTTTTCTGAGAAGACTATCAATCCAAGCTTTATCAATTGCCTGTTTAGCTGATGCACGGCCCAATTGATGACTATTTGTATAGGAAGAATGAGCGTAAGATTGATTTTTTGATTCTAACATTAACAAATTGTTTAATTTTCCCCAAATTTGAATTTGGTAGAGATTGATTCAAGCTACAAATAAAAATAAAAATATGAACAAAATTATTTCCACCTTAGCTGCGTTTCAATATCATGGTATTTATCGATTTTTCATCGATTTTTGTTATCGATTTTTTATTATGGATTTTTATCGATTTTTTCCTTTTTTTGTTATGGCTATAGAACCAATGGTTAACATTTAAACATCGATTTTTATCGATTTTTGTTTTCGATTTTTTGTTATCGATTTTTATAAATTTTTCCTTGTCTTGATTATAGCTTTGGATATAGAAACAAAGGTTATCATTTAAACTTTTGTATTTACTTATTTACATAATTATAAAGTAGAAGTTAATTCTAAATTGCAAAGTATTTGAAGGAAGAGCAATGCAAGCCTTCAGGAAGTTTTAAAAAATAAGATGCTAATATGATAAATTGTCATTAAAAACAAGTCCATTACCCCGATGCTGTTTAATCTCTTTATATACTGAAAAGTAGATTCTTCGCCCTATGCCATACATACTTAAGAACTTAATATACCCTTTTTACTGTATAATTAGAAGGTACAAAATCGTATTCTACTTTTTTTAAAATCTGTAATTTTTAATGATTTCAGCATGCAACCTTCACTAAGTGGGCCAACCCAGACAACTTTTTTGTTTTAAAACCTATCATCTTTCACATTTTGTCTCTATTGAATATTGCCAATATAATTTCTACCATACGTAACTTTTCAAAAATTTGTGACCATTCCAAAATCTTTCTCTTAGCCAAAAATGTATTCTTCTAGGTTCAGCCGTTTATATTACCTCCGATTAAACAATTTATATGATAAGTAGCTTAAAAAAGATTGCACCTCTCAACTTGCCAAGCTCAATTTGCAATAAACCTTTTTTTTGTTAAAATTTTATCACTTCGAAGTCTGGAACACTCCCCTGTGCTGTGTATAAAATGTTTATCATGTACATCATAAAGTTATTTCAGCATATAAATTGCACTTTTGTGTTAATATGACGTCACAAAAAACGCAATAACTCTTGCACTCATAAAAGCAAATGAGACTTGAGTAAGAGTTACCCAAAACTTTCTAGTAGCCCAACAGACTTGCACCAATAACCTGAGCCAGTGCACATTCAAGCTACTCAAAAAATACTCGATTAAAGTTGTTTGTTTGAATGAAACCCAGTCATAAGCTTCATCGAGGCAATCTGCAACCCTTTGGTGCAACACTACAATGGGGTAATTAACATTGCATACAGTTAAACCAAAGTCCTGTCGGTTGCTTGTGGCTTGTGTCATGGCAGCCTAAAATTATGCATTAATAACGTAAAACTGGCCAAAAACCACAAGGCTCATCGTACCCTGCCCTTAGGGCTAAAAGCACACTGTCATTGTAGTGTGCGTTTTTGTTGCATACTTTTAGGTGGCACTGTGCTGTATTGTCCTTACTACCAAACAACCCACTGCTGCTTGCAACAGCAACAAATTATAATGCAATTTCAGCTGGGCTTTTGGCTTTTGGTGTTAGTGTGTGTGTATCTGTGTGTGTGACTGTGTGTATCTGTGTGAAAATTTATGTGTTTGCATGTGTTTCCGGCATTGACATTTACTTTTGTTATTAGCACCGGGCAATCCGCAAGCTCTTCTGCCAATTTTGCATACAGTTGCAAATGTTCTTGTCTGCTTCGGAAAAACTACTTCAAGCAGTTTTGGCGCTTTGCCTTCTACTAGTTTGGTCTTTTTTTTGGATCTTAACATGAGCTCCTTTTGCGTAAAGCCGTAACCCTAGGACTACATATGAGTTCGGGATTTCAAGTTTTTCCAAAAGCGCTTGGTCAGTACATGAAAAAACTCCCAAAAATTTCGCGTTTTAGGCATTTTGTTCTTTTTTTGTACATTATAAATTTTTAAATAAAGGCATTCTTTTTTTTGGTAATATTTTTATGGCTTCTCGGCATAACCTGTTAAGATCACTTTTTGAGAAGACTTGGCTACCTGTGTCTGGAAGCATGGACTAATTGGTAATTTATAGTGCTAAGCCCTCTTTTCTAAAGAACTTTAATAGATAAATTAATTTGACTCGAACTGACTCTTGAAAACAAAATACTTAACTGGTTATTCCGGAAAGCAGGAAAATATAAAAAAAAAAAAAAACACTCGCATTATGATAATTTAAAAGTGAATTTTTTAACCAATAAATGAAATATTTCAGAATTTTTTGAAACTTTGTTGCATTATATACAAGGTATATCATATAATTGCTGATAAGTCCATCTTTCCCGCATAACCAAAATAATACTAAAAATAATACTAAAATAATTTATTTATCAAAAGGCTTTTTAATCTCTAATTGTTGAAAACTCAAAATTCTGATTTATTCTTTTTAACCTTTTTATTAAGCACCTATTATTTAAGATCAGTACGGAGCAGCCCGAAACGCTTACGAACAAAAACTGATCTTTTAGAAATGTTTTAAAAAGTTTTCAACACATAGCTATATATTTCGCTTCCTAAATTAAATTGCTACACATTGTTATACCTGTATCGTATGGTACAAAGGGTATATATAGTTTGTGCAAGCCGAAAATGTATGTAACATAGAGAAGGAGACGTCGGAGAACCCCCAAAGTTATAAAGATCAGGGTAACTAGAGAAGTCAATATACCCATGTCCGTCTGTCTGTCCGTCTGTCCGTCCGTCTGTCTGATTTTAGAGATGGTAAGAGCTAGAGCAACCAAACTTTCAGATTAGATCCCTTATTATTCCATAGGAGACAAGTTTATTTTATTTTTTCGATATCGGGGTTACATTATATAGCTCCCAAAGGGATGTTTCAGAGGACCTCGAAAAAAACCAAAAGATTTATAAAGATAACGTAACCAAATTTGGCATTCGAGAGTTATTTATAGTTCCCAAGCACTGTACCAAATTTGATCCAAATCGGTTGACTATATTATATAGATCCCGTAGGGCCGATCGATCGAAAAAACGTTTTTTGAACAAAATTCGTTTTGCTTCGTTTGTTTATGAGAATATCGTACCGTTTTTTGCTACAGGTTATCCCAAAGTCGTCTGCGCCCGACTTTAACGTACGCCATCTTTTTTTTAAATATTTTTTCACAAAATCATGGGGCTACATTGTTGTGCTTGTTATGTTTGAACGTGTCCGTACTTGTTCGGAACCGAAATTTTGGGACTTTTTTTGTTGGTTCTGGTTCGGAAGCGTTTTGGGCTGCTGCGTACTGCTCCTTGGGAGAAATTATAACAATTTCCAAATTCTTCAAAAATTCGGTGCTACTACATTCCGTACAGGATGATTCCAATTTTAAGTAAATAGAGCTGGGTAAACTCAATTCAGCCCCCCAAGGTTGTTGCTATAAAATTTTTAAATTTATTGGGGTAGCAGGGCTGTATATAGTATTATATTCAACCGATAAATAAGGCATTTGAAATAAAATTGGATAAGCCGAAAATAGTTAAAAAAAAATGTGCTTAATTTTTGATAAATTTACGCAGTCGGCAGTTAAAGTATATAAGTCATCTATTCCAGACTTGGAATAAATATACATCCTGCTACTGAACTTGAACAAATTATCAATATCGGTTGTAAATTTCAAAAGACATTAATTTCACATTCACTCCAGTAAACTGGACCAAAATTCTGGTTTTACTAAGTAGATATGTTCAAAATAGGCTTCACTCAGTAACTGGCCAACCCTGACTACATTATATTTACTCCTCCATTTTAAGACTACACAGGTTTTTTTTCTGTTGAATAAAATTTGAAAATAAATTTGCAAAATTTTTCGGCTTCATCAAAGCCACAAACTTAGAATTTGCAATTTTCGCATAATTTATTCATTGGCCAAACAAACTTTATAAAAATTCTAAAAATAAAATTGTAAAGTCGACAAAAATCAAAAAAGTTTAAAACAAAAACAAAAAAAAACATATGTGCCACAGATATTAAGTTAATTTTCCCATGGCAAATATATATAAAGCCACAAAAAAAAATCGAAAACATACGTAGCACTTGAAGTGACATCCTTCCAGCAGCTTCAAGTTGGCTCAAGTTTCTTTTAGACAAACTGTGAAGCACTTGGGGGAATCCTCACTTATATTTAAATATTGAAATATATATATCATATACACTTGTATAAATAGCTGTCTTACATATAACTTATCAATGTTATTGTTTTTGGGGCCTTAGCTTTTGGCTTGGCTTTACCTATCCCCTCAGGATTTGCTCACTTAACTTTTACTAAGGACATGTGGGAACTGTCTGGCACTTAAGTGAATATGCAAATATGTTAATAAAATATTGATTGGTCTGGCAACGATATACAGGCTTGCCAGACTTGTTTCACGGTCGTTGCGGTTTAATTGTTTTTGAGCGTAAATAAAACAAGACAATTTAAATTGTGTTGAATTACAAAAAATGAAAGTTAATTCGAATGATCTGTACCTGTGTGAATGAATTAGTGTTGGCGGATGATTTCGAGAAAAGGTAAATGTTTTTATTATTAGGCTCACATGTATCTACACATCGCATATGCTTGATGTTGCCTATCGTGAGTAAAAAAATTTCTTGTACCGGCATGGCAGGAATGAAGTCTGAACAAGCCCAAACAATTTTTCACGAATATTTTCAATTTAACGGCAAGCTGATTGATTATATTTTAATTGGGTTATAAAAATTGGCTTTTTTTAAAAAATTAAGTCATGAAATTAAGTATTTTTATTTAATAATTTCTAAATAATTTTGAACAAAATTTAAAATTATAATTCTTGAATAAAGAAGGTTTTAGAAGCTTTAAATTAGTTTATAAGTAAACTATTTAATATTAATAAATATATCTCAATATTCGAAAATGTACTGGGGGAGCTCAGAATGTTTTTGTAAATCTGCGAAATTTTGAGTTCTTAAATAAAATCTTTTAAGGGAGCACTCCTTATAAGCACAGCTTTAGCCTTAATTTTTCACTAAGAGACCATAAATTTATTTTCCCTTTTCAAAGAAAAGGTTCCTAAAGAGTTCCTAATAGTTTTTTAACTGAAACTATATAAGTCCATAAAAGAGTGTTTTCTGTTTTAGCAGCCATAAAATGCTTAAAAATACTTATAAACCAATTTTTAATTTTATATGCTCAAAAAATACCTGATCTTAAATATTTTACTCTCTGTTGTTTTTAATGCGCATTTGGCTGAAATATATTCATGACTTTAACTCGGCGTTGAGTAAATGTTTTTATCGCCTTTGCAGTGGATATATTAAACTTGTCATGCAACTTGCTACGTGTGGCAGCCACCACTATGCACCCTATGAAGTATTATTGCATATGAAAATTTTTATACAATTTTTTTAGGTATTTTTTTTTTGCTCAGAAATTCTAAAAGAGAGTACAACTGGCAGCTCACTTACTTTTGCCTTAACCGTTTTGCTTATAAATATTCATAACCAACAAATTGAAAATGCAATAAAAGTTGCAAAGCAATTCAAATGGCTGCTCTGAGAATTAAAATCATAAAAAAATAAAAGAAAAAAAAGCAAAAGAAATATTTGCATAAACTTGGTATATACAGTAAATACGACTATATATATAGTATACCATATATATATAAAAACAATATTTATGCACAATATGATATAATTCAGGTCATAGATATATTATTATAGAGAAGGTCAGAGAGACCGAAAAGAAGATGATGATTCAAACATACGAACAATTTAACCGCATAATTTACAATGACAAACGAGGTTACTCAGTGTGCGCACAATTACACACTGACACACCAGCACACAGCAACACACACTCACGCATATATACATCAACACACACTCACGCACACGCATAGCCAATCTCAAACAGAGCAAAGGAAACAAAACGCATACGTGTAGAGAGAGAGGGAGAGGGGCACAGCACAAAGAGCAGACATCGCGACATTTGGACACATAGCAGAGAGACGGATGAGCCACAAACGTGCAGAGCGGCAGCTTTTGCCCATTTGCTCGCTGGAGAGGATGCGCTCTCGCTGACACAGACAAATGACAGTTGAGACACTAACCAAGAACTGTAACCACAAGGGCAATAACGACACCAACAACAACAGCAGCAACAGCAACAACAACACAAACACTTTGGACTATATGATACCCTTTAGTCAAACTGAAGCTTTAAATTGGCGGTATTATTGTTGGAATGTGCGGGAATTATTTTTAAGATTTGGTTTTGTTGGGATTTGCTGAAATTAAAAGTTGATGGAAGTCAGAGCAGAGCAGGTTGGCAGCACCAAAAATGTTTCAGGTTCGTCGAGACTGCACACTGGGATAAATTTTTGCTAAAAGTGTCGTAAAATACTAGTGTGTGAATTTTTATTTACCGTCCTTGCAAACTACATTGCGTATACGTATTTTTTTTTAAATAGTCTCAAAACTTTAGAAAATAAGCTAATTTTATGTTCATACATCGCCACAGTATAGTTTAACAATATTTATTTTTTGTATTATAGTACATCTGGCATAGTGATATACATAATTTAAGTAAAAGATACTTTTTTTTTACATTCTAGTCTGCAATGGCTTGGTGCTTTATCCACTGTTTGCTTTGATCACCTAAACCGGTTTATTTACACTATTTTTAATAACTATATATATATAGGTAAATATTTATTTATTTTTTCTAAATTTTACTTACAATCTGTACTAAAAACAAGCGGTAAATTACATAAAAAAATGATATCAAATTATTTAAACAATAACAGGGGCAGCTAATCTCCAGTGCCATATGCAAACTAGTAGTAAAAAAAGAAGAAAATTCTGAATTAAAATCTGCATGAAAGCTCAAGGACATGAAATCTTTTAAGTCTCAAAATTATGGCTAGATTATTACTATGGTCTTACAACACACAGTTTTCAGCAAAATGTATCCTCAACATGTTTTACTTGTTTCCGTAGTAGAATGGCACGCTAAGAGCGAAAATGAAAAATTCCTGTTATTTCCAAATTTTTTTCCCAGATTTTGATAAAGAACCACCATTTTTTTTCGTTATCGGTCAAACATGGCATTTTTTTAAATTTTTAAATTTACGTTCGAAATAGAATTTTTTCAAAAATTTGCTCAAAATAACGAAAAATTTCATGTGAATGGATAAATAACGACCAAACCGTAAATTTGACAAAAATATGTTCCAAGTAAAATCAATTTGGAACAACCAGAGATATTCGCTTTTAAGTAGACACACATATTTTTTAATTTCGTGGAAAAAAGTGTTTTTTTCGAAATATCTGGAAATCCGTTCCATACAAAAATGTTTGCTCTTCATTTTCGTTTTAAGCGTTCCATTTTACTACGGGAATGACTAAAACATGTTGAGGATACCAAATTTTTTTAAACTTTGTAAGCTAGTGTAATCATTCTATGTACCTATTGCAGAATTTGCTGACTTCTTCTTTTACAAAGCAAGCGCCACCTCCAAGCTTCATGACTTTAAAAAATGTCTAGAAATTTAGTTTTTTAGAGAGTAGTACAGTTGCGATCAATTTATAGTATCGATTTTATATTTTAATCTTATTCTTGAAGGCAGAAATTTTAAGAAAAACAATTTTGTTTGGTCTCAAGAATAGATTCAAAACTTTTTTTTTTTTTAGAAAATCATCGTTTGTTATTCGTTCTCCACGTTTGGGAACAGCATAGGAATATAAGTAAAAAAAAAATTTATTGTTTATTTATTTATGAAGCATTCTCCAAAAATGAAGATGCTTATAATCGATATTATTGTAAAATACAAAATTTTTAAATACAATATAATTATTATTAACTAGGGGCTCTGCCCCCTGCTTGCTTTCTGCTTCCGTCTTCATATATAGTGAAATCTATTCTCATTCCGCACCACATTAAGGTAGAGCACTAAGTTTAAAGTTTTTTACGCTCTTTTCTTTAGTCCACAAAAAATACATGTCAACTTATATGTCGATTTGATAGTAAAAATTCTAGCCATAAAAACTTTGACCCATTTTCTCCACTTGGGAGCTTTTGACGAATTTTCCAAAGCTATGAAAATTTGTTTCTCTTATTTATATATACAAACCATGATTAGTCATTTCCTTCACTTATGGCCGGAAATCATTTCTTTCCACGCAAAATTTCAGCTGCTATTAATTGCGCCAATGAGTAAATCAGTCAATTAGCTCAAAAAGTAAATAAAGGGTGGGCCATCTGTTGGCTTGTTTTTTAATTGCATTTTGTTCATATATGTTTCGACAAAATTGTTCAAATGTTTATACCAAATACTCATTTATGTAAAAAAAATAATGCGAACATCGTAATATTCGACCACTTTTTTTTTATACGAAAGCTCATCTGGCTGTTCTCTTATCCATTGAATAAATAAGTGACTCAATTATTGCGTCATTTGAATCTGTAAAGCGTGAAAATGCAGATCCACCTGCAAAATTCGACGCAAAGTGTTTCTAGCGAGGTGACTCGTCGACACTGTCCTCGACTATGTTTTCTTCATAGAACGACCATTTTCATAATACTTTTACGCAATGTTCGATTGTAAAACGATCCATTATTGAAATTGATTAATTCCGGGCTTCACATATGTCGAAGAGCATCCATCCACTTTTGACGGATATGTTCCGAAGTATGAGTGTTTAACAACCAAATCAACAGATGACCTACCCTATATTGTTAAAATATTATATTTTCTGAAAAAAAGACTAGCAAATGTTTTTTTGCATTAAAATAAATAGAATTTGTGACTGAAACATTTTCAAAAAATTTGAATTTTCAAAAAGTCAATATAAACAAATTTTACCCTAACTTTTGCACCCAAACAACAAGATAATGCACAAAAGTTGAGTGAATGGACATGAGGCTGGGGTGCTGATGATGGTGGCCTATGCCACTATCCATGCTATGTGACCTGTAACCATAATGAACACGTCCTTGCACATGCTCATACATATATACACATTAAATACACTGGCAAATGATTTTTCGGTTTGCCAACAAACATGGCCATTAAATTGACAATCAATATGCTCAATTGAACGCGCATGATTGTTGTGATTTGTAACGCATCAAGCATACACAAAAGCATTCAATGTATCCAACAGATACAACGCAATGCAACACTGACAAAGCGCACACTTGAACCATACTAATCCCTGTGCCCGAGCAGACTTGGCTAATACTCATTGTGAAACCGCCAACTCAGCCCATGACTACAACTTAATCAAGTTGAGTTGAGTTGAGTCAGTGTCTCGGCAGGTGGTCCACGCTTTTTGTGCAGCATCTTGACGGCAGCTGGGGCAATATGCTTGTGGCATGAACAATGTCTGGGTTTATGATTGCCACAAGCTGGCCAAGTCATGCCAGCAACCGACCCAAAGGCGTTGACAGTCGCTACTCAACAGTCGGCGCATGATAAATGATGCAAAGTATCTTTTGCAAGAGAGCCAGCTTCGTGCTTATTGCAACCCATGGGTTAATCTATGCATGACAGCGATAGCAAAGTTTTTTGACAAGTAACAAATCGCCTGTACTTAGCGGAAAAGCGCCAACAGTTGGTTTATGGAGGGCTATAATACTAAAGACCACTTTTGGCCAAATACCTGAAAGATGCTTTTGTTTTTGTGGGAAAATAAAGTGCTATTGAAATATGCAAATTTCAAAGAAATTGCTGTAGCTTGGAAGGTAGCAGATAAAGTCAAGACAAAGGGTTGGAATGATAAGGCAGTAGTGTATATAGCTGGGAATCTGTGCTATGTTAGCCAAAAAGTAGTTCATTTTATTTTGACCAAAATAATGTTTTCTTTTAAACTTATATATAGTATGTGCAATCTATCTACTGAACAGTCATGCACATAGCTGAGCGTAGAGCGGGTACCTATGTTGTCCACCCACAAAGTATACTGATTGACATACATGCCAAAGCTGGAAAATATTTTGCTATATACACTTAGGGTAAGGTGGGGCAAATCCGACCTAGTAATTGGTTTTGGCTATAAAATGCGTATTTGACATCGTATCAACTAGACCGATATTGTAGTTTTGATTGAATGCTGCAGTCTACTAAAAGATACTTTTCCTATTATTTTTTGACAGAGGTGATTTTTTCCAAATCAAACGGCAGCTTTCTGGATCCATTTTAGTTTTAATCTGCATGAAATTGTTTTCAAAAATTTGGAGTTTTGGCTTTTTGAATAAAAATTGATTAACATCCAGTATCAAAGTTAAGGAGGACTTTTGCTCCAACTAGGGGCCTAACTTAGGACACTAACTAACCAAAGTTAGGGGGTTATTAGGTTTGTGTAAATGTACTTAACATAGAGATGTAGACATCTAGGAACTCCCTAAGTTACCTCTAATATAATCGGTATAAACCAAAAAAATTGATGGTCACATATCTGTACGTCTTTCTAAATGACCTGATCTTGGCAATGGTAACAGCTAGAGCAACAAAACTTTCAGATGACATGCCTTCTTACTTCACGAAAGACAAGTTGACATATTTTTTTGGACATCCGTGTTATATTTTATAGCTCCCATAGAGGAATTTCGGAGCACCACCAAAATTCATAAGTTATTACAAAGTTTATTTTTTGTTGGTTTTAAAAGAGCATCGAAACTATGCTGAGTTTTATTTTCTCTTCTAACATATTTTAATAGTTTTAATGTCAATCAATGAGGTCAATTTTTATTTTGTTGTTGCTATTGAACCAAAAATAGGAATTTATCAAAATTTTAATGCAAGTAACTGCAAGAATGAAAGTAAATATGGGATTTTTTACTAAAAAAGATTTAGCCTGTGACATAGCAATGCAGTTGAGTGGCAACCTAGTCACACATATAAACCCACACCATTGGGTGTGAGTCTGGGGCCAAGGATTGGCAGCAGACGAAACTTTACACAAAAATGTGCAAAATGTCAGAACACACATTTTGCTTTACACACACACACGCACAACTTAAGTTTCAGTTTCAGCTTAGAACCAAATATTCTTTAGATTTTTCAGCTACCAATGCTGACTGGTTTTTTTTTTGAGCTCTCAAATTCTCTTCAGTACGCAATGTGGGTATTGTCTCTTTCTAGGTACTTATTTGTTTGTACGAGAGGTCAATTGCCACCAATGCAGTACAATTTATTCGTCGTATTTTTATGCAAATTATGAGTTTATACATTTTTATTAGATTTTGATATTATAATACCAAAGCCATAAAAATTATAAATATTTTATTTAATGAGGTGAAAAGATAAAAATTATCAAATGATATGTTTGGGCGCTTCCAAAAAAAAAAGGAAACGTTTCAAAATCTTTTCAAATTGATAGTTTTCAAGAAAGTATCCTAGAAATGTATCTAAAAAACGATTGTTATGAAATTTTAATTATAACTTTGGTACTAGTTACCGAAAAAGTTTTGTCTCTTTGCAAGGGCAAAATTTTTGGTTGTTTATTGAAAATGTAAATTCCATTTAAAGAAATGGGACAATTAAAACTCGACACCAAGGCGCAAAATGATCAAATGTTAGAATTTTTACGAAAAAGACTTTTCGATGCAGAAATGTTCTACAGTGAAAAATTTAGCACCTTATAAAATATTTTTGGGCAAATCAGAATTAGAGCAGAGATATTTCAGGCAAAATTCTACATGACAAAGTGTTTTTGGTTTCTTGCATACCCATAAAAAATTTTTTTTTCAAATGCAGAAATATTTTAATGGATAATCATATTCTCGTTGATATCATTGGAAAATGTCTAGCAAAAGTTTTATTCGGTTATTTTTAGGGTGGTTCAAAATTTTGTTTTGATAATCTATTGACACAATCTTTGTTATAATGGGTGCTTTTTTTCAAACTTCTGATTTTGAGTTACACATTGAATAAAAATCACAATAATTAATCAAAAAAAAAAACAAAAAAAAAAAAAAGATTTGATTTTTAATCCTAACGGTGGCAGTTGAGCACTATGCAGCCAGAATTGTAGTAGCAGTCACCGAAGTTACCTTCATTTAAGATTTTTTATAATTTAAAATACATTCTTAAGCTGTGCACAGCCAAGGTAAAAAAAAAAATACAAAAAAAGGGGTCTAATGACTCTTCACTTAAGAACTAGTACCTCGTACTGAAGATTTGATATTGTTGCTGGTTTTTTTTTTTTTCTTGCTACTGCTGCTGCTCAACTTGCAAAAATATTTTTCTATAATAGTTTTCGAGTATCAAAGTCAAGTTAATGCGAAAAGTTTTTTTCTAGCCAAAGATTACCAACAAAAGGCGTGCAAGGATGTGTGTGTGTGTGTGTATGAGTATCTGTGAGTATTTGTTTGTTTGGATGTATGCGTGAATGCGCACGCAATGCATATGAACAACCACAGCTGAGGGCGTGTTATGGTTATGTGTATTTGTGCGTGAGTGAACACTCACTCAAAGGTTAATGACAAGTCAAATGGCTCGACCTCGTGCACTGAATTTTTCAAATGCGTATAAAATGCACTTTAAAGTTTGCATACCTTTAGGCGTAATGCAGCACTAAAAGCTTTTACACACACTTGCTAACATATGCAAAGACTTTTTTATGTGCGTGTGGGTATGTGTGTGTGTGTACCTGCGTGTGTGTGCTCTACCTATGCTAATTGTGACCTTAGCTTTTGCATTATTCAAAAGTCACCAAAAGTCAGCAAATAATTTACCACAACAATAAAAACAAAAATTGCGTTAGTTTAAGTCGGGGGCGAGCGTGACGTCTATATGTCCACGACAGTGGGATACCCTTTACTTTATTTACCCACATCGATACTATAATAATTTTGGTAATTTTTGTAATTTTAATAATTTTTTTTTTGTTACATGTATAATTCTTTTAATTTTTGTAAATATTGTAATTTTTGTAATATATGTTAATTTATGTATTTATGTAATTTATGTTATTTATGTAATTTATGTAATTTATGTAATTTATGTAATTTATGTAATTTATGTAATTTATGTAATTTATGTAATTTATGTAATTTATGTAATTTATGTAATTTATGTAATTTATGTAAATTTTGTAATTTTTGTATTTTTATACTTTTTATATTTTTAATTTTTGTAATTTTTTTTTAATTTCTGTAATTTATGTAAATTTTGTATTTTAATACTTTTTATATTTTTAATTTTTGTTAAATGTTTATTTTTGTAATATGTATTTGTAACTTTTGTAATTTATGTAATTTTTGTAATTTCTTTAATTTTTGTATTTTGATACTTTTTATATTTTTAATTTTTGTAATATTTGTAACTTTTGTAATTTATGTAATTTTTATAATTTTTGTATTTTTATACGTTTTCTAATTTCTGTAATTTATGTAAATTTTTTAGTTTTTATACTTTTTATATTTTTAGCTTTTGTAATTTGTGCAATTTTTGTAATTTTTATAATTTTTTGTAATTTTTTGTAATTTTTGTAATTTTTGTATTTTTGTAATTTTTATATTTTTATATTTTTAATTTGTGTAATTTTTTGCCATTTTTATAATTTTTGTAATTTTTATAAATTAAATTTTTTTTTTAAATTGCTTATTATGAAATTTTTTTGTAATTTTTGAAAACCGAAATTTTTGGACATGGATTTTTTCAAGTTTCTTAAAAAAGTTCTATCACGGAAACTTATTAACATTATTATTTAGGAATTTTAGGCTCAAATGTCTCAGGTGTCTAGATTTCAATAGAGATAATACTGAATATCTTTGTAAAAGACATTTACCTCACACTCAGAATTCTATATACGCTTGTGCCTATAGACCGAATTGGCAGTTTTAAAAATTTTATAGTTGGAAAATGATTTACAATATTCTACCGAAAAATCCTTAAAAATTGGCAATTATAGTAAACTAAATAAGTTCATTAAATAAATTTTAACTGCAAAAGTGGCATCTTTTATCAAAAGATTTGAGATCATTCTATCATCACATTAATTCTAAACAATTTGTTAACTTATTTCTTCTTGTGACATGAGTTTGAAGCAACTTTGTATACCCTTTTATTCCAAAAGCAACAAAAAAAAAAACACAAGTGGCACAAAGTTTGTTAAAGTTTTATTTTGAAAACGTTGCCGGCTTTTTGCTCCAGTTGCAACATTTATTTACTTAGTTAAGCGCCGTGGCAAATGCGATTGCATCGTCGTCGCGTTGCAATTCAGTCGCATAAATCAGTAAAATTTATTGCCAAAAAGTCGTTGCATACAGTAAGGCGCACGCGCTGGCGCACATGTTTTGTGCTTGCAACATACAATGCGTATACTTAATGTTGCATATTTAGCGCAATTTTACAAAACATATTTCAGTTCTAGATGTTCTCAACATGTTGGCTATTGTTTTTGCGTTTTTCAGTGTGCTGTAATTTATATGAATGCCCCAATGCATGTTTATACGAAGGGGTGCAAAGTAGGATGTGTGACATTTATGAGCATGCCTCAATTTATGAGTGATTTAATTAGAATGAGTATACGTTGTGAAAGGAGGCAAATGTAAACAAAGAGTTCCGAAAGCTGCCTCTAAGCAGTGTAGTTGGTGCAACATATTTGGTGCTTTTGGAAAATGAGTGCAACTTTTTGAAAGCATTGTTTGGAGTTTGTGCGCCCTGAAGCTATAAAAAGTCGCTGTTGTTGAAAAGTATTTCATGCTTTAATTACATTGCATATCTTTCTTTTATCAATATTTACTCCATGCCTTTGTATGAGAAGAACAATTTTTTTTTTACTATGTATTACCTGGTCTTGAAACAGCAAATACTACGAAGTGTTCGATGGTCAGCTCTAAATATTTACCAATACTACGAAAAGACTACAGTTGTAGCCAAGGTTGGATGAGGTTTCCTGTGTATCGTAGAAAACGTGAATGCTTCGCAATTGTTTCTAAGTCTTAAACGAAATCTTTGTTCAACAATTGTTACTTCATACAATCCACTCAGATTCAGTATTAGATCAATTAAAATTAGCTAATTGTCATATAACTGCTCATAAGTAAATTTTGCAAATTTCCTCAAGAGGTAAATTAATATTGTTGCAAACAATCAAACATCAATACAATAGCAATCCATATTAAAGCATGTTTCAGTTGTAGATTCAATTCTAAGTACCAAATCTTAGCTATACAAACAGTCATGCCAATCATAAGCTAGAGTTTCTTTCAATTCAGTAATGTCCCCCATTATATGAATTTACGGACTACATAACTCTGACATTTCCATACTACATATTATCGATTTCGTTAATGCATATGTGAACATGTTTGCATGCAGTGAAATTTATATATGTATAAATGTAGTTAGTATCTGAAATGTGTCTGTGTAGTTAGTAGAAGCAGAGTAGTACTTGCCGCGTACAATGCTGCGTATGCGTAACGAGCGAATGCTTTGCAAAAATTACCATATAAATGGATTACCCAAAGCAAACGGCAAATGGCGAATGGTGAAAAATCAGCAGCAGTTGTTGGCTGCATAGTCAAATGCTGGCAGTGGAAAGTCGTCAGAACCGCAGACGTAACGATTTTCCAATTTGCCAAACGGAAATAATTTTCTTATTAAAGTTGCAGCCAACAGCGACGCCATCTTTGCTGCCATCTTTATGAGCATTGCACTTGCAATATCGACACTTTTGCAGATGATTAGCTTGCTTGAGTTGTTGCCAAGGCAAAAAGAGAAACAGAGATGAATTGCTTGGGGAGAGAGAGAGAGAGAGAGAGAGAGAACGAAAGAGAGCGTATGCTGCCTGCAGGCATTCATACGTCTGACATGTTCGAACAAGTTTTACTACTTCAACTTAAAAAAAGAAAAAAAAAAATGGCGAATTATGCCAAGCGGAAGCAAAATATATGTGTGTGTTGAGTGTGTGTCTGTGTGTATGTTTATGCCGAGTTAAAGCTGCGGAAATTGCACTGTAAATAGCTGACGCTTGTCAATTGTTGGCTATTACTTTACTTACACTTATTTATTTGCTCATTTCCCTATGCACTATCTTTACTTTCATCTAGCGCTTGCCAAAAGAAACGGAATACACAAAATGGCATTGACATCCTTTTAAAATTGGGCGTACATTAATATGCACATATGCACACTGGCAGGCAAAAGTATTTTGATACAATAAAAACGAATACTTTTGTGCACATTTTTAATTTACCATTCACGAAAAATACATGACAGCATAATTATTTTAAGCTGTCAAAATTATAAAAATTTTAATTTCATTATGTCTGCAGCAAAAATGTATTGGATATGTTGGTTGGCTGACTGCCTTTCATACACAATGTTTCCTCCAAAAAAATCATTATGTACTATCTCTGACTGACTGGAGATAAATGAACAGACCAAATAATAAGAGCTGAAGGGCTAAAATTTTTTAAGAGGATGCGCTTTATGGAATGCAAGAATTCCGCTTCCATGGGTATGGGTAAATATTTTTTTCCAATCGACGATAGACAAATCGAGCTCTTATTAATAAATTAATTGAATTTCTTTATTAACCCTAATATTAAAATATTCGTTGATCAAGTATTTACAAACTATTTTTATTTATTTTTTTTTTATAGCCCATATGAATAAAACGAACTAAAAAAATGTCTTAGTTGTAAAACTATTATATAAGCTTAACTCTTTATAATGAACCAATTCAGTAAATAAAATCTGAATTTTAAAAAAAATTTAAATTGAAATAGAGCTCTTTTTTGAGGATTAAAGAAACAAATATTTGCAGATTCAGCTGCCAATAGAGATTATTGTTATATTTTTCATCTCAACTCAACTCGGTTTATGTGCATTTTTGTGCTCCGTGTGGCATAAAAATATTAAGTATACTACATAATCGGCGACAAAATTTTTTCAGTCCCGTTCCGGTTCTTAATAAAACTTGCTCAATATAATGTTGAACAAAAATTAAGTATTTGAAAGAAATTTAGAATTTAATCCTTTCTTGCCAACGAACAGCACGCTCGATAAAGACAACTAATCGGTCATCGGAGATGTCATCGATATAAATGTGTTGGATGCAAATTTCGTTGACAGCTTTTTCTAATTAAGTATTTCAGAAAACTCTGATATATTATAGAAGTAGAGAACTGTACATGCGCCTGGAGTTCAGTAGTACTTAAAAGTTTTAAAGCTCTAAGGTATGTTTTGTACAGTTTTGGCAAAATACTTTTGTAGACTATTGTGCCCGCAAAGGGAAAGGATGAACAGCTAAACACGCAACAAAATATGGCAATAAATTAATAATAAATTTAATTAGTTTTGTGTGTGTTGCATGAACACGACAACAACAACATTAGCGGCAGCACTGTCACAGAGCAAGTGAGAAAGTGACAAAAAGAGAGAGAGAGAGAGTAAGAGAGGAAGAAAGACTGAGAGAGGCTGGGGCAAGATGGCAAAGGATGTCTAGGGATGGCACCATACGCATACAGCACTTTCCATTTAAAAGGATTTACGCAAAATGGTTTACAGATGCGTTTTAATTCCTCTTGTTGTTGTTGTTGTTCCACTTCTTCTTGTTGCTGTTGTTATTGTTGTTGTTATTGTTGCCAGCAGCTAAAACTAATTGAAAACATTTTAACACTTGTTTGTAATTTTACAACACCGAAAATCCGCCAGTAAGTCCAAAACTCTCACTCTCTCTCATTATTGTCGTTGTTTTTGTTGTTGTTGCAGCTATAATTTTATTAGAATCCATTTTTGCTGCTACTTTTACTACTAAATTAACTTTTTGTAAGCTTTATTATTATTATTACTCTGGTTGTTTTCTAGCTCTAATACATTTTGGTAGCTTGAGTGTGTTTGTTTGTTGTTGTTTTGACTTTTTATTGCCAAAACATTTGTTCAAATAATAGCAACAACAATAAGTGGAACTCACAGAAGCAACAAAAACGCTTAAAATATGCAACCAATTTTATGTAGTTTTAATTTGTTTTGTCGTATGTTGTATCTTTGCTTCCCAAAAAATTTAGGTACTTGAAAACGACGACTATGTGTGAGTGTGTGTACCTGAGTGCGTTTTTAATTAGCCAAATAGTCTTCTAATTTCCATATAACCAAGTAGCAATACATTTTTAACAAAGAGCTTTAATTGGGAAACAAATTTTCCGGTAATTTATTTTTAAAAAGATGAGCAACAATGAATGAATCTCATGCGATGGGTAGATTCAGATACATAAATAAATACATACATAAATAAATACATACATAGATACATAGGTACATAGATACATAGATACATAGATACATAGATACATAGATACATAGATACATAGATACATAGATACATAGATACATAGATACATAGATACATAGATACATAGATACATAGATACATAGATACATAGATACATAGATACATAGATACATAGATACATAGATAACTAAATTCATGATAGATAGATACATAGATACGTAGATACATAGATACATAGATACATAGATAACTAAATTCATGATAGATAGATACATAGATACGTAGATACATAGATAACTAAATACATTATAGATAGATACATAGATATCTATTGATACATTTTGCTATATGCATCAGTTCTTTTCCATATATTCATCAAAGTATCTATAATTCAACTATTTAGTATGTAGTATGTATCTGTATCTGACCACAGATGAAATTAACTTCAATTCAATTTTTTTTGACAACTTCGTTTTCGAGTTTTTTAATGGTTGCATTGTTTCTTAACAACGTGCTACCTTTTAGTAGTTATTAAGTGCTTTGGGCCTCTCCAACGATTCAATTTAATCCAAAATGTCTTTTTTGAGTCGCCAGTTTGACTTTTCCGTTGTATAAAAATTCCGCTGGCTGTGAAAATTTCTTCATCTTTTTTTTTTTGATACTAAGCTTTTGCATTGCGGTTGTCCGCCATTTTTTGGTTGTCAGCAAGTTCTTTTTGCCACTTTACGGGTTTGTCTGCTCTCGGACATAATTGCTTACAGTTTGTTTAACATTTTGTATGGTTTACTCTTTTTGTGGCTCTGAACTTGTTGCTGTTGTTGTTTTTATTGTAGCTGTTGTGGTTGCTTTAGTTGTTGTTGTTGGTTTGTTGCGTTGGTGTTGTTGTTCGCGCCTTTTGTTGGCAGCTTCTTTTTGCCACTTTTCGCGTTTCAGTTGGTCATTCTTTTTCCTCTTTTTTTCTTGGTTGCTTTTTTGATGCGCTTCTTTGAATTTGTAAATTTGTTTTTTGTGTTGATCCAAAATGGCGCCGAGCAGGCAACTAGTACAACAACTAAAGCAACAACAACAACAGCTGTTTGCGTGCAATTTGTAACTAATTTTATGCAGTTTTCACTATCGTTTTTGTTGTTGTTATTTTATGCAATGAAGCCAACCAAGTTTGTTTGTTGTTTTTCCACCTGAAGTTACCAATTTTGTTCACTTGAAAACTCAGTTAACAGGCCAAGTTGCTGTTGTTGTTGTTCACACTTTAGCGGCGGCATTTTCTTAATACCTTGAAAACTTGGTCCATGGCTTAATTGAAAGCCAAAGTTATAAGTTTGGCTAAGTTTTTGGTGAGAATCGTGCACAATTCGATCGAATACTTTTATATTTATAAATTTTAAATAAGTTTCCATTAATGTGCAAGGGGGGACTACAGTACTCCTCATATAACGCGTAACATTGCTCTGACACATCTAGGTGCCAGGCAATGCTATACACTCTAAAAAAAAAGAAGTCATCTTTGGCTTGTTAACACATGCCTCAATATACAAAATTAATCCACATATCTTAGGGTCACCCTGAATAGGTGACTAACTTTCATACTACATATATATAGACAGAAAAGCTAAAACTATACCTTTTGTAAAGATTATACACTAGAAAAAAAATATACGAAATAAAATCGATTTCTCAGTATTGCTGTCTATAATAATAAAACCAAAGTTCAACTCTACAGTTGAGAACCTAGAATTAAGCATAGAAGCCAGTACGCAGCATCAAAAAAGCGTCGAGAGAAAACTAAATTACATAAAAAAAATGCTAGCGAACGTTTTGGAGCCAAGTTGTTTGCTTTCTGGTACGCAGCGATTGTAAGCAGACAGTGTTGCTCATTCTTCTGTGAAGCTGACGCAAAATTGACCAACGGCTAGGTGGCGCCAGCAGTTATAGCCATACTTATGTATTAGAGCTGAGAAAAATGTATTTGTGGAACATTTATAAATGGGCCAGTTCTTATTTATTGTAAGTCGCTAAAGGGCTTTGATTGGCGCTAAGCAAATTCAAAAAACCTTTCAAATAAATTTTATTTGCTAACATTTTTTTTTGGTTGGTCGTTCAGTTTACTAGAATTATATTTTTTTAAATTCTTTTTTGGAGTTATTTTTTTCTTATAAAATCTTTTTCGTATTTACATATTTGCATATTGAAACTTTTAAAAATGGCAAAAATTATAGCATGGTTGAAAAATTTCAAAAATTTTTTAAACTTAAATTGTCATAGCCCAAAAAAAATAAATAAAATACATACATATATATATAAAATAAAAAATAATACTAAACAAAATTGAAAAAATATAACAATACAAATTTTATACATTGGAGTACCAAAGAAATTGATCTAAATATGTTCGTCCTTCTATCTGTCCGACTATCTTGGAGTGGTGGAATCTTAAATGGACTCAGCTGCAAAAGCATTTATTAGGGTAGCTGAGTTGCTCTCAAAATTTTATGTTGGCACGTCTAGGGATCAAGTTTCGATTCCTAGTCGAAGGAATATTTTTTTACCAGCGATGTCTAAATGAGTTTTCTGATGCCAACAAGTGTTTCTTATTATAAAAACAAAAATTCTGTAAAGATTTTTAAAATTTTCGCATGCTCAAAAATCCAATCATCTTTTTTAAATTGGGCAACGTACCCAACAAAACAAGCCATAAATTGTAGAAAAACCAACTTTACGAAATCTAATCAGAACTCACTTACGTTTATATACAAAAGTAATGCCTTAAAAAGTAATGTTAAAATATTAATGCCACTTAACAAGAAAATGTCTTTCAATTAAATTTTGGCAAGGGGCAAAGACTCAAACATAGAAACTCACTCACGTAGACGCTTAATGACTTGGCAAAGTGCAACAGTCCAGTAGCACATATTGAACTAAAACAACAACAACAATTGCAACAAAAGCTGCAACAACAAGAACAACAAAAACACCAAATACAACAAATTCGAGCAGTAGCCAAACAATGGCAGCTGAAAAGCAACTTTTCCAAAAGTGCGGTATAAATTCAAGCTGTGCATATGTCGCAATGTGTGTCTGAGTGTGAGTGTGTGTAGCTGTGTATAAGTATCAGGGCTGCAAACCACAACAATTTTTTTTCGCGCTTCGGCTTGTAGCACAGTAAAAAAGGGGTTAACCAGGAAAAAATTGCATGCTGGGATTTCCCTTGGTTAATGTATTAAGGACCATACAAAAAGTCTAAAACCAAAATGGTGACCTGCTCCCTCGTAGGGTTTTCTGTTATTTTGACATATGTTTGAGCCCATTTATCGCGAATTCTATAAGTCGTACACAAAAATTGTATTTGTAATAGCAGGCACATCCAGAAGTTCATATTCTAGGCGGTAGAGGGCGCCAAAGTTACCAATGCACTTTTTCGTATTTTTACCCAGCACCCTGCCATTTTTTGTTTTTGGTGTATATCAAAAAATTGTAGATCTCAAAAAAGTACACAAGACTGGTTTTTGAATCATGTAAGTATCTGTAGTAGTTCCCAAGTTAAGTGGTTGAGAAACTGCGAAGCTTTGCTAGAAGAATATTAATGATGCCAATAAACATCTAGTTTGTCATTTTTACGGAAAAGTGAACAAGCTTAAAACTGAGTAAGAAATAATTATAATGGCGTCATTTAATATATGTGCAGACTCTTGTGAGTTTAATAAACAAAAAAATTTGTTCTTTGTAGAAATAAACAACATCACACGGAATCGGTTTGTCTTAGTTAAGCTCTCAAAATATTCACGAAAAATTACGCATTTTTTCTTTCTTCGTTCTTATTATATAAATATAATAATAGCTTTAACAAATATAATTCTGTAATATAGTCGTACTTTCCTATAACGATCATATCAGCTGCTAATTACGATTTTTTTTCTTTTTTAATAAAAAGAATCCTATAATACAATATCGACAACATCATCATACTCCATCATTAGAAAGCTACTTACAAAATCCCTAACACACACTAAATTTTATTTCTTGTGTAGCGAATAATTTTGTCATCAATATTGGATTATAACCAAATTTGTATCGATTAATTGCCAATAAAAAAATAAAAAAATAAATATCAAAAAAAAAGAAAAAAAAAAAAAACTCACAAAATATAACAAAAAATTTAATGAGTTTGCTGATATGGCAGATAACCTTGAAATAGTGGAACACTTTCAATCAAACAAACGTTTAGTCTAACACAAACCAAAATTAGCATAAATTTGGTTACGATAATTAAAAAAAAAGAAATACAAAAATTAAGTCTGTGCTCTCTTTTTCAGAGAGTCACGCATAACGGACGTGATCATTGCGAGAGCTTCTATTTGTTAGATTTTATTAAAATCTACATCCTGCAAGCAAGAACTGTCGCTGACAGCATAATAATATTCTTGATGTGTGATAATGATAACAATACGCAATATGGCTACTTTTTCGTCAACGAGTGCCTATAATTCACAAACTATTCATGCACTGCATGGCTTAAGGGAGTTGGTACTACTTTGTTGTTCCATCCACAGCAGCTGGCTGACTACTCTTCTCCTCCTCTGACTGTTGGTCAAAGTCAAAGCAAGACGAGCTGTTATTATTCGCCCCATTCGCTTGCGTCAGAATATTATTGATGACGGTATTGGTGCCACCGCTACAGAGTGCGAATAATCATAGCTCCTATTGTTTTGGTTTAGACCAATAGTCAGATAAGGATGAGGGTAGTTAGCCAGCTGCTGTGGGTGAAACAGGTGGCGTGAATAGCTGCGGCATTCGACTATCCAATACTATGAAAGATCACTATCCTGTATAACAATTAATTCGGCCGCTGGCTTAGCTTCAGAACTTGCCTATTTAAAAAAAAAAACATTTTTTTAGAAGACAATTTTTTTAAAATGAAAAAAGAAAATATTTCCATTAATGCAATTTTTCCTGGTCAACGGTCAACCCCTTTTTTTTGTCTATTTTTACCCAAGAAAGGGGATAATTTTGCTTTGTGCTAAAAATCGGCATCAAGCCGATGGACCCTGATAGAGAGACCCTAGGAATGTTTAAGGACGTCTAGGGGTATGCAACAGTGTTCGAGAGAATAAGATTAAAAATAAGGATTAAATTGTGCAGTTACTTTACTTTGGCGGCTGTTGTAGCTACGCCATTTTAAAGCACAAGGCATCGTGACTTTGCATAGTGCCATACAACAATTTTATTATTTTGTATTTTATTCATGAGTGGCTAATCTCTTATTAATAAAAAAACAAAACAATATATAAAAGTCAACTAAAAGCAAATAAAAATAATGCATCAATTGGCGTCTTGTAGTCACTAGTTCTTTAAGCAGTTGTGAATTTTAAGCAACTACTAGTGAAAGTCATACATTATATAGAAGAAAAACAATTTGTATTAATAATACAACAAAAACAGATTTTGGAAATATGTGTTTAAAAAAATATTTTCAGAAGCATTGGAGGATACTTTGTAAAAAAGCTCTCCAGACCGAGTACACTTGGTGTCAAAAAATGAGCAAAGCTAGAATTTGTTTTTAAACTTAAGAAAGTTAAAACGCATATTTTTATTTGGCACAAAGTGTTGTCCTTATTTCCAAAAAAAATCATACGAGGGCAGTTTGATATGTCAGTGACTTTGGGAATTGGTGCCTTACAACCTTTTGCTGCACCTGAACTAACCGTCTTTAAAATTTCATGAAGGAAACCTTATTACATCTTGAAGCTCTTAGAAGTTATTTTGAAAATTTTCATTTAATTAAAATTTTTAAAGAATTGAATTTTTTGGAAAAAGTTTATTTACAAAAGATTCTAAAATAAATACAAATATAATTTTCTTTGACCCAAACCATTTCTTAAAATGGTTTTTGTTTCGTACAAGGGTAAGTAAGTTCTTTATTCGATACGCATCGCAAAAAGGTAAGATCTTGCTTTACAGCCCTGGTAAGTATATAGGAATGTGGCATGTGGTACTGACCTGACCCGTTTCATGCGCCAAATTGCTTCGTTGCACATACAAAGCGCATCGACTGCTGTTTGTTGCCTGAAATGGAATGGGTAGACTGCAGGTTGTGAGTGAAGGGTGTACACTGAAGTGAGGAGTGTAGGACCAGAAGTTTTTGGAGCTACAAAGCGGGTGGGGTGGGGGCTGTGAAGTTCTGTGTATTTGGTCGCTTGCGACGTGCTCACAAACTCATTTTTCAACATTAAAAGCACATGGATGCCACGGTGCATATCCTTTTTGCACCTTGTGCACGCATTGTATACCAGTGTAAGTGAGTTTCCGCTGCCTTTGTGTGTGTCCACGTGTGTGTCCCCATGTGTGTGTGACTTCCACTGCCTTTCTGGCCACGCACAATTAAATCCTTTTGCAATTATTATTTTTTTTATGTTGTGATTTCTATAGCATTCTTTTGGTGCAGCAAATATTTTTTTAATAAAATTTACCTGAGTCCAAAAAACATAATGAAAAATTTCGTACCTTTATGGTTTCCCTTTGTCACTGGGTTTTTAATACTGTGTTGTAAAAATATAAGACAAACCAATTCGTATTGCAACCAGATCTGGAAAGATTATTTTTGAGTATGATATTTGATATGGGGCATTAAAAACTTCAAGCAAAAGTGTTTAAATTAAGTAAAAATATTTTGTGCATTGTGTGCAAATATTTGCTGAAAGTCCATAACATATTTGATTGATTGATTGTCAGTATAATGATCAAATATTTGCACCAAATCATTGTCTAATTTATTTGGCCTCATGTTTGCCAAGAAGAATTGTGAGCAAATATTTGCTTCTCGTAATGCTATTAGCTTTATAAAAAAAAATTATTTTATGATAATAAATTTATTTTGGTTCGCAAGTGATATATATACTTTTTGGAAATTTTTTTATTCAAAGCGTTTGTAAGAGAAATATCTGTTTAAATATTATTTTTAATTTTTCAATTTTCTCACAAACAATTGTTTGATTTTATGCGTTATAAGAAGTGGGACAAATGTATTTTTGTAATCTTAAATGATTAAATATTTTTCTTTCATATAATTCTGATATAGTATGGTACATAGCAATTAGTGCTGGAAGTATCGATGCATCGATGTATCGAAGTTAAAATTAGCGAAAACATCGATGTTGGCCAACATACATATATATAGATATTTTTAACTTCGATATATCGATGCATCGATATAACATCGATGTTTCTCCAGCAGTAATAGCAATTATAAAAATGTCACAAATTCTTTTATCTAAGTTAAAATATTTAAAAAATATTTTCATAATCGAAACAACATCTTTAGTTGAGGCCCTATTATTTGGTTGGTTTGGCAGTCACTTTGAAGATTCAAATCTTCCCAATTTCGAGAAATTTTTAATGTGTCTAATATCTTTTTTTTCAGTATCGACAAAAACATAAAAAAATAAATAAAAATAAATTCAACAATGTACTTTAAGGAACCTAGATCGTTGAGAAACCTAATTTTGCTTTCGAATTCATAATCAAAAGCCATTTTGAGTTAAAGCCAAAAATAAAGAAAAGTGCAGTTCATCTGCACTTCAATTCAAATTGTTTTAATTTTGTGGTCAAATTATAATTTTTAGCTGTTCTCAGTAATTCATTTTCTGCAATTTAACTTTCTTTTAAGCACGAAATCTTTAAAAATTGATATGAAGATATATCCAATTTTATTTTATTTTTTTAAGCACACTTACTGATTGAATTTCTTAATTTTGGAGTCAAACCAAATGAAGTACGATTTAAACTGGCCAAGGCTCAACGAACCAATAGCAAGAAAAAGGAACTACACGGATATTCATTTAATAAAAGCCAACAACGCACAAATTTTAATGAAGGCTTGTGCATATGTGTGTGTGTCGATGTGAGAGTGTGTAGCGAATCTGTGTGAAAGTAACAACAACAACAACAAGAACAACATCAACAACAAACATCGTTACATCAATGAAAGGACACCAACCGAGTGCACGGCCGCCAGCTGATAAACTCTTTTTATTTTTTTTAAACATTTTTACTTGACGTTGTCTGGTTACTCGTTGAAGGGACATAATAAATGCCTCTCAGCGAGGCATGCACTTACGCACACACTCACTCATTCACTCACACACTGATATACAACGACACATGAACAGGCACCCAAATGAAAAAGTGTAAAATTAATTTGCAAACTGCAGTGAGCGAGAGAGAGAGAGAGCGGCCAATTGGCAAAGTTGCTGCTAGTTCTTCCGCTCTCTTTTTTTCTCTCTCGCTGCTTTTAAGCGTATGTGTAAGTTGTCATTGTGTATTTATGTTAAATGAGCGGAGAGTTTTCTAAAGGTGATGCTCGAAGGAGCATGTGGCTTTAAGCGCTTCGGAGTTGGGCAGTTGGCAACACTTCGACAGAGTTGTCAACAGTTTTCTGGCTTCAAGGCAGTTGTTGCCAGTGTTGTAAAAAAAAAAAGTTTTTAATATTGTTGCCATTAACGAAGGTTATATTATTGCCTTAACACATGGTACTGAGAGATTTCCTCCTACGAAGATAACCTAAAGAAGGCACAAAGGCCAGTCTGCGTATGCATGATAGGAGCCATGAGCCATGGAAGTCCATATGGAACTAACTCCGCAAACGAAGACTGCTAAGAATATCCGCCAAATGGCGTAGAGATGCCAATGAACTGAGAAAAGTACACATAGGATGATCACAGAATGCCACTTCAAAAGAAACTTAATCACAATTATGAGAAGTAAGAATAATGGTACTACGTTAGAAAAGATACAACCTAGATAAAGGTATATCATTGTGTGTTATACAGACGGGTATTTGAGAAAGGATGGCAACAGCTGCGGAGTCGTGGAATCAAAAATGGCAGTAGTAGTACTTCTGGACACACACTAGCATTTTCTAAGCAGAAGTATATGTAGGCCGATTAGTGGACGTCTGTTGACGCCCTATGCTCCAAATAGGAGTTAAAGGAACATATATATCGGGGAAAAAAGTGTAACGCACACTTTTTCCCCCGACCTTCTTCGATTTTGATGATTTTTACAGATTTGGTAGAGCTACTCGCCAATAGTAACCACGTAAAATTTTATTGCAAAATTCCGATTATTTATCGAGTTATCAATAACTGAAAATTGGGTTTTTCGTTTTTAGACTATTCTTTGACAAGCCATATCTTCTAAACAAATAAAGATATTGATGCGATTTTTTTTTTTATGATAGATAAAATATTAAATTAAAAAACAACATTTTTATTTATTTTTAAGATTTTTTTTTAATACTTTTTTATTATTTTTAGTTTTTAATTTTAAAATTCAAAAGTGATCTCCCACTTTTCAAAAAAAAAGTGTTGATATCATTTTATGCGTGTAAGTTCACAGCAAAAAAAAAAAATAAAAAGGAGGTAACTCCTAGAATTGTAGAAGTTATGCTTATTTTAGTGATGGCACCTCGCATGCTCGCCATAGTAAACAGTACCTCGAAAAATGACAAATACGCATAACTCAAACTGGGTCAGTACGAATGGCTTACGAAAGGTCCAGAAGTTCCTTTTATGTTTTTTTTCCACAAAAATGGTTTTATTTTTATTAGTTTTTGAAAGTTTATCTGCAAATGTTGCAGTTGTTTCGATTAAAATTTGGTTTGAAATTAATTCTAATCGGGGATCGCATATAAGGGGGGCTAACAAAAATGAAAGTAAAAAAAGCGCTTATAACACATTTCACATTTTCAAATGGACTACCCAAAAAATATAAACTTTTTCTCTTAATTTATATTAAGAAAATCAAGTTATAATTCATATTGAGTTGTCTATTGACTCTTGTTGACTTAAAAATGAAAATAATGAAATAATTGTTAAACATAAATTTTTATTTAAAAATCGCAAAAAAACTTATATTTTGAAATTTTTTTAATGCAGATTGAAATTAAATATTATTGGCCAAATTGAAAATAAATACTGATGGGTAGCTCGTTGTGACCCGCCTAAAATATATTCAGCGCATATATAAAGGGCCATCAGTCTTGAGGTTTTTTCAAAATAAAAAAAAAACCCAAAAATTTCAAATGAAAAAATGAAAATCTTTATTATCAATCAGCTCGTCCAAGCGGAGGTTCCAATTTATGATATTGGGTCTCCAATTTGTTGATGGTATGGCGAATAATGGTTTCAGAAGCTCGATTATGGCGCCCATACCAATTTTCGTAATATAATAGTACGATTTGTAAAGTTTGTAAGTTTTTCCAAGATGAAATGGCAATGAAAACCGAATAAAAAACACATGGCAACTTGACAGTACTCCCGCGTGGCTTATCAAAAAACCTTATTGAAAAAAAAAAACCTCAAGATTCATGACCCTTTATAAGTATTAAGAAAATTTCGAAAAAATTTAAATAAAATTAAATTTTAATATATGTTGAACCAGGGGGTTAATGCATTTATGTCAATACCTTACCATCAATGCCTTAGATATCCTTAAAGAATCAATATTAGGAATCTCACAAAAATAGAATTGATTTTAAAGAATTTTTTAAATTCGTCTAAGAAATTATTGCTGCAAATAGCTTTTCAAACAAATTTCATTTCTTAAACAGTTTCTCAATGCATTTTCAATTTTAATTCAGGTTTTAATGTTCTTAACTCTTTCATTCAGGATCTTAACCTGCATAAAATTCACCTTCCGTCATCATTTCGTAAATTACAATACGGCCAGGAATAATTGCGTTGATTATTTTCCATAAAGTAGCCAAGCCAGCTGCAGCTCAGGCCTTGCAGTCCCCGTCCTCCCGAAGTGCACACATGCACGCACATATGCACATATGTACTTCTGTTTGTATATATGTATGAATACAGCATGCAGTAAATGAATTTTACGGCACACAAAGAGCGGGTATAAGCAGAGAGCAGGAGGCAAATGTTGCAAAGTGTTTGCAAAAAAAGTTAATAACTGCGCGAAATTGTATGTGCATATTAAATTTTGTTTTCTTTTGTTGCTGTGCCATTATTTAAACAGCAATTAATTTTATCATATATAAGGAAGCGAAAGAGAGAAGACTTTATAAATGAAAGCAACAACAACAACAACAAAATACTTAAGAAGCAATAATAATTGCTTTTCATATTAAGTCAAAAGTCAGCAAATAAAAAAGAAAGATGATTTTTGTTTATTATGTGCAAAGAAATTAAATAAGACAATAAAAACTGCAATGGGTCATTACACTAAATGATAAATGTTTTTAGGGTGTTAAGTAGCAGAGTAGATACTTTACGAGCTGCAGAATGTATCTTTTAAGAAGCACTTAAAGTGCATCATTACATTACTAGATCGTTTTTATTTTTATGAAAATGCAATTTAACAGCTGGCTGCCTTTATGATAGCTGTTAGCTGTTTTGTATTAAGTGTTGTTTACTATTTTATCGTGACTAGACTAACATGTTGTGAGGAAACAATTTGCCGCCTCACAACAGTTTTCCTATTTTGCCAATAGGGCACTAAGAAGTTGCTTGGTGAGAGTAGCGGTGAAAGCGCGCTTACTCTCACCAATACTAGTTAAAGTATAGCGGCCTTTAGATTGGCGCGCTAGTTGTTATTTAGTATTAGTGAGTAGGGAAATGTATTAGTGCATAGGTGTAAATCAGTGATGGGCAGTCTCTCAATTTACGTAACTCGCGAGGCTATTGCACCAAAATCTGCCGCAGCGCAGTCGGCTCATGTACGGTCCAAGTGTGTGAAATCTCTCGCTCGTTTTTGCTTAATTGCGGTTCTTGCTCTCTCGTGCGCTTTTGCCTACTGCGCTGTTTACTCACACAAAGAAATGTTTGTTGGTATGAGTTTTGCCCATCACTGGTGTAAATGGAGAGTAGGTGATAGGGATAGTGTTAGTAGTGTTAGGTACAGCGAGCTCGTTCTTATCAGTAAGGATAGATAGTCAGATAAGCAGAGCTCCGTTTCGGATTAAGTAGTATAGGTTTGGGCGGGAATTTCAGGATTTGGCGCCTATCGAGGCTAATATAAGGCGGATCGACAGCCAAATCGGGACAGTCAGAGAGAGTCATAGTGACTGAGTGCAACGAGAAAGGTCTCGAGTGAGAAAAGTATTACAGTCAGTGCCGCATATTTAAAGGCGTTTCACGAAATATAGAATTGCCGCAAAGGACGGATATAAGGATATATTAAATAAGTAGCGCACCGGGTGCGACCGCGTCGGAGTGCATACGTTCCGTGAACGAGCCACGCCAAGTATTGCCACCACCAGGATTAACATCTGGCTGAGCGTATCGCCGTAAAAGGGCACAAACATATTAAATTGTTAAATCTGAATTATTGAAAATGGTTAGATTTAAGCTTAACTTCGTTTTCCCAAAATATAGTTTTTGCAAAAAATATTATTTTGTGTGACTGCGGGCGCAATAAGGCGGATAATATATTTTTAAAACTTAAATCAAGTTGTGTTTTGTTTAAAATTTGAAAGTCTCAGCAAATATAAATTTGTTGTGGCATTTACCCTGGGCATAGCTGAGCTATCCCAGTCGTTGTTCCGGACAAAATCGCAGGTCGTTACAATGTAAACAGAGTTGCCAGATAATATAAATTTTAAATAAAAATATTTTGAACTTTTTTAAGGTTCAAATAAAGCACTCCAAATTATTTTTATAATCTAAAAATTAATTAGAGAATAAATTCAATTAAAAACGTGCCATTTCAGAACTAATTTCTACGAAAAATTTAAAAAAAAATAAACTGTTTTGTACAAAGTCGCTTATTACATTCATGATCTTTTTTTTTTTTGTTTAGAATATTTTAACAAATTTGAAAAAAATATATAACAAAAAAATATGACTATTTTATTATCTGCCACTTAATGATTGCGGCATATGTAAATAGATATTTAAGCAAATAGTATAACACTTAATAATCATTTTGCACGTGGCTCTTGGGCGCCCACAAATATTGATCTGGCACTGCTTACAGCTAATTAGTATAATACGCTCGACTAATGAAGGCCTTGTAGCCAAAGTTAAAGCTTGTGGCTAACAACTTGTCATAAATAGTTGACTCGGTCACACTTAAACTCTAATTTGTAAAGCTCTTAAGCATACCACAAAACAAATTTAATCATCAAAATACAAATAACTCTAAGCTGGACACGCGCAAGGACCAGCAGATAAAGCCTGCCACATATTAGGTCATTTATTTAGACACCATTTCTAATAAATGTATTAATTTTGCATGTGTCCTGGCACTAAGTGACATTTAATTTGTAGCAATAATATGCCTTAGAATTTACTAAATGGACCAAATAGGAATGGGGCAGCAATTAATTTTGCAAATGGCGGTTAACCGGAGCATCCAAAACACACACACACGCATATGCTTTGGATCCAATTTTTGGCACAAATCTCAGTGTCCATCTAGCTATTAAAATGAGCTTAAGCTGCTGCCTTTACCAAACAAATCCCTAGACCCCTAGAACACTTTTGGCTCAATTAAGTTGTGCCTGCTTTTAGGCTATCTCTTTGGGAGATACATGATGACGTCGTCGCTGGGTCAACAAACGTGCCAAGTCTTGCTTTATGCAAATTAGTATGTAGCTCTCTAATGAAATTTTTGTCGCTCTATAAAGAAGCAGCCGGCTCTGTTTTTGGCTCAAGTATGCAGACGATATGGCCATTGAAAATGGCGGCTACATGACAGCCAAGTGAATTTTTGGCAAGGGTCACTTAGACACACACACACAAGCATACACTTTATTTGCATATGGCGACAATTTTGTGCATGTATGTGCGTGTCTGCCTGCGGTTTTATTCACATTCATTAAGTAATTTGTAGCCACAAAATTTAATATGTTTTCTAAAATGGGCCAAAGCTATTTGTCAAACCAAAGAAGGACTGACAGACTGACAGACAGTCTTCTAGACAGCCACAAAATTTCAGCTGGCTTTGTTTGTATCCCTCTGTGTGTGTCTAACGTTTTTGCGGTGACTAACCCTTGACCTTTGATTGACTGACAACTTGGCTTTAACGAGCAGTCCAAAGTTGGACCAACATGCACACAGGCCATATAGAAAACACTTTGAAAGCCACAAAATGTAATCAAATCGACAATGATTACCAACTTAAATTGCTCAAGTTTTTTTGGGATTCTTTTTTGGGGAATTTCCTGTTTGGATTTCGCACCAAAAAAAAAAAAAAGAATCCCCTCCGTATAAGAATGATTAGGCGTGGGCGTGGGCGTTTGCTTCTATTTAGTTGTGATAGCTCTGCAAATTTGATTTGGCTTTTAGGCATTTCCTTGGACACACTTACACACTGCATATATCGAGTTAAGCAAATATAAGAATCATGCAAGGTTTTTGGAAAAAAAAAATGGCGGAAGTCGTGCTTAGGGGTGGCGAAGTTTAGACACCCTTGTATGCATTGGACTTGTTGCTTGTACAGATTTGATTGCAAGTTGAGGTAGTATAAGCTTCTCAACAATATGCTAAAATTAACAAGTCAAAAAAAGCATAACATTGTTTTTAGAAATGGGACAACATCTAAGGGCATAAATCCATTACTTAATTTATAAAATTTTCATATAAAATCTTTATAAAGGGTGTTTTTTAAGCGCGTCCGGATTTCAAACTTAAATAAAACACAAAAAAATTAATGTTATCATCCCAAATATGGTTTTATTTGAAAGATAATTTCGTATCATTTAATATTTGAAAAGGATCTCTGGCATGTGACCACCACGACTACGAGTTACGAAGCGCATCCTGTCAGTCCAATTTTTGATACGTTCAATGTTGGTTTGCAAGTCGTCAATTGTTGCTGGCTTGTCTGCATAAACTAAACGACTTGACGTGTCCCCAAAGAAAATAAGCTAAAGGGGTCAAATCATTCTTGAAATAACCTTCTCAATGATTGTGGTCGCCGTATGGTACGTAGCGCTATCCTGTTGAAACCAGAACTCTTCGAGATCGATGTCACTTAAAGAAAACAAATATTCGTCGATCATCGCCCTGTATCGATCACCATTGACGGTAGCACGTTGTAAATCGATAAATTTGGATTTTCCTCTACACTGGTCTCTACAACAGCGATATTTTCTTCAGACCGTGCTGTTCTCATTCTGATTGGTAGTCGGACATCTTGGAATGTCAAATGAGTTCGAACATGATCAAGAACACAACGAATAGCACGTTCTGATGGACGATTATTTGGTCCATAAATTGTACGAGGAGCTCTTTAAGTTTTTCAACAGAACACTGATTTTGATTGTAAATCTCAAAGATTTGAAGACGTTGTTGTGCTGTAAATCTTACCATGATGAAATGTTAATCCGTACTGAATAAAATAAAAGTTAAATTACTCAAAAGTGACAACTGATTTCAGAGATATCACTTTCGGAAATCCGGACGCTATTAAAAAAACACCCTTTACTTGTGCTAGGGCTTTTGTTTTAAGAATCGAACAGAATAAAATCTTTCAAGCAAATGTGTTCAACTATTTGAACACTACTCAATTATATTGGACAAATTGAGAGTGACATTTTAATTCGAGTCGGCTTATAGTTAACATTTTATAATTGTATAAAGATGTTAACATGGACGTTAACATGAGCATAATATCAAGATTACAGAAGCGTAAGATAACAGCTTACGAGCTATGTTATTAAAAATGAGATACAAGATAGGATACTTATTTATATATCGTATTAAAAAGATTCCACAAAATGGTTGTGGCGAAATGATATAATTCTCACTTTTTTTCTCTTAGATTAATACATAAATTCAGGCTTTTAGTTAGTTATATATTTTTTTTATAATATTTTTAGTATATTTTTTTTTTTTTTTAAACCCCATTTTTACCCAACAATTTTTGCCAATAATGGATATTGTCATAGGCGAGAGGCATATAAATTCCGCAAAGTTGCCCCGATATAAAAAACAAAAATAATGCTAACACATTTTTTATTCAAACCATAAAATAGTCCCAAAATGGCCAATTAATTTTTTTTTGTTTCTTTCAAGAGTTTTTGTTGTTGAATTTCAAAGAATATAACAATGTATTGAATAATTTTGAAAATAATATAAATTGGAATTTTTTTATACAAATAAAATTTTAAACTGATAACATTTATTAATTGCTTATTTATATGTGAACCCTATGAGAGAGGCCTATGGCCGAGGAGCTAATGTGCGAGAGAAAAATCTGCCTACGATTCGTTTCTAGAACTCTTTATACATGACAGTCTGTTTCAGATAGACCAATTGAACATCCAAACAATAAAAACTTAAGATAGAACAGGCTTGGTGTCTTTACTTGAGCGATTTCTGTAAGAATTGCGTAAATTTTTTTTTCTCAAAATTCCGATTACTTATGGAGCTATCGATAACTGAATATTTAGTCTTTTTTCAGGGACCGCAAATAAAAGTTATGGGGATGAAAAAAATCAAAGCGATAAAAGTAGTTTATATGAAAATGCATGCTGCAATATACATATAATTTTTTTCAAATGACCTTACGAAAAAAGAATACATTTTTATTTTTAATTTATATCAAAAAATCAAATTTAAGTTTTTTTTAGACGTTTCTTTGACAAGCCATATCTGGTAAGCCAATAGAAATATTTGAAAAATTTCAAATTTCGCAATTATAGATTAAATTTTGAATTAAAAAAAAAAATTTTGCGTTTTTTTAAGTTTAAGTTTCAAATGTTATTTCAATTGAAAAGAATCTATAACTACTATAAATGAGGAAGTTTTGCTTTTGGCACCTCCAATGGTCGCCACAGCAGACTTAGCTTGTAACACTAAGCCTAACTCCTAAGAATAGAAAGATATGGCTTAGAAAACGCGACACCTTGATTGTGGACAAAAACTATAATCTTGACAGTAAGCGATGTTAACGGAGAGTATTGTTGTGTTTATAATTATGAGTATGCATAGGACTGTCTTAACATAACATTAGAATTTGAGTGCCGCATGCCTGCGGGCGTGAGAGCATTAACATAATTAGTGAAACATAACATAAAGTTAACATTGTTGACATTTTTAGCAGAAGGGCTCATGCAATGGACCAAACAGTATGAACGTTGATTTTGACATTTTAAAACATATTTTGCAGGTAACACTAAATATCTGGACAATGCCTCAAGATATTCCAAAAATATTGTAAAAAATCGGTAGAACTATTGTCACAAAAAACAATGCTATGAACTTTACATGTGACAGGGCTACACAGATGGATTTTGAGCCGCTGAGTCTAAATCCGCTGTCCAAAAAAACCTAACACCCTAGGATTCCGAGATGAACACCAAAAAGCCATGACTCATGTAAAGTTCGCACTACCTTTTTTGTGGGCCTGTATTAGCTTTGCCAAATAATGTGATAAAAATTTATTATAATCTTTGACCTCTTCTGAGAGAACATTTTTATTTCCTTTTTTCATACAAATTTAAAAAACAAAAAATTTGTTTATATTTTTTAAGATTGTTGCGCTAAACAAGATTTATATTTTCATCAGGAAGAGACTAAATAAAAAAGTTGACATTTATGGAACATACTTAAAAAAGGAAGAAAATTTGAAATATTCTAAAAAAAAATATAATAGGTAAAAAAAAATTTTATGTTTTTGTTTATTTAGCATTGTTAAAAAAAAAATTTTAATTTCAATTGTTAACAAATAAATTAAAAGTATGAAAGAAGAACCAACTGGAAAGCGTTCAAAATAAAATTCGATTGGATTCTCCCAAAAAAAATCGATATCGACTGTAAAAAATTAAACAAAATGTTCATATTAAATTGAGATAGGAGTAATAAAATGAAACTAAGAAATAAACTTTTTGCTTATTTCAATTTTTATTTTTCGCATAGTTTAATCGCCAAACTCAACGGGACACACTTTGTGGCATTTTCCAACACTTTGTTAATACGCCACAAACTTCTTGACACAGTTGTAATACAAATTGTCTTCGGAAGTGTATAGAAACCCTTGCTATCTGCAAGTACTGTATCATGTCCTTGGGCTAGCTATCATTTTATGTGTTTTTTTTTTGTATTTGTATTGGTGAGTGTGAGATGTGTGTTGTATTTTTTGCTTTTAGGCTTAAAATGTTTCGCTTGTTTTTTCACATTTCGTCTTCCTTTTTTACTTCTTTTTGCCGGGTAAAGATTTTCCGGTGTGCCGTTGAATTATTTCAACCTTTTTGCTCTGACTGTGTGCATCATTCATTCATTCATTCATTTATTCATTTGAAAGCGACAAATTGTGCGTGTTGACTAAAGGAAATGAATGCCATCTCGCTGTGACATATTGTGACAATATTGAAAAATGTGCAGCACAAAAGCCAGGAGAGAGTAGAGAGCAAGAGCGTCAGCAGACAAAGTGCATTTACATGATATATAGTTACAAGTACATAGGCATACTGTATATACCAATTTGGCATGCGGTACAAATCTACTTTGTGCAGTATTTCTTTATTATATAATACCATATTTACCTATTACAGCTGACTGTGGCCGCAACTTGTAAGCTTGCAGGTAAGTGCTACCTTTATATTATATTTATTTGGCAGCTATTTGCAGCTAAACCAATATCAAAACTGCTCCTTAGCCAAATATTTGTTCAATTGTGTCAATTTTGTGTGTCTTATCTTTTATCAGACACCATTGCAAGGACTTTGTGTCAAATGTAATATTGTATAAACTAAAACCAATTGAAGTGAGGCCAACTGCCAAACACATGCCAACCGCACAAGAAACACCCCCCCGGGTAAATACACATAGAGTACATAATATTTTACTGGGTTTGAGTTTAAATTTGGTTTGGTTAGGTTTTGGTTACACTTCGTCTGTGTCTCACTATCAGCAAATATTTCCTATAGAAACTACAAATGCAAAACACAAAACACGCTTTGCCTCCAGTCAAATGTGTGCAACAAATATCCTACTATGTATATCCTATTTACTTCTTTTTTTTTCTCTTGTTATAGGAATGTAGATTTTCCTACGTCGTTTTCCAAAGACATTTGCTGACAACGCCTTTGTAAGTGGATTGTGTCTTTGCTTGCTGTACTTGTCTTCTATCCCCAACTATTGTGGCTTGGTTTGTTTTGGAGTTTTAAGTCACAGCACGAAAAAATACTAAATAAATAACATATAAAAATAGAATATGTTTATATGCGTATTCATATGTATGACACCCCCCAGCCAGCCATCTAAGCAAACCAGGGTCTGGCAACACTGGCTTCAAATTTATAATATTATTGCTCCCTGTTGAACATTTATCTCTCAGTCTCAAACTTTATCTTTCAATGTGGCCTTTAATTTTTTCGACTTTCATATTTGCTTTAATAGCGATGGAACGCTTTTCAAATTCAAACGGCAAAGTGTTTAGTCGCATCGGTGCATCGGGGGCATCACTGCTTAAAAAAATTATCTTTTAAAAATTAAAAACATCTCGATGTAGTTTTATTTGCGCCTACTTAATAAAATTAACAAACTGTGCAATCGAAAATTACAAAATCATTCGATATCCAAGCAAAATATTTCAAAAGTAAAAAAGTGTTCAGAGCAAACGCACGTTCAAGTTGCTTAGCTATAGCTATATATTTATATTTGTGAAAAAGCAGAATTATTTTAAAAACAATCAAAATGGCGGGCGCTACATTGAATATGCTTTTGGACGAGAACTCAGCGGAGAAATTCAATCAAGTACAAGTGAAGAAATTGACTGTGCCTCAAAATGAAGCAGCCACAAAACGCGCCGCCTTAGGCGATTTACAGAATCGTGGAATAACACGCAATGTAACAACCAAGGATGCGGCTCAAAAAGAACTTAAAGATGGTAAGCCACCCAATGTATTGTCCAATCCGTTGCTCAATGCCAAGGCACGTGTTGATACCAACTGGAAGAAGCAACCTCTGGGTGTCAATCAGGCTAGCAATGCTAACCAGATGCCAGCAGCCACCAAGACCACTGTTAGCGTGCGCTTGCGTTCTCAGGCATCTCGTACTAATGCTAGCTCTGTGCAATCCACGGGACTGCAGCGTCAGGGTTCAGCCGACGCGCTGGTGCCCACACTGACAAAGGCCAATGCCAAAGTGGTCGATAAGCTTGTAACAAAGCCAAAAGGCGCTGCCGATGCTATTGCCAGTAGTTCCAGTGCTGCCCCAGCTGTAGCTACTTTGCGACGCGAGGACAGCGATTTGTCACGCAAATCTTTGACGAAACTGCGTGCTGCCATGGCCAAGCCGGCTATTACAGCAAGGGTTGCCAGCACTGAGACGGCTGCTGTGACTAAAAAGCTGCCTGTTAGCAGCACTTTAAACAAGCTCGTCAAGCTGCGACCGGCTAGTGCTCCGGCTACACTATCCTTGTCCACAAAACGCTTGGTCGGCATTGAGAACATAGATGCCGATGACGCCGACAAATTGGTGCTGGTTGCAGACTATGTAAACGATATATATGATTATTTATACCAGGTTGAAACAGAGCAGTTTATAGCAAGTGATCATCTGGCTGGCCAATTGGAGGTCTCCTCCAAAATGCGTGGTGTGCTTATGGACTGGATTAATGAAGTGCACATGCAGTTTCATCTTGCCGCCGAGACCTATCAGCTAGCAGTGGCTATTATTGATCGCTATCTGCAGGTTGTAAAGAATACCAAGCGCAGCATGCTACAATTGGTTGGTGTCACCGCACTCTTCTTAGCCGCCAAGTACGAGGAACTCTTTCCACCTGCTATTGGTGACTTTGTTTATATCACTGATGACACATACACTTCACGCCAGATACGCTTAATGGAGCTACAAGTCTTTAAGGCTATAGACTGTAATTTGTCGCGTCCACTGCCAATACACTTTTTGCGCCGTTTCTCTAAGGCCGCTGGCGCCGAGGATGTACATCATGCTATGTCCAAATATTTTCTGGAATTGGCTTCAATAGAGTATGAACTGGCCAGTTATAAGCCTTCAGAAATTGCGGCCGCTTCGCTGTTTCTTTCGCTGAATCTACTAAATGGCAATGCCAAGGCCGGTACGGGCTTAAACGACAAGCACTGGACACCAACACTAGCCTACTACTCACGCTATACGGCAGCCCATCTGCGTCCAATAACCAAACAAATCGCTAAATTAGCTAAAGATGCTCCGCAAGCTCGTCTGCGAACTGTCTACAAGAAGTACCAGGAAAATAAGTTCCAGAAGATTGCTACACGAACAGAACTCTATGGTGCACTGATGGATTCCATTGTTGGCAAAAACAAAAAATAGTCCCAATGCGTACTTGGAACTTATACTCAACATAGTTTAATTTTTGTTTTCTTTTTAAATTTTTTGCGTAATTTTTCGTTTATTGTTTTATTAAGTGTAATAATTATACTTTTCTGTATAGAGTAAAGAATTTAAAGGGCGGCTATAGAAATAGTTCATACGCTTATCGTGTATTAAAAACTATATTCATTCATATGTTACTTGATATTGACATAAATAGAATTTAAGAATCCAAAAATATTTAAAAAATTATTTAATTTCATTTTGAACCTGTTTTGCCAATTTGTTTTGGTTTTTCTTACTATGAAGCTGTCGGATTCACCCCAATAAAAAAAAAAAACGCTTTGGTGAAATTGGAATCACCAAATATGTGAAATCGAAACGAATCGGAATAAATTATTCGTTTTAATTAAAAAAAATATAAATAAATTTAAAAAAACTTATCTTTCCACATAAAATGAGTTTTTTCTCCGGCGGCCATCTTGGGTTCGCCATTTTGAAATTCTAGCCACAGATTCGTGATCAACGACGCTGAAAACCCATTTTTGTATATCCAACTTGTGTTTCAATCACAAATATAATTTTTTCTGCTTTCGGCGGCCATCATGTATTCGCCATTTTAAAAAACTAATAAGGCACTTATAATCAGCTATCTTAAAAGTATCTGAATAGAAAAAATAGAGATAAAATTGTGCAGTTACTTTGCATTGGCGACCATTGTAGCCCGCCATTTTAGAATATAAAAAATCACTGTAACGCTGGGAAAAGCAGACGAGATAACAAAAAAATGTTAAGCCCTGATGAGGTGGCTGATTTGACAGAGAATGACCAATATATATATTTATTTATATAAAATTTCCATTATATATATATGCAGCGAAAAGAAGTGAAACGGGAAACTTTTTTCCTCGATATCTTCGATTTTGATGATTTTTACATACATATGTGGTAGAGCTACTAGCGAATAGTAATCACTTCAAATTTTATTGGAAAATTCTGGTTTTTGGTTTTATTCAGATAAAGGTGTAGAACAATATCTTCTGCAGAGTTTTTAATACTGCATAAAATAATAAGAAATTAAAAAATACTCCAATCTTTACCCAATAGTAATAAATGATTTAGACAAAAAAAAAAAAAAATATAAAATATTTTGAGCCTATGGTATGGAAATAAAAGCCTTTGACACGTTACAAACATTTCCAAAAATTCCATATGCCTTATTTTTTCGACTTAAAACTATAGCGCATGAATATCTTTGCATTTTTGGTTCTTCCACGCTTGGCCAAATGCTCTTGTTGTTGTTGTTGTTGTTGCCATATACTGTAACCGGGCGACCTTTAAAGTGTCAAGTAAATTGCGCATACGACAAGTTGTACCCACAGACATGACCAACATCCAATTTAAAGCGTAAACATTTTAAGCATAATTTATAAGCCACAATTTTCATGCCTATTTTTAGCTTAACAATTTGTTTTATGACACCCCTTTCCTGTATATTTATATGGTACATAGCTTGGCTCTAGCCTTGGCTTTCGATTTATTGACCAACAACCCTTGGCAGTGCCATTGTCATTGCCAAGTTTTTGGTTTTTGGTTTTGTTGTTTTTTCTGTTGCCAGCCAGCATCATCTTTGCGCCATTTTGGTATCCACACATTTTCTTAGAAGTTATTTATGTTTTCTCGCTTAAATTGCATGAATTTTCCAGAAGCTCAGCTCGTTTATCTTATCTAATAAGTTTTCTTTTTTTTCGCTTGTTGCTCCCATTTGTTTTCCATTTAGTAGACTTTTTTTTCCAGGAAGCATTTCTTGTTGTTGCTGCTCATTTGCAGTAAAAATTTTCTAGTTATTTCCCAGAGGCGCTGAAATTGTTGTATTGATTTTGGCCGCCATTTTATGAACATGCAGCGTTGATGTTTCGATACACTTTTTTTTTTCTTCTCATTTATTCCGCTTTATTTTACTGCAGGTTGTAAATGCCGTTATATTTTATATTTTTTATTTTTTTTTAGAAAATATTTGCTCTACATTTTTTGTGAATATTTTATGAATTTGCTGTGCATCAAATTAAATATTTGTTAAATTAATATTTGAAAAGCTAGCTTTAAGCTATGTACAGAAAAATTGGTTAGGAGGTGAGAAGAAGATGATAAATATGAGAATAATGCTAAAAAAAACACAAACCGGGACTTAGAAAATTAAAAAATTGTTAGGTTTGGCGAGCTTGGTCACAAATATTAAAGTTGTATCATGGGTCGCTGTTAATAAAAATAATATAACAAATCTAGACCTCTATATCTAATATATATTAAATCAGATGCATATCCAGGATTTTGTCTTGGGGTTTTTCACTTCGAAGTGTAGAGTTCTCAAAAAACTGTCAACCCAGTATTCCAACTATTGGGGGGTTCCAGACTCGGAATCCCCCATGGATCCGCCACAGCATTAAATAGAATAAGTTTTGTTCCCATGCTACACTAATTTTTTTTTTTTTCTATTTTGATTTCATATTTTTTAGTTTTCATTATGTTTGAATTAGAAGAAAATAAATTATTCAATATTTTATGCAAAAACCCCAACGATTATAATAATTTTTAAAAGCTCAGGAATTTACTATTAATTACTGATTTCACTTATTAATTGGAAAAATTACACTTATTTTTTTAATACAGAAAAAAAAAAATTTAAAAATTTTTGAAAAATTAGCAAACAAATTTTACGTTTATTTTAAGTTATTTTTATTTAAAAATTGTAGGAAAAAATTGTCGATATCTGTTTTATAAAATGAAAATAAAAGTTATTTCGTTATTTTTATTTCAAAATTGAATATACTAAAATAATTGTTATTTTTGAAACTTAAAATATGAATTGAATGAACTTAAAATTTAAGTCTTAAATATCTTTTGAAACAAGTTAAGTCGATGTTCGATTTAGTATAGTTTTGGCAAATTTTATTCAACTTCAAAAACTAAATTTTTACGCAATATATTCAAATCAATTGCACAGAAAATTTTTCGACTACAATTTCACTTTTAGAAATGTTGAGAAAATTTTTTTTTTTAATTTATAAGCTGGTCTAAGTAGTGCTTTCATTTAGAAATTGTGCCAAAAACCGCTTAAATGCAAATAATCGGTTTTATGCAAACACATGTATCTTTAGCTGCAAATAACTTTTTGCAAAAATTAAGTATTTTTTTACTTTCCTATATAATTTTTAGAATTCTTTTGAAAAAATCGTTTTTTTTTAAATAACTTAAAATAATATTTTTAATAATTTACGTTGTATTTTTTTTACATTTCGATATAGTTCATATATCATATAAGAAAGAGCCGAAGAAATGTTTTTCTTTTGTATTAAAATGTTGATTGCATCTTTTTTTTTTTGTGTATAGTTATTTATTGAAAATAAGACTTTAAAAATGAGGTTATAATCCAATAGGAGCAAAAACTAAATCTTGTTTAAAAAAAAAATTATAATTAAAAATAAAATATAATTAAAAAAAAAATAAAATAAAATAAAAATAATAAAAAAAAAATTATAATTAAAAAATTTTTTTTTAGCCTCTTTTCAGGTATTTTTTTTTTGTTTAGAATAATGTTATTTTTAAAGAAATTAAAATGTTTGTTGTATTTTTTTTTTATGTGTATATTTTTTTATTGAAAATTAGAATTTTAAAAAATCAGGTTGTAGCTCAAAAGGTGAGAAAGCTTAATCTTGTTTAAAAAAATTTTTTTTAAAGTCTCTTTTTGACAATTTTTTTTTTTTTTTAGAAAAAGTCTTATCTGGGTTAATATAATTAAGTTGCAGTTTGGTTTCTTAATTAGCTAGCGGCTTGCGAATCATTCATTGTTTTTTTTTTATTCATAAAATTAAAAGATGGAAATTATTTCTAAACTTTCAGGTTAAATCGTTCATATTTTCATTTAAATTTTTTATTATTTTAAAGGCAATGTTGTAATTGGTTTAAAGATGTAAACAGATTATACTTACAATACTTACTTCTGCGATCATTATTAAAAATTCAATCCATCTAATTCTAATTAAAAAAGTTGTTTTTTTCAAATTAAAGTCATATTGAAAACGTTAAATATAAATCGAAATAGGCCGGATCGTTAATTTTTTATTCTAAAGTTTAAGTAGGGAACTGATTTATTTTATATAGGGTCTAGCTGGATAAGGTACTGGAAACTGTCCCCCGCGATTTTTGAAAACTTATGATGCAGCTCGATGCATAGGTATGACAAAAAAAAAATTTTTCCCGAAATTTCAGTTTTTAAACTTAACGCGTTACGGCTTAATTTAAAAAGCAGTGTTTTTTATTTTTATTTAATTGTGAACTTTTGAATCAATTTTTTTTTTAATCTAAGTTGACAACAGGGCTGTTTAAAAAAAAAATTAATTTTTTTTAACCAACACATTTTCTTAAAAAAAAATATGAAATTATCTTATTTTTTTTTAAGCATGTTCCTTAAATATGTCAATCACCGTTTTTTATTCGGTGTGAATATGAATCAAATCGATTTGGTGGAACAAAGTTAAAAAAAAATTAAACAAAAATTTTTGAATTTTTTTAAAATTAAAATTACAAATTAAACAAAAATTTTAAATTTTTTTTTTGAAAATATGTATGAATTTTTTTTTTTGTTTTTTCAAAAGATGGCATTTTTATAACATTTAATAGTATACATACTTCTTGTTTATATGATGGAAAAAATTGATTTATTTTGTAGGGTCCAGCTGGACCCTTTAGAGAGATAAAAGTATTCCACTTACACAATACTTACTTGTGACGTCACGAGTTTTAAGTCAATTCAGCTAAATTGTGTGGCTTAATTAAAATTCTTAAATAAAAAGATTTGTGATATTTTGGTTTTCCATATAACGTTACAGATTCTTTATTAAGTTTATTTTTTCTTCACTTTTCTTTTTTTGTATTTCATTTTTTTTTTTTTAATCTCGTTTAATATAATTGCAGTTGTTTTTGTTGTCCTTCTGTCTGTGTATGTGTGTGTTTGTGTTTGTGACTGTGTATATAATTAGGCTTAAATTAACATCTTAAAGTTTTTTTTTTCTCATGACTTTTTATAATTAAACCTCGATCTTCCTTTTTTTTTAGTTTTAAATACGACTGCAAATAATTTTGCATAGCTGCGACAATTAGCAGAGGCCTTTTGCACTTTTACCTAATTAATTTTTTGTTTATATTAATTTTTTTTTAATAATACTAGTTTTTTTCTTCGGCTTTGTATATTTAAGTAATTTTACATATTAATGCATGTACTTACTTATTTTATGCAAATTTAATCTTAAACTGTTTTTAAATGTGTTTGGATGTTTTCGTTTTTTTTATATATTTTATAATTATTTTTTTGTGGTTTACCATTTGCTATTACGATTTTCAAGGTTTTTCATGGGCATTTTTTTATTTAGTTTTTGCTGTCCAGTTGCAGTTTGGTTTTGTTTTTGTTTATTTTATTTTTTTTTTTTGATGTTTTGTAAAAAATGCATACATAATAAATAGTTATCAAATAGTATGATGTATGTGTGTGTGTCTATGTGTTTGTGTAAATGTATTTCACTTTAAATATATGTGTGTGCATTATTTATATATGTGTTTATGTATATATATGCTTCTAACTTACATTAAAAAATATATAACAAATATGTGTGTAAATGAGTTTATAATTTTATTTGCTTAGTTTTTTGTGTTTTATTTATTTTTATCAAAATAAAATGGTTTGCTTTTTTTTGCTAGGTCAGTGTGTAATTTTTTTTTAATGCTGCTGTTTGTTTATATATATATATTTTTTTATATATATAAATAAATGTGTGTTTTTTTGCTGTTTGACTGAGCTTTTGTTTAAATATTTTAATGCTCCATTTATTAAGTAATTACTTTTGGCTTTGCTGTTGTACATAAATTAAAAAAAAAAAATGTTGAATAAAAAAATTAGTATGCCAAAAGGCAGCAACTAAATTGCAGTTTTTTTTAGTAATTAATTTTTGTTAAATAAGAGTTCGTTGAGTTTTTTAAGTCTGAAGAAATAAAAAATTTAATTGGCAGTGTTTTTTTTTTTATATATTGCTGTACTGTGTCTCGAAAATGCTGCAAAACTATGAAAAGCTTTTAAAACAAAGTTTCTTCTTTAAGATTTTTTTTTTATAAAAAAAATTAGCCTTTAGTGTGTACATTATTGTTTGTGTGTTTTTTTTTTTTTTAACAACAATAAAATGTGCTTTTAAAATTTCTAAGAATTCAAACAAGTACAGCAAAATTTATTATTTATTTTTTTAAATATTTTTTTATGTTCGCTGTATAGTTTAACAATTATGTTAAAAAACTTTGCACTTTTCAATAGTCAACTTTTGTTTGCAGTTTTGTTTTTTTTTTTGTAACTTTTATTTGTAAATTTTTAATAATTTTATGGAGCACAGGATTGACGGAACTACTTATTGAAAGTTTTGTTTAAAACTCTAAGAACAATAAAAAATTTGAAAATAAACTCAAAATATGTTTTTATTTAATAGTTTTGGGCTGCTCACTGAACGAAATTTGTTATATGTCTATATGCTGTATATATGTATAAGTGTTATTAGGTTAAATATGCTTGGAAAACTTTATGATTTTTTTTTAGTTTTATTTTACTTACACAATTGTTTTTATTATTATGGTTTCTATGCCAGCGATTTGCCATTTGGTTTTATGAGTTGAACAAAAAACTTTAAATCACTTGGCTGAGTCGATAATAAAATAAAAATATATATATGTATGTATTATGTATGTATATATGCACATAAAAAAAAATATTATTTAAATAACAATAAATCAACATTTATTGTAGCTGTTTACATAACAAATGTTTGTGTGTGGTTTTGTGTATATGCTGGCAATAAAATAATAATAAAAATAAAAGGCATATTATTTTATGTATTGCACTTGTAACTGTGGCTAAGCTAAAAAGGGTTTGTTTTAGAGATGCAACGACTAATCGAAAACTAATCGTAATATAAGCGCGTTTGGGACTAGTAACAAATATGAACAAATTTTTGCCGCATGGAGCTTATAAATGTTTTTTTTTTTGAGAGATGTAATATATTTTTGGGCATTATTCGATAACCGATAATTTCGATTAGGAATAAAAAACTGCGCTCACGATTTTTAAAAACAAATAATGCAGATCGATTCATAAGCTTGAAGCGTTTCGGCTTAATTTAAAAAAAAATAAATTTTTATTTGTTAATGCAGTAATCGGCCGAATATCAAATAAGTGAAAAAAAATACCCATTTCTATTAAAAATGTTAAAGAGATATGATGATAAATGAGGGAATCCCGTAACGAAAATCAATAATAACCAATTCAAGAACTTTTTTAAATGAAGCTTCACTAATTCAAGTAATACGAAAGAATCTCTAGAATTGGCTTCAAGTGTAGATATACTGTACACTAGAGGTGGGATACTATCGATGGTACTATCGATAGTATCGATAGTTAATTTTACGGATACTATCGATGCTCGATGATGTGCGAACAAAAGTTCGATATATCGATAGTATACTTTTAAATCAACGGACATAAAATTGGTAACACGTCGAACCTTTTTGAGACCATCAGATGCTTTTAGAGTCACCAAATCCGATGGGGCCCATAAAAAATTATTTAAGTAAGTCACATTTTTATAAAAATTCTTCGCATAAAAAACCAAAAATCGATGCCGCATTAGCCTTAATGATTGCCACAGACGTCCAGCATTTCCGGATAGTAGACTACAAAACTTAGTCTATAAATTTTTATGCACTCCTGCCACTTCTACTGAAAGTGAGAGGATAAATGTTCAGTAGAAGTGGCCTTATAGTTTTGGACATAAGGACCCGACTGAAACCTAGAAATGTGGACATGTTGGTCTTCTGCTACAAAAACAAGCTACTCGAAAAATAATTTTTTTTGATTGTTAATTATTGAATGGGCAGTTTTGGTTTTTTAAGATGTAATTTCTTTTTACAATGTCACGTTTCTGTTAAAAATTTTGAAATACTCTTTTTGTAAGTATTAGTATTTGCCCCACTTGCAGTATGGTACTTATTTAAAGAATATGCCCTTTTTTCTGTGTCATATTTAACTTTGTTCGATAGTACTATCGATAGTATCGATAGTTTCAACTATCGAAGTCTAAACTATCGAGTGGTGGCACTATCGATAGTATCCCACCTCTACAACCAGATTTAGCAGCGAATTAATGAGCGAATGTAATGCTAAAAATCTGCTCAAAAAATAGAAACGGAAATGAATTTGAAAGCTTTCAAATTTATCGTTTCCGATTTATTATCTTCTAGGTTCCTTCCTTCTAAAAATGGATGACCAAGAAAGTTCTAAAATGAATCTTTACTAAATAAAATCTTGGACTTCAAGTCGAAATTTGTTCTTTGAGTTTTTACACAGAAATTTTTGTCAAAATCCTGTAACGGAAACTTGTTATTAGAAATCACTGGAATCATGCTGAACAATGAACACACTGAACTAGTTCCAGGAATTCGTCGATACTAGTGAGACGGAAACTAAGTAAAACGCATTCGGGTTTGTTGCGGCTACCTCTGATTAATCAACAGGGTCTTTCTGTTCTGGCTTTATTTTTAAAGTGAAGACTGTTTTGAAATGAAACTTCACTAAATAAGCACCAGTAGAAAATATGCTTTGGCCAATACCTTTTCCGGAAAGAACTTTCTACTGATATTTTGTGAAAACGCTGTAATGGAAATCAAGTGAAGCACCTTGTTATTAGAAATCACTGGAATCATGCGAAATAGTGAACGTTTGAAAGTAGTTCCAGGAATTTGTCGGCACAAGTGAAATGCTTTCGGCTTTGTTGCGGCTGCCTCTGATTAATCAACTAGGTGCTAGGGACAAAAAAGTTCATATAGAGTGAAAAAATAAACTCCCCTTTCCGAAAGGAACTTTCTACAGAAGTTTTTTCTGTTACGGAAATCAAGTGAAGTGCCTTAGTACCGGAAATCACAGAAATCATGCCGATTAAGAAAACCACGAATATAGTTCGAGAATTTTGAAGCTCGGGCCAACTGAAACGTAAATCAAAAATAAAATTTACAAGCCTAATAGTTGCCCAAAAATTAGTTCTGAGTCTCGCCTGAAATAAATTATTCAAATCGATTTGGCCAAATCTCTATTTGTTGCATCTCTAGTTTGTGAGAAGTTTTTATTTTCAGGGCTGAAAAAAAATAATTGAATAAATATTTGTTTTTTGACATGTGAAAAAAAGTGTTTTTTCATGTGTTTGTTTTTTTTTTTTTGTATAGTATAAATGCAGTTGGTTTTTATTTGTTTTTGTTTTAATTTTTATTTGCATGTGAATGTGTTTTATTTATTGAATGTTTTAGTTTTAGTTTTTGCCATAATTTTTTGTTTTGCTTTTTGCTAGTTTATGTGACTTAATAAGACTTTTAGGTTCTGCTACCAAATTTGCTTGTTTTGTTTTTTTTTTGTTGTTTTCATTTGTTTACGTGCTATAACTAATAATATATACAATGTAAAATACTTTTTATAGTTTTATATATATAATTACTTTTTGTCATTATTTTTTAAAGTATTTTTATGTCATATCAATTGCGCTAGGTTCATCTAAAGGTAATTCTTTTACTCTTTACTTAATGCAAATTTTGCCTTTGACTTGGTTTTTTTTTTATTTTTATTTTGTTGTATACGAATTAGCTTAGTTTTTTTTTTTTTTTGTTTTAGAATATGTTTTTAGTAGTATTTTTGTTGTTTTGAAAGAAACTGCTGCCATTAAAAATTTATGTTGCCGTTTAGTGTTTTTTTTTTTTTTTTTTTTTCGATTTTCCAATTCATTGATACACAACTTTTCGTTTTAAAAATTTTTCATTTTAATTATAAATGTTTTTTATACTCTTGTATATATGTATGTTTTTATGATGGAACGAAAACAGTCTTTGGGTATTCATTTATATAAAAAAATGTTCATTTATGTTTAATACATATGTATATAGAAATGCTAGAAAGTAATTGTTTTCAAACAAAAACAAAATCAAACTAATACTTTGTATATTAAAAAATATTTATTTCAAATTAAAAATGTGAGAATTTTGCTTGGCCTATATGCTAAATGACTCGTTGTTGTTTTTTATATATGTTTGGCGACGCCTCAAGCAAAACTGCCACTAAATAAAAACTAAAAACTAAACTTAAAAATAATAATTACAGTTTTGCAAAAACTTAAAAAATAATATGCACAAAGTATGTTAAAGTTTTTTTTAATTATTTTTGTTTTATAAAATGTATAAATTCTCGCACCTAAACTAAACTTTGGTATGCTCTCTCTTTCTGTACCCTTTATGCTGCTCTATACTCTATAAACTGCTTTTAAAAAAAAAAATGAACGCAATTCATTTCTCAACATTCACTTTGCACTTAATAAATTAACTATCATAAATTGTTAAATTTAAATGCTGATGAAGTATTTTTTACAAATGTCATTAAAGTTAGGTGTCATAATATGTGTGTTTGATTTTTCCGTTTTTTTTTTTTTCTAAGTTACTTCTTTTCATCGTCTTTTTTTTAATTTAAAATGTATTATTTTTTTTTAATTTTACCAACATTAGCTTGATGCTGCTTCTTTGGTTGCGCTTTTTGGAGTTTACCAGTTTGTGGTTGGTTTTTGTTTCCTACAACTTCCTTGCCTCACTTTTGGTACTCAACTCGTTGAGTCGAGCTTCGAGTTTAAATGCAATAATGTGGCTACTTTTAGGCTGTCTGTCTGTCATGCAACTTACAATTCTAGTTCGGTATTATGGTTAGGCGCCTCGGGTCCATACATATTGGCCAGCTTGTCAAAGCGTGGCCCCCATTGACCTAGGTAGTCGTACTCCTGCTGCTCGTCATCGGTACCTGGAAAAAGTGATTAAAGCAAAATAATTAGAAATTGAAGCCAAGTATGTGCTCTAAACACTTAGTACAAAAAATACCAGTTTCGGTATTTTTTAGTATTTTTTGGTATAATTTTTGGTATTTTGGTATTATATGTACATGAGTTTACACCCAATATTCTGCGGTATTTGAGCGTCTTTTTCCTGTAAATGTTGAAAAATATTTATCAGTAAGACAAAAAGTTTGCTACTGGGGCTTTGAACTAATTTTGTAGCCTACTTCTTTGGCGTTACGCAGCGGGGCAAGGCTACTACTTTTCTAAAATTTAGGTTTTACTTTAAAATTTTCGAATTTACGGCAGCCTTAAAAAAAATTAAATGAAACCTGTTTACTATATCGACTTGGACATCAAAATCGATTATCTTGGCTACCTTCTAAAAACGATTATGGTTATAACAGTATCAAAATACTAGCATCAAAATCTTGCTCAAATATTAAAATATATTTAAGCTCAATTTTGATGCCAAGGTGACAGTCACTCGTTTCAGAACAAATGAGAGGATTGCTGTCTGATGGAGAATTAGTAAAAAATTTGCAAACTTGTAAGTCTCTTAAAAGAGAAAATCCAACAAATAAAGAAATAAGTTAAAAAAACTTTTCGATACACAGCATTGTTAAATCGATAAATTGAAATCGGAATCATAATTTAGAACAGGTATGAATGCGACGTTTCGTGTAGCGCGGCTGTTTATCGGGCGGGTCGTATTTCGATTAAAAATCAAGAAGTTTTGAGTTTTTTTCCAAATCGTACAGACGGTCGTATTGTGTATAGGCATATTTTATGATCGAATTATTGTTTGAGTATACCGGTCTCGTCAACGCTGAAATTGTCGACGCAAACATTTATGCAACAAATTTAAAACTATTTTAAAACAAGGTTGCACATTTTGCCGTATCGTTTGGGGGCATAACGTACAGCTCGATAAACAGACGTGTCGTACAACACGTCGTATAATGTATGCCTTAGGTAATCACTTTTTTTTAACGAATAATTTAAACTGCTATAAGTCCCAATCTTACAAAAAGCTGTCCCGAAACTTAAGTTTCATCTAATCGATTTTTTTTTTTTAAATAAAATATTTTAAAATATTTGTGAACAAGGGGGCATGTGGAAACTAAAATCATGGTGCGCTAAAGTCCCTCGAGAGTCCTCTTATCAAGAATTTGTCGATAAAGAACTACATGTAATAGTCTCCAAGCTACTCTGAAACTTATCAAAACTAATTGATGTAGAAACGATCGATTTCGTAGTTAACAGTAGTAGTACAGACTTAATCTGTTAGAAGATGTAGATTAGGGTGGCCGCCGCTGGTATGGAGGATTTTTAAACCGTCGATATCAATAACGCCACCCCCTAAAAAGTTTCCTTTTTACCTGCATATAGCGCCTGTAAAATTTAAAAACGATCCGAATGTATTTGATGGGTCCGGCAATAGGTCAAAGCTCATAACTTGCACTTTTCCCGTTTTTGACTGTATTGTTCTACATAAACTTTAAAATCTTGTTACCAATCAGACAAATTATGGTTCAAAAGGTCTTATATCTATCAAAACATAATTTTAAAAAAATATTGAGTTGGCCTAAATAAATTTGGTAAGCTCTAAAATTGATTAAATTGACTAATTACACCAGTTTACAAATTAAAAAAAATGTTCGTATCCTTAACATTTTTGAATCGTTTCTGTAGTAAAATGACATGCTAAAACCGAAAATGCAGTCAAAAATTTTTTTCATGAAACGTGCTTTGAGATATTTTGAAAAAACCATTTTTCGAAATTAAAAAAAAAGTGCCTTTACTTAATAGTAAGTATCTCTGGTTATACTAAACTGATTTCGATAATTTTTTTTCTCGACTGTAGATAATTGAATTACCCATTGATTATATTTGGAACATGTTTTTGTCAAACTTACGATTTGGTCGCCATTTATGCATTCATATGCAACTTTTTTATGACCTTTGACCTTTTGGCGGACCCATCAAATACATTCGGATCGTTTTTAAATTTTACAGGCGCTATATGCGGGTAAAAAGGAAACTTTTTAGGGGGTGGCGTTAGTAAAATCGTGAGATGTTGCAAAAATGGCCACCCTAATGTAGATCTAATAATAATTTATCTAAGAATTATCGATAAAACAGCATCGCAAAAAAAAAAATAAATAGATTTTTGTGTTTGGAGGTCAGATTATGTTTAATTCACGATTTTGAAGCTGAATTCGAATCCAAGGCCCAAGAAAGTTCGGCACATTAGGAATCGGACATAAACTAGAAAATTCCATGAATCGAGGTATTATAAAGATTATTTCAGAACACTGAAGTGCTGGGGCTTTTTAGAGCTCGTCATCGGATTCAGCGACAACAAAAACATATGTAGGACTTCGTTGGACAACTAGACTCGAAAACAGTAAAAGCTGCCTTAAAAAAGGCACTTTTTGAGGTAACGTCACAGGAAAGCTTAACAAAAAAAAATTATATTCGCTATCCGAACTAAGATTAATTTTGCAATATACATACATACATAAGTTATATGCTTATAAAGAGGAAAAAGATGGAGATTCTCTAAGAAAGTCTAGGAGCAGGGCCGTTGAGAGAAAATCCGGGCCCTGAGATAACTCCTGGCCCAAGGGAATCCCCCCTTCCACCACCCCTCTCGGCGGCCCGTCTGGGGAACTGTAATAAACAGCAGACCAACTAACGAATACTATCCATCCAACTCTAATTATTTTCTGCCTGCAAAATTAAGTTATAAAGCAACCAGCTCTGGTCTGGGTGTCAGGGTTGATTTTGGCGTCTTGAAGATGGTACCCACAGTAGTCATCTCTTTATTAATTTATTTATTCATCTTGTTTTAAAAAAACTCTTTAACGCATATTGGGTGCAAGACTAAGTGTATGCTCTAAGTATTTATATAATCAGGAATGTGCCAAAAATCTCTTTCAATTGTCAACTTTTCACTCAAACTTAAATAAAAAGTAAAGTTTATGATTTTTATCATAAGGTTGCAAATCCACGTACACTAATATAGAATTCATCGTAGTCGTTACGACGTAGAATAAGCTTAGTGTAACTCAAATAATTACAAACCAGAAGCATTTCATCGATAAACGATAAATATTTTAAAAATTTGTATGACCGTCTAAATTAAGCTCAAAGCAAACTCTCTAGAGATTTCTGGCACAGCACCGAAAAGCTGCTACAGCTACATCTAAAACTATGTTACCATAATATGTTAACTGCATACACACCTGATGCCAATGAACTGAGCGAACCGGCTGTGCTGCCGCCACCTTCATACGCATAATTGCGCAAATCATCGAATGGAGGCGCATTTGGATCACCATCGGCACGTTTTTTATGCTCCTCAATGAACATGCCCACATTGGGCTCCTGACCAGGCATTAGTGTCATGACAGGATCTGCAAAGAGATGTTAAATATAGTTATACAAATTTAGAGCGTGTTTTATAATGCAGTGAAGTTTCCACAAATACTTACACATAATTGGCATTTTCATGGGCGCCAACTCGGGTGGCATGGGACCACCAATAGGAATTTGCAAGGGTGTTATATCAAAGGCAGTCATGTCATCCTCACCGCCGCCCTCATCATCATAATTGATGATATTTTCGCGCACATCATCATCGGGTCCAGGATATTTGATGTGTGCCTCACGACGTCGATTATAGACGACAAAGACCAGCACGAGTACTAAATAGATTGAAAATAAATGCGGGTTATTAGCATATGAGTTAATAAAGGCTTTCAAAGGCAACAACAACAGCTTTTATTAACTTAAATCTCTAAAAACTTATTTAAAGTCTAGCTTAATTTATAAATAAATTCAAACATTTAGTAAGCATAAAGATTTTCAACGCTACTTAAAGTTTAAAAAACTAAAAGCAAATATGCTTAATTAAATTCTAGCTGAAATGAAATAGAAGAAAACTGCCAAGAGCAATATAGAAAAATGTGTGCGCAAGAAACGAAAAAAAAAAACTATATATAGTATATCTGGTATATAGAAGAAGCGCTCAAAGAGTAAACAAACAAATATGGCGCACATTGTCCCACTTTCTCGTTGCATTTTGTAACTGTAACTGTTTGTAACTGTTAATAAAATGGCAGCCATCGCAGCAGCAACGCCATTTTGCCTTTTCGCAAATAAGCAAACAGCATGCAATGTGCAAAAACAGCAACAATAAAGGCAAAAAAAATAAAAAACGAAGTTGGAATATGCCGACTGTTATATACACTACACAAGCGAACTTTTCGGGTAAACTGGATGTAGACGATTCTTATTTTTCATAGCGGAACCGGAAGCTGGTATTTCCAAAGAAAAAAAATAGTTTTTGTTTCACATTCCACATTAATTTAAAATCTCACAAGTAGGTTTAAAAATAAAACAGATTTGATGGAAATTTCAGGCAAGAAGGATTTCTTAACACTATTTCTACCACGAGGTGTCAAAAAACAACTTTTATAATTTAACTTAACATTATTTTCTTGTTTTATAATTTTTCTACAACACTTTTTTAGATTTAAGGCCTGCACGCAGTTCGAAATATTTCGCACGGAATGACAAAACTTCATATAAAAAAAAGTGCCAAATGGGATATATCAGAAGGGATTTTTTTTTATATGAAGTTTTGTCATTCCGTGCGAAATATTTCGAGCTGCGTACAGGCCTTTACTCTCTGAAGACAGATGTAAATAAAGTATAATGAAAAAAAGTAGAAAGAGATCTAAAGTCATTTAGCAGAATTAAGTCAGTCTTAGGAATTCTTCTGGCTATGAAGTTTCAGGGCTCGAAGGTGACAAAATAGATCTTAGGGTTCGTAATGCGATATTGCTCATAAAATTATTATTATTAGTTCTTAGTAATAAAAGTTAGGTCTGTTGTATTAAATTTTAGACCTATAAAAGGTATTTGTTCAAAGAGTATAAATTACAACAAAATGACTGCTGGATTTTTCTTACAGTCTGATTATATCATTATTAAAGACTGAAAAAAATAAAAAAAGACTAATAACAAATTTTGGTCTTCAAGAAAAATCTTAACTTAATCGATTTCTTTTATCGAGGTGAATATTTTAGCGTAGTCTTAAGGAAGTAAGGCAATTATCGCAAATTTATTTTTGCTAAAAATCACTATATTTCTTATAAAATGGTATAAAATGCAATGAAAGCAAAAAAAAATGAATTTTTACAATCTTGTGCTTCTTCTTCAAAAAATTCCCAAGTATCTGTTATTAAAATTTCGGTAATTATTTTTTTTTTTTATAAAAATTATTTCAGACTTAAGACACTCTTCATGCTTTAAATACAGTGTATAAAAAAAAAAAAAAATAAATAAAATAAAACAGTCGGAAAAAATAGAACCAAATCAACCTACATATCGCACAAGGACACAACGCCGTAAGACTTTGTCGTCCTTATCTTTGCGCACTTTTCGCCAACTTTGTTGTCCTTGTTGTTGTTGTTGTTGTTGTTGTCCTTGTTCTTACTGTTTTCTAATTTCGTGTACGCGTATTTCAGCGTATAATATTGTCAGTTACAACAAAAACGAACATATTGTGTCCCAAAGTAGAGTCTAGAAAGCAGTCCAGACCAAGCCCCAAAACTCTGCAACAGCAACACATCCAACAATTCCAGTTCCAGCAGCATCTGTTGCATGGCAAAAAAACTTTGTTGTTTTTGTGTTTTGTTGTTGTTTTTTTTTTTACCCCACTCCTCTTTTTGGCAAGTAAAGCCCTAGAAATTGCCACCACAAGTTGCGCAAGTAATTTGCTTTGCTTCACGGCACATTTCGAAAGAATCTTAACTTTTTTCTGTATTTTTTTTGTTTTTTTTTTTTTTTTTGTCAAGATACAGACGAGACAACTAAATGAACAGCAAACTTGACTGCTATGTAAATGCAGTTATATTTATATAATATAAAAGCATATATGTATTGTATTGTGTCTTATATGATGCCACATAACGCAAGAAGTCTTGAATCTTAATAGGAATCCCTTAAACGGATACAAGTTAATAAGCATTGAAGTGTAAAAATTAAATGCTTTATTTAGCCGTTTAAAAAATATATTTTACTGGAAATGAAAATTATTGTCTAGTTTTCAGAACCCATGGAAATATCTAAGCAATTGTAGAGTTTCCAAACTGAATCAGAAATTGACACGAAATTTAGACTGCTTTGAATTTTTTTCTGTATCTTATATTCCATACGCTATTTTTTTCATATTCCTAACGAATTGTGATTTATAAAAATTATTTACCATAGTATTATTTGTAGCGACTTAAAATTTTTCAATTTTAATTTTGTATGCATTAAAGTTTTAAAATTAAACAAATTTTCAATAAAGTCTGTAACATAAAGTTTAAATTTGGACACTGCACTGTGGGCCCAGATTTTCATATTTTGGCCAAAACCCTGTCATTTCCATAATAATTTTTTTAGAGTGATGTAATATTACACACGTGTTCCTAAAAGATTGAACTATTTTTCTGGAAAGTTTGAGCCTCCTTAGATTTTTTTAAGATATAGATAGTCTAGACCAAATTTGAAAAAAAATTAAAAAAAAACAAAAAAAAAAATTTTAATTAATTAAAAAAAAAAACTGTTAATTGGAATTGGACCATATTTCATACAGAGTTAGATATGAGCTTCACATGCATTGCAAAAATAGCCTATTCCCAAAATATTGAATGGTTTTGGAGTTACAGCCCCAAACAGTTTCAGCTTTCCAAGCCAATTACAAAAAGACGACACCACCAATCAATCTGGTTTTAAAAAGTTATATTTTTTTATGGATGCTCTTTTAATTTCCGAAAAAAAAATTTCAAAAATCCATTTTTAAATTTTTAGGTTTTTTCGTCAAAATTGATAATTTTTACATTTTTTGATTTGCGCCTTTTTAAGTATGCTATAAAATTTTCAATTGGACATTTTTTTTACATTTTAGTACAACAGCTAAGAAATTCAAAAAATAGTAAAATTTCCTGGGGGTCAATTTTTAAAATTCAACTTTTAGATACAAAATATAATTTCCGAAAGTCGTGAAGAATTACATTTTCTTGTAAAACATGTGAAGAAATTTATAAAATTTTTTTCGATCAAATATCGAATGGTAGTCGATGGTACGCTTAAAGCAAAGTAGCCAAATGATAAAAAAACCAACAAAATATTTGTAACTACTCGAATATATTTAAAACCAAAAAGCTTTTAAGCTCAATTTTATTTTTTTTCTGAAGTTATATTTATAAATAATAAAGTGCATGAAGATTTCATAGCTACATGTATCATGGTAAAAATTATCGCGAAAGCTCATAAAATACAAAATATCAACTTTGATTGCCAATAACTTAAAAACCAATGACTAAAATTTAATAATTTTTTTTTCACAGAATACCTTAATGTGTCTAAAATCATATTAAATTGTCATTTTGTCCAAATTCTGACTTTCTTCTGGGGGACTTTTGGCCAAAATCTGGCTAGAACATGCCAAAACAAGAAATTATAAATTTCAAATTTTTACGAACATAAAAGTTTTTTCCTTGACCTTTTTCAAATATATGTACACAAATCCATCATGTAGTACTTTACTGATTGTAAAACTTGTTTGGCATTTATATTTATCTGACTACATAAAAGAACCAAAACTTATTTAAATGTTTATTGAGCTTACTAACACTGTTCGAGTTGAATCGATAACATCATTCAAAAAGACTTAAAAACTTATAAAAAAAATGGCAAAATAAAAAGTTTTTCTTGTTAAAGATTAGAACTAGGGCTAGACTTTTTCTATTTTTGCTCGTTTCCTATCCTTTTTCAATATAATCTGTTGGAAAATTTTTCTTTTTTTTATTTCAAGAAATTTTCATACTTCTAAATCGTCCTTAAGTCATGAAGAAGAAATTGAATTTTTAACATTTTAAAGATGCTCAAAGCGTATCTGTATCTTATTTAATTTGTATCTGTCACTGTGGAAATGTGGAAAATGTTACTTAAAATTTATGTCATTATTTCAATCCATATGAGCGGAGTAATGACGCTCTGTGGGTTTTTTTTTTTTTTGTTCGTAGATGAACTTTAATTTATGTGTAGTCGTCTTTTGTGCGCGCTTTACGTAATGCACGGAAATGACTTTTGCTTTTAATCGTCGCTTCCGTTGCACACACGGATACACTGATACTTATCTATAAGCATGCACACAGACAGACAATTATATAAAGTAAACTTAATTGCATGCTTTAATTAAGTAAAATATGCAGAAATTTCATAAATATTTAAATAAGGTATTTTAAAAGATGGCATAAAATTTTAAATATTATTGACAGTTCATAATAATAATCAATACAATACAATCAAAAAATAAATATTACACTTTATGTTGAAATATTTTTTTGCCTACTTACATTTGTGGCAGTTCCCAAGCTTACTTACTTAACTTTCTATTATTATGTATTATTTTTATTTTTATTTTTTTGGAGTCAAGACATTAAAAGCTACTTGCAAGTTTCCAAGCTACTTAAGAGTACTACATAGAAAACTCACTGGAGCCATCAACTAACATCTTACCGAGCATTTTGTTGTTGTTGTTGTTGTTATTGTGTACTTACGTATCAGAGTGCTCAGGCACAGAACGAGGGCTATGATAAAATCACGTGAAGGCGTCAATACGCCTGAGGCCAATAACTCCAGTTCACAGTGCATGCCCGTAAAGCCCATGGGACAGTGGCATTCGTATTTCTTGGGCGGATGATGATCGCGACAGCGTCCACCATTGCGACAGGGGAAGAGCAGGCACTCATTGTCGTTGACACAAGTGCTGCCAGATATTTTATAGCCAGCGGGACAGCTGTATCAAGGTGTCAGTGTAATCGGAAACGGGTACAAGCAGAGTACGGCGTAGACAACGACCCGTATCGATGTTGACAAGCAAAAACAAAGTTTTTCCAAACATATAAATACGAGTGTGTGTGGTTGTGTGAGTGAGTGTGTGTTGTTGTGTAAGGAAGTGTTGAAAAACAAAAAAAAAATGGATTATTTAAAATTTTTTTTTTTTTTACATGTATATGTGTGAGTAGGTGAGTGAGTGGGTGGCTGGGATGTTGGGTGCACTATGCGTATACGTATTTGCCACTGGATGTTGTTACTGTGGCAAAACTTTTTGCATATTGTTACGCTTGCTTTTCTGCTTCTTCTTCCGCTTCTTCTGCTTCTTCGTTATTCATTCTGTTTCTTTGCTAGACACGTTCTGTATTTTGCATAGTCATAAAAACGTTTTATTTTCCCTGGTTAAATACTCTTTAAGTAGTGTGTGGTATTAAGAGTTTGTCAGTAAGTTTATCTAGTAACCTTTTAAACCAAACATTTCGTAAGATAAAACCAAAATCTTATTCTAGCTCATATAACTTCAAATAAGATAATTGTAGAGCAACATCCCAAAATCAAGCATCTTATTCTTAGTTTTGTAAAACTTTTTTGATGAGTCAAGCAATATTCCCCCAAGCAAGGCTTTTACAATCATACACTCAAGCTACCACTTATTTGAAAAGGGTATATTCCAATACATATATATTTTTTGCTTATAAGCGATATTAGCATAAAATCAATTATCGCTAAGAGAAAAACATGAGTAAATTGCTTCACAAAAGAAGCCAATAGTAGAGAAGAGTACTTATATCCAAAAGTGCAGATAACGTTTGAAAAAAATATTATAAAACTATTTTAATTCACAATTGTTTAATTTTTGCATACAAGCAATAATTGCAAATAAGTTACAAGCTGCTGTAGGCAAAAACTTTTTTATGAGAAAAATAATGTAATACATATACAAATTTTTAATGCTTTTTTTTTATTTGCATATAAGTGATTAATGCAAATAAGTTATAATCGGCTATAAGCAAGCAGTTTTTTTTGGAGCAAAACCGCATACCAACTATACAGCCTCAAATGTCAATAGAAAAGAAGAGGACTTATATCCAAAAGAGCAGATAACGCTTGAAATAATTATTATAATACAATTTTATTTCAAAATTCTTTAATTTTTGCATACAAGCGATAATTGCAAATAAGTTACAAGCTGCTATAGGCAAGAACTTTTTTATGCGATAAATATTGTAGTACAAAAATTTTTAATGCATCTTTTATATTTGCATATAAGTGATTAATGCAAATAAGTTATAATCGGCTATAAGCAAGCAGTTTTTTTTGGAGCAAAACCGCATACCAACTATACAGCCTCAAATGTCAATAGAAAAGAAGAGGACTTATATCCAAAAGAGCAGATAACGCTTGAAAAAATTATTATAATAAAATTTTATTTCATAATTCTTTAATTTTTGCATACAAGCGATAATTGCAAATAAGTTACAAGCTGCTATAGGCAACAACTTTTTTATGAGAAAATAATGTAGTACATATACAAATTTTTATTGCATTTTTTATATTTGCATATAAGTGATTAATGCAAATAAGTTATAATCGGCTATAAGCAAGCAGTTTTTTGGAGCAAAACCGCATGCCATCTATACAGCCTCAGATGCCAATAGAAAAGAAGAGGACTTATATCCCAAAGAGCAGATAACGCTTGAAATAATTATTATAATACAATTTTATTTCACAATTCTTTAATTTTTGCATACAAGCGATAATTGCAAATAAGTTACAAGCTGGTATAGGCAAGAACTTTTTTATGCGATGAATATTGTAGTACACAAATTTTTAATGCATTTTTTACATTTGCATATAAGTGATTAATGCAAATAAGTTATAATCGGCTATAAGCAAGCAGTTTTTTTTTTGGAGCAAAACCGCATACCATTTATACAGCCTCAGATGCTGAAAAGCTCAAAGTAAAAAATTGAAATAACAATCAAGAGTATTTTTATGTATTATTGAGTAAATTGCAATAAAAAAGTTTACAATGTGAAAAGGTATACAAAGAATTTTTTTATGAAGAAATTTGTTATAACAAAGCCATAGTTTTAAATAATTTATATTCGCCTGTAAGAGAGAATCTTGTAAGCAATCTAAAGCATTGCTTATAAGCAATTTAAATTACTAATGTGTATTTTTAAAAAAATTTAAGCTTTTAATCCGAGCAGGAATTTTGTTATAAAATGTTACATATGCTTATATCCAAATACAGTAAGTATCGTTTGTATGAAAATTTAAACAATATAAATTAATCCCATCAAGAGACCGATGAAATGCCAATACTTTTGCATATAAGCGATTCATGGAAATAAGAAGTATTTTATTAAAAGCAAATTCTATGCATACAAGCTATCACTTGAATTGATCAAAAAGAATATTTAAGTGATTTTGCATATATACGATTTTTGCGTATATTCAGTAATCGGATTTACATTTGAATTAACAAGCCTACGAAATGACTAAAAATTGGCTTTTGTTAAAATTTAAGATTCTTGCAAAAAAAAGAGGAATTAGTTACAGCCAAACCTTAGCTTACATACAATCAGTTTGCTTTTTGCGAAAATTTTCATATAAGCGATTTTTGCAAATAAGCATTAATTTGTTGCACGCAAAATCTCTGCATAGAAGCAATCAATTGAATTTTGACGAAAATTTTCATATAAGCGATTTTTGCAAATAGGCTTTAATTTGTTGCACGCAAAATCTCTGCATACAAGCAATCAATTGGATATAAGCGATTTTTGCAAATAAGCATTAATTTGTTGCATGCAAAATCTCTGCATACAAGCAATCAATTGAATATTGGCGAAAATTTTCATATACGCGATTTTTGCAAATAAGCAGAAAATTATTGCAGGCAAAGCCATTGCATATAAGCAATCAATTTAGGTATAAGCAACTTTTGCAAATAGTCACTAATCGATTACAGACAATAACTGTGCATAAAGCAATCAATGGCCGTTTTTTGAATTTTTAGCAGATTCTTAAATAATTTAATAAATTAGAATAATTAAATAATATTTCTGATCATATTATATAGAGTTAAATGAGGTAATGATCTAAGCAATTTTTTCATTAATTTTTTTTCAGTGTATTCATAGAGTATTAAGCTGTCGTTGAAAGCTTAAGAATTTTTCTGGTTTTTCTTTTTCTATTTTTCTGTTTCTGTTTTTTATTTCTTCCGTTTCCAACACTTTTTTTTTATTGTTTCGGCATGCGCAGGAGTGTGTGAAAAACTGTCAAAAAGTCTTTTAAACGTGCGCATCTGTTTGGTTCGTTTGTTCACGGCTTAATAAGTAGCTTTAGTGGGTGTTTTTTTTTTTTTTTTTTTGTTTTTTCGTTTTTTTGTTGTTGCTATCATTGTTGCATTTATTATATAGTGGGTTTTTATTTGCAATTTTATTATGTTTTTCTTTTTTTTTATATTTTATTTTTCCATACTATTTTGTTTTTGTAGTTTTGTGCACATAACAAACTTTTTGCATTTGCTTAGCGTGTAGCGGTACTCACTACCTAGATAACTGTAAGAGGGTAACTAACTGTATCTAGCAGTAGCTGTATCTCTTACTGCAGCTGCCTCTATCTCGTTCTTACACACTTGTGCAAGTTATACGCATCTTAAGTGCTGTTTGTTGCACTTTTGTTTTCACTTTACATGCAAAAATTTTTTGTTATGATTATTATTATTATTATTTCGTTTTTCTTTTGCTTTCGTAGAATTGAATAAAGTTTTTCGATTCTTGAATTTTATTTTGTTCACACTTCTAAAGTGGAGGTATATGTATATGTAGTTGTTGCTGGTATTTTGAATGTTTTTCTGGCTTAAGTTTGTTTTGATTAGTTTGGTCACACACGTGGTGGGTGGTCCACAAGTTTTTTGAAGAAATTGGGGGAGAATTGTAAAATGACTTAAAGTTGAAATTGAAAAACGTATATTGGGGTGACACAGCTGTAGGGTAGCTTGGCTGTCAAATTAATTAATTAATGAAAAGTTGGTTACCGCAGCAGGGATTTCTTGAGATCTTGATTTGAAAATTTCTGTCAACAGCTGCATTGAGTAGTTTCATGCACTAAACTTGCCAAATCGACTTTTCTCGACTTGCAAGTACGTAATTTGGTGCAAATGCAAAAATAATGACCAAAATTGTTTTGCATTTCAATTTTTTATTGCACTTTTTTGCAATGAACTTTTTATACCAGATACTGATGTAAATATTTTAAGTTATTCGAATTTATGCAAAAGGTAGAAAGAAAGAGTAAAGAGACTTTCAATAGGTATGTTCATATTTTGACAGCAGAAAGCAGACAACTCTGATTATCAATTTTAGAGAGTTGAAAAGTTAGTTAACATAGCTAAGCTTCCAATTTTCTTTTGGCTTACAAGATCTGCAAAAAAACGCGGAATTGGCAACACTGCTGATTATTTTAAATGGCAATGCTGTCATTTTATGACACAAATATATTCTCCAATACTTAACATTTTTTAATATATAGCTTTTTATTAATAATAAGTTACGTCTGAAAATTTTAAAAACTATAGTTGGAAATAAATTTTTGTTGAAAATGTAATTGGATATATTTCTGGATTCTTGGAAACGCATAATGTTATAGTTGCTGCAAAAATAGTTCGATTGCGGCCAAAATCGTGGTATTTAACATCGTTTGACTTTTTTTATGTTTTTGGTAACAAGAGAACCAAATTTGGGAAGATTTAGTCATAAGGGATTAGACATAAGACATTTGCTATCAAACTGCTTCATCTAACCCTATGAGAACATCTGTTTGGATAATCTTAGTATATTTACTTGAAATCGCAATAACAATAAAAACAATATTGTTGAAACAATGCTTCTGGTTAATATTTAAGATTTGAGATGAGCTTAATGAAAGCGCCTGTATACTCCGCCGTTTAAATTGCCGATTCTTCAAAGCCATATTCTTCTGTGTCTAAGAATTCTGAAATCTTGAAAATAATAAGTGCTATGATCTGTAAATATGGTATACAGAGTCTTGTGGTCAAGCAGCTGAAATCAATTGTTCTTGATTAAGATGACATAAGCTCAGTCTGTTATCTTACCAATTTTCATTACAATCCGGTACGATGTTGCAATGATAACGAGTTAACAGTCCGATACTATACTCCCGGCTGTCTCTCTATGTCGAATCGTGGTAGAAGAAATAAATTCTTCTTGATCACGGGTACGTAAACCTTTTTCGAAAAAAATTTAAATAAGATATAGTAAAGATATGTAGTTAACAGACATATTTACCCTCCCGGCTGTCTGCTTCTGTAGAATCTAAGCAGATGAAATAAATTCTACTTGATCACGAGTACATAAGCTCAAGCTATCATCTTATTAATTTTCGCAAAATTTTGGCAAGATATAGTAAAGATATCCAGTTAACAGACATATTTTACCTTCCCGGCTGTCTGCTTCTGTAGAATCAAGGCAGATGAAATAAATTCTTCTTGATCACAAATACATTAACTCAAGCTATCATCTGATTAATTTTCGTACAATTTGGGCAAGATATAGCAGAAATATCCGGTTAACTGACTAATTTTAGCCTTCCGGCTGTCTGCTTCTGTAGAATCTATGCAGATGAAATAAATTCAGCTTGATCACAAGTACATAAACTCAGGCTATCATCTTATTAATGTTCGTAAAATTTTGGCAAGATGTAGCAGAGACATCCGGTTAACAGACATATTTTACCTTCCCGGCTGTCTGCTTCTGTAGAATCAAGGCAGATGAAATAAATTCTTCTTGATCACGTATACATTAACTCAAGCTATCATCTTATTAATTTTCGCAAAATTTTGGCAAGATATAGTAAAGATATGTAGTTAACAGACATATTTTACCCTCCCGGCTGTCTGCTTCTGTAGAATCTATGCAGATGAAATAAATTCAGCTTGATCACAAGTACATAAACTCAGGCTATCATCTTATTAATGCTCGTAAAATTTGGCCAAGATATAGCAGAGACATCCGGTTAACAGACGAATTTTAGCCTTCCGGCTGCCTGCTTCTGTAGAATCTAAGCAGATGAAATAAATTCTTCGTGATCACAAGTATGTAAACTCAATCTATCATCTTATTAATTTTCGCAAAATTTTGGCAAGATATAGTAAAGATACGTAGTTAACAGACATATTTTACCCTCCCGGCTGTCTGTTTCTGTAGAATCTATGCAGATGAAATAAATTCAGCTTGATCACAAGTACATAAACTCAGGCTAGCATCTTATTAATGCTCGTAAAATTTGGCCAAGATATAGCAGAGACATCCGGTTAACAGACGGATTTTAGCCTTCCGGCTGCCTGCTTCTGTAGAATCTAAGCAGATGAAATAAATTCTTCTTGATCACAAGTACGTAAACTCAATCTACCATCTGATTAATTTTCGTACAATTTAGGCAAGATATAGCAGAGATATCTTGTTAACAGATAGATTTTGACATCCTGGCTGTCTGCTTTTGTAGAATCTTGGAAGATGATATTAGTTCTTTTTGTCACAGGCACTTGTACTCAATCTGTCATCTTAACAATTTTCGACACAATTGGGTAAGATATAGCAAAGATATCGGGTAGCCAATATGATTTCTTTAGTACCTATGCATTTTAAAAGTATTGTCATGAAGACTGTTTCGTTCTGTTTAAGTCCATCATATCTGCGATACAATAGTATACAAGAATCTTATTGCATAGCTGTCAGAAAAAGTATCTGTTAAAGTAAGCAGTACGTCAAATTCTTCCAGATCAGAGTATGACGGAAGTAATTTTTGTATGGTATAAGAAAATATTTGCAGCTTGCCAAACTTGAATATAACTTAACTAAACAAAAATCGAAGCGCTCAAATGGGCGCACATTTCAAATGCAGACATTAGACACTTTTGATATATTGAGTATTATTGGCAAAACCAGCGGATAGTATATATAGAGAGAGCAGCAGGAACTGACCAACGAACCAACAAATCGACGCCCAGCCAGGACATGGCAGGAGCAAACAAGCGGGCAATAGTTGCTTGGCCAAGTAAATGCCTGAAAAAGTTGTCGAGTGAAAAAAAGGATATAAAAACTTTCACACTAAATCAGCGCCAGTTGAAAAGTTGCATAGTTTTTTTTTTTTTTTTTGGAATATATTTTTTCCACCCTATTTTTTTGGACTTTTTGTATTTTGATTGCTCCCAAGTGCGTTGTTTAAACTGATCAAAAGTGGTGCTCGAGATTTCTAGGATTTGACTTGGCAGCGGCTCTAAGCCAAGTTTGCCATATTTTATGTCATTAACTTTTAGTTAAACTTAAACTTTGCACAGGCTGACGCCAACATAGCGCCCAAAAGTAAAGACACATATTGTCTCAAATATATACTATGAGTATTATATGCTGCAGACCATATAGTATGCACTATACATATATACATTATTTTGGGCAGCCTCCAGCTGTGATTTGGCTTCAGACACTGCCATTGAACATTATTTACTTATATAGTACAAGTGTTTGTGGCAGCATACAATTTTACACTGCTCCAAACTTGATGCAACACTTTTCCTTGATATCATAGTATACGATGGTTACGCCCCAAACATTTGCACCAAAAAAATAAAAAAATTTTACAAGTTGTATTTAATAGAAATTTTGTAAGTGCAAAATAAATGTAAGCGTTGTGTCTGTAAGTTCTCTCTCTCGAAAAAAAAGGAGGTAAACTGACATTGCAACTTTTTGTTGAACTTGATTTGTTTCTACTTTATTTTTGGCAAGTAAATTTAGTGCAGTTGCATACTATTGTATCTGGTATAGTATATCTGTAGTTGCTACTGACTTGGGCCTTGGCGTGTTGTTGCCAAGGTATCTTGTATCTTGTATCTTGTATCTTGTTTGAAGACTCATTTGTTAAGCCACCTGAAGGTTTTAAAGTATTTTTTTTTGCCAAGCTTTTAGTTTTGATACACTTTGGAAAATGCAGAAAAAAGTATATTATTTCATTCTAAAAACCAATTTAAGCAATGTTATTTTTTTCGAAATATTTAGTAGAAATTGATACCTTTATTTAATTTCGTAAAACGGGCAAATTTTTAAAAATATTTTTTTTTTCAATTTTGATGATTTTTACTCATGCATTGATGGAGACCGTAAGCATTTTATATTTTTAAAATAAAATAAAATTTTTGAAAGAGATTATTTTGAAAAATGGAGGTACTTAAAGAATTTTTTTTTGGGATTTTTTTTTTTAATATAAAGCTTTGTCATTCCCTGCAAAATTTTTCGAACTGCGTATAGGCCTTAAGAAAAAACTTAAAATTAAAAAAACAATTTAATTTAAAATCGAAAAAATTAGCCACGAGAAAAATATCACTTTTTTTATATCGTAAATGAATGAGTAAAGATATTAGAAGAAATTTCATTTTTCAACTGAAATAAAATTTGAAATAAATTAATTTGAAAAAATTCTTTTAATTTATAATACTTTTTTAATAAAAAATTTCAAGTTTTATCTCAACTGAGAAAAAATTCTTCAAACTTTATTTTAGGTGTTTACGATTAAAAAAAAATTGTTTTTCTCAATTGCACGTTTATTTTATGGACAAAAAAATTGATATTTTGAAAAAAAACAAAACAATTGCTAAAAGTTAAAAAAAAATATAATTTTAATTTATTGCAAAAATTTTTTTTTTCTTATAATATACGTTTTGTCTTTTGCCAAAAAAAGTGTTCGCAAATAGCTTATTCGATTACGAGAAATAAATTGTTTAAAAGAAGTCTCCCTTACCCAAGCCATACACAATGCGATAGGTTGTACAACTTGGCTGTTTATCGAGCAGAAAATATCCAAATGTTCTAATTTTTCGATCGTGTATGGCTCGATAAATCGATAAAAATCGAAATTTAGCAAAAAATAACATATGAGACATATGACTTAAAATCATAAATCATTGTAGATGTCGATAGGTTGTTAGGTTGTACCGGTTGACCCCTGGGGGAGTCACACATAGACTAAACAGTCCTTAGTGGTTAGATCTCGATAACTTGATAAAAAATCGAAATTCAGGAAAAAAAAATATCTGGCGATGACTGACTATGAAAAATCATAAAAATTGAAGAGATCGATTTGAATTTGAATTTGAATTGATTTAATCATTGATATAAATTTTTTAAAATTTTTTCAAAAGCTCTACTAACTTTATATTTTTGGAGGTTATTCTATTTTTTATAGGGACTTGCACTATTGAAATATTTATCAATTTAGATAAATAGAAAAATATGGATTTGCGATCGATCCCATGGGTGCTATATGATATAGTCAACCAATTATGATAAAATGAGAACTCTCAAAAACTTTCGAATGCCAAATTTGGTAACGATATCTTTATAAACAAACGAATTATTCATCTACAACTTTTGGTTTTTAAAACTAATTTACATTTTTACTTTTTTACAAAAATTCCTGTTATTTCCACATTTTTTCTCCAATTTAATAAACAACCACTCAATTTTTTCGTTATCGATCAAACTTTCCGAGCCATGCAAAAAACTGTATGAAAATTTTTTGTAAATTTTCAAATTTAAGTTTGAAATGGAATTTTTTTTCAAAACTTTGCTAAAAATTACGAAAAATTTCATATGGACGACCAAACCGTAAATTTGACAAAAATATATTTCAAACATAATCGGTGGGTAAATCAATTATCTATAGTTTAATAAAAAATTTATTAAAATCAGTTTGTAGAACCAGAGATATTTGCTTTTAAGTAGACTTTTTTGTTTATTTTCGAAAAATGGGTTTTTCGAAATATCTCAAAATCCGTTACATGAGAACATTTTTGACTTCATTTTCGGTTTTAGCGTGCCATTTTACTACGAAAATGACTTAAACTTGTTGAGGATATCAAAATTGTTGAAAATTTGTAAACTAGTGTAATCTAATACTCTGTAATTATACCCTGTACCTATAGGTACAAAGGGTATACTAGATTTGTGCAATGTATGTAACGGACAGAAGGAGGCGTGGCAGACCCCAAGTCCTTTATACCAAAATGCTTATCATAACCTCGGGTAGCGATTGAGACATGTCCGTCCGTCCGTCAGTCCGTCCGTCCGTCCGTCTGTCCGTCCGTATGAACGCCTAGATCTCGGAGACTATAAGAGCTAGAGACACAAAACTTTACCAGCTGGTGCGCATATTTCCTAAGCAGATGAAGTTTGTTGAATCATGTCAATATCTTTCCCCGTTCCCCCGCTGTAGATTTTCGCGGTTTTTAGCCACACCGTTTAGTATTTTCATCTGAAATTTAACAGAGCGATGCGTTGTAGTTACATGCATCTATGTGTAAAAAATGAACAAAATGGGACAAATACAACAGAAGTTATAGTCAAAAATGTGAAAATTTCACCTCCCCTTGCCAATAAACTGCGTCAATATTTGACTCTACGCAATTATGGCTACAAGTGACCTAGAATCACAATTTTTGGTAAGCTGATTCATGTGGCTCTAATGAGCAAGTCCACATCCAGTTTTTATCGATGCGGTCCCACCACCCCCCGCAATCGATTTACCGTGTTTTCTCCCACACCCCTCAACAACTTGAAACTTACCCCATATACTTTAAATAACTTCTTTGACGTAACATTCGAGTTTCATCAAAATCGGTAAAAATTTAGGGAACTTATAAGTATAAATATCGAATTTCACAAAAAAAAAAAAAATTCCAATTGGAAAGTTCGTAGAAGGAATATGCAGGAAAAATTGTTTGCGAGACAAAAGGTACAGGGTATTCCACTGTCGGGCACCGCCTCGACTGTACCACATTTTTTTTTAACTAAAATGATTCCAAGCTCATATAATTTTTTTTATTTTTTTTGTGGGAAGAATCAAAACCTATGGGCTGCTTTTAACCCTTAAAAAAAAAAAAACTTAAGAAACTCCTACCAATACCTCAGGCATTTGATTAGGGTATATTTTATTCGATAATTCTATACAGGGGTACCCACAAACAGTTTTTCTACTTCTATTCAAGAATTTGCAATTTTTCGCATTTCAAGTGGTGGGCGTATCACATGTACAAACTGTCTGAAAATAACGAAAATTTATTAAGTTTCCATTTTGCTTTGCATTTTCCAAGGTCGTGATTTTCATTTTGAGATTTTACTTTATACACTTAATGCTCTTAAGCATTTGAGACACTTTGTGTAGCTTTGAATTGGCAGCTCATTAAATTAATTGATTATTAATAGTATTTCTCTAATTATTTTTCAATTACTAAAGAACGTTCTTAACTTTGTACATACCTTGCATGTTGTTATTGTTGCATTGTTGTAATTTAAGCTTAATGACTTTATAACAAATTGGTCTTTTTAATGAATAAAATATATTGCTATGTATATTTACACACACAAACGCACAAAACAAATACAAACAAAGAGAGCGAGAACGATTGATTATATATTTGGAAAAAAAATCTACTTTGTGAGAGGCTAAACAGAAAAAAAAGTGCCACAAAGAAAAATCATTTATATATATCGAATGATGTGAACTAAATGAGAAAATCGGCTTGATGAATATTCAAATGGCAGTTGACATTTTATAAAAGTATGATATTTATAATTCGAACAATGTAGAAAAAAATGATGTATATGTATATATATAAAAGCTATAAAATGGAAATTCATTGAACCGTGTGCTATATACGCAGTTATGTTCAAATAGATGCATAGATTAAGCCATGATTGAATGAATGATTGAACGTGCTATTGACATATGCGCTATTTGAAATATTGGTTGCAGACTAGATGAAATATTTTTTTGGATAATTGGCAAATGGTCAAAATAGAAATGATATAAAATATAAACTTTGTTGTATTAGCAAACATTTTTGATGAGGCAAATACAACAATTGTTTGACAGAATTTTGATTGAAAAAAGCGCAAAAATATATGGAAAATATGGTTATTTATTTTACAAAACAACACTGTTTTGATGTGTTAAAATAACTTAAATATTTATTTTTAATATTGATTCGTTAAAAATTGTTTTTAAATATATTTAACAAGCTTTTTAGCTTAGAAAAAAAACAACAATTTCCAAGAGTTATATTTGAGCCTTGCTTATCATAATCTGAAGTAAATAATATAAAAACAGACTAAAATTAAATTAATTAAAATTAATAGTCACTAGAAAGTTTAAATCAGGTGAATTATATTTAAACAAATTTTTGTAGCTATGTTTAAGTTATTTGAAATTTTCAATATTTATCAAACAATAAAAGGTGTATATAAAAAAAAAAAGATTTTTTTAGCTATTTTATAAAATGAAAAAATATTTTTTTTATATTTAATTATTGAGTTTGAATACAAAATTTTTTGTTATTATTGAAAAATCTCTAAAATTTAAGGTTTGTAACTCCAAATTTTTTTTAATATATTTATGCTTGCAAATTTACACCCCGCTTTAAAATAATAGAAAACAAAAAAATGTTTTGTAAAATAACTCTTATATTTTTTAATCTGTGTAATGGAAAAATCTCAAAAATTTGAGTATTGTAGCTTTCAAAATTTTGTTTAAATATATTTATGCTTTCAAATTTATTTCCCGCCTTACGATAATAGAAAATAAATATAGAATAAAAAAATGATTTTATTTTTTTGTTTTAAAAAAAAACTCCTAATATTTTTTAATAAGTGTAACGGAAAAATCTCAAAAATTAAAGTATTGTAACTCAAAATTTTTTTAAATATATTTATGCTTGCAAATTTACTTCCCGCTTTAAAATAATAGAAAAAAAAAAAATGCTTTTATTTTTTGGTTTTAAAAAAAAAAAAAAAAAATTTTTTTTGTAATCTGTGTAAATTTGCAAATTTACATACTTCAAACTTCAAAGAAATATAAATAAATTATATTTTGTTTTGAAAAGTTATTTGAAAAGTTCTTTAAATCAAAAATTATATTTATTTACTCAAAATTTATTTTCAAATAATTTGAAAAGTGTAAACAGATTAAAAATAATAAGAGTTGCCTTTTTAATAATTTTTAACTTTTTTTTAAATTTGAAAGCATAAATATATTTAAAAAAAATGTTGAAGGCTACAATACTCAAATTTTTTAAGATTTTTCCGTTACACAGATTAAAAAATATAAGAAATTAATAACATATAAAAATAAGAAGTACATATTAGAAAGGGAACTAATATTGTCTCTCAGAATTTTTTTTTTTTTTTAACTTCCAGCTTTACAAATGTTTTTATTTTTTTATAAAAATTATATTTGTTTATATAAAATTTATTTTCAAGTAATTTGAAAAGTATAAACAGATTAAAAAAAATAGGAGATATTTTTTTTAATAATTTAAAATTTTTTTTAAGTATTCATTTAAGAAATTAATAATATAAAAATCAACATCAAGTATAAACAGATTAAAAAAAATAGGAAATATTTTTTTTAATAATTTAAAATTTATTTTAAGTATTCATTTAAGAAATTAATAATATAAAAATCAAATTTTTTTTCCAAAATTTGAATGGTATTATGCTTTTAGCTTAACTTAATTCTGATTTTATAGAAAAAATATATATATTTTTTTTTTCAAAAATGCGTTTCTTTTTCGGTTTTATGGAGTTAAAAAAAATATTAATGTGCATTTTAAATTTATTTAATAAATTAATAAAAACATTTTAAACATAAAAAAAAAAACATTTTATTAAATTAAAAAATTTGATTTTATTTTTTAAAATTAAACATATGCATTTTTTTTTTTGTCAAAAACATCGCTGTAGACTATATAAAATGAAAATTGTATTTTTTTTATGAAAATTATATTTAAATAATTTTTTGTTTACTAAAAAATTGAAATTCTTGTGATTTGTAAAATAATTATACATATTTTTAAAAAATGTCATGAATGCGAATGAATGAGTTTTCGAATGAGTTTTTGTGAGCAAACTAGAGAGTAGAGTATTAAAAATAAAGGACAAACAAACACTCAAAGGACAAAAACGACACTAAAGGGTATATTAAATGATATATGGTATATAAGAGTAGAGCTAGGCAGGCGCTAAAGCATCTAATACTTGATATAGTTGATAATAGTTGTTGTAGCTGTTGTTGTTGCATATAGTTGAACTAAAGAGATTTTTTTTTGTTTATGCTCACTCAGTATGATCAGCAAACAAACTAAGATGGCTGCCAAGGCGCCCATGCTTAGTTTCAGGGTCTGACCCTCCTGCACCAGCTCACAATTCTCGCCCCAGAAACCATCGGGGCATATGCAACGATAACGTAAACGTGGCTCTAGATTGATGCAAGTGGCACCATTCAGGCAGGGCAAATCGAGGCACTCATTGCGATCCATGCAGCCTTTGGCATCAGGCGACATGATGCGTCCTTCGCCGCAGCTGTTTATGGTTGGGGTGTATTTTTTTTTTTTAGGGGTGTACATAGAATACATAGGTTTTTTTGGTATTTTTTTGGGTTTACAAATTATTTGTCGAATTGTGTGTGGAAAATGTGTGTGTTTTTGAGGGGTAAGAGTTTGCAAAGAGTGGAGAAAGTTTACATTGATTAGTGATGTTCGTTTGATAAGCTGGAGAAATAATATTTATATATAGGTATATGATAAGTTATGAAATGGGTCAATGCTTAACAAAAAGACTGATTTAAAGCACTGTGCAAGTAGGTCCAAAGTAAGTCGGCAAATTTTTGGTATGATATACAAAACAAACTGAACTGAAGTGATTTTGAGCGTGCTTAAGACCAGCTTTAGTACGGGTTCAACAGCTGCACTTGACGCTGAGCGGCAAATAATAAGCCAATTTGTAAAGGCTTTAACTGCAAAGACGTAACAAATGTAAGGAATTTTGGTATGATGTATGAGTTTTTGTACAGTCGAGACCAACGCCAAAAAGCGTGCTATGGTTTTTACGCTTTGCGTATACGTGCTGCGCTATACAGCCATCTTTTCATTTTCTTTTTTTTTTTTGTTTGTGTGTCTAAACAAAAGCGTGAATATGTACACGGCACCAGAAAAAAAAAGAGAGAAAAATTCAACAGAACGAAAAAATAAACGTGTAGGAAATGAAAGACCATTTGAAATTGGCAATGCTCGTTTGGTCGAGCCTAAGCCTAAGCCGATTGATTTGTCACGCAACGTCTGATGTTAGGCGCTCCGTGCTCGGTACTTGGCTTAAGCCAGCCGTAGCGGACTACGTTCCGCTGACTAACAGACTTTGCTGGACCCGGACCAGCTAAGCCGAGTTCGAGTAGTAAGCACAACGTTTGAAGTGATGACTACGTTTGATGGACAGCAAGATTCGACTTGCTCTTAGTCCAAAAACACACATACATAACAACAAACGTAAAACTACATTTTGATTTCATAGTTTGCTACGCTTTTTGTGCCTGCCTTTAATTGATTAATCCTATCAAATGTTGGTTGCTTTGTTTGTTGATTGTTGGTTTTACCATTTTTCGAGTTGTACCGGCAGATTTTCGTTTTGTTGATTTGCGCACTAGCCATACACGGCGTATGCGCAATTTTGTCAAAACTTGCTTACATTTGACATAGCTAAAACTTATATAAACGTTGGGTCATGCCACTTAAAAATTTTCTTCTTTTCCCTAGACGATTTTAAATGTAATAAACGCAATGCAAATTAGTTCAGTCCGAGCTGTCTGCAGTAATCTTTTGTATTTTTTTAATCCTTAACTCTTTTTCTTGTAATGAAAAACGAAAAGCAATGCGTGAATGCTAAAGAATGTTGGGGATGTGGGAATAGATGATAATCATAATAGGAATCAGAATACTTACGTGCACTCATATTCATTCCAAAGATCCACACATTCAAATGGATCGGGACATATGACATTGGAGCAGGGCTTATTTGAGGGACAATTCTTTTCCAAATTACGCGCCATAGTAGCCTGACCCCATTGGGTGCCATTCATGGCCGGTGGCAGTGGCAAATGTTTGCCCTCCAGTCTGTAAATAAAAACTTTATATAAGCAACTGCAGCACTTAAAAGTAGCTCATTAAGCATGCGCACCGTATGTCATCCAAACAGCTCTTTTGATAGTCCGCATACACCTCAAAGGTGCGCACGCCCGTATACTCAGCCTTGCCGCCCGCATAGACACCCTCCTGCTTATCCACCAACAGCCACTGATGACCCGAGAACTCAAAGGTTTCATTATAACGTCTACCCTCGCCGCCATCTAGCTCCAAAGTGGCAGCTGAACCATAACGATTAATGCGCACCACATGCCATTGACCATCATCTACAGCCACAGCATTGAGCCACAGATCCTTCTCTTCCGTGCGCAGTGAGTTAAGATTATAGCGGAAATGCAAACGTGCATCCTTAATCTCCAAGATGCCATACTCGCGATTATGTTGATCGCTGACACGGAACAGCTCACCATGTTGCTCGCGAGTGCGGAAGCGGAGTTGAACCTGCGTGCTGAAGCGATCTGGTTCGAAGCTCAGTGCATACTTAACATAGCTCTGTGCCTTAAAGGTAGTGGGTATGGTGGGTATATTGCAGGCAGGTCCCGTCCAGCCAGGTCTGCAATGGCAGCGAGCTTCAGACAGTGAACCCACACAGTTACCATGTTCCCAACAGCGTGCGGTAGCCTCAGCCTGTGCACAGACCTCCTCAGTTTGAGGACAGCCCGCAACACTATTACGTGACAGACCCGGATGCGCCAGATCATACAGCTTAGAGTTGTGCACCAGATTGCGTATGCAGCCATCGAAACCCTTGGCTGTGGGCATATATTGCCAGAAGTATAGCGACTGTTCAAACTGTTCTCTATAGAGACCACCAACTTGCAGAGGCGCATTCACATTCAGATACTCATTAAAGGCAGGAATCTGTCCGCGAGCCTGACAAGACATATCATCGAATTCAGGCGGCGTGCCATCCTCCATTTCGCTAATCTCGGCGGATTTGCAAAAGTCCACAACCATGCGCACATTTTCGGTATCCCAGAACAAATCAATGCGATGCCATTCGCCATCCTCCAAAGTTTTCTTGGTCTTGACGCGCAGCTCCAAGGTGCCCGAGCCGAAATCGACAAGCAAACGTGGATAACCGCGTTCCAGCTCCAGGGCTATGAAATCAGATATAAGCATCTCATCACGCTCGGGAGGCACAATTGGTCCATTGTAAATAATTAAGCCATCTGGCTTACGCGTAATGAATTCCAAACTCAAATGTGATTCATCGCACATTTCCAGCGGTGGATACCAGGCCCAGCCATTGCCGCGGAAGCTACGCGTAGTTTGCTGACATCTGGGACCAGTGTAACCCACAGGACAAGAGCAGTGTGGACCAAAGCGCGTATCCACGCAGCGTCCACCATTGTGGCAGGGAGTGGTGCGACATGACTCGGGCTTGGAGAAGTTGCGTGCACCACAGGTGCAGTCGGCCAGGGTGTCCACGCGTACACCCACCAAAGCAGTTTTATTAGCATTGACCATATAGGGTAGAGGACTAATCTCCAAAGCATTGGTGCAGCTGCCCTCACACATTTGATTCTCATAGAGACACTCATCAATGCCCACCATGGTAATGTTAATGCCCACATCCTTTTCAATCTCCTCGCGATGCATGAGCACAATGCCATTGAGTCTGACGGGCTTGTAGTAGGGTGAGCCATGTGCGGAGAAACGTACATCGGTTAGTGAAGGATGGCGACGTTTAAGCTGCACGCTAAAGATGTCCACATTTTCGCGTTCGGTATTGAGCAAGTCTGCTAGTTTGTCACGGAAACGATCCAGCTTGGAGCGGCTTAAGCTTTGTGTGCGATAGTTCCAGACGCGAATAAAGTCCTCATCGGAAATGCCCGAGAGACGCACTGAGCCTGAGTTAATGACGGCCTCGTGAGGAATCTCACGCACGGTGACAGTGATGTTAGCTGGCACATCGGTTTGGGTATGCTTGCGATCGTAGACCTTGAAGCGCAGATGATAGCGACCCTCAGGTGTGCCTGCACGCATGGTAACCATGCCGGTGTCTTCGTCCAGCTTGAAGCGAGGATGCTCCTGAGCTTCCCAGTAGAACTTCTTGTCGGGCAAATCCCAGTCATCGAGATCATAAACATAAACACGACCAATTTGTGTATCTGGTGATTGACCTTGGTAGTTGTAAACAAATATGTCCTTGGAACCAGGCTGCATTTTGTTGTCATTAACGTCGCCTATGATGACTGTCAGTGTGCTGGTGCCCGTCATGGCTGGTGAGCCATGATCCTTAATAACAATAGGTATCATATATTCCTTTTGTTGCTCACGATCAAAGGAACGTAGCGAAGAGATGACAGCCATGCCATCACCATTGGCGCCCTCTGTGGAATGGAAGTGAAAAAGTGCGGGATTACAATTTGTCTGAGAGTAACAAGCGGTTCATCTAATGCTCAACTTTGCAGCAATTACAAAACCTAAAAACCCAAAAACCCTCAAAACTCCCATGACCAACTAGTGTGACTTTTTGAGCTTTTAAAAGCATTTGCTAGTTACCTAAAACTAAACTAAGCTTCTTTATTACTGACCATTTCCGGCTGATTGCAGTTGCAACTTTGTTGTAATTACGCCTTTGAGCCAACAAGTGTTAAATCTACACGAAAACTATGGCAGCTCCCTAATTCAGTCAAGCCGCCCCTACGTAGCCCAGAAACTAACCAACTAACTGATGGGCAACGCTTGCACATTTCAAATGTATTTTTAAAGACACTCCATGGTGTGTTTTTAGGCAAATTGTATGCAAATACAAGCAGATATAAGCCCAGGAGTCAGAGTGAGAGTTCTCTCTCTTTCTACAATATATATAATCACATATATACTATTTATATATACGGTATATGTGTATATGCAGATAAGTTTGGCTGTAGCTTTGTAGCCTTAGAGTCAAACCGCATACAGACACTCCAATTTACATATAGCGCTTATAAAAAATTGGTTTGCCGCCCACAAAACTTTAACGATGGGAGAGCAGGAGCAGCATGTTGCTACCGAAAGCGCATAAGAAGTGCTCAGGATTGTTCTGGGATTTGTTTTGTAGGGTTTTTTTTTTTTTTAGTGCACAAAGACACAACTCACTATATGTATACGATATGCGGATATATAGTATGATGGGTATGGCATGTATTAGTTTATGTATATACTATGTAGAAATTTGCCAACTGACGAAAAATGTGCCATGGTTGGAATGGTCTTTGTGCCGGGTTTCATTGTTGTACTTGAATTTTGTTGTAGTTTTCGTCCTGTGGGCAGCATCCTGACTTGTTGGCTTACTCTCTCGCTCTCTCGCTTGCTCTCTGTAACTGGGTAATTTAATTGAAAACTTGTGCATTTGCCTTGACTTGTCCCGGCTTACCTGGACATAAACCCCCGCACAAACACCCACACACATATGTTTGTAAAGGGTGCTTTTTTGGAGGGTATGTATTATTTGTAGGCTATCAAAAATTGATATACATTTAGATGAGTTCAATTTATCTGAGTAAATTAACTACAAAATAGATTGGTAAACTGCTAGGGTAATATCTTATGCCTGCTATAAAGGCTCACGGTGGTAGCGCTAAGCCGTATCTAAGGTCGCACAAATGCGCTAGGAGCAGATCAGCGCTACCAGCTGGTTTCGCGGATACGTATACAAAAAGACTTTTTTAAGATGTCATATTTGACTTAACAACTTGCAAGCATACTGGATATCCCAACTCAGACCAGTATGCTTCCAGTCGTTGTAAGTGGGTACTGCACCATAACCATAATGCCCCAGAGAATGCATATTTCTACCACGACTGCTGTCCTAACAGCGGAGATCAGGATGAGATAGAAAACATCCAATAAATACTTTTTCTAACGCTTGCATTTCTAATTCGTCTAACGCTCTTAAAAATACACCCTATACATGCAGCATACAGGTGCCATAGCATGTAGCTTTTGCCTTGCTCATTTTATTTAAATTTTCAAGGTGGTCATGTATCTATGTGAGTGTGCTTATGTGTGGGTGTATTGCGGTTTAGTGTTTCATTTTATGGCCTCAACTCGGTGCTATTCATTTCGGTTTTGGGGTAATTGCATTTTTATGCCTTTGTTGGCCTTTACACATTCTAACACACATATACCCAAATGTGGACAAAAGTGCCAGTTCCTCTTTTATTTCTGGAAATTCGCCAAAGTTCCATGTTTGCATACATATATGTGTATAGTTTTTAAGGAAATTTCAATAATAGCACAAGCAACAATGCATCGAATAATGTTGCTCTTGTGCATTGTCTAAACTTTGACCCAAATATTTTTCTATCTTTTGTATTGCAACGGCTAAAAATTAATTTTCTTGTTTTGTTTTATGCTTAAAATGGCCAAATGGTCAACACTAGCACGTACATGTTCTGCAATTTGCAAATAATTGTTAAGTTTTGAAAAAAGTTTAAATGACTATAGAATTTGTTATAGGTCTGGTGGGAGCAAAGTCCACAAGAAATGCTGCGAAGCAAAGTATTAGAACACAAAAATTCTAAAACGATTTGTTTTTTATTAGAACGTAACATCGAAAGCTATTTTCTTGATGCAATTCAAGCATTGCAAACAAATGCTGAAAAACTTGATCTGGCAACACTGTAATTGGTTGCTTGGCCGCACTTTATTTTAGTGTGGTCAAAAAAGCGTGAAAAGGTCTTGCTTAGAAACGGAAAGTGAATTTACGGCCACACCAAAATAAAGTGCGGCCACAGCAAAATAAAGTGCGGCCAAGCAAGCGTCACGAGCTCTTGCTTAGAAATTAAAAATGAAACTGAAGCCATATTTATTATACGATTCGAAATTTTTTTTCAAATTTATGAACTACTCCCCCAACTATCTCAACTAACTGATCTCCAAAAAAAACTACTGTCATATTTTTTGTTCTTCTAAAATCATTCTTATTATAACCTCTGCTGCCAATTTATAGAAAATGTTTACTCACTTTGATCCTGTTCGACCTTGAAAGAAGCGCGTATAATATCATCGGCACTGGGGTCCAAGCGAAACTGAAATGGTGGTCCATTGCTCTTCGAGCGATCATCATCATCCGTAGCCAAAATTTCGACAACTTTACGTGGCGGCACATGCTCTGGCAGCACTGGACGATAGTCTTTCAGGAACTTGGGTGCATTGTCATTAATATCCTGCACAATAACCGTAAGCGTAGCTGTTGCCGTCTTGGGTGGTGAACCATCATCAATGGCCAAGATCTTAACTTGATGTCTGGGCACAACCTCGCGATCTAACGAACGTTGTATGGTCACCGAACCATTTTGATTGATAGCAAATTGACGCTGACGATCGGAAGAGCGATCAATGGAGTAGGAAACCTTGCTCTTGCCACCCTGATCAGGATCGGTAGCCTTAAACTTCTCCAGCTCAGTGCCCACTTTGGTATCTTCAAACACAGACACCTCCACATTGGCGCGCTCAAAGTGCGGCTTATTATCATTGATATCACGCAGCTTGACTACCACCCAGGAATAGGCTACATGATATTTATCATTGTCATTGTCCTCGCCCTTGTCATTAACTTGTATGCGAAAACGGAAGCCATTGCTTTGCAGCTGATCCTCATAGTCCAAGGGCTGCACTATCTTAAGCGAACCAGTGCCATCATTGTTGCGCACCATGGTAAACTTATCCGCACCATAGCCGCTGTTATCGATAACCTTGTACTGGAATTTATTCGTCTCATCCTCATCATGCACTGTCACCGTTAATATGGGCATTTCGGGCAAGGCGGTGCCATCCGTTTCATCTACCTCGGTAAACCACTCATCTTTGGTAAACTGCGGTGGCATATCATTAATATCCTTGACACGTATAGATGCCGTGCCCGTGCCCTTTAACCCCCCTCCATCCATGGCCACGACTTGTATAGAGTAGTCCGGTGTGCGCTCGCGATCCAAACAGCAGACGGCAGTCTTTATAACACCCGTATCTGGCTCAATTTCGAATATAGGTGAGCCCGTTTCCTCTTCTATGACATTTTTCTCAATGGAATAGACCAGACGTGCATTGGAACCCTCATTGGGATCATCATAGTCCACAGCTGTCATAGTCATGACCACCATGCCAGCGGTGCCATTTTCGGTAACATTGCCAAAGTACACGCCTTGCGGAAAGATGGGCGCATTGTCATTGATATCCTTTAGATTAACCTGCACATCGGCATAGCCCACAAGTCCTTCGCCGCCCTCATCCTGCGCAAACACGGTAAAACGCCATTGTGGTCGTCCATTGGGCTGATCACGATCCAGTGGCTGCAACCAGAGAGACAAAGTTTAAATTATGCATGTAACTAAAAGTGTTCCTGTTGTATATAGATGGCGTGTGTATATTTGTGTGACTGCGAGTGTGTTTTGTGCAGCATGTTGTATAATTTTAGCTGTCATAACCGCAAAACCGATTAACATCAGTGAAAACATTGTTGTTGCAGTGTCATAAAAGGCACATGGGCGCCAGTAAATCCCGGCTACTTGCCTTTAGCCAACAGATGGGTGTTTTTTGGGTGGGTGCTATGTCCCCCGGCAACCATTGGAAAATTATCCAGTACACACACGCAAACACAATGGACACTTCTTGCCTGCTTCTCTGCCCGAAAACCTTTTGGCTCTCTTGTACAGAGTTGCCACCTCTGCGGTTGATGTTGAATTTGACTTTGATATGCATTCATACCGCACAACTTGAGTGATGGTCTTACTCTTTACAGCGCATACCCTACTTACGCTGTAAAAATGGGTGACGCGTATAGGGTGGGGCGAAGAAATTCTCACATATGTGCACTGAGAGAAAATTTGGCAACCCTGTTGTTTATGTTACTTCATTATGAAAAACTTCGGGGACTTGTCATCTAATGCATATCTCAAATTCTTCAAACCCACAGCAAGTTAAATCAGAAATTACAACTTAAAAAAATTTTGAAATTAAATATTTATGTATTAAAGAGAATATAGAAATCGTTTTTCATTTAAATTTTGCAGAAGTTGTATAAACAATTCAATCTAATTTATTTTTTTTTGTGTTGGTATTCTTTTTGGTAAATAAAGTCATCATCTTTTATTTATATTACTTAAGATAAAATTATTTCTAAACAACAAAAAATTTAAGCCAGAGCAAGAGATAATTTTCAGCTGGTCATCATCTTTTAAAAATGCAAATAAACCAAGCATGAAAATATATTTTTTTATTTAATTCGATATTTGTTTAATAGGGCATGTAAATGTTTTAAGCAATTTGCATTAAACATTTGCTGTAAAGTTATTATCTTCAGCTTTTAACAAAACAAATAAGTAAAATATAGCCCAATATAAAAATATTCATTTAATATGTGGCTTAAAGACATAAACAAAGTCATCATCTCTTGAAATGGCAAAAAGATTATTTAGAAATTTCAATACTTTGACCTTTTTTAGCTTTAAATATTTGGTGATAAAAATAAGACAAGGTCATCATCTCTTGCAATACTAATGAATTAAATATGGCAAAGACGTGTTTTGGCTATTTTGTCTTAGTTTTGCTTTTAAGACCAAAAGATGATGATAAGAATATAAATTTCATTTTCAAAAAAAAAATTTTTTTTTTATCTTGGAGACTAAAATTATAATTCCGGCTTAAAAAAAAGCCCTATTTAATTTACAGGTATTTATTTATATAATCGTAAGGCTGTATTTGACATTTAAGAAAAATAAGACTTTATAGCCTGAGCAGCAGCGTATTTTAGGCTGGTCATCATCTTTTGAAAATGCAAATAAACGAAATGTGGAAAAATATGCAAATATTTATTTATTAAATATAATATTTGTTTAATAGAGCATGTCAATGTTTTAAGCTTTTAGCATTAAATGTTGTCATAGAGTCACCATTTTTTAAAGAAACAGCCGTATGAAATATAGCTCATGATGAAAATACAAAGACTTTGAGTTAATGAGCTTAAAGATGATGACATCGTCTTTTAATATGGGAAATAAAGTATATAAGTGCATATAACAAGATTGAATATGATGCTTGGTTAATTGGAAATATGTATTACGTATACTTTGAACTATTTTGCAATAAAATATTTGATTTAAAGGTAACAAAAACCACAAAAATTCATCATCTCTTGTAATAAGCAAACAAATTAACCACAAAAAAGGAATCTTTACATGATTTTGACTTAAATTAAATTTTAAATGTATTGAAGCGATCTAAAGCCCACAAAGAAACATTTCTAAAGCTTTTGACAATATTAAAATGGAGTGAGCAAAATTTCTTTAAATAGACTAGGGAGCTATGCTCCGAATAAGAGCTACAGATTATTTTGTGTTTATTAAAATAATAATTTGAATGTCATTGAAGTAACTGTCAAGGAACTAATAGCTAATAAGAGAACTGAAGGCCAAAAAAAAATACGTCTATGTTTCAGACACCTTGACAGAATTGAGCTAAAAACCATTGAAAATCTGCTAGAAAATCTTTTAACTTGAACAATGCATTTAATGAATATTTTAAAACTAATCTAAACCCTCTAGGAATTTGCTTCACACATACCACATGTTTCTTCTAATTGGCTGAAATTTGTTAGGCAAAGACTTCTGGCACACTTCCGATATAAATAAAATAATAAATGAAATAATCTTAAAATCTCAAAATCTGCATAGTATTTTATTATACATTTTTGAAGCTTTTGTTTACTTAAAGAATTGATAATGCAAAATCTAAATTGTCAACGAATTTGAAGAATTGCAATATGTGAAGATCCAAGTTATAATTCTTCTGAAGTTTGATGTAGGGTAAGATGGGGCAAATGCGACCTAGTAATTTGTTTTGGCTATAAAGTGTTTATTTGATATCGGATCAACTCGTCCGATATACCAAATTGAAGCTAACGCTTTGCCGCAACTTTCTAGAACTACTTATTTTTTGACAATTATTAATTTTTGAGATATGAATATTTTTCAAAAAAGTCAATTTCTCTCCGCCTATTTTTTGGCTGATATAGCGCAGATATGATCGTTTGATTGATTTTTGATTATATATGTGAAGATCCATGTTATGTTTCTTCGGAAGTTTGGCGTAGGCTAAGATGGGGCAAATCCGACCTAGTAATTGGTTTTGGCTATAAAGTGCTTATTTGATATCGGATCAACTCGTCCGATATACCAAATTGAAGCTAACGCTTTGCCGCAACTTTCTAAATATACTTATTTCTTCTGACAATTATTAATTTTTGAGATATGAATATTTTTCAAAAAAGTCAATTTCTGTAATTTTCAAAATGGTGGGGTAAACCCGACCGCCTATTTTTTGGCTGATATAGCGTAGATATGATCGTTTGATGGTTTTTCGATAAAATATATGTGAAGATCCATGTTATGATTCTTCGGAAGTTTGGCGTAGGCCAAATCCGACCTAGTAATTGGTTTAGGCTATAAAGTGTTTATTTGATATCGGATCAACTCGTCCGATATACCAAATTAAAGATAACGCTTTGCCGCAACTTTCTAGAACTACTGATTTATTCTGACCATTATTATTACCTTTTTTCAAAAATAAATTTTTGTCATTTTCAAAAATGGTTGGGTAAGCCCGATCGCCTATTTTTTTTGGCTGATTTAGCACAGATATGATCTAAATTTACTGATTTTTCGATTATAAGTCAAAAGAGTGAAATGAATGAAAGTTAATTGAATGTCAATAAAGGATGCGTCAACTACGTCTCTTCGCCAGCGGACCCGATTCTGTGCAAGGACTCTGAGTTCCCTCCATGATAGATTGGGAGATTTCATTTAGGACTCTGTTGAGCGTCGCCTGGTGATACGCGGTCTACCAATGCTGCGACCTGTTTGCTGGAAAGGATTCCATCGCAACGCCTGTTTTACAACGCTGTCATCTGTCACCGCTCTTCCTTAGCATGTGGCCAATCCATTGCCATTTTCTCTTCCTGATTTCTGCAGCCACATCTAACTGATTTTCCTTTCTGAGCAGCTCGGAAGACTCTCATGATACGGAGCAAAGAGCGGTTGATGAAAACCCGTTCGTATGCATGCACTATATATTACGATGACTTTATTTAACAACAACAAATGTGTAATCATATATTCACAAAAATTAAATTGAAAATCGTAAAATTATACTTCTTGTCGTTTGAGCATCTAAATGTAGACTGACAGACAACTGTCATGTACAATTTTGGTTATTTGTAATGCTGTACACGACAACCCTAATATGAGCTCGCTCAGTATTGCCATTTTTGAGAAAAAGTGGGAGGTCGGGCTTGCCCCACCTTACCCTATATATTTTATAGGTGGATTTATAAATTGCAATAAGTGTTTGAAGTATTATGAACTCTACTGTAAGTTGTAAGTTGTGGAATAAAAGCGACTTTTAGACCAGTAAGAAATTCTGTTTTTCAAAATTATTTGTAAACTGTTAAATTTATTAATTTACTTCATCTGACACCACCAGAGTAGTGACTGCCCGAGAAGCGTAACATGACAAGATGGTTCCTATCTTGTAGATACCAGACTCAGGGTAGTAAAAAAATATCTCTAAAGAACCTTCTTTTTAGCATTCTCTAAGCTTTAAGCCAAAATTTCTTTAAATTTTTCTTTTTTTCTCTCAGTGTATAACACATGTTTTTACATATGCATCAAGCACAAAAAAAAAAGAACGTGCAAAAAATGTTTTAATCAGCACTTTGTATCTCTCTTGGCTCATGTCGTAACGCTTATGTATGTACCTACATGTATATATATGTATAAACCCCTTTAGGACCCACGCATCACAACCACAACAACAACAATACATTACCACCCTACCCCACCCACTAACCCCACTCTTTTGTTGTTATTATTGTTGTGTCTTGCATGGCGTTGACATTGGTTGGGTTTTGTTTGTGTATTGTTATATACATATGTATGTACTACATATATACAAAAAAAAAAATATTCAGTATAAAAAGTTTTATATGTCGTCGCTTTAATTTGCATGACAAATTTTTCGTCATTGTTATGACATATTCAATTTAAGGGATTAGTTTAGTCGTCTGCGTCGTTCGGTTTCGTGGTAACTCTTTTTTTTTCACTTTTTTTTTGGTATACAACCCTACTCTTTGTGCATTAGATTTAATTTTTTGGTTATTTTTTTTTTTAAACTCTGGTATTGTACAACATTATTATATTTGGCCAGCACTTTGTCGCATATGTTGCTTTACATATATAAACATTTTTTTTACCCCTTAGTTGGTAAAATACATATTTTTGTTAATGGGCAGCCATTGCTGCTGCACAATTGTGGCAACCAAAATGGCCGAGTGTCCTTTTTGCTACCAATTTTTACTGGGCAACTGGGAATTTTACAGAACTATATTTTGCGGGGTTTATATTTTTAAGCTTTGGGAATAGAATTTAATTTGCAGAGCTTTTGGTTATTGTAAAGTGAGTTTTTAGTAGTAGTTTGTTTTGTTTTGTAATGTGAGTGCAGCTTATGGTTAGTATATTTGGAAGGCATTTGAATACATAAACAAATATGTTTTGTTTGTTAAGTCCTAATTTTGTTTTGTTCCAGCTATTCAGCTGCAAAATTGTTCGTAAATGAGCTAATTGATATAGCTTTTATGGGTTTTGATTTTGAGCTGCAAAGAAGTTTAATTGAATGGAAAAAATCAGACAGGGGCGGATTCAGAAATATATTTTTGGTTGCATGGTGTAGGGGCAATTTATTAGGTGATATTTTAAGTTATGACAGCTTTTGCTAGACATTATGTATTTGTAAACATTTAAAAAAAGAAAATTTTTTTTTGATGTCTACGATGAATACTCAGTAACTCGCGGCCAGGATGACAGTTCTTGTCAACAGGATCGCCATATGAAGGCTTCTTAGTAATTATTTCATCATCTTATTTTCGAAAAAAAATATTCAAATTCAAATTTGCGACTTGCTACTTCTGATCAGACATGTAGAATATTTTTGGGAATTTGTTTAAAATTCTTTATACCGAATTTTTTAGTTAACTTTAACTTTAAACTCATTCTTTTTAAGTTTTCCAATTCCAATATAAAATATGTATACAAAAAAATTTTCAACTTAAATGCAATTATTTTTCGCAGAGCCAAATGTATGTCAAGTGGCTGCTGACATGTGCAAATCAATACAACTATTTAAACATTTATAAAGGGTCCGCCAAAGTAACATCAGGAGGCCCCTTCTCGTACCGTTCCAAGTCCCAGCTCGTTTCCGAGCAAACCTCAAAGCCAAACCAATTCCACTTAAATGTTAAATAATGAGCACATTGACAATTTCGCACGTTCGTTTCGGTTTAAAGTGCATAATGATGGGCTTAATCAGTGTGTACATATATATTTTCGACGAATAATTTTTATCTTGCAACAAGAAGAGCAACAGCAGCTGTGCAACAATCCAACTTGTGGCATTGATTGCAATTTTTATTTTAAATGGTATATTTTTATGTACGTATATAGACAGGTCTTTATGCGTTTTTTACGCCAAGAGGGAATTTTTCGCACAGCTGCTGCGGTTTGCGACAAGTTTGCAGTGTGACCGTATTGTGTTTTTATTGGAAATGTGTCAGATTTAAGAAAATGTTTTTCAATTGGTTTTATACTCACCTTTAGCACGAATATTTCACCGGTTGTGCGATTTATATCGAATTTACTGTTGGCTGGATTATCGGGATCGATACCTTGACCAGTCAGAAAGTAGACAATGTTCTGTGGACGATCCTTGTCGCCATCTGTGGCGGTAACCTGTGGTTCCAAAACAGTGCAGTTGTTGTTGGAAGGTAAAGAGAATATTATAATATTAGTTGTGTTTTTTTTTTAATGAAGTATATAAATTTTATATGAAGTGAAATAATTAATATACAAAAACTGAAGATTAGTAAGAAATATAGCTGTGCTTACAAGCTTTAGATAAATTTTGAAATCTTGTTTAACCAAAAATGGAAATTTTAAATGTTGATGATCACCTTTAGTGTAAACACAGCTGAATGATGTTATTTATAAAATTAAACAACATAAAAGTAATATACAATAAAGCAGGTTAATATTAAATTTTCTAAGTAAACGCATGCACAAGTTTTTGAACTATAATATTTTCTTTTTTCTAAAAATTTTGTTTCTAGGCGATTAATTTTTTTATTTTAGAATGCATTGCTATTTTTAGAACGCTATTATTCATATTCTGATATTTGATTTTAATGTAGAATGTGTGTACCGAAGCTGTATAGCAACAATGGCAAACGGAATGGAATGGAAATGGAACTTAGTTGTCTTTATTTCTTTGACGTATTTGGATAAAATTAAATGAATATGGGTAGTTCACTCACAAATTAAAAGATTTAAACATTTTTTTGACTCAGTACAGAAAATTAGCTTACAGCTGTATCAGGTTTTTGATTCAAATAGATTTGTCTGACAGCAATGTAATTCTTAATTTTTATTATCTTTTTTGTTTATTTGAACCAATTTATTTTATTTTCATAAGCAGGAGCAAAGATGATCAGATTTTCAGAAATAAATGCATCATAGCGCAAAAGACAGAGCATTCAAATGTTTTAAATAAACTGCTCTGATAAGTCATGCGTTCCCATGTTGTTTAGTAGTACTGGAGAAACATCGATGTTATATCGATGCATCGAAGTTAAAAATATCTATATATATGTATGTTGGCCAACATCGATGTTTCTCCAGTGCTACTAAACACCCATTTGATGAGTGCAGTAGTGCTGGAGAAACATCGATATTGGCCAAAATCGATGTTTTCGTTATTTTTAACTTCGATACATCGATGCAACGATACTTCCAGCACTACTACACAGCTATACTAAAAAACGATTTTCAGGGCAGGAAGTCATGATTACAACACTTTTTTGGGCGCACTAAATTCGCGTTCAAGTTCCGAAAAATTCCACCTCGTCAGAATGCTGCCATTACCTCAAAAAATCATATAAAACGAGAAAGTTTGTGGGTTATGTCAGAACTCTAACATTTTTGGATCACAGAATCCGAATCCAAGGTTCAAAAAAACAACCTCAAGCCACATTTTTTGAAGGTTATGTATGATCCACACACATGTAGTAACCAATATCTTACCTCCGAAATCGAAAATAGAATTTTATTGAGCTTCTTCTTTATGGCACTGATCAACTGCTAGCTTGACCAACTTTATTTTCATTTCGACGGTCTAAAAAATAACCTCAGACTATATAAAAAGTTTTTTGAAGGTTATCTTAAAACTCTGACTTTTTAGGGATCACAGAATCCGAAATCAAGTTCCGAAAAATTCCAACACGTCATGGTGCGAATACAACCTCAAACCACATAGAACGAAGTATTTTTAAGGTTATGTCAGAACTTTTGTTTCAGCGATTCCAAAAACATGTAGTAATCATGATCTGACCATCGAACTCGAAAATTAAATTTTTTTGAGCTTAATTTTTATGACACTGATCAACTGCCAGCTTGACCTGCTTTATATTCGTTTCGGCCAGTGCACAATGGGCTCGCGTAGCCAGATTTTGGCCAAAAGTCCCTCAGAAGAATGTCAAAATTTGGACAAAATGATAATTTATTATGATTTTACACACATTAAGGTATCCTGTGAAAAAAAATTATTAAATTATAATTAATGGCTTTTGAGTTATTGGCAATCATAGTTGACATTTTGTATTTTAGAGTTTGGGGCTATAACTCCAAAGCCATTCAATATTTTGGGTATAGGCTATTTTTTCAATGCATGTGGAGCTCATATCTAACTCTCTATGAAATATGGTCCAATTCCAATTAACAGTTTTTTTTTTTAATTAAGTTACAAATTTTTTCTGTTTTTTTTTTAATTTTTTTCGATTTTGGTCTAGATTATCTATATCTTAATCTGAGGCGGCACAAACTTCACAGAAAAATAGTTCAATCCTTTAGGAGCACGTGTGTAAACTTTCATCACTCTAAAAAAATGATTATGGAAATGTTAGGGTTTTGGCCAAAATATGAAAGTCTGGGCCCACCGTGCAGTGTGGCCAGCTCATCGTGCCACTGCAGCATGGTCATATGTTATACTTATATAGAAATTTTTCTTTCAAAACTAATTTTCATATTGAAATTTTTGTAGGCAAAACTTTCGTTTTTAAGTCCGAAATTGCCATTTTTTTTCTCAGTGTAGTTATTTGGCTCTAAAAAAAAACTATCCATATGCATACAAGTTTATAACTTAGCTTTTATTATTTTTTTTTTGTATAAATATTTGATAGACAACAATTTTGATTGCCAAAATGTTTTAAAAAAAAATTGTTTCCGAATTTACTTTTTCTGCTAGAATAGAAAAATTTGTATGCAGTTCTTTTTTATTTACTACACTTGTTTTTCTAGCTCGTGCGCATTCCAGTGAGTACAAAAATATTGTAGTTCCTTATATTATTTATGTTTTAATTAAATTGCTTAACTAAATGGTTGCCAAAAAGCAAATAAACCACAAACAAAATACAAAATGGCATTTAACACTGCAAACAATAAAAGCCACATAGCAAATCACTAGAAACAAATAAATATATTTTTATTTATTTATTTATTTATTTGAGGGGTACAACTACGTACAGTTGACATTATATTATAAAAAAGTACATATAAATTATTTAGAAAAGAAAATAGAGCGAGGGAATTGATATGAACTAATCCGCGTCTCTAGCCCGATGGGTGAACTTTTTAATGATATGCACCAACTCACATCAAGAACTGGCCAGAAACTTGGATTTACAATATTAAAGTTGAAAAGAGGAAGCAAGATAAAAATTAAACATTATATCGCAAAAAAAGCCAATGGATCACCATTGACCAAGTGGGTGACTCATAATATAGGATTGGTCAAGGATGCTCGAAGTGGCAAGTCAAGGTGACTTAAGATAGAAGAAGTGATAGATTGAATAGACCGTTCGAAAGAGAGGAAATTGTAAAAGTTATTATAGTTAGAGCATAAGACACGGAAAGGGTCGTGCAAAGCATAATTAGATCTACAAAATTGTAAGGCTATGGGTCGAAAATTACGAGTTACTCTGGATGGTATGACCAAAGTAACTTTGCTAAGGAGTACATTGGAATCGATAAGACCGAGTAACAGTTTATGCAAGAATAACACGCCGTGGCATGTTCTGCGGTGATTTAAGGAAGGCAATTTTATAAGGCGAAGTCTATCAGAATATGGCGGCAGTCGGATATTTGGGTCCCAGTTTAAGCCACGAAGTGCAAAAAGGAGAAATTGCTTTTGTACGGACTCAATCATGTCCTGATAAAGGTGGTATTGAGGGCTCCAAACGCAGGAACAATATTCCAAAATTGGACGGACAAGAGAAATATAAAGAAGTTTGGTTGTGTAAGGGTCGTTAAACTCTTTAGACCAACGCTTAATAAAAGCAAGAACACCTCTAGCCTTATTCACGATGTTGCAAATATGGTTATTAAATTTAAGGTTATGATCAAACAAAACACCAAGGTCAGACACACTCTCGATGCGTTCTAAGGTAGAAGATTCTAAAGAGTAAGTAGCCAAATAAGGAGCAGAACGATAAAATGTCATAACGTTACATTTTGTCTTGTTGAGAAAGAGTTGGTTGATATTGCACCAAGATTGCATGTTATCAAAATCATGCTGAAGAAGTAAGTACTTATTATTATCGGAGTAGGACATACAGAGTTTAACATCATCCGCATACATAAGAATGTGAGAAGATGAGATTACCTGAGGGAGATCATTTAAAAATAAGTTAAAAAGAAGAGGGCCTAGATGGCTACCTTGAGGTACCCCTGACGTGACCATAATTTCTGTAGATTCGCAGCCTTTAAAAACTACCTTCTGGACTCGGTTGGATAAATAGGACGATATCCAATTTAAAAGACAAGACGGAAACCCCAGACGAGACAGTTTAACAAGTAGAAGACTATGATTTACCGAATCAAATGCTTTACTAAAGTCAGTATAAATGATATCAGTTTGTTTTTTTTCCGTAAAACCAAGATTAATAAGAGACGAAAGTTCTAAAAGGTTAGTAGAAGTGGACCGACGTTTTACAAACCCATGTTGGGAATCCGACATTAAAGAACGACAGTAGTGTTGCAATTGTGAAGTTACAATCCTTTCAAAAACTTTTGGAATTGATGAAAGCTTGGCAATACCGCGGTAGTTCTCAATGTTGGACTTGGAACCTTTTTTGTGAATAGGGATAATAAAGGATTCATTCCAGATGGCCGGAAGATAAGAATATTTTAATGAAGTGCGGAAAAGAACAGATAATGGTGTAGAAAGAGAGTGAGCACAATGCTTTAAGACGCAACTAGGAATGGCATCTGGGCCAGGGGAGAAGGATGATTTAATGGACAGTAGGGATTGTAAAACGTCGGTTTCAAAGATTTCAGGATAAGCAATAAGATTTGAATGTGGTAGGTTATAGGGATAGTTAAGGTCAATGCAATTAGGGTTGACAGAATAGGTAGTTTGAAAAAATTTCGCAAACAGGTCGGCGATTTCAGAATTGTTAGTAGAGCTTTCATTTTTGAAATATAGCGATGAAGGAAATAAGGAAGATTTACGTTTAGAATTAACAAAAGAAAAAAATTTTTTAGGATCACTACAGAAGTTAAGCCGACAGCGGGAAAGATAATTATTGTAGCAAATTCTGTTAAGAAGGACAAACTTGCTGCGTAAAATAGAAAACTTATAAAAGTCGACAGGAGATCCAGATTTCTTAAATTTTTTGTAAGAAGAAGACTTGCGATTTTTTAAAGAGGACAGACTAGTAGTAAACCAAGGCGGCTTTAAAGAAGGAGCCGGGACAGAATAAGGGACAAAGAGATCAAAAGCAGCGTATAAAACCCGATAGAAATTGGAAATGGATAAGTCAAGGTCATTAGTAGTCAACAAAGGCAACCAGTTAACTTCGGACAAAAATTTATTAAGACCGACAAAATTAGACTTGCGAAAGCAGCGATACCGAAGAGCGTGAGCATGTGGCTGATTTCGGTAGAGACCATTAAATTTTAAAGAGATTTGTAATGTCGGATGGTACGGATCCTCGGGTACGGAGAGCGGACAGACCCTAGAAATTTCAAAATCAGAATTATCATTGACAAAAACGAGGTCAAGCATTCTATTTGAGCAATTATGTATAAAATTTATTTGGCTGAGAGAGATATCAATCAGTCCTGTAACAAACTCATGATTACCAGATGGAAAAAGAAAACTAGAATTGACTGAACTAAGCCAATATAATGTAGGCAGATTAAAGTCGCCTAAGACAACAATTTGATCCCGAGTACCAACAGAATCAGCCACCATACGAATGGCAGTGAGATGATTCTGATATACACTCAAGTCGGAGCAAGGAGGTATATAGGAACAAGTAAAATAGATATAGGAATTATTAAAAAACACTTTTACCGCAATGAACTCAATGCCTATTGGAAAATTTAGAGATAGTAAATGAGATTCTAAGGCTACATTTACAGCAATGAGTACACCACCACCACGACCGGGAGACCGGTCAAGCCTGTAGGTTACATAGGAGCTAACAAAAATCTCAAAATCATAGACAGACGCATTAAGCCAGGTTTCAGAGAAAGCAATAATATCAGAATCGAAATTTACGCTATTGGTGAAAAGTCTACTAAGTTTAGAGAGGAGACCACGAACATTCTGATATTGAATGGTAAGAACAGAATTTAGTTTTTTGAAGCTGTGTTAACTACACTTGTAGAGGAAGCTACATTAGATGCTAAAGTCTTTTTAGGTTTTCTAATAAACTCATGCACTAAAGTATGAGTAGGCCAGAATGAAGGATTAAGTATAGCAGAAAAGAGAGAATCAGGGACACTAATCTTAAACGAAGAGATATCGCGCTTATACTTAAAATTGAACTTAAATACTTCAATTTCATTTGGAGAAATATTAAGCTTCTCGCAAACGAATTGCTTAATGCAATTTTCAGTAGCCGATGGCATTAGCCTGGAGACGAAGATTGTCTTTTTAGGAGCCACTCCTACCAATGAGTCCGAGGGGTCAGCAGTTGGCGGGGCGGCAGGTATAGGGACTCCACTCAAAATGATGACAGAGGACGGCGCATCAGTCACGCTGTTAGTGGCGCAGTCCGTAGTGGCAGACTCGACAGAAACGGTAGGAGCTGTAGAAGCTACAGTCAAACTAGCGCCAGTGTCAACAGCAACAGCACTAGCCGTGTCACTAGCAGCGGCTGAAGGAACTAGTATAGGTGTAGCAAACGAAATAAGCTGCGACGGACGGGGAGTTATAGGCGAGTCCAGCCCTGTAGGGTTAGAATTTATTAAAGTTGGTTCAATGGCTGGTAGGTTTGCCTTTTTGCGCTTAGGTGAAACTCTCATAAGCTGCAAATTGCCAAACATACTTGAAATTGAAGAAAACTTATCTTGTAGAGAACGAAAATCCTTATAAAGGTCATCAAATCCCAGTTTTGTCTGGCGCATAAAGGCTTTCATCTCAACTTCAGCGGAACGACAAGTTGGGCAGGTCCAGTTTAGGCCTTTGCCCTCACGTATAAAGTCAAAGACACGGCCGGTCAGACCGGCACATTTTAAATGAGCCATATTGTCGCACATCCAGCATGCAACACAGGCTTCGGTTTGTATACCGCTCCATTGACAAGATGGATAACAACAAATCTTTAGGTCACTCATGGCGATGATTATTTACAAAAGATGCAGCAGACAGACAGTGTATATGAGTCTGACGGTGTATAAGCGACCCAAAGCTTATAAACACAGCAGTTATTCAGCAACAACAAATACGTATGCTCAAAGCAAAGAAGAGATGCACGCAACAACAAGAAAGCGTTGGTGAGCGCAGCACAAAGAAGAATACGCAAAGCGCCGCACGAAATAAAAGCTCGCACTGAGGAACAAGCAACAACAACAAAAACTAAGCTGAGCGGCTAGGCTGAGCTTAAAATGCAAACAAAAATTGAGCAGCAACAACAAATTGCACTGTTTAGAATTTAAGCAAAATGTTTTAGCAATTAAATTAACACTGTTGCAGTTATTTTGAGTTTGTCACTTTAATTAAATGAACCACCACTAAGTTATTAGTTATTGCGAACAAAGATTGGTTAAAATTCGTAGGGTTTTTTTATAAAAAATAAAAAGTAACCGGAGCGCGGTAGAAACACGACCAACCGAACAAAAGAGCAAAAAGCTGTTATATAGAAAATAAAAATTTAAAAATTAACATAAACATGCGGTGACTTAAAATGCACAAAGTGTATTGTATAAATAATTAAAGAGCAAATTATATTTAATTAGCAGTGCTCATAATTAAAAAGAAGCAAAAATCGTATTTACAATTATATTTATGTAGGTACTGAGCTAACAAATAATAATAAATACCGAAAAGAGATCAGAGTAAGGACCAAAGCTAATTGAAAATTAAATTAAATTTGACCTCAGCAGCTAATTATATATGTATGTGTAGTAATACTATATATACCATATACCAATATGTACATATGTATGTATGTTGTGACGCACAAACGTTTCAACTGGGATTTCTTGTCAATATTAATTCATTTGTTTTGTAAAATTGCATTGTATTAATTTGAATTGCTTTACAACTTTACAACACTGTCATGTTGTTGTTATTATTATTATTATGATTATTCTTATTTTGATTAAATTACTATTTACACAATTTTAAACCAAAGCGTAGTAGAGAGCGACAGAGCGCGCATATTATGTACTATATGAGTATGTGAAGTGAGCTGTGTTAAATTAAATACAATACGAGATGAATGTTTGTTTGTACATAAATATGTGTTATATAACGTATGTATGTGGTGTTGCATAACGACCTGCATAATGGTAAAAGGCGTGGCCATTTCCTCGTTCAGGGTACGCTCATATAAGGTTTGTGGAAAGACTGGCGGCAAATCGTTAACATCTCTCACATTGATGACGATGGTTGTTTGATTTTCATTTAAACTATCCGAAGCAACCAATTTCAGTTCGTACTAAAGTTCCGTAAATATTTAACGGACGTACAAACACATATACAGAAATACACACACATAGTACACAGGTGGGCGTATTGTAGCAGGGCGTGGCATATATGCGTTGTGTAAACAATAAATAAAGCATATTGACATAAACAAAAGAAATGTGAAAAAAAAACAAAAGAGAAAAAAAATAATGATAAAAAATAAATCAACAATAAATTTTAAATACGCATAAATTACGTAAATATAATATGTACTTATACTATATATGGATGGAAAAAAAAACATTGCAGCAATTTAAAAATTAGCATTAAATTTTAAATTAAATGCATACAATATGTGATTTACTTAATACATCACTGCAAATGAGATTTGAGAACTTAAAATTACTCGATAACTATTTTATTTTAATGTATTTTTTTTTAGAGAGATAAGATTTCTTTAAAGAGATACATACTTAATAATTGGAAAGCGTATAAATGTTGCAGTTTAATTGAATTTCTAAAATTTTGTTTTTACATATTTATCGATATATTTTATTTAAATTTTAATGTAGGCTTTATGAGGGAATTTGCTTTAAATCGATACCTTTTATTTTGAAATGGTTAAAATGGAGCCATAGTTTAATTGAATATCTAAAACTTTGGATATTGTTTAAAGAGTCCGCCAAAAAAGTAAATTAATTAAGTTTGCAAGTTTGTTTTTACATATTTATCGATATATTTTACCATTTTGTTTAAATTTGACTGGGATTTGCTCTAAAACTTTATCTCATATATCAAAAACAAAAACATCAAAATTAATAAAATGAGCTTTTTTGCTTCAACAAGAAGTACAAGGAAACCACGAATTTGTTTACAGTATCGATACAGTTATCGATAATTTTTCAAATGAGGTTTTTTAAATGGGCTTGCATTAAAAAGATCTCTATTGTCGAGTCTCTCTGATTTTAAATATTATCACGAGCTCCCAGAAATTTTCATCACAAGCAAGTTTTCTTATCGATATTTCTTCTTATATTTCGTTGAAATTGTTTACTTAATAAGCTTAAAGTCTTGTCTAAAATTCTAAAATTTTTAACATAAGAGAAATAGGTACCAGCTTAAATTCTTTGGAATTTTCCACATAAAATAATATTCTGTATTTATTTGTTACTGTACCTATATTTATCGATATTTTAGTATTTCATTTTAATATTGAGTAAGGCTAAAAATAACGATAAATGAAAAACAAGTGAAATGGGCCACTATATCTTTTGGACTCAATGATATCAAGAGCTACCAAAAAATATTAATCAGACCATGTTTGATTAACGTGTAGTTATCGATAATTTACTATTTCATTTTAATTTTACTTTTAATGTAGGCTTTGACATTGAATTTGCTTTAAAAAGATACATGACGATGCAAAAGACCCAAAACAAGTGTTTGATTAATGTGTTTTTATCGATAACTTACTATTTCATTTCAATGTTACTTTTAATGTAGGCTTTGATATTGAATTTGCTTTAAAAAGATACCTGACGATGCAAAAGAACCAAAACGAGTGAAAAGGCTGACTTTCAGATTGCATTTTTCATATATTTATTATTATCAAAAGTTCATCATACCATGTTTGTTTACGGTGGAGTTATCGATATTTCACTATTTTGTCTTAATTTTAATTTAAAATGCACTTGCACTACATTGATATTTGCAATTTAAAGGGAATGGCCTATTTTGCATGAATCTCTGTACTTTTTAACATTATCATGAAAATTTTCACCACAGCATGCTATCGATATTTGCTTAAATGATAAAAACAGTTGAAATGGGCCACATCTCTTCGGGTATTATCGAGAGTTGCCCAAAAATGAATATCAAAGCAATCACAGGTATTCTATTATTTTGTTTTGATTTGAATGCAGGTTTTTAAAATGGATTTGCATTAAAGCGATTTCTGACATTTTAAACGCATAAAAAATAGTTGATATGGGCAAAAAAGACTTCAACTGGTCCCATGGCATGGAAATCTCTCTTCAAGTAAAGTAAGATTGAAGAAGTATAAATGCATTCAGGAGCTTGCTAGAAATATCCAGACGGATTTACTTAAGATTCAATTCAACAAATTTTCAAAAAAAAAAGTCCATTTCGTACCAGCTAGAAGTAAAAAATTATTTTTTTTAAGTGCTCGCTGGTTAAGATCTCCGAAAATATTTCCATGCATTAAAAAATATTAAAAAATTAATGAAAAATGGAATGATTCCATCTTTAAAATTAATTTCACATAAGGATAAAATTTTTTTAGGTGCCCTCAATTAATTACTCTAAGCTAAAATTTCCTCTTTTTAAAAAGTATTCAAGAATATGCCAGAAATCCTGAGAGGGTTTTGTAATATTTTTTATTTATGATATATGGATAAATAGGTAATTCTCATAATAAGTAGATGTTTAGAAATTATGTTGAGACTAGCGTAAATTTTTTTAAAATAACTAAAATTTGAATCTCCGTTTATTTATAAAGTTGTTCGCAACTACTCTATGACTTTATGAACTATTTAAATTACGCAGGTCTACAAGAACCTCATGTCATGTCAGTTGTTGAAAAGCTAAGAGTCATTTCCGAAGTGATTTGCTGCGTAGAGTCCGAGTCCGGGGTCAGAATTGGCCCATCACGTCAGGATTTTGAGATATTTGAGGTTATGTACCCGAAAAACGGCGTTTTTTCCTATTTTTGAGGTTATGTACAGTGTGTACAGTGAGGTGTGTCTCTCCATTTACATCATTTAGTACCACTCTTACCCTTTAATACAAGAGTTCAAGAGATCAATTACGATTTTTTTCTCGCAGAGTTATGGCTATTCAAAGTTACCCCGTTTTTCGGGTACATAACCTCAAATATTTCAAAATCCTATGCAGCAAATTACTTCGGAAATTACCCTTAGCATTCCAACAACTAAACCATGTTGACCTGTGTTATTTGGCATTTTAATTATTTAAAATATTTATACGCCAGCTGAATATAATGAAATTTCTATTAAAAAAAGTTATTTTATTAAAAATATAATATTAATAATACTATTATTAAGTGACTCATTTAATCAACTTATTTGATTCAGATAATATAATAATTAAATCAACTGCAGCAGAGTATAAACAATATATTGTTATTAACCCATTTTGGTTGGCAAGTCAAATATTATTACTTTAATTTTTGCGTCACTTTTTAAATTTATTTATTTTATTTTTGACATTTCGACAATTTTGCAGCTTAATTGACTAAACGTGATTAATGGAATATATTTTTATAGCTACAAAAAATAAATAAAAAGAAAGCTTAAAGCTCTGAGAGTGAACCTATCTATGCTTAAAAGTTCAGAGTGCTTTGAATTAAGCCTTGTAATTGCCCAAAAATATATAATACATTTTTTTTGCAATGTATTTAGTTTATGCACAATTGAGTAAAACTGTCGCTAATAGCATTAAAAACTTGAAAAAAAAATTGCATTATAAAATGGCTGTAAAAAAAAACGTTGTAAACTTTGTTTTTTGCCATATATTTTTTACGTAAATGCTTTGTAAATTTATTTATTTACTAGACTTAATCGGATTAAAGTCTTTGCAATTGCCCAAAAAATGTTTATGGCAGTGTTGGAAAATATGGAAAAAAGTGTAATTAAAAAATTGTCATGAATTAAGGGTGAGATATTTTTTTTAGCAATGGAACTATTTTAAATAAGTACTTTTGAAAGCGAAAAGCTTAAAACTATAATTACTGAAAGCATTTAATGGGTCTCAAAAAATGAAATTTTAAATAAATATAAAATTAATGGCAAAAAAATTAATGATTTTGTTTGGGGGTCTATTTTAGGCATTTGTTTAAGGTTTGAGTAAAATTTCTTTTTTGGTCTGTATGAACGCATTTATCTTCTAAAGTATTCAAGCCAGAGCTCTCAAGTTTGGTATTGAAGTTTTTGAAAAATACAGAATGTTTAAGCTTTTGAAATATTTAACAAATTACAATATTTTCAAGCTTTACGACTCATATAACTTTGAGATTTTTTGAGTCTCGATGCTTAAAATTTGAAATATTTAAAAACTATGGAGGCTGATTCGTGCGTGTTGAGCAAAAAAAAAAGTATAAAGCTTTTAGAAAATTCTGAAAAATAAATTTTTTTGAAAAACACAATAAATATGGCGCAGCCTCTAGTCTGTTTTATAGAGCTGTACTAGTAGTTAAAAAATTTTTAAAATAAAAGTCCTTAATATTTAATATGAGATTATAAGCCAATTATAGACTGTATTTAAGTCATTAAAATGTAAAAATAAAAATTAATATTTTATGACATAACTTTTCATAATTCCTTAAAAATAAATCTTAATAGCTACTTAAAATAAAATATAAAAAAATTTGTGCACGTGAAATCACAAGCAAAATTTCAACAATAAAAACTCAAATTTCAATTCATGCAGCAAAATCTATTAAAACTGAGATGTGGGTACAAAAAAATAAAAAAAACTGTTGGCAACGTGGCGTATGTTTGATATGCAAAAGCTAATGCAATAAAAATGTCTAAAACTCAAAAAGGAAACAAACTATAAAATTCATTCAAAGAACTTTTTTTTTTTTTTTTCGATTTTAACTATTCAACTAGTTCAACTAATTTTAATGACCTGTAAAACACGCTTGGGCAAATTTCGATCATCTTCTTCGGTAATTTGCGTACGATATGTGGGACGTTCGAATACGGGAGGATTGTCGTTGACATCCTTGACATGTATAATAACTGTGGTGTAGTTTTCCTTGAGATTATCGGAGGCAGCCAAACGCAGCTCATACTAAGGCAGCATTGTATCAAAATTTTAAGATTTATGATTAACATTTACAAAGTACTTACATATATAATAAATATTTCATATTACTACAATTGCAGTGTATAATTAATTTTATAATTTGATTGTTGCCTAACTAATAAATATTTGCATATGTCAGGGACAAGTTTCCAGTAGAGTTGTTGGCCAAGTCAATTCAATTAAAATCTTACAAATTGCATTGCTAACTCAACTTTTGCGCAAACATTTTGTGGCTAAATGGCATATATGTATGTATATCAGTGGCGTAAATAAGGGGGGTCTTAAGGGGATCATAGCCTGCACCCTATAAGTTAACGAACGTTACAATAAAAAAATATCTTTAAAGCAGTTTATTTTTCTGTTCCAAATTTTTAAAATTCAAATTTTACGTTTGAAGCCGAAATTCGTTGGAAAAATAGTTGAATTAACTTTGTGTAAATATTATATAGGGTGTTTTTTTAGAATTTTTTTTACGTGATTTTAAAGCAAATGTTCTGTAAAAAATTGTAGAATACAGTTTTATTCGGTAGCTGAATAATAGAAAATCGTTGAGTTTCTCCTAGGGGCCATGAAATTTTGAAAAGACCAAAGTCAATTTATACGTTGATTAACGTAACTTCAAAACTCAGTTTTTTATTTCGTAAGACTTACTTCGGTTGTGACGAAAATCGTTATTGGATAACCTAATACTTACAAGAATTCGTTTGAATATTGTATAGGTTGATTTTTTTTCTAAAGAGAAATGTTTACTGTGAATGTTGGAAAGTTGTTTATTCCCAAAAGGTAGAAAACCATAGACCATTAGATCTATTGGATAGACCAGAATCTTAGTTTAGTTTTAAAGTTCTAAGCTTTGATACATTTTCAATGAGTAATACTTATTTGGATTATGACTGGAAATTATCCAAAAAAAAGTTGAAAATCCTGAGCCAAGCAGTAACTTGAATTCACAAAATATAGGGTGTTTTTTAATTCGCAATTTTAAGTGAATTAAAAACACAAGTTTTAAGCAGAAGTATCAAAATTTTTAATTTGGTAGATTAAGGCTTAATATGAATGATGGAAAACCATTCAGGTCCTCTCAGGGGCCAAGAGACGTGGACGGGCACAGATCTTAGATACACCCCAATCCAAAGATGGACCTCACAATTTTGTCAAATTTTCAAGGAGTAATATTTATTTCGTTTACAAGCGGAAATTGTTAAGAACAAAATTTTCTAATCTATGACTTAAAGTTGGCTTCAGTAAAATATAGGGTGTCTTTTTTAATTTAATTTTTATGTAAATCAAAAAGACAAGGCATAAGCAGAAGTGTAAATTTTTTTAATTTGGGAGGAAAAGGTTTAACGGTAATGATAAATAACTATTAAGGTCTATTGATGTGCCTCAAACCGTTAGAGGTTTAGGGTGAACCTAAATTTAAAGCTGCTGATTGAATCCGTATGCTTCTGGGTTGTAGCATAGCCAATTGAAGATGACAAGTTGAATAACAAGTTAACAAGGTGCGCTGTCAACTATTGGAAGAGCCTCTCTGAGTGTCGACATTCTTCACTCGTTTTACGAAAGAGTTATGACAATTTCAGCAATTCTTCTACTTTATTTACACAAAATAAATCATTATATCCATGTTGCAAAAAGTAGATCTTCTGAAGAAAATTGTCTTCCAAAATATGCCATCTTCCCCGCTTGGGACCAGCCATCTACGCCACTGATATAGATATATATATATATACATGTATATACGCTGCACTTTGTTCAATTGTTCAAATTGAAATTCAATTAATGTTGCCAGCGCACTTTTACCTAGCATCCCTCTCTTTTGCACACTATCTCTATCCCACTTCCTCTCGACTAAAAGTCATTCATTTGTGCGCTCATTCCAGTATGGCCAATGGCTTTTGTGTCCATGCATTTTGTATTTGAGTTTTACGTCTACTTTTTTTTTCTCCGGCTTTTTCCTTTATAGCAGCAACCTCAACGTGTAACTAAACTTGTTGAGCTATTAAATATTTAACAAGCCTCGCGGTGTCCTGGCCAAAGGAAGCGTTATTTAAATTCAAAGAACGTCGCAGCAGCTCTTTGAGCAGTTTCTTAATGAATTTTATAGTGCCAGTGCAAAAGTCGCATAAACTTTTATATCGTATGGATACACCAGCTGTAATCATATTAAATTTAACTTAAAGACTGCTTCAAGCAGTGCTTCCTTTTTCTGCTTTTTTTTGTGCTTTCTAAACAAATCTCACACTTGGTTGATTCTAAAAAGATCTTATGTCATAAATATAACGCCCAACTTGAGGGATTTGGCAAGAATTGTCGCCGTCTGATTATAAATAACAGCAAGCAACAAGATTGCCAGCGAAAAGAAAAAAAAAGAAAAAAAATCAACTTACCCTGCGTCTCGTCTCGTAATCCAAGGCTCCGGCGACATAAATGGCACCCGTCATATTTTTAACCGCAAAAGCGCCTCCAATGTTGCCGCTGGTAATTTCATATCGTATGCGTGAGGCTGTTTATATACATATATATGTATGTGTGTGTGCGTGTGCGTATATGTGTGTTGGGAAAATAATTGAAGACATTTTTTTTGTTAGACCCAGAAATTTTTTATATAGACACGAGCTAAGGCATGCAAATATGTAGTAGTACTTAATATATGTATGTACTATATACATATAGCTGAGAGTTGGTTTATGCGAGTCGGTTTATGTGAGTTTGATTAATCATGTATTCCCCTGCGATGTATGGGCACACTGCTTATAGAAAACAATAGAAACGACTGCTTGACGTGGAACAAGGTGGCATTGCCAAATGACTGGACATTAGGATATATTATAAGAACTACTTATTATAGTGACGGGCTCATCTTATAGCTTAAAATAAATCCCACAGCCTTAAAGAAGGAATATTTTTGTAAAAGGAAACTTTTGTAAAATGAGTGTATATTTATACTGCCGGGCAAAAGTTTCCGGACACCTAATAATTACTACTTAAAATTCAAAAAATTGATCATAAACGTTTGAAACTATTATTTTAAAGTTTTTAATGCAATCCAGAGAGTTTCTTTCGAAGACAGACACTGTTTCCTGACTTGACGATCAAGTTTATCCCAAAGAAGTTCGATTGGATTTAGATCAGGGAATTGGGCCGGCCACTCCATGATTTTCAACGTTCTATCTTTTTGTATATTTTGCCGATAGGTTTTGCAGAGTTTGGATAAGTGATTGGGATCGTTGTCTTGCTGGATTACGAATCCTAGGCCGATAAGTTTTTTCCCCGCAGACACAGCTTGGTGAATGAGAATTTGATGATACCCTTTTTCGTCTAAAATTCCATCTATTCTGTGTAATCGGGAAACACCATGGAATGAGAAAGCTCCCCAGACCATAATAGAGCGACCTCCATGTTTAACGGTTGGAGTAATGCAGTTTGGCATGGATTTTTAATGGATCTTCTTTAATTACCAAAAATCTCAAATTTCAACTCATCCGTCCATAGCACCCTTTTAAAGTCTTCAACACTCCAATTTTTATGTTGCTTAGCCCACTGTAACCGTTTTGTCTTGTTGATTTTCTTTAAAAGAGGTTTTTTTTCACAGGTCGACAAACAAAAATGATTAACTTAGTTTTTTCATAAATTTATGTTGCTGATAATTCTTAATACTTTTTCGATCAATTTTAAAACACGCTTGAAGCTCTTTTCGAGTTCGCTAATCAATTCCGTATTTCTCAAGTGTCCGGAGAGTTTTGCCCGGCAGTGTAGATTGAAACAAAATTGGGCAAATTTTTTTTTATATACTTCACAAAACTCAAAATTATGTGTTTTGAATTCCCATAATTTATCGAACCATCGATAGATAACTGACTAAGGAGTTAGAGTTTTCTTATTTTCTTTTCAAAACATGCCTATTAAATGAAATTTGAATACTTCTTATTTTCAATAAAGATTACAATTTTGTAGTTTTTAAGAATATCTGGTTGCCTCAAAATATCCCGAAAATATTCTTCAATAGATATAGCGCTCAGATCAAGTTTAACCCACAGCTCTTAAGAGATCAGTTTATCAAAATTAATGTCTGATATTTCAATTTAAGTTTTGTTTCCGATTTTGAAGTTTCTCGCATAAACGTAGTATATAGCATATATAAGTACCTCATACAAGTAGTACTGCCTTTGTCTATATATTTATCAAATCTACTGTACTTACACTCATCATGATCCTTGGCGGTGACAGTCAACACTGTATGCTGAATATCCTCATTCTCATCCACTTCGGCCTCATAAAGCGATTTGTCGAAATAGGGCGGATTATCGTTTTTATCGGCAATACCAATGCGTATGAATTTTGTCACTGTATAGGGAAAAGACAAATAGAGAAAGAGAAAGTTACAAAGAGTTAGTATGAGAGCGAGCGAAGAGCTAAGGAGATTTGAGTTAAATTGCGTTTGGCATTAACTTGGCACTAAACAAAAGTTTTTCCGTCTGAAGCGTGCGCTCAAAAGTATGCAATTATCACGTACTAGACACATGAATGAAATTTTCCTCTGTCATGAAAACTTGTCTAAGCTGTCGTCACATTAACTGAGCAACAATTTGATGCCACCATTTTGGGATATGTGTGTATGTGTGTGTATCTGTGTGTGTGTATCTATGTGTTGGCGGCGCGTTTTGCATATAAAATACTTAGTTGAACTTAAGTTAAATTCTTTTAACTGAAGATGATGTAATTCATGAGCGCTTTTATGGTTTTTCAATAGCAGTCTCTCAAGTAACTTAGGCTTAGCTGAGCTTAAATTTTAAATTTAATATCAGATTTACTTAGTATATAATATATAGACTCGGCTTGCTTTTGTGTGAAATCCCAGAAGCAAACCAAGTTGTTGCAAAACAAAGTCCAGACAGAAATTGCAACTTGTCAGTTTACTTATGACTATCAGTTTACAAGTAAACTACATAAATCATATATATATATATAATTGTTGCAATACAAAACTCGACTAAAACAAGTCAAAAACCATGTTCTCTCTAATTAAACACACTCACATGGAAACACATATAAACCACAACTGATATATGCGTGTTTTCCAACACTTGCAAATATGTGCAGAAAACTTATCTAAGCACAAAATTTCTGCACTATTTCTAGACAAAGTGCCTCAAATGTGTAGGCCAAAAACTTTGGCTGTTAACTGCAAGCTGTTAAACATGGCCTATATACATGTACATCTACACTGAGAGAAATACTATAGTCAGTAAGTGAATTTCCATGTGCTCAAAAAAACCAAGTTTTTTGTAACTTCCAATTTCGCTGCAGTGCAATTTGTGACTGATTTTTAAATAACAAAAAATAATTTGAATTTAAATTTTTTTTTCATTATAATATAAATATTTTTCTTTTCAGAAAGAAAAGAGAAATAAAGTTGACCTGTTGCGCTTGTTCCAGAAATTGCATTAATATTTTTTCTTCTACTTCTCTAATCATAGTCTTTATTATGTTTCCACATCTGCCTCTCTTCATTCACAACTAACCCTTATTATAAAAACAACGATTACCAAAAATAAAAGTTGGGAAACGCTTAAAAATGTATAAAAGAAATAATAATAAAAATATAATTTTTTGCCAAGCTTATAATTTATTTTCTAAGTTCTTGGCTTGATTATAATTAAAGCTTATTTTAAGAAGAGATGTTTTTCCTTCTGAAGTCTTTTCTTAATTCGTGAAATTAATAAAAACTAATTTAAAAAAAAAAAATTATAACGAATTGTTTCAAAGAAAACTACCGATTGGGTCGATTTTTTCTGGTTTTAGAGGTATTTCATGAACTTGTGGGATACGCTTAAAAAATGTTATAAGAAATCTATAAAAAAAAAACAATAAAAAAATATAATTTTTACCCCAAGCTTATAATTTATTTTCTAAGTTTTTGGCTTGATTATAATTTGAGCTTATTTTAAGAAGAAATATTTTTGCTTCTAAAGTTTTTTTTTTAATTCGATTTCTAAAAAAATATAACGAATTGTTTCAAAGAAAATTATTGTGTTCTAATACCGATGTTTCGTTTTTTTTTGATTTTTGAGGGGTTTCATGAACTTGTGGGATACGCTTAAAAAATATTTTTAAAAATCTACGAAAAAGTAATATTTAATTAAATAAATTTTTTTCCCAAGCTCATAATGTATTTTCTTAGTTTTTGGCTTAACTACAATTTAAGTTTAATTCAAGAAGAAATGTTTTACCTACTAAAAATTTTTTTTTAATTCGAGAAATTAATAGAAACAATTTTTAAAAAATATAACGAATTATTTCATAGAATTTTAATGTGTTCTAATACCGATTGAGTCGATTTTTTCTGGGTTTTGAGTGGTTTCATGAACTTAAGTGCTCGATTTCTGTACAACATACTAATTTTTTTCTCTCTGTGTAGATACAAGTGTAGGGTTATGTGTTATTTGCATGTTTATCAATTTACTTAATGTTGCTTCTAACAGCAAATGCAAATCGTTTGTGTATTTACACAACAACAACAACAAATTAAAAGCAATTTTAACTGGCTGCTGAAAGGCCAAGTACATACATATATATATTACTATATAGTATATGATGCGTATATGTAATGTAAGTGTTTTGGCACAAGTGTTTGCTATAATTTCTATTCATTATATTTGTACTGCAGTTATTGGCCATTTGTCAGGCTAACCGAATGTAAGACGCACTTAAGCACACACGGCGTATGTGTGATAATTTGTATGCCATTAAAATTAGCTAATGTTAATACTAAACTCATTCTAATAGAATGTTTAGATCGATTTCGTCTCATTTAAGTTTGAAGACATTTTAATTAAAATGTAAATGTTTTAGTGTTAATTAAATGCAAGGCATTTATGAAAGGTATATGCTGATTTAGATAATGTGTTAGTTGAAGCTTGGGCGAGAATTTGTTATGTAAAGATTGGAGGTTACAATATTTGAAGTAGTACTCATAGCCTGAAGGCCTACGATGCTCTGGCTTACAAACCATTATAATTTAGAATTAACTTTTAATTTATAATTAAATAAATAAATAAAATATAAAGATAACTAAAAACTAAACTAATGGAAAATATAAAGCATTTATGGTAAGCTCAGGATTGTAGAATCCGATTTTTTGATAGATGTTTTCTATCACATTTACATATTTATAAATATATATATATATGAAAAGAATAAATGTAATTATAGCACAGCTCATTTTATAAAAAAATTAAACAAATTCTCGTTATATTTTTTTTTTAAGATGGGTGGACTCAAGTGATTCGTTTCATATACAAGGAAGAATTTAAAAATGGTGAATGACAAATTTAAGGAGCACGCTTCAAAAAAATAGCAATTTTAAAATTTTTTCAATTTTATTTGCATTTATTTAAATGTAATTTTTAAAATTTTATTTGCATTTATTTAAAATTTTTTTTTTAAATTTTAACTAAAAAATTAAAAAAAAAAAATTTTTAATTTTATTTAAAAAATTAAAAAATTGAATATATTTTTTAAGAAAAACGTCATGTTTAAAAAAGTAGATTATTTTTTAGGGTTGACAGCTTCGATTAAAAAAAAAAATTGTTTCAAAAATGTGCAGTAATTTAATTTAATTGATCCACATAATTGGTTTTAAAAAATCGTGGGCCCAGTTTTTCGTTCTTTACCCATCTACAGGGTAATCAAAGGTAATATTTTATTTAGAAAACTCAAAAGTGTATAAAATTTTATTATAATTTTTAAAAATATTGAATCTGTAAGTAAATAACGATAACAATTTGGGGTTGCTTTTTAAAAATTTGTATTACTTATTTAGCTTAGCTTTGGTCCTGCTGTTCTTCGATAAGCTGTAAATATATCTTCTTCTTCTTTCATTCCTTTAACTCCTTGAGGAGCAGAGGGCCTCTATAACTATGTGTAAATATATGCGTTCTTAAATTCAGTTTATTTTTTATTATTATTATTTTTATTTATTTTAGCCAGGTATAATACTTATAAGATACAATCAACTGAACTTATCGCCATTCTGTTTCGAAAAAATGCTTGTTTGTATTATTGTGCAATTGAACTCTATTTTTACTTAAATTTAAATTTTTTTAAGTTTATAAATAATATTGTGTTTAAATAGGTTAAATACACATCATATTCCCAAACATTTTCATTATATTTTTGAAGCACTTAAAAAAATTTTAAAAACACAATTTATTCAACAACTTTTTATATGCCTTCATTTAATTAATCATGGCTGCCATGACAGCTTCGACATATTATGTATACAATCACGCATACTCATACAATAAATACACACCAACATATACAATCATATAGCATTTATACATAAACTTCTTCGAGCCTTTTCAAAAGTACATACTGCATTTACTTTTATACCTTTTCATTTACGCAATTTAATTTTTAATTTTTGTGCATACATGCATTTATCTGCATAAACTTTAATATTTAATACATACTTTTTATTTACTTGCTTGCTTGCCCTTTTTAGTGTAATTTTATATTATTATTTATTTTACGCCCGAAACTGTCGCATATATTTTTCATTAAATCTGCAACTTTTTTCCTCTACTTTATTACATCAAAATTCAATTTATCTGTAAAGTCGTATATGTATATAGTAAATACTGTGTGTGTATGTGTGTTTGCAGGGTTGTTCAATATTTATCGATAGCTGACGTTAAAGCTATGAAAATTGTATATTGCATAATATGTGTTGCAAATTTTTGTTGCATGCCACGTGCCAAAAGACTTTTCAGCTCTCTGGCCCAATGTAAATTTGTTGCATGTGGTTTTTTCTTTTTTATTTCTTTTATTTTTATTTGTGCAACTTGTGGATTGGCATATTATCAAAGGTAAAATTGTAGAAAATTTTTAAGCTTCTCATATGAAAATGCAAAATATGCATGCGAAAAATATGACAAAGAAATTATGATGGTTTGAAAAGGAAGCAAAATTGGGAAAAATAGGGATAAATTTTATGTGGAACCGGCTGTGGTCAGTTGTGACAGATATTTACTTAAAGTGATAGTTTCGAATCTTTTTTAGCATATTATGTGTTTAATTAAAAATTTTGATGGACTTGGGTTTTTGTGAAAAGGATTGGCAAGAGCAATCGCTGCCTCTTGATGCTCCGCCTTTCATGGTGCCCCCTAGGTAGCTCGGCTGTTTGCTTAGAGGTAACACCAGCGTGGAATATTCAGAAAATCGATTTTTTTTTTTTTTAAAGCTAAATTGGTGACAATTATGTTAGATACGATGTCCCGAAGTAATTTAAAAAAAAAAAATGTTTCCCCACTTATAAGCTTCGGGCGATTTTTATCCGATCGATTTGAAATATTGACACAATCTTTATAAAATCATTTTCAATTGAGCCACGTAGGATTTTATCAAAATAATAAAAGCTTTTTATTTTACAACTTATTTTTCATAATTTTTTTTCACGAAAACTCTTTTTTTTTGAAAACTTATGCCATTTTTTTTAAAATTTATATTTTTGAAAATCCCTACGTGGTTCACTTGCCTTTGGTCCATAGATTAAGATGGAAAAGCGACGTCAAAAAGCTGCAGCCGTGCAGACCTCTCCGAAATTAGTCATGTACTCGTAGCTCTCTACAGACGCCATTTTGTTTTTTATTACTTTGGAAAAATTAGTTTTTGTCGCTCAAAATATATAGTACTTAGCTATTTGGATTTTGAATAAAAATAGAAAAGCTACTATGAAAAAAAACACGAAAAATTACCTTAAAAAATCATGCTCCCCACAGGTGTTACCCATTAAGAAAAAAATTTAGTACTCTTTAGAACACTCTTCTTTAGTTTGCCCTATAAAGAAGCAGCAAAGTTTTACAAGAAACTAAAAAGGTTATCGTTGTTCTTTAAAAAATTGTGAACCTGTGAAATGTATAAGAGTTGAGAGGGTACTGCGACATGCATACCGAACGCTCTTTAATTCTATAATTTAAAAAAATTGAAAAATTACCTTTAAAAACCATGCTCCACACAGGTTTTACCCCTTAAGGCGCATACGCATCACGCGAAAATTCCGCACCAAACGTCAAAACTTCATATAAAAAAAAAATATCCCAAAAAAAGGGAATTTTTTTTTATATGAAGTTTTGACGTTTGGTGCGGAATTTTTGCGTGCTGCGTATGGCCCTTCAAGCAAAAACTTTAGTACTCTTTAGAACACTGCTCTTTAGATTGCCCTATAAAGAAGCAGCAAATTTTTCCAAGAACTTTCTAAAAAGGTTATTATGGTTCTTAAAAAAATTGTGAAATGTATAAGAGTTGAGAGGGTACTGCGACATGCATACCGAGCGCTCTTTAGTTCTGGAACACCAAATATTGTGGCAAAAAATTTAAAAAAAATGATTTAAATTTTATAAAAAAATATCGTCAAAAATTATTTAGTTAATTTTATATAAAAACTATCACGAAAAATGTCCCAAAATTTAAACTTAATTAAGGTTGGAGGTTCCAAAACTTTTCGCATTTGCAGTTTAAAATTATGAACATTTTTTTTCTTGAAGTTTGACAGGACGACGGAAAAAGCCTTTTTTCAACGGTTTTCACAACTTTTTTTTATGATCTACACAAATTGTGACTAGCAACCTTTTCAAGAGTTGCATTAAAAATACTTCCCTCTCAGCAGTTGGTCAGAGTGACTTTATCCTCAAAAGTACGAAAGTAAAAGTATCTCAGCCAATAAGCATTATTGCCATCAAAAATTAAGAGCTAGTTTTTATGTTGCATCAATTTTATTGCTTTCCATTTCTATTTTATCTTAACCAACACATACATTTACTTTAGCTCAGCTTTTGACGTTTTCCCACACTACAAAGTAACGTAAATCTAGGACAGTTCAAATTCCTGTTGTCCTTACACGGCTCATAAACTTTTGGCATTGATGCAACTGCAGTTTGTTGCAAACAGCAAATATATATATATATATATATATATATAAATACGTATACGTTGGCATGCAACACTGAGTAGCGGTATCAAAGTCAACTTTATCACTTACTTATCGAAACATACAGAATGTGTCTCATTGTTAGTTCCGAATAAATAGTGTTCAATATTTTATAGCTGCATTTGATGCTTTTTATATATATAGTTTTTTCAACTTTCTTTTGTTGCGCTTTATTTGCCACACGCTTTGCTGTGCATTCGTTTGCCGCTTGTCTTTCAATTCGAGTGCCATAAATTTATGTAGCTACTCTTTTGCGCTCTTTGTTTTCTTTTGGTTTGTTCTTTACACTCTCTTCCAGGGAAATTTGTGGAATTGTAAATGCCATATTTTTTGCACGCCTTTCTTAACAATATTTTTTTTTTGTCTGCTTTCGACACAGTTTATCGTCAAGTTTTGCACTTGAATGAATTTTAACGTTATTAAATGCCTACCAACAATGTGGTATGTGTTTTTCTTTTCATGCTCCTTTTCTTGGTCTAGGTATCCTTTAAAGAGTGTTATATTTATTTTCGTCAAATATAGGAAATTGTAAGCAAAAAAAGAATCGATAGAAAATCGATAATATTTTCGTAGCCCAAGCGATACACGATGCTAGTGCACGAGCAGGTGGTACAATCGTTCGCATCGTGTGTGAGGTCGTTGTATACAATTTTTACAAATAATCAAAATCTTTGAATTTTTCGATAAATAACCAAAATACGATTAATCATATAGGAAGTAGTTAACATTGCGAGTTAATATTATGCATCTCTTTGAAGCTTGGTCTAGGTATATAATATAGGTAATATAGGAAATGGTAAGCAAAAAAAGAATCGATAAAAAGTCGATAATATTTTCGTAACCCAAGCGAGCAGGTGGTACAATCGATTGATCGTGTTTCACGTCGTTGTATAAAATTTTTACATATAATCAAAATTTTTGATTTATTGGATAAATAACATAAATTTGATTAATTATATAGCAAGTAGTTTACATTGCTTGTTATTTTTTATGCATCTCTTTGAACCTTTATAAATTCTAGAAGAATCTTATAAAAATGTCATATTTTGGTCAACTTTGACCGAGCCGAGCCGAAATATCGATAACAAAAATCTTTTGAGAAAAATCTATAATATCTGTCTTTTTCACACAAAAACAGCTGACTATTATGGCTCACATTGTAAGTCTGGCACTTCTGCATTCCTGCATCGTTTTTAGGTTGGCTTATGTTGTTAGTCGTGCATTTCTGCATTTCTGCCCAACCAGGTGTATTCACTTAATCTTCACAAAGTGGTTTCAAATTACGATTCCGTTGCCTTGATGATTTTGTTGCATGCAATTCAAGCTACCAATTAAGCTTCTACCATTTTGTAAAAGTAACCTGCTCAAGGTCTAGTCCTCACAGTTATTACGACTAATTGGCATCGAAATCAAAAAGTCCAAAACAGGCTTAACTGAATTTTTCTTATTTGTCATGGCTTAAGCTGAGTATTTAAGCCAGCTTTAAGAGCTAATTGGCTACGTCTCCTGGCCAACATGTGGAAAGTTTTTAATTTTGCAACTTGCTTCAACGATTTGCTTTGTTCATTTGGCTCGAATGCAGTTCCTTTTTATGGCCACAATGTATGTATATGGATACATGTGTTGGTGTGCGTGTTTATGGATAGCCAACATTTTAGCTGCTTTGGTCGACGGAAATGTGACCAGCCATTAATGGCGCTTAATGTGGCCACATAAAGTCAACTCTAGTATGTCCACAGAGATATCAAAATGCTGGCAGCAAAGAGTGCGGCTGGCTTCAGAGTCCAGCACAGAGGCTAATAGTGTTGGCCAAGTGAACAAAATGGCTTATAGCAAAAGGTTCTGCTGCTTACTGTATCTAAATTGTTGCAAATGTTTTATTGCAATTCTTAAACCTTTGTTGATGTCATAAAAATTGTTGTTCTTGCTGCTCTTAGCAATGTGGTTGTTGTTGCAGCTGTGGTTGGGCAGCATTTGAAATGCATTTGTCGGTTGGACGAACGTTTCGTTGTCTCTTGTCTCTGCGTCCATCAGTCTGTCTGTCCAACTGTCTGTCTGTCTGTCTGTCTGTTCAGTTGGTTGCTTGGTTGTCTGCCTGGTTGAGTTTTTATGATTGTGGCCAACCAAGCAAGCATTGCATTGTGTCAGCTGCTCAGCAATATAACGTAGTTTTACAACACTAAAATCACACACATACACACGCACACATGAGCATATACATACAAAAGTAAAAGCAAAAATTTATGTTGCATAGAAGGTGCTAGCCATATAACAATGTTTTGTGGTTGCCACCATGTTAGGGTATTATATTTTTTTTTTTTTTTGTATTATTTGCATGATTTTTCTGTGTCATGTATATGATTGTCATGTTTGCGGTTTGAGGTTTGTCTTTACATTGTATACAATCTACATATTAGAATATAGATGCATATCTATTGTCAGTAGCGCAGATGGAAGCTTATGTTGAGGGGGTATATAAGTTACTTTTAAATTTTTCAGATATTTTTCTGCAAAAGCACTTAATTGCTTCATGGAAGTTATCTTTGATGTTGTAGACAGGAAAGTGTTGTACCCAATGCCATGTAAACCTAAATATTTATAAAAGTTACTCGAATAAAGCTTTGAGTGAAATGAAGCAAAATCGTCACTTAAGGAAACGAGATTAGTGTGGGACATCGAAGTCGGCTCGAATCATAGGTTCGGTGCTCAATATATAAAGGGTCATCAATCTTGAGGTTTTTTTTTAAATAAAAAAAATCAGGGACCGCAAATAAGAGTTATGGGAATAAAAAATAAATCAAAGCGAAAAAAGTGGTTTATATGAAAGTGCATACTGCAATATATAATTTTATTGAAAGGACCTTACGAAAAAAGGATAAATTTTTATTTTTAATTTATGTCGAAAAATTAAATTTTGACTCTTATTTTTTCACATAAAAATATAAATCATGGAATAATAATGAAATATCAATTTTTATTAAAAATCGCGAAATAAATCTCAATTTTCAATTTTTATAATAAAAATTAAAGATAAAAATTATTGAACAATTTTTATTTAAAAAATTTTAAATAAGAGTTACTCTGCAATTTTTATAGTAAAAATCAAAAATGAAAGTTATAGCGTAATTTTTATTTTAAAAATTGAAAATAAGAATTGAATTTATATATCTTTTGAACCAAGAGGCGCACAATAATGGTTTGCGCATTTATGTATTGCACACTTCAAGACCTTTCCGTCGATCCATATTAAGAATACCACATAAGAAAAATTACTTTTAATCATTTTTTGAACCACAATAAGTATGTGTGTACACTTCAATACCCTTTCATAGATATCCTTATTGTTATTATGCATATGATCCCCTGAGCACTAGCTCCATCTACGTCACTGCGTTTCCAAATACTTCTGTGCCAGCTCTCAGCTCACAATTTCATTGCGGTTAGTTATTACAAAATATGTATTTCTTAAAAAATATGCTCTAATCAATTTTTAGTACTAAACTCTGACAGCAATTAGCAAGTTGCTTGACATTTCATTTATTTTCACTAAATTTGTTTATGCATATTTTTTGCAAAAATTGTCAGCAACAGTGACCCTTTGACCCTGTTTAAGACAGCGTCCTGGCTTAGTAGACATATTATAAACTGTCTACAGCCTAGGGGCACGTCAACGGCGTCTTCGTTGTACTTGCCACGCCCCAGGCACGTCAGTCACAACATTTACCGGAGGGGCTTGGGCCAGTTTTAATTAGTTTAGTTGCCGGCGACAGGCATTTAAATTTAAATCAATTGACAGAGACGCCCCAAAGCCAGCCCAGTGCGTTCGTTGTTGCCCCCAGATGACGCACAGGCGTGAGGCAATGTACTTAAAGTATTTTACCTCATCTTCATATTTTACTCACGTATGCGTGTGGTTTGAAGTAGTGATAAAATTTGTAAAACAAAATTTATTGGAGCATATCATTGAATTAATTAAATTGAATCATATTTTACGAACTCGGAATTAACAATTCATAGAACAAAAAAAATATTGTTTAAATTAGTCAAACTAAATGTGAGAGAGTTCCCAAGAAGTTGTTTGGCCAACAAAAAAAATAGTTCAAAATGAAACCAGAAATAGCTTGAAGTGAAAATGTAAATTTAAAGCACAATTAGTAAAGAAGATAAAAATTGAAGAATTAATATATTTTGAAAGCAGAAAAATGGCAGAGAAGGGTTCCTCAAAAAAAAGGTTTGATAGAAATAGTGAAAAGATTATTGTGCTATAAGCTTTCTCCCGAAGCAACAAATTTTTACATATGCAAATAATTTTTTTTTATATTTAAAAGCTGGTTAAATTTTGCTTGATGTTCAAAAGGCTGGTATAGCATGATAGCTTATCGGAGAGTATTAATCCATCCCTAGCTTGCCTAATGCATATTGGGCTCATTGGGCCAAATTTGGTTCAAAAAAATATGCTCCTTTTTTTTGAACTTTATTTATTTATTTTTAATTTCTTGTTTATTATAACTAAATAAAATGAAATAAAAAAAAATGCTCCCAAATATTCCAATTAAATTTGCTTTTAAACGTACAGAAAAAAAAAACTTCCACTTATCACAATACAGATTTAAAATTTTTGTTAATTTTTTTTATTCATTCTAAATATTACTTTTAAAAACCAAAATATAATTTAAATATATAAGCACATATATTAATTTTTTTAGATTTTTTTTCTAACATTTGGCAACTTGTGTTAAGGCTACCTACGATTACAACTTTGCACGTTTTGCAACACTGCGTAGTTGACACGAATAGAATTTTCTATGTAAAAAATTTCATTTCAATTATTGTGCTTGATCTGACGCTGTAAAAAATTTTGTCCGATTTCCGTGGATGGATCTGAACCCATCCAATGAGCCCGCAATCCAGACCCCATACGAAAATCTCTAAGTTTTACAGCACTGTTTTTTAGCCGAGGCTATCTGCAGCTAGTTGGCCGATAGATGGCGCCACATTGGCTTTAAGCAATTAGCAGCTGCTTATATTAATAAGCTTAAAAATGCACAGCATTTTTTTTTATTTATCTCAAGGATGTAACAAGGCTTTTAACAAATACAACACTAGAAAAAAGAAAAAACATCGAAAAAAGCTGCCTTGAAGCATTTAACGATTCCATAAATTTTGGCTAAACAGAGTTTCGTTCGAGGAGGCCTTTTTATGAATTTTTGTTCAACAACTGTCTAAAAGTATTTAAAATTTTATTGCAAAGCCAAAAAAAAAAAAAAATATGGCGTCACCGACTTTAAGGTACACTTTATCTGCGTCACTTTATAGGCCAACTTTTCACTACCAATCATAAAATTTCATAAAAACAAAACTAAAAAAAAAAAATATATAAAATTGACTCGACTGGGAAACGAAGCTTGGTCTCTGGACTTTAAGGCAGTGGTCGGCCTGAAATACACTCGCATTTTAGCATTCGTTTGTGAGAGTTGCCAAGTTACGTCATGACGCTTCGCAAAGGCATCGGCAATGCGACTTTGTGTATGTTGCTGCGCACACAAGTGCATATGACTTGTATGTGTACTGTACATGTGTCGACGTCGCTGCCGCCACTAATCCCTATATACGTGAGGTAGGCCCTAGTGCTGCATGTATCGATGTATCGAAGTTACAAATAGCGAAAATATCGATTTTGGCCAATTTTGGCCGATTTTGGACATCTATATATATAGATATTTTTAACTTCGATACATCGATGCATCGATATAACATCGATGTTTCTCCAGCACTAGTAGGCCCGTGTCGACTACTGCTTTAAGGCTTAAGACCAACCTTCGACCAAGTCAGCTACCTTTAGGTATGCTTTTTATACGATTCGTATATTGGTCTCAAATCACATGGCGATGATTTTCGATATTTATATTTGTATTATAATCAAGATTCGTGTTAATCGAAAGAATTTTTTATTTTTCGCATTTTACTGATACAAACTAAAGCTATAACCTTAAAATTGCAAGAATATTGGAGCTTCAAGATAATTTTGTGTGGAAAGGGCCGTGGCGAAAGGAAACAAAATTTTGATTTTGGTGGCACATATAAGGAGCACAAAATATCAAGTTTGATTATCCCAGCTATTACAATCTCCCAGATCTAAGCGTCTATACAGACGAATAGGCAGATCGACGTACTTATATGTCTACATCAATTTCTTTTGTTCTCCTGAACTTATTCTTGGTAACTTCGAAAGGTCACCCATAACTACTTCTCTGTCTAGAACACATTCGCATCAACTTATAATACCCCTTATCTTAGAGTATAGGTCATAAAAACACTGCTGACCAAATGTCCTTCAAAAGCAACAATTATATACAATTGTAACCCTATATTATTTGCAACTAATAACATTTTGTGACAACTTTTAATATAAACAGAACAGAGAGCTGAACCAAAACCGAACCAAAGACCAAAAGTTCAAACAATGTCCATCATACTTAGAAATGCTGACAAAAAGCATGTTGAGGTTTTTGTGGTCCTTTGGTATCCAATGGCAGCAGCTGTTACTATTTTGAGGCACTGTTGTTAATGACACTGCCAACAACTTGGCAAAATATACAACAATTGTTGTTGTTGCTTGGTATAACAATTATACAATTACAATGATCATAATTTTGTTACAAACATGACACCAAAAACGAAAGTGCCGAGAAAATTTTGCTGTAGCGAAGCATGTCTGTTGGTTTTGTGGGGTTGTAACAAAAACAATTTGCACTTGACTGGTTTATACTATTTGGTGGCAAATAGGCGTTGCCACGACAATATGCCTCAAATGAAGAAGCTGCAACAAATTGAGCAAAAAACTTTTGCTTTAAATTAAGTGCCAGCTCTATATGTCTAGCGCTCCCAACTGTCATTTAAGGTGATCTGGGCAAATTTTGTACAATGTAAAAGAGGAAGTGAACTCGGAGAGCCCAGGAATTTGCACCTGCTGCCAAACTCTAGGTGACCAATCATGCTGAACATTGTTGCCACCAAGAGTGCTGAAGTGGTGTGCTTGGTGGCAAAGTTGTGCGGCCTTTGCAGCACTTTGTGTCATAGTTTAAATTATATGAAAAACTTTGTGCAAAACTTTTAATAGCATCCAATGGAAAACTGTAAACATGTGCTCTACCAGGCAGCTAGTTGCGTCTGAGTACGTTCCACAAGTCTCTGGCATATGTTGCGCGTTCACGCATTGATTAGTTACACGGGTCGAGTATGGCCATTAGAATACAAGATGGATGGATGGCTGAGAGCAGCAAAAGAAAACTAGCAAGAAAACTTACGAGAGCGACTCTGGAACTCGGTTTGACTCGATAACTTTGTCTTGTGCCTGACGTGCACTGCATTGTAGATTTAGCGAGTCAAGTGTTGCATTGACAAACGCTGTGAAAATAAGTTTATTCGACAATTTACTCAGGCATTAAATTGTATCTTTCAACGCAAAAACTTTGGGATTTGACATAGTTTGCATGCAGCAGTGTGTTGCAGCTAGAAAGTTGCCACAAGTCGTTGAAAGCTATTTGTTTGTCTTTCAACGTACTATTTTGATCTGACAAAATATGCTCATAGAACGCATTGGGATTGAGATTGAGTGTATTGTAGTGGAACTGCACGTGTCTCAATTAAGTTGCATGCAACTCTATATACTACTTAATGGAGAACGCTGAGCTGCTGCTGTTTATTATTATTTATGGCAATGATGACTTATATGACCTAGACACACATACACTTGACATGTGCGACCAAGCGGCAATGCGTGCAAATAATGATGGATGGCAACAAATGGCACAACAATATCAATAGCAGCGTGTGGCTAGGGCCCTGTGGCACTCACAAACACTCAAATTGAGATAATTACTGCAGCCTTTTAAGCGGCCTCTGCAGATTGAGTAATACTCTATAGAATTGTAGACAGTGTAGTCAAGGCAGCAGACAGGCTGAAGAAACTAGAGACAAGCTACTACTAACAGCATTTGATAAACTCGCATTAATTACATTGATTTATGCTCTCACGCGTCTCAAACTCACACAGACGCACACATAAAGTATACATTTACGCCACACAATGACACACTCAGACCTAGTCAAGTTGAAATGACGCCATTTTGCGTGCTTTATATATGTGGCAAGCTGCCTGAAACTATGCTACAATATGGCCTTGTAGCCATACTTAAGATACATTTACCCAAACACACACACACACACACACACACGAGAGATACACCTCCTCACTCACACACACTTGCATCAATCAATTTTGTAACACAATTTATCAAACTATTACATAGTGGCACTAAAAACAAATGACGAGTTTTTATACACTTTATTTGCTGACTGAGATGACTTAAGTAAAGTATCTCGTAAAGCTTTAATAACAAAGAAGATTTCTTAATTTTTATAAAATTTAAGAGTAAATTTTATTGTCTTAGGTCAGTGTGTTCAAAAATCAGTCTCTTTTGGCCATTGGTTGAATCTTATGAGGTTATGCGTAGTGAAATGGCTTTAAAATGAGCTTTTGTAACTAAAGCTTAATCTGCTGACAAACAGCTTTCTTAGCTAATAGTTAAGTATCAAAGTGTTAGATGCATAGCAGAAAACAGATAAAAGTATTACCATGGGTCACCTTGTTTCTGGAGCATGATATTCAGGAACATATTTTGTCAAGTGTGTCCACTTCTTCTTTTGTCACTCTTTTGACGCTGGTATGTCTTCATCTCACTCATAAATAACTTCAAGTTCATCATCTTCTACACTTAGCATGTCATCTTCTAGAAATTTGTTTTCATTTTCATTCATGGTAGTTTGATAGTATGTATATCTTATAATATATTCGCTTCTGTTATAGTAAGCCGGCAAACTTTGTGTCAGCACAGTTTACGTCTCTGTGACGTCCTTCTTGTGCATTTCTTTAACAAAAAGGTTTTAACTTGCCTAAAAAACTCATCATTCAAAAAATCACACAAAAGATCTCTGCGAAGCATTCCTTATGAATTTTTTCAACCAAAAAGTTGTAATTTACTTACGAAACATAAAATGTTACAAAACTCACACCAAAGCTAACAATACGTCTCTACGACGTACTACTTGTGCATTTCTTAGAATCTAAGCAAACTGAGATAGAGAAGAAAGTCACCATTGAGGGAGAGAGAGTAAAAAATTGCATCATCTTTGCGACGTCATTCAAAAAATCACACAAAACATAACGATACGTCACTGTGACGTATTCCTTATGAATTTGTTCAACTAAAAAGTTGTAATTTACTTAAGAAATAAAATGTTACAAAAATCACCCTAAACATAACGATACGTCTCTACGACGTACGTGCATTTCTTAGAATCTGAGCAAGCTGAGAGAGCGAAGATCTTCTCTATCGAGGAGAGAGTAAAAAATTAAAACGTCCAATCTCCAATTGGTGCGTTAAATTTTTAAGGTTAAAAAAGTTTGCATCGAAGAAAATGAAAGTGGCCGATCTCTTCTTTAATAATGATTTAGCACGTACATTTTGTTAAAATTTTGAATATTTCTCCATTTATCGATATATATATTTATATTTGGGTAGACTTTCCTTTAACAACTTGTTTCGCATAAAAGAAACAATTTTGAAGTCTTAATCCTAGATGGATAACCTTTGTCGAATTGACGACGAAAATTTGTCGAAGAACTTTTTTTACATTTGCGTTTGCTCTTCTAAGCTGTTATCGGTACAGCTGTAGTCGTCGCAAAGCGGTTGAAGAGGGCAGTATGAATACTCAAAAATTTCGTCGTCGATTCGACGAACGACAATTTGTATGTGATTTTCTTGATTTTCTTCTTTCTTATCTATTATGATCAGCAGACTAACGAAAGTGCTTAATGATTTTACTAAGAGAAGCTTCAAAGCTCTAAAAAAAAGCTGTTGCATTGATTCTTTTAAGGAATTCTCAACAGAAAAATTATTCCATTTGATTTGCATAAGTGTGAGATTCTACTACATTTCTTGGGAAAACAAAGTAATTGGTTTCTCTAATGTCTTCAATAGTCAAGTAATGTAATTTTTTTGTTTTATTTTATCTTATCATGCGGTCAACATTAAAATTTACGTCTTTTGCCAACTGTAAACGCCCTTAAATACCTTATGTAGTCCCAGCTTAGTATTATATTTTTTATGTTATATACTTTTGCTTTGTCACTTAATTTCATAGGCAATTTTATGCACAATATGTGGCTTACACAGTATATAAGAATTGAGCTATATAACTAGAGAACTTGCTTGAAATCGTATCAACAATGTCATGTGCATGTTTTGTCAATAATATTTTCTTTTATATATTTTTTTCGATTTCTTTCCAGGGGCTCTCACTTTTTTTTCATTTGGTTTGATTGATGTTGTTACTTGGCAGGGCAAACACATAAAAACCATTGAAATGTGCTTCAAATAGAGATACAGCTGCATATGAGAATTGTTTCTGTATGTGTGTGTGTTTGATTGTACATATGTGACTGTGTGTGTGGAACGACATTGATAGCCATGAAGCATGTTCATAAAAGTCTCGAGGCTTGACTGGGGGCATGCAGCATACAAATACATACATGTAAGCCTTAGTGTAGTCTGTGTTTATGGAATACATATGTAGGCGTGTGTGTGTGTGTGTATCTGTGTGCTGGCAGCTGCAGCAAACATTGTTTGGTTTTCATACAAACGCGATTTCATTGTTGTCTCTGTCTGGTTTTAGCCATAAATTGTTACCAACTATTTTTCCATTTTACCAATGCAATTTGTTTTGATAGACTTGTTTTTGTTAGATAGTGTAGTCTGAGTGTAGATTAAGGTAATGAAGTATTTTATATGCCAGCACTGCGGTGCGTATACACAATATAAAACGTTTCAATTAAGTGCCAAAGCTGTACAGCAACTTAAGAGCAATTAAATGTGGCTTTGTAACAGATGCTCTGAAGATTTTAATACTAGATAAAGATATTTTAATGGGCGAAATAAGAGTAACATGTTGTTAGGTAGGTTGAAGCAGTTGCTGACTCTATGCAAATGGCATTTAGATAGAAATAAAGATTTTTTTTCAATAAGACCTAGGGGCTCTCAACTACCTGCCAGCTTCAAAGCCCTAAATTTGCTTTGCTTATTTTATAATAATATTCTTTTTCTCAAGCCATCGTTTTTTCAAGATCTAAAATTTTAACAAGATCTTTTTTCTTTAGGCATATCAAAAATTTTTTGTAAAATTTCGAAAAATATTTCCCTTTTGGGCTACCATTTGTGACCCATATTTCTTACTTTTTAAATTTAAGGTATGAGAGAGTGGTCGAGGCCCTATGCTTCACTGGGAGGCAAGAATAGCAGAAGAAGAAGAAATATCCATGAATGATGATAAAAGAAAATAATTATTTTTAATGAGAACCAGGGGATCTGCCACCTGCTAGCTTCGATCACCAAACAACCTCGCGAATTCGTATTGCGATCGTTTTTTTTTTTAATTTTCTATAGTCTACGATTAAGTCAAAGATATTTTGGTCTTAAGAAACTTTGGTAACCCTTTTTACTTTTTATGGAAGTTTGTAGTTATAAGTTTTTACTTTTCATTTCTAACAATTTTTATTTTATATGATGGTCGGGTCGACCACAAATTTTTTACACTTATTATAGAGATATAAAATGCTTCACAAAAAAATAAGCTTTACAATTTATAAAAAATGCATTAATAAATATGAATATTTTGGATAGTATTTTTCTGAATAAATTTATAATTTTCGAAGTATTTTTCAAATATAAAAGCAGTTTGCAATTATTTTCCCTACTATATATTAGTTGCACAACTGTTTAAGTTTTAACAAGAAAAATATTAACAGTCAATTATTTAAAACGATTATTTAAAAAAAATATATTAAAAATCGTTTATTTCACAATAAATTTTGTGGAAATTTGCTTTTTATAATTTATACCCATCAAAAATAGCTTTGATATGCTCAATATTTAATTTAAAATTGATTGATGTTAAGAAAAATTTTATGCCTAATTTAATAAAAGAGGAAGACATAAATAAATACTTTTTCCAAGGCAAAACAATTATAAAATTTTTTCACAAAAAGTGAGGATACGAAAAAAGCTTTTTTCCAAAAAATAAAAGAAGTCATAATTAAAAATTTTTTTTTTTTTACCACTAAGGACTATCTATCTAGTCTATGTTTGACTCCCCCAGGGGTCATCCGGTTCAATCTAAATATTTTTTACAAATTAAAAATCATACTTAAAACTATCCGAGAAGAAAGGAAGACATCATTATATATTTTTTATAGCCTGTTGCTCCGGCTTTAAACCACTTTGTTCCCTAGAATTAATTCTAAGTTACAATGTTAAATAAATAAATAAAAAAATTTTTTTCGTAAAGTAAAATATATAAAAATTTTTCGAAAAAAAAGCAAGTCATAATTAAATATTTTTTGCAAGCTAAAAATATTATAAAAAATAATTTACAAAAAATTAGAATAGAAAAAAAAAATGTTTCCAAAAAATAAAACATAATTAAGTTCTTTTGCAAGATAAAAATTACAATAAAAATTTTCCAAAAAGAAAGAAAACTATAATTAAATATTTTTGCTAAGTAAAAGGTTCACTAAAAATGTTCCCAAAAAGAAAGAAGCAGAACTATGTCTTATAATTAAAAATTTTTGGAAGCTTAAAGATATACAAATTTTTCCTAAAATTTTTATATACTAGCAAATTTTTGTAGAGGAAACAAAGTCAGGTGCTCTATTGGCAAATTTGCCAGACAGTACAGCTTTGTAAAATATTTTATGTCACTATTGTATTTTTTCTTAAAAAATAGGGACGGACTATCATAGTTTAAAAACATAAATGTAGTATGCAAGCAAAGAAAACTATTTTCTTATACAAAAATTCATTGTGATTTTTTGCTATTTGGTTTTTGAACCTGATTGTTCTGACAGCTCACGCGTTATTCATGACATATGTCAGAGTGAATACTCAGTTGGCATTGCCGTTTCATTATGAAAAGATTTACGCCCAAACAACGTTTAAAAATTATTGAATTTTATTACCAAAAATAGTGCTCACTAAAAAAAGTGTTTAGAGCACTGCGTCTATTTTACGACCTAGTTTGGCCACGGTCAACATTTACATGAAGTAATCATTAAAAAGTAAATACCAAAGATTGATTTAGAACCTCAAATAAAAATTTCATACATGTTTGCACATTTTCTTTGTTTTTTTTTTTTTAAATTTACAAAAGAAACGCTAAAAAAATCACACTTTATAATTTATAAAAATAAGCTATATTGAAATTTGTATGTTCTTTATATTAAAGAGTTTCATTTTCAGTTAGGCCCATAATCTTGCTTCACAAATTTTTTAATTAATTTTGCTCTACAAATATTTGCATACAGTTTTTCTCAAAAATATCTTGTCTATCAAACTATGCTCAAAATAATTCCTTTGTGCGAACAAAAAAAAAAACAAAAATGAACATTGACAAACAGAAATCACAAATGGAATTGAAAAATAACTAAATTGGAATCAATGAGTCAAATCTAATACAAAGTAAAATAAAAATAATAACAATTGTACATTTTTGGTAATATGTCGAATATCAACAATAAAATATTTGCGAACATTCATTGCAAATATTGTAACGGAACCATAACTTATCTGGCCCACACACAGACGCACACAAATGCATACAAAATATTCGATACATATGCATGACATGAGATTTTGAATATTATTTCTCTTATATGAAATTATTTGTACTAAAAATGAAACAATGCCAGGAACCAAATTTCCATAACCAGTTTTTATTTTTAGACAACGCGGAAATCACATGGCATAGATATGCAAGGGTGTGTGTGTGCGTTTGTAGATTTTCCAACATGGCGTAAAGCAGTGTTGACTTGGCTGACATTTTGGTGGCAAGCCATGTTAAATTTATGCTCTTGTGATAGCAAGAGTGCGAGCGAGAGGAATCGCTATCAAAACAAGTGTGAAGAAGTCACTTTTGTTTGTTTCTTTTTTCCGCCATTTTGTTATTTTTAGCACACTGTTAGCCAAAAGTCTGCTGTCATTCCTCATGCCATCTGTCATTTGTATATGATTTTTTTTTTTTCAACTCGAGTTCTCTCTTAGCTTGAAAGCCATTTTAATTTTTATGCAAATGCATAGAGACAAAAAATTGCGTACGTAAATTCGTATGTGAGTGACTTCAAAATGGCCGTAACTCGAGGCAGTGCACAAAAGTGGGATACCTTGTACACCTGTGCCACAAAAAAATTAATTTTTGCATACAGTAAAGTAACTTTGGCTTATTATATTCAGACTATCAAACAGTTTTCCAAAAGAAAGTTTCAAATAAATTTTTGTTCTACCTGATTAAAATTCACTAGATTATGAAAATTAAAAATAAAAGCCGGGTAAGCTTGGTTATTCATTTGGAGAAAAAAAATATTTCCCTTTTTCTGTTTATCGCATAATACGAATAAAGTTTATATACTAACACAATCTAACCTAATAACAAGATTTTTTTTAGGCTTTTCTACCGTCTGATTAAATTATTAATTAAGACAAAAACTTTAAATAAAAAAAAAAAAAAATATACCCATCTGCAAATGCTACTCCCTCCTCGTTACATGATGTAAAAGAAACTCAGCATGCTCCTCTCTTCCATGAGTAACGTGTATAAAAATACTTCAAAGCATATTAGATACTCTTGTTCTCGTAACACCTGACGTATGCGCAATGTTTTGCATATATTTTTTTCTTTTTCTCTCTAACGTTGCATGTTCTAACAAATCCTTTTGCTATCTTATATATGTAGCCTGGGAAATTGCATGAATTTTCGTGCTATGCATATATATGTATATTTTTTCCACTTTAAACCAATTTTTGGACTTTTAGGTACTAGTACCAGTTTTTTATTTTTATTCTTATGGCTGCTGCTGGGTTCTGTTTTATTGACCCTAGTACGCAGTACGGTAGGAAAAAAGCAAAGTTTTGGTCATTTGTTTGCTAACTGCAGTTGCCTTTTTTTTTGCTATGAGTTTTGTTCTGCTGCTTCGTCTTGCTCTTCTGCTACGTCTTTTTCTCTTTTGGGGTTATTTGTTTATAAGCGGCTTAAAGTTTTAGGATTGCACAAAGTTAACTGTTCTGTGTACTTGCCCTGAACTTTGAACCAGCTAAAGTAATTTAAGTTTTGCATACTTTGCGGCGTCGCTATCCAAAGTGCCAACAACTTTTGCATTAGCATGCATACAGTATATATAATAGTATATATATATATATGTAGGAATATTTGAATATTTTGAATTACCTGCAACGAAAAAGAAAGTTGAGAAAGAAAAAATTAGTCATGGAAAATGGTAGATGGCTAATATAACTTAATTAATTAATTCAAGATTGTTTTTTAGGGACGCATGACTAATTTTGAGGGGTATATAAACTAATTTAAAGTTGACTTTATAATCTTTTGTGTTTTAATTTTATATACTTTGCTATACTTATAAGCAAATGGTAACAGTCAGTATATATAAACCGATATTAGATATCCTACACCCACTCTTAAATCCAAAGCTTTCATGCGATCTAGAAATGCTTTACAACACAGTTTGAAAATGGCGTAAATTTTCATCTTTTTTAGAAGTAAAGTAAGGAGAAAGATATCGATACAATATGGATGCCTATCACCTTGATCTAGAAAATGTTTTATACAGGGATCGCTAAAAAGAGTTATGGAGTTCAAAACAATCAATGGGAAAAAAGTGCTTTGGATGAAAGTGCAAGCCACTATATATCATATTTTTTAAAGGACTATCCGAAAAAAGTATAAATATTTATTCTTAATTTTTATCAAAAAAATCAAGCTTAACTCTTATTTTTTGACTTCAAAAATAAAAATTATGAAATAATATTTAAATGCCAATTTTTATTTCAAAATTGCAAAATAATTCTAATTTTTAAATTTTTATAATAAAAATATAAAATTAAAATTATTGACCAATTTTTATTTTATAAATTGAGAATAACAGCTATTTTGCAATTTTTAAATAAAAATTGGCATTTAAATATTATTTCATAATTTTTTATTTTTTAAGTCAAAAAATAAGAATTATTATGCAATTTTGATAAAAAAAATAAAAAAATAATTATTTGATGATTTTTATTTTAAAAGTTATAAGAGTTACGATCCCTGGTTTTATATTTCATTGATTGAAGCGATTTGTATTAGAAAGAAACTTGGATAAATAGTTGGTTTTTTTTTTGTTTTACAGATTTAGAAATGTGTAGAACTCAGCAGAGCTGCCAAGCCTTGGTAATTTTTTCAGCTTTCTTACGTATAAATAATTTTAAATACGTAAGAGGCCGTTCAAATATCGATGACTATCGCCTTACATAGATCCAACTTGTTCTGTTTCGTACTAACATGATAAATAATTTCAATTACGTAAGAAACCTTGGAGGAATTGAGCAACTATCGGCGAAATATCGTTGACTATCGCCTTGCATAAGCGAATGCTTAAGACATCGTAAAACAATTGAGCAACTAACGACAAAATACCGTCGACTATCGTCTTGGATGGGCGATACTTTTTTTTGCTTTATAATACTACAATAACAAATTTTAATCACATCAAAAAGCTTAAAGAGAATTGAGCTACTATTAATAAGATATCGACGACTATCGCACTTCATAGATACAATTTTTCCGACTTTGTAATACCAAAGCCAACAATTTCAATTACCCTACAAAACGTGGAAGAATTTATCCACTGTCAATCAAAAATCGTTGACTATCGCTCTGAATTGGTGTGAAGCATTGAGCAACTATTGACATAGTATCGACGACTATCGGATTGAATAATAGCCAATTTTTTTGCTTTAGAGTACCATAATAAATAATTTCAAGTGCGTAAGAAACTGTGGAAGAATTCAGCAACTATCGCTCAAATATCGATGACTATCGTCATACATAGATCCAACTTTTTCTGTTTCGTAATAACATGATAAATATTTTCAATTACATAAGAAACCTTGGAAGAATTAGGCAACTATCGGCGAAATATCGTTGACTATCGCTTTGCTTAAGCGATTACTTAAGAAATCGTAAAACAATTGAGCAACTAACGACAAAATATTGTCGACTATCGCCTTGGATGTGCGCCATTTTTTGCTTTACAATACTACAATAACAAATTTTTATCACATCAAAAAGCTTAAAGAGAACTGTGCTACTATTAATAAGATATCGACGACTATCGCACTGCATAGATAAAATTTTTTGGGCTTTGTAAAACCAAAACCAACAATTTCAATTACCTTAGAAAACGTGCAAGAAATTAGCCACTATCAATCAAATATCGTTGACTATCGCCTTGAGTTGGTGCTATTTTTTATGTTTTTTATTACCATGGCAAATAATTTCAATTACGTAAGAAAACTTGGTAGCATTGAGCAACTATTGACTTAGTATCGACGACTATCGGATTACATAATAGCCAATTTTTCTGCTTTGTAGTACCATAATAAATAATTTCAAGTGCGTAAGAAACTGTGCAAGAATTAAGCAACTATCGCTCAAATATCGATGACTATCGCTTTCTATAGGCGCAAAAAATGGAATCGTAAATTCTTTGCATGACATTGAATATAAAGAAGTTTTTTTAAAATAGAAAGTTTGAAAAATATTTTGTTTTTGTTTAAAGTGATAATCTTGTTTTTATATTTGAACTTGAGATTTGTGAAAGAAACAATTTGATCTATAGACAACTAATGTCAAAAACTGTTATTTAGAAACAATTCTATTTTATGACTTTATTAAGAAATAAAAAAATTATAAAGAAACTAGATCAAGGCTGTATTTTCCGAAAAAATTCGATACTTCTGTATTTTTTGGTGTTTAAGGTACAGGCGCCTTGGTCGAATGGACGACCAAAGTTAAATTCAGTTGCTTTGTCCTGATGCTGCTTTTTGTAAGTATAATTACCAAACATATTTAGTTCGGCTAGTTTTCACTTTAAGTATAGCTTAGCTCTTAAAAATCCAAAGCACATAAAAAAACACCACAGCTTCCATTTTTATGCAAATATGTCTTTAAATGAATCCAAGTACCCACAACTAATGCTCCCTTAGCATTATTAGGCTGTCTTTTGTCATGTTACATAAAAAAATTTAACTGAATGACACACTAGACTGTAACTTAATCATTATCTCAGCCAGTGGCGGATCCACGGGGGGTTTTTGGGTCCGAACTCCTACCAAAATTCGGAAAAATTTTGTGGTTGGCAGTCTTCTGCGAGCTTTGTTATATACACTTCAGAGTGAAGAACCCCTATGACCAAATTCTGGAGCAGCTCCTAATCTCAGCCCTGGAAACTAACTTGTTATATGACTCATCTTTACTTTTGCTCGATTTTATTTAAAATAAACACTCATCAATGCCAAACAAAAAAGAGAAAACTGAAATCAGTTTAAAGAATTTGTTATTCTTCGAATTTTTAAAACATTCAAATTCTACCACAAATTAATCCTCAAATTGACTGCACTCTCTTGGCTTGGTGTAAATGGTGGTTGAAAAGCATATGTATCCTTACATGCATATCGTATACTTGTTTTTTTTTTTTTTGCATATATCTTGCATACAATATCGTATATTAGAAACATCTTTGCCATTTAGTAACTTGGACGCATGGCATGCAGCAGATAAGCTGCATCTTATGCAAATGTAATTAAAATGCAACACAACGCTGTTTAACAATATTTCGTTGCCTTTTAGTTGCATTTTATTTTTTATATAGTTTTTCTTTTATTTTTTCTACTACTTTTACGACTACTATGGCGTTGCTTAGGATTAAAATGGCTTCGTAAATGCAAAGTGTACACACACAGATACACAGCACATGCACGTTTGCACATGCCGAAACACACACACTCACACCTACATAAACATTGCGCTGTTGCACATTTGTCTTTACCCATGTGTCTGTGTGAGAGAGCTATTTAGTTTTGTGCATGTATTTGTTAGAGCGCCATGTTGTTGTAGCTGCATCTACCGCGTTGCCTTGGCAATTTGGGCAAATAAACTGCATCGTTGCTAACGTATCTAATACAAAAGCAACAGCAACGCCATTTTCAAGTTTTAATTAAAACTAATTAAAGTTAATTAAATGCATATAAAAAAGGCAGCAACAGGGACACAACGACAGCCAAGCCCAGCCAAAGCCATAAAGCGTTCAGCTGTGAAATTATCTAAAGTTGATTAGAGGTGGAAGGTAACACACACACAGATACACTTACACCTACGCAAATAAACACAAATACATTTACATGTATTTTGAAATGAAATTTTGCCGCTGATAAATGAGTTCATTTCAAAAATCGCCACACGTGTCGCGGCAAACGGTTAACCGCTTTAATAAAAACGACAAATTAGTCTCACACACACACATAAGTACTCATACACTTATATACTCACACTCTACATACTCACATTCTTATATACTCACACTCACTCACAGCTGTTGTTGCTTTTGGGCTTGCCAATTGCAGACGCGCTTAAATGTATGCTATGAAATATTTACAAAAAGCAAAACATTCACTCAACCCAATCACAAAAACCGAAAATTATACAAAGCACAGTAGACCCTCACATAGACGCCAATACAAATACATTTCACTTTCTTCAGTACCGAATGTGTGTATCATACCTTGGTACTTAGATATTTTTTTTTTAGCAGGGTCAGGTCCGACGATTGGGAGTGTGGAGATGGGGCATTCCCCCCAGGCCCGGAGTTTTCTCAGGGGCCCGGTGTAATTACTGTGATACTGTCGTGATTCAAGCTAAAGTTGTAATAGAGGGGCAGGTACGTTTTCCCCCCGGGCCCGGTTTTTCTCTCTACGGCCCTGATCAATTGCGTCAGTTCGTCAGTTCTTGATGTGTCAGTTGGTGTGAGTTGATTATAATAATCAATTTTGCCGGCATTGGAAACATTGAATGAATTGTAGTTTAGAAGGGAGTAGAGAGACAAAAAAGTTTTCGTCCATTCTGATCAAATCTTTATAGATGGTATCCTTGTATGCCCTTGATTGAACGCTTGTCAATATAAATGCACTGCTTGGTGCAGTTTATGTTTAGGCGCAATCATTAGCATATCGCTAAAAAGTTCACCCACCGCTAGTGACGCGGATTAGTTCATATCATTCTTTTTTTTCCTCGATCTAATTCTTCAATATTTCATTCAATTTCTTCTTATTTAATTTGTAAGGCCAACTGTATTTTGTTGTTCCCCGTTAAAATAAAATAAATAAATAGATAAATAAATAAATTGGACTGCACTTTTTTTTTAAAGATGATGACAGGAAAAAGGTCATCGACACTGGTCTTAATGGTTCATTAAATTTGTAGCACGAACTTAAACTGGTCGACATGCGCTTTCAGCTAGATGAACCATGAACCTGAACCAATGTACAAAATTAATTCTTCGAGCCGTTCACAACGTGTATTAGCTTTGTGGATTGGAGTACGCACACTTGTGCGAAGCAGCCAGCGAAGACCTCGGCCTAGAAAAACTCAGCCAATATGCTCAAAAAATGACTCATAGTCATCTATGAATCTTAATGACAAGTACCTAATAAGTATTCAGTGGTGGCAATAGACACCTATATATAACTTTAGCTAAAATAGGTACTAAAAGATGTATTTTGAATGTGCACCATAAATAAATAGTGCGATGGTGGCAATTGACCCCTATTTAGCCTTTAGCTATAGCCATGACGAATATTCTATTGAATATATGGTTGAGTGGTGTCAATTTTTTTGAATGTGCACCATAAACAAAAGTACGATGGTGGCAATTGACCACTATGTAAGCTTTAGCTATACCTATGGCGAATATTCTATGGAATATATGGTAGGGTGGTGTCAATTGACCCCAAGTAAGCAAAAGCTATATACCCATAGGGACTGAAGATAGTATTTTGCATATGTAGTGAAGGGGTGTCAAAAAATGTCGAATTTTACTCAAACGTCTAGGTTTGCCATTGTCAATACTCAAAGGGACTTAAGATGTCAATTGATATCTACACAGCGGTGGCAATTGAACCCTATGTTAGATGTTCTTACGGGCACTAAAAACCTTTTGTTGTGATGCGCTGGAAACTTAGGGATTGCATTCACAAAGGGATTGTGGAACGCCTGAATAATAAAGTTGAGTTTTTTCACTCCTCTGCACACAGGACTATTAAACAATTCATCGTAAGTTGGCAGCCCTGCCTGCAGATAGAAAAATAACTAGTCCTGTAGAAACAAGAACTAACAATTCATGCGTCATGTACAAGTTCGTCGTACTGTGGTGTGCCTACATACACACTCACAAACATCACACACTTACTCACACCCACACTCACGCACAGTAGCCCACACTCACACTCACACTCATAGAACTGGCGTCCTGTCGCTTGGCTTAAGCTGATTACAAAGCATTTTTTGTTGGCTGCTGTTTGTTTTTGTTTTGTTTTGTTTGCTTTGCGCCCTTTCTTCGCTTTTTTCTCGCTGATTACATTTTATTGCCATTTACATTTTGGCCTTTATTGTTGACTGTTTTTTTTTCTGACCCTCTCTGGCAAACGCAGCTTGAGTTCACTCAAAAGCTAACTTTAACAATAGTCGAAAAATAACTAAGCAGAAATTATAAAATTTAATAATAATATATTTTTTTCTTTTAAAATTTTTTAATTAAAATGCGCACAATTTGGTACAATTTTATTTACTAATAATTTTCTTATATACATATTTTTTTTTGTACATGCTTCAAAGCAAAGCAACTGCAAATGACAGCTACAGAAGTTCCCACTGGCTTTTGTTCAATAAAACCAAATAAATATATAAACATATACATATAATATTAAATAAATGTACTTATATACATTTAGACATGTGTACGTATACGTACTGCTTCTTTTGTTGCCTGCTGTTTGGGCCAAACATTTTCCGCAAAAGCAAAACCAAAAATTCGCCACTCTGTACAAACAAATACAAACAAATTAAAGCTGTATTATCAGCATGTTCAAATTTAATTACAAAACGAAATGAAAAGACTGTCAAATCAGCGGGAAACCAAAGCTTTTCAATTTATGCAAAACACATAAATGAAAATTTATATAAGCAAAATTCAATTGAAATGAATGTGAGATACAATTTCTAAACTGTTGACTAATTAAATAAAGACTTGTCAGTAAATTAATGGAGTGTTTTTGACGGAAATACTGGTTTCAAGGTTTATCAATACAATTTCCAGCTAAATTGTATGATATAAATATTGTACATTGTTTGCAACAACTGTCGATAATTATGAACCAAATTTAAATCGAAAAAGCTTTACGCAACAACATTCTTGAATAAATACATTTTCGCTTCTTAAAGTTCAAGATTTTTAAAAATTTTTATTTTATTTTTTTAGCTTGCCAATTGACACTTTTTGACCGAACTTCAACATTTGATTCTTATAAGATCAAGATTTTTGAATTTTCAAAAATATTTTTCCAGTTTAATATTTGTTAAAAATTTACTATCTGAAGGTTTTTTGCTTCATATTCAGTCTATAACTCTGTACTAACACTAAGAAGCATCTTCTTTCTTAATTCTTCACAAATACTTTCCTATCATTTTCTTAACAACTTTAGCCTTTAAGAAACAGCTGTTTGGCTTAAATAATGCCAATTAACATTCCAGGCATATTCAACACCTTTTTCTCAGTTTTCTCCTAAAAGCTAACGATTTCTGCGTATACTAAATTTTATAATAGGCTACCTTAAGACATTTTGTCCTAATTGCTGCTAATTGCGAATAAATTTGGACTCTAAACTGATATTGGATTTCAAATTACAAATACACAGATAATTAACACACACAGCTGCAACAGGCTTTAAAGTAAAGCACTTTAAATTGTTGCAACACATTCGGCACATATTTGATTTTAATTAAGAAAAAACAAATTTCAGAAATGTTGGTCAAATGGATATTAACCGATATCTGTGTATGTGTGTACGAGTGTGTTTGTACTTGTCAGTTCGTATGTTTGTGTGCGTGTTAGAGCAGTTAAGTCAAACAGCCGCAAACCAAATGCTGCGCAGTTAAATTAACAACATGGCAGCCAAACAGGCCAAAGCTTATACAGATACTCACACACACACACACACACAAGCGCACAGCTGGTGCACAGCTCACGCAGCCATTTTTAATTTTGGCAGTCACATAAAATGGCCCGAAATGAAAGTGCGCGACATGTGTGAATTTTTATTGATGTCACCAACTAGCTTTATCAGAGTTGTATTCTACTATATACTATGTACTACATTATATACCATTGTCTATATGCAGTTGTGTATGTGTGCATTGGTTCATTTTAGTTCTTGTGGTCTACTTTTAGGTATAGCCTTGACAAGTGAATGACAGGCATATGGCTTTTTAAAATTTGGTTTTGAAAGCAAAAATGGCGGTTTACTCATTATTTGCACAGCTCTCTCTTTACCCAGTCTCTTTCTTCGTAATTGAAAGATTTTTTTTCATTAAGATAGTGCACTAATTTACAATAGATACTAAGAATCATTTTGGCAAATATTTTATCATAGCTATAGTGGAAAACATGGGCTTTTATAATAGATATTAAAATCAAAATTACTCAAATTTAGATTTCACAATCTTTAGAATATAATTAAAAATTAAAAAAAAAATATTAAATTGCATTTTTCAAATCTTTGAAACAAAAAAAAAAAACGTCTTAAAATAAGTTTAAAAAAAAAATAAAAATACAAATTCTTAACATGTGACTAAAAATTAAAAAAAAATAATATAATAATTTTAATCTTTTTTCATAATCCGTAACTAAGATTTTCGTCACGATTTTGGCTGTTTTTCGGCTTATCTTAAGTTTCAAGATAATTAGTTTAAAACTTTTTTTATGTGAAAAAAATGTAATACGGTGAAAATAAGTGAAGCGGGCCACTTTTCCCCCAAACTTCTCCGATTTTTATGATTTTTACATATTTAGTAGAGCTACTAGCCAATAGTAACCACGTCAAATTTTATTCGGCAAAATTCCGATTATTTATCGAGTTATAGTTACTGAAAATTACGTTTTTCATTTTTAGACTATTCTTTGACAAACCATATCAACAATATTAAATTGTAAAAAAAAACAATTTTATTTATATTTAAGTTGTTTTTTTTCATTTTCTATCATTTTTAGTTTTTAATTTTAAAATTCAAAAGTGATCTCCCACTTTTAAAAAAAAGGGTTAATGTCATTTTATACGTGTAAGTTCACTGCAAAAAAAAAGTATAAATAATACTAAATAATAAGGTTTACTCCTCGGAATTGAAAGATAATAAGCTCAAACTTGACATTAATGTTCGTTTTGATATTTTAAGATCAATTTCAAAATCGCAGAAGTTTGGGGGAGAAGTAACCCGCTTCACTTATTTTTACCGAATAGTATGTTCGAAAAACGAAAAAAACAAAATGAAGAATTTTCTTCCGACACGTTTTTCATTGCTCCCAAATCCGAATTTTTTGCTGGCGCCATCTACTCATATTTCCCTTTTTCTTAGTAAGCACAGCCTTTCACTTTTTGAGGGAAATTATCCACGACTATGCTATTCCTACTACAAGGGACATTTTTTTTATGCAAGACATGGACAATATAAAAATTCGGTTTGAGTTGTGCTTGCTATTTTTTTGGTTGATTCAGAAAACGAATAATAAAAAATATTTATTAATAACTATTAAACTTGAAATTGGCATAAATAGATTCTAAGAATATCAAAGAATATTTAAAAAATTATTTCAGCTGGAAATGCGTACACTTTTCAAACTATTCTGGCAAATTGTTTGAAGTGCTCTTACAACAAAACATTCGGTTTCAAATCACATAAAACATTCGTTTTGGTGAAATTAGAGCACCAAACATTCAGTTTCAAAACGAATTCGAAAAAAATATTCGTATTCGTTATCCAGAGCGCGGCCGATTAGTCTCAACTCCACAAAATGACAATACAGCTTCAGTAGTTGTTAAAGATTTAAAAGCTAAAAGTAAATTTTATTTATTAATTTGTTTGTTTGTAAATTTTTTACTGCCATCGACAAATACAAAACATTTTGCACTTTATTGCTTCTTTAAACATTTAGCCGATAAAAAATTTCTTCTTAATGCAACTTGATTATTTTTTGAAAGCCTGTCATCAATCATCACTCGAATAACTTTCAATTTGTATTATCAACTCAAATACGTTCAGATTGTGTTTTTAACATTAAACATTTTTCCCTACATATTTAACATTTTATTTTGTCACATTTAATTACTTTTGGAATTGTTGCAAGTGTTGCATGCAATTTCCTGTTCAGTTGGCAGCTCTGTGCACTAGATATACCCATAAATACCCCAACAAACTTGATATTTTTCATAGTAAAAAGTCATCAAGCTGCAACAATCCACAATTGTATGACAATTTTTTATACTACATTTTTTTCTACTATATGCATTTTTTTTATACAAAATTTATTTATTATTTTTTTTTTTTTTTTTGGTGTGTGCTACTTTTTATATTTATATTTTTTTGCGCGAATTGTTAAAAACTGTGCCCATTTAACAGAAATACATGCAAAATATTTGCCGCATTGTTGCAACAGAACAACAATTGCAGTGCAGCTGCAAATCGTTAAACAAGTAGCAAAAAAAACAACAACAAAAGAAGTGGCATGTCAACAATCTGGCAACACGTTGGCTGCAGCAGCAAGTGGCAATGCTCTTTTTTAAACGTTGCCGTTGTTGTTGCCATTGTTGGCCATAATTTGTGCACGTGCCGGCAATAGAAGTGGCTACAACTATGCTCTTGACTATGGCTGCCACATGGGTGTGGCACGTGCCGCTGATTAATTGCAGTTCAGTTGGCCAAAAAGTTAAGCTGTAAAATGTTTAACAACAGTTTCAATTGCAAATCTCTAACCGACACGAAAGTTAAGCATTGTGGTAGCTGCTCCTTGCGTCCCATGGGTGTGGTCACTAACAAGCTTAAAAGGTGCCAGCGATAAAGATGCCGAGGCGAAGGCAACAAAAGTCATGCTGTGAGTGGATTCTATTTACCTACGTGTTCAAGTTTTAGTTCATTTCCGATGATGGTTTTTTTTCCACTTCTACACCTTGTGGCAAAGAACTTGTTGTTTTTGTTGTGGTTTGAGTTGCTCTTGCTTGAGTTGTTGTTGTTTTTGGTATTGTCCTGCCTGGCTTATTTCATTATCCCATCTAACTAGCAGCTACTGTCAGGTACTCGCTTCGAACAGATTTCTATAGATACTCTTTAAGAAGGCATATCGATTGGAATGAATGCAGCTAAGTTGGGCCTATTTTTAAAAAAAAAAATATTACATGCGGACAATTTTTGTTTAGACTAAGGGGTTTTGCCCTCTGCCAGCTTCGTTTCTTCACCGCCGTCATTTTTCTGCATGTTAATTGAGAGCCAAGTTTTCAACACCCGTTTCCTTTTCAGTTTTTTTGAAGGTAAAATTTTTACTTTATGACTTTATTTAAATTTTCAGAAATTATTTTTAAAAAATTGAATAATATAAAAATATTCATCAATATTGAAATTTAAGCAAAACTTAACATTTTTTCACAAAATTTTCATTTTTTGAGCATAATTTTAACTTCTTAATTTTCAACAAAACTAAAAAATTTCATTCGCTTTTAAAATTTACCGAAATCTACAATTTTTTTAAATTTTTAAAACCAATTTTTATAATTTATCAAATTTTTTCAAAATTAATTCAAAAATTTTTCAAAATTTGAGTATAATTCCAAATTATTTTTTTAAAGTCTTACCTATTTCTCAATACTTTTTCGTTTCCTTTTCATTTTTATCTGACTTAACGTCTTTTTTTTTTGTAATTTTTTACTTTTTTTAAATTTCCAGAAATTATTTTTAAAAAATTATATAAAAAAAAATACTCATCAATATTCAAATTTAAGCGAATCAAAATTTTCATATTTTTAGCAGAATTTTAATATGTTTTTTTAACTTCTTAATTTCCAACAAATCTAAAAAATTTCATTCGCTAACAAAATTTTTCGAAATCTAAAATTTTTTTAAATTTTTAAAACTAATTTTTATGATTTTTTCCATTTGTTAAAAATTTGTTCAAAAAATTTTCATAATTTGAGTATAATTCCAAATTGAAAAAAAAAATTTAATATTTTTAGAAACAGTCAAACTCCCAACAAATAAAAATTTCGAAGCTGTTGTATGAAATTATCATAAAAAAAAACTATTTTTTAAATTTTCTTTTTTTATTTACAATCTGTCTTAAGAGAATAAGTAAATTAAGTTGAAAATATCTACACTAAAATTTATCGTCAATTATCTACGTCACTACGATGCACAATATAAGATGATAAGCTATGGATCTTGGAATAGTTTTGAATAAAATAACTTATTCGTGTAGCTTCAAGCAAACAATTGTTTTTCAAATAAGCGAAGATTTTATAAATCAAAGTTAAAAAATGTGCGTCAAAAATAAAAACCATATTAAACATTACTACGGATTGACTAATTTTTTAAGGTTGCTAGATAGTTATTGAAAATCAAAAAAATCATATTTGCAATTTTTCAAAATAACGATTATTTCGCTTATTCAATATTCCAAAATACAAAAATTTCCAAAAATTTTTACAATTTTTAAATAGCGAAAAAAATTTTAGATTGTACTAAAATTCATAAAAAAAAAAAGAATACTTGGTACCTTATAACAGATACCTCACATTGTTAAAGCTACTTAAGTGTATCTAATATTCGTTGTAGTCATAAAACTAAACCACTTACTTTTTCTTGTATTTGTGCTGATAGTGCGGAATATAAAAGAGAAAACCTGAGCAAAATAAGTTGCCTAGGACAAGGCAGTTTGGATTGACTCCAATGACTTGGTTGACTGGGCAGGCTTCTGCTGACCCATAGAGCACCGGATTTTTTTTTCTATCTCTTGATGCCTCTTCTCTTGTTTAGGTCAAAGCAATCAGTGCACACCTATAAAATTTAGTGCTATTAGTAGCAGTAGCTGGCCGTGTGTATTTGTATCTGTGTGAGGGCGTAGCTGTGTGTGTGTGTTTGCCAGCTTAGTCATAGCTACCAACTAAGCCTTGTCTTGACTGGATGTCTGCTGCTCTGCCTATAAAGCTAACTCTCTTAAAGATTCTATCCTGCTTTTATGCTGCTGGCTTATTTAGTAGTTGCTTTTACTTTGTGGCCTTGCTCCTTTGTTAGCAGTTCTACTCCTGGTAAAGTTCTTTTAGTTTTATATTATTTCAATATTTTTGCACTTTTACTGGCAGCAACTGCTCGATTATGAGCTTAAAGTAGTGCCTGCAATTGCATTGATAATTCTTGGCCTTCAAGCATGCTCCAATTGGCAAGAATAATAAAAGAAAAAAATATACAAAAAGTGGCTTATAACCAGGGCTGCAAGAAGCCATAAATATGACGAAGAGTTTTGGTTCCTGGTTGTGAGTCAATAAGACCGTGGATTTGGTGCGAACCTTAACACTTTCAGACAAAATTTCCTTCCCGGTACTTAATTTTTTTAAAAATTGAATATAATAAAATTCAGAGATCTACAATTGAGAGCTAACCTTTCTAGACATTTAATCAACTTTTTTCGAATATTTTTATTTTAATTATTTCTTATTAATAAAAACTTTATTTCTGCTTGTGCCTTAATTTTTCTTCGATCAAAACTAATATTTGAATATGTTGTGATTAACAAATAAGCCTTAATTTTGCAATAATTTTTTGAAGTCTAAATTTAATAACTGGTATTTTATAGAAGCCATTTGCAAAATTTCAAAACCTATTTTAGGTTAAGTCGCTATTGACAAAAAACATTTATAAGCTTCACTTATGGTCCAGTTCGCTAACTTGTTTTGCAGCCCTGCTTATAAGTTCCACAAATAACAGCTGCAAAAGCTTCAAGTTCAATTCTGGCATTGCTCAACACTTGTACAAAGTAAATTAGCTGCTAACTTTGGCCTGACCTTTGCACTCCACTGCCATGCCATTTAAATGCATAGAAAACTTGTGCCCAATTTTGCCAAGCATGCTTCAGAGCATCCTCAGCAAGGTAATCATCAAGCTCATCATCATCATCCTAGTCAGGACTCAAGCATTCCAGTCATTTTCGTGGTCTTTTCATTATAAACAAACGAAAAAGTTTTGAATTATGCGTCGTCTTCTTTGCAATGAACAGCAAATAAAAATACGAAAAACGTTGAGTAGAACAAAAGCAACGCAAAAAAAAACATAACAAGATGAAGTCAAAAGCATAGAGCTAAACGCTGATAAAGAGAAGAGGGCAAACTAAACTATGAGAGAATGTTCTGTGTAGCTACAATTGCACTCTTGGCATTGTAATTCGCTCTATGGAGTGAACTGGAGGGTCCAGCAGCAATGACAATGAGCCAACTATGAGCACACAAAAAATAATATACATGGACAAGCTCTTATTTATACAGCTTTATATACGCATACATATATATGTACAAAATAACAATAGATAATAATAAGACTAGAGAGATGTAAGTAACGTGAAGAGCAAATGAAGCTTGTTGTGAAAGACGTAACAACTAGTTTATATAATTTTTCTATGTATATGTTTAAATGAAGCCAAACAAATTACGCCCCGAGAGACAGAGTTTGTTTGGATGTTGGACAACTGTGCGTATGAGCGATATTTGCAATATATAGTATTATGTTTGTGTTTAAAGTTTGGCACAGCTAGGGTTAGTAATTAAAGAGTATTGAGATAAAACTAAGTGACTTGAAAATATTTTAGCTGGCATACAAATAAAAATTATTATGGTACAATAGATCTTCAGGTTGCAGTGCCATCTTTCTCCGTGAGAGACAAAAAAAAAAAAGCGTGCCACTTTTCACGCAAAGTTCTCCGATTTTGATGATTTTTACATATTTGGTAGAGCCAATAGTAACCACGTCACATTTTATTCCGATTATTTATCGAGTTATCGATAACTGAAAATTGGGTTTCTTATTTTTAGACTATTCTTTGACAAGTCATAGCTTCTAAAGAAATAAAGGTACTAATTAGAAAAAAAAAAAAATTTTATTTATTTTTAAGATTTTTTTTTTAATTTAAAGATCTATAAGATCGTGACCAATTTTAAATATTGTGAACTGAGTTGCCAGACAGTTTTACAAAGAAATTAACATTTAGGAAAATTACAATTCGCCTTAATTCATTAAATAAAAACTTTATCAAATTTTTATTTTTTAATTACGCGTTTCATTTTAAGCAAACATCTTACATTTTCTGCGAAATTGTTTCTTTTCCAACTATTTTTTTTTTTTCAATTTTCTTGTGGATTTCCTGGAAAGCCTTAAAATGTGCCATATTTTTTGCTGTTGCCAATTTTCATGTGAATTTTTCTTTTAAGCTATATTTAATATTGCTTTTATTCTACATTATTGATTTAATTTTCTAGAAAATTTTCATTATTGTAGTTTAGCTTGAAAAGGGCATGTTCAAACGACTGCTACTCTATATACTATATATGAGTGTCAATAAAGTTAAGTAAATAATGTATAATATTAAATGAATATAACATAAGCCACAAATATTTATATGCTATAAGCAAATATACAAGCAAATAATATAATTAATTAAAATATTTCTGAATGAGATAAACCCATAAGTAAAAAGTACACAGACAAAATAAAATTCTGTCTTTACCAAATAACAATCATTCTTGAACAAAATACGTACTATATATTATAATAAACAAGATTTTTTAATTTATTAATTTTAACTAAAGTTGCAGCTTTATTTAATTCTAAAAGGCAACACAACTTTTTTTTCTGTATCTTTAGAAAGACAACTTTTCAATTTTCATTACTTTTGACATTGATTTTCTTGATTTTCATTTTATTCCAATTCATATTTTGTTTTATTTTCATTTAAATTTTAGCAGAAAACGCATATTTAGAAAGTCTTTGAAACTTCAAATTTAGTTAATTTATTTTTAAGAAAAACAATTTTTACCAAAAAAATTTACCTGCGCCTAGAAAATTTCCCATTAGTTAATTTATGCTTTAAACAACATTTTCAAATTATACATTACATATAATGTTATAAAAGTTGGTCTTGAACTTTTGACGCTCATTCAACATGTCTTTAATTCAATGTACGTACCACAGCGCGTATGCGTAATAAACTTTAAATAGACAAAACTCAAAGGATGCCCACATTTCCGTAAACAGACACACCCACAAAACTACATCGTCATCATACCACAACAGCACGTGCTTATAATACAAAAAAAAAGAAGAAGAAAAACGAAGCACATAGAAGAAAACTTTTCAGAATTTTATTGTTTTTCCACCATTTTCACGCCCCGCAACTAAAGCGCCCTTATAACTATGTACACACAATTGTGTGGGCCTCAAGACATTTAAACTTGTTATGAGAAAAGTCAAGCAGGGGACAGCAACAACAACAACAACAACAACTAAAGGAACAACTACAACAACGATAACCACTACAACAACAGCAACAACAACATACTTGAGCTGAGCTCAATTGTGCGAGCGTTGACAATGCGAATTACAGCAGAGGACCAGCCAAGAGCAATAACAACAACAACAACGACAACAACTAGTGCCAAAACAACTACACTGAGAGCAAAATTGAGTACACAAAATAACAAACAAAAAGTTTTGGGTATAAATTCGGCTTAAATAACTAGAAATGAGCAAGATTTGAGCTCAAGACTGAAAGGAACTTGAAAAAGCAAAGCAATCTATACATATTTATATATCTATACATATTTATTTATGATACTCTTTTTTTTCTTTTATATATTTTTTGTCTTTCTTTAATGCTTTAATAACTGTGGGTTTTAATTTGTACATAAACTTATTATTGCATAAATGGATACTATGGAGCTTCACTTTTGGGATAAAATTTGAAAGCAACTAAGCCGAGCATTCTACAAAGTGGCTTAAAAATCTCTATAAATCTCATGTAAGCGATTTGAGATATTCTAGATCAACGTTAGGCAATGTCGAATTTTTACAAATAAATTGCTTTTGGAGTTTAAAACACTCGGTAAAAAGTTATTTCAGCTAGGCTGTAATCAATAGATTTTCAGAACAGGTTACTCCATTTTCTCTCCATGCCAAGTCTTCAATATGGGTGCAGTCTACATAAAACTATTTCAGGAAATTCTAAAAAAGACGTAAAATCAATCTGGTCTAATTAACTTAAGTGAATAAACAAGTCTAGTTTCAGGGGAACAAATATTACTCATACGTAGCGTAACAGCAGTATGTTCGTAAACAAGTCTAGTTTCAGGGAACAAATATTACTCATACGCAGCGTAACAGCAGTATGTTTATAAACAAGTCTAGTTTCAGGGGAACAAATATTACTCATACGCAGCGTAACAGCAGTTTGTTGAGTTCAGACTCGAACGCAAATAACAGGGCAATATTTTTATTACTAACGTAAAACCAACTTGTTCTATTTTATATAAGCGAAAATCCATTTAAACAAGTTTAGTTCCAAGGGGAACAAATATTACTCATACGCATCGTGACAGCAGCTTGTTGAGAGCACAACAATTTGATTACTATCATATCAGCTTCTTTAACATATTTACTTGCTTTTTTCTCTCAGTGTAGGCTCTCTCAGCTTGTTTAGCTGTCACAAAGGACAGCACGTGCTGCGTTTTGCTGCTTGTCTCCTTTGCACTCCCCATCATCGCTTCAGTGTCACTTAAGAAGAAAACAATTTACAGACGGCTTAAGAAAAGTTTTTAAAGTTATCTTTTAGCCACAATAAATGTCGCGACCAAGAAACAAATGAATTTTCCCGGCGCCTTTACATTTAAATTGTTTTTCTTTTGCCCAACAGCTGACGTAAGTTTTGAGCTTAAAAAGAAAAATCTTTTGCACCTATGTTTTCAACAGATAGCAGGGGAAATATATAAAAGAATAAAATACATCAATAGGCCATTAAGAGTAGCAGTTAGACAGGCGCGTGTTATGGCCTTAGGAGGAGCGTGGGCAGAAGTATCTGACAGTTTGTTTTGTATCTCGGCAAACTGATCAATAAGTATCAAAGGTTGTCGCACTAAGGCTATAAAATGTTGCAGCAAAAAGTTTGCTAAAAGAATTATTCTTTTTGCATTTTATGATGCTGCAAAGTTTTTGCTTTTACCGACTGTTACTAACTTACTTGGAAACGTCTACATGGACTATTTAAGTGTTTTAAATGTAAACTCTTTTTAGAGTGAGTAAAATAAATAGTTAAAGGTGTTATTTCTAGACAAAAGATTTTTAGTAATAAGCTTTCAATAATTTTTATATATTTTTAATAAGCAAATCATGTGCAGTACAAGCAACTTTTGTTTATTCAGTCTTTGTTCAAAAAATATAATAAATTATTTTATAAGTGTTTAATATAAATGAAAAACAATTTGAAGCAATAATAAATATTTTTTGTTTTGTATGTTTCATCTTTAAATTGTCAATCTATCAAAGATTAAATATTTCCTAGAAAATTATTTCACTTAGAACAATTATTTTATTTTAAATTTGTTTCCAAAAATTCACAGAATAATTTTAGTTGGGTGACAGTTTAACCAAAAAAATACTAACATTGAAAAAAACGTGATTTAAGAATCAAAATTTATTCTATTAATTTTAAAAAATGTTCAATCATTTTTGTAAAAATTCTTTACTTCGTGAGATGTATGGAATAGACAAGAATTTTGCTAAATTTCGAATATATTTAAAACACATTAATTTCTGATTTAAAAAATTTTTTTTTTTAATTTTACAATAATAATATAAAATAATTTAAATTTTTTCTATTAATTTTAAAAAATGTTCAACCATTTTTGTAAAAATTCTTTACTTCGTGAGATGTATGGAATAGACAAGAATTTTGCTAAAATTCGAATATATTTAAAACACATTAATTTGTGATGAAAAAAAATTTTTTGTTTTTAATTTTACAATAATAATATAAAATAATTTAAATTTTGTCTATTAATTAAAAAAAAAAAATTATCAAACATTTTTTTATATTATTTATTTTTTTTTTTTATATCAATCTGTCTAATTGTATATTTTTTATTAGCGAGCAAATTATTCTCAATTTGCCAGCATTATTATTTAAAATCGCAAAAAAATTATCGAAAATACGTTAAAGGCACAATTTCTTGCATACTGATGAATTGTTGTTGTTCCAAAATAGCGCTCAAGCCTCTTAAGCAAAGAGTATTAAAACTTTGGTCCAACAAAAGTTATCGATTTTCATTCAAGTTTACTAGTTTTTCAACACTAATGGCTCGTCTTCTTCCATTGCTTTGCTATCTACTATGGGTTTTTGCACTTTGCTCTTTATTCTTTCCTTTTTTCTTATTGTATTTGACTTTTATTTGCGCTGCCTTTGTTTTTGTTTTGCTTTTCATTGCTGCTTTATTGATTTCTGCTTTATTGAGCTAAATGCTTCAATGTTTGTTTATTTTGTTTGTGATTTTGCTTTTGTTTGCACATTTTGGTCTATGAAATTTGCAAGGGAAATTTAATTTGTTAGCCAGCCATTTACGGATGTTCAATGCGCAATTAGCCATAACAAAATGGATTTTATATGCAAAATGTGAGTAATTTGAAAGAGCAGCAAACAGAGTGATAATGAACCGACAATAAATGCTTTATTAAAATTTTTTTTTTTTTTTTGGTTGGCAAGTCTTAATACTTCATAAATCTCATTAGTGCTCCGCTTAGCAATTAAGCCAGGTTAAGTGTTGGCTACAACAACTACAAAAATATGCACCTCTAACACACACACACACACACACACACTTCATAAAACTTTAACAATTTTTAATTAGTTTGCCAAGTACTTTTGAGCATACACGGCGTATGCGTAATGCATAATTGCATAACGCTGCAATTAAAGTTTTTTGCGCCGTTCGTTCTCCCTAGCCTAAAAATCTTAATTAATTCCAAATCTTTAACAGGAAACAACAATTCCAACTTTATCTATGCCACTAACTCACACTGTCTTTGGCTTGGTTGTTGCTTTATTATAATAAACTCAATGGTACTCAAGACATTTTTGCTCAACCTGAGCTCTGGCCTTAAAAAACTTTGTCTGATAATGCATGCAGCCAGAAGCTGCTTGCTAATGCATCTTAATGAGCATTAAAACAAAAGCTAAGCTGCCACGATAGCAACACTCTAACAAAACTAAAGCCAACTTGGTGGCGCTCATTGAGGCATGTCTTGGTTTTTTTTTGGTTTTTTGGTGCGCAAGTTGGCGTGAAAATTGTTCCGGTAAGTTTATGGCCAAGATAAAGGCACGTTAAACATGCTCTTTGCCAATTTCTTTGATCAATTAGGGCAGTTAAAAATGTAATGCGTTTGGAAAAAAAAAACAAATGAAATTTCTTTTTGGTATTCGACCAAGCGTAAGTTAATGTGATAATGAAATTTTGTGCGCCATTTTGAAGATTTTTCTTTGTTTCTGGAGGTCAATGCCAAGCGATAACGAAATGAAACAGTCAAACATATTTTTTTTCAATTTTTGGTATACTCTATAAAGCGATTACTCTTCTTGTACAGATTTTGCCAAAATCGTAGCATACTTACAGGGGCTACCTTGAAAATGCTTAGGAATGTGTATAAACGAAAAATTGGATGGCGACCTAAAATTTGAAATTTGCGATTCATAAACATATATGTATTCTTGATTATCTGCATTATAGAATATAATTTAAAAAAAATTGGAAAAATAAATAATCCTGGGCGTAGATAGATTCAGATTCTGTTCATTTTCACTTTTCTTTAAATTTATTTTTACAGAGCCTCCCATCCCATAATCCTAACGCACCTCAAAAAAAACCCATACTTTTAAAAGTAGTCAGAAATTTAAGTCAAAATGTAAATTTCAAATTTAGTCATAATCTGTTTATACCTCATTACCACATTGTCATATTTTGGCCAAAAATCTGTCATTTTCATAATAATTTTTTTAGAGTGATGAAATTTTACATACGTGTTCGTAAAGGATTGAACTATTTTTCTGGGAAGTTTAAGCATCCTCAGATTTTTTTAAGATACAGATAATCTAGATCAAAATTGGAGAAAATTTAAAAAAAAAAACATAAAATTTAAAATATCAACTTTGATTGCCAATAACTTAAAAACCACTAATTATAATTCAATAATTTTTTTTCACAGGATACCTAAATATGTGTAAAATCATATTAAGTTATCATTATGTCCAAATTTTGACTTTCTTCTGGGGGACTTTTGGCCAAAATCTGACTATGCGGGCCCACTGTGCCATGGTTAGAAAAATTGTAATAGGGATGAACTTGTCATTAAAAAGTATTTTGGAAAGAATTGAAAATTTTGTGAATGCCAGTTATATAGTACTGTATGTCATTAAATAGACAAGAAAAAAAAAAATGGTTTCATTTGAATGCAATGGCACGCGAACTTTTTCTGACATTTATGAGCTTCGATGACTTTTGTACGTGACATAAATGCAATTTTTCAGTATAGATAATGTTTTAATTGCAAAATTGCATTTGTTCGTGGCCTGTATGCATACAAACTATGTCACTCACACTTTGGTAAACATAGCTTGGCGATAAATTGGTCTAAATAATGTCTAAGTTAATTAAAGGGGAGTTTCTTTAAATCAAAGTTTTTAAAGAACTTGATAGCGAAAATGTTTTGAATAGTTTTGTTTTCGGCAACAAATTTTAAGAAAATAAAGGTCACCTAAATTTATATATTTTTCAAGGCATCATTCAATGTAAATACTCTTTCGGTAATATTCATGGGTTATATAAATATACATTTCATGGTGTGTTTTGAAAAACAAAGTGAACGTCAACCATAAAGGTAGCCTATAAGACCTAAAAAACACATAACTGAGGAGATGCCATTACATAGAAAATACAATCGAAAATTTTTAATCAAAGGTTCGACATTTAAAAAAAAATTAAAACCGGCTGTGGTATGCCTATTGGACTACTCCATAGTAAAAGCCACAGGCTTCGAAATATCTTCTTCGTCCTTTAAGCTTCTGGCACACAAAAAAGTAGTATCCAAAATACATTTGTAAGAGTATCAAAATCTCTCACAACAAACTTATTCTGCTGCCGCAGCCAACTTGTGGTCAACGAAAAGTTTTTATCGTAATAAACTTGTATCTATCTATCTATCTAAATGAATCTATATTCAGAAGGCCTGGGCATGTATCTGTCATAAACAAAATGTGATAATTGCCAGCTGTCTGTTTTTATTTTTGTTCTTTTTGTTGGTATTTAACTTGGGTGTTAAATTCACTGAGCCGTGTGTGTGTGAACAGCCTCAACTAATTGTAATGAATTTTTCAATTTTGGTCTCAAGCACTCACACACACAGTCACACACACAAACACACTGGCACTCAGCAGCAAACACACGCCCATTTTATGGGCGTATGCTTTGACTGTGCTTGTCGCTGATGAATGATTCACACTCGTTGTCGCTGTCATTCATCACAGTTGGCAGCTAAAACGCGCTTTTTGTGGTCAGAGCTGGCAATGCCAACACACACACACACATACACACACTCAAATATGTAAAGATACGCATTCACACATACAGAGATACACTTACGCAAACAAACATGCATTAGTGTGTGAATGTGGTTGACTTCAATGCTGTTTGATGAAAAATTAACGCATACAAACACACATTGGCAAGCAAAGCTTACACAGATACGCACACACACTCGCACACAAAGACAAAGAGAGAAGCTTATATACATTTCAAGTTGGTAATCTAAAATAATGGCGCTTGTAAAGTGTTTGTAAATGATGGCTGCATGTGTGTGTGTGTGTGTGTGTACATGTGCTTAGTCATCCGCTCTCACTCTCTTCTTACTCTCTTTTCGCCATGGTCTCACATATCAATTGCAATTTTTGAACTTGTACTCGCTGCTTTCTGATGAAAAGTTGAGTGCATTCGATTTTTGGTTGATTTTGGGTCGGGTTAAAAAGATTTTCAATCGGTTTGTATGAGTTAAATACGTTTGGTCGACTGCCAGACTCTGATCTGTTGTCTGTTGTCGACGGGAAATGCAACCACACATACACACACATGTATTGTATATATATATTGTTGGCAAATGTTGCAATAGTTAAATTCAATTACTTGAATTTGGTTGGGTTTCTATGTAATTTATACACTTAGAAAAAAATAAGTGTAATTAAGCAATATGAGTTCTTAAAGACTTTGACAGACAGTCTGTCGCAGGTGCGTATCTAGGATTTGGCATTGTGGGGGGGGTGGTCACATCGAAGTATATATATATCAGAGCTCGCAAAAGACTTTCAACCCATTTATCCAACTTTCGGGGGGTCCGAAACCGAAAACCACCCCCGTGGATCCGCCACTGGTCTGTACGGATGGTATTGATTTTTTTTTGTCGTGCTGATCAGTTTGGTATAAAATTTGTTTCTTTACTTGTTTGTTTTTAATTCGTACTCAATTTTTCCACTAGATTTTAAAATATTTGACAAGGGATCATTCTGGGGGTCTGACGAAGCGTCACGAGACACAAAAATCATATAGAAAATTTTCAAAAGTATTTCTTTACTGTGTCACAAGGGGGAGGAGATCTATTTTGACGAAAATTAGCGTCACGTAATTTGTGGATGATCCCCAAGTAGTAAAATTAACTCAATTAAATTATATGGGTCAGAGAATGACAGAGTTCCAAACAGCCACCCCCTACTCACACTTCAAATAAAGATAAATAAACATTTTTGGGCTTAAAATTTTCGTCTTCTCGTCTACTTTGGTTTTTGAGCTACAATGGCTGCCAAAGCAAATTATTCTCAGAAAAATATTATTGCAACCCCTTTTATAAGCTATTCAGACACTTTCAGCTGATTATAAGTAACTTATTAGTTTTTCAAAATTTCAAAATGGCGGACCTAAGATTTGCTTTTAATTTTTTTGTTTAAAGTTCGAGTTGGGTATGCAAATATGGGTTTTCGGGGTCGCTAATAACGAATCTGGAGTTGAAATTTCAAAATTAAAAAATGGCGGACGTAAGATGTGCTTTTCGTTTTTTTGTTAAAAGTTCGAGTTGGGTATGCAAATATGGGTTTTCGGGGTCGCTAATAACGAATCTGGGCTTAAAATTTAAAAATTACAAAATGGCGGATCTAAGATGTGCTTTTCATTTTTTTGGTTAAAGTTCGAGTTGGGTATGCAAATATGGGTTTTCGGGGTCGCTAATAACGAATCTGGGGTTGGAATTTCAATTTCAATTTTCTAAGATCACCAAAAACGTAAAAACTCAAAAAAAATCTGGGGAAACTTTTATTTTTTTGAAAACTTTTTCATTTGTAGAATCTGCTTTTCGAAAACATTTTCTGCAAGTGTAATTGATACATTGATGTATTGTTAATCTCATTTGAGCGCAAATGCAATCTAATTACAACCACTGCATGGATAGAGTACAATGCCAACCATTCGAATGTATGTATGTAGTATGTGGATCTGAATGTGATTGTGAATGTTCAAGGCCCCAAATACCACATAGAAAATTGTTTTGCCAACGCGTGCTAATCGAGATACATGTAAGTGGGCATGGTTAAAGGCGTATATGAGTATTTGTCAGAGCGAGTGCATGTATGTGTGAGTCTATGCAGCTGTGTGCAAATAAGTAACAAATTGGAATAGCTTAGCTTGAAATTTGTTGTGGTTTTTGTTTTGTTGATTTTAGTTTTTCTGTTTCATTTCTGTATTGGGCGTATTTAGTTGTAATTGACATTTGTGGGTTAAGGTTGATGTGCAACCAATTGAAGAGACAACATGCCAAAATGACTGCCAAAAAAAAAAAAAAACAGTCAAAACGAAAGCTTAATTGTTGCTGAAGATTGTGCAGTTTAAGACTTGGCATAAGTTACAAAACCAAGCACTAATTTAGCATAAAACAAATTTGAAATTTGTCTTTTACTTTTATTTTTGTTTTTTGGGTACTTTCCGTTTCCCATTTTCATTTGCAATGCCAATCATGATTTAAAATCTGCTGCAAATGAATGCAATTTGCTGCGCTCAGCAGCTGCACACAGCTTGGGCTGTGTATAGTTTTCCAATTAGGCAGAAAACACAAGAAAAAAAAATTCAAAATTGCCAGCAAAAATGGGAACAAAAAAAGGAAAAACATTAAAGTCGAGCGTGACCGACTTGGAGATGGCAGTCAGTGTAATGACTTTTGAATGCACTTTTTGACTTAGAATGATGAATATATATATAGCCTTTATATGGGTCGATTCAGCTTTCATTAATATTTTTACAAAAAATAAGGACTTCTATAAATTTTCTTAATTATATATGAGGTGTTGATTTTTGAGACGAAAAGTGTTGTCTATGACTGGTTTAAAGTTCTTCACTTAAAGAAAGCAAGTTTTATCAACAAAAGGTAGATATCGATTTATTTATTGGGCTAACATAAGGCAAACTATCGAATTTGACTGTTCTTGGTCATGTATGCTATAATAATTTATTATATTGAAAACGCTATTTATATAATTTAATTTTTAAGTAATAGTTTCTTTGTACAATCGTTTGGCCTTGGCGACTACTAACAATGAAAAAAATGATGTGAAAAGTCTTTTTGTGGCTGCTATAAATTTCAACAAAAATTAAGAAAGATGCTTAATCGAAAATTACAAATTTTTGAAGTAGGTTTGAATTAAGAAAATTCATTTTTAAAAAACTTTATACTTTTTTAAAAAAATTTGAAATAATTTGCTTTGCCTGGTTTCGATGCTAAAAAAAAATATACAGCATGAAGAAATACCACGAAAAAATTGCTCACGAAAGGGGGAAAAGATATCGATTGCGATGAGTTGGACAAATCTTTTTTCGGAAAAATTTTGGATTTTGACTCTCATGGTCTCTAAGATCTAATTACTAACACAGAAAGATAGTCTAAGGGATATAATTGGAACGGCCAATCCTCGTCCCTCCTAAAAACCAGCTGGACGGTAGGGAAAAATATCTTGAAAAATGCGATATGGACGGAATTTTTTTATGCTCAAGAAATTACCATGGATCCGGAAATTTATTCCCATTTCCGAAGGTTTTATTTTAATAAAAAAAGTAATAATAATTTTATTTTAGTCTAAGATGTTTGTACCGATTCATGTTTTTATTGTAGAAATAGGATCGGTATGGGATACCCTCGTTTCTCCCAAAAACCAGCTGGACGGTATGGAAAAGTATTTTGAAAAATAAGCTATAGACGGAATTTTTTCATGATCCTGAAATTACCATGGGTCCCGAAATTAATTCCCATTTACAAAGGTTTTATTTTAGTAAAATCAAAAAAAAATATTTATTTTCTTTTAAATGATCTGATTGCAGGAACACTAAGAACCAAGAGTTTCTGATCTTATTGCTGAAACGTTTGGAACAGTGGTCGGCACGGCCTATGCACGCGAGCATAGGGATTAGCGACGTCGACACACGTCATGTGTTATACACAAAATGCATGCATGTGTGCGTGCTTTTTGTACTGAAATTTTCTCTGCCGCAGTGACGTATTGCGACGCTGACGTTTGTAAGCAACAGACACGAAGTTGATGGTGCGTGGCTTCGGCTCTTGTTGCTCTGATATTGTTTTCTCTGCTGTAGTGGCAGTAAAGCAGACCAACAATAGCCGAAGCTACGCACCATCAACTTCGTGTCTGTTGCTTACCAACGTCAGCGTCGCAATACGTCACTGCGGCAGAGAAAACTTCAATACATACGCAAAAAAAAAATTGTGAGTGTATTTTGTGCCGACCACTGGTTTAGAACCTAGAGTTTCTGAATACATTTTGTAGACTTTTAAATTATTTCTACAAAATTTATTTAATATTTTTAAACATTATTTTGGACACTGAACATACAAAATTTTAAATTGGGGCTATGAAAACTTATTTAACACAAAAGAACTTCATAAGATAATTATTTCCCACTTGCAGTAAAATATTGGAAAAGAGAAAATTTCGCGTTCTGGATTGAAATTTTGAGCAAATTTTTTAGCAAAAAAAAAAAATTATTTAAAAAATGTAACAAAATTAAAAAAAAAAATCTTTATAGTTATTAATTTCCCAGATAAATAAAGCACATTTTGGGGCGTGCCAGAAATCTTTTGTCAAAACAAAGTACCGAATTGAAGAAATAAAAATTCGGGCGCGATAAATTTAAAAAAATCTGGGACAAAAGCCTCAGCGGGCCAAGTCCAAGACGTGCAGGATGGTACAAAATATGATATATACTTTATTGAAGAGCATATACAAAGTGTCAAAGACTCAATGTACGTCTCGATGCATATCAGCATTAATTTTTTACTACCTGTTACATAAACTGGGACGTTCCAAAAATACCCTTTTAATCTAAAAGTTACAAGTATAAAGACAGGATCCTAAGCGCTGTCAACTTCGTTTACGGTCAGCAAGAAATTGTTCTGGCCAGCTACAATAATTGAAATGACAAGCATGAAAAATGAAAAGCAAGGAGACGTGGGCTAGTGAAAAAGACAGAGAGAGAGAGAGAAAAGAGAGCAATATAAAGCAGCAGAGAACGCAAAATTGGTCCAAACGGATGGTCAAACTAGTTTGCTGTCTTAGCCGTCTGCAACTGTTTGTCTCCCGTCGTTGTAGTTGTTGTTGCTATTGTGGTTGTTGCTCTCGGCCAGCTTATGCTTAAGTTATGCATGGCGCTCATTTGCACACTTCCGTTAGTTCATTCGCTCTTTCGTTTTGGTTTCTTTTTCGTTCGTTCGTTTCGTTTCGTTTAGCGGAAGTGGCAGCAATTGCGCGCACGCCATGTTGCCAAACAGCAGCAGCAGCAATGGCAGCTGCAATGGCGGCAGCAATTGCTTAAGCATAAAAGAAGCAAAGAAAACGAATAAAGTAATGAAAAAAAGGCAATTCAACAACGATGCAGCAGACAAAGTGCAACGTTGACAAAACAAAAATCGCTGTGACATTTCTTTTGCCTTAAATGAGGCAGCGACAACTGCAGCACAGCCCAAAAACCCCAACCCAACCCCAAAAAAAAAAGCCAACTTGAGCTTGAGGTATGCAGCAAAAGCCAGCCGAGCAGAGAGAAAAACAAGCTTATTGTGAGAGTAACGAAGCTTGGATGCTCTAAAGCTGGAAAAAACTTAAGATCTAGATGGTCTTCAGCTAAAGGTATAATCAAGCTAACGCAACTTTACGACTTATTTGGGCTAAAATTCATAGGACGAAGACATCTAACAGCTTACAAAGATTTCAAGGAATCCTCTAAGTAGTATAGTATGTGTCACAAACTTCTTAATAAATTGTTTATGCCCTGTGCTACTATAGAGCATCGTAGGAGACCAAAAACGAACTAAAGCAACACTGAAAGCCAGTCAGGCAACGCGGCATCTTGTCGCCGGATGTGAATTTATGCGTATTCAGCTCAAAAAATGGTAAAAGAAATTTTTGTACCATTGCAATTTCTTTTCTTCACATTTTTTTTTACTTTAGTTTTACATTACTTCAACTCGGTTCCATGGCAAATTAATTGCTAGACAGAGCAAGATGCGTTCCAACAACTTGAAATTGAGATGAATAGTTTAAACTTATGTTTCTTCTACGCGCGTAAGTTATTGTTATTTTTTTTGCAAGTTTCGTTTGTTGTTTCTTAATTGAAAATTAAGAAATTATTTTTACTTTAGCTGCACAAAAACTTTGCTACCTGAAAATGGAAACTGCATTAGTTTTTGCTCACTTAGATAGTTTTTTTTGGGAAAGAAGTTTTCGAGTGTTTTTCAATTGCACATGGCTGGCTCTCTTTGATTATTTTCTTCAAATTTGGTAACTTGTTTTGTTAAGTTGCAGTTAAGTGTAAGAAAAACAAACTTGCGCTCAGACCAGACTTCAAGATACTCAAACCCGCAGACAGCAGTTTTAGACAGTTTATTATAAAGCCAGCAGTGTATACTCTAGGGATTTATAATTTGACAGCTGTTTATGCCTTGATTTATGTCAACTATAGAAAAAGAAACACATGTGCCATAATTATGTCATAAAAAGTAGCTTGAGACTTGAGCAAAAGTTAGAGCAGGAGTTATGTAGCTTTGTTAATATGCTTATAAATATTTAAATATCATAAATTTTATGTATGCATTATATGCAATTAATAATTGCAATTTCCTTTTTGCTAATAGCTTTTACATAAAGAAAGGAAGTGCACACAAAACAAACAAACAAATCTATACATAAATTGCGTATACGCCTTGAAGTAGGCAACAATTTTATGCACTTACTAAGGTTCCCAGTCTACAGTCTACATGAATATTAAAGCGAATTGTAATAATTGAAATTATTACATAAATATATAGAATTTTGATTATTATTGTAATATTTTTTGAAAGTAGAGACAGAGGAAAGTAGTCAAACCAAAATAAAAAACAAAAAAAAATACTTTTCGAAAGTGAATGCGTATAAAAAAATTTAGGCTCTAAAAAGCAAAGATCTTTAACAACCGGCACTATAAGATAAATTAGAAATAAGTACAATAACAAGGTACCGCAAATCTATAAAAAACATGTCTTGACTTTTGAAAAATATCAGCTGATAATATTTAACGAATACTTTGAGGCACTAACTTGTGTAGGAAACTAAAATTCCCAAAACTGAAGGGTTTTAATAATTGTTGCAAAATTTGTCTTATGTCTGGCTGTTCTTTGTAAAACCTATGAGCTAGTGCTGGAAGTAACATCGATGTTATATCGATGCATCGATGTTTTTTTATTTTTTTCCGATCATCGATATTTTTACTTCGATTTTCGATTATCGAACATATCCCATTACGGAGGTCGATTATCGACGGCATCCACGTCGCAGACACTTTTCGCTTTTTTAGCAAAAAACAAATCTCAAAAGATCCGAAATAGTAGGGTTGACTCAATTTTGGTACTGCGACAATATTTTAATATCGAAAACTTAGATTCAAGCATGTGCCCGTTGAATTACTGGAAGGTAATACCTTTTAAAGTTTAGCAAGGCTGGCAATCTAGTAAGCGACAAGAAGAGTTCCATAGATAACCATAGTGAATGTATCTCAAATTAGTTTAAAGATTATGAGACTGCAATTCTGGCTGGAGCAGAACATTTTTTTGTTATAACTCACAGGCTCACAAAAAAAAAAGTAGTGTAAACTTTATATGTGACAGAAGCTCCCCTTATGAACTTTGGGCAGCTGAATCCAAAGTCCATAAAACCCCGATCCAAGGGTTCCTTAGATAATATCCAAATTAGCTCGTTTTATGGGATTTTTTGGTGGTTATCTCATAAACCATGAGTTAAGAATTTTTTGTGGACTTAGGATTCGGCAGCTCAAAATCCATAAGGGATGCCTATGTCACCTTTTAAATTTACACCACTTTTTTTTGTGTCCGTATTATCTTTTGCTTTCGTTGTATAATCTTTTGGATTGTTATCTTTTTTTTTTTTTGCTTATTTTTCTATGAAATAAAATTCATTTGGAAATGTATATTATGAAAATATAGTTATCTCTTGGTTTGTTTTTTAATTCCATTTTATTATTTGAAAATACTCATATAACCAAACCAGCAGAGGGCCCACTCTGAATGTACTTCGATGTATCGAAGTTCAAAAAGGTCGAAAACATCGATGTTGGCCAACATCTCCAGCACTACTGTGAATCACTAAAGATTTTTTTCTTGCATTATTATGAATACAATTTTTGAACATTATTTTTAATTATTTATTTATATAATTTTAAAGTAGATTTAATTCTAAATTATAAAGGGTATGTAGCCAGAACAACGTAGGCCTATGAACAATACATAAATGTGGTTAAAAATTCTCAATTATTCCTATTACAATATGTGCTGTATAATTTATTAATATTTTTTATTATTTAATTACAGTTTTTAGCTGCTGATAGAAATCGTTGGAGAGTTTTTTTTGTATTTATACATAATATCAATGAAATAAAAACTATATTTTTTAGAACAGAACAAAATACAAAAAAAAATAAAATTTCTTTTATTGCATATTAATACAAAAAATTTTCGTTTCCAAAAAAAAAATAAAACGAAATCGAAAATATTTGGAATAATTTTGGAATATATAAAATTACGAAAAATATTCAATATGGACGAATGAGGTTTAAAATTCTCGATTACAATGTGTGAAATATATCTCTACCGAAAAATAGGTTGAGGAAAAAATAAAGTTATAAAAATTTCTTATGTCGAATAGTTTTTAAAAAGATTTTCGAACAAAGTCATAAGTTCTATAAAGTTTGTATAATACAAATAATATAAAATATTTTTTTATAAAAAATAAAGTAAGCTCAATAGTGTTGGGAATAATTTTGAAATAAATTAAAAATATTTAAAAGCATTAATATGCGTTTCAAAATTTTGAACATTTTCTCACTTTAATTTATATAGCAAATATATTTTATACAATAATTTCCTTGCTTAGACTCTTTTAAGAAGTTTGCCATATACCCAACATATTCCATTTGTTTCTAAAGCAAATAGCGACATTTAATTAAAATGTATATACTATAATATATACTATATATACTGTGGCATACACTAAAGCAGTACATTGCACATGACTAACTTAATTAAAAATTAACAGTCCAATGATTTCAAAATATTTTCATTTATTTGTATACAAATTAAATTCTAACACTGTGTACATAAATTTTGAGTTTGATTTGATTTGAATGTGACATTGCCGTGCAAATATTTGTCAAGTTTGCAGCATATATAAATATTTAGATTTTTTTTTTAAACTTAAAAATAAATTAATTTAAATGTATGCAAATTAAAGCCAAGTGTGCATAATAAATCTTGTGACTCGTTGATTTGTTGCATTCGCCAGTTATTTAATATATACAACATTTTTTGTGTTCTTTTATAGAGCATGTAATATATAAGCCTTTGCATAGAACTAATATTTTTATTGCGCATACGCTACGTTGGCAGACATTTTTAGTTCTATTGTTTTGCAGGTGTGCAAACAAGTTGGCATCATTTGATTTCCGAAAGAAAATACAATTTTCAGACAGCTCAAAGGCTCAATGGAAATTTAAGCGCTGACAAATTTGTTGGAATTTGCTTTTGTTTGTGCGAGGGTTGACTTTGATATTACGTTTAAAGGAAATGCTAGTTAATTTTAAGTTGATTTTTTTATGTTTCAAAATTGAGTTTATTTAGAGTAAATTTAAATTTAAAAAATTTAATAAATTTGTCTATGTCTATTTTAAGGCGAATGTAAATCAATCAATTCAATAAACTTCATCAACTGAGCTAAAATTTTGTATGCCTTACTTTTGCCTTTAAGGGTATCTTTAGCTACCGCACTAGCTGAGAAACTTTAGGGCTAGCAGGGAACGCAAAAGATCCCTAGAGTCACATTGCAATCTTTTCAATTATTATTAGCTACTTGAGTACCCGAGGTCTCTGCCTTCATACAGTCAATCGAAAATGTTTATTTATGCCCATCAAACTGTAAGCTTATATACACCACTTCTTTGTGTAAGCTATAAAAATAAATAAAACATTTGCATTGAAAAACTTTTGTTATTGTTTACTTATTCCCAAAAGGTTTCAAGCAACCCTCGTACTGCCATCATCTCTAGAGTGCGCTTATAAATGGCTGCCATATGCTCAGTAAAGTGATTTGTATTGAAGGCTTTAAACGTCAGACACTTGCCAAAGTGTTGCCATTTAATGTATCCATTCACTTGACCTTGTCTGGGTAGCTGGCCACGTTTTGCCCAGCTTCACTGCACCCTACCCTCTTTCACTCAGTGCTTTCTTTTGTCTCTGCTTTGGGCCAAGACTCAATTAAAAACTCAACTCGTTTAGCTCAAATGTTAATAATGTTGTCCCTTTGGCTTTGTTGTTGTTGTTGTTGTTGTTCTTGCAGCTGCTGCTGTCATGCTCTCAGACACATTGTCATTCATGTTTGCTGCGCACACACACTCTCATACACTTATAGTGTGTGTACTCTTGCCTGTCATTGTGCTCTTTGTTTGCTTCTTGCGTTCCGCATACAGTTAATGACTTTTTAAACTGTTCATAATTTAGTTTAATGAGTCCCGCTGCGACTTTTAACTTCAAAACTTAATAAAAGAAAAACAAAAAAAAAACAAAAACAAAACAAAAGCAACAAAAATGCAGCCAAGTATCTAATGGCTTTTGTGAAAGTGAAAAGTCTTGAGAATGTAATTACATTGATAAATTGTAAGAGGGCAAGAAATTGGCTCTTAAAGCAGTTGCCAACTGTATTTTAACGCTCTTAAATTTACAAAAAAGAAAAGCAAAGAGAGCGTAAAAGTGAGCGCGCAATGCTGTTCTAAAGAAAGCAAAGAGCGCAAAATAGTTACAAGCACGCAGTTTTTTAAGAGAGTAAGTGAACTAAATGTACAAACTGTTATACTACGCTTTATTGTTTTAGAACACTTTCTCTTTGGCGCATTTTAGAGGCAGAAATGAACTGTATAATTTAGCACACTCTTATAGCAAATTTATATTTTTAAAATTTTAACTGAAAAAATGTTTTTTTAATTTTAATTTTAAATTAATTTAATAAGATATAAAATTTATTTCTACAGAAATAAACTTGAACGTGAATATTGTAAGGTAATTTAGAACACTCTCATAGCAAGTTAATATTTTTAAAAATTTAACAGAAAAAAAATGTCGAATATAAAAAGAATTCATTTATTGTTTAAACTTTATTTTTAATTAATTTTATTAAATATCAAAATTTATTTTTTATTATTAAACTTGAACGTTAATAGGCACTGTTTTGGTTTTAGAAGGTTTGGTGCTTAAACTTATTGTTTCTCTGGTTTGAAAATAAACTAAAGAAAAAAAGCGCTAAATTTTTATAGAACTTTTAACTATAGCTACACAATATTTTATATTTTGTTGGTTTTCGTATCTTAAGAACTTAAAACGTTTTCATAATAAAATTTTGCCATAAAACTTCAAATAACATAAAAAAGTGATAAAAATTATTTGTTCTTTGCTATGACCATAAACTAAGGGATTTAGAACATTTTTATAGCAATTTGTATTATATCTTTTTGTTTTTCGTTTAGTACTCAAATTTATAGCTGCTTTTTGAGGCTAAGAAAATATAACATTTTTTAGAACATTAGCAAGTCAGTTATTTTGAATGCTTATAAAAGTTGCTGCTCAAATTTATTGTGCGCTTCGTTAATAAATCTGCACTTCTATAGCAATTTTTATGTAAATAGAATATATGTTAAGTATAAAATACTTAAAGCACAATACTAAATAATTTAGGACACAAAAATATTGTTCAAATTAAACAGAATTTTTTTTTGCTAAAAGTTATGGTTGCTATGGTGCTGAAATAAACTAAGCGCTTTAGATCAAGGAAATATAAATGTATTTAGAACATAAGCAAGTAGAAATACAAGTTTGTATAATGGGAACTAAATTTAGTGCAGGGTCTTTATGGAAGTATTTTAAAGCGCAGGAAATGTCCTTTTCGAAACAGCTAGCAACAGACTAAAGCTTTTGTTTCTGCTAAAATGTATAAGTGTGAAGTTTGTGCTTTTTTCTTATAAAATATAAGAACTTCTTTTTATGGTGCCCACTTTATGGCTTTTATTATAAGTCTGATTTTTATAGAAAGCTTTTCATGAAGTGTACAATGCATTAGTGTAGACTTAGAGGAATAAATTTTATAGTAAAATGGTATGGCAAGAAAACCAAGATATAAAAGCAAACTCTTATTTAATTTAAATTAAATTAAAAAAGAAACACAATAAAAATTTTAGAAAGAAAGAAAAAATTGCATAAAAAAAATGTTATAAATTTAGAGTTTTTATCCGGTTTAACGAAACTTCACTAAAGTCCGGGTCTTTTTAACTTTTGTTAACAAACCATTGGCATTGCCTGTTTATATTTTCATTGAACGTGGAAAAACAAAAGATTCTCCAAATGTGACCTGCAGTTTCTTTTTCAATGTTTGTTTTTCTTTAATTATCGCGAAGATTTGTAATGAGATATAATTTAAAATATTTTTAGAAGAAAATTAGTTATTTATATTTAAATACATTTATGTAACAAAATTGAAAAGCCTGTGCTTAAGCTGACTTCAGGGAATTTTCATTAATTTAATAACTAAGTTTATCATATTCCAAAATTAAGTGCACTGCATAAATACACAAATAAATTCATTAAGCTGCAGTCAAAAGTGAAATCCTAAACCACTTGCTCCAGCCTCTCTAGACATACAGACAATACTTTGAAAGATGTAAAATATTTTGGTTGTTTTTTCACCCTAAAACAAAGTATATACTAACATGCAGCTACAAACTACAAATAGATGATGGCTGAGTTGAAAGGAAATACTCCAGGCTGATATTGATGATAAAATCGAAAAGTTTATATTAGTGTGTTGATGAGTGTGTCATCATGATGATGACGGGGCTGCTAGAATCATAAACGCTGCTGCTGTGAAATTTTTATGCAAGATTAAATCATAAAAAAAAAGTAAAAGTGTAAAGATTTTAGGGCAGATTGCGAGCAAAATGTGGTTAACTTCTACATACTTTGTTACTTTGAGCAAAGAAACTGTTGCTTATTAAAAGCATTAACGAAGATGAGATGAAAGAAGATGATAGGAAAAGAGATGATGTGAAAGAAGATGATGTAAAAGTAGATGATGTGAAAGAAGACAATATGAAAGAAGAGGATGTGAAAGAAGATGCTGTGAAAGAAGATGTTGTGAAAGATGATGTTGTGAAAGATGATGATTTGAAAGATGATGATTTGAAAGATGATGTTGTAAAAAAAGTTGAGAAAGAAGTTGAAGTGAAAACAGATGATGTGGAAGAAGTTGATACGAAAGAAGATGATGTGAAAGATGATGATGTGAAAGAAGTTGATGTAAAAGTAGATGATGTGAAAGAAGACAATATGAAAGAAGATGATGTTGTAAAAAAAGTTGATGAGAAAGATGTTGAAGTGAAAAAAGATGATGTGAAAGAAGTGGATACGAAAGAAGATGATGTGAAAGAAGTTGATGTGAAAAAAGATGATATGAAAGAAGTTAATACGAAAGAAGATGATGTTTTCCACACACAGATGATTAGAAAAAGATGATGAAAAGACGAAGCGCAATTAATGCAGCATAAACTGCTTTAATAGAGTGCGCTTGCAAATACGATAATGTCAAGTTTTCTAAAATATAAATTAATAAATCGTTTTAGTTTTTTTGACATAAACATTATTTATGCAGTCAACTAGCATAACCTAAGCAATACACTATCTTTAAACGCATATATTAAAAAGATGAAAGATGGGTTATGATATAGTGAAGCAAAAGTTGCTTGCAGAATTCGAATATATTCTATGATAGAAATAAAATAGTGAAAACCGCTTTAATTTTTCAAAATAATTTTGTTGAAACTGAAAATTAAAGAGCTAAATAGGAAGCAAAGTTTAGATTCTATTTTAATTGGTCTGGACTTGTTATCCCCCTGTACTGGGAGAGAGATTATAAAGCATTCCCGAATAAAGTTTTATTTCGATTTTTTGGTAGTTTTTTCCATTATGTATCGATTTTATTGACTTGGATAACCCAAAAAAAAAAAAACAAATCTCTGCAATACAATAGATCGAGTGAAATATAAGTTTTCTTTTCAAAGCACGGATGTTAGGTAAGATAGACGCCTGAGATCGAATAATTGCATTTAAGCGATTATTGTAACGAAAATTAAGTGAAACGTCTAGAAGGAATGAACGAACGATGAAATATATGCAATCTTAGTTTTATTATTAGAGCTCTAAGGACATTAACTTGAAGTCGAGAATTTGCATTTGAGCGCTCAAACTATAAAAGATTTTTTCTTGTAAAATTCGCTTGGTATTCCATGATTTTTGTACCTTGACTTATCAATGGAATAAGCCAATTTTAATCCCAGATTGCAAAAATTTTGAGTTCGACATACTATAAAAAAGGAAACTTTTTGGTAAAGAGAAGCGCTTTAAAAAGGCAAGTCTATGACCAAACGAAACAAGCTATGCTCTGTTTTTGGAGATCGAAGTTCATGATTGCTTCACGTGCAATTATTGCATTTAAGAGGTTAAGCTTTCTTAGCGGCTTATTTTGTAAATGGTTGCTTAACTGGGTATTGAGTAAATGAGTTCAAACTCTTTTTAGACTCCAAAATAAGCCACACAAAATCGATAAGCTTTGTAAATGAAATACTCAAAATCAAAAATCAAGTTAACCCTTGTTGTAGGAAAACGCTTTGGTGGAGTGAAACGGCTTAAACAGGCAAAAATGTTGGAATGAAACATAATGGAATAAAACACTCTTTATAGAGAGTGAGAGAGTTGGACGGCGCATAACTGCTTAACACGTGATTATTGCATTTTGTAGGCATTTCAGATGACAATCGAAACTCTTTTCAGATACTAAAAGAAGATATAAAAGATACTATCAGCGAGATAGTGCACAATAGATCAAAATGGTCGCAGTGCATATAGGCCTATGCCTAACCCACAACAATTCCATTACTATCAGCCATGCTCCGGAAAACGGAAAAAAGAATTCGTTTTCCGGAGCACGCAAAAACGAATTTTTTTGCCGATATTTTCCTTTTTATTTTCGATATATGCGTATATTTCACTTATTTTTCCGATAAATTCTCCTGTTGTATTGGCGCGAAATTATTTTTGTTTAATACAAAACAGCTGACATGGTTGCCGCAGCTCTGCACCTTTGTATTACTATGCTCGGATTCGTTTTCCGGAGCACGGCTGTATATTTCAGAGACACGAAAATCTGTAAGCTTTGCAGCTGAAATTCGGAAAGGAAAATCAAGTGAAACACTTTGGTAATAGAACATATATAGAACATATAAGAAGTAAGTTCAGCTGTTGCTTGCACTCAATCGTGACGTCACATTTTTGCTTAACGTCATGTTATGGCTTTAAAGCGTTTAAATTTATTAAAGCTGTTTAGCTTTGATGCATTTATGATGACGGTAATAAAAAAAGTGTTTTATTCAAAATAATTTCAAGAGCTTACTTCAAATCAATTGCACAATGTCAGCGACAAATTGGTCTGCATCATAAAAATCACTCATCCAAATATCCAGACAACCAGAAGGTGAAAAAAAAAAAAAACCAAAAACAAAAACAAAAAAATTCAGGCCAGTCACAGCTCAGTCGCAGCGCAGTCAGCTGTGGAGTGCTCTGGCAATGACTCTGCCGTGAATGTCGGTGACTCCGACGGAAGCACTTGCAGGTTCGATATTTATGACAAATGTGGCCATGGCGTTTGGCTTACGGGCATGGGCATGGGCATGGTCATGGGCGTGGGCATAGGGGGCGTTGGATTCAATGAGTGTTCAAGATTAATGGCGCGTCTAAAATGCTTCACGTGAGAAAAAATCTATAAAACTGACACTGCAAGAGGCGTGACCAATACTATATACCTATGGATGTGTTAATAAATGGTGTGTATGTGTGTGTGTGTGCATTGGCTGTGTATGTTTTTGACACTTTAACTGCGCGGCATTGCCAACGTGTTTATATATAGATAACTTTTGTGCAGGTTGTCTTGGCCAGGGCTATAGTCAAACTCAGCGTCAACGTCAACAAGGTGGGTTGTTGTTGTTGTTGTTGTCTGTTGTTTGTTGTTGGCTGTCATATTGCGTTTATTTAACGTTAACACCGCCATTGTAAAGACACACATACAACTGAGTGTCACTTATCAAATGGCGCTCTCTCTCTCTCTCACTCTCCGTCTGTCTGTCTGTCTCCGCCAGGTTGTATGCATTTAATTTTGTTATTTTAACGCCCATTGACATTTTCATTTTCCAGCCGGAGGAGCCCCTTTTTGAAGGTAAACATAAATCCTTACTGCTTGTTGTTGTTTAATTGAGCTGACTTGATTTAAGAGCGTTAATATTTTATGGGCCAAGTGATTTTGTAATGCCCTTAAATCATAAACTAACAACAGATTTACATAAGCGTACAAGTGTCGTATACTTAATGGCGCATATAATGTTGATATGTCTAGTATGAATAATGCAATGCAGCGCTTATTTGGGGTATCAGAAAAGATGCAAAAGAATACTAGTTTGTACTTACATATAATAAAAATAAATATTTTATTTTACATCAAAGTTACGCATACCTGCAATTGTAAGAAAAAAGTAATAAATTAATTAGTATTTTAATAAAATCAATAAAAGTAATTATTTATAATAGTGTTATTTAAGTTACATTTTAAACGTATTTAAGCCATTTATCATTTTTCGCTTTGGCAGTTCTGCGTTAAGCCATAATACCACTGCGGGTGAGTAAACATTTTAAGTAAATGCCATAAAAGTGCAATATATAATACACTTTATATACTACATACATAGTTACATAGCAGGCTGCCATTATCAATGGCTGCAGCGTATACTGAGCTAGCAGCTGCTAGGAAAAGCTGCTTACATATGGCTATGACATTTATTGAGTCAGCTTCAAGTAATAGCCAGGGTTAAAGTTCGGTATAAGGTTAGGAACGGGACAGCTGCAGCTACATTTTTGCCTAAGCCAATAAGTGTTGGGAAGTGGCTAAAGGCGCTGCATAAAATGGCAAATAGAAATGCCATCCTTGAGTCTCAAAATCCAAGTGCTGCCCGTTTCTCTCTGTGCATAACTGCCACATTAGCTGACTGCATTTACCTAGTCAGCTTGTCTATGCATTTTCCCAGCATTTTCTCTTTTTTAAATAAAAATTTTCTTTTACTCGCATTTTTATGCATGTTGCTTAGGAGTTTACTTAAGGATTTGTCTGGGTCTGTCGTCACGTTTTAGCGCTTTGGAAGCTGCAATTTGTTACAGCGTGCCACATGTGTGTGTGCATCTGTGTGTCGTTGTGAGTGTGCGCAAATAAGTTTTAAGGTAATGCAAATGAATGCCAATTTAGCTGTGCCACACACGTGCCGTGCCCACTGTCAGCTTTTAGTTGCAAGTTGCATGTTGTCAGTTTCAGCCGTCTGGCTACGTCGTTCAGACACACTCAGCCATTCATGCATTCATTCACTCATTCATTCAATTGCATTTGTGCTGTTAATTTTGGCCTGGAGTTGGTTAGTTAAGTAAGTATTCAATTTGTGGGTTAGCTGCTACGTTGGTAAGCGCAGTGGCTAAGATAGCTTGGCTGAAGGGGATCTATACAAGATGGAATTTTTGGCAGCGACAACCTAATTCTATTTTTTCAAGAAAAAGTTTCAGTGGTTTAAGATATAGATAAAGTAAGAAGAAGAAGAAGCTATTTTTAAAAAAAAATTGTATGTATTTAAAAAAGATTAAAATTGTAATGTAAAATGTAAATGTAAAAATGTTTATACCAAATAATAGATAAATTCTATGTTGGCATAACCCTTTCTGTCAAAAAGCTATCTCCGCCACTGCACATTAGAAACAAGTCAATAAGCTGCCTCTTAAAGCGTACTAAAGCGGCTAACGAAAGTAGTTTAAATTAAATAAACAAGGCTAAAAAGTGGGAGGAGCTGTGGTCGTAAATGGGTTAAATGTGGCTGCCTTTGGTTTGGTTAATGTAAAGTGCGTTCCAAACAAAATTAAAACTCAAAAACAAATAGGCAATGCAAACCACAAAACACGAAAGAGTAAGCGAAAAAGAGAACACAGGCTTGTGGCAAGCGTTTGTGCCACAAAAAGCAAACAACAATGGCGTAAAATATATCTGTGTGTTTGGCAGTGTGTGGGTGTGTTGAGCGGGTACGGGTATAGGATCCGTGTGCGACGGGTCAGGTGCGGCCCAGGCGTTAGGTTCGTTTCGGTCAGTTGGTGTCAAAACAACAAATTGTTTTATAATGCGCAGCCTGCAGACAAAAGGCAAATACAAATAAGCTTCACACATACAAACATATATATGTTTGTGCTCCCCGAAACCCACTTGCAACATCCTCACACACACACACACATATGTGCCAATTCACACGCCGCTACACAATGCCAACAACAACAATGGCAGCAACAGCTTGAAGGCCCAGTTAAATAGGCTAGGACCAAGACCCAACTTAGCTATATACAAAAACATGAGTACACAGAGAGAAATATTTATGGATACTTTGCACAAATTAAGCATAGAAGCTGAAAGAGAGTAGCTTAATGCGAGAGAAAAACTATTTATATAAGGTGTTTTTTTAAAACAGCGTAAAAGAAGCAGCGGAATTCAAAATGAAAATAACTTTTATAGGGTGTTTTTTATATGTTTTATTTTAATTAAGACATTTTCTATTTTCAGTTTACCCAAATTGAGCATAGTCGCTAGAACAGAGTAGCTTTATACAAAATGAAAGTAAAGTATATAGGGTGATTTTTAATAGCTTAGCTATATTTTTTTGAGCAATGCGACAAAGTTGTCGTGAATAATAAATATATTATTTTTTTATTCTTTCTTCTTGAAAATATCTTTTATAGGGTGTTTTTTTATATGTTTTATTTTAATTAACACATTTTCTATTTTCAATTTACCCAAATTGAGCATAGTCGCTAGAACAGAGCAGCTCTATACAAAATGAAAGTAAAGTATATAGGGTAATTTTTAATAGCTTTGCTAAATTTTTTTGAGCAATGCGACAAATTTTTTTGAGTAATAAATATGCAACCAAGGAAAAAAAAGTCTCTGCTTTTATTTTGTTATGGAAGTATTTGTAGTCTGCGGGTAGAAAAAAGAGACGAAATGCCATTTTTTTCATTTGCATAAATTAATAAAGATTTAATGACCAGAGTGATCAGGAAACCATTTTCCATTACTGTCTCGACTACAAATATTATTACAATATTACAATAATGTTAATATTTATGTAGAAAAGGTATTAAAAGCCTGAACTCTTAATATTACCATATTATACTCAACATACTCTGTAATTTTATCAATGTGTAATGAATTGAATAAAGAAGATTTTATGACCAGAGCAACAGAGTGATAAGGAAATCATTTTCCATTACTATTGCTTAACCTTTGTCTATCGAATTTATTAAAAAAAAAAATAAAATCAAAATCAAAATTTTTTAAAAAGCAGCCTATATTTATCTTATATTTTTTGCTTTAGGGCTATACGAAGTTCGAAAAATTGGATATCCCGAATGGGATTTTTTGTTTATATGAAGTTTTGTCATTCCGTGCGAAAATATTGGAACTGCTTATGGGCCTTTAATAAAAAAAAAAACATATTTTAATAAGGGTATTACAACTGATGTGACAGTCTTGTATTTCCTTTTTTTTGGAGCAAATATTCGTATCTTGTATTTAGCAACCATCTTATATTTTCAAAAAATATTAATTTTTTTTGTTTATATTTTTCTCTTTTTATATATTTCCTAGGCTACCATCTTATATTTGCAAAAAATTACTTATTTTTTTATATATTTTTTATTTATCTTTTTTTATACTTCCTAAGCTTCAAAACTCTTGCAGTACAATTTATATTTATCAACATGTTGAGTTTTTATATTAATTTCATATCCAGCCCATTATCGTATCTTTATATAGGCTTTTGTTTAGATACTTGCTAAGCTCTTAAAAGGCTGCAAGTGTATTTTATATTTTGAATATGTTGCGTTTTTATAATAATTTTATATCCAGCCCGAAGAACTATGTTGCTCCAAATATAAAATTTCTTTATAATTTTTTTTTTTTTAATAAATTACTTTCTTATAATTATATAAAAAATTAAATAAGTATTTAATTAAGAATTTTGCTCATTTTAAGTGCATTCAGATGTATTTGTATAAAAAAATCTCATTTGCTCTAAAAACTCGTCTACTGCAGCTCAATTTCTAACTTCCATTTTCTCTCAGTGTACATATAAATATGTCTGTCTGTATAGCTACCGTTGTAGTATTAGTAGTAAAGTGTGGCATTGTCCATTTGGCTCAAACAAAAGGGCCAGCTCTTTCATTGTGCTTAGCGCAATTTTGGCTTAGGCGGTCAAAAGTCATGACAAAAGGTCTTAGCCAACATTTTGGACAATTGCCTCGGCAGGGTTCTTTGTTGACTAGCCCAGTAATATTGAAGCCAGGAGAGTTGCCAAAATGCCAATAGCTGCCACTTGAGAGCATTTAAAAGGTCCTTTTTTTTTGGTTGTACAAAAAGCTAACCTGCTGCTAATTGTTGCCACAACAAAGCAAATTTGTGCTTTTAGTTGGCTCTGTTTTTGAAAATAGTTTTTGCCACCTGACAGACAAAAAATATTTAATATGCCTTTTTTGGGCTTAAACTGCTTAGATAGCTTTAGTTTGGGTATTAACAAAAGTAGTTACCTTTTGTCTAAAGTAAATTCGAAAGAAATTTGATTGCTTTAAGCCTTAACTTTCCCAGTAAAAAATATCATTTTGCAATATCCACATAAAGCTTAATAAAAAATTAAAGCACGCTTTTAGGCTGAGTAAGCTTGTCTAATGCTTCAGGCTTCAAAATAGTCTGTATTACAAAATAAAGAAAATTTAAGTAATTTTTAAGCTGCTTTTAGAATACCTAAATAAATATTCAAAGACCTTAAACAAACTTTTAAATTATTAAAACTTGGCCAGCAAGTTAGAGCCAAAAAAATCCTTTTCACTGCTTTTTAATTAAGTTATTGGTTTTTTGTCCCTCAGCTCATTAGCAAGTTTGCAGCATATTTTCTTATAAGCCATGAAAAACTTTTATGTAATTTTTTAAGAAATTGATTTTTTGTTAAGTTACTTAAGCTTTAAGTTTGTCTAATATAGAGTGCATAAGTGCGAAAATAAATGTAGCTTTAATGCATGTTCTGAAGAGTTGCCGTAGAATTTGGACTATTAAAAATTTTTCTCTGCTGGGGCTTGCTAATTAAAAATGTTGGTCACCATCATCTTCGAAATTAATTAAATTCCACGGAGAGGCCTAACCTATCAATATTAAGCTCTTTACAAAAATCATCTCCAAACTAATAAAATAAAAAAATAAAATTTTTAAATTCACTTTAAAGCAGAGCTCGTAAATAACAGTCGACCGTTTTTTCCTTTGCAGTCTACTCGCAACCATAACCGAAAAAACCATGCACGCTTGCTCTCTCTCTGAGCATAACACTTCGCTTCGCTTTATTTCGGTTTTCAGCTGAGTGTTAACAGTTGAGCAGTTCTTGTTACGCTCTTTCAATAACATCTTATTGAGAGCGAACTGATTGAGCGCTCGCACATTAGCATCAGCAGACCAACCGAAAAAATTAATGCTCAGCGCAAACGGTCTTTTACGTTTTAATTTGCTTTGTTGAGAATGCTGCACTTTTTGTGTCGGTCCATTTCATCTCGAATTCTATAAGTCGTACAAAAAAACTTTCAAGGCAAAAAATGATCAAAATTGAATTTCGAGTTTTGTTTGTATTGAAGGGTATTCCCAAAAGTTCATATTTTCGGCGGTAGATGGCGCCAAAGTTAAAACAACGTATTTTTACCCACCCCCTTGCCCTTTTTCGTTTTTGGTGTGTATTAAAAAATTGTAGATCTCAAAAAAGTACACAAGACTGGTTTTTAAATCGTGTAAGTATCACTAGTAGTTTCCAAGTTATAACGCCTTAAAGTCTTCCCGTGCCTTGAAAAACATATGCTACTAACAAGCCCAAACAGTCGCCTCACTCACATACACGCATACAAACGCAAAAGACCTTTATTTTTTCGCTCGCGACCAAACGGTCGGCGAATAACCAGAGCAAAAGTAAAACAAAAAATTGGTTATTCGTTGAGCGCAGACCAATTCATTAAAAGCGCAATGTGAACGGTTGCTCTCTGAGACATTGCCCAAAAACTCAGTATATAAGAGTTATTTTTGGACAACGCAAAACGGTCGACCGTTATTTACGAGCTCTGCTCTAAAGTCATCTTCCATTACGTTTTTTTAATATTTTAATTAATATTATGAAATGGGTAGAAAAAAAAAAATATTTTCCAAATATTTCCAGATCAATACAGTAGAGTTAATGCACAAATTGCAATAAAAATATAATTAAAAATACTTAAAATTCAGTATCTTTAGAGAAGATGGTCACACTTGTTTTTAAAAGACTTCAGCCTTCAAAGTAGTTCTGGAAAGAGCAAATAAGCATCATATTTAAGATGATCTGTATTCTGTAGAAGTCAATAAGTAAAATTACTTTAAAAATAACTAAAAATTCTAAAAATTCAGTATCTTTAGAGAAGCTGGTCACACTTATATATATATTTTATTTTTAAAAGATTTCAGCCTTCAAAGTAGGTCTGGAAACAGCAAATAAGCATCATATTTAAGATGATCTGTATTTTTCGACGTATACGTATTTTCATTAGAATAGAAGACACTAAGTAAAATTGCTTTAAAAATAACTAAAAATACTAAAAATTCAGTATCTTTAGAGAAGCTGGTCACACTTGTATATATATTTTATTTTTAAATGACTTCAGCCTTCAAAGTAAATCTGGAACAGCAAATAAGCATCATATCTAAGATGTTCTGTATTTTTCGACGTATACGTATTTTCAGTGCTGGAGTCAGGAGAAGGTTCTAAAAACTCCCCAACTCCACCCAAAATTTTGCTCCAAAACCCTTAAGTCAAGCAATATTTGCTCAGGCTAAGAAATGTATATACGAAATACTATAAAATATTATGCTACATTTTGGGCATAAATAACGCATACGCAATGTATTATTATGCATTATGCAAGCAAGAAACGAAAAGTTAGACCAGTTTGAATATGTAAGGCAAAACTTTATGTAAACATTATATTTTTGGTACAAAAAAAAATGAAAGCTGTGATAAGCAGTGTATTCACACAGATACACACATGCACCCACACACATACACGCACATTTACTTTACAAAAGGAAATGCAGGCACGTTTAAGCAACTACGTGAGTATATGTGTGTATCTGTGTATGCTGCCTTTTATTGCTTTGTTGCTCACTTGGCGTATGGGTAACAAAATTGCAACTAAAACGCAGTCATGCAGCATGGGATAATCCAGGGATAATCCATAAGAGTACACCAAAAGAAGTAAAATATATAACAAAAAAAAAGTCGAGCAATACCCAAAGCCTTCAATAACAATTCGGCGGGTTCTCAAAGGGAGTAGTGGGCGGAACACACATGTTCAGTTTGTATGGTAACAAAGCCTTTGCCTACTTTACTTACAACTTGTTTTTTGGTACATTTTTAACAATATTTTTTGTTAAACTCTTTTTTTGGGCGGGGTTGCTATGCTCTTCGGTATTTTGGTTGAAATTTCGCGACCAAAAAAAATAAAGGCTGCTGCTTTGTTATTTTCGTTTATTTTTTTCACGATCAACAAATTGTGAATATTTTCTTTATTTTTTTTTTTTGTTTTTTGCGGATGTTGCGCCAAATTGAAATGAATTTGTATTGGGGCTTTGACTTTGTGGGTGCAGCAGCTGTGTGAGTGTGTGTATCGGTGTGTGTGTGTGGGTTGTTTAATATTTTCGTTTGAGAGCGAAAATATGCTATGAAAATATCTGCATGTATGTGTTTGTATGTAACATGCAGACTGCATTTGTTGCTCTTGCAGTTTCAAGAATAAATTAAATAAATATTTTAAAAAAAATATTTAAAAAAAAAATGGAAGATGCGAAAAACTTAAAAAAACTGTAAAATATTTTGTTGGATAGCAAAGTGCCTTTATTGGTAACAATAATAATTAAATTAGAGTAGAATTGTTATCCTTTGAAGCCACAAGCTTGATTTAGTTTTAATTTCATTGTTTTTCGTTCTATTTCGAAAGATTTTTATAGTCAAAAAGTCAATTTCTGTTTTTACCCCTTATGGTTGATATTCTTAATGACTTACTTTAAAGGAACTAATACTACTACTGCCGTCCTTCTCTCCTAGTAGAGCATACGGCCTCACTTTAAAGGAACAATTGAAGCTTAATATTTTAATTTAAAAAAAAAATTTTATCTAATTTAACGATGTATTAATTTAAAAAAAAATATTGAAGAAAATAATACTTTTCAAAAACTTGTTTTTAGATTTAATTTTCTAGTTTTCTTCTTATTTTTACTTCGCAATTCCGTCATTAATTATTAATTATTAATAATTAATTGTAACGTTACTAGACTACATATGTAATTTTCCATTTGTAAAGATTATAAAAAATCTAATCTCTGTTTCCATTAATGCTAGCTTTAAGTAAATTTTATACTTCCTTTGGCAATAAAGCAAACCTTTCAAATTTGAAATAACACATTTTAAGATTATTGTATATTATAATTTATAATTATTTAAATGTTTTGGTCATTTTGGCACTCTTAAAAATTTTTATTTTGTAAAAATTAAAAATATTTTTTTTGCGACAATCAGTCCATTTTTTTAAATTTTTTTGAAAAATTATTTACTTTAATACGAATTTTTCTTTGTTCCCTTAAGTCAATGCAAAAAGTTTCAGAAAGTCCTGTAAGCTCTTCCGAAACTAGAAAAATTAATTTCCTTAATTTTTTCAGTTTTAAGCAAAAATATATTTTAATTCACTTAAAAAGTGTTAATTTATTATTTAACTAATTTTTGTGGCAATACCACGAATTCTGGTTTTGTGTAAATTTTTATTTTTTAGTATTTATTACTTTTTATTTGGTATTTTGCAAATTGCAAATAAAAATAACATTAAAAAAAAAAAATATTAAGGAATTAATCATATATGACTTGAAACCAGGTGCGGATCTAGGATTTGGTCTTGGGGGGTTTTTAACTTCGAAGTATATATATATCTGAGCTCGCAAAAAAACAAGGTATTATTTTTAAATATAAATTCACGACAAACTATCTAAAATTATAAAAAATTTTCTAAATTTTTTTTAGTTTTTTAAGAATTTATGTTTAAAATGTTATGTGACTTAATTTCCTTTAGAATTTTGGCACCCTTGAAAACTTTTATTTTTCTTAAGGAATCATTTTTAAATTACAAATAAATAAATACAAGAAAAATACAAATTTATGACAATTTGTTGTTAAATTACTGCTTAAAAAATTTTTATTTTTTTGTTCGTTTATTGCTTAACTTTTAATTAATGTTGAAAATCTTTTTTAAATGCCATTTTTTGAAAAAAAAAAAGCGTAAATTTTTATTTAGTTTTTTTAAAATCATTTTGGCTCTCTAAATAATTAATCATTTTTTAAATAATTGTTTGAAGAAAATTTCTCAATTTTTTTTTTTTTGGTTTTTAATTATATTCTATAATGCAAATAATCAAAAATACAAATATTTTTATGAATGGCAATGTTCAAAATTTTGATCGCCAATCCAAATAAAAAATATTTTAAAACATATATTTTTTTCAAATCAAGCTATTTTTTAAAGAATTTTCGAAAATTTCGTACTCCAATCAAAATTCTTATTAGATCCTTCTCAATAATTTATCATTTTTAAAATAATTTTTTCAAGAAAATTTCTCAATTTTTTTTTTATTCTATAACGCAAATAATCAAAAATACACCTATTTTTATGAATCGCAATGTTCAAATTTTTGACTTACATATATTTTTTTTTAAACAAAGCATTTTTTTTAAAAGAATTTTCGAAAATTTCTTACTCTAATCAAAATTCTTATTAGATCCTTTTGGTTGATCAAAAAGATCAAGAAAAGTATTGCAAAACAAAAAAAAACCAACTTAAACAATTTTTTTTTTATTTTAATTATTAACTAAAAATTTTTTAACTTTTTTGTTTCACTAATTTTGGAAAAAATATTTTGTTTAAATCATTGTTATAAATTATGAAAATGTATAGGTAGCATAGGTACCTACTACAAAATTTTTTGGCGTTTTATTTGTAAATTTATTTCGTTGCTTTTTTATAAGTTTTTCGCGACAGTTTTTAATCCTTTTTTTTATTTTGTATATTTTATAGAATTTTGTTTCTAATTTTGTCTGCCACATCAAATACTGCCATAATCTCTCTTCGCTAATTAATGAGCATAAATCTGAGGAAGCCCCTTTCGATTTGGATATTTTTGCATATATGCAATCTTTCAGTGCTAAAAATTCGAACAAGTACGTGATAAAGTGGAGCAAAATTTGCATATCTATTTGGGGCGTAGAGCAAGTAAAAAAAATATAAAAATAACACAAAAAAATAACTAAAAAAAATGAAAGAAAGAGCAACTCAACAATTTTTCGGCGTGGCTGATGTTGCTGTTGCATTTGTTACTCTCGCCTTTTTATGTTTTATGCAAATTTGTTGCATATGAAAAAAAAAAAAATGGCGAAAAAACAAAATAAATAAAATGCAGAAACTTTAATAAAAAGAATGTGGCAGCAGCTTTTAGACACACACACACATGCATATGAAAAATAAATGAATTTGCAGCAAGAAATTTGCTACGGTTGGAAACTTGACTGCGTGTGTGTATGTGGCTTAGAGGGTGCTCTTTTTTGGGCGTGAAGTCTGGCAAGTGGCACTTGAAAACAAAGCAACAGCTTATGAGCACAGCTAGCAGCCCCTAGTTGCAACATAATTTTCAACGTCGAGGGTTGCGAGTATTATAAGCAGGGGCGTGCAGCAACTGTTGCATATTGAAATTCGGTAGGTGGCAAGCTGAAGCTGTCTTGTTGCATGTGGCACGAAAATGTGTGTTGACATGACAACAATAATAACAACTGCTGCGACAACAACAACAACTATAGTTGAAAGCTACCAAATGCTGGGGGCTGAAATCCTATTATTAAGTAGTTTAAAGAATGACTTTATAATAACAGTGTTTACATGTATGTGTGTGTAAAACATACATGTGTGTGTGTGTGTGTGCAACAAGCTACATACCACTTAAGCACAAACAAGTTTTTAATGAAATAATTTAATCTGCAAGTTTATTTCTTGCATAAATATTTATACGCCAGCAAACTTGGCACACACAGTTTTTGGCCAAAACCAAAAAGCTAAAAAACTTGAGTTATTAACAAGAATATTTGCACAACTGTGCATATAGTATATATGTATAAAGACATGTTTATACATGCATATTTCAGGCATGCCCATAAAAGTATGCAACAGTTTAATAAACACTTTTTCTTTTGCTCAAGGCTTTAAATTGTTGTTGCTTGGTTTTACTTTCAAAAAGTTTTCTTGGCCTTAAATTTATTAAAAACAGCTATAAGAAAATGAAAATGCAGAAACTTGTTATGCTTTTGCACGTTTTGATTTATTGCCACAACTTTTTATTATGTCGCTATTTTTGCTTGTTTTCCGCCATTTTAGAGTCTGTTCAGGTCTGTTTGGGACTCTGTGTCTGTCTGGCTGCCACTAAGAATTTTCTTAGTTATAAATCAACAGAATGTTGCAATGAAAATGTTTCCGTTGCCACGTGCAACTTGAAAACTATAATTGGTAATTGCAATTGCTGCTGCTCTGCGCTCTACTCTCCTTAGTGTCCCTCAGTTGTCCTTTAGCTGCTTCACTTGAGTTGTACAAGGTAGCAAGATCTTGTGAGTTATGTCGACAGTTTTATTTAGTTTCTGACCCGAATTGTAAGAACTTCGTTGCTTGAATGTTTGTTGCGAAATATTAAATATTTACAACGTTTTTGGACAACTTCAATTTTAAACAAAATTTAAATTAATCGGAGAGTTGTTCGACTGCGGAATACTCTTCACAATAAAATAGCTTGGTTTTTTATTGATATGTTGTGTGTTATGGCTTAGTGTGTTTCTAGAGCAAAACATAATTGTTGTCTTTATTATTAGGCTCACAAGAGTGTACATACCAAAGGAGACAGTTAAGCATTTTATACTCTTCAAGCTCTATTTGAAAAACTGCAAACTTTTAAGAATATAGCTCTAAAACAATTTTACCATAACCAACTCTTTTAAGCAACATCAAAAAAATTAACCCATGGTACCGCATTCTTTCGTCTTGCTTTCAATTGCTTAAAATTCGGCGAATTTATTTAATCTTGGCATATTTTTCCTCAAATCAATTATTTCTGGCTTTTCAATCGCCCCCTACTACATTATTTTATACATTTTTTATATATTTGTCTTGTTTTTTATTTGATGTATTTTAACGCATATTAATTTTTTGTTTTTAGCGCTCAAACAGAACAGCTGTTGTTTTCGCTGGCGCCATCTACATGGCAATTGCTAAAAAAAAAATGGGCAGCACTGGTGGTCAATAAGACTGTTTACCAAAGATTAGATTCATTGACCTAAGAATTTTGGTAGCGTTTTTTTTTAAATGAAGTTTTGCATTGCTGCATACTGGCCTTTAAAGCTCATAACAAAAATGTTTTCTATTATAGAGAAATAATTTTTGTTAATTTAATTTTGTATTGCAAATATATATTTTCCAAATTTTTTTAAATTAAAATATAACACTGGTCAAAATGATTTAGTTGTTGGAAAGCTAAGGGTCGTTTCCGAAGTAATTCGCTGCGTAGAATCCGTATGTACCCGAAAAACGGTTTAACTTCGAACAACCATAACTTTGCGAAAAAAATTGTAATTGATCTCGTGAACTCTTAAATTAAAGGGTAAGAGTAGTACTAAATGATGTAGCTGCAGAGACAGACCACAACAATTTTTGCACCCTGTCCATAACCTCAAAAGTAGGAAAAAACGCCGTTTTCCGGGTACATAACCTAATATATCTCAAAATACTGACGTGATAGGCCAATTCTAACCCTGGATTCGGATTCTACACAGCAAATTACTTCGGAATTGACCCTTAGCTTTCCAATAACTGACATGACCCCGGTATTTGTAGACTTGTGTAATTTTTAATTTTTTAACAATATTCACAATAATAACTTATAATTGTTATAATTAAAAGTGTGTTTAAAAACTTAAATAACTAAAAAAAAAAAATTCCTAAAAAATGCATTTTCGAATTTTTTTTTGTAATTTTAAAATAATAAACTTTTATTTAAATATAACTTTTAATTTTTTTAAATTTTTTTTGAATGTTCACAATAATAATTTATAATTTTGTTTTTAAATTTTTTATTTAATTGGAGAATTTTTAAGTTTGCTTAACTAAAAAAAAATATTCATTAACCATACATTTTCGAATTTTTTTTTTTAAATTTTAAAATAATAAATTTTTTTTTAAAGTTGATTTTTAATTTTTTTTAAATTTTTTACCAATATTCATAATAATAATATATGATTTTCTTTTAAAGCCCTATTTAATTTTAGAATTTTTAAAATTTGAGTTCATACATTTTTGTCCTATTTTTTATTTTATGTAGTTTAAAGCTAATACAAAATAATAAATAAAATAAATTTAATAAAAAAAATTTTTTTTATCTTAATTTTATATTGCATACTTTTTATGCGATTATAATATGTATAGAAAATTTTTCGCACTTTTCTTTTCTATTAATTAAAAAATATACTTTTTTATATTTTTGTGGCTCAACATTATTTTAAATAATTTTTTTGTACCATGTTTTTGGTGATTTAAATTTATGTATTTTTTTAATAATTTTTTTTAATAAATTCTAGAATTTAATGCTTAAATAATTGCAAGTATAGCAAGCCCTAGCTACAGGAGTCTTCCAACCAATTTCTCAAATTTGTTTAAATTTTTTAAACATACAAAGATGCTGCTTTTTAATTCTTAATAATTTAATTGTTTTGATTTCACTTTTCAGCAAATTGATTTTATTCAAGCATTTAATTTTATAACTCTGCTCCAATTAACTTAATAAGCTTCTTGTTGTTGTTGTTGTTGTTACTTAATTAGTTTTAATATAAAACACGCAACGTTTGCCAAACCACAAGCGACAGCTGTTGAAAAACACCTGGAACCCAACAACAACAAGAATCAGAACCCCAAACCATGCCCACAATAAACATATGACAATTTGTCATACTTTCTGTTTTGATTAAATCATGTTGATATAATAAAAATTCATTAGACTTAATTACACATAATTAAAAGTAAATTTTCATAACTAATTGGCGCTATAAAAACAAGAAAGATTGTTATTTCTTTTGATGTTGTTTTTGTTGTTTTTGTTTTAATTTATTCACTAATTGTTCCCAAAAGCGAAAAAAAACAAACAAACAAAGTTTGAAATGTTTTAATTATGTTAGACAATTGGATATTATTTTGTAATTTTTGTTTCAAACCCAAAAACGAGATGAATTAGCACTGTTGAAATTTGCATAACAAGTTACTGTCAGTTGGGAATTATGTCAAGAGCAATGATATGGTCTAAAAATAGAAATAAACCAAAATAACAATAACTGACAAGGACAATAAGCTGCCTGCCATAAGACTTTTCTCTTTGAACAGTTATTAATAGAGATCGCCATGCCCCGCCCAGGGGCGACTGACAAAAATTGCCAGTCAGGGAATTATTTATTTTTATATGACTGGGATATAAACTAAATAGTTTTGGGAGGAACTCAAAGTGGAATTCTAGAGAAAGCAAAGCAAGAAATATGAAGAAAAAGCTTGAAAAATAAAAAACTGTAACAAGCGATTTACACTTAAAAGTGGTTCATTGCGTTTTCTGGGTAAACAATATAAATGTGGAATGCCCCGATAGGTATCGAACAAAAGGTCAAAATATTGGATAGAAGAACTTGCACACAACATAGAGAAGAAACATTTTTGCTAATCTCCCAATGCTAATTTATTTATTTTGAGTTTTAGAAAAAGTTTTTAAATAACTAACTAAAAGAACGCTTTAGCTGGTCTTAGGAGAATCAAGAACTATATGAAATATTGTAAAGGGTATTGATATTCTCCTAGAAGGCATTCAGGTTTTCATACTGCCGGCGGAGAAGAACTGACAATACTTGTGGAAGCTGGTTTTGTGAACTCAAGAAGTCGTCCTCCAAGAATATACAGGCCGTATGTTATAAGGATGTCTTCCAAGAGAAATCAAGATTTATAAGAAATATTCTTCTATACTGCATTCAGGATTTCCTGCTCATACCGCAGAGGAACTGAAGACCACTTATGAAAGCTGGTTTTGTAAACTTAAGAAGGCGTCCACCAAGAATATGCAGGCCGGACGTGGTAAGAATACCTACCTTCGAAGGAACAAGAATTATTAATATTCTTTAAAAGGTGCTGGGCATTGCTGTAAGACTGAAAGAGACTTGTGAAAGTTGGGTTTTGTGAGCTTTCGAAAGCGTCACTGTAGAGCACACAGGACGGATGCGATAAAGATATCTCATTAGGAGAAACAAAAATTATAGGATATATTGTAAAAGGTGCTGAGAGACTCCTACGATGCACTCAGGTTTCATACTGATGTCGCAGAAGATGATGAGAAAGCAAACTCAGAGAACACACATGCCGGATGTGTTAGGAACGTCTCTCTTCGGAGAGTATTATTCCTGATATTTAGGTATTTCATGTAAATAGACCTGCCAACGAGAACACCAAAGCCAGATGTGATAAGGATATCATGTCTCTCTTCGAAAGAAAAAAATTATAAGAAATTCTTTGAAAGGCGATGGACATTGTTGTGGGAGTAAAGGATACTTGTGGAAGCTGGTTTTGTAGTCTTGAGTCGGAGTACACACAGACCGGATATAATAAAGATGTCTTTCTATATTGAAATATTGTGAAGAGTGCTGGGATTCTTCTAAAATGCAGTCAGGCTTTCATACATATGTCGCAGAAGAACTGAAGAACACTCATGGCAGCTGGTTTTGTGAACTAGAGTAAGCGTCCTTCGAGAATGTACTGGCTAGACGTGATAAGGATATCTTCCTTCAAAGGAACAAGAATTATTAAAATTTTTTAAAAGGTGCTGGACATTGCTGCAAGAGACTTTTGAAAGCTGAGAAGGCGTACTCAGAGAATGCATAAGCCGGATGTAATAAAGATGTCTCCCTTAAGAAAGTAAAGAATCTTTGGTGATTATGTTATAGAACTAAAATTATTACAGATAAATAAGTGTTTTACGAAAATGGAGCTGTCAGTGGATTTTTTTTTCAGCAAGGGGTATAAAAGTCTTCAAGGGTCGAAAATACAGAATCTCTAAAAAGATGACAACTATGAAAGACGTTTTTAACACAAACATGAGATTGTGCATTTTTTGTAACAATTTTTGATGACTTTTTACGTCATCTTTTTCTTTATATTAATAAATTTGAACGGATATGATAATGTGTTATTAAAAATAGCATCATCTCTAAGAACGAAAAAATAAAGATAACCAGGTAGGTTTAAACAAATATTAAGTATGGAAATATGGAAGTTTCAGTACAAATAAAAAAGAAGAAGTTTATCGATCGTGCTAGACAAAGCTACGACAACATCTGTTGCCGGTAACAAGAGACTTTTTACGTCATCCAATTTTTTTTTATAATAATACATTTTAACGGAGATGATAATGTGTTATTAAAAACAACATCATCTCTTAGAACGAATAAGTAAAGATAACCAGGGAGATTACAGCTGTTATAAAGTATGGAACTAAGTATATTTCTGTACAAAGAAACCGGGTAGTGCTATTTAACAAACCTGATAGACAGAGCTCCGATAACATCTCTTGTCGATAGCAATAAGAGAAGTTAAAAAAAAATATGGCGACCAGCTTTCAATTATATAAAACAATGATTTATTCAAAAACGTTTTACTGCGTATATTTTGAAGAATGTGAAGATAAGAAGAATTGAAAATATTTAGATGAAGAATCAAATTATCTCGTAATGAATTTTTATAGCTGATAAACTTCTGGAATCTTTAAAGCATTTCATGCTTCTTCTGCATTGTGCAAAGATTCTTCTTATGACATTGAGTTCAATATTTCGCGTCTTTGCAGACTTTCGCTACGTCTCATTTACGCAGCTCATCTCTGCACTAGACAACAATTTAAGATCTTATCTCAAAGTATGCCAAGTCTAGTCGCATGTCTCAGTGGATTTTCATAATCAAAAAGCAAAACTAATAAATTATTAAACATGTCACAAGTCCTCTGCCCCTAGTCCTTAGTCTGGTTCTCTTGTTGCCCAACTCTCCCTTTTTTTTTTTCAACCGCCTTAAAAAATGTCCATTCAGCAGTTTAAAAATCTATAAGTTGGCTAAGGCAGGCATTGTTTGCCATTGTTGTTGCTCTTGACCATAAATATATTCACTTTTGTTCTCAGGAGTTCTCAGAAAGACGCTACTTAACTTTTTATTTTGAACAACAATTGCATTTAGTTTTAATGTATTGTGCATTTCACAATAAAATATGTGTAAAGTTTTGATGTCTTTTAAAAGAAAGAAAGAAAAAGAAAAAAAAGTAAAACAAATTTCATGTTTTGACAGAGTTTGAAGCTTTGGCAGTTTTTCAAGTGTCTATCAGCAGCAAATGCCTCCGCGCACTCTTCAGCTACGGCTCAATCTCTTTTTTATGTAAAATATGTCAGCCACATCTTGTTTTCATCTGATTTTCTTTCAAACTCAGACGCAGCTGTGTGGGTGTGTGTGTGCGTGTGTGTTTGTTTTGCGTCTCGTTTTTTTTCTGCAACTTGATTTTTATTTGCCTTTTGGTCTTTCATCATCTTTTATGACAATATATCATGCAAAGTACAGTCAGACAAACATACTGACATTGTGACTTGAAGCATGTGAAACTTCTTCTATTATTGCCAACAAGCAAAATCTTGTCAGACTTTGCCACAAATTGTCTGCTGCTTGTCGCCTGCCTCATCATCTGTCCCATCAACTGCTGTAACTGGGGACTATTTCTCGAGTATTATTTATATTATAGTAGAAATATTTTTCGACTGCGACATGTTGTGCTAAAAGTTTTTAATTAAATTGTTACATTTACATGACAGATAAACACAAATAGTTTAAAATATAAACAAATTCAATCAGCCTATAAGCTAAAGTATATAGGCTTACTTAAGTTAGTCTTCTGGACCATCATCTTGGTTTTAAGTCATCTTTGCTTAGCTTTGTCTAAACTACAAGACTTCAAACTTGTTTATCTGTCATTCAAGCATGTCTTTCACGCTTATTTGCCCCAATTTGTAGCCACTCTTTTCTTGTTGCTCTTTCCGAAGATTTCACCCCAAAAAAAAATGGGACTGCTAAGCAAGCATAACCGATTGCCTTGTGCAAGTCAACGATAAATGTGCGAAATGCGCACGGTTTGGCAATATTTCCGTTTCCGGCAGCGTTCACAGCGAGTTGCAAACCCAACCGAATGCAACCCTTTGGACACTTCCGAAATCTGCTCTGCTCTGCTGCTGCGTGCTGATGATAAAGTTGACGTTTTATGCGTTTTGGCGTGGGCCAAACCAAAATCGTTGTATTTCATTGCATTTATGTATCGTTCCAGTTGCATTCCTTTTAGATATTGCCCCCCAGAAAAAAAAGGAGCAAAAAATGCGTCTGTAGCATTTGCCACTTTGCCGCTGGGTGGCAGGATATGTGCACGTACGAGTATCTATATATAGCAATGTTGCGATATTTTTGGCAAAATTTCCGGACTTGTTTTTTTTTGGTCAGCTTGTCAGGGCGATATGTATTGGTTGTGGTCTTTTTTTTTGGTTTGATAAGATGAAGCCACATTTTTGTGCTACCCAGATAAAGACAGATGAAATTGAGATCTGTTGAAGTAGATATGCTGCAGTTAATGGAGCCAGAGCTTCATGCAGAATGAATGCACTCAAAATGGCGTCACGCTCAAAGTGGAGAGAGAAATCTAAGTTAATGCATTTTTTAAATAACTTAATTTAATTTAATCACAAAGACGATGGAAGTAAGAAGAGGAGAATTTCTTATTAAACTACTTTACTGAAACATGAAGCAGGAAGCAAAGACGAACTCTACATCTTCTTTTAAAGGCACGCTTGCAAAAAGCATATCCTTAAAGCACTTATTACCTCAAGACATTGGTAACTTATGAACATTTTTTTTCTATATTTCTTGCGTTAACACTTTGATGAAAGAGATGATTAAGCATGTTGCGATATTTTCTAAATTTTAAATGATTCTACGATTTTTTAATATATGAAGCTCCCATATATTTTCGAGGCCCTATGCTCCACTGGGAGTCAAGGATAGCAGAAGAAGCTCCCATATACAAAAGCTTTATACAAAAATCGTATTCTTTATTTAGTTTCAAAACCAAAACTACTTTGTCTTTATCCACAAAAGCTTTAAAGCATAAAGACGTTTCTATTTTGAAAATATTTTGAAATGGTATTGATGTAAAGAGTTATTTAAGAGAGCTTAAAAATAATCGAAATTGCTATCGATAATGTCGATTGGTTCTTTTTAGAAATTTTGTCGATAACTTATTTTAAGCACAAAAAAATTATATATGCTTTATACAATAGAATATTTTGATTTGTCGTACATACAAGTACCCCACACACAATACAAAGGCATGTACAATCTGATCGATAAACAACCGATTTGTTCAACAAGTCGCATCATGTATGGATTAGCTCACAATATACAACACAACCCAAAAATAATCGAAAAAAAAACTATCGATACAATCGATTGTTTTATTTGCTTTGGTTTGGTTTTTTTTTCTTAATTTACTCATCAAAAATTATATCTCGTTTATAAAATAAAACATTTTGATTTGTCGTACATAAAAAACTTCATACAACTGCCGCACACAAGATACAATCGATTGTACAACCTGATCGATAAACAACCGATTTGAACAACAAGTCGCATCGCGTATGGATTAGGTCACAATATATAAGAGAGCCTAAAAATAATCGAAAAAAACTGTCGATATAATCGATTATTTTTATTTGCTTTGCTTTTTTTTATTTCACCTACGAAAAAATGTATTACACTCATAAAATAGTGTCTAACCTATTCGATAAATATGTATGGCTTGGGTACAAATTTATCGAATGCACTATAGATAAAATCGATAAAACCGCACACAAGATACAATCGATTGTACAACCTAATCGATAAAAAACAGATTTGTTCAACAAGTCGCATCGCGTATGGATTAGGTCACTATATATAACAGAGCCCAAAAATAATCGAAAAAAAACTATCGATACAATCGATTATTTTTATTTGCTTTGCTTTTTTTTATTTTACTTTCGAAAAATTGTATTTCACTCTTGAAATAGTGTATCATTGTGGCTTGGGTACAAATTTATCGAATACATTATAGATAAAATCGATTTTTTATTTATACGAAAGGTTTTATCTCACACTATAGACAACAATAAATGCGACTTTTTGTATAAAAATTATTATAACCATGAAAAATTATATCTCTTTTATAAAAATTATCGATACACTCGCTTAATTTCATTTGGAAACATTATTTATTATTTAATTTATGCACCGCAAATTTTAGCTAAATTTAGATAAATATTTCGAGGGATAACAGCTACATACTATAGGGTCTAAGGTCTAGTTACTCGTTGCCCTACTGCTTTATTAGCTATACTATTGTTATTGCATTATATATTATATATAATATTTAAATAAATAAATAAAAAAAATGCTGTTTAGGTGAGTATAGAAATTTGTTATTATGCACTTTTTTATGTTTTTCTTATGTAGTCTTTTATTTTGGTCTCTAGTTTTGTTCACATTCAATGTTTATGAATGAGAAACCGCTGAGAAAGACATCGAGAACTTAATTAGCTAAATTATGCTGTTAGATTATTTTTATGTATGCGCTTTAACTTTTTATTTAAATTTTTTTCAAATTTTCAAAAATATTCTTCCTAAAATTTGTTTTGAAATTTTTTATGCACAGTCACTCGTGATACCAAAGTAAGCGAATAAGACTCTGTATGAAAAACCTAAAAAACAATAAAAAAAAAATTGTTTAGCCTCAGAACAGCAAATACCCATGCTCATCAATTAAAATTGTTCTTTTTCAAGAATTAATTAATTTATTTTGATAATTATAAGTCGCTTAGAGTAAGCTACGTGGAAAACAAGTTAAGAACCAAAGCGCGTCAAATGCTTTAGATACTCTCATTATTTGCAGATTATGAATCGTTTCAAAAAGATACCCGTCATATCAATCATTTCTTCAAATGTTTAAATTTGCTCTACGTATCGCAAAAAGAAAACTAACTAATAAAAAAGATTCGCTTTAATTGACAGCTTAGTTAAAGTTGTTTCCACTTTGTGCAGGCCAACTCAAATGCATTGCCAATTGCCAAAGCCAGACCACATCAAACCCGTCTAAAAGCAATCCCGAACAGCACTAAACAAATCTCAGCTAAATGATTTTAGCTTTTGTTTTTTTACTTCTTTTGGGTTAGCCTCGAAAATGGTTTAAACAAATTTAGTTTTGTGTTCAGGGCGTACTAAATAATAGAGAAACAACAACAACAAATGCAAAAACAAAATCAATTAAGAGAGAGAGAGCTTAGCGCATACACAGCGTATACGCGATTTTTGTATAAACTGACCTGGTTTTAATGTTTATTTTTTAATTTATTTTTTGTGAAAGCTATTGCACGTGTGTTGCCATAAAATGCACACTACATAAAAAATACAAATATATATATAAAAATAAAAACCCGAGGACTTGGCCGTGTAATTTAAATTACCAGCACGTGCAGCGGTTACGTATACGCATGTAGCTATGTGTACTTTAAGTGTAGCTGTGTGTGTGTGTGTGTTGGATGTATCTGTGTATTTGCATCTAACAGCTATTTATTTTCGCAGTTTTGAAAATTTTTAGCTGCTTATAATTAGCAGGCAACACGCCCTTAGCTCTAAGTAACGCCCCAAAAAATATATATCATGCGCTTAAATCATATTAGCTCTAATACCATTTTTGTTTATATAATAAGATAATTACTTTAGCATGTAGTAGCATAATAATAATAAATATTTGCAATTATCGTGTTTTGCATAATTAGTTTGAAATAGTGTATATATATTGTGTATGTTTAAATAGCTACAATTTAATTTTTGTTATATTTTGTGTGTTGAGCTTGACAAACAAAAAATAATTTATTTATTTTTAATTTTATTTCGTTTGCGGCAGTTTGATAGAGAGGATTGAAAATATTATTGGCTATATTTGTTGTAATGCAAAAATTTGGATATAAACTGTTTGCAAAAATAATAAGCTTTTATTTGGAATAGTTTATGGCATGATAACCTTTAGGATATGAGTTGGCCTAAATTGTATAATACAAAAATTAATGTTCGAAATTCTCATAAGAGAAATAAAATATATAACTACTTGAGCCATTTATTGGTTAGTCTATAGTACCCGTAATACACATACGAGAAATGGTAAAAATTTCATTAAAAAAGGGTCATCAATCTTGAGGTTTTTTTTTCAATAAGATTTTTTTGACAAACCACGCGGGAGTACTGTCAAGTTGCCATGTGTTTTTTATTCAGTTTTCATTGCCATTTTATCATGGAAAAACTTACACCCGTACAACGTTTACAAATCGTACAATTATATTACGAAAATTCGCGTTCTGTAAAGAATGTTTCTCGCGCGCTTAGGCCATTTATTGGTCGCCATAATCGACCTACTGAGACCACTATTCGCCATATCAGCAACAAATTTGTGACCCAATATTCATTATTGGATGACACTCGACCGAATAGATCTCCTCCAGCGCGTAGTTTAGGGGCCGGTGGAATCATCGTTCCATATTTCTTTAAAAATGACGCTGGTCAGACCGTAACAGTCAATGGCGACCGTTATCGCACCATGATAACGAATTATTTGCTACCTGAAATTAAAGCCCGCGATCTCGACGACATTTGGTTTCAACAAGACTTGCCACACAGCCCGTGGAACAATGGAAATATTGAGGAACGGTTGAATTCGGTGAACAATTAATTTCACGCTCCTGAACGGTGAATTGGCCACCAAGATCGTGTGATATCACACCGATAGACTTTTTCCTTTGGCGCTACGTGAAGTCTAAAGTTTTTGTGGATAATCCAGCTACAATTGAAGCATTAGAGGCCAATATTACCCGTTTTATTCGCAAGATACCGCCGATTATGCTCGAACGCATCATCGAAATTTGGAACTTCCGTTTGCGGCCAACATTTGAAAGGGATTAACATTTCTTTTTATGGATAATAAAGATTTTCCGATTCATTTGAAATCTATTTTTTTTACTTATGTTTAAAAAAAAACCTCAAGACTGATGACCCTTTATTTTGGCTATTATCGACTAAATCTCATAGTACATTTTTTTGTAATATTTAAAAAAAAACCTCAAGATTGATGACCCTTTATTTTGGCTATTATCGACTAAATCTCATAGTACATTTTTTTGTAATATTAAAAAAAAAAAAAAAACTCTAGATTAATGACCCTTTATTTTTACTATTATCGACTAAATCTCATAGTAAATTTTTTTGTAATATTTAAAAAAAAAAACAACTCTAGATTAATGACCCTTTATTTTGACTATTATCGACTAAATTTCATAGTAAATTTTTTTGTAATATTTTAAAACCCCTGTTTGCATTCACTTTCCATTTTTTTGCAAAGCTTTGATTTTTGCTACCGCTAAAACACTCGATTAACACAAAAAATCATTCAAATAACGAATGCATTCATCATAGTCACACAGAATCCCAAATATAAATGGAAGCTGTCCCAGCCAAATGAATCTTGTGTTAAATCGCAGCTCGCACTTTACAATTGGATTGGATTCGAAATTGGCAAATTGTTTCAATATGGAGCAGCACTTGCTATAATAATTTCAAGTACATTACAGTGTACGCGAATGAGTTGCCTGCCTGCCTGCCTGATTGACTACGGGCTGAACGAATGCATGAATGAATGAATGAATGATTGAGCTGGATGACTGGCTGACTGGCTGCCTGAATGGGCTGATTGAGCTGCACAGGTTACGGGTGCAGCAGCCGTAACTAAAATGCAAAGTGCAACAAAATGTGAAGCGGTAAAAGCCAGGCAAACATTTAGTTTGGCTTTGGCGAGCGGGGATGGATGCGTCGTTGGAATTGTTCTGGTGCAATCAAAACAGCTGCCAGCAGCAGGTAGTTCTATTTTTTTTCAGAATGTTCTTTGGGGGTGTCGGGAATGCCACCAACATCAGGCATGTTAGACAGCAGCGGCAATTGAAGCGCCTTTCAATCAAATGCTGCACAAAATTCCACTGGCAATGCAATGCAATGCGATGCGGCAGAGTCCATGTCCATGTGTGGCAGACAGTAGCTGTGCCCCAGCCAAAAAAAAACCCGCATGCCCCCGCACAACCGAACGTGACAAACGCCGACAATAGAATATTGGGTGGGTTGGCTTTCTGGGCATGCTGACATGTCACATCAATTGAGCCCGATGTTCAGCAGCAGCATGCCAAGTGAGTTTGGTTAGTTTATGCGAATCAAATTCGCAAAATGTTGTAAATCGAAAATTTTGTGGAATTTTTTTTTGTAGTTTTGGGGATTTTCAGGAAATTTAGTTTTTAATTTGACAGTGCTGCCTAATTGACTGGTTTTTGAACAAAAAGATGCGTTTTTGAAGATTTAGGCAAGTAACTGCTTGGACAAACCATTTGTCAGAAGACCCCAAATAAAAAATTACAAAAATTTTACTAAGTAAAATTAACGAACTTTTACAAATTAAAAAAAAAAATATATGAAACTTAATATATGAAAATTTTTTTCGGTCCGTGAGATTTTCATGATTTTTTTTTATATTACTAAAAATTTTTGGCATTTGATTTATGAATAAAGGCTTATTTATTACTGAAGATTTTAAGCTATAATAAAATATTTTTATATTTACGAATTATTTTTCATTCAACATTTTAATTGTTGAAAAATTTTTAGAATAATTTTTAGCAATTGTTTTTTTTTCATATTACTGAAGATTTTGAGTTATCAGAAAATATTTTTTATATTAACGAACTTTTCTAGGTTCAAGAAAACGTAAAGATTTATAAAATTTACAAGTTTCTTGAGATTTTCAGGTACTTTTTTTTTAAGTTAACAGAAGATTAAGACCTTATTAAAAAAATATAAAACTTCGAATAGAACATACTCAAGACGCACATGAATATCTATTAACTGACGCTAAACGGCCCTTTTGGATACTATGTGGAGATAATCTTATCGTGGATCATCTTTTGGTTTCTTGTCCATATTTGCAGAGCATTAGAGCTAGCTTCTTCGGAACCCAGACCCCGTTTATTTTCAAAATTAACGAACTTTTAGTTTTCTATGAAACAAAGTTGCCAGATCGTTACATATGTATTGCGGCAATCTTCGAAAATTTCTGAAAATTATTTAACAGTCTACAAATTCCAATTTTCGTATGTTTGGGACTTAAAATCTTTCCAGTCTTTGCAATTCATTCTTCTCAAAAACAAAGTTGCCAAATTATTAAATTCTATTATATTGGCGATAATCTACGAGTAAGTTAGGAATCTAATCACAAATGCAAAAATTGTCATTTTATAAGATTTGCGACTTAAAATCGCTATGCAGTACAGTCTTTTCAAAATAAAAGTTGCCAGATCGTTTCAAATTATTAATACCTGCAAACAATGCGGCAATTTTCGATTTTAGAAGATTTTAAAAGGCAAAAGTGAAATATGTTAGTCATAATTTTCATGTATGAGAAAGTTGCTATAGTTTAGTTTTGTATGAAACAAATTTGCCAGATCGTTATATATTGCGGCAAACTTCGAAAACTTCTGTAAATGATTTACTAGTCCAAAAGTTATTATTTTTGTAGTTTTGGTACGTAAAATCTTTCCAGTCTTTTCAATTTATTCTTCTCAAAAACAAAGTTGCCAGATCGTTACAAATTTTTAATATTTGCAAACCTAGCGATGAACCACACAAATTTCTGCAAATGTGTTATTAGTACAAAAAATGTAATTTTCCCAGCTTTGGTATTGTAAAATCTCCTTCAGCTTGCACCCATAAACCTTGCCATAGTTCCAGCTATATGTTGACGTCTAAGTAGCTATCTAAAGATTGGCTCGCTACTACTTTTGTGTTGCCTGGTTCAGTACGTTTCCAGTGCTGCTGCTTGCCACTAATTTGCTTGCCAACTGATGGCACTTCCTTCCACAACTTCCTGACAATTGATGAGCTGCATTTTTTCTTAGCGCGTTTTTCGCTTTCGTTTTAACTTTTTCATTTACCATTTTTTCCATTTTAAGCCATTTTTAACAACCTTTTTTTTTGTGCGTGTGTGTGTGTGTGTGTGTGTCAGTTGCCTGGTAGCAAAGTCTGTCAAGGCTATCATTAGGCCTGGAGCTCAAAGCGTGCTTCAGGTGTATATGTATCTACAAGATAGCTAAAATTCTCAAGTTCGTTTGATGTCGTCAACTCGTTTTGTGGATTTCTGATGAGTTCACCCGCGAACTCACTCAAAAGCATAAAAATTTTTACTCATTTTGGTGAGTGTACTTGGGCGGTTGGGTATTCCTTCCCGCTGATTAATTTATGTAAATTTTTTTTTTTTTTTTCCAAAGTGGCAAGGCAAAGTCAACGTCAACATCAACATCAACATCAACGTCATCATCATCATACACATTAGCAGCAACAACGTCATCACGCTCAGACTGTCCATCAGGACGCCATCATTGCCAACAGCAACTGACGCCAACAAGTAGATTTTGATCAAATTGCCAAGGACACGAGCCGCACTTGATGGCGATTTGGCGTTTTGGCGATTTGGTGGGGGCTGGAGCACGCTTGGGGGCTGACATACAGCAGTGTATGGCCCAAGGTGGCCGCATAATAGAAAATCGCTGTCATTAATCATTTGGCCAAAGGTGGCAACCATGGCTGACGTTAATCTTTGACAAACGAACGAAAAGAGCGAAAAAAAAAAAAAAAAAAATAGTATATAGTAGCTACATATAGAATAAAACACAAAATGGCGGCTGGTTGGTGACGCAGCGGGTAAACAATTAAATGAACTTGATTGGGTTAGAGACAGCAGCAGGACAAAGCAATTCCATGCCTTAGCTATACAGTAATGTGGGCGTGACACTTGTTATCGTTATCGTGTTATCGCTATCGTTGTTGTTGCTGTTGTTGTTTCTGTAGCTGTCAAATGCTTTCCTACTGCCCTGTGACACGTGTCATTTATGGTTAACAAAAGCGTTGGCCTCCAAGGCAAAGTGAATAAAAGATTTGAAGGCAGTCTTAAGTAGTTACAAGTTCGTGCTAAGCTTTTGTAACTAAAATTCGCAAATTTTTTGTAGAATTTGGTAAAAAATGTTTAAAGGCGCTGCCAACTTAGTTGAAGCTGCTCTTAAATAATTGGGCTTCTTTTATAATATATTAGCCTGGGTTCAAAGAACTAAAAAATAGAAGATTTTGGCATCCGAAAAAAATTATGAATCCGAAACAAATTCGGAGTTGCCGCAATATAAATTGTTGGTTATGGACAAATTGTTTTTTATGCAATTTATTAAAAAAAAAAAATCAGATTTGTAGGCTTTCAAAAAATTTGACATAATTATATGAAGTCAATCGTTGTCGCCGAAAAATCTTCCGAATACGATCTTAAATGCTGAGCTGTGGACTCGCTGCAACCAGGTACCGATGCGCCTTGAAATCCTGAAAAGGAAATGGAGCTGGCTTGGGCAGGTGCTAAGAAGAGACCCAATCGACATGGAATCCTCAAGGCAGCCGTCGCGGGGGCAGACCAGCACTGACCTGGAAGAGGAATCTGGAAGCTGACGTATTCAGAACCAACAAAACCTGGAGCGAAGTCAAGAGGTCGGCGCATGACAGAGGGAAATGGAGGAACCTGGTTGCGGCCGTTTGCTCCCCCGCGGATCCATAGGATCATATATATATATTATTATTCTTAGATTCCAAAAACTGGTAAATTTTCAATACTTGCTAGTTCCAAAAAAATGTACAGTCCTTGCAATAAAGTCACATATATTTGAAAAGGATTTAATGTAGCCAAAGATGCAAGCCACAGGTGTCCAATTGAGCGCAAAAAAATGCTAAGCACAGTCGACAAACTGCGGTCATAGTTGCCGCACGGTTGCAACTCGCTTGCCACATGGTTGCAACTTGGTTGCCTCACTCACATATAATGCCAAATGAGCAGTACTAGTAGTCAATGGGCAGCAGAAGACCACGTAAATCGGAGGGTTCGTGGAACGTGGCCGACGTGGTTATTTATTTGCGCTTTGATAGCAACAAGATGCAAAGCACGGCGCCAAAAGCGGGAAGCTAAATAAATCACGGCAAGGATACAATCCTGCTGCTGAAACAACTGGGGTGTCGTTTGCTTGCAGCTGGCCAATGTATTCAAGATGTGCAACTGCGGCACAACTGCGAACCTTGCAACAAACTAAGCAGTTTATTGAAAAGTGTGTAAAGCACTGAAATATGGTTGCCGGGGGTAGCGGGTTGAAGTGGTTTCCTCCATAAATATGTTCAAAGTGCCTGACAAAAGATTGCTGCTCTTTTCAATAGACCTGCCCACAATGGCTTCAATACAATTTAGGGTCAAGCAGGCATTGCAGTTTGTTTTCCCATTGACTTTTGTTGGCAACATCAGATGGCCAAGTGGCCATAATATGTGAACCATTTGCGGAGAAAGAAAACATAGGCAGCTAAACATATGTATAAACATTATGTATAGTACATTGCTGTATTTACTGTAAATACTAGCTTATAAATGTCAAGGACATGTCGTTGAAAGGGTGAACTGACATTTCAGCTTTGGCTGATTTTTGCAATTTCTGTGAAAAGCAACAAATTCATGATGCATATAAACTGAAATTTGTAAATTTTTATTCATATTTATATTCCTTTTACCAAGAAAAATTATTAAGCAGAACTTGCATAAAAAAAAACAAAAATAAGACATACTTCTTTAAGTAACTAAAAGCATCTATCAGCAAAAAAATGTTTCATAATAACCAAATCACATAAATCTTCGAAATGATTTAACAAAAAAACTCCTGAACTCTTAAATTAAAGGGTAAGAGTGGTACTAAATGATTTAACTGGAGAGACAGACCAAAAAAATGTTTTCACCCTGTACATAACCTCAAAAGTAGGACAAAAAAAACCTCAAATATCTCAAAATCCTGACGTGATGGACCAATTCCTACCCCGGATTCGGATTCTACGCAGCAAATTACTTCGGAAATTACCTTTAGCTTTCCAACAACTGACATGACCCCGGTATTTGTAGACCTGTGTTATTATTAATATATTAAAATATTTAAAAAAAATTATTTTTATAATATTATAATTTATTTTTAATTTTATAAATATAAAAAGGTGTCACTATCTCGATTTTTGCGGACGACACTGTAGCTGCAATGTGTGCTCAGGGACACTTGCATCGAACAGTACAGATACATATATACGGGTATATAAAAGGTGATTTTTTAGCAACTTTCTTTTTGGCAACACTGTGAATCGACTTACAAACGAACAACGTTTGCAGATTATTGAATTTTATTATCAAAATTCATGCTGGGCTAAGAAAGTCGGGCGACCTTCTATAAGTAGAGTGCGGACAGAGGAAAATATCGCAGCTGTATCAGCCAGTGTTGTTGATGACCGTGAATTATCGTTTCGGCTACCTTCGCAGCAATTGGGCCTCTGTTACTCCACTACGTGGAAAATTTTGCGGAAGGATTTGGGTGTAAAACCTTTTAATATACAGCTGGTGCAAGAATTGAAGCCACACGACCTACCACAACGGCTAACTTTTGGTAAATGGCAAAGTTGGATAAAGATTCACTTTTTTATCGGAAAATTGTGTTCAGCGACGAAGCTCATTTCTGGTTGAAAAATTGCCGTATTTGGTGTGAAGAGCAGCCAGAAGCATTGCGAGAACTGCCAATGCATTCCCAAAAACTCACTGTTTGGTGTGGATAATGGGCCGGTGGCATAATTGGACCGTACTTTTTCAAAGACGAAGAAGGCAGGAACATTACTGTGAATGTCGAGAGCTACCGTGCGATGATTACAAACTTTTTTTTGCGCAAAATAGTAGAGCTGGACTAAGTTGACATGTGGTTTCAACAAGACGGTGCCATATGCCACAAAGCACGCGAAACAATGGCCCAATTGAGAAGCGAGTTAGGTGAACACTTTATTTCACGTTTGGGGCCGGTCAATTGGCCACGTAGATCGTGCTATTTAACGCCTTAAGACTATTTTTTGTAAGGCTATGTTAAGGCTTATGTCTATAGCAACAAGCCCGCAACGGTTGAAGCACTGGAAGCCAATATTGAAGAATTTATTCGTGAGATACCAGCCGATATGTTGGAGAGAGTATGCCAAAATTGGACCCAGCGTCTGAACCATTTGAGGCGCATGAAATCATTTTTAAACATTAAATTATATAAATCCTTCTATCGACTCAAATAAAGATTTCATAAATTTTTCTGAATTTTATGTTTTTTTTTTTTACAAAATCAGAAAGCTCTTAAAAAATCACGCTTTATATTAAATCCTGTCAAACCTATGAGGAGCATAGGGCCCAAGTACACATTGTTTAACTTTAAATCCCAAATTATCTACATTTCGAAAACGAAGACCTAACATTTCAACTAAAAATTTGTTTCTCAAGTGGCGCTATTTAGTTGGAAAATATAGAAGGGAATTAGGCATGAAATATTAAATGCCACTGCTTTGCCTTAGAAAAAAAAAAAGATTATATATCATATAAATGCCACAAAGAAAAGCTTAAGTATTATAAGTTGTATTGTTTGAGCCTTTATCAAAGGCAATTCAAGACTTACATACTATAAAACCTTTTTAATTTTTCAAGCAATCATTTTTTGTGGGGCACTTCCAGCAAAATGTCACAGCTCAAAAAAATAAAATATTAAACATTTTTAAAAGCCAACCTTACACGATTGACTTTTACAGGCAAGTTAAAATTAAAATGTTAATAATAATAAAATTAGTTAACAATTACTTGTTTTTTGATTAATTTGGTTTTGCCAATTATTTTTTTTTAATTAGATATTTTTAGCCTTAAAAATTTACTTTTCGTAAAAAAAAGCTAATCTTTCACTAACTCATTATTGCATCGTTTTCGTTCGATTTCATGATTTCATTTAAGCTTTTAGTAATATTTTTTTGGATCATTATTATCTTGAAAAACTTTTTTTTAATCGTTGACTGATAATTGACAATGTCTCAAATGCAGTTCATTAATTTTATAAAAATATGAAGTCATGAAGTTTGCTTAATTACACGGAATGACAATTAATATATATATTAACCCCTTATATATTCACACTTTTTCTTATATATATATAAATAATTCGCATAAATTGTCTTATTAAATTAGTAATAATAAATTGAATTAAAAATTGCATTCAATTCAATTTTATTCCAAATAAGCGTCTCTTTTGGTATTTTTGAGTCTGCAGCATTTGGCTTTATTTTAATCTTTTAAAAAGTTATTTTATTTTGCTCCTGTCACTGTTTAAATAATTTTAAATAATTTACTGATTGTTTTTGAACAGATTGTAAATAAAATCGAAGAACAAAAAAAAAGAAAATTTACAAATAGTTACTAAAAACAGAAATTACATTATATTAAAAAAAATTTTAAATTTTAACAAATTCTGCCTGTCCTTGCATTAAATTTTATGTCACCCTTTTTTTTCGCTGCTGCCCAACACTGCTTAGTTGCAGCGTTTTATTGCTGCATAACTCATACGCAGTGTTGTACAAACAAATGCACAACTTTTGCTTCAACTCTCACATGCCGCAGCTTGGGCTTAAATTAAAGGCATAAAAGTTCGACTTAAGGTCACTTCAATTAAGTTAACGGCATGCATGCAATGCACCGCAATTGATACGGTATGTGTGTTGGTTAGTATTAGTTTAAGTGTATTCGTACTTATGTTTGTTTGTGTGTGTGTGTGTTTGAATACACTGAAATAGTTCTTTCTTTGTTCATAGACTCTTCACATTTTCATGAGCGCACTCAAAGCCATTCACAGCTGCATAAAGTTAAGAAATGGCTGCTCACGCTCACACACACACATACAAACACACTGAATAACTCACTCACAAACACACGCACACACACTCAAGCACTCACTTACACACTCAAAAGCAGTTCAAAGACCTTTTTCGAAAACCGGCTATTTGTGTTAGGAGAGAGCGCTAACATTTTCGAACTAATTAAGGGGAAATGTTGGAGCTCTTCGAAAAGTTAACATAGCTTCCACAATTTGAGCGCCATTACGCTCTTTGGAGGCTGCGTGAGAGTGCCTAACATTCGGTTTGCCCCGCTTGCTGTTAAGCTTACTAACGTTGCGCTGTTAAGCAGCAGCCCAACTGTGTCGGCAGCTGTTAAATAGCAGCAGACGAGCCGCTGTTGGTCAACAGCAGTTATGTTTGCTGTTAACAGAACTTCGAATAGCCTCCACACTGTCTCAAAGGACTCGTAAGAATTTCCCCTTTAAGTCGACATTTGTGGAAGCCAACTGACTCTTGCGCTCTTTTGCTGTACAAAACGGCTTGGCTTGTGGAACTTAACCTCATTTGGCTTTGAACTGCCTCAGCGACCTGAACTGTTTCCGCTACTTTGTTTTTTTTTTTTGTTGTTGTCATGGCTGGTAAACTTTTGGTTTGTACTTTTTCTGTTGTTGTTGTCGTTTCTTATCTGTCAAGCTTGTTGTTGTTGTTGTAGCTTTGTAAACGCACAACTGTAATGCGCACACCCTACACTCCCCCTTGTCTGTTTGTCAACGCTCAAATCGTTTGAAAAACACAGAGCAAAAAAAAGTTGTTGACAGGCTGCTCGACACACACCACAGCTCCTCACCGACATGCTAGTTTGCATCAAATTAAAATAATCTTAAAGATTTATTGCACAAACACAAAAAAAAAAAAAAATAATCACAAATGTCGAGCAAGCTATTTTTGAAGTAGCCACAAAGTAAGCTTTAAATAAGCTTAAGCTTAAAGCCATTTATGCAAATCGGCCAAGAGTCTTGCCCCAATATGGACCACACCGTGACTGAATGTTGGAGCAACTGACGAATGGACTGACTGACTGCACGCTGACTGTCTGGCTCAAAAACCAATGCCAAGTGCGGAAGTGTTTTTAATATTTCATGAAGTCTGGCAAATTGGACTAGCGTCTGATGGGACTTTCAGTGAGTTGGCTTTGTTTTGCGGACTCGTTTCAGGATAAAGGATGCATTTGTTAGTCTAACTGGTATGGGCTTTGGATGAAGCTACAAGATTGCCATGAAGCTTAACTTGTTGAAACCAATTGAATTGGATATGCTGAGTGCTGGAGCAGGAAAGTTGACAGCTTTTTTTATGGTCTATATGAAAATGAAGCTAAGCGAAATGCTTAAAGGTGGTTAGATAAAAATTTTATAAAATACATTGAGCTTGCATGAATATTAAGTAGCCGTAAGGTATGCATAAGAATTTTTTTGGGAATATTTTTGTAAAATACTTTGTTAAAACAGAAAGACAGACATGTGAATTATATAACTTTTGTTTTTAAAACTATAGAAATAATTCAGATTTTTGCAGCATAAGCAACTCTTTGGGATTGGGATTTCTGGATTAAGTAGCTATGGCTTAGTAAGCTCAGAAGAGACCAACTGGTTGAACATTTTGAAGCGCTTTTGAAATAAAATTATTGGAGATTTTTTGTCATTTTATAATAAGTGTTGCTAAAGCGTCTCAATGAAATTTCTTTTAATTTTAAGTTACTTTTTTTTTTTTTTAAATTTCTAACATACTTTTTTCATTTTTAAAACTTAAAAAAAATGTTTACTTATTTATGGTTACGCATTTAAAATAAAAGAAAAGATTCATATGCGAAAACAAATAAAGCAAATTATGTGTTCAATAAATATCTTAGAATGTTTGGCCAATATTAACCTAATACATTTTTTTGTAAAATTTTGATTATTTATCGAGTTATCGATAGCTAAATATGTAGGCAGAATTTTCTTCTTTTTTTGGCCAATATTAACATAATACATATTTTTGGAAAATTTCGATTATTTATCGTTTTATCGATAGCTAAAAATTTAGGCAGAAGTTTTTTTTGCAAAACATATATCGTAGGCAAATACTTGAAAATATTTTTTATTCCATAGTGGGATCAGACTTTTTTTTAGTACGATCTATTTAAATTTCGATAATAATCCGCATTTACGGTCTAAAAGCAAGTAAGTCTCAAATTAGTTTGAAATTATTCTTATTGATTGCACTAGTTTACACGAAAAATGAACCAGGAAGAATTTTCTAATTTTTTCTTTTTCTTTGGCCAATATTAATATAATAAATTTTTTTGTAAAATTTCGATTAATTATCGTGTCATCGATAGCTAATTATGTAGACAGAATTTTCTTCTCTTTTTTTTCTTTTTTTTTCTTTTTTTTTCTTTTCTTGGCCAATATTAACATAATAAATTTTTTTGTAAAATTTAGATTATTTATCGATTTATCGATAGCTAAATATTTAAGCAGAATTTTCATTTGCGAAACATATATCGTAAGCAAATAAAGATACTTAAAAATATTTTGTATTTCATAAAGGTCAGACTTTTATTTAAAAAAAAAAATTTTTTTAGAGCGATCTATTTAAATTTCGATAATAATCCGTACTTAGGGTCTAAAAGCAAGTCGGGCTCAAATTAGTTTCAAATTATTCTTATTGATTACACTAATTTATACGAAAAATTAACCATCGTAAAAAAGTGTTTTTTATGGTGATTTTGGGTCGAGAAACAGGAAAATGACAACCTTTTTTTCTTAAGAAACGTTTTCGAGATTTTGCCGAAAACCATGTTTTTGGGCACTTTTTTCAGTTATTCGTCAATATCTCGTGTACAGCCTCATATTAAAAACTTTTTTATTTTTAAGATTTTTATGTGTGACTCCCCCCCAGGGGTCAACCGGTTTAACCTAACCTAACCTTATGAGATTTGATAATAATCTGTATTTGCTGTCTTGAAGCAAATCGCTCTCAAAATAGGTTTAAATCAATCCAATTGAGCATAGAATCATTTTCGAAAAGTTAAAAAAAAATATGTAGCCAATTCCTCTATTGAAAATATTTTTTTTAACAAATTTTTTTTAGATTAATCTATTTAAATGATTTTCTATAATAATCTGTAATTGCAGTCTAAAAGCAAGTCGACTTTAAAGCCCTAAAGCCTCTTTGAAAGCAAAAGTTTTAGAATTTTGGCTAAGTTTAGTTACGAAATATATTCACGAAACACTGAAGCTGCTAATTTTTTCATTTTCTTTAAGATATACTATAAAAAGGTAGTATTTTAAAAAATTTTTTCAAACTTACATTTAGCTTAAGCTCGTAGGCAGTTAAAATCGTAATCTCACAACATTTACATACCTGTAAAGAAAATTAAAAACAAAAATACAATACATTATAAATTTAATAAAAAAAACCAAGCTTAAATTAATGCCTTTCCGTGCACACACATTTGTTGCTGTTGACAGCCTTAAAACATTGATCCTCAATGATTAAGTACTCGTATTGACCAGCCAAGACAAATGGCCAAATGGGTCAGCAAATAACATTTCCAAAGAGCACCCAATGAACAAACAAATTTATGTGCTAAAGCAATAAGTGCCACATTGCGTATACGCAGCGTAACTTTAAACTACATGTAGCTGAGCGAGGCTTTGTTTATGCCCTAGTCATATAGCTCTTGTAGATCTTTATGAGCGGCACTAAAAATCAAGCCAACACACAATTTGCAAATAGTTTTGCGCAATTTGCCACAAGGCCAAAAAAATATATGCCCATAAAAACAAAGCTTATAAGAAATTGAAGTAGTATACGTAATATGAGTGGCACATGAAAGCATTATCGAATATGATATGAGCGTTTAGATATTGCTGTAATCAGTATTGTTGCTATTGTTGTTGTTGTTGCCATAGCTGCTAGCTTTACGCGGCGTATACGCATTATAGGCATTGAGCTTTTTACGAGTCAACAACAGCAGCAGCAACAACATTTTTTTATGCGCACTTATTTCCGCCCCAGAAATTAGAAAACTGCTTTTTATTTTATGTTTATCAAAAAGCCAGCGCTGCGGGGGTGAGGCCCAAAAAAAAAACACACTAAAAAAGAGTTTTTTTTTTTTGTTTTTTACGAATTTATGATGTGTGTAACAATTGGCATTGACTGTGGACTGACAATAAGCTCTTTTCCGTGCATAGCGCCCTGAAGTAGGCAATGCAAATTTTAAACATGTTTTTTATGTCGAGTGGCCACAAAGTTTACGACCCAAAAGTGGTCTATAAAGCCAGAGTAGCCACTAAAAGGTTTAATTTGTATGCCTCAAGTGTTGCGGCAACCCTGACGCATAGACATGACTAATAATAGTCATATGCAAGTGAGCATTAAGCGATTTGCCTAATGTTGTTGGTTTTTGTTGTTGCCTCAAAAGTTGCTACGTGATGTGGCAAGAGCATGGGAACATGCAGCAGTGTAGTTAAGAGCCATAGACACATAAAGGGTGTAGCCGCAAAGTATGCTAATTATATTTACGTGTGTGTGGCAGACTCACACAGTTACACTTACACACACACTGACACATGTGCATCATCAAGTTGTGTGATTTGATTTTTATTTTTTTTTGACGCAAGCTCTGTTTTTTTTTGTTGTTGTTGCCACTTAAAATTCAACTTGATGCTCTTTTATGTCTGCGGTTGTTGTGTTTTGAATACACTGCAAGCAAAAGCGTAAGGGTTGTCTCAGTTTGAAGGAGACGAATTTGAGATAAAAGGACTTTAAAAATTTTTATTTTTTTTAATTAAGACCTAAGTCATAATTTATATTTGCTTTTTTAAGCCAAGTATCTATCTGACTTCCTGTCTGTTTGGGTCTTCCTTTTCTACAAGATTTATATTCTAACAGAGTTTTTCGCTTATTTTCAACTTTTTTAACATTGTAATCCCTAGAATCTCCACCAAAAAGGACCTAGGCTAAGGCTAAGGTGACTAAAATCCGCTTGGAAACTCATTTGGATCTTAGTACGAAAATTCCATTTGCTTTTTGGGGCTACAACCTACTAGTTCCAAGCAGTCGTTTCCCACGATTTACATCCGATTCCGTCTACACAGAAAATTTAGCACATGGCACCCAAAGATCATGCCCAAGCAGTTTTTCCAAAATCGTATCAAATCTTTATATAAGTGTAGGGTATATACAATTCGGTGTTTTCCAACTGCAGCCGACCCACTTGTTTGTTATGGTTATTATTGTGATTGTTGTTATGGCTGCTGTTTGTTTTACCCTACACCCCGTGGGCCAATTTATGCATGATTTGCTTTAGACCAAGGCCAAGAACACGACCAAAAGCTGCTAACATCTAGGCGTTAAGCCTAAAAGTATGCATAACTAAAAAGAGCACGTTCCACAGATAACAAAACAAAGGCAAACGAAAAAGCAAAACAATGATATCTGTATTTAAAGTCAAAGAGAGAGAGAGTGAGAGTGAGAGCGCGCAAGTTAGAGCGTGTCCATATATAATTGTATCTGTGTGTGCGTGCGTATATCTGTGTGCGGTCGAGTGTATCTGTATTTTTGTTATTTAAGTAAATGGGCAACGCTTCAAAGCATATTTTGGCAAACATTTTCAACCAAGAGCACACAGCTGCGCTCCAATCCCTTCGAGCATACTTAAAGCTTTAAAATAACCCAAAAACCACAAGGTCAAAGAAGTCGCATGCAACATTTGCGAAAAAAAAAAACTGCTGCCAATACAAACGAGCCAATAAATGCTCAGCTACAAAATAAACAACAGAACTTAAGCAAAAAAAAAAAACGAAATAAAAGTCGAACTAATGCAAAAATGGAAAAAATTTCCAACAGCTGACAAAGAAGTCCAAAGTAAAATATTTTTTTTTTTTCTTTTTGCCAGAATAAGAATTGAGGAAAGCATTAAAATGGAAATTGCAAACAAATGCAAGTAAGAGAGACGGTAAGTAAAATCAGACAAAAGAAAAACCATGAGGAAAAATAAATAGAAAGGTGTACGCATAGTAAAGCCATTACCTTGCAAAAAAAAAATTTAAAATCTCAACTTTAGAAATATTTTTGTAAAGCCTTCAAAGGAAAAAAATTTGCAGAAAAATGTAAATATTTTAATAATAAAGCAACAGTAAAATCGTAAAAGCAAAAAAAAAAAGAGAATAAAAATAAAGCAAAATGGCAAAAGTTTAAAAATCTCAGAAAAAAATATTAAAAGTAAAACTAATGGAAAAAGGTAGTCAAGAACTAAATAAATAAGCTTGTTAAAAAAAAATTGTAAGAGCAGTAACATTTGCTTGTTAATTTAGAAATATTTTAAAATTCAAAAATAAATACCAAGACGACAGAAAACTAAAATTAAAATGTTTAAATTTTTATACACTTATAAAGTAACTGAGTGCCGATCAGGAGGCACCTTAAGACAAGGTAAATTATTTGCTCTCAATCAAGAATAAAAAATTCGTACTTGATATCAAAAATAATTATTCAATTTAATTTATATACAATAATAATAATTATTTTGTACATTAAGTTTTTCTTCTTTGCTAAAAAAATCTTTTAAATGATAAAAAAAATTATAAAAAAATTAGCATCACATTTTAAATTTTTTAGTTTTTATACCCTATACCTATAGGTAAAGGGCGGCGTGACAGACCCCAAGTCCTTTATACCAGAATGCTTATCATAACCTCGGGTAGCTATTGAGCCATGTTCCGTCTGTATGAACCCCTAGATTTTGGAGACTATAAGAGCTAGAGACACCAAACTTTACCACCTGATGCGTATATTTGCTCAGAAGACGAAGACGTAACTTACGATTTTCATCAAAATCTGTCAAAATTTACGGAACTTATTGATATAAATATCGAATTTCACCATCATCTTTTTTTCATATCTTATATTTTTTTTAAATGTGACAAAAAATATCGCACACATTTTTTTTTAAATTAAAAGTTTTTATTATTGGAACTTGAAATAAGTAAGTGGTTTTGAATTAAAAAAAAAAAAAAAATTGTTTCTTAAAGCGTTATATTATAAAAATGTCTCGAAACCACTTTCTTAGCGATGAGGAGCGGATAACAATATCCGTGTACAATGAAATGGGTATGTCCGTACGTAAAATTGCTCGTAAAATACAAAGGAGCAGGACTACTATACAAAAGTTTCTAAATGATCCCGAAAATCACGGACGGAATGGTCGTTCTGGTCGTCCGCCCCTAGTAGACAATCGTGATAAAAGGAGAATAAAAAGTCTAGCGATCAAGGACAACAAAAGTTCATTCCAAATTTGTTCAGAATTGGATCTTCCTATTTCAAAGAGACGTGTGCAACAAATTTTGAAGGCCAATGAATTCGTCTCATATGAAAAAAAAACTTCGCAAATGTCAGCTTCTTCCACGCCATAAGGCAGCACGTTTGCATTTTGCTGAGATGCACAAATTTTGGGACATAGAGTGGCAAAATATCATTTTTAGTGACGAAAAAAAATGTAATCTTGATGGTCCTGATAGTTACTTGTATTATTATCGTGACATAAGAACAGAAAATAAAGTAAAGGTATCTCGGAATTTTCAAGGAGGGTCACTGATGGTATGGGCTGCTTTTGGCTCCAATATGCTTTGTGACCAGTAAAATGAACTCTAAGGACTATATTAATCTACTAGACGATGTTCTTATAGAATTTGGTGAGCAAAATTTTGGTGACTCCTGGGTTTTTCAACAGGATAACGCACCAATCCATGTTTCCCGTGAGACCAAAGAGTTTTTTAACACTCGAAACATACCAATATTGTCGTGGCCAGCAAAAAGTCCGGATCTTAATCCGATTGAAAACGTTTGGGGCATACTTTCCCAAGGTTTGTACAGAAATGGGAGGCAATTTAGTACCCTGAAGGATTTAAAAGACTCTATAATGACTGAATGGGCCAAGATAGACAAATCCCTGCTTCAAAATTTAATAAACTCATTGCCAAGCCGGATTTTAAAAGTCCTTAATAACAAAGGAGGCCATATTTAACAGTTTTTGTGACACAATTTTCAATTTATGTTAAGTTATTTTAAGTAAAAGCATAAACCACTTACTTATTTCGCTCTGAAGGATTTTTATTTAATTTTTATAAATTCCTATGAAAGGATTTTCAAATTTTTTTTTTTTTATTTTATTTGTTTTGTTAAGAAGTTTAAATAAAAAATTAATTTGAACATAAATAATTTATTTCTACTTGGCTACAAAACAAAATAAGGTGTACCACTTACTTATTTCGCGCACCTTATTCTTCAAAATAAAGATTAACTTTTAGAGTTACAACTTTTTTTTTATATATAATTTTTTTTTTAATTTTAATGATTTTTTCTTAATTTGGCGCATTCAACAAAACAGCTTTCAAAAAGCTAAAACTAACTAAAATTTCTTATTACTTGCCTTTTTCTCTCAAATATTGGTCAAAAACTTCAAAAAAACTTCCAAGTAAAAAACTTTATAATTTTCAAAAAAAAAAAAATATCTGAATTTAAATAATTTAACAAATCAAGCATAGGTCTTTTTTTAATTAAGGTTTTCAAGCTAAACTGTGGAAACAAACTAACAATTCAGCTTTTAAGTGATTATAAAAATGTTACTTTAAAATAAAAAAAATAATAACAAACCTTTACTAAAGTTATGCTTTTTTTTCTTATATTCTATATAAATTCGTTTTTTATAGTAAGTTTCGCTCAAAAGAAATATGTATTAATTTTAGGAATTTATGTTTTTTTTTATTTTTTTGTAATTGGAAATTATAAGCACAAAAGCTTTTAAATAAGTTCTAACCAAAGAAAAATGGGCTACACTGTACCACGGTATAATAATAAGGTAGCGCCAGTTGAGAGAGCGCTCTCGCGGCTGACTTGCTTAATGCAGTTCAGTATGAAAGTTGACTTGCTGTTGACAGGTTGTGCAAGAGCTGTGTATTCTTTTGTTGTTTTCCTGGTTTGTTCAATAAACAAGCACATATTCATATGTTTTTCCCTCTCTTTCGTACTACTTCGTTATTCTTCGTTCCCTTTTGACATGCATACGTCGGAGCTTGTCGCTAACTTATTGTTATACCATGCACTGTACATAGTGCCAAATTAAGTTTTATATCTATCAGCTTTTGTATGGTTGTTGCTCAGCTATTTGTTAAAATATTAATTTTCAATGAAAATTCTGTTCAAAAAGATATCGAACCGACGCATTATGCTTGCGTCCAATAAAAGCTGAGCACATTTTATATCCCATTCTTAAATGTCAGTCAAAAAAAAAGCAACTAGTAATAATAACTTTTATAACTGCCACAAAAAATGGCACGAAAATCACAACCACCGACTATCAATATTTGCATTTATGCCACTCCTACACATTTACTTTAGCAATTTATCCAAAAGCTCAAACAAATAATAAAAAAAAGAAAAATGAAAAAATAGCAAATAAGAATAAAAATGGCGGCAGCTTTTTAATTAACATTTTCATGGTCGCAGTCGCGTCACATCAGCCACATGAAAAGCCGCAATTTCCCATATAGACACATATACGCATATATATATTATATACTATATGGTATATATATAGTGCACAGAGTGCGCCCCAAAAGTATAAAAGCAGATTTTGGTTTTCAATTTACAAAGCGCTTATGTAAGCTCAACAGACTATTAAACAATTGAAAAGCATTTCGAGCAAATAATGAGAAAAATATACTCTCAATGCGAGCCACTTAAATTGACACAAAAACAAATGCAAACAACACACAGATACACACAAATACTAGTGCAATAATTTTTAGCAGTGGCGATAGTTAGTTTTGATTTGAAAAGGGGTATTAGAGAAGATAAAATTCCAGACTTCCGGAGATCAATTTTCAATAGGTACTCGAAACTATATTTTAATTGATACCAAAAGAATTTCAAGCTCAGTGCATATATTATTTTTTAGAATTAGTTCAAGAAGTCGAGTCGCTTACAAAAACTTTTTTAGAGTAAGAATAAAATTATTTTCTACAAAGAATTTTCTGGAGCGCTGAGTCCGAACATATTCTGAGTTTTTCTTCAATTTTTTTTTTATTTAACAATTTTATAAAGGCGCATAAAATGGCATTGATCACATTTTTATACCCTGTACCGTATGGTACAAAGGGTATATTGTGTTTGTGCAAGCCGAAAATGTATGTAACGTACAGAAGGAGAAGTCGGAGACCCCCCAAAGTTACCTAAAGTATGATCAGAGTGACTAGAGAAGTCGATATACCCATGTCCGTCTGACCGTCTGTCCGTCTGTCCGTCTGACCGTCTGTCCGTCTGTCCGTATGAACGCCTAGATCTCAGAGATGGTAAGAGCTAGAGCAACCAAACTTTCAGATAAGATCCCTTATTAATCCATAGGAGACAAGTTTATTTTATTTTTTTGATATCGGGACTACATTATATAGCTCCCATAGGGGTGTTTCAGAGGACCTCGAAAAAAAGCAAAAGTTTTCGATGGATAATTCGTTTTCTTATGAAGATATCATAACCAAATTTGGCAATCGGAAGTTTTTTAGAAACCCCCAGCACTGTACCAAATTTTATCAAAATCGGTTGACTATATCATATAGGTCCCATAGGATCGATCGGTCGAAAATTTGTTTTTTGCACAAAATTCGTTGTGTTTCGTTTGTTTGTGAAGATATTGTAACCAAATTTGGCATTAAGAAGTTTTTTAGAGTTCTCAAGCACTATACCAAATTTGATCAAAATCGGTTGACTATATCATATAGCTCCCATAGGACCAATCGGTCAAAACATCGTGTTTTGTACAAAATTCGTTGTGTTTCGTTTATTTGTGAACATACCGTAACCACATTTGACATTAAGAAGTTTTTTAGAGTTCCCAAGCACTGTACCTAATTTGATCAAAATCGGTTGACTATATCATATAGCTCCCATAGGGCCAATCGGTCAAAAAAACGTTTTTTGTACAATATTGGTTGTGTTTCGTTTGTTTGTGAAGATATTGTAACCAAATTTGGCATTCAGAAGTTTTTTAGAGATCTTCAACACTGTACCAAATTTTATTAAAATCGGTTGACTATATCATATAGCTCCCATAGGGCCGATCGGTCGAACAAAAGTTTTTGATTAAAAATTCGTCTGTTTTTGGTTGTTTATGAAGGTATCATAATCTAATTTGGCAATCAAATGTCTTTTGGTGTTCTTAAGCAATTTACCGGATTTGATTGCAAGCAGTGGTACAGGGTATCCCAAAGTCGTCCGCGCCCGACTTTAACGTACGCCATCTTTTAAAGAGTGGAATGAATCACTTTTGAACTTTGAAGTTTTTAAAAAAAAATGTTAAAAAAAAAAATATTTTTTTTAATTGAAAAAATTAAATAGATTTATTAAAAATAAAATCTATAATTTAAAAAAAAATATTTTATTTTTATAAATAATATCCAATAATTTTTTTAAAAAATTAAAAAAATATATTTGTTTTTAATCAAATAAATAAAATAATTTTTTTTTTAATCAAAAAATAAAATACAAATCTAAAAAAAATAATTTTTTTTTTTATTCAAAAAAATTAAATAATTTTTTTTTTAAATCACACATTAAGTAATGTTTAGTGTGTAGTGATTTATTTCTCCTATCAATATTGGACTATAACCTTTTGTACTTATCGGTTGATTGCCAATAAATAAAATTAAAAAAAAAATTAAAAAAATTTGGTAACAAATCAAAATTTTGTTTCAAACTCAATATTTTATTTTTCAATTTTTCAATAAAGAAATTTGTGAAGACATCTTTATTCGTTTGAGGCCCATACGCAGCTTGCAAAAATTTAACGAAATGTCAAAACTTCATATAGGTACAAAAAAAAATTCTCTTTTTTGGGAATAAGATAAAGAAGACTCCAAAAATGAAAATTCCAATATTCAGTTATCGATAATTCGATAAATAATTAGAAATTTGCAATAAAAATTTGAGTGGTAACTTTTGCCTATTATGTGAAAATCAAAATCGAAGAGGTCGACCTAAAAAGTGAGCCGCTTCATTTATTTTTGCCGATATATATTTTTTCAACTGGAACAATTGGAATATCGTTAAAAATAAAACTATTTTAGCCTTTTATCTTTATCGCTGCAAAGTTACGAAAAAATTTTCAAATATAAAGGAATTTTGAAGTATTAAACAAATTAATTGCATAATAATTTTTACAAAAAAATAAAAAAAATGAAGTCAGCTGCTTTATAGCGAAATATGGGTATTCTTAAGCAAAAATGTATATTTTTTTTGTTTATTGAACTCACATGAGTGGGCTCATCAAACAATTTAGCATATTTACAAAAAATTTAAATTTCTGGTCGTTTATATGGGGTGCATTTCAAATTCTTTAAACAATTTTTTTTTCAATTTTTCAATTCAATTCTTCTTTTTTTCCCCCTTATATTTACACATCGTTTAGCATATAAACAATTTATTGAGTTTAGCTTTTAAAACAAGCTTTACAACTAAGATGTCAAATTATTTAATCGTGTAAACATTTGTTTTTGTCAAATTATATTTTAAAGGAAATAAACGTGGCTAATACCCTTAGAGCGGAAAAAAAAAGGAAGAACACCAAAAGTTTTTTTTACCAGGCTTCTTTGCCAGACAACAAAATGAATCGTAAAACTAGACACCTGCGGCAGTATAAGGCGCATCTTTTGGCAAAATTTGGTTGCTCTCTCTTTTATAGACTCTGAGATTAAGGTGTTCAGACGCACACACGGAAGCAGCTGAACGTAAACCCTAGCCAATGCAAAAAATTTTGTTAAGAAAATATTCAACAATATCCTTGATACCATGTACAAATAATTTTCTCAATAAATATAATAATAATTTCCCTGACCTGACTATTTTTGTAAGACCCTAGGTGGGGATCCATGGGGATCTCTAATAATAACTACCTACAGTTTATAGCCGAATCCGAACGGCGGTGTCTTGAATTAATAGAGATTTTCTAAATAACTAAATATTCATTAATTGACTCCTTGTCCGCGCCACTGGCCAACACAAAAATACACACACACACACACTAGCACACTCAAGGCCAACATTTTATAATGAACAACAAACAATTCCAGCTAAGAGCGTGCAAATATAATGTACATATGAAATGTTGACTTAATTTTTGGCAGTTGAAAAATGTGTTAAAAATGTAAATTAAAATTTGAATTGTTTAATAAATTGAATAAGAATTTTTTGACACATGTCTAATTGCTTGGCCGAAGGCTTAAACAATGGCCAATTTACAATTCAACGACAATGTTGTAAATTTAGTGTATTCAAATTCAAGTCAGGTTTTTAGCTTTAAGTTGTTTTTAAATTAAGACGCTGACATTTGGCCATGTTGTCAATGAAAATGTTTTTGCTGTTTTCTAACTAAATTTATTTGCTAGAGCTGCATGTACAAAAAAAACCCGCACACCGCTGAATTTGGCCAACATGCTGCCCAAATAAAAGCCAAAATGCACTTTCCAAAACACACAAACAGAGAAACACACAGGGTTGCATTTGCACCGGTTTATGTGGGTCGCCATTTTGTATTTTTGTTGCTGTTGTAGTTGTAGTTGCCTCCATTGACCAAATGTGGTCAATATTTGTATATTTAGCTTGACATGCAAATCTACATACTTTATTTCGGGGGTGTATGTGTGTGTGTGTGTCTGTGTGTGTGTGTTAGTATACATATAGTATATATGTATGCTTGTACACAACTGTACATAGAGCTAAGCAAATTTAGCTGCAATACGCATGGAAAAAAATAAATTTAAATTTACTATTTACCATTTATTCGATTTGGTCAAAAACATTTGACCCTGGCTTTAAGTAGACTTAAAAATTTTCTTGACTTTGAACTTAATCGTTAGAATAAAAAAAATTTTCAGAATTTTTTTTTCCGAGTCTGGTTGCAACAACAGATTTTCATAAGTGCAAGAAAGGCAATTTAAAAAGTGGAAAATGGGGTTCCTTTTTTAAGCATTAATGACATATACTATTTTTTTAAGAAAATTTTAAATCAACTCTTTGAGAATTATTTCAAACAAGTACAGAAAACCCCAACGAGTATAATTCAGTAAAGATTTAATTTCCGTAATTATTATAAAATTTGGACGCTTCAGAACTTGCTATCTTGAACTTACTTGTTTGAAAGAATTGAATGAAAATTTGAGCTTAAGTGAAAATCTTTTATCTAAGTGATCTTGAGCGATTTGTGTATCCGTTCATGTTTTTGGTGAGCTGTCTATGCGAGAAGGATTCAATTCGTGACTCTGAGGGAAATATGGACATCGTTTTATGAAACATATATAAATCTCTAATCTTTTTAGCGATTTTTAATATATCTTGAGCGATTTACAGGTTGGCTTATGTTTTTGTAGCTTTACAGGCTTTTATGCAAAAAAAAATGCAAATTTTGACTTTAAAAAAAATATGAACATAATTTTTATGAAACACATATTAATCGCTTATTTCTTGAACGATATTGAAAACAAAGCGATCTTTAGCGATCTTGAGCGATCAGATCGATTCATGTTTGTATAGATGATTATTAGTTACGCTTCTGTGCGAGAAGAATTCAAATGTTGACTTTGAAGCAAATATGGACATCGTTTTATGAAACATATATAAATGTCTAATCTCTTGAGCGGTTTTTAAGCGATCTTGATCGCACATCAATTCATGTTTATATGGGTGAGTCTTCTATGCGAGAAGAATTCACTTATTGACTTTGGAAAAAAAATAAGGACATCACTAATATTTTTTTATCTCTTTAGCAATTATTAAGACTGAGCGATCTTGAGTGATTTACTGATCGGATTATGTTTAATTACGTGGTTTTTGAAGAGACTTTTATGCGAGGAGAATTCAATGATGAATTTGAAAAAAAATATTTTTACATAATTTTTATGATATATATGTTAATCATTTAATACTTTTATATCTAGAGTGATTTTTAAGACTTAGCGATCTTGAGCGATCTGAAGAGCGGTTCATGTTTTTGGAGAGACTTTTATGCGAGGAGACTTAAATGGTTGACTTTAAAGAAACTATGGTAATTGAATTTATGACAGGTACATATGTATATTTATCACTTATATCTCTTGATGGATTTTTAGGACTAAGCGATCTTGAGCGATCTGAAGATGGGTTCATATCTACATAGGGGGTTCAAGTGTTCACTTCGGAGAAAATATGGACATCAGTTTTATGATGCAAGTATTAATATGTTATCTTTCTTATCGCTTGAGCGATTCTTAAGACAAAGCGATCTTGAGTGAACTACAGATTGGGTCATTTTTGTGAAGGAGGTTATTTGCGAGAAAATATGTACATAATTTTTACGACATAGTATATATATTAATTTTTGACACATATGGTGCTTGTAAGGAAATTTTTACTAAGCAGTTATTTCAAATAATAGTGGTCCCATCCATCTCTTTTTTAATATATACCCAAGACAGAACTTTTACGATTATGGCGAGATTTCTTTGTTTTAAATCTATAAAATTAGCAAAAAAAAATATTTGCTCTAATCACAAAAATTTCCAAATTTTATTTGTATTTAGGAACAATATATGAAAGATCAGAAGATCAAGAACAGTGTAGTAAAATCCAAAACGATTCTTTTTAGATTCTATAGGGGATTAGGGGGAAATTAGGAAGAAGATAATTTCGGAATCCCCTATAGAATCTAAAAAAGAATCGTTTTGGATTTTACTACACTGTTCTTGATCTTCGGATCTTTCATACATTTTTTTTTCAATAGAAAAGGATTTTCGGAAAATTTCAAAATTCTTTCAAAACCTTTAAGAAAACAATTTTTGGAAGACTTTCATCCCGGTGGGGCAGCGAACCATTCTCCAACACTCCTGACAGGCTTGGCTATTACTTATTTAGCCAGTTTCGTTTTTCGATTTAAATGCGGAACAGGACGTATTTTTTGCTCTATCAATCTCTAAGGGGAACAATCATTAAAATTTTTGATTATGCCATGATTCTAATTAATTTAATTTAATAATCTTTTAATTTAGTAGAGCAGGCATTGTATATGTATAAGCACGGTTTCGATTACCAATGTGAGTCACTAAGCAGAAGAGGAAATATATTTTAAAGAAGAAGGATTATATTTTATGTTGTCCTACGTCTCTAAAGAGAAGATTTAGCGGTCGGAGTAGCTTCAATCATCTAGAAGTTTCACTATTATCGTGAATATTAAGCAGTAATGGTTCCATTATAAAACTTTCATTGCATCTACTTATTGCCTTCTAATAATTTCAACATCTTCAAAACTATCGAACCAAGCCATTTCTTTCAGCGCTTTAAATTCCCAAAACTTCTAAATCCATACATTTCCGGCCTTTGAATGAGTGCAACAGACTGCTTTACGAGCAGCCTAAATCTTCATATTTCAAAAACTTGCCCCAACCTCTAATGGCATTCATTGTTGAAAGCCATGGAGCAGAGTAGAATCTTTTTTTGTCCCAGCCAGTTCCGGTGCACAAAAAAAAAGATGCTAAACTAAAGTTTTTCATTTGAAAGCGAGCAGGAAAATTGCAACACGCTTCAGCGAACCCCCCGAGCAACACTTAACCAAAAAAATAAAAAAACACAGGCACCAAAAACCGTCCATAAAACTGCAGCTGGCCACCAGGAGCGCGTCAATGCCAGCGGCAGTGACGTCAGCAGCATGGGAACCAACTAGCATTAAGGTTCAACTACTAACTCACCTGAATTGGGTCCATTGCTGTTGGGACGCGCCGAGGGCGCTCCGTCGCGTGCCTCCACCTCCAGAGCATAGGCGCCCTTCTTCTCTCTGTCGAAAACAGTTTTGGTGAAGATTTCGCCGCTTTGCAAATTAATTTCAAAAAATTCCTTGCCCTCGTTGCGCGGCGAATCAACGATGTAGTAGTAGACCTGGCAGATAGATAGATAGCGATGAGAGTAGGGTTAGTGATGTATATAAAGGTAGGAGTTGTTTATAAGTCTTGACTTGGTATGAAATTGTTACAGTTGTTGGCTTGATTAGTTGGATGAGTGGCTGGCTGGGGGCTGACCCGAGCCGAGCGCACAAATATGCAGCTTTATATTTGGCAATTGGGCAGGAAAACTAAAATCTAAAAAATTTCTAAAAAAAAAAAATGGCAACTCGAACATGGCCGGCGGAAATGAAAAAGTTTAATTGAAATTGTTGTAGCTGTAGCTGTAGTTGTAGTAGTAACAGTTAGTTAGATGACCAAGTAGGCAAGGCCTTAGAAGTGTGATAATGAGAAACAAATCCCAAGTTTCAAGGATTCTCGCTCAATCCCTGCAGACAAGTCAGTTTTGGGTGTTATAAATGAAAACGCTAATTAGTGCGAACATTTGGCGGACGAAATTGGCTTGGGGACATAATGAAATGCAGCCAAAAAAAAGAAAATGACCGCCTTGGCATTTTATAATAAGCTGGCAGCTCTGGTGAGGGTTGCCAACTTTTTTTCAAAGCGCTCTTTTTTTTCATTCTGCATTAATAGTTGTCACTGTCTGTGGTGCTGTCTCGCTTCCATTTTTTTTCTTTTGTCGCATTTTTTGGCCCGGAGCACTTTGGACTTTTACTCTAGATACGGTCCAGCTTAACATATTTAAAAGCGTGCGAAGAAGAAGCAGTCAAATAGTCAAAAAAAAAAATGCATCGGTCAGGGCGGTGCTCGACAGTGGAATACCCTGCAGCAAGTTTTCTCAAAAACAAGCTAAAAGTTGCGCCGTTTTCAGGATTCGAGTAGTGCTCAGGTGGTTGAGCCGGCGGAAGTGTTTTGAGATAACGTCAACATTTTGATGTTTATTAGACTCACACGACCCTGTCCGGTGCCTTTAGCTTACATACTAAGGGGAAAGGTGCAGAATCCCCTTAGTTTTGTAGAAGCGGGTCGAAAATCGAAAATCGGTTATTTATCGTATCGGCTATATTTTTCAACGGGGGAATCTGCGAACGGATCATATGCATCCTGCTATAAATTTTTGTCTTTCTAGGTCTTATAGTCTCTGAGCTACAGGTATTCCATACAGACGGACACTCCTATGAGGTAACCTGCGTACGGATAAAACGCTTGCTTTCGAAAATTTTGAGATTTCCAGCTCTTATAGTTTCTGAGCAGCAGATGTTCAGACAGACGCACGAACGGACGGTCGCGCATGGTCTAATCGCTGCCCAAGGTGACGATAAGTTTTTTGGTCTCTCACGTTTTCTTCTATTCTTTCATGCTACACCAAAACGGTGCAGAGTATAAAAAGCTTAAACCGCTTTGACATTTATTAGTTAGTCAGCTAAGCAGAAAGTAGTTTGAGTAAAAGACAATTAATATGGAAGAAAAAAAGTGTATAATATATAAAAAGGGTTCCGCGCTGAAATCTTTTTATAAACATTTAATGGCGTCAAGGTATTGCCATATAATTATGGTAACTTGGCGCCTTTAAGTTGGCAACGCTTCGCTGATTAACTTAATTAAATTGCAAATAGTTAAGAGCACATCCTTAACTGACTTGACTGTCATTAATTTGCCTTGCGAAAAATCTTCTTCGCGCATTTCCGCTACGCGCTTCTTCAATTTACTGTTGCTTCAACCAATCAAGCGACCCAGGACTAATCGACAGACCGACTGAAAGCGTCAGTCAGTCTGTTGTCAGTCCAACAACCTACCTGATTATTTGGGAATGTTCCATCCTTGTCAATGGCATTCACTTGTGTAACTTTTGTGCCAATCGGTTCACCCTCCAGCACCGTTTCCTGTTCGCGTTCGGTGAACAAAGGTATTTCGTCATTAACATCCTCGAGCATTATGTAAACGGTTGCTTCCGATGCCAATTGCTGTGCACCGTTGTTCTGCAAAGGACCAAAAACAAAACAAAAGTGAAAGAGAGTGAAAAGAGCGCATTAAATTTCCGTTTCAATTTTACAGATTACACACAAAAAAAAAAAAGTTTTAAAAATAGCAATGTAAGTATCCTTAATAATTTGCAGCTTTCTATATTTAATGAGAGTAATTATATTCATTCGGTTTTGTTAAGAGCCTCTTGCTTCACTGAATGAATATAATTTATCGATAACTTCATATTTTTAATACAGCATTTTCGTTTATTTTAGAAATAATCAGCTATGTTTTTGTGAGCAATCAGGATATCGTCAAGAAATAATTTCTTTCTGTAACTTTTTATAAAATGCAAGAAATTTATTTGACAAAGAGAAATCCAAAGAACTAACTCCCAAAAGAGATTTCACAAAAATTATTTTCGAGTTCGGATTTATATCAAGTTTCACATTCAAAATATATATTTCAAATAATATCCATTGAAATAATAAAAAAAAATCATATAATAGATTTTTAGATCTTATATTTAAATTTTAAGTTAAAAATAAATTTATGCACAGAATATGAATTGGTTAAATTAAAATGAGACATAAATTCAATAAATGACATCATTAAGTGAACTCAGAAATAATGTTGAAAGTTTTTAAATAATTTGAAAATAAATGTTGAAAAGTTTAAAAAATTATTTTAAAAAAAAATTAAAAATGTTTCAAAAATTCAACAAAATATTTTTTAATATTTTTATAACAATGCAAATAAAATGTATTACATTGTTTAAAAAAGAATAAACTTAATCTTTCTACAAAAATTGAGAACATAAAAGATAAATAGTTTTAAATAACTAAAAAAAAAATTAGATAATTTAGAAAAAACACTTCTGTTAAGAGAATTTTGACTAGAAATTTTAAATGTTTTGAAACTTTTTTTTATAAATGCTTACAAAATGTATTACGTTTTTAAAAAAAAAATTAATAATCTTTAATTTTGTAAAAAAAAATAAGAAAACAATAGAGAAATATTTTTTTTAAATAACTAGAATAAAGTTAAAAAGATTGAGAAAATAAGAATTCAATATTCAACAAATAAAAAATTTACAAATTTTTCAGCACTTCATTCAAAAGAATTTTTAAAAAGACCTGACTAGAAATTTTAATTATACTAAAAAACAAAAAATTATTATTAAAAAATATTGAAAAATTTCAAAAAAAATGTAGAAAAATTTTTCAACATATTAAAAAAAAACTAAACTAAAAGAAATTTTCAAAAAAAACAGAAAAATTAGAAATAAAGTTTCAAAATCAATGAATTTAAAAATGTTTAACGCTGTTAAAAAAAAGAATAAACTTTAATTTTGTAAAAAAAAATTGAGAAAACAAAAGATAAATATTTTTTAAAATAAATAGAAAAAAGTTTAAAAAAACTGAGCAAAATTAAAAAAAAGTTTCAAAATAAAAAAATTTCAAAATTTATAAACACTTCAGTTAAGAGAAATTTTACAAAGCCTGACTAAAAATTTTAATTAAACGATAACGCGATAACGGTCGCCATTGACGGTTACGCTCCCACCAGCGTCATTTTTGAAGAAATATGGACCGATGATTCCACCGGCCCATAAACTACGCGCTATTCGGTCGAGTGTCGTCCAATAATGAATATTGGGTCTCAAATTTGTTGATGGTATGGCGAATAGTGGTCTCAGTAGGTCGATTATGGCGACCATAAAATGGCCTTACAACAACTTTTTTTCGACCGATCGGCCCTATGGGAGCTATATGATATAGTCAACCGATTTTGATCAAATTTGGTTTAGTGCTTGGGAACTCTAAAAAAATTCTTAATACCAAATTTGGTTCAATATCTTCACAAACAAACGAAACACAACGAATTTTGTACAAAAAACAAATTTTCAACCGATCGATCCTATGGGACCTATATGATATAGTCAACCGATTTTGATAAAATTTGGTACAGTGCTGGGGGTTTCTAAAAAACTTCCGATTGCCAAATTTGGTTATGATATCTTCATAAGCAAACGAATTATCCATCTAAAACTTTTGCTTTTTTTCGAGGTCCTCTGAAACACCCCTATGGGAGCTATATAATGTAGTCCCGATATCAAAAAAATAAAATAAACTTGTCTGCTATGGATTAATAAGGGATCTTATCTGAAAGTTTGGTTGCTCTAGCTCTTACCATCTCTGAGATCTAGGCGTTCATACAGACAGACGGACATGGGTATATCGACTTCTCTAGTCACTCTGATCATACTTTAGGTAACTTTGGGGGGTCTCCGACTTCTCCTTCTGTACGTTACATACATTTTCGGCTTGCACAAAGACAATATACCCTTTGTACCATACGGTACAGGGTATACAAATTTTGAAAATTTTTTTTAAAAGTGCAAACAAAATGTATTGAAATTTTAAAAAAAAATAAACTTTAATTTTGTAAAAAGTTTGAGAAAATAAGAGATAAATAGTTTTTAAAATAACTAGACAAAAGTTTAAAAAAACTGAAAAAAATAAGAAATAAATAATTTATACAATAATTAGAAAAAATTTTCAACTAAAAAGTTTTAACATTTTTAAGCACTTCAGTTAAAAGAATTTTTAAATTTTTTAAAGCTTTCCATAAGTTTTTTGTAAACTTTTTAAAATTCTATTTATGTACCTAAGTCCTTAAATTACAAATCTGAATGTGGCGTTGCTTATTGTGGATTACATGAAAAGAGTGTTACATTTTTTTAACCATTGCATTTATTTTTTACACAATCCGATTAAAACACATTTTGTAAGCCACAAAACATTTTTGGCGAATTGACAAAAATCACATTTTTACTTTATGACAAAAAAAAATGATGCCATTTTAGTTCAATAAATTTTCGCCATTTTGAATATATATTTTTTTATGATTACATTTACTGGCATTGAAATACAGTTTTAAATTAATTTCTTTCTATTTACTTTTCGTGTAGTTTGTGATTGATTTGAACAAATCAAATGTATCAATAAAGAAATTGGCTATTTGAATAATATTTTAGGACCCTTTTGAAGCCCTATTTAGCCCGCATATAAGCAATTTATTCAATGAACATTATTAGTTTGGCAGCACTTTGAAATTATGCTGCTACACTGTTTATTATTCATATTGATATTTACTTAAAATTACTTATGTGACAAGCTATTTATCAATGCATGTGAGTACATATGTATTCAGCACTAATAATGCACACGAGAGCACATAAAATCAATATTAATATGAGTAGCTCTGTTATTTACACCAAATACAGGCAAGGGATAAAACCCTTTTCAATATCAAATTGCAGACAGACAGATTTTGATTTTAATGAATTATTTATTTAGTGTTGTATATATGTATATAAGAAGCAATTGCTGTGTATATATATTTTCTTTGAGTAAATATGTTTAATACAAAACTTGTTTGAATAAATTAGTTATCAAGTTACTAGCAATATAAATTAGTTCAAGTTACTGAACTATTTTCAAAATGGTGGACTTGAGAATTTAGTAGAGTGTACAGTACTGAGTTTATATTCAATATTCACGCTAATGATGAGTTTTAAAACAAACTGGTTCTCTAATTTGCCGCAAACATAAAAATATATTCAAATATTTGCATTTATGTTAATTTAATTTTGACAAAAAAAAAAAATTTCAATTACTTTATTTGCCTAAAAACAACCGCAAAAAATATTTATTATGTAAAAGCATTTATTTTAATTTTAAATAGTTCACTAAGCAGCCGCAAAAAAATATATATTTTTTTTTTTACTAATATCCATTAAAATTTAGAAATCATTACATATTCAACATTAGTGCAAAATATTTGTCGTTTTGTGGTTTTTTTATAAATATACTTTTTTTTTTAATACAATTTGGTTTAAAGCGCTTTAACCCTTAGGGAGTCTATGTGTATTAAATTATTTTATACAAAACTTTACATAATTTATGCACAAAAACTAAAATGAAAACTTTTTGTATGCAGCCCTTTGGAATGCGCAGAGCTTCAATTGCAGTTCGTTAGTGTAAAATTTTGACATTGATTTAAATTGTTAAACTCAATTGAACCGCATTTGAATCGCAAAAGCTTTAATCTTTACGTCAATCATTACGTTTGAGGTTCTTAGAAAAGTTGCTTGCAAAACTCAGGCAAAATTCAAATAGTCCAATGCATTTGATTTGAGGCCATGTTTCTTGGCAAAAACTCTTGCAAGTAATTAAAACTTTTCAAATAAAATAATTACGGGCGTATTTTGAAGGCATTCAAATACAAAAGTCAAATACAGGCTGTATTTTTGAAGCTTAATTGAGTCGGAACAGCAGAAGGACCTTTAAATCCAACTTGGTTGGGCTACACTAGTTGACAAAAAAAATGAACTTGTTTAGCATATAGACAGACTACCCAGTGTTCGAATTCCTAAACCATTTCAAGAACGGGCTCAAGATATTAAGCTAAAAAAAGTCAATATTTCACTACACTAGTTGACAAAAAATGTGAACTTATTTAGCATATGGACTAGCCTGTATTCGAATTCCTAAATCATTTCAAGAACTGGTTTCAAGATATTGAGATACAAAATATCTTAATTAAACTACACTAGTTGACAAAAAAAAAAATGGCGTACGTTAAAGTCGGGCGCGGACGACTTTGGGATACCCTGTACCACTGCTTGCAATAAAATCCGGTAAATTGCTTACGAACACCAAAATACATTTGATTGCCAAATTAGATTACGATACCTTCATAAACAACCAAAAACAGACGAATTTTTAATCAAAAACTTTTTTTCGACCGATCGGCCCTATGGGAGCTATATGATATAGTTAACCGATTTTGATAAAATTTGGTACAGTGTTGAAGACCTCTAAAAAACTTCTGAATGCCAAATTTGGTTACAATATCTTCACAAACAAACGAAACACAACAAATTTTGTACAAAAAGCGTTTTTTTGACCGATTGGCCCTATAGGAGCTATAAAATATAGTCAACCGATTTTGATCAAATTTGGTACAGTGTTGAACATCTCTAAAAAACTTCTTAATGTCCAATTTGGTTACAATATCTTCACAAACAAACGAAACACAACGAATTTTGTACAAAAAACAAATTTTCGACCGATCGATCCTATGGGACCTATATGATATAGTCAACCGATTTTGGTAAAATTTGGTACAGTGCTGGGGGTTTCTAAAAAACTTCCGATTGCCAAATTTGGTTATGATATCTTCATAAGCAAACGAATTATCCATCTAAAACTTTTGCTTTTTTTCGAGGTCCTCTGAAACACCCCTATGGGAGCTATATAATGTAGTCCCGATATCAAAAAAATAAAATAAACTTGTCTCCTATGGATTAATAAGGGATCTTATCCGAAAGTTTGGTTGCTCTAGCTCTTACCATCTCTGAGATCTAGGCGTTCATACGGACAGACGGACATGGGTATATCGACTTCTCTAGTCACTCTGATCATACTTTAGGTAACTTTGGGGGGTCTCCGACTTCTCCTTCTGTACGTTACATACATTTTCGGCTTGCACAAACACAATATACCCTTTGTACCATACGGTACAGGGTATAATGAACTTGTTTAGCATATAGACTAACCTGTATTCGAATTCCTAAACCATTTCAAGAACGGGCTTCAAGATATTGAGATGAAAAAAGTTTATATTTCACTACACTAGTTGACAAAATATGTGAACTTATTCAGCACATAGACTACCCAGTATTCGAATTCCTAAAAAATTTCAAGTACTGGATATTGAGATACAAAAAAAGGTATATTTCATAAAACCGAATCTTAAAACTCCTTGTTCGCGATTCTTTGGTGTTTCGAGAGGTCGAAAAATCAAAATTAAATTTAAGGGGAGGTTCTTTCAAATTTGGTCGGGAAAATCTTTTTTTTTTACAAAAAATAAAAGCTACGTATTCGTAGAATATGTGTACGAAAGGATTTTTCGATGCGATCGATATTTATAGAAATAGAGCGTCTTGATTGCACCTAAGTCGCGCTCGACTTTCTAAAAACTTTAAACGCCTTTTTCTCGGAACCAAGTTTTTCATCAGCATGTCAAGCACAGTTCTTGATCTATTGTTCCGATTCCCTTCATTCAAAGCATGTTTAAAAGGATATAATTTGTATGGCTTATACTAACAAAATACATGCAAAATCACAAAAAGAATAAAAAAAAAATTTTGTTTCGAATGTCCACATTTCAGTTAATTTTTTGTCAAAGCTTATTCTGATTTAGTATAAGCCATAGAGAATTTCTTTAATTTCAATAAACAATCATAATTTTTCATTTCAGCTCTCTACAAGAGTCTTGAGAACTGACGGGGATGATGTCTGCGTGCAGAGGCAGACAAGAGCCGCCATTTTGAATTTCTACGAGATAAAAATGTCCAATTATTGTACAATAAAAATCTCATTTAACAATCAAAAGAGGAAGTTTGTATGTCTTTTCATCATGCAACAAATAATTCGCAAACTTCGCCTTCTTTTCGTCCAAATTTGAAAGAACCTCCCCTTAAGTAAAATTTTATAATATTGAAGTTTATTTAAATGCTTTCGAACAAGTCGATTTTGAAGACAAAACTAGAAAATAAGAGATTTAATAACAATAAATAATTTTAATAATTTTTGTCATTTCAAAATTGGTTAATTAAGTAACTTCCAGATATTTGGCATATTTCCTCTTACTTTTAAAAATTTTCCAATAAAAAAAAAAAAAAAAAATGGAACATTTTTTTTCAATTGCTTCGAAAAACTTAAAAAATAATTCGAAAAAAATTGTATCGTATTTAGAAAAGAATCAAAAAAAAAAACATAAAAAAAAAATTTTATGTATACCCGAATCCTTGTAATTTGGCTTTAGCGTAATAACGAAAACTACATTTTGTTGTCTAGTGTTACATTCAATACAATTTTTATTGGTATGACTTACCTCTACACGTATGGTCAGATTGTATTCCTTTATGCTTTCATAGTCCAGCGGATGATTCACTTTTATATCCGCCCAAGTATCGCCATTATCCGGTCTTTGTTGTAGATAGAACGTATGAAATTTATTCGTCTGCGCCGTAGAACCCGGCATAAGTCTATAAAATACCGTCGGATTGCCTTCAATGCCCGAACTGCAGACGAGGGCGGGCGCAACGTAAGAAAAATAAATATTATATTAGTTGGGTTCATCATAAAATTTTATAATTAAAGTTTTAGCTAGTTATGCAACAGAGCTACATGAATATTAGACATGAAATTAAATTAGACTACAAACTATGTTAGATATTTGACGGCAAAAAACAATTTTTCTTTTTGTATGGATACAGCTAATAAAATGTTACAATAGTAAAGAAAGGAATTTTAAGAAAAAAAAAAAAATGCTGCCCATTTAAATATGTCCAAAAAATATGCTTATGACAATATTTGAGCGCAGCAAACAAAATATATGAGAGTACTTCAATGAAGTGTATAAAGTAGTGTGCCAGAAATCTCTTTATATTTAGTTTTAAAACAAAAGCAATCAGTCGTTATTAAAAAGGCAAAAAAAACGTTTTCACGTTTGGAGTCCAGACTATGTCTTCCATATCTTTTTTGAATCCAAGTCCGGACTCTTAAAACCCGCAGCACATCAGGGTTCTGACATTATCTAAAAAAAACAAGTGCTTTGTATGTTACCTTAGAAACCTGTCGTAACGTGGGTTTTTTTGATCCGAACCTGAAACATCGATTGATTTCCCGGACAAACGATTTCAAAAACATAATTTGGGAATTTTTTAGGAAACTTATGGCTTGTTCCCAGGACACGAATTTCCTTTTTTATATGGATTTATAATTTTTGTAGGAAAACACTTTTAGAGAGACTGTATGAAATAAAAAAATATAATATGAATATATTTTTATTCGAAACATTCTAAAACATTTTGGACTTGATAGTACAAGTTTTTTATTATTTTTGTCACCAAAATTTTGGAAAAAATTTTCATGTTGTCTAATATAATATCTCGAATATATGTGAGATATGGCCTTTAAAGGTTTATGTGAAGATATTTTTAAACTAAGTTCCCAAGTTGGTAATATGCCAACTGGTCAGTCGTCAATGTGGCCGAAACCTGACCAAATCGATGGCTGTTCTGGACACACTTAAGAGAAATCAAATCGCCTTATCTGTGATTCGACGGAAAGGTCTTGTTGTTATGTAAAAAACTGAAAAAGTGTGTAAACTGTCAACTGGTCTGTCTAAAATGTGTCAAAATTTGACATTTGGTGTTCGACCAAGCAGACGGTTTGGGGTTAAGATGCCAAAGAAATTTTCAAATCACCTTTTCGTGAGAAAGTTTTTGTTGATTATTATTTTAAATCTGCCAAATCTGGGCAAAACTTTTTAAGGATACTTCATTTTCTATATACTATATGGAGAACAGAGAACTAGTTCCAAAAGTGTTCAAAAGAGGCAGAATGGATAAATGAATGAAACTACGCCAAGCTCCAAAATAATTCGCGAGAGGGCGTAAGAAAAATGCGAAACACTACAAGTTACATAGTTGCCCGCAAGAGGGCGTAAGCAAAAAATAACGCGACGTTTTCAAAATTTTCCGTTAGAGGGCGTAAGCGAAAAATAAATTATGGACGAAGAAGTTTTTGTTTATAAACAGATTTCTGGCACATAAACGAATTAAAAAATTGTATGCTAAAAAAAAAATTAAAAGTATTATATAGAGATAGACGCACACATACTGAAGAACACAAGCACACACACACTGACATATATAGAGAGAGAAAAAGAGAACACATGCTACAAAACAAAATGCAAAAAAGTCTATTTGAAGACTATATATTGTATATAAGTAAAGTATATACTTTGATTATATAATATATAATTGCAGCTGGTGCGAAAAAAAACTTGTGCGCTTTAAATTTATTTGATACCAAACAAATTAGGCGCAGTTTGTGCAATAAACCATAAAAAAAGATACTTTGACTAAAGCTTAAGATACACAGCAAAAAATTGTATATATACAAAAGTAAATACTTTTTATTTTATAAAAATAAAAGCACACAAAAAAAAAAAATGGCATCAAAAAATCTAATTGCCATTTGAATGTCAAAAAGTTTGTTTTGGCATTTTTGGGAAAATGGGAAAAATTGTGGGAACACTTTTTTGTTGGGGGGGTTTTGTCTGAAATGATTGTTGGCTTATATAATATATAAGCAGTTTGCATGTGTTATAGCTGTTGATAATGGAAAATAAATTAGGCAAGGACATGGAAAAAAGTGTAAAAAAAAACTGCTGCCGGGACAAGCAGCTAACGTAAAATATTTAATTTGTCTACCTTTTCGCTTGGGCAACACTTGCAGCTGACAGATACAAGTAAAAATATCTTAAGCAGTCAAAGGAACAACTGCCAGTTTGGGTCTTAGGGAAAAAAAAAAATGAAAACTGTCAGGTAGCAAGGAAAATGTTGCCAAGGCCAGGACAAGTATGTGAAAAAGTAAAACAAAAAAGGACGAGTCCAAGATGAAGCATGGGCTGTTACAAATGAGTAGAGTGTGAGTGTTGAGGTTGGGGTGGGGGCTAAAAAAAACTGTTGCATAAGCCAGGAAGTGACAAATTTTATTTTTGTTGTATTTTTGGTGAGTGTTGCAAAATTTCTGTTTTTACTGATTGAGTTTTTTTTTATGTATTGTGAGTGTAAAATGGTGTAATTATAATTTTTTTTTTTATTTTGAGTTGTGACGAATTTTTTTTTTACTGATAATTTGGTGTAGTTTTATGCTTTGCCCTAAGTTGTTAAAATAAATTGTGTTGAAATTTAGTTTTTTGTTACACTTTGAGCACTTTGAGGTTTATTACTAAAAAAGTTTCTTAAATAAGGTAAGTACTTAAAATATAGTTTTTTATAGACTACGCTTTGGTATGCAGTTTCTGTGCGCTTGTATACTCAATTAACACTGTACAACAAAATTTTTGGTTTAGGCCAAAATCTGAAGGAATTTTGCGTTCAAAAAACTATTTCACTTTTTAACTTTAGGGATAAAATTTAATTTTTATATTTAGTGAAAGTATATAAATAAAGAAAAAAATTTCTTGTTTAAGGTACGTACGCAAGATGCGAAAATTCCGCATCTTTTTGGGATATTTTTTTTTTTTTTTTCGTGCGGAATTTTTGCTTGCTGCGTATGGCGCTTTATCCCAAAACAGACAAAAAAGACTTAAGAAACTTCATATAAAAAAAAATCCCAATTGGAATATCCCATTTAGGATTTCTTTTTGTCATTCCGTGCGAAAATTATAGAACTGCGTATTGGCCTTTAAGAAAAAAAAATTGCAATTTTTTTTTGCTTACGCTTTTTTTGATGTAAATCAAATTTAAAAAACTTCTAATTTATCCTATCATATCTATCTCACTTCCTAGTTTTTTTTTTACATTTTTAATCCAAAAATTTCAATAACAATAAAAATTACAATTTATTATTTAATTTCAAAATTTATTTTTCTAAAAAAAAAGTAGCATCAGATTATTATACTTTTTGCAGGTTTTCGAAATTAATTCACAAAAGTCGTATGAGCTCAATTCGCAAAATCGTGCCGTCTCGGATAAGAGATATTTTGATTTTGAGAATTCCTGAGTTTACAAAATCGCTTTAAGTTGGTTAAATAGAATCCGCAAAATTTTGCCGAAATTGTTCCAACATGGACTGGTCAGTGAAATTTTTCCGCGTAATCCCTAAAATTTTCTTCAATAAAGACAATCGCTCTAATTCGAAAAAATTCAAAATATATTTTTCTAAAAAAAAAGTAACATCAGACTATTAATCTTTTTTTTCATTTTTCGAATTGAATTCACTAGCCAAAAGTCGTGTGAGCTCAATACGCAAAAACGTGCCGAATTTAAATGTCGGAACGAATGGGAGACATTTTTATTTTGAGAATTCGTGAGCTTAGAAAACCGCTTTAAGTTAGTTAAATTTAATCCGCAAAATTTTGCCGAAATTCTTCCGACATGGACGGATCAGATAAATTTTTCCGCAAAATCACTAAAATTTTCTTAAATAAAGAAAATTGCTCTAATTTGAAAAAACTGAAATTTTATGTTTTAAGATAATATTAAAATTAATAGATATGTTTTTTTCTATAAAAGCTTAAGCTAATGTTCAGAAAAATATTGAATTTTTGTTCGATGAAGCTGTCCAATCATATGAGCATATTAAAGTGAGCTTTTTTAGCGTATTACTGAAATAATTGGGAATAATTCACAAATATATCCAAGAGGGCTTTCTTGAATAGTATTATTGGCGTTTTTGGAAAAGGTTTAAAGAAACTCTACTCGCCTTTATTGTGTTTTAGAACTTGTTTTAAAATAGCTAAAAATAATATTAAGAAGTATCTCACTAAAATTCTCACAATGGTTCATAACAAAAATTTTGTTGTACATTTTGCAAACGATTTCACAAATATTTTTTTATTAGGCCTATACGCAGTTCGTAATATTGCGCACGGAATGAAATGGGATATTCCAAATGCGATTTGGAATTTATATGAAGTTTTGTAATTACGTACGAAATATTTCGAACTGCGTATAGGCCTTTAGCAAAAATATTAAGCGCTCTGGGAAAACTAAGTCAAAAATATTTTATATAGTCTTTTTCATCTTTTATCTAGTTTCTTCCATAGTCATATATAGAAAACAAAAACATAAACTAAAAACTAATTAGCCCAAAATTTCATCTGGTATCTAAGTAAACCTTTTAACATAGAACAGAGAATGACCCTCAACTAAATTTATTATTTCTTATAAGCAAAAACAAAAAAAAAAATACTTAAAAATAAAAAACAAAATTAGACCTTTTTGCTTGACAAGAAGCTCATATATCTCTTTGCGTTGGTTGTTGTTGTTGGTCTGCTGGTTGTTTTTGAGGTCCTTGTTGTTGTTGTTGTGGTCTCCTGCTAGATGTTCGCATACAATCAACACTTGAAAGAACGTGCACATTAAGCGCTGTCATAGCAACAACAACAACGGTAACAACAACAACAACAACAACACTAAGAACCTTAGTACAACAATTGCAATTATTATGATATACACGCGCTTGAAAATACTTGGGAAGACCCTACCACATAACAACAACACACTTTTTAATGGGTGCACGGCACTTTCCAAGCTTTTACCTAATAGCAACTTGGCTCAGTTTAAATGGATTTAGCGTTAACTGAATAGACGCTACAGTATATAGATGCATATACATTTATATATAGGTACAAGTACAAGTACAAGTACAAGTACAAGTACAAGTACAAGTACAAGTAAAAAAAATTTACAATTTTGTGCTGGGACAAGAGATAATTGCAAAGAAAGTAAAAATTAAACTTTAAATAAATATAAAAGAAATTGTTTTAAAATCATTTTATACATAAAATAAGTGAAAAAATTTATAATTAACATATAAAACTAAAATAACGCTTAGAACTATGTAATATAGACGCCTTAGACACTATAAAAGTTTGCTTGCTTGGTGCATGTTGTACTACAGTGCGTATGTGCAATCTGCTAGCCTAGTTTTGGTCTAAGTCTAACTTTAGCTTTAAGTGCAGTGCTTTAAAAAAATATATAATAATTTTAGTTTTTTTTTTTTTTTTTTCAGCTGCTCAAAGACTGTCTTGTACAGATAAATCCCACAGCAGTGCAGCCAAAAGTAAATTAAGAGCTGCTGCAAATTTTTAATTGCATTTAAAAAAAAAAACAGAAGAGTTTTTTTTTTTTTTATGAAAAAAAAAATTTTTGTTTTGGTATGTTTTTTTTTTTTTTAACGGGCAGGCGGCCATGATTATAACAATGCAGACTCGAGCGCCATTTTGACGCATAAGAAAACAAGCTGCAAAATATTGCAAGACCAAAAGTGTGCCACAAATTAGCTGCAGGTAATTGAAAATGTTGCGTCATGTGTGGCATAAAATGCAGCTCTGGGCTTAACTTAACAGCTGTGCTGAAGTTTATTTTAAATGAATGCCAGCTATGTGTGGCATAATAATAGTTTTCGACTAAAAGAAACTCTTTATATACAAAATATGAATATAGCAGACAAGTTTAATGAGCTGTAGATTTAAAAATTATGGGTTCATAATCTGTAGAAAATTATAAAGCATTTGATGTGCAAGTTTTGTGTAAAGTGGGCAAAGTTTTATTTTTTAGTAACATTTAAGGTGTAGAGTATATAGAGTGCTGGTGCATATTGTAAGGGAATTTTTTTTGAGTAATGTGGGTAATGAAATTTCTGAAAATTTATGGGAGGACACAGGATATCTTAAAATATTTTTTTCTATTCTATAACTTTAATTATTGCTTTAGGGAAATGTAGTAAAGGATAATTTATGGAAACTTAAGAATCATCTATAATCTGCGAATATGACATAAGTAATGATAATGCTTTTTGTGGAGATGTATGGGATATTTAGAAAATTTTAAAAGACTACTTATATCTTGAAAAAGATGTAAAAATATTCTTATTTTATTTATATTTATATATATAGAAAGGACTTCTAGTACAATAAACGAAGGCTCAAAAAAGACTTCTGCTGAAAAAAAATACTTAATGGATGAAACTTTCAAGGATTGTTAGGCACCTTGTTCTAAGTCAAAAACCGAGTTTTCGTAGTTGTGGATAGGGGCGCGGCACTGCCCCCTGTCAATGTATGTTGGTACGGCTTTTGCATGATATCTTTTTTTCTATAAAATTTCAAAACGTGGCTAAAGTTACAAGAAGATAGTCTTCTGATATTATCGTTTCAACGAGCCGGCTATAACTTGGTATATGTCGGGTGGAAACGTAACTACTGTCTATGAAGACATGCATAAAATGTTCATTGATCACAAGAGATTTACAATAAAATGCTGTACACATTGGCAATCCTGAGCCAAATATGTATATATTTAGGCAGACTTGCAAGATATTATAATTTTTTAACAAGTTATTATCATCATAGAATCTCTTAGAATCAGAAGAAATCATACAGAATCTTTAAAAAAAAAAATATGAATATAAATATTGGAAATAACTTTGTGGTTAAACGAAATCTAGCGATGATATGGAATTTTTTGATTAGAAATTTCATCTTTGTCGAACATTATTACATTGTTGAGCTATATAATAATTAATTAATATATTCCTTTCTTAAAATAAAATTAATACGAAAAATTTCGTATATTAAAATCTAGTACCTGAGAATCTAATAAAAGACAAATTGATAGAAAAATTGAATTTCTGAAAAACTCTTCAAGTAAATATTTTTAAAAAAAAATGTATTTGCTATGATCAAGCGCGGATATAGAGCTCGCAAAAGACTTTCAACTCATTTTTCCAACTTTTGGAAGGAACACCCCCGTGGATCCACTACTGGTTATGATCTATCTTCTATTACCTCTCTCTGCCCTATGCTCTTACTAAGAGCGGCGTCTTTACTTTATATAATCGGCATATCTATTGTACTTACATCAAGGAACTAATAATAATATATTACCTCTCTATAAATCTGGATCTAATATGAATTATATCAAATCAAATATATCTGATAAAAACAAGTATAAGACAAAATTTGCGTCTCTCAAGATCTCTCAAAATAAAGATTTAGCAATGAAATAAATAAAATGCTGATATATCTTACGATTGGAATCTCTCGAACTTATATAAATCCCCTTTTTTTAACTGAAATGGATTAGAAAAATTTTATCACTAAAATTTACATTCAAGATCTTCAAAATAAAGATCATGCAATAAAATGAAAAAAAATTTTGTATTTGGTAATACGAAATATCGTAGAATTGCAAACTTTCAAGAAGTCTTTTAATTATATGAATTTTTGTTTTAAATTAAATTATTCGCCAATTTTCCTTACCGAAAACCTAATCTCTGAGAATCTTTTGTTTAAATTATTTATTTTTATTTATGCAAAATTTTCAAAAATACACATATTTTATGAATTGTAATTTTCTTATTTTGAGATCGCCAATCTAGCTTGTTTAGCTGAGAATCTATTAAAAAATAAATTGTTCCGAAAATTTCCTTCATTTGGTATGATGGGATAACTTACGAAATCACTCGAGAATACTAAAAAATTGCTTTAAAAAATTCCACAAGATCACTTTTAATTCATAGAAATTTTTTTTTGTGATAATAAGATCTTTTGCCTAAGGAAATATATGGTGCTTTTTTGATGAATAAATCTAATAAGTCTATTTAGAATAGAATCATGTCAGATGTTATTAGTTGTGTAGAGTTCTTCTAATACTAAGGATCTCAACATAAACTTTATTGACTAACGTAAATAGAGATTCTTCTTTGATGTCTAATAATTTGTGGACCTCACGATCATTAGAAAAAATTGAGGATAACCTGTAAAAACAGTATTCAAAAATTTACTCAGATTTGGGTGCTTCTTTGAATGATCCCTTTATAAGCCTAAGAAGGTGGGAGCTATCTTAGAAAAATGTTGCGAACATGTTACGTATGAATGAATAAATGGGGTTTCTAGAAAATGCTATTTTAGAGAAACCACTCTTCAGTTCGGTTCGGTTCAGGGCTGAACTAGTCACGAAATCATGCCTGAATTTTGAGTACCAGACAAGAATCTATGCATTCATTTGCCACTGAATTTAACACATGCATGTCCTAGGCTTTCAGACCTGAACCTTAGCCGTAACAATCAGCTATGAAAAGTCATGCCAGAAATCATGGGTCAAAAATCGGATATGAATTCAGTGCTGATTCGATTTTGAGTCAGGGTTGAAATCAGTTATGAATTTTTTTACAAATCTGTCAGGTCTAAAATGACAGATGAGTAATTGAAATAAATTTCTTCATATTTAAAAAAAAAATTTTTTTTAATTTGAATTTTTATTTCGGCTTTGAACGACCGAGTGCAGGGTACATATAGTTGATGATATTGTATGTTGTAGAAAATGATATAATATGAAAGTTCTAGATTGTATGAATACTGGATATCTTAAAATATATTTATTTGAATAATAATAATGCAACTTAGCAATTATGAGATGAGAGATAATTTTTATACGAGTTGGGGTATAATTATGTGATACCAAAGATGGATATGGATTTTCAGGAACTTCAAAGTTTAGATGAAACTGAATGAAAAAACATAAATGATTTTTCAATGAATGTTTAGTATATGGGACCTTTTAGGAGTTTTTTTTTGGAAATATCTTGGGATTTCAGGTTTATATAGTATAAACAGTGCAGTAAACAACATTCATAACACACAATAGTAAAAATTGTTTTTTAAAGAACAAGACAGCTAAGAATTATAATATTAAACTTAAAAATTCATAATGAAATAATTTAATGAGATAACTTAAAATGAATAAACACACCCATTAAGAATTGGAAAAAATGTATTGCTTATAAAATGAAACACTTATACTATAGTTAGGAAAAAAAACTAAGCAAAATAATGTTGCTTATTGTTTTTATTTTTTATTTTAATATTTGGTTTTTTTTGTTTGTTGATGAAAAATTGGCACTAAATCAACAGACCTGGCTTTCACCGAGACGACCTTGCCGCCAACGGCCATATTTTCCTTGACATAAATGGGCCCGTAGACGACATGATCCCAAACGGGTGGATTGTTGGCGCGATCGACCACATCTATTTGTACTTCGACAGTACGAGATAGGGGCGGATAGCCTTTGTCTTGGGCCATGGCCTCTAATTTGTATGTCTCGCGCTGTGTATGTTTTTTTTTATACAAAAATAGTTTTGGTATTTTGCGGTATTTTTGGTATTTTGTTTGGTATTTTGTTTAAAAATCCATTAAGCAAGCGTAGCAAAAACACATATACACAGACATCGTCGTTTTGTTTTATTTTTTTTTTTTGTAGAGTAGTTTAGAATAAAAAAGGCAAAAAACAAAATTATGTAGTTGCAACATTTAAAAATTTAAGTATATGCTATTTAGTAAAAAAAAATTATTAAATATGTAGTATTTTTTTTTTCATATAAAAAACAAGTGACAAAAACAAAATTTTAAACTTAAAACCAACAGCTTGTGCGCTGGTTAGACTTAAAACTTAAAATAAATTTAAGTTTTATGAAAACTTTATACAAAAAGTTTTCTATATTTTTATAAATTTTTAACGCAGTGCAAATTATTTTTTTTTTAATATGTAGTTAAACTAATATAGACTCAAGCATAGTTTGCAAAAATTAATTAAATAACCTGTTTTTATTTATGAGTAAAACGAGCATTTGTTTTTTTTTTTATAAAAAAAAACTTTTAAAAATAATAACAAAAAAAATTAAATTAAAAAAGGGCTTTTGTGCATTTTATGTTTACAATTTTCATAGCATACTTTGGGTTTATTTTTTGCATAAATTTTTAGCTATTGTTTTTTAACATTTTTGAACATTTTTTAAATGCATTTTTTTTTAGTATTTACCTTGTTTGTTCCTAAAGCTTAAGTCTAAACTGCAACCTTAAATAAAAAAATTTCTTAAAACAAATTAAAACCAACACCAATTTTGTCAACTTGCAGCTAAAACAACTCACAATGTTTTTTTTTTCAGTGTAAGGGTTAGATTTTTGTTTGAATATTGTTGGGAAAGCGTTTTCCAATGGTTTAAGTGTATGGTTAGGATTGCTTTAAAGTGAAGCAGCAGCAAAATACAAAAGAGCCCCGTAATTATAGGTCTAGCTTTAGACTTTGGTGGGGCTGGGGGTCGCTCAAAAAAGGGTTCGTACGAAAACCGCAGCACACACCAACAAAACCCTAAGCATTCAAAATTTGTTCCAATATGTAGTCCTAATTGCAATTGGTTTTTTTCGGAGTAATTTGGTAAGCGCTGTCAAACTGCTTGCTGGGCTTGTTGGCGTTAGTGCCAAAAATAGACGCTAGTGACGGTAGTACCAAAAACCGACGCTAGTGGCGTCTTTAAAGCTTTTACGATAAGCCACAAAAACTTTATACCGTAAAAAGCTCAGCCAAAATGTTAACTTTATGTTAAACAAGAGAGCCGTTACAGAGAGAGAGAGTGAGAAAGATAGTTACAGAGCAAAGACCATACAAATGTTAAGTTTTACATAGAAGCTTAAATGTTATGTTAAAATGTCGTTACATTTTCAAAAAATATCAAACTAACTAGTAATTTATAGTAGTTGTTGTTATTATATAAAGCGCGCAGCTGTTAGTTACTGATATGTATATAGGTAAGTAAAACGCTCTTTGTTTTGTAAGTGTTATGTGTTATGTGTTTTTTGTTTTGGTATTGGTTATACAAACCTTGCCTTAACCGATGTTACAACCGTACCCACTGTGACATTCTCACGTATATGTATAGGACCATAAATGCTCTTATCCCATATGGGGGGCTTATTATTCCGATCGACGACATCTAACTCAACATCGACATCGGCATAGGAGGGCGGATCACCGCGATCCGAGGCGCGTACACGTAAACGATAACGATCGCGCTGTTGATTGAGCGATTGATTGATTGTTTGATTGAGTGTATGACATTAAGTATTTGTTAGTGTTTTATTTTTGTTAACATTAACAGCAAGGGTTGTTGTACAGGGTGTTTAACAGTAGTCAATGCCCAAACGCATGTTAGCATATGTTACGTATACGTTATGGCGGTTTGTGTATTGGGTTTACGTTATGCATTTTGTTACGTTACGATAACGTTATTGTTGGCATCGTTGCATTTTTTGAATTTTTTTGTAATTAAATTTTTTTTTGTTTTTTTTTTTAATATATGAAACAAAATTAAACAAAAATTAAGTTAGTTAAATAATATAAATATACAAGAGGATTTTATTTGGTAAAATTTGGTTAAAGGACTTTTTTGTAGAAGTAAAATATGGAATGGGATTAGTTACTTTTAGGGTTAGAACAAGGCGGAAAATTTGAATTTTTTTAAAATTTTTATTTTTTTTTGACGAGACTATTTTTGACGCTTTTAAAATATTCTACAAAATGCTAAGAGTAGTTCTGAGACTGTTCAAATTTTATTTAAATTAAGCTGCGTATTCAAGTTTTGGCAAAAATTTGTGTTTCTTGTCGGGATTATTTATTTTTAAATTATTCTACAAAATGCTTAGAGTAGTTCTGAGACTATTCAATCTTTATTTGAATCAAGTTTTGGGAAAAATTTGTACTTCTTGTCGGGATTATTGTTTTTGTTTAAATGAGTCTGAATTCTTTTTCAAATTGTAGCAACTTGTAAGTTGTATAGGCAGGGGGAAATTCCTACGATATATCTTAAAAAATTTGCATTTGAACAAACCTATTATAAAAATTTTCTGTTAATTTAAATTTTCAGAATGAAGGAAGAAAATTAGTTTAAAGAAGCCCAAATAATTTAAATATGGTAATTTCGCTAGGATAGGCGAGATACAAGCTTTATATATTTATATTTATTTTCTTTTCGTAAAACTTTGAAAATGTTCTGGGTAAAATCTTATTTGATGTGAAAAATATTTTAAAAATACTTTTATGGAAATTTCTTTAGAATAGGCAAGAAATAAACTTTATATACACTGCAATTTATTTATTTTCGAATAACTTTTAGAAAGTTCTGTTTTTGAATTGTCAAGAAATGTATTTCTTTTTTTTTTTTAGAACTGAATGCAATAGAGTCATTTCTACTGTTACATTCTTGTAGAAATGTGAAATTTCTTATTTTTTTTTAATTTTGGGAAATAAATTTTAAAAAAACTTCTGACTTTTCTTTTTGTTTTTGAATTGTGCACAATTGTATTTCTTTTTTTTCAGAATTTATTTGCAATAGGGTCATGGGAAATTTTTTGTTTTTTAAATTTTTTTTTTAAATTTTGGGAAATAAATTTTCAAAAAAAATTCAGAGTTTTCTTTTTAAATCCACAAATATGGTAATGTGAAAATTTCAGTAATAACTTTGAACGTAAATTTTCTCAAAAATTATTTGTTTCTTCAATTTCCAAATTGACAATTATTTTTTCTAACTGAAAATAAATTTTTCGAAATATATTTCCATAATTTTTTAAATATTGTGGAAATTTTACTTAGTGATAGGACAAATGTTTGAAGTTGTATTTTTTCAAAATGAAGCTTTAAGCTTTTTGCTTTGAAGTTTTTAAAAGTATTAAATGTAAATTTTATTTTATTTATTATGTTGGACTTTACCAATTTTTGTTCTGTACCTAAATTTTACAGATCGATAAAAATAACATTGAATATTTATTTCTTCTAAAAAAGTTTTGGCAAGATTTCCCAGAAGTTCTAAAATGAATCTTGAGCTGAGATGTGAATTTTTTTTGGGATATTGTATCAAGAATTACATATTTCTGGAGAAAATTTCCTTGTTTCAATAATAATAAGGCCTTAAGGTGAAAGAATATTTTTGGAATATTTTTGTTTTTTTTGCAATATATTCCTGAAGTTAAGAATAAAAAACAATTTTTTGAATATTCTTTATGTTTATATTTTCTGTGACGTAAAACGGAAGTCCTTAATACTTTGAATTGGTGATGGGTTAGAAATTTAACTGTCCTTCATTATATTTTTTTTTTACGTTATATAGAAGTCCTTAATATTTTGAATTGGAGATGGGTTAGAAATTTTTCATTATTTATAGATTTAATATTTTTTTTTAAGAATATTTAGATATTGAAACTAAACTAACTAATCTATTTTTATATTTCTTTAGTTTTGCAGATAACTTCAAAATTCCAAAGTATATAGTTAACTTTTTTTTTTTGGTTTCCTTGGTTATTTACAACATGAAGTATATTTGGCCCTAAGACATTGAGTTAGTTTGAGATTAGCTTACAAATTCGAGTGCATTTTTTGCATTTCAAGTTGGATTGTTTCAGCTCTGGGACAATTGCTGGGTTAGCACAGTAACAGCAAAAACAACAAACACTAGGAAGAAACTCTTTTACTTACAGGATAACAGCCCTAATTGAGAATATGATTGATCAATCATATCATAATCAGTATCAGATCGTTTCGTTTATGTATATGTAAATATAAATGGGAAATTAAAAACCAAACAGTATCTTGCCTATTTGTCTAAACTAAAATTATAGCAAAAAAAAAATGTAAAAAACTAAAAAAAATTATAAATTTAAAAGGTGCAGTTAAATAAAATGTTTAAGTTACATTGAAACCTATTTGAATTTGTTTTAGTAGACATTTCATATACGTAAGCCATAAAAAAGCAGACTTTTTGACTTTTTTCTTTCATGCAAAAATGCGCATAAAAAAATTGAGTTTAAAAAATATATATTTTTTTATGTACAAAAAATGTTTGCTAAACAAAAAATAAACAGCTGAAACAGCAAAGAGACCTTCAAAAATTGCAATAGTCTCGACAAAAATTGTAGCTTATATTATTTTGGTAGCTAATTTGGGGTATTTTTGGTTTTTGGGAATTATTCTTGGGTTTCTTGAACTAAAAGAAAGTATTTTTTAAAGTAAAATAAAAATATTCAAAATTAACTGCAAACATAAATATTTGTTTGAGTTACAAAAATGTTCACAACGATGCTCAAAAATAGGCGTGATCGTTTTTTGTTTAAAGTTTTTAACTTTTTACAAGATTTTTTTTTGTTTTTTGTAGACTTAAAACTAATTCCTAACACCAAAAAATGTTTAGCAAAAGCTTTATATATAGTTCCTGGCGCCCAGTTTCTAACTTGTAAGCATTTTTTTTTTTTTTTTTTGGTTGCTTGTTAGTTGTTTTTTTTTTTTTTAATTGTTTCAAAAAATGTTAAAAATCAATTCATTTTGGCATTTAGCGTATTTCTTTCTTATAGCCAATATTTTGTTTATTATTTTTTACGCACTATAAACTAAACAAAAACTTAATATAAAATAAACAAAATACGCTTTTTTTATATTTCATTTAAGGCACAAAAAAACTTGCACTGCTTCAGTCAATTTTTTAAAGAGCCTAAATGCATTTCGAGCAACTAAGCGTGTACCAGTTAAGTTCAACTTAATTTTTTTAAACATTTTTGAATTTATAAACAAAAATAAGGTGCAGTTTGAATATAAATTAAAAAAAATAAAAATATAAACCATTTAATAGTTGTACACAAGCCGCGCTTAGCTAAAACTCAGCTGGCGTTAAGCGCTCCTTTGTTTTAAATGTTAGTAAAAATTAAAAAATTATTTTTGGTTTAAAAAAAAAAAAAAAAAAAATTAATTATTAAACTTGGTTAGTTGGGAGAGTCTTGAACACAAAAAGGGGGCTTTAACTAAGGTTTATTTTTTAAACAGACACAGAATGAAAAGCAAACACTTACGTCAAGCGGTTTCTTGAGCACAATCCAGCCGGACTCAGCTTGTATATCAAAGTATTCCAAGTCATTGGGATTAAAGGGTGCACTGAGGCTATAGACAATGGCGCCATTGTTATCAGCATCCTCATCGGAGGCGGAAACACGCAGTATATTAGTACCTATGCTGGCATCCTGTTTGACATTTTCTACATATTTCTGTACGACAAAAGATTTTGTTAGTTTCGCAATTTTGAGATCTAAAAGTCATTCTCACTCACCTGACGATCAAACAGTGGCGGATTATCGTTTACATCGGTGATTTCCACAGTGAAAGAGCAGACACCCTCCAGACTGGGATCACCCTGATCTGTGGCCTTGACTGTAACTGACACAAATTTGCCATCATCGCCCTCACGATCGAATACTTTGTTGGTGGAAACTTCACCGGTTTCTTCATCTACGGTGAATTTGGTGCCCTTTTGATTGGGTTGTTGCACAATGGAGTATTTGACCTGCAAGTAGAAAGATTTGGAATGAGTTTATTTTGCACAAAAATGCAGAAATTTTCTGGCTTGATGGTGGCAACTGCAGTTGGGAAATCTTTGACTTAAACTTCTTCCTGATGCGTCCCGAACTTATACCGACATTAAAACTGCCTGTGATAATAACTTTAAAAATGGACAATTGCTTTTCACATATAGAATAAAATCCATGGCCGTGACTGTAAGCGGCTATATGATCCCAATTATTTTGTAAGTCTCCCCATTTTAATTTGGAACTGAAAGTGTTTACAGTGCACTGTTTGGGTTTGTGTGCAGCTCAGCAAGCAGAGTCTTATTGAAAACGTTATAACATGAAACAAATATTTGCTCTCTTTGTTGAGCTAATTTTTTGGCCTAATATTGGAGCACTGCTTGTTTTTGTGTGCAGCTCGATAAGAAATGAAGTCCATATTTGCTCTCGTTTTTCAGCAAATTATTTTGTCTAATATCGTTGCACTGCTTGCTGCATTGTTGGGTGCAGCTCAACAAGCAGTGTCTCATAGAAAACGTTAGCAAATATTTTTTCTCTTGCCGAGAAAATTTTGCAATGGCTGTTATTGGCTGCAGCTTAACAAGCAGAGTCTTATTAGAAACGTTATAACACGAAAAAAATATTTGCTCTCTTTGTTGAGAAAATTTTTTGGACTAATATCGGAGCCCTGCTTATTTTAGTGAGTATATCAAAAGGCAGCGTCCTATTGGCAACGTTATTTTCTCTCTGGTCGAGCAAATTATTTTGACTAATATTGGATCACGGCTTGTTTTTGGGTGTAATTGATCAAGCAGCGTTTTTTTTAGAAATGTTATTACACGAAGCAATTATTTTCTCTTTTTGTTGAGCAAATGATTAGGCCTAATATCAGAGCACTGCTTGCTTTTGGGTGCAACTCAACAAGCAGTTCTCATAAAAACGTTATTGTTATTACACGAAGCAAATATTTGCTATCTTTGTTCAGCAAATTATTTGGCCTTATATCGTTGCACTGCTTGTTTTTAAGTGCAGCTCAACAAGCAGTGACTCATAAAAAACGTTACTGTTATTACAAGAAGCAAATTTTTTTGTTGAGCAAATTACTTGGCCTAATATCGGTGCTAAGCAAATGTGTTGGTTCACGGTATCATACTGTGGCAAATATTTACTCCAAATGTGCTTCGGCAAACTCTTGATAAATGGTGACCAAATCTTATTTGCTCATTTTTAGGAATAATATTTTGTTCATTCGAAAATATTTTTTTTCCAATACATTAATTATAAACACGAAAATGTCTGATTCTAAGCGCACAACTAAAAATTTGATAAAAACTATAAATATATGGTCATTACTTTACTTAAGCTCTGAAAATTTTAAAAATAATACAAAAGCCTAATACAAAAAGTCTGAACCTAAAGATTTTGACTAAAAATTTTTCAAGAATTTTACATTTAAAAAATAAGCCCAACGCGTGTTTTTAAGTCTGTTTATTTCGATATTTTTTTGGGAATGTTCTGTAACCTAAATATAAATAAGTCTCAAGAATCGGTTAGGGTACTAAATATCTCACGCGTGCAAAATTTCTTAGCCATCTCAGACCCAAAATCAGTTCAAAATATATTACAAGGCGGTATATCCCTCTCTTATGATCTTGTTCCAAATTTTTTAGAACTCTTTATTCGAAGCTCTTAATTTTACTATGTATAAAACCATTATAGCTTTGACTCTTAAGGTACGGCTGCTTAAATTTGCTAGTTTGAAATATTAAAAGCTGCTTCAAGGCGTTGGCTGCCACGCCCACAGCTAACCACGTAACACGCAAGCTCCTCTAATATGAAGTACAATGCACTCTGGAACTCTAAACATGCAAAATCTTGACACGAAGCGAACTAACAAGCACCCAGCTAATAAACCTAATAAATTTATGTACATATAGTATATGCTTAAGTACATATGTGTTGATTTCATAAGTAAATAAACAACTGCAGCAACTCGAAGGAACCGTAACAGCAACAACAACAACAACAAGTTGTCTCTAATAAATAGCTAGAACATTAATTTCTCGAGGCTGCCAAGCAAATCCAATACAAACACAATTAATTTTCCACTCCAGGCAGCCGCCCCCTCAAACTCCAAGAGCCATTACTCACCTGTCCATTGACGCCTTTGTCCTCATCGGTGGCTACCACTTTAATCACGGGACTGCCATTAGGCGCACCCTCCTCCACCTTGGGATAATAGGTGCCACAATCCTTGAACACGGGCTTGTTATCGTTCACATCCGTAATGAATACCACCACAACGGCAGTGGAAGTATGCAGTGTTTGATCTCCGTTCACACAACAGGAACCATCATCCATGGCTGTTACATTCAGCTCATACTTATCGCGATCCAAGGTAATAGCTTTATTGTGCAGACGTATGACACCCGTAATATCCTCGATGACAAACTGACCCGACGAAGTGCCGCCACCCACAAAACCAAAGCGCACATTATCACCATCCTTGTCCGAGGCCACCACAGTGGTGACCAAAGTATTCGGACCCGCATTCTCATCCACATTAGGCGTATAGACCTGCTGTGAGAATTTGGGTTCCTCATCGTTCTTGTTCTTGGTATAAACACGCACGGTGGCAGTGCCAGACTTTGGTGGTTCGCCCTTATCCTTGGCCGTAACAATAAACTCGTAGTAGGCATTATTGTTATCCGCATCCAGCTGCTTGTTATTGACTATAATGCCATTGGAGTCTACGGCAAAATGATCATCTGAGACTAGATACTCGATTTCAGCATTGGCGCCCGAATCCGAATCCATGGCCTTGACGCGTAAGATGCTGGTACCCAAGGGTATGTCCTCATCCACATTGTGCGCCTGATAGTCGGGCAGCTCAAATTTGGGCGCATTGTCATTTACATCCGTAACGCGTATGGTGAGCTGTAAGGATTGGTTAGACACAGATAAGTTACATGCCAGACAATTTTTGATTTGTTTTTTGTTTACTCACCTCGACAGATGTGGAAAAACCACCAGAGTCCTCGGTAGCTGTCACAAGCAATGAGTAGACATGTGGCTGTCGCAGATCCTCAAAATCCAGTTCCTTGGCCAGCTTAACAATGCCCGAAGAGGGTCCAATATTGAATGTGCCAGCACCTTGACCCTGCGCCTTCAGTGTATAGCGTATTTCACGGTCCGCAAAGGACTTGGCTTTAACCGAAATAATGCTGCAAGGCAGAGATAGAAATAAAGACATGAGCACAATATTATCAAAAAGGAAGTCCTGGGAATTTTACTATGTGCTATCAGTATGTGGTGTGTGTCCGTCCTGCCCCGTCTGTCACCAGCCCCACTGCTTTTTGACAGTTCGTTTTGTTATTTGGAATTTCAATGAGCCAGAGGACATGGAAACTTGTAGGGTCTCATACACACACACACACACACACAAGCAGCTAGGCAGGGACACTGGAAGACATTGTCACAGTCTAATTCGCATGTTTCTCCTTGTGGACAACCAAGGACATGCACGCACACACATGGATTGGGAAAATACTATGCATAACTTTTATTGGCCGCATTTAATTTGCATAAATTTTCTTTTCAATTTTCAATTTTTGCTTTGATTTGATGAGTTATCAATCGATGATGAAACCGATTCCGAATGGGATGAAATGCAGGACGCAGTTTTTGTAAAACTTGATGTGATCCAATGTAGTTTAATAGAAATAAAAACTTTAATGTTCAATAGTTCCGAAATAAATTCGGAGTGAATGCAAAAAAAAATAAAAATTTTGATGCTTAATTTCGAATGTATTCGAAATAGAAATTTAATCGAAATAGCCCATATTGTTCGATAGTAATATGTACAAATTTCAATATTCAATAGTTTCGAAATTAATTCGGAGTGAGTTCGACATTAATAAAATAATTAATTTTTATTTCTGTTTAATACTGATTTTCGAAATTAATTCGGGGTGAGTAGAAAATGAAAATTTTATCGTTACAGCCAATATAGTTCGATACAAGTTTTCATGTTTAATTCATAATGTATTCGAAATAGAAATTTAATCGGAATAGTCAATAATATAGTTCGAAAGAAATTTAAATTTTTATAATTTTATTTTTATTTTATGTTTAATACCCGCTTTCAAAATTAATTCGGAGTGAATTCGAAATGGACTAATAATACAAAATTTCGTGTTTAATTGAAATTAATTCGAAATAATTTCGAAATAGAATTTGTATGTTTAAATTTAATTATATTGACATTTTTAATAGAATAATATATTTAATACTGACTTTCGAAATGAATCACGAATGAATTCGAAATAAAATTATTATGCTAACCAAATAATGATGCTTAAGGGAAAAGACTGAATATATTGAACTTTATTTCATAATATCCATTTGGGAACAAGTGTATTCAAATTTTACGACCCATAATTTCTCATGGAATAATAAGCCAAACTCGTAGCTTCTTATTTCATTATTTCGTAATGTCAAAATACGAAAGGGAACAAGTGCATTCAAGTTATCGGATCTTAAACTTCTCATGGAATGGCATAAATTGACAAACTCAAAACTAATTCGAGTTAAAAAAAATAATTAAACTATCATAAATTTTCGGACTTGCTGCTTGTTAATTTGGTTTTGGATTCCTAATAAAATAGTTAAATAAGCTGTCTTTCGATTTCGATCAAAGTCGGAAACTAATTTTCATAAATTGTTTTACAGTAAATGTATGAGTCTTCATTTTGGAGATTTTCGAATTTGTTGTCTAATTTAAGATGTGTCTCTAGAAATTTACTATGCCAGTCCTAATATAGAAAATGTGAATAAATACAAGTAAGAACAGACAAAAGTTTTCAGAGTTTCGGATTTTTTGCATCAAAGACTTTCGAAGTTATAGGACTACGGGTTTTTGAAGTTTATAAATTTAAATCACCAAGAATTAAACCACCTCAAAAATATACAACATTTTGACTAATTGTATCTTAAGTCCCATACGCAGTAATCCCATTTGGGATTTTTTTTTTTTATATGAAGTTTTGTCATTCCGTGCGAAATTTTTCGAGCTGCGTATAAAAAAATGGATTTCACCCTTCAAACCAAAAATATTTTTTTGGATGTTCACTATGTCATTTTCAATATGGCAAATTCGGATGGATAGAAAATGGGAAGGTTTTCTGAGCTTTCAAATCTGTTCTTCAGAGACTTACCAAATGGTTCACTACAAGCTCAAAATGTTCTAACTAGACCGGTTTGAATATGAGAATTATGGATACATATAAATTACTGACACGCAAGTGTTTTCGGAGTTTCGGAGTCGTCACTTAGAAAATGTTTAGTATATGGACTAATTGTATTTCAGTTAAAAAGAGATTTTGAAAATAATAATTAAAGCGAATTTTGGTATTTCCGAAAAAGAATTCAACTTTAGAAATAACTACCATCTATCGTTTCCATTGGCATAGTTCTTAAAGAAAATGTTTGGGGTGACAGACTATAATGCGTACATAATATGATATTGTTATAAACAACTGGTTTCTAGGTTAGGTTTTCGGGACAACAGATTTGCTATTTCTGTCTTCTCTCATTTTTAAGTAGCAGCTCTATTCCCAGTGTGAACACACCTTTACTTCTATAATCTATGCCATACTTACTCTGAGTCCTTTTTCTGATTCTCTGGTATCTCGGCCTCATAGCCGGGCATATAGAACTGTGGCGCACGCTTGCCACCCACAATCGATAGACGTTCCTCGGGTGTGGTCTGAAAGCGTCGATCATCGACTTTGCCATTTTGATCCTCAGCCTTGACATACAGCACATATTCCATATCCAGCTGAAAGAGATCAGTGCCACGTGTGCGCACCACACCGGAACGCTCATCGACCTCAAAGCGACCTCCAGTACGATCACGCACTATAAAGTAATGTATATTATGATCCGTATCCGGATCACGTGCCTGCAGCGTAAACACGGGCGTATTGGGTGGAGCATTCAGCTGCACCACAGCCTGCATGGGCAATGGACGGTTTATAAAGTAGGGTGGCTCATCGTTCACATCCTTGACGAGTATGATGACACGCTGGTTATCCGTATACTTGATGCCTGCTGAAAGTAAACGAGAGCAGGCAAACAGTTTGTTAGTTCAGAGTTGGTTTCAAAAAAAATATAAAAAATATGCAAATCATTTCCATGAGTTAAGCTGCCGAAAGTTGAGCTAAAATATTTCTGCAAAATTTCCATTACGAATTTAAAACAAGCAAAACATTTTTGTAGTAAAAATAATGGGTTATGGCAATGACTGTGGTCTCTGGACTTGTTGGAGTTCGGAGTTCGGAGTTGTTGTAGCTGGTGTGTAATTTAAAGAGCTTGAATTTCACTTAATCCATTCAAATGCAATGAGCTGTAAAAGCAGCAGAGTCCTAGAAATATATTGCCAGGTTTCCATTGCCAATATGTAATGTAAACGCAATTTTCTGCTCTTTCTTTGTTAAAAATAGTATGGGCCAAAAACCCAAGCCCCCAACTGGCTAACTAGTTAGTACTGGGTAGTATTTTACTTGCCGCATGCTAGAAGTATAGTATGTTACAGAACTTGCTCAAATTGCGCCAAAATTTCACAATTTCAGCCAAAAATGGCCATAAAAGTTGAACGAAGAAATTACTACAAAAATGCCTACCAACAAAAAAAAGGCGGAGTTGAAAAAAATCAATAGTAGCAACAGCAAGGTGCCACAAAAGAAAAAATAATAAGTGGGCTATGCCGATCTTGATATACCCTTTTTTCATTTCTATATTACGTCCGAGCCCGAATAGTGATTTTTTTTTTTTTAAGGGCCATACGCAGCATCCCAAAAAAGGGAATTTTTTTTTATATGAAGTTTTGACATTTCGTGCGGAATTTTCGCAAGCTGCGTATGGTCCTTTAATTTCAAAAAGCTCATAACATTTTTTTTGAGAGCGGTTGTTCGGAAGTGTTTTTTTTTATATGTTTTAGGGGTCGCTTAAAACGAAACCGAGACCAAAACAACCCAGCACGTCAGACTTCTCGAAACTCGTTTTATGGTGTTTTTTAAGATTATTTCAGAACCCTTACGTGTACGTGTCGCGAAATTTTGAAACGAAAAAGAATTTTTTATTTAAGGCCTATACGCAGCACGAAATATTTCGCGCGGAATCGCAAAACTTCATATAAAAAAAAAATCCCATTTGGTTTAAAAATTACATAGATCGGTCTAGTGCAAATAAAAAGATGTTTGCGATAAAGTGAAGATATTTTTTTTTATAGTCTAAAAATTCTTTCGAAATATTGCCAAATCCGTTTTATACCAAAATTTTGTTGACTGCTACTTTTGTTTTAACAAGCCATTTTACTACGTATAAAATTAAAAAAAGAATAGTGAATATACTTTTGTTTGACTCTAAGAGACCCAAACAGTGCTTTAGAATTAAAACAAATTTTTTTAATAAGTCATCATTAATCATAATATTTTTTTTACGAGTGAATGTAACTTTTTTTACTCTAAGAGACACAAAGAGTGCTCTAACAATAAAATAAAATTTTTTAATAAATCATCATTAATAATAATATTTTTACAAACAGGTTGTTTTTAAAATTACCAACAAAAATTAAAATGTATGAATTCAGTTAATATTAAAGATTGAAAGGAGTAGAAATGAAATTTTTTATACAATTATTTTTATATCTTTGATCTGCATTATTTTGGATTGGATTTGCGATTTCTCTTATTTTTTGTGGAATCTTGGCTCATTCTCATATTTTAAATTTTAAGTTTAAAGGCCTGTACGCAGCATGAAAAATTTCGTACGGAATTTGGGATATCCCATTTGGGATTTTTTTTTATATGAAGTTTTGTCATTCCGTGAGAAATTTTTCATGCTGCGTACAGGCCTTAAAATAAAATTGAGGGTGAGGGGTAATATTATTTTTATTGCCTAATTTTTTGCAATTTCTAAAATTTTTGATGAAGATTAATTAAGATCATCGTACATTTTTTTTATTTCTATCGACTTACAAGTCGTTCTACTGTACATATGATTATGCAAAGGGTGTTCTTCTATGGTATGTACTCTACCCGAGGGAGTAGCTTTAAAACTGGGAGAATAGTTCTTTATTGAGAGTTAGAAAACGTAAGAAACCAGAATTAAGTTAAATCCTGTTAAACTTGTAATCTACAAAATATTAATACAATTTTAAATTTAAACTTGATCCGCTTAACTACCACAAGAGTACAACGAAAATTGTGAATGTAGCCATAAAAGTGACGGATAGCTGTCAGAGAACAGCGTTCATACAGACAGACGGAGAGGCGAACCTTATGTCATCCCCACCAAATATATACAGTCGCAAATCCTATAGCGATATCCAAAGGGAATACAAAATTAATTTCTTATATAAATAAATTTGTTATACAGAAATTTGTTATAAGAAAATCCAAAAAGCAGTATACTTAAAATAAATTCGTAATACATAAAAATTCGTTTTCGAGTATTTCATTATAGAGAAGACTGACTTTAAAAGAATCAGACTTTTTCCTATCTCTCCCCGTTACATGCTCTAGCACCAACACCATATACCCTTTTAATCTATAGGTAAGAGACATAAATATATACAAAAAAATATACAAAATAAAAGAAATAGCAGTAGAGAGAAAAAAATTAATGCAGGGACGCCGTTGCTTGCTTTCTTTATACCTTTGTATTGTAGGTAAATGTCTGCAGCGGAAAATACCAATCATGTTGTTGTTATGGTTGTTGTTGTTGTCGTTGGAACTGGTGGGGTAGTTCTTGGCTGGCACGAGGAGAACGCAAACGTAGCCTTACAAAGGAACTCAGTACCCACTTCTCAGAGCCAACAGTAGACCCCTTCGGACGCATATAACTTTTACACTTATTAAAAATGTGTACAGAGTAGTAGACAAATAAGACAGACGATTTACTTGAACCCATACACACATACTCTCACACACACACACCAGCATACACACTCATTCACATGCACACACACTCACTTGATGTCAGGCAGGTTGTTGCAGAAATTTGAGTGCAATAAAAGCAAGGAAGGAAGGAAGAAGGCATAAATTAGAAGGGTGCAACAAGCAAGCCGCAGACAGCAGAAGTAACCCATTACAGTAGCCAGTTAAAGTAGACAGTGTGTCTACTAACTCAAGTACCTGCAAACAAATATTAAGCAAGCAGTATACAAAGTAAAATATCTCACTGCCAGGGACGCGATGAAACGGAATATTTTGATATTTTTTACGAACTGAACTTTCTGTTTTTATATATAACGTGTCTACCTAAGAGTTGTCCAGCATTTTAATGGAGATTTTTAAAAACGATAAATTTAGTCCTGAAGGGCCAGAACATTTTTCTCCATAAAATTACTAAAGAATATAAATGATCCGAATAGAAAACTGCGTGATTCTTCTTGGAATTACGACTGTCGTATAAATTTAGTATTCGAATGGAATTTCCTAGAGTTCACAAACACTGTAACGAATTCGAAATGACAGGTAGACTATATTATACGGATTGGTCGAATAAATATTTTACGCCAATAATTCGTTTGTTTATGAAGTTATCCTAACTAAATTCGGCCGCCAAAAGTTTTTTTGGGGTACATTAGCAGATTTGATCAAAATCCACCCCACCAAAAGTTGAAAAAATGTCTTGACAGTTTTTTGCGTCCTCTGATATATATACCCTTCGAAGTGAACCCCCCCCCCCCCCCCCCATGAGCAAATTCTGGATTCACGGCACACATATATATTAACTATATTAACTTTCCGCTGGGTTCAAGAACTCCCTCAACCCTCTAACTGAACCTGAACCCATTGTCACCAGCTCGCGAAACGAACCAACTCACATTACTACTACAATGTTCAACATTTAACAGTCTACGCCAAAAGCGTGTGTACCCCAGCTTGAATTAAATGCAACAACAGTTGGCCAAAAAAATATGCCGTCAACATGAGTTCCTTTATATATTTAGTTGTTGTATTATTATTTGAAAGCTATATGGTAAGGCCTCCCGGCTTTTGTTCGTCTTATATGGCTTACTGTGTGACAGGTAAATAAAGCAAAGCGTGGAAATTCAAAAATATGTACATAATGTATTTTGTAATGGTTATTATGTATTTGTATACAAGTGAAGCCCTTGCTGTTTGTGTTGTTGTTGGGGCGTGGCAGTCAAAATGGCGAATTTCCGTGGCGACAATGGATTATATAAGATGAAAGCTGTCATGGTTATGGGTATTGTATTGTATAAGGCCGGCAATTTTTAAAGTTAGGGGGAGTTAGAGGTGTTTTAAAAGATGACTTAAAAGACGTAAACAATTTAAGGCAAAAAACTTAGGGTTTGATTTGATTGGGACTCCACTAAAATACTTCATGAAGGCGGAAGGAATTTGTTAAATATTGTAGGCGAGTTATCACTGGCTTTAGATAAAAAAGCATGGAATCCTAGATATTAGAGCATTCAATGCGTTTTGTATAAAAAATAGCTGTATAAAGATAAGAAATAAGCTGTTTAGTTTCCTAAGAGTTAAGAGTTTGAAGAATAGAATTACTTTTATAACCTGTACCTTAAGATAGGTTAGTGTTAATGTATGTAGTAAGAGAGGAGACTTCAGAGATCCCACAAATTTAACTCGGATATGGTCAGGAGAACAAAAAAAATTGGTCTAAAAAAGTCCGTACGTCCGTCTGCTTATCGCTTTTTCTGTGTTTCTGTCTTTCTCTCTTTCTGGCTTCTGTCTTTCAGTCTTTCTGTCTTTAAAGTTTACTTTTTTCTTAAACCAGACTTCATGACTTTTCAACCACACTTAAACACTTATGTACATATTTTAATCATTTAATTACCATTGTTATATATCTTTAAAAATTAGAATAATATATAAGAATTTTTGTCACGAGCGCTCGACTAGAGACTGTGATTAGTTTTATGTAATACCACTTCATTTGTTTATTTATGTATATACCAAACTTGTTTAATAAAAATAAACATGCAAAAAAAAAAAAAAAAAAAAAAAAAAAAAAAAACCAGACTTCATGACTCTTCCAAATAATTTGAAAGAACTAACAAAGAACTAAGATAAAATTTTCATTTATCACGAGTTTTCCAGATATTTTGGAATAAACCGGAACGTGGTGCCCTGTTAAAAAGCTTTGACTTATATTGCTATGCCATCTTTTTAGAAACCTCTGCGAATCCAACTCTTATCTGTTTTATTAACAATTTTTAAAATATTTTCGATATTTCGGATTTCTTGTGTTTCGACACTGTTAGATTGAAATTCAGCCAAAAAAGATTTCGGGCACACCAATAATTGTGTTTTGATTCCTTCTATGGGCATCTATGAAAAACAAATATTAATTTTTTTTTAAATTTTAACTTCAATGAGGGAAATTAGTTACACTCTTAAGCTAAGGTAGGTTTTTTTTTTTTAAATTATTGGCGATAAAAAAAAATTCAGAAGTCAAAACTACCAGGGTATGAACTTCTTTATTCTTAACTTTTTTTTTAATATATCATTTTAAAATCCAATCAGACGTCATCATAACGGCAACAACAGAAGATTTTCTCTAAATAATTTGGAATCATTGCATTTTCCTGGTGGCCAATTTTCAAAATTCAACTTTTAGATGCAAAATTCAATTTCCGAAAATCGTGAAAAATTAAATTTTCTTGTAAAATATATAAAGAAATTTATAACATTTTTTTCGATCAAATATCGAGTGGTAGTCGCAGGTACCCTTAAAGCAAAGTAGCCAAATGGTAAAAAAAAACGAACAAAAACTTTACAACTACTCTAATATATTTAAAACCAAAAAATTTTTAGGCTAAGTTTTATTTTTTTTCTGAAGTACATAATATTTATAAATAATAAAGTGAATAAAGATTTCTTAGCCGCATGTATCAAGTTAAATGCAGGTTTTTTTTATTTGTAAATTATCTCCAAAGCTCAAAAATACAAAATGTCAACTTTGATTGCCAATTACTTAAAAACCATTAATTATAATTTAATAATTTTTTTGCACAGGATACCTTAATATGTGTAAAATCATATTCAAATGTCATTTTGTAAAAATTTTGAATTTCTTCTGGGGGACTTTTGGCCAAAAACTGGCCACCCGGGCGCATTGTGCATTCAATGAGCTTATCTTCTTTCTTATTACTTATTCCGTACTCTCTACCTAGACACCAACTTCCTCTCAACGACTCTAAAGACATTCCCATCATCTAGCTGCCAAATAGTTTCATATTAAGCTGCCATTAAGCTGCTATTTACTGGCAAATAAAATAAGTAAATTCCTGCTGCATGTCGCCAAGTAAATTAGATAAATATCCCAACTACTCAACATCTTTCGGATGTCAATATGTCGCTGCAACAAATTCTATAAAAATTTTTTACATCAATTTTCTGCAGTGATTTTGATGTCATGCACCGAACCAGTCACAAAGTAACAATAACAAAAGCGCTGAGAACTGCAAAAGTCTTGCATAAGTCAGCATATATGGTACTAGTATATATATACTTATACTATATATAAGACGTATGCGCACTTCCGCCCAAAAGAAAGTAACGCAACTGCAGGATTACAAAAAAAAAAAAAAAAAAGTGCAAAAACTCCAAAGATATAAAGCAGAGAAAAAAAAAAAAAACTTCAAGCTGGCACCCACTTGAAGAAGTCCTTGCAAAATATGACGCATGTAAAAATAGCTTACTACAGAACATCAGCGAATCACCCTCAAATGCGACATCTCACACTCTCTCAACTGAGTCCAAGTCATCCGAGTGAGCTCTGTGCTGAAACAGCATCTAGTACTTTGTCCGCACTTTGACGCGTCTGCTTTAGTCTCCTGGCAGCGTCATCTCTCTTACTTGCATCATCTTACATGGACTGGCTCGACTTGCTCGAGTTGCCTTCTACTTAATCCATTGAAACAATAAGCATCTTTGTTTTTCTGCTTGACGGGATGCTGCGTGCGTGGGTGGTCGGACGGACGGGCTACCCAACCCAACCCAACCCTGGGGCTTTGAGAGTGTTTTTTTTGTCGCTTCTCTCTAACAAATCGCACAAGTTAGCAGCAGAAAAGAGAAAAATTGCTGCAGCATTTCCGTTGTTTGTGCTTTGTTTTCAGGCCAAAACTCTAGTGTAGTAGTCCTGGCGGAGCCTGTTCACTTTAACCTCGTGTTACTCTTTTGGGCTTTCATTGTGTTGTCTCGAACCCAGAAGTGCAATGCAAATGTCACACAAAGCCGTTGCAGTTACCAACCAACCCCATGCAAAGAACACCCGAACCCAACCGAAAAACAAAAAATGCTTATGATGACAATGATGATGGGTTTCAAAACGTCCCTTGACAGTGATTACGACTGCCTTTCGCCTGGTTTTGACTCTTTAAGAGTCTCATATGACTGCGGCGGCTTAGTGGGTGTGGTTGGTGGGTCTCTGACAATTTTTGATAGCACAAATGAAAGCAAAGTTATCAGTGGGGAAAAGATTAGTTGTTTGAGAGGCGTGAAAAATAATATATCATAATATAAATGAGAAGGCCAGCAAACGGAGTCGTAAGGGCGGAAAAGTAAAAACGTTGCCAAGTCGTAACTTAATTCCATAAACTTTTAAAGCATGCTTAGCAAATACTTCTCAGCTGCTTAAGAGACGTAAATAAATAAAATTCATATAAAAATGAAATTAAATGCCAAGCGTTTCCGAAACTTTTCTAATACCCCAAACTGTGCACAATAAAGCGCGCCTGACCACGCATTAATTTATGCTACAAATTATTTTCATCTAAAACGCGTTCTATTTCCGTTTTCGGTAATAAAAAATTTGATTTGAAGAATTGTTATTTATAGAGAAATGGGGTACATTAAGTTCGTCTGCATACATGTAACAGTTCGAAGAAAGCATTTTTGATGATATTAACTAGACAGCTGCACAAAATGTTCTAAACGTCGCACTTCACTACTGCACAGTACTTCCTAGCACTGTATTTCACTGCAGAGCTGATAGCAGACTAAAATGTTTTGATATTCTGTTTGCTTCAAAACAAAACCTTCAGTGCTTGAACTGCCTTTGCTTCAGTGCTTGACATTACTTGAATATAAAACATCACACAAAATGCTTGAGTGAAGCAAACTTTCGGCAAGCATAGCGAGTGCACTAGAATGTTTTGATTTTTTGCGCAGCAGACATAATATTAAGCCACACATAGATACAAGGAGATTGTTTGTTTGTCTTAGTCCACTACCAAAATCATTGCAACAACAAAAACGTTCTACTTCTACTACTATTAGTTACTTAGTGATATCAGAGCTATTAAAAGACAATATGTATACAAAGTTTAACGAAATAAATATGCGCATGTCCGTGAGTCCGCTTGTCTCAGAGACCATAGGATCTAGGAACACCAAATACTATCACGGGACCCACATAATACCTAACTAAGTCAGTTGAATTAGTTGCTTCCTTCAGCCACATTGCGACTATAAGCTAGGCAATCTTCACATTGTTAGAGCTTTGTGACGTCATTATGTCCACCAAAACACTCCTTTTTTTTCTATACAAAACTCAAAAAAAAAAACAACATCAAAGTCACCCAATTTGGTATGTAGCTTTATGTGAGCCTAATTAACAAAGCAATGATGACCTTTTTTGATTTAACCACTCAGCACTATTTCAGATATTTATTCTTTCCTCACTATGTAGACTTAGAACGTGACATATTTATTTTTGCTGTTGAATACGTTCCAAATTACAGTTCGAAATATTTCGCACGGAATGACAAAACTTCATATAAAAACAAAAATCCCATTTGGGATATCCCATTTTGCGTATAGGCCTTTAAATTTTCTGAAGTGCTTTAGGTATGAAGATTATTTTTCGCCAGCATCTCGTCAAAAATTCTTAAGTTCCTGCCTTGCATAGAGTGGAAATAAATTTTTTAAGGAAAAAAGATAATCTATTCATATAGGAAACGTTCTCTTCGAACAGTTATTAATAGAGATCCCCAATGCTCCACCCAGGGGCAACTGAAAAAATAGTAAGTCAGGGAAATTATTATTTTTATAGGAAAAAAAAGGGAGTACCCTCAGTGAGAAGAAGCCTTGAGCAAGGGGAAGTCTTATGCGAGCCTCATAAACAAAACTATGTTGACCTTTTGTCGATAAAACCACTCACAACCCCAAACTATGTGAAGTGTTTATTCACAAACTGCTCACCAACTCGATTTTAAACGTGAAAGCTAATTTTTCGAATTTAGTTTTTAATATAAAAAACTCTAGTTTACTAAAGCTTTGGGCTCTAAACCTCGTACGATGGACGTATGTCTGCGTTAGATAAACGTTCTCATATTTTACTCTCTCTCTCTCTCACTATAGTCACTGTAGGAACTGCTTGCTCTTAGTTTGTTCATCCGGTATCACCAGCTCGGCGTTATTCGTCGCAGAGACGTATCGTTATCTTTAGTGTGATTTTTCTGATTTTTAGTGCGATGCGTTTTAGGGTAAACTACAACGTTTTATTTGAAAATAATGCCGCAAAAGCGGAATGCTTAGTGCCTAAGAGGAACAACTTGTCCGTATTTATGAGTGAGTTTACTATTCCCCCGAACAATTTCTCGACTAAGCGGTATATCAAAGTCGCTTATGCCCGAAATGATTTCCCTTCACATTTTTTTTTATTATTATTTTATATGCATTATTATACGCTGTTTTACTGCAATTTAACAGCAACTTAGCTTGAAAGTGCTGCAGCAGCAAGGGGTGCAAAAATATGTACCCCTCTAAGAGCTCACAAACAATTGACACGCCATCTTGGCATAATCAAGGTAGCCAGCAAATGAGTGCGTGTGGCAGGAAGGGCGCGCTTGTAAGGGGAACTCAGCGAAAAGCTAGCACCCAAAAAAAAATATGAAGTACAAAGTCTTTTGAGGGTCAAGAGGTATATACCAAGTAATATGGCTTAAGGGTTGGGCGGAATACTATGTCAGTCAGCAGCAAGTTACACCCGCTTCCAGTACACTACCCACTTGCTTGATTAAAATGCAGTCAAGTTGAAATTTTTTACTTGGCATTCCAGTTGCGTATTTATTCCCAAAAAAAAAAACTGAATTTCTTTCATTTTGTCTGAGGGTTGCCTGATAAAAACGTGCACAATTTAAAGTACAATGTAGTTTTGTTGCATACAATATTTTGATAAGCTCTCATATTTCTCTTATATGCAGGTGCGGCAAGGCGGATAGCCGTGCCACAAAATACGAAATTCCGTTTGATATTCTCTGGCTATTCAGAAACTTAAGTCTAATGAAGCTGTTAACAAAAAGGTTTTTGCTTGAAGTAGCAAAAGCTAAAGTCAAATATTTAACTTATTGATGAGGCACGTTGCATGATATATGAAATAAGTATTTGTTGTGGCAATAATGGGGGAGCCAAAGGTTGATTGGTTTTGCAAGCGGCAAGGGCTAATAGATTTTGGGTGCACTGGGCGTAAGTTTTTTGTCTACGAACACAAAGAGTTTCTTTTTTGGCTCTAATCTATAGGGAAAACAAAGAAGATCAAAGTAATATTCTAGATTAATGTTAGTTTAAGCGGTTATTATATATATTTGGCGGCAGTACACAAGAGTATCATCCCAGAGCTTTTGGGTTCGAATCACACGTAAAGCATGGTCCCGCACTTTCCACTTTTCCTATACTCCTATTTTCCTAATTTTTCCTGTCTATTATATATCCTTATGACTTACTCCCATTATCGGTATCAAAACGGGCCTATTCTTGGCCTAAGGAACGTTAAGTCCCAACTGTTGCCCTAACTTACCTACCTATATATATGTATTTGTTAGGTTTCACGTTCTATTTTCGCAACAAGAATTGATGGAAAATTTTTTTTTTCCTTCTTCTGAAGCGACGGAAAGTTGATTTTAAAAGATTGCCGAAAAGAAAGCTAAAGTTCGCAGCCAGTTCGAAAATGTTCTGCAAGGAGCCTAAAAATTTTTCGGTAGTAGCTTAAAAGCAGTAAATCGAAAAAATTCTGAAAGTACTTTCGAACTTGCCCAAGAAAAAAAATTCGAAGCCATTTCGAAAATGTTCGACGAAAAGTCGATTCTACAACATTGCCGAAAATGTTCTGTAAGGAGTCTAAAAATTTTTCGGTAGTAGCTTAAAAGCAGTAAATCGAAAAAATTTTGAAAGTACGAAAAGTTGATTCTACAACATTGCCGAAAATGTTCTGCAAGGAGCCTAAACATTTTTCGGTAGTAGCTTAAAAGCAGTAAATCGAAAAAAGTTTGAAAGTACTTTCGAACTTGCCTAAGCAAAAAGCCATTTCGAAAATGTTCTGCAAGGAGCGTAAAAATTTTTCGACAATAGCTTAAAAGCAGTAAAAAGTACATCAAAATAGGTTTAAAGGTACAGTCGAACTTTTCTATAAGGAACGGCTCTTCAACGAAGTTGTACGAATTACGAATTTTTCGAGTACACTGCTTATTTGTTCAGCTCATAACGAATTTGCGTATAACGAAATTTCGAAACTAGTTTTACAAAAATAGTTCGTAATTAGGTCGGTAATAGTTCGAAAAAATTTAAATAAAGTTCGAAAAAAGTAATATTGTAGTACGAACATTTTTTGAGAGTAGTTCGGCAACATATCGAAACTAGTTTCAAAATAGTTCGAAATCAGTTTTAAAAGATAAGACTTAGAATTCGTTTACTTATAAGAGTTTAATGGATGTGTGTTTCTCTAACATGAAACTAATTTCAAAATAATTCGAAGTACCTACTAACGTAGTTATTAGTTTAAAATTTTTTTGAGAAAAAAAAAAATATTTATTTGGTCAATGGTACCAGCAGGGAAGCTATTAACCTAGAAGGTGTATATTATATATTGATGTTGAAGATCTGTTTCGACATATTAATTCTAGCTTTTTTTTTTTTTTTTTTGAGCTACAATCTTTTATTTATTGATTGTGTATTCTTCATAAATATCAAGTGACACAATTATCTTTAAAATTTACTCTAATAAGCTATAGTTACATTTGGAATCCTTTACTAATATGCTTCTTTTTTTATAATTTTATAATAAATACAATAAAGTATTGCCGTTTGCTTTTAATATGGCATTTTTATTGTCTTTAACTTTATAGAGCCATAAATTTGCACCTTATGAAACCAGCTCGTTTAACGAGCTCCTGACATATAAAAAAAAAAGAACCAACATACAACTTAATTAAACTTTTGGGGCACATAAAAATTTGTCATTGCAAATTGTTGAGCATCAGTGTCACAAGAAAACCATTAAATATACCTAGAGTCTGGGATCTTTATATATTTTTTTTCGAGTGTTGGTTATTATAGCCATAAACATAACTCAAGATGCCATGGACCTGGACGATAGTCACATGGCTAAGCACAGCATGAAGTACTCCGTTTTGAGATGTCGTTTATTGAGTCACTTAACAACTAGGCAATAGAATTAACACCTAGCAAGAGGGGCTTACTGCCATCGGCAGTCAAAACAACAACAACAACTTAAATGGGATATGGCTTGCTGACTAGGCAACCACTTGACAAAACAAGAACAAGAACAAGAAGAAGAAGAAGGACACTGTGCAATGCAACAACAAGAGAGAGAGCGAAGGGTAGCTAGACTCTGCCACAAGTCTTCTAGCTTAGCTTTTTGAATACAAAGTTATGCGACAGACAGCACGAATAGAAAAAAATACTAAAAAAAGAAAACAAAAAATACTAAAAAAAACGTATAAAAAATAACCGCCAAGTGTACAGTTAAGTGCGTGCCCAAGTTGTTTGTCTACTTGTCTGCTTATCTGAGTAGACTCTTGTGCGCCGCACAGTGGTCACACTTCTATGTGGTACGCGGCCAAAAATACTTAGAGTAGATTTAACGGCTTAAAACTGTGGCTATGGCTTTATAATAAAGATTTTTTTATAAAATAAGAGTTGTTGAGTAGTTCAAATGAAAAGTTGAAAAATTAATATTTACAAAAAATTCCAATGAAAATCTCATGGAGAAATTTTATGGTATAATCGGGTGGGTATTAGCAATGGTACTAAAAAAGATTTCGTCCGGTTTCCGTTCTCAAATTTACTCTAATATTTATATTAGATCATTTCCAATCTGAAGGCTTCTTGTATATCATATATATATTCCGTTTGGATCGTAGCGCACTGAAAGGGCTTCTGTAGCTCTAGCTATAAGTTCTTTTAGAATTGATTCTGTCTTATATGTTAATTATGTAAAATAAAAAATTGAAATATATCCGTAATGTCGAAATTATTGTTTTAACCTATGATTTGTTTCGAACCTATTATATATAAGTGAATTTTAATTAATTAAGTATTAATTAAAAGTATAAGGTTTTCTTATTTGCTACGTTCTTTGAAGTAGCTCCTAACTTTGAAACCTTTGTATTGTTTTTTTTTAATATTGAAACAAAGATACCCCTCAGTAGATTGGTTTGAAAAATCTTAACGTTTATAAGGAAAAATAATATTTAAATCCATAGCTTAAATCGGTCTTGCTGTAATTCGTAATTTTGGGAAACATTTTTTTTTTAAATTTTAAGAATATGCGGTGTGCAGCTTTAGTAAATCCTTTTTAGCAGCAGTTTATATTTCATTGTAAGCTATGAGTGCCGTTCCAACAGATATGTAGTGGTGTAGTTTTTTATTGAATTAACTGAAAATTTTAGAATTAAATTCAAAATCCTAAACATGCAGTTCAATTTTTGCAAAAAGCTAGATTTTTTAAGATTTTGTCTTAATTTCAAAACAACGTTTAGTTTCTTGCTGCTATTCAGGCAACCTAAGTTCGTCATCGAGGCAGTCTTTATTAATGTTTGTTCTGAAATTCTTTAAGTGACACAATATTTAAAATTATGTCACAAGCCTTTTTAATTTCCTCTCTTTTGAACGGCCTATTCCTTCTATCACGTATTCTATCCTAAGTCATCTTGACTTGCCTCTTCGAGCATCCATGACCAATCCTGTATTATGCGGCACCTATTTGTTCATTGATGCTCTTTTGGTTTTTTTTTCTAATATATGTAATGTTTAAATTTTATTTTATTCCTTTTTTCCACTTGGTTATTGTAAATCCAAGTCAACTGCACTTTGTTGTACCCTATTTAAAATAAAATAAATAAAAATCAAACAATAACATTTTTTGACTGATTTTTTTTAGATAATGGGTGAGAAAATTCAAATTTTTATTATACTTTATATAGTAAGAGGATTCAGGAATTTTGGTCATTCGCAGATTTTGAATATTGACATTTTTCTTTCAAACTTTAATAGCCAACAAGAATTTCACGCTTCGAGCCGAAAATATATAATATATAAATATATAGCTTTATCATGACAAATAATTATTAATTATTGATTAAAATAAAGAGCAATATCTGGCTATTTTTATAAAAAGTCTAACTTTGACTTGATTTAGGCCAGAAGATACGGAAACTTGTAACATACACAGAAATAATAAATTTTTTAATAAATTCCTTTAATCAATTTTATTTTCTTTTATTACTACCTTCTTTACGCTTAAAATGAAGCAAAAATAACAAAACATTTGAGTATATTTATTGTTGTTGATAATGCTAACATAATCTGGTACAAAATTTTGTAAATATATTTTCATCATTTTTGGCTAAGACTACGACCAGTGTGCGCTGCTTGCGTCGCTGCTGCTGCGCAGCGATTGTTGACACTGCAACAAATTGGCTGTAGCAGATAATGTTATGGCTTCTGTTATGCTCAGAGCTGCTGCTATGGAAGATGCTGTAAATGTTGTTGTTGTAAATGTTAATGCTCATGTTGTTGTTGTTGTTGTTGTGGTTGTTGAGGAGCTATAAAGTCTTTTACTTTAGGAGGTGTCACATTACTCGATGAACGACACTGATAGCAACCGTAAGCTTTTGCCCAGTCCAATGATAAAGCATGCAATTTAAAACGTTTGACGTTTTTCGCATGGCCATGTTATGCAATTGGCTAGCGCAGAAATATTTACACTGAGAGAAAAAGTTGAGGTTGTAGAGTTGTCTTTGAAGAGCGTAAGATATTGTTGGTTTTAATTTTAGAAGTTTTATTGTAGTTTATATGATCCTTTTAAAAATTGATCAAATGGAAAGTATTTTCTAAAAATGGGTAAATTGGAATACAGTAATTTTACTGGTCCAAGAAACCTAGAAGTCTAGGTCTAGCTGATAAGTTCGTATCAAACATGCAAACTTGACTTACAAATTACAATTGAAATATAGAAAAAAATATTTTGAATTTTAAAAATTAAAAAACAAAAATCACATTAAAAAATATAGAAATGGTTTCTGCGAAAAGCTTGAAGACTTTTATAAGGAGTTGTTGCATAGAGTCTAAGTAGAACTACCAATAGTAAAAAAATCGATTTTCATTCATCAACTTTGACGGCAGTAAGAAGCCCCCGTGATGACCCAATAAAATAGCATCTAACGAAAATCTTAAAGCCAGATACAGAGGAATTAAGACAGGTTTAAAAAATCCATAAAATCTACTCTATAATTAAAAAGCCTGCCAAGTTTGGTAAGATTAATGCTAAGTTTTTTTTGGAACTACGGTCTATGTCGCCATAAGCTAAAGGTTGTTTTCGTTTCGTTTTTTGAGTTGGTTGGACCAAAAAGAAGTATAGTAGAGGCTTTGAGGCAAAGATAGAATCCGGAATGCCTATCTTAAATGAAGAAATATCTCGTTAAAGCATATTGAAAAAGGGACCTATCGGGCCAGAACCGCCTCAAGTTTTTGTCTCCAATGATCACGGTCTTTGGCGATTGTTCTCCAGTAACGAACTCCTATCTTCGTAACATCCTCGTCGACTCCATCTATCCACCGTAACCGCGGACGTCCTCGTGCTTGTTTTCCAAAAGGTTCCGCTCTTAGTATTCTTCTGAGGAGAATATCTTCATCCCTTCGGACAATATGCCCAGCCCCAAGGATACTACATTATGGTCGTTGTACAGCTGGTACAGTTCGTGGTTATATCAGGGGCCAAATATTTTTTGTAGAATTTTCCTCTCAAACGTTTTCATTCGTTCTTGATATCGTCCATCACTATTTGTACAGTCCATTTTCCCCACATTTTTCTCTCAGTGCAGCCTTGTAGGCACTGCTCTGTTAATATTGCAATGAATTATTGCTGGCAGCAGCCATATTGAGACGCACTGATTGAGTGGCATTGGTTCTATTTGCTATAGTCTTGGCCAAGCAGACTTGCATTTCAATTTACTTTTAGCCATTTAGAGCTGACTCATGAGCCAAGTCCAAGTGCGTTGGTCACAAACAACGCAACATTAAGTTTGAGGCACTAAATAGATTCAATCTAAGTTGAACATTAAAAAATGTTTAATTGGCAATTTCAGAGCAAAGCCAGAACCAAGATGAAAAATAACAACAACAAAATAAATAAATAAAAATGTAAAAATTACCACCATTAATAAATTAATTAGCGGCACGGGACTCAATTACAATTTACGCACACACACACACACACACAAAGTGATGGTCGTTAAGCTTGCAACAGGCAACAACTGGCAGCAACAACAATAACAGCTCGGGGCCGCTGGCTTTAAGCCATGGCCAACAACTTTGCATGCGGCGTGTCAGCTGCGGCCTTATTGTAGACTGAATCTGTGTGTGCGTGGGTGTGGCAGTGGGCGGTAAAAATAACAGAATGAAGTGAAATTGCGCACATTGCAGACATTAAGCGAAAATTAATGAAATTTCTTTTATTTTGCTGGAAGGTAGAACGCCAAGTCCTCGCTTATCAGCGCACACGTCGTTGTCCTGGTCATAGTCATCAGGCTCAATGCCACCAGGCGGCCTCGTTGCTTGCTCGTAGTTTTGCCCATTTTATCTACCTGACATTATGCTTATCCTGGCCAGAGAACCAACAGAAGTCACACCGTAACACACACACACACACACACACCCAATCCAGCAACACACACACACACACCACCCAATTTACCGCCTTGAGCTTGATTGAGTTTGATGGCGATTGTGCGCGTGGGCTTTGGGGCGCCAAACTGCGCTGACTTGATTGCAATTTTTGTGTAGCTACCAGGCAACCAAGCTATAGTAGTAGCCCCAATCAAGCAGTCTACCCATGCCATTAAGCCAACAAAAAGTACACTGAGAGAAAAAATGTTCTCATAATGAAAAATTTGTAGTATAAATAAACCTAAAAATTTTTGACATTGGTTCCTTTTGCATCTAATAGAAAAGTGAGACTACGTAGTATATGATATGACCAAACAAAGTGGAAAAAGGTTAAAAATACAATGCATTCAAAATCGATAAAAAAATCGATGACAACATTTGAATTATTTCTTATTTTATCGATTCAACAACAATTAATATTTTTTGTTTTTAAACTTATGGCGTCAAATAAAGAATATATGGAATATAAAAAAAAAAATTTTTTTCTGCATCTTCTACATCTTCACCTAGTATATTAAAGCTTTGTTACTAAAAAAAAATGCTATGCTGTTAAAATTTTTAATATCACAGTCCAGGCCGTAGAGAGAAAATCCGGACCCTGGGAGGAAAAAGTACCGGCCCCTCTATTACACCTTTAGGTTGAATCATTGTGTTTTGTAAGTACGACAGTAATTGCACCGGGCCCCTGAGATAGCTCCCGGCCCGGGGGATCACCCCCTTCGACCTCTCGTCAGGCCTGATCACAGTCTTTTTTAAGCCCGAAACATTTAGTTCAAAGTTTTTTTGAATATTCTTATATATTCCAAATAATAGATTTTATTATGGCTCTTTTTTTCTCAGTAATGACTTCTTCATTCAACCTGGATCTCTTTCCGCTCAGCAAGTTCTTCAGGTTCAGAAACTGAAAAGAGTCGCTAACAGCCAGATCTGAAGAGTACTGTAGATGGAACAGCAATTTGCAGCCCAATTTATTGTAATTTTGCTATGGTGATGCATGCATAATCATGTGAGCCTGATAAACAAAACGTGTTGACTTTTTTTAAAACACTTTCACATATATTCTTATGCAACTTAGTACGAGTTATTAATATATTTCGTAGTAGTGTTTCTTTGAGCGAAAATTTAAGCAGTGCTGTGTTTTTTTTTCTCTCAGTGTAGCCACAGCTTTCGGCCTGCATACCAATCACGGCAAGCTCTCTACTCTGGCGGCAATTCCAGACGTCAGTGCGAACTGGCTGCAGGCTAGCACATGTACACCGAAACCCTATCCACATCTATATCTCTTCCTACAAAAACCTAACCTCACTTTTTCTTACTAACTGACAGCAGTCAATCATTTAAGCAGAGATCATGCCTTGCACTGACATTAGTTTTTAAGCTATTGCAGCAGCTTTAACTATTTGATTGATGAGTTTGTTTGCTGAACAGAGCAAAGAGAGCGAGAACTAGAGACATGAGAATACTAATAATAATATTGGGTGCGGTCTTTTAAAGTTTTCCAACACTGCACACAAGCTTGCTACAGATTTTGCCAGCTTGACCTATTTTGCAATTGTTGCCAAAATTAAGTATACTATACAAGTTTAAATGCAATCAGCTTGAGTTCCTTTGATAAACACATTTATATAACGCATACGCAGTGTGTTTTTGTTAGCATATAACAATGTCATAAAAAGTTGCATTTATTTAGAATTTATGCAAGCGTTATGTTCGAATGAGTTTGCAACAAATTTATCAAGCCGCCTGAGGGCTGGGGGGGGATGCTTATTTTGGATTATTGTTTGTGGCATTTAAAGAGCTGCTGCTACACTCAGAGAAAAAGGTCCATGTAAGTTTAATTTCGATTTCTTCTCTCTAGTATTTGTAAAATTCTGAATTTTTTTATTTTTTTAAATAACCTGTAATACACTCCGCGAAATTCAATTAAAAACACCTACGCTATTTTCCTGGAAGATAATGCTCCGATCCACGTCTCAACGGCCAGTCGTGGTTGGTTCCAGAGCAAAAACATCGATCGCCGGACTTGAACCCCATTGAGAACATGTGGGGGAACCTGTCCCGAGCGTCTACGCTGGTGGACGCAAATTTCAGACGGTGCAGGAGCTGCGCAGGACAGTTACCGAAGAATGAGCTCAAATCCCACTTTCAGATTTTCAAAAGGTGGTTCCTTCGATCCCAACCCGAATTTACGAGGTTATAAATAAGTCGGCAGCCTGGACTCACTTAGAGTTTTTCCCCATCATTTTAAACAAAACATTTATTTTTTGCTCCTTTTTTGAAAGTGTTCTTAATTGAATTTCGGGGAGTGTATTATCTCAATCTCAGCATTATGGCTCAACATGCTTAAAAGTAATTTTTTATTTAATCATTCCAAACATTCTCAAATTAAGAATTTCTGTCGCAAGAATTCTTTTCTTTGATTTAAAAAAAATAGTTTTAATCAAGGCAAGCAGTTTTTAAAAGCAAGCCCACAGCATCCCTCGAAATTTTTTTGAATTAGTTACTATTCCATCTTTATCAAGCTCTATCAAACTTCAGTGTTCCAAGCAGGTCTTTAATCCCAATCCATATTAGCCCACTTTAATGCCTCCGGCGTAATACAAAATGATAGTTTAAGCCCTGAACAGAACCAATTTAATATAAAATTTGTATGCCAACAACTTTCAATGATGTTAATATTTATAATATTAATATAATGGACATAATATTAAGCAGCTAGTGCGGCGTTTATCAAAACAGCACACACACACAAACGCATAAAATCCAAGCTAGTGTGTGTGTGTGTTTGCCAGGGTTGCCACACTGGTCACATAAACCTAAACGAGCGCCCTTAAGTATGCAATGGAAATCGTAAAGCGTTGCTTATTTTAGTATCAGCCGCTGACGCTTTTCATTGCTGATTTGTGATTTCAGTTCGGATTTAGTTTTTCCTCATGTCTCTGGCATGCTAAAAGGGCTTAAGCTGAAAGTGTTTTCTTGTTATATTTCGAACGTTTTTATGTGCAGCATATTGCTGGTACACTGAGAGAAAACGAGATAATTGAGTTTGATAGTCAAAAAAAAAAAAAGATTTGATGTCGCTCGTTTATTGGGAAAAAATAAAATTTTGTTAATTTTTTTTGAGCACAATGTTCTCGATTTTTTCGCGCAGTGCATAGTTTTTAGAGAAGCTTAGTCACAAACAATGAAAATAAGCCTCTAAATGTTTGCATGCTTTTCAAATTGCCAAAATGAAAAACAAAAATAAAAACAAGAACAAAAATTGAACATGCAACAAATAAGTAAAGTGCAACAACCATTTAGTTGGCAACACGTTTCGACATTTAAACACTGTCAATTGTAGCAGTTGTTGTTGTCGTTGTTGTTGTTGTTTTGCTGTCACATCAATTTTTGTTGTTGTGGCCAAAACGAGTGTCACGCACTTTCCATTCAATAGAGTTTAACCGCACAATGGAGCCATTTACACGTACAGTGTTGCATGTGAGCTAGAGAGTGTGGCAGCTTAAGGGACACTGGCACTGGCCGCACTCGACATTCGGTCATTAAAGGTCGGCCCAACGACCTCCGATACCCTAACCATTAACCCGTTTTGGCTGAAACATTTTTCAACATGTTTTTTTTATTGCTGTTTGTTTGTTTGTTTTTGTAGCCAAGTTGTTTTTGTTGTTTTTGGACAAGCAAATGCACAGTTCTCTAGATTGGGAGAGAGCTTTTTGCATTTTAATGAGTCAACATTCAGACAGAGAGGATAGCTGGAAGAAGGTGCTGGCAGGGTGCGAGGGCAGCTCAGCGTAAAGTGTGAATACCGCAATGGCATATGCAAGTGTGATTACGCTGTGTGAGCGAGAGCATAAATGTGTGCGAGGGTTGATCTTGATATTATGGGAATAGAACACTAAACAGAAAAATTAACTCTTTTAACAAATTTTAAGCCAAAAGCATAAGTAAAAACTATTTTAAATGGATTTCGATTTAATAAAAATTCTCTTGTATGCCTAGAACTCTTTTAACCGAAATATGAACTAAAAAAAATATATATATTTATAAACTTGGCATTTTCATAAATAATTTTGATAAACATAAAAAAAAAAACATTTTTAAAAGTTGGGAACCTTGGTTAGGTAGAAATCTTTATCTTTTGCGACCTTTTCTGTAAATCAACATCATTATATGATTTTTATTATTTTTATTAATTTTTAGGGCTTAGTCATAAATTAAAAAGTTAATGACTTATCAACAAAATACATTACATAAAAAATAATTTTCTGAAATTCGTTTCGCCATATTGCATGCTCCATCTGGCTCTATGCTTCACTTATGAGTCAAGAAAATAAGTAGTAGTAAGTAGTATCCTCCATCTTGAATTTTTAAAATCTTATAAAAGAATCGCTATCAACGACTCCTAAAACCTTTGTACATACATTTTCATCACAATTAATAAAATATAGGAAACTTGGTACGCCATTTTGAATTTGGTGTGATACTCAAAGACAAGTTAATTAAAAAATAATTATTTTTAAATTAAATTCCATAAGCCTTTAAGATAGATGTGGATTAAGATAGATAGTAAAAAACGCAACAGGCCTTTGCGATACTAAAAATATGTAAAGTTAATTGTATTGTGCATTTATCGATATATGCTATAAATCAGTTTGATAAAAATCGTTTCGAAAAAACCACATAAGATAACAGTCTGGCCACCGCACTCTGGGCCCAGATTTTCATGTTTTGGCCAAAACCCTGTCATTTGCATAATAATTTTTTTAGAGTGATGAAATTCTATACACGTGTTCCTAAAGGATTAAACTATTTTTCTGGGAAGTTTGAGCCTCCTCAGATTTTTTTAAGATATAGATAATCTGGACCAAAATTGTTTTTTTGTTGTGAAGAAATTGATAACATTTTTTTTCGATCAAATATCGAGTGGTAGTGGGAGGTACGCTTAAAGTAAAGTAGCTAAATGATAAAAAAAAACCAACAAAATCTTTATAACTACTCGAATATATTTAAAACCAAATAGTTTTTAAGCTCAATTTTATTTTTTGTCTGAAGTAATATTTATAAATAATAAAGTGAATGAATATTTCGTAGCTACATGTATCATGGTAAATGCAGGTTTTTTTTTCTATAAATTATCACGAAAGCGACTTTGATTGCAAATAACTTAAAAACCACTAAGTATAATCTAATAATTTCTCTTTTCACAAGATACCTTAATATGTTTAAAGTCATACTAAATTGTCATTTTGTGCAAATTTTCACTTTCTTCTGTGGGACTTTTGGCCAAAATCTGGCTACGCGGGCCCATTGTGCACGGTTTCGAAAGCCTCCTGATCATGCACATCATATGCTTAGTCTTTCATTAACGGAATACAACCTGCAGAAATTTTCCAACGTTTTTGTGAAATTCTTTTCAAGAAATCTCACAGTTTCTTACTGTAAAAGCTATAAAAAATGTTTGCACGAAACTCTGCACGAGTCAGTTTCATTTCCAGTTACAGCTCGCTGTCAAGCTTAACGATGCAGCTGTCAAAAAGGAACTGACAACTCTTAAATTGCCTTTTTTTCGAAACTTCAGTTTCAGCCCTCGTAGCTATGTGTGTGTTGCCTCTGAGTATGTGCATGTGTATGTGAACATACGTTCGGCTATGCAATAACAAATTTTTGCACAGTTGCTGCAAGTCACAGCAGCAGCACCAGCAGAGAAGTCTATAGTAGTTTTTGGCTAGCCCATTGGGAGTTTGTCATGAATACACATACACTGTCACACACACACACACGCATACTGACACATACACTCTCATATAACTTGCACACAAATTTGTATTTGCAATGTAAAAACAAAATGGCCACGCCATTGGCACACCTGCTGTTTGATTTGTAGCTCCAACGCGAAAAATATTTTACCAAAAAATGAATTTGGTTTTTTTTGTTATTTATTTTGTACCAAATAGTATATAAAAAAACGAGTCTTTTAAAAAATGGTCTTTTTGTGGCGGATATTTGTTTTTATTTCAAGCAATCGCCTGCAAATCATTTGTATAAAGTGTCACATAACAATGCATATAAATAATATTATATATATGCACATAAAACAAATGTGTTAAGTTGTTTGCAGTAAATAAGAGAAAATTGCTTTATGTCGAGCAGTTTGCAAAATTTTGCCAAAATTAATGAACAAATGTCAAAGGGTAAACATATTTAAGGAATTTTTGTATTATTTTTGATTTTACGTAAATGGATTTATTTATAGGTTTTGTGTGAAATGTGTGAAATGGATTGCATTAAAAAAATATACATGTATATATGTATAATATATTTTTCGTTTTGTTATTTAAAACAGTGATAGGATAAATAAGTGGAATTGTATATAAAGTGTCACATGAAATTTTTATTGAATAAATTTACAGGCAAATTCGAATCTATATAAAATAAGCCAAAATTAAAAACAAAAATATTGAGAATGTGGCTTACAATCCATAACAAGCCTATGAGGCTTATCTAAAAAAAATTAAGCAACTTCATAAATTTTTAAAAATAAATAGTGTTGCATATTATTTTAAGGTCCCAAAGAAACTTATATTTATTAAAAAATCAACAGCTAAATTTTTATGCATAAATAATAAATTTTAAAATATGAAAAAAAAATGTCAATCTACAAAGAGCCCATAGGCTCGAGTGTCTGACTGAGCTCTACCATCTGTTTTGTAACTATTTTTCAAGTTGCATGCCTTTAAAACGACATCCCACTGAATAGACTTAATAAATAAAATAATTTATTATTTAAAAATAGTAAATATAAAATAACTAAGCAGTATTTTTTGTCCAAAACTCTAAGTGGCTTAAAAGCTTAAGCGCTAAAAACTGCCTAAGAGCTACTATAACAGACTATTTTATATGCTTCAGAAAATAAAATAAAAATATTTAAAAATAACAAGATTTTGAGCTCTGCAAATTTCTGACAAAGTGTGCTAAATGAGTCAAGTTCTGTACTATAAACAAATGTATTCCAATGCAGCTAAGCCTTACTTTAAGTGCTGCAACTAAAGCTACTTTTGAAAATAATTATTTAAATACAATCAAAACATATTTCAAAGGCACTCCTAAATGTAAAAATGACCTTAAAAATGATGTAGAATCTTCCTTTCTGCTTGGTCCTTTAAATCAAAAAAAGTAACTAATAAATAAAATATTTAAAATCTCGCAACTTTAAGCACACTAAACAAAATAGATGTGTATCCAATAATTCAAGTTATTTAATGGCTCTTGCGCTTAACGTGCAATTTTCCACTTAATAAAAAACTGCACAATATTTAATTAAAATTTCCGGCAATTTTTTACGCCGAGAGTAAATAAAAACACGAAAGAAAAATATTGTAGCATACTGTGCAGCGCACGTTGAAAAAATGCAAATGGACGACGCAAAAGAGAGCGGAATAAATAAAAAAGCAAGTTAAAGCAAATCAAGCGCACATAAATTTCATATGCAGTCTAATAGAATATGCCATTGAAAGCGGCAAAGCAAAGAGCCAACGAAAAAAATGGCAAAGATGGGAGAGAGAGAGAAGCCAAGCCAAAAGAAAGTTGCAAGCAAATAAAAATAGCGTATTAAATGCATTGCGCCATTTTGTCAGTTTATTTTATTTAATTTATTTTTTCTTGCACTTCTTTTGCTTTTTATATTTTAACAATGGCCGCAAGTATTCTTGCCAATTTCCGCTCTCTATCTCTGCCTCTTTCTCTTTACTAGCTCATGCATAAACTCTTCATTTTTGTTTGCCTTTTGCGTTTTCACACCATTTTCTAGTCATTCGAACTAACGGCTTTTTATCGTGGTACTCATCGTTGTTGTTGTTGTTGCTCTTGTACTGAACGCCATCATTGTTGTTGATTTTCATTTGTTTGCTTTGTTTTGCTTTGCAAACTCTCTTCTCACCGCTCTCTCCGCTCTCGCACTTCCTGTTGGCAAACACCGCAGTAATAATTCATAGAACAAATTGCGTTTATTACAATATAACGTGACGCTCTCTCGCGCTCCTAACAACTGTCCAGCCTTATATACACGTATATGTAGATGTGTATGTACATTACAATGCGTGCGTGCCTGCTTTTGTAACTGTGTGTGTGTGTGTGGGTTTGTGTCCTTGTTTGTATATGTGTTTGTGCGTTCGCTTGATTTGCATTGCAAAAAAGGGTTATATGCAAGCGCGTGATTCCATTTGTTATGTGGGTGTGGCCCATGCTCCACTGCCACATTGACGATAACGAAATAACAAACTACAATAAACGTCAAGAGAGATGATTAAAGTGTATGTGAACTAGTTGATACTCTATAAACAAGTAAGGAATATTGGAAAGAAACAGCTGAAAATTGAATAGCTGAAACGTATGATTCATATTTTAAGATCTATTTGTCAAGACAAATTTAAAAATTCCAACTGATCTTATCAAAATTTTGTACAACAATTTAATGTAAAGCTGGTTCTCTTATTCTCTCATATATGGTTTAGCGAAGAAGAAGGCTATGCTCTCTTGGCTGTAAAGGCCGGAAAATTATAAAAACCATTATATAGGTACTTATATATTTTTTATTTTTTTTAAATATATTATATATGTATATTCCTGGGCATGCATTAAATATCACATATTTGTACAAATATTTTCAATTAATATACATATTAATATTACAAAATTTTAAAATATACACAGGCAATACATGAATGTTCAAAAATTTCCTTTCTTACTTAATAAAGCCTAAATTTCCATTTATAACCAAACTAACTGAAGCAGGCTGATTGTAATCATCCACACTCTGCAAGTCGAAAACGAATAAAATATTCGGATTTGTTTTGATTTCGCATAATTGGTGCTTCCAATTTCACCAAAACGAATTTTTTATACGGTCTGAATCCGACTGCTTGGTTTTAGGATAAATCAAAGCGAATAGGCAAAACTTGTTCAAAAGTGTGATAATTATTTTTTTTTTCTAATTTCACAGGATTGATGTGTTGCACAAAAAAAAATTTCCCTTGCTTAATTTAAATAAATATTGTTGCTAAACTCAACAATTAATTAATTATTTAAGAGAATACTGAAGTATATACTACCAATATTTTAAACAAATTAGAATGTAAACTAAATGATGTAATCAAAAAGTGCAGAGTTGTGGCAACAAAGTGAGCGAAAAATTAGAATTTATCGATAAAGCATAAGGGAAATATGAGAAGTTATCGCCACAAAAAAAAGTGAAATTGGGAGCATGCTAAAACGAAAACGAAAAGAATTTGTGAAATTCGAAGCATTGCTGAATATTTCGTATTTTCTACTCGTTTTAGAACAAAGCCTTAGAGTTAAGTGAATCTTCCAGTAAGACAATAAGTAATGTGTATATGTATGCATGAGAGTACAGTGTAGACAGTGGGAAAAAAAATACCTGCCTTATAGAGTTTGGTAAAAATATTTAAGATCGGATCGAGTACCGGATTCGATTCTCAGTGAAGACAATTTTTTTTTTGAAATTTTTTTACAATTTGATATTTTTTTTAAATTATCATTCTTAATAATTTTATTTTACTTAAGTTTGGACAATTTTTAGGTAAATAATAGAAAAATCTTCAAGTAAGGAAACAAGAAATGTGTATAAGTATGCGTGGAGTGTACAGTGTAGACAGTGGGGAAAAAATACCTCTTTTATACATAGAGTTGGCAAAAATATTTAAGATCAAATCGAGTAGGTACCGGATTCGATTCTCAGTCAAGATACATTTTATTGATATTTTTTTCAAATTTGGTATTTTTCTTAAAATTATTAATAAAATGTCATTCCGTGCGTAATTTTTTTGGATTCTGCGTAGACCCCTTAAATTTGAAAAATTTGTTAAGGTTAATTGAATGAAGTGGAAGAAATGGAACGAAATGAAGTGGAATGAAATGAAGTGGAATGAACTTCGCTCCTGACGAGGTTCACCTGAACTATTTTTTTTTTTTATATAAGCAGTACAGAACAGAATTTACTTTTTTGGTAGAAAATAAACGTTTAAAACGTCAGTTTCTATGGCTCTATATTCTTCATAACTTAAAATTCATTTTTGCAAATAAATTTTTTTTTTTTATTTCGCGTCTTCGTGTATTTTTTTTTTTTTGGATCGAAGAGCTCAATTTTGTGTTGAATATTGGTTGGAAAAAAACTACTTGTATATTACTCTCATGAGCTTCAAAAATACATGAAGTTGCATCAACGAATTGACAGTGTTGACTAACATCTTCTGCAAATTCTCCCATACAGTCCATATACTCTTCTCTTTTTTTCCACAACAAACCCATAACAAGTTTCCACCAGCTCTCTTCACTGCCTTCATTTTGTTAGCATTGTGCATACAAGTTTCATTTAATTTTCTATTTTTTATATTTTTCTGCACTCTTTGTTTTTTTCTTGCACAACAATTTTTCACATTTCACAAAAAGGATTTCCCGCAAAGTATTGTACAAGAAGTGATTTGTTTTGTTTTATGATGAGGGCGTTTGATATGCCACTCCGAATTGTGGCCTTTTCTCGGCCCTAACGTGTAAGGGTCTAATTAGCTGGCTTATAAACATGATTTTGTTATTAAGCCCTGACCGCAGGAATTTCTGGCCAAGTTGGTGTTAAGCAGGCAGTCAAGCTAAATGCTTTTAGACTTAACAAGGTTGACATGAAACCACAGCAAAAAACCTATGCATATATATATATATATTTATGTATATACTATATATGTATATATATAAAAATATTGTGCGTGGAGCATTTTTGCTTGTCAATTGAGCCATGAAATTTTTCGTGTCAGTGATTTTGATTTTGGCTCTAATAAAATTATGGAATATAATAGAAATATGAGATGCAGCTCTTTGTTATAATTTTCCTTTTTTTATTTATTTTTATTTTTTTGTAGAATGTTCTAATTAAAGCGCATTGGCTTTTAACTTATTGATTTTCATTGCTTGGTTAAGCAAATGTTTTTATGGGCTTCATATATAATAATGAAGCCATTAATTAAATTAAATGAACAGCAACTGCAAAGTTGGAAAATCAATTATAAAATGTTAATTTTTTTTGTAATACACTAAAATTGCTAATTGCTAAAATTATGTGAAGCACTAGTTTTTTATGCAAATTGAATGATATTGATTAGTTTGTGGTTAGATAAGCAAAGGTGGCTGTTCAAAAAATTCATGAAATTAATTTAATATAATTTTAATATAATAAACATTATAACATTAAAAAAATTTAAGTTTGATGAAAAATTTAACGTATTTTTTTAAAAATATTAAGGTTTTAATCATTTTTTTTTTAAATTATTTATCAATTTAAATATATTAATAATATACTTACAAAGTAAAGGTTTCCAACCTGGCCAAAGAATCAATTACAAAGCAATTCTTTTAAATAAAAAGTAATAATACCTCTTGCTATAACTTTCAAATAGAAGGTCCTTTTTTGAGAGCTTAATGAACATTCTTTAAAATAAACTCGATTTCGAGTAATATTTTTTTTTAATATTCTCTTACAAATCAATAGCTTGATTAAAAAAAAAATATGTATAATTTATGAAATCAAGATTTAAAACATATTCAATATATTTTGCAAATTCAACAAATGCACTGTGGTATAGGGTTAAAGTAATTAAAGTCATATTCAGGGCAGAGACCAAATTGCTTTAATTTTAAGAATTTAAGTTACACTTCACGACAAGATACAAATTTTTCTTTTTATTATTTCTATAGATTTTTTAGTTGGTTTTTGAATTTTTTTCCACAATCTTGTATATTATAATCGTATCATTGTAAATTTTTTGAAGTCATATAATATTATAATTAAGTAGAAAAAGTAATTAAAACCTGAACTCTTAAAGTTTGTATATTAGAATTCACGTACAATGTAAATACTGTAAATGAAATAAATTGAATTGAATTGAATCTATAGATTTTATTTAGTTAATGCAAGCCGATTAATGTAGAACTGAAAAAAGACTAATGAAAGAATTATAATTATTTCCTTGGCATAGAAATCGAAATGGCTGAAAAATTTTGTTGTTCTAAGCACATTACATTCCTGAAGAAATAGCTAGCTAAATAAATTAATTAAGACTGACAGGAAAGAAATTGTTTTTTTTTTGTAAAAAGAGGAGACTAGCTCGTGTTGCTTGCCAAAAAAAATAAATATACTTCTGTTGTTCTCTTCGACAGTTAAACTCCTAAAACAATTTAGAAAATTCATTTTGGTAAGATAAAAAATTATGCATTTCTGACAAGCCCAAGCCCTTCACTAGGAAATGTAGGGCACTTCTGCCCCGCCAATACCAGTATGAACCTACATATTTTTTTAACTTTTAGTGTGATAGATAATTAAACTAATGCACAGTGGCGCTAAAGAAGTTCCTGGCGCCGCAAAATTAATAACTTGAAAAGTATGGCACTTGAACGGCGGTCTAAATTTGTTTGTATAGTAATAAAAAACACCCAATTCAGAAATTTTTTTTAATTTTTTATTTAATATTAAAATTTTTTTTGTCTTTTTTTTTGTTTGTTTGATTTGTTTTTTATTTTATCAAAGTAATTTTCATAAGTTTTTTTTTTGTACATTTTTTTTTTATTATTAAAATTTTTTTTTTTAATTCTTTTTTTCATTTAATTAATTTTTTAATTTTTTTTTTGTTTGTTTTTTATTTGGTTAAGGTTATTTTCATTCAATTTTCAAATTTTAGTTTGATGGAAATATTTAATGTTGTATATTTTTAAAAATATTAAGGTTTTAAAATTTTTTTTTTTTAATTATTTATTAATTTAAATATATTAATAGTAGTATGAACCTACATAATTTTTTTACTTTTAGTGTGATAGATAATTAAACTGATGCACAGTGGTACTAAAGAAGCTCATGGCGCCGCAAAATTAATAACTTGAAAAGTTTGGCACTTAAGTTGGCTGTCTAAATTTTTTTGTATAGTAATAGAAAAAATTTCTAAAATTTTTTATTTTGTCAAGGTAATTTTCATTGGTTTTTTTTTTGTAAATTTTTTTTTTAATATTACAATTTTTTTATTTTATCAACGTAATTTTCATGGGTTTTTTTTTTGTTCATTTTTTTTAATTTAAATTTTGTTTTTTATTTTATTTATATTTTTTTTTAATTTCTTTTTTATTTTGTTAAAGAATTTTCATTCAATTTTCATATTTTATTAGCTATCGAAAAAGTGAAAAATCTCGTCTTAGTTAGTAAGTTTGAAAATTGACTTTTGCGGCGCTAGGAACTTCATTAACACCACTGTGTGATGTTTAAGAACATTTTGCAGCCCCTATTTTAATTTTTTTTTAAACTCAAGTAATTTCTTTGCAGAAGAAAAAACAATTTTTTACGTTTTTAAAAAGCAGTACTCGCAGAAAAACTTTTTTTACTTAAAATAAAATTGAGCTGATTGGTGTTGAACACGTTTTTGGTCTGGCACTTCTGCATTTCTGAACCTTTGCTGAAGTTACTTCGTCACGCGGGCGTTTCTGCATTTCTGCCCGACATAGCGAACATTTTAAATGTGTTTTTTAAATGTAAAATGTTGGGTGTTTGTTTGAATGTATCATGAGATTTAATACTAATACAATTATGCTTCCCTTTAAGCTGCTTTGATTTCTATTTCATAGAGCCGAATTGCTGCTAAAATCTACTTTTTCCAAAAATTTCTATCTATTTCTCTTTAAGACAACGATACTCAAGCTAGTTTAGTTGCTTATTTAAAATCGTAGTGAAGTGTTTGCTTTTATATTCATTCAACTTAAAACCAATCCATTTTTCAACTATATCTTAACTTTTCTCCATCAAAGAAAACGTTATGCTATAGTTGCTTTAAATTTTATATAATTTAATACTATTTGCAACCCAATAAAGGATAATTCATCCAATTAGTTTGACATGTGCTGACACAATTAACAATGCAAATTGTCTTAAATTCGAACGTTTTGTTTTTGGAATATTTTATTACCTTTTTTTTTCGATTGTTTAAGCTTACAATTTGTAATGTGACAAGTTAACAACATGAATTATTGTCGCACACACAGATACGGCTACACAGATACTGACACACACAGAGGTAGAAAAGGTTCAACAAACCAGACAGCCAAATAAAATTCGAGATGTGCCTTCCAGTTGGCTTTTGTATTTTCTTAAATATCAGATGCTTAGGTTGATACAACTGTCAGCGGCAGTTATATGCCGAATAGCCGCAAAAGCAAATACACAGCACACGTTTACAAAAGTTAGTGTATATAAGTGTGCGTGTGTGTGTCTGTGTGTGTGTGTGTTTGCAATGAGCAATTGTAGCGGCTTAATAATAAAAGCAGACAGCGACAAGGAAATGAAATAAATGGCCAGAGTCAGGCAGAGAACATGGACAAACAAACGCCTAAAGGCAGACTACAGTAACACTCACACACACACACACACTCAAAGAGCGACTTACTCAAAACGGCAGCAACAAAATGGCGTAACGGTGTGAGCAGCCATGTTGCCATGGTAGCCGCCGGATGAAGCAGCAGCTGCCGCAGCCAAAAAATCTTGGCTCATTTTGTTGCCTTTGTATTTATGTAGTTACCAATGCCAAAATGGCGCCCTTCTGTTAAGGTCTATGTGTATATAGTGAGTGTGTGCGTTTGTGTGCGCATGCAAGGGCGATAACATATAATGGCGTCCGATAAATAATGGCGCACATTTCTGCAGTCAAAACAGGAAATGCTTGTAGAAAACTAGCAGAAATCGTTAGTGGAAAACATAAACGACAAATGGAATAATAACATAGAGTAAACAGTCGATGAGCTAAGTAAACACACACATATATATACACATACACTGCTGCACATAAATTGTTTGCGGCAAGTTGGCCAGCAGCAACCCTTGGCCAAAAAATGGAGAAAAAAAAGGACGCAAAACTTTTTACGAAAAAAAATAATGTTTTATAATAAGCTGAATGGAGGGCGACATTTGTATGCTCTTTAAGCAGTTGGCATTGCTTTATAAAGGGTCATTAATCTTGAGGTTTTTTTCAATAAGGTTGCCATGTTTTTTTTTATTCAGTTTTCATTGCCATTTCATCATGGAAAAACTTACACCCGAACAACGTTTACAAATCGTACAATTGCAAAACGAAAATTCGCGTTATGTTAAGAATGTTTTTCGCGCGCTTAGGCCATTGTATGGTGGCCATAATCGACCTACTGAGACCACTATTTGCCATACTATCAACAAATTTGAGACCCAATATTCATTTTTGGATGACACTCGACCGAATAGAGCGTAGTTTATGGGCCGTTGGAATCATCAGTCCATATTTCTTCAAAAATGACGCTGGTTAGACCGTAACCGTCAAAAGCGACCGTTATCGCACCATGATTACGAATTATTTGCTACCTGAAATTGAAGCCCGAGATCTCGACGACATTTGGTTTCAACAAGACGGCGCTACTTGCCACATAGCCTGTGAAACCATGGACATATTGAGGAACCAATTCGGTGAACAATTAATTTCACGCTCCGGACCGCTTAATTTGCCACCATTATTAGTTTTCCTTTGGGACTACGTGAAGTCTAAAATATTTTTGGATAATCCAGCTATGATTGAAGCATTAGAGGCCAATATTACCCGTGTTATTCGCGAGATACCGCCGATTATGCTCGAACGCGTCATCGAAAATTGGAAAAAAAAATCTCAAGATTGATGACCCTTTATAAAATTTTTTTTTTATTTTTTATTTTTAATATAAAAATATATAGGCACTTAGTTCCGCTTACTGAGACGAAATTATTTTCAAATATCTAAAGAGCAAAGAAATCTTTTTAAGCTAAAGTTATCCCATTATCCGAAAACAATGCTTAAAATGAATTTCCATAATATCAATATTAGATGCATTGAACTATAAACAGAGCGCTTCTTTTCAGAACATCTACAGAGTTTTTTACGACAGCTATGTATTGTGCTTGGATTTGGCAAGTTTCAAGATATGTTCAACTTATACAAAATTTCATTTAAGTCAGAGAAACCCGGGCCCTCAAAAAATAATATTTCGTTAAAAATGCTGCAAATTAAATTTCATTCATAATCTTTTTAGAAAAAATTTTTAAAAAATATGAAAACTGAACATTTTTTTTAGCGCATATGCGACTTACGAGTATATTTCAAAAAATGTACGTATACTTAATACATTCGACCATGCTTGCTTAATATACTCTTCAAGCCTAAGGGTATAAAAAAAAATGCACAGCAAGGAAAACAAAAATTATGTATACTACTATAGTATATATAGCAAATAAGTAACTAACTATGTACATAAAACTTGTCTAGCTGCCGGTAGACAAAATTTGACAGCGCGGAAAATGCTGTGTTGCTTTTCTACTCGAATATATATAGCCTATCCCCAGGCGCTGCTTTTGTGCGCACAAACAAACTTGAGCCACACTTTTCGCTTGATTTCTACAAGTAGATATATACACTCATATAGACTTTGATACATATGTATGTAGGCAACAAAGCCTTATCTTAATCCGTACATATTTGTTTGCAAAATTAATCAACTTTGCGTTAAATTGTACAAATTACATTAAAAGATAAAATCAAACTAAAATCAACTAAGTGACATGCCACATAAATTGTTTAACATTGCATTAAATTAAATGTCACCAATTAGAAGCAGGGCATGTGCCCGAAATCTCTGCACAATTTTACTTTAATTTACTACCTTTAATAATAATAATAGCTCAAAAATATATATTTTCAAAACTCCATTTCAATTTAAAGAGATTTCCAACACAACACCAACTAAATACAATTCATTGCACATTAGTGCATTTGCTGGCTAATACAGTCCAATGATTTTCATAACGAATTTTCACAATTTTCTTGCCATTTAATGCCAGTCAAAACGTGACAATTGAAAACAATAGAAATTCTATTGAAAATTTCATTTCAGTTCATATTAAATAAACGTTGCAATTATTTCTAAAGACTCGACTGTCATTTAAAATTAAAATTCAATAGTTAGAAATTATTTTTTAAGCTGTGTGGTTTGCATTTTCCAAGTTGAAATTTTAAATTAAAATACAGTATTTTTAAGTAATTTTTTTTTTTGTTGACGCAAACCACAAAAATGCATTATTTTTTTGGCTTGCTTCAAAACTTAAAATAGTTTTATTTATCTAAAAAGGAGAAAGGAAGAATGCTTTTAGCTGAGCATTTTTTGTGTGTTTTCGTTCTTTAAAGATTGGAGTTAGGGAAATAGAAGAGCAGTGCATTTAATATTTGTAGAGTCTGAACTTTTAGCAACTCTATTTCTCTCATTGAAAAAAAAAATTATATTTCAAGTGAATATTAAATAGCATTATATTTTGGTTTTCGTTTTAGATTTAAGAAATTCATCCAAATGGGTTGGAATTCACTAAATAAAAAAGTGGTTAAGCTGAACAGAACCAATTATAAGACCTGTCAGCACTGCTGGATGTTTTCGCTAATAAAAGGTGATTTTTTAGCAACTTTCTTTTTGGCAACACTGTGAATCGACTTACAAACGAACAACTCTTGCAGATTATTGAATTTTATTATCAAAATTCATGCTCGGTTATGGTCAGTTTGGGCGACCTTCTGAGGCGGCTATTCGGAATGTTGTGACTTAATTTCGCACCAAATACGCATACGTAGAGTGCGGACAGAGGAAAATATCGCAGCTGTATCCGCCAGTGTTGGGCCTCTGTTACTCCACTACGTGGAAAAGCTGGTGCAAGAATTGAAGCCACACGACCTACCACAACGGCTAACTTTTAGTAAATGGGCGCTGGCAAAGTTGGATAAAGATTCACTTTTTTATCGGAAAATTGTGTTCAGCGACGAAGCTCATTTCTGGTTGAATGGATGCGTGAACAAGCAAAGTTGCCGTATTTGGTGTGAATAGCAGCCAGAAGCATTGCAAGAAGCTGCCAATGCATTCCCAAAAAGTTACTGTTTGGTGTGGATTATGGGGCGGTGGCATTATTGGACAGTACTTTTTAAAAGACGACGAAGGCGGGAACATTACTGTGAATGTCGAGCGCTACCGTGCGATGATTACAAACTTTTTTTTGCGCAAAATAGAAGAGCTGGACTTTGCTGACATCTGGTTTCAACAAGACGATGCCACATGCCACACAGAACCCGAAACAATGGCCCAATTGAGAGGTAAGTTCGGTGAACACTTTATTTCACGTTTGGGATCGGTCAATTGGCCGCCTAGATCGTGCGATTTAACGCCTTTTGACTATTTTTTTGGGGCTATGTTATTATTGTTGTCTATAGCAACAAGCCCGCAAAGGTTGAAGCACTGGAAGGTAATATTGAAGAATTTATTCGTGAGATACCAGTCGATATGTTGGAGAGAGTAAGCCAAAATTGGACCCAGCGTATGAACCATTTGAGACGCAGCCGCGGTCAACATTTACATGAAATCATCCTTAAACATTAAATTATATACATAGATCGATAAAGATTTCATATATTTTTCTGAATTATATGTTTTTTTTTAAATAAAATCAGAAAGCTCTTAAAAAATCAACCTTTATTATCGGACTATAATATCGCAGAACTAAAGCAGAAATAGATGGATTTCGTAAATCAACGAATTTACAAATTTTCATAAAAAAAACAAGCGAAGAGGTTACAGTCGATACATCCCCACTAAATACACCCGGTAATTTTTTATGTACAAGGCTTTTCCGATTTAGAGGCTGCAATGAGTCTATAAAGCGATTTTGATGACAATGACTTTCGAATTTCCCAATTTTAATAAAATGGTTGGGTTAAACAAAAAAAGGTATTTGGTGAGTTTAACTTTTCAGCGGGGAAAAGTTTTGTGTGAAATTATGAAAAACTGCTGTGTGGGACTAGTGATTGGTAGACCCAAAAATATTTTTGATATGTTAGTCTTCATAAGTCAATATACCCTATATCACGATTTTTTTTTTCGCCTGGATCATTTTGGTATAAATACTACTATGGATTCTTACTCCTTTCCTTTGGAGTGTCATAAACCAAATTTGTTTGCTCTAACTAATATACCCTTGTACCCAAAGATCGGGGTATAAAAAAAATCGACAGTTTTATTAGAAAAACAAAGAAAATAGAAAACCAACGCTGAAACATTGATATTGATAGTAATATTTTTGAGAAAGGCCCACTACGACCCGCAGGATATATTCCCTAGACTCTACTAACTCTATAGCAGCTCTTTAGTCAATATAATTCGTAAAAAAAAATTACTTTGAGATGGTTTTCATATGATATTATACTTTATCCATAAGTATGCCTTAAAAGAATTCCTTCACAAGTTGAAATGTTTATCAAAAGCAAAATGTTGTAGGACTTTGTATCCCAGTGTAAATAAGTAAAAAATAAGTTTTAAACTTAATCTACGGTTTCTGCTTGTAGAATTAATATTTATAGGCTTTTCTTCTGCACACTTACATAAAAAAAATCGGAACAAAAGGTTTTGGGTCGCTGAATCCGTATCCATTACGTCTGGTTTTCAACATAACCTAACAAATTTGAGAAATATGTTCTAACAAATTTCCCCTTTTTCACTAAACAAAACTTAATTTTTTATAATTTCAACTATAATATAAATTCATATTAAAAATATACAAATATTTTTTTTTTTTTTTTTTAATAATCAAAAATACATAATTTTTGATAAATCGCAGTTTTCTTATTTGTGATCGCCAATCCAGCCAGATTAGCTGAAAGTATCTTAGACGTGACAAGACGGTGTACCCATCAGAAGGCCAAGATTTGGCCAACATTTTTACTGGGCTTCTTTTGGTTTTTAAAACTTCTTTCTTTGATCCTTCTTTTGGGATTCTCAGTAGAAAGCCCTTTTCCCAGCCAAATATGTTTTTTTTATTTTTTTTTTTTGCCTTATTCCCTAGTCTATAGTATATATCTATCTATATTTAACATTATTATTAACTGAAGATTTTATGTACATTTACTTAAGGATTCTCATTCGGAGATCCTGTGGGTGGCACCGTTTTAATCTTCTCTTATACAAATACGCAAAAATTTCTTAAGTAGATTTTGTAAAAATCATGGCATACCTTCAGGGGCTAGCTCGAAAATTCTTGGGAATGTGCATAATATAAAGAATATGATCTCGAAATGAATAAACCTGATGGAATGACGTCAAAAGTGCTTCAAATTGGGATTCAGCGAGCCAAAAACCTAAGGTGTTTTTTAGAGTAATTTGGAGTTGAGAAACACGAAAAAAAAACCTAAAAATCTCGTGAACAAAATTTTGTATGGACATGAAGGACGATTATGAAAAAAGTGCCCAAAAGCATGTTTTTCGAAAATATCTCAAAAACTGTGCTTAAGAAAAAAAAAGATTGCCATTTTCGTGTTTCTCGACCCCAAATTACCCCAAAAACATTTTTTTAGGAAGGCTCACACGATGACCCTTAAATTTGTAAACAAGTGTAATTTAAAGATTTTCTATAAAATTTTAATTTTTTAATCGATAAGTCTAGATCAAGAACTTAGCCAGAAGTTTGGTTTCGGTGCGGTTTTGCTATGGATCATAAAACATTTGAACCAAATAATTAAGAAAACCCCTGATTAGGGGAGGCGGTTACACCCCAAATCTGCCCCTTGCTACGCTCATGGTCTATATATCAAAAACAAACAAATAACCTGCTACTATTAACGATATTCGTGTCACGCGCTCATCTCTAGCAAATATGCCAAAAGCTGACGTTTTATTATTTATGTCAATTATGCACTTACTCAACACTTAACACTTGTTGCAGGAATTTGAGGCATTTTTGAACATTCAATAAAGCATTTCTTTTAGAAGTGCTGTAGAAAGTGTTTGTTATTTGCATATAGCCGAAATCATCATTAAAAGCAAGCTCAACATTTTTTGTACACATATATAAAATATTTGGTTGGTATTGGTATGTATGTGAGCTATGAGTGTTTGTGTGCATAGAGTTGTTATCAGAGAAGTAAATCGTGTTTGAATTTTATTTTTGCTGACTTGTCAAATCAATATCAAAAGCTTAACAAGTGCTGTGCCAAGTATCTGCACATGACAAAGTTGTCTTGTTAGCTGATTTTTTAGAGTTAAGGAAAATTTATATTTTTGCAACTTTGTCTTAATCATGCCACAATTTATTGCAAGTGTTGCAAGTTGCTCTTAAATTTGCAGCATTCAATGTTAATTGCATGCAAGCTTAGAATACACAAATTAGATTGTCAACAAAGCCCAGAAAACGCTTGTGGCGCACAAATACATAAACCAGCAGTTATATAGGCTCAACAAGGACCTTAACATAAAGCGTTAGGTGGTCCGATACACGATAATCGTTATCGATGTTGTCGAAAAACCGCAGGATAACAAATTTAAATGCAATTCCAATTAGATGAAGCAGCTATGGGCAATAACAATGCCAACAGGATCAAGAACAACAACCATTAAGGCTCACATGTTGTCCTTTGTTTGGCAGCATGCCCCAATAACAACAACAACAACAACAAAGTCAGCAACAATCAAATTGACTGTCAAAATGTTGGCATAAACCTATTTGCCTTTTAATTTGGGTTAAGAGTGACACACACACACACACACACACTTACAGTGCCATGTGCTCTCACACATGCTAACACACATGCACACACACACCTATATGGCACTGCCTGAAGTTAACCCTTGTGCGCCTGCTGGGGTTCTTCGTTTGTCTGCTGCTTTGGCTGACATTGCTGACACACTTGTTGTACGCGCTTTATTTTTGTAATCTCACACACACATATATACTATATACACTCCTACGACTTTACATAGACACACTATATATAAGACGTACATGTGCACAATATATTTTATGTAGCGTAAACTAAAAATGTTAAAAAATACAAGTGGTACAGTGATTACAGTAGGGTTAAACCGACTATAAAATACACTCTAACAATGTTCCCACTACTTCTAGAGCTATTTGTTCATTATTTCACCTAACATCTGAAGTTCTCAACCGATTTTAATTCGGAAATTAACTTCAGAAATTTTGCAGTTTCTTGTTGCTTGACAGAGGGACTTCTCTGGAACGATTTATAGTCTTGTCCGGATTATTTTGGTATGCACTTTGTGAATTTCTACTAGCATCCATTTTTTCGCCTTTTTTGATTTATTATATAGGGTGGGCCATCTGTTCGTTTGGTTGTTCGGAACATACCCGACCAAAGTAGAAGCTCTTCGACATATATCCAGTTCAAAACTACTCAGTTTTAGTCATATATTCCTTATCCTTTTGTTGACAGTGTATAAAATTGGTGTGTCATGCTTGGCTGTCACAGTAACACAGCAACAAAAATAACAACAAATACAATTCTCACTCACACACACACACACGCACGCACATGTCCATGTACATATTTATATGCATAGCATAAATGTATATAGAAAATTTATGTTGCGAAACTTTTGCTGTTGCGCGATTTCTTCGGCGCTTTTTCGTTTCGCCCAACTTGAAATCTAGGCCAAAACACTTTTGACTACAACTACATAGTACTAGTATATCACACCAACATACTCATGCTATGTACATATATAATATATATGTATACAACATTCTACTTCTTCATCATCTTCTGAACATAAATGAAACATGTCGTAAATGATATGCACAAACTGTTGTACTTAGTATAGGGTCTAGGATAGTAGTATGTAGTATGTACTTAGTACATGCATAGTACATACATTATGTACAAGAAGTACTAGTTGCTGTTAGTTAGTGCGGTTATGCTCACTTGAAGTTTCGCGCACATGTTTTCAATAATTTTGTAAAATGCAATCAACAAGCAGAAATTAGAGCACAACTTAATTTAAATTAAGGATAATTTTATTTAATATTAATGACTTAATGGGCGCAGACAGTGTGGAGAAGCTCTATGTGGCATAAGCTATTGAGGAAATATGGAAGAAGTAAAGGAAATATCTAAACAAAGTTTAAGGCTGATTTTCACAATAAATAGTTTGAACTTTCAGCTTAAAGTTAAAAAATTTTAGCTGTAAAATTTAGAATATATGGTAATAGTTTTCGTTTAGAAGAGCATGATTGAAATTTTTTAGTTTCAGAAATTTTTATTTAAAAATTTTTTTTTTAATTAACAAAAAGTAGAACCAATTGAGCCGAGTCCATAAAGCAAGTCTAAGTATCAGCATTCAACTTAGTATTCAAAGGAGTTTTAGACTTCAATTAGAGTACTAGATGTCCCAATGAGCAGAGAGTTTATGGGACTAACCCATTAAAACCGACTAAAGAACTTTTCTACTTACAACCAAAACTACATATAATCCCGGCTATAAACGATATGGAACTGAAAAATTTGACCAAAATCAAGAACAAATTATGGTGATAAGAACGTATCTATCTGACATAATAACTTGATTGTTGTGATTAATATACTTCTTGCGACAGGATTTCAGAAGGCCATTATTATTGTGCCTCCGCACATTGAAAAATCGATAAAAGTAATCGATACCGTAGTAAAGAATTCTTTCTTAATGTAAATACATTTATTTCTCGAAATACGAGATGCATCAGGGTTTCAAAAACGGATTATTTGAAAATAAAAAAATCGATAACAAGTATCGATAACTTAGAAATTGCTACTTTGTTGAATATAAATTAATCGATAACAATTATCGATAACTTAGAAATGAGTACTCTTTTGAAGATAAATAAATCAATAAAAATTATCGATAACTTGGATATTAGTACTTTTTGGAACTAAATACAATTATTTCTGGAAATATGAGCTAGAAGAAGGCTCCAGAAACTGATTCTTTGCTAAGCAAGGCTTTTATTTTTGTAACGTCGCACTCTGAAGATAAATAAACTGATAAAAGTAATCGATAACGATGAAATTAAAACTTTCTTGATATAAATATATTTATATTCAGAAATATGAGACGAAAAGGATTTCAAAAACTGATTCTTTGAAGATAATTAAATCGATAACAACTATCGATAACTTGTGAATTAGTACTTCTTTGAAGATAAATAAAACGAAATAAATTACACTAGTTTACAAATTTAAGGTTCATCGAGTGAACCTTCGTAAAAAAGTGTAAAAAAGTAATATTGGGTCGAGAAACAGGAGATATTGACGAATAACTGAAAAAAGTGCCCAATAACATGTTTTTCGAAAAAATCTCGAAAACGGTGCTTAAGAGAGAAAATTTAATGTCACTTTCGTGTTTCTTGACCCAAAAAAAACAAACATTTTTTTACGAAGGTTAATTTTTCGTGTAAACTAGTGTTTTCGATAGCTTGGAAATTAGTACTTTTTCGATCTTAATACAATTATTTCTCGAAATATGAGCTACAAGAGAGTGGTTGGCTAGGACACACCCTATGGCACATACCACTCCATAAATACATGGCGAAGATCGATAAAGAAGGCAGGCTTTAATTTTTGTGCCGTCGCACTCGGAAGATAAATAAATCGATAAAAGTAATCGATAACGAAGAAATTAAAACTTTCTTGATGTAAACATTTCAAAAACTGAATCTTTTCTAAGCACTTTGAAGGTGAATAAATCGATAAGAGTTATCGGTAAGGTAAAAAGGAATGCTGTAAGAAGCCACAGTTTCGTGGACTTGGACCTGGGGTTTGATCATGAATTCTCAAATCATTATTACAAAAAATATATACACCACCAAAAATCCAATATACTTCTGTTAATTAGGCTTTATTAGGGATTTTCAGATTCCATATAGTAGGATTACTCAAATTTCTAGAATTCCTACAATGTTGTAGGTATATGAGCAGATTGGTTGCTCTTTGAGAGAATGAGAATAGCTGAGAGTCCAATACTAGACATTTTCCACTTAAATGCATTTGCAGCACTTCAAATTTCTCTGCCGTAAATTATAAAACTCCACTTAAAAATTATTACCTTGTTACCGCGATTCCATAAATATATATTATGTTGATTGCAGTTCGTTAGTTTTATGTACTCATAAAAAGCCATTAAAACGATTTTTTAATACCCCAGAAGCAACTTTAACCCCTCTTTAACCCCTGCTTTGCATAATTTACACCTGCAACATTGATGAAATAGCTTCAAATCCTGCACAACTTTGAAGTAACCCCAAAAACTAACATTGGGGGTGGCCAAAATAAAGTTGACTACAACTGTTAAAGTTAAGCTTGTCATGCAACCATGCATATAAAACAAGATATTAATGTTTAATTACGTATCTCTCTGTGAGTCCACAAGTCAGCAACAGATATTTAACCTAGACACATGCCACAAAGATACACACAGATGCACACACTCATACATTCAAACAAAGCCTCTTATATTAACACATTTGCATGTATGCGGCGTGTAATTACAACTGTAGTGGTGTAAGCAGTGTCTCTCTGAGAGAGAATGGTTTTGGGGAAAGAATGCGGGGTGTCACAGGGTTATACAATTACAAAGCATGCAATTTGATTACAAGACCCACACTCTGCAACAAAGAAGCAACTTATCGCCAATGCAAAGCTACGTTTAATTATTCACTTTTATACTCGAAGTCCAACTCGCTCTAGGTTTTACCAGGGCTGCAAAACAAGTCAGAAACAACCCAAAGAACCTAATCCTTTAAATTTTTATTTTGTGTTTAAAATTTTCCTTTTCATATTTGATATCCAGGGCTACAAAACAGGTTCGAACTGAACAAGCTCATGAACCATAACTCCATTATTATTGTTCCAAACAGATCGTTTAAATTTTCATTGTTTTTTTTTTAATTTTATACTTTCATATTTGATATCCATACAATAGTAGGTTTCAGTTTCCACTATTACTTTTAATTTATTAATTATTATTTACTTAATTTACTTATTATCTGAACACAGATTGTAAATAAAATATTAAAAAAAATAAATAAATAAAATATTTGATATCCAAATCGGTTTGTTTTTACCAGGGCTGCAAACCAGTTTCGAACTTAACTGGTTCGAATCCGTTAATCCGTAGATTAGGTTAGGTTTCACTGGAAACTTCCGATTACTTTTATTTTATTAATTATTATTTACTAAATTTACTTATTGTCTGCAGACAGATTGTAAATAAAATAGTAGAAAAAAAAAAAAATTAAATATTTAATATCCAAATCTGTTTGTTTTTACCAGAGCTGCAACCAGTTTCGAACTTAACTGGTACGTATCCGTTAATCCGTATACCGACTAGTTTTACGCTCTTCAGAGAACCATGAACTGAACCAGCTTCTACTTTATTCGAACTGAATCTTAAGCCTGAACAATTTTCTCTCAAAAGGGTTCGGTTTGAAGATAAGAAGAATTTTATGACGTCTATTTACGACTAGTCGATTTGCCAGTTATGTAATCTATGCATAACAAGGTTTTTTATTTTAATTCTAATATTTTACAATCTAGTCTTCCCAAGAGCGGAGTTTCGGAATCATTAATATTTGAATTTCTTATACCTTCCACGCAATATCGAGGTTACTCCCAAAATTCCAAATAATTCGTTATTTTTTTTTTAACGAAATTTTAAACTGCAGTTTTGTATCTCTTAGATCTATTGGAATAATTACCCTTATATTATCGTTTAGTGTTTATTTTTATTTTCCCAGTGGGATCGGCTAATAAATTGAGATATCTTACTATTTTCGCGGGCCAAGTTTCCTTTAGTTGTATTTCTTTTGGGAACCACTGGTTGCTTAGTTCTTTGCTCCTCAGCCATGTTTTGCGATCTAGCAGTCTAAATCATATTGACAAATCGGAACAAGCACTAAAATATTGCATAAACACTCAGAAATAAAAAAGAAAATTTTAAAATTCTAAGAAGATTTAGAAATACGATTTAGTTGGACCAACCAATTTCTATTAATTTTCTTTTTCAGGCTCACTTGTTCGGGATCCGCCACTAATATTTCATTCCATAATGAAAATAACAAATATTTTCAAAATATTTGGATTGAAATATAAGGAGAACTGTTGTTCGGAACAGACAACTTCTTAAAGAAAATAATTATATGTACTATAGTGTTTTTCCACCATGTCGCTGATTCGTGATCCACACCTGGTAATACTTTATGTTAAGAATCTAACAAAATTTCAAAAATATGTTGAAATGAGATATAGGAAGCGCTCTGACGCACGGACCAGCCAAATTTCTTTAAAAAATGTTATGCTCTACAAAGCACTCTAGTGTTTTTTTCCACTAAATCACTTTTTTCAAAATGCACCCCTGGTAAATCGAATTTTTAAGCCACTATAAACTTTTTTTTAGTAATCACTGTTTAAAGCCCAAACATTGGTTCAAAAAACCGCTTAAACCTGAGCCAATGTCATAACCCACACTAAATATATGAGTTTTGCAGCCCTGCTTGCTACCCCAGCGTTGTTCTTATCGTTAATCCCGGTGCACCCTCCAGCTGTGATATATGCAACATTTTCAGCATGACCATAAAAAAAATTAGCAGTCAAGTTTCTTCCATTGCATGTTGCATTTTTATGCTCTTACTTGTTTATGATTCCAAGTTGCTCTTTATGACTACAGCTTTGGCTGTGGCATTTCCCTACAAAGTTGCCACATGCTGCTGCTCGAACTTTTTATACTCCGATATATTAGTTGATATTAGTTGTTGCAAGTGAGGGTGAGTGGTAAGAGGGCACCGGGGCGGCTTAAGTTTTGTGTAGTGTCGTGTTGCAGGTTTAACAACTTTTCATCAGTTAAAAGCTAACAAACTGAAGGATAAAACAAAGTGTCGCCCCAAAACATTGACTCAATATATGAACTCAGCTCACCGTAGTGCAGTTGTTGTTGTTGTATTTGTTTTCCTAAAAGTTTACAGATCTGTCAACTTGTAATTGAGAAAACTTGTTGGGGTTTTACACAGGGTGTTATGCAAAAGTTTGCTCTTGGCTTACCTGCAACATGCAACACATGCAACTAGAAACATTCAACAAAAAAAACGAAAAAAAAAAAGGTGCAGGTTTGATGGACGTCGATATATGCGAGGGCTGAAATACTCTGCAGCATTTTTTACGAGCAATAGAGTTACTTAGTAAAAAGCATTCTCCCTACATTGAAATAAATAAATAAATATTGGAGTAGTGCCAAGTGGGGTGAATCCGGAAACGCACGGATTTCTGAGTTGACATTTAAGTATGAAACCAAGTGTCAAATAATCCTCATGAACGACGCTAGTTTTTGATAATACTCTGACTGGAGTACACGTGTTTTTCTGATCAGTATAATTTTTTTAAAAAATTTTTTTTTTTGTTATATTTATTGGCAATCAGCCAACTTAATACTCAGGCTATAATCCAATAGGTAAATTACAAAGTTAATCGCTACACACTCTAGTCTGGTGTTATGAATGATATTAAATCTAAAACAGATTATTTTGCAAAATTAACTACAGTTAAACTAACAAAAATTATTTACATGATTTACAAAAATGAGTAACATTTCATTGGTTTCTCTAAATTTTAAATTTACAATTTTTACTGAACTTTTCGGTTCTTTAGATCCGAAGGGTGTAATCTTTTTAGCCTTCGCCTTGGTCTATGACCCGCAAGAGCACAGGCCAACGAATTTGGATTGGTTTCCAATCTACTCTCATACCTCCCGCTCAGATTGTTTATGGTGTCCCCTGTGAAACTTATGTTAAGGTATTTATGTAGATTCCTATTCCTAACATACCAAGGAGCATTTGCTATTTGGCGTAGAGCTTCATTTTGGAGTGTTTGAATTCTCTTCAGTTTTGAACTTGAATTCCATGAAAATTTGCTACCTTGAAAGTTTAACTTCAAGTTTTTGTGTCGCTTAAATTTCAACATTTACTCAAGTAAAATCAAATGTAGTATTATTTAGGCTCTATACTTCAAAAATGCTAAAGGATTCTTTTCGGTTTTTGCAAGCCGCCAGAAAAACTCTACTCCGTTTCGAAAAAGTCGATTTGGGGTGAATCGGGAAGCTCGATTTGGGGTGAATCCGTAAGTGTCGAAATGAGCCAAACAATTGTTTTGAGCATAATTTCAGCACAGATTTCAACTGTTCACCTGTGTCAAAATGCCGAGAACTATAAAAAAACGAAACAAATCCCCGCAAACCGGTTCCAAGTTCTGATGATTTGTTGGAAATGCTGCAGTCAGTGAAAATCGACAAAATCGACTCTTTCAGACGATTTCCCTCTTCTTTAAAAAAACATTTTTCATGCCATTTGGATTATGCAACAATTATTTTCATTAATACCCGATTTTAAAGATCTTAAACTCGAAAAATTCGTAAAAGAATTCTCTTTCAGCCTAAAGGCCTATACGCAGTTTGAAATATTTACCAAATGGGATATCCCAATTTCGACCCCTTAAAGCTTAACATAATTTTAAAAAAAAATGTTCGTTAATAAAAAACACCAAAAATGTGAAATTTTGAAAAATGTTCAAAAATTACACTTTTTTCGACTTTGGTTGCCGGTAACTTCGGTAATTTTAACTTAATCTTTCATGTCAATACAAAATTTTGTACACGAGATATTGAGGTATAACTGAAAAAAGTGCCCAAAAACATGTTTTTCGAAAATATCTCGAAAAAAGGTTGTCATTTCGTGTTTCTCAACCCCAAATTACCCTAAAAAACACTTTATTAAGAAGGTTCATTTTTCGTGTAAACTAGTGTTATTCAACCTGTTTTTTACCAAAAATAAATAAATAAAATGTTTACGTTGAAATTTTATTGCGGTTTGTATCATTTTTGGACACTTCCGGATTCAACCCAAAAAAATCGGTAATCACGAATTTGGCATTTTTTGCTAGGAGTTCAATCTACTGGAGCTAATTCAATGCCCTGAACGACACAACTTTCAATTTTAAAGAAAAAATCACTCCAAAAAATCAACGAAAAATTTCTTCCGAACTTGCCTCTGTAACTTTCAATGTCAGTGGAAACCGAAAGACTATGGGGTGCTTCGACCTAATTTTTCTCCATAAATAGTATAAGTAGACAGTTTTGTTGCAACTTTTCGCTGACAAAATGAAGAGATTGATCCACTAAATCACCATTTATCTGGTGGCAAATAAAAGCTGATACCGACAAGCAATTTACTGAAGAGAGATATTGCGCATCTTTTGTGGCTCCAGCTCTTGTGGTATCTTAGAGTTCATACAGACGAACAGGAAAACGTACATGGCTTAACAGCTACCCAAATAGCAACTAAGATCAATAAAGTTAAACTTCAGTTTCAAGACTAGCCACATCTTTTACTTGAATTTCACTAATTCTTCTGGTCTCTATTAAATGAGCGTTCATTAAATGTAAAATGTTTTTCTTTTTGCTCGAACTTGATATGCCCAATTACTCTATAAAAAACTGTTAAATAACTTTGCTTTAAGAGCGAAATAAAAGCCATTAAAAATAAAAAAAAATTGGTGCCACCCTTAACCCCATCCCGCAACTAAGTTGCAACAACTGTTTCTGTTGTGCACATTTCGTGCGTGCAAGTTTTCATTTTTCATGTGCTGCATAAATTTCCTGAATTTTCCCTTTTTCTTATACGCTCTTCCCTCACACACGTACATTTCTGCTTCTTCTGTTGCATATTTCCTTTATTTTTTTTTTCTGTAACGCTTTTACTAGTTACAATAACAAAAAAATACTAACTGCCACAGAGTCTATGCCTATGCATAGCCTTAGGAGTCCCCTATGCTAACAAACCTCCTTCTGTTTTTATTATTTGTTGTCGTTTGCATTTTTTTTCGCCCCCTTTTACTTTGTGACGGCATGCCAAAGCATAAAAGCTCAGCACAGCGAAACCCTTTCAGGCGTAACCCTCTTACGCCTAAACCATGCCAACTCTAGCTCGCTACCAGAGCTGCCATCATTCCAATGCTAGACTGCATAAATTTTTGGCAAACAATGCGCTTGGAAATTTCTAAAACAAACACGAGACATTGTAAGCCACACACACACTCACACACCCTGTGCCACCCTCTTCGCTCGGCTAAGCCCTCTTGCAAATTTGCAACAAATCGTGCATGTGCGCTTTATAGTTGTTGCCACACCAATATACTCCACCTATGTAAATCAACAACATCACCATCATTGTCATTTTTGGTTTGAGTTTCTAATTGTTACAACGGTTCCTGTTCCTGTTGGACATACTCAGCTCAACTCAGCTGACCCACCCTCTTAAGCGCTCTCACGCGCGCTCTCTCTTTTGCTAGAACTCTCTCGCATTTGCTGTGCCTGCATTGGAACGTTGGCATTGCGCACGCTTGACTGCTGCTCAGCTGCTCTCTGTTTCATTTGGCTGCCAAAGCGTTCCGCGCTCTCTGGTTTGCTTACAAGCGGTTGCATTCCATGCTGCACAGATTTCCCGCTCAGTCTCTCTCTCCCAAGATACGCCACCTTACACACTACTCACACCCCACACGTCGTAGCGTGTGTATTGGCGTAGAATTTTAAATGAATGAAAACTATGCTCGTAAATTTCTTGTACGTTGCACTGAGTACCAAGCGACAATACAAAGTCCTTGGCAACCCTCTTGCAACAGCCTCTCCATAGTTACCGCTTACAACGCATGCGACGCAGTGCATCGCATTGTTAAGTGTTTTCCACATATCTTCTTTTCTCTAGTTTTTTCCAAGTTTTCCTTGGACTGCTGCTAAATGAATTATGTTTATCTCTTCTGCAGCATGTCCTGGCACTTGTATGCTGCTTAATACAATTGCTAAACACGATCTATGCACTGCTTGTATCTATGTGTACGAGTCCCTAAGCGTAGCTGTGTGCGTACGTGTGTTCGAGGGTGACATAAATTAACTCAAGTTGCAGTGCCCATAATACGTTACTTATATATTATGTGTCTGAGTATATGCCCATGTACATATGTATGTCTCAATGTGGCATGTGCACGGAATATCAAATTTTATTTCATTTCTGTGAATACTTGAAAAAATTTAACAGATAAACGAGAACTAGTAGGTAGGATGTGATTTGGTATGCAAGTGCATATCCTTAAAGATTGTATTATAATTTTTTTTAAATATATTCAAGTAGCTAAATGGGTATTTGGGACAGCTAACTGTAGCTCTTGAAGAAAATGCTGGAAGAACTGAAGTGGCGAAGAGGAAGCAGGCAGAAATGAGCGCTATTCGATGAGCTATCGTTGTTTATCTTCTATGAATTGGAATTCAGTCGCTTAAGGGTTGTTTACTTTTTAAAAAGAAAAAATTAGTTAGTAAAGCAGAAAATTTTAATAACAACTTTTTTTGATTTAATTAAAAGGAATATTTTGGTTAATCAGATAAAACAAAGTAAGCTATGGATGGAATTAATGTTCTAATAATGACTACTCAAGATTTCTTTTAAATTTTTAATGACCAAAAAGAATATAGCTAACATAGCTTGATGTTATTCTGAAGACGAGCTTTTCGAATAAAATTTATTCAAATTTCTTGTGAATTTGTTAAAACTGAAAATAGTACAACATTTTCTGAAAATCCAGTCCTGAAAAAGCATTCTTAAAGTGTCATGTATCTTTTTATCAAATGAAACCTTTCCGAGTATCAAAGTACTCATAATTAAATATTTGGATCCTCAAATCGCCAAGGCTCCAGAAGGAGATAAAGGAAATGATGATGATTATGAAATCGCTAGAATGCCCTTACTTTGCTTTGTTTCTAAAACATTAAATTGATCACAAAGTTTTTTTAAACTACTATCGTATGAGACTCTTTTGAATTTAATTCAATCAAATTAGCGTATTTTATTCCCGTTCTCCAAACATTAATAAGTGTAAGCATATTTAATTGCTTGTATGCAAATATTTGGAAATTGTAAGTTGAGGAAATCGCAAATAAAGAATTTTATATTTTCAACTGAACAAATTTCACATTTATCAATAGAAATACATTTTTTTGGCACAAAATCAAAAAACAATTTTTTTTGCATAAAAAACTTTGAGTGTTTATAACTGTTTGTATGCAAATTTTTAGAAAAATTTATATAGCAGCCTTCGCAATACATCTTTTGATGCAACTAGAAGGATCGTATGTATGCAAACATGCCATTAGCGCATAAAATGTACTATGATTTGTCTGTTTTATTTTTTTACAAAAGTCTCAAAATCAAACAGACAAATGTCGCGTATAACCGATTATTGCTTATTAAGTAGACTGCATTAAAATAATCGTATGTTTGCAAACAAATAACTATATGAAGTACGCTCTCAAGTCAACTTAGCTCATTGCAAACAAATGTTTCAATATTTAATTGCTTTATCATATTTTGATTTATATATTATATTGATAAGAACGCGAATCGAGTCATTTCGGAAAGATTAAATTTTTGGCTTGTTTATGCAACATTAAAAATTTGGTACATGTAAGAACTTGCATAAAAACCGATTATTTCTGTTTTTTGAAGAAATAGATAGATAGATCTTGTACATAAACGATTATTCATTCTTTTAAAGAGCTATCTTATTGCAAAATAATATATTAATTTATAGTTGTTTCATAATATTTTCTAAATATATTTATTGATATGAATGAGAATCGAAGCTTTTCTAAAAACTTAAGTTTTTGCTTGTTTGTGCAACATTAAGAATTTGATACTTGCATACAACCGATTATGGTTTTTTTTTAAGAGTTAGCTCATACAAAATAATGTACTAATTTGTAGTTGCTTCATCATATACTCAGTGATATGGTCAAGAATCAAAAATTTATTGAAGGCGTAGATCTTGCATATAACCGATTATTCATTTTTTAACCGATTATTTCTGTTTTGAAGAGTTAGCTTGCAGCAAAATAATATATTGATTTTTAGTTGTTTCAGTATATATAGTGTAAAATTTAATACACGCATAGATCTTGTATATAAACGATTAGTCATTCTTTTAAAGAGCTATCTTATTGCAAAATAATATATTAATTTATAGTTGTTTCATAATATTTTCTAAATATATTTATTGTTATGAACGAGAATGGAAGCGTATCTAAAAACTTTAGTTTTTGCTTGCTAGTGCAACATAAAGAATTTGATACTTGCATACAACCGATTATGGTTTATTTTTATGAGTTAGCTCATAGCAAAATAATGTATTATATTATTATATATTTTCATTGATATGGTCAAGAATCAAAAACTTACTGAAGGTATAAATCTTGCATATAACCGATTATTTAATCTTTTGACGAGCTCTCTTATTGCAAAAAATATATATTAATTTGTAGTTGTTTTATCATATTTTCTGAATATATTAATTGATCAGAACGAGAATCGAGTCATTTCTAAAAACTTAAGTTTCTGCTTGCGTCTACAACATGTACATAACTTGCAAATAAACGATTATTGATTTTTTAAGGAACTATGTCTACGATTTTGATATTTGGGCGTTCACTCTGCCCTCCTCTGCCTCCTGGCTATAAATTTCCATTGATTTTCATATTGTTATATATATTCCTACACCAAACATTTTCTTTCTCTCCCTTTTTAAGAAGTTGCTCAAGTTCTTGAGTCAAATCTATTGAAAATTATCTAATATGTATCTAGATTTTTTACAACATGTCTTTAAGTTGTTTTGGATGACAGTTGGCCTATCATCTTTTCATGCCAACCATTACTTTCCAAAAAAAATTAATTTTACTGACTCCATATACGCTCAATTAAATTTTTTATTTAATTTTACATACGATAATTTTTAGAAACTGATGTCATTAGTTCACAAAAATTCAACAACTTTTTGAAATAGTTTATCAATATTTTCGTTAAATTCTATACGAATTTAAAATTCACAACAGCATTCTCTTCTATTCTATGATTTTCTAGAAAATTTAACTTCCCGAGGCCCATACACATACAAAAGTTTAAACCTCAATTTCACGTTTCAATTTTATATTGTGAATAAGCATGGTTTTTTTTTTTTTGGTCCTGAGACGAGAAAAACGATTTTTCCTCAAAAGGAAACTCAATTTAAACAATTACGAACAAACCCAAAATTACATGAAAAATGTGTGTGTGTGTGTGTGTGTGGTAAGTTCTAGAAATGTGCGCAAGAGTACAATAGTTCTGAGAATCTTTTTGCCATAAAATTGCAAATTAATTTTGTTGTCATGAAAGTAAAGTAATTAAGGAACAACAAGGAGGAGCGAGCAACCCTAGAATGTCAGCAGTTACGTAGAAAACCAGAGTAAAGAGTAGTTAAGAGCCAGTTAAGAGCTATTGGTTTTGGTTGGGTTTGACTTGGGTTGCTTTGTCAAAAAAATTTTACATTGTGCTTTGGCTGTTATTTCAAGCGTAACTCAATAAGCAAATATTGAACTATTTGCAGCAGGATCCCACAGGCATGCAGGCTGGCACACAACTCTTTAGGACTGGCAAAGAGTCAATTCTGTCAATATTGCTCGATATTGGGCCAATCATTTGCTTTGCCGCACAAAGCATACGCAGCAGTGTGTGTGTGTGTGTGTATCTGTGTGTAGCTTCTCTAGAGGAGGTCTAGTAGACCAAAAACCGCAGAGCTGTAGCACCGTTTGGTCATTTGGCCATGCAATATTTAACTCTTGACATGGGCCAAAAAGTTCAACTGACAACATGAGCTTGACTGACAGCTGGCAACCCTGGTTAACTGACAGCTAGATTCATTGACATACACCGGAGCGAGCACTCAAATATGCCACAAAATATTGCAACTCTCTTCATTTGACTGCACTCACAGTAACTCACTCTCACTCACTCCACACAGCACTTTTTTAAATTAATAATCATTTGGCGGCTGTACTCTGACAGAGTTGATTTTCTTTTTTGAAGGAATTATTACATTTTTTTTCCACGTTCAGTGTCTGTCTTTTTTGCTTGTCCGAGTTAATCTGGGGGCTCTCTCTGTTCATGCAACAGTCAATTAACAGTTTTATTAAATGCTGCCATACAAAGCATCATATATAAATACACACACACACACATAAAGGAATTTTTTATAGTTGGCTGAGATTTTCCATTAAATTTATAGCTGTTTGTGGATTTCCATTATATATTTTAGTTTTTTTTGCGCAAATAAATTGGATGTGACGAGGCTGCATATTGCTATACATATGTGCGGCATTTGCTTTTTTTCTGCTGGCAATATGGGCTACACGGTAACATAAACTAACAATCAACATTGGTTTGTCTATTAGGCTCACATGAGGCTAAATACTTAGGTACATATAACCCATAATTTTTTAGGCTTCGATTTTGCTTTCTCTATCCATTATTTAATTTCTAATTTTTTTTCCATGTTTGCGATTATTTATAAACGAGTATCTAGGTAGACTAAGGCATTTCATTAGTGTGGTAAAATACTTTGGCACAGCTTTTCTTATACAGAATAACATATTATCTAGTCTTCTTCTTTAAATATCCTTAAAAATTATTAAAATTCGCCTGCCTGTTAAAGTTGGAATGTGAACATATTCTATTCTCATATTTCATCTCTATCACTAATTCTAATACTCACTTCACTGCGGTTTATTAGCGCTCTTTTGTTCACTTTACATTATTACACAGAACCTTTCATAGCACAATATTATGGTACTCACTGTCATGCCACAAATCTCTTATGTACCCCATAATGAATAAGTCTTTGAGTGTAATATTATTGCGCTCAATGAGATTCCAGACAGCAACTACACCCCCGCACACAGACTGGCACGAGCCAACTTATTACAACCAGAATAAAAATAAAAAAAAACACATTACCAGACCAATCATTAACCCGACCAGACAAATATAATTACGAAACATTATAGATAATTATGAAAAAATGGAAAAAATTGCACGCAGTAATAAAGAGTCAACAAAAGGACGTGGAAATATGTGTGCGAATTGATTAAACGAAGCGGAATGGAACATACACCATAACATGGAATGAAACATTTGACGTGCACTTACCATTATGTCCCATATTGGTGATGATAACCCAAAAATCGATAGTCTTTTCGGGTCCCAGCTCTTCATAGTCCCACTTCTTCTTAACACGCACGGCGCCATTTGTTTCCACCGTCACCCAGGGATTATCATCGCGTATCTTAAAAGTTTCCTTATCCGTTTCCTTTTCCAATTGGAAAACCGATTTGCCCTCAGTATCACCATCTGCCTCGGTGAACTCTATGCGTTTGGTGGGACGCACGGCGCGTGTCACGCGACGTTTCTCACGTCGATGCGAATGCGCATTGATCTCATCGTGTTCCAAATGTTGCATTATAAAAGACACCGGTTCGGGTGCTAGGAATTCCAACAAAACCTTGGCTGGTGCGGCGCTTAACAAGCTGGGATAACGTAGATCATGCGCAATGACCTCCACAAGCAACTCATTCGAGGTAGGTTCACCAGCCAGCATAATTTCACCCGTTTGTGGCACTATGATAACCACATTGCTGGGAGATTTCAGACGATAGGCCAACTTGTCGCCATCCGCATCGGTGGCTTCTACCTTGCCCATTATGGCAAAACGCTGCCACGTTACGCTATTGTTGCTTTCGAAATTCGGTGACTTTTGACCCGCTATGGCAAACTTGTAGTCCAGCGATTTGAAGATGGGTCTATTGTCATTCTCATCCAGCACGCTAATTTGTATTTTGGACACTGTTTTGTCTAGGCCTTCTACATCGGAGGCTTCCACCGACAGATCATAGTGAGCACGCTGCTCACGATCCAATGGACGATTGGTGACCAGCCATACACCCGACTCATCATCACCTTCAATCACCAGCGATTTGGCATTCTGCTGCACATTCTGATTAGCCTTGCGTGCCTGCAGCGCAAAGGCATCATCCAGATTACCATCGATAATGGTATAGCGCACCTTCTTGGGCTTGGCCAGCTCTGTATCGACTATTGAACCACTAAAAGCCTGCATTAGCGGCACGCCACGCACGCGCGTGCCCGCGGGCTTATTCTCACGCACCTCACCGCTGGCATCCAGCAGCGAGCCCGAGAAACGCAACATATCATTGCGATGCATGACAAAAAGCTGCAGGTTATGCGTATTGGTAGCATTGGGCGTCTGCTCTACGACCACCAGCTGCACGGGCCTATTGACCAGCGGCGAAATGTCCGCAGTAGTCATGACAACGCCATCTTCCAGCACAGTAAAGTACTTGGAATAATCGCTGTCCAGCATGTGATAGGCGGCGGCAGCACCCAGTGCTCCGGAGGCTGTGCCATTGCCCCGATGCACAGGGCGTGTCTTGAATTTTTTAATACTAAAGCCCGGATAGGTGTCATGGGGCAGCACCAGCGACATGTCGCTGTTGGCCACAGTGTGATGTGTGGCCTCTACCATATCACCGGGACTGCCGGCCAACATGCGTGCCGCATTCTCAGCGCTGAGTCCGGCATAGTTGGGGTTCTGCTGGGGATGCTGCTGCTGCTGTAGTTGTTGGTGTTCTGCGGCATCGACAAAGAGCAGCATCAGAGCAAGGCAGAGGCACACGAGTGCCGCACGTGTTGTACGCGACTCTTGTGTCACCGACGACGACGTAGACACAGACGACAATGGCGTCGCTTTACCGTTACACAGACGTTGTTGCTGTTGCTGCTGTTGTTGTTGTTGGGGCCCGGGCCCTCGCCCCTGGCAACCCAACGAGCAACGTCGTGCCACCATTTTGTTGTGGCACGCGTTGAACGTTGTTTGTATTATTAGTTGTTGTTGTTGCACTGCTTCTCGTTGTTGTTGTAGTTGCTGCCTTTGTTGCGGAGAGTTAATTATTTAAGCTTGTGCCGCGATCTTTGGCTCTCAATTGTTGTTGTTGTTGTTGTTTCTGTTGGTTGTTGTTTTACACTTTACACTTGAATTATGCATGGAATTTTCTTTTGTTTTCGTATTTTGCAGGGGGCGGGGTTGTTGTTTTTTTATAGTGACTTCTAAGGGGACGTCCGGTTGCATTCACTTTATCCAGCACTCGGTCAATACATATTTATTGTTGTATTGTTTTTCTTGGATGTATTACTGTAATTATTGTAAGAGCTGCAAAGAGTAAGAGATATAGAGAGAGAACATGGTTAGTCAATTATTGATGATAGTTTGGAAGTATTTATGGGTTGCATTTTAGATAAGTTGTTTAATTAGCTTAAAAATTCGATGTAAGGGTTGAACTTTAAATGTAGCTATAAGTGAAAATTTTTAATAGGATGAAAAATTGATTTGAGGAAAATCGTATAGTTTTGTATACAAAAAGCAATAGGGTAAAAATATTAATGAATCAGATGGCGAACCAGAAAAAAACTTTAGTAGCTCACATTTCAGTCGCAGCATAATTTTTTATTGAGCTAATAAGTACAGTGAAGAACAGTAAGAACATCCTTAAAACTTAAGAGGATCAAAGGAGCAGAACCAGAACCCCTAAACATACCCTTGTGATCGACCATTGTAACCGCCAGAAAAAAGTTTTCTGACTTTAACTCCCATAACTTTCGCTTTTAGCACTTAATTAATTTCAATGTATCTCATTTAGCTTAGTCGTATATGGCAATCTGCATGGCCTATTAGATAAACACTTAGTCGTAATATATTTTAATTTATTATATTTATAGAGATGTTCAGAGGATAGCCAATATATATTTAGACCGTACAAAGGGTATACTAGATTTGTGCAATGTATGAACACCATAAACATTCTGAGCGGGAGGTATGAGACAAGATTGGAAACCCATCCAAATTCGTTGGCCTGTGATCTTGCGGGTCATAGTGTGTAGCGATTAACCTTATAATTTACATATTGGATTATAGCCTTATAGTATTAAGTAGGCTGATTGCCAATAATTAAAAAAATGTTGCAATGTATGTAACGGACAGAAGGAGGCATGGCAGACCCCAAGTCCTTTGTACCAAAATGTTTATTATAACCTCGCGTAGCGATTCATCCGTCCGTCCGTCCGTCTGTATGAACGCCTAGATTTCTGACACTGTAATAGCTAGAGATACGAAACTTTTATTTCCTGAGCAGACGTAATTTTTGAATTATGTCTATATCTTTGTCTTGTACTAATTTCACCCCCCTTTGACCACGCTCCACGCAATCGATTAACGTTGTTTTCTCCAACACCCCTTAACACATAAACTTAAATCTTACCCCATATGCTTTAAATAACTTCTTTGGCATAACTTTCGATTTTCATCAAAATCGGTAAAAATTTACGAAACCTATACGTATAAATATCGAACCAAATTGCACCAAAAAAAAAAATTCCAATTGTAAAGTTCTTAGAAAGAATATGCAGGATTAAAATTTTTGCGAGAAAGAGGTACAGGGGATTACAATGTCGGGCACTCCCTCGACTGTATCTCATTTTTTTGAAATCTGCTATTTGAGTTTATCCAACACAGCATCAGTAAACAAATAGTTTTTGCGCATAACTCTATACTCTAGTGAGCGGCATATGCAATTTGGCGTGACGTTACATAGCCTAAAACCAGCGTACGATCAAAGGGCTTCCAATGATACCGCATTTGTCAAATTATGATAAGCAGTTTAGCAGCAGAAAGAGAACAGATAAACATATATACATTAGGGTGGCCGCCGCTAGTATGGCTAATTTTTAAACCAACAATTTTAATAGCCTTAGATAATTGAACTACCCATCGATTATATATGGAACATATTTTTGTCAAACTTACGGTTTGCTCGCTATTTATGCATTCATATGAAAATATTTTATGACCTTTGACCTATTTTCGGGTCCATCAAAAACTTTCGGATCGTCTTTAAATTTTACAGGCTCTATATGCAGGTAAAAAGGAAACTTTTTAGGGGGTAAGGTTATTAAAATCGTGAGATGTTGCAAAAATGGCCACCCTAATATACATACAAACGAATCAAACATATATGTTAACACCCGTAATGAATTCGAACAATACCAGTCAAAAAACTGTTCACCTAAAAATTTGCACAATTCTCGGAATATCTTCAAAATTATCCCACTTTGAATTTCCATACTCAAACAAACTGCTAGTTTATAGTGGGATTATCTATTCTGAAAAAATATGGTTTCAATCTTCCCTTCTACTGTTTTCTTCCGGGGCCGTCGAGGGTAAAGCTTGGTGCCGCTGTTTACTATCGGCGGGCCCTAAGCGCAGTTCTTTTTTATGAAGAATTTAAGTGATTAATGTTTTTTTTCACGGACACAGGGTGAATCTCTACGTTGCCAACCCCTGTCGACTGGCCTGGTTACCTTCGATAAGCTGATCTAATTATAATTATAATTTTTGCCGGGTTGATGAGCAGCACAAAATTGTGGGACTGTTTTCCGTGTAAGCAGAACTTTTACTAGCCAGGGTGCAGCTCATCGATTGTAAAACAAGCTACTTAAAGCTAGCATATCTCAAAAAACTTAACTTCCCAAAGAATTTATTTCTATCAATTTCTTCTTTTTAACTTTATTTCCGAGTAAAATATGTATTGAGTGAGTGATATGAAAAGGTTTGATTACCCGAATCCGTAGACATATGGTTTGCTATAGCTCCTTTAGCTAACAATAATACCTTCCAAAGCAACACATCAAATTTCTCACCATGTAATAACTCAAATTACACATTACTCCAAAGACTGCAACTTTTGCACCACCTTTCAACTTGTTTGCACCACATGAAACCTTTTAACTGAAAGCCATCAACACATCATTTAACCCTTTCCCAGCTGTATCTACCACGTCTGCAAAAACAAATAATACAATAAAAAATAAAATACTGCAATTTGTGCATTTTAATTACTTTTTAATTAAAATTAAAGCAGTTTTACACCAAATTGCATGCAATAGTATTTCTGCGAATCTTTTTTTTTTTTTTGAGCTCCTGGCATTGTCAAAACTTTAACACTAGACCACAAACTTCCTGCACTGGCAGAAATTTTCGTCAAGTTTGCAAATTTTAATTGCTTGCAACATAAAAGCGCACAAAGTGAAAAGTTTTTAATGACATTAGCAAGAAAATATTTCATGTTTTAGTTTAGAACGCACACAAAGCAACCAACTCTCACACAGATACAGCAAATTTGCAACTTTTTGCTGCAGAACGCTTAGTCTGGTGTCAAGGACGTGGCACAGGATGTGGGAATTTTTTGGTTTTTTTTTTCGGATACTAATTTCTTTGTTGTTGCCCTTTGATGACCGCCTAATATGCTGCTGACATGCTCTACATACGACGGACGACGACGACGACGACGCCCATCCCAATCCGGCTTTGTGTAACTTTTAGAGCGTTTTTTTTTCTGGTTTCTGGTTCTGGTGTTATTTCCACCCCAGACATTCTATACTTGGTATACGCAAAAATATGTCGCACACATGGTCGCCCTTGAAATTTCATTGTGAAAATTATTTTAATTACCCGACATACATGCCCGTCAGGCACGCACCCTGTTATTTAAGCCATTAACAGCGGCAGCGGCGAGGTACTTGGTTTTTGAGCAGGGTACGGGCTACGGACTGCCCCAGAGGCGGCAGGGCTTAGGGTTTTACAACAGCTGCGCAGGCGCCGCTCTAGACGCCGCATAGATCTGATATTGACTGCTTTCGGAGTGTTCGGTTTTACGACTCGTATGTGTTGACAATAGTTTTATTTGCCTTTTTTATGTTTATGTTATGGGGCATGGTCATTTTAATGATAAAGAATTGTTATTATGCTACAACAAGTTGCACTAAAGGTAGTTGCAACAAATGAGAGGATGTTTGTCATTAATCTAATGACCCTATAACAAGGCACGTTGAAGGTTTTTGATTATTGACGACATTGACAAATGATTAGACTGGTTGAACCAAGTTCGGACTTTGGGCACGGCAGAAGCAATGAAGAGTAGAGCCCGACATAAAAAGCTAATGACAACAGGGGTAGTCGTGGGGGCTGTGGATGAAAATCGGTGCTTTATTCTTAATTCTTTAATTAAGGTTTTACTACTTGAGGACTCCCAAAAAGATATGAGTGTCCCTTATCCAAATTCCAAAAATTTGCATAAAAATGTAAACTCCCATAGAAAATAAAGACAATTTAGGCTATATGGTTTCTACAACGCTGGGTAGTGGTAACCCTTGACTACCCGGAACTTTGTTAGACGACCAAGAAGCAACTATTTTTCATAACTTTTGAGAACAAGAATGAAGAAAGGTATCTGTATTATATGTTTCTCCGCGTTTCAAAAAGATACCTGGGGCGAAAATCTACTTATTCTTAAGAAGAATTGTAAAATACTGCGGTACATCTTTTTATTATTCTTCAACTTTCTTTTGCACACTTAATGATTTCAGAATTATTTATTTCCTTATTATTTGCAATCATTTTTTTTTATTATAAGCTGTTAGATACATGCTACTTTCACATTTTTGAGGTTTCCCAACTAACAATTCCTCAAAGTTTTGCTTTTTGAATATGTTCATCTCACTTTGATAGACTTTAAATCATTTCAACAGAACAAACACGACTTGCCATAGTAGTACAAACATATTATCTGATGTACAATTTTGAATAACATTTATCATCTTTCTTTTCTAGATCTAAAAAACTGTCAAACTATTTTCTAAAAACTGATTTTAGATAATCTAACAGATTTCACCTTCTCTTATAGTTTTTAATCAGCTGATTTCATTGTACTACTACTACTGCAATCAACTTCACCTTGTAGAGCATAGGGCCTCATTTCATTGTAGCTATTCAATACACTTTATCTCAGTTTGTGGTTCTTAAAACACATTAACACAACTCAGCTTGTCATATTATGTTTTCAATTTTCAACTTACTTTACCCACCAAAAATTTTTACTCCCAATGTCACCAGCTCTTTTTGAGAGGCCTAAAACACAGTTGAAAAAACTTTAAACACAGTTTTAAGAAAGTCAATCATCTTTCATCCTTTTCTCATAGTTGCTTTTCAAAATATTTTCATCTTATCTTGTTAGACCTTTAAACACTGCAAAACAACTGAGTTAACCATATTATTAATGAACTCTTAAAAATGCTTCACATTATCAGCTCACTTATCTTAAGCAAAAAAAAAATTTGATTTCTTTAAATGTCATCATCTCATTTTGTTAGACTTAAAATATCTAAGATAGTGTATCATCTTTCACCTTTTTCGCATTGCATTTCCACAAACTCAAGAAAGTATTTCATCTTTGTTTATAGCTTCATCTCTAGTATACAGCTAATTTCCAATATCTCAATATCATCGTCTCATTATATCCAACCTCAAACTTCGAGAAAGCAATAGTTAATTATAATATTAAATACATATTTCGACTTTTCAACTAACTCATCTCACTTAACAAAAAATGTTTATTCTTTTAATATCATCATCTCATTTTGTTAGACTTAAAATACTGTCAAGCAACTTTTAAAACATATTTAAGATAATGCATCTTTCATCTTTTTCGCTTAGCCTTTCCATAAGCTCCAGAAAGTATTGCATCTTTGTTTATAGCTTCATCTCTAGTTTTCAGCTAATTTCTGATCTTTTAATATCTTCGTCAAACCTCAAACTTCGAGAACTTATCTCACTTAACAAAAAATGTTTAATCTTTAAATAGCAACATCTCATTTTGTTAGTCCTTAAATACAAAAAAACACTTTTAAGAAAGCTAAAACAGAGATCATCATCTCTCATCTTAATCTTGTAGCATTTCAAACAACATATGCCAGGTATTTGCCCTTTAACTGTCTTATCTCATTTGGTTAGGCTTCAAACTGTGACAAAACAATAACTCTCTGAAATTGTTACATATGTACTCTATTTATTTTCAACCACCTTATTTTTCTTTTGTTAAAACAGCTTTGTCATCTTCTCATTTTGCTAGACCTAGCAAATTTTAGTGCTCACGAATTGTTACATACGCAGAAAGTATTTCATCTTTGCTTCATAATTCCATCCACAGTATTCTGCTCTTTAAGCAACTACATCTCGTTTTGTCAGATCTCCAACTTTGTTAAAGCAACAAAAATGATTACTCTTTTAATGTTATCATCTCATTTGTTAGTCTTTAAAAACTGACAAACAACTCTAAAAACAAAGTTAATATAGTTCATAATCTTTCATCTCATAACCATAGCTTTTCAATCAACAAATGCTGGGTGCTTGCTTTTCAAATGCCTTCATCTCATTTTGTTAGGCTCTAAAGTGTGACAAAACCACTCAACTTTCCTTATTATGTATGAACTGTTTCACGTGTACCTGTTCTCAATCAACATATTCCATATATTTTGATAACTTTGTCATCATCTCATTTTGCTACATCTAAATATTGTAAAACAACTTAATTTGCACTAGTCTGAATATACGCAGAAAGTGTTTCATCTTTTCTTTTTGGCTTCATCTCTGCTATGCAACTTATTTTTGAGCTTTAAAAGACTTCATCTCTTTTTGTCAGACCTCAAACTTTGTCAAAATAACTCAATTATCAATATTGTTTACGAACTGTTATATCGCCTACTCGAAAACCCATAAAAATCTAATACACTCTCGACGCCTCTTGTTTTAAAATTTTTGTTTTATATGGTTTTTCTTTTGTTTTTTACTACAAACTGCAGCAAGATATTTTATTTGTCACCTCTTTTAGCTATCTTTATGTCGCATCTTAATTGCAATTAGGCTTTTGTTTCAGAAATTTATGAACTTGAGCAACGGCTGATCAAAAAACGGTACAAGCTTAAACAGATGTCTTATCGCAGGGATCTACTAATCAGTTGAGCGACTACTACAAATTGTCAAGAGCTGGCATATTTCAAAAAATAATTCCAAACAGGTTTGCGGGCCTTCAAATTTTCACTAATAAACCCATAGTTGAGGGCTCTTTATTGTCAAACAAGCGCAGCGATTTGTTTGGTATATAAAAACGCTTTGTAGCTATCCAGATGTTAAATTATTTCTTTGTTTTTTTTTTCTCTCTACTAATTTGATTGGCGTATTTTGCGTGCCACAAAAGCACGTGGTGTAAAAATTCATTAGATATACACTGTAGCTCGATTAATCACAACAAACTTCAGAGATATGCAAAGTAAAGGCAAATTTTTTAGTGGCACTTAATTAAAACTCAAGATAAAGCGATACATTATTTAACCCTAATTTTTTGTGTATTGAAGTTGACTCTAGTTTTTTTTTTTGCTTTTTTTCGACAAAAATCCAACAAGTTTTCCAAGTTGAAAAAGAAAATCAAAAAAGACAACTGGAAAACAGCTGAAAGTGTTGCCCCAAGCTTTTGTTGTAAATATGCAAATGTTGCACTACACTTACGCATAAATTAATACATTATAAGCGGCAGGCTTAAACTAAAAAATAAATATATTTATTCATGCAACAAATGATTGATGCGGCAGCTGTAGCAAAGTCAAATTTTATTATGTTTTACAAATGTTTTTCAACATGTTTTTCAAGTAACTTGCGCCCACAACCCGCATTATGCATTCGATATTATTGTGTATTACACTCATTTAAAATCGATTAAATATCGACCACCTGCTGCGAGCTGAGTCCACAACTTGCCTCATTTTGATAAATCATTTTGTAGCTCAAGGCGTTGCCGAACTTTTTTCTTTATTTGTTGTTTTTCTTTGTTTGTTGTTTATTAGAATTTTAAATGTTTACAACATTTTAACAAGTTTCAGTAGCTGTAGCAACAAATACAACAAACTCTATGACAATAAACAAAAAAAAAATAACAAATATTATACAAGTCACGCAATAACAAAGCGCTACAAAAAATCGAAAAATTCGTTGAGATAATCTGCATTAATTCAACTCATGCCTGCCAGCTTTTGTCTGGCTTAGCACAGCCGCCACGCCTCTGTCCCTTGTCATTAATATTTGATAAAGCTTAGCGCACAAAAATCGTTAAATATTTTATTTATTAACTGCCATCCATATCATAAATTTGATCCAGACCAATGCCAAAAAAAAAAAAAAAAAATAACAACCTTTTGTACTTTTCTAGCCCCAACTAATGAAGCATTAATTTCTCATTAATTGTTCAGCGATATATTTATTGATTTTTCCCTCAAGCAATTAAAATGGTTTAACCATAATTTTTGTTTTAATATTTATTTCAAGCTGGCACCCACAAAAAGTCATATATAGTATATACACACTTATGTAAAGGGTCATCAATCTTGAGTTATTTTTTTTTTAAATAAAAATTTCAAATGAAACCGCAAACCGCTCTTGCCATTCACTTTTTAAAAAGAATCCCTTTCAAATGTTGGCCGCAATTGCGCCGTAGCTCCTCCAAGCGGAGCTTACTATTTTCGAGCATAATCGGCGGTATCTCGCGAATAACACGGGTAACACGCTGGATTATCCACAAACACTTTAGACTTCATGTAGCCCCAAAGGAAAAGGTCTTACGGCGTGATATCACACGATCTTGGTGGCCAATTCACCGGTCCGGAGCGTGAAATTAATTGTTCACGGAATTGGTTCCTCAATATGTTCATTGTTTCACGGGCTGTGTGGCAAATAGCGCCGTCTTGTTGAAACCAAATGTCGTCGAGATCTCAGGCTTCCATTTCAGGTAGAAAATAATTCGTTATCATGGTGCGATAACGGTTACGGTCTGACCAGCGTCATTTTTGAAGAAATATGGACCGATGATTCCACCGATATTCCAATAATAATGAATATTGGGTCTCAAATTTGTTGATGGTATGGCGAATAGTAGTCTCATTAGGTCGAAATGGCCTCAGCTCGCGAAAAACATTCTTTACAGAACGCGAATTTTCTTAATATAATTTTACGATTTGTAAACGTTGTTCGGGTGTAAGTTTTTCCATGATGAAATGGCAATGAAAACTGAATAAAAAACAGTACTCTCGCGTGGTTTATCAAAAAAAAACCTTATCGAAAGAAAAACCACAATATTGATGACCCTTTACAATCAAATATTTTTCCATCAAATATTTGTGTAAAATTCAGTTTTAAAATACTCATAATGTATGTTGATGATGATTTTCCTTTCGTAGCGTATTGCATTTATGGACTTTTAATGATTTTTTTATTGATTATTTATTGTGTGCACATATAATAGCATATTTTATGGTTTCTTTTTTTTTTTGTATTTCACAACTTGAACAATATTTTTATTATGAAGTTATGTGAGCAGACAATAAAGTTATTGAATACAAAGCTTTGTATTCGTTTAAATTATTCGATATTTGACAATTTTAAAGTTGTTAAAATGCGTTCGCAGTTGACAAAATGCAACACTGTGAGACATGCTGAGCTTTACGACTCATAAACTTTGACAATTTTGTATTTTATTTAAAAATGTTAACTATAAATATGAGCAATTAAAGTTTGTCTGAAACTGTTTATATAATATATTCTGTTATTTGTTGTTATCTTCAAAGCTAGCACATAGATAAATATTTATAAATGGCCAAAGTTTACGAAATTTCTTGTATTCATTTATTCGTAGTTATCTTAAAAGATGATTGAAAATTAATTAGAAATCTCTAAAATTTACGAAAAACGTTATATTCAGCTGTTGATAGTTATCTCAGAAGATGACTGAAAACTAAAGATCGTTCTTCTAACAGATGGCTGAATTTCTCGAAACTTATGTTATACTCTTTTATTCTTAGTTATCTTAAAAGATAATTGAAAATTAATTAGAAATAACTAAAATTTACGAAACATCTGTTATATACATTTGTTATATATCAGTTATATTCAGCTGTTGAAAGTTATCTCAGAAGATGATTGAAAATAAGGAACGTTCTTACAACAAACGACTGAATTTCTCGAAATTTCTGTTATACTTTTTCATTCTTAGTTATCTTGAAAGATGATTGAAAATTAACAGCTAGTCCATAGATAAGCATTTACGAGCAACTGAATTTTCCGAAGCTTCTGTTATATTGTCTTTTTGATAATCATTAATCAAAATTAAAGCTCGTTCTTTGATAGTATCTAACGAATGACCGAAATTTTATAAACTTCTGTTCTAATCTTTAATTCGTAGCTGTCTCAAAAGCTGATTGAAAACGAGCGAGGAGTTATATTCTCCTGGTTAAAGTTATATCAAAACTTGAATAAATTAGCACATAAATAGGAATTTACAAATTACTGAAATTTCCGAGACCTCTGTAATATTCTCTTGTTGATAGTTATCTCAGAAGATGTTTGAATATTAAAACACGCCCTTTGATTTTATCTAACGAATGACTTAAATTTCTAAAACATCGGTTTTAGTCATTTTTGTGTGGTTATCTTGAAAGATGATTACAAATTAAAGCTAGTCTTTTAAGAGTTATAAAAGAATGACTGAAATTTCAGAAACTTCAGAAAGAGAATTGAAAATAAAGGTTTGTCCACAGAGTCTATTGATGCTAGTCTATTGATGATAATGTATTTATGACTGGAATTTCAGAAACATGTTTTACATTTTCTATTTTTTAATAACTATTGTAAAAGATGATGTATAATTAAACCTAGTCCTTAGATAGGAATGACTGATATTTCTGAACCTTCTTTTAAACTTAGAACTTAAACTTAGAATCGTTGCTATCTTGCACGATAATTGAAAAATAAAAGCTTGCCTATAGATAAGAACAATTTTTGTATTATGAAGTTTTGTGAGCAGAATGGCTAAAATTTTCTAAACTTCTAATTTATAATTTTTAATTCGCAGTAGTCTTAAAAGATGATTGAAAATAAAAAGCTAGTCCAAAGATAACCAATAAAGAATAGCTGCAATTTCAACAAATTCTAGAATATATATTTATTTTTATTATCTTGAAAACTAGTCTATAGTTAAGAATTTATGAACAGCTGAAATTCCGGAAAATTCTAATATCTTAAAAGATGATTTAAAACTAAAAACTAGCCCATAGATAGGAATTTAGATATCAGTAAAATCTACGAAACTTCTGTTGTATACACTTGTTGAAAGTTATCTCAGAAGATGATTGAAAATTAAGGAACGTTCTTATAACAAATGACTGAATCTCTCGAACCTTTTGTTAAACTCTATTATTCTTAGTTATCTAGAAAGATGATTCATCAATGATCCATTCGTATTAATCTGGAAATAGACTACTTCGTGCTGCTGACTTCCATGTTCGCTCTAAATATAATATCTGACTCCATTTCCGTTTACCAAAATATAAGGCTGCACATAGGCGCTCGAAATATTGATATCTGTACTCAATAAGTGTTCAAAAATCAAAAAGCCAAGGCTTTATCGAAAAAAACTAATTTTTATTTCTTCTAATTTTTATTTATATCATTATTGAAGCGCTGGCAACTAGGTCTTCTTCTAATTACAACTCATTTTTAAATTTTAGATTCTAATAGTAAATTTATGATAATCGATTAAAAAATAGAAGCTAGAAATAAAAAAAGGTCATCTTTCGAACAGTGGTATAAAGACATCGTCAGACTGGGAATTTACTGACTTTAAGAATTTCAGAAGTTCCACAAAGCTTCTATCGTTTCTAGTAAAGCTACCAAGAAGTGTTTCAAAGGAAATATTCAATGTGCCATAACCCTTCTGTGGCATTGCCAGACTAAAAAACTAAAGAAGAGAAGAATGTATGGATACCTTGTACCTTGAGGTACATTTCATAAAAAAGGGGAGATCCAAGCGAAAGGTAGTTCTAGAAAAACCTCGGATTCTATAATTAAAATATGCTCAGGAAAATCTTCCAAGTGCAAAAGAATGCTCTAAGGATACTAACTGGCTTATTTAAGGGTCATTGTGACATTTGAGCAAAATGGAAATGATGGGCTCTAATGTCTATAAATTTGTGAAATTGTTGAGGAGTCCCAACAACTTATACGAACTAAAGGTGACGACTAGACAGAAGAATGATATCTCTCTTCGGCGTTTATGGAATTAAGATGCTCGATAATGCTCAATTGGATCCAGCTCAAATAAGTAAGTTCGTTTCAGGATTTTGGGATGAGAGCATTTAGGGAAGCACAATTAGGCCTTAGGATCACAGTTCATTATTTCCAAAATTATTAAAAAAATGTAACAAACTTCTATTAAAAGGCTTCTATACTTTTAATCCTATGGAATGGTTCAATAGACCTTCTGCTAATCCGGTGTTATGGTTCACACAAACAAATGTACCCCAAAATACACACAAAAACTATCAAAATATTCGGTTTCAACCTAGGTAAAGAAGTCGTGATTTTTTGCTCTCCATGCATTAAAAAAGATATCCAACTAATTATGCATTTATTACCACATATTTCCTTGCCAAAGCAGGGAAGTCCCCAAATGATCAAGATCCAAGTGTTGAACAACTTATCATAAAGTATGAAAACGTTAAAACATAAAAGCTTAAGTAATTTTCTTTAATGTAACCAGCTTGAGAGTTATTTTCATTAATGCACAAAATTAATTAACTTTTCGTTTATTTCCAAATAAATTTGACATCTTTAAAAATTCTCTTTGCGTGGCTTACAAAAATTCAATTATAACTCATTAAAAAAATGTTGTTCAACATGAAAGGTTAACAAACTTTAACCCCATTAAAATTTCTTGGAAATCCTAAAAAATATTATTTAATTATACAATCATTTTCATTTTTTTTTTTAAAGCAAAATGCGGGCAACCCCTACAAAAATTATGCAAATCCAAGTATTTATAAAGCCGCACAAAAAATAACCCAAATTATTCAGGTTCCGACTAAATACAACCCCAACATGGTCGCAGTCATATATAAATGACTTGACAAAAGACAAGCTGCCAGAGACAGTGGAAAAAAATGAAAAGTATAAAGAAAAATTGCATAAAATATTCAAGCCCTCTTTATCAAAGGTGACGACGCACATGACATGAAACGACACGAGACCTGGATCTCTCTAAATATGGATTTTGTTTAGCGCGTGTCCTAACCAAAACAAATACAAAGGTAGGAAACCCAACCAAGAGGTGGCAAGTAGCAGGCATTCAGGTAGAAACCAAAAAATAAAAAGGGAATAGAATCAGTTTAAAATGTGTGGTAGACAAGGAGAAGGGTGCACAGCTGTGTTAGGTAATGCCGCTTGAAATTCATTGAGTGAAGAGGCCTGAGAGAGGGGTGCTGCTGGCTCTAATGTTTCCGGCCTAGAGTCCTGTGACAACAGCAAAATAAAGTGCTTCATCAAATATGAAATAGACGCCAAACAATGCGACCAATTTGAAATTGGACTTGTTTATATTGGGATTTGTTTTTTTTTTTTTTTTGGGGAAATTGTCAAGCGTTTTGTGACAATGAGAAATTGAGCAGACAATGATTAATTGAGTTGTCTTTATGATGTATGTAGCATGCGCCTACTACAACAAACATTTTAAAATGTTATCCAAACTCATAATTTTTACACAACACGCTACAAAAATTCCTATGAAAAGTCATCAACAGAAAAAACTCATTAAATGCAGCATTTCTTTTTATTTGCAGCCCATATATCATCGAGTGCTTGTCAACACTGTGTCGGCCAAAGGCTGGCTTTACAAAAACACCAAAAAAAAAAATAATAATATATCGTAAAACAAATATGAGCGGCAAAGTTAAAAAATGCTTTAAAAATGCAAATATTACCGGGAACATTGGATGGATGCTGCTGTTGCCGCCGGGCATTGTCTTGGCCAGTCACTGTGCGACCGACCCATAAATAAAGTCATTACGCACTTTTTTTTTTCTCATTTTTTGTAAAGTTTTTTTATTTGTATGTTGCCAGAGCCAAAAGGCGGCAACAAGCTGCAAATATTTGCATATCATGTGGTCAACGATGAGCTTCCTCAGCTTCCTTTGCAGTCAAAAGGCGCAAAAATAAAAACCCATATAAAAGGGTAAACACAGTAGTCGGCAAAGAGCTCGCCACATGCCGCACGCGCAGGTAACGCCAGGTAATATGATATCTGGTACGTCCCCTACTCTACAGCGTTCACACAGCTACTACGTCATCGCGCCGCTTCTTACTCTCTCTCGCGCTGTTTTGAAGGTAGCTACAAATTATGTGTTAACATGATCAACAGCAGCAAAGCAGTGACCATTTGGTGACACGCCTCTTGCCACAACTCTGCTTGGTGTTGTTTTTTTTTTTTTTTTTGAGGATGCTGTTCTTTCGGTTAATGATAACCAAACACGTAAGTAGCTGTTGAAGCAACAAAAACGGTTGCACCAAAACTTAAACAAGGTGCTACAATTTTAACGATAGCTTGTGGCTTTTATACGATTGATGTTATCAATATGGCTTATATAGAGTAAAATGATACTTTGAGTGAGCATATTTAAATGATCGTAAACTCAAACAGATACCCTCATATATTTAAGTATAGGTGATCACTAATGCTTTAAAATGCTACTTTGATAGGTAATATGGAGGCAGTACATTAATACTTTGAGTGAGAAAATTTAAAGAATCGATAACTTCAAAGAGACGCTATTACAATGATAGAGGAAAATATATTGAAAATGCCGCTTTAATAGATAATATGGGAAAAACTACTACTTTAGGTAAAATGATCGTTAAATTATAGAGATACTCTGATCTCAGCTATAATGAGCACAAATATTTAAACTGACACTGATATGTTATATGGAGTAAAATACCTTTTTAAGTGAAAATATTTAAGTGATCGTAAAAACAAAGAGATACTATAATATTATATAGTACTAATATTGGAGTTCCCCAATATTTATTTAAAATGCCTATTCGAGGGTTTATATAAAATAAAATAATACTTAAAGTGTGAATACTTAAATATTCATAAACTTAAAGAGCCACTCAAATAAAGGGTCATCAATCTTGAAGTTTTTTTTCAATAAGGTTTTTTTTAATAAACCACGCGGGAGTAATGTCAAGTTGCCATGTGTTTTTATTCCATTTCATCATGCAAAAACCTTACACCCGAACAACTTTTACAAATCGTACAATTATATAACGAAAGTTCGCGTTCTATAAAGAATGTTTTTCGCGCGCTTAGGCCATTTTATGGTGGCCATAATCGACCTAATGAGACCACTATTGGCCATACCATCAACAAAGAGACCCAATATTCATTATTGGATGACACTCGACCGAATAGACCTCGTCCAGCGCGTAGTTTATGAGCCGGTGGAAACATCGATCCATATTTCTTCAAAAATGGCGCTGGTCAGACCGTAACCGTCAATGGCGATAACGAATTATTTGCTACCTGAAATTGAAATCCGAGATCTCGACGACATTTGGTTTCAACAAGACGGCGCTACTTGCCACACAGCCCGTGAAACAATGAACATATTGAGGAACCAATTCGGTGAACAATTAAATTCACGCTCCGGACCGCTTAATTTGCCACTATTATTAGTTTTCTTTTGGTTCTACGTGAAGTCTAAAGTGTTTGTGGATAATCCAGCTACGATTGAAGCATTAGAGGCCAACATTACCCGTGTTATTCGCGAGATACCGACGATTATGCTCGAACGCGTCATCGAAAATTGGAACCTCCGCTTGAACGAGCTACGGCGCAAGAACGGTTCTTTCTATTGATAATAAAGATTTTCCGATTCATTTGAAATTTTCGTTTTTTTTTTATTTTAAAAAAAAAACCTCAAGATTTATGACCCTTTATAATGAAATATCAATATTTAAATACCAATATTCAAAATTCCACTGATAGGTAATAATACTTTAAATAAGATCATTTAAATGATCGTAAACTTTAAGAGATGCTCTGATATAATGATTTACGGAAGATCAACTATATTTTAAATGCCACATTGACTTGTTTATTTAACTTTTATGTCATTAAATACTCCAAATAAAAATTTAATGATGCGTTCGATCATCAAAAATTTTACGACACTTGAGATGAATTAAAAATCTATTTCAAACGATTTGGAACCCAACAGTAGACACTTCAACACAATACTATTAATATTTATTTTTTAAAAAGTAAAAATTTACATATTTCTAAGCTATAAAAGAATTTAAAGGTAGAGCAACGAGTCCTTCTAGCTATATAATAAGGTTGCCAACTCTTCAGGTAGTGCCCTAAGACTTTGATTTTCGGTGCTTCGGGCTACATGTCAATTTCTCAGTTAAAAACTTCAGAGTAAAAAAAAATTTTCTGAAAAATATGTGTTCATGCCAGACGGTTAAGCCTAGTTCCGTGCTTAGCTTCGCTCAAAGAGCGTAAGCTGCGCTCACTAAAAGAGCGTAAGCTGCGCTGACTAAGCTAAAAAGCTGCACGAGAGACAATCCCGAACCCGCTCAGCTTATGCTGCGCTTATGCTGTTCTAAGCTGAGCGCAATAGAATTAGTTCTCCCACAACACTTAACGTAAGCAGACCCGCTGCACGCGTTCTCTTCGTTTCTTTTTGCATACATAAAAAGATTTTCAGGATATTCTATTGTTCATTTAAATCTAAGATATTGAATAAACACAACACATTACACTTCAAATTACAAAGACGTTTTACTTGCGAACAAGGAAAGCACACGGAGGAAAAAACACATCATCCAGAAGCCACCCACCTAATCAATGTTTGAGTGCCTCCGAATTCTACTCATATCGTCAACACCTACCTAAGTCACAAATATATTTTCAAGCTCGAACTTATTAATCGATAAATAAAAAAGGGATGTGAAATGGATATGGTATTATCCACTCATTTGACCCGATAATCGAGCTTAAGATATCAAGGTTCTTCTTCTGAAAAAAATAATTGTTTCAAAACGAATGTTCCGAAACGACGAAAAAAACATTCTCTAGCTTCAACATTCAACTTAACTGGCAAACCTACTGTGTGAGCCTATTACTTTTCTTTCGTAATATACGCAAATTCGTAATATATTTGAAGATTGTCGTTAAAATATTTGCAAAATAAGTGTAAATAGTTCATGACCGCACTGAAACTATCGAGAAATGCACGTGAAGCTTACAACCCAAATGAAGCAGATCTCTGAAGATTGAAAAATCAAAAAACTTTTTGTTTTCAAATTTGCTTGACATAAATAAGTGCACTCTTTTTAAAAATCATAGAATTGGTTTTGAACAAAGTTCCTTAGTAGAGAAAATGTCGGGAAAAATTTTTTTCGCTCTCTGAATTTTTGACATCGGGAGTATTCTTATGTCGCTTTAAATTCTTTAAAATTTTAATAAATTTTTTTGTAAATTTTTTTTGTTTTAGTCCCTTCTTATAAGATATCGTGATCAGTTAAGCAGCTTGTAAAATTATGCTTAAAATGAAAAATAGTAAAAAGTAAAAAAAAAATAGTATACAAACTTGGAAAATAAATTCTCCCAGCTTTCGAAATAAACCTCTATTATTGTAAACTGAAACCTCGTTCATGACAGGGGTTCCCCGACCGCAACATACTTTTTTTTTATAATATTGGATTGTTTAATATTTAATTGGAAAATTAAGAAATCCAAACAATTAAAAAAAAAGAAGTAATATCTAAAGATAACACAGGTCAAGAGCGACTTGGAAGCTTTAAAATTTTTGAAATTTGATAATTTGATATTAGCGAAGTTTTTCTTTTACGAATTTTTCAATTCTTTTTGAAATTTTTTTCAATTTTTTCAATTTTTTTTCTTAAAGTAAGCCTTAGCACAGACTAGATAGTCTTTAGTGGTAGCCTTTTATATATCTAGGATTAAATAATGCTTAAAAAATAATATTTGAAAATTTTGTGAATCAGCGAATGCTTAAGTTTGTGAAGATTTATTCTCTAGTATAAGATTATTATTTATTATTCGTATTCTTTAACCTTCTTAAAGCATTTCTAAAAAAATATATGTTATTTTATACCCCACATCGTTAAATGAAAGTTTTTCCGCTGCTATAATTAATTTTATTCTGATTATTGAGAATTTAAGAACTCAAAATTTTTACAGCGTATCAGATGTTTTTTTTTTATCGATACAAATATACAAAAAATTTCTTTTTTAAAGGCTAAAATTCTCCAAAATTTTTTCCAACTTTTTGATCATTTATTTAATTTGCAATACGTGATGCATGCCACTTTTGCACCAAAATTACTTCCCATATCGCCCATTTTCCTAATCAATTAAATTTCTTCTTTGTTTATTTCTCATTCGCAAAATGATTTTCTATTTTTGTTATTTTTAAGTGTTTACTTAGGATTTAATGAATGTTTACATTGCAGCTGTTGTTGCAATCATCATCTTTTGCTTTTACAGTCTTCCCTAATAACATTAAACACAATTACAATAAAAACTATGCCAAATTGCTCTATTGCCAATAAACTTATTGCCCTAGTGTTCGTTTAGCATTTGGCCCATGATGAGCTCATCAACTGGCGCCCCAAAGGAATCTGGTCCAAGTGCCAACAATTGCATTAAACTTGCCACTTTGGAATTCACCTCGAGTGGAGGAAACTATCTAGAGTTGCCTTGCCGCCTTTTGCTGCAAATTTTAATGCTTTTAAGCAATTAAATGGCAAGATACAAGCCAACAGAGGAGGAGCCCTGGCCCTGGCCCTGGCGGAGTGGTGCCACCTCTGCGCGTGCAGCAGCCTCTTTCAAGTTTCATTCCTGGAAAACGCTTTGTAGTTGGGCTCTTTGCAAAATTAACTTTTATTTGCTGCCTTTTTTTATCTTTTTGAGGGTAACATCAATGCCAAGGTGTTGACTAGAGGTAACACCTTAATTAAATTTGCAGACCCAGACGCAGACGGCCCGCCGGGAACAGAGAGACAGAGAGAGAGAGAGCGAGGAGAGGCTATAAACCAAGAAGAAGCAGAGAATACTTTGCGTGCATAAAACAAATTCCTAAATGCCTTTTGGGCCTACTCTTGGTCGAAAGTGTCTTGAATGGTCATTAATGGCATTGTTTTTAGGGCTTTTAAGCTTATGTAAGCACTTCTTACTAACTTGGCTTATAGTTGGTTGCAAATTCTTGATTACTTTTATTTTAGTTGCTGGATTTTACTTTCAACAGACGATTAAGTAATTTCATGCGATTTGTTTGTCGGCTACATTTTTTGCTTGCGTTTTGCATGCAATGCCTCCAAAGAGCAATAAAGAAATGTTTTGTGGCATAAATTTGAAAGGTTTCAGTTGGTCTCTATAGTATATACTCTGTAGTATATACGGAGAGTGTTGGTGTATTTGTAAACGTTAAATAAAAGCACCCAGTGGGATTTGTTGGATGTTGATTTTTGTTTTGTTGATAAAAAAGAAACGGATATGGATTAGACGGTAAAGTCCAATGTACGTTTTTTTTTTATCAACATGATATCATCTTTAGAAGAAAAGCAGCTATATACGATTTGTATGTACACTGTATATAAGACATAAAGTATAAGTCTTGCAAAAAACTTATTTAGTACCTTTTCAAACGTTATAACTAACTATTTATTTAAGGAAGTACTTTAAGAAAGCAATATCTTAAAATAAAGATGAGAAGAATTGCTTCAAGTAGTAAAAATAACATCATTTTTAGCTCGATTTAAAACAGATTTTATACTTAATCGAGTGTTATAAGGAACTATTTACCTAAGTGAGAGAGCTAAAACCAAGAATAAAGCTAAGAAGAATTGGTTCAAGTTGTAAACATAAAGCAATTTTTGGGCGGCTAAAGTTGAAACTTCGCGACTGCAGAATATTCTCGACCTTTAGAAACTCATGAGATCTGGCACGCCACCCTGTAGTGGAATCCGCCAGGCTCCCGAGAACGAGGACGACATGAACCACTTGGAGAAGAACCATGTTGAATGAAACCGGAAAATCTTTCAACGAACTTAGATATAGAGCTTCAAACAGAATTAATTGAAGATTCTTTGTAAAAAGCCTATGTGCCTCATGGAATACGGCAATAAATATTCAGAATCTTATTGAATTAAATTTTTTGCTCATGGTCTTCCACATGCCGTACAATTCTTTAATATTAGTTACAAGAAAACTTGCGACGACATTTTTAAAAACTCGTATACTTTGGATTTTTTATGTATTTTTCGGTATGTATTATATCTTAAAAACCTTCAAAATTACATCTACCATATTTTCAATTCTTACAGCTAAAATTTAACTTATAAATAAAAAAGGGAAAGAGTTGACAATTTAGATGTATGAAATTCTGATCATGGAAAAGGTATTATTCGAAATAACTACTGCATGAAAAAGAAATAATTCTGAAGATGATAAGATTTTCGAAGAGCATTTCACCAGGCTTAAAATAGAAGTTTTGAAATGGCTGTATTTTTCTGCATTTTTTTTTGGGGCTATGTGGCTTTTGTTTTAAGTTCTAGAAAATTCTTTAAAAAGTTAGATATTTATTTCTCAATCCTATTTTATTGAAAAACGTGCGCTTTAAAAGCTTTCATTCATTTTTAAAGTACATATATCAAGTACGTCCCTTTAATATTTCCAAGTCGAAATTCGTTTGGTGGAAAGCCCGTTCTTAGATATTTGGGGCACACTAACAATTTTCTCAAGTTTCATTAAATAGAACATACAAATATTTTTTTTTGGTTTTTTAGACTTTCGAAGCTAATTTAATAGTCAAACACCAAAAAAAATTTCTAGTCCGTGTTCAATTCTTATTTTATGAATTTTGTGTCTGGTTTTCTAAAGACATCGCCCATAATCTTAGAGAAGACTTTTTTTTTCGTCTTATTGCTTTTTTCATTTCTTTTGATTAATTTAATTTGTTTGATATCTTGACAATGCAAATACTGCTTTTGTCCTCAAATGTACTGTGGAGCCTCCAGCCTTTCGATATTTTCATTTCGAATCGACTACTTGAATTATTTTAGTTTTGATATTTAGCTAGAATGGTAAAGATAGGGGCTTAAAAGGCTCTCTGACTCTATGAAACGAAATACATCTCTGCAATGAACTGCACTAAGGAGAGTTTTGCATAATACGAACGTATTACACTTCAATAATGATATCATTATAACAAACTTATGTATTACGAATTTTGTATATAAGGAGCCAATATTCTACTCCCGTGAATTTTCGTTACAGGGAGGGTCGACTGTATAAATTACTACAGTTGTTAAAGTTGCTTTTCATATAGGAACTGCAAGATCTAGAAGTTCCTTTTCACTTAGCCATTGCGGGTTCGAAAAGTATAAGCTACTGGTTCCAAAGAACTGCTGCTTTCGTAAGTTGCTTATTAAAACTAGCCTTTGCTTGATAATTATGACCAAAAGCTGACGATTATTTTAAATTTATTATACTTTTCTAAAATACGTAATTTTTTTAAGGAAGCTCTAAAAAAATATGCCTAAGGTGTAATTCATGAATTTATAAAAGCGGTATTTTTTTCTAAAACTAAGTGTAGTTTTATTTGTGTATATAGTTCCTCTGATTCCTTTCCGTTTGAGGACGGCTGGTTCTAAAAGTTCTTTTTCACTTATGTACTGCTGGTTCTAAAAGTTCCTTTTCACTTATATACTGCTGGTTACAAAGATTTCTCTTTATTGCGGAACAACTGGTTCCGCTAGTCTAGTTTTATGTGTTTATATAGTTCATACAATTTCTGTTCACTTAGCAACTGCTGTTTCTAAAAGGTCTTTTTTACTTAGAAACGCCTTATTATAAAAAATCCTTTACGCTTATAAGCTGCTAGCTCCAAAGGTTCCTTCCTTCACATCATAATTTACATATTACAAATTTTTTTAGTGATCTAAAGATGATTAAGTTAAGTTGAAAAATTAACAAGATGAACAATCAGATGATGCATTTTGTGGACACAGTAAGCAGACAATCGATTTGTAAACTTGCACAAAGAAGATAAGGTAAGGATAAGATAATTCGTAAGGAAATCTTAAACTATTAGAATGCAATTGTTTGGGAAGAAAGTAGTGAAATTCAATTAACTAGAATATGATTTGCAGATGATCAACTATTCCGCCTAAGATTGACTCAACTTCTAGACATAACTGCTTAGCATTCATTTCATGCTGTCAATTCCAACTGGGAAGCTTCAAAAATGATTAGAGTTTAGTTAACAAGAAATATATGGTTGAGCTGTCGTGTCTAATCAAGCTTGAAATGTGCCAAAAAAAAAAATTATACCCAAAAACAAAGAAAACCATAACACATGGCATAGTATAGTAAAAGCTGCCTTTATGCTTCCCTGCCGCCCTTTTCCAATAAAGTACCTTCATTATAAGCCAAGTCAACAGCCGCGTGCAACAAATGTTGCATTTATTGGCAATATGCCCAAAAACTAGCAACAAAAACAACAACAACAACAACAACAACAGGATCTACCAAGAGGGTAGTAACCGGTATAAGCTTATGTATAGCGTATAGTATATAGTAACTTGACTGGTTATATGACTGTCGGCAACTGTCTGACAAAGCGGCCGCTGCCACCTTCCGTTGTTGCATGCCGCACTTCCGGCGTTGCACGGCGTCGCGTCGCTTCAGTCGGCAAAAAGTGCAATGCACTAAAATTCAATTTAAAAAAAACAAATACACACAGACACACACACACATACATACATGCGACATGTTGCAAGAACAAAAAGTAGCACACTGCATTCTATTGAATTGCTATTGAAGGAAGGGTGTGAGTTGTCTGACAGCGGGTTTGGGGTAGGTGTGAATGCAAGTGTGAGTGTGTGGCAAGCAGCTTTACTATGGAATCAATGCAACAAAAAAGGGCCGAGGCAGCTGTTGTTGTTGCAAACTGAGTACACTGACCGTCACAAGCAAAAAGGCCATTCAACCTGTGCCGCACTGGGGTTCTAAGTGGTTAAGCCCCCCTAAGTAGAACTAGGCCTCTCTGGTGCAGCTCGCACCCCACCCCGCCGCGCTCTTTGGGGTCTATGAAAAGTAGCATCAAGGTTAAATATTTACATTTTTGCTTTTGTATTTTTATTTAATGGCTATTTGCATTTGTTTTTATGTATTTGCACAAATGTATTTGTAATTGCTTTACAGTGTTTATTTTAACACAAATACATATACGCATACATTATATAAGTACAATATATACAGCTAGATAAAAAATGTTGATGTATGTATGTATGGATGGTAATATTTGAAAAGTGTGCTGCATTTTAATTGACAAAAGCATTTAATCCCCAAAAGCTTCACAGCGCACAAATTAAATTGATTTGGAAATGGGGCGAAAATTAATTGAAATATATTCGATTTGTGTGTTTTGTGCAAAAATCGAATAAAACGAATCAACAGCGCCAAAGTACAAAAGAAAATAAAACAAAATGGTATTGAATAGGAATTGGTACGAGATAAGTAATAGATGATATGGTAGAGCATAGAACATGATGAAGCTACGTTATATGTAAAAGATGATAAAGGAATGAGATATATGTAAAAGATGATATTGTACAGCATAGAAGATGATGATGCTACGTTATATGTAAAAGATGATAAAAGTAAAAGATATGTAATAGATTATATGGTACAGCATAGAAGAAGATGAAGGTACGAGATATGTAATAGATGATAAAGTAGAGCATAGAACTAGCAACCAGAGACAACATATTTCAAAAGTGAGCAAGAGTGCGAAAGTTAACAAGATGAGCAATCTACTGCTATTGGATGATGAAGTTTGTGGACATAGCAAGCAGATGATAGATATTTTAACTTGCATAGAAGATGTAAGGTGAAAATTAAATACAAGATTTTCAAACTGAGCTAGAGTTGATGAAATTTTGCTACAAAGTAAACAGAGTATTCTGTTTTGCCAGAAAAAGAAGATGATAGATAACATAACTTTAGGCACACTAATTTAAATGCTAGCTGAAGATGATGAAGTAAGATGTCTTATCTAACTTTAATACTGAGACAAAATTTCAAAAACGAGCTTCAAATTAAGAGTTGTACTTGCAAAATACAAGAATGTTGTATAGAGAATTATTAATATATATAAAAGTTACTAAAAATGTAATGTAAGAAAAGACGAGACCAAAGTAAGTTTCAGGAAGAAGATGATATGTCAGAAGAAGGAATGGGTAGCTGGGACTTTTAAAAAAGTACTGTTGCAGGAAACAAAATGTGTTTGAAGTAGATGATAATATTCCCAAAGAAGAAAGGAAAGGATGATTTACGTTAAGATGGGACAATTAACTTGAGTTAAGTAAAAAGAAGAATAGAAAAAAAATAGAAAAGTACTGAAAGTATGTTTATGAAATATTTTTTTTTTAACGTAAAGTAAGGACGTGTCCAAAATTAGTTGCAGTTTAAAAAAATATGTTTTTTTTTATTTATTTATTAAGAAGAAGGCTAAAAATTGATTTGGTGAAGATGATACTTCAAACAACTGTTGAAAGAAACAAAATGTTCCTGAAGAAGATGATGATGTTTCCAAAGAAAAAAAGCAAGAAGCATAATGGAAACAATTTTGGAGTTAAATGTATAGAAATAAAAGATTACTGAAAGCATAGTTTCAACGTAACTTTCGTCAATTTTTTTCTAAATAATAAATAAATTTTTTCTTAGTTAACACATATTTTACATGGTTAAAAAATCGTGAGCTCAAATATTTATAAAAAAGATATTTCGAATGATATTTCAAAATAGGAGATGATGATGAGAAAGAAGATGCTTCTCGAAACAACTGTTTAGTGTAATAAAAGGTTTCTGAAGAAGATGACAAAGCTTTTATAGAAGATGATGCTTCCAAAGAAAAAATCAAAGAGTAACATATTTCTTTAAGCAGATTAATGTTTCCACAGAAGATGTTGATATTTTCAAAGAAGATGAAAGCATAACAAATCGCGAGCTCAAATATTTTTAACAAAAGATATTCAGAAGGATATTTCAAAGTAGGAGATGATAATGAGAAAAAAGAGGCTTCTCAAAATAACTGTTGAGTGAAATAAAATGTTACTGAAGAAGATGATTAAGTTTTTGAAGACCATGATGCTTCCAAAGACAAAATCAAAGAGTAATATTTTTTTTTAAGAAGATTATAATGTTTCCATCGAAGATGATGATGTTTCCAAAGAAGATGACGATTGAAAGCTGGATCAACTTTGACAGCGGTAAGCCAAAACTGTCCAAAAACTTCAACAATTTATACTACATCATTTCCTCAATCAATTGATTTTCCACAATTTTTGCACATATTTTACCACTATTGCAAATATTTGTTGTTGCCGATGTGTTCCCTTTGTTCCATTCCCCTTTGCAGTATTAAGAACCAACAAATTCTACAGCTCTTCTACCTTGCACGTAGCATTAATGCGCAGTCACGCTTCCATAGAGCTGATTTGGCTCTTGTTGTTGTTGTTTTTTGTGAATGAATTTTACATTTTTATAGGTACTCCGGTCCTTGTTGTTGTTATTTTTATATTTTTTTTATCTGCAGATTTGTCACAAGCATTGCGGTACTCAGTCGCTATTTGTCGTCATCGAGGTTGTCTGCCGCAGCAGTTGTTGCTGCTTAACCTGCCCCTGCCCCTGCCTCTGGCCCACGGCGTGCCACCTTACCCTCTCGCTGATATAAGGCCTTTGTGCAATAAAAAAAAGGATGCAATGCGCGAGAGCGCACATAAATATTGCACATGTGGCAGCAACAACAAAGGCTACAACAACAGCCATTTTGCATTGTCAAGGAAGCTGTATTAGACACACACGCACGCATACACACACATACTCTAGTTGAGGCACACACAGATACTCTCACACACTCACACACACACTCATAGAAAGGCTCTCTAATATGACCGCAGCAATGCCGGCATAGAAGAGGGCAATCACCCGTCGCCGTCAGTATGTTTCATTTTGTACTCTTTGCTGCCTCCCTTTTGTGCTCCTGTCTATCAGTCAATTGCCTTTGCCTTGCCTTTCGCTCAGCTATGATTTTTGCTTGGGGTTGCGATTTCTATTGATTTTTATTGCTATTGTTCTTGTTGTAGTTGCAGTGTTGTATTTTGCTTTCTTTTCCTTATTTTTAATGGTACCCTTTCTACAAGGGAGTATACTCGATTCGATGACACATTTGTATCGATTGCAAAAGCGAGCGCCAGAACGGATAAAAGCATATAAAAAGTAGATTAGAGGTTATTGCTGAATTTTTATGCGATAGTTTGATTTATTGCAACCAGAGACTCTACAATCAAAATAGACAAATAATAATAAAATAAAAATTCCAAATATTTTCAAAAATGCTCAACTTATACAATTGCTCTTAAATAAAACGTTTTGATTGAAATATTTTATTATAAACAAGCCACTCGGCAGATGTTGTCTAGCCTAAAAGTTGTTTTTATGTTGCGACTCACTGATTCTTTGTGATTTTCATGCATTGTTCATCCAAATAATCTCATTTTAAAGCAATATACGCAATTTTTCGACAAAAACAAATTTTTAAAGATGTAGCTTCAGCAAAATAAGTTTTCATGTGCTCTGAAGGCGAATTGAAGTACAATATAAGAATGTACAACATTTCCAGAACCTAGAAGAAAACAAACGATGCACCTTTGAATTTCGAATTTAGCATTGATTTTGATATTTGAAACAACGTACGCCTTCTAAATCGAAGGAGATGACTTGTCTTAAAGACTGTACAAACCTACCAGCAATATATCTCTATAAATAAAGAAGAAGACTTCCAATGTTCTTGAAAAAACGTATTCTTCAAGGAGATGACTTGTTTGGCAGACTGTACAAATCTACCAGGGATATATGTCTTTGTATAAAGAAGATGATTTCTAACGTTCTTGCAAAAACTTCTTCTTCGAAACAGATTACTTGTCTTGCCGACTGTACAAACCTACCAGAAATATATCTCTATGTATGAAGAAGAAGGCTTCCATTGTTTTGAAAAAACTTCTTCTACGAAGAAGATGACTTGTCTTGCAGACTGTACAAACCTACCAGCAATATATCTCTATAAATAAGGAAGAAGACTTCCAATGGACGAATGCAAATGCTCTTGAAAAAACTTCTTCCATACTAACGTACTTCTAGTTCGATGGAGATGACTTGTTTGGCAGACTGTACAAATCTACCAGAAATATAGCTCTTTACATAAAGAAGATGATTTCTAACGTTGTTGCAAAAACTACTGACACATTAATGTATGACTTGTTTGGCAGACTGTACAAATCTACCAGAAATACATCTCTTTATAAAAAGAAGATGAATTAGAAGTTTCTTGCAAAAACTACTGACACATTAATTTATGACTTCTACTTCTAAAGAGATGACTTGTTTGTTGGGCTTAACAAACCTATTAGGAAAATATCTCTATATAAATATAAAAAAGAAAACTTCTAATGTTCTTAAAAAACTTCTTGGAAGGAGATGACTTGTTTGGCAGATTGTACAAACTTAGCAGGACAATATCTCCATATATGTATAATAAAGACGACTTTCAACGTTCTTGAAAAAACGTCTTCTTCAAGGCGATGACTTGTTTGGCAGACTATATCTCTATATCCAATATTAAAGAAGACTTCAAATATTCTTTAAAAAACTTCTGCCATACCAACGTACTTCTAGTTTGACGGAGATGACTTGTTTGGCAGACTGTACAAACCTATATCTTAACAAATAAAGAAGAAGACTTACAAAGCTCTTCAAAAAACGTCTTCTTCGATGGAGATGACTTGTTTGGCAGACTGTAGTAACTTAGATGGGAAATAAATTTTTGTGGACAAAATTTATAAAGCGATTCTTCACTCTTGTCATATAACTTTAAGTAACAGATTCAGATCTTTAAAACAAAACAAATTCTTCAACACAAAATCTTTGTATCCTTGTCTTTAAAGAATGACCAATGACACAATCGTTGGTTATAAAATATTGAAATTGCTTAAACGCGGTAAAATATTTAAATACACAGGATTTTAATCCTAAACTACATTATTTTAAAAAAAGATGAAAATCTTTTAAACTTAAGAGATGTGAAGTTAAACGCAATAGGAACCTGTTTTGAAGATTTCGTAAACTATGAACAAATTTCGTATTTAGAATTGTTAAAAAAGTTAGTTAAAAAAGTTTGTAATTCAAGATGAAAAAAGTTTTTTCAACGAAAGATTACAATATAGTTGCATTTTTTTAGAGATTTCAAATAAAACGCCATATAAAACTGCTTTACAGATTACGTAAGCAGTGAACAAACTTTTTATATTCAAATCTACAAATGTTTTAAGCACTAGTCAAAAAGTTTGCACCAATAAAAGTATCTGCTCTTCGGTTACACTAAGTTAGTTATTTTCTAGCACTGGCTGCTGCTTTTATTTGGTGCAGTGTTAATAGAAGAAACTTCTTTTTGCACTTGTTTGTCGCCTTTGTCGGCGCTTTTGTTGTTGCTTTATTTTTTGTTGGTGTTGTCGCCTATTTGGACGCTCTTTGTCTTGGCTGCTGTCAATTGAATTTTTCAGCAACATTTTTTGCCAACACTTTTTTTATTGTGAGAATTTTTGCAGCAATTCCCAAATGGCTTGCCCGAAAACTTGCCAGAACAAAGTTTGCTTACTTAGCGACGACGTTGATGCAGATGATGATGATGCTAAGGCTGGCGTAGCCGTAGCCGTAGCCGGAGATGGAGCTGCAGCTGGAGACGTAGACAGAGACCCGCATTTGAAACTTGTGACAGAACTGCAGTGCAGCTGGCAATTTGTTACAAGTGCCACTTGCAAAAACTAAAAAAAATAATAATCATAAGACACATAAAAAATGGAATAAAAAAATACTTGATGCACATTTTTCCCATTTGACGCAATATGCAGATTAGCTGCTAATGCAGGGCCTCCAACGAATAGTCAGTCAGTCAGTCCAGATTGTAAGCTTGCTACTCCCACTTAAGATTGATTATCGTGAGTGCCACGCGGCACAGTGCTTTGAGCGGTCTGGCAACCCTCATTTCGAACTACGTCAGTTACAGCTCATTTCAAAGACAAACGGAAGCATTATGCACAATACATGAATAAATTTATGTAAACGGAGTAAATAATAATTTTTTATGGGATTTCTTTTTTTTTTGTATTTTTTTACATTTTAAAATCTCATTCGAAGAACGGCGTTAGGGGCAAGGGAAAGTACGAGCTGCATTGCATTTAATTGCTGTGGCAGCTAATAAATTTTAATTGTCGTCAATTAGTGACGGAATGTAGCAGCAGCCCATAAAAGCTTGCGGAAAATATATTTAAAAAAAAAATAAAGTATAAAAAAAAATGCTAATACAAGAGAAAAAATCCAATGTGCCACATTGTGCGGGTGACGCAGCTATTTTGGGGTTGGGGAACTGCTTTGAAGGCCTTCGGTTGCATTTATGTTGCACGGAAATGTTGAAGGTTATTTTGATATTAAAAATGCATATGCCAAATTAGAGTAGTTCTTATGTGAACTTTTTTATACATTTGGGATATGAACTATTAAAAAATTTATATTCGAATTTTTTATGAGCACTGCTGATGGGATTTAATGCATGTTTTTTTTTAATGTTTTATTTTTAACATTAACATTTATAGCTCAGGACCCCAAAAAAAAAAGTTGTATGAGCTTTATATGCGACAGGGCTACCTTTATAAATTTTGAGTCGTATTCGTTGTACAAAGTACACCAGCACCAAAGGGTCAAAAGACCTGTTCCCGATTTCTATTTTAATTCCGACTAGAAGAAAGCAGACTTGAAATCTATTTTTAGAAGAGTCCTAAATGCTATAGCAATTATTCAAGACTATACTGAGAAGAAGAATCAAGAATATGGAACTCGCTTTTCAGTTGAGCGTTTTGCCCGTGTAACAAGAATTTGTTGTCGAAGGTGCTTCAAGAGCTATTTTTCAATTATAAAAAGCAAAATTCTTATTTTAAGAGCGTTTTTTTTAGTAAGAAATTCTTAAGTTGAGACTGCTCGGAGTATTTCATATGTATTGTAAGAATGTTTAGTGTTATATATAGGTAAAAAGTTCACCCACCGTGACGCGGATTAGTGCAGATCTATTTTTTTTCTCGTTCTATTTTGCAATATTTAATTAAATTCTTTTTCTTATAATTTAAGGTCAACTGTGCTTGTTGTTTAAATAAATAAAACTGAGATTGTCAGTATTTTATTTTAAATTTAAGCAAAATGAAGAACGAAAAATTTCTGGAGTGAAGCAAACTTGTTTTGAGTAAATGCGAACTTAAATAAATAAAGTTTTCTTGTAAAAATACTGCTAAACAAAAAATATTTCTGAGAGTAAAACTTTAATTTAAAATTTTAAGGTAAATAAGGCTCAATTGAAAAACATAGCAACCGTCCAAAGTGAATAAATGGCCCTACAAGCCTTTTAACTCTTTTCTTTAAACAAGAGTGTTTCTAATTTCGAATTTTGAATTTCGTTAAGATTCATAATTTTTTTGAATAGAGATTAAGATTTAAGATTTTAGGCAAGCGTCTTCTATTAAGTTACCGAAATCATTACAAGCTTTTTTACTCTCTTCTTTAGACTAGTGACTAGACTAAAGAAACGAATGATTTAAACCATAGAAGCTCAAAGATCTTTTGGAGAGGTTTTCTCTCAATCTTTCGGAACCATTTTAAGCTTTTTGACTCTCTTTCTACGAGTGAGCTAGTGAGCTTCAAATAAACGATATTCATTTTATTCACAGAAAACGGAAATCGTATAGATCATGCTGGAATACTATAAAATGATGTAAAAGCGTGAAAGCTGAACCTTATTGTATGTAGCGTGTGAGTGCGAGTGAAAGATCAAAAGCTCTTCTGTTACGAAATCTCTTCCTATGACTAGTGAGCTTAAAATAAGCGATATTCATGTTATTCGCTGAAAGCGGAAATCGTTTAAAAGCCATAAAAGCTTAAAAATCTGACGGAGATATTTTTTTCGAAGGCATCCAGATCATGGTGGAATAATATAAGGTGGTTTCGCCTGTAAAAGCGAGGTAGTGCTAGTGTGTTAGTGCGAGTGAGAGATCAAAAGCTCTAAATAAATAAGTTTCATAGCTAATAAGTATGCGATTGCCCATAATTTTTTGTTTTTGGTAAGCAAAACGCTACTAAGAGTTTCGTCCGCGACCAACCTTAATAGTTGACAGCAAAGACTGACGATAAGGGCCTCAAACGAGCGAGTGAGCGTTCGAACGATATCACCTTATTATTACACCATGATCCAGACCAGTGATGGGCAGTCTCTCAATTTACATAACTCGCGAGGCTATTGCACCAAAATCTGCCGCAGCGCAGTCGGCTCATGTACGGTCCAAGTGTGTGAAATCTCTCAGTTTACTCACACAAAGAAATGTTTGTTGGTATGAGTTTTGCCCATCACTGATCCAGACCATGGTATAATTATACATGGTAGCATATTTCCTGAGTTCACTCTCACGAAAATTCTTAATGTTAGTTTCGTTGCAAGCATCAGCGAAAAAAAAAAATATTTTATAAATGTATGTTTGCTTATGCACAACAACAGCAACGAGGGTGGTTATCTTTTCGCTCTTTTTTTCACTCTCACATAAAATAAGAACCCAGTGGGCCGAATATGCTACATGTATAGTTATACTATGATCCAGACCATTCCGATTTCTTTTTTTTAACCCTATTAAAAGTGATTGAATCTCATTCTCTTTCTATCTTTCAGTCTTCCCTCTCTCTATCTCTCTCTCTTGAGCGAGCTTTAAGTAAACGTATTGCTTTGTTACTCGTCATTTATTTCATTGGGTACTAAAATCGTTGCCAGCCTAGTCAACTCAAAGATTTAAAGAAGTACTTCTCTATCAAACTACACAAGAGACTTTTAAGAAAAATTAAGTGTTTGAGCATCTTAAAGTGTGTTGAAAGTTTGGTGAGAGTGATCTTTACTAAACAATAGAGAGTAAAGATTGGTTCTTTGGTGACTGTGGTGACTAGGTAGACCAAGTCCTTGACAACAACGTAGGTACTTAATTTTTTTTTTCCACTAAACTGCCTTTTTTAATAGATGCATTTCCTTATTTTTCGATATTCAAGTGATCTTTGGGAGAACGTTTACCTGAAGCCTAACAAGAGTATCCGCTCCTGATTTAATCCCCAGTGCATAATGACGTAATGACAAAGTAATATCGATAGGCAATAAATAGCTATAGTTCCATACTCAAAAAATATTTTCTTAGTTTTACTCTCATTAACTATCACATGTTTAACATCTTCACTTTCCAGCTTTCACTTATATAAAAGATTGAATTGTTTTTAAGCAATTCGGCATTTTGTAACCAGAGGGGTGCAACCTTGTCAGAAACTCAATCATTATCAAAGAAGTCTATAATTGACTCTTAACAAGGTAATGCGTATTGAGAAATACCTAAGAAAAAAGCTCTCTCAGAAAAGATTATAGTAAAAGACTCAGCAAGAAACAGCTCATAGGGTTGACGAGCACTAGAAATACCCAAATGATTATGATCCAAACGTAGACAGCTAAAAATTCTAATTTAATTTAATAAATTTCCTGGCGCTATCCAAAAGGCGCTTGCCTTTAAAGTCTTACTAATAAATGTCAATGTTAATTTCATCTACAATTTCACTAACTTTAAAGACAAACGCCCATGTGTCTCCTCTAATCCCACTTAAAAAGAAAGTCTGAAAATGCCGCGCACAATTTGATTTAATGGCTTAACTCGGACCAGAACTCGGAAGCGCTATATACTAAGTACAAAAAAAAAAAAAAAAAAAAGTACACCGAACCTAACCACACATGCTGCTCACATGTGCCGCGGGTGCCGAAGTGTGTGTGCCGCGTATATTAAGCAGAATTTCATTCATAAAGACTTTTATTTCATATGGTCGAGCAGAAGACAGAACACAGCGGGTCAAAAGATGCACAGACGACAGGCCGTAGAGATTTATTGGCGTTAAATATGGCAAAAACGCCCATGGAATTTCCGAATTTCAGACAAGAATGCCCGAAAACACAAAAGCAGCAGACCTATAAATTGCAAGAGTCCGAATGCATATAAATATTTGCAGCCATGACGTACATCATTTTATATGCTATCTCTAGAAACAAATAATAAACCATCAACATTGCTTAAAAATTCGACTTGCAGCTTAAATATAAAAATAACAAAAATTTCAATTACAATTTACATTCCGGCACAACGAATTCTACAAACGTGCTTGCCATGGCCGGAGATAAAACTTGGGGCCCCAAGTTGGGTTAAGGTTCAAACAAATTGCTTTTGGTTTTTTTTTTTTTTGTTTTTTGCCAGCTGATGAGTCTGACTTGTCGCTTGAGTGGAAAATTGCATGTGAAATAGTCGAGGCGGTAATTTAAAGATGCAATCGAGAGAGCGAAAAGACTGCGAAGTGGAAATAAAAAAATATATGAAAAAATAAAAAAGAAACCAAAAATTTAATAAAGACGAAATTATGCGGCATAAAGCACTTTAGAGGCCAAAGTCAGGAAATAAAAGCGCGCCAAAAAACGGGGAGAAAAAACAAATAAATTAGCTTACGTCAAAAAATGGACATGAACGACTTTAATGTTGCTCTTACTGATATTTTTTGACGTTGCGAAACCGGCACTCATAGAAAAGGATATTTTCGGATTTTCAAAAATCTTGAAATAAGACATTTGTTGCTCATTTCAAAAACCAATTGTTTTCGATTTCAGAATTTAAAGAATGATTTTGAGAAGAAAATATCTTAAATTTTTGTTAAAGATAGATTTCGTGGAAACCAGACCACAGAATCCAAAATGCTTTTCTAGTTTTACTTCCGTTATAATAATAATAATTCCCCTAACTGACTATTTAGTCAGTCGCCCCTGGGCGGAGCATTGGGCATCTCTATTAATAAATGTTCGAGGAGAAACATTATACTATCAGAAAATCGTTACAAAATTTTTGAAGAGTATTATAAAATTGGGAAGTATTATAAAATATTATGAGATATATAGCAGGGCATCTTAAATAGGACTTCAGTAGCTTGAAATTCATGGAAGTGCCTTAATATTTTTTTTGTGGCCAAAGGAGTCTGGAGTATTGATATAATCTTTATATATTCATGTGGTCATCTAGCAGTCTCTGAGCCATATTCTTTGAGATCTTTAACAGACGTTCATTTTTGGCTGATCATAAAAATAAATTTTTCAAAATGGATCGGAATATTAATGGACAGATAGTTTTAAATTCCTCTTTGAGACAATTTTATTTCCTTAGTTCTGATAGTTCTCAAGAATTCAGCACTCATACGTTTAGTAATATTCATATAGACTCGGCTATTCTTGCTAAATGAGAGTATAACAATCTACTTTAAGAAATTGAAAATGTTTCCCTCTAAATTTTCTACACAATAGTAAAAGGTATAAAAGTGCCGCATATTTATTTTCATTTTTCAAGGCAAAAGTGAGCACCTCGAAAACTAAGTCACTGATTTTTGCATATTTGAAAAAAAGACCGCAAAAAGAGTCCGTTGCAACTATGCCCAAAACCAATCAAGGGGAAATGTGTTATCAAGGTAAAGCCAATATTTCACGTGTTTTGTCCGAATTCGTTCAATGAATTTTGTTGCAACGGCAAAACTTAACCGCAATAAGTCAAATACGAGGCCAGCGTGCTTCATTAAATTGACCAGGGACGGAACAACGTAGCGGGCCTTAACCGCAAGCAGACTGCAACACTTTAAAAACCCTAAGAGCAAATGGCAACAAGAACAACAGGTAATTCAACAACAACAACAACAAGAACAACTGGTAACGTGTTGGCTCCCAATGCCCCAAAGTGGAAACAATGCAACACAGCAACGAACCAACACGCAGATAAGTCAATTATATTGACTTGGCCGATAACTACAAAAAAACAAGACACAAGAAAAACGTATAAGAGCCGTGAGCTGCTCTGAAGGTGGCAAGCAGTTCTCTCTTTTTTTTTTTTTTTTGTTGTACAAAGTTCCCACAGTTGCTGGACAATACCGCGTGCTGTGGCGGGACAAGGCGATAACATCGCCTGGACAGTCAATGATGATACGAAAGCAAAACAAGCAGACTAGGCACAGTGGGCCGCATAAGCGTAATGAGGTGTGAAATTTCAAGTAGCTAAACGATAAATTTGGTATTGTTATCGAATTCATTACCATTCTGCTATATTAATAACGAAAAGTAACAAAAAAAAAAGTTACAATATTTTTTTAAAGAAATTTTCAGAACATACAACTCGAAAAATGTCTCAAGGCTTGGTTGTTCAGGCCAGGTCAGTAATTGCGGAAAAGGCAATGTTGAGCAAAAACACGAAAGTGAGTTTTGTATTCAAAAAGCTTTAAAAAAAAAGGATTTTTACGTGGTTCTCGAATTTTTTTTTTTTTTTTTTTGTGTTTTTATTTTTTATTGGCAATCAACCGACAAAATTATAAATATTGATGAAAGTTATTCGCTACACAAAAAATAAAATTTAGTGTGTGATAGGAGGTTCTCGAAAGTAATAAAATTGGTGACAAGGAATACCATTTTTGAAATCATTCCGTAAGACAAAGAGATTATTATTTCGAAAGAAATTACTACTATTACTTCTTCAATATTTTCTTCAAAAAATATTCAGCCACTTTTTTTAATTAATTGAACAAAATTAATTATTTGCGAAAAAAATCTATCATATCACATCTATCTCAAAACTCAAATTTTTTAAATATTTTTTAGGCATTAGATAAAATAATTCATTTGATTAGAAAACACGATTCGATTTTTTTTGTCAAGAACTATGCTGCAATCGATTGTGATAACGCAAGCTGTATTTGAAACAAAACCGATATAAAGCTTTTCGAAAGCGATTTCCGAATTTTAGTGTAAATAGAGTAAATCGAAGTGGAACACAAATCAAAATAGAAAAAATATAGTAGTTAGACAACTGATGGCGTTTTTGAAACTATTAAGTACGTAATAAATTAACTAATGCACCTAAAGTCATACTGGAGTTAAATATAAATAAGAGTATTGTATATCAGAATACATTTTTTTAACATTTAACATTAGAAACTAAAATTTTAATTTTGTTTCATTTTTGTATATTGCTCACATTGGACAGCTGATTTGACACTAAAATATCAAAAAAGTTTGCCTCAACAGCTTTGATTAATACATATATCGGATTTTCTAAAATTTATACTGTCACATATTTCTATATTTATTTAAATAACGTCAAATATTATTATAAACTATTATTTCTTTTTTTTTTTAAATATAGGCAATCAACGGCAGATATCTACTATCCTGAAGTTGTGAGATGTAACATCACTACAACAGCAAATTTTTATAATTTACTATTATTTCTAATATATATATTTTTTTTTTTTTCATAAATTTATTTATTGGCAATTAACAGATAAGTTCAAAAGGTTATAATCCAATATTGACACAAAAATAAATCGCTACATACTAAATATAACATAGTGTGTGATAAATTTCTAAATTTTCGTAAACGATTGATTTTTTGCGATTTCTGTTCACCAAATTGGCAATTGCTTCTTTTTGCGCGTATAAAGCGAAAATATATTTATAAAACCTTTTCCGAGACCAAATAATGGAAAATATATCAACACTGCATCAAAAATTTTAAGCCAAATAGCAAAAAACATTTGACCACAAAAAACTCTAACTTGCACCACTGTGCATAACTCTGCACCGATAGCCCCACACTTTTCTGATATTGTCTGGTCTGAAGCTTTATTATTATTTTTTTTGCCTGACACGTAGATTTATATTTATTTATTGTTTCGTAGCATCTTCAAGAGGCTTTTGTAGCTTATTTTACTTAAAGCAGAAGAAGAGACGTCGACAGAGAAGAGAGAGGCCCTTGTTTTGAAGTGAGTGTAGACATAATTTGCTGATTACATTATTGCTGGCAAATTGCTAGATTGTTGTTATTAACTGCAGACTGTCAAATTATAGTTATTAGTTTTTCAATAAAATGAAAAATATGCCCAACATTCAATCAAATTATGCGCTATAAGACAAATTTTAAGTGCGCAAAAAACAAACAGCAAAGCAAACAAGCCAAAACCGGCAAGAATATGTTGACTAAAAAGCAAAGCGCAAAAAACGTTTTCAACAAAAGGCAATTAGAATGGAGAGAGAGCGAGCGTGAGAGAAAGCGCTGACAAGTGCCACAGAGCGCAATGCCAAGTCTGCAAAAAGAGTGTCACAAACTGCAGACTGCAAATCTGCGCAGAGCAAGCAACCCTCCACACACGTTAAACGGTTGGGTTGGCTGCTTCTTCTTTAAGTTTTTGCAGAAAAAGTGCTGCCAATTATGTTGCAGAAAAAAACTTTCTGATAAGCGGCAGCCGCTTATGGTAGTGGGGTTTTTTTTGGCCGGGCAGGGGTTGTATCCACGGGGGGCTGCGGCTGGGAGCTGCTAGCTGGTAGCTCTGTCTGTTGAGTCTAGAAATCGATCGATTTTTCTTGCTGTGTGGGGAGCAGCAGCACAAAATGGGGAGCGCAAAAAAGATTGCTGCATACATGTAGGAGCTATAGTAAGGCATACACCCATACACACACGCGCGCGCTCTCTTACTCTCGTTGTGCGCTGTGTTTTGGTACGCGTGTGTGTGTGCGGCTTTGAGTGTGTATGTATATGTCTAAGGTGTGTTAACCTCAAATGCGCCACACACACACACACATAGGCACACAAGCGCTTTTTAGAAGAATTTTTAAACAAATTAGGCAGTTTCTTTGAAGAACTTCAAGTTAGTTAAAACTCTTGAGCTATATTATTATAGCCTGGTACACACTTTTTATGGTAAAATTTTTATATTTTGCCGAGCGCTGCGCAAATTTTTTTTTTTTTTGCTGCCCGGGCTAATTTTGCCGCTGGCTTTTTACGCAGACTACAATTTTACTTAAAACTTTTGTCACTTTTAGTTTTCTTTTTTTGGAGCAGGCTCTACTATTTACTATGTTGCTTACTTTTGTTTTGAATACGCTTTCGCCTTTGATGTTGTCCAAAAAAACCAACAGCTACTAATCCAAATTATTGATTTTCAAGTTGTATGCGTGTTTTTCGCTGTTTTCACACACAAATCTTTTCAGCGCCAACTTTAGTTTTTGAAGAAATGAATTTTGGGGTTTCTTTTCACTACACAAACTTGTTTGCACTGCTTGGTTTAGTGCTTTTAATATTTTTTTTTACTTGCAATTTTTTTTCAACTTGTATTATTTATTTTCTACAACTTGGCGGCGAGCTTTTTGATTTTGTAAATTTATTAAACAAATTTTTTCACTGTGCTCATTTCAATACACACGCACACGCACGCACTTTAAACGCACACACATACACACCAAACACACGCAAAACTTCATATACAACTTGTATATGTTTTTTTTTTTTCTTCCTTTCCACTGTTAGGCTTGTGCGCCTATATACGCTATACTATATATACTGTGTGTTGGTGTGCTTTCTCTATATATCCTTTGCTTTCACTCGCTGCGGCAGCAGGCGCCGCCGTTTTGCTAACGTTTGACTAACTGAAACTCGTTTCCGACACCGACGTCCTGTCACGAGCAACTCAATCGACACAATGAGCGGCGCGCATATTGGAAAAGTCCTGAGTAGCTGCAATTTGTTGAAGAAAAACCAGCCAGAGCATTTCCACCACCAGCAGCGCGCTCTGTGCAGCAAAGAGAGGAGCGCGTGCCGCTGAGCGCGTTTGTCAAGTGAGCGTGTTAGAGAGAGACGGGGGTGTTGCCAGAGCACTGTGCAAATTCTGAGCATGTGTTAGCTAACTGTATCTGCGTGTGTGTTTGTATTTTTGTTGCTGTTTGCATATCCTTATAGGCGCACATCCTGTTATTCAGCGGTACGTTTCATGACAACCGCAGATGAAGCTGACTTCCTACGTTTCGTAGTTTTTTGCTACTCTCAGCAACAAAAAAAAAGATGAAAGCTAAAAAAAAGCAGCATCTAGACTCTTGCCGGTACTCTGCTCAACTGTGGCTCCTCAACAAGCTTATTTTTATTTTTATTTATCTAAAGCTGTGTATATGTGTGTGTGTGTGTGTGCAATATCCTGCATTTTCATGAGTTTCCGCTGCAATTCTTTTTTTTTACTCTACTTCTACTTAAATTTACTTAGCATCTGCCATGTGAGTGAGTATTTTGAGTAGATTTGTGCTGATACCCAAGGCTTTTTGGCAGATTTGAGTTGATGATGTTTTGTGGCACAAGCTTTTTCATTTTGCACCCAGCTTGAGTTTTATTTGAGATTCGGTGTGTGTGTGTGTGTGTGTGAGTACTTGTGGTCTTTCAATGCATTTAGCCAAGTTTCAATTGAATAAATTTTAGTTTTAGAAATGTTTGGTGTAGCATCTAAAGTATCTGCGAGTGTTGAATAAAGGATTTTAGCAAAAACAGATTAATGCCATACATGGGCAAAAATAAAATTCTCAACCTTAATGAGGCAAGTATCAGTGATAACTACATTTAAATTTGTGTACTAGTATGTGTAACTGTAGTAATTTATTCAAGTAATCAATATTTTAAACAAGCTAAGAAAGTTGTTGCTATTACTACTTGTTTCTTCATTTTATTAAGAAATTTAACTTGCTAGTTTTGTAAACAATTTCGCTCAAATATTAATTTTACTTTCTTGCCTTTAGAGATATAAGATCGAAAGCTAGGAAACCAATGGCTCTTATATTCTCGAAATATGAACAAGAACTGATTGTAAACACTTCAAACTCAGAAAACAAGCAAGTTATAATTTATTTTCTTCTTTAAGAAGGTAAACAAAATATTGATTCTAGAGCTTAGAAGTTTCCTATAGCTAAAAGAATATTTGTAAACAGACTGATGCTATGTACAAAAAAAACTAGAGTATTATTAAAGCTGAAGCTAAATGACTTCTTTATATGCCAGAAACACATTTTAAAAAAAAGTGGTACAGTCGAGGCGGTGCCCGACAGTGGAATACCCTGTACCTTTTGTCTCGAAACAATTTTTCCTGCATGTTCCTTCTAGAACTTACCAATTGGAATTTATTTTTTTTTGGATGAAATTCGATATTTATACCTATAAGTTCCCTAAATTTTTATCGATTTTGATGAAACTCGAAAGTTACGTCAAAAAAGTTATTTAAAGTATATGGAGTAAGTTTCAAGTTGGAATGTTGAAGAGAAAACACGGTAAATCGATTGCGGCGGGTGGGGGGACCGCATCGATCAAATTTGGATGTGGATTTGTTCATTAGAGCCACATGAATGAGCTTACCAAAAATTGTGATTCTAGGTCACTTGTAGCCATAATTGCGTAGAGTCAAATATTGACGCAGTTTATTGGCAAGGGGAGGTGAAATTTGCACATTTTTGACTATAACTTCTGTTGTATTTGTCCGATTTTGCTCATTTTTTACACACAGATGCATGTATCCACAACGCATCGCTCTGTTAAATTTCAAATGAAAATATTAAGCGGTGTGGCTAAAATCTACTGCGGGAGAACGGGGAAAGATATTGACATGATTCAACAAACTTCATCTTCTCAGGAAATATGCGCATCAGCTGGTAAAGTTTCGTGTCTCTAGCTCTTATAGTCTACTAGATCTAGGCGTTCATACAGATGGCTCAATCGCTACCCGAGGTTATGATAAGCATTTTGGTATAAAGGACTTGGCGTCTGCCATGCCTCCTTCTGTCTGTTACACATCTAGTAACACCCTTTGTACCTATAGGTACAGGGAATAATCATATTTCCTACTTGTATTAGCTAATATCAAGCATACACTCCACCATACTATATCTTAAATAAATGGTATTACAGACTAATCAGAGCTCTACCTTTGTGCCTGGGTAGAAACATTTAAAAAATTTTTAATCTCAATGTTATTCCTAAAAATAATTTTACTAGTCTGAGTATATTCTATTGCTGCTTCCTAGAAGCCTCCTTGATTTAACTATTTGTATACATTCCACTGGTACTCCAAAAATCATCTTAGAATTTTTAGAAAAAATCAATAAACCATCTTTCCTGCATATGTTATATAAAATATTATCAGGCATTAACTGCACCATCCTTTACTCATTGCTCATGCACCCTAATAAAAGTAAAATTTTCATTCTAAATAAAATAAGTATTGCTAAAAAATTCATTGTTCTATTCTGAATTTTTACTATTGTATAATAATATCCAAGAGGCCGCCTTCAGAAAGAAATCTCTTAATAAAACTCAAATAGTCCATAATTGGACTCTTTGAGTCCATTGCCATACCATAGATATTGCCTATAAACATATTCCACAAGGCATATTGTTCATATATTTTAACCACTCTAAAAGTACATTATCCTCTACTTTATATATCTTAGCAAGTGTCATCTCAGACACATCCGCATTTCGTATCTCACCGTATAAAAACATTAAGTGAAATTTGCATTCGAATGCACATAAAACGTTTAAAAATTATTGGCCAACATAGTATATAGTCATTCAAGCCATATGCACACACACACACATAAGTATAAAGTTTATACTATAAACGATGTCGACATTTATGCACACAATAAACGTTTCACATAAAGTTGTTAAATTTAGCATGAAATCAATGTATGGTCTATAAGGGGGTAGTGGAGGGGGCACATAACTATGTGGCAGGAAGTCAGCTTGCAGCAAGGAAGCACGCAAAATGCGCGCCATATGATAAAGTACGTACACACACACACACACACGAAACACATAAAATCACACCAACACACACACACACACAGCAACCAAGAAACTAAACAAGAAAGTAGCGCCCAGTCAAAAAAAAAAAAAAAAAAAAACACAAGAACAAGTCAAAAAATTTGCAAACTCACAACAGCGAAATGGGAGCACATCAAGTGGCAAACACACTCTAACACACACACAAAAAAAAAAGGAAAAAAATAACGGTAATCTGGGAGTCTGCATTGGCATTGCCCGTTACTTGTTTTAAACCGTTACACTAAGTCCAAGACCAAGCACCGTTAAGTTTTGCCATTGCCATTGCATTTTACACCAACACTCAAACGGCAACTCGCTCACTCTCTCGCAAACACACACACACACACACACACTCACACAAAGTGCCAAAAAGTATTTTGATAGAAACGCCGCGAGTTCCAACTGGGAACTTGAAACGCACCGTACACGTCGCGAGCAAACCGTATTCTGAGTGGAAGTGCACATTATGTCCTGGCCAGAAGCGAAAGCGGAACGTTTTGGCATTTGGAACATGCAGAAATATTGTATGAATGCATTGCGACTTATACTTGGCTGCTGGCTGGCTAGCTACTAGACGGAATTGTTGAGGCGGCCGTTGAGGGGGGTTTATACGGAAAACGTGCGTGAAATAGCCGTAATTAAGCTAGGCATGCGTGGGTTAACGCTAGGTCTAAGATAGTTTTAATTTCGAAACTTAAAAGAAAGGCAATTAATTAAGCCAGAGGTGTGCCAAGGGGGTGACTAGAACTCCAAATGAGATAATGGAAATAATGATGTTGTTGCGTTTGCTGCTGCAAGACCAAGTGGCAAGTGGCAAGTGGCAAAATGAGGGCGGGCGGAAAAGCAGTACCATACTACACGAAATGTCTGTTAAACTTTTGAACTTCAGGCGGCAAAAGTGGTAAAAGTTTCGTAAAATGCAAATTATTTCCACAGATGTGCGGCTTAAAATCACTGAGTGGAAATGGCTGTTCAGGTGGGTTGGGGTTTAAAATGAGAAAGTCAAGCAAATAATAGTATTATAAGGTGAGCATTGAGAATAGGATTTACTTGTTGTGTGTGTGTATCCCCGTGTTTGTAGCATTTAGTTAAGTGGTTGAGAAAATGTGGAGCTTTGCGAGAAGAATATTAATGATGCCAATAAATTGTTAGTTTGTCATTTTGACGAAAAAGTGACTGAGTAAGAAATAATTACAATGTCGTCATTTAATATACATATGTGCAGACTATTGTGAGTCTAATAAACAAAAAATGTTGCACTTTGTAGAAATAAACGCTATCACACGGAACCGTTTTGTCTTAGTTACGCTCTCAAAATTTCGCATTTTTTCTTCTTTTTTTCTTATCATAGCTTTAACAAAATTACGATTTTTTTCTTATTATTTTACTGCAAATAATCGTTTTTCTTTGCAAATGAAAGCTTTAATAAAAAGAATCCCATAATACAACATCAACAACATCATCATACTCCATCATTAGATACCTACTTAAAAAATATTACACAAAATTTAATGAGTTTGCTGATATGCCAGATAACCTTAAAATAGTGGAACACTTTCAATCAAACAAACGTTTAGTCTAACACAAACCAAAATTGGCATAAATTTTGCTTACGATAATTAAAAAAAAAATACAAAAATTATGTCTGTGCTCTCTCTCTTTTTCAGAGAGTCAAGCGTAACGGACGTGAGCATTGCGTTAGCTTCTATTTGTTAGATCATATTAAAACCGACATCCTGCAAGCAAGAACTGTCGCTGACAGCATAATAATATTCTTGATGTGTGATAATGATAACAATCTGCAATATGGTTAACTTTTCTTTAACGAGTGCTTATAATTCACAAACTATTCAAGCACTGCATGGCTTATATAATTTTATTTATTTAAGTATTTTTATGTTTGCGAAGATTTTAGTTAAACGAACTGTCATAGTAGTTGGGCAGACGAATGTCGTCTAGGATTTTGGTGCCGCAGGTATTCACGACACCTGTTTCATCCACAGCAGTTGGATGACTACTCTCCTCCTCCCGTGAATATTGGTCAAAATCAAAACAAGTGGAGATATGATTATTCGCAACCTTCGCTTGCGTCAGACCATTGTTGATGCTGGGTATTGGTGCCACCGCTGCTGTGTTTGAAGCAGGTGGCGTGAATAGCTGCGGCATTCAAATCCTCCGACGTTCGTCTACCCAACTATTACGTTAGATCGTTTACCTAAACAAGTCTTCGCAAACAAAAAAATACATAAATAAATAAAAAAAAGTGATCTCTTATTCAGAGAGTTGCGCATAACGGACGCGAGCATTGCGTGAGCTTCTATTTGTTAGATCATATTAAATCCTGCATCCTATTAGATTATTATTTTTTGATTTTCTTATATCAAATTATACGTCGAAATTCTCTGTATATCCTATAAAATCTGAGCAGAGAGTTAGGGTTACAAGTTTTGGGTTTTAGCTCTCCGATAATCAACTAATTTTTATTTGCGCATCTGTATCAAATTTTACAATAAGAAAAAAAAATCATATTTTTAGAAGAAAAAAAAATTTTTTTAAATGAAGCAAAAAAGCAAATATTTGCGTTAATGGCATTTTTTTTGAAAGTTAACATTGTTAATGAAAAAGTCGCAAAGAAGTGTAATTTTTTGGTCGAACGTTTCCAGACAAAGAGTAGAGTACCATACATATAATGCTTTTGAATCTTTAAGAGTGTTTCAAGATTTTATTAAGGAAAAGAAATGGAAACAGTGTTTTATTCAAATTTTGTTAAATAGTACAGTAAAAATAGACAAAAAAAAAAGGGTTGACCAGGAAAAAATTGAATACTGGAATTTCTCTTGCTGAATGTATTAAGGACCGACCATCCAAAAAGTCTAAAACCAAAATGGTGACCTCCCCCATTTCATATTTTTACTCACTTCCTTGACCTTTTTTGTTTTTGGTGTGTATTAAAAAATGGTAGATCTCAAAAAAATACAAGTCTGGTTGGAATCATGTTAGTATCTCTAGTAGTTCCGAAGTTATAACGCTTTAAAGTCTTCCCGCGCCTTGAAAAACAAGCAAGCGCCCCCTGCCGTTCAATATGTTTATAGTCATTGTATAGCCAAAGGAAAGTGAACACAAAACTTTGGACCAAAGGAAAAAAAAAAAAAACAAGAAAATTAACTGCAAATAATACATTTTTTAAGAAATATAATTAAATTTTTTAGGCATTTAATATAAGAAACTTTACAAAAAAAATTTATTTAATAGCCTGGCTTAAAAAATAACGTGTACGCGGTAATACTCAAAATATTGGATGGACCCAAAAAAATATTTAATAGAAGCCTTCATAGTGGTAGGCTAATTTCCTAACTCCAAAAAACATCGAAATATTTTCCAACTTTCGAAAACCCAGTTAAAGTTAACAAGCACTTTGATTGTTTCTTAAAAAAAAATTTTATTTTATTAAAATAAAAATATAATTATTAGTGTTCCCCAAATATATCATTCCTTTCAGAAATGCTTTTGTTAAAAAATAATCTTTAATTGCTTTATTATGCTTCATGGCATTTTGTCCCATAAAACCCAAACTTTTCGAAAAACTTTTTTTTTTAATTGGTAAATTTTTTCAAACCTATATCAACAAAAAAATTAGTAAAACAAAAAATGTGTTTGATATCTAGTGAGTAAACAAATTATATAGTTGTGGCTGGTTCTAGACCAAAAACATCGATCGCCGGACTTGAACCCCATTGAGAACATGTGGGGAAACCTGTCCCGTCACGTCTTCGCTGGCGGACCCAAATTTCAGATGGTGCAGGAGCTGCGCAGGACAGTTACCGAAGAATGGGTTCAAATCCTACTTTCAGATTTTCAGATGGTGGTTCTTTCGATGCCAACCCGAATTTTCGAGGTTATTTATGCTTTTTAAATAACTTAAAACTTAATATATTTTTAAATAAAAACAGGTGTTGTTAATTAAATTTCGGGGAGTGTACATGAGGGTACAGACTACTGTACCCCACAGGAACACTTTATAACCACATTCAAGACCCATTTCCCAACCAAGGAAGAGTGAAATGTTGGTGTACCAAGCTCAGCTGCCTCAACAAAAATCTTCACGGACGGTTCCAAGCTAGACGACCGCGTTTGCGGATGCGTTGACATTGAGGAACATGACGTAAGAATATATTTTAGACTCCCGGATTACTGCAGTGTCTTCAAAGCTGAGGTCACGGCAATCCAGGAGACCCTTTCAATAGTAAAAAACTTACCAATAGGTAGCAACAATATCTGCATTTACTCAGATAGCCAGGCGACTATTAAGTCTTTTGCCTCCATGACATCATGCATGAAGTCAGTTTCCTTCTCTGAAGGAAATGGCAGAACAGTTTTCGATCCACCTCATCTGGGTCCCGGAACACAGGGATATTGAGGGCAACTGCATTGCGGATGAACTGACAAGAAGAGGAACTACCAGCATTCTCCTTCAGGACAAGGAGTGTCTGGCAAGCCTATGGCAAGCGTGGAATCAGATACCGAACACGTGTAGAATCTCACGGCAGACTTGGCCGGTATACTGCAGAAAAAGAACAAAGCTATTTTGCGGTCTAAATAGAGCTCAGTGCTCGACAGTAATCCGGGAAATTACCGGACACTGGCTGCTGGGTACCCATGCATCAAGGCTCAACTTCTGTAGAAGTTGTAGAGATGAGGAGGAGCTGAAGACGGTGGAGCACTTCTTCTGTCACTGCCCCGGACTGTGTAAGACAAAGCTTCGATTCCTTAAATCATACTTCATAAATGACCTATCTCAGCTCTCAGAAAAGAGTCCAAGAAACCTCTCGAGGTTTATGCAGGCCGCCGTATGGACGTGACTTTTAAATCATATAGGTGTCCTCCTGAGTGTGGGAAGGGTGTTGTAAGGTCCATGCAGCGGTATCACAACGGGCTAATTCTTTGGCCTAAGTGAGTTGGGACCTCAGGTCCCACCTGCTGCCCTAACCTAACATATTGTCTTAGCTTATTTCGCAGAGTTTTTTTAAAACTTTATTTAAGCAATTTTAAATTTTTGTATTTTTGTGATACAAGCCATTGACCCCATCATCATAAGACAAGTTACTTTGCGAATTTAAAAGTGAGATAAAATCTAACCAATTTGTCAATATTTTACGAATACATCTTTTAATCTAATATTTACAAAGCAGCTAAAATCAAAGCTTTTGGCTTTAAGAAGAAAGCAATGAGACTTAAAAGTCACAGTCTAGACATTTTTATGCAGATTTTTCATAAATTTATGTAACGAAAATCATGTCAAAAATATAACTTTGTTGTTTTTTGATTTCATAATCATCATCTCTATCAAATTTTCATCTGCATTTATGCCCTGAATTTCATTGAAATAAGAACAACAAAAATAATAAACAAAAGCAAAATAAAGATAAACAGCCCCAAAGCAAAAGCGCATTTTGTATTCATGGAGCGTTTTGCTATTTTTGTTTTTGTTTTTTTCTCTCCCATATTAGAAAAACAAAGAATTCTACACAGAAACCAAAAAAATAAAAATAAAAATGTTGATTTAAATTGTTGTGGTCTCGAGATTTCTCATATTATATCATCTCATATCTCCCAACTCATATCGATTTCTTTCACTTCATTTTTAAACAGAATTTAGCAGCTGTTTTTTATGCAATTCGCATCGCTTCTTTTATGGAATTTTGATCTCTTGTACGCAGCACTTCAGCCTTAAGTCGCTCATTAAGATTCCATAACGAGATATAAAATGAAAAGATTATGACTACATAATTGCTTTTTTTTTTGGCAGTTTTTATAAAAATTGATTGCCGGCTCAACACCTCGGAAGCTGTCGTTGCGAATTTAAGCTGATATTCAATCAGTTTCTCATGTGCTGCTGTTTTTTATTAATTAAAAGTTTGCTTTTTTTTTGAACGCTTTAAGTAGTGAGAGGTAAAATTAGTAATGTGAGTATTTCAAGAAGTTTTTTTGTAAGTAAAAAAAAAAGCAGACACCATTAAGTAGTTATATTGATATGGGTATTAGTTACCGGTGCTTTTTAGCTTGGCAAAAAAATTTGCAAAAATAAAAAAATTGAATATGAAGCCTGAGATAACTAACTAATAAGAAGATGCTTACTGCCGCTCCGTGTGCGAAAGGTACTAAAGATGTGTGCTCCAAAGAATGCAAGTTTTTTTGCAAAGATAATTAATTGGCGATGCTGTCTGTATATCATCTTTAAAGAAAATAGATGATAGATGATGCCTTAAGTTTGTGTTCTTCTTATCGGTAGAAAACACATTGTTTTTGAAGAATTGTTAGCTTCGGAAAAATGTATTGGTGCGCAACTAAGTTCTCCCTGTTTTTTTGCTGAAAATGTAACTTTATTATTTGATTTTCCGTTTTCCATTTTCCGATATCTTCATATGAATGGAACTGCTGATTAGCCAGACCATGTGCCATCGAGCGGAACAAGTAAAAATCGGACGGCGCAATATCTGGGGAATATGGCGGGTGGGGTAGGACTTCCCATTTGAGCGTTCCCAAGTAGGTTTTAACAGGATTGGCAATGTGAGGCCGAGCGTTGTCATGCAGTAAAATCACTTTTTCGTGCCTCTGCTCGTATTGTGGCCGTTTTTCTCGCAGTGCTCGGCTCAATCGCATCAATTGAGTTCGATTCCGTTCCCCAGTGATGGTTTCGCCTTGTTTCAACAGCTCATAATAAACAACACCGAACTGGTCCCACCAAATGCACAGCATAACCTTCGCAGCGTGAGTATTCGGCCTAGCCGACGACGTGGTAGCCTGACCGGGTAGTCCCCAAGAATTTTTCCTCTTTGGGTTGCTGTAATGAATCCATTTTTCATCACCCGTCACGATGCGATGAAGAAAACTCTTCCTTCTTTGTCGCTGGAGCAGTTGTTCACAGGCGAAAAAACGACGCACAACGTCCCTTGGTTTCAAAACATAAGGAACCCAAGTTCCTTGCTTTTGAATCATTCCCAACGCATGCAATCGCTTGGAAATGGCTTGGCGGGTAACTCCTAATGCTGAAGCAAGCTCTTCTTGCGTTTGGCACGAATCCTCATCGAGCAATGCCTCCAATTCAGCGTCTTCGAAGGTTTTGGGTCTTCCTTTACGTGGACGGTCGTCAACATCGAAATCACCGTCTTTGAAGCGACGGAACCAATCACGGCACGTTGTTTCGCTTGGAGCCACTTTTTGGAGCTCTCGATGCGTTTCAGCTGCCGTTTTTTTCGAACAGAACAAGAAAATCAACACTTCCCGCCAATGATGATTTTTTGGCACAAAACTAGACATTTTCACACAACCACAAGTAAATAATGCAAAAAGAAATTCACTAATGTGCCATAGCAGTTTGCTTACCATATGCCTAAGCTTCGTTTATGAAGTTTTGGGTATGTCAAAATCGACCAGAACTTTCTGCTAAAGCCATCTATTGACAAACAGCGAAAACTTAGTTGCGCACCAATACAAGGATCACAGACTTCGGTTGATTGATAAATATGTATCTTTAAAGTTTATAGATGATAGATGATGTTCCTCTAGTCGGTAAAAAAAAATATGAGTTTTGAAAGATTTGTAGTCTTGGTAAAATCAGCTTGGATCACGGACTTTGGTTGATTGATTGATATAAATTTAAGTAATATCATACATAATCTTTAAAGACTATGTATAATACCATAGATGATGTCTAATATTCTCTCATCGGTACATCTTCTTTGAAGAATTGCAAATTTTGGTAAAATTTGCGAAGATCACGTATTTCGGTTGATTGATTTGTATATATAGCACATTATACTATATTATCTTTATAGATAATAGATGATAGCTGATGTCTGATGCTAGTGTTCCTATTATCAGTTGAAAAAAACATGATCTTTGAAGAATTGCAAATTTTGGTAAAATTTGCGAAGATAGCGGATTTCGGTTGATTGGTTTATATATATAGCACATAATACTATATTATCTTTATAGATAATAGATGATAGCTGATGTCTGATGCTTGTGTTCATATCATCGCTAGACAAAAAAAATTATCTGTAAAGATTATCTTTGTAGATAATAGAGTACCAGCTTCAGACTGGTCGTCCTATCGTCAGTTGAAAAAAAATGATATTTGAAGAATTCCAAATTTTGGTTCAATCTGCTAAGATCACTTATTTCGGTTGATTGATTTGTATATATAGCACATAATACTTAATTATCTTTATAGATGATAGCGGATGTGTGAAGCTTGTGTTCATATTATCGTTTGACAAAAAAATATGTACGAAGAATTCTGAATTTTGGAAAAATCTGCGAAGATCATAGACTTCGTCGGTTGATTGATTTATATATATACCATATAACACATATTATCTTCTTTATAGATAATATTTGATGTCTGATGCTTGTGTTCCTATCATCAGTTGAAAAAAAAAAAAAATATGATCTTTGAAGAAATCCAAATTTTTGGTAAAATCTGCAAAGATCAAGGATTTCAGTTGATTGATTTGTAGATATATGTATATTGTACATAATACTATATTATCTTTATAGATAATAGATTATAGCTGATGCGTGAAGCTTGTGTTCATATCATCGCTTGACAAAAAAAAAAATTATCTATGAAGAATTCTGAATTTTGGTAGAATCTGCACGGACTACGCTTGATTAATTTGCATATATACAATAACATATATTATCTTTATAAATAATAGATGATAGTTGATGTCTGAAGCTTGTTCATCAGTTGCACAAAAATAAAATTATCTGAAGAATTTTGTAAATTTGCTTGGATCACTGGCTTGAGATTGATGACCACTTGACCATAGGATCACTTATAAATGCAGATAAACAATCACCTTCAAAATCTTAGAAAGCTGTTTTTTTACGTTTTTCAGAAATAATTCTCCATACGATTTGGAAAACAAAGCATTAACCTCAGTTTGAAGAAAATTGATTTCTAATTATTAGAAAATTGTTTCTCAATTTCCAGAAATCTCTTTTTTTTACTAGCTATTAAAATTCTCTAACGCCAAGTTAATAATGATGCCATCCTATACGATGGGTATTCGTAATAAGTCAATCATTGGGGGGAATTAGCAGCAGTTGGTTGAAGCATTTCCTCAGTCTTTTTATTGGAACAGTTCCTACACGTTTCTTTGAGTAGCAATTAAGAGAGGCTATCAGCCTATCATTGTATCTATTACAGTAAAGGGAGATCTGGCCCTCTGCGGTACACAGATTGAAGTCACGGTTATTTTATTTCATTAATATTGATCATTTTTTAGAAAATATGTATATTCTGAAGGAATTTACGAAAAACGATTTATAGGCACAAAAATTATGGATTTTGATCCACATTCTTCGATAAAATAATTAGCAGAAATGCAGAAACTGCCAACAGACACTTACACAAAAAAAATTTTGCATTTCTGCCACAATCAGACCCTTGGCCACAAAAAGTAGGGCATTTCTGCCTAAACGATATTCACTATTGCGTATGTATTTTTTCTACCTTATTTGGTGTTATAAAGTGTTTGTATGGTATAAAATTCTTTTTTTTAATATGAGGCTGTAATTTCTTGGCAGTGTAAGACATCCAAAGCTTCTCAATCTTTTTCACAAAATCTTTTCCCCAAAAAAACAAACCACGCCTTTGGACACTCGTAAGCAGTTGATTGTTGTTGCCAACATTTTTAGTCTGGCACTTCTGCATTTTTGCATCGTTGTAAGAGTACATATTTTTCGTCAAGCAATTTACGAAAGAGTATTTAGCTTTCACCCAAGCTTAAAAATTTGTATCCCACCGGCCTCTTTGGCATTTCGAAAGCGACTGTTATCCTGTGGCACCCCAAACGTAATTTTTTGGTAAAATTTTTGAAAATTTTTTCAGCATTTTATTTTTTTGTTCTTTTCTTGTTCAACATTTGCGCACACATTGCACGCACATGTTTTGTTTATGATATCTTTTGTGTGGATGTATCTGTATCTTTATCTTCAGCCCATTGCCGATGTGTGTGTGTGCAGTATCTTGTGCATATTATTGGCACCGCATCGACCCTAAATTATTTTATATGAATTTATTTTGAGAAAAATTTGAAAACAAAATTAAAGCAACAACATATGGGTTGAGAATGCGTTTGCGCCAGGGCTGGGTACACGGGGTCAGGAATTTAGGCTTTTGGCTTATGGTTTACTTACACGCCCTCATAAAAGGTTCAATATCGTTTGTTTTAATAAACAGTTGACCTTTTGCTGGGGACGCACGCGCACACACACACCAACACACACACACTCTCACATTACGTTTTTATTATTTTGACTTTATCATAATGCTTATCCATCACTTAATTCGAGTTAACCTTCCCCGAGTCTTTCAGCCCCTCCGTCCCGGAACAATGTGGGAACATGCTTATGACAATTATTTGCCTCTTGCAACGAACCAGCATCATTTGCGGTTCAGCTGTGGCATGTCTCTGAGCCAACGTGTGTCTGTGGCTTTTGGGTCTGACTCTGATCACATAATTATGTGCCTCCGGTGCGGCAGCTTGTGGGTGCAACATGCCCCGAAATCACTCTGCTTGCGTCTTTGCTTCTTTCTTTTTAATATAGAGTTTCTTTCTGCCACTGCATTCGTGCGTAACAGCTGTTGTTTGCTCTTGTTGCATGCCACTTTTTGCTCTTTCGTGTTGTCTTTATTTTTTTTTTTTTTTGTTTCTTTTAGTGCATTTTAATGTCACAATAAGTTGGGTCTGACATTTTTTTAATTTAATGCGCTTCATTTGTCGTTTTATTGTGACAGTTTCATTTGTCAGCACTTCATTAGTCATCGACGACGCATCAATTTCGGCGTAACGCTCTCAGGCATTATTGAGTAGGCACTCTCTTAAATTATTTATGTGCTACGGTTTGAAAACCGTACAGACTTTTTAGTATTTAATTGATTTTTTTCAAAGTGAAGTAGCTGTTCTGTTCATATGCGCAGCTCTGCAGAAAAAGCGTCAACGTTGCTTTCAGGGTCATCCTGAAGGAAAACATCCTTGGTATAGGCGCACAAGATTCTACGGCCCAATTTAAACGCAAAGTGTAAAAATTTGTAACCAACCAATTTCGCAATTTCTAAGAGTGGCAGGCATGACACTGGGTTAATGTTAGGTCTACCAGCCCAACATATCCTCCACACTTAAAAGATTATCACAATTTCAAAGAGAGATGCTCAATAAATTCAAATTTTAGGGATTAAATATGGACACTAAGAAAAAAAACTTTTTACAGGCAAACATTTAAGCTTTTTTAAAAAACATGCCAAAAGACTTCACAATGTTAAATGTGACCAGATAGGAATGCAAATTTTTTCCAATATTTATGTTTCAGAAGCTGTCAAATTTCCCATTTCACATTCAGCTGTCAAAATATACAGAGTGAGTAAATTTTTTCGGACTTTTAGCAATTAGTCAGATAGAGATTTGTGCGTAGTAAGGATAGCTTAGCCCAATATCGAAGAAGACCTAGGAAAGCGGATTTGGCGCCAATTATATAAATTGGGCATCCCCAGCGAGTCAGATAATTTCCCTGACTGACTATTTTGTCAGTCGCTCCTGGGCGGAACATGGGGATCTCTATTAATAACTGTTCGAAGAAAACCTACAGTTTATAGCCGAATCCGAACGGCGGTGTCTTGAATTAATAGAGATTTTCTTGAGCAAACCCAGCGAGTCAACATATCTTATATTGCAGCTGGATTTGGGACTTCATGATTTTTTTTGATTATAAGATTTTGCTTATGCAGGAATGGACGACCATAGACAACGGTTAAATCTTGCTTAAAGATTCGGATTTTGGCTTAAAGCACTACCAGCAGAGCAGAGGTGGCTATTACAATGATTTGTTATTCCATACATAATGACATAAAAGTAAATTCAAAATAAAGCAAGAGTCAATTGGAAATTTCTCACCTAGCCTGATAGAGGGTGGGCCATCTGTTGGTTTGCTTGTTAAACGCGATATCGTTCACAAGAATTACAACTTGCTTGGACCCAGCCAATGAAGCCAACGGACCATTATCAGCGTCGCTTATTCGTATGAATGGGAGAACAGCCAGATGAGTTTTCGTCAAAAAAAAGTCTACGAAAATTACGATGTTCGCATACGGGCCTGTAGAGCCGATATTATTTTTAGTTTTTTTTTTGTGTAAATTTTTTATTATTTTTTTGGAACAGAAACGAAAAAAAAATTAATTTGGAGTTGAATAAGAATCTATTTGAATTTTCGCTTTAAATTTCTTAAGAAATCAGATTTCAGGGCAGATTTCCAAAGCTCGCAAAGAAATGCAGAAATAAATAATCTTCACCAGTGACGATGGCGGGCGTTCTTTCTCAGAATAAACACTGAAAAGAGTCCGCTAGTGATGCGATAAAAATTCTACACTGTTTTGAACCAAATTTTACTTTAAATCTCTTTAAAACATATGAGCTAAAACTAACTATTAAATACACATTACACTCTGCATATTTCATATTTCATGCATAATTACAAGCAAGAAATGCTCTCCTCAAAATTTTGACGCCCCCCAGCACATGGCGCCCAAGGTAACCCATCATCTCTGCATCGTTACGCACTGCTTTGACACCTATAAAAACTTTTACTCATATAAAATTTACATGTCCTGCGTACCTGTCTCGCGTTGTCCCTATCGTTGGGTTTCATTTTACCAGCACTCCAACTTCTATTTCCTATTAACACATTTATCTTCGTTTTACACACACTCGCATCCTGGTCATGTCTGACTCGACTGTCAGTTAGACACATGCTCATTGCATTTCAACAAGCTTGGACCAGCTAAGGACCTGCTCAACGGTATCCCAGACTTCTAGACAAAAGACTCTTTCTATGGCAAAGCGCGTGTGTTGCCTCACGCAGTGTGCTGGGTTGCCGCTCCCTGTTCCAGGTTCCTGTGGTTTTGCGCTTCACTTCGGTCACGTACGGACTATCTTTTCTCTCTCTTTTTATACGTCTCTATAGTATCTACTGTTCTTGTTCGTGTTTTTGTTTTTCTGTTGGGATATCTTTTAGTTAGTGGTTGTTGTTGTCTTTTTTGTATCTCGTGGGTTCCTGTTGACATGTTGTGCTCAAGTGGCGCGTTTTATGGCACATTTTTCGTTAATGCCAACTTGTTATTTATTTTTTTTTTATTTAAGTATTGTCTTTGCTCTGTTTTTTAAGACTTTTAAAGTTTTGTTCTTCAGGTCTTAAGCAATTATAAACTTGAAGCAATATTGCAGCTGAAACAAGACGACTTTTGCACTGAGTTAGATAAAATAATCTATTTTCATAAGAAATAATTTCAAGTCTTCCTAGTCGCTTATAGAGTTCTTCAAATCTGTATAGATAGAGTGTCTACATTATGAAAAACATATAAACACTAATAAGTATTAAAATTTTTTCCAAAACAATTTTGGGCAGAAGTTCCCTATGTTGCATAATCAAGCGTCGAATCCGGGCAGAAATGCAGATTTTTTGTAAGTGTACGTTGGTGTTGGACTCGTCTGCTGTTCACGATAAAGTTAAAACCCTTTAAGAGTTGAATGTATTTTTGTACTCTCTTTCTAAGCCGTAAAATTACAGCAATAAAAGGCATTCTATTTGGTCTCTTATAAAGTAATTCGAAAAATTTTCAATTTAATTAAGAGAAATTCACAAAAGTGTCTTCCAGCTGTGCTTTTTCGGATTGGAACACGCAGAAGATTACTATGAATCTTTAAGCTTTGAAAATAATGCGCCTTAAGAGTACATTAAGTTTTTACAAGTGTATGTAACATAAAGCGCCATATATCATAGAACCGCCCAAAGTAACCTTCAATATGGTTAGAAGAGCAAAAGAGACAAAAAAGACAATCATTTTTCGATTATTATAATCAGACCATATGTTTTGGAGATAACCGAAAATCGGATTCCTCAAAGACGGCCGAGTCCTTCTGTATGAATCTTGGAGATTATCAGTGCTGGGATATTCAAATTTGACATATGGATTACTTCTGGGACCAGTTTTTTTCTGTCACGCCCGCCTTTCTCCAACAAATTATTTCAAATTCTAGTTTGTATGGATGATTTGTGGGAAATACAAACATCTTTCGATTTTTATAATCGTACCATAAGTTTTGGAGATAATCGAAAATCGGATTCCTCAAAGACAGCCGAGCACGACTTAAACGTTCGCTATGTTCTTATCTGAGAAAACCATTTTCAATCCTTGATTTTTAACAGATTGCTACCAATTCTAAATTTTTTGCTGTCCATATTTTCTAAAATTTTGCCTCACTCTTGGTGAGCACTAATAAAATAATCGGTTTCGTTTTCCAGAGCACGGCAGAATATCTTAAAAAATTTAATGAAAAATGCAGTTTATAAATTAATATAAACTCTTATGGACTGGAAGATTCTTAAATTGATATTTTGATTTCTTTTGAAATATGCATCCTAAAAATGGGTCTAGCAGAGCCAGTAAGAAAAAAACCTTGAACTATACTCCAGATTTCTCTAATAACACAGGTCTACACATACTGGGGTTATGTCCGTTGTTGGAAAGCTAAGGATCAATTCCGAATCCTGGGTCAGAATTGGCCCATCACGTCAGGATTTTAAGATATTTGAGGCTATGTACCCAAAAAACGGCGTTTTTTCCTACTTTTGAGATTATTTACAGGGTGCAAAAAATTTTTGTGGTCTGTCTCTACATCATTTAGTACCACTCCTAGCCTTTAATTTAAGAGTGCAAGAGATCAATTACGATTTTTTTCGCAAAGTTATGGCTATTCGAAGTTACTCAGATATCTCAAAATCCTGACGTGGTGGGCCAATTCTGACACCGGATTCGAATTCTACGCAGCAAATTACTTCGCTAAGGGTCAGTAGCTTTCCAAAAACTACACCATGTTGACCTGTGTAAATCTATCCATCATCTTCGAAACAGTGACGATTATCTCAAAAAACACAATTTAATCACAATTTGAGCTAAGATTATTCCTATGCTGCAAGTCACATAAAAAGTTTCTATATAGAGTATGCCCAAGTCTAGTCCAATTTTCTTTTCCCATTCCAAAGTCTATCTACGAAAAGAACAAAGTAAAACTTGTGCTCTGCCTTTTGCTGTCTGTTAAATTTTGCACAAATGTCTAAACTTCAAAACCACAAAATAGACGCCATCTAGAACCAAAAGCAAACCGAAGCATAAAAAAAAACTTCAAGAAATAAACACAAAAATGAAATAAAAGCAAGGCAATAATAAAAGTTTTTTGCGCCTATTAAGCAATAAAAGTAATTTTTTCAAGCAGTTCAAGTTCCTGCCAGAGAAATGCAAAGAGGCAACATTTTTTAAAGATGTGGCAACACTGCTGCATAGTTGCAGATGCCGCAGTGCATGAGTTGTTGTTGTTGGGCTCAAGTCTTAAAGTGTACATAATATACTATATAAGTACTAATATATAAGGACAATTGATATAATCCAACCATATTGTAGCAGTTATTGTTTGTACTCACCAATTAGTTGATTTAAGCTGCAAATGGAGAAAGCAAAATTTTTAGTTAAATTTAAAACCAAGAATATGCAAATTTATTTAAAGGGTCATCAATCTTGAGTTTTTTTTTTAAATAAAACAAAAACACAAAAAATTCAAATGAATCGGAAAATCTTTATCATCAATAGAAAGAACCGTTCTTGCCATGCATTTTTTAAAAATAATCGCTTTCAATATTCGTCCAAGCGGAGGTTCCAATTTTCGTTGATGCGTTCGAGCATAATCGCCGGTATCTCGCGAATAGCACGGGTAATGTTGGCCTCTAATGCTTCAATCGTAGCTGGATTATCCACAAACACTTTAGACTTCACATAGCCCCAAAGGAAAAAGTCTAATGGTATGATATCATACGATCTTGGTGGCCAATTCAACGGTGCGGAGCGTGAAATTAATTGTTCACCGAATTGGTTCCTCTAATGTTCATTATTTCACGGGCTGAGTGGCAAGTAGCGCCGTCTTGTTGAAACCAAATGTCGTCGACATCTCGGGCTTCAATTTTAGGTAGCAAATAATTCGTTATCGGCATTGACGGTTACGGTCTGACTAGCGTCAGTTTTGAAGAAATATGGACCGATGATTCCACCGGCCCATAAACTTCGCGCTGGAAGAGGTCTATTCGGTCGAGTGTCATCCAATAATGAATATTGGGTCTCAAATTTGTTGATGGTATGGCGAATAGTGGTCTCAGTAGGTCGATTATGGCGACCTTACAATGGCCTATGCGCTCAAAAAACATTCTTTACAGAACACGAATTTTCGTAATATAATTGTACGATTTGTAAACGTTGTTCGGGTGTAAGTTTTTCCATGATGAAATGGCAATGAAAACTGTACAAAAAATACATGGCAACTTGACAGTACTCAAAACCTTATTGAAACAAAAACCTCAAGATTGATGACCCTTTATTTTTACTAAACAAAACTGTCTTTGTTTAAACTTTCTTAATTAAAACTCAATAATGCGGCGCAAGCAAATTCTCAGTGCTCAGTGCTTAGTTTTTGGTGCTGCCAGACTTTGCAACTTTGTCGCGGTTTTAAGCCAAAAGCTGTATATTGCCCAACAAATTTTCAAAACAAATTTTGTACAAGTTGACAATCCAAAAGTTAGACTCAAAATTATGTCAATACGCACAATGCCAAAACTTATTTTGCCCAACAATATGCGAAAATTTTCAAGAGAGGGAGCTGCCACTGCGTTTTATAGATATTTTCATATACCATAGACTGTAGTGCTGCATTCCGAGATCATTGTCAAGTGTTTCAAGTGGCTTTTGCCACTGAGCTTTGCTTTGTCTTGACACTAAAATTCAAAAACTAACTAACTCGATTCATAATTGTTATCCTTGCTCAAGTGAAGCAAGTTTTCAGCAGTTTTCATTGCCAGACTGGAAAAACCAAAGCAAACTGGCAGAAAACTTTTTTAATAGGTTTTTATCCTAAAATAACTTTCTTCTTCTTTTTTTTTATGTATATATTTATGTTGCTAACACACACACAGCTACACACTCACACACACACAGCTGCACGCATCAACTGCTCTAGTCAAAATTATATAAGTTGGCAGCTCTGCCAAAATCCAGTTTCAGTTATTGTAATTGATTTTCATTTTGAGCCCCGGCTGGCCTTAGTTCAAGTTTTGCTTGTTCTTGTTTTTGGCCAACCAGCAAGTTGTTGACCAAGTTTTGTCGGTCCTGAATGCTTTCTGTATTTGACAAGCCGAGTTTGAAGCTAATGCATTGCCTATTGTTTACCCATTAGATTAGATGATGTATGGAAATATGGTAATATTATTCCTTTAGTGGTTAGACAGCTGTGTGGTAACTCTTGCAGGGATTTGTCATGGATAAAGCGTTTAAGAGCTATAGCAAGACTGTTTTACTTAGTTATTGGACATGTGTGTAATTTTGTTACTCACTCGCCTGAGAGCTTAAGGGCAAGGAATCTATTAACTTTTTTAAATATATGTACTCATTTTTTATTTATCTCACTTTGAATTATATGCACATATTTATGTAGGAATGACAGTTGGTAGACTATCAGTTGATCAACGGACTAGGCGTCCATAGGCTCAGTATTTGAGTTAAGTTGGCAGTTTATAGTGACAGCAAAATGAGTTGGCAGCATCAGTAGAGTTTTTTGAAACGTAAATTAATTACGAGCAAAATTAAACATTCTAATCTATAATATACTTTAAATAAAATAAATGTAACAATGTATATAAAGTATAACCAAGAGAGAGAGTTGGCTTAAATATTACTACCTGGTTACCCAGGCTGTACATTTATACCCTTTTTTTCCTTATTCACTCCTCTAGGAAGCATGGCGCCTCAATAAGACTTTTACTTACTTTTTAGACCCATAAATTGATCAACTAGATCATCTTATCTAACACATTTAGATTAATTCTTTAGTTACTAAGCCCCCTTAGTAGACATCATTACAAATATTGTCAACCAGATTCCCGCTGAATTTATCGATAAAGTGAATCGTTATTTTGTGTGATCCTCATTACAAACCCCTTAACGACATATGAGGTATCACCGGATAGTTATTGAAATGTGGAATATGGGCGAAAACTATGATCCCTGGCATCCTGAGCAGTGATAGGTAAAAAGAATGTCTCAATTTTAAATGACCATAACTTCTACCAGCTGACCATGTGCTGACCATTGATACCTAAACACGCCGATATAAAGGCCTGGTCAGCTCTCGGCTAGCGTTACCAGTGGCATCAAAAAGGGGCTCCTTGTGCCTAAGTGCGTCAGGGCTGTTTCAGGACAGGCAACCACTATAACCTAACCTAACCTCTACCATAAATTGGTAGGTAAAAAAAAATATTAAGCCAATCGGACACATTTTAAATGGCAATAACTTTAAAATTGGACGGGTTAAAGCAAAAATTAGCGAAATTTGTGATTCCTGGCACCCAGAATAGTTATTGGTAAAAAGAGTGTTTCAACTTAAAATGCCCATAACTTCTAAATTAAACGAACTAAAGCGAATACATGGTATGGCCATAACTTCTACATTAGACGAGTTAAAGAGTAAATAAGCGAAATTCGTTATCCCTAGTACCTACAATAGTGATAGGTAGAAAGAATATCTCAACTTTAAATGGCCTTAACTTTGAAATTAGACGTAATTCCTGGTAACCAGAATTGTGATAAAAGAAACAGAGTATTAATCGGCCGTGCTCAGGAACCTAATCCGAATTTTTTATTCTTATTCGTTTTGAAACTGAATGTTTGGTGCTCCCAATTTCACCCAACCGAATTTTTCATGTGGTTTCAAACCGAATGTTTTGTTGCAAGTGGAACTAAATTGAACCGGCAAAATACTGAAATAATTTCTTAAGTATTGTTTGAAATTCTTAGATTATATTTATGCCAACTTAAAGTTATATATTTATTGACAATTATTTTTAATTATTTTTTTTCTGACTCAAAATACTCGTGTATTTTAGCGTGGCTGCCGCTGGTATGGAGGATTTTTAAACCGTCTAAATCAATAACGACACCCCCTAAAAAGTTTCCTTTTTACCTGCATAAAGCGCCTATAAAATTTAAAGGCGATCCGAATGTATTTGATGGTCCCTAAAACAGGTCAAAGGTAATAATTTTCCCTTTTTGACTGTATTGTTTGTTCTACATAAACTTTAAAAACTTATTTCCAAACAAACAAATTATGGTTCAAAAAGTCTCATATCTATCAAAACATAATTTTAAAAAAATATAGAGTCGGCCTGAATAAATTTGGTAAGCTCTAAAATGGCTTAAATTGACTAATTACCCCAGTTTTCAAATAAAAAAAAATTTGGTAGCCTTAACATGTTTTAGTATTTTCTGTAATAAAATGACATGATAAAACCGAAAATGCAGTAAAAAATTTTTTTCATGAGACAGGCTTCGCGATATTTTGAAAAAACCATTTTTCGAAATTTATTTATTTATTTGTGCTTTATTCCCTTTAAGTATTTACACATTTTTCGAAATTAGAAAAAAAAGTGCCTCTACTTAACAGCAAATATCTCTGGTTATACTAAACTGATTTCGATAATTTTTTTTCTTGACTTTTGGATAATTGAATTATCCATCGATTACAATGTGTTTGTCAAACTTACTGTTATTATACGCGAACACTTGACTATAAGTGCGACAGGGTTCCCGTGTTAAAAAAAGATAATTTCCCTTGTAACAAAAATAGCTAATTCGTGTTAAATTTCAATAAGTATTTTTATTTATTTAAAAGATAGAATAATAAAGAACTAGCAATATTTAAAAGAAATTGAAATGTAACCAACTGATAGTAATAATAATAAAGATGGCGTACGTTAAAGTCGGGCGCGGACGACTTTGGGATACCCTGTACCACTGCTTGCAATCAAATCCGGTAAATTGCTTAAGAACACCAAAAGACATTTGATTGCCAAATTAGATTATGATACCTTCATAAACAACCAAAAACAGACGAATTTTCAATCAAAAACTTTTTTTCGACCGATCGGCCCTATGGGAGCTATATGATATAGTCAACCGATTTTGATAAAATTTGGTACAGTGTTGAACATCTCCAAAAAACTTCTGAATGCCATATTTGGTTACAATATATGCACAAACAAACGAAACACAACGAATTTTGTGCAAAAAACGTTTTTTTGACCGATTGGCCCTATGGGAGCTATATAATATAGTCAACTGATTTGGATCAAATTTGGTATAGTGCTTGGGAACTCTAAAAAACTTCTTAATGCCAAATTTGGTTACAATATCTTCACAAACAAACGAAACACAACGAATTTTGTACAAAAAACAAATTTTCGACCGATCGATCCTATGGGACCTATAGGATATAGTCAACCGATTTTGATAAAATTTGGTACAGTGCTGGGGGTTTCTAAAAAACTTCCGATTGCCAAATTTGGTAATGATATCTTTATAAGCAAACGAATTATCCATCTAAAACTTTTGCTTTTTTTCGAGGTCCTCTGAAACACCCCTATGGGAGCTATATAATGTAGTCCCGATATAAAAAAATAAAATAAACTTGTCTCCTATGGATTAATAAGGGATCTTATCTGAAAGTTTGGTTGCTCTAGCTCTTACCATCTCTGAGATCTAGGCGTTCATACGGACAGACGGACATGGGTATATCGACTTCTCTAGTCACTCTGATCATACTTTAGGTAACTTTGGGGGGTCTCCGACTTCTCCTTCTGTACGTTACATACATTTTCGGCTTGCACAAACACAATATACCCCCCTTTGTACCATATGGTACAGGGTATAATAATATCGCGCCAAAGTGGAAAAATAAGGGAAATATACGCATAAATCGAAAATAAAAAGGGAAATATCAAAAAACAAAAAATTCGGTTTCCGGAGCACGCTAAAAACAAATTCGAGTAAAATAGTTTGGCTTGGTTTTTTCGTTTTCCGGAGCACGGCTGAATATTCTTTCAAAGTTATGGTCCATATTTAATACGTTATTTTCATGGTTCCTAAGATAAACTGCTACTTTAAATTTATTTTTTTTTTTTGGTTAAGAGTTTAATCCTTATATATTTTAAATAAATATTATAAAAAAAAAAATATTTTTTCTCTTTTCTAAATATGGTGGTTTCTACATTTTTTTAATTTATTTTTTTTTGTTTTGATCTTTCTACGTCTCCTATAAGCTATAACTAAAGTTTTTTGTAAAATGTTTAAAATAGGCTCAACAAAATACGGAATAGGCCAAAACCACTTATCAGTTTTTCATTTAAAATATTCCAAAAGTAAAAATTTTTCCAAAGTTGACCAATAAACCTTCAGCTGATAAAATTGCAATTATAAATAATTGGCATATACACCCAAACTTTTTACTCTTAATCGGTAGCGCATCCCACCACCCAAAAAAAAAAAAAAAAAATTGATTTGACAGTCTTTTGCGAGCTCTTATATACACTTCGAAGTGAAGAACCCCGCCTAAGACCAAATCCTGTATCCACACCTACTCTTAATACCTTCGATTACGCCAGTGGTGGGCAGTCTCTCAATTTCCAGCGCAGTCGACTCACGCACGCTGCAAGTGTCTCAAATCTCTCTGGTTTGTGCTTGATTGCGGTTTTTTCTCTCTCGTGCGCTTTTGCTTACTGCACTGCTTACTTACACAAAGAAATGTTTGCTTGTATGAGTTTGGCCCACCACTGGATTACACTATCTTATCAAAGTGATAAAGCCTCCTTACTGCTCCTTTCCAAGATTTGCTTAATTAACTGTCCAGCTGCCAGCCTACCTAAATTCTACGTATCTTCAAAAATTTAAGTTCTCTTTTTGGCCCAAAAAAACTGTCTCTCTCTTTCTCTTTTACTCTCTGCCCACACATGCAAACTATAACCCACTTCATCTCAAAGATATGCTAATTTCAAACTTTTGCCATTTATTCCACTCACTTTCAATCTTTTTTACATTTTCAAAATGTTTCCACAAACTAAAAACCCAACTAAGCCTCAGATGACAACTCTCCGTCCTACTCACTGCTTGTTATTAGACACTAGTCACAACATATCCATGCATCTTCATTTCTCTGGCATTTGTTCTACCTGCTGCAGGACTCTGCTGTCATTTGGTTCGTTGCTTGGGTTGGTCATGCATCAAACCCAACGACAAGTAAGATCCGGCCTAGGATTTGCAACTGGTCGAAAGTAAATCCACATATTTTTTTTTCTTTCTCTATCTCTTTTTCATCTTGCTTTGCTGCGTAGCAAACTCAATTAAAATGTACGAGTAGGAGGAGTAGCGAGGGTCTGACAAAACTACAAAAGCAGCGTCTATCATTTTGTCATCTCACCATCTCACCATCTCATTCTCGGCAGCACTCACCCACAATATACCATATATAGGGTGCACACAACAATCCTTTAATGTCTGGCAAGGTTAATCAAGAGCAGCAACAACAAACACATTCATAATTAGAGCATTTTTGGGGTGACACTGGACACAAAAAAAAAAAAGATTACAATGCTACTCCATAAAGGAAACCAAGTGCGGTTTGTGTTCCCAGTTTTGATTGGACTTGGAGCAAAAACAAAAAAACGTTTATATTTCGCTACGGAAACTAGTTGTTTTTTTTTTTCCTGCCTGTTGCAAGACTTTTTGCGCTTCATTTAATAATTTAATGGCAACGAATTTGCTGCAGTTCCGAACACAGACAATCCCAGGGAAACAATTTTTGCTGCTCTCTGTTTATGATTATGATTATTATTATTTTTTGTATTGTCGCAACGGAAATGAGTTCTTGATGGCTTTTAGCTGGAAACTTATATTAAGGAGCAGTTCGAGCAATTCTGCAGCGGCATCAGCTTAAATATCTCCCACGCTTCTAACAAAATATGTACAGGGAATAATTTGGGATTATCTTTAGCACTGCAATTTAATCAGATGTGCCTAAAAAAAGTGAAAGAGGATTACTACTGTTGGTGCACTCCGACTATAAAATACCCTGTGCCGTGTTTACGCTTATAGCTTTAAAAAGATCTTGAAGCAGAATTTTACGATCTTATAGGTATGTATATATCAGTATAGAAAATAATATCACACTATACACCACCGCGCAAAAGTTTCCGGACACTTGAGAAATTATACGTAATTGATTAGCGAACTGGAAAAGAGCTTCAAGCGTGTTTTAATCGAATATGTATATTGAATTATCAGCAACATAAATTCATCAATACACTAAGTTAATAATTTTTTTTAAGGAAAGTCAACAAGACAAAACGCTAAAAGTGGGCTAAGCAACATACAAAATTGGAGTGTTGAAGACTTTAAAAAGGTGCTATGGACGGATGATTTGAAATTCGAGATTTTTGGTAATAAAAGAAGCTCGTATGTGCGACGTTTTGCACATGAAAAATCGATGCCAAACTGCATTACTCCAACAGTTAAACATGATGGTGGCTCTATTATGGTCTGAGGAGCTTTCTCATTCATCGGTGTTTCCCGATTACACAGAATAGATGGAATTTTAGTCGCAAAAGGGCATCGCCAAATTCTCATTCACCAAGCTGTGCCTGAGTGCGAAAAAACTTATCGGCGCAGGATTCGTTATGCAGCAAGAAAACGATCTAAAACACTCATCCAAACTCTGCAAAGCCTATCTGCAAAATAAACAAAAAGATAGAACGTTGAAAATCATGGAGTGGCCGGCCCAATCCACTGAGCTAAATCCAATCGAACTTCTTTTAGATAAACTTGATCGTCAAGTTTCTTCGAAAGAAACTCTTTGAATTGCATTAAAAAAAACGTGGAAGCAGCTGAAACCAACAGTTCTTCAAAAACTTAATAAAGTTTTCTCACAACCTATCAATAGTTTCAAACGTTTATGATCAATTTTTTGAATTTTAAGGAGTAATTATTAGGTGTTCGGAAACTTTTGCTCGGCAGTGTATGTATTCATTTCCATTCCTAATATTTGCATAACTTTCTTTCGAGTTTGATCTTGGAGACATTTTTATATGTATGGTTAACGTTGTAAACATTTAAACCATGAGCTATGACTATTACAAGGTGCCGCCTAGAAGCGCGTGAGTTTTTCAATGTTGTATGGTTGCTATATAAAATGGTGTACCAATTTCGATCAAACTCAACACAAATGTTTAGCCTGAAACAAAATACAACTGTGTGAAGTATGATCAAAATTGGTGCACTATTTCATATAGCTACCATACAAAAATTGAACCTGCGCACTGTGGCACGGAAGCCAAAAAAACGTTGCAAAAATCATATTTTCTAAACCAATTGAGATATTTTTACGAATTAAATTGTAGTTGAAAGAAATCTTTAAGCTTTAAAATAAGTACCCATACATTATGCTACGACATCTGAGAGCTGCGCAATATGTTGTGGAAGTTGGATTTTGTTGCCTGTGCAACATTTCCCATTGAAAAATATGTAATTATTTTTTCCATGTTTTCTAAACCAATTAAGATATTTTAATGAATTAGATTGTATTTGAAAGAAAAACGTTCAGGCTTGAAAATAAGTGCTCATGTATGGTGATACGATATCTGAGAGCTGCTTAATATGTTATGGAAGTTGGATTTTGTTGCCTGTGCAATATTTGTATATAGGTATTTGTAAAGTATGTACATATTTTTTTCTTTTATAAAGAAATTTAGATGATATATTTTTGTTCATAATTTTACATTTCAGTCAATAAATTTAATGTAACAATGTTTTTTTATTATAATATATTATATAATTTGTTTTATCAGTAGTTTTTTGTAACATAATCATCCACATTTACATTTGAAGGAATATCTAAAAGACTTCACATTTCTTTTGAATAACTACTTGTAAATTTTGTATAGGATCTCACTTGTCCAAGGGATGCAACTAGTGGATCTTCACTGCAATACGTGATCTTGTAAAGTCAAAACCAGACTATGATATTTCAGAAATATTCAGGCAAATATATACAGAGTTTACAGAGCGCAGCTGCGCTCTCTTTTTTCAGAGAGACACGAATAACGCATCTGCGTATTTCGTGACCTTCGAATTGTTGTATCATGCATTTCACACATGCAAAATAATGGAACATTAAAAAAAAATTTTTGTTTTATTTTAAGTTTATGGTAAATAACTGCCCGATTGAAGAAGTTGCCAATTTGACGTACCTTGGCAGTATAATTGCGGGAGATGGAGCTACCAGCGTGGATGTTGAGGCCAGAATCCGCAAAGCAAAAACAGTGTTTGCACAGCTTAGTAAAATCTGGAGGTCTACCATGTTTTCGTTCAACAGTATACTAAGTATATTTCGCTCAAACGTTAAATCTGTTCTCTTCTATGGATGCGAAACTTAGTTTACAACAGAGGGTCTAACCCATAACTCTTTATTAATAACTGTCTGCGAAGAATCTTGAAAACCTGGTGGCCGAATCTTGTATCAAACGAAGATCTCCACAGAAGGTCCAGAGAGATGCCCATCGCCAATGAAATTAAACTTAGAAAATGGCGGTGGGTGGGCCAAACGAAATATGCAGACAAGCACTGGACTGGAATCCACAAGGAAGCAGACACAGAGGGTGGTCGAAAACAACTTTGAGAAGAACTCTGCAAAGAGAAGTTGACGATAGAGGAAAGACCTGGGGCGAACTAAAAGCTCTAGCGCACAACCGGGATCAATGGAAACAATTCACGATGGCCATAGGAGTAACAGGACACTAGGAGTAACAGGACATACGAAGAAGAAGAAGAAAAAAAAATACTAACTTTAAAGTAGCGTACGACCGACTTTGTGATACCCTGTACCATCACAACAAACCGATTTCGATCAAATTCAGCAATAAAAATAATGTTTTAATGCCGAATTTGGTTTTAATAAACGTTTTTCCGATTGGTTGTATAGGAGCATATGAAATAGTAGACCGATTTAAATAAATTTTGGTACAGTGCTTATATATATTTCCCGTAGTTCCTACGCGGAGTTTAGGGTACAGTGCTTGGGAACTTAAAAAACTTTCGCTTGCCAAATTAAAATAATTTTTTTTTTAGATAATTGTAATATAACGCCGACATTCAAAAAATAAGTTAAACTGGTTTTCGGTATGGTGCATAAATCAAAAGTTTGGTTGCTTTAGCTCTTATCATCTCTGAGATGTAGGCGCTTATACAGACGGAGAGGCGGACATATCTATATCAACGAGTCTACTCATCCTTAAGTTTTTAGGTAACTTTGTGGGGACTACGACGTCTTCTTCACTTCTTTACAAAGGTTTTCGACACAAACTTAAGGTACTTTGTACTTAAGGATGTATTGTACTTAAGGCACTGGTATGTGAGACCAACAACCATAGTCAGCCATAGGAACACGGGAAATCGAATTTTTTTTCATGCTGATTATTTCGCAGTAGAATTTACCTTAAACGAACTACTTCTACATTGCTTTTAGGATCTTCTTGTGTCAAAATTTCTGTTCAGTGAATTTTCTATATAATGAACCAATATTCTGCTCCAGTCCGAATTCGCTATAGGGAAGCTCGACTTTTGGCGTTTTATTCCGCATCTTTTTCCATCAACTTAATATTCCCCTTAATATTCAAAAAAAAAGTGTATAAAAAAAACACAACATGTATTATTTCAGCTGCTTTCAATGTCAGCTTGTCTGTTTTGAATTTATGTGTCTGCATTTTATTTGGGCATAACGCAATTTCCCGCATTGTTTTTGTCCATTGTAATTAGTTTCCAGTTGATAAAATGCTCAAAACGCAAAAACCCAATGAATTGCGAATACTGAATATGCAATAAAATCGAACGAGCAGTGTACATGGTTTTTTGCTTAAATATGTATATGACTTTTTGTGATCTGTTTGCCATTAGGAGGTTGTGCCATTGCCATTTAAATTAAAACTGGCATTGAAATTTGCTGCAATTCGTTTGAACTTTAAATGTCAAGGACTTGTTAATATGCAAGCCTGGGCTAAGGCGTAAACCAAAATGTCAAATGTCAAAAGGCTAAAGTGATCAAAATGTCAAAGTTTCAGCAATATCTAGTCAAAAGCAAAGAGAAATTAAGGTATAATGGAAAAGCAGTTGAGCACAATAAATGTCAACAATAAATATTAAATAAAATTGACTTGACTATGTAATAGAAAGCAACAAAAACAAAAAAAATAGCAAGAAAATCAACAACACGTCAACAAAAAAAAAAAACACAAAGCAAAATCTATAGAATATATAAATAATCACGAAAATATTGTTACCATGACCACGGAACAATGGAAAGTCCGAGTAATTCACACTTGGGTTGCACAACCAACTAACCCGTAACTAGTTACTTTAAGCAGTAGTTAACAACCACTTACTTTTCGTACAAATGGTAGAGCAAGCAATGCTGAACGTTATATAACACTTTTAGAGTTTGTGCTCCTCTCTAATTAAATTAGTAGATGTCAAAATATTATCTTTTTCTTTAGTTAAGTTAGTTAGTGAGTCCAAGGAAATGTTACGTACATCAAAGATAATCCACGAACGAACTCTTAACCTTTCTTGAAAATAATATAAACTGTTAATTCCAATCAATTTTATTTTTCATAGATTTTGCTTGGCATTTATTAGTTTAGCTTTTCAACTTAGTTTTTATTCTTAAACATTTTTTTTTTAAACAATTAATAGCAGGAATTATATAATGTTCTTAAAATTGAAAAAAATCCAACGAGTATTACATTTTTTTTTTTTTCCAGAAAAATTAAATTAACAATAAAATAAAAAATTTATTAAGATAAACTTTATTAAATTTATATATATTGAATACACTTTATTTTATGTAGCTCTAAACTACTACATTAGACAGTCTGACTATAAATTATTCGCACACTTTTAAGTTTAAAACCATGAAACTTGGTGAAAACTTTTGTAAAAAATTTTTTTTATATCGAAATTCATATTTAATACAGAAAAAAACATTAAAATACTAAAAAAAATGACTTGTCGAAAATATGTCTAAATTAAAATTATTTTGGTATATTGACAAATAATAGAATATCGATATTCATATTTGCTACAGAAAAAAACTTTAAAATACTCGGAGTCTTTTAAAATAATAAGACATCTGAATAGAGAACATTTTTTTATACCTTTTTTTTTCCTCCAAGTAATGCCATATATTTTTGTCCAGGTTAGCTTAGGTTAGGTTAAAAAGCCAGCACACTTAGGCCTAGACGGGCCCTTTGTGATACCGCACGAATCTCCATTTAAACCCATTCTCCAGGAAAGTATTCTTAAAAGGGAGCCCAGCCTGTTGCTGCTATGTAGCTTGCAATCATTTTCGGACAGATAGCACCTAGCTCCTCTAGGTAGTGACGTTAATAATTTCACAGGTGCTTTTTCCTGCGTCTACAAGAGCTTCACAGGAACAGAAGAAGTGCTCTCTTTATCTAAGTTATTCGTGTTCTTTCAATTTAAAGTGACGTCACAAAACGTTCTCGTCAAAAAAAAATTTTTTTTTACCATATGTAAAAATAAAAAAATATGGAAATTCATATTTGGTACAAAAACAACCTTGAAATACTAAAAAAAAATCACTTGTCGAAAAAATTTCGAAATTGAACTTTTTTTGGGAAAAAATACTCAAAAATACTACAAAAAATTACGCGTATATTTTTGAAATAATACGACATTTCACTAGAGAATTCTTTTTAGATTTTTTCGGTTCAGAAGGGTTGTCATTGCCCTTCTTTAATGCCCTCACGTAACGCCGTATATTTTTGTATAAGTTGTTGATGTTCTGGCATTTTAATGTGACGTCACACAGCCTATAGCCAGCGGCGCATATAGACGCTTCCAACGATAACTCATTTGTCAAATTATGTTAAACGGCTTAGAAGTTATGCGTGAACAGTTGAACACATTATAAAGGGTCTTCAATCTTGAGGTTTTTTTTTCAATAAGGTTTTTTTTTAAACCACGCGTGAGTACTGTCAGGTTGCCATGTGTTTTTTTATTTAGAACTGTTCTTTCTATTGATAATAAAGATTTTCCGATTCATTTGAAATTTTTGTGCTTTTTTATACAGGACAAGCATATAATCCTACTTTTTGCTGCGCCTTAGTCTGGTACAAAACAACTTTTTGTTTTAGAAAACAAAAGAGAAAAAGTTAATTATGTCTAGAATTATTCTTAACAGCATATTTCCGAAAAAGTGAATTCACCACAACTTTAAATAGCGAAAAGTATTTCGGTGAACAAGAATCGAAAACTACTTAAAAAATCCCACTTTCAAAAAACAAGTAAAAAACTGTCGCTTAGATTAACCTTCAACTAGTTAGTTCTTTAGTAGTTCGTCAATCTACCCTACTGCTAGCTTGATCTGGCAACCCATGCAAACATACATTCCATTTATCACCATTTCGAGTATTTATTTATTTGTTTGCGGTATTCACAGCTTTTATGCACTACACAGACATATAAATAAAAATAAATTAATTATTAATATTTTTGTGTGTACTTCATGGCGAACCAACAGCCAACAACAGCACACAGCTGGCGCTTTGCCAAACCACCCCAACCCCAAACCAACCGCCACCAAACACTTTCACCCCCGATTCGAGCAACAAAAACAACGTCCTCGAGAACACAATAACCAGCTAACAATGGCCAGCACTTAAGCGTTTGCGTTTATTATTATTTTGCAAGTGTCGCTGTCGAAAAGTTGCTCTTTACTTTTACTCATCCTTGAGTTGGAGCTTTGGAACTCCCCCCAGCTCCACTGTGGCTCTATTACTGCGTTGCCCCCTCCCTCAAGGCGCTTAACTGGCATTAGTTAAAGTTAGGCGCTTATTTTTATTATTTTTATGTATATGTATGCATCTACTTAGACTTATATCTATGAAAAGTCCGCGCATTTGTGGGTCGCCTTTTTTTTTGGGGGGGGGATTTATTTAAGTGCGCTTAAGTGCTTTGGATTTCGACCCAAACTTTTCGTTTTCGTTTTGTTCTTTAGTTTTCCATTTTACTCATCTGCTTTTTTCGACTTGTGCATAAATTGAAAAGCAGCGTTGGCAGCAGACCAATTACTAATTACTTCAAGGTGTTGGCCGAAAAAAAAAGTGTTGAAAAAAGCAGAGAATTGTAAGCCTGGCTTAAAAAAAAAAAAAAAAAAAAAAAATTGGGTTAATGTGGATTGGCATTAAGGCAGACGCAAATTTAAATATAATAAGTAATTGAGGTGTTTGTTGGGCGTGTTTTAAGCTCTGCCGGAAGTTGCTGTCAGTTATTTGTTGTGAATAATTTTCAAAAGCGCATTAATTTCTATTTGGAGTTAAGCCAAACCAAGTAATTGAATTAAAGCGAAACGAAGTTGAAAACTTTAATTTTGTAGTAGCTCAATTGGGTTAAGCTTTTGTGCTAGCTGGCGTTATATTAAAGAGACTATAGAGTTAGTAGGTTGATTGGAAATTGAAAATGAATTTACAAAATTACTGACATAAGAAATATTGAAGCAAATTTATATTTAAAAAAATATTTTCCAAAATGTGAACTTAAAATAAACAAATACTATTAAATGATCGATAAACATGCTTTAGCCAGCATTTCTCGAAAAGTTGCTTATAATTCACAACTACTTAAAGCACAAGTTGATACAAGAAGTTAGTTGTTTTTCTGTTATACATATTGATTGTTTGTTTATTTATTTATTTATTGAATTTTATATATTTTTCTGTTATGGTATTTAGGCCTGCACGCATAGTACAGTAAAAATAGACAAAAAAAGTTGTTGAACTGGAAAAAATTGCATACTGGAATTTTTCTTGCTTAATGTTTTAAGGACTTGCCAAAAAGTCCCATTTATCTAGAATTCTATAGAATAGTCTTAGAAAAAAAATTTTAAAATTGAATTTCGAGTTTTATTTGTTTCGTAAGGTATACCCAGAAGTCCATATTTTGGGCGGTAGAGGGCGCCTAAGTACGAGTTAAGTAAACTAGGCCATGCTTTAAAGCGCTCTAATTTATGCACTACTCGAGATAATTAAATGATTTTAAACATAAATTCGTATATCTTTTAAAGATCTACAATTTTTTTCTTACACATCGTACCGAAAAAGGGCAGACGTGTGGTTCAAAATGATGGTGGTTACGAAAAAACTGAATTTTAGTAACTCGAAATTTGCCTTGAAAGTTTTTTTGTCGAGATAAATGGGCCGACACAAATGTCAAGATCACCTTTTTGGGATCTCCTTAAAACATTAAGCAGGAGAAATTCCAGTGTCCAATTTTACCTATTTTTGCTTTTTAGTCTCTGTACCAAGAATCCAGTTTTTGTTTTAGCGAGATAAAACAATTCCAGCATAAGCTTGTTATACAACTGTTGAAAAAAAAGCAGAGCTTCAATAGTTAAGCTCCCACTTTATATAGCTCATCAGAGGTTAATTTATACCAAGCTCACTGCGCGCATTTACCAACACTTATATTTTCACGCTTAACCAAAGCAGCGCTGCGACGCCTTCAACATGCACATGAGTGGGTGAGTGTGTGTGGTTGTATGAGTGTTAATTTATTTCACATTCAAACTCATTTGATAATCTAAATTGTAGCAATTAAAATTAATTTACATGCGGTTGAAACTGAGTTTTTTTTTATTCAGTCTTTCATTTTTACAAATTTGGCGTTAAATGCAGCCAAAGCTCAGTGGCAAAGAACAAACAACACGCACTGTCAGAATGCCAGACCATAAAATGGCAGCCACACATACACGCACAGCTACACATTTGCACACACACACACAGCTACATACATACGCATATTTGAGGTTGCCCTTTTGAAATAGAGAGAGGAAGAGTGATTACGAGAGAGAGGCAGAAGCTCGGGGGAAAAAAAGAAAACACATTTTTAAAAGGCAGCAAACAGAAAATGTGAAAAATCAACAACTAAATGGAAAGTGAAATTAATTGCAGCCTTGGTTGGTGTTAGTGTTTTTCACAGTGTTGTTGTTGTTGTTGTTACTGGGCATAGCGCCAAAGCCAAAGTCAATACACACAAACGCACAACAATTGAAGGCGTTCACGCGAAGAGTTTTTGAAAATAAACTTTTGAAAAATGAACTCTCTGAATTGGCAATTAAAAGTTTAATATAAATAAAAGTTAATGCCAACTTGTTTAATGATTCAATTTATGGCCTTAGACTTGGCTCTATTAATAATACTCACTAAGTAACTGCTAAGTCTTTATATATATCTAATATACACAGAGAGAAAGTCAATTAGTAAAAAAAAAAAAACAACTTAGGTAAATATGTAAAAACTGTACTTATTTAAAAGCTCTCATTTTAAATTGGATTTTGGAACGAAGTTCCTTGGCTCTTTTTTGGAAGAAAGTTCCATAAAGCGGATTATGGAACGAAGTTTCTTAAAAGCGTTTTTAGTACAAAGCTTCTAGCAGAGCTCATGGGAATATTAAAATGATATAAAAATCGTCACGTAACCAAAAAAGATTTATACTTATACGATAATCGATTTATACCTATAAAAACACATTGTTTTTAATTTTCTAAGTTTTATGGCTTATTTTTCAGTATTTAGTTAATTGTAACTGAGGATGCGAACTCTATTAGAGCTGAACTCCTGAAAGAAGGAGGCCTATCTCTGCACAACTTTCTGTACAGTCTCGTTATAGATATATGGGAAAAAGATACCAAACGACGGGCTTGGTTCAATCATCTTTCCAGTTCACAAAAAAGTCGGCAAACAAGTCTGCAGCAATTATAAGAGAATCTCGCTTTTTACAAACGTAGTTTACGGAAGAATCATAACGTATGCTGAAGAAATTATTGTTGATTATCAGTACGGCTTTCGATGTGGCAAATCAACGACGGACCAGTATGTGGACTTGATATTCATTATCTATTTATTGACTTTAAGCAGGCTTTCGACTCAATCAAAAGAGATAAAATCCCATATGTGTTCCAAAGCCTTAGAATTTCAGCAAAATTAAAGAGAATAGTATGCGCTACACTCTCACACACATCAGCGAAGGTCTTAATCCAAGGCAAGCTCTCTGAGGCCTTCCCGGTAGAGACGGAAGTTAAACAAGGAGATGCTCGGCCCACAATAATATTTAACCTGATGTTACACTTCGCCATAAGAGAAGTAAATAAAGGCGGGACACTTCTCTTTAATTCATCACAAATCTGTACCTACGCTGACGATATTGCAATTCTTGCGAGCAACCTCAACGAACTCAAGAACGTATTTGAATCAATCCATGAACTAATTAACAGACTCGGGCTGCAGATAAATGAAACAAAAACGAAATATATGCTTAGATACTCAAAGTCACGCCAGTCTAAAGACCTGAGGATAGGTCACTTCTTTCAAATACTTAGGAGTTTTGTTGTCGAGGGTTACTGCAGCGAATAGATGGTCCTTTTCATAAATCAAATTATTTAAATCCAAACTAATCTCTCGAATGGACTACGGGATCTTTGCTAAACAACTTCGACACCACAATCGACACGGATGGCTCCAAAATGGATTGTGGTGTCGGAGCAGGTATATACTCCGAGAACCTCAACATCAAAAAGTCAGTGCGCCTTCTCAATTTATCCGGCGTCTTCCAGGCGGAAGTATTTGCTTTTAGGGAGGCATGTAGGATACTAATCGCTGACTACACATTCAATTCTGTCGGATAGCCAGGCTGCGATTCAGGCCCTGAATTCAGCCATCACAACCTCTAAAATGGTGGAACAAAGCAGAAGGAGCCTCACCACCGTAAGCGAAAGGCATAACGTTAGCCTTATCTGGGTCCCGGGACACAGAAATATAGAGGGAAACGAAAAAGCCGACGAACTGGCAAGAAATGGATCTGCCATGAGTGGGGCTCTTGCGGAACCGGCGTTCACACCACTTAACGTGGTCAAGAGAGACATCAACACAAAATACCTTCAAATAGCAGGTCGCAGATGGAACAGTCTTGTAACATGCAGGACTAGTAGATCCCTATGGCCTAGATACAGCCTCAAATAAACAACATTGCTGATAAACAGGAATAGAAAGACACCTCTAGACTGATGGCAGTCATCACTGGATTCTGGCCTATTGGAGAACAGGTGGCCAAAATGAGGCTTCCCCACAATATCCACTGTCACAGTTGTAACCAGCCAGAAGAAAAGAAACCGTTCTTCATTTTCTTTGTAAATGCTCTTTGTAAATGCTCGTACGACCCGCCTTGACATACGGCTGCGAGGTATGGGTCCTCCGTATAGCTGATTGTAAGCAGTTAGCAGCATTTGAGAGAAAGATTCTACGGAGCTCGAAGAATTTATACGCTATGACACAATCGTACCCTTTATCAAGTCCCAGCGCCTATGGTGGACTGCGCATGGAAGATAGCTCCACACTAAAGTTTATCCTGAAAGGGCGACAATAAGGGCGACTAAAAGTCCAAGCAATGGATCGAGTGATATGAAGGAGCATCGTGAAGGACGCTTTGACCCACAACGGGTTGTAATGCTATGAATGATGATTATTTTTGGAATCAATTTTAGTTTTTCATCTAAGTGGTCAAAACTCTGTAAAAAATGTTCACTTTTTTTAACCAAAAGATTTTCTTAATATATAAAATTTTCTTATATACTTTAAAAATCCATTTGTTTTTAAATCACTCATATACTGCCTTGTTTTCTCAGTGTAGGCAATCACTTAGTTTGAATATTGATTTCTTGGCTTGAATTTCACGCATTTATTTTGATTTCATTTATCAAAAACATTTCAAATCTCGGCCCTCTGAGACCTAACCTTATATCATTTTTCTTGTTGCCATTGTTGCCACACACACACACACACACACACACACACATACCTTAGTTACATAGATACAAAACGACTCGAGATTTCGCACGCCATTCATTGCATTCAGTTTTGGATTTCCTTTCATCCTGACATCTAGCAGAAAATGACACTTGACACGATTCCGCGCAGACGGAGACAACTCTGCATCCCCCCTCCTAACTGCCGTTACGTGAGCCATCCTAAGCCGAACAATGACAAACCTCAGAGCTTTTTGCTGGTCAGCCAACTGTTGACATTGTTAAATGAATGAACTAAACTTGGCTTACACAATGGCCAAGAGCGGGGGACGCCCCGCGAATTTTAGTCTTAAGTTTGTGGCAAAGTAGTTTGCTGGAGTATCTTGAATTTGAAGTGTGCTTTGCACAGCAGGTGGCAACACTGAACTGTAGAAGTTTTGTGAGGTATTAAGTAAAGATTGAAGTGCTGGGAAAACCATTTTCTGTAGGGTGACTGATATTTCTTTTAAGCAAATTTGGATACAAAGCAATACATCGATGAGATCCTTTATGTAATGTGTAATAGAGTTATTGGGTAAGATACTTTTCATAATCGAGAACTTTAGTTATGGTTGTTAAAAAGTTGACAAAATGAGAAAAAGTATATAGGTATATAGTAAAGTGGTAAATTTCGGAACTAGTTCAAACTTGTTTTGAGGTAGTAGGCTGAAATTAGGATGCTGGGAAAACATTTTTTGTAATGTGTTAGATATCTCTTTTACAATCCAAAGCAATGCATCAATGAGATCCTTTATATAATGTGTAATAAAATTATAGTATAGAAAATATTTTTCATGATTATGAAAGAGAACTTTTTGGTTGTTTAAAAGACAAAAAAATAAGAAAAAGGGTAGAAAAGTGGTTGCTAATATTGAATAAACATTTGAACTATTTTTATTTATATATTGTATTTTGTATTTATTTTTATTTATTGTATTTTGAATTTCGGAACTAGTTCCAACTTATTGTACTCTTCTCGAGCCGTTACATTTTTTCTATTATTTCTTGTAACTTCATGCCTTTTGGATCCAAATTATAATTTTTTTTTATGTAAATAAAGCAATAAATAAATAAAAACACAAAGATTTATTCATAAAACTAGGGAGCTCTGCCACCTGCTCGCTTCGTGGTCTTTTGGTCCTTTACCTAAAATATTATGTAATGTAAGCTTAAGCTTATTTTTCTTATATTCCGAGGATTTATCTGAGTCAGAAAATTAAGCATAACTTTCACAATTATATTTTTTAATTTTTTTTTCATGTTTTTTTCACTCTAGTTTCTTAAGTATACTATTGTTAATAAATAAACAATTTTTTTTCTGGAAATTTATGCGCATAAGATATTGTCTTATTTTTAACAGAAATTGTGAGCACAATTTAATTTTAAAATATGTGATAAAAATATATGCGCTTGCGAGGCGGCTGACCTTGAGAGCTAAAAACAGAAGACTTAAAAGGTGCCATCCAGGGGACCTTCCTATGAGTTTCTTATAAATAAGTTTAAACGTTTTAAAACCACATATAAATATGTATATATGTACATATGCCTGTAAATATTGTTTTTTTTGTATGTAGAACCCTTAGATTATTTATTTTATTTTCTTTTTTTATGTACAACTAGGTTAAGCTGTCAAGATTGGTAGTAGGGAACTAGTTTAATTACATGATATACAACCTTTTTTTTATAATAAAAAAAAAATAGAAAAAAAAAATAGAAAAAAAAATTTGAAAAAATTTAAAAAATTAAAATTTTTTTTTTTTTAATTTAAAGTTTAAGAAAATTTAAAACGTTTCAAATAACTTTATTTGTTTACGCGATATGGCTTCTTAACGAAAAGATTAGATACATATTCATTTAACGATAAATTATCGGAATTATGGTAAAGAAAACTTTAATTGGTCATGGTTGATTACACTAGTTTACACGAAAAATAAACCTTCCTAAAAAAGTGTTTTTTTAGGGTAATTTGGGGTCGAGAAACACGAAAATGGTAACCTTTTTTTTATTCTTAAGCACCGTTTTCGTGCTATGTACGGAATTTCCAAACTTCACTCAATCACACTTTTGTATGAAAAAAAAAATGTTCACTCAAAGTTTTTCATTTGCGTTCATTTTTCGTATAAACTACTGTTATTAATCTATAAAAAATGTAAAAATAATGAAAAAAAAATAATTTTTATTTTGATCTGCTTGACGTTTTTAGAAAAAAATTGTTTTCTGAGAAAGAGTTGCATAGGAGAATAGATGCCCTTAGTGTATTAAAGATTAAAATAACCTTATAATATGTAAGTACTTTTTTGGACCACAAATAGATCAAAATAAATTCTCTTCTTAAGCTGTATCGGACTATGACAAGTAGTAAAAGCTTAGTAACTTTTCGCCACAAAATGAAAATCAAAAATTCTATGAGTTGCAGGGTTGCTTTGATAGCTCAGCGCGCACAACTGTACTTAAGTGTATTCGAACTTCAGCGCGCAAACAATTTCTCAAAACTCTCTGATTTGCTCGAGTTTTGTTTTCGGTTTTAATTTGCAGCATAAGTTGATGACACTTCAAGTTGAAATCACAAATGCATTAAGCGCAACTGAAACTGAGACCAGACCCCATGCCCCAAGAGTGTCTCTCCACTGGCTGGATAACCTGGTCAACTATCTATGTGCAAATGCATTTATCCATTTAGCATGGTGCAAAAACTTTGGACCAGACTTTGCTACGTGCCACACATAAAAGCCAACACTTGGCACGTAGTTGCCGTAATGCACGGTAACAAAAGGTTTGGGAATAGTGGTAAAGGGGTGTGTGCTGGTTGAGGTTGAGGATGGTACTCTTTTCTATAGGAAATCCCATAAAAATAAAAGTAGTTTTGCGCTAAAGAAGTTGCAATTGCAATTTAATTTCAACCGCAAACACAGTCATAGTCATAGTCATAGAGTTGCCACCGCCACCGCAGCAACCCTAACGAAAAAAGAAACAGAAGGAAAAACCAAAAACTAAAGAAGCAAAAAAATAATGGCGCCAGCAATGAACGTGCAAGTTTGGTTCACTTGGAAAACAAATGGCTGCAATGAGTTCCAGCAGAGGGTCGGACCCCACTCATGGCTGCCCCTGAGCAAGCAGTGAAGCGTGCCCGAACCTTTTAGCAAGCATCCAGCTGGCTGCGATTCCAAGCAGTACCCGACAATGCCATAATGCCATAGAACATTTTCCATAGTCACTTGTTTGTTTGTTGTTTCTGGCTTGGCATTGCATCTGTGTCACATTTATCATTGAATCACATTTTAACCACAGGATATTTGATCTTGTGCCATTTGACATAAGTCTTGGACAGGGGGTGTTCCAAGCCGCTGTCTCTCCCCCCATTGAGAGCATGTGTACAGTCGTACACTTGCCAATTGTTTTGCTTTGCTTTTGGGATTTTTTTTCTACTTCCTTGCTTGGGGTTGTGCCCCAAAACAAAATCAATAAACCAATAAACATATAGCCATGTTTATTTAATACTTTGCTCTCTACTTGGCATTAAAGTGAATTGAAATGTGCTTGTAAAAGAATTTAATTTAAATTCTTGTCTTGGCCTTAATTATTTTAATATAATTAAAAGCTGCTTGCCATGCAAAGTCCTTGTCAAAGGCGCGTTCAGAACAAATGACAAGAGGACGACATATCAACTTGAAGGCATGACAAGCAGCGCAGCTAATTTTTCCGTGTTGGAAAAACTAAAGAAGGAAACAGCAACAGCAGCAAAAAAAAAAACGAAATAAAGAAAATTAAAATTTTTATTTGGTGCTATCAAAAGCTTGAATACCCTTTACTTTATTGTAACTTTTTTTTATTTAATTTTAGGATCTCTTAGATCTTTATAAGGAATCTTATTGATTTAACTGCGAGCTTAGCCTCTCAAAGAAGGTATCAGTTTTGCAACAAATCGTTAATCCGTCAGGGTGTAAAATATATTTTTAATGTAATAAAAAATCAATTGTTTTCTTGTATGAAATAAGTGAGGTATCGAGGCAAATTTTTATTTTTCATCATCGTGCACGATTGCATTTTTCAGGACAATTCGAACTAATTTAAACTTATGAGTGATACTTGTTTACGATTCTAAAATTCTCGATTTTGTTCTCTAACGGATTACTATCTTAAGACCCGCTCCTGTCGCAGAGCTTAAGCTCTGTAAGTTTAGTACGGAACTCAGCTTGTCTATTATCATCGCTTGATTAAGCCAATTCGAAAATAATGTAAACTAGTGCTGGATGTATCGATGCATCGATGTATCAAAGTTAAAAATAGCGAAAAAATCGATTTTGGCCAACATAGATGTTTCTCCAGCACTGCTGCACTCATCAAATGGGTGTTTAGTAGTGCTGGAGAACATACATATATATAGATATTTTTAACTTCGATACATCGATGCATCGATATAACATCGATGTTTCTTCAGTACTAATGTAAAGCATGTAGGAAATTATTGAAGTTGCAACTTTTCAAAACAACGTCTCCTAGCTCTTCCATTTACACTCTGGGTTCACTATGAAAAATTGTAGCATGAAAAAAAAAGGCGAAAGGAACCTCCCCGACGAGAGTCTCTCCACCGCACGCATGTTTTTTTTTTTATTGAGTCTATATTAAAATGCTTTAGTGCCTTCCAAATCTCTAGAAGACCCAATAATACAATTTCCTCCACGCAGAGTATAAAATAAAGCTTAAAAAAATCCATCTACTTAAATGCCCAACAGCTGAAGAGAGAGAGAGAAAAAAACACACACACCCACAAAAATTAGCAATAGTAGCAACAAAGAGGCGAATGAAAACAAGCCGGAAGAACTATAGCTCCAAGAGCCCCAACCCTCGGGGCCCAGCCCTAATGCGAAGACCAAAACTTTTTTGCCACTTGCCGCCTCACTGCTACACCCCTCATCCTAATTATGCTTTGGCTTTGTTATTGAAGATAAAACGAACAACGATTGAAGCGTGCAAAATTTGAGTGAAAAAAAAAGTTTTTCTTTACGGACTAGACTATTTGACTTGATGTGTGTGTGTGTGTGTGTGTGTGTGTGTGGGGGCAGCTGGGGGGTTTCATGTGTGTGCTTCTGGGCTAATATAATAAAATATAATGTTGATGTGCTTGCTTCGACTGTGGCAAACACTTTAGGCTCGAATCAGTCTGTGCCGAATCAGTTTGCCCCAAAGTTTCACATCAAATCATCAAACCAACTGTTTGCCGCTTTATCAATGATTCAATACAAAGGGGTCCAGCCAAATGTAACACAAGATCTCGTTGTTGTTGTTGCTGTTGTTGGTGTTGTTGTTGCTGGTATAATTTTTTATGTAGCTTGTTTTGACTTCAACTCACAGCTTCCATTGGCAACATTATCATCAAGTTTTGCTGCTGCTTGAATTTTTATGAGTAAAGTGGTCCCCCCATAATCATTACGTATGAGTGCCATTACCCAGCAGCCACAACAACAACAAAAACAACAACATCATTAACATTATCATTTACCGCCATAGCAACACCAAAGTAGTAGACCCCACTCCCCCCGGTCCTAACTTAGACCAAACAATGATGTCGCGCAAAATATGCGAATATAAAAGCAAACTATTTTTTGACTACTCCAAATTTTGATAGAGTAATTTGCCAATAAAGATAAAGATAAAGATAAATGTGTTTATACTTTAGAGCAAAGAGCTGTATCCATTTTTGGGTCATGTGCAACAAACTGAAGTCACTTTAGCGCCAAAGTCTTTAATGCAACTTTGACGCTAGCAACAGTTTAAGTGGATTTATTATCTTTGCTTTTGCTCAGAACAAGCAAACCATTTAAGCCAGAACTTAACTAGCCAAGTCGATTCGAGCAGTGACGTAGTAAGAAGGGTTCTAGCAGCACAAGCCACAAAAGCGCTATCGATAAATCCGATAAGCAATAACAATAAACAGTTGCTTGGAATCTGTTGCGATAGTTGGTAAAAATATGAAACTTGCTATATTTATTGCTTATATATTTATAAAGGGTGGACCATCTGTTAAATTTTTTGTGTATTGGATTCTATTCGCGTATTTTGCAACAAAATTGGAAACTACTCATTTCTGCATGAAAAAATGGACGCCGCGGCTGACTCTACAGGTCCGTATGCGAACATCGTAATTTTCGATAAATTTTTTTTGACGATAACTCATCAGGCTCTTCTCCGTTCGCTGATAATGGTTCGTGGGCTTCAATTGTTGCGTCATCTGAATCTTGTAAGCATTTAAATTCAGATCCACATGCGAAATTCGAAGCAAAGGTATAATTCCTGCGAACGATGGCGCATCGGTTTTACCGGCGACTCGTTGAGACTGGCCTCAACTATGTTTATTTCACAGAACGATCATTTTCATAGTACGTCTGTACCACTTTTACGCATTGTTCGGTTGTTAAACGATCCATGCGTAAAATTCAGTAGTTTTGAATCGCCTTTGGAAAGGTATGTTCCGAATTATGAGTGTTTAACAATCAAACCAACAGTTGACCCACCCTATATAAGCACAGAATTTTGGAAAATGGAAAAAATTTCAAATCGCAATGGATCTAAAAATTTAATAAAAAATTAATTCTTGTGACCTGGGATACAGTCCGAATCCGAAAAAATATACAAATCCATTTGGCCAGTTCTGATAGCCATTTCGGATTGGCGGAAAACATTTACCTCGTACTTAGATCACATCACTTTTACCAAGCAATACATCAAAGTTTTCGGAATTTTTTTGTGTGGCTTTGTTGTCATCAGAAGATTTGTCCAATGGAATTAAGGAACTCACTATTCCAGAACATTGTTAATACCGCAGTTTAAGGAATTAAAATGCTATGATCGCATATAATCCATTTCTTGAAGTTTAAATTATATATCTTGAAGAGTTATTGGTAAAACTTTTCCTTCCTTTTTTTTAAGTGACTCTACAATAAATAGTAATTTAAGTCAGAAAGACAGAGAGAGGTTTAATATATCCTTCCCTACTCAACTCTTTTCGAGTTCATCAAAATTTTCGAGGTTACTTGACCCCCCAAGTTACCTAAATATCATTAGGGTGACTAGAAATGTCGATATAACCATATCCGTCTGTTTGTCTGTATGAACGCCTAGATCTCAGAGATGGTAAGAGATGTCTTATTATGGTACGTTACGGTAGACAAGTTTATTATATATTTTTAATATCGGGGTTATATCATATATTCCACATAAGGGTGTTTCAGAGAATATCGAAAAAAAAAAACAACAGTGAACGGATGTAACTCTTTTCTCCTCAAGTCTCTTATAGCTCAACAAAATTTCCGAGTTTGTTTGAACATTTTTTGATTTATGGTCACCTCCTGCTTTTGATAAGAAAAATGCATGAAAGCGATATTTGATAGATCGAGACGGTACATATTCATGTTAAGCACTGATAACAATTGACTAACCATAATTTCTTATATGTGAATAATACTGAAAAGCGTGATCATTAATGAAACGTCAAAAAACTTAATACATATCGATAGACTTTGTTACACTCGATTGAGTTGATTAAAGAATTTTTGTGTATAAATTTTTTTTAAATAATGATAAAGTCAAAGTGGCCAAAAGTGGCATCATTATTTTTTTTACTAATCTTAAAGGCCAGTACGCAGCATCAAAAAAATGGTGAGACAAAAAAAAAAAAAAAATCTAGCATAAAAATGGGCAGCACTGTTTGCTAACAAAGCTGCGTACCGGAGAGCAAAAATCTTGGCGCTAAAAACTTTGCTTAATTTTTTTTCCATGTTGTTTTATCTCGACGATTTTTTCGATGCTGCATACTGGCCTTAAGCTACAATTTATTCAGTTTGGAAATATATATTTCGTATAATAATGGAGACAATATTTTTTTTCAAATAAGCGATAACTAAAAAATCATGCTTAAAAAAATCCTCGTTTCGAAATGAAATGGGGAATAAAAACTACATATTTTTGCTAAAAATATGAGAAGTTAATATTAACAAAACATAAAATATAATAAAATTTGAATAATTTTCAATACTAAACACACTTTTATCTGGATTTGGAATCAGTGATGTCGAAAACTACTAAGAATCAAGTTTTTTCCTAATTATAGTATAAGATGCAACTACTAGCTTGGAGACTGCTGCATCCTTAATTCGAATTAATAAAAACGTTTTGGGAAATCAATGCAGCTCTTTATGTCCTTCTGCTTATCTGCTTATTTATATCTACATCGAAGATAATTTCTAAGCTGTAATCACATTTTGAGTCTGGAACCTCTTGCGAAAAGCTTTCTAAGCCACTGAATTGTTGAATGTACATAAGTGTGTATTTATTTGTGTGTCTTTTGAAGCAGCATCAAATTAATCTTGAAAAAGTAAACACAAAAGAAGCAACTGGCTAAGAACTAAAAAAAAAATAAAAAAAAATAAACTAAACAAAAAAACTCCAACTAAAGCTTACATATGTTGTGAGAAAGAATTTCCGGAAAGATAGAGTGTGGAAGAATACGAGCTAACAAAATATGTGTGCCAAAAACAATAACAAAAAAAACAACAAAAACAAACACACACACATTAAAGTAAATGATGGCCAATTCAATCGAAAGGCGTTGCCATAAACAAAAAGGCCTATACAGACTGCGCCAAAGGCAGCCTAGAAAGCTAAAGGCTTAGACAAAAGATACAAAAATAAAAACAACAACAAAGCATAAGCCGAAAAAAAGTAGCTAAAGGTTCTGCATGTTAATGGACAAACATAAACAATGTAGCCATCTGATGGACTACCAACATTCAATTAAAATTGTGTGTACCAGACCACACCCTGGAACACAACAATAACAGCTACCAAATAGATAAAAAAAAAAATACATACATGTAAGTATATAATAGTTATAGAAAAAAAATTTATAAAATTGGGGAAAAAAGTGCCTAGTAATGCTCTAATACTTGTACCTAGTAGTTTTTGGTTGTAGTACATACTACAAACATTTAGACACGGCCAACAAGTTTCCAACTTTTGTGTCAAATCTCTTTAAACTCATCAACATCATTTAGGGTCGAGTGATAAATGATTCATTTTTGGGTAATGTTCATTTTTTATTTTATTTTTTTTCTCGAATTTCGAATTGGTATACACTGTAGACATGGGATTAAGGGTGTATTAGATTTGTGTACCATGTATGTAACAGGCAAAAGGAGGCATGGTAGACTTTAAGTACTTTATATCCAAAATGTTTAAGATAACTTTGCTTAGCAGTTACATCTTTCCATCCATCTATATAAACTTCCAGATCTCAGTGATCATAAGGACTAGAGACCCCAAGAGGAACATTTTTTATTATCTGATATCATGCTCTGTTTCCAAGTAGAGTAACTCCACGGCCTAGACCCATACTAGCCACCCGGTTGGAAATTTGGCACAAAGATACATCGCCAAATTTTTTTAAATCGAATGAATACTTCTAATGATATAGGCGGAATACCTCAATTTTAGAACTGAAAGGATAGAGGCGAAATTTCCCAATTATGGCCTCCTTTAATACAAAAAAATGGTGTACGTCAGCGACGGATGACTTTAAAATATCCTCTACCATCACAAAAAATCTTTTAATTGCCGAATTCGATTACTTAGAAAACTTTTTTAACCGATCGGCCCTATGCGGACTATACGATATAGCAGGTGCGGGTCCAGGAATTAGTCTTGGGGGTGCTTTTCACTTCGAAGTATTTAATGGGCATTTTTTAATAGGGTCCGGATTTCCGATAGGGATATCTCTGAAACCAGTAGTCACTTTTGACAAATGCCAAAGTCATTTTATTCAGTAAGGCCTAAGAATTCATCATGGAAAGCTTTACACCACAACAACGTCTTCAAATCTTCGAGATTTATAATCAAAATCAGAGTTCTGTTGTAAAAACTAATAGAGCTCTTCGTTCAGTTTATGGACCGAATAATCGTCCAACAGAACGTGTTCACATCGTGTTCTTGATCTTGTTCGAACTCGTTTGATATTCCACGATGTCCGACCACAAACCAGAATAAAACCATCCCAATTTATCGATTCGCCGCTGTGCACAAGAAGTTGACAACGTGTTACCGTCAATGGTTATCGATACAGAGCGATGATCAACGAATATTTGTTTCCAAATTTACGTGATATCGATATCGAAGAGTTCTGGTTTCAACAGGATGGCACTACGTGCTATACGGCGACCGCCATTTACTGAAAACTCAATTCGGTGAGAAGGTGATTTCAAGAGATAGACCCACTAACTGGCTGCCGCGATCGTGAGATTTGACCCCTTTAGATTATTATCTTTGGGGACAATTCAAGTCATTGGTTTATGCAGACAAGTCAGCAATAATTCACGACTTGGAAACCAACATTCAACGTGTTATTACTGAAATACGACCCCAAATAGTCGAAAGTGTGTTCAAAAATTGGGCTGACAGGTTGCGCCTCGTAACACGTAGTCGTGGTGGTCACATGCCAGAGATCATTTTCAAATAGTAAATGAAAAGAAATTACATTTCTATTAAAACCATATTTGGGATCATTACATTAATTTTTCTGTTTTATTTAAGTTTGAAATCCGGACGCGCTTAAAAAAACACCCTTTATATATCAGAGTTTGCAAAAAACTTTCAAACCATTTTCCAATTTTTGGAGGAGGTTCGGACCCGAAAACCCCGTCATTGATCCGCCACTGCTATATAGTCCAACGATTTTGATTAAATTTTGTATAGTGCTTGGCAACTCTATACAACATCCCAACGCGCTTTTTCCTTAAGGAAAAGGGCATAAAAAACTAGAGCCAACAAATTGGGAAAACCCGTGTGAAACATGGAAAATTTGATATTTTTACAAAACTATCGCCTATAAACCAAAAGCATTAGCGGTAGGGATGGGATATCGGAATATCGATATTCATTCTTTGGCATTCGACTATTTTGTATCGATACCCATGTTCGACGATATATCCCATATCGATATTTTCATCCGATACTGAAGATATTTATGAATTCGGCGCCAAAACTAAGCGTGCAATGTGGAATGACCACTTTGGGCATTTGTGTGTGTATGTAGCAGATACAAATTTAACTGCATCGAGGAAAAAATTGGAGACGTCGGGAAACAACATTCTGGCTAAGTCGGTGCATCAGAAAAATCATTTTGGAGAAAGCACATTGTTGCTGTGAGCAATCCTGTATTGCATTTAGATACGGAAGATCCAAAGAGTATTGCGAGAAAGGAACCGGCTTTCGCCAGAACATTTATCGCAAAGAACCATTTTAGCAAACGTCGACGATTCTTTGTGGCCCTTCTAATTTAAACTAAAAATCAGTCTTTTGGCATAATTGTAAGAAATCCAGATAAACTGATTATTTGTATGTGTCTGAATTTGTGTATAACTTATTATTTTAAAACTGATATTATTCATACCAATGTTTTGGGCAATATATCGAGATATCGATATTGTTTGGTCGATATATCGATATTCCACATCGGTTTCATCCGATACACCTCGATATAGAATATCGATATTCCCGTACGCGATACCCATCCCTACTAATCGGCTTAGCTTGCACACGAACCCCGATGCTTTACTGTAGAGTATTGTTAAAAAAATTATATCCGCTCAGGATCCGAGTTCGTCTCGTCCAACTCAAACCCTATAAAGGAGTTTTTCCGCCCAAGTTACGATTTCCCCCCAAAACATCAAAATCCCATGACAATTTCTAATTAGTTCCCTTTTTAAAAATTAGTAGCTGCAGGGTATCCCACTGTCGCCCCTATCAGCGTCTGCTTCTCAATTTTTCTTCTCAGCTCTTTTCTTTTCTCTCCTCTCCTTCACTTTACTCCTCTTCTTTTCTTCTTTTTACTTATGTTGCAAAAGTGCAGACATCATCGCTGGCATTATGATAAACAACATAAGTCACAACAGCAACAAGCAACAACAACAACAATCAGTTTGTTGTGGCAGCTTCTTGAAGCAGCAACAACAACAACAGCATAGCATACCAAAAAAGGGTTCCCGAAATAAAAAAAAAACCAATGCCAAAAATCATTTTTATAAATCTGTTTTCTTAGAACTTTGCAAGCTTGACATTTGTTTTTTGGGAAAGTTTATGCAAAAACTCTTCTGGGGCGCTCAGCAGGCGGCGAATTATAAGGAAATATTTTATTAAAGGACTTTTTTGGTGTTAAGGATTTAGTATGCATATGATAGGAACTGTGGTTTAGATTTACATTTGTTAAATAGCAGCTGGCAATGTCGTATCTACTTAAGAAGAGAGTTAAGCTTTGTTAAATAGTAGCTGGCAATGACGTGTCTACTTAAAAAGAGAATTAAGCTTGTACTGAAGAGGCAACTAGCAGAGTCGTTTTTATATTACTCCAAAGCTACCTCCAATATGGTCGGTAGGAAAAAAGCCAGTCTGGATCTTGGAGTCTATGAGCTAGGCTAACCAAACTTGACATTTGGAATAAGGAGTTGCTGTTACGATGGTATTAGCTTTCAATTTAAAGTTAACGAATCTATTATTGAGTTAATAGTATTTGGTTACTAAATCATTATCATTAAACATATTTTACTAAACTAAAATTTACAATTTTTTAAACTTCATTGTTGGTATGTTGCTTGTCAATATAATAAATCATAAGACGTGCTTAAATTTTTGCGACAAAATTTAGAAAGCTTTCAGAGCACAAGTAGCATAAATTTAGTACAGCATTGCCAACATTGACCAAATCCTTTTTTTTTTTGCCAGATGATATACGTTCATCTGCTGCACCCTATTTAGCAACAAAATAATCTCAGGCAAGCTTTTTGTTCTCATTTCTAGCGCTCTCCAAAAAGCTGTTTATTTGCAAAACATTTCGATTAAGTAAGCAAACACAAGTGCTGCCCTCCATAAAGATCTCTTTTGTTAATCGTATGACAGGCAGCAGGCAGCAGCTCTATGAAGTACTTAAGTCTTATGAAATCCAGAGTGCTGCCCATTTACCATATAGCCCGCTTTATTTATTAAAGCATATATAATATTGTTTATTGCCATTATGCTGAAAGTCTCAGCTGGGTGAAATAAGAGCTATGCCATTTAAGTTCCAAGTTATGTTTGGGATGAATAATGTTAGGACAAAGATGTAAAGTGGCTCTTGAGTGGTGCTGCAACATATGTAGACGAGGGCTGCTTTGTATATTTCGGCAGCAGCAACTGACTTCTGCAGCACAAAGTTTTACGTTTTTGGGCCTCAATTCCGAAAATAATAATTCCGCCGTTTCCAAAAATTATATTACTACAAGAAATTATACATTCGATCTATAAAGTTAGTGTTGCTTTTTGACATAGTCATTCATTGTGATTATATCGTAAAAAAAATGTACTTGGAAACCTTTTTGACTTGTTTTTCAGTATACCGTACATTGCATATTTTAAATGTCATTAATTTTTCAAATAAAAATTGCAATTATAATATTTGGGTTTTTTTTTAAAGAGCTTCGAAAACTAGATATTAAGCAGGAAAATATTTTCGAAGCCAGCGGTTCCTAAAAACAATATTTAGAAATAGCTAAAGGGTTTTCCAACAAGAGGTGTTATTTTGAATTACCCGATATTTCGGTAGCTGTCACTTTTGAAGCTTTTATTCTTTGACAAGTAGAAACTACGCCATTACTAAAAATGGAAGGATACACGCTTCAACAACGCATTGAAATTATTAAAATTCACTACAAAAATGGTGAAATTCTTGCGCGTCGTCGTGAAGCACCTTTTCGGACCGCAATACAGAAATTGGTGGAAAAATTCGAGCTGTTGGGACAAGCTAGTGATGTGAAGAATAAAACCCGTGCACGTCGCTCAAGAACAACTGGGAATATTACTGCTGTAGCCCAAAGTGTTGAAGAAAACCCAGGTTTGTCCATTCCTCGTCGTTCTTTGAAATTGGGCATTCCACAAACGTCATTACACCGTATTTTGCATAAAGACTTGGGTCTTAAGGCTTATAAAGTTCAGTTAACACAAGAACTCAAGCAGGCCGATCATCAACAACGTCGTGTCTTTGCTGATTGGGTCCTTGAAATGCATGAAAATGATCCGGAATTCCATCGAAAAATCATCTTGACTGATGAGGCCCATTTCCACCTCGGTGGCTACATAAAGAAGCTAAATTGTCGCATCTGGGGCTCGGAAAACTCAAGAGTTATTGTTGAGAAGCCTCTCCATCCTCAACGTGTGACTGTTTGGTGCGGTTTATGGTCCGGCGGGATCATTGGACCTTACTTTTTCGAAAATGAGGTTGGATCAACAGTTACGGTGAATGGATTGCGCTATCGGGAGATGATTAATAATTTTTTATGGTCGGAGTTGGATGGTATTGATCTGGACAACGTTTACTTTCAACAAGACGGCGCTACGTGCCCCACAAGCAACGAAACCATTGCTCTTTTACGGGAAAAGTTTCCGGACCGTGTTATTTCTCGAAGAGGTGATCACAATTGGCCACCGAGATCTTGTGATTTAACACCTTGCAACTTCTTCCTTTGGGGCCAACAGCCCAGCGTCGATTCAAGACCTCAAAGATAGAATTCATGAGGCTATCAACCCTTTACAATTATAAAAAAACAAACATTATATTCAATTCCCAACATTAACGATTTAATTGTAGTATATATATATTACATATTATACAAAAGAGAAAAGTAGACTTTTAAACCGCAAGACAATCAATAAAAACTAAATTCAAAGAAGACACAAATAAAATGTAATGCATCAATTGCTACTTGTAGCAATTGCTGCTTTAAGCAGTTGTGAATTATAAGCTGAAAATAGTGAAATGCAAGCTATTGCATAGAAACAAATAAGTTTTTTTTTTGCACACAACAAAAAAATTTCCCTTTTCAGCAAAAACCTTTTGCATATCTTACATATTCCCGAAATATAAATAGCAACCCTCGTCGTATAGATTATGCATTTATGCATATGCCCTTAAATACGATTACATTTATTGACATGAGAACTCTACAGATATACATAAAGTAAGCTTATTTCAACCGCTTTTGGACATTTAAATTTATTACATTGTAAAATCTACGCTAATGACCAAATTCGGTAGCAAATTAAGTAAGCAGCAGCCTGAATTATATGCTGATTTACAACACTGGTAAAAAAAAACAAACCCACACATAAATTTAGCCACAAAAAGTGCCATAAAAAACGTCCACTAAGCAGCCTACTACAAAAATTACTACTACCTCTATAAAGAGAAGTGGTGCAGAGTCTGAGAGCGGGGGATTGCGTGGGGGCAATCGGAACTTAAGGCCGTTAAAGCTGCGGCATAGCAAATAAATCAATATTTAAATTTTATTAGCCGACCACGGGGCGTATGCACGCTGAGCAAACTTTCAAGCTGAAATTTTAGCTCAACTGCAATTTCAACCAGATTCGAATACGGTTTTAGGCCAATTCACGGGAAAATAGATGCCTCTGGCCTAGTTGCTGTAATTAATTGTTAATGGCAACATAAATACGATTTTATTTATACATATACTTACTTTTATTTAATGTATGCACATCTGCATATACAGTGAATGTGCCAGAGATCTCTTTTTATCGAAATTCAAGCTCACAGAAATTTGACGTTTTTCGGTTAACTATGAGTTGTTAAGTGGACTAATTAGGCTCCTAGTTGGAGCAAAGAGCCAAACTAATTGCAGCCCAAAACTATTCCGCCATTATTACAGAAAATTTTATTAAAATTCAAAATTTTATTTATTTTAAATTATCGCCTAGATGGAAATTTTATAAAAATTGATTTTTACAAAAATATTGGAAATTAGATTTCTGTTAGGAAAAAATGTTTTTTCTTAACTTCGAAAGCATTGAAAATCTAGCATAAATGTTTTTTTTTCATGACTCGGGAATGGGCTTGCTGAACCCTTTAATTCTAAAAGTAAGATAATATCTGTGATAAGTTAGAGATTGTATTCATAAAAATCTGCGAGCTGCGTGGGAAGGGGTGAAATTTCCGAAACAGTTGCCCAATCCCGAAAGACTGATTTTATTTTGTCTAACACAGTTTTGCATATTTTTTAGGATTTCGCCAAATACTGAAGTTGTGAAAATTAACCGATACTTTCTGAATACATTTTGTGGCATCAAAAGCTACTTAATCAAAAATTAAAAATATTTTTTTTATATTTAAGGCCCATGTCAAAACTTTTTTACATATAAAAAAAAAATCCCAAAAAAGGAATATTTTTTTTCATATAAATAAAAAAATCCTATTTTAGTCTCAATGGAGATTAGCTGCTCCTGTCACTGTTTAAATAATTTTATTTAATTTACTGATTTTTACTGTGATTGTAAACAAAATCAGAGAAAAAAAAAATATATATATGAAATCCCAAAAAGGAAATTTTTTTTTTATATGAACAAAATCAGAGAGAAAAAAAAAAAATATATGAAATCCCAAAAAAGGAAATTTTTTTTTATATGAAGTTTTGACAATTCTATTTTTTGGGATTTTTTTTTATAAGAAGTTTTGACATTTCGTGCGGAATTTTTGCATGCTGCGTATGGGCCTTAAAAATGAACTGATTAAGACAAACCAATTTTTATAAAAAATTTATTTCTGTTAAAACTATAGCGAATTTTTTTATATGTATAGCTATTATGACGAGAGGGCTCCGCCACCTGCACACCCACTCACGTCGTTTCCATTTATTGGCGGAATTTTTTAAAAGTCCTTCTTAGTGCTCACCTATTACAGAAACTCACTGCAAAAATTTTGTCAGTTAATCTGTTCAAACAGTTGATATATATTACTAAGGGTGTCCGCCTGCTGCGTGCTTCGCGCTTCATGTCTCTTGCGCTTCTGGTCTACGAGTTATGGTTGTGAATGCTGCCGGACAGACATGAACTATTCGATATCTCAGGGAACACATGAAGATCTCTACTTAAGAATAAGCCAAACCCTTTGTGAAATTTCTGGCACACACCCCAAGATTATGGGATTCACTGAATTGGTAATGTTGTTACTTGTTTGCAAAATTAACACACATGCTACGTACTCACACATTGATTTACGAGCCTTAAAAAAAAATCTGTAAGAGTTTGCATCCCAAAAAAACTCTATGTGTGGTCGGTCTCAGCTGCTAGAGCTTCATAAAGCTCCAAGGATTTTCATAAATGCCTGTGTAAAATACAGACGAAAAAAGAAAAACATTTGTACTACATATTTTTTTATGAAACCATTAATCATAGGGCAACCTTTAAAGCTGTTTCAGTACATCTTTTGTTTCTCGAGGGCTTGGTCTGAAACTTTTCAACGCCAAACAAATTAATAGGATTTGACTTTTATTTTTTTTTGGAACATGTTAATTAAAAGTAAGTTGCGTCTGTCATTATATAACACACAAACATGCAATCAATTTGTTTATGATATTCGTATTTTGAAGCACTTTCTACCAACCTCCCTGCTACATCTAGCAGAAGACAAAAGCCTCACCCAAAAATATGTTTCTTTGTCTGGGGTTTTGTGTGGGGCGAAAAGTTTGTTAACCCTTTGGCATTAAAGTTTAGTTTCAGGCGGAAGTTGGCTTTGTTTTAGTTTTCACAGGGCTTGGCAGGCATTTAAATTTTAATACCCTTGCCAAGGAGTTCCTATATGCTTGCTTATTAGATTAGTCATGATAATTGCAATGTATTAAAATTCTTATAAGTTCACTGGAATCTTTTGAAGCTTTTGGCGGGGTTTTAGGTTGACGCAGAGCTAACTCAAAGAAATTACCATGTAATAATTATTATTATGATTTGGTTTTGAAAATTTTGGTATCGATATTGCCTGACAAATTACAAAATTTTCATTTTTTGTGATTTACATAAACCAAACGGCACAATGAATTTATTATTATACCAATAAAACAAAAACGTAAAAATCAAAGAAAAGATAAAAAGCAATTTGCTTCTTGTAGCAACTGTTGCTTGAAGTAGTTATGAATCATAGGCTAAGTTAAAAAATATATATTAACCGCCTATTTATTGGAGCAATACAATAAATATATGCGAGGAGTTGATCTAATTGACAATCATTTTGTTAGAGACTTATAAAATAATTTTATGCTTTTACAAGAATAAAGAAGAATTGAAGAATTACGGTATAATTTTATTAAGAATTTGGATTTCAATAATTTAATAATAACTCAATTCAAATTTGTGGGTTCAGACAATATACCCCTTATCACTAAAATGCAAAATCATAAAAAAAAACGAAAAAGAATTATATTTTTTATTTTCACTTTTCCATCGAATAAAAAAACCACAATAACTTGGAGAAAAAGACAAATTAATCAAACTTTTTAGAATATTGGACGAAGAAAACTTGGGATCATCATTTCACCAAAGCCAAAATATAGATTAAAGCTACCTCCTTGGTTCATCAAAGCCCAATCAATTAACCTGCAGCTTGCCCAGTTTAATAAAGAAAACACGCCCAAAGAGAAATACATCGCAGTCTTTAATAGTATTAAAGAGGAATTTGCCGACTGGAACTTTTTGTTTACAGACGGTTCAAAAACAAAGCACACAACAGCTTTCAGCGTCGTTACGGAGGAAAATCAAATCATTAAGTCAGTTATAACTCCACACTACGCATCAATTTTTACGGCGGAAGCGGAAGCTATACTAAGTGCCGTAAAGTTTGCTGCAAAAACTACAAAACATAAACACGTAATATGCACTGACTCACTCTCAACGCTAAAAGCTGTAAAAAATATAAACCATAATGAGCCCACCATCAATCAAATAAGAGATATAATCTCATCCAAACACATGAAAATCAGGATTTTGTGGACACCTGGACACATGGGAATCTCCGGAAACGAGCTAGCGGATAAAGCAGCAAAAGCAGCGACACTCGCCCCTCTAATACTACACAATTCCATAACCAAAAAAGATGTAAACAGGCTCGTAAACTCAGAATGCACTCGTGCTCTTGAAGAACATTGGCTAGGATACACCCACTATTACAAACTCATAAACCCAACTAGAAAAGCTCTCAGGATTCCAGTCACAACAAACAGGAGACATGCAATACAATACACAAGATTCCGACTAGGACACACAAAACTCACAAATGAACACATCTTCAATAAAACTGCGCCACCTAGCTGTCCTTTATGCAATCTACCCAACCTTACAATAGAACATTTAACCCAAAACTGCCAGAACATCCAAACTATCTGTAACTCCTTCAACATTCCGCCCTTAAATATACTTCTTACAGACGCTTCCCAAAAAAACATAAGCCACTTTATAGATCTAATGTCTAAATTAAATTTTATCAATCAAATCTAAAAAAAAAAATAAATTATGTATATATAACTTAATCTATGTGATACAAAAAGAACATATGTTACGTTACGTTATGTCTATGAGCTGCCTATGATTCCTACATATATAAGAAGAAACATAAAATAAGAAGTTAATTTTTCCAATTGGCTACAAGAAGAAAACATTTGGGGTGATAAGATTAGAATAGTTCTTTTCGGATCAAGCAAAAAAAAAAAAGTATTATTTATTAATAATTATAATTATAGCTTAAACTAATAATAAACAGGCTAATTTTTATAGCACTGGCTACGCAGGCCTTCGGCAAAAAAATTTACTCAAGCTCTAGATTATGGGTTTTTTTTTTTTTTTTGGTTGCTTAGTTGTTATATTTAGACCAAAAAAAAAGAACAATTTTTGGTAGCCTCTTTGATTACCTTTACAAGCTGCCGCAAAAATGTACGCGTGTTTGGCTGCGCAGAAAACTGGTTCAACTTTTGTATGATAGCTATATGAAATAGTGGACCAATTTGGATCAAACTTTACAAAAATGTTAAGTCTACAATAAAATACAACTGACATAAATTTGGTCACGATATTTAAAAAAAAAAAAAATCTTTTAACATGTATTTAAGTGTTTTTAAGGCTTTTCTTATTAGTCTACACATTTATGTGCAGCTTCATCAAAATTGGTCCACTATTTTATATAGCTACCATACAAAAATTGAACCTGCGCGCTCTTTTACAGGTAGAAACAAATAATGCAACTGCGCGACCTTCTAATTGTTGGATCATGGGTAGCATAAGCACTCATCCGTCTCTAAATTTAAAAATGTGTCGGAGTGATCTATACACTCCGCCTGTATTCGCAGCTGTCGAATATATAATCATCTATAGCTAGTTATCCCTTTTTTTGACTCTTTAAACCAGTACTACGCCTGTGATTGAAACATTTAATATTAAAAAAGCAAATCTTAAGCCTCTAATCCCAGTCAACCCCTTTCTTAGGCAGAGCATTCCAACTTCGTCTGGCCAAAAGTTTTGCATTTTCTAATTCAGTTTTTATTGCTTTTGTTAGTTTTTGGCGCGTCTGTCGCCAATCTGGCAAGAGTCTAGTCAGTTCCCCACAATTCAGGAGGGAAGTTTCAGCAATCTCTTTCCTGTGAACCTTCTTCCACACTCTGGCCGCACTCCGTGACTAGGTGTTAAGGCGTTGCCAGCTGTGCTTTGTGCGATTTGGGCTGGAGATTAAAAGATTTATAAGCAGATTTTTCACTTGTTAAATGGTTCAGCGGCAACAAACTGGTAGCTGGGATCTGGGCACTGTCTAAGGTGTGCTCACTGTGTCACTCTCTCGCTGAGAAATGCGTCATTTGGGGTTTTAATTTAATTTGGATGCTAGAAATGCCATTTTAATTGAGTTTCTTTATGTGCTGCCGGTGCGTACTTTGAAGTTTTATTTTTTATGATATCAATACAAAAAAACAAACCGAGAGATTGATGCGAGCTGTGGGATTTTAAGTTACTTTATACAGGCTTTTATATTAAAAGACTTATCTTTAAGCTGACTCTATTTTTGTTTTTTTCCCACATATCGCAGATCAATCTAAAGCTTTGGAAAGCTGCTTGATAAACTATTTTCTCAGCCAACTCACACGCTTTCGGTTTTTAATGAAATTCTGATATGCCTGATCTGAGTTAACTTCCTTTATCATAGATTTTGTTTAAACCATTTTTTTTTTTTGGAGGCTGGGCTGTCTCCTATCCAAAAGTCAAGCTATCGTATAACTATACATCATAGGCTTAATGGCACATTATGTGCACGATATGCAGACCTAATTTTTCAAAATATATCGATAAAAAAACAACACAAAATGAGCTCGTATGAAATTAATAGATAGAAAATAAAAAAAAAACCAAAACAAAAAAAATGGAAAAAGAAAATATTTATCATGCTGTATTAATCAATTTCATATGCTTCAAACATTTTTTGTACGCATTACTCATAGCGTAAAAGAGTATATTAAGTTTATACGAATGTTTGCTACAGCTAAAAGGAAGGGTCTTTACTAGCCTATAAGCTACTTCTATAAGGCTGACTGGTTAAGGAATTTAAGGGATAAGATAATTTAAGGGATGTCCTATCAAGACAAAGCGCAGACTCAGAAACAGTTGGAGCAGTGGACTTCTTCTGAGAATTCGACACCGAAGAAAGTTGAGCTGAGTCTTTCAAACAAGTATACGGTTTTTTGAACATAACTCGTATCGATTATCTTGACAATATCAGTACGATAAGAGGGAAGTAATATTCTAAGTTATCCGACCTATTCGATGCTGAATTAAGCGAAAATTTACGCAGTTTTCTAATTTTGCCCTCCATAAATATTAATTATTTTTAAACTTAAAGAGTTGACTTGGTAGAAAAAAATTGCTTCAAGTAATAATATATGAAACAAGGACATTGAGAAATAATTATATTTGGAGGACCTCTGAATTAAAGTTTTTGCTCAAAGAGCCAAATGTGTTGAGAAATCCAAAAAATGTTTTTTTCGAAAAAAGTGGACCCTTTTTTATTGGGCCCATAAGCAATTCCGACTACCTTCGTAAATTGTTGCGGGCCCGAGCTTTATTTCAAATTATGTTTTCGTGTTTATGCCCGGACTTGTATCAAAATATTTTAATGTGTTAGGACCAGAACTCGTAAAAAACTGTCAACCCATTTTTCCCATGCGTTCAAGTCACGAACAAAACCGAACAAATAAAACACAAACTAAGTCGAACACTTTTCTCATTTCGCTTTTCGGGTTTGTTCCGTGTTTTCGGCTGAGCAAAACAAACGTGTCTCTCTCTGAATAACACTTATGTCGAGACACTTTGAGCAAGCGCTCACTGAAAAACTGTCTGTGTCAGACCGTTTCGTAAAAAGTGTTCGGAAAAAGTGTCTTTTGCGTGTGTATGCGTGCTTGTGTAAGTGGCCTGTGCTTTACTTCGTACATTTACGTAGACACGAGGCCGAAGCAAGCCGAAGTGAGCGCTGCACTGCGCCTCGTTTCTGTGTACATGCACGAAGTACGCATAAGACACTTTTGCTGAAAGTCTCAGGCAAAAGTGTCAGGGAAAAACACAACCGAAATAAAACCGAAAAAATTGTTCTTGCTCTGAGCGGAACACTTTTGAACAAAAACACAATTGAGTGTGTTTTGTCAATTGCTTTTCTCAAAGTGTTCGGAAATGAGTGTTTTTTTCGGACACTCTGAAAGTGTTGACAGTTTTTTACGAGCTCTGATTAGGTTATATATAAAACGTTGATTTTGTTAAGCACTTTAATTTTATTTAATCTCTCGATTTTAAAGAGAAGAAATGCTTTTCGAATATATTAGCTGCTTTAACAATAATCATTAAGAGAACTTTTTATGGGGACAAATTTTACTCTTTTCTGTAAATCTATTTCTATGCTATTTGGACTCTTATTTAAAGCAAAATTTTGGATAATAATTGGCACAACGGTTTCAGCCCTATAAATTCTGCAAGTTTGCTGAAACTCCCAGAAGCGTTGGCTTTTTCAAAGAGATATTTTTAAAATAATCGGTTAAAGGAAAAATGGGTTACATGAAAAACTTGCTCAGTCTGAGATATATCTCCATAAGTTATTAAAAAAAATTAATTTAAATAAAATTTATATTCATTAGAACTACATATATAGGGGTGAAAAAGTCTGAAACTGAATCATTAAAAAATTTGTTATTCAATTAATCCTAAATAGTCTTTTAAATAGCACCAAGTGCGACACAACGCGTATAATGCGATTCCCTCAGTCCGTAAGCCTTCTGGAACCGGCTATCCGGGATACACTTCAGAGATGTCGTCTTCAACGGAACTGTATCGGAGTACCCGATTGAGCCGAGGAATGAAAAAGAAATCCGGCGGTGCCAGATCTAGACTGTAGGGAGGGTGGGGCAACGTGGCAACCCTGTGCTCGGCCAGGAGCTCGAAATCTGAAAATCCCTAACTCAGCAACAATCAGTCGAGTGTTTGTTCGCCGGTCAAAGCGCCTTCATTTTTATCAATCCATGATGTTGAGGGGATGACACAGAATTTAATGGCGTAGAGCTGTACGAGATTTTTGTCCATCTTGAATCGCGATGACAGCTCTTGAAACAGGTTGACGGAAATGTAGGAGCCAGGGTATAAATATTGGTCCCTTGGAGTTATATTTCTATATTTAAGTTCAATTAAAACAATTTTAAACCCTATATCTGCCAAAGGATAGACTGATCGGTTAGAAACTAAACTCTTATTAAATCCAAACGAAATGCTTATCGATGTCGTTCAAATAACTCATTCGCTTAAGAAATGTGTATCTGAATATTAAACCAAATTAGAAAATGTTGGTCCTAAGCTGCCTTTGGATCGTTCTTTCGTAAACTTAACTCAAAGTAAAACCAAATAAGGATATTTCGGAGTCGGACAAGCCCGACTTCAAGTAACGCAATTTTTTTTTGTTTTAAGAATTTTTCGTCTAATAAAAAGCTGCCTTGCTTTTGATAAACGCGTTGATAACAACGCCAAGTTCAGGCCATCACATTTTATACCTATAGGCATGCCACAACGATATGTGCATGTTGCACGCACCGGGTGAGAGGGGCATGGTGGGTTGAGCAACTGGGGAGCACCCGCACGAGAACGGACGGCAGCTTGAAAGTTGCTGCAGAGTAGAGCAAACATATCGTTTAGGCACGCTAACCGCATCCAAAATGGGGCCAAACCCAAATCCAAAAGTCATCATTAACCATTAGGCGACGTCATCGATGAAGGGTCAAGCGGCGATGCTGCTGTCCGGGGCCAGCAACAACAACAACAACTGCCACAACAACAATCGACATAATGGCTCAAAGTCTCGTGTTCCGACGGCTGCCGTGTCTGCTGCTATTGTTGGTGTTGTTGTCGTTGTTGTTGTTTGAGTTAATTAATTGTTAATTAATTAACATAGATACAATGCATGCTGAGTGTGTGTGTGTGTGTATGCGTAAGTGTGTGCGTGTGTATCTTGTTTCTCGTGTTTTTTGTTTTTTTTTGTTTTGTGTGTTATGTTTGGCAATAGGCCGCAGCATTTTCACGGGTTTTGTTTCAGTTTTCCGTCTTCTCTGCCTCTTGTCTTGCCATAAATATTGTATCTGCATGCATCATAATTTGGTTTTGTTCGATTTGTAAATTGTTTTTGGGTTTTTTATACACTGTAACTTTAGTGCAAAGAGCATGTTAGTTGCATACGTAAGGAAGGAAGCAATTTTGAATATAATATTAGAAGGATATAATCGATATAGATAAATGCACGCTTGTTGGTCCGTCCGTATGAAAACTTAGATCTGGAAGATTATAATCTCTAAGTAGAAAAAGAATGTTGCTTTAAGTGGATATATGCACCTATATTACTGCAAAAAGGCTTTTTTAATCGTTTTTTTTCGCAAAACCAAAATAGTTTTTAAAAATCGGTCAAAAGTTGTTGTGTGAACATTTTTAATAAAAAAAAATTAATAACCCTGAGGATAATACAGTCGTCCTACGAAAACATATTTCTCCAGACATTACTTGCGATGAGCATAGTTTTTGGAAAATGATTTATCTGAAAAAACAATTTCTTACACTTATATTCTGATGCTGTGAGGGAACGAAGAATTTGACGATGTTTTCGCAAGCGGCTATGATTTTTCTGAATAAATCGATTCTTGGTGTTTCGTTTTAGATACCAAAACTAGTATTATTCTAGAGCTTTAAGGATATAGTTTTTAAATCTTCATTAAAAAAAAGGATCTCAAGAGAAGGTAGTACTTTTGGCAAATATGAATACAAATTTGTCGTTTTTTTTAAATATCACAAGTTTATATAAACCCTTAAGTTGATATTTGTTAAACCTTTCCACACCAGGTTTTCATGATTTTCAGCAACGCTACAAAATCTTATCTCAATCTTATCTAGGAAGATTTTTCATCTTTCAGTAGTTTTACTCAGCAAGTTTACCGCCAACTGGTTAACGTCGGACTGAAACCCATCCATGAGGTGAGGCGGGAGATCTCTATTCGGACGGACGGGGTAGTTAATCCGAATTTAGTTAATCCCTTTTAGACTGATGTCATTGTGGTATGATGTCCATGTCATTCTGAACTAATTAACAGCGGCTACAATTCTTCCCAAGGAGGTGAGGCAAGATATCTCTTCATGATGGTAATAGTACCTCCATGTCATGATGTTATTCCGAACTTAGTAAACAGCAGCAACAATTCATCTTAAAGCTACTCAATGAGAAGAGGCGGGGGATATCTTTCGAACTGACGGTATTGTGGTACGTAGTCCATGTAATGGTGTCATGCCGAACTTAGTAAACAGTCGCTCCAATTTTTCTGAGGCGGGCGATCTCTTTTCGGACTGACGGTACAGTGGTACGATCTCCATGTCATGGTGCCATTCCGAAGCGGCTTCAATGAGATAAGACAAGAGATCTCTTTTCGGACTGACGGGATGGTGGTATGACCTTCATGTCACGATGTCATTCCGAGCTAAGTTAACAGCAGCTACAATTCATCTTAAAGCTACTCAATGAGCAGAGGCGGGAGATTTCATTGTGGTACGATGTCTATGTAATGGTGTTATTCCAAAGCCAGTTAACAGCGGCTACAAATCTTCTTAATGAGATGAGGCAAGAGATCTCTTTTCGGACTGACAGAACAGTGGTATGGTCTTCATGCCATAATGTCAAACCGAACTTAGTGAACAGAGGCAATAATTTCTCCTAAAGAGGTGAGGCGGGAGATCTCTTTTTGGACTGTCGGTATAGTGGTATTCTCCTTGTCATGATGCCATTCCGAACTTAGTTAAAAGCAGCTCCTCAATGATGTGAGTAGGAAAATCTCTTGTCGGGGTGACGCAATAGTGGTATGATCTCCATGCAATGAGTTCATGCCTAACTTCGTAAACAGTGGCTAATGAGGTGAGGCGGGAGATCTCTTTTCGGAAATTGGGTGATTTTCTTGAACCTTAGTTGTGGTACCAAATAAGTATTTATACGTCATGTCTGAGCCCTGTCGCGTTGAACTAATCTGCAGTTTGTCAGGGTTATTCCTGAAATTACGTTTACAGAGGCATGACTTCCCAATTTCTAGCAAACATTTTTTTTTGTTAAAAGGTAGGGCCTTCCACTGTCGGAGTACCGTCCCGACCATAACACAATTTTTATTGAATGTTCGTGTAACCACAAGACTACACGCAACAATGCTTCCACATGGATTCGGGTCGGGTTTGGGGTCTACTTCAGTTTCGGTTGCTTAAAACTAAAAAACAAACTATGAGCATAAAAAATTTATTTGCGTGTCTGACATTTTTTTTTCTTCTCTTTTGTTTTGCAGGTGCCGCCGTCATCATCAATGTCGATTTGACCACTGTGCACACGCAAACAAACAAACCAACCAAAAAGCAAACATACAAACAAACACTCAACGGTGAACAACTGACAACAACAATAACAAACACCTTTACAGGTAAGCAGCGTGCGCCAAAGAAATTATTTTAATAAGTTTTTATTATTATTTTTTATATTTTGACGTCTCTTGTTGAATGAAGTGTTTGAGCAAGTGATGAGCAAATTAAATGTAATTGAGGTGAGAGTAACTCTACTCCTCACTGGAATTAAAAAGTACTTTGGCTTAATACACAAAACAACTGAGACTCACATGTGGCATGCAGCATGTTGCTTGTTTCTCTTTTTATTAATTACTTACTATAAGGTTGTACACGAATTTTGAATATATGTATATTAGGGTAGTTCAACTTTTTCGGCTCCATACAAATTGAACCACCCTAATGTATATGTATTTGCTTTCACGCAAAGAAATTGAAGCAAAGTTTTATAAAAAAAAGGCTTAGATGAGTTGGATAAGCTATATGGTATGAGGATTCCTCACGTGCGAACTTATATCCGCAAAGGATAAGCAACAAATGAGTGCTGCCAATTTTTTTTTTAATATTAAAAAAATCATTTCTGTTTCTGATAGTTATGTAAGAGAATTCCAGCATTTAAAAAATAGTAGAATTCAATTCATTAGTCCGAATTTAAGTGAATTTAATGCAGTTGACAGGAATTCCACCAAAAATTAATTTTTTGAGTTTTTTATCTAGAAAAAATATCAATTTTGAATCACGATGTTGTGCGTTTTTAAACTAAAAAAAAATTCAAACACTCATCCCTGGACTCCTGGAAAAAAATATTTTTTATATAGAAAAAAAGCTACTATGCAATACGCTGTAGATCGAAAAATAATTGATGACGATGAGCACGACGATTACAAAGATCTTATTAACAATATATAAGACATGATGATCTTGATTTTGTTTTTGATTATGCGAAGAATTTATATATATCTTACGAAATTGAAGTTAAGGATTATTTTATGCAGATATTTCAAAAATCAGAAATGAATCACGATGTTGGTCGTTTTTAAACCAAAAAAAAGAATCTAACTCTCATCCCTGGACTCCTGGTAAAATATTTTTTATATAGAACAAAAGCTACTATGCTATACACTGTAGATCGAAAAATAAATGCTGACGATGAGCACGACGATTACAAAGATCTTTTTATATAAGATATGATGATCTTGATTTTGATTTTGATTATGCGAAGAATTTATATATATCTTACGAAATTGAAGTTAAGGATTATTTTATGCAGATATTTCAAAAATCAGAGTTGAATCACGATGATGGTCCTTTTTAAACGAAAAAAAAAATCAAACACGCCTCCCTGGGCTCCTGGTAAAATATTTTTTATATAGAACAAAAGCCACTATGCCATAAGATCGAAAAATAAATGATGACGATGAGCACGACGATTACAAAGATCTTTTTTATATAAGACATGATGATCTTGGTTTTGATTTTGATTATGCGAAGAATTTATATATATCTTACGAAATTGAAGTTAAGGATTATTTTATGCAGATATTTCAAAAATCAGAGTTGAATCACGAAGTGGTGCGTTTTTAAACCAAAAAAAAAAATCAAACACTCATCCCTGGGCTCCAGGTAAAATATTTTTTATATAGAACAAAAGCTACTATGCCATAAGATCGAAAAATAAATGATGACGATGAGCGCGACGATTACAAAGATCTTTTTTATAATATATCTTACGAAATCGAAGTCAAGGATTATTTTATGCAAATATTTGAAAAATCAAAGTTATAGCGGACTCATTGGATATACTCAGAATGTTTAAAATATTCTGCCTCGTTTCGATTAAGCAGCTCTAATTTGGGGCATCTTCTTCTATGTCAATTTTTTTTAAAAAGTTAAGCTTTTAAAAAATGACAGCTTATGCTCATTTTGTTATCCACAAATGTCTCAATTTACTTAAGCGTAAACGTAAAATGACTAACACGATTAGATCTAAGAGAAATGTTTCTCATTATATAAAATTTTACATTTTAACCCAAGCCATAGCAATATATTTTAAAGAAAATTAAGAAACAAACAAAAAGATTATAGATATTTAACCAATAGAGGCATATTTTTGTAAACTCTGCATAAAATATGTTTTGCCTATAATAGGCAGCAATTTATTTGAAAGCTGCCAAAATTTTTGTTTTACCATCACAACGCTTTAATCTAGGCTGTCAGCTGCAAAGAAGCCAATATTTATGCCTGCTTAGAAACCCATAATTAAGAACAAAGCCCCATCAATTTGAAAACTGTCGCCATACCACATAATTAAACATACTTAAGCATATTTCAGCATTTTTGAAATTCATGCCACATACATCATCTCGACTTATGGCAAAAACATGCCTGACAACAATATCTCATATAGAGTCAGGGGAGCCAGCTCCAACAATACCCAGCAAAATACTGCAAGTTTTTACCATTTTAAAGCACGCAAAATTCAAATCATCGTCAACTGACCAAAAACCAGTTACAGCTGCCACTCTCTACTAACTGTAAACAATGCCAAAGCCAAAGGCCCCAAGCTGCAACAAACTATGAGATACTTTTGGGGTTGGGGGGAAACACAGTCACACAAGCATGCAACTGATGTAACTGCAACGGAGACAATTCCAACCACATCAACCAACAATCCGCTCTTTCCCCAGTGCAACGATTTGGTGTGCCTCGTTTGGGGATCGCTTACACGCTGGGACGCATATCTAGTTATTATTGAAATTAAATTACCCTTAATTGAATCCGAAATGGTCAATAAAATGGCATGCCGACAACTATTTGAGCTTTGATAGCCTTCGTCGCCCGTGGCTCTGAGTTCATCACACAGAGATACAAAGATACAGATACACATATACACCACAAATATGCATATACATGGAGGGAGCAGTTTACATTTATCAATTTGTTTGTGTACATATTTGCATATGCATATAGGTATATATATATATTAAAATAATGTTTTTGTTTTTATTTTAACAAATTTAAATTGAATTAATTGCTGTAAGGTATATGCCACAAAATGTGGATTGTTTATCTTCCAATGCAGCAATTTGTCTTTGATCAACGGATAAGAAATTTTGTATTATTATTTTAAAATATTAGTTGAGATTTTTGACTGCTGATAAAACTTGAGATGAGTTCAACAAAATATTTGTGAAAGAGAGTTTTGGCTCATTTTACGCTTGTACAGTAAAAGTTTATAAGCTAGAAATCTGATATTTGAGTAAAAGCATGCAATATATTATAGTACATATTATGGAAAAAGGAATTTAATAAATACCTTTTAACTTAACAGAACAACTGTAGGAAAACGGGTAAAAGTGAATTTGAAGTACTCCTTGTAAAGATAAAGCGTTGGAAGTTGGAAGTTAATAAACAGCTTTTTGGAAAGATTAATGGCTACCTTAGTGAATAATATCACTATATGAAATAGCTGACAGGCTTGCAAAGGAAGGAGCCAGATCGAGGCAATCGTCACTTGAGGATCTGAAGATTCCTCTTTGGACGATTAACCACAGATCAGACGAAGAAGCTGCAGTCAGATCTGACAGAAAGTGGTACAACACAACGAACTGCAGGACGGCTCGCACTATGTGCAGGAAAATTAATAACAAATTAGCCCAGTATATTCTGGAACTTCCAAGAAGAGACTGCAGACTCATAGTGGGCATACTGACGGGTCACTACTTGACAGCAATTCACGCTAAGAAGCTAGGCATTACCAATAACGATGAATGCAGGGAGTGCAGCCGACAGGGCACCTCAAAAGCTTCTGGCGTTCGCCAAGAACACGCGGATACTTGACGACTAACGTGCAATGTACACCAGCCGCATCTTCCGGTACCACGAAGGACTATCTAGTCTATGTGTGACTCCCCCCAGAGGTCAACCGGTGCAACCTAACCTAATATAACTATATACATTTAAAATAAAAATAAAAAATATTAATAAAAGAAGAGTGAATCGAACCTTGTTCCCTAATCCTTGAGGCTAAGGAAACTACAGAAGCCATTCAGGCAAAGGCCTTCAAAATACTATATTCTGAATATGTCCAATATTTATAACCTAAATTCCTTTCTACGATCAGCCAACTATTGGAGTCTAGAAACGACGGGCGCATTAGAACGGTCCGCGGCCAACCTTCAAAAGAATCAACTGATGATGTTAGCGAGAAAATACAAAATCCCTAAGTTAGCACCTCGGTTCCTGGAGGGAATGAAACTTATAAGATATATGGATGTCATTGTGAACTCTAAACTCTCATGGAAGAGAAAAGCCAAGAAAAGAATGAAGAGAGATCTTGGTGCTGACTATACCTGCAAAGACCTTTGCTAGGATTTGGGGACTGCAACCGTATGTCATTTACTGATTGTAAACAGCAGTCGTCAGAGCTTACCCCTACTTATGGGCTATGGAGGAAGGGAATCAATACCAAATCCCACCTACACAGTCTGGAGAAGGTGCTAAGAGCGGCCGAAAGCTCGTGTCGCTGAGAAGCGCAGCAAGACTTCGGGCTTTGATACTTTTCAAGTAATCAACGTCGGGTCACTAATTAAGTTAGTTGTACATGCTGAGATCCAGGAAAGTGGCTGCTCTCCACAGATCAGAAATTTAACGAACTGGTCGTCACGGTCTTTCCGGAGAGATAAGAATGGATGCGAGAAACTCGTATTAGGGTGGACGAACTAACCATCTACACAGACGGCTCGAAGACAGAAGAAGGCACAGGAGCGGGCAAGCGGCAAGACTGATGATACCTAGGACAAAAGCCGCGAAAACATATCTATTCTTGTCGACAGCCAAGACTGTCGAAGCTGTGGAGATGAAGTGGAGATAGAAATCCTCTAACAACTATTATGCGACTGCCCTGCATTTCTTAGAAAACGCTGCCAGTATCTGAGAAATCCCTCCTTTGAAGATTTGGGCTCTCCTGCAAATCTGCCAATAGCGCATCGGTTAACGAATCGTCAAAATGGTTCACTGTCAGCTTATTTTCTCAAATTTGGTTATCCTAGCTCTACTAATCTTCAAGACCTAAACGATTAGATGAACGATCATACGGACGCATAGGCAGATCAACGAATGGACGGAAATGTAGTGACTGCGAGATGCTTAAATAAAAGTCAAGGTTGCGTTGCTTAATAGTTTCACGTGATTCTACAAACAAAATTTGGTGGCTCCAGCATATACATTTGTAAAAAGATGGCGTACGTTCAAGTCGGGCGCGGACGACTTTGGGATACCCTGTACCACCAAATTCCAAAAGATATTTCTTTGCCAAATTTGGTTATGTTATTTTTTTTGACCTATGGGGGCTATAAAAATTAAAATAAACTCGTCTCCTATGGAATAATAAGGGATCTAATCTGAAAGTTTGGTTGCTCTAGCTCTTACCATCTCCGAGATCTAGGCGTTCATACAGACAGATGGACAGACAGGCAGACGAACATGGGTATATCGACTTCTCTAGTCACCCTGATCATACTGTAGGTAACTTTTGGGGGTCTCCGACGACTCGTTCTATATGTTACATACATTTTCGGCTTGCACAAACTGGAAGTGGAATGGAAGTGGGCCTAAAGCAGATATTTCTTTCAAAGTTGTAACTATATTGAGTGTGAACGCTCACGATATTGATATGAATCGTAAAAGTCCTAATGCACATCTATACATGATTTCTCTAGTTTTTATAATCTCTGCGATCTAGGTGATTCATACAGAGAAACGGACGGACATTGCTCAATCGTTCCCCAGGTGATAATCCACATTTCGGCATAAAAGACTTTTGTTCTGACATGCTCCCTTCTGCCTATTAAAATATTATATGATAAGAAAAGCTACTGTCGTAAATTTAAATAGAAGAAATGGGATCTTTTAAGAAACTCCACGGTTAAATGCTTTCTTGATAGATTGTCAACAGTCTTAAAAATATATTGATCTCAACGACCTATTCATCAAAGAAGTATACGATTGTGGTCCGATAAGTACTTAGGCTCACCGCCCGATGGCGCTACTAACGCAAGAGAAATTTACTATGGTGTTCTACATTCTCGTAGACGTCTACTTTCGATATTTCAGCCGAATCGGACTCGTAGTTTTGTTTTGACCGTGTGTGAAAGCGAATCCAAAATTTTTGTTTTTCTTTTGTTAGGTTTTTCTCTTGGATAGAGACGGTTGAATTTCCGGCACAACACTGATAGATTCCAATTCGGTTAAAAGCAAGAGAATCGATCATGAAAGCAATAATCACATCTTAACTAAAGCGTCTTCTGGGCTATGGTCAGCAGAGTAAGCAAATTGCTTATAAAATAGTTTTTTTGGACTAGAAAGCTTATTTTGTCATAATCATGATGATATTCATGGCAGCTCTATTTCCGACAAAGAGTAAACCAAATTTCGAAACTAAGTTACGATAAAGTTATTGTGAAAGTTTTCGATATCTTTGACATGATTGATACGGTATTGATCAAATTGAACAAGTTCAGTCTCTAATTGAACGCTTGTTAGAGACAACTAATTCCACTTCAATTTCCATTTAAACACTTAAGAAAATTTGCAGCGCTCTCAAGAGTGGTAAAGGAAAAACGCACGTTTTTCCCAGGAACAATTGACACGATCAATTGCAGACAGAGCTATAAAGAAGATGCCGCTGAAGAGCTGTCAAAGCGAGCGAGTGATAAAGAGTGAGGTAAATGAAAAAGTTGAAGCGAGCTAGAGATTGACAGCTGAACAGCAACATTGATCAAGGGGCATTAAATATTTAGCTAATTAAGCAGGAAATTCGCTTAGTTATAGATGCCACTTAACCCAGTCAAGAGATCACATAAGAAAAAAACAAAAAAAAAAGCAAAGAAGACATATATAATCATGTAAACAGCATGGACTTACTTAAAAGTGATCGCTGCTGAAATCATGTAGTCTGTCCGGGTAGTAAAAATAAATAAATAAATTACATGCGAACATGAAAGATACAGATAAACATGCCAAACAAAATAAAGCTCAAAAGCAGAGCCAGTCAGCCAGCCAGTCAGCCAAACAACGACGATCATTAGGCCAAGTCAACAATGACATTAACCATTTAGCCTAAAGATCAGTGCTGCTTTGGTGCTCTGATCGAGCAGCGCTGATCATCGGTGATCAGTGATCTATGCTGTGGCATGTTGCTCTTATTGTGGCTGTTATTATGTATGCCAAACAAAGTCAAAACATGTTGACGACAGACAACAAACAACAGATACAAATAAATTGCCAAGCCAGGCTAAGGTAGGCGCTGGAGTCTAGCTGCATCTTTAACTTTGAGCCTGAGTGACGTCAAACATGCAAGCAGCTAAATGCTGCACGTTGACGTTGCAGCCACCAGCCACCAGTACAAGTGCGCATAGTTAATGCAGCAAGTTGCAAGTTGCAATCTTCGATCTTCAACATAGTTCGGCGCGCTTTCAATCACAGACATGGAACACAACTGGATGGCTAAAATATGTTGACCTGTTCTCTGGAATTGTGCGTGGAAACATGTCAGTTTGTTGACCATAAAAATCATACGCAACATTTTCCCCTCTTGCTGTGGCAATTTGAAAATTGTCTGCCTGCAACAAAGCCATAAAAGGATGGAAAATACGCGCATCTACATGCAATTGGCAACACTGGCTGCAGCAACAAATACACTTGGCTTAGATACCATGCCATATATCCTTGGTTTGTACACCATAATTGCCTTAAGATTTATTTGCACGCCCGCACATTGTATGCCACATAGTGTTGTCTATCGCTCTTTTGGTGCTAAAACAATTTTTTATGCTTGTAAGTAGCCTTTGTCTGTTGCACAAGCGCAACGGCAACAGCCGCAACAACAACTAGTTGAAAGCAGTCGAAGCAGTGGCATAGAAAAAGGGGCATTAGAGGGTGTGAACGAAAACTATAATCGAACAAAACAAATCGATTTTTAATAAGTTAACAGATTACACTGACTTACAAAAATTTTATTTTTAATTTTGATTTTTTTTTTTTAAATTAAAAAAATTTTTTTTTTCTTTATTTACCCTTTGTTTTTAAAAAAAAAAAAAATTTTTTAAATTATGAGAAAACTATATTTGAACATTTTGTAGAATTTTTTTTTTTTTTCATTAATTTTGTTTATTTACCAAAAATGTTTTTTTTAATTTTCTTAACCTAAAACATTTTTTTTTTTTATGACAGGGGTATTTTATCGCTGCTTGCTTCGCTGGGCGAGCGTTCCCTTTTAATTTTTTGATCAACTCGAGCATCGTCCCAATTTTTGAAGTCCTCAGGAAAATTATATTTTTTTCCTATATTAATCAGTGTGGTACCGATTGTGCTCGTCTGCGTGAACGTATCATCGTGAAATTTACACTATGTGAAAGCCACACCTCATGCGGTGTGCACAATGTAAGTTTTACCTCGATAAGTTGAAATCATGCAGTTGAAAACTTATACGAAACAATAAAATGTATCATGAAAGGGGCAATAGCAACGGCATCAATTGTAACCCCTGAGCAACAATTCACTTGACATTACTTTAATTTTGTTGTTCACATTTATTTCAATATGTGATAAAATAAAGAATTGTACAGGATAATAGCCTGGATGTTCTGAATTAAATAAAGCGTGCGAACATGTCAAACTGGACACATAATAGAGAGAAAAGAACGATAATTCCCAAAAAAGATAATTTTTATACCGATATTATTGTTTTTGTATGATTTCCAGAGTAACTCGTAACTTTTACCCCTTTAGCTTTATATTCTAAGTATATTTTATATTTTAAGGATAAAATTATGCTTTGTGTGATCATTCCGGGTTTTATGCTCTTGCAGTAAAATTCTGCCTCTGTCTTCTTTCATTTCGTCAACTTCCTAGACCAACTCTGAATTGTGAGTCACCTATTTGGTCAACTCTTTCTTTAAATAAAAATTTAGAATTCGGGCCAGTCTATTACAACATGAGAATTTAAGTTTCATAAAATTTGAAAAGTTTTAACAACTATATAATAACACTGAATTGACTTTTCCAAAGAGGTTTTCATAACGAACTTATGCAATAAGAGAAAATACTTTGAAATCTTCTGTAACAAAACATTGGACTCAAATAGTTTGAAAACCTTGTAAGTTAGTGTGATTAATCAGCTTTTTTCAACTTTTCAAAAATTTACATTCTGCGAAAAAAATAAGCTAAAACAATTAGACCAAACATTTAAGTAACAGACAGTCCGAAGAATCTGAAGCTATAAGTAGAAGAGTAGCTAAAACTTCAAACCATTTCTACATTTCTGTTGGATCTACGAAAAACACACACTGTAGAAAACAATGCATTTAAAAGATTTCAAATACAATACCTCATAGAAATATATCTGTTTAAAATATGTATCAGGAGAATCTGAAGCTATATGTAGAACAATGGCTAAAACTTCAAACCATTTCTACACTTCTTCTACGAAAAACATAAACTGTAGAAAACAATGCATTTAAAAGATTTCCGATACAATAACTCATTGCAACATGCCTGTGTAAAATATGTATCAGAAGAATCTGAAGCTCTAAGTAGAAGAGTGGCTAAAACTTCAAACCATTTCTACACTTCTGATGGATCTACCAAAAACATAAATTAAAGACAATATTACATTTAATAGTTTTCCGATACAATACCTCATAGAAGCATACCTATATAAAATTTGTATCAGAAGAATCTGAAGTAATGGGTAGAAAAGTGGCTACAGCTGCAAACAACACATAATCTAAACGGCTCCCAACAAATTTAAGCAATTCTTCTACGAGTATTTCCATCATAAAATATATGCAGCTACAAAGTAAGTCACAAACCCCCCTTTATCACAAGCAGCTAACTACACCACTGCCCACACTGAACTCTTCAGGCCAAACCGTTTGGTTTGCGCGTGACTTGGCTTTTTCTTCTTCACTGAGTTTTGCTTTTCTTTTTGGGCATTCTCAAGAAAATTCTCACGAGATCGCGAACTGAAAATTGGTTGACAAACTACCTAGCTCTGGCTATGGCAATGCTTATTCCCGCCCACCCTTGCCACTTAGCAAGTTAGTGGGGGTCTTTAATATGTTTATTGGGCCTTGATTCACATTCCAGGTTGCAGTTGCAGAGTATGCAAAACGTGCAACGCCTGCGGTTTGTTTTGCCAATGCAGATTAAGTGGCAGCTACCAAATGTGTTTAGGCTTCAGAGTGAATATAATGAAACAATTAGCTTGGGGTTAGTAGTATTTTGTGTTAAAGCTTGATCGTGAGAGAACTTTTTTGCTAGCTCTGATGATGATTACCTCTACTCCGGACAGTGCGAGGCGCTGTCCAAGCATGAAAGCAGCACAACGCATGGCGGCATTTACCAACTGAACTTGCTTAATGAACTCGAACTGCAACTTATATACATAAGTACATATGTGTTTAGTTATGTGTAGCAGCTACATATAAATAAACAGTCACATCCTCTTTAAAGCCAGGGCACAGGGCACAGAGCACATTGACTTGGTTCGTTCGGGACCCTCACCCTTGGGCAAAACTTCATTAAGCACAATGCAGGCAGGCACTAAAATTATGAAGCCGGCTGATTTATAGTTCCAGAGCGGCAACTCTTTTTTTTTTTTTTTTCTATATGCATATTTGCACACACAAGTGACAAACCCAGACCATTTCTCATTTTCGACGCGCAAAGCTCAAAACTTTCAACTGATGAGCAATTGTGCAAAGAGACAGAGTCGTGAAGAGCGTCAAAGGGGCCAGAGATCTACTATGTATAGTGTATAGTGCCTAAGACGAAGACGGACACATAACAGACATTGATGCAAAGTGCCAGCTAATCGCTGACAAAAAAGTAACACACGGTTCATCAAGCAGAAGTTGAGACCAGTAGAGACCCGGAGGGCCCGCCGGCTTAAGTCAATGGACAAACTATAAATGGAACTAAAGCGGTTTTTAAGGCGACTGACTAAGCCAAACTGCCTACACATCCGTGACCGAAGATGTTGCTGACGACAAAATACAACAACAACTATAGAAACAACGGCGACTTTTGTGTGCCACACTTAAGGCAATTGTTGACTCCTAGCTGGTTTATGCGTAAGAATTTGCGATCAGGGATTAATAAAAAGTCAAAAAATAATCAAGATGTTCACTTTAACGGGCAGAAATGCAGAAGTGCCCAACTGAGTAGCCTAATGCAGAATTTTACTGTTGGTCACTGCTGCTTTTATGCCTTTTTACACTTCTGCCCGACAAAGCTAACATGCTATATGTTAAATGGAGATGGGCCTTGGGCTATAGAGCACCTCCCAAAGTTGGGAAATGGAAAGATTTCCGTGTGTAATTGAACTCTGCAAAAATACTTCGAATTCAGAGCAGTCGGATAATTTCCTAGAACTCAGTGCCACTAGGCTATGTTACAACGATAATAAAAGATGGCAAACGTTAAAGTCGGGCGCGGACGGCTTTGGGATACCCTGTGCCACCACATTGCAATTAAATCCGATCTAAAAACAGTCGAATATGGCACCACAAATTTTTTTTTACCGATCGGTCCTATGGGGGCTATAGTCAGCTGATTTTGCTCAAATTTGATACAGTGATTGCGAACTGTAAAAAACTTCCGAGTGGGAAATTTGGTTACGATATCTTTGCAGACAAACGAAACACAATGAATTTTGTCCAAAAAACGTTTTTTTTTTACCGATCTGTCCTATGGAAGCTATATGATATAGTCAACCGATTTCGATCAAATTCGGTACAGTGATTGGAAACTCTAAAAAACTGTTGAGTGCTAAATTTGGCTACGACGGTCAGACGGACATGGGTATATCGATCATAATTTGGGTAACTTTGGGGGGTGTCCGACGTCTCCTTCTGTATGTTACATACATTTTCGGCTTGAACAAACTTAATATACCCTTTGTACCATACGGTAAAGGGTATAAAAACTCGTAAAGAATCGATATATGGTAAATGGCATCAAATTATCTTAAGGGGAAAGAAAGCATTAGATTCGTAAGTTAAATAATAAAGGGTGTTTTTTTAATAGGGTCCGGATTTCCGAAAGGAATATCTCAGAATCCAAATGTCAATGTCATTTTATTCAGTAAGGGATAAGAATTCATCATGAAAAGCTTTACACCACAACAACGTTTTCAAATCTTTGAGATTTAGAGATTTATAGAGCTCTTCGTCCATCAGATCGTGCTATTCGTCGGGTTCTTGATCATATTCGAACTCATTTGACATTCCACGATGTCCGACCACCAACCAGAATGAGAACAGCTCGGTCCGAAGAAAAAGGAAAATCCAAATTTATCGATTCGCCAGCGTACCCAAGAAGCTGGCCTTGGTCCAATTTTGCGCAAAGATCTTGTCATTATTGAAATACGGTCTGATTTCTTCTGATTCTATTTGACTCTTACGATATTTAATAATTACGATATTATTTCTGGAAAAGTTTCTGTACTTTGTTGCTGCAAACAATCAGACATGAAATATTAAAATCTCTTCGTCAAAAGTCATACGATATTTCGAGAAAAGTGATCTTCGTGTCACGCTGAAATTTAGGCTCTTCAAGCAGAAAAGTCAGATATCTTGAAGGAAACATCATAATAAATATGCTTAAAAGTAAACCTAAATAGGAAAAATATTTTAAAGCCTTGTCAAAAATATAGCATGTACCAAAAATTCTTAAAATACATATTAATTGGCCTTCGCTTAAGAGTCTTTAAGAAAACGAATAAATAATTTCCGTCTTTGAACAATTTAACTTTGGCATATTTTCAGTTACAGTAAGCATTCAGAAAAAAGATCCGATATTGATTTAAATCGGAATTAAAAGAAAAATTTATACGAAATTTTTTATCTAAATTTTTCTTAAATTAAGAATAAAATAATTTTTAGTCTCAGCAGTAAGACCCTTTGGGACCAATTATTCTTAAAATAATTCCACACATTCTCAAATAAAGAATATCTGTATTAGATGCTTCCTAGAACAAAGCGCAATTGTTCATAAAATCTTTCCAACCATTCTCAGATTACAAAATCCTGTCTACAAATAAAAAAAATTGTACTCTTAAGAATAAAGAAAGCAATCTTGGAGTACTTTTGACACCGCGAATTCTTCTTATTCGTTTTCCTTAGTGTATTAAACGTAAAATTCACAAAAGTTAATTTTTGACTGTTTTTCAGTGGTACCATTAGATTCACTTGGTACCAGTAGATTCGGAAATCCAGGCTATAAATAAAAACTTCAATCTATACGAATTTCTTTGCCAAATATACGTCATCTACTTATATTCATTTCAAAGAGGCGATAACCTTAAAATAAGCCAAATAAACAATGTAATCTTTAAATATTTATCTTTTTCTGATCTTTTAAATGTTTCCCAAATTAAAGCAATATGTGTTAACCCAAATCAAAACATAATCAAAAATTTCTTTTGTTTTCGTAAACTTCCCGAATTCCCGAATTGTAACATGGCATAAACGCAGAAAAAAAGTGCGCCCCATTTGCAGTTTTCACTTGTGCTGGCGGCTGTGCCATTTCACAGACACTTACTGCACTCGGTCTCCTGGTTTGGTTTGGTTCTAGTACACTGTCTCTAATACTGGAACTGGTTCTGTTTAACTTTGGTTTGGTTCATCAACCACTTTTTTTTCGCGCGTCGCCGAGAACATTAAACGTTCATGTAAGGCAATAACAACTTGGCTGCTGTTGTGTTTAGACTGCTTTGTGGCAGTTGCTCCAAGTTCCTGCAACTTGGTCTAAGCCAGCGTCTAAGTCGGAGCTCCACTGCCGCTAACGATGTATTTATGCCAAACGACAAACTGTGGGAACAAATGAAAATTTAGCGGAATGCCAAAGAGACAATAGGAGAGTAAAGTGGAGCTACTTAAGTCCCAGTGGAAAATGGCAAGAGCGTTTGTCATTCCGTTTTGTAAGAGATGAAAGCAGGCTCTATAATTTTTGTCAACTTAGGGAATTTGTTTGGGATCTGATTAATCTGAGATATTGCAAACTAAACGGATTTAAGGGAAAAAAATGTCATTACTGAAATAAAAGTCAAATTTTTTTTGGAACTCCATGTAGAACATTTTAAGTTTTTGCCATTTTTGTTATTATTATAAATCTTTGAAAATTTTTGTTTTATACACATATATGCACTGAGAAAAAAATCAACAATTTTCCATTTCGCGCTTAAAATAAAAATGTACGGTGTCAAAAGTAGTCCAAGAACTATTTTTCTAAAATTGCGAGTAAAATTCTTATATAAGGAGTCAATTTTTGTAGAAAAAAAATTTATTTGAGAAGGGTTATTTTTATAAGAGGAACAGGAATACTTTATTTTAGATACGTTTTAAGACAAATGTTCCATAACATCTACGGTTCCTATCCGATTTCGAAGATCTTAGACTCGAAATATTCGTAAAAGAATTAACTTTCAGCTGAAAGCTTAACATCATTTTTACAAATTTTTTTTCGCTGATCGAAATGGTCGAAAAGAACACTTTTCTCCACTTTGGTTGCTTGTAACTTCAAAAATTTAATCTTACATTAATTAATCTGTACATGCCATATATCACTAAAGAGAACACATCAATTCCTTTCGATCTAATCATCTTTCATATCGATACAAAATTTTGTTCACGAGATATTGACGAATAACTGAAAAAAGTACCCAAAAACATGTTTTTCGAAAAAATCTCGAAAACGGTGCTTAAGAAAAAGAAATGGTTGTCATTTTCCTGTTTCGACCCAAAATTACCATAAAAACACTTTTTTACGAAGGTTTTCTCGATGACCCTTAAATTCACTATATTCTAGACTTTAGTTTATTTTGTCTTTTTTTCTTGAGTGTAAAATTGTTTGTAAAACTTATTTATAGAAATGGCTATTTTTTTACTTTTTAGAGGTACCGCCCACCGTCAATCGAAACCCTTATTCACAATTTAGACCGACAGGGCTGCTGCATTACACAAAAAAAAATTTCCCTTGTTATTAAAATAGTTAAGTCCTGATTAATTTCAATAAACGATCTTATCATTATTATTGTGTAAATATATTTAAAAAAAAGACAGAATACCTAAAGTACTAACAATATTTTAATGAAAACCTAATCTAAACTACATAAAGTAGTAGAATGTAAAGGAATTATGAGAATTTATCGAATATAGCAAGGGATATATGTGATGCTATCGACAACAAAAAATGTGGAATCGAAGGCACGTAAAAACAAAAACGTACAAAACTTACGTTTTCGTTTTCCAAAAAAATGCAAAACGAATCCGAAAATTTTATTCTGATTCGTTTTGAAACCGAATGTTTGGTGCTCCAAATTTCACCAAAACGAATTTTTTATGTAGTTTGAAAGCGAATATTTTGTTGCTAGAAGAATTAAAACGAATTGGCAAAATAGGTTGAAAAGTGGACGCATTTTAAACTTAAAAAAATGTTTTGAAATATTCTTCGATGTTCTTTGATTTTATTTATGCCAATTTCAAGTTAAATAGTTACCGATAAATATTTTTAATTATTATTTTTCTGAATTAACTCAAAAAATGGCATGCACAACTCAAAACGAATTTTTATACGGTGCATAGTTCATACCACAGCAAAAAATTCGAATTTGGTAGCACGCAAATACGAATTCGAATAAAATTGTACGTTTTGTTTTTTTCACTCTTCACGCATAGCGAATTCACAAGGGAGCTGCATATTGATAAAAATCGTTGTTGGACAGTTTGGAAGAAGCAATCATGACTAAAGTTCCTACTGGGTATAAAGGTAAAGTTATAGAGGCGGAGAGAGTAGACATGTCGCTTTGCAAGTTTTTGTTGTAGGTTTTGTTATGCTCACTTGAAGAGAGGAGCGCGTAAAAAGAAGTGTCATTAATGTCAAAAATATCGCACAGACAATATAAGTCATCGATAATGCAATATTTTAAGTTGTCAGTCACTCAGCAGGCAGTCGTTCCCATTCAGGCCTCCAATATCGATAGAAACTTGACATTTCGATTGCATTTTCTAGTATTTGAGTTATTTTTTCTTCATTTTTTGTGCAGTTGAGCTACGCTGCAGTCATGCGGAAGGCTTAAAAAGCGATTTGTAGCTAGAAAAGAGAAGTTTGCTTTCAAATTGAATAGATAGAAAATTTTTTTATTTTTTTTTGTTTATAGAGGGAGCTTTTCGCATTGCGGCTACCAATAAGCGGAAAATTTCTCACTGTCATTGCTATGTTTATGTGAGAGAGAGTGTGTTTGTATGCGAGTTATTGCTCTTGAGCTTAGTTGAAAATTTTTGGTTTTGCCTTCTACTACTTAAAACTTGAACATCGTCGTCACGTTTTCTTTTCTTTCGACGCGCATCTTCATCATCATCGTCGTCGTCGTCGTCATCCTCTCAAGCAGGCAGCTCAGGGACAGACCACATTCACCGCTAAAAACGTTTGCAATTTTTCCTCGTATTATTTCGCTGTCAATTCCAACTAAGCCAAAAAAAACACAACAACAGCCAGCACTATAAGCTCGATACACGATTTTAACTCAGCAAAAGGCCAAATTTTGTGTTTTTTCTTTTTTTTTCGTTTTATTTTTTTTGAAAAGCGGGAACCAAGAAAAACAAGCAGAAATTGATGGCGTTACATTAAGCTGCCAAATGCAAACACTGAAAAGCGCTTTTCATTTTATGTACAGCTTGAAACATGCCACAACATCAACATCTCTCTCTCTCTCCGTCTAGCTTGTTGCTTTGGCTTGTTGGCCATCTTCTGCTCTATAGGGTACTTATCCAGTGTTTTTGGTTCATCATCATATCGCTAGCTTGTTGGCCTCTTGTATAAAATTGCATGCCATAATAGTAAAAACAAATTGCAGCAATTGCATTCATCATTAGGTGGGTGCACACTGAACACTCTACATTGAAAAGGGGCACACTGCAGGCTTAAGATTGAAGAGTGCACTCTATCACTCTGCGCTAAAGATGGACGCTTTTCTTTCGTGACCTTGGGCTATTGAATTGGATTTTGCTATGGGCTTAACCACAAAACTTCGAAATTCCAGATGAACAAGGAGGCATAAGAAATTGCACAATTTTGTGCTATATGTTTGATAAAATATATTTCTGACAAAAAGTGTTTTAGCCATTGGGAAATATATGGCTTTATTAAATGAATAAGCTACTGTAGATTTACGATAACGACTTTATAAGACTTGGGAAACTCTAAAAACCAATTTCTCAATTATATTATTAATTATCAATATCTTTTAATTGAAGTACAAAGATTTTGAAAAATCATGCTAAACGATTACACTTACAAATTTTAAAAAATTTTGGTATCCTCAACATGTTTTAGTCGTTTCCGTAGTAAAATGGCATGCTAAAACCGAAAATGCAGTCAAAAATATTTTCATACAATTCTTTAGCTTTAAATTAGATTTTTAAGTAGGTTAAGTAGATATTCTCTTCAGTTGGTTTTTTGAATTTTTTCCACAATCTTGTATATCAAAATCACAATATTATAACTAAGTAGAAAAGGTTTTAGAACCTGAACTCTTAAATTTGTATATTAAAAATCACGTTAATTTTAAATATTATAAATTAAAACACTGAAATAAATTGAAAATTGAAATTGAGTTTTCCATCGATTATATTTGGAAAAAATGTTTGTCAAATTTAAAAAAATAATAACAAATTATGATACAGTTTTACTCATGGCTCGTACAGGCCGATCGATTACGAAAGAAATGAGTCGTTGTTTATTACAATCGAAGCAAAAATTGGGAAAAACGGGAATTTTTGTAAAAACTACAATAAATCAGTTTTTTCAGCTTCATGCGCAGGTCCATTTTATACCCTGTCCTTAGTACAAAGGGTATATTAAATTTGTGCAAGCGAAAAATGTATGTAACTTACAGAAGGAAACGTCGGAGAATCCCTAAAGTTAGAGACGTCGACATACCCATATCCGTCTATCTGTCTATATGAAAGCCTAGATCTCAGAGATGGCAGGAGCTGGAGCAACCAAACTTTCAGATTAGATCCTCTTATTATTCTACGACAGACAAGTTTAATATATTTTTTTGATATCCGGGTGTTATTATTATTACATAGCTCCCATAGGGGTGTCTCAGAGAAACTCGAAAAAAACCAAAAGCTTTAGATGGATAATTCATTATGAGAAGCAGCAGCGCTAAGAATATTCTAAAAAAATTGTTCAGTTCGACTATAATAAAAATGAATTACATGACAAAAAAACCTTGTTTTTGGTTGGATTAGAAGACTTTGAATGTACCTAAATGTCACGCTAACTGAATCCAAGTGACCCAAAATAAACTATTAAAAATTATTTTAAGCCTTCCTTGGTATCACACCAGGGCAAACATAGAATTAGTTTCAGAGAGGGTCAATCGTCTCTGCAAGAGATTTAAGGATAGATGTACATATTCCGATTTTACGCATATGATTAATTTAAAATTAATTATTATTATTATTAAATCAAATTAAATGCCTGGTTTAGTCATAGAATAAGTTAAAGATACAAGTCCCCATTTTCTTGGGTTTTTTGTAAATATTTTCCCCGCCTCTTATGATTCACTCTTTAATTTCGTAATGCCTAAGACTAAGTGAAAAAGATTGAATTAAACTGAATTGAATAATGCCTAAGATTAAGTGAATAAGATTGAATTAAACTGAATTGAATAGACAAGATTTTGAAAAACATTAGGTTTTTGAAAAAATCCCGCAAAATCTAATATGTCTGCTTTGGGTGCAATTTCAGGGGGCTCCGGACAATTTTTGATAACTCTGTTAAGAAATGAAATTATAATGAAATCTAATCTTTTCATTTGTACTTAAATTATGTTAGTGGACTTTTTTAGAAAGGCCACAAACGAGAGATTTTTCACTAAATCGGAAAACTTGTTAATATAGAATAATAAAAATAAATATATGACAAATTATTTTTCGTATAACCTTTAAAATTTAATGTTTTACTTTTATTTTAATACAAGTTTTTGGTTAGAATAGAACGTCAAGGTCTGGACAAAATTCGGCCAAGAGTCGGTTTATAATGATAGCAATTTTTCTTGTATATGGAATCCACCAAAGAGATTTATGTATAAATTGATCTATAAATTATAAAAATTAAAAATAAATTTTAACCATTGCATAATGGTTGCTAAACTGAAACTAACAATATCAACGAGTACACGTAGCATTTAAGTTGTCGTGACTTGATCGTGCCACATCACGCCTCAAATATAACTCACGCGCCCATCTCTACGCTTCACCTCATGCTATCCCATTCTGTTCCTGACTTTAAGTTAAATTGCTTAAAGGGCCAGCTCTGTTTGCCCTGGGGCTATAATAGATGTTTATGTTGCAGCATTATGCGCTTGCATATTTGCATTACTTGGAAACGTCAAGTGTTTGTTTGCTCTCTCTCTCTCTGGCTCTATCAGTATATATGCTCGGTCTCTTTCTAGCCAATGCTTGACTTTGGTTAACTGTGATTTGTGGCAGTTATCAGTATTTTTCATTTTTAAAGCCTCTTTTGGGTGTCGTCTGTGGCATCAGGTCCACTTGACCGTTAACAGAGACACATCAACACCCTGCCCCAAAGTCATTTTAGAGGCGCCTGCATTATACATATGTATAGCTGAAAATGCATTCATATAGGTGTGTGTGTGTGAGTGTGTAACTGTAACTGTGTGTGTGGTTCTGTTGTTGTTTGTGGGCGTCATAAAGCAAATTTATGTGTGCAAATAGTTGGTTCTGCTCCGGCACTGGCAGCCTCCATTATAGGCATATTTTACTTTGCATGTGGGCGTGGCAGTTAACAACTTGCCTTGTTGGTAGCTTCTTTGCGAGTGAGAGTAGTTAAAGTTAGTTGAGTTATTATGAGCAGTAAAATGTTTAGCTCTTTTTTACTGTCAAATTACAAAAGATTTTATTGCAAATTTGTGCTCAAAATCTCAGTGGATACAGGCCAGGGCGCGGTTTAACTACCAGGGAGACTTATGCAATTAAAGAAAAAACTGGGCGGTCTGCAAAGATACTAAATATATACGTATGCCTACCAAAAAGAAGTGCTGACCAAAGATTTGGCACAGCATGCATTTTTTGTATCTTTGGAATAAACAAACCCTGCTGGTTTCAAGTACTAAGCAATAAAGATATGGGAAATAGGTGATAGGGAATATATGATGTCCATGGTGTAAGCACAAAAAAGTTGAAGTAAAGCCAAATTGAATAACACTAGTTTACACGAAAAATGAACCTTCCTAAAAAAAGAGTTTTTTAGGGAAATTTGAGGTCGAGAAACACGAAAATGGCAATCTTTTTTTTTTCTTAAGCATCGTTTTCAAGATATTTTCGAAAAACATTTTTTGGGCACTTTTTTCAGCTATTTTGTATAGACATGAATTGTGCCCAAAAACATGTTTTTCGAAAATATCTCGAAAACGGTGCTTAAGAAAAAAAAAAATCGATGACCCTTAAATTTGTAAACTAGTGTAATCAGCGGCACTCTGGAAAACGAAAAAATCAAACCGAGCAATTTTATTCGGATTCGTTTCCGATTGCGGAAAACGAATTTTTTTGTCGATATTTTTTTTTCGATAAATTCGTATATTTTACTTATTATTTCGATAAATTCTTCTGTTGGCGCGAAACTATTTTTTTTTATATAAAACAGCTGACAGGGTTGCCGCAGTTTTGCACCTTTTTATTACGATATATTGTATATATTATATACTTCATTTTCATTAAAATATTGCTAGTTCTTTATTATTCTTCATATTAAATAAAATATACAAAAATATTACTTTAGCAACAATATTTATTAAATTTAAACATGACTTAGGTATTTTTGTTAAAGGGGAAATTTTTTTGTGTAACGCGGACACCCTGTCGTGCTTATCGTCATGTGTTCGTGTATAATATATGCACATTAGGGTGGTTCAAATTTTTTTCGAATTCGCGGCGCCCCCTAGGATTATTCTACGGACAATTCTAAGCAACTTTGCCAAAGAAACCATAGGTCTATCTTGAATTTCGAGCCTGCAGATTTTTAAAAATAGGTTTTTCCCCTATAACGACAAAAACATAACATTTAAAACCAAAACTTCATCTTTTTATGTGTATATAGGGGGCTTTGGGGGGTTAAGGAATTCATTTTTGATGTTTATTTTTACTTATGATTGCCGCCAGAGGAAAACTTACGAATTTCTTGGAAAAATTGAGAAATATTTGACTTTCTCGTATTGTATCAAATAAAAATCGATTTCCAAAATTCGACCAAAAGAACAAAGCATATTTTTTTTTTTATTTGAATTTACTTGAATGTGAAAAATAAAGAAAAAAGAATTTAATAATAGAAGAGAAGCGACAAGGAGTTATGTTTGAAAGTATTTCTTGCTATCAAGTTTGGGATATTTCGCACGGTTTTGTGATGTCATCGTCATAACACTTTCTCGATTTTCTTCTAAAATGCGTTTAGAAGCGCTAGCCAGCAATTAACCGTTTCTTTCTGTTTCTTGTATGTGTAACGGAATTTTTGGATCAGGAAGTGGTGGATCGTTGTATTCTAAATATTGTTCCAAATGTTCATACAGAACCGCGTAAACGGTGGTTCGAATCAGACATCAAATCAATCATATTCGTATATTTAAATAAAAAATATTTTATAAATTATAAGCCCCCAGTTAAGAAGCTAGAAAAACACTAATAACGAAAAGTTCTGCAAAATTCACGTATTCTTTCAAAAAGTGTTTTTTTTTTTGGACTAAAGCCAAGAATCTAAAAAATCTATTGAAAAACTCTACGTTTCTATCTAGCTCTAATAACTCAAATAAGTTTTTATATTTTGAGATATTTTTTTCGCTCTTATCATATTGCAAGTCAAATGTGCAAAAGTGCCCCGTAGCTGTTTATAGCGCAGCATTTAGCTGCAAACCCTGCACTATATCATTTTCCTTACGAAAACCAAATTACTCGTCTATTAAATAAACTGTTAATTTAGCAACATAAAACAGAAAATCCAAATTACTTAAATTAGACGCTCAAGTGCCTTAAGAGACCATCCATCCACTGGATCTTATCTACAATCACACAGAAATTATAGTTTTACATAGTCGTTAAGTTGGGCATTTTTCACACCAACGCCCGCCAAAGCAACTCTGCCAGCTGCCAGTAAGATAATAGAGTAAGTGAGTAGCAGATAGTGAGCAAAGGAGCTGGAGATAGAGAGCACTGCAGCAAGCAGTGCATAAATCACAATTGCCGCAAAGCATAAGCAGATAAACTACAATATCAGATAAGAATAAAGAAATGATGGCGGTATGAGAACTGCTCATCTTTAGGACTTACCCACGCGAAGACCGTGGCAGGCTGGCGACTGACTTAGTTGGAGCAGCTGAAGCCCAAGATGCCAAGTGACTGCATAAATCCGTTGAGCAATGTCTTGGCTGGTGCTGCCGCAATAAGTTGCAGCTTGCACAAGATAATCCTTGGGAATTATTGGCAATATTGCCAGAGTAGATAAGCAAAATGCGCATAAATTATGATGGAATGCGTTTATGTGGCCTGCATTTCAATTTTCGTTAGCACATGGAAAAACATTTTCATTTCAATGCATGGCATTTCACTTCGAATTCGATTTCGATAACACTTTCAACTTTAACACTTTATTATGAGGCATGTACGCGCGCACTTGCATTAGAAACACATGTGGGGGAATACTCTTTGGGGTGAGTTGTGGTGTTTGAGCCAAAAATAAATTCTTTCACGCGTTGTTGTACTTTTCAGCGCCTTGCAACGTTTTGCATGCGTGTGTGCAACGCAACGGAAATGCAAACGTTCTATGTACCCCCTCTCTCATCCACAAAGAAATATGCCTTTTATCTGCTCCTGGCATTCGATTGGATGCAAAAATATGTTGCCACAAAACGCAAAAACAACAGCTATGCTCAAAACTGCACTGGGCATGTACCGTTAACCCCAGCCGAAACTCCAAAAATAAACTCACGCTGTGCGTGTGTGCGTGTGTGTGTGTGTGTGTGTGCGAGCGCGAGTGTGTGAGTGTTTATGGTGTGTACACATTTAGAAATTAAAATTGTAATTTATGCTTTTTACTTTGCTGCTGCTGCTGTTGCAATCATCATCATCAATTTGTACTGTAAAAGGGCAAGCATTAACAAACAGAAGGAGACGCAGAATAGCGCAGCACGTGACGTCACATGATCAGATACTTTTGTGCATTTGCATTGTTTTTGCATTTAGCGGCTTAGAAATTAAGTTGTTAAAAAAATAAATGTACTTGCATTAGACTGTGTGTACCAAAAGAGACAGGGTGCAAACTATAATCTCCACTACAATACAAAGTTTTCATGGTAAAAAAATGAAAGCGTACTTACAAAAGTACTTATAAGCCACTTAATATGTTATAGAATTTTACTAGAGATACAAATTCAAACTGCACTAATTTGATTAATGTAAGTGAATAATAAAAATTTTTAAAATCAATATCACTTCAGTTAGTTTTTTGAATTTCTTCCACAATCGTGTATATCAAAACCCTGTCATTGTACATTTTTTTTAATTACAATACTATAACTAAGTAGAAAAGGTTTTAGAACCTGAACTCTTAAATTTGTATATTAGAAATCACGTTAACTATAAATATTATAAATTAAAACCGTGAAATAAATTGAAATGGAAAAAATTGAATATCACTCAATTTATTTTAAAGTAAGTATATAGTTAGCCTTGTCGCAAATTGCGAAATTTCTAAAATATTTTTTGTTTGACAAAATAACGATTTTTTTAATGTTTTGAATGCCAAAAACAAACCATAGCTAGAGTAGAAAATGGAAGTTTGCAAATAGGTTTATCAATTGAAGATACATTTTTTTCTGAAATCGCTATTGTATGCAGTATAATAGCTCTCTTGATTAAAAGAATATTTTTAATTTTTATTAAAAAGTATTACAAAGTTATAGTTGAAAATGGAGTTATTATATAGGTATATCAATTAATTCAGTATAGAATAACTTCAATACGTAATAGCTCTTGTGATTAAAAGAATATTTTGAATTTTTACACATTTTTTTCTGAAATCGCAATTTTATGCAGTATAGAATTACTTCAGTACGTAATGGCTCTCTTGATTAAAAGAATATTTTTAATTTTTATTAAAAAGTATTACAAAGTTATAGTTGAAAATGGAGTTATTATATAGGTATATCAATTGGAGACCAATTTTTTCTGAAATCGCGATTTAATGCAGTATAGAATTACTTCAATACGTGATAGCTCTTATGATTAAAAGAACATTTCGAATTTTTATTTAAAAAAATTAGTTTTTTTTGTAAATGTACGCTGCAATAATTGTTATTATTATTAAATGTTGTTATAGTGCAACAAATCGTCTCATAATTTTTCAAATTGCAGGAATTTTATTTACTTAAATACTTAAAAAAAACTTTTAATTTATTATTAAATGTATTTTTATTTGCAATCTGTCAGATGAGACAATCATCAAATTTTATAAATAATAAAAAAATGACAGGATCGATTATGCTGCAGTTAGTTCAATCAATATGAATTTACTAAAAATATGACTGAAGTTTTAAAAAATTTAATTTTTTATAACATATAAACATTTGTGTTTTATATTTTTAAATTACGAAAGCAGCAAAATTAAATATATAGTATAATCGGCTTAGAAGCCCATATTGCGAGTCGAAGGCCCCAGTAGCTAGTGCTCGTTAAATTAATATTAAGTTTAGTATTAAATACTAGATTTAATTTGTTAAAATAAAATTAAAAACATATTTTTAAATTAATAGCTACTGCGCTCTATTGACTATACGAATAGTTGGCATTTTTAACGATTATGAGACATTGTTTAAAAAATTTACGCTGCTATAATTTTTTTTTTAAATAGTATTATAGTGCATCAAATCGTGGCATTTTTCGAATTGCAGCAATTTTATTTATAAAAAAAGTGCTGTTTAAGAATGAGCTTTATTGTTTAAATATTAATGTCTTCTAATCATTGCATACACTATTCACATTTGATAATCATGTTTTAATGATTCAATTAAAATATTCAAAAATAATGTAATGCAATTTATTTGGTCAAAAAGCGATTCTAAGTACGGGCAAAATACGATCGAGACTTTTAATTAATTCAAAACGCTCGCTAATCTACTAGCCGGGTTTTTTAATGCTTTTTTTAACGTGACCCATAAACCAGGATCAACCGTCATGAATTCAGATATTAGCTATGGTCATTTACAATGGGAGATTATAAATATTATTCATGATTTTTTAATGATAATGCAAAGTTTTCCTGTTTTTTTAGTTCAGTAAAAAAAAAATTAATTCAATACACAATGGCAACAAAAAATAAAATTAAAAATGTTACTTGTTTTTTAAATTTTTTGTCAGAAGTAAACATAATTAATGTAACTAGAACAATACGTCGATTAAATAAAGCAACAAACAACAAAAAATTACCACTCTGTAACAAAAACAATCATAACAAATGCAAAGCGCGGCAATTAATTTAATCATGTGACACAGGGAGAGCACAAAGGGAGAGAGACACAAAAGTTGCGCTTCCTTATTTTCTATACCTCATCAATTCGTACTGTAAAAGGGCAGCTATTTATTTCTTATTGCTTATTCACTTGCACTTTCTTATAGGCTGAGCGCGCCTTTTTGAATTTTTTTTAATACGCAAACTAAACCGCACGACGTTGACGCAGACGCTGACGCAGACGCTCCGACATGTTCTCGCTTCGCGCGTTCGTTTGAAAATGAACTCACTCAACAGCGAGCAGCTCCAAGCTTCAAGCAGATCAGAGCAGCGCAACAACGATGCTGCTGCTGCTCTCAGCTGCTGCTCGTTTTTGTTGCTTTTTGTTTGGGGTCTTCTTCGTTAAAAGAGCGCAGAGTAATTGTTTTGTTGCACGTGATTGCAGGGATCGGCGCTCTCTTGCACTGGCGCTCTCTCTCCCACAAACAAAAAGCCGGTAAAATGAACGCCAGTTTGTTTTGTTTATGTTTTGAATGAACACTTGGGCTCTTTATTGTTATTTTTGTTTGTTTGTGGTCGTAATTGTTGATTGTTGTTGTTTTTTGAAGTAATTGTTTTTGGCGGTTTTTTTGAAAAATAAATAACAAACAAATGACATAATGACGTAAGGTGTGCGTTGGATTATTTTTTGTATTTGTGCAACGTATTGGAAATTATTTAATAGCATTTGACAGCTGGCTGCAATTAAATTTTAAAACAATAATAGAAGTCAGGTCTCTGTCTGTAGATACTTTTGGGGGCCTCAGATATATAGAAACAACTACACTACTGTTGCATGTTTCAAGCATCAAGATAGAAGCGCAAATCTTTTGGGGATTGGAAATTTCTGAAGTTTCCATAAAAAAGAATCGTGTCTCCAAAGATTTAAGCAATAAATTTTATATTTCTTAAACCAAGAAAATTCTTTCACTTTTCTCACGCTCTTATGCGGAAAAGCATATCTTTAGCACCGTTAGCTTAAACAACCTTGAAATAATAATCATTAGTTGCATGATAAAGCAAAAAAAAAGGTGACATAAGCGCTGTAACAACAAAATGTTGCAAGTAAGTCTGGAGAACTATAAAATGTGCAAGTGCATTAATAACTGAAACCATAGACCCCAGCACGATTGACTGACCCAAGGTTAAGAACAAAGCTGCAGACAACCCATTCACACATGCCGAACCAGTTTGCAGAGCTCTATGCCCATCTAGAATTGCACTGGGCGGCATTGTACCTTGAGAATGTGTGACAATTATGTTGAAAACCGATCGAAATGACAGCGAGCGATATTGATGGCTCACTGGGCAGGCCCTAACAAAAGAACTCTCAGCGCACAGACACAATTCCGACAAAGCTTCTTTTTTTTTTCATTATATTTATTTTATTCCATGTCCATAGATAGAGATCTCGAAAGCAAACAAAACAAATAAACGCAAAAATTCTTTTCAAGCGTAACGGAAGTCGTTGAGTTAAATGGTCAACGGGCCAGACACAGTAAGCAAAGCTACCGGATGCGTTCCTACCCGGTTTCAGGCCCCAACTAACTGAAAGTGTAGACTATAAAATTGGAGCAAAGTACGCGGAAAGAGCGCTAAGAACCTAAATACCGCTAGTTTCAGTGGTGGATCTAAGAGTCGGCTGCGGTGGGGTATTAAAAGTCTCGATAATTTTTACTTATATTTTAGATTTTAAATTTGTACTTTTTGGTATCACTTACTTGCCTAGTATCATTATCTACAAATTGGATTTAGAGCGGTTTATAGTCTCTAAAATTTTTACCAACATTTTAGATTTGAAATTGTAGTTTTTGGGTTTTTTTTTTAAAAGTCTAGACCAGATTTAAAAATTGCAAACATATTCATAATAGCAAAATACTTTTTTATATATCATTTCAGTATGGCAAGTTCGAAATTAAATTTTTTTCAAAATTACAAAATCTGACACAGAAATAGGTAAGTTCCTATAAGTCCTACAAGTACTAGAGGGCCGTTATATAGTTTAGTTAGTTTGAATACATATTAAAAATATTCAAATCGCTGCAAGTTCTTCAAAGAGTTCTAAATTTTTTTCCAAAAATCATTGAAATTTTAAGAAAGATGAAAAAATTTCACATAGAAATTTTTATTTTTTTAATTTAACACACAAAAGTGTTTTGTAAAGTTCCTAAAAATCACATTTTCTTTTTCTAAATTGAAAAATATTTTTTGAAACTTTGGCACATTGACATTTATTTTTCACAAGTTTTACTTTTTAATATTTTTAAAATTTCACATTTTGAAATTCTGTACATAAAATTTGTCATCATTTTTTTTTTTTTTTTTTGAGGCATTTTGAAATTTTTTATAAAAATAATATAGAAAATAGAAATTATTTTAAATTTTTTTTGGTGATTTTGAAACATTGTTTGCATTTGAATCTTTTGCACTTAATCAATTAATTTCTTAAAAAAGAAAAAAATATTTTAATTTCAAATTTTTTGAAATTTTTTAAATTGCTACGTTTTAATATTTTTTTTTAAATTTTATATTTTTAAACTTTTTTAAATTCTATGTAGATGATAATTCAACACTTATTTCGTGAGAGAGGAAAATAGTTCACAATTTTTTAGAGAGCTTCAAAAAAAGTGCAAAAATGAAAAACGCAGCAACATTATCGTTTTTATAAATCAGATCTATTAAATTTTTCATTGTTTTCTTCAGGAAAATTTCACGCTGGAGCAAAAAAAATCAATTTTTAAATTTTTCGATTTTTCTTTTGTCTATTTAAAATTTCCTTTCTGTGTAAAAAAAAAGTAACAATTATTTTGCTCGAATTTCGCGAGCCTGAAACATTGTTTACAATTATTTTATATTTAAGGGCCATACGCATTCGCTTTTTTGGAATATTTTTTTTTATATGAAGTTTTGACGTTTGCTGCGGAATTTTTGCATGCTGCGTATGGACCTTTAAAAAAAATTAAAAAACTCATATACTCAATTCTATTAAATTTTTCATTATTTTGAGCAAAAAAAATATTCAATTTTCAATTTTTTTGATTTATTTTTCAATGTCTTTAAAGTTTCGAGAATTAAACAATTTTTTTTTATGTAAAAAAAAAGTTAAAAGTAAAAATGATTTTGCTCGAATTTCGCGAGCTTGAAATATTGTTTGCAATTATTTTATGCTAAAAAAAATTAAAAACTCATATACTCAAAATACGATATTAGAATATCAAATCAATTAAATTTTTAAATATTTTTCTTTGGATGCACTTTCTAATTTTTTCAAGTTTTAAAATATCATAGCATATAGAAACCAACAAAACGATTTAATTTTTAAATTTTTTCCAATTTTTTTTAAATTGTTGCATTTTATTTTTTTCTTTGATTTTTGACTTTAAAATATTTTTTTATGTTCTATAGAATGTGCAAAATAATTTTAAATCTGTCTGAGGTCTAGTTACTCGTTGCACTAATGTTTTATTAGTTATAGTATTTTTATTGAATTATAGTTAATATTTAAATAAATAAATAAATTTTATATCTATTTCGCGGGCATAGCATATTTTTTTTTTACTTGTATTCATCAATCAAATCGATTACATTTCTTTTTTTACGCTTGCTTTTTAAATAAATTTTTAAAGAATTTTCTGAAATTTTTTAAATAAAATACTTTAAATAATTTAATATGTATCAAATAGAAATAGAAATATCTTACGTCACAGTAGCACAATACACAGAACTTTGAAGGGAAACGAAATATCTTACACGTAGCCCCCCTTTTATGCGCCACTGCTAAAAGTTGCTTCTCTTTGTTTCTATTATAATACATTGTCACTTACCTGAGAGTTCAATTTAGTTAGCTATACATCGCTCTCCAGTTCTCAACTTTAGGCAGTCATCATAAACTGTGAAGCCTACTCAACTGCCATAATAAAGTCATAAATTTTTTAACAGCCACTTGAACTTGGCAACAATAAGTCCAAATAACAAAATTCCAAATGATTAATGGCCTAGAATCGAGGCAAGAAGAGACACGACAAGTCAGAAAACATAAATCCTAACCAGGGACCTGGCAAAACCGCATAAATTTCTCAATTGTTTATGGATTTCCAAACTAATCCGTCATAAAGTGGAAAATCAAGTAACTTAATGTGAAAAATGCAAAGCAACGAAACAGAAACCAAAAACGCAAAGAAAAAAAAAAAAAAAATAATCAAAATCAAATCAAAATTATTCAATAGACTAAGACAACTTGAATTGGGCGCTCTGACCATTTGGGGCGGACTTGAAAATGCATTTTAGTTGTTTGCAGTCGACTGCGACGTCGGCGTCTGCGTTAAGCAAACGCTTTCAAGATTTACATAAATAAGTGCGCAGCAAACTGGGATAAGTCGTCGCTCGCAATTTATGCATAAATATTTTCTTTATTTTTCCAAAGATTTTTCTTCGCTTTTATTTGTTGTATCTCTTTTCTTGTTACTATCTTTAAATACCGCAGTAACGACGTCATTTAGACAAACCCCAACGAATTGCGAGCTGCATTTATGGTCTTTTAATTAAAAGTTGCCTAAATCTCGAACTAGGCGCTGGATAAAGTTTTGATTGGGTGTAAAACCGGTAAGATACCTAGTCTTCGGATACTTGTAGGTCTGTAGAAATTTATGAACACATAAATATGTCTAATTATTTAGATAGGAGCGGTACGTTTGGCTCTTTTGAATTTTTGAATACATATTAATTGGTATACATATTTTTGTTTATATTGTTTGTATGTAGCTGGATATATGGATATCGATGTGGATATGGATAACTTAAGGCCCGTTGCCGTTAAGAAGGTGTGATTTCAATTTTAACGATTCGTTTTATTTAATGACTTTTCGGCAAGTTTTCAAAAGAATGTTTAACTTTTTTATTAGAAATTTTTTGGATGCTTCATTTGGATATATTAAACATATTTAAGGTAAGAAATAGTTGTTGACTTTTTATTAATATCTTGCAGCTTAGCTTAAACTTAGATAAATTCTGAGTTGTGTGTGGGATAAAAGATGCACAGTGTCTGTTCATGAAGAATAAGTATATTCCGTAAAACGAATTCGAACAATTTATTCGGATAAATTATACTAATAAAAAGGTGCAGGGCTGAGGCAACCATGTCAGCTGTTTGGTACCAACATGAGAATTTATCGAAAAAAACAGGAAAACTTACGAATTTATCGAAAATGAAAAGGGAAGTTATCGAAAAAAATTCGTTTTTCGCAGCACGCAAAGAAGAATCCAAATAAAATTGTTCGGTTTGGAATTTTCGTTTTCCGTTGCACGGCTGATTATTTAGTTATAGGATAAATAGCTACACCGAGATAAATTTTAATATTCATTTTGTTCGGGAATAAAAAACATAGAAAAATTATTCTGTATTTATGAATGCTCATAGAAAATATTCTTTTAATAATAATATACTTTAAATATGTAGGAGTTTTTCAAAAAAATGTCTGTAAGAACGGGTAGATCTTGGTGAGTATAAAAGCAAGGATAACCTAACTCATCCACACAAAATAATTGCAAGACGCTATGTTTTCTACAATTTTAAAGTTGGGTTTGTTTAGGAAAAATACAGGAAATAAATATTAATTAATGCCTGAAGGCCTAATTAAGAATTAGTTTCTAAGTTACAATATTAAATAAAAAAAAAAAATATAAAAATAAAAAAAAAATTAAGTCGAACTATAAATGAAAGTTGAAATCGAGTACGGAGTGTTTAATATCTTCCGCGCCCGTATTTATAGTCAGCTATGTATTTTTAAATTTGTCACGATCCATCAAATCGGTTTTTAAAATGATTATTTCTTAAAAAATAGAAAGGTAGAATATTACAAAGGTTTATTGCGAGTAAGATGATTGAATGACTTACACAGGGTAAGAAAGATAATGGAAAGAAGAAACCTATAGATAGGTATTTATAGCAGAAGATAGCACAAAGTCTTAAATATTCTCATCTGCAAGAAAAAAGAAGATGGAAGGCGGAAACTAATAATGAATTGGAAAGATGATGGAAAGAAGAAACCTATACACAGGTGTATATAGCAGATGATAGCACAAAGGGTTCAGTCTTAAATGTTCTCATCTGCAAGAAGAAAGAGGATAGAAAGATGATGGAAAGATGAAACCTATGCACAGGTATATATAGCAGAAGATAGCACAGATAGTGCAATCTTAACAGTTCTCATCTGCAAGAAAAAATGTGATATGCAGAAAAAACTAATAGAGAATTGAAAAGATCATGGTACATATGATGTAAAAAAGAAGCCTATACATAAGTATTTATAGCAGAAGATAGCATAGTGGGTGCAGTCTTAAATGTTCTCATCTGCAAGAAGAAAGAAGATAGAAGAGGGAAACTAATAAAAAACTGGAAAGATGATGGAAAGAAGAAACCTATACACAGGTATATATAGCAGAAGATAGCAAAGAGAGTGCAATCTTAAAAGTTCACATCTGCAAGAAAAAAGATGATATAACGAAGAAACTAATAGAGAATTAAAAAGATGATGGAAAGAAGAAACCTATACATAAGTACTTATAGCAGAAGATTGCACAAAGCGTGCAGTTTTAAATGTTCTCATCTGCAAGAAGAAAGATTATCTAAGAGGGAAACTAATGTAGAACTAGAAAGATAATGGAAAGAAGAAACTTATACATAGGTATTTACAGCAGAATATAGCCCAGAGGGTGTAGTCTTAAAAGTTCTCATCTGCAAAAAGAAAGATGATTAAAAGAAGAAACTAATAAAGAATAAGAAAAATTATGGAAAGAAGAAACCTATACATAAGTATATATAGCAGAAGATAGCACAAATGGTGCAGTCTGAAAAGTACTCAACTGCAAGAAGATAGAGAGGGGAAACTAATAAAGAATCACAAAGATGATGAAAAGAAGAAACTTATACAGAGATAATTATAGCAGAAGTTCTCATCTGCAAGACGAAGGATGATAGTCTTAAAAGTTTTCATCTGCAAGCCTCAAGCATAATGTTACTACAAAGCTTTAAAAACTTAAACATATAAGCTAATTAAACAAAGAAATTCTCAACAAAATGCGTTCTTAGTGAATATTTAACACAGCTTGAAGCACCACAATCCTTTTTCTTCACTCGCTCAACTGAGCTTAACTTTAAATCTAGGCCAAGTGTTAAGCACACCACTCAATCAAATTTAATTTGACCTCATTTAAATTGTTATGCAAAATTTAAGGCTGGCAACATTTCGCTCTAATGATACAAAAAAAAAAAGGGCAAAAGTAACTTTTTGAAACTGACACTTTTATCGCAAGCAAATTTGCCCAGCCATGGAAAACTTTGGTTTTTTTTTTGTTTCATTTGTGTGTTGGCCACGCCAGTCGGTAAACTGACAAAGGGACCAACTGACAGACTGACAAACAGCGTCTCAGAATCTCACCGAGCTGCACGTGTAGGAACACTGACTACTGCCGCCAAGTACCCGGAACACACCTTACGCACGTCTTTCTAACTAATTTTTGCGCTTCTCAACTTTCCAAAAACCGAAAATGTGGCGGACCAACAGATAAAGATGAAGTGATGGAATAAGCGGGTCTAGGGGCAGTTGCAGCGGACGACTGGCAAGTGTGGCTAAGATCTGACAAAAGTTTATTAACTGCCCAGACTGCGACCCGCTGCCCAGTTGATGCCAAACGGCATTCATTCACCATGGCAGTTTGGGAAGAGAGCAAGCGAGAGTCCAGAGAAGCGTAGCAACTGTGACCAATAACTTTGGTCTCTGGAACGAGTCTACTCTAAAGCAAGCTGTGTGTGTGTGTTTGTGTGTGTGTGTCCGTTAATTCATCATTCTTTTAAATGGGTGTTACCTGTTAAGTGCGTTTATCACGTGCTGCTTCGGCGTTTTTATGAGTTTCCCCCTCATCATCATCTTTGTTATTCTTCAATTCGGTTTGTTTGGTCTGCGGGCAAGCTCTATAAACTTTTCATGGGAGTTTTCTGTCTCTTTATCTCGGTCTGACTAAGTACTTCTTCATACACACTTTTCGGTTGCATTTATTTCGATATTCTTTTTTTCGTTTTTTTCGTTTTTAAGCTGCCGCAGTTGCTTTTATTTTCAGGTTTTTAATTAAAATATAATAAGCTGCCACGAAAATTTTAAGTAGCAAAAAAGTTAATCGAAAAAGTCTGAAAAGCAATGGATCATTGGGAACTTTTTGATGAGTTGAAAATAATCCAAGCAGCTTTAGAGTTGAAGCTATTGAGTTCTTCTAGATAGAGCCAAGAGATCTTGGCTTAAGTACAATTTTGATCTGTTGAGGCAATGCGATACGCATCATAATTGTCCTGAATTGGAAAACAAACTATTCTTTAGTAAATGAACACATTTCTTTTAATTTTTATTATAAAAACTAGGGGGCTTTGCCACCTGCTTGCTTCTCGTATTTTGGCAGACGCTACCGAAAAAAATTGTTATATTAAAAACAGAAGAAAAATGTCTATATGTACTACAACAACTATGTAGCGAAATCCAAAAAAAAAATAAAAAATTAAATGATGACGATGAGCACGGCGATGATAAACAAATTTAATGTATAATGGAATGAAACGAATAATTTAATTTTTTTTTATTTATTTACTTAAATACTTACAGGACAGAAATAATGCTTAACAACACCATCTTTATCTTTATTGGAATAATATTTTCATTAAAAATAAGGTAATATGTACAATTTGTTTTCTACCTGTTCATCTATAATATAACAATAAATATAAAATTAAATCTAAATAAAATGCATAAAATAATATTGGAGTAAAAATGAAAAAGCATATTTGTCAAAAAATATGAGAAAGGCTAAAGTCTTAAAAAGATATTTTATATTTTCTTAACAATCGAATGATATAAGCAAAAAACGATTGGCTAACATATATTTGTAATGTAGGGATAAAGACATTGGAGACCACCCAGAGCTATCTCCAATATGGTCAGGAGGACACAAGAAATGGATCTAGGCGTCTACCTCTCTCCGCCTGGATCTTGGAGACTATAAGATTAAGGATAACTTAACTTGACATTTGGACTTATTATATGTCTCTCAGCAGTCAGCGGATTTTTTGTTGTTTTTTACAACGCCTTATTCCTTCCCCAAATAATTTTAAAGCGTAATATTTTCTAAAATTCTTAAGATACAATCTTTTGATTTATACATCATGTTCATAATTGCATAAGATATTTTGGTGGTTTTTAAGCCCTCCCCCAAAGTTGGAAAAATGGGTTCAAAGTCTTTGTCGAACTCTGATATATATACACTTCGAAGTGAAGAACCCCCTCAAGACCAAATCGTAGATCCGCACCTGTATCTATATATGACACAAAGTTATTTTTTAAGTAATCATTTTTTTTTTAATTTTTTCACTTAAATTAAACATTACTTTTTGAAGTTAAAAGCTTTTTTTAAAAAATTTCTTTTCGGATAAAAAATTTTGTAAAAACTTCAAAAAACTATATTTTTAAGGCCGGCAAGAGCGTACTGACTGCTAATAGTCGAAAAAATTAATGCTGAACTCAAAAATTATCCGGAATAATATAAAAAATTAATTGGGCTTGTTTCTGAAATTGTGAATTATATTTTCCGGACTCTCCAGTAGTGTCCCCCTGGATACGCCCCGATAGTTACTGATGTGTAAGGTTCGACGAAGAAATTATCCAACTGTTCATACCAACAAATGGCCCTGACTATAAGAAGTCGATGGTGATCTTTTTTGAAAAAAAAAAAAACTTAAGATTCAAACCTCATTCTGCATTGATCTATAATCTATAATCTCTTGATACCATTGGTTAGGACTGGTTATTGGACACATGAGTATTTTCTTTCGATCATGAAGACATGGTGTTGAAATAAAAAATTTGTTCTTCAGATTCTCTACGCAAGTACTGAACAATATCCTTCTGTCTGTCTAAGTGAACACTTTGTTCTCAGAGACTAAAGGCCCATACGCAGCATGCGAAAATTTTGCACATAATGTCAAAACTTCAAACAAAAAAAAAAAATTCCCTTTTTGGGAATTTTGTTTTAAATGAAATTTTCCTTTTTTTGGGATTTTTTTTTTTATATAAAGTTTTGACATTTCATGCGAAATTTTTGCATGTTGCATATGGGCCTTAACCAAAAAATTCGAATTTTTTCCTTGGAGGAACATAAGTAGGGTATTCACTAGGGCTTGCAGGTGTTTTAATGTGCAAATGTTGCAAAAAAAAAATAACACGTCTTCGAATTAGAACGCCAAAAAATGCAGATAAATTATTTCCATATTACAACACCTGCTTTAGTTTACGAATACCCGTGATCACATAAACTTCAACTGACTTCCCATTATGGTATATTATAATAGCTATATTAATGCTTATTAATTGTTTCTGCAAATATAGGAGGTGGCCATTCAAATCAATTGCCTACTATAAATTTTAATCTGAAAATTCCGCTTCCTTACACGTATACATTAATGCCAACATCTAGAAACTTTAAAGCCAACATATGGTCAAGCCCATCTACTGAATCTCAAATTACCATCTTCAAAGACATTTGTTTTAATTGCTAATTACAAACTATTGAATTACTCTTCGGACACATACAAATTGCATCTACGTGACCCTCAAAACTGGCCCCTAATCAGCATAATTCATGCAACAAGAAACTACAAACAAAAACTTACAACAACAAGAAAAAAAAACAATCATTAACACGTAAAACTCTCACGCAAAAATAGTTCCAGCATTTTGTAACGCCCATTGAGTAAAAAAAAAGCCCTTACAAAGTAGGCTCGAATAAAGCTCCACTCTTCCCGCTTCAACAAGTTGCCACTTCTGGTTGCTAATGCGGCAACTTGCCCCACACGGGGAGCTCATGGAGATCATGGAACCCTGGGCCACACGTTGCGTTAAACTATCAATCACACAATTATGAATTTTACATTTTTGACAATGGCCAACAACAAAAACAATACAATAGTTTCTAGTAGAAATTCTACAAAAAATAAAAAAAAATAAAAGTTCCAGCAGGAAGCAGCGCTGTCGTCCATAGAAATCTTGAAAATAAATCATAATGAATACATTTAATCAATACTAAATTAAATTTAATGAATCTATCGAAAACGAAATGAGTATCGAACTAAGTGAATGCGTGATCGAGTAGTTTGGGCTGTTGCCAGCGGCGTAGACAGAGAGGGTTTACAAATTATAAGTGTCAAAAATATCGAAGTTACAAAAATGATTAAGAATTTCAAAAATATCAAAAAAATTTAATTTTTCAAAAATATCAAAAATATCAAAAATATCAAAAATATCAAAAAAATCCAAAAAAATCCAAAATATCATAAATATTTAAAAATATCCAAAACTATCAAAAATATCTAACTAAGTGAATGAGTGAGCGAGAAGTTTGGGCTGTTGCCAGCGGCGTAGACAGAGGGAGTTACAAATTATAAAAATATTAGGAGTGTCAAAAATATTGAAGATACCAAAATGATCAAGAATTTCAAAAATAACAAAAATATCAATAATATAAAAAAAATAAAAAATTACAAAAATTCAAAAAATCCAAAATATCACAAAAATATCAAAAATTTCAAAAATATCCAAAATAACAATAATATCAAAAATATCAATAATATCCAAAATATCCAAGACATCCAAAAATATCAAATATATCAAAAATGCTCAAGAAATATCCATAAATATAATATATATCTTAAAAATATCAAAAAATATTCAAACATATCGAAAAAAATCAAAAATAACAAAAAAAAATCAAAAAAACAAAAATAACATAAATAATAAAAAAACAAAAAAATAATCATAAATATCAATAATATACAAAAATATCCAACAATATCCAAAAATATCCAAAAAATATCAAGAAATGTTCAAAAAATTTCAAAAAATATCCAAAATATCAAAATAATCATAAATATCTAAAATATCCAGAAATATCCATAAATATCCTTAAATATCCAAAAATATCCATAAATATCCATAAATATCCATAAATATCCATAAATATCCAAAAATATTCAAAAATATCCATAAATATCCATAAATATCCATAAATATCCATAAATATCCATAAATATCCATAAATATCCATAAATATCCATAAATATCCATAAATATCCAAAAATATCCAAAAATATCAAAAATATCAAAAATATCAAAAATATTAAAAATATCAAAAATATCAAAAATATCAAAAATATCCAAAATATCAAAAATATCAAAAATATCAAAAATATCAAAAATATCAAAAATATCAAAAATATCAAAAATATCAAAAATATCAAAAATATCAAAAATATCAAAAATAACAATAGTAACAATAATAAGAAAAATACCCAAAAATGTTCAAAAATATCCAAAAATATAAAAAATATCCAAAAATATCCAAAAATGTCCATAAATATCCAAAAATATCCAAAAATGTTCAAAAATATCCAACAATGTCCAAAAATATCAATAATATACAAAAATATCAATAATATACAAAAAAATGTGGTACAGTCGAGGCGGTGCCCGACAGTGGAATACCCTGTACCTTTTGTGTCAAAAAAATTGTTCCTGCATATTCCATCTAATAACTTTCCAATTGGATTTTTTTTTTTTTTTGGTGAAAATCGATATTTATACCTATAAGTTCCCTAAATTTTTACCCATTTTGATGAAACTCGAATGTTACAACAAAGAATTTATTTAAAGTATACGGGGTAAGTTTCAAGTTGGTATGTTGAGGGGTGTGGGAGAAAACACGGTAAATGGATTGCGGGGGGTGGAGGGACCGCATCGATAAAATTTGGATGTGGATTTGTTCATTAGAGCCACGTGAATGAGCTTACCAAAAATTGTGATTCTAGGTCACTTGTAGCCATAATTGCGTAGAGTCAAATATTGACGCAGTTTATAGGCAAGGGGAGGTGAAATTTGCACAATTTTGACTATAACTTCTGTTGTATTTGTCCGATTTTGTTCATTTTTTACACATAGATGCATGTAACTACAACGCTACGCTCTGTTAAATTTCAGGTGAAAATACTAAACGATGTGGCTAAAAACCGCGAAACTCTACTGCGGGGGAACGGGGGAAGATATTGACATGATTCAACAAACTTCATCTGCTTAGGAAATATGCGCACCAGCTGGTAAAGTTTCGTGTCTCTAGCTCTTATAGTCTCCGAGATCTAGGCGTTCATACGGACGGACAGACGGACGGACGGACGGACGGACGGACGGACATGGCTCAATCGCTACCCGAGGTTATGATAAGCATTTTGGTATAAAGGACTTGGGGTCTGCCACGCCTCCTTCTGTCCGTTACATACATTGCACAAATCTAGTATACCCTTTGTACCTATAGGTACAGGGTATAAATATGAAAAATATCAAATATATCAATAATATACAAAGATATAAAAAATATACAAAAATGTTCAAAAATATTCAAAAATATTCAAAAATATCAGAAATGTTAGTGTTAGTTTATTTTAAAACAATCGAATAAAAATTGTCAAAAGTCTGAAATTCTGAATTCCAAAAAACTTGAATTCGTGAAAAATAATTTCCATCGACATTTTATTAACAATTTCAAAAATTTAACTTCAGCAACTTTTGACAGAAATGTTCGTGTTGGTAAATTTCAAAACAATCTAATAAAAATTGTCAAAATTGTGATAATAATTTTCCTCTCCCCTTCCCAAAAAATTATGCACGCCACTGACTTTTGCAATGTTTGCTTATATAGTTATTTATTTGCTTCTATGTAAACTTCTCACACTCACAAAAGCTTTACGCACACTTTTTTTGCGTGTTGTAAAATAAATAAATCAACTTCAATTAAATAAATCAAAACCAAACAAGAGAGAAAAAAAATCAGCCTAGCTGTTGAGTGTTAAAATTCAATTTTAATGACAAATGAAACTTTAGGAGGGAGCGCGGGCGAATCTGGTATAAATGTATATTTTTTATATTAATGATTTTTAATTAACACACAATTTGTTAAATATTAAAATTGACAGACAGCGGCTAAGTATTTTAAAAGTTTAAAAAACAACGAAAACTCATTTATGTAACTTTTTTGTATTTTGTATTCCCGTTTAAATGAAAATCAATAATGATATAAGACTGAGGCAATAATTTGTTTTTGGTTGTTGCTTTTTTTTTTTTTTTTTTGTTCTAGCTGTTGTTTGGACCCTTGGAGCTTTGTTTTTGACCTTTTCGAAATGACCTCGCTCTAAGTATCCCAGAGAATTTCGCATATTTGTGGCCTAGCATGCTGTTAATGAGGGGGGTTCTCTCATTCCTGGTATCTCCTTTAGGCATTTAACGACAGTTAATTATGCCAAAATTTGAATAGTTGTGCTTAATACTAAATCTACTAATAAATACTAAATGGCTGCTTATACTTATTTATGGACACCTTAACTATGCCCAAAAGGCTGCCAAGGGCAGTTCAATTTGATAGATACTATCTACTTAAGCTTATTGATGAGGTTTCGGGCCCAGAATAGCGGCTTCTCACAGACACCTTAACTGTGCAGAAATTGGTTAATTTAAGAAAACTTCTTTCAGTAGCTTGTTAAGCTCTTAAATATGTGATGTTTTTTTGCGATGCCTTTTTAGCCAACGTTTAAGCTTTTTGGGTTATAAGTTAATCGCTAATGAGCTATTCGATTAAATATTTGAGCTTACAGTTACGTCGAAGGTTCCATAATTAGTAGATTTGGCTAATACTTATGTCCCTCCAAGTCTCATCTCAGTTTGTTCCAAATTGCACTGCTTAATTTTATGAATTCTAACAAGCAGTGCCTGCAGTGTGGGTTTATTAATATTGGGAGCAATAGTTACGACAAACTCCGATTTTGTTGCCATATACGAACAAGAAGGTAAAGAGGAATTGGTTTTGGTATCAATGCCTTCTTGAAAGTGGAATTAAATGTCTAGAATCATTTGCGGGTGTTAAGGGTATAATTAGAATAAATTGGATAAGTAGCGCCCTAACGTGGTACACATTTCCTCAAAAAAGAAAATCATATGCGAAGTTTTTTGATGGCAGGTTAATGAGCTTGGGCGTATTGATGCATTTGAAAAATATTAAAAAATTTAACTTAAACTTTTGGTTTTTAAACATGACTTTTCCCATAGGGACATTTTGGGTCTGTATTTATGCCATCTGTATATATGCCACAAATAGAATGTCATAACTCTGCTTCCACCGAAACAACTTATTATTTTATAATATTAAGCAAATTTTTGAAAAATTTTAATTTGTCATTAAGCCCAAAACTTTTGGGAAAACATTTTGAGGATCTTTCCCACAATTAATCTAAAAAACAAAACGTAAAATTTAAAAGAAATGTAAAAATAGCGACCAAACCATGAAGTTGACGAAAAAGTAACTTTTTTGAATAAAAAAAATTATTTTTTCCCAATGACTCGAAATGCAAGCGCAGCGCCAATCTATAAACATATTGAACGGCAGGGGGCGCTAAAGTGCTGATCGTAGCTTGTTTTTCAAGGCGCGGGAAGCTTTTAAAGCGTTACAACTTGGAAACTACTAGAGCTACTTACACCATTAAAAAACAAGTCCTGTGTCCTTTTTTGAGATCTACAATATTTGATACACACCAAAAACAAAAAAGGGCAAGGGGGTGGGTAAAAATGAGAAAAATGGCGTTGTTGTAACTTTGGCGCCCTCTGCCGGCGAAAATGTGAACTTCTGGGTATACCTTCCAATACAAATAAAACTCAAAATTTAATTTTAATCAATTTTTGCCTTGAAAGTTTTTTTTGTACGACTTATAGAATTCGAGATAAATGGGCCGACACAAATGTCAAAATAACGGTAAACACTACGGGGGGGAGAGGTCACCTTTTTGGTTTTAGATTTTTTGGATGGTCCTTAATACATTAAGCAATAGAAATTCCAGTGTGCAATTTTTTCCAGGTCAAAACCTATTTTTACTGTACTATAACTCTCTGCTCAGATTTTATTAGATATACAGAGAATTTCGACGTATAATTGCATATAAGAAAATCAAAAAACAATAATCTAATAGGATGCAGGTTTTAATATGATCTAACAAATAGAAGCTCACGCAATGCTCACATCCGTTATGCGTGACTCTCTGAATAAGAGATCACTTTTTTTTATTTATTTATGTATTTTTTTGTTTGCGAAGACTTGTTTAGGTAAACGATCTATCGTAATAGTTGGGTAGACGAACGAACATCTGAGGATTTGAATGCCGCAGCTATTCACGCCACCTGTTTCAAACACAGCAGCGGTGACACCAATACCCAGCATCAACAATGGTCTGACGCAAGCGAAGGGTGCGAATAATCATATCTCCTCTTGTTTTGATTTTGACCAATAGTCACGGGAGGAGGAGAGTAGTCATCCAACTGTCGTGAATAGCTGCGGCATTCAAATCCTCAGACGTTCGTCTACCCAACTATTATGACAGATCATTTAACTAAAATCTTCGCAAACATAAAAATACTTAAATAAATAAAATTATATAAGCCATGCAGTGCTTAAATAGTTTGTGAACTATAAGCACTCGTTGAAGAAAAGTTAACCATATTGCACATTGTTATCATTATCACACATCAAGAATATTATTATGCTGTCAGCGACAGTTCTTGCTTGCAGGATGTCGGTTTTAATATGATCTAACAAATAGAAGCTAACGCAATGCTCACGTCCGTTACGCTTGACTCTCTGAAAAAGAGAGAGAGGAAATTTTGTTTGCTAATTTTGGTTTGTGTTAGACAAAACGTTTGTTTGATTGAAAGTGTTCCACTATTTCAAGGTTATCTGCCATATCAGCAAAGTCATTAAATTTTGTGTAATATTTTTTAAGTAGGTATCTAATGATGTTGTCGATATTATGTTATAGGATTCTTTTTAAAAATTATCCATCTGGAACTTTGGTTTATTTTCGAGGTTTCTGAAACACCCCTAAGGGAGTTATATAATATAACCCCGGTTGAAAAAAAAATAAAATAAACTTGTCTTTCGTGGGATAATAAGGGATCTAATCTGAACGTTTGGTTACTCTAGCTCTTACCATTTCTGAGATCTAGGCATTTATACAGACAAACAGACGGACATGGCTAGATCAACTTCTCTAGTCACCCTGATCATCTTTTAGGTAACTTTGGGGCGTCTCCGATGACTCCTTCTTGCACAAACTTAATATACCCTTTGTACCATAAGACAGAGGGTATAAAAAAATGACAAAAAATTCAGTCTCTACTAAATGGAAGAGAAGTCGCAATTTATTAACTACCAAATCTGTTTCATTTCCCTTAAAAGCACGAAAAAATTATTTCCAATAATTGGGAACCTTTATTAATTTTTTTGAATTAATTCGACTTGTAATTATATTTCTTAAATACGAAATTGGTGAGCATCCGCTTTCCCTTTTAATAATCTTATCCCATAAAGTACACGTTATAACAGTTGACTGTGATTTGGTTTGTGTCATGGCTAAACACCCACTGTTATACGACATAACAATGCAAACTGTTATATAAAGTTTAGCAGAGTTACAAATCACTACATTAGTGAGTGCCGAAACCATTGCGCTGTTAACATAGCAAAAGCATTGCGCCAAAGCCAAGCAGTGCATTTAACAGCAAGCAGAGCCATGCTGTTAAATAACATTAAAATTAAATGTCTTTTTAAAAAGCCTTTTATTAATAGGCTAAAAAATGGTTACGGCGAATTTTCAACGATTTTTGAATGGTTTGTTGGGAATAAAAAAATTTATAATTAATTGCAGTTACGCCTTAATTTAAAGAGAAGAATTTTTTATCTTTTACAAATTATAAGTACTGCGAATTTACATGGATTTTTGAATTGTTTGATGGGAAAAAAAAAAAAATTAAAATTTCAGTTTCTAAACTTGACATGTTACGGCTTAATTTAAAAAGAGTAACTTTAGACTTTTTTGGAAATGGGGCTATATTTCTTGAAGTTTTTTAATAATAAGCATTAAAATGTAAAACAATAATGTATATGTTTAAGTAGAAAAGACACATATTCCTGAACTCCTAAAAAATATATTAGAAGCATAAACTTAAAATAATAAAACAAAGATGAACAAAATTGAGCGGAATTCAAAATTTTTTAACTTTTTTTTAGCATGTAAGTAACAGAATTCAAAATTTTTAAATATTTGTGAGTTGTGTAACTTATTTGTGGAGTTTTTAATTACATAAGAATGTCAATCGAAAAACACTACTCAATCATTGGAACACTGCACTGTGGGCCCAGATTGTCATATTTTGGCCAAAAATCTGGTGGTCAATTTTTAAAATTCAACTTTAAGATACAAAATTCAATTTCCGAAATTCGTGAAGAATTACATTATCTTGTAAAACACGTGAAGAAATTTATAAAAATTTTTTCGATCAAATATCGAGTGCTAGTTGGAGGTACCCTTAAAGCAAATTAGCCAAATGATAGAAAAAACCAATAAAATCTTTATAACTGCTCGAATATATTTAAAACCAAAAAGTTTTTAAGCTCAATTTTATTTTTTCTCTGAAGTAATATTTATAAATAATAAATTGAATGAAGATTTCGTAGCTACATGTATCATGGTAAATGCAGTTTTTTTTTTTTTTCTGTAAATTATCGCGAAAGCTCATAAAATACAAAATGTCAACTTGGGTTGCCAATAACTTAAAAACCACTTTATATAATGTAATAATTTTTTTTTTACAGGATACCTCAATATGTGTAAAATTATATTAAATTATCATTTTGTCCAAATTTTGACTTTCTTTTGGGGGACTTTTGGCCAAAATTTAGCTACGCGTGCCCATTGTGCACTGGAACAATTCTAAGTTAAAGATATTGCAAAATCGGTTCGGAACTGCACTTTAAAAAATTAAAATGTAAAATTTAAATTTTAGAATGGGCCAAACCAAATTAAGTACAAATCTAAATCTAAACATAATGCACAATGCCGTCACAATATGTACTAAAAAATCCCTTTATTGAGAACTTTATTAACTTTTTTTATTGACTAAAATTTTTTTAAATTTTTTTCATAACATTTCATACCTGCTGCGGACTTCAATTAATTAACATTGCAATCTATCGTAATAGTTACGCTTAAAAAATTTGTTGACGTCTAACTTTTGATATTTAACGAGCTAATAGCTTGGAAAGCTCATCTCGAAAAGTTGATATCGAAATCTAAATCCAAATATTGCGATTTGTTTGATTTTATGGTTATTTGATTGTCATGATTTGTGTACGAAAAACTATTATATATTTATGAGCATAATGTTAAAAAACTCAGCGTAATCTTATAAATCTTATGTAAATGTACCGAAGACTGTGGCCACTTGTTTCCTATATAACTATAACACCTTCATATTATGCTTGTTTTTAGTTCCTAGATAGACTTAAAAAATGGGACTTTGCTTCAAAGTCTTTGGATACCCTAGAACTATAACGCTTTCATGACGTCACAAGATTTAAACGACATATAATACGAGTAAATTGAGCAAAATTTTTGATTCATTTGATTCATTTTTATGAGTTCGCTTCATTTGATAAAATTAGCTTCAAACCAAGAATAAACAATTTTTATACCCTGTACCGTATGGTACAAAGGGTATATTAAGTTTGTGAAAGCCGAAAATATATGTAACACACCGAAGGAGTTGTCGGAGACCGCCCAAAGTTATCTAAAGTATGATCAGGGTGACTAGAAAAGTCGATATACCCATGTCCGTCTGTCTGTCTGTATGAACGCCTAGATCTTAGAGATGGTAAGAGCTAGAGCAACCAAATTTTCAGATTAGATGTGTTATTATGTCAGGGGATGCAAGTTTATTTTATATTTTGGATATCGAGGATATATTATATAGGCGTGTTACAGAGGACCTCGAAAAAAACCAAAAGTTTTAGATGAAATTTTATCAAAGTCGGTTGACCATAAGATATCGTAACCAAATTTGGCACTTGGAAGTTCTTTAGAGTTCCCCAGCACTGTACCAAATTTTATCAAAATCGGTTGACTATATCATATAGCTCCCGTAGGATCGATCAAAAAAAATAAAGTTTTTAGGCATAACTCGGTTGTTTATAAAGATATCGTAACCAAATTTGGCATTCGAAAGTCCCATCACTATACCAATTTTGATTAAAATCGGTTGACTATATCATATAGCCCCCATAGGAGCAATCGGTCCAAAAAAACGTGTTTGGTGCAAAATTCTACTTTTTTTTGTTTGTTTATAAAAATATTCTAAACAAAACTTGGCAAAGAAATATCTTTAGGAGTTCGTAAGCAATATATCGGATTTGAATCCAATGTGGTGGAACAGGGTATCCTAAAGAAGTCGGCGCCCGACTTTAACGTACGCCATCTTTTATTTTTGTAAAGGTATTTTTGAAGGGTATTTGAATAGATAGAAGGCAGAACAAAGTCTGCCCAAAACAAGGAACAGGCATCCTCTCATATAGAACACCTAGGCAGGACACTTCTCTAAAGGTTGGCCTATTTAAGCTTCATATAGGATTGGTGTTGATGAGACCTCTCTCTACTTTGTTCTAGTGACGTAGAAGAAGTTCATGGTAACTACCATATCTAAGTTGCAACCGCAAAAGGAAATATTAAAATGAAAAAATAATAACTTAATAAATAATATTTTATAAATTCCATGTTCAACCAAATATAATTCCGTTCATAACAATTGAACATCCCTTAGCCAAAAAAAACAAAAATTCCTTAAAATCTCTTTCCATCGTTTGCTAGCCAAAATGACGTCAAAAGGCCATAATACTATATAATTAATTTTAATGATAATGCGTTTATTTATTAAAAATTCAATAATTTGTTTTGTTTGTTCATTCAATTTTTGGGCATTTTTGCTCTCGGCATTTTCAATTTTCATTACGCTGACTCACCAAAAAGTAATTAGAAATAATTAGAAATAATAATTTGCTATTTGTTATATATTTTTGGAAATCGCAAAATGGCGGCCGGAACTCAACCAAAAACATGAACTAGTTAAAATAATGCATAAATATTGAACCAAATTGAATTGAGGGGGCAGGGCTGGCATATTAAACAGTGTGATTAGGCATTAAGCCAAAAATACAAATTAACTAAAGTGCATAAAAATTTGCACGTGAGTTAAATAATTTAAAACTATTTCAAGCGCAAATACTTCAAATAAATAAATCGAGCTAATAATGAAAATATGCAACTAATTAGCATGAAACATTTTTTAATGGCATTTATTTTTAATATTTATGCAACTAAACGCTGCGATTATCTAATATTTACAGAGCTTTTTTTTTGGAGCCACTTTGAGTTTTTATTTATTTTAATTCTCTTATGAATCTGCTACATTTTTAATATCCATTAGAAATGGCAAACTGCGGCGTCACACTTGTATGCAACTGCAACATATAGCTACAACTACAAATAAAATCCATTGCATTAAGTTGGGATATAACGACTATTATATACTCTAGCTTTGAAATTTTACATTTAAATAAAAATTATATTTCTAAAAAAAATGTTGAACGAGACTGAGGGATAAATTTTTATAACTAAGCCCATATGGCATTATATAATACGGATTTTGTTAACTAAAGGAAAAATCAGATGGAAATCGTTTATTTTTCGCGAATACTTTACAAAGTCTAATTTGTTTGGAAGCTTAATCTTCTAATTCTTTCTTTTCCTAGTCAAATTCATCTGACAGTGAATTTTCTGCTTTTCGTTTTAAATTTTTGATCTCTCTTTTTTCTTATAGACTTTTACAGCAATGCTTAAATCAGTGTGACCACAACAAGTTCCAAAACTATTCGCTACAGACAGCATAGAAAAAAGAAACACTTCAAGTCAAAAAAAAATATACAATATTGTTCTCATATACTTTCATAGCAGTGCTAAAATCAGTGTGACCACACCAAGTTCGAAAACTGTTCGCTAGAGATAGCAAAGCAAAAAGATCTTCAAGTTACAAATTTGCAGCGAGAGAGAGCCAATAAAATATAAACATTTTTTTCTCATATACTTTCTGCAATGCGAAAATCAGTGTGACCACACCAAGTTTCAAAATAGTTCGCGAGAAACAGCAAAGAAAAAAGAAACACTCCAAGTTACAGAGGGAGCCAAAAAAATATACGATGAACGTAGTACAGTACTGTACTATATTATGGAGCGATAAAACAGATCGATTCAAATGTCAAAAAAAATACATTAGTTTTTAAAATAATGCCATAATTGTTAGGATCGTGGATTTTATTATTATATGAATCTGACTTTTTTTGAAAAAAAATTATTTTCCAAAATAGATTTTTGATTAAATAAATTTTTTTGTGCTTCATAATTTTTTTTTTATTACAACTCACCGAACATTCTTTCTTTTTTTCTCATATACTGTCCAAGCAATATGAAAATTAGAGTGACCACACCAAGTTTCAAAATTGTTAGCGAGAGACAGCAAAGCAAAAAGAAACACTTCAAGTTACAAAATTTGCCGCGAGAGGGCGCCAAAAAATATACTTTAAGCGCAGTACAGTACTGTTCTATGTTATGGAGAGATAAAGAAAATCGATTCAAATGTCGAAAAAAATACTCTAAATTTTAAGTTTTTAAAATAAAGGCGCAACGCCATAATTATAAGGATCATGGATTTAATTATTATTTTAATCAGACTTTTTCAGTAAAAATTTTTTTTCCCAAAAATGGATTTTTGACTAAATTCATTTGGTGATTTTGCTCCATTTTTTTATGAGCCCAATCGTTATAAGTCAACCTAGCCTCGTCCTAACTTCTATTATTTTTTCCATAAAACTCCTTAACACGATTTTTCCAAAACAAATGCACAGGTGCTGCGAGTCACTTTTAAATTCGATTTTTCGACTTTTCGATCGATTAACGACTGCGTCTCAAAATATTATAGGTAAAAATTAACGAAAATAATTTTTGCAAATAAAATTTTTCCTGTGCTTCAAAAATTTGAAGAGTACTCAAAAAAATTATACAACTTTCTGGAATAAACCTAAAAAAGCCCCATAAAACGACGTACTTTGAAGCTTATGTCGGACCGCTATGGTTTTTTAGATCTTGAATTTCGATTTAGCGTTTCCAAAAACATTTAATAAAGGATCATCCATAAACTACGTGACGCTGATTTTCGTCAAAATAGACACCCCCTCCTACCTCCCCGTTGTGACCCAGTGACGGAATATTTTTGAAGATTTTCCATATGATCGTGACGCTTCGACAGACCCCCACCACCAAACAACTTGACACCTGGACTCGAAAAATATTTTAATAAGATTTTTTGAGGTTATGTGAAGAGCCCGGTGTGCCGATTTTTGTTGTGTGGCTGTGCAAGAGTGAGGGATCAGCTGTAGATCATGTCGTATTCCAATTTGGTGTAGAATTAAGATTCCCCGAAATTTTTGTAGACCACTCAACAAATTTTTTCTAGCAAAACGAAGATCGCATTTCCATTTTAACACTATTTCTAACAAGAGGCACCATTTATATTTTAACTTAACATTATTTTCTTTGTTTAATCATTTAACCAAAAATTTTTTTTTTTTGACTTTTCGTATTCAAGCAAAATTTGTTTATACGAATTGTGAAATTTTTTTTTTCGATATTTGATTAAAATAGAAAATAATGTTAAGTTAAAATATGAAAGGTGTCTTTTGACACTTCCTGGTAAAAAATCTAAAAATCTTCCATAAAAAAAACATTTTTTCAAGTATCTTTACGGTTAGCAAACTATGATAAATCGATAAATAATCGGAACTTTCAAAAAAATTTTCAAAGTGATTAGTGGAAAAACTTAAAAGCATTAAAATCGAAGCGATCGATTAAAAAAAAGGACCTCCTGCATCATTTTCGCCAATATACCGAAACAATAAAGTTCCAGGTCCAAATATTTTACCGCACGGCTGAAATCCGAAGAACTTGGCTGGGAGTAAGAGATGCAGAGACTCCATTCGACAAACTTGATCTGATTAGAGATAATAACAAACAGTTGGAAAAATTTGGTGTCCCTAACTTCTATGATTTTCGAGTTCAAAGCGTTCATATACAAAGACGTACAGATGAAGCTGTAGGCTCGAAAATGCCTGCTTCTTCCTGTTGCATGTATTCGATTAATCCTCATATACCCTTTAACTCCTTGACTAATAGGTATAAAAAAAAAACATGTACAAAAAGAGTGTAATATGAAAAGCCATAAATTATTGAAGCGCACTTAATGATGTTGATGAGGATGACGATGATGATGATGATGTTAGTTGCAATTATAGTTGCAGTTGTTGCTGCACTTGCTGTACTTGGCTAATAAAGTCAATTAGCAGTTACAAACACACGCACAAATACACACAATCAAACGCATACACACAGAGTCGCATGTGCACACACATATATCGATATATCGATAGATGTTCAGGCGCATTTGGCCCTGAACTGTTTGTTCTGCTTTTGTTTTCATTTCAAGTGAACGCATTACTGCAATAGTTATCGTTAGTTAGTTACCTCCACTCACACATATATAGAGCATGTAATGTGTATGAGCGTGTGTGTGTAAGAGTGCGTGCGTGTGTGTGTTATGATTTTCGAATTTATTACACGAGCAATGGAAACCTACAAAGTATTTCACTCATTTTTCTAGAACAAGAGCTGAAGCATGAGAAGAACAAGAAGCAGAGCATGAGCAACCGATAACGAGTTTAATTGGCTACGTCATTGAGTCTAACATTGGGTGCAAATGGCCAAGAAGGATTAGGTATGCATAAATAAGGTGAATGCCAGAGTCAATACAGAGTTGCTAATTGCGGGAATGTTTACCCAAGCCATACACGATGCGTTATCGAAAATAACTTTAAGCAATAACTTTTTACAACCTGCTCAATAAACAGTCAAGTTGTATCGAGTATGGCTTGAGTACGCATATTTTGGGCCGAATTGTTCAAATGTATCGATATACAAATAAAATTACAATGCTAGGCCAACAAAAAATGTGATCATTTTTGAAACCTACAGTTTTCGATAGACTTAGGAATGCAGATTCCGCTGATTTTTGGCGAACATAGCTGGCATGAATCCCGAACTGGTACTACTGTAACAAAAACAAGATATAATGGGTATGATACAGATTTTTAAATTTTTCTGAAGTTTTTGGTTTACGAATAAGAGGAAAAAAAGGTAATTATTTTTTGGAGCTACGACGATTATTTTTAGTTATTAGGACAACTCTAGCACACCACTCGCTACGCTCTCCAATCAGCGCCAAGCGATGGTGAAGACAAAAAATAAATGATGTGCGGAGAAAAATCTGCGCAGACGTCGCAAAGTTTCAAATTTGCCCGCGAGACGTGAGAAGCGTTTTTAAATTGTTGAGAGAAATCAGCGAAGAAATTAATTATTCTCTTAAGGGGTCTACGCAGCATAAAAAATTTCCATATGGAATTTTTTTCATATTATTTCATATGGAGCCACTAGTGAGTGCACAGTAAGACAAAGTGCCATTTTTAATCGAGCTATCGTTTTTTTTGCGGTATACATCGATATTTTTTTCCGATACTTTGGGTTATATTATAATCAGCTGCTTTATGTTTACAAAAACTAAACGCGCAAAATAAGATAAAGAAATAAATGAAACAAACATGGATTTTTATCAAGTATTGTTAACATTACTAAATGTAAGCAATGCGTGTATGACTGCCAACCTAATTGAAAAAAGGTTGGCTGCAAGAAAAACCATCTTTATGTAACATTTTAGCAATTTCCTCCCATGCACTTTTTCTCACCAGTGCATTAAAGTGCATTTTGTGTGTTAAATCCCATAACACTGGGTGATCTTCTACTGCTTTTATAAGCGTTATTTTTTGTTCTCTTGGAAATAATTCACACCGTTTTCTTCTACCTGCCATTTCGAATAAAAAAATCACGAAATGGCTAAAAAATGACAAATGCGTGCAGTGCTGAAAAGGCAGCGAATTACCATATTGTGCAACACTTTCTGCTCAAGTGCACAGCAAAAAGTAGACTAGGGTCTGGGTTGAGCACAAGTTGAGTTGAGATTTGAAACGCAGGGTTGTATTTCCCCCTGCATTTTGTTTTTGTAAAAGTCCTCAACTGCTCAAGTGCACACAAAGCGTGAATACCTCAATTAATTCGCGCCAACGCGCATCAGCTGTTGTTAGTGTTACCACACCTAGTAAAGTAGTGGCGCCATCTAACGTTAGGCATTTTTTAAATAAAAGTACAACACTGTTTTGTTTTGTTGTCTGCAACTTATCGTCAAACATTTTTAATCGGAATTTTTCGCCACCATTTATTTTATATGAAGTTTTTCATTTTTTTGCGTGCTGCGTATAGGCCATAATATGCAGATTTAATAGAGCGATTCTTAAAATAGTTAATAAAAAATTTAAAAAAAATCAAAGCATTATTTAAATTATTTTATTATTTTTATAGAGAAAAATACCAAAAGAAATTATTTCATTCTTCACAATCAATCCGATTCTTAAAAAAGTTAATAAAAAATTAAAAAAAAAATTATAGCATTATTTAAATTATTTCATAATTTTTATAGAGAAAAATACCAAAAGACATTATTTCATTCTTCACCATCGATCGTTCCATTTCGGTAGCATTTATAAAATTTGCAGATTGTCTCATCTGACAGTTTAAAATTAAAAAAAATTCTTCATTTAAAACATTTTTATTTTAAATGAAGTCTGACAGTTAAATATCAAATGTATTATTTAAAATACTTAATTTAATTTCTTTCGATCTTAAAAGAAAAATTGCAGACGTTTAATACACTATCACTTCTAAAAGCTTCGGATTTTTTTTTTTTTTAACAATATTTAATGAAATCAGGCATAGAATCTTTTCAAGAAATGAATTAATGTTACCCATATATTTTGTTAAAGTAATTGAAAAAATCTACAAAATGAGTCCATCATCGCTTTCCTAGCATAAACAGTTTTCAAGCAATCGAACAAAAAAGTTGCTAATAAGCGCCACTTTTGTACTACGCTGCCTACGTGCGCGACACCAAAGCAAGCAGTCGGCAAAGCAAGCAGTCCTCTGCTTTGTACCCTGCTTTGCGCTTAGCTGCATTTTCTATGTAAAAATGATTGAATTATAATAAAATTATGAAAATTGGCTCTGGCGAGAGACTTATTTCTTCCATTGCTGGAAAACTATTTATACTACTTTTGTAAGCTAGAATGATGTTAGCAGACGAAGCAGTGCACGGCATCATCGGCAAATAATGACCAAAAGAATGCATGTTCCCACTTAAGTTATCAGTCGTAGTAGTGAGAAGGAAGTAGAAAGCATACCACATCTGTTATGTAGTTGTCATGTACTTCTATGAAAGTGCTCCCAGGACCAAAGGGGACTAGGAGGGAATAAAAAGTATCCAACAACTGATATGTGACTACTCTGGACTTCTAAGAAAATGGTCTCAATACCTGAGTAAGATATTCCTTAAACACCTGTCGGGCTGTCTTGTAAGCTGCCACTGACAGACCTGAAACTAAGTGCTGCCAACTTTTCAAACACCCACCCGATTTCTCTTCAAGCCACCCCACTCTATACACAATCACTAGGCATTACAATTGGTCAAAAGGTGCTTTAAAATTCTGTCCAAAGTAATTATTTTTTTGCCATATAAAAAATTACGTTGGCCGTCAAAATAAAAAACTCTTATTCTCTTAACTTTCGCAAAAACCTATCATTCTTTTATACTCTCTAGCATTAACTTACAACAATAAAAATTATGTCGCTCTATTAAGCCACAAAAAACACACTTATTACACCTCCTCCCCAAATAGGCATCAATTTAAGCTGCACAAAAATTAAGTATACGAGTATGGCAGCTTGGCGTATACTTAACAATTTATCATATCGATAACGAAAACTCAAGGCATTTATTATGCGGCAAAATCTTGTCAAAATCAAATGCCAACAAAAGGCACAAGGCGACAAGGTAACGCCTGTTTCTAAAGCCTGCTCCAGACAGCTACAGGAGTTCACAGGAGCTGCAAGCGAAGGTCAGGTTACCCTTTTCATTAAAAGGTAGCTGATGTTCTGGTTTTTGGTGTAAAAGGCATTGCATGTTGGCCTGTCGCATGGATCGTTGGGTTTTTCAAGCTTCGCAGGCGCTGAAAATTGATTTTTACTTTGCTATTTTTTTTTTTTTTTTTTTGTGCTGCCATTTTTACTCACACTTTACCATTTTTTTTTGTTTTTTTTGGGCCTTTGCTCATTTTGACACCTTGCCGTTTAATGGCGTATTAAAGTTAGGCATAAGTTGGACCACGCCGGAAACGGAAGTTGGCGTCTGAGCAATGGCTCATTGGGCTCATGCGAACAAAAAACACACACACAGTTCAACAGCAATTACAAAAAAAAAAGAAAACACGTGGGCTGACTGTAGTTGGGGATATCATGACTATAATGTACTCTATACCAACGACTATTAGCAGGAACTTTATTTTCTTATTTTGAAGTTTAAGATGTATACAGTAAAAAGTCATTGCCAAGGACCAGGGTTGATACTTAAAAAAAAAAAAATTAAAAAAAAATAAATTAAATAAAATTAATAATATCTGTAGGTATATTAAGAAATACAATGCAAAAAAAAGTTTTTTAATAAACAATTTTCTAGATTTCATCACAAAACGGTTTAGTTTAGTTTTTTAAAATTCGATAAATCGATTATTTTATTCAAAAATGTTCTTTATATTTGAAATTTTTCGAAAAATTGTAACTTTCATTGAAGAATTATTAAGTATACAATTTATTAGTAAGAGTTTGCTTTTTTTTTTTTTAAGAAAATATGCTGACAATGTAACATATCCCTGCAGTTCGGTCGGAAAGTATGAAAAGGAACCGAATGCTCATGGCTTTGTAAGAGAAACAAGGACAAATATAAAATTTCTCTTTCTATTTCTTTCTTTTGACAGACAAGCATTGCAGTTACAAAAAAGTCGGAATTTCAAGACCGCACCGAAGCAGCTGTAGTACGCAATATTCAATAAAAATTAAAATTAATAACAAATTTTTTTTTAAATGTATGAAGAAATTTATTCCAGTGTATTAATTACTCACCTGTGATATCAGACCTGACTTCTATAAATAAATCAGAGCTGAATTCATGACAGATTTTTGAACACATTTACCTGTGATTTCAGGCCTGATTGTTATAAAAAAAAATCAGCACTGTATTTATGTCCGATTTTTAAAAAAATGCACCCCTGATTTTAGGCATGACTTTTCAATGTCAATCAGCACTGATTGTTACGGCTAAGGTTCAGTCCGGAAAGCCTAGGACATGAATGTGTTAAATTCAGTGATAAATGAATGCGTAGATTCAGGGCTGGTACTGAAAATTCAGGCATGATTTCATGACTAATTCAGGCCTGAAGGGATATTTAGCTTAGAAAAAAAATTATTGTTGTAATAATTTTTGGAATTCTTATATATACATATACATATACCATGTGATATATTTATTTATTTATTATATTATTAGAGTAGTAGGGAAAAAAAAATCCAAGTTTAATACCCATATAATCTCAAATATATATATCCATATCCTATATATTTGGGGTCGTAACATGTTTTATTCATAAAGCAGCCAAAGGCCTTAGTAGCCAGTGCTATACCTTTGTTGCTAAGCTAGGTTACAAATTTATTTGTAATTTTGCTGTATATAATAATAATAAAAAATATTCATAAAGCAAAACATTTTAAAATTTGTATTTTTTTTTAAAAGAAGTCTACGGTCCATGATATATATATCTCAGCAAAGCTTGTGACGAATTTTTAACGATTGTACTTTTTCAGAGAGAACTTTATAAGTGGTTCCTTTCATTGCAATTTTATACCTGAAACATTTTGATTTCCGAAACAAGGACGTTGTTACGATAATAATATTAAAGTTCTAGAAAACTACATATGTTGGAGTTACGAAAAAAAAGTTGTAATATTCTAGCCAGGTGCGGATCTAGGATTTGGTCTTGGGGGGGTGCTTCACTACAAAGTGTATATATATCAGAGCTCGCACAAGACTTTCGAACCAGGGGGGAAGGGGGGAAAGTCTGGACCCGGGAACCCCCTGTGGATCCGCCAGTGATTCAGCTATTTGAGAGATATTCCAACAAGATTTAATATTTTTTACCACATTTTTTTTTTCTAGTGCTTCTGATCGTCCTGAAGGGGATTCGTCACGTTTTTCGATTTCACCGAAATATTTAAAAGGGGGTGACAATTCATAAACTTTTTGGGTTAGTCTCTTTAATTTTAATGAATTTTTCATATTTGATCTCTATCAGCATCTCTATCTTTGTAGATACTTGTAAAAATTCATAATCGTAAATTAGTTCCGACTACTTCGAGTTTTCGATAACAGAATATGTAGGAAGACTTTTTTTTTTGACAAGACACATTTTAAAATCGAAAATAATTGAAGCGAATTAGATAATTGTCATAAAAATCGAAGAGATCAATTTAAAGTGATTCGCTGCTACCATTTAGGCTCGTTACGTATACGCCTAGAAGCCTTACCTGCATAGTTGACTTATTCGCTGGATCTAGTAAGTGGTTGGTTTTGAAACCATATAACTTCCAAGCCAATTGTTGTTTTCACTATAACTTTTAAACGGCTATTTAGTTCTCTTTTAGGCTCGTAGCGTATACGCCTAGATGTCTTATCTCCATAGTATGCACTATCCGCTGGATCAAATAGTTGGATAGTGTTGAACCAAACCAATCGTCGAATCAAAAACGAGACTTAGAGCGCTTTTCACTATAACTTTATATAAAGAAATTTAGTTCGTTATGTATACACCTAGGGGCCATATTTGCATAGTATGGCTTATTCGTTGGAGCTTGCTAGAGCAATTGGGTGCATAGTTTGGAGTCCGTCTAAATTTCAAGTATCAAAAAAAAAAAAAAAATCCTTCCAGCTCTGAAAACTACGATTTAAAATCTTTACAAAAACTGCCGATTTTAATGTTGGGAAAAAAAAGTTCTTGAAAATCCTTAACATTTCTTTGCGCCAACTTAATACAGCCTTTAACCTTCGTTTGCAGTGTACACCAACTAGCCCCAGTCCACCCACATTGATTGAAAAATTAGCCATTTGTTTTTTTTTTTTTGTTGGTTTTATTTTTATAGTATTTTTTGTATTTTTATTTCATTTATTGTTTTTGGGCTTATTTAAGTTTTTAAAAAATTATGCTTAAATGCTAGCTACTAACAAATTGTTCATTAACTAACGTAAATTTAATCAACTGTTTTATAATTTAATATTATGAGTTATTTGAGTTTTAATTTTGTTTGATTTTTATTTGTTTTTTTGCCTTTTGTATTTGCTAGTAAATGCAGAAATTGTAAATCTGTTGTTTTTTTTTTGTTTTTTTTTTTTGTAGAGCAACTTTGTTTTATTTTAATTATGCTTTTATTTTCTATATATATTTTTTTTTATTTGCTGTTTTTTGCTGTTTCTTTTCACTTTTGCTGTTTTAAATTTAATTTTAATTTCATTTTAATTGTATGCAATTAATCTAGTAGTTTTTTTGTTTTTGTTTCTTTATGACTGCTATGCTTTTAAATTTAATTCAACATTAAGTTAATATTACACATTTTACTTTAATATTTACAAAAATTATGTTACAGTAGTTTTTCAGCTTTTCGTCTGAATTTTTATTTTTTATTTTTTTAAATATTTTTCTGAAAGTTTTCCCATGGCTGCTGTCAGGTGTAAAAACTTTTATTCCCCACTGCCGAATCGGTCAGCAATCGCAGCTACGGTTATGGTCACGTGCGTGGGCGGTTTTTGTGGGCATGGTCAGTTGCCTGCCTTGGGCAGCTAGCAAAAAATGGCAACTTTTTATTCCGCTTACAACATTAAAAAAAGTATTTACGGATTGGTTTCGTTTTTTTTTTTCTCATATTTTTTTTGCGTTTTTGCTCGTTTTTCGGTTTTGTGAACTTACAAGTTAAATTTAATGCCATATTTTTACAGGGTGTTTAACTAAGTTGCAAGTTTTATAAACTTTCGAGCATGCTTAATGTAATTAGGGTTAATTTGGGTGCTGCTCTTTAGTTTTCTGTTGTTTTTTTTTCTTCACTTTCGTTTATTATGTAAATGATTTACGTTTCTAGTTAATTTTAATTTTTTTTTGACTTGGTTCAGTTGAAATGTTTTTGTTTGTGACACTAGGAAGAGGATGGAATATTTAAATTTAATATACGAAATTAATCAATAAAAAAAAATTTATTGATGTATAAAAAAAATATAAAAAATGTACAAAAAATATTTTTGAAAAATTGACAATAAATCAATATTAATTGATATATTACACAATTTTTCACACTTTAGTTGTAAAGCTTTTCTTTAAGCTAATCTCTATAAATTATATTAATAAACTAATGTATAAATATGATGATGAATAAAATTAAATTATAAATTATAAAAAAAAATTATATATTAAAAAAAACACCTAAAAAATTACAAAAATACTAAATTAATTGACAGATAAAAAAAAAACAGTTTTTAAAAACAGTTTGCAAAAAAAAGTAACGAGATTTCAAAACTAATCAAGCTCAGCAGACGTCAAAAGCACGAAAAATTAGATTTTTTTTTTTTTAATTTAAAGCAATTTTTAAGAGTTCTTCTATTTTAGGAATCAAGCTTGAAAAACAATCAAAGCATTTTTTTGAAGCGAGAACTTATTTTGAATTTCTTTCGAATATTTAGAACATTTTCGAATTGAGATTCGAATTCCGACTAGTTGACATCTCTGTTATATCGGACAATTGTCCGATAGATATCGAATTGTACCAAACGCCATTTTTATCATCGTTTTGCTTCAGATTTAAAAGTGAAATTTTGGACTTGTTTGTATTAGTCTATGTCCAAGTTGACTTAAATTAGAGGTTTTTAGACTTAAATATGATTCACACATGATAATGGGAAATCCAATACAGGAGCAGTAAAGTAAACGTAATTTTTAACAGGGCGCCATCTTGGTTTTATCATCTTCTATTTTTTTGTTTTTTAGTTGAAAGTCTGATATTGATGATGATGGTGTCATATTCGATCAAAAATCACGATGAAGTTATTTTCTTTGAGCCAAACGATTTTTTGGTGCAGTAAGTCTATTTGAGGGAGTTACCCCTTCCCACATTTTTAACTCATTTGCCCAATTAGTAGAATCTATTGTTATGAAATCTGTAAAAACTGACAAGATGATGGGCTTATTATCAAGTTATTGCCAAACTGCGCGTCATCCCAAAAATATTCGATAGTAGCTGTTTATCAACTAAGACTTTTGAGTCTATTGTAATACAATTAATTTCTTTATTGAATAGGGAAGTTTTTTGATGAAATTTGCAAATACAGGAAAGATGATGAGCTTATTATCCAGTTATTTCAAAAGCATCATCCCAAAAAAGGTTGATAATTGTTGGTTTTCAACTGAGACTATTTATTCTATTATGCTATAATTGATTTCGTTAGTGAATGGGGAACTTTTTTTTAATTAACTTCAATAATATGTGAGATGATGGGCTTGTTACCATTATTATTGCAAAACTGAGCATCATCCCATAAAATGTTCATTGTAGCTATTTATCAACTGCGATTATTTAATCTATCGTATAAGAATTGATTTCTTTAGTAAATCGATACGTTTTTTTAAGAAATCTTCAAAAACCATGGAGATGATGGTCTTATAACGTAGTTAAGGCAAAACTGAGCATCATCTCAAAAAGTTGACAGTAGCTAGTAAGCAACTAAGCTTAGTCTGTAGTATAACTGATTTTTTAATGAAATCTGAAATTAGGGATGATTATGTGCTTATTATCAAGTTTTTGCAAAACTGAGCATCATCCCAAAAATAGTTGATAATTGCTGGTTCTCAACTGAGACTAGTTAGTCTATTACAGTATAATTGATTTCTTTAGTGAATGGGCTACTTTTTTAAATAACTTCCCAATAATATGGGAGATGAGTTATTGCAAAACTGAGCATCATCTCAAAAATAGTTGATATTAGCTATTTATCAACAGAGACTATTTAGTCTATCGTATTAGCATTGATTTCTTTATTAAATCGAAAAGTTTTTTAATGAAATCTGCAAAAACCATGGAGATGATGGAATCACAACGAAGTTAAGGCAAAACATCCCAAAAATAATTGATAATTGCTGGATCTCAACTGAGACTATTTAGTCAATTATAGTATAATAAATAAAATAAATCTTTAAAAACAAGCCAGATGATGGGCTAACAACATTAAAGCAAAACTGAGCATCATCTCAAAAATAGTTGATATTAGCTAGCTAGCAACTAAGACTAGTTTATTTTAAATCGATAAGTTCTTTAATGAAATCTTCAAAAACCAGGGAGATGATGGGCGTAAAGTTTTGGAAAAACTGAGCATCATCTCAAAAAGTTGATAGTAGCTAGTAAGCAACTACGACTTGTCTAAATACGAGTAGTATAATAGATTTCTTTAGTAAATGGTGAAGTATTTTAATTAAATCTTAAAAAACCATGGAGATGATGGACTTATAACGAAGTTATGGCAAAACTGAGCATCATCTCAAAAAGTTGATTGCAACTAGTAAGCAACTACGACTTGTCTAAATACGAGTAGTATAATAGATTTCTTTAGTAAATGGTTAAGTATTTTAATGAAATCTTCAAAAACAAGGGAGATGATGGGCTTATAACGAAGTTTTGGCAGAACTGAGCATCATCTCAAAAATAGTTGATATTTGCTAGCTAGCAACTAAGACTAGTTTATTTTAAATCGATAAGTTCTTTAGTGAAATGTTCAAAAACCAGGCAGATGATGAATTTATAACGAAGTTTTGGCATAACTGAGCATCAACTCAAAAAAAGTTCATATTTACTAAGATTATTTAGTCTATCTGATTAGAATTGATTTTTAAGTAAATCGATGTTTTTTAATGAAATCTTTTAAAATCAGGCAGATGATGGGCTTATAACATTAAAGCAAAACTGAGCATCATCTCAAAAATAGTTGATATTAGCTAGCTAGCAATTAAGACAAGTTTATTTTAAATCGATGAGTTCTTTAATGAAATTTTCAAAAACCAGGGAGATGATGGGCTTACAACGAAGTTATGGCAAAACTGAGCATCATCTCAAAAAGTTGATTGTAGCTAGTTGGCAACTAAGACTAGTCGTCAAAATTAGGAAAGATGCTGATTGGCTTGTTTCCTAGTTACCATGTTATTTTTAAACTGATCAGCATACCAAAATTAGTTAACAGCATCTGGTTATTAACTGAGACTATTTCGTTTATCTCATCATATAAGCATAAACTTACTGAGATCCTTGATGATAATTGATCTATTCGAAATTGTGAATCATTTTGGTCACTTAAAATTCTTTATCCGAATATATAGTACAAGTTTTTTATCTTCAGAAATGGTGATCCTTTGTGGTTATTTATTTTTCTATGCCCTGATATCAAGCTCCAATCTGTTTCACTTTGATTTCAGTTTCAGACAAGCTCGTGAAAGAAATTTAATTTCAATAAAAACAAAATTCTTGGCTGTAGTAAGTTTGAAACTTGCTTTAGTAAAAAAAAAAAATATTTAATTAAATGACAAATATATAAAAGTGATAGAGAGATATCTTTAAAAGTTTCAAAATATTATAAGAGTTAGTGTTACCAGTTAGTTCAATAGAAATATTAGAACACAGTGTTGCACAGTACTAAATAGTACTATATAAAGTCATCGACTGGGCCGCGCACACATACAAACATACACACACACAGACTTAAAAAGACTAAAGTATTTTATACAATATTTACTATACTCGTATATAAGTATTTATATATGTATATAAGATAAGAAATTCCAAACAAACGACTTTATTTAAACATTTTAACTAGAGCTTAACTAATTCATTTTATAATACAACATTTTCGGCGGCCAAAGTAATGACAGCGCCACCGCCAGGTCCGGCACCACTGCCAGTGGCCACAGTGGCAACGCCATTCTCCAGGCATGCTGTTGTTGTTGCTGTGCTGGCAACTGCAGACTGTACTTTCGCCTTGTCATGCACGTACATGGCGGCCAGCGCATTAAAGCGTGGGCCCCAGTTTTGTAAGTAGTTAAAGTCTTGATTCTCATCATCCGTGCCTGTTAGGGGAATTATGTAGGTGTTTAATAGAAAAATGCTTGTTTCAGAGGCTTCACTGTAGTTTTGGTGCACCTACCTGATGCCAGCGAGCTGAGCGACTCGGCTATGCTGCCGCTGCCCTCGAATGTAAAATTCCGCAGATCATCGAAAGGCGGCGCATTGGGATCCTTGTCTATGCGCAACTTGCGCTCCTCCATCAAATAGGCCACATTCAATTCCTGTCCAGGCGGCAGCAGTGTCATCACAGGATCTGAAAAGCAGTAAAGGAGTGCACACAATAGTTGATTGTTGTTGCTGCATTGTTTGACGAGTAGGAAGGACAGCGCAATTTTCTACGTGACAATTTGCGACTTACATATTATTGGCATCTTGCAGGAGGCTATGTCCGGTGGCATTGTACCGCCTTGTGCGCTGATTGGTATTTGCAATGGCGTTATGTCGAATGCTGTCATATCGTCCTCGCCGCCGCCCTCGTCCTCGTAGCTAATGACCGTTTCGCGTACATCCTTCTCGGGGCCGGCACGTTTCTTCTTTTTAGTCGTTTTGCGTTTGCGATTGTATAGAACGAATATGAGGGCCAGAACTGTGTGGATAAATGATGTGAAAATGTTTGAGAGAACGTGTGGATTAAGCGTTTATCGAGTACAACAGCTGAGTGCTCGATTTAAATGCTAAGTGTTTGAAATGTCATAAATTCAATAGAAATATTTCTGTTCAATTTGAAACTGTGACGTCATGTACAGAAAATTAAATCAGTTTTAAGTTTAAGTTCAATACAGTACAGGCCAAAAGTATGCATACCCCTACAAAAATAGCGTTTTAACGAAAACAATTCACTTTATCTTTCTTCGTTATTGCGAATTCGCTTCCAGTGACTAGTTTCCATGTATTTAGGACAAATTGGAATAATGATAGAGGCAAGTGGGGTGAATTCGGATGTGGGTTGTATCCGGAAACTTATGACCGAGGTAAGTTTTTGATAATATGTACTCCGACTCGAGTACACGTGTTTCTCTGTTCAGTATAATTTTTGTAAAAAATATGGCTACCTTGTAAGTTTTATTTTAAGTTTTTGTCTCGCTAAAATTTCAACATTTTCTTGAATAAAATCATGTGTTAGTAGTATTCAAGTAATATCCATAGTATTATTTAGACTCTAGATACTTCAAAAATGCTAAAGGATTCGATTCGATTTTTGCAAGCTACCAGAATGACGCTACTCCGTTGCGAAAAAGTTGAATTGAGGTGAATCTGGAAGCTCGATTTGGGGTGAATCCGGAAGTGTCGAAATGAGCCAAATAATTATTTTGAATATAATTTCAGTACAGATTTTAACTGTTTTGGTGTCAAAATGCCGAGAACTTACAAAAATAGCGAAACAAATTCTCGTAAACCGATTGAAAATGCTGAAGGCAGTAAAAATCGACAAAAGAAGTGCTATTTCAGACAATTTCCTCTTTTAAAAAAAAAAAAATAAATTTTTTCTTGCCATTTCATTAGGCAACAAATATGTTTATTCCACATTCATTCATTTCAATTTATTATTCAACCTTTTTTTTTTACCAAAAATAATATTTGCAATGCAATTTTATGTCAGTTTTTTACAATTTTTGGGCACTTCTGGATTCACCCCAAAAAAAAACGAAAATCGCGAGATCAATCTACCCGACAAAAAAATCTTCGTATCGGTCTAAAATGTATGACACAATGTAGGCTATTCAACGGCCCCACCCACACAACTTTAAATTTTGAAAAATTTTGTCACTCCAAAAAATCTTCGAAAAATGTTCCCAAATTCACCCCACTTGCCTCTATATTAAAAAAAAAATATAATAATATGTTCTGAGGCGATTTTCTAGAAAATTTGCCTTTTGGCCTTGACCACTGCGGCATTCTTTTGACGTGTTTGTTAAGTTTTTCCATTAGTATGTCTTGCCACGTATCCCTGAGACGATGCCAGATATGAGAAAGGCTAGTTGGTCGCAGATCTCTCCCATGGCGGTCGACCTCTTCCCATAAAATCTCTATAGGATTGATGTCAGGCGATAGTGGCGGCCAATCCATGATCTTGAGCAGGCCAAGGTTTTCTTTCTTTTTCAAATCTCCGTTCCACAGTCCTGAAGTATGTTCCCTGACCAATCAAATCATTTCCAGATGAAATTGATTGTCATTGCAGAATTCTATGATATGAATCTTTTGTGAGTTTTCCATCAATTTTCTTGAGTGGGGCAACTCCATCATATAAAAGCAACCCCAAATCATTAAAGCACCACCACCGTGTTTGATATTTACAGCGATACATTCGGATCATTAATAAGTCTGGATGCAGCACCCATTATTGACAAATAATTAAATTCATTCTTCCATGGTGGAATTTTTTTTTTTGTTAAAAAATTGTGATCTTAATTGTTTAGTTCCCTATTTTTTGTAAGTTTAAAATATTTTATGTTCATTAAAGTCTGATATTTCTGTTCACTTAAAATTATCTATTAAATCTTAAAAAAAAAAATCGATAGCTAAAAAAAATTGTATAAGTAAAAATAAGGGAGCTCTTAATTGAATTTCGCTGAGTGTATCATATATATATTTGTATATATCATTATTAAAATATACAATTATGGTTAATATTCAGTTCAAAATTATTTCTAACATATTTTTCAATATTTGACATTTGGGGTGTTCACTATGTCGGGTATAAATGTATAAGTGCAAGAATACCCGTGCTTTTTTTTTTTAGTTGAGAAAAATACTTTTTAAGGCATAAAAGATAATGTTTTCGACATTTTTCAGCAAAATGTATATTTTTTTGTGATCTTTAAATGCAAAGATAAAAAATTAAGCACTCTTTTGTGCAAGACTGCCCCACTTTTCGTAGCCATGTATCTGGATCGGGCATAAACGCCTATTTTTTTTAACCTTTTACCATTATGCCCGACAAAGTGAACATGCCAACTGTTTGTTGAAAAATCTGGTATTTTAAGCATTGTCTTCGAAACAAATTTTGAATGTTTTTGAGGTAATGTTCCTACAAATATAATCTATAATACAAACAATATTTGTTTCTAGTTGAACAAGGCGACTAGACTTCATTAATTTAAGCCAAGAAAAATATTTCGAGTTTTGGTTTTTCAAAAACAATTTTCAGCCAACTACTCAGCAAATTGGCAAAAGAGATGCTCTCTTACAAACACAAGTTAAACATGTTGCTTGTTTTTCGCTAAAGCGGATTAGCGCAAAAGAAGTGTTCCCAAAAACAAATTTGCACTGTTTCGCCTTTGCGACTTTTGTACTTTATTTGCTTTCGTTTCCCATTTCTCGCTCTCTCTTTCGGGCTCTCTATATTAAAAGCCATCAAGCTTTTCTTTGCTTTTCCGGCTTAACTTGCATAAAGTTATTAATAAGTTTTATATGCTCTTAAAATATTTGCCAAGCCATGTTTTTTCTTTTCATTGCATATACAAGTTTGGAAAATGCATTTCAACATTTTCGCCCGAGTTGACAGCCATATTAAATAAAAGTTTGGGAATCCTGGGGTTAAGCTGCTACAGAGAAAATAATTAAAACTTGCACTCAAAATGACAAGACAAAATGGTGGACTTGTTTTGGTGCTTCTCTTACTAACTAATTCTTGTTTTCTTTCGCTCTGTCTCTTGCTTTTCGGAGTTGTTCATTTCGGCTAAGAGGATTCATTAGTTGCAAATAACTGTCAAGTTGCAAAGACATTTCGCATGCCTTGACGGTTACGTCAATAAAAAATAATAAATATAAAAATTTTTAGTTACAAATTTAGGGTTTAAACTCTTTTAAAGATGGACTTAAGCTTTTTCGCAACTACTCCACGTCAGTCACTAACTTGTGGTCCAAAAGTCATTATATTTAATTTATTATAAATAAACATTTTGCTATTTTCTACGAAGGCGAAACAGGAAAAACATTTTTCTGTACATTTAATTAGCTTTATTAAATGTAAATGTTTTCTTTTTATTTTATAAAAAAAAACATGTAAAAGTGAAGAGCAGTTGGTATTTATTTCACAGTTTGTATGATGGGAAAAGCAAACTTTATAAAGTTAGTGAACTTTATTGGTTTTATTGAGAATTTTTTTTGCAGCCAGCTGGTAGGAACTTGTTAGGGGCTTATGTCCGAGATTAATTTCAATTGAAATTGATATGTTCAATACAAACAATTGACATTAAGATGCAGACATTGAAAGATAAGAAGTGAGTAGGTAGAAAAAACTTTGAGCGAAATTCGGGGAAGCTAAAACTTTTTTGTATTTTTTTTGTTTTCGTCTAAGGAAATTTATTAGGAAATTTGTTGCTTGTATGCACAGCAAGAGCGTCTATATCATGAAAGCTTAAATCAAAATTTGATTGTTTATATATTATAAGTAAACACTTATAAAAATGTTGAGTAAAAAATCAAAAGAATTTAGCAGAAGAAATCGACGCAGCTGTTTAAAATTATCATATACGGTCATGCTCCGGAAAACGAAACCGAACATTTTATTCGAGATATGGACTTTAGTTTTAAATCAAAGATTAATTAACGTAAAAACTGAATGTAAGCTCAAATTTTTTAACATGTGAGTAATTTATGTTAAATAGGATAGATCGTTTTTCATAATGAAATCGGAGTAAAACTATGAATTGCTTCTCATTGTTGGAATTTTTTGAACCTTGGACTGGGTTTTAGCAATGAAATATATAAACAAATATTCATATATTCAATAAATAAAAATAAAAAAATTCCTCAGGAGTTGCCGGTTTTGTTTTTTTTTTGTTTTTCCAAGTGCAAGTTAACGTACTCTCAGTAAGAGCATAGATACAAAAAGATAAAGCTTATTCTCAAGCTGCACTCAATGCGTTTTGAGTTAGCTTTGAGAAGTTATAGCTTGAGAGTTACAGTATGTAAGTTTATGCATCAAAGCTTGGAGAAGCTTTGAGCTTTATTTAGAGTTGGAAAGCTTGGATTAGGGCTACTAAATTATGTTAAGCTAGATTTACTTTTAGTCTTACTCTGGATGTAGCTAGATACATTTTATGAAAAACACGATTAGTAAAATAAAAAGTTAATTTGCACATAAATATAATAATTTCTTGGGAAAAGCGGAGTTCACTTTTAAATTTTAGCACTTTAAAAAAATAAATTTTAAAAATATAAAAAATTTTGCTAATAAATCCAGAATTTGTTTTTAAATTTAAATGCTGTATTTTTCACTCAAAAGAATTATTGAAAGAATTTCGATACTGACAGCTCGAAAAATTATTCGAATGTTGTGAACAAATTTGGCTAGCCGAAAATTGGTAGTATCTCTATCACATCTGTAAAAACCAACAAAATGCCTTAATATAGCTATGTACCTCATTTTGTAGAGACATCTCAGCATTTCGAATAGCTAAACATATAAGTTAAAAATAAGCTAATACATACAGTGGCTCACAGCTTAAATGAACCAACTCATTTTTAAATCTTTAGGAGACTGTAATAAATAAAGTAAGAGATTTACTAACAAAATTTAAATGCAAATGTGTAAATTAAATAAACTATCGGTAAAAAAAATTATCACATTTTTCTTTCTTGAAAGAAGCAGAGGGGAAAACATGAATTGTGTATAAGAAATTAGCTCACAGCTTATTTGAACCAAGCTTTTTTTTCGCATTTTTCTAGCGTTTATCGTGTCATATGAAGGCGATTCTTTTTCGTATGTTCTCCAATTTTTATACGGAAATTTGTTTGCGATTTAGAATGATCTCTCCGGTCATTTTAAGAATGGCCATGCCCGGCGAAAAATGGCGGAAATGGTTAATCTTCCCAACTCCACAGTGCATAATAAAGGCCGAAAGGCCTCAAACCAAATTTTTACGCCAGCGGATGAAAGGATTATTGTCCGCAAAATGAACGATAACCAAAAAATTTGGGTCCAAAAATTGCTACTGAGGGTACCGGAGTCGGTACCCAAAGATCTAAGAACTCATGAATACGATGGGCGAATAGCCAGAAAAAAACCGTGCATAAACAAATGTGATTAGCAAAGCCAGCTTTCGTGTGCTAAGGACCACATAATAAGGATGTAACCTTTTGGAATACATTGATATTTGCAGACGAGTCGAAATTCAACATATTTAGCTTTGCAAAAATTGAATTTAAAACCAAGTCTTAAACACGGAGGTAGCAGTGTGATGGTTTGGGCCTGTATGTCTGTAGCAGCTTGTAGGAAATCTTGTTTTTATCGAAGGAAACATGGATTAGAATATGTGCCTTGATAAATTAAAAAAATAATTTGCTCCAAAATTCGGATAGACTTGGAGTAAGGGAAAATTTAAGATTTTACCACGAAAATTGTCACAGGCTCAAATCAGGTTTAGTGCAGTCCTGCTTGATCTAGAATAAATCCAAAGTAATAGCACTACCTTCTCAATCACCAGACATTATATGTGATTTAAATTTTATGAGCTAATTTAAATGGAATATTAGAATACATAATAAATCGTCTAAAAACGACCTTAAATTAGGCATCAGTATAGAATGGGACAAAATAACACCTGAAGTCACCTCTAAATTGGTAAATTCCGTACCAAAACGGCTTAAAGGTATTAAATCAAAAAGGGGCCATACTAAGTATTAAAAGGTTGAAAATATAAAAAAAATTTATGAAATTGGTATTTTTTAAGTTTTTGGTTCAAATTAGCTTTGACATGAAATAAGTCGTATCTTTGATATTGATCTATTATTGTGCATTAAAAATTTTTTTTAAAATAATTTTGTTAGCACATGATAGCTATTACAAATATCTCTTTTGGCTTGGTTCATTTAAGCTATGAGCCACTGTAGTTAAAAATCGAAGAGCTCGATTAAAATGCACAATTGGAACATTGGAATCAAATCCGATGTTTTGCTTAAGGACTCAAAAAAAAAAAAATGTTTGCCACATTTAGTTACAATATTTTTATAAATAAACAAAATACAGCCCTATGGGGACTATTTGATATAGTCAACCGATTTTGATAAAATTTGGTACACTGCTTATATATACTTATATATAATTTCCCGGACTGACTATTTTGTTATTCGCCCCTGGGCGGAGCATTGGAATCTCTAATAATAACTGTTCGAAGAGAACAGGGACCTACAGTGTATAGCCGAGTCCGAACGGCGGTGCTTGAATTAATAGAGATTTTCTTGGGTAAATAGCGTCTTTGAGCTAGCGATGCCAGAGCTAGGCAAATGAACCAGTGCCTCTGTGGGAAATCGAACCACCGATCATCGGATTGCAAAGCGTGTACGCTACCACTACGCTATCGAAGGTGCTTGGGAACTCTTAAAATTTTTTTTAAATTTTTGGCTACGATATCTTCATAAACAAACAAGTTATCCATCTAAAACTTTTGGTTTTTTTTCGAGGTGCTCTCGATCAAAAATATAAAATAAACTTGTCTCCTCTGGCATAATAACGCATCTAATCTGAAAGTTCGGTTGCTCTTGCTCTTACCATCTCTGAGATTTTTGAGCCGTCCAGAGAGACGAACAGACGAATATGGCTATATCGACTACTCTAGTCAGCCTGATCATATTTTAGGTAACTTTGGGGGTCTCCGACGCACAGTGGCACGGAAGCCAAAAAAAAGTTGCAAAAATCATATTTTCTAAACCAATTGAGATATTTTTATGAATTAAATTGTAGTTGAAAGAAAAATCTTTTTAGCTTTAAAATAAGTACCCATACATTGTGATACGACATCTGAGAGCTGCGCAATATGTTGTGGAAGTTGGATTTTGTTGCCTGTGCAACATTTCCCATTGAAAAATACGTAGTTATTTTTTCCATATTTTCTAAACCAATTGAGATATTTTAATGAATTAGATTGTATTTGAAAGAAAAACGTTCAGGCTTGAAAATAAGTGCTCATGTATGGTGATACGATACTGAGAGCTGCGCAATATGTTGTGGAAGTTGGATTTTGTTCTCTATTTTGTTCTAATCTAATTCATTAAAATATCTAAATTGGTTTAGAAAATATGATTTTTGCAACGTTTTTTTGGCTTCCGTGCCACTGTGTTGCGGTAGCATTTTTTGCAGTTGGGTTTCTGCACTTCTAGTGGCTTTACAGCCAAAGGTAGACGAAAACTTTATAGAGTAGGTAAATAAATTGATAACAAAACCATTTATGTTAAATTGAAAAAATGTAAAAATATGTAATTTAAAATATTTTCTTCCAAAGTTGAAAAAGTGGTCCAAATATAGTGGTTCAGTTAAACGGAAGTATTGAAAAACCCATAATATTGATTTAAAAGGTAGCCCGCTTCATTTGTTTTGTCACAATATTATAATTGAATAATATTCTCGTCATATAAAGCAAGGAGAGAGCAAAAATCTTGATCACGTAACTTCGTTGTGAAGAGAGAGGGAGAGTGAGTAAAATGTTACACACAGCCAGCCGCCTCTTTATTTTCTTAAGCTTCAATGGCTTGGCGTTCAGAGCGAAAGTTCTGCTGCGCTGCTGACGTCGACAGAATTAGGCCAAATGCAAGAGGCTGGCTAGGGAATTGGTGACTGATGCAGTTTAGTTCTCTCTGTGCTCTCAGTGCGCGCGGGGGCGCAGAGTTTCTTAAGAGGTACTTAAAGAGTTAAAGATTTGTTTACATTGCGCAAAGAATTTTGTAAATAAGCGTAAATTAGAAAAAAAAAATTTAATTCTATAAAAATTCTAAGGCGCCTTGATGCATTTGATTGTGAGTTTAAATTCCTTTAACTTTAAAAAAAATTTTACTATAAACTTAAATAAAATCCTACAAACAATTTAATATAATTACTTGGAGTGTTTTATAACACATTTTATACACACAGTTTGCTTATTTATATGTACCTACAGTATATGCAATAAGTTACTTAACTTAAGCTCTCCCATTCACATCTTACGGCCATTTCTTTAAGCTTTCGCTTAAGTTCTCTGCACAATTTTTTGTAATTTCTTATCCTCTTTGTTTTTTATTTTCTCGTTTCAGTTTTTTTGCCTTTTTATACCATTTATACCTTGCACTTTTCAACGGACAGCAGCTGACAGGCAACAGGAACAACATTGAATCGAGTAAGTAACCAAATACGAGTACACAAGTACACAATATTACCTACACAAGTGTTACAGGAGTAACTATACAGCTACAACAACAACAACAACAACAACAACAACAAAGATAACAGCAGCAGTGAAGGTCCTTAGCAGCCTTTGTTTACACTTAACTAAACTAAGATTTTCTTTTTATTTTGTTGTTGTTGTTGCTTTGATGACTGGTCAGTTTTCTCGTTACTCGTAGAAAGATGTGTGCTTCAATGTTGCTCTAGACAGTGGCGCAGATAGGGGGGATCTCTTCTCAATAAAAAATGAAGAGGCTCCGGTGTGCCTTTTTAGTAAGTTTACTGGTTACGTAAAGTGCAGGCCCATCGAGAGAGGATGGAAAAGGGGGGGTTCCCCCGGGCCCGGATTTTTCTCAGGGGATCGGTGCAATTTCTACCGTAATAAAATTTCAAGCTAAAAGTGTAATAGAGGGTCCGGTACATTTTCCCCCGGGTCCGGATTATCTCTCTACGGCCCTGGTAAAATGTTACATAGATTTTTTTTACTATCAAAACAAATTATTTTCCATAACTCCGAAAAACCAATCGTTTTTAAAAACTTTGTGTTTTGAAAAATCTGCCGAACATCCATATAGCTAATTCTCATGCGAGCAAAAAATTGAATCGTTATTTGCACATCGATAAATTTTTAAAGAATTTCTTTGAAAGAAGATGAAACTTTTTGAATATTTTTGCAGTGTAGATACTTAATAAAAATTGCTTATACGGAAAAATTCGTGGTACAGTAGTTCGTTATAGGAATGTTTTAAAAACGAAGAGCGCAGAGAATGAAAATTTTTAAAGTTTTTAAAGTTTGCATTAAGTTTAGGTATTTATTTGAACTTCTCCAGCGAATGTTTAAGAATTTGCTTTATTTTTATAATTTTTTTACTTAAATTAATAGTAATAAAATATTAAAAAAAAAATAATAGTTTTCCAAAGCGTAGAAATTTTTTTTTTTATCATAAATTGGCGCTTGCCTTACGACTTTTTTAAGACCTTTGATGCAATTATGCCCATTTTTTTACCAGAAATGAGCCGAATTTTCCGATAATCTTAAACATTTACACAGATAAAATTCCACACGAATCACGCGTGATAACAAATTTTCAAAAAAATACAAATTCAAAATAAAAATTCTCTCCCATCACGAATCACGCGTGAGCCGTCGAACTAAATAGCACCCTATATATTTTAAATAAAATTTACTAAAATCATAAAAGCTGCACCTGTTTTTATACCCTGTACCGTATGGTACAAAGGGTATATTGTGTTTGTGCAAGCCGAAAATGTATGTAACGTACAGAAGGAGAAGTCGGAGACCCCCAAAGTTACCTAAAGTATGATCAGAGTGACTAGAGAAGTCGATATACCCATGTCCGTCTGTCCGTCTGATCGTCTGTCCGTATGAACGCCTAGATCTCAGAGATGGTAAGAGCTAGAGCAACCAAACTTTTTTTTTTTTGATATCGGGACTACATTATATAGCTCCCATAGGGGTGTTTCAGAGGACCTCGAAAAAAAGCAAAAGTTTTAGATGGATAATTCGTTTGCTTATGAAGATATCATAACCAAATTTGGCAATCGGAAGTTTTTTAGAAACCCCCAGCACTGTACCAAATTTTATCAAAATCGGTTGACTATATCATATAGGTCCCATAGGATCGATCGGTCGAAAATTTGTTTTTTGTACAAAATTCGTTGTGTTTCGTTTGTTTGTGAAGATATTGTAACCAAATTTGGCATTAAGAAGTTTTTTAGAGTTCCCAAGCACTATACCCAATTTGATCAAAATCAGTTGACTATATCATATAGCTCCCATAGGACCAATCGGTCAAAAAATCGTGATTTTTACAAAATTCGTTGTGTTTCGTTTATTTGTGAACATACCGTAACCACATTTGGCATTAAGAAGTTTTTTAGAGTTCCCAAGCATTATACCAAATTTGATCAAAATCGGTTGACTATATCATATAGCTCCCATAGGGCCAATCGGTCAAAAAAACGTTTTTTGCACAAAATTCGTTGTGTTTCGATTGTTTGTGAAGATATTGTAACCAAATTTGGCATTCAGAAGTTTTTTGGAGATCTTCAACACTGTACCAAATTTGAGCAAAATCGGTTGACTATATCATATAGCTCCCATAGGATCGATCGGTCGAAAAAAACGCATTTTGTACAAAATTGGTTGTGTTTCGTTTGTTTGTGAAGATATTGTAACCAAATTTGGCATTCGGAAGTTTTTTAGAGATCTTCAAGACTGTACCAAATTTTATCAAAATCGGTTGACTATATCATATAGCTCCCATAGGGCCGATCGGTCGAAAAAAAGTTTTTGATTAAAAATTCGTCTGTTTTTGGTTGTTTATGAAGGTATCATAATCTAATTTGGCAATCAAATGTCTTTTGGTGTTCTTAAGCAATTTACCGGATTTGATTGCAAGCAGTGGTACAGGGTATCCCAAAGTCGTCCGCGCCCGACTTTAACGTACGCCATCTTTTTAATTATGTTTTGAATAATTTTAAAATACGCAGCATTTTTGTTTTTATTTTGTACGTGAAAAACAGAAAAATAACATTTGGAAATTGGACGAATGGCTAATTGTTGGTATAAATATTTTTATTTTTTTTATATATTCTATAATGCAAATAATCAAAAATACATATATTTTATGAATTGCAATTTTCAAATTTTTGATCGCCAATCCAGCCTGATCAGCTGAAGATAACATAAAAGGGGCCCCAAGAAATGGTCAACATTACCGGACATCTTTAGATGGAGATTCCGATTTTTTTTTTTTTTTATTTAGATTTTTATAACTTCATTTTATTGGGTGCTCATAAGGAAGGCCAGAGTAAATATTTTTTATATGACAAATATATTCTTTCCATATTTTCTATATTATTTTTTAATTTGATTTTTATCGCAAAATCTTTCAAATATGTATTTTTGAAATATTTTTCATGAAGACATAAATGAAAGTTTCGAAAAAAGAAAATATTTTTTTGGCATAAAAATTTATTCAGAGGGGGATTCAGCAAAAAGTTCCGAATGGCTTCAAATATAATTTTCTGTGCTTGATTCAATATGTTGAGGATGTTCAAAATTTTTGCAATGATATTTCGGATCTATAAATATAAATTAAAAAGTGTCTGATTCCATATGTTGGAAATGCTTAATATGTTTATGTAAGATATTTCTGAAATTATTTATTTAATATTATTTATTATTCAACAAATCTCAGTTGACCAAGAAAAATAGAACAATAAAAAAAATATATGTTAACTTATTGGCCTCTCTAGACCCATGGGTGAACATTTTAACGATATTCGCAGCTAAATTGAATATTAAGTTATAGACCCCCTTAAGCAAAAAGCTCTCTACGCCACTGCTGCAAGGTACAACTTTTAGTTGTTGTTGTTGAGGTCTGGCCACTTGAAATTTTATGCTAAAATACAGTTCAGCGATTTTGAGATTACGTAACACAGGCCAAGACAGAGAGACAGAGAGAGAGAGAGAAGGAGTGGCGGAGAGAGTCAGAGTAAGGAGCGCGCAAACTGTAAATAATGTTGGATAATTATTTAGTTTGTTTTTTCTCTTTGTTTTGCTTAAGTCAGTTTAAGGCACAAACTACACACTGCGGAGTTTAGCTTGACCCCCGCCTACCCACTCGCACTTCCTAACCCCCCCGCTGTCATTAAGGTCGATTTTATGTCCTGACTTGGCAGACACGAAGAACTAAACCTTTAAGAGCGAGCTTCCGGCCAGACAGGGTGTGGGAAAGTCTGCTGATATTTTCACTTCATAAACGAGCCACAACGGAACGTCAGAGCCCGGTTTTATAGTCCGGGCATTTGTTTATGTTTATTTATTGCGCCTATTTTGCGGTTTAGCGGTTTTATGACCATTTGCTTTTGTCTTGCTTGCACTGGCGGCAAATTGCGACAACGCTGCGTATGCGTGATGATGAGCGTGGAACGCAAACCATGCAGCGTTGAGTGTTGAGCCCAGCGGCCACAGCGTAATTAGCCAGCTTAACGGCGATTAATTAGCTTAAGGCTTTTTGTTGTAATTGCCATGGCTGTGGCGCACCCTTGTTGTTGTTGAGACCCAAACTTGTGGCACGTTCATTAAAACGCGCCGCATAGATTTTGCTAACCAAATTTTCAAGCCATTTTTTATCGTTTGCGTTTTTTTTTTTGTGCGCATAAAGCTTATGGCCATCGCTCTTGAACATGACCGAAAACAAATTGCTGGCTGCGTAAAAAAATGGCTGCGAAATTGTTGCACTAATTGAAAATCCGTTGGAATCCTTGAGCAGCGCGCATTGCGTATACGCCAGCGTGCCAGCAAAGCCAATGCCCAATGCGCGCTGGCATTTTCATTTGCATAGCCAAACATAAGCCACTTAACGCTGTTAAAATCCATTAAGTGCTATTCTTGACCAAATAGTTTTATAGCATCAAATTCTTGCCAAAAAAGTGCTAAAACAAAAAAAACAACAAATTTAAATGGATTGCCATAAAACCGCTTAGGTTGTTTTTAAATGCTATAAAAATGCTAACGAAAAAAAAAGAGAAAAAGCTTGTAAATGAAAATAAAGCCTGAATAGGTAAATTAAGGTAAATAGAGTTGAGCTTAGTTAAGTAAACAAGTGTTGTACAGTTCGTCAAACTTAGTTTCAATAGTTTTAGCGAATTAATAGCACAAAATTGAGTACAAGCAATTAGATCTATTAAATTTCATAATTTTTTTTAAGTTTTTCGTAAACTGTCTTGACAAGCCTACAGGACTTAATAGAAGTATTGCTTGGAGCTTTAAAAGGGTCTCAAATCTAGAGCTTATATATTTTGTATTTTTTTCTTTAAATAGTTTTTAATTCACCAATTCATATTAAGTTTAAATTTTTTCTTTTTATTTTGGCTTATATTTTATTTAAGGAATGCTTTTTAATTATTTATGAAAATTTTATTTTATAAAAAAGAACTCTTTAAAATGACAAAATTATAAATCTAATATCCCAATAATAATAAACTAAAAAAATAGTATTATGAAAAAAAAAACGGGAGGAATTAAAAAATTTATTTATTATGTATATATATAAGTCCAAATATATTGACTGACAATATGTATACCTATTAAAATTTTTTTTTTTTTCTATGATATATTTTAATAGAGACCGATTTATTAAATATCGAATATATGAAACACGATACTTTTTTCCGATATATATTCAAGTCGGCACAAATTTTTGAAAATCATATATTTAGAGCCCGTTATATATCGATAATTCGATTGTAATTTGTCTAGTATTGGTATCGCATATAAATAAAGTATGAATCAGACATTTTTTAACAGACAACTCAAATTTTGAAAAACTTTTTTCTTGAGCACTTTTGTTATATTTCAAAATTTAGAAAGATTGAATATATTTTTCTTTTATATATTCCAAGACGCATACTTTTTTCGATAGTTTGTCTTATATCAATTATATTTTAACAGAGATGATAGATCGACTTATTAAATATCGAATATATGAAACACGATGCTTTTTTCCAATACATCTACAAGTCGGCACCAATTTTTGAAAACCAAATATTTAGAGCCCGTTACTGTGTCTCGATATATCGATAATTCGATTGTAATTTGTCTAGTATTGGTATCGCATACAAATATAGTATGGATCAGATATTTTTTAATTAACAACTCAAATTTTTAAAAAAATTTTCTGAAGCACTTGTGTTATATTTAAAAATTTAAAAAGTATATATTTTTCTTTCATATATTCCAAAGCGGATACTTTTTTCGATAGTTTTTCTAATATCAGTTTCCAACATAAATGTGATATGGATCAGAATAACACTAGTTTACACGAAAAATGAACCTTCTTAAAAAGTGTTTCTTAGTGTAATTTTGGGTCGAGAAACACAAATATGACAACCTTTTTTTTTTCTTAGGCAACGTTTTCGAGATTTTTTTCGAAAAACATGTTTTTGGGCACTTATTTCAGTTATTCGTCAATATCTCGTGTATCGACATGAAAGTCGATTAGATCGAAAGGTATTGCTCTTTACAGTGATATATGACATGTACAGCTTAAGTAAAAATTATTGAAGTTACAAGCAACCAAAGTCGAAAAAAAGTGTAATTTTTGAAAATTTTATAAATTAACAAATTTTTAGCTTGCTTTTTATAACGAAATTTTTTTTTAACAATTATGTTAAGCTTTAAGGGGAAAAAAAAATTCTTTTACGAACATTTCGAGTGTAAGATCTTTAAAATCGGGTACGAATTGGAACCGTGTACGGAAGTTCCAATCATCACTCAGTCACACTTTTGAAAGAAAAAAAAATTTTTCACTTAAAGTTTTTCATTTGCGTTCAGTTACATCTTCACGAATTTGCATGCAGCTGTAGTCGTGATTTCAAAATCTCAATACCTTATTTTTATTTGATTTTTTGACATCATATATCACTAATTTGCAAAATACTTTGCACCAAGTCCAAAAGTTATGCTGTTAGTTACTCTAAAATCTTTTAAACTATATCTTTATATATATTTTTCTATTATATCTCAAAATCTGCCAGAGCACAAGATCATATATTATGGGTTAGCTAAGGCAAGTCCATCCACCATTTTAATTCCTAAAAATAAATTGACTTTTTGTTGTACAAGATTTTTCCTACAACTTTTCTGCTTTATCTTGCAGAAACATGCAAACTCGAACACAATTTTTTGTACTACAACGCTTGTAAATGTTTTCGAAAAAGAAAAAAATCCTTTTTGTAGTAGTTAAAATGTTGTTTTACAATTTTCAATTTTGCAATTTGCTGCTGCTCCTTTTTCACAGTTAGAGTGGTATTTTTTTTTTTTTAACTTTGTCTGCCTCTAATTAGCCGACAACTCGTTAAAAAAAACTATGTACAACTAAAATGTATGGCAGTGGCTTAAAAAAAATTTAAAACCACACACAAACACACACACATACACACAGTTAAACCCATACATTGAAAAACAAACAGCTGTTGCTGTTGGCGTAGTTGATTTTTACTCTGCCCCAAAAGTTGGACGTGTGGCAACTCTGGGGCTATCTATATTTTATTTTATGTTTTTTCTGCAGTATTTTTGTTGGCACTGGGATTTAAGTGCAACGGCGCATCCTACTGTAAATTGCATTTACATGTAAAAACAGTCACACAGGAGCATAAACTTACAAACGTACACAGAGAGAAAAAGCTTTTCAGCGTTTCAAAATAAATATTACGACTTTCCTTTTCTTCGACAGCTTTTTTGTTCTTAGGCCTTAAGCCATTTATTTTTTTTTTTTTTTAATACATATAGCAATTTTCATTTGTTTTTAGCCCAAATCGAAAATGCGTGGAAACGATTATTTCTTAACTTAATTTTAATTTTCTACATAAAAGCATTTGGGGTAAACAGTGAAAAAGTTTTGCGAGAAAGCGTAGTATGGCTTTCTAAAAATTTTAGAAAATTTTTGACCTCAAGTTCATATACTAAAAAAAAGGATAATTTCGAACTCAAAAGCGAGCGTTTTTCGCGTAAATCAAGAATTTGCGTTCTCAAAAGTACGCTAGTTTTTTTTTTAAGCAGATATTCTGAAGTTGAGAATGTTTAACAAGGTAGTTTCTAAAACAAAAGTATAGCATCCCTGCAGTTCGGTCGTTCAGGCCTGAAAAATTCAGCCCTGAATTCAGACATGAAAAGTTAAATTCAGTGACAAATGAATGCGTAGATTCATGGGTGGTACTGAAAATTAAGGCATGATTTCATGACTAACTCAGGCCTGAGCCGAACTGAAGGGATGTTAAAAATTATTTTGAAAAGTGCTGTCAATGAGCATTTCGTGCTCTATAAATAATTTTAAGTCTCAATGCTGAATTTGAGATTATTTTATTTTTAGTTTAGACGAAAAATTGTTTTTTTTTATAAATACTAGAGTAAAGCAATCTTGTTTCGTTAACCTAAAATTTAAATTAAATTTTTTAGTGAGGTTACAGAGGTTTGAAAAATGTACACTAGTTCTCTAAATTCTATGAGTTCATTGGGAGGCCTAATATGAAAAATGTATGAAGGGACACTATAAAAATTTTTTTATTTTTTTTAAATATATATTTAAAAAAAAATATGTTTCAAGTTCGTTTACAACAGATCTAAAAAAAAATTTATTAACAGTCATTAATATAAACCTTAATTCAAAGTTGCTTTAACCCATCGCATCTGGTTTTCAATTTCCAAAATATTTGCAAGGCAGCCCCTTAAGTTATGGTATGTTTTCCGTAACATCTTGTTCATATTTTTTTTAATATTTTTTAATTTTTTTAATTTTTTTTTTTTTGTTGTTTAATTTTTATAATGCAAATAATCAAAAATACATATCGGCGAAAATAAGTGAAGCGGGCCACTTTTTGCCTCGATGATTTTTACATGTTTGGTAGAGCTACTTGCCAATAGTAACCACGTCAAATTGCAAAATTCCGATTACTTATCGAGTTAACGATAACTAAAAATTGGGTTTTTCATTTTTAGACTTTTCTTCGACAAGCCATATCTCCTAAACGTATAAAGATTTTGATGCGAATTTTTTTTTTTCATAATAGATAAGATTTTAAGAAGTAGTTTAAGAAAATTATCAGCTTTAGGTTTTTTCCAATTTTCCTAACAAATTAATATTGTTATTGTAAACTTAATATAATATTTTTAATGATTAACCTTTCAGTTTAAAAGCTAAGTCAGCTAAACTCTGTATATATTTATTTTATCTGTTAAAACTTAAAATTAATGCCATGGAAAAATGGTATTTTTTTTTTATTTTATTTTTTTATCATCTTATTTTTTAAAATTCAAAATGCAAAAGTGATCTCCCTAATTCTCTGTAACTCCTAGAATTGTAAAAGTTATGCTCATTTTTGTGATGGCACCTCGCATGCTCGCCATAGTAAACAGTACCTCGAAAAATAACAAATAAGCATAACTTCTCGGAATTGAAAGATAATAAGTTCAAACTTGACATGATTCATCGTTTAGACATTTAAGAACAACTTTAAAAGTAACAATGAATATTATGACTCCGTCTCCAGATATTTAAGGTCAAAGATAGACTAAATAGGGTTTAAGAAAGAATTTGGAACAACTTTTTGGCTCTAAGCCAAAGTGTAGATCGCTCATCTCCGCATTTATTTATTTTTTATGAACTCAGTACGACTGCTTTCCGGACAGAACTTGTATTTCGAGAGCATACTGCAATTTAACAGTGTTTGTTAAAATATAAAACTAGCTCATGTAGTATTTATTTTTAGTTCGAATTGTGTAGACAAATTTTAAAATATTTGGCAACAACACAATAGTATCAAAAAATGGATATCAATTTAAGACACAATTTTTTTTTGTCCTATTTAATAAAAGGAAGTACTTAATTTTTGTAAAATGTACTATTATTTTTTCTCTCAGTGTACATGCATAACGGAAGTAAAAACAGCAGCGCTGTCAGGGCAAAGAACAACTTTGGCGTCACTATGGTCCCGGCTTAAGCCTCTTAGCTGACACTTCCATGCATGTTTGAGTGTGTGTCTGTATTTGTGTCTGTGTATCTGTGTCTGTGTATCCGTTCTGTGTATCCGTTTCTGTGTGTTTGTGTCAAATTGCAGCGGCTTAGCGCCATGAAGTTGCCACGCCCTGCTATCTTTATAGACCCAATGTAGTTACTGTCTTGGTACTTACTCAATATGATAATCAGGCATACGAATATGGCGCCCAGTGCACCCATGCTCAACTTTAAGCGTTGACCTTCCTGCACCAGCTCACAGTTCTCACCCCAATAGCCATCGGGGCATATGCAACGATAACGCAGGCGAGGCTCCAAGTTGATGCATGTGGCACCATTCAGACATGGCATGTCCAGGCATTCATTACGATCGACGCATCCTTTGGTATCCGTTGACATGATGCGTCCCTCGCTGCAGCTATAATGAGGGAGGAACAGCAAAAAAAAAAGAGCAGAAGGTTAAGAGCGGTTTATGGCGAAAAACTGGTTGACATTGTAAAATACAAAAAAAAACAAATTTTGTTTATATTTTATATAACTTTTTAAAAGGGTCAACTTTTTATTTATTTTTTGTTGGGCAAAGTTGTCGGTCAGTATTATTTGGTGGCTTTGCTGCTAGCCAGACCGAAAATGGAGTAAAAGGGTGCTTATGAGAATTTGGTACACTCTTAAGCTATCCATTGCACAATGGGCCCGCCAGATTTTGGCCAAAAGTCCACCAGACGAAAGTCAAAATTTGGACAAAATGGTATTTCGATATGATCTTAGACATATTAAGGTATACTGTGCAGATAAACTTATTAAATTATAATTAGTGGTTTTTAAGTAATTAGCCATCAAAGTTGACATTTTGTATTTTATGAGCTTTCGCGATAATTTTCAGAAAAAAAAAATTGAATTTTAAAAATTGACCCGCAGGAAATTTTAATGTTTAAAGCTGAAACTGTTTGGGGCTATAACTCGAAAACCATTCAATATTTTGTATGTTTGTGCAGCTCAATCAACCTCTTTAAGAAATATGGTCTAATTCCAATTAACCGTTTTTTTTTTTAATAAAGTTAAAAAAATTTGTTTGTTTTTTTTTTAAATTTTGGCTAATTTTGGTCTGGATTATCTATATCTTAAAAAAATCTGAGGAGGCTCAAACTTCCTAGAAAAATAGTTCCGTCCATTAGGAACACGTGTGTAAAATTTCATCACTCTAAAAAAATTATTATGGAAATGACGGGGTTTTGGTCAAATATGAAAATCTGGGCCCACATTGCAGTGAAACATAATTCTTCAAAATGTAAAGGCACCAGAATAAAATTTAATTCAGCAACCTCTTTAAGATAAAAAAATGTGACCCAGAAACGTGAATTGATATCAGACATTTTCAAGAAAATTTTAACCGAGCTGAAATCAAATCCTTCAAGTGAACACTCTTATTTTTAGATTTTGTGGTTCTCATAGTGAATATTTAAGTTGATTTATTACTACTTTTTCTACCAAAAAGTGTCAAAAGACAATTTTCAAATTTTCGCCTAACATTATTTTCTTAGTATTATAACATATCCAAAAAATTTTTGATAAATGAATAAACTAAGAATATATTGTTATGCGAAATGTTTCTATTAACACCTCTTGATAGAAATAGTGTTAAAAAAAATGTAGTCAGGTGAATTGTAATTGAAGTCAGTACATTTTACTTAAATAGCTCTCTCAAGTCGTGTTCAAATCAGGCAAAGCAGTTAGACAAATTGCCTAGTAGCATCAAGTTCTCTTTTGTCTAGTGTGACCAGAGCTGCAAAACGCCGAAAACGTATAACGCCTGTGGCTAGCAGCTGTAGCCCATACAATGAGAGAAGAGTTTGCTTTAAGCAGGTTCAAGAATTATGCGAAGAATTTGGCATCATAGATAAGATCCGTATTATCTTTTAATTTGCCATACAAAATTTCATACTTGAAAATTATCATAGAAGAGTTGTTTAGCAGGGGCTTTAAACTATTGGAAACACCTTTGCTACGACTCTTGCGGCTGGCCGTGCGAATGCGTCAAGACAAAGCTAAATCTGTTGAATTTTTGTAGCTTTGCCGACAAGGAAGTGCATTGCAAAATCCTCCTAGCTGGGCTACGTTTTTTTGGGTAAACATGTCAGTCAGTTGGTCAACACGCCCCTTTTTTGGCGTCTCCCCGCGGCGTGCTTTGCATTTAATGCGCATTTTTGGCACGCATTAAAACCATTGAAATTTTGAGTGGGCGAACTGCTGTCCAAAGTTTATAGCCAAGTTTGAAATCTCTTCTCATTTTTTTTTTTTTAGCACTTTTAGCATCTACTTTAAATGTCCGTTCATTCGGATATGAATGTAGTTTTTTTTTCACAGTTTTACACGGAGACTAGAGTGGATTTTACTTTTCTTTTTCCGCCTGTTTTCACTTGCTCATACAATTTGGGTCAATTCCTATTGAGTCCGTTGCTCGACTGACATCAAAAAAAATAAAAAATATAAGGTATAAAAAAAAGTAAGAAATTCCAGCGCATTGCTGCACAATGAAATTCAAATTGAGGTTAAAGCAAGCATAATTTATGACACGCTGTCGTTGGCCACAGTTACTGCTCCGGCAGCAGATCCAGCAGCTGCAGATCTTGCTCCGCCACCTGCCCAAGCGAATTGTATGTGATATTTAAATTTATTTAAAACGAGCTCAAGCAGTGTGCGAAACGCACAGACAGACGAGTGTTGAAAAATGCTGCAGCAGCGCAGCAAGCTACAAATATGCACAAGCTATATATTAAGGAAAAGAGCAGGGGGAAAATGAACAGAGCGCGTGCCACAGTGGCTTAGAAATAGGGGCTAAGGACAACGCTTATGAGCCAATGAAAATCAACTTTACAAGTTATACCTTTTAAAATATTTATCTCTTAAAATGTTTGTATATGAGTTTCTTAAAGGCTTCTATGATTACACTAGCTTACACGAAAAATTAACCTTCCTAAAAAAGGGTTTTTTAGGGTAATTTGGGTTCGAGAAACGCGAAAATGGCAACCATTTTTTTTTTTTTCTCAAGCACTGTTTTTGAGATGTTTTCGAAAATCATGTTTTTGGGCACTTTTCTATCGAAAGTTATAGAAGTTACAGGCAACCAAAATCTATACCTTTCGATCTAATCGTCTTTGATGTCGATACAAAAGTTTGTTCACGAGATATTGAGGAATAACTGAAAAAAAGTGCCCAAAAACATGTTTAGGAAGGTTCACTCGATGACCCTTAAATTTGTAAACTAGTGTTATCTGTATTTTTTTTTAAATTACCATTGTGTTTAGTTCGAATAAATTACAAAGAATTATCAAAGAAGTTTCAAACCTCACGATTTCATCTACAATTCTTGCAAGCATCAGTTACAAACTTTAAAGCTTTTAGAGAACTGTTACCAATTCTTCAAAAGTTCCAGATATTTCAACCCTTCTTTTATGCTTGCAAGAATTTGCAACAAAATTTTAAAGCTTTAGCAGAACTGTTACCAATTCTTTAAGAAATTCCTAACACTCGATTTTCATCTTTAATACTTACAAGCATTAGCTAAAAATTTTAAAGTTTTTTGAAAACTGTTACCAATTCTTCGAAAAATTACAAAAATTCCTAACCCTTCTTTAATTCTTGCAAGGATTCTCAATAAAATTTAAATACCTCAGTAAAATTGTTACCAATTCTACAAGAAATTCCTAACCCTCGAATTTTATCTTTAATTCTAGCACGAATTTGTTTGAGAAATTCCCTACCCTCAATTTCCAACTTTAATTCTAGGAAACTTTGTTGAAAATTTTAAAGCCTTAATTGTAACCAATCAAAAAATTCAAAAAAATGCCTAGCCTCCTTTTTTTTTTAATAAGTGCAAAATTACAGCCTTAGGAGAACTTTTACGAATTCTTCAAGAAATTCCTAGCCCTCAATTTTCAACTTTAATTCCAGGAATATTTTATTCTTCAATAAATTCAACAATATTTCAGCCTTAGCAGAAATGTTAACAATTCTTCAGCTTATTTGTGCACTACATAAAACATAGTTTCGGGGAAGAAAAACGACCCCCTTTTCCAAAATCCATCTACGCCCATGGTGTATCATAAACGCATATGAGTCGCTTCTACTCCCGCAGCAAGAACTCAGCGGGATGGAAGCGAAGCGAGATGTTGCCCAGAGTATGACAGGGCCATGCCACTAGGCGCTGACAATAACAGGCACTGCGAAACGGAACGGAACGGAATTGAACAGTACACAAAAAGGCAGGGGGAGCTGCCAGCAGCAGCAGTAGCAGCGGGGTAGGCCGAGATGACTGGCAGGCAGAAAGGCTGGTGCAAATGGAGTCACTTGGCAAGAACTAATGATGTGGAAAATGTTCTCTCACTTCGTGGTGTGCTACAATGTGTATGGGTGTGAGCGTGTGTGTGTATGATAGTGTTTGTATCTGTGTGGTGTGAAGTATCTGTATCTGTGTACGTGTGTGTATGCTTCGCTTAGCATTGGATGGCATGAAACCAAGCGTAAATGGCAAAAGCTGCCGAGAGACCAAGCTGCTGTGCAGCATCAAAAGCCATGGTCCTAGGTGCTGGATGCAATGCATCCATTGGCATGCAAATATTTCTGTGGCGAATGGCTTCTGCTATATTATGTAGATGGAACATGATGACAATTGATATTACATATTTGTTTTTCTTACTATGTATGGGTGAGGTGAGAATCAACACTGATTCGTCAAGGTTCGAAGGAAATTATTATACTATTATTAAAATTTTTGTTGAGCATTCTTCAAGCATTGACATATTCATATGTATAATAATAAGAAACTTTTGAGAGGTCGACTTGAAGAACTACAAAACTATCCAATAATGAAGCTGGAAATTTTACACATTGTTTAAATAAAATAGAAACAACTTTGAAGTGAGTTTATAACCATAAAAAGAAAATAGATTAGAAATATTATAATTTATTTTTTTGATATATTTCCTTTGGGTGTTTTAAAATCTTGAGCACATCACTACACAAGTCAAAAATTAATTTGCAATCCAAAGCGCGTATAAAGAATTTTATTACCGGCCTTCAAATTTCGAAATGATCACAAAAAATGTAATTGGTTATTTTTAGGGTGGTCCAAAAACCAAATAATTATTTATATTTTTTTAAATTTTGGTATGCGAAATGGTATAAAAGCAAAGCATCATATGCCAAAGTAATGGCGAAAAATACAATTTGTAATTTTTAGGGTGGTACAAAAGCTAAATATTTATTATTGGTTTTAAAAAATTTTTTTTTATTATATTTCAAATAAGGAATGTTTTGATAATAAAAACGAGATATCCGGCAGCGCTGCGGAAAACGAACAATTTTATTTGGATCTACTCATATTTCCCTTTATCAATAACTATTTAACTTGAAATTGGCATAAATGGAATCTAAGAATATTTTTTTTTTTCTCCGATTTTATTTACAATCTGTTCAAAAACAATCAGTAAATTATATAAAATTATTTAAACAGTGACAGGAGCAGCTAGTCTCCATTGAGACTAGGAGCTAGTCTAAGAATCTGTAAAAAATTATTTCATTTTTCACCTATTTTGCCAATTCGTTTCGATTCTCCTTGCAATAAAACATTCGGTCTTAACCCGCATACAAAATTCGTTTTGGTAAAATGGGGAGCATCAAAGATTCGGTTTCGAAACGAATCCGAATTAAATGTTTTGATTCATTTGAATTTATATTATTGTTTTATAAGAAAATTGTATAATGAGATTTTGAAATAGGTAATGTAATTTAATCATCAGGAGTCTCATGCCGAAGTTATATTATAAATATTATTATTAATATTTAGATTGGTCCAAAAATTAAATTTTTTTTTTAAATATTGTGAAATTTTTTTGTTAAAACTTTTTGCTTTTAAATAAGGAATTTATCAAAATTAAGCATCAAATGTCGAAATTATGTCAGGATGGTTCAAAAATTAAATATTTGCTTTTATTTTTTGAAAAGAACTAAATAAAAGTTCAAAAATAGGAAAATTAGTATTCATAAAAATCCAGCGTCAACTAACGAATTTATAAGAAAAAACGTAATTTTTATTTTTTAGGGTGACGCAAGAGGCAATATTTTTATTTTTTGAGATGATTTTAAGCTCTTGAACAGGAAATTATGTATATATAAAAATCAAACATAAAATGTAGAAATTCGGAAAAAAATATCTACTTGGTTAATTTTAGGGTGGTTCAAATAACAAGTACATATTTGTTTTTATTTTTGATAAGATTTTGATGTAAGCTTTAACATAGGGAATGTTTTACTAATAAAAGTCAAGCATCAAATATTGCATATATGAAAAAATTCCTAATTGATAATTTTTAGGGTGGTTCAAAAAGGTAATATTTTTATTTGAGATAATAAGATTTTGATGTAAGCATTAAAATAGGGAATGTTTTACTAATAAAAGTCAAGCATCAAATATTGAAGTTTGAAAAAAATTCCTAATTGATAGTTTTTAGGGTGGTTCAAAGAGGTAGTATTTTTATTTGAGATGATTTTGCTATAAATAGGCAATGTTTTATTTGTAAATGGAAGCATGAAATGTCGAAGATAGGAATAAATCTAGTTGCTAGTGTTTGGGGTGGTTCAAAAAACGAGAAATTTTTTAAGAAAATGTTGATGTAAGCTTTGTAATAGGGGCAATTAAATTTAAGTTAAAATATATTTTCTGTAAAATTTAATTTGATGAAATTTTTTTATTTTATGCCTTTTTTTAGCTCCAATGTATCTAAAAAATACTCAGCCATAAAAATTTCACATGTGATTTGCTGCTTGCGAACAGACAATTTGCAATTAGAGATTGCGATGATGCTGGAATTTCAAACGGGTCAATTCCATTTTAAAAGATTGGTATCGAAAAACATGAATTTTTTTTTTTCCTAATTTCTTCCCCAGCGTATTCTCCAGATTTATCACCCAATTACGAATTGCGATCACTCATGAAAAAAATAACCTTAACTTTTAAGTATTATCATAATTTTCTCACTCAGCGGGAACATATCAAAAAGAGGTCACACCATGAATTCAAAATAATTTGAAATTCAATAGAAAACAGTAACTGCAATAGTTAATTTATTCAGCCAAAACCCTTCAAGTATCCTTTTCAAACGGATGCACTGAAAATATCAATCAATTTGTGACTTTAATATAAAGCTTCCCCACTTTAAAGGCTTCCTTCTGATGGCTCTAGCTCAAATGCATTCAACACGTATACGTATAGTGTACTGCTTTACAAGAGTGTGCATGCATGTAGAACCGTGTGGCATACTTACGTGCACTCGTATTCATTCCACAAATCAACACAATCAAATGGATCCGGGCAAATAACATTCGAGCAGGGGCGATTCGATGGGCAATTACGTTCCAGATTACGCGCCATCGTTGCTTGGCCCCACTGTGTGCCATTCATGGAGGGCGGTAATGGCAGATGTTTGCCATCCAATCTATTTAAGGGCGAGAGCATGAGGGTGAGGATGTGTGTGTTTTTTGATGGTGAACAATGCAAAAGAAAAGAATCACGTTTAGTTAGTATGCTAATGAGCAAGCTATGTGTATGTGTGTGTGTGTGTGCGTAAGTGTGTATTGAAGTATCCTGTTACCTTACCTGATATCATCCAGACAGCTTCTTTGAAAGTCCGATTGCACCTCAAAGGTCTTAACGCCCGTATATTCTGCCTTGCCGCCTGCATAGACGCCTTCTTGCTTATCGATGGACAGCCATTGATGCCCCACATAGTTGAAAGACTCATTATAGCGTCTTTGTTCGCCACCATCTAGTTCTATCATCGCCGCTGAGCCATAGCGACTAATGTGCACCACATGCCACTGTCCATCGTTCACAGTGACAGCCGTCAAAGCCAGCTGCTGCTCCTCATTACGCAGCGAGTTTAGATTATAGCGAAACTGCAGCTGTCCACGGCGCAGCTCCAATATGGCATACTCCCGGTGATGCTGATCACTCACGCGAAAAAGCTCGCCCAGCTGCTCGCGAGTACGAAAGCGCAGCTGCAGCTGTGTGCTAAAGCGATCCGGCTCAAAGCTCAGCGCAAACTTGACGTAACTTTGAGCTTTGAAGGTGGTGGGCACGGTGGGCACATTGCAGCCCGGACCCATCCAGCCCGGTTTGCAGTGGCACTTGGCCTGTACCAAGCTGGCCACACAATTGCCATGCTCCCAGCAGCGCGCTGTGTGTTCGGTTTTCAAGCAAACCTCATCGGTTTGTGGACAGGCGGGAAAACTGTTGCGCGCTAGGGCAGGAAAAGCCAGATCATAGTGCTCCGAATTGTGCACTACATTGCGTATGCAGCCATCGAAGCCCTTGGAGGTAAAGGCATATTGCCAGTTGTATAGAGTTTGATCAAAGTGCTGTCTATAGAGCCCGCCCAGCTGCAGCGGCTGATTGATATTGAGCGACTCAGCAAAGGGCGGTATCTGTCCACGTGCCTGACACGCATTATCATCGAATTCCGGCGCTGTGCCATCTTCCATTTCGGTAACCAGTGCGGTGCGACAAAAGTCCACCACCATGCGCACATTTTCCGCATCCCAAAAGATGTCCAAACGATGCCAGACGCCATCGTCTAGCATCTTTTTGGTGCGCACACGCAGCTCCAGCGTGCCCGAACCAAAATCTATGAGTAATCTGGGATAGCCGCCCTCTAGCTCGATGGCTATAAAGTCGCTGACAACCGGCTCACCCAGCTTGGGCGGCACTATGGGGCCATTGTACAATATCAGTCCATCTGGTTCTTTGGTTATAAACTCCAGGCTTAGATGTGACTCGGCGCACTGCTGTAGCGGTGGATACCAGGCCCAGCCATTGCCTCTAAAGCTGCGCGTCGACTGCTGGCAACGTGGTCCATTGTAGCCCACCGGGCAGGCCACACATTTGGGTCCACTGCGCGTCTCCACGCAGCGCCCACCGTTGAAGCAATGATGTGTGCGACAATTGTGCTCCATGGCTGTATAGTTTCTGGCCAGGCAAATACATTGGGCGGTAATGTCTATGCGCAGGCCGACCAAACCTGTGCGGTTGACGCTAACCGTATACGGCTGTTTGCCATGCTCCACGCGTGACGTGCACGAGCCCGTGCCGCACTTGCCGCGACCCTCATGCAAACACTCGTTGATGTTGACCATGGTTATGTTTAGGCCCACCTCTTTTTCAATCTCCTCGCGATGCATGAGCACCACGCCATTGAGTCGCACTGCCTTAAAGTAGGGCTGTTGCGGATTGGAGCGTGCGGCAAAGTGCACATCCGTCAGCGCATACGGTGACTGTGAACGCAGCTGCACGCTAAACACATCCACATTATCGCGATCTGTATAGAGCAGCTCCGCCAGCTTATTGCGAAAACGTTCCAGCTTGGACGGCTGTTCGCGCTGCAGCGTATAGTCCCAGGTGCGCACGAAATCCTCATCCGTGATATGTGCTAGACGCATGGAGCCCGCTTGTTGCACAGCCTCGGTGGTTATGTCACGCACATTGACGCTCAGATTAGACGGCACATCCACCTGACCATGTTCGCGATCATAGACCTTGAAGCGCAGCTGATAGCGTCCACGACGCGTGCCTGCGCGCATGGTTACAATGCCCGTATCTGTGTCCAGCTTGAAGCGCTGATGCTCCTGCGTTTCCCAGTAGTACTTCTTATCCGGCACATCCCAGTCGTCAGGATCGGTAACATAGACACGGCCTATGGGCGTATCTTGCGAGTGACCCTGATAGTTGTACACCAGCACGCTCTTGCTGCCCGGCTGCATCTTGTTGTCATTGACATCCCCTATGGTAATGGTCAGCGTGCTGGTGCCCGTCATAGCCGGCGCACCATTGTCCTTTATCTCGATGGGTATCTCGTAGGACTTTTTCGCCTCGCGGTCGAAGGGACGCAGCGAAGAGATAATGGCCACGCCGTTGCCATTGTCACCTCCTGTGGGAGTTTCGTTTGGAGTGGGTGGGTTTGTTGTTTAATTTTGTTTAATTGTTGCACAAGCATTCAAGTGGATTTTATTTCAGTGACCATTTTTTTGCATTTTTTTTTTAGACGTCGTAGTTGGAGGTGACCCCATTTTATGTTGGTTTTTCGTTATTCCGTATTTCCGCATTTCCGTTTTCCCAGTTTTATTATCGTTGGTATAATTGTTATTGTCATCATCGTGGTGGTGGTTGTTGTTGTTGTTGTTGGTCAAGTACATGAAAGATAGAGTTGATAAGTGCGTGTAAGCAAGCAAATTTAGAGCAAGACTTGGCTTAAACTTAATTAAAGGCACAGGCACAGGGTCAACACTGCTTGTGCCCAAGTGCTTGTGCCGGACTTTACGAGCACGACTTTACCCCCAGCTTATCTGATTTGAACCAAAGTAGTATGGGTTTGAGCCATTCCAGTCTAGAAATGTGCAGCAAAAATTACTTGAAACTGTCGAGAATTCACTCATTGTGCCAATTATAACAATTTTCGTTGCCTACTTTTAGGCACAAAATTAATAACAAGGCCTTGGTTGGCAGTGCCTGGGCAGGAAGTGTTTTTTCCGCTTGAGCTTGGTTAACATAAAGTTGTTCAAAATTTGCTCAACTTGTTCAAAATTGTTTAAATTTGTTGCCTAGTTCGACAGAACCTTCAATGTATGCTCCACCCATTGTCAGTTTTCGCTTTACTCGTTAAATTGTTGTTAAAACTTTAAGAGTAAAAAAAGGCGACTATTTGCAAATTTAAAAAATTTTAACTAGAAATGTTTTAAAGAAAAAAAATGTAATGAAAAAAAAGCGAAGACAAATAATTGAAAAATATTGCTCTAATTAAAAAATAGTTTTTGTTCTCGTAGTAATTAATACTAAGCAAAAGTTTTGCTTCTTATAAAATTTTTTTTTATTTCTATATATATTTGAAAAAAAAAAAATTAAAGCAAATAAAAAAAGGGGTATTATATTATCCAATGATGGCTCCAGCTGCACCCTGGATTGGCGACAATAAATTGAATGAATGACAATATCAATTTTTAAGTTATTAAATAAATCAAAAAAAAAAAAATATTATAGTTAATAAATGTGGTTATAAATTGAAAAAAAAAATATATAGAAGAAAAACTTAAATTTAAATAAAGTATTGTATATTAAAAACATTAAAAATGAATTTTTTAATTCTGTTTCATTTTTTAATAAAAATTGTTATAAATCACGGTGTTGGGTGACTCTGCTCCTGATTATCTCTGCACTAAATCTATATCGAAATTTTGATAGGCTAGGGCGTGAGCAGGGAAATAGTTTGCGGAACTAGGGGGGAGGTGTTTGAAAAAGCTACCGATAGCTCTAGCATCATATTTTCTATCTGTAACACTTTTTGTACTTATAAGATACATGGCTTTATTTTGACCAACTTAACAATTATTTTTTTAGGCTCATTTCATACCATATAAGAAAATTTTATGAAATGCGATTTAAGAAATTTTTTGAAAAAAAAATAACTTGATTTTTTTTCCTATTTAACTGATATCGAAAAATTTTATTTTACATGTATTTTCCATATTTAAAAAAAAATGCATTCCACGCCGTCAGGGTAATCAAATTAATTTGAACATTAATTAAAAAATAAAGAAAATATTTTTATTTAAAAAATATGGTAGTAGATCAAAAAATCTTTATTTTTTAGTTTTTTGCGATTTTTCAATGTTTTTAGACATTTGAAATATATATTTCTATGGTCGAAAATAAAATAAGCGTACCAAGCAATGTTAACCTTGAAAATTGCGACTGCAAACTTTCGATTATAAATCGATGCATCAATAACTGAATATTTAGCTAGACTCTTCTTTGACGCGACATATCTTGTAAACGAATAATATAATTTTCTTTTTAAATGAAAAATAAAACTTTGAATTTGAAGATTATTTACACCCAAACATTCTTTTATAAAATAAGAGCATTTCGAATATCTAATAAATATATTTATGCGTCGAATTTTTGAAAACTTTTTTTTTTTGTAATATATAAAATTTAATAGGCCCTATGTTCCATTCGGAACAAAAGATATTGATGATATAATTTAATGATGCTTCAATGATTTTTTTATTATATTAAACACAAATTTGGAACAATTTGCTTGCGCCATCTAGCGACAAAAGCTAACATGCGCCATCTGGCGGTTACAGTTGTAGAACATGGCTGTTTGCGCCATCTAGCGAAAATAACTAACATGCGCCATCTGGCGGTCACAGTTGAAGAACATGGCTGTTTATAGAGCTGGTTGTACCATCAATTGCATTATGTGTGGGGTAATTGTATGAGGTTTTCTTTAAATTTTCGGTTTTTTTGTTTTTAATGTTTAAAAGCGATAACGTATTTTACGGAATGATCAAAATATGAGAAAGTTATGCTCAACTTTTTATTTTAAAAATTTGCACAATTTTGATAATTAAGTGACACACAAAAAAAATAAAAATTTAATGTGATTATGCGGGTAATATTATTGATAAAAACAAAAGGATAATAAATTGATAGCTCCTAAAGTTGAACACATTTTTTTTTTATTGTGGAGTTATTTTATTAAAAATTTTAAAATTTTAAGGCGATCATTGGCTTGCTCCAAAATAGGAATAAACACATTTATGCCAGTAAATTTAGTAAAAAAAATTTAAAAAAATTAGTAGCTCCTAAAATTTTGTAAGTTATGCTACATACATAACAAATTTGAGAAGTTGTAATAATAATCATGATCGTGTTTTATAATATTTATTCAAGGTGAAAATTTTCTTTTTTTTTTGCAAGTACAACCGATACTTGAAACTTTAAATTAAATAAAAATATTATAAAAAAAATATAAAATTATAAAAAAATTATAGAAAACTGCAAAATACACACATAATATATTTTTTTAACAAAAATTAATTTATTATTAATATTTACAAATAATAATTAAATTACATAATTTTGACAGCTTATTTATAAATTTTAAAAATATTTATGAAAAAATTAATTTTGATATTCATTATAATATATAATAAAGTGTCATCAATCTTGAGGTTTTTTTTTCAATTAGGATTCTTTGATAAACCACGCGTGGGTACTGTAAAGTTGCCATGTGTTTTTTATTTAGTTTTTATTGCCATTTCATCACGGAAAAACTTACACCAGAGCAACGTTTACAAATCGTATAATTATATTACGAAAATTCACGTTCTGTAAAGAATGTTTTTCGCGCGCCATTTCATGGTCGCCATAATCGACCTACTGAGACCACAATCCGCCATACCATCAACAAATTTGAGACCCAATATTTATTATTGGATGACACTCGACCGAATAGACCTCCTTCAGCGCGTAGTTTATGGGCCGGTTGGAATCATCGGTCCATATTTCTTCAAAAACGACGCTGGTCAGACCGTAACCGGCAATGGCGACCGTTATCGCACTATGATAACGAATTATTTGCTACCTGAAATTGAAGCCCGAGATCTCGACGACATTTGGTTTCAACATGACGCCGCTACTTGCCACACAGCCCGTGAAACAATGGACATATTGAGGAACCATTTCGGTGTACAATTAATTTTACGCTCCGGACCGTTGAATTGGCCACCAAGATCGTGTGATATCACACCGTTAGGCTTTTTCCTTTGGGGCTACGTGAAACCTAATGATCCAGCTACGATTGAAGCATAAGAGGCCAACATTACTCTAACCCGTGTTATTCGCGAGATACCGCCGATTATGCTCGAAAGCGTCATCGAAAATTGGAACCTCCGCTCGGAACAGCTACGGCGCAGTTGCGGCCAACATTTGAAAGGGATTATTTTTAAAAAGTGAATGGCAAGAACGATTCTTTCTATTGATAATAAAGATTTTCCGATTCATTTGAAATTTTTGTGTTTTTTTTTTATAAAAAAAAAAACCTCATGATTGATGACCCTTTATAATTAACATGTATTCTAATTCATTTTTTCAATTACCTTTAAACTTTTTCAAATAAAACAAATCTAAGAATTATTTAAATTAAATTTTTGTATATAAATGCATATGCTTGCAGACTCGCGTCTCGCGTAAATCTTTCTGATTTAATCTTAACATAAAGTACTAGGTAACTTTTTCAGCTTCCTCATCTTTGCCATCTTTTACAATCATCCACTTAAAAAATTTCCATACTCAAAATTTGCAAATTTTAGCAGTATTTTTGGCAGCATTTTTTTTGGCAAGGAAAACCTCAGCATTAAGTAATTTAAACGCTGGCTCATATACATATGTATGTAGATATGTATATCGTTCCAGGCAATTGCCATACAATCAAATGCCAAACCAAAGTGTGTTTGCATTCTAATGATGATTGAATAATGCTACAGACAATCAGCATCATCAGCATTGTTTGTGCATAGTTAGCTGCCAAAAAAAAAAAAAATAACAAGAAAAAACACACACAGATACAAATACACACACATACACGCATACGCAGACGCCATTTCCAAATCCCAAGGACTTCTAAGGTCCAACTTGCAGTGCTCCGTTTTTGCCCCATTTCTGTGCTCTGAGCTTCAAAAGCAAATTGCATTTTTAGAGTGTAGTCTTTGGCTGAGAGATTTTTGAAAAATGAGCTGGGAGCAGTAAAGGCGTGAATTGAAAAGAGAGCAGTGGCTTGTACTGGGCAAGGGAAAGGCAAAATTTCTGGGAGGTGTCGCTGGGAAGTCTGTCTATAAGTCCGACTGGCTGCCTGCCTGCTGACATTGACAGCATGCTTTCAATTTGCTTTGCTAGGACCCTATTTTTTTTCGTTTTTTTTTTTTTTTTTGGTTTTGAATGCTTTTAATTTTAAGGTTCGTGTCAGTTGGAAGCGATAAACGTTTTTTCATTGATGTTTTGGGTTAAACCATTTCCGTTTCAGAAAAAAGGCAGCAAGTAGAAAAAACTGTACGAAAAAACTGTAAACAATTTATTGCCAAATAAATAATTGATTCGAAAAGCCGATTAAATTATTTGCGCAACATGGCACTGGGTCTATAGTAAATAAAAATAATAGATTAAATAGGTAAGTTAGGGCTTTACGCGACTGCTGACCCAAATTATATTAATTTGCATAATTACTTTAATGAGATGCGTAATTAGTATAAAACGTTGCAATACATACAAAAAAAAGTATGTACACACTGGCATAAAAGTTGATAAACGATTTTTGGCGCACATTGCACAAAAAAAAACGAAATAAATAAATATTTAATGCAACTAATGCAATGATACACTAGCTAACAAAATTAAATAAAGCTTGACAAAAAATATATATTTTTGTGTATAATTAAAAAGTTTTTTTTGTTGCACAGTGCAATGCATGCAACATTTTATGTAATATTTCTAATTGTGGCATCTGTTTCATTTAGTTAGCTTTTGAAATTGTTATGCAATGAGCTACATTAAATTATTTAAAATGCTGCATATTTTATAAAAAAAAAAAAACAATTGCCTAATCAATATGCATATTGTATTAGGCATATTTAATTTATTTTCATTTATAAATTGGTATCAAAGCAATTGGCATTAAAAATATTGCAATTTTATTATAAAATTGATTATATTTTGGGTGTTTTGCTTTCTATGAAAGTATTATTAAAGACAAGAATGTATATAAGCTAATAAAAAAAGAGTTGATTAAAAAACAACAGCAGAAAAACAAATTTGAGCCCCAGGTACTCAAAGCAGTTTATTAAATTTCGAATCAAAGGTGTTTACTAAGCTACTCACATTTTTTGTAAGGAATATCAATATTTTGGGTACAATAGTTTTAAATACTTTAACACAATAAAATACCAAAAAAAAAATAACAAATAGAAATTGAAATAAACAGAAAAAATAAACTAAAGAAAACAAAAATATATAAAACAAATATTAAGCAGGCTTAACCTACACTATCTCCAACTGTACTAATAAATACACTAAAATAAATCTTGACAGTTAAAATAAATGGAAGCTAAGTAAATAAATAAAAAATAAATAATATAAATAATTAATAATTAAAAAATTCAAAATATATAAATAACTAATATTTCTTTGCGCTACTTTATATCAAACGTTAACCAAAAAATACTGTAAAATATACTAAAAAAAATTTTAAATAAACAACTATGCTTTTGCATCAACTTCTTTTTCTGTTCGAACGAAATGTCAAAACTTCATTTAAAAATAAAATTCCCTTTTTTGGGGTATTTTTTTTTTATATGAAGTTTTGACATTTCGTGCGGAATTTTTGCATGCTGCGTATGGCCCTTAAAAAAAAATACTGACAAGAAAAATAAATCCTAAGAAGTCTTAATTTTAGTTTTTTTTTACCTGACACCAAAAATTATACAAAATTTTTCCTATAACCAGTCCAAACCTAAAATTTTTTTAATAGAGGAACAAAAAAAAAAAAATTGGAAATAACCAATATTTAAAAATAAAATAAAAATAAAACCAAATATGCCAAAACATAATATTTCTTTAGCTCACTTTATATTAAACTTTGCCTAAAAAATATGCTCCAATATACCAAAACCATTCGAAAAATACAAAAAGAAATAAAATGAATTCCAAGCAGGCTAAATTCTAGTATTTTTACCACCTCACAATGGGCACGTGTAGCCAGATTTTGGCCAAAAGTCCCCCAGAAGAATGTCAAAATTTGCAGAAAATTATAATTTAACATGATTTTACACATATTTCTTAGCTGCCTAAAAGTATGCTTTAATAACTATTTTTTCCAATTTTGGTCTAGATTATCTATATCTTAAAAAAATCTGAGGAGGCTCAAACTTCCAAGAAAAATAGTTCAATCCTTTGGGAACACGTGTGTACAATTCCATCACTCTAAAAAAATTATGATGGCAATGCCAGATTTTTGGCCAAAATATGACAATCTGGGCCTACAGAGAAGCTGATAGAAAAATTATAAAAAAAAATTAAATTATTTGCGCTACTAATTCCAAATCAAGATAGGATAAAAAAATAAGATTAAAGAAAATATATGTATATATATCTCTTTATATACAAAGAGAAAAATACAGTACAACAAGATCATATAAATAGATATAAATGCACCAAAATTTTAAAATATACCAAATAATTTTTTATGAGCACTTCATTAAACGTTCTTTTAAAGCACTCGAAAATACCAGAAATAAATACCAGTAATACACTTGGTTTATTACTTTAATATACATTGATATAAAGAGAAAAATACAGTACAACAAAATCGTATAAATCGATATAAATGTGCCAAAATTTTAAAATATACCAAATAAGTTTTTATGAGCACTTCATTAAACTTTTTTTTTAAAGCAGCCGAAAATATCAGAAATACTAACAGAAATAAAATAAATACTAAAATTGGTATTTTGCGGTATCCGGTATCCAACATGTTTTTTTTTTTTTTATATAAATGGAAAAATAAAATTATGTTTTATTTGTAGTTCTTTTAAAAATGTACATTTTGGCTTCATATTTAACACAAACTCATTCTTAATGGCGATCCCTAAAAAAATACAAAATCAGCTGAATTTGCTATAAAAAAATACTATTTTTTTTATATTAAACTTTAAGTATAAAAATATACCAAAAATGTTCATCTGTTTTTGAATCATCAACCTGTTCTTTGCTCAACCTTTCTTTAGGCAACTTCTCTACCGGAACCCAAGTAAAAAACTTGTAGATATATAATCATATGGAATAATATTCTTCTGAAACGACTTTAAAATATTCTTCAAAATTAGACTTACTTCCCTAAGATTTCGTTGAAACGTTTTAAGAAGTTCGAAACTCGAAAATATCACACCTATATAATTTATTTCTCTAATATGTTTTATCATATCCCAAAAATTTCGTTCTATTGGCTACAAAATCACTATTGAAAAAAATACTAGAATAAGTATATATTTCCATAGCAAATATTACAAAAAAAAAATAAATATATAGAGGATGTCTTTTTCTTGCGGCTCTTTTTTAACTCTCTAGCTTTATCTCAAAGAATAGAATGGTGCTTATTTATACGATAAATACTATTTCCAATTTGTTTTTCACTTTTCGTAAAAAATACCAGAAAACAGACGCGTAATTAAGAGTTTTGCCAAGTACTTCAAAAAAAAATTGATATAAAGTTTTACTTGACTTACGTCTGTCGTATTCCACCTTGAAACTCGCTCGTATCTCATCACTTGCCAGCGGATCGAGGCGAAAAGTAAATGGTCCCGCATTGCCACGCTGTCGATCATCTGCATCCTGCGCTGCCACTTCCAATATACGTCGCGCCGATACATTCTCCGGCAGCATCGGTCTGTAATCCTGCGCCAGCGTTGGCGCATTATCATTAACATCCTTGACTATAACACTTAGTGTAGCGGTAGCGGTGCGCGCCGGACTACCATCATCCATGGCCAGCACCTGGAGCAGATGCCGATCGGCCTGCTCTCGATCGAGCGGCCTTTGTATGCTCACGTCGCCACGTTCGTTGATGGCAAACTGACGCTGTCGATTTGTGGCACGTACTAGCTTATAGCTAACTGTTGAGTGACCACCCTGATCCGCATCGGAAGCACGAAACTTTTCCAGTATGTTGCCCACCTTGTTGTCCTCGTAAATGGACACCTCAATGTGCTCGCGCTCAAAGCGCGGCGCATTGTCATTGATATCGCGCAGCTTGACAACTAGCCAGGAATAGGCCACATGGTATTTGTCACTGGCGGAGCCATCCTCGCCCTTATCATTCACCTGTATGCGAAAACGAAAACCGCTGCTTTGCAGCGGATCCTCGTAGTCCAAGGGCTGTATGATCTTGAGCGAACCCGTGCCATCCGCATTGCGCACCATGGCAAATTTATCCGCACCAAAGCCGCTGTTGGGCACCACCTTGTATTGAAATATATTGGTCTCATCCTCATCCTGTACGGTAACAGTTAAAATAGGCGTCTCGGGTATATAAGTGCCATTGGTTTCGTCCACCTCGGTAAACCACTCATCCTTGGTGAATGTTGGTGGCATATCGTTTAGGTCCTTGACGCGTATAGAGGCGGTGCCGGTGCCTGCAAGTAGTATTTAGTAGTTCAGTTAGTTAACACATACGACACTACTGTCTAGAACAAAGTGCACTCGAATCGAACTTACCCTTCAGACCGCCACCATCCATGGCCACCACCTGTATGGAATAGTCGGGTGTGCGTTCACGGTCCAGGCAACAAACGGCCGTCTTAATGACGCCCGTCTCGGTCTCGATTTCGAAAATGGGCGCGCCCGTTTCCTCCTCGATGACATTCTTCTCAATTGAGTAGATTAGTTTTGCATTGGTACTCTCGTTGGGATCGTCATAGTCAATGGCAGACATTGTCATCACCGGCATGCCGGCGGTGCCATTCTCGGTTACATTGCCAAAGTAGACGCCCTGCGGAAACTGTGGCGCATTGTCGTTGATATCTTTGAGATTAACTTGTATGTCCGCATAGCCCACAAGTCCTTCGCCGCCCTCGTCCTGTGCGAATACGGTGAAACGCCATTGTGGGCGGCCATTGGGTTGATCTCGGTCGAGGGGCTAGCAGCAAAAACCAAATACAAAATGGCTGCGTGTTAGTGATTTTCATTTGATTTGTAAGCAGTGTGTGTGTGTGTGTGTGTCAGTGTGAGTGACTGAGTGTGAGTGTATCTGTAGCCGTATCCGTATCTGTGGTAATGTATCTGTGCGTTTTGTTTGTTTACTTGCAAATTATTTGATGACGCCCAGGAAACTGTAACTGAAGCTCTCGGAGAACGCAATGCAAACTGTATGCAAGACAATTGGCTAAAACTCTGATGCTGTTTGGCTTAATACCCTGCAGCTCCTATAGGGATTTAGGATACTATAGATTTCTTGGCGAAAGGTGGCGCGTTGCTTATATCAAGGTTATCAGATTTACTAAATCCCACTATGGATTGGTTCAAGTTATATAAGCTTATGCCAGTTAATTAATTATATAGGCTCATGTGAGCCTAATAAGCCAAAGTGTGTTGACTGTTGGGTTTTAGGTTACTAAAGATTTCTTGCGAATATTTCAAACAGGCGGAAGGAAGTTGCTTATATCAAAACTAACAGATTTTCTAAGTCCCACTATTCATTGGTACATGGCTCATGTGAGCCTAACAAACCAAACCATGTTGATACCATCAGTATTCTTCAAAAACCCACCAAATTTGACGCAGAAATTTAATTTATTTTTTTGTTAAAGTCATTGCAGGGTATTTCACAGTCGGTCTACGCCTCAACTGTTTCACATTTCTTGTTGTTTTTCTCGCTTGTGTTGTTTCTCTTGTTATGACTGTCATTATTTGAAGCCTATACGTTGTTGCTGCTATTGTTGCTGTCTTATATGTATACCTAAGCTGTATGCTTGTTAGCCTATTGGTTTTATATTATGTACTTGTTGTTGTTCTGTCGTTTGCTTATTTGTTCGTTGTTGCTTTCCTTGTTTTTGTTGTTACTTCCAGCTGATATTAGATTTCTCATTAAATGAGTTATCCACATGAAATCGCATTACCATTAATATGTCATGTCTGCAACTGTGCGAGTATCTGTCTACAGATTTATATATGGCATAATGTAAACACCAGTGGCTGAGATATAAGCAGGATTAAGGGAATCAAAAGGACCAAAAGCATAAAAGTACTAGAAATAAAGTAGTACATGTATTTGTATTTGTCAAATTTGCATTTTATTTTTTTCAATTTTTCAATTATTTGTGTTTATGTAAATGGAATTGTTCTTGCTATTGTATGTATTTATATACAACAATAAATAAAGAAATCGAAAAAATAAGACATTTCTTATAGTCTAACAAAAAGGGTAGTAATATCCTGTTGAAAACTTATCGATTTTCTAATACTTCTTTTTTCATAAGCGGGGTTCTTCACTTCGAAGTCTATCTATATCAGAGCTCGCAAAAGACTTTCACCCATTTTTCCAACTTTTGTGGTGTCCGGACCACACTGGGATTCAGCCAGTACACAGGTGTAAAAAAAAACGATCTCTACAAGAACTGAAACTTGCTTCAAGTCAATACAGTGTGTGCCTATAAACGCAATGTGGGATTTTTTATATTTTCTCTTGGGAATTATCGAAATTTTTTGGATTGATTTTTGAAAAATCAGCTGTTTTTCGTTTAGTTGTACCAAATAAAAGAAATAAAAAAATAAAATTTTTGTCAAAGAAAAACAGAACAGCGATTTATATTTTTTCAATAAAATAATGGGGCAACACTGTTTTTTTTTTTACGTCTACGTTTCGCGTTTGGAAATAAAGTTATGCGACTGTTGTATATAAAAGTATATTTTTTATTTGGTATAGGACAAGTTCTTTAATTGAATTAATTTTGTAAAAAAAATCCAATAAATAAGAACGCATAACATTGAAATAGTAAAAAAATCCAAGTGTTAACTATTTGGCTCATCAAAAATCTTTCTGAGTCGCAAATTTGGAAAAATTGTTTACGATTAGTCCAAATAAATAATTTCGCCAAAGGTTTAAGACAAGGTCTTGAAAGAGATCAAGAAAAGAAAGCTGCTTTATCGAAAACTTGAAAAATGTCGAAAAAATTGAAAAATCGAATCCTATGTGTCGTGAGTCTTTGAAAAAAATAGCGAAAATATTAAAAAAAAATACTTAGCATTTTAAAAATACTATTTGTAACGCATAATAATTTCCCTGACAGGACTGTTTCAGTCGCCCCTAGGTGGAGCATGGGCATCTCTAGCCCTATTCGAACGGTTGAACAGAACAGGGACCTACAATTTATAGCCGAGTCCAAACGGCAGTGTCTTGAATTAATAGAGACGCATAAATTAAAAAAAAAAAAAAAAAAAATCAGCTTATTCATTAAATCTTTATTTTAAACTTTTTGCTTAGAAAATATACTGCACTCCTCTTCTCCTTGTAGAGCAAGCCCTAAGGCTGAGGCCCTCATCCCTATAAGATAATATTAATATTAAAAAAAATTAGATTTTTCTTCAATAATCTTGCCTTCAAACGTACATTTTTTTTTTGGCACCAGCATAAAGCATAGAGCTTCTAAAGCCAAAGATGTCAAATCAATTATTAACTCACTTTCCTCTTTTATTTATTCATCTAATTGCAAAGTAGCAATTAATTCTTAATTATAAAAGAGTTTGACCCTCCATAACAAAAATCTATCTACGTCACTGTTACACACAAAGATTGGCTTTCCTACTTTTGCGAAGGCTTTTCATGTAAATTGAAATGTGTTCAATTTTCACATGTGACTGTTTAAGTCGGTTTGTCTATATGAGTGTATCCGTGTGAGATGATTTAAATTTCAGTCTAAACTTAGATGCATTATTTTGGTAAACGAGATTTTAGCTTTTTCAATTAAGGCGCCTAAAGTACACATCAAATTTTATGCAAAATTTATGATTAAGATGCTATTTGTTACATGTAAATTAAGTTGCATAACTTTCCAATGTTTCAAATTGCAATTAACCTCAACTTGACTCTGACAGAGTTGTTAAGTGTTATAAAGTGTTAATTATTTTCATCTTTCAATTATATTGCCAAACTAGATGCCCTTTTGACAGTTTCGAATATGCAAAAATTAACATAAATGAATTATTTAATTAAATGCAGCTCAATTTACGTAAAGGATGCATAGTTAGTTGAATTTTATCTTACAATGAACTTTATGCTGTTTTGTAACAAAAATCTTTGAAACATAAGAATAATTATTAACGAAATGAAATACCTAGAATATTTTAAATTCTAAATATAAAAGAATTCTAAATTTGAACAATAATAATAAAGAAATTTGAAGCACGTGTAATTTTGATTTTAATGAAAATTTAATTCGCAATGTATCATTGCTTTTGAATTCGCATAAATTTGGAATAGTTGCCAAAAAGCTGGCATTCGTTTTCTTTGATTATTAGGCTCACATAAGCGCTACCTACCAAATGTGATGGCTTTGTCTCATTAAAGTATAAATAAATCTACAAAAACTAAAGTTTTCAGAAATGCATATCTTTAAAAAAATTCCCATCAACCCAAAACTTGCTCCTTTGACGTTTACCTTTAATATCATGTTCATGCTCAATTGCTTTACTCTCTCCAAAACAAAAACCTAAACTGTGAAACAAAACCCGCTCAATTTAAATTTTAAGCTTGACACCAAAAAAAAAAAAAAACGAAACAATTTCAGTTGCAAATTAAATATCTGCCATGCAATTGAATAATGTCCTTTTTGGAAACTCACAGCTGACTGCGTTTTTTGCTGGCGATTTGGAATTTTTTTGCGCATTATTTCTGCGCTCAGTTTTATGCCAGGGGTGAACCACAACGAATCGGGGTGAACCGGAACCACGGACGCAGCCATACCCGAACGACAAGGAACGTCATTTACATGTGGTTTAGATGTAGAGCGCCAAAAACCGCAAATGCCACATGATGCCGGGCAGCAACAAAGTCCACCCCCCTCTGCGTGCTGCCCACAAAAAACAACAACTACAGTTACAATAACTGTGTCTAAACAAATAAAGCAAGTAAACAGTTACATTTTAACATTTTAAACAATGAGCAGTTGGAGAGAGAGGGCGAGGGCACCGCGGGAGAGCGCAGAGAGAGAGCGCACAGTTTTGGTTACTGTTTGTTGGCCTGTTGACAATTTTGCTAGGGAATTTTCAATGTATATGTATGTGTAGTGAAGTGTGCGTGTGTATAAAAGTATGAGTGTGTAAGTGTGTGCATGTATATGAGTGTGCGTGCTTGAATCTCTACAGTACGCAATGCGTGTATTCTCTCTACGTAGACAGCCACTTGCGTTTATGGGAGTCAATTGCCACCGCTTCACATTTTTTTGAACGAAAAATGTAATTTTTTATTTTAATCAACTATTTATTCATTTATTTATGTATTTACCCTAGTATTTTAAATATTCATTTACTAACTAATTAGAATACATATATAAAGTTTAGCCTTTACAGATTTACAACTAAAATATATATTTAGCACATTAAATCAAAATATTTTTTATATAATATTTAATTAATAAGAAAAAAGGAGAAAAAATCTTACAAAAACCAAAGAAAAAAATAGAAAAGTAGAAAAAAAAAACTTGAACTAAATTATAAACTAAGAGTAGAACAAGGCTAAGGAACATAAAGTTCTGGATCATCACCATTAGTATGGGATGTTAATGTTTTTGAATTAAAGGGACTAGCTGGATAATATTGAGAGGTAGAGGAAGGTTGTGCAGGGAGTGAGAGAGAACGAAGAAAATTATAACAACCGCCGTGCGTGTTAACAGTGTGAAGTTTATTTGTGACTAAAATAAAGAATAGTTGACATTCATGTGTATTGATCTTCACCTTGCATACAAGTGTGTTGAAAGGTGAATTCCACTTACGTTAAAATGTAAGCATTGCTAATTTTTAACAGATAAGGTACTGGAAACTAATGATGCAGTTCGATGCATAATGAAAAAAAAATTTTTTTCGCAAAATTTCAGTTTTTAAACTTAACGCGTGTCGGCTTAATTTCAAAAAACGTGTTTTTCGTTTTTATTTAATTGTGACTTAACTACTGCATATTTTTGAACCAATTTTTTTTTTTTATCTAAGTTCGCAAAAGGGCTACATAAAAAAAAAATTTAATTTTTTTTTGACCAACACATTTTCTTAAAAAAAAACATGTTATTTTATTATTTTTTTATATTTTTTTTTTAAGTATGTTCCTTATGTCAATCACGATTTTTGTTTTCAAAACACGTGTTTTTATACATTCTCTATTTGGTACGAATATGAATCAAATCGATATGGTGGAACAATATTAAAAAAAAATAAAACAAAAATTTTTGAATAGTTTTTTAAAACTATGTATGGGAAAAATTTTTTTTTTTGTCTAAAGATGGCAAAAATTATAATACATTTTTATAGTGTTAAATAGAATACATACTTCTTATTTTTATGATGAAAAAAAACTGATTTATTTTGTAGGTAAATATAATAATTTAAACATTACTCAACAAAAGATTTTTTAATTATTTGCATTAAATCATGCAATTTCAATAAAAATGTTTGGGTTTACATTTAACATAAAAATGTCATCTGTTTTGTATATTCGAACTAGCAAAAGTCACTAAGAATAAGAGCACCCCATCTGTATTAACCCATTGGAGAATATTTTTATTTTTATTATAAATATTTGTATAGTTGATATGCTATAAACTGATAGTGCTTTATAAAGTGACAGGTGCAATGGCAAGAGGCAGCTGGCAGAGACTTTTATAGGTCACTCTATAAAGTGATAAATGTATTCAATGATAATTAAAATATTAATAAAAAGTAAATACTAACTTTTCTTTTGTCTTCAAAAAAAATTTAAAAAAAAAATTTTAATGTCATACTTTTTTATAAAAAAAATTTGAAACAAATAGCCTTTGAAATATTGGGAATTTAGTCCCTTTCCTAAATATTAAAATATGAATAAATACATATATGAATATGATTTCTATTGTCCCCTTTTTGTATGGTGAAATATGAACCAATCGACTAAGTTAAAAAAATATATAAATTATGTAGTTTTTTTTTTTTAAATTGCACGAAAATATTTTTCTTAAAGATAATATTTATTTATTTTTTAATTTCGTAGTTTTATATATACAAGTTAACATTGCCGATCAAAGGTTTTTCCAGTAATTTCAATAAAAATTTAAATTTAAATTTTTTAACACAACAAATTGAACATAATTAACCAGTTGTAATATACAAAATTCCTTATTTTAATATGATTTAAGTTAACGTAGTGAGTTAAGTAATTTTTAAGCATTATTTTGCACCCATAAAGAAATCTGCACTATAAATTCAAAAATGGCTGGGGGCACTTTTTGATCACATAACCAGTTTGATCATTTATGTATCTTATAGCAACATAAATTTAAATATCCGACGGTACAGTTTTTTCTTAGCAACATTTAATAAAGGCCGTAGCCATGCAAAAACAGAACTTTAGAAAATCGTTCTTTAAAAAAACCTTAAAAATTTGCAAAGTAAGTTACAATTTTTAATTTCTTCTAAAAAAAAGATGTAGATCGAGCGGTGACAATTGAGGTCTTTGAGTATGTTAGGTTATCTACAAGTATACTGTAAAAGAGAACCAGAATATATAATGTAATAGGGCGGTGGCAATTAACCCCATAAACGCAAAGAGCATCCCAAAGAGACAGTAACAAGATTTAGAGTATGTCGTGTAGGGTTTTATTGCACCATGCCAAGAATATCGCTTCATTGATAATAAATGACCAACATGAACAAAGGAATTGCAAAACGAAAGACCAAATATATAGCATAGCGGTGGCAATTAACCCCCTAAACGCATTGAACATCTATTCACAATGAATACTAATGGTATTGACTGATCAGTTACAAGGATACGATGCTAAATAAATAAACCATTTGCATGTAACAGTTCACGAAGGCACAGCCAAAGCTGAAATAAGGTGGTAGTAATTGACCCACAAACAAAATAGTAATGAGCTTTTATGGAGAAGGTACTTAAGGCTGTCAGAAAAGTAGTGCAGTGGTATCAATTCCTCCAAACCTTAAAACATTTTCTGTGTATAAGCAGAGTACTAGTCCTCTAAAAAAAAGGTACTAAACACATGTGACTAGACCGCGGTACTGCAAAATTGTGAGTGTGTGCGTGTGCTTGAATTGTGTATTTTATGGTCAGCGTCCAAAATTAATTGGACTGTGTGCAACTGACATAGTCAAGTTCTTTCTAAACGTTTGACACTTTTGTTCTCATGCTGTTTTAAATTACTCATACGCCACCGCAGTCAAGCTATAATTTTAGCTTGAATTTAATTGATATTTGTTAGAAATTTATACATATTTTTATGCATTTTTTAAGTGCTTTGTCAACGATGGCTTTCAATATAAATAGAGTATTATATTGTGTTCATCAGACGGTTCAGAAGTTCATGACAAACATTAAGTGTTTAAAGTAATGCATGGAATATGCATTTTATAAATGGAAACCTTATTGTTCTCAGTTAAATATGTGCAAAATGTTATTATTTTGTGAGAACTACAAGACACGGAATTGCATCACTTTTTTGAGAAAAACAATTTGGTTGGGAAAAATAAGGAGATAAATAGAAACATATACTAAGTCGTAAAATTTAATTGGTGAAAGCGTCAAGGCAGATATGCATTTTTTTTTTGTAAAATTTTTCGATTTTTTACGATTTTTTTATTGAAAAAAAACATGACCTCAAACTTTCAAGTGAATGGCAAATGTAAATGTGTTATTTTCAAATTGTTTTTAGATTTCTTAAAATTTTATAAGTCGCCATTAACAATGTACAAACATAAGGTAATTTTTTTTTTTAAGTGTACTTTGTTTAAGGTTTTATGCCATAAACCGGCCATTAGTGCAGAGGCTCCGGCAAAGTGATTCGCAAATATAATGCCATTAAAAAACAAAAAATAATATAAAAAATTAATGCGTCCATTTTGTGTAGCACCTTATAAAATGTGTCTGTCGAGGATTAAGCTGATGTTTATTATATGGGATTTTATGTGCTGTGTGTTGTATATAGTTGTTCTTAATACTAGAGCACTTACCTTGAGTACAAAAATATCGCCTGTTGTGCGATTTATATCAAATTTACTATTTGCTGGATTATCAGGGTCAATGCCCTGTCCAGTGAGGAAATATACAATATTTATTGGTCTATCTACATCGCCATCAGTGGCCGTAACCTGCAAAAGAAAAAAACACAAACAGATAACCATTAAGTGAGTTTAAATTGAAATTGTAAAAAACAAAAACAAAAAAATTCCAAATTTCAAAAAAAAAAAAAAATCAACAATTGATGAAGAAATTTTTAAGCACTCTCTCTTGCTCTGTTCTCTGGATTTCGTTGGCGTTCTCTGTGTGACCAATGGATACAATATAAAGTACATAAATCAAATATGTAAATAAGCAAAAAGCTTTAAATGTCCAATAAAGGGCACAAAATGTGCGAACTGTAGTTTTTGGTAGGTGCGCCGGCTATGTCGGAAAAGGATTTTCGCCCAGCACTGTCCGCACTGCCGCACACTCCCCCTGACATTTTGCACGGCACAAAATACGCCAGATTGCTTGTAAATTTATGCTTCGACATTTTTTTTTTTGTAGCTCTGGTAAAATGCAAAATATTGCCAGTCTGACTGAGATACATTTTCTATTTGGCTTTCTTCTTTACATACCAATTTTTTTTTATTTTGTTTATGTTGCTTTGGCCTGTACAAAATGCTAATATTGTCAAGATTTATGTAATTATTCAATCGGCATTTGGCATTTTTCTGCTATATATATATATGTATTTTTTTTAGTCTACTCTTTGAGGTTAGTGCATACGAAATGGATTCTGTATTTGGACTTTTTATTACTAGCTAGTAGTGTCTGTTTGTATCTTTATACTATATGTGTGTGTGAGTGTGTACTTGTATTGACATATTTATGAGTTGTATATTTGTTTGTCAATAAAAGCAAATTGGTTGGCATTTTCCGAGTCATAAATGTAATAAGTAACTTGTAAGGATAGCTTGTAAGTATTTTGTGAGATATACATAACAAGTATACGTTTTATTTATTTTGCTGGCATAAATTGTTTATGTTTCTTATAAATGCTTCTGTCTAGTCGATGCATATCTTGCCGGAAATATATTAGCTGGAAATTATTTATAGATACAGCTGCAGAATTTAGAGATTTTATGAGAAATGCCTAATAGCAGCTATCTACATATTTATGTACACATTTGGCACTGATGATAATTTTTCTCGATAAAAAGCTTCAGGCTGCTTTTTATTTTATGTTTTATGGAGTAATGGAAAATATTAAATATGTAAATTTGAAATCTATTATTTTTTGGCGAATCCAAATCAAAATCCAGGCTTAAGACGGTTTTTGGTTACCAAATAAGGCGTCCTTTTCAATTTAAAAAAAAAAGAGCTTCAATCGAAATGATTGGAGCTGCGTAATATTCATTGCTCCTTAATGAAGTCAATTTCTAGAATTTCAACCAAGATATAGACAGATGCAATGATGAACAGAAACTTGATCAGAAACCAGAAAGTATTAAAAAAAATAATCGGCCGTGCTTCGGAAAACGAAACCGAACATTTTATTCAGATTCGTTTTGAAACCGAATGATTGATTCGTGCTGCCAATTTCACCAAACCGAATTTTTCATGTGGTTTGAAACCACTTGAAACGAATCGGCCAAATAGGTTTAAAAAATACTCATTTTATACTGAAATAATTTTTTATATATTCTTTGATATTCTTATTTATAAAGGGTCATCAATCTCGAGGGTTTTTTTTAAATAAAAAAAAAACAAAAATTTCAAATCAATCGTAAAATCTTTGTTATAAACAGAAAGAACCGTTCTTGCCATTCACTATTTAAAAATAATTCCTTTCAAATGTTGGCTGCAACTGCGGGAAGGGAAATATGTGCAGTTAGCGACCAAAACATTCGTTTTCCTCAGCAGGCAAAAACGATTCCGAATTCGTTTTGGTTTTTTTTTCGTTTTCTTGAGCACGAAAATAGATTTGCGTCATAAAATTTTTGCCCAACTTTATACAATTTTAAATAAATAATTAAGTTTTGCAGAAATATTTGCTACCAAGAGTACTAAACAAACAGCAAAGTCTTTGAAAACTTTCATTTTGATTAAGCCTAGTACAGTTGAGTACAAATATATTACAAAAGCAACAAACCAACCATAGTCCTAATCTCAGCATAGAATTCTTTTCGGAATATTGAAAAATGTCTAGTCCACTCGACTCCTTTGTTGCTTTGTCTTGACAACAATAATGCAATAATATTTTCCAATTTTTATGCTTTTTGAAAGCTTTGCAGGTTTAAGCCCTTTGCAGAGAACTTGTTATCACATTCGTAGAAAATCCTCTTTATATGGAATTTAAATTTGTTATTTTTGTTGTTGTTGTTGTTGTTGGTATTGCCTTTTGTGACAGGATGTAAATGCGAATGTGAAATGAAAAAAAAAAAAACAAAACGACAAACCATCAAACACTTGTCAAGCCAATTAAAACAATTAACGCTTTGTTTCTTTTCAGCTGTCATTCCGTTTGTCTCTACGTCACAATGTCTGTCAGTTTTGCTCTCTCACTAAATCTTTTGCAACCTCTCTTTTGCTCTCACTCGCTCTGTCAACTGAAATGCAAATGCATACAATGCAAACTTCTAAACAATGGAAATCATATTCTATGTATATATAGTAGGTATGTACATATGTATCTACAAGTATAATATGACAATACCGAATGCAAAAAAATAGTACGTGAGAGCGTGTTTGAATACGTGGAATGAGAGAGTGACAGCTAGACGGACAATGTGCGGTAAGTGGATATGTTTGCATTCTAGTTTCATTTGAATTTTTGAAAAACTTTACTCTGTCACGTATTAAGTGGAAAATACGAATTTTAATAACGAATCGTAATTAGGTACACGTTCCAGATATGTTCGTTTCGAATAGGAAAAAAAAATAAAAATATGTATTAGAGGTTTTCAATCGGTTTTAATTTGCTCAGAATTATTTCATCGAAAAAGAAGCTTATTTCCGCCATATAGCCTTAGTATTAAGTAGGCTGATTGCCAATAAATAAATAAATAAGAAAAAAAAAAAAAAATATTCCTCCTTAAAGGCCTATACGCAGCACGAAATATTTCGCGCGTAATGACAAAACTTCATATATTAAAAAATATCCCAAATGGGATATCCCAAATATTTCGTGCTGCGTAGACCCCCTAAACCAAAACATTGATTGTTAAGGGCCATACGCAGCATGCAAAAATTCCGCACGAAATGCCAAAACTTCATATAAAAAAAAAATTCCCTTTTTTGGGATATTTACGTCAAAGACAGATAGCAAAGTCCGATTGATTTTGTTTGGGGTACTTCTATGTATTCTGAAAATATTTGTTTTAAGAAAACTATCGAAGATACGATGAAATATTTTTTTTTTTTTTTAAATTAGTCGATAACGCATAAATAATGATTTTTGGGAAATTATTTGAAATTAATAACTGGTTTATATATTCTAGTTTATATCATTTTTCAGCAATGTATTTATTTTGTGTTTAGGAAAGAAATTGTTTTTCATTGCTTAAGCTGTTCTGGTGATTGATGTGTAATTTTTTTATATATAAGAGCTTTATTGTTCGATTTAGTTTCTTTATTTCTTTTGCTTTTTTATGTTCATGGGTAAAAATAAGTAAAGTGGATTACTTTTTAAGTCAAACTTCGATTTTGAACATTTTTGCACATGTGATGTTATATAGGTACTAGCCAATATTTATTCCGTAAATTTTTTATCTACAATTCCAATTATTTATCAATTTATCGATAACTGCATATTTAGATAGACTTTTCTTTGAAGCCACATATCACGTTAATGAATAATTTATTTGAATCATTTTCTTATCAATTAAAAAAAAATCTTTGAATTTGAAGATTATGCTCGCCCTAACATTCTTTTTTAAAAAAAAAGTATTTCGATATTTTAGTAAAAATGCGTATCATTCGAATTTTTCAGTATTTTTGTAAAACCTAAAATTTAATGTTGCTTAAATGATATTTTTATTATTCTAAACACAAGGGGTCTAGCTGGATAAGGTACTGGAAACTGCCCCCAGATTTTTGAAAACTAATAATGCAATTCGATGCACAGAGCAAAAAAAAAAAATTGTTCGCAACATTTCAGTTTTTAAACTTAACACATTGCGGCTCAATTAAACAATTTTTTTCGTTTTTATTTAATTGTGACTAAACTACTGAATATTTGTGAACCATCCAAGCCAACAGAACTTTTTTTAAAAAAATGTTATATTTTTTAACCAATACATTTTCATAAAAAAAAAAGAAATTTTCTTATTTTTTTTTAAGTATGTTCCTTAAATATGTCAATCACCATTTTTTTTTAAACACGTGTTTTTAAACGTTCTTTATATCGTGTGAATATGAATCAAATCAATTTGGACGAACAATGTTAATAAAAAGTTACGCTAAAAAATATTTATTTTATTTATTAAAATTCATAAAAAAAAAATTATTTTTTTTCCCAAAAGATGTCAAAAGTTATAATAAACTTTTATTATATTTTATAGAATAAATACTTCTTGTTTTTATGATGAAAAAAATTGATTTATTTTGTAGGTAAATACAATGTAACAATTTTAACATTGCTCAACCAACTATTTTTTAATATCTTGCTTGCGCCATCTAGCGACAACAAGTAACATGCGCCATCTGGTGGCCACACTAAACCGATAACAACATCGACGATAGCAGCTTAAAATATTTTGTTTGCAGCACCTAGATAATGTATGACCATGCATGAACATTTATTTCATTTATCTTTAAATTTATTTCATAAAAATATTCTTTACTTATTATATTATACTACTTTACTTTTGCAACAAATAAAGTCAGACTGGCCCACTGTGTGACGTCAAAAAGATGTTTTATAAAGGGTTTTCCAATAAGAGGTGTTATTTTGGTATTCAAAGAAAAATGTCATTTTTTGAGATAAATGATCGGATGTTTATTTCATAATAAAGAGGAAGGTATGCCGTTAATAATGAAAAACAACATCAGCCTAATGGCTACCACGACCACGCCTACAGGACCATATCCTTTTCATGAAATTTTCCATAACCAAATCGCAAAGTGGCTGCCCTATGTCCTCGATAGCCTCACGAATTCTATCTTTGAGGTCTTGAATCGACGCTGGGCTGTTGGCGTAGACCTTATCTTTCACGTGGCCCCAAAGGAAGAAGTCGCAAGGTGTTAAATCACAAGATCTCGGTGGCCAATTGTGATCACCTCTTCGAGAGATAACACGGTCCGGAAACTTTTCCCGTAAAAGAGCAATGGTTTCGTTGCTTGTGTGGCACGTAGCGCCGTCTTGTTGAAAGTAAACGTTGTCCAGATCAATACCATCCAACTCCGACCATAAAAAATCATTAATCATCTCTCGATAGCGCAATCCATTCACCGTAACTGTTGATCCAACCTCATTTTCGAAAAAGTAAGGTCCAATGACCCCGCCGGACCATAAACCGCACCAAACAGTCACACGTTGAGGATGGAGAGGCTTCTCAACAATAACTCTTGGGTTTTCCGAGCCCCAGATGCGACAATTTTGCTTGTTGACGTAGCCACCGAGGTGGAAATGGGCCTCATCAGTCAAGATGATTTTTCGATGGAATTCCGGATCATTTTCATGCATTTCAAGGACCCAATCGGCAAAGACACGACGTTGTTGATGATCGGCCGGCTTGAGTTCTTGTGTTAACTGAACTTTATGCAAAATACGGTGTCATGACGTTTGTGGAATGCCCAATTCCAAAGAACGACGTGGAATGGACAAACCTGGGTTTTCTTCAACACTTTGGGCTACAGCAGTAATATTCTCAGTTGTTCTTGAGCGACATGCACGGGTTTTATTCTTCACATCACTAGCTTGTCCCAACAGCTCGAATTTTTCCACCAATTTCTGTATTGCGGTCCGACAAGGTGCTTCACGACGACCCGCAAATGCTTTAGTTTTGCGAACTGTGACTGCAAGATTTTCACCATTTTTGTAGTGAATTTTAATAATTTCAATGCGTTGTTGAAGCGTGTATCGTTCCATTTTTAGTAATGTCAAAGAATAAAAGCTTCAAAAGTGACAGCTACCGAAATACCGGGTGATTCAAAATAACACCTCTTGTTAGAAAACCCTTTATAATAGAGTGCCACTCTAAAATATTTCAAATTTTTGAAAATTATGCGAAATTCAAAAGTAAGGCAAAGAATTGTTTTTTTTTTGCAAAAATTTGATAAATCGTTTTTCTTAATTTTTTTAAGAACTTTTTTTTACTTTTCCATAATGTCTATGCTTGAAAAAGTAGTATAATGTGAGTTTTGTCTCAAATACTTTTATCAGTGAAAAACTTGCTTAAAAATTTGTACAAAATGTATTTATAAAACAAAAAAATAGGAAAAGTATTTGTAGTTTTTAAAATCTTCATAAAATATCAAGCATTGTTGCTCATATTCTGTAAATTTCTCTAAGTAATTCAATAGGCTCGCGGCGACTTAAGCAGCTCACAAAATTTATTTATATTTTAAAATTAAAATATTCAGTTGAGCTTAGATCTTTAAAAGGATTGATTTTTTACGAAATATTTTAAGCCAAAGGAACGAACGAGAAGATGTTTAAATAAATCTTAAAATATGCTTATGGTAGTCTGTCAGCTGAGGTCCATAAATAAAAAAAAGCGAGAGAGAGACGTGCACACCAGCTGATCCCTATCTCAAAAACACTCGCAAAGAAACTGAAAATTATGAACCCAGCAAGAGAGCGCCGCGGCAGACTTGCTCTACCTTATGTAAGTATACCCTGTGTATTAGTTAGCGCCGAGGGCTTTTGTCATAGCACATACTGTCATAAGTAATGATAAAGTTAAATCGACATCGATTAAAATCGATTTTGCTGAAGTATATCGCTTTATTGGTATTGGACAACTATGTATATAGCCGAAAAACTCTAGTGTACTTTTGAGCACTGAAAGACCCAGCGAAAGCTTTAAGATTCTATAAGGCAATAAAGCCATAATTTATATTTTTGCTGCTTGTTTGGCTTGAATTTCAATTGATGCATTAAATCGAAAAATTCTTCGAACTTAAAACCAACTTTAAAAATGTTTGTAAAAAATTCCGAAAACCATATTGTTAAGCGCCAGCTTTAAGTTTTGTGTAATTTTTAGCAGCTAAGTGGCTTGTTATATATATATAATATACATATGTGCTAGTATGTATGTGTGTGCGCGTGTTTGTAAGTATGTGTGTCCAATTGCGACAATTTACGTTAAATGCTCAACACAATTTGATATAACAAAAGAGTTGTCTACGTGCCATCATTGTTGCCATTATTTTGCGCCATGTGAGACAAGAAGAATCCCAGGACATTGTGCTTTCAACAGCCATTCGACACTCTCACAGATACTCACACACACACTTAAGCACACAAACACACACACTCACACACAATGTGGCACTGTACATGATTCGGCTGCCAACCATTAGCGTGCATAATTTAAGAGCCTTTTGCCGCAGCCCGAAAGCATAAAACACCGTGCCTGCAATTGCAAAAATATTTTCATTTAATTTTCCACGCACCAAAATCAATTTGCCAAAAAAGAAAAAAAAAAACAACAAGATTAAGTTGAAAAACGCTTTCGAAATTGTTCACTTTTTGTATATTTCAGTGTCCATTATTCGCCTCAACGACAACTACTTAACGTCAGCTGCAGCAATCTTACTTATAGAGAGAGTACATAGTATATTGTCCCTGCTGAACATATCATATTACGTATACGATGACTAGAGCAAAAATGTGCAATTAAAATGGCTGCAACGTGACGCCATTTTAAAGTTATCGCATATATAGTTGTTGTTTGTTTTTTAAGCCGAAAACCAGACCAAAAGTTGGTTGCAGTAATTTATGGCTTATATATATGCAAAGATCATGTATGCAGCATGTACCTATATGTGTGTACATGAGTGTAAATTAACGAGGGTGGGCTCTTAAATATCTGGAGTAGAGAACAAAAATAATGGTTTGGTTCAAGCCTAATAGACTGCTCGCTACGAACTGAGAGTATCTTACGACGTGAGGTTTGAAAACGAAAAAAAATTCTACGTTTTCGTTTTTCGATAACTTTGTTTTCAGAAAGCAATTACTGCTGCTGAGAGGTTTCGGAAAGCATTTAGCGATAAGTCTTTGAAAGGGATCTTCAAACGTACAACAAGACTTAATAATAAATAATACAAATTTCCCTGACTGACTATTTCGTCAGTCGCCCCTGGGCGGAGCATGGGGATCTCTATTAATAACTGTTCGAAGAGAACAGTTCTTGAATTAATAGAGATTTTCTTGGGCAAATAGTGTCTTTGAGCTAGCGATGCCAGTGCTCCTGTGGGGAATCGGACCACCGACCATCGGATTGCAAAGCGAGTACGCTATCACTACGCTACCGACGGCCACTTGGTGCTCTAAAATCCCTACTTTGCAATTAGAGATAATCATTTGTGCTTCGGAAAACGAAAAAACCAAACCTAAAAATTTTATACGGATTCGTTTTTGCGTGCTCCGGAAAACGAACTTTTTGCCGATATTTCGTTTTTTATTTTCGATAAATTCGTGTATTTACCAAATTTTTACAATAAATTCTTCTGTTGTGTTGGCGCGAAATTATTTTTATTACAAGAGAAATTTTCTTTGTGTAACGAGGGAACCCTGTCACAGTTATGGCCATGTGTTCGTGTATTATATGTGCACATAGGAATCATCCATGAATTACGTGACGCTGATTTTCGTCAAAATATACCCCCCTCACCCTTGTGAGATTTTCCCGCCCCTGGAGCGTCACGTAGTTTATGAATGATCGCATATACGAACACAAAAAAAATTCGTTTTGGCTGAGCATACACATTCATTGGGTTGATTCAGAAAAAAAATAATTATAAATAATTCTGAATAAATATATAACGGTAACTTGCCATAAATATAATCTAAGAATATCCAAGAATATATAAAAAATTCTTTCAGTATAAAATGCGTACTTTTTAAAACCTATTTTGCCAATTTGTTTCAAGTGCTCTTGACATCGGTTCATTGGTGAAATTGGGTGCACATTCGGTTTCAAAACGAGTCCGAATAAAATGTTCGGATTCGTTTTCCAAAGCACGGCCGAATAAAAGAGTTCTGCTTTAGGATGATGAGCCAGCTGTTGAGAGGTACTCAAAACATAATTATTCAGTTTGAGTGAGACAGTTTTGACTCGATTAAAGAGTTATCGATTTCATTAAGTTATAGAAACGATTACTCTAATATTCGAAATGAATCAGTGGGTTGATTTTATAGTAAACAAAATTAATTTGAAAGAATAATTACAACTTTTCATTGCACAATGGGCCCGCGTAGCTACATTTTGGCCAAAAGTCCGCCAGAAGAAAATGAAAATTTGGACAAAATGACAATTTAATATGATTTAACACATATTAAGGTATCCTGTGCAAAAAAAATTATTAAATTATAATTAGTGGTTTTTAAGTTATTGGCAATCAAAGTTGATATTTTGCATTTTATGAGCTTTCGCGATAATTTACAGAAAAAAAAAACCTGCTTTTACCATGATACATGTAGCTACGAAATCTTCATTTACTTTATTATTTATAAATATTACTTCAGAGAAAAAATAAAACTCAGCTTAAAAACTTTTTGGTTTTCAATATATTCGAGTAGCTATAAAGATTTTTTGGTTTTTTTTTATCATTTGGCTAATTTGCTTTAAGGGTAGCTCCGACTACCACTCGATATTTGATCGAAAAAAATGTGATAAATTTCTTGAAATATTTTACAAAAAAATGTAATTCCTCTCGATTTTCGTAAATTGAATTTTGTATCTAAAAGTTGAATTATAAAAATTGACCCGCAGGAAATTTTACTATTTTTGAATTTCTTAGCTGCCTAAAGGTATGCTTTAATAGCCATTTTCTTAAAAGATGTACTAAAATGTAAAAAAGTTTTACAATTTGAAAATTTTATAGCATACTTTCAAAATGCAAATCAAAAAATTTAAAAATTATCCATTTTGACGAAAAAACGTAAAAATTTAAATAGGGATTTTTGAAATTTTTTTCGGAAATTAAAAGAGCATACCAAAAAATTATAACTTTTAAAAATCAGATTGATTGGTGGTGTCGCCCTTTTGTAATTGGCTTGGAAAGCTGAAACTGTTTGGGGCTATAACTCCAAAATCATTCAATATTTTGGTTAAAGGCTATTTTTTCAATGTATGTGGAGCTCATATCTACCTGTGTGTTAAATACGGTCCAATTCCAAATATTTTTTTTTTTTTAATTAAGTCAAAAATTTTTTTTTTGGTTTTTTTTTTAAATTTTTTCCAATTTTGGTCTAGATTATCTATATCTTAAAAAAATCTGATGAGGCTCAAAATTCAAAAAAAAAAATTTCAATTCTTTACGAATACGCTCTAAAAAAATTATTATGGAAATGACAGGGTTTTGGCCAAAATATGAAAATCTGGGCCCACAGTGCATTGTAAAAAAAAATTCCCTGTTAAAATTCACCAAACTTTGCCGAAAATGAAAACGGCTCAATTTCGTTTAGCCCAGCTAAATTTTTCTAATCGCTGTAAACTCTATAACGCTCATATATGTTGAAATCAGATATTTTTATTCACCAAATGTCTTAGACAGCCCTCGCAGCATATGAGTCAACACCATCAATTGGCAGCAACTATCGCATTATTATTAATGAATATTTATTTTGTATTTACGGTTGAATTGTTTGCTCGTTCTTGCCGCTTAAGTGTTGAGCTTGTATTTATTTTTTACTCGATATTTTATTCGTTTTTTACTCTACTTTTTCACTTTTTATATACTATATGTTGTATTTATTGTGCATGGCCCTTTATGTAAATTGCTTGCATTGTATATGCTCTTTATATGGGCTTTGTTGTTGCAGTCAATAATTTAAATTGTATGAGGGTAAGGCGTAAAAAAGTCAAGAATTATGGTAGGCCAGAATTATGGCAAGTCGAGGCGGAAATGCTATAAAAGTCTTATATGCTTGACCCATATATAAAAGTGCAGTTGTGTCGGCCAGATATTAAATAGTAAATAATTAAATATATTGTAGAATTACAAGTCGTTCTTGGTTTTTAAAATGGCGCTTCTTTGTGGAGACTTTCGCTTTATGTCAAGGCATAATAAACTGCTGGCAGCTTCAATTGCGCAGAGGTCTGGCAACACTTTCGCAAGAGTTATGAGAGGCTATAAATTTTTAAGGAATATTTTTTTATATATAAAAAAAAATACATATTTTTAATAAATAGGCCGGTGTGTGAGTAGGTCTGGAAAGCAGAGCTTAAAAATGGAACAGTTGTCTTATATGAAGGTCAGCTTAGAGCTTTCTAAATTTTATTTAAAAAAATTAAATTAAATAATCTTAAAATTTTTAAGAATTTTGAAAATTTTTCAAAATATCAAGATTCGCATATTAATGTAATAATTGAAAAATAATAAAAGAATATATTATTCAAATTTTTTTTTTTAAATTCTCATGAAAATCATAAAAATCCAAAACCTCAACTTTTGAACTCACCTGTAAAATGCGCTTTGGCAAATTTCGATCATCTTCTTCAGTTATTTGTGTGCGATATGTTTGACGATCAAAAACCGGTGGACTATCATTAACATCGCGTACATTAATTACGACGGTTGTGTAATTGTTTTTACGATTACGCGTAGCCTCCAATCTTAGCTCGTACTGTAAAGAAGATGAGTAGAAAATTAATGCAGGTTGCCAGACTGTGAAAAAAAAATTTAAATATTTTCTGTTTTTTGCAGACTTTTTTTTCATTATTATGTATGCATGCAGGCAGCCAAAGTTGTGTAATGCAATTGTTTGCCACAAACCAAAACCAAAGCCAAAAAAAAGGGAGAAAAATTCATGAAAAATCACAAAGTTGACGGCAGCTTTTGCAGATAGTACTATTTGGCGAGCCACTTTTTGGGATTACATTGTGAATTCACAAAGGGTATATTGGGTTGGCAATGATGTTTGCTTCGAAATCGAGTATCCAAGTATTTTTGTTAGTTCCTTTATATCCTTGAGAAGCATAGGGCCCCAAGTATAAGTATAGCTAAGCAGCCGCGGATCCATGATGTGGTCATAGGGGGGTGGTTCACTTGGAAGTGTATATATTCTCAAAACTATAAGGCATCTTCAAAATTTTATGTTCAATTGTAAATATCTCGTTTTGTGCGAGTGATCCACCAAAGCTATATTGGCCACAATAACTTCTATTATTGGATCTTTCGATTTAAGGCCCATACGCAGCATGCAAAAATTCCGCACAAAATGTCAAAACTTCATATAAAAAAAAATTTCCCTCTTTTGGGATATTTTTTTATATGAAATTTTGACATTTCGTGCGTATGGCCCTTTACCAGTAGACCTTGCCTCACACGATTTTTCGTTATGCATTAACATGCAACTTTTTCTCCAATTTTAACCGTTTCATAGCTATAGGACTGTAGTCTATTATAAGGAAATTAAGTATAAGGATGGCATAAATTTGTATATTTTTTTTTAATTTTAAATCACTTTTTGTTCATTTTATGAAAAAACGCCGCAAGGTATGGCCTTTGTTTTATAGCAGAGAGACCGAATTATAGCCAATATGGACATGGGGCTTAGAATGGTCAACATTTACATTGGGAATTTCTTTAAAAACATTGAGAAAGGATTATTCATAAGATACTGCATAATCTTAAAAAATTCTGGATCCAAAACTTTATTTGGAATAAGAAGCGTTTGTTTCATCGTAATAACTATAGGATTTTAACGATTTCTACAAACGAAACATTTTATGGGATTTTCGATTCAGTTTTTGGGAGACATAATTATTTGGTCGTAATTGATATTCTTTAATCATAACTATCATCAGTGCTTACACTTTAAGTGTTTCATTAGATAAGTGTTTCAGTTTTTGTTCTCAAAACGTTTCACTAGATTTCCGTTAAAATTTGACAGGAGAATGAAATAAAATTTTTTTTTTGTCTCTCTAAAATTGCTGCAACCATTGAGTTGCGGATAGTTTTCCTAAAAAATAGCTCGTTCAGGTTTAATATTCTACTATTCAAACGAGCTTGACTTGATTTTCGTTTCAGTTGTTCCGACAATTTGACCTTATTAAAAATTTTAAGTCTAGTCATGTTTCCAAACATGCCAAAAGGAAAGTTATTTTTATAGGGAACCAAAGTTTTTCAAAAAATCGTTCTATGAGCAAAATCCCAAAAAATTTAATAGTTATGAATGAAAACACTAAACACTGGGATAAGAGAAGATTGAGTAACATCTTTTTTGAACCTTCAGAAAATCAATTTTTGTTAGTTAAATGTTATGTTAAAAATATTGTCACGAAGTGATTTCTAAAAAAAAAAAATTTTCCCACTTATAAGCTTTGTTAGTTTTGAAACTTTAAACGCGTTTTTCTCGAAACCACTTTTTTTTTCGAATGGCTTCACGATTGATTTAAAATTTTGACACAATCTTTATAACATAATTTTCTAGTCAACCACGTAGGATTTTGTCAAAATAATAAAAACTTTTTATTTTACAACCAATTTTTGATGATTTTTTTGACGAAAAATATTTTTTAAAAATGCTTAACGTTAGATGGCGCCACTTCTTCATTAAGTGTGGTGGTTCCATTTGAAATAATATGCATTAATTTCCATATGGAAATTTTAGCACTGCGTATGGTCCTAAACTTGGAAATTTTTTTAAAAATTTTAATTTTTCATAATTTTTTTGACGCAAAATATTTTTCAAAAATGCTTAACGTTAGATGGCGCCACTACTTCACTAAGCGTGGTGGTTCCATCTGAAATAATATGCAATAATTACCATATGGAAATTTTGGCACTGCGTATGGTCCTAAACTTGGAAATTTTTTTTACAAATTTGAATTTTTCATGATTTTTTTTGACGAAAAATATTTTGTAAAAATGCTTAACGTTAGATGGCGCCACTTCTTCACTAGGTGTGGTGGTTCCATCTGAAATAATATGCAATAATTTCCATATGGAAATTTTGGAACTGGGTATGGCCCTAAACTTTGAAAATTTTTTAAAAAATTGTAATTTTTTTTTTGAATTCATATTTTTGAAAACACCTACTTAGTTCGCTTGCTTTTGATCCATAGATTAAGAGGAAATTTTTTTTTTATGTTTTAGATCAATAGCGACGTCGAAAAGCTGCAACCGTGGAAGCTTCACCTAAAATTAGTCATAAGCTCTCTACGGCCGCCATTTTGTTTTTTATTACTTTGGAAAAAAAAACTTTTGCAGCTCAAAGTAAGTATGCAATCGGCACCTATTTGGAATTTGTATTCAAAAAAGTTTCTCAAAAAAAATAATTTACAAATGACATTATAAAACCTTGCTCAACACAGGTGTTGCCCCTTAAGACCCATACGCACCACGCAAAAATTCCGCACCAAACGTCAAAACTTCATATAATAAAAAATATCCCCAAAAAGGGAATTTTTTTTTATGTTTTAGATCAATGGCGAATCTCTACAGCCGCCGTTTTGTTTTTTATTACTTTGGAAAAGTAAATTTTTTTAGCTTAAAATATGTATAATATCGTCACCTATTTGGAATTTGAGTATAAAATTAAGGTTCTTTAAAAAAAATTTATAAATGACATCAAAAAACCTTGCCCTTAACTACAATTTTACATTTTTTTGATGAAAAAGAGTTTTTAAACCAGTTTCTATTCATAGAATAGTGCCATATATACGTTTTGTAATAAATTATTTGATTTTTAAAATCTTAAAAATATTTGCCGCACAAATATAGAACACAATGAAAAGGCAAAGAATCTTTCCAGGAATCGCCTTACGCTTTGTTATTGTTCATATCTCTAGAGCAAATTATCTTAAAAATTCGTAACTAATTAGCAAAAATTAAATGTTTAGAACAAATTCGGCATTTTTTTTTGCTAAATCCCCATTTGAAATATCCCATTTGGGACTTTTTTTTTTACATGAAGTTTTGTCATTCCGTGCGAAATATTTCGAAGTGCATACAGGCCTTAAAACAATATAATTAATATTCTGTAACAAAATCAAAATGAAACGTACTGAAAAGTCAAATCACAATAAGCAATAGAATGTAATGATAAGAAAAAACAAAGAAAAGTACAGCTTAGCTCAGAAAAAAACGCCCTTTTAGGGTAGCCAAAATTCGTATTCGCAAAATGAAAGCCTTTTTACGGTTTGAATTTAAATTTATTTTTTTGTTTGTTTGTTATTTGGCTTGTTAGCCAAGTTAAACCAAAAGGCAACACATGTTTTGCGGTGCGAATTTGGTATTTGCTGCTGAGGTTGTTGCAACCGATGTTGTTGTTGTTGCTGCTGCTGTTGTTGCATTTGGATGTTGCCTCAGCTTGTTGCATGAGGCGTTGCGTTGGCATTGACAGCTACGCTGACAGAATTTTTCGTTTTTCTTCACTCTTCTCAATTTTTTTGTTGTCTTTTTTTCTTTTTTTTTTTTGGAAAATCTCTCCGGTTGTTGCCTGCCACAACAAGCTGTCTCAGTGCGAAAAACAACAACAACAACAACAAATAACATTTGTGGCATGTGCTGTAATTTTTGCCTGTGTCGTGTACACACACACAGATACATGCACACACTCACATGCTCAGTGTGTGTGCGTGTTTGTGCATGTTCGCGCATTTTTTGATTAATTTTTGTTGTTTTTGTAGCACCCCTCGCTGCCTGCACTGCCCAACGTGTTGTGTCTCCTCACGGCAGCGTTGTTGACTGTCGCCTCACGCAACATCGAAAAATAAAAGTAAAAAACAAAAAAATGTCGGAAAAACTTTGGCTGAAAACTCTTTTTCATATAAAAGTTTTGCATAGTTTTGCATATTTCTCTTACAAAATCAGCAAAGCAGCAAAAATATATAAATTATGCATGCAACGACAAAGCAACATACCAAAAGTTACAAAAAAAAATAAAATAAAAATCAAGAAAAGGAAACCCTAAAAAAAAATGGGCTTAAAAACTGTGTTGAAAGTTAAGGCTGCAGTTTTGAGTAGCTCGGGCAAGTAGCAGTCGGTTCTTTTTTTTGTTGTTACTTTTTGAGCGGCTTAAATACGTGTATATGATATATGTATGTAGGTACACTGTGAGAAAAAACTGCTGCTGAAATAAAGCTGCTAAGAAGCCTGATATATTGAAAAGCGTAAAGTTTTAGAGAGCCTGAAATAAAAGCCTTTGTTTCTGACTGTTTTCATTTAAACATACACGATTTTTTCTCTCTGTGTATACATATTTAAGCATGCTTACCCTTGGTCTGGTTTCGTAGTCTAGCGGATTGGCAACATATATGACACCGGTTGTATTCTGCACGGCAAATGCATTGCCTATGTTACCGCCTGTGATCTGGTATCGAATATTCGTCGCTGCAAAGAGAGTACAAAAAATATATTCATTTAAAGCAAGTTGAATATTTAATTGGCTTAAGCTCATTTTCGGTGAGCAGTACAAACAAACGTATAAAAAAGTCACTTTGTCAGGCCATTAGCTGTTGACATAACACTCGATAAAGCCTAGAGCGCTTTGAGTTGACGTAAGACTTACATGCGTATACGTAATGTCTTTGGTAAAGTGACTCTGTGTGTGTATGTGCGTTCGAGCTTGTGTTTGTTTACATCTCCTTTGTGCTGTAAAAGGAATTTTAATTCATTTTGTTCACATACCCACACACACACAGTCTGCAGACGCCATTTTAATTTAACAATTTCATTAAAACTTAAAAGTTTTGATATAGTACAAACAAATTGATTACGCATTTTACTCAAATAACAAATTGTTATTTGTAAATTTACAAATTCCCAAACACCTTTACAAGCCATGGAAAACAAAGATCAAAAAGCCTTTGAGCTGCCTGCCACAAAATGGTTGGGACGCTACCGAATTTGATACATGCTTGAAACGATTTTTAATCGATTGGCGTTGGTCGACTATGGTATACACTATAGGGATTTTCTTTCAATAAAAATTTATTTATTTCCATTGAAATCTTAAGACTTATCCGAAACTTAAGTCGAAAAGGTACCACATTTTTTTTTTAACAAAGTTTGTATTATAATTATACTATATAATAATATAAAGATTAAAATAATTATTTATTTTTAAATTTAGAATTTTTTTGAATAATTTTTGGATTTAACTTATCTGTATTTTTTCGCTAAGAAAAGGTCAACATTTTTTTTAACAAAGTTTAGACTGTATGGAAGCAATAATTTTTTTTTATTATAATTGTATTATAATTATATTATATAATATTATAAAGATTACAATAATCTTATTTTTAAACTTAGAATTTTTTTTAATAATTTTTGGATTTAACTTATTTTGTATTTTTTCGCTAAGAAAAGGGCAATAGCCCTTACCCCTTATTCAATCGTAGTGCTGCAGCATAATTTGGTAATATTTGGAGTAACTAACTCTTAAACTCCCACACCTCAGGAGGAGCATAAGCGAGTCCGAAAAGAGGTAAACAAGGGTTTGGGTACAAATAGGGTGATTTTTTAGGGAGAGTTTTTAAAATATTTTTTAAATCGTGAGAAAGGCTTGTAGAGGCTCGGCGACGCCCATCCCATACTAGGGTTAAAAGATGTGACCTTATGCCACCCATAAGCGGACGAAGACACCCGACCAGTGGATCTGTAAGATGGGACCCAAGATGTCCTATCAACTAAACGGGTAGTCGCAATTCAGCCTTCTGTCCAGGCCTACAGGAAAATGAGACTGTCTATCTATCTATCTATCTATCTAACTCTTAAAAATGTTTCAATTCAAAAAAAGAAGATACAACTTTTTCCAAAAATGCAAAATATTTTTTTTTCAGTTGGGCTTAAAGATTTATGAGGGAAAATAGTTCTGACATATGGGAACCACTTATGGCCATCTAGAGGCAAAAACTTACTTTCTTTCTTTCATAAGAGACGCCATATCCGGAGATTTCAAGAACTATGAAAAATTTTACTATTGAAATTATAGACGCAACAAATTTGCAAGATCTTGGTCAGGCTAAACGTACGTTTCCGCAGAAATTTGTTATTTACGCATTTACCACGGAATGGAGTACTTTTCATAGAACAATAAATTTTATATTTAATTTTCATTATTTAAAAGCTTTGTAAGGGGTTTCCTTTTAATTTAATAGTAAACCAGACACCTGAGCGCTGTCAGACTGCTCACCATAAAAAAAAACTCATAAAAAAACACCCTTTATGGCATTTTTAAATCACTGGTAAAGCTATCAACACACTGTTACATACAACTGCACAAACCAGATATACCCTTTTCCTACACAATCAGCTGGCATAAGCACAAAGTTCAAAGCAAAGGTTCAACAATAATTAAGTTCATTTACAACATTTTCACAGTGACAAAAAAGCGCAAACAACAACAAAAGCAACAACAAGCGGAAGTTAAAAGCTGAGTCAAAGTAGCACGATCGCTTAAAAAGCAACTCACACAGCGCCCTGCGTACAACAGGGCGTATAATTTACTTATTAAATGATTAAATGGCTCACAAAGTGTTGCCGGAAAAGTTCCTAACCAACCACGCTACGGGAATGACGCCGCCAACTAACTGTGATGACATGTCAGCACGTATCATATATGCCACGAGAGAGGTAGAGAGAGGGGCGTAAGGATGTGTTGGTGTTGTGTGCATTTATGCGGAAATGTCAAAGACAAACATTACGTAAATTAGCGCCGGATAGCAGCGCGCTTAATGTGCCAAATGGCAGTCAAGATTTTCGAAAAATAAAAAGTTAAGAGCTACGAAATTTTGAGCAGCAAAATAAGCTTAAAATTCATGCGTTGCTTTAAAGCAAGTTTCAAGGAGTGTCTTAACTTTGAGGGCGTGCATGTAACCAGCTTAAGTGGGCGTGCTTGAAGGCTTTAATTTAATTTATGCAGCTAAAGGCTTTGTGGCAGCTGTTAAGTTCGCAAATGTTGTTAATTTGTTAGAATTCGAGAGTATTTCCACGAAAAGGCCAAAAAATCTTTGAATAAAATCAAAAAATTCCAATATCTTATGCTGCTTAAAACTATGATCTTAATAGTTCTTGCAGTGTATTTAATTAAAGCTAAGCGTCATTTCCGAAGTAATTTGCTGCTTAGAATCTGAATCCGGGGTCAGAATTGGCACATCACGTCAGGATTTTGACATATTTGAGGTTATGTACTCGTAAAACGGGGTTTTTTTTTCCTATTTTTGAGGTTATGTGCAGGATGCAAACAATTTTGTGGTCCGTCACTCCAATTACAAAATTTAGTACGACTCTTACCCTTTAATTTAAAAGTTCAAGCGATCATTTATGATTTTTTTTCCTAAGTTAAGGCTATTCAAAGTTACAAAGTATATCCCTCGACGTCATTCGGAAATGACCCTTAGCTTTCTAAAGCAACTATTAGTCACAAAAATTCCTATGGACAGTTTTAGCTATTAAATTCCAACAAAGTTCTAGTCCATTTTAAAGCAAACATTTTTTAAAGGAAATGAAATTACAAATGGCGCTGTAGGGTACTCCACAGCTGTCTTTTTATCAGACTTAATGCTCTTACGCGTCGCTTTTTTTTAAAGAGACATTAACGCCGTCGTTTTTGGGGGGCAGATACGTTACTTTCTGCTCAATTAAAAACAATATATTTAAGACTTTTTAGGCTAAATGTGTTGTAAATGTTTTGACGGCACATAAAACACACACTCATGCACACACACACGCACATACATATACAACGATGTAGTCTTAGCGCGCACATGACGCACATATTTTTGCTTTTTAATGCCATACAAATTACATGTACAACAAAAACGACCAAAAATTGAATTAGTCTGAGGTTGAGTACCCTACCGTGGAATACTCTGCAAAAAAAATAATATTTAAAAAAAAAAAATCAAATTTTGCATTGGTTACTGAGCTATATAAGGAATGAATACTTTACCGTGATTGTATTAAGAAAAGTCACTTTTTTTTTAAATATTAAATTCTGCAAAAACTTGCATTTTGCTTTAAGGGGATAGAAATATTCAAAATATATATATTTTTTTTTCATTTTCAAAATTATTGGTTTCTCCTATATGAAAAAATAGAATTACTTAGCATCCTCTGTGGACCTGTGTTCCACCATGGAACTCTAGGAAATATATAAGCATCCTCTCATGGGTTTCTTTACCCTCATTATATTGCCTGATTAATTTAATATATTTTAATATCTAATTAGAGAACGGTGAAGCAAGTTTTTTTTAAGAAAAACTTAGTTTGAGATTTGTTACGATCCATACTTGCGTATACGTTATTTCGGCATATCAATAATTCACTCGCAAATGCTTTAATATTCTGTCACGCCTAATTGGCGTCTGCTACATGCATTGCATAAATCTTAAATCTACTCTTGACCCTTTATATAGAGTATTACCAAGCGGAACCGGCAACTGAAACGAAGAGAGAGACTGCATTGATGCCTTTGCGGCCATTGCTGCCATTGCCGCCATTGCCGCCATTGCTGCTACTGCTGCTGCTGTTAAGTAGTCGCAAATCTTGGGCGCTGCTGGCAATGCCAGGCTTATAATTTACGATGTCATGACGCCATTTTTAAATCACTGATAATGATAATAAATTAATATACACACTTACACACTCACACACCCACACACACACACATCGACTAGGCAAAGTTCATATTCATGCCGGAAGCTAGCTACAAAAATGGATGCCTTTTCACACATGGGACCCACACTTGCCAGGACATGTTCGTTTTGTTGTTGTTGTTGCTGTTGTTGCTCTCTTTGCAATTTCTGCTGTTATTTAGCATGAAAAGTCAGTTTAAAAGCAAAAGCAAAATAAAAATGAAAATAAAAATAACAAATGTTTTGCCTTTTGTTGTTTGTTGCTAAGCATTAGCTCTTTTTTTTTTTTGTTTTTGCTCTTTGTGCGCTTCTTCTTCTTTTTATTTTATGGTGTTGGAAAGTTTCGAATCATGTTGGTTCTATTGTCTGCTTCTTGTGTTGCCGCTAAAATGCTTTGTGTGTTAGATATTAGATCATAAAAGTGTCATAAAGTAAAGCTTTTGCTTAACACTGTCAGAAAATTAAAAGAATAATGATAACAAGGTTAGCAGCACGATAAAGGGTAAAATAAATAAAGCAAGCTAAATAAACTAAACATTTTTGGGGTAAAAAATATCTTAAAAGAACTTATGCGCATAATTAAGCGTGAGTTGGAGTTTGCAGACAAACATTTTGTATGAAAATGCTTTGTTGAAAGAAATGTGATTGCTGCCGATTTTTTCTTTTTTTTCACGTTGATAATAAGGTAGCATAGAAACAGTTTTAAAGGTATTTTTTTTTTTGTATTTTTTAATTTAAAATTTTCTTTTTTATTCAAAAGTTTCAATAAAATATGCACATTTAACCAATGAAAATGTGGCGAATTAATATTGTGTCTGCTGATCATCAAGATAATAGCAAAAAAAATTAAAAAAATTCTTTAAAATATTATTGCCTACTTCAACATTTATTTTGAGATACAAAATTAATCGCTGCGTATTTTTAAAAAAGGAAAGTTTCAGCATAAAAGGTTTAAGTGATTTTTCTCATTTTATTTTTTTACTTAAATATAATTAGAAAAAAAAATTAGTGAAATTCCTTTAGAGCATTTAACTTATTGTAAGCTCGACTTATATCTTGCCCATTTTATAATAAATAAATAACTAAGCAATTACATAAAATTAAAATTAAAAAAAAAAAACGAAAATAAAAAAAAAAAAACAAAAAATAAATAAATAATTAAATAAATGCAAGTCCTTTTTTTATTAAAAAAACATATAAAAACCGCTTACATTAATACTTGCAAAAAATATTGCATACTTTCCAGCGTTTGTGGCGTGCTGATGGGTGATCCGTCTAAGATATCTCAATTTCAAAATAAAAAAAATAGAAATCATAAAAAATATAATATTTTATTAAATAATAAAAACCGAATTTTAAAGTACCTGGAGTAGGCAGCTTAATCAAGTTGTACTTATGTACAACTAGTAGAGTTTCTAGTAGAGTTTAGTTTTACCACATAAAATAAAAAAAAGCAATCAGCGTAATTTGAAGCCCCACAAGACATAGAAAAAAAATCCATTTTGAAAAGATTCAGAGCAATTCTAGTTTTCCCTTAAAACACACACACACACACACAAACACAGCCAAACATACATATAGAGGCACGCACTTAAAATGGCGACTTAACGTTACAACTTGAAAACAGTTGGAGAAACGAAGGCTCACACAAATATGCAATAAATAATTTTTACGCTCATAAATTTCAAACGTTATCCAAAGATATATAGAATAGAAAGTTTAACAGTCGTCCGAACTAAGTAAAAAAAAATAAAGATGGAAAAAAAGAAATTGTCATGCCATACGCAGGCTCCATTTCTATGGAAGAGTCCGATTGGTATGCCATGTGTGTGAGTGTGTGATAGAGATTTCGAAAAAAAACGTGTGCACATTTATATCCCACTTTCGGTACAACTTTTTTGGCCTGCACGCTTACACACTTATACGCACTTTTGCGAGGGTTGTCTTGTTGAGTAGTGTGACCAGATCTGAGTAAATATATGCATCGTGTAGTTTGTATTTTTTTGGTATGAAAATACTTGGAACTGTTTTGAATTAACCTTTATATCCAAAATATCCACTAAGGACTATGCAGTCTATGTATGACTCCCCCCCAGGGGTCAATCGGTATAACCTAACCTAACCCATATCCAACATAATAATATTTCTTGGGCAAATAAATGGATTCGACATATTCTGGCGTTTTTTAAAGCTTTAACAGGTTTTAAGCTATTAAAACCATTCTCAATCGTGGGTTCTACCTAAACGTCTTTTAAAATCAGTTGATTTGTTAAAAAATATAAATTCTTGAAGCTGCTAAATCGTCATATGGCTTTAAATTTAAAATTGAGGCATACTTAAACATTAATGCCACCATTCAATGTACATATAATTAAAAAAAAAATTTGTAAGAGTTTAATATCGCATATTATCGCTTGAAAAGGGATTCGACATCCATAAGATTGCCAATATGGACGGATCTGCAATCTGTAAGTCCGAAAGTGTACTATTACTGAATCTATGTCCTTCCTTCGTTGTGTGTTGTCAAATCACTTCAAGGCAAAACGTAGTCTAATTCTTTACAAAGAAAAATGATTTATAGCCATCTTACGATTAGAATATCGTAGCGGCTGTACACTGGCTTCGAGAATCCATTAAACAGCTTCCTTACATGGGATAGCCACCCCAAGCTCATCTTCTTCATCATTCCTTTTTTGGAATTATGGGCCTTAAGTACTTAAAATAAGAAACAAAAAACATAACAAAGATTTTACAATTTGCTTAACCTTACAAAAATAAAAACATATCGCTCCATACGAAATAAGTATAGATGCAAAATTTGAAATTTTATCTTTAAGGGGTCTACGCAGCACGAAATATTTCGCACGGAATGAATTTAAAAGTAAAGGGCCATATATCCCAAAAAAGGTAATTTTTTTTTTATATGAAGTTTTGACATTTCGTGCGGAATTTTTGCATGCTGCGTATGGTAGGAAGCGTTCTTCCATCTATTTTCGCCCACTCTTCAAGCAAAGTCTTTTTAAGGTCTGCCAAGATTGACGACCCTTCCTGTAGACCTAGTTAGAAAGTGTTCCCCATAGGTCTTAGATGGGGCTTAAGTCGGCTTTTGTCTTGTGGGCTGTATGGATTGGGGCCTTGTCTTGTTGGAAAGTCCAGTTTTCTCCATAGTGCTCTCCGGCAAAGTCAATAAGGAAACTGTCTAGAATCTCTACATTGATGTCCACAAGTGGTTTCAGTTGTGGCATGTGTCCCGCGGTTGCCTGACATCTCGCCATTATTTGTGACAGTGGTCGGGGCCATCCAAGTCAAACTTTTTTTCGTCCGAAAAACTAACATTTCAAAACCCAAACGGGCAGTTATATGGCGCTTCTGCAACTTGGGTACATGCTCCCTGGAAGCATATATAATGTTTTCGTTGTTATTCAAAATTTGGTTAATCCGTCTCTAGATACGTTGAGTCCTAAATGACCTTGTATTTCCAAGCAGGACATGTTTTTTTTTTTTGATAAGGGTACTAAGGATAGTCAAACAAAAATTTCGCAAAGGCATTCTAAAAATATATTATATCAGCAGACTTTGGCATACCAACAATACATTAACGAATATAATTAAGGAAGAAACAAATATAAATATTTATGCACATATACTTATTTCTATTAGGTATAGAATCTTTAAAAATTTTGTTGGAGAAGAATATACAAATGCAGATCGAAATATTATATGAACTATTTCTTACGTACGTATGTTAACGGACCTAACTAGTGTTGCCGGGAAAAGTAAAAATCTATTATATTTCGACAAATATACTTTTAAGATGCCTGTGTGGCTGGGTATTGCCACCCTGCTAAAATTCGGCGAACTTTAAATTCGAGCTCTTGAGAATATGTTATTATATGGATTTCAAGTCCACCTAGCTTTCGATCTAGGCATAAAAAGGTATCTGAGCTAAGATCTGTTCTACTCGGATTGACGCCCGTGGCCCGTGGCCTGACGTCATGTTTTTGAGCCTAATTCATGCAGAATAGAAAAAACTCTTTGACACCTAAACTCAGTTTCAGTATTGAAATATAATAGCCAACCCTCGTACTACTCAATAGATAAGTTCAATTCTATTCGCATGTGGCTGCTCTTTACAATGTTACCCAATTTTTTTTTTGTTTTTTTTTTTTCAATCCGGGTTAATGTTATTTTCACAGTCGTCAGTTTGGCGACAACAACGATTGCTTAGACCCATCTTGTTTCAGAAGTTTGAGTTCGATTTTATATCTTTTATACTAGTTCTTGTTTTTCTTGTTAAAGGCTGTTGCTGTTTTGAATGTCATGCGTGTTTGATAGTCCGTCCCTTCGTCCGTCTGTATATTTATTCAATTGTAAAAGCTGTGGTTCCAGCTGCGTTCTAAAGAGAACTCATAGATACATACACACACATAGTTAAATGCCTGAAGCACAAGCAAAAGTTGTTAAATGCTTTCAATGAGATTTTGAATGTTTTCTGTGCCGAAAATCTTTTTTCTATGTAAACAAGACTTGCTCTATTAAGGATTTTTGTTCTCGTTGTTGTTGTTGTTGTTATTGTTATAGCCTCATAATGTTAACAATAATAATTTCCGTAAGGAAATCAATACAAATATAAGATGCTTTCAGAGCACTGTTTGTTAACGCCTTGTTTGTTTTTGGGGTTTTTATGAATTTATTCATGGCAAGTGCGCTGCCTCTGTCGCACGCTCTCTTTCTCTCTCTCTCTCTGTCTCTCACTCTTCGCTTCAATCTCAGCACTGCTAAGAACCCAACCCACTCTGACCTTCAATGTGCCTTTATTTGTTAATACATGATAAATATTTGGTGTACGTGGCGTATGCGTAATAATATTTGACAGTGGCTACAACGTATTAAAATAAATAAGCGTTTATTATGGCCGTCTCCTACACAAAGACACACACATACATACACATGCATATATATGTATAAAAATTATTCAAACAATGTTTTAATTTTATGCGTAAAATGTGCCATGAAGGAAATATTCAAATTGTTTATGTTTACCATATACTATATAAATGCCTATAAGTATGTATATATAGCTTTTGTAGCTTTGTTTTGAAGCAAGTAAACAAAATGTTGTGGTATATATGTTAACATGTTGGTATTGTTGGTGTTTAACACTGGTATATACGTATATGTATTAAAGAAAGCCACATAAAGTACATATATGTATATGCCACATATGTGACTTAGACAAATGGTGGTAAGCAAGCAGGGAAATGTTAGCAATGAAAGTGCATTTATAGGTTAACATGTACATAACTAAGTACTTTTTGGGTTTTTTGGAGCACACCTTTTCGCCTTGGGAGCTTGGCAGGTTTCATTGAAAATTTAGAGGCTTTTATGGTTTCTCACTATGTTCAAGTTTAATGTGGTACGCTGTTTAAGAATTGCTTATTTCTATTTCTTCAGTTTGTGTATAATAGAATCTTGTATATTTTTCTTTTTTATATATTTGTTTTAATAATAAGATTAACATATTTTCAGTTATAATAAACCTATCTATATATTTCCATTTTTTTCCTCGCGTGTGTTCCTTACAAAAAGGTGGGGCACTGCGACCAGAAGATCTTTTGTACCGTACCCATAAATTACTGCAAAAGACTTTCCGCTTTCCGCATGAATAGCAGTAGGTCTTTTGTTGGTATTGACCTAAGATGGAAGCGACTAGTCCGTTCCTTTCCCATGTGACAGGCTCTCTCCCACACCAGCGCTGGGCAGTCACAGAGAATTTGTCAGGTGGTTTCATCGTCCTCCAGACAGAGCCTGCACTCTGGAGAGTCCGATAGGCCAATTTTTTTGTAGATGGTATCTTACAGTGTGTTGGCCAGATAGGTATGCTACCAGGAGATTTAAGTCCGCTCTGCCAAGACCTTTTGTCTTGATCATATCCAGAGGTTTGAAAAGCGCTTTTGCTTGTCGCAGCCACGGTAAGGAGAACCAGTATCTCCTATGTTCTCCAGCAGCCCATTTACTTACCATGATCTTAATTTTGGACCAACCAATACCACAGAAAGGCGCAGCAGATGTAGTCGGGGTGGAGGCACCCTGTCATGCTAGATCGTCAGCGATCGTGTTACCATCCACTCCTGAATGTCCAGGTACTCAACATAGCACGAATCTGTTTCGTAAGGACAGGAGTTGGAGGTAATTATGGCATTCTGTTATTATCCTGGAGGAGATGCTCCATGATGATAATACCCTGATAGCAGCTTGACTATCTGAGTAAATAAAGATGTTTGCTCCCCTTGTTCCCTTGTGAAGTATACTGTGGGCGCAGATTTCTATGGCATGAATCTCAGCTTGAAAGCCGCTGGGCCAGATGCCAATTGCAGTAGAGATTCTGGTGTTGGGTCCAACAACTCCAGCACCTACACCCTGTTTAGTTTTGGACACATCCGTGAACCATTGTTGCCACCGGAGTGGCTGCCATCAGCCATCAGCATCTCCCGACTTGGGAGAAGAGATCTAACTTTCTTGTTGTGAAATAACTCCAGTGATCATAAGATCTGATCTAGAGCCGATCGATACGTCAGTGTCACTTGCAAAGAGTCCAGATGTGATCTGGATACGTAGTAGACTCTGCATGGCTGACTTTTTGATGAAAATGTGCAGTGCTGTGAGTCCAAGGACTGACTCCATTACAGCAGTTGGACAGGTACGCATAGCTCCCGAGATAGATAGGCATATTAGTCTTTGAAGCTTGCTACTCTTCTTAATGGCCATATTTTGCTGCGTCTTGGTGAGCTTGGGGTGGCTATCCCATGTTTTTCATATTTTAAGAATTTCTTATACTGGGACCTAGGTCTATTCAAGTCCATCTGATAAAGATATCGAGACAATCGGTTTTAGAAGCATATACATAAAAATCAGCCCCTGAAAGTATGCTACAATATTTTCACAATTGTCGCTGCTGTGTATTTTCTTTTCAGCTCCTCACAAAAACCCTATACCATGCAACAATAAGTAAATTATGAACTACATATCATATTTTTCAATTTTTCATCATTCTAACTTTTATGAAAATCGTTATACCTTTATATTTCACTAGCTTTTAACTTTATATGCTATTTTTTACGTTTTTTTCCATAGTTGCTTGTAGAAATAAATTTTTGGTACCGTAAATATCATAAGTTCTAAAAATACTTTATTTTATGACGTCTTTACTCCACGTAAACTCTTGGATTATTAATTTTGTTTATTTTTTTTGTCAATTTTTTGATTATCTACAAAACTTCTATATTAAATTTAATGGCTTAGTTTGTGCTTTACTAGTTTCTTGACTACATAATTTCTTAACGCTAGATACTAAACAATTTTTGTGTGCGTCATTAAATGGCTGGCCAAATAAAAAAAAAATAAATGCGTTTTCATGGCTTCCAATTTGGTTCCAAATCATAAATTTCTACGCGACATTTCCATGAAGATGTCTTAATGATATCTGCTGGGAATCTGGTAGTCCATAAAATAAGCCTAAGAAATTATTACAATTAAAAACACTCCTAATTGAATTCATGTCTAATATATGCAAGCATTTTTTTTTTGTTGTCGACAAAACATCTCCTTAAAGAGCCATAAAATACGAGCACAGAACAAACGGCACAGCTATATAAAAGCAATGTAAATGGGCGTAAAATATAAAGCACTCTTATAGTATATGTGTATGTGTGTGTGTGTGAATATTATGTATAAAATAATTACATATGTATGTTTGATTTTATATGCTACTCACACTCATTGTGATCCTTGGCGTTGACAGTGAGCACAGTGGTCTGCAAATCGGCATTTTCATCGATTTCAGTCTCATACAGAAATCTATCGAAATATGGTGGTGAGTCGTTTTTATCGGCAATACCAATGCGTACAAATTTTGTAACTGCAAATAAAAACAAAAAATAGAGCACAAATCAAGCATAAGCCAGCAGTCGCAATAGATTTATATTATATCAAAAGATATTGAGTATATAAAGCAGTAATGAGCTAAGATGAGCGCGCTATAAAAAATATTGACAACGAGACATATGTACACTGGAAAAAAAGTTTGTTAGTAAATTGATTGCAGAAGAAAATCGACGCCAAGGCTGTTTTTTTGGGATACCTTTCTATAAATATTGCTGTCCGATTTTCTAAATTTTTTCACAGGTTTCAATTAATTTTTGGTAGAAAATACTTTTAACAAATTATCGATAACACTAGCTGTGTAGTACTTTTTAGGGTAATTTGGGGTCGAGAAACACGAAAATCGCAACCTTTTTGTTTTTCTTAAGCACCGTTTTCGATATATTTTCGAAAAACATGTTTTTGGGCACTTTTTTTAGTTATTCCTCAATATCTCGTGAACAAAATTTTGTATCGACATGAAAGACGATAAGGTCGAAAGGTATTGATTTAAAAAATTATCGAAGTTACAGGCAACCAAAGTCGAAAAAAATCCATAAGATCTACAGTTCCTATCCGATTTCTAAGATCTGAGACTAGAAATGTTCGTAAAAAAATTCTCTTTCAGGTTAAAGCTTAACATAATTATTAAAAAATTACCAAAATTGTGTAATTTTGAAAAATTGTCAAAAATTACCCTTTTTTTTTTTTTCATAAAAGGGGCCCCAAGAAAAGGTCAATATTACCGGTCATCTTTAGGTTAAGATTCAGATCATATCTTTTTGAATCAGATTTTTAAAAATTTATTTTTTTAGCCTTTTGATTGGATTCTCCTAAGGCAGAACTTTTGCCAGCCTATTACGGTGCCTTCTGAGTCTATCATTGTAGTGACCAGTATGTTTATTTATTTGGAGTTTAAGGCTTCTCTTTTATCGCTTTGCACAAAATTTTAAATTTAAAAAAATTTTGAGTTAAAAGAAAATTATGATTTAAAAATAGTTTAACCCTTAAAAAAAAATTTAAAACATTAAAAAAAATTTGAAATAATAAAAGAAAATTTTTTTTTTAAATCATAATTTTGTTTAAGTTAAAACATTAAAAATAAAAATTTTTTTAAACTTTATAAATTTTTTTGGTAATTCATTATGCTTATTTGCTATTATTCGAGATTCTGTTTACTATGGCAACCGTGCGAGGTGCCATCACTAAAATAAACATAACTTCTACAATTCTAGGAGTTACTAACTTTTTTTTTTTTTTTTTGTTTTTAATAGTGAATTTACACCCATAAACACTTTTTTTTTTAAAAGTGAAACTTCACTTCTGAATTTTAAAATTAAAAACTAAAAATAATAAAAAATTAAAAAAAAAAATCATAAAAATAAATAATATTCTTTTTTTTAAATCTAATATTTTGTCTACTAAGGAAAAAAAAAATTGTCTAGATATCTTTATTCGCTTGGGAGATATGGCTTGTCGAAGAAAACTCTAAAAATTCAATACTAAGTTCTCGATAACTCGATAAATAATTGGGATTTTTCAACAAAAGTTAACGTAGTTACTATTCTCTAGTAGCTCTACACCGCTGATACACCAATATAAATCGAGCCATAAGCCCCAAAATAATTATATTTAAAATCTTTCTTATTCAAGCTGCTGATAATATCATAAATAAAGCCTTACTTACTGTAGGCCTCTTCTCCTTGTGAAGCACAGGGCCTCTTAAATAAAGACTGAATTTTTGAAAAAATATCAAATTTTGGCTAAATTGCGCTAAAAACTTCCTAAAAGCTGTTCTAAAGTGGCAAAAATACTAGAAATTACAGAAATCGAAAAATAAGGCATCTGTTTCAATTGTCTTGATCTCATTCAGAAAAAATACTGAAAAAAAACATTCTGCATGACATATTCCTCTAAAATACTGCCAAATATCTTAGGTTACATTCTTTGTACCTTAGCTTAAGCCAAAAAATTACAAACATACCCATTTATTTCGTTTAGTGTACTTCTTTGCCTGTACACTTTCCAACTTGCACTTATTAAACGCGTTTTCAACTATATGAAATGCCAATAATGAGCATTAATTAAAGCAAATTTATTGATTGACAAATTGCAAGTTGGGCCATGTGCCATTAGCCATTTTCTCTCTGTTTGGCAAGTGGCATGTGGCTTGTGGCATGCGGCATGTGGCATTTGGCCAAGTATGACAGCTTAGGAAATCGTAAAGTGCTCGATTTATGAGCAAAACGTGGCAGGCATAAAATTCGAGCACACGCCCCAAATGGGTATTACTTTTCAGCACATAAATACCAGTTTATATAGATATCTTTAGGTATACCTACTATATGTATTTACTAGATACCTCTACCAACAACTAATGAGCATAATTAAATTGTCAATAAGCAGCATAACGTTTGCTAGTATTAATGTCGGTCACAAAATTCCCCAAAGCATTTTCGCTCGCTCTGCCTCAAGTTTTCCATATTGAAATTAAAAAACATTTTACTCAAAGAGAGAGAGAAAAAAAATATAAAAATAAAAGTTCTAGTTTCTTTTACAATACCGAAACATCTTCCCCCCCGCCGCCACCTGAAATATATAAAGTTTGCACAAAGTGCAGTAGTCCGAGTGAAATAAAGTTGGTTGTTAGTTCCCTGTTTGGTTTCTGTGCACTTTGTACTGCTTTTGGTACTTGTTGTTTGCTTTTGGTTTCGGTTTCGGTTCGGATTTGTTTTTTGGTTTTGGTTTATTTGCTTATTTGCTGCTAATGTCTTTGGAAAACAAAAGTTTGTTGGTTAGTGTTAAAAGGAACGTGCCTTAATGAGTTTTGTAATACACTTGGCATGAAGTTTCAGCCAAATACTTGGAAATAAATTTGCAGCAGCTAGGCATTAGTCATAGTACTGGCAGTTTATTCCATACTTAGTTTTGCAACTGGGTTAACATGTCTTGTGGGACTAATGGCAAACTGTGGTGGTTACTTTGCTACCTGGGCAAAAGTTTAAAGATTACATATTGGCTTTATTTCTAAGGTAAAAATACAATTTAGCGGCTTTTAAGCTCAATCAAGTTATAAAAAAAACAACAACAAAAAATTTGTTAGTTCATAAAAGCAGCTTAACCGCAAAAAGAGTATTTATTAAAACTTTGTTAACGAACTCTTACTGCTACAATCGATGCAAAAGCTGGTGCTGCCAACTTTTTCGAAGAAAACCTTGTGCAATAATGGCAGAGAATTTCAAAGCACTTTACAATGAAAGAAGCTGGCAGTTCTGTGTCTGAGCATACCTAGGAGTAACAAGATATCTTAATAATCTCCGTGAAGACGCCTGAAACGTCTCCACCCATGTGACCTCAGAAGTCTTCATATAATCTAAATCGCTAAAATAGCTCGTGCTTCATATCTATATATTCTGAGGAAATGTTTAACGATGTATGAATCTCGCTGTCCTGTGCTCTCTCACATTAAAGGCATTTGAATATTTAGTAGATTGAGTCGAATCTATTGGTAAATTTTGTTTTTGTAAATATTGTGTAAATCTGTAAATATTTATATAGTAATTTAAGCCCTATTACAAACTAATTTTTATTTTTTGTGTAGCAAATAATTTTTCATCAATATTGGATTATAACCATATTTGTATCGGTTGATTGCCAATTAAATAAAATAAATATCAAAACATTTTTTTTGTTTTTTTTTTGATAATCTATTTTGATTTAACAAAACATATAACTTTAAAATCGAAATTCTTATTAATTGAATGTTTGTTTTGTAAGCGCCAGTACGCAGTGCCGCGAAACGCTTCCGAACCAGAACGAATTTCGTATAAGCAAATAATCGAGAATTTTCTCTGCCAACAAGCTTGAAGAACATACATCTTGGCAGAATGCTACAAACACTAAAAAAATACCAGAAAAATACCACGCTGCCTCACTCCGTCTTAATCCAATAAGGTTGCAGTTTTTGTTCGTAAGCTTTATGGGCTGCTGCGTACTGGCCTTAAATCGAAAATAGTCGGGGAAAAGCTTGTAAGTTGGCACACCTGGTCGATTTTGATGTTCCAGCAATAAAAACACCAAAATTCCACCTGTCTTCGATTGCAAATACGCCGTAAACAATTTTAATGTGTTTTTGATGCGAGCAGACTCAAAAGCGCAGTGTGTGTGTGACAAAATATAAAAATTGTTTTTAAGGAATTTTTTGATTGCGCTCAAAAAGTGATCTAATCAAAATAAAAAATCAAGGAAAATATTGTATTTGCTGGAACTGAAATTCAATGAACTTTCATAATCAAAAATGGGATTTTGGACATATTCAATGCATTCTAAAATGGCTTCAAAAATGTAAGTTGTCACATCTTTTGGCTTGTAAGTTGTCACACATTTATTTTCATTTTTTTACATTGCTATCTTATTTTCTTGACTTTTTTATTGTGTGGAATTATCATTGAAATTAATTTGAATTGTTTTAAGTGCATTTTTCTGACATCTTCGGATATATTTTTTCAATATTTTCCGTAACAATTAATTTTTAGTATGTCGACTAAGAAAAACCGATCACAAAAAACCACAATTTTGATTTCTCTAAAAAGTTAAATTTTTCTTATTTTTTTAAATTCAATTTAATGCTCAGTTAAATTTAAAATCAGCAAAATTTCAGAAATTTTAGCAATCATGAGTTTTTATTTCAGTTTTCACAAATTTTCAGCGACTTTTGCAGGTGTGACAACTTACAAGCCAAAAGATGTGACAATTTACATTTTTGAAGCCATTTTAGAATGCATTGAAAAAATTTTGTCTATTCACTATATGTCCAAAATCCCATTTTTGATTATGAAAGTTCATTGAAGTCGTTTTCAAGCGCTTTTGAAAATTGTCTGTAAAAAGCTTATTTTTATAAATTTCAAATGATTTGCTTATTGTGGATAATAGCTCTTTCTGTTCTCTTTCCAACGTTATATTTACATTGATGCCTTTGTGTATTCAATGTCGAGATGTAGCCAAAAAACAATGATGTGTCAACTTACAAGCCATTTCCCTACTTTTAATATTTTCAAGTCACTTCTATTTTAAGCAATAAAAAAAAATGTATTATCAATTATAAACCTTTATTGGAAAATCGCTTTACATAAATTCTAAAGGACAAAAATACTAATCACAAAAATATCTTCGAATATTTTCAAATATTAATTGAAATATTTAACAAAAACCAATATCGTAAATTTTCAACAAAATCCTTTTAAATTTAACTTTGCAACTTGATATTTTCTATAGTATCAAGTGCAGTTGTCCCATTTTGCATGCTACATTGTTCCAGGCACTTGAATCTTTCTTCATTTTGTATATATTTCTATTTTAAAAACTCTCTACTCTCTCTCATATAAGTTATGGTTGCCAAGCTTTGCGATAAGGTTGCTGTTCATATGCGGAAGCAATAATCTGCGCTTCCTGTTAGAATTTTATAGCAACTTGTGTAAACTGTAGAAAAAACAAGCAGACAAACAACAACGTAAAAGCCATTGTAAAAATATTATAAATAAATAAGAATATTCACTAAATAAATGCTTTCAAGTATGTACACATATGTGTGTGTATATAGCGTGTACAATGTACATACACTATGTACATACCTATATAAACAGTCACACATCATAAAATTGGAGAGAAAAATTAATATTGCCAGCAGGCAAAATGCCAGCATAAAGCAGACTGACACCTCGGTCTGTTGGTTGCCCGGTTGGCAGACGGTGCGTATGTGTAATATTGGAATCCATGTATTTTATTCATGCAACGACTTTGCGCATATTACAAAAACTGACGACAGTTCCTTGCCCTGCCCTTGGCAACATTTTGCTGCTACTGTTGTTGTTGTTGCAACTGCAAGCCTGCAACATATATGCATTTTTCTTTGAACTTAAATCTTTTATTATTTTTTTATATTTTTTTTGAAAGAGTTTAAATCGTTGCCTTGCCTCTCAATGTCAGGCTAACAAAATATTTTTTAATATAATTTTGCCACTTTGTGTTGAGAATTTGCAAGTGCCCCAGCTCTCTAGAGAGCTAAGCTTTGCTTAGTCCTTGCAATATATTCAATAACAAGCAAAACGTTAAGAGCCAAGTTTGAGCCAAGGCTAAAAGGCAAAGGCAAAGCAGTTTAGTACAGCAAATTGCATAATTTGATATGTTTGAAAGCGAAATTTTTTTGTGAGCAATTTGCAACGAGTTAAAGTGCACAGCAAACAGAGTCTAATTTGATAAAATGGCAATTTGATTTTCTTAGAAATATAGACGAGCTGCAAAAATTATAGATGTTGGAAGTTACTGCAAAAGTTTGCCACTTTGTGTAAATTTTAAAGTTATCTCTGCAAGATTTGTTATAAAAAATAATTTTTTTGTAAGATTTCAAAATAAATGGCCTTTTGTGGTTGGTAAGAAAAACAAGGTATAGACTAATAAAATCCAACTTCTGAAAACTTGTAATAGAAAAACGATTGGAAAAGAATCATTTTTACAGATTTTGGTAAGGTTTCTACATATCTTTAATGTTTAATTTTCAGAATTATTTCTCTATAAATTTTCATCTTTATCTTAATTTACATCATCTCAAATACGTGACTTTCTCCAATTTAAACTAAAAGCTTTTTTTCATCTTTTGTTATTTAGTGTAAACGTTTTTTTGAACAAAACTTTTAATTTATTAGATCGCTCTTTTTCCAACAAGCAAACAGAGTATTTCATCATTATTTAGTAGCTTAAGTATACTATGTACTTATTGTCTCTTCTTTTTCTTATTATATTATAATACGTCTTCAATTGAAATTAATCCAATTGAAGAACATAGTTTTTTATTGATTGCTTTAACAAATCAATTTAGCTAAAGAGTCCTAAAGACACCATCATAAACTTATACCTTCTCTCTCTCTCTCTCTCTCTCTCTATCTACCGTCATCTTTGCTTTTTTGTTGATAATCTTTCATTTTTGTCCAGATTCTTTTAGATTCTTCAGCTTGTAGCTTCAATACGATGATTACAATTTTTAAACGTCGTTTACTCGTTTATAGATTTACTTCGTCTTCATTCAGCATTGCCAACTTGACTCAATTAACTAAGGTTTTATACTTAACAAATCAATTTAGCTAAAAAGTCCCAAGACATTATCTTAAACTTATAATAATATTTTGTTAGATTCTACCGCTAGTAGCTTCATTACGACTAAAACTTTTAATAGTCGTTTTTTTAGATATACTTCGTCTTCATCAAATTCATTTCAGTAGTTGCCAGCACTGCCAACTTGACTCAATTAACTAAGGTTTCATACTTATCTACCACCCAAAGCATATTTTTAGATGACAGCATCATATTAAACTTGTAGCTTCTTTACTCGCTGCTATCTACCATCATCTCCACTTTTGATAATCTTTCATTTTTGTCAGGATTTTTTTATAATTTGTCATCTTTACTTTCAATACGACGATTACAATTTTCAAAAGTCGTTTTTCTAGATCTACTTCGTCTGCATCACATTCATTGGAGAAGTTGGCAGCATTGCCAAAGTTTTCATATTTATCTACCACCCATGCATATTTTTAGAAGACAGCTACTTTCACCAAAGCCTCAAGCTCATTAGAGCATTTTTTCTTAGTTTAATTTGGTATTTTTTCCTTGGAGTAATATATTTTGATATTCTATAGAAATATATTTTCAACTTTACCGCTTCTGTAAAGTCTCAAAGGGAACTCCCTTTGGGCTGCTTGCTTTGACTTTGAAAAATGGAAAAATTGCAAGCAATCAACTGCTGCCCAATGCACAAGGATAATAAATAGAACAAATAAAATCTAATTTAGAATTTAACCCTCAAAATGTTTGCCATTTTGCTTTATTTAGTTTTGGGTCAAAGGCACGTAAGGCTTAAAAATAAAAAGAATTACATACTATGTTTAAATAAGAAAAAATCAAATAAAATGAAGTGAAAGAAAATGAGAAATGAACAAGAATAAATGTGTACAAAGGAAGGCAAAACAAACGAACCTGGGCAATGGCAACCGTGAAAAGTAACTTGTAACGAACAAGTTGTGTAAATAACACTATATACAAGCAATACAGCAATAAAGTAGTACAATGCAGAATAACGTGAAAAAAGGTAAAAGAGAGCTGAGAGACAGTACGTGGAGATGTGTATTCGTGTGTATGAAGCTGCCATAGAAAAGAAAATATAAAAAGGAGAGCTCTTTTTGAGGTACGAATTTTCAATACACTGACGAATGGCTTTTCAATGTATCTTAAGTTCACAAAAATATTGAAAATTTTTAGAAAACAATGTACTAAATCAAAAAATAATGAAATATAAAAAAAAGACTTGCAGAAAAAAAAAAGCATCTAGTCTTTCCTTTAATTTTATTTAGATTCTTTGTTATTTTATTTCTCTTGAAATTTCATTTTAACCTTTAAGAGACACTTTATTAGCATCTCGTATTACTCAAGTACGTGTTCTACAGTGAACCTATGCTTTTACTATATCATCTTCTACAACAGCGTCATCATCTGACCACATAAATAAGTAATCTTCTTTTAATACTACGGTCACTTTTGACAGTTACAATTTTGATAGTAAAATATATACAGTTTATTAGTTTTTGATACCAACAAGATTTACTATCATTATTACAGCAAATTTGGAAGACATGTCATCATCTTCTGTTACTACACCATGATATCATCTCTAGTCGTATTCTTTCATTGACTACATCGACTTGTGACAGTTTCCAAAATATTTCACTATGTTTTACAAAGTAATTTTTTTCTATTGACGCAACTGCTTTTACCAATTAGGATGATATATCATCATCTTCTATGACTACATCTGCCAGTTTTAAAGATATTTGACTAAATATTAAATAGCTTATAGAAAAATATTATGATATCTCAATAAGCGATCAACTGCTGCCACTATTAAACATACCTAATACAAAATAGTTTACAAAAAATGTTGATGATATGTCAAAATCTCATACTACTATGTATATCTCATCAGCTTTCGTCATCTTCTGCTATTGACTAAAAAACTTCTACCATTTCAAAGGATATTTCACTTACTATTTAATAGTTTTCCGAAATATACAATAATACCACGTCATCTCTGATACATCATCTTTTAAGAGTTCCATAGAGCTTAAAATTAGGATGATATGTCATCATCTTTCATAAATGCGCACACTTTTAGTATTTTTTAAGGTAAATTGTTCTGTACAATGTACAAAATTGGAAATGTATATGTGAAGCCACACAGACTTCGCTTTACAGGCATCATCTTAAGCTAGTTACACCCTTTGCTAGAGTATATAAATCCAGTTATACACGCATTCCTCAACAAACACATACAGTTATACAATTTTTTGTTAGCAAAATAACTTGAAGTTAAACACGCTGCGCCGCGTCGACTTGAAATTGAATTCTGCGACCCCCTTACCCATCTTACCGCTTCCATTACTCTTTTTTTGCCTCTTCTTCTTATTCTCTACAAACAGCGCTCTCTATCTTGACTTAATTTTGGGCACAGTTCATCCCCTTCCGGTTCCGCCCCCAACTGTGTGGTACAATAAAAGGCAAACCAAATAAAAGCAAATCGTGCTGTGGTTACGGCTTGCATGTTAAACTGCCTTTACTTGCTGTTAAATTGAGCAGCAAGCTGAACAACCCGTCCAACCCAGCCAGTCATCCAACCATCCAACCATCTAACCAGACGGCCCAACCCACCAGACCCGTCAAACCAGACAGACCGAAATTGGCGCACTTTAAACTATTAACAGACAGGTGGAGTTGAGCTTGAGCAGCCGTCAGCTATTTATGAGCATGGTTCATACTAACAAGCCCGACAGATCCCCGCCAGAAACAGCGTCAGTGTGGACCCATGACCCATAATACAGCTGGCTGGTTGGCTCGTTGGCTGTCGGCAACATACATATGTCAGGCAGTGTGTTCCATGAATGACTGGATAAGCAAACCAAACACACACATATAGTCACCCCAACACATTTGATGCATAAATTTAATTTTTTTTATACTCTACAAAAGTTAAGGGGTATATTTAGTTGGTGGAAAAAGTTTATTGTGTGGAAAAACAAGAAGAAAGCTGTTAAGACTCCAAAGACCAAAATCTTCAGGATGAATAATGAGATGGAGCTCGCCAAGTCCTAAAGAGCTGGAAACACGATATTTTATTTTTATTTGTAGATGCGTCTTCTGCTCCAGCTCTTCATCTTTTCTAAAAAATTTAATTTTTGCAGTTTTTACCAAAAGGTCTAAATCTAGAAACTTTATAAAAACTTATTTTTCTCACATTCCATCTATAGTAAAACTTTACTAAAATCGGTTGAGATTTTTACTGATAAAATTTGATACTAATGAACTCTCTTTATCGTTGGAAAGCATCACTCTTAAGTCCCACCTAATATTCATTTATTAGAGTTCACGAAAATAACAAAATTTTTATATCCATGACCCTATTCCAAAATATTTAAATTTCATTCAAGCTTCAAACATGTCCTAAGGCACCTTCAGAAATCAAACTTCTAATGAACCTTTGAATGCGCCTTACCCTTTTTTTTTTGAAAATCCAGCACTGACTTTAGGATCGTCCGAAAACTTTAAAAATTAAACTCAATGATGTAGTGAGTAGTAGAGCGAACAGAGTATAATAAAGTCGGAATGTCGCGACCATAAACGGCCGACTTGTTTTTTTTTTCTTTTCAGCATTTTTTTTATTCGGTTTTTCCATCCTGCTCTTTTATAATTCTGCTTTGGAAAATGAAAAATAAAAGAAATATACGCAAAGTGGCGTCAAATGTCACAACTGCTTAAATCAGCCATAGAAGCATAGTCACAGTAGTTTATACAGCCCCAAACACACAGCGTGTGCTTTTCGACATTTTTTTTCTGTTTATATGGCGTATACATAACTGTATGTATGTATGTATAAGCTTATATATACATATATATTTGCTATACAATATATTTATATACTTATTATATACGTATATGACTGGAGCTTAGCTCGGACGGAAGCTGAAATTTCAAAAAGCCAACAAAGCGCTTCATATTTAAAATGACACTTGGGCTATGGCGGATCTTCTTTGGAGTGCTATGGACAGTTTTTGGCAAGAGCTTCAGGGTTGCTTCGGGTGTTAACTTTGACACTTTGGCAGTTCGTTGACTAATAAAATTTTGTCTACTATTTTTTTATATAAGTATATATAAGCAGCCACAATGCTAGCCATGATATAGTTAATTTAGTGGATCCTGTAACAAGGTTGGTTGTCGTTTGAAAAAGTTTCAGGTAAAATTTAATTTTATAAAAATGCTTTAGTTTAGTTGGACGTTAAGCTTATAATGAATGGAAATAATTTAGTAGAGGTTTGTTAGTTATTAGTTAGTACAAAGAGCATATTTAAGTTGGGTATAAAGATTCTATGAGAAAATTGGTAAAAGCTATTTTCAAAATCATGTTTTAACATCGTCATCTTTTAACTTTGCAATACAAATAGTTTTCTAGTTATACATCATCTTTAATAAATACGCATAGATAGTCATCTTTTACTTTGTGTCTACGTCATCTTCTATTATTACTAGCAAAAATTCATAAAACATTTTATTTTTGCGTCATCTTTCATCGTAATTAGTCATATTTTACTTTATTTTTACGTCATCTTCCATAATTACTAGTAAATAGTCATCTTTTACTTTATTTTTTTGCTTCATCTTCTATTATTACTAGCAAAAAGTCATATTTTCTTTTATTTTTTCGTCATCTTTTATCGTAAATAGTCACATTTTACTTTATTTTTGCATCGTCTTCTATTTTTACTTTATCTTCTATTATTACCAGCAAAAAGTCATATTTTCTTTTATTTTTACGTCATCTTTTATTATAAATACCCACATTTTACTTTATTTTTGTGTTATCTTTTATAGTGACTAGTGAAAAGCCACATTTTACTTTATTTTTGGGGCATTTTTCATAAATACTAGCAAATAGTCATCTTTTACTTTATTTTTACTTCATATTCTATTATTACTAGCAAAAAGTCATTTTCTATTTATTTTAACGTCATCTTTTATTGTAAATAGTCACATTTTACTTTATTTTTGTGTCATCTTCCATAAATACTAGTAAATAGTCATATTTTACTTTATTTTTACTTCATCTTCTATTATTACTATCAAAAAGTCATATTCTATTTATTTTTACGTCATCTTTTATTCTAAATAGTCACATTTTACTTTATTTTTGCTTTATTTTCCATTATTACTAGTAAATAGGCATCTTATACTTTATTTTTACTTCATTTTCTTTTATTACTACCAAAAAGTCATATTATATTTTATTTTTACGTCATCTTTTATCGTAAATAGTCATATTTTACTTTATTTTCGCGTCATCTTCCATTATAACAAGTAAGAAGGCGCATTTTACTTTATTTTTGCGTCATCTTTTATTATTACTAATAAATAGATATGCATTAACACAACCTATTTTACCTGTACTACGTCATCTTTTAATATAGCAATTCTTATTGCTGTTTCTCGTTTTTTATGAATAAGCGTAAATAGTCATCTTTTGTTTAACTTTTACGTCATCTTTTATTATTGCTAGCAAAGTGTCTTATTTTATTTTATTTATACGTCATCTTTTATCGTAAATTGTCGCCTTTTACTTTATTTTTACGTCATCTATAATTACAAGTAAAAACGCATGTTTTACTCTATTTTTACGTCATCTTTTATTATTACGAGTAAATAGACATACTTAAACACATCATCTTTTACCTGTACTACGCCATCTTTAAATATAGTACTTCTTAATGCTGTTTCTCGGCGTAAGTAGAACAAAAAGGCAAAAGTGTGCTCTTAAAGCGCTCTTTGCTGATAATCTTCTCTATGTATTCCCAAAATCTAATCGAACTTCATACAATATTAGATAATAGAATCATAGATGTAAAGCTATAAGATTTTTATAAATCAAAAATTTAGAATTCAAGTTAATAGCAAAAAATTTACTTTTTGGAGGTTGTCTCAGAAACCTTGGGTTTCTTGAGCCTCATATTTGTATTCAGCGCTCAAAATCCAATTAAAAAGCCCTGTCGCATGTAAAGTTGTAACCACTTTTTTTGTAGTCCTGTGATATCTTTTTACCAAATCTTTTTCTATGTACCCTTTTACTTACACTGTTTCATCTTTGTCATAACGTTCATCTTTTCCGTCACTTTATCAAATTTTTATTCAACTTAACTGCTTAACTTAATCATCTTACTCTATTATGTTCTACAAGTGCTGTAATACCGTCATCTTCTTATAATAATTCTAATAGTATCATCTTCTCTAACTACAACTATTGTACTTAGCTACTATGACTTTCTTCAGATGTTACAATTACGACTGCATGATGTCTTTGTATGACAGCTTAAAGTATATAAAAATTTCACTTTATGTACTGACAAAGCTCCAGCTGTTTTTATAAACTTATTCTATAAGTTGAAGCTTTCAACCTAATAAAGCTGCTCTACAAAGAAGATTACTTGCTTGTATAGGATTACTCACGGCTCTCATTTTCCTTGAAAGCCAGTTGAATTCAAATTCTTAGCATTTAATGAAAATTAATGATAAAAACAATTTAAACTTGTCAACTTGAAGCCTAATTCTTATTTGTGTATTGACATTAAGTTTATTTAAAGCATTTGAAGGTTGCTGCCGTTTTCGTTATTTATGTTACATTTTGATTTAAGCAAAATGGGTTTTAAAGAAATCCTTAGCATTAGTAAAATAAATAAATATCAACATTTAATTTTCTAATTAGTTTGGCATAGTATAAATAAACGACAAAAGTGTAAACAAACAACAATATAAATATTGCTCTCAATTTAAATAAATAACACACAATTTAACCCACAAATACGCACATATATTAAGAGATGACAAACATTTTTGTAAAGCTCAAGCAAAATTTTAATACTAAAAGCATTTAATGGTACTTATGGCCTTCAAAAAGTTATCAGTAGGGGGCCTCAAGTCCCCCCGACCACCTACTACGCCTTCCAGGCCTTCAACTTTGGTGGCAAAACAACCGCAAATACCATGAAAACAAAGATAAATATTTATGTAATTTTGATACAATATTTTGCAAAGTTTATGTTAAGCTTATATGGTATTTACTTATTCGCATGCATATATTGGATTTTGTTTTGTGAGTGTGTGTGTGTGTGTATTATATATGTAATATTTGTGTCATATGCAAAAACAACTAAAAAGTTGGTCTAAATAAAACAAATATTAGCCAGCATACTTTTTGGGTATACAATGTATACATATATATGTTTTTAAGTGTGTGCGCATATTTATGCAAGTGTTTGCTTTTGTATTTGTTTGTATTGTTTGTATCTGTGTAATTGCGACAGTTATTATTTGCTTAAAATAAAGATATTGCATACATTGCGTATGCGTGATATATCAGCTTGATATAATACATTTCTATTTTGTTTAAGAACGTTATGTAATTGTTATATAAAATTCTCTAATTGAAATATTGCTTTCTTAAGAAATAAAATTTTAGTATTTTGTAATTTATTTTAAAATTTTATCAAAGGCATAAAGTGAGATGAATCTATAAAGCATGTTTAAAGCTATAAAGTGTGTCAGATATCTCTTTTAGTCCAAAGGGTTTTCTTTGGTGTTCCAGAAAACTGTATTTAAGATTATGAAATCTTTGTTTTGTTGTCATTAAAACATATATAAATTTATTACTCTCTCATTTTATAGAAATTTTAAAATTTTTACTCAGAAACTGTATTACAATTTTGTATAAACTTGGGCCAAACAAACCAAAACTTTGTACAGAAAAAAAAAAACAAATTAGAGATACGCACAAACAGTGTTGCACCATTTTTTTTTGGGAAAAATATTTTAACAGCTGATTTTTTTTGCTTCCGCAATTAGGAAAAAGAGGTAGGAAAAAACAAGGCTGTTGACTCTATATTATTTATTTATCATATATAAATAATAAATAAAATAGCTGACTCTATAATGACCGTTTTTACTTCAACCCAAAATACCGCAACAAAATTTCAACTGATGCCACAAAACAAAAAAATTTATAATACCGCAAAGAGTACAAAATCGACCACATATCGTTTCTAGGCCGACTGGGTATCACTTTTGAAAGTGTGGTTAGTGTGCTGAGCCATATATCGGAAGTTAGGGAGACAGTCAGAGCTCAGGCGGAAAAAGAATGGGACACTGCGTCCTTCTCGAGCACTCTGGAGAAGTTATAATCCAAAGCGAACATCTGAACTCCTGCGAATTCAGAAACAGGATCGTGGTAGGAGTTGTAACACAGCCCAGCACCATTGGCTCAATGGTTGAGAGGATGCATGTACCCCATCTCGACTTCTGTCGCAGCTGCGCAGATGAGGAGGAGGTAGAAATTATCCACCACTGCCCGACACTTCTTAGAAAATGCACCCAGCTTCCGGGTAAACCCATCTTGGAAGATCTGGGCAGTCTAGAAAATCTGCACATAGCCGATCTGGTACTTTCATCGAATCCTCGAAATGGTTCAGCAAGGAGAGGGATTTAGTGGATTAGGAGTGCCCAGTAGAGAGCTACACAAAATGTTCTAAACGTCGCACTTCACTACTGCACAGTATTTCCAAGCACTGCATTTCGCTGCAGAGCTGACAGCAAAACAAAATGTTTTGATGTTCTGTTTGCTTCAAAACAAAACCTTCAGTACTTGAACTGCCTTTGCTTCAGTGCTTGACAGTGCTTAAATATTTCACAGCATTAGAGCATCAAACAAAATGCTTGAGTGAAGTAAATTTTCGGCAAGCATACCGAGTGCACTAGAATGTTTTGATTTTTTGCGCAGCAGACACAATATTAAGCCACACACAGACACAAGCAGATTGTTTGTTTGTGTTAGTCAAAAAAACCACCACCAAACATACAAAAAGCTAATTTTTCGCTTTGTATTTTAATCGTAAAAATAATTATTAAGGCCATATTTTAAAAAGAATGCTTAATTTTTTTATTTTTTTTTTTTATGACAGCATTTTGTTGTACGCCGAATTCCAATGCATTCGCAGATAAGCCAATTCTTGAGCCTTCCGAGATTTATTGATTTTTTTTCTTTTTGGAAGATAGATAAAAGATATTTCTCATTTTAAATATATGAAAAGATACACACCTTATTCATATAGGGACAGAAATCTTATATGAAACGAACTGTATGTGTTCGCTAGGGGCGCAGTAAAGGCATTGGGATCTGCTGGTAGCAATGTCCCTCTGCATTTTTTTCATATACGTTTTTGCTCTCTCATCTTGTGTGCTATGGTGGATATTATTTATTTAACTCTAATTTCGATTAAATACTCGCGCACTCGCCACAGGTCATTACAAAGGTACCAGTACAATAAATGATTTATTTAGAAGCAAATAAACCCATCCACTCCCACACATAAGCTTACATGAATCTACGCAAAAGCAGTTCAATGCCTTTGGGGCACCGGACACGTGGCGCTTTGGCGTGATTCAGCAATAAACCGCAATGGCCGCAATGGAACAACGCGCGCCTAAGCTCTAATAAGCAAAAACCTTTTGGCCAAATTACACACACACACACACACACAGTAGCAAAAAAAGAAAGCAAAAAAAAAATACAATTAAATCCATTTAATAAACTCGTTGAACCCTACCAAATAATGCCCTTGGGAGAGGTTTTGGTCCGAGCATAGGGTCTACTTAGCTCTGAGTGAGGGCAGCTGCAGTACGCAGCTCATTAACTTTGAGTCAGTCAGCTCATGATTTGGTTTAATGTGAATTTTCAATTAGAACCGAACTTGCTAGCAGGCAAAAGCAACAAACATACAAACAAATAAACAAACAGGCAGACGAATATTTCATGAATATTTGTATTCATTAGTCAGTCTCAGCTGAGCTTAACTCATCATCATCAACAGCTATGGCCCTGGGCATGGCGTTTGGGCTAACAACATCCGGCCAAAAGATGCCGGATTTTGGCAAACACGAATCCTACTGCACTTAAACTTTTGCTGCATTTTGAGCGTTAATTAAACTTGTGAGTTTTGTTTAGCATTAAAAAAAAAAGGGTTTAAAAATGGCCGCCATATGAATTTATTAGCCGCCATCTTTTTTTGGCGCTCTCTCTTTTGACCAGCACTAATTAAAAAGTGAGTGAGTGAACAGTGCAACAAAGCTGCGAAAATCGTAAAAATGACAAAAAAACAAGCAAAGAAACAAGAAGAATAAGAAGGCACGCCGCTTGACAATAAATACACACACACACAAAAAACAAGATGGCGCCATCCAATATAAAAAAAAATATGGCGCACGACGACGTTGATGAGTTGACAAACATTTTGTCAGCCATAATGAGTTCAGAGTCAGCCATGTCGCGGCTGTTATTGTTGTTGTTGTTGTTGTTTATGGGCCACAGTTAGCAGCAATGTGTTTTTGCTGCTGTTCATTAATAAACCAAGTGCCAACTGCGTGGTAATTATAACCGTGTGCAATGGGTGTCAGGGGCACATCTCAGCGCCGCGGCAGCGACGACGGCAAACAACCGCAATTAAAAAAGTTTTTACTCATCCGTAGATTGTACGAATTTTTGAATGCAACATGAAAACACAGAATTATACAACGTACCAATTTTGAAATGCCACAACATGCAATATTTCCAGTCAGTCCTATGCATATTGAGTATACGACATGTGTTGACATTTACATTGACAAGCAAAATTTCCTGTTTTGGTCGGTCAACAGTTGCGGTAACTATTTCTCTGTGATGGCTCTAGACTTTGACAAGGCTATTTGTTTCCGATTGATAAATAACTCACTTTTGGAGTAGTTAAATAAATAATTTTAATTGGAATGAGTTGGGCGACTGAGTATGCCTGTCAGCTGTCAACTTCGTTAAGCCCTGCTGTACAAGAATTTTGGGAAGGTCCTACTGTCTATCAGTCACTATACTGCACACATTTAGGGTATTTATGCTTCGTCAATAATGCAACAAAGACCAAGAAGTAAATCTGTAACTCCTTAACCTTCGTTAAGTGTAGACTAACAAACTTAACTAACAAATAAACTTTGACTTCTTAAACATCATACAAGCTTTAATAAATTGTAACTTTCAATTTATTAAATTGCCAAAAACCCTCAATTTATTTACCTTTTTTAGAGGCACATTTATTTTTTTTGCTACCTTCCCCAATAGTTACTTTATTAAAGTCTCATGCCTACCTTGGTATATTTCGTAAATTTTTATGTAAGGCTATTTATTAGCTTTTTCTCTCTCCTGGCTCACACTTCGGCAAACATAATAGCTTTGTTCCTTCTAATGCAGCAAAAAAACAAAAACAGAAGCACAAAATGGCATTCCATATATTATTGTTGAGATTTAAAACTCCGGGCTGTAATTTTCTGGAGCCTGAACAGTTTCCTCATTGTCAATACAACAACAGCTTCAAGCGGCACTCTAAAAAATATTAATGCATATTTAAAAAGTAGAAAGACTAAGGAGGAGACGGAACGACTATTATATACACTGCGAGCTATAATAGCTATGTTATGATATTCTGGGAGATCCAGAAAAATATTAATTCAAAATTCATTTTCAGTGTGATTTTTGAGTGAAAGGTTTAACATATTAAAAATTAAAAAAAAAAATTTGCTTGTAAAATTCTTATTTATTTACTTAAAATTATTTTATTTATTTATTTTATTTGAGGGGTACAAATATGTTCAATTGACCTTATATTATGAAAAAAGTATAATTTATTTAGAAAAGAAAATAGAGCGAGGGTATAAATATGAACAAATCCGCGTCTCTAGCCCGATGGGTGAACTTTTTAATGATATGCACCAACTCACATCAAGAACTGGCCAGACACTTGGATTTACAATATAAAAGTTGAAACAAGGAAGCAAGATAAAAATTAAACATTATATCACAAAAAGAGCACCGTTGATCAAGTGGGTGACTCATAATATATTGTAGGATTGGTCTAGGATGCTCGAAGTGGCAAGTTAATATGACTTAAAATAGAAGAAGTGATAGATTGAATAGACCATTCGAAAGAGAGGAAAAGTTATTATAGTTAGAGCATAAAACACTGAAAGAATCGTGTAAAGCATAATTAGATCTACAAAACTGAAGGTCTAAGGGTCGAAAATTACGAGTTACTCTGGATGGTATGATAAAAGTAACTTTCCTCAGAAGTAAATTGGAATCGATAAGACCGAGTAACAGCTTATGCAAGAACAACACGCCGTAGCACGCCGCAAAAATGGAAGAAAAATGTAAAAGTAGGAATTGTTGACTAAAATTTTTATTCCAGCGAAACCTAGAAACGGGAAGCAAATTTCTGAACATGCTCATTATCGCAGACCAACACAAAAAATTGCTTATCTGGAGCAGACCATGCTTAATATACGTTTTTGGGGTCGCAGAATCGAAAACCGAGGTCAGTTTGTGCCCATCACGTCAGGTTTTCGACAGACCCTCAAAAAACTTTAAAATATTTTGTGCTTTTTTACTTTAATTACGAACTTATATTGAGAACTCAAAAAATATTTAGTGAGAAGCTGACCTGACGTGACGGGCACGAACCGAACTCGGTTTTCGTCAGAACCTCAAAAAACTTAAAAATATTTTGTGCTTTTTTTTTCTTTAATTACAAACAAATTTATAATGAGAACTCAAAAAATATTTAGTGCGATGCTGGAAAACTATTTTTAAATTCCATCAATTTCAAAACCCTTATTTAATAAAGTTTCGATTTACAAATCTATTTTAAGCCCAATATGGAAGTACGCGCTTCAAATTTACGGAATTGCAGCGAAATAGAACTTAAATAAAATTATTTTTGCCAAGAGCAAAATATAAAGAAATTTGAGTGGCTCTCCCTGGTACATGCTTACTAGGGATATAGAAAAAGATTTGAGGGTGCCTAAAATAGGGGATGTTATCCAATTGCAGGGCAAAAAGTATTTAGAAGTATCTTAGATCTCTTCCAAATTTGCTAGCACGACTGCTGAATTCAGAAAGACCGTCTTTCAGAGCACGAAAGAGAAAATTAAAAGTTATAAGAGAGTATTGTAATATAAAGTTTTTGCTGTATATGTATTAATGTTTCTTTTTAGTAATAAATTATCTTTTGTTTTTCTATAACTTATTATTTGATTAAGTTGCCTTCTCCAGGTAGTAGCAAACAAATTTGATATTATTGTTTAATAAAATATACACATTTAAAAAAAAAAAAAAAACAATTCAAAATTTTTTCAAAAATCATAGCATTTCTTCAGGGGCTACCTTAGGAATGTGCATAATCTCAAAATCAATAAACCTAACGAGATGGAGCTATACAGACCTCGAATTCGAATTCAGCGAGGCCAAATTTATAAAGTAAACCTTTTCTGCGCAAAAGGAGCTTTTTTTTGTAGAGCTGAGTGTGCTAAGGACATAGACTTTGAATACAATTTTTCGTAGATTTTGAAATTCTTTCCACAACAAAGTCTACACCAGTTAGGCTGCTTTTGAAAATCATAAGGCAAATAATACACTAATTTTCTTTTTCCTGGTACTGCAGGATATTAAACTCTAAAAGCCGCATCTTTGAGTAACAGGTGCCTTTGCATGTAGAGTAATGACTTCTGCTTCACAAAATAAGTGCATCACAACATTTTGCCTCAGCTCAAAAATTTCTTTAACCTATGCTCTATTTCATTATTTCGAACAGATCCACATTAAAACTTATCTTCTGTAATAAGATTACCCACTTCAAATAAGACATTTTTTTGAAACCAGGCTTAAGGGTCTAAATATTCTTAAGCAAGCCCAAATAAATTGTTATTAACAATTAGGTAGCATGCTGTTTACGGGTTAGAAGATTTAGGATCTTGTTTGCTGTAGCCCTAATCATGTAGGAATTGTTTTTTTTTCAAAATAACTTTGAATTGTTCATCTTTTTTCAGATTCGACATTCATATCCTTTATACCATAATTCTTAGATACCATCTACAGAAAATTGGCCTATCAGATTCTGCAGAGTGTAGACTCTGTATCGAGGACGATGAGACCACCAGACATATTCTCCGTGACTGCCCAGCGCTGGTGTGGGACAGAGACTGTACATGGGAAAGGAATGGATCAGTCCTTTCCATCTTAGCTCAATACCAACAAAAGACCTACTGCTATTCTTGCGGAAAGCGGAAAGTCTTTTGCAGTGATTTATGGGTACGGTACAAAAGATCTTCTGGTCGCAGTGCCCCACCTCTTTGTGAGGAACCCATGCAAGGAGAAAAAAAAAAAATAATTGGTAACATCCTTCCCAAAATATTAGGATTATATTCAGTATTGTATCAACAAAATTTCTATATTATTTAAAAACTTAAACTTGACACAACAGACAGTCAGTCAGACTCTTAAATATTCAGATTGCAATAAACATGCATTTTTTGAAGTAAGTAGAGAACTTGAGTTTTATATACATTCTAAGAAAATATTATGGTCGCAATACTTTTGATCTTCGGAAAAGAGGTCCCAGACAAAAGACAGACGGACAGACAGTCAGACACTCTACTACTCAGACAGACATTTCGTTCTGATTTCCTAGGGTCTAGTTCCTGTCCTTGTAAATCTTACACACAACATTCTTTTACATCAACTTAATATACCCCTTAGTATTTACTTGCAGTGTATCAAAAGTACATCAGCCACAACAAATGGACTCATTCCCATACATTTACTCAAGTACCACAAATCCCATATGTGTGTATTAGTGCCTATATGCATACATATGTCTGACGAGGGGTGCATAAAAAATTACAATTCTTGAGAAAATTTAGAAGCAAACACACGACGTCTTCAAGTAAATAATCATATGCACAACTAACTACTTAGTTTATTTTCAACTGGAAACGCAGCCGAGAGCGAGACTCTCTTACACACACACACACACACACACAAACTCACTTAGAAATTATTACACACACTTACCCAAATAGGTGCTATTTGTCAAAACCCAAAAGATTTTTAATGGATCGACCATAACTACGCAGGAGAGGAAGGCAGCAGCAGCAAAGCGACGAGAGCGTAGGGAACAGCAACAACACAGTAGCTAAGGGCACTTACTGCTGCTAGTTTGTTGTTGTTGCTGTACTGCTGCTGCTGCTGCTGCTTCTAGCAGGTGCTGTGAGAGTAGCAGGAGCGTGGTGGGAGAGAGCTTGCTTTTACTGCAGTTATTTGAAGGCAGCGCGAGCAACAAATTGCGTTGGCCTTGAACGTTAAAGCAGTTTTCTTGGGCTTCGTTTTATAGCAGCGAGCAATTAACTTGTTGTTTGTGTATGCAAGCGATGAGTTTTTTGTTGTGGTTGCTGTTGTCACTGCTGCTGCTGTTGTTGTTGCTGCTTCTGCTGCTGCCTTTGTTGATATTTTTGTTGCTGTTGCTATAGCTGCTGTTGGTTCTGCTGCTGCTGCTGCTGCTTCTCTTGGTCAGCGTGAAGGCGTGAGGCTTTAAAATTTCTCTTTGTTGCTTCTGTTGTTGCCGTGAGTGATTAAAATGAGAAGTGCTGCCGCCTTGTTTGCTGTTGTTGTTGCTATTGTCGCTTCTGTTGCTGCTTCTTTCGTTGCTTAGTTTGTTTTGCTTTGCTCTTCGCTGTTGTTTCTGCTGCTTCTTCTGTTGATTTACACTTTTTTTAATGAGCAGCAAGCGGCGGCTGCCTTTGAGGTATTTTTGCAATTTGCGTTGTGCTTTTTTATTGCAGTTACATAAATCATTGCTGTACGCATTTTTCATAGTAGTAATAATTATTATTTTTTTTTTTTCAGTTTTCGTGTTTTTTTTCTCTTCTTACATATAATTTTTATCTTTTACATTTCAACACTTCATTTTGATAGCTTTGAATTATGTTTGAATTTTTTGTATTTTTTTTTTTAGCACTGTAAATTTGAAAAACTTTTAAACACTTGTATTTGTCTTGACAGCAGCACGCACACACTCAAAACATACTTATAAAGTTTTTCTCTTATATTTGATAGCAGTTTTTGGTCATAGAACTTGGAAATTAGGACACAGCTCTGCGTATTGAGGCTTTAATTTTAGCAAACATGCTTTTTTTTTTATTATTTTAAATTTTTAAATTTATCTTCACTTTTTGTTAGATGAATATTATATTTTTATTAAAAGAATAAAGCGGAAAAAGTAGTCACATTCGCTGCATTCCGTATCTGTCACGGCCGAAATTTTGTTGTTGACTTTTCTTTTCTCGAAACTTTGAAAAATTCGAATTTTTGGAAGTTGGGAATCAAAATACTTTGCATATGACTTCCCTGTTCCGCTGAAAAATTATTTTTTTTATGGGGCTTGTATGATTTAATTTATTATTTATTAATTTTGTTGCAGCTTTAAACAGCTTTTATATTTAGGTCGAATTATTATTAAAAGTCTCAGGGCATTGTTTAACATAATTTGTTCTACGTTAAGTATACGACTAGGTTTTTCAATTTAAATTATAGGTAAAACAACATATTTAATTCGATTCGTTGCTTTTAAAAAACCCTATCACACATTAAATTTTATTTCTTGTGTAGCGAATAATTTTTCATCAATATTGGATTATAACCAAATTTGTATCGGTTGGTTGCCAATAAAAAAATAAATATTAAAAAAAAAAAGCTTTTAAAAAAATTGAGTCCAGTGGAAGTGATTAATAGATAATAATAGAATTTTTTTTTTTTTTTTTTTTTGACACAACGATTATTTATAATAAATAGCAAAAATTCATAGATAGGAAGTAAGACTCAAAAAACAAAAAACGACGGATTTGCTCACAACTATATTTTTTCAGTATCAGTTTCTAAGAATTTTTAGTTTGCTAATATTCTTAAGTTTAGAATATGATATGATATGATGACGCTATATGATACTATGTGATGCTTTATTCTTTCTTAAGAATTTCTGGATGCATAAAATTCAATTTTTTTTTAAAACTGAGTTAAAGTTGAGTTTCTAGCTAGTTTTTAAAAATAAGCATTTTTTAAGTATAAATCCTGTTTATTGGAAAAAACATTTTCAGCCCTCTTTTGTACTCGTTCGAAATTGCAGCTTTTACTATAGTACTTGAAAAAAAGTCCTTTAAATTATCTTAAATTTGTTATCTGATAACTTTCGATTCTTCATTGAAGCCTTGAGAATAACAATTCTGGTTTTCAAGGAACAACAAAACGTCTCTGCTTTGTATGTACTTGTACCTACATAAAACACATACCAAATAACTTCAAAATTACATCACATGGCTCTGCACTTGTCTTTGTCTTTTATTCTAAAATTTGTTTTTTTAAATTTTTATTTCCTTGGTTTGGGTAATTAAATTGACTTTTTATGTGCTCAAACTCACTTTGACTGTATTTATGAGAGTTCTGTGTGTTTTGTGGATTTGTAATTAAATTCCTTCTAATATTTATGTCATTTTGTCAACGACAAGTAAGCCAGAACAATTTCGAGCAGCAACGATATCATTGCCTAGAGCAGCATCATCTCCATCATCATCATCATCTTTATAATCATCGTTCACCACAAAAACCACATCATGATTATCTGCATAACTTTCAACAGCTGTTAAAAGCTTGTTCTATAATCAAAAGTTTTTAAACACAATTTGGTAACTTTGCATTTTTTTTTTTAATTTGATTTAATTTTATTGTATGTATTACATAGCCAGATGTATTTTTTAGTTGCACAACAAAAGTTGTACAAACTTTGCGCCCGAAAGCAGGCAATAATTTTCGGCAGTTTATACTAATCATTGATAAGCACTCAAGACTGTCATCAAAGTGTACTTAGTGGAAGTTCCCTAGAGCCAGGTAAATGTCTACGAAGCAATTAGAAGGCAGCAACAAAAACAACAATTATTGAAAACGTTAAGTTTGAGCGACTTTGGTATGCCTCACAGTGAGATTGAAAAAATATCGACATTATTATGTTTCTTTGGATCACATGACATAGCTAATGTTAAATAAGCTTCTCTGGTAAAGGCATACATTTTTGACATACGATGAAAAAATCTCTCAAGATTTGTATCTAAAAACTTAAGATCATGGCACAAGTCTACTGAAACGAAAGGGTAACCATTTAACTAACTTCTTCGGCATACATGAGCAACTATTAGCCAAAATTTGGTGAGGTCTTATGGTCTTTGAGATATTAGCGTTCATACATATTTACTTCTATACTTAATAGAGTCATCATCTATCCCAATCTCATTAGAAGGTTAAAATAAAGGTATTTTACCTACCGCATGGAGAGGAAGTGCCCTGATCGATCCATAAGAAAAGACTCTTGGTAACTTTTTCCCTGTTCTGGCCAGTCTCTACGCTGCCTTCTTCTCATTCCCTTCTGAGCAGGCATAAAATTTGAAACTATTAGTCTTTCAGCTGTTTTTGAAGTAAAAATTTTAAGGTCGGAACTGCTGCCTTCAGTTGTCTTCTGGAGTGTACCCTTCTTTTCACAACAGTAACTAGAAACCTACTTATAAATTCTCACTTGCACTTTAGAACAGAGGCCAGGCCAAGTTTACAGCGCACTTTCAACTAAGGCTTGTAGGACATGGTGAGAGGGGGAGAGTGGGAGAGTCTACGTCATGAGAGGAGCAACAACTGCGCCTGGCTATTAGAACTTGAAACCCAAACAAAAGGCAGCGTCGAGCAAAAGCCAATTAACGCATACGCCCCGGAAAATGCGCCCTGGGGTATGCTATGGAAATGTGTGAGTGACTCTTTTTAGCAAAACTCATATTGCCAGCGCGCAGCCTTGACCTTTATCTGCGGGGTTTCAGCTAAAGACTAGAGTGACTAGTAAGTCGGCGGGGTTTATCATTGGGATCGCATCCCAAGCAGCAGCTGGCTATAAATATTTAATTGTTTATGGCTAAGAAAAGTGTATAACCCCCCAGCTCAGAGCCAAGTGTTGCCAAATGGACTTTAACAATTTTCTCTTTGTCTTAGAGTCACTTTTAATGGACAGCGTTGAGCGGCAGTCGACAGCAAATGCTTAGGGCCAAGTGCCGAGGGATGGGTAGCGGGGCATAGGGCGTACCGAAAACTTTAAGCATCCAAGTTGGGACGATTAAAGCTTACGCAAAGTAATTAGTGACTCAATTGCTGCTACCAGCGGCAGGCACCGCTGAGTGCTGCATACAAATGGCATATTATTAGGGTTTGGGAACGACTATGACTTTGTGGGGGCTTTAGGGTTTATGGTTTGAGTAAATCTTGTGGGTTATGGGTATCATAGTCATAAGCTCATAAATTATGCATGCCCTTTATGATGAAAGTAATTGCGCGAGTAAATCCATTTGGTAAGCTACCAAAAAAATAAAACTCTCATAAAATAAAGACGCAAATCAATTGCCAAAGTGTCTCAGCAGCAACTTTGTTCCTTGTGCAGTGAAGCCTAAAAGTCGCAATCGGGGTCAGTCAAATTAGCGTCAGTTTTGTAACAAGCAGCTTTCAGTCTGTCTGCCTTTGCTCAATTCTTGCTCTTTTTTTTTGGGTGTTTTTTTTGCCTTTGTACAATTTATGCAAATTTTATGCGTTGAGCTGCTCAGTTGGCAGCTGCCTTAAATCAATGTAAAACATTTTCCAACACTGACAACACACAGTCATGCAAACCAAATTTCTTAAAGTTAATCAAGAAATTTAAAAGAGAGAGTTTTTTACAACTAACTTAGCGGGGTTTTATACACTGCACAAAAGTTGTGGCCAAGCGGCATTGCCAGTGCAAGAAAGTGGATGCAGCGTTGCCATATAGCAAGCATATTTCTGATTAGCTGGTTGAGTTGAGTTGTTCTATGAACTTCTTAGTTAGAGTTTTAATATTGTGCCCTTACTTTTCATGTACGAATACTTTTAAGAAGACTAGCTTAAAAAAACTATCTAGCTTCAGAGCCATTATTTTAAATTGAATTTAAGTTTATTTTGGTATATTCAAAACTTAGGAAATTGGCATAAATTTTATATGACGCCAGAGCTCTCGGTAAATTAGAAGTAATTTTCAAGGAATTATTTTTTTTTTTGATAGTCGAAAGAATATAAGAGTTACAGCAATTAGGGGAGAAAACTCCGAAATACTCTCATTTATATTGCTAAGCACATCGCACGCTTCAAAATTGGCGCCCAACGTGGGGCAATAACAGCTTCTAGCTGATATCAAGTAATTGGCATAATCTAACTTACTGAACCTTAAAGCAAGTTATTGAAGATTCATTCATCATTGGTCGTTGCAGCCCTGTTCGAGCCTTGACCGTCTCAAGCTTCCGCCTACAGACATCTCAATCTTTGGACAAAATTCTCCAAATCGATGCTCTGATTTTTCTTCATCTACTGAATCTAAACGTGGTCTACCTCTCGTTCTTCGTCCAGCTGGCTCAGTTGTTAAGATTTTCCGTTGATTTTTTTTTGTATTTTCTTCTTTTCGCATAACATAACCGGCCCATCTAAGACGTGAAAGTTTAATGTGGGTCACTACGTCATAATCATTGTAGAGACCATGTATCTAAAGAGATATACATAAGAGATATAATACCTTTACGTTATTATTTAATGGACTTTCCTAAGATACTTCCAAATTATTCTCTCATGATGAGAGTAAAAACTAAGTTCTTCAGTATTTCGAAGTTTATCTATTTGGAGATATCTTTTTTCCCCTTTTTGTGGAGATGTCTGGAAGTCTTTCCCTCGCTCAGTCAGTAATTCAAAAAGTCTTCTTTTTCATAAAATTTTTGAAAATTTACTTCATTTTCAGCATGACTTATTCAGAATGTCTTACAAACTCATTGTTTGTACTGAAAAGAGTATGCAATCGTTGGCATGTTCATGTTTAATATTTCTGCTTGTTTTCGTTAAACTTCGCTCGTTTTTTCTTCTTCATTTATTTGCCATAGTGGAAGTAAAGTTGGCCAAAAACTTGTGACAGCTCATTGCTTTAGTTGAAATGTGAGCAACCAAAAAAGCTGGAAAGGGCCAGCCAGTCTAAGAGGCAATGAAAAGAACAAAAAAAAAAGAAAACTCTTGGACGGTTGCACAAAATTTTCAAAATTGCACTTTTCCTTAAAAGTTGTCTTCCGACGGAAATACAAAAGCATAAACTTTCCGGCCGTCAGAAAGTACCCAGGACAAGCACCAAGTACCGCCCAGGACCAAGCACAAAGAGCGCCAGTTGCGGTCGCCAGTTGTGTGGTGGCCATTGAAAGCGCCAAGTATGCGGAAGTTTAATGAATATAAACTTGCTAGCCGGAGAACCAACAAACACGCACACGCACACTCATACACGCGCATAAAAACACACACAAACATACACACACCCCCGCAAACAAACCCTGAAACGGAAATGCGGCCAAGTAAATTAGTTGGGAAGCTTGTCAAAAATTTTTGCAGCTTTAGGAAGCTGACTTTAAATCGGGTTATGCTCTGGGCCAAGTATTTCTAGCAGAGCTCCCTTGCAAAGTTCCTATACATGGTAGAGCAAAAAATAGTTATAGTTTCTGGTCGAAATTATAGTTGACAATCTATAAATTATGTGCTTTTGCAACTTTAAGCTGATAAACCTATTAGCTGCAATGTTTTACCAATGCTTATGTACTCATATAAGCAGACCTTTTTATACCCTATAACTATGGGGTTAAGGAAATAATAGATATGTGCAAAGCATGGTGCAGGAAGAAGGAGGCAGTTCATGGGATTGTCATAGTCTGAGTTAGCGTTGGAATCAGTGGCGGATGCACGGGGGTGGGGGGCTTTAGTTTCCGGACCCCCCAAAATTTGGTAAGATGGGTTCAATGTCTTTTGCGAACTCTGATATATATATACTTCCCAGTGAAGAACCCCCCCCAAAAACAAATCCTATATCCGCCCTGGTTGGAACAATGTTCTTCTTTTCGTCGGTATGAAGAACTAAACCTCGAAAATATCCAAAGCTAGAAAATTTACCAAGAGACTTGCATGAACCATATGTTTATTCATGTACATGTGCCCAGTTTCCTCGTTGGAGAATTCGGAAAAAAAAAGATACCCGTTGAAAACTTGACACAGTTATAGGTACATCCAATTGCTACGAACTGTATGCTGTATATCCTTATATTGATAAAAAGTCGTATTCGTTTCCCCATTAATAACTTAATGATTTTTGATATTTTGGAATTATCCTCTATCTCAATACCAGACTAACTGTCGAAAAATTGGAAAAATTTAATTCGATTCAATTTTTAAATGAAATATCAAAAAAAAAACCTGTCGGATCCATTACAAAACGAGGTATTGTAAAAGTTATGTCAGAAAACTGATGCTGCGGTTTTTCGGACATTGCATTCGGATTAAGTGAAGCCACAATCGAGCAATAGATATTGTCGGAAACCCCAGATATTATCGCAAAATCCAGATTCTATAATTTTTTTATTTGGTATTATAAGGTTATGTCAGTTCTGTGACATGCTGCAATTTATTTGCATCCTGGACGAGATTTAGCGTAAAAAAAACATGGATATCCAAATCAGAAAATAAATTAATAAATAAATGTAATTCAAGAAATGCATGAAACTGTTTCAATTTCAGATGCCTTTTCTGTAAACTGCTGATATAAGTATTTCACTTTGTTCTATTTATTAACATATAAGTTACAGCCACCAAATATTGGTATGTAGATTCATGTGAGCCTAACAAACAACGAAAAGCTGACTTTTGCTTACAGTTTGAAAACGCCTGGAATCCTCATCGTAACAAAATTTGTTCCAAATATCTACTTTTTTACAGGGTATTCCACTGTCTGTCAGCGCAACAACTTACTCAATTTTTTTTAAGCTGTGCAGCTAGCAAATACTAGAACATACCAACAAAAAATACTAGAAAAACTAGCCAGTACAAAAAGCAATACAAAACTCATGGCACAAACTGAGTTCTACTAAGTCGGTAAACTGCTTTTGGCGACAAACTTGTGCAACGCACTGTGCCACTGTAAGAGCACTTTGGCTGTTGTTGTTGCTTGTTGTCGTTTTTGTTGCAGTTATGATTGTTGTTGCTGTTGTTGTTTGTGAGCAAATGGTAAAAGTTTCACTTTGTTTTTACAATTGTTGACGTGCAATTCAAATGAGTTAACAAAGCAAGTGACCTACATAGTCAAAGCCAGGAAAAACAACGAGAGCAACAACAACAACAACAACGAAAAACAGCAACAACGACAGCTGCAACAACAACAACAACAGAGAGAAAATGAAAGTGAAAAACATGAAAAACATGTACAAGTTACAACAGTTGGAGTTATATACAAACATGACCGGCAACATAAATACATATGTAGTATATGTTTGTTGTTGTAAATGTTGTAGTTGTCGTTGTCGCTGTTGTCGTTGTTGTTTATAGTTGTTGAGCGCAAAACAAAGTGGGCAAAACAATTATAAGCAACATTTCCGCAAAAGTGAAGGATTGCCTGTTGCTGACAATGCTTTGAGTGCCTGGCCCGGGAGAAAGACACACAGAGACAGTAACAAACAACGAAAAAAAAAAAAAAAAAAAAACAACAATCAGACATCAGCAGGATTACTTATTTACAACAGAGAGCTATTGACTTATGAATGAGCTATAAATGGCAAAGAGAAAGAAATTGAAAAATATATAAACTATCAAGCAGCACAAAGCTGCTTGCTACAAAACTACAAAAATAATTCAAAATTTCGCCAATAGACTATAAATATCTTACTAAAATTGTAAGATGAAGAATTTTGTTTGCTAAAGATGAAAGTATTTTGTAGTTAAAATCAACTTTACTCCAATAAAAGTTTGAAGATGATGCATTAGCTTACGATTTGTAAACTGTTGAAGCTTTCATCTTTGCTAAACTCAAATTCAAATTGTAAGATGAAGAACCTCTTTGCTAAAGATAAAAGTATTTTGTAGTTAAAATCAACTTTACTCCAATAAAACTTTGAAGATGATGCATTAGCTTACGATTTGTAGACTGTTGAAGCTTTCATCTTTGCTAAACTCAAATTCAAATTGTAAGATGAAGAATCTCTTTGCTAAAGATGAAAGTATTTTGTAGTCAAAATCAACTTTACTTCAATATAACTTTTAAGATGATGCATTAGCTTACGATTTATAGACTGTTAAAGCTTTCATCTTTGCTAAACTCATCCTCAGAGAAAGAGACGTCGCTAAATTTTTTTATTTAAAACGATTATAAACAGATGATGTAACCTTTTTATATAAATGCTAAAATTGTTACAGATCATAAGCTATTGAAACGGTCATCACAGCAAGTAAGCCCAAGGAAATGAGACGTTTAAGATCGTTAAGAGATGAAATAGTCTTTTATAATAATCTTAAAAGTGTTGCAGCTCACAACTTTTATCTCTGACAAAATCATCTTTTGAAACGTCTAACAAAATAAAGGCTACGCTGTATTCATGTCATAGTTTATGGTGAGAAACATTGTGAAATCTATCAAAAGGAGAATTTTCAAGACGATCTTAAATTGAGGCACACCACCGCAAAAGCAAGTGAAAAATTTTAAGTTTTATAATATGTGCTTGAAGCAAATCGATTAGCTAATCATCCATGAACAGAAGTTCAGCAGCGGAAAAAGAAAAAACATTTAAAATTATTTTTACATAACAGTTTAGCAAAGGAAACAGCATCATAATAAAAAAAAAATACCAGTAAACAAGATTTTATTTTAGATTTTTGCTTTCTATACTGCATTGCCATCTAGAATAAACCGCTTATGTGTTGTGGGTTGTGCTTAGACAAAGTTTTTGAATATTTGCTAAAATTATGCATTTTACAAATTCTTTGTTGATATAATGCGCGCTTGTGCATGGGAATTTTTCGATTCTTAGGACTGCAAGCCACTTTAACAGACTTGATACCAAAGCGGCGTGGCGCCATCTATTGGAAAGACTGATATTGTTTTTGACTACAATATCTGCAAATAGCCTTTGCTGGTCCTAGTCCCAATGTTATCTGCTGCAGATGAGAGAGAACTCAAAAAATTTATGGATGCGTCATTATAGAACCCATCTCTTGCTTTCTTCTCAAAATATAATCCGTCATCTTTTAAAAATTCAGTTTTAGCCCAAAAGATGGTTGTCAGAATTTGTAATAAGCAAGCGGTCTGTGACCAAAGCTTCTTCATCTTATGAAGATGACGAAGAACACTTCTAAAATTTATGTTATTTCTTAAACCGTTTCTATTCTTTATCGTCTTTGCAAATCTAACTTAATATTGTATTTTAAGGCTAACTTCGCATAGAGAAATCATTTGCTTTATCAACAATCAGAAATATTTTCTTTTGTTAATCTCAGAATTTTTAATAAGGAAAGCAGTTGGATTTTGTCGTCAGGCATAATCTCGGTTTGGCCTTTTATTTAAAGAAGATGATGAAGAGTACTCCAAAATGAATGGCTGTGATTGCAACACGATTATATCATAATCTTTGCAGATTTAACTAAATATTTTATGACACTGTATGCCGTACACATTTTGGCTGGCTTTCAGAAACAAGACGTTAGTCAGAAAGCAGCCTTATCGTTTTATTTAGGTAAAGCCTTAATTTAGCTTGTCATCTGAAGAAGATGATGAAGCATAAGCGAGGGGACATTAGTGAATAAGTGGTAAAGAGAGAAGTTTTGGTATTATAGTAACACCCGTAGAGGTGTAATCTCAAAGAGATTACGATGAAACCCATTATTTAAGTCACAATGAAGACGTTCAGTATTTTCTCACACCTGTTGCATAACTTTTCGCCAACTTGGTATACCCCAAACAAACATTTAGTCATCAGTCAGAAAGCAGTCTTATTTTTGTCAATTTAGCTTGTCATCTAAATAAGATGATGAAGCATAAGCGAGGGCATATTAGTAAATAAGTGGTGAAGAGAGAAGTTTTGGTATAATAGTAACACCTCCACGTCATCTCAATGAGATGACGATGAAACCCTTTATTTAAGTCATAATGAAGACGTTCTGTATTTTTCCCCAACTTAATATACTCCAAATAAACTTTTAATAACCACAGAGTATTCAATTCCCCAAGAGTAGAGTGCAAGCGTGCATTCTACAAATTGCAACAGTGCTTATATATAGTATATATACACAGTTCTATGTTGTTATTTATGTACTTTGTGCATGGTTGTGTTTGTGTAGCTGTAAGTGTATCTTGTAAGCTTGTTTGCGATTCAAGCGCGCTTAACTATTCAATTATTAGAGCGTGCCAGCTTGTAACTATTACATCTAATAGCAACAACAAAAACATGGATACTATAGCAACAACATCTAGAAGAGCAATTACAACAACTACAACTGAGGGGCATCAAGTTGCAGCATGTGACTGGCATGTCAAAGAAAATGCAATGAAAAATCTAGTTGAGTGTTTGGAAAATACTCGTATCTCGCAGAATCTTTGCAAAACCCAAAACAATGCATAGTACTTGGTCTTGAGCGGAGAAAACTTTCAATGCAAGTGAAAAGTTTCACTCAGCTAAGCTGACAGTGTTGCAAAATGGCGCAAGTTGCAACAACAGAGTAAATAAATTTAGCGGCAAATATTGTGGGTACGCAGCACATTAAATAATCAATCGAAAGATAAATACAGGGACGGATTAAAGTAAAAGGGGTGACGGCGACGCATATTAGGGGCAGACATATGAATAGAAATTTTTAATGTTCAGGCCCGTACGCAGGACGCAAAAATTTCGCACGAAATGTCAAAATTACATATAAAAAAAAAAATCCTAAAAAAGGGAAATGTCAAAACTTCATATAAAAAAAAATCCCAAAAAAGGGAATTTTTTTTTTGTATGTAGTTTTGACATTTGAACTTTTTTGGGTGGAATTTTTTTATTAAATTTAATAATTTTTCTTTGGAAAAGTTTTTTACAGTGCTTTTCATTTGTTTGAGAGACAAATTAGTAATAGCACAAGATGACAGATTTTCTTCTTAAGAGGACAGAAACCTTTAAAGGACTGCTCTTGTAATGTGAAAACCACGCAATTGTCTTCGTATTCGCATAAAGGTAGTTCCACTTGTTCATCTGATTCTTCTTAGCCTAGAGAGTCCGCAAATTTGATTTCTACAGTGTTGTTATCATTTCCAGAAAGTATCGTAGCATAATCTCAATTATAGCATAACCTTTAACAATATTTCCGAAGTAATATAAATATAATTTAAGAAATCTTATTAAATTGCATCTGTGAATAATTGTGAACGGGCCCTCATTTTATCCCCCCACCCTTTGGACCAAACAAATGCCTTAATCCGCCCCTGGAGAGACACCAGTACAAAGCACATTGAGTTACTTGAATGAAATTTAATTAATTTGTGACAGGGTCTGTTGGTAACTACACCAACTAAATGAATGAATGACTGACTGACTGACTTACTGACAAGACAGCGTGAATAAAGAGTTTGGTCTGATATTTGGCAAGTTTTTGGCCAAAAAGCAATGTGCCAAGTCAGTGGCCTGTTATTGGTTTACCGAATTATGCTGTCTTTTGTAGTATGTATCTGTATCTAAATTTATATCCAACTCCTATACTGTATCTGTGTGTATTAATTTAACATGTCGACCAAGTCGACAGCAAGTTGCAACTGTTAGAGACAAGTTGTTGAAATTGTTGGAGCATGCCAAATTTGTGGATTCCTGTTCGGAATGGTTATTCTTAAAGGATTTGTTTACCACGCAAGAGAGAGCGAGAGTGAGAGATTTGTATGTTTAACAAATTTTGGTAATCAATTTGTATTACGTAATGTAAAACTAATTAAATTTTATGGAGCATAGAACCAAATTTAATTTCCAATGCAGTTTAAATTTGCTATTCTCTGCAAACAAAGATTATTTTAATGTGGTTAGGTATTCGCTTTTGAGTTCTAAATTTACTGGAAATATCTTAGCAACAGCAGGCCTAGTCATTATTAGTGTTACATAAAGTAATAATTTGAAAATAACGAAACATTTGGTTTGGAATTTAAACTGCAATAATTATTTGCTATTATTTGAATGTTTAAATCGGCTTAGGATACACATGTTTGTGTTTCTTGTCTGCTTTAAATGTTACATAATTGTGTGTATTGTATTTACTATTAGGTACTGATTATTAGACTTGAGAATACTGTAAGAAATAATTTGTATAATATTACGCCAAGAATGGGTAAAAGCATATAGGTCGTCAAGCAGTTTTGCAAGCAGTCCCTGTGACGTCACGTGATATGTTTATTCTACTGATGCTACTCTGTAATCTTATGTAAAGGACATTCTTTGTGAACATTGTAACATAATATTTAAAAAAAATAATAATTCAGCATAAAAGGCGTAGTAATTATATATTATGTTGTTGAAGGAAGACATTTAAGATGGAGACTATGCAGAAACTATGTGTGTATTGTTATAAGAAGCTGGAGGCTTCAGAAGTGATGCGCTTCATCAATCAATTAGAAGAATTTTACCATATAGCGAAAAAGTGTGCCAAAATCAAATAGCAGTCATTTTTAAATTATTCGTTGACTTATTAGTCCCAAAGAACATTTTAAAAAAAATTCTTTTTTTTTTTGTTTTGGTTCGAAGGCACTTCTTTTTTAATTAGCTAAAATTTATTATAATTGAAGTAAGAAATTATGGTATTGTGGCTTTTTGGAGCCATCAATAAATCTTACACTGACTTTACTTTATCCACAGCAGGCGCTCTACGACTTTTTGGCGCTGCAACGCCCCAACATAGATCATCAGCAGGTTGCAAGCAATATGTTATCAGATTTGCCAAGTACTTGGCACAATCCGCACCTTAGCACTTGTAATCGCCACAGACCGTAGACAGAGCAGTAGAGACATTGATGGAGCGGCTTTTAAACGGCTTGTTATGAATCATGGCTATCGTTATGGCATTAATGGCCAGCACGCGCCAAGAGCTACTTATTTTTGTTCAGATATTGTCGCTATTAGCTGCGTTTAATAACCAAAAACCCAAAAACCAAAAAAAATATAAGAAGATTGTTTTGACAAAATGTTCCACATAAATTCAAACGCCAAATGCCAAAAATACAATTGCATGCTTTGAGGCGCTGTGGCACAGTGGCAATGTGGCACTCTTTCTATGTGTGGGTGTGTGTGTGAGTGTGTGTGTGGCAACTTGTGTCTGGCTTTTTGACACTGGATATTTTCGTGGCACGGCCATTCGTCAAACACTTTGGCTTGGATGTGACCAAACGACAAGCAGCTAACCGCAGCGCCGCAGTGACGTAGATAGATTTTTGTGTCGCGTGGGGTCGATAAGTCACCACGTTGATTATTTTTGTATGTGTGTTGTAAATGCAGGTATCAATAGAAAAGTTTTTAATAATATAACACTGTCAATTGTTTGCCAATTCTTTATGCCTTTTTGTGTTGCAACTCTGCCGATATTAAACTATCGAAATCGACATTTGGCGTTATCGCTTATGGCGTCACTTTGGATTTTACATAGAATTTTAGCATATTACATGGAAAAATGTTATTTTTAAGAAACCCTCAGCTTAACTGACCTTCTTGTAACCAAATTTAGAAGTAGGACAATTTTTTTTTTTTGATTTTTTCGATTTTTTACTCTTAGGAAATTTTTACAAAATATCGCTAAATGAAAATAATACTTAAAACTGCAAGAGGTCTAAAAGCTTCTGATATATAAAATCTTTTTTGAGGATTTTTCTTGTTTATGATTAATGATGAATTATTCTTGCAACCATATCGTAGATCCGCCAATTTGTAATTTTGAATTTCTAACTCCAGATTCGTGATCAGCGACCCCGAAAACTCATATTTGCTTACCCAACTCAAAATTTAAACACAAAAATGAAAAACACATCCTAGGTCCGCCATTTTGAAATTTTGAAAAACTACTAAGGTACTTATAATCAGCTAGCACAAAGGTGTCTGAATAAAAGCGGTTGCGATAATGTTTTTCTGAGAATAAGATTAAAAAAAGGAATTGAATTATGGAGTTACTTTGCTTTGGTGGCCTTTGTAGCTCCGCCATTTTGTAATGTGAAAAGTAGACGAGCCCAAAAACGTTCATTTATCTTAAAAATTGAAGTATGAGCAGGGGGTGGCTAGTTGGACAGAGAAAGACCCATATATATGCGCCAAATATCTTTAGTACAATTATTTAGTCCTTTCGACGATTTTTTAAAAAAAATTCTTAAAAGTTTTAAACGTTGAAAATTACAGGCAGCTGATGAAATTCGTCAGTTTTCATAAAATCAGCAGCTGCTCTGCATTTAGATAATAGGAAGTTCCCCAATCAGATTTAAAAAATATTTTTCTTTTTATACATACAAATTTTTAAACATACTCAGATCTTTTATAATTCCCTCAAAATTTTCTTAGGCTCAATGGTGGCTTGCTCCACTTAAGCTACCCACCTATCTACGCCACTGCATCAACACACAGATACACCCCCTTACACACACATGCATAAAGAGACAAAAGCTGAGAGATGGTCGCATTTCCAGCTGTGGCACGCCTTTGTTGCCCCCCGTCCTCCAGTTTATTCTCGATCCTAACTCTGACACTACTGCCAGAAGCCTGCCTACTTGTCTGTTCGTTGTCACTCATGGCATTCCATTTTTTCCTACTTTTTTCCCTTTTTTTTTTTGGGGATATTTTTCTCGCTTTTGTGTCTATCAGACCCCGATTCCCCACGCCCCCAGTCAAGCAGTGCAGCAACGTGTCGTCTCGAGACTAGTCGAACATCTCGAACATTTCTGGCTTATTGTTCTTGTTGTTTCTCTTATTTCTCTTGTTGTTTTTGTTGTTCTTGTTGTTCTTGTTGTTGTCTGTTGCCATTTGTAGTATTTATCGTGCTTTTATTTTTGTCAACATTTCGTTGCCAAATGAAAATAAATTCAAATGATTTATTTACGAGCATTTGATTTATTTGATTTTCAATGTTTCAACGTTTGTTCTGTCTATTCGTTTTTCCTTTTTCGTTTGTCATTTTGGTTTGTTTCTACTTTTTTTTTTTTTGGCGTATTGCAGCAAATGCACGCCCACTTTAGCCGCCCACCGTGTTCATACAGCAAATTTGTATTGTTTTATATCACCCAAAAAAATGCTCAACTAAAATTCCATGCCAATGAATTTTGTATATGGGAAATTATTTTACTAACTGAAAGGATTAGGAAAACTATTTAAAATTTTTGAAATTTTTTTTTTTCGTTTTTAAACTTAAAACTAAATTTTTTAAAATAATTGAAATTAAATGATTTTTAACAGCACTAACAAATGGAACAAGTCGACATATCTTTCGTTCAGATAATAATTATTTATACATATATTTTTTAAAAAATTTAAAGTTATAAGGTCAAACATGTTTCATATGACCCTTAATTTGAAAAATTTAATGTACACAAAAGAAAATAAAGTTTTTAATTAAAGGCCTATACGCATATCGAAAATTTTCGCACGAAATGACAAAACTTCATATAAAAAATCCTAAATGTGATTTTTTATTATATGAAGTTTTGTCATTTCGTCTAGGACAAAATTTTTTGCATAATTACATATTTCCAGTTTTTGAGGTTATTATGGATGGATAATGGAGTAAATTAAATTCTGATTTAGCGACCCAAACAACATGAAATTTTCACGATTTGTTCATTCGTAGTTTTCTTCCGAAATTAATTTTCTCTTAAAGCATTTAAAAACGATAAACTTCCTTTAAAATTCGCTAATTTTCATTATTCTCAATATTTTCAAAAATTTAATAAATATGTGCTTGATCTAGAAAAAATTGCCCACTGGAATTTCTCTTTCTTAATGATGTGAGAATCATCCAAATGGTCTACAACATAAAAGGTGACGTTCCCTTCTGAAGAATTGTTTGTTATTTTGATAAACGTTTGAAAGCTTTTATCTTGAATTCTATCAGTCACACAAACACATTTTTAAATCAAAATATGTTCAAAATTTAGTTTTGCATTTTTGTTTGTTATAAAAGGTTTACTTAGAAGTTCATATTTTGGGCGGTAGAGGTCGCCAAAGTTACTAAGCGCAGTTTTCGTCATATTAGCCACCTTCTTGCCATTTTATTGAGTATTATTTGTATTAAAAAAATTGCAGACCTAAAAAAAATACGTAAAACCATGTCTTAAGTCAAGTAATTTTCTCAAGTAGTTCCCAAGATAATGTCTGCGCGCGCCTTTAAAAACATTCTCAGCCGAGAAACGCAGACTTTAAACCGTTCTAGTTTTAAATCAAAATTTCATTTTAATATTTTTTTTAAAATTTTTTTATTTTAAAAAGGGGAGCAACTAATTTTCTTTGGAAAGTTAATATTTGGCTTATAGAAAATTTCTAACCTACTTTACCATATTTTCACATTCCTTGTAAATTCAAAATTAAAAAAACTTTGAGAAAAAAATTGTTCTTATTACAAATTTTTTTATGAAATTTTTACCCGTATTAAGTTTTTGCTTTTTGTTTTGTACAAGAACTACCCATATGTAAAAGCTGCACACCTTGGCTCACGCCCCTCCGAGGGCCACGCCTACTTTACTGCAGCATTTATTTTATGCGCATGTTTATTTGATTTTGCGACAGTCAATAAAAAATTGCAGTTGTTGGCATTTTATTTTGACAGCTGTGAAAAAATTCCAAAATATTTTTTTTCCACTTTTTTTTTAGAAGATCAATAAAAGTCAAGCACACACATGCATACATTTATCTAGGAAAAATTTATATGAAAATTGTTTTTAAAAAATGGCTGCAATTTGTTGAATTATTAGGCACTGACTGACAGACTCCATAGCCGAAGGGCTTAACTAGAGCTCTATTTGGGTAGCAAATGTTTTTTTAAAACAAATTGAAAAGTCATTTGCAGTAAAGTGAAAAATTGCTTTAAAATCTATAAAAATCTAAAAGAGCTTAGAGTTATTTTTGGTAATGAAAGTTAATAATAATAGAGCTTGTAAGCTGATTTAAAAATTTTCACATTTTGTCACAAAATTTGAGTTTATTTCTTCTTTTGATTTTGAACAAAATGTCATTAGTAGCAAATAAAGATAATTATAGTGTCTATAAATTAATATTTTTGAAAATAAATGCTGTATTGAAACATTTACAATTTCAATCTAATTACTGCACATAATTTATAGAAACCACAATTTTTGTTTATTTATTACAATCATAATAAATCATATTTTTTAAACCAAAATTTCAACATTAAACAAACAATATGATTGATTACACAACATTAAACAAAACAAATTCTTGTAATTATTTTAGTTTACAATCTTCAAATCTTATAAAATTTCTTTGCAGACTACAAGCCACAAAATTCACATGAAAAAGTAAGTTTCCTTCTACATCTAACTAAATATGAAAAACTTTTGTTCAGCTATAGCTGCAATTATTTGATATTTTAAACTTTTCAAAACTTTTGCCAACACAATTTTTCATTCACAACTCCTATTAAATATGAAAATCAATGCCAGAGCTGTAAGGAAAAAGGGAAACCTTCGAAGGGCAAGTCGAAGGCAAGAAACTTCTAAAGTAAATTACCGAAGAAACGCATCAATTTTGCAGCCATTATTGGGTTTATTTATTTGTTTTGCAGATTTTCATAGCCAACGGACAGAGAAATAACAAAATAAAAAGTAAAGAAAATGCCACTTGAAGTTGACACATGTGAAAATCTTACAGGCCAAAAAGAGAAGCAAAAACTTTTACATATCGCTTTGTGCAAACGAAAAGTCAAATAGCTAACGACTTGAAAGCGGCTTTATTTGATATTATTATTATAAGTAAGGCCAAATATACAAACATATCCTTTAGCATACAATTTAGATACGCTTCAGTACGCCGAAATAACACATGATTGAGGAATCTTCAGTACCTTTTACCATGAAACTAGTCTGCTCTCTGTTCACAGCGTAGGCGTCAATTGCTACCGCTGAAGCAAGCTGTCACCGCTGCACTACTTTTCTACCTCATAGTATGAAGACTATAAGATGATAGAAAGCAGAAAATTGCTGCTTATGGTATATGGCGATTGACATCGAATTTCTTTATATGCAATCTTATACCCTTACTTTAGTACTCTGGGTTATATTAATGTAAATTAACTTTACGAGTCAAAAATTTTTTAAACATTTTTCAATCTAAGTATAGCAGTAAATAAATTACCTCAAAATTTAAATACATAAAAGTACTGAAGGCTGCAGAATAATAATGCAGCGGTGGAAATTGACCCCAGTAAATGTTGTCGTACATCTTTGTTCCTATAATGCATGCTGGTGCTGGGAAAACATCGATGTTCTCGAACTTATAACTGGAAAATATCGTTGTATCGATATATCGAAGTTAAAATTAAGATATAAGAATATAATTATAATGCAGCAGTGGAAATTGATCCCAGCAAATGTTGTCGTACATCATTGTTCCTATTATGCATGTTGGTGCTGGGAAAACATCGATGTTCTCGAGTTTTTAACTGGAAAATATCACTGTATCGTTATATAGAAGTTAAAAGTCAGATATAAGAACATAAAGTTCGATATATCGATACATCGATGTTTTCCAGTTAAAAGCATCGAAAACCTCGATGTTTTTCCGGCATTGATGCATGTATTTAAAGATAAATAAAATTAAATATTTCTAGAAATAATATGAACCAAGAAAGTAAAATCACAAACAATATTCCTTAGTTGACAAGATGGATGAACTTTTACAATACTATCGATTTGTCAAATTTACTGTGTCAAAAATAAAAATCTTGAAGTTTATTTTAAGTAAGCCGGAAATCCGTGAGTTTCTGTTTGAAAGCTGACTCTTCACTTTCCTATAAAACCACATTAATCGGAAATCCCAATTTACTAGCATAAATTCCAAAAGTATATCTATGAGGTTCAAAATTGGGACATTTACTCTTTATGACAATGAAGATTAACTAAAAACTTAATTAATTCCACAATAATAGCAAAAATGTTAAAAAAAATAGAATTTTGATCAGAATATTTTTATAATTTTTTTATATTTAAGTAAATAACGAATCTAAAACATCTAATTCAGAAAAAAAGTTCACTTTGGGTTGCTCAAACGCAGGGTCTACAAAAGCAGTTACAAAAGCTGAAGTGTACCAAAGATATTTATGACTTATTGCAAATATTTCCTATTAGAAATACGTAGAGAAAAAGATCTGTAGAGCCTAGGGGCCGATAAAAAACATTAGTTATATTCTGAAGCGCGATATCTTATCTCTCATAAGGGTTCTATTGATTTTGTATAGCTTATGGCGTGCCTCTGCGGCGAGCTTTGCCGGAAAGCCAACAGAAAGTAAAGAGGCTTCAGTAATCTGTAAAAATCTGCCGCATTATCATAAAAAAGTTAAGTGGATTAAATATCCTTTCTTAAAAAGACACTCACATTTTATCACTTATGTACTAGCCTGAGGTACTGCACTTTTCTACCCAAAGCTTAAGTGTTTATGGTATTTTGATTTTATTTCTTTGAGACAGGCGTCCGTTACTTTGTGTCTAGGCGCTAAAAATGAAAGTTGAGTGTGAAAAGTGGGAGAAAAACTTTTACCAGCATGTTATTGCATTGATAATAATGTCTGCCTGTTAGAAAATACATATATGCAATACATATGTGTATATAAAGAGCTCAAGCATATATCATATATTACATAAGCAGACATGCGACATAACATAACCATTTAGTCAAGACTTTGTTAGTTTTTATGGCATACACACACCCGCATCCATAGGCCTGCCCTCAGAGTTAAAAGAAATAAAACATGTAGTAGAAAAAAAAATAAAAAAAAAATAAATACACTTTGGCGCTTATTTTGGCAAACTTTTCTTTTATTGAGATTAAAAATGAGCAGAGCGCAGTTGGCGGCAGGGTTCTCTTTTTTTGGTGACCTGCTGATAAGCAGCCGAATTTGTCTGTCAGTGTAACGCGAACATAGATACGAACGCAAACACTCGTACTGGTGGACAGTGTTGTGGAGAGTGGGGTACTAAAGGGTTAAACTGCCCATACTGGGAGTGTAGTTGAGTTAGCAATAAATAAAAGGGTTTGTAGCATTTTTGGATACATATGATATTTTTAAAGCGATAAATTAAAAAAAAAAACACTTATTGTATGACAGCTGAAAGTTTAAGTGAAGATAGATAATAATTTAAGAATGGTTTAAAGGAACTTAGGGATTTTTCAAATTGGTAACTTCGAAATTTTCTTCGTTTCATGACAAGTATATTTCTGACGATTTTCACGATTTCATTGATCTGATGATTTTTGATTAATAGACTCATGTGAGCCAAAACGCCAATGAAACGTTGATATTTTCGTAAAAATATGAACCATTTTTCAAGAACACAAGCTCAAGGTACACAATTTGGCGACCTCTCTTCGAGATCATGAAATCGAAGTCCGTTGCTGGCATAATAGCACAAGTCCCCCTTAACAAAAAAAAGCTATCTACGCCTCTGATTCAGCTGCCAGCTGAGTGTCACGCATAAATTTCATAAATAAACGCGTCATTATACGCTCTGGCCGCTTCAGCCCTTTGTCACGTGCTTCGTTAAACTTTTCACCGAGAAAACTCCATTGCTCCGTTGTCTAAATGGCGCACATCACATTATTATATTATTTTTTTATTATTATTATTGCTATTATACTTATGCAGCGTGTAAAGCAACCAAGTCAAGAGTCAACTTTTTGGTGCGTGTTTGCCAAAAGTACAATCTAAAATTACTTGCGCCAGTTAAAGTGACATCAATCAATGTTCCAGCTCGGGCGCAGCAGCAGCACAACAATCGACAGTCCCCTCATAGAGCGTAAAGGACAAAGGACACAGGACACGGGACTGCCAACAGGCGTGTCATGTTATCAGCACTCGAGCATGTAATGCCTAGAAGTTGACAAAAGCGAGAGTTTTACTCTGTATATGGCACCACGTGGCGTATGAGTATTGGCAGTGCCTTGACTCAAACTTGGCAATTGATTGACGACAATGTGCGCAAAGTAAATCAATTATTATTGAAAGTTTGTTAGATTGTTGACAAATTGTTATTCTCTGTCTTCAATGACGTAAATTGTTCTTGTTCCTATTATTATTATTATTATGAGTTCAACTTGTTTAGCTCATTAAAAAGTTTTAGCGCTTTTTTTTCGCTACTTGTTTGTTCTGAAAGCTGCTGGCTTGACATATTTCATGTGAGCGTGTCTGCTTAGAGATAAAAAACACTTCCAAAATTTGACATTTATTAAAAATAAAGTCAATTTTTCATAGCTAACAATATACGCGGTACGAGAATTTAAGATAAAGTGAAGATTCAGTAAGAAATTTTAGGGTTCAAGCCCTAGTGCTAGAAGAAAAATTGAGGGCCTTAACAAATGTATTGTGAAAGCTTGTAGCCAGCGAATTTTAAAAAAATGTTTAAAATAAATTGTAAATTAAATATGAAAGTATAACACTTAATTTCAAAATTTTCAAATTTAAATAAATTAAATAACTGAGCAGCAGACTTTTCACCTCACTTAGCTTTAGTCAAGTTTTCCACTCTTAAGCCTTTTATTGCTGCTTATCCCAAATTCAAACCGCTTTTGAGGTAATTTTTCGCCCCAGAAACTATTTAATTAATATACAAATTTTAAAGTCGTTAAAAACTCACTGTGAACACTAAGAAATATAAATTCTCAGCAGCCATAACATTTTTTTCGTAAATTCAAGAAGCATACGAAAAATGTGAAATAGTATAAAGACAATAAAATTTAACAAAAAAGGCAATTAAATAAATAAATTAGAGGGCGATGCAAGCAGGAGGCAGTGCCCCTTGTTTCATATACAAAACTTCAAAGTACCTCTTTTTATGGGGTATATTTAAAGGATATTAAGAAAATATGAACTTTTATAATGATGTCAACAATTTGCTTAAATCTTTACTATTTTAAAATACATATAAATGATTTTCAGGATTTCTAAAGATTTTCGGGTGTATGGGGGTTAAAAAACACTAGTTTACAAATTCATCGATCATCGATTACAAATCATCGAGTGAACCTTCGTAGAAAAGTGTTTTTTAGGCTAATTTTGGGTCGTTTTCGAGATTTCTTCGAAAAACATGTTTTTGGGCATTTTTTTCAGTTATTCGTCAATATCTCGTGAACAAAATTTTGTATCGACATGAAAGGCAAGTTGTTCGAAGTTATTGATGTGCTCTTTACAGTGATATATGATATGTACAGATTAAAAATTTTTGAAAATTATCTTAGGCTTTAGGCTTAAAGAGAATTATTTAACGAACATTTCGAGCCTTAGATCTTCGAAATCGGATAGGAACTGAAGATGTTATGGAACCATGAACGAAAAATCACGACTACTGCTGCATACAAAAGTGTAATTAAGTGAAGATCGGAACTTCCCTACATGGTTCCATAGCATCTACAGTTCTTACCCGATTTTAAAGATCTTTGACTCGAAATTTTCGTAAAAGAATTCTCTTTTAACTCAAAGCTTAACATAATTTTTGATAATTTTATTTCTTTAAAAAATAGTAACCAAATATTTGTAACTTTGAAAAATTTTCGAAAATTACACTTTTTGTCAACTTTGGTTGCTTGTAACTTCAATAATTTGTGCTTAATCTATACATATCATATATCACTGTAAAGAGCACATCAATACCTTTCGAGCTATTCTTTCATGTCGATACAAAATTGTTCACGAGATATTAACCAATAACTGAAAAAAGTGCCAAAAACATGTTTTTCGAAAAAATCTCGATAACGGTGCTTAAGAAAAAACAAAATGAACTCATTTTCGCATTTCTCGACCCAAAATTACCCTTAAAAACACTTTTATACGAAGGTTCATTTTTCGTGTAAACTAGTGAAATACATAATTTAAAAAAGATAGATAAAAAAAGTCATGTTAAGGTTCAAAAATATTTTAAATACCAATTCTTGGATTGGTGTTACCTTCTTCAAACTTAAGATACACCTCTTATAAACTTCCTCTTTGGTTAGCGCTCACTGTAGTTAAGAAAAACTTGTTTAAAAAAAAAAAAACTGCAAATCTAGCAACTTTTGTTTTAGTAAATCATCAGAGAACAAAAAGCCAACCTTCAGGATTGCCATCATCTGCAAACTTGACATCAACAAACTAAATTGCTGTCTCAACGTAAACACAATTTTACAATATCCCCTAAAGAATTGAGATCAATAAGTCAGATATTACCGACTACCACTAAAAAATAAATACTTAAAAAAAAGTGCACAACACACAAAACTCATTTTGGCAGAGACGTTTTTTTTTTTTTTTGAGAATTTTCCAACAGCTGCCCCACCTTCTCTCTACTTTATTGTTATTTACTTTATGTTGCTTTACAGTTTTACAGTTTAAATGAAAGATTTATTTGCCTCGATTTTGTTTTACAATCTTTGCAATAAATATGCAAATTACTTGACTGCGTAAAAATGCTCAAAAAAAAAAAGAAGTAGGAAGTAGAAAATAAAAGAATCAGAATAAACTGTGTACACACTGAAAGAACTAAAAGCCTTGACTTGTTTGTTGGAGTATCGCTGTTGAGAGTCTGTCGAGAACTGGCCAGAAACTCATAAAAATGCATTATTGGTAGCTCGAGTGGACTAAGCAGCGAAGCATCCAAACAAGTGGCCACAATTCACAATTGAAACTAACCAAGCGGCAGTCCGTAACCGTAAAAAATGGCAAAGAGATAGCCAGAGTGCTACAGAGTAATGGAAGAGAGAGCGTAAGAGCCGGGAATGGAAATCCGTAGGAGAGCGTACATGGGAATGGGCATTATAGCAAATCACTTAAACTTGCGACAAGTGCAAATCTTTTCTCGAGAACTCATTAGTTTGTATTCCAAGTTGTATGCTCTAAAACTTTTGCCTGCGGTCAAGCAGAACGCCAGGACACTACTTGGATGCAATACTCTATAAAAGGGTTTATATAATTTATAGGGTTTTCTTGTACCTATTCGTTTAAAATAATCGGCGTTCTTTCTTTGGGTTAACATACGAGTAATTTATTGATTCGTGGCTGGGCTTTTAAATTTATGTACTTATTTATATTCGAATTTATTTTTATCGATTTATTTATGTCTAGCAGTGCCATCGCTAGCAAAAAGACGCTATTTTCCAAGAAAATCTCTATTAATTCAAGACACCCTCGTTCGGATTCGAATTATTTTGGAACAGTTATTAATAGAGATCCCCATGCTCCACCTAGGGGCAACTGACCAAAAATAGTCAAGTCAGGGAAAATTACATATTCGATTTATTGTGAGACATCGATTAGATTTTAAATCATTATATTTTTATGAAATTTAAAAATTTTTTTTTTTTATTTTTTTTTTTTTTATTGCAATCAACCGATTGATTATGATCCAATATTGAGTAAATAAAATGAATCGCTGTACATTAAACATAATTTATTGTGCTATATTAGCATTTTATTTAAAATTTTGATTATTATAAACATACTATATTTATTATTTTAATTAATTTTTTTTTAACATATTAGATTTTGTATTTTTAGTTTAAGCAATAAAATCTAAAAATTTTTTAAAGCTTATTTCTTTATTTTTTTAATTAGGTATTTTGTTAAGTTTTTAAATTTAAAAAAATAATTTCGGGCGAAATTTTTAACATTTGAATTAATGTCAAAAATTTTAGTTTTTTTATATATTTTATGTGTGCCGATTAATTTTAATGTTCTCAATATTGGATCATAATCAATCGGTTGATTGCAATAAAAAAAAAAAATAAAAAAAATAAAATTTTTAAATTTCATAAAAATATAATGATTTAAGATCTAATCGATTATTCGTATCGGTTGATGGCCACTAAAATATACAATTTAAAAAAAAAAAATTTTTTATGCAATTTTTATTTTATTATAATAATAATTTTTTTTGCAATATTTTTTTTTTTAATATTGAGTTATTTTAGAGATATATATCGCGCCTAATTAATTTTTTAATTATTTAATTAATAGTTTACTTCACTTTCTAGTTAGTTTTATATTTTTTAAATATGTTGCTCTGGCTTACAAACCATTATAATTTAGAATTAACTTGTAATTTATAATTTCTATTTAAAATAAATAAATAAAAGATTTTTTTTATGTAAGTTTTGTAAAAAACGTAATATCTCATGGGAGATTATAGATTTGTAATTTATAAAAATTTTATTTAAACATTTGAGTTGATAAAATGTTTTAGTTTTTTATGCAATATTAATGCAATTATTGTATTTTAAATATATTACTTATATGCAATATTTTAATTTTATATGCAATATATTTTGATATATGCATATTTTTTTTTAATTTGTTTTTTTTAGACATTGAATTTTTTGCAAACCTTAAATTTTTAATTTAATAAATTTTTCTTTCAATGTAATATTGAACTATTGTTAAAATAAAAATAATAATAAATAAATAAAATATTAAAAAAAAAAAACATGTATACATCTAATTTTTTTATAATTGTTGACTTTTTTGGACATACAAATTTGTATTGAAACTTTTTTGTATTCTTTCAAAAAAACGGATTTTATTATTTTTTATTCCACATTTGCATTTTTAAAAAACAAATCAGCGAAAAATTTTTATTCACGCATAGTTGCAGTTTTTATGCAGTATTTGCTGTTATTATTATTATTTTTTTTAATATTGAGTTTTAAAAAAAAATATCGAAAGTTTTAATATATATTTTTATTTTTTCTAATTCAATTGTTTTTTTTTTAGCAAATTTTAAGGTTTTTAATAATATTTTTTGAATTCTTTTGTATAACCGAATTATTTTTAATATTTTTGGTCAAAATATAATTTTTTTTATATTATCTATTGTAAATATGAAAATATATATTATTTCATTAAAATATTGAATTTTTTATTTTTACTTTTTTTTTAAGTTTTTGGCATTACATTTATTTGAAAAATTGTAAATTTTTATATTTATTTAATTTTTTATTTATTTAATTTATCTCGACACAAAAGCTTACTTTTTAAAAAGAACTATTTCTTATTTTGGAGATTAGTATTAGAAAGATCGGATAGTTGCGCTGCTTCGCTTTCAAAACTTCGCTTTCATAATCGAAACGGTGCGCTTTAAAAATTGTTTGCTCATTTTAAAATAGTATTTACTTTTTTTTTTAAAGAAAAATAAGTAAGCCAAATAAATTCAAATAATTTATTTTAACTAATTTATAATATTTTAAACTTAAAAGTACGTCATCTACATAGGTATATGAAACCAATCTAAAAGCAATTTCCAATCTTAGATCTTAGAAACATAATTTTTAATATACAGCGTATTCCAAATGCGTGTAAGATAAAAAACTTTTAGCTTCTGTTTTTGTTTCCACATAGTTTGTTGCCTTCGGCTAAAACTAAAGTGCGAAACCCAAGGTGGATGCGGGTGCAAGGACTTGCAGACAAGCGCAACTAACCAATATTAGTATTACTTAAAGGACATTAACAGCCGGCAGCTAACAACACTAGCAGCAACTATGTTTAGTATTGGAAAAGTCCTGAAAGTGTTTTGAGAGGTGTTGCCACTTTATTGCCTTTGGGAGAACTTTTATTATTTTTATTATTTTTGTATTCTTTTTTTTGGGAATACTTTCATACTTGGCTTCACTTTTTATGACCAACTAGTAAGCTTACGTGCTATGACAGTGTAAGAGAATGTATGCCATCTAAAATTACAAAGAATTTGTCTTGAGGACATGCCATCATTGTCGCAATGATTACATTATGCGATAATGTTGCTCGTAAAGTGAGAGTCAAGATGGCGGCGGTGTGGCTTCTTGCAGTGGCACGAAACCCCAAGTTGCCATTCATAATAAGCTGTAAAATGTGCACGCACTAAAACATACATACTCAAAAACGCCTACAAGGGCGTAGTTAAAGGGGATAGCTTTTACCGGTTGACCCCTGGGGGGAGTCACACATAGACTGCATAGTCCTTAGTGTATACCATATTGTGAATTCTAAAAATTATTTTTATAATAAAATAATTGATTTATCCATTTTTTACATTAAACCCAACTTTTTTTGAGGAAAAAAGGGATTCTCATTAGACCCTTAATATTTTTTCAGTCATGCGCTCTTAAAACCGACAATCTTCTCCAGCTTTGTTCTCTAACTTGGTTCAAACAAGACTTAAGAATGCAGTCCATCAGGGGAACCCTCATGGATTAATTTCATATCACTGCCTCTACAAATGAAAACTATCTACGTCACTGCTTAACCACCACATGGCAACATACACCATATATATATGATATAAGTAGTTTTGACCTGATTTCGCTGGCATAGTCTTTTTGCGGCGTGAATGTCGACGTCAACGTTAGCATCGCTATACTTCTGGATGTCGTTCTCATTCTCAGTACCGACGTTGTTGCTGCTTAATCCAACTTTAAAATTATAAACTAACGATCCGCAAAGCACGCACACAGGGATCCACACACACAAACACACAGCAATGTTCGCGCTTCCCACAGAGCAAGGATTAAGTTTTGGAGCAGCGACCCCTTTGCCTAATACAGAATTCTGTGCATTCGTCCTTGCAGCAGTTGCCACAATCACCCAAATGGGAAAAATGTTGAACAATTTTTTTTCACCTGCTTGCTGTGGATTGCGTTCTGTTGTTGTTGTTGCTGTGCCTCAGAGTGAGGGTGTGTGTGTGTGTATGTGTGAGTATGTGTTAAGTCCATTTCGTTGTTGCATCTAAGTTTCTCAACCAGTAAGAGAGAGGCAGAGTAAGAGAGCAAAAAATCCGCACGTACAAATGTGCAACCATTGCAATGGCTGCCTTGCAATTAAAGCGAGTTAGGAGGGGTCTTAAAGGCGAAATTGGATAGGGTTTTTATTTGCCACGTTTACACCAAATGTGGAAATATGTAACATCAAATGCTTTGTGGAACTTGCTGCCTGGACTTGGAGATACTTATATTTCTTTTTTTCAAGTTTCCAAAACAGCTACGTGAGCAATTATAAATTATATAATTTATTATTTATAGTCGATTAAACATACTCTCTAACAAAATGTCACAAAAAATGCAGCTCATAGAAGGATTAAGACAATTTATGATTTATTTTTTGGAATAGAAGCCAAAGGTTGCACAAAAGGCAGCTAGCATGACGTCATCACATTGCTAAAAGTCGTATATAATTTATTGCTTAGCATTTTATAGGGCTAAAAGCATATTTCCTTAATTTTCGGAAAATATGCGGAAGCTGATTCGAAATGTATTTCCAACGCGGCGTCGAAATATAATTTATTTTTTTCAATCTAACTTTCGGAAGTCAAGAAATATTTTACAAAATATTGTTTATAAATATACAGATAATCTACTCCATCAAAAATTACGCGCAGTAAAATGCGGTAAAAAATGGGTTCAAGATATTTTGAGACCTGCCATATTTTTCTATTCTATTGTACCTTATAAGTAGAGAAATTCCCCAGAAACTTTTCAATATCGAAATGTTCGTAAAGAATCAAGGGAGAGAAATTATTGGTATTTATAAAAGGAAAATCACAAAAATAATGTGAATTTTCGAGATTGCATTTATTTCATTCACCGATGGACTTTGAGTTGAACCTAGAGCTCAGGAATAATAAACGATTTAGAATTCCTAGACTTCCTAAGCATAGATTTTAAGTACTTACTAATGATGTTTCGAAAGTCAGTCAAGAAATACTTTTTACTTGCTTCTGCAGACCAATATTCTAGTGCGAAAATCAAACATTTCGAAAAACTTCTGAACGTCGAACAAATCCGAAAATTCGTAAGCTTGGCCTACAACAACTTCTTGGCTAAAAAATTTCATTTATGAAAGAGGATAAATTTAATATTATTAGAAGTGCAATATCAAAAATTGAATGAATTCGCTGGTAAGCAGTCAATAATATAACAAATTTTTAGGCAGCTGCCCAACTTAGGTAAAGGGTCATCAATCTTTAGGTTTTTATTTTCAATAAATTTTTTTCGCATTCTGGAACCTCCGCTTGGACGAGCTACGGCGCAACTTTTTATGAACATCTATTTTAAAGCAAATTTAAGTTAACAAAAGATTTCAGCTTAATTATTTAATTTATTTAAGCTACGAATAATACTTTTCTTAGAAGAAATCGTAACAATCCGGCGAGCGCCTAAATGTTGAGGTTACCATATTGTTGCATAAAAATTAAATGGCAACTCTGGTCAACTACCCTTTCTCTGATATTCACAAGCATAAATTGTTTGCTTTTTTGTATTCCACAATAATATGGAATTTAAAATAAATGACGCAACTTTAAAAATACATAAATAAAGCATCACGTTAGCTTTTAATGTTTTAATATCTCACATTAAATTTATCGCCTAGAGTCAGAGTATCATAAATAATATCATAATCTAACTAAGCCAACAACAAAGGAGTGTGCCCCAATTCCCCCGCACCACGCTTTGGAAATGCTTTATCTGTTGTCAGGACAACGTCAGCAAGCACTGACTGCCAAACTGCCGCCAGCATGTTAATAATATGCAACGCTAATTAAATTTATAAGAATTAATTTGCCAGCATTTATTTTAACATGATAAAAAATAAAAAAAAAGAGCGGCAACAACAAAAGCCTAAGCAAAAGAGTGAGCGGCATGCTTCCAATCAGACAAAGTGCGAAAATGTTGCCAGCAGCAACAACCTTAAAAAAAATAAAAGAAATACAATAAAAAAAATATAGAAAAAAAAAAAAAATAAGGGAGCGGTCTTCAGTAATAAAGTAAAAAGCTAACAGTCTTAATTAGCTGCGCGCAAGTTGCCTTTGGATGTGGCATGCAACAGACTTGATGATGCTGGCAGGTCGCACAAAGTGCGCTGAGTTCGGGGATTTGTTGAGTTTCGTAAAGTTGCGTCAGGAGTTTTTAAAGCGTTGCCAGATAAATAAATAAAATATAATTTCTTAGTAAACATTTTGAACTTTTACTTTGACGACGCAGTGCAACAGCTTGACAATAATTCGAACATGTCTCAAGTTGATCATTAGCATATTTCATAGGCGACAAAACTGGCACGACAAAGCACACACACATACAGAAGCATACATATACGCAGCCATATACACACATACCGACTGAACTAGCTAACTACTTTGAATGCAAGTGGTTGCGAACTGGTTCAAAACAGTATAGTTGTGAAATACATACAAGTGAGAGTTTACGCGTTTCACTCTGCGCTCTTCTTTTCATTGTTGTTCGCTCATTTGCTCTTTAGAAAGAGAGCGTCGGCAATGATTTTATTTGTGTTATATATTAAATATGACAGCACTTGAAAGTGCATGAAACCCAATTTTTCTATGGACTCCTTGGTTAAGTGTTTTTCACTTAATAAGCTCTATTTCGAAAACTACATCTAATTCTGTTTTTACAAAGGTTCCAGAAAAAATCGTTTGAACAGAAACCGTGTAAAAAGAAAATATGAAGTAAATCTTTAAGCTGCTGTGAAATAAATTAAGTAAGTTAACAATTTTTTACTTAAAGCTAGCCATTGAAATTGAAAAAATGGGATATTCCATTTAGGATTTTTTTTTTATATGAAGTTTTGTCATTCCGTGCGAAATTTTTCGAGCTCCGTATGGGCCTTTAAATAAATAATCTTTTCAACTGGAACATAGTTCGAATAATTATTTTAAGTGTATTATCGTTTTACAGCCAGAGGAAAGTATACACAAAACCTTGGTCCACAGGAAAAAAAAATAAATAAATGTAGTATAAATTTACTGAAAACGAGTAATAAGGTTTGGATTCTCATTGATTTTTAGACTAAATTTTCTTGATGCTCGAGATATAAGTTTATCGATCATGTCAATATTTGCTTTTATGCGTAAATATTCTGTTGGATAATGGTAACGCAGGCTTAAAAATCATCTTCAATGTTTTGTTTTGGAAAAATTTCCAAAAGATTAGGTTTATAAAAATATTTTTCTATAAAATTTCAATCAAATAAATTTTCAAATTGTGCTAAATCGAATGAAATTGTTTAAAAAAAAATTTGTTCTAGACCGTCATAGATTTCAAAACTATGTAAAAAAAACGGTGTAAAAATAGAATTGGGTATATTTAAGTTTTTATAAAATAATCTTAAGCGTTAAAACTTTTTTGAACATACAAAATATTTGAAAACATTTCATTTACAAAATAATTAGCCTATCATTAGAACGGCTACATTTCTAAATTTTGACAAGTTATATCGTTAGATGTTCAGATTTTTTCGCAAAGCCCATTACATGGTAATAAAAGTTGTGCCCACAAGACATGCATTTTCATGAACTTTGAACTTGAATATCTTTAAGGCCAGTGTGCAACAGATTAAAAGTGAAGAACATTTTTTTATTTAATTCATTAATTTTCCGTTGTTTTATTTCAAATAAAAGTTTGGATGCTCTTAAAAAACACCCTCTACTCTAACGATAATACTGCTATGGTGTGACCTCTTCTTCTGCTTCTGCTATCCTTGACTACCATTGGAGCATAGGACCTCGGTGTGACCTCTAAGGCAATGTTACTTGCAAATTAAGATTTTTTGAGGTTATGTCCAGTAACTAAGGTGATTGCGCGAAATGGATTCCGGATTGTGTTTAAGCATACACTGAAAAATAAAGTACGCATCCGTTGTGTACTTTGTTGGTAATTTGAAAAAAAAAAAATGCATGACACAAAAATGCGTAGGATTTCTATAGGATAAGATATTTTGATATGATATATATTATTATATAGTTTGAGATTTAAAAAGTGGCCCACTTAACGAATTTTTATTTATTTTTTTTTCTAATATATGTAATGTTTAATTTTTATTTGAACTTCCTTTTTCCACTTGGCTATTGTAAATCCAAGTATCTGTCCATTTTTTGATGTGAGTCGGTGCATATCGCTAAAAAGTTCACCCACCAGGCTAGTGACGCGAATAAGTTGATATCTATCTTTTTCTCCTCGTTCTATTTTTCAATATTTCATTTAAATTTTTCTTATAATTTAAGGTCAACTGTACTTTGTTGTACCCCTTTAAAATAAATAAATTAAGCAATTTTTACATAGTCTTTTCGAATAGTCTTTTCTCATGGGAGGATTGCACTAGTTTTGATACCAGTATAAAATGTACAGACTCGTTTGTGTCCAATACGGAAGTCTAGTAACATTCCACAAGTTATGTGACTCTTTACTTTCAAACTTTGTTGCATCCAGTTCCCTAAAACAGGCCCGTCCAAAACATACTAGTTCACACTTAAGCAAACATACTAGCTGCAAACCACATTGCAATACATTTGAAGGCAGACTGGTTCCAAACTAGTATAGGCTTTGACAGGATATATGCTGCTCTTTGTAAATGTGCATTTTCTTTACATAGTCGCATTAAGGCAAATCTGTAACGTGCAACATGCAACAACAACAACAACAACAAAAACTGCAACAAAAAATTTGCCTGCTGCTCGCTATTTACACATCGACACATCTTTGACGCGCCCAAAAATGCACTCAGCTGTATGACCCATTTTTCAAGACCCCGCAACGCTATGCTACAGCACCCATTTGTGCCTCTCCAGAAATGTCTCTTCCCCCCTGCCCCCTCCCAGTAATATGCTACTTGCTGCCTGCTTGACTGCCGAGAAAATAAGTTGCTTGCTGTTTGTTGCAAATATTTTCTTCCTTGACGTTGAAGGTATCTGCCATATAACAGCGACAACAACAAGAGCTGCAACAACATCTAGGACAACTACAACAACATGGTTTGAAATCTGTTAGGTAGTTACCATAAAATGATTTGATGAACGAGTTGTGCATTTTAGCGAAATTTTATATTACCCCAGCACAGAAAGAAGTACCTTGCATGCCATCCTAGTCTACATAGGTTCTTCCCATTTTCCATTTTCCGAGGCACAAGGCACTTTTCAACCTGCCAAAAGTCATAAATTGTGAATTTTCATTTCTTAACGTTTTACAACTAGATTTAAGTTTGGCTTCAGCTTATGCATTACGCATTTTATATAAGATGGTACTTTTAGATACATTTTTTGTGAATATCAATAAATACATTTTAAGTTGAATTTTTCATGAAATTATTTTTAGTTTCTATGTATAGTTTAATGGCTTTTTTTTAAGGCATTTAAAGGAAGCGCGTAAGAACTGGTTGGTCAAACGTCAACTGGATTAAGACGGCTTAAACAAAAACTTGAAAGTGACGAAAATGTTTTTCGGAAGAAAGATTTCCATAATCGAAAGGTTGCGTTTATGAGTTTAAAACGGATTCTATGCAATTGACATTTTCTTTAATACACACAGAGCTGTTTTTGACCGCATATTTTTATTTAATCCCTTTTATGTCACAAACAATTATTATTTTACATTAAAATTTTTGTACAAGGTTTTAAAGGTTTTGTTTCATAACAATAATGATAAATTGAAGTTTGTGGGTTTAAAAAAATAGTTGAGCCATTCCTTCTAAGCTTTGGGTTGTTTTTTTTTTCGTATAAAATTGATAAATATTTTTCAACATTTGATGCCTGATTGACTAGTAAAAGAAACTAGACATTTGCATTCAGATATTTTATGATGGTGCGAGTCTCCCGGAAGTCCCTCCAGGAAAAACTTTTCAGCGGAGAATTCTACTCATCGTCATCTCTACTGCATAATAACCAACTGGCCCGTTGCACAATGGGCACGCGTAACGAGATTTTGGCCAAAAATCCCACAGAAGAAAGTAAAAATTTGGACAAAATGGCATTTGAATATGATTTTATACATACTAAGGTATCAAGTGCAAAAAAATTATTAAATTATAATTAATGGTTTTTAAGTAATTGACAATCAAAGTTGACATTTTGTAATTTTTGAGCTTTCGCAATAATTTACAGAAAAAAAACAACTGCATTTACCATGATACATATAGCTACGAAATCTTCATTCACTTTATTATTTATAAATATTATTTCAGAGAAAAAAAAATGGAGCTTAAAAACTTATTAGTTTACAATATATTGGAGTAGTTATAAAGAATTTATTGGTTTTTTTATCATTTGGCTAATTTGCTTTAAGCGGACCTCCGACTACCACTCGATATTTGATCGAAAAAAATTTTATAAGTTTCTTTATATATTTTACAAGAAAATGTATTTCGCCACGATTTTCCGAAATTGAATTTTGTATCTAAAAGTTGAATTTTAAAAAATGATTAATATTTTATCTATGATGGAAAAAAAAATCGCGTCATATCTTTATTTGTTTAGAATATATGGCTTGTCAAAAAATAGTCTAAAAACGAAAAACCCAATTTTGAGTTATCGATAACTCGATAAATAATCGATATAATGGTGGGTAAAAATTGCCCGTTTCACTTATTTTCACCGCTATACCAACATCCTATATTTGTATCTGCATATGAATTCTAGTACTGGAACACTTGGGTAGGCATACAAATTTTGAATCTTTTCGCAATCACAACGGAATACCAAAAATGTAGCCTAAACTTTGGGAAAGCTCTTTAGTAATTTTGTAATTTATTGCTTGAGAAATTTTCTAAGTTAACTGACATTCTTCAAAGGTTTTGAAATAATTTGTTTGAGATACGTTTAAGACTTCATAATTTGTATTTGTATTATTTTTATTTATATAGTTCTAAAGTAGAAGTTAATTCTAAGTTAAAAAAGGTTTGTAGCCAGAGCCTTTAGTCTTGATAATTAAAATTTATAATAAAAAATGATTTCCAAGACCTTGTGCAACATATCTTTATGATAAAAAAGTACATATGTTATCTTCATTATATATTATAATTGATTAAACTATAAATTGCTTCACAAACTGCCTAATGCAACTTATTTATTTGCTAGTCAAATTTTGCCCAGTTAACATCCATTAAATAATTTCAAATTGTTTCAAAAGTATATAAAGGCTTAGATTTCTAACACTAAACTATTATATAAAATTTGTGGTATTTTAATTAAATTTTCAGTGTGACCAGTGCACATATATTTTATACTCATACAAACACGTCAGCCTAAATTTTTTGCATGTTAAAAATAGTTTGTGTTAACTTTGCAACTTTAACTTGCAACATTGTTGCCGCTTCAATGCGTTCGAAAATTTATGGAAAACTAAAATAAAAATAAAATTCAAAAATTTTGCAAATAAAAATGTTTATGGTTTATTTGGCTGAACAAAAAAAAACTATTTAATTGCAAAATGTTTCTTTTTAAAAAAATTTAAATTGTAAAAAAATGTTATAAAAATAATTTTTATCCATAGGATAAAGTTTGTATAAGGTTTGCTTGAGAGAACAAGGTTTTAGTGTGGCTTTAGAAACTCCGAAACAATAATGCACTTATATACATATACCTAGTTGGTACATATGTATATGCATTTTACGTACATGGGAGTTGCTTGCATTAGTGTGTATCTGTGTGCATCTGTGATTGTTTAAATCAGCGTAATTAGCTTTTAAGTTAATTTGCCAATGGCATTTTCTGGTACCTCTGCCACAAAATGCGCAAACTCTGCCCCTCAAACCCTCTTCACCCTTGGCTGACTACTCTCCGTCTAGATCCTCGGGGTAAAATTGGCATAGCGTGTTGAAATTAGCATTGTTGTCTTTTGAAATGAACTTTTAATTAGCAGCCGCAGCAGCAGCAAAAATGTTGCGTTAGTGTGGCAGCAAAAATTCTAACAGCCCTGCGGTATGCCCTGGTATTCTAAAGACCACCAACATATTTGTAGTCATTATTTTAAACTATTATTTTAGTTTGCGGTTGGCAAAAATAATAATAATAATAATAAAAAAAATTTTTGAGTGCACAAAGTTGTGCAAAACTATAAAAAGTTTATGGCTGAACTTTGGTTAACAGTGGCGTAGACAGAGGGGGTCACAATGTTAATTATCTTTTATGCAATAATTAGAGAACATTGACTTGTTTTTTTTTTATATTTTTGACACTTTGTTACTGTAGACTATGAAAAACGAGATGTCCTCACTCGAAATGCTTTCAGTGTGACGTCTATCTTTTCTTAAATTTACTCAAAAGCTACTTAGTTTTATTTTACACAAAATTGTCAATTAAATTTTGTTAAAAATATAAGAAAAACATTTAAGTTTAAAAATATACAAAATTGCCGAAGAATTGTGTTTATCAATTGCGTATACGTTCAGTATAACAATAGCCTAAAGGGCAACATTTCGGTTGGGCCAAACTGGCATCCATGGGATCCTGAAATTTTGTATATTAAGGTAATATATTTTCAACTATGTAAAATTTTAAAAAATTTAGGAAGAAAATTTTCCTAGGCCTCCAAGCTGAGCAAACTTACAAAATATGGTAAACTTCAAAATTAAAAAATATTAGGGGAAAGGCTTGTAAGTTGACACACCATAGCTTTTGTTAGGTATATCTCGACATTGAATACACATAAGCAACTTTCCAGAGAAGTCAAAATTGTGGTTTTTTGTGATAGGTTTTTCTTGGAATGAATGATGAATTGAATGAAAATGAATTGTTATGGAAAATATTGAAAAAATATATCCGAAAATGGCAGAAAAATTCACTAAAAACAATTCCACACAATAAAACAGTCATATAAATAACATAACAATGGAAAAAAATAAAATAGATGTATGACAGCTTACAAGCCATTTTGGAATACACTGAAAAAAATTTGTCTATTCACTGTATGTCCGAAAATCTTTTTAGTTTATGGAAGCTCATGGAATTTCAGTTCCAGCACATATTTTGATTTGATCACTTTTTGAGCGTAATCAAAAATTTCTTTAAAAATTATTTTTATATTTTGTTTGCATCAAAAACATATTAAAATTTTTTACGGCGTATTTGCCATCGAAGACAGGTTGAATTTTGGTGTTTTCATTGCTGGAACATCAAAATCGACCAGGTGTGCCAACTTACAAGCTGTGACGACTTACAAGCCTTTCCCCTAGTAGTTATTTTGATAACATAATAACTTTTTAGCTTATAAATTTCATGATTGTCTCTTCAACAATAAACAATACAAATAATAAATATATAAGCAAAAAGTTTATATAAATAAAAAAAAAATTATAAAAAATATAAAAATTTGGAAAAACTACAAATATATTGAATTTCAGAAGCATCAAATTTATCTTGAGCCAAAGACACAATAAAATTTTTTTTTTTTGAAGAAATAAATTTTTAAAGGATTTCTAAGTTCTGTGTTTTTTTTTCGTGTTTACTGCAAATACTTCAATTTAGGTACAAATTCTTCAATGCACACTAAAAATATGTATTTGTATTCTTTCATAAATTTCCTATGCTTTACCCTTAACCTACTACAAACCCCCTCTCTATCAGAACCACTCGCATTCATGCAAAAAAGTTGCTTGAAATGTTTCAAAGCAAAAATATTCATTTTGTTTTCCGGCAGTTACATGAAATTTATCATAAGAGAATTTTAAACAATTTCTCGACATGATAAAACTGGGTCAATAAAATGCAAGAATAGCATAAAATATAGTATATGCAACTTGGCTATGTAAATTTTTATACAACACACACACACACCCACATTGCCAATGTTGTAAGCATTAAAATAAATAAAATTAATTGGTATGTAACAAACAAAATGGCGTAAAAGTGCAGCCAGCGCCTGAGGCGCAAATAATAATAATAATAACGAAAAGCGCAGTTAAAGTTACACTGACGCTGAAAAGTATGCTACACTGGCATACAATTTATTTCCATAACAAATAAAAATATGTACATATATACATAAATATAAATAAAAAAAATATATGTACCATATAAAGTGTATTGCGTTGGCCAAGCCAATTGGGACAATGATGGCAAGCAGTGTAACTGCTGTACTTGAAGCCATATTAAATAAATAAAATGCTGCAACGTGATGTGGTTTAACAACACTTAACAACACGCCCACCTACAACACTACTACACAAACATACAGAGGACATACAAGTTGGCCAGCAGAGGTAAATAAAAAGCACTTGGTCGAAATCTTTACTTCTCGCATACGTAATTACGTATACGCATTATTATGCATAACAGACTAAGTAAGTGAAAATATTCGTTAAAGCTAAAAATAAAAGGTATTAAGAGTTGACATTTAAAAGATTTATATATAAATTTTATTTGCATTTTAGCTCATTATTAATTTATTTAAATAGCTGCTTAAAATGCCATTGCTGATTATATTAAATGAAGCAGTTGAGTTAGTTGAAGCCAAAAAGTTGCATTCAATTAATTAAATATGAATTATTCTAAAAGTTTTGAATGTAGACAAAAAGTTCGCAAGCTTTTACTATGTACAATTAAGAAAATTTAAAATTTCATATTTGAGAAATTCTTGGAATAATGAAAATTTTCGTTATTAAGGCTATTATTTGTATACTCAGCTCTCTTTTTTTTCGGGCATATTTAATACAAAATTAATTAATTTACTAATCACAATTCGAGATTTCACATTGATGCGCGGCTTAAAAAAAAATAAATTAACAATTTTCTAAAATTCAAAATTTGTAAATCTACTTTGCTACATATTTATTGCAAGATTTTTAGGCAGAAAACAATGCTTTGGAAGAAGCTTCCTTTCCATCAACTATTTAGACAGAAGATGAAAATAAGAGCTTCCGACGAAATATGTTTGGCATAAAAAGCATCAGTTATCATTTATTATCAAAAAATATACTTAATAAAATTGTGAATTGTAATCAAATAAAAGATAAAAGAAAGATGAAAGAAAGATAAAAGAAACATGAAAGAAAGATAAAAGAAAGATGAAAGAAGATGAAAGAAAGATGAAAGAAAGATGAAAGAAAGATGAAAGAAAGATGAAAGAAAGATGAAAGAAAGATGAAAGAAAGATAAAAGAAAGATAAAAGAAAGATGAAAATGGCATAAAAAGCATCAGTTATCATTTATTATCAAAAAATATACTTAATAAAATTGTGAATTGTAATCAAATAAAAGATAAAAGAAAGATGAAAGAAAGATGAAAGATAGATGAAAGAAGCTGAAAGAAAGATGAAAGACGATGAAAGAAAGATGAAAGAAAGATGAAAGAAAGATGAAAGAAAGATGAAAGAAAGATGAAAGAAAGATGAAAGAAAGATGAAAGAAAGATGAAAGAAAGATGAAAGAAAGATGAAAGAAAGATAAAAGAAAGATAAAAGAAAGATAAAAGAAAGATGAAAGAAGATGAAAGAAGATGAAAGAAAGATGAAAGAAAGATGAAAGAAAGATGAAAGAAAGATGAAAGAAAGATAAAAGAAAGATAAAAGAAAGATAAAAGAAAGATAAAAGAAAGATAAAAGAAAGATAAAAGAAAGATGAGAGATGAAAACTATCAAAAAAATGAAAGAAAGATCAAGATGAAGATGAATAAAAAATTAAGGATTCTAGGCCTTTTTGCTTATTTATTCCAAAATCAATAGACTAGGGTTACTGGAATAGTTAAGAGAGCAAAAAACTAGCAAATACCCATAATATTTATTGCTAACAAACTTAGTTCAAGAGGGATTTGCTTAGATATTAATATGCGAATAGCATATAATGAGAAATAATGGAGGTAATTGCATTCATTCTGCCAAGAGTTGTTTAAATTACACGTTTTAAACTAAAAAAATGCATATTTATTTTTATTATATCTTATTATCATTGATTATTTATTTATTTGTTCACATAATTAAAAGATAGAAAATAAATTGTAAATTATAAAGAATGTATAGTCAGAGCAACAAAGTCTTTCAGGATGCATCATATTTGATACAAGTTATAATTTCGCCAAAACATCCCTTAAAGAAGTAAGCCGTGAACAAAATGTCGGTTCAATCTATTTATTTGGCCAAACTTTTAAAAATTACCTCCAAGCCAAATATGAAAACTTACAAGTTTTAAACAAATAAAAGTTCTACACCAAGTTAGCCCAAGCTAATTTGTTAGCTTAAATCGCACATAAAATAAACTCTAACCTTAAAACAAGTTTTGCTCCAAAACTAAGCGCGTCCTTGCACTGAAACTATCTGCTTAAGTTTTTTAGAAATAAAAATGATGTAGTCATGACCAAAAATCACTTGACCTTATAAAAGAACTTGAGCAACATGTAAAATTTTATGGCCAAACACTTTCGCTGGCCAATGGCTTTTGACCGCTTTCTTAAGGCTGCTTAATGTCAACCCAAAAGACTCTTAAAGAGCTTTGAAATGCATATACATATATATAGTAGTATAGTATATAGATATAGTAGTATATAAATGTATATCAGTACCTATATACTCAGCTGCTGCTTTCTCTTATTTATACAAGACGCTGCTTAAACTTTCATGCTGAGTTTTTTTTTTACTACTTTGTTTATTTTTAGTATTATGACGTATATGACTGGGATTAATATTTTATGCATAAAGTATATAAATAATACTAACATTTATATATCCAAGTCGCACACACACACACACATACGCCTACATATAGAGACATAAACCCAGTTTATGAATATTTGGTATATTTGAAATATTTTTGAATATAAATGAAGACAGCTGCTGCGCTTTGCTTTTCTAACAACATGTGTCAATAGGGGGATTTTTTTTTTATGCTCCCTTTTGAGAGCTGCCGTAAATCATACTCATACATATAGATGACAACTCTGTTTTGGTTCGTTTTAGTTTGAAAAACATTGCATGGCAAATTGATTAAGGTGGTAGTTTTTGGGACTTTTGGTTTTCGGTTTTTAAATTGGTTAGTTGGAATTGATTAAGTTTTGTCTGGGTTCATAGACGGATTAAAGCAAAGGCAAACGGGGTCACAATTGCTAACAGTTCGTATATAAAATGAAAATGGAAATTTTTTCTAAAGAGACTTCTATTGAGAGCAAAGCAGCGTTCAATGTATGGGGTGCACCATTTCTTATGTCGGCATTGTAACATTGAATAGCCTAAACATTTGACAACCGATTGACTTGACTTTACATGTTTTTGAAACGACAATTCATTACAATTTCAATAATGTATCGTTTCACACCAAAAGAACGCGCCGAATTAGTTACTTTGTACATTGAAAACAGTCATTCAGTTGTGTTAACTCAATGTGCATATGGTCGAAAATATCATGGCGACATTGAATGGCCACCCAGATCCCCAGATTTTACCCCTCCGGACTCCGGTTATTTGAAAAGCAAAGTGTACGCCAGCAAGCCGCGCACCATTGAAGAGCTTAAGGAAAACATTCGTGCCGAAATCATCGCTATACCACCCGAGATGCTCGAAAAGGTAATGGAAAACGCAAAAAAAGGGCATATTTTGCTGTGGCCAATAGAGGCGACCACTTGATAGATGTTGTGTTCAAAAACTAGTCTAAATAAATAGCGAAGGACCAAATTAAATGAAAATACCTCATATACAGAAATCGGTTGTTTTTTTTTTAAGTTATTCAATGTTTACATGCCGACATAAGAAATGGCGCACCCGTTACATACTAGCATATGGCTCGTATATGATATGTAAATAAATATCTTAAAGCATTAAAAATTCGATACTCTGAGATGTAGAAGATATCATATCAAACAAACCTTTTCAGCGTAAGTAATTATTTTTTTTAATCAGAATGAAACCTAAAAAAAATACTCCTTTATACTCCAATTATCTTGAATTTTGTATCAACAAAGAACTTGGTCATTTGATTGTTGTTGTTATTGTTAATTGTCGAAGTAATTTAATTTTGACAAGAATATCTTTTTAAGAAACAGATTTTAAAAGATAAAAGAAAGATGAATAAGAAAGATGAAAGAAAGATGAAAGAAAGCTAAAAGAAAGATGAAAGAAAGATGAAAGAAAGATAAAAGAGAGATGAAAGAATGATGAAAGAAAGATGAAAGAAAGATGAAAGAAATATGAAAGAAAGATGAAAGAAAGCTAAAAGAAAGATGAAAGAAAGATGAAAGAAAGATACAAGAGAGATGAAAGAATGATGAAAGAAAGATGAAAGAAAGATGAAAGAAAGATGCAAGAAAGATGAAAGAAAGATGAAAGAAAGATGAAAGAAATATGAAAGAAAGATGAAAGAAAGATGAAAGAAAGATGAAAGAAAGATGAAAAAGAAAGATGAAAGAGAGTTTATCTCTAAATAAGAATGAAAGATGAACAAAAAATTAAAATAAAGATGAAAAAGAAAACCAAAATATAAAAGAAAGATCAATAAAAGACATGAAAAAACTATGAAAAAAAATGAAAAAAAGATCAAGATGAAGATGAATTGAAGATGATGGATTCTTGCACCTTTTGCTTATTTATTACAAAATGAATTGACTAGGGTTGCTAGAATAGTTAATAGTGCAAAAAACTAGCAAATACCCAAAATATTTATTACTAATAAACTTAATTCAAGAGGGATTTGCTTAGTTATTAATATGCGAATAGCATATAATGAGAAATAATGTAGGTAATTCCATTCAATGTCTATTTAAAAAATTAAAAAAATCGTTTGAATTTTGTAATGACATCTTAAACCGTAACGGTCGAAAGGCTACGGGGACATGTATTTAATGCTATAAAAATCGGAAGGCTACAAAGACATTTATTTATTTTTTTTTTTACGTATTAGTTTTTTATTCTAAAACTGTCAACCTGCTGGTAGATATTGAAAAAAAAATAGTTCGACCGTTAAGGGTTAAACCATGGAAATTTTTAAGTCACCGCAAAAAACTATGAAATTTTTTTTACTGTTTTATCCGAAAGGCTTGAAAAATTTGAAAAGCACAGTCCACAGAATACAGAGACATAAAAAGCATATTTTGATTCCAGATTTTAAAATTAGGGATATAATAAGACTTAATTAATTTTGAGATTGATCAATTTTTTTTTAGTTTTAAAAAAAGTACTCATTTCATGGCCGAAAAAGAAGAAGAAGATGAACAACCTCAAATTTCTACTTTTCGAGAATTCGATAAAGCATGTTCTCATGATTTTTATTTTAAGCGAGCTATGTGGAAAACCGTGCCAAAGGAAACCGATAGACGTATTTGAATTCTGCTATCATAAATTTATCGAAAATCAAATGTTTTAGCCAATCGATTTGGCATGTACCTATATGAAAATACTATACCATGTTTAAGAAATCGTTTAATTTCATCTCACGAAAGTGCCTCCAAATTTCACCCGGCCCTAAGGCCCTCACGCATATCCGCCACTTAATCCGCCACTGTTTGGTCTAGAAGGCTTTTAAAGTTTTGCCTGAACATGTAACTGACAGTTGGCTTTAAAAGCCAAAAATGCCTTAAACTGCCAAGGTGTAAAAGTGCAGAGTTCGGGGGAAAGAGAGAGGAGCGTTTGATTAAGTATATGGATATGTGTGTGTGTTCGTGTGTAGATATTTGTGTATGTGTGCCGACATTTGTGAGCAATTATATGCAATAAATCAGCGCTGTTTATCTCTGGGTTGCTCTGCGGGCTGCGATTGCTTGGGTTGCGGCTGCTCAACTTGGCCCAGCTACAAATTTGGCTAACAGCGGCCATTTTGCTTTGACCAAACACACACACACACACAGATGCACACAAACACATTATATTGGCCAATTGCCCGCAGAATTTGCTATATATAATTTAATTGCTGGCATTTAGATAGATGGCAGCCATTGAATTTATGCCTAATTATTGTGGCATAACCAACTACAAACATCTTTGATACATTTCGATATCTATTATCTTTTCGATAATATGTTTATGCTGCACAAATTCAAATCTCATACGCCTTTTATTTTTATTATTTGTCTGTCTAAAAAAAAAAACAAGCTCAAATCACAAACTGCTCACAGACAGTACAAAGTGTGCCTAGAGCCAAGGCCAACTCAGGCAACACATTACACATAATACCACACAACAAATTTCTGTCTGACTTATCAAGAATCCCCTACAGAAAAACCCCACAAAAAAATAAGCGAAAAAAAAAACAACAACAATAAGCCGCATTTTTGTAATGCGATATTAACACAAAGCCGAGCAAAATTGCCGCTCGGTTTTTTATGAGCAGGGCGCGTCATATAAAAGCTGCCAAGTAACGAGAGTCACAAAATATAATGGTCACACTGGCAGACACTAACACACACATATGAGCCTCAAGAATGAACCCCATATGATAAATTAAGAGAGTGTAGGGCAGGACCCAAAAATCACTTGCATTCATTCGAAGTGAACTGAACTCGAGTGGAATAAAACTTGTACATAACTGAAAGTTAAGGTATGAAATTAATAAGATTTTTATGCCATGCAATTTGTGGGCACTTTGACTGGGCTTTTTATTGGGGAAATGTAGCAGAAACTGGAGAGAAGCTTGCTTGGTAGCTTTGATACTCTTTTTAGGAGACTTGGAAAACAAATAAGAGCGGAGCTTCGAGTAGTATAAAGCACAACTTAGACAAAAAATAAATATGTACGAGCCAGGCTTATAATTATTTATACAAAAAAAACTTTCAAATATCAGCATTCAGGTGATTAAAATAATCACAATAAAATAGTACTTTACACTTTTCAGTTTTAAGGAGTAATTTTTAAAGTCCGATATGCGTACATATTTTATTATTTTTTTCAAAGAAAATATGGAAATTTCTTGAGTACGAATAAGCTTCCCAAGAAAAGGGAATTTTTTTTTATATGAAATTTTGACATTTCGTGGGAAATTTTTGCATGCTGCGTCTGGGCCTTAAGTCAAAAAATCTTTTAAATATGTAGTTCAAATGATAAATAAATTCACAATAGCACATTATCAGCATCTTTTAAGTTTTTCGGAGCCAACTCCGCTACGAATTTACTGGACCTTTAAAAGGAAGCTTTAGAGTAAAGGCCCATTAACAAAGTTCAATTTAACTTCTATATAAAGATTTCAAATACATACTTGCTTGAAAACTACAAAAAATTTGATTGAGTGTGCACATACGTTCTAAGGTATTTTGAAAATCCGATTTTTACAAAATGGCGTTACTAACATTGGATTACATCGGCCAAAGTAATATTTATAAAATTTATTTTAACACCCAAAAAAAAAAAAAAATCTATTAATTTTGTATAAAATCCGATTTAGAGGTAGTAGCGATAAAATCAAAAAATACTGATGTAAAAAAAAATACAAAATGGTGCAACAAAAAAAAAAAAATTTTAAAAATCTGTCAAAATTAAAAGAAATGTAACCTCTACAAATCATCTCCTGTGCTTTTCTGTGGCATTGGTTGGTCCACAATTAAGGCCATGGTAAACAAATGGGCTGCAGGAGCACATAGGAGATTCTAGCTCTGCTCTGGATATGATCAAGACAAAAGGTCTTGGCAGAGCGGACTTTAAACGCCTGGCAGCATACATATCTGGGCACCACACTGTAAGATACCATCTACAACCATCAGACATATTCTCCGTGACTGTTCAGCGCTGGTGTGGGAAAGAGCCTGTCACATGGGAAAGGAAAAGTTCAGTCCTTTCCATCTTAAGTCAATACCAACAAAAGACCTACTACTATTTATGCGGAAAGCGGAAAGTCTTTTGCATTAATTTGTAGTGCGCCACCTCTTTTTGAGGAACCCATGCAGCAAAAAAAAAAAAACTCATCCAAACCTTTTTATTCAAGAAAGGCTCTAGACTCGATTTGAAAAAATTCGCATGAACGAAGTCGCAGCGTAAATTGAAATTGGGAAAACATTCTCAAAATTTTTTTACTCAACGCTTGATATTGAAAAAAAAGCTATTGAAATGGATTTTATTTATTTCTTTTGCAAAGCATAGTGTGGAAAATTTTTTGGATATCACCCTAAGTGACCTGTTGTGGATTTCGATTTTAATTTCAAATAAACTGAATTGTTAAATAGTCAAACACATATCGAAACTCAGGACTGTCTTGTTGGGATCATCCATAAACTACGTGACGCTGACTTTCGTCCAAATAGACCCCCTCGCCCTTGTGACAGAGTGGCGGAATATTTTTAAAGATTTTCCATACGATCGTGACGATTCGCCAGACCCCGCCACCCATGGAGCATCACGTAGTTTATGGATGATGCCATACGGTTGCTACCGAAAAAAATTAAAAAAGAAAATGGCTGACATATTTTTTGTCAGCAATTCATTCAATTATACCAAAAAATATAATAAATAAATAAATATTAAAAAAAAAATTGTTGCATACCTTAAAATTATATCTTAAAATATAATATATTTTTAGTGTTATATTCTTTTTACATAATAACTAAAAAGATGTACTGTATTTTAGGCGCACGGTCGCAACTCAGCCTAAAAAAAAAAAAATAAGGCTTTATAGGCCGTCCTTAAGCTAGTCTGGGGGACGGCGAGCAGCTCCAACATCGAAATCCTTCAAAGATTTCAATCTAGAACTCTAAGAAGCATTGCAGGAGCTACTTGGTATGTAAGCAACCATGAAATTTTAATTTTTTTTACATTTTATTTACAATCTGTCTTTATTAGACAATAAGTAAATTTACTAAATAATAATTAATACAAAATAAGTATAACAGCAAGTTTCCATCGAAACCTACTATTGTAATTAGCTTATGTTGTATGCGACCAATTTATCTATCCATGAGATCGAGAAACCAAGAAATACGCAAAGATGACAAAGGCAAAAAAAAAACATCGCGAAGATATTTAGAGATACTGTCTAACCATGAAAACTCACTGGCAATCAAACTGCTTGACGTTAGACGTCTGAAAAGATCGCATATTTTGGATCTTTCAGATCGATTTATGTAATTGAAACTTTTGGCAAAAAGTATTGTTTTAAATTAATTTGACTCAATCAATCCTGCCATTTTTGTAGTATTTATAAAATTAGCTAATTGAAATATTTTATCTATCAAAAAAAAAAAAGCGTCCATATCTTTATTCGTTTAGAAGATATGGTTTGTCAAAGAATAGTCTAAAAATGAAAAACCCAATTTTCAGTTATTGATAGCTTGATAAATAATCGGAATTTGGCAATAAAATTTGACGTGGCTACTATTGGCTAGTAGCTCTACCAAATATGTAAAAATTATTAAAATCGGAGAAGTTTGGGGGAAAAGTGAAGCGTGCACTTATTTTTGACGATATACATATATGTATACTTTTTATAGAGACTTGATATCCAAAGTTCAAAGAGCTGCACTTATTGTCCCAACCAGCTCTAAGTAAAGTCCTCCTACTCTTCTCTTAAGACAAGAAATATGTTCTGACTGCACTTCGTACTTTATTCATTTTTAATTCTGGCAATAAAGCAAAAATATATATTTTTTTAAATTTAATTTTGATTTATTTTTTTGTTCAAATAATGAAAATTATAAAAGGCTTGTAGCCAGCACAACATAGGCCTTCGGCTGGGGAATGAATAATTTAATAATGATAATTTATGTGTTATTTGCTTCTAAAAACTGATCCAAGAAAAATAAATAATCATAAAGCATTCCATTTTTCAAGAAAGCGCCATCTTCTCACGACTAGTACCAAAATATTATGTGGCCTTGCTTCGAAGTATTTCTAGAATTCAATTCCCACGTTCTTTTTGGAACGATGTGATTTCAATAATTATCTGAGTTGATGAATAAATTATTTTTAAACTCTTTTTTACTTTAAGATAGGCAGAAAAGAGCCCATTTTTAAGAAAAAGAGCAAAACGTCAGTTTTGGCTAAAAATCGCCAAGTGTGGCAACCCTGCTTGTGTAACTAAAAATATCAACTCTGATTAATTGATAATTTCTTATTTTATAAAAAAAAATATTTAGCTTATGAACTGCTGCTCATTGGAGTGAATATTTTGTAAGTAGCTATAAAATTTGTTGCATGTCCTTTAGACAGATTACAAATAAAAAAATTAAAAATACAAAAAAAATCCTTTGAACTATTCAAAAGAGTTACAAATTACGCGCCAAATGCATAGTGTAGTCAGATACCAACTGAAGAGTATTAAGACCTGGCCAAAAGAGCAAATTCCGGTTTTTTTTTTATTGTTATTACGCAGTGGCATATAAAAGCATAAATCTGGTTGGAATTTGGCCTGTTTTTTCCGGTATGCCAGTAAGTACATATAAAGTATGTATCACTGTGTGTGAGTTACTGTCTGTCCAACGGAAAACATATCAAATCAATTAGCTCCTGGCTGGCTTTTATATACAGGATCTCTCTCTCTCTGTGTCTGTCTGTGTGTGTGCGTGCGTGCGTGCGTACATATTTCCTTTAAATGGCTTAATTTATGCAGCTAATTAGCCAAACAACACACATAATTATTAGTACTTTAGCATATTATCATAATCATTATAATTTTATTATCACAAATTACAACCGCATTGGCCATGTAAGGCACAGGACCACGCAGGAGCGTAGAGGGAACTCTAATTATGTGCCTGACTGACATGCATCAAACACAATCAAACTGCTGCCTTAATAGACCCTCAAAAACGCAATTAGTCCGAATTTTGGCCACGAATTGCATTCGGCCATAATTGAATTCACACCTTAACTCAGTTTTGGTCGGGTCAGCCAGTTCCGACCGGGTCAGTTCAGTTCGGTACAGTTCATTGCGAGGGGCCAATTGGTTGCAGTTCGTTAGCCATTTTGGCTTTATAATTTTTGTTGCCGCGCTACGTTGATTGATAAATTGATTGATTGATGGCTGTTTGGATCGTTAGCGGCCAGATTGACACAGCTGCCAGCAGCAGCAAAAACAATAACAAGGCCATTGGCGCTGCTGCTGCTGTTGTCTGTCCATAGTATGATAACCACATCCCTTGCGCACTCACGCATATTTTTTATTTTATGCCCTAAACTTGTGGAGCTAAGGGGTATATTAAGTTTGTCCAATTGTGTGTAACAATGTGTAGGAAGCATGTGGGAGTCAATGGGACATAAAATCAATTTTTTTGCATGAGGAGACGAGTTTGAGTCGCAGTAGAACATAAGAGTTATTTATCGAAGAATTTACAAAATCTAAAGCAGATTACACTAGTGCACACGAAAAATGAACCTGCTTATACAAGTTTTTTTTAGCGTAATTTTGTGTCGAAAAACACGAAAATTACATTAATTTTTGTTTCTTAAGAACATTTTTCTAGATTTTTTCGAGAAATGTTTGTTTGGGTACTATTTTCACTTACTCGTGAATATCTCGAGAACAAAATGTTTTACCAATACAAAGTACCATTAGATCGAAAGGTATTGTTGTGGTCCTTACGACCACATGATATGGTACAAGATTGAGTTAACATTATTGAAGTTATAAGCAACCAAAATGAAATTTTCGAAATTTTTCAAAATCAAAAATTTTCAATTTGCTTTGTATTAACAAGAAAAATGAAAATATTTTTTTTTTTTTTTTTTAAAGATTTTGCGCCTAAGATCTTTAAAATTGGGGGAGGACTGTAGATGCTACGGAATCATGTACGAAAAATGAAGCCTACCGCTGCACTGTGGGTCCAGATTTTCATATTTTGGCCAAAACCCTGTCATATCCATAATAAATTTTTTAGAGTGATGACATTTTACTCAAGTGTTCCTAAAGGATTGAACTATTTTTCTGGGAAGTTTGTGCCTCCTCAGATTTTTTTAAGATTTGACCAAAATCGGAAAAAATTTAAAAAATACCAAAAAAGATTTTTTACTTAATTAAAAAAAAATCTGTTAATTGGAAGCTTCACATACATTTAAAAATTAGCCTATACCCAAAATATTGAGTGGCCTTGGAGTTATAGCCAAATTCAAATTTTAGATACAAAATTCAATTTACGAAAATCGGAAGGAATTACATTTTGTTGTAAAACATGTGAAGAAATTTATAAAATTTTTTCCGATCAAATATCGAGTGATAATCGGAGGTAGCTTTAAAGCAAAGTAGCCAAATGATAAAAAACAACCAACAAAATCTTTATAACTACTCGAATATATTTAAAACCAAAAAGTTTTTAAGCTCAATTTTATTTGTTCTCTGAAAAAATATTTATAAATAATAAAGTGAATGAAGACTTCGTAGCTACATGAATCATGGTAAATGCAGGTTTTTTTTTTTTCTGTAAATTATAGCGAAAGCTCCTAATTTACAAAATGTCAACTTTGATTGCCAATAACTTAAAAACCACTAATTATAATTTAATAATTTTTTTTCACAGCGTAAATTTATATGTGTAAAATCATATTAAATTGTCATTTTGTCGATATTTTGACTTTCTTCTGGGGGACTTTTGGCCAAAATCTGGCTACGCTTGTACGCTAGATGCAAATTCGCGAAGACGTATGAACTGAACGCAAACGAAAAACTTTGAATGAAAATTTTTTTTTTCGATCACAAGTGTGATTGAGTTCAAATCGGTACTTTCGTTCACTCGATGAGCCTTAAATTTGTAAACTCTCTATGTGTCTCTTTTTATACTTAGGATAAAACTTTTGAAAATATCGTATCCAAGTATTCTATCACAAACCGACACGGCAATTTTTTGTAAAATAAAAGTTTCTTCCAAACTGTTTAACAGGTATATCCAAGTCGGTTAGCTCGGACTCAACCATTTTTTTTTTAACAATTTTCATTTTTTTCGTCACTTTCAATATGTTGTGTGTGTGTGTTGATTTTTTTTGCAACTTTGAGATTTTATTTTTTTGCAAGCTTATTGTTCTTGTTGTTGTCATAAATTGAGATTAATCATGTTTTTGATGGAATTTTCATTATTATTTTTTTGCCGTATGCCGTTGATGGCGTTGTATACAACATGATAGCACTTAAGCGGCTTTGTGTGGGCTTTTAAGCGTTAAGCCACTGAGCTTATAGTAGGCTGCTACTACATGCTTACAGTTACACATATGTGTATATAATAGTATGTATGGATGTGTGTATCTGTGTGTGACATTACTATTACTGTCGTTGGTCCTTTTATTATATATGTATATTTTGATTGCGGTTTAATGACATTGTTACTGTATGTAATTGGTTTCCGTGTCGGTAGCTGGGACTCAATGTTTTAAAGCGAGTGCCGAACATTTAAAGAATTTTTATGAATTCCAAATGTATGTAATGGAATGTTAGCTTTTTGTTGTGGTTTTTGAAGCAGAGTTTTTGATTATTTCAGGAATTTTTAGATTGGAAACGTAACAAGTGCAGCTGAATTCTGGAACTTGATTTCTAACTGAATGGATTTTTAAGAATTTATGTTAAATCAAGAAATTTTGGATTTTGCTGAACTGGTTCAATTTTAAGTTACTCCAACTTATGCTCTGATGAGTCAGTTCAGCTGCTGAAGGTTCGTATTTCGAATAGCTTTCGTTGTTTGACGTGACACCGTCTATTAAAACGATGAACAATGGCAGAACTGCAAAAGTGTCACGTTCCGTTTGAGCCTGTGCGTTTAAGTGAGAGCGCGTAACAAGCGATAGAGAGGCACGATCGGCCTAAGCGTTTGGCCACGGTAGAACAACAACAACAAGGTAGAGTAATTGAGAGCATAAATTTTGTGAGAGTAAAAAAAGTGAGAGAGAGAGAAAGAGAAGCAAGCAAAAATATTAGCTGGCAACACTCCCCTTGATTTCCAAAATATATATAAATATCACACAAGTATGTAAGTTATAAATAAATTGTTAATATTTCAATTCATAAAAGTATGCAATTTTTCATCAATGCTTTCTTATGACGTTGCCACGTCAAATTATCGTCCGTAAGCCAACTTTTTTTTTATATATAAAGATACAACTATCTTGTTGCAGGAACATCTTTGAATCAAATTTTATTCTCACAGCGACTCATCGCTTGCCAAAAAAAAAAATTAATTTGATTGATTCATAAAAGAAAATTCTCAATTAGAAAAGTTGTCTTAGAGTTCATTGAAATTCTTTCAGGCAGGCATTTCTAAAGAGCTTTAATTAAAGTTTAAAAAAAACCTGCTAATTTTTGTTTAAATTAATAAAAATATGAAGAGGCTATTAAGTATACGATAAAATATTTGTTTAGACTTAATATCTTTTATAATTATTTAAAGTGAGCCATGGATGGTATACATTATTATTTGTTGAGAAAATTTTCAACATTTGATATCTGTGTGCTTTTCAGCATTTCATTTTTTATTTTATGTATTAGAAAAAATTTGAATTGGAATTTATAACCCTAACAATATTTTTTATTTCAATTTTATAAAAATGCTTATAATATCTAAATAGAAAAGGCTAGAAGACTGAACTCTTTATTTTGTGTATATTAAATCTCACAATTTCTATGTCAAAATTTTTGAGAATAAATAAAAAAAAAATAAACAATTTCAGTTTTTTTTTAATAAAGCTTTTCCAAGTCTTTGAGGCAACAATTGCTTTTGGATTAGTAATTCATATTTTTTTAAGGGTAATATAAGGGAAGTAGTCCGGTTGTGGACATAGTTTGCTATTTCAGCTCTAACTTTTGACCAAGTCAATATTGACATATGCATATCAATGGCTATCAAAGCTACAGACATAAGCTTGCTACTGAAAAAATAATTGACTTGATTCCATGAAAAAGAAAAAAATTATTAAACTTTTTCTGGAGTAGTCCATTTTTACGAAAACAAAAATTTAACTGGTTGTGGACACTTCTGAAAAATGTCCCTAAAATAGAGAAATATCGAGTAAAATGTAACTTTATAGGAAAAACCTAAATATTTCTTGTATTGTTATATTTTTTTTGTGTTTATTTGCAAATACTTAAAAATTCATTTATTTTTATAAATTTCATGTATCATGATTGGTCATAAACTACCATAAGACCAAATTGGGCCCTTATATTAACTTAATCTATTTACGAAATAAATTTTTTATCCTCTTTTTAACCTCTTTACTAGATCATCATTGAGCAGGTTTTTCGCCAGTATTGTCATATGCATTTTATTTATTTAAAATACATTTTTTTTTTATTAATTGAAGCACGTTTTGTTGTTAACTATTAACTATTATTTAAAAACCAGTACTGTCTTGGTTTTCAATTTTAATTTTTTGATTAAATTTCCCATAGTCAAGTCTGTCCATAATTTCTACCAAACGGAGCAGTCCTTTTTATATATTTTACACATTTTATTATTAAATCAGTTTTTATTATTTTTATCATATACTTGTTAGGCCACTGTTAATCAAAAATTTGTTCATTGGACACTCAAAAAATATTAAAGTGCGGTCTAAAGCATTTTTTAAAGAAGTTATTAACTGATAAAAATGTTAATCAATATAATTTCATATTTTAAAGAAGTTATTAATTGATAAATATTTTAATCAATATAATTTAAAATATTAAAAAATTTTTTTTTTTACTTGTTGACCTTCTGTTTTATTAGTCATATTTTTACGTTTTCAATTTTAATAATTTTTTTTTTAAATTTTAAGAGTGACAAAATCGTGAAAATTTAATATTTTTAAATATATTTTTTAAAAATTTTTTAAATAAAAAATAATAATTTTCAATGTTTAATTAACCTAATTAAGTTTTTTCTGGCATTTATTTATTTTTAAAGTATTTAAACTTAAATTTTTTTAAGTCTTTCTGGCCTTTTTTAGTTTATTTTTATATTTTTGAATTTTTTGATAAATAGCTTGCATTGTATAAATAACATTATTTATAATATAAACACATAAACTTTTCTTATTATCTGCACATTTTCATTCTCGTTCAGTAATATTTATATATATTTTATTTTTGTTAACTTGTCATTTTTAGTTGCTGCAGCATTTACATTTTATTTATATTATATTTTATATTTTTATTTGATTTAATTTAATGCATCCATTGTATTTCAGTATTTTTCGTTTTGTGATATGCGTCATTATCTTATTATTATTTTAATGCCTTGGGTTAAGTTAATTTCTTTGTATTAACCAAAACTTGCAGAAAATTATTTTAAACATTTTTAATTTTTTTTTTTTAGTATTATTTATTAAGTATACTGGTTCGCTTTAACAGCTTCAGCTGCTCTTAATTTTTTTAATATTTACATATTTTATAAAAAAGTCACAGCGCATCAAATTAATTGTTAATTGCTGTCACATTTTGGGTACAGCTTTTGTTTAAATATTTATTTTAGCCTTTTAATTATATTTACGTGTCAAAATGGCAAAAATTAATTGCAATATTCACACACTTTGCTGTAAATTAAGAGCCTCTTAAACTGCCAGGCTTTCACACATCATTAATCAGCATATTATCTGCATTTCCAAATATATGACCAACAATTTTTTGTATTTTTCATAAAATTATTTTGCATGTAATTACATAGCGCTCACATTAATTTTCGGTTATCATATCACATTAAGATAATTTATCTTCCTGTATGTAATTTCTTTCGGGAAAAACACAAACACACTCTTAATTCGACGCTATGCTGCTGTAGCTTTACATTTGCATACAAGCAACAACATGCGAGTCACAGGATATTCCGAAAGGACCACTCTATGTAAGGCCCTGTGTACAGGGCGTCGTCGTCGGATTGCTCGTCGAGTTCACACGTTTATCTGGTGCCGAAAACGCGCACACCGCCGTCAACAACTCAAAATATACTGACTGCACCCAAGGACCAAACACATTGATGCTGGGCAGCGCAGCCTCCAAATCCTAACAGCAGTAACTGTGTTCTGTGGGATATTTCTTAGGCGCTGATAACAAGCAGCCGAGAGTACTCTTAAATTTCATAGAGACAGACGGACGAGGCATGGGAAATATGCACAGTAGGTTAGTAGGTTGCCATATAATGGCCATAGCCGGCATATGGACTTTTGAGATGTTCCAATGTTAAAGGGAAATTTTACTCTTTGCTACTGTAGCGTTTGTTAAAATGCCGGCTGCTCAATGGCGCTGTTATGCTAAGAGTGGACATGTTAAGCTTAAAACGCTGTTAAATGCGCTGTTAGTTCAACAAGTAAGCGCTATTGGGAATGGAATTAAATATTTATTAAATGGCTTGGTATTTTTTTGAGAAATATTTTGTATATCTTAGTAGAGTAATAAAAATTTCCGTTTATTGCTCTTTACAGTTCTATTGACTGGAGCAGACAAAATATTGTTATCAAAAATTCTCGATTTGTACAAATTTCATGTTAACTAGGTTGCCAATTTAGCTTTTCTGTGGTTCTGCTGAGATTTCGCGTCCTGAACTTTTAGATAGTTGAATATAAATACATTTTTTATATTGTTTACATAGCTTTACAAAGTACACCAAAATTTTGACGCCAAAAGTGCTGTCTACCAGTGGCTACTAAAATCATTAAAAAATATAAAAAAAAAGTTTAAATTTTTTTATAAAATTTTTAAGCATGCTTTTTATTTTTAAAATTGGGATTCGTACAATTATTTTCATTCTCAAAAAATAAAATTCTTAAGACATTGCGACGCTTGAGATACTTCTTCTAAAACTTTACTTAACCAAAACCAGCTTAGGAAATTACAATGTTCCGTAAACGAGATTCAATTAATTTTAGCTTATTTGAAAAAATTTAAATTACTTTTCCATATTCATAGGTGAGAATAAAATTATAAAATTTAAAGTTTCATTTTAATAAGAGGATAAAAGAAAAGAAAAAAATGTAGAAATTTTGGCAATGTTCAAAGTTGTTAAGTTAATACTATGAAGAATTGCTTTCCCAGTTGAAGCAGTAGGCTACCAAACTGCGAAATAAGAAGAAGAATATTAGCAATGTAATAATAGCAGGATTATTTATGAGCCTAGCAACCGCGAAGCACGTTGAGTATCCTTTTAAATATCAGGTTGATTTTAAACCACAAAAATGTTTTGCGGCTCGTTTATTTGCTTAAACTCATAAACAACTTGTATTAAATTTATAAAATTATTTTCTCTAACTTTCTTAACAAAAAGTTTTTTTTAAAATTATTTTATTGAAAGAGTTGGACATGCTCAGTAGTTCAAAATTTGTGCAAGAAATAAAGACACACAAATTTAAAATAGTGTTGGGCAATCAAGTTGCTTTCTTGGGTATAGTAATTACGCTGCTGTTGATTGGTTTATCATATTAAGCAACTTTGTTCAAAACTTGCAATATTGCAGTTTATTTATGGGTAAAAATCAAATACTCTTAATTTCAAGAAACTTGAACATTATTAACAAAAATATGAACCATTTCATTTGCGTTTAAGTTTAAAGGAGGTATATCTCAAGGTGCTTGAAACTCTTTTTCACTTCAATAAGAAGAATTCCAACAACATAAAAATTCCCATAACAACATTTCTTAAAACTTAAACATTTTCAAACACTTAAGCGATGTTGTGCGCTCTTAAATAAACTTAACATACTGCTTAACATTTCCAACGACTTCAGCTATTTTCGGCGCTCTTAATATCTGCACGGCATACTGTTAGGCGCTCTTATGTATTTCACTCCAGCTCGCTCTGTTAAATCTAAACATAACATTTACTTAAGCAACTCTCTTTCACTGTTAGCAACAGTATTTGCACAGCATACTGTTAGGCGCTCTTGTGAATTTAACTGCAGCTCTGTTAAGTCTAAACATAACATTTACTTAAGCAACACTCTTTTGCTGTTAGCAATAGCCTTAACTTTAACATTTCAAATTTAACAGCACACTTTTGAGGTCAACTTACAAGCCTAATCAACCCAATTAAACTAACCATAATTGAATAATAATAAAAGAGCAAAGTAAGCTTATAACAAAATATGAGCCATAAATTGAAAGAGAGCACAGAGAGTGTCTAACCCTTTAGACGATTTTAATTAACGTTGAGCAAAAATTATTTAAATCAAAGTGTTGAAGGCTTAGGCTTAAGCCTTTGAGCCAGACGCGCTCTTACCTTTTGGTGGTTTGTGAGTGTGTGTGTGTGTGTGTGTGTGTGTCTAAGAGAGGTAAATGGCCCATAACTCATAAGACGCTGCATAATTTAAGCAAAAATATGCAAAGTGTTGCCAGTTGCAAATTTGTTCAAGCTAAATAAAAGCACAAAAATTAAATAAAAATCAAAGTAAAAGTGAAAAAGCAAACAAAGCCAGCTGGGCGTGTCTTTAGGGGCGTTAAGTACACTGCGCGTCAGTTAAATAGCGCACTTCAAGCTTTTGTGTTCACAAGCACTTAGACTAGTAAGAAAAAGCTAACTGATTCAAATAAATTTAACAAAAATAATAATAATTTCATAGCTAATTAAATTTTTAAATCAAAAATGAAATTATGCAATTTAATTACATTTTTATATTTATAACATTTGACGAGTTTAGCTTTAATACCAGCTTTTCAACTATGTTTTTATTTACAATAAAATAAATTTTATAAATAGTTAAGAATAACAGCATTAACATTAAGTTAGAAAATTTGTCAAATCTAACTAGGATAAAAAGTTATTATGCTTTTATGCATTTTAGTATAAAAATAACAATTTTCTTTAAGACAATAAATTTTCACACTTTTCACTTGCCACTTAAAAACATATTTGATGTTTGCTGTTTATAACTTCTAAACTTAACTTATAAAATTCGTTTGTTTGTTTTTATTATTTAATAAATGAATTCATAATTAAGCTCTGCAAGTTTCAGGCTGCTACTTTTTTTGCAAACAGCTTTTATAAATAAATTGGATTGGTAAAACGTGCTCGTTTTTGGCCAGCAAAAAACCAACTAACTCTACAGAGTAAATTAAGTTTTTAAAACAAACCATTTTTGCTATTCGCTTGTTTTTGATCTTTTATTTTTTTTTTGCATATTCTATAAACTGCATAAAATTTTAGACTATAAAGCTTTTTATACGAAAGCTGGACTGACCTATAAATATGTTCCATTTTGCGTTTAATGGTAACATAAATTTGGAAAATTCTAGGCTTGAAAAATATATGTTTTTTAGTTAAATAAATTATGGGAACTTAAGTTTAATAAATCGTACGCTGTCTATTATTTCAAAAGCTCATCTTCTAACATTTATTCACTTCTAACATGGGCAAGAAAAAATGTGTTAAATTATCATTGCTTCTTTCGCCTTAATACAATGTAAAATGTTTTTAAATCCAGGCCCGAACTTTTCAGAAGCGGCCCTATGATTTGAAAAACCTTTATTCTATTGTAAAGTTTCTTTTAAGATGCTGAAAAATTCGAAAGCTTTTATATTGTATATTGTGACTACTTTTTATGAATTGATTTTTTTCAACCCAATAACTCTTGTTTGTGATCCCTGAAAACAACTCATTATATATTAACAAATTTTTTGTATTAAAAACTAAGGGGCTTCGCCCCCTGCCCCCACAGGACTATTATATACCCTGTACAATTCTTTATATCCATAATGTTCATCCCTTTGCCATGCTACAGTCGGTCCTGCCCGGTCTGGAACATCAGCGACCTGCATTCTGCTCTGTTTCGCAACTGGAATAGGAACGTTGACAATGGCTCCTTTGATACTGTTCTTTTTAAATTTTTTAAATAATTTCAATAGATAATTGCAATTTATACAATATTTCAAACTATTCTTGAAAACAACTGTCATCAAATATTGAAACAAATGTGAACAACAAATCTGAAATAATGTCAAGTGAATTATTGCTCAAGGGTTGCTATTGCTGCGTTGGCTATTTTCCCTTTCATGATACATTTTAACGTTTCGCATGAGTTTTCACCTGCATGGTTTCAACGTATCGAGGTGAAACTTACATTGTGCACACCGTATGAGGTGTGGCTATCACATAATGCAAGCTTCACCTCGATAAGTTCACGCATACGAACACAATCGGTACCACACTGATTTTTTTGTTGACGTATTTGTACATAGATATGACACGATTTAAGTGAATAACTGATTTAAATTTCGACAGCATGTATTTTTTCTGTATGAATGAAGTTGTTTAAATTCTTAAAAAAAAAAAATGATTGGGCTTAAGGCCTTTCGATAGTCACCACCGTAACTTACTTTTTTCCTGAATATAATGTTTTAAGGGCTTGTTAAATCTTTAATGGTTATCCTAAGATGTTCATCCTTCAACTTCATACGCTTAAAATCACTTTTTATCAGGAAAGCAAATATCTGCGAGCTAAAATGCTGCGTTACTTTAATTGAAAAAATCAACTCAAAAATTTTGGTACGAAATAAGCAAGTGTCACATGATTAATTTTTTGAAATTTGTGGTATCCATATACGGTCGAACCTGTTTTTTTGAGGGAGATTGGGATCGTACAAAAATCGCATAAAAAAAGATCGCTGACGACATCGTCATCATAGCCAGAGGCAAGTAATAGGAAACACTCTGCGACATTGTCCAGCTAGGTCTCAAGGAAACCAATGACTGGTGTAAAAAAGCAGGCCTAAGTCTCAACTCTGCCAAGACAGTCATAGTACCCTTTACAAGGAGGTATAAACTTGGAAGGATGAGAAGTATAACCCTATCAGGATGCAGCATAGGAACAAGTAATGAAGTCAAGTATCTTGGAGTGACCTTTGACTCCAAGCTTAACTTCAGGACACATGTAGATAACACAGTAAATAAGTGCTCAAGAGCTCTCTTTACGGGTAGAAGCATTGCCAAAAAGTCGTGGGGCACATCACCACGAATAATAAGATGGCTCTACCTCATGGTTGTCAAACCTATGCTATCATATGGGGCAATAGCCTGGGGCAGCAGGCTAAACGAGCTGGCAGATAAACTGGCAAGGACCGGTGCTGCAACACCGCTAATCGGACCTGAACCACACTGTAGGATTGGTAACCATGTGGTACGGGACGTACTGAGAACGGAGAAGGAAAACAAACGGCTGCTTCACTGCGCACTGACACCAGGACTTAAGCAATCAAACACCCTCCTCTCTAAATACAACCATAAAAGGTTCAAAGGTTCAAGGTTCCTACGGGAGAAATACCGTGAGGATCCTGACTGGCCTCCTGACGGGACACTATAGGCTCCGCAGTCCCCTTAATAAAATTGGCATAGCGGACAGTGGACTATGTCGCTTCTGCAGCTTGGAGGAAGAAACTTCAATGAATTTACTATGCGAATGTATGGCACTCGCCAGTAAAAGAAACAAGCTCCTGGACATGTACGTTCTCCCACCGGAGATCGTTTTACCCTAAGTCCAAACAAGATACTGGAATACATGCAGGCTTTTGGGAGAGCTCTGAGCCGCGAATGGGGTACAATAGATCCACCTGGGTCGCAGTACACTTTACACCAACACATAAATAGGTAGGTAGCTAAAAGTGGTTGTCTTTCGACACTAGGCCTGTAAAAGGCCCGTTGTGATGCCACTTGGAACACATAAATATAAGGCCTATACGCAGCATGTAAAAATTTCGCACGGAATGACAAAACTTCATAAAAAAAAAAACCCCAAATAGTGGCCTTTAGGCATAAAAAATGAATTTCAATTAATTATCTATATTACTTTTAACCCTAGGATGTGCAACTACCTGGGAGGCGGTAAGTGGTACTACTGGGCCTTGCGAGGCATCTGCTATTGGGTACAAGTATTGTATGATGGTATAACTGTGTGTCTTTAATAGGGTGGTCTCTGAAGAGGGTGGGGGGTTGGAATGCCTTAAAAAGTGAAATTACTGTTTCTGTGTGGCACAAGTCAACTTTTGAATGATTTATTAACATAAATTAATAGTGTTGTTGCCTTGTTCAAGGCACATGAACTTTTTACGTTTTTCACACGACAGGAATGTTTGAAATACGGCAAGTCTGTCCTCAGTGAGCTGCTGCCGGTCTGTCGGCAGCCTAGAAAACCGTTGACGCCTATTTAGGACCATATCAAGGTCTTCCTACACTTCGTCGCTTATTTTCGACATTTGAAAGCAAAAAACCGAAGAGCGCAAAAAGAAACACAGTAAAAACACAACACAAACGATGCTTACCCGATCAATGCTAAAAGAAAACTGCATAGATCTCACCAAAAGCTCATATGAAGCTAGCGAATATGTTTTGTCTTGCAGCTTACAGACATTTCCCATACATCAAACGTGCGGGCCTCGTGAGGCCCAGTAGGTACACTTAGCACCTTCATGAATAAACATTTCACGTTTGTTCTACAAAATCAATGCAAATAATCTGTAGATGGTTTCGTTACGTCTGGAAACCATGAGAACCACGAGGGCCAAGAAAAAATTTTGGCGACTACTCAAAGTCAAATTAGGCCTCGAAGAGCCCAGTCGCACATCCTAGGGTTAAACACAAAAATTAAAAGTGCGCTATTCAAGTGACGCGGAGTGTAATGTGTGCGGCGTATTTACAACGTACTTATTTAATAAAAACAATGTTGCCCCCGAGCCGCATTTTGGCATGCAGTGGCTGCAATGGTATGTGTGAGTGTGTGTGTGTGAAAGAGTCATTTCTATGAATGTGTGTGTGTGTCAAAGGCATTTTCATGAACTTTGACTGCAACGACGTAGCTGCTAAAAAAAATGTGCGTTGGCTTTTTAAAAGCTTTCAACGTCACACACACACACACACACTCAGCTGGCACCCACTCACTTAGTAACGCATACACGCAAAAACTCTCACACTCTCTTGCAAACACTGCATGCATGTGCGTGTGTGTGTGTGTCTTTGCTACGCGTTGTGTTTGCTTGTTTCGTTATGCACACATATTCGTAATTGTTATTGTTGTTGTCGTTCATTTTTAAGCACCTTTATTGACTACAGCTGAAGAGAGAGCTGCATAGGTGTGTGTGTCTCAGTGAGGAAGTAGGTGCATGTGTGTGTGTGTGTGCATTCATATTGCAATGGCGCAAAAAAGTAGGCTTTCATTTTGGACAAGGCTACAAGAGACAACAACAAAAACTAATTATTATATTTATAGAACGGCGGCGTGCTTTAAATAATTTTATTAACCCTCAATGGACGTCAGTGTTATTTTTGACATTTTTTAAATGTCAGCATTTTTTTTTTAATTTATTGAAATGTCACTGTTGCGTATTTTGAAAAATTTCATTTTTTTAAAGTTCAAATTTATTGCAGGTAAATTTTTTATTTTTTTTAATAAGCATGACAGGAGTAAGTCTTTATCCGTTTTTCGTTGCTCTTTAAATTCTTAAAATGGTATAAATTTAAAAAAAAAAATAAAAATATGGAAAATAAAGCAAAATATTAAATTAGTGGAAATTTATAAAACAAAGTAAAGATATTCTAAAAAAATATTAAAAGTAATGAATGATTTGTAGCTGGGCAACAGCAATCAATATCAGATCGCCCAATTTGAAGGCAGCTGAGTATGTATGTCCAAATTTATGGGTTTTAGAGATTTCAAATCCCCTGAAAATGTGTTGGGCATTCCAAATGAAATACATCCGATGCTTGAAAATCGAAATCAATTTTTTTTTTTAAATGAATTTTACAGTAGATGTACGCCGCAATAAACTCTGACTGAAATGACAGATGTGTTTCAACTTTCATTGATATCAGAAAACTCTTATATGATGTTCATTGAAAACGATTCAAGCAGCTTAAGTTATACAAAAATATTAGCTTCAATAATTTGAGTTTTTTAAAAATGGGATCCATGTTTTATGGACGAGTGCACAAGAAATGCGAGTAGCCACTTAGTTATATAAGGATGCAATATTTTTCCTTGGACCACCACTTAATAGACTCTAGAAAGCTTTTAGGCGCTATCATAAATTGTAACTGAGTGGGCACTTCTCTTAGTCAGAAAATTTGGTGGAAAATTTTATGCGTATCAATATGTGCGGTATATACTAAAAAGTGTTTTGCAGCATGATACCAACCCGAAATACACATCACGCCAGTTAAACATTTAGGTAAGATAAGATGGTCCAGTGGTTCCGAAGCCATCTTTTTAGACCAAAGACTACCAACCTTTGATTAGCTCATTAGCCCTGTAATGCTTATACATATATGTATAATACCGGGTCAGGAATCATACTATTTCATTTAAAAACCCAACATTTTTTTTTTGGATCAGCCTCTTAACCCTTATGTGAGTGACAAAAAAAACACCTTCTCCAGAGTGACAGGGGTACCCGGGCACCCACATATAAATTGTATGAAAATTGCATATTTTTCCCATCGTACTGTAATTAAAAATGACATTAAATGATTTTTTGTTATAATATAATATGTGTTTTGGCGATTTGATAGCGAAGTAACTCACTTTATTCCTTTGGAAGGGCGTGGAATATCGATATATTTTTTACACCTTTAAAAGAGTGACATGGGTACCCGGGTACCCCAAAGTAATACATATGAAATTGCATGAAAGAATTATTTTTTTATTTTTCAAAATAAATTTGCACATTTTTGGAAGAAATATGCTGCAGAAAATGTTATAAGAAAAAAAAAATAATAATTCTTTCATGCAATTTCATATGTATTACTTTGGGGTACCCGGGTACCCCTGTCACTCTTTTAAAGGTGTAAAAAATATATCGATATTCCACGCCCTTCCAAAGGAATAAAGTGGACCCACACCAATGAAAATTTAAAAACAATTAAAAGTTAAGAGTTCTCAAGAAGTTTGAGCTTTCTAAACTATCTGCAACCATTAAATTTTCCTACTTGAAAATGAAATGGGTACCTGGGTACCCTGTCACTCACATAAGGGTTAAGAGACAATGATACAAATGTCTCTAATTAGCAGGTTCTATAAGCTGAATTCAAATCTTTAGGAAATCTGTTGGGCATTACACAAAGAAATGTATCCAATGCTTGAAAATCGGAATCCATTTTTTTTTAAATTTAATTTTACAGCACAATATGCAAAGTATACTTTATGCAGAGAATTCAGGAACATACAGAATGCGAAAAATGGTTTCTATGGAACGTGAAACATCTCCTTTTCTAATTAGTTTTGCATAGAAGACATTTCCATTCTAATATTTCCAACCGTACTATATAATAGTATATAATAATATAATATTTCCTACTGTTACTATATACTGTCGAACTTCCTTATAACAAAAAACATTTCAATATTTCGAATACCCTGCTTAATAATTCAATAATTTCACTGACTGACTATTTTGTCAGTCGCACCTGGGCGGAGAATGGGGATCTCTGTTAATAACTGTTCGAAGAGAACAGGAACCTACAGTTTATAGCCGAATCCGAAGGGCGGTGCCTTCAATTAATAGTGATTTTCTTCGGCAAATAAATTCTGTTTCTTTTTGAATTTTTAATGGGAAAGTTGAATTGTCGTATTTTAGCATTAATCGATATGATTCCTACCATAAATTCCAACAATATCCTTTATGACAAATTTGATTTATTTTTTTAACATCTTTTAACAAAAAAAAAATTTTTTATACATTAACAAAAAAAAAAAACAAAAAAAATTGTATTTTTGTTTTTTTTTAACGTTGTTCCACCAAATGGATTTGATTCGTATCTAACACGAGTTTCGAAAAAAATGGTTTTTGACATATTTAAGGAACATAAGTACTTTAAAAAAAATAAAAAACACTAGCGTCTGTGGACACACCTTATTTTTGACAAATTTTGATCTGTTAACTAAAAATTACTGAATGTAAATTCTTTGTCTTTTCGACTTAAAAAAAAGTTTGTATTCCTTCTTACATAAATCACCATGAATGATAAAATTCTTTAATAATGTGCTTTACTCATACGAAATATTCCAATTATCGAGCAATGCGCCATCGTTGCGTATACGCAACATGATGCCACGGCCTTCCTAGGTGCTGGAAAATTATAAAATTTTGCAAACAAGGCGAATGTCACGCCTCTACATTGATTTCATTTGAATACAAATTTTTTCTCGCGAAAACAGTGAAAATGTTTTGTTTAAAAAAAAATTTTTTCTAGAAATATTGAAATAAATTTTTTTAAAGTGCCCTATTGCCAACTTAGATTAAAAATTGGATTTAATAATTCAGTAGTTTAGTTACAGTAAAATAAAAACGAAAAACACGTTTTTTTAAACTAAGCCGCATAGCTTTAAGTTTAGAAGCTGAAATTATGAGAACAAATTTAGTTTGCTATATAAATCGAAATGCATCCTTATACAAAAATATCTTTGGGGGCAGTTCCCAGTAGCTTATCCAGCTAGACCTTATTCAGGCATAAAACTAAACTTTCCCTAAGGTTTCATAAGATATAAGTTTATCTTACAGTTGTATAGTATTATATATTTTTTTTTGCTTTTTTAATTTTTTTATTTATTTGCAGTCAGCTGATAATACACTTAATAAATTTCGTTCATCAAATGCGCTTAATATGTTTTAAATTTAATTAAGCTTAAGTTTTAACTTGTATATTTTTTTTAATTATTATTTAAATTTTTTTTTTATTCTTTATTGAATTTTGTTGACGTGTATTCTTTTGCCTTATTAACTTTAGCCGAGGGCAGAAACAGCACTCAAGTGAATTTGATTGTTAAATTATGTCAACAAAATATAATTGTTTATTTTAAAAATTACTTACGCATGATGAATGATAATAATTGTGCACAGTCAAAATGATTTCCAACACTTACCTGGAAAAGAAGAAGAAAATAAATGCATTAATATACATATAATTATATAAGCACTTAAGGCTTTAAAATATTATTTTTTTGATGTACTTGCAAACAGGCCTTTTATGTTTAATATATTTATTATCAAATATTTGATTTAAACCACGTTAACGTTATAGGAAAGTAGTAATAGAAAAATAATTTTTAAAATTTTTGTTAGTAAATACAAAAATTTATAGAATACAATTTTTTTTTTTTTTAAATGCGGTAGGTACTTTTTTTACTTAAAGGCCAGTACGCAGTTCGAAATATTTCGCACGGAATGACAAAACTTCATATAAAAAAAAAATTCCGCACGAAATGTCAAAAAAAATCGCGTGCGGAATTTTTGCATGCTGCGTACGGCCCTTTGAAAAGAAATTGTTATCATTTTATCACCTTGAATTTTAACGTTAACGAGAAATGTTGTAAAAGGACAAGCCAAGTTATTTTATTTCTGGTATGCAGTTCGAAATATTTAGCACGGAATGACAAAACTTCATATAAAAAAAATATTCCTTTTGGGATATCCCATTTGGGACTTTTTTTAATTAAAATTAACTTTGTGCTTTAAGGCCCATACGCAGCATGCAAAAATTCCGCACGAAATGTCAAAAAAAATCGCGTGCGGAATTTTTGCATGCTGCGTATGGGCCTTAAAGCACAAAGTTAATTTTAATTTTTCCCCATATATTATTACAATGTTCTCAAAACAACAACAATTAAGATTTACATATATCGTCACCTGTTATCGTTACGAATTCCTCATTTCGATAACAGTACCAAGTTAATCCCAAATCCCAGCAAGCATTCACTTATGAAAAACAAGCTTTTCAATTATCTGACCCAACTTGAGCCCACTCTCAATTAACCTCAAGCTCTGGGAATTGTAGGAAAAGTGAATCCATTCATTGAATCATTTGGCAGAGCTTATCAAAACCTCTGCAGCAAATAGTAAACAGAGCAACCGGCTTTAAGTTCTGCCCCCCTTGGCCCCAGATGCTTATGATGCACTGACGCCTGCTGTTTTCATCAGATTTATGCATTGGAACTCTCAAAACATTGCTGGACGTTCCAACGAGTCGAACTCGAGACTCGAGCCTTGAAAGCAAACAAATGGCAGCCAGGCGCCACAAATACGCAAAATATGGTAGACTGGGTCTTTATACTGAGGGGGGCTCTGACTAACTGCTGAGGGATTGGAAGGATTGGGAGGCATGGGAGGCTTAGGCAAATGTTGAGAGTCATGTCGACTGTTTGCTGGTTTACTGGCAAAAACATCTTGAGTAACTATGTGAGCAACAATGAAAAGGCAGTCGACTGTTTTGGCAGGGACGTTGTGGCTTTGGCAGGAACCGCAGAAATGCATTACGCCCCAAAATGTATGCTACGAAAATGTTCATTTGAGGGGTTGGTCCATGTTTTCGGTTGCTGTTGACTAAATGCATATAAGTACCGGGCTAATATCAAACGGAAGTGCCATTTACACATGTATAGCACTAAATATGTATTTAGTGGTTAGTTTATGGCGGTATTTAAACGTTTTAATGAAACTCGTGAACTTGGCGGTACTTTTTAATGGGCAATAATAATTATGGTAAGCTTTATTATTTATTAGGTATAGAATGGTGTTAAACTTACATTAAAGTCTGCTCTTAAGAAGTAAGTAGATTAAGAATTAAAATAATGTAGTTCCAGCGTAGGATAGCCCATGCTCTGACGAAACTGCCTAAACAATTAGGTCTTCATAAAGCTGGTTCAGAGTTAACCTTACACCATTGTTCAAGAAATTAAATCGAAATATTCCAAAAATATTTTAAGTAGTGCCCCAGTTTTGGCAATTGGTTAAGAGGGACTTACAAAAAAAAAATAATAATAACAAGGAAAGACATAGCCCCAATAAATGGAAACATGGACACAAACTCTACAAAAAATACCTACCTATTAATAATTCACAAGGATTGTTCCCCCCCATCCATGTTTGCTATCAAAATAACTTGCTTTACTTCTTGTTTTTAAGGCTAGTACGCAGCAGTATAAAACCGCCTGAAAGAAAACAAAACTTCATATAAAAAAAAATATGTCAAAATTCTTAGCGCTAAGAATTTTACCCATTGGTACGCAGTTCCAGTGCTGCCAATTTTTCGTGAAATTGACATGTAGACGGCTCAGCTCCTTTTTTGCGCGCTAAAAACAAAACATTAATGTGCAGCAACTTATTTTGATTGACTTTTTTTTTGCTCACAAAATAAGTAGCACTTTTTTCTTTCAGGCGGTTTTATACTGCTGCGTACTAGCCTTAAAAAAGAACAGCTTATGCTACTGCTGGCGCCATCTAACCGTCAATCTCTAAAAAACAATGGGCAGCACTGCTTGTTTCTAAAGCAACAAGGACGCAAAGACCTTGGCACTCAAACGTTTGCTAGCGATTTTATACCCTGTACCTTAAGGTACAAAGGGTATATTAGGCTTGTGCAAGACGAAAATGTGTGTAACACACAGAAGGAGACATCGGAGACCCCCCAAAGTTACCTAAAGTATGATCAGGGTGACTAAAGAAATCGATATTCCCGTGTACGTCTGCCTGACTCTCTGTCCGTATGAACACCTAGATCTCAGAGATGGTAAGAGCTGGAGCAACAAAATTTTCAGATTAGATGCGTTATATGTCAGGGCAGACAAGTTTACTTTATATTTTTGATATTGGGGTTATATTATATAGCTCTCATAGGGGTGTTTCAGAGGACCTCGAAAAAAACAAAAATTATTAGATGGATAATTTGTTTGTTTGTGAAGATATCATAGCCATTCGAAAGTTTTCTAGAGTTCCCAACCACTGTACCAAATTTGATCAAAATCGGTTGACTATATCATTTAGGCCCCATAGAACAGATCGGTAAAAAAAACATTTTTTGACATAATTTGTTGCGTTTTGTTTGTTTGTGAAGATATCGCAATCAAATTCGGCATTCGGAAGTTTTTCAGAGTTCCCAAGCACTGTGTCAAAATTGATGAAAATCGTTGGACCGATCGGTTTTTGTTTGCTTATGAAAACATCGTAGACAAATTTGGCAAAAAAAAATATCATTTGGAGCTCTTAAGCAATTTATCCGATTTAAGTGCAATATGGTGGTACAGGGTATCCCAAAGTCGTCTGTGCCCGACTTTAATGTACGCCATCTTTTTGTATGAAGTCTTTTTGTCCCAACGCACTTTCGTTGCTTCGTTCTGGCCTTTGGATAACTCTGGCGTAATAATTTGAAAGCAGTATTTCTTAAAAATTTTATTTTGCTTTTGTTCAGTTTTTGAATTTTATTTCAATTAAAATGTATACTTAAAAAGCCCTAAAAAACAAATGCAACTTATTTGATGAGAGTTTGTGACCAAAAAGTGCTACCCATATCTAGGCAATTGACATATAGATGGCGCAACTAATTCAATTATTCACATATCGCGGCAAATATTCTGTCAAAGCCGAGGCACAGCATCCGGCGGCATTTTTTTTAAATTTTCAAATGTCCTCGAATGTTAAATTATTGATATTCGGGTTGGCAATTCCAAGTAAGGCCAAGTTGGCCATTCTTTTGGAGCAACAATACAAATGTTTCAACAATCATTTTAAATTACATTTGCTTTTTGCTCCATTGTAAAGTTTGCTCACATTCTTTGCCGACATCGTATGCTAAAACAAAACAGCTGATGTTGCTGCTGGCGCCATCTACATGTGCATAGCTTTAAAAAGCGGGTAGCACTGCAGGTGCGTAACAAAGAGTAAAATTCTTTGCACTAAGAATTTTGATAGTGTTTTTTATTCTATGAAGTTTTCTTTTTATTTGAGCGTTTTTGCGTTGCTGCGTACTGGCCTTTAATAAAATATAAAAATATATTCCCAGATATATGATAATCCCAAGCTGTGATAATGATAGCCAAGGGGGATTTGGAGGTTGCTGTGTATTGGCGACAAATGATATATTTATTGTACTCAGTAAATGGCGATATGTCTAACGTACAACAAGACAGCACTGATGAAAGCTCTGAAAAGACTTTTCGAAGTAATGGGTGCTTTTTTTTATCCACATATGCTTTTTATCTATTTTTTATCTACGTCAGAAATCTGTTTAGAAGACATTTATTCTATTAGTTATGGTTCAGTTTTTAGCTTATGGTTCAGTTCTAATCCGTTCTAATCCATTCTGATCCAATAACGAAGAGAGAGATACACGTTCTATCCTGACTTCATTTCATATAATACGGTAGTCCTCAAAGATATTTTCTATTGCTTCTCACGATTTCAATTCTCGAACTAAAGGTGTTTTGCTTAATTTCGATTTTCTCGCTCCCATAAACATGTTCCACAGCTGCTAAAGGCAGGTCAAAGACTAATGCAATACGTCTTGAGACGCTGCAGATTGTTGATGTTTGCCGCTAACGCTACTTACTGTAGCACAACTCACTCTACGACGCTCTCTCGCCGCCTCTCTCAATCTAAATCTTCTTACACCCCCTACTCCACCACCCACCCTCTCTCTCGCAGTGCTGCATTTGGCGTGGTTTCCGCTGCCACGTTTGAGAAATGCATGTGGAAAATGCCAACTTTTAGCCAGTTCAATGCAGTTAAATGAAACTTGCTAGTGTAGTAGTGTGTATCTGTGTGGGCATGTTGATGTTTGTGTTTGCTTTCGTATAAGCGGCGCATATCCTTAAAGTTATGCTAGTATGTGTGTGTGTGTGTGTATATGCAACTAAATAGCATTCATTTCCGTTGATTTATACATACTTCAGACACGCAAAGAAAAATGTTGCTCAGCTGCAGCTAAAGCTTCAATTTCAGTTTTGGCCTTTAGCCTTTTTGGCTTTTAATGTGCACACAATTTATGAAGCTGCTGCCTCTGTGTTTTCCTGTATTTTGTCTAGTCCCTATCCTCAAAAAGGACATTTTAATACACTGCAGTGTAGAGGCACAAGGGTTTATTGGGTTTGAATAATGATGATAACAGGGGGACGTGGGCGTGGCAGAGCATTTTTAGTTAGCATTGACTTGGGCACGGGAATATGATATCTACACCTTGATTTCGTAAAATATAAGAACTAAAGTGCTTATAGAAATTCTTAAATATATAGCATATAAGCTTATTCAAGCTATAGCAACAAGCTATTAAGCTTAAAATTAAAAACTTAAATCTTTAGCTAATTCAATTTAAAATTCTTCAAAATCATACCAAATACTTTTCAGTCAAAAACGCTATTGGAATTGTCTTATCAGGGACGTAGAGATTAAATCCGGGCCCGGCGGGGAAAAAGAACCGCCCCCTCTATTATTAGCTTGAATCATTGTGTTCTGTAAGTATGACAGTAATTACACCGGGCGCCTGAGATAACTCCGGGCCCGGGGGGAATCCCCAACTTCCAGCCCCCCTCACGTCACGCCAAAGTCTTATTCTAGTCTTCAGCAATATAAACCGAAAACATTATAATATTTCATTAGAGTTTTTTACTGAAAAGTATTTGTTAATTTATAATATATATCGTCATTATAAACAAAAACAATATATTTTAAAATTAAAAACAATAATTCATAAGAACTATTTAAATTTAATAAAAGAAGCTTTAGAACTCTTCATCTGGTTCTCGAACTCATATTTCTCTTATCTTTCGATACTTTTTTTAAGAAAATGATTGCTATCTTCGTAGATCTTCATTAATTGCAAATATTTATACTTATAATTAAGCTTAAAAAATCCAGATGGCCGTGAAAAAATTAAAAGAATCTTTTGAAATATTATCTTATACCTAAAATATCAAAAGCTTAAAAGCTTATAAGACAGCATTGCAAAGCTTTTGAATATTATAATATAAAGTGCTTTGAAGTCATGAAAAGACATGATTTTTATTAAATTTGTATCTTCTTTTTTTTTTTTAATTTATCAAATTTAATCAAGTACTTAATTTATAACTGAACTTAATATTTATTTAAAGAGCATTAGCTACTGGGTGCGTAGACTGATTATTTATTTTTTATAATCTAAGCTTTGATTAAAATTTATCTTTCTTATGCTGTTCAGAACCGCATTCTAAATAAAAAATAAAAAGAAAAACAATTTAAAAAAAAGTCCACAATTTGTTTTTAATATTCTTTGAAAAAAAAATTGTTATATATTTATTTATTTTTAACAGCGTTTTCTATATACTTTCAATGCTAGAATTTTTTAATAATTTATTAACTAGCGAATTGTAAATAATTCAATCAGATTAAATAAAAAAATGTAAATATCTTAAGATGTTAATCATTCTTTTTTCTGATCGTAACCGAGACGATATTTTAATTTTAAAATTAAAAAACTTTGTTAAAGGTTCATAACTTATTTTTTTTTATTGTTTCAAAATAATATATTATATTTTTTTTTTTAAATGCTTTTTTATTTTCATCAGAATTTTCTATTTACTTTTAACAGAATTTTTTATATAATTTTTTCAAGTACTTAACTTCGTTTGTACTTAAAGTTTAACTAGCGAATTGCATCAATTTAAAATAATATGAAATAAATTAATATTGATATTTAGTTTAAGCTGTTGATCTTTATTTTTGCCGATCGTAAACGAGCACCATTTTAATAGTAAAAAAAAATTATTGATTCTACATAAATTACTTTTGTTTAAAGATTACTTTGATAAGCACTAAAAGTTGTACATCATTTTTTTAAATACTGATCCTAATGGGTGCTTTAACTATTCAATTGTAATATTTGAATTAAGACTAAATTAATTCATTATGATGTCTTTGTTCATTTTGAAGACATGACTTGGTAAAAAAAATTCGGCCAAATATTAACTTCATCAAAAAAATATGTTTGCTTAATTTAAAAAAAAAATATTCAGATGTCTGTATGCTCTTGCGAGAAATAACTTAATTAAAAATTCTATCAAAAATCTATTGTATTGAAGATAAGTAATTAGTAATTAGAATATGGCAAAAAAAAAGTATTAGAAAGCTTACTTCATTAATAGAGTAATTTTTTTATTTTTTTTATTTTTTATTTAATTTTTTTTTTTCATTTATTGGCAATCAGGCTACTTAAAACTAACTTTTAACTATAATCCAATAGGTAAATTACAAAGTTTATCGCTACACACTCTAGTTTGGTGTTATATTTATAGAGTAAATAAAAGTCATTCAAATTCAACTTGCTCGCTTTATGTACTTATGCATAAGTAAAAGTTGAAGGTGAAAATGCTATTATATATATGTATATATTATAAAGTGTAACATTTTTTTTGATGCTGCCTTAAAAAGCCCGCCTATACTTCCATTTTTGGAGAACACTTGCGCGATGCAGTGTATCCCAAAGTCGTACACCAACCCGAACGAATCAAATTTTTTTTTAAGTTTTTTCGAGAAAAACAAACATGGCCAAGTTACAAAATTTATGGCCAGCAATCAGCATTGTAATTACTTTTTCAACACAAATGCAGTGCACTTTCCAACACTGTTTTGTTGGATTCACTTGATTTGCTCAACTTTCAACTGCATTAGACGCCATCTTTGCCTTTTTGTCGTCGCCATTACTTTGCTATGTGGTTAGCAAAAGAGTAAGCGAGATGGCAGCTGCAACTATCTCCCGCTGGCAAAAGTCTTCATTGAAGACGAGTTCCCGTTAGCTCTGCGCCTGACATTGACAGTTCAATGTGCCCGTTGAAGCGCAAATATCAACTTCATACACACACGCATGCAATTGCACTCTCTCGCTGCCGCTCTGCCGCCCCTTGCCCTTACTGGCTTTTCTTTTTTTTTTTTACTCTGACTTGACTTGATTTTTGCTGGCTTTTCCTGGTTTTCCATTTTTTTCTATTGCATGCAGTTGCTGCTCTTTTCGTGCACTGACGCTCTTTTTTTTTGTACGGAAAATTGAATTAGTAGTGACAGGAATAGCGGCGACATATTGCTGGAAAAGCAGCCAAGGACCAGCAGGGAAATCCGCAGCAGCAGTTGACTAGGTCAAGTCTGTGGCTGGCTTTGGAGTTTTTTTTTGTTTTTTTTGTGCTTTGAAGGTGCCAAGTAATGAATGAATGAGATAATTCGTCGAGGATTTAATGCAACGCTTAATTGCTAACTTCATTTGTCTTTGTTAAGTTGCTTTTTTTGTAACACCAAGGATAAGGACTTAACTTGGCTTCGTCAGGACTTTAACTAGCGTGCATAAAGTGGAAAACTTTTAAAATAAAAATTTAAAAAAATAAATGCAGTATGTGCATGCAATAAAGCAGCTCATAAATTGACATAAAAATATAATAAAAATAAACTATTGAAGCAAATAGCATTTAAAAGGCAAAATGTAAATACTCTTTTATAACTTTTTGGCGTCGAACATTGATTCTTTGCCAATGACAGCTTTTAGATTGTTTGACCAGCATGATGAAGATAAAATTAAACACTCAAAAACTTTGTTCTTACAGCTCGAAATGTACGCGTATTTTAGAGTTTTTCTCAATAGTTTACTAAAGTATTTTATTTTCTCCGTCCAACATTTATTTCTGTTCTTCTGAAAACGCTCAATACACTTTTGAAACTTGGCAGAATTTGAATTTTTTTTTATAAGCAATCTCTGGCAGAAAATTTTGGAACTCGCATAGCATAACTGTTTTCCTAAATTTAAAAAAAAAAGCGAACAGTGTGCATGTTTGTTATGTTTATATGCAAAACTTTTTGAAAGCCTATATATTTGAACCCTTTTCTTCAACAAACTTTTCGCATCTATTAACGAGATAAATGATGAAAATATTTCAGAAGTAATTTTGGTATAACCACGATGCATAGGTCTGTTCAGTTGGAAATCAATTTATTAAACGTCAGAACCAACAACTCCCAAATTCTCCTATAGGGGAACGGGCCAAATTATCGAAAATTTTTTTTTTTTAAATTTATCGACATAATGCATAATTTTTTTCAAAGAGATAATTTTTTCAAATTTACTGTAACCACTTTTCGAAAATTTGTATAAATGTTAAAGATTTTTCTTTCTAGACTCTTTACTCAATCAAATTTTTGAGAAATGCTACGAAATGATTCTTTGAAATTATATTTTTTTTTTTTTTCAAATTTTTAGAAGTTTTATTAATTAATTCATTTTTCGTGAAGTTCTATTCAATGCCAACTTTTTTTTTCGTTCATATGTTTAGTACTAAATACTACAAAATTCTGTTTTCCAAAAAAAAACACATGCTAGTGCAATTAAGCTCTAAAAATTTCCAGGAGAATTATTCTTAAATATTTATTCCAACATTTCTGACTCTGTCTACAATTTATTTTATTGTTAAGTGAATATACGCTTAGTGAGTGCATCTAAAATAACAATTTGTGCAACCGCAAGCAAACACTCGCAAACGCACACACTCTCTATCCAACACTGATGCAGTAACATTCATATATACACACACTTTCCAACACTCGCTCACGTACGCACACACACACATACAGCCATCACATAAAGCATAGCAGTCTGTGTGCTCATATTCATAACTCTTTTCTAAATGTGGTCAAGTGCCTGTCCTTCCAACTAGTTACTGAGTTTGCTCTCTGTCTGTCTCTCTGTCCGTCCATCTCTCTATCAGTCTGTCCGTCTCTCTATGTATGGTTAGGTCGTCTTTTGGCCTGGTTATGGCATGGACAGCTTCGACAGTTTTTTTTTGATATTGGCATATAAGTTGCATAACCTCCACTTTCTATGTGCTACTCACTTTCTACTCTCCACTTTGCACATTCCACTTTCTACTTGCCACTGACCGATGGAAACACTCTTGAGTAAAAGCTTAGCAGTGCTCAGCTGCAACAATTGTGGCAAGAGCCAAGCAAGGGCTTGCCTGGAGTTGCCATACTTTTATTAAAAACGTACAGACAGAGTCAGATAGTGGCAGAGAGGGAAAGAGAGGGATAGAGAGGGGAATAGAGGGTTAGAGAGTGTGGTAGTGGGGAGAGACAAAAAGCAACAATGAATGTACTTTGGTAGTAATTCAATATATGCGTACACTGAGAGAAAAAAAGTAGTACAGTGTAACAATGGGTAGTCATTGGTGCTGGAAGTAACATCGATGTTATATCGATGCATCGATGTTTTTTTATTTTTTTTCCGATCATCGATATTTTTATTTCGATTTTCGATTATTGACCAAATCCAATTACGGACAAGATATGGGCAATAACGGCATCCGGACTCTGCTGCTCAAAATCAATAAGTGATGCCTCTGTCACCTTTTAAGTTTACAACACTTTTTTTGTGGCCTGTATTATCTTTTGCTTTCGTTGTATAACCTTTTGGATTGTTATTTATTATTTCTTTGTTTATTTTTCTAGAAATGTAATTAATTTTGAAATATATATTATGAAAATATAGTTATCTCTTAGTTTGTTTGTTAATCCCATTTTATTATTTGAAAATACTTATATAACCAAACCAACAGATGGCCTACTCTGAAGTAATTTAAGCATTCAAAAAATGGCAGCCACATGTACCTCGATGTATCGAAGTTAAAAAATATCGAAAACATCGATGTTTCTCCAGCACTAGTAGCCATACATATATTCGTTTTTTGTAAAAAAAAAAATCCTAAATTAATACACTTTTGACCAATTCCTTGGCTGTGATCTAGTTCATCACACAATGGGAAACGCTTTATCCTTTTTTCGAAGACAATTTATTTCCGCCTGCTGGAGTATAGGGTGACCAGATCGCAATAACAGTTTTACCAATTGTTATGTTTGAGAACCTGCCAAAGTTGCCAATGACATTGCACCAGTAGAAAGTTTGACCGTGAGTTACCAACTAGTTAGAGATTCGTGCAAAGTGAAGAAAACTTAGAAGCCGTTGCGGACAGCGTGGAAGAAGATCCAGAAGTGTCAGTTGAGTGATCAGCTTGCTTGAGAGAGTCATACCGGCTTATTTGGACTACATCCGCACAAGATAATGCTAATAAAATAATTATCAAAAATTTTGATGAGATTATATGTCTCCCAAAGTTGCTATTTTATTTAAGCTTTTTTTTCTATCATTTTTAACTGATCACTCTGTACCAGTGGTGAGCAGAACTCATACAAATAAACATTTCTTTATGTGAGTAAGCAGCGCAGTAAGCAGGAGCGCGCAAGAGCGCACAAGAGCGCAAGAGCGCACAAGAGCGCAAGAACTACGAAGATCAAGCTCAAACGCAAGAGAAAATTGTTACATTTACAACAGTGGTGTGCAGTCTCTCAATTTTTATAACACGCGAGGATAGGGCACAAAATTCTGCAGCAGCGCAGTCGCCTCACGCACTTTCCAAGTGTGTGAGATCTCTCCATTGCATAAAATATTTTTATATCTCGTCTCCTTAATTGCCATACGACTTTAGAATCGGCAAAAAATTACGGATGCTGTGGGTATAAGTACACAAAAATTTTTTTTAAACAATTTGGTTCGATTTAGCACGAATTAAATAAGCTATTTGATTGAAATTTTAAAGAAAAACGCTTTTTACACGTTTTTTTCTGGAACGTATCTACCGTGTAAAAATGGAATTAAGGTCGTATGACAATTAAGGGGACGACATATTTTTTTAAAAACATTTGACAAATTTTATGTTTAGCTCACATATTGCGGAATGTGGAATAAAATTTGAAAAATTATTAAACAATATTTTTCCATATCAACAAAAAAAATAACATACAGAAAAGTTTGAAAACAAACGTTTGCATAAATGTCTGCTTATAATTCACAAGCAGTTATAGCAAGTTTATTTATTAAAAATTGGTTGAATTCAAATTATTTCATAAAAGTTTTTTAACTTGTTTTAATAAAAAATATTTTCTATTTTTCGTATTTTTTAAGATGATTATTATTTTTGAGTGTTGCGAAATGTCTTAAAAACTCTTTATGATCATCAACTGCTTTGGTGGTATGGGTATACTTTTTGAACTAAGCCCAAGCAGTTTTAAACGATTTACTACAAAAATTTTTTTCAGTGTACCCATTGGTATATGTATTTTTTGCGGGAATATATTGCAAATAGTCTTTATGATATGTTTTTGCTATTGTTGCATTGTCGTCCAACACATGGATTGTACTTTTGAATTGCAATGCTGCAACAAATGCTGAATGGACCCTATACTAACGCACAATACATATTTACGCATATTTATGAGTGTGTGTGAGTATATATATCTTAGTCGGGTACGGTCATTTGGTTTGTAGTATTGAAAACGCCATACCCTTTGCCGGCTTGAATTTTTATTATGCTGCTTCCGTGTGTCTGTATATATATTTTTGAGTGTATATGTATATCAGTGTTACATTGTCCTGGCGATTTATGGGTTTTATTTGGCCACTTTCTTCTCAGGCATTTGTCGCACGTTGTGTAGAGGGTAAAGTTTATGTATCTTTGTTTCCACTTTTTTTTCATTGTTCTTTATTTTCCAGCAAATTCACCGCATCATATGATGACATATATTGCCATTATGGAGTAGTAAGTGACAATAATTCAATGGAAAGTGGCATAAAACATAAGCAGTGATTGGCTTGAGTGGAAATCTGCAGCAAGTGACAGAGAAATCATATTTGAAGCGGTAAGTGAATGTCAAATCGATAATAATGACAGCTTTAAGCGGTTATCGATGGTCTCAGATTTTCACTCTGCATAAGATTTTTTTGTTGATTTTGTTAATCATTCCATAATTTACCAATTCCGAGTCAAAAGAATAAAAAAAATTATTAATGTGTGTGATTTCTTTAGATAAATACATTTCAAGCTATTGCTTTATAGGGTGCCTTTTATCATATAACTTAAATATAATTGCTGGCCACACAAAAGCTAACTGCTGCATAATTATTTCAAAGAGCATATGGCGCTACCCACAGCTTTAAGGCTTGCGAGTGCAATTAAATTTGGACTCTCTCTCACTCTGCTGGTTAGCCATGCCAGCAGCAAGGCCATTATGATTATTCTTATATGCTACATATGCTTTGTGGGTCACCCTAATGTCTGTCTGCCATTTTGTTATTACTATTTTAACCACAAAAAGGCTTTTGGCTTTAGTTTTTGCCATACATATAAGAGCCATATACAAATTTCTCATAATTGTAAAGTATACACGCACACACACACACACACACATGCACACAAAAGGATAGAAGGCGTTTGACAGCACAAACTATAAAATGAAGAGAGAAAAGTAATTACAAAACAAATTAAGTATTTATGAAACAATAAAACGTTTAACAAACAAAATGCGATATAAACAGCAAAGGACTTAGAGACAACACACACACACACACACACGCACGCACTTTTAAACATGTGCTTGTTGAGTTTTAAGCAAAGGATGCACAAAAGCAAACGAATAAATGCTGAATTAAAGACAAACAAAGATAACAGCTTGAGAAGGACACGATAAAGGCAACAGATAGTGAGTGGGACAGACAGACATCAGAATGGACCTCAACGAATGCTTAACAAAATAAATTTACAAATCCTTACAAATAAAAAAAAAAACATGCCCACAGGAAATCGACTTAGCTGCTGAATTCTGGCTTTGCCGCAGCGTGTGGCAAGCACAAAAAAAAAAATAAAAATAAAATAAATAAATAAAAATAAAACAAAACTTTAAACGGAAATAAAATGTAACATAATAATAAAATGCTGTTGGTTTGCCCTCAGAAGAGAGAGAGAGCGAAAAAGTGGAAGCAGCGCTCAAAGCGAAAGGCAGCACATAAATAACAGCAACAAGATGAGCAAAAACAAAAACAAAAAGCCGCCAAGAAGCTGCCAAAAGCAAAATAATAAAAACTTGCAAAAAAAAGGAAAACATAAACAAAGACTCAGCGTGAGGGGCTTACTGTAAAAAAAAAAATAAAGGACAACAATTACAAAAACAATTGTAGCACACTTGAGCCAAAAATAATTTTTGGCCAAAAACTTGCACGCGTACAATAGTCGATAAAAGTATGTTGACAGAAATGGAAGCAAAGTATGACAAAATGTGAGTCTAATGAAAATAATTATGTATATCTTTTTTAGTAAACACACAACTCCTCTTTTTGTTTTGCGTTTGATCTTCTTCTAAAAGTTTCTGTATACAATATCCCATTTTAATTAATAAAATTACTAAAATCAATTTAGGTATATGCATCCCTTATTTTTTTAAATTTGAAATCATTTTTTATTTTTTCTATATTAATAATAATAATATTCTAACTTCTCTTCGATTGTTTATGTAAACATCTTTTCAGTGTAAATTGAATTTTATTTTTTTTATGAATATGGAAAAACAGCTACGAAATTTCAAAAAAATTTTCTTATAAATTGCTTTTAAATTTTTTAAAATGTTCTCACAATTTTATGGTTTCGCATTATTTGATAAAATAAGCTTAAAACCAAGAGTATCGAGAAGAAACAGGAGCTAGAGAAATTTTTGTCCAAAACAGGCTACACGACGTGAAGTAGTGCTGAAGATATTTTCGATATTTTTTAACTTCGATACATCGATGTTTCGATACATTGAAGTACATGTGGCAGCCATTTTTTGAATGCTTAAATTAATTAAGAGTGGGCCATCTATTGGTTTGGTTATATAAGTATTTTCAAATAATAAAATGGAATTAACAAACAAACCAAGAGATAACTATATTTTATAATATACATTTCGAAATTAATTACATTTCATAGAAAAATAAGCAAAGAAACAATAAATAACAATCCAAAAGGTTATACAACGAAAGCAAAACATAAAACAGGCCACAAAAAAAAAGTGGTGTAAACTTAAAAGGTGAAAGAAGCAGCCCTTATGGATTTTGAGCAGCCGAATCCGAAGTCCAAAAACTCCTTATAACCACCAAAAAATCCCATAAATCGAGATAATTTGGATATTATCTAAGAACCCTTGGATCGGAGTTTTTGGACTTCGGATTCAGCTGCCCAAAGTCCATAAGGGGTGCCTCTGTCACATGTAAAGTTTACACCACTTTTTTTTGTGAGCCTATGGGTATAACAAAAAATGTTCTGTTCTAGCGACGTGGATGCCGTTGATTGCCCATGTTTTGTCCGTAATAGTATTTGGTCGATAATCGAAATAAAAATATCGATGATCGGAAAAAAATAAAAAACATCGATGCATCGATATAACATCGATGTTACTTCCAGCACTAACGTAAAGGGTCCTTCTTATAGATTCCCTAAAACCAGGGTTCAGTCAAGAAACTATCGTTCCTTCCGTTTTTTCAAGGCAAGTAACATAATTTTCATTAAATTTCTTCGTAAGTATTTTTATATTAAAAAAAACCAAATTAACGATAATTTAATGAAAATGTATTAAATAAAATACCCAAAAATTATCAAATTTTATATGGTACATGTTATGTGTAAAAAACAATAATTAAAAATTGTATTAAAATATTTATTTATATATTATATAAAAAAAAAAAAAAAAAAAAAAAAAACTATACACAAACTAGTAAATTGTATATATAATTATTAAAAAATGAAGCAAAATATAATTAAAGATGGCGTACGTTAAGTCGAACGCTGACGCCTTTGGGATACACTGTAGGTTAGTGAAACACAACAAATTTTGCCTGAAAACCTTTCTTTTCGACCGATTTATACTAAAGGAGCTACATGATATAGTCAACCGATATTGATTTTATTTAATTTACTTTTGATTTTGACCATTATTTCTTCTATTTTTTTACCATTTATACTTGTAGAACGACTCAACTCAAAAACAAGCTATTTTAACAAAAATTCAGAATATTCCAAAGTTCATATCCTTAAAGTCAGCTGAAAGCCTCTTAACTAGTGGTGTTAAATATGTAGTTTATGAACTTACATCTTTTTTTTTTATAATACATATATACAAATATTAAATACTAAATAAATAGCATACAACTTTCAGGTTTTACTAATACAAAGCAAGACACATACCAAAATGTTTGCCCTTTGGCAAAATACTTTTGGCGAGCAGTGTACAAATACACCTAAAAGTTTGTTGCGCTGCTCTCTCTCACCACCTCTCTTCTCCCTCACCCTTAAGTCTGTTACAGTTTTCCTTCATGTAGAGCGCGAGGGTCACCCTTGCACGCTTCGGCATTTTATGTGTAAATGGCGCGCATCGTTTGCTTCTATGTGTTGGTGTATCTGTGTAAATTGGTGTATCTGTGTGTGAGTTGTGCTTTTGCCTTGTCAAACGATTAGTGCAGACTTGAAAGTTTTTGCGGCTGGGCGGCATTTGAAAACTTGAACGAATGTCCCGCTCTTTTTGGAGCCCGTGCGCAACTTTTGTGCAAATAGTTTATGGTTATTGCAATTGCACGCACACACTGCTACACACTCTCACACACACACACACACACACACGTGCATGTACATGATGCCAAAACACCCACAGACTAGACACAGATACAAATGCTTTGCACGCTTAACGGCTAAGTGGACTTGAATGGTTTAAATGATTTTAATTGTTATTGTGCATTTTAATTGCAATCTTAGTGCGGTAAAAAGTTTTCATATCTTTATGAGCTTGGCTTAAATCTGATTTTGAACATGAATACGAAATGCGTGTAAGTCTTGGCAAAAATTTTAGGAGTCGCGACATTTTTGCTTCTGCCAAAATCTTGATAAAACGTAAAGCACAATAGGAGCAAAAACCTTTGTAAATCGTTTTAAGTATATAGTTCTTTAGCCAAAAAAAAATAATTATTATATGTAAAAAAAAAAAATTGGGTGGTGACATATTAACCGATTATTTTATTGAAAAAAGTAAAAAAAATTTGAAAATTACTTTACATTGCACAGGTTTATTGCCATCTTGAATATTTACATAATTTTCTTAAAAATAATCTAAAAATTTTTTATAAATCTAATTTACTTTTCGTGCAACTATTTTTTTGGATTTTTTTTTTTAAATAAAATCAGCTGAAATTTAAAAAAAATAAGAACAAATTATTGTAGCAACGGACTTCAACGAAGAAAATATTCATAAATATTGCTTTAAGTGGAGCTTCTATATTTGCACAACCCCCCCCCCCCCCATTATTCCTAACCAAAAATTTAAATTTAAAATATTTTCAAAATAATCGAAAGAGAGAGAGCAACATTCAAAAACGGAAACAAATTTATTGAAAAATTTTAAAATCTAATGATTAGAAAAAACAGTATTCAACATTACGCTTGTAAATGGAGAAAAAAAAAAAGGGTTTGAAGAGTAAAGGATGTGCAAAAATTTAAAAAAAAATTATTATTATAATTTAAAGTTTATGGAATTAAATATGAATAATAGTCACTTTAATTCAAAAATACAAACTACAAAAAGTGTTACAGGAATTTAATTAAAAAAAATATTAATTTAATATTCTTCTTTGTTTCAAGCATGACTAGCTTCTCTCTCTCTCAACCTTGTCCCTCTCACAAATTGTTCATAATGATCTGACAAATTAAAGGAAATATCTAATTCGCTCTTTAATAATCTGCAGCATAAATTTTCATCTAATAAGTGCGAAAAATGTTTCTAAAAATATTCCAGCCCATCAACTTTAAAAACAGACCCTTCAAAAAAACAAATGTCTAAAATATTTGTCTAAAAATAGCCGGCCAACAGCCCTTAATCCCTTTTAATCTCATACAAAACATTGAGCCTGTAAGCCAATTAAATACAACCGTGCGTAACAAAAAAAAAATACCAAAAAAATAAAACGAAAAAAAAAAAAAAACAATTTAATTAGCATTAAGAGACAAAATCGGCAAAGCTCTTCAAAAAATCTGTGCTGCCAACCAACCTAATACGAAACATGACAGAATTAATAAAAATATTTTGTTAAATTTTTTTGAAATATTTGTATGTGAATAAAGGATATCAAAAAAAAAAAAAGGATTCCGCGCACACATACTTAACAAGAAAGAGGCAGACAATTCGACATAATGAGGCAGATTTTATGCTCAAGGGCTGGGGCAGGGGCAGTGCCTCAAGGGGGGTGGAGGTTGGTTATCTTGTCTGCTTGCACCTTTAAAAACGCCAAATGAAATACGATAATTATGCGACATTTAGCAGGCAACAAAAACGCATTGAAAGGGTTAATGGCTGTGTATGTCAGGGGCGTTAAGACAGGGGATGGAAAGGATTGCATTAAGCCAAGTTAGAGGAGCGTGGGAGCCACGTCAAAAGCGAAAGTAGAAATAAACGTACAGTGCATAACAAGTACGAGTAGAAACAGAATAGTTAAGAGTGATTGACTATTAGATGCCCTTAAGTTGCAAAAGTTTGGAGTGGGTTAGTAATACGATATTTTAATTGAGTCAAAACTTCAAAGTATTTCTTGTAAACTGCAGATGAAGGGTTACGTAATAGGTTTTGGGGGAAGTGGTGGGGGTAGAGTTTCCATTAACTTTAACTATTCGAAGCGAACGAAAACTCCAGCAGCTCAAACGAGCTTGATGTCTCTTTGAAGTAGGGGTGACGAATTGTGCTAGGAGCACGGGTAGGATGTAGCTATTTGAGTCCAAACTTATTTATTCGTAAATTGTCAGCAGGCTGAGCAGGATAACTAATCCAGACTTTGAGGTTAAGCTGGCGGGGCTAAAAGTCAAACCAATTGAAACGCAAATCAAGCGAAGCGCTTAAGGTGATTTATTTCGCTGAGATGGGATGACGTGGAAACACCTACCGGAACAAGTCAAAAAAATTGAGAACATTTGAACAGTAGCCATAATTTACAAGGTTCAGGTTTCAGGACATACTCCACTCCAGTGAAAATGATTTTGAGACTTAGAGCTTTGAGATTTTGAGCTATATTATCATTCTTTAAAACGGTGCCTCTTTCTGGTTTCCGAAGAATACAATTTGGTAATAATAACATAATTTACACGACCGAACTTTTCTTATCTCTGAAAAAAACTTAAAAATAAAAAAACTAATTTTTTGATATTGCTATGAGGAGACACTATTTTGCGCCACCTTTGCTAAATTATAAAAAATATTTCATTTAAATAATAAAGCCGAGCTAATTTAATATAAACGTGCGTATTTATTGCGTGAACTATTTGGCTGCATGCGAAAGCTCGACTTGAGCAAAAGAGTGTAACAAACAAAAGCTCCCGCTTGAGTGAGCTCTAACGCAGTAGAACAAAGCGAAGAGCGTGATTAAAGGAATATGCAACAAGTGCATTTACATATGTACTGCTTGAGTTTAGTTATTTCTATGTGATGTATTTTTTATGTTCTGCTTCCGACAGATATCATTTAAAAATTTATTTTCTTGTTTTTTTTTTTTAATTATAAAATTTCTTGAGCTTGTGAATGTTAAACAATGAAATCCAAAAGAAAATGCAAATTGTCTCTAAAAATATTCTATTTCAAAATTTGAAATAAAAAAAAAAATATAAAATGTAACCAAAAAAAAAAAACAATTACCATTGATTTTTAAAAACATGAAACCTAAAAAATTCAAAATTATTTCATTACGAATTTATAATCCCATAAAAAATTTAAAAAAAGATAACCATATAAAAGCGTCCTATTTTTGGGCATCACTATAATCTATATATAAAATACTTCAACAACAAAAATCAGTGTGGTACCGATTGTGTTCGTATACGTGAACATATCGAGGTGAAACTTTCACTATGTGATAGCCATGCCTCATACGGTGTGCACAATCTAAGTTTCACCTCGATACGTTGAAATCATGCAGGTGAAAGTTTGACAAAAACATGTTCCAAATATAATCGATGGGTAATTCAATTCAGGCCGATTCTATATTTTTTTAAAATTATGTTTTGATAGATATGAGGCTTTTTGAACCATAATATGTTTGATTGGAAATAGGTTTTTAAAGATTATGTAGACCAATATAGTCAAGAACGGAAAAAGTGAAAATTTTGACCTATTTTCGCGTCCATCAAATACTTTCGGATCGCCTTAAAATTTTACAGGCGCTTTATGCAGGTAACAAGGAAACTTTTTAGGCGAATCCGTTATTAAAATCGTGAGATGTTGCAAAAATGCTCTTCCTACAAAGCATTACAATAATGAAAAGTATATTTGAGAGTGAATTAAACAAAAAAATGCAGGTGTTTTTTGTTAAATTTTTTCCCCAAAATTAAATTTAATATTTTTGATTTGTTTTTAATTTCAATTCTATTTTAAGTAGTCTAAGCAGAAACTCTTAATGTATTTTAAGTATAAGAATCTCACACATTATACTATCAAATTAAAGAGAATAAAATAAATTAATAAAAAAATTAATTAAAAAAAAAATAAATGGAAACAGAACAGTATCAAAAGGAGCCATTGTCGACGTTCCTATTCCAGTTGAGAATCAGAGCAGTATGCTGCTGCTGCAGAGTACTATAAAGTCGGGCAGGACCGACTGTAGCATGGCAATGGGATGAACATTATGGAAACAAAGAATTTTACAGGGTATATAATAGTCTGGATGATCTGAATTGAATAAAAAAGACCGGGGGTTGGCGTGCGATCTCATTTTATATATTTTAAAGTTTTTGAGCTTACTTTCATTAGGATTATTTTTAAATACATATATAAAAAAGGAAACAAAAAAACGTTGAACAAAAGGGCGCCAACTGCTCTTAAAAGAACAAATAAATAATGCACACGAGAAAAAGGAAAAATTAAGCGGAAAGAAAATTTCAATGTAGAAAAAATTGAAAAAAAAAAATCGAGAAAAATTGATAATTTGACAAAAGAGCAACTTAAGATTTTTATGCGGCAGTAAATATTGTTAAAAGAAAAGCAGAATATGTACATAGAGTGTGAGTTTTTTCGCCACTCTTCTTCTTTTCATATAAAATGCAAAATATTTCGTTCAGAAAGCTTTATGTGGCTAGGCCCAGGAGATATGTCAAATTGTTTTGGAGTTTAGGTTACCAAGCGAATGAACTAATAGAGCAATGAATCAATTATATAGATAAAAAAAAAGGGACTTCCCTTATATTATTTGATTAGTAAACGTAGTGTCATGGTTGGTCTGAAAGAGTCTTAATATTTTTCCCAAAAAAAAAAGTGATAAAGAGCTGCGCTTTTTTAAACATAAGAGAGGTGCTTTTGAATATTTTAAAAGAAAAAGAGTATTAAAGCTCTCCCACCTCTTAATCAATTAGCACAAAATATTGCAACAAGCAACTAAGATTTAGTATCATTTCCAAGGATACAAAATTTTTTTTTAAAAAAAATTGTTTAATTAGAAGTATGTATACAAAGCAACTTAAAACCAAAAACGACTTATAATCCCATGTAACATACAGACAAACAAATATAATACAACCCTTAAAGCCTTGGAAAGTAGAGTACAGCAAAAAAGGGTTTGGAAAAAACACAACGGAAATTACAAGAGCGCCTGGCAATGACAAAAAAAGAAAAAAAGAAACATGAAGAGAAAATCAGAAAAAAGAGTGAGGCTTAAAAAATGCAAAACGAAAATGAAAGCGGTATCAGCAAAGAGATTTCCCTGTGCGAAAATGTCACAAAAGAGGCGTGGAAAATGCCAATGTGCATTAGTGCGTGTACGTGTGTGTGTGTGTGCGTGTGCGTGTTAGCCGTGTTAGTATTAGAATATATATGTACTCGCATATAAGCACTGCTGTGCCTGTGCGTGTGTGTGTGTGTGTGTGTAAGGCTTGAGGGTCAAAGTTTTTAAAACTCGTTAGTATGCGCAACGAAACGAAAAATCAACAATTTTTGTATTTCGGTATTTTCTACAACTTTTTCCTCTCATTTTAGTTTTATTTTCAACATTTCGGCACATTTCTAGATGCGGCCAAATAAAAATTTATTTATATTTACATATACATGAATGCGGGCATATTTAATAAGCATTAAAATGAACAAAGTTTAGCAGGCAGAACATTTTCCCTAAGCCAAACAAGTTTTAAGTTTCAATGTCAAAATGTGTATTTTTTTATTGGGGGGCGCATACCACGGCGTATGCTTAATGTGCACAAAACTAAAAAAAAAAAAACATAAAAGTTGGCACCTCTGGCCTCAAGGTTAATGCCATAAAATTTAAATACTTCACTACAGTGGTGTAGTTAGAGGGCAGCAGGGTGAGTGCCTTATCAGTTAAATGAGTTTACTAAAATTATGTTGGGGTTGAACCCTCAACCAATGGCATGAATATGAGGTGTGCAAAAGTTGCGCAAATTGCAATGCTGTAAAAAAAATGTAAATTTTCCCATCGATGTGGATTTTTTCTATCGTACCTTACACAAATCTGTCACATGAAATCTTTCAAAATATAAATATTTTTTTAATTTTCAAAGGTTTTCTTTTTAATTTTTTCACAAAAAAGGATTTTTTAAGGTTTATTAAAAAAAAACAGTATTACTCTTTAAGGTTATTTGCTGCTACCATGACATATTATGAAAGTGTAGAAAAATTCATCTAAGCAAGAGAAAGCTCTATTTGTTTGCATGTTTTCGCTACATTTGGAAAATAAAGGGTCATCAATCTTGAGGTTTTTTTTTTCAATAAGGTTTTTTTAATAAACCACGCGTGAGTACTGTCAAGTTGCCAGGTGTTTTTCATTCAGTTTACACTTGAACAACGTTTACAAATCGTACAATTATATTACGAAAATTCGCGTTCTGTAAAGAATGTTTTTCGGGCGCTTAGGCCATTTTATGGTCGCCAAAATCGACCTACTGAGACCATTATTCGCCATACCATCAACATATTTGAGACCCAATATTCATTATTGGATGAAATTCGACAGCATAGACCTCTTCCAGCGCGTAGTTTATGGGCCGGTGGAATCATCGGTCCATATTTCTTCAAAAATGACGCTGGTCAGACCGTAGCCGTCAATGGCGACCGTCTATCACACCATGATAACGAATTATTTGCTACCTGAAACTGAAGCCCGAGATCTCGACGACATTTTGTTTCAACAAGACGGCGCTACTTGCCACCCAGCCCGTGGAAACAGTGGACATATTGAGGAACCAATTCGGTGAACGATTAATTTCACGCTCCGGACCAGTGATATGACACCGTTAGACCTTTTCCTTTGGGGCTACGTGAAGTCTAAAGTGTTTGTGGATAATCCAGCTACGATTGAAGCATTAGAGGCCAACATTACCCGTGTTATTCGCGAGATACCGCCGATTAACGAAAATTGGAACCTCCGCTTGGACGAGCGCCGTAGCTCGTTGCGGCCAACATTTGAAAAGGATTCATTTTAAAAAGTCAATGGCAAGAACGGTTCTTTCTATTGATAGTAAAGATTTTCCGATTCATTTGAAATTTTTGTGTTTTTTTTTTTATTTAAAAATAAACCTCAAGATTGATGACCCTTTACTTGAAAAGACAAATTGAAAACTCATATGAAATGAGCTTTTTGGTAAACATTGTATAGCGCGTTTTGTATTGAAGAAGACTTGTAACAAAATTAAAAAAAAAAATTTTTTTTGAGTTTATTTGTCATTTTTGTGCCCAACAACACAGTATATAAGACCTTTAATAAACTATATTCAACGTTTTTTTATTTTGCAAATTTTTTCAATGCATTTTATTTTAAAAACTCGTAAAAAATAATGAAATATCATAATATTCAATAGACTTTTTATATAACTCGAAACAGCTTAAAAAAAATAAAAAGGAAGCTCTATGCTCCACTTAGGGAGAAAGAAATAAATCATCATCCCAATAAATTTAAAACAATTCTAACAAATTGAAAAAAATATACGAAAAAAAAAAAAAAAAAAAAATAAAAATAAAAAAATAAAAACAAATAAAAACATTAAAGAGAATAAAGCACAAATAAATAAATAAAAAAATAAATAAAAATTATTCCACAGATTGACAATAACCAAAGAACCCAGTATCCAGGACCCATTTAAAATACTTTTACGAAAAGCGGGAGACTTTCAGATGGATATTTAAAGTTTTTCTTCAGTATCAAAGAAATGAAATATAATAATTTCGATTACCCAGATGCTGCTCAAAATTCTGGCTTTTCATTTTTAGAACGATTAAAAAATAATTCAAGCAATTGAGAATAATTTAAACAAATTCCTTAAACTCGGAATTTTTTTTTCCAAACTTTGCCAACAGTTTCAGCTCTTCAACATGTATCTGAGCTTCGTTAGAGCATAAAATATAGGTCATTTTTTTGGAATTTAATAGTTGTTTATTATTATGTACGCCACTGCCTTATTTAGATTAAAAAATATGTATGCCACATGGCGTATGCGCAATAAAAATATATTTTATTTGATATCACATTTTTATGGCACAAACATAAAACAGATTTAACAAATTTTTAAAAGTCAACTAAAATCGAGAAAAATGTAGAGCACAGCAAGCTCAAATTAATGACATGGCTTAGAGCAGCAGCCGCCCTTGGCAACAAATCCCCTCTAGAAGCAGCAGAGGGCGCTGACAAAGTTTACGAGCCAGGCCACGAAAATTGCTGCGCTGCTCTAAGCTTGATGCATAACTTTTTCAGCCAAAATGCAAATCCAATAACTGCTCCACTTTTTGGTTTTAGTTTAATATCGTAATAAGATATGGTAGAGCAAAGGGCGAGAGCTTGCCAAAGAATCTCAAAAATGTTTTTTAGTTTTTACATTTTAAATTTCTAATGTGGCCACTGAATTATTAAAATCGCTTTGTCTTCAGCTTTGCCAACTCTCTTTGTATTTTTTCGAAGCACGCTCTCTCCCTTTCTTAAGTACTTTCTCTGTTTGTGACTTTTGGTTTTCTCCCTTTTTTCGCTTTTTTCGCTTTTTTCGCATGCATGTGGGTCAAATTTGCACGTTGACTTGCATATCAAGCATACGCCAGCTTGGTTTTTGGCCATTTGGCATTGTCTTTTGGGCGTAGTTTAACTGTTTTGCAAGTCAACTAGAACATTTTTGCAAAAGTCTACCTTCCAAAACTCTCAAAGCCAGACAAAAGTTTGCTTTGCTGTTGGAGGTTAGTTTTTTTCCTTTTTTGACTGCTGACACAAAAATAATTGCTTGGCCACAGTTTGACAGCCACTTTGACTATGTCTAGGGCTAAAAATACATATTCGACTTGGAATTTTTATACACTTTGCTGTCAATTTGTAATTGCTGACGTCATTTGCCATGCATATATTGAGATTATGTTTGACATTTTGTTTTAGCGTGGGTTTAAGGTTTGGAATTCGTAACTGATTTAAAGACGCAGTTGATTTTTTGAAAACAATATGTGTAACCCAACTGAAAAATGTTGGATTGATTGTTAAAGAAAATTTTTATTTTCACTTAGTCACAATTAGATACAGCATAAGGTAAGGATCAGCTATAATTATACTTTAAGTTTGCCCTTTGAGCCTGTGCAGGATCTAAAGTTATGAAAAAAAATCTGTCAAAATTTTCTCAAATAATTGTTTGTTATTGGAAATAGTGGCTGCAGTCTATCCCCGGGCAGCTACGCGACTGATTTAATTTGTTAAATTGATTTAAATATAGTCCAGTCAGTGCACTCAAGTGTCTGTCAGTGAAAATTTGTTTACCGACATATTCAGCACTCCTTACATTCCAATTTTTAACAAATTGCCTGCAGCCTAAAGAAAATGTCGCAAACCTCTTCAGACAATAGACTGCGCCTCAGTAGCTCCTAAAGCAATGGCTACGTATTGACAGTTTTCCATTTGTCAGCCATAATAATACTGAGTAAAATTCAATGCCAGCCAATGCATTCAACTGACAATTAAATTTACAATTCGCAATGCACAATGAAATTGTGAAAATCCAGAATTTTCCTTCAATTGCCAAAAGCAAGAGCAAAAACTTTTCCAATATTAATAAAGCGCTGTCAGCGCAAAAGCTGCAACTGATGCAGAACTAATCCATAACTACTATGGAGAACTATCTGCAGAGCAGACATCAGCCGGAAAGGGAGCGCAAGTGAGACAGCTAGACAAAGTGTGAGAGTGAGCAAGCGATACTGCGGCACGTGGCCATCAATTATTTTGGGAAATGCCAATGCGCTAAATGCATTTCCAAAATGCAATTTGCATAATCAACTTGGCATTCGAGAGAGATTTGTGACACCCCGAAAGGAAGTTGAGCCATGGCTGGCTCTGTTTGTGGTGCGCTTGAAGGATCTGTGTCTTTTGAGCTTGGGGTCTCAAATGTAAATTAATTAGTAAAAATCTCTTGGCAAAAGTCAAGCCAAGTGTAAGTGTATTAAAAGCGCTTAGTTTTTTGTTATTTTTTAAGGGTTTGAACTGCTTGTGGTTGCTTAAGCACACAGATTGCGCATACGCTGCGTATGCCAGCTGCATAGAAATAGTCGTTGAGTTGAAATGTTAAAAGGAGAAATTTCGTCGCTGTTGAACGACTTTGATATGCCTTATACTTATGTCAGTTGGGTACATTCAAGACAAGACAACGTTTGCTTCTGCGATCTCTTGAACTTGATGAAGAGTTTGTTGGGAATTGCTGTGGCTCTTGAGATCGAGAGCATTTAAAAAAAAAAATCTAAATTTTTTGATGATATTGATAAGCAACCGAAACCTTTGCAGCTCAAGCTCTTTTATAAGGAAATTTTACTTCGTCATATTTTGTTGTTATTTTTATTCAAAAAAAAATATAACAAAGTAAAATTATCTTACAAAAGAGCTTGAGCTGCAAAGCTTAAAAAAATATCGAATAAGTAAAAATCAAAAAATAATGGGAATGTCAAAGACAAAATAAAAAAATATAAATAAGAGCTAAATCAAAAATCTCTCTTTAATAAATTTTATATTTAGGTTAAAAAATAAAATTAGATTAATTTCTAAACTTTATTAAAAAAATAATTAAATTACTCTGGTACTTATTTTTGATGTTTTTTTATGCATCACTGTTTATACGTAATAACATTACACGAAATAATTTAAATTTTCTTTTTTGAAAATTTATTTTTATTTTAACAAATTAAATCTAGTATTTAATACTAAACTTAATATTAATTTAGCGAGCACTAGCTACTGGGGCCTTCGACTCGATTTTTGATAATTATTTGTACTAATTACAAAATTTAATTTTTGTAATTAGTTTAGTTTTCTAATTACTAATTACAAAAATTAAATTATTATAAAAAAAAAATAAATTATTATATCCAAAATTTTATAAAAATCCAGATATTTTTAATTAAATTAAATAAAATTTGTAAAAAAAAAAACTCCTAAACATTACCCTTTAGGATTATTTAATTTTCAAGTTTCATTTATAAAAAATCATTCTCAACAAATGAATTTTTTTATTTTTTAAATTAATTGCAATTTGAATTTCAAAAAACCAAAAATAATTAAAGAATTATAATTTCTTCATATATAAAAAAAATATATTTATAAAAGAAAATATTAAAAACAATGAAACTTTTGATTTTTAACACATATTACCATTAGGTTGTACCGGTTGACCCCTGGGGGGAGTCACACATAGACTAGGTAGTCCTTAGTGGTACATATTACCATTAATTTATTTTAATTTAAAAAAAAAGAAATATGTTTAATTTTGATTTTTCTAATAAACAAAACAAAGCAAAATTTCTTAATTACGTTTATGACTTAAAGCTAGCATACGCCGCGTATACGCAATCTGTTTGGCAAAGCAGCTTATTAGCGAAAAAGAGAGACTGCCACTAGCTACAATGCTCTCTTTAGGTTCATCCAAACAATTGAGCGTATCTTTATAAACTCAGCTGGTTCATGCTGCTCACTTGGGCGTATACTTAATAGGAATAGATCCGCTTGCTTTTGTCTGTTGCATACATTTCGACCAATTCAATCTACCCTTTGTCTTTTTGATTAACGTGTATAAAAATTGAAAAGTCAAAGGGGAAAAAGCCAATGTGAAGTGTTATGCAAGTGACAGCAAAGAAATGCAACAAGAAGTACTTTTGACTTATTTTATTTTCTTCTTGAACAAGCAGCCGCAGGACTCGAAACTCAAAAGACAAAGACAAACCTAATGCAGGAAGTAACAGCAAAGGATCTGGTGTGACAGCAGGTTAAGCTTATACCTGAATTAATGATATGCAGCTTAAGAAGTTTTTTACAACAAAAAAAACAAAACCTTGGCCAACTATCATGTTTGCTTTAACCGTGAAGCGCAAGTGCCTTATGCAAATGTTTAACTTTTAAGCTATTTTTATGCCTTTGGTTTGAACAAATTGCAGCGTAAGCAAAAAATGTTTGCATTAAAAAAAAAAACAAATTGCAAGCTTGTCCTTCAAGTGTTGGAAAATTAGGCAAAAGACAAAGGGCGACAACAAACAACAAAACCAACACTAGAGCAGCTGCGTGGAAAAAGCAGCAGCCAAGGCGGCTGAAATTTCATTTATGTGGTTCGTTAGCCAACACACAAACCAACACTGACAAACAAACACACCCACGGACACACACTCACACAGACAAATGCATACCAACACATGTTGAACGCAAAGGCCAAAGGAGTGCAGAGATTCAAGCAGGCGAGAGTCAGTGTCAGTGGGCGTGAGATTTTTGGCAAATTTTTTGTCCTTACTACGCTGCAACACAAGGACAGCTGCCACGCGATTGAAGGAGCAGCCTTTTCAAACCTTTCGGACAGTCAAACATGCAAGTCGGTCATGAAAAAGGAAATTCGAAGTGACGAAACTTAGATGTTCTTGCCTTTTACTGCGCATGCAATTAAAAGGAGTAGAAAGGCTCAGAAATTTCTTGGAATGCTTTTTCGGAGTTTTGAGATGATAGGGCAGCTTCGAAGCTTCAGTAACCAGAACCGAAAAGACTGCGTATAGCTTAAATTTTTGCGTCGGTTATAGGCACTTTAAAAATATAAAATAATAATACAATTTAAGCGAGTAAAATTTTTCAATAGTTCTACAACGATTAATTTGAAAAATACAAAAAACTTTATTAAATTTTTTGGATAAAAAAACTTTTTAAAAAAAGTCAGTTTTTAAATAATAGGAAAGGGCATTTACGATATAAATTTATTATTTAAAAAAATTCTACTGTCATAAACATAAAAAAATTTTAAAAAAAAATATATATCTATTTTTTCAAGATTGGCAAATATTAGGAAAAAGTCTTTTCCTCTTTTATCCGAAAAAGGCTGAAAAATGTGTAATTATATTGCCCTCTGAAGATAGAGGAAACACCTTGGGTGAACTAAAGCTCTAGTTGACAAACGGGATCAATGGAAGGAATTCACTCCCCGGCACTATGCTTCACTAGGAGTAGTAGTAGACATAAGAAAGAAGAATATTGCCCTCATAGACTTTTTCAAAAAAAATTTAAAAATATTAAAACATTTATATTTCTTATTTTTTTACATATTCTTTCTTTCAAAAATTAAGAGATAATTGCATATAACTGCCAAGGCGCTTAACCGATTTTATTTTAGATACTAGAAAAATAAATAGATCTCTATCAATATAGTATATAACAATGCACTGTGGGCCCAGATTGTCGTATTTTGGCCAAAAATCTAGCATTTCCATAATAATTTTTTTAGAGTGATGAAATTTTACACAAGTGTTCGTAAAGGATTGAACTATTTTTCTGGGAAGTTTGAGCCTCCTAAGACTTTTTTAAGATATAGATAATCTAGACCAAAATTGGGAAAAAATTAAAAAAAAAATTAAACTAATTAAAAAAAAAAACTGTTAACTGGAATTGGACCATATTTCACACAAAAGTAGATATAGGCTCCACATATATTGAAAAATTAGCCTATACCCAAAATATTGAATGGCTTTAGAGTTAAATCCACAAACCGTTTCAGCTTTAGATGGCAATTACAAAAAGACGACACCACCAATCAAACTGGTTTTTAAAAGTTATAATTTTATTGGCATGCTCTTTTAATTTTTGAAAAAAAAATTTGAAAAATCCATATTTAAATTTTTACGTTTTTTCGTCAAAATTGATAATTTTTACAATTTTTGTTTTGCATCTTTGTAAGTACTCTATAAAATTTTGAAATTGTACATTTTTTCTACATTTTAGTACAACTTTTGAAAAAATGGTTATTAAAGCTAAGAAATTCAAAAAATAGTAAAATTTCCTGGGGTTAAATTTTTAAAATTCTACTTTTAGATACAAAATTCGATTTCCGAAAATCGTGAAGAATTACATTTTGTTGTAAAATATACAAAGAAATTTATAAAATTTTTTTCGATCAAATATCGAGTGGTAGTCGGAGGTACCCTTAAAGCAAACTAGCCAAATGATAAAAAAACCAACAAAATCTTTATAACTACTCGAATATATTTAAAACCAAAAAGTTTTTAAGCTCAATTTTATTTTTTTTCTGAAGTAATATTTATAAATAATAAAGTGAATGAAGATTTCGTAGCTACATGTATCATGCTAAATGCAGGTTTCTTGTATCTGTTAATTATCGCAAAAGCTCATAAAATATAAAATGTCAACTTTGACGGCCAATAACTTAAAAACCACTAATTATAATTTAATAATTTTTTTTCACAGAATACCTTATATATATATATACCGTATTAAATTGTCATTTTGTTCAAATTTTGACATTATTCTGGGGGACTTTTGGCCAAAATCTGGCTACGCGGGCCCATTGTGCAATGGTTACAATAATGACATTTAAAAATTTAACAAAATTCTATTGATGAACAGGAGGCAAGTTTTTAAAAGTTAATGCAGGCTAAAAACGGGACCGTAGGAAGTTACTTGTGACAAAATATCAGGCTGCTAGTTAGCATGGTGGCCTAAATCACTTTCTGGCATTGCCCTCATAAATTTGTTATGCACCTTATGGAGACTTACTCGGTACTCTGCAGAAGTTTTAATCAATTTTTTTCACATTATACCCTTTACAGCTGGGTACAGTATATAAAAAGAGATGATGCAACATTGAAACAGCTTATTAAAGTTTATGCAAAAGTTTGGCAGCGTATTACGAGTTTCAAGATTTATGACGATGCTAATATACTTTTCGTAAGTGCCTAAAAACTGGTGGACCAAGCCAACAGTATCGACTATTTGGGGGTCTCAGGCGCTTCGTAACTGGTTGCATCCAAACATGTGTGGAGTGCAAAACAGAATTATGCTACAAATTTATGAGACGACATAAATTTTGCAATGTTTGTTTGGGCTACACACACAGCCAGACAAACAAAGTCGCAAACTCTCCGAACTCCCCGAACTCACACACTCCAGGACATATGAATGTGTCTGCATTTTGCAATGCAAGTGCAAGAAGAAAAACAAACCTCAAAAATATCTAAAGCATACAACAAGCACTGCCCCGAAATTTGGCCCCAAAAAATAAACCACACATAGACGGCTAGCTTTTGTTTGTATCTGTGTGTATCTGTGTATGCATCTGTGTATATCTCATGGATGCCATGATGAATGTCATGCGGTGAAATTTTGCAGCAAAGCCGTTGCTAGCTATGAAATTGAAAAAATACATATATACACATATATGCATGTAAATAGTATACTATATACCATATGTAAGCAAATGTTTTGAAGGTTGCCATGCGTGAAATTTAGTTAAAGTTTAGTTTTTGATTTATATTTATATTTTATATCAACTACACTGCCAGTGAAAAGTTTCTGGCCACTTGAACAATCAATACGAAATTTACGAACAAATATGATCTGGGATGCAAAATTCTAGTTGAGGAAGCAATAAATCCAAATATCTATTGAAAATCTAGAATTATCTGGAAGGAGCTGCAAATCTACTGATCTATGCCTAAGCGAACTTTTCTGATCATCAAATGCGGAACCAATGTTAATTCGAAATTAATCACAAAACACGAAAAAATGCATTTCAAATACAACATCTCCCAACAAGGTTTCAGGTAAAATTAGTACAAAAATTCAATAGAAAGAAATTATCAGAAATAATTACCAAGTACCCGAAGACTTTGCAGCGGCAGTGTAAGCAACTTGCAACTGACTGCCAACGACCTTTAAAAGTACATAACTAACATATGCGCATGGCTAAGTCATTATATGACACTTTTGGTACCACTGACCCATATATGTCCAGAGACAACCTGTTTTAGTAAACATTCATCACGTTTCGCCCCAAACTTCAGGCCATAAACAAAAGCTGCGCTTTAATGAGCTGCTCCCGGCAAAGGCGGCTCTTCACAAAATGTTTGTCCAAAACAATGCATGGCCAAAGAGGGTTCCAAAAATTTTGAAGTTATGCTGAAGCCGAGCTTCCGGTCTTAATGGCCAGCACATTAAACCATACTAACCGCCTGGTTTGGCGCCAATGACAAGCAAATCTGTAGCTGGCTCTTTGTCCAATGCGTCACATGCATAAATGGAACTTTTCCTGCTTTTCCATGAATACAATGTTACTCAAACCATTTTGCGAAAACTGGAAAACCCTGCTCTCAGCTAAACCCAGAGACAATGGCAACAGTGCTGTCGTTGTTTCAGCTGCTGCTGTTGTTGCTTTTGGATGTTAGTGTTGTTGTGAGTCAGTGGCGTAGATAGCGAGTGATTTGGTGGATCAAACATAACAATGAGCTTTCGATTAAAAGGCACCATTGGATTTAAGAGCAGGCACGAGATTTTTCTGGGAATCTAGCTGTTCCAGATTTAAATCAAAAAAAAAACAAAATTTACAGTCATACTTGCCTATAGCGAATTACGACACGAGCGGAAAATTAGTTTGATCTATAGAATACACTGGTCAACAAATTTTAGGCTCATCTGGTGAACCTTGAAAAATACGAGTTTTTATGGGTAATTTTGGGTCGAGAAACACGAAAAGTACATTCATTTTTTTTTTCTTAAGAACTGTTTCGAGTTTTTTTCGAAAAACATGGTTTTGGGTAATGTTTTCAGTTAAGGTCCATACGCAGCATGCAAAAATTCCGCACAAAATGTCAAAAAAAAAAATCCCAAAAAAGGTTTTTTTTTTTTTTTTTTTATTAAGTATATGGGTCTTTAAGGCCTATACGCAGTTTGAAAAACTTCGCACGGAATGACAAAATTCATATAAAAAAAACAATCCCACTATTATAACTTCATATATAAAAAAAAAAACCACTATTTGGGATTTTTTTTGTATGCGAAATTTTTCAAACTGCGTTTAGGCCTTTATACGTGAATATCTCGTGAACGAAACTTTGTTATAGAGGACTTCGGTTGTATTTCTTAGTTTTTATTTTTTTTTTTATTCCTTTTTATATTTGCGCTTAATACGCAGAAGCACATTAATACGTCTTTGCGTGTATAATATAAAGAGCCTGTTGCTCCATCCATCATCGTTGCATTTTTCCTTGCACCCTCTATGTGAAATTTCTAATATTAAAAACGCGCCCTCTTTCGGTCAATATCGGAACTATTCGTGGTGCAGGGTTTTTGTAATGCAATTCTTGGGTACTAAAAAAATATTCAAAATATTCCCATTTTGGGATTTCAATTAAATCCGTTAGCAAAAAAATCAGTTCCTATGAAATAATTCTTTGCTCCGAACTGTTGACTTTAGGCTATGATTAAAAAACGAGAGGGTTCAGTTAATTACTGATGCTTATAAAAATTGTTAAATTGTATTTCAAACAGAAAAATGATAACTGATGATAACGTAGAATTTTTAGAGATAACAAAAAAGAATCTATAATCAACTCTGTCAATACGAAAAATTTCAAAAAATTAAATACTGTTTATATAGAAGAAACGTTCGATTTATATTGTTCTAGTAGAGATCACTGGAAAATAATATATCTTTAGCTTTTTAGCAAAACAAGTTAAGCTAATTTTATTTGAAAAAAAATTAATTAGGCGTAAAATGGTCCCATCTAATTGAAGTCTGCAAACAGTAAGAAAACAGATCTGTCATAATTCTATAGCATATTGCCAGTTAAGTCAATTTTTCCTAAATCGCGATTTATCGAAAAGCTGAAAAGTTAACGAATTAAGCTCATAATCCAAATATCTTCGCCTTCAGCACTTTCTGGAACTTTTCACAATTGAACCATCATGAGCAAAATTTCCGCTGCAAAAAAACCCCTTTCTGCGACGCCACTGCTGCTATCATTGGAATCTAGCTGAATTTACTGTCATGTCAGAGGCTTGTGCACTTGGCCAGTTTGTTGTTGCGTTGTTGCGTTGTTTTGGTCTACTTGTAAGCGTTTATGTCATTTGTAAACTGCTGCAGCAGAACGAATATTTTTGTTGCATGTGTTGTATGTGTTGCATTTCAGGCTGCATTGCGAGCAATGTTTGCTGTCAACATCTTGTCGACAACAGGCACAAAGTACAACTCTTTGGCTGGTCCAGATCACTTAAAACAACAACGGCAGTAAACACAACAACTGGGATTACAACAGAAACAACAACACAATGACAAACTCAACGGTTACTTGGAACACATTAAACATGTACCATAATCTGTTGGTCCAACTATCACAGAGCTCTCGGCATGTGGTTATTATCTATAGTAAATCAACTAATGCCTGATGGACGAGCTTAACTAAGGAGTAAGTTAATTTACACTAGTCAACAAAAGATTTGGGCAGAGAAATAAAGCTTCAGTGAGGCAAAGCGGCAAATGGATACAGAAATCTTTGGTGGCGTGAAATTCGGAAGGAATTTGTAAATATTGTTAAGAGGTACAAATTTATATGCGAGTATAGTGTAAGAACTGAGTGTGTGTGAATAAGTAGGATAAAATGGAAAGGTAGTTATAGGGAATTTTATTTTAATACATTTCTTATGTCGATTTTTAATCATTTAAAGGCCTATACGCACAACGAAATATTTCGCACGGAATCGCAAAACTTCATATAAAAAAAAATATCCCAAATGGGATATCAAAATGGGACTTTTTTTTTATATGAAGTTTTTCGTTCTGCGTATAGGCCTTAAGCATTGAAATTTATATTTTTGGTGGGTGGCCAACCTAGACAACTTTGGTCAATTAAAATCTTTTTTGAACCCTTACAATGATTTGATTTTGTATTCAATTTGTAACAGTTACGGTGCAAAGTATGCTTTAAATTTTAATTTGATTTTATTGTGAAATTGCGTTTTAAAACTAAAAATAAAGTCAAAACATTTTTTGATTGAATGGTTTTTGGAATCTTGGAAAACAAATATTTTGAACCTAAAGTAATTTTTCTTCGTCGTAAATATTTTCAATCAAGAGATTTTTTAAATTTTTAGTTTATAATTTGCTTTATTCGTCGTAATAAAATAAAAAATATTGATTTAAGCTAGCTTTACATTGTTCATCAGAGTTTAGATATTCTATCTTTACAGATAAGAAATTAAAAGAATAAATTTACAAGATATAATGGATATCGGCGAAAATAACAGCTTTTGATGATTTTTACATATGTGGTAGAGCTACTAGCCAATAGCAACCACGCCAAATTTTATTGCTTAATTCCGATTATTTATCGAGCTATCGATAACTGAAAATTGGATTTTTCAATTTAAGACTTTTTTTTTTGACAAGCCATATTTTCCAAACGATTGAAGACATTGACGCAAATTTTTGTTCCATGAATGATAAAATATTGCGTTTAAAAAAAAATTTTTTTTAATTTTTTAATAAGATTTTTTTTTAAATTTTTTTTATTTTGTTTTTTTTTTTAATTTTAAAATTTAAAAGTTATCTACCACTTTAAAAAAAAGTGTTAATGCCTTTTATGCGTGTAAAGTCACTGCGAAAAACAAAAAAATAAAAAGTTTGGAATTGTGGTTTCACTTATTTTCGCCGATATAGTAATTAAAACTGGCAAGAAAAAAAATCCTTAAATTACGGTGGAGAAAAACTTAAAAAGAGTAATAAATTAATACCTGCTTAATTTTTTATATTGCAACTTACTTTATTTTTTTTCCTTGTTTTCCAAATTTTTTGTAGCACTTTATGATTCGACCACTATTTCTACATTTATATTTTTTTTTGTCATTCTTAGCAAATAATAAAAAAAAAAACTTTTGAAGAATATACTAGATACTGCTTACTAAGTAATAAATGGATGGCAGTTTAAAAAAAAATCGAAAAAAAATCCAGCATATTTCAAAGTTGATCTGCACAAGGAAAAAATGTTTTTTTAATTATCTCAAAGTCCGTTTTCCGAAGAAATTAATAAAAATATTTCAAAACAAAAGAACTTATTTTTTTTGTTAACTTGTGTATTCACAAAATATATATTTAAGCTGGAAAATTCTAAAATTGAATAAATTGTTATTAAAATGGGTAAAAAAATCTACAAAAAAACTTTTGCAAAACTCATCACCCAAAAATTTATTTTTTGTTCAATGCTCCCTGAGTCGTTACTTTCAAAAAATCATTCAAAAACTTTCTAAAATTAAAGCTTAATGCTTTACCATAAAAAGTAAATTTTCTATTGATTAATTAAGTTAAATAACTTTTGGTGCTTTCTATAACAAACACCATTGCAATTTATTATAAATAGCTTTGTTGAGCTAACCGAGACTACTTGCGCCCGACAAACAACTTGACCCTTGAGCTAATCAACTCAATTTATGCTAATCATCTCCTAAAATCTCTGTTAAGTGAAACATTTTAAATCTCAACTTTATTTCGACAACTCAAAATCTGACAGCTTACCTGAATATACTACTAAGGTGTATCAAAAACAAATCAATTACATTACTTTGACTTCTTTTTTCCTTTACAACCATCTGACTATCTAATGATGCACATCTCTTTATACCGAGTGCAACGAAAACTGCTTGCTTCAAAGAGTGTCAATAATGTGGATAGAAAAATGGAAGAAATCAATGAAGTGCAGCATCAAGACACAACCTGCCCTCAATCCGAGCTACCTGTTTCCCTCTTATCTAGGCAGTACCAAGTGAAAGCAAGGGCATTCATGCTCAACTGACATAAATGTCACAAGGGCATGCACTTGCCATTCACATAGGTGCGCAAACGCACACGTACACACACATGCACACACATCACCGATATTATCTGTTTGTGGCGATTGGCTTTGCATTGGCATGACAGTCATACAAATGTCAAGTCTTTGTGACATTGTTACGGCAACAATTGTCATAACATGGTCAAGCCGTAACTATAGCAAACGTTTACAGAAAAAAAAAAAAACAGAATATGAAAAATAAAAATTCCATAGGCAAAGTCGGACTTGACCGACTTCTACATACACATAACTCTGGGGATACTGACCGACAGCGGCATGCTCTATACGCTGGTATCTCAGTAAGTTGTGCTTACACTGTGACGTAGATAATTATGATTCATAAAGTCAAGAGGTGACCATAACTTATATGGGTACATTTTTCCCACGGGGTCCGGATTTTCTCTCTGCCCTGTTTATGCCTCTATTAAATATATAACAATTTATGACGTCATCATTTTTTTTAGCGTAGCCGTTAGATGGCGCTAGCACTTTGCGCAATATTTGTGTAGAATATGTAAATAGTAGCTTTAACAATCTAATTGTGATAGTTTCACGAAGATGAGATGGGATCATGGAAGATAACAGAGTTAGTACTACATTTACTTTACTTTTTGGTACGAAGGGTGTATAAAGTTTGCACAATCGGAAAATGTATGTAACTTACAGAAGAGGACGTCGAAGACTCCTAAAGTTACCTTAAGTACAATCAGGGTGATTAGGGTAGTCAATACACCCAAAACAGCTTAGGTGATCTCAGGTGCGGATCTAGGCTTTGGTCTTGGGGAGTTCTTCACTTCGAAGTGTATATCAGAGTTCGCAAAAGACTTTCAATCCATTTTTCCGGCTTTTGGTGGGCCACTGGGTGATCTACGTATTAGTATCTAGTGTTGCTTTTACTGCTGATGATCGTCTTTACTGTTTCCTAAAAAGTGCGGCAATTTGAATGGAAAGCGCCACCCTAATAAAAACCCAAACCAATTTTTACTGCTAATTTCGATAAAAAAACACTCATATTCTTAGAGCGCTTACTTTTAATTTGTTGATCAGTGCCGACAGTAGAAACAAAAAATTTTGACATGTACATTGTCCGGCTATCGATAATTTTTAAAATATGAAGCATTTGCGCTTTGATCCAAAATTTTGATGAAAACGTGTAAAATGTGTTTAGTCATTTCAAGAGTAATGCTTAACATTACCAAAAAATCAGGGGGTCTTCAAAAATACTTCGATATTTGGCATTGTTATGTGCACATTACTATTCCTGTTGCTGGACTTGATTTTGAGGCTCTAAAATGCAAAAATCTCTTTAAATACAACGCATATGTATTTTAAGGCCGTAAATGAACTCACCAGCATTGCCAGCCTCATTTAACTTATACAATCCATTTATCAACACTATTAAATTTTTGTTAATTAGCTCTTTCAAATCTTTGTGGACATCTGCAGCAATAGAAGCTGCTGGTCGATCAGTCGTGCTGCTAAGCATAGTTAATATGGCATCTATCGGAGCTGGTTCTTCCAAAATTTTCAAGGTTTCAATAATCAATCCCTGGAAGTTCTCAAGGACCTCATATTTGTATTGGTACTCATATTCATCATCAGACGAGCTGGAAAAGCTACCGGAACTTGAACTGCGCGACATTTTATATTTATTTTATTTTTTTTGGAAGACTTGACAAAGTACTTTTATATGCTTATATGCTTAGTAATGACTGGCCTACTCTTTTGAATTTTCGACTAATTTGAATCCATAGCTTGCCTCGATTGACTTTAAAAAATTTGAAACTAAAAGAATATGGGATCAAGTTTTGTAGGTGGCGAATAAGAAGAAAGTACATATTTCCACAGATACAAACTAAACGTTCAATCAAAGCGTATAGTTTTTAATCGACTCGGTTACTTATGCTGACAATTGTAGGAACATTTTTAGAATCGGACATGCTTACTTTTATCTCTGAGCTACGTCTTGAGCATTGGCTATACAAAAAAATAGGCAAAATATCTAAATGACAAATATGGCCAATGAGTAAGTAACTATCAAATGCACACGCTGAGTATGTACCATATCTTTCAGTGTGACTTACAGCCGCAATGACAATAGTAGCTTGGCCAATACAAAACTAGCAAATGACTCTGCCAGGGGCATGCCACTACGCCTGTGACCCGCCACGCCCGCTGCCCGTTCATGCGGCACATGCAACATCAGCAACAGCGGCAACAAATAACTCAAACAATGCAATTCGAAACGAAGATGAATGCATCGTATGCCATGACTGTGACTGTGTGGGCAGCCGGCTGCGGTCGAGGGGTCATGAATGATGTACAGCTGCGACAAAATATGCGTGAGAATGTGTGCGTTGGTTAGCGGGTTGCGGGGGATGTTTGAGAGACAGTAAGTAGGAGCTGCTATGGTTCAGTTGACTGACTGACATACTAACTGCATGAGTGAGTGCATGAATAAATGGCTCGCTCACTCTCTTCCGCTCGCTCTCTCTGTGACTCTCCGAGTCACCTACTCTCTGCAAGTAGCGTAAGTTTATTGTGCGAGACATCAAATGAATTGTTGTTTATTTGTCTGCACTCACACACACACAAACACATTGACACACTGACTGCATACATACAAAAAGCTTATATATGTGCATAGACAATATATTATATATGTATGTATACCCACATTGTACATATGCATATATTTCATGCCAGTTAAATTGAATGTCTGGCAACGCCGCGTTTTATGCAACACTAAATTGAAATAAAAGTGAGCATGTGTGCGTAATGACACAACGCACACACATACATGCACATGTTCACCTTCTCTACTAAATGCTCTTTTAAAGTGCAATGAACTTGTCGAATGAACTTGTCTGAATAGCCTTCAAAGTTCTATAGATGCAGCAGCTAAGATTCTAACAAGAAACAGCACCAGACTATATTATATAGCTATATTTCTTTTAAAAGAACTTTTTAGTTTTACTCGGAGGTCAAAAAGGTCAAAGGCTGCAATGGAACTAAAGAATTTTCATACACAAGTTTTTGACTTGTAATTAACTTTGGGCAGTTTATGCGTAGAGCACGAAAAATACGAAAAAAATGTGAGTAGCGTCTTGTGACGTCACGACAGATACTAAGGCTAATTAAAAAAAATTTTAAAATTTAATAATTAACAAAATTTACTGGCATTATTTGAAATCAAATATAAAAAGGTTTTTTTTATCAAAAGCTCAGCTTTTATAATCCAAGTTGAAATTCGATTCTACTGTTTGTAACGCAACGCCATGTGTAGTTTGGTTTGTATCTTTTAAACGATAAAAGAGTTTTTTTTCGCTAAATTTTAATTTTTCCTTGGTTGTTTGTCATATTTAGACGCACAATCGTAACGTCACGCCAAAATGCTCGGAGTTTACCTAATTATCGAACTAGTGAAATTGAATATAAATATAAAATTGTTTCCTCTCGAATTATATTAGTGCGTTTTAAAATGTATAAAAAAAATCATTACTATCTCTTTTTGTAGGGTATATAAAAAACTTTTAATTATTCAACTAGCTACGAAGCTTTAGGTGTAAAAGAGTCACAAGAGTATTTTAGAATCACAATGCAGCAATAACAGGTCTTAGCCCTTGTATCCCTTTCATACCCACAAATCACACCAAATGATTTGTCTTAAAAGTTCAAAAATCCTTCCTTTTGAGCGCTTCAAACTTTTTTTGAAAATTGAATTGTTCCCGCTCCACAGCAGCAAACCCAAATTGCCAAAGACAAGACACTTAACATGGAACATGCTTTGCATCCTAAAGCAGCAGATAAACTGATTGACTTACTGCCTGGAGTAAGAACCTCAATCCATCCCTCCACTACATCCCATCTTGCGTTCGGTCAGCTAATCAAAATTTTGAGATTGTCAGGTCCGGGAGGATACACAAATCAAGAAAAAGCCTGTGATAAAACGTGACTAAACAAAACGTTTTGCGTGTGGTCAAATGCAGCAAAGTTAAATTCCATAACCATTTTTAGACGGAGATGACATTTTTACTGTGAGAGCAGAAATTATGCGAACACTTGTACATTTTTCAGTTTAATGCGCCACAAGTAGATTGATTAATAGGTAGCTAATAAATTTACCAGATATTTTTATTTTTATATTTAAAAATAACTAAGATTAAAAATAATAAGAAATACATACTAAAATAAAAAACAAAAATATGTAGTAATTTTTTGTAACCAAAGGATGGGTGATCGGAGCAGCTGGGCTAGTACTGGGGAGTCTTCCATAATGACCGATATTCTTTTCAGTCATCTTGAGCATTGCTACGCCATCAAATTCTGAGTCAAAATCGGAAAAACCGCGTAGGAGACCCCCGAAATCGTTGAGGACTCATACGCGATACTCTGATAAACCGCTCAAGAGTGTTCGAGTGGCATAAACTGTAGCCATCGAGACGGCCGCCCATCAACCTTAAGGATTCGTAAAAATGTGGCCCAAGGTCGTCCAGGACTCTGACTCTGCCCGGCGTAGAAACATTTGTCTGGTTGTTTATAAATTAGGGATATCGTGCAGTAGCGTCCAAAAAATTATTACTAAAGATTTGGCCACACCACCTCGCTGGTGAGGTAAGCATAGGGTTTAGTTAAATAAAAAAAATTTATTGATGACCATGTAATCTGTTGCTTTGCAGGAGAAAATTATAAATAAATAAGATCACTTTCGATATTGAAGGTATTATATAGTGTATTATAATTGGCAGAATATTTTTTAAAATTTTTTTTTGTAAATAATTTAACAATAATAAATAAAGACTAGAAATTATGCGGAAATTTTGAAATTTTATGTTTAAAACTCTGTAACAGCTCTGTTTATAAGATTTTGATTGTTTTTTAGGGCTATCCAACGTACTTAAAAGCAAATGAAAAACTTTTCCAGAAGTTACGAATATTTATTCCATTGATTGAATCAAAAAATTACGAAGCACCAAATAACATTCGTGGAATCATTAAAAACAACAATACACTTGGAACAAGAGAAGATTGACACCAAAGAGACAAATTATTTCGAGAAACGTATAAAATAATTTTTTTATTATTATTATTATATTTTCAATTCGCAAAAAAAAAAGACTGCGCTTTAAACTCTCAATTTGAAAGTGTGCGCATAATTTCTGCTCTGACTGTACGTAAAGGAAGAGTTTGAGTAAAACCGCTTGCCAAAATGAACCCAACAGAAATTTCATTAAAATTTGCAGCTCCATTTAAAATTAAAATATTATGCAGGCCAATAGACCAAAAAATTAAAAAAAAAAGCAGAAAAAACCAATTCGGCTAAAAACTTCATGTGCTATATACATATGTATATAGCTGGAGCGCCATTTTGGGTTCATTTCATTTGACTTTTAGTTTGAAAAATGTTGGTTAAAATTTTTGCCAAAAACCGACAGGCAAAAACATCTATGTAAATATGAACGAAAGGCAACGAAGTACCGCAAAATGCAAATATTCCCCACTAAACCGGAAGATACGCACACTCACACACACGCACAAACAAGCACATACATGCACACTTTTCCACACACACACGCACGCACAGTTGCAGTTGTTCATGCATATCAAAATTTATTTACATAATATTTATGCAAATATTTTTTCTTGCCAAACACTATAAACTTGCACAAGCTTTTCTTGTTATTGTTGTTGTTGTTGTTGCTTTTGTTATTTTCCAGTTTTGGCAATTTTTGGAAAATTTTTGTATCAGTTTACGCCTTTTTCATTATATTAGCGTTTGACTGGCATAAAATCATGTCAGTTTTGGATCAACAAATTTTTCCACTTTTAGACAACTTTAATTAGGCTGTCATGGTAAAATATTTTGAGGTTAATTGAAAACTATTTGAATGGTAATGCATATTGGTTGCAGTGCGGCAAGGATGCTCAGGATTTTACAATATGACTGGAATGTATCTATGAATATGCATGTATAATGTATTTTTTTCAATTTTGTCGTTTTTTAATTTTTAAAACGTAAATAAATATCACGAAATAAGGTCACACTAATAACGGTGCTTGTTACTCATTATTTCAATAGCGCCATCTTTAAATTGGCTCTCTGTAAAAACATCGTTTTTAATTCATTTCATCAGTTTGTTTAAAAAAAAAAATGTTTATGGGCGCCGAAAGCTAAATTAACATTCTTAGGTCCGCCATTTTGTAATTTTGACCTTCTAACCCCAGAATCGTGATTAGCGACCCCGAAAACCCATATTTGCATACCCAACTCGAAATTTTCTTATGTGCGCCATTTTGAAAAACTGATAAGGGACTCATAACCAGCTACCAGAAAAGTGTCAGAATAGCATATAAAAGAGGTTTCAATAATGTTTTTCTGAGAATAAGATTAAAAATAGTGATTAAATTATGGAGTTACTTTACCTTGGCGGCCATTGTAGCTCCGCCAATTTGAAATATCAAAAATCACCATATGGCCTTAAAAAGTAGATGAGAAGACGAAAACTTAACGCCATTTGTTTTTTAAAAATACTACCTTTTACATTTTAATTTTTTTTAAAATTGATGAAATTTATTACAAATATTTTTTTTCGATATTTATAGTGGAAAAAAATTTAAAATTTTCCAGTTTTTTTTAACTAGGTTGCATAAACATATCAATCAACATTTAACAAAAAAATTACCCTTTTTTTACTGCTTGTATTACACTAAAAAAAATTGTATAATTTTTTAAGTTTTATAGAAAAAAACATATGATTGGCTTAACAAAAGAATTGTCAATTATGCGCATTAAATAAATGAATTTCAATTCATTCAAATATATTTATTGAAAAAAATATATGCAATAAGTTGTTGCAATGTATGCAAATTTTTTATATATTATTTAATATTTAAGTTGAGCAAATTATTTATTTTCAGTCTCTTGAAAAAAACACACTATGTTGGTCCTGGAAAAATTTATAAATTTTACATTAAAACAAAAAATAATGTCAAATAAAATTTTGTTTGTCTTGTATTCCGAAAGCTTAACATTCTGTTAAGTTAAATAAAAATTAAAAAAAAAATCACCTTAAATATTTTTTTTTTTGCATACGTTCTTAAGACTTATTGAACATAAGAGAAACCTCACAATTTTAAACAATGCGCTGCACTGCAGCGAACGCAGTAACATTCGGTACGAAACTTGTCCTTTGTTCTCTCGGTTGCAGTCCTTTAGAACAATTGCATTTCCACAATCATTTATACAATTTGCGAACAATGCGTAAGATATTTTAATTAACATTAATCGGAATTACAGAAATTTCATATAGAATTTGCAGCCAGACAAAAGCCGTACATAATTAAATGCATATAATTTGGCTTTAGTCAAGCATTACGCATACGCATAGGTGTACGTAAAATTCCAATGACACAGCAAAAGCAACATATTTCTAATAAGTTCTTGAAAGTATGAACTGCTTATGCAACAACAACAACAACGATAACAACAATCAGCAAAGTAAAACAAAGAGACTTGAGTACAAAAACAACTTCAACAATTTTGCAGGAGACTTTGGCAAACTGACAGCCACAAAGTTTCGCCCACAAAATGCAGCTAAGGCTTGCAAAAGATAAAAACTTTAATGCGACAATTTGCAGCAACTAGCACAAAACCCACAAACAAAATACTTATAGAGAGATAGAAAAGTATATTTGAAATCATAGCAAAAAAAAAAAAATAGAAAGAGCTCGGGACGGTAGCTGACGGTGAATACACTTTATTTTTTTGTAGACTAAAAATTTATATGTAGCAGAGGAGCTTGTTTTGACCATAGTTCAATATTTTTTTGTTTATTAGGCTCATCTGAGACCAACGGTGGCTCTAGCTTATGGTATATTGCAATAAATAAACAAAAATAATAGAATTTTGATGGCGTTTGTGGAAGATGGGCTTCTGAAATTGAGGCGTTCTTTCCTTTATCTTCTGTATACGATCTTAAGATTTTTTTAAGACATTAATAGACTGGTTACATTTATCATGTTGTCGTTATAACGTGAATTAGCACCTCCAAATCCTCTGTGCTAGCTGTCCTAGCAGGGGGATTGACCAATAATTATAAGGTACCACTTGGAGACATGTTTCCATTATTGTTTTGTTCCATGTTATTCTGACATCTTTTATGAGAATCAACGAGTGATGGAATCAAAGATCTTTAGTTAAAAGCCGCCCCTGATAAGGGGAAACAGACGCTTACCTGATGGCAATTCGTCTGCCTCAGGGTTGGCATCAGGGTTTGTTATGGACTGCTCATAGCTTCAGGACTCTTCCTCGACCTTACCGGTATGAATGGCACTACCGATAGCTATGCTACCGCCAGAATCGCTCTTGGATTCATCGCCCCTAATGATCCCCCTCACTACGGCAAGGAGGCATTCCCCGAGGGAGCCCTATGCTCCACTTAGGATTCAAGAATACATAGTAGTTGTAGTAATAGACTGTGGGTATGTCAAGTTTCGGATGCATACATTTTTCATAAATAATCGCGTTTAAGCCTCGAAATTCTCTTACGGAGCATAGGGGTCAGATATCAATACGATTCCTCAAACTCATCCTCGCTGGCAATAAAAATTTTCGAGATAAAGGTATTCGAACAAACAAAAGTACAGACACAGCCATATAAGTTTTTGCAATAAAAAACTTTGGTCTGCTTCGTTACCCCTGTCATTTCCATAATATTTTTTTTACAATCATACGAGCTCCACATACATTGAAAAATAGCCTATACCCAAAATATTAAATGGCTTTCGAGTCATAGCCCCAAACAGTTTCAGCTTTCCAAGCCAATTACAAAAAGACGACACCACCAATCAATCTGGTTTTTTAAAGATATAATTTTTTTGGCATGCTCTTTTAATTTTCGAAAAAAAAATTTTTAAAAATCCATATTTAAATTTTCATGTTTTTTCATCAAAATTTAAAATTTTTACATTTTTTGATATGCATCTTTGTAAGTATGCTATAAAATTTTCAAATTGTACATTTTTTTTTACATTTTAGTGCAACTTTTAAAAAAAAGAGCTAAGAAATTAAAAAATATTATTTTTTTTTGAAATGTATATTTTATTGACAATCAACCGATACAAATAATGTTATGATAAAATATTGAGTACATGAAAATTAATCGCTACACATAAAATATAATTTAGTGTGTGATAGAAAAAAAATTAGTTAAATTTCCTGGGAGTCAATTTTTAAAATTCAACTTTTAGATACAAAATTCAATTTTCGAAAATCGGGAGGAATTACATTTTGCTGTAAAACATGTGAAGAAATTTATAAAATTTTTTTCGATCAAGTATCGAGTGGTAGTCGGAGGTACCCTTCAAGCAAAGTAGCCAAATGATAAAAAAAACAACAAAATCTTTATAAATACTCGAATATATTTAAAACCAAAAAGGTTTTAAGCTCAATTTTATTTTTTCTCTGAAGTAATATTTAAAAACAATAAAGTGAATAAAGATTTCGTAGCTACATGTATCATGGTAAATGCAGGCTTTTTTTTTCTGTAAATTATCGCAAAAGCTCATAAAATACAAAATGTAAACTTTGATTGCCAATAACTAAAAAACCTCTAATTATAATTTGATTATTTTTTTTACAGGATACCTTAACATGTGTAAAATCATATTAAATTGTAATTTTGTCCAAATTTTCACTTTTTTCTGGGGGACTTTTGGCCAAAATCTGGCTACGTGGGCCCATTGTGCACTGTCAGATATACCTACTGTCATTTACCATGACTGAGGCTTTAAAGGTATATGATAAAAAATTTTGTAGAAAAGTAAACTGGGGTCCCTACCCAATTATCAACATTACCAAGGAACCACAAACAAAATTATTGCTTTAGATACAAGCATAATCAAACAATTTCCAAAAGATCCGAAAAGATCTAAAAAAGCGGCCGGATTCCAATTCTGCTGGCTACACTGGCATAACTTTAAAAAAATTCAATTGGCCGAAAGGGGGAATAATGTCAAAAAACTTACTCGAAGTAAAAAACTGTAGCATGAGATTCTTAGACAACCCCACCTATTGGCCTTCAAGAAATAGGAATCGCTGACAGGGTAGGTTAGGTTAGGTTGATTAGGCTGCTCAATCAATAATTTAGATTACCCAGAGACCATGAGGTCCACTGGGATGCGTAGTTGTGGAAAGGAAAAAAGGAGTATGAAGAAAGGGGGAAGGGGTAGAGGAGGATTTTTCCGACGGTCAAAAGCTGGTTGGCATTACTAGTACCTAGTTCCTGGAACCAGGTACTAGGTTAGTCTCTCAGAAGCGCCGGGCAAACAGATTGCAGTTGTTGAATGCTTTCTTCTCAAATCCGCAGCTGTGTCAGAAGTCGTGATGAGGAACGTGCAAGCTCTCAGATATTAGGCCTATGGTGCAGTGACCATTTATAACTCCTACCACCATCCCGATCCTGTTTTTTGTGAAAATGCAGAAGTTCAGCTGTTCGCTTTGGGTTGTATCGTGGCCAAAGTTTTCGACAGGATAAATAAACAGAAAGATTTATAAATAAATATCATCTAAGCCGGTCCACCTTTTTGGATTTATATTCCTTAGGGCCCATTCCATTTTCTTCTTCTTAACGTAAGTAACCCATTGCCCTCCTCCAAGTACAGTGTATAAAAAATACTTCAATTCGTCAACATTATCCAGTCAAGTGGGAAGCGAAAAGTTGCCAGGAAACTTGCCAACTCTTTGACTCCGAATCACTTTTTGCGCTGCCACTCGTCTGGCTCGAAATGAAGTTGTTTGGCAGCTCCATAATGGCTATAACATTTTGCTGATTATGACAAGTGAAACAGCTGGAGACTATCAAAAATGAAGGCTAAAATGAGAAATTATGATGAATGTGCAACATGGTTGCCAGCTGGCAAAATTCGTCCGTTTCAATTCGATTTGATTAAAATAAAGTGCCACATTTAGTCGTTGAGAGACAGACTTTGATGTGGGACGTGAGAATGCATTTGAAATACTGCTTATCAACCAAAAACTGTCAAACACTTATTTTTCCAGCATATCCAAATTAAATGCAGACTACTTAGTTAATATGAAGTTTTTGGAGCAGCTTTTGTTTGCCTTTGGTATTTAAATTAAAAGCAAATATAAATAAAAAATTAAATACACAATAAAACCCAAATCAAAGCACTGGGCAGCTGTCAGCCGTGGACCAACAACATTAAAAAAAAAAAAAAAAAACAACAGGTGGGGTGGTTTCTTAAAATGTAGGCAAGTCGACTTTTGTATGCGCTAAAAATCAAGAAAAGATTTACGACGATTTTAAAGTGGCTCAATGAAGTTTTTTATATCAGTGTCATAAAATGTTCTCATGTCCTTATTGAGATTTTTAATATAAATTAATGGGAATTTTTTTTTTTTGTAATAATGGCTTTTCTTTTTTAAGCGAATTGCACAATATTTTTTTATACCTATTTTGCAAGTTTTTGCGCATAATTGTTTACTATGCAAAAACTAGGTAGTAATTGCTTTTGTTTTCATAAATTAAATATTTTACCAAATAATTTTGTTATCGATAAATCATCAGTATTGTTTATAAAAAAAAAGTAATAGTATATGAAAAAAAAACAGAGTATATGAAATAAATAAATAGTTGGTGAACAGAAGCAGTTTTTTTAAAAAAAAAAGTGAAACTTGAATTAATAGCTATCTTTCATTATTTGCACAAAATAAGACTAATCGTTATATGCAAATTAAGCATTTTTATAAACAAAAAATTGAAAACCCAATTTTTTATACAAACGACAAAATTTATAGCGCCAAAAAGTAGCAATATATATTTTTTTGTTATTAGATTTATATTATTTCCATGGCATTAATATTTAGTTTTGTACAGGTAAAAAAATTTATCCAGAGTTTAGCTTTTTCTAGCTTTTCAACTGATGGGTTGATTCTTAAAAATTAGTGAAATATTATATATTTCAAGTCGTTAGGAAAATTGGAAAAAACCTAAAGCTGTTAACTATAACTATAGATTGTTACTTAAGAGTACTAACTTTATGTAGCAATCTATTTGAGCTACGCAGTTTTTCAATTTTTAAAGGAATCAAAACAAGAATTATAAAATCGGATAAAAAACATCCAGTATTGCTACTCAAATTTTCATCTGATGATTTAGTATCTGATAGCTCTCATAAAATCGAAAAGTATTTATTATTCAGGAATTCACTTATCATTCTAAAGTTTGTCATCTTATAACTTATCATCTCATAACTGATATCTTGCATCAAATAAAAAGCGATCAATTATATGAAGCCATTTATCATTTGTTAACTTATCATCTGATAACTTATTAGCTGACCACTAAGCATTTGATAAGTTGGATAATCATCTGATTCTATGACTACAATAAATGGCGACCAATTATACTTAGCCATTTTTTTTCTGATCTTCCAATCATTTGTTAACTTATGATCTGACAGCTTAATATCTGTCAACTGAATATTTGCCAAATTATAATCTGATATCTAATCATCATAAGATCATAGATAACATAGTTATTTATACCTTATCATCTGATAACTTTGATAAAATAAAAAGTGACCAATTATTCCAAGCCATATACGTATCATCTGATAAATCATTAACAGATCATTTAGCATATAATTATTCGGATAACTTTGACAAAAAAAAAACAACTAATTATAATAAGCTATTTATCATCTGATAGCCATTCATATCACATCTGATAATTTAGCATAAGATAACGAATCATCTGATAACATGGATATAATAAATTGGGATTAATTATACTTAGCAATTTATTATCTGATCACTTAACATCTGTCAACTAGTCATTTGATAACACTATCATCTGACAACTTATCATCTGATATCTTATCTATTTTTCAATTTCTTTATTTTCCCTAATATTTCAAATAATATATCTTATCATCTGTTAATTAAGCTTTTCATAATCTGAGAGTATTTTCTGATAACTTAGGTTCTAAAAACTTATCATCTGAGAACTTGGGTAACATAAAAAGCCACCAATTATCTCAAGCCATTCATCATCTGATAACTTATCATATGATATCTTATTAACAGAACACTTAGCATCTGATAAGTTAGATAACTAGGACAAAAAATCGAGCTAATGTACTAACTTATTTATTAAAATATCTGATAAAATATCATCTGGTAGCATAGCAGCTGATGAGCATCTCATCTGAATTATCATCCGATAAATTATAGTCTGATAACACTAGTTTACAGCTAAATGTATCCTCAACATGTTTTACTCGTTTCCGTAGTAAAATGGCACGCTAAAACCGAAAATGAAATCAAAAAATTTTTTCATGGAACGGATTTCGAGATTTTTCGGAAAAACCACTTTTTGAAATTAAAAAAAAAGTGTCTCTACTTAAAAGCAAATATCTCTAGTTGTACTAAACTGATTTTGATTATTTATAAATAATACAGACACTTTTTTTTTAATTTCGAAAAGTGTTTTTGATTTCATTTTCGGTATTAGCGTGCCATTTTCCTATGGAAATGAATTAAATATGTTGAGGATACTAAATTTTTTTAAAATTTGTAAACTTGTGTAACTTATCGCCTCAAACTCATTATTAAATAAATTAGTATTTGTTGACTTTAAAGTAATTTTTTTGCCTAAAAAACATTTTGGCCAGATAAAACAGAAAGAAACTCGTTAAAAAAATATGGAGAGTCCTTTTTTTTTAAATAAAAATCTCAAAGTAAGCTATATGTGTTAAAAAGTCACATTTAACACCCTGTTAATTGTTTAAGATCCAAAAAAATTTTTAGTTTGATTTGCAAATCGACAAAACTCAAAAACATTCATTGAGTTGTGCTTTTAAAATTCTTTAATAGTTTCACTCAAAGACGAAATCTTCTCATTAACGAAAATTTTTCTCGAAATTTTTTATTTGTTGCAAAATTTTCTGTGAAACATATCTTATCAACTCATATCACCATTGTAGCCGAAAAACCCGTTTGAATGGTACTTCGATTATACAGGCCAACATGGTTTAGTTGTTGGAAAGCTAAGGGTTTTTTTTTGCTACGTAGAATCCGAATGCGGGGTCAGAATTAGCCCATCACATCAGGATTTTGAGATATTTGAGGTTATGTACCCGAAAAACGGCGTTTATTCGTACCTTTGAGGTACATAACCTCAAATATCTCAAATTCCTGACATGATGGGCCAATTCTGACCCCGGATTCGGATTCTACGCAGCAAATTACTTCGGAAATTACCCTTAACTTTCCAACAACTCACATGACCCCGGTATTTGTAGGCCTGCGTTATCTGCCTTAAGCTTCATATTCACCAAGTCACATGGAATAAAAAAAAAGGTTATCCCTCATATAAGATTTTATAAGTACCCACAACCCACAAAAACGCCGCAGTCATCTGTTTAGATCTCCTGCTGCTTTCAAGTCTATCATAGCCCAACTAAACTTCAACTTTGATGCAACATATCATGGCATCCAATGTTAATACCCTATAACTCATTTGATGTCTTTTCAGGGTATATCAACAACAGAGACTTTTATTGTTTTGACAGTGGCAAGTCGGCCACATTTAGATAAGCAAAATGCTTAGAAATGATAACAATGGCAGCAAAAATATACATACAATATGTTTCACCTGCTGTGTCAAGCGACCCCATCTTCCGGATGGTGGGGGGGGAGGTGGGGCGCATCACCACAACGTTAACCGTCTAAGCCAACAACAAGCCATGAGGGAGAATGAGCCCAGTGCCACGTGTCCTGGCTGGCCGCATGCTGACTATTTCTAAGACTTGTTTGACTGACTTGGTTCGGGTCCTGCTCCCTGGCACTGGCCCCTGACTCGACTTCAGTTGACTTGGCTCAACTTGAGATTGCCTTTGCCGCTGTCACCGCTGGACCCCCTCTTTGTTTGCTTTGATGTGTTCTAAATTGTCATTTATGGCAAGAAGTTGTCGCGTTGCTTACGATATCCATTGTGGCAACTGGAGTTGCAACAGTGCCGCTAACTAGGGGGGGCAGTGTTTGGAGCAGCCACACGACTGGCTTCGCACTTTTTTTTAAGCTTTGACCTTTTGTTGTCTGCTTTGCTATCCTATGCTTCCTCTCTCCCTAGCTGCAGACTCATAACGGTAATTCTGTGCTGCCTTTTCCTCGCTTACATCTTGACTTTATTTATTCAAGCTTTGTGTAGCTTGTTCGTGTTGTTTTACTCGCTCTTCTCCTGCTGCGCTCTTCATTGAGCTGCCGCAAACACTTCCCTCTCTACTTTACTATGTGCCCTCAAGTTATTTAAACTGCTACTTATTTAATTTTCATGTAAAGTTGTAGCTGCGGCTCCCTCTCTCCTCTCTCTCTCTCTCTCTCTCTCTGTCGGGTTATGCATTTGCCGCTGCCATTTTTATACCCTACATGCAAAGCTTTAAGGGATCTATTAAGTTGGTGAAAAATGAGTTTTGAGGCAATAACTTAAGAAAGTGCGATGATGGAAATGAAACACAATTTTTTCAAAAAATATATTTTCTTGGGGCTTGTCTTAAGAGATTTCTTTACTTTAATCCTGTAACTAGTATACAACCAAACGACCCTTCCAAGTGAAGATTCTAATTGGCCGTCATGATGATGCGATTTGATAGCTTAGGTTTATTTTCTCTGGGGCTAAGGCAATGGTCCGAAGACGCTTCCGCAGTCCAAAATCCTTTAATATCTTAAAAATAATTACACGCAAAGGCCTATACGCAGTTCGAAATATTTCGCACGGAATGACAAAACCATATAAAAAAAAATCCCGAATGGGATATCCCAAATTGACAAAAAATTATGGTACCTAGAGTCACAATGTTCAACTCATTGGACAATATCTAGATCCCAGGGGAGCCACTCCACCGTAAAAAAAGTTCGTACTCAGTGGCCCATAATTAGCTTATATAAATACAAGTTTTCAGTTTTTTATCTCTATCGGCTGATTTAAGTGACTGAATGGGTGAAGCAGTTTTCGTCAGAGTTCAGTTGATCAATTCTCGAATCTTAAGGAGCACACGAGCAAGGTTTGTCGTTCCCTTCTCCACACAGTGATATCACTGGTAACTAGTGTACTCCCCGATTGATCTGAAAAGATTGTAAATAGGATATTGCATCCGCCATATGCTGGAATCATTGGTTCCCAATTTTCTTTCAAAAACGGTCAAGCAGTCAACGTAAAGGTCCTAATTTTTTTTTTTATGAAAACGATTTTAAGCATATTAAAGTCGAAACTAAAACTTAGAATTAATTAAAATTTAAAGCATCGATTATACTATGCCGTGAGTATTAGATGGTATAGGTAGTGTGACCACGTGTCCCGTTTTTACGGGACATGTCCCGTTTTCGGAAGAGTTCTGCCGTGACAACCCTAAAGCAAAGATATCGTAACCAAATTTGGCAATCAAATATCTTTTGGAGTTCTTAAGCAATGTACCGGACTTAATTGCAATGTGGTGGTATAGAGTATGCCAAAGTTGTTCGACAACTTTAACGTACGCCATCTTTAGTCGTATTTTCAACCCATATGTTTGAACAATACATTCATTTATTTCATATTTTGTGAATGCGAAACGTTTTTTTAATACAAAAAAAAAGTGTCCCTGAAATCGTCCCGGTTTTGGTTTCAAAATGTCCCGAAATGTCCCGTTTTCAACAGTCAAATGTCCCAGAATGGTGAAAAATTGTATGGTCACACTAGGTATAGGGTATAAAATAGTCAGGATGTTCCGACTGCGTACAGCCTACTTAGTGTTGTTGTAGTTTTTGTTCCAGTTGCAATTTTGTAAAAAGTATTTTTTTTTTTTTTTTTTTTTTTTTTAGTTCGTCCGGGCATTAAAGTTAAACTGTTGTAAATGTATAGACCGTACGGAGTTTGTTTAGTATTAAATGTTGTAGATTCTACAAGAATTTGTTGTTTTACTTATTTTTTGTTTTTGTTGCTGAGCTGCCTTTGATATAACTTCTGGTAAACTTTCCTTTGGCTGCTCAGCACTGCAAAGGGCAAAGTTTTAATTTTACTTAAATAATTGAAAAATTCTCTTGCATAAATATATTATAGCACTTGTTTTGTCCTTTAATGATAAGCAATTGATTTGCGGTTTTAGCTTAGAAAATAAAAGTTGATATCAAGCTCATAAGAAGAGGTACTAAGGAACGACTTAAGTATCAGTTTACTTGGAGGTAGAAGCTGTACTTGTTCCTGGAAGCGCTGTTTTAAATAAATAATAACTTTTTGTTTATTGAATTTTCAGCTTCTTAAACTTGGTAAATAATGATAACTTTGAAGTGAAATTTAATGGCCTGATAAAATTGCCAAAGCAATTTAGGATGCTTATTTTAATAATTTTGTGTACATCTTGACTAATAGTTCATAACACCTGTAGGGGTAACAGAGCAAGCACATATATCCATTAGATACTTTTAAAACGTAAATAATTTTAAAAAAATGACAAAAATTATGTAAATCCATCAATAACCATATTTATAAATTTTCATTAAAAAAAATATAAAAATTAATTTAAAAAAAAAAAAATTAATTTAAAAAAAAAAAAATTAATTTAAAAAAAAAAAAATTAATTTAAAAAAATTAATTTTTTTTAATTTTATTAATTTTAATTAAATAATTAATTAATTTAATTTATTTATTTGTGCTTTATTACCTTCAAGTATTTACATTTTCATTAAAGCTAATGGTTCATTATTATAATTATACAGAGTTTTAGCAGATGCCTTCAACTGAAATTTTTATAATTTGGTCATTTTTGTAAATTTATTTAATTTAAATTTTTTTTATTTTTTTATTGACATCTACTTTTTTGTGTTTTTTGTAAATTTATAAAAGCCTCATCGGCGGATTTTAGCACAATTTTAGTCTTTGTTAAGTATACGCTAAGTGGTCAACTTCACTACCTTTTCAAAAACGTAGCAAGCTTCCCCAAGAATGGACTATCAGTACATCATAGCGCCTACCTGATTATATGGTATTTAGATTGGGGCTCCCACTACTCAGTCCAATCTGCAAACTTCAATTATATAATTTTTTCCGAATGTGTGGACTCAACGTCTTCCAAAAATATCTTTAAAATATTTTTTATAAGAGTTTTGGGACGACTTAAAAATATCTAACATAATATAGACTCCAAAGAGCAGGTGGCATAAATTTATTGGCTCTTGCAGGGATGAACATAAAAGAAGCTCCTCAAGATGTCATGCTTGAAATGAACGAGAATGAGTCTAGTTATCACATCTTCTGAGCTGTCAGTCCAAGCAACAATCCCAAATAAACATTCAGGCTACAGCCGTTCCAAAAGAACAGGACGGGAATGTTGACAGTAGTTTCAATGAGGAACTTCACCAAAGGCCTAATGGCCGAGAAGATACACGTTTCCCATAACGACTTCTCTAGAAGCTTTAGTGACAAGTAGAAAATAAAGCATCTAACATCCGATATGTGACTGCCGTGCACTTCTTGGAAAATTTGACCAGTAATTGGGAAGCCGTTTTTGAAAGACCTGGCAAGTCTGGCAAATCTGCCCATATCGCTTTTTATCGAGTCTTTTAATATGGAAAGGGCAGCGATTAAGCCGTTTAGGGAGAGGCCACCAGCTATACCTCCCAACAACATTACCCTTCACTTTACACCGTACTTTACTTATCTTTCATTAGGCATCACATTATTGGTACTATACGGTTTTTTGATGATCTCGGCCTAAGCCGAAGATCCTAACAAACCTTACCTAAACTCTTGACTCTGATTAATTTTAAATAAGAAGAGATACTGAAATTGAGAATTGCTATTTCTAAAGAACGCTGGTTCAAAAGGCATGACAGGCTTGGCTCCTATTCTTACATAGGTTCAAAAAAATCTCTCAAATAGCCAAAAATTCTATTGGGAGAGTATTCTAGTGTCAAAACCCATTTTCTAAAAAGCGTTAAGATAAAGGATTAGAGGTCTACAAATACCGGGGTTGTGTCAGTTGTTGCAAAGCTAAGAGCTATTTCCGAAGTAATTTGCTGCGTAGAATCCGAATCCGGGGTCAGAATTGGCCCATCACGTCAGAATTTTGAGATATTTAAGGTTATGTACCTGAAAAACTGTGTATTTTCCTACTTTTGAGGTTATGTACAGGGTGCACACAATTTTTGTGGTCTGTTTCTCCAGTTACATCATTTAGTACCAGTCTTACCCTTTAACTCAAGAGATCCAGGGTTCCATTACGATTTTTTTTTGCGCAAAGTTTTCTTTTTTTTTCTTTTCTTTTTTGTTTTGCTTTTCGAAACTGTTAAGAGGTTTTTAGAAGGACGTCAATTTTAAAGAGCACTTTAGTTGAAGATTGCAGAGCTATTAAAGCACAGGCTAACAAAAAAGGTGGTCTAAACTCTACATGGGAAACGCTACCTTTATGGATTTTGAGGCTCTGAATGAGATATCCAAAAAACCCTAGCAATTAAGGGGATGTTCTTTCAAAGTTGGTCGAGAAATCGATTAAAAAGTTAAAGGTACATATTCGTAGAATATGTGTACGAAAGGATTTTTCGATGCGATCGATATTTATAGAAATAGAGCGTCTTGAAAGCACCTAAGTAAAAACTTTAAACGCGTTTTTCATCAAAATTTCAAGCACAGGTCTTGATCTATTGCTCCGATTTTCTTTATGTAAAGCATGTTTGAAACTATATAATTTTTTGTATGACTTATACTAACAATATACATGAAAATTGTTAAATTGTTATTTGTTATTGTTAATTTTTCGTCAAAACTCATTCTGATTTAGTATAAGCCATAGAGAATTTCATTGATTTCAATAAACAAAAAACGTTTTTTATTTCAGTTCACTTCAAGAAGCTGGAGAACTATAATTCGGGGACGATGTTCTGCGTGCAAAGGTAGACAAGAGCCGACATTTTTCAGCCGCCATTTTGAATTTCCTCGAAGGAAGTTTGTATGTCTTTTCATCATGCCACAAATAATTCCCAAACTTCGCCTTCTTTTCGGCCAAAATTTAAAAGAACCTCCCCTTAAGGGTTCTCCAAAATAGCTCGATTAATGGGTGGTTTTGAGGTGTTGACAGAATTTATATGTGGCAGGGTAATAGGACCTCGATTGCGTATTTTTTGGCCTCAAAATCCATAAGGGTAGCCCTGTCACATGAAAAATTCAAAAAAATGTTATTGTTCCGTTCCGTGTAATATTTTCTAGATTCTGTTAAAATTGATCAATGAAACCTTTTATTTAGTCCATTTTAAATTTGAATTTTCTTTCGAGGTTTCCTTTTAAATCTATTTTATAATCTCTTTTAGCTATTTTTTTTTAATGTACTTATCTGCACTTTAAGTTTACTACTATAGAGATTTTGTTCTTTTTTTTTTTTCAAGTCAGCTAAAAGCATCGCACCCCATCGAAAACCTGCGCTCTTTGGCACTGCTCCATAAAATCCAAGTGTGTTTGCCACTTTAGCGAAATTCCTTGAATTAAGGAGCTTCACCTTAGATCTTAAGATAAAAAGCGAAAAAAAAAGTTGGTAGCTGCAATTGCAATGGCTGCCAGTTGCAGCTGAGCTGCCTTTCACTTGCAAGCGTCGCTTGCAACCTTTCAACACCGAAACAGCTGACTTAATGTACTTTAATTAACTCGAGCAGGCAACAATAACAACAACAACGAAAAAGCAAACAAAAATAAAAATAAACCAGAGAAAAGTTTCAAACATCAACTTTGAACCGCAAAGTAGTTTATATTGCAAGGATTGCGGTTGCAAAAAGATAGCAGCAAAAGTGGCGCGTTAAGTTGGCTGGAATGCAGGCTCACACACACAGTCACACGCAAACACACACACAAGCAGCGCATTATATAGCCAATAAGGACACACAGGTAAGCATGTTACATGGGCCATATCTTAACGTTTGCCCTGTGGCTGCCATAAAATACAACACGCAATAAGGCAACAGCCCCAGAGCCTAGAAGGATCCCCCAGATTTACTTGCTCTAAGTATCTGTGCGTCTGTGTGAGTATGTGTGTGTGTGTGTGCACGTGTAATTAATTTCTTTGGAAATATTTTGGCAACAGCAGAAGTTTGCTCGCACATTTGTGGCCAAGACATACTTGGGTTGTCTTGGCACAGCTTGGCGCATATTTCAAATACGCAAGCGGTTTGTGGCTAAAATGATTTGCCTGGCTTCTTTTTTTTTTGTTCGCTCTGATTTAAGCGCAATTTAATTAAGCTGCGGCCAAAAGACCAAGTGCTCGTAACACTCGGCACACTAAACCCAAAGCCAAGTAGAAAAACGAAAAGTTTTTCAAACTTGCAACAATATTTGCCTAGGATGGATTGTCCATAATATATGGTAAACAATCGGCTGGCAAAAAAATGTATGCAAACAATTTTTAACAAGAAAAACAGCAACTTCGAATAAAGCAAACAAATTGATGCGGCCCCAAAGGGAAGTAAGCCAAAAAAGCTAGAGCAGCAGCCTATGCAAGAGTAGTGGCCAGAGTTGGGCCCAAAGCCAAATATATTGGTTGACATTCATCAGGAAGAAGGAACTCATCAGACTGTAATAATTTGCTATCACACACTGGGAGTCCCAAGGCAACACCCAGATACACACACACACATACATACGCACAAGTTTTACTAAATACTTGAGCTTGTATCTGCGTGCCAATGTCAAAGCAAAATTGAATAAAGATACGAACAAAGCATAAGATGCATAAGGGAAAAAGCAAAACAAAAAAAAAAGGTAAACTTTGGAAAACACCGAAAATCCAATACCTTTCTGAAACTACCTCGTTTTGTTTAGAAAATTTAGTATCTGTATCTGTTTTTTAGGGTATTTTTTTAATAACGAAAATAGCTTCCGTTTATCTCTATGAAGTCTGGGCTTCTTGAAATTTGCAAGAAAATCAATTTGAATTTTGACTTGATTTTGGAACAAATAGAAGGTCCGCAAGAGTTTTTTGAACCCATCTAGTTGAACTGGTTTTTATAGGGAGTGGAGTAAGAGTGATTCTATCCTGATCATCACTTAAGAGTAGAATCAAAGAACAAACTTGAGAATATCTTATCGAAGAAGACTCCCAAAATGCGTTGCAAGCCTTCTCAAAAGCTCGTTGCAACTAATATTTCATAGAGTGTATAAAAAGAAACAAACAAAAAAGGAAGAGTAGAGAAAAAAGCAAAACTAGTAACAGTAGCTAAATAAGAAACAGGAGAAAAAGAAGAATAAGAAGAATCAGCAGGACACTCAGAATTGGCCATATGAATTGCAATGGCGTCGTCGTTTATGTCGAGTGTGCGAAAGCATAAAACAAGCTCCAAACGGGTTCAGCTTGTCTATGCCTCACGCATAAGACATGGCATAAGTGTGTGTGTTTGAGTTCGAGTGTACGTGGGTGTGTGTGTGTGTATTTGTCTATGTCAAGTGTCAACATTTACTTCGTGACAACACAAATTGTGGCTGTGACCATTTTTACACCCACACAAACGCGCACACAAACATTTATGCATATGTATGTATATGCATTCATGTAATGAATGTATGAATGTATGCACACTGAGAGAACAGCTTAAGAGTTTTTGTCTTAGTCTGCTGCTGCTCTTAGCAGGCATTAGGCAACCATAGTGAAAATTTTGTTGCATACTTTTTGGGGTCTTTGCTTTATCGTATAGGAAATGTTTATTTTTAAAACCAAATGAGTCGTTTTTTAAGCCAAAAATCGAAAATTAAAATATATACAGGGCGCCATAAATAACTTTAAAAAAAAACCGTATTCCTTAACTGTAGTATTTTTATATCATATGGTGCTTTAGAAATTTTTTGGGAATACGTTTTTAAAAACAATATCATCAACTGGACGACTTTATTGGCCATATCGAAATATGCCATTTTTGCTGGTTTTTTTTTGCCTTCTCTAAAGAAAATAGCCCAATCTCAATGCTATTCAATGTTTACATAACGACATACGAGATGGCGCACCCTGTATATATAAATTTAAATTTAAGGAAATTTAGACCATTGATATAATAGTCTAGCTGCAAAGTTTTCTTAACAAAACAAAGCTGCTCTGCATTTTAAAATTTTAGTGCATTTATTTATTTAAAGAGATGTTCTAAGCCATCGTTTATTAAAAACATTTGGAATAGAAAGCCACATATCCTTCCAAAAATGGTATACTGGCTACCAAGTCTTTAATTTTTATCTATCTTTAAAAGACAAGCTCTGTCCTAAAAAAAAAACACAACCATGAGCTCTTGAAAGAATTTAATGTAATTTATATCCGTCTTTTATTCTGATGAAACTCATTTTTGGCCTAATTAAAAAATAATGCACTACATAATTGTCAAACTGGATATCATCACTTATGATTATGATTAATATTTTTAACCTAGACTTATAACTGTCCGGAATATTTTTTTGGGCTGCGCAAAGCTTTAAATCTTATTTAGACACGTTCCATTTATAACAGGCTTTAATTTGCGCAGTCATAAAAATCATAAAATCTTTAAAAATTATTCTGAAGTCAAAAAAAAAGTTTTGAAGCATTTAGTAAAGATTTATTATGCTAACAATTATAAAAATATTGGTTTAAAGTTACTGGGCTCCCAGTGTTTCTTGTCAACTCTGGAAATCGCATCATTAATGATAATAATTGAAATTTCCTAATGCATTTATTTTATTTTTATATACACAGTAAAATTAATGTTTTATACATAGTTTTTCGTGCAATTTCCGAATTAAGGCACCAAAATGTGCCCAAAAAATTATCAATTTTTTTTAATGCATTATTTTCAAAAGCAATCTAAAAATGTAAAGCAGCAATACATTTTAACTATATCTTTACTGAACTTTATTTCAAAGGTATATTCGCAGAATTTTCAAATACAACAAAGGATCAAAAAGAAGTTGGTCGGTGCAAATCCTTAGCAGTCCTCGACATAGCATCCTTTTACTCTGACACAACGCGTTAAACGCGATTTCCACTGCATGTACGACTTCTGGAACTCGATTTCCGCGATCCTCTACAGAGTTGCTATCAAGGCCCCTTTGACGTCTTTTTCGGGGCTGTATCGGTTTCCCTTGAGGTCCCTCATGGCAGCATCCCCGCAGGCATCCGTAATCTTTGCGAGCACCTCCGCTTCGGTGTTCCCGAGTTTTTCCAGAATTTATTGGTATAGCGCTGGTCGAGATTTTTCTACAGACATTCACGGAAATCGATGTGCTTGCTATCCCCCTCTGCGTCTCCGAAGTAGTCCGAGCGCACTTCATCGCTCCGTTCGCACTGAAAAAATGCAGTCCCACTTCTTTTTGACACTACCCTGTATATTGGAAATCAGTTTGAGAGAAAGGTCCTGGCAGCAACCCCGCAGGCATCCGTAATATTTCAGAGGATCTCGTCGCGGTGTTCCCGAGTTTTTCCGGAATTTACTGGCATGGCGCTGAACGAGATTTTTATACCGACGGAAATTAATGTGCTTGCTATCACCCCCTGCGTCACCCGAGTAGTTCAAACTTCCTCCATCGCTCCTTTCGATCTAAAAAAATTCAGTCCTATTTCTTTTTAGTCCTACCCTGTATATTGGAAAACAACCTTGAAAATATCCGAACTAGAAATTTTTCAAATTAATTAAATTTTAGTCAACATTTTTTACAGATTTTTGGCACAACTCCAAATCGCTTGTTGAAGGCTGCTTTATCAGCGATATAAAAAAATTATTTTAATGTGGCGTTCGAATTCAGAACCAAATATAAAAATTTGAATTTTTTTTTTTTATATAATTATAACTTGTATAATTTTAATTGCGAAATTTGAAAAAAAAATTTTATGTTATTACACCTAAAATTTTTAGATCATTTAGGGGACCTTCTGAGTTTGGGAAGGATGGTGTAAGGTCCACCCAGCGGTATCACAATGGGCCAATTATTGGCCTAAGTGAGTTGGTACGTTAGGTCCCGACTGACGCCCTAACCTAACCTAACCTACACCTAAAATATATGTTAAAAAATGTATCAAAGTAGGTTTACAAGATGACTCAATTCGCTTTCAAATGATGTCTTCCTCTCTTCTCTCACTGAGAGTTTAAAATTTAAAGCAAAGAAAAAAGTTTGAAAACCACATTTTTCTCACAGTGCATACACATATGTATATTTTTCTAAGTATGTGTAGCTGTTTGTCTATATTCACAGTCATGGCCAAAAGCCACAAGTGTTGTGTTTGTTGTTGTTGCTTCTTGTTGCAGCTCAGATCGTATCCGTCTTTTGCTAATATTTCGTCGCTGTATGTCAGTAGGAAGCTCTATATGGCAACATACATGCATACACGCATGTCATTGGGTACGTGTATCTGTGTGTAGTTTGTGTGGGTAGTGGTGCGTGTATGCTTGAGATTTTTCATTTTAGATGCGGTTGCCTAGCTAGCCGCGCTATTCCCAAGCTTTTCCTTTTGCTTTCCTTGCCGCCAACGCTTTTCCTGCATAGCAAATGAAGCCACAATAATAAACCGAGGCTGTGTCTCTGTGTGTGCGTGTGTGTGTGGTTGTGTATCTATGTGAGGTTATGCACACACATAAATACATTTTGTATATGTTAGTTGATTGTCTGTCTGTCCATCCGTCTCTCTGTCTATTCTCTGCTCTCTCTCTCCAGCTTCCGGCTATGCACAACACTTTCTGGCTGCATGAGATACAAATTATAGTTTCATCTGACTTTTATAGTTTTTGGCAACACTTGCAGCGGTTTTTCGCTGCGTTATTGTTGCTGTATCTGCTGCATTTGTTGCTGTTGTTGTTTTTGTTGTTGCAGATACTGTGTTATCTCGGCGTGTTAAAATTCCCGCTAGCCACAGTTGGGATACCAAGCGATGTCATCGTAATTTCTAATTTGTTTATGTTTTTCAGTACATGATGATGATACTGGGCATCTGAGTTTATTATGCATGACATTTGTGGCAAAAAATTAAATTATGTTTTGCGCTATGATGAATGAGTGGCAAGCAGATGCAATTTGTCATCAAAGGGGTTTTACAATGCAACCCTGCACATAAATGAGCATACCTTTGAACCAAAATGAGGTGTAGAGTAATAAAAATGGAGTTAAAAAAATTAAAACAATGCGAAATTCAAATGAGTGAAGTACAAAGTGAAAGCAGGAAAATTAGACTTGTTATGTCGAATAATTTACAGATTCGGAGTCTTTTCGAAGCCTTTTCTTATATTCTTCTTATCAGTTTAGACGCATATGTGCTTACTTTCGCAGACCTCCTAACAGTGGAAAATTTTATAAATTTAATTCGTTTTCGTTTTTGCGCACTCCAATTGATAAATTTTTTTCACGGTAACTGCTCATATTTTCCTTGCTCCTTTCAATAAATTTGAATATTTCCCTTACATTGTTTCTACAGCTGTGCAATTTTCGATTTCTTCATATCGTTTACATTTTATTTTGATTAAAATATTGCTGGTACTTTATTATTGTCTTTTAAATAAATTTACAAGGGAAATTTATTTTGTGCAACACATCAACCTGCCAATGAGTGTGTGTATGTGAACGTATGCCGACAATTCCCTTTTGTTGGGAATGTTATTTTTTGGGTCAAATCAGAAAAAATGATTCAAAACAATTATTCCATAATTATTTTACTTAAAATTTGCATAATTTGAATCTTATAAAATCAAAAAATATTTAAAAAACTATTTTAGCACCACAAAGGACTACCTAGTCTATGTGTGACTCCCCCCAGGGGTCAACCGGTACAACCTAACTATTTTAGTTTAAAATATGTTTTTCTATATAATTCGAATATTTTATTCGTTTTCATTTTTAAGACCATGTCTGAGTATATTGATACTTTATTATTGCTACAAATATTTAACAAAGTCATAATCTCAACAAATATAATTTTAATTAATTAATTATGAGTTTTAACAATTTTAACTTTAATATATAAAAATTTGTGTCAAAAAAAAAAAATAAATAAATAAATTAAATTAAATTCTATAGCAGGCAAATTTTTCAAATTTCAAAGAATCCCTATTTATTAAAAAAATTTTAAAGTGATTTGAATTTTAACTGACGTCCGGTTTAAGCCGCAACAGCTTAAGTCTGATTAAGAGAAAATTTTGTTGCAACTTAAGAGAATTCTTTGAAACATTGTTTCTCTTTTCATTTGCTTTAACCGGCTATTTGTACTAAGTCTAACAAAGAGACTTGTATAACAGTTTATAAATTATAGTTGGATATATAAAACACTTAGATCGCTGTTTCATTAAAAATTTTATATTTAGCACTTCTTAGTTCCTTTGATAAGTTTGTATGGCAAAAAATATATAAATTTATTTACAAGTACAAAATTATGGCAATATTTTAGAACCATAGTTATACCATACTAGCCGTACTAAACTATTTAAGAAAACTCAAACATTTATGTTCAGAGCGCAAAAATTTTATAGCACTTTAAAATTTTCTTAAGTTAAACATTAACAATAATTTAAAAAAAAATAGCAACAATTTTCCATTTTAATCTAGAAAGAGTTGTATTTATAACAGTTCAAAAATTATAACTGGATATATAGCACATTTAGATCGCTGTTTAATTAAAAATTTTATATTTGGCACTTTTTAGTTTCTTAGATAAGTTTGTATGGCAAAAAAATATACAAATTTGTTTACAAGTACAAAATTAAGCCAATATTTTAGAACCATAGTTTTCCCATAAATGTTATAACTTGACGTACTAAACTATTTAAGAAAACTCCAAATTTTATTTTCAGAACCTAGCGTTATTTCTATAAATACGCAATATAGTATTAAAGCAATTTTTGGTTTTGAACCATAAAATAATATACCAAGTGCATAAGGGTAGTTAGTATTGATGCTAAATGGTCTAGAAGGTTTGTAGCAAACTAAAAATTTCCCAAAAGGAATTTAGTTATTTGGTAAAAGCTGCTTGCTATAAATGTGATACAAGCTTTTTCGAATGAAAGTTCTTATACTAAAAAGCTTTGGTATGCCAATGTGTTTTTATGTTATAAGAGAATATTTCGAAAGTCCTTGAAGCTTTTGTTGCCATAAATTTGGCGTTGTTAGATGGTTTTCAGATTATAAATGATACTATAAATATAAGTCAGTTTGTAGAGTTTCTTAAAGTTTATTGCAAAGCTTTCAGTCATAGTAGTCTGCTATAAATTTTGTTTTATTTCGACAAATTAAATTAAATGATGTAGGTATAAAAATTGTTTTATAAACAAACCTTTTTTGATAAAATTTTCTTTTTAATTCAAATATTTATTAAATGCATATACTTTTTTTATTTTATTTTAAAAATACTAAATCGATATCTCGTGTGCTGCATATTCAAGTACTTGTTAGTTAAAAATTTTTATAAAATATATATGCATTGAGAAAGGTTGGAAATGTTTCAAAAAGTTATTTTTAAATTATTTGAAAAATTTGTGAGCCAACATTTTAAATTAAAAGGCAAAGCGCTTCATAATTCCCAAAGGAGCAACACAAAAATGTTAAATTACGTTTTATAAAAAATTCTGGGCCATGGAATTCAAAGCATTTTTTTTTTTTTTAATTTTAAGCAATGAAAAAATTTCAAGTGGTGCATGAAGGTGGACACAAAAAATTTAGCAGAGTAAAAAATTGCGAAAGAACTCTTCCATAATGATTATACATGGTCTAATTAGTGTTTATTTTGAGGTTTTTAGCAATGCCTTGGAAAAACAGAGTGCACTTAGTCAGGAACTTAATGCGTTTAATAATCTAAGATACATCTTGTAGCTGCTTCAAGTGATAGTTGTCAAGAAGTTGGCAACTATTGCCAAAAAAAAATTCAAAAGTTCAACAAAATACTTTTCATCAGAATTGTATCCATATTTTATGAAACCAATTTAAGTTGTTTAACTCATAAATATATATTTTTTACTATACTTTTATAAGATTAATAAAAATAAACCAAATCTCACGTTACATTTTTAACACCAAAACCTCAACTTGTTTTTATCTCACATACTCGTTCGTATGAATTTTCAAGCATTTCATATTTATAAAAATAAAATTAACAAATTCAGCGCACTTTATATTTAAATTGTTTATCGAATTCACACCCACACACGCACACAACAACTTTATCAATGGCAGCCATTTTGCATATTCAAAGAGCTGCATGCATTATACAACACTTTGGTCTGCCATTTATAAACAGAAAATAAATTGAAAAATTTGAAAAACTCGCTAAAAGTTAAATTGTTGAGTTTACTGCGTTTGACTTCTGTTTCCAGTTTGCAGTTTCCAGTTTCCAGTTTTCCCATTTATGTTTGCCTTTTGTTGTTTAACTTTTGTTTTTTGTACTTTTTAATTTTTTGCGAGACACTCATTAAATGCTTTGCTAACTGTTAAGCTAGCATATAAACAAAAAACAATAAAAGAAGAATTGGGGCGTTTAAAAAAGTTCAACAGCCTTAGCCAAGTCAACTGGAGTTGGGGCCGCAAAGCGTCTCAAGAGCGACTGTTGACTCTTTTTTTTTTTTTTTTTTTGATACCCTATAGACCCAAAAGGGTATGAGGTACATTAAGGTTATTATGTTGATGTTTAACTTCCAGTATAGAAAAAGTAGGATTCCAAAAGGCTTATTACAAAATGATTAAATTTTATTTGATTTATTTAAGCAAAGTCTGTCTGCTCTGCTTTTCGAAGTCCGTATAAGCTATGAGATGCAAGAGATTTCTTATGATGTTTTAGTTCTCCACTGGCCCGATTTTCCCACTAAAACGAAAATTTTGAAACCTCAATTTCGAAAATCAAACGAAATATTTCTTCATGCACTTAATTCCTGACTATAAAGGCTTCGTTGGGTATAGTATGAATAAAAGAGTACAAATATTCGAAAAAAGATTACAAAATTCGTGTTTATCATTTAAAAAAGGCATGTTAGGAAGAACAAGTTCTTGCGGCATTTCATTCATTGGTGGTGCTTCGACTATTGAAATTGAATTAAAAATATTGATAGTATGGTAATTTCCGGGGTCGCTGAAACCCAATCTGAAGTCCACTTCACGCCTTCTCGTCAAGTTATTGACATAGCTGCAAAAATCGAAAAATTGAAAATAATTCTCTCAAAGAGGAACTCACACCATAACAAGCCAAATATCCCGGCTTGGTCCAGAAAAAAATTGCAAAACTGAAAGTTTTCTTAAGATGAGGTTCTTTCAAATTTAATCGAGAAAATCGATTTTTTACAAAAAATTAAAGCTACATATTCGTAGAATATGTGTCTGAAAGGATTTTTCGATGCGATCGATAATTATAATTATAGAATTAGAGCGCTGAGGGACGTTTTAAAAACTTTTAACGCGTTTTTCTCGGAACCATGTTTTTCATCCGCATTTCATGCATAGCTCTTGATCTATTGTTCCGATTCCCTTCATTTAAGCCATATTTGAAAGAATATAATTTTTTGTATGGCTTATACTAATAATATACATGAAAAAGTGTTAAATTGTTATTTATAAGCCAGGTCAAATAACAAAAAAAATTAATTAAAAAAAAACACATATTTTTTTCGAACGTCTACATTTTAGCTAATTTTTCGTCAAAACTCATTCTGATTTTGTATAAGGCATAGAGAATTTCATTAACTTCAATAAACAAAAAACATTTTTCATTTCGGTTAACTACAAAAGGCCGCAAAACTGAAATAAGGGGACGATATTCAGCGGGCATATGCAGACAAGAGCCGCCATTTTGAATTTCATCGAGAAAAAAATTTCCAATTATTGTACAATAAAAATCGCATTTAACAATCAAAACAGGAAGTTTGTATGTCTTTTCATCATCATCAAATAAAAAATTACAAATAATTCCCTCCCCTTAAGATTATATAGATTTAAAAAAATTATAGCATACCTTATGGGGCTGCCTTGTTAGCTATTGGATCTATTTATATTTTGAAAAAAGGCTCAAAAAAAGAAGTTTTAAGAATCTGAATCAATATGATATGAACAGAATCTCCACAATAATGGTTGACGAAATCTTGGCCTACTGATGGGTACACCGCTGAGGCCCTTTTATGATATTTAAAGCTAATCAGGCTGGATTGGTTGGCGATCAAAAATTAGAAAACTGCGTTTTATAAAAATTTATGTATTTTTGATTATTTGTTATATAGAACATATAAGAAAAAATATTTATTTATATTTTTTCGAAGCTTGCTTATAAAGATTAAAAAATTGATGATATCGAAATCCTGATGTGTTGAGCTCAAAAATCGGCAGGGTTTATTTCAGAGGCCTCGAAAATATAAATTAAGGATGGTCAGGAAAAAATTGAATTTTTTTTGAGGATAGACAACGGCACTTTTTTTCCTATTTATCGAAATTTTTATACAATTTTAAAATTTTTTTAAAAATTTTATTTTATGATGATTTTTTTTAAGAAGTTTTGACGAGTTCCTTAAAAACTCTTTAGTTTAGTCTACGCCTTTTTTTTTCTTCTGTTTATCGAAATTTCTATAAAAGTCTAAAATTGTTCAAAAATTTTATTTTTTTTAATATAATATTTATCTTTTGGAATTTAATCGAGTTCTTTATGTTTTCGAAGAAGCTGCACTAAGATTGGAAAAGCTTACGCTTTTAAACTTAACGCGATTAAACTTTTTCCAGGAAAAAAATATAGCGCGTGAAGGGCTTTAGAAGACTTGATGAAAACCGAGATTGGTGTAACAGATTTTCTTTGTTGGGAAGGTTGTTCCGGCTGGTCCTGAGAACTGCCGGAGGCGGCTTGATGGTCCATGCTAAAACCGTCTTCTTCGAAGGTTTGCAGAGGTTGGAAGTAGTTTTTGTTTTGACTTTTTATGGCGTCTACGGAAGCCGTGCTCCGAAAAACGAAAAAACCAAACCGAACAATTTTATTCGGATTCGTTTTTACGTGCTCCGGAAAACAAATTATTTTTTGTCGATATTTGCCTTTTTGTTTTTGAAAAATTCGTATATTTTGCTTATTTTTCCGAAAAATTCGCCTGTTGTTTTGGCGCCAAATAGTTTTTGTTTGATACAAAACAGCTGACACGGTTGCCGCAGCTTATATCTAACTTGAAGTTGGCATAAATGTAATCTAAGAATATCAAAAGTTATTTCAGTATAAAATTCGTACTTCCTCAAAACTATTTTTAATTCATATTGCAACAAAACATTCGCTTTCAAACCATATGAAAAATTCCTTTTGGTGAAATTGGGTGCACTAAACATTCGGTTTCAAAACGAATCCGAATAAAATGTTCGACCAAAGACCAGAGAAATAAAGTTGACTGCGCTGTCGATATTAGCAGAGCGTTTCAGACAGAGAGCGATTTCGAGAGTTTGAGAGTGAGAGAGATAGCGCACTATACATATGTGCATACATACATACATGCAAGTGCCAGTGTGCATGCAAATAGCTTGTATCGCGCTCTCGCTTACACGCTCAGGTTTCATACGGAACGTGACACTTTTGCGGTTCTGCCATTGTACATCGTTTTAATAGACGTTATCACGTCAAAAATATGTTTTCTTCGGATGTATGCTGTGGAAATTTAATTTATTTAGTGCCTCAGCAGTACCCGGTATAGGGTATGTTAAAGTCGGTTTGTAATCTTTCCCTTGTACAGTATTTAACTCAACATTGGCATTGTATTTGTACTTACTTAAAAGTAATTACACAGCAAGTAAATATAAAAATGTTTGTTAAGTAAAGCTCTCTAGTAACGTAAATTTGCCTTTAAGCCTGGCTTAGCAAATTGCCAGACCAAGTAAACTTTGTGGCCACGTGTGTCAGATTTATTAGCTGTAAAATGTCAAAGTTGAAGCTGCACTAAATTCAGAAAGAAACTGCCTTTAAGCCATAAGCTCTTAACTTGTCTGCAAATATATTGTGCACTGGAAATATAAAATGCATAAAATATGGGTGTGTCTATGTGCAGTTTATAAGGACTTATCGATATCATCAATCACTCAACTAGCTCAAATATATCCGGTTTACTATGCAGTTAAGGGAATAAGTTGAGAACACTTTTAGTTGTAAATATATATAAATGTATATTAGTCAGTATTTGGTTCAAGTTTTGTGCGCTTTATATAAATAAATTTATAACGTATACGCAACGTATAGCGCAAGATGCAAAAGAGTCAACACTAATTGGGTTTTTCATGCATGAACTAGAAATTTTGTAGTAAAAGATGAATCAGAACTAATTGGCACTCAAATTTTGAGGCGACTTAAATTTTTTTGCAATGATAAGTTATAATGTTTCATATTTTGGATTGCGAAATAGATTTGGAATAAAATATGTAAATGTATTTAATAAAAACGTTAAAAAAATTGAGATTTTTTGTAAATTTTTCTTCTAAAAAATTCGACTACATTTTACCCAAAAGCTGTAATAAATTGAAAGCACAAAGAATTACAGGTAACGCCTTTTTGGCATACCAAAGTACTTACAAAAACTTTTCGCAAATAACTTTTACAACGAATAAATTTATTAACATTTCTAGAGCAACCCTTTTTTTAAATTTACAAAATTGCATTTTTTGTCTAAAAGAAAAAAAGCGAAGCAACTTAACAACTTTATGTTGCAAGCAAAACTTCATTAAAAGTTTTGCGCAAATAAACAAATTAGCAAGGAATCCAAGGAACTGGCCGCAATATCTGGTCTTAACAGTAATTAAACACCTCCAAGTGTGCACTTTAGCCAGGTTGAAAAGGACGAGACACTCGACCAACAAAACGCAACTTTAACTTGAGTAAGTTAAGTAAAGGATGCACAAGTTTTGCAGCAAGTTGGCAGCACGTAAATGAAAGTAGGTGAAAGTACTATTTAAATCAGCGTAGCAAAAAATTTAAAAATATTCCTAGAGTGTGCTCGAAGTGAAGAGAGCAGCTCCGCAGGCGGCTGCTTCAAGCAAAAGTAGAGAAAGGCCAAAGAAAAATATGAACAGGGCCAAGACAGTGCTGTAACTTTGAACCCTTTTTGCAGTCACTGCCTGCTCGGAGTTGTTTTAATTTAGCTAAAGTTGAAAATTAGCATGTTTTCTGTATTTTTTTGTTTTGGCCTTGTTTACAAGTTGTATACATGCTTGGGCAACACGAGCGCCCGATCAAGTTGGCATAAAAAGCTTGAACTGTCACTTACCAATTAACAAAAGTTTCCAAATATGCATTTGAATGTTGAATGCGGTTGAGTCCATTCAAATTAGAAGCAGACAATATTCCAAATCTCCTCCTCCTCTGCCTTCAAAGCCGTGTAATCTATATCCTTGGCTATTCTTCTAGTTGGCTTTAGACTGCTGCAGATTGATTTGCTCAGCGATTGGGACTCTTCGCATTGACAGCAGCAACATCTTGTCGAAAACTTTTTGATTTTAATTGTTGCATTCAGTTCAGGTTCGTTCCACTATTTGTTGCACAGTGGCACAAAAACAACAAAAAAAAAAACGCCAATTAAACTTTTAGTTGAATTGGTCGTTGGGCGTTTTGCTTCTTTGGTTTCTAAGGATTGAACTGACCCTCTTTGACTCAATTTGACTGTCAAAGTGCTTTTTTTTTTTCAGTTTTAGTTTTTTGTTTCTCTCTTTGCTTTTGCTTTCTCTATTCCATTCGAACTGTCAATTTTTGGTTTTACTTTGCTTTAATCTTCACTAGATTTGGAGTATTATTTTTATGCACATTTAATTTCAGCTTCTCCAGCAATCAAATTTTGATTTGTCAAATCTGTAAATAAAGGAATAAAATATTTTATTAGATTTTTAATCAATCAAAAAATGTTTTAAGCTAAATATGAAAAACATTAAAATCGAGCGCAGCAGACTTTGAGATACTTTGCTACATCTCAGTAAAAGCAAACTTCATATCTCATATATTTTTCATTTAATATAGAAGTATCTACCAACTTCGCCCGAAATTGCATAAAAACAGCAACACTTGAAATAAAACTAGGGGCTCCACCCCCTGCGCTCAAAGTTCTCAACCCATTTGAATATTCATCTATGGATGGGCAGCGAATAACAAACGTTATGTTGAGGTAACACTTCTGCGACATCTCTTAATGTTTTAAAACATAGTGTTTGTTTAAAAAAAATATGCTTATAATAATCCATAAACTTTATATAAATATAAAACAAAGTTGTGTTAGTTACTCCATTTATAACTCAAGAACGGCTGGTCAGATTTTTATGAGCTATGATTTGTTGGATTCGTCTCCGCCCCGAATGGCAAAATAACTAAAAAAGTATCGGAAAAATAAACATGAAAAGAAGTGTTCAAGAAAGACATCTAACCACCTAGACAATACAGGAATCGAGATGTAAACAAAAAATGTAGAGAACAAATGGCAACACTGCACAGTGGGCGCAGACTTTCATATTTTGGACAAAACCCTGTCATCTCCATAATAATTTTTTTAGAGTGACGAAATTTTACACACGTGTTCCCAAAGGATTGAACTATTTTTCAAGGAAGTTTGAGCCTCCTCAGATTTTTTTAATATATAGATAATCTAGACCAAAATTTAAAAAAAAAAAAAAATATTTTTAACTTAATTAAAAAAAAACAACTGTTAATTGGAATTGGACCATATTCCACACAGAGATAAATATGAGCTCCACATACATAGAAAAAATAGCCTATAGCCAAAATATTGAATGACTTTGGAGTTATAGCCTCAAGCAGTTTCAGCTTTCCAAGCCAATTATAAAACGACGACACCACCAATCAATCTGGTTTTTAAAAGTTATAATTTTTTTGACATGCTCTTTTAATTTCCCAAAAAAAATTAATCCACATTTAAATTTTTACGTCTTTTCGTCAAAATTGATAATTTTTACATTTTTTGATTTGAATCTTGTAAGTGTGCTATCAAATTTGAAAATTGTAAGTTTTAGTAAAACTTTTGAAAAAATGGTTATTAAAGCATACTTTTAGGCAAAAAGGTAAAATTTCCTGGGAGTCAATTTTAAAAATTCAACTTTTAGATACAAAATTCAATTTCCGAAAATCGGGCTAAGCTAAATTTTTTTCGGAATTATAAATAATTAAGTGAATGACGATTTCGTAGCTACATGCATGTATTTTTCAGTAAACTATCGCGAAAGCTCATAAAATACAAAATATCAACTTTGATTGCCAATAACTTAAAAACCACTAATTATAATTTAATAATTTTTTTTCACAGAATACCTCAATATGTGTAAAATCTTATTAAATTGTCATTTTGTCCAAATTTTGACTTTCTTCTGGGGGACTTTTGGCCAAAATCTGGCATTTGTGCAAAGAAATAAAAGTTGAAAAATGCTTTTGTTTAAATTAAGCTGTAAACTACATTTTTTTTAACTTATAGTCATAATTGTTGGCAGTTTTTTTTTTTTAAATCCAGTAAGAAAAACCTTTTTTAACATTTAAGCACATTCTTCGTCAAACTATTTGTTTTGTGACTACTGCTGTTTCAATAAGAGATATATATTAATATTTTGTAAGCCCCTTTTCTTCATTTGCACATTAATATGCAGTATTGTGAATTAATTCTTTACAATTAATATATAATTATTATATTTTTGGAATTAATATGCGATACAATATTTTGACGAATTAAAAAACGATATTTTTATTTTTTATATACATATATGTAAATATTAATATTAAATATTTCTTTGTGTCGTGGCGTTAATCTTATGCAATATTCATTGTTATTTTCACATTGTTATTTATAATATTTTTTAATTTGTAATAATTTAAAATGGCAGTATTTTGTGAGTGTTGATTTCTACCATTGTGTGCACATAACGGCACATGAAAGAGGATTTGACATAACCGTAAATATATATAACAGCTTGTTGTGGTTAATATGAAAATTGCTAATATCAGATTTCAACGCAGCTATTGATTAATTTTAATAAAAGCGTCGAGTTGTATTTAATTAACAGTACTAACAGAAGCTGTTATTAAAATTCCTTTCACAAAAACACAATTTAAATTAAAACCTTTAATTGAGTTTTGTGGTAGCTTTATTTAATAATTAAAATTTTTATTATTTACATAATTTTGTTGCGTTTTAAAGTAATATTTTATCGGCAGTATAGCAGAAACAAATAAAACCACATCGTTTTGATGATCGAGAGAGATTGACAACCCTGAGAGACGGCTGCCACATTGCACTGTGGGCCCAGTTTTTCATATTTTGGCCAAAATCCTGTCATTTCCATAATAATTTTTTAAGAGTGCTGAAATTTTACACACGTGTTCCTAAAGGATTGAACTATTTTCTGGGAAGTTTAAGCCTCCTGTGAACATGTGAAGAAATTTATAAAATTTTTTTCGATCAAATATCGAGTGGTAGTCGGAGGTACCCTTAAAGCAAAGCAGCCGAATGACAAAAAAACCAAAAAAATCTTTTTAACTACTCGAATATATTTAAAACCGAAAAGTTTTTAAGCTCTGTTTTATTTTTTTTCTGAAGTAATATTTATAAATAATAAAGTGAATAAAGATTTCGTAGCTACATGTATCATGGTAAATGCAGCTTTTTTTCTGTAAATTATCGCGAAAGGTCAAAAAATATAAAATGTCAACTTTGATGGCTAATTACTTAAAAACCACGAATTATAATTTAATAATATTTTCTGCACAGGATACCTTAATATATGTAAAATCATATTAAAACATCATTTTGTCCAAATTTTGACTTTCATTTGGAGGGCTTTTGGCCAAAATCTGCAATGCGGGCCCATTGTGCATTGTTGCAAAATCTACACTTATGACAAATTGCTATCAACAGGTGCCCTTCGATCTTTGGATTCGAATTCAGCGATTCCAAAAACATAACGAAAATTTTTAAAATAAGCCATTTTGCTTTTAGAGGCGCCCTATAGGTATACTAATTCAAAATAATAATAAGCTTATAAATGCAGACAGACAGCAATTCCGAATCTAATTCAGAATCTAAAGCTTCAAATACGCTTTTTATTTGTATTTTAAGTATAATTATAATTTTAATTATATAATTAATTATTATACCAATTCAAATATCTAGGTGTCTTAATAACAAACGACAATGGCCCCAGATAAAGCATACAAGAACGCCTGATAGGAGCGAATAAGGCATACAACGCTCATCTTAACCTTTTAAAATCAAAAATATTATCAAGAGAAAGTAAACTGGCAATACATAATAAGACCAATAGCCATATACGGTTCCGAAGTATGGCCAATGACAACGTTGGATGTAGAACTGCTCAGAATTTTCGAAAGAAAGATCTTAAGAAAAATATTCGGGCCAAAGCGCAATGAAAGAGGCGAATATAGGTTAAGATACAATGCCGAATTGCTAGAGTTATCATAAGGATAACACATTGTCAAATTTATAAAATCTCAAAGGTTAAGATGGATAGCTCACGTTCTTAGAATGAACAAAACACGCGCGCAGAAACTGATACTGGAATATAAACCAACTTGGACCAGAAAAAAGGGACGTCCGCGAGAAAGACTTGTCGATTGCATAACAGATGACATTAGAACAATCGTTATAAGAAATTGGAAGGACCTTGCACAAGATCGCGACCAATGGAGGAAAATTATAGAGAAGGCCAGAGCTAAACGATGATGATGATGATGATGTTTAAAAAACTATTACTAAAATTAACTTTTTTTTAAGACTGAGGTCAAAAAGTTAGCGTCCTTAGCAAAGTGCCTCAAAAATAAACAAGAAATATATTATTTATGATTATAATACAAAAAATAATCCAGATAATCCAAAAATTTTGTGTTAGTATCATGCTTTCATTATCAAATACATTAAGTTTAAGGTCTATATATTTAATCCATTAAATCCCTACAAGGAACATAGGGCTGATACAAACAAGTTCCATTGAACTCAATCTTATGCTAGTTGCTTTGCTTTACTCCAACTCTTTCCGCATTTTCTTAATTCTGCTATAACTTGTCTTTTCCAAGTATTTCGCGAGCGACCTGGTCTCCGACTGCCCTGGGGATTAAAATCCAAAATTAATTTTGCGATATCCGTAGAGGGTTTCCTCAAGGTGTGACGTAGCTATTTGAATTTACTGTACACAATTTCATCTGTGACAGGAAGTTGCCGCGTTCTATACCAGAGATGACTATTTGATTAAGGTCTATACATTCATTTAAAATGTTTGAAATTCTTAATTAAATTACGTATACGTAATTAAGCTTTATATGGTCGGTGAAGCTGAGTATGTGCACATTTGTTAGGAATTTTTTCAAATGTTATGGGTGCTTAGTGCTTAGTTTCGGATCTGTAAGAACTATTGAGAATTCTTTAAAAATATGTATACGCAATGCAGCCTTATATGGGCGGGCAACAAATGCCTCTGCGAACAGTAAAAAGCTATGCGTGATATCACTCTACCATCCATCAAGTTTCAGTTCTATACAACAATTTAAAAAATTTTTGGAATTCTGAATAAAATTACGTATACGCAATGCAGCCCTATATGGACGGTCAAGATAGGCATGTGCGCATTGGCCAAGAATTTCGCGCAAATCTTATGGGTGCCAATAAAAATAAATTTACAGCATTTGTATAAGAAATTAAAAACTATGTGAATTCTTAAAAAAATAAGGCGTATACGCAATGTTGACTTATATGTACTGTCAAGATAGGCGTGTGCCTATTGGTGAAAAATTTTGTGCAAATGTTGTGGATGCTATCATTCAATTCAGCAAGGTTTAGGTCTATAAAAGCAGTAAGCTATCCGAATTTCAAAATTCAAAATGGGGTGCCCAAAATGGCGGAAGCCAAGCTTACAAAGTTTTTTGTTTACGATTCTGCTTTGATGCAGATTTTCAAAATTTAATTTTCTTAGAAAAACAAGTCGTATACGCTACGTCGCCTTATATGGACAGTCAAGAAGTTGTTGGTGCTTTCATTCCATTCAGCAAAGATTATGTCTATAAAAGCAGTCTGCTGTACGATTTTCAAAATTCAAAATGGAATACCCAAAATGGCGGTAGACAAGCTTACAAAGATTTTTGTTTGTGAAGGAAATTTGTATACAAGCGTCGCTGATTACGATGCTGCTCTGATACAGATTTTCCAACTTCAAAATGGCGGACTTAAAGACACAAATTTTTTAAAGTATTTTTTTAAAAAATGCCATGATTTGCATTTATGCTGCTGCAATGCCATTTGAGTTATCTACAACAAAAGCATTGCTATGGAAAGTGGGAACTAGATTTTTGTTACACAAGTCAAAACTTTTCAACTTGGCCCACTTGTGGACCAGCTAAGCACTCAACTGGCTTATCTTTAAAGTAAAGCTAAAAATCCTGCTTTGCTCACATTAAAATAATCGCTGTAACATTTTCCGGTTAACTCAAGATACATGTCTTTTGTTTTTCTATCCATAGAGTGCGCACCCTAGCTGTCTGTCTCTGGAATATGATAGGACTGACTGACTGACAGACTGACTGATTTCTAAACTGTCTTTTGTTGTAGACAAACAAGAACACAAACAAGTCGAAAGGGGGCATGAATGCATTCACCATTTTCCTTCGACGCACTCTGCTTTTCCATATCTAAATGTGAAAAGTCCTGCCACAATGCACAATTTTTGCGCGCTCTACTTCGTAAATTAAATAGCAGCCCCAGTGACAAGTACGAGTATATGTATATGTAAATTTGACTCTATACACATGTAGACTTAAGTATATACATATATGTCTATGTACATATAGGTCTGGCATCATTTTTCATATAAATCATTTTCATTGTCTTTTGCGGTTGTTGGAAAGTATAAAAAACAAAACGCATGAACAGTAATTCATGCCACAAAAGCCAAGCATTATGATTTCTAGCTGGGGAGTGCCTCGATATTGTTGTTCTAGAACAAATACCAACTGCAACAGTTGCAGCAGCAGCTGCTGCAGTTGCGGCAGTTGCAACAACAGCCAACCGACAATGTGTATGGAACAATTTCAATAAAAGCTGACAGCAATTGACAGCTGTTAATGTCTCGCTTGATGAATTAAAGCTACAAGTTTTTGAAATTTTACATTGTAGCGATTTGATGTATTGTAGTCTAGCATGTAGTATATAAGGATATGTTGAAGGATATGCATATTAAAGTGAAAACATAAGTTATAGAAATGGAATCTAAGTCATTGCAATGAAGTTTCCTTAAACCTAAAAATTATAAACATTACTTAAGCAGTTTTCGCATTTCTCACAATAATATAAAAAAATTGTTTTTCATCATTTATTTTATGTACTGGCTCCATCTAGCGGTAGATTTTAAAACTTGCCATGATTCTCTTTTTTTCTGGCTCCACCTAGCGTAAAATTTAGAAACAGGCTATGATTCCAATTTTTTGCTGGCTTCCTCTGGCGGAAAATTTTAAAACTTAATCCAACTGATGAAGAGCGTAAATTAAGAAGTTTAAAAAAAAGAGAGTTCAAAAACCGAAGAGTGGGAAATGTACCCTCAGATAAAATTAATATTTGGAAGCGAAGCGTGCCGTGGCCGCATAGCTCCTTATTCTGTGTTTTGTATTGTGTGTGTGTATCTAGATAACAAAAATTTTTTTTGGAAATTTTTTGTGGAATTTTTCCTACTGGGAAGCCTTAATAACAAAATTTTGAATCACTTCTTTTCTTAATCTTGTAGCCGGCGAATAACTATTTTCGCCTTAGTACTAAAATATATATTAGGATTCATAACCTCAAATACCTCAAAATCCTGACGTGATGGGCCAATTCTAACCCCGGATTCGGATTCTACGCAGCAAATTACTTTGGAAATAACCCTTAGCTTTTCAACAACTGACAAGTCCCCGGTATTTGTTGACCTGTGAAATGTTAATAACGTCGAGGATATACTTTGTAATTTTGAACCCTGTACATAACCTCAAAAGTAGGAAAAAAAAACGTTTTTTTTTTAATCTGTGGCTAAGTTTTTCAATGGAAAGAATTATTTCAGTTTTTATAAGTTAGTATTTATTATTTACTGTGAGCCGTTTATTAAATTAATTAATTAATTAATTTTGCGGTCATATCAAAATTTGTATAATTTGGCAGACAACATTTTTATGGAAATGTGCGTCACTATTGTAGCATTTAATACAATGAATAGACATTGACGATAATTCATGTTGTTTTTATCAATCCTTTGGCCAATTTTTCAATGGAAAAAATGATTTCATAAAAAAAAAATCTACCTAAATATTGAGTCTGCGGTAACTCATTAATTAAATAATTGGCATGTGTACAAAACGAGCCATTTAAAAAGTTATCCCGTCTTCTGCAGTATAATAGGACTTGTCAAGGCTTTTATATTTTTATTCTCTTTCAAACATTCCCACAATGAAAACGCAGCCACTACTAACATTTATAGCCATTGACATACCTAAAAAAAAGTAACCTTCATTGTTCGAATCACGAGCTATCGCAACGTATTCGATTACATACACTCTGCGAAAGCTTAAACCCCTTGACATAGGTGCCATCAACGTCATGCCGATAGACTCTGCATCATCATTATCGTCATTATCGTGATTATCGTCATTATCATTAGCACGTGACTATTAGCAATCTTGGCGAAAATTGAGCCTCTGGCCCACTAATTAGTTTGACCAAATTTACGCTCAGTTTAAGCGCATTAAACGTTTTGCAGTTTATCGAGCTAAGAAATTAGCATGGACTGGAACTAGGCCAAGGAGCAAGTTTGAATCTTGCGATTTCTTGTCACGTCAAATTAAATGCGCATAATATTAAGAGGCAAAAAGTTGGCCAAATGTGGCTAACACGCACACACACATATCGTAACCAGGCAATGTGGTGCACAAATAGCAATTTATAATCAAGTTTTTTGATTAAAGTTGTGCGAGCGAAGGCACCACTAAATAGTTGGGTTAATCAGCATGTGGTTTTGTGGTTGTTAATTATCTGGCTGATTTTATGTTTCCCACGGCAGTGGTTTAAATGCTATACGCTCGACTAGTCAATGCAGTTAATATTTATGTTGCGGTTATGGCGCGGATTTATCAATAAAAGCTCAAACAAGTTGTATCCTGTGAATGCTGTGAAGCTCTGCTTAACATTAAAGCAAGTTATTTTAATAAAATTTTACAATACAGCACATAAAAATATATGTACTATGTACATAGATACTTGTGTTTAGAAGCTACTTTATGTGGCATAGCGTCACCTATAAATACTCGCAGCATGCCAGAAACAATTGACATGGCCACTGACAAGTGTAATCTTGACAATACTTATAAGGAGAGCACGTTCGAATGTTACGAAGTAAATGGCTTGAAAAAAACTCACATTCACTCACAAATGCTAGATGAGGCGCTGCCCACTTGCTGAGCTTCCCAGCATTGTGACGTCAAGCAGCATACATCTAACAACAAAATAAACCATAAAATATAACTTTGCAAGCTAAGAGAAAAGAGTGCTCCGTACAGATTTTATGACGGACTAAACAGCAGCTGCTGTCAGTACAATACATGCCAAATATTTACGAATGGTGCATGACTTATGCATATTGGGGAAACAAGCTGCAGTTGGACTGCTTTGGAATGGATGGACAATGCATATGAAGTTGGGTTTGAAGAATGACGCTGCACTTAAATGCACTGCTTGTTTTTAGAGCATAACAAAAATTTCTTTGAAGTACCAATATATTACCTACTTAATTTTAAAACGAACAAATGGGTATAAAAATATGCAAAAAAGCTGATCAGAGTGGAAGAATCTGACAATAATATACCCTATTTGATTCGTGAAGTTTCGCAGATTTAAGTACATACAATGGTATGCACAAAAGGTAGGTACATTTATATACTAAATAAAATACTACTTGGAATCTGCAGCCCAGTTTGGAGATTTTAGCTTTTTCACAGAGTGAAGCATAAATCTATATTTTCTCTATTATTTTTCATGGACAGGCAGGTCAGTCGGACATAACTAAATTGATTTCTTTTGCCATTCTGATCTTTACAGTATACTCAATGTGGGATGTAGGTGGAAAGGGGAACGAGGCCACCGGGGTTGCACCGAGAGCGAGAGCGAGGCTCAGAGAGCACGCATAGAGAGTAGAGTAGAATAAGTATAATATTAGCAATGTAAGTAAGCATCGCTGACAGAGACAAAGCAAGAGGCAGTCGATCGCAGAGAGCAGCACAGTGAAGTCGTGTTTGAAGTTAAGTGCAATTGAAGCACGCACATAGTTTGATTTCAAGATTGTTTTATGTTAATTTATAATTACGCTACACTAATAATTACCCGCTAAATAAATATTAAATTGTGATTAAAACCCACAAATTGGGGGCTCGACCGGGAGTGTACTAAAATTTTTTTTAACTTGAAGCATATTAGTGTACTCGCTAAAGTACGTAATTTCAAATCAATAAGTTGAAGTTTATTTGAAGAAAACATTGAAGTTTGTGCAGAAAGGTGCAAGTTGCTGCATTGTTGCATATTGCATATTCACCAGACGCCACGAAATTTCACCTGACGGCAGGAAATTTCAACAAAGACGGAACGCTAATTCACCACGAAGAGGGGGATCGACTCAGTGAGGTTCGCTAAAAAGGAGAGGGCGGCAACAAACACAAAACGAAGTGTAACAATCGGGTGAACAGAGTACGGGCGTATTTAGATGTGTGCGCGTGTACAAAGACGTTAACGGGGGAGACTGCGAACGTTAGCTTTGCAGTCAGCCGCGCAGCAGCTAGGCAAAAAATTCATCTCTGCTGCAGCACAATTTAACAAATTAAAGAGGCTGCGTCCTCACTTACTAACCTTACTTAGGAACTTTTCTGTGAAGCGTTCCTCAAAATGAGGGCAGAAGAAATTTTGAGTTTGAAAGTGCAGGATCTCAGACAAAAGTTCGAACCAAGTTGACGTTAATCAATGGTTGACGGAATTCGAGGATACTGCTGTCACTGTTGGGTGGGGTTATTTACAAAAATATATTTACGCCAAACAACTTTTAAGTGGAGCCGCTAAGCTTTACGTTAGAGGATTGTCAGGTGTATGTGGCTGGACTGACTTAAAGAAGAAGCTAAGGGAAGAGTTTGGGAAAAAATTGTGTTCAGCAGAGGTTCACAAACTCTTGGCTCAAAGACAGAAATTAGCGAAAGAATCCTTTATGGAATATCTGTATACCTTGATTGAAATAGGAAAGCCAATTAATATAGACGAAGAAAGCTTGGTTTCATACTTTGTGGACGGAATTCTAGACAGTAAGATCAATAAATCTTGTCTGTACCGATCAAAAACAATAAAAAGCCTTAAAGACGAGATCGAGATATACGAAAAAATTAGAGGCAAGCGTAGAGAAATTGGTTCAGGAGATCCAAAACTAACAGATGATCCAAAGAAGGGGCAAAATCCCGTTGAGAAAAAGGAAAAGTATTCGGCTGGTATAAAGTGTTACAGATGTGGCAGGGAGGGGCATATCACCAAGACATGCAGTGGGGATATAAAATGCTATAATTGCCAAAAGACGGGTCACATTGCCAAGGATTGCTCGCAAAGAAAGTAAATGTACTGGGATTAGGGAGTGATGATATAGTAACAGATAAATGTTTCGAAGCGAAAGGTGTAGTATTCAAGGCAATGATGGACTCAGGAAGCGATGTTTGCATAATGAGAGAAGATATGATGAGAAAGTTAAGGAAGATTGTATTGGTTAATGAGAAGAAAAAGTTGAAGGGATTCGGAAATTGCTCAGTTTGGACATACGCATATTTTGATACCGAAATAGTGGCAGACGGTTTGTGTTTCAGGGTTAGATTTAACGTAGTAAGGACTAAAAGTTTTGAATATGCAGTAATTTTGGGCAAAAACTTACTTAGAGGTATAAATGTTCTGTTGACGCAAGAGGAGATTTAAATAAATATTAAATTGTGATTAAAACCCACATCAATATTTAAAAAAATTGCCAAAAAAAACTTTGAAAAGCTAAGATTTACATTTCCAATGTTTTTTAAGGTTAATTTAAATTGGTTTACCAAAGCTAAAATAAGTTATTTATACAAAAACGAAGCTAAAGATCACTTAAAATAAAATCTATGTAACAAACATAGAAAGGAAATGCGATCTTATCCCGTCTGGGTTTTTTTTTAATTTCGAAAATATTCAAAAAGTCAAAATTTGCATGAGCCAATATAAAGGGTAATCAGTCTTGAGGTTTTTTTAAAATAAAAAAAAAAACAAAAATTTCAAATGAATCGGAAAATCTTTATTATCAGTAGAAAGAACCGTTTTTGCCATTCATTTTTTAAAAATAATCCCTTTCATTTCCCCAAAGGAAAAAGTCTAACGGTGTGATATCACGCGATCTTGGTGGCCAATTCACCGGTCCGGAGCGTGAAATTAATTGTTCACCGAATTGGTTCCTCAATATGTCCATTGTTTCACATTCTTTACAGAACGCGAATTTTCGTAATATAATTGTACGATTTGTAAACGTTGTTCGGGTGTAAGTTTTTCCATGATGAAATGGCAATGAAAACTGAATAAAAAACACATGGCAACTTGGCAGCACTCACGCGTGGTTTATCAAAAAACATTATTAAAAAAAAAAAAAACCTCAAGATTGATGACCCTTTATATACACTTTATTCTGTTTTTATACGGTAGATAAAGGTGTCATGAAAATAAATTAGAAAGGGGAATTCCCTAATTAAATTTTATGTTACTAAAAATATTTTTCTTTAAAATGTCAATCAAAAAGCATTTTTTAAACGTGCTAAATCGAATGAAATTGTGTAAAAATTTGTTTTTCTAAACCGTTTTATTTCAAAATGGTGTAAAAACAGAATTGGATGTACTTTAGTTTTATTTTCTTAAAGTTCAACATTTCCATAAATGAAACTAATGTAAAGACAATCCATAAATGTTGATAAGCATGCAAACTCTGTTCAACAAACATGGCTTCGTGCGGACAGAAAATTAAAGAAAATATGAAAAAAATGTTAATGGTATTAGTAACGTAAATAATATAATATAAAGAATCATACCATATATGTAAAAATATTCCGTGAAATGCCATTAACACTTTTTTTGTTGGTTTTTTAAACGTTTTAGTTCAGTCACGCAACCCTGTTTAATATGGGCTCGACAACAAAAGGAGTTCAGAAGCCTACACGGCTCATTTGTAAAGCAAATTAATTAAAATAAAAAAAATAAATAATAAATAAATAAAACATGAAAACAAAAAATAAAAAAAGTATACAACTTAAAAATCTACTATCATACTCGATAAACTGATAAAAAATTATGATTTAAAATAAATTTACGTATACGCAAAGTATAATTTAAAGCCATCAGTAATATTAAATAAATGCAAAAATTCCTAAAAATGTAAACTTGAAAAAAAATAATTATGCCTTTTTCTTATTAAAGCAATTTTTTTTATAATTTAAGCATCTTTCAGAGCCTATTTCATCTAAGGGTTCCAAAGAGAAGTGATTAGTTCAATCATTATCGTTATTTTGGAAAAGTCATTTAAAAATGACCAATACATATTAAGCGTTGGTCTAAAGAGTTTATCGACCCTTATACAACCAAACTTCTTTATTTCTCTCGTCCGCCCAATTTTGGAATATTGTTCCTGCGTTTGGAGCCCTCAATACCGCCTTTATTAGGAGTCTGTTCAAAATGAATTTCTCCTCTTCGCACTTAAATTGGGTTCCACTTATTCGACTGCCTCCATATTCTGACAGACTTCGCCTTATAAAGCTGCCCTCTTTAAATAACCTTGCATAAGCTATTACTCGGCCTTATTGATTCTACTGAACTTCTTAATAAAGTTACTTTTATTGTACCTACCAGAGTTACTCGTAATTATCGCCCCATAGCCTTGCAACTTTGTAGATCTAGTTTTGCTCTGCATGAACCTTTCCGTGTCTTATGCTCTAATTATAATAGCCTTTTTAATTTGCTCTCTTTTGAACGGTCTATTCCTTCTATCACGTCTTCTATCCCAAGACATATTGACTCGCCTCTTCGAGCATCCATGACCAATCCTGTATTATGAGGCACCTATTTGGTCGTTGATGCTCTTTTGGCTTTTTTTTTATATATGTAATGTTTAATTTTTCTTTGAACTTCCTTTTTTCACTTGATTATTGTAAATTCAAGTCTCTGGCCAGATTTTGAAGTGAGTTGGTGCATATCGCTTAAAAGTTCACCCACCGGGCTAGTGACGCGGATTAGTTCAAATCTCTCCTTTTTCCTCGTTCTATTTTTCAATATTTAATTTCTTGTAATTTAAGGCCAACTGTACTTTGTTGTTACCCCTCTTAAATAAAATAAAATAAAAATAAAAAATATGAAAGAAAAGCACTAACACATCTAAAGCAAACCGTTTTTTTATGGTATTATGTACACTGAAAAAAATTTTATATATTCTTATCTTCTTTCGATCCTCACCCATCGGGGTCACTGCTTTAAATAATACATTTTGTAACTAATGTTTATAATAGCAATCAAATAATACTGTCTAAAATAAATAAACATCTTTAAAAAAAAAAAAAAGTTTCGATCTACGTTGTAGCTATTTTTTGTTTGCAAGCTATACCTTAATACTCACATTTAGCACGTGGTACACAAAAATTTCGTGCCGCGGGCAACATCAATCAATCCCATACGCTTTTTTTTAAGTGTAAGAGTTCAGAGAGAACAAAAAACCACAAAAACTACAGTGAAAGTCAGTAGGCCAACAACAAACACACTCAAGCGTTCTTGCTGTGCTCATGAGATCAGAGTGCGAAGAAAAAAAAAACTTCAGGTAGTAGCATTTGAAAGTTCGTTCCCATTCCACCGCATTTCTGCCTCAATCCCATTTCTGGAAATACGAGAAATAAATTAGAGCAGTCCTTTATCCGTTGCCTTCATTCCCTCAAACTTCTAACATATTTATGTTATAAAAAGTTATTCATCAAATTTGCTTTAAAGTGAACTAGCTCCACATACAACTACACCAATTGCCTTAGCTTAACATCCCCACTGCAACTGCACTGCCATGACATGCCCCCAACTGAATTTGGATTATTTCCAAGTAAAGTTTTCCCCAAAAATTCTTTTTTTTCTTCTTATTTTTGTAAGCACGCGCTTAATCCAATTTTCAATGCAATTGTCGCTGCTGTTGAGATATGTTCATGTCACGCATATCCCATGCAAGACATCCCAGTTACATATGTACATGCATACATATGTATATGCATATGTGTATCTGTATGCTGTGCTTACTCAAATCGACAGCACATAACTGCTAGCTATACATACATATGTACATGTACTCGCTGCATACTCGTGTAATGCCAAAATGGAGCCACTGATGGCGAATGTGACTCCATTGTGGTATGACTGCGATATTTCGCTTCAATTTTATCGTCCATTTTTTTTTTTTTTGAGCGAAAATGTCTGAACTCGTGCTGCACGTGTTTTTGGTGAGCCACTGACAGCATGCATAACTTGAGTGAATGATAAACTGACTGAGTGAGTGCATTCATATGAGTAACTGCGTGAGTTTGTGAGCTACATACAGCTCTGCTGTGGTTTTGCCCTCTAATTGTCAAAATTTCAAGCTGACTTGAACTGATAATTATGGTCATCAACCAACTGGATGACAGAAACATCAGCAGCGTTGAATTCAAAATGGCTGCCGCTGCGCGTTGACGCAAATGAAAACGTTGCGTCATCATGCAGCAGTAGCTTGACATGTCTCGATGGAGCAAAACTAATATGTCAGAAGGAAACAGTTGATTTTGCTTGACAGTGGCTTAGAGAAAGGGTTGTTGCGGGGGTTACCAATTAGAATATAATTTTAGTAAAGTAAGTCTCTCTTCTATGTGAGGGCGCCACCCGCTGAACCGCTTGCAAAGCGTGAAAACACGCAACAGTCAGCTGGCACAGTTATGGCGACAATATTTCAGGATGCGCATGGAATAATTTTCAGCGACTATCTTGAAAAGGGAAAAAGCATCAACAGCGACCATAGCATAGCGTTATTGGAGCGCTTGAAGGATGAAATCGCGGAAACACGGCCCATTTGAAGAAGAAGAAAATGCTGTTTCATCAAACGAATGCACCATGTCACAAATCAATGAAAATGTTGCCAAAATTGCATGAAATGGGCTTCGAATTGCTTCAGCATCCACCGAATGCTGCAGATCTGGCCCCAAGCGACTTCTACCTGTTCTCAGAGCTCAAGAGAATGCTCGCTGGAAAGAAACCGCCCTTTTAAGGGTACCTTTTAAAGCCAGCCAAATATACCAAAACTTTTGAGTTTTGTTGAAACTATATCTTTGTCGAGACAGTAGAATGATTTGGCTCACATAAAAAAACCGAGCTTTAATTTAGAGAGCAATTCGAAAAAAAAAATTTTTTTGGCTCACCCTAAAAATTGGCAAAAAAATTTTGGGTCACCCAAAATATTTTGAAAAAAAAAATTTGTTTATTTTTATGTAATTACCCTACTCGTTACAAGCATTAAAATACTTGAACTGTTTGAAATATTAAAATGCCATTCAATAAAATGTATAATTAATAAAAACAAATGAGTTCCTGGCTGGTAATGTCTGGAATTTGCGGAATTCACTTATTACGCCGGGAAGCCACAGAAAAATGAAATTTTACAGAAAAATTCGCCACATGAGAGCTTACTATCATGTTGGAAAATATAAAATTCGAAGAATAATAATAAGTGCTAGCCCCCTCTCGCAAACGCCTATCTACGTCACTGCAGCTTATTAATCAGCTTTGTGATTACACTGATCACGTAGAAAAAGCGTTGAAAGGGGGGGTTACAACAGCAGCGCAAGCGAGTGGGGTCAGTGGTTAGGTCACTTAGTAATTTTGTAATTAACGCAAATGTCGAGCACGCAAATGTTCAGTGTTGACCCGGAGCGGAGCAGAGAGCAAAACGTGTTCCCCACCAAAATAAATAGGAAAAAGAAAATACGACAAAAAGTGACCATGTCATGGCGGAAGTTTTGGTTGCGGGTAGCCATTTTGTGTGCCAAAGTTTGTTGTTGTGATGTAGTGTTGGGGCGTGTCATGGTGTGGTAGGGTGTCCGTATTGTCGACGTGACAATAATGCGCCGAAGCGTTAAACTATTGTGGACGCTGGGATTAATGGCATTTACATAATTTGCTCATGTATTGGCATTAGTGTTGCCGTAAGTGTGATTGCGTGTATGTTTGTGTGTACTCTACTTTAGTGTTGGCTAACGTCAGACTCGCACGAACAGCTGCTGCAACATGATGGAGCTTTCAATTTGTTAGCCATTCTCAATGGACCCCAAAGACCAGCCCAACAACCGCAAAACGCGTTCCGAGCTCTAGTCCCAAATTGCTGCACGGTTTCCTGCCACTTTTTTGTTGCTTACCCATCACACTGCTCTTCATGTTTGCCACACTAAGCTGTCGACAATATGTGGTCCGGGTCAATTTGTTGTGCTCAGCAAAGTAGTTGGGCATTTGTTTCCGACGTGTATCTGTGCAAGTGTGTGTGCATCATGTGGCATGGCATGGAGTTTGAGGCCATTGCTTAAATGTTATGACTGTGCGTGTTAGCAGCAATCCACTGATTTCTTATGACTCTGCTGGTAATTATTATGAGCTCGACACACGAAGTAAAAGTTGCTATTATTGTCATGGGACAGTTTATTTCTGCAAATGAGTCGCTGGAACTAGATTGGCATCTTAAAGTAGAGCAAATACTTATATATTAGTCTTTGACTAAGATAGCTAAGTCTAGCAAGTCTGAGATAGAAGTTTCGTAAAAACGGCAACTATTTTATATAAATCTTTGGTGCAACTTTATTGAGGCTATAGCTTAGTAGAAATCAAACTACTTTTAATGCCTAATTTTTGGTAATTGTTAGACAAATGATTGGACACTCGTTCCCTTAAAGGTCTTCATTCTATTTTTGTGATTTTTATATATTTTGTGCCTAACATTATGACTTAAGAAATTTTTTAACATAAATTAAATATTAAGATTTTTGGTATTGAATTTAGTACTATTGCACAGTGGTTAATAACTTGAATAGTGTGGCACTTAGGTCGGCTGTCGAAATTTTTTTGTATAGTAATAAAAAACACCCAATTTTTTAAATTTATTTTTTTTTTTGTAATTTTATTTTTAATATCAAAAATTTTTTTTAATTTTTATTTAATTTAATTTTTTTTGTTTAATGTGTTTTTTATTTGGTCAACGTAATTTTCACAAGTTTTTTTTATACCCAGTACCGTATGGTACAAAGGGTATATTGTGTTTGTGCAAGCCGAAAATGTATGTAACGTACAGAAGGAGAAGTCGGAGACCCCCCAAAGTTACCTAAAGTATGATCAGAGTGACTAGAGAAGTCGATATACCCATGTCCGTCTGTCCGTCTGTCCGTATGAACGCCTAGATCTCAGAGATGGTAAGAGCTAGAGCAACCGAACTTTCAGATAAGATCCCTTATTAATCCATAGGAGACAAGTTTATTTTATTTTTTTGATATCGGGACTACATTATATAGCTCCCATAGGGGTGTTTCAGAGGACCTCGAAAAAAAGCAAAAGTTTTAGATGGATAATCCGTTTGTTTATGAAGATATCATAACCAAATTTGGCAATCGGAAGTTTTTTAGAAACCCCCAGCACTGTACCAAATTTTATCAAAATCGGTTGACTATATCATATAGGTCCCATAGGATCGATCGGTCGAAAATTTGTTTTTTGTACAAAATTCGTTGTGTTTCGTTTGTTTGTGAAGATATTGTTACCAAATTTGACATTAAGAAGTTTTTTAGAGTTCCCAAGCACTATACCAAATTTTATCAAAATCGGTTGACTATATCATATAGCTCCCATAGGACCAATCGGTCAAAAAATCGTGTTTTGTACAAAATTCGTTGTGTTTCGTTTATTTGTGAAGATATTGTAACCAAATTTGGCATTCAGAAGTTTTTTGAAGATGTTCAACACTGTACCAAATTTGATCAAAATCGATTGACTATATTATATAGCTCCCATAGGGCCAATCGGTCAAAAAAACGCTTTTTGTACAAAATTTGTTGTGTTTCGATTGTTTGTGAAGATATTGTAACCAAATTTGGCATTCAGAAGTTTTTTAGAGATTTTCAACACTGTACCAAATTTTATCAAAATCGGTTGACTATATCATATAGCTCCCATAGGGCCAATCGGTCAAAAAAACGTTTTTTGCACAAAATTCGTTGTGTTTCGTTTGTTTGTGAAGATATTGTAACCAAATTTGGCGTTCAGAAGTTTTTTAGAGATTTTCAACACTGTACCAAATTTTATCACAATCGGTTGACTATATCATATAGCTCCCATAGGGCCAATCGGTCAAAAAAAAGTTTTTTGCACAAAATTCGTTGTGTTTGGTTTGTTTGTGCAGATATTGTAACCAAATTTGGCATTCAGAAGTTTTTTAGAGATTTTCAACACTGTACCAAATTTTATCAAAATCGGTTAACTATATCATATAGCTCCCATAGGGCCGATCGGTCGAAAAAAAGTTTTTGATTAAAAATTCGTCTGTTTTTGGTTGTTTATGAAGGTATCATAATCTAATTTGGCAATAAAATGTCTTTTGGTGTTCGTAAGCAATTTACCGGATTTTATTGCAAGGAGTGGTACAGGGTATCCCAAAGTCGTCCGCGCCCGACTTTAACTTACGCCATCTTTTTTTTCTAAATTTATTGTTTTTATTTATTAAATTATTTTTTTATTTTGTCAAAGTAATTTGCATGATTTTTTTTTTTTACAAAATTAAAAATTAAAAATATTTAATTTGACAAAAATTTAATAAAAGTGGGGTGAAAGTACGTTTTCGTCTAAATCAGTATTATTTTTGAAAAACCATGATTTGCTCTTTAATGGCAGGGGCTTTAAAAAAAAAATATGTTTCCCTGAATTAAATATTATTGTATATTTTGACTTCTATTTTGCTCATATTGTGAATAATTTTTTTTTTATAAATCTTTGAATCTCAAATATCATAATATATTATAAAATAAATAAGAAGAGAATTAAATTAAGTTGAATATTGCATAAAGCTCGCCATATGATACCTGTCAGCAGCTGATTGCTGCTTACGTTTTTAGTCGGGCACTTCTGCCTTTCTGCCTGCCAAAGTAGTCACCCTAAGTGTTAGGTAAAGGAAGGAGAAAAATTACTATTTTTTTTTTTTTAACATGTTTCAATTTAAAGTAAACATGCGTAAGAATTTTTTTTATTATTTTTTATTTATAGAAATCAAAATATTTGATAAAATACAACAAATAATAATTGCGGAGTGACTATTTTTTATTTTAGCTTGCAGTTTAAAATTTTTTATAAAAAAAATTAGTGGCCAATTAATGAGGAAATTTATTCAGATGCGTCAGCGGCCAAAATTAAAATAGGTTCATAATTATTTAAGGTCTAAAAAATATTGTATTTTAAATTAAAAAAAAACGAAACTACAAAACAATTCAAATTTTGAAAAAAAAAATATTGGAATATTTAAAAATGTGCAAAAATGAAGGCGCATAAAGAAAAAATGACATAAAAAAAGGTAAATAAAAATTATGCAAAAAAAAAAAAAATAAAAATTTATAAAAAATAAAAATATCCGTAATAATTTTATCTAAGTCGCAGCAATAGAAAAATATATCGTGCGCTTAAATTGGATCTATAAAAAAAGGAAAAAGGCCTAAAAGGCATTAAAAGAGCCTAGAAACTTGGCAGATTTGTTAATCAAACAAGTACTATTAAATAAACAAAAATATTGGATGAGTGGAAATAAATATTATTCCAAATTTTAAAACTAAACCAAAAGCATTCAAATTTATTCCCATCTGAGTAAGTTATAATGACTTTATGACCTTTTTTATAGCCAAGTAACTGTCATAATTATTCCAGTTCTCCATACCTTGGCCCAGGGCACTTTTTTCACTTATTTTGTCATTATTAACAGCTGTTTACAGCTCCATTGAACAATCAACGCCCTCAACCCATTCATTATTCTTTATATATTACAACGATTAAATATAATTATGCAACAGAAGAATGCACTTTGAGTGCAATATATTAAAATAATTGGATATTGTTAACTCAAGTAATGACATGTGAATGAAGTGAAAATGGAAAACCATGCCCACTTTCCACACACACACACAGAAAAACACAACCATTGTCCCACTTTAAATGGGTTTTATTAAAAATGAAGTGCATTTGCAAAGAACACATATAGTTACACGTATTTGTGTGTTTGTATGTGTGTTGCAGTGTTGTAAAATGACGTTGAAGACGACAAGTCGTTATTGTAACTATAACAACTACTTTTGTAAAAACAACAACAACTACAAGGACATCAACTATGTAGAGAAAAGTATATGCTGCATATAAATAGTTTGCATACTTATGCACAAAATTCCGAGGGTTCTTCTGCTCTTAAGACCAGCTCAGTTATTTGACACTTATTTAAGGTCTCCAAAAGTGCTGCAGGTGTTAATGTTCGCTCATTGTTTACACATACACACACAGTTACTTTTTTTTACACACATACAGACACACACAGACACATACACGCACACAGAGGAAATACCTTCACACTCTTTGGTATTTTATTGGAATTTTCTTATGCATGCCATTTGCCATTATCGCATTTTCTCTTCCCCTTATACGATTAATTGTTGTTGCTCCGGCCTCATTATCATAATACAACTAATGTGGGTTAAACATGTTTGAATCTAGCAAAAGTAACCAAAACCTTGCGGAACCCCAGGGCTACATAGTAAAACACATGCGCATAATTAAGTAGAGTTACTTTTTTTTCCCGGCACTCTGCTGTCCCAACTCCATGGTTCCGACCAACCAAAACCAACTAATTGTGGTCATAACATTAACGTGCGATGCTCATAAATTTACATGGGACAGGGTTTGGAGTTAAGAGTTCCGAATTCAGAGTTCTACAGACAAACGAAAAAAAAATCACAGTTTGGTTTCATGTGCGCTCATTAGTGCGTTAAAGTCGCAGCAGCAGTTGGCAAAATAGCTCAGAACTCGGATTATAGGAAAGCGAGGAGTTCAACTATCTTAGCTGCTAGAGAAGCTAAGATACTCTTTATACTGAAAGAAATTTTCATGGGAATTTAGATCAGCTTGATAGCTTGAGGAAATGTTAAGAGGGCAACATTGCAGTAGTGCCAATGATAACAGAAGTAACCTTAAAGAATAACTAGATTCTTGTAATTATGGCCGACTCGCATGGTTTATATTTTGTTTAAGTGTTGGTAAGCATCTCCAAAAAGCGCGTAACGTACACACAAGTAAAGCTTATTTAAGCATAAGCGATTTGAATTCTAATACTATCCCGACCGTCTCACAATGGCACCGCGTGGCCAGATTTTGGCCAAAAGTCCTCCAGATGAAAGTCAAAATTTGGGCTAAATGATATTTCAGCATGATTTTACACATATTAAGGTATCCTGTCAAGAAAAAATAATTAAATTATAATTAGTGGTTTTTAAGTAATTAGCCATCAAAGTTGATACTTTGTATTTTTTGACCTTTCGCGATAATTTACAGAAAAAAAAAACCAATTAAATTATTATGGAAATGACAGTGTTTTGGCCAAAATACAATAGTCTGGGCCCACAGTGCGGTAGTGTAAATGCGTGAATCATGAAAAGTATTAGATCGGAAGCCAACATATTTAGCTTGTTATTATCTACTCGAAATAATTTAAATACTTTTGTAATTTGCAACGATATAAAGCTCTGCAAAATCCTGCAAAAGCTCCTTAAGTGCGTGACCGAACTTAACACAATCGTGGAATATTTTCCCAACCGTCTGTATGAGCGCGACCATCTCGAAAAGTATTATATCAAAGTTCCCCAAGTCAGGCTTGGTATTATCTCCACATATGCTGGAATAATTTATTTATTTTTTTATGTGTCAAATGCTTGTTTTATGAAATCCTTAAAAACCACTCCAAAAATTTGTGAGCTAAGAAAGATTCTTCTAAAAGATTCTTAAGTACGAACTAGAACTTCACAAAACTTTATCGAATATTTTCCCGACCGTCTGTATATTAAAAGTATTAGAGCGAAGCCCTTCAAATTTAGATTGGTATTATCACTACGAATGCCGAAATAATTTATTTATTTTTTATGTGCTCAATTAGATGCTGTCGTAGTTTTCCTACCCCGACTATTCTTCCCCAAACTTCTGCTTTTACTACTAATGTATCCATCATCATCCAAGCCATCTTAGCTCACATAGACTGACGGTTGAGGAACGCTTCAGCTTTCTCATTTCCGCGACTACTAAGCAATTATTATTGAAGACGCAATCGCGAAAATAATTTTTTAACAGGGTTTCGATGCAGGGATCGTTATGCATTACGTCCTATCCTAACGTTTACCATATTGTATGAAATTTGTTTTTTATCCTTGGTCCACAACTTCTCTATGGTGATTCGCCCGTTCTCTACTTATTCCAAGCTTTGCAAACTATGCACCTTAAAACGACGTATTTTGAAGGTTCTTTTAGAACCAAGACGTGATGGTGTTTTTTAGACCTTGGATTCGGATTCAGTGATCCTAAGACATCATCGTCGGACAATCGGACTCGAACACAATTATTTATACGTTTTTTTCGAAGTAACAGCTAAACAAAAAAAAAAAAAAAAAAAAAAATGTCAGCCTGAAGGGCTACGTTGCTCTGGCTACAAACCTTTTTTATAACTTAGAAGTAACTTCTACTTTATAATTATATAAATAAATAAATAAATAAAAAAAAATGTGGTTTTCGGGTTCAGAGGTCAGAGGTTTTTTGTCTAACATTCAATCCAGTTTCAAAAATAATATTCTCAATATCTTAATTGAAACTTAATAAACAATCCAGAATAAAAGGTTCAAGGTTTGGACTGGACTAAATCAGTTTATCAGAAGGCTGGTTGGTCTTGGTCCCAAGACATACTTATAGGTGGAACAGTAGGTTTCAACAGTCGATATAGGATCTCCTTCCAAAGAAGCCATTTACAGAAATCTTCAAGACAATACATAAGTTGTCCCATATTTATAGTGTACCTCCCAACAATCTCTAAATGCCCCAAAAACTAATAACGATTAGAGTATAATAAGCGCAAAAATTCCTGGCGTGTCATGTTGCGTGTAGCGCTGCGAGTGTTTAATCCTTGTTTATTAATAATCTCGAAACATGCGAGGATTTGCTAAGTACACGTGGAGTCCAGCCCCAGGACGGCAATAATCATAAGTTGTTGTTAAACTTTAGATATAAATTTATGTTATCAACAAATTTGACAAGTTCTATTAGTAATTAGTAAAAGAATAAGAGCTCTTAAGAGCTGTCCCAAGCTTAAATATTTAAAGGATACAAGGATTTACTTAAATGCAATCAAGGCATAAAGTAGACCCAAAGTAAGAGTGAGTGTGAGTGGAAGCGAGTTAGGACTCAAAGAGTGAGTAAGATGGCTGCAGCTGAGCTTAAGTATCCCAGCTCGTTCACTTTGGGTCACTCAATTAGACGAGTGCATCCTTGGCATTATTTGGAGTACACTTACCAATGCTTAATCCATGCAGCCAGCATTCAAGTGAGTTGTAGCTACCATGCTCTGAATCTCTCTCTCTATCTTTCTCTGTCTTTTTTGCTCCGTCTGCTGTCTCACTCTAACTGTCCTTATCTGTTTTCGTCTGTCTTGACCAAATGTCTGACCCACTGTCTGACTCTAACTGCCTTTGATTAAAAGCATGCTGCCAAAGCAAACTAGTGCAATCAGGAATGTGTCCGAAATCTCTAGACAGCTTGTTTCTTGAAGTTTTTCGAAATGTCTTTCAAAATTTTGTAGATGAGAAGTTTTCCTAATAGATTTCGAAGCATATTCAACAAATATTTGACAAAGCAACGAAAAGCTTTCAGTCGTAAGAGATGTTTTATTTGCTGTGGATTACACTGCGGCTTGAATTCGGTTGAAGGAGATTAAAACAGATTGAAAGTGATTTAAGCAGATGGAATGAGATTAAAACCGATTCGAAAAGAAAAAAGGAGATTGAGCAAAACTCTGAATAGAGTATTATAGTTGTTAATGAAGTCCTGCACAAACGCGGAATGACCCAAACATCTCATAAAAGAAGCTAGAGTGGGCGACGGTTCGTTGACCTCGTCTTTTATGTGTCCCTATGTTCCTGATTAAGGCAAATAATGTTGCTTCGTGTAACCAGATCGGGTCTTTTTTTCCGTTGGGAGTCATCTCGGCAAATGGGAAATACAATATGTTTTTTTTTTTTGTTTTTTTTTATATAAAGTTTTGTCATTCCGTGCGTAATTTTTCATGCTGCGTACAGGCCTTTAACAGATCCACAAAAAAATGACCGATTTTGATCAAATTTGGTACAGTGCTTGGGTACTCTAAAAAGCTTTCGAGTTCCAAATTTGGTTATGATACCTTCATAAACAAATGAAGTACGACGATTTTTATACAAAAAACTATTTGAGCTATATCATATAGTCAACCGATTTTGATAAAATTTAGTATAGTGCTTGGGAACTCTAAAAAACTTCCGAGTGCCAAATTTGGTTACGATATCTTCATCATATATATATGTTCCATTAACTTCTATCCTATGGGAGCTATATAATATAAATATAAATATATAAGTAAAATAAGCTTGGCTCCCTAAGGATAATAAAAGATCTTATCTGAAAGTTTTGTTGCTCTAGCTCTTACCGGATACACGGTCAGACGGTCAGACGGACATGGCTATATCGACTTCTCTGATGTGTCTCCGACGTCTCCTTCTGTATGTTACATACATTTTCGGCTTGCACAAACTTAATATACCCTTTGTACCATACGGTACTGGCTATAAAAATCAAATCAGGATTCTTCTAACCAGATAATGTTTATTTAATGTAATTTTGGGTAGTAGAGCTCAATTTGATTAATTCCATGATCGGCTTTAAAATTTTTTACGGGACAGCTCTCAAAGGTATGCTATGTTTTTATTCAAACCCTCACAAAGACACCATTTTGTTTATATTAACCATCCGTTTGGCACATGTTCCGATAACCTAAATATATTTAAAAAAAAAAGCATCCTTATAGCTATCCTCGTAATGGAAGGATCTTTAAATTTTTTTTTTGAAAATGAGCGTAAATAAATATTTAGGAAAAGTCTGAAAATTTCAAAATGATTACTCAATCAGAAGTATGTTCAAAATAAGTACAATTTAAAAAAATGAAAAGGGTCTGGCTGGACCCATGTGCCAAACGTAGGGTTAAATAAGTTTTTCATTGAGAAAACGAAGTATGTAGTCTTTTCTGCAGGACAAAAAAAAAACCTTAAAACAGGCGGGACTGCGAATGCAAACTGTCACTATTTTTTCGTCTATGAAAAGATCCCCCACATTCAGTAATATCTGTCTATTATGTTTTTCCTCTTATAGATGGAAATACTGCGAACAATTGAAAAATTTTAGATGCAACAGACTCCATTATTACACATTTACTTTTTGTGCCATCTAGACCTTAAAAGCAAGCTAACACACATGACGATTTGTGCTTTGCTGAAATTGTGTTAGAAGTGATTTCTGGCACAACACCAAATGTGTGAAAGTGAGCATGAGTGCAAGTGTGTGTGTGTACAAGTTTTCCAATAGATAAAAGTGGCAGCAAGTGCAAAATGCAAGATAGAAAGCATGGCAGAGAAAACTGCTACGAAGATGGTTTGTCCCCGCACTCGATATATGTAATTGTTAAGTGCTCATTAAAAATGCTCGAGCTTGAAGCTTCCTGCTCGAATTTGGAGCAATGCTGTTGAGTAGCGCATTTTCAATTAACTAAGGAAAAATATTTGCTAGCTTGCAGTATCTAAACACAAAAAAAAAATAAAAAAAAATAAAATAAAATCTAGAAAATAATGGAACTAGGTTAGCAGCCAATAAACAGTTTAATTTATGGGAACTACTAATAGCTGTTCGAGCATTTATTGTGAAATAAAGAGCAAAATGTCATCCAGCAAATGCCATGTACTTGGGGGGAAAAGAAAAGAAATGAAAAATGTAGCAGGAGAAAAGGTGACACAATTTCCAGTGAAGAGACAGAACTCATTTGAAATACATTTCAAATGCTTTCAAGTGTTTGTGCAAGTTCGTTCAGGGTATTAGTGACTTGTCAGCTGTTGTTTGTTTTTGGTTTCATTTTTGCAGTTTGTTTTGAAAGTCAAGTAGCAGCTGTATAAATCTGGACTTACAATTTAGAAACAAGGAATAGGATTTGGCTGTTGAATACACTAAACAAGTAGAAGATATTGAACATCCAATCTATTCCTTAGTTGAAATTACTAAACTTATAATATTTCGAAATTTCAGATTTTCCAAATATTTGCTTGTTAAAACCAATCAAGAATTGCGCTATAAGTTATCATTGGACTTCGAAAAGCCACTAAGGCTCTGTATCGGGAGTTTAGCCAAAAGTATCCCTGAACAGCTGTTGCATTGGTGGGACGAAGGGTCTAGCTGAATAAGGAACAAAAAACTGCAACCAACGATTTTTAAATAGTAAGGATGCAGATCGATTTATAAGTGAAAAATAAAGCTTTTATTCAAATTGTAGTTTTAAACTTACCGCACGTTATCAGCTTAGTTTAAAAAAAATCAACATATTTTTTCCATTTTTTTTTTTAGGTGTCAACACTAGTGAATATTTTAAAAAAATTTTTTTTTAATCCAAATATATAAATATGGCTTCTTTCTTTAATTTTTTTTTTGTATTCAAAAAAAAAGAAATAAAACGCAAATAAAAAAAAATTTGTTGCTTTAGTTGTACAAAGATACAATTTTTTTTCATTAATTTTGTGATTTTTTTGGAAGGCATAGGTAGGTAAATATTTAAAAATTAATATTGCTCAACAAAATATTTATACTTAATTGCAAAAAAATTATGTAATTAAAATAATATTTATATCGGGTTAACTATAAAAAAAAATTTAAAAAAACATGGACAAGTGCAATTTAAGAAATCAAACATTTTTCTTGTACTGGTTAAAAATAGAAGAAGAACATTTTTTTAAGAGCCTTATTGTTATTAGTTATCAAACAAAAATTTATTTCAAAATATATAGTAGATTAGTTACAGTTAAATAAAGTTAGCTGTTTATAAATAAATAAAAATAAAGTTAACTTTCTGAAATTTGAAATTTTGCAAAGATTTTGTTTTCCTACCTTAGTTTTTAAAAAATTTAAGGCACATTTTTTGTAATAAAGATACACAAAAAATATTCTTATTTATGTTTTTGGAGTCTCATAAAAAAATAATTTGATGAAAAATGTTTGAACTTAGGGATACTAGGCCGGAAACAATACTCAACCAAGCCACACAATTTCTTGCAGTAAAATTATTTTAATTTTAAACTTATTAAAATGGAATTAATTTTTTCCAGTACTAAAAAAATCTGTCTTTAATGTACATCAGGACAGCAATGATTTTTTAACAAATTGTATAGAGCAAAGATTTTTGGGTATACTTAAAAAAAAATAATCTGAAAAATTAATTTAACGTAAATTTAAAAAACGCTCAAAAAATATTATAATTTATTACTTATAATTTTATTATAATATTTTAATTCCAGGCATACTTTTTAAGACAATACGTTTAAAAAATGCTTTATTGATTTTTGGTTATTATCAAATAAAAATTTGTAAGAAAAATCTTTAAAAACTTTATTCAGTTAAACAAAGTGAACAAAATTTAATTTTTTTAATTTCAAATTTTATTTCTGTCATAAATGTTTTCAATTATCTAATCTGCTAAGTTACGAAAAAAAAAACAGGTATGAAACGTTAATTTCAGATTTTAGTGGGTCCTAGAAAATTTCAAAACAAAAGGCCTCACTACCTAGTTTACACTAGGTTTCCGGAAAAAGTTAAAATCAGCTTAATAAATTTTTATTGCACATTATATAATTACTTTGGTTTTTAATTTTATAGAGACTTTCAAAAATCAACTCAAACTATACATTAAAGAGCTCTGAAAAACTTAGTGTTAAGTGACACAAACTTATTTAGCAACTGAATATACCTGTTCAGTTTAAAGAAAGGGTGCACCTTTTTCCAACCTCAGCTGCCAGTAACACATTAAACTTGTTTCTTAAACCTGGTACTTAGTTTATTATTCGCCTAAAAACATTCTCTTAGAAATTTAATCAATTTAGTTGTCTTCGAAAATTAAGTATACGCCATGTATGTAGCTTTGCAGCTAGCAAAGGATGTGCGTCTCAGTGCTGATATATAAGACAAATGAATGCTCAGCTAATACCAGCATTAATTTGTAATTTACTTGTAATAAAGCTTAAAACCAGCTTTACAAAGCTATTTAAATCTTTTGAGGCTTAGAAAATAAACATCTGTTAAAACAGTGCTTAAATTCTGCGACTGACATTTTCAATAGCTAACAAATTAAAGCTTCTATGCATAATGCATACGAGGGTTGTTTTAAAAATTTTAAATAAAAGAAACAATTTATGTTTTACTGCTTAAAAAAATGCACTGTTTTCCTAAAAATTTCAGTTCTAATTTCTAGTACATACTTCAAAAAAGGTGGCTTCGAAATATGAGTTTAAGTGGCAACAACAGCTTCATCCCCGAATTTCAAGCATAGGTCTTGATCTCTTGTTCCGATTCCCTTCATTTAAAACATTTTTGAAAGGATATAATTTTGTATATGGCTTATACTAACAATATGCATGAAAAATTGTTAAATTGTTATTTTTAAGCAAGGTCAAATCACAAAAAAAGATAAAAAAACAAAATTCGAAAAATTTTCGAACGTCCATATTTCAGTTAATTTTTCGTCAAAACTAATTCTGATTTAGTATAAGCTGTAGAGAATCTAATTAATTTCAATAAACAAAAAACAATTTTCGTTTCGGTTCACTACAAGAGGCTGGAGAACTGGAAGTCGGGGACGTGCAGAGGCAGACAAGAGCCGCCATTTTTCAGCCGCCATTTTAAATTTCGTCGAGATAAAAATGTCCAATTATTTTACAATAAAAATCGCATTTAACAATTAAAACAGGAAGTTTCATCATGCCACAAATAATTCTTAAGCCTCGCCTTTTTTTCGGCCAAATTTGAAAGAACCTCCCCTAACCTCAAAATTTAAATTTAATGAGCGGAAACATCATCATTAACATGGATGGCATATCGGTAGTATGAGCCATTAATAAGACAATGAAGCAGAACTCGTACTGTGGTGAAAGAAGAGTCATTCGTATTTGGCAATTAGTTTTTCTTAATCCTCCGATATTTCTATTAACGATTCGCTTGTATACCATTCAGAATGGAAGAGCAGGAAACAGGAGACTATTTGCTTAAAGGTGATTCACCTTTTAGGCTTGATCTCGAAATTCAAGTCATGGGCAGTAATGCGCATAGATCCAGTGTTTATAACCTGTCACTATTAAATAAACGTATTTTGCGTTTTTTCTAACCTATTCTACAATCCCATCAACATAAGTCGATTTTCTCTGAACCCGATATTTTAAGAGTGATGAGGATTGAGAGACCAAGTTTGACTCTTGATGACACGATTAAGTTCTCAGAACACGAAAGAGTATAGTTTTCGATGCTCTTTCTTTTGCTGAAAATTGCATTGAGTTGCGCTCTTGCTAAAAAAAATTTACATCGTCACAAAGCGAAACAATTTTCTAAGGAATTTTTATTTTTATATGAAGTTTTGTCATTCCGTGCGAAATTTTTCAAACTGCGTATAGGCCTTAACTGTGAACTAACTCTGTATATCAAAAAGCCATACAATTGTCTTCATATATCACATTGAATTTGACAACACTGGTCTGTTATCAAAACATAAAAGTCAACCCAACTTTTTTCTTTACTCATGAACAAACAGTTGAATTTAATGCTAATATTTTATGCAGAACTTTATATTTACCCGCATAAATGGCTAAAATAGTTTGCTATGCCAAACTTAACAACAGGAAACTGCTGATAGTAGACACACACACTCATACAAACACACACTCTACACACACACACCCGCACACACGCACACACAGTACTAATGCACACACATATGGTGACGTTATCAAGCTGCCAGCATACAGTTTCTGAGTTACAGCGGAAGGTGCCAAGTTCAAAACATGCAAACTGAAAACTGAATGGAAAAAAACAAAATGGAGATCGCCTGGCACATAAAGTTGAAACTTATGCCGCCGCCTGCACTTTGCACAAATTCATAATAAACAAGCTACTCCATTTGTATGTATTAGTTAGTAAGCAAGTGTGTGTGTGTGTGAGCGTGTGTGTGGTAGTATACCGCCATAAGAGGCGGCCATTTTGCATGTGAGCCAGCACGGAAATTGTGCGGTAAAATTTTAGTAAACAGCAAGTTGAAAATAATAATAAATAAAATGTTTAACGAAAAAAAAATGCGCTAAGAAATGCGCGTAATATGTAGGAGAAGCCAAAAGACGAGGGCTGACAGCAAGAGGAGAGAGCCGGAGACAGCCAAGCCTGATAGGCAAAAGAGCATGCAAATTTTGTTGTGCGAGGGCTGAATGAGAAGTCGTCGAAATGGCTAAGAAAATACGTCAAGAAATATTTAGTTTATTTTTTTTGGCTAGGTAAATTGAAAATGCGATTGTAATAACTAATATTGTATGTAACTAAGGGGCTCCGCCACTGCGTGCTGGCTGTACTTTTCATTATTTCTAGTGTTTCGAGGAGCTTAAATACACACATATGCAAACCGATTTCAGTGACTATTCGTTGTTTTTAGTGGGCTTCTTTGTTTTGGCCTTTTTTACCGAGATTCCATCGGATTTGAAGAAAAATATTTTTGTTGGATGGGTTACGAAAACCTTATATTAACCTTTTTAACCATACTTGCTCTTTATGCAGCAGAATGTATAGATAGATATAGACATCCTATCTATACATACATATATATTCTTCAAAAGGAGATGAAAATACAATTAATCTTCTACGAAAAAGGAGTGTACCTGAAAGAATCCGTAACAGCAAAATATTCGTTATTGGGAAGTTCGTTATAGCGAAGTTTGACTGTATATTGCATCAATTTGTAATCCATATGGTCGAAAATAAGTGACCTGTTCGATTTTGTTGAGTTTTACGTAGAGACGGAAATTCTAGCCAATATTAACTACGTAAATTTTTTGATTATTTATCGAATTATCGGCAACTGAATATTTAAATTTTTTTTAAGACCTTTCTTTGACAAGCCATATCTTTCTAGCGAATAAAATTTGAAGAAATTTATTTTTCAAGAAAAGCTAAAATTTTGATTTTAAAAACAGTTTTTTTTTACATTTAAATAAACAATTTTTTTAATTTTAGATAAAATTTTAAAGTGATTTCAACTTCGCTCAAAAATGGGATCAATTAACATTTTATGCGAATTCCCCTTTCAAAAAAAAAAATGTGAAAAACAAAATTAATTTATAAATAAATAAAAAAAAAAATTTTTTTATTTAAAAATTTATTTTTAAAATTACATTTTTTTTAGTTCAAAATCATCTCAATAAAATAGAAAATAAAAAATATTGTGTATTAAAAAAAAAATTTATATAAATAATTTTTTTTTTTCTTTTTTTCAAAAGTGATATCAACTTCTCTCAAAAATGGCATCGATTACATTCTATGCGGGTAAATTACATTTTTTTTTTTTAATTTTTGGTTAACTTGTATAAACAGCTTGGTGGAAAGAATTTCATTTAAGGCACACGGTCTTTTGGGAAAAAATATCCTATTTCAATGATTTTTAAACATTTTAATTTTTGGAAAGGCATAACAATATTGAAAAACCTCTAAAAAAAACCTTTTGAGAAATATTATAATGTTTAATTCGGAAATCGTGGTCTTTTACTGACAAGGCAGTTTTCTAATCAGCCTGCCCTCGTATATAGTCAAATCAAGTGTATGAGTGGGAGCACATGTGTGGTTATGTGTGTATCTATGTGTATGTTGTTTGTACATGTTTGAGCTGCAAACAAAAGTTTGGCACATAAATTTTTGGTTTCTAAGTTGAACCGGCTTTTCCTTTTTATTTATTTTTTTTCGTGTAAAGTAATTTTCTGTAGATGACAAGTTATGCCAAGTATTCCAGAGGATTTTTTATTTTTGTTGCTTTATAAGGAGCATGTACCATAGACTTCAGTACCACGAACTAGTTCCTACTTGACAAAGCGCTATATAATCGCTTTGAAGACAAAACTTGTCGTTTTTCTATCCGCAGTCAAAGATTTTAAGTCAACTAAATATAACACGTATGGCTGGCTGGATCAATTTCCATGAAGATAACGAAGTACACAGTACTGGGGATAACTGCTACCGCTAAACAACTACCCGAAAGTCGTTCTACAAGGCGTATGGAAATAGCTGTAGGAGTATTTGAAGTCGATTTCCATAATAGTACAGAAAAAAAAAAAAATAGAGTAAAATGAAAATCAATGGCGTCACTTAAGTACATTTTGACAATTCTACTTTATTAGCTTTTTCCAATTTCATTTAAAATTCTTTTATAATTATATTTTTTGTGGAGTTTTGCGATTTAATTTTGGGTTCTCATTTGTTTCCATTCACGTAAGCACCACAAAATATTTTTTTTTCCGAAAATTAATTTTTTTAATTTTTTTATCAGATTTCTTTAATAAAAAAATAGTACTTTTTTACTCACTCGCGTCCTCGTACCCCAAATCGACTAACGAACGTCTCTTTGCATGTTTAGCGTAGCGGTGGTAATTAACTCCGCAGAAAAAAACACCCCCTACTAAGGGACATTATACGCATTACGTACTGAAGATTATTTAACCCTGCCGCATATATGGCCTATGTCTAAGCTTAGAAGTTACAAAGTTTTGGTCTATAATTTTTGCATTCACATTTTGACTGTTAACTTAAAGTTATGCAGCCTAACAAAATGACTTGAATAAAAATTTACTCAAAAAGTTTTCTTATTTGTTAAAAATTCTTGTAATTATTAAGAAAGTACATGGCAAACATTTAAACTTTATTTACTTTGTACAAATATTTAACTGGCTTAAAGAAAAATAATAATAAACCACAAAGTTGCATGCAGCTATTGAAATAGTTGCTAAACAAATGCAGAACTTTTTTTACAATTTAATTTTTTTGCTTTAATTAAACTAAACTTATACGCCTGGTCAGACAAGCCAAAAGTTACCAAATAAGTTCTAAGCCCTCTTGTCTGACAAAAAAGTGCATAAAAAATATTTTTACATCTCGAAAGCTCTGCTGAAAGTAAGCTAAAGTCGTTTAAAAGTTTTACATGCTTGGTCAACTCTGGCATATGACATGAATATCATATGCAAGTTACTAAAACCAAACCTAATAAAATGGAAAAAACGAAAACAAAAAAAAAAAAGAAAAGTGTATGTGTAAACTATACAATAAGGAAAACTTTTTCGATATTTCAAATGCAATGTGTAAAAAAAAGGAAAAACTCCCTTAAACAATAACTTTACAATCCAATTACTGAGCTCAAAGTAGGAAATATAAAGAAATTTATTTTGTGGCATTTTTGGATATCATTGTTTTACGGTTTGATAGAATTTTCTTTCGACTGCATATTAAAATGAAAATGGAAAATGTCATCGAAATGAAGCCATTGAGTTGCGGTTATGATTTTTGAGTGATTGAAAATGGAATGAAAACTCGTCTTTGACAAAGGACAAAAAATATACATACATATGTGTACGTAAATATTTATATACCTATGGTATATTTATATGGTCAAAAAATATATGTGTGTATACAACACTTTGTATATAATAGATAGATATATATGTATACGTGGCAGAGAAACAGTGGCGACGGCGCAGATAGCCGGCCTGTAAAGTTGTTCAACACTGGAGTCAGGAACTCGAATACTTGGTGAATTCTTTAACAAATGTTTTGCCAAAAATGCGCAAAAATTATTCTGTTCTCACAAATGGCTTATGCGCCAAATATCGTTGTAGTAGTCTTAATAATATAATAGGGAAAAGCTGCACTGCGACCCTTAGGATCTATTGTGCTCTTGTAGTAGTCTTATTCCTAACAAATACACGGTCCTATCGAAATTATGCTATGAGAGGCTTAAGCGATGCGTGAAAACACTTACAGGAGCTGCACTGACTTTACCTTTTCCCAAACATAAAAAAATTTCAAATTTCTAAAAGGGCCATGAAAAAATATTTGTCGATTGAAAATATGGTTTAGCCCTGTCAAGGCCAAAACGTTTAAAAAAAATTACTAATTGCTTTTCTTTACAGATGATAAACAAGGGTCATTATTCGTCGTACCATTTTCTATATATACATAGAATAAATAGTATAAATAATCTACCAGAGCATAACTGCTGGTGAATGAAAGCAAGATGGCTTACATGATTCATTTTGCTGGTCAGACCCTTTAAGTTCATCCAAAAAGTATTCGTTGCGGCAAAAATAAGTGAAGCTGGCCAATTTTTAAATCGATATCTTGGGTTTTTGTGATTTTTAAACAAGTGGTAGGGACTATTTGCCACGTAATTTCGATTATTTGTCGGGCTATGGATAACTGAATACTTATATATATTTATTTTTTTTGATAAAACATATTTCGTAAATGAGTAGATATTTGAATTTTTTTTTTTTTAAATTATTTAAATTTTTTTCTCAAACAATTTTTAATTTTTATTTTAAATTTTTTTTTAAATTTTAATTTTGCTTAAAAATAAGAATGATCACAACTTAACAACATTTTTTTTTTTTAATTTTTAAAATTATTTTTCAATGAATTTTTTTAACATTTTTTATTTTAGTTTTTAAAATCAAAAAATATATTTTAATTTTGTTCAAATATAAGAGTGATTACAATTTATGTGAGAAAAACCAAATAAAATCAATTTCTTCAATTGGTTCTAAAAATTTTTTTTTTTAAATTTAAAAATATTTGTTTTAAAATTTAAAAAATGTTTTATCAAATTATTTTTTATTTAAATTTTTTTTTAATTTTTTTTCAATTTTGAAACTCAAATGTGATTTTAATTTTGGTCAAAAATAAAAATGGTCACCATTTATGCGAAAAAACATAATTTTTATTTTTTTCATTTTATTTGCAATCCCCCTTTTTTTTAGACAATAAGTAAATTTACTAAAATAATTAATACAATATAAATATAATAGCAAGTTTCCATCGAAACCCACTATTGTGTTAAAAAATATAATAAAATCGATTTCTTTGACCGATTTTCCATTTTTTTTTTTATATTTTTTAAATTTTTTTTTTCAATAAATTTTATTTATTTTATTTTAAACTCAAAAGTTATTTTAATTTTGTTCGAAAATAAGAACGATTACAATTTATGCGAGAAAAACTAAATAAAATCGATTTCTTCGATCGATTTTAAAATTTTTGTTTCTAAATTATTATAATAAAATAAATAAACTATGTTTTAATTTGATTTTTTTTTTAATTTTTTTAATATTTTTTTATAAATTTTTAAACTCAAATCTCAATTTATGCGAAAAAAAATAATAAAATCGATTTCTTCGATCGATTTAAAAATTTTTTTCAAACAATTTTTTTTTTGCGAATAATTTTTAAAATTTTGTCTACATTTTAAATTCAAAAGTAATTTAAATTTTGCTCAAAGATAATAATTATCACAATTTATGCGAGACAAACTTAATAAAATCGATTTCTCATATAATTGAGGAATTTATTCCTTATAATAGTGACAAATAAGCCTAACTCCTTGGATTAGAAAGATAATAACTTCAAACTTTCTGTTCATTGTGACATTTTATGATTGATTTTGAAAGTGACAAAAAAGCTATACAATGTCAAATTTCAAAAAAATTGGGTTTTGGCGAATATAATCTATTGTTAAAAATTTGGAAAATATTCCACGAAATGTTTACCAAATCGTCAAAAATGGTCCGCTTGATATTGTGAAAAAAGTAGAAGAAACGCACTTTTTTTTCAGAAGAGACTTAGTAGGTTGTCTTCTAGCTTAACCAACTTTAGACACTTTGTATTGTAAACTCGCTTTTTAAGATACTAACGAGATAATGCATCTCAGCCAAATGAACTCACAGTATATGGAATAAGAGTACTTTGTAAGATTTTTGATCTGTTACTCAAAGGTGACGAATACCGCTTTCGATGGAATAGCAAGCGCACTGAGTTCTTCAAAATATTGAGTATACATATTAATATCCAGCATCTTCGGTCATCATCTCAGTCATCTTGTGCATGTAGACGATCAGTCTTTAGGATGCAAGCTGTTCTATGCAGCTTTTAAAGGAAAAAGCCGAGCAGGCGGACCGTGGCTACTGTGGAAGCTCTAAATAGAGGTCGCACTAGCTGTCTGATGTATCCCGGAGTGGAGATGACGTGCAGACAGATATCTGGAGGTACTAACTTGTGGAAGTAAAGATGTAGAAGATAGGTATAGAATACATTATTGGTAGCATTAGCTAGGAAATATTATTGTTTTGCGGCAGCTTTGGCTTTGTCCAATCTGAACCACCCTTGAAGGCCTCTTCTATATTAAAGTTCCCATCAAGTGTTCTTTAAGTTAAACATTAGTATATGAAGCACTCTAAGTCTATACAAAGCTAAAGCTGACTGTTTGATTCAAAGAACTACAGAATTTCATATAACGTTTCACAATGGTATCCAAAAAGGAACCGAAACTCTCTGTACGATGTTTCTCATTGTTTAAATTTTCAAGCCAACAACTACCAATATAAACACTTTTTCATGCTGGTATTGTATTTCGCTTGAGTTTGCTTGCATATATACCAATACATTGCGCATACGCAGTGTATTACGTGCAAAAGACAAATCCCAGAGCTGAGCTTGAAAATTCCACTTCATTTCAAATGCTGGACAACAAATTTGATTTGTCAATGTAAAAATCAGCAAATGAAATGATTTACTTAAGTGTAAAGTCATTTTGCTTTCAACAGGAAAATCAACCTGCAATTCATTGCATTTGTCAGCAGTCATGTCAATTGAGATTGTTACAGATTCCGGAGGACAATACGCCTCCTTGCTCTCTGTTTAGGGGGCGGGCAGTAACAACAAAAGCTATTAGCACAACAATAACAACATTGAGTACTTCAATGCACCTTAACAACATAATGTCAATCAACTGATGGAAATGTTACAACCTACCCTACCATGGGCTTTAAGCCATAGTCTCAGTTAACCAAGTTAAGAGCGTCTATTGTCGTTGTTGCTGTCTGCCTTTGGCATTCATTGACGCCATTATTCATTTAAACCAGGGATTCTGCAAGCATTGCATTGAGTATTTTGCTGTTTTTTTATTATTGCCTTATAACGTACGACTACACTGTGAGAAAAAGCTTGTTGGAAAAGTTTCACTTAATTTTTAATTTATGATTTTTACAGCCGAGTACCTGTTTGCAAACAATTATTTTTGAATCGATTTCAGCATTTTTAAGCAAGTTCAATATGAGACACATCTGTACCTAAAATTTTGTATCTTCAAGATTCTTCAAGATTAAGGTGTTTATACAGACACACGGACATGGCTCAATCGATTATTTTGGTATTAACAACTTCTGGCTTTTCTCTTTGAATGTGAACTATATCTGCCTACTTACAGCTCAATTTGAGTACAATGTACTACCCTTTTTCTCACTGTGTCGGCAATCGAGTTACTCATATAAAATACACCTAACGATTGTGCGTGCCACAGAGTTTTGTGGCATCAATTTGGTTTGTGATTTAAATACAAATTGCGTGTGACTGAATTGTATCTTTGCAAATGTTATCTGTCTGTCTTCTAGCTGTTTGTAAGGGTTGCATTTTAAGGTTTTTGAGGGCACATAAATGTAAGTGAATTTGGTTTATATTTTTAAGAAATTGCCAGGATTTGTGTTGGAACTCCGTGTCCGTGTCCCATACATTCCCAACACATTGTTCCGTACAATTGCCGCATTTACATATGAAATGGGTCAGGTGCTTGAAAATAAATTGCTTTCGGTTTTTGTTCTGTGGTTTAGATAAGGCAATTCGGCAATTCATTAATGAAGACACAGACGGACCCAAAGACAGAGCTCCAAACTGGAAGCCATTAAACAACTTTTGTATTTGTTTTTCTTGGCATTTTTGGGAAAGGATATATAGCAGATATGTTTGTGTGTTTACTCACCTATAAAGTAAAATTGGATATTTCTGTTTTTGTTTTGTCTGCAAAGAGAAGTGAATGATAAATGGTTAGCACTAGGGAAATATAATTCATTGTTTTTGGTTTAAAACATAAATAAAATTTTAAGAATTTTCATAAAATAAATACTTGGAATCATTGTGTGTGTGAAAAAGCGCAAGAGACCACATATTTCTAATTGGTAGTATATTTTTTTTATTACAAGCGATTTTTTGTTACAAATTAAGTTACAAGTCAAGTTACATTAAATATAAATGTTTAAGCAGTAGTGGCTTAAGTTGGTTTTTAAATGCAGAAGAATTATTTATTTTATTGTAAACAATTACGAAATTTATTCAAGACTTTTGTTGAAAAGAGACGCTTTCTAATAATATTTATAGTTTATAAACAGCTGCATATACAGAACTTAAGTTTTGACTTTTATTGATTTAATTTATATTTTTAAAGTTTTCCCTGCTAGTCTAATCTATTGTTCCTTTTGTTTTATTAAAAAAAATGATAATATGGCCATATAAATAAAAATAATTTTTAAATAATAAATAACCACTTTTTGCATGCCAGTCTCTTCGTTTTAAATAAAATAGTAATGACTATATTTTTTTAAATTAATTTTTAACTATTCAAAAAATTTTCGTCGGGACAAGCTAACAGCCCTTAAGTAACTTATATGGTAAAAGTTTTTTAGAATTGAAATTTTGAAACCAATTAAAAGGGAATGCAAATAATAGTTATGGGACTGAAAAAAAAAAAAAATCATAGCAAAAAAAAAGCACAATCAATTATATTTAAAAAAATAAAAATAATAGTTATATACCAATTTTTAATTTAAAAAATAATACTTATTTTTAATTTAATAAGAATAACAAAATTTGTAACAAATAAAAAAAAATCATACCAAAAATTATAAAATAATAGTTATATATCAATTTTTAATTAAAAATATATGAAAAAAAAATTATTTTTAATTTGATAACAAAAATATTTAAAATTAATTAATTAATCAATTGAATTTAATTTATTTTTACCCTTTGCAATTGAAAATAAAAATTCATTTTTTATATAATTTTTGAGCCAAGGTCATAATTCAATTTTTAATTAAAAAAAAAATTGGAATTATTTTTTTTATGTTTAATTTGATAAAAATAAAAAAAAATTTTGATAAATAAAAAAAATGTTTAACAAACAAAAAAAAATCATAGCAAAAATTATAAAATAGTAGGTTTATATAAATTTTTAATAGAAAAAATAACAATATATTAAATTGATTATAAAAACTATATGTCAATTTTTGTTATAAATTGAATTTAATTTTTTTATATTTACAATAAAAAATATAAATTGAACTTTTATATAATTTTTGAGCCAAGGTCATAATTCAATTTTTAATGTTAAAAAAAACAAGTAATTATTTTCAATTTTTTTTGGGGTTTGCTGAGTCTGAATCTGAGCTACGTTGAACTCCATCACGTCAGATTTTCCACAGACCCTCAAAAAACTTAATAATATGTTTTTGTTAAATTATTTTGTCCTAGAAACTAAAAGCTTTTTTCCACTTAATAAAACTTTTTTTTTAATTAAGAACTTATTTCAAAAATATATAATATAATAAAAATAAATATGTATGTACCTTCAATTATATATATTTTCCAAAAAGCTTAGCATACCTTCAGGGGCGTAGGAATGTGTGGAATCTTAAAATCTATAACCCTAGTGTAATAGGGTTCAATGGACCTCAGATTCGGACTCACCTACCCCAAAAACATATACTGAAAATGGTTTGCATTTTTCTTTTGATTTTTTTTGTGGAGCTGTGTAACTTTGATTATTACTATAAAAGTAATAGTTATTTTACCAATTTCGTAAAAATTAATATAAATTAGCTTTTTCTTTTTTATTATTTAAAAAAAATATTATCGTTATGATCTCAACATCAGAGAATTGTCGACAATTAGTTTTTTGTGTAACCGGCTTAATTCTTCACTAGTGCCTTTTAAACAGTATTTAATGGAAGCCAAAGAAATTCCCAGTGAAATAAAACAAACTTAATTAAAATATTAATCAAGCTAAAAATATTTTCCTTAAATGACTGCTAGCTCAGCAATGAATAAAATAAATTTTTATTTAAATTAAAGTAAAAATTGTATTCAATATAATTTATATGAAAACAAATTCCATAAATATTTTTAGCAATTACTCGTACTTCCATGTTTTAAGCTTTAATTTAGAAATTATTTATTTAATGAAAATCCTTTTGTGTTTCCTTAAAATTTCTCAGATTTAATGTGAAAAAACATTTTTGTGGCATGTTAGTCGCAACGGGAATCTGCCCCAGACAATTTGGACATTGTTGTCATTTTTTGTTGTTGTTGTTGTTGTTATTATTGTTGTTGTTGACAGCAATTCCATAGTACTGTAGTAGTTTAGTTGTCAGACACACACACACACACATACGCACACACTCATTCTCCCAGATAAACACAGATACTCACATACACATGATTGTTTATAATAAAAAAAAGGACATGAGCCCACAGACAATGAGACAATGAATGAGAACGAAGCCGAGCGGCAGCAACAAACAGAACAATAACAAACACAACAACAAACCTACAAACACAGATACACGCACGCACAGATACAGCCGGAAAAAACAATTTGAAAAAAAAAAAACGTAGTCGCACGTGACCGACTGCGGTATACCCAAACTCTCTGAAGCAGATTCCTGACATTGGGAAAATTTTTACCCTTTTTACTCTTTGAAGAATGAAATAAATTCTTAAAGCGCTTTAGTGCCGAACTACTACTGTCCGGACTATTGGTTTTTTCAAATGTGTTCTAAAAAATGGCAAATTAAGTACTTCCGAATATATTAAGTATGGTAACAATGCCACCTAAAAAGGAAATTCAAATGATGTGTACCCAGTGACGTAGAGAGAAAATCCAGGCCCGGGGGGAAAATATACCGGCCCCTCATTACACCTTTAGCTTGAATCACGACAGTACGACAGTAATTACACCGGGCCCCTGAGAAAACACCGAGCCGGGGGAATCCCTCCTCCACCGACCACCACTCATTGGGCCTGTGTGTACCTATATCCATAACTTTGGATAACCTTAACTAATTTCTATTTAAAAATTCTTTATGTACATCTGTAGACAGTTTTCAGTCCATACGTTTAGGAGCCTGATGCAATTAATTTTACAAGGTGTCTCAAATAAGGGCGCAGTTAAAGCTACTTACAAATGACGTCACCGCCAGGTAATTTCTGTGGAAGGCGTATGAAAAAATGTACCGATTTTCACTAAAGTTCGCCAAACTTTAATTAGTACATATCTCAATTGATTATTGTCCCATTTAAAAAATATTTTTCTAACCAAACCTCTAATTTTAGAATAATGTACTTATACTGCACATAAATAAGACTGTTCCGATTCACACTTTCATTCGAAATTAAATAAAAGTTATACTGTAATAACTTCAAATTCTTTCAATAAAATCAATTAAAATTTTATACACAAAAATGAACTAAGAAACTTTTGTTCTATTGTAATATACATTTTCCATCTTTTTTGAACAACCATATGAGGTAAGTTCAAAAAATTAATTTCGGAAATCTTTCTTCTACCTTTTACAAACATTCTTATAAACTTAATATACTCTTTAAGCCCAAAAGCAAAGGGTATACAAAAAGTTGGAAGTCGAGTCTGGTGAGCAATGTCGAAATAAAAGGCGGCCACAGCAGGCTCCCAATTGTGAGCAAACAACAACTGAACGGCCCCGTCATTAAATGCCTAGATATATGTAGTTATGTAATCTACAATTACACTACCCACACACATACACACATTTGTGCAAAAACACACACATTTATATATAGACACGTACACAATGCATACACCTCATCTAACCATTCATTGACATCATTTTATATTGTAGAAGATAACATTTCGTCCCACGCAAACAACCACCCACCCTCCCTCACCCAAACGAACAATGTTATGAAAATTATCAAAATATCCATGATGATTTGCGGTTTGGATGTTGTCCCTGATTATTAGCTATGAAATGTTTGCCACATATCCGTTCCATAGTTAGTTCCTGCTTACTCTTAAACAACAACCAAAATTATGTAGTAAAAATTTCCGCAATTGCTCCGGGAGATTCTTCTTGTGCCGTAGTCCTTTATTGGCTTACTCTTTATTTAATTGGATGATTGGATGCTCTGTTTGTGCAGCTGTGCCAGTTTTTGGCCTCATTTGTTGCATGTTTTCGAAATTACAAGGTTGTTTGCTTTTGTTGCGCAAACAAATTTTAGAAATGATTATGAACAATTTTCAATATAGAGCTTTAAATTAGCTGGTAATGGATGATATGACCTTCAAAATTTTATAGGTTTTGTGATTTCTGATGTTGAGTACATTTTTCAAGGGTTGTCCTAACTCTCTCTCCATGAATGTATTTACAGATTTTGCAGAGCTGAGAGAGTAACAAAATGAAAGACTTTTGGGCGCAGTTATCAACAAATAAGCGAATTTAAAGAGAATTCAAATGATTTTTTGACTATTTTTTTTTAAGCTTTTAATCTAACCAAAGTATTAGTAGGAGCTGTTGTTACCCAAAACAAATCTTCTTAATTAATTCTATGCCTAAAATGTTTCTGAAGCTGGGATTAATTTGTTAAATATACAAATCGATAAACTTGAAAAAATTAAGTTTCATTATTATTAAGTTTGCAGTCCTGGTATGCCAGCTATTAAGTTGGCAGTTCGATCATTATACCGACGTAACTAGTTGAAATGAATAATATGTTTATATAAATAAAAATTTTCTTACGACAATAAATTAGCTTTCTTAGCAAAATACAAAATAAGAACTAAAAAAAATAAAAAAAAAAAAATTTAATAAACTAAGTTCTCTAATTCTTAGAGGCATAAATTAAAGGAAGCTGAGCCCAATTAGACAAAAGTAAATTGTCCAGCTTGATAAGGAAAAAAATTTCCTCCATCGATTTTTTAAAACTAATAATAAAGTTAAAAAAAAATCAGTTGTTAAACTTAACGATTAAATTAAAAACATAATAGTATTTTTCATATTTTATTTTATGTAGGAAGAGTAAAACAAAAATATATAGATACCACAATTTTATTTTTTTAAGAATGCTCCTTAAATATAAAAATAAACATTTTTTAAAGGCGTTCTTGATATGGCAATGTTAAAATAAAATTATATACTATTGCTTATATATTTTTTTTAATTATATGAAAAAATTATATTTTTAAAAGAAATAAAAAATTAAATGTTTTAAGGTTTTTTTAAAAAAATGTATGAAAAAAAATCTTTTTTTTTTGTCAAAAGATGTTAAAAATTATAATAAATTTTTTTTATATTTTATAGAGTACAAACTTGTTGTTTTTATGATTTTTTTAAATAAAAATATAAAAATTTTCGTTTTATTTTTTCTTAACGTTGTTCCACCAAATCGATTTGATTCATATTCACACCAAATAAAGAATGTATAAAAACACGTGTTTAAACAAAAAATGGTGATTGACATATTTAAGGAACATACTTAAAAAAAAAAAAAAATTTCATATTTTTTTTAAGAAAATGTGTTTTTTTTTTAAATAGCACTGTTGCCAACTTAGACTAAAAAAAAAAAATTGGTTCAAAAATGTTCATTAGTTTAGTTACAATTAAATAAAAACGAAAAACACTTTTTTTTAAATTAAGCCGCAACGCGTTAAGTTTAAAAACTGATATTTTGCGAAAAAATGTTATTTTCCCATATACATAGAACTCCATCATTAGTTTTCAAAAATCGCAGGGGGCAGTTTCCAGTACCTTATTCAACGAAACCCTTTATTTTGTTTTTGAAAATATTTATCAAATTAGTTAATTTTAAGAATTTTAAGATTTTTTTTAACAGTTACATTCAAAAAATGGGAAACGTGTATCTTCTCGGCCACTAGGCCTATGATGCAGTGCCTCATTACAACTACTGTCACCATCCTCGTCCTGTTCTTTTGGAAAGGCTGTAGCCTGGATGTTTATTTGGGATTGTTGCTTGGACAGACAGCTCAGAAGATGTGATAACTGGACTCATTCTCGTTCATTTCAAGCATGACATCTTGAGGAGCTTCTTTTATATTAATCACCGCAAGAGCCAATAAATTTTGCCACCTATTTGGAGTCTATATTATGTTAAATATTTTTAAGTCGTCCCAAAACTCTTATAAAAAATGGGTAGGTCTAAAACTTAAAAGAAAGCTATTTTAAAGATATTTTTGGAAGACGTTGAGTCCACACATTCGGAAAAAATTATATAAATGAAGTTTGCAGATTGGACTGAGTAGTGGGAGCCCCAATCTAAATACCATATAATCAGGTAGGCGCTATGATGTGCTGATAGTCCATTCTTGGGGAAGCTTGCTACGTTTTTGAAAAGGTAGTGAAGTTGACCACTTAGCGTATACTTAACAAAGACTAAAATTGTGCTAAAATCCGATGAGGCTTTTATAAATTTACAAAAAACACAAAAAAGTAGATGTCAATAAAAAAATAAAAAAAATTTAAATTAAATAAATTTACAAAAATGACACAATTATAAAAATTTCAGTTGAAAGCATATGCAAAACTCTGTATGATTATAAAAATGAACCATTAGCTTTAATGAAAATGTAAATACTAAAAGGGAATAAAGCACAAATAAATAAATAAATAAATAAATATAAAATTTTAATTTTTTTAGAATGCTCCTGAAATATAAAAATAAAAATTTTTTAAAGGCGTTCTTGATATGGCAATGTTAAAAAAAAGTAATGTAAAATTTTGAATATTTTTTATAATTACTATATGAAAAAATTATATTTTTAAAAGAAATAAAAATTAAAATAAATATTTTAAATTTTTTAAAATAAATATTTTAAATTTTATATTAAATAAATAAAATCTGTATTTATAAATATGTTCAAGTTTGTATATAAGTCATGAAGAATTAACTTTGAGCAAGATTTTAAAGCTGTAAAATAAAATTAAAAATTTATTTTGTTTTTAAAAATATTTTTTGTAATTTGAGTATTTAGTGTGTAACGAGGCTACCTAGCCTCGCCACAATAGTGTCTAATATTATATATACCGTAAATAGAATCTAGTATTACAAGTGCAACAAAAATTATTGTTACTCTGACTTTTAATATTAATTTTAAGAATTTTGAGAATTTTTTTAACAATTACATTTAAAAATAAAAGTATATAAAAATTTAATTTTTTTTAGAATGCTTCTTAAATATAAAAATAACCATTTTTTAAATGCGTTCTTGATATGGCAATGTTAAAAAAAAAAGAAATGTAAAATTTTCAATATTTTTTTTTAATTATATAAAAAAATTATATTTTTAAAAGAAATAAAAAATTAAAATAAATATTTGAAATTTTATATCAAATAAATAAAATCAGTGTATATAAAAATATTCAAGTTTGTATATAAGTCATGAAGAATTAACTTTGAGCAAGATTTTAAGCCTGTAAAATAAAATTAATTATTTATTGTAATTTAAGTATTTAGTTCAACAAAAACTATTGTTACTCTGACTTTAAATATAAATTTAAACAGACTTTTTCTTCACATCTACTGAATTTCTAGTAAGTACATTGATTGTATAGACATTTCGATTTCCACACTCGTAAATCTCCTAAATATAGAAATTTACACTAAATGGTTTTCTTGACACTTTTTTTTTTATTTTTCAGAAAAATCGCTATAAATATCGTAGGTATATTTAAAAAAAAAAAATATACAATAGGAAACCGAAGCCAGTTTAGCAAACCAATTTACCTTCATTTTGTATTTTTTGTTTCCTTAATGTTAGCAAATATTTATTTTGCTGGTGACTTTCATGGCCAATATCTAACAAAATAGATTTATAGTGCCCAACTATGTATTGAGGTGGTAGATGTTTTCACACATTTTATGCCTTGTAATCTGAAACGCATTTTTAATGGCATTTTTATGACTTTAACTATATTTTATGTTTTCTTTTTCTGTTTTCCAATACTTGCAACCATTTGCATGGTTAGCCTGACTTATACTATAGACGGTATCTATATAAAGAGTCTATGTAAATTTAAACTGGCAGCACAATAATTTTATTATTTATGGTGATGATGGTAACGACAAGGACCAAACGACAGCAACAACAACAACAACAAGCACCAGTGTTGTAAAGCTGCAAACTATGTGCCAACTGGTTGGTTGTTGGGTTTTTCTGGGCTAAAAAGTTGTAACAGAATTATTGTAAAATTTGTGAGAAAATATAACGCATATATACTATAGATATACTCATATGTATACTCGTCTGTATTTATATGCATATGAACATTCATTTTGAAAGCCAACATTCATGCGAGAACAAGTCCTGCCGGAGTTAGGGTTACAGCTGAGGGAAACATGAAGAGGTAGTAGATGTAACCGTCATGCAATCATAAATTTTTGTGTGCGACGCAAAATAACGTAATAACATTAAATATGCAAATGCCTTTTGTCAGCCATGCATTCACATTTACACATGCCAAACACACACATAGTCACACTCAGGCATACAATCACAATTACACACAAACACACAGAGAGAGTATAAGTGATGCGACATCCCGACTTTATTATTTCCTGTACTCTACTATACTATACACTATACTTTAAGTACCAGAGTTTTCATACGTTTTTCATAAGTTTTAGAAAGAAAGATACAAATTTGTATTTAATCTCTTATATCAAGTTTTTACTTTAGCCGCAAAAGTTGGTAGTAGCTAGCTGTAAAAATCTATTGCAGTTAAACTAGCTTTTATTATACACAAGAAGTAAATAGGCATTTGGGGTGTTCACTTTGTCTGGCATAAATGCAAAATGGTAAAAGGGCAAAGTGTCCAAAAACAATTTACACTAGACTACGAAAAGTATAACACTCTTGCCCAAAATAGTGTTGTAAAATCAAAGCAAACAATATGGTAGATGTCAGTGTGCGAAAAGTAGCCATACTTCCTCTCTAGTTACTTTTCGTACTCGTTGTTCGGGTATAGACTTGGGTATTCTTGCTCTTTAGGCATTTATAATAATACAATGTAAAAGTAATGATAATATAATTTGTAAATTTGATAGAAAAGGGACTCGTAACTAAAAATTTAAAATTAATTGAAAAAATACAGGTAACTTCTGAAAAAAATGCTCCTAACACTTACATAAACTTCAAGGAGCTGCATTTTTTTAAATATTTGAAAATGTAAGTTCTTAATTATTCAGATTGATAAAAACTTAAACTATGACATTAAATTCGACGTTGCCTGAAATTTGTTCTAAAAAAAAAATGTAATTTAAATTAATTTAAAGCAATCCACTGTGGGTTTTCACTATTTCCAGACTTTTCAGGCTGAATTTTCCGCTGTTTCAAAAGTTTTTCTACTATTCGGGTCGATTTCCAATTAAAGAATCAAAGAGCATAAAATCACGAGTTTTTTGTTTTTTATATATAAAGGCCTTTCCATTTTGGCGTGACGTTACATTTATACGAGAAAGTATAAAAAAAGTAAAAAACTAAGTTTTTAAAAGTTATTTTTATGCTCACTTAGAAATTTAGTAGTATTATAGTAATTGTAGTTTAAAATATGACGACACTCGTAAAACGACATAAACAAAAATAAATTTGGTGTGACGTTACAAAAAATTTATTTGGATTACAAAATCGCAATTTTCAGCGAATTGAGCAATTGTTCTGGTCTTATACCTTTATAAAATGAAATTATGTAAGTTAATATTGAAAGTTGTTAAATTAAAAACATTTCCTTTGTTTAGTAGCATCAATATCTGGCGTGATGTTACTAAAATATGCACTAAAAATTTTGTATTCCTTTTTTTTTTTGTAACTATTTGATTAATGATTATTTGATAATTTTTCAACTTTTAGAACAGACAAGGCAAAATATTTTGCGAATACTTGGATTGATAAAATTGGTATATCAAAAAGTAAAAGCGTTTAAAAACATAAAAAACCTTTTATCTATGCCATAATAAATAAATTTATTTATTTTTTTATTTAAAGGCCAATACGCAGCACGAAATATTTCGCGCGGAATCGCAAAACTTCATATAAAAAAAAAATTCCATTTGGTATATCCCATTGGGATATTTTTTTTTATATGAAGTTTTGTCATTCCGTGCGAAATATTTCGTGCTGCGTAGGGAACAAAGTAATTAAAAGCCAGAGCAACAAGGCCTTCATAAAATAAATTTTTATTCACTTTCGTTGTTTGTTGGGATATTTAAACCAAAAATGTTTAAAAGCATCTCTGGCACAATCTTTTGGCCATTTAATTACTTTTTTAACAATAAAGTTATAAATTATATTATTATTAGTTCATAAGGAGATTATGATCGTGCTTGGAGCCATAGACAGACACATAAATGAGGCCAATGGTTTGGAAAACTTTTTATGATCCAATGCATTTTTTAAAAAAAACGTATTTTCCGTTTTAATTCCGCTCTATTGATCACTTTTGACTTAATTAAGGTTTGAAGGCATCTGTGACTCTGGATCGGTGCATCGCAAGACTTTTTCGAAAATTATGAAAAAATTTATTTATTTTTTTTAATTTATTATATAATAGTTTTTTTATTTTGATCCATATTCTTAGATTGACTATTATCATCTATAAAGTATAAGGGCATTTCTGCCTTATTATTTTTCTCATAGTTTCATTTCTGTAAATACGCTCAACTTCTTTCTGCTAGATATTACATGCTTCCGAACTAACTAAGCATATCCGTTTATAGTGTACCAAAAATCGGCTCTTTTATTTCTTACATTTATTTGTATTCATTCATAGACTTGAAGTCGTTGCTCATTGCATAGAGTGAGTTCCAGTTCTATAGCTCAAACATAGTGCAATTTGCATAAAGTGAAAATGATGCACATTTTTCCAGCGACAATTTTACTATATTGATTTTCTTTGATTTTTTCCTTACACGCTTACGAACACTGGCTGTCAAATAATTGTTGCTGTTTCACTCTGTCACACACGTTTCAGCATCACATACACACACACGCTCTGCGTCACACACTTTTTCTCCGTCTCTCTGCGTCTTGAGTGACGTTGAGTGCTGCTATGCAAACATTTTCTAACGAACACTTAGTGTAAATAGATTGAATCCTAGTAAAAATACACACTCTAGATACATATAAGCAGTTATACATATGTATATTTGAGATACTTGTGTGTGCTTTACATAAAATTGTGCAACACTCTTTACACACACACAACTAAACACATTTATGTGTTACTTTTTATTGCATGCCAATTACTTCTTATTTGCTGTGCCTCTCTCTGTGTGTATGGGGGGGGATTCTCGTCGTGAAAATGACTTGGGTTTCCGCCTCGTCAGGCATACTTGAGCAAATGCAATTTCATTAAAACTTCAACAATCGTAAAGTTTCCATTTTGCACAAATGGCAAATGCATAAAATTTCATTTGGCTGCAATTCGGCTTACCGCTCAATGCTTACAAGGATATTGCATTTATTGAATATAGTGAAGGAAATGAATCTGATAAAGCAGTAAAGAAACTGGCAGGATCACATGGCATACTCTAAGGCATATCATGTTAGGCTTGACTAAGCACAAAGCTTTTAAGCTTCCTATTTTGATCTCCTCTAAGCCGTCAGATATGAAATCGGCTAGAAGTCGTCTTCGAAGATTGACACTGGCATCGTCAATGCAACGATGGAAAAAACGCCAATTCAGGATCAGAAAGATTAAAAAACCTTATTTTTAGGACTATGTGAGTATCCTGCATCCAAAGGGCACAAATATAATTTAAGTTAGTTCTATCTATCTATCTATCTGTCTATACGTCCGTCTACCCCGCTGTCTGTCCATTTTGTCTGCCCTACTCAGTCAGTCTCTGTCAGTTTCTGTGAGTCTCTGTGGAACTCTGTGAGTCCCTGTCAGTCTCTGTGAGTCTCTGTCAGCCTCAGCTAGTCTTTGTCAGTCTCTGTCAGTCTCTTTTAGTCTCCGTCAGTCTCCTTGAGTCTCTGTCAGTCTCTATCAGTCTTTGTTAGTCTCAATCAGTCGCTGTCAGTCTGTGTCAGTCTCGGTCAGTCTCGGTCAGTCTCGGTCAGTCTCTTTGAGTCTCTGTCAGTCTCTATCAGTCTCTGTCAGTCACTGTCAGTCTCTGTCATTCTTGGTCAGTCTCCGTCAGTCTCTGTCAATCTCTGTCAGTCTCTGTTAGTCTCGGTCAGCCTGGGTCAGTCTCTGTCAGTCTCTGTCAGCCTCTGTCAGTCTCTGTCAGTCTCTGTCAGTCTCTGTCAGTCTTGGTCAGTCTTGGTCAGTCTCTGTCAGTCTCTGTCAGTCTTGGTCAGTATCTGTCAGTCTCTGTCAGTCTCTGTCAGTCTTGGTCAGTCTGTGTTAGTCTCGGTCAGCCTGGGTCAGTCTCTGTCAGTCTCTATCAGTCTCTGTCAGCCTTTGTCAGTCTCTGTCAGCCTCTGTCAGTCTCTGTCAGTCTTGGTCAGTCTCTGTCAGTCTCGGTCAGCCTGGGTCAGTCTCTGTGATTCTCAATCAGTCTCTGTCAATCTTTGACAGTTACGGACATTCTCTGTCAGTCTTTCTGTTTGTTTGACTATGAGTACATTGGAGCTGATTTTTAAACATCAAAAGATCCGGAATTTCACTCCCAAAGATAAGTTTCCATGTTATACGAGAGTGGTCCGATAACTACTTAGGCTACTATCGAAAGAGAAATTTACTATCGTGTAGTACATTCTCGTAGACGGGAGCCTTTTTTGACCCCGTGCGGAAGCGATCCAAAATTTTAATTTTTCTTTTGTAGCGCCACCTTAAGTATTTATCGGACCACGCTCGTATATTAAAATTAGACATGGATCTTAACATTTCAATTACCCATCTAATGAAGTCAATTTCTTAAAATTGTAAACAATTATGATACGAGTAAGTTCAGTAAGTTCTAAGGGTTCTGTACGTGCCTAATCTGTTTCTGTATTCTGTTTGCTGAACCATTTCGAGGATTCGATAAAAAGAGCCAGGTACGCTATGGGCAGATTTGCCAGACTGCCCAGGTCTTCAAAGAAGGGCTTGCCCAGATACTGGGTGCGTCTCCTAAGACGTGCAGGGCAGTCACACAGCAGGTGTTGTATACTTTCGATCTCCTCCTCATCCCCGCAGCTCCGAAATCGTCCGACAGAAGTCGTTTTCTCGCAGAAATTTAAACTAATACAAAATTCGTTCCCCAAAAGCATCGGAATCGCATGAATATTATGAAAACTAAGTATGTTAGGGTATATTGCAATATGGACTCCCGACTGTAACCGGCACATTGGATCAAGGTTGTACCAACACGCTTTCCATAGTCAAAAAAAGAGTTTGAGCTATGTCCGTGCATCTGTCCGGATAAACGTCTAGATATATTTCACAAAAAATTGCGATTTACCAAATTTTTCGTAGGCAAGTGAAGTTCAATGAAAAGTTAAATTATTACTACCACATTAAAGGATCCAACTGAAATTCGGCGCAGTTATTCATTGTGTGGTTAAGATTAGAAAGGATAAATAGTTATCAACATTTTCTGTAAACCTTGAAAGACACAAGCAAAACTATATAAATTTTAGAATCCATTCACTTGAAACTGCACCAATATTACATTTTATATCATCAATAAACTAACTGGTCCACTACAGTACGTACGTTTATAGACGCATGTGAGCCTAATAAACCACAAAATGTTGACTTTTTCTTAAAACCCAATCAACGCCAGATTGGTACCAAATAATTGATTCGTTTTTTTTTTTTTTTTTGTAAATTAATATTATAATTAATTCGTTTTTATACATAAAGTTGTTTCAGTATATTGCATTGTCAGGCAACCCCATTAACGACAAAAGCTTTCAAAAATTCAGCATAAATGCATTTTTTTTTTAATAGCTACCTACATATTATTTTTCGATATGCCATTTTCCAAAACTTTTCCTAATTGGTATTGCATTACAAGTTTTTGCATATGTAACAGAAACCAAGAAGCATGTTAAATATTCACTAACAAAATCACAAATCAAATATTTTTAATTCATTTCGTTTTTGCTTAAATCACCCCTCGCCCCACTTAATGCTAACCCGCTCGGTTTGCCACAGTTCACCTACGCTTCTTTGCCATATTCGTTAAGCCATGGCAACAATGCCCGTAAACTTTGTGGCATGATGGATGTTCAAATTGGTTTAAGAGCGCTCAGCTCTCGTATGTACATAAATTTTGCATGTGTATAAGTGCGGCACATATATATGTATGTATGCATCCATTGTCTATGCTGTATTATGTAGAGATTGTGGTATGCTCCTGGTTCGTGGCTGATATCCTTCTGGCTTTTATATAGTTTCATGTGCTTCAACGCGTTGCACTTCGAATTGTTTTCTATTGCTTCGTTTCAATGGATGCACTACTCGATGCTCATGATGATGATGATGATGCAGATGATGATGATGTTGTTGCAGCAGTTATCCAAGTCGTTTGGCCTTTGCCTTTTGTTGGTCTTGTGTATTATGTGGCAAGTTGTTGTTGTTGTTGTTGTTGCTACTACTATTATTCTTTTATATTCTGCTTGGTCATTGTGGAAATGGTGCGATTTTAATCAGCGTGAAATCGTTGATTGCATAGAGTTGCCACGATTGGTTTGTCGTTTATCGAATGGCTTCTTGTTGGCCATTAGTGTTGTAAATGTTGCAGACGCTGCAGTTGTTGCAGTCGTTTATTGCCAAGCCAGTTAAAGAGTTTGCGATACCTGATTGTTAATTTCCAGCTATGCACTTTCCACAATCTGCATATTGCCAAAACGCATTTTAGTACTTTTAGCTTAGATTGTTGCTTAGTTGCTTGAAAACCACTTTTTAAAGAGAGTCTTGAAAATTAAAGTCTTCCTCAATATGGTTAATATATACGTTTACATTAAAGCCCCACAACCAAAAAAACTTACTTCAGAACCCTACAATTTATTTCCAAAACACCCTAATCTTTTCAGATAAATTGATTGCTCCACTCCAGCCACTGATTGTTTGTTATAACCCAAGCATACACCATGCGACAGGTTGTACAACTTACCACTTTGTCAAGCAGGTTGTACAATCCATTGCAGCGTGTGTGGGGTCGTTGTATGAAATATTCTAAGGATGTACGACAAATCAAAATTTTTGTAATTTCTTGATAAGCCACCGAGTTGTACAATCAGTTGCAACGTGTGTAGCTTGGGCTATACCAAACCATCAGTGGCTTGTAGTTTGGTAATGGTATCTTTTTTGGTACTATTTTTTTGTTCAGTGCGTTCCAAGGGTACGGTTTGCTTGTTACTTCAACAATGACAACTATTTTTTTGTTGCTAGGATTCTTTTTTTTATAAGTAACTCGAGCTCTTCGAAAATTAGTCAGTATAGATCAAATTTGGCGCTGCCTATAAAGTTTATTGGGTTTAAAATTTAATATAAATAAATAAATGCTATATTCCTTTATCCTACATCCTGCATACACCTACATATATATGCTGTATTGAACCACCCGTGTTTCGAAACCATTTCACACGTTTGTCTAAACTACAACAGTTGGTAATTCAAAATAATTAGCAAAAATGTTTGCAACATGACGTCACAGCAATTTTACCTTTTAATCAACAACATTTGCAAATATGCGACAAAGCCACAAAATTGCTGAAAGTTGTCAATGTCAGAATCACAGAACTTTGGTTCAGTCATGTGGCATCGCATTTCCCATAATTATGTAACCAGAAGAAGGGAGCAGTGACATAAAGCTTTTTACAAATTACCGAACAATTTAAAAATTTGTATTACGAAAAATTTTCAAATTACAAAAGTTTAATTAACTCAATAACTATCATATAAAGAGAAACGTGTAAGACCCTACAAAGTTTATGCATAATATAAATGGAAGTAGTTTTACTTAAGTCAAACCATTTTAATTTTTTGGCGAAAAAACGTCAAATCTTTTTTTTCGATTATAATCTTATTTTTATATATTATGTATAATATATTTATTTTGAAATATTATCGAATTATCAAAAATATTTTTTTCAATTTTTGGCTTAAATTTACAAAATAAAAAAACATTTTTTTTTAAATATAAATTTTTTCTTTTAATTTTAAAAATTTAGAAGTATCATTTTTTATTTTCACAATAAATTTTTAAACATTTTTAAAACAAAATTATTACGGAATATGAAATGATATTAAATTAAAAAAGAGATTTAACAAAATAATTTAAAAAATATAAAAAAAAAAAAATTATTTTTTATTTATTTTAAAAATTACAATTTTTTATTTTAAAGATGGCGTACGTTAAAGTCGGGCGCGAACGACTTTGGGATACCCTGTACCACCACATTGCAATCATTTGATTGCAAAATTAGATTACGATACCTTCATAAACAACCAAAAACAGACGAATTTTGAACCAAAAATGTCTTTTTGACCGATCGTTCCTATGGGAGCTATATGATATAGTCAATTGATTATGATAAATTTTGGTACAGTGCTGGGTAACCTTAAAAAACTTACGATTGCCAAATTTGGTTCCAATATTTTTACAAACAAAGGAAACACAACGAATTATGTGCAAAAAACGCTTTTTTGACCGAGCTGCCCTATGGGACCTATATGATATAGTCAACCGATTTTGATAAAATTTGGTACAGTGCTGGGGGTTTCTAAAAAACTTCTGATTGCCAAATTTGGTTATGATATCTTCATAAGCAAACGAATTATCCATCTAAAACTTTTGCTTTTTTTCGAGGTCCTCTGAAACACCCCTATGGGAGCTATATAATGTAGTCCCGATATCAAAAAATAAAATAAACTTGTCTCCTATGGATTAATAAGGGCTCTTATCTGAAAGTTTGGTTGCTCTAGCTCTTACCATCTCTGAGATCTAGGCGTTCATACGGACAGACGGACAGACGGACATGGGTAAACGGATAGAAGTTCGTTCCTGATGTGAGTCGGAGTCTAATAACCGTTCCTTAGTTTTCTTTTAAATATTTTGTATAAGGAAACCAATTTTAAGAAAATTATAAAACAATACTAACTTCACAAAAACATTAAAATTTTTAATATTTCAAAGCGAGTCCAAATCGGATGAAAACTGTGGAAGTTGCATATAGCTATATATTATAGAGTCCTTATTGTCCTTATTGATGCTGGCAAATTTAGAAAAATCTCAATATAGTACAAAAATCTTCTATATAATATGTATAAAATATATATATATATCACACACAAAGTTATGTTTAGTGTGTAGCGAGTTATTTCTTCTGTCAATATTGGATCATAACCTTTTGTACTTATCGGTTGATTGCCAATAAATAAATACACAAAATCAAAAAAAAGGGAAAAAAAAATTTCTTAAATGTTGTAAAACTTTCAGAAAAAACAATCTCATTAAATAATCAATTTTTTCGCATTGTTTTCTCAGGTAGGTTATCGATAGGTAAATCCATTTCGAATCCTAGTTTTCTATATTTAAGTACAAAACTATACAATTTTTTTTCAATCTAGCTGTAAGATTTCCTGATGACTCAAAGTCTATATGAAGTTTGTATTTCATTTTTTTAAGACCATAAAATAGCTTTCTGATAGTTTTATTTTAATTTTTATATATTTGTTTTTCATTTAATACACCTATACTCCTTCCTAAGGACCAAACTAACTACCAATTGTAGATTTCTAATTTGTTAATGAATCTCGAAAAATTTACTAGACCATCAAGCAAGCTCTAAATAGATAACCAGTTTATGTCCCTACCGTCACCCATCCTTTGTCATATTCACATTACCACAAATTCAATATATCTCCACCAAACCACTCAATTGACATTTCAAAAAACCCAAATATGCGTTCTCCGAGTCATGTGCCACATAGCCACAATCAAAATCAAAGTTTTAATAGATTTTTGCGGCTTGTTTTGATTTCGATTGGAACACAGCTTGACCTGATGTTCAATATACTTGCTGATTGGCAACCTTATACTACACAAGTTGGCAACTCCTGCCAAGAAGTCAGCCCATCAAAATTCAATTCTAATGCTAATGATTGCCTTGCAACTGCCAAACTCTGGAAGCCGCTTTGCATTCAAATTCAATGAACCATTTTGTGGGTTGAGGTAACCTAATGAGCAATCCTCTAGAACTACAAATTTAATCCCCAAACTAATTTGGCAAGCACACTGGAACTAAGTTTGACACACAATTACACACACGCATAGGTGGCACACTCAGACAGACAATGCTGAATACTCGATATACTTACTGTAAAATCCAATCGATAGTTGATTCTTGATGCTATTTGTTTGCGGTTTTGTAGCACTTGAGCATGCAATGTCCAATCAAACAATTAAAACTTTGACTCGAGGCAATGCAACACGTGCCACAATGTGAACAAAAAAAGGGGAAACAAAAACTTTGAACCATACATTGCAAATTTGCTAAAAAAATTAGCAATTGGTAAAGTTTGTTACGGTAGAAACAGTTCTTCAAGTAGCTGAAGAGATTTTGTACAAAACAGTGACGTAGATAGTTTTTTGGAGGCGTGAGAGGGATGTTAAGAGTTGTTTAAATTCTTTGTAAATTAAGTGGAGGAATTAGTTATATTTTCGCTCAATTGATAGATTGACTTATAAAATTATTTAAAAAATTTAGAAAAAATAAAACGAATATTCGTGTTTTTTTGTAACTCATTTTCCGGAATCCCCATCAGCGTATCCAACACGGCCCACTTGAAAGTCTTCAACAGAGCTCTATCGGTATCTCTGGAGGTTACGCTTGAGCCGAGGAAAGAGTAAAAAGTCCAGAGGAGCCAGATCTGGAAGAAAGTGAGGGTTTGGCCACGTGGCAACCCTGTGCTTGGCCAGAAAAAACGGTATCTCTGATTGAAAGCAGACTAAATATCAGAGCTCGTAAAAAACTGTCAACCCATTTTTCCAAAGCGGTCGGGTCACGACCAAAACCGAACAAATAAAACACAAACTTTCACAAACTGAGCCGAACACATTTTTCGTTTCGCTTTTCGGTTTTGTTCCGTGTTTTCGGCTGAGCAAAACAAACGTGTCTCTCTCTGAATAACACTTATGTCGAGACACTTTGAGCAAGCGCTCACTGAAAAACTGTCTGAAAAAGTTTCCGGGAAAAGCGTCTTTTGCGTGTGTATGCGTGATTGTGTAAGTCGCCTGTGCTTTACTTCGTGCAGTTACGAAGACACGAGGCCGAAGCAAGCCGAAGTGAGCTATACACTGCGCAAATATTTTTGTATATTCATAGTTCTTATTAGTTGCATCTTACTATTGTTATTAGTCTCAGTTTCTTAATAGATCGTCAAAATAATTGAATTATTTTTATTTATTATTAAAAATTTTGATTCATATATGTTTGAAGTGCAGAGCATTGTATGAAATTTTAGGCCCTTGTTTTTGAATTAATAAAATGCTTTGATTGCTAATATTTATAAATATATCATTGTAATAACTGGTCATAGCGACGCATTTAATCATTTATTTCTCTCAGTGCACACATTGTACACAGTTGAACTGAGAAATAGTTTTGCTCTCAGTCTCAGGCAAAAGTGTCTGGGAAAAACACAACCGAAAGAGAACCGAAAAAATTGGTCTTGCTCTGAGCGCAACACCTTTGAACAAAAACACCATTGAGTGAGTTTTGTCAAATGCTTTTCTCAAAGGGTTCATAAATGAGTAGCAAAGAACAATTTGTTAGCTTGAAAAAGATCTATTTAATGGATTTGCTTAATTTGAGTGGAAAATAAAAAATTGTTGTTCTTCAGTGTAGGAAAAGAACCGTTTTTTTGTAATATTTTTTTTCTCAGCCTAATTTCAGTAAGGAGTAAGTATAATGCCACAGTTCTCCAATTTATTGTATGACATCCAACAAGTAAAATTTGTCAAGATTCTAAAAACAGGCATTTTATAAATGTATGACTAAATCAATTGAAATGAATCTTTTATTACCAAATCATTGCTTCAAGTTTGGAAGAAGCTATTTACAACAGGGTGCCACTTAGGGCAGAATATGAATCTAAAACTTTTCAAAAATGCAAAACAGAACTTCAAAATCCGTTTATTAACTTGTTTTTTCGGATAGACCGATTTCTCTCCATAAATTTTTAAAGATTTCTTCATTTTTATTAGAAGAAAAAGCAATGGAAAGAGTACATAACGAAAATCTTAGATAGATCGAATTGTTTCCAGCTTGTCCTTGTACATTATAATTAATTCGAATAACCTTTATGTGATCCGGAAGACTTGCTTACTCCTCTAATTAGCTACTGTAACCCATGAGCTTATTGTACATGCACAACAGCCATCCAAAAATTTTAAGCTTTTGTGAGACATAACCCCAAGTCACCCCCCTCTCCAAACCACTGATATAAGCTGTAGACGAACTATTCGTAGTGCTCTCGAAATGTCGATCAATATGCTGGGCATGTTGCAGTGTTGCATAGACGGCAAAGTTTTGTCGTCATCCAAGTTACGTTAGACCAATGCAAACACATACAATGACAGCTTGGCAAACCCGTGTACATACACATATACATACACATGTGCATGCATACAAACACGGCAAACTCAACTTGTCGCTCTCTGGAAAATGACAAACAGTAAAGTTGAGCAAGTTTCGGTTTGCGTTTAAACTTCACAAGTTTGTAGTTTTTTTGTTGTTTTGTAGGGAATGTAGAATTTCAATGTAAAGATAAGTTTGAAGAGTGTCTACATCGTTGGGTGCAAGCTGAGAATATTCAGTTTTAATTACCGTTTTAAAAGTTAACAGCTTTTAAATCTAAAACTTTGCAAAGCTGCGAATAGCCAATCTACTTTGCTGCAGTTGTCGCGATAGTCACCGATAAGCCAATAAATATGGCCGAAGCTTATTAGCGGAACGGAGTGGGAAGACATTGGCAGTTAATCAAGCTCATCTGTCAACATGGTGGGGAAGTGGTGGGATTCCACCGGGCCCGAAACTAGCGAAGCGGCCAGTACATTTGAAAAAGAATTTCCTCTTAAAGTACAAATTTCCCTTGCACTCATAGATGGATTATTGAAAATTCTCAATCATTGCAAGTATCACATTTTATTAAAAGCGAAATTTTTTTTGTGCAACACCTATCAGTAATCGATATGCCAATATGTGTGTGTATTCCAAAAATTCGTATTTGATTGTTCATGCTTTTTTTTAAGTTGAATCGGAAATACAAAATAATTTAAAAATTTGTATAAAAAAAAATGTGGTACAGTCGAGGCGGTGCCCGACAGTGGAATACCCTGTACCTTTTGTGTAAAAAAAATTTTTCCTGCATATTCCATCTAAGAACTTTCCAATTGGAATTTATTTTTTTTTTTGGTGCAAAACGATATTTATACCTATAAGTTCCGTAAATTTGTACCGATTTTGATGAAAATCGATAGTTACGTCAAAGAAGCTATTTTAATTATACTGCGTAAGTTTCAAGTTGATATGTTGAGGGGTGTGGGAGAAAACACGGTAAATCGATTGCGGGGGGTGGAGGGACCGCATCGATAAAATTTGGATGTGGATTTGTTCATTAGAGCCACATGAATGAGCTTACCAAAAATTGTGATTCTAGGTCACTTGCGTAGAGTCAAATATTGACGCAGTTTATAGGCAAGGGGAGGTGAAATTTGCACATTTTTGACTATAACTTCTGTTGTATTTGTCCGATTTTGTTCATTTTTTACATATAGATGCATGTAACTACAACGAATCGCTCTGTTAAATTTCAGATGAAAATATGAAAAGGTGTGGCTAAAAACCGCGGAACTCTACTGCGGGGGAACGGGGAAAGATATTGACATGATTCAACAAACTTCATCTGCTTAGGAAATATGCGCACCAGCTGGTAAAGTTTCGTGTCTCTAGCTCTTATAGTCTCTGAGATCTAGGCGTTCATACGGACGGACAGACGGACGGACGGACGGACGGACGGACGGACGGACGGACGGACGGACGGACGGACGGACGGACGGACGGACATGGCTCAATCGCTACCCGAGGTTATGATAAGCATTTTGGTATAAAGGACTTGGGGTCTGCAACGCCTCCTTCTGTCCGTTACATACATTGCACAAATCTAGTATACCCTTTGTACCTATAGGTACAGGGTATAAATATTCTACTTGAAATTGGCGTAAATAGAATCTAAGAAATTAAAGAATATTTGAAAAAATATTGCAATTTAAAATACGTAAGCTTTCGAACCTATTTTGCCACATTCTTTTGATTTCGGCTGCAACAAAGTATATAGTCGGATTCAAGTAAAAAATGCATTTTGGTGAAATTGGGAGCACCAATCATGTGATAGCAAAACGAATCCGAATATTTTCGTCGTTTTCGTAGTCCATAGCTGAGAGAAAAATATATACATATATATATCGGTGAAAATAAGTGTAACGAACACTTTTTCGCCCGAACTTCTCCGATTTTGATGATTTTTACAGATTTGGTAGAGCGACTAGCCAATAGTAACCACGTAAAATTTTACTGCAAAAATCTGATTATTTATCGAGTTATCGATAACTGAAAATTGGGTTTTTCGTTTTTAGACTATTCTTTGACAAGCCATATCTTCTAAACAAATAAAGATATGACGCGATTCCATGATAGATAAAATATAAAATTTAAAAAAAAATTTTTTATTTATTTTTAAGATTTTTTTTTAATAATTTTAAAATTCAAAAGTGATCTTCCACAAAAAAAGTGTTGATGTCATTTTATGCGTGTTTACTGAGAAAAACAAAAAAATAAAAAGGAGGTAACACCTAGAATTCTAGAAGTTATGCTTATTTTAGTGATGGCACCTCGCATGTTCGCCATAGTAAACAGTACCTCGAAAAATGACAAATAGGCATAGCTCCTCGGAATGAGAAGATAATAAGTTCAAACTTGACATTAATGTTCGTTTTGACATTTTAAATCATTAAAATCGCGTCAATATAACAGATACACACAAATATAACATCATAAAACTCCTTAAAACGAGGAATTTTATGGCTCATTTTAGAAACATGACGTGAATGGGTTTTTGGAATTCGCTACAAAAAAATATTTTGGATGCTTCAGAACCCTGAGGTGCTGGGGTTTTTTGGACTTCGGTTACGGTTTCAACGACTTCGAAAACATATGAAAAATACGTTCTGAACTCTGGATCCGAAAATTGGGTTTTTTGTGTGACTATGTAGTTGCTTGTCACTGAGTGATAGTACCGATGGTGAATCCTAACTAAAATTGAAATCCAAAATTTAGTATTATAGGTATTTTTGTTGTATGGTAATTATTGAATATAAAAAAATATAAATGTCAGTGGGGTTTATATACTTTAAAGAGGAAGACTCCACCCGCAGTATGGCTAGATAGCTAGCCCCTCATCATTCAAAGTGAAGCGAAATATCTTGGAGTGATACTCGACAAGTGGCTAACATTTCGATCACTCATTAACCAAACGATCAAAAATTGTCGCTTTAAAATGACCAAAATGTATTGGCTGCTAAATAAAAAAAGTCCTCTTCCTCTACGGTGTAAAAGAGCGCTTTATAAGACAATAGTGGCACCTACTTGGAGGTACGCTATCCAGATCTGGGGTATGGCGGCTCGCTCGAATCGCTTACGTATGCAGACGTTCCATAAATGCAATACATAAAAATACATGAATTTTTGATTTTGTGCAATAAATAAAATAAAAAAAATGTGGTACAGTCGAGGCGGTGCCCGACAGTGGAATACCCTGTACCTTTTGTCTCGCAAACAATTTTTCCTGCATATTCCTTCTACGAACTTTCCAATTGGAATTTTTTTTTTTTTGGTGAAATTCGATATTTATACCTATAAGTTCCCTAAATTTTTACCGATTTTGATGAAACTCGAATGTTACGTCAAAGAAGTAATTTAAAGTATATGGGGTAAGCTTCAAGTTGGTATGTTGAGGGGTGTGGGAGAAAACACGGTAAATCGATTGCGGGGGGTGGGGGGACAACATCGATAAAATTTGGATTTGGATTTGTTTTTTAGATCCACATGAATCAGCTTACCAAAAATTGTGATTCTAGGTCACTTGTAACCATAATTACGACGAGTCAAATATTGATGCACTTTATGGGCAAGGGGCAGTGAAATTTGTACATTTTTGACTATAACTTTTTCTGTATTTGTCCGATTTTGTTCATTTTTTACACATAGATGCATGTATCCACAACGCATCGCCCTGTTAAATTTCAAATGAAAATATTAAACGGTGTGGCTAAAAACCGCGAAAATCAACAGCGGGGGAACGGGGGAAGATATTGAGATGATTCAACAAACTTCATCTGCTTAGGAAATATGCGCACCAGCAGGAAAAGTTCCGTGTCTCTAGCTCTTATAGTCTCCGAGATCTAGGCGTTCATACGGACGGACAGACGGACAGACGGACAGACGGACGGACGGACATGGCTCAATCGCTACCCGAGGTTATGATAAGCATTTTGGTATAAAGGACTTGGGGTCTGCCACGCCTCCTTCTGTCCGTTACATACATTGCACAAATCTAGTATACCCTTTGTACCTATAGGTACAGGGTATAAAAAAAAAAATATATCAGCAACAACTTGGGCCTTAATAGATTTCTGAGCTATAGAGGCAAAAGACACAAGAGATTCGGCGAAATTTGTTAAGTTTTATTATTGAAAGCTCTTGATATTTTTGTCGCAATTTTAATTAAAATTTTAAAGTGAAAAAAATAATTTGACAAATACAAAGACAATTTGTGCGTTTTTCTTGTTCTTAGTAACGCGAGATTTTTTAATCACTTAAAGAAATTCCTCATCAAAGGAAGAAAGATATTTCTGTCTAGAAACACTTCACCTTAACGTACCACAAAAAGTAATTTGGTTCTTCTTAGATTAATTGTAAATTTTATTTATTTTTTTGTTTTTACTTGTTTTTTTTTGTATCATGGCACCGAGTACTAGTTTCCTCACGAATTTACGACTCCGTCGCAAACTCTGCTAATTAGGTTAACTTCAAAAACAACAGAGTTATAATAATATTTATGGCAAATGCTGCTATGAGTTATACGCTGCGCAATTAAACTTTTCCAGAGGTAACAAAAATGCAAAAAGCAAAGGCCAAGAAAATACATTTTGCATATATACTCTATATAGTATGTAGGTATACTCTACATTTTTGGCAAGCACTTAAAATTAAAAATTACAATTACATTTCAGTTGGCGCAAGTTGCCAAGCTAGAAGAAGCTAAAGTTTTGCTCTTCAGAACTTCCAGACGTTGTTTACCATTTGGCGCTTTGCTCATTTTAGGCAAAACAAGTGCAACAACAATAACAACAAAGTGTACTTGAATTTCTTATGCCGCTTCTAGAGGCGGGCCCAACCAAAGCTACAAAAAAACAAAAAGTCGTGACAGTTGGCAGCCAAAATGGCGCAAAAATGCGACAACAAAACACAGGTTTGCCATTTGCACATCATTCATTTTCTGCACTAGTATTTTTGAGTATTTGCCAACACTGTAAAATTCATTAAGTGGCAAATAGACGCATTATGTTTATTTGTTTTTACTTTCAAGCCAAATAAGTAACCAAGTATGCGTCAAAATATGTGAAGCAGAGAAATTTTGGTTATTTTCGGAAATTATTTCAATAGTTGTTCGGTCTTAAGAGTGACTTTGAGAAATCAAAAGTTTTTAGATATTTTGTATAAGCATATTGGTCAGATTTGATTGCACTAGAAATTAAGTATACGATTGCTTCTAAAAAATGTTTCTTCTTTCTTCAAATTTCGAAAGCTCAGTAAACAAATTTTTAGGAAATTTAAAAGCCAGATTTTTTTTTGCTAATTTCCATATGCATTTATGGATATCGCATTTTTTGATGACTTATATTGATTATGTGAAAATCTTGTGTCCCGCTTCACAAATTTCGACCCACTTTTGTACATAGCATACAAAGTAAAGTTCATTTGCTTGTTTGTCAGGCGCGGTTGCAAGAAAAATATTTTATACTAAACCCAAACATTTTGTGGTGCACAGTTTTTGTCATGCCAACATGACCAACAAAGGCAACAACTAGAACCAAAAAAAAAAACAACAACATCCAGAACAACAACAACAACAACAATATGGAATTGTTGTGTCAATAAACTTTTTTAGTTTGTTGCTATGCTGTGCCAACGCAGCGTGTGGCAAGTAATACTAATAACAATAGGACAGAATACACGGGGCGTATACGCAATGTGCGTGTTGGGAAAATTAATGTGCTGCCAATGCGCTGTGGGTTACACGTGGCTAAAATTTTTGCATGTCGGTAATATGCTCATTCCTTAAAAACTTTTAATTGATTAAATTTGCGCACAGTTTTAGCCAAATTTTGGAAAATTATGATAATTTGCCAGCAGGAAATTTTCCATATGGACAAAAAGTTGAGCTGTCAGCAGCACTAAATTGAACTAATTAGTTATTATGTATACGCAATGTTTAACACAAATTGCTTGCAAGTAGCATAAGCATATATCGAAAAGTTTTTTAAACAAAAAAAATGGCAAGCAATTTCTCTTTGTTGTGGCTACAAAATCGCATCGCAAACCATTATTAGAAAAATAATTAGAAGAAATATGAAATATATAGGCACCCTTATTATTCAGTTCTTATAAATTCAAGTTTTATTATTCTTGTTCAAGTATAAAAATGTCTTTTCTTGAATTCATGAAGCGCACAGCAAAAAATATATGAGGATGGGTACATAAATAAAAACATTTTTTCAAGAAGCCAAATCCATATTCTAAATACTATAGGTAAGAATGGAAAGCCAAAGTTCTTAAAAACTGAATAGCAGCTCCTTAACTGGTCACGTTCGACACTTACTTAAGCAATTTTCATCACAAAGATTGTGCTCAAAAGTGAATACACATGAAAAATTACATGAAAATTGAGTGCGAAAACAATTGCAACATATGAAGATGCCACTTATAATATGTATTTGTTGTATATGAGTGTGCGTAAATGAACCATTTATAAGTTGTTGCTGCTGGCATTTGAGTTCATGAAAATACGCATACAAATATCATGAGACAGAGATACTCACACAGATACACAAGCACACACACACACATACATATACATATTAATGTCGGCACATTTGCCACACATTAATAATGCGGCACGTAGGAGTACATAGTAAAGCGAGGAAAGAGTAATAAACTCGAAAGACGAAATTAATTCGGCAGTAGCGAAGTTTGTATGCTCTATAAAATGATTGCAAATTTTTTTTAATAAATAAAAGATGCGTTTTAGTTTTTTTTTTTTTGGGAATATAAAAGCAGTAAAAATTCTTTTACTTTTTAGATTGGTAGAGCTTCTAGCCAATAGTGACCACGTCAAAATTCCGATTATTTATCGAGTTATCGATAACTGAAAGCCATATCTTCTAAACAAATAAGGATATTGATGCTATTTTTTTTTTCATTGAAAGATGAAATATTAAATTAAAAAAAAAAAATTTTTATTTATTTTTAAGATTTTTTTTTTTAATTTTTTATCATTGTTAGTTTTTAATTTTAAAATTCAAAAGTGATCTCATTGAAAGTGAAAAGTGAATGTCATTTTATGCGTGGAAGTTGAAAAAGTTGGTAACACTTAGAATTGTAGAAGTTATGTTTATTTTAGTGATGGCACCTCGCATGCTCGCCATAGTAAACAGTATCTCGAAAAATGACAAATACGCATAACTCCTCGGAATTAAAAGATAAAAGGGTGAAACTTTTCATGAATGTTCATTTTGACATTTTAAGATCCATTTTCAAGCCGCCTGCATATCTTTAAGGTAATCTGTTTTTTTCTAATAACATTTTACCAGTGCTTTAAAATGTTTCGCGATGTTCCAAAAATTTGTGTGGCGTAAAATTCTCAACAAAATCGGCTTACAACAATATTTCTTACAACTGACCCATCACGAAATAAAGTGTTCAGAGTGCAAACGCCAAAAAACGCATTTTTATGGAATTTTCACATCAAAGCACTCCCCAGTATCCAAGCTATATCTCAAGGATCTCTAGAAGATAATCCAGTATCAACTATCTATCGAACTCAAAATGTCTTATGTGAAACCGTAAAATCTTTTCGAATTAAGTATACGAACAAGTGAGTAAAATTAATTTTTACAAAATAATACTTAGTTTAAGTAGCAAAAAGGTCTGATTTCGACAAAGATTTTGCAATTTTTTTTTAAAATGTTTACGATAACGATAGCACAGACTTTAATCTTTATCTTTGCCAATCAGTTTTTTTAAATCCAGAAAAGTTTCTTAGACAAATTTTATATATTTTTCTCCAAAGTCGTATACTTTATTCGCAAATATTTTTAGGTAATATCAGCTAAAGAGGATCAAATATTCTTCCTCCTTTTCACTCGTTTTCTTTAAAAAACAGCTATAATAGCTACATTTCTTATATGTAATATTTGACTAAAATAAATTTAATACAAAGCCATATTCTATTGTATACGATTTTGTAAGGGTATTTGACATAATCGAGATGACGCCATTGGCAAAACTAGCTTGAAATAAAAAAGTGAGAAAAATGTAGAAATTATGCCTCAAAGAATAAAAAAGTTATACAAAGAATATATTTTAAAAACATTAAATTACGCAAAAACTAGAAAAAGCACCAAGTAAGAGTATCTCAAAATTCCTTATTCCAGTTAGAAAGCTAGCCAAAATCTTAGATTCACTGGCTTAGACCTAGACAGGATACATGGCCTGCAATCAGTCATCATAATAAGGCCAAACAAGTTTTTTTTTATATACGTGAGTTTATATAGTATGGACATGTATAAGACATTTTGAGTAGACCAAATTAATTGAATTTATTATAGCTGATATATGCCCAAGTATAAATATTCACATGAAGTGCGCATTAAATCAAATTACCCAAGTTGTTATATACCAAAGCGAAATGTATTTACTCAAATGGAATGCACCAAGTAGATGACATAGTATGTTATATATTTATCTTTCAGAATAAATTGACACTTTAAATAATAAAAACAATTTTTGAATTTTTTATGAAATTTTTCAAAAATATAAAACTTTTTTAAAGATAGCAATTTTCTAATGCATCAAAATAATAGAATGATTGAAAAATAGTTTAGGTGATATTGATATTTAATTCTGGCCTCAAAATTCTCTGTAGTTTAAATACGTAGGGCAAGGTGGGGCAAATCCGACCTAGTAATTTGTTTGTGCAATGAAATGCTTATTTGACATAGGATCAACTCGTCCGATATACCAAATTAAAGCTAACACTTTCCCGACTTTCTTGAACTACTGATTTGTTCAACCATGATACCATTTGTTATAACATGATAATTTTCAAAAAAAGATTTTTTGTCATTTGGAAAAGTGGTGGGGTAAACCCGACCGCCTACTTTTTTTTGTTGATTTTGCACTAATTGTATTTATTTAAAAAAGTTTAGAACATTTAAATCGAAATGAAAGTTGAATAAATGTCAATAAAAAATGATATAGCTAAGTAACTAATCAGGTTATTTCATTTGCTGTCCAAATAGCTTGCTGGTGTATTTTTGTTTCGAGATGGACGTCTGGGTAGCCCCACCGGTTAGAGGTCGGGTTTGCCCCACTAACGACGCGAATACAAAAAATTGTACGAAATTTCCAACCAATACTATAAATGCTATATATAGGTCTATGTTTATAGTATATAAGCCACTTACTTTTTTCTATTACTTTATTTAACAAGATTAAATGTTAAAAAAATTAAATAAAAAATCTTAAAAATATACTTCTTGACAACTGTCATGCTATCATATTGTTTTTTTTTAATGCTCTACGCGATAGCACTAATATAAGCTTGCACAGTATTGCCATTTTTGAGAACCAGTGGGAGGTCGGGCTTGCCCCACCCTTTCCTTAATCTCACCAAAAGCCAATTTATTTTTTTTTTTTAAAATGAATTTTGACGCGCAGAAAGTTTTTACAAAATCAAAAATAAATGTTATATCTAAAGTATTTGCTTATTTGATTAAAATATAAGACAATATTAAATTGGACTTAACTTGTTAGGCCGCAAAAAATGGAGTTATCTTGGTTTTACATAGAAAAAATAGATAACCAAATTCTCTCTCATTGTATAAAAAAAAATTTTTGTTAACCTTACTGGGATTATTATTTTTTTTTTATTTAAAGCGTACACCGAACTAAGCCGACATTTATATTTTCCAATTTCAGAACACAAATTTGCCAGAAATCAAAGGTATTCAGCAAAAATTTTGTAAATTATTTTTTTTAATTCTTTAAAATATTTGCATGTTATCAAAAACAAAAATTAAGTTGATTTCTTAACATTTCAGGTAAATCAAAGCAACTTAAATGCAAGCACCTGCAAACGTCAGTTTCCATCAAAGAAAATTGCAGAAATTTTCAGCTGGTACTTTGATTGAAAAATACAAAATTTTATTTGCATAGCTCAATAATTTTTGACATGACAAAGTAAATCCGAATTAAAGCATTCAACTACAAATCAAAGAGCCCGTAGAAGCTGCCAGAATATAATGCCAATTTTTTAACTTTGCCACTTTGCACTTAAATTTATTTTATTAAATTTATTATTCAATTCAATTTGTAATGTTTATTGCTTGTAACATAAACTCAATGAGATTAATTTGCATATTATTAAATATACTTATATTTTATATTGTTCTACTTATATTGCACAATGATGATATTTACAACGAATTGCATATATTTTTGCGCTTTGTATGTTTTTAATACTTATTTAACAAATATGTAGCAAATAAAATTAAAACACTTCAGATTATTAAAAAAAAAAATAAATGTATTTCTAGTATTCAGTGCATATAGATATATAAAAACAATTCACGTGAAAACATTGCTACATTTATGCTTTTATGATTTTAATTAATAAAAAGCATTTACTTAATTAAAATTCAGTGGCAAAATATTTTGTAGCGCGTGAAATTTGTATATTAATTAAATAAATATTATGTGCAAAATTTTAAGTGCTTTTATTTTAAAATAAAACTGCTACTGATTTCTTGAAAGCATAATTTTTGCTTTTTTTCCTTGAAATTCATGCTCATTTATTTTTGTTGTGTATTATGTATTTCTTGCGAACATTTTTTGCATACGCGGCCATTTTATTTGATATACCCTTTAATCATATAGTAAAGAAGTACATGAATTTTAGGCGTATGAAACGCAGAAAAGATAGCATTTACAAAACTTGTATATTACAAAATTATTGGCTGAAGTTACAGACACCATATAGATATGTCTATCTAGCTAATATCTTGGACACTATAAATGTTTTACCAAAATAGTCGATTTTCTAGATTGGAAAATCGAGTGAAAGTGAGTTTCTGCTGCTGAAATTTGCGGTTTTCATTAAAGATGCAACTTTTTTGAACAGCAGCTAGAAATAGTTATAGGTCGTGGTGATACACATCTATTTATTTAAAATATACAAAATCAAATACAAATATATATCTAAAACCAAATTGTTTTTCTCTAGCGTTACTTAATTTGGAATATAGTCTTTTGTGAGCCTAATCAGCAAAACTAGCTCGATCATAGATCTGAACTTCGCAATCGATTTCGCAAAATTTAAGACACTTACGAATTAAATCTGGAAATACAATTGAAGTTCGTGGATGTAATGAATATGATTGTCGTATGAGCCCCAATTGACAACACGGCTAACTGAAGAGTAATTGTCTTAACTAAGAAACTACGTTAGCCACCATTTTGTTAGAGCCACCTGGTCCCCGCAGTGAGAAAGCAAAGAAATTTATTTAATTTCCATTTTTTACATAATATATATCGGTGAAAATAAGTGAAGCGTACAACTTTTCCCCGACCTTCTCCGATTTTAATGATTTTTACATATTTCAAAAAAAAAATCTTAAAAATAAATAAAATTCTTTTTTTTTAAATTTAATATTTTATCTATCATGGGAAAAAAAATCGCGTCAATATTTTTATTCGTTTAGCAGATATGGCTTGTCAAAGAATAGTCTAAAAATGAAAAACCCAATTTTCAGCTTTCGATAACTCGATAAATAATCGGAATTTTGCATTAAAATTTGACGTAGTTACTATTGGCTAGTAGCTCTACCAAATATGTAAAAATCATCAAAATGGGTGAACATCGCGGGAAAAGTGGCCCGCTTAACTTATTTTCGCAGATATATTTTTTTAATATTAAGCATTTATTTTCATTTATTATATTTTTTGTATATCATTTTTAACACATTTGTCATAAAATATTCGATAAAATAGTATTATTTTATTTATGAGTATACTATTATTTATTATTATGTTATTACATTTTTTTAAATAATCTTTAATTTAATATTTTATGTTTAATTTTTAAGTAATATTTGTGAAGAATTTTAAATCTTTTTACTTAAATATTAAGCTTTAGCTTGCATGGATATCGGCGAAAATAAGTGAAACAGGCCACTTTTTTGATCTTTCAATTCCGAGTAGTTTACTATGGCGACCATTGAGAGGTCCCATCACTAAAATAAGCATAGCTTCCTGAATTACAGCAGTTAGCAACTTTTTATTTTTTTGTTTTACGCAGTGAATTAATTTAATAAAATGGAAATAAAAATTTGTGTATAAAACTCTAAAAATGAAAAATACAATATACAGTTATCGATAACTTAATAAATAATCGGAACTTTGCAATAAAAATTTACGTGGCTACTTTTTTTTTAGAATTAAAAATTAATTCATTTTATGTAAAAATTTACAAAATTGAAGAGGTCGACACAAAAAAGTGCCTCGTTTTACTCATTTTCGGCGTTATATATTTTCATAAAATAGTAAATGAAATATATTTTTTTTATTAAGTTTTTTTTCTTAAACAAACGGCTGCTTCACTGGGCACAGATACCAGGACTTAAGCAGCCAGAAACCCTCCTCTCTAACTACAACCGTTAGGAGTTCGAACTCATGATAACCCAGGGGAAAAATACCATGAGGATCCTGACAAGCTCCTGGGCATGTACGTTCTCTCACCGGAGATCGTTGTTACCCTGAGTCCAAACAAAATACTGGAATACATGCAGGCCATTGGACTTTTCGGAGAGCTCTGAGCCTTGAAGGGGGTACAATAGATACACTTGAGTCGCGGTGCATCTTTACACCCATTACTAATAATACAAAATTTAATATTTTATTGAAGAAATTTTAAATTTTTTTCAAATTACAAATTGTACTTTTTCTTTTTTTTCGAAAATATTCGTTACTTATTGTGTAGGAAATTACTTTTAAAAACGTTTTCGTCTAAAAAAACACTAATATCCCAAAAGAATGAAACTAATAATATTGGGCGAAAAGAAAAACAAGTATTCCCCACCCAGGCAGCGCCTCATATAAAGGGCATACCAAAGTCGGTTAGGCACGCCTTTTCATACTCAATTTCTCACTGCATTACTGCTCAGTTAAAATTCATGTTCATGTATTTATTATTTCTTCGGAAATACGCAAACTTATTTTCGTACCTGGCCATATTGGTTTTCATTATTGTAGGAAAATCAAAAGTAAAGCCAATTAATTGAACTTCAGTTATTTTATTTCAGACTGTGGAGCAATAATAATAAGAGCTGTGTTTTTAAGAGGAATTTCCATAATAAAGACAGCAATATAAATTATTATGTACATATATAAACTTAAGCGTTTAAAACCAGTTTGGACTATGCATAATATTCCGAGCAGTTTTTGCCCAAAGTGCTTAAGATAGCGGGGCGACCATTAAGGGGCATAAATAAGCTAGTACATAGATATGTATATACAGCTACAACTACGAGGCGTCCAAGTTGGCATTGTGCAACATGCAGCTATTAAAAGACGCTGCGGTAGTTGCAACTTCAGTTTCAGCTGCTGCCGCTGTTTGCACTTCAATTAATTAATTGCAATTTGGAACGTGAAGTTGTCTGTGGCGCCACTAAAAGCTAACCAGCGTGGAAAAGCACAACGTGGCAGGCATAAAGTGCGTTTAGTCAGCAGAGCTCGCGGTGCACAGCTGCATGCCGCATGTTGCTGCAGTTGCTGCAGCTGCTGCTGTTTGCAGCCACCATGGCAATAACACGCCTGGCAGCCATAACATAAAAACGACAAGCCAAGATGGCGGTACACACCAACGCACACACACACTGAAGTTGGCGGCGTGCATTCAACATGGCGTCTACTTGATATACGCGCCTGTTGATGTGTTATTAACACGGCTGCCGTGTCATCTCTACTTCGTCCTTGTACTGAAGCATCCTTCATCGCTTGTCCTCTGCCTGTCTGCAACGCAATGCGTCAACTGCGGCAGCAAATTGTGCTACGCATAAATAAATGATGCTGCAGATTCAACGCCCTGAGACCTGGGGCAGGTTGCTGCTGCCACAGGGCTCTGCCACAGATTGCTTAAGCTGCTGGCAAGCAATTCAGCTTATGGATAGCACAATACGAGCTCAAGGGTATTGCAGCTGTTTGGTTGTATTTTTTTCTTTGGCCGCTTCTTTATGTGAGGACTGGGAACGGCGGGCAAAAAGTGTAACCAAATACTTCAAGCCGGGAAAGTATTTCATGTTATTAGGAGTACATACTTGTAAAGCGGAATGAAACGCTACAGTTGGCAGTAGTAGAAACTTATAAAGGGCAAAGCTATGGGTTTATAATTTTGTATCTTATTTGTTTATTTAGGGGCTTTTAAATTAAAATAATTGGAGATATTTCGACCTACATACATGCAAATTATTAGATTGAGGTCGTGACATAATGCGTATGGTCCAAAAAATTTGACAAAAAAAAATTTTATATTTTAAAATTTTTTTTTAATTAAATGCAGATGTGTGCGTTCTTTTCGTAAAACTAAATAAATAGTTTAAAAGCGCCCATAAAATACTTACTATCTCACAAAAACAGGGTATACAAAAAAAATATACTTAAAAAATTATATGTTAAGCAATAAAGAATAAACGTATATTTTTGAAAATTTTTAATTAAAAAAAAAACTTGAGACACTTTAAAAAAAATTTATACAAAAATATCATCTAGAGCTTATAAAAATATGTAAAGTTTTAGTAAGAAAAAAAAGCATTCACAAAAATATTCAATATCATTATTTTGCTATAAAATTTTACTTAAGTTAATAAATAAATAAATTAAATACCTAGTTTAGTCATAGAATAAGTCCTAGATATAAGTTCATCATAATCATGGATTTTTTTGTAATTTTTTCCACGCCTCTTACGACTCTAAATCTATTATATATATTCATTCTAATTTAATTTCACAGTAGAAAAGGTAACTAATTTAGCCTGAACTCTAATTTAAAAATTAAACTCCACATGTATTCATAATAATAAGATTTAGTGAATAAAATTGAAATTGAAAAAAATAAATAAATAAAGGAAGTATAAGTAACTTTACTTAAACAAAAATACAGAAATTTATTATGTTCAACTAGAGATATTATATTTTATATATGTATATTTTTCGAGAATTTTTTTTTTTTATTTTTTTTTATTTTTATTTTGCAAAATTATCAAAAACACATTCATATATTTTTATGAATTGCAATTTTCTTATTTCGTGGTCGCCAATCCAGCTTGTTTAGCTAGAGATGCCTTAGACGTATCAAGGAGTTCTGTCAATCAGGAGGCCATCAGTTCTACGGTCTCCAGTCTGAGGTCATGGTGCAAGTTCGAATTCCTTATACACCATTCACAGCCAGTAATAAGGCGTAAGGCCCTGTTCTGGAGTGTCTGAATACCTGAGCGACTCGAGCAGCCGCCATACCCCAGATTTGGATGGCGTATCGCCAGGTTGGAACCACTACCATTTTATATAAGGCTCTTTTGAATCGGAGTGGCAGACGGCTGCGATGGTTCATGATCCAGTTTATTTTAGACATCTTTAGCCGGCAGTTTTTATAGTTTTTTTTCTTAAAGTATATAGCACTGCCTAACACTTAGTTGGATTCCTGGCGATGTTCCACCTGTGAGCCCATCTCTTAACTAGGTATAGGAACTCTTGAATTCCATCTGCTGCTTCGTACTCACAGGAGGCAGAATGAAAAATGGCCAAGTCGTTGCTATCATTAGTTTTCCGTTCTTAACGGTTTCAGTGAGCTCCGTAGGTGTAGGGATATCCGCCGTGAATAGATTGTATAAAAAAGGGGCTAGGACGCTTCCCTGTGGTACTCCAGCTCTTATTTTCCTTTCGGTAGATATCGATTCTTTTATTTTAACATAAAATTTTCGGTCTTCTAGGTAAGTTTTTAATAGATAAAAAAATGGAGCAGAAAGAATTTTTTTCAATTTTAGCCAGCAGACCAACTATCCAAACTCTATCAAATGCTTGTTTGACGTCTCAATAATTTAGTTAAAAAAAAAGTATTTTTCAGAAATTCCAAAATAAGTGCAAAACAATTTTATTTAATGTGGATCAAAATTCGGAATTGCTATTTGATTCAATGAAATAGTAAGTCGACTTTTATGGAGGCACACCAAGTCTCATCTTGCAAAATTGGTATACCTGGAACTATCCAAATGGATTTTTAGCCCCTGGTTCCGAGTCCGAGGTATCAAAAAAACCCAGCACCCATCACAAAATTTTTGTTAGAGACCGTTTGTTCGGCTATATTTTTAAAATGTTTTTGGGGTCGCTGATTCTGAATCCTTGGTCTAAAAACTACCAGCTGTGCTTTAAGGTATAAAACAAAAACAAGTTTTTTATACAATGCAAAACGATTCAGCGTAAATATTCATTTCGCTATAACCTCATTGAAAATGGCATCAAAATGACAAATCATTTTGCTTGATTTACTAGCATAAAAAAACATTTTAAAATTCAAAAACATAATTGGTTTCATTTTATATCACAACAAAAATGCGTATATTGAAAAAAAACTGTCTTAATTCATTTTTATTTTTTTTTTTTTAAATCACCAGCTTAATTGTTTGCCACTCTTTTTGAACATTCGCATATTAAAAAAAATCAATTTAAAGTTACTTTTTTTTTGCAACCATAAAATTTCAATCAGTTTTAAGCTCAAACTTTCACATAAAACTCCCAACAAATTGTTTATGCTGTTTTGAGGCATTATTTATGGCGCAAAGGCAAAGCACCGCAATCGAAAATGTTGAGTTTTTTTTTTGCCATTAAATATTACGTATACGCAATATGCTCATACCCCTCAGTGACACGTGCCACACGCTTACCCAAAATTTTAAATTAAGCTTCACACATTTGCTGCAGGGATGTTTTTTTTTTGACCCTCACACTCTACCCCCATCATTCATCTTGTGTATTTTAAAGGCTGTCAGTTTAGTTGTAGGATTTCATTAAATACTCCAGAACAGCAGAGTAGCTAACTATATAGCATGGGCTGACCTTCTTTCACTGCCACTTGGCCACATCAGTGGAACAATCTAATATAATCAAGTGCCCATTTCATGCGTATTTATTTCCTGACGTATTCATGAATGCCTAACACCATCAATTTATATCATAAGCCAGTTGGACATGACAGCAGCTACGGCCAAGGATTTCGACTACTCTGAAGACTGACTTTTGGCCACATTACCGACCTGCTACAATTTTGACAGGCCATATTGACAGACTTTGAGCCAACAACTAGGGCAGTTTTTCCTTCTTTTTTTTTGTGGGTATCCTGCCACTGTAGCTATTGGCCATCTGGGCAGCTGACAGCCATTATTATCATAATGCCAAATGAAGACAATGTTGGCAAGAAACTTTTAATGATACTGTTAAGGTTGCTGCCTGGCATACTCTAACACGGCAATTAATCACGGTTACAGTTTGAGTGTCACTTAATTTTTACGGCAACGCCCATAGACTCAAACCCAAATCAGGCCGCCAATGCACAGTGGTTAGGCTTTTATGGAGAAAGTGGCGAAAATATGAGCGTAAAAATTTGGTATTGATATTCTAATAAACATTTTATGTGAAAATTTAAGTAAATGGATAACACAACTCTGTGACACAACGTAAGAGCTTTGGTTAGCAGTTTAAAAAATCTAAGATTTGTTTCATGTATAATAAAAGTTGGCATAATGGTTATATAAAAAATGCATACCCTTATTTAAATTATAAAAAACTATAGGTATATATCAAGGCAGGGTTTCTGGAATGTTCCTAAAACAAATCAATTTTAAGATAAATAAGGGAACACCATTTCATCCAAATAGCCTCCTTCGTTCTGGGAACACAACTGCCATGTTTGATTTAAGTGTAAACATTTTATTAAGTTATTTGGCACAGAACTGAATAGAGATCTAGATCTCATAATTTTTTGGAGCGATTTGGCACTTGTTTTAATACAATTTTTAAGCCAAAGCCTTTTTAAAAAAAAAATTGATGCGGATTTGAGTTCAGTTTTCATTAGACCTACGTATACGGCATGTTAAATAAGTTTTCCATTTTTCAAAAAATGTTTTAATGTAACCAAGGCCCTTATAAATAAAAATAAATTGCGTTCGAATGATATTTTCTTTACATTGCGTATACGCACCTAGCTCTAGTGACCACACATTATTTTGTTACGTTTTTCCATATGTTCGTCGATTCGACGAAGACGACTTTTATTTGCTTATTAATCAATTACTTAAACATATATTGTTATGCAGTAAATTTTTTTATTCTGTATAAAATAATTAGCAAATAGTTTAAATTTTTTTTTGTTTTTTTTGACGATTTATATATTTATATATATATATATGTTCCTTTAACTCCTATTTGGAGCATAGGGCGTTTATTTATGATAATATAAAATTCACAATTTTCAAAAAAAAAAGAAGTAATTCGATTCGACGAACATAGCACTATAAATACAAAATATTGACCTAATTTTTGGAAAACAGAGTTTTCAGGTTAAGAGCTGAATTGAAAAAGTAAAATAATAAGAAGGATTTCTAGTTAATGGGAGTTCGTTGTTGTCCAATTGAAGTCCGGAAAATAATGGCAAATTTGATTTTAAGTCCACCTAATTAGATTCCTAGTTAAAACCATTATGCCCAATAATTATTTCCATTAATTTTCATCTGGACAATTTTTAATAACTTTTTGTTATTTACTCCAGCTGAAATGAAGACGTGTTTAAAAATCTAACTTAAAAGATGGCGTACGTTAAAGTCCGGCGCGGACGACCTTGGGATACCCTGTACCACTAGCCTGCAATAAAATCCGGTATATTGCTTAAGAACACTAAATTATATTTTATTACCAAATTAGGTTACGATATTTTCATAAACAACCAAAAACCGACGAGTTTTGAACCAAAAATGCTTTTTTGACCGATCGTCCCTTTGTAAAAAGTAAAAAAATTATTTAAGAACACAACAAAATTTGACAAAAAAATCGATTTTTTTGATGGTCAAAATTTCAAAAAAAAATTCATTGCAAAAAATTAAAAATTTTCGGATGAAAAATGAATCGTTCAACACAAGATCGTAATAATGAAAATTTTTAAAACAAAAATTTTTAAATCGCTTGAAAAGTTTTTGAGATATCACGTTCACCGCAACAGTACTTTTGAAAAAAACGCACTCCGAGATAAGTTTTGTGTCAACAATGCCTATGGATAGGACCAGCACGCAGCAAACGGCTGTAATTTGAAAACCAGTGATCCGATATGGAAAAAATTTTGATTTTTCGAACCCCAACTTTGTATATAACCCCTTAAAACAGACCGTAACAAACTTGTCTTCGAAGTTTTTGAACATAAAAGACGAAGCACATAATTTCCAAATACTTTTAATTAGAGAACTTTCAGACCTGTTCTAGATTTTCATAGCGACAAAAATGTGTTCTATATTTCGATTCCGATAAAATAAAATGGTTTTCAAGCTGACAATTAATAGGCTAACTTCACTTTGATGAAATGAACATAATTTAATTTTCAAAATTTTTTTACAGTTCAGAGAAATCTTACAAATAGCTGCTCTAAGATTACAAAACCGAATAAAAACTACTCGAAATCAGTTCGTACTCACTCAAAATAGAGAACAATACCCGTTTCGACTTTTCACAACGAACCGAAATCTTTAACAGACGTAATTATATTGAATTTTTTGAGTTACTTTTCCTATAGCATCAAACCACTGTGCACAGCATGCCGCATCAACATTGCCACACAGCAGCAGTGCAGCATTTTGTTGCCAATTGTTTTTCCGGCAAGTACAAAGTGCCGCCTGCTTTATAGTCCGCACATTATTGTGTGTTAGTGTGGTCTCCGTGTGTGTGTGTGTGTGTGTGTGTCAGTATCTATGAGTCTGTGTGTACTATGTAGGTAGCATCACTTTTGCCTTATTCTCATTTGAGCTGCCTTTGAGTGTTGAGTTCACACAGTGAAAGTTTTCTGACTGACGACTTCAATATGGCTGCAATAAGTATGCAAACACAGAGCGAGATAGATGCAGAGATAGAGTGAGACAGACACAAGTTTTTAATGGCCATTGAAGCATTTTGCCTTCATACAAGATGACGGCGTCCATATTGTGGCACAGAGAGCGACAGAGAGTGAGTGATGACGTAGAGACTGTCGCGTAAGTGGTAAGAGTTTTTAGCCAGGTCTAAAGCAAAAGTCCACTGCTCTCGTGCATAGTTTCAAGTTGTTTGGATATTATTAAATTAGTTGCGGGCGATTTGTGGTAATTAGAGTGAAATTTTATGGCTCTTTGAACTTACTAGTGGCTAGAACTTTAACTTAAATTAACTTGTTTTGGGTTTCTATGAAGATGTGTGTGTGTTTGGAGTTGTGTGTGTTTGGAGTTGTGTGTGTGTGTAACGCTTAAATGTTTTATTTGGGCAATTCAACCTCTCAAAAAGGTAATTGGCAAACTCTAAATTGGCTTTGGTTAGGCCAAGTTGGGCTTGTTTGCTTTTAGAGATAAGTTTCTGTATTTAGTTTCATATATGTATATTAAAATGCTCATTAAAATTTTAACTTGTATATAATGTGCTTGAAGGGTAGCTGAGCTAAACACACACAAAGCTTAGATTTATTATATTTGAACTAAAATGTGTTAATTTCCAAGCAAAACCTCTTTGCGGTAAAAAAAATTTTGCACTTTTTGTACGCAAATCAAAAAGCGTAAAAAAAATGTTAGTCAAAATTAAATAATAATTATTATATTTAAAGCAGAGCTCGTAAATAACAGTCGACCGTTTTTTCCTTTGCGGTCTACTCGCAACCACAACCGAAAAAACCATGCACGCTTGCTCTCTCTCTGAGTATAACACTTCGCTTCGCTTTATTTCGGTTTTCAGCTGAGTGTTAACAGTTGAGCAGTTCTTGTTACGCTCTTTCAATAACATCTTATTGAGAGCGAACTGATTGAGCGCTCGCACATTAGCATCAGCAGACCAACCGAAAAAATAAATGTCAGCGCAAACGGTCTTTTACGTTTTAATTTGCTTTGTTGAGAATGCTGCACTTTTTGTGTCGGCCCATTTATCTCGAATTGTATAAGTCGTACAAAAAAACTTTCAAGGCAAAAAATGATCAAAATTGAATTTCAAGTTTTATTTGTATTGGAAGGTATACCCAGAAGTTCATATTTTCAGCAGTAGATGGCGCCTAATTTAAAACAACGCAGTTTTTCGTATTTTTACCAACCCCCTTGCCATTTTTCGCTTTTGGTGTGTATTAAAATATTGTAGATCTCAAAAAAGTACACAAGACTGGTTTTTAAATCGTGTAAGTATCTCTAGTAGTTTCCAAGTTATAACGCTTTAAAGTCTGCCCGTGCCTTGAAAAACATATGTTACTAACAAGCCCAAACAGACGCCTCACTCACATACACGCATACAAACGCAAAAGACCTTTATTTTTTCTCTCGCGACCAAACGGTTGGCGAATAACCAGAGCAAAAGTAAAACAAAATATCGGTTATTCGTTGAGCGCAGACCGATTTATTAAAAGAGCAATGTGAACGGTTGCTCTCTGAGACATTGCTCAAAAACTCAGTAAATAAGAGTTATTTTTGGACAACGCAAAACGGTCGACCTTTTTGACGAGCTCTGATTTAAAGCAAATAAGAATATTGGGCAGTCCAATACAGATGCAAAAAAATTTTTTGTTTTTTTTTTGACAGCCATCTTAGTTTTGCATCATCTCCTGCTTGCTTTTTGTTGGTCATTTGTTGCTCGAATTTGAGGTAACTGGTTCGGTTAGCAATATGGCAAGTTCCGGCAGGTCAGAAATCATAATTTTTTTTTTAAATTGAATATTAAATAAATTATATCAGATATTTATCAAAAAAAACCAAATAAAATTTTTCCCCATATATTTCAACATTATGAATATTTTTGCAACTCGTACACATAAAAAAATTGGTATCTAAAATCCAAAAGAGTCCTAATAAAGACAACGCATCTATCTTATTGTATAAAATGAACAAGTCATTTTAAAAATTTTTAAATGAAGAAATATTTTAAAATATTTATTTATTTTCTTACTAAAGATTAAGTAAGTTTACAAAACTAACTTAATTAATAGGAATCACTGGCATCAAAAGGCCTTCGTCTCATTTTAAAATATAATTTTGCGGATTCGTATAAATAATAATAAATAAAAAATTAAGTCAGTAAGAATTTTTTTTATATTAAAACCTTTTTTAAAATTTTTAAAGTTTCTAAATGACTCCGACGAAACATTTTAATGCAACAGTTTAAATAAAAAATGTACTAAGAGATATTTTTGTAACATTAATATCTATCAACATGTAATCAATGTTGAGTTTGAAACTTGTAAAATATTTAACGAATTAGAATATAAAGGAACGCTCTATAAATTAAATTAGCATTTGGTTACTAAGTCTCAGATTTTTTAGTTATATAAATCAAAATCATTTATAATAGATATAAAAACCTTATTAACGTTCTATGCAAAAAAATTAATTAAAAATAGTCTGATTGTTATTTCCATGCTTTAGTTGAGAAATTAAATTTCAAAAAACATTTCAGACTTCATACATTATTAACTTATAAATACTTTAAATAACAACAAAAAATTTGATAAAATTTAATAAGATAAATAAAGGGTCATCAATCTTGAGGTTTTGTTTTTAAATAAAAAAAATAAAAAAAAAATTTTAAATGAATCGGAAATTTTTTATTATCAATAGAAAGAACCGTTCTTGCCATTCAATTTTAGAAATAATCCCTTTCAAATGTTGGCCGCAATTGTGCCGTAGCTCGTCCAAGCGGAGGTTCCAATTTTCGATGACGCGTTCGAGCATGATCGGCGGTATCTCGCGAATAACACGGGTAATGTTGGCCTCTAATACTTGAATCGTAGCTGGATTATCCACAAACACTTTAGACTTCACGTAGCCCCAAAGGAAAAAGTATAACGGTGTGATATCTCACGATCGGTCTGACCAGCGTCATTTTTGAAGAAATATGGACCGATGATTCCACCGGCCCATAAACTACGCGCTGGACGAGGTCTATTCGGTTGAGTGTCATCCAATAATGAATATTGGGTCTCAAATTTGTTGATGGTATGGCGAATAGTGGTCTCAGTAGGTCGATTATGGCGACCATAAAATGGCCTAAGCGCGCGAAAAACATTCTTGACAGAACGCGAATTTTCGTAATATAATTGTACGATTTGTAAACGTTTTTCGGGTGTAAGTTTTCCCATGATGCAATGGCAATGAGAACTGAATAAAAAACACATGACAACTTGACAGTACTGGTGGTTTATCAAAAAAACCTTATTGAAAACAAAACCTCAAGATTGATGACCTTTTATAAGTGCATAGTTGTATAAGATTAACAAAATGTGTATAAAACCTGAGTATTGGCCCTATGTTCCAGTGGGAGATATTGGAAATGATGCTGAAGATTCCTAATTTAAAGAATTTTGAAAATCAATATTAGAGCATTACCGAACTTAAATCAAATTCATGCCCCAAAAGAAGATACACATTTTGCCTTAAGATATTTTATATTTACTTTAAGCCAATACAAAACTTGAACTAAGATCTGAAATAGTTCCTGCAAGAGCTTTCATACTTAATATAAGCTCAGAAAATATGTTGAATCAAGTATCAAACGCGTTCTATATTTGAGTGCACTTCTTAAAATAAGAACTTCTTTAAATAAAAATATTATAAAAATAATAAATTTTCTAAAAGAAGCCAAATTATACCATTCTATTTAAAAAAAAAAAAAAGAATTATATATTTAAAAATTAAGCAATAATACACTTTGTGTTATTTTCTGTTAGAACACCCTATTCTACTCTAAAATAATTATGTAATATTTATAAAATACTCTATCTGTAAAACATAATCATAAGTCACCTTCACAATATCTTCATAACTTTATTGTTTAAACATACACATATTACTATTATATCTAACACATAAATAACATAGCCAAAGGCCTTAGTAGCCAGGTTAGAAATTTATTTGAAATCTTGCTGTATATAATAATAATAATAATAATAAAAAGAATTTCTTTAAACATAAAAATATCTTACTTGATCTGAGAAACAAATTGTTTATTTTTTAAAAAATTCGTACTTGGCTTGATAAGAAGTGCTAAATGTTGCGTATACTTGATTTTTTTCTCAATATGCGTTTTAAGTTTGTAGCTAGCTAGATTGATTAAATTGTTTTTTTTTATTATTTTTAATAATAATAAAAAGAATTTCTTTAAACACAAAAATTTCTCACTTAATCTGAGAAACAAATAGTTTATTTTTCAAAAATTCGTACTTGGCTTGATAAGAAGTGCTAAATGTTGCGTATACTTGATTTTTTTCTCAATGTGCTTTTTAAGTTTTTAGCTAGATTGATTAAATTGTTTTTTTTTTATTATTTTCAATTTATCATAATACTCACCGTAGCTTTTTTATCCAACTTTTGATTCTGCAAAGAAAAGATAAAAAAAATGAATTACATAATATTACAAAAAAAATTCCCAAAAGCGCTACATAAAAATTTGGCCCCAAACCATTTGCAGCAGCTTTGCCGCCATTTGCTTGTAGCTCTTTCGCTTTAAAATTTAACTCAGTCCAAAAAAAAAAGTATAAAGTTTTTCATAAAGACAATGCTTTACTTCCCATTCAAGGCTAAAGTAATATTGGGGGTTGGGGGTTAAAAAATAAAAGTGTCAAAAGAGCCTAATAAATCACAGCGCTGAAGCCTCATAATTTATTTTCTAAGCTCGAAAACGAACTTTTACTTTATTTTCTTAGCGTATTGTGCCAATTTTGAGCTTACTTATTATAATTTTTCCTTAAATTTTTTCATTGCTTCGTTTGGAGCGTGGACAACTTTCCCACGCTTTTGCGCTTGATTAAATTTTTGCGCGCCAAAGTTTCCAATGCTTCATTAATCATTTATATGAACAAAACGGAAAAAATGGCTGCGAAGTGGCGAAAAGAAAATGCCGGAGTGAAAGCGGGAAAAGCTTCATTTTCAGTTGCAGTAACTTTATTGCTGGCTTATTGCATTTGGCATTGCCAATAACAAAAAAATTATAAGAAAAGTAGAAGAAGAAGAAGGAAATTATGATATTTTTTGCCATTTTTGATTTGCAGCTTTTGCAGTTGAACTCAATATCACGTTTCCCTGTGTGGAAATATAGAAAAGAGTGTGAGAGCTGGAGTGGAGTGGAAGAAAAAGGGAAAGACTAACTGGAAAGGGTGGAGGCAAGAGCAAAACGAAGGGTTAGAGCGGAAGCGGCCAAATTACACTGCGTAACAAAATTGAGCTTAAATTGTTTTTTTTGCCAAAACGTAAATTTGGGTGCATTGGTTCCGATGTGATTATCGATTTAGAAAAAGTAGATTTAGAGGATTCTACGAAAAGCGCAAAACTTTTAAATAGTAAGCCAGATTGACTTCGAATCTAACTAAAATTGCTGATAATCACAAATTTTATTTCGTTTATTTAGAAATTGGTTGTTTTTTTTCAAATTGGATTCTCGAAAAATAAAAGCCATATTTTTTTTTTGCTAACTAGTGTAGTTTTTCTTAAGTAGATTTGAAGCCAGTTGGCAACTTTTTCAGCGCGAATGACATTTAATTTAATCAGGCAATTTTTATTATATACAGGCAAAGCAAAAACTAATTGTAAATGAGACAGCTTTATTTCATGTTTTCGTCAAGTAAATGAAAGTGGTAAGTAAATTGTGCTTAGCTGGCAGGCATTATCCATCTATTCATTCATCAAGCTACCCTAAGTACAAAAAAACCCTTTAAACAAATGAATTTCAGTACGGAGTCGTAGCGCGTTTTGGCCAACTTGAGTTATTTGTATCACCAGCCGACCACAATGACCGCGCGCAAAAAGGATTCATGCCGACCACATTGCCAAAGGCACTTGGCCAGAACCGGGCCAGAGCTGCGACGGGGCCTGAACCAGAGCCGGAGGCTTTGGCGCACTGGATGAGCCCTTGCTTGTCTTGTTCATTTAACAGTCAAACGCAGTGCAGCTGTCTCCGTCGTTGTCTCCGCTGTCTTTGGCTTTCCGTTTCCTGCCTTGTGTAAATTTTATGGCAATATATTTTTTAAGCCAACCAGGCAGCTATACAGAACAAGGAAGTCGCTACATATAGAAGAGAACCAGGCTAGCATGCCAAGCAGTGAAGGACCAAACCAGCTAGCCATCATCAGTCATTTTGTCTAAAAGAATATATTGCAATTAAAACCAGAAAATATGCTTTTACGGTGGGTGGCAAAAGTTTACTGACTGCACTGCGCCCCCACTATATATATTTGGCACTACTTTATGCCCTTATTGCAGTTGTTACTTGAAGGCTAGTCATACTCTATAGACAGATTTTTAAATGAGCATATAGATTTTGGCTGTATCTTTACTTTAGGTATCTATTTGCAGTAACTACTAGAAGGCGTTTTACATGACCCAGCTTAACAAAAAATTCAAAAATGCTTTCTCTTAGCAGACCATGATTTTGCAATGTTCGTGATCGCTGAATGCGAATCCCTATTATGGTTATTCATGGTTCAAATCACTAATTTCTTTAATCTTCAATTCTTTGATTTAAAAAAAAAAAAAATTCGAACTCGTTTTATTCTAAGAACTTTTAAACCCCAAAGCCCATATCCCCTTTAAGCCTCTAACAATGGAAAATTTCATCGCAAAAATACGATTCGAATTAGTTTTGGCAAATGAAAGAATTTACAGAAATTTAGAAATAATCAAGATCTTGATGCGTTGTAAATTATCCTTAAACTTATTTTATTATTATTTTACTATTTTACTGAAAACAAAGCAAAAATAACAAAAATCTTTAGAAGGTAAAATTTTCACAAAAAAAAATCCGATACCTATTAGTACTACAGTTTTCATAACAGATTTTCAACTTTTTCGAAAATATTTGTGGGATATCGGTAAATTTTCTTGAAAATTTTTTTGAAGCCACTTATAAAATTGTTTCAATTCGGTCTTCTGTTCCAAATCGGATTGCCGAAAACTTTCCCGACTTAAAGCAAAGAGCAAATAAATAGATCTTTGCCCATTTTTCCTTATTTGGCGCAAAATAAAAAAGTGAATTACTTTCACATACAAATTAAAAATAAAAATTCAAATTTAGAGTGAACTTTATCCTCGATATTTTTAATTTAAAACTTATGTACATGTTTAATTAAGTCAAAATTTAAAAATATAAAAATTATCGGATTATTAGAACTGAAGATAATAAAGATGAAGTGAATACTTTTTTTTTTAAATTAAAAAATTTAACAACACCTATCACAGAATTCGCATTTTTTGTTTAAGCAACACATTTTACTAAGAACTTAATTAAAAAATATTGAGTATGCAAATATTTTGTAAAACGTGTAAGCTAGTGTAAATAAAAATAAAGAAAATTAGCAATATTTTTTTTTTGCCCATTTTTGGCCTAAAAATAAAAAAAGTTCTCTATGCTAGAAGAACTTTTGTATATAAGAGAAATGCATAATCCCTTAAATAAAAAATTACATTTTTTTCAATGTTTTATGTTTATTTTTTTGTTTTGAATATTTGAATCTTTATGAAACTTAATTTAAAACTAATCCATGGTACTTTTTATTAAAAATTGTTTGAAATACACAAATTTTTTATTATTTTATTTTAGTTTAAATACAAAATTTATTGTAAATAAAATTAATAAAAAAAATATATAAATGGTTTTATTTTATATAATTTATTTCGCGAATTTTAAATATAAATTTAATAGTAAATAAAAGTAATAAAAAAAATATAGTTTTTTATTATATATAATTTATTTCGCGAATTGTTTATTTTTTGTTTAATGTTAAAGAAATTTAGTTCAAAACTTATACTAGGCCCTTGAACCCGATTGTCGATTCTTCTAGTAATTATAAAAAATAATAAAAAAACATTTCAACAAATTGATTTAGGCAATGTTTTTCTTATTTTTTTTTTTTAAAGAATGCAAAAAAGAAGCTTTTCATTTTATTTTGAAAACTTACTAAGTCTCGATTCGAAACTCATTCTAGGTCCTTGATCCCCAGACTTCCAATCCTATAAAACATAAAAAATAAAGTTTCAATTTCTAAATAATAACAAATTAAATCAGTTTTTAATTAGCAGGAAGAAAATCCTGTCGTAGCCAAAGTCCTTGCTGTCAGTGCCAAAGTTCATAGAAATAAGTTTCCTAGATCAAAAAATTAATTTAAGATCTGCATCTAGTTCTACTTCTGATGCTGCTTATCATCAAGATCAAATTTTTTTCCCACTTTTAAAGCATTCAGCTTTTACTAAAAACTTTCCGCTAAGAAACTTTTCCCAAAAGGGTATCTTTATGGCCACAACACTCCACTTTATATATTACACCCACTAGTAGTTATTTATGTAGCATGCAACACATGACTGGCCACCACCCCCCACCCAACCCAAGGTCCATCCTTTTGTCCATGCTTACTCATTGTCGACTGTTGCCTGTAGCTTGTTGCTGTTGATGTTTTACTACCATGGCTGGCAGCAGATTAAAATTGCTTCATTCTTGGCCAGGCCATAAACATTCTGCCATCTTGGTACTGCTGTTAAGCTGGCTTGTTCAGTTTGACACTTCATAAGGCATGACAAATTTAATGAAATTTAAAGCAAAATTAAACAAAAAAAATTCTAAAGCTTTTCGAACTTTTACACAAAAATTATAACAGCTGGCCATTTGGCACAATTCCCAGATTCTAAGCTTTTTATCTACGAAATGCCTTACGAAGTAAGCCCAAAAATGGTCTCACTGTATCCTGGCATGTCTTTTGTTGTTAATCTCTACGAACTAAAAAGCAACTGCATTTTCATAAACTAAACTTGAGTCTTGAACGCCCAACATTAGTTTCTCGAGCACTTTAGCCGTGAATTTTTCATTATAAAACTTTTACAAGCTGTTCCAAGTAAGAAACCGGAAGAAAAAAAAGTAAAGAAAAGCTTGGAAAAACAAAACAAAGAAGCACCTGCCAGTCTCAGCTCAGCAAAGGAAATAAGTAGTTGAAAGTCATTTGTTGCGCAACTTGAAGTTTTTCCTAAATTTTTTCACAATAAATTCTTAAAAATAAAAATTTATTTCCTCATCTCTATGTAAGTATGTAGTACTTTATGAATTTTTGCTAGAATTCAAGTAAAATTTTCATTGCATTTCCTCGCACAGTTTTCATTTCAAAACAATAAATGTCATCACGACATCAAGTTTTCATAGGATTCGTCTTGTTAGACGCCAGCAGAATATCTGATGAGCTCCAAAGTTGGCAGCTTGTTGTCGCAGCAACTTCTAGTCACGACCCTCACGCATCCCCTAACCCAGACTCACGCACGCATGCAACCCTTGCAGGCAAACAAGTTTGTGTTGACGCATTTTTATTATTTTTATTATATATATATATATTATATATTATATAATAAAATTCTTTAGAACTTTGATCTGTTTTCTTCGGCGGCGACTTAGCGTTGGACTTATGTAAGAGTTAAAGGGTACATGGTACATCAGCATTTGAAGGTTCTTCAACAATTTATGATAGCGCAAACTTTTAAATGAGTAAAAACAAAATCGCTATGCAGATGTTTGTGTACTTTAAACTTAAGCTTATATAAGAGTTCAGAATTTTATTGGATATACATCGTGAAGATAACTTATTTTTAGTTTAACGAAAGAATTTTTTTTTTTTTAATATAATGCATCTTGGCCAGGGTAGTAAAAAAAAAAATTTTGACTGCACAGTGCTTTATAGAAAATGTATGTGATTATTTTTTTATCAAACTCTAAAAAGTTTTTTTTTTTTGTATTTATTTAGAACATATTTTTGTCAAAATGAAATTTTTCGTAATTTTTTTTTGAAAAAAATTTTATTTCGAACGTCGCTTTCCTTCGATAAACAGATTTCGAGCAATCGAACAAAAAAGTTGCTCATAAGCGCCACTTTTGTACAAAGCAGCCATGCGCGACTCCAAAGCAAGCAGTCGACAAAGCAAGCAGTCCTCTGCTTTGTCCCCTGCTTTACGCTTAGCTGCATTTTGTATTTTGATTGCTGGAAAACTATTAATCGTAGAAAAGTGGTGGAGGTCTCATTTTGTAGATAATTTCAATAACTTTAAGAAAATATACGGGTAAAAAAAACCTACTTGTTTTGAGATATTTGCAAATTATTCGGCTTTAGACTAAGATCAAGATCCCTAACGATCCCTGAAAGTTTTATCCATTAAGTATTTTTTTACCAGATGAAACTCTTCGTTTTCTGTACTACTATAGGAATAGGCTCGAAACTTAAGTCGGCAAGAAAAATGTTTATTTCGTTTTTTGAAAAAAGGAAAATCTCGTAAGGAGGGTTGGACGCTCATAACGAACAAAAAAATGTATTTCTTTGTAGTAGTTAGGCCAGCTGTATATAAAATTTTGGGACTCTTGGATTTAGGCTTGGTTGCAAAATTTTTAGACAAAGTCGAGCATTGTTTATAGAGAGCTGAAACTAGGCTACATTGCGAATACATAATTTTTTTTGTGGCTGTTGCGGTTTTTGCATGATATTATAACTTGTAATCAAGAGCGGATCCAGGATTTGGTCTTAAGAGCGTGGGTATTAGAAGTGGGATACTATCCATAGCACTATCGATAGTATCGATAGTTTCATTTTACGGATACTATCTGGTTTTGTTCGATATATCGATAGCATACTTTTGTATGTAAAACATTTTTTTGACAAATCAACGGACAAAAATACAAAACCAGTGGTAACACGTCAAACATTTTTGACCATCCGACGCTTTTGGAGTCCCCAAATCCGATGGGGACCATAAAAAATTATTTAAGTAAGTAAAATTTTTATAAAAATTCTTCGCATAAAAAACCAAAAATCGATGCCGCATTAGCCTTTATGATTGCCAAAGGCGTCCAGCATTTCCGGATAGTAGACGACTTTTGGCTTCCGAAATTTCGAATTTCATAAAATTCGTGTTGCAAAAAACAGAAAAAAAAAAATCTCTAAAAAATTTGGTAGCAGCAATATTTGACGTTCCATATTATTTGGCCAGTCAAAATTTAAGCCAAAATGCAAATTCATTGAGCCTTTGGAAGTTTAGTAGAAACAATTAAAAAATGTAACTAAAATTTAATTTCTACAACACTTAGTCAACAAATGTTTATGCACTCCTGCCACTTCTACTGGATGTTCAGTAGAAGTGGCCTTAAGGTTTTGGACATAAGGACCCGACTGAAACCTAGAAATGTCGACATGTTGGTCTTCAGCCACAAAAACAAGCTACTTTTTATGATTGTTAATTGTTGGATGGACAGTTTTTGTTTTTTAAGATGTAATTTTAAAAGGATTTCTTTTCACAATGTCATAAATAAAACGTTTCTGTTAAAAATTTTGAAATACTCTTTTTGTAAGTATTAGAATTTCTACCACTTGCTCTATGGTACTTATATAATGAATTTTTGTGTGCCATATTTCACTTTGATCGATAGTACTATCGATAGTATCGATAGTTTCAACTATAGAAGTCAAAACTATCGAGTGGTGGCACTATCGATAGTATCCCACCTCTAGTGTGTATATCTAAGTTTGCAAAAGACTCTCAACCTATTTTTCCAACTTTTAGACGGGTGTCTCTACCCGAAAACCTCCCCTTGATGATCCGCCACTGCTTGTAATAAACGCATTCAACAAATATGAGGCGACAACTTTATATTATTTTTGTTACTAAAACCAACATATTTTTTTTTCAAATTTTCAAAAGTTTAGTTTAAGTTTCGTGTTTCTTTGCATAAACAACCAGCTGCTTGTTGATCAGAGCTTGCAAGCTTCAGGGTTGCCATAACAATACTTTTATTTATGATATTGTACTGCAGCTATACACTTAAAGAAAATGCAGCTCAAAGATGTTCGCTCATGGAAATATTGTCTTTTTTTCAAAAAATTGTCAATTTAGGCTTATGTGTAGGTTTTATAAATTTTTTAATTACAAAATTTCCAAAAATGTAAAATTTAAAAAAAAAATTTTTTATTAATATTTAAAAAAAAATCAAATATAAATTTTTTTTTAAGATTTGATTCGTTCATTTTAAATAAAATTTTTTCAAGTTATTAATCAGCTAAGGGAACAGGTTGCCTTTGTCCTTGCCCTATTTTGAGAGGTTAAAAAGGTTAGAGCCATAAAGATTTCTGCTAAGAAAAATATCGGTCAGCTGATTAGATTCGATGTGTAATTACAATTTTTCATCCAGAAGCCAAGGGTATGGGGTATAAAAAATATTTGTATAAAACTTAAACTTAGTTGTTGTCATTTAGAACTATGAGATTACTGCCTGAAAAAATATCGATCAACTAATAGCTCTAAGGTTCAGCATGAGTTTTTATCTAGAAACCAAGGATGAGTATTTTCAGACGTAGACAGATAAGTGCGTTCTACTGCAGAGCAATACTTTTTCAGTAGGGTATTCAAAATGGCCAATATTGGTTCACGTATAACAGATCCTAACCAGAACCGCCAAACAACGTAACCTAAGTAGGATAAATAAATATTATACTTAAATAATGAATTTCCAAATAACAAAACTTTTTCGATAGTTAAAACGCAGCATAAATATTTTTTTTTAGTATTCGGTAGTTTGGCTTATTGGAATTTATGAGAGTTTGGTTTATGGTCAAATAAATCTAGTATATTTATGATTTAAGTAATGAAAACTTTTCAATAGACAAAACTTATATGAAACGGTCATTTTATATAGCAGCGTTTTATTTTATATGATATTATTCTATTGTATTAAATATTTGAATAAATTTCATATTTTTAAAACGAAAATTTATTTTTTATGTATTTTTTCGTAATTTCTTTGAAAAAAGCTGCGTCTTGTATACCACACAAATAATTGCGATTTTTTGGTATATTCTTAAAGAAAAAACTATTTTATTTAGAGAAAGGACACATATTTAATAAGAACGCCTGAAGCTATGCATCTACGAACCTGTTTTTGTGTAAATTTCAACAGCAACTTGAGTTTAGTCGCCAAGTTTGGTAAACTTCGGGCTAGCAGAGCTTAAGCGGATTAACATCAATCATTGTCAAAATATAACAGGCCATACTTTATACGTGTTTCAATGAAAAGTTTACAAACACTAAGGCAACTCTTTAATATGTGTGGAAAAGTAGAAATTTTAAAACTTTTATATAAATGCCTATGAATTTCGCAGCTTAAAAACTCAAAAACCTTTACATATTAGTTTTTCAAGTGAGCCCAACAGCTGTTTTTCGGCTTAAAATCAATCATTCTTAGCCTGCTTTAAGCCACCTGAACCTTATAATTTTATTTTTAACTCGTCAGCTTTAGAAAGAATTTATGTGCAAATAAAAAAAAAAAAAAATCCGAAAGTAAACACATGTTTCGCTTTATGTAATCCTTCACAGATCTGCTTTCAAGCACAAACTGAGCATTGACTCAAAAGTAAACCCTTCACTTAATAAAAACAAATCGTAGGTCACAACAACAACAACAACAAAAGCGACATGCACTGGGAGCAGAACTTTTAAGTAGACTTTAAAAACAAACTGACAGACGGTGTGATGCATGCGTAGAGTACGAGTATCTGTTAGATACTTTTATTGCAGACTAGTGTGAGTACTGACTGACTGTGTCCCACGAGCTAAACAAATCACATCAGTGCAAATAAAATGTGGTACAAGATGTAGACAAAGTCAGCACAAAAGCTGCCACAGCGACAAATAGATCAAGAACGCACACATACTAATACAAAGCGCATACAGGCTGAGAGTATCTGTGTGTGCGCGCGAGTGTATCCGTGAGTGTATCTGCTTTGTATGTGTTAAGTAATTCCATATTTTATTTGCTTTGGTCGGGTATATATATTCCAAAGCAAAACCAGAGAAATATATGGCAAGGCTCAAGTGGCAAGAAAAGGATTCGAGAGAACACGCTCTCTCACACAATTACTTTGTTTGACAAAAGAAAAGTAGTCGCATTTGTTTGCGCATTTGCACGTAAGCCAAGAGCTGTCCCCCTCTCTCAGTCCTCGCCTTCACCCGCAGCCTAGCACAGCTGCTGGCAAAAACCGCTGCCACTGACATTGCACATACGCCATGTGTGCCAAGCTGTCCTTTTTCCAAAGAAAAACGTTAAAGTTTTTCCTTTTTTTTACAAAAAAAAAAAAGGTAGCAAATAATAAAAAACTTATTTAAAGGGATTGCAATAAAGTGCCAGTAGCTGGGGCATATTGGGATTTGTCCCATTTGGTCAAAGCGTGCTATGCTTTATTTTCACCTGTACTCCGACAGGGGCGTAGTTGGGCTAGGGGGGCTTAGCGTGTCAACTGCCAAGTATTGAGCTAAGTAATCCGAACCACAAAATGTTTTTCTTAGTGATTTCATTTAAATTTTTGTGATTTAAAAAGTAGCACAAAATGTGTTCTTTTAGCTTTTAATTAATTAATTGTCGTAAAATGAATGTGGCCTGAAGAGAAAATGAAAAAATAAAGATTTTCTTATTTTGCAACAATTAAATTTTTTTTAATTATTTATCTTAAAGCAAACTTCTTTAGTTTAATTAAATAAGTGAAGCGGGCCACATCTTCCAAAAACTTCTTCGATTTTGATAATTTTTACATATTTTGTAGAGCTACTATCCTCGTCAAATTTTATTGCAAAATTCCGATTATTTATTGAGTTATCGATAACTAAAAATTTGGTTTTTTATTTTTAGACTATTCTTTGACAAGCCATATCTTCTAAACGAATAAAGATATTGCCGCGATTTTTTTCCATGATAGATAAAATATAAATATATATATAATAAATATATAAATTTAAAAAAAAAGAATTTTATTAATTTTTTTTAATTTTTTTTAATTTTTTATCATTTTTATAAAAAAGTATAACTTGGCAATTAAATAGTAATCTACAATTATAAAAATGAACAGATTATTTTTTTCAATTTATTTTATTTTTTGTTTTTTAAATAAATTTAAAAAATGTTACAAATTTTGATAAATTTTTTTTTTTTAAATTGTTTTATTTATCAAAATTTTTTTTTTTAAATTGTTTTATTTATCAAAATTTTTTTTTTTTTTTAGTTGTTTTACCAAATTAATTTGGTTTATGTTTACAATGGATGAGGTAGCTTTTAAAAAAACTTGTTGATAATAATGAAAAATGAACATAGGTACTTATGACAAAAAAAAAATTATTTTCATATTGTTAATCGTAGTGCAAAATAAAAAAAAAAAATGTAATTTAAAAAGATTAAGACGTCCAAAAAAATTTATTTCTTTTAAATTAAACCGCTTTAAATTAGATATATGATATCAGCATAAAAAATTTATAAGATTAGTTGGTGAAAATTTTTATACCCTAACCAAAAAGACACTTTCGTCTTCGGATTTAGAGTTAGCGACCCAAAGACCAATAGACTTTGTTCCTTTAAACAGGTTTTATTTTTTTGTATTTTGTTTTAAATTCAAGAGTTTTTTAAATGATTTTTCACCCCAGTTACATAGATATTAAAAATTTGCTGAAATAAGGTTGTATTTTTTTTCGAGTGTATTAATAATGACCATAGTCTAATATTTTTGAGATCTCGACGTTTTTTGCCCAATAATTATTTGCTTCTATATTTTGGTACAAAGCACTAAAATTATCTCAGTATAGATGAAGGCATTTTTTTAAAATATAGCCCGCACTTATTCGTAATTAAAGAAAATGTTTACTATAATAAAATACTGCGAATATTTTTAAAATTTAGATAAATAAACCATACCTCGATAAAATTAAATCATTTTTCGTGATTAGCAATAATTTTAGATATATTTAAGCGGCATGCAATTTTTTGTTGACTTTGGGGCAACCATATCTTTTCGATTTCGATTAGCTCCAATATCAGGATAAAATATTCGACTTGCACAAAATGTAGCAGAAATGATAAATTTTGCAAAATTAACCAAGCTGTACAATTCAAGATGATCCATTTTAAGATGAATCATGGATCTTCAAGTAAATAAAAGGTTCTTCTACATTCTTTAAACATTTATAAAGTACCTGATAGTCTTGTCTTGCTCTGAAAGCCTGAAAAACCTGTTCATCCTATATTTTAACTATAAAAGCACTAATAGCGATTAAAAAATCAAATCAAAAAATTATCATAATAAGCCCTAAAACTCGATTTTTTCCTAATTATTGCCGTAATTTCCCAAGAATCTTTACACTTACAAAAATTCGTTTTTTTTTGTGGGACTCTTTCGAGGATGTAAGATAAAATATGCGGGATGTTCGATACTAGTCATTTCCCCCTTCGCAAAAAGCCAACTACGCTACAGTCCCACACACAAATAGAGTAGACATAAGGCATAAAGCGACACATGGGTTTTTCCCAAATGAAATGAGTTCTTGGCCTTTTTTTTTCGTTATTTTCGCCATTTTATGTGCAATTCCCTCAAGTGCTTTATTTGCTGCTGCTATCCTATCTACGTCTTTGCCTTGTTGTTTGCCATTTTAAACTGTTGCATATAATTTATTGTAACTTATTTTTTTTTAACTTTTCCAAGACGAAAGGGTTAAGCCTCCAAGAAGTTTTGTGGGCCTCTGGTGTGCAATTTAATAGAGCATTCCGGTTAGATTGTGCGGCTGTGTTGAAACTAACTTTCGAATCACATTTTATTTTTTGAGGGGGTATTATAAGTGACATTAGAACGTGATTAGTAGCCTGACTGGTTTTTTGTTAACTTTTTTATTGGCTAACCATTTGGCATAAATCTTTTAGAATTGGCACTTTAAGATTTTGCAGAGAGAATGAATGGGTTCGCTTGGCAGTCAGAGATGTAGTACTGCTCTTAGTTCCATGTTTGCTTAGCCTAGAATGTTTTAAGGATACGCGGATTTGATGGAATACCATTATACCTTCATTTGGCTAAAATAAATAATATTAGCTTGTGTAATTTCCGAGATACATGTGTTCATGGTCTGCCATGAATCAAGATACCTTCAGGTACAGGAGCCTGCAAATAATTATTGTCCAAAACGCCTCAGTGTACCCAAACATCGGATAAAACCTGAAGGGGCTCTATAACGCTGGGACGGAAGAATCTCAAATTACTATTTCTGCAGGCAGCATCGTAAAATTAAAAAAAAAAACCTTTATTTTAAATTCCTTTTATGAAACTGTAAATAGAAATAATTATCAAACGAATTTAGTCGAATCGAAGTCTTTCGGTTACTAAATAGCTTGAAAATGACGGCTAAAAATTTCAAATTTCATACCAATCTTCCACTTTTAAGCTACATACTAGGGAAAAGTTTAGCCTTCTTGCTCAAAGTATGTGGAACAACACACCTCACTGTAGGATCACCCGCCAAATATGGCCAACTATTGACGCAAAACGCTCCAGAAAACTTTGCAGTCTTAACCGTTCACAGTGTTCGGCAGTCGTTAGAGCGATTACTGGGCACTGGCTCGTTGGAGCACACGCTGCTAGACTTAATGCTCCTATAAATGACTTTTACAGAAGCTGCAGAGACGAGGAAGAGCTAGAAACAGTATAGCACTTCTTCTGCTCCTGCGAAGCTCTTAGCAGACGCAGGAAAAAGCACCTGGGTTACTATTTCCTTCAGAACCTAGCATCGGGATGGGACCCTTGCTGCATCGGGACCCTTTTTAAGCATACCATACAGGAGATGGGTAAAAATGCAATGAAAGCATAGAGATTCGTGCGGTGTCACAACGGGCCAGCCCAGGCCCAAGTGTGCTGGTTTCAAGCCAGCAGCCGCCCTAACTTAACCTAACCTAACCTACCAATCTTCCAAAAACAATGGCTAACAAAAAAGGACACGAAAGTTTGAAGTGCTGGGTCGGGTAACTTGGCTTCATGTACATCCAGACCTTATCAATCACGAGCCCTTAATTGCGAAAAAAAATCACACAAATGTTATGATGATATCCTTTAGCATAAATTTCAATTTATAAACTTATTATACGTGAAATATTTTTAAAAAATATTTGATAAAACGTGAACCACAAACAAATTCAAATTTTTTTATGAAAAACCATGTTTATTATGGTATTGCACATATAATTATTTCACTCTGGCAATGCCAAAAAGTTCAAGTGCTCGCACTATGCAAATTTTTTTAATTAGAATATTTATCAACAAAGGCAAAATAAAACATAGACTAAGCCCAAATAAAAGCACGCATAAAATATTTCCCTCAAAATTTGAATAATCACATTAGAAGCTGTAAAAATGTAAACTCGGCGATGCGCAGAAATTAAGCGAAACCCAAAACAACAACAAAAAAAAAAAAACAAAAGGACTGAGTAAGTCAGTTTAAAATACAGATATAAGCAGAAGGAGCTGAGAAGATGGAAGCAGGCGGAAGCATTTGGTACCATAATAAAGAAACACGTTCATTGGGCGCGAAAGGCAAAAATTGTTGACATTAATTAAAATGTCATTTAAATGAAATATAACACTATGCTGCGACAAAATTTTTGGGGTCTATTATAACGAGCAAAAACAACAACAACGAGAACAGGAATTTCTGGAAACGGAGAAGCAGCCAAAACCGCAAAGATGAAGTTATTACTTTGGTCAGATACTCTATGTAAGGGTGGTTTAAAGAAGTGACACAGTATAGGAATGCGGTAGTGGGGTTGTGGTTCGTGTAGGAAATTTTTGGTGCTTCGGTAGATTTCCAAATATGCTCCAAATTGTTTCAGCACAAAATGAAACTTGTTGGAACTCGGATCAAAGATACAGTCACTTTCTTTCTTTTGAAGCATGGAACATTTCTTGTCTCCAATGAACTTCTTTAGGAAAGACCGAAAGGGTTAGGAGGGAGCGTTGCTTGCATCATTTCATTGTTTTTCTTCAGGTCTCACTGATTCTTCCTCGAGTCTGTCCATCTTCTCCACGACCTTCAAAGTCTAGCTTATTTTATCTTAAAATTAACCTTATAGTTCACATTTCATTCATTTTGCATGCATTCTTTATTCGTTCTACCGTTTCCATCTTCCTTATTTGCAAATTTTTTTTGTTAAATTTTTGGATATATTTTATTTTTCAAATCTTTGATCTATTGAAACCTAGAACTACTTACTTTTTCTAGATACCTTCCTAAAAAAACTAATCTTCTTTTGAGGCTATGAAAGAGTCACGACAATTTTGGATGCCTTCAGTTGAAATGACTTCTTCTTCTTCTCAGCTTTATAGTCTTTGGTGGACCTTAGCTTCCGCAACAGTCTCTCTCCATTTGTCCCTATATACAACGACATCTCTCCAGTGTCGGACTCCTATTTTTCTGAGATCGGCTTCTACAATTTCCAGTCATCGTTTACTTGGGCGCCCTCTACTTTTTTCCTTCAATCGGTTTCAATTCAAATTTTATGTCTGGCTAGCGAATCTAGTCCATGGTTGTATCTTATCCGGTAGGTGCCATCTGGTAGTTTGACAGAGCCATATATTATACGCGATATTACATCTGTGATTTTCAAGACACAGAATTCGCAGCCTTATGTGAGTACTGGTCTTAATAGATTTAGTTTAGTGTAGTATGCTTTGATCGCGGTCTGTATTCTTTCATTAATTGCCACTGTCGAGTCTTTTTTGGCAGATAGAATTATACCCAGGTATTTGAATTGTTCTACGTTGGATCGAACCATATAGTTGAAATAACAGTCTTTCTAATAAAAAAAAGTAAACTTAGCAACCTCCCCAAATATAAATGTATCATACCGCCTAACTGGAAATAGAGTATTCATTATAGTTTCCAAATTAAACAGAGTCAGGTATTTCGTCGTATTTCTGGACGTCGGATTGCAATCCGACTACTCTAGAAAATAAAATCTGCTTTTTCTCCACCAATTACAGTGATAGTCTGCTATGGAAAAAACTTGTGGCAACAGTCCAAAGAAGAAGACTGAAGAAACCTGAAGAAGATTGACTTATTAGGCACACCTTCCTCGCAAGATGACACTGCAATTACTTGGCCTTGCAAACTCTAACAAAGACAAAAACGAATTTTTTGAACCATCATCTTTAAATCTAGAATAGACAACGTGGAAGATTACGCCCGTCATAGGTACGTGTACAGTAGAATTAAAGATAAAATTCATTTTTTTTAAGTGATCAATTCGAAACAACTATGCTCTGCTGCGAAAGCGATGCTGGCGATAAAAGTTCAAAAGTTATTAGATAAGGGTTATCCTAGTTGTAGAAAGTAAAGATTGCATTACGCATTCGGGCTTCATTATCGCTTTGGGTGCGGCCAATGTTCTGGTTTAGGTATACTGGTTAAATCTTAGTACAATCAACCATATATGGCTTTTTCGGAGTTCCTCATATACTAATGCTGTCGACGGGTTGGTAATGTATTAAGGCTCGGTTACCTCAGATCCTTAGCCCAACATTTACACAATTTCAATGATCTTCTCACAACTACCGAAGACGCTGCATTATTATTAGTATTATTATTATTATTAGTCCTAATCTGCTATCTTATCTACCTTTTCAAAATTGCTTTAGCGCCAACAAACTTTTAAGAATTAACAAAGAGAAGGCCTGGCCATTTTTCGGTGAAGTTAATAGGTTTGTGAGATGTTTAAAATGCTCTTAAAGTCCTTGGGTTTTACTAATCTTAAGGGCACCGTGGTCAAAGAATCTTTGTACTAACAGATTACGATTATAATATGGCCCACAGTCACTCTACCACGATCTAATAAAAATAGATAGTTAAGAGACAAGGCGGAAGTGAATACATTTGGCAACAATTTCCAGACAGCCCACAGCAATTCTTCAAACGTCACTTCGACGTGAATGGTAATCAGAAGATTGTTTTACCAAAACCCAGGCTAAACTATCGAAATGAAAGCAACTCTGCTGAAAAGTGGCCAGAATCTAAGATACTCAAGCAGCTATGAGAATATTTTTTTTTTTATATTAATATTTCTCAAGCAATACGGATTAAAAGGTCATCACAGGCAATGAATTTAAGCATTGAATGGGATTTATTATAAATAATTCAATTAAAATTAAAGAACTATTATTTTTTGATTATTTCGTTAAATTAGAAAAAAACACCTTATTTTTATGCTTTTATACAATAAATAACTATTAATTTGTATTTAAAAACACAAAATAAATGGTAGTTATTAATTTTTAAAATACAGATAACACTTATTATCAATTTTCACACATCAATTTTATTAAATTTTCTTTTTACTAAGGGTATGTTGCAACAAAGAATTAATGCCATCCAATATTGAAACAAATGTAAACATTAAAATTGAAATAATGTCAAGTGAATTGTTGTTCAAGGGTTGCTATTTACCCTTTCATGATACATTTTAATGTTTCGTATAACACAATAGTAGGTCTCGATGGAAACTTGCTATTATATTTATATTGTATTAATTATTTTAGTAAATTTACTTATTGTCTAATAAAGACAAATTGTAAATAAAATGCAAAAAAAAAAAAAAAAAAAAAAAAATTTGTTTCGTATGAGTTTTCAGCTGCATGATATCAACGTATCGAGGTGAAACTTATATTGTGCACACCGTATGAGGTGTGGCTATCACAAAGTGTAAGTTTCACCTCGATATTTTCACGTGTACGAACACAATCGGTACCACACTGATTTTTGTTGACGTATTTATATATAGGTGAAATTGAATTTTTGAGAATTCAATTGTATTCACTACCGACAGAAAGGGCTTTGAATCTAAGTGCGCAAAGAAAATAGCCATAATATGACCATCTTTTCGAATTTTTGGGGCCCTGGATATTTCTGACAGAATGTCAAAGCCCAGTTAGCTATATGGTTAAGCTAATTAAGCTATTGTTGTGCTCTTTATTCTTTGAGATACATAATTAAACATAACTTAACAAAGTTTCGATACATATCAGGATAGCACCCAGCAGAATGTAGGCCAGAGAGTGAAATGAAAAGCAGTAGGAAGCCATTTTGAAATGAACCACCACCTCCATTATCTGCCTATGTGAGCGCCGAAAACGGCCTATAAAGCAAATATTAAGTGATGGGAGTGGATATCAAGATCGTTACCCCACTGAAACTAATATAAAAATCACAAATTTTAAAATTTTAATTACTATTCAAAATGAATTTTTTTTTTGTTTTAAACTCTAAACGATTTAAAAATACGTCTATACTCGATGCCAGGTCAGCAAAAACATTTATAATTCATAAACATTTTATTTGCTGTAACTAAAGCTTTTATTTTACTACAAAAATAAACTCATTGACTTCTCAACGAGAAAATAGCTTAAATAAAGCTATTAGCCTAGAGACTTGTTATCACATACTTCAACACTACCTGAAACCTAATATACTCTCTACGCACTTATAGTGTATAGCTGCCTGAAAAAAAAGGACACAACAAACAGCGTAAAAAAAAAGAGTAATTCAAAAAAATGGCAGCAAGGACAGGCAAAAGCAAAAGGAGCACAAAACAGAGATACGAAGCAGACGCACTCAGCTATAGGTTAAGAGGGGAGTGGAAATTCTAGGGGTTTGGGGCCAGCTCACTCACACATACATGGCATGAAAAACGCTCCATTAGGGTAATGAACAAGTTAACAAGCGCATATTTCTTTTTTATATTGTTGGATTTTTTTGTAATTTTTTTTTTCGTATTTTTTTTGTATTTATTTTTTTGTGCATATACGATTTGCCTGCTGCCTTACATTTATAATTTCAATTGCACGGCAAATTAAGTGGCATGCCACTCGTTGGCAACAACAAATTTTGCGCACTTCAGTGCCCAGAAGATGGCTTTTTTTTTTCATTTTCATCTTGGCGTCAAGTCAATATGAAAAAACGTTGAAATCTTGACAAATATTTGAGCTGCTGCTATATAATTAAGTACAAATAAATTAAGCAAATTGAACGCTCTGCAAATAAATTGTAAATATATAAATAAATCGCAAATTGAGCAGACATTGGCAAATGAGGCGCGAAAGATTTCCGCCATTGCGAAGGGCGATTTCGTCATCATCAGCAGCAGCATCATCATCATCATCATCATCATCATCTCATGTCCAATGACTGTGCAAAATTGCCAAATTTGTTTATTTTCCACAACTTTGTGTGCTCGAGACTGGTTCGAAACCAATTCCGGCAGACCCCACTTCAGCCTCAATTTCGGCTGATTCAGCGAAAAAAGATTAATGATTTCTCATTTAATGGCCGCCATTGTTGACGTCTCAAAAGACGTCAAAAAGAAAACAGCCCAAACATTTCCTAAACATTTGTAGCTGGAATCGAAAGTTTTGCGTCTTTTGGCGTCTGCTCTGTTTAAGTTTTTTGTGCCTTTTTTCTAGACCGGATTGTATTGAAATAAAATTTTAAAGCCAAATCCGGTTTGCTTTTGCCTAATGTGTTGGGTTTCAGTTTGTACTTTGAATTTTATTTATGGCAAATTGTTAGTGCAAATTTTCCAAGCCATTTCCTTTTGATTTTGTATCTTAATTTAATGTGTGACATAAATAAAAACTTTGTTTTGTTAAGATATAAGACAAATTGCAATTAAACTATTTTATTGAATATTTGTCAAAGTCTTGGCATTTGTATTTTTTTTTTTTTTTTTGTTAAGCCATATAAAAATTATTCGTTTATTGCTACAAGTTTAATTAAACATTTTTGATCATACATCGTTTAAGATGTATGTATAAGCTTAAAATCAATAATGGCAATAAATTTTCAATTTAAAAAGCAATTTCGTATATCAAAAGCTCATAATTGATCAAGATATATGTCCAAAGGCTAGTTTCAGAGTAACGAATTTGGGCTGCTCTAATCACATTTAAGAGAAGCTCTGATACATTTTTTTTTTTATTAATAAGTTTTAGTAAAAGTTGCATTTTGATTTATGATGATAGAAAATCCATTAGAGTTATTATATGGTATGTCGAAAAACTCTTCCACTAAATATCATTTATATTTATTCTCTTTATTTTTTAATTTACCACATACAACATTTTAAGCCAAAATTAATATATTGCTTCAACTGCATTTAAATGCAGTCTATCGATTTCCATGAAATATTTGAAGAGCCTTTGAAATCAAATTCAAGATTTTAAACAACAAAACCGTCTAGAGATTTTGTGTCAACCAACGAGTATGAAGTTTGTTTAAGCAAATAAGCCATCGAAATTAAAAAAAAACATTGAGAGTTGTTCGTTTTATAAAAAAACAGAACAATTTAATTTATTAAAAGTATTTACTAAATGACGTGACTTTTCTGGGAACTAGAGAATCAGAAATTAAATCTTAATCTTGCTCTACGAAGCTTAAATTGGGACCCCAATATCCGTTTGCCTCCTTATGCCAGTAGACTTCTTCTAATTGATCTACCTTCTTTGAAAAATCGTAGGATTGCCCTTAATGCTATTTTTTTGCATAAACTCATAACTGGTTCCATTGATTCCCCTTTCCTACTTCGGCAGCTTTTGTTTAACATTCCTAGACGCTCCTCTAGAAATTTTGTACCCTTATCTCTTAAGAGATACACTACAAATTATGCTTTACATGAGCCTTTTAGAGTTTTATGTTCGAATTTTAATGACTTGGCACGTATCCTCTCAAATGAACTTTCGCCTTCCAGTTTGATGAGAGCTGTCTTGAACCACCTTGGCTCCAGTTAAAAATTACCCCAACGGGCAGGAATCCGATTATTTTCTGGATTGCTGGTTCTACTTGTTTGCTACTGACCACAATTGGCTGTGGGTAGGGGCATAGCTGGCCACCAGGCAAATAAAATTCCCCCAACGAGTCAGTGGCAAACTACCTAATATTAATTATATTATATTATATTAAATATTTTAAAAATTTGTTTATAAGTTTCTTTTTGTATTATCCTTTTTAAATTAACCTTGTTTTTTGTTTTTAAGTAATCAACTGATTATATTATATGTTGATCCTAAATAAATAAATAAATAAATAAATAAATAAATAAATAAATAAATAAATAAATAAATAAATAAATAAATAAGAACTACCAACAAATAAATAAATAAAATAAATAAATAAAATAAAATACAATATAATCTATATATGCGTCATTCTATGTCTAACCAGCCAGCCCATCCTCACACTTCAATTTTTAAGCTAAATCAACGTTTTTAGGCTTTCGTCTTTTCGTCTACTTTTTAAATGGTGATTTTTAATATTTCAAAATGGCGAAGCTGCAATGCCCGCCAAAGCAAAGTAACTACATAATTAAAACACTATTTTTAATATTAGGTTGTAGCGGTTGACCCCTGGGGGTCCTTAGTCGTATTTTTAATATTTTTCTCAGAAAAACAATATTGCATTCCTTTTTAAATGCTATTCAGACACTTTTGTGGTAGCTGATTATAAGTACCATATAAGTTTTTCAAAATGGCGGACCTAAGATGTGTTTTTCATTTTTTTGTTTAAAGTTCGAGTTGGGTATGCAAATATGTGTTTTCGGGGTCGCTAAACACGAATCTGGGGTGGACCTAAGATGGCCGCCGAAAACCTAAAACAGTATTTACTTTAATTTGCAGCAGGTAAGTGAGCACTTAAAATAAAAAAATTAAAAAAAATATACATTTAACAAAAAAAATTTCTAAATTTTAAAATCAAGATTCTTTTATCTGATAAGCCAAATAATAATATTTTGGAAATATAAATTCAAACTCAACAAAATTAAGTGTCTATCTTTAAGTCAAATATATACTATATTGTAGAAATTAAAGCAAATTGTTAAACTTAAAAACTAAGTTTTCTGAAATATTTGCCTAGTAAAACAATTTATGATTTCTTTCCATTAATCTATTATCTACAACGTAAGTGCCGGAATATCTTTTGTTTAAATGAATTTTTACACATTTGGACAAAAATATTTTTGTTTTTGGTAAAATTCCGTGAATAAAATTAAAATTCATGTTAATTCTGACTTTTTATGACAGTTTTATTTGGAGATTTACTTCTATAGAAGTTTTTGAAAAATTTAAGAAAAATGATGACAGTCAATCAAAATATTATGTATCAGTTTCTTCTGATCTAATCGATATTTTTTTTGTTTTCAATAGTTTATAAGCTGTTTATAAATATATTAACAAATGAATTATTTTGTTTTTTTTTATTATTCAGATTAAAACATTTTCTTTTTTGAAAAACTTTAAAAAAATTTTGCACTTTTTTATTAACTTAAGATTTTGGCAACCAAACGGGTTTTTCTTTTATTTAATATAATTTATTTTTTTTGTTTTTAAGATAAAAATATTTTATTTCACTCTTGAGATACACACAAAGCTTTTAATTATAAATTAAGAATTTTTAAAATTAAAAAAAAATTTTTTCGTTTTCATTGATTTTTGATTTGAAGAGGAGCGATATTTGTTGACTTTCTCATCATTTTTTATACCAATTTTTTTTTCTTTTGTTTAAAAATCAAATCAAAAAATAAAAAATTAAAGCTATAATTGCTTTTTGTTAAAAAAAATTTGAGCACGAAGCTGTTTTTTTAATTTTCCTAATATATTTGATAAAAATAAAAATTTTTTTATATAAATTTTATTAACTTTTAGTTAAGAAATTTTTTTTTAATGTTTATGAATGACTGACGTATGAAAGAAATGTACAAAAAATTGCAAGACAAATTTAATTTTTTTATTTTTTTTTTAACATATATGTAAATTTTATTTCACTTTTTAGTTGTATATTTATAAATATTTTTGTATGTTTCTAAAAGGCTGACGTATGAATAAAATCAAAGAAAATGAACAAAAAATTACAAGGCAGACTTTGTTTCAGGATATTATAATTTGAAATAAATAAATTGAATATTTACATATATTTAAATAAATATAATTTATATAGGTATAATTTGAAAAAATAATCGCAATTCATAAAAAAAAAAAACAAATCAGAGCACGGAACTGCTTCATTTAATTTTCCTAATATTTTTTTAAAGATAGTTATTTTTTTATAGGTTAGGTTTTATTTACTTCTTTTGTCAATATTGGTTTATAACCTATTGTAACCTACCAATAAATAAATATACAAAATCAAAAAAAAAAAATAATTATATAAATTTTATTAAATTTTTTAGTTAAAAAAATTATTTTTTTAAATGTTTATAATTATAGTATCATACAAAATGCACAAAAAATTGCAAGACAAATCATTTTTAAGAATAAACATTTTTAATAAATTTCAAATAAATTTCATTTCGTTTTTTAGTTCAAAAAAAAATAATTTTTTTTATGTAAATCAAACAAAATGTACAAAAAATTACAAGGCATACATTGAATTAAGCACATTGTAAATTTTTTTTTTTTTTTTTTTATTTACAATCTGTCTTTATTAGACAATAAGTAAATTTATTAAATAATAATTAATAAATTATAAGTATAACAGCAAGTTTCCATCGAAACCTACTACTGTGTTACATTATAAGTTGAAATAAATAAATTCAATATTTACTTATATAAATATAATTTTAAAAATAATCGCAAAAGTAGACATTACTTTCTTTGACGCTTCTATGAGTTGCATCTAAAATGCATAGCAATAAAATATATATTTTTATGCTCTCCACAAACTTGTTAACTTGAGTACAACTTCTATTTCACGTCACAAGCTACTCGAAAAACTAATAACACTTTGCTTTGCCTCAAGAGTATACAAAATTTCAAAACACAATGTGAAAACTTTGAAAATTGAAAATGCAACAGAAAACCCAAAAAAACTGCTTCACAAATTTGCAATTATGCATACATAAAAAAGAAACAACAAACTTTTCACGAACACACACACACACAAACACACACACTTCAACAGGCAATATTTGTTTGAAAATGCTGCGCACTTTTCAAAACGAAAAAATATAATACCAACAATATATAAATATTTATATATAAACCTATGTACATACTCGTACATATGAAGATAGACGAGTTTCATGCATATCAAAAATTGTTGTTGTTTGACAGCTTGCAAATAAAACAACGCAAATTACAAGGCGTGTTAAGTGCCCCTAGTGGGCGTGGCGGGAGACAGACAAAAAGGCGTCCAGCAACACAATAAGCATACGCAATGTAAGCCCAGCCAGCCAACCATACTATCTCTCTCGCCATTTTGTTTGTATGGCGTTTGTTATTATTGTTGTTCTTGTTGTTGCTGCTGTTACTAGAGCGAAAGGGGCGCCCATGTAAATTTTTTGACTTTTCAGCTGAAGTAAGCAAATATGTAAGCCAAAAGCTACCCAGACAAGGCAGTACCCAATATTCTGAGGCAATTCAGTCAGCCATTTTGGTAAGTAAGATTGCATGCAAATATATGCATACAACAACAACAATAAACTTGCGGAAGAGTAGCAGCGTTTGTTATTATAAGGAGTTTCGTTTACAGATTGAATGTCAAACACATCAATATTTATAAAGAGTCTAGCAGCCACCTTTAAGCAAGTTTGGACAGCTTTAAATGCTCAAGGATTTTTGCAAAAACACAAAAGAAGCAATTTATTTGTTCTGCAGCTGAACCCAGCTCAAAACTTGGAACAAATTAATGGAAGCATGATGATTTAAACTATCTTGGTTTTAGCTGATTTTGCGTAGAAATAGACTTACAAATACTTTTTGCTTTTAATTTTATACTTAAAAATATATTTTTGAAAAAAAGTATTAATCAGACAGAGAACAACAATTAAAAGGGAAATTATTTTGTTATTGATCATGTGCAGGCCTGATGAGAGGTGGTGGGAAAGGGGGGACTCCACCCGGGCCTGGAGTTTTCTCAGCTAATGTTGTAATAGAGGGGCCGGTACATTTTCCCTCTACGGCCCTGATCATGTAGAAAATTTTTTACTTATTAAGCATAATATTTATGTTACGTATACGTCTCGTAAGCCCCAGAGAGCAAGCGCACATATTATTTTATTAAGGGGATGTTCTTTCAAATTAAATCGAGAAAATCGATTTTTTTTTTACAAAAAATAAAAGCTACAAATTCGTAGAATATGTGTATGGAAGGATTTTTTGATGCGATCGATATTTATAGAAATATAGCGTTTTGAACGCACCTAAGTCGCTCGCACTGAAGGACGTTCTAAAAACTTTAAACGCGTTTTTCTCGGAAACATGTTTTTCGTTCGCATTTCAAGCATGGCTCTCGATCTATTGTTCCGATTCCCTTCATTTAAGCCATGTTTGAAAGGATATAATTTTTTGTATGCCTTATACTAACAATATACATGAAAAAGTGTCATATCACAAAAAAAGTGAAAAAAAAACAATTTTTTTTTCGATCGTGCACATTTTAGTTAGTTTTTCGTCAAAACTCATTATGATTTAGTATAAGGCATAGAGAATTTCATTTACTTCAATAAACAAAAAACATTTTTCATTTCTGTTCACTACAAGAGGCTGGAGATCTGAAATACGGGGACGATATTCTGCGGGCAGAGGCAGACAAGAGCCGTAATTTTTCAGCCGCCATTTTGAATTTCGTCGCGAAAAAAATTTCCAATTATTGTACAATAAAAATCGCATTTAACAATCAAAACAGGAAGTTTGTATGTCTTTTCATCATGGCACCAATAATTCCCAAACTTTGCCTTCTTTTTGGCCAAATTTGAAAGAACCTCCCCTTAAATCATTTTAAAATTCCATCAAAACGATATAGTGATAAATTGCATCTTGAGCCACTATGAAACACGCTGTTCGATAAAAATACAATCGATAACTTTATAATATATCGATATTTAGCATTCTTCTTGGATCAAAATTCTTTACTTAAATTATTTTCTTGTATTGAGGAACTTATAGTTTAAAAATATACAAAAAAAATTGTAAGTGAGAGAAATAGCTGCTAAGAGCGCACCTTTTATGAAAGAGATAGAATTAACCAGCGACTTTAGTAAATATTGGGGGCATGAGTGAGATAGGTGCTTATTCGCTCCTATGGTGCCCAAAATCTGGGCGCTCATACAGACAGTTGGCCTGAGGAACACATTCATATTGACTTATTCATTTATTATTATTTATATAATAATAAAGTAGAAGTTAATTCTAATTTATAAAAAGGTTTGTAGCCAGAGCAACGTAGTCCTTCAGGCTGAGGATTCTTTTACTTCATAAGTAGTGGATTAAACAGAATGAAGTAGTTTTTATCTTAAATCAGTATTTACACATTTAAGCCTGATAAGTATGAGAACCAACATACTATATAGAACCTGAAACATGGTGGTCATCTCTTCAGGCCCCGCCTTGAGTCTACGGGCCAAGAACTGATTATTTTTTCAGTCGCCCCTAGGTGGAGCATGGGAATCTCTATTTATAGCTGTTCGAAGAGAACAGGCACCTACAGTTTAAAGCCGAATCCGTACGGCGGTCTCTTGAATCAATAGAGATTTTCTTGTGCAATTTCAATTGGAAGTTAAAAAATTCGGAGTAAAAAAATGTTTGAAAAAATATGTGAAATTCACTCCGAACTGTTGGATAAGAAATGAATATAGTAACATACTACATATTTGACTCGATTTTCAAGCTTTAAATCTCAAGATGGCAAGGTAAACGCATAGCCTTTATGAACTGTGCAATCTTCAAGACGAGCTAAAATTCTCTATGAAAAAAAAAAAAAATAATACACAAAGAATTTAAAATAATGGTTTCAACAAATTCGATTATGGATTATGCACAAAACTTTTTATTTACATGGAGAAAAACCCACTTAAAACGCAACTAAACAACAAAAAAAACACGTTATCTTCCTCCAACATTCACGAAAATCTTCTTGTGAGTGACTTGACAGAAATGGCAGCCATGCTTTGAAACACTTAAAACAAATATTTTAAATATGTGTTTAAATATTCAAATTTTGTACAATGCAACAGTTAAAGAATTTTGCGCCATTTTCATAATCTCTGTTCTCAGTGGGTTAAACTTAAACATAGATTATCGAAAATCAGAACTCAAGCCAACCAAAATTGAATTTCTGTTAAATTTTCCGGAAAAAGTTTATTAACTTGGCTAAAAGCAACCGCAGATTTCGCTGCCAACAACAGAGACGAAGAGAACGAGAAAACAGCTGTCCAGCTCTGGCAGAATCCGAACCACAAGTGCCACCCAATCGCAAACTGAATCTGACAAAGCCACATAAAACCGCATTTGGCGCTATTCCTGACGCAAACGACAATTAGAACTTGCATTTCAACAAACTGACAAGCGACTGGACAAACGAATAATAATTTGATGGGCTGGTAAGTCCAACAGATGAAGCAGCAGAATTACAGATGAAGAATGTGTATGCAAGAGAGAGAGAAGAACGAGTAAAAGCAATTTCCCATAATAGCATTCAAAGACAAAAGCAAATCACTGCGGTTAAACGCAAGTGTCAGCTGTCATTTTTATAAAGCAAGGATAAAAAACGAAAAATGGAATATAACTGAAGTGAAAGCAAAAGGAATGAAAAAGTGTAATATGCAAAGCAATAATTCTTTGGCACAAGTGTAGCAAGAAAATAAGGGCAATGAGCGAACCTAATGAAAGGGCACAAAAAAAAACGTACCAAATAGTAGCAGCATCTGGCAACGCCATTTACATGAAAAACCAGTTTAGAAACTGTGAGAACACGTAAAAAACTCGAACCAAAAGTGTTTGCGAAAAAAAATATGTGTAGCAAATGTGATAAGAAATAGACAAAGTTAAAGTCGAAAAAAAAGCTGCCTTAGATTAGTTAAGAGGTTATAGAAAAAAAGTGGCCAGACCGCAAAAAAATAAGCTGAAGCAAAATAAAAGGGCGCAGGATAATTGATAAGACACTGTAAACAGGCGAAAAAAAAGTGTGTTTGGTGAGATTTAAGTGTAATACATTAAGAACAACATGATAAACGTTTGTAGCAAAGCTAGTCTTGAAAAGGGTTTAGTTTATCATTTCTACAGAACAGTAAAGCACACAACAAAAGGCTTAAGATATGAGTGTACTTGAAAGCAAAGAGAATTAGTGATGAAAAAAAACTTGTGGTAACAAAAGCACAAACAGAAAGAGCTTACAGATATAGAATGAATGGACTATGATGAACAGCATTCAAGCCGATATAAATTGTGGGCTATAGAAAGAAAGTCTTTGGGATATGTGAGTATGAAGAAAATTGAATTAGAAGAAGATAATGCAGAAATTTCTGAACTATTATGACTTTGGAGACAAACATTTTTAAAGATAACAAGTTTGATGATTAAGAACAATTTAATATAAAAAGACAACTTATTAAAATGTGTTTCCCAAATGCAGAAAACCAAAGATGATGAGCCTGAGATGACAAAAAGGCAACGTGAAGAGAGTTTATCTCTTCAGAGAGTTTATCTCTTCAGACTGGAATAAACAAACTATAAGAAACAAGATGCAGGCCAAAGTAAATTAATAAATATTAAAAGAAAAAAATTTGGGTATGCCTTTGCATAAAGACAAGATGAAAAAAGAAAAGGCCCAGAGATGATCAAGATGGCAACTTGGTGATAGGATGAAATAGGATAATTTCGAAACCATTAAAAATAAGAAGCAAAACTTATTTAAATGTGTTTCCGAAATGCAGAAAACCAAAGATGATGAGCCTGAGATGAAAAAAAGGCAACGTGAAGAGAGGTTATCTCTTCAGACTGAAATAAACAAAATATAAGAAGCAAAATTCAGGGCAAAAAAAATTTGGGTATGCCTTTACATAAAGACAAGATGAAAAAAGAATAGAAGTAGCGAAATAGAGATGATCAAGAACGCAACTTGCATATAGGATTTTGCTTAAGTCTACAAATAATGGACTATCAGAAACAATATTCAAGCCGAAAGTAATTAATAGATATTGAAATAAAGATTTTGGTGTATCTCTATAAAAAGTGAGACGATGTTAAAAGACCAGCTCAGAGATGACTACAAGAGCAACTTGGAGAGAGGTTATCCCTTGAGACTAGAGGTAATGAACCTTTAGAATCAAGATTCAAGCTGAAATTGAATAAATAAATTTTGTGTATGCCTCTATATACAAAGAATCCTTAATTGGTTGAATAGAATTGACAAACTTCGTAAATATAACGAATTCGTTTTAAACAAATTTAAAAGATAACAATATTCAAGAATCGAAAATATTTTGCATAAAAATTTAAATTATTCGGCCGTGCTCCGGAAAACGAATCCGAACATTTTATTCGGATTCTTTTTAAAACCGAATATTTGGTGCTCCCAATTTCACCAAAACCAATTTTTTATGTGATTTGAAACCGAATATTTTGTTACAAGTGGAACTAAAACGAATTGGCGAGATAGCTTAAAAAGTATACGCATTTCAATCTGAAATTATTTTTCAAATATTCTTTGATATTTTTAGATTCTATTTATGCCAATTATAAGTTAAATAGTTAATGATAAATATTTTTATCATGTATTGCATAAAAATAATTTGCCTTGTTATAGTAATAGCATAGTCGTGGATAATTTCCCTCAAAAGGTTTAAAGCTGTGCTAACAATGAGCAAGGAAAATATTAGTAGATGGTAACAGCAAAAAATGTAGAATGGGAGCACGAGAAAACGAATCCAAATAAAATTGTTCGTTTAGTTTTGTTTGTTTTCCGGAGCACGGCCGACTAAAATAAGTTTACTAAAAAGAGAAAATATTGAAATTCCTAAATACCGGTCATCTGAATCTAGAGATTGGAACATCTAAATAAAAATGCTTTATCAATAAGTTACGTTTCTTCTGTTGCATCTTTTATACAAATTCAAGCAAATCCTTCACTTTTCAATACCTGAAGTAGATAGCGTTAAAAATTTTTTTTTCAAAGTACGATCCCCTTCTTTGCTATACTTCTAAAAATAGCTGCATTCAAAGTTCTTAAGAGATAGTAATCTCTGAAAAGCTATCAAAGTATGAGACTTTCTTGAAGCAAAAATTTAGCGTTTGCTAAGTTTGTCTTACGAGAGTGGTCTCTTCTTTTCGGATGACTACTGAATCCAAGGGAGCATCAAATGACAGCGCTTCTAAAGTTTGATTGATCCGTAACAACATCGACTTAATCACATCTTAACTATCTATCTTCTATTCCATATACACATTCTTCAGTTGTCCCCATAATTTGAAAGAGCTCAAAAACCATAACAACATAACGATTTCCCAAAGCTGCAAACACAAATTTCCAAACACAAAGCCCATCAACACAAAGACCTTTGCAAAGATTTTCCGAATAAATTGCCATTATGAAAAAGAGGCCAAACACAATTTCATATCAGCATAAACCAAAAAAAAAACCTTACCGGCTCTCTGACGTCACTGGCCGTAATGCCTGTCAATCGGCTGATTAAGGGCTTAAGGCCCAGTACTTGCCATCATGTTAAAACTGAAGCCAGTGCTAATAACAACAAAAACAAAAGATCCTTCCACAAATACAATGAGACCATTGCATGCAAAGGCGTCTACCCGGTCGTATCCTGCTGCAGGATTTGCATAGGAATGCATGTTTTTTTGCCAATGTTTTTTTTTTGAGTTGTTTTTGTTTTTCGTAGCTGCGCAGACCTGCTGTGACTTGTCACTGGGCAAAGTTGTGCACACTAAAATCATAGTCATGTCCATGAATATCCCTGAACTGATTACATGCAACAAAGCGCATAAAAACAACAAAATCCAACGACAAGGATCCCAGCACGTGAACAAGGACGAGGCCAATGACGAAAGAGAGCAGAGAGCTGCAACAACAATGGCAACAGCTGGAAGTGCTTAAAGCTAATGCTGCCACTGTTTGTTGCTACCACAGAGTGAAAGGACTTAATGGCAAACTTGCTGTGTGGTTGATGTAAGGATATTTTCCTAAAAATATGCTACAAAAATTAATAGAACATGTGCAGATGACTTACGTTTTTGGTTTTGGTGCAGAATCAATACAAACTGGAAGTAGAAAAAGTTAAGAGCAGAATATTAATTATAATAATTTATAGTTGGATATATGTAGATAAGCTAAGCAGATAAGAATGAGATGGACTTGGAATTGTTGATAAAAATATGAAAAATTTTTTTGAATACAAAAACAAGAATTTAAGTAAATAAGCAATATATAGTATTTATTGAAGGTAAGTTGGGCTAGTCGAAGCTTGGATCATCATATAGGGTATTGTTTTAATGCCTGAAATTTCGCTAGATTTTATGAAAATATGTAGAGTGCAAATGAAAATAGATTTATTAACCAAAACTTGATTAACCTGTTTAGGTGGCTGAAAACTAGCTTAGTATTTTTTTTATTAAAATATAATAATAATTCAAATTAAATTAAATAATTAATTTAAAATAAAAACAATAATTATATTTTTTTTTTTTTCATTTAATTTAAACTAAAAATGCAATATAAAATAAATTTTATAGTTTATAATAATTAAAAAATTATATATATGTAATTCAAATTAATTTTTTTAATTTGAAATTATTTAAAGTAATTTTTGTCATTTAAAATAATTAAAAATTATTATTATTGAAAACTAGCTTAGTATTTTTTTTATTAAAATATAATAATAATTCAAATTAAATTAAATAATTAATTAAAAATAAAAACAATAATTATATTTTTTTTTTTTTCATTTAATTTAAACTAAAAAAGCAATATAAAATAAATTTTATAGTTTATAATAATTAAAAAATTATATATATGTAATTCAAATTAATTTTTTTAATTTGAAATTATTTAAAGTAATTTTTGTCATTTAAAATAATTAAAAATTATTTTTTGAATTTATAATAATTAAAAATTATTTTTTTAATTTATAATAATTAAAAATTATTTTTTTAATTTATAATAACCAAAAATTATTTTTATAATTAATAATAACTAAAATTTATATTTATCATTTTTTATATTTAACTTTAAAAATTATTTTTTTTATTTATTTCTATATTTTAATTTAATAATTTTTCAAAAATTTATTTTAAGCTAAAAAATAAAAATAAAGTTAAGTATAATTCATTTTTAACTAAAAAAATGATTATAAAAATTATTCTAATTTTTTAAAACGAATTTTATAATTTTTTATTTTACTTTAAAAATATTTTTATTTTTTTTTTTATTTATTTTAATTTAATAATTTTTCAAAAATGAATTTTAAGCTAAAAATAAGGTAAAAAATAAAAGATATGGTAATAAAAACTTATTTTTAACTAAAAAAATAATTATAAAAATTACTCTAATTTTTTAAAACGAATTTTATAATTATAGCTGGTTAAGGTACTGGAGACTGCCCCCAGCGATTTTTGAAAAGTAATATTGAAGTTCGATACACAGGAAAAAAAAAAAAAATTTCCAAAAATTACAGTTTTTAAACTTAACTCTTAACGGCTTAATTTAAAATCACGTGTTTTTGTTTTTTTTTTAATATGACTAAAATACTGAATATTTTTGAAACAAAAAAAAAATTTTTGGAACAAATATATGCAACATAGGTAATTTAAAATAAAATTTTAATTAAAAATTTAAATTTTTATTTTGTTTTTATTAAAAATTTGAATTTGAATTTTTTTTTAACAAACACATTTTCTTTTTGAAATTTGAAATTTTCTTATTTTTTTTTTTCTTTATTTGGTATGAATATGAATCAAATCGATTTAATGGTACAATGTTAAAAAAAAACCTAAAACGAAAATTTTTTAATTTTATTTTTTTAAATGTACAGAAAAAATTTTTCTTTTGTCAAAAAATGTAAAAAATTATAATAAATTTGTTTAACTTCTTGTTTTTATAATGAAAAAAAAAAACTGATTTTTTTTGTAGGTAAATATAAAAATATTAACCTTGCTGAACCAACGATTTTTTAATTAATGATTAATTCATGATGTAATTATGAGGTTATATTCAACACAAAAAATTAAACCAAATTAGCCACACTCAAAAGAAGATATTCTACATTTTTTCATTTGCTTCTTTTATTTTATAAACTAGCTAAGCTAGAGTCCTTGGCACTCAAAATTTAAATGGTTTCTTCATCATCTGATTTTGTGTCGTATAACTTAACGAGTCCTTTTTTATTTCCAACGTATTATAGTTATGGCAACACTTACTTGGATTATGCTGCTCCCCATTTAAACTATAACCCACATCATAAATGCGTGACTGTGTTTGAGATAAAGATCTCATCTCAGATTCTTCTCAAGCTGACGCTGAATGCTTCACTAAATCTCAAGTAATTGTCTGCTTAGTGCCAATTTTATTGACTTCATACCTGTCGCACATACTTAACAGCTTTTATCCTTGGCCATCAACTTTGATTTTGGTTTCAGTTTTTTCTCTCTGTGTGCGTGTGTGTTTGTGCTGCCAACTTGCTGAAGGTAAAACTTTTTTTTGGCTTCAATTTTTATTATGCGATTTATTTATAAGGATTTAGTGGCTGGGAAAGTTTAGGATTGCCATGAAAGTTGCAGACAGCCGTGTCTAATGATGTTAACTGCTTACGTTGGTAGTATTTGTTATATACAAGTTTATATATTTTTTTTGTTTCTTTGAGCTCTCTATTCGCAGCCTCTCAGCTTTTCAGCTGAGCGTTAAATAAGTTGGCCTGGCTGACTGATTGGTTCAATAAACTTTTGGCCTGTCTATTCAAGGGAAAATTGCTTTAGTTTGTGTCGGTCTACTGCTCATTAAATGCTTTTTGTTTAACTTTTTTGCTTTTCTTCTTCGTTTTTTTTTTTGGTTTTCTCAATTAACGGTTGCATCGATTAATGCGAAGAATTTTTGCTACAATGAAAAAAATTTTATTTTACGTGCCCGATCGAAGTTCGAAAATGAATTTCTGCCAGCGCAGCAGCTTCAGAAAGAAATCCAATTATTTTTGCATATTTTTTGCATTCTCTCACACTTTCATATGCACACACTGAGACAATGTGGCACAGTGGCGTAGATAGATTTTTGAGTAAGGGAGGGGGCCATAGCACAAATTAGTTACATTCAAATATTTTTTGAGGGAAGATGTATTTTATATGATGGAAATTATTTTTTGATGGTTAAAATTTTTGAAAACGCAGCTGCTTTTAGTGGAATGCTTATAGAATAATCGAATTTATCTTTGGCGAGGTCCCTAGCTTGGAAAAGAATAAAAAATTAATCATCTTTTGAATTTTGATATTCGCGTTGAAAAAGCTTGATAAAAAAGTTTTTGCTTATTGCAAGTTCTCCTGACATAAAAAAAATTCTTGTGGTTTTTTCACGAATTTACAAATTTTATTATTTAATTTCTATATAATTGCAGAAACATTTAATCGCTTTAAAATTGATACTGTACATACTGAATTTATTTTAAATGTGATAGTTTGAGTGTATTGAGATTATTTCCTTTCAGTTGTAACAGCTTAGAACTTAGAAAAATAATCTAAGTACATTTTTATATATTTTATATATTTTTATACCCTGTACCTATAGGTACAAAGGGTATACTAGATTTGTGCAATGTATGTAACGGACAGAAGGAGGCGTGGCAGACCCCAAGTCCTTTATACCAAAATGCTTATCATAACCTCGGGTAGCGATTGAGCCATGTCCGTCCGTCCGTCTGTCCGTCCGTATGAACGCCTAGATCTCGGAGACTATAAGAGCTAGAGACACGAAACTTTACCAGCTGGTGCGCATATTTCCTAAGCAGATGAAGTTTGTTGAATCATGTCAATATCTTTCCCCGTTCCCCCGCCATAGATTTTCGCGGTTTTTAGCCACACCGTTTAATATTTTCATTTAAAATTTAACTGAGCGATGCGTTGTGGATACATGCATCTATGTGTCGGACAAATACAACAGAAGTTATAGTCAAAAATGTGCAAATTTCACCACCCCTTGCCAATAAACTGCGTCAATATTTGACTCTACGCAATTATGGCTACAAGTGACCTAGAATCACAATTTTTGGTAAGCTCATTCATGTGGCTCTAATGAACAAATCCACATCCAAATTTTATCGATGCGGTCCCCCACCCCCCGCAATCGATTTACCGTGTTTTCTCCCACACCCCTCAACATATCAACTTGAAACTTACCCAATATAATTAAAATAGCTTCTTTGACGTAACTTTCGATTTTCATCAAAATCGGTACAAATTTACGGAACTTATAGGTATAAATATCGTTTGGCACAAAAAAAAAATAAATTCCAATTGGAAAGTTCTTAGATGGAATATGCGGGGAAAATTTTTTTGACACAAAAGGTACAGGGTATTCCACTGTCGGGCACCGCCTCGACTGTACCACATTTTTTTTTTATATTACAGCGTACGAATGATGAAATATCCAACTCCCTATCGGTTCTTTACCGTGAAAAATCTATATCATATATTAGTCAAATTTTTCAAACAGAACATAACCAAAAATTTTTGAAATTTACGGACCTTAAATATTTTTGTAAATTGTGAAAAATTAAGCTTATTTTTGCCTTCATCGAAATTTAAGTTTGACCTCAATTTGAGGTGCCACAAAAATAAGCTCCGGAGAGCAATGAAGTTTTTTGTGACTTCAATAAAAATTTAGTTAATTTTTTTTAAAAATATATTTTTTAGATTTAAAACCTTATGTTCATACTTCAGTAGGATCAAGCTGAATTTAAAAAAAATAGAAAATTTTTTTTCGAAAAATGTAATACATTTTATAAATTTGAATCATTGTGCTTGAACTTAAAAAATGGTTTAAAAATTTTATTATATATAATACTTTACACTTATATTTTATTTTACTCTATAGTAGGTTAAAAATCACAGCTGAATACATATAATAAAAAATTTTTGGAAGATTTATTTTTTTTTAAATATTGTATTGGCTCAAACTCAAATCTGGAATCAATAATTTTTTTTTGACTTTTTAATTTATATTTTTTAAATTTTATTTATTCTGGTCAAAATCTAACAAAAAAAAATTGTAGCTGAGCTTATAAAATTTTTTTTAAGCTTTTTTTTAAATATCAATAATTCTGGTCAGACTCTAGTAGTAGGTTTAAAATTAAACAATTATTAAAATTTGATTTGGTAATTAAATTTGTTCAATTTTCAAGCTATCTGACTGTATTCTATCATATTGAAAATCAGAGATAAATTGAATAACATTTTTAAATAATTTTTAAATGTGATATTTTTAAAAATACTCTAAAAAAAATTCGTAGCTGAATCTAACAAAAATTTTTTTTAACTTTTTCGAAAGTTAATTTTTTTTTTTTTTTTCGAATCTTTGCGTTTATATTCTATAGGTTTTTAAAAATCAAAGCTGAAGTTGAAAACATTGTTTTTAAATGTTTTTTGTAAATGATATTATTTAAATTTTAATAGTTTTGTTTAAATTCTAAAGTGGAATCAAAACAATAGCTGACTTAAAAAAAAATTCAATTATGTTTCAGTTATATTTCAAAAATGTTATTTTTTTCTTTATTGAATCATAACTGAATTAAACAAAACTTTAAAATACATTTTTTTTTTTGAATTTATATTTTTTTAGTTTGTGCCGTTGTGGTCATACAGTAGGTCAAAAATCATTTCTGAACTCAACAATTTTTTTTTAAATTATATTTTTAAAAATAAAATTTTAATTGATTCGTCATACCTTACAAATATCATGGCCGAATTTAAAAAAAAAATTTTATATTTTCAGACACTTATATTAAATTTTAATGGTTGTGGGTTAAATTCTTTAGTAGTTTTCAATTCTTAGCTGAGCTTTTTCAAATTTGTTTCAGCTTTATGTGTTCAGGAGAAGCTTATTTAAGATAAACGTTACGTTCGTTCATAAAAAAAGCCGGGGCTATTACTATTCCACTATAGTAGTAAGTACTGTGATTGATCCCCCTCTATATACGCCACTGTTACGTTTTATATTCTTGTATTGATGGCCATAAATTTTCAAACAAGAGAAATGAAAATTACGCAAAAAATAAAAAAAAAAAAAACAAACCCCAAAGGAAGATCTATAATGAAAGCCAGCAATATTAAAATATAAATCACCGCGAAACTTATTACCCGTTGAAGTGTATACAAGTATGTGTGTGTGTGTATGTCGTGCGGGTGCCTGCGGGGGCTGTGGGGTATGTATCTGTGCGAATAATAATAATAACAGTGCCAGCTGTCAGTCAGTGGACCTTGGTCGATAGCTGCCCACAGCATGTGGTCGCAAAAAATAATTAATTGGCTGCATTATGCCATACAGACATGATATAATCACACAGATACACACGCAGATATATAGAGGCACACAGATAGATAGATACACGCTTCTGTGGCATAAACATTTTGAGTGGGTGCCACCTGTCAATGACAGTTGGCATTTGGTCTGTGGACTCTGCCACATTGAGCATAATTTTCAACTTATTGTGGTCACTTGATTGCTCCATCATTAACAGCGCGGAATCGTTTCGAGTGGTTTTCAAGTGTTTTGATAACAACTCTTGTTTTCGCTTGACTTGTACAAGTTGAAATTTTACAACACTGATCTATGTTTGTATGGGCTTGCATGAAGTTGTAGTGTACAAAGTAGACGGCATTTGTTATACAGTTGAATTAAAATAGATGGCAAAAAATTAATGAGTAAAGTGACTAAAATTTTCACAGACGGATCCAAAATGGAGTCCGTCGTTGGGGCAGCAATATACCGCATAGACCCACCCACGGAGGTGTCTTGTAAGCTGCCGGACTACTGCAGCATCTTCCAGGCGGAGGTATTCGCCATAAACAAGGCTGCAGAACTAGCGCTCACCCTAGAACAGAACCGAATAAATATTTTTGTTGACAGCCTAGCGGCAATCAAATCCATGCAAGCATTCAGCATCAACTCCAAAAGTGTACTGGCAAGCAGGGACGCATTAGATGCACTAAACACCCAGAAGGAGGTGTGCATCTTCTGGGTTCCCAGCCACTAGCGCATTGATGGAAACGAAATAGCTGACAGGCTCGCAAAGGAAGAAGCCGGATCGAGGCAAGCGTCACTTGAGGACCTAAAGATTCCACTAAGGACGATAAACCTCAGATCAGCAGCAGACGCTGCAGTCAGATCTGATAGAAGGAGGCACACCACAACGAACTGCAGGACGACTCGCACAATGTGCAAGAAAATTAACAATAAATTAGCCCAGTATATTCTGGAACTCCCAAGAGATTGCAGACTTATGGTGGGCATACTCCAGGGTCACTGCCTGTCAGCAACTCACGCTAGGAAGCTAGGCATTACTAACAACGATGAATGCAGGAAATGTAGGCAGACATATGTCAAAGAGACTCTGGAGCACCTCGTATGCCGCTGCCCCGCCCGCTGTACATCGAGACTTAAATACCTAGGGAGACCCTGGCTTACCTCACTGGAAGAGGCAGCCGACAAGGCACCTCAAAATGTTCTGGCATTTGCCAAGCACACGCGCATACTTGACGACTAACGTGCATTGTACACCAGCCGCACCTTCCGGTATCACTAAGGACTGTTTAGTCTATGTGTGAGTCCCCCAGGGGTCAACCGGTACAAACCTAACCTAAGCCTATTGTCCTCGATAAATTAAAGTCCGACAAGCGATAACCTCGTTTCATGACATTAATCGATATGCCATTAATCTAAAAATTTCACTTTTGCTTATCGCTTTCTCCATTATTTTCATACTATATTAAAAGTACTTTTAGTCGGATTAAAATTTAGTTTAAAGTAATTTAATTGCATTTTGGTGTTTCCAAAAAAATATTGGTTTTACTATAGAATACTGCTACTTATATTCTTGACTCCTAAGTAGAGCATAGATCCTTTAGAATAAAACCTTTAAATTAAGAATTTAAAATAACATTTCAAAATTGATTAAATGAGTTGAGACTTTTAAAAGGATTGGGCTGTACTAAATTATGAAATTTGAGGGGATACTACCTCCAACTCCACCGCAACAATTTTTTTTCCATTACTTCGAAACCTTTCTAAGTAGCAAGTTGGAACATACCTTGCTTTTTTTATAGACCATCCGTGGATTTGAATTCTATTAAAATCGAGGGATCGTGGCGAAAACAAAAAAAATTAAACTCTTTTCCCAGGAAATCCATTAAAGCCTGCGTTGGTAAGAGGGTATCTGAGAGACGGGCAGGCACGACTTAAGCTATCTCAAAGTCATTAAAGTTAAGAAGAGTATAGAGTATATTATAGTCGGAATATTTCGAAATTTTTTTAAAAGGAGGCCTTACGGAGCGTATGAAGAACGCATGTGGCGGAACCCCCTAGTTTGAAATCGAAAAGGGAAAGCTAAATTTACAGTCCAAGTGGACTAACTCTTTTACTTTATAGTATAGGTGTGTCGTATACACAAAAATTATTGAGTCTACTATTTGCATAAGATAATTTAAGAAATATATATATTTTTTTATAATTTTTTGTTTTAGCTTTTATTTTTCCAGAATATTTGAAAATTTCAGCCTACATAAATCCTACATAGAACTTTTACAAAAATATATTTGCACAAATTTCACAATGAGAATTTCGATTTTTTATAATATTTTAGTCTTCTTGGGTTTTTTGAAAATATTTTTTCCGCCTCTTATAACTCTAATACAATGGTATATAATTACTAAGTAGAAAAGTTTTTTGATTAAGCGTGCACTCTTTATTTTTAGAACATTCTACTCCACGTATATTTCGTAATGCTTAAGATTAGGTGAATAAACTTGACTTGAATATTATTCTCTTCGATTTACAAAAGAGTTTTTCTAATGCGTTAGAAAATTTTTTATTTATGAATTTATCTTAAATTATTTTCATACCATTTTTTTTTACCTATATTTATATATATGTATATTAGGGCGGGTCAATTTGTATGGGGCCGAAAAAACCTTATGGGGCTCACTCGGATTTTGATTCTTTGGATAATTCTAAGCATATTTGACCAAGAAACTATGGGTCTAAAATGAATTTCGAGTCGCCCACTTTTTCAAAATAGGTTTTTTTCGACATATTCAAAAATCGACTTAGAAATTCATTAGTAGGCCAAAAATCGATATTTTTTCTCTAGCCAAATGTGAATTTGGGGGTTTTTGGGGTCGAGGAATTCATTTTTGACATCTATTTTTAATTTTGGGTGCCGCCAGAGGGCGCTTTAGTGTTGGTTTTTGATTTTTTTCGGTTTTTTTTCTTCAAAAATTTTGAAAAAGTGGGCGACTCGAAATTCATTTTAGACCCATAGTTTCTTGGGCAAATTTGCTTAGAATTACCCAAAGAATCAAAATCCGAGTGAGCCCTTATACCGAAAAAAATTGACCCACCCTAATGTATATATATGCTTTACCTAAGACCACAGCCATTACGTATTTTTTTTTTTTTTTATTTCTTATTTTTTGCAATTGCTGCAACAAAAGAGAACTTTCATAAACTTTTACATGACAGCAAAAAAAAAAAAAAAAGTAGTAAAAATATTACCAAAAAAAAAAGGCTAAGCTCACCTGGTCAATCGATTTTCTGCCACTGAGCTTTTTAGGTAATTTTTATTTATATTTTATGTGCCTTTACGAAACTATGTTCAAAATAAATTGTGTTTTTATCCTTTGCTTGGATTTCTTTTGCTTTGTTCTCTACTTTTTGGAAATACGTTTTATCTTGTCTATGACAAGCTACTGCAAAAAAGTGTGTCTCTTATCTTCTATGCACATTGCATATTCTTTCAGCATTATTATCGTTTGTTTCCTTTGGCTGCACAAAAAGAACAAAGTCTAGTTTTTCCCATTATTTCCTTAGCCCCCTCAAAGCATATGCACAAAAGTTAACATTATTTAAAATATGCATAAATTGGACTTTAATGTAACCTGCAGTCTCTTCTAGACAATAAGTTACTGTATAAAAGCTGTAAAAAACTATGTACAAGAACAAGAATCTATTTACTAAGGCACCTTAGAAAAAATTAAACATGGCATGCAATATAAAATGGAATTTATTAATATAGAAAATTGGGAAACAATTTTGAGCATGTCCATAGAGTTCTTTCGGAAAGACAACAGCCAAAAGTAATTATATTTTCATTTTCTTTTTGGTTTTGTTGTGTAAATTAGTGAAATATGTTACCAAAAATTGACTCAAATTTAAATTTCTTGCACTTAAAAAACTTTGTCTAAAGTTGCGCGGTTTTTCCCAAGTTGTCTGAGAGACAAATAAAAACAACTTCTTGAACACCAGCAACAAAAATACGAAAAAAATAACAGCCGCGATACTTAGTAAAGAAAGCTTGAACTAGACCCAAAAGGCTTAGAATTAATTCGGGATCTTTGGATCTCAAAGTTAGAAAAGGTTTCTGTGTATCCAGTAGGGAAATAGATACAGAAATAGATCCAGAACATACATTTTTTGGTCCTTAGAAATTAAAAGATAAACATGTATTCGTAATCTGTAACCAGAAGTAGTTTTATTCATATTTTTCTAAAATATAAAAAAAAAAGTAAAATTCTTTGACAAGACATATCAAGTACGCGAATAAGTATACTAAAATATTTTTTTAAATAAAAATTATATTTTAAAACAATAAAACAAGAAATAAAATAATTTTTTTTTAATAAAAAGTATTTATTTTTAGTTTAAAAAAATTTATTTTTAGTTTAAAAAAAATGTAGAATTTTAAAAAAAAATATTTGTAGAACTTAAAAAAAAAATTATACTTTTTTTAAAATAATAAAAAAAAAAAAATTTTTTATTTCTTATTTTATTATGTTATTTTTCATTATATAAAATATTATTTTTCATTAAAAAAAATATTTTAGTACACTTATTAGCGTACATGATATGTCTTGTCAAAGAATTTTACCTAACTTTTTAGTCATCGATAAGTAATCGGAAACATGAAAATAAGAAATTGAGATAACTATTGGCTAGTGCCCCCATCACATATATAAAAATGTGGTACAGTCGAGGCGGTGCCCGACAGTGGAATACCCTGTACCTTTTGTGTCAAAAAAATTTTTCCTGCATATTCCATCTAAGAACTTTCCAATTGGAATTTATTTTTTTTTTTGTGAAAATCGATATTTATACCTATAAGTTCCCTAAATTTTTACCCATTTTGATGAAACTCGAATGTTACAACAAAGAACTTATTTAAAGTATACGGGGTAAGTTTCAAGTTGGTATGTTGAGGGGTGTGGGAGAAAACACGGTAAGTCGATTGCGGGGGGTGGGGGGACCACATCGATAAAATTTGGATGTGGATTTGTTCATTAGAGCCACATGAATGAGCTTACCAAAAATTGTGATTCTAGGTCACTTGTAGCCATAATTGCGTAGAGTCAAATATTGACGCAGTTTATTTTCAAGGGGAGGTGAAATTTTCAAATTTTTGACTATAACTTCTGTTGTATTTGTCCGATTTTGTTCATTTTTTACACATAGATGCATGTAACTACAACGAATCGCTCTGTTAAATTTCAGATGAAAATATGAAAAGGTGTGGCTAAAAACCGCGGAACTCTACATGATTCAACAAACTTCATCTGCTTAGGAAATATGCGCACCAGCTGGTAAAGTTTCGTGTCTCTAGCTCTTATAGTCTCCGAGATCTAGGCGTTCAAACGGACGGACAGACGGACGGACGGACATGGCTCAATCGCTACCCGAGGTTATGATAAGCATTTTGGTATAAAGGACTTGGGGTCTGCCACGCCTCCTTCTGTCCGTTACATACATTGCACAAATCTAGTATACCCTTTGTACCTATAGGTACAGGGTATAAAAATCCTTAAAATTGAAGAGATCGACTTAGTGGGCCGCTTCATTTATTTTCGTCCATATATAGGTACTTAATAACGAAAAAAAAAGTTACATAAATCATTTGAACATTTTTTTAAGAGACTGCAATAATGTAATTTTGAAGCTACTTTTTTTTTAATTTTTTACACAAAAGAGTTTTTCATAAATTCATCTAAAAAAAAACGTTATTCACTTTATCAACAAAAACAATTTGTTTGGACTAAAGTATTAGTAGTAATGAGTGATGGTAAATAAACTGACAAAATGTTCTAAACTAATTTAATAAATATTGGAAGTCAAAAAAATAAAAAAATAAGTTGTTGCAAATTAAAGTAACAGGAACCTGCTATACAGAAGCCATTTAATAGATTTAAGAACACAGGAATTATTATGTAGGGGAAAGGCTTGTAAGTTGACACACCTTATCTTTTTTTGGCAATATCTCGACATTGAATACACATAGGCATCAATGTCAATATACTATTGGAAAGAGAAAAGAAAGACCTATAATCCAAAATAAGCAAATCATCTGAAATTTATAAAAGCATTTTACAGAAAATTTTCAAAAGAGCTTGAAAACGACCACCAAAAAAAAAGGCTTGTAAGTTGTCACACCTTCAAAAATCGCTGAAAATTTGAGAAAACTGAAATAAAAACGCATGATTGCTAAAATTTATGAAAATTTATTGATTTCAAATTTAAGAAGCATTAAATTGAATTTAAAAAAACAAGAAAAATTTCCAGAGAAGTCAAAATTGTTTTTTTTTGTGATCGGTTTTTCTTGGTCGCCATGCTAAAAATGAAAAAAATTTGTCTATTCACTGTTTGTCCGAATACCTTTTTCGATTAAGAAAGTTCATTGAATTTCAGTTCCAGCACATATATTTTCCTTAATTTTTTATTTTGATCGCAATCAAAAATAATGTTTGTTATTTTCAGATTTTTTTATAAACAATTTTTATATTTTGTCACACACACATTGCGTCTTTGAGTCTGTTCGCATCAAAAATTTTTTATGGCGAATTTGCCATCGAAGACAGTTGGACTTTTGGTATTTTCATTGTGGAACATCAAAATCGACCAGGTGTGCCAACTTACAAGCCTTTCCTTTACAGGTTTGATATTTAGTAAAAAAAAAAAAAAATTATTGAAACTTTTGGTCCGTGCTCCGAATAAAATGTTCGGATTCGTTTGGTTTGGTGCTCCAAATATTACCAAAACTAATTTTTTATTCGGTTTCAAACCAAATGTTTTATTGCAAGAGGAATTAAAAGAAATCGGCAAAATAGATTTAAAAAAGTACGAATTTTATACTGAAATATTTTTTTCAATATTCTTTGATATTCTTAGATTATATTTATGCGAACTTAAAGTTATATTTATATGGTATGTATTAACAATTATTTTTAATTATTTTTTTTCTGAGTCAACTCAAACGATTTTTTTTTTTTGTGTGTTAGTGTATGTGCACGTATCATACATGAATACGAATAAAATTTTTCGGTTTGGTTTTTTCGTTTTCAGGAGCAGGGCTGTATATTTTCAAATAAAACAAACATTTTTCAGATGATGAGCTTCAATTAAACTAAACACTAGTCACTATTAAAGCTAGTCAACATAAACGATAGGGTTAAAAAATAAATATGAAAATTTTTATACATAAAAAATTAAGGTGAAACAACTAAAATAGAAATTTCATGAATAAAAAAAATAAGACCAAAAAAAAAAGTTAGACGGCTGTAAATAATCTTGAAGAAATTAATATTTTAATCGAAGAAACAATGCCTTTGCCAAATATATACAAAGCCACAAAGTCCCGCTCAATTCCTGATTTATTTTTAAAAATTATGAAAAATTTTATTTTTCAGCAACTTTTATAAAAAATTCCTTAAATATTTTTGTCTTTCATAAGATACTATTATTATCAAAAAAAAAACCTCCTATTACGAACATTTCATCAATAAAGCTAATAATTTTATACTAGAAAAGTCAATTTCCACCAAAACTTTTTAAAGTCCATATTGTAACCCATATTGCGCGTAATTCGATAGCATTAATCCAAAAAAAAAAACGTCTGTTCGCAGTCAATATGCCCATTTTGCAAGTGTACAATAACGCAAATGGCTTTAGTTAGGTAACTGGTTCGCGTTCTTTAGAGTTTTTGGCATATGGCAGCGGCTTCCTTCCTTAAGCAAAACTTTCTGCCTAACAACACTTTGGTAGGCGAGGGTTGTCGGGCTAAATTGGGCTAAAAGTTCAGCTAAATGGGCTAAAACCTAAAACTAAGTTGTTGGGTCTGAAGGCTAAAGTTGCCGCTTTTGACTGTGGCTGCCACACTAATCCATTTGCTTGCCCCTCACGCATTAAACGCATTAAGTTTTTGCTTGGAATTTTTCGCTTTTTATTTTTATTTTTTTGCTCTCTTATTGCAATTGAATTTTGCGGATGCTGTTATGCTTATGTGGGTTTGTGTCTATGTATAAGTAAGTGTGTATTTGGTGCGTGCCTTTTGTTTACAGTTAAGCTAAAGCAAACTATTTTCACGCTGACTGCTGTGTGTCTGTCCTGCTTTCATGCGGAAAAATCTAATTACTTTTGCTTCTGTTTAACTAACTGTCTATCCCTTTTACTCAATCCAAATGTGTATGTGCCGCTCTCTGACCCCTTTCTCCACCCCACTAAGAGTCTCGCTTACAACAGCAACAACAATCTCTGCTTAGTTTTTCGCTATTTTTGCCATGTACTATATAGTAGGTATATTTGTTTTTACAACTGTCGGTCTACGTGGCGTATGTGTAATATATGCGCATATACTTGGCAGCTACGTGGCTGTTGCCCTGTGTGCATATATTTCTTTGCATTTGTGGCTTTGAGTGTATTAGTGCGTGTATGCATGTGTGTATCTGTGTGTGTGCTTTGGCGACATTAAGTGCTTATAATTTGAATGAATGCGCGTAACTTACGATGTTTACACATGACTTACAAATTGTTTATGTTGTCTACGCAGCTAACCAGCAGCATACACATACACACATTACAGACACACATACACATAGACTACAAAGCCATTTCCACATAGATACGCACAGTGCCTGCCACAAGGTTCACCTCGACATATTTGTCATGCACTTGAGCACGTTGCTGCTCCGTGGAATATGCAACACAATGGCCGAACCGCGAAAGCTGACTCTCTGTCTATGTGCATGTGTCTGTGTGTGTATCTGTGTGAGTGTATTTGTATTTATAGGTATGTGCACTACGCTCTGCTAAATACAAGTACATCAACAAACTTGCTTAGCTCGTTATCATTATTCATTTTTATCCACATTAACTTATGGACTAAACGGGTAGATTAAGTTTATCCAAATGTTTGCAACCAGTAGAAGGAAGCATATTGGACCCTATAAAGTATATACACAACTGATCAGCTTACATATTGAGTCGAGTCAATATATTTTCAGGCCTAAAGATATCATCAAATCAGGAGACTAAATGATAATTTTATTAGAGATAGTTTAGATCTAGAAGCTTCAAATATAAATATTATGTTAAGGCAAAAAAAAAAAAAGAATTTTTTCTTTCATAAACTGGAAATACAAATGGGCCAATTCTGACCCCGGATTCGGATTCTACGCAGCAAAGTACTTCGGAAATGACCCTTAGCTTTCCAACAACTGACATGACCCCGGTATTTGTTGACCTGTTTAATTTATGTCAATAACTTTAACCCAAGCCACAACTTCTTACAAGAACCCTACAAACGATGCAATCGATTGTACAACCTGCTCGATAAACAGCATCAACAGTTACAACGTGAATACCTTGAGCTAGAAACATACATTGATAGCACACTAAGTTTATCATATATATTTAAATGATATATTTGTAATTGCAGAATTGTAAACTTTTATATTTTCAAAACGTTCAGATTTTTTCAAGATTAGAAGTGCTTTAGAAGAAACTTATATTTTTCAGCGTATTAACAATGAAAAATGTTTGCGAGAATTTGTAAGAATTACATTAACAAATATTTAACACTGAAAAGAACACATTTTATTTTACGCAAAAACATAAACCTACGTCTAAACGACGAACATCATATTTAACGTTATTAAAGGATATTTTTTATGAAAAAAATAGTTTCACAGATTGTATTTTAAAAAAATTGTTAAGGTATTTTTTTTTTTTTTTATAAGCCAAATAAAAATTATAACCTTACAAAAGTTATTCATTCTATTACTATCAAACTATTCAGGCAGAAAAAATAATCTTAGAGATTATCAAAGAAGATTTTGGTGGTGCGACGCATTATTTAAGAACAAAAGTATTCGTATTATGACGATCTTGAGAGAGTGCAGAAAGTCTACATGCGTCTCGCAGACGTACGTCACCTTTTTAAGATTAAAGAAACTAAATAGTCAAGTAGTTTCGAAGTGAAAAGGATGTAAAGGAAAGGCTTTCAATAGATAAACAATACGATCAGGTCCTTGGCAACCATTTTATATAAATTTACAACATCGCCTGAAGATATCCAAAGCTTCAGACATTCCAAGTAATTTTTTTTTATATGATAACAAATGTTAAGCTATGTAAGTATTAAAAATGAAACAATGTTGATTTATCGTAGATACAAAATTTTAAAAATTTTTATAGCCCTCTATAATGCTGAATCGGAAAATATTCTCTAAGCTGCAACCTCTAACTAAGTATCGTTTTAAAAGAAACATACTCGTTCAAGAGTTCAATGGTATCATCCTAATAAACAAAAGAATGTTGATATTTTATCGATACAATAAAACTACATTCCAAATTGATTTATTATGTTTATTGTCACTTTTGAAAGCTCGATAAAAATATTTTTAAATATTTTCGACTTATTCGCAAATGGAAGTTATGGGTGTAAAATATATTTTGTATGAGTTTTTTTTTTTTTATAAACAAAAAAATACAAAATAAAAAAAATACAAAATTTAAAAAAGTACAAAACTTTGCCGTTTACAGCTTTTATTATTCTTTGAGAAAAAATAGCTTAGAGTATCCCAGTTTCGGACAGCGCTTGCAGCTATGGGCGTTCGGCCACGCCCGACTTTTTATGATTTATAAACTATGCGCGGATAATTTTATCCATAATTTCTTTTGTATGCCATAAAATGTGTTTACATAAAGAAAGTCGAGCTATTTTTCATTACTTTCTCTTTCATTCTATGGCATATCGAGTAGCTGGCGCAGCAAATTTTTCCAGCATTTTCCATAACAATCACACAAATCGCGTACACCCCCCTGGCACAATTCCAACACCCTCGGACATAGCAGAGGCACAGCGCAGTCAAGCGACTGTCCAGCGCTCAAGTTACAACAATGAATGCTTAAGATACAGATAAAATGCCTTCAGCACTGGCAAGATACTTTATTCAAAAGAAAAAGTACTTCATAATACACAAAAAAAAAAAAAAAAAGTTGACAGTAAGTTGTGAAAATTCTCCCTATGATCAATTTCAAAATTGAATTTTTTTGCTTGTTAACGAAGTTAAGCATGAATAATACAGAAAAAAATTATACATAACTATTTTAGCGCAATGCTTAACATAATTTAATATTGTAAGGATTTTTTTTTTTTTTTTTTAAATAAAAAAATTCCGAAGCTGCGCAGTGTAGCCAGCAATAAATAGGATGTTGGATTTATTATTTATGTTTTAACATAAGTTTGGCTTTTACGCTTTAAAATATTTAAAAAAAAAAAAATTGTTTAAAAGTATTTGGAATTTTAAAGATTTTTATAGACAACTCGTAATTTAAATGCGCAAAGTGGGTGTGAGCTAAAAGGTTGCCTAAATTAAATAACTGGAAATTTCCGACTGGTTTATTTATCCTTTTATAGGATGGATATGATTTAATGTCATAAACTGCGCAGCTTCTTTTAAGATGGAGTTGGACCGCCCATAATACAAATTGAAGAAAAACTAAAATTGTTTTCAATCAACTTTGCTTATTTAAAAAAAATTCGGTATTAACAAAACATACATAAAAAAATTAATCTAGTTTCTACTTACAATAGAAACATATCTAAACACTTATATTAAGTAGTACTTAAACTAGTTGTGAATTATAAGCAAATTAAAATTAAATCAGACAAAAATTTTTTCTTTTCTCTTAAGCTTAATTTGGGCAATTGACAACAAGTTTAGACAAAAATTTGCATCTATAGTTACAATTTGATAGATTGCCTATATAATAACAAATGCGATGCAAATCGCAAAGTAATTTAACTGTTCTATTGATTTTTGTTTAATAACATAAAAATCTCTAGTTGAAGTTTAGCAACTAATTTCTTAAAGAAAATATGTAGTATACTTATTGATTCCACATTTATTTGTAACTTGCAACAAAACTGATTAGTATTTTAAGCATTAAGAATATTTGTTGCAAAATCTTTAAATCATTATGTGTACCTAGATATTGTGTTAGCAAATATCTTGAAGAAATAAATTTAATTACATACAGTTTGAAAAAATAAGGGTATTCACGGTTGTTGTTGAGGACTTTTGCAACAGCAAAATGTACAGTGCTTAGTTTTAACTCTGAGCTCAACTTTGACTCAACCTAGACACTATTGTAGTATCTAGCTGTTGAGTTGCGGAGAAAGTTTTACTGCACAGTCAAATATTTTGGAATTTTTTAGATGTTTCATGATTAAAAAAGCAACAAAAAAAAAAGTAAGAACAAAATGACTTTTAATAACACTAGCTTACAAATTTTAGGGTTATCGAATAAAACTTGAAAATGAAGAGTTTTTTGGGCTAATTTTGGGTCGAGAAACACGAAAATGACTTCATTTTTTTTCGTAACAACAGTTTTCGAGATTTTTTCGAAAAACATATTTTTGGGTACTGTTTTCAGTTATACGTTAATGAACAAAATGTTTTACCAAAATAAATAAAATACCATTAGATCAAAAGATTTTGATGTGGCCTTTACGTTGATATACGATATGTGAAGATTAAGTCAAAATTTTTGAAATTACAAGCAACCAAAGTCGAAAAAAACATTTTCATTTGACATTTTCGAAAATTTTTCAAAATAACAAATTTTCAGTTTGCTTTTTATTAACAATAAAAAATTTTTAACTATTTTTTAAAGCTTTGAACTGAAAAAGTATTCTTTTAGGAACATTTGAAGCCTAAGATCTTCAAAATCGGATAAGAACTGTAGATGCTATGGAACCATGTAATTTAACAGAATTAAAAATTAATTTAATAAATTAAGCAATTATTACTCAATTTAAGTTACTGAGTTAAGGCCTATACGCAGTTCGAAATATTTCGAACGGAATCAAAAAACTTCATATAAAAAAAAAAAATCCCATTTGGGATATCCCATTTTGTATTTATTTTTATATGAAGTTTTCTCATTTCGTGCGAAATATTTTGAACTGCGTACAGGCCTTTAACAAGAACAAGAAGTCTAAACAACTCTCAAACTTACAAAAAGGGCGTTCACGCTGTAGCCAGTTGAGTTTTTGTGCAACTTTGCAACTTTTCAACTCAACAGCAACACCATGAATACCCTAAATAAAATGCAAAATCGAAACAAAGGGCTATAAATAGCTATGAAGTGAAGAGATTTTTATTTTGAATGACGAAAATAAATTTTTCGCAATATCTCAACATCAGTATAGAAATATTTTTGCAAGTTCACCCTCGATTTTTTACTGCGAAGTGTTACCAGGTCTAAACTTAATCTGTTGAGAAGACAACAACTCTCAAACTTACAAAAAGGGCTTTCACGCTGTAGCCAGTTGAGTTTTTGTGCAACTTTGCAACTTTTCAACTCAACAGCAACACCATGAATATCCTAAATAAAATGTAAAATCGAAACAAAGGGCTATAAATAGCGATGAAGTGAAGAGATTTTTATTTTGAATGACGAATATAAATTTTTCGCAATATCTCAACATCAGTATAGAAATATTTTTGCAAGTTCACCCTCGATTTTTTACTGCGAAGTGTTACCAAGTCTAAACTTAATCTGTTGAGAAGACAACAACTCTCAAACTTACAAAAAGGGCGTTCACGCTGTAGCCAGTTGAGTTTTTGTGCAACTTTTCAGCTGCTCAACTCAACAGCAACACCATGAATACCCTAAATAAAATGCAAAATCGAAACAAATAGCTATAAATAGCGATGAAGTGAAGAGACTTTTATTTTCAACCTCGATTTTTTACTGCAAAGTGTTGATTATTTTTTTCAGTGTAAACAAGTTTAGTTAACTTTAGGCAGTTTTTGTTGAATACAAATAATATGGCATATAGTGTAAAATATATCGAATTATCTGCGTTTAAATTTTTCGCTTTGAAACAAATTAAAGTTGCAATTTATGTGTCAAAAAGTCATAATTAAATTAGTTGCAACTGCATATTAAACAAAGGCAACAAATTGTTTGATAAATTGTGCGACAAATTACAAAAGCTTAAAATTTCTTTGCATACAGCAACGAATCAAATTAAGTGTTGCAAAATGAATTTTCAATCAGTTTTACGAACCTAATTTATGTATTGTATTTGGCCAATTTATTCCATAGGGCTTTGTTGTTAGCTGTTGTAGTAGTAATCCAATTGCACAGGTATTTAAGCCACAAATGAAAAATAATTTTCATTTAGCTTTTAATATTATTTTACACGTACACAAACAATTAATGGAAATTTTTGCTATGTGACACGATTTAATTTATTTTATATAGCCAAATTTTGTCACTTTTTTTATTTGCTTTTTGAAAACTTTTAGAGCACTAGCACATTTATATAAATACAATATGTAGAGGAAGAGAGCGCACAGCACATAAACATGTAGATAACTTTTTGATTACAGTGCTGCAATCGATTATAGTTATCGATTGATAGCTTTTCATATATGAACCATAAATTTATGCATTTTAAGCTGAATTTTTAGTATTTGCATTTATATGAGTGCAGCAATTTTTTTTATTTTTTTTTTTTTGCAACGATAACTTTAATTTAAATTTTTATGGAGGTAAACATTTATTGCAATTTTAATTATTATGCATATATTTTTTACGAGTATTACTTTATTTATAACTTGGCTTTTAATAAAATGCAGCAAATGCGTTTTTTTCTAAATAAATTTTACAGCTCAAGTAAAAAATTTGTTTATATTTATGGCTTTTGTTTTTATGAATTATTTATCGGTTTTTTAATTGGCTTTACAATTTGCATACACTGACTGATTTTGTTTATTGTTTATTTGTGGTTTATTTTTTTAGCTGCACTCTTTTTATTTATACACATATAACTTTTAACCCTTTAAATGCAGTTTTTATTTGCATTTTTTTAGCACATTTTCATACAATTTATTTGTATTGTTTAAACATTTCTTTTGTTTTCAATTGATTTTTATAATTTTGTAATTTTTTAAAACTTTTTTTTTTATATAATGGAAATATTCATATTATCATTTTAATTTAAAATGTGTTTTAGTATTATATGCATAATTTAAGTATTTAATATGTTTTAGTATAAAATTCGCTATAAAAATTTATTAGCAGTAGTATTTTTTGTTTTTAAATTATTAACTTATTTAAGCTTAAGCTTGTCACAAGATTTTTTTTTAGATTTATCTTAGAAAATTGGTCCAAAATAGTATTGCCAATATTTTGCTTTTTTATTATTTTTTATTTTACACGCAATTAGTTTTATCTTTAATTGGCTTATTTTGATTAATATTAATATAAAATTTTGGTATTTTTTTTTAGTGCATTAATCCATTAGCAGTTTTTGTATGTTATCAATTTTTCACTTTTTAGCAGCTGCTTTTAAATATATTTTTTAATTCCATTCTTTCTAGTTTTAAATTATTTTATTTAACTTTAAGAAAATCTTTGTTTTAGCTTAAAAATTTTGAATTTTCTGTTTTTTCATTTTTTTTTTTTTTTTGAATAAAATTTAACTTTTTATGTTTCATTCATTTTTAATATTTTTTCAATTTTTTAAGAGTTGTCAACTTTTATTTAAGTTTTTTAAGCATTAAATTTAAATGCATGCAGCTTTTTAAAAACTTTTCACTTCACTTTGCAGACTTTTTTTTTTTATTTCATTTTGAAAACTTGAATTTTTTCAATTTTCTGTTTTTTTTATTTTTTTTAAATAAAATTTAACTCTTTATTTTTCATTCATTTTTAAAATTTTTTTAATTTTTTAAGAGTTGTAAACTTTTATTTAAGTTTTTTAGGCATTAAATTTAAATGCATGCAGCTTTTTAAAAATTGTTCACTTCACTTTGCATTTTTTTTTTTTATTTCATTTTGAAAACTTTTTTTTTTCAATTTTCTGTTTTTTCATTTTTTTTAAATAAAATTTAACTCTTTATTTTTCATTCATTTTTAATATTTAATATTTTTTAAATTTTTTAAGAGTTGTAAACTTTTATTTAATTTTTTTAAGCACTATATTTAAATGCTTGCAGCTTTTTACAAATTTTTCACTTTTCATTCTTTTTTTTATTAAATTTTGAAAACTTTAATTTTTTAAAATTAAACAATTTTAAATTTTTGTTTTTAAAAATTGTTTCTTATGATTTTTTTTTAATCTGTAACTTAGTAAAAATGCTATATTTTTATCTTCAAAGTTTTTTATATAAAAGCACTAAAATTTCTTACTTTTTTAATATATTTTTTTTGTATATCATAAATTTTTGCATTTTATTTTAAATGTTGCAACGCATTATTTATCTTGTTGTTATTTATTTTTAGGACACATATATTTTATATAATCACATGTATGTACTTGTTTTCAAGATCAATATTTTTTTATAAGTTTATTACTGCGCATTGCTTCGATTGAAGTGCTGTTTAAAAATTTATGAATTTTAATATAATTAAATATTTTGAAATTTGGTAAATTTGTGAAATTTGTATATGTAGAAATAATATTTTATTATTAATAGATTTTACTTTTTTTTTAATTTATGATTTCATGCGATTTGACATTTCGCAAATAATTATTTCACTTTTTTAAAATTTTATTTTTAAATTGAGTTTTTTGAGCTGTTTGTAATGTATCAATATTATTTTAAAATAAAGACATTATCACAAAATATAAAATATATTTATTTTTAAGTAATCTTTTTTTCGCTTTTACTTTTATTTTTAGTTACAGTGTGCACTCATCAACTTTCATTTTTTTAGCACTTTTTAAGCCTTCATTCATTCAAAACAAAAACTTGACAGCATCAACACTTTTGCTGCTTTGGGCCACACTTAATGACTTTTCCAGCTAGTACAACAAACAAACAACAACAAACTAACAAAAACTTAATTACAAGCCCTAAGGAAATGTTTTTGCCAGCTTTTCATTTGTCACTTACAAAATTTTGCACTTATTGTTGTTGTTATTGTCGTTTTTCCAGCACTTGTTGTCACTTGCCAGCAACAGTCCAAGTTTAAAAAAGACCACGCCTTATTTTGTGGGCGTTATATTGAGGCTATTTGAAATAGCCCATTTGCATGACTTTTGAGGCTTGTCAGCGTCAATTTGATTTTGATGTGCGTCTAACAACAGCTGACAGCAATTATCTACGCTTGATTTAACAGCCAGGAGTGATTTTCCGCCGCACTCACTTACGGCTTTTCAATTTTCCGTAACTGACACAAAATGCCGCTTATCATACGCATAATATACCGGCAAACAACTTGGTGACGACACTTGACGTGCTTGGCCAACAACTACGCGCAAAAACTCGCCTAAGGTTACGCCCGGAAAATGTACGAGCGCGTCTACGGTTTTTCCTCTGTCTGTCTCTCTCAGTGTTCTGCACGCTAACAGTTACTTCAGTTGACTGACAACGGATGCTGCTGTCGGCATTGGTGGCTTATACGGTTTTTGGTTAGTTTTCATTTCTTGGTCAATGTTAGCAGAGCGGAGTAAGAATTTTGCAGAGAGAGAGAGAGAGAGAGAGAGAGAGAGTCCTTTGGGCCAATTTCGAAATGTGGACTGTGGATGTTAAGCCCAGAGGCGCAGGCGCGTGCTCTTTAATGTTTTTGACACACTTTTTGCGTATTGTTATAGGTTAGTGTTTTGGCTTAAAGTCAAACACTGCGACGCACGCACACACACACACACAGTTACTCAAACACACAGATACTCACATACACAAATATATACGCTCTGTTTTATTACCGCCCGCTGTGCGTTACTTAATACGCCTCGCACCTTGCACAAGAATTCACACGATTCTTTTTTGGCCTCTTCTTTCTCTCTCTACTACTCTTTAGCGCTGCTTCTGTGCTGTTTGTTTTGGTTTTTGTTTGCTTGTCGCTTTTGTATTTGTGTTTATTGTGCGCCTTGAATTTAGCATGGCATAAATGATTCATGTGACATTATTAAAGCTGCCTTTGCCCACCAAACATCTACGTTCTGGGGCACTCGCTGGCACGCACTTGCCATTCATCTTTAATTCACTCACACAGCGCTCTGGTCACACTTTTCTTCTTATTTTTTTGTTTGCACATTATAATTCTTGCTCATTGTGACTTGTAGCATTTAAGTGTGTCTAATGCTGTGTTTACACTGGCCTACATTATTGCATTAAATGTCAAGGTAAACTTGAAATAGAATGGAATTTTAAATAATGTATTTCTTAATTTCATTTTATTATCAGAACACTTTTTTTGTGCTAGTCAGAAAGAACTCCGAACGCTTTTGATTTTTTTTAAGTTTTCTCAAATGAAGATAAAAATTAGGTGATTCTTAAACAGTAAAAATAAATCCATATAAGTTGGACGACATTGTTGAAATTGTTTTTGCATTGTTTTGGAAAAGTTGGCCAACTTTCAGTTCACAAAAAAAAATTGGAATTCTTTGGGGAACTGTTTTGTTTTATAATTATTTGGGGCCTTTGTGGAAAAATTCGGAGAGCTAAAAAATGAATTTCATTGGTATTTTATGGTCTATGCTGAACAATTTCCAGCAAATTAAATTTTTTTCACTAAACTGAGCCGCAGTGAAGCTGTTGCATGCGATAGTGTAAACCTAGCATGAGGCTGACCTGCTACAGCGATAAGACAGATAGACAGTCTGTCTGTCAGTCGATGTGTCTGACTATGTGCAATAACTTTACCAGTGACAGCTGCAAATTCATTTATGTTAATTTGCTTGGTTAGACTTCTTGGCCACAAACCACACACCCACACACACACACACACACACACACACATACACACACACACACATACACTCACAACTACGCTTAACAGTTACAAAGGCGCATTTACAGTCACAGAGCATACCGTTAGTTAGAGGTTTGTTATAACTGTTTATTACTTTGTTTTATTATTAGCTGTTGACAGTACAACGGGTCGAATGAGCAATTTTAATGAGTTTCTTTTTACAAAGATTAGTTTAATTATAGGGAATGGCCTTGATGTTTTTGACTTTAGAGGGCTCGATATTAAAAGAAAGAGAGAAGTAGTGAGCGAGAGAGAGAGAGAAAGAAACTGTAAGAACGAGAGAGTTATAGAAAACAAGAGACAGAAAAAGACAGCCTTAAACATATTATAACGTTTAATTAAACAGCACGTTCCAGTTTAGGAGCTCATTTGAAATATGACCTAACTATGTAAAATAGGGCACTTTTTTAAAGTTTCATTATGATTATGTTGATGTTTTACTTGGAATTGGAATTTTAAATAAAAGTCATAGAGCATTTAATATGTATGCCTGGCTAATAAACGCTTTTAAATGCTAAGCTGACATAATCGGCTTGGCTTTACTGTTGAAAACCCAAAAGAGCCACATGAAATATAGTTACATTTGATTGTATATTTATAGTTATATATACAATATATAAAATGTAAATGCAACCCTAGGCATCAGTTCCAGAGAAGTTTACTTTGGGTCGATATGCTCTTCCGAACTTTTTTTTTTTTTATATGTCACGTGTTTCCTGGAAGCGAGACTTAAACTTTAAATATCAAATTGCTTAAAATGCAGCATTTACTTTTGACTTTTTGAGGGCTCTTGTGCAGGTTTTAAATAAGGTCCATTAGAAGACGCAATTGTATTTGATAGTTGTATAAAGCCCTGAAGTCCAAAATTACTATAACTTTGTTGTCATTGATTTAGAAATATTTTGAAATTCAATTTAATTTTTTCTGATCAATTATTATTTGTAATTACAATTTTTGTATAAAGGGTCATCAATCTTGAGGGTTTTTATTTCAATAAGGTGGCCATGTGTTTTTTATTCAGTTTTCATTGCCATTTCATCATGGAAAAACTTACACCCGAACAACGTTTACAAATCGTACAATTATATTACGAAAATTCGCGTTCTGTAAAGAATGTTTTTCGCGCACTTAGGCCATTTTACGGTCGTCATAATCGACCTACTGAGACCACTATTCGCCATACCATCAACAAATTTAAGACCCAATATTCATTATTGGATGACACTCAACCGAATAAACCTCGTCCAGCGCGTAGTTTATGGGCCGGTGGAATCATCGGTCCATATTCCTACAAAAATGACGCTGGTCAGCCCGTGACCGTCAATGGCGACTGTTACCGCACCATGATAACGAATTATTTGCTACCTGAAATTGAAGCCCGAGATCTCAACGACATTTAGTTTCAACAAGACGGCGCTACTTGCCCCACAGCCCTTGAAACAATGGACATATTGCGGAACTAATTCGGTGAACAATTAATTTCACGCTCCGGACCAGTGAATTGGCCACCAAGATCGTGTGATATCAAACCGTTAGACTTTTCCTTTGGGGCTACGTAAAGTCTAAAGTTTTTGTGGATAAGCCAGCTACGATTGAAGCATTAGAGGCCAACATTACCCGTGTTATTCGCGAGAGACCGCCGATTATGCTCGAACGCGTCATCGAAAATTGGAACCTCCGCTTGGACGATCTACGGCGCAGTTGCGGCCAGCATTTGAAAGGGAATATTTATAAAAAGTGAATGGCAAGAACGGTTCTTTCTATTGATAATATAGATTTTCCGATTCATTTCAAATTTTTTTTTTTTTTTTTTTATTTAAAAAAAAACCTCAAGATTGATGACCCTTTATTATTATAATTTTTTTAAATTTTAAAAAGTTCGGAACTGTTTTTGTTTCGTAAATTTGAAGTTCTCATTGACTTAGCCATACAGAGATAACAGAGATAAAAATACAATTTTCAAGTTTCCTCCGAATACTTTTGATATTACATATTATATGCTAATTATGAAATAAGTTAAAATATTTCAATTCATGCACACAATAGTAATAATCTAGCCTTAAATGTAATGAATAATAATCAAACTTATAGAAGACTTAAAAGAATTCGAGTCCTTGATCCTTCAAGCAGATTTAGTTCGCATATAGTACCTACTCTCAATAGAGACTAGCTGCTCCTGTTATTGTTTAAGTAATTTTATATAATTCACTGATTGTTTTTAGGACAGATTGTAAATAAAATTGGAAAAATAGAAAGAAAAAATATGTATATATTTCAATTAAAAAAAAAGTAAAAATCAAATTGAAAAAGTTACGCAAAAATCAAAATTCGATTTGTTCAAATCAGTCATAAAGAGGACACTTCAGCGAAAATAAACCACTATTGATGCTAATCCGTAAATAAATAACGAATTTGAGAACCTTTTTCAGGGAAACGAAAATTTTGATATTGCCTTCCAAGATTTATCCTGCTATTTTTGAATCTATTAAAATTGATTATGTTGATCCGAAAAGTTAACTAATAGAAGAAATTCTTGAAAATCGAATTACCATATGCTCACAAATATTTTCTCTACCTAATTTTTTTTTCTATTTTCTATCCTGTATTCCACGTTTCAAACTTTGAAAATATCAAATCATCAAAAGTGCATGGTAAAGATGCAATCGCTATTGCAGAAAGAGCTCAACTTCAATAGCCGAATATGATTTGTAAATAATGTAAGGCTAATGTTTAAGAAAACGTAAAAAATTAAAAAAATAAAATAAAAAAAATTGGCCGTGCTAGGGAAATTGAATATTTGGTGTTCCCAATTTCACCAAAACGAAAGTTTTATGTGATTTGAAACCGAATGATTTGCTGCAAGAGAAATTAAAACGAATTGGCAAAATAAGCTTAAAAGTGTACTCAAATAAATTTTAATCTATTTTTTTTTTATTTATTTATGCTTTATTCCCTTTAAGTATTTGCATTTTCATTAAAGCTAATGGTTCAAAACGAATCGGCAAAATAGGTTTAAAAAATTACGAATTTTATACTGAAATTATTTTTCAAATATTCTTTGATATTTTTAGATTCTATTTATGTCAATAGTTATTGAGAAATATTTAAATTTTTTTTTTTTTTAATCAACCCAAAAAATAGCAGCATGATCTAAAACCGAATTTGTATATGGTCCATGTCTTTCTTAAATAGTTCATGTCTTGCATAAAAAAAATTGACCTTGTAAAGAATAGCAAAGTCGTGGATGATTTCCCACGACAGGTGTAGAGCTGTGATAACAATGAGTCAGGGAAATATGATTAGATGGCAACAGCGGATTTGGGAGCACGAAAAAACGCATCCGAATAAAATTATTCGTTTTTTATATTTCATTTTTACGGCCGAATACATTTTTTTTAAACTGAGGGCCTCCGCCTCCTGTTCGCTTTGCTCATCGATCCTCAATGTGTTCCTGGGTAGTTTCTCGCACGAACCAAACTTGTATATATCTCCCTTCTCTTGTTCTTTACTCTCACTTTTCTTATTTTTCTCTTCTTTTATTTTCTTTGCTTCTATTTTGCATTCCCTAATAATGCACGTGCCACTAAAGCTGTTTCTCCTTGGTACTTTAATTCTTGCTCGAGACGTTTTCATTTGCTCTCAATTGATGACGATGGCGACGACCGACGACTTTTTATTGTAGATGAATATTCGTTCTTAAGATCATTTCAGGTCAGTAAAAGTACAATGATCTATATGAAAAATCCATTAACCAAGTGTATAAAATACTTCCACTTTAGGATTGTTGTTCACAAATGTATAGTGACATTTCTGTATAAAATATTTATTCATCTACTGTTATCTACTTTCGATACATCGCCTTTAAAAATCGATAAGTTGAAAACAGTTACGGTTTATTGTTATCTGAAGCCTGAAACCCGAAGACCTATGTTGCTCAGGCTGCAATTTATTTATATTTTCATATTGAAAAAAAAATTAAATATTGAGCTGAATTCTAATCAAAATTCTGATACCCCAAGTATCTTCTACTCTTGCGAAATATATTTCAATCATCAAAACATTCTACGGCATTTTTGCTTCAGACAAATTTATCTGTCTATTTGCATGCATCTGTTATGTCTGACAACAAATTAAGGCACATTCAAATTAAACAACTCTGTCATATTTGTTGTTGTTGTTGTTGTTTTTCTAATATTGCTTCAAGACGTCGTTCAAATGTCTTCATATTAAAATTCAAGCTCATTTAGCAAAGACAGTAGAAAAGCAAAAAACAACACACAAGCAACAATAACAACAAAAAAGTGAGCAGCTGCGTCATCGTCTAGTCAACTTTTGTGTGGATGCAACATGAGACACACCCAAAATGCTCATTTGTTTGACATGCCTGCCACGCCTACACACACACACACACACAGTTGCCGCCCATTTGCAAATGCGCAACAATTCGCTGAAGTGTAAATAAAGCAAAGAGGCAGACTCTGCCTTTTTTTTTTTTGCCATTCTCCATTCTCATTTATTTATCTGCCTTTTTTCAGATGTGGCATTAAAATGACAAAACACCTGCAAAACACAGAAGCAAAGTAGAATGCTGCAGACGACATCAGTTATTTTTTATACACTGCACTACAAAAAGGATAAACGTTATATTAGGTTTGTGCAGCAATATGAACGGGAAGCTAAGAGAAATCTCAAGATAAATTTTTCAAAAAGTTAAGGTTTTCTAAAATTTTATTTCAAAACGCTTTAGGCTAACAGCATTAAAGGTCGATTTTCAAGAATCTCAATTATAAGGAAACTGTGACGTAAGCAATATTTGTACTCTGACGCGATCCAAGAGGGGAACCAATCATAGCACTGCTTAGTTTGGTCATGACTCAACGCTCGAAGAAAGTACGTCTTTTTCAAAGAGAAATCTCAAGAAGAATTTTTCATAAAGTTGCATTTTTCCTAGATTCAATTTTAAAATGCTTTAAAGAAGCACAGGCAAAAGCATTCAAGGTCGGTTTTCAAGAATCTCAAAGATATGGACACTGTGACGTAAGCCATCTTCGTAGTTTGAAGCAAGGCCACCCAATTTTTGCAACATCACAGCAAAGGAAGCACTACTCAGTTGGGTCCTTATTAAAAATGTTACAGTGTATTTCAAAGTCGTAGTACCCCGACTGCAGCCGGCCCACTTATGCTCATTCTCATTTTAGCTCAAGGGACTCACAAACTCTCACTGCATTGTTCCTATGTGCACATGGTGCATGTGCTTTTTATATACTCTAGCTTACAACTGAGTCTGGGGAGCTCTGAGGAGCTCTGACTTTGTCTTGTGCCCTAGTGGTTATATTCATGTGTCATGTGCTGTACGTTTTTGTTTTGTTGTTCGTGTCTAGCGGCTTGTCTAGAAGCTGTCAGGCCACTGCGTTTGTGAATGCGCTGCCTCTCCACACCGAGATCTAGGATAGTTTTTGGAACTGGAGCTGGCATAGGGGTTGTGTGTGACTGGCGTAAATTAGTTTGCAATGTTGAGTTATATAAATGCGCATTGCAATGTTGAATTATTTAAGCTTGTTAAAAATGATGTGTCTCCATGTTGATTGCTAGCATGGAATGCAAAATATTCCATAAATATTATAATTTTTTTTTTAATTCTTCTTGACTGGACATAGCAAACAGCTACTGGACTACGGCTTTGTAGTGGTATGGGCAGAAAAAGAAGCTTTACGCGTCAGTTTCTGTGACGTCAAGTATACCTAGACTCACCTGGTTCTTTCTACAGAATCAAGGCTTAATCAAAAATTGGATAGTAGACATTTGCAGGCGTCATTATTGAGAGCTACCGCTGTTAATTACTCTCTCACTCTACTGTAAAGATATTGCCGAATTGCCATCTGCAGTTGTATATTATGTATATGAAGATAGTTCTTAATAAACCATTAATCGACAACTAAAGCTGTGCTATTATTCCAAACAGTATGGAACCAAGGAATATATCCCAACAAATACTATCCGATTTTCTATAGGGTCTTTTCATAATATAAAGTCGAGCGGTGAAGACCTCGGCAATTCATTGGTTTTTGCGGCTATGCCGTTCTTAACCTTGATTAGTTATATGTGAGCGTTGCCTGCTTTACGATGGTGCTCATCCTTTCAAAGAATCTATTAAGCAAACCTGCCATCGAACATATTTTTAATAAGCTTGCATATAAATTGATTTGGGGAAGGCTCGATAGCCCTCTACATATGTTCTTGCAATGTTGAAAAGTGGTGCTTTTTTCCAAGTCCCATGATTCCTTCTACAAAAACCTCGTCAAGACTGAATTGATCAACTGCGTGACCAAGAATTCGATCTAGGGCAGTAGGGATTAGAGGCGGCATCAACATCGACACACGCACAGTACACGTCAGGTGCGGATCCTGGATTTGGTCTTAGAGAGGGTTCTTCACATCGATGTGTATATATATCAGAGCTTGCGAAACACTATTAACTTATTTTTTCAACTTTTGGGGTGTCCGCACCGGAAAAACCCTCGTGGATCCCCCACTGGTTCACGTACTCGTCGCATACACACGAGGCCGCAATGCTGATGCTTGTGTCGACGCATCGTGACGTCACTGCGTCACTTACACAAACGCAAGCTAAAATGTGAGAGTGTTTTATTGTTGTTATCTTTCCATTTAACTAGGCTAAAACGATGTGAGGGCTGGACAATGCATGTCTTGTCTCAATAATGGTCATATACGATCTCTAATCTGTCGTAGATTGGATTCCCCGTAAGGAAAAAACAATTAGTTTTAAACTCATAGTTGAGGCCAGCACTGGGTTGAATCCGAAGATACGGCAATGTACTCACTGACCCTCAACGAGTTTATGCTTCTTTGTTCTCCTAAACTGCCTTGAATGTCAGCTCAAAAGTTTTTAAAATCAGCTTTGGATTCGAGATGCTCTGACTACCTATTTCCAAATCATTTGCAATTTTGCGGTTAGTTGGTTGGTTGGTTGAAGTGGTGGCTCAGTCCATGAGCCCAACTAGCACTTTCGCACCATTTTGTTGCCACATCCCCGTTTCCAACTCGTTACTTGGTTGTTTGTATAGACAGCTCGGTTACATCCAGTCCGTGCGGTTTAGGAACCTCTGGAGGCGTTTATGTTTATTTCCGCCAGTTCCCCCAGTCCATTGAAAAGCGGCTTTCCTAGGGTGTCCATACTCTGCTTCCAAAGAGCAGGGCATTTACAAAGAAAATGAAGAACGGTTTCTTTTTCTTCTGGCTGGTTACAACTGTGACAGTGGATTTTGTGGGGAAGCCTTATTTTGGCCGCCTGTTCTCCAATAGGCCAGAAGCCAGTGATGACTGCCATCAGTCTAGAGGTGTCTTTTCTATTCCTGTTTATCCGCAATGTTGTTTGTTTGAGGTTGTATCTAGGCCATAGGGATCTACTAGTCCTGCATGTTACAAGACTATTCCATCTACGACCCGCTATCTAAAGGTATTTTGTATTTATGTTTCTCTTGACCACGTTAAGTGGTGTGAACGCCGGTTCCGCAAGAGCCACACTCATGGCAGATCCATTTCTTGCCAGTTCGTTGTCTTTTTCGTTTCCCTCTATATTTCTGTGTCCCGGGACCCAGATTAGGGTAACGTTATGCCTTTCGCTTATGGTGGTGAGGCTCCTTCTGCTTTGTTCCACCATTTTAGAGGTTGTGATGGCTGAATTCAGGGCCTGAATCGCAGCCTGGCTATCCGACAGAATAGCAATGTTGTTTTTGAATGTATAGTCAGCGATTAGTATCCTACATGCCTCCTCGATAAATTGGGAAGGCGCACTGACTTTTTGATGTTTAGTCTCTCGGAGTATACACCTGCTCCGACACCACAATCCATTTCGGAGCCATCCGTGTAGATTGGGGTGTCGAAGTTGTTTAGCAAAGATCCCGTAGTCCAATCCGTCCGTAGGACTGTAGTGAAATTCCTGTTGAATATCACCTTCGATACAATATAATCAGTCTTGTCAGAAAGGTTTTGCGTTAGATTTGTTAGTAGGCATCCGTGGCCATGGGTTCTTTCTTTCCAGCGCCCGGTAGTCTCCAACTTTAATATTACCCACCCACTGTCTTTTATACATCGTCAATGATTTAAGTGGAATCCATCACTCCAGGATTAAATCCATTGCAGACATCAGTAAATCATCCTGATACCGGTCGGATTATCAAATAGGTTGTGCGTCAAATATTTCTCTCAACCAATTCAAGAACCGCCTTATTTTATTCACTTTCTTCATATTTCTTTTTTCTAATCCCTCTTCATTTAAATATATTTTTTCCTATTCAACTAGATTCTAAAATCAAAATAAGCCAATTGTTGTTGATGGCCAAATCTTGGCTTTCTGATGGGTATCCCATCGTTACCCGTCTAAGATTGCTCCTGCTGAACAGTCTGGATTGGCTATTTCCAAATAAGAAAATTAGAAAAATGTATGTATTTTTGAAAATTTCCCAAAAGAAAAAAAGCTAGATATCAATTTATTGCAACTGATACTATTCAGCTGAACTGTGCTGACAATTCTTAATCTGTCTCGTAATTTCTCACTGCAAAATATTTTTGACATTTTTTCTGACCCAAATCCCTTGCATATCTCTTCATTATACACAACCATTATATAATCTCAGTTTTCAATTCTGTTGCTGACCTTTTTAACATAAATTTAAATTTTATGAATTTTTTTTGCTAGATCTAGCAATAAAAATATTTTTATGCATTTTGCTTTGGAAATTTTTACCATTACCATTAAAAGGGACACGAAAACGTGCAACATTTTAAGGCAACGAAATACAACATTAAAGTCATTATCCCCAAACAGAGAGAAGCGGAGACCATCCCCACCCACCACAAAAAAAAAAAAAAAAGTAGGCATGACCATAAACTAATTGAATATTTCGGAGCATTATCTACGCCATTTATTGTTCAAGTTTCGCTTTACTGAGTTTTATTTTGGAGATACTCTGTTTTCAGTGTTGTTGTTGTTGTTGCTGTTTGAGTGTGTTTTGGTGTTGTTGTGTTTTTACCTTGGGGAAAATAGGCCAAAGCCCGAATGAAATCAAACTGCGCTGCAAAGCAAACTTTATTTATTTATTTATTTATTTTTTGTACCTTTCATGCCTTATTTTTATTGTTGTTGTTTGCTAGTTCCGTTACGTGCGCATCTCTTCGTAATCTGTTTATGTTTTGTTATTTTCTTGCCTATAATTCTTATACTGCCTTCCATTTTTATCCTATATTTTGCTTTGTTCTTCTTCTTCTTATTTCTTTGCGCTACATTTTTTTAGTCTAAGTGGCCATTATGCTATCAACGCCTAGTAACAGATTTTTTCTCAGTTTTGTACCTGGTTTTATATGCGGGTGCAAATAGAAGAAGCGGGCCACCTTTGAAATTAATATCTTCCATTTTGAAGATTTTCACAAATGTAAATAATATTTTGTAAATATTTTGTTAATATTAATTTATTATTATTATTATTTCATTGAATATATTAATAAAAAAAAAAAAAATTGTTAAAACAAAAAGTATTAATAAAAAATGTTCATTCAATGGAAATTTGAGTGACGTCACACATCAGATTCAAATATTTTTAAAATATTAAAATTGAAGAAAAACATTATATTTCTCTTGAGTTTAATGGTTTAAAAAAATGTACTCAAATAAAACTTTTAAATGAAATTTGAGTGACGTCACTTTAGATACAAAGACATTAAAAAACTTGCATGTTACCTAACAACATTTCAAATCATTATAGCTTTATACCAAAAGACATCCCCAATTCATTGAAATTTACTTCCACTTGATTCGTTATTAAGAAATTTCAGCTTAATGGCATATTTTCCTCAGGCAACGAGAAAATTAAAATTCAAAATTAATTTCTACTTTATAATTATGTAAATAAAAAAATTAACTAATAAAAAAAGTATTTCAAAATAAGCTTTTTCAATTGTTCTTGTATATTTTTCGTACAAACGTAACGTCACGCCAAAGTGGAAACGCACTAATTTTGTTTCAGTAAATCATATTATTTTGTGTTAAAAAAACTAAAAATAAATATTTAATATTTTAAGTTTATTTATTTATTTTTTAATTTAACATTCTTAAGTATTCTTGGCGTGACTTAGAAATACGAGTAATGACATTTTATACGCGTGATTCAATACGAATAACGAAAAAAATTGTTAACCAGCCCCAGGAATTGTATTTATTTATTTATTGTATATTAATTATTTAACATAAAAAAAATATTATAACAAAGAGAAAAGAGTGCTAGGGCCATCAAATCAAAAGACAATTTTAGATTTAAAAAACTATCCAGCTTCACTTATTTTTGCCCATACCTACCTATTATATTTTTTGTTTGTTTTCTTTTTAACTAAATTCCCAGATAATTTTACTGTAGTTGTTGTTTTTGTTGCATGTAAATTTATTTGCCATTCTACAATATTTAAAATTTATTATACATACCAAGTCAAAAAGAAATTCGCGTTATGCATAAATAATTAATGCAGCCCCTGCTGTTATGCAATATAAATTTGAAATTGTATTAATTTAAGCGATTATTAAAAAAGCCTCGGGGAATATCTATTGAAATTTGTATTTAATTGCAAAAATATGTTATCCATTTATGTACATATATAAATTAATGGCAATTTGTTACTTGATTATGCAGTCAGATGTTTGCATTGGAAATACGCCTTGAGCGTGCAAAATGCGCACAACTTGAGGCTAAAGCTCTGTAACTTTGGTATCCTACGTGTTTTGCAGTTCCAGATAATGAAGCTACTTACTAGGACACTGGCACATACACTCACACAAATAGAGTTACTTATACACGTAATCCTTTAGTACGTTTGTTGTATGCTGCCTCTGCGTAGATGGTGCTTTACCCCTTCAGCAGGATCGATTGCTACCGCTGCACTACAATACGTCAGTCGTTTGTTAGTTAGGTAGCTATTTGGGGAATAGGATCAGCAACTGCTCTACAAATCTACTGGTAGGAGACGAGTTGAGAACAGGATATCACTGCTTACGGTCAGTAGAGCATTACCCCCGCTGTACGTGGACTACATTTCAATAGTCTTTCGTAAGTATATTTTTATTGAATTAGAAAAGTTATCACAAATCTTAAAGTTACAATCAGTAGCGTACTACTAATATTCTGAAGCAATTTTTAAAGGATATTATTTAAAAAATGCATAAGCTAAAATTAAAAAAAAAAAGATTTCATCATACACTTATAATAAAAGATAACTTTACTAATGCTAGTTGGTTAGTTATGATTTTGCGGTGAGAGTTCTAAAATGCTTGCGAAAACCGCCTTTAAAAAAATAGAGCTATTTAAAGTATTCATATAATTCCAACACAGAAAGAAACTGACGACACTCTGTAGCACTTGGAGTAGGGCAGTGGTGATTGACACCCGTGCGTGCAATTGCTATCTGTGCTAATCATAAAGCATTGATAATACACAAAAATTTTAGCTCCTACATTGAAAAAAACTTTTCCAAATTTTTTAGGTTTGAACGTATACCTACAAAAATTCGGCAGTCTTAGCTGTTTAAATTTTTGTATAAAAGACACGCCGATTAAAATTACGTCATTTAATGCCAATAATTAAAAGAAAACTTTATCGAACCACGTTAATTTTTTAATATTTATGTACAATATTTTTCAGTATATAAACAAACACCATATGTATACTCAATAATGTATTGAAAAAAAAAAAATATTTGTAAAGTTAACGTAATATTTTTTTATCAACAACAATGTGTCAGCTTATCGATTTGGCCGCCAATAAGAGGTGTTAAAGAATTTATAATTTTGTATAAATATTGGTGAAAAAAATGAAAATAATTTATTCTGCTAATTTGTAAAAAACATTTGAGGTATTCAAGCAATTTCGTAAAAAAAAAAAACACAACCTTTTCTTACTTACGGTTATACAATTTTATTATTTTAAATTAAGTAAGGTAAATCATTGCTATTCATATCACGAAATGGCTAAAAAATTGCAAATGTAAGTTAACAGCGAAAAAGTAGACTAGGGTCTGGCTTGTGGAAAAGTTCTTTTGAGAGTTGAAACACAGGGTTGTATTTCACCGTACATTTTGTTTTTGTAAAAGTCCTAAACTTTTGAACTCCTTTAGTCAACATATCTTAATTCGATGTTTCTTGGTAGGCCTTGAAATACTTTTAACGCTCTTGTTATGGACTCTTTTCATTTAAAATCTAAATTCAAATTTGAGGTAAGATTAACCCTATCTCGTATGGTTGTCGACAGACCACTCAAAAAACTTCAAAATATATTATCTAAAAATTTTTGTCATAGAGACTAAATGCGTTTTTCTACTAAATAAATAATAATTTAATTTTTTTAACTAAGACCTTTTAATTTTTTTTTTTTTATTTTTTATTTTTTTATATTTGTTTATTTGTAATCTGTCCAAAGGACATTCAACAAATTTTATAACATCTTACAAAAAAAATATTTCTATGATTGGCTTGACTCCAATGAGCTAAACCAATATAACATTAAGCAGACTTACTTTTAATTTAGAATCTATGGAGAAGATCTAGAATATGATATCGCTTCAATCGTCTAGAATCTGCGCTATTATCTAATAAGTTTATAGCTAATGAGTTTTCATAAAAATTTAGTCTGTTTATGTATGTTTCTGTACGTTGCTTAATTTCATCATTTACATAACATATGTTGAGGTCCTTGTGTATTTGATAATTGCTAACATACCAGGGTGCCCTGACAATATTTCTGAGTGTGCTTGATTGGTATCTTTGAAGTATCTCGATATTAGATGTACTTGCCGTACCCCAGAGTTGCAAGGCATAGGTCCATACTGGCTTTAAAATTGCTTTGTAAAGACGGATTTTATTTTCCAAGCTGAGTTGGGACCGAAGTCCTAAAAGCCAATACATTTGCCTAGTCTTAGCTTTGAGCTGGGTTTGCTTACACCTAATGTGTTTTTTCCAGGTGAGCCTTCGGTCCAAGTACACGCCAAGGTATTTAACCTCTTCTTCTTCCGGTATCGACAAGCCAAAAAGGGTAACTGGGGGACATTTTCCACGCCTCAAAGTAAAAGTTACTTGGACTGATTTTTGACTGTTTACTGCAATTCTCCACTTTTTTAACCATGCTTCGAGTAATCCAAGCTGATTTTGCAAATACCGGGATGCGTCAGCCGCTATTTGAAATAATTGCAGTATCGTCGGCATATGTTGCAATCTCAACATTGTTTTTTATCGGCAGGTCTGCTGTAAAAATTGTGTATAGCACCGGCCCAAGTACGCTGCCTTGTGGCACACCAGCATTTTTTGGGTACAGCTCCGCGCATTCGTCAGCATGTGGAACGTAAAATTTTCTATTGCAAAGGTAGGACTTAAAAAGCAGGAAGTAAAGACCTTTTAATGAGAATTTATTTGAAAAAATGCCCTTGAGGGGCTGAAAAAACTATAAATCTAAAGCCAGTAGATATTATTATTATTATTAAAACACTCGTCAGGCTCAGTAAGGTAGCTATACACAATTTTCTGTTTATATATTTGAGTAACACAATAGTAGGTTTCGATGGAAACTTGCTGTTATATTTATATTGTATTAATTATTATTTAGTAAATTTACTTATTGTCTAATAGAGACAGATTGTAAATAAAATGTAAAAAAAAAAAAATATGTATTTGAGTACGTGAGTACTAGAGAACAAATCATGTAGAAAAGAAAACTAGACTAGTCAAGGACTGGTTGGCGGTACTGCAGGCAAACAACATGTTGACAATGTCTGCTGAGACGGCAAAAACCGCAAGTCAGCGCTAAGGCGACAATAACAAATGAACGCTGTCAGAGCTGCCAGTGAGCTGGTGAGCGCGAGAGAGGGCAAGTGAGAGAGCGCGTAGTGACATGTGTGCATATTGAGCGTAAAAACGAAGAGATTTAAAGGTACATGAACAATGCTGACGTCATACACGCACACACACCGACACAGACACAAAGGCTGCATGCAGCTGATATTTATAGCTGCATTGAGTTAAGCGAAACCGTCATTAAGTCTGGTCATTCACTTTACTACGACAATCATCCATCATCTATCATCTCTTATGTTCTTCCCACTCTTGTACAAACATTAAGTCAAGCTGTTTACTGTTGCCTACTTCTAGGCTGCAGCTCGTTGGTCTGGGATACATAATCCCCGCCTCAGGCAACAGCTGCCCAAGTTATTGTATACTCGACTGCAGCAGCTACCAAGTTTAGGGGCCACATTTTAAGCCATCTTGCATTTCAGGCCTGAACAGTCTTAAATTTGGTTAGGCCATTTTTCTTTTTTACTCACATTTTCTTGTCGTCTTTTCTTTGGTCATTTTGCAACACATGTAGACTTTGTTGGTTTTACAATTTTCTCGGTCTGCTGCCTTAAGCTGTGTTTACTTTTTGCCCAGCAAATAGATTCCTTTTAAATTGTTTGGCTTTTTGGATGGGTTTTAGTTGGTTTTTCTTTTCTTTCTGTGTTTGTTAAAACTTTCTTTTTCTATATATCAGCTTATCTCTTAGTTTACATTTGGTATGTGCAAAAAAGCTGCTACTTATATGCATTTATTTAAGCATTTTTGACAGCTGCTCTAAAAAAGTCAAACATAATATTTAAGAGTTCATTTAATTTGTATAAATGTGACAGCTGAGTTGATAAAAACCAATTACTCTTTTAAATCAAGCAAGTTTTAAGATGTACCAGTTTTGGTGGAATAGCTTAATTCAAAAAGAACTCTTTAAAATGATATTCATAGTATAAAGTTTTCGCATTTGTTTGGATTGAGACTTTCAGGAAATTAATTGTGCATATTTTACTGGAAAACAATTTCTTTTCTTTTTCTAATAACATTTCGGAGTATTTAATTTGACATATTAATAGATGTTTTTGTGTTAAATTAAAGTTAAAAAATTATATTTTTAATTTTACTAAGTTAGCATTATGAAGTGCGACGAATTAAGTGCTCAGTAAAATAAATAAGTGCTGCGCACAATTTTCTGATCAGGTGGCAACGTTCGGTATGTCAGTGATATTTGTGAATGTCAATAATTTGACAGTTAGTTCAAAATTAAAAAATTAATTGTCTAACATTAATTTAGTTAGAAAAAAAAGGCAAAAGAGCGTTTTGGAAGAAATTTTTAAAATCAAAAGAAAATCCAAAATTATATTTAAATGTAAACAAATGCATTTTGCCATTCGCAATGCTACTGACAGCTTTGACAACTGATAGCCCTTAGGATTGGCATTCAAGCTGATGTGTACGGCGTAATACATATTTGTATTTATTTACCAGAAATTGAATGCGAAAAGTTGCAAAATATGCCACAAGTTATTGACTAATCTCATAATAAATTGACTTCTTAAAATAACTCTTAAAATTCATGTATTTAAATAAGTGTCTAAATGTACTAAAATAATTTTTGAATAGTTGCAACTCTTTTCTGCCATTCTAGCAAAAGCGTAAACATGCGGAATTAATTGTCCGAAAAATGAAATCTTTGAGATTTCTGTGGCACCTACGGTTTTTTCTAAAGATTTGTTTTCAAAGTGTTGGCAAAATCTTTAAAGATTTCTGTGGCACCCCTTTAATGAACCTTAAAATTCTTCGAAATATTCTTAAAAATTGTGAATGTCACATATTATTATTTTTTTTTTTTGTTTTTTTTTTTATTTATTGGCAATCAGCCTACTTAATACTATAAGGCTATAACCCAATACTTAAAATATAAGGTTAATCGCTACACACTGGTATTATGAATGATATTAAATCTAAAAAATTATTTTACAAAATTAACAACAATTATACTAACAAAAATTATTTACATGATTTACAAAAAATTTACAATTTTTACTGAATTTTTCGGTTCTTTAGATCCGAAGGGTGTAATCTTTTTAGCCTTCGCCTTGGTCTATGACCCGCAAGAGCGCAGACCAACGAATTTGGATGGATTTCCAATCTAGTCTCATACCTCCCGCTCAGATTGTTTATGGTGTCCCCTGTGAAACTTATCTTAAGGTCTTTATGTAGATTCCTATTCCTAACATACCAAGGAGCATCTGTTATTTGGCGTAGAGCTTTATTATGGAGTGTTTGAATTCTCTTCAGTTTTGATTTGGCTGCCGTTCCCCAAACTTGAATTCCATACGTCCACGTAGGTGTTATGATGGCTATGTACAGAGTGATTTTGTTTGAAATTGACAGCTTACTTTTTCTGCCCAAAAGCCAGTGCATTTTGGCGAGTTTGGCGTCACATATTACAAAAAAAGTTTCCATTAGCTATGACTAGAGCAAAAACTTGGCATTAAATGGACAGTTCCAATAGAGATATCACAACACGCTTACTTTTAAGCTGTTGGGCTATAGAGAGAGATTCCATAGCGACTTATTATTAGTTGGAATCTTTGGAAATATCCTGTGCAATCAAATGTCAGCCTACATTAACCCAGCTTAATTGATGCAACAATTTCAAACAATTTGCTGATGATTTTTTGGCCAAGACTCTAAATTTCAAAGCATTTTCTGGGTTTTAGCTATTTTTGCCATTTCAGGGACTAAGAGCTTGCAATTTGTGCATACTTTGCATGCTCAACGCTCCTGGATATTTTCATATGGAGCACCTATTCGTAATATAAGTTTGACGGATGTTTAAATTTAAAGAGTATGATAAAGCATGTTTAATTGTATGAAACTTAGCTTATTTTATTTTAACTAGATACTCTTATCTGGGTACATTTTGGTTCATATTTCCCTTACTTTTTTCTCTCTTTTCACTAAATTCTCATATTTCCCTTACTTCTTTCGATAAACTCTCATATTTCCCTTGCTCTAAACAGCTGGGCGACTTTTATAATTTCCTCTTTGAATATTTATTTATTCAATTTAAAACGTTTTAGCTATTTTTATTACATGGGAAATTTTTGTTTGTGCAGCACACCGACCCTGTCGCATCCATCAATTATCGATATGACAATATGTGTGTGTATATGAACGTATGCCAAAAATTTGTTTTGGGTTGTGCATGCTAGTTGAAAAATATTTAAACATTATTATCAATAAATATCTTACTTAATATTGTCATAAAAAGAATCAAAGAATATATAATAAAATCAGTTCGATTTGGTTTCTCTTGCAACATAGAAGTAAGATTGAAACCACATAAGAAAATTCGTCTCGTGAAATTGGGAGCAATAACTATCTTATATTGTAACGAATCCGAATATTTTTTTCGCTTTCGTTAAACGGAGCAAGGTTGATTTTTTCTCACAGGTGTCTCTGATATCCTGTTAGGACGTTATTAAATGTACAAATGTATGTTACTTAGAGATGGAGACGCTGGATACCCCCCAAGAAACATCCAACATGGTCCGCCAAAAAAAGAAATTTATTGCAGAATTTTCGTTGGTCCATCTTAACGCCTAGTTTTTGGGCCTAGATCTGGGAGACTACAAGATAAAAAAATTAATACAGTCCAGGCGGTGCCCTGTACCTTTTTACTCGAAAAAAAGTACATTCCTGCATACTTCTTCTTCTTTTTTTCGATGCAGAATGATATCTATACTGTAACGACATCCAGTTTGTCCGGAAGAACGGCTGGGATAGCTCAGCTATGCCCAGGGTAAATGTCACAACAAAATTTATATTCGCTGAGACTTTCGATATTTTAAACAAAACTCAATTTACTATAAGTTTTAAAAATATATTATCCGGCCTTTTGCGGTCTATTACCACAGTACACTTAAGTCGAGCCCGCACGCTCTCTATTTTACACAAAATAATATTTTTAGCAAAACTATATTTTGGGGAAAACAAAGTTAAACTGAAATCTAAAAATTTTCAATTACTGTTTACTGCCCGTTTACGGCGATACGCTAACCCAGATGTTAATCCTGGGTATATACTCCGACGCGGTCGCACCCGGTGCGCTACTAATTTAATAATTCCTTACATTCGTCCTTTGCGACAATTCTATATTTTGTTACACGAAACGCTTTTAAATATGCGGCACTGACTGTAATACTTTTCTCACTCGAGACCTTTCTCGTTGCACTCACTCACTATGACTCTCTCAGACTGTCCCGATTTGGCTGTCGATCCGCCTTATATTAGCCTCGATCGCCGCCAAATCCTGTAATTCCCGCCTAAATGTATACTAATAAATCCTACCCGGCACTCTGCTTATCTATCTATCCTAATAGAAAAGAAAGAGTCCGCCGTGCTTACACTATCTCTTTCACCTACTCTACACTTACACCTATGCACTAATACATTTGCCTGCTCACTAATACAAAACAATAATTAGCGCGCCAAGCTTAAAGTCCGTTATACCTTAACTAGTGTTGGTGAGAGTAGGCGCGCTTTCACCGCTACGCTCACAAAGCAGTCGAAGCAGTTTAGCTATTGCCCTGTTGGCAAATTAGGAGCAAAGTTGTGAGGCGGCAATTGCCTCCTCACAATACATATAAGATCCGTAAATTTTAACCGATTTTGACGAAAATCGAAATTTACGTCGAAGAAGTTAATAAAAGTATATGTGGTAAGTTTCAAGTGCAGATGACATGGACATGGCTCAACAGCTACCTGAGGTTAAGCATAAGCATTTTGGTGTAAAGGACTTGGGGTCTGCCGTGGCTACTTCTGTCCATACATTGCACAAATCTAGTATACCCTTTGGTGCCAGACCCTACGCAGAAAACAGGCTAAATGACCAATTAACAGTTGCTATTATTTTTTAAAAGAAGAAGAGTTGCCAGTGCAAAGGCAGCAACATGTAGAAGAGTTGCCAGCGCTAAGTAATAAGCAGTAGGGAAAGCAGTATGATTGAAGCCCTTTCCTCCAAGTAACAGCCTAATTAGGATAATAACTAAAGATGAATGAGAGCTATTTATTTAATAAGTATTAAGTATAGTTCATTAATATAAATGCCTTATATATATAAAAACATTTATAGACTCAGTATATCCTTACTGGTGTTAAAGCTCCAATACAGGAAGTTCTGTTCTATGGATCACCCCAACTAAACCTCTGCACATTCAACTGCACTTTGCTGCCATCTTTAAGTTTCAAGAGCTCCAAAACTCAAGGCCCAACTGCCTAATACCAAAGACTAAAAGAACGCTGCTCACAATTACTCAGCAAAAAAAACACAAAAAAACCAAAATACCAAAAGGCGCAAAAAAAAATTGTACAAGTGTCGCGTATAAGCTTAATCTGGAAGTAGGCGGAACGGAAGGAGGAAGTACACGAAGGCAGGCCCAAACATCATCGCAACAGATTAAGTTGTTTTGCTCAGCTAAAGCGCGTATTTAAGCACAACAGATACATGCTCACTCAAACACACACACACAGATAGGGATATGAGACACACAGATACTGTATCCAAAAGTGGTCAGCATACAAAAGAAACGTTAATTGCATTGAGGCTGTACACAACACCCACCCACTTAGGCACATACACACAGATACACGCAGTTGCCTTGTTGCTTCGCCTTCTTTGGTAAGCACTTCAAATGGAAAGGGAAAAAAAGTAAACAAAGTGAAAGAGAGCAAAAAAAAAAAAGAAAAACAAAATGGAGACGGACACACAGGTTTCTTTTTGTGTTTTTGGTGTGGAAACTTTGTATTTATTTACATTAATTGGATTTCAATGTGTTGGCAATGGATGGCAAAAGGCAAAAAGGGAAATTTTAAATATATGTAAACGCTCTGGCAAATGGATTATTTTATTTATATATGTGCATAAATAAATTTAATTGAAGAGCGTCATCTAAGAGCATGCAGTTTTAACAGAAATATTTTAAAAGTGTTTATTTAACAGTGGAGATTAAAATGAAATTAAATATGGTAAAGTAGAGGAAAACTTCAAGATTTATATTTAAAGATTGCTCAAAAAAAAATATTATAAAATATAGTTGTATTTGGATGATTTTTTTGCCTGCCCTTAAACTTATTTTACAAATTTAAGCGTTGCCAACATATACAACTTGAGTTCATGGAAACAATTGTTTTTATATTTTAAAATGCTCCTTCAAAATATCACCGTATCATCCAATCACCCCTATCTAAATGCAGTTGTACCAATAATATTGCGAATATAAATTTTCGCTGCAAATTTTTGCCATCTGAGACATGGCTAAATGGGTAACAGAAGTGGAGCAGTAACTGGCTAGAGGCAACCATCAGATATCCGTCCCGGGTTGATTCGCTGTGTTTTCGTTCAATTGTTTGTTGTTTGTTTTTTGTTCTCGTTTGTAGATGTCCGGTATCTCTTACAGTTTCATTTCGCATTCATATTTGGCTGCCAAGTTGCTTTTTGCCAGTTGCTTGCCTCTGCAAGCACGTGCCACATTTTGTGGCAGCCACAAAACAACAGCGACTAAAATACTAATGCCCACTGTAAGCGCCTTTAAAATGCTTTATACATATTTAAGTTTTGAGAAGGGCCCCCTGGGAAAGTTATTGTCTGCATAATTGATTCAATGTGGTGCATTAGATTAGGTTTTGCAATATGTTGCAAAGAGTAGAAACCAGAATGAAGGCATTATGGTGAGGACTACTAATGAATACTGTCTTAAAGGCAGTTATGCAGTATTATAGAGATAGCTCGGGAGCAACAGTTCTGTAGAATTTTTTGGCATTTCTACATAGTCATGATTTCCCAATTTCGTAGATTTGCAGACAATTTGAAATTATTTACTCTGACTATACAGTCAGAAGAATCCAAGAGTGGTTTTTAATGGTAAAAATTCTCTAAAATTGGTATAAAGTATAAAATTTGTTGACTCCTGGAAATGGACTTGTCATAAGTTTCTCACGGATAATTAATACCCAAGGCAAATAAATATATGCATAAATACAGTTTGAATTTTTTACTAACATTCCTTAATACTACAAAATTCAGTTTTTCTCCATAGAAAATAATTATATGTGCATAACTCTGTCTGTATTAGCAGACAAATAACTATTAAGTCTGGTGTGCGCCAAGGCAGCATCCTATCACCATTATTGTTTAATCTTGTCCTCGATGCAGATATGTCAGAAGCAATTAAAACTGGGCAGGGCATCGCGTTAGGACTGCAGAATACTCTCAGCGACCTCGACTATGCGGACGACATCTGCCTGTTATCACACGGTTTTGCGCAGATGCAAGGATCACTGGAAAAAATTGTCTTCCATGCTCAAGCAGCGGGTCTATTAATCAACATTGCCAAAACAAAATCAATGCGCCTCAACACCTCATGCACGTCTAACTTCACACTGTCCGGTGAGCAGATTGAAGACGTCCAAAGCTTCTGTTACCTTGGAAGCTACATTACGAATAATGGCGGTAGCGAGCAGGATATTCGATTTAGGCTTGCTAAGGCAAACCAAGCCTTCGGCTCGCTTAAAAACATGTGGAAATCATCGAACATCTCGCTCAACACAAAAATCCGGCTATTCAACACCAACTGGAAGACAGTCTTGCTGTATGGCAGTGAAAGTTGCAGTCATAATGTCATCTACACTCAGCGTCTTCAAGCATTCGTGAACCGCTGGCCGAATACTATACCAAGCAACGTCCTTTGGTTCAGAACCTGCTATTGCAAAAGAAATCCTATGCCGAAAATATAAATGGTTAGGGCATACTTTGCGGAAACCGGCAACCGATCTAGCAAAGCAGGCGTTAGACTTCAATCCCCAAGGCAGCCGCAGACAAGGCCGCCCGCGTAACACCTGGAAAAGACAAGTTGAAGTCGAACTGCGAAACTCCGGGAAAAGCTGGAGTGAAAGCAAACACCTAGCCCTAGAAAAGGTTCAATGGAAAATATTTGTAACAGCCCTATGTTCCTCCTAGGAATTAAATGGATTAACTATATATATATATACTCTGTTTTGCTTAAAAAACTACTTGCTTACTTATGCGGGTCATTAAGTCAACCAGAATTTTATAGGGTGGAAAAGAAAACTTAATTTAAAATTTTGAGCTTAATCCACTAGAAGGTCACTTTTTAGGTTTTCTTTGGAGTCATACCTCGTTATATTTAAAAAAATGTTTCCATAAACGCAAAATTGTACACCCTTAAGTAAGATTTTGGAGCGTCTGCTGCGTGGTTAAAAGCTTTAGCAGGCTGATATATTCAATTGCGGCAGATAGATCCATCGGATATAGAACCGAACCGTAGCTCATATAATTAAATATGTTTTTGCGCATATATGTGACCAGATAAAAAGCATGTAGGACTCTTACACATGCCGCAAATCGCAGACTATATTATGAGGGGTTTTCCGAAACCGATTCTTTCTTAACATATGTTAAAATTATACTTTATGTCTTGTACTTCTTGTTAGATACCATCAACGTCATCCAAATAAGACGTTTTCTAATCTCTTTGGCCCCTTTTTTTAAATACTTTAAGCAATTATAGAATGTAGTATTGTGGACATCTACTACCATGTAAGCCCCAGTCAGCCGTCATTTCCTTTTCAAATCCCATGACTACGAAAGTATCAAAAAAGCTTTGATTATGGAGGCGAGCGATACAGGCCTAAACCCACATGGGGTTCGTCGCGCTATAGAAGTAAGTAAGTAAGTTGTTTTGAGGAGAGACACAATTGCCCACCTTTTGCGCGAAATAAAGCAAATATATATAAGTAAAAAACACTCGATGCGCTTTTGCTCTAATACGTTTATTCCACGGCGATCGTAGTTACAGAAGTGATAGTTATTACATATGCAGGCGCTAGGCTGCTGCGCTAACATAAAGCTCAGCGGAGCTTTCGTTACAATAGAGAAAAGCTTATTGACATAACATATGTTCCATTTTGACTTATGCTTAGTTACAATGTAAGACTATTTTTAGCAAAACAAACATAAGCCGCAATGGCATTTACAATTAATATACAAGTTTTTAGTTCTGCTCCGGACATAAGTATTGATTAAACTGGTTTCCGGCCTATGGGAGCGTATATTACGATTTAGCCCACCTCACTTTTTGACACTACATGCAGTTTAGTAACAAATAGGGATTGATTCCGACCTAGTCTTTTTGAAATTCATCATGTAATACGTATCCAACTGCGGGATGGCCGACTTAGATCATCCGCCAATTTTAGAAATTGCGCCCCTGCCCTTGTTAATTGAGTTGTTTTCTGGATTTTTTACAGAGTTCGCGGTTTCTAATTGAAATAACAACAATTTTGATTACTTGCTTTTGATCTTGCTCAAAAAATAATTTCCCTTTTTATAATTTTAAGTGATTGCTTTTGTATTTATTAACAACTCTTTCTAGTCGGACTCGTTGAGCAAATAACTCTCTATATAATTATTTTCTATGAAAAGTAAAAGTTGAATCCTGGATTTAACCTAACGTTACCTAAATTGGCAAAAACCTGAAAAGTTGTTTTGTGAAAAACGGGCAAGAAGGGTGTCACCAAAAATCTGCATATTCAAAATTAACGTTCCGCTGCTCATAAGTGAGATCTTTCAAAAAAAAATTTATGGACATATAGTTATTTGTCTTGGGTAACTCCACTATATCAATAATCTTATTATTTTTCACTGTTTATATATTTTCCGACACAAAACTTTTCTGAAATAGCTTTCGCATTGATTGTGCTGAAATTTTATGATTACCTTAATGGACCTATCAACACAAAACTTAATTTTTTGTGTAGCGAATAATTTGTCATCAATATTGGATTATAACCAAATTTGTATCGGTTGATTGCCAATAAAAAAAATTAATATACCAAAAAAGAAAAAAAAAAAGCCTTAATGAAATTTATTTTTTGCTATTGAAACTTATAAAAACTACTTTTTCGTTTTTTAAGATATCTCTCTTAGTTCTTCTCTCTCTGTTTTCAATCTAAAATTCTAAAATAAAATGCATGTTTTTAGAAATCACTTAAAGCTAAAATAAATTCTATATTTCATTGATTTAGTCTGTCAGATATTTGTCATATACTGAAATATTTTGATATTTTATAGATTGAACTATAAATTTTTACGTCGTCTTTAGTATTCATTCAGTTCAGTATTTATTCAGAACTCTTTTTTTTTATATTTAAATTTTTATTTTATTTTTAAAACATGAAAATTTTGCATAAAGCTTGCGGCCAAAAAAAATATGTTCGGAAAACAAATAATTTAAAACACGTGACATATTGAAAATCAGCGTTAAAAAAGTTGCCCTGTCATCATACTATTTTTTTCTTTTGCTGCATATTTGCAGCTCAACTCTTGCCAGAAATAACATTGATCGGGAATGCATGACACATGGAAGGCTAACTAGTATTTGCAATAAAAAATATCCTACCTAATGTTAACGTAATGACGCTTTATGACGATATGACGCATTATAAACAAGATAGTTCATTTTTGAAGTATTTTTTTTTTAAAAATTGTCATTAATGATCATAACTGCCGCTTAAATGGTCTCATCTCATCTCATCTCATCTCATTTCATCTCATCTCATCTCATCTCATCTCATCTCATCTCATCTCATCTCATCTCATCTCATCTCATCTCATCTCATCTCATCTCATCTCATCTCATCTCATCTCATCTCATCTCATCTCATCTCATCTCATCTCATCTCATCTCATCTCATCTCATCTCATCTCATCTCATCTCATCTCATCTCATCTCATCTCATCTCATCTCATCTCATCTCATCTCATCTCATCTCATCTCATCTCATCTCATCTCATCTCATCTCATCTCATCTCATCTCATCTCATCTCATCTCATCTCATCTCATCTCATCTCATCTCATCTCATCTCATCTCATCTCATCTCATCTCATCTCATCTCATCTCATCTCATCTCATCTCATCTCATCTCATCTCATCTCATCTCATCTCATCTCATCTCATCTCATCTCATCTCATCTCATCTCATCTCATCTCATCTCATCTCATCTCATCTCATCTCATCTCATCTCATCTCATCTCATCTCATCTCATCTCATCTCATCTCATCTCATCTCATCTCATCTCATCTCATCTCATCTCATCTCATCTCATCTCATCTCATCTCATCTCATCTCATCTCATCTCATCTTATCTTTGAATAGAATCTATCCTGTTGAAACACTAGTCTCAGTCATCTCCTTTCTCAAAATCCAAGTTCGCTTTCTAAAAACTACATTTTTTTTCCAATTTGGATTTAGTTTTTCAGCCTTTGAGCATTGTAACTACACCAACATCAACCACCCTTTACGTACACCATGCAAATTTCCTTTTTTGTTTGTCTGGTTTGTTTTGTAGCGTCTTTATCCTCCATTTCCTTTTTTTGCATTTGTCAACACGTCTTGAACACATCCGCGTGATGCGCATTCCTGGTGGACGCCATTGTCCTACTATTTGTCATTTTGCAGTGTGCAGCGACATGGCAGACAGCTGAACCAGCCAGAAAGAGTTTTACAAGTGCTCCAACGTGTGATATGTGTTTGAGTTACTGTGTGTGTGTGTGTTTGTGAGTATCTGTGAGTGTGAGTGACCAGCCGCTTGTTATGCACACGCTGATGAAAGACGTTTTTTATAAGCGCGCATTTGCAGTTAGCCAGGCATCACATGAAACAAAAAAAAAAAACAAAAAATACCGAAACAAGTGGATAATGTATAGTCATGACAACCCGACTATAATATACTCTCCACAGCCGAGTAATATCCACGAATAATTTCCCATAGGCTACACCCACATAGTAATTAGCAGCAAAAGGATTTGGTATTTGACAAAATACAGACTTTAATTAAATTTTAATAAATTAAGGGCCAATATTTCAGATTTTTAATTCAAGACCTAGAGCTTATGATGTACACAATTCCGAGGGCCAGGAACAACCCTTCCCGAGCAGACTGACAGACGACTCTTTTAACTTACTGATTCTTGTCTTGTAGTAGATGTGGGTTTATACTAAATTCCTTCGGACAAATATTACTGTTTATTCAATTCAAAAAAATAAAATAATAAATAAAGAACATTTTAAACTTTTAAAAAATAAAAACCATATATTTTGAATTTTGATGAGTAATGTAAAATAATAGAAGGCAACACAAAAACCAAATCTGTTCCAAACTCTTAAACTTCTGTAGTTCCCAAAATAATTCTTATCAATTTCCATTAAATAAAAATTTTGTACTTTAAAGATGACAATATTCTTTAGAAATTTGTATTATTTGGTTCCAACATTGGAAATTTTTTAAAGGTAGATGAGATAAAGGCCTTGCCAAAACATTTGCTGAAAGACTTGATAGGTATGACAATTATTTAGATGTGGATCAAGGTCAAGATCACCCGGATGGATACATTTAAGTTTAAATTATGTAAATATTATTGTTAGTCATGAAATTAGTTAATTTAAACTCTATAAATCGATTCATTTTTGTCTTTGAATACTCTGCTCTTATTTAATATACAAAAATGTAAGCCAACTGTTTTAATGTACTCCATACCTCTTGGGTATAGACTCTATACTATAGAGTATTAAAAGAAAAACAAATACAAATGCGGTTGCTTTTCTTGCCGCTTTTCACTGAAATGCTTGTTGTTGCAATTGTTGCTGTTTTTGTTGTTGTTGTTGTGTTTGTTGGCAATCAAAAACATGTTTCACCAACATCTGGCATGCGCCATTCATTGTGACCATCCAGCGAATACGACTACCGACTGCAATAATTTTTATTAATTTTGGCCCAAAGAGGGAATTTATGTACGGTGCTGCCAACTTGCTTCAATGGTCATTTGTTATGTGGCAAAGACGAGAGAGAGAGTGAGCTGTTAGCTTGATAGTTCCGCTAAACTCGTAAAAGTATACTCCCACTTAGTTCATCTTTTTGTCAGTCTAGCCCTAATTGGATATTTTAATTATATGGACCATAAACAACAGCAAGTACACAAAAACAACAAGTGCGACTACGTAGCTACCAACATATAACAAAATGGCGTTCAGCTATATACTACAAAATGGCGTCTGTACAGCTACATAGCCTGCGGCCAGTTTTATACCATTGTAATTGCCTGGCATAGTTTTGCAGCTCTTGTCTTTTGCATATTTTCGAAAACGGAAATCAGCTGCTCGAATTCTCAGAGAAGGCCAGAAAAAGTGTTTCATGAATTTCACATTTAAAAGCAACAACAACAACAACAACAGACACAACATAACTGTAACATTAAACATGTGCTCATTTGTTTGTAAAGCGAAAAAAATCTACCAAAAAAAAAAAATAAGAGAAACATTATCAAAAAAAAAATAAAAAAAACAGTCGTTAAGAGCAAATGTGCTGATGTTGTTGCTGCCATTATTGTGCTTCTTCTTCTTTTTTGGGCATAACACGCGATAAACATTTTGTATGAAAATTAATTTGGTTCTTTGTTAAGCTTATACGCTTCATGGTTATAAGCAGGCATATTATATGATATTAGACTAGAATATAAGAATGTTATCACAGGCAGGAAGCGAGACCATTTTATTTGGTCATAGGCAATGGTTAAAATAGCTACAAAAAACAATAAAAAGGCTGAAAAATGGCATACAGTAGTCGAAATTATCTTGCAAACAGAAATTAAGCAGCAGTTTACGCAACTAAGTCGGGCCATTTTACTATTTCGAATGTCGTCAGGGTTGGCCAACTTTTTGACTTCAGTTGATTAACTAAGCGATTATTGGTAGTAAAAAGTTCGTCTCATTGTTAAAATGTAACTCTCCAAATTACTTGGACAAAAAATAAATACGACGATTGATTTTTCTTTCACTTATTTCCAAGTTCTGAAATATTTTTTATCGGTGTTTGTGCTATACAAACCTCAGTACCTATACTTTCATTTCCTTTTTTTCTATTGACTTAAATTATAGGAATTTCATGAATTCGCATCTTCCAAAGAATAACTTTAGTTATTAGAACATAGAGAAGTAATTCAAACCAACTTTTTAGAGAAGAAACTCTGAAATTCGTGAAATCCTTAGTTATAAGTGGTCTCTAACTATAAAGAAATATGCACTTAAACATCCATAATTATCACTTATGCCTTAAAAACTTTCTTGATTTTAAAGTATCTAGGTTCTAGCTATCAAAAAAGTGCAGAATTTGCTTGAAAGTTGATGGTGAGCAATGCTGTACCTTAGATGGATTATCTTCGTCAAATCGACGACGAAAATTTTTTAAGTGACTTTTTTGTGTTTGCGCTTTTTGTTTTGTAATTCGTCAATAATGTGACCTTAAACAGAGCTATGGTAAGTCACTATGGCTACAAAATATTTATAATTAAGAATTAATGTCTACTTTATAATTATAAATATATATAAAAAAAAAATACCTTAAAATTGACTTAACGCTAAAACTATATTGAGGATATGGATAATAAGATTAACCAATGCTCTACTGAGTCCAAAAAAGAAAGTAGGTCTTCTGTCCAGCTTCTAAGTGCAGAACGAAGAAGTCATGGAAAACAATTTAATTTAATTTGGTGGCCCTTGCAGAAATTTGAAACTTATTTTAATAAAATTGAGTTTCTTAATCTCCTTCTTTCTCTTGTACCGGTTTCAGTAATCGATTTTTTATTTTCATTCGATCCGGTGATTGGCCAGATGCGACTTATCCCAGTGGTGGGGCTACCCTCTAACGTCAACTGGGCGTGGCGTACCTTGGTGATGGGGCTACCATCCAAGCCAGGGGAAGAAGCTCATCTTCTAGTTAGCATACTTTTTGCTCGCAGGTGTCATATGTGCTTGGAAGCCACGCCATCTATTAGCGAGGATGAAAACCAAGATAACAACAGCGGTGTATGTCTTCGCTGATCGCAGTGAGCTTGCATCGAGCTTTCCAAGATTATTACAGCATCACTTTTTATTCTTCCTTGGAAAGCTTGTGTGCTGCAGTGATGGCAGCTGGAGGAGTTGCTGGGCTTAGGTCGGTTTGTGTAGGGTATGAAATATTAGAAAAGCAGGTATAATTGGGTTTTGGGGGTTTTGGCGCTGGACGGTTTGTGGGTTCGAACCAGGGACCTCTGGGATGGAAGTGCAGCAACCACCAACCACTGCGACACCGAGGCCACCAAGTATTAGTATTGTATATATATTAGCATAGCTTGATCCAAATTACCAAATTTTATGATCCAAAAGAAAGCTTACCATTTCGGTTTTTGTACTTTTTTAATATAATGTCAAACCCAAAAAACCAAATCAAATATTATACTTCAAAATAAATAAAATAACTAATAACATAAAAACTAAAAGCTGACATTATTGGGATAAGGATGCAAGCGGAAATTACTTAAAATTGTTTGTAGTCGTTTGGACGAAACAACAAGCTTAGTGTGTGTAAAATACATAAAAACAGCCATAACGTTCTCAAAAATAAGTGAGATAAGCAAATTTCGTATGAGCCAAAAGTTTTGGAATTTCTAATCAGATTAAGTCCAAATTTGCGTTTTTCTTTTTCATGGAATTGATTTACAAAATCCATTAAAACCGAGTATTTATATGGGGGATGCTTTCATCATAATTTTTAACAAATTAAGAAATTCTATCAGTTTCTTGATTACATTTTAAAATTTGCTTATATTATTTATTTTTTTTATCTTTTTTTATTTTTTTTTTATTTATTTAGCAATATACAACAAAGCCTTGTTGGTTACACCATTAACAACTATAGAACGACTAAATCCATTTTTATGATCTTTGATTTGTCTTCGGAACATTGCAAAAATTTAAAAAAAAATAATATTATTTTTTTATTAATGTATTTTTATTTGCAATCTGTATGAAAACAATAAACAAAAAAAAAATTAATGATGTAAACTAATTTCCTCAAAACGTATTTTGTATAGGACGTCTTTTTCCTGAAACGAATTACAAGGTATCTACAACGTTTGATCAGTAAAATTCATAAAAAATTCGAACTTTTGATAAACTTTGATAAGAAATGATATTTGATTATCAAAATGTTAACCTTTGCCTAACCCCGCTCATAGCAAGCAAACCAACGTTCAGGCTGGGTAACGTCGCGACGCGTTGGTTGGGTCTTCTAGTTTAAAAATAAATAAAAAGGGAAATAAAAAATGATTAAATAAAAAACACAAAATATAATATGTATTATGAAAATTTTATAAATTGAGGAGAAGGAGGAAAGGCAATAGGTTTCAAAACTAGACATTTCTATTTCGAAGTTTAATGCCCATACGCAGTTCGAAAATTTTCGAACGGAATGACAAAACTTCATAAAAAAAAAAAAAATCCACTTTGGGATAATTTCGAACTGCGTATGGGCCTCTACGAAAGATAAGCATTTTAGCCTTTTTTTTGCTACTAAAAGTTGCTATTTAATAAGAGATCTAAAGTATTTTATATTCTATTAGATATAGATGGATACCTAAAGAATAAGAGTGTTTAGAAACTTTTGTAAATTAGACTTTTAATTATAAATATTTTTTATATGCAACAACTTTAAAATATTTGCTTTACCATTATGCAAGTTGCTAAGCAAGTATCAAAACAGTGTTGTAAAATGACTTTCAAAAAACACACAATGTCAATGTTTAGAAGAAAACCTTATCTCAATAAAATGACTGCTTTAAAATTCCATTTTAAGCCATTTCACAAAGTATTCATTTAAAATTTATAATATTACTTTTCAATTGCGATAAATCTTGATGGCAAATATCCAAGTAACTGAAACTCGTCGCATTACACAAAAGTAACAACAACAACAACTTTCAACTAGATAAAAGCTGAGCTAAGCAAGTCAGAAATGGGGTTTTAGAAGAAATGCGAATACGAGTACATTTATCTAATTGCCGATAAGTTAATATATGAAGTACTTAAGCGATGAGAACAAATGTTGCCAACACACAAACAAAGGCCAAGTGTCGTTAGCTACAACAGCAACAACAATAATAACAATAACAGCAACAACAACTAGCAGCAAAAAAAAAAAAAAAAAACTGGAATTACGCTTATCATTTTAATCAAGGCAATGCCAAATACTCGACAACAAGCCAAATTACACACAACAAATGCCATTTAAGTGCCATAAAAATAAAGTAAATAAGTAAAAACCAACAAAAACAACACTGACAAAAAATATGTGGGGGGAGCTGTAGGAAAGAATTTTTGCTTTTTGGGGTGTTGGAAATTATGTGCAGCTTAAGTAAATTTGGCAGAAGAAAAAACGATATCGTAGCAAATTGAGCTTTGCACCTGGAACGCAAATAGAAGGTTTATGTGACGACAAAACAAAAAAAAAAAAGTTACTTCACAGACCATCGTTCAAATTTAATGTCTTATTTAAGTGTTGTATAACGCTAAGCCGAACGACAGAGAGACAACGTATTTGATAGAGTGAGCAGAAATGAGCGGGAGAGAAAGAATGCAAAGGCAGAGCGGCACAGCGAGCGACTAGTCTGCAATATTAGGGTGCTTCGCGAAAATTGATATACAAAACATTTTGCAGCCTTGAGAAAATATCATTGATATAAAAAAAAATATTGAGGTATTCACGCTTTGTTGAGTTTATGAGTTGACTTGTTGGCTTTCTCTTCTTCATTCCAGTGTTTTTTACATTTGTAAATTGGTACAGATTATATTCAAATTCAAAAACTTGAATTAAAAATGCCAAGTCGAGGAGTAAAATCTATACTTATAGAATCTGTAGCTAAAGTAGATATGGATTACACAGATTATTATTATTGTATTGCAGCAAAAACTAATTAATTATTGAAAAACCATATTTGAGTTTGTGCTTCTTCTTGCCTGTGTTTGTTTACATTTGCAAATTGCTGCAAATAACACTAGCTTACACAAAAAAAAAGTGTTTTTTAGTGTAATTTTGGGTCGAGAAACACGAAAATGACAATCTTTTTTTTTAAGCTCCATTTTCGAAATTTTTCGCAAAACATGTTTTCGGGCACTTTTTTCAGTTATTTGTTAATATCTCGTGTACAAAATTTTGTATCTACTTGAAAGACGATTTGATCGAAAGGTATTGATGTGCGCTTTACAGTGATACATAGAAGATTAAGTAAAAATTATTAAAGTTACAAGCAACCAAAGTTAAAAAAAACTGTAGTTTTCGACCACTGCTCAAAATTAAATATTTTTGGTTTGCTTTTTATGAACGAAAAAAAATTTTAAAAATTATGTGAAGCTTTAAGCTGAAAGAGAATTCTATTGCTCATATTTCGAGTCTAAGATCTTTAAAATCGGATAAGAATAGTAGGTGCTATGGAACCATGTACGGAAGTTCCAATCTTCACTCAATCACACGTTTGTAAGAAAAAAATATTTTTCACTCAAAGTTTTTCATTTGCGTTCAGTTAGGTACGTCTTCACGATGTTGTATGGAGCTTTCGTCGTGATTTTTCGTACAGCCCCAGCATTTTCCACTTCGCATCTATTTTTACTCTAATAAAAGTAATTATGTCTAATTCACTTAATATCGCATGAAAAAGCCACAACCTTTTTTTACTTGCGTTAATACAATTTGATGATTTTAAATTTGGCGCTCTTCTTTTTTTAGCGAGTATAAGGTTTACAAATTTTGCAGTGCTGAAAATTACGCAATTATCGTATTATGCAACACTTTCTCAACAACTCAACAGTAGACTAGAGTCTGGGTTGAGGACAAGTTGAGTAGAGAGTTGAAACACAGTGTTGTATTTCACCGTCTCAACTTTTCAACTCCTCAAATCAACACAAAGCGTGAATAACTCATATTTGTTTGAGCTTTAAAACAATCCATATATTGAATATGTATACTTTTTGTAATAAAATTTAAATATTAAAATTTGTACCCAAAAAATTATTTGCTTGAATTCTTTGGCAGTATTTTATATTATAGTTTTCATAGATTTACTCAAAGTTGCTGTATGATACATTTTTACAATTTAATTAATTTGTAATTTTGTAAAAAACAAACCCCTAAGAGAAGCTTATATCAATCAAGCATATCATACAATATAAATTTCTTTATTTGCCATCTATTTAAAATTTAGTATTATTTCCTAATTAAAGTATTTATTACTCGATTTTTCTAAAAACAATCAGCCGTGCTCCGGAATACGAAAAAAACCAAACCGAACAATTTCTTTCGGATTTGTTTTGCGTGCTCCCGAAAACGAATTTTTTTCTCAATATTGATATGATATTCCCTTTTTACTTTCGATAAATTCGTATATTTCCCTTATTTTTCCGCTAAATTCTACTGTTGTATTGGCGTGAAATTATTTGCTTATTTGTTTAACGCGGTAACCCTGTCGCACTTATCGTCATGTGTTCGTGTATGATATGTACACAAAAAAAATATTTTTGCCTATTATTTGGGTTGTGTCAGGAAAAAAATAATTAAAAACAATTGTCAATAAATATATAACTTTAAGTTGGCATAAATATAATCTAAGAATATGAAATAATATTAAAAAATTATTTCAGTATAAAATGCGTATATTTTTAAACCTATTTTGCCGATTCGTTCTAATTTTTCTTGCAGCAGAACATTCGGTTTCAAACCACATGAAAAATTCGGTTTGGTAAAGTTGAGAGCACTCAACATTCGGCTTCAAAACGAATCTTTAAAGAAATTGGCAACGGTTTGAAAACAAACCTTAAAAAAACCGTAGGTGCCACGGAAATCTCAAAGATTTAATTTTTCGAACGAATTACGAATGTTTACGCTTTTGTTAGAATGGCAGCAAAGGGTTGCCACTTTCCTAAAATTATCATTTAAATAAATGTTTTTTAACAGTGATACAAGAAAGTTATTTCTTTATTACATTAAGCGATAATTTTTAGAATGTTTTGCAACACTTTACTATCTATTTGTACAAAATAAATATGAATGAAATTTTAATAGTACTCCCGCCCAATAAATGAGTTTGTATGACAATCCTACGGATCAAGAGCTGTCATTTGCGTTGTGAATGGCAAAATTCGTTTACATTCGTTTAACATTTGAAAATTTGCACGCAAAGAGAAAATTATTTTTAAAATGGTCATTGCGAGATTATTAGCCATTGATGCCTTAAAAAAGTTATACTTACATTTTTAATTTTTTTACACGTATGTTTTTATTTTTGATTATGAACTGTGAATTTAATTATTGACATTCACATTTATCACAAACACGTCGTTTGTTTGTTGATATATTTAAATTTTTGCAGCATTTCATGTTTTCTAGGTTTCTGGTTTTTTTTTTTGTGACAGTAGTAAAAGATATTACTACATCAAATTGTGTGAATTATAAAAAAACAAAAAAAAAAAACACAAAAATTATGAAAAAATCTCATCTTTGTAATTTCAAGGCTGTTTTAAAGAGCGTATTTTATTTAAAAATGCTCTTTTAATATAAGCTTCCCAGCGAGAGTAGTTTGGTTCAAAAGAATCGACGCACCCTAATGCACATCGACTTTGTTATGCAAATGACTCGAGTCTGCGTATTTTTTTTTTTTTCGCCAGCGGAAACGGAAATACAGTCAACACCATTGCCTAGTCAGTGTGTATGTATAGTATGTGGGTGTTGATCTGAGTGTGTGTCTGTGTATTTCAAGCCAAGTTTTTGCCGCTTTTCCTACTGCTGTAAACATCATTAACGTGATTTTAAAGCCGGGCCATAAAACAGCTAAAATTACCAGACAAACCGCCAGCAGAGTGTCGGAAATTTGCTTTTAATTTTGCAGCACTGCGGCAGTGCGGCAGTGGGCGTTGCCACTTGTACACATTATGCCACCTTTAAATGCCGCTCTACTATATACATTTCTTTTTTTTTTTTGTTGCTAATGCAGCTTGCTGCTGAATACCTGAGAGTACCTGCTCTTTGTTTGCACGACACCTGCCTAGCCTCATACATTTTACAGTGTTGCGCTGTTTTATTATTGCCAAGTACTACAGTGTTGGGCAGCGGCGTTTGGTCGCTTGGCCACTTGGCTGCTTTTATGTTTTATGTGTTGACCACAAGTTGATGACCATGGACAGCATTTTGCCAGCTACGTGGAGAGTACAATTTTTATGACTTTGACTTAATTCCACTTAGCCTTGTGGGGGTGGGGTTTGGGGCGAATACCTTGGCTGCTGCGTGTTAATGCTAATATTTAAATCAATTTATTGTATACGTAATTTATGTTTATACAAAACACATTAGATCTAAGTGACTTGGCCGCTGATTGAAATAAAAACTAAAGACGTGCAATTAGGCGCTGCTTTTAACACTAGTGGCACTAAGAACTTTGAAGATATTAATTGTAGAAGACGCAGTCCACAAAAAAAATTTAAAATAATTCTGATCAAACCATATTGGAGATCAGTATATGGATTAACTACATAAAATGGCCAGTTTTTTTTTCTACAAAATATTTATTTATTTGGAAAAAGATTGGTTTACAATTTACCTACAAATTGTGTTCAACTTAAAATTTTGGTCGTAGCAGCGGAGGCCTTAAGCTAAACCTACTGCAGATTATTAATTTTTAAAGCTATAGCGACTAGGCCTTAAGCTTATACTGCAGATTATATTTTGTTATTCCATTAAAAAACTTTGCTTTTCTTAACCACGACCATATACTTCGAAATAATGTAAAAAAATACTTAGAGTGCCCGGTCTTTGTGAGGCGTTGCATGGGTTTTGCAAGAAATCATAGCATACCTTTTGGGGCAGTGTACGTGCTTGGGAATGCGTATAATTTTGAAGCCGATTTAAAAAAAAAAAAGACGGTGAGGGGATCAAACGGACTGCGAATAAGGTTTCACCGACGCCAGAAAAATTAATGATATTAATATACTCTGGTCGGAGGAGTATTATATCACCTTTGTATCAGGCTGGCCATATATAGGGTGGGCCATCTGTTGGTTTGGTTGTTAATCAGCATCATAAACAAAAATTCGTATATTTTTGGTGAAATCATGAGATTTCGTGTACCCATGCTGATTCATTCAGCTACTGGTGTTCAATGGACAGTACGAATTTCATAAAAAAAAGGGCTTATTTGAAAGGTGCTGACTTCTACTTTCTGAAAAAAATTTAAATATAGAGGACTGAACCAGTTTTCGAAGCTGAAATGCAGTTAAAAGTGACAAAAAAAAAAAAATCTTCGAAAAAAATTATATTTTTTTAATTTTTACTAAAAATTCAATAAATCAGTCATCTACATATCATGACCAATAACATTAAATTGTTAACTTTTCAAGTGTCTAAGGCTTTTTCTGAAAGAAATATCGATATTTTAACGAAAAGTCACCAATATGTTGTGCTTTTCGGGGTTTTGTGCACACACTTTCGGCTGTAGTTTTTTCCTAAGGTTACCAATTTTTGTGATTGGGGCATTCTGGGGGATATTATTTTTCATACACAAATGAGTAATTTCAAACTTGCATTAGGTATATACACATATACATTTTTGGAAAATATATGAATAAAATGTAATTAACAAACAAATCAACAGATGGCCCACCCTATACTATCATTTAGATGCTAAAAATGCGTTTACAGGAAAAAGAATAAACTCTTAGGTGTTATGGAGAGCCATAAAATAAATGAATCCATCTAGATCAGATACACTATTATGAAGCTGTGGGTACGCCTGCAAGTAAGAACTTTCTTATTCGATCTTTTGTAGTACTGAAATCCATACTATTAATCTAATTTTAGGAAAAAAAAATATGTGAAGAAATTTGTATGAGAGAGGCCTCAGGTGAAGATTCTGCTTAGTTCCAACAACTTAAATATTTTCCGAAAAATTCTCTTATTGCTAATAAAAACCTTAGAATACTGGTACAATATAGGACTACCTAAGAAACACACTAAAGATGATATTAAAATTGTCTCCTCTATGAACTTAAATTTCTTCTATAGATTTATCATACCTACTGTTGAGTGGTGTCTCGCCCACGGCGCCAACGCAGTCCACTTATGACAAGCCCCTATTGCCGACTACCAAAGACAAACGCGATCTTTTCGGTTTTCAACATAAGTTCCAGTCTTCGGATACAGGTAGTGACTGAAGGGACTGAAATCTTTATTTATTCGTTATTTTCTTTAACTTCATTAATTGACATTATTTGCTACTTACACTTGTGGTTAGCCTGGGCCCCAATGCGGTCTTGACTGCACTCAATCAAGTTCTCTTACTTACTGATTTGAGCCGGTCACATGCTTGACTGCAGAAGCTACAAGGTATACTTATTTAAGGTAGAGTAATGCTGCCGGCGTCGTCACCAATTTTACTGAGAGCAAGAAAAAGCGAGAGAGAGAACGCAAACATATTAAAAAAATATGCGTGGAAACAACCCTCCTCACGCGCAGTCGCAACGAAACTAAAAATTAGTAACTTTCGTTGAGAGCCTTCGGCGGGAGTATGCTACCTTAAATAAGTATACCTTGCAGAAGCTATTGCAGTAGCTGCTACAGTTCAGCATGTGGCTGACTCAAGCCCCATTTCGTGCAGGTGCGAGCGAGACAAACACACAGTATATAAGATCCGTTACTGGAAGTGCGACTGACAAACACCCCAGTAGGAATTATTGGAACAGTCGGCGCGTTGCGGAATATTGCTATTTTGCGACGCAACACCTACCGAGGACTTTCATCGACAGTTGGAATCAACCACCGACCAACCAATCCAAAAGAAAGTTATTATAGCGTAGGAAATATATTCGGCTGATGAGACTGTCAAAAATATATGACTATTATGTGATCAAACATTACTTTGGGCAATGTGACATACAATCGTGCATATTATTTTACAAAAATATAACTTTTTTCTAGCTTATAAAAGTTTTGTAGACGGAGCAAAATACTTAGTGAACTATAGAATAGAAATCTATATAAAAAACATTAATCAGCCGAATAATTTTATTCGGATTCGTTTTTGCGTGCTCCGGAAAACGAATTTTTTGTCGATAACTTCCCTTTTTATTTTCGATAAATTCGTAAATTTACCTAATTTTTTCGATAAATTCTTCTTTTGTGTTGGCTCGAAATTATTTTTGTTTGATACAAAACATCTGATATGGTTGTCGCAGTAGAAATGAGTTCTAGCTTATAAAAGTTTTGTAGCCGGACCAAAATACTTAGTGAACTATAGAATGGATCTGAATAAAAAACATTTACCGAACAATTTTATTCGAATTCGTGTTTGCGTGCTCTGGAAAACGAATTTTTTTGTCGATATTGATATGATATTCCCCTTTTTATTTTCGATAAATTCGTATATTTTCCTTATTTTTCTACTGTTGTATTGGCGCGAAAATATTTTTTTTTATTTTTTCTTTGTGTTACGTGTAACAGGGCTAACTGTCGCACTTATCGGCCATGTGTCCATGAATGATATGTGCACTTACAAGAATACAAAAAAAAATTCGTTTTGGCTGTGCATGCTTTTGATTAATTAAAAACTAATTAAAATAATTTTCAATAAGTTGGCATAACTATAATCTAAGAACATCAAAGCATATTTAAAAAATTATTTCAGTATTAAACTCATACTTTTTTAAACCTATTTTGCGAATGTTTTAAATATTCGATTTCAAATTACATGAAAAATTCGGTTTGGTGAAATTGGGATCACCAAACATTCGGTTTCAAAACGAATTCCAATAAAATGTTCAGATTCGTTTTCCGGAGTACGGCCGAATAGATAGATTTCAGATCACAACAAAACAGTGCAAGTAGAGAACTGTCTTAGGTACACACAATAAACGATAATTCTTCTTCTTCTTCTCCCAAACCCTTGTTTACCTCTTTTCGGATTCACTTATGCTCCTCCTGAGGTGTGGGTATGCGATCTCAGCGTTTGTCTGCAGGCATTCCGATCCTGGATCATGTCGTCGCTGAGACCCATTCGTTGGTGATGTTAAAAGGTGATGTTTTTGGCACAATAAACGATAATTATTTATCAAAAATGGGGATACATCATTTCCCACTCTTTTACGAACTGCATCCTGAAAAACGCAGAGTCAGATACCAATCAAAACGTTTCCTGTACCTAAAACAGGAACCACGTGTCTCTCTGTTGATTGCTCCCATAGCCGTGTTGATATCCAATATATTTTCATTAAAATTAAGAGCAGCTGCTAAGTATCCAAAATGAAAGCTGGCACTTGGAATTTTTTTATATTTTAAAATGTGTAATAAATTAATTTATGGAAATTGTTGAAGTGTTAAACGTGACTTTCTTGTGGAGCACATAATATGCTCCACAAACAGAAACAATAATGATATTTGGGCCAGGGTCACGAAATTTAAACAAAACAGAACTTGACAAGTAAACAAATAATTTCGGTAATGCAAAACTTTTCTCATAATTAACTTGTTTGCAATTAAGTTAATTTACTTACTGCTTGACTGACCATGACCAGAACTGTTTTTGTTGGAGCATGTAAATTTTACTGAGAAGGTTGCAGACAGCTGTCATGTGCACTAGACAACTGGAAATTATAAACAATAAAATGCTTTTAAAACTAAAAAATTGCAAATCTTTGTTATGTTAAAAATTTTTAATAAGTTTTGACAATGTAAAATTAAACAGATTTTTATAATGGGATTGCAAAAAGAAAAAACAGGCAGATTATGTTAAATTAAAAAATATTTATGTCTAACACTGCAGCCATTTTCAGAAAAATAAATATTATTATTAAAAATTCAGATTTAATTGGAGTTGTGGGAATGTTTAGAAAAAAGCTCAAATTTTTATGTATTTATTAGGCTCATTTATTTTGTTAGCAGTGTCTTAAGCACTTGAAGCAAAGTGCATTTTTTCTGCAGCTTCTATTAAAAGTTCTTGAAATCTTTTAAAATATTTTATTCTAAGGTGTACAATTGTGCAAGAACATACTTGAACTTTTACATTAAAAACTTCAATTTCGTGACATATGTACATTAGGGTGTCCCAAAAAAATAAAAGTATTTTTTTTTCCAACGCATACCCTCTTATTTTGTTTCAATTATGTTAAAACTATTATAAATAAAGCTTCACGTATTTAGAACCACGGAAACCCGTGCCGACTTGTCGGTACTTGTTTACTAAGGCCCACGGGAGCCAACGTATTGATGTGCTTGTTGTTGCTTGTTTGTTTGATTAGTAAACGCATTGTTTTCATTCAGTCAACATGTCAGTGGAGTTAGGTAGTTCTAAAAATTTTAATAGGGGACGTAAAACATCAAATTACCGGTTCGAAACTTCCCTTCCCTGCATTATTTACTGGGAAAAGGTACCTATACCAAATAAATCTTTACCGAACTGTGCCAAAAAAAACTAGTTAACTTGTAAGTTTGGAGAGATTTGCAAAAAAATGCAAATAAAACTCAAGGCGTGTTTGAGCAGAGTTTATTTCAAACTTAAATGATTTGTTTGATCTCGCGCTTAAATTAATGAAGATTAATGAAGATAAGATCTTCCTGCAGCGCCAGAGGGAGCCAGATCAGCCTGGTCACTTAGCTGGAGTGTATAAAAAACTGGCCGAAAAGAAGAAAAAGGCCTGAGTTAGAAACATTGACGAGCAAAAGCGACGTGATAAATATCTTTCTTCCTTAACTCCTTCAATACCTTCTTATGTACTACTACAAAAAAAATTCGTCTTTTGAATCTGAAATAATGGATTTTCAAGAAAACTTGTCCACCACTACCGAGAGCACAGAGTCTAACACAGAGTCTAAGAAACAATTTCATAACCCCGAAATTAGAGGCAGCTTTAGATAGGTGTCAGTTAAGTATGCGAAATTCTGTATATATATATTCAAGCGCTTGGACATAACACTGACAAATATCCTATAAGTAAGTCCTCAATTCAAAGAATTCATACAGAAAATCGAAAAGAGCCCGCAGAAGCTATAAAAGTTGATTTTCAAAACGAGGTACCGGATACTGTAACTGTCCACTGGGATGGCAAACTCTTACCAGCTCAAGATGTAAAATTAGAGAACTCTTCAGGAAGCGAACAGGCACAGGCGGCTTGGAGCGCTATGATTGATTGGAATCTTGAAGATAAAGTGCAGATTTTCTCTTGTGACACTACTGCTTCCAATACAGATCGTATTAATGGTGCCTGTGTGCTTCCCGAACAGAAAATTAATAGAGAAATGCTCGTTTTTGCTTGCCGCCATCGCCTCTACGAGTTGGTATTAAAAGGCGTTTTTGAAGCCAAGTCATTACGAGCTCTGACATTCCACTGTTTAAAAAGTTGCGAGAAAACTGAAAAAATGTTGATCCCGAGAGGATACAGAGCTATACAGAAAAGCTAGCATGCCTAAATGTTTCTGAAATTAACGAACTGCTAGACTTTTACCGATCTGAATTAACTAAAAAGATTGCTCGAGATGACTATCGTGAATTAATCGAGCTTTCAATAATATTTCTCGGCGGAGATAGAGAGAAGAAATTTTTAAGATTACAGATGACTGACTATCGTGAATTAATAGATTCAATAATATTTCTCGGCGGATGGCCAGTGCAATTTATTCATTAAAAATAACTTTACTTAGCTCTCAATTCAGAATTTCGAACAAGGACAAGGTAGCTCTATTAGACGTGTGCCTGTTCATCATGACATCCTACGTAAAGCCTTGGCTGCAATGCACTTAAGCGGTGCAGGCACCATACCAGAATTTATGCTTTTTGAAGACCATGAAGGCTTACGAAAGAATCGACAAAAGCATCTCAAAATCAGCTTTACAGAAGTTCTGCCAGCATTTATGGTATTTAATTGATGAAGTGTCTGTCTGACCAGGAAACAAGAGTGAAAATGGTTGCTAACTTAGCCAAAGAAAACTCATCAGCCCACGGTAAACGCTACATCCCATCGAAGGAAGAACTATGTGGCCCACTTTTCGGTTAGTAGAACTAGTAAATATATTTGTTTTCTTTTATAACTTTGCTTAGATAACTTATTTCTATCTTGAAAAGCATTCATGATTCTGACTGCAAAAAGCAAACCTTAAAAAGAAAATTTAGTAAATAATGTTCTTTAAATGATAAATACTTAAAAAATATTGTATACGGGTAAAACAGTGTTTCTTTTACTGAAATAGGTATTAAGTTCTAAAACCTCTTTATGGCTTCCATACAAAACTTTTCATTCTAAAGTTTGACATCAAGTCGGCACGGGTTATCGTTATCCGATCGCCATAATATTTATTATATAAGTAATTAGGGTCAAATGGAAAAAAAATAAGAGGTATGCGTAACTCCATTCGCAAAAAAAAAATTGTCCTTATAGCCTGGGCCACCCTAATGCACACGTACAAATGCATATGCATACATCATAAGCCATTTTAATTTAATTATGGCCGCATGGCAAATGGTCGCGTAATTTTATTAATGAGATTTTCAGCTTATATGCATTTGCATTCAATTTGTCACCAATAAAACGCACAATCTGATATGGCCAATAACTACATAAATAGCCAACGAAAAATCCGGCTTATAAACAGTTGAGTCTGACACAGATCTGCATAAAAATTGCAATACAATGCTCTGAAAGTTGTCAACACTCTGTGGGCCAACCAAATAAACCATGAACCACAAAAGAAATCCAATAAAAACATTTTTTAAACAAGTGTTAACTTTAACCGAGCCCAGAAGAAAAAAAAAACAGGATACTGACAATGTTCGGGAAATGTGAGCAGTACCTGCGACCATGTGACCATCAGAGCCAGGTTGAGCCTTCTTTGGGTCTGTCAGCAATACTTTTTATTACAATCTACCATGACAGCGTTAAGTGCTGATGGTCGGAAATAAAAATATGCACTGAAATAAAAGCAATTGCATTGTGTGAAAAAGTTTTTGACTGTGCTCTACATGATACCATCCATACATTTTCATGTAAACAACCAACGAAAATTTTAAAGAAAATAAATAAAGAAAAATATGGCAGCTGCGTTTTCACTTTCGGCATTGATAGTTGCAACTGCGGCAGAGCATATATTTTCATGAAACAAAAAAATGTATGCACATGTCATGGAATTCCTTTGCCGCCTTTTTGTTCATATGAGTTTTCCATTTTCTGCTTTACGCTATTGGCATTGATAATGGAAACTTTTTATTAGCTCTTTTCGAGTTTTCTTTTGTGACATCACTTTACATTACTTACTTACTTTGATATAAAAGTAATAGGCGGTGAAAAATCGAATCTGAATTGTATTTTAAGATATGCTTTAATACATATCGAAATCTGTAGATGATTTTTCTTTTTCTTTGTAAAGACAAAGCGGTAGGGGTATTTAATTGAGTCTGCTACCAACAGCTTTTCGTGGGGCATAATGATCATAATCGGAAAAATGTTTACGACTTTTTAGAACATTAAATCTTTAAAACAAATTATTTTTTTTAATTCAATATTTTATCATGGAAAAAAAATGTGGGTCAATATTTTCATTCGTTTAGGAGATAGGCTTGTCAAAGAAAATTGTAAAAATAAAAAATACAATATTCAGTTATCGATAATTCGATAAATGATCAATATTTTTCAATAAAAATTTACACGATATACTCTAGTACAATGGTCGGCAAAATATACATATGCATTTTTTATTTGCGTTTGTATTGAACATTTTCTGTCGCTGTGACGTATTTCGACGCTGACATGGCAAAGTGCTCCAGCACATGGTGGAATAATATAAGGTGGTATCGTCCGTAAAAGCTATCCCTTATTGTATGTAGCGTGTGAGCGCGAATGAGAGGTCGAAAGCTTTTCTGTTAGGAAAGCTCTCTTACCATTGCTTCGTGAATGTGAAAGAGATAGATATAAATTTTGTTGAATTTTGTAAATAAATAACAAAGAACTATTCAGATATGTTTTATAGTTAATAAATATAATAAATAATTTTACATAGTTTAATTTTAACAAGTTTACTATTGCCCATAATGTTTTGCTTTTGTATGCAAGTTTCGTGTTTAAAAAACAAAACACACACTGCTAAAAATTTCGTACGCAACCAACCTCACTCGTTAATAGCAAGTTTTGCACTGACGATAAGGGCTCTAAACGAGAGAGTGAGCGTTCGCACGACATCACATTATTATTCCACCATGCTCCAGCATTAGTATGCCGTGGCTTAGCATAGCACCAGCTATGTGGCAAAAAAACACAAAATCAGTTTATTATGTTTTTTCCCATTCCTCTTTGAACATTTTTTCCTTTTTAAAATCAACAATTTGCGTAGCGCGATCTACGTTTGTATATATAATAATAAAGTAAGTGCGGATTTAGGTTAAAATAAAAATATCTTTATTGAAACAATCATATGCACAAAAGAATACACAGACGAAAATATTCCTCTCGGTATTTAGTCCTAAACTGTACAGACTAATAACTAATGCTCCATCGTTAATGAAACCTCGGTTTTTGACTTCTCTGATGGTTCCCACGCATTGGTTGTATATATGCATTGATATATTGGTCTCTTGAGGTTGATCTTTGAGTTGAAATGGATGAAATATGACCTCCATTGAACTTGAGCCATGGCGTGTCGATAGAGTTTCAAGTACGCAGAGATATCTAACGCTGCCGCTAAATTTATTATTACTATTAAGTCGTAAAAATATAAGGGTTGAGATTTCTTTTGGCATTTTAAACATATTCGATATCGGGTTTCTAACCATATTTGACATGTGGTCTTTATTGGAGTCGTAAAGTTACTTGATATGCGGTTTATATTGGAGTCGTCAACATATTCATATTATTAAGTTGATTGTATGAGTGGAGTTCTAAATATGGATATGTTACTATATGTATATATATATTTATGAATTTGCAATCGCCAATCCAGCCTGTTAAGTAGGAGATATCTTAGACAGGCCACATCGGGATACCAATCACAACGCCAAGATTTGGCCATTATCTTCATTATTTAGGTAGACTTTTCTGTAACAGGACATGTTTTGACAAACAGTTAAGGTATAAAAATAAAATTTTAAGGTTAACAAATATTTAACAAAATATTTGAGGTTCCACCTAAGGTCGACGGGTATGGTCCCTGAAGGCCTTTTGCATTTTCAAAATAATAAATTTTTTAATTTATTAAAATAACTTTTCAACTACTTACCAAATACTTTTTATGCCTTCATTTTTTACCATATATGTTAAGTTATAGGGTCTTGAAAATGCAAAGGTCTCCGGGGACCTTACCGGTCCATCTAGAGTTGAAAATTTTTTTTATTTAAAATTACAAACTTTTTTTATTAGAAAATTAAAAATTTTTTTTTTTTTTTTTTATTAAAAAATTAAAAAATATTTTTTATTTTTAATTTATTTATTTATTTAAATTTTTTTGTAATTTTTGTTTTATTTAAAATTTTTTTTTATTTGTTATTTTTTATTTTATTGAAATGTTGTATATTTTTTTATTAATAATAATTTCCCTGACTTGACTATTTTTGTAAGTCGCCCCTAGGTGGAGCATTGCCTCTGCGGAAAATCGAACCACCAACCATCGGGCTAGAAAGCGAGTACGCTACCACTACGCTATAGTATTTATTTATTTTTTTTTATTATCAAATTTTGTATTTGAATTGTTTTATTTAAATTTCTTTTTTTATCAAAAAAATTTAGTCGGAAATCGCACTGTAAATGGAATATTAACCTTTTGCTTCAACTCATTTTCCTTCCTGATCCACTCTCAATCATTTCACTTTTTAGTTGTTGATTTCGAAATTGAGCAAACCATCAAAGTGCACTCAAATTAATAACAATTTATTATATATGGTCATTAGTTTCACCTCTGCATGTATTTATTTTAAAACATTTAATGGTCAAAAGTCAAGTCAAAGCAAATAAAGTGCCCATTTCTTATTTTTATAAAAAAAAATAAACCGCCAAGTTTTATCAATAACTTTGCTTACTAGCCAAATTTATATATCGGCTGTTGCTAAAGTATTATATAAAACCTTCCAAAAAAGTCGCACATGTGCCAGTAGCAAATTGAAGCTGTCATAAAATACAACATAATAAAAACTTCCGTTTATATAAATAAATACACAAGGAGAGCACAAATATACAGCATTTGATTTACGGGTATTAGTCTGCAAAGTCATTAAATTTAGAAAATAGAGCAAAACTCAGAAAAAAAAAAAAAACCAAATAAAAATAGCGCAAAATATAACGCAACAGAAATAATTGTACAATATAAAAAATAAAAATATAAAAAAAAAAAAAATTCTGGAAAATGCGCAAAATTTATGTGCCATCTTTTGCGCTGTAACACGCACGCACATAAAGAGCCATAACAAACACAAACCAGCACAGCACACAGATACACAAACACACACACACACACACAATGACGCCTAAAGCAATGGAGAATTTCTAGCTGTACTTTGTTTTAGTTTGGCACAATGGCCGCCACACACACACACACACACACACACACTCTCTCAGCCACACATAGTCAATAAAACGCACGCAACCCTATAAAATTTAACCCCAACAACAAAAACTAAACGAACAATAGCAAAAAGGCGTCAACTTGTTTAGGCCATGTTAAAGTTTGACCGGCTTAAGACATCTGTTTGTGTGTGTGTGTGTATCTGTGTATTTGCTTTTTCTGCTTAACTCAAAGTTTGCCTTAAGAGCAGTTAGTTGCAGCAGTGTGAGTTTGTATGTGAGTGTGCGCCTTAGTATGGGCGTATCTGACAGAATCAATCAGCAAGTTTAAATGCATTACACTTAGCGTTAAAGGTTAAGCAGCTTTTGTTGCATCTGTGGTTAGTTGGGCCAAAGAAATGTATGGATATACACTGCAGGTCATAAGTTTGTAAACACTTAGAAATTTATACTCAAAAATGAAAAGAATTTAAGTTAATTTTGTTCTGAAGATGGTCACCTGCAGATTAACGTACGTAAACAAATACAAACGTGAAAAAATCCGGACAGTACCAAAAAAAAAATTGATATCCATTTAACAACAAAAATCTTTAAATGTAAATTATGTTTATGCCTATTATGTGTTGCAAAAGTCGAAATTCGCTTAAAAATAAAAAAAACACGTATACGCACTGTTGCCTTGAAAGTTAAAGATTTATAATTTTTAATCGATCTGGAACATTTTCGCATTTTTTTATAGTAACAATTCGCATGCCCGCAACAAGAATTGATTTTATCCTTGGGAATTCTCCTAAATGGCCAAAGTGAAAAAAATTTAAAACAGATCTGGGCGAGCCTACTCCTACTTATGCACTGTGGGCCCAGATTGTCATATTTTGGCCAAAAATCTGGCATTTCCATAATAATTTTTTTAGAGTGATGAAATTCTACACACGTGTTCGTAAAGGATTGAACTATTTTTTTGCTAAGTTAAAGCCTCCACAGATTTTTTTAAGATATAGATAATCTAGACCAAAATTGGAAAAAATATAAAAAAAAAAAAAAATTGGAACTTAATTAAAAAAAAAAAAAATTTTGATTGGAATTGGACCACATTTCATACAGAGGTAGATATGAGCTCCACAGACATTGAAAAAATAGCATATACCCCAAATATTGAATGGATTTGAAGTTATAGCCCCAAATAGTTTCAGCTTTCCGAGCCAATTACAAAAAGACGACACCACCAATCAATATGGGTTTTAAAAGTTATAATTTTTTTGGCATGCTCTTTTAATTTCCGGAAAAAAATTTCAATAATCCATATTTTAAATTTTTACGTTTTGTCGTCAAAATTGAAAATTTTTACGTTTTTTGATTTGCATCTTTGTAAGTATGCTATAAAATTTTTGTGCATTTTAAAATCTTTTGAAAAAGTAGTTTTAGGCACTTTTAGGCAGCTAAGAAATTCAAAAAATAGTAAAATTTCCTGGGGGTCAATTTTTAAAATTCAACTTTTAGATACAAAATTCAATTTCCGATAATCGTGAAGAATTACATTTACTTGTTGATATATCAAGAAATTTATAAAATGTTTTCGATCAAATATCGAGTGGTAGTCGGAGGTACCCTTAAAGCAAATTAGCCAAATGATTAAAAAAAAACCAACAAAATCTTTATAACTACTCAAATATATTTAAAACCAAAAAGTTTTTAAGCTCAATTATATTTTTTTTTGAAGTTTTATTTATGAATAATAAAGTGAATGAAGACTTCGTAGCTGCATGTATCATGGTAAATGCAGGATTTTTTTTTTCTGTAAAATATCGGGAAAGCACATAAAATACAAAATGTCAAATTTGATTGCCAGTAACTTAAAAACTACTAACTATAATTTAATAATTTTTTTTGCACAGGATACCTTAATATGTGTAAAATTATATTAAATTGTCATTTTGTCAAAATTTCGACTTTCTTCTGGGGGACTTTTGGCCAAAATCTGGCTACGCGGGCCTATTGTGCTATGGAGCACTAGTTCGGTGGCAGCTGCCCTTTAAAAATCAGATTAAATTTGTTCTAGATGCATTTTCTCACGCAACTTTACATCTATTATTCAAGTGTGCGTAAACTGTGAACAGCTACTGTACTGACATGCTTATACATATTAAACGCCACTTATTTTCCTCATCAACTTGAGTCATTTGATTGGAATAATACAATGAAAGCAATAATGCGCTTACTTGCGTAGTCCAAGGGTTTATGTCTTATATACATATCTACATACTTTTATATTTACTATACGCTTATAAGTATGTGCATATACTATATATAGCTTAAAAGACGTACTTACTTGCAAATGCAATTTGCTTGTTTGCAGTAAAAACTGCATAGTTGATGCTGGTGTCCGATAGACAATTCTAGAAAGAGAATAAGATTATTAAAAGTTAATGCAAATGTATAAAAAAAAAATTTTTTGTATACATTTAAATTTCTATTTTTAATTTTATAGTATTTACAAAACTTACTTTTTGTCTTAAGACAGTTTGGAAATAAATAAAACGAAAAAAAAGTATCTAATATTTTATTTTATTTCTGACTTGAATTTATTAAAACTTTATCAATAAGTGCATTATATATTGCATATTAGAAAATGCAGTAAATTATGGACTCAATTCCACAAGCTCTCTTCTTAAGAGAGCTAAAGGTCAAAGGATAATCGGACATAGCTCATCGATACCTTATTTTGATACAAACAACTTATGGTCAGCCATCTATATTTCACACTATCCTTGGCACTTGGATCTTAGCATGAGGCTATAAAACTATTTATATAGTTGCTCGATTTCTGCTTATTTTTATTAAATTAAAATCTTCTTATGTATATATTTGTATGTATGTGTGTGTGTATGTGTGTCGGTATATAGGCAGTGCTTGCCAGCTATATATTGTGCTTGTATCTAATGGAAATACCCTGCCAGCAGACATACTATCTGTATGTGTCACCAGAGAGACACACAGTCGGTTAGATATATAAATTTTCACTCTTGTCTGTGCCTCTAAGCGCGTATTTATTTATTGTCACACACCAAACACACACATACACCAACACAGTGGCTCACACAGATACACACATGCATGCATATCTTACACGCGCTAACTCGCCAATACAAAAAAAAAAAAAGGAAAGATAGAAAATAATAAAAATATAATAAAAATGTTTGTGCTATATTCGTTTATGTGTGAGTGTATACGTGTTTGTACATCTGTATCTATGTGTAGGTGTGTGCTTGTGTGCGTGTTCGGCTGACCAAATAATGTTGCTTTGGCTGTTCGTGGCATTGCGTTATGCACAGTGCCGACACATTCAACTGTGTGTGTGTTTACAGTGATCAATAAAAGTCTTTTGACAAACATTTTTCTTCTTTTAATTAAAATTTTAATTTGCTTTTGATGCATTTCAATCCAAATGGCCGCACACTTGACAAAGTAATCCCCCAAAGTGCTATCAAATGCTGCTTAGCATTACATTGTAAACACTCATGTCCAAATACTTTCGTCCACAACTGTATGCATTTGTATTGAAAAACAAAAAAAGAAAAAAAAAAATCATTGTAAACGGATATCAAAGTGCGATTTATTTTTATTAGTTTCGGATGTCAATGTGTGGGAAATTGAGAAATTAGAAAATATTATACAAGCTTTTTGCTTGTTAACGCGCACCTAAGCGTCAAACCACACATATGGACACACACACACACACACACAACCTCAAACGATTTATGTTTGAATGTAAGTGAGTGTATGTGTCTGCGTCTGTCTGCAACATATTTTATTGGTGTTATTTGATTTTATGCTTTACTTTGGCGCCATTACCGGAAATGCTTTTACTTCTCTTGCTCATTGCTTTTGTTTTGCGTTTGGTCACTTTATTAGCTTGTTGTTATTATTGTTGTTTTTATTACAACTAATAAAAATGGCTAATTACACTTAAATATGGCCATTTGCATTGTTATTATTTTTGTTCGCAATGGCATTTTATTTACTGTGCCGCATGTTTGTTTTAAACATATTTATTATAAATTTTAATATATACTTTTGAGAGCCTTTTAATTAAAAAATAATAAAATACTTTTTGCCAAATGTTTTCGTAATGCACAAATAATTTAAATATGAACAATAAAAGAAACTGAAGTACAAAGCCATATATAATAAAACGTATGCCTTTTCATGTTTTTCATAAATATATTGAAGTTCAAGGCTTTTCAGATAGACGGCCTTATTTTACGTATATATGCAATAAAGCTTGTAGACTGTACTTTAAAAGTTTTTTTTTTTGCAGAAATCTGCTAAAAATTTATTTGTAATATTTGAGTAGAATTTTATAGAATTTATATCTTGGAAGAATGTTTAAATAATTATTGAATAATTGGAATATTTTTACAAAAATTAAAGAAAAAATTTGTTTTGTCTTAATTTTTAAATTATTATTTTTATTTAAAAATTTCTGTAAAGGAATAATACTTATTTAAAAAATATATTTTTAAATATATGTTTGTATAAATTTCAGAAAAATATTGTTGTTGTTTTAAAATTGATAAAAAAAAAAACTCTAATAGGTGTGTGTATAATATATATAAATTTTAGAAAAATTTTGTTGAATTTAAAAAAAAAAATTTTGAATTAAAAAAAATGTAAATAATTACAAAAATTTAATTAATTAAAAAAATTTAATTTTTGAAATTAAAATAAAAAAAGAAATATTTTTATTAATTTAATTTTTAAATTAAAAAAAAAAATATATTTTTTTATTAATTTAAAAATATTTTCAAAAATTATTGCTCTTGGTTTCACTTCTAAAAACTAATTTGCGGGCGTAAAAAATAAAATAATCTGTATCTCTTATAGCATTAAAAGTTACAAATGTTTGTACGCCTAAGTAACCTATTAAGTCAAACAGTCAAATTAATATTAAAATTCTGACTTATATAATTTAAAGATAAAATTTGTTTAAATATTTTTAAGGTTTTTGAGATTTTTCAAAAATTAAAAAATAATAAAAAGTCAGAAAAATAGTTTCAAAATAGTGTATAGTGCTAACCATGTCATGTAAGCCATTCAACGATTGCAACCTTTTGTCAATGCAGTCCCTTTAAGCCTACATTGAATTTGTTAATACCGCACACTCACTATGGTCTATAAACTTGCCAAAAATGTTGTGACGTCACTACAATTAAACATCTATACGTGTAGCACACATAAATATCAACAAAAGAGCCTAAAGGCAAGTTACTGACACAAAAAATATGTACTAATTAAGTGAGAGCTATATTTTATATACAATAAAAACATACAACAAAAATTTAAGACCAACAACAATTAACACAAAATCAATAAAAGCTACAGCAATAATAACAAAAGGCCGGCAATAAACAATTTTCAACAAAATGGCGGCAATGGCCATACTCGCATGGCCAGGGCATAAATGGACATCAACATTTTCACAATATGAAAAACGGCAATAAAATTAAATATAATTACAACAAAGTGAACATGGACACATACACCCACAAATACTCACACACAGATACACACATGCTCAAAACAAAATATAATCAATGTAGCATATTAAGCCAACTGAAACATGCACAAACACATACGCACTCTTAAAAGCACACACACATGCACTTACCAATATATTGGGTCGAAATATATGAAACGAGACGTAATTTATTTTGATTGACTAGATTTTTTAGATTTTCATATATGCGAAGAAAAGTTTTGAATAGATATTTTCTTCTGATCATTCTTGTTGTATATTTTTTGGGTCACCAAAACCCCAACTCTTTTCGATTCAATTACATTAAGATTCCTAAAAAAAATACAAATATAAATTATAATAAAATTAAAAATAAATAAGTTTTTAAAAAAGACATTTTTTTATTTAATTTTAAGAAACTTTCCGAAATACATATATTTTTATGATTTGCAGTTTTCTTATAATAAATATTATCAAGCGTTTTCAAGGCAGCCCTTGAAGGTATGCTATGATTTTCAAAATTTATAAAATTTTATATTTAAACTTAAAATTAAATTTAAAAATTTAAATTAAATTAAAAATAAATTGCTTTCGAAAATAAACGTGTAACTAACCATTTTCAGTACAGCCCCTAAAGGTATGCTATGATTTTTTTTAAATTTATGGCATACATTTTTCTACCCCTCACAAATAGTTTCCTTAGAGTCTAATAAGCAAAAACACGTTGACTTTAACTCTATATAAAATGTCGGATTTTTTTGTGAAAGTCTATTAACTACATCAACTATCTAAAAATCCTACGTATTCAAGCGCTTTAACAATTTTGACCCATTTTACTAACATATGAAAAATGGCATAATTTGCTATACGCTTAGCAAACCAATTTTGAAAATGTTTGGCAAAAACTAACAACAAATATAAAATCTCTTTACACACGCATACATATATGCAAATTTGCTAGTGCTGCTGTGTGTGTTGGGAGTATTGGAAAAGCTGATGGCAAAATGTTGCTTTTTATTAGGAAAACTCATGTAGTTGCTGTCTGCTATGTTGGGTCGTGTACGTGCTCCGAATTAGTTTTTTGCGATTTGTATAAAATTGTTTTGAATAAATTTGAATGCTACACACACATGGAAACATACACACGCACACAGACACACATGCAGAGCATCTGAACCATTGCAACTAGCCTTGCTGCGCACATAAATAGGCAACACTTTTTTTCAGCTTTTCAATTTCGGTTGCACTGTGTTTTGTAATTAGCAGTGTTGCCATATTGCATAAACTTAACAGTGCTGCATAATAGGGATTGTGTGCATGTGTGTGTCTGTGTGTGTCTGCTGTCAGTATTTTGGCAATTTGTTAACACTGTAGGCGTTTCTCATACTACATGTATGTGATTTGTGGGGCGGCATAAAATTTGACTGTAAAGCAGCAACAAAAGAGGCGTGTCCGCTTATCCTGTAACTTGAATTGAATTGTTCTAACAATTTGCTTTGAATGACATTGATTGAATTAAGAATTCATACTAGCTGCAATAATTGGAGAGTACGAGTAGTGGAGGTAATCTAAATTTTTTTTTATGTGTTATGTGCCAAGTTAAAACCATTGCTTGTTTTATCTAATTATAATTAATATTTAACGAAAAAGCTTTGAAACTTAGTAAGAAAGATGATTCCAATTTTAGTCGCAAAGAGAGTACAGCAAAAACCTGCGGACCGCAGAACTGACCCCAAACGAAGCACTAGATGCCATACTAAACCTCCTGCCTCTGGACAAGATGGGTAAACAACAAGCCATTCTATCAGCCTTACGCATGAGAGAGGCGAAAAAATAGAATGACCATGACTTTGGTCACGCAAAGATTCTCAAGGGAAACCCACTTATTCCCGAGAGTACAGATTACTGCAACCCGCAGGAACACTTCATAACCAAATTCAAAACCAGCCAGGGAGGAGTGGAGTATAGGCCCAGCTGGCTCGATAAAGATTTTCACGGATGGTTCCAAGCTGGACGACCGTGTAGGATGAGGCGTCTATGTTGAGGAACTCAACGTCAGAACAGCTCTCGGATCACTGCAGTGTCTTTCAGGCAGAGGTCATTGCAATCCAGGAGGTCCTGATAACAATAAGAAACCTACGAGTACGGAATAAGAATATCTGTGTCTACTCGGACAGCCCTAGCTTCGTTGACATCGTGCATGAAGTCAGCGAATAACTGTCGTTGTCTCTAGAGGAGATGGCTGAACAGTTTTCAATACAGCTCATATGGGTCCCAGGATACTGGGTAGACAAGGAACTACCAGCATCCTACTTCAGGACAAGGAGGGCCTGGGTATACCCATGGCCAGCTGCAAACTGAGAATACGAAATTACCTCACTCTCTTTGCAAACCAAACGTGAAATGGGACATCGAACACGTGCAGGATCTCATGGCAAACCTGGCCGACATACTGCAGGAAAAGAACTAAGGAACTTTGCAGTCTGAACAGAGGTCAGTGCTCGAACGTCATCCGTGCTATCCATGCAGCCAGGCTAAATGCTCTCCACCATGACTTCTGTAGAAGCTGCGGCGATGAGGAGGAGCTGGAGATAGTGGAGCACCTTTTCTGTCACTGCCCTGGACTGTGCAGGACAAGGTTCCGCTTTCTAAAGTCACACTTTCTTGATGATTTATGTCAGCTTTCCGAACAGAGTCCAAAATGCCTCTTAAGGCTCATTTACGCCGCCGGATGGCTTTGCTTCCATTTTCTTTACTAAGGTATTTCTTATCTTGTTTTTATCCCAACAAAGCTTGAGCTTCACACCAAGTTACATTGAACTCCAAAAATCTATTATAACTTACACGTTCACAAGCGTACAGCTATTAAAAAAAAACACGCATACGCCCAGTCATCCCCACTAAGAACACATCGAACAAGCGAGCAATTAAAATGTCAGTGTATCTATGTATTCGCGCATCTGCATCTATGTGTGTGTGTATAGAAGAGCCTATATTTGGGCCAATATCGCGTGCCAATTGCAGCCATATGCAAAAGTGCCTGCCAGCCAACAGTGTTGCCAAATCGAGCCAAATTTGGTTTCACTCACAATTTTTATGTTTTCTATTTTTTGTTTTTGCAACATGCCGCAGCAGTAATTGAGGCATTGGCAGCCGCACCGTAACCACCAACATTCGGTTAGGATGCTATCGATATTGCATTGCCCTAAACAAAATGGACGACACATAGATAGAAGTCTGCTTATGTATGAGTGAGCGTGGGTGTATCTGTGTGTCCTTATCAATTTGCTGGCGCTTCTAAGCGTTGTTGCACCCAACAAAACTATGTCAAAAGATGGTGTACGTTAAAGTCGGGCGCGGACGACTTTGGGATACCCTGTACCACCACATTGCGATCAAGTCCGATATATTGCTTACAAACTCCAAAAGATATTTCTTTGCCAAATAAACGAAACACAACGAATTTTGTGCAAAAAAACGTTTTTTTTACCGATTGGCCCTATGGGAGCTATATGATATAGTCAACCGATTTTGATAAAATTTGGTACAATCTATAAAAAACTTCCGAATGCCAAATTTGGTTACAATATCTTCACAAACAAACGAAACACAACAAATTTTGTACAAAAAGCGTTTTTTTGACCGATTGGTCCTATGGGAGCTATATGATATAATCAACCGATTTTGATAAAATTTGGTAGAGTGATTGGTAACTCTAAAACTCTGAATACAAAATTTGGTTACGATATCTTCATAAACAAACGAATTATTTATCTAAAACTTTTGAGGTTTTTCGAGGAGCTCTGAAACACCCCTATGGGAGCTATATAATATACCCCCGATATCCAAAATATAAATAAACTTGCATCCCCTGACATAATAGCGCATCTAATCTGAAAATTTGGTTGCTCTAGCTCTTACCATCTCTGAGATCTAGGCGTTCATACAGACAGACGGACAGACGGACATGGGTATATCGACTTCTCTAGTCACACTGATCATACTTTAGGTAACTTTGGGGGTCTCTGACGTCTCCTTCTGTATGTTACATACATTTTCGGCTTGCACAAACTTAATATACCCTTTGTACCATACGGTACAGGGTATAAAAATTTCACATTTTTTTAATAAAATATATAATATAAACTTATCAGATAATAGCGCAGATACTAGATGATTGAAGCGATATCATATCCTAGATCTTCCCCATAGATTCTAAATTACAATTAAGTCTGCTTAATGTTATATTGGTTTAGCTCAATCATGTAAATACTATTTTTTGTAAGATGCTATACAATTTTTCAATAGTCCTTCGGACAGACTACAAAAAAAAAAACAAAAAAAAAAAAATGTTTATATTAAAAAATGAAAAAAATTTGCTTAATTATTTTGTTGTGAAGATAATGAATTTATTAAGTCGTTTTCTGACAATTTAAAAATTTCAACACGTTTGCACAGCCCATGAAAAAATGTTAACTTTTGCAAAATACAGAAGACAAAAAAAAAACAGAGTTGCCACGTTTTCTAAAAAGAGTTTGTAGCTTTAAAAGTTTCAACTTGGATATCAAAATTGTATATCAAAATAATCAGTAAAATAAATTCATCTACCCGGGGTGATTTACTATGAGCATAAGCATGAAACTTGCTGTGAATACTCGCTCGTATAGAGTATACAAAAGTCGACATGCTCCAATAATTTCCCTTGCTTTTTGTTATCTTACTATTTCGAATTTAGAGTCACGTTTGGGAGATGGTAAAATGCACTTTACTTATAGCTAAAACAATTTGAAAATGGTTTTAAAACCAATTAAACACTTTGCTTTGCCAATTATAAAAATTTAAATTAACATAATTCAATTTGCAAAAGCTGTCTAAAAGTATTTTTTATTTCTGTTATCGCAATCAATTTTAATTGAATTAAAAACACTTTGAGGGTTGAATAACAAAATCTACGCAAAAAACTTGGCAAATAGCAGATACAAAAGGCTCCTTCCTAAATGTCTGTTATGTTTGTTGTAAAGCAATCAGAAATATACTCAAAATACATTAATAATATAAGGCATTGAAAAGGATTTTTTGTTTGTTTTTTATTTACTATGCAGAAGAGGCGCATAATTTAATTATAAAAATTGCTTGCCAAAAACTTGCTTAATTATGTGAAAACTTACCAACTGGCAAGAGTTCAATTTGCAGAAAAGTTAAAGTCTTGTAACTTTGAGTGTTCCATTATTTTATAAGGCTTAAAACAATATGAATAATTAATTGATAAAAATAGTAAATATATTTTTGAAAGTTGTAAAAGTATAAAAAAAAGCTCTGCATATCTTGCTGCAAAATTTTACGAGAGAAAATGTTTTCAAATTTAAACTCCAGTAGAAAAATGTAAGTAAAAAATTTACTTTGGAATCAAAATTTTGAGCCAGTTCTTTTTTGAATGCAAAAAATTGAGTTAAAATTTAACATATATAAAAATAACAAAAAAAAACAAAATTAAGCTGAGCTGTTTATTTGATTTGGTTTTATTTTAATTTAAAAATTTTGAAGTCCGCTAATCTAAGAAAAAAATAAAAAGTTACGCGAAGACAAAATTTTTTAATTATTTTAAATTTGAAATTTTTTTAAATCTAATTTAAATTTTTAGAATTGCAGAAATTTAAAAAATTTTAGATATTTTATTTCCATAACAAAACAAACAAAAAAAAAACTAAAGCTGAGTTGTTTATTTGATTTGTTTTTATTTCTTTGATTACAAAAATTTGGATAAATCTAAGAAAAAAATAAAAATTGATACGATGACAAACATTTAATAATTTGTTTTTAATTTAATTAAAAAAATTTTAAAAATTGTGGTAATATTGGAAATTTTAAAAATCGTAGTAATTTTAGAAAATTTAAAAAATGTTTGACATTTTAGAAATTTTAGAATTTTTAGAAATTTTGTATGTTTTGGAAATATGTATTAAAGATTTAAGAATTTTTAGCAACATTAGAAATTTTAGATATAAACATTTCAGTAATTTTTAAAATTTTAAAGACTAGAAATTTAAGCATTTTTTAAAAATTTTATAAACTTTGGAAAATTTAGAAACTAGAAATTACTGAAACTAGAAATTTTGTATGTTTTGGATATATGAGAGATTTAATATTAGTAATTTAAGAGATATAAACATAAAACTAGAAATTTAAGACTAGAAATTTTAGAATTATTAGAAATTTTCGAAATTTTAGAAAATAGAAATTATAAAAACTTTAGTATTTTTAGAAATTTTAAAATTTTTACAAATTTTAGAATGTTTGAAGTTTTTAAGTTTTTTTTGAAATTTTTCAGATTTTAGAATTAATTAATTTCACAAATTTTACAACAACGAGAGGCATACAATTTCTCTGCAAAAACAAACGAACCGATGAGATATTTTTCTCACTTTTCTAACATTTGTGCAGAACTTAGTTTTCTGTCATTACTCATACAGTGTAGTCTGAACCTTTAAGAGCAGATTAAATAAAACTTTTTGTAAAAGTTTTTGCTATATTTTCAATAACTGCCGCACAAAAACATTTTTTCACATAATAAACTGACTTCACGCCATTTAACTTTAACACTTTCCAACACTTTCTAGTAGTGAAAAACGCACAAAGAGCAAAGAACGCAATTGCAGCCGTTACCTTTGAAAATTATGACCACGAACCAAAAAGCTCTTTGCAGCCAAAAGTCACTCAAAGAAATTGATGTCAAAGGCTGTGAATGGTTTGGCAAGTAAAATGGAGCTAGTCTTAGTCTGGTTTTATGAATGCATTCACTGATGGCACTCGAAAGTGTTAAGAAATCTAAGTTAAGGCGCTAAAAGCTTGGAGCAGAAAAAAAAGGAAGAGACTGAGCAGCACTTAAAAAATTGAAGAAATTTGCACGGCTTTGGCGACGACGGCAAAACTCAAAAAATTATAAACGTCCTCGGAAATTTATGACAAAAGTTTCAAAGAAAGTGAAAAAGTGTTGTATAAATTCGTAAAGAAATGTTGTTGCATACGAAGAGCAGCCAATATTTTTGTGCCAAATATTTGGGTCGAGCTTTTAGCTTAATTAATGACATTTTAAAGGCGCTGAAAAAGTGTGAACTGCTTAAAGACAACTGCAGCAGTTTTTCGCTTGAATTTAATACAGCAAACATGAACTGGACTTCAACTTTATTTCGAGTTGCTATAGGTATAACCAATTTTGTCGCACTCTAGTTTCTGACTTGCCACCAAACGCCAAAATTGGCAAAATGCCACCCAAGACCGGAAAAAATACAAGTAATATGGTTAGATTTGCAACATGCCGACTTTAATATACACTGATTTTTAAAATTGTCTAGCCAATATTGACTTCTGACAAATCTTATGCTAATTTTCTTGAGTTTTCTAGAACGGGCTATTCTAGAACAGGCTACTAAAGGGCGGATGCAGATCAAAATTTCGGATTCCCTCTTATTTTCGTTAAGATAAAGATTTCCGACTAGGCATTGAAGTATAAGGACACTTGCGCTTTAAAAAAGCGAAAAAAATTTAAAAAACCTTAACATTTTGGTTGCGTTTTGTATACTCTATGATTCCTACATCCTTTTGGTGCATATTTCCTGGTGTCCTCCTTTTACTCTAACTCTTATACATTGACTTCTGGAATTTTTAGCACTTACTAAACCCCTTCAACTTTTGGGTACAGAGTATCAAAAAAAAAAAAAATCAGTATATATCGTAACAACAGCAAGATGGCCGCCCGCCCAGTCGCCATGACAAAAAATATTTGCAAATAAAACGCTTGCAATGTGCCGGAAGTAAGCTGATGCTCTCTCTGCTGCTGCTGCTGCTTCCACTTCCTCTGCTGCTCTTGAAGTGCACTGGGAGTAAGTTGAAGAAAATGCATTAAACTAAGCACTGTTAAGATGGTCAGATGCGGATAGTATGATAGTCTTCAAGGGTCCAAGTGCCAGCAGCTGGACAGATAGCTTCTTCGTGAGTTTTGCCTCTGCATTTGTATGCAGCCTGCGTGACTCGCGCGTATCCCTGCAGGACTTTCATTTTGCTTTTACATTTTATTTCTGGTTTCCTTGTTTGTCTCTTTTGTTTTCAGTTTAAGCCGCCTGGCAACATCTTTACGCTATGAATTCTAAAATAAATATCTTAATCTTATTAAATGCTAAAAGGCAACTCAAGTAGCTGCAAATACTCCGGACTAAGGAAAAAAGTTTCCGGAGGTGTGCTTGGAATTTATTTAATGTAAATTAGCTGGTTGACATTTTAAATGAAAAAAAATTATTTTTTTTGTTTTAGAAAATAACCATGTTGTCGTTATTGTAAACAACACTTAGTTGTAAACACGTAAATGCAGCGTAAGTTTAATTTAAGTAAAAACTCTCTCATAATTTTTTTAAAAAAAAAGTTAAACTTCTACATTTCTCAAAAACCTTGAAAACTTTGAAGAGATTATGACAATGTTACAAGGAAGCTGATCTCACCAGAAAATATCCGCAGAATTAATCTTTTGGGTCTTTCATTAAATGTTTCTGTGCTTTATATTTCAATTATAATAATAATAAAAACATATATTAAAATATTTTGAATATGAAATTATTCAAATAGCTTCCGCGGCTTAGCTGATACTAGCATATCCGAAGGCTCCAAATTTTTAATTCCTGGATAAACGTTATTTTAAAGTAAATATTGCTGGATATGGTTATTGGCTTGAACCATGTTCTCTATTTGATCAATTATTTTTTGCTCAGTCCAGACATCCCTTACACTGTCTTCTTCTCAAAAAAATAATTGGTATCGGATCGAATATATATCGGGAATCAAAATATCGCTTCCAAAAGGTTTCAGTATCGATCTTAAAATGTTTGATTTCTAAAGTACTGGATCGATAGAGCTAGTCCCTAGGTTTTTGGTTATAACTTAGCTCGACTTTTGTCTGACATGCCATATAAAAAAAAAAATTAAAAAAAAAAAATTGTCAATGAGAGAGAAATCTTTGAACTTTATACATATTTCAAAGGGTCTAGCTGGATAAGGTACTAGAAACTGCCCCAATTATATATCTTATATTGAGAGTGGTTAGGTTAGGTTAGGTTGAGGTGGTTGCCTGTCTTGGAGGAGCCCAGACGCACTTAAGCACAAAAAGGCCCTTTGTGATGCCACAGGTAACGCTGGTCGAGAGCTGCCCAGGGATTCTCTTATAACTATGTATATGGGCATTCGTGGTCAGCACACGGTCAGCTCTGAAGAAGAACAGGCACGACTATTCAACTGTAACCATATTGTTGCTGAACCAGCCTGAAAGCTCAATAAACCTTGCTATGTCCCTAGGACATCGGTTCGAGAGGTCTGTAAGGTCGGTCAGAAATGGGGACCCTAGGGTCCTTAATCTTCTTCTGGACAGGGAGGGGCACTGACACATAAAGTGTACAACGGTTTCCTCCTCATCTTCGGATCCGCAGCCGCGGCAATAATCGTTGAAGCGGGCGCGTATTCTTTCGGCATGACTACCCATAAGGCAATGTCCCGTTAGGATAGACACTGTGGTCGATAGGGATTTGCGATTTAGTGTAAGCAACTTTCTGGTTTTGTTGCCATCAATGTTTGGCCAGGTGAGTCTAGAGATGCGGCAAGAATCTTCATTGGACCAGGCAGTGCGGGCATTTGCAAGATATTTTTGTTTAATGGCCAGTTTGACTGTGGCAAGGGGTGTACCAATGTCTATACAGTTATAGATAGCGGACAGGGTGGTGCCTTGTTTGGCCAGTTCGTCCGCCACACAGTTTCCCGGAATGTCCCTATGTCCGGGAACCCAAACGAGATGTACCCTAGAGAGCAGGGATAACTGGTTTAGGGCGAGTTGGCAAACAAGCACAAGCTTAGAGTTGGCGTTGAATCCAGTGAGGGATTTGATTGCAGCCTGACTATCCGAGAAAATGGTAGTGTTGGTTGCACTTTCCCCCTCCTGTAGTGATTTCACTGCGTAATAGATTGCAAGGACTTCTGCCTGAAAGACGCTGCAATGGTCTGGTAGTCTAAGGGAAACCCTCCAGTTAAGCTTTTCCGAGAATATTCCGCTGCCGACCCTACCATTAAGTTTGGATCCGTCGGTATATATCTCGGTGGAGCTTTCGGAGGTGACTTGGTTATGACTCCATTCCTCCCTGCTCGGGATAGATAAGTCAAAACCCCTGTGTAGACTAGGGTATTGAGAGTGGTTAATTTGGTTTAATTTTTTATGTTAAATGTAAACCCATACATTTTTATTGAAAAAGCATCAATTAATGCAAATTATTAAAAAATCTTTTGTTGAGCAATGTTAATATTTTTATTTTTACATACAAAATAAATCAGTTTTTTTCATCATAAAAACAAGAAGTATTTACTCTATAAAATATTACAAAAATTTATTTTAATTTGTAACATATTTTGACAAAAAAAAAAAAACATTTTTTTTTCATACATTTTGTTAAAAAATCATTAAAAGATGTTCGCTTTTTTTTAACATTGTTCCACCAAATCGAATTGATTCATATTCACACCATATAAAGAACGTATAAAAACACGTGTTGCAAAAAAAAATGGTGATTGACATATTTAAGGAACATACTTAAAAAAAATAAGAAAATTTCATTTTTTTATGGTGGGGGGGGGGGGGGGGCAGTTTCCAGTACCTTATCCAGCTAGACCCTTTTATTAAATTTATTCTTCCCTATTTTTTAACTATTTATAATTAATTTTAAATTCATTAATTAATAATAATATTCATTCGATAATATTGCTTTGATAGTCCATATCTCTTAAAAAATTAAAGATATATGAAAAAAAAATGTTCAATAAAATATAATACTCTAAGCTTAAAAAAACTTTTTATTTAAATTATTTCTGCAGTATTTTTTTTAACTATCTCCAACTAATCAGGCTGGATTGGCAATCACAAATAAAAAAAAAAATTCATAAAAATTTATTAATTGTTTATAATAAATATTATTAAATATTACAAATATAAAAAAAAAAGATTTTTTAACTATTTTTTTTTAATTTTAAAATGCAAAGTGCTTAATTGACTTTTATATTTCTTTAATAATATTTGATAATATTTCTTTGATAAGTCATAAAGATAATGAATAAAATTTTTTTAAAAATTTGTTATTTTTCAATATTAAAACAAAAGTTTTTATCTAATTATGTTAGCGATAACTAAATAAATAATCGGAATTTTGCAAGAAAAAAAAATGTTAAATAACTAGTGTTAAAAAGATCCATTTCAAAAGTTTGAGATAAAAATTCTGACAATCTTCACTAATTAATTTTTTCAATGATAAATTTGAACCTTTGAACTTTATAAAAATTGTTAATTTTGTTCAATTTTATCTTCGCTATTTTTTAAATATATTTTTTTTTAATTTTTAATGTCATTGATTTTTTTAAATATTTTTTTTTTTATTTATTTATTTATTGCAAAAACTCAAAAATTCATGTATTTTTATATATTGCATTTATCATATGTTTTATTGTCGCCAATCCAGGATGCAGCTGGAGCCATCATTGGGCATGAACTGCCTTAAGGCCAAATCAGGCCGTTAAAACAATGTTGGAAATGTTGTTAGGGAAATAAATTTATCAACGATCGCCTTTTTAATCTTGTTGTTGGGTTTTCATTCAGTAAGTTTTTCGCCAGCCTGTTTGTGTGTCTGGTTAGACGCTCATTGTATCGGCTAACGTGCTTGTTGATTTGGATTTCCACGGTATCCAGATTGAGGTCGTGGTGCAGGGTCGAATTTCTTACGTACCGATCGCAACCAGTAATAAGCCGCAATGCCTTATTTTGGAACGTCTGTATACGTAAGCGATTCGAGCGAGCCGCCATACCCCAGATCTGGATAGCGTACCTCCAAGTAGGAGAGGAATTTTTTTTTTAATTTCAAAATTTTACTTCAGATAGCTCGGTCTACTTTTGTATAAAGTTATCGATAACTAGATAAATAAATCTGAGTTTCAAAAAGAAATTTAGCACACACTAAATTATATTTTTTTTGTAACGAATAATTTTCATCGATATTGAATCATAACCTAATTTGTATCGGTTGATTGCCAATAAAAAAATAAATATCACGAATATCAAAAACTGTTTAAAATTGAAAAGAAAAGCCTGCATATCCTTTCTTTCTATTTTTGCTAGTACTATGACCTAATTATACGGTCTGACCAAGGTCCATCCATGTAACAGAGACCTTGTGGATTATCCCCAAATTATCACAAAAGAAAGGACAAAAAAGCCTCACAGACGTGCCCAACAAAGATTTCCAATAATTTTTATGTTAATAAATTGTTGAAAACTTACTAGCTAAAAACTTGCAACTATCGCACAATATTCTAGCCAATTTTACGTAGCCACTACACACAGTGTGCTACAAAATCCTTCCATCCAAAAATCAATTTTACTTACCACAACTATCTGTAGCTTTCATTACCGCCCCAAAGTATGCAACATTATTTACAACTACCATCAAAAGTGCTGCCTGCATAAACGCCCAAAAATTAGCTCGACTTCCAGCAATTGGGTTCAAACAATAGCTACAAGCAGTGTACATGGCATTAACTTGGCTAACCATTGTTAGATCCGGCCATAACCAAAAAATCGTTGTGCAGCATAGAGAGATAGTACAAGAACCACAGCAACAAACAATTTCATGCCTTGTATTGCATGGATGATTATGAGAGCGCATACCTTGGAGGCAGTACAAACCACTTCGACACTTTGATACATACATGAAAAAACAATTTCACAAGAGCCTTAAAGTGAGGTAACGAGCGCCAGGAACCAAGAACCAAACAAAAACGATACCATACCAAAACGAACCAATACACAGCACACTGCACATGGCAAACGGCAAAATGGCTTATCAGGGAACAGCCCATACCCGGGGGGCTGTCAAAAATGCTGGGGCTGAGTAACTGACTGACTGACTGACGAGCTGTATGTCGGTTTGAAGGGCCACCCAGCCAGAACCATTAAGCCCACTGTCTAATGACTATGGGCATGTAGCAAAGGATTGCACCCATTGCCTTGGGATACATCCAACTCGGATGCCATGGTCTACGGGCATTATGATGAGCGCCCATTCAACTGTCGCTTATGTGTGCAGACTGTGCCTGCGATAGACGCTAAAAACCAAAGCTGATGCTGATGCTGAAACTGGAGCTGGGGCTGGAGCTGGGGCTGGGGCTCTAATGTGGACAACGATGAACTTCAAATCGAGCGTGAATACTTTTTGGGTTAGAGTCACTTGAATTGCTTGTGAAATGAAATACCAAAAGGCACAGCAGAGCAAACGAAAATCGAATTTCCGATAAGCCTTTGTCTATATTTCAAGACCATTTAAACACTGACCTACGAACTGTAACTGTATTTTATAATGCAAATAATCAAAAATACATAAATTTTTATCAATTGCTGTTTTCTTATTTGTGATCCTGATTAGCTGGAAATGTCTTAATTTGTTTTAATATTAGCATGAATGCCTTTTTTCTTATCAATATATTCTACTTTTTTGACCCGTTTTTGTGTCTTGGTTTTATGGTATGATTTTTTTTTTCGCTCCTTTTAAATTTTATGGGTAGTCATTTACGGAATTCCTTCCTCTCTCCTTTTTCTCTCTTCCCAGCAATGCGTTTATCGTTGATACCACACTAGGCTCAAAAACTTTCCGCCAGATGCAGCAATAAAAAAATAGGAATCACTGCAAGTTCCAAAATTGTCCGCAAGAGGGAGCAATAAAAACATTAATCATAGACAGGGTAAAAACTTTTTATAAAGGGTCAGCAATCTTGAGGTATTTTTTTAAAATAAAAAAAAAAAAAATTTCAAATGAATCGGAAAATCTTTATTATCAATAGAAAGAACCGTTCTTGCCATTCACTTTTTATAAATAATCCCTTTCAAATGTTGGCCGCAACTGCGCCGTAGCTCGTCCAAGCGGAGGTTCCAATTTTCGAGCATAATCGGCGGTCTCTCGCGAATAACACGGGTAATGTTGGCCACTAATGCTTCAATCGTAGCTGGATTATTCACAAAAACTTTAGACTTCATGTAGCACCGATGATTCCACCGGCCCATAAACTACGCGCTGGACGAGGTCTATTCGGTCGAGTATCATCCAATAATGAATATTGAGTCTCAAATTTGTTGATGGTGTGGCGAATAGTGGTCTCAGTAGTGCGATTATGGCGACCATAAAATGGCCTAAGCGCGCGAAAAACATTCTTTACAGAACACGAATTTTCGCAATATAATTGTACGATTTGTAAACGTTGTTCGGGTGTAAGTTTTTCCATGATGAAATGGCAATGAAAACTGAATAAAAAACACATGGCAACTTGACAGTACTCACGCGTGGTTTATCAAAAAAAACCTTATTGAAAAAAAACTCTCAAGATTGATGACCCTTTATATTAGAGAAAAAAATTAATTAGCTAAAAATATTTTTTTATAATCACAAAATAAAGTGCCAGAAATCAGTTTTCCCAGTTGTAGCAGATATCTGCCACCCTTAATATTTCTGCTGAGTTAAAATTTGAAGACACAATTTTTTAGCAAATTTTGAAATAATTAAATATTTATTTAAAATTTAGGATATTTTATAGCATGAAAATCTGATTTTTCTAAAGAAATCAGTATACATTTTCAGTTTCAGCTTTCCAGTTTTTTTTAAATTTATCTACCATTTTTAGATTTATTGATTATGGGATAAAAATAATTCTATAAAACTATCGGACATAATTTTAAATATGCATGTTAGATGGTCTCAAATTGTTTTTAAAATATTTTCTAGGTAAAGGGTTTAAAATTTTGGCAATTTTTGGCTGACGCTGTTTCCACTAAGCAGGATTAATTGGGTTTTGGGGGTTTTGGCGCTGGACGACTCGTGGGTTCGGACCTGGGACCTCTGGGATGGGTGTGCAGCAACCACCAACCACTGCGACACCGAGGCCCCTTTTAATGGAAAGAGGAAATTCTAAAACTATGTTTGAATCTATGAAAAAGTTTAATTAGTTTCAATTTTCAACTCCCCAAGAATCTTAATAAACAAAAAAGTTGCTTAGCATCATTTTTGAATTTCCATTTTGCACAATTTTTGCCTTTGCGACTTAAAAAATGATATCGTGAGATACTTTAACAGCAAATTTTGTATTGTTCAACACTGGTTTCTCTTAAAACAACCCACAATGTCTGTCGGCACATCAAATAAAACAATGTATTATAGACTAAGTCATTTATCAACATACATGAATTATGCACAACACAAAGTTCCAAGTCAACAGCAACAACAATAATAGAAGCAATTATTTTATCAAACATTTTGTCATGTCTTCAATTTACACAAATCAAGCCAAAAGAAACAAATATATGCCAGACAAAAAAAAAAAAGTTCAAAATTTAACATAGATGTAGAACTCGTAAGACCAGGGCCTTAAAATATGCAAGAAATTTGCCATTTGCCAGAACTTGACAGGTGACTGGCTAAGCCAACAGTGGCACCGAAAAGTATGCTACAAAAATGTTGCAGCTGTTGTCTTGTTATTTTTAATTATATTTTATGAAAATTTTCTCTCTTCTGCTTGTCACAGAGAGCACACACACACACGCATACCACATACATGCATGCATACACAAATTTACAACCACAAAACATTTGATGTCGACAGGTGTTAGTTTGTCTATGCAAATATGCACAAGCACATACACACACACACACAGATACACACACTGATAGTCACACAGATACGCATACACGCACACCTTGACTCTAAAATGCAAATCATTTTCCATGTAGATGACAATGACATATTCCTCGATATTTAACTTTCAACACACACTGTACACACAGATACACACAAACATACAGTTTTGTTGTTTTTGTTTTGTTTTGTTGATTTTGACAAGAAAATAAATTTAAGCAAAACAACAGTAAACTTTTTCAATAATATATTGTTTTATATTATATATAGTTAGTATTTGTTTATACATAGCTCTGGAAACAGCGTATAGCCTGGTTATAATGGGTATGTGACGGCTACTCGATATCCTGTAAAGAATTCCAATTCTAACGTTCTTTGAAACATTTTGTTTATAAAGAATTTTTTTGATGTATTATATGGCAAAATAGCGAACATGTAATAAAGATCATCTTGAAGTATAAAATTTTAGTTGGTATTACATCTGGAACTTTGGATTAAGGCTTATCTGAATGGAAACGCCTTAGCCGATTTCTTTAACTTCTCTTATTCAGCATCTTCCTTGCCAACTGGTTGACTTAAGCATATCAATATATTGCAAACTGAGTTGGGAGATCTTTTGGGACAAACAGGATATTGGTATGATTTCTTATGGTGACATTCTGAAGTTAAGTAAGTCATCCAATACTAACCGCAAAATCAAATCAAAAAAAATTTTAACATTTTAGTCTACATGAGTCTTAAGCCCGATTCTTTTCGATGGTATCTTTTTCATAAACAGATATTATAGGCAAAGTGATCTAAATGTTGACAGTTTTTCTTATATGTACCGAAGTTCCTAAACGATTTCAAGAAATATATAAAGATATTTTACATTGACGGGTTTTATGATTTAAAAAAAAAAAAAAAATCATCAAAGTAAGCCTCTAAATTCTATTAGGGTAATGAAGGTGGGTAGGGATGCAACTGAAGAATAAGACGTAAATTGCGTCCAAATTTCATGTTCCTAGAATCTATAATCTTTAGGAACTAACTAAATCTATCGTTTTTTGTCGTTCTGATTACTTTGATAGAATCTCGTTTGGGACTTCCTATTATCCCTCTCTATGTAACTGCCAAAATTTTCTTGTACTATCTTTATGTACCTCTTACTTATTAGACACATGGGATTGTACTATTTAAATGAGTCAAAACTTTTGAAGCGAGCCCCTTTGAAATTAGAATTCTTGGATTCTGAGATATGTACTGCAGTTTTTTTAAAATAAATTTTCGATATTTATCGATTGTCTTGTAGAAAATAATTCCGTTTATGCAAGGAAATTTGGAGATTATCCCAGTGCCTTGACGTAAAGGGTTATTTTAGACCTCGGATTCGAATATAAAAATTATAACTTCAAAATATACCACAACTTTTTTTTCAGATACCAGTTGTCCAACGAATTTTTTATATGTTTTTTTGGTCGTCAGAGTTCTGAGATATTCTCCAAAATACTTTTTTTTTGAGGTTTTGTCAGTACCCTGGGATTATACTATTTAAATGGGTCAAAACTTTTGAAGCGAGCCCCTTTGAAATTAGAATTCTTAGATTCTAAGATACTACCTTTTATTTAAAAAAAAAATCTCGATATTTATCGATTGTCTTGTAGAAAATAATTCCGTTTATACAAGGTAATTTGGAGATTATCCCAGTGCCTTGACGTAATGGGTTATTTTAGACCTCGGATTCCGATATAAAAATTATAGCTTCAAAATTGAGAAAAAAAAAAAACAACTTTTTTTCAGGTACCAGTTGTCTATCGAATTTTTTTTGTTTTTTTTGTAGCTGAATCCGAATTCGATATCAAAAAAACACTAGCTCGTCAGAGTTCTGAGATATTCTCCAAAATACCTAGTTTTTGAGGTTTTGTCAGTACCCTAATTGGATGGGATTTTTTAGACCTCGGATTTGGATTCAGCCACCACAAAACATGTAGTGGACATGGTCTGTCTTCCGAAACCGAAAATCGATTTTTTTTGTTTTTGATTTTTTTTTAAAACCGGTTGTGCGACAATATTTTTTTGAGGTTATTTCAGAGCGATTGGATGTTTGGTTTTTTTGGACGTCATGTTCGGATTCAGTGGTTCAAAATTCTTGTGGGTAGCCCTTTCACTTTCTGTCTCTTATAATTAGTTTTTATAGATTGCATTTACTTTACAGGTGCGGATCCAGAATTTGGTCATAGGGGGGTTTTCATGTCAGAGCTCGCAAAAAACTGTCAGCCCATATTTCCAACTTTCCCTTTGCATCCGCCACTGATACTTTATTTTTGGAACTAAAGTGGGCGATACCCCGCGGTTCATGATTGCCCAATCACGGGTCTGGAACTTGAATATCTTATAAAGTGAATATTCTTTGTATCTTAAAAATCGTCTAGTGAAGTTTTCAAGATTTTGCGTATATGAGTGTATAAATAGAAAGTAAGGGAAAAGTAAATGGGGGCTAAAAAAAATGCAGAATCTTTTAGCATATATATCTTTCATGTGTTGCTGTATCAATAAATCATCTGCATTTCTCCAAAAACATTACTCTGTAAAATATAAAATTTTAAAAATAAAAGAAATTAAAATTCATAGTTACCTGCATCACTTATTTTGACTCATTTTTATACCAAAAAAAAAAAAAATCTCGTTTGCGTAATTTTTTATTAACTGCGCAAATATGTTTCCGGGAAATGTGGTTTGGGCTTTCCGTTTTACGTTGTTTCTTTTTTTTAATCTTTATTTAGTTTTCGTATTTTCACTGACCAAACTATTTTTTAATAAAATTTATCAATATTATATGGCCGGTAAGTGAGAGTTATGAGCTTTGCTTGTTTATTATTTAATGTATGTTTGTATAGTAATAAAAATGTTTTCACAGCAGTCAAACAAAAATTTAATGTTTTATTTATTAAAGTTTTATTTTGTTTGTACTTTTATTTGATTAAAGTGGCGCAGGAATTTTGCATATTTTTTTTTTATTAAGTAATATAAATAATATAGTATTTTTTTTTCATAATACCTTTAGTAATATTTTTATAGCCATAGCTCGTAGGGTACATTAAGTTTTTCCAAATTAACATAACAATCAGATGATACCATTTCCAAATCTTTACATTCTTTATTTTAATAATACGAGATTCGGTAGAACTGTAACTTTTATCAAGACTTTTGCATTGTAATTCGATAATTGTGCTTAAAAACCAGCAATTCTAATCTGTTTACCTAACTACAAGTAAAGATGACGCAATTAAGTTAAAACGAACTAAAGATGACGAATTATAACTAGAAGATGATTAAAAATAAGTACACTCTTGTTTTATTTCAATTCTGTCATATCTTTAAATAATACTACAATTTTAAGCTACTTGTGTTTGAATGAATATACGATAAATCTTAGTCAAGTCTAGTTTATTGTAATCTGTTTACCTAACTACAAGTAAAGATGACGCAATTAAGTTAAAACGAACTAAAGATGACGAATTATCACTAGAAGATGATTAAAAATAAGTACACTCTTGTTTTATTTCAATTCTCTCATATCTTTAAATAATACAACAATTTTAAGCTACTTGTGTTTGAATTAATATACGATAAATCTTAGTCAAGTCTAGTTTATTGTAATCTGTTTACCTAACTACAAGTAGAGATGACGCAATTAAGTTAAAACGATCTAAAGATGACGAATTATAACTAAAAGATGATTAAAAATAAGTACACTCTTGATTTATTTCAATTCTCACATATCTTTAAATAATACTACAATTTTAAGCTACTTGTGTTTGAATGAATATACGATAAATCTTAGTCAAGTCTAGTTTATTGTAATCTGTTTACCTAACTACAAGTAGAGATGACGCAATTAAGTTAAAACGATCTAAAGATGACGAATTATAACTAAAAGATGATTAAAAATAAGTACACTCTTGTTTTATTTCAATTCTGTCATATCTTTAAATAATACTACAATTTTAAGCTACTTGTGTTTGAATGAATATACGATAAATCTTAGTCAAGTCTAGTTTATTGTAATCTGTTTACCTAACTACAAGTAAAGATGACGCAATTAAGTTAAAACGAACTAAAGATGACGAATTATCACTAGAAGATGATTAAAAATAAGTACACTCTTGTTTTATTTCAATTCTCTCATATCTTTAAATAATACAACAATTTTAAGCTACTTGTGTTTGAATTAATATACGATAAATCTTAGTCAAGTCTAGTTTATTGTAATCTGTTTACCTAACTACAAGTAGAGATGACGCAATTAAGTTAAAACGATCTAAAGATGACGAATTATAACTAAAAGATGATTAAAAATAAGTACACTCTTGATTTATTTCAATTCTCACATATCTTTAAATAATACTACAATTTTAAGCTACTTGTGTTTGAATGAATATACGATAAATCTTAGTCAAGTCTAGTTTATTGTAATCTGTTTACCTAACTACAAGTAGAGATGACGCAATTAAGTTAAAACGATCTAAAGATGACGAATTATAACTAAAAGATGATTAAAAATAAGTACACTCTTGTTTTATTTCAATTCTCACATATCTTTAAATAATACTACAATTTTAAGCTACTTGTGTTTGAAGGAATATACGATAAATCTTAGCTTAGTCTAGTTTAACCTTAACTACGAAAAAGAATGCCATTAAGTCTCAGAACACCCTACTTATGTTCAAAGAACCCAAAAAAAGAATCATTTAATACTCGAACTTTAGCTGAATAAAATCAATGTAACCAGTTTGACACTTAGCACCACAATGCCGTTGCCGACAAAATCGTGACATGTCAACGCAAAAAGTTCAGTTGAGAGTCAGCGGCAAAATCACACTGCTTCAAGCAGTATTAGTTCGAAAGCATTGCCGTAAACGCTTTGACACTTTGGCGTTGGAAAACTGTCAGATAACGATGACGTTGCCAATGTTGATATTTTTCGTTATTGTTGTTCTTGTTGCAACGCTGTCAATGACGTGGCTGATGTTTAAAACATGCTTACGACTACAGCTATGAATTATATATGTATGTAACTATATTATGTGTATATAGTATAAATATATATACAATGTGTGAAATTGGATTTAAGCAACACACAAATGACAGTATAAAGTTTTTGCTTAAGTTTTTGGTGGCACGCGACTGTCAATCAGTAGAAAAACTTTGGGCCACCAAATAAGTGGCACGAGTGTGTGGACAAAAGTCTGAGCATGTGTGTTTCTGGCAACGGTGGCATTCACAATAACAACAATATCGCGAACAACATAATCATCGGTGGCAAGAACCACTTCAACGACAACATTGACGCAACATTGTTGACATTCATGCCACACTGAGTGCCGCTACAGCTGGGCGATAACGATGTCAAGTGTATTTGAACTTTAACAAATGCCACTTGAAGGCAAGTTGCAAGCCTATTTTGACAAGGCCGAAGACCCCTAACCAGGGGGGTTCAGGGTTCATGAGTTGTGGAAATTTTAGGCTACGTTGCGTTTAATTCATGTTAATTAAGACTCATCATAACACAGTCGTTGATGATGCTGAAAATTGCAGCTTAATTGTATTAGTCGTGTAAGTTCATTAGCTTTTCTTTTATCCAATTATATTTCATATTTTCATTGTTTTTATAGATTTGCAGTTCTTGTAGAATTTTATGAATAACTATAGTGTTTCCAGGTGCTATTGTTGTTGCCAAGAAGAAAACAATGTAAATTGGGTGGTAAGGTGTAGAAGCTGCGTTAACGCAATACAGAATTTGGAACAGGTCTTCGTACCAGTAAAATGTAGTCAAGGTTGGCCCACTGTTAAATATAGGCAATTTTTTAACTAAGTTTCATAGTTTCTTTCGCTAGCTGTCCAAAGGGCCAAAGGTCTAGACAAAGGGCCAGCTTCGTTTTCGAACATAATTTGGTGACTCTGCCTATATATAGGAATATATAGGGTGGGCCATCTGTTGGTTTGTTTGTCAATTGCATTTTAGTCGTATATTTTCCAACACAATTGGGCAAATGTATATGCCAAATGCAAGTTTGAAACTACTTATTTATGTATGAAAAATAATATCGCCCAAATGGTCACCGCGACTGGCTCTACAGGCCCGTATAAGAACAACGTAATTTTTATGAAATTTTTTTGACGAAAAATCATCTGGCTGTTCTTCCATCCCAATAAGCGACACTGATAATGGTCCATGGGCTTCAATTGTTGCGTCATCTTGTAAGCGTGTGAATGCAGATGCGTACTCAAAATTCGACGCAAAGTGGTCCTAGCGAGGTGTAATTCTTCCGGCGAATCGTCGACACTGGCCTCAACTATGTTTTTTTCACAGAACGACCATTTTCATATCAAGCCTGTACCACTTTTACGCGTTGTTCGGTTGTTTAACGATCCATGACTAAAATTGAGTAGTTTTGAACTTGACATATGTTCCGAATTATAAGTGTTTAACAGCCAAATCAACAGATGGCCCACCCTGTATTTTATGTTCGTTGAGTTTTAAGTACGTTGGTATTCTTTTTATGACCATAAGACTGTAGAATTGGTGAAAACAAATGTTGCAGTGGAAAAGTTTTTATTTGCAATGTGATTTCTGACTGAGTCGTATTTCCACTAAAGTGGCTTAAAAAAATATGCAAAATTTAAAATAAAAAACTACATATGTTAGGAAAAGTTTTATAAATACATATTTCTTTAGAGCCTTTACTTTGGTAAGGGTATACCTATAAATAAGTTTGTGCAAATGAATGTGATATAGGAAACAATACAAGACCTCCCAAAATCAGCTTCAAAATGGTCAGTCGGACAAAAGAAGTAGATCTAGACAAGTCCGTCCGTCTGTTTGAACACCTAAATCTTAGAGGTTATAAAAGCTAGAATAACCAAACTTGACTTTTGGACTATACCTATATATATATATAGCTGCTATAGCTTCAGTTTGTAAAGTAAAACGTGGGAAATAAAAAACTCTATCGATTAATTTCCAGAAACGTTGATTACGGACAACAACGGATATATTTAAAATGTATCATTTTAAAGGCGAGAATTCGAAACTCATTAGTGTTTGATTGACCCAAGACTTCAAAAATTAAAAATGATTAATTTTTCGAAAAATTTTAGAGATTGTTTATTTCCTAGGTTTTAAGAAAGTTTGAACTATCATCGTCTTTTTATACCCCGTACCTATATAGGTACAAAGGGTATACTAGATTTGTGCAATGTATGTAACGGACAGAAGGAGGCGTGGCAGACCCCAAGCCCTTTATACCAAAATGCTTATCATAGCCTCGGGTAGCGATTGAGCCATGTCCGTCCGTCCGTATGAACGCCTAGATCTCGGAGACTATAAGAGCTTAAGACACGAAACTTTACCAGCTTGTTGAATCATGTCAATATCTTCCCCCGTTCCCCCGCAGTAGATTTTCGCGGTTTTTAGCCCCACCGTTCAGATTTTCATCTAAAATTTAACAGAGCGATGCGTTGTGGTTACATGCATCTGTATGTAAAATATAAACAAAATCGGACGAATACAGCAAAAGTTATAGTCGAAAATGTACAAATTTCACCACCCTTGCCTATAAACTGCGTCAATATTTGACTCCTTGAAATTATGGTTATAATTGACCTAAAATCACAATTTTTGGTATGCTGATTCATGTGGCTCTAATGAACAAATCCACATCCAAATTTTATCGATGCGGTCCCCCCACCCCCCGCAATCGATTAACCGTGTTTTCTCCCACACCCCTCAACATACCAACTTGAAACTTACCCCATATACTACTTTAACTACCTTCTTTGGCGTAACTTTCGAGTTTCATCAAAATCGGTAAAAATTTACGGAGCTTATAGGCATAAATATCGAATTTCACCAAAAAAAAATAATTCCATTTGGAAAGTTCTTAGAAGGAATATGCAGGAAAAATTTTTTTGAGACAAAAGGTCTCTCAAAGGCCTCGACTGTACCACATTTTTTTATTTATATAAAATAAGAACACTATATTTCGTGGGAAAATCCCTTCATTCGTATCTGCTCAGTCGAGCACTAGACAGTCATTTGCCTTTTTTTAAAAAAAAAATATCTGAAATTTCGAAAAATAAAACAGGAAGTTTAAATATTCAAATTGTAGTAGACTTAATTAGGCAAACAAATTGGTATTGCCAGAGAACTTTAATTTTAAAGGGCTTATTCTTCCATAAGTTACGAATTCTATTTTAGTTTTATATTTTACGTTATTTTCACTTGCCGTCATTTAATGCCAATTCATTTGATTTTGAATAAAAATTTCTTACACATTCCTACTATATATATTAATCAAAATGTATGAGTTTTGATATATTAAGCTTGAACAAAACAAAAAACTTTTTTTCCCTATGGTATATTCATAGCCTTAAAGCCTTATTAAGCTTAAACAAAACAAAAAAATTCATTTTTTCCCAAATGCTACTTTATATGGTATATTTATAGCCCATAGCCTTAAAGTCCATAATCAATATTTACAAATCTAAAAAAACAACTTCGTTCGATTTTAAGATCCCTTCAAGCACAAATTTCCATTGAAACGCTTTTGGGACTCATTGAAAAGCCTATTGAAAAGTGAAAGAGAAATTTCCATTTGGTAGGGCAAAATCAACTGTCAAATAGTAAAATGCTGCTTTTGATAATCAGCCATTTTGTATGAGACTTATGCCAATGTCGGTGCGTGTTTGTGACTGTGTGTGTGTGTGTGCGTGTATGTGTGTGTATGCTCTTTCACCTTTCTTGGTCATGTACGTTTTGTTCATTTAAATTTCCATTTAAAATTGGCACATTCACAGACGCACACATACACAAAATCTCAAACACACAGATACACATAGAGACACACAGAAACAGACAGTCGCCAACTTTACATACACAGAAGCAAAAGACAGCTGTTACAATATTATTGACTCATATCGCATACATGACACAAATACAAGCGAAGACATACTCTCGAACAAAGACATACACACAAACATAGAGAGACAGAGAGAGTCTTACAGAAACTGCGTTCTGGTGCGGTTTCTTTGATTTTATTTATGGGTAGTTCTTCAAGAAACTAAACGTATTAAAAAAAAAAAAAATAAAATAAATTTTGTATATTTTTGAAAGCTGTATTAATTTAATTTTACTAAACAAAATAATTTCGACGCCTATTAATATTCGTTTATTTTTATTTTTGAATAATAACTAATTATTTTAAAGGATTCGAAAACAGTATTGATCGCGCCTAAGACGATTTCGTGGATGCAGTGCTGGACAGAACCATTTTTATTTTTTCGAATAATTTCCATCTATGTGAAAATGTTATGCTCTTAAAATTATTTGCCAACTTAATCAAAATTTGATTAAAGTAAAACGGATTAATTGCAAAAAAGAGATTATTTTTTTTTTTAAAAAATCTATCTCAAAAAAAAATTATTTTTTTTTTCAGATTTTGATGAACAACCACTCATTTTGTACGTAATCGGTCGGACTTTAAGAGCCATAAATAAAACATTATGAACATTTTTTTTTTTAATTTTTAAATTTTCGTTCGAATTAGAATTTTTGTCAAAAATTTGTTGAAAATGCCGAAAAATTTCATACGAAAGAATAAATAGCGAACAAACAGTAAATTTTACAAAAATATGTTTCAAAAATCATATTATCTGCAGTTGGGTAACAAAATTTTCAAAATCAGTTAAGTACAACCAGAGATATTTGCTGTTAAGGAGAGACACTTTTTTTTAATTTCGAAAACTGTTTTTTTGCAAATATCTCGAAATGCGTTCCATGAAAAATTTTTTTGACTTTATTTTCGATTTTATCATGCCGGAAACGACTAAAAAATGTTGAACATTCAAAAATTTTTCAAAATTTGTAAACTGGTGTTATCATTTAAAGGACTATTTTAATATAGCCTTGAACATTTTCAGACACTCACACAAAGTTTCTAAATATTTTAGTCCTAGCTTTAGTAATGACATAATTTAGGTTAGTACAAATATTCACCAAAATCCGAGGTCCGAGTCCTTACTCGACTTGGATTATATAAAGTAGGCTAAGATGTGTTTTGGATTTTTTTTTCGAAAAATTTTCTATCTACTACAATTTTGTCAATTTTATTAACTTTTTATAATAAAAAAATACCGAAATATTATTTACTTAAAGATAATATCTTCGCTTTAATGGGATAACCCAAATGGTATATTTTTTTTCCGTGCAAAATTTTTCGAACTGCGTATGGGCCTTCATCAAAATGAAAAATGTATTAAAAAATTTAAAAAAAAAATATTTATACCAATAGATCTAAAAATAATAAAATTTTTAATAATTCTGTATTTCCCTATTATTATTTATTTTTCAAGCAAGATTAATAGCCAGACATCAACTTTTATAAATTTTTAACAAATAACTTACGTTTCCACCTTCAAAATAAAAAATTGAGTTGATTATTGAATTACAACTATGATTAATTAGGTCAGTTTAGAACTTTTATTTCGTCTTATCGAAATTATTGTTTGTTGAAACTGGCTGCTTCCAAATAACGCAAATTTTAGATATTTTCCACATTTCCATACCCATTATCACATCACACTACAATAATAATGCTCACAAAAACAACAATTTTTTTAAAGTCCCAAAAACATGTAAGTTCTGAAAAAAATATTTTTTTTTAAAAAGAGAATACTCAATGTAGAACTTTAAATATATTTCCAGTTTCTCAAAGAACTACCCATATGTTACATGTTCTCTTTGCCAAGTGCCAAGATGAAACTCAACATTATATTAAGTGCTCCATTTTAATTGAATTGAGTTCAAGCTGAAAATTTGCCACTGAGTCGACATTGGAATTGCCATATGTCGCCAATTGTCCTGCGCTCCTTTGCTCTTATACCTGTTAGACTTTGTTGTCCTTTCACTTGCGTTTTCTCTTTGAACTTTTTGAAGATAACAGCTGTTGCGAGCTAATGACTTCAAATTACTTTTGATGGCAAAATTTATTTCGCATGTGTCTCGTATGTAAATGGCATATGAATAATTTCCAAGAGTCAGTAATTTACAATTTCAATTTTTAATGTACCATTTCAAAATTGAGTTCAAATTGTCGTTGACATAATTAACTCATTCATAGTCGTAACGAAGAAGCAATTGTTGTATGGCCTTTGGGGGTCTTGGGGCATAAGGAATGTGCGAAGCTGCTGGGGCTCTGCTATGTAAGAGCAAAAGTGGCACGATGGTTTATGAGGTAGTATACATATTATCCAGGCCTACAAATACCGGGGTCATGTCAGTTGTTGGAAAGCTAAGGGTCATTTCTGAATAATTTGCTGCGTAGAATCCGAATCCGGGGTCAGAATTGGCTCATCACGTCAGGATTTTCAAATATTTGAGGTTATGTACCCGAAAAACGGGGTTCCTACTTTTGAGGAAAAAATTTTGGTCTGTCACTCCAGTTACATCATTTAGTACGACTCTTACCCATTAATTTAAAAGTTCAAGCGATCATTTATGATTTTTTTTCGCAAAGTTATGGCTACTCAAAGTGACAAAGTATATCCCTCGTCGTCTTTATCATTTGCATTAAGCTTTTGAGCCAATAACACAGGCCCACATGGTTTAGATGTTTCGAAGTAATTTGCTGCGTAGAATCCGAATCCGGGATCATAATTGGCCCACAATGTCAGGATTTTAAGATATTTGAAGTTATGCAAGAAAAAACGCCATTTTTCGGGTACATATGTAACTGAATTGTTATAACAAATATCTCAAAATCCTGACATGATGGGCCAATCCTGACCCCGGATTCGGGAGCCTTAGCTTTCCAAAAACCATGTTGGCCTGCGTTATTAGTCAATTAGGAATATATTCGAAAATGGTATTTTAAATGGTATTATTTATTTTTTTAATGATATTTATTTCATTTTGTTTTTTACGATATTACTTAAATTATATATTTCAATTGTTTTTTAGTCTTGGTTAAAAAATAGAATTATTTGCAAATAGTATTTTTTTTAGTATTTTTTAAAATTAAATTAAACAGTCTTAATAACTTTCATAAAAAAATTTAGTTTTTATTGTATACAGGCTTTAATTTAACAATTACTATATGTTTTGAAGCCTTTGGCCCAGAACAAGTTTTAATTTGAAACGTTGGGATTAACTTTTCTTTTTCTTACTTTAGTTAATGGTACTTTGTATATATCACTCAATATGTATAAAAACTGAATACCAAATAGTAATTTTTATTTGTGTTATACGAGGACAGCTTGATAGTCACTAGCTTTTAAAATAAAATATGTCTTATTCAAAAAAAAAAAAAAAGGGCTCGATATACTTAGTCCAATGTGTTTGTAATTAGTTAAAAATTGTAATTTTTTTTTAAGTATTTTTATAAATTATAATATATTTCAGAAAATTTTAATAATAAAGGCTTTAAAAAAGTCGAAATTAAAAGATTATTTCAGATTTTTTTTCCATTCCAAGAAGAATGAAATAATACCAAATTTTTTGACGGATATTTGGCCACACTTAAAAAATACAGTTTTTGAAGAATAAAGTCAATTTAAACTTCTAGTGCCAAAAAAGAGCATCAAGGAAAATAAAATTGTATGGAATATATAACGAACTTAAGCCCGTGCTCCGGAAAATCAAAAACGTAAACGCGCAATTTTAATCGGTTTCATTTTTACATGCTCCCAAATTCACAATTTTTGCTGTAGCCTAGATGGCTCATATTTCCCTTGCTCTTTGGTACCATAGCATCGCACCTTTCGAGGGAAATTATTGACAGCATAGCCATTCTTATTAAAAGGGACATTTTTTCGTTTTGAGTTGTGCTTGCTATTTTTTGGGTTAAGTCAGAAAAAAAAATAATTACAAATATTTATCAATAACTATTTAACTTGAAATTGGCATAAATATAATTTAAGAATATCAAAGGATAATTGAAAAATTATTTCAGTTTACAAGGGCTACAGTTTTCAAACTATTTTGCCAATTCGTTTTAATTCCGCTTGCAACAAAACATGCGGTTTCAAACCACAAAAAATTCATTTTGGTGAAATTGGATACGAATCCGAATAAAATGTTCGAATTCGTTTTCTGGAGTCGCTTAAAAGCCTTTGATATTGTGCAACCTAATACAAATTTAAGCTAAAAACCATACTGAGTACAAAAAAAATATTAAAAAAATACTTTTATCACTTTCCCATTTGAAAGTTTTCAGTTCATTCTCAAAATCTATGAGACTACACTCAAAAATTTATTTTCGTTTCTATGTCTTAGCGCATAATTAACTGACTGCCTGCAATTATAAATATAATATTTATAAGTACCTCTAAATAGATTTATATATATACATATAAAGAGAGATGTATAAAAATTGTGCGGTTTTGTTTTGTCTGTCTGGCACTTTGGCAGAGCAATTAGAAACTGCTTAAGACGGCTGGCAACACACTACGAGGACAATTTGATGACGTTCAACAAGGACCGATCATTGCTTTTAATTGGCTCTAATTATAATTAAAAGCAGCAGCAAATTGAATGTGAAAGCGGGGGCTCTGAGGAGAGAGCGGCAGAAAAAGAGTCCTGACAAAAACACACAACACATAAATGTGGAACTGGGGACAACTGCTGAGGTTGCGCTAAAGTTCCACGGCTCCCTGTTCCTGTAGCTTCCAGGAACTTTTCATTTCGAAGTGTTTGTTGCTGGCTCGTTCCTGGTGCTGAAAGCGCCGAAAGCATTTTCTACTTAGTTGTTTTTTAATTGCTGTTGGTTTTTGGGTTTTGTGGTAACGTTCAACTTTTGTCGCTAATTTGTTGCGTCATTTGCACGCAGATAGTTGAAAGAGACAGCCAGACATACACACTCATTCATTTACACGCACTCACTCGCACACACACACATATACCCGCTTAACGGTATAAGCACAGCTGTTTAGTGCCCCGAAAATGAATTGAATGCACAGTGTGCTCAAAGTTGAATGAGTTTGGCTCAGTTTTCCATTGACTCACTCATTTTCGAATTGAAAATTAAAGTTTAATGGCTTTTTGGTGAACTTTGGCCAATTGCATACGCAGTGCTATGTGTTGGCCAATAATTCGAAATATTTCGCCTAGAATGTAAAGTATTTAAAGATTTTTGGGTCTAAATCGGTTCGCTGGGTTGTGGCACCTTTGAATGCGTTGCGACCTTTTGTGGCAAAGATTTTGAAGGTCTATCGAATTGCGTCTGTAGTGTTTTTTTTTAAGCGCAAGTAATTGAAACGACCTTGACTAGACCTGTTAAGAGATTTTATTTCGAATTCATAAATAGACAATTTGGTCTGATATAGTCGTGACAATCAGTCTAAACCTTATGTACGCTCTGACGCGTTTCAAAGTATTAAGTGTATAATAAAGGGTCATCAATCTTGAGGGTTTTTTTAATAAACCACGCGGGAGTACTGTCATGTTGCCATGTGTTTTTTATTCAGTTTTCATTGCCATTTCATCATGGAAAAACTTACACCCGAACAACGTTTACAAATCGTAAAATTATATTACGAAAATTCGCGTTCTGTAAAGAATGTTTTTCGCGCGCTTAGGCCATTTTACGGTCGCCATAATCGACCTACTGAGACCACTATTCGCCATACCATCAACAAATTTGAGACCCAATATTCAAATATATTGGATGACACTCAACCGAATAAACCTCGTCCAGCGCGTAGTTTATAGGCCGGTGGAATCATCGGTCCATATTTCTTCAAAAATTACGCTGGTCAGACCGTTACCGTCAATGGCGACCGTTATCGCACCATGATAACGTTTTATTTGCTACCTGAAATTGAAGCCCGAGATTTCAACAAGACGGCGCTACTTGCTACAAAGCCCGCGAAACAATGAACATAATCAGGAACCAATTCGGTGAACAATTAATTTCACGCTTCGGACTGGTGAATTGGTGAATTGATCGTGTGATATCACACCGTTAGACTTTTTCCTTTGGGGCTACGTGAAGTCTAAAGTGTTTGTGGATAACCCAGCTACGATTGAAGCATTAGAGGCCAACATTATCCGTGTTATTCGCGAGATACCGCGGATTATGCTAGAACCTGCGCTTGGACGAGCTACGGCGTAGTTGCGGCCAACATTTGAAAGGGATCTTTAAAAAGTGAATGGCAAGAACGGTTCTATCTATTGATGATAAAGATTTTCCGATTGATTTGAAATTTTTGTGTTTTTTTTAAAAAAAAAAAACCTCAAGATTGATGACCCTTTACTTTTCAAAAATAAGAAAAAATTTTGCTCGTCAAAACTAACATGAATAAAAGGTTAAAATCTGGATCGAACGCCATTAGGAGACTTGAACTGGCACCATATTGATCACCCCTGGCCATTACAACACTTCTTTTTAGATGCCTGTGGTGTTGTTGCGATGAAAGGACGTTTAAAACTACAAACTATCAAAATCGGGATAAACAACGAAGGCGCAGCCATAGGTATCCATTTCTGGCTTAACAAACCTACCCGGAATCCAAGTAGCTCGCAAGCTAGACAGACAAGTCCGACGAGAAGAGGACAGATCCAGACGAAATGCAGATTGGATCATCGTAGATGGCCTAAGGCAGGCCATGTTTCCTCTAACTAAATAAGGTCGCAGTGCAACTTACCAACTAAAATTATTAATATTATTATTATTAACGTTCAGCTTCGTCTTCTTATATATTCCCAATATCTCCTAATCAGGCAATACTTCTCTAAGGATACTGATATTGTTACTAAAAGAAATCCTGCAAGACAGTTGAGCATAATGTTCTTCACGAACTCCAACAACTGTAGCGCACAAGTTAGTAGACGTCGTCCATACAATGCCGAGGATCGATGTTGCCCAACTGGAGCAGTCCCAAATTTATATATTTGTTACGGATATTGGAGTGGCTAAGGAACTTTTAAGCTAGTTAACGCAAAAGATCCTTAGGGTCATAGTGCAGCTTTTCAACTAATATTATAAATAATATTATCAGAAGCAGAAAATCAACCGAAATTTGCGTCAGGAATAAAGAGCCAATTATCCATCTTGACAATGATCGGGCCAAGCCTCTTTATAACTATTTTAAAAAAATATTAATGAAATTAAATATAGGTTCTAAATAATGTGTTATATTAATTGAGGTGTGTTCAGTTTCCATCTCCATCCGGTGTTATCTAACTTCGGGCCCCTCGTCAACAAGTTCCCGTAACTATCTTGTCGATAGGACTGATGATCTGTCTGAGCTACTTTACAACAATTATATTTTGAACTTTGGTTGGAAAGCCTTTCATCTTTTCCGGTTATTGCAGAATCTTCTTTATAAGGTATACGATTCACTCACATTGAAGGCATCCAAAAATAGACCTAATTTTTTTTCTGGCTTTAAAGATGAACTGAAAGCGCATTTCGTTTTGCCTTTAAAAATGGGTTAAAGCAAAGTTCAGACTTAAAATTTATCTCAAACAGAGAAGCTAAGTATAGGTTAAGATGTTAGCTATTAAAAGTGTTCTATCTAATTAACTTTGTAACTTGAGCAGTGAAAAACAAACAGCAGCTGCAGAAAACACAAAAAAAAAAAAAAGAAACCGTCTAGAACTGGAGGCTATTTAGCCAAGTAACCACAAATCCCTTAAAGAAACAACAAATAGCGATTAAAAATCAAGCATACGCAGTGTTGGCATAGAAGTAGCTGCGTTTATTTAGCAGGGTTGCTATTTTTAAATGTTTGCCCCAAAGCGCAGCGTAGAATAAATAAAATTGAATTAGCTGAAAACAAAAAAAGCAGATAAGCCAAAAAATGAAAGTAAAATTGTCTAAACAAGTGTTGCCAAAGTCAATCAAAATGTCACACAAAGCAATGAAAACTAAAATGAAAAAACCTAACCAAGCAGCAAATACAGGACAAATAGGATTAAAGCCAATCTAAGGCAAAAAAAAAAAAAAAATGCTGAAAACGAAAAAAAAAATAAATACGCAAGTCAAAGTGCATGAACTCAGTTAAAAGGTGCACATAGTTATATGTACAGAGGAGTGTGTGTGTGTGTGTGAATAGTATCTTTGTGTGTGTTTGAGTGTATCTGTGTCTTCCTTCAGTAGCAGGAATTTACAGTTAACGAAGCATGAAGTTGAAGTCGTACGGTAGACAGACAAAAAGAATCCATTCAACATTTCAATACAAACGGGCAAAGGAATTCAATCGAAGTTGACAGGAACACAGCAAAAGGCATCCCAACAAATATTTATAAGAAATGCGACAGCCAGACAATTCCTGAAATCATTTCTTATACGATATATATATAGTAGGTATATATGTGCTTGTATCGTATATTTTGCTGGCATTTGGCTGTCCTGACAACCACTTTGTTGTTTGATTTTTTCGGGGCCCATAAGATTATCATCAGAAATCCATTAGAATTTTTATTGAATTCCGCACGCATATTGACTCTTAAAATAGGCACAAGCTGTTGCCACGCCCACAGCTCACATGCTCACGCCCTAACACCTTTACATATGGATAGGCCAAAAAAAAAAAAGAAAAACAAGAAACCCCTTGAGTTATATGCAGACAAAAGTTGTTTGGCAGTTGATGCTTTTTAGTGCACAGCGAGAAAAAAGCGAGTACATTGCACTCAAATCGACTACATACGCTTTGAATGCTCTCAGCTTAATTACAATATTCGAAGCTAAAAACTCATATTGAGCTGTTGGGTTAAGCTTTTGGGACATTTTTTGGGAAAAATAATCAGAGATCGTTGTTCTCTAATCGATTCTTCTATATTAAATAGTACTAACTGAATCAAAATTTTTAAACTTCCAAAAAAATTTTCACTTTTTCATTTTTTGAAGCAAAACTTTTTAGGTGGCATTGAAGGGAGTAACTTTGAAATTTTGTTAAAAAATGTTAGTTTCGTTGCGTTTGTTTTGATTATTCTCTTCCGCAATGACGAATTGCGACGCTGACGTTGCAAAGCAACAGACACGAAGTTGATGCTGCATGACTTCGGCTCTTGTTGAGAGAGCGTGCCATGCTCTCACTTGCTTTTTACTCTCGCAAAATTCGGCTTGTGTTAGAAAGGAACGAGAACGGTGAAGAAGAAGGCGCGGGGGAGGAGGAAATTCGTAAAGGAACGAGAGCGGCGTAGAAGAAGCCGCGAGTGAGGCAAAAGGCATAAAAAGTTTTACTTCAAACGCTTGTACAGCACGTTAAAGATTTCTTTTTTGACCAGATACTTTTTTACAATCAATCTTACAATTTTTTAATTTTCAAAAATTGATTATAAAATATTTTGTTACAATTTACAAAAGTCGAGAGAATTGTGTTCAACTGAATATTAAAAATTGTTTAGATATTGTCTTGTTAGGATTTAAAAAATTTTTTTAGAAATAAAACGAGATCTTTGTTGTAAACCGACTTTAAATAATCTCCTTTGTTCTGCTTTTACAAAGTTTTTTGATTGAAAAATATCAGAAATATTTTAAACACCTCACCATTATTAAAAGAATGCAATTTTTGAAATTAAAAAAAATTTGTATTAAATTGTTTCTATGTGGTTTTAAAAAATGTTTATCCTCTGTTAGGAACAACAAAAATTATTTTAAAGATTCGGATTAATCCAAAGACTATTTTAAATTCAAATATTTTAAAAAAAAAAATTATCTTTGAAAATTGCAGTAATGTCTCAAATTAAAAAATACACCTCTTTCACTGATCGCAGAATTTTTTGATCTTAAAATATTCTATCTAGGAAAACTTTAAAATGAATCTATCTTAAGCCATTTACATAAAATTGTGCCCACTTATTTCATCTAATATTTAATCTTCTTAAGGAAAGAACAAATGTTATTTAAAAGTATTTTTTTTTTTTAAATTTCGCGATTTTTGGAATTTTAAACCTCAAATAAAGATGTAAACCTCCTTTTCTGATTCCTGAATTTTCTGGTGTGAAAATCTTTCATCTATGCATAAATTACTTTTAATTGCACAAATAAAAACTGAATTTTTAGCATATTTTAGACTTAACAAACCAAACAAAAAAAAAATTTTTAAAAGTAAATTTTTTTAAATTTTATATTTTTTTATATTTTTTTTTAACTCTGAATTGCATTAAAGTCACAAATCAAGAAATGCATTTCTTTTTCTGAGCCGAGAATTTTTATGCGTGAAAATTTGTCTTCTTGAAATACTTTTAAACTACGCTAATTTAAAACATTAAAAAAATAACGCCCACTGTCTACAAGCGAATATAGAGACTTGGAAACTGGGATACTCTAACCGGATTGTTTTCTGAAAAATAAAATGTTTTTATTTCTTGCAGTACTTCTACAGGATTAGGATTAGGGGATTTAAAGTTTCAAAAATTTCATATTGTTGAAAATCCTTGAAAGAATAAGAGCGAAAATATTTTTTGAACCACGAAGATTTACTTATATAAAGCTTCTCACAATTTCTCTTTCTCTTACTCAATCTGTAGTAGGTAATACCAATTTTATAATAATTTTTTAAATGGACGAAAAATTTGTTGCTTTACGGAAAATTAAATTATGTCCCAGTGTTGTATATGATAACCCATTCTATTGAACTTCCCGATGCTTTGCGACCTGATTTCACCTCAAAATGTAAAATTTTGAAAAGACACGATGGTAGAGGAAATGATTTCGAAACGATGGCAAAGACACACTATCTTGGAAATTTCAATGAGCCTGTTGCCCTTTTGAGCCAACTGCGGTTTAGCCACAAATGTTACCCATTATGGAGTTTGCTCACTTGAGTTTTTGAGCCTCGTTTTTGGATAAAGTACAAATGTCGGGCATTTGAAACACTTCAAGTAAAACGCATGTTTTAAAAATTTCATTCGATTCCTTCCGTAGCTCAATTTTCAAACGCGATTTTTCGCTCAGTGTAAATGCAGAGCAAGTGGAACAACATGTGAGCTGTAGTGAGTCAGGAGTTTACCAACACTTGCTGCCAACATTTGCGTTAATCATTCGGGATTAGTTCTAATATACTCAGTAAAGCTTTGTTATTGGATTTGAATCGATTTCCGTACGGAATTTCAATTAATGTGAACATTGGTTATACCAAACAGTTAGCCATATTCTGGCGCCATTGTTTTTGTTGTTGGACACAATGTGTTTTGTGTTTTGTATCCTGTCCTGTCCAAGTCCATGTCCATGTCCATGACAGTCTAGTTAATCTTTTATAATTAAACTGATTTAGTTGTATTATGTGCTCCAGTGTTTTTGGCCAAATGTTGCGCCCTGCAATGTTTGGGGCATAATTTGCCATTAATATCGTATATTCTCATTACATGTGTGTGTGTGTGTGTGTGCCAGGGTGTGTGTGAGTGTGTTTTTGGACATCCCTTAGACGTACTCCGAATTATACACTCACACACATACAGCCATGCAAGTGTGTATTATTAGGCTAAGAACAACATGTGGTCCTTTGCACGGAAATTCAGTTCTTGTAAGCCAGACAACTACTAATTGAAATTAAGTGGGCTTAGAGTAGTGCATTTCGCTGTCCATTGAAATTGGCATGAGCTCTGAATATTAGAATACATATTGACTTGTCCTACAATTGGCCTATTGTTAACTCGTTTGTTTCAAGCCTGTTTATTAGTTGGAAAATATTTCATTAGTCAAATAATATGGAAGCAAATTTGAATAGAACCAGCATAATATTAAAAATATGCGGGTCATTTAAGCCAGGAAACTTGGAATGCTTTGTGTTATAATAAAATATTCATTACGACTACACGCTTAGTTCGAAAAGACTTACTACGACATACCATAGTAGTTTTGAAAGAATATATGCTACATGTTGAAGAAAGAAAAATCGGTCTTATTTCTATCGCAAAGGGAAATCATTTTTTCTTGTCGAACTACGATTTCCGATAACTCATTCCAACTGAAGAATCAAGCTATTTCCTTTACATCAAATCAAACCAGAAGAATTGATTTTAAAAGTATGGAAATAAATAATATTTTCGAAACTAAAATTTGTTTGAAAAATGATTTTTAAACGCAATCATCAAACAAATAAAAAAATATAAGTTTTCACCAGCCTATAATTTAAAATTAACTTCTACTTTATAATTATATAAATAAATAAATATGTAAGTTTTATATCCTACTACGATAAACGATCCAGTCCATTCAATCTTCGGCTCAGACGCATTTCATATGACACTGTTACTGTGTTGGAATACTATAAAAGTAAAAAATCTCAAATTTAGCTTTGTCGTGCAGAAATGCAGAAAGGCAGAAAAAACCAACAACAAATTACACTAAAAAATTCTGCATTTCTACTTGACTTTGACGCTTATTGTACAAATCACAAATATCTACTAGTCTGTATATATTTTATACTCTTTTTGGTATTCTTTAGTATTTGAAATCCAATAGATTTTAAAAGTATTTAAAACCTGTTTTTTTTTTTAAAAAAACCTGAAGTTATAATCTTTTAGTAGTAAAAGATAATCAAATATATAGTGTACGAGAGAAATGTATCTTTTATGCTTTTAAATAGCTTTTCTCTTTTTTTTTAAATGGCCAGCTTTAAGCAAAACTTACATAAATTATAAAAATACTAAAGCAAATTGTTAAACTTAAAACTTACATAGCTTTTTTCTCAAAATCTATTCGACACAAATAAAGCATACCATTTGACACTTGTAAACAGCTGATAGTGTCTGCTTATCTTGTTAGTCTGGCACTTTTGCATTTCTGCATCATTGTTAGGGTTGCCCACGTCGTCAGTTGGGCACTTATATTACTTCTGCATACCCAAATTGTGATTCTTTAAACATTTGTGATGAATGAGATTAATATCTTTCACCAATTGTAATAAATCAATTATAATAATAGATTTAATTAGTGAGATATGCTTTTATAACCGGACTGGAGACAGCAGAAGATTTGTTAATTTTGTTACTTTTTGTAAATTTTGTATTTATATACAATATATGAGTCATTCTGTGTCCAATCCACCAAGCCACCAGTCAAACATTTTATTAAATTATACGGTTAAGTAATGCAGTTAAATAATCAAATATCAATGTATCTTTCTACATAACATGATTTTACTCAACGGCGGCCATCTTGGCTACGCCAATTTTAATAATCACCAGTTTGGTGATCAACGACCTCGAAAACCCATAATTGCATACCCAACTTGTGGTATAAAATACAAATGATTTCTCTGTTTTAGGCGACCATCTTGGATTCGCCATTTTGAAATTTTGAAAAACTAATAAGGTACTTATAATCAGCTACCTCAAAAGTATCTGAATAGCATAGAACAGGGGTTGCAATAATGTCTTTCTGAGAATAAGATTAAAAATGGTGTTTTAATTATGGAGTAACTTCGCTTTGGCGGCTATTGTAGCTCCGCCATTTTGAAATATCGAAAATCACCATACGGCTTCAAAAAGTAGACGAGAAGACGAAAATTTTAAGCCTTAAAACATTCAATTATCGTAATAAATCTAGAAGTTTGAGGGGGGTGGCTGATTTTGCAGAGAATGGAAAAAAAAAACTTTAAGATTTCAATTAAAAAATAAAGACAAAATGTTGATTACACTTGTTTACAAATTTATCTACAATTCTTAACCGATTTTAAAGATCTTAGACTCAAAATGTTCGTAAAAAAATTCTCTTTCAGATTAAAGCTTAACATAATTTAAAAAAAATTTATTTCGTTAATAAAAAGCATACGAAAAACGTGTAATTTTGAAAAATGGTTTTTTGGTTTTGGTTGCCTGTAACTTCTATTATATTTACTTAATCTGTACAAATTACATATCACTGGAAAGATCACAACAATACCTTTCGATCGAATCATATTTTATGTCAATACAAAATTTTGTTCACAAGATATTGAGGAATAACTGATAAAAGTGCCCAAAAACATGTTTTTCGAAAATATCTCAAATTTGGTGCTTAAGAAAAAAAAAGGTTGCCATTTTCGTGTTTCTGGACCCCAAATTCGCCTAAAAACCACTTTTTTAGGAAGGTTCATTTTTCGTGTAAACTGGAGTTATTAGTTGAATAATCATAAAAATTTCAAATTATTTAAAATAATTTGGGTGGAATTTTTGACTTTTTTTTGTACATTTTGCGACTTTCTGTTAGATGGCGCCAGCATATTCAACATATATTTTGTTTTAGCGCTAAAAACAAAGAGAAAATCTGAAAATCAGAAGTGCAAAAACAATAACAAGTGAAATAAAGGAATCGTTCCAAGCAGTTTTTGATAATCATAGTTTTGGGTAAGGTCCCAAATGTTTAGGTGTACCTCCACTTCCTTTATTATAGCTATTTTTTGCTCTTTTACAAAGTTTGTGCAACTACTTTGCCTACCCGTCATTTATTTTACTATCAAAATATCTTGCTGCACATATACTTTTTTTTTAGCGCTAAAACAGAACAGTTAATGTTACTGCTGGCGCCATCTAGTTGTCAGTGGGCAAAAAAATGTGCAATGGTGGTCAACAAAAAAAAGGCCCAAAACTTACCTCGCTCGCCAACCTGCGCCCCTTCAATTAACAAAAGTATATAAATGTTTATGAAGAATTATGCCAAGTTCTTTAATTGTCCGAGATAAAGCACAGAAAATTAAAAATGCTAGTGGGATTAAGAAAGGAAAAAACACATCATTCCAAGTTAAAAAATTTCGCGCGTGAATGATCAAGACAAAAATAAATGTTGGGCGGAGAAAAACACTTTTTATATTAATGGCAGATATTATCATAAGCTCTTTACAGCTACATTATAATAAAAGAGTTAGGAACTTTTTAGGATACTTTAAAAAAATGCATGCAATATAAGTTTGCAAAATTTCTATCATGTTGAAATAAAGTAGAGCTTTACAACTTCTGGAGTTAGTCTGTACGAACAAATAAATAATACTCTTATTTTCTCATCAGAAATTTGCTTGAAACTGCAATTCAAAATGGCGATAGCGTATTATGTTTTCCACAATTCCTTACCCAAATGATTTCCATTAATAAGCATATATTCCTATATGTACATATAGAGACTAAATGTCAACAAAACAATTTAATGCCAGAGTTTGAGTTTCTGTTTGCGGTCGTATTGTGCACAAGTTCTCCAAGGACTTCTCCAAAGCGTACAAAATATTTTGAGATACTAGAGATATTTATGTTTTCATTTGTTTCTTGTTCAGTTTCAGAGTGCATAACTTTTGACATTAAGCTTTTCAGTTTTGTGAAACATTTCTCTTCTGCAATTTGTATAAACTTGTTTGATAGCATCTTTATTATTATTTATTTTTTCATTATTATCTATTATTGTATAAAACTATGCATTTGTCACATTTCAATTATTGTATTTCCTCTGCTAGTTTTTGGCAAAGAAATGTGTACACGTACATAGAAATATTAGCCAATTTAGCATTTATTTGCATTTAGCCAAAAAGCAATTGCTTCAAATTATTATATTTTTGTCTGGCCAAAACATAAAATAAATAAAATATTTTCTCTTCAACTTCAATGACATTCATTTAAATGTGAGTCAAACGAAAAATTAATAAAGAAAACACCAAAAAAAAAAAAATTATTTTAAAAATATTCGGCTTAAATTTAAGTGCTTAAGTTTGAACAGGAATTACACTATCAAGCAAAAAATTTGAAATATTTAAATTTTATGCACTGAGCTCAAGAACTTTTACCAAATATAAATTTGTAAATTGTTAAAATTTGTTTAAAAAATAGTTCAGAAATAATATCAGAAAACAAAATAAAAATAAAATATTTTCTCTTTAAGTTCAATGACATTCATCTAAATATTCTTAAATGTGAGTCAAACGAAAAATAAATAAAGAACATACAAAAAAAAAAAAAAATTTAAATTATTTGCTTAAATTTAAGTGCTTAAGTTTGGACAGGAATGTTACACTATCCAGCAAAAATTTTTGTCAAACATTTAAATTTTATGCACTGAGCTCAAGAACTTTTACCAAATAAAAATTTGTAAATTGTTAAAATTTGTTTTTACAATAAATACTTAATAAAAAATATAGAATTTTTAAATTAGCAATACTAACGTATAGTTTCTAGAATTTTGTTTGGCATGATGTACTTACTAATTTTTTAAATATTTATTTTACATACTAAAATTTTATTGATTTTAGTGGCTTAGTGGCTTGGAGCGACATGTCTTTTTTTTATATTTTTTATCTAAAAACATTATTTTTTTTTAATTAAAAGTTGTGTATGAAAAAATTAGTATAACAATATATATAGTATAATAATATGATGAAATTCGTTGACGGCAGATAACTTTTTAATTTTACAATAAAAAAATAAAATTTTCAAAAATACTTAAAAGGATCCATCCAGGGGACCTTCCTATGCGATTCCTATAAATAAGTTTAAACGTTTTAAAAGCACATATAAAAATGTATGTACACATTCCCGTAAATATTGTTTTTTTTTTTTCGTATGTAGAACCCTTAGATTATAATTGGTTTTTATTATTTTATTTTTTTAATGTACATCTAGGTTAAGCTACCAAGTTTGTTAGTAGGGAACTAGTTTAATTACATGATATACAACCTTTTTTAAAACAAAAACAATATTTTATACAGAATTCCCAATATTTTTTTTTTTTTAATAATATCTTTTCTTCTATTAAAAAATATTAAAATATCGTTATGATGTGTCTTATCAAATTAAAGTCTACCTTATTATTGTGTTATCGATAACTCGATAAATAAAAAGAACATGATAATTATTAAAATCGAACAAATTTTAAAATTAAAAAGTAAACGAAATTTTTGGGTTTACAATTTGTTTTAATAATCTTAAGCTCAAAATATATGTAATTATTATTTAATTAAAATTTGTATATTAAAAATATCACTTTTTAGTTGAATTATATTAAAAAAAATATATATTAAAAAATTTTTTTAAAAAAATTCTAATAAAATTTGTTTCATTTTAAACTAATGTTTTATTTTCTATTTAAAAATATCTTAAGGAAGTGTTTTATCCAATAAAAGTCTAAAGTTTAGTTGTCGATTACTCGATATATGTACGAAGTTTGGAAAAAAAAATTTGCGTGGTGAATATTGTCAAGTGTCTCTATCACATACATATGTAGAAATTATCAAAATGAAATATCGATAGGCTATACTTTTTTTAAACACATAAATTTTTAAAAATCTTAATTTTTTGAGATGAAAAATCTTGGAGCATGCTTAGTCAATAATAACGCAAACGAAAATATCCAGAGCAAGTAGCTGTCGGTGAGTCACTAACAAAAATTTATCCTTTCTGAAAACCAAGCAACAGACAAAATTATTTTTGCCGTCATTTTAGGTCTGATCAAGAAATACTTTCTTTTAAAATAAACTTTTTAAAGAAACACCCTAATGATTAAACAACTAACTAGACATTGCACAAATTAAAGAAAAATCTAATTTTATTTATTTCGCATAAAAGCAATATTTTTTAGATTTATCAGTTTAAATTGTTAAATAGTTAAGGTCAACCAACAAGTTAAGATTTTTTGGTTGAAAAATAAATATATTTTAAAAATAAAGCATAAGTCAATTAAAAGAAAGCTGATACTAAGCATTAAAATTTAAAATAAAAAATTTAAAAAATGTAATAAACAGTTTTTTTTTTATTTTATTTTACTTATTTCTTAACATTTTTATTTCACTAAAATTTTATTCTTGACCTTCAGTATTAATAGTCTTAAGATAAATGGTACCAAACAAAAATATTTACTTTGTAGCAGAGTGTAACTAGACCTCACTGCGCTTACTTACATTAAAAGTTAAAGTAAATACAAAATGCTCAAAAAATTGATCCAGCAAAATAAATAAGTTGATTTCCATAATTTAATCCATTTAATGGATAGACCGAGATCTACAAGTAATGTGCCTGAGCCTGCCGAGACTCTCACTTGCTTCTACAGCAAAAAAAAAGTTATTCCCCTGCAGTGAATTTATGACCATATCGATATGCATAATAACTTGGCAATAAAAATAAATCTCAACACAAAGTTATAAATATAATAAAAGTGAAATATAAAAAATAAAAAAAATATATATATGCACATGTACGTAAATAGGTTATAAATAATATGCGCCTTCAATTCAAATTCATTTGAAGGCAGGGCAAAAGTTAAGTTAACAACAAGGGGGAGAGTTCAGGCCCTGTCAAGCACATCAAAGTGTTTAGGGAATTTATGCTACCAAATCTGGACGAAATTTCGCTCTATTTTTGCCTTCTATTTGTCTCAAGCGGACAGCAGCGGACGTAAGGACTAAAGGACGAAAGAACGGAAGGACGCAGCGTGCCAAAAATTTGCCGCTAATATGAATATTGACGAAGGGAAATGAATAAGTTGCCTCAAAGTTGATGTTGTTTTTGTTGTCGTTGTTTTTCCTGAAATGAGGCATAAAAAAAAGCGCACAAGTCGATTGCCTTTACACGCCTCCAAAGTAAATGTATTCCAAGTCGATTGGTCGCAGTGACGTAGATAGAATTTTTTATGAAGGGGATGTTCTTGGAAATGCTATATTTTTTGTGGTACAAAAATATTTGTATCATGTTGCCTACATTTTAATTTTAAGATATAATAAATTTGCACTTATTTACTATATATCTAGCAGTTAATAGACTTATGTAGCATCTAGAAAAAAATGCGTAAGTCCTTACAAAGTTTATATGATAAGGGTTTATCTATCAACAGTCTGTCAGCTAGTTTGTGGAAAATCAAAAGATTTACTACCTTGAAATTTTGCCAGACAATCAAAATATTTACTATCCTGAAAATTTTTCAGTCAGTGCGTCTGGGGTCGTCAGGAATATTTTTGTGCCCAAGACTAAGCATTTACGAACTCGTATGCAACTATTTCAAAAACCAAGTTCATTTTAAAATCTATTGTGGAAAAAAACGATATGCTGAATCGATAAGGGGAGTTCTGGAAAAAATACAACCAACAAAAAAAAATTCAAAAATTCTATTCGATATCAAATATGTCTAAAAATTTACACCTTTTCATTTGAATTACATTATTTTTTAAATTTTCAAAAATTTAATAACTGTTGATAAATAAGAATAATCAAATATTAAAATAAGTTTGAAAAAATCGTAAATAAAATCTTAATATAGGATTTGGAGCAATCTTGAAATAAGATTTTTGTTCGCAACCAACGAAATCTTGCTGCGGTTTTTTGGATATTGAATTCAGACAATCGATCTCAAAAATATAATTTTTTAGAGCATTTTTGAGGTAATATCAGAACTATCATTTTTGGACTCCAAAAACATAAGGCAAGCATGGTGCGAAAGTTGGGTTTTTTATTGTGCGTTTGTATAAGGAATTAGCAACAAAAATTCTTAAAGGCAAGAAAGGTGCAGATGTAGCTCTAGGGGGTTCTTCACTTCGAAGTGCATATACATCAGAGCTCGCAAAAGATTTTCAATCCATTTTTCCAATTTTTGGGGGGTCCGCAAACGAAAACCCCCCGTGGATCCACCACTAAGGCAAGAATATAACTATAGGTAGTGCTTAAATTTTGGCTTTTTAAACATCGGGTGACTTTTTTTGATCTTATCTTAAGACAATGAAAATGTAAAGAGAATAAAAAAAAAATTTTAAATATTTTAACTTATAATCAAAATTTTCTTAGGCTGGTGGGCCAAACTCATCCCCTACATACACTTCCGCCTACGCCACTGATTCGCAGCCGCTCTGCCTACCACTGTCTCTCTCTCTCTGTTGGCTTCTCTGATTTCCCGCTTAATGTTATTCTTGCAACATGGCCGCGTATTGTGTTGCCTTCGTATTCCTGCTGCTGATACTCCATACTGCTCCTCGTGCGGGATTCTTCGACTGAACTTCAATTCCATTTGATGCAGAAAAATTGCTACCAATAAGTGCTTTATGGTAAATGAAATAAATAAACGCTTCGTTGCGCATTGTATTGGCAAAAAGAAGCAGCTCTTGTCTGAAATTCCGCGCCATCTTGTCTGGGTTTGTCTGGGCCAGTCTGATGACTTGGCTTATGGACGCGGCTTAGATGGCCATTTTTTTTCCAACCAGCATGATTTCTATTTCATTTATTTTGCCCCGTGTTGTCGCTTTATGTTTGCTATTTGTAAAGTGATTTTTGAAATAGTAATTTCATTAATTTCTGCATTAGTCGAACATTAGGTTATGGTCTTTGACAATGACATTATAATTTTTGGAGGGGGACTCTTATATTTGATGCTAATGTACTATATTGATAAAGTGATTTTAGGCAACGTAGCTTGAAAGTATCTTAAGCTTGTCTTTATAGCAAAGATGAGCAAAAATATATATAGAAATTTGCACAACCTGATGAAGTGCTGAAGGCTTAAAGGAACTATTTAATTTTAATGTAAAAAGGCGACTGGTTAAGCAAAAAACAAGTTAAGCAAAGACTTTAACTAAAGTAAAGCATTCACATCGTTATCTCAAAAAGTTAAAATTTCTGGTAACTTTAAATAATGATTGTCAATAGTTCTTACAAGTGATAACCAAATCTCAGACAGATGGAAGAGATACTTCCAGTCACTGTTGACAACCCAGAACCAGCTTAATACACAATTAATTACGGTACCGACATCTCGACATGAAAGCGCTGAAAACATCGAGACACCCTCTCTTGAGGAACTTAAAGAAGCCATAAAAAGGCTAAAAAACTACAAAGCGGCAGGCAAGGATGGCATAGCAGCCGAAATATTTAAGAGTATAGATGAAACGGGGCTAAGACATATCCTTAGTGTAATAACAGAATCTTGGTCAAACGAGGCTATGCCAGCTATGCTATGTTATGCACCAACTACAGACCCATTACGCTGCTAAAAATCTATAAAATATTCTCGATTCTGATTTATGATAATCTAGCCCCTTATGCGCAGAATTGTATTCATAACTACCAAGCTGCGTTCCAAGCGGGTAGGTCCACCACAGACCAAATTTTTATTCTACGCCAGATTTTAGAAAAATCACGGGAACAGAACAAAACCACATTTCATTTATTAATAAACTTTAAAGCAGCATACGACAGCATAATAAGGGAATATCTATACGAAGCCCCCTCTTTCTTCGGGATACCACGCCTAGTAAAATCAACTATGGCGTACGTCAGGAACACTGTGAAAGTCCAAACTAGTTTTTCAACCGAACTCATATCAGACAAAGGCCTACGCCAAGGAGACAAGCTATTATGTCTTCTTTTTAACTAGCCCTGGAATACGTTCTCAGGAAATCGAAAGTTAACACAGAGGGAACCATTTTTTTTAAATCGGTACAAGTACTTGCGTTTGCAGACGACATAGATAACATAGGTAATGAAAGCTTTATGAATCTTGAAAAAGAGGCCAAAAAAATGGGTCTTATAATAAATGAACAAAAACCTAAAATCCTAATTTCAACAACATCAGAAACAACAAGGCATAGATACGGCCAGAACATCAGTTTTGGTGACTACGATTTTTGAAGTAGCCGAAAATTTTCAATACCTCGGTGTCAACATAAATATAGACAATAATATAACGCGTGAAATAGACCAAAGCATAACGTATGCCAACAAATGCTATTTTGGACTACAAAGACACTTAAAAAGTAATCTCTTAGACAGAGGGACGAAAACCATCCTAATTGTACCAGTCTCACCTACGCGAGCGAAACATGGGTCTTAAGCAGAGCAAATGAAAAAAGATGGCGTACGTTAAAGTCGGGCGCGGACGACTTTGGGATACCCTGTACCACTGCTTGCAATAAAATCCGGTAAATTGCTTAAGAACACCAAAAGACATTTGATTGCCAAATTAGATTATGATACCTTCATAAACAACCAAAAACAGACGAATTTTTAATCAAAAACTTTTTTTCGACCGATCGGCCCTATGGGAGCTATATGATATAGCCAACCGATTTTGATAAAATTTTGTACAGTGTTGAAGATCTCCAAAAAACTTCTGAATGCCAAATTTAGTTACAATATCTGCACAAATAAACGAAACACAACGAAATTTGTACAAAACACGATTTTTTGACCGATTGGTCCTATGGGAACTATATGATATAGTGAACCGATTTTGATCAAATTTGGTACAGTGCTTGGGAACTCTAAAAAACTTCTTAATGCCAAATTTGGTTACAATATCTTCACAAACAAACGAAACACAACGAATTTTGTACAAAAAACAAATTTTCGACCGATCGATCCTATGGGACCTATATGATATAGTCAACCGATTTTGATAAAATTTGGTACAGTGCTGGGGGTTTCTAAAAAACTTCCGACTGCTAAATTTGGTTATGATATCTTTATAAGCAAACGAATTATCCATCTAAAACTTTTGCTTTTTTTCGAGGTCCTCTGAAACACCCCTATGGGAGCTATATAATGTAGTCCCGATATCAAAAAAATAAAATAAACTTGTCTCCTATGGATTAATAAGGGGTCTTATCTGAAAGTTTGGTTGCTCTAGCTCTTACCATCTCTGAGATCTAGGCGATCATACGGACAGACGGACAGACGGTCAGACGGACAGACGGACATGGGTATATCGACTTCTCTAGTCACCCTGATCATACTTTAAGTAACTTTGGGGGGTCTCCGACGTCTCCTTCTGTATGTTACATACATTTTCGGCTTGCACAAGCACAATATACCCTTTGTACCATACGGTAAAGGGTATAAAAACTTCAAATATTTGAACGTAAGATCCTGCGAAAAATCTTTGGAGGAATACAAGAAAACGGAATATGGCGACAACGATGTAACCATGAGTTATATAATCTATACGGTCAATAATATACATTAAAACCAACCGATTACGATGGGCTGGTCACCTTATTAGAGTAAACGATAGCTATCCTCCACAACGAATAATGATCGGACAGTGTGTAGGTAACCGAAGAAGAGGTCGACCTAAGTTGAGATGGTTGGATGGGGTCGATCAAGATGCAAAAGACTTAGGACTGAGATGTTGGTGAACGCAAGCCCGAGATCGCGACGAATGGAGGCGAAAACTACAACAGGCAAAGACCCGACCTGGGTTGTCTCGCCAATGATGATGATGATAGTTGGCAGCTCTGTAATCAAAAAAGCGCATGGCTGCAATTTAAACTAGCTGCAAAATGTTGACATGTTCGCTTTTCTTATCGATTTTATAGCACCAAGAAGCAAGTGGCTAACAAATACTCTGAAACTTACAAGTATTTTAAAAAACACGCTTAAAATTATTTAATAATTTTTTAAAAAAGTTTTGCTCAATAGCTGAAGCGTCATAGAAATGTCTAAAGATTTTGAGTCAGGTTCCGAAACTAAGTCTCTAGTAAAAATCGTAGGTACCACAGAACTCTCAAAGATTTCGTTTTTCAAACAATTGTTTCCGAATGTTTACGCTTTTATGAGAATGGCAGCAAAGAGTTGCTACTGTTTAAAAATAAATTTAGTATATTTAGACACTATTTTAATTATATAATTTTTAAGAGTGTTTTAAGAAAGTTAATTTATTATTGAATAAGTCGATAACTTGTAGTAGTGCTGGAAAAAAGTCGATTTTAGCCAACATCGATATTTTCGATATTTTTAACTAAAAAACATCGATACATCGAACAATATTTAAAATCAAAGGATAATATTATAACAAATTCAAAATATTATACAACGAAAACAAAAACAAAAGGCCACAAAAAAAAGTGTAGTTGGATCGGGGTTTCTTCGTTATCAAAATGCGGTCTATCGTATAGTGGGCACTATTCCATCGAGTGGGACACTCTTGTTTCAGACTATATGGGCTATACGTCTCCTGGGTTTCATTGAATTTGGCGTAAGCAACTGAGCTGCTTTTGTGGTAAAAAAGAAAACTATGCTTATGCACTTAGCCAAAATGGGTTGGATATAGTGTCGAGCCAGACAGTCTGAAGAAATAAATTAATGGATTTTCATTGCTGATTTATCATCCGCCGAAATGTCCATATTTTACCGGGTTAATAGGGGTTTTATTTTTGGCATCAATATACATAAAAATCAAATTTCTTATGAAATACGCTCACACATACTTACATGCAAAAAATAAGACTATAACTTTTTTGAAACATTCTCCAACTCCATTGGCCTAACAATATCCTTCTAAAAAAATATGAATATTATTTAAATCATAAGCTATTTTAATTACAAATACTCCTGCAGCAAATTACAAACCTAGATTATAGCATGCTTTTTGCCTTAGTAATAGAATCTGTTCAATAATCGAAAATCGAAATAAAAATATCGATGATCGGAAAAAATTAAAGAACATCGATGCTGCATCCAGCACTAACTTGTAGCATAGTTTGCAACCTTTTGCTTCTAATTTCTTATAAATAAATTTGAATATATTTTCCGTCCAACACATGAGTTTGTATCACAACCCTTCGAAATTAAATTTTTTACTATGCAGTTTTTATATATGTATGTATTTACATTTGGCTACAAGCAGTTTTTGTCTCAAATCTCTCTTAAATCCGCAATTAAAAGAGTTTTAAACACTTCAACTGTCAGTTTTGATAAACTAGTTGAATGAAATTAAAGCCGCCCATTTTTGAACAATTTTAAATAATTCATGACATAGATATAAGTATTTATAGTCAACACACACACACACACACACACACACACACTTTAAGCAACAAATCACACTTTTCAACACTTTCGTTAAGCATTATTATGACAATTCTAAGATAACAAAAGCTACAGCTTAAATTTTCTAGAGAGATGGTTATAATTGAAACAAATACACTTCATAGAGCGGCAACAATCTCTAATAAATAAGCTGACAAATATACATAGATACATATATGTATATACACACACACATACGCAAACACTTGCAAACATGTGTCACAAACAAAGATATAACAGATTTTACAAGCAACATTATGCATAATTCTCAGAGCATATTTACAATATATATTTATGTACAGTATGTGCAGCATGCAAAATATTCAAGTACACTGAAAGAAAAAAAACTAAACTTTTTTGACAAAAAGCGGAAGTTACGTAAATTTATTTTTGGACGAAAATTTTTGACGATTTTATGGGTAGAGTATAGTGCTAGAAAAATCGTCACTTAACGATATGAGGTATGCTGTGTGAGTAGACTACGAACAATTTTAATAAAACATTATTGATGATGGATGTTATAGTAATAAAGGGTGATTTTTTAAGAGCGGCTGCGCCTCAAATGATTCATACGCTGGGTCCAATTTTGACATACTCTTTGAAAAAGTACGGTCCAATGATGCCACCTGCCCATAATCCACACCAAACAGTGACTTTTTGGGGATGCACTGGCAGTTCTTGCAATGCTTCTGGCTGCTCTTCACACCAAATACGGCAATTTTGCTTGTTCACGTATCCATTCAACCAGAAATGAGCTTTGTCCATAAAATGGAAAGAGTGCACGATGCACTTTCTTAACCGAGCATGAATTTTGATAATAAAATCTGCAAGCGTTGTTCGCTTGTAAGTCGATTCATGGTTAAATTATAGACCAAACTGAACATGTTTGACACTAACAGAAGACACAAAAACAGCTGAGCTGACAAAAACAGTGTTGCCAAAAAAAAAGTTTATATCCTTTATATCAGCAAAAATAAAGTTTGCTTGAGTCCTGTTTTTAGTTCTTAATTGAAATAATTTTTCTATTTTTTGGAAACATTTGGGAATAATCAGTAGTGCTCCGGAAAACGAAAAATCCAAAACGAACAATTTTATTCGGATTCGGTTTTGCGTGCTCCGGAAAATAATATTTTTGTCCATAACTTCTCTTTTTATTTTCGATAAATTCGTATATTTCCCTCATTTTTTCGATAAATTCTGCTGTTGTGTTGACATGGTTGCCGCAGCTCTGCACCTTTTTATTACTATATATCATTTTCATTAAAATATTGCTAGTTCTTTATTATTCTATATCTTAAAAAAAATTACAAAAAAATATAAAATTAGCAAAAATATTTTTTAAAAGTAAACACGACTTAGCTATTTTTGTTACAAGAGAAATTTTCTTTATGTATTGTGTATTTTTTATTGTGTAATTAAAAATAATTGTCAACCTTTTTTGCCCGTTTTAATTCCTCTTGCAACAAAACATTCGCTTTCAAAACGAATCCAAATAAAATGTTCGGATTCGTTTTCCGCAGCATGGCCGAATGTATTTGAGTTGCGAAAGGAACTGCATTCCCGACGGGAAACCCCAGATCGGTTCAGTTTTTATTAATTTTTAATTTCATTTTATGACCCAGCGGAATCACAGCTGCATAATGCAATGCAGTTCAAAAAAAAAATCAATTTTAAAGGCACCCAATCCACTGTAATTTATAATATTAAATTAAAATTGATACTAAAAATTGTGTTGAAAATGTATGAAGAATATTTGTTCCAGTGTATTAATTACTCACTTGTAATTTCAGACCTGACTTTCAAAAACAAATCAGCAGTGAATTCACGTCCGCAAAAATTCAGCCCTGATTTCAGGCATGACTTTTCAAAGTCCATCAGCACTGAGTTCATAGCTGATTGTTACGGCTAAGGTTCAGGCCTGGAGGCTTAGGACAGTCATGTGTTAAATTTAGTGACAAATGAATGCGTAGTTTCATGGCTGGTACTGAAAATTCAGGCATGATTGCATGACTAATTCAGGCCTGAACTGAACTGAAGTGTATTAAAAAAACTTAAAAAATTAATACTATATAACTACAATCATTATGTTATATAAGTTAAGTTACATCATCAACAAGGCGCAACAAGGAACTTGAAATAATTACAGAAATTTCGACGTATTTCGAAAAAAACCTAAATCGAAGGGGCTCAGAAAAGCTTAAAGGGAGCTTCTGAAAAATATAAATGGTAGTTATTATGCCTTTAATAAGCATCGAAAGAAATTTAATTGATTTGGGAGCTGCGCGTTTTTTTAAATCTCTAAAAATCGATCAAGGTAAGATGAATATCCCATGCTGGTAGGTTGTGACTAATCTTAAAAATAAAAATCTCTTTTCGTTTGTAACTACTCTTAAAAATAAAAATCTCTTTTCGGTGCTCCAACCTATATCCTTATGCTGATCGGAAAAGGGCTAAGACTGCTCCATTGTTAACATAAGTATCCAAAAACTCTTTCGAACAGCTTTTTATAAAACTATCTAAGCTAACTTTATAAACGATACAAAAAATATGCTTTTTAACTGCAGTTAAGTAGCAAATTCTTAGAAGAATTTAATCCGACCAAAAGGGAAATCGGTGAAAATGCATGGAAAAGGATGTTTCGAATTTCAGCTAGTAGTACAAACACTACAGTGCTTCATGGTGCATGCTAAAAAATTTTAAAGAACTCAATTAATTCGGGGCTTCCGGACCCTTTGAAACCCTCCCATGGATACAGATAATAATAATTTAACTATTGACTTTTAAACTATTGGCGAAAAACTTTTAATTTTTTATCACTCAGAATATGGTCACACTGAAAGTGTTCGGCTTATAGGAGGATTATTCTTGAACGGAATAGTGAGGAAAAATTGTTAATGAACTGTTAGTGGTTCGAGGAAACTGCCTTGAAGAGAGAATAGTATTTGAAAATTAAGATGACGCACCTTTAAATAATAATAGATTATTCAATTGCAACAAAGTTATGTAAAAAAAAAAATAAAAATTTAAATCTTTTAACATAAATTACACTAGCTTACAAATTACAAACCACCGTTTTCGAGTTAGTTTCGAAAAATTTGTTTTTGGGCACTCTTTTCAGTTATTCCTCAATTTTGTATCGACATTAAAGACGATTAGATCGAAAGGTATTGATGTGCTCTTTCCAGTGATATATAATATGTACAGAAAATTATCGATGTTACATGCAACCAAACTCGAAAAAGTGTAGTTTTTGACCATTTTTCAAAATTACACATTTTTGGTATGCTTTTTATTAACGAAAAAAATTGTTTAAAAATTATGTTTAGCTTTAAGCTGAAAGAGACTTCTTTTACAAACATTTCGAGTCTAAGATCTTCGAAATCGGACAGGAACTGTAGATCTTATGGAACCATGAACGAAAAATCACGACTACAGCTGCATACAAATTCGTGAAGACGTAACTGAACGCAAATGCAAAACTTTGAGTGAAACATTTGTTTTTCATACAAAAGTGTGATTGACTGAAAATTGGAACTTCTCGACCCCAAATTACCCTAAAAAACACTTTTTTAGGAAGATTCATTTTTCGTGTAAACTAGTGTTATTTATCAAACACTTAGTAAAAACTCTTAAGCTTTGCGAAATGGCAGATTAAGCATTTGTTTTGATCATGTTTCTTCATTAGCAACTATTAGATACATAAAGATGAAATATTTCGAAATAAAAAGTACTACTCCTAAGCATTCTAAAATCAACATTATTATTTATATAGCTTAGAAAACCTTTCGCTTTTACATTCCACATTTTTCATTGCAACACCAAAAACACTCTTTTCGCTCAGTGTATTATGTATGCTACTAGTGTTTAGTAAAGGGAATAAACCAACAAGCAAATGTGCTTTGAGAGTTTGTGAGCGTGGGAGAGCATGTTTGCGTCACATGTGCACATGAGCTCTTGAGAAATTAATTTCAAGTGGAAATATTATAACAGTCCAAAGTCAACTTTATCTATATAAACAAAATTTTGGATTTGCCTGGCAGCAGACAGTTGAACAACACTAATAAAAACAACAAGCTATGACTGATGAGTCCTCCCATGCGCCCTCTGTTGGCTACTGCCCAAGACAAAGCCATGAAATTTTCATTTATAGTTTATAGTATATACCACTCACAGCACTCCCTTAACTTAAATGTTCCTGCTGAATTAAAAATTTCCAACTATACACTTTAATCATGACCCTCGCACTAAAATGCAAATAAACTTTCGTGAGAGATTGCACTTAACAACAAACAACAAGCAACAAAAAAAAAAACAAAGCCATTTGTCACCAAAAAATAAAAAGTCACTGACGAAAATCAACAATAAAATTTACTTCATTTTCATCATTTGCTTTGTTTTGGGTGTAATTTTTTATACCAGGCCAAGGTGTTTATTGGCAACACGGGAATAATATGCGCATAAGTAATATTATTTAAGCGCCAGCGACCTACTCTTCACACACCCCACACGCACAATGGCAGACATTACTCATACGCCGTGTGGCACAACGCAAGTTTGCCGTCAAATCACTTTGGGCATCTTAAGAAGCCACTAAAAGGCAAAAGTCATAAAAGTAAGTAAGAACGAAGCGCAACGTAAAAAAATACGTTAAGCAAAAGCAAACGAGAAAAAAAAAATAAAAATAATGCCGGGAAACACGGAAAAGCACACACAGAAAAACATTCATACACCCTTACAACCATACAGCCATGTAATAAGCCAAGGTAAAGTTGAAGTGCAACTTGGGATCTCGTGGTAAGTAAAGCAACAATTATGCCTAACAGGCGTCAAGGAGCATCCAAACGAGTAGCAGCAACAACAACAACTGCGATATCATGAGGCTTAAAGAGCCAAGTGACGAATTGTAGTTAATTTATGTGGATAAATATTTTTATTTAGTGTATGGATGCGTGATGATATGGGATAAAGCAAATAATTGTGCGTTGGGTACTCTTAGATACTTAGAAGACGAGTGTGTCAACTGTCATCACGAAACTCACGATATCAAAGTCAATCATGATACCAAGGAAGAGTCGTCTAGAATCACGAATTTTCTTAGACCAAAGCAGCTCACGAAACTAAAGACGTGGCTCACGATAGCTAAGTCTATCATGGTACCAACGAAATACTTTTATTAAATGATGGATGTATTACGATATGGAATAATCGAAATAATTATGAGATCTGCAGCTGTAAGCACTTAGAATAGGAAAAAGCGTGTGCCAACATGAGACTCACGACCTCAAAGTTCATCATGCTACTAAAGAAAAAATCTAAAGAGGCACAACACGTGGCTCACGACATCAATCATTAACATGAAACTCACGACATCAAAGCTAATCATGATACTAAAGAAAAAATCTAGAGAAGCTAAACATGTGGCTCACGACAGCAAAGCCGTTAATACCAAAGGAATGCGGAAAAAAGAAGGGAGAAGCGATCACGAAACTCACGACATTAAATTAAAAGTAAACGATGTAAACATTTTTAGTTCACAGTGAAAAGAATAGGAATGATTTCTTATAGCTTAACACTCATGAAACCGAATTCCTTCATGATACTAACGATAGAATGCAAAAAACCAGAAACTTCCTTAGAACATTGCAAATCACGAAACTTATGACATGGCTCACGTGACAAAATTGTATCATGGTTATAAGAAAAACATGCCGAAAAACAAAAATTTCCTTTCACCAACGCATTCAACGAAGCTCTAGATGTGACTCACGGACTTCAAGAAAAGAATTAATTTAATTATAAACATTATTCTTTAAAAGTAGAGAGTAGTGGAATGACTTGGAATAACTTTAACCTGATACCAATGAACAGTCGCTGCAGTCAATGCTTACGGCGTGACTCACGAACTACAAGAAAAGAATTAAAGATACAAAAATTATTCTTTAAAAGTAGAAAGTTCTCGAATGACTTGTAATAACTTTATACTCACGACCAAATATTGTAACAAGATACCAACGACATGAACCAAAATACCAAATTTCCTGAACACAAGGCATTTCTCGAAATTTGAAGATTTATTAATTTTGAAAATAAACTACCAGAATGACTTTTTTAAGCTTAACGATAAAAGTCACGAATCCAAAGTTTCTCACGATTCTCAAGAATATGCTCACGATACCAAAGACATCTCTAATTTATGAAAATAAAATTCTAATTTTCTAACTATGTAGTTTATTTTAACTTAAAATATGAGCATCTTTGTAAAAGTAGCATAGAGATACTGCGAGCCACACAAGTCACGACAGAAGAAACCTTATAATGTTGACAAAGAGTTTTACACGAGCGAATTGGAAAATTTTACTATTCTGTTCGAGTTTAAGAAATTCGAAGATCGTATGCATATTCATAAACTTCATCCTATGTTTACAAAAATTAAGCTATGGCTGTGTATATTTAAGCAACTCACGGCTCTTACGCAACTCATAAATTAAATGTCGATGCTCAAGAAGTATTTATAAGATATAAATAATGTTGACGATTGTCAAGAGTATTTCAAGAACAACCTATAAAAAATAAATATAGTTTACGATTCCCAAGAGGTGCATGAGACTGCAAATGACACTTAAGAAATATTCCTCACCCACCCAAAAACATCGCGTAAAAATGCATCTCACGAATAATGTAATATCAATTCTTTAGAACTTAATGCTGATATTAAGCCTCTAAAGCATTTATTTACAGCTACAAAGCTATCGATAGTCCTGAGACACACGTATTGTTTAAGAAATTACAAATAATACGATGCAACAAGCAGATCTCATGAAATATTTGATGCTCACGACTTGGCGGCTTCACAGTAAAACTTATTTGAAGATCGATTTACTATCGATATTTTCAGGAAACTTGAGTTTACATGGTTCTATACGAGCTTTTTAAGTTGTCACGATTAAAAAAAATAACCAAATGTTACAAGGCACTCACGACTTGCTATCTGCTTAAAATGGTTACACAACTTTGGATTTTTTAATTTGAATTTATTATTAATAATTTGGATTAATTTAATTGAAATTGATGCTCAAGAAATTTATGACACTCTTTGAACCAAATATCATTGTTTACATGAATACAGATACTTAGTTACGATGTGTATAATAAAAAGAACATTTTTGACAAACAAAGATCTCAGAATGGGATGTCTCATTTTAGGTAGTTATTGGTGGATCTTATAATTTATCTGAAAGTTTATTTATTCACAGAGAGATGTCCGAAATAAATTCATCGTATCCATTGGTCATTTTGTTTAAGAATCAACACGCACGAATTTTGAAGCTATCTGTAGCCCTTAATCTAATCCTTACAAAAGTTTAATTCGCCTTTCCCAATTCTTTCCCACATCTGACCTTGGCTTTGTTTGACCTTGAAAGTTTAGTTTCGTAAATAAGACATCCTCAACATATAACCAAGTGTCATCACTAAATAAACTAAAATGTATTTAACTTCTGTGTGACACACATACAACTCTCTACCAATTTCATTTCCACCCCCTCACACCCTGTTACCCATATTTATTTGCTCTGTCATCCGCACATAAATTTAGAAGACAACAAAAGAAACCAAACATAGATCCATAGTTCCGACTATTCTTGTTCTCTATGCGTGTTCTAGGTCGATTGTGTTCCCTTCTATTCTTGACTTTTATTTACGCACTCTTGATGTCCTGATAGACAACAACAAATAGCCCACCCGAAACCAAAATCTAATCCAACAACCCATTCCAAAACGTCAGCCGACATTCGACATCTTCTTTTACTCTCACTTGCGGAAAAGTTGCTAATGTTAAACGCAGTGTTGGCTAACGAAAATTTCTGTTTAGTGTTTTGGTAGCCCGCTTTTCTTTTTTATTTTCTTCTTCCACTTCTTGTGGTTTTCCTCATTGTGTTTGTTGTGGTTGTTGTCTCATTTTTTGAGCGCCTTGGGGAAATTAGTTTTCTGCGGTTACATCCCGCCTGCTGTTATATGATTTCTTTCTTTTATTTTTTGAGACTTTACTACTTCCTGTTTCCGCTCACACACACGCACACACTTAAACTGTGTGTGTGTGTGTGTGCTCTTTTCTTTACGATTACTTTTATTTTATGGAAATTTCACGCAATTTATTAGCCGCAAGTGCGAACCGCAAAACTTCTACTGCATGATGGGTATTTTTTTTTATTTCCTAATTTTTTGTTTTATTTTTTTTGTGAGGTGTTTAGTTTAATTTTAGTATTAGATTGCAAAGCTTTAATGGCTGAACGCGGTGCTAGTTTAATTTGCATATTTCTATTCAAGTGTGAACTGGAAAACATTTGTCAAAAACAGGCGTGAAAATTGCCAAGCGCATTTCACTTTTAATTAAATTTTGTTTTTTGTTTTTGTAATATACATGATTTCTGGCATTGTATTGCATATAATATGGTGAAACGGCTAAAAAATAATTATATGCATTAAATTAATCAGATGATAATGCAATTTATTCACTGGAAGAGCACTCGCTATGTAATGGAATATAAATCTTTATTAAAGCTATCAGACATGAAAGATTTAAAGTAAATAATTTGATGTGCGGTACCTATTTGATCCCAGGAGGATTCTTTCCGGGGCCGTAGATTTAAAAAAAATTTTTCCCTTTTTTTAAATTTTTTCCGAAAAAAATAAGAAATTTATAATTATATACATCCAATTCTTCTTTTCAAAACTTAGCTGCATAGAGAGAGCCTTGAGGAAACAGAAAAAATATAATAAAAAGTTGTAACATTTTTACATTATTTTAATAAAAATTTTTAAAAAATCCAAAGGGTCTAGCTAGATAAGGTACTGAAAACTGCCGCCAGCGATTTGTGAAAGGTAATAATTCACTGAAATCGCAAAATTTAATTTATTAAACTTAATAAAGCTTTACGGCTTGATTTAAAAAAAAACGTGTTTTTCGTTTTCATTTAATTGTGACTAAAGTACAAAATATTTATGCACCATATTTTTTTTTAAATCTAAGTTGGTAAAAGGGCCTTTAAAAAAAAATAATTCTTTTTTTTTAAATATTTAATTTTTTTTTTAATTTTTCAGTTTTTTTTAAATATTTCATTTTTTTTTTTAACCAACATTCCTAAAAAAAACAATATGATTTTTAATTTTATTTAAAGAAAGTTTTTAAAATATGTCAATCACAATTATTTTAAAAAAAAAAACGTGTATTTTACGTTCTTTATTGGGTGTGAATATGAATCAAATTGATTTAGTGGAACAAAGTGTAAAAAAAAAAATTGAAAATATTTTTACTTTTTTTAAAATTTTTTTTTTGAAATTTATGAGAAATTTTTTTTTTTTTTTGTCAATAGATGTAAAATATTTTAAAACATTTTTATAATATATGTTGGAATAAAAATTTGAATTATTTTTTGGGTGAATATAAAATTTTGAACATTGCTCAACAAACGATTTTTTATACCCTGTACCTATAGGTACAAAGGGTATACTAGATTTGTGCAATGTATGTAACGTACAGAAGGAGGCGTGGCAGACCACAAGTCCTTTATACCAAAATGCTTATCGTAACCTCGGGTAGCGATTGAGCCATGTCCGTCCGTCCGTATGAACGCCTAGATCTCGGAGACTATAAGAGCTAGAGACACGGAACTTTACCTGCTGGTGCGCATATTTCCTAAGCAGATGAAGTTTGTTGAATCATGTCAATATCTTCCCCCGTTCCCCCGCAGTAGAGTTTCGCGGTTTTTAGCCACAGCGTTTAATATTTTCATCTGAAATTTAACAGAGCGATGCAATCGGATAAATACAGAAAAAGTTATAGTCAAAAATGTACAAATTTCACTGCCCCTTGCCCATAAAGTGCGTCAATATTTGACTCCTCGTAATTATAGTTACAAGTGACCTAGAATCACAATTTTTGGTAAGTTGATTCATGTGGTTCTAAAAAACAAATCCAAATCCAAATTTTATCGATGCGGTCCCACCACCCCCCGCAATCGATTTACCGTGTTTTCTCCCACACCCCTCAACATACCAACTTGAAACTTACCCCATATACTTTAAATAACTTCTTTGACGTAACACTCGAGTTTCATCAAAATCGGTAAAAATTTAGGGAACTTATAGGAATAAATATCGAATTTCACCAAAAAAAAAAAAATTCCAATTGGAAAGTTCGTAGAAGGAATATGCTGGAAAAATTGTTTGCGAGACAAAAGGTACAGGGTATTCCACTGTCGGGCACCGCCTCGACTGTACCACATTTTTTATTATTCGCTTTAAACGATGTAATTTCAATAAAAATGTATGAGGTTACATTTAACACAAAAAATAAAATTTTTGAATAAAAAAACATTCATAATGAATTTATATAGCCTTGACGCATATCAATATTAGGACTTTAATAACTTTCCATGGATGCTTCATATTTGCCTGAGAGATCAGTATGAATGATCCCGCAAAACAAAATTTGTAATTCAAATATCTTTTGAACCAAAGACTACATTACAATGGTTGACATAGACGTCACAAAGTACCTGCTCCCGCTTAAACAAATAAATAAATTGAATTAAGTTAAGATCAAATCTGTACATTTCAAAATTTTTAATGCTTCAGCATATCAATTTATTTTTAACTTAAAATTTTATGTCAATCACAATTTAAATATATTTCAGTCCTTATGACAGATATTGAAACGGATTTTAAGGCAATGGCTACTATGACATAGTTGCTGCTACCACAAATTAATACTTCAGGGCTTAAATCAATGTCATAAATGGTAAATATATATAAGATTTTATATGTTTCTTTGATATATGATTATACGTCAAATTTCCATAACAGCAAGTACAGACACTCCAAATGCTCGCAGCATTTCCCTCAAAACTGTCAATACAATGCGGAAGAGTTGGTTGGCAAATTCCTTAAAAAGTTAGAAAGACAAAAATAAAGTAATAAAGAATGCAGACTATGCCACCAACTGTCCCACGCACAGGACAAATATAAACAAAAACAACAACAACAAAAAAATAGGAAGAGAGCAAACGTCAAAACTGTGAAAATATTTGAAAACACGTAGCAAACATCAAACAAATTGTGCCACAGAATCCTTTAGAAAGCCTGAAGCCAACTGACGCAACAGGAGCAGCTATGGGATGTGCAGCAGTGGGAAGCAGTAGGAGAACGACAACTGCTGCTGCGTCTGTGGCAGTTGGCTGCTTCCGGTTTGCTTTGCGTTATGGCAGACTTCCGCTTCATCTTATGACGCTGACGTTGCCGGCATCCATAGCTGATAATTTTTTTTTTTTTTTTGTTGGGTCTTGTTGCTTGCACTCAAAACTTAATTCTAGCAAAAATTGAGCGTTGCTAACTTTAACAAAAGCTGCAGCAGTTATCAATGGCATTGCCAGATCTAGGCTAAAATATGAACTGCCAGACCACACCAATTCGAGCAATTGAGCGTTCTCTGAGAGATGTTGCCAAATGCCTGCTGGTTAAGGGCTGGCTTGATTGCCAGTTTGCTGTTATTATCTGGTGTGGGAATATGTCTTTTTTGCTCGTATTCTTGTCAGGCCACATGCAGTTTTAAAGTACTGCCAAAAATTTGTACGATACGCAAACCCAGAGTCAATGGCTTAAAGCCACATGCTGTGGCAAAGACAGACATACATGATGCATGCAGCGAAATCGGAGGAAGCCATCTTAACTTGGTAAAAAAAAAAAAAAAAATTTGATTTCGTTTTTAGCTTGCATGCCTTGAATTAAAATTCTCTCATTACCAAATATATGTGTCTATTTACGTAATTATAAAGGCATTAAACAATAAGTATGGCCTTAACTAAAGATTAATTTTTAGCCTTGACAATATCTCTCTATACTATACAAAAATTTGTTTCTCTTAATTTTTTTATCCCTCCCGCGGGCAAGTCTTAAGCTTAGCTTTATTGCATTTTTTTCTTCTTTTTTTTCTATCCCCCAACTGCGGACAGCTTTGGAACTTCGTATGATGCCTATTTTTGTCTTGCTCCCTCTAGCGGACCATTTCAGAACTTCACGGGACTGCTACATTTTTCTTGCTGCCTCTAGCGGGCAGTTCTGGAATTTCTGATCTCACTGATGAACAGCCCAAAAGGAAAAGAAAAGAGAGAGAAGAACTCTCACTAATGTATTTTTTAAAATATATCTGTTTAAATCATAATTAGAAACTCTTTCACAGATTACTGATATTTGAAACATTTTTAATTCATTTTTTTTTGTAATTTTGATGTAAATTTTTCAAATATATTTTTTTTTAAATTTAAAAGATATATTATCACCTGCGATTGCGATTATTTATGGAGTTATCGGCAACTGATTGATTGGGTAGACTTTTCTTTGACAAGGTGCATGTGGTACACAAATTAAGGTAATTGCAAAGTTTTTAATGAAATTTAAAAAAATAAATTAGGATTTTTAAAATTAGTATTTTTTTTATATTTTATCAACTTTAACTTTAAAAATTGGAAGTGCTCCATTTTTTATTGAAATAAAAATTAAAAAAATTTGAAATAAAAAAAAAATTTTGAAAAATAAAATAAATATTTTTAAAATTTTGTAAACATTTTTTTTATATTTTTTTTTTTTTTAAATTTAAAATTTGAAAGTGAGCTGAAGTTTGCTCAAAAGCATGAATCATCACATTGCACAATGGGCCCGCTTAGCCAGATTTTGGCCAAAAGTGCCCCAGAAGAAAATAAAAATTTGGACAAAATGACCATTTAATATGATTTTACACATATTAAGGTATCCTGTGCAAAACAAGTTATTAAATTATAATTAGTGGTTTTTAAGTTATTGGCAATCAAAGTTGATATTTTGTTTTTTTTTTAACTTTCGCGATAATTTACAGAAAAATACATACATGTAGCTACGAAATCTTCAGTCACTTTATTATTTATAATACCAAAAAAAAAATAAAATTGAGCTTAAAAAAATATTTGGCTAATTTGCTTTAAGGGTACCTCCGACTACCACTGGATATATGATCGATCTTTATATATTTTACAAGAAAATGTAATTTTTCACGATTTTCGGAAATTGAATTTTGTATCTAAAAGCTGAATTTTAAAAATTAACCCCCAGGAAGTTTTACTATTTTTAGAATATCTTAGCTGCCTTAAAGTATGCTTTAATAACAATTTTTTTTGAAAAGTTGTACTAAAATGCAAAAAAAAATTTCAATTTGAAAAATTTATAGCATACTTACAAAGATGCAAATCAAAAAGTATAGAAATGATCAATTTTGACGAAAAAATCTAAAAATTTATATATTAATTTTTGACATCTTTTTCGGAAATTAAAAGAGCATTCCAAAAAATTATAACTTTTAAAAACCAGATTGATTGGTGGTGTCGTCTTTTTGTAATTGACTTGGAAAGCTGAAACTGTTTGGGGCTATAACTCCAAAACCATTCAATATTTAGGGTAAAGGCTATTTTTTTAATGTATGTGGAGCTCATATACTGCCTCTGCATGAAATATGGTCCAATTCATATTAACACTTTTTTTTTAATTATGTTAAAATTTTTTTTTTTTTAAATTTTTTCCAATTTTGGTCTAGATTATATATATCGTACAAAAATCTGAGGACGCTCAAACTTTCCAGAAAAATAGTTCAATCTTTTAAGACGTGTGTAAAATTGCATTACTCTTATAATTTATTATGTAAATGACGTTGGTTTTGGCCAAAATATGACAATCTGGGCACATAGTGCATTGTAGGCATATTTGTTAAAAAATAAAAAAATACTTTCTGGAAGCCACTTAAAAAATTCCACTTCTCGGATTTGCCAAGAATCCAAAAAATACAGAGAATAATGAAATGTGCTAAATTATTATTATTAATTTGAAGAAATAAGCAGGAACTAAACTATTTTTCGAAACTAAAAATGGTTTTAAAAATACAAGAAACATTTTAGTTTTCTTTGACATAAATCACTTTAGGAGCAAAAGTGAGATACACAGCGACTTTATTTTAAAAATCTTTTTTTTTTTTGATTTCATATCTCGAAGCGATGTTTATATAACCTTACGAAAGTGAGATAGTGTATTTTTCTTGAAACATACACGACTTTTTGGCCAGTAGGCCAAGACAGTCACAATTGTTACAAAGTTCAATGCCTGCGCCAAAGTTCATCAGACATACAAAAAAAAAAAGAGAATAAAATGCGCTCTATGTAAAAGGTATACATATACTTATATACATAAACACCATGCATGTATATAAAAGTCTAGTCGGCAGCAAGCAGAATTTCGTTTTCCTTGTAAGTTATGTGAATATATATCATAAGTAAAATATATAACATAATAAGTATCTATGACTGTCTTTATACGCCAGATATATAGATTTAAGCCAGTTTCTATTTCCTAGACGCCCTATGCTCCAAATAGGAGTTAAAGGAACATATATATATTCTATGTGACTCGCCATACGAAATGTAGAAATCTAGAAAGTCGCTTAAAATGAATCCAACTAAAATAACTAACCAAAAGTAAAGCCCAATTTGGTGTGCCACAAAATGGAGCGTATGAAAAAGTTTGTTCTATATGTAAAAGTAACTATGCCAGTCAGTGTGTGAGTGTGAGTATCTGTGTGACTGAGAGTTTTTTGTGTCGCTGCCAATAAGTCAAGGCACACACATATTTCTAACTTTGTGTGCCACACATATTTACATAAAATGACTTTTTTTTGGCATGGGTCACATGGGAAAAATCAGAAATGAAAAATTGAAAAATAAGAAACCCAAAAGAAAATGGCGAAATATGAAATTTAGATGAGCTTATAAAATGAGTTAGGGGCGCCAACAGCTGACAGGTCACGTTTACCTGGCTCCAAGTGCCACAGCTACACACATACATATATATAACGTTTGCTTATCTTTTGCTACTTAATTAGAAACTTTTTCCATGCAAATGAAGTAGCGAAAAAATACGTTGGAAAAAAGTAAAGGAAATAATTTTCTATTAGCAAGCCAGTAATTTTAATACCGCAGCATAATAAAATATACCATACACTAGCGCTAAGATATATACAGATATCAACTCACATGGGTGTAGCAAGAGGGTGGAGATTTAGGGGATTAATTGCCCTTGCAATGTTAATGTATGTCCTAGGAAATGCGACAAATAGTTGTCTATGTTGATTGAATCAAAAATCATAGCATACTTTCTGGGGCTGCTGGATGGACTTTCACGAAAATAGCGTTCACTGTTGTTCTTGTTGGTTGATACTGCACCTTTGGCTTTATATTGCGACCTAGTGTTGTCAAAAAGAAAATCTCGATACTCGCATGAATTTTATATTGAAGTATACTTCCTGTGTGGTACAACAAAATAAGATTTCCATGCCGGAAACTATAACATCCGCAGGAAAATATTTGAAATCTAATACCAATTTATATATGCCCCACATAGCGTAAAGATATCTAAGCCACTGCACACACTTATTTCAACGACTGATAGAAAGCAATAAGGGAAAAAATACTTTCCCCGAGTATCAACAGTGAGTAATGTAGTAGTAAGGGATGCAGAAGTAAGTAAAATCAAGCAAAATGGCCAACACAAGTGAATTCTGGAAGCCCGAGCAAAGTCACACCAACACACTCACACACACACTGACTAACACACTCAAACTGTAACTCACACACTAAGGCACTAACACATGCACAAAACGTTTAGTATGGAAATTAAATTTGCATAAATAAATGTCGACATGGGAGAAGCGACAATGACAGCAGCAGAGAATCTAGCTGAGAAAATGGCAGCGAAGAGAGCAGCCTTGACTAAGATAACAACAACAAAAACAACAAAAAAAACAACAACAACACCAGCAGCCAAAGCCATAATAATAACAAAACTGTATGGGATAGTCAGACTGTAGAGGGTGAAGTGAAAAACAAGAAAGAAATCTGTAAAAGTAGTCGGGATGGTAAAAAGGCCAAAAAAAAAAAGATATCTCAAATATTTCACTTGCGAATAAACAAAATTAAATATAAGAAGGAAAAAAGCACAAAGGCGAGAGAGATGAAAAGGTAAAGATGAAGAAGCCAAAAGTGAAGCGAAAACAATAAATGACAAGTAAAAATTATATGAAAATTGTTATTGTACAATAAAAATAGATAAAATGCCTCAAGGTTAGGTATTTATTAAAAAAAAAAAAAAAGTAAAGTAATAAGGACGCAGACTTACAAAACAGGAGGCAGATAGCATTACTGCTAGGTGGCGTGCGGAAGGGTGGACAAGCCTATTTGTTGCAATCCCAACCACTACTATAGATAGTATCTAATAAGTTTTTTATGTACCAAAGGGTAAGGCTGTGAAAAAAAAAAAAAATTGTGTGTCATAAAAGACGAAATGATTAAAATATCTTAAACTTTACATATGGGAGATTTGAAAAGTTTTTGGTGATAATGCGTAATTTTTGTTGTTTTTTTAGTTCTATATAAAGAATTCATTTAAACGTGTTTTTAGATATTTAAAAATTCTACGAATCTATACGATTATGGAAGATAATGTAAACATTTTTGGAAATTTTTTGCATAATTTTACAAATTGATCGGATTTTGGAGATAAACATTTTTATCATGATTGTGTAAATTAATATTGTGTAACATTATTAAGAAAATGATTAATATTTCTTTTATAAATTACACTAGTTTACAATTTTAAGGGTCATCGAGTGAACCTTCCTAAAAAAATGTTTTTTAGGGTAATTTGTGGTCGAGAAACACGAAAATGGCACCCTTTTTTTTACTTAAGCACCGTTTTCGAGATGTTTTCGAAAAACATGTTTTTGGGCACTTTTTCAAGTTATTCCTCAATATCTCGTGAACATTCTAATCTAAAGTTTTTCATGTCGATACAAAATTTTGTTCACGAGATAGTGAGCAATAACTGAGTAAAATAAAGTGCCCAAAAACATGTTTTTCGAAAATATCTCGAAAACGGTGCTGAAGAAAAACAAAAGCTTGCCATTTTCGTGTTTCTTGACCCCAAATTACTCTAAAAAACATTTTTTTAGGAAAGTTCATTTTTAATATAAACTAGTGTTAGATAATTATACCCTGTACCGTATGGTACAAAGGGTATATTGTGTTTGTGCAAGCCGAAAATGTATGTAACGTACAGAAGGAGAAGTCGGAGACCCCCCAAAGTTACCTAAAGTATGATCAGGGTGACTAAAGAAATCGATATTCCCGTGTACGTCTGCCTGACTCTCTGTCCGTATGAACACCTAGATCTCAGAGATGGTAAGAGCTAGAGCAACCAAACTTTCAGATAAGATCCCTTATTAATCCATAGGAGACAAGTTTATTTTATTTTTTTGATATCGGGACTACATTATATAGCTCCCATAGAGGTGTTTCAGAGGACCTCGAAAAAAAGCAAAAGTTTTAGATGGATAATTCATTTGTTTATGAAGATATCATAACCAAATTTGGTAATCGGAAGTTTTTTAGAAACCCCCAGCACTGTACCAAATTTTATCAAAATCGGTTGACTATATCATATAGGTCCCATAGGATCGATCGGTCGAAAATTTATTTTTTGTACAAAATTCGTTGTGTTTCGTTTGTTTGTGAAGATATTGTAACCAAATTTGGCATTCAGAAGTTTTTTGGAGATGTTCAACACTGTACCAAATTTGATCAAAATCGGTTGACTATATCATATAGCTCCCATAGGGCCAATCGGTCAAAAAACGTTTTTTGCACAAAATTCGTTGCGTTTCGTTTGTTTGTGCAGATATTGTAACCAAATTTGGCATTCAGAAGTTTTTTGGAGATCTTCAACACTGTACCAAATTTGATCAAAATCGGTTGACTTTATCATGTTAGTGCTGGAAGTAACATCGATGTTGTATCGATGCATCGATGTTTTTTATTTTTTTCCTATCATCGATATTTTTATTTCGATTTTCGATTATCGACCAAATCCTATTGCCGTCAAAATATGGGCAATCAACGGCACGCCGCAGACACATTTAGAAAAAAACAAATCTCAAAAGATCCGAAATAGTAGAGTTGACTCAATTTTGGCACTTCGACAATATTTTAATGTCGAAAACTTGTGCCCGTTGAATTACTGGAAGGTAATTTTTTTAAACTTTAGCAAGGCTGGCAATCTAGTGCCTTCGGATTCGGCTGCTCAAAGTCCGTTAGGGATGCCTCTGTCACCTGTTAAGTTTCATTTACTTTCGTTGTATAACCCTTAGGATTGTTATTTATTATTTCCTTGCTTATTTTTCTATGAAATGTTATTAATTTTGAAATGTATATTATGAAAATATAGTTATCTCTTGGTTTGTTTGTTAATTCCATTTTATTATTTGAAAATACTTATATAACCAAACCAACAGATGGCCCACTCTGAATTAATTTTAGCATTCAAAAAATGGCCGCCACATGTACTTCGATGTATCGAAACATCGATGTATCGAAGTAAAAAAATATCGAAAACATCGATGTTTCTCCAGCAGTATATCATATAGCTCCCATAGGGCCGATCGGTCGAAAAAAAGTTTTTGAATAAAAATTCGTCTGTTTTTGGTTGTTTATGAAGGTATCATAATCTAATTTGGCAATCAAATGTTTTGGTGTTCTTAAGCAAATTACCGGATTTTATTGCAAGCAGTGGTACAGGGTATCCCAAAGTCGTCCGCGCCCGGCTTTAACGTGCGTCATCTTTTTAGATATAGAAACTTGAGAAATTAAGAAACTTTATTATTTAAAATTTTTTTTAATCTATACATATTTTACATATTTTATTTTTTTTCTTAAACAAAATTTTTAAAAAAAAATGGTTTTTAAAAAAAAAAATGGTTTTTTAAAAAAAAAATGGTTTTTTAAAAAAAAAATTATTACTATATATTTAGTAAAGATTTTTTAAGATTTTTTTTGCAATTTTTTAAGTGATTTTTTAAGATAAAAAAAAAAAATATTTTTCTTAAAAAAAAAATTAAAGAACAAAATTGTTTTTTAAAAAAAAAATATAACAATATATTTTGTAAAGATTTTTTGGATTCTTTTTTTGCGATTTTTTTTAGTGTTTTTTTAATATGTTTTCGGTTTTTAAAAATAATGTACCATATGATTTATTTATTAATACATCTTTTTTTACCATTTAGTATATAAACATACGTTTTCCTTGAAATTTTTTGTATATTCATTACTTACATATTTTGTTCTTCTTTTTAAAAAAAAATCTTAATTTTATATTTCTTGTAATAAAAATGTTGCAAATAATGCACAAACTGCAGCACCAAGAAAAAAAATTACTAATCCAAATAACTCTAAGCTCTATAACATTGTTTCAGACATTAAGTATACGCAGATGCTCTTTACAAGATCAAATTTTTAAGTTCAAGATTTTTCATTATTTAAGGAATTCTTTTAATACCGTATATAATATTTAATTAATTTTGGGAACAAATTTCTGGAATTTAGTTCTCCTTGCAATAAAAAAAAAATTTTTCCGTATAAAATTTCGACGTACAGAAAATTTAATAGTTCAACCACTTTTTGTTTCTTTGTTTTATAAAGAGCTTTTTTTAAATTAATTTTTTTTTAAAGTATTTGACCGTTCGCTCAATCAAAAACTATGGTTCCTAAATTAAGTATACGAAGATTTTCTGTAATGGAAATAATTCTCCTCTTTTTTTAAGGAAAATCCGTTCCTGCCGTATATTCTTGATTTCGAGAAAAAATGAAATTTAGTTTCCCTTACCAAATAAATGTTCAATGAGCTCATATAGAAAATTTGACAGTTTGACAATTTTTTTGTTCTTTATTCTATAAATAATTGTTGTTTCTTTCAATTTAAAAAATTACCGTTTATTTCTGTTTACAGTTAAAAAAAACTTGAAAATTCAACACTTTTTTTTTTTGTGAAGAAAAATGAATGAAAACAATACAATGAATAATTAAAAAAAATAACACCGATATTTTTGAAACGCTTTGTTTGCTTAGCTGTTGTATCTTTTTCCAATGACAGCAATGATACAAAGTCAGCCTTATGCAAAACTTAAATAGAAAATAAAAAAATTTCAATCCTTGGAATAAAGATATTACGTCGGATCAGAGCACGGAGGAAGTGTTCTATAGCGCTGTGTATTAAACTTTTAACACCAATTGTCAATTACTGCCGCGTTAGAAGTGTTTTTTTTTTTTTAAACTAATGTGTGTCCAAAGGCCGCGGTCTGTTTTTTGCAAGATAACAGCCCAGACCAATTGGTAAAAAAATTGGGGATCGGGCACTGTTCAAAATACAAAGTTAAAAGACCTACCCCATCGACGGACCTTCATGCCATTGAAAATTTTTTAAACCTGCAGCTATTACAAAAAAAAACAAAAAATAATTACCAAAGGCAGCGAAATGTATAATGCTTAAAAATAATTTTCGTGTGCTCATTGGGTGCCGGCTAATCCCCATAAACAGCCCATCCAATCCGCTTCTGACGCACAAGCTCACTCTTTAAAAAAAAGAGAAGCTTTAAAAAAAACCGCACCCAATTTTCATTGTATTAACGTATAATACCACCTTAACAAATTAAACAAAGCCAAGTGGGAAATAATTTTTAAATATGTTTGACACATAAGGTATTATAATGGAAATACAATCCATACACATATACATATATAATGTAACAGCTGACGCAATTACGCCCACTCAGCTGGCTTTTGTTGCCAGACTTTCGTTGAAATAAGCCAGATTTCTGTCTACTTTTTAGACTAAGCCTGCCACACGTTGCCTCTTTAATAATATGTCATATGCAAAAGGTAATAACTGTTAGGGGTTTTTTTTTATACACGAGTACATATATGTGCACACTTATGTGCCTTATGTGTTTCAGATATTTTCGACAAGGAAAAAAAAAAAAGAAAAAAACCAAACCCACCAACAACGCCAAAAGGTAACAACGGCAACCATGTTAAGCCCTGGAATGGAGTTCATTATGCGCCAGCAAAATGTTGAAAGTAATTTACACACACCTACACACATATAATAAACAAAAAAAAAAAAAATTCAAGTGCGAAGGTTATTCTCAGAATGTTTCGACTATTAAACACACTGTATCCTTGACTATTCACTGCAACATAGGTAGATCCAAAAGATTTCATCTGATTTAGATCTGCTTTAAAATATAAGCTGAAAAAAAAAGTCAGGATGTCCAGTCTCTATATTCAATCAAAAATTAAGCGTGGCCTGTAAATTATGGCATTAAATGAAGAATTGTCCAAAGATAACAGAATTTTTATTTTAGTGCTTTTGGGAACTTTTTGAGAATAAAGGCCAGTAAAAAACCAAACAGTGCAGCCCATGTCTGGACAATTGACATGTAGATGGCGCTACTAACAATAGATGGCGCCAAAAAGTAAATATAAAAATCAGCTGTTTGTACCAATTGCTTAGAAGTGTATAAAATAATAAAAAGAGCAAAAATGAATCGCCAAATGAAAATATTACTTAGTATTTATTTCGCAAACAATGCCATTATTGCGTTCTTATTTGCCAAATTGTTGACAAAAAAAAACACACACCAAGAGCAGGCAAAAGTCAAGGAAAAGCGGAGCATGTGGGTAAACTCATATTTATGTACGCAGAGCTGAGTGTGGAAAATTTTGTAGATATATACAAATTTTGGAGTGAATTAATATTGCAATTCAATAATTCACACTTCGTGGAAAATTTACACTTCGAAGAAATCCGCCAGAATTTTCGGAAAATTTTCACATTTCAAGACATTGTTTGCGTTGCTGGAGCCCCACATGATCCCTAAACGACAATTTTCTGCTCTCTAGTAAAATTCATGCATCTATTTTGCCTACGCGACATTGCTTCTGCTATCAAAATAAGTTGCAGCACATTAATGTTTTGTTTTTAGTGCTAAAACAGAACAGCTGATGCTTTTGCTAGCGCCATCTACATGTCAATTCCAAAAAAATAGGCAGCACTGCAACTGCGCACCGAAGAGTAAAATTCTTAGCGCTAAGAACTTATGCTAAAAATTTTGATATTTTTTTTTTTATATGAAGTTTTGTTTGCTTTCAGACGTTTTTGCGTTGCTGCGTACTGGCCTTCAAAAAAAAAAATTATTTATTTAAGAACATAAGAACTTTGGGAATTTCTTGATTTTTTATTTGTTTTATGAGTCCCTTGCACCAACTAGTAGCCTAATTAGGACACTAACTAAACAATAACTAATATTTTGTATTATTATTCCAACTTTGAATATGTATTGCAAAGTATTCTATAGAACTAATAGCCTTCGCCTTATTTATATATTTTAAAAAAATTAGAATTATATATAAGAATTTCTGTCACGAGCGCTCGACTAGAGACTGTGATTAGTTTTTAATTACTACCGCTTCATTTGTTTATTAACGTATCTACCATACTTGTTTGTTACAAATAAATATAAAAAAAAAAAATCCTTCGCATTTTTTTAAAATTTAAGCTTTTATCGAACATATTTATTAAAAATTATTTAAATAACTTTTGTGGTTTAAAAGTTATAAAATTGTATACACCAACTTAGCCACTGCGCTTCATTCTTGGGTCTGCTTAATCTGACCGCTAGGTGGCGCAAGTAAATTGTTGTCGCTAGATGGCAATGACAATTCGTTGTCACTAGATGGCGCAAGCAAGTTGTTGCAGGTTTGTGTTCACAAGAATACAAATATTTTTGCACCCTGTACCATATGGTCCAAACGCTATATTAATCTTGATCAAAAATTTACCGGAATCATCACCGTGTGGAGCTCTTAGCCATACGATTTGATGCCTATTTTTTTCTTAAATTGCCAAATCTGTCATTGACGTTCTATTCTTATGCCAGCGTTTGATCCAATTCTTGAAACATTTTTTATAATCGGTTGGCGGTATGATCATCAGAGCCATCATTGATTTTTCCATGACCTCATCTCGGGTGCTGTAACGCGTTCCACGGAGCGATTTCTTGAGTCGACCGAATAGGAAAAAATCGCAGGGAGCCAAATCAGGTGAATTCAATGGTTGTTGGATGGTATTCGTTCGGTTTTTAGCCAAATGGTCACGGATAACGATGGCATTTTCTTTACAATTGCAAAAAAAAGGCTATAGATGGGGTTGTTGAGCATACAACCCCTAAAACTACAGATTAATAGAGCATATCAAAGTGAATTTACTTCTTTCTGTTGATCATTTGGTTACATACTTCTTAAGGCCCCACCCATTTCCTTCTAGATTACATACCAAAACACTTTTTTGCACCAACTTAATATAGCCCTTTCCCCTATGAATACAGTGTATTTAACAACAACAAGAGCAATGAGCTAATTTCACACAGCTTAAGGTCTTCATTATTTACATTGTTACCAAAAAAAAAAAAAAAATATACCATATATATATATGGAACCCCAAACAAGCATAACAACAACAAAAATGGAAACAAACCAAAAACATTTTTCAGGCTTAAAGCCTGTGGCAAACATTGGCTGTTGATACAAGGTGTGTCTGCTGCTGGAGGGGTTCTTTGGAGCGTTTCTTTGGGGGCACTGCCTCTGTGCGCACACCTTGACATATTTGCTGGCCCCAACAATAAATAAACTAAAATAAAGCACAACACTGCGACAAACAATAACAACAATAACAAGGTATGCAGCCGCAGAATCTACTAAAAATCTGCTAACAAATGACAACAACAGCAACAATAAACAACAGCAACAGAAACCACGGAACAAACAACATTGTGCCACAGCCCCTCCCCCGAGGACCACTCCTGGGGCAAGTTGGTCCGCCATGCTGAGAGGTAAGCTTAAAAATTTTGCCAATTTGCAGTCAGAGCAAATGCCAAAGTCATATTTACCTTTAAGGCCACTGTGATATAAATATAGTATATACCATATGTAGTATATAGAATATGTATGTTAGCTTGCTGCTTGTTTATATATATACATATACTTACAATCTTCTTGCAGTATTAGAAAGCATTTAACAAATGTAATACATATGTATATTATGAATCCTTTCCAAAAATACTCTACACAAAATATGACCAAAATACAAAATATTCTTCTAGATAAAAACTGTTGGAAACTCTTTTATTTTTATCTCAAATAGTGATAGATCAGTATGCAGTACTTTGAGAGGATTCTGTTATTATTCGATCTATCGATTTGAAATCATGTTTCCACAATACAATAGGGGGATCCACTACCTGCTCGCTGCGCATTGTTTTTGTCATTCCTTAATCCATCGTTCCAGCTTTTAGAGGACACTAATGGGCTTCACACATAATAATTAATAATTAGGATACTATTAATCTAGGATCCATGGCAAATGGAGTGTCCAGTGAGTAGGAGGTGAAGCCCATTGGTGTCCTCTAAAAGCTGGAACGATTGATTAAGGAATGACAAAAACAAAGCACAGCGAGCAGGTAGTGGATCCCCCTATTGTATTGTAAGGGGATAACTGCACTGCGACCCTTAGGATCTATAGTGCTCTCTCTAGCTCTAGAGCTCCTTAGCTAGTCCAATTACAGAGATAAATTTTATTATCTGGGATGGTTCTGGGCTAGTGACATAATGCATCAAGATCTGAAGAATCTGTGATCTTCGAAGAGGGATGCTCATCTTCTGGCAAGAGCATCTCACTCCGTAAGTATGTGTTGGAAGGATTCTTCGCTAATATCGCAGAGCCTTCAATGTAAGAGTCTATGGTGCCCATCATGCTCAGGTGTTTCCATAGCCTGCAGTGCTTGGACTGTTTTAAACCAGATCTCTCCTCTTCTCGTAGTAGCTGTGTAGAGGTGCCCAGTGACTCTGAGAGTCGCGTTCTTGGTCCCGCGACTCCCAAGCCGGTGCCTTCTTTTGTTAAAGACCCGTCTGTTTACCACACAATGGTGTGTCTTTTCATAGGATGTATCTCCACTAAAGTGGTCCATTTCGTACTAGTGCTAAAGTTCTTTTTGAAGTTGTAGTCCGTGGTCATTTCAACTCTTGGTAGCAGAATTGAGGAGAACGTTTTTCTAAGTTCATTAGCATCTCTAGCATGTGCCCTTTGCCAATTCCTTCGGCTAACATTCTAAGCAATGTTGCTTTCATCTGAAGCCCTATGATTATATGGTGCGGTGTTATATCCATAAGGACCTCCAGTGCCTCGGTAGGACAGGTTCTCATGGCTCCTGTCGTACATAAACAAGCTAGCCTCTGTACCTTCTTGACGTCATTCTTCTTGAGTTCATTCTGTAACTTCCACCAGCTCTCCTAATCCGATAGCACCATAGGTATACCCCAATCTTCCTTATATCTCACATTGAATCTTAAATAACTTAACAAAAATATCTAGTCTAGTACAAACCTACTTAATAGTTTAAGATGTGGAGGAATATTTTTATTTTTATCAGTTTGATTTTTAGTTCTAAGATTGAGCGATAAGATTCCATCCAGCTAGACACTTTAAAAGAATATTTTCAATAAATTATTAGCCATCTTAAAGTATGCGATCCATCAATTTTCAAATTGGAAAAAAAATTTTAAATTGATTCATAATATTGTAAATTTTTTTATGTAGAAATTTAATGGGTAAGCCAAGAAATTATAACTTTTTAAAACCGGAATTGATGATTTCATCTTTTTTAATTGGCTTTGAGTTCTGAAACTGACTCAAAGCCAGTTTAATATTTTGGCTTAAGAGGCCGTATAAAATATTCGAATTTGTTTTAAAACCACATATTTTATGTGGTTTGAGACCGAATGATGAAGTGAAATCAAATTTTTTTTTTCTTCAATTAAAAAATGTATTTTAAAGTTTTTTTCTTATTTTCGTCTGGATTAAAAGAGTAGCTACAATTTAAAAAAATAATAATAATGTTATGGAAATGCCAAGTTTTTTGCCAAACAAAATGTCAATCTTGGCCCACTGTGCGATGTTCGAAAAGTCAAAAAAAATTTTAGGAGCTGCTAAAACTTCGGCTGAGATTATTAGCGTATCAGATTTACTTTAATCTTTGTTATACTAGGGTCAGTTCCTGCTGGATACGCTCAGCCGTGTGACAATTTTTCATTAAATAAAAAAACTAAGCACTTTACATAATATAGTTTTTAATAAGCGAGAGCATAAGCCCTTTTTTTACGATTAAGTCATCATGAATTCTTATTATTCCAAAGTAAATTTTGGCACCTCATCAAATTTCCCAAAAAAAAACAAATTTTTTGAAGTTTATTCGTGGCTTACTTTTAAGAGAAATAATTGTTTGCCATTTTCAACAAAACATTCCTTTCAAACATTCCAAATCAAAGAAAACATTCCTTTTACCTTAATCCCAAATTGCCTACTTATTGCTAATTAAATGAAACTCATCGCAATCTTATACTCTCTACATATTTGAATATTCATAACTACACTCAAATATTCAGTTTTGGTATTTGGTCTACAGTTCAAATTAGCCAGCTTATAATTACTCAAATAATTTAGGTAGAATAGACAGAATAGCAAATTCGGAAACCAAACATTTTAAATTTACAATCGAATAATATCGATATACAATCATTCAGTACATATACAATCGTCAGCATATACAATCATTCAACTCCTACGCTTAAATTTATGCCCAACACATGTACTGCGGAATTGAAGTAAAAATCTAAATTAGGAACTTCAAAAACATATTTACATGACAGCATTAAAAATTAATCGCCAAATTTATCAAACATTCGATAAGTGCAAAATGCAGCACATCTGTTATATTAGCTTTTTAAATAAAAGAAAAAATAAATGTTTGATGCTTTTGTGGTAAAAGATTATTTATGCAAAATAAGAATTTGATTTTTGTATTAAAATTAAAGTAACTTTAAAAAATATATTTAAAATATGCGCAACAAGCTGCGGAATTTAAGTCAATTTCAATTAACTTGGCAACAAGGAAGTCGTTAATAATGATTGAAGGCGCCCGTCCAACGTTTTGATGCTTTAAATTGCTCTTCACTTGCAGGATATTTTTTTTTTTATTAATTTAACGAAAAATAATTACAAATTTCAAGCAACGTACTTAATCACTTGTAAAATGCAATTAACAAAATTAATTTCAAGCAATGAAGCATAAAAAAAAAAACAAACAATTTATGCCCAGGCATGAAGAACTTTATGATAGAAAATTGAATTATCGGAATTTCATTAGTGAATGATTTTCTTCATTTAGCATTTAAAAAAAAAAATAATAAAAACCTACTCTTGTAAGTTTAATATTAAAATTTCATATTTTGTTTTGAAATATTATTATATTATTACATATCACAATTTTTATTCATAGAAAAATTTAAAAAAAAATATATAAAATATAATATAAATAAAAAAATAAAATAAAATAATAATTAATATTAAATTTAATTTATTTTAAAAAGCTTTCTTTCTAATCAAAAAAAAGTTTTTTGATAAGTATGTAAATTTTTCCGATTATTATTAAGTTATTTATTAAGTACAAATTTGTAATTTAATAATTTAATAATTTTTTTAAGAAATTTAATATTATTATCGATTAGATGTAATTAATTATTGTTTAACAAAAATGTTGTGCTGGACTACGTAGTACGATTGAATAAATTTTAATAAATTTTTATTATTATTTCCTTTAAGTCTTTAAAATGATCCGATTTAAAAACAATTTATTTCATTTAGTTATCAATTTAATTATTGAATAAAAATTTTATAAGTATAAAAAAAAAATGGTAAACAAAAATTTGTATAAATTTTATTTTTTTTATGAATTTAATATTTTTATTAATTTTATTGTTTAACAAAAATGTTGTGTGCTCAGGTGGACTACGCAGTACGATTGAATGCATTTTAATAAACTAATATAAATATTTCCTTTAAGTCTTTAAAATGATCCGATTTAAAAACAATTTATTTTATTTAATTATTGAAAAAAAATTTTATAAAAAAAAAAAAATTTTTATAAATTGAATTATTTATTATTTTTTTTAATATTTTAATTCCCTATCACACGCTAAGTTATATTTAGTGTGTAGCGATTTATTTTTGTGTCAATATTGGATTATAACCTTTTAAATTTAGCGGTATATATATAAATATATTTTAATTTCTTATACATATATAATTATTGTTTAACCAAAATTTTATGTGCTCAGTTGGACTATGTAGCACATACGTAGTACGATTGAATACATTTTAATAAAATATTATTATTATTATTATTATTATATAGAGCAAGATAAAAAATAAGTTTCTAACCTAGCTTAGGGGGTAAAAATTATTATTATTATTTGCTTTTAGTATTTAAAATTATCTTATATATTTGTATCAAATATATATATTTTTTTAATATTTCTGCCGAATCTTTAAAATTCTTTCAAAAAATACATAACAAGGCATAATTTTAGAGTTTTTAGAATTTTTTTAAAGCAAACTTAAATTTTTATAAAACTACGTTACTTTCGCCTTTTTACCATTTATTTTTTTCATCTCAGAAGATGACATATATCCTTTATGCTATTATCCCTGTCGGCTTCCCAAGCAAACTAAAAATTAATTTCTACTCTTCGGCATCTTTTTATTCTAAAACGAATTCGAAGCATTTCTGCAGCATGTTAGCTAACAGCAGCATGTTAGCTAACAGCAGCCCCTACCTTAACTTAACAGCTCGAAACTGGGGTTACTTGCCACAACATACCCAAATTCACATAGAATCCACAACATCCACTAGAATTAGAATTATTTGGGGCAAGGCAAACGTCTAATGTGCCTCCATGGTAAAATGTTAATTTCACAAGAACTCATTACGGGATAGAGCGAAGGATTTTTGCTTATATTTTTTTTAGGATTTGATTACTATGGAGAGAGCTGTGCTTTAATTTTAAGCAGGAGGATAATTTATGTGAAATTGGATTTTGACAAAGCTGCCAGACAAAAAGACGTTTGAAAGCAAACAATATTCGAAAATTGTCTGAGCTGTGGGAGTATCTTTTGTTTATATAGAGATATATTGTGAAAAGTGTAAATACTCAACTTGCCTTGAGCCCCAAGGTTAGACTTCATGTCAGAACATGAAAACAAATCTGTTTGGGGATTTAGATAACTGGTTGGGAATAGAGTAAAATCTATAAGTAGAAAGATTGCCAGGGATTTGGAGATACTTTTCCAGCCCACATAAACTAATGCCGCAAAGACTAAATATGGATTGTCTAACCCTTTGGCTTTCATAGGCTTTTATACAAAAAAAAACGATTTGGGTTATATTTTTTGCACAAATACTTTGTACTTAACTCGCAGACTATGAAAAATAACGTTTACAAAGGGTCTAGCTGGATAAAGTACTGGAAAATGCGCCCAGAGGTTTTGGAAAAGTAATAATGCAGTTCGATTTATAGTGCATAAAAAATATGCAAATTTTCATAAAATTTCAGTTTTTAAACAATAACGTGTTTTTCGATTTTATTCAATTGTGGCTGAACTACTGAATATTTTTGAAGCAATTTTTATTTAAGATCTAAATTGGCAACAGAGCTCATTAAAAAAAAATATAATTTCCTAAAAAAAAAAAAATTTTTTAAGTATGTTCCTATATACATATATATAAATAGGTTAGGGTAGGTATTAGGGTATATGTTATCAAAAATAAATAACAAATTTTTTTTTATCCATTACTTTTTTTTGAAAAAAATATATTTATTTTTATTTTTTTTAAGGATGTTCCTTAAATATGTCATTCAGCTTTTTTTTTTTATACGTGTATTTATACTTTCTTTATTTGATGTGAATATGAATCAAATCGATTTGGTGGAACAATCTTAAAAATAAAGCGAAAATTTTAAAATATTTTTTTTTTTTTAATTTTCGAAAAACCTTATTTTTTTCGGTGTAGCTCAAAAATTTATAGGGAAGAGCTTTATATCTAATCAGTAAAAAAGAATACCTACAAATAACACCGAAAAAAGAATGTTTCCAAATTTTAATTAGTTTCAGAGACAACAATGATGATTCTAATTTTTAACATATAGCATTTGTAAAAAAGAGGAAAAAATTATTATTTAGTTTTGCACATATTTTTTCGTTCAAAAATTTGTAAGATATTAAAATAACATTTTGTATATAGTACCCTTCAGTTCGGTTCAGTCGTGAATTAGTCATGAAATCATGCCTGAATTTTAAGTGCTAGCATTCATTTGTCACTTAATTTAACACATGACCTCCAGGCCTGAACCTTAGCCGTAACAATCAGCTATGAATTCAGTGCTGATTGACTTTTAAAAGTCTTGCCTGAAACCAGATGTAAATTTTTCAAAAAATCGGACATGAATTCAGTGCTGATTCGATTTTGAAAGTCAGGTCGGAAAGCAGAGATAATTTTAAAACAAAAATCGGACATGAATTCAGTTTTGATTTATTATAACAATCAGGCCTGAAATCACAGGTGTGTAATTAATACACCGGACTAAATTTCTGCATACATTTAAAAAAAAAAAATGTTATTAATTAATTAATTAATTTTTATTTAGTATTGTGTACTGCAGCTGCTTCGGTGCGGTTTTGAAATTCCTTTTCAGCCGGGCCAGACTCTGGTATTGTTACTGGTATTGATTCTAAAATCAAAAAAAAAATTTTAAATACTCCAATACCCTTTTTTTTTGACCTACCAAGTAAAGAGGTATAAAAATGATTGAACGTTTTTAACTTTTTTTTCAGGCCTGTACTATTGAACTGCAGGGTACCTATTCTGAATAAGTTTTCCCAAAAATGCGTCTTTATTCGTTCGGTAATATTTAAATGGTTGATTATATATTTTGTTTATATAAATATTATGTAGAAATTAATTCAAAAAATACCGAGTAAACGTTTGGTGTTCGTCAAAACGACGAACGTATGATTTTATAGGATTTCTTTATTTCAGACATGATCTTTGCATAGAAACCATTTAAAAATAATCTGTAAATGATCTGTATATAAAATTTAGTACACTTCTTAGTTCAGGAATAATTTGGTGCGAGGTCAAACGAATTATTTTTTTTTTGTTGTATGCGACCAGAAGAAGACACCACTCTCATTCCCTTACCTTAAAAGTTTCTATAGACTCTAAATTTTCTTTTATAATTTGTTTTTTTAGCACTTATGACACACAACATTTGATAAACAAATCAGATTCCAATTTAAAATATCAAATATTAAAGTCAAAAAATCATAAAGTAAATCTGCCAAAAAGACAGCCACGCATTTGAAATATCTAAAAATTCTATCAAAACTCATTTTTAGCATGCAATTTATCGTCCTACGAACACATACATTTACACATACTACCAAGATGTATTCACATATATACGCTTAACATAGATTTCCACTGATACTTTGACAGCTCATCAGATGTGCTCACGGCTGTTTGGAAAGCGTTTTATAAGCCTTCAATTGCTGTCAATTTATTGACAGAATCAAGCGTACAGGTTGACTGAATGGCTAAAACCAAAAAAAAAAACCCCCAAAAACAACAACAAGCAATTCAAAATGTCTGCTTATCGCAACCAACTTCAAGTCATTCCAAACAAGACAATAAGACAAGAAAAGAAGCCTTGAAATTTGTTTACCGTCAAGAAGCCAACATTGTGGCATTTTGTATGCATGTACAGTATATCAAAAAATTTTACGCACAACGCACTATTTTTAAAGTTTAGCTGTCGCAAACTTGTTTTTCACTTATACTAGCACAGTATTTTTGAACGGAAATGTTTATATAATATATAACCAGCAGTTGTGTCTATTTATTATATCAAATATTTTTTTATTTTTATTTTTTTTTTTTAATAAATTATTCCGAATTGTTATCTGCAGACAATGATACAAAGTATGAAAAATCAAATTATTAAAAACTTTACTCATTATATTACATTATTTCCAATTATAATATAAATCTATCTATCTGAAGATACTATCTATCTAGATAGATGCAGAATTTCACTACACTACTGCTGAACTTAAAAATAAAATCAAATTAGAAAAAATCAAAAATTTTCAATTTTTTCAAAATTTTAAGATTAATTAGTTACTACAACAAAAAAAACTCCAAAAATCCAAATATTTTAAAATTGCCAACCCAACCTGTTGAGCTGGAAACTACTCATCAGAATGCCAAGATTTGAACATCAACTCCAACTGACTGAAATATATAGACAAAAAATAAACATAACCAATTAATTACACTAGCTTACAAATTTTAAAAAAATTTTGTGTCCTCAACATGTTTTACTCATTTCTGTAGTAAAATGCTGAAACCGAAAACGCGGTCAAAAAAATTTTTCATGGAACGGATTTCGAAATATTTCGAAAAAAAAACATTTTTCGAAATTAAAAAAAAGTGTATTTAAAAGCAAATATCTAGTTGTAAACTGATTTTGATAATTTTTTTACTAAACTATTAGATAATTGAATTATACATCGATTATACTTGAAACATATTTTTGTCAAATTTACGGCTTGCCTGCTATTTATGCATTCATATGAAATTTTTCATTTTTAGGTAAGTTTTGAAAAAAAATTGTGTTTCAAACATAAATATAAAAATTAAAAAAAAAATTGTAAAACAGTATTTTTCATGGCAAAAAAAAATCTTTATAAATAAACGAATTATTCATCTAAAACTTTTGGTTGACATTTTTCACTTTTTACAAAAATTCCCGTTATTTCCATAATTTTTTTTGTAATCGATCGAACTTTACGAATCATGAATAAAAATGCATAAAAATTTTCTTCTTTCGAAATATAATTTTTTTAAAAAATTTGGTGTAAATTACGAAAAATTTCATATGAATGGATAAATAAGAACAAAATCGTAAATTTAACAAAAATATGCTTTAAATATAATCAATGGGTAATTCAATTATCTACAGTTTAGTAAAAAAAATGATCCAAATTATTTTGTTACAACCACAGATATTTGCTTTTAAGTAAAGACTTTTTTTTTAATTTCGAAAAGCGTTTTTTTCGAAATATCTCGAAATGCATTCCCTGAAAAAATTTTTCGACTGCATTTTCGGTTTTAGCATGCCATTTTACTACGGAAATGAGTAAAGCATGTTGAGGATATATTTAGCTGTAAACTAGTGTTATTAATTCTCGAAACAATTTCACCTAGTATTGAAATCTTTTTTAAAAAACTTTTCACTCCAAAAAATTAAATCATTGGCACAAAAATGCAGATAAATTGCTCTGATCCATTGAGGTATCGATAAATTTAGATCGTACAACTTATTTTAATAAAAAGTTATAAATAAGATACTATTGCATTGAAAAATAAAATAATAATAATTTAAATTATAAATTATCCAAAATAAAATTTCGGTTTTTTTGGTTTATCTACGATATTAATTTGCCTCTTTCCGACAACATCTTGTTCACCACTATTATATAAGAGTCAATGGATATTGAGTAAAAATAAAAATTTAAGACCATACAGAAACTTCAAGTATTTTTTTAGAAATTTTTTCTTAGAACGTAAAATTCTGTCACGAATTTGAAATACTCATCAAGCATTATTATCCATAACACTAGATTACAAATTTAATGGTCAGCGGGTGAACCTTCGTTTAAAAGTGTTTCTAAGGTAATTGTGGGTCGAGAAACAAGAAAATGGCAACCTTTTTTTTTCTTAAGCACCGTTTTCGAGATTTTTTTGAAAAACTTCTTTTTGGCCCTTTTTAGTTATTCCTCAATATCTCGAGAAAAAAATTTGTATCGACATGAAAGACGATTTGAGAGAATTCTTTTTCGAATGATTCAAGTCTAAGATCTTCGAAATCGAAAGTTCCAATCTTCACAATCACACTTTTGTATGAAAAAAAAAATGTTTCACTCAAAGTTTTTCATTTGCGTACAGTCGCGTCTTCACGAATTTGTGTGCAGCTGTAGTCATGATTTTCCGCTCATGGTTCCATTAAATCTACAGTTCCTATCCGATTTCGAAGATTTTAGAATCGAAATATTCGTAAAAGAATAATCTTTCAGCATAAAGCTTAATATAATTTTTACAAATTTTTTTTGTTATTAAAAAGCTAAACGAAAATTTTTAATTTTGAAAAATGTTCGAATTTTTGACTTTGGTTGCTTAAGACTTCATTAATTTTTAATTAATCTGTACATACTATCATAGATCACTGTGAAGAACACATCAATACCTTTCGAATTTAATTATCTTTCATGTTGATATAAAATTTTACTCACGAGATATTGACGAATAACTGAAAAAAGTGCCCGAAAACATGTTTTTCGAAAATCTCGAAATCGGTGCTTTAGAAAAAAAAGTTGCCATTTTAGTGTTTCTTGACCCAAAATTACCCAAAAAAAACACTTTTTTACGTAGGTTCATTTTTCGTGTAAACTAGTGTAATTGGAATCACTCACCCACCACAAAAAATTTGTCTAGAATTTTTGCAGATTGTAAGTACTGCATGCAACAAGTTTTTATTGTGTAAATTTTGAAAAATTTCAATTAAAAAATGGACCGAAATCGTGAGTCGTTATATTCGGTTTTAGTCCTTACATCAAATTTCTTTAAAATTCCTTATATAAAATTTCGTCAGGCAAATGTCGACTCGTTTGGTTTGTTTGCTAGAAATAGCGCATTGTTTATGATGTTTTATATTATATTATTTTTTTTTATATTTATTATATGAATACAAACAATTTAAATACAAGAACAACATCCAAAATACTTAATTTTTGGGCGCTCCAGAAGTGAAGCCTAACTGGTTTCCATCATTTCGGACAGTCACAGATCAGAGAGTAAGTAAATAAGCTACAAGAAACTAAGACTAAACTAATTTGATGCACTGTTTGTGTTTATGTGTGTGCGTGAGTGTGAAAAATAGGAAAATGTTGAGTCAGTGCAATCAGCAATACAATTGCTAAAGGGAAAATACAAAATACGGCAGAAAAACAAAAAAACAAAAAAAACAAAAAAAAGTGAAAAAGCAAGAAAAACAAAAGCAACAATAACGATGAGACGACGACGTATGTTATATTTTACATTTCAATTGTTTTTTATGATTTTGCCAAAATGCACGTACGGCAATTGACAATTCTTCTTATTGTTGTTGTATGTGTTGTATTCGTTATTGTTGTTGTTGTTGTTGTCTCCCAGTTGTCAATTTGACTGTGCGTGTAAATTGCTCCACAGCTGTTCCTTTGACAGTATCTGTGCTAGAGTGTGAGTGTAACTGTGTGTATCTGTGTGTGTGCATATGTTATCAACATTTTCTCCGGTTTTTGCATTGAAATTGAAAGTGAAAAATGCTTTGCAGGTGCTAAGTGATGAAGTGGCAATTGTTGAGATGCTTTGATTACCATTCGGTACAATTTTTATTCTATTGATTTTCACTAAAATTGCAAAAATGAGGGGGAAAAAAATGTGCGAAAAATTACTATTGTCTTTGCGTCAGCCAAAGTGAATATACTCTTGCAGACGATGAGCCTCTTGCTGTAGGAAATCTGGCTTGCAATCGATGTGCAGAATTAAATTGTAGATTTAAATTGTTTTAGATTTAGGTAAGAGATTTGAGGGACTGGTCTTGCCACAGTAAAACTGACTTCCAAAAGTTTGATACTTTTTAAGGCCCATACGCAGCACGCAAAAATTCCGCACCAAACGTCAAAACTTCATATAAAAAAAAAAATTCCCTTTTTTGGGATATTTTTTTTATATGAAGTTTTGACGTTTGGGACGAAATTTTTGCGTGCTGCGTATGGCCCTTTACAATAACAACGATTTCATGCGTAATTAAACTTCTTGGCACACAACAGAGGCTAGTGGAATAAAATATTACCTTAATGTCTGTATTCTTATGCATTGTAAATTGAATTTAATAAATATTTTTATTTTTTTTTAATCTAGCACTTGGCAGTTAATATATAAAAAAAAAATAAGACAACAAAAAAAGAAAAACGTCAGAGCTAGAGTTGGAATACTATCGATGGCACTTTTCGATATATCGATAGTGTACTTTTGTTTGTAAAAATTGGACACATTTCAAAAAAAGGATACAACCAGTGGTAACACGTCAAACCTTTTTGACCATCCGACGCTTTTGGAGTCACCAAATCCGATGGGGACCATAAAAAATTATTTGAGTAAAATTTTTATAAAAATTATTCCCATAAAAAACCAAAAATCGATGCCGCATTAGCCTTAATGAATGCCACAGACTTCCAGCATTTTCGAATAGTGGACGACTGTGGCTTCCGAAATTCCGAAAAAGAGCTTTAAAAATTCCACTAAACATTCCACATTATTTGGCCAGTCAAAATTTAAGCCAAAATGCAAAATTCCAAAATTGAGCCTTTGGAAGTTTAGTATAAAAAACTAAAAAATGTAACTAAAAATTATTCTACTTTCAGGGATCCGACTGTATTGGACTACAACACTTAGTCAACAAATGTTTATGCACTCCTGCCACTTCTACTGAAAGTGAGAGGATGGATGTTCAGTAGAAGTTGCCTTATAGTTTTGGACATAAGGACCCGACTAAAACCTAGAAATGTCGACATGTTGGTCTTCTGCCACAAAAAGCTTCTTGAAAGATAATTTTTTTATGATTGCTAATTGTTGAATGGAAAGTTTTTGGTTTTTTAAGATGTAATTTTAAAAGGACCTCTGCTTACAATGCCATGATTATAACATTTGTGATAAAAATACTCATTTTGTCAGTATTAGTGTTTTCCACGCTTGCTCTATGGTACTTATTTAAAGAATGTGCCCTTTTTTTGTGTACCATATTTCACACATCGTCCCTCAGTTACCCTTTTTGGTTTGACGATACCGGAAGAAGAAGAGGTTAAATACCTTGGCGTGTACTTGGATCGATGGCTCACCTGGAAAAAAACATTAGGTGTAGGCAGCTCAATGCTAAGACTAGGCAAATGTATTGGCTTTTAGGACTTCGGTCCCAACTCAGCTTGAAAAATAAAATCCGTCTTTACAAAGCAATTTTAAAGCCAGTATGGACCTATGCCTTGCAACTCTGGGGTACGGCAAGTACATCTAATATCGAGATACTTCAAAGATACCAATCAAGCACACTCAGAAATATTGTCAGGACACCCTGGTATGTTAGTAATTATCAAATACACAAGGACCTCAACATATGTTATGTAAATGAAGAAATTAAGCAACGAACAAAAACATACATAAACCGACTAAATTTTCATGAAAACTCATTAGCTATAAACTTATTAGATACTAGACGATTGAAGCGATATCATATCCTAGACTAAGTCTGCTTGATGTTATATTGGTTTAGCTCATTGGAGTCAAGCCAATCATGTAAATATTTTTTTTGTAAGTTGTTAGAAAATTTGTTGAATGTCGTTTGGACAGATTACAAATAAACAAATATAAAAAAAAATACAAATATTTCACACATCGATAGTATCGATAATTTCAACTATTGAAGTCTAAACTATCGAGTGGTGGCACTATCGATAGTATCCCAGCTCTTTGGGGGGGTTGGTACAGATGCAATACTGTCATATCATCTGGACTATAAAACACTTGTAATTTTTTTGATAAAATTTCGAAAAAAGATGGAAGATTTAAGATATTAGTATGTAGTATGCTCTAACGAAACAAATAATCGCCTGTTTCTTCGGAAAAACTATTGCGAAAAAGATTTGATGAATTGAGGTAATTGAACCACCAAAGACGAATTATTCTTCACCACGAAAACGCTAACTCCTAAAAAACATAAAACCTTCTGAGCAAGCAATAAGTCGAGTTAATGAATTAAGAGTTATTTGGATCTTTATCCAACTGTTTTATTTTTGCATCAGTATTTAAGAATAATCGAAGAAGTCAACAATTTTGAGGCCTGAGAATGCGAGTCATACGTTTAAAACTCATCTTTTTTTTACCCGCATTTAAACATGCCAATATTCTTGTTCTGAAGCAACTTTCTGAGTTTCTTCGGAAGCCACTGTCAGACGAGCACGAGATTGTCTTAGGAGTCAGTTATTTATTTAATAATGGCGACCGATTAAAGTAAAAACAATTTTTTAATAAAAATAGGGTGAACAACCTTTTTTATGCAAGAAATTTTAAGAAGTTCAATATAATTTAATTAAGCTGAAATGTTCTTAAAACCTCGTGCAGTAGGTAATTATTTACAATTTAAAAATTTGCATAAAATTGTTATGATGTGATACTGAACCACATTTAATGATAGATGCACTAAAAAATAGAAAACTCGCTAGAGATAAGTATTTTCAATAAGTCCAAAATACATTCAAATTTTCCAAATAAACCTATGTACCCCAAAAGCAAAGCGTTTGTGAAGTATTTTCTGTTCGCGCACAAAAGTAGGCAACAAAATTTTATGCCGGAAACATGTGCATAAGATTTAAATTAAAGTCGACGACGATGTGAACAAAAGCATTGAAATACGTAAGTGTGTGTGTGCGTATCTGTGTAAGTAACGGTGCGCGAGTGTGTGTGTATGTAAATGTATAGATGTTTGCGCTATAAGCTCAGCGGTTTTAAGCGGTTTATGATTGATTTATGTTACCTTAACGCGGTAAAGCATATAATAATTAAACAAGCTCAAGATACTTATAAGTTGTCAAAAATAAATACATGCAACTGAAGTTCTGACGTTTATAAGCACATTATGGTATAAGTACCAACAAATTATGCTGCCTGGAAGCCATTGTAACAGCGTTTAATATTACCACAAGCATATAATTACACCGGGAGAAAAAGCGATTAAGACTTTTAACATTTTTAAAAGAAAAAAAATTAAAACTTGTATAGTTGTCGAGATTTTGTAGAGCTTTTTATGGTTTCTTATATAAAGGGCCAAACGCAGCATGCAAAAATTCCGCAGGAAATGTCAAAACTTCATATAACAAAAAATATCCAAAAAAAAGGGAATTTTGCATATGGCCCTTAAGTCCGAAATGGATCAACGAACTTTATTCTAGATGACACCAAAATTCTCGACATTTACTGATTTTTCGTAATTTTGTATGAAAATGTTCGTGTTGATATAAGAAAATTTTCCAAGATTATGAAATGATATCGATTTCGATCGATAACAAGTATTCGGATCAAGGTAGCATAGTCACTTACAAATGAATAATTAAAAAATTTTATTTGGGATAGGTTTAATAATGTAATTTAAAGCTTTTAAGCAAAACTGTGTATTTACATATATGTATATCCAGGCCCGTCGAGAGGGGGCCCTCTAGCCCGGATTTTCACTCTACTGCCCTGTATATATCGATTACTTAAAAATCGATGCATCCTACTTTTGGTTACAAATTTTGAAGTGCCTACATACGTTTGTCTTAAGGCTAGTTGCTTTTTACATATTGTAAAGATAAAATATTCAAGGGTTAAGATACCTAATATTCTTTTAGCTTGGTATTGAACCGAGAATAGGAATATAAAACTTGAATCAAACTATTCCCAAATTGAGTTCGATTCACACTTTTTTTCACATGTGTCGACTGCAAATATTTTTACATCTTCTGTAAAATCCACATAAGGCAATCGAATAAGTTGAGCCCACACAGCAAAGAACAAATGCAAATTAAACTCAAAAGGTTAAGAGTAAAAAAATATAATGCAATACCTAAAAATTCCCCACAGTATCGTTAACACCAAATGCAACTCTGCTCCAACTATATACTAAATTAAGGCTCAAATGTAATAAAGCAAGTTGAAGGAATGCGAGTATACAGAGGCAGTGGCAGTGGCAACAAAAGCCGCTTATGGAACACTCAGAACCAACACAATTTTATAACTTTAGGCGCGTTAACATAAAAATAAATTTCTTATTTACATAAGGAAACTTTTAGGCAACAAGAATATGTAATAAAATATATATGTAGGTATAGTATAAAAAAAGAAGCAAACGAAACCGCAGCAAAAAAAGAAAACTTGAGAGCGGCAATAATAGCATAACAAATATGAAGAGCAACAAAAACAAGAACAATAATAATAATAATAACAAAACAAACATAAGAACTAAATTTGCATATTTTTGGCTTTAATTTGTTTGCAGGCAAACACACACACACGCGCACACTAATGCAAACACACGCACATAGAGAGTAAATAACCCGTCAAATCCTTGTTACAGCACGCCTCAGTATTTATCCTACAAAAGAATCAATTCAAAGATGGGCACTAAAGGAACTTCAATTATCTGATTTCCAATAATTCTTTGTGTTTGTAGTATTCCTTAAATTAGGATAATACAATAGGTTTCGATAGTTTCGAAAACTACAAAGTTGCAATGAGGGATATAATCGGTACTTAGAAGTGAAACTTAGGCCTAGTAAGTACTCCTAGGAGTAATTATTAGGAGTAGTGCTTAGGAGTAGTGCTTAGGAGTAGTGCTTAGGAGTAGTGCTTAGGAGTAGTACATAGGAGGAGTGCTTAGGAGTGGTGCTTAGGAGTAGTAGTTAGACGTAGTAATTAGTGCTTAAAAGTAGTAGTTAGGAGTAGTAATTAGGACAAGTATTTATATATAGTGCTTAGGAGTAGTAGTTTAGAGTAGTAATTAGGACTAGTATTTATATGTAGTGCTTAGGAGTAGTAGTTAGGAGTAGTAATTAGGACTATAGGATTATATGTCTTACTTAGGAGTGATGTTGAAAATAAAAATTAGGAGTAGTAGTTAGGAGTAGTAATTAGGACTAGTATTTATATGTAGTGCTTAGGGGTAGTAGTTGGAAGTAGAAATTAGGACTAGTATTTATATGTAGTGCTTAGGAGTAGTAGTTGAGAGTAGTAATTAGGACTATAGGATTTTATGTCGTACTTAGGAGTGATGATAAAAGTAGATATTACGAGTAGGTAGGAGTATTAATTAGGACTAGTATTTATATGTAGTAATGAGGAGTGATGAGAAATTAGAAGTAGTGTGTAGGAATAGTAATTAAGACTAGTATTTAAAGGTAGTATTTAGGAGTGATGTGAAATTAGGAGTAGTAGGTAGGAGTAGTAATTAGGACTAGTGGAGGGATGATGAAATAAGAAACTAGGAGTAAAAGGTATGAATAGTACTTAGAAGTAGTACATACTTAGAAGTGATACCTAGGAAAAGTATTTAGAAGTAGCCATTGGAAGAAACACGTAGGAGTAGTTCTTAAAACCATTACTTAGGAGTATTTTTGGGAATAATACAAAGGAATAATACTCAGTAGAGGCGAAGTATTTTGGAGTGTCACTTACGTGTAGAACTTGGTAGTTGCACTTAGGAGAAGAACTTTGCAGTAGTGCTTGGAAGTAACACAACCGGTATTGTACCTAAAAGTTGCACTTAGGCGTTAAGAGTAGAGATGAAAAGAAGTATTTAAATGAAGTACTTCGGAGTACAACTAAAAAGTTCAAGCTGTTCGTAAAATATACAAGTACAAGTACGAGTTAGACCAAAAAAAAAATTACTCAAAGGTAGTACTTAGGGGTAGCACCAAGAAATAGTAGTCAGAGGCAATTTAGGAGTAGTACTTAGTACAAGGAATTCTGAGTGTTAACACAAAAAAACCAGTCTTTACAAATTATATATCGAAAAATATGTTAAAACTAACTAAGTAAAAATGCCTCATAGGAACCAGCTCAAATAATGATATTTGTTATCCACAAAATAAAGTGTGAACTCAAAGAAATTCGCCTCTACGAACTAGTTCCAAACTTAAATTTTTTTTGGTAAGCAACGCCTCGATTGTTTGAAATAGCGTTAGACACGTGCAAATGTTCGAAGCTGAGTCCTAAGAACTTGTTACAAAATCAAATTTTGGAAAGTATGAAGTTGTTTGACAGGATTAAGTCCGAAAAAACGTTAAATTAATTACGTAATCAAAAGTCGATTTTTCCGATTTTGCAAACAATTCTTGTGTCCGAAAATGTGATGGACACCAAAAAAAGAGAATTTGTTTTTATTATATTTGGTAAAAATTTATATGAAATAGAAGGCTATTATAAAAATAGTATAAAGGATGTAGTGTGTAAATTCGGCATATTTTCCTAATTTATTAAAAATTTTAAATATTTTTGTAATAGGTATCGATAAAGTATGTAGTGTGTAACTCCAGGATGAAATTTTGGTTATATTTTTGAAACCAGACGATTTGGAGAAGAAGTCTTATGAAAAATTAAATTCGGCATATTTTCCCAATTTATTAAAAATTTTAAATATTTTTGTAATAGGTATCTATATATATCATACTGTATTAGTTCTCTGAAAAAATAATGTTTTTGCACAATTTCGAAAAAAAAAATTTTTACAATCAGTTTCTTTTTCCAGAAAAGTTTCACCAATTGATAAATTTATAACTGAAACGAGATTAATTATATCAAATATTTTGGTTTTCCCAAATAATTAAAGCATTTTTGCTCGATAAGTCCGAAAATATGATTATTTTTTATTTTTATAATTTTTGAGGCAGTTCGAAATATTTCGCGCGGAATGACAAAACTTCATATAAAAAAAAAAGTCCCAAATGGGATATCGCAAATGGGATTATTTTTTTTATATGAAGTTTTGACATTTCGTGCGGAATTTTTGCATGCTGCGTATGGGCCTTAAATGGGTCCACGCAGTTCGAAATATTCCAAAAAAGGGAATTTTAGATGAAAACCAGAAACAAACACAAAAGTAAGACCGAAAGTTCTTCTCTCAAGTCTCAAATCAACTGTTTTCGTTATGCGACTGTAAGTAGAATGTTGGTGCGGAAGCCAGTTGAATTTCCTCAAGTTCCCACTCACCGATGTTCCAAATAAAGAATCCTCTCTTTTGTGAATTTTATAAATAAAATGATTTCCATACTGTCTGCAAGGCTTCAAAACTTCAAAATGAACGCTCCATTTGCAAGTGTATGAAACCATATTCCGACATAAATACCCTAAAAGACATGTGAAAATGCATAAATAAAAACCAATTCAAAACTGGCAACTGTTGGACACATGTGCCGTAAAGAATAAAGAACGTATTAACAGGAAAACTCTAGCGTGTGTGTGTTTGTGTGTTTGCATGCCGGCAGGAAGGGGTCCTTGTTACGGAACGGCATAAGAGTTCACATTGAATTCCCAGCGCAACATTCGGCTTTATGTTGTGCTGCCTGTTGGTTTTTTCCAACACTTTCTTTTTTTTAAGCCCATTTAAAATATATACAAACTGTTAGACGACCTTTGCTTTATTTGACTTTTTTTTATTTTTTATAGAGGCCATGTTCTTTGTGCCGCTGTGTTTTTTTTTTTTTAGTGCCATAAATATGCGTCCATTGTTTTGCTTTATTATTTTTATTGTTATTGTTTGGGGCTATTGCAAAATTTATGTTGATTATTTTTATGGCGCGGTCGTTTGGCGGTCCAGACATTTAAATGGCAATATCGCACACGCAAAACAAAAAAAAAAAACAAAAATGGACTAACGGCAATATGTCAATCGGTTTTTTGTTGTATTTACCGTTTCAACATGACAAATGGAAACGCCTTTCAGCGTCTCCCCAAACGATTTATATTGCTCATATATAGCATAGCGCAAACCTTTTGATGGCACACAAGTCGTATACGTAATGCAGCAGCAGTAGCAGCAGTTTGACCTTCACACACTGTCGTTGGTTTTGCATAGCTTCCAGGCTTCCAGCTCTTGACCGACTAAGTTGCAGCATATCTGTTGTTGGGGGTGGCATCCTTGACTGCTTCAGCTGCTTAACATAGACATGCCTTAAAGCAGTCAAGCACGTTGCCGGAAATCTCAACCAGTTTGTCAACACAGCAAAGCGCATGAAAACAGCTTAGCTTTTCCACATATTTTCACATATTTCCACATATTTTATGCTGAATCTTTTCATGCTAAATCTTTTGCCGACGTTGTCGCTCGAAGCTAACAAACAGACTTGCATTGACAAGATGAAAGAGGACAAGAGCTAACAAATTTTGATATCGTGTTTTATATTCGATGGAATACACTATAAAGTAAAACTTTTGAGCGATTTAGCCACCCTCCCAATATTTAACATTCAACATTTTGAGTCTCTTAAAGTTTGGATTTTCATTATGAGTAAGATTTTCGCAATATTTCGTCATATTTCCCTAAAAAATGGCGATAAAATAAAAAAAATGCACAAAATGCGGCACTCGACATAAAAAAAAAAATATCAAAAATGAGTTCCTCGACCCCAAAAAAATTACGAGAAAGATTTTCGCAACATTTCGTCATATTTCCTTAAAAAAAGGCGATGAAATAAAAAAAACAATCACAAAAGCGACCTCTAGCGGCACTCGACAAAAATATATATATCAAAATAGAATTTCTAGACCCCAAAAACATTATGAGAAAGATTTCGTCATATTTCCCTTAAAAAAAAGTGATAAAATCACCAAAGCGCCCTCTAGCGGCACTCGACAAAAAAAATATATATCAAAATAGAATTTCTCGACCCCAAAAACATTATGAGAAAGATTTCGTAATATTTCCCTAAAAAAAAAGTGATAAAATCACTAAAGCGCCCTCTGGCGGCACTCGACAAAAAAATATATATCAAAAATGAATTTCTCGACCCCAAAAACATTATGAGAAAGATTTCGTCATATTTCCCTAAAAAAAAGGGGATAAAACCACAAAAGCGCCCTCTAGCGGCACTGACAAAAAAAATATCAAAAATGAATTCCTCGACCCCAAAAACATTATGAGAAAGATTTCGCAACATTTCGCATGTGTCCCTAAAAAAAGGCGATAAAATCAAAAAAAATTAACAAAAGAGCTCTCGTGCTGCACTCGACACAAAAGTAAATATTAAAAATTAATCCATAGACCCCAAAAACATTATGAGAAAGATTTTCGAAACATTTCGTCATATTTCCCTAAAAAAAAAGGCGATAAAATAAAAAAAAACCAAAAAAACATTTCCTCATATTTTCCCAAGAAAAGCGATAAAATCAAAAAAATTCACAAAAGCGCCGCCTTGTGGCACTAGGCAAAAAAAAAAAAATATCAAAAATTAATCCCTCAACCCCAAAAACATTATGAGTAAGATTTTCGCAACATTTCGTCATATTTCCCTAAAAAAAAGGCGATAAAATAAAAAAAAAAAACCGCGCTTGTGGAACTCGATGGAAAAAAAAAATAAGTATCAAAAATGAATCCCTCGACCCCAAAAACATTATGAGAAAGATTTTCGCAACATTTCGTCATATTTCCCTAAAAAAAGGCGATTAAATCCAACAAATTCACAAAAGCACCCTCTTGTGGCACTCGACAAAAAAAATTAATAAAAATTAAAATGTAATTCCTCGACTCTCAAAAACCCCATACACACTTGGAAAAAATATATTTTTTTTGCCTTTCGTATGCAATATCTAACTCGATTTTTAAATATTTTCGAAAATGCCTATTTCGAAAAAGTTGCAAGCTCGAAATTCATTTTAGACCAATAGTTTCTACGCCAAAGTTTCTTGGAATGACCCTTGGAACAAAAATCGCGATGAGACTTTGTAACTTTTTTGGGGTCCCTATAATTTGACCCACCCTGTTGTACACATATCTCCATATTAAAATATCATAGCTTTAGCTTTGATTTTGCTTTGACGGACCTCTATAGGCTATTTTCAATTTCCGGATTATGACACAAAAAATTATTTGGATGAGTTTATGATATCAAGAAAATAACACAGTTCAGCATGGTTTAGTTGTTGGAAAGCGAATGGTTATTTCCGAAGTAATTTGCGACCAAGAAGGAGATGGCTTGATGACATCGAAGCAGATTGGAAAGATGAAGCGAGAGAGAGAGTGAACTGGAGGAAAATGGTTGATGAAGCTATGGTCCACCCCGGACTGTGAAGCTAAGAAGAAGAAGAATTTGCTGCGTAGAATTCGAATCCGGGGTCAGAATTGGCCCATCACATCAAGATTTTGAGATATTTGAGGTTATGTACCCGAAAAACTGAATTTTTTTCTACATTTGAGGTTATGTATAGGGTGCAGAAAATTGCTGTGGTCTGTCTCTCCAGTTACATCATTCTCTTACCCTTTAATTTAAGGGTACAAGAGAACAATTACGATACGAGATACAATTACTTGACCTCGGTATTTGTAGACCTGTGTAATTAGACAAACTTTTATTTCTCAAAAGTTACAAAGTTAGCACAAACATTACCAAAGAACGCGTATCTTTCTGTCATATTTAAAATATGCGTCATACCTAAGTGTTGCCATATGGCTATAATTTGTAAAGTCATCGCGGCATAGTTATAATGTTCTTATACTACCTAATACTTATTAAGCCTGAATTTATATATGCCAGCATATGACCAAAATATTTAGATACATTAAAATTTCAATTATATAAAAATATTTTATCCAGAAATATAAAAATGTGATGGAGTTATGGAACATCCTGAAAATCTAGTATTTATGCTTAAAAATATAGAGCTGTTATAACACGTTGCGTTACCTGTCATTTCCAAATCGTTGATCCATATTTTTGGTTTTAAGCTTTATGTCTGTTTTCGGCATTTTCTGCACTTTTCCGGTAAAAATTGGCATGCTCTTTAGCCGTGCTACGGAAGACATCCTGATATACTTTAAGTGCCACAGCTGAGAGTGCATAAAAGACTGCCACACACACACACACACTCAGACAGACAGCCACACTTATACACACAAAGAAATCCATGCAAATGGCATTTTACATAACTTTGAGGTTAAGCTTACCTCACTCAAACACTCAGACAGACAGACCTCCACACGACATACACCTACGCTCTCTATTAAGACGTCATTGAATTTATGTTTGCTCGCCACCTTCTGTCACTCATACCTTCGCTCTCTTGGCGTTTCATCCTTTTTCGTCACAGCACAGCAAGAATATTTCTTGTTTGTATTTGAATTTCGCTCTTTGCTATTTTTATAACTGCTATTAATATTTGATTTTCTGTCGCCTTGACGCCATTTTGTTGTAACTGTCATTGTTGTTGTTTGACGGTTTTATTTTTGTCCAAGTCTTATTAATCAATCATTAACATGGGTAATACGATAGGCCCTCAAATATTTGTATTCTTTTATATAAACTGATTGAAAGGCCTGTATTTTTTATGTAATCTTTTAAGAGATTTTTATGCCTTTTACTTTATTTTTTTTTTAGGGTATCTGGCATATAAACAAAATATTTTAACTTTTACCAATATTGTATTCCACTGTCGCGCAACATTTCGACTGATTTAATTATTTTTTAACAAAAAACACTTTTAAAAGCTAAATAAATTTTATTATCTAGCTTTTAATGACAAAAAAGTAAAACTTTTTTTGTTTAATTGGTTGAATTTGGTTCTGTGCAATTTATAATGTTTTCATTAAATGCAAATTCCATAAAATATCACATAACATGGCTTATATACGCACACACGCACACACGCATATTAATTTCTAATTTCCGCTCATTGAAAACCTTTAGAACATTAAGCCGTTCATTAAACCGAATGAAAAATCAATTAAAACCAACGACAAACAAAAAATAAAAACCACAAATTGTTGTCGTATTATAACAAAATTCGTACACTGACCGCAAAAAATAAACGCACTGACTGATCTTGTCAATTTTGTGAGGATTTAATCTAAACAAATGTTGAACAGCTTAATTAAAATACAAATGGTTTTTGGCGCCGTGTACATAAACAGATGGCTGTAGGTTTGCTTTTTTTTAATCCCATTGAAATTTATTTGAACTTAGATTGGTGGAACTTTGGATTTGTAAAATATTTTGCCATGTTCCCACTGCAACATCGAAAGTGATTTAAAATAGATTAAATATCCCTAAAAAAAAAGCTTCGACATCGAAAGTGATTTAAAATCGATTAAATATCCCTAAAAAAAGCTTTGACCCGCGTCGATGACCAATATTGAAATATCTCTAAAAATAGTTATTATCGGCTTAGCCTGCATCTATTCAAGGAAACTGGTTTGCGGTGAATTGGAAAAGCACCTTTCGAATATTTAAAAAATGAAAATATTTTAGAAAATATTGGATATTCGAAAAAGTTTGGTTACAAATTTGACCAAAAGTGAAACACTTTTTTCTAATATTTGAAACAAACCAAATATGTGCCGTTTTGATCAATAACACTAGTTTACACGAAAAATGAACCTTCGTGAACGATAAGTCACGACTACTGCTGCATACAAATTCGTGAAGACGTAACTGAACGAAAACAATAAACTTTGAGTGAAACATTTTTTTTCTTCGTTCCTGGTTCCATAACATCTACAGTTCCTATCCGATTTCGAAGATCTTAGACTCGAAATGTTTGTAAAAGAATTCTCTTTCGGCTTAAAGCTTAACATAATTTTCAAACATTCTTTTTCGTTAATAAAAAGCAAACTGAAAGTTCGGAATTTTTAAAATGGTCGAAAATTAGACTTTGGTTGCTTGTAACTTCAATAATTTTTACTTAATCTGTAGGTACATATTATATATCACTGGAAAGAGCACATCAATACCTTTCGATCGTTTTCTAATTGTCTTTCATACAAAATTTTGTTCACGAGATATTGACGAATAACTGAAAAAAGTGCCCAAAAACATGTTTTTTGAAAAATCTCGAAAACGGCGCTTAAGAAAAAAAATCGAATGTCATTTTCGTGTTTCTCGACCCAACATTATCCGAAAGAATACTTATTTACGAAGGTTCACTCGATAACCCTTAAATTTGTAAAGTAGTGTAACCTTTTGCCATTTTTCAAACAAGCTTTAGGATTGCCAGATGCAATTAATATTACCAGAGATATTACATTTAAAAGCCATCTAGCGACAATTTGTAATCGAACTTTTTCGAATACCCAATATATAACAGCCTTTCAGTTCGGCTCAGGCCTGAATTAGTCATGAAATCATGCCTGAATTTACAGTACCAGCCATGAATCTACGCATTCATTTGTCACTGAATTTAACACATGCATGTCCTAGGCGTTCGGCCTGAAACTTAGCCGTAAGAATCAGCTATGAATTCAGTGATGAGTGACATTGAAAAGTCATGCCTGAAATCAGGAGTGAATTTTTTAAAAAAATTAAAAAATTGATATTTAAAGAATTGAATTCAGCGCTGAACGACCGAACTACAGGGAATATTAATTCAAAAAATAAAAATTTCAGCATTAAGTAAAGCGTTTGGGTTTTAAATATAAAAAAATGTTCAAAAATGTATAAAATGTTTATTTGAGGTTGTAAATCAATCTTTGCCTTTTACTTTTTAAAGATTACTACACGTTAATGTTAACCGCGACTATGCTTCAAGTGGTTCATCCGGAAGGTCCAATTTTGGCATACTTTTTCCAACATATCGGCTGGTTTATATGTAATTCTTTTAAAAATTTATAATTTTCAAGTAAACTTAACATTATTTGGACCAAAATAATTCAAGCTGTCAATTTATTGAAGCGATAATTGATTTCGATAGTTTATAGATTTGCGAGGTACCAGCCCCTAAACACCTAATAAATTTCCCTCAAATTTCGAATACTTATCACATGTATTTTTATCGCCAATCCAGGGTGCACCTGGCTTCAAAATTGCGAAAACTTATCGATTTATCGATAAATAAATACTAGACCATTTTTTGAAAAGTTAACGAATCGATAAAAGATATTTGAAAGTTTTTCCAAGAAATATATATAATAATTCCCTGACTGACAATTTTTTTTTTTTTTTTGTCAGTCGCCCCTGGGCGGGTCATGGGGATCTCTATTAATAACTGTTCAAAGAGAACAGGGACCTACAGTTTATAGCCGAATCCGAACGGCGGTGTCTTTAATTAATAGAGACTTTCTTTGGCAAATAGCGTCTTTGAGCTAGCGATGCCAGTGCTAGGCAAATGTACCAGTGCTACTGCGGGGATTCGAACCACCGACCTTCGGTTTGTAAAGCGAGTACGCTACCACTACGCTACCGACGGCCACAAGAAATATAATACTTAAAAATAAAAAAAAAAATTTTTTGAGGTATATTTTTTTTTTAGTTTAAAGGCCTATACGCAGTTTCAAAATTTTCGCACGAAATGACTTCATATATCCCAAAAGGGATTTTTTTTTTTATATGAATTATTGTCATTCCGTGCGAAATTTTTCGAACTGCGTGCGCATGGGCCTTTAAACTAAAAAAAAAATATACCTCAAAAACATTTTTTTTTTAAATTTTTTGAGACGTTTAATATCATATCCGACTCAAAAGATATTCACAAATAAAGGTAAGTCACAAAAAACCGACTACAAATTTTTCTGAAAAATTTTCAAAAGAGCGTAAAATGCTGTTCAAAATTGGTCTAGAATAATATTTTCTGCAGTTATTTTAAAGCTATGCTCGGGTAAAACGAAAAAAGCGCCACCTAGGAACTTTATTACAAAATTAAAAAAAAATTTATTTAAAAAAATATTCCAAGCATTAAATTTGACTTGACATGATAACAATAAAAATAGGTTAAAAATAGTGTCTTGAATGGGAATCGAAACTGATTCCTGGGCCAAAACTTTATCAACCCAACTATCCTTATGGATGCTTGCCCCCTTAGATGACTCAAAGCCCTGTCTCTAAAATTCTTTGCTGCGATTATCTGCGATATTTATGATGCAATTATTTCATGAATACAAAATAAAGCTGTAGATTTAAAATTTTAAAAAGTTTAGAGCAGTGAAATTATTTATGAAATTCGATTAAAACTGAACCGTTTTTTATATCTTTAAAAAAAAGAATTTTTTTTATTTAAGTATTCTGTGGTTCGGGATCGCAGCTTCTTTTGAAAAAAAAAAGGTTTCTTCTAGCAAAGGTAAAAAAAAATATATAATATTAATGAGACCCATACAAAACTGCGATTTTCGACGATTGAACGACTGAACGATTTTATAAATACCGATTTGATGATTTTGATCCGATATAAATACTTCGTTGCCTAACTTAACTTTGCCTCTTTACTCTCTGAAAACACAATTTTCTTTCTTTAAGCCCTTATAAAACAAATCAACAAATTTTTGATTTTTTGGATAACATTTATAAATTATAATTTGACATCTACTTTCGCCAACGAAATATTAACAAAATTAATGTTACACCAAATATTATGAGCATTAACATGTTTGGGCTCAAAATTGAGCCTAACGAGGTAACCTTTGGTGGCTGTTTTCCCGCTTTCGCATAATACAAAGCTGCAAACTCATTTTCATGAAAATCTTTCGAACCACAAGAAGTTACCAGCTCATCAGCCATGGGAAAACGATAGTTGATGCACTTGACATTGGAAAAGGATTCTTCTATTTTGTATGGTTGTTCCGAGCCTTCACTACATTCGAATTGTGTGGTTTCCAACATTTTAAGATTTTTGCAAACCGCTAACTCCTCACTCCGAAAGACTACCATGAACGTAGATGGATCGCTTTCCACGGCATAGACGCTGTAAGGCTCGCCAACTTTAACCAGCTTGTCACCATATTTAATGTGTATATCTTCAGGATAATCTCCGGCACAAAGCAAATTCAATTTAACATTGAACAGTTTTTTACATTTGTCTACAAAAGTTTCGGTCATTTTTATATTTTGCCAAAAATAAATTATATGTATGAATGTGACTTGGGATTTTAAAAATATGAATAAAAATGCAAATGCTACATGATCGACTAAGCAGAAAAAAGTTGGAAAATCGGCTGTGGCTACACCCTATTACTGCTTTGTACACTAACTAACTATTTAGTTATTTTTTTAATTTTTGGATTAAATTTTTATATTTTATTTTTGTTTTAGTACTATCGGCCTCTAATAAGTAACTAAATGAACTAAGTTAATTAATTAAGTTGTAGATAATCCAAAATTCAAATATCAAGTATACTAAAGATTTTGCTAGCTCCCTCTTGCGTACAATTTTGGAACTTGGCGTAGCTCGTATTTTTTGCTTGCTCCCTCTAGCGAAAATTTTAAAAAACTTACGTAATTATATTTTTATACCCTGTACCGTATGGTACAAAGGGTATATTGTGTTTGTGCAAGCCGAAAATGTATGTAACGTACAGAAGGAGAGGTCGGAGACCCCCCAAAGTTACCTAAAGTATGATCAGAGTGACTAGAGAAGTCGATATACCCATGTCCGTCTGTCCGTCTGTCCGTATGAACGCCTAGATCTCAGAGATGGTAAGAGCTAGAGCAACCAAACTTTCAGATAAGATCCCTTATTAATCCATAGGAGACAAGTTTATTTTATTTTTTTGATATCGGGACTACATTATATAGCTCCCATAGGGGTGTTTCAGAGGACCTCGAAAAAAAGCAAAAGTTTTCGATGGATAATTCGTTTGTTTATGAAGATATCATAACCAAATTAGGCAATCGGAAGTTTTTTAGAAACCCCCAGCACTGTACCAAATTTTATCAAAATCGGTTGACTATATCATATAGGTCCCATAGGATCGATCGGTCGAAAATTTGTTTTTTTGTACAAAATTCGTTTTGTTTGTTTGTGAAGTTATTGTAACCAAATTTGACATTAAGAAGTTTTTTAGAGTTCCCAAGCACTGTACCAAATTTGATCTAAATTGGTTGAATACATCATATAGCTCCCATAGAACCAATCGGTCAAAAAATCGTGTTTTGTACAAAATTCGTTGTGTTTCGTTTATTTGTAAAGATATTGTAACCAAATTTGGCATTCAGCAGTTTTTTGGAGATGTTCAACACTGTACCAAATTTGATCAAAATCGGTTGACTATATTATATAGCTCTCATAGGGCCAAGCGGTCAAAAAATCGCATTTTGTACAACATTTTTTGTGTTTCGTTTGTTTGTGAAGATATTGTAACCAAATTTGGCATTCAGAAGTTTCTTAGAGATCTTCAGCACTGTACTAAATTTTATCAAAATCGGTTGACTATATCATATAGCTCCCATAGGGCCGATCGGTCGAAAAAAAGTTTTTGATTAAAAATTCGTCTGTTTTTGGTTGTTTATGAAGGTATCGTAATCTAATTTGGCAATCAAATGTCTTTTGGTATTCGTAAGCAATTTACCGGATTTGATTGCAAGCAGTGGTACAGGGTATCCCAAAGTCGTCCGCGCCCGACTTTAACGTACGCCATCTTTTTTTCTAGCTTCCATCTCGTTGACATTTTTGAAAACATAGGTATACAAAAAACAGAGATCAAAAATTCAAAATGAATAGTAGATAATTTCAGATAAAATTGAATAAGTGGGAGGAAAAAAAAATTTTTAATTTCAGTTCCTGATTAAGTACAAATTTTTTTCAGCTTTTCAAATGTTAAAAAAAAAACTAAAAAAAAATTAATTAAAAAAATCAAAGCTTGCATTTAAAAACAGATATCAAAAATTCAAAATGAATAGTAGATAATTTCAGATAAAATTGAATAAGTGGGTGGAAAAAAAAAATTTTAATTTCAGTTCCTGATTAAGTACAAATTTTTTTCAGCTTTTCAAATGTTAAAAAAAAAAATTTTAAAAAAATTAATTAAAAAAATCAAAGCTTGCATTTAAAAACAGATATCAAAAATTCAAAATGAATAGTAGATAATTGCAGATAAAATTGAATAAGTGGGAGAAGGGAAAAAATTTTTTTTTTAATTTCAGGTCCTGATTAAGTGCAAATTTTTTTCAGCTTTTCTAATGTAGAAACTTAAAAAAAAATAAATTTAAAAAATCAAAACTTGCATTTTTTTTTAAATTAAACACAAACAAAAATAATAATATAAATAAAGAATGCGTGCTAAAGGTTTCAAGCCAAGCAAGCAGGATGCGAAACCCTTAGATTCATAAATAATACAAAAATTATTTTTTGTTAAATTTTGATTCTTCTATTTAAAAAAAAAATTATTAATTTAAAAAATAAAATGCATAAATTTTGCCATTAAAAAAAATATGTATCTATATCTTTAAATAAAGATAAAAATTGTTAAGATCCACACAGAGTGATGCGAAAGTATTTTTAAAAATTTAAGCCTGCTTCAAAAACTAAACAAAAATACCAGTTCGGAATATAATCAATCTCTGTAATAAATTAACAAAAAAAATACTATAAAAAACTTACCATTTTTCTACATTTAGTTTATATTCCATTCATCACATACACAAATGCTCTGCAATAAAAAAAAATTTAATTACAATTGTTAGTTACAAATGCTAATTTTTGATTTATTAAAATCAATTAATTATAAAACAATAAAATAAAGCATTTTTAATTGCAATACACGTAGCATAAGAATTAATTGTATTGCATAAATTAACAATTAGCTGGCAAACTAAAGCGCATTAAAAATAATTGAAAATTGCATTATGTAAATGTCTAAAAAAAAAAGTGAGAGTTGCTAATTGTTAAAAATAAATTATAAATCATGGTCATATTTTGTGTTTTATTTTCTTTACGTAATTACGTTAATTGTTTTTCCATTGCCCAAGCATAAATAATTTCCAATCTATCACGTTTCCGTACAGCTCCTCCCTCACTGTTCAAATTTATATTTTTTAGCTCGTTTTACAAAAAAAAAAATTAATTCTATGCAGAAAAAACACTTTTAACAATTTATTAAATTTTAAATAAAAAAAATACATTAATAAATTCGGTCAATTTTGGTTTAATGCGCACCATAAATTAATTAGATAATTAAGCATTAAAAGGGGGGAAAATATGAAGTCAATGTTAGACCTGGGCTAATGTACATATGTTTGCATTAAATAAAAAAAATAGTTAAATAAATAAAATCACTTTTTTACTGCAAGCAGAAATAATTGCATTTTAAATGCCTACAAATTAAACAAGTTAAAATAATATTTTATGTGCTTAGCTTTAGTTGCTAATTAACTATGTAGCTTTAAAGAACATTTTGTTAAAAGCCAATAAATACTTTGAAATCTTTTTAAACGGAATTTTCACCACTGTGCAATGTTATTTCTTTTTTTTTTTTTTTTTTATTATTTGGCATAAATGAAATCTTATAATATCAAAGAATATTTATAAAATTATTTTAGTCTAAATAAGTGCGAATTCGATTTGAATTCACTTGCAACAAAGTAGTCGGATTCATACCACATGAAAAACTCGTTTTGGTGAAATTAGGAGCACCAAACATGCGGTTCAAAAAAAAATCAGAATGAAATATTCGGCCGAATGTCTGCCACGTAGAAATTCACAAAGATATAAATTATAAGTATGCGCGTTTTCACCGCTACTCTCACCAAGCAGTCCAAGCAGTTTAGCTATTGCCCTATTGGCAAATTAGGAACAATGTTAGTAGTAAAGTAGGAATGTTTGCTACTAAGCGAAGTGAAGCTTTTTGCGTAAGCTTAAAAGACGACAAGCTCGAATGCAAGTTTTAACAAAGAAAGCTTTAAGGCGATGCAGCGAGATCAACCTACTTCAATAAATTTAGAGCGCGTACTGAACTTCAAGTCGAGCTTTCGCACTGACAATGAATTCGTTCTTAAGCTTCTCTCTCTCTCTCTCTCTCTCTGGCTGCGCTCTGCAGTGCATTGATGAATAGAAAAGAAAGAAGAAGAAAAAGAAAATCTCTCTCAGTCAGCTCAATACAGTTGCGCCTTTGTACGTTGCGTGCACTGAGAGAAATAAGTATATCATTAAACGCGTCGCTAGGACGGTTCTCACAGTTGTATGCACTTTAATATTATCAATGAATGCATTTTATTAATTCAAAAACGAATTAAATAACACGTAATGTAAACAATCGGTGTACTGTCAGAACCAATAGAAGTAGAAGTAGAAGGGTGCACTTTATCGCCCCTGTTATTCATTCTATGTTTGGATGAAGTTATGCAAAGATCATTAAATGGCAGACGCGGAATTCAGCAGACGCCGTTTGAACATCTAGAGGATTTTGAGTACGCGGATGACGTTTGCTTAGTCAGCCACAAGTTAGCCGATCTCGAATCGAACCTGAATCAGCTCTGCATTAACAGCAAGGCAGCAGGCTTGTAAATCAACGTCAGCAAAACGAAACTCATGAGCAGCGGTTATCGTTCCATTTAAGACCCAGTGATCCGTGTGGAACATGTCCAATACTTTGCTTACCTCGGAAGCGTTATCACTAGTAAAAGTGTAGCTGACCAAGACGTTACCGCCCAAATTAATAAAGCTAAATCCTCCTTTGGCATTTTCAGCTAGATTTTGAAATCCAGCCACATATCGATTAGAACCAAACTTCGCATTTTTGAGTCTAATGTTAAATCGATGCATTTTTACGGATGCGAGACGTGGAAAAGCACGAGAAACATCGATTCAAGAATACAAACCTTTATAAATAAATGCTTGCGGAGAATACTTAAGATTATATGGCCCGAGCGAATAAGTAATGAAGCTCTCTGGAACCGGACAAATCAACAAGTGGCGCTGGCTTCGATAGCCTGCGACCTACATTGGGAAACAAGCACTTCGCTGGAACCGTCAGGGGTCTCGACGTCCGGGGGTTCCAGCCCAAACCTGGCGCAGAACGATTGACGCTGAGCTTTATGCCGCAAACTACTCCTGGAATGAAATTTGTCGTGTTGCTCCCAATAAAGTAAGATTTAGATCTGTTGTAGAGGCCCTATGTTCCACAAGGACAAGAGGACTACAGCAGTAGTAGTAGTAATGTAAACAATTGCCTACAATTTGAATTCAATGTTCGGCTATATATATATGAATGTACATTAGGGTGGCCATTTTTGCAACATCTCACGATTTTTTTTTTTGAATTTTGAATTTTGTATGACCTTTGACCTATTTTAGGAACCATCAAATACATTCGGATCGCCTTTAAATTTTACAGGCGCTATATGCAGGTAAAAAGGAAACTTTTTAGTGGGTGGCGTTATTGATATCGACGGTTTAAAAATCCTCCATACCTTAATATACATACATATATGAATCAACATTTTTGATAGTAGTAAAAAATAAACCATATTTCATTTAAGGCACAGGTTATTAAAATAAGGCAAGAAACTGACACATTCGGATTCGTTATTATTAAAATCTATTTTAATATTGAAAGTCTATATAATAACCACATTTTAGGGACTGAACACGAATGCAACACAACATTAGCGCTGTGTATAGCTCACTAACATACTCAAATATTTCGATCGCTCTCTTTTTGCCCAGCAACGAACATCGACAAAGATGTTCATGAGATTGATTACGTCACAAATCTAATTTCTGGCTAATGTATATGCAAGCTTTTTGAAAAAGAGGATCCTCTTGGACCAATGGTACTTTAGTACTGCTTTGTAGTACACAAATTTGTTCAGGCTTTTGTTCAAAATAAAAAAGTTTGAACTCTGTTTGATCTTTGAGACATGCTATTGTTTTTTTTTTTTAGTTTTATAACTATAAAGTAGAAGTTAATTCTATGTTATAAAAAGGTTTGTAGCCAGAGCAACGTAGGCCTTCAGGCTGATTGGTGTTTTACAAAATCGATTATAGTTCCAATAAATCAAAAATAAATGTCCAAATACTAAATAAACATATTTACAGTGGTCAAAAATCTATATTCAGCATTTGCGTATACGCACATTATAAAAATGTGTCATTCAGGCCCAATAATTGCTATACAATATATTTTGCGAACTAGGATCCCGAGAAGCTTGACATGTGCCCAAATATTTTTAAAGCCATTTTTTGTATTTAATGCGTTTAATTTTGTTGTTTTTTTTGTTAAGCAGTGAAAGTTTACGAAGAATGTTATAAGGGTTAATTTATTTTAATGTTATTTCCCATTTTTAATTTATTTTTCTTAAAGTGTATAATTTTTTTTGTGTTTTTTCGTTTCGTAACACAAATGTCATCAATATAAATAAATAAATCTGTTTTACTTCAAAACTCTGTTGCTGTAAATGAAAAATCATCGGACAATACAAAAAAAAACTGAAATTCAATCTTAGCGCATCTTTTCTGTGTACAATATATTATGTTACGTATAACACAATCTTGAATTTCATTGAATCGGCAAAAATTTAATTAATGTAACTTAAAACTAAACTACTTAAAGCAAGTGTAAAAAGAGCATATTTTTGAGCATCGAAAATAGTTTCAAATATCTAAGCGCAACCTCAGTCTGCTCCTACCACAATACTATATTTTCACCTTTGTTTGTTCTCTTTAAAGTAACCGTCATCCTTAAAGTACGTTTTAAAGTTTTTCCACATCAATAGGCAATTTCTTTGGCATCAACGCCTAGTCCTAAAGTGCAAAAGCAATCAGGAAAGAATCCCAAAAACACGCAAGCACTTCTCCTCTGTTTGCCTCTTCCTTCCTCAAACACATATTCTGTACACACTTGCCATGCTGCCATGTAATTTTGAGGTTAGGTTTCGTTATGCATCTATCTGTGCATACATTGAGTCCCAAATATGCCCATCAATGCCATAAAAAAATATCTCCAGTGCAACAGCAAATCGTAGACCTATATCTAGACTGAACCCAACTGACACTGACACTGCCAGCAAGAGCAACATTGTTCGAATCGTCGAGCAGATTGGCAGCTCAAACCAAGTTGCTACTTGGCAAGTGGCACAACCTGCACTCATACTTGCAACAAGGAGTAGCATGCAGTTTGCTTTGGTGCTTGCAACACGGTAATTACCCAACAAGATTACGCAACATTTGCGTATCCCCGACGAGGAGGTGAAAAAACTTTGGCAACAGGAGCCAGACGAAAAGTGTCGCAGGATGCTCTTGAGACAAAGACAAACAAATGCAAAAACGCTGCTAAGCCCCTGCTTGAAAATTCACACAAAGTTTTGTTGTGCACACCTAAGCGTGGCACTCAGATAGTGCTGAAAATTTAGTAAATCCTAAAGATGATTTAAAGCGATGAAAGCAGACACAGTCCCACGATTATCCTAGGGATTTGGGGTCACTGAACCCGAAGCCAAGGTCGAAATTTTGTGATTGGTTTTGTTTCTTATAATGTTAGCTTTGTTTCAATTTGAGTCAAACGAGGCGATGGTCGACTGAGGAATACACTGCAATAAGAAAAAAAAGTTATCTACGTGAAAGCCTTAACGTAAAGCCTTAAGGTCTATACGCAGCATGAAATATTTCGCACGGAACCGCAAAACTTCATATAAAAAAAAAATATCCCAAATGGGTTTTTTTTTTAATATGGTTTTGTCATTTCGTGCGAAATTTTTTTGCATTCTGCGTAGACCCCTTTAGAATTTTTTTGCTCTCACTGGCGAACAATTTTGGAACTTGGCGTTGTTTAAAATTTTTTTCTTGCTCATTTTAGCAAAAATTTTGGTACTAGTGGTCGTTCCACCAATGAAAAACAATATCTGCAGTCAAATATAATTTAAAAGAACAGGAAAAGGAGTTAAGTTCACGATAAAATTTAAAACGAGTGAAAACGAAATGGTAATGATGGTATATTATACAAAAGTTTACCAAATTGACTGGGACTGGCTAATAAATAAATGAAAACAAAGTGAAATTAAAAAAATTAGTGTGGTACCGATTGTGGGCTAAAGGCGCATACGCAAAACTTCATACAAAAAAAAAATTCCCTTTTTTGGGATTTTTTTTTTTGTATGAAGTTTTGACATTTCGTGCGAAATTTTTACATGCTGCGTTTGGGCCTTAAGACGCTAAATAGGCTTTTGGCGAACGGTGTCCCGAGAGAACGAGGACTACCAAACTTTCTCTAATATGTATCTTGTAGCCAAAACTTCATAAAAAAAAAAAAATTCCCTTTTTTGGGATTTTTTTTTTTGTATGAAGTTTTGACATTTCGTGCGAAATTTTTACATGCTGCGTTTGGGCCTTAAGACGCTAAATAGGCTTTTGGCGAACGGTGTCCCGAGAGAACGAGGACTACCAAACTTTCTCTAATATGTATCTTGTAGCCATATTTATGGCTCCAACTCAGACCGTCTGAATGCTCAGTCTCACGTACTGTCCCTTCACGTCAGTGCAAAACTGGCTGTCAATGAGCCGAGAACAAAAATAAATCTATCTCATTGACACTCGCAAAGCTATGCCAAGAGACTTTTTCCAACGAAAAAGCTTTTGATCTCTCAACTTTTACGGACAACACCACCTTATGTTATGGGACAGATGACTAGAAGGACATAAATAATGTAAGAACTAGAAATTTTTTTAACTCAAATATTAATTTATAAAGAAAAAAGAAATGTATATTCCGGCTAAGTACAGTTTTCAATGTCTATCGATTTTTTGGACGAATTCTTTTTGTTCTTTGGCTTTTGACTTCAAATTTTTAGCCGGGATTCCGCTTTATAAAATATTTCGAAATAATCAAATATTAATTCATAAAGTTAAAAAAAAAATAAAGAATATTTCGGCTAAGTTCAGTTTTCAATGTCTATCGATTTTGTGGAAGATGTTTTTTTTTTTGTCTTTTGAGTTCAAGTTTTTAGCCGGAATTCCGCCTAATTAAATATTTCGAAATATTTTTGAATATTAAATTGTATCGAATTTTGTACACTGTGGCTGGCGAAAATCCTCTGGCTGAACCCTCCAAGAGGGTGCCGGCTGGGCAATGGACTGTGTACTGGCTCAAGCACCAGAGTCAGGCACTTGTCCCCCCTCGGTGCTTGGGCCAGTGCACGGTCTAGCTGAGGCAACGGCGCAGCAGTATCCGGATTACCAAGTCTGGTGCTGCTGCGTTGGAGCCATGGTCAGAGGTGCCTGGCAGCAGGCATAAAATGCTATGGGGAGGCTCCCAAGAATAAAATCAACCGAACCCCCGCTCTGGAGTCTACTACGGATTCAACTCGGGCTGGGATGTCAGCCCAAACGTCGGTGGAAAGCGTGACCGCTACCACCGGCGGGCACGGAGGGACTAACACCCCTCTGCGTGTCGCCAGCGGTCACACCACCTCTGTACTGGTTGGAGCAGGCCAGGACAGTTGTATAGCTACTGCCACAACATCAACAACAACCCGTGATGCCAAATTGTGGCGCAGTTCTGCGGTCCTAGAAGACTCAGACTGCGAACCAATAGGCTCAATAAGTGCTGAGGCGGAGGAAGAGCTCCTACGCTCCCCAGCCAAGGGTTCCACTCCCCTCTGCAGGGATGGGCCCAAGAAAAGCAAGGACGGCTTGAAAGCCAAAGCCCAGTATAAGGCCGCTCTGAAGATCAGAGCTCGGCTCAGTAATAGCAAGAATCTCACCGCTGAGGAGAGAAAGAAGCTAGACTGGGCCGAACAAAAGATCGAAGACGGCCGCAAATACTATGACAGTAGACCGGCAATGAAGGCCACTAGCAGCCAATTTGCTAACAAGGTCGAAGAGCTGTTGCTTACTAAAAGGCAGCGCTCGGCTGACCAAGATAAGGCGGATGTGCCCGTTTGTAAGCGGCCTTGCCATAAAACGGAGAAGCCACCAAGGAAGCCACGGCCGAAGAGGGAAACGGCGAGCGATGTGGCGCGACGACACTTGATCGTCGCCCTCATCGACCGCAGTGACCCTAACGGCAAAATGACTCCCGAGCAGTGGAAGGTGGTGGAGCTGAAGCTTCTGGATGCTCTCTTCCAGAGAATGGAGGATCCAGATGCTCAGCCTACCACCTTCGACGGAGCGGGGTGGCTGAACGGGGTCAAAATCCTGAGTTGTAAGGATGACCTCACCCTGAAGTGGCTAACCGACACCGTGTCCAAGATGGACGCTCCCTGGGAAGGGGCCAAGCTTGAGGTAGTCGACAGAACGCTGATTCCGTCGGTACCGAAGGCGAAGGTACTCTTCCCGAGAGTAGTCCCATCGGAACACGCTCTCAAGCTTCTAAAGTGGCAGAACCCCGACGTGCCAACCGAAGACTGGCTGGTACTGCACGAGGGCAAGCCGGAGGAAAAGGGTCAGCAGATGGTTCTCCAAATTAACAAGGAGGCCGAGAATCTGCTCTATCCGAGGTTCGGGAAAATGGCGTGGGGCGTTGGTAACGTGTACCTTCGCCTCAAAAAGCGCCACCCGAATGACGCAAACACGAACACGCTGGAGGCTGCTGAGGTCGAGAAAGACCTTGGCGTGGCAGCCATTACAGAAGCTGCCCACGGCCTCGAAATTGATGAGGACGCAGAGGACGATGGCGATACGACCCTAGTAGTCGCCCCATCGGAGTTGGAGGAGCCTTTACACAGCCATGCAGCTGAAGGTCCTGCAGCTCAACCTACATAAAAGCAAGTTGGCGTCGGCGGAGCTTCTCTTAACCTTGGAGGAGGGGTCCGTCGACGTGGCTCTAGTCCAGGAGCCTTGGATAGCCTCGGGAAACAAGGTCTCTGGACTAAAGTCAACCGACTATAATACTTTCTACCCGACAACAGTAAGTAAAGCAAGAACTGCAATTCTGGTAAGAAAGGGCATCTATGCTTATCTTATGTCTAATTACAGCACCGACGATCTCACGGTGGTAGCGCTCGAGGGTGCCGAGGATGAGCCACTCATAATGGCATCATGCTACTTGGCGCACGACAGGGAGGCACCAACAGAAGAGACGGAGCGTCTGGTCCAGGAGGTGAGCCGGAAGAGGCAACCCCTGGTAATCGGCACCGACGCAAACGCCCATCATACAGTATGGGGATGCAGGGACGTCAACGAAAGAGGTGAGTCACTGCTAGACTGCATACTAAGGTACAACATAAGTATCTCCAACACAGGGGAGGAACCCACCTATGTGGGCCCTACCTCAGATAGTGTCATTGACCTTACTCTCTCGCTTGGTATGAACACTGCGGTCACAGAATGGAAAGTTCTCGGCAAAGACTCCTTCTCTGACCACAAGTACATCCAATTTAAGGCGAGGTTTCTGTGTAAAGTGACAAAAAGTGTTTACAAGAATCCCCGGAATGCAAACTGGGAGATGTTTAAAGACAAGGTGGCAAGGAAACTCCCACCACCACCAACAGTAAAATCCATAGACGACATCGAGAAGTCCGTGGAGACTCTCTGCCGTCATCTAAATAAGGCATTTAAAGACTCATGCAAAACAACAGTCAATAGAAGGAGACACAGCCACCCTGGTGGAACCCAAGACTGAAGGAACAGCGTACCGACCTACAGGATATCTTCAAGCTGGCTAAACAAGCAGATGATGATATCGTATGGGATGAGTACAAGGTAAGGCTCCGGGACTTTAAAAAACAAGTCCGGCTAGCCAAAAGAAACTCCTGGAGATCCTTCTGCTCTGGCATAGAGAAGGTCAAGGATACTGCAAGACTCAGGAAGCTACTCTCGAGTCAACCCGCTATACAAAGTCAACTAAAAACGAATGACGGACATTGGACAGAAAGCAGCAAGGAAGCGACAGACGCCCTTCTAGGCGAGCACTTCCCCGGATGCACCGACGTCCTCACACCAGATACGCCCACAAGCCGTCCCAGCCAACGGATCGACGTACCTGGGGATATAATCACGCCTCACAAAATCCAGTGGGCTATTGACTCCTTTGAGAGCTTTAAATCCCCTGGCCTTGACGGTATAATTCCGGTCATGCTGCAGAGGACCAAAGACAAGGTCACGCCATGGCTGAATGTGATATTCAAAGCATGCCTGAGATACGGACATGTTCCTGTACCCTGGAGGACAGCACGGGTTGTGTTCCTGCCTAAAGCAGGGAAATGCAGTCACGTGCAGCCAAAGGATTACAGGCCAATAAGTCTCACCTCATTCCTGCTAAAAACTCTAGAGAAACTTCTTGATCTACATATAAGACAGGGCATGCACCATCTTGTAGAATCCAACCAGCACGCCTACACTAAAGGTAAATCGGTGGAAACAGCGCTGCATTCTATAGTAGCCACCATAGAAAAAGCCCTACATCACAAGGAATACGCCATGGGAGCGTTCCTGGATATCTCAGGTGCATTCAATAATGTATCTACGGAAGCTATACTGCGAAGCCTTAGAACCAAGGCACCCCATGAGGCCATATATCTCTGGATACAGAGCCAACTGAGCAACAGAAGGATAAGTGCTGAATGGGGAACCACGACAGTGACAAAAGAGGCGCACAGAGGCACGCCGCAAGGCGGAGTACTATCACCCTTATTGTGGAATCTAGTGGTAAACGACATTCTACACAAATTCAAACGAAAGGCCCCAAGGATAACTGCCTATGCGGATGACATAGCCATAATTATCGTGGGCAAATGTCCTATGACGCTCAGCTCGATCATGGACATTACGCTAAAGGAAATACTGACGTGGGCCAAGGAAGCCGGACTCAGTATCAACGCGGACAAGACGGACCTAATTCTCTTCACCAAGAGATACAAGGTACCGCGATGGACTCCGCCCTCGATAAATGGCACTCTGCTCAAGCCCAGAATGAGCGTGAAATACCTAGGAATAGTACTGGACAGCAAGCTGAGCTGGAAACCCAATGTTGAAGAAAGGGTGAAGAAAGCCACCAATGCACTATACACATCGCAGAAGATGCTAAGTAGCACGTGGGGTCTATCACCAAGACTGATGCATTGGATCTTCATCTCAGTCGTGCGGCCAGTGCTACTCTACGGAGTTCTGGTATGGTGGAAAGCCAAGGAAAAAACCACATACCTACGAATTATGGAAAAGACACAACGACGTGCACTGATGTGCATAACGGGGGCTTTAAGGTCCACTCCAACCAAGGCCTTAGAAGCAATACTAGGAGTACACCCACTAGACATCCAGGCCAAACTACTGGCGCAGAAGACAGCGCAACGTCTTTGCGCAGCAGGGAATATGGCCCTTGCGAATTACGGGCACAGCAAAGTTGTAGGGGTGACATCCAATAGCACAGACTATAGGACCCCAGTAACCAACTTCTCCAGAACACGCACTCTTATGGGACCAGAAGATTGGAAAATCGGCATGGACCAACAAGCGATAAAAATATTCACGGACGGATCCAAAATGGAGTCCGGCGTTGGGGCCGCGATATACTGCCTAGACCCACCCACGGAGAGGTCGTATAAGCTGCCGGACCACTGCAGCATCTTCCAGGCGGAAGTATTCGCCATAAAGAAGGCTGCAGAACTAGCGCTCACCTTAGAGCAGAACCGAATAAATATATTCGTAGACAGTCAAGCGGCAATCAGATCCATGCAAGCATACAGCATCAACTCCAAATGTGTTCTGGCAAGCAGGGACGCATTAGATGCACTAAACACCCAGAAGGAGGTGTGCATCTTCTGGGTTCCCAGCCACCAGGGCATTGATGGAAATGAAACAGCTGACAGGCTCGCAAAGGAAGGGGCCGAATCGACTCAACCGTCACTTGAGGATCTGGAGATTCCTCTAAGGACGATTAATCACAGGTCAGAAGAAGACGCTGCAGTCAGATCTGACAGAAGGTGGTACACCACAACGAACTGCAAGACGGCTCGCACAATGTGCAAGAAAACTAACAGCAAACTAGCCCAGTACGTTCTGCAACTTCCAAGAAGAGATTGTAGGCTTATAATGGGCATACTCACAGGTCACTGCCTGACAGCAACTCACGCTATGAAGCTGGGCATCACTAACAACGACGAGTGCAGGAAATGTAGGGAGACAGGCGTCAAAGAGACCCTGGAGCACCTCATCTGCCGATGCCCCGCCCTCTGTAAATCGAGATTAACATATCTAGGAAAACCGTGGCTCATCTCACTACAAGAGGCAGCCGACAGGGCACCTCAAAAGCTTCTGGCGTTTGCCAAGCATACGCGAATACTTATCGACTAACGTGTAGTGTACACCAGACCTTTCCGGTACCACTAAGGACTATTTAGTCTATGTGTGACCCCCATGGGGTCTACCGGTACAACCTAACCTAACCTAACCTTTGTACACTGCTTTGTTAGTTTTGTACAGTGTCTCCCACTACCAAGTTTAAGGCGCAGCAAACCAATCGATTCTAAGATCCTAATCCATCCTATTTTCGTTCGCTGACCAAGTCCGAATTTGCACAGGAGTTTAAGTAGTTAAAAAAAATGGTTTTATTTCCTAATCGATCCTATTTTCTTTCGATGACTAAGTCCGAATTTACGCAGGAGTTTAATTAGTTAAAAAAAATGGTTTTATTTCCATTATCGATATAGTCGAAAACGATGAAGTTTGAGGTAAAGGAGAAAACCACAATTCTAGCCTAAATTCAGATTCTCCAAGACCTTCGACGGAAGCGCAGCATTATCAAAAAAAAAACAAAAGGGAAAGAATCAGCTGAATCTGAATTTCGAATTGAAAACAAGAGCCAATTAGCGAACTAAGATCTAAGAGATTTGACTACTCTGTTGCATCCGCAGATTGAGTTCTTTTCGAAGCTGAATCCGAATTTCGAATTGAAATTGAGAAACATATAATTTTTTTAAGTTATATAGAAAACATGAGCCAATTAGCGTAGGGTAAGCGACCCAAAATCGAAGGGGTTTGCCTATTCCGTTTCTTCCGAAAAATAATCTTTATTCGGAAGCTGTGCGTTACCAATGCTGTTTTCGAAAAAGTCGGAAAAAATAACAAAATCCAAAAAAAAAAAGGTTCCAACTTGGATTCTGATTAAGCAACCCAAGATCCATGTAATCAATGCTGTTGCCCAAAAGAATTTTCCGAAAAAGCTTAAATTAAATTCTTTACAAAAAATATCAAAATTTTGATTGAATTTATATGGCTTTTAGTGGCCTGTCCTATGTGTATCCTGCAATACACAGGCAACTGTTAAAATTAAAACGCGTCATGGGAAAGTTGCGTCGTTGCCTTGTCGCATAAATATTTTAGATTTTCCGCGTTAGTTTTCCTCCATGTTGTTGTTGCTGTTGTTGTTGTTGCAGTGTTGGCAGCAGCTGCATATTTAAGAGCCTAGAGAGGCAAGCTGTTCATCCTGCTGTTGCATCTATGTGCTGCCATTGTTGCTGTTGTTGTTGTTGTTGAAACTAGTTGGCCAAGTTGGCATGTGGCAACTGCAATGTTGACGCTGCTGTTGCACAAAGCTGCCTAAAAAGGCGCTCTAGAAAATGTGTGGCAAAGAGTGCAAAGGGTGCAACAGCAGCGTAAGGACCCAAAGTTGATGGTGCAGCCGTTTGTTGCATATAATAAGTATACTGTGGCTAGGTTTTATGTATCTTTAAATTTGGCCTTATGCCACTGGCTACTAATTTGTTGCAGTGACTTGCAAATATTTTAATTAGAGATCAAAATGCCAGAAGCTAAGGCTCTGAAGGCGTGAACCCAATTTGCTAAGATACCCTTTAGTGTGATCCTGTGTTAATTATGAAAGTGTTTGTAATTGACAAAGGAAGTGTCAGGATAGTGGGATAGGTAGTAACTTGCTTAAAAAGCAAAATTTTAATGAAATTTTATTCATTTTTTGGGTTTTAATATAAATTGGTGTTGCTCTATGGAGCGTAACCAATCCTGTTAAATTTATAATATTATTACCAAATTTGTTAAATGTCAATAGACAGCATGCAAATAAAAAAATATTTGGTTTCTATAGATACAAAAATACTTATAAATCATTTATCGTCCGATTCCAGCTCTGGATCAATCGACATCGGCTCAGTTAATATATAGTGAAAGCTTAAGTTGTCCGTGGCTGACTTTGAGGGTCCCTGTATCAACACATTGACCTCTAAGATCTAAGCGTTAATATTGACGCAAGCATAAACGAGTCTATATAGATTTGCTTTGTTTCCTGACTATATTGAAGATAATTTTGGGGAGTTTACTTAGCATACTGATATGGTGACTTACTTTGCAGTCACTGCAGGTTCGGAAAACATCTGAGCAAGATGGGCATCTTGGAATCTGTGTGATTAGGAAGGAGTCCTTTCAATACATACACAGTATGAGGTTCCTGCTAAAAGAAGGTCATGCTTCTTTGGCGGTCAAAGGAACTCAACGTCATCCGATTAGAATCATCTCAAATAATGATGTTTATATCGGAAATCAAACTAGCTGAAGAGCTCTAGACCTAGCTGTAGACCTAGATCCTTCAGGTCGTCAGTTTTCCAATGACATTATTCTTATACCGCCTACAGTTGATATAATAAAAAAACATGTTGAATTTGGATCTCGATTTCAGATACAGATTTTTCATGGGATACACAGCGACATTAAAAAAATCGAATAGGTTTGGAGGGCAGACCATTTCCCATAAACGTTTTTGAGGTCGCTGAATCCGAATCAGAGGTCAAAAAAACCCCAGCACTACAGGGGACCTCGGTTTCAGATGCAGATTTTTCTCTGGATGACTTGAGATACTCTACACAGACAGATAAAAGTATCTATCGATTTTCAGGTTTGGAGGGCAGACCATGTCCAATAAAATTCAGAGGTCCAAAAAACGACAGCACTTCAGAGGAACTCTATTTTAGATGCAGATTTTCCATAGCTACATTAAAGAATCGATTTTCAGGTTTGAAAAGAACTCCATATCTAATAAGAGTTTTTGGGGTCACTGAATACGAATCAGAGCTCAATAAAAGCCCTGTCAGTTCTGGAGACCTCGCTTTCAGATACAGGTTTTTCATGGGACACATTACACAGCAACATTAAAAAAATCGATTTTTAGGTTTGGAGGGCAGACCATGTCCAAGAAAAGATTTTGGGGTCGCTAAATCTGAACCAGAGGTCAAAAAAACGCCAGCACTTCAGAGGAACTCTGTTTCAGTATCAGCTTATTCTTGGGATGTTTTAATATAAATTATATAGCTACATTAAAAAACCAATTTTCAGGTTTGGAAGGCAGACCTTGTCCAATAAAAGTTTTTGGGATCGCTGAATATGAGTCAGAGGTTCAAAAAACGCCAGCACTTCAGAGGAACTCGGTTACAGACGCAGATTCTGAGAGGTTTTCAGATATATTACACAACCACATTAACAAAATCGATAATTAAATTTGGAGAGCAGACAATGTTCAATGAAAGTTTTTGGGGTCGCTAAATCCAAATCAGAGCTCAATAAAAATCGCGTCACTTTAGTTTTCTGGGATAACCTTAAAAAACTAACTAATTCTTTTAAAACCGATTTTCTTTTGAAACGAGTGATTTCGGAAGTTATTTAAAAAGTCTGACGTGTTGGGGTTTTTTGGAAATTTTTTGGTCTTACTGAGGTTATGTTACGGGCTCTTAGACTTCGGGTTCAGCGACTTCAAGAGCATAAGGAAAACATGGTTTAAGCCCCGCTTTCAAAAGTGAAACAAAGTAATTTCTTATGGAGACGCAATCGAATATGTTCCAATGTTCAAAATTTTGAAAATTGAGCCAACTCGAAAACAAGGATCCCAAATAATAATAATAATATGAAGGTAACATGTGCGGATCTAGTATTTGGTCTTGGCGGGGTTCTTCACTTCGAAGTGTGTATATATCAGAGCGCGCAAAAGACTTTCAATCCATTTTTCCAACTTTTATAGAATTGGAAGAATATTTAGTTCCCAAACATCATTCTATACATTAATATGTCTAAAGTTGAAGTTTTCCAATTAAAACTAGTTCTTATGCATATGTGTGTAATTATGTAAGTCTATGCCTATGTATATAAGTACATACACACATCTTATATACCTACACACATAGGCAAAGTCCAACATAAACCAAATTTGAACAACACTTTGCGTCATTTGCAGGCAAATACACTCGGCGAAATTTATGCGTAGAAGCTAGCCAAAAACTCGTCCCATATAAAACCATTTTTATAATGCGCACACACTAGCCAGAGAGAGGCACATAGAGATGAAGATGGCGACAGCTAGAGAGCAGCAGTCCAGACTCATCTGCATACTGGATGCAAGTTGGAATTGCGACCGCCAGAGAGCAGGAGACCGCTTGAACTCAAACTATTTGCATGAAAATCCGCGTACATACGAGTATCCTGGCCTTGGGCGACATTCATAAAGCGCCTCACTCCACCCGTAGCAACTAAATCCGTAAGTCCTCCTACCTCCCGACGCCCTCCTTATTCCGGCATGAACATGACGCAGCTTAGCTATGACACATTTTACACATAATTTTCAACACCTAAATCCGCAAGTTAGTGCCGTCATCAGATTTTTGCACACGTTAACGCAAATGTAAAATGTTGGATACGGATGTTGCAATGGTAGAAGTTGGCGGCGCAGTGCGGGGCAATGCAGTTTTAAGTTGCAAAAACTTTTGCAACATGAATTGACCAACTTTTCCCTTGGCTAAATGCAGCAAATTTTTTTTTTTTTTGTTTAAAGCCAAGTTTAAAGTTTTCAACGCGTTAAAACGTGGCTGCTACTGATGTCCTGTCAACTGGGCTAAAGCAGGGTGAAAGACTGTTTGCATAGCTGGGACATGATTGACAGCCGCAATCGAGATTGAGTCAATAAGCAAATGAATGGCCAATGGCCATATGGTAGCACTTGGCTCATAAGCTTTTTTAATTGATGCGCAGCTAGGAACATGAAAGCATATCGGGTCTGACGGTTTTTCAAGCAGACGCAGGAGTATCGTTTATGGAGCATACATTCCTTTGGTTTCTAGGAAAGTTTTGCTTTGACTCTAAAATTGTCATGTGGTTTGTTAATTGATGTTCGATTAAAGAAAAGTTAAAACTGCAGCCAAAGAGCTATGAGGGATTAAAGAGAAAAGGACGACAGAGCTGCTATACAGAGTCAGTGGTGGACTCGAAAAATTGCTGTTGTTGGGGGATCCTAGTTTCATTCACTCTGTGATTTCTGTCTGAGTAGACTAAACTCTAGTGTTTCATAGCAGAGGTTGAACTTTGTTAAGAAGCTCATAAACACTGGTTTCTGTGGTTCGTATACTCCAGCCCCTTTCCTTAAATACGTTTCGACTTTCTCATCCTGAATCGAGCAGATCAAAAATATATTTTTGAAAGGTTCTCTTAAAAGTCGATACCTTGTCGAAAATAGTTTTAAGGAAAAGGTTCGAAAGATAGTCATATATTCAAGAGATTTCAGCCTGAATATATGAAAAAAAATGTTGTACAGTCGAGGCGGTGCCCGACAGTGGAATACCCAGTACCTTTTGTGTCAAAAAAATTTTTCCTGCATATTCCATCTAAGAACTTTCCAATTGGAATTTATTTTTTTTTTGGTGCAAAACGATATTTATACCTATAAGTTCCGTAAATTTGTGCCGATTTTGATGAAAATCGAAAGTTACGTCAAAGAAGCTATTCTAATTATATTGGGTAAGTTTCAAGTTGATATGTTGAGGGGTGTGTGAGAAAACACGGTAAATCGATTGCGGGGGGTGGGCGGACCGCATCGATAAAATTTGGATGTGGATTTGTTCACTAGAGCCACATGAATGAGCTTACCAAAAATTGTGATTCTAGGTCACTTGTAACCATAATTGCGTAGAGTCAAATATTGACGCAGTTTATTGGCAAAGGGAGGTGAAATTTTCACATTTTTGACTATAACTTCTGTTGTATTTGTCCGATTTTGTTCATTTTTTACACATAGATGCATGTATCCACAACGCATCGCTCTGTTAAATGAAAATATTAAACGGTGTGGCTAAAAACCGCGAAAATCTACAGCGGGGGAACGGGGAAAGATATTGACATGATTCAACAAACTTCATCTGCTTAGGAAATATGCGCACCAGAAGGTAAAGTTCCGTGTCTCTAGCTCTTATAGTCTCCGAGATCTAGGCGTTCATACGGACGGACATGGTTCAATCGCTACCCGAGGTTATGATAAGCATTTTGGTATAAAGGACTTGGGGTCTGCCACGCCTCCTTCTGTCCGTTACATACATTGCACAAATCTAGTATACCCTTTGTACCTATAGGTACAGAGTATAAACAGTGGATCCCGGCATAAGTTATTTTGAACGAAAATTGGGATGGCCTGGGTATTTAAGCAAGGTTACGGATAGACAATGCACCATATAAAAATCATTATTAGTAACCAAATAGAAAAACAAATTAGAGCAAAATCAGATCAAGTTTAAAAAAAACTAGAGGGCTTCGCCTCCAGCATGCTTCGCACCCCAACGCACATAGGGCTATTTGTGTTCATTTCGTGTCATCCCTGCACTTTCCTTCATTTGTAAGAATTTAAAAGTGATACCGTCGTGCCTGCTCGACTTAAAAATACCCTATACCAACGCAGCTCACGCAGTTTTTAAAAGATCTTCTGAGCAAACGGGGTTTACATTTGGTAAGTCCCAAAGCTCCCATTGGATTTTGATAAAATTAGTCTGTAGAACAGTTTTGATGACTAAAGCTTCTTCGCAAAAAGTTTTACAAATATGTCAATTTCAGTTCAATTTCTAGAGGAAGGGGTCTTAGAAAGTCCTATTATTACCTAGACCTTTTGGGAGAACGGGACATGATATTGACATAAAACAATAAATTTGACCTACGTTTGGGTTTTCTACCTTTGATAGTCTCTGAGCGTCTTTTGTTCATACGGACGTACAAACAGACATGATGATATCGATTCAACTCTTCAGACTCATCAAGGTATATAGGTATATGGGGCTTATGGGCTCTTCCAAGCCACAAAATCATTCTAGCTTTTACCTTCGGTTCAGGTTATAAATATTATTATTTAAAATTTTCTTGACAAAGACATAAAGATTATATTTTAGGGAAATGAATGTAATAATAATATTATTGGGCCAAGCGCACTGCGACCCTTACGATCTATTGTGCTCCCTTCAAACCCTAGAACTCTTCGACTAGCCCAATATTTGTGACAAACATAATTATTTGAGATGGTTCTAGTCGAGTGATATCATGCATCAATATTCTATGCCCGTCGAAAAGTGATTTCCTTCTTCTGGCATGGGCATCACACTCTACAATTATGTGCTGGGAGGGAGGTTTCCTCCTCAGTTTCACAAATCCTGCACATGTTTGAATTCAAGATGCCAATAGTATACAGCTGTTTCCTGAGTAACCCAGTCAGTATCCTAAGGGAATTCTTGACCAATTAGGACAACTTCTTTAATTTATTCGATTTGTAGGAACCAAGAAGTTGCTTGGCTTGCCGTAAGCCCTCGGTGTCGTTCCAGTTCATTTCCCGACTAGACCTTTCTTTATCTCGTAGCAGCTGTCTGGTAGTATGTCTGACAATGCCACCGTAAGGTTCAGGACTTATTAGTGGTTTTGCAGCACCATTCCTCGCCAGTTCATCAGCTGCTTCATTCCCAGGAATGTTCTTGTGTCCCTAGATGGTTTGGTTTGGCTCTGGTTTCCCAGACCAACTTAACTCTCGGACAGTATAGCAATGTCTCTGTCTTTACGTTTCCTATCTAGGTTGATGTCTACACATCGGCCAATGGCACATACATCTGGTTGAAATATGCTGGTGTCAATACCCAGGGCTTCTGACAGTCGCGTTCTTGGTTCCGCGACTCCCAGTCTAGTGTTTTTTTTTATAGGATGTATCTTCTCTAACGTTGTCCAATTCTTTTTGTTACTCATAATAGTACTACAATTTCTTTCGAAGTGATACCCTGTGGTCATCTCATCTCTTGGTAAGAGGATTGAGGGATGGGCAGATATTTAAATACCAATTGGTTAGAGTAATCGATTTGAGCTCTCCAGAGGACTCAGGTGATCTTTCGTGGTATGTGAAAGACATGCTCTTCAAGTGGGTGTAGCATCATCAACATCAACCAAGCAACTTTCAACACAGTTAAGTGGAATATACGCCAGTGCGAGTAAAAAATATCTTACTCCTGTCGCTAGAATGCAAAAATCCTACTATAAGTATCCAACCTTGTACTAGCCGATAATTCTTTCCCCACATTTACTAAAAGTGCTGCTTAATTTTTTAACGTAAGATAAGTTCAGATTTTGTCCTATGCGAGTGTTGGTCAACGAGTACCCTAAAGTAGGGTAGCCACCTATAAAAAAAATCAGTACAGCACAGTGAACAGGTCTTGAAGCGGTCGTCTAGACTTCAGTGCCACTGTACTATATTCCAAGAGTAGATCCTTGCCATAAAGGTGACACTATCATAACTTAAAAAGCCCATTATCGAGTCAGGTGAAACCATATTAAATAGTTTAAGCTGGAAGCAATGTAGAGATATTGATGGAATATATGAAATTTAATTTTCTCAAATTTCTAAATTTTTTTCAAAAATTGTCTTATGTTGGACCTTTATTTAAAAAGGAGCTAAGCAGAAATTAATCAGCAATTCAAAAATACACATGCCCAAAAATTCCTTTAACTGTCCTTTCTATGTATATGCATCATATTAATAAAATATCCATTAAATTGATTTGAAATTTTTTCGCACATTGATTGACTTTATTTATATTTTGCTTTCTTTAGGCTTTACACAAAAAAAATGCCATGAAATTATGCCAAGTTTTTTTATTGAAAATTTCATATAGTTAAATGTTTATGCATTTCCGCGCACATTTTCCAACATTGTTTATTGAAAAGTTGTGCAAAACTGTTGCGGATGCCGTTGCCTTTGGGTATTTTATCTTTACTTACAACATAGTAGACCAAAAGGTCGTCGGTGGCAACAACGACAACAACTACAACAATTCCTGCCCTCTGGCATTGAAAGAAACGTTGCCATTGTGACTTTTCTTTTGGCCGCAGGGCAGAGCAGGGCAAGAAGTTTCGTAAGTTTTCTTTATTTGCTTAGTATCTAAGAATTATGCTGGGTTCACACAGCAGCACAGTGTGACACTGTGACATTTGAAAACTCGTACCAAAAAGTATAGTTTTTTTTAGGAAAAATATTTCAGGGTTAGGCAAATTGCCCAAGAGCAGGGACATGGTATAGATTTACATCGGCTATCCCCCAAAGTTACCTTTAATATAGTCAGGAGGACCCAAGATAGTGATAGAGAAATGCTTTTGAAGATTATAAGAGGTAGGATAACGAAACATCGGGTTTGGACTCCTGAGATGTCCAATCAGGCGAAGGTAATTATTTTTTTCCACGCCCTGTTTCTCTAACAATTAATTTTAATTTCTATATCATCTTTAATTTTGAAGCTACAGATTTAGTTTGGAAGACTAAAATGCGTGAAATAAAAAAAACTTACAATTGATACCAAATATCATTATAATCGAAACCTAGATATAGGAAATATGCTATCTGATTTTTGTATGCTGAAAAAATATTTACGTACCCATTTTACACTCAACTGTGCTACTCTGAAGCTTAATTGAGGAATCCGGGGAAGCAGTGCAAATCCAGCATAAAAATGTGTGTGAGTATCTCTATGTGGTTGTATCTGTGTGTTTTGCTGCTGCTTAGATTGGCAAAATATGTTTTGTGGTAGTAGCTTCGTATACTTGTATACTATGAGTGTGTGTTTATTTGTGTTGTCATTGACAGCACATGATAAATATGCATACACACACACACACACAAATAGAGACGCAGACATACATGCGTACGCTTGTATATAAGGGAACCAAAAAGATAAGTACATAAGTAGTGAAAAGATACCACTTGAGGGCAAACCAAATGTTCCAGCTACAAAAATGCTGCCCCAGATTAATCTAATTGATTACGCACAATTTAACATGAAGAAAAATTAAATACTTGGGTACATAAATAAAATTATATAAAAAGATAGAAAACGAAACTGTTTTGACCAAGCATGAAATCGTGTTATACACTTTTCCGAAAAACTATTTGCGTCATATCCTTAACTAGTTTTTTATTAATATGGCAACAATGTAACATGTCATTTCCATAATAATTTTTTTAGGCAACACTGTACCCTGTCATTTCCATAATATATTTTTTTTATAGTGATGAAATTTTACACACGTGTTCCTAAAGGATTGAACTATTTTTCTGCGAAGTTTGAGCCTCCTCAGATTTTTTCAAGATATAGATAATCCAGACCAAAATTGGAAAAAATTTAAAAAAACAAATACATTTTATTTAGCTTAATTAAAAAAAAAAAGCGGCTAACTGGAATTTAACACAGAGGGTAGATATGAGCTCCACATACATTGAAAAAATAGCCTTTACCCAAAATATTGAATGGTTTTGAAGTTATAGCCCCAAATAGTTTCAGCTTCCCAAGCAAATTACAAAAAGACGACATCACCAATCCATCTGGTTTTTAAAAAATATAATTTTTTGGCCTGCTCTTTCACTTTAAAAAAAAAATTTGAAAAATTTACGTTTTTTAGTCAAAATTGATAATTTTTAAATTTTTTTGACCTGCATCTTTGTAAGTATGCTATAAAATTTTCAAATTTTACATTTTTTTTACATTTTAGTACAACTTTTGAAAAAATGGTTATTAAAGCTTACTTTTAGGCAGCTAAGAAATTCAAAAAATTGTAAAATTTTCCTGGGAGTCAATTTTTAAAATTCAAGTTTTAGATACAAAATTCAATTTCCGAAAATTGCGAGGAATTACATTTTGTTGTAAAACCAAGTGAAGAAAATTTATAAAATTTTTGCGATCAAATATCGAGTGGTAGTCGGAGGTACCCTTAAAGCAAAGCAGCCAAATGATAAAAAAAACCAAAAAAATCTTTTTAACTACTCGAATATGTTTAAAACCGAAAAGTTTTTGAGTTCAGTTTTATTTTTTTTCTGAAGTTATACTTATAAATAATAAAGTGAATAAAGATTTCGTAGCTACATGCATCATGGTAAATGCAGGTTTTTTTTTTTGTAAATTATCGCGAAAGCTCATAAAATACAAAATATCAACTTTGATGGCTAATTACTTAAAAACCACTTCTTATAATTTAAAAATTTGTTCTGCACAGGATACCTTAATATATGTAAAATCATATTGAAATATCATTTTGTCCAAATTTTGACTTTCATCTGGAGGACTTTTGGCCAAAATCTGGCCACGCGGGCCCATTGTGCGCTGTTTGAAAAAAATTAAACTTTATTAGTAAAATTTTTTTTTAAGAATTTATTTTATTTATTTGAAATTTAATTAAAAAAAATTCAATTTTATATTAGTAATTTATAATATATTAATTGTTTAAAAATATTATTTTGGGACTGACATCTCCAAATCTTTGTTACACGATTAATTCTAAACATGACATTTTTTTTTATCAAAAATAACAAATCCTTATGCTTTTTTTTAGTGTCTGACAAATTGGACTTTCATCCAGATGTGTCCTAAACTAAGCCTTAATTTTGAAACTGTGCTGACTGATTTCATGTTCCATACTTCATTTGCATACATGCAACATGTGCCACATGTGCTCCAACAAATTCTTGCATATTAATTTTTGCGTATATACGAGTATTCTTTTTTTATTTTATTTTATATATTTACCTCAACATTTCCTTTTTGTTTTATTAATTTATGTTTTACATGACAGACTTATATGTAAACAGAATTTATGCCTGCCTCAGATGAAAACTTTTTCAAAATGATAAAAAAAAATGGTTGCCATCTGAGCATAACAACTAAAGCAACAACAACAAGTTGGTAACATGTGTAGTAATCAGTTAGCTTTATATATGTATATGTGTATATTTAAATGCATATAAAGTTATATTTTATACAAAATGCAAATACGTCTAAATGTGCTTTTATTGAAATTTTTCATTGTTATGAGTCTGGAAAAGATTCTCATTAAAAGAACATTTGATATAATACTCTGTGCAAGAATTTAAAAGTTTAGAAGCGTGAGCAATGAAAGTAATGGGACTCTTTGTAAAACTTTGCAGCGAATAAGGAAGATTTAGAGGATTTAAAGGAAAAAATAAAGAAGAATATTGTCAAGGTTAGCCAGTCATTTAGATCGGCTTACTAAGCAAAATCTTTCAGACAAGGCACTTGAAACTAACTAACAAAAGCGCAAAAAATTTAAGTAACAGTTTGTTCTAGGCTTGTTATTTATTTATTTTATTAGAACTCCCAAAAATGAATTTTAAAGAAACTTGCTATTTGGTATCCAAAATGGATACGCTAAAGGATTCTCGAGGACGAATCCGTAACTGCGGCTTCTTTTATTATGTGCATCGAGATATGTTTATAACCCTGTCCATGGGGCAAACATTAGTTTACTATCAGAAGCCATCGCGTAGAGGTTGTGGTTAGAGATTGATATCATACTGGCGGCACCCTATATTATGGTAACCTAGGACACCTTAAAGAAATAAGTTTGGGAAATATATTGATGATGAGAAAATTAGATTGTTTGAAGAAATTTCTTGTCAGCCTTCGCGCACTAGTATACTGCGGGCTGGCTCAAAATAATTATAAGCAAAGGGTACATCTGTGATCGCAAAAAAAAATGATATATTATTTGCTAACATTATAGCTAAAAAAAAGCAAAATAGTGAAAATTAATGAAAATGTAAATAACTTTTTATAAAAATAAAAAAAAAAAATTCCTCCTTATTTTTCTAATGAGCATTTTCATAGAAATGTCCGCCATTACCGAAAAATAAAAAGCTAAATAAAAATATTTTTAAATTGTACTATTAAAAAAAAAATACATTCAAAAGTTATTAAATTAAATAGTTTTCAAAACCTGTTTTAGTACAACATTTTTTATCGAAATTTGTGTAACGTCAGTAACGAGAAAAGATTTTTTTTCTTTAAAACTGGAAAAATTAACAAAGGGATCATTTATAAATTACGTGACGCTGATTTTCGTAATAGACCCCCCCATTTGATTTTCTGTAACGTAACGCCTGGTTTCGCTTACATTTTTTAATCGATAAAACCTATAGATAAAATTTTTTACTATATAAATAAGTACAAAAAATAATTTTAAAAATTTTGATTTTTGCTTTGTTTAACATTTGTTGTAACGTCACGCCAAAATAAAAAAATGTCCATACATAAATCAATCGGCCGTGCTACGGAAAACGAATCCGAACATTTTAATTGCATTCGTTTTGAAAACAAATGTTTGGTGCTCCCAATTTCACCAAACCGAATTTCGCATTTGGTTTGAAACCGAATTTTATGTTGCAAGAGGAATTAAAGCGAATCGGCAAAATAGATATAAAAAAGTACGAATTTTATACTAAAATAATTTTTTAAATATTCTTTGATATTCTTAGATTATAATTATGCCAACTCAAAGTTAGACAACTGACAATTATTTTGAATTATATTTTTTTTGACTCAAGGCCTAGAATCAGACACGAAAAATAAACAAAACTTCATATAAAAAAACCGCTGGTCACGAAATTTTCTTGCAGGTGGTATGCAGAAACAGTTTTGTTTTTTTTTTTTGTTGTTTGTTGATGCCAGTAGTAAACCATAGATGGTGCCATCGGCAAAATCAGCTGTTCGGTTTTGGCGCCAAAAGCGAAACTTATGTGCAGCTTGTTATTTTGTACGCGAGGTAGGTGGTAGGTGGTAGCCAGGTAGGTGGCTTTTTTCGTGACTGCATCTATCCCTTCAACCCAAAACGAATTTTTTTTTTGGGTATGTGCACTCATCATACACGAACACATGACCGGCAACCATGTCAGCTATTTGGTATATTTATTGAAAATAAAAGGAAAATATCGACAAAAAAATTCATTTTATGGAGCACGCAAAAATGAATCCGAATAAAATGGTTCAGTTTTTTTGTTTTCTGGAATATTTAGTATTTTTCATTTAGTTTTTTGTCTCCGAAAATGGCGTACTATTTATTTTATTTTGTCTAGAGCTCGGTAGTGACCATGACCTTATGAGAAGATCAAAGGATAGAAGGGTCGCATTTGATGATTTTTGGTTTCTTGTGAGCTCCCTAGTTAAAAGTAAAATTGGAATTTGTCTTTTCTCAATTAATTTATATATCCATATCATTTTAAATCAATTGTATGCGAAATAACAAAAAATTCGTACCAGAATTGGGGGATCTAGATCTATCGTATTTTCTGTATGGTGATTATATTATCATAACTTATTAATAGCATCCACCTAAGAAGTAAGGTACAAAAACTATTTAGGGTACATATATCTAAGTTTCTTATCGCGATATCAGAATTCCTTAAGCATTTGCTGCGGTTGACCACTTAAAATAAGAGTTTTCATATATTCTTATTGGGAAAGTTCTTTTACGCTGTGGGTCACAGGAGAAATTTCGCCTTGGACATATTTTTACTACCCCTAACACCGACATGGTTCATCGGGGATGTTTCAATTTAATTTAGGACAAGACTATATTGACAAAGTCTGGCATAATGGACTTTTATATAAGTTGAAATTACTTTCTTAGTCAAAGAACATTTACTGTATCCATTAGAGATGATACTTCGGAGATAAGAATGCTCAGAGCAGATGATCTCTAAGGTAGCGTCCTTTTGCCGATTTTATGCACCTTATTTATACATGACATTCCCCTGCCCAATACCGAAATGAATATCAACCTTAGAAACTTTCTAGTTGCAACTTATGCTGACGACACAGCAATTCTCTCGTCATCCAAGTGCAACAATGCTGTGTCTGAACAACTACAAATTTATCACCAAGCTGTGGAAAATTGGGCCAATAAGTGGAATATAACCATTAATGAAAGTAAATCAGTCAATGTAGACTTTAATTTAAAACGCCAAACTACGCCAGGTCTAACTTTTAATGGACAAAATATCCCACTTAAGAAAAGTCACTGCTATCTCGAAGTCCAATTTGACAGAAATCTAACATGGGGACCTTACGTCAATGCCAACAAAAACTCAAAAAGCTCCACTTGATTATTAACTCCAAAAGCAAACTTCCCCTACGCAGCAAAGTCCTGCTCTACAAGACTGTAATAACACCCGTTTAGACGTACGCCATCCAAATCTGGGGATGTACGGTTAAGACCCACCTGAACAAAATAAGAGTTCTGCAAGCGAAGACCTTAAGGACAATTACTGGTGCCCCATGGTTTATTCGGAACACCACCTTAGAGCGAGATCTCAATATATCAAAAATCGCTGATCAAATCATTTTTCACTGTAGCCATTATATCCGAAGTAAACAGCGAGAAGAAATTCGCAAAAATTCCAAGACGCCTTAAGCGACTACACCCTTCTAATATTAAAGATGGCGTACGTTAAAGTCGGGCGCGGACGACTTTGGGATACCCTGTACCACTGCTTGCAATAAAATCCGGTAAATTGCTTAAGAACACCAAAAGACATTTGATTGCCAAATTAGATTATGATACCTTCATAAACAACCAAAAACAGAAGAATTTTTGACCAAAAATGTTTTTTTGACCGATCGTTCCTATGGGAGCTATATGATAGAGTCAACCGATTTTGATCAAATTTGGTACAGTGTTGAAGATCTTTAAAAAATTTCTGAATGCCAAATTTTTGGGATTCCCCTATGGGAGCTATATAATAGAACCCCGATATCAAAAAAATAAAATAAACTTGTCTCCTATGGATTAATAAGGGATCTTATCTGAAAGTTTGGTTGCTCTAGCTCTTACCATTTCTGAGATCTAGGCGTTCATACGGACAGACGGACTCTGATCATACTTTAGGTAACTTTGGGGGGTCTCCGACTTCTCCTTCTGTACGTTACATACATTTTCGGCTTGCACAAACACAATATACCCTTTGTACCATACGGTACACGGTATAAAAATAGAAAAATTGTTTCAAAAACCCAAAGTATGAAAAAGTGAGGCTTATTAAAGTCAAATATATCTTAAAAAAAGGGCTAGACTATGACTACTATCTATTCTTATATATATGCCAGTCAGACCAGTTGTACTAGAATCCAGGTGAAACGCCTTATAAAAGGCCGTAAGCTCTTAACAGTCAAGAAAAATAACTATTAACATATGGACCTACCCTAACAACATTAACTTTACTCTCGTATATTTATATTGCATCGATTTTTAAATTTTGAATCTATCACTTATAAATTCTTAAAGAATCTTCAAAAATTGCTTTAAATAAAGTATTGCTAGAAAGTCAAATATTTGGCCAATCTGTTATGACATTTCCTTTAAGCCATACTCCCAGTTCGTTAAACATTTAGGTAACTATTGGAGTACATAATATTAATAAATATGTATTCAATCTAAATGTTATCTATTTACTCTTTAAAGATGTCAATTTGCACTAACCTTGGTTACGTATACATATATGTATGTATATATGTGTTTATTATGGCCATCCACACATAATGCCAACATAATTCAATACCCAGAAAAAAAAAAAATCGTATTGAATCACAACAAATTAACATGAATATATGTAGTATCTATATTCACACACAAATAAACATATATCTTTGCTGAGTTGATACCCACAAGGATACAGCGTTGCCTCGACGTTTGGCATACAAAATAAGGACAACAAATTCGATAACAAATGGTTTGGAATTGAAACAACAAAATCAGACACACAGACACACACACCCGCACACCCTTACACACACCAAAGCAGTCATGAGCAAATCTAAATACAAAAAAAAAGGAAGATGAAAAAACAACAGAATATCCTAGAAGAGCGGTGAATTTAGAACAAATGACATATTGTCAATGGCTAACAAAGCAAATAGCAAAAAAAATAAATACTGCAGGGATAAGTTTAAGGCAACGAATTTTCAATACACTATATATGAAATATTTTAAAAGATAATTTCACAACTCGAGCGGATTTCGATACCAATTTGGAATGATTTGGAAATTTTTTGAATGCTTTCAAAGAAAAAAATTTTCAAGTGTTTCAAGGTACAACAGTTTTTAGATAGTTTTAAATTTTCTAAAAAAAAAGGCAAGAAAGATGATGTACTTTTAATATAATATATGCAAGTTTATAGATGTCAAATCGATTTACTTTATTAATCGATTTTATTTAAAATAAAATAATTTGCGAGGAGAGGCATTGGACAAAAGCAAACATGACTGCTATATGATTAAATATGTAAAAGATTCGAACATAATCGGACGTGCTCTGGAAAACGAAAAAACCAAAACGAACAATTTTCTTCGGATTCGTTTTTCCGTGCTCCGTAAAACGTATTTTTTTGTCGAAATTTCCCTTTTTATTTTCTATAAATTAGTATATTTCCCTTATTTTTTCGATAAATTCTCATGTTGTGTTGGCGCGAAATTATTTTTGTTTGATAAAAAACAGCTGACACGGTTTCCGCAGCTCTGCAACTTTATATTACTATATGTTCTATACATTTCATTAAAATATTGCTAGTTCTTTATTATCCTTTCTTTTAAATAAAATTCCACAAAAATATTACTTTAGCAAAAATATTTATTGAAATTAAACACGACTTAGCTAGTTTTGTTACGAGGGAAATTTTCTTTGTGTAACGCGGGAACCCTGTAGCACCAATCGGTCATGTGTTCGTGTATGATACGTGCACATACCCAAATACAAAAAAATTCGTTTAGGGTTGTGTCAGGAAAAAAAATATTTAAAAATAATTGTCAGTAAATATATAGCTTGGAGTTGACATAAACATAATCTAAGAATGTCAAAGAATATTTTTTTAAATTATTTCAGTATAAAATTCGTACTTTTTGAAACCTATTTTGCCGATTCGTTTTAATTCCTCTAGGTTTCAAACCGAATAAAAAATTTATTTTGATGAAATTTGGAGCACCAAAAATTCGGTTTCAAAACGAAACGAAATACGACCGATTATTTGCTTTTGTAAGAGGACCTAATGTTCTACTATCAGATTTTTTTTTTTTATTAATTTGTTTAAGTTGTGGGTCTTACTTAATAGTCGTTATTCCTTGTCATTTTAAGAGGACCCAACGTTTTACTAAGAAATATTTTTTTTATTTTATATAAAGTGTCTGATCCTTTGCTTACTAAATGATCATTAGACGTTGTCGTTTTAGGAGCACCCAATATTCAACTACGAGATTTTCAAGGCTATAAATATTTTGTAATCGTTGAACTAATCAAACTATTCATTCCAAGTAGAGTATAAAGCAAAGCGTGCAAAAAATTCCAGCCAAAGCAGACACAAGCACATATCTGTAAGGGCAAATCATTGTATTTGTATTTCTGTTGAACGCAAATATAAAATTTATTATCAAAAGCAACGAATAAATTAGTCAACAAATCAGCAACATCCAAAGTATCCCCCAAACCCAGCTCCAATGTCCTTCATACAAGTTGATGATAACAAATGAATAGCTGAGTGTAAACCAAATGGAATCTAATACATGGCCAGTAATTGTTGGCAATATGTGGAATACATCTAATGTATAATAGATTAAGAAGGAAAATAAATATATCGAAATAATATTTTGGTATTATTAATAGAATTGGTTTTGGCCGGAAATATGCAAAAATACGCGAAATGAACTTTTTTTAGAAAGCATTACAAATAAAATTAAGTAAGAAATTATTAAAATTCGAAAATAAAAGAAACCATCTTCCTACTTAGGTGGACTTATAAAAAAACTACCAAATTCTATGTCTATCAGTCTCTTGTGAGCTTACTAAATGAAAACATTACGACTTTTCCTCAAAATATTCCCGAAAAAAATTTGAGCCCGGTCAAACATCATCACGGATATCGGTGCAAATAATTAAATCTAAAATATGAAAAGGAAAGAGTCGGATCAGGAATCATCAAAAAAGTTTTAAATAAAAATTAATAAATATTATTTTTCTTAAACGGAAGATATTTGAACGTAAGTTAAAAATATTTACAATTTGATTTTTTACCAACAATTTTTTGTTTCTTTAGACTTATATATAAAAAAATTATCAAAATCAGATTACTACAACCAGAGATATTTGCTGTCAAGTAGAGAAACTTTTTTTTCAATTTCGAAAAATGTTTTTTTCGAAATATTTCGAAATCCGTTCCATGAAAAAATTTGTTGACTTCAATTTCGGATTTTTTAAAGTAGTGTTACTTATGTAGAACGATAGGTAAACTTAAATAATTATTCAATAAAAATAAAGTTAAAAAAATTAAAACTCTTTTTTATTACATAATTTTTTTAAAAAATTTGTTTATTTTTAAATATTCCAAGAAATTTGGTCTTACATGTTTCAATATACCTCAGAGCTCTACGAAAACCCATCAAAAAAAAATCTTTAGAAATATAGCTAAATGCCCAAAAGATTTTCCAAATTAAAAGTTTCTATTTATAAAATACCCCTTATTTAAGAGTAGGAATTTTAGGAAAAAAAATTAAGTTTTTTTTAAAAGTTTTGATTTATTTTTAGTATTTTGAAGCATGCCTCGGGACGTGCCGATCTATCTGAGAGCTGCATAGCGTAAGAAATAAAATAAAATACTACAACATTGCACCTAAAACATTTTTGTGCAAATTGGATAGGTAAGGTGCTCTGAATTTTTAAATATAATTTTATAATATTTCCAAAAAAAAAAAAAAACCAATGCTAAATATAACTTTTTTTTACTCTATTAAATTTTAATTTTTTTTAAGAAACATTTCTCAAAAAATTTCTAACAGCACGTTATTATCTTACTATTTTAAAAATTTATGCTTTTTTGACATTTTACTTAAATACTGGATCCTATAATTTATACAAATTAAAGTTTGAGTTTAAGAAAAATATTATACATAAATAAAAATATTTACAAAAAAATTTTAAAAAAATTTATAATCAATATAAAATTTTACCAAAAAAATATTTATTAATTAAAAAAAATTATAATTAAAAAAAAGTAAAATATTTTTTTAAATATAATTTTTTTGTTGTAATTTTTTTAATTATATTTTTTTTAAGCTCAAATTTAAGTTTAATTAAAAATAAAAAAATTAATTTTTCGAAATTTTTTTGGGAATTTCTTTGTAATATGTAAGTATTAATTAAAAAAAATTCCAAAAATTTGCAAAATAAATTATAACTAAAAAACAAGTTGTATAATAGTAAAGAAACAAAAAAAAAAAATTTTGTAAACTAGTTTTTTTAATTATAATTGTTTTTTGTAAATTTTAAAAAAAATTTTTTTTTAATTATTTTTAAAAAATTTTCTTGTTAACTAATTTTTTTAATTACATTTTTTTCCCCAAATTTAAAAAAAAAAAATATTTTTTTCAATTATTTACAATTTATTATACAAATCTAAAAAAATTGGTTATAATTTTTTTTAAGCCCTAATTTTTATCTCATAAAAAAAAAAAATTTCCAAATCTTTATTCACTTGGATGACGATTTGTTAAAGAAAATTTTACCCAGATATTAGGTTATCGATAACTGAGCAAATATTTGGAATTTTTCTTTTGGTTCACTTCTTTTTGCCCATATATGTTACATCTTTTGCTAAGAATACCAAAAACTTAAAATATTTCTAAAATAACTCGATTTAAAGACGGCAATATATACTTAGTTAATAAAGATATTTAATTGCCTTCAAAATAAATAACACCTGCTATGTTCAAATATAAGCTATCAGAACATCTCCCAATAATAATAGCCAAGTTTAAGTACATTTTAAGTTAATAAAGGGAATTTAATTACATATTTACGACAAGTGTTAATTTTCACATGATTGTAACTTGAATACTATATGTATTATATATAACGCTTACGATTGTCTGTGTGATTTGTTAACTGAGTTAAAACCTCAACTCAACAACAACAAACACCATGAAGTACAAACAGCCAGCACAACCTGGTTGGCCACAGGCTTTCGATGTATGCCATAACTTTTGGCCAAGTTGCCTTACTTTGTTGGCCCTTAAGGAACTCAGTGGGCTTCCCAAAAACAACAACAGCAACAATAATAAGTGGAAAACTTGACCAAGAGCATGAAAAACTTTTGCTTCAAACTTTCAAGATTCACAACTGCAATGCACTTCAAGCGTTGAAACTTTTACAAATGCAAACAAACACACACAGATACGCACTAACACATAGAGCATGAGGTCTTTTGGCCTATTTACCAAATGAGTTTTGTGTTAGTTTGTTAAATGCTCTCGGCTAGTTATAAGATTTATGCGCATTTCAAATACGGTTTACTGCAGAGAAGAACAGAGAGCGGGAGCGGGAGCGAGAGTGTGAGCGGAAAGGAGCCCGAGAGCATCATGTTGTGAGCTGTCTGCCATAATGGACAGATAAATGTTGGCTAATTGTCGGCATGTATATGGGTGTTAATAGTGTGTGTGTGTGTGTGTATAAAGAAGAGTAAGAGTTGGAGTATACTTAAATTATTATATTCAAATTTAAGCTTATGTATTTATACCCTGTACCTATAGGTACAAAGGGTATACTAGATTTGTGCAATGTATGTAACGGACAGAAGGAGGCGTGGCAGACCCCAAGTCCTTTATACCAAAATGCTTATCATAACCTCGGGTAGCGATTGAGCCATGTCCGTCCGTCCGTCTGTCCGTCCGTATGAACGCCTAGATCTCGGAGACTATAAGAGCTAGAGACACAGAACTTTACCTGCTGGTGCGCATATTTCCTAAGCAGATGAAGTTTGTTGAATCATGTCAATATCTTTCCCCGTTCCCCCGCAGTAGAGTTTCGCGGTTTTTAGCCACACCGTTTAATATTTTCATTTGAAATTTGACAGAGCGATGCGTTGTGGATACATGCATCTATGTGTAAAAAATGAACAAAATCGGACAAATATAGCAAAAGTTTTAGTCAAAAATGTTCAAATTTCACCACCCTTGCCTATAAACTGCGTCAATATAAGGTAAGCTAATTCATGTGGCTCTAAAAAACAAATCCACATCCAAATTTTATCGATGTGGTTCCCCCACCCCCGCAATCGATTTACCGTGTTTTCTCCCACACCCCTCTACATACCAACTTGAAACTTACCCCATATACTTTAATTAAATTCTTTGACGTAATATTAGAGTTTCATCAAAATCGGTAATAATTTAGGGAACTTATACGTATAAATATCGAATTTCACCAAAAAAAAAAAATCCAATTGGAAGGTTCTTAGAAGGAATATGCAGGAAAAATTTTTTCGAGACAAAAGGTACAGGGTATTCCACTGTCGGGCAACGCCTCGACTGAACCACATTTTTTTTTGAAGATTTTTTGGAGTGACAGTGAAATTGTTTTTTCAAAATTGAAAGTAGTGTCGTTTAGGGCATTGAATAAGCTACATTGTGTCAAACTTTCGGATCGATACAAAAATTTTTTGTCAGATAGATTGATCTCCGAGCAAAAAATGCCAAATTCGCGATATTCGATTTTTTTTGGGGTGAATCCGGAAGTGTCGAAAAATTATAAAAACCGACATAAAATTTCATCGCAAACATTTTATTTCTTTATTTTTGGTAAAAAAAAAACCCCTGTCTGTAGAGTCGGTTTACGGACGATAATTTTACGTGATAACGTCATAAGAAAGCATTGATGAAAAATCGCATACTTTTATGAATTGAATTAAATTATCAACAATTTATTTATTGCGTGAATACAACAGAGCGACATACATACAATATTTTGAAAATTTTTTTTTATATATACGTTAAAATAGTTGTTAAATAAATATGTATAAAGACGTCCAAATATATTTGCATTTTTTCGAGATTTATTGAAAAAGCATGTGGCTTTAACCTTTTTTCGCGCACTGTATATACAAATGCCAGTCTGCATGCATTAGCTTTTGTGCCAGCTAGTATTTTTGCTTGCTTCTCTCTCTCTCTCGCTTATTTTACTCTCACAAAATTTATGCTCTCAATTACTCTAACTTGTTATTGTTGTTCTACCATGGCCAAACGCTTAGGCCGATCGTGCCTCTCTATCGCTTGTCCCGCGCTCTCGCTTACACGCACAGGCTCAAACGGAACGTGACACTTTTTCGCTGGTGTCATGCTTCATCGATTTATAAGACGTTGTCACGTCAAAAAAGGTTGTATTATTCAACTCAAATTGAAATGAATGAATGTGGAATAAAAATAATTGTTGCCTAGTGAAATGACCTGAAAAAATGTTTTTTTAAAAAAAGAGTTCTCGGCATTTTGACACAAAAGCAGTTGAAATCCGTGCTGAAATTATATTCAAAATAAATTTTTGGCTTTTTTCGACACTTCTGGATTCACCCCAAATCGAGATTCTGGATTCACCCCAAATCGATTTTTTCGAAACGGAGTAGCATCATTTTGGTGGCTTGCAAAAATTGAAACGAACCCTTTAGCATTTTTTAAGTATAGAGTCTAAATAATATTATGGATATACTTACAATTGATTTTACTCGAGAAAATGTTGAAATTTTAGCGACACAAAAACTTAAAATAAATCTGTCAATGTAGCAATTTTTTTAGAAATATTATACTGAACAGAAACATACGTGTACTCGAGTCGGAATATTATCAAAAACCACCGTCGGTCATGACGTTTATTTGAAAATTAGTTTCATACTCAAATGTCAACTCAGAAAGCCGTTAGAATGCGTTTCCGGATTCACCCCACTTCCGAATTCACCACACTTTCCTCTACTGTTGGTACATGGGGTCAATATATATAAGAACTTACTTATTACAAAAATGCTCTTTATGTCTGTCTGGCCATTCGTTCAGCTAGGTATCGGAAACCTTAAGAGCTAAACTTTACAAAAATTATCAATTTTTTTACTCGATTTTTTCCACTTTGATGACATATTACATTTTTATTACTAAATTTCGATGATTTTTGAAGTTATCGGTAACTAAATATTTAGACAGACTTTTTAATGAATTTTTGAGTTTACTAGAAATTTTCTGGCCAGCATACGGCAATGGTCGATAGAGATGTGACTTGATCTCTTAATTTTTTTTCATTAAAAAAGTAGTGTTAAATAATTGGAAAACCAAATGTGAGGGGTATATTGATTTTGAACAAAGTGTAACTTGTAGAAAAAACATCGAAGACCCCAAAGTTACCTTCAATCTGTAGAAGAGCACAAAAAATGAAATTAATTAACATCTTCAAAACAGTGTCGTGAACAACCCTTGCAACAACAGACTGTACAAAATGCAGCTCTAAGGGTCATCTACACTATCCTACCCGTCCGCGACCATTGCCGTATGCTGGCCAGACGACTTCTAGTAAACTCAAAAATTCCCACCACCATAATCATAACACCTTCCTAGATCCACTTTCACAGAGACCTGTCCGACTAGACATCTGCAGCGAGCTACCTGCCATTTCCGATGTAGCTCAACTCCCCCTTACAATAAAGAACAGACTTCAAATTATCCACACGGAGTCAGTGGGTAATTTCATCACAACCTCCCTATAGACCAGTCCGAAAAATCACATCCAAGGCAGATAAGAACTACTTTGTCCCAACTCCGCTCAGGATATTCCAAGCTACTTAAAAGCTACCTGGCGAGAGTAAACCCAGAGATAGTTGATGCCTGCCCACACTGCGGCAGCAGCCTCCACAACACACAACGTATTTTTATGTGTCCAGCGAAAGGCATCGGACTCACAGCTTCATCCCTCTAGACAAATCCGACCTCGAGCTGGACAGGCTTATTCTCTAATGTACTTCCATCTTTCTAAGATTTCTCCTATTCTTTCTTTCCATAAACCTGACAATCACCATAAATGGTGCACCAAGGTAGTCGCTACAACAACAACAACCGTTACTACAAGATTTGAAGGCAAGAATACCAGAGAGGAAGCACTGTTTACTTTTTTTACTGCCTTTTTTTAGATGCCCCAAAAAATGCGATTTAAAATTATAAGAAATAGAGTTTAGCATATTTGTCAGTTCAATATATATTTATTGATCATCAACTGCATAAAAATACATACAACATACTTGAAACACTTGACCATCAGCGGGGCACTATGCTCAACCCCAAATGAAGCATTAAATGCCATCCCGCCTCCTGCCTCTGGACAAAGTGGGTAAGCAATCAGCCGTACTATCAGCTCTTCGTATTAAAGGGGCGAGATAATGGAACGGCATAGACTTCGGTCACTAAAGGATTTTAAAGCGAAACCCTCTAATTTCTGAGGGTACGGACTACTGTACACCACAGGAACACTTTATAACTACATTCAAGACCCATTTTCCAACCAGGGAGGAATGGAATGTTGGTGTACCGGGCCCATCTGGCTCAACAAAAATCTTCACGGACGGTTCCAAGTTAGACGACCGCATTGGCGGAGGCGTCTACATTGAGGAACACGACGTAAGAATATCTTTTAGACTCCCAGATCGCTGCAGTGTCTTCCAGCCTGAAGTCACGGCAATCCAGGAGGCCCTTTCAATTATAAAAAATTTACCAATTGGTAGCAAGAATATCTGAGTAAAGCCAGGCGGCTATTAAGTCCCTCGCCTCTTTGACATCATGCATGAAGTCAGTGAACAACTGTCGCTCATCTCTGGAGGAGATGGCAGAACAGTTTTCGATCCAACTCACCTGGGTCCCGGGGCACAGGGATATTGAGGGCAATTGTATTGCGGATGAACTGGCAAGACGAGGAACTACCTGCATCCTCCTTCAAGACAAAGGATACCTATGGTATACCTATGACCAGCTGTAAATTGAGCATAAAAAACCACGTTCCTTCAGCTGCAAATCAAGCGTGGTATCAGATATCAAACACGTGCAGGATCTCATGGCTAAGTTGGCCGGTATACTGCAGAAAAAGAATAAAACAACTCTGCTGTCTAAATAGAGCTCAATGCTCGACAGTAATCCGAGCAATTACCGGGCAGTGGCTGGTGGGAACCCCCCACGTATCAAGGCTCAACGCACCTCATCTTGACTTCTGTAGAAGTTGTGGCGATGAGGAGGAGCTGAAGACGGTGGAACACTTCTTCTGCCACTGCCCCGGGCTGTGCAGAACAAGGCTTTGATTCCTTAAATCATACTTCTTAAATGACTTATCCCAGCTCTCAGAACAGAGTTCAAAATGCCTTTCAAGGTTTATTCAGGCCACCGGATGGGTGTGACTTTGATACATATGAGGACACTCTGAGGGGGGAAGGGTGGTGAAAGGTCCACCACTGCGGTATCCAACGGGTGAACTTCAGGTCCCGTCTACCACCCTAACCAAACCTAACCTACCTATTGAGCAAGTATGCCATACTCTGCTCAGCCAATTTATTTTAAGTCCAAATTATTGTTGCTCACTTTGCACTTTTACCATTTTGCCCTAATGCCCAGCACTAAGTGAACATCCTAATAAATTTAAATATTATAAAATATTTTTGCTCTAATTTATTGCTATTTAATTACTTACGCATGCCACTTGTTGCTCAACTGCATACCAAATAAAATATACTTTTTGCGCATAACCCTAACATAATGGACATACATATTTACTTGCATGCTTGCACATAAATTCCATTTCATTTTTATTTCATTTCAATTTCATATCCCAGACACATACACACAAACACATACTCGCATAAAAATCATCCTGAATGCAATTGCAGGTAAATTAACCCAGAAACGTTTTCGCGCATAAAAAGCCAAAATTTTAACTAAAATTATGCACCTTTGTATTGGCGGCAAAAAAAAAAAAAAATTAACACCACCCCTAGATAGGGTTTGTCGCTGCAACTCGGCAGGATGAGCTTGGTGGGGCAGGAACTTGATATGCATAAATTGCTGATTGCACTCCGGGCTTGGTTCACGCGCGACGTGACTGAGTTTACACACAAATAAACAACAAGCAACAACAACAACAAACAAGAGACGTGCTTTTTAAAGCACGGCTGCCGTTGTGGGGTTAAAGCTGCATATAGCAGCAGCAACAAAATTAAAAATAAAAAATATATATATAAAGTAAAAAACTAAAAAAAATAAAAATATGCATAAAATGCGGCTGCAAAACAAATGCAATTTATTTGCAACGAAAGACTTTTGCACATAATTTTATCACGTGCCGGCAGGTGGCGCTAGCAACAGCGTATGACGTTCACGCCTCTCACTCTCTCTCGCTCACAAAGCAAACCGGAAACGGAAAAAGCTGTGACAGCAAAGCGCGTCGCCTGGCAGCTGTTGTCTCTCACACTCCTTCTCCCGCTCTCTCTCTACACTTTCGCTTTGCTTTTTCTCACACAAAAAAAGGGGCCTTTATATTTTTGTGGGTTTGTATTTTTTTGTTCCACGCACTTGGTTGAGTATGGCTTAGAATTTGTTAGCGCTTCGGGCGGTGTGAGAGGCAGAGAGTGTGCTCTATAAACCTGCTGACTTCTGCTTGTCATTTGTAAGCTTTTATTTTACTTTTTTTTTTTGGTTCTGCATGAATTTATTAAAACAACCATGAAAGGTTGTGCAAGGATAAAGACGTCACACTTGCACTATACGTAAAGCTGACAAAAACTGGTTTAATGCAACACAAATTTTATATTTTATAACAACATGAAGATATTGTAGCCTTTTATTAATTTAAGGTTTTTGTATATTTGTTAGGTTTTTTTTTTTTTTGCTGACAGCCCAAAAATTTCACAAAATCTTTGAAAAGTTTTTACTGGCGAAAGATAACTGGAAACAAACAGAAAAAAAAATTTGAATACGTTGGCGTGAGTAGCCGCAAAAAAAATTAATTGCATGCCCAAAATTTTCCATTGATACGTGGAGGAGGGTAGACGAGTTTTGCAAAATATATTACGTGTAGGCGTAATAATAAATGGAAAAAGCCCAAGGTTACGATGTTTATGAGTCTGACAATCTATGTATGGTGTTGGTTTTAGCTTTGTAATAATGAAACAAAGGCGAATATTGTAGAAATTTTTTGCGAAAAAGTCTGAGGATATGTCTTCATTTTAGTTGAGAGTACAAGTGTTTTATAAATAAAAGTAAAGTGATGTCAATCCTAAAATTTTCCTAAGCTTGAAAACTCTGACTATGAGTCTTTAACGAATTAAGCCTCAAATTTGAGTGGACAACTTTGGGGGAAAAAATGAAGAAGGTAACGCATGGAAATTGTTTAATATATGTTAAACGCATTTTTTGTAAATTGATTTTGCGTTTTCCTTGAAAAAAAAGAGCTTATCAAAAATATCATTCTCCCAATTTCATTAGCCCAATAACACAAGCAGTTGTTAAGCAAATTGAAAGCGACAATATAAGCTTTGATCAAAAAACATACATATACATCAGAGAGCTGCATTGAGTGCGCTCGAGCCTGTACGAGTATAACAAGTAAAATGTGAGTGTGAGTAGCAAACCGAAATGAGCTTGTTTGAGTATCGTGCTCAAAGTGATCGAAGTGTATGAGCATAAATGTGAGTGTGCGAGAGCTTGTTTAAGTGTTGCGCACAAAGTGAATGACTACCTATGTTTCTAATGCAATACAAAAGTATAGGGTGAACTAATAAGATGAATTAGGCACTCACCCACAATACTATGCATTTGCATTCACCCAAAAAAAGGCTCACAATTCATTCTTCGTCGCTACCAATGCACATGTGTATGCGTGCTAATGCTACAAATAAAAAAATTGCTGAAACAACCTATCTCATAAACAATAGCAACAACAATGCAAGTTATGGGCCAAGCAAGACCGACCGTGGCAAACTTCTGTAGGTTACACGAGTACATTGTGAGTTTTGCAAATCAACAGCTCAAAAAATACACAGCTCGTTTGTACTCAAAACAAAAAAAGCTCGTGAGTCACTTTTGATAGCTCAAGAGATGCACATACATGTTTTGCTCAATTGACTTACATTGCTCAAAAGTTTAAGTCATGACTGAGTGCACTCAAAAATTTGGTATAGTCGTTGCAGCTCTCTGATATACATATAGATACACAAATAAATATAAAGAACATATATAAATAAGAAATCTGAAATTTTGTTCACTAGATCGGCATATATGCAACTGAATGCCAAAGAAAAAGTTTTCATTTATTTTATATATTTATAGAATTATAAAGGAAGAATTAATTCAAAGCTATAAAAGAAACTATAGCCGTAGCAACTTGGGAACTTCAGCAGGAAATTTTTATTTATATAGGGTGGGCCATCTGTGGGTTTCTGTCTTAATTGAATGAATAACTAGAGTTTTTCCAAGCGCTATTGTTGTTGCCAAGAAGAAAACAATGAAAATTGGTTTGTGAGGTGTAGAAGCTGCGATAACGCAATACAGAATTTTGAACAGGTCTTTGTACCAGTGAAATGTAGTCAGGGTTGGCCCACTGTTAAGTATAGCCAATTTTTTAACTTAGTTTTTTTAGTTTCTTTCGCTAGCTATTCACGTGACTTTTATAGACAAAAGGTCAGCTTCATTTTCGAACACAATTTGGTGACTCTGTCTATATATAAGAATATATAGGGTGTGCCATCTGTTGGTTTATTTGTTAATTGCATTTTATTCGTATATTTTCCAACTAAATTGGGCAAAGCATATACCAAATGCAACTTCGAAACTACTCATTTATGTATGAAAAATAATATTGACCAAATGGCCGACGGGTTTACAGGCACGTATGCGAACAACGTTATTTTTTTGTACTTTTTTTTGGACGAAAACTCATCTGGCTGTTCTTCCATCCATTGATTGGGTTTCAATTTTTGCGTCATTTGAATCATGTAAGCATGTAAATGAGGAGTGGCCCTAGCAAGTGTGTATTTCCGGTCTCGGAAGGCCGATCAAAATGGCCTAAAACTGTGCGTAACGCCCGAAACGTTTTTTTCACAGAACGATTATTTTTTTAGTACGCCTGTACCTCATTTACGCGTTACTAAAATTGAGTAGTTTTGAACACTTTGGACGGGTATTTTCCGAATTTTGAGTGTTTAACAACCAAACCAACAGCTGGCCCACCCTATATTAATATACATTACTATGCCAATTTATAATTATAATTTTTTTTTTAAATATATCTATAAAAACACAAAATTTCAAGTGTGCATTTAAAAGTAATGAGACTGCTAATTAAAATTACGTATACGCAATGTCGCCATATGTGGGCGGTAAAAGCTGGAGTGGCTGGAGTGTTGTTACTACATTTGACTTTGATCTTGATTTTAATATAATACATGCATTAATATAAACTTAAGCCCACACTTTTATACATACAACAACATATTTTACAGCAAAATGAAAAAATGTGCAAAAAGAATAAAAATATAAAAAATTATTAATAAGCTTATCAAAGTATCGGTTTTTAAATTTAAAAATTTGAATTTCTTGCCTCTAGAACTTCGGTCGCAAATTTAATGCAATAATTGGGCACACTATCGTTATAATATAATCCATGTATTTTTCGACTTAAACAATAAAATAAATTTAATTTAAATAATTTAGTACAAGGAAGTTGCGAAAGATTTCGATTAGTGCTACCCATGGTAAAGCTGACCTAGGCAGAACAATAATGGGATATTGTATCTACTTGCACCATAAACCTAACAATAAACAGAACACTTCAACAATTAGGATAGCAAAAACAAACTAAAGCGAGATCCCACATGGCAAAATAGATGTACATTTATATGTATCCCGCCTCGTGCACCTAATAAAACAAATCTATGTAAACCTGGCCAGCTTTACTCAGCTGTCACTGGGGTACCCTGGCTCTTTATATATCGAGTCAGCAAGAGAGTCCAAAAGGAAAAGCACATGGATCTCAACTCAACGCACACCTTACCCCGCTGACCACCCTCTTATCAGGCAGCATTTGTTAAATAAATCATAATTTTCTCTACTAAAAGATGTTTATAGAAAAACAATTAATACTATTTGCATAAGGATACTTTAGAATTTCAAATAGTTTTCTCTATTAATATTTACTATTGAGATTTTAGGAACAGAGCGAAACCACAAACGGCATAATAAATATTTCTTGAATAAACATCGATTGATTAAATAATGCAAAGAGTAGGTACTTGCATTTAAAACAGAAATAAAAAGAAAAACGAAATTCTTTCTTCAAAAGCGAACTGTTAAGTTAATGGAAGAAATGATGTGCAAATAACTGACCGCTAGATGGCGTAAGCAAGTTGTTGCTTATTAAAAATATTTTAAGAGTAGGTGCAAAAACTACAAGTTTTACGCAAAAAGAATGCCAACTAGATTTTGCGTTATTTAATCCTCTTTTAAACGATTGCACCGACACACAAAAATAAAAAAATGGTGTGAACTTTACATGCGACAGTGCTACCCCTGTAAATCCCCTATAAATCCGAAACCGGAAGACCCTAAGGTTCTGAGATACAAAATACCAAAAAACTTTTCTTTCGATTTATGACTTTCAGCGATGTTTTATATGTTGTTGTCGTTTCTGAATCTGAATCGAATGCCCGATAACCCCTAGCAAGTCAGGGTTCATACCCTCAAAAACAAGGTATTCGTTTTTTTTTGCAATTTCGAAAAAAAAATTCAACTTTTAGATACAAAAATCAATTTACGAAAATCGGAAGGAATTACATTTTGTTGTAAAACATGAGAAGAAATTTATAAAATTTTTTCCGATCAAATATCGAGTGGTAATCGGAGGTACCCTTAAAGCAAAGTAGCCAAATGATAAAAAAAAACCAATAAAATCTTTATAACTACTCGAATATATTTAAAACCAAAAAGTTTTTAAGCTCAATTTTATTTTTTCTCTGAAGTAATATTTATAAATAATAAAGTGAATGAAGATTTCGAAGCTACATGTATCATGGTAAATGCAGGTTTTTTTTTCTGTAAATTATCGCAAAAGCTCATAAAGTACAAAATATCAACTTTGATTGGCAATAACTTGAAAACCACTAATTATGATTTATTAATTTTTTTTGCACAGCATACCTTAATATGTGTAAAATCATGTTTAATTGTCATTTTGTCCAAATTTGGATTTTTTTTCTGGGGACTTTTGGCCAAAATCTGTGCGCTGTAGCAGATTTGATAAAAATCGGTTCACTATCGGTCAATAAAACGTGTTTGGTGCCAAATTCGACTGTTTTTTGTTTGTTTATGAAAATATGGTAACCAAATAGGGCAAAGAAGTATCTTTTGGAGTACTTAAGCACTACACCGCATTTGATTGTAATCTGATGGTACAGGGTATCCCAAAGTCGTGCGCGCCCGACCCTAACGTACGCCATCTTTATTATATACATTATTGCTTTGTTCAATTCTCTGTCTATTTTGTTACTTCTCCCACTGTCCATTTAAACTGTTTGATGTCTCCTTCTTGGATATCCTCAAATCACAATTTCATTGAAATCAGCTTAAGCCTCATTGGCAATTGTGGCACAATTGTTTAAGTTTGTTTCATTTTGGGCTCAACAGCTTGGCCAACAAATTGGCCATACATAAGGCTCCGGGCCCCAACTCCGAATATCCATATCCGATACAGACCAACAAACAAAAGGTCTGACAGACAGACACTTGAGCTATGGTTAGATTAATTACCCATGTAGAATTCCACGATGCGTCTTGCGGATGAGGTCAAGTGGATTCAACTGGCCAAGTTTGATGATTAAATTTGAAATGTCTAATTGGCTGTGTGTGTGTGTGTGTGTGCTGACGTTTGATAAATGGTTGAAACACTAAATGGCTCGGGATGTAATCCTCGAAATACTTGCTCAGACACACACACACACACGCACGCACGATAGATAAGCATAGATACAGATACATCTAATTGCAGTTGTTGACTTCAATGGCAGGGATTAGATATTAATTAAAGCATAAAGCTGTCTAATGGTAGATACACATGACATTTGCATGTGTATTAGTAATGACTGGGTCGCTGCGGGTCACCAACGAAACTCACACAGCCCTCGGCCTGTCATTTATTTGCCGGCATCTACAACATACATATATACTAAACATCTTATATACATGTAGTTATTTATGTATGTACGTGTAGCACATATCCTGTCGCTGCATGTGGCCATAATTATCGTATCGCAAAAGCCTTCAATTGTGATTAATCAGCGCACCTCACGCGCTATTAGGCACGGTCTTAAAGGGTTCCCTCAGCTGGAACTACGAATTTAGGTGAATATTCATTACCTAATAAAATTGAATGTGTCCTTAAAGCCTCATAAAGAAAGGACTTTACTTGCTTCTATGTTCTATGCATGAGGCAAAGAAAGCTGACTTATTACTTTAAGCTTTGTTTTTATATGCTGTGTATAAAGGATTGAGTTTAACTCCCAGGGGGAAGCCAGTTAGACGCTTCCGCCTGACTATTCGTCTGTTTAGGGGAATCTGTTTCGTCAGGTCTATTAAAGGTGGAAGCTCAAAATTTTGGTCAAACTTCACTTAAATTTTTATCATAAATTACACTTTGTGTACAAGTGAATACTAAGAAGACGAGTAAGACCCTACAACCTTCATACAGAAAAAACATATCATACCTTTGTACCTTCGGTGCAGGGTATAATGCTCAGGACGACAAAATCATTTTGTCCCTTCGTATGTCAGTCCATATTACCTGTTTCCCAAAGAGCATGGCATTCTTCCACAAGGAAATGGTCTAGAGGCGGAGTAGAGGCCACTCTCCCATGCAAAGAACGTAAGGGAGAAGCTAGCTCGTGAGGAGATCTTGATATGCAGTAACAGAAAGGATAACAATTTACAACTGGGCTATCTTCAATTTAGAGATGCCCACAAAAAAGTAGTACGTAGTGGTTGGACTGATGTTATAAAGCGAACACATCTTGAATGATCACGGATACAATGCCGCCACCAGAGTACTAAAGTACCCAATTCTACCCAAGTTACCATGAAGAAATTTGGATTGCTATCAAGCAGCTCAGGAAAAATAAGATTTCCGTTGTCGATACGTTCCTGTAGAGCTGTTTGAGACTGCCGTGGATGAAAAAATTATTGAAGATTATAGTTAAAAAGAACGCAATATGAGTCAGTAATTTCAAGCGGATTACTACATGTATCTGGCAGACTTAAGCCCTTAGCCAAGACACTGATCAAACCTTAAGATTGGAAAGTTCTCTGTTGATCAAATATTCAAACTACATAAGATTCTGAAAAAGACCCACGAATAGCAAATGGACACTCTCAAGTATTTCCCGAGCTATTTAAGATAAGTATTGCTGAGGTTAAGATAACCTTTCTTGTAGCCTTTCCACGTAAGAAACTCTCGATAGATAGTTCTCTCAAAGTAATAAAAAAGGCTCTCTCTTAAAAGAGAATCTGTCACGATGGTTTTGGTGACAAATCTGATAAAGACGAATTGTATATATGCTTCAAGTAATCGACGACTTATCTCGGTTAAGAGGATGCAGGATCTCCGCTGGTTTGGACTTGCTGCTGCTATGGATCAAGAATTTATAAGGATTAAGGTATAGGGGTGGCATGGACTTTGTCAACATCCGATAAGGTAACATTGGGGGCTTTCGAGAGAAAACCTGGGAAGACCAGGCATTGGAGGATCTTCGTAGCCTTGGGATTACCAATTGGCGCCGGCAGGCACAAGATAAGAACCGCTGGCGAGGGATAATTTCCGCGGCCAAAACCGACAACCGGTTGTATAGAAGGTATTGCGGTCAAGGTAGTAGGAGCTTTTGTAGCTTTTCGAAATATGACGTTGACTTCTCTTGCGAACTCTCAATAGATGGTTCTTTCAGCGTTATATACGACTATTATAAGAGAATCTGCAAGGGTGAGTAGAATTGTATTTATTCTTCAAGTAACCGACGACATTGCCTTGGCTGTGGATGAAGAATCTGTAGGGACTAAGGTAAAGGAGTCAAGATACGAAAGGACCTATTGTAGCCTTTCGACCTTAGACAGTGACTTCGTCTGCGAACCCTCTATAGGTAGCTCCCGCATAGTAATAAAAAAGCTCTCTCTTAAAAGAGAATTAGCCATGATGTGTCTGGTGATAAATCAGATCAAGATGAATTGTATAGATTCTTCAAGTAATCGACGACATGTCTCGGCTAAGAGGATGCAGGGTCTCCGCTGGTTTGGTCATACTGTTGCTTATGGATGAAGAATTTGTAGGGATTAAGGTATAGGGTTACAGGTAGTAAGGAGCTCTTGTCGGTTTTCGAAATAGGGCGTTGACTTCTCTTGCAAACTCTCGATGGATAGTTCTTTTAGCGTTGTATAAGTGCTCTTGGAACTATTAGAAGAGGATCTGCCTGGGTGGGTAGAATTGTATATATTCTTCAAGTAATCGACGACATTGCCATGGCTATGGATGAAGAATCTGTAGAGACTAAGGTAAAGGAGTCAAGATACGAAAGGACCTTTCTTCTGTGAACTCCCTATAGGTAGCTCCCGCATAGTAATAAAAAAGCTCTCTCTTAAAAGAGAATCTGCCATGATGAGTCTGGTGATAAATAAGATCAAGACGAATTGTGTATATTCCTCAAGTAATCAACGACATGTCTCGGCTAAGAGGATGCAGGGTCTCCGCTGGTTTGGTCATGCTGTTGCTTATGGACGAAGTATTTGTAGGGATTAAGGTATAGGGTTCCAGGTAGTAAGGAGCTCTTGGCGGTTTTCGAAATATGGCGTTGACTTCTCTTGCGAACTCTCGATAGATAGTTCTTTCAGCGTCATATAAGTGCTCTTGGGACTATTAGAAAAGAATATTCAAGGGTGAGTAGAATTGTCTATATTCTTCAAGAAACCGACGACATTGCCTTGGCTGTGGATGAAGAATCTGTAGGGACTAAGCTAAAGGAGTCAAGATACGAAAGAACGTCTTGTAGCTTTTCGACCTAAGGCAGCGTTTCTCCTGTGAACTCTCTATAGATAGTTCCCTCGTAGTCATAAAAATGCTCTCTGTTAATAAATGTGATAAATAAGATCAAGACGAATTATGTTTATTCTTCATATAATACATTGTCGTGTAGCATTTCGACCTAAGGCAGTAACTTCTCCTGTGAACTCTCTATAGATAGTTCCCTCATAGTCAGGCCTGACGAGAGGGGGGTGGGAAAGGGGGGATCACCCCGGGCCCGGAGTTTTTTCAGGGGACCGGTGTAATTACTGTCATACTGTCTTGATTCAAGCTGAAGGTGTAATAGAGGGACCTGTACATTTTTATCCTGGGCCCGGATTTTCATATTTTAGTCATAAAAATGCTCTTCTCTTAAAAGAGAATCTGCCATGATGGGTCTGGTGATGAATAAGATCGAGACGAATTATATATATTCTTCATATAATACATTGTCTTGGCTAAGAGGATCCAGGGCCTCCGCTGGTTTGGTTATGTTGTTGCTGATGTATGTAGAATCTTTAAAGACTAAGTGGTCAAGATAGTAAAGGACATCTTAGATTCTCGTGACAAAAAGAGTGCATCGAGAGACCCCACTGGCTCGATCATGTTATTGCTTATGAATGTAAAATCTGTTGGGATTAAAGGATGGGGCTCTCAAGAAAGACGTCGCGACGATGGGTTAGATCGAACTTCTGCAGAAAGCATCAGGTATTAGAGACACTCAACAAAGATCGTAACCCGCTAAAGGATTTTCAACTTTGTTTTTGTCAAACCTAGTCTCTGGTCAATTCATGATGTGAGTCGATGGAAATCGTTAAAAAGTGTATGCATCGGGCTAGAGACGAGGATAAGTTTACTTTTCATTAACAAACTAATTTCAACTGAGGTTTGTTGTACCCTTTGGTCATTCATGAAGAAAAAGTTGAAAGCCAGTATCTTCCAGCCATTAAAACTATTATATTGTATGTTACACATATAAAGTATTTATCTTCATTTGTCTTTATGTGATTTACAAATCACTCAACTGTATAATGTGTTTCGATTAAAATAATTGCTGTAAAACTTTAACTATAAAATGTCATAAATGTTTTACTTTATATACACTAGTTGTTCAAATTAAATGATATATATTCCCACAACGTGATTATTCATGCGATTTATCAATTTGTTTCGCACACAGACACACTGAATGGTACATATAGTATATACAATATATATGTAGTACATTAAACTGCCAACCCTTTTTACTATGGTAGTTGTTACTACATCCCTATTACCAAAACTTGTCTTAACTTTTATTAATTGGTATTATGTTCAATTAGGCAAAGTTTTCGAATATGTAAATTAAAATTAACACAATTTATGTTTAAAATGCTTCAGGCGGCAGAGACTTACTTATGCTATTTGCCTGGGATACCGCATCATCTTCTCCCTCTGGTACTTTAAGTGCTTTTCCTTGGAAGAATTTTGTGAAAAGTTAGGGAGGGGCGAACAGAGTTGAGATGGGAAGTAAATGATTCACTCTGATTGGGATTGGGCAATAAATAAATGATTAGCACTAAATATTGCAATTAATAATGGAAGAGAATTTTAAATTTGTTTTTAGTATATCAAAGCGAGACCGTTTGTGGAAAACAATCGTCACTTAATGTCATTGCTTTGGAGATGATTAGATGAAATCTTAGAGCACTTTAAAGGCGCCTTTGTTATAAGAGTATAATTGACATATTGTTTCGTTCCAACGCAGAAGATACAAATTTGGCAAATTGTGGGTGGGAATAGGCTCTCATTAAGATAGGATGAAAGCTTCAAAAGATAATATACATAGACCCTTTCTTATAAATTAAAATTGTGCTAATGAATGTAACATAGCGAGCGAGACGTGGGAGACCCCCAAAATTACCTCAGGAGCACAAAGGGATTTGTACAGACATGTCGACTGTTCGTCTGTCTTGGAGATTTTTATTTATTTATTTGTTTATTTTAGGATCAACATATAATATAATCAGTTGATTAATTAAAAAAAATTTATTTGCCTGGTGGCCATGCCCGTACCCACAGCCAATTGTGGTCAGTAGCAAACAAGTAGAACCAGCAATCCAGAAAATAATCGGAAACCGGCCCGTTGGGGGAATTTTTTAATGGAGCCAAGGTGGTTCAAAACAGCTCTCATCAAACTGGAAGGCGAAAGTTCACTTGAGAGGATACGCGCCAAGTCATTAAAATTCGAACATAAAACTCTAAAAGGCTCATGTAAAGCATAATTTGTAGTGCATCTCTTAAGAGATAAGGGTACAAAATTTCTAGAGGAGCGTCTAGCAATGTTAAACAAAAGCTGCCGAAGTAGGAAAGGGGAATCAATGGAACCAGTTATGAGTTTATGCAAAAAAATAGCATTAAGGGCAATCCTACGATTTTTCAAAGAAGGTAGATCAATTAGAAGAAGTCTACTGGCATAAGGAGGCAAACGGATATTGGGGTCCGTAGAGCAAAAAGGAGAAACTGTTTCTGAATAGATTCAATTCGTGCTTGATAATTTTTGTAGTGAGGGCACCAAACACAGGTACAGTACTCAAGTCCTGGGCGAACGAGAGCAGAATAAAGAACCTTGGTCGTATACGGATCATTAAATTCTTTTGACCAGCGTTTAATGTAGCCTAAAACACACCTGGCTTGTTATTCAACATGGGTGTTGAAGGTAATTTTAGGCTCAAAAGTAACACCTAAATCAGTACATAAAGAGATACGCACCAAAAGAGAACCATTTATGGAGTAATTAACCAAGTGAGGTTTGTGTCGATGAAATGTCATAAACATACATTTGGAAAGGTTTAAGTTCAAATGGTTAACCGTACACCAGTTATAAAGAGAGTTTAAATCATCCTGAAGTAAAAGATGTGACGTGGAATCATTAAACAAGAAACAAAGTTTAACATCATCAGCGAACATAAGAATACGGGCATGATTTACCACATTTGGCAGATCATTTATAAAAAGGGTAGAAAACAGAGGACCTAGATGACTACCTTGCGGAACACCGGAAGATACTTGAACAATTTTGGAAACAGTAGACCTAACTATAACTCTTTGGGTTCTATCAGCAAGGTAAGATGAAATCCAAATGAGAAAGTTTGTCGGAAATCCTAAGAGCCTAAGCTTGAAAAGAAGGAGCTTGTGATTAACAGAGTCAAAGGCCTTACTAAAATCAGTATAAATGACATCTGTTTGAAGTTTATTTGAAAATCCTTTAAATGCAAAGGATGTAAACTCCAGAAGGTTTGTAGAGGTCGATCGACCTTTCATAAATCCATGCTGGCACGCGGAAATAGGGGACTTACAAAGATGCTGCAAATGAGCCACTAAAATTTTTTCAAACAATTTGGGAATTGATGACAATTTGGCGATGCCACGATAATTGGAAACATCGGATCTATTACCCTTTTTGTGAAGTGCGACAATAAAAGACGATTTCCAAATGGTAGGGAAAGAGGCCGATTCAAGTGACAAATTAAATAGTTTCAGCAAGGGTTCATGAAGCGCAAGTGCACAAGCTTTGATAACACAGGTAGGAACATTATCAGGGCCAGAATTGAGGTCATCATTGCTATATCTTGGAGAGTATATGAGCTAGGATTAATATACGTTTTTTATACAAATCCCAACCCAGCTTATATTACGACTAGAGAGCTGGGTTCCAGCTGGGAAGTGGTTTGGCCGATATTTCGTTCCATTACAAAGTGCTGGCATCGATAACCTCTGTCTGATGTGTCTAGAAATTAACTTCTGGCTACGTTCTTAATTTTTTTTTTTAATTGTTAGGTTCTCTCACAAAAGAGAGTGAGCACTGCGACCTGAAGATCTATTGTACCGTACCCATTTTTAGGACAAAAGACCATCTGCCTTCCTTATGAAGAGCAGTAAGTCTTTTGTTGGAATTCGACGTAGCTGGAACGGGGTGATCCGTTCAGCTTCCAAATGTGTGACTCTGTCCCACAGTATTGCTGGACAGTCACACAAGATGTGTTAGGTCGTCTCGTCGTCTTGAAAATAAAGCCTGCACTCTGACGAGTCCGTTAGACCCATTTTATGTAAGTGATAACTTGAAGTATGGTGCCCAGATCAGTAGGCTACCAGGAACCTTAGGTCCGCTCTACCAAGACCTATAGTTCTGTTGGCATCCGAGGGTAAGACAAATGTCTCAAATTCGATAAAGAGAACCAATATCTCCTATGTTCTCCTACGTTCTTGATACTAAGTGGAAATTTTACTCTTACCAGTTGGTTACTTGGATCATAATGGTTTTCAAATAAATTTATTCGTAATGCTCACAAAGATCTTTTAGGCAGGTTTTTTAAATTTCCGGTAGAGCAAGGCGGAAAAAGTTCATAATTGTTTACTATTGAAAATTGTACGGCAAGCACCTGCAACATTTGAATTTTCCCAAGATATCAATTTGTAGCAATAAGAGATATTGCAGGCATTGCTTGGCTTGATAGAAACCACGAAATTCACTAAGACTTACTGTAAATATACCTTCAGTTAAAGATGAAATTAGAATTGAAATCGTACTGCCAACTAACCTACTTGTAGTACTAGGAGCCTATTAGGACACTAACTTAATATTTACCCTTAAGTATAATAAATGTTTCGTCTGACATTTCCATTTCCTTAATACAGTAGCAATTCGTAAGTAAGTCACGTTTATTTGGCCCGGAACGTTTGGAAATTTCGTTTAACTCATTGTGGAATCTCGGGTGGAGCTATAAGTACCCTATTCCCATTCTCACGTTTTTTTTAACGAATTTAAAATCACCAGTTTTTTTAAAAACCAAAAAATGAGTTTTCTTACATTTTCTACCAGGGTTGTGGTAAAAAATTTACTTAGCATATTCGGAACGTTTGCACCTATAAGTACCCTATTTCCATTCTCACTTTTTTTTAACGAATTTAAAATCACAATTTTTTTTAAAAACCAAAAAATTAGTTTTCTTACCAGGGTTATGGTAAAAAATTCACTAAGCATATTCTGAAACCAAGCAAGTTGAAGTCAATCAATTATTGAAGTGAATTCATTTCGAAAATGAAAAAGAATTTATTTCTCATATTAATAATTATAACTCGCAATTTGCGTTCAGTTGAATTTCAAAGGTGTTGAGTTCATTATGCTAATGTCAATATTGATTTTCATTCTTTCATAGAAGTTTTGAGGCCGTTTTGTGTCAGTTCAAAATAATGTACAGTGCGAAGAACAACAAAAAAATTAACAAACTTCAACGTGGTCTCTTCAACCACTTTATTGGAGGCATCTCTTGGATTATTTATTACATCTGTCGCTTAAGCTTAGCTGGTCACTTTAAATATGATTTCGATAAACAGCGAATGGAACACACCAAGATTCACGGTCTCATAAATTATTTTGTCACATCTTTTAAATACTTCTTACTGATTTATGCCTATCGTTATGATAGAGAGCAGCGTTATTATACAAATATCATATCCTTTGATATCGTAATTTATATTACAATTTTGATCAGCGTGTCCTCAGTTACCAGTCAGTTGATCATCTTTATGCATAATACACATTTTTGCAAAATCTACAAAAAATTGGTGAATAAGCTTTTGACGCTACATCGGGATATGCTAAAATGTTTTGGAGCAGTTGTCTATCGTTGTGATATCAATATGCTGCTTATATTTGGCCTAAAACTGGGTCTACTGCTCTTGGAACTATATAATCATATAAGCTTAAAGGAATTTAGTTATATTTATCGCAATCTTTTGTTTGAAATCTTCTACTGCGCCTATTTTGTCTACCAATTGCTGTTGGTCAACTGGCTTGAAGTTTTTACGAAATTTCTCAAAAAATATTTGCAAATACTGCAGCTTCATAGCTTACCCGATAAACCACTTCGGATGCAGTTACTCAACTTCTTTAGACTCTACAAACGCATACATCGCGCCCATCAGCTTGTAATGAAGCTCGGGCGACCCGTTGCTACTATGATCCTGCCCTGTCTTCTGTGTCTTACCACAACTGCTTCTATAACTCTCTACGCTTATGGAGCTACCAATAAGGAGACATTGCAGTCTGTGGCTCACTATGACTTCTTCAACTTCTTTTTGCAATTCTATAATCTTCTACTTTTGGCCATCTTTAATGATCGTTTAAAACAATTTCAAGATTTGCTACAGCTTGAAATCTTTCGCATCGAAATGGAGCACTTGTCACTGCAAACCGATGAGAATTTTGCATTATTCTCAAAACGCGTGAATTTGGAGGTGAGTGAAATTGAAAGAGGTTTTACCTAAAATTGGGATTACATGGCCTTTATATTGTTCCAGCACATCTTCATGCATCAGCGTCATCTTACACAACCCATCACCAACGCAATTCTTCAAAGACGTGTCTGCAATCGCAAGTTTCTGTTGTATTTTGTTTTTATTATCTGCATATATACAAAATTTTTAGCTGTACTGCTTGGAACCAGCGTAGAACTTTTTAAAAATGTTAATCCTGATTTGAAATTTTTTTTGACTTAAAAATTATTAACTTAAAAAAAAACCAATAACGCTTGTATACCAAAATTCTTCTGAAGCTCTGCGGAGAAAGAACTTGTCAACCATGGTATTCATAATGCAACAAGACAGCAACCCTATAAAATTATCACAAATCTGCAAGAACTATATATTTATGATCTGAGCCCAATCCAGTTTACTGACGACGATTTGACTGTCAATCAGTCAGATATGCTCTTAGAAAAAAAAAAAGAATACTCAGAATTTCGATGGAAGGGATGTAGAATCAGCTTAAGCCAGCAGTTTGTGCGAAACTCGGCATTTAAATCGTCATTTAAAAAAAAAACACATTTTTTTTTTCATAAATAGTCAATAAATAATTTTGAATCCTAAATTTTTAGAATAGATTTTTTGGCATCTTAAGTTGTTATTTTCAAGCACCTATGATTCATTAACTAAATTTGTAGAAATAAAAATCTAAAGAATTAGTGACTTTCTTCATTCTTAAGTACATCTGTACGTTTGTGGTGTAAACTTTTTACGATACTGGTATATGTGGTCCATATGGATTTGAAGCCGCTGATTACGAAAAAACCCCAACACCCAAGGGCAAAGTTGAGAGGTCTACCCATGTGGACTTTGAGCCGAATGACTTTTTAGGTTTTCGGCGGCCATCTTAGGTCCGCCATTTTGTAATTTTTAAGTTCTAGCCCCAGATACGAGATTAGCGACCCCGAAAACCCATATTTGCATACCCAACTCGAACTTTAAAGACAAAAATGAAAAACACATCTTAGGTCCGCCATTTTGAAATTTTGAAAAACTATTATGTTACATATAATCAACTATCTCAAAACTATCTAAATAACGTAAAATAGAGGTTGCAATAATGTTTTTCTGAGAATAAGATTAAAAATAGTGATAGAATTTTGGAGTTACTTTACTTTGGCGGCCATTGCACAATGGGCCCGCGTAGCCAGATTTTGGCCAAAAGTCCCCCAGAAGAAAGTGAAAATTTGGACAAAATGATATTTCAATATGTTTTTACACATATTAAGGAATCCTGTGCAGAAAAAATTATTAAATTATAATCAGTGGTTTTTAAGTAAATAGCCATCAAAATTGATATTTTGTATTTTATGAGCTTTCGCGATAATTTACAAAAAAAAAAAAACCTGCATTTACCATGATATATGTAGCTACAAAATCTTCATTCATTTTATTATTTATAAATATTAATTCAGAGAAAAAATAAAATTCAGCTTACAAACTTTTTGGTTTTAAATATTTTCGAGTAGTTATAAAGATTTTATTGGTTTTTTTATCATTTGGTTAGTTTGCTTTAAGGGTACCTTCGACTACCACTCGATATTTGATCGAAAAAAATTTTATAAATTTCTTCACATGTTTTACAACAAAATGTAATTCCTCCCGATTTTCGGAAATTGAATTTTGTATCTAAAAGTTGAATTTTAAAAATTGACCCCCAGGAAATTTTACTATTTTTTGAACCTATCACACACTAAATTTTATTTTTTGTGTAGCGAATAATAATAAAAAAAATTAATATAAAAAAAAAAAAATATTTTTTGAATTTCTTAGTTGCCTAAAAGTATGCTTTATTAACCATTTTTTCAAAAGTTGTACTAAAATATTTTTTTATTATATTTATTTTTTATTGGCAATCCACCGATACAAATTAGGTTATGATTCAATATTGATGAAAATTATTCACTACACAAAAAATATAATTTAGTGTGTAATAGGGACTAAAATGTAAAAAAAAACTACAATTTAAAAATTCGATAGCACACTAGCAAAGATGCAGGTCAAATAATGTAAAATGTATCAATATTGACGAAAAAACGTAAAAATTGAAATATGGATTTTTGAATTTTTTTTTTCCGAAATTAAAAGAGCATGCCAAACAAATTACAGCTTTTAAAACCCAAATTGATTGGTGGTGTCGCCTTTTTGTAATTGGCTGGGAAAGCTGAAACTGTTTGGGGCTATAACTCCTAAGCCATTCAATATTTTGTGTATAGACTTTTTGTTTCAATGTATGTGAAGCTCATATCTACCGCTGTGCGAAATATGGTCCAATTCCAATTAACAGTTTTTTTTTTTAATTAAGTTACAAATCTTTTTTTTTTTTTTTTTGTTTTTTTTGAAATTTTTTTCCGATTTTGGTCTAGATTATCTATATCTTAAAAAAATCTGAGGAGGCTCAAACTTCCCAGAAAAATAGTTCAACCCTTTTGGAACACGTGTGTAAAATTTCATAACTCTAAAAAAATGATTATGGAAATGACAAGGTTTTGGCCAAAATATGAAAATCAGGGTCCACAGTGCATTGTAGCTCAGCCATTTTGAAATATCAAAAAATACCATACGGCTTTATGAACTAGACGAGAAGACGAAAAAAAAAGTTGATTTATCTTAAAAATTGAAGTGTGAGTGAGGGTGGAGTTGCCGGTTTGGCATAGAACCCATATATTTTTTTTTATGATTTGATTTGCAACGATATAATCTGAATCTGAATCTGAGACCTAAAAACAGCGAACACTTTCGTGTTCTGAGATTAACAAAATTTGTAGATTTAAGGTTATGTCGGAAGCTTTGAGTTCCTCGTTTTTTTTGGCCTCGGATTCGGATTCAGCGACCCAAAAAACGTTTAGTAAACATTTTCTGACCCCCGTACCCGAAAATGGATTTTTTTAAGTCAGGCTGTGTTATATACATATAATAATTAGAGAAAGCCACAAAATTCTTTCGAGACTAGTTGTCCGGAAATGTTTTTGGGGTCGCTAAATCCGAATCTTAGGTCCCAAAAAAAAAAAAAAAAAAAAAATATATCACACACTAAATTTTATTTCTTGTGTAGCTAATAATTTTGCCATCAATATTGGAATATAACCAAATTGTATCCGTTGATTGCCAATAAAAAAAAAATGTCCCAAAAAAACCCAGCTTTCAGAGATAGCCTTCAAAATACATCGTTTTTGGGGGTTATTTCAGAACTCTTGATTGTTGGAGTTTTTTGGAACGCAAATTCGGGCCAAAAGCGATATGGGTAGCCTAGTCACATGTACACATCATATGGTCGCAGTTGTTAGTGTAAGACATACCTATTTAGAACTTTGACATCTCTTTTTATAATTAGATGAAATATGCCGAAATTTAAGAAATTTTTGAGCTGAGTACCAAAAAAAAACGGCGTTCCATTAGACACGAACTTTTTTTTGTGATATATAAAAAATTTCAATTTTTTTTAAATTTAATTGCGTTTTTCGGCAGTGATCCAGAAAACGAAAATAAATAAATTTCCTTCGTTTTCGTTTTCACGTTCTTCACTTATATCATGCTTCCCTTGCTCTTTATTAGCACAGCTCTACACCTTTCGATTGAAACTAACCATTTTTATGCAAGACATGAACCATTTTTTATGCAAGACATGCACCAAGTTTGTGTAACTGAACGTATAGCAAAAATTCGTTTTAAGTTGTTGATGCTATTTTTTGGGTTGAATCAGAAAAAATATAACTAAAAATAATTTCAATAAATACCCAACTTTAAATTGGCATATATATAATCTAAGAATATCAAAGAATATCTAAAAAATGATTTCACTTTAAAATGCGTGCACTTTAGAACCTATTCTGCCAATTCGATTTCATTTCCTCTTGCAACAAAGCAGTCGGATTCAAATCACTTACAAAATTTAATTTGGTGAAATTGGAAGCACCAAACATGTGGTTCTTAATCGAATCCGAATTTTTGATTCGTTGCTGAGCTTTCACACTTGGCTATTTAATGTTTTAAGTTTGAAATTAAAAAGGAATTTTTATTGTATTTTGTTTAATATATTTTGAATATTTTTTTAAGCATTACTACTACTAAGTAGTAATTAGTAGTACTAATTAATAAAATATTTTTAGTAAAATTTGTAGCTTCAGCTAACATTTATTTTTTTTATATATAAATTTTTTTTTATTTTTAAAAAACGTTTCGACACACGTTTTTTTTAATTAACTTTTTTCAATGTTTCTCTTTTTAAAAATCATCAACAATCAGCGCAGTGCCCATTAAAAGAACTTGCTCGGAACTCTGTGTTTTTTCCATATCCAAATAACAAATTAACTTTTCACGATTTCTGTTCGAATACAGCGGCAGTTGTTGAGTTATTTTGGTTTTGTCCAGACTGTTTTGGGCCTTGAGACGAGAATTTGCAGCATTTTCCAAAGTGTTCTTGTTTTCCACGTAAGTAATATAAAATGGGCTGGAGAAAGTTTGACTAGCGCCATCTAGCTGCAGTTGTGGAAAGCAGAAATTTGATTTCGATTTATTAGCAGAGACAGCAACCAAGAAATATGGAAATGTACTAAAAATTTTGCACTACATTTAAATACTAAGTGCCAGTGGCGTAGATAGGTTCAGCTTTGGGGTGCTAGTACTTTTTGGAAATTATATTAATTTGACATATTATTATTATTGTAACAACATATAATAACAATTGTTTTTTTTTTTTTTAATTTAATTGGATTAAAAAATGCCGATAAACAATTGTGTGTAAAAAATGTGTTTTTTTATGTGCCTGCATAATAAGAAAACTAAATAGGAATTATTTGTTTGAACAGGGGTGCTATTTATGTTTTACAAAATACTTAATATGCATGTTTAATAAATTATTTATTGATTGCCAATAAAAAATAAATATAAAAAAAAAAAAATAAAATAAAATTATTATTGTAAAAGCATATAAAAAACATTTTTTTTAAATTTAATTCGATTTAAAAAAATAAGATACACAAGTGTGGGTAGAAACTACTAAATTAAAATTATTTTTTGAAAAGAATTTAAATAATCACACTAAATTAATATTATATTTGCACCAAGTTGTATAAAAAATAATATTAGTGAATTCTGAAGATAGTAATATATAAGCGTAAGCTTAAGGCCTAGTCGCTATAGCTTTAAAAATTAAGCTTTTATACTATTTGTAATAGTTCATAAGCTGTATATAAACAAATAAATAAATAAATATATAAGGGTAATGTTTTTGACACTTTTGTAAATGTATTTTATTTATCATGATTAAGTTTTCACAATTTAATATGAATGAATTCGAAAAGGCAAAACCGAGTAAAGCATTTTTGTTTTTAAAACACTAGGAAGTAATAAAAAAAAAAATGTTTAGTAATTGCAAAAGGCATTGTATTTGATTTTTATAGAGAAATTAATATTTAAATAATTATTGTGGAAAAGTGTGAAAAAATATACATATTAAAAATAGTTTTAGCATTTTTTTAAGCCCAATTCGTTCAAAATTGATCTATCAACTTATCTGTTTATAAGCCTAGTAAAGCTATGTATTCCTATAAGCAGATTCTTGCTGGTGAGCAGTTGTCTTCTCTATTCAAAGTAAAATCGTGTAAAAATACTTGATTTTTAACAACATTCTTTATAAAAAAAAAAACCGCAGGAAATAAAGGTCTAGAAAAAAATTTCACTAATATGCTATATGACTAGGTTGTTTTCATACTTCACATATTATCAAAAAAAAATATCATAAAACTGATTATCTGGTGTGCCACAGAAAACCATTTCTCTTAAAGGGTCTAGCTGGATAAGGTAGTGAAAACTGCCACCAGAGATTTTTGAAGACTAATGGAACAGTTCGATGCATTTCAGTTTTTAAACTCAAAGCGGCTTAATTTAAAAAAACATGTTTTTCGTTTTTATTTACTTTTGACTAAACTACTGAATATTTTTGAACCAATTTTTTTTGTTAATCTAAGTTGGTAAAAGGCCACTTTGAGAAAAAATATTTAAGTTTTATTGAACCAAAATATTTTCTTAAAAAAAAAATTATGAAATTTGAAATTTGAAAAAAATATTATTTTTTTGTCAAAAGATATTAAAAACTGCATAATTAGTTTTCAAAAATCGCTGGGAGCAGTTTCCAGTACCTTACCCAGCTAAACTCTTTCTGTACAATTCCAATTCTCCATTCCACAGACACACCTTCGAGACGTTTTACAAATCTCTATTAAATTTGCCCGATATTTGATAAAACCCACCAATAAAACAAATTTTATTCCAAGAAGCTTATAATTCCTGATTTATCTGTATCTCTCTATTTTAATAAATCAAATGTTTTAATTCATGATTTTAATTTTTAAAAAATGTCTATTAAAATCTGTAGTAAATATGCCATTCCTTGTTAACGGCCAAATTATCTCAAGCTAAGGAGTTGCCACCTAGTTTTGGGACTAAACATTCGGAAACAATTGTCCAAAAAATGAAATCTCTGAGATTTTTGTGGCAGCTACGATTTTTACTAGAGTTTTGATTTCAAACCGCACCCAAAATCCCTAGAGATTTCTGTTGCAACCCAGTATATAATATTTATTTTTTCAAAAATATGGAAAATATTTTTTAATGAGAATGAAATATTCTGAATCCTGTATAATTTAATCTTTATTAAAAATATTCTTTATAGTAAGAAATTCATTGTAGAGAAAGAAGTTCTTTATAAAAATGTTCGTCTGACTTAAGTTTCGAATAGTTTTTTATAAAAACAAGTAGTAAAAAGCAATTTGGAAAACTGAGCTTCTAAACAAATATCTAGGGGACTTTAAAAAAAATTCCACGCACACTTTGGTGAAAGCTGCTTAATAACAATCAAAACAAATTATGGCGACAGATAAATGAGATAAATGCAATATATAAGAATAAATGAATTTTTGATTTTTTGCAATAAAATAAAATATATAAAATAAAAAAAAATAGTTAATTTCTGAAGCTGTAAGCTAATAAACTTGTTAAATTTAATGGTTGCACATGATGTGCTTTATTTATAATTAATATTTAACTAAAGCCCATCGAGTTGTAACAAATCAAATAAAAAATAAATACCAAGCTCAAATTACTGTCTTACTTATTTCACTCAAAAGTTAATAAACATTAAAGCATTAAATTTCGTTATTTTTTACTAAAATTTTTGAAATTGTGAAATTTTTGGTATTTTATATAAAAAGCGCAGTTTTAGTCAATACACAAACCCACAAAGTAGGCATAACTACAGCAAATTGGTATTTAAGCATATCGTTGGTATTTTCTAAGGCACTGCATTCATGTAATTTTTGCGTTAAGCAGCCTACGGTCACACTGTGCGCTGCCGCTGCCGCTGCGCCGGAATGTCAATCAAATAAACAACAAAAAGAGAAGCGGCGTGAAAAAAACTAAAAACTGCAGCAAAACTCGAGGCAAAAACACAAACTAAATGCTTTAAATAAATATAAACAATTAAATAAACAAGTGCGTTAAATAACAGCTTCAAACTGGAGACTCATTTTATGGCCAAAATGGGCAAGGTAAGAGCAAAGCAGCGCAGAAAAGAAAAAAAATACATTGCAAAGAAAAGACAAAAAAAAAAAAACTACAAGTGACGGCGACGACGCAGACACGCAGACAGACAGCGCACACCAACACACACACACACAAACAAACACACACACACGCACACTCGTATGTACACAAAAGCGACAAAGCGGCGCCGTTTGGGGCAAGGCATTAAAGCAGGATAAATGTATGGCCCAAAACAGAATTGAAAGTGCAACAAAAAGTATTTAACAAAAGTTTAAAACTCACCTTAAGCGGCTCAATTTTCAATACAAAAGTCGCAGCGCTGTTGCTGCCACCAGATGCGGCAGCAGCAGCAGCATCCAGACACTTTAGGCTTAGGCGCTGCGCCGAGATTCCAAGTCTACGTGCCTGCAGCAGCTTCAAACAGGCCAACAAATTTTCACAATTAAAAACGTGCATTAAATTCAAGCTTTCCCCAAATTGCTGATGCAGCTGCTCTTTGAAGCGTTTTTCCGCTGACTGCGCACGCAGCACTAGCGCGCGCACATAGTCCAAGGCGCTGCCGGGTCCAGACCACAATTTTTGCCAGCTAGCAGGCACCTGCAAGCATTACACACATAAATATATATCTGTTGCTTATGTAGCTAGTTCCTACCTGCTGCTCGGCCAGCGCCTGCAAATCGCTGGGATTGACTTGCTGCTGCCGCTGTGTGGCCTCCTTTAGCCAGCCATGTAGCTGCGCCAGCGTCTGATGCACTGTCTGATACAAGGCAGCGCCTAGCTGCAGCTCTGCCAGCACAAACAACATCCAGGCTGAAGCATCTGTTTCAACTGCCTGCAGCTCCTTAGCCGTTTGTGTTATATTACAACTGCCGGCCAGCTTGCGCCATAAACTCAAGATAGGCTTAATTTGCTGCTCCAGTTTTTGCCTACTGCTGCTTGTGATAGCGCCACTTGCTGCGCCACCATAGTACAAACCACGCAGCTCCTTGATCAACTGACGCGACTGCTCCAGCTCACGCTGCTGCTGCGCTTGGCTGGCCAAACCATACATGCTGGGCTCATCAACTTCGGGCAGCTTGTCCACGGCTGCATAGTAATCCTGCAGCTGCGCGCTGGTGGGCATGCTTAGCTGCAGGCCCAGCGGTGACCAGCGATTGCTCAACACTTCGCTGCTGCAAAACTGCAGCAAATAGCTGGCCAGCACTTGCAAATCTCTGGCATTGTCCACGCGTCCGCCATAGGCCACATGCTCGCACAGCTGTTGCAGCACAGTCCAATCACAGCGTCCTGTTGCCAGCTGCGCATCCATCCAGCTTAAAACGCCCAAGGCCGCTTTCAGATCGGCCTCGCCGAACTCGTAATACTTGGACCAACCTTGTGGTATATACAGACGCCGCTGCTGGAGCACAGCCGTCAACAAAAACAAAACCACACGCATTTTTAAACACTTGGCCTGCTGCGCCGTTGTCGTAGTTTGCTGCTTAAGCTGCTCCATGGACGCATAATTTTGTATCATGCGACGCACTTGTTGTTTGAGTCCACGCGGTTGCTCATAGCGCACCTTGAGAAACTTGTAGACAGCCGAGTCGCTAAAGCCCAGCGTGGATTCGCAGAGCAACCATAGGCGAAACTCGGGCGCCTTTTGCATATGCGGCAATTCGCGTTCCAACTCTGTTAGCCAGCTGGGCACTAGATGCACATTCTTTACACACAACCATTGACCCTGTGCCGCTGCTTGGCGTATGGTTTTTAAAGCCAGCTGTTCACTGCCGCGTCCTATGGCCAGCTCTTGATATTTTTGCGCGTTCCACTTCTTGTGCGCCACGCTGCTTAGCTCTGTGGCTGGATCATGCTCCGCCTGACTTATCAGCAGTATGGGTCGCTCGCTACTGCTCTCCTCCAGCAGCTGCTCCACACTAGGCTGCACTATGGCATCATGAGCTATGCCCAGCAATTCACTGCTGCAGCGACGCAGCTGCGCTATAAGCAAATCAGGTCGAAAGATTTGGGCTATAAGCACGCGCTGAAAGTACGAAGTAATGCCAGCTGTAAGTAGTTCAAAATACAAATTAAATGCTAATAATAATTTGTTGCATCTCCTAATCTTGGTACTTACGCAGCACATCATCGGTTTGCTGCTCAATGAAGCCACGCCAGACATAATCCTTGTCCAGTTGCAGCTGTTCCTCCAGTGCGGGCAGTTGTTGTAGCAGCAGCCCCAACTTTAACTGATTTTCGCGACTCATGCAGTCCGGCAGCTGGCGGCGACTTAGTAAGGCACTGCCATCCGCGCTGCTCATAAAGTTGCTGACAAAGAGCTCCCATTCGGCAGCGCTTATGCGTTCGGAGTAGGCTTGGTGACACACCCACAAAGCCAATGCTAACTGGCTGCAGCGCGGCGTGGCTCTGGCCAAATGCAAGTAGACGCTGCGCACCAAACGATTATAGACATGTGTTTCCTCAACAGCAGCTACTCCTTGCAAGGCGCTAAGAAACAATTCGATGTATACCAGAGCAGATAACTCATAGCCTAGCGTCAGGCCGGTGTAGAAGGTAGCAGCACGCGCGCATAAAGCACGCAAGGCACCAAACTCCGCCAGTAATGTTTGCTTAACCAGACCACTCTCCTTAAGCGCTTGATCAATCTGCGAGCTGCTCTGCTTGACCTCATTCAATGAGCTTAACAATTGATCATTCTTGAGTATATCTCCTTGTGCATTGGACAACTCCTCCAACAGCTTGTCTTGCAGCTCCATGCGCTGTTTGAGCAGCTCACCTTCACGCTGCAACAACTCAATGCGCTGCTGCTCCAGTGCAGCATTCTTCAGAACAATGGCTCTACTCAGCAGCTGGTCACTTAAACCCGCAGCAGTCACCGTAAAGCACAATATATTTAGCTGCCCGAGCAGTTCCGGTGGCAGCTGCAGTCTATGCGACTTGCTACACAAAACCAACTGAAACTGCTCATGCAGATCGACCAGTTTGGAGCCCACTTCCAGTTGTCGCTTATTAAAACGCACAAAGACGTGTCCCTGCAGCAGCTGCAACAGTGGCGGACGTAGTTCATCGCAGTCGTTCACCAGAAAAACTTTGCCAAAGCGCACAGCCAACTCCAATTGATAGGCTAACCTTTCATTGTTGTGTGTGGTTAGCTCAAAAGCTCGGCCAGTGGCACGCAGATGAGCAGCAAGCCAGTTGCTTGCGGTTTGAGTGGGATCCAATAGCAGCGGCACAGGACAACTGCCATAGGGCAACATAAGCATTTCCTTTAGCAAAGCAGCATTTTCAATAATTTGTACATCTCGTACCAGACCTTGACTCTCCCATATAATTTGCTCTTGTTCTGTAAGCAGCTCTTGGCGCAGATCGAAGGTATTTGGCAGCTGCAATTCCGTGCTAAGACGCTGTAGTGACGAACTGTGCAATGTTTAAATTAAAATTAGTATGGAGTCGAATTGGCCAAAATCTACACAAACTACTCAAATTTATGTGCAAGCTTACCCACGCTGCTCCAGTTTCAATCCTGCATAGTAATTCAATGACAACGCCACCAGCAATGTCTTTGTGTCCAGCGTTTTTTGCGCTCGCTTCAGCTCTGTTAGTTGGTTACTCCAAGTTGTATACTCTGCGCTCAATTTCTCTACCAGCAGCTGCGCTGCCTGCAAAGTGCCACGTGCCTCCTCCAATTTAAGCTCCAGCACAGCTGCCTCCTGCGTATATGTCTGCAGCTTGGCGGACAATTGCTTTACACGCTTGTCCACATCATCCAATCCGCTGGCCAGTTGCTGCATTTCACCTTCGGCCACATCCAGATTACGCTGCAGCTCGCCTTGCTCGCGTTCCAGCGGCTTAATGCTTTGTATTACCCGTGCATAGCGCACACTGGCCTGCACCCAGGCGGCAAGCGGAGCAGCTGCAGCCGACGCGCGTTTGGCATTCTTCATTTCATAGGATTCACCCTTGGCCGCAAGCAAACGTTCAACGGCCTGACAGTTTTCTGGAGTAATGCGTGCTGGATCTAGCGAACGTATGTCCTCTTTAACACCCCGCTTAGCCAGAAAAGTCTTCATGCTGTTCCATGAGGTATCGCGTATGCCCATCAAACGCAACACGCCTTCAAGTATATCACGCACAGCTTCTGGTGGAGCACGCAATGAGCGTATTTCCGATAGCGCCTCGGATTTAATTTGACCCACAGCATTGCTGGCTTCTGCCAGTATGGGTTCCACCTCGGCCAGCTCTACCTGTATCTCACGTTGGCGTACCTTTAGCTGCTCGCTGCTAAGCTGCGTTTGCTTTTTGAGCTCCAGCATGCTGGACTTTTGTTCATTCGCATTGCGCATTGTGGCTGAAATCATTTCGAGCGCTTCATTGGCCAGCTTACGTTTCTCGCCCAGCGCCTGCTCCTGAGCCACAGCATTTGATTTGAGTGTATCCACTAGAGCATGTGCGGCCGCCAGTTTATCCACGCCCAGCTGCAGCTTACCCAAGCGCTTATCTATGTCCGCAGCTGCATTACTGTACAGGTGATAGTAACTAGTTATCAAGTGATAGTAACGTTTTGGTGGCTGTTCCGGCAACAAATCCTCCACAGCATCTACAAAATAGCTGCAAACTGGCACTTTTCCACGTCCAGCTGTTTCGCTTAGCATTTCCATGTACTGTTTGGGCAGCATGTTTCGGGTTTCATGTGAAGCCGGCCGAACATAAAGCATATCCATTTGACGATACAGTGCCGGGCAGTTATTGAAATAGTCCTGCACCTTGGGATTGCTGGGATCCAAAACGATGACCAAGTGTAGATTATCACGTGCACCTGAAAGATATAAGATGTAAAGTTTGTGTGCATAGTCAACCGCAGCGTTCTGGAACGATACTCACGTTTCATAAAGTAGGAGCCTAGAGAGTCTTGATAGCCCTCCAACTGTGCCGCCTGTTTCAAAGTACTAGCCACCGACTCGAGGTCCTCACCAAAAAGCTCTAATATTTCGCTACCTTCCAGTAATGCCTCAATAGGTTTCATTATGTCCGGCACATAGCTTAACCAGCAATGCTCTATAAGCAAATACGTGCACTGTTGTTCCAAGGCAGCCGTTTGCATGGCCAGCTTAAGATCATTATAGAAATCTTCCAAGGCATAGGCATGCCCGCCTTGTATGCTCACAACCTTGGCCTGTTGCAGTGTGGCTGAGGCATACAGTGCGTCCAAGTGACGTCCACCAGGCTGTGCGAGCATGAGCAAATGCGCATCGCTGCGTGACAGAGTACGTGAAATCTTGGCCATATGCTGCAGCAGTTCCTCGGTAATGGGCGCTGTGATGCTATAGCTCTCGGCATCTGTGGGTGAAAGGAATTTTTGACATGAGACCTAAATTTAAGTTATTTCTAAGTTAATACTAAATTTCGAGCTCTTGCGCATCGTCATTGAAGTGTGTACAGCTCCAAGGTAACAATTGTAGTTATAGACTTCTAGTATTGTGTTCGTTTACTCTCTTTTGTATAACAATGTTTCTTACACTCACTTCCTCTCTTGTATTAGCTAGCTCTCTTCTATGTACTGTGCATTTCTTTTAACAAGACAAGTTTTGAGTCGCAATATTTTTTCTGTTTTTTTCTATCCATTCTCTATGTACTTGCAGTGGATGACCCCCGAAGAGGAGGCACGCCAAAAGTTCATCATGCGCGAACGGGATCGGGAACGTAAACGCATCAAACGCATGAATCCCGAATATCGTCAAATGGAACGTGAACGGGATCGATTTCGCAAGCAGACGCCCAGGCCCAGTGTACTTATCAACAATTTTTGCTAACTTCACTCACTTTTATTTATTCTCTCACTCTACCGTGTCTTGAAACAACTTGAAGACCTATAGGATTAGAATGATTAGATTTGTAGAGTCGGTTTTTTTTTGCTGGGGAAATGTAGCATCTTATAGACTATTGGGGAGTATGTACAACTTCAACTTCGATGCAAGAACTGATAAGCAATCATAAAGCGTAAATTAAGTTTTTGTATGTAACAGAAAGAAGGAGGCATCGGAGACACCCAAAGTTACCTCCAATGTGAACAGCAGTACAAAAGAAATCGATCTCGACATGTCCGTCTGTCTGAATGCCTAGATCTTGGAGATGGAAAGGGCTAGAGCAACCAAACTTTTGGATTAAATCCATAATTTTGTCACGGGAAACAAGTTTTTTTTAGTCTTTCGATATCGGGGTTATGTTATATAGCTCCCATAGTGTTATTACAGAGCACCTCGAAAAAGCAAATGTTTTCGAAGCATAATTCGTTTCTTATAAAGATATCACTAGGAAGAGTTACGAAGCACTGTAACAAATTTTAACAAAATAGCTTATCGTATAGCCCCCATAATTTGTTTGATTTGTTGATAAAGATATCGTACCCAAAATTGGGTTTCTGAAGTTTTTAAGAGTTTCCAAGTATTGTACCAAATTTTATCAAGATCGATCGAGGAAATGTTTTGTTATGGCATAATTCAATTGTTAAAGAAGATATCGTAACAAAATTCGACATTCAAAAAAATTGTTTTTGTAACTATCGGCTCATTTATTTATTTGTTTCTTGTGGTGGAACAGGGTATGTCTAAGTTTTCCGCGCTCGACATTATCATCTACCACTTGATTTCTTCAACCTTTGGGTTATTAAATTCAATCGGATCGATTAAGAAATCGAAATATATACTATGCTTACAATTTAGGTACAAAGATTCTAAAGAATAGTTCTGTTATTAAAAAGGAATTTTATAGTTTACAGATTTTCAAAGAAATTTAAATCGGTCTATATCGGTTACGATTGTAATTCGATTTTAAATTTGTAAGTTATTCTTTTTAAATCGTATAGGAATTAGCTTTGTCCTTAGGGTGGTTTCAATTATTCGATTTATTAAGATTTCAGTTACAGGCTCAAAAACATGATTTTTTTGAAAAAATTAAATTTTAACTACTTACTGCATATGGTTATTTGCCTTTGAACCTCTTCCAACCATTCATCGTGCGCCAAACCATGTAGCTGACCCTGAGATTTAGGTGACTTGGGCACAAAATAGATTTTCTGAAAAAGTTCTTTATTAATTTCTCATATAATTTTATATTTTACTTTTCTTAATTTTGATGCGACAATTTAATAATTTTGTGTATCGTGTATTTTTTTTAAAAGTCGTGAATTATTTCCTATTTCCGTTTAGAGCTCCATCGTTTTGATCAGTGGGAACTAGGTTCAGGCATGAATACGTTTCAATGAGGGAATCGAAATCTAATATTTCTGGCGGTTGCGGATTCAAGATTTCTTTACTTAAGACACTTAACAAAACAATAGGAACAATTTTTGAATTCCGTGTTTTTAAAAAAATGTTTAACTCACGACAAAACAGTATTATTGCAATCAGGGCACCAAAATATGGTTTCGAATACATTTTTATTCGTTTAAGCCATTTACAAAATGGATAAGGCCAGAAAATGTTACTGTTTCCAAAATACATTTGTATCCCTAGTCAGGAACTTAGAATTGGGAAATCTTGCTGTAACCAAAGCCGTCATTCCATTTGGAATTCAAAACTATATGACTCACTTAAAACAAATATCTTTAACACATTTTGCTTTTAAGTTTAGAAAAATCACGATTTTCAAGCCAACAACATTAAATTTCCTCATCTTATATAAAAACCTGTATGCAGTCGATAGCTACCCACCTCTTTGCCGCAGTATTTTCGCATAGTTTGCTTTAATATAGCCTCAAATTGCTGCACATGCTCCTCCGTAGCCAGTCGATCCCTAAACAAGCTCAAAAGTTCACAGTACAAGGCCTGCAAAAATGAAACAAAATCCAGCACAGAATTAGCTAGCTCTAAACGCATTACTCATAAGCCAGGTCGTACGTACCTCATTGAAATCACTAGCCGGATAGTAGCTAAGTGCCTGCAAGAGCTGCATAATGCATTTGGGGCTAAATTGGTAGTGCCCCTGTTGTCCTGCTGACGTAGTAAAGGTTGCCTGCAACTAATATATAGCACAAGCAATTAGCAGAGACATAAACAACCGCAGTGCACCAACCCCTTACCTTTGTGAAACAATCCATTAGAGACTCACTAACATGCTGCAAATTGAAGCTAGCCGGCGGCTTGAAATGTGCTTCGCTGCCACGTACCAAAGGCTCCAAACGACACTGCACAATGCTGAGCATATCCATGGCTGTTGGTGGAGCCACACGCACATATTGATTAATGGCCACAAAGCGCGGCGCAATTTTTTGCAAATTTCCACTAACCGAGGCACAGATTTGCAGACCACTCACGCTAATCCATTCTAGGTTGTCTGCATAGAAGCCACCGCGTTGTGTTAGCTGCAGCAGCAGCTCTACAATTTCACAGGCACCCCAAACATCCAAGTGGCACAAGTCTAGGTTCTTCATAAACAGCACAATGCGTGCCTGCTTGGGTTTATATTCCCTACCACGCAGTCCACTGATTGTGACGCAGTGCTGCCGCAAACAGTGCAGCACGTACGCTGGCGTCAGCTGTGTAGAGCAATTGATGGTGGCCAGCTGATAGCCAGAGTGCTCCTGCACTGCTTGTTGCAGCAGCAGCGTCTTGCCAGCACCGCTAGGTCCAACGAGCATAAATGGTGTATTCGTGGGAACCTTAAGCAAGCTGTCTAGCATGAGCAAATGGGATTTGACAGCGGCTGTCTCTATGAGCTCTGCGCCTGGCGCAGGTGACTCTATGGCGCCTGTTGCAAATTGTTCCAGCGCGCCGCGTTGTTGATCATAGTACGTCAGCTCAGCATGATTGGCATTGGCTATGTAGAGATTGCAGCGTGTTAGCATAAGCTGTGCAAATTCCGGCTGACGCTCGCTGGGCACAAGACCCAGCAAAGCGCGCAGCAGTGCAGCACCAAACTGTTCCATGGTTTCCGCACCGCGTAGTTGCAGCAACAAGGCGCGCATTAAGCTGGCGCGGCTTAGGCCTGGCAATTGACTGAAAAGCAGTTTAAAAAAGTAATTTGCTTGCTCTTAAATTTGTTGAATTATGTTTACTTACCTGAGATGCTCCTGTTCCAACCACTCGGCAGCTGCTGAAAAATGACTATCTATATAGCTTTGCAGCACATCGCCATAGGGTTCCTTGGCCAGCTCGTGGCGCACTATGGCTGCCAGCGGATAATAGTCATGACTAGATCAAAAAAGTTAAGTGAACAGTTGGCGCAAACACTTTTTGACTATATTTACCTCATATTGACTATGCCCATGCGCGAAATGGTCGCTGGCGAGGCATGCCGCAGATCATCCGTTTCGAAAATAAAATTGACATTATTGCCAAATTGTATGCGCCAGCCAGATGGTAAAGTTAGGAGTCTGCAAGTGTTTCAAGATACAGTAAATATTAAAGTTCACCTAAAGCATGAGATACATCAAAAAAGATAGTATTGAAAACGTAGGCTAAGATTATTTAGAACCCTATTAGGATAGAAATCCCGTAGAAAGCAAAGTTTCTAAATAGAAGAATTAATAGATCCTTTTTTTACCCGACAAATAATCTGACTAAGTACTTACTTAACGTAAAGACCTTTTTTAAAGATCTTCAAAGATTTTTCAAGTTATCTCTTCTTTTTTTTACCTTTTATTTATACCCCGCTTGCTTTTCCACAAATCTCGGCATGCTTTATTAGTTTCTTCTAATCACACACTATTCAACTCAATAATTTGCAAACATTAAATCGTGTGGATTTTGTGCGACTACATCAAAACGCTTCTCATCTCTACTTGCAGCTGATGACCCCGGAGGAGGAGGCTCGCCACAAATTCATAATGCGCGAGCGAGATCGAGAAAGAAAACGCATAAAACGCCTTAATCCCGAGTATCGTCGCCTGGAACGCGAACGCGATAGATTTCGCAAGAAGGCACGACGCGCTAACGTAGCAATTTTTCCAATATTTTCTATTTAGTATATAGTACACAAACACACACACACACTACACCCACACTCACACAGACCCTGCACGCACGCTTTTAGCTTTTAAGTAGTTGGAACGAATTACGGACAACGCCTAGTTCTAAGTAGACTTGACGTCTAGACAGACCTTTTTGTAGTTGCCCGAACTTTAGACTATAAAAACCAACTCCATAACGCAAACAAATTAAACTCTAAGGTATACAACATTTTGCTTTAATATGTTTTCACCGTTTGACTTTGCAGCTGACGCCCGAGGAGGAGCTACGTCTGAAAATGATACAACGTGAACGGGATCGCGAGCGCAAGCGCATTAAACGCATGAATCCCGAATATAGACGTCTGGAGCAGGAACGCGATCGTGATCGCAAAAAGGCGCGACGCGCCAATGAAGCCTTTCGGCAGCTAGAGAAACTACGTGATAAAATACGCAAGGAGCGCAAAAAGGGACTCCTGGTGACTGATCCAACTCATTTGCCGCACGAATTTGCGGGCATTTTACCGCCAGTGCCTGTTGAGCCTGAGGTGATTATATCGACGCCGCAGGTGCAGCAACAACAAACACAACAACAACAACAGCAGGTATATCCAAGTAGTCTCCATTCTCACAGCGACTAGCATTGTAGAAGCCTCCAGAACGTAAAGAATGCGGCAGATAGGTCTGTCCGAGGCCTTTGGCTGCCTCTTATCCAATAATTCGCTTCATATACCCATTAACTTATGTCCGCATGATTCCCAACCTGTCCGACATGACCTCTGCAGCGAACTACTTGGTATTTAACAGATAGTTCAAACAGACTCGGAACCTTCTTATAATTTAACATGTAGTTCGGATGCCCTTTCACATTAAGAGGGGCTCTGAAATCTTCACGCAAAGTTTATGCAGAGCTCCAAATAGACTTAAAGGATTCGCCCTAAATGTCGAAGAAGCTTATGTCTAACAGCCAAACTAGTCGAGGAAGCATACAGCTTCATGGCTTAAAGGCTAGCTCTTGTAGATCCTTCAGAATTATTAACTCGCTAGAAGCAACCTCGCAGCTCAATCCCTCTGACCGTACACTTAGACTGGGCTTTACTCATTTTCATATCTACTTTTTTCTTTTCATGCTGCACTTCACTACAACCACCAACTACAACAGCAGCCGCAGCAGCAGTCCCAAGTACCGCCGCCGCAGCAACAGCAGCAGCAACAACAACAACAACTACCCCCACCAGCCACACATCTGCAGCAGTTAGCGCAGCTGCCCGCCACAGCAGCAGCAGCGGCGGCAGCGCAACATCAGCGACGACGCAACATGTCACACATGATGCATGCGGCAGCCACCATCTCTGGCGCCATCAATACCACCACACTCACGCAACTGGCAGCGGGCAACAGTGCCATGCACACGCCCAGCGCGCATACCAGCTCTCATTTGCAGCAGCTAAACAAGCTGCAGCAGCTTTATCCGCCACCCAGTTTTCCACATCCTGCCCTGCCCATTGCCAGCGTCACCCTAATGCCACAACTCTGCCATCCCATTTTGCATCAGAATCTGAGCGCAACGCTTTACGCAGCGCCTCCCAATGGCATCAAGCAGGAGTATGGCAATGATGTGAGCATAAGCGCTTCCAGTTCCGCTGTAGCAGCGGCGCAAGCTGCAGCTTTGGCCTCGCTACGGGCGCCACAGCTGCAGCAACCGAATGATGATGCTGAAATGGCATTGAATCTGGAACCGGAGATCATACTGCACACTCCAAGCGATGTTAATCCCGCGCAGCAGCAGCATCATTTTAGTGCCAGCCATGCGCATCAGCAGCAGCAACAACAGCAACAGCAGCAGCAGCAACAACAACAGCAACATCATCATCTCCAGCAACATTGTAACATGTTCCAGCATATGGCACCACAGGCGCATATGCAACATATGAGGCCTGCGCATGTGCCACCACTGCCGCCACCACCAACGCTGCCGCCTCCAGCAACGCATCAGCAGCAGCAACAACAATCGCAGCCGCCACAGCAGCAACAACAGCTGCAACATGCGCAACAGCAGTGAGACATCTAGTTCTAAGCTCGACTTCATCTTAAGTTCCCATTCAGCCCAAGCGCGCACATATGCAAATATTGACTAAAGATGGGCGCGGTTCGCATGGCCTGGAATCAATTGCAGAAGTCTTGGTTGAAACACGTCTGGAAGACGCGTTGATGCCACGAAGCAACAACTATAAACAGACTTTTTGTGTAAATTTCGGTCATGTGACGTCACATTGCTTTAGGCTTAAGGCAGAAGTAGCACTTGACGTAGCTGCGCACACAGAGAAGGAGCCCTGCCAAAATTTCAGCCCTGCCATTAGCCTATAACTATAAGCTGGTGCATTCACTGTTTCGAAAGACTTTGTATTGAACCCAAAATGATCGTATGTGTTAGTTACGTAGCAAAAGAAGTCTTCTAGAAATTCCATTAAGCAATAATGATATAAGCCAGCATCTTAAATTGATCATATGACGCAAATGGGTAAACAGAAAAGTCCTACTGAAATTCCAGAGATGCCATGAAGCAGGCAGGCCACAATGGCGTCACTGCAGATAAACCCTAAACAGGTGACTTGCTGCCCCGAGAAGTTCTTTTAAATTACAATCAGGCGATGATCATATGACGTAGTTACGCAAAAAGAGAATAACTTCTCCTGAAAACTTCGAACTAGTGACGTCAAACTGTTTTAGGCTCAAGGCAGAACAACTCTAAACAGATCCCAAAGTTGCGCCTTCTCTGCGAGCATTTCTTTTTGTGAGTAAACAGCGCTGTAAGCAAGAGTCAACTGCCGCAGAATTTTGCGCCCTATCCACGCGTGTTATGTAAGTTGAGAGACTGCCCACCTTCTGCGTCTAAGAAGCATGCTCCAAATGGGTTTAAAAATGCATTTCCTGATTATTATCTCCCGCGCACATCTCTTAAATATAGGTAGGACTCACTCAATTATCATTGTGAATTAACGTCATTTGTAAAATGTCGTTATCAATGTTACTTTACGTTACGTTACATTATGTTACACCAATGGGCTTCCCGTAATTTGTATTTTTGTATCCTTCATTTAGAATCGCTTTTATGCATTTGTGTTTAGTTTTTACTATATATATGTATAATTTCATTCATAGTCGCTAAGTGATAATGGATATTATGTATCCGTACAATACATAAAACTTTAAGATAAAACATACTAATTATGATAATTACTAAACATAAGTATATACATAAAATATGTGTACTATATGTTTAGAATAGTATACTATATGGAATATATTAGAATATATATATGGTATATATAAATATACATATGTATGTAAATGTATGTATGAATGGCAAGCCGCAAATTATACGAATTTATTCGCAGAATGATGAACAAATAAAAAAAGCAACAACAATTGTTGCAACACTTAATGAATACATAAAACCGAATAAAAGTATTTTAATATTCTCAAGAATTCGGAGTAGTTTTAGAGAACTATGGAATAATTTTATAAAAGTCTCAATTTGTATTATAAATTAATTAATGCAATTAAGTTTTGGAACAGCAGAGCGCAAATTTAAAAGTCGATTTTTTGTGATTAGGGACTTTCAGAAGTTCACCGCTTTACAGCGAAAATGTTTTTAGCTTTGCTTAGGATTAGCTTTTTTAATAAATTCAATTTAAGCTTTTCAAGCCGGCTTTATTTTTTATAGTCTTATGTTATTTTGTTAAACTTAGCTTTAAATTACAGAATATAATAAGCACCACTATAAAATTCTGTTAGTATAAAGCCATTTAATTGAGCTGTTATAAGCGTTGAGATTATGTTTATATGGATGCACCACATAAAATCCGAAGCGAATTCTCGATTACAAATCAAACGATCATTTAAAATATAAATCCTTATAGGCTGTACTTGTTGCTGTAGTTCCAGGCTCATCACCTTTATGCTGAGTAATCTATCGTAACTGGTTAGCCTAGCAGTCCGACGCGTTCGAAAAAGCTTTAGCTGTATAAGAAATAATTCATGACGTAATAGCGACTCCAAATGTTTAACACGATCGTTGTACACTCCAAGCAGCGCCAGATTAATCATAGGCGCCAAAAAGCTGCCCATATAAAAGTGGAAAAAAAAATGTAGCTTGTCTGCCTTCTCAAAATGTAGCGCGAATAACATATTATATAGAACTCCACTGCCGTTACGACAAACCGCAAATATGCTTATATAAAGCATATTCGTTACAGGCATCCATAGAGGAATTATAGATTGATGCAACTTGTTTATACGTTGATAGAGCGCAAAGAAACCGAGTAACTTTTGGCGTTGTCTTCGGTTTGAGCCAAAAGGACTTTGAAGCTTCTCGCAATAGATTTGTAGAAATCTAACAAAAGCGCTATGCCAGATTATAAGCAGCATTTTATAGACCAGGTAGGCACAGTAAAAGAACTCCAGTAATATGGTATTATACATAAAGATAAACTCATTCATACGAATGTGGTTATAGACCTTTAGCAGTGTAAAGCCAATTCTTATGAAACATAATACCAAAATATCCAGTTCACAATGGTAGGTGGGATGCTTAAAAAAATCACTTATAGCTCGATGTAGTACAAATAGTTGGTTAACAAAGTTTATATAATAATCGCAGTATTTGGAACTGTGCAACATGAAGAGCAGTTTAAGGTTACTCCGATATGTTATGCATAAGACGTAAAAAGTGATTGCACTATCATATCCAGTACCGTCGCAAAAAATGTTGCTAGGAGTACCACTCAGTAAAAACATCAATATAATCATTGATCCAACAGCGATTTTGTCACATATCAATCCGGATATTTTGAACACCATGGCAACAAATTTAAGCAGACAGCTGCGTTTTGTTTTGAAAAGTTTATGTTTTTCCGCATCATATTTAAATTCGCTGAACACGAAAAGACGACAACCCAGATAAATAATCCAGGCCATTCCACTAATGCTGACTTTGAAGAGCAAACTTTGAAGTTGATTTCGATTTTTGTTGTTATATGCACGAGACATGTTTTAAGACTTATTTTATTTGTATCAAAATCTAATAACTTGCATGAGCTGCCACAATTGATGGTACCAGACACTTATAATATAGAAACATTTATTGTAATGGAACCTCATTTTAATGACTAATAAGTCCCATTATAGAAGTAACAACGGTTAGGTTTGACTCGGAAATCGTACGATAGACGGTTTAGGGCAGTCCTATAACAAAGCTAACCAGAAATCGTGCCTGTTTCAAAGGCATGGGCCACCGTCAATTTGTACCCAAACTACGTGACCCAATTTTTAAAATTTTTTAACGCGATAATAAACCGTGCTAGAAGCAAAAAAATCAAGCTACGTTTTGAGGCAGCGCCAATCCCAAGGAAACGGGTAAAAATGAAAAAATTGTGACGAGGCCTATGTATTTGAGAAAACCGAGAGTTACAACCAAAAATGTCCAATGTTGGTTCGACTTTAACATGCTCACTCGAACGAACATTTAAAAAATTCTTCAACTTAAAGGATACATTTTATCAGGGATGTCTTAAAACGTACATAGAAGGTTGGACTGAGGTTAGCAATCATGGAGCGGAGCATCTCAGTTTTTATTTAAAATATATTTTGTATTTTAATTCTACCCAAATTCTTCTTAAATCATTTAAATAAATAAACTTAAATTTGTAATGCAGAGAAGAACCACTACAAAAAAAGACGCGATGTAGACTCTAAGGCGGGCGAAGTATTACTATAAAGTTTCTAAAGGCTACATCCAAGCAACTTGGTTCCACAAAAAATCAGATCTTGCTATGGAAAACAATTCCAGTCCCACCTTAATTAAGCTTAAGCTAAATCGCTACTCACTTGTTGTCATCCAGCACAGAGTTGAGCGCCTCTATCCATTCGGGATCCACGCTGCCATCACATACAATCCACGAACGCACATGCAACGGCTCCTGATTCACTATGACAGCGGTGTGTGTCAATACACCATCCAACCATTGCCTAGTATCAGCATCCAAGCGACCCAGCAGCTGCACACGACTCATGGACTTGGGACTGATGGTGTGCACTCGTATCTGTGCAGATGTTGTTGTGATTGCTTGTCGCAGCAGTGCCATAACGGTGGACTTGCCACAACCCGGCGGTCCCACCAGTACCACGCCCATGCGCTGCTGCAGCTGTTCCTGCAATTGTAGTGCCTTTTCAATTTGCTTGTCATTGATGCACAGACCAAGCGTTCCAAAGGCGGCGCTTAGTGCCTGCTGCAACGCCGTGACTGGTGCGTTGCTGGCGTTAATTTCCGGAAATACATTTTGCAACAACATTTCAAAGCGTGCAACATCGTGTTGTGCCAGCTTGGACATGGTTGATGAGCGCAGACAGTACACAACAATGGACATTTCATCATTAGCGGTATCGCTGGGGGTGGCTGCCATCTCGACCTGCTCATTAGCACTTGTCGATTTGTTACTTCCCGTTGTTGTTATTGTAGTTGTTGCTAATTGCGTGCGCAAACCTTCGCCGCAGACGAGCAGCACGGTTTTAAGCTCACGCAGTCCCCAGTCGTAATGACGTTGGGCCGATAACATTTTACCGCACAAATCGAAAAGCTCTACAACGCGGGCCGCAATGTCAGCGGCCTCTTGGAAGCCTTCGACAAAAAGCATGACGCGTGCAATTTCACCCGGCTCCGGTTGTTGCATGACAATTGGCCGGAACAAGGCTTGTATATTGCCGGGTAATTTTTGACGGCCACCGTATTCAGCACCGGCCGGGTTCAAGGTTACAAATATGCCACAGTGTTGATTAAGTTGTATCTGAAAAGAAGAAAAATAAATTGTTACTAAAGTAAGCTTACTAAAAGGATTTTGGTACTTGTTTATGGATAAAGGTCGGAAGGAAGTGCTTTCCCTTTTGCTCCCTTTCGTGGACAATTCTGGAACTTGAAGTGGCATGTTGTTTCAATTTAGGAATCCGCTTCAACAGTTTTTTGAACCTGAATCGATGCATTCCACTGGCTTAAGCCTATCAATCGAACCAAAAAATGACATGTATAGCCGGGCAAAAACCCACTCAGATAAAATTTACAAAACTCGCAAAAATCCTACAAAACGGCCCAAAAATAAACCACAATGCCTTAAAATATGACAGCAGTTACTTACGTTTCTTTCACCTATTTGCACCGTAGCCGATTTATCCTTTAATGCACTCTGTATGGGCTGTATTAGCATGGAAATGGCAGAAAGTGTCGCCTCCTGCAAACGATTGAACTCATCAAAGCAACCCCACGCCCCACAGCGTGCCAGTCCCGTAAGGATTAGGCCCATCGATTCGGTGTCAACGTTCTGCAAACAATTTCACGACACATTGACACAATGACAAATCACAAGCTTACGTTCTGCTCTTCACACTCACCTCATCACAATTAAAAACCAACACCAAACGACCCAGCATAGCGCCCAGCGCCTTAACACACTCCGTCTTTCCAGTGCCAGCCGGCCCAAATGGATTACCACCCAGACCCATATGCATGGCCTGTGTGAGTATGAGATAACACTTGTGCGTCAATTGTGTGTGCACAAGCTTGTTGGCATTGCCCAGAAACTCGTAGGCATATTCAAATTCTGCATAAACCATGCGTATGCAAACTTGGCGTCCGTCGCCAGTCAAGTAGTATCTGAGTTGACTCAGCCAATGCCAATCGGTGACATGCATTACATTGTGCAGTAGCAGCTCCTCCACCACACCGGCATAATGCACCAGGTCCAGCAAGAGGGCGCGTAGTTTAAGGCACAGCAGGTTGTCTATGCTACGCTGTTTCAGGGACGCACAATGTGCAATCTCCGCCTTAAGCTGCTGCTGCAGCTTTGCCAGCGACATGGATGTTATGGCCTTTTCCGCCTGACGCGTAAAGTGCAAAGCTCGAGATGTGGCCAATACTTGTACGGCATATTTGGACAAGATCTGTTCGTTAAGATTGTCGCTGGAACCGTTGGTGTTGTGGTAACACTCATAAATCTGAGCCCGCAGCGTTTGCTGTATGCTGCTGACAAGTTGATTGAGCCAACGCTGCAATGACACAAGGTAGCAAGATTAGGTGGCAAGTAGTTGCGTATGTCTTGGTTGCCTGGTCTTACCTCAATATCACCCGTCATATCAACAGCTTGGCTTAGTGTCAATATATCGCCCTCGGCGCTGTGCACCGCCTGGATGCTATAGTGGCTGCCATTCGGTGACTGCTTGATGCCCAAGCTGTGACAACCGGGAAAAAGCTTGCGTATGTGACGTTGTATTATGTCTGCATCCTTGGCCGCCTGACCCAGTAGTTCTAGCAAATCATCATCACCAAGAAAGTAAAAACGCGGAAAAGAGTTGCGTTTGTCCTGAAGGAAAATATTTTATCAAATGTAATGACTTAAAGTTGGAGCAGAAAAGAAAACTGACTTTTCGGTCCCTTCTTAAATGAAATCTGTAGACTTACAGTTATGTAGCTCATTAAATTTTGCTGGCATCGTGCCAATTGGGTCTCCAGAGCATTTACAATTGTGCTGATATTATTAATCTTAAGTAGCGATGTTACCCGCGCATCCGCTTGTATTTCACGCATGACATAGCGAAAATCCTTATCGATGCGCTTGAATAAGGCCTGCTCTTGCTGCAACGTGCCCGCGCCGAAGACCGGTTCCAAATACACCCAGCTGTAAAATAAATCATTCAGAAGCATATTCTTAAGCAACAAATCTTCAAAACTACCGTCTTTGCGAGTGACTAAGGCTGCTTAGCAGCGTATCCAAAGTATTAAGACGACTTTCCCATAGTTCTGCCTGATCTGAAAAACTATCAAAGGCAGCAGAGTTCTTGGCCGATTGTAGCAGCGACTGATTATCACCAATCTTGTTAAGCACCTCTTGATAGTCTTTTATAAGCCAAACTGACTGCCCCGATGCGTCTGTGCGATTTACTAGTTTAAGTTGTGCCGTGACCGACCACTGATCCAGTTCCACCAAAGCCTGACGCACTATCTGCTCTGAGGCAGCCTGACGCACTATGCTGCTGATCTCCGGTGCAGCAAGCTGCAAGGCATCCAAATCCTCCAGTATGTCCTGCAGCAATATGCCATGCATGGGCTTGCTCTCCGGCTTACGCAATAGCACAAAGATTCTAGCCCAATGGCGCTCGCTTAGACCATCCGCTTGCAGCTGCTGCAGCACAGGCAATGCGGCTTGTAAGCGAGTCACCTGCTGTCGTATACGTTTGGAGGGCAGATCTATGGAGGAGTGCACGGAACTTTCCCACTTGGCAATAAACTCATTCAGCACATATGGACGTCTTCTATAAATGGCCCATTCCTCATGCATAATAGGCTGCAGCTCGTTAAGAAAACTATCAAACACCTCCCACTGTTTCGCTTGTCCCTCCATTTGTGTCTCGATCTCGGCAAAAACTGCCAACTTGTCGGCGGGGAATTCCATATTAAACTTGCCACATTCATATAGTAGCTGCTGCTTCTTGGCTTGTATTTGCTGCCAGTGTGTGCGACGTTCTTTAAACAACTCCAAAGTGGCCTGCTCATTGGCCTCCAGCTCGGTTATGGTGGACTCCCAGCGTAGCAAAAACTTTTCAGCCTCACTACGCAGATTCTGCAGCTGTGTTTGTGCCTGCGTCTTGATCATGTCTACTTGACGCTGCAAAATAACAGCATGATTTTCCAGCAGTGGCTGCAGCTGCTCCCATTGCTGCAGTATGCCCGACAGCGCTGTAACGCGCTCCTTGCACCAGCCTGCCAAGCATGCATCCTTAGCCCGCACCACATTAAGAGTCTCAGCAACTTGTGGCAGCTCCGACATAATCTTCTCATACTTCATGCCCGAATCTGTTATGCTGTTCTCATCCATTGGCACATTTTGCAGAAACTGCAATGCATTCTGCAGAAAATCCTGCACCACGCTTACATCCGCCAAAATGGCAGCACGCAAGCTATTGGCCAATGCCTCCCAGTAGCGTCGACTGATGTACTCAATCTCTATGCGCAGTGGCATGACATTAATAACAATGCAGTCTATGGACTCCTCAGCATGTTGCAGCTTGGCTATTTGCTGGCTAAAATGTTTGCAGGCACGAAAATTACGATCCCAATCATCAGCTTCGTTTAGATGTATGCCACATAGCTGTTCCACGTCCACACAACCCAGCGCAATCCAGGGCAGCCAAATGCGCTTAAAGTCCTTCAGCTTGTCGAAAAGTTGAGAGGCACGCTCATAAAGTGGCCCAAAGTGCTGACAATTGAGAGTAACCATGGACTTGAATAAAGTAGTGCTCTGTTCAGAAAGTCCGTGAAAGCTGCAGGGTCGCTCTATAAAACGTCGCAGCTGGCTAAAGTACTGCTCACGTATTTCCTCTTCAGGCGGACTGTAGCAGAGTTCACGTTGACGCAGTGTTAACTTTATGTGTATATCCGGAAGTTTGTTGTTCATATCAATCAGGCCGAGTATATATTGATACTCCAGCACTTTGTATAGCTGATGATCCCAGTGCAGCTTGAAAGCATCCAGATTGGTATAACCTTGGCGCTCTAGTGTGGCCACCAACTCACGCAAATGACGCAACTCATCTTTCCATATTTGATTTTGCGTAAACAGATCGGTATTCATCAGTTTCATGACCTAAAGAAGACACAGTATGAATATAAAATAAAATAATGTCGAACAAATAACATACTGTGCGCTTGGCCTGCTCATGGTAACCAACAAGCAGCGTATTATCCGTCGATAACTTGGAAACAGCCGCCTGCAGTGTATTCACATAACGCTGCACTGAGGACTCGTCTTGCCAGGCTACAGTTTCGCTCTGCACCAGCTGCGATAGCTCCAAAGCATTCTTGAGCATAATAGGACGCTGACATGGTATCATGCGATCGCCTATGGTATTATGAAATGTAGCAATCTGCTGCAGACGTCTGGCATAACACATGTATTTGGCAGCATGTGTGGCTGCAGCACGCAGCTCCAATGGCACATTGTAGCCTAGATTCTCGAATTCACGCACATCTTGACAGAAGGTTACAAGCTTGGGATTAAAAGTCACTCGCATAAGCTGACGACCTTCTTTTTCGAACTTCACCACAGCCTGATCGTCACGTAATCTGAAAAACAGCAAATTTTAAACAAATACTGGTCAACTTTAAAATTTTGCCTACCTTAGCTCGCCGCTTTTTACAGCCGTGGAACATTGACCTGACCAGATTTCAAAATTGGTGCGCAATAAAGACTCTGTCTCCTCTTTGATCTCCTGCACGGCCTTGTTGATTTTGTCAAAACCTTCACGACCACTTATCAAATGGCTAACCTTTTCTATCTCTTGTATTTGATATTGCACAACCTTTAGCCAGCGGCATTCATTGCATATAACAGACAAATGGCCCGTATCCGGCTCCATATTAGTATCGCTCATGGCTTTGCGTAAATCTTGCAGCAAAATGTGCAAAGATTGCAAAAATTGCTCCCTTTCGATGGTTAAAAGTTCCAGCACTGCGGGACGTTGTATAAGTGTCTCGTATTTGGAAAATATAAAGATGACCTGACGTGGATTGCTTAAGTGATTATGCAATTGAGCTTTTAAAGCGGCCGCAATGCGCTCATCAATAGGTTGCAGCACCAGCTCGAAATGTTGCAGCGCCTTATTCCACTTTGTTTGACCCAGCGTGGAGGTATCAAATATGTTGAACTCTACAATAGTCGAAAACGAAAAAGTTACTACCTATAGGCATAAACATTTTGTGTAGGCGTTTACCAGTAAAGGGCGCCTGCTCCTGAAACATTTCCTGCAGCTCCGTGTCATCTAGCAGTGTGGCAATTTGCTTATAAAGTTGCTTGATATTGCGTATTTCTGTCAAACGCTCCTTAAACAGTTGTCCACGCTTGGACATATGCGGCTCACCCACCCAAGGATGCTTTACATAGTTTGGCCAAAAGAGTCGCGTTAGCGAGTCACACAATTGTATCCAAGCATCGACAGTATCTATGCACTGACTCATAAGATTGTTAACATGGTAAGAACTCAGACTCCAAATGTCTTCGGCCAGCAGTTGGGCAAGACAAGTCTCCAGCAGACGATTGCCAATAATGTCCAGCAAATCGCCCATGCGCTGCTGAGGATAGTTATAGGGCAAACGCCACAGCTCATCCAAGTTGTTGTGCGCATGGTCAAGAAACTCCTCGATGGTTGTGCCTGCGTTGTTGCCAACATCAATAGCGCTGTGGAAATTGATTTAATTATATGAGATTAAACAATTTATTGTTTATAAATTATTAAGTACTTACTTGATCTGCTGCTCGATGTTTTCCAGCACGCCAATAAACACCTGCGCAGTTTCACGATCCAAGCGAGAGCTGGATTTTTGGCCCAGCTTCTGTTTCCAATATTTAATTTCATCCTTTACGCTGCTTATGCCTAAAAATATGTAAAAACATATAAATATGTAATTTTTAAAAGCTATAAACAATTGTTTTAATAGTTTTTTTTATTAAACTTACTGCCGCTATTGTTCAAACTCAACAAATCTTAAATGAATGTTAAAAATTAAAATTCATTTCTCTTCCTCTTTTCAAGCAGCCTTTGAATGACCAATCGAAACACAAGAAAAGCACTCAAAGAGAGGCGTAGAGAGAACACATAACACGAAACAGTAAAAGTAACGGGATCAGCCTTGTGTTTTGTTGTTGCATTGATTAGTGCAGAGAGCAACAGCAGCACTCTCGCAATCAACTAACGTAAAACTACGACATAGACAAACGAAACCAATGCGTTTGCTAATAACATGCGCCGGTTGCATGAAATGAGTTTCACTGTACTTAAATATTGCCAAAATTTAAATTTTGTAAAGAGAGCGAATGCACAGTGGACCACATATTAAAAGTATGCAGTCAATTTTAATTAACTTTTGATTCAAATCGACAACGTTTTAATGCAATTTGAAAGTTTAAAAAATAATAAGTTTTAATGTTAATTGTTAATTGCTGTTATAAATAATTGTTTTAACTTTTGAAAGTATAAAAATAAAACAATACTCATATCACAGCCTTTTTAAATGCAGCATTTATTATCTTTCTGCGATAAAATAAGTTAAGTTTTATAAGTATTTATTTTATTTTTTTAGCAAAATGCAAAAAGAGATTTGAGGTAGGCTTTCACGCTATCTGTTGAGTTGATCAGTTGAAAAAGTCAACAGGCCAAATCTTTAATACCCTTTGTTGAGTTTATGTTCGATACCACAAAAAAAAATCGAATCGAAGTAATGAATATTCCAAAAAACTCGATACCGATATATTCGATTCTCCCAAATAAGAAATCGATACCGACGGTATCGGTATCGACTTTTTTACGTTTTTTTAAAGAGAGAATTAAACAAAATGGAGGCTCGACAAAGAAACAAAAATTTTCTAATGTTCAAAATAAATTGAGATAGGGGTTATAAAATCAAACTGAGAATGATATAAACTTTTTCACTTTCTCAAGTGTTTTTACGTGTATTATATGTCCTTGTTGCGTACCAAATTTTCCAAGTGGCGCCAGCCAGACTTGAAAATCACATGGGCAACCACCATAAAGGAGCTTTTTGCAAAATAAATTTCAAGCGAGAAATGTAAAACGAAATTTGGCTCGATACCGATACCAAGCAAATTGGTATCGGATCGACGATTAATCCAGATCCAAAATATCGGTTTCGAATATTCAGTATCGACTTCGATATTCTTGATATTCAAAATATCGGTTCGGTATCGCGCATCCTTGTTGAGTTTGACTTTTAGGTACCATAAATTTTAAATATTGTGAAAAAATTTGAATTGGCAAACCGCAAGAAAACGTTGTTTATCAATATTTTTTTCGTCAGTCCGTTGAAAAGACAAATGTAAATTATGTACCAAGAAATATATAGAAAAAATACTTATTCAAAATAATTAGGTACTTATTTAGAAATAAATAAATACTATTTAATAATCAACTAATTTAGTTAATTGTGTAATTGGCATAATAATAAATTTAGTCCCTCAGCATCGAAAACATTAAAACGAAAGCAATTCTGAGTTAATGATTTTATCAGGTTAAGCATAAACCATATTTCAAATAGCAAAATTTAAAATTAAGTTGACTCGCACTTACCGCTTTGTGGCAAACCCAAGGTAGAACCCAATGAGACATGCAAATTCTCGAGAAGTCCACTCAGCTCCGGGCTATATTCGTTGCGCTATCCATAGAAACAAACATATACACGTTATTTGTATTAAAGCAAGTAAATTGGTAAGCTTAAAAGCAAATATAATTGGCAGAATGAAATTGCAAAAAAAGATTGAATTATGTGCGAATCCGATTTAAATGTTGTGTTTGCTTAAAAGCAAATAGCAAAATACTCTTAGTTCACGTATACGTAGTAGATACATATAGTAGACCAAGGAAAATCTACTACGCACATACATACGTATGCATTTTAAGGGCTAGAAACTTACCCTTGCCGCTGCATGTGGTGAAAAAACACGAGAAACGGAATTGTAAATGGATTTAACCAGGCCACCCTCCAGTGTTAATATGCCCAACAGTGGTTCAACAGCGGCTGCTGGGCCAGTACCAGAACCAGAGCCGGAGCCAGTAGCAGCACCTTGGCCCACTTGTGGCACCTTGTAGAAAAGCAAACAGACTTCCTCGTTGGGTATGCGATGTTGAAATTTGATTTTGCCATCGGATTTATTATGCACGGCCGAGATAACCGTATGCTCATCCTGCTCTAGAAACTCCAATATAGTTGCTGTTTGCTCATCCAATTCCGTGCCTGGAATGCGCGCTGCAAAATATTCCACTGGCGGAAAAGTGCACAAAAATAGAAAATTTTTGTAATGCTAGGCAATGAAAAATCGTAAAATGTAATTGCCTTTTGCCTAGTTTTCCTGCCCTTGGCCATGTAAATACTTATGTACTCAAATTCTAATTCTATAATCTCAATTATATTATACAAAATTGTATTACTTTAATTTACCTGAGGTATTTATTATGAATTTTGTACGCTGGCTCATTTTCCGAGCAAGTATTTAATCAATTTTCTCTGCTTTTTCGTAACTTTTATGTGCGTCGACTAGCTGCACTTTCAATTTTCTTATGATTTGGTTTTTCCCTGCTGCTGGTTTCGTTTTGTTGTCCTTTTTGGGTTGTCCGTAGCAACAACCGTTACCTTGACTACTAACGGTAAGTAAGTGCTTCAGTTTTTATTTTTTTTTTCCCCCTCTTTGCCTTTCTTTATTTATTTACATTTTATGGTCGACATTCGTAACGGCTTGCACCTGTTGTGCACACTTGTTTGATTTGCTTTCATTTCGGCAGGTGAGAGTGTAAGAGTAAGGGAGGCATTGCATGCTCTTTGCTCTCTACTCTCTGCCTTTTGCTGTTCGCTCTACGCTCTTTGCTTTGCTAATGAATCGAAACAGCATTGCACTAAAAATGCCAGCACAAGTTTATATCATTTGAATGCCATTAATTGAATTGTTAGGGGGGGCCAAGTGGCGCCACTGCGCTTTAACCTTGGTTAGTGTCAGGGGCATGGTCTTTTGAGTAGCAAGGAGACGACATCTGTACTAACAGATGACAGTGAACTTTATGACTTTTGGCCAAGTGAAAGTCGCAAGCAAACAAACAAGCTCAATAGGCAGTCAACTCAAGTGGACACAGCGGGCAGGCCAGAAAAAAAATCCAAGAAGACAAAGACTGCTATGTAAAGACGAAATTAAAATACTCTTTAAAGCATTGCCTAAAGTATTTTTTAGGTCGTCATTTCCAAAAATCGAGAAAGGCCCAACCTGCACGAAAAATTGAAGCTAACCAATAATATGTCCCTCCTGGAATTATTCAAAGATTTTAAATTGAAAAATTGAAAACTTTTTTTGTGGTTAGAAAGCTAAGTCAGTTTTTTCGTCGTCTCCTCATCAGTATTTATCATTATTATCATTATCTTTACGAAAGCTAAAATATATTCATAAAAAATTTCATAGACACACAAAAAGGGCTTGAAAATGGAACCATGTTTTTGAGGTTGTTGTATCCAAAACCAAGGCCCACTTGAAAAAAACTCATAACAATAATAACCCGAATTCAACGTCCAAAAATCTCATAAAATGAAGTATTTGGTAGGTTACGTCAGAAACCTGACGTGCTGGGGGGTTTTTTTTTATTGTCCATTGAAGGCGACATTATTAAAAGCAGAATTACGTCATGCATTACGTATAAGCAGCTCCGTTTTAGAAGTAATGAACGAATATCGATGATTTTTATTTTTTCCGATCATCGATACTTTTATTTCGATTATCGATCAAATTCTCTTAAGGACAAAATATGGGCAATCAACTGCATCCACGTCGCAGGCACTTTTCGCTTTTTTAGAAAAAAACAAGTCTCAAAAGATCCGAAATAGTAGGGTTGACTCATTTTTGGCTCTTCGACAATATTTTAATGTCGAAAACTTAGATTCAAGCATGTGCCCGTCGAATTACTGGAAGGTAATAACTTTTAAAGTTTAGCAAGGCTGGCAATCTAGTGAGCGACAAGCGGAGTTAACTTAAATCAGAAAACGTAGACATGATTTTATTTAATAACCTTAATGAATGGATCTCAAATTACTTTAAAGATTATGATACTGCAATTCTGACTGGAACAGAACATTTTTTTGTTATAACTCTCAGGCTCCCAAAAAAAAAGTGGTGTAAACTTTACATGTGACAGAGGTACCCCTTCTGGACTTTGGGCAGCTGAATCCGAAGTCCAAAAAACCCCGATCCAAGGGTTTTTAGATAATATCCAAATAATCTCGATTTATTGAATTTTTTGGACTTCGGATTCGGCTGCTCAGAATCCATAAAGGAAGCCTCTGTCACCTGTTAAGTTTACACAACTTTTTTTTGTGGCCTGTAGTTATTATCTTTTGCTTTCGTTGTATAACCTTTTGGATTGTTATTTATTATTTCGTTGCTTATTTTTCTATGAAATGCATATTATGAAAATATAGTTATCTCTTGGTTTGTTTGTTAATTCCATTTTAGTATTTGAAAATACATACTTATATAACCAAACCAAAAGATGGCCAACTCTGAATTAATTTAAGCGTTAAAAAAATGGCCGCCACATGTGCTTCGATGTATCGAAACATCGAAGTATCGAAGTTAAAAATATCGAAAATATCGATGTTGGCCAACATCGATGTTTCTCCAGCAGAAAGCTTTTCAAAAGTCAAATAATTTTTGAAAAAAGTTCAAGAAATATATAAACAAAGAAATAATCGCTAGCTATTTTTTTTTTGCTTTCCCATAGAGCTCGCGCTGCTGAAAACGGCTAAAGATATATTTTTTTTTTTGAAGCTTCAAGTCAAAATAGATGTTGAAAGAGTTTTGTTCAATTTTCGTAAGATCTCTACTCTTGAACATTTTGTATGCCAAAGTGTATGTACCCTCTTCAAGTGCATTAACATTTGTGTTAAAGAAAAAGTAGAAAAGCGCCAAAAAAAAAAGCATGTGAAAACTGTCAGTGGCAAGGTACGTGACAAAGATTTGCTTAGCCTAAAAGCAGGCTGCGTTTTCCTTTTCTGTTGGAAACTCACTCTTCTCTACTGAAAATGTTTTTCATGTATTTTTGACATTTATTTGGAAATTTATTGCCAGCAGAGACGCTTGATTATAATCAAATTTTATGTATATGCCATGGGATTCACCTTGTGCGGCATTCCTTGCCGAGCATTTACTTAACTTTGTAAGAAAGCTGAATAGCTAACAAACTTAGTTAGTTAGTAAGTTGAGAGTCCAAAACTAACTAATAACAATATGCGTGGGGAGCTTGGGGAGAACATTTAAGAGGTTTCAAACAGCGGTGCCATTTACAAGTGCATGCCCAAAAGCAATATGGCGGTTATACATACTCACACACACACACACACACATACTAGCTTACGAATTTAATAACTGCACTCAACCACAAACAAACACACAAATACATCGACAAAGCCTTAGTTTGTCTGCGCATATTTGATGCAAATATCGCAAAAGTCAAAATAGTTTGGAAACAGAATCTAAAGCTCACACTCACGCACACACACTTACTCGTGAATACCCCTTACACAACGCCCTTTTGTTGGCATGAACGTCCTTAACCGTTGCCATGTGCAATCATGTGTAGTTTTATGAGCCAAACTCTCACACACACTTAAAGCCCATTGCCATCTGGTTACTGCACATTGAGTGGCAGCCGCAATAAATGCTACAGTTTTTGTTTTGTTGCCAATGCCAATGTGCAAAAGCGCCAAATTGTTAACATAATATGATGGCCATGGTTTTAAAAGTGAATGAAAAAAAATTGTTTATGCAAATGCCAGCTGCTAACATTTAACCACATTAACTATGCCATGAAAAATATTTTGTTTTTAATACTCTTTGGTCATAAAATGAAAATTGCGGAGTAGTTTTAATTTTAACAAGTTGAGGTTGATGTTAAAATGAGAGATGATGGGTAGATGGTAGGTAGATGATATGATAGATAGATAACAGAAAGATACAAAATTGATAATAAAGAGATGATAGATAAAAGACAGGTAGATGATAGATAGATGATAGATAGATGCTAGATAGATGATAGATAGATGATAGATAGATGATAGATAGATGATAGATAGATGATAGATAGATGATAGATAGATGATAGATAGATGATAGATAGATGATAGATAGATGATAGATAGATGATAGATAGATGATAGATAGATGATAGATAGATGATAGATAGATGATAGATAGATGATAGATAGATGATAGATAGATGATAGATAGATGATAGATAGATGATAGATAGATGATAGATAGATGATAGATAGATGATAGATAGATGATAGATAGATGATAGATAGATGATAGATAGATGATAGATAGATGATAGATAGATGATAGATAGATGATAGATAGATGAGAGATAGATGATAGATAGATGATAGATTAGGCTAATTTTGGGTCGAGAAACAAGAAAATTACATTCTTTTTTTTCTTTTGAACCGTTTTTGAGAATTTTTCGAAAAACGTGCTCTTACCCAATTTTGAAGATCTTTAGCTCGAAGTGTTTGTAAAAGAATTCTCTTTCAGATCAAAGCTTAAAAAAAATTAAAATTCTGAAAAGCGTTCGAAAATGTTACTTTTTTTCAACTTTGGTTGCCTGTAACTTCAATAATTTTGACTCAATCTACACATATCGTATATCACCGTAAAGGCCATATTAATACCTTTCGATCTAATGGTATTTTATGTCGGTAAAACATTTTGTTCACGAGATAATCACGCAAAACAGTATCCAAAAACATGTTTTTCGAAAAATCTCAAAAACTGTTCCTAAAAAAAAAATTAATGTAATTTTCGTGTTTCTCGACCCAAAATTACCCTAAAAAACTCTTCATTTTCAAGGTTCAATCGATGACCCTAAAATTTGTAAATTAGTGTTACAGATGATCTCTATCATAGACGATATATAGATGAACTCTATTACAGATGAGAGATAGATGATCTCTTTCATCTCTCATCTAGTCATCTCATTATTAGTTACTAGAATACAGAATTTAAATATTTAATACGATTTTCAAAGTAAGGATGACGACTTCGAACCAAAGTTAGAAATAATTTATCCATTTTCAACTATAAGAAAAAGATGAAACACTTACATAAGGCTTAAGACACAAAATTTCATACTTCATACATAATAATACCCTATCTAACTACAGTGCATTGCAGATTCGAGATACTTCACCCCGTTTACATTGTATTCCTTTCGTGCGCTAATAAATTGTGCAAATTGACTTTCAACGCTTAATTCCAAGGCATATGAAATAAACCAAAAACTGAATACTATTATTATTTTTTTATAGCTAGCTATTAAAAAAAAAACGAAACGTTTGCGTTTATACAAAGCTTCGACAGTCGAAACCTTTTTTTTTTTATCCTTATGTGGCGCATTTTATTGACAAAAAATGAGTGAAAAAAAAAAAAATATTACGATGGCATTGAGCCACGTTGTGGGCTGTCAAAGGACCAAAACAATTCAGCCACTAAATAAATCATGACTGTAAAAAAATGAGCATAATAAAAATGCACATATTTGTTTAACCTTGAAAGCAAGGTTGCTCGTTTTGGTAAGCCAGGTGAAAGTGTTTTTAAAGCTTTTCTCTTAAAGTTTGGTATATGCTTACCTTAGTTTAGAATTTATTTAGAAATTTATGAGCCATTTTTCTTACGCTAACCATATTGTGGGTACTTATTGAGAGAATCTTCTCTTTTTCATCTTATCCTACTTCTTAGTATTCTTCGCTGCTTCTTAAATGGTTTAGGATTTTTTTTCTCTTGTTCTCTTCTGTCTTCTAGTCTAGGCTTTTTCAATTTATTTTTTTACTTATTGCTTTAAAACTCGAGGGTAAAAATAATATTTCGAATCAGCTCATAGCCATTACATTAATACGACCAAACAAAACATCAACTTTTTTCTTATTAGGATCCCATAAGTCTAAAGGGCAGGTAAATCCTGTTTACAATTTAAAATTGCGAGAATTGCCTATATCTTCAGACGAAGCGACCTGACTAAAGATTTAGGTAAGACACTTGATATCGTGTTTCCTTTTTGTGTTACCTCTTAGGGATGGTATCGCCTACTCCAATATCGATATTCTGTATCGATGTGTATCGGATGAAACCGATGTGGAATATCGACATATCGACCAAACAATATCGATATCTCGATATATCAGTTAAGTCATACATAAATTCAAACACATACAAATAATTAGTTTATCTGGATTTCTTACAATTATTCCAAAAGGCTGGTTTTTAGTATAAATTAGAAAGGCCACAAAGAATCGTCGACACTTGCCAAAAATATTCTTTGCGATAAATATTCTGGCGAAAGCCTGTTCCGTTCGTCGGTCTTTATTCTCCCTGCAAGAGAAAATGCTCGCTTCGAGGGAACAGACGTCGCAGCAGCCGGAACAAATATCCTTGCTAGTTGGTAAAGATTCGGGAATTGTGTCGACAGGGACTCCCATAAGGTTAGTGGATTGGAGTCCAGCAGAGACTGTTGGCGGAAAAAAAAGCTTTCATCTCCGTTCTCCCAATACTTTTTGGATCTTCCGTATCTAAATGCAATACAAGATTGCTCACGGCAACAATGTGCTTTCTTCAAAATGATTTTCCTGATGAAATGGTAGCGTGCAGCGACTTGGCCAGAATGTCGTTACCTGACATCTCCAATTTTTTCCTCGATGCAGTCAATTCTTTTTCTATTACATACACACAGTGCCCAAAGTGGCCATTCCACCATGCACGCTTAGTTTTGGCGCCGAATTCGTAAATATCGTCAGTATCGGAGGAAAATATCGATATCAGATATATCGTCGAACATGGATATCGATACAAAATAATCGACTTCCAAAGAAAGAGTATCGATATTCCGATATATCGATACACTATCGCCCATTTTCTTCTGGGTAAGCGGAACTACCAGGTGCATATTTTTTGTGTAGAATCTTCAGAAAATCGATTTTTTTTTTTAGCTAAATTGGTAGATAATTATGTTAGAAGTAATGTCCCGAAGTATTTTTTAAAAAAAATTATCCCCCACTTATAAGTGTCGGACGCATGTTACCCAGTCATGCGGTCGGGCCAGTTTTAAAACTTTAAACGCGGTTTTCACGAAACCAGTTTTTTTCGAATGGCTTCATGAATTACTCAGTCAATTTTTAACGTATTGATTTGAAATTTTGACACAATCTTTATAACATCATCATCTAGTGAACCACGTAAGATTTTGTCAAAATAATTTTTCCTGATTTTTTTTTTTGAAAAAAACAAAATTTTTTTCCTACTTATGACATTTTTTTTAAATTGATATTTTTGAAAACCCTTACGTGGTTCACTTGCTTTTGGTCCATAGATTAAGAGGAAAGAAATATCTTTATGTTTCAGATCAATGGCGACGTGAAAAAGCTGCAGCCGTGAAGGTCACTCCGAAAATTACTCATGTATTCGTGGCTCTCTACATTTAGTTTTTTATTACTTTGGAAAAATTAATTTTTGTAGCTCAAAATATGTAAAGGGTCATCAATAAGTTTTTTTTTCAATAAGTTTTTTTGATAAACCACGCGTGAGTACTGTCAAGTTGTCATATGTTTTTTATTCAGTTTTCATTGTCATTTCATCATGGAAAGACTTAAACCCGAACAACGTTTACAAATCGTACAATTATATTACGAAAATTACGCTGGTCAGACCGTAACCGTCAATGGCGACCGTTATCGCATCATGATAACGAATTATTTGCTACCTGAAATTGAAGCCCGAGATCTCGACGACATTTGGTTTCAACAAGACGTCGCTACTTGCCACACAGCCCGTGAAACAATGGAATTTCACGCTCCGGACCGGTGAATTGGCCACCAAGATCGTTTGATATCACAGCGTTAGACTTTTTCCTTTGGGGCTACATCAAGTCTAAAGTGTTTCTGGATAATCAATCCAGTTACGATTGAAGCATTAGAGGCCAACATTATCCGTGTTATTCGCGAGATACCGCCGAAAATTGGATCCTCCGCTTGGACGAGCTACGGCGCAGTTGCGGCCAACATTTGATCGGGATTATTTTTAAAAAGTGAATGGCAATAACGGTTCTTTTTATTGATACTAAAGATTTTCGAGATTCATTTGAAATTTCTGTTTTTTTTTATTTAAAAAAAAACCCTCAAGATTGATGACCCTTTATAATATGAAAAAAATTTCCTTTTAAAGGTTTTTTTATACCCTGTACCGTATGGTACAAAGGGTATATTGTGTTTGTGCAAGCCGAAAATGTATGTAACGTACAGAAGGAGAAGTCGGAGACCCCCCAAAGTTACCTAAAGTATGATCAGAGTGACTAGAGAAGTCGATATACCCATGTCCGTCTGTCCGTCTGTCCGTCTGTCCGTCTGACCGTCTGTCCGTATGAACGTCTAGATCTCAGAGATGGTAAGAGCTAGAGCAACCAAACTTTCAGATAAGATCCGTTATTTATCCATAGGAGACAAGTTCATTTTATTTTCTTGATATCGGGACTACATTATATAACTCCCATAGGGGTGTTTCAGAGGACCTCGAAAAAAAGCAAAAGTTTTAGATGGATAATTCGTTTGCTTATGAAGATATCATAACCAAATTTGGCAATCGGAAGTTTTTTAGAAACCCCCAGCACTGTACCAAATTTTATCAAAATCGGTTGACTATATCATATAGCTCCCATAGGACCAATCGGTCGAAAATTTGTTTTATGTACAAAATTCGTTGTGTTTCGTTTGTTTGTGAAGATATTGTAACCAAATTTGGCGTTAAGGAGTTTTTTAGAGTTCCCAAGCACTGTACCAAATTTGATCAAAATCGGTTGACTATATCATATAGCTCCTATAGGACCAATCGGTCAAAAAACCGTTTTTTGTACAAAATTCGTTGCGTTTCGTTTATTTGTGAACATACCGTAACCACATTTGGCATTATGAAGTTTTTTAGAGTTCCCAAGCACTGTACCAAATTTGATCAAAATCGGTTGACTATATCATATAGCTCCCATAGGATCGATCGGTCGAAAAATACGCTTTTTGTACAAAATTGGTTGTGTTTCGTTTGTTTGTCAAGATATTGTAACCAAATTTGGCATTCAGAAGTTTTTTAGAGATCTTCAACACTGTACCAAATTTTATCAAAATCGGTTGACTATATCATATAGCTCCCATAGGGCCGATCGGTCGAAAAAAGGTTTTTGATTAAAAATTCGTCTGTTTTTGGTTGTTTATGAAGGTATCATAATCTAATTTGGCAATCAAATGTCTTTTGGTGTTCTTAAGCAATTTACCGGATTTGATTGCAAGCAGTGGTACAGGGTATCCCAAAGTCGTCCGCGCCCGACTTTAACGTACGCCATCTTTTTTATATGAAGTTTTGACATTTCGTGCGGAATTTTTGCATGCTGTGTATGGGCCTGTATTTAAAAAAAAAACACTCAAGATTGATGACCCTTTATAATATCGTCACTTACTTGGATTTTGAATATAAAATAAAGTAGCTTTAAACAAAAAATTTCAAAAAATTACCTTAAAAAACCATGCTCCACACTGGTGTTGCCTCTTAATTTTACTGTTCCTAGAATTGATAGTTTCCGGAATCTAGATTTTTTGAGGACGGACAGATGGATTAAGAGTCCCGAGAAGTTGCTTTTAGTTTTGTTAGATTTTTGTCTGTCGCGCTTTTTCTGGCATAAATCGTGTCTTTTTTCAAAGATCTTTTCGTATTTGTAAATTTCACTTGGCTTCTTATACTATCCTTAATATAGCATACGGAATATCCTTATCTCTCTTCTCATTTACAACTCTTATTGAAAGCTTAGTTTCAGTTAGAGTCTCTCTCTCCTTAAAGCATATCTTATCTTCATAACTAAAGACAAGTCCTTGTTCTACACTCTCTCTCGCCCCACACTCTCCCCATTCCCTGATTTTAATACTACTTTGATTTGCACTAATAGGTCTTTGTGCCTTTTACTTATGCCACCGCCAATAACGATTTATGTGTTTATGTCCTTTTTATTGTACGAAATACACAACACTAAGCCAACAAAAACAACATCGATTCAAACAAAAAGCCCTGCCAGAGTTGCCAACTACTAGCACAAACTACTCGGGGTAAAAGGAAAAGACATTTTCGATAATATTTTATGTGCTTGTTTCCACCCAAAAAAAATACTCCCTCTATGGCCTTGTTTTATGGCTGCAAGACCGTGAAGAGCGAGCCAGTGTTGGTAAATGCAAAGAAATCCACTGTAAGACAATGGCCTACAGCTTAAGAAGCGTTACAACCGATAACTTGTAGGCAAAATTTTAGTGCCGAATGGCTAAGAATTATGGTTTATGGCTTTATACTGGTTTTGTCAAATTGTTGTTCTTATATACATATATGTACGTTGAATACATATATATATATAATGTATGTATGTATGTACATATCTGGATGTGTATTGGACCTTAGGGGCAACCTTTTGTCTATGTGTCCATTCATGCGTATAAATTGTCAACACATATTATATACGCATGTGTGCGTGTTTCAATACATAAACACATACGCATATATATAGTATTTGTGTGTGTGTGTGTGTGTATTGTTATTGTATTGGCATTTTACATTGAAATTGGGCTTTGATGGCTGCTCCTTGTTTATTTGTTTACATTTTGCAAACTCAAGTTAGGCTCGGGGTTTCTTTCTCATAAAAACATATCAATGTGTAAATTTTTTGATCTAGGTGCATAAAAACAAAAACAACCCAGATGACAATAACAACAACTCTCTGGTCATAAAGTGGAAATTATATCGAAGATTATGATTGTTATTGGTTTCCTGACCATATTTATGACTGAGCAAATTGTGTATGAAAATAAAAATAAAACTTAAATAAATTGAAAATAATGTGTTAAAGATGTTAAGGCAATTCATTGTGTACAATATACACATAAAATATGAATTATAGGTAGAATTATGATTGGTATTTTTTTGATGTACAAAGCAATATAGTAGGGATGATGAGAACACTAGTTTACACGAATAATGAACCTTCGTAAAAAAGTGTTTTTTAGGATAATTTTGTGTCGAGAACCACAAAAATGACAACCTTTTCTTTTCTTAAGCACCGTTTTCGAAATATTTTCGAAAAACATGTTTTTGTGCACTCTTTTCAGTTATTCGTCAAAATTATTGAAGTTACAAGCAACCAAAGTCGAAAAAAGTGTAATTTTCAATAATTTTTCAAAAACACAAATTTTTGTTTTGCTTTTTATTAACGAAACTAATTTTTTAAAAATTATGTTAACCTTTCAGCTGGAAGAGAATTATTTTACGAACACTTCGAGTCCAAGATCTTCGAAATCGGAAAGGAACTGTAGATGTTATGTTGGTCTCTCTCCCTCTCGCAGATAATTTTGGAATTTGGTGTGTTCACACCGATGATGAGCATATATGAAAAAATAAAGAGAGTACGCAAATTCAAAATGCAGACTAAAAAAAGAGCGGTAGATGGTGAGCAAAGTGGGCAGCTGGCGGAGCCCTCTTGCGTACAAAATTTTTTGTTAACATTTTCGTGGATATCGCAATTTTTTTTTAAAATAAGTCTTGCTTTTTTGTTTCAAAAGAGTATAAAAAAATTAAATCAGCTTTAGGATAAAAACATATTTTATTTTTAAGCTGTAAAATAAAACAAAGCATCAATAGATTGATTTAGCTTAAGTTTGATTAATTAAATGTAGTTTAAGTAAATTGAATATAATTATCAGAAAAAAAGTATTCACCCATAAAATCCGAACAAATATCCTTGACTCCCAGTGCAGCATAGGGCCTCGCAGGTATTTAGCGTCTTCGAATTTCCTTCAGCGCCTTTAGCCAGCAAATAATTGTCTTTCCAAAAATTTTTAGTTTATGGACATAAATATCCGGAAAAAAGTTCGTTCGCGCTGCTTTGTTATTTTGGCTACTCAAAAAAACTACCAACCACCAAATTTTTACGATATCTTCAAAAACAAACGAATTATCCATCTAATACTTTTGGTTTTTTTCGAGGTTCTCTGGAACACCCTTATGGGAGCTATACATATAATTTTATATTTTTAAATTTTTGTACTTCGTATGATTAACTTGACCAACTACTTATAGCTCAAAAATGTTATAATCAGCCGAGCTCCGGAAAACGAAAACGCACAATTTTTCCGATTCGTTTTTGCGTATTTCGAATTCTACACTTCTTGCTATCGCCATTTACTCATATTTCTCTTTGCTATCTATTTACTCTTTGCTAGCTCAGCTCTAAACTTTCGAGGGAAATTATCCACGGCTATGCCTATTACAAGAGAATTTTTTTATGCAAGACATGAACCATTTAAGCAAGACGTGAACTATTTTTATACCCTGTACCGTATGGAACAAATGGTATATTGTGTTTGTGCAAGCCGAAAATGTATGTAACGTACAGAAGGAGAAGTCGGAGACCCCCCAAAGTTACCTAAAGTATGATCAGAGTGACTAGAGAAGTCGATATACCCATGTCCGTCTGTCCGTCTGTCCGTCTGTCCGTCTGACCGTCTGTCCGTATGCACGCCTAGATCTCAGAGATGATAAGAGCTAGAGCAACCAAACTTTCAGATAAGATCCGTTATTAATCCATAGGAGACAAGTTTATTTTATTTTTTTGATATCGGGACTACATTATATAGCTCCCATAGGGGTGTTTCAGAGGACCTCGAAAAAAACCAAAAGTTTTAGATGGATAATTCGTTTGTTTATGAAGATATCATAACCAAATTTGGCAATCGGAAGTTTTTTAGAAACCCTCAGCACTGTACCAAATTTTATCAAAATCGGTTGACTATATCATATAGGTCCCATAGGATCGATCGGTCGAAAATTTGATTTTTGTTCAAAATTCGTTGTGTTTCGTTTGTTTGTGAAGATATTGTAACCAAATTTGGCATTAAGAAATTTTTTAGAGTTCCCAAGCACTGTACCAAATTTGATCAAAATCGGTTGACTATATAATATAGCTCCCATAGGACCAATCGGTCAAAAAATCGTGTTTTGTAAAAAATTCGTTGTGTTTCGTTTATTTGTGAACATACCGTAACCACATTTAACATTAAGAAGTTTTTTAGAGTTTCCAAGCACTGTACCAAATTTGATCAAAATCGGTTGACTATATCATATAGCTCCCATAGGACCAATCGGTCAAAAAATCGTTTTTTGTACAAAATTCGTTGCGTTTCGTTTGTTTGTGAATATATTGTAACCAAATTTGGCATTAAGAAGTTTTTTAGAGTACCCAAGTAATGTACCAAATTTGATCAAAATCGGTTGATTATATCATAAAGCTCCCATAGGACAAATCGGTCAAAAACAAGTTTTTTGAAAAAAATTCGTTGTGTTTCGTTTGTTTATAAAAATATTGTAACTGAATTTGGCAAAGAAATATCTTTTGCTGTTCGTAAGCAATATATCGGACTTGATTGCAATGTGGTGGTACAGGGTATCCCAAAGTCGTCCGCGCCCGACTTTAACGTACGCCATCTTTTTATGTTAGTTTTTGGGTTGATTCAGAAAAAAATAATTAAATATATTTATCAATAACTAGAAATTGGCATAAAGAGAATCGCAAAATATAAAAGAATATTAAAAAAATAGTTTCAGTTTAAAATGCGGCAATTTTATAACTATTTTGCCTATTTGTTTATATTCCTCTTGCAACAAAACATTTAGCTTCAAACCACATAAAAAATTTGTTTTCGGTGAAATTGGGAGCAAAAAACATTTGGTTCACAACGAAGCCGAATAAAATGTTCGTATTCGTTTTTCGGAGCACGGCCGATATATAAAGTATGCGTAGCAGTAGCTGACAGCCTTTGCCTTCCTGTCCAACAATCAAGTTCAATAGATCCATAATTTTTGCTGGATCCAAAATTTCAGTTACCTGCATAGAAGATCCTATTATCCTGAATTATAAAAAGTTTAAAACTGGGAATTATTTTTGCATAGTAAGCTCGGGCTTGACTCCGGTCGTTATTTGAGTCTCTTGATCTGCAGAAACCCTTAAAAATTATAATCTCTATGTTTAACCCCAAACTGGCGAAAAATTTAATCAACCAGCTAAAAATTTGGCTTTTAGGTTCGATTTTTAGCAAACAACTCAGCTGAGTAACTCAGAAATTAAAAACATACCTTAGCTTAATATCTCCGAACTGCCTTATCTAATTCTCATAGAAGCCAATTTATTTGTACTATCCAAACCCTAATTATGTTGCCAATAAACACTGCTTTATGGCTCCACTGCGTTTTACAACACTAGAACTCTTAAACTTTCTTAAAAACCAACTAAGCGAATCAAATAGTATAATAAACATCTTTATTAGCTAAACCGCAATAATAAATATAAGAAGCCGCTTAGTTGAAATTCTTTCGTTTTGCGCAAAATTTTATTTGCCCCACAAGGATATATATGGCTTATATACCACACACAGTCAAACACACAGAGACCCATGTATTACCCAAGTATATTAAAACATGTTTATATTTTTATGACTTTTTTTACACGCTGCTTGGCATATTTTATGACATTTTATTTGCAGCACTTTTTCATATATTTGCCAGCAACCTGAAAGGTTGACAAACAAAATTTGAATATTAAATAAGCACAACTGTAATATATGGCTGTATATATATGTATATGTATACTTGTGTGTGTATTTGTGTGCGTTCAGCACGTGTAAATTGTTTATTATATTAATATCCGCTCGTTTGTGCCATTTATAAGGGATTACAATAAATGCCTTAAAGATTAAAATCTTGATGGCAATTGATAAAAGCTTAAGCGAAAACGGAAATTATTATTTTGGCTAAAACAATATTAATTTGTTATACGTAATTTTACATGCCAGTAACTTATTTCAATTTGAATCAATGTTACGGAAAATTCGGCACATTTGCATATGAGATTTCCCATATAAAAGTATTTAAGCCATTTCGAAATTTGTGAAAATCGAAATGTCAACAATTGCCAACATTTTAAGGCCTGGTTGCAAAATGTCAAGACATTCAAACCCAGAGACCATTCATTATACTCGTATAGGCAATAAGAAACTAAAGTGTCGACAAATGTGGCATAATAAATTTTGAATGGGCTGCTACAGCTAAACCAATATACATATGCGTATTATATGCAGGGACGGATTTAGTATGCGGCGGGCCCAAGGGCCGACTGCAGTTGTGGGCCCAGCAGTTGGTTGTAGTATGGTGGCCTTGTGAAATGCAGAATCACATATAACTTTACCTAAACGGTTATATTAGGTTATACTAGGTAAAGGAATTAAAGTGAATTTAAAGACACGTCAGCCGCCTGCGTTCTCTTTTGGCACGCTTTAGAAAATTTCGCTATTTGAAAAAAAAGAAGGATTTTGCGCGGCAACTTATTACTGAAATCGTGATCGGGATCAAATAAAAATGTGGGGTATTCATTTTTTTTCTACCTTTTCGACAGCGAAAAAAACTTTTTTTTTCAAATCTGGAAAATTGTGCGATTTTTTTTTTGTCTGAGAATATCTTCCAAATTTCATGGCTTGTTTTTTTTTTTCATACACTTGAAGACTTTTTTTTTAGAAAATTTAAAATTACGAAAATATTGTATAAGGGGTAATAGAAAAAAGCCAGGGCCGATAATTTCATCATTAAATTTTAAATAGTCTGGCGAAAAACTTACTGAATGATAACCTAATAAAAAGATTAAAAAGAAGATCGTTAAAAAATGTAATAACCTAACCCCAACATTAATATAACGGCCTGATTCGGCCTTATGGAATTTCATGCCCAATGATGGCTCCAGATACAACCTGGGTTGGCGACAGATAAATGAGATAAATGCAATATATAAAAATAAACAAATTTTTAATTTTTTGCATAAAAATAAAAAAAAATAAAATTAAAAAATAAGAAAAAAGAATTAAATTTTACTAAAAAAAAGTTTTAGCTAGGAGCCCTATTTCTTAAAAAGTGTCCATAAGTTTGCCGAATTCCGTAATAATCGACCGTGCTACGGAAAACGAATCCGAACATTTTATTCGGATTCGTTTTGAAACCGAATGCTTGGTGCTACAAATTTACCAAAAACAAATTTTTTATGTGGTTTGAAACCAAATTTTAAACTGAAATAATTTTTAAAATATTCTTTGATATTCTTAGATTCAATTTATGCCAATTTAGAGCTGAATAGTTATTGATAAATATTATTGTTTTAATATTTAATAATTTAATTTTATTTAATAATTATATTGTTTTTCTGAATCAACTCAAAAAATAGCATTAAAAAATTGTTCACGTCTTGCTTAAATGGTTCATGTCTTGCATAAACAAAAATTCCCTTGTAATATGTATAGCATAGTTGTGGATAATTTTCCTCGAAAGTGTAAAGCTATGCTAATAATGAGCAAGGGAAATATGAGTAGATGGCGACGCCAAAAATTCGGATTTCGGAGCACGCAAAAACGAATCCGAATAAAATTGTTCGTTTTGTTTTTTTATCCGTTTTCCGGAGCTTAGCCAAATATCTAATTAGTTAAGGAATTTCGGCCTTAAAACCTTTGGCAAAGTGATAAGCAAATCAAAAAACTATCGAGAACCAAATTTTGGTTACGATAACTCCACACACATAGGAATTATGCTCTTAAAACCGATTTTTATAAGGATCGGTCCTATGGGGTTCAAACGATTTTGATCAAAATTCGTACAGTGCTTTGGAATTTTAGACTGCTTTGAGAAACATAGAACAAGGGATTATTTCTTTGGGCATTTCGAAAAAAAATCCTGAAAAAATTCCCTAAAAGACTTTAAATTAAATGCGTTACGGCTTATTTTAATAAAAGTGTTTTTTAGTGGTTCATCTTTAAAGGTGCGTCAATACTCGACTCTCAAAACTATTCGAATAATCGATTTTGCTGAATTAGAATAGAATTGGGTTCTCAAAAAAAAGCGCTTTAGACGAATTTTAAAACCAACAATTTTTTGGACCATCGTATGCTAGCCCAGGCCCATGTGTGCGAATATATAAATCCGGCCCTGTGCAGTATATATACAAACTACAAACTAGCTGGCCAACCTGCCTTTATATTATGTATACCAGTTGCTGAAAATGTGCAACAAATTTTGAGGCAACAATTGAAATGTGCGGCCTGTCAAAGGTTAAATTGTTTGTTGGATTGCCAAATTTGCTTTGCCAGACATCGAAGGGCAGTTTCCACGCATTTCCCAGAGTAACCCCAAAGCACATTGTCAATCAAGGAATGTCCAGGGTCCCAGATTCCCTCTATTTGCCAAGCTACCAGGCTCAAGCACAAACACTTGACAGGTACGTGATTGTGTGTGTCTTGGAAGGGCGGTAGGGGTGTGTATTTTCGGGTGTGTGCGTGTGAGGGTTGGGCATGTTTTAGTGTGTAGGTGTATTTACCCTTGCTTTGTTTGGACATCGCAAAAGGTGCTCACAATGTGAAATTTATGCATTGCAGTTGACTTATTAGGGTCTTGAGTCAAGTCGAAACTCGAACTCTGTTTATGTGTGTGTCTGGGTAGGTGTAGACGGTGTAGGTGTTGGCCTTATGTTGATTTGCTTTGATTTTCTTAAGGGTCTCGAGGTGTTGTGGGTCGAAACAGCAAATGGCTTTGTTATTGGCCCTTTTATAGTTACAACTTGTGCCAGGCCTATTCGTCTTCGTAATAGTTGTTAATTATGTTTAATTAGTCATTTGCATTTGGGCAATGGGGTATGTTAAAATTTCCAATTTGTCATGTTAATTTTGCATTGAGAGAGGTGAGTAACTTTAAGCCAAATGTTTGCAATTTTATGATCAGGGAGTTCGTCACTTTAAAATGTATACTATTATTAGCAACATTGATCAGAAGCTAAATGGATGATACTTACAATTAGAAGGTCAATCAATGAGCAGGTGCGTTAATAGTGCCTCTCTAAAATAGAGAGCACTGGTTCAATTTTTGTATGGCAGCTATATGAAATAGCGGACCAATTTTGATAAAACTTCTCAAAAATGTGAAGACTAATTTGAAACATATAAAAGCACAAAAATACCTGTTAATAATTTTTTCTTTATTTATGAAAACCAAATTTATGAGAGTTGTATTTTGTTTCAGTCCGCTGTGGGCCCAGATATCATATTTTGGCCAAAAACCTTGTCATTTCCATAATATTTTTTTCAGAGTTATGAAATTTTACACACGTGTTCCTAAAGGATTGAACTATTTTTCTGGGAAGTAAGCGCCCCTCAGATTTTTTTAAGATATAGATAATTTAGACCAAAATCGGAATAAATTTAAAAGAAAAAATACAATATTTTTAGCTTTATTAAAAAAAAAAACTGTTAATTGGAATTGGACCATATTTCGCACAGCGGTAGATATGAGCTCCACATACATTGAAAAAACAGCCTATACCCAAAATATTGAATGGTTTTGGAGTTTCCAAACAGTTTCAGCTTTTCAAGCCAATTACAAAACGACGACACCACCAATCAATATGGTTTTTAAAAGCTATCATTTTTTGGCATGCTTTTAATTTTCGAAAAAAAAATTTCAAAATTCCATATTTAAATTTTTACGTTTTTGACATTTTTTGATTTGCATCTTTGTAAGTATTCTATAAAATTTACAAATTTTAAATATTTTTTACATTTAGTAGAACTTTTGAAAAAAATTTTATTAAAGCATACTTTTAGGCAGCTAAGAAATTAAAAAAATAGTAAAATTTCCTGGGGGTCAATTTTGAAAATTAAACTTTTAGATACAAAATTCAATTTCCGAAAATCGGTTGGAATTACATTTTGTTGTAAAATATATAAAGAAATTTATAAAATTTTGTTCGATCAAGTATCGAGTGGTAGTCGGAGGTACCCTTAAAGCAAAGTAGCCAAATGATAAAAAAAACCAACAAAATCTTTATAACTACTCGAATGTATTTAAAACCAAAAAGTTTTTAAGCTCAATTTTATTTATTCTCTGAAGTAATACTTGTAAACAATAAATTGAATGAAGATTTCGTAGCTACATATATCATGGTAAATGAAGGTTTATTTTTTTTTCTGTAAAATATCGCGAAAGCTCATAAAATACAAAATGTCAACTTTGATTGCCGATAACTTGAAAACCACTAAATATAATTTAATAATTTTTATTCAAAGGATACCTTAACATGTGTAAAATCATATTAAATTGTCATTTAGTCCAAATTTTGACTTTCTTCTGGGGGACTTTTGGCCAAAATCTGACTACGCGGGCCCATTGTGCACCGGTTACAAAGCGAAAACGTTATCGATGGCCAAAAAAAAAATACCTGCTATTTTTTTTTTTTGTATTATTTTTTTTTTTTTTTTATTTATTATACCTGCTATTTATTTTATTTTATTTATAAAAATATCGTTACCAAATTTATGAGAGTTGTATTTTTTTTCACTCTAAACATTTTTGTGAAGTTTGATCAAAATTGGTTCGCTATTTCATATAGCTGCCGTACAAAATTGAACCACTTTTCTGTGCAGCCAAACTCAAGCATTTCTTTGCGGCAACTTACTAAAATTCTTTGCATCAAGGGCTGCTCGGGCATTTCCCGAAAACTTTGTATATCATAATTTTTCATCAAAGTCGTGACCTTTTTGCATATTCTGTTGGATTGTATACACCTGCGTCTTTGTACTAAATTCTGTGTTTATTTATTATACCCTAGTTTTACGTTTGGTTCAACCAATTTACACGCAAAAAAATTCGTAATGCTTGATGTCTGTTTTGGGACGGTCAGTATCATATCAAATTCCCTTTCTTCTTTTCATCTTTTGGATAGGGTATACCACTGTCGGTAACCGCATCGACTGCATTCTATTTTTTACTTATGGTTTGTTTCATCAAAAAGCCGTTTTTGTGGAGAATGTTTTTATTTTCGTCAGCTGTAATTAAATAGTTTGTAGTTTTTTTTGCTTTTCCAGAGTTGCTTTGCTTTGCTTTAAATGTCATTGAGTTGTAAAGGTTAGTATTGTGTACTTATTATTTCATTCTATGGCAGAGCTTCAGGGAGTGCACATCAAAATGTTTTATTCTAAGCTTCAAAATTTACGGCAGCAGTCGTATGAAAAAAAAGTGATTTTTACGTAAATTTTATTTTAATTTAAGTTTTTTTTTGAAAAATCTAAATTTTTTATTTTAGTTTCTAGTTTCATGTTCGGCCGTTTGCAGCGTCACAAGCTTTTCTAGCTGTGGGTCCTACGGAGGTCTTGGACACTATTCATGGCATATAAAAGAAGAGATTCATACATGCAGCGCAAACTCTGGAAGTGGGAACCAATCTACCTAATTGGCCATCCAGCTATAAGACATACAGTTTTGGGGAAAAAGTACACTTTGATTACTATGCAGCACTCTCAGGAGCCAGGACAGACTTTCGTATATTACGGCGAGCTTGCGTGATCCGACTTTCAGCTTCAATTTTTAAGTTGTCAGAAGGCACGCTTTCATGCTTTTGGAATGTGGGGAAGCACCACTCCACGTCTACTGAGCATAGAAAGTATGCCTGATAAATTATTTTCGCCACAACATCTCAACTAAATATTGAAGCTATTAAGGAAGAGTTTAAGAAGAGAAGAGAATTGTATCCGTAGCCCATTAAGAATCAAGACAAACCTTTGGCAATCAATTCACAATGAAGAACACTACTGAAGTTGTTTACTATTCTGCATATGCCCATCCTTGCTAACCAATTTCTGTATGCCCAGCCAACTACATCTAAACAACAGCGGTATGGTATTTTTCCAACAAGATATAAAACATCAAGTCCACCCATAAGGCATGAATTCAACGTGAAAATTGTTATAGGCGATTAAAGGGCTTTAAGTTCATATGAAGGCTGCTTTTGATATCGTGGAGCTTTCGGAGAGTGTCCTGGCTGTATATAGCAAACAAGTTACATTAAAGCTGCATTTGTCAAAAGGAATGCTCTTCCATATTCTGTCCATGCTGTGTTTTACATGAGTCGACTGTGCATCTTTCACTGGACATTATCATCAACTGCTTTTGCAAATTTTTGAAGTCTTTTTGAAATAGTTATAAATTCTTGTGAACATTCAAAATTTACAGTGTATTAAAGAGCAGCAAGTAAATGTTCTTTTACTTATGTTTGGGAGCGATGTAAAGGGCGGGTGCTGTCTGGAAGTGCTGACCAATTATGACATCAGAATTTTGAACCGCATAAAATTTTATCATAAAAATATATGTATTATACAAATTTTATTAAGGGAAATGGTATAGACACCACCAAGGACTATCTAGTCTATGTGTGACTCCCACAGGGGTCAACTGGTGCATTCATTGGCGATGAATGCATTACTTCAACCCAAAGTATGCAAAATCTTGGGGACCACCTGTCCATGTCTTTATTCTGAGCTGCTAAAACCAATCCAGCGTGAAATTTCTAGAGTTGGAAAAGCAGTCCCAAACTATTATAGGACCACAGCTATTTGGATTTGAGCCGCTCACCCGTTTGACGACGAACGAACTGACGCCGACTAGTTCAAATAAGGTGAAATTTTGGCTCGTCGGTCCACAGCACAAATTTCCCTTTGTCAATTGACCAATTTTCATATTCTTTGGCATATACGAGTCGATTTTGTTTGTATATCGCCCGTAGCACCCGAAATCGGCGCCGAATATTTCATTGACTTCGGCGGCGGATTAGGATCGGTCCGACTTGCGGATCAATAATAATTGGATGTTCTCTGTTTTGTATGAGAAAAAGTGGCAAAGAAACTGTTGAGCCGGGAGTAACAAGCCGGTTCAACAGTTTCTTTGCCACTTTTTCTGAACACCACTCTGTGAAACCATCAATATTTTGGCGATTTCGGCGTATTAGGATAATGACGACCATAAAAAAATTATTTTATGAAAATGAATTTTCTTCGAATTGGTCAATAAATTTGTATTTGTATCAAAAATACGAAAAAAGAAAATTATGCATCATGATGACAAAATCGAAAAAATTCAATGGTTATTTATAACTCAAAAGGTGTCTAAGAGATCCTAATTAAATCCACAAAAGCAGTCTGTCTTAAAATTTAAAAAGGATTTAAGGGGAGGTTCTTTCAAATTAAATCGAGAAAATCGATTTTTTTTTTTACAAAAAATGAAAGCTGCAAATTCGTAGAATATGTGTATGAAAGGATTTTTTGATGCGATCGATATTTATAGAAATATAGCGTTTTGAACGCACCTAAGTCGCTCGCACTGAAGGACGTTCTAAAAACTTTAAACGCGTTTTTCTCGGAACCATGTTTTTCGTTCGCATTTCAAGCATGGCTCTCGATCTATTGTTCCGATTCCCTTCATTTAAGCCATGTTTGAAAGGATATAATTTTTTGTATGCCTTATACTAACAATATACATGAAAAAGTGTTAAATTGTTATTTTTAAGCAAGGTCAAATCACAAAAAAAGTGAAAAAAAACCAAACTTTTTTTTCGATCGTCCACATTTTAGTTAATTTTTCGTCAAAACTTATTATGATTTAGTATAAGGCATAGAGAATTTCATTTACTTCAATAAACATTTTTCATTTCGGTTCACTACAAGAGGCTGGAGATCTGAAATGCGGGGACGATATTCTGCGGGCAGAGGCAGACAAGAGCCGCCATTTTTCAGCCGCCATTTTGAATTTCGTCGCGAAAAAAATTTCCAATTATTTTACAATAAAAATCGCTTTTAACAATCAAAACAGGAAGTTTGTATGTCTTTTCATCATGGCACCAATAATTCCCAAACTTTACCTTCTTTTTGGCCAAATTTGAAAGAACCTCCCCTTAACCAATTTAATTTCAGTATACTTTCCACTGACATTCCTAAGAAAAGTGCTAAATGCCATTGCTGTTCCCCCAGAGCTACCTAACACCCAATATGGTATATTTGCATTTGATGGTCAAGACCAGCTCGGGTAAAGATTTGTATTTGTTTGTCAATTGGTCTCTTTGTCTGCTGGCTAATTGAAATCAATTATGAAACTGCAATATGAAAGCTAAACTGACCATAACAACTTTGGCTGAAGATGCCACAAAGGATGCCACAAAACTGCTGGTTCGTTGCATTCACAAGATTAGGCAGTACCAAGTGGGAGCAGAGAGAGATGGTATAAATGGAGAGTTAGAGAGATCTCTGACAAAATACCAGAACACAGTGGATTTTGAAAAGAAATCAGGTAAAATTGTTGTGCATCACGTGCTAGTTGTGCGTGTGTGTGTGTGTGTGTGTGTTTGCTTCCCTAAGTAAACAATGAATATGCATGACTTCCCAATGAAGCACGGCACGTGCAGTGGCAAACTTGGTAACAAACAGAACAACAGAACAAAAACAACAACAACAACAACAACAAACAGTGCCACTGACAGTTGGCCAAAACACAAAAAAAACCTATAAAACAAAAAAAATGAATTTGCAAGGCAGACAACAACAAATAGAACAACAACAACTAAACAACAACAACAATAAAAGTTATGTGCATATACGAATGGTAGAAAGCAACTTCAATTTGTGAAAGAGATACGCTTGACAGCAGCGACAACAATAACAACAAACAACAACAACAACAATATAACGTATCAACAACAACAAAAGTGTCGCAGCTTAAAAGGAACAACAAAAATAATTGCAGAGTTAACACTGAAAGAAAAGTTTTGAAAAGTTTGAAACAGATTTGATAACAAAAATATGAATCCTCCAAATCAATACAATTTGGAGCAGTCAGTGTGATATCCGACAATCGAATATCCTGCACCCATTTTTGAAAACTTTCATTATCCGTATGCTGCACTGTGGGCCCAGATTGTCATATTTTGGCCAAAAATCTGGCATTTCCATAATAACTTTTTTAGAATGATGAAATTTTACTCACGTGTTCGTAAAGGATTGAACTATTTTTCTGGGAAGTTAGCGCCCATCAGGTTTTTTTTCAAGATATAGATAATCTAGACGAAAATTGGAAAAAATTTAAAAAAAAAACAAAAAAAATGTTAAACCTAATTTAAAAAAAAAAAGGGTTAATTGGAATTGGACCATATTTCGCACAGAGGTAGATATGAGCTCCATATACATTGAAAAAAAACCTATACCCAAAATATTGAATGGTTTTGGAGTTATAGCCCCAAACAGTTTCAGCTTTCCAAGCCAATTACAAAAGGACGACACTAATCCATATGTTTTTTAACTGTTATAATTTTTTTGGCATGCTCTTAATTTTAGAAAAAAAAATTTCAAAAATTCATTTTTAAATTTTTAGGTTTTTTCGTCAAAATTGATAATTTTTATATTTTTTGATTTGCATCTTTGTAAGCATGCTATAAAATTGTCAAATTGTACTTTTTTTTACATTTTAGTACAACTTTTGAAAAAATGGTTATTAAAGCATACTTTTGGGCAGCCAAGAAATTCAAAAAATAGTAAAATTTCCTGGGGGTTAATTTTTAAAAATCCAATTTTTAGATCAAAATTCAATTTCCGAAAATCGGGAGGAATTACATTTTGTTGTAAAACATGTGAAGAAATTTATAAAATTTTTTTCGATCAAAAATCGAGTGGTAGTCGGAGTTACCCTTAAAGCAAATTAGCCAAATGATAAAAAAACCAAGAAAATCTTTATAACTACTCGAATATATTTAAAACCAAAAAGTTTTTAAGCTCAATTTTATTTTTTCTCTGAATTAAATAAATTGAATAAATAATAAAGTGAATGAAGATTTCGTAGCTACATGTATCATGGTAAATGCAGGTTTATTTTTCTGTAAATTATCGCGAAAGCTCATAATATACAAAATGTCAACTTTGATTGCCAATAACTTAAAAACCACTAACTATAATTTAATAATTTTTTTTCAAACGATACATTATTATGGCTAAAATCATATTAAATCGTCTTTTTGTCCAAATTTTGACTTTCTTCTGGGGGACTTTTGGCCAAAATCTGGCTACGCGGGCCCATTGTGCGCTGGTAAGGTTTACAAATCTTTAAGTTCCTTGGCAATTGAAAAACTTCGTTTACAGGGTGGGCCATCTGTTTGTGTGTTTATTAATTGCAATTTATTCGTACATTTTCCAAACGAATGAAACTATTCATTTATGCATGAAAAATAATTTCGCCCAAATGGCTGCCGAAGCTGGCTCTACAGGCCCTCATGCGAACATCGTAATTTTCGATGCCTTTTTTTGAGGAAAACTCATCTGACTGCACTCCCATTACATTAACTCAATTTTGTTGGAAAATATGCGAATAAAATGCAATTAACAAACAAACCAACAGCTTGGCCCACCCTATATATAGGAATATTATAAATGCCGTATTCATTTTCTCGTGCATGGGAAAACCATAGTAAAACCGCGGCAAAAGAGAAAAAAAAAATTATCATTTACGTATGACCTTGAAGACGAAGAGCATGGCGTTCTTGTTGAAAGAGTGTGTAGAGGATGACCATGTTTTTTATGCTGTTTTTGTTATTATTTAGAAAATTAATTAAATTAACCGCCAAAAGTATATATTTTTTTTTTTGGAATTCAAGTTTTAATTTCTTTTCAGCTGCAGATCTGAGAGTATTTAATAATATATATATTTTAAGTTTTTGGCTCACCTTTGTTGTCGTCACTATTGCTGGAAGGAACATCGATGTTATATCGATGCATGGATCCTTTTAATTTTTTCAGATTTTACGTCGCAGACACTTTTCGCTTTTTTTAGAAAAAAACAAATATCAAAAGATCCGAAATAGTAATAGATAATACCTTTTAAAGTTCAGCAAGGCTGGCAATCTAGTGAGCGACAAGCGAAGTTCGCTTAAATCAAAAAACGTTGACATGATTTTATTTAATAACCATAATGAATGGATCTCAAATTAGTTTAAAGATTATGAGACTGCAATTCTGGCTGGAACAGAACATTTTTTTGTTATAACTCACAGTCTCCCAAACAAAAAGTGGTGTAAACTTTACATATAACAGAGGTACCCCTTCTGGACTTTGGGCAGCTGAATCCAAAGTCCAAAAAACCGCAATCCAAGGGTTCTTAGATAATATCCAAATTATCTCGTTTTATGGGATTTCAGATTCAGCTGCTCAAAATCCATAAGGGATGCCTCTGTCACCTGCTAAGTTTTTTTTGTGGCCTGTATTATCTTTTCTTTTTGTTGTACAACCTTTTGGATTGTTATTTATTATTTCTTTGCTTATTTTTCTATGATTTTACTTTGAGGCGTGGAAAATGTCCCCCAGTTACCCTTTTTGGTTTGTCGATACCGGAAGAAGAAGAGGTTAAATACCTTGGCGTGTACTTGGACCAAAGGCAAAGCAAACCCAGCTCAAAGCTAAGACTAGGCAAATGTATTGGCTTTTAGGACCTCGGTCCCAACTCAGCTTGGAAAATAAAATCCTTCTTTACAAAGCAATTTTAAAGCCAGTATGAACATATGCCTTGCAACTTTGGGGTACGGCAAGTACATATAATATCGAGATACTTCAAAGATACCAATCAAGCACACTCAGAAATATTGTCAGGGCACCCTGGTGTGTTAGTAATTATCAAATACACAAGGACCTCAACATATGTTATGTAAATGAAGAAATTAAGCAACGAACAAAAACAAACATAAACCGACTAAATTTTCATTAAAACTCATTAGCTATAAACTTATTAGATAATAGCGCAGATACTAGTCGATTGAAGCGATATCATATCCTAGATCTTCCCCATAGATTCTAAATTAAAACTAAGTGTGCTTGATGTTATATTGGTTTAGCTCATTGGAGTCAAGCCAATCATAGAAATATTTTTTTTGTAAGATGTTATAAAATTTGTTGAATATCCTTTGAACAGATTACAAATAAACAAATATAAAAAAAAAAAAAAAAATTTTAATTTTGAAATGTATATTATGAAAATATAGTTATCTCTTGGTTTGTTTGTTAATTCCATTTTATTATTTGAAAATACTTATATAACCAAACCCACAGATGGTCCACTCTGAATTAATTTAAGCATTCAAAAAATGGCCGCCAAATGTACATCGATGTATCGTAACATCGATATTGGCCATCATCGATGTATCTCCTGCACTAGTCGTCACCTTTAAAGTAGTTACTCACCATTTTCTCTCAGTGTTCTAAAGACAGAGACAGCCAGTGAGCGCCTTGGAGTGAGTGAGTTGGTAAAAGCTTTTACAGTTGACGGCACATTGATTAATTAATGTTGATGACAAGCTTAACGGCTTCTGCAGTTGCATAAAAATTGATTAGAATTGTTGCAGTTAGTTCAAAGTCAGTCACTCCTACATATGTATGTCTGTAGGCGCAACAACATCGTTGAATCATTGATTCACTGTCTCATTGACTCACTGACTCGTTGACTCAGTGACTCGCAGGGTTGCTTCAATTTTTATGTCGAATGACAACAAGAAGACAAAGGATGAAGGATTGCCATTGCATAATCTAGCAATTAGTAAATGTCAAATTCGTACACTGCATTGAAAGTCAAAATTTATAGCAAACAAATCGCAGATATTCATCAACGATGCGACCGACGCGACGCCTGTAAATATGCAACGGAAATTCCGCATGGTTGCAACCGCGAGTGTGCGCTCTCTATAAATATACGCAGTGTGAGTGCTCTTTGCATGGGCGTAGTTGTGTAGAGGGGCGACAGATGCGTCAACATGTTCGAGTGCTTTTATGTGTGATTGGATAGTGGGCGGGGCTCTGACTGACGTATTGCTGCAGTGTTGGTTAATATATGCGTATGCATAATTTTAACTTTCTTTATGAAAGCACCGACTCCGACTTTGAGTTTTTAGCCTTATCATCAACGGAGCTAGCTCTAGCATAACTCTCAATTCTAAAAATGCTAATTATATTTGTCAAATATTTTTTTTAGTGAAAAGCATTTGGATTTGGCTTCGTTTTTTGTGATTCACTTTTGGTGCATTCCGGTTGGTTTCCAGAAACAGCAACAATAGTTTTTTATTTATAAGTTCCAAAGCACCTAAGTTTTTGATAGAAGCTTTTGAAGAAACTTTTGAGATCATTTTTAGAGCAGCTTGGGGAAAAAATATTTTTTAAGTAAAACAATTTTGTATATGACGCCCACATTCCTCAGCTGAATTAAATCTAACCATAGATCGAAATAAACAAAAGGAATGATTTTTTTTTTTTATTATATTAATTTTTTATTTATTGTGGAATTAATTCTAATTTAAAGATATGTTTGGCATATATTGGATATGGTTGTTTTCATCATTTTGTCAAAATTTTGTTTCGGAAATTTATTCTTGTGCCCTAAAGAGAATCGTATTCTTGGTTAAGTTTAATAAATAATGTTATTACTTTATTTATTTTTAATTTATTTTTAGTCTGCTGCAAATTAAACTTTTTTACATACGACAATTTCGTGATGTATTTTTTTAGGTCGCAAATTCTTTCTTTGTGGTTCTTGCTTAAGCTTAGCGTAATCTTCGGGTATAGGATTAGAAAAACACTTTTTTAATATTATTTTAACTTAAATGAAATTAAAAAAAAAATTGAAAATTTGAGTTTAAATGTAAAATCACGAAACAAATACAAAACAAAAAAAATATAAGAAAATCAAATCTGGTGAGTTGTATTGAAGTATATGAGCTTTCATAATTTTTTTGGGGTTTTTTCCAGAATAAAACATTTTGCAACCCAAATTCTGAAAAAAAAAATATATATTTTTCAAAGAATTCAAAAAAAAAATTTTTTTTTTTTTTGTTCTCTAAAAAATTTTACATATAAATTGTGCGATTTGTATTATATTACAAAAAAAAAGTGTCTTAAAACTTTTTTAAAATTTCAGCTGCTTAAATCTTTAGTTAGTGGAAAGTTTTTTTTTGTTAATCTTTAAAAATTATAAAAAAATAAAATCCGCTGATTTGTATTAGAAATAAATGAGCTTTCACAATTTTTTTAGTTTTTTTTCTAAAATAAAACATTTTTCAACCGAAATTCTGAAAAAAAATATGTATATTTTTCAAAGAATTCAAAAAATAAATTTGTTTTTTTTTTGTTCTCTAAAAAATTTTACATATAAATTATGAGATAATATAAATCTCAATAAATTACAAAAGAATTATGTCTAAAACCTTTTTTTAAAATTTCATCTGCTTAAATCTTTAGTTAGTGGAAAGAGTGTTTTTTGTTAAGCTTTAAAAATATAAAAAAATCTAATTGATATATTCTCTAAAAAAATTTGACATATAAATTGTGAGATTTAATATACATAAAATAAAGAGTTCAGGCTTCGAGGCTTTTCCACTTAGATATTATTAGCATTTTTAAAAAATTATGTAAATCGCTGCCTAAGGCGTATTTTATGCATTTTTTGGCCAACCACCATCTCTAACGAGGAGTTGCTCTCGAGAACGAGTCAAATCGATAAGAAGAAGAAAATGGAAGTGGATCGGGCATACGCTCCGCAAAAATGACAGCAGCATAGCAAAGCAAGCAATGCGCTGGAATCCCTTTCAGCAAACAGGGCGCAGAGTTGGAAGACCACGTACCACCTGGAGAAGATCTACTGAAGCTGAAATGAAATCTCTGGGGTTAAGCTGGAACGAATTAAGGAAGATAGCCCAAAATCGAGTTCGGTGGAAGACGGCAATTGAAGACGCCCTATGCTCCAATAGGAGATAAAGGAAATCATATATATATATATTAAAAAATTATGTTAAAGTAAATTTTGAAAAAATATTTTTAGAGGGCAAAAAATTTGCAAAAAACCCACGAAAATTAAGAAATTAAAAACTTAAAAAAAAAAAAAAAAAAATGTAAAACGTTCTAGAATTTATTTTAATTTTTAAGCTATAACCTCGACTTGCAAACAAAGCATCCATAAATCTAGTAACAGTTTTGCAAGCTGTTAATTGCCTAATTTTTGCTTATTGTTTTATAAAATTGTTAAACTTTAACTTTTTATTTCAATTTTATTATAATGTTTAACAATCAAACAAATGTTTGTACATTTATAGTTGTCTCTGTGGGTTTCTCGTATCTCTGGAACGTACTTCTTTTTTTTTTGTTTTACAAAACTTTTGCATATAAAGCAGTTTATTGTGCTACAGGGATTTATAATCCACACAAGCTTTATAAGTGGCGTCCCCCCGCGCCAGCTCTAGCAAAAAAAAAAAAAATCACTTTAAAGCCAAAGTGCTACAAAAAAAATAAAAAATAAAAAATAAAAGGTTGGGAACTACGGACTAGGCGCATTTCAAATTAAAAGCGTTTGCCGTTTTTTATTGCAATGTCTGCACAATTTTTTTTCCGTTGAGGCAAACAAATTTTTATGTCCATTTCGCTTTATTTCACACTTTCTTGCTCTCTTTCTGTGCCGTCTGCTGCTTCTTCTAGTATTTCTGCTCATGTTGTTTATTATTGCTGTGCCGGGTCCAAAAATTAAGTGTTTCGACCTTTTTTTTCCAAGCTCCTCCGTTCGTTTCGTTTTGCCAAATAATGTTGTTGCCATTGATTTATGCCCAGACTTTTATAGGTACACCCCTTTGGGGAGTTAACCCTGCCGCAGTGCCCCTCGCGAGCTGGGATCCTTATTTGACTTAAATGCAAACTTAATTGCTGTACGAGCGTTAAGAACAAGCAATTGTGCCGTTTTACACTCTATTTCGTTTTATTTTTATATTTATTCCATTCTTGCTTTGGCGCATCCTTTGGCATCAGCATTAAACGAACATGGTTTTCATTGGGGCAGTTAATTTAGCGCAAAATGATTAGCAACTCTTGAATTACTTTTCCAAGGGTCGAAGAGTTGGAGCAGCCATTTTGAAGTGTGTGTGAATAATTTTGAAGATTGGGGTTGATTGTAACCAGAAATAAAGTTAATTAGAAATTTTTTAATGGGCAGTTACATGTCATTGAACACGGCGCGTGGTGGTCACTAAATGGATTTATTTTGATTTTGTGAAGAATTGCATTAAATCTTCAGATGCCTAAATGCTGTTATCGAAGGAAGTAAGTTACAGGGCTAGGTGAAAAAAAAAATCACTTTATTACTTAATTTTATACTTTCAAAAATACTTACTGAACAAGAAAAGTAACAAAAAAGATTTGGTCACAACGACGATAAAGTTGTTGAGAAAAAATTGCTTAGAAAGCATGTAGAAAAAAAAATAGAAAAATTTCTGTTAAATGCTGAAATTCTCGAAAAATAGAGTGGAGACGCGTTAAAACGTGTTTATTTATTATCATACAAAATATTCCTATATACTACTATTTTTTTATGTAATTTTTAAGATATAAATCAATGCATTAAAGAATTACAAAAAATAGAAAAAATAATAAAAAAGACTGGATTTTTAAAATAGCAAAAATGTTCTAGAAATGTTAAATTCTTAGTCTTCTTCGGATGCCAGTTATTGTGAAAAAAAATTGAACAATTTTTTAGGAATCATCATCATGATTTTTAAGGCATTGAAAACTTATTTTTTTTTTTTTTCTGTAAAAATTAATTTACCTTGCTACATTTGATTTATTATTATTAATGTATTGCCATTTTTTTTTTTTTTTTTTGGGCAACGGCAGCGAAACTAAAACAGAAGAGAATTCAAACACTTCAAAATACAGCTCTACGCCAAATAGCAGATGCTCCTTGGTATGTTAGGAATAGGAATCTACATAAATACCTTAAAAAAAGTTTCACAGGGGACCCCATAAACAAATTGAGCGGGTGGTATGAGAGTAGATTGGAAACCCATCTAAATTCGTTGGCCTGTTCTCTTGCGGGTCATAGACCAAGGCGAAGGCTAAAAAGATTACATTACATTACAAAATTAAAAACAAAAACTGATAAAAAAATTTAAAAAAAAAAAATTTATCATCAATATTGGATTATAACCAAATCAGTATCGGTTGATTGCCAATAAAAAAAAATAAATACTAAAAAAAATATTTTATCTATCATGGAAAAAAATAAATATCGCATAAATATCTATATTCGTTTAGAAGATATGGCTTGTCAAAGAATAGTCTAAAAATGAAAAACCCAATTTTCAGCTGTCGGTAACTCAATAAATAATCGGAATTTTGGAATAAAATTTTACGTGGCTAGTAGCTCTACCTATGGTTCTCAAGGCCCTATGCTCCTCAAGGAGTTAAAGGAATAAAAGAAGAAGAGTAGCTCTACCAAAAATCATCAAAATCGGAGAACTTCGCGGGAAAAGTGGTCCGCCCCACTTATTTTCTCCGATATATAGACTAAAAAATTAAAAGTGGTTCAAACTTTCTAAAAAATTTGCACATTTCAAAAAGAATTATTTTGAAAATGCTCAAAATAAAACAATCTGGACCCACAGTGCAATGATCCACTTTTTTCGCGTTTGCGTTTTAATTTCAAAAGAACTAAAAAAAAACTCAAACTTTTAAGAAAAGTCAAATATTGATCAAAAATTTACCGGAATCATCATCGTGTGGCGCTCTCAGTCACCCGATTTGATGTCTCTCTTTTTTTTCTTGAATTGCCACATCAGTCATTGACATTAAGAAGAAAAAAAAGATGCATACATGGTGATGATTCCGATAAATTTTTAATCAAGGTAGTGTGCTAAAAAAGATAAAAACATATAAGTTTGAACGAGTTCAACTCTCTTATCCGAATTTTTTTACGGTATACACCGAATCACATAATAAATTATTCGAAAACTAGGATTAAGAGAAACAAAGTAATAAAAAGAAAATTTGAACACAAATTCAAAGTAATATTATATCTACATGATATTTTGCGCTCTTTTCAACTGTAAAATTTCAGAACATACAATCTTACTATAAAACCTTTTTATCGTCCTTTGTCGGCCTTTGGCGGACCATACGTTGTGTTTAAAAGTCGTCAACTTTAGACGAAAGCTAAAATTTACATTTTTGTAGGTAAGGCCGCCAGATTTGGTATTTTGACTCATGTGAGCATAATAAACAAAATTATAATAACGTTCTCTCAAATTATCAAAACTTTGAACGTCACTAGACCCAACTGCTTTGATTACGCCCACGTAGCCCTCATGTAGTCAATAATACATTTCAGAAATGTAATTTTTTTTATGGAAATAATTTTCCGATCTGATGTTGGGTTCTTCTTTTTAAGGAATTTTTATTAAGATAGATATGTACACGAAATATTTTTTTCAAACTGCGAAGTTTCACGTATGCCAACTTTTGCTCATTAAGGGCCATACGCAGCATGCAAAACTTCCGCACGAAATGTCAAAACTTCATATAAAAAAAATATCCCAAAAAAGGGAATTTTTTTTTATCCCAAAAAGGGATTTTTTTTTTATATGAAGTTTTGACATTTCGTGCGGAATTTTGGCATGCTGCGTATGGGCCATTAGAATCAAAATGTTCAGCTTTCAATATTGAACTAAAGATATTTAGTGAGCAATGTTCAACCAACTACGAGCCATAGCAATTATTAGCACCATTACCTTATTTTTTACGAGCTAAGCCAGAACAAATATCGTTGACCCATAAACGTAGTCCTTGCCCCTTTTTAGTTTTTTTTTTTTTTGTTTTAAAACAAGCAATAAATGTCAACGCCTCAGGCTAGACATAAACTACAAGAGTAAAAAAGTTACTTTTTGAGTTTTTTTTTTTTTTACTCACAAGTTAGTGAGTGTTGTTTGTGTGTGAGTGAGTGTTTATATGTCGACTATAAAATTTGCACAGTTATATGGACATGCACACACACATGCATATATGAATGCAACTTTGTTGTTGTAAGGTCACACTTTTGTACATAAAAAACGCCTGCAATAGTCGTTTTAGAGCAAAGGCAGTTTTCATGACAGCCTGTACTTAATATAACTTCATGGCTCGTTGACAGTGTTGCAAATGTTGCTGTTAAAACTAAGCAAGTCGTCAACACAAAAACATTAGATAGATGGACTGGAATGGCCAAGCATAGCTAGCTCACATGGTACTTGGATAAAGAGCCCCGAGACAATGCTCACGGTGATGAACATAAAAAAAACTTGTTTATGTTTAAGTTAAGAGTGACCGACCTTAATACACTACTTACTCAAGCATTGGTTTATTAACTGGACTAGTACAGTGTTGATAAACACAAACATTTTGTAAGGTAAAACAAAGTGCTCATCGGGAAATAGGTCTGTGCGCTAGAGATGTGTAAACGGGCGGCAAAGCAAAAAGAAGAGAAAAAAAGATAGAGAAAAAAATTATAATCCCATAAAAGGAACGCGTGTAAGTCTGCTTTTAGATACGAAATTCGTTTGTAAAATCCAAAGAGCATTTAACTGATTGTTACAAGATGTTTTTTTTTGATCGATAGTTCGATAACAGCTCTGATGGGCAGACATAATCGATCTTTTTAGGGAATAAAATTCAGATAATGGCGATTCGCAAAATTCGAGAGTATATTATATTGCATCTTAAAGTAAATTCATCTAAGATATATTCACAATTTTTAATGACTCTTCATAATTGTTCATTATGAATTTTAAGGTAACTTAGACCCAAGCAAAAAATCGATGTGCCTTAAACATCACGATGTTTTTCTAAAATAAAGCACCAGGGGAACTTTTCCTGCAGCAACTTCAACGTAGTTCCTTCTGTCACGAACCACAGTTGACTCCAAAAAATATCAGTCACCTACGTTTCGAATGACGTATGACGTCACCTGAATGCATACAATGTAGAACATTGCTGTGGGGTACTCTCACCTTAACACTATTTCTACCAAGAGGTGTCAAAAGACACCTGTCAAATTTTAACTTAAAATGATTCTCTTAGTTTAAACATTTATAAAAAAAATTTTTTTTCGTTTTTGGTATAGTTGAATAGTTGTTAAAATTTTTTTGGACAAATGACTAAACTATGAGAATAATTTTAAGTCAATTCTTTCGACACACCACGGTAGAAATAGTGTTAAGAAAATTTTACTGAAATTCCAGATCCATCAGGTATAAATGTGCCTAAAAAAATAAATATGGATCCATAGCAGTAGAGTATAATATTGACTTGTCAAAAATACAAAGATTTGTTCAGAGGTTTGTTCTTCTAAATATTTTATTAATTTTTTAGACATTTAAAACTATTATTATTTGAGAATGTTTGAAAATCTTCACTTAAGGGTAACACCAGTGCAGAATCTTCACAAAATCGATGAAATGTTGTTGATGTTGATGTTTCGAAGTGATTTTTCATAAAAACAAATTTCTTTCACTTATAAGCGTCCGGATTTTAATCGCGTTTTTCTCGAAATCACTTTTTTTTCGAATGGCTTCACGAATAACTCAGTCAATTTTTATCCGATCGATTTAAAATTTTTATACAATCTTTGTAAGGAAGTTCTGGTGCTGGGGTATAACTCAGCCTGCCCCAGGGCCAACTTACAACTAATTTGTAAATTTGCTGAGACACTGGGCAGCGTAGGGGGCCTAGAAACAGTCCTCGCCGTACCAGCATACACACATACACCACACACCGTGGCTCTCTGCTACTCCCGTGTGTCTCCCACACGATTTTTAATGTTTAATAAATGCAAACGCTTGCTTGCTGCTTTCACTTCACGTTATAATTTTTATTCTTTTAACTTTTATGTTTCACAATTTCTGTCTTGTTTGATTAGCTTAATAATTCCCGTAACCTAACCTTTACCGCTTCTTCCTAACCTATTCCTCTACTCAAATGTGCACTTTTCATTTCGCTCTTAGTCGATTTTATACGTGTTATCTCTGTTCTGTCTCAAACCGTTCTCCTCGTGTTAACTTTTATTATCGCCCACGCCGGCTCGTACCGCAGCCTCCCGATATCCGTCTATCGTTATTGCTGATCGAAGGCTATCGGCAGCCTGGGTTGGCAGTCCGACGTGGCGATGTATTGACGATCTCCTATCGATGTTTAGCCTTTCAATTATTCAACACTTATTTTAACTTAATACTAGACTTATAACTATGAAACCAAAAATATACCAAATCCAACTTATATCTAAGAAATGTGAAATACTTATATCTAATATAATTATATTTATTTATTCGTGGCGGAGCTTAGAAGCTTCGTCTCATCTTTATAACATCATTTTCTAGTGAACACCGTAAGATTTTGTCAAAATAATATTTCATGATTTTTTTTGAAGAAAAACAAATTTTTTTTTCCAACTTATGGTATTTTTTTTAAATGGATATTTTTAAAACCCCTACGTGGTTCACTCACTTTTGGCCCATAGATTAAGAGAAAAAAATTTCTTTATTTTTCAGATCAATGGCGACGTCAAAAAGCTGCAGCCGTGGAGGCCTCTCCGAGAATTAGTTATGTATTCGTAGCTCTCTACAGGCGCCATTTTGCTTTTGGAAAAATTAATTTTTGTAGCTCAACATATCGTCACCTATTTGGATTTTAAATATAAAATAAAGTTTCTTTGAAAAAAAATATGGTAAATTTTCATAAAAAAACATGCGCCACACTGGTGTTTGATAATTTTTTCTTAATTCCAAACTTTTAATATTATATTATTTCAAGAATTTTTGGTTTTATTTTTATAATTTTTGGACTGGTTTTGTTTTTGTTTGAAGGCCCATACGCAGCATGCAAAAATTCCGCAGGAAATGGCAAATATCCCAATAAAGGAAATTTTTTTTTATATGAAGTTTTGACATTTCATGCGGAATTTTTGCATGCTGCGTATGGGCCTTTAAGTTTGATACTTTTTTTTTTAATTACACTTTTAATCTTCTCTCCAGATTTTTTGGTCTTATTTTTAGAAGTTTGGAATTATCTCAATAACGCTTCGTCCTATTCTTAGAAATAATATCAAGAATGCTGAAATTAAGATTTTGCTTTATGACTGTAGTTTCCAAGATCTTCAAATCTCTCATTTTGTTCTATATGGATTTCCGGCTGTTCAAGTATTTAGACACTTTATAAGCTCGCAAATCCTTACTTTTGCTTAAAACATAAATAAGAACAAAGTTAATATAACCTCTAAATCTCATAGTGACGTGTATAAATATTATGTCAATAGATAAAAGTCCAAGTGTAGATGACACTAGAAAAATGCCAAAAATAGCTAAAGAGCAAACATTTTGTCACATGTTAAAATGCACGACGAAAGCGAGGGTGTGAGAGAAAGCGCGATAAATAAATAGAGAGCACAAAGAGGGCACCACAAAATTGACAGTGTTTATTTTATTGATGTCGAAGCTTTATTGCTTCAGCACAAAAAGTTATCAATGCACAGGAAAGGGAAACAAACGTTTGCCTCTTTTTTTTGTGGGGAAGGGTGTGGAGAAGGCATGACCCAAGTCTGGCAACTCCTGGCTGCTCCTGGCTGGGTCTGGTACTTGTTTTACGAGCAACGAAGCGGCCATAATTGTGCATTCACGTGCTTATTATAGGCGCTCTATGGCCATGTCTTTATCCTGCTGTTATGCTCTCTGTGTCCTGGCTGTTGCTGTTTCAGGCTTCGTCCTGGGCGTGCAATAGGGTAATTTGCAATTGATTTATGAAGCTGCCACGCTTTGGCAGCTACAATTTTCATTGTGCCCCTGTTTCTGTGCAACCATTTGACAACGCTGTTGCCAGTTGATTAGCAGGCAATGATGGAGCGGTTATTGCTAAATTGAAAGATTGAATGATATATACACAAATTCACTCCATCACTCCCACTTCCGTTGCCGCCCTAATACACTTTATGACCCACTGGGATTGAGGTTATGGCAAATTACTGTGCTTTAAGCAGACTCTGCCATAATTTGTGTGTCCATAAATAGTTCCAAGCAGTGGCGTTGACATAGAAGGACATTCGGATTGAATGTCTGCATATGAGTCTACGAAAATTATGAAGGAGTTGAAAAAGGAAGGTGGTGTGTATTTTTTTTAGTGCGTTTAGACCAAAGTTTATAAAACGAAACCCTCAGTGACAGGAACTCGTGCTTATTAGCAAAGAGAGCAGGGACTGGGCCCCCCTTAAAAATGTGATTATAATCATTTTGTAGTTGTTATTGAAATTATTCAAGACAAGCTTATTAAGATAAAAGTATTTCTTAAAATGAGCAAAGACCTCTTAAATTAGTTATTCAATCTGGGCTGTCATCTTCGCGTATATAAAGTAGCTATTTTCTGAAGTTTGATTTGAAGAAATCTTAACAAAGATTTTTGAGGACACCTCAATATGATTTTGAAACTGTTGAAATCAGCAATATATGGAATACAGAATATTCAGCAGACAAAAGGATGGGGCGAGTACTTTTTCGGGTTATTGGCTATTTATTCTGAATAAAGCGATATGAGGGCCATGGGTCTTGAAGAATAAATAACTAACCTCAAAAAGATAATTGATGGATTTTTGGTTCTCTTTAAACACGATTTTGTCGATATTTAGACCAAAGCTAATAAATACATAAGAAATCATAATTTCAGATTTTTGTAAAGAAACATAATTTTGAAATTTTGTTAAATATATCTTCCCATAGAGGGCGCCTGCTATACGCATCCATTGGATTTTTGTTTAAAGGCTATCTTTTGCACTCTGACAGCTGACTTTCGTTTCATATTATTTTGACGATTTATTGAAAATTTATTATAAAGAGACTTATCTACAAACATCGCTTTCAAATTTTGGAAATATCAGCGCTTAATGAAAGTTCAAAGTATTACGTTCTTCAGCGATGAATCTCATTTTGACACATGAAGAAAGTCCCCCAGAAGAAAGTGAAAATTTGGACCAAATGACAATTTAATATGATTTAAGACATATTAAGGTATCCTGTAAAAAAAAAATTATTAAATTATAATTAGTGGTTTTTAAGTTATTGGCAATCAAAGTTGACATTTTGTATTTTATGAGCTTTCGTGATAATTTACAGAAAAAAAAACAGCATTTACCATGATACATGTGGCTTCGAAATCTTCATTCACTTTATTATTTATAAATATTACTTCAGAAAAAAAATAAAATTTATCTTAAAAACTTTTTGGTTTTCAATATATTCGAGTAGTTATAAAGATTTTGTTGGTTTTTTTATCAATTGGCTAATTTGCTTTAAAGGTACTTCCGACTACCACTCGATATTTGATCGAAAAAAATTTTATAAATTTCTTTGTATATTTTACAAGAAAATTTAATTCTTCACGATTTTCGGAAATCGAATTTTGTATCTAAATGTTGAATTTTAAAAATTGTCCCCCAGGAAATTTTACTTTTTTTTTTAATTTCTTAGCTGCCTAAAAGTATGCTTTAATAACCATTTTTTCAAAAGTTGTACTAAAATGTATATAAAATTTACAATTTGAAAATTTTATGGCATACCTACAAGGATGCATGTCAAAAAATGTAAAAATTATCAATTTTGATGAAAAACGTAAAAATTTAAAAATGGATTATTGAAATTTTTTTTTCGAAAATTAAAAGAGCATGGCAAAAAAATTATAACTTTTAAAAATCGGTGATGTCGTCTTTTTGGGATTGGCTTGGAAAGCTGAAACTGCTTGGGGCTATAAGTCCGAAGCCATTCAATATTTTGGGTATAGGCTATTTTTTCAATGTATATGGAGCTCTAATCTACCTCTGTATGAAATATGGTCCAATTCCAATAAACAGTTTTTGTTTTTAATTAAGTTAAAAATTTTTTTTTTTTTTTTTTGAATTTTTTTCCAATTTTGGTCTAGATTATCTATATCTTCAAAAAAAAAAAAGAGAAAGGTTCAATACTTAACGAACACGTGTGTAGAATTTCATCACTCTAAAAAAATTTTTATGGAAATGCCAGATTTTTGGCCCAAATATGACAATCTGGGCCCACAGTGCATTGGGAGTGATGGAATTTTTTGTTGTGAGGTTATTCGAAATCTTCGGTGTTCGCGGATCAGACAATATCGATATATAAACGTCTACTGCAGGACTATTATGACCCGATGTCATGCAAGAATTTTTCGAGATTGTAGAACTGACACCAGTTCTTCTTCTACAATATAAGAGATGATGTTCATGATGAAAAATTAAATCTTAGCAGGAAAAAATATGGGAAGAAGGTTACTCGCATTACTACATTGCAAAATGCTGTCTACATATTGGCTCCTACAAAACTCGTGACGTCCTAAAAAAATAATCTAAAAAATATTCAATTCTTTCAAGAAGAAAAAAGTGCACCAACATAATGTGGTTACTTGACCCAACCGCACCAATTCCTCTACAATAATATTTAGATGAAAAAGTGTTTGAAATTAGATGCTTGCACATAGTCCTCCATCGTAAAATGGTATTTAGTATTAACAAAAGACTCATCTTTAAAAAATAAATAAAAAAAACCTCCCAAATGGGGGGTTTTAGGACGATAATCAGATAACACAGGTCTACAAATACCGGGGTCATGTGAATTGTTGGAAAGCTAAGGTTCATTTCGGAAGTAATTTGCAGAGTAGAATCCGAATCCGGGTTCAGAATTGGCCCATCATGTTAGGATTTTTATATATATTGAAGGAATATATTTTGTAACTTCGAATAGCCATAACTTTGCGAAAGAAAATCGTAACAAATCTCTTGAACTCTTGAATTAAGAGCGGTACTAAATGATGTAACTGGAGAGACAGACTACAAAGATTTTTTGCACCCTGTACATAACCTCAAAAGTAAAAAAAAAACTCAGTTTCTCGGATACATAAGCTTAAATATCTCAAAATCCTGACTTGATGGGCCTATTCTGACCGCGGATTCGGATTCTACGCAGCTAATTACTTCGGAAATGACCCTTAGCTTTCCAACAACTAAACCATGTTGACCTGTGTAATCACCATAATCCAGCTCTACCAATTCTTCTTATGGAATTATGCCGTCTTAAAAATGATACAAATCTTCAACAAAAATGAAAAAAAATAAAATTATTAGGTGCGCAACTAAGTTCTCGCTGTTTGTCAATAGATGGCTTTAGCAGAAAGTTCTGGTCGATTTTGACATACCCAAAACTTCATAAACGAAGCTTAGGCATATGGTAAGCAAACTGCTATGGCACATTAGTGAATTTCTTTTTGCATTATTTACTTGTGGTTGTGTGAAAATGTCTAGTTTTGGCCAAAAAATCATCATTTGCGGGAAGTGTTGATTTTCTTGTTCTGTTCGAAAAAAACGACAGCTGAAGCGCATCGAGAGCTCCAAAAAGTGTACGGAGATGCTGCTCCAAGCGAAACAACGTGCCGTGATTGGTTCCGTCGCTTCAAAGACGGTGATTTCGATGTTGACGACCGTCCACGTAAAGGAAGACCCAAAACCTTCGAAGACGCTGAATTGGAGGCATTGCTCGATGAGAATTCGTGCCAAACGCAAGAAGAGCTTGCTTCAGCATTAGGAGTTACCCGCCAAGCCATTTCCAAGCGATTGCATGCGTTGGGAATGATTCAAAAGCAGAAGGAAGAGTTTTCTTCATCGCATCGTGACGGGTGATGAAAAATGGATTCATTACAGCAACCCAAAGAGGAAAAATTCTTGGGGACTACCCGGTCATGCTACCACGTCGTCGGCTCGGCCGAATACTCACGCTGCGAAGGTTATGCTGTGCATTTAGTGGGACCAGGTCGGTGTTGTTTATTATGAGCTGTTGAAACAAGGCGAAACCATCACTGGGGAACGGTATCGAACTCAATTGATGCGATTGAGCCGAGCACTGCGAGAAAAACGGCCACAATACGAGCAGAGGCACGAAAAAGTGATTTTACTGCATGACAACGCTCGGCCTCACATTGCCAATCCTGTTAAAACCTACTTGGGAACGCTCAAATGGGAAGTCCTACCCCACCCGCCATATTCCCCAGATGTTGCGCCGTCCGATTTTTACTTGTTCCGCTCGATGGCACATGGTCTGGCTAATCAGCAGTTCCATTCATATGAAGATATCGGAAAATGGCTTGATTCGTGGATAGCCTCAAAAGACGAACACTTCTACCGTCAAGGTATTCGAACTCTGCCAGAAAGATGGGAAAAAGTTGTAGCTAGCGATGGGCAATACTTTAAATGAGTCATTGATAAGCATTTTTTTATAATAAAGTATAATAAAGTTCATCAAAAAAACAGCGAGAACTTAGTTTTATTTGCAACAGCAACACGTAAACAGCTGTTTGTGCCGAAAACAGTGAGTAAAAAAAAACAAGCTAACAAACTTACTTAAACTGAACCAATTCTTCTATAAAATTTTGTGCCGTAAAAACGATAATATTTTTGAAAGAAATCAAGTATTTAGCTATAAAAATATGGAACTTAATGTTTACTCATATTCCCCCATTGCAAATTGCTGTCTATCTACTTCACTGGTTCTGCACTAAATCCTTAGATCTTCAAAAAATAAACCAAAAAACATGTCTTAGTTATTAAAAAAAAATTTAAATCTCAAAAAGTAGAAATTTACAAGCAAAATAGGGTTACTTAAAACAACTCGAATAATTCTTCTACAAGTATTTGTGCCGTAACAAAGATTATGTTGCTGATAAAAATATATACTATAATTTGATAATAATCTATGGTATTTAATGTTTACTCATATTCCCCTATCGCAAAGTACCATCTACGTCACTGCTTCAAAACAAAAGCCTCAAATCTTTCAAAAAGAAACAAAAAAATATGTTTTAGTTATAAATTTGTGGCAAATACAAATACATGCAATTCTCACACTGCATGTGTCAAAAATAAATAAAACAAAAAAATTAAAAATAGTTTACCAACAAAACACAAACCTGCCAAGAAACAAACCCAGGAACTGTCAGTGCAAACAGTTGCAAACACGAAGATTATAGCATACAGATACAAAGATACATTTTGGTAGATACTCGTACACAACTCCCGCACTACTCACAGATACAAAGATACAATTTTATAGATACTCGTACACTCCCACACACATTTGTTGTGCTGTGTGTGTCAAGAAAATGTTGGCATTATTTTTGCAGCTCTTACACAAAGTACTAGCATAAAATATTGTACTGTGCCTTTCATAGTTCGGGTAGTTTTCGTAGCCAAAAAAAATTGCTTACCACATTTCTTTGGTTAGTTGTAGTTATTTGTGGATTCCGGAGTTAACACCCGTATGTGGTACATTTATTTTGCTCCTTTGCAGTTGTTGCAATCATTTTAACAAAAGTGTCCGACAATAGTAATTTGCATTTTGTTTTGTTTCAGGACAATAATTTCTTATCTTGTGGTTACAACGTGTCCTGTAATCCGATAAATCTTCATCTGCTTTGGTTTTAAGTGTCTGTCTGCAGTGTCACTTTGATTTATGCAAAGAGTTCGATTAAATATTTTTTTTGAAATTCGTTTGCTTTGTGGACTTTGGAATCTATCTATCTATCTAGAATCAAATGACAAATCGAATTGCATAGACTTAAAGCAGCTTAGTAGCACTGAGTTTTATTTTTGCTGATGTATTGAATTTGCCAGCTGATTTTTTCAGCGCAATGGTAACACTGTTTGTTTTTTTTTTTTGCTATTGGTAGTACTTATGTGCATCACAAGTAAGATAATTTTTAAGAAATTGAATTTAAAATGATTTTAAATGTAATATGGGCCATTCGAAACAAAGCTTTTAGCCATAAGGCCCATACGCAGCATGCAAAAATTCCGCACGAAAATAAAAAAAAGAATTCCCTTTTTTTGGGATTTTTTTTTTGATATGAAGTTTTGGGCGTATGGGCCTTTAGGTGAGTAAATAAAAATCGTCACACAAAAAACAGCAAATAACCCCAACAAGAGGGGGTCACTTAAATCATCTCGATCAATCCTTCTATGCTTTGATACGCCCAAGAATAAACAGACCTTTTTTTGTAATTTTATTTCTAATTTTAAATTGCAGTTCTGTGCCAATATGGGCAATATAGATATGTTGAATGATGAAATATATAGCATTTTCGTAATCTACGTATCAAATTACCCTAAAACAGACCTTTTTGTGTTTTTTTTTAATTTCCAAGTTTTCGTTAATTTTGGCGACTAACATATTCTACCCGTATTTAACAAAACTATGCTAAGAACTAACTGTTGGCCAACATCGATGTTTTTCGATATTTTTTTAATTTCGATACATCGAAGTACATGTTGCGGCCATTTTTTGAATGCTTAAATTAATTCAGAGTGGGCCATCTGTTGGTTTGGTTATATAAGTATTTTGAAATAATAAAATGGAATTAACAAACAAACCAAGAGATAACTTGGTTTTTTCTACAGAAATTATGGTCACGTCAGGGGTACCTCAAGGTAGCCATCTAGGCCCTTTTCTTTTTAACTTATTTTTAAATTATCTCCCTCAGGTAATCTCATCTTCTCACATTCTTATGTATGCGGATGTTGTTAAACTCTGTATGTCCTACTCCGATAATAATAAGTACTTACTTCTTCAGCATGATTTTGATAACATGCAATCTTGGTGCAATATCAACCAACTCTTTCTCAACAAGACAAAATGTAACGTTATGACATTTTATCGTTCTGCTTCTTATTTGGCTACTTACTCATTAGAATCTTCTACCTTAGAACGCATCAAGAGTGTGTCTGACCTTGGTGTTTTGTTTGATCATAACTTTAAATTTAATAACCATATTTGCAACATCGTGAATAAGGCTAGAGGTGGTCTTGCTTTTATTAAGCGTTGGTCCAAAGAGTTTAACGACCCTTACACAACCAAACTTCTTTATATTTCTCTCGTCCGTCCAATTTTGGAATATTGTTCCTGCGTTTGGAGCCCTCAATACCACCTTTATCAGGACATGATTGAGTCCGTACAAAAGCAATTTCTCCTTTTTGCACTTCGTGGCTTAAACTGGGACCCAAATATCCGACTGCCACCATATTCTGATAGACTTCGCCTTATAAAGTTGCCTTCCTTAAATCATCGCAGAACATGCCATGGCGTATTATTCTTGCATAAACTGTTACTCGGTCTTATCGATTCCAATGTACTCCTTAGCAAAGTTACTTTGGTCCTACCATCCAGAGTAACTTGTAATTTTCGACCCTTAGCCTTACAATTTTGTAGATCTAATTATGCTTTGCACGACCCTTTCCGTGTCTTACTATATAGCTCTAACTATAATAAGTCACCTTGACTTGCCACTTCGAGCTTCCTTGACCAATCCTATATTATGAATCACCCACTTGGTCAATGGTGATCCATTGGCTTTTTTTGCGATATAATGTTTAATTTTTATCTTGCTTCCTTTTTTCAACTTTAATATTGTAAATCCAAGTTTCTGGCCAGTTCTTGATGTGAGTTGGTGCATATCATTAAAAAGTTCACCCATCGGGCTAGAGACGCGGATTAGTTCATATCAATTCCCTCGCTCTATTTTCTTTTCTAAATAAATTATATGTACTTTTTTATAATATAATGTCAACTGTACGTAGTTGTACCCCTCAAATAAATAAATAAATAAATAAATAACTATATTTTCATAATATACATTTCAAAATTAATTACATATCATAGAAAAATAAGCAAAAAAATAATAAATAACAATCCAAAAGGTTATACAACGAAAACAAAAGATAATACAGGCCACAAAAAAAGATGGATGCCTGAATTGTAAGATTCTTCTGCGGGATCAAATATTAACATGACTCCAAGAACTTAACTTTAAAGTATTTCTTCTGATTGGATTTGGTACCTTTAACCTTATTTTCTTGGAGAGCTAGGTTCATATGAATGTTTGACAAACGCTTACATGGTTCATGTCCTGCATAAGTGGTTGTTGTTTTGCATAAAAAAAATGTTCCTCCCAAGAAGAATAGCATATTTTTTGTGGAAAGGTGTAGAGCTGTGCTAACAAAGAGTAAGGGCAATATGAGAAGATAAGGGCAGCAAAAAATATGGAATTGAGGGCACAAAAAAACGAAAACGAACAAAATTTATTCGTTTTCCGGTGCACGACAGTATACCTTTAAAAATGTAATAAATCATAATCTACGAGGCTTGACAATGTTTTCGTTGCCATGTTTAATTAAAATATTTTTATAATTTATGCTATAATTGTATCAAAAAAAATAAATCGTTTGCTTTTTTTTGTTTTAACTTTAGCTATTTTAAGCTAATTGTTTTTCTGTATTTCTATTTTTAGACTACCAGATTAAATATCTAAGAACTGACAAAAAAAAAATAGACAAAACGCGACTAAAATAAAAACGAAAAAATGTTGCATATTTTAAGGCGCGACTGAATGGAATAAGTTTTTATTTTTGTTAGACGCCATTTCATATTCATATTGTATTTCATGCTATTTTTGTATATCTTTTTTTTTATATCACTTTATTTTAATGTTTGCCGCAAAAGCTCAGTAAAATTTATGCGAATTTAATTGAAACAATATTTGATTTGGTAAACGATATTTATTTAAATTTTAAAGTTGAGCGAAAAATTAAAAGCTCAATTTAAGTAGAGTATATTTAATAACGCATTGGGAAAATAATAAAAAAAATGGTGATGGCTCATGGTAAATATGAGTAAAATTAGTTTAAAATGACTTTTGTATTGATTTGTTGGTTTAATTTAATTTTATGCCAGTTTTTTAGTCTATATTTATAATTTTAATGGTTAATCTTAAAAGTAAGCCAACTTTATAGAGAAAAATTGAATAGTTTCAAAATTAGAAGTTTTTAAAATAGTTTATTAATTGAAAGTAGAGACATACCGTATGATGGTCCGCCCTATTATCACGTACGCAGCCCTTGTGTGGTGGGTGGCCCAAGTTGCAGCAAAGCGGAGCAATTAAAAAAGTGCAGTAAGCTACAAAGACTGATATGCCTATCTCTGTAGGGAGCAATGCTTACATGTCCTACAGCTGTAATGGAGACATTCCTTGGACTGACTCCACTGCACATACACATCAAAAAGTCAGCTATGCAAAGTCTTCTGCGGATCCAGATGACGTCTGGACTCGTTGACAGTGACACAGGCCATGCTGCTCTTATAAGTTCTCTTCCTGGCCTATCGATCTGCTCAAGATCAGATTATATGACCATGGAACTTCTCCATAATAGGAAATTGAGATCTCACATTCCAAATCGCGAGACTTGCACTGAAGGCAACCCCTATGGTTCCAAGACGGAACAGGGTCTAGGTGCTGGAGTTGTCGGACCCAACACCAGAATCTCTATTGCAATGGGTATCTGGCACAGTGTCTTTCAAGCAGAGATTGTCGCCTTAGAGGTCTGCGCCCACAGTATCCTCCTTAAAGGTTCTAGGGGTGCTAACATTTACATATTTACAGATAGCCAGGCCGCTATCAGCGCATTGTCTTCGTGGAGAATTTCCTCCAAGCTGGTTAGGGAATGCGTGAACAAAATCCAACTCCTGTCCTCCCGTAACACAGTCACACTCTGGGTTCCTCTTCGCCCACCACTTGCCCCGCGCCCTTCTGTGGCAATGAAAACTATGGTCAACCAATGGGCCTTAGGTGAACATAGGAGATATTGGTTCTCTTTACCGAATTTAAGACAAGCAAAAGTGCTTGTCTACCCTCGGATGCAAACCGAACTATAGGTCTTGGTAGAGCGGACCTTAGGTTCCTGGTAGCCTACTTATCTGGGCACCATACTGTAAGTTATCACAAAAAATGGGTCTATCGGACTCCTCAGAGTGCAGGCTCTGTCACACATTTGGTAGCTGAACGGATCACCCCGTTCCAGCTACGCCGAATCCCTTCATAAGGAAGGCAGATGGTCTTTTATCCTAAAAGAATGGTACAATAGATCTTCAGGTCGCAGTTCTCACTCTCTTTTGTGAGAGAACCTAACTATTTAAAAAAAAGCGGATTTAGGATTTGGGGGTTCTTCACCTAGTATCGATAGTTTCATTTTACGGATACTATCGATGGTTTTGTTCGATATATCGATAGTATACTTTTGTATGTAAAAAACTTTTTTGACACATCAACGGACAAAAAAATTGGCAACATGTCAAAAAGAATACAAAACCAATGGTAATACGTCGAACCCTTTTGACCATCCGAAGCTTTTAGAGTCACAAAATCCGATGGCGTCCATAAAAAATTATTTAACAAGGTAAAATTTTTATAAAAAATCTTTGCATAAAAAACCAAAAATCGATGCCGCATTAGCCTTAATGATTGCCACAGACGTTCAGCATTTCCGGATGGTAGACGACTTTTGGCTTACGAAATTTCGAATTTCATAAAATTCGTGTTGCAAAACACATAAAAAAAAAATCTCTAAAAATTAGGTAGCAGCAATATTTGACATTCCACAATGGCCAGTCAAAATGTAAGCCAAAATGCAAATCCATTGCGCTTTTGTATAAACAATTATAAAATGTAACTAAAAATTATTTTAATTCTAAAGTAGAGGTGGCCTTATAGTTTTGGAAATACGGACCCGACTGAAACCTAAAAATTTCGACATGTTGGTCTTCGGCCACAAAATCAAGCTACTTGAAAGATAATTTTTTTATGATCGACCCGAAAACCTCCCGTGGATCCGCCACTGCAACAGGTCTACTGACTACAAAGCTTTTTCATCAAATCGAAAACTCGACAAAGCTTTTTTGGTGATTACAGGAATGACTTTTCAACTCATCTATAGTTCTACCAACTTTCTTAAAGCTTGGTTTAGAGAAGACGTTAATATACTATCTAGTCTCTTAGTTATGAAGATATTTAGATGAAAGTTGGTAAATATCGAAGGAATGTCGAAAAAATGTTTGGAACCAGCTCTATAACAAGTAGCTACCATATACAATTTTTTTACAATTTTACTAACGAGTATAACGATTTCAGTTAATTGCCAACTATCTTTCCGCAATTTTTTTTTCTGGTAAAACCTCAGTTGCATATGAAACCTCAGTTAATATTAATATTTGATTGGCAGCACTGTTGGCATTGCACTCAGAAGACTACTTTAATGTTTACCATATTTTCAGCTACCAATCGTCCTCCAATCGACCGACCAACTTAACCGACTTAACCAAGTTAACCGACCAATCAAGCCGACCACAGTCAGCCATATAAGCAAAAATTTATCTGCACGTTGCACGTTGCAAGCTGCGTTCAATTTAATTCAATTCAATTCGATTCAATTTCGAGTTCAACATCACATCACGCAGACAGACGCAAAACTACTCGATTCCTGTGCCACTATTTACTTGAAATAAATAAATAGACTGACAGACACATAGACGCAGGGGTTGGTGGGGTTCAGGGCAGCAAGACAGAGTGAAGGTAAAGTAAGCAGAGTACAAACAAACCGATAGCCAAGCAAACAAAACTTTTGACCAAAAAAGATAGCGCGTAAAAAATACTATAAAAAAAAAGAATGCGAAAAAGAATCAAACACAACAAATAGAAAAGGAAAAATAAAATTTAGCAAAAGAAAATCGTAAAAATCGTAAAGAAAGCAAAACAGTGAAAACATCTATCAAATTTTGTTTTCGTTTATTTCTATGCTACACGCTCATCGAAACGAAATGATGTCTATTTTTTTCGGTGAAAAAAAAAGAGAAGAAAAATAAAGAGATAAAACTGCCACTGACCAAGAAACGACTCGAAAAGCCATGGAAAATGTCAGTGCGAGAAAACTCACTGGGGTGAAATGTAAAAGCGTACGCTGGAAAATCTGATTATATAGCAGAGACTTGGCTCTCACTATGACACTACTCTCTTTGGGCGCATTTACTTTAGTGGCTTACTGGCTGTTAGATTTTTTTAGGTTTAAATAGATTTCAGCGACAGCTTTGGCTTTTGAAGTTTAAGGGAGTTTTCTTTGGGGTCTTACTGATCATGGTATTTTAGTGTTGAGTAACAATGTAATTTATAAAGATGGCGTACGTTAAAGTCGGACGCGGACGACTTTGGGATACCCTGTGCCATTATTTGCAACTAAGTCCAATATATAGCTTAAGCACTCTAAAAGACAATTGATTCCCAAATTTGGGTACGATATCTTCATAAACAAACGAAACACAACGAATTTTGTGCAAACATTTTTTTTTGACCGATTGGCTATATGGCTATATGATATAGTCATCCGATTTTTATAAAATTTTGTACAGTGTTTGGGAATTTGGTTACGATAACTACATAAGCAATCGAATTATCCATCTAAAACTTTTGGTTTTTTTCGAGGCCCTCTGAAACACCCCTATGGGAGCTATAATAGCTATAATAAAACCCCGATATCAAAAAAATAAAATAAACTTATCTCCCGTAGGATAATAACGGATATAATCTGAAAGTTTGTTTGGCTGCTCTAGCTCTTACCATCTCTAAGATCTAGCCGTTGGGTATATCGACGGACATGGGTATATCGACTTCTTTAGTCACCCTGATCATACTTTAGGACTTTGGTAGGTCTCCGACGTCTCCTTCAGTACAATCAAACATTTTCGGCTTGCACAAACTGTAAATAAAATAGGGGGCTCCACCGCCTGCGTGCTTTGCACGCCAACCTCCGTACGGTCTTCTTTATTCAATTTTGATCATCCAGCCCGACTTTAAAATATCTTGTACTTATGTTTCGTATGAGCTTTCACCTGTATGATTTCAACGTATCGAGGTATAACTTACATTGTGCATACCGTATGAAGTTTGGCTATCACATAGTGTAAGTTATACCTCGATACGTTCACGCATACGAACACAATCGGTACCACACTGATTATGTATTTATATATAGATTTCAAAATAATATACGTTAATGGCATTTACGTATTTTTATAGAAAATATCATAATGTTAAACGGCTCTAATTGAAACATAATCTAGGCAAATGCATTTTAAAACTTATAATTAACAGACTTTCGGAAAATTTTATTTTTGAAAAGGTAGCAAAATGTTAAATTATAATTGGTTGAAACTTGAACTCAATGTTCATTTACAGATTTTAATTATCTAATTTTTTTGTTCGAATTTTGATAGCCAAGAAAAAAAACAATAAAATTTTTAAGAACCGAAATTTTTTAGAAAAAGCTGAAAGGACCTAAAAGTATCAAAGTTTTACAGATATTCTACGATTTTTATAAGCGCGCTGTTAAAGATTTGCCTGTTTTTGTTAAAACAACTATAGTGCAGTAAAAGAAGAGCTGGAAAAAAATACTTAATGGATGAAACTTTCAGTGATCGTTAGGGATCTTGTTCTAAGTCTAAAAACGAGTTGTTTTTGTATTTGTGGGTAGGAGGCATGGCACCGCCCACTCGCAATATATGGTGGTGCGGTCTTTGCATGATATCTCTTTTTCTATCTTTAGAGTCATGATTTAAAGGTTTAAGGTGACATAAAAACAGGCGTAAGGGTGCATACTGTCGCCATTGCTCTTCATTCTAGCTCTAGATGATATTCTTAGCAAAGCCTTAAGTGATACCAGAGGCATCCAATGGGGTCTATTTGAATATCTGCAGGATTTAGAGCTCGCCGATGATGTTCTTTTGAGTCACAGGCCAGGTGAACTACAGCTAATGATATCAGTCATTAGCGAACGAGCAGAAGCCGCTGGATTGAAGATAAGCGCTGAGAAAACAAAAAGCATGACGAGCGGTTACAGCGCGGTTCAAAATTTAAGGTTATATGTACATGTAAATGGTGGGGAAGAAATCGAATGCGTAAACTCTTTTACCTACCTGGGAAGCGTTGTAACGAACAAGAGTGGGGCTAATGTAGATGTTCATGCTCGTATCAGTAAAGCGAGGTGTGCCTTTGGCAAATTAAGCAACATATGGCGATCCAAACTTCGAATCTTCAATACAAATGTGAAATTTGTGCTGTACTATGGCTGTAAAACATGGAAGCACTCAAGAAACATAGAGAAAAAGATGCAAATTTTTATCAACAAATGCCTCCGCAGAATTCCTAAAATATGGTGGCCAAATAGAATATCAAATGAACAACTGCTAAATCAAACTCATCAAAAAGCAGTTCAGATGGAAAAAAAAACGAGGAAGTGGAAGTGCATAGGCCACACACTCAGGCAGCCTAGAAGTTATATGGCCAGGTTAAAGCTTGCCTGGCCATATGGAATTCGCAAGTTAGTAGAAGACCTGGTGCACCAGCGAAAATATGGCGAAGAACTGTCGAGAGTGAACTAGCTGAAGCCCGATATACGTGGAATGACATCTGCACTGACATCTGCAGCACCCAACAAAGTCAGATTTAAGAGAATCGTCGAGGCCCTATGGCCCTAGTAAGAATGTGCCAGAAATCTCTTTCAAACATGAAAATTAGTACTTGAGAACATTGTTTTTCAATGCTGCAATATTTTCCATCAAGCAGTTTCAGTTTGTCATTGCTCCCAGTTCTATTAAAAACAGTGTTACCCTATTTGCAAAAAATTATTAAAAATTTTTAAATGTATAATGTAATTTTTCTTTCAATATTTTCTAACAGAAAGGTTTCACGAAGATTATTTTTTCTATGTGTTTAGTAAATATGTCAGGAATATATTTCAGGGCAGATATTTTGGATATTTCCGTATTATGACTATGATTAAATAATTTTTAATCACTTTCAAACTAAGAAAAATTAACTCTACAGTTACAAAAGGCTTTCACCTATGGATCGCTCTCCAGATAGCTGCCTTAAAACTTGCTCATTTTTAACTTAAAGTTACAACAAAGCACTTTCCAAATTTCATAAATATTTAAAAGAAATAGAACAGAGCTTTTCCAAAAGTCTTGTTACTGCTTCATTGTAAACTGTTGCATTTTTAACGACTTCCATATTGAAAATTTTAATATTCACTTATGGTAAATTTATTTGCTCATTTGGAGCAACAATTCCTTTAAGGGCCAAAAGCGCACGTACTATGAGTTTTTTCATTGTGTGTGTGCTTCTTTTTTGGGGTAAACACACACACAGACACACACGCACACAGTTACACAATTACCTGAGCGTGCCTGCTTGCAATGATTTGCATTGCACTTGAATTATTTCCGTTTCCGTTGTTTTCTCTTTTTAGCATACACATTCAAACACACACACACACACATACGTGTATGCATGCAGAGACACTTTCATACACACACACACATGCATATATGCGTATAATTCCGTCGCTACGTGCAGCTCATTTTGTTTGCTTTAAACGCTGCTTCGTTTCTTTTTGGTCTCGCTTCTTACTTGCATCTCAGCGCAGTGCAGCAAAAAAGAATATAACAAAAAGAGACAAATACGTGAGCGCACGCAGCTTTATAATAAATACCAAGCCTGAAAGTATGCTATGGAAAAAAATAAGCGAGTGCAAATCTTTGTATGCAGATTGCGATTACGCGCAGAGAACCACCTGCAGAGAGATAGAGAGGGACACTCTGAAGAGTTGTGCGAACAAATATGACCTAAGGAGCGACCCCAGCGGGTGTACTAATATGCGTTTATATGAGCGAGCGTCTATGTGTGTGTGTGTGTGTGAGAGTGCGTTAGTTTGCTCCACATGATTGACTGCACTTATTGAGCTGCTGTGATGTAGAGCACAAAAAATCGCATAAACCAGAAAGCGACGCGAACTCCGAACTTCGAACTCTGAAAGTAAACGCGAATGCTTGGGGCAACATGAGAATGTCATGTGTAATGGCTTTATATATGTGTGTGTATCTGTGTGTATCTGTCTGATTCAGAGAACGAGGGCAGGTTGAAAAAGTACACAAGTAGAATATTTCATACACATTGTATTGGAAGAAGGAGCAATATTTTGTTTCTTTTAAATTAGTGCAGACGAGGAATAGGAATTTAATTAATCAAACATTTCATGCACGTTAGATAGGTTGCGGTTAAAACTTTAATTTTTAGGTTTTCGGGTAAAAATAGTGTACAAAATTAATTGGAACTCACTTAAGTAATCAGTTCCTAGACGTAGTTTTGTAAGTAAAGGAATTGATTGAAAATCTTTTTGCAAAATTAGTGTACATCATAAAAAGGTTTGAAACGTGTAGTAAATAATTTTAAATATTATTTTAATATTAGCGCGCACGACGTCATATTTGCTTTGTCAAAAATTCAAATAAAAAATGTTTCAAAATTTTTTTAAGTGCCCTTATATAGATAGAGCTTAGTTTTGAGCAATTTCTGGTGTTTTTTAATTTCTATAAAAAAAAAATTATAAAAAATTAATATGATTAATAAAACTAGTTTACAAATTTAAGGGTCATCGAGTGAACCTTCGTATAAAAGTGTTTTTTAGGGTAATTTTAGGGCGAGAAACACGAAGTGCCCAAAAACATGTTTTTCCAAAAAATCTCGAAAACGTTGCTTAAGAAAAAAAAGGTTGTCATTTTCGTGTTTCTCGACCCAAAATTACCCTAAAAAACAAATTTTTTAAGAAGGTTAATTTTTCGAGTAAACTAGTGTAATTATTGCTTTGTACTTTTTACAAAAATTCCCGTTATTTCCATAATTTTTCTCCGATTTTGATAAACAACCACTCATTCTCTTCGTAATCGATCAAACTTTACGAACCATGAAAAAAATGTATGAAAATTTTTCTCAAAACTTTGCTAAAAATGCCGAAAAATTTTATATGAATGGATAAATATAAATAACGACCAAACCGCAAATTTGACGAAAATATGTTCAAAATATGATCGATGGGTAATTCAATTATCTACAGTTTAGTAAAAAAATAATCAAAATTCGTTTGGTACATCCAGAGATATTTGCTTTTAAGTAGAGACACCTGTTTTTTTATTTCGAAAAATGTTTTTTTTTCGAAAGATATCGAAATCCTTTTCACAAAAAATTTTTTGACTTCATTTTCGGTTTTAGCATGCCATTTTACTACGGAAACGAGTAAAACATTTTGAGTATACATTTTGCTGTAAACTAGTGTAATTAATATTTAAATTTCATTTCATTTGAGCCAGAAAAAATGTAAAGATGGGCTTTTCAGAAAAAAAATTGTTTTTTAAATAAATGCAAATTTTAAGCAGTTTTTGTGACAAAGGCTTACAATAATTATGAGATTTCTTAGTTTACTAAGTTTGCTTTGTTTTTTGGGGTCGCTGAAAACGAATTCAAAGTCTACTTTACGTCATAACGTCAGATTTTAAACATAACCTCTAAAAATAAAAGTGATTGAATCCGAGCCGTGTTCGTTAAAGAACTTTCTTACTTCTTAGGTGTGGATTTTTTTTAAGTCTTCTAACTAAGGCAGTATGAAATGGTCACCCTACTAGATATAGACGCTGTTTACAACACTCATTTGGGCATGAATGCCAATGTTGGATGAGGAAAAAAAGCGACGAGAGGAGGCAAAACCCAGGAAAATGCGGAGTGTTTGGTTGACCCCATATTTAATGCATAGGGCCTCTACAACAATTTCGTTTCAGGAGTAGTTTTCGGCATTAAGCTCAGCGTCAATCGTTCTGCGCCAGGTTTGGGCTGGAGCCCCCGGACGTCGAGACACCTGAGGGTTCCAGCGCCATTTACGGCGCTTAATCTCAACCAGCGCCACTTGCTGATTTGTCTGGTTCCAGAGAGCTTCATTACTTATTCGTTCGGGCCATCTAATCGTAAGTATTCGCCGCAAGCATTTATTTATAAAGATTTGTATTCTTGTGTCAATGCTTCTCGAGCTTTTCCACGCATTTAGACCGTCAAAATCGAACATTAAATAGTCAACGTCCCAAAAATAGACAAATCATAACTTTTGGAAGACATAACAAAAATTTGAAGACCGCTGCATTAAATGACTTTTTTGACAAATGACAAGTTTACATCGAAAAAAAAACTCTTCATACTACCCTCGTATATGTACCAAACAAGCTTAAGTATGCGCAATGAGGAGTAAAAAAGCAATAAGCTGGGTTAAGTTGTGCATAAGAGAAAAATTGGCATTGTTTATAGAGAGTGGATGACAAAATGAAAAACAAAATTTTTATTGAATTAATAAGAAGAGCATTACGTTAATAAACAGGAATAGAGTGAGATAGCGGGGAACGTTGACTTTTGGGCACATAATTCATAAAGAGCAAAGGAAACGTTTGAAATTGGACTAAGTTCTTAAGAAGGGTTTGTCTTAAGTAGGTCTGAAAAATGGTTAAAAAAGATATCTAGCATAACAGCCAGCCAGTAGAGATCAGGTATTTGTAGACGTGACTTTAATTGAAATTCCAAAATTTCTTAAAAAATAAAAGCAGCTCTTGTATGACTCCAAAAAGGGCTTCATTTTCAATTTTCTACAAAATGCTAAACAATTTTAAGTAACGACAGCATGAAACACTAAAAAATAACTTTGTAATTTTCTCAAAATAATATGCAAGCATCTCTATTCTTAATCTACTCTAAAAGTAGCAAAAATTGCACATTTAACTAGCCAAGGATTAAGGGCATGCATTTTTAATGCCAATTAAAGCCAAAGTGCAAGCACTAATCAACACCATTCATGGCCACATTTTATTCTAACAATAAACCCGTATAGTAGCTAAGGTTGGGAAATCCTCATGGAAATATAATACATTTTCATGTGCAGCCACAGTGGAACAACAACAACGACTGAACTCTGTATCAGAATTTCTGGGTCAGGGTTGACCACACACACAAACACAAACAAAACACAGCATTTTGGCCAAAGTGCTGCCAAAAAGGCATTGAGTTGGTTTAGTTTGCTTTTGGCCAGAAACGAAAAAAACAAAAAAATTACAAAGTAGTAATAACCAAAGGGTACAGCTACATATAAAATGCTGAAATAAGTGTTATACTCACACTGTTACATGCCTGCAGGAACTTAGTGCAGTGTGTGGGGCCTGCTTTAACTACTTAGAACTTAAGTAGTTGCGAACGGGCTCAAAAGAGATGAGTCGCGGTATAGAAAAATGAATGCACTTGGTGAGCATGTTGTAGGCTGCGCTCTCCAGGCAAATTTTTATTTACCATTGAAGAGTAATTTGTTCAGGTCTTTATGTTGTATTTAGATGGGTCTAACAAGCTTTAAAACAGAAAGATAGATATACCTTGGATAATAACAACTAAATAATAAAGTTAAGTACAAAGTTAAGTATTGGGACACTTACAAGTGCTGCAAATATTTTTCCATTTTAATTTTGCTATTGACAAGATTTTTTTTGGCTTAAGGCCCATACGCAGCATGCAAAAAATGTCAAAACTTCATATAACTTCCCAAAAAAGGGAATTTTTTTTTTGTATGAAGTTTTTACATTTCTTGCGAAATTTTTCCGTGCTGCGTATGGGCCTTAAAATTATAACACAGTTAATTTTTTTTTGTTTTTCATTTGAATTTTTTTTTTTTTTCGTTATTTTTTAAGTTTTTTGTTATATATTGACTTGGCTAAATAACACATAATACAATATACATACTGGTTTTCTTGGTCGATTTTGCGTTGACATTTATTTAAGGATGCTTTAGTAGTTCAAATATAAGTGATGTAAATAAGGTGAAAATTTAAAAAATTGTATGATTTCTCCAGACTTTTCCACAAAAATAATAAATGAATATATAACTAGAATGTAAATATTTTAGTAGATGACACAACTTTATTTTAAAGCTTTTTATGGACTGAATTTTAATATAATGATATTTGATATTTGCAAAATATATTTACGTATCTACGTATGTAACAAAATAAATTAAAAAAGAAGATATAAAAGAGAATGACTTTGGAATATAAACTGTACAAAAAAATTATTTTAATTTTGTTTTATATTACAATATTTTTATTATATTAATAATATAACTCCATTGAATTGCATTAAGTTGTGTATAGAATAGTATTTTTAATCGGATAAGATAACACTAGTTTACACGAAAAATAAACCTACCTAAAAAAGTTTTTTTTAGGGTAATTTGGGGTCGAGAAACACGAAAAAGGCAGCAATTTTTTTTTCTTAAGCACCGTTTTCGAGATATTTTCAAAAAACGTGCTTCTCGACCCCAAATTACCCTAAAAAACACTTTTTTAGGAAGGTTCAATCGATGACCCTTACATTTCTAAAGTAGCCAAAAGCACCGCAGTTTCTTTGTTTGAAAAATTTCTTAAATTGAAGCTTTCAATAGCTTCGTAAATTTCTAGATAGAAAGAAGTCCGTGTAATAAGTAGTGCCTTGCCTGGCAAGTGATCTGTCACTCATATCAGCAAAGGTTTGGAATAAATTTCAAAAAATCATTTTGAAATATTATGCACTGGCTTGCTATGTATGATAGCCCCATTGAAATATATCTAGGGCTGTGCCGAGTTTTTAAACGGCCTTGTTTTAACAATACCCTTAAATTAAATTTACATCACTCTTAAAGATATTTGTTGCACATTGAATGAGTGCAATCAACGATGCAATTCCATTGAAAGAGATATCTAAAAAATATCTGTTGAAAAAAGAGATGGAATCGGGACAGGAAATTGGAAATTGTCCGGAATAGACATTGAATATCCCTTCTTTTTTTGTCGGGGTCTTTGAAATTTATCCCACCTATTCCAATGACGCACGAATTTTTTTGCCTCAACGATCTATATAAAGCTTAATCAGAAAGTAAACTGATGTACATTTTTTATTGAAATTAAATAATAACCAAAATTGCCAGAATTCCACTATTTACAGTAAAATCCGGGCCCGGGGGGGAAATGTACCTGTCCCTCTATTGCACCTTTAGCTTGAATCACGACAGTACGACAGTCATTACACCGGGCCCCTGAGAAAACTCCGGACCCAGTGGGAATCCCCTCTTCCCACTCCCCCCTCTCGACGGACCTGTGTATAGTACATGCAAAAAGCTTAAATAATTTGTTTTCAAAGGAAATACAAATTCATTAACTACCTGCATATCTAAATCCAAATCTCAAATCTCTCTTAGTTTTCCTAGCTGTTATGGTTTTCAAAATCTAGGCATTCATACAACGGACTGACATTTCTTTATCAATTTCTGGTCTTCTTGGCCATATTAGACTTTAAGGGTTTTCAACTTGTAAGTGTTACATACACTTTCACAAACTTAATATACCCTTACCTTAAGGTACAAAATATAAAACGGTTCACGGCAGTAATCCTCAAAAAATGCTGCGAACGAAAATTATTTCCCAAATTATTGTCCGTCCCGCATATTATGAGGTTCACGGGATGCCCATCGCGATCCAATCTCAAGTTAAAAAAGAATTTTGGCACTGAAGCATTGTTTGTTAGTTCCTTTATCTGCTTGAGGAGCATAGGGCACTGAAGCATACTAGTTATGAACCACACTGCCAGATTTTCAAAAACCAATTTAGAACCAGTTTGCTTATTTGCAGATATATTACATCATGATAAATATTTGTATATTAATTTTTGTGTGTGTGTCTGTGTGTATTTGTGTGTGCGCGCATGCATTATAAAATGGCGTAATAACGCCAAATAATACAATATTACATTTATTAAAAAATGTTTTGCTTAACGCTTGAATACGCTGCTATTATTGGTAATATTTATGGCTTGCGCATAAAAGCAGGCAACACATTTAGCAATTTTTCGCATGAAAAAGCACGTATGACGTCAGCGGAGTCAAGCAGAGAGCAAAAGCCAACTTAAAGTGTTGCATACTTTTACGCGCGCGACAAAACAATGTCTTTGGAAAACTATAATAGAAACCTTGCAAACTATTGCAAATTTTTAATTAAAGACTTTTAGTGTGACCACAAAACGCAAACAGCTGACGAACTGTGCGGCAAAAGTTTTGCCAATCGTTGCTGCCTGCTGCGGTTTTTGCCTAATGAAAGTTTGGTATTTGTTTTAATAAATTTAATTAAGCCAGTGCCTCAAACTCGTGGCTCAATTAGACAATTTCATTTGAAATGATTTGCCATTAATGAGCTGCTGCCGTGCTGCCAATGCTGTCAAGTGGCAAAAGGACCACAATCAAATAGTAAGCGCCGGTTCACGCGCTCATTGAAATGCAAACAACGTTTGAGACTTTTCAACTGATTTCAAGCGGACTAAAACTAATTAAAAACCGCCAACACATACACGTATACTAACACCCACATATCCACAAAACCACGCCCCCACCCGTTACGCCCACACATCAATAGGCAAGTTTGCATTTTACGAGTTTAATTCCCGTGAAAATTGTGCGTCTCATTGGCTTGGTCAATCAACTATTCAGTCCGTCGTTCAGTCCGTCATTCAGTCCGTCAGTCAGCCCCCACCAAATGCACTCGGTTGATTATTTGACCTACAACAAATGCATTTGTATGCGTTTGTTCAAAAGTAGGCAACACTGTGGTCAGAGCATTTCTGCTCTCTCTCTCAACTGCTGTTTATTTAAGCCTGGCCAATTAACAAATGTGGCCATGATGTTTGTTAATGTTGTCCAATACGTGAGGTTACAACTAAATTAAATGCGGTGTAGCACACTTGTTAACCTCAAAACTATCTGTAATAAAGTAAGTGCGATAATTTGAAACCACTGTGTTTTGATTTCTGAATGATGATGGATGGAGCACTCGAGCCAAAATATTTCTACATAGTAACTTTTTTTGAGGTAAAAATAACTTTAAAACTTGTCAACCACGAAGACGTTTCAGGCAGGCTTAAAATTCTTACTATTCTTCACTTCTGGGGCAATAAATTGTCCCATTTAACCAAAGCTGTGCTGCAACGATATGGCGAGGTGTAATCTCGAGGAAAGAGAACCACTCGATGAAGAGACAACAATGCAGCTGAGGTAAGTGCAAGACCCACAACAAGACAACATCCTACATGATTCCAAAAATTCATAATTTGAAGGAAGAGCCCAACAATTTAACGAAGGTTATACTACTAAAATCCATTAGGAATTTTTTTTTTATATGGTTTCCGTGCGAAATTTTTTTGCTTTCTGCGTATAGGCCTTTACTATAAAAAGCACATTATCAGCAAAAGCTTTAAAATCTGGATTTATTCCGTCAAAAGTTTTTCTTCAGCTGCAAAAAAATTTATTTTCAACAATAAAAAGGGCATACCAATCTTTCCTAAACTATATAGACAAGCTACCAATAAAGCATAATTAATTAAATTTTATCTTTTCCAGTAGAAGATTTTATGCTGACAAATTGATAACACCAGTGTAGGCCTCTCTGAAAATTATTCATGTTCACGCCTCTTCAGGCGCCATTTTATTTTTTATTACTTTGGAAAAATGAATTTTTGTAGCGTAACGTAACCCCCGTAATCCCCAAATCTGTTATCACACCCTAATACCCTTTTTTACAATTTTTTCTTCTTTTAGGCTTACATTAGCAAAATTTTTTAGCCAAAAATTTTGCTGTTGCAAAAGTCCTCAACTCCTCAGCGTGATTACCCTTATTATATATTTTTTTTGAAATAACTAGAAATTCTTTTTGATTTCCTCATATAATGAGCATATTGATATAATGGATCGTCGTCAAAAGGCTTTTTATATTCCTTGTGCTATGGAACCATATAGCAATTCTCAAAATGCTATGGAAAAGCACTCTGGAACTCTAGGTAGTAACCTAGAAGATGCACCTAAAGAGCGAAGCGGAGAATAGTTGCTGGCTAAAGTGTTTGAGGTTATACCAGTCCCATACTTTTCGTCGTATTTAATGCTGTGCTATATTGATCTGCCGACTTTTAGGAAAAGATATCTCAAAACCTTCTTGCGAAGTTCATTAAGTCTTCTGAAATTGACAGAATTTGTGAGTTCTTCATATAGGTATTTGCTGATCCTTTGGTGGAAAAGATTTTCCCCCTAAATTATTGTATTTCAGAAAACTAATTTTTGGAATACTTTCCATTACTATGCCTATTCCCGCCAGTTCGGTTGTTCAGGCCTGAAAAATTCAGTCCTGAATTCAGACATGAAATGTAAGCGATTGTTCATGGCCTTGTAAGAGAAACAAGGACAGATACAAAAATTGATCTGTCTATCTCTTTCTTTTGACATACAAGTAAGGCAAAAAAGAATAAGCAAAGAGAAATAAGAAAAGTCAATTGCTTTTTTTTTATTTGACTTTACATTAGTATTGGTGTTTGCTATTGTGTGCGCAGCTATTTCTGACGTTTTCTTTTATAATTATTTATTACACAAAGAAAAAGGTTTTTGTGTGCGCAGGTGTTGTGAAAATTCTAATTTCTAGTGAGTATTTATTTAATATTATTATTATTATTTAAAGCATTATTTTTTCTTTATAAAATAATTTTAAAGGTATTAACAATATGGAGCAAAATACAACTGCCCAAGTTTCAGCTAACTGAAAAAAGGAACTATGAAAAAAAGTTTGACGTATTTGTAAGGAAGACGAAGAAAATCAATTGATGCCATTGTCATGGGCACAAACAGTGACGACGTGCAAAAAATGACTGCCTTGAAAGGATTTAAGCTATTTTATAGCTCTTTTACTTGGTTAATAATAAAATAAGGGTTTTGTAATCAATACCAGTTACAGCGGATTCTGGCACAGCGGAATCACAGCTGCGTAATGCAATGCAGTTGCAAAAAAATCTAAATTTTAAGGCTGCACCCAATCCACTGTAATTTATAATATTAAATTAAAATTGAAATTGATAATCAAATTTTGTTAAAAATGTATGAAGAATATTTGTTCCAGTATGTTATTTAATCACTTGTAATTTCAGACCTGACTTTTAGAAATAAACTAGCACTGAATTCATGACCGATGTTTTTAAATATTCACTAGTGATTTCAAGCATGACTTTTCAAAGTTAATCAGCACTGAATTCATAGATGATTGTTGCGGCTACGCTTCAGGCCTGAACGCCTAGGACATGCATGTGTTAAATTCAGTTGCAAATGAATGCGTAGATTCATGGCTGGTACTGAAACTTCAGGCATGATTTCATGACTAATTCAGGCCTGAGCCGAACGGAATTGTTACGCCTTTTTTTTTAAATGTGCATAGTTTTCAAAAATACATTATTTATATTAATTGCAATTTTCTTAATTTGAGATCGTTAAACCAGCCTGTTCAGCTAGAGATATCTTATATGGGTGTTAGCGACTTACCCGTCAGAATGCCAAGTTTTGGTCCTCATCTACAGAATTCTTACAGAGGAGCTTCAGAGAGTCGTAGGTTACCGTACCAATTTTTTAAAACATCTTTTTTAAGGTCTATAAATAAGATGGTTATACAGTTTAAATACGTTTTTTTTTTTTTGGCATTTTTGCTTTACTAAGCAATTAAATTAGATTTAATATTATACTAAATTTTTGCAACATCTCACGATTATAATAACGGATTCACCTAAAAAGTTTCCTTTTACCTGCATATAGCTTCTGTAAAATTGAAAGACGATCCAAAAGTATTTGATGGGCGCCGAAATGGTTTTCATAATTTTCAAATTTTTTTGTTGTAATTTTCATATGGGATATTTTCACAGAAAGGTAGCCGAAAAACTTACTTATTTGTGTTAATATAGAGAAAATAAATTTAAGAAATTCAAGGCTTGCCTTACAACTTAATCTGGCTTAAAATTTTATGTTTTGGTCTGTTTTTGCTTCTTGTTAAGTCAGCTTCTCTTCTTCTTTTTTCTTTCTTTCTTTTTTTTAAATAATTAATATTTTATTTAATTTAGACAGTTTAAAAAAAAAATTTATTTACACCAAATTTTTTTCGAAATTTTAATGTTTTTGCGCCAAAAACTAAGACAAAAAAAGAAAATTGAGAAATGTTTTTTAATTTTATAACTTGCTAAACTTAAAATATTTCAAATTATACTAAAAACATTCATGGACAAAAAGTGCTCTCAAATTTGTAATGGTTTTTATAATAACAATATATATAGTATAAAAAAAAACTTCTTAAAAATTTACCTTTTATTTTACCACTTGTCCTATAAATGTAACGTCACGCCAAAAATGTTAATGTCCATGTACAATGTTTATACGGCACACTTTGGTGTGACAGAAGCCATTAACATCATTTTTATTTTTTTTTTTAAATTCGATCAAAACCATTTTTTTTTTGGGAAATGGTGGGAGCTCTTGAACAGTAGAACACTTAATTACCGATTTCGGTGCAGCTGGCTTGGGATTATGAAATTATTAAAAATTTTTTTTTTTCTTTAAAAGTGTAAAAATATTAAATTAGTTCACCTTAGCTATTTATTTAACACTATTTCTACCAATGTCAAAAGACACCTTTTTTAAGTATTTTAACTTAACATTATTTTCCAGTTTAATCATCTATGAAAAAAAATGGCTGGCAACGCTTTTGATAGCCTTTATCCACCAGCAAGTGCTTGATGTAGGAGGACTCAAGCCTGAATGAATATTGATTGACTGATTAACTTTAAAACGAGATATTATACAAAAAATCTTTGCAAACCATTTGGTCATTTAAAGCTTTACTTTATTAATCTTTAACTTTCTATAAGCATACAAGTGTGTGTGTGTGTGCGCGTGTGTGTGTATCCGTATTCCGGTTGCAAGAATTTCGCATGTTGTGAAAATTAATACGCATGTCTGCAAAATATTTATTTACACGCGCCGTGTCCGGCAGTAAGTCTGTCACTTGGCCAGTTTTGCTGCCACATTTCCAGGCAACAAGAAGAGAAAAAAAAAATCAATTACCTTGTTTGTAACCAGTCACAGCTGCCCCACGGCAACACTTTTGTAAATGTGTGTGTGTTTCTTCTGTGTGTGGCAGGGTGTTGCAAGCGTGTGTGGCAATTATAAGTTGTTCGTGTCTGTTAATTAAATGTGTCAAGTGAGGGCATTTAATAAGCTTCAGTTATTTGCAAAAAAAGCGGCGAAAAACATCGACAAAAAAAAAAACCAATGCCATGTAATTTTCGAACTCGAAGCATATATGTTTTTTAAATAGTTTGGTACTCTGTTGTTAAATCGCTTTTTAAGAGGTTTTCTTATTTCCGCTTCCTGTAGGAAACTTTCGCAGTTGCTCTAGCCGTTTGTTTTTCTCTTTTCATTGTCAGCGTTGGGCATTTTTTTTTTTCATACATATAAATTGCTTTGGGCTGTTGTATGTGTGTGTTCGAGTGTGGCATGCCCCTTGAGGGGGCATTAATTAATTGAAGCACACGCTTACATGCACATTATTTTTTTATTGGTCCCCTATCATTGTTTGGTCACTCCTTTTATTTGCACTTATTTATTCAAGTGCAAAATTTCGCGCCAATAAGATGTATTGATTGTACTGTGACGTCACAGAGTCAGAAATTGAATTAACCTTCAAATGGTCAAGTATCTGCCAGATAAATGCAGCTAATGAGATAAAAGGCAATGCAAACTTAAGCTTAATAATATAAATGTAGCTAAAATCAGGGAAGCATTAAAGTTGACATTTAATGATAAGCTCAACTACAGTGAACACTCAAAAAGCATAAATAGTTGGTTAAAGTTTTTTTATGTCAATTAAGCCGATAAAAGAGTGTCAAGTTTGTGCAAATTAAATGAATCCTTGTTGTGGTACACTATTAAATAGGTCAAAATTCTCAAAGGGACTTAAGGCAAAAATTGAATTGTAATGATTTTTGGAGTAAGGATAATTTCAATACTTTCCAGATCAACAGTTTGTAAAGCATTCGACAAAAAAATTCTGCTAAGGAAAATTTAAAAATGGGACACTAAAAATTGAATCAAAATTCTAAATAACGGGTCATCAATCTTGAGGTTTTTTTTTTTAATAGGGTTTTTTTTGATAAATCACGCGTGAGTACTGTCAAGTTGCCATGTGTTTTTTATTTAGTTTGCATTGCCATTTCGTCATGGAAAAACTTACACCCGAACAACGTTTACAAATCGTACAATTATATTACGAAAATTCGCGTTCTGTAAAGAATGTTTTTCGCGCGCTTAGGCCATTTTATGGTCGCCATAATCGACCTACTGAGACCACTATTCGCCATACCCACAACAAATTTGAGACCCAATATTCATTATTGGATGACACCCGACCGAATAGACATCGTCCAGCGCGTATTTCATGGTCCATATTTCTTCAAAAATAACGAATTATTTGGTTTCAACAAGATGGCGCTACTTGCCACACAGCCCGTGAAACAATGGAAAAGTTGAGGAACCAATTCGGTGAACAATTAATTTCACGCTCCGAACCGGTGAATTGGCCACCAAGATCGTCTGATATCACACGATAAGACTTTTTCCTTTGGGGCTACCTGAAGTCTAAAGTGTTTGTGGATAATCCAGCTACGATTGAAGCATTAGAGGCCAACATTACCTGTGTTATTCGCGAGATACCGCCGATTATGCTCGAACGCGTCATCGAAAATAGAAACCTCCGCTTGGACGAGCTACGGCGCAGTTGCGGCCAACATTTGAAAGGGATTATCTTTAAAAAGTGAATGGCAAGAATGGTTCTTTCTATTCATAATAAAGATTTTCCGATTCATTTGAAATTGTGTTTTTTTGCATTTAAAAAAAACCTCGAGATTGATGACCCTTTATGATGTTTTCAGCGCTTCAGACTGGATTGGCGAATCAATAATTTCATTAATAATTGTAAATAAAATACTGGAATTTAGTCACATAAAAAAATCGAACCTGAGGAAACTTAACTTACTTTAGTAAAAGACATACAGACATACTCTAAGGTTGTGCAGGTCGGATATTATCAGCGCAGCTTTAGGATTGTCAAATCCTTTTTGAGCAATTATTCACACTTACAACAATTTTGGAATAATCAAGTAATTCCGAATCGTCGCCATCTTTTTTGCGACTTTGTAACAGCCGTTTGATTAATCAAGTATACGCAGCCATGTCTTGAGTTCAGTATTCCTGCAAAGCTAGTCAGACTTTGTAGACTGATGTTGAGCTAGACAAGCACCTCCCTAAAGATAAGAAAGAATTTCCCCAATGCAGTTGACACGCTACTATGTTTCAGACAATGTCTTTTCTACCTTTTTATAGACTTTGCTGTAGAACGTCACAGTTTATCGGAACGAGACCAGTTGATATAGATATTATATTTACAACGAGATTGGTCAAGTTATTTTCATAAGTGTCTTCGAAAGGCAATGAAAGGATAGACTGTACCTTTCTTGAAAATATCACATGAAAAGCGCACTAGCTTTGGAGTGGAGAGGGCTTCTAAATTGTGGTAGGTGACCGATCTTAAAACAAAACCACAATTGCGTCGTTAACGTAACAATTTATTTACTTTCTTAATGCCGTACACGTCTTAACTCAATCAACACTTAACATCGAATCTCTCTCCCACTTCAAGTATATACACATTTAGCCTAGCTTAGCATTACTTAACATAATGAGAGCGAGTTAACATCAGTAAACGCTGATGTTAACAGATCATCTGTATTTCCTACTACAACTCGGCCGTCCTGACGGTTAGATCCCCTGATCTATACTTAAAATAATTTATTACATTATGATTCTTAAAATTAGAAAAAAAAAAAAATTTATTTACATTTTTTTTTTTTTTTTTTTTACATTGTTTTTCTTAAGTTTTACTTAAATAACTAAGCTTTTATGTTTTATTTTTTCGTTTACCCCTTACCCAATGCCTAATATTTTGAATGCTCCAGACACCTTGATACGGATTACGGGATACCTGAAAACCATCTACGTCTTTAAGAACGAATCTGTCATTTTTTAAAACTTTAGTTATCATGTAAGGTCCCTTGCTTTTTGGAATAAGTTTTCTTGACGTTCCTACCGTAGAGTCAAAATTTTTCACCACTACATAATCGCCTATTTTGTATTGCTTTGGGCTTCTTCTTTTTTTGTCGACCTGTAATTTATTGTAAGCTTGTGATTTTATTTGAATCTGTTCTGCCTTTTTCCTAATATTTGCTAAAGATTGTGTTTCAATCAAACCATTTACCTCTTCTAGTTTTTCTTTAAGTTCATCTGTAACATGGCCTTTTTGTTGTATGCCAAATAACATCTTACTTGGGTACTGTTTAATACTCCTATGTTGAGTATTGTTTAACGAATACTCAACTGTTTCAACAACTATGTCCCAGTGTAATCCTTTCTCAGGTTCTGTCAACTTTGCTATCATTGGGCCTAGACTTCTGTTTATGCGTTCCACCTGACCATTAGCTTGAGGAGACCCTGTTGCGATTTTTACGTGTTTAATGTTATTTTCGGCTATAAAATTATCAAATTCACCCGACGTAAAACAACTTCCGCGATCAGAAATTAAACAAGTTGGTTTGCTATATGCTCGGAAATAATCTTTTAATCCATGTAAAACTTCCTTTGTTTTTGTTGTTTTCGTTGTATATAACCGAACAAATTTTGTGAACGCGTCAACAACTACTAAGATATGTTTTTTTGACCTTCCTGCATCAACTGGACCATAATGATCTATATGTATTATTTCAAATGGTCTATTACCTTTCGGAATGCAATTTAAAAATCCTTCTTCCTTCCCACTTTTTGGTGAATACGCGATGCATTTTAGGCAGTTTTCAATATGACCAATACATTTTTCTTTTAAATTCGGGAACCAATAAGTCTTTGAAATAGCATCCATCATTTTGTCTCTACCTATGTGGCCTATTTCATCATGATATTTATAAAGTACATGATCTTCCATGTCATGTGGAACATAAAAAAGCAGTCTATCGTCATTTAACTTTTTGTATACTATGCCGTTTCTCATTTCATAAAGTTTATGCTCTGACTTTTCTAGTAGTGTTTTTATTTTTCGTAACTTTTCGTCCTTTGCCTGACATATAACTAGATTGTCTTCAAACTTATTAGTTTCTATTATCATAATATTATTATTTCGACTAAGTGCATCGACATGTTGCATTTTGGTACCTGCTCTATGTAGTAATTCATAATCATAATTCTGCAATTCTAAAGCCCAACGAGCAATTCTAGGATTTAACTCAACTTTATTTAGTGTAAGAATTAAAGAATTGCAATCTGTAACTATTTTGAAATGTTTTCCTTGCAAATAAATACGGAATCGTCGCAAAGCATAAATTATTGCCAAAGTCTCAAGCTCAAAACTGTGATACTTGCTTTCCAATTCTGTGGTTCTTTTTGAAAAATAAAATATCGGATGCATCTTTTTATCCTCCTTTTTCTGCATGAGAACTGCACCAAAACCAAGTGAACTTGCATCGCAGTGCAGCTCGGTCTCGTCTTTATAGCTGTATATTGACAATACAGGTGCTTGAACTAATTTTTCTTTAAGTTTTCTAAAACAGTCTAACTCTTGTTCTTTGAATTCAAATTGTTTGTCCTTCTTGAGCAAATCATACAAGGGTTTTGCTTCTGTTGAAAAATCTTTAATGAATCGTCTGAAGTACGAACATAACCCGAGAAAACTTTGTACTTTGTGTGCTTTGTCAGGAATATGGAAATTTTTGATTGCTTCTAATCCCTTATCATCAGCTTTAATGCCGTCTTTGTCTATTAAAAATCCCAAATATTTTACGCTAGGTTGCAAAAATTCGCACTTATCGAGACGTAGCTCTAATTTATTTTGCACAAGCTTATCAAAGACCTCTTTTAATGTTTTCATGTGTTCTTCTATATCTTTAGTCGCTACCATAATGTCGTCCATATATATAATGACCCTATTGTCTCTAATCATATCCTCGAAAATTTTGTTGACAAATCTTTGAAAAACAGCTGGACCATTTTTTAATCCAAAGGGCATTTTTAAAAACTCAAACTGTCCAAGTGGAGTGACAAATGAAGTATACTTAATAGAGTCTTCATGTACAGCTACATGAAAGAATCCATTTTTTAAGTCAAGTTTCGTAAAAACAGTTTTATTTTCTAATTTGTCTAACAAATCATCGATAAGAGGAAGAGGATAATTATCTTTTTTTGTAATCTTGTTTAACATACGATAATCTACACACATTCTGTCCTTTTTCTTTTTAACTAAAACGATCGGCGATGTATATTCTGACGTACTAGATCGTATGGCCTTGTCTTTTTTGTATTCATCTAATAAAACTTGTAATTTTTCTTTTTCCGCATAAGAAAGACGTCTTGGTCTGCAACTAAACGATTTTGGGCTTTCCAGATTCAATTTTATTTCGCACTTTGTTACTGGAGAGCTTGGTCTTTCTGCCTTTAAATACGCATTTTCGAATAATTTTTTCAATTGACACTGTATACTATGGCTAATATTTTTACCAATATTAAGTTCAATTTCTTTATCAGCATAATCTATGTTAAGTATTTCGGTAATTGCATTGTCTAACAGCTGATGTTTAGCAGTATCAGTTGCTAATATTTTTGAATCTAACAGTTTTTCTTTTTCACTAATGGTTGAAGTAACAGCTTTCAATCCTAACAGTTGTTGGTCTGACATGCCATCGTTTTCTAACATTTTCTGTATAACACTTGACTGTTGTGCGACCAAGTTGACATTTTCTTTGCCTAATAGTTTTGCATTAACACATGATTGTGCAGAATCCAGCAAGCTTTCACGAACACATGGATCTGCTGTACTATTTAACATGGCTTCACTAGCACGTGAACGATCATTGGTTTCTGTCTTGACTAAATAACTAAAATCTTCGTTACATAACATTTCTGAACCAACACATGGTTCATTGTTTACATTAATTGGATCTACTGTAATCAGTCTCAAAATGTCTGGGTCAAACTGCAAACCACATGCTTTTAAAAAATCTCTGCCCAGCACTACATCGTAGCCCATAGACTCATTGGAAACAGCAATTAAATTAAAATGTACTTTTAAGGATTCTTTAAATACAAAACATAAACATTTTCCAAATGTATTAAGGCGACTTTTATTAAGTCCAAAGTAAGGTTTTGAAACTGGATTTAAATTGATTTGATTTGAAACACATGAAATTTTGACAAATGAAATTGGGCTTCCCGAGTCTATTAGGCACGCTGCTATTAATGGTGTTTTAGTATTTTTTTCAAAATAAATCTTAAAATATCTTACATATTTTTCTTCGTTTGCACCCTTTTTCCCGGAACATTGAGCAATAAGATGCCCAAATTTGCCGCACGCATAGCAGGATCCGGGGTCCCTCTTTGGCTTCCTGCACTCTTTAACAAAGTGACCTCTTGAATTGCAGTTGCGGCAGCGTAAATTGTCATCATACTTTTTCTGCATCTTTTTGCAGCTGCTTGGAGTGGACTCCGACGAAACACGTACATTTGCAAATGCACGAAGCATCTGCCTTGGGTCAGTAAAGCACTGCATACGCGCTTGTGTCTGCAAACTCTCTTGCGGTATGCCTTCTATGATTTCGTCGATTAATTCATCCACGTCGATATCAAGATCGCCAGAAAGCTTTATTTTGTCATCAAAGTAAGCGGAAAATTTTTCAAAAGCTTTCCATTTGCGGCCTGCAAATTTCCGTCTTATTTCCATTTTGGATAATTTTACACCAAACGCCATAATTAGTTGGTCTAACAATTGATTAATTGGTTCCATAATGCGAGTTGAGTTTATATGCAGCCAACGCTGCGCATCGCCTTTTAATTTACTTATAAACAACATACGCATCAAGCTGTCGTTGATGTTGTACACACTTGCGATGTTTTTTAGCTGCATAACCCAGCCGCGCGCACACGTTTTACCGTCAAAGTCCATCAAAGCTTCTTTAGCGAGAGTAAGCGAGACAGACGCTGACTCCTGCATGGTGATGTTCTTAAACTCTTGTTGTTGCTTCACTCCAACGACGTTAGCTGCTTGCACGTTCATTTGTTGCAGCGTCTCTTTGTTCAATTGAATTTCACCACACGACGGCGTCTTTATAACGGGGACTTCAATTTTTTCTGCATGATGCTCATACAAAACTACGTCGTTTTGAATTTCTGAGACTTCTGCGGGCATTTTGTCATTTTCGCACATATTTTCATTTGAATTTTTGTTTAAGCTAAGAAAATCATTTGGTTTTTGTATAAAATGGTTGCTTAAACGCATCGCTCGTTCTTCTTTTGAGCCTTCGGTCGAAAGTTTTATTGCATTTAGCCACTTTTCCACTTGCTCTTCCGTAAAATTGGCAAAATTTAGTTGATTGTTCATTTTAATTTTGTTCTTGGGTTAGGACCACTTCTGAAATTGTGGTAGGTGACCGATCTTAAAACAAAACCACAATTGCGTCGTTAACGTAACAATTTATTTACTTTCTTAATGCCGTACACGTCTTAACTCAATCAACACTTAACATCGAATCTCTCTCCCACTTCAAGTATATACACATTTAGCCTAGCTTAGCATTACTTAACATAATGAGAGCGAGTTAACATCAGTAAACGCTGATGTTAACAGATCATCTGTATTTCCTACTACAAAATGAAGGCGCATCAAATTATTTTTATCAAAGGATATTTATACTACAAGCTGAATCAAAATTCTGAAGTAATCGCATTTGAAGATATTCGAATACGAATGTCACTCAAACCGGTTTTTTGTTAAATAATTCATGAGAAAAAAAAATAGTTACAACGGCAAAAAATACTTTAGAGACATGACTACAGTTGAGTCTGTATAAAGAAAGTAATCGATGCGTGGGAACATAGGCATCAATGTAAATATACCATTGAAAAGAGAAAAGAAAGATCCATAATCCACAATAAGCAAATCATTTGAATTATATTAAAATAAGCATTTTACAGACAATTTTCCAATGAGCTTGAAAACGACCACAAAAAAAAAAAGGCTTGCAAGTTGTCATACCTGCAAAAATCGTTGAAAATTTGAGAAAACTGAAACAAAAACGCATGATTTATCATCTGAGCTTTAAATTGAATTTAAAAAAACAAGAAAAATTTAACTTTCCAGAGAAGTCAAAATTGTAGTTTTTTGTGATCGGTTTTTCTTGGTCGACATACTAAAAATGAATTGTTGCGGAAAATATTGAAAAAATATATCCGAAAATGGCAGAAAATGCACTGAAAACAATTCAAATTAGTTTCAATGTAATTCCACACAAAAAAAAGTCATATAAAAATATAGCAATGAAAAAAAAATGAAAATAGATGTGTGACAACTTACAAGCCAAAAGGTGTGACAACTTACTTTTTTGAAGCCATCTTGGAATGCATTGAAAAAAATTTGTCTATTCACTGTATGTCCGAAAACCGTTTTTAATTATGATAGTTCATTGAATTTCAGTTCCAGCACATATATTTTTTCTTGATTTTTTATTTTGATTTGATCACTTTTTGATCGCATTTTCCGATTTCTTTATAAACAATTTTTATATATTGTCTCACACACACTGCGTTTTTGAGTCGGTTCGCATCAAAAACACATTAAAATTCTTTACGGCGATCGATTTGCCATCGAAGACGAAGAAGGAATTTTGGTATTTTCATTGCTGGAACATCAAAATCGACCAGGTGTGCCAACTTACAAGCTGTGTCAACTTACAAGCCTTTCCCCTACTACTTTTATAATTAATCGGCCGTGCTCCGGAAAACGAATCCGAACATTTTATTTGGATTCGTTTTCAAACCGAATGTTTGGTACTCCCAATATCACCAAACTGAATTTGTGATGTGGTTTGCAACCGAATGTTTTGTTGCAAGAGGAATGAAAACGAATCGACAAAATAGTTTTAAAAAATACGCATTTTATACTGAAATAATTTTTTAAATATTCTTTGATATTCTTAGATTATATTTATGCCAACTTCAAGTTAGACAACTGACAATTATTTTTAATTATTTTTTTTCTAACTCAACCCAAAACGAATTTTTTTGTACACGTATCATACCCAAACACATGACGATAAGTGCGACAGGGTTCCCGCGTTACACAAAAAAAATTTCTCTTGTAATAAAAATAGCTAAGTCGTCTTTAATTTTAATAAATATTGTTGCTAAAGTAATATTTTTTTGTAATTTTATTTAAATGATAGAATAATAAAGAACTAGAAATATTTTAATGAAAATTAAATGTAAACAACATATATGTAGTAATAAAAAGGTGTAGAGATGCGGCAACCATATCAGCTCTTTTGTATCAAACTTAATTAATTTCGCGCCAACACAACATTAAAACTTATCGGAAAGTTGGGGGAAATATAGGAATTTATCGAAAATAAAAAGGGAAGTTATTGACAATAAAATTCGTTTTCCAGAGCACGTACCGGTTTTCGAATCCGAATAAATTTGTTCGGTTTGGTTTTTACGTTTTCCGGACACGGCTGATTGTATTAATATATACTGATATATACTGATAGGTTTCTGTTTCCAAATCAACCAACAGCTTTTAATTTTTCAGCATGATTCACAAATTATCGCCTAAAAAAAATATCGAAATTTATCGACAATACGAGCAAGTTCCGTATGTGAGCCCGAAATGAAATGAAACACTTCCTTTGACATTTCGAAGAAGATATAAAGGGAGTAGCTAATCCAATTTCCACTTTGGCTCAATTTACATCACTATGTCATATAGCTTCAAAAAAAGAAGGTGCAAAAAATATGCTTATCCGAAAAAAAGCTATGCCAAACATTTTTTTAGGATTTTATTAACAATATCAAAATCTTCATTAACGTCATGGGCTCACTGTCTTTTTAAAGACTCAAAGTTTTTTTCCCCAAACTAAAATGCAAGTGCTCACTGTACTCAAAAAAAGACACATAGAAGCAGCTGTGAATGTATGTATGGTACGTATATGTATATGTTTGTATATATCTCCGAGCTTGTCGTGTTTATTTGACGCTTAAGCATGTGGCATTAATTTGTAAAGTTGTCTACCCAACAAACACCCAACACGCGGTTTGTGGCTGTTGCCAGTTACGATTACATGCCAAGGTAATGGCGACACACAGTACTCGCACACACACACATACAAATGTAAAGAGAGCGAATTTTGTGCTCACACACACACACACACACACAGTCGCACATACTTGTCGCTGCACTTGGCTGTGAAATGAAGCGTTAGCAGCCTGCAGCAGGAAACCAACAACAAAGCAACAAAAAGGCAAGGCACACAGCTACTTATACACACTCATTTACAGACACACAGATACACACACACACACACACACTCTTAAATGTGCTTAGTGAAAAACTAAACAAAAAGCGTTAATAGTCGTTGCTGTTACTTATGCAGCTGTTGCATTGCAAATATTTGCATAAGTGTTAAAAATTAGTTAAATAAGCATTTATTGTTGCACTATAGTAAAGCCAGTTCTTGTTATTCAGGACTCTTCTGGAAATCCACAAACAAGCAATTTCGAGTCAAGGAGTTCTGAAGTTTAAATGAGTATGAGAGCAAAATGTATAGTGGATGGATATAAAACAGGTTTTTATGGACGCGTTTAATTGCTTTTTATAAATGATATAAATATATTAAATAACAATATAAACAATAACATAATAAGTAAGGATAAAAAACCTCTACATATCATAAAAGTACCTCTAACGATTTTGTTAGAGCAAAGGAAATTTTGAAACTAAACGCGCTATAACTTTTTTCTTAAAAACAAGCTTTTAACTTGTAAAAATTTTTTTTAATAATATTTTTACATTTTTTTATACTAAAGGTCCAGGAAAAATTTATTTAAAGCATTAGTTTTTTAAAAAAAAATTTAGCTTTTTTTTATTTATTTATGAATGTTCCTCAAATACTAACCTTGTTTTTAAATATTTTCGTTTTTTATAAACATTATGCCAAGTAGATCTTATTTAGGTTGTAAAATAAAAGAGTAAAAAAACTCTTCTTATAAAAATTATAAAATTCTCGAATTTTCTTATGATAAAAATATATTTTAAAAATATGTATCCAACCTAGTTTATTATTTTGGTAGAAATCTCAACCGATTTTAAGAAATAGATCCCAAAAAGTTTTTATTTAGACTGTAATATAAAAGACCAAAAAGTCTCTGGTTCATTATTTTGATTACCCTTAAAAATTGTTGCTGTCAATCATGTTATTAAAAATGAGTACCTTATTATCTTAAGATAGAATGCGAATTATTAAAATTAAAAATTTAAAGTTGAATTAAAAAATTAAATGCCAAGAAAAAAATGGAAAGGTCGTATTTTAATATGAAATGAATTTTAAATAATTATAAAACAAACACTTTTTATAATAGTATACAAAAATGGCGAACTTCCGAATGCCAATTTGGGATACGATATTTTTATACCCTGTACCGTATGGTAAAAAGGGTATATTAAGTTTGTGCAAGCCGAAAATGTATGTAACATACAGAAGGAGACGTCGGAGACCCCCAAAGTTACCCAAAGTATGATCGGGGTGACTAGAGAAGTCGATATACCCATGTCCGTCTGTCTGTCTGTAGATCCCAGAGATGGTAAGAGCTAGAGCAACCAAATTTTCAGATTAGATGCGTTATTATGTCAGGGGATGCAAGTTTATTTTATATTTTGGATATCGGGGATATATTATACAACTCCCATAGGGGTGTTTCAGAGGACCTCGAAAAACCCCAAAAGTTTTAGATAAATAATTCGTTTGTTTATAAAGATATCGTAACCAAATTTGGCACTCAATCGTTTTTTAGAGTTCCCAAGCACTGCACTGAAACTCAAAATTTGGACACAACGACAATTTAATATGATTTTACACATTTTTTTGTGCAAAAAAAAATATTAAATTTTAATTACTGTTTCTTTTAGTAATTAGCCATCAAAGTTGGCATTTTGTATTTTTTTAACTTTCGCGATAATTTGCAGAGAAAAAAAACTTGCATTTACCATGATACATGTAGCTACGAAATCTTCATTCACTTTGTTGTTCATAAATTTTACTTCAGAGAAAAAATAAAATTGGGCTTAAAAACTTTTTGGTTTTAAATATATTCGAGTAGTTATAAAGATTTTGTAGGATTTTCATCATTTGGCTACTTTGCTTTAAGGGTACCTCCGATTACCACTCGATATTTCATCGAACAAATTTTTATAAATTTCTTTACATATTTTAAAACAATATGTAATTCCTCCCGATTTTCGGAAATTGAATTTTGTATCTAAAAGTTAAATATTAAAAATTGACCTCCAGTAAATTGTACTATTTTTTGAATTTCTTAGCTGCCTAAAAGTATGCTTTAATTTTTATCATTTCAAAAGTTGTACTTAAATGTAGAAAAATGTAAAATTTGAACATTTTATAGCATACTTACAAAGGCGCAAATCAAAAATTGTAAAATGGATAAATTTTGAAGAAAAAACGTAAAAATGTCAATTTTGATTTTTCAAATTTTTTTTCGGAAATTAAAAGAGCATACAAAAAAAATTATAACAGTTAAAAAACATATGGATTAGTGATGTCGTTTTTTAGTAATTTGCTTGGGAAACTATTGCTGAAACTATTTGGGGCTATAACTTCAAAACCATTCAATATTTTGGGTATAGGCTATTTTTTCAATGTATGAGGAGCTCATATCTACCTCTGTGTGAAATATGGTCCAATTAAACATTTTTTTGAAATTTTTCCCATTTTGGTTTAGATTATCTATATCTTAAAAAAATCTGAGCAGGCTCAAACTTAAATAATAAAAAAAAGCTCAATCCTTTACGAACACGTGTGTAAAATTTCATCACTCTAAAAAAATTATTATGAAAATGCCAGGGTTTTGGCCAAAATATGAGAATCTGAGAAAATATTTTTTGAAAAATAATAATATTCTAGATTTTTTTATAAAAAATATATTTTTAAACATTGTCATAAATAGTTCTTATTAAGACTGTAAATTAAAAGTGCAAAAAAATTTGTTTTTTTAAAAAAATAAAATGAGATGTTTGTAAGAAAAAAAAAAATAATAAAAATCTGGATTTAAACATTTTTCAGCTTCTTAAATCGAGCAAAAAATTTGTTTTTATAAATATGTGAAGGAATGTTTCGTAAAAACAAAATTGAAAAAAAAAATAAAATTAAGGAATTTTTTGAAGAAAAAGATTTTAAAAAAAAATTGTTCCAACCTATTTTGCTAGACACATCAAATAGATCTCTCCAAAATATTTTTTGTATAAATAAGGTTCATGTTTTTATTGCGTTTAAAATTTATTGCTGAAATTGCATGTTTTAAAAAAATTATTAGCTTGATAGATTGCGATTTATTTACATTTAAAGTTAAAAGAAAAACTAAAAAAGTTAATGTAAAGAAAAAAATGAAAGTAAATTTTAAATAATTATATACACTTATTTTATAGTTCTATTGATTTAGCTCATTGGAGTCAAGCCAATCATGTAAATATTTTTTTGTAAGATGTGATAAAATTTGTTGAATATCCTTTGGACAGATTACAAATAAACAAAACTAAATAAAAAAATTGGGAGCTTCCGAATTCCGAATTGGGATACGATAATTTCAAAACAAACGAATTTTGCCTAAGAGACTTTTTTCGGCAGGTCGGTTTGTGGTTTTTTTTTTACTTGCTTTATAATGCACTAATGGGAGCTCTATAATGCAACTTCCAATTTCAAAATAATGAAAAAAACTTTTGCCACATGACTACATCCAAAGTATGGTTGCTCTTGTTCTTATCATTCCTGAGATTCAGGCGGTCATATATACGGACAGACGATAACATATCCATATCGACTTTACAACTCATCCTAATTAAGCATTAAGTCTGCTCCTCTATAGTACCAGCAGCTTAAAATTTAAAATACCCTTTGGAGCGTAAGGTATAGGGTTAAAAAAAAAAAAAATTGGTTTTGATGTTTTCACTAGTTAAGGGGTCTAATGGGATATACCAAATGGAATTTTTTTTTATATGGTTTTGTCATTCCGGGCGAAATTTTTTTGCATTCTGCGTATATAGGCCTTTAGGTCAAAATAGTGAAATAACACAAGAACTCACAATAATTTTATACAATGTCTCTTCCCAGAGGATTTAGCCTGAGCTATAGGCTTTAAGTTAGGACCAGGCGATTCTGTTAGCCAAGACAATGGCAATGAATTTTTTGGGATGCCTTAGGCAATTTTTAAATCTAATTTACAATTATTAAACCTATTCTAAACTGTCTTAATGCCAAATTTACATTACATTTTTTTGGTATCCTGTTCAATGTCAGACTGTAATTTGTTCTTTGTCTAAATCATATTCCAAATCAAATTCGATTTCGAAATCCGGAACATGTCTAATTTTTGTTATTGTTGTTTTTCTTAAATTGCGTTCACGTTGCATTTCCAGCATGTAAGTGTATATGTGTGTTTTTGTATGTGTTTGTGTTTATGCGTGCTTAACACTTTTAACAAAAATGGGTAATTTTCTTAACAAAATTGGCATTAAAAGAGACAACTAGGTAAACTTGGCTCACTGCACTAAAACACGCACACAAACAAGTTGCTTTGTTTAATTTTAAGCGACACACACTTCCGCACACAAATACACACCTACAGCCACCTATACACACACGCATTAAAATTTATGTAAATGAAAATTGCATTGCATAAGCTTGGGCGCCATTTTGCTTACATTATGTAAACACAATGTTGCAATGGCTTCTAAGATGGCTGCCGAAAACCATTTTGCACGTATTAGCGCGCAACTTTAATTATTTTTGCCATCTTTTAGATAGCAACAACAACAAACAACTACAGTAACGTTAGCCGGCAGCCATTTTCTCAGTCACAGGTAATGCTCGGATAAGTCTTTGGCTAGTGCCAGAGGCTGTTTAAGGTTAGTTAGTGACATTTTCTTTATAGCTATCATGCGCTTTGGCGCCATTGTTAGACAATTTGAAGAGGTGCCTTTTTGATATGTACTAGTTGTTAATTGAAAGACTTGAGGGTACAATATGAATTTTCCTTTAGAATTTTCTGCTTAAGAACATTTAAATTTATTAAAGTGCTCTTAATGGAAATGGGATTTGCTGGAACATAAAGTTAGTTAGGGTTAAAACTGTTAGTGCCAGCTATGAAATTGAAATATATTTTGTTAGGGGTTTTTCTATTGTTAGAAGGCCGCAGATAAAGTTTATAGATTTTTTAGAAAATTAATGTTAAATACTTTTAAATTTTTTGGTTAGACTCTATGGTAAAGATTCTATAGACAGACTGGTTTATGAGTTATAAATCACTTAACAGTATTTATAATATAAAAAAAAGCTTTCTCATTTTCTGTTCAAAGGTCAAGCGACTAAACACTACCGGACGGAATGAAGCCCAGTAAAAATGTATAAATAAATAAAAAATATATATGTATATATTACGATCTTAAGGATATGGAAACTGTTTTTTTTTTAAAGGGGTCTACGCAGCACGAAATATTTCGCACGGACTGACAAAACTTCATATAAAAAAAAATATCCCAAATGGGATATCCTAAATGGGATATTATTTTTATATGAAGTTTTGCGATTCCGCGGGAAATATTTCGTGCTGCGTATAGGCCTTAAGCCAAAAAATATTTTTAAACGACGCTTCTCAAGGTATTGTGGATTACGGATCACAGTAAAAAAATATTTATTTTTTAGCATTTTATCTAATTAGTATTTTTTTTTTTTTGCAATTCTTGAATATAATAATTACACTAGTTTACAAATTTAAGGGTCATCGAGTGAACCTTCGTAAAAAAGTGTTTTTTAGGGTAATTTTGGGTCGAGATACAAGAAAATTACAATAATTATTAATTTTTAATAATTTTTATTTAATTTGATTATATCGTATAAAGAGCGCATCAATACCTTTCGATAATTTTCTTTTATGTCGATACAAAATTTTGTTCACAAGATATTAACGAATAACTAAAAAAAGTGCCCAAAAACATGTTTTTCGAAAAAATCTCGAAAGCGGTGCCTAAGAAAAAAAAATGAATGGTATTTTCGTATTTCTCGACCCAAAATTACTGTGAAAAATACTTTTTACGAAGGTTCATTTTTCTTGTAAACTAGTGTTATAATAATAATAAGATTAAAAACTTCTGCAAAAAGAAAAAAAATGAAAATCGAACAAAAAATTGCAGGATTCAAAAAAAGTAGCATAATTGCTTGGCTGCAAAAAGGGTTATAAAAAATGAATAATTTTTTTTTAGTTAAAGAGTACGAAAATAGAGTAAGTACAAAAAATCAAAGTTAATAAAATAGTAAATACCATATGCTGTCATGAAACATCATGCCATATGACGTCATGAAACACCATTCAACATTAAATTTGCAATAAATTTAATTGCCTTGGCTAACAATTAAAATTAATTGAATTCTGCAATGCTATATAGTATATTTATATCCTTTCCTTTCAGGAAACTTTACATCCTTCATGCTGATACTTCAATTACAATCAAATTACTATATTTCACTCATTGAAATCAAACCAAGCAGTCTCTTAATTCCAAACGACAAATCCAACTAATTCCTTAAGTAAACTTCAAACAAACCGCAAAAAATGCTAAAAGCGCAAACTCAAATACTTACAGCTAGTCTAAAAATAATTAATTTTATAAGAAAATTTCCAAAGTGGTCGTCTGTAAATGACACTTTAAGTCGGGGTGTTGCAAGGGGGCGCTGTCTGCAAGACGTACTGCAAATTTAATGTCTGAAATCAAAGCACTTTTTATGTTACCAACAATTACAGAGCCAGAGCCAGCAATTTTTTGTGAAAAAATTATTTTCTTTTGCTCAAAAATTTCTTTTATACGTTGTTTTTATACCCTATACGCAGAGGGTCAAGGGCATTATAGATTTTTATAAAGTATTTAACTAGCAGTGGGAGATGTGGGTAAATATTAGTTCTTTTGGTAATAAAGATGTGGAAAATTCAGTGAACCGCACAATGGACAGTCTACCGGATGTACACCTCATTATGGGAGACCGAATAGAACATAAAATTTTTCAATTTAGAGACCCTCTTCTATAAAATAATACATGATTACAGATTTTTCACTCTATAAACTTTTTGAATTAAATTTTCACAAAAATTTCAAATTTTTTTTTATTTTTTATGTTGGTGAAAAATTTCTCAAAAAAAATTAGTTTATCTCTTTGATTGGAAATGAGTTCTGCTGCCTTTTACTGAGCTCCAAAATCCCAACCCCTGCCATGTTCTAAAATCTTGCTACATTAAATATTAACTTTATTTATGTTATCATGAAATATATTTATTATTATGAAAACGATAAAAAACATTGCTGCGCCATCTAGCGACCGCAAATTACTTACGCCATCTAGAGGCCGCACAACAAAAATATACAAGGCGACGCCAAACGACTTTTTTTATAACGCATTTTTTTATTAAACATACATTTATGAATTTTAATTTTTTTTAATGTTTAATAAATATAGTAAAGAGTGTTTTTTTTAGAGTTACACAAGTTTAAATCATAATAAAACAAAGAAATATATTTTTAATATCAATGAAACGGGCTTTATTGGATAGAAATTTTTATGACATTAATGTTTAAAAATGATTTCGGCCATGGCGCTTACAAGCCGCAGTCTGAAACACCAATTTTGACAAACTTTCCGCACGTAGACAAGTGACAGTAATTTTTGTGGATTTAATGTTGTTTCGACAAAAGCTTGTGGATTATCCACACTCCAAATGCGACAATTCTGCTTATTTACGTACCTATTCAAACAAAAATGGACATAATCGGAGAACAAAATTTCTAATTTTGAATAAGCTTGAAGAAAGGATAAAAATTCCAACCATTTGCAAGCGTTGCTCTGGTGTAAGTCTATCCATAATGAAATGTCAATTCAAACTCAACAAAAAGCAACTATCAGCTAGATAAAGCAGTATTGCCAACTCAAAGTTGCGAACCTCTAAAAAAAACACGCTGTACAAGCGTTTGCTTAGAATCAACAACAGAGGCCAACATGGTTTAGTTGTTTGAAAGCTAAGGGTCATTTCCGAAGTAATTTGCTGCGTAGAATCCGAATCCGAGTCACAATTGGTCCATCACGTCAGGTTCTTGAGATATTTGAATTTTTTGCACCCTGTACATAACCTCAAAAGTAGGAAAAAACACCCTTTTACGGGTACATAACCTCAAATATCTCAAAATCCTGACGTGATGGACCAATTGTGACCCGGATTCGGATTCTACGCAGCAAATTACTTCGGAAATGACTCTTAGCTTTCCAACAACTGACATGATCCCGGTATTTGTAGGCCTGTGTAATTTAGATTTAAGGCCTTTTTTTTAAGGAAATCTTAGTTGTTCTAATATTATTTCTCTTTTTTTTTTGATTTTTTATGGTTATACACAGTTGAAATAGAAAAGTGACAGAATATTTAGTCCTTAATTTTTCTTCTCTTGGTGGTGCGAATGTGATACGTTTTATTAAAGCACATCGGATTAGATGGATTGGCCACATTATACTAATGCCAAACGAAAGGGTTCAAAAGAAGGTGTTTACTCTACGTCCAATAGGAGGAAGAAAAAGAGGCCGACCAAGAAGGAGATGGCTTGATGACGTCGAAGCAGACCTGAAGACGATGAACATTCGCAATTGGAAAGATGAATCGAGAGAGAAAGTGAACTGGAGGAGAATTGTTGATGAAGCTATGGTCCACCCCGGACTGTGAAGCTAAGAAGAATAAGAATTTTTCTCTATGATGTCTTTCTTTTGACCATCATTTTTTAAATTGATTCCTTCTCATGGTTTGTACAAAAAGCGAAAAGCTCGCTATAAAATTTACCGTCAAATTTACTCGAAAAAGAAAGTAATAAAAATATTAGGAAGCAGAAGATTTGGCTTATACAAGGTGTCGCCCAATTCTATAACCACCATTTTCTCAAAAATAAAATTTATTAATGAGGTACATGCCGAACCCAAAAATGCGTTCCTCGACAAAGAGTATCCCATTGTCGCATATCTCTCCCACTGATCCATATTTTCTTAAGTTTCGTTTTCGTTGCGTTGTCATTCCCTTTTTGCTTTGTTGCAGACATTTTTAATAAGCTGACTGGCAGCAGTTGCACGTTGCACGTCGCATTGAGCAAACATTGCAGCTGCCAAGTGGAAAATGAAATTCGTGGCACGAATAGATTTTCAACTTACAAACATATATGACAAGTGCTGAAAAGGGATGTTTTATCTCAAGGAGAGGGAAAGCAGAGACAGAGAGAGAGAGAGAGAGAGGGTGCGCTGCACAGAAACATGTCGAGTATGACAGAAATTCTAAAATGAAGCAATTTACTAGCAAGTTTTGATATGGCCAATACCAATGATCAGTTCACATTAGTAGCTGCAGGAATTGCAACCACTTAGTGCTAACTGCAACTGCAACTGGAACTAAAACTAAAACTGTAATCTGTTGCCACTTTTAGCTTATTAAGTGGCTTCCCCTTCGAGTTGTTAATTATCTGAGAGTATGTTTTGTTACATTGTTTGCATTCTTTTGGCATGCTTTTGTACATTTTTATCATAATTGTGTTTTCTTTTTGCATTTTTTTCTTGCTGTCATTTTATTTAGTTGTTAGATGGTTGCAGCTGCTTAATGATTATTATTTAGTTATTCTCTTTGGGTTGTTTCTTTTTTTTTTTGAAAACAGTTTTAGTGTCGCATTGCTTTGAATTGGTATCCCAAAGTTGCAGATAGCTTGCGTGTTGAATATTCATGATATGGCAGAGACTGTTGTTGGAATGATGTTCTTTAATACCAAAGCATGTGTGGAATGTTTGTTTCGAGCTTCTGAAATCAAAATTCTTATGTTTTACAACTGACTGATATGAAATTCGACTCGTTTTTTAAGCCCAGTACGTAGACAACAAAAGTGCTCTCGTACAAGAACAAATTTCAAATAAAAAAAATTATCCTGGTGAAGATAAACTTCAGAGAGAGAAGATTGGAAGCTAAAAACTACTTTTAAAGGCAACGAGCTGACGATCTATACTGATGGTTCGAAGACGGAAGGCACAGCCACAGGCGTCTTCTCTGAAGAGCTTGCGACGAAGCTTTCTTTCCGCCTTGCCCATTTATTCAATCTGGCAAGCGGCAACACTTATTGACACCCTGGATGAAAGTCCAAGGAACGTTTTTACTCTTGTCGATAGCCAGGCTGCGATCAAGGTTCTGACATCGCATACCATAAAAAAATAAACATGTTCGTAACACGGTAACAGCGGTAATCCACTACCACTTAATCACCTTCCCTTGGGTACCGGGGTACTCCGGTGTCCCAGGTAACCAGGTGGCTGATGAGTGTGTCAGTTTCAGCATTGCCAGGCAACCTTGCGGTTACGGATATAGGAAGACCCAATAGTACTTGATCCTCCTCTACCCCTTCCCCCCTTTCTTATAATCCTTTCCTCAATTAGGATGGTCTCTGGGTGATCTCAGTTATTGATTAAGCAGCCTATTCAACTTAACCCAACCTAAACTTTATCTTCGAACGCGTACGAAAGCCATACGTAGACGTCCAAACAAAAGAGTGTTGCCCTATGATTTTATTGCATAAATATGGACAGCTGTTATTGCTCTAAGCATATATTTATCATTTGTTTCAAAACAGCTGATTTTATTATTATGATAGTTTTCCCTTCAATCCCAATAACCGCAACAAAACTATGATGCATACCACGAAAAAGTACCAAAAGTAAAAAAATACCTCATTGCGTTAAAAGACCACACTGTTATTTTTTATGCAATTAAGTTGTAGTTCAATAAAACGATTAAAATTAATTTTTTTTTTAAATTACATTTTTTTAGTTATGGAGATATTGGCTATTAACGTATTCACCAAAATGGGAAATTATTGGGTTTGGGAAATTCTCAAGAGGCATTTTTTTCTAATTTGTTGTTAATTGAAGTCATTGGCCAATATTAAGCAGTCGATAAACCGCCTTTTTCGATATCAAACTTTAAGATTTTGATCTGAACGAGATGTGGTTCCAACAAAACAAAGCTACCAACCAAGCAGCGGAACCAACCAGGGCTACAATATTGCAGAACGCGATACTTAAAAATTCCGCATAAGATGGCCCAAATAATTACGAAAATATTTCTGAAACTATAAAGCACTGGAGCATAAATGCGAGGAAAGATCACCTAAAAAGACTTGAGGATAAAGTGTTCCAAATATAACCATTAGTCAACAAAATGAAATAAATGAAGGAACTGAAAATTTACTGGTTGTGCATGCTTTAATATCCGAAGATGAAAAGCTCTCCTCCAAAACGCATAATGCTTGGACAGTGTGCAGGTAACCAAAGAAGCGGTCAACCGAAGTTGAGATGGTTGGATGGGGTCGATCAAGTTGCGGAGGACTTAGGACTGAGATGTTGAAGAACACAAGCCCGAGATCGCGACGAATAGAGGAGAAAACTACAACAGGCAAAGATCCGACCAGGGTTGTCTCGTCAATGATGATGATGATGAAAATATATATAGCCCAGTTGTATCTTCTAAAATTAGTTTGGACAAATTTTCGGTTTCCATCAAATTTTGAATACCTTCCCGTAGATTTGCAAGTCTTGAGGCTATTGTGTTTTGTAGAGCGTAATTTTAAATGAATCAATAATAGTTTTTATAACACTTTTTGTACAGAGAAGACGTGCAAGTAGCTCTGGTATCTATAGGGAATTAGAATTTAAGTAACTGCAGAAAACTGGGCCTATTACAAAAAGTTCTATTACTGCCAGCTCGAGAGTATTTTCTTCCCAAAAGCCTAATTTATAACATTCAGGACAAAAGTTCCAACAGTTTAGTCTGATCATGTACATTTGCTCGATGTATGATTCATTGAACCTAGGTATATTAGATTTTATTTCCGCCCTTTGCTGTATGTATCAAGGAATAAAAACAAAAAAAAATATTGAATTTTATAAGCTTACTTACACCATAAAGATAAGCAAAGTTTTCCGCATTGGTGCAACAGAGCGAAACTTCGACATCCTACAGTGCTAGGTGGAATCCTACAACCCACTAATATAGCTGAAAAGTGGCTCCTCTCTCAATTATATACGCTTGATTCTTTGGAGCTACTCACCTGGTATACTGCAAGGTTAACCACGATGTTGCGGACGACTGGTCGCAATTGCTTTCTCCCATCCTATATACCAGCTCCGCTGCGACATCCTTTTCGAACTAGATCAGTTACAGCCAACAGCTTATTCTCCACATTATCCCCTTTTTTTCTTGGTTCTTATGCCTAATTTGATATTTTGTATTCAACGCCAAGTCAACTACATGACGTTGCGTGACGTCACAAGACGCGCTGTTTAAAGTCCCAATAATTTATTTAGCTTGTCTAGAGCCCAACTCTTTTGTTAAATAAAATCCATCTTGACTTCGGATTTGGTCTCCCTAAAGCATCTTAATGGCTATGTTAAACCGGAATATGCGTGCTGTAGATCCCCACTGCAATAACAGCTCCCTCACACTCTTGACCAATGGAATCATATGGAATCTGATTTTGGAGACTTTAGATTCCATTGCAAAAACTTTCTAACCCTTTGAAAAAATTCCATCGACATAGCCCATACGAGCTGGATCAGATGCAGTCACGAGCTTATCAATAAAGCTAAATGAAAGTTATTCCACTTCGAGACAATAAAGAGCATTCTCGGGGTTCCCCCAGCGCTGTCTTAAATTCAAAAACTCATTAGTTTTTCCGAAAACCTATTATTTTGGTTAATAAAATCTATTCCAGTAGAGTTTTTTAAGGCATCTCTAGAGCTATTTAGGGAAGTAAAATCTTAATTTTTGTACTGCATTCTAAAGGGCTAGACGCAGACACGAAAAATAAACAAAACTTCATATAAAAAAAACGCTCACAAACGTTTGGCCACAAAATTTTCTTGCAGGTGGTACGTAGACCAGTGTTGCTTGTTTTTTTTTTGTTTTTTGATGCCAGTAGTAAACAATAGATGGCGCAATCAGAAAATCAGCTATTCGTTTTTGGCGCCATAAACAAAACTTATGTGCAGCTATTTATTTTGTACGCGAAATTTAATCGACAAAATCGTTGCGGATCGTTGGGAAAGGATGTGAAAATAACTATAATAATAAAAAAATTCAATTGTAACATTAATGTGAGTTAAGATACGTCTATACAATTCGTCCACACCCAGCTCTGCGCGTTAAACATGGGGTCACCAAAACACTCCGCCTTTTTCTGGGTTTTGGCTACTCTCGTCGCATTTCAATGGTAATGCATGTCATTATTATAGCATTGTTTACACAAAATAGCATAAGTAATAAACTTTGACAATAATTCAAGTTTTTATGTTTTATTTCGCGCCTTTTAAAAATTTGCTATTTGTAAACAAAAGGCAGCTGATTTTTGATAATAATTTCGATAAATTTCACATTTTGTTACTAGAGACACACTGTTCCTTTCGTGACCAAAATAAGCCGCTCTTTTTGCTAGGTGGCTTTTTTCGTGTCTGCGTCTAGCCCGTAGCACTCTGCACCAATTCAGTCCTCTCTGAAACTGAATCAGCTGCAGTCCACAGCTTCTTCGCCACCTTCTACATTAAACACCCCAAAATTTGACGCTTGAAGACAAGCGATCTCTTAAAACTCAACTCATGTTTTAAAGCTGTATGAGGTTGTGTGACGTCACAGTACTTCGCATTAAACTGCGCTACATTGCGCAAAGCCGCTTAACGCTGAAATTCTTAATTATGTGCATGTCCTTAAATAAAGGCTATTTTATGTATGTTATGTATGCTCTATAAATTACTGTTGAAATGTTGATTTTGTGGCCAGTGCAGTTGCAGTGAGAGTAAAGACATCTATATAGCCTTACTCTACCCCTCTCTTAATTTATTTACAACTACGTATAAAGGACAGCAGTGAACCAAAGATCGAAATTACTTTTAACACATACTCAGGCTGCAATTCAATTTGCATTGTATGGTAATTCCGTAGCCGAAGTTCTCTCAACTGTAGCTGCATTATTCATATTACCTCTACTTGTAGCATGCCATGGCACTCACTATCTACCCCTATCAGTTACCCAGCACTGCACATTGGGTGCACCCACTGCACAAGCCACTGCGTTCATGGTACCCTTGCTTTTTTTTTTGTTTTTTGTACACACTCACTCTTTTATTTTACCCATTCTCAATTATGCTGCGTATTCCTTTATTGCAATTAACTCGTTATGTGCCTAGCGCTCCCTATCTCTGTACGTCTGACTGTCTATCCATTCGTCTGTTTTTGTGCCTTTTCATGTTGGTTTACGCAATTTGACGAGTCCACTCTTCAGTCTACTGCTGCTGATGATGATGATGATGGGCTCCCCAGCAGCATACTTATGCTGAGCATCCAGTCCGGTCCACATGATACGGCAGGCTCATTGAGACAGCCAAGTCGTTAGCTCAAGTAGCTCTCGAGTAGAGTCATGAAAATTGGTTTTAATTTTTGCAACTTTTATGCACTTGCTGGCACTGGCGCTGGTACTGCCGACTGTTCCAAACCGGTTTCAATGTCAGGGATTCATGCATCCAGCCATTCAGCGCTTGACAGAACACCTGTACAGGTGTGTGCAGAAATTAATGAATGAAAATTATATAGCATGCGTAGGTAGTAAAAATAAAGATTTGCTTCTCGCTTTCGTCAAGTCGCATGGGTTGGTTAGTTTAGTTGGAGCTAGCTACTGTATTGTGCCTTGGCCAAGTTTTTGTAATTAAAGCATCAACTGCTTAGACAGCCAGATTTCTAGTTAGATATATTTACTTGTGTACCAGGACAACACACAATGGATACATGGAAAAGACACGAAACGTGTGACAAGCAGATAAGACACATATGTGCCGCACTCTTGAGCTCCAGTGGAACCAAAAGGAGCACAACAAGCAGGTGTAGCTATGTATTCATTTAAACAAAAGAAAACGCACAAAAGCAAGGAGTAGCTCCAGAGGAGAGATAACGTTTGGGGCAACGAAACTTTGTATACTCTGTAAAATATAAAAAGTTCATAAAAGCCTGGGTTGGCACAATGAAGCAATGGCTGAGTGTATAAGGGCTATATGGCCAGCTTTAGGCCTTGGATTATATTGAGAAACCTTAAGACAGTCGCCATTGTTGGATTCCACATTTTGACCCCCTAAAAATTTAACTCTAAAATCGTAGAGCTTAACCTATTCCCTAAGTTGTCAACGCTTACTTCAAAATGAACTTAACTTAACTCAACATGTTGCAAAAAGCTTCATATTGTTGTTAGTACCACCAATTGGCATGAGAGCACAAACAGACACAAAGCGAAAAAAAAACAAACCAACAACCAACAGCTTGGGGTGTGTATCCCAGTCAAGTCGGTTAGTCCAACACCCCACGACGCAACGAGGTAACCAACATTGTCAGTCAGCAAGAACTTTTGGTTTGTGCATTGTCTTGCCAAGGCTAAGATTGTGGTCGACACGCAATTGCGGCAATTTCAACTTCAATGCGTTTCAACTGAAGCAGCAGGAGCAAGCGGCTGGAGAGAAAGAGGAGCGGCATGCCAGCGACCAGTTAAGACTTGGCAGACGTGCAAAACGCTTAGCTGGCAAAGTCTGTCCGCGGTCTGCGCACATCCGCTGCAGTTCATCCTGGCCAAAAGCAGCGGCAGCAGCTTAAAAACTTTGCAGGCGCTGCAGCCGAAGCCGGTTTTGCGCTGCTGTGTAAACTTTCTATGGCCGATAGCTATGGATGGCGCTGATTGCTAGCGAGACGACAACAACAATAACAAGAACTGTAACAAGAACAAGTGGGATGGTGGAAGTCGGAATCTACCGAATATGCTATACTCTTTACCCGCGACATCTTGCTGCAACTTATTCAAATCTAACGCGCTTTTATTTTTTATCGGTTAAAGATTAAATAGACTATTATGTAATATTTTATTTTTTTATATAGATTTCACATAATCCACTTTTCTAATATGTAATTATAAAAAAACTTAGGTAAATCATTTTTAATTTTGATTGTTAATTTTCCAAAATACCTGAGAGGAAACCCGCTTTTATTTTTTGATCGGCTTAAGATTAAATAGACCATTATGTCAAGGATCTTGGCAAGTGAAATATTGAATTTTCATATAATCCACTTTTCTCATATTTATAAAAAAACTTAAAAAAATATCCCTGCCACTTTTGTTATTTTTAAAAAATTTATAAAAAACAAAAAAAATTGTATTGTTATGTTTTGCAGAACTTCTACGAAGGACACGAGTTTCATAATTTCGAACGAAACAGCCTTTGGGAAATGCATTTTTTTTTATATTGCTTAGATGTTCTCGAATGTGCAAAAATTACAAAACGCAATGTTTTCGATCCATTTTTTAAAGATATAGATATAGATAATATATAAAAATTGAAATAATATAAAAGAAGTTCTAAGGAACCAGTTTTACGATTTTTGACAAATAATTTATAAACATTTTTTTTTTTTACATTTGTAAGATGCTTTCGATAAATTGATAATAATAATATTGTAGATTCATTTTGTAAAAAATTTAAAAAATGTGTTCTACTTTTTAAATTAAAAAATAAAAATTTTTTTTTTTTTACACTTTTGGGAAGAAGCACGTGTTTCAAGATTTTGAGCACACCAATTTTTTGAGCTTTAGATTTGTGAAATATTTTCGATAAATAAGTAAAAATTACGATTGGTAATGTTAAATGTAAATTTTTTTTAATTTAAACAATATTGTGTAAAAATCCTAATAAATCACGTGTTTTTGGATTGTTTACGAACAAATTTTGAATAATTTTTTGCGCTTTAGATTTAAAACTTAAAAATTTTAAACTTTAGATTACAAAAACAACGAAAGATAATGTTTTAGATTTATTTTATAACAACTAAAATATTATATTCCATTTCTTGTAGAAGTTCTAAGGAACAGGAATTTTAGGATTTTTGAACAAAAATTAAAAAAAAAATTTTTTTACATTTGTAAGATGCTTTCGAATATTTAATGAAAATATTGTAGATAAATTTTTTAAAAATGAAAAAAATTAAAAAGAGGTGGTTAATTTTTTTAAATTAAAAAAGAAAAAATTAATAATTTTTTTTACCTTTTTTCAGAAGAAATACGTTTTTTAGGATTTTAAACGAACAAATTTTTTGAGCTTTAGATTTGTAAGATGCTTCCGAAAATTTGACAAAAACGACGAAAGGTAATATTGTAGATTCATGTTTCAAAAATGAAAAAAATTTAAAAAAACTTCTCAATTTTTTAAAATTAAAAAGGAAAATTATAATTTTTTAGATTTTTTGAGAAGAAACACGTTTTTTACGATTTTAAACGAACAAATTTCTTGAGTTTTAGAATGTTTTCGAAAAATTAGTAATAATTACGAAAGGTAATAAGAAATTTATAATTTTGATTTTAATTATTTATAAAAGTTTTGAAAAGGAATACTATATTTTTTTACGTGTTTAAGGATTTTGGAAGAAAACATATGTTGAGCTTTACATAAAAATTTTTTCTGAAAAATGGGCAAATGCTTAGAATATATTTTTTGAATGTAAAACTAATTTTATTTATTATATTAGGTAATACGTTATGCGCATATTTTTCATTAGAGATCGCTTCTTCTAGAGCCGTTTTAAATTATTTTTAGTTCAAAAGATTCGAAAACAAATTTTTTGTATCAACGAGCTTCATGATAACAAAACTGGGAAAAAAAAGAGAAAAAGACGCAGATTTTGTAAAATTGGTTTAATTTTTCAGAAACAGTCACCGAAAAGCGCCAGGACACAGCCTAAACAACTTCTTTAGTCGTTCAGATCATCTTGATATTAACTGCTTTGTATCGTCGAATTCTTTTTGTTCTCGGCATTGTATTCCACCTATTCAATATACTCCATTCCCTTTCAGTGTAAGAACAACTACAACAACAATCAGAGCCATCTAAATTCATTCAGGAGTTTGGCTTTCAGCAGCAGCTGCTCCTGTCTTGGTTGGGTTTTCAGATTCAAGATTCACCACAGTTGCGAAATTATTTTGCATATTTATGCCCTGGGCAGGGCTGACTTAAGGCGTATGCCACTTCGATTTATCAAAACTCAAGTTATGTGCCACTAAGTGCCTCCATTTAGTGCACCCGGTTTAGCTAGCCACCATAAATTCTTGTTCGGCATGACAACACTAATTACTGACTTTTATTTATGATTCACTTGGTTTTATCTCGTAATAAAATATTGTAATCTGTATTTAATCAAGTTTACACCGGTTTTGGAGATCGGACATAAAAAGTTATACACAATTAATAGAATTTCCCATTTATTTCAGTCATTTTGATGCTGTGAGGTGTATCGATTATATCTATTTCATAAATTTGTTTTCCAGGATTTTTTTGCAGTGGCTTTTTATAAAAGATACATTTATATCTACTGTACTTGGAGCCACGAGTGTTGGGACACCTTGCTGCTTTGTTGGCTTTTAGATCGTTGAGTTAGCTTTTATTTGTTCCTTTAATTATTTAGCTAAGTTAGTCAGAATTCCCTGGTTCTTTACCTTACACACTAGCGCCATCTAATGATGGCGATCTAATAATAATGATTTAATAATACAAGGTGTACAATTTTTCGAATTTAAATCTGGTATTTAAAAACAAAGCCTGGTAAACTATAAAGTTGTTTTTTTTTTTTTTTTTTTTTTTTACGTTTTATTTACAATCTGTCTTTATTAGACAATAAGTAAATTTACTAAATAATAATTAATACAATATAAGTATAACAGCAAGTTTCCATCGAAACCTACTATTGTGAAACTATAAAGTGAAGAAGTTTTTTTTAAAGCTTAAACATAATGTTAGTCCGTTTTGTCTAAGCTCTACAAAATAAATCAATATAACTTAAACTATTGTAATTTATTGGAGTATTATTTATTCTAAAACCACTTTTAAAAATTACAAAATTTTGAAAAATTATAGGCCGTGCTCTGGAAAACGAATTTAAATATATTATTCTAATATTTTATATTTTTTATATATTTTAATCGGATTCGCTTTTGGTGCTCCCAATTTCACCAAAACGAATTTTTTGTGTAGCTTGAATCCGGCAAGTGAAATCAAATCGAATTGGTAAAAGAGGTTCAAAAATCCACGTATTTTAAACTAAAATAATTTTTTAAATACTTTTTGACATTAGCTTCTATTTATGCCCATTTCAAGTTAGATATTTATTAATAATTATTTTTAATTATTTTTTTTCTGAATCAACCCAAAAAAATGCATTCACAACTCGAAACGAATTGATACATGGTTCATTTCTTGCGTAAAAAAATTTTCTTGTCTTGCATAAATGGTTCGTGTCTTGCATAAATAAATTTCCCTTGTAATAGTAATAGTTTAGTCGTCGTTAATTCAATCGACAGCTGCTAACAAAGAGTAACGACAATATGAGAAGATATCGATTGCAAAAAAGTGAAATTGGGAACGCAAAAACGAACAAAATTTATGCATTTTCGTTTTCCGATGCAGGGCCTTATTTTTCAATGCTTTAAAATAAATTATGAGCCAACTTATGTTCACTTAGCTTAAACTTTAATAAAGTTTTAAAAATTTTAAAGGACTAGTCGCAAATGTCGCTAAGTCCTTTCTTTATAATGATATGGAAAAAAGCTTACAACATCTTTTGGCAAAATACTTCTGTTCACAATGGATGAAGCCCTTGTGTTATAAAGGAACTAAAATACAAAATTGAAAAATACTTTGAGATAAAGATAGTTTATTGTAAATACGTGATTTTTAATACTAATAATAATTCCAATATAACCTCACATAATAAATCCCATTTGCGTGGTATTTTGAAAACTGATGTTGTGGATTTTTTGGTCTTTGGATTTGGATTCAGTAACCCCTCAAAATATATCGGTGAAAATAAGTGAAGCGGGCCACTTTTCCCAAAAAACTTCTCCGATTTTGATGATTTTTTACATAGTTGGTAGAGCTACTAGCCAATAGTAACCACGTCAAATTTTATTGCAAAATTCCGAATATTTATCGAGTTATCGATAACTGAAAATTGGGTTTTTCATTTTTAGACTATTCTTTGACAATCATCAAAATCGGAGAAGTTTGGGGGAAAGGTGGCCCGCTTCACTTATTTTCGCCGATATAGAAAACGAGGTGTGAACTTTGAAAATGATGTTTTGTGTGTCTGTGTTTCAGACAACTTTTCTATTGTTTGTTAACTCCTCCTTTTTTTTGTTTTCACAAAGAAACTTAATTATTTTTAAGCTGTCTTAAATCTGCAGCAAACGTAACGCTGTAGCTTATTTCTTTGATGAATACCAAGAATACATTGTACAAAGCTCAATAAAAGACTTTGACAGTCAAAGTACTTTAAAGAGCTAAAAAAAATTCTATTTACAAGAATTTAAACTTTTTGCCTTTGCCATAAACTTTCAAACAGACGTCGTATAATTGTTGACAGTTTATAACAAAATTGATTCTAATTCGATAGACACAATTTGACACTTTGGGACAACTCAATTGTTGTTTGTTTGTTACTAACAACAACAACAACAACAAAAAATTGTATTCTTCGTATCTTTGGACAATTGCTTTTTGGTATTCGACATGCATAAAATCAAAAATAAAATCAAAGATTTATGATAGCCAGAACCAAATAAAACGAGCATTTCTATGCTATACTCGGAACCTCGAGCGGAAGTAACTGGCTACTGTAAGACTTAATACATAAAGAGCATAACGCATAGATACTCACAAATACACACACACACACATACTCACTCATATGTATATGCCCAAGCGAAAAGTTTCAAAAAGAGGCCATAAATATTGTTCGTTTAGAAATAAATGGCTTAGAAAAAAAAGTAGCTTATAAAACATTCTGCATGCTCAATATCTACTGCGAGTGTGTGTGAGAGTATCTATGTGCGTTTGTATCTATATAAGTGTCTGATTGTTGACGTTTTTTTGTTGTTGCTGTTTCTTTCATTTCCTAGGCAAACATTGGTTACCACAACTACTCCCATAACTGACCAACGACTGCCTCTATATATAGCTCTGTATCTGTTGCTGTTGTTGTTGTTTTTATTATAGTTTCATCTTCCGGTCACTTTGTCATTTCTCCAGAACATATTTCAAACTGCCACGAGGAGACAAGTGACCACAGCGCGTGTCGCGGCGTCGACTTATTGGCATAAAAAACCAATAATAATGTTGCAACTCAATAAGCCCCCCTATCGGGGCAACTACTTTGAATAAAATTTTAAAAAACTTGCAGAGTTTATCATTTACGTACCGTACACGTTGAGCTGAAGTGTTGGAATCGGTAAAAACAAATGTTTTTGAAAATTGTATGTATCTTTATACAAATTTGCTTAGCAATACAGAGACTTTTTCTTATCAAAGTTCGAAGATCAGAGAAAGATTATAAAAATTTGCTTAGAAACACAAACAAGAAAACTTTTTTTTTCGGAACACTTTTTTTTGTTAGTGAATGTTCCCGTCTTTGTTTTTTTTTAGTATAAAATTTCGAAAATCAGAGATACTTAAAAAAAGTTTGGGTTAAAGGTGCGAAAATCCTTCATAAATATAAAACAATTTTTATACCCTGTACAGTATGGTAAAAAGTTTATATTAAGTTTGTGCAAGCCGAAAATGTATGTAACATACAGAAAGAGTCGTCGGAGACCGCCCAAAGTTACCTACAGTATGATCAGGGTGACTAGAGAAGTCGATATACCCATGTCCGTCTGTCCGTCTGTCTGTCTGTCCGTATGAACGCCTTGATCTCAGAGATGGTAAGAGCTAGAGCAACCAAACTTTCAGATAAGATCCCTTATTATTCCATAGGAGACAAGTTTATTTTATTTTTTTGATATCGGGGTTACATTATATAGCTCCCATAGGGGTGTTTCAGAGGACCTCGAAAAAAAACCAAAAGTTATTGATGGATAATTCGTTTGTTTGTAAAGATATCATAACCCAATGTGGCATTCGAAAGTTTTTTAGAGATCCCCAGTTCGTCAGCAATATATCGGATTTGATTGCAAAGTGGTGCTACAGGATATCTCAAAGTCGTCGGCGCCGGACTTTAACGTACGCCATCTTTTTTTTTAAACAAGGCTCTGTTTCAAAAGTGGTTGGAACCTACTGATTTTTTTAACTTTCCGGAAACACTGTAATGAAATGTTTTATTTTATTTTTTTCAGATCCGCTTAACGAACTTCTGGCGCGGCAGGCGTTCGAAAAGGTCAAAAGTTTTACTCTTGTAAGGGATGGATGGGATCATTCTTAATTTTTTTTGGTATACTAATTGTTGTTCCCAGCGGCAAAGACAAACATAAGCTATCATATCGTTCTCAAATCAGATTAGACCAATTAATGAACTCATTTCAAAATGCATTGGCTCAAAAAAAAGAAACTTAGGCCAATTACATCCAGGTAGTCTTTAGTTTCGGAGTCAAGGCTAAGCTGCAGATCCCGCCTAGGAAATAATATGAAATATAAAACTAACTAACTACTGAACTGATCATTCAGCGTCAGGTCGGCACTGGGCTAGAAAAATTATGTTCAATTATATAGATTGATGGCTCACCCATCTGTTGGTGTGTTTATTTGTATGTTTTCCAACAAAATTGAGCATGCAAGTTTGAAACTATTTATTTATAAATAACTGGCTCTAGAGGCCGGTATGCGAACATCGTAATTTTCGATGACTTTTTTTTTGACGAAAACTCATCTGGCTGTTCTACCATCCATTGCACAAATAAGCGACGCAGATAATGGTCCGTGGGAACAGAACGATCATTTTCATAGTACCACTTTTACGCATTGTGCGGTTGTCAAAAGATCCATGACTAAAATTGAGTAGTTTTGAACTTGATATATGTCGAAGAGCATCCACTTTGGACGTGTATGTTCGGAATTCTGAGTGTATAACAACCAAAACAACAGATGGCCCACCCTATACAAAAGAAAGTGCTATCATCAGCTGGAATTTAGACAAGCTGATTATACGCAAATTTTTATATTGCCACCCCTGCTTTTCATAAATTTCAAAACGCACTTGAAAAAAATCCAAAAAATCCCACATGGTTTTGAAATCCACCAAGATATCGATCTAGGCGAAAAAGCGAATGTAAGAAAACGGGCCTGAATACAAAAAAAAAAATATTATAATATCTTATAAAAAACGATGAAAGTTAAGAAAAATTTCAATTTTTTTACAAATTTTTATTTATTTATTTATTTATGGAAAAGTATGCACATAATTGCAAATTATGGGCTACTTAGGGTACTTAAGCTATAGCAGCAGCGGCCTTCAGCTTTTACAAATTATTTTTTGCTTCAATTTTGTATTTTATCATTTGCAGGATAATGAAAAATGTATTTTTAATAATTTTATATTTAAATTTTAGCTTTAAAATGTTTGTAAAAGTGAAACACATATTGAAATAGATAAAAACTTATAATAAGTTTGGTTGTACCAGACTGTACTAAAATTAAATTTTTTTATTCGTTAAAATATTACTGTAATAATGCCCTAGACTTCATATTCGTAAGATAAGATCACTTTATTGTAAAATATATATTTTTTAACAACTAAATAAATGATAAATATTTACTTTAAATAATAATAATCTTTCAAAAAAAAACTTCCTTATCCGTTATTAAAACAAATAATAGCCTTTTGTAAACAATTAATTTTAAAACTACTTAACAACTTAAAGATTTTTAGCAACTAATCAGAACTAAGCAATCCAGGAAATAAAGTTACTTCGTAATTACTTTTTAAGGGGCACACATAAAAAAAGCGGCTCTACAGGTTACGAAGCAAAAATATTTCTTTTTAACTATTTTTTCCCATTTACATTCACTTTTTTTTCAAGTTTTTATGTGTGCAGTGTATAGGTAACCCCCATAGCTGGAACTGGAATGAAGAAAAAAAGAGAACTTACTTCTAGAGCGGCCAACGGAAGTTGTATAGACAAAGTCTATTGGTTTTGAGTGAACGCTAGGAGACCAATAGATAGTTGGATACACTGCGCAAAATTGAAGTGCAAGTTCATTTTAATTGTAAAGTAGGAAAGAAAATTATTTATTCATATTGTTTTTGTGCCTAATGTTGATAAATAAATTATTTTAAAATTTATTTTAATATAACAACGTCGTACGTTCGATTGCTCAGTGACGAATTTTTCAGGCCGGAATTCAGTCATGAACAGTATGCGAACGATTCATGGACTTGTAAGAGAAACAAAAAAGATATAAAAATTTTCAGACAAGGAATAAGCAAAGAGAAATAAGAAAAGTCAATGGCGTGTGCTTGTTTTTGTATAATACCTTAAACATTTTTTTAAATAATCCAATGCTTTTTTTTTTTTCAAAAATAAGTAATTTTGGGGATATTTTTTTTTTATTTTAGTAGAAATCAGTTATATTTGTTTAACTTTAATCTAATATTATAAACATTTTCAGTGGCTCATTTTATTTTTTTTTGGTTTTACTAACTTATTACTAACATTTTAGGATCAAACAATTTTTCGGGGTGTAGTCGCTTAGGGCGTCTTGGAATTTCAGGGATCACTAGGCTTCTCGCTGCTTCATTCGGATGCCTCGTCCGCCTGTCGTTATAACGGCTACTGTGGTAATTGATTTGATCACCGATTATTGGTATATTGAGATTAGGGATATTAAGAATATCTGATGAAACCATACGCAATATAAAACACTTCTGCGTTGGATAACACTAGTTTACACGAAAAATGAACCTTCGTAAAAAAGTGTTTTTAGGATAATTTTGGGTCGAGCAACACGAAAATGATTAATTTTTTTTTTCTTAAACACCGTTTTCGAAATTTTTTCGAAAAACAAGTTTTAGGGCACTTTTTTTAGTTATTCGTCAATGTCTTTGCCCATACAAAAATTTCGAACGAAATGTCAAAACTTCATACAAAAAATTAAAAATTTCCTTTTTTGGGATTTTTTTTAAAAATTAAGTAAACATAAGAATAAAAATTGATATATTATAATTATACTTTTTTTTTTGTATGTCTAAGTCTGCTGTTACTTCCGTTTTGAAAAAATTCGAATTTGAACTCTAATCAAAAAAATTTACATTTTTTTTTGTTACTGGGTGTAATTGACTTTTCTGTTTTATTATCGGAAAAAAAATTCTTTTAGAAAAATCGAAACATTTTTGCGACTTATTTTATTCAATTTTTAATTGCCATTTATTTTGTACACAGGAAATAAACGAATTTTTTTATTAAAAATCAACCGTCAGAATTTCAATGAATTTTTGAAACAAATCTTAAAATAAAATGGATTGGAATTTTGCCTGTTTAAAAAGCCTAATAGCTAAAAAAAATGATGTTGACTCAAAAAAAAAAAAATTATTGTTCGGTTCGGTTAATAATTTTCTTATTCTTGGAATAGTGAATATATTATCATATCATATTGAAATATGCTAATTTTATAAATTATCATTTTTTGAATATCTCAGAAGGGGAAATATACAATTGTTTTTTTTTTAGTATTTTATGCCACAAGCTGTTTAATTTATGATTAAAGAACAACTTCTAAGCGCACTAACTGCAAAACCCTACGCCAAATTTAATACTAAAAAATACCAAAAAATACCGTCATGCTAATGATATTAAATTGAAATGTTAAAGATTTAGTTAGACACACACACACATTACACTTGAACTGAATTACTTTGTTGACCTCTAAATAATTAAATTCCAAATAATTCGTACCCTCATACCGCACATACCTGTTGCTGCCCACAGACAGCAAAAGTTCCCCTTTCACTTCTTCACATTTAGCTACATCTAATTAAAATCCCAATGAACTTCCTTTTTAGTTCTCTCACTGTACTATGTAGAGTTGTCACAAAGAAAACACAAAAAAATAAAACGCTGTTTACTTTGTTTTCTTTTTTTTTTTTTTGGAGCGCTTCAAAGCGCCATAGTGGGTCACAATTGTCATGGCCCTAAAGCGAATCATCAACAGGAACACAAATATGCATACGTACATTGGAACAAGCAACAAGAGCTGGGCCCGGGGGCAATGTCGTTGACGACGCGATATGCAGACAAGTGCGCGCCCACCATGTAGAGGTAAAGCTGTGAGGCACGCAACGTGGCACGCTGACCAGGCCGCCACTTAAAAGCAGTTCGCTCCGTTGCATAAAACAAACCCAAAACCAGGAACCCACGAACTAACTCTGACCATTGTGTATGCCTAGGGGCCAGTCACACACGCAGTCATGTCGCGCTTTGAATATAAATTACACAAAAAAAAAGCGAGTACAGAAAAACGAAGTGAAACAGGCCGACTATAAGGTGCCCTATAATTTTCGGGGCAGCACTTTAAAGATCGCACACAGCCACAAAAAAAAAAAAAATGTCGTGATCTGGGGACAAGGTATATATATGGTTTCTTATATATTTCGATCCACTGAATCCGAATCCACTAACAGAATTGTCCCTAAGGGCTTAGGTTCTTAACCTCAAAAATATCACCACTTTTTTTTTTGTAGATCGGTTGTCCGGCAATGTTTGTTGCGATCGCTGAATTCGAATCCGAAGTTAAAAAGACCCCAGTCTCTGAACTCCAAAATCGATTAATATTTATGGCTGAGTTATCTATCAAAATAAAATAAACAAATAGAAATAAAACTGGTCTAGGCCAAGAATTTTTAAATAAGGTGAAGAATTTTGTAAGTAAAGTCCAGTTTTGATTTTATCATTTCGACAAGCAAAGATTTGTTTTTGTTAATTCTTCGAAGCGAGTCAAGTTTTACGTTTAAAAGGGTTTTAAAATAAATTGTTTCCTAAATGTGACACATACTATCAGTCGTGCTCCGGAAAACGAAAAAACCAAATCGAACAATTTTATTCGGATTCGTTTTTGCGTGCTCCGGAAAACGAATTTTTTTGTCGAAATCTTCCCTTTTTATTTTCGATAAATTCGTATATTTCCCTTATCTTTCCTCATGTTTTTGAAATTAAGCATGACTTAGCTATGTTACAAAGGAAAATTTTCATATTCGATTCGTTTTAATTCCTCTTGCAAGAAAACATTCGGTTTCAAACCACATGCAAAATTCGGTTAGGTGGAACTTCGGTTTCAACACGAATCCGAATAAAATATTCGGATTCCTTTTCCGGAACACGACCGTATATTTAGATTTGATTAGATAAGTTGAGATATTTTTAAAACATGGACTGTACATTATTATTTTGAGATTTTGGTTGGTTTTTAGAATCACCATCAAAGCGAGAGGTATAAATTTGGAAATTTTGTAATTACTAGTTTTCAAGCGATTTTAAAGAAATTTTTAAGCCATATGGAAAAGTATAAAATAAAAAAGTTTTTTTTAGTGGGATTTCTAAAAGAAAAAAGTTCCACTTTTGACAATTTTCCTTAACCATTTTTTAATGCGAAAAAATAGATGAAAATAGCTTGTTTTTTCGGCTAAAAAAGTTTCAAGCGATTTTAAAGAAATTTTAAAATTTGACGAAATAAATAAAAATAATAATAAAACAATAAAGGATCAAATAATTTAATTGTATAGGGGACACTTAAATAAAGGGAAATTTTAAGCAAAAATGGAAATAGAAGAAAATAGTTTGTTTTTAATGGTGTTTCCAACAGCAATAGGTTAAACTTTGTAAATTTTTTGAATAAAACAGTTTCAAGCGATTTTTTTGATTGAAGATAGAAAACAAAAGAGGCAAATAGGTTGATTTTAGTGGATACTTTAAGAAACCTTTCTTTGATTAAGCTTTGATTTCATGATTAAAAGCCGGAGTGACAAAACCATATAAAAAAAAAATCCCATTTGGGATATCCCATTCCCTAACCTTTGAAATTTTCTCCTAAAACTGTTTTAAGCGATTTAAAAATATTTAAGCTAAAGGCCTGTACGCAGTTCGAAATATTCGCTTTTGGGATATACCATTTGGGACCTTTTTTTATATGTACGGCGTACAGGCCTTAAAATGAAAAATATTAACAATAATAATTTCCCTGACTGACTATTTTGACAGTCGTCCCTTGGGCGGAGCATCGGGGATCTCTATTGAAAAAATGTAGTTTTTGGAGGTGATTTAAAAAAAAAAAATGTATTTTTACTCTTTAAACTTTCGTCCAAAAGAGTTTTAAAACGATTTTCTTAAATTTCAATATTTTTTTTTTAAGTTTTTTAATTTACAATCTATCACTTAGACAAAAAGTAATTGTGTGCTTGTAACAGAAAAACAAAGCTAAACTCCATTGAGTAATAACTATTATTATTATGTAGTAAAAAAATAACAGATTAAAAATCATTGAAACATGATTTTGCGCCAATAACCCAATATAGCCCTTACGATTTTTGGGTGCAGGGTATAAAAAGAGTGCAGGCGACTATGACGCGACGCGTGCGACATATGCGACGCAGTTGCGGTTACGGTGGCTGCCACAACGCGCTGACGTTCTGTACATTCTAGCGCCGTGGTGGCATTATGGATGTCATTATGAGGGTGTTTGGGGGACTGTGTGGGGAGGGTCTTGTCAAAACCGAATGTTAACATTTTTGAATTTTCAAATTTTTTTTTTTTTGTGGCTAATCGAAAATCATATGCCGCCCAACATTCATGCCACTTTGCCACATTAGCATGCTGTTGCACATTGATTAACAAACTGTGAATCATTGGGGCAGACAAGTTGCTTCCGTTAGCTACAATTACTCGTACTAGATCCGACTGAACTCAATGACGATGTTTGTTAATGATCATTGTCAACTTTGCCCGTTGATTGATTGATTAATTGACAAAGGAATTGTGCCGTTAGTTTCCAATTATGTTCATGTGTAAGTGCAACAACAAAAAATTTGCATTTCTAATATTCATTCTTTCGTTCATTCGTGCGTTTGTTCATTTTGTGCACTCACTTTACTCTTTGATTCATTCATACATATATATACCACTCTATGTAGTTCATTGTGCCTCTGTGTGTGTGTGTGAGTGTGTTTTTTGTATTTTGTTGCATTTCCGCACAGTCCATACATTTAGCTTAATTATTCATTAATTTCAACTTAATTTCATGGCATGTTTTGTTTGTTGCAAGTTGTTATTGTTTTTGGTGTCGTTTTTGTTGTTGTTGTTCGTGTTGTTGCCACTGCTGTGACATATTTGGCCTAATTATAACTGTCCATATACCATGTCTATATAATTGTGCGCAGTGACGTAGATAGCGCGCGCTTTAAGGGATCAGCTTACCTAATTTTCTTAACCATTGTCTTATTACAACTGACTTGTTTCACTCAATGGCCAAGTTTGACTGAGCGCTCTTCAATAATTCGTGGCACCCAATACAAATCTAATCCGGCGCATTAATTAAGCTACAATTAACTTAATCCACACTACTTGCGCAAAGACAGAAGAAGGCGCTGAAAGGGGCGTCTTCTCAAGAGAGCTAACGAGGTTGCCAGTATTCTAACTAATTTAGAATTTTTCAAGCCAAGATCTGTGTATGGAGAAATAGTCTATCTATCTACCTATATATATATTATACAAGGCCGTTTTTTGTGACATCAAAGGCTCCTAGACGGATCGCGCGATTTCAACAAATGAGGTATCAATCGAAAGCTATTTACACCTAGATGTGCAATGAAGTGGTATTTTTTCGATTAAATCTATACTTTGGTGGATATCGCTAAAATAAAATTTCAATCATTGCTATAAAAAGTGCGAAAAGGAAGGCCGATTGAAATTACTATGCGTGGGTGTGAAAAGGTGCGCATATTTTTATTTTCAGTGAGCGTAATAAAGGCAAGCGTGTATGTGTAAGAAGCAAAGTTTGCTCTCTTTGGTTTCTCTTTGATCTTAGTTTGCAATTGTGCATTGAAGACAATAGGTCTAAACGGCACGGCTAATCTGTCTCTTTTTTTTTGTCAAACTTTCTCTTACAGGGTTGCCACATATGCGCGATGCATTTTAGTTTGTGAAGCAAAATCAAAGTTCTTATTAGAAACTGACATCTGGCTACCCTACGACTGCAGATGTAAATTACGCGATTGACACGTTCGGCCAAGCGCTGCAGTTTTATTATATATGTATTATTTTCTGCAAAGCTATTTGTATATTATGCAATGAATTATCTGGCGATTTTCGCCGCCGGGTTCACTAGTAGTATCTATTATTGCTCTCAAGGCACATCTCACATAAAAAAAGCAAGCTCCTACAGCACTTAAACGCCCTCGTCTGGGTAACCTGTCATTCTGGTATACCCAGTAACAAGCGGGGCACTTATTGGCACTAGTTCGAAAAATGTTTTATAGATAGAATCTAGAAACTTTGCATATTTGTTATACATAAAATCAATAATAAGTAATAATTAAAATGGGAAGCAGTAGATGCTCAAAATGAGAGGTTCTGAAGTATGTGAAAAGCATCGCTCATAGTACACCGTCGGCTACTTTGCCTTAAATGGAATCTTCTTTCAAGATTGTCGTATTTATTGCGAGCCTTTGGATGCATTACCTACCAATATATCGCTAAGAACTTTTATGTGAATATAATAAGAGTATTTGCGGGAGAGCATTAACGCTGTATTGTATTCATAGGCTGTGGCTTAAAAGTTTCACAATATGAATCCACTTCTTGCAAGAACTGTTTTGGATTAGCATCACATCTTGGATATGTTACGTTGGAACTCGTCCCAATTAAGGAACTTAAAACCTCTTATGAGTGCCTAGGCCTATGCTCCTCAAGGAGATAAACGAACTAAGAACATCTATGAGTATCATTAGCGAATTAAAGACAACATTTTTTTAAGCTTTTCTTTCCGGGTTCGGAAATTTAAAGACCTCTTCAGCATATTATGTGTGAAATATCCTGGATAACCAAAGCAAAAACAAAACAAAAATGGGAAACAGCATCCAGTTATCACATCTTTTTAGTATGCCCGGCAAGATGTCATACACAATAAACATCTGCGGATTCACAAAAACATATCACTGCTTCAAACGCCCAATAACCGAAGGACAGCACGTTCCCACCATGACATCTCTCTTAGCCGTAGAGCTGAGAAGGAAACAAGAGCAAACAATAGCTGCCATGTGTTTGCACTGCTTAGGAAACGCACCTAGTGCCTGGCGATACCATTGTGGAAGACCTGGGCTGTCTGCCCTATAGGCGGCCTGGTCCTGTATATCAAAGCCTCATGCTGCCACCAATCTCTACCCCTACTCCTCCCCTAACCAGTTTTCACACATAATTATTAGGCATCACAGCGTGTCGTAACGCTCTCTGCTGATCTTTGCTTGCATTGCGTCTGCAAATATCCGAAGTATTATAATAAAGGCACAAGTAACCCAAAAAAGAAAAATCAGAAAATTTTTAAATAAATTCATTCTACACGTTAAAATGTTCTTCAGATTTTTTAAAAAGTTGCTTGCTTGATTAGTTGCTTCGAAAGGAGTTTTTATGGGCCCATATTGTAGAATAGAAAGTAAGAAAGCCGACTGGTTAAGTTCATAAATGGGAGATATGGAAATTCACATAGGAAGTGATTTTTACAAAACAGGCTTGAAGTAAATCTTCCTTGAATTACTTACACAAACACCAAATTTTTTACTCTGAGCTTTGAAATAAGAGAAACGCATAGAAAATGAGATTTCGTAGACATCCCAATTTACCTCAAATAAGGTAGGAAGCACAAAAGAATTGATATAGAAATGTCGTACCCTTCGAGCGTCTGCAAATCTGCTCGAAGATTATAGAAGGAAGGTCAAGTCTTCCAGACATGTCAAGATAGATTAAGTTTATAATGGGAAAATGCATTTTCTGCACAATCATTATGACGTTTTTCCTTCAAATTTGGGAGCGGTGAGCGACGAGCAAGGCGAAAGATTCCATTAGGATCTTGCAGCTATGAGGGAACAAAGGCATGATAGGTGACTACTGCTGTATTCAAATTCGTGAAGACGTAACTGAACGCAACGAAAAACTTTCAGTGAAATTTTTTTATTTTTTTTCGAAAAAAAAAAAATGGCTTGTAAATGGATCCATAACATCTACAGTTCTTACCCGATTTTGAAGATCTAAGATCCGAAATGTTAGGAAAATAACTTTTCCCGACAAAAAATTCACAAAAAATCGTTTTTACTATAGGCTGGCTGGATGAGATGGTGGGGGAGAGGGGGGAACTCCCCCCGGGCCAGTAGTTTTCTCAGGTGCGCGGTATAGTTACTGTCGTAATAAAATGATTCCAGCTAAAAGTGTAGAGGGGACGACACATTTCCCCCCGGGCCCGGTTTTTCTCTCTACGGCTCTGACTATAGGTATAGTTGGGTCTGGTTTACAGAATAAATTACAGAGTGATTTTTAGAAAATTAATCTTTCATCTTCGATAATAGGCATAGGATAAATTGAACGCCCAAGGATTGGTCTCTCGAGAAAAATACAAACAAATTTTTTCTGTCATCATTTGTTATCCGGATATGCGAAGCGTGCAGGAGGTTAACACACTTATTAAATTAAGTTTCTTTGGGCTGTTCCGGAAATTAATTCTGATTGCAGTAAAACTAAAAAATGTATACTGATATCAAAAGAAGGGGGACGGCACAACCCCCGTGTAGTCAGCTACGCCCCTGCATACATCTATATTAATGTACGTAACCAAGTACTTAGCCGTAGGCCTAGTCTGTCTGCACTTGATAGCTGTTAAATTGCTTTGGGCGCTTTGCGAATTTCTGTTGGCTTTTGTCACCAAAAAATCAAGTGTTGCATAATAATGAAATAATTATAATGACTGGCTTTACTGCTCTATATATAGAGCAGAACCTGAGCTAACCAAAGGCTAGAATTAGTTATTACCATTGTAATGTGACAGTTGGACTCTCGGACTTAGCTGCATTATGTATTTCCATGAAACTCAAAGTCGACTCAATTTGAAATTCAAGTAACATCTTCTTTGTATACTAATGCAAAACTTAATCATAGTGATTAAAAGTTCCGGGAAGACCAAACGATCATAAGACAGTTCTCTTTAAATTGCTTACAAGCTTTGATTCTATGTAAATTTTATGGAGTATTATTAGATTACATGATGTTGTAAGATTTGTTTATTTAATAACAGAGTTAGGTTTATTTACAAAACTTTTGGTTGACGAGGTGTGTAACAAATTTTTGAACTTGCGTTGTTATCCTTGGTCATCCATCATTCTTTTTGTTTAAGTCGTCTTATTACTTTGAACCAGTCGGCTTAGAGTTGGGTACGCAGCTAAGCTAATTATGGGAAACATCTCGTTACCCTTGGACAAGCGAAAATCTTCTTTTCAGTCGCCCTTAGAATTACTCTACACGATGTGTACTTTTCTTTCCTACCAATTTTGACTTGGTTTTTATTTTAGATACCATTTTTTTAAAACCCTTCGACACCGCATTAGATTTATGCATTTTGGACGTAGTTGGATATTCAACTTCTGTTTGATCGACCAATGGCAAGAATCTTCTGGAGACTATGGAGTGGCTGCAGGCAGTACTACAGCCAGGACTACGAACCGAGTTGCATATAGGACTATGGTTAGGACTTTGGACACTGTTGTTGCAACTGACGTATACAGGAGTCTGGACTCTGCTGCTATTAGAGCGTTTGTTTGCTGGCAAACCTTTTTTCCTAAATGATTTAATAGCGTTGAAGGATTGGGCCATCAACTGTGTAGCACCATGCGTTAAAATGATAAACAAGCCAATAACAGCCAATACTCCAAGTCCACGGTGAGCGTTATCCATGCTGAAGGTAGGCATTTTAATTTTTTATAATAGAAAATTTTGAATTTTAACTGCAGGGTTTCTAGAACTGGAAACTAAAACAAATATTGTCAGATGTCGGAAGCGTTAATAACCTCCGACAAGGAAGACAAGAAAAGTTTGAATTTGGTTTACATAATTCTGAGCGAGAGTGGTGAAAGGTTACAAGTCCCATTGGTCCCTTCCATAATTTTAGCCTAAATTACTTGACTTGTTTCTAAGTGCTATGCAAAGATTGTTAAAATCGGGTGGAAAAATCCGAAGCAAACATCGCGGGGCTTGGGATGTCGCGACTTTAACTGGCCCACTAGTTGTGCCTTAAGGTTTGTACAAATCGAAAGTAGGTTAGATATGTAGACTTCGGAGACCCTCAAAGTATTTAAAGTATGTATAGGCTAACTACGGAACTTGAATCAGAAATGTCCATTTATCCGTCCAAGTCGAAATTAGCATAGATATGGAGACTTCGGAGATCCTCAAAGTTATTTAAAGTATGTATAGGGTAACTACGGAACTTGAGTCAGAAATGTCCATTTGTCCGTCCAAGTCGAAAGTAGCATAGATATGTAGACTTCGGAGACCCTCAAAGTTATTTAAAGTATGTATAAAGTAACTACGGAACTAAAATCAGGAAATGTCCATTTGTCCGTCCAAGTCGAAAGTAGCATAGATATGGAGACTTCGGAGACCCTCCAAGTTACCTATGTTATGAATAGGGTAAATAGGCAACTTGAATCAGAAATGTCCATTTGTCTGTCCAAGTCGAAAGTAGCTTATATATTGAGACTTCGGAGACCCTCAAAGTTATTTAAAGTATGTATAGGATAACTACGGAACTTGAATCAGAAATGTCCATTTGTCCGTCCATGTAAACATCTCAGTCTCAAATACGGATTGTGATTTAGACACCACATTATGTCACGGAAAACGTCATCGGTTTACTATATCGTTAAAGAAGAACCTTCGATTTAAACAATTTTTTAGGGCATAATTCGTTTCTATAAGAAGGTTTTTTTTTGATCAAATTTCATTTGGACACATTTACACTGCTTTAACTGTCATTGAACTTATAATCATGCCACTTGGTTAACTTTTCAGTCATTCCACTTTTAAACTTCGTAAAGTCAACAATACAAAATTTTTAGTTTTTAAAATTTTGCAAGCCGCAATCCTAAAAATTTTGATACTTTGGGTGAGTCTCCAATAAACCAACTAAATTTCAAAAAAAAAAAAACCAACCATTTTTTAAGTTATTTTCGACAAGATGACTTGCATGTTTAATCCGGGCTACATTGGACCCTGTCCACCAGTTTGTGATGCAGCATGCTGTGGAAGTACCTGCATGAGCGCCTGTGGACCCTGCTGCGGTAACTGTGGACCTTGTGGCGCACCTCCAGGATGTTGTTGCTCGCCCTGTGGCCCCTGCGGACCCTACTGCCCTTAAATCGGTTATTTTCCAACATTGCAGCCAATATGCTTCTGGGGAAAGACAGATTTTAGGCGCTAAGAAAGAGTTGTGGACTACTGTGGCACTAAAGCATAACACCAGCTGCTGGCTTGCAAAGTTTTATGAACTCATTGGAAAAGTTTCGCAACAAAATCAAGTTTCAGAGCTCAACAAAAATAATTTCATATCAAAATTAAACAATTGTTAAAATCCGGTGAAAACTTCAAAAGAAATAGACAAAAATACATAAAATGATAACAAGCAGGTTAAAGAAATCAAATCGGTACAGTCTTTTTAATATCGTGTCCGAACTAGTCTTTAATTGATTTAAAAACTTGTTCAAGCTTAGTCTTCTTGAGGAGCTACAATGAGCCAATATCGGTTTAGAGATCGAAAACCACACCCGTAAACACGCCTCTGCTGAGCGCTATAAGTTGTAAATAACTTTGCAGAAAGCATAATTCATCTGTCGAAAATTTGTCCTGTTAACTTACTATTGTGACGCAAGCTGCCTCAATTGAAAGAGTGATATTTCTCTAGATATTTGGTGTGACAATAATATACGAGGGTGGTCCGATAAGCTTCATCGCCCTATGTCGCTACTCTCGCAAGAGAAATTTATTATCGTACTTTTTCTTTTCGATTCGCTTCCACACGCGGTCAAAACAAAACAACGAGTCTGATTCGGCTGAAATTTCGACAGTAGCCGTCTACGTGTACTACACGATAGTGAATTTCTCTTGCGATAGTAGCGCCATCGGGCGGTGAGGCTTAGTACTTAGCGGACCACCCTCGTTTGTTGAATTCGTCGACACACAGGAGACACAACGTGTCATTGGATGTCATGTTCTCTTCAAAATTTCGTATGAAATGGTCCCTAGGGTTTAAGTGCTCCAAAAGCTATTATAATTTTTTTTAATACGCGAAACCCCCTCACCTTAATGCTCCACTCGTAAGTGCAAATTTTGTATTCTTCTGAAGCACTTAAAAAGAAAATACATTTATCATTTAGCTTGCTCTTCTTCAAGTAAATTTTAAACTTGAGACGATGTAAACGCTCATTCAACTCATAATCTCGATAAGGAGATGATGAATATCAATTTGATGTTCTTCTTAATCTAAAAAAAGAGAAGTTTCTGTTTTTTTTTTGGTTTAAGTAGAGAAAAAGAAAAGAAGATGCTATTCCTTGAGTCTTCAGTTTGGTAAATCCAAAAATAAGACGATGAAGGTGTATGAAATAGGTCAATCTGGGTAAAGCAAAAAAAAAACAGAAACTTCTCTTTTTTTAGATTAAGAAGAACATCAAATTGATATTCATCATCTCCTTATCGAGATAAAAAAAGAGAAGTTTCTGTTTTTTTTTTTTGGTTTAAGTAGAGAAAAAGAAAAGAAGATGCTATTCCTTGAGTTTGGTAAATCCAAAAATAAGACGATGAAGGTGTATAAAATAGGTCAATCTGGGTAAAGTATGGTAGGTGCCCATTGGACATTATTCTTGCGGGACATTGTATTTGGAAATGGAGGCTAGGTACGCACTCCATTAACTCTTTGCCGTCAATCTGAAAGAAATTTTGCAGCCCTGATATCTACGAACCTTTATCATAGGCGGAGGTAACTTCTCGTTGTCGGTTAATTAATTTCTTTTATAAGGGATCATCCATAAACTACGTGACGCTGATTTACGTCAGAATGGACCTCCCCCTCCCCCTAGTGACACAGTGACGGAATATTTTTGAAGGTTTTCCATATGATCTTGACGCTTCGCTAGACCCCCCCCCCCCACCCCCTGGAGTGTCACGTAGTTTATGCATGATCCCTAACATTGTCGAAGTCCTTGGCACGTAACTAATCGAAGAGGTGTTCCCTATAGAATCTAGCTATCACTGCTACCCTGAGGATTCATTCTGCTTTCTGCGTAACCACTTAAGCTCCTCAGCTTAGTTAAGTTAGTTTATTTCTGGCATCTTACCTACTTATTTCTGCATCTAAACTTAATTACCTGGCATGGCTCTACTGAAGATAAATTCTGAATCGAGATCCTATGACCACCCAAAAACAATGTCCTTCTACAAACAAGACGTCACGTGTTCGCGGGATTCCTACTTAATCTCACAGAACCTACAGGTGTTAGAAATCGTGATGCCCACCTTATTCAGGTGGTTCCGTAGCCTGCAATGTTATGACAGTTATTAATCAAGTGGAATACTGGTCCGATTGAGTGATTTTCTTCAACCTATTGAAATCACAGAAACCCAGATGTCGCAAACCAGCCGTGTCAATCCAGTCTGAGTCTCGTCTGGATCTTGTCTCTTCCCGTAGCAGCTGTTTGGGGTTGTGTCTGCCAATGCCACCAATAGTCTCAGGCTCTATTAAGTTCTCGCCAGTTTATCAGCTATATGGTTTTTAGGGAATCTCCTAAAAAACTTTTAAGAAATATTCCTGCTACTGCGTATGTCGATTTTCTATCAAACCAACTTTTCTTTAAATATCATTCTTTCAAAATTCTAGTTAAAATATTTTTCTTCAACATGAACATCTAAAAAAAATTAGCACAAAATTAAAGTCACATTTCGAGTCGCATTCGTAGGGTTCAAAAAAATACAGCTCCAATATGGTTTGCGCCTTTGATCCGTTTTACATTGGACCATGTCCACCCTGCTGTGATACGGAAGCGCTGCCAAATGAGCCCTGCGCCTGTCCACCAGCTACAGGTTATCAATCACCACGCCCTAAAACATGTGAGACAGCATCTTATGCCAATTGCAGAGATCGTATGAAGCACTCACCATTGCCCGTACCACAAGCATCAAAGGTGCTCCCGGATACTTCGAAATCGCAAATAACACAAATTACAGTAGTCGCTATGGTTAAAAAAAAGTAGGCCCTGACTCGAATCTCAAACAAATGTAAAATGTTGTATCCTAAATTTAAATCAGTTCTACTTTGATTTTCGAAGACTATACAAGCAAAATTCATCGTTGCTTAAAGGTAATAGGAAATGGCATATGGTAATGGTATACAAAAAAATCTTGAATTTTTTTTCGTTTTTTCTAGCCAAAGCGCTGTCTTCACAATGGCCCCTCAATGGAATTGCAACACGGTGCTCTTCAATCCTTTCTATATAGGACCCTATCCAGAGTGCGCCTGCGGTTCATGCCCACATGGTATTTTTTCGGGATATACACCGTGTGGCTGGTGCAGAGGAGGTTTTTGTTGCTGAGTAAGCGTGCAGGAGTTTGGGATGCAAAAGAGGGATGCAGTGCCAAAGTTCAAACGTCACAGTGGCCTCTGAAGCAAAGTGCAACTCCGCCGCCTTCAATCCTTTCCATGTGGTATGCTACCCATAGTGTGTTTTAGGTTCCTGCTCACATGGTTTTTGAGGCATTTCAACATGTGTCCGGAGTAAAGGTGATGGTTGTTGCGGAGTAAGCGTGCATTAGTTATGGATCGCCAAATCGTGAAGTGGTCATCATAAGAATATCTTTGGCGTAGCAACAAGAGAGATGTAATGCCAAAGTTCTAACGTCACAGTGGCCTTTGCAACTCCGCCGTCTTCAATCCTTTCCATGTGGTATGCTACCCATAGTGTGTTTGGGGTTCCTGCTCACATGGTTTTCGAGGCATTTCAACATGTGTCTGGAGTAAAGGTGGTGGTTGTTGCGCAGCAAGCGTGCATAGTTTTTGAATGGACAAATTGTGAGAGGGTCATTCAAATACTAGCTTTGGCTTAGCAACGAAGTAGATAAGATTCCAAATTTTACGCAACAAAATGAATAAAATGTACATTTCTCAGTACCACCGATTTTTGTTTTCGTCAGTTTGTTTAGGCTTATTAATCATCTCTACAGAATGATTGTCGAGGCTAAATCTCTTAGTCAGACGCTTAAAAGACTTATTCCCTATGCTCACCCGGAATAAAGACTGCTCCTGTTCACCAGCTAAAGGCTGTCAATCACTGCTATCCACTACCAGGCTATCAAATCCACTAGTTCCAATTGTAGAGATCAAATGAAGCATTCATCATTGCCCACAACAGTGGCGGATCCACGGGGGTTTTCCGATGCGGACCCCCAAAAGTTGGAAAAATGGGTTGAAAGTCTTTTGCGAGCTGTGATACACTTCGAAGTGAAGAACCCTCCAAGACCTAATCCTAGATCCGCACCTGGCCCTCACCAACTGGGTCAAAGTTGTGCCAGATAACACAAATTTCTTTGCTTCAAAAATAGTAGGCCTTGACTCGATTTTCAAACAAATGTCGAATGTTGGACTCCAAGTTTTAGTCAGTTTTATTTCGACATTTGTAGAACACACAAGCAAAATTCATCGTTGCTTAAAGGTAAGAAGAAATGGTATTTATTTGAAATAAAACATTTTTAGAAACCTTTCTTTTTTTCTTAGTCAAAGCGCATTCTTCAAAATGGACCCTGGAGCGAAATGCAACACTTCCCTATACAATCCGTTCTATGTGGGTCCCTATCCAGAAAATGCCTGCGGTACGGCTCCAGATAGTACAGATAGTGGTGTTTCAGAATTATCACAGTGTGACTGAAGCAGAGACGCAGTTGTTGCTGAGTAAATGTGCATGCCAAGTCCTCGTGAGGGGTCATTATAACACTATTCAAATTGCAATCTTCAGTATGGTCTCTGGAGCGATTTCCAACACTACCGCCTACCATACCTGGTTTTTCAGTTTTTTGCACCATGTGCCTGAAACAGAGGAGGGGATGGTTGCTTGACTTTCAAATGAGGAAAAGTCCTGAGGGATCATTATAATATTCTCTTTAGCGTAGCAACGAAGCACCTAAAATTCTAAATTTTTCCCAACAAAATAAATAAAATGCGCATTTCTCAGTAATTTTGTATTTTTCGTAAGTTTGTTTTTAAAAAATTTGGGTTTCCCTTTTCTTTAGTGGGGCCATAAACCGCCATGTCTACGCTGGTTAAGGCCTTGGACATGATCAAATATGGCGTGCTATATTTGGGCAACACCTTAGCTACAACTCGCCGCAAGTTACGCAGATGCCTTATATGGACACTGGACAGCTTAGTGCCTGCAGCACGATACATAGCTTTGGGTTTCTATAGCTTCTTTGCGCAGAATCGCTTGGAAACCGTACCGATTATAAATATTAATGCCATGAGCAGAGTTTGCCACAGTATTTGCAACCTAATGTTGCATAGTTTCGAGGTCTTGACATATATGGGACACCATTAAAATCAAAATCAAAATCTAATGTCAAATTATAATAAATAAAATAAATTCAAAAATTTGCTGCAACAAAATATTTTTATTCGACGTGATTTCCAAGTTACACAACGTTCAACATGGATATTATTCATAAGGGTATTGGAGTGTTGGGCGTTTTGGGCTTGTTTGTCGCTCTAACGCATAATGTCGTGCAATTGGTAATCCGCTCTGGTCATGGTTTTGCCAATCTGGTAAGAGACACTGGTAATCGATTAGAAGCGCAGAAATATGATGCTGGCACAAATATTGTGCCCTTGATCGATTTTCAACAACTTGGAGGACCATTTGTGGAAAGAGTTTCTCCAAGTGCCTTTTCAATCAAGGAATTCTGTGCCAGCTCATTACTAACAAATGAAGGAGGCGCCAATGCCGAAATGAGAAATCGAACAGTCGTGTCGAGTGATACGACAGGCTGGACAAACGATTCGGCAATCGACAGCGATTCGGAATATTACGATTAATTAATTTTATGGGTATCTATTGTTTGTCTCTATGAGAGTTTCGGGAAGCCCCACAGAGCGATGCGCATAAATCAATTCCGGTTCCGCGACAAAGAAACTTTCTGAGCAAAAACGTTCCATGGGTTTCTGTGGGCTGTGGTAGTGACTGCTAAAGAACTTGATGGCTACCGCAGATGCCAATGGAACGTATTTTTTTTAAAGCAGCGACGGAATTGAAACATAGTTAAGATTGAACACATCTCTCAAAGAGATGCTAACAACAGGTTCCTTGAAAACCTTTGGACCTCAATTCCCACTGGGGTTGTATCAGAACGATTGCACAATGGTGGGAGCAGCAAAAAAAAAAAAGGAATGCAAAATACATGTAAATAATTATTGGGAAACAAATACAAACATTATATACCCACAATTAATATAAAACTTTTTTTTTAAAACTTTGTGGCAACCCTGTAAATTTAGTGCGGTCATCCAGCTGATCAATGACAGCCCTGGCATTTACAAAATGGCGGAAATGCTAACTCACTGTCGATGAAAAATGGTAACCTAGTATCTAGAGGTATGTTAAATATTTTTTATAAAGACTCCGTGACGTCACTGCATACGCATTGATTAAATAGAAAAGTCTAAAGCAGTGGTGGCCAGTTTCTTAATTTACATATTTCGCGGGGATAGGGCACAAAATTCCGTAGCAACGCAGTTGGCTTACGCACGGTCTAAGGTCAAAGTGTGTGAAATCTCTCTCTCGTTTTGCTTGATTGTGATTCTTGCTCTCTCCTGCACTTTTGCTTACTGCGCTGCTTACTCACACAAAGAAATGTTTGTTTGTATGAGCTTTGCCTTTTTGATTTCGTGACGTCACTGCATACGCATTAATTGAATAGAAAAGTCTTAAGCAGTGGGGTCAAAACTCATACAAACAAAAATTTCTTTGTATGAGTAAGCAGTGCAGTAAGCAAGAGCGCACAAGAGCGCAGATCACAGATCATGCTCAAACGAGAGAGAAAATTGTCTGACTTGTACCTATGCGTGTGCCGACAGCGCTGCGGCAGAATCTTGTGCCGTATTCACGCGTGTTATGTAAATTGATTGACTGCCCACCTCCACTGGTCTAAAGGTATGTTAAATAATCTTTATAAAGATTTCGTGACGTCACTGCATACGCATTTGTGTTACCTAGTGTCTTGTGTGCATATGTCTATCTAGATAACAATGAGAAGTTCTTTATAAAAGTGTGCTTTGCTCTCTTCTGCCCGCTTTTGTAAAAATCCGTGATTTTCAGTCACGAGAATTTTTTAAATATTTTCATACCCTAAACCTTAGGTACAAAGGGTATATTAAGTTTGTGCAAGCCGAAAATGCATATAACATACAGAAGGAGATATCGGAGACTCCTCACAGCTACCTAAAGTGTGAGGAGGGTGACTAGAGAAGTCGACATACCCATGTCCGTCTGTCTGTATGAACGCGTAGATCTCAAAGATAGTAAGAACTAGAGCAACCAAATTTTCTTATTAGATGTGTTTTTATGTCAGGGGAGACAAATCAAATTTTGCAAATAAAATATCTTTTGGAGTTCTTAAGCAATATATCGGATTTAATTGCAATGCGGTGGCACAGGGTATCCCGAAGTCGCCCGCTACCGATTTTAAAGTAATATTTCAAGCTATGTAGGCTTTGAAATGACTGTCTTTAAATAATTCAAAAATCTCAGACAAATTTCCTAATTTTGTTCATTCGTTTCGATAGTCTCCTTGTGTAAACAACTATTCCAGTAGAAGCTTACTAGCCTCATAGCATTTTAAAGTGAGAAAAAAATAAAAAAAATTAAATAATGTACTTGACTAAAGAAAATTTACTTTTCCAGCCCAAATTTTCCTACAAGACAATGCAGTGCGGTTTCAATCCCTTCTATGTGGGACCCTGCCCACCCAGTTGCGTTTGCATACGGGGTCTCAGCTGTGGCACTTGTTGCGGAGATTGTGGACCTTGCTGTGCGCCCTGTGGTGGATGTGGACCCTGCTGTGGTCCTTGTGGCGGCTGTGGTCCTTGTGGCGGCTGTGGGCCTTGTGGCGGCTGTGGGCCTTGTGGCGGTTGTGGACCTTGTGGTGGATGTTCCTCTTGTGGACCCAGTTGTTAACTAAAGAAAGGTTTTGTGGCGTGTGGTATAGCTTTGACAACTGGAAAATTGTTTAAACAAAACAAGCCTCAAAATTGAAAGTACTATGGGCATTAAAAATTGAATTTTCAACAAAATTAAGAATATAGCAGACGTTTTCAAAGTAAGTGTCATATCAATTCCGACATTACCAGACTAGTTATTTTCATTCGTTTTGGCAGATTCATTGTGTAAACAACTATTTCAGTAAAAGCTTGCTTCAAAAAGTTGCAGTGTATTTCTTCCCAAAAAAAAAGTAAGTAAAAAAAATTATTATTTTTTTTCGAAAAACCTAACAATGAAGTTAACAAATCGAAATCTAGTTTCAGTATGGAATGCGCCTTCGATCCCTTTTACGTTGGGCCTTGCCCACCTAGTGGCATTGCCCCCCGGGGGTTTAGTCGATGTACTCCCTGCGGAGATTGTGGACCATGTTGTGGACCTTGTGGTCCTTGCGGATCTAGCTGTGGCTCTTGTGGGGGATGTTCTTCCTGTGGACCCAGCTGCTAAAACTGAAGAAATGCCTTGTGACTTAGTATAAAAGCAAAATCACGGACAATTTTGGCAATATCTTATTTGGAAAACGCATTAAAAAGTTGAAAATCAAACAAGTTTGTTTTAATTTTTCCTAAAAAAAATTAGTGGTTAACTGCTGATGTTTGTTTTCCTAAATCCTCTGCAGAAAGGCACATAAGATGGATATTTTTGTTACGAGCGCATAAACTGCTATGAGAGAGAAACAAGTCCCTGTAAAGTCGGTAGGTGGCGCCACTCTATATATATCGTTTTTTATTCGTTCTTTGGCTCTTGGTCTATTTTAGACTAGGAGTTGGTGTATTAGCTATGTTGTCATAACAATCACTTGTAATTGGCTCCTGGACAGATCAACAAAATTTTTTGCTTCTAGGCTAGTAGGGTTTAAGACTTCTAAGATCCCCATGGTCCTCAAACCTGACCATGACGTACAATCGTACCGACTAATAAGTCTCTCCCTTAGTATGAAAAGTTTTGGTAGCAATCAGTCTGCTTTTATGCTTGTTTAGAGTATGGAAAATCAAGACCAGATCACTAGGGTGGTGGTCGCTTTTCCATTGAAAAGATTCATCGTGTAGCGTACCATATTCTCAAAATAATTGAAGAGATCGAGAGAATGGAGCTTTTCTGAACCTCCATCAGGCATTTGACAAAGTCTGGCATTCTAGATATTTGCAGTATTCTGTTCCTTCCTGGTAGAAGTTGGCATTAGCCGACAACCAGAAGTGTCGACGTACCACCCTTGTGTAACATATTTGCGGCCCATATTCCTGTGCCAGGAAGCAATTGGGATAGATGATTCCTGCCGCTTACAGATTTTTGTGAGTACGAAACTGCAGACGGAACTTAGGAGAATCAATAGAAGCAAGTCTGTCATCATTACGCCCTAATATTCCACTTGGCATCAGCCGACAAACAGAAGTGTCGTCTCTTTGGCCGCCCTTGTATAAAATGAATGCGGACCTGATCCATGTGCCCAGAAGCAGTTGAGATAATGTATCTTACCACTTACGATGACGATATCTGCGTCCGATGCTCAGAATCTTGTGAGTACGAAACCGCAGACGGAAATCAGGAAATAAGGCCAGATGTGCAACGTAGGTATCAATAGAAGCAAGTCTGTCAACTTTACGTCCTAATATTCCACCCGCCATTTTCCAAATAAACCCAGCAAGCGCTGCCTTCGCTGCCACGGATGGTCTACTACCAGATCATAAAGCATACTTGTGGGTATGGGGTGCCGGAGTTAAGTCAAACCGCTATAGGTTCAAAATAATGCAGAAAAAGGTACTTTGCCTTATTTCTGGATGGTACATCAGTAATTTGACTTCGCAACATTACTTCAAACCAGGTGCGGATTCAGAATTAGATCAAGGGGGCTTTTTCAATTCGAAGTACTATATACTATATATCCGAGCTCTCAAAAAACTTTTAACCCATTTTACCAACTTTTGATGGAGGGGGCTCCGGACCCGTGGATCCGCCACTGCTTCCAACTAAGTATCTAAGTGGACCAGATCTCCCTTTTTGCAGACTCAATGATACGCTGATAGCCCATCGTAATAGCTTCGCGAAAAGACTTATAGGAACGATTCTAAGAGGCAGAATGAAGAGGATATGCTTTGAACTATAATCTTATTATCTATTAATCTTTACCAAATCAAAGCCTGACTAATTAAGAAAACTCCTATACAAGATGACGTCACAAGTACTCGACCTTACCAAATAGAGACAATGAAAAAGAAATATATTCAAATACAAAAATAACAAAAAATAAAAAGTGGACCATAGACGAAATATATTCTAAATAGCTTAAGTAGGCAGTTTTTGATGGAAACTATTGATTAGACCCAGAATATTTGAAAAATCTGCAACAATTGAATGGTTAGAAATGCGATTTTTCGGCTAAACATAGGTAAAAGCTGTCCAGACGGTACTTTGAGGTAAAAAAGTATCTAAATTTTTCTGGTAGGCTTTGAAATATCTTTTCCACGTCCGTAATTTCAATATATCAAAAAGTTTTTAGTTTTCTTCACTCGATTAGATACTTTTGTTGTGTAAACAACTATTCCAGTAGATGCTTGCTCCAAAGGGCTTAACAGAATATCCTAAAAACAACTTTTGTTCTTTTAATAAAAGTCAGTACGAAAACTTAAAAAATTTTAGAAGATGGAGTGCGCTTTTGTGCCTTTTTATGTGGGACCCTGCCCACCCTGTGATGTTGCCATACGCGGGTGCAGCGCGAACATTGGCTTTTGTGGTCCCTGTGGTTGTTGCGGCCCGTGCTGTGGATCCTGTGGGGGCTGTGGATTCTGCTGCTAAGATTAAAGACGGCTTTTACAACTGGATTATTGTTTTAAGAACACAACATGGTTTATAGTAGTTTTTTATAAAAGTAAGTAATTAACTAAATCTAGGTACTGTCTGTTACAACTTAAAATATTTTTTAGATGATATGCGCTTTCATGGACACCAAGCTGGGATCTTACCACACGCGAGTGCAGCGAAAACCTCGTGCTATGGAAATACATTGTGGCTAAGCTTGGACAGCATTCGCAACTGGAATTTGGTTTAAACAACGCAAAATTTTAAATGAGATATTATTAAAAGCCAACATTTTTAGTCAGCAATTTATTTAGTGTTGAACCTGGGGGGCAAAGTCATCAAAGAGCATTGCAAAAACAAATTGAAAATTGCAAATGGAATTGCAATGGACCAAGAGGCACGTGTCTTTGACTCTTGCTGTGGCTTATTAGCTGCAGATGATGATATGATTGGCAAGTGCCGGATAAAGTGGTTTAGGGCCAAGAACTGGCGGGGGTATGTAAACAACATTAAGAGCTAGCCTCCAGGCATAATCATTAAGTGTTAGTGCTGCAGCTGCATGATGATGACGACGATGACGACGACGTGGATGCCGCCACTGATGCTGCTCACGAAGTGTACGAACGCACGAGTGTGGCGTTACCTTCGTTCATTACTCCATATAATGTTGCCCTAGGTAAGGGTTAGGTTGTATATGGGCCAATTAAACAGCTGTTCGCTACGCCTGACGTCACTGCGCAGAAGCGCTGCCAACTTGAACGCAACCCAACCAAAAACATCGAATATAGAGCATTGTGTCAGGTCAAAGTTGGTTCAGATGCTGCTGCCAGGTTAAGACTTTGGTTACTATGTTTTTGTTTTGGCTTAGCGCGATTTATGGCACGTATCCCAAAGATTCAGCTTTAAATGGGCGCCTATGCGTATATGCGTGTGTGTTTGTGTGCGAGAGAGAGTATATGTTCCCGCATTTTACTCTCATTTTGGCATCGTTATACGTTGTTTTAGCGTGGAATTTATTGCGGTAGGTCGGAATTTTCATTGCTTTTGCTTTGCCACCTTAAAACTGTGACGTCCTTCAGTTTTTGTGCTCTCTGGCGCTTCAGAGTTGCATTGGCTTTTTTTTTTGTGACTTTTGTCGGCTTGACATTGTTTTATACTTTATAGTGAAAGTTGTTTGGTAGGGAAAGTATATTTTTATTATACCCTGTACTTGCAGACTCAAGGGGTTTATGGATTTGTGTAATTTAAGTCAAGGGCGGAAGTAGAAAGAGACTGTCGTTTGATAAGGATATGCATGCCTGTCCTAAAGTTCGATATCAGATAGTATGTTGTCCTTTAAATAGACCTTTATCACAGTAATGACCTCTTCGTTAACTATGTTGCGCCCATGGTCGTGTGTCAGCAAAGGTGGCACCCAGCGCGCGCAAGAAAAAAACGTCACATTTTTAGTGTTTGTTTTGGAACGGTCATATGGTAACAAAACTCTTTTCGCGTTTTCATCTCTCAGGAGAGAGTATACTAATGTCACTAACTACATGGAGCGCATCCTATTTTTGACTTTTGCTTTGTTCCATCGAAAAGTTTACGCATTGTTTTTGCAGGCGGAGTGCGTTTTTTTTTTACGTCACTTGTAGTTTCTAGTTTTTTTTTGTTTTTTTGGTCTTTTCCAGTTGCTTTGCACTGCGTTAAATGTCATTGAGCTGTAAAGTTTAGTATTTAGTACTCATTATTTTATTCCATAGCCCAACTTTGTACGATGAACATTTAAAACTTTTATCCGGTAGCAGTCGTCTAAAAAAAAATGTTTTTTCACGTAAATTTAATTTTAGTTAAAGTTTCTTAAGGTTAGAGTATAATATTTTATTTCATTTGCTAGCTTCATGTGCAATTCTAAATCCTGTCCGACCGTTTGTGGCGTCACCTGCGTTAGCTGATGTGGGTCCTACGGAGGTTGTACTGGTCACAGCTGTGCTCCTTCTACACTAACCATGGCATATAAAAGAAGAGATTCATGCATGCGGCACAAATTCTGCAGCTCTGGAAGTGAAAACCAATCTAAACTTACCAACCAACGGAAAAGATTTGCATACTAAGAGCCAAAAGGTGTACCATGAACAAACTTAAGTATGCCATGTTGCGCTTTTGTCACACTGCTTTGGATGTATTAACCCTGAAATATTTTCAGCTTTGATTTTAATAGAAGCTTCCTCAACGGCTGTAAAAAACAGTGGGCTTTTCGGCAAACGTTGTAGCTCTCAATTCACGATTTAAAAGTTGAAGTTGCTTTCTTGACAAGATTACATTTGAGCAACTGCATAAATGACTGCTCAGAACCACGATATAGTCCTCCGCTGCTTGTCCCACATAATAACATATAATGAATCAAATCCACCTCTCCGGATTATCAATAGCAGTGAAGAATTCAGCTACTTATCGCATATAATTATATATAATGAACCAAATCCACCTCGTCGGATTATCAATGGCAGTGAAAAATTCAATATGTTCAGCAATCGTGGAATTAATTAAGGCTCAAGTGCGTTCTCCGGAGCACAGAAACAACGTCCTCGCCACAACACCTTTACTGAACATTGAGGAAGTTAAATCTATATACACAGCGCCTTGAAAAGAAAACTATGCTCAGCTATTAACAATCAATCTACCATGAATAACACAGGACTCAAGTTGTTTTATATTCTGCATTTGCGCGTCCCCAGCAAATCTCTATGGGTTTTGTGCCGATTTTCCTAGAAATAAATCTTCAAATCCATCTCAACACAATACCTAGAAAAATCAAAAGTGTGAACCCAACGTAGAAATTGTTAAAGCTCAAAAATGAATTATCCTCACAACGAGGCATCAAACAACAACAGTTCTTTCGGTACCATGAAGTTTTCGGCGAATTCTACTGATAGATCAAAAACAATTAAGTTCGTGACTCTATTGACTCTGTAGTTGTGCAATAAGCTGCTTTTGTTCAAAAGAGTCCTCTTCTTTAGACAGTTCATGCTGTGTTTTATGAGAGCCCGACTGTGCGTAACTTGCAGTAATTATCATGAAAATCGTAAAAAAGATCGACTGCTTTTGCAAATTTTTGAAAAATTGTAGCTATACTTTTGTTTATTTTTGTTTAAGGCCTAGCAACATTAAAAATTTTAAGTAAGTCGAAAATTCAACAAGTGTTCTCTTTATTATGTTTGGGGGGACGAGTGTGACAACTCTGTCATATATGGGCTATTTTTTTTTTAAGAAACACAAATATTGATTTTTGAGTCTATGTGTAACTGCCCCCCAGGGATCAACCGGTATAACCTAACGTTTAAAAATTTTTTGTAAATTTTCAAAAAGACTATAGAGGTGATTCTTCAGCCATCAATAACATTTAAAGGGCAGATTCTTCAACCATCAACAACTACTTTAAGCCCGCACTGCTTAAAGCAGTATTCTGCATATAGCTTTCAAAACATTAAAAGACTGCTTCTAAGGTCACACAACGCAGCAGCACATTAACCCTACAGCTCTTATCAAGTTTTTTGCTTGATTTTTCAGTTGTCGTTTAAAAACTTTTTGTAAATTTTCAGAAAGACTATAAAGAAGATTCTTGAGCCGTGAATAATATTTAAAGGGTAGACTCTTCAACCATCAACAATTACTTAGCCTATATGTGGTCCTGTGAAAATGGACGCTCCAGGCTTAGTCTCCGCGATTTGTGCCTTAAGCCCGCACTGCTTAAAGCAGTATTCTGCATATAACTTTCAAAATTTTTAAAGACTAATTCAAAGGTCACACAACGTAGCAGCACATTAACCTTACAGCTCTTATCAAGTTTGTTGATTGATTTTTCACTTGTCGTTTAAAAACTTTTTGTAAATTTTCAAAAAGACTATAGAGAAGATTCTTCAGCCATCAATAATATTTAAAGGGTAGACTCTTCAACCATCAACAATTACTTCACCTATGCCTTCAAATAATGTGGTCCTGTGAATATGGACGCTCCACACCGAGTCTACGCGGTTTTTGCTTTAAGCCCGCACTGCTTAAAGCAGTAGTCTGCACATAACTTTCAAACCTTTTAAAGACCTTTTATAGACCCCACAACGCAGCAGCACATTAACCCTACAACTGTCATCAAGTTTGTTCTGTGCCCAAAAGCAACCGCATAAATATCGCTAATAAACTGTGTTAAAACATAGAATGTTCGATTGGATGCAAGCAACATGTGTGCAGCATTCAAAGCTGGGTTCGTTTGCCGCTTCGAACATGTTGTAAGCCGCTTAGTGTGCGTTTGTGTTGCATTAAAGTTCTTAGCTTCGTGTTTATCAGCAGCCGCACTGTGTCGTGTACGCTCAGTGTTCGTTTCAAGTTCGTTAGGTTCGGTCGGTCGGTACGCATGACGTTGCGTGTCAGTGGGGCGTTGTACATTTAAGCGTGTTTTTTCGAAGGCGAGCTTATGTTAGCAAAGTCTGCTTCAAAAAATTCCCAAAAAATTTTGGAAATCAAAACCCAGTGTTGTTAAGCGATAAAACTAATGCGCAAAAACTACGTTTTAAATACTAAATACACTCCAATTAGCAGCAAAAGTTAAGCTGCCTAAACCTTAACAAAGTCTACAAAGCCGCTTGCAACAACGTTGTAGTAATAATAATAATCATAATATAATAACATAATACGTGTAATAAAAGTTTGTGCCGCATGCTTGCAAAAACAAAAACAACTAAACAGCGCAAAAAAGGGCCCAAAAAGTATGCTATAAGCTCAGTATCATATGCGGCCCATCTTTAAAGTTTGATTAGTGCGCGTCAGTGGGTATCTGTGTGTAACTTTGTGTATCTGTGTGTTTGTTTATCTGCAGCAGTTGGGCCAGTGTTGGTTTGTGTATTTTGGCTAATTCTGTCATTTTACATTTATAATAATATCAAAACAAGCAACCCTCAGGGACAGCTCGACCGCTGCTGACATCGATAAAATCAACAGTTATTAAAACTGATGTCCAGTCCTAACTGTATACAGTTCTAGAAACCAAATTTTGAATAAACAACCACACACTGCGCTGGGCCATGATTAATAATAGCCAACAAACTGCTGTGTTGTAATGCAAAGTGACAAATTGTTTAATATTCGTTTTACATGCAGTTTCAAATCAGGTAATTTATAATTCACAACTTGTTTATGTACGTTATAATAAATTTATAGTCGCCAAAATTATGATTGAATTGAACTAGTAGCAGAGGCGTTCAAGCTTGTGTTTATCGTAAATATTTGCTACCAAAAATCAAAAGCAAATTATGCAAATATAAACAAAACGTGGACTCGTTCTTTAGGCGTTCTTATTTATAGCCGTCTGTTTGATTCGTGCAGGAGTCAGGGCGCCCATACTATGGAGTTGAGTTTTGGGATGGGAATTTTTTTTTTATTTTTATAACTTTTGCCTTACGTTTGGCGCATTGGGTTTAAAGCTGATACGGACGAACTAGAACTATGCTAATCTTAGACAGCTGCTAAAAGCTAAGGCACATTTGGCATACAAACTATTCAGGGGTGTGGCAGAAGCATATAGACAGTTCTGCTTTATCGACGTCGACACAAATGCAGTGATTTTTTATTTTAGTGTAAACTCGAAGAAAATCGATGTTTTGGCAATGCAATGAAATTCTGTTCGATTAAAAGAGATTTCTGATACACCATTGAATTAATAGTTTTACAGGCGGGAAGTTTTTGAAAGCGAAGTTTCTGGTAAACACGGTGACTTTTTTTTTTTGTAGTGTAAATTTGAAGGCAAGGGATATTTGGCAATGAAATGAAATTTTTTTCGGTTAGAAGAGTTTTTTGATATACCACAGAAATAACATTTTTAATCGGTCTAAGTTCTAGTTGCTCACTGCTCTAATGTTTTATTAGTTATAGTATTAAAATTAAATAAATTAATATTCAAAAAAATAAATAAACAAATACTTTTAAAAGGGGAAAGTTTTTGAAAACTTGAATTTCAATTAAAATTTTAATTTCAGTATTGGTTACAGTTTAATTTTTTGGTTATATGATATATGAACCAACTTATTAAAGTTTTTGATAATTGCCATATTAGTATATAATTCAGATTTTATGTTCGTCCTTGACATTAAAAAATATTAAGACTTAAATTGAGTTCGGGCTAAATATTTTTTTTATTAAGAAACGTGCGTGGCTTTATCAAAATGTTTTCAAATAAAGCACAAATGTTTTTTTTCCACGTGTACTTTTTTTTTAATTTTTATGTATATTTTATTTATTCCAGTCGTTCCAGTTTAGAACATAGGTCGATAGGTTATTAATTTTTGGATCGTAGTTATTTTTTTCTACTATACTAGTTTTCAAAATATAAACTTATTTCTGGCAGTCGGACTTCATTTGTAAACGAATTGTTACCACTTGATCTCCATTCGATTCGGTTTGCTTGAAGAAAACCAATTATTCCAGCCTTACTTTCTATCTAAGAACGTCTATCAGCATAAAATTTGCAATTTCTTTTTAACAAAAAATACTGCAGTTACATATGTATATAAGAAATAAATATTTCACGTCAGCTACTACATAAATTTTAAAAACTATTTGCTGTTTCTTTTAGGCAAATTGCTTTATAATACTTTAATCTGGAAAAGTTTTTGTTTTGTTTTGTTTTGTTTGGTTTATTGGCTTAGCAAGGAAAATTGTTAGGTTTAGTTTGAAAAATAGAATTTATCCCAGACAAAGGGAAATGCTCTTCTTCGTGCTGCATTTTCATTTCCTTTTGTTTTGTCTGTGTAGAATTTTCATAACAAGTATTTCATAGTATTGTCATAACTTCGTGGAAACTCTATCAGCGAAATGCTTTTGTACTAATATTCCTAGTTTTATTTCAGTCACAGCAAAACATTGCTTTTAAATAAAAAATATTAACACATCAAAAGATTTTTAATAGCTTGCATATTTTTTTCCGAGATATACAATTTGTGAGTTTTTGTTTACTGTACATTTTGTGTTATTTTCAAGAAGAAATGGAACAAGGAATAAAGTGATTCACTAAATAAAAAATAATAAAATTAGGCACAACAATATCTTAAAATGTTATTAAATTAAAAGAGGGATGGGGAACGAGAAGATAAGAAGTCCAGTAAATTTGTAAATAAAATTTCACAAAAAATTAGGAATAGCAATATCTTAAGATGTTAAAAATAATAATTATTAATTATTATTGTTCAACTAATAAAAATTGAGGTAGTGTCTTAATTAAAAAAAAAATATAATACTTTCTAATGCAAATGCTTTTTTAACGTTTTCGAGTTGAACCAATCTTCAAAGTTTTTTTGCTACATATTTTGAGTTATTTTTAAGAAAGAATGAAGAGATTCTTCCCGAGCTTGCGAAAAAAAAGAATGGAAAAAAATTAGGTACAACAATATCTTAAAAACAAGTAAAAATTAAGCTTATCTATTGAAAAAAATTCATTGCGAGCAGACTTAAGAAAATATATTTTTTAAGCTAATGTGTAGCGATATTTTGATGTTCTCAATATTGGATCATAACATTTTTCGTATCGGTTGATTGCTAATAAAAAATGTTTCAAAAAAAAAAAATATCTGTGATATACAACTTTTGGATTTTTTTGATTTACTGCATATTTCGAGGTATTTCTAGGAATGGAATTGGAATCGAGGGAAATCTCACCGTGCGGGAAGTTGTCTAAAGGCGGCAGGAGTTTTGAAAAACAAAATCGTCAACGCCAAAAAAAATGTTTTTATGTAAACGCCCATACGCAGTTCGAAAATTTCCATATGGAAATTATAGCATAATTTTTCAGATGGAACCACCAAACCTAGTGAAATAATGGCGCCATCTAACGTTAAGCATTTTTAAAATCATAAGACGACACTGTTTTGTTTTGTTATCTGCGTCCACTTGTCAAAAATTTTTTATCGGAATTTTTCGTGTCTTTTTTTTTATATGAAGTTTTTCATTCCGTTCATAAATTTTGCATGCTGCGTATGGGCCTTAAACAGAAACTATATATTATACACATATTACAAACATTTATTAAAAGTAGAATAAGACAGAACGAGGACAATCTCCGCAGGCACAAAGTTCTCCAAAGGCGCCAGTAGATTTGGAAAAAAAAGTCTTTATGTAAACAAAAGCAATATATTATATAAAAAGTATGTAAGAAATATAGAAAGAGATTTTTATAAAAGGCTGATTTTAATTGCGATTTGCCGTATACATTTATTTATTTATTTATAAATATTATTAGAGTAGCTTGAAAACTAAACTAATAAGGTAAGATGCTTATTTATAGCTCTGCCAGCATAGGCCTTCGGCAAGTTTTCCCTATACATATTTCGCTACGAATAAAGCAATTAAAATTCTTTCGAGAAAAGGAGTGCGCTTGGAGCCTCTCCATAACCAGTCTTTAACTTAATATGACTCGAGTGACTCCATTGCATTTCGCGAAAAGTCTCACCCATCGGCCTGAAGACGATATCTTTTTTTTCTTCGTTCTCTTTTTTCCAAAAATTATCATTGAAAAGAATCTAAATAAGATTTTTATATTTATACTAGTAGCATAAGCTACAACAATAATTCAAGAGCCATACGTTTTGTATAGATTTTTGGAATTGCCTCCAATACCTATTAGCTTTTGAGAATCTTAGAAATTCAAAACAATTTCATTTTCTTCATACAAATCTACAAGGCTAATATCTATTCAGTTGCTTGGAAGCTCAGACTTGTTGAACAAACTAACTTAATCTGATTCCACATATTCCCACAAAACGTTCCACATATCATTGCTAAAGCTTCATTAATTTATTTAATTAAGTTTGGCAAGCCATTTCCCTAGTTGATTGACTTCCCTTTCACCGGATATCTGACTAGCTGTCGACCAGTTTTTAAACACCTCGTCATTTATACGGTACAACAAGTACATTCAATATTCTATCAACCGCAAAATCAGATCATATACAAAAAGCTATCACATTTCAATTCTTCCGCTTTAGGGCTGTGTCACTTTGATTCAATGCTTTTAAACGACCTTCGATTAAGCTATCAATGGAGCACTATTAATCATCTCAGACGCTGTCGATTATTGTATATAAGCGAAAATTCAATAAATTCCATGCCATCCATTACAATTGATTTGCTCTAAAATAACTTTCGTATTTGGCGCAATTTATAATTTAAGAAAACTCTAACCACACTCTGGCAATATTTTGTGGGGGGGGGCGGTTCATAAATTAATGTCGAAATTGTGTGCATATAAATAACTAAACATTAGGCAGCTTTTATTGGTAAAATTTTTACCGATGGCTAAAATTATTGACGTCGTAAATAACATCAGCTGTCGTCTGGTCAATAATAACTGCGAAATTATATCAAAGAAATTTATTTATGAATATTTGCAGCATACTTTGTTGGGGGGGCGGCTTAGATAATCCTAGAACAAAAAAAGTACAACAGGTTGGCAGCATTGAAAATATTTTATAAATTTAAAAATGAGAAATGAAATTTTTGTGAAACCTTTAATATAAATAATACATATATCAAACAATGGCCTTTGTTTTTGTGGCGTTTGTTGTTGGTTTCTGCACCTGCAGAAAATTGGCATTAAAATTGCAAAATTCGGGTCAAGAAAAAAACAAGAACAAACTTGACAAAGTCATGCGAAATTCATACAAAAATTCGCCAAAATAAACTTGGTAAATAAATATGCCAAGCCAAGAAATGGGCTGAATTTTATGTGTAGTCAATGGTTAACCTTTATTTTGAAAATATACTTTGTTCCGCAGCGAAAGGATATACAGAGTTTATGGGAGCGTTGATCAACTTTGGCATGAAAGGTTAAAAAAATATTATATTAAAGTCTATCTATATCGATATGAAATCCAACATTTTATGCTCAAGTCCATTTAAAGCGGAATCTAACCAAAATTTTTTTTGAAAGTATCGAATCAAGGATCTTAAAAGAGGGAATTTTTTTTTTGTTTGAAGTTTTGACATTTTTGCGTGTCTGACGCGGGCCTTTAAGCGAAAAATATGCTTGATATATTGTATATTAATAATAATTATATACTTTAAAAAACCATTTAATATAATTAACGATTTGAATTTAAGCACAAAACCTAGCTAATCTCACACGTATTTCGGAAGCTATATCTGAAACCTGAGGTGACATGGTCGGGGCACAACTGGTATCAAAAATAAATGTTTTTTTAATTTAAAAAAATCGATTTTCGGGTTCGGATGTCAGAACATATTTTCCATATGTTTTCGGTTCAAAAAAAAAAAAACACAGCGCGTCTGACATAACCTCAAAAACTGTGAATTTCGAGGGTTTCCTTAGAACTCTGTTGTGCTAGTGGAGAATCAGATTCATCGACCCCAAAAACCTATATAAAGAATGTCGTTGCAAACCTTTAATCGAAAAATTGTTTTTTTTTTGGGTTTTTGGAGGTTGTCTCAGACTCCTTTTTTGGACTTTCATTCGGATTTAAAGGCTCAACTGGTAGCCCAACCAATCATTCCGGCCACTTTATTTTGAGGGCCTTTGTTTTCATTTTAAATGTTTTGCCAGCCTCAATATCTCTTTTTAAAAGATATTCAAGATTTGTTTTTCATGTATGAACCTTTTTTAAAGGATATCCTTTGAACAAATTTAAGAAACGATTGTGCCATAAATTCGATCTTTATGATCTGTCCTGACAAGGCTAAGCGTTAAGCAATTCCGGTTGACTTCTTTCAGTCAACTGGGTTAGGTCAACAAAGTACATCAACCATCAGTTGAATGATATTGAAGGCCGCCTTTAAATAAGATCTCGACATCTAAAGATCTAGAAAATTTACCTTCTAGTTACTCTCTTAAAGCTGCAACTTTCGGTCTTAACATATGAATGATATTGAAGGCCGCCTTTAAATAAGATCTCGACATCTAAAGATCTAGAAAATTTACCTTCTAGTTACTCTCTTAAAGCTGCAACTTTCGGTCTTAACATATAAGCTCAACAAAAAAAAAAAATTTAAGAAAACGTGGATTCATTTGGATGAGGCGGACGAAGTGCGTCAACTTTCACTTATGGACTTTAAGAAACTCTTGACTTTTGAAGATCCAGAAAGAAACCTGTCCTATTCTACTTGTTAAACCTTCGTCCTTAGGTCATTAGCTGTAGTATCTTCTGATACCTCTCTCTCTCTTTATTACACCTACCTCCTGTAGCCATACTAATAATGCAAATGACTTAGCCTCATACAACTATCTTTTAACCGCTTCCTGCTTTTATCAACCATCTCTATACTTTTTAAATAAGTTACAGTGTATCTGAATTTCAGGATCTCTTCAAGTTAGTTTACTTTATTTTGTATGTATATTTTTTTTCGTGGCTTTTTGTTTTCGTGCTGGCCAGCCAAGCAAGGAAGCAGCCAAGCAGTCAACCAGCCGACCAACCAACCAACCAACCAACCGACCGACCAAGGAACCAGTTTTGGCTACATAATAATGCAGTGAGGCGTAGAAATCGACAGCAGGAAAAAAGGGTTGGCCAAGTGGCAGCTAAAGGCTTATTTAAACTCACTTATACTATATTGTATACTACTAAGTAACCATACAATTTTAACCAAAATGTAATGCGAATTGTAATTAAAATATGAAATTTCAATGGCATAAAAAACTTAACCCTCAACTACTCGCACCCTCCTTGGATTCTTGGAGTAAAATAAAGTATCGCAATAACCATTGAAAACTTGCACTTGTACTTATGCATAAAATCTCTCATTTATAATTTAAAACAAAGGAGCGCTACGCTCTTTGGTCTGGACAGAAGGTCCTTGAGCTTATTCGCTCAACACCAATACATGCTTATATCCAGGCCACATCTAACAGCAATCATCATTATGAACATCAACATCATTATTATCGTTATGATTATCATCTAGAGTGTGTGCGGCAAACTCTTTTGCATAATTTTTAACATAAACTCTCATTTTCGTGCGCATAATCCGCAACGTTGATGACAACTAAATGGAAAAAAGTGTTGTAAAATCAAAAAAAAAAAACTTTTACTAAGCGAAGTTTAGATGCTCTACGGAATTGGGGAAAATAAGAAGGGATTTTCTCAATAAGTTGATTAAAGTTTTAAGCAATTTAAACAACTTTAGGCGTAGTTTTTTTCAGAGAGTAACTATTTACATAACAAAACGTATTTTATATTCAATGAGATATTTTATTATAATAACTTTAAACATAAACAATAATAATAATTAGCAGAACAAAAAGCACTAGATATAAAAAAGTAGAAATGTATAGTTAAGAGATAGCTCTATAAAGGTCTATTGAACCTTTTGTTAAACGCTTTTAAGATATTTAAAGCTTCATGGCGTCTTTAAAGAAAACCTGAAAACTAGATTTAAATCAGTTTACTATACCCTTATAACATACCATTACCAAAAAATCTGTAAATATAAACAGGCAAAATATACCGTCTTACTTTTTTTATATTTTACAAATAATATTTTAGAAAAAAAAAATATAAAATAAAAAAATTATTAAAAATAAAAAGGCATTATACCTACATATAATGTCAATTTTCGTAGATCTACATTACATGAGCCAAATTTAGTCAAAGGGTCTGGGAAGCAGAGAGCTGCATTGAGTGCGCTCGAGCCTGTACGAGTATAACAAGTAAAATGTGAGTGTGAGTAGCAAACCGAAATGAGCTTGTTTGAGTGTCGCACTCAAAGTGGACGGAGAGCTGCGTTGAGTTAACTCGAGCCTGTATGAGCATAACAAGTAAAATGTGAGTGTGAGCTGACTACCTATGTTTCTAATGAAATACAAAAGTATAGGGTGAACTAATAAGATGAATTAGGCACTCACCCACAATACTATGCATTTGCATTCACCCAAAAAAAGGCTCACAATTCATTCTTCGTCGCTACCCATGCACATGTGTATGCGTGCTAATGCTACAAATAAAAAAATCTCTGAAACAACCTATCTCATAAACAATAGCAACAACAATGAAAATTATGGGCCAAGCAAGACCGACCGTGGCAAACTTCTGTAGGTTACTCGTGTTACACGAGTACATTGTGAGTTTTGCAAATCAACAGCTCAAAAAATACACAGCTCGTTTGTACTCAAAACACAAAAAGCTCGTGAGTCACTTTTGATAGATCAAGAGATGCACATACATGTTTTGCTCAATTGACTAACATTGCTCAAAAGTTTAAGTCATGACTGAGTGCACTCAAAAATTTTTACACTCGTTGCAGCACTCTGCTGGGAAGAAATAAAAATGTTTTAAAAACTAGTAATACAGATCGATTTATAAGTCAAAAAAATATTTTCTAAAAATTTCAGTTTTTCAACTTAATGTGTTACGGCTTACTCTTTGGCTATATTGAATTTTGACTTAAGGCAGTTCGAAAAATTTCGCACGGAATGACAAAACTTCATATTAAAAAAAAAGTTCCATTTGGGATATCCCAAAGTCATGCAGCATAGGACTTCATGAAAATTTCATAATTCTCGTAGGTTCACTGCGTAATTAAATTATGTATCGTGTCTTTGGCGTCCTTTTTCCTAACGTACCCATGCTCTTCTTCTGAGTATCAGCCAGGAAGACGCTTAATACGATTGCGTCTTTGCGATTTAATGAGAAGATCAGCTTTTGAACTATTCCTAGCAATAATTTTTTTAACCAAATGAAATTTTCTTCTTATGTCTAGGTATATTCCTTAAATATTTTATTCACCATTTAAAAATTTTTTTGTTTATACCTTATAATATAATACATTTTTTGGTTTACATTTTTTTAATGCTTTAATTTTTTTTTTTTTTAACAACAAATTTTGTTTTTTAACAAAAAAATTTAAAAAAAACATTGTGCACAAACTTGACTAATAGTCTTCAAAATTTAAATTTATTTATTTTTTTTCAATTTTGTTAGGTAATTATTAAAAAAAAATTTTTTTTTTTTAAGTAATCCCTTTTTAATAAAATTTAATTGGCTTACCTTTAACACAAAAATGAAGCAATATTAACTGTTTGCAATTATAATTTTTTCATTCATTAAATTAAAAATTATAAGTTAAAAATGTTAAAAAAAAATTGGTTCAGAATTTTGCGTTGCCTTAAATTTGCTGTAGGGTAAAATTAATAATACTAGTTCACAAATTTAAGGGTCATCGAGTGAACCTTCGTCAAAAAGTGTTTTTTTTTTTGGGTCGAGAAACACGAAACTGACATTGGTTTTTTTTGTTAACCACCTTTTTCGAGTTTTTTTTTGAAAAACATGTTTTTGGGCACTTTTTTCTGTTATTCGTTAAAAATCTTGTGAACAAAATTTTGTATCAGGTTCATTTTTCGTGTAAACTAGTGTAGTGATTTTGAAAGCATGATATTCTTGCAAAAAAGAGACGCTGCTCCAGTTATAGAGAGACACACATATTACAAAACTTTGTTTTATATATACAGATAAATTCGAATTCTTTAAGTTAAAGAATATTCTAAATAATCACCTTCTACAAACAAATTTTTCAAAAATTAATAACTGCAGAAAATCGGCTGCTTCAAGGATTGTGTTTCGCGCTTCATGTTTCATGTTCCATATTTCATGTTTCAATTTCAATATTTCATATCTTATGTTTTCTGTACTCAGTTCAAGTCTTTCGAGGTAGGTGGGAAGTTCCTTTCAAAATTTTGAAAATAAGTCTTTGTTTATTGTTATTAAAAAATTGAATTGTGTCTGATATATTTGTGCTTTTATAAAAGCTTATGTCAATTAGCAAAATTGATTAGTTCTCGCTCAGCCTGAAGGCCTCTGTCGCTGCTGCTATAAGCCCTTTGTAATTAACATTGAAAATCTACCTTATTATTATATAAAATTAAATAAATAAATAATTAGTTCTCGCAAACTTCTGTGCCACAATAATATCTATGAAATAATTAATTTGCGCACATTGAAGTAGTTCCATGTATTTAACATATTATAAAAGGACTAGCAAAAGTCAGCCGTAAAGAGCTTGGGAATATTTTATTTAATTCAATTCCAATAGTATCGATATATAACGATAATAACTGCTAATCATATATCTACAAAATCAACTCTGACAAACCCATCCAAATATTCGCATAGTTCGCTTCTTTACAGTGTCCTTTACCTGTTCCACAAAATATAGTCAAGTAATCTGGTGAGAAAAAAATGCAAAGTGAGAAAAGGTGTCTCTGACATCTTTGCCTATAGATGTTTTTGTTGGCTCAAGGCAGTAAGCAGAGAGCTTTGTGTGCATGTATTGGTATGTTTATGTGCGTGAGTATGTGTGTTAAATGCTTAAAAAATGAAGCGTTGAAAAGTTTTGGCGCGTGTTACACATACGCCACGTGGTGCGCATTGGATTATTCCTTCCGCTCATATAGTTAATGACATGCAGCTGGTGCTGCTGTTGCTTTTGCTCTGGTTTTTGTGGCGCTTGTTGCCTTGAGACACCCCCACACAACCGTCCAAAACAACAAACCCCCCTAAGGCGAAGCTACCCCGCTCACCCACACACATGCTGCCAACTTTTGCTTGACAAACTTATGAATTTTAAGGTGATTTTCATGTCGCCGCTTTTCAAGGGACTTCCCCCCTTTGAAATTGGTTTTGTATAAAAGGGTTTCGGTTTTTTTGTTGCCTAGGCGTCATAAATCATATAAAACTTTTTGCAGGGTTTGAGTGCGCATAATGAAAATCATTTTGCGGTTCATATGCAATTAATCATTTAAAATAATTGGTTTTGCATTTTGATTTGACATTTGAAAAATTGCAGCTGTGACAATTCAGCAACATATTTGCAAAAATTTCACTGCCTTAATTCGCTTTTTGCTTGTATTTTGTTTTTATTTTTACAAAATAAATAAATAAAAAATTCCGTATATTATGACACAAAACATTTTGATGTGCTGCAAAAGCTCATTCAGCTGTGTCACCACCAAAATTTCTCATTCAGTCCCAACCAAAACTCCAGCTTAAGGACCTTGTGACAGCAACCCAATATTCACGGACTGACAATGTCAAACCGAATTGTTTTGCTCTCTTGATACACTGCATCCAATGGGCCAAAGGTTTATGTTGGGTTGGTGTGTAACAGCTGGGGGGAAGTAGTTAAAACTGCATTTAGTCATATCCAAAATTTTTAGGACGTCAATAGAAATCGGTTTATACCTGTAGAAGTGTCTTTTTTCTTGACGGTTCGGTTTGATGGTCTCTTCTTTATTTATTTTTCAAGTTACAGGCTGAAGAAAGTAGGCTTCGATTTTTCTTTGACAATTTCCAATCTTTGGAACGTCAAAACCGGCAGATAACCGAGAAATCTATGTACCCGTAAAAATGCTAAATTTGAACAACTTAGGCTTAGAAGATTCAGTTAAGACCACCTAAAATGAATATCTTTTTGAATAGTTAGCACCGACTGATTAGGAACTTGAAAAGACTTTTTGTTTTTTGGGCGTACTAAGCTGAACTTAGTGACGAAGTCACTAGTCTACACAGGGGTTTTGACTTATCTATCCCGAGCAGGGAGGAATGCAGTCATAACCAAGTCACCTCCGAAAGCTCCACCGAGATATATACCGACCGATCCAAACTTAATGGTAGGGTCGGCAGCGGCATATTCTCGGACAAGCTCAACTGGAGGGTTTCCTTTAGACTACCAGACCACTGCAGCGTCTTTCAGGCTGAAGTCCTTGCCATCGACTATGCAATGAAATTACTACAGGAGGGGGACAGTTTTGCAACCAACAGTACCATTTTCTCGGATAGTCAGGCTGCAATCAAATCCCTCACTGGATTCAACGCCAACTCTAAGCTTGTTTGTCAACTCGCCCTAAGCCAGTTATCCCTGCTCTCTAGGGTACATCTTGTTTGGGTTCCCGGACATAGGGACATACCGGCAAACTGCGTGGCGGACGAACTGGCCAAACAACGCACCTCTCTGTCCGTTATCTATAACTGTATAGACATTGGTACACTCCTTGCCACAGTCAAACTGGCCATCAAACAAAAATATCTTGCAAGTGCCCGCACTGCTTGGTCCAATGAAGATTCTTGTCGCACCTCAAGACTCACCTGGCCAAACATCGATGGCAACAAAACCCGAAAATTGCTCACACTAAATCGCAAATCCCTATCGACCAAATTGTCTATTCTAACGGGACATTGCCTTATGGGTAGGCATGCCGAAAGAATGCGCGCCCGCTTCAACGATTATTGCCGCGGCTGCGGATCCGAAGATGAGGAGGAAACCGTTCTACACTTTATGCGTCAGTGCCCCTCCCTGTCCAGAAGAAGATTAAGGACCCTAAGGTCCCATTTCTGACCGACCTTACAGAGCTCTCGAATCTCTGTCCTAGGCATATAGCAAGGTTTATTGAGCTTTCAGGCTGGTTCAGCAACAATATGGTTACAGTTGAATAGTCGTGCCTGTTCTTCTTCAGAGCTGACCGTGTGCTGACCACCAATGCCTATATACATAGTTATAGGGGCATCCCTGGTCAGCTCTCGACCAGCGTTACCTTTGGCATCACAAAGGGCCTTCTTGTGCCTAAGTACGTCTGGGCTCTTCCAAGACAGGCCACCACCTCAACCTAACCTAACCTAAGCTGAACTTGGGAGACGTGCAAAAAAAGTAAACCAAAAATTATTAAATAAGTTAGGGACGGGTCAGGTATAGTTAAATTTGGAAAGGCAACCAAGCTTTTCGCCTGACAATCTAAGATCACAAATTGATGCTTTTTAATAGCTTATGACCTTGAAAGCCTCTTCCGCTAACCGAGGAGGCTACAACTCAGTCTTGCTTCACAGAGAAATAAATTTTTCTCTAAGGAATTTTGAGACCCAATCTCGCATCAAAATCGCATCAAAACTGTGGCAAATAAGGCACATTAAATAGTCGACGGTGTAGGGTATATTTTAGTCTGTATAACCCAACCCAACTCACCAACTTTGTTTTTTGTCAGTTTGCATATTTTATGTATGCAATTTGAAATGTTTTTGCTGTGAAAACCCAAGTTCCCGCGTAACGCCTGATAAAACAAACGTTTATTGCATAAGTAAAATGTAAAATTTATTTTTATAAACGTTTTAATGGTCAAGATTATTGCGCATATTTTTTCTACTAATTAAATATTTTGCATAAAAAAATTACTTTAAAATATTCCATTATACAAATGCAATGTTTGAACAAAGACGCAACAAGCAAAACAAATATAAATTAATGAATATATTATATTTTAAACATGAAACTTGTAATTGATTGAATTATCAATACTATTATTATATTTTTTTGCCTTTGTTTGGCGTTAATTATGTCAATTAATGTTGAGTGCTTTACATATGTTTGACTGTGTATTTATTTTGAAGTGTTTGAATATGTTATGCAAATTTTGAAATTCCTTTTATTCAATTATACTAAAAAAATGTTAAATAAAATGACATTTAATTTAAAAGGATTCAAATGCAGTTTAAACAATATTTTACATCAAATTGCTGGAAACTGCTTTTTGTTATGCAGATAATTTTAAATACTTTGAAACCGTATTTGGTTATATTTGAGTAAGGACTTCATATTATTGAGATGTTGAGATTTTCGCTTTCATAAAATAAACCAATTTCATTGTAATATCATCAAGTATACGTTTAATTCGTACAAAAAAGTGTAATGATTAATATTAAACGATTGCTTCGATTAATTTCCAAAGAACCCACTTAGACACAGAAAGTTCTTCGTTTTTAATTATCAGACAGCTCGGACTTATTAAACATGAGACTTTTAAACTAACGCAGAAAAAGATTTCTTTTATGCATAAATTAAGTCTATAAAAAAAAATTCAAAGAAACTTTAAGTAAACTGAGCGCGGCACTCTATAATAACTTCTCTTGAAACTTTATAAAGCAGTACAAAAAATTAACAAATTATGTTGTGACAGCAAGTTTCTCAACAGCGCAAAAGGTTTTTCAAAAATACATTAAAAAAAAAAACGCGTAACTTGATATGAAGTTTAAGATTTTTTGGGAATTATTTTAATGCGTTTTTGAAGACATTTTGTTGTTGTTGTTATTGTGACTCAGTCATAACGTGCTTTTGAGTTTCTTTTGCTTATATGCTCTCCCCACACTCAATTACTCACTCTCTTCACTCTGACTTTATCTGACTGCTTGTCACTCTCTGACACACATACATTTAACAAAAATGCTTATAAACTTCTTGAGAAGAAATAAAACTGGCTTATTTGCAAAAGCAAAAATAAATACACACAAAAATCACAAACAAATCCGCAGAAGTGAGCAACTTTTTCAAAGTATGCCGCTGACTGCGACTGCAGCAGCGACTTTGCTACACTTTAGTACAAAGGACTAGTTCGGGACTCACAAAAAGCTGAACCCTTTTTATCAGCTTATCTTAAGGAAATGAGATGAGCTTATGTACTCCAAAAGTAAAGTCGCAACTTAAGGTCTATTGACACCGCAGCACTGTCTTTGTGTGGGCTTTAAAGCGATCAAAGGGGTCAATTGCCACCTAGTGCATTTCGTTAGTCGTTCTGCGGTCCCTTACTAAGGAGGAGTCAATTGCTACTGCTGCTGTTTATTTTACAGTCATAAAAATATAAAATTTGGAAATTTTAAAAATAAAAAGCTCTTCCTTATGTATTGTAATTTAAAAGCCCTGACATTTTTATAAGTGCAATGGTACTGTTCTTCTCATTATAAGATCAAAATCATTGCAAGCGCCATAATTATTTTTTTTTCAATAAGCTTATTTTGGGTATAAAAAAAATTTATTTTTAAACTATGCATATTTTTTATATTATGAATTTATAAGCATAAGCTGCAAAAGACCTATAAAATAATTAAGAAATTGGAAAACTTGAGGCTTTTTTTCTTAAATAAAAAATGTTTTTTATCTCTGTTTATATGTTAAAATCAGAGTAAATTAATATCAGCAAAAACAGGTACAGAAAAAAACCTTGGAATTTATAGTTTTTGGTCGTAAAATGAAGAAATTTCATTAAAAGACTTGCCAAAAATGTTTATCAAGGTCATCGCATACTAACGATAACTCATATCGATATAAAAAGCAAAAGATTCAGCTGTGCTCCGGAAAACGAAAAAACCAAAACGAACAATTTTATTCGGATTCGTTTTAGCGGGCTCGGGAAAACGAACTTTTTTGTCGCTATTTCCCTTTTTATTTTCCATAAATTCGTATATTTTTATAATTTTTCCAATAAAATCTCATGTTGTGTTGGTGCGAAATTGTTTTTTGTTTGATACAAAACAGCTGACATGGCTGCCGCAGTTCTGCTTCTTTTTATTATTATATGTTGTTTACATTATATTTTCATTCAAATATTGATAGTTCTTGATTATTGTATCTCTTAAATAAAGTTACACAAAAATATTACCTTAGCAACAATATATATTGAAATTAAACACGACTTAGCTAATTTTATTACAAGGGAAATTTTCTTTGTTTAACGCGGGAACCCTGTCGGGCATATCGTCATGTGTTTGTGTATGATATGTACACATACACAAAAAAAAATCGTTTTTGCTGCGCATGCTACTTTTTGGGTTGAGTCAGAAAAACGGAAAACAAATCCGAAATTTTTTAGATTCGTTTTGAAACCACATGTTTGGTGCTCCCAATTTTACGAAAACGAATTTTTTGTGGTTTGAAACCGTATGTGTTGTAGCAAGAGGAACACAACTCAAACCGAATTTTTATATAGTCCATGTCTTTCGTAAAAAAATGTTCATGTCTTGCTTAAATAATTCATGTCTTGCATAAAAAAAATGTCCATTGTATTAAGAAGAGCGTGGATAATTTCCCTCGAAGGGTGTAGAGCTGTGCTAATAATGTGTAAGGGAAATATGAGTAGATAATTTGGCATTGGGAGCACGCAAAAAAAAAATCCAAAATAAAATTTGCGTTTTGGTTTTTATTTTTTGTAAGTTTTTTTTTAATTTTGGTCAGAAATATTAATTTTTCAAAAGTATGTGTGCAAATTTGCATCTTCGTAAAAAATATTAATGAAATGTCAGAACTTTGCACATAATATGATATTCTGTTCCCCAAGTAACCCAAAAATGTAGTACAGCTGTGGGCGATTGAACCCAGTTTCCAAATAACATATGTCTACAGAGAACTTAGGCGCAAGCATTCAATTATGCTGCAGCGGTGGCAATTAACCCCCATGGACGCAAAAGTCTATGTACAGTCACTGCGTACTGTTGAAGTGGTTCGTTTGAGTGGCGCCGCATGGCTCAATAATAAAATTTATGTTTTTGGTTTTTTCTTTTTGTGTTTGTATTTGCATTTTCGTTTGTTGTTGTTTCTTTTTGTTGTTGTTAGCTTCTTCTTTTTCTGCTACTTCTTATTCTTTTGGTTTTTGTCAAGTGGCAGTTTTCATTTGAATTTTTGTTTATATGTTTGCAATGGTTTGTTTTATTTCATATTAAAAATTTGATGGAGTATTATTTTGAGTCTGGCGCTTAATTAATTGCCACTTGATGCTGTCATACTTATAAATATTTATAAAGTCGGCCTTAATCAAAAGGAAAATTAAGAGCAATGTTCTAAAGTTGCTGCTGTTCTCTGGTTATTTACTGAAATGTATGTTGTTTTTGTATAACACTGTAAGCATGGGGTCAAGGCTATTAAAGATTAGCGCAATGTATAGTATGCCAGACAGAAAAAGGCATTACAGATCATTAAATCTTTATATCGGAGTGCTTGGCATCACTTTGACCCAAAAACAAAACGTTTAGGTTGAAGCGGTTGACCCCTGGGGGGAGTCACACATAGACTGGGTAGTCCTTAGTGGTAAACAAAACGTTTGAGACACAGAAAAAAAATTGTTCGATAAAACTATCGATATTCATAACTTGCTGCACTTCGCCGTAAAAGAATTTCCGTAAAAAAAATTTGCCGCAAATAAATAATATTTGCAATTTTTTTTTGCACAAATTAATTCTGGGGCATGCCACGGTCGCACTGCTTCATATAAAATTTTTTTCCAGTGTATGTATTTATTTTGATATCAATGTGCCGCCTAGGCTTTTAGATGTATTTTACCAGTTGAGTCCCTTTTTTTTTTTGGGTGGGTCCACATTAATTTCTCTTTCAACATTTCAAATGTAAAAATAATGTGCTTGGGTTTACGGCTCGTGTGAAAATTTCCCTTTTTTTATGCTACATAATAACATTTTTTTTTTATTTTTCCTGGAAATGCGCAAATGTTAATTTGCTTTTGAAGCTGAGCGCTAAATACATTTTTTGTTTACTTTTTTTGTGCTTTTTTGTTTTTGCTTAAAGAGCTTAAGAGCACAAAGTAAAAACCGCTACAGATTCGCTTTTAATTAAATATTTAAGACCACTTCATATTAATATATTGATTTGCCATTAAAAGTGATTTACATGCAAGGCCGCTTAATATTTAATGCACAAAGAAAAGTATTTTATTTTTTTTAAATTTTCGAAATGGAAGCCATTTATTTTAATTTGTTTAATATAAAGGCGAATTCTGATTTCGATATTGGTTAATTGATAAAAGGTTTATCTTAAGCTGTGCTCAGGCTGAAATACTATACTGGGTGAACCTACTATAGTAGGTTGGGTAATGCAAGAAAGCTGTTTTAATCGTCTCTTGTAACCAAAAGCAGAAGTTTTGCTCTTATATGCTAAAGACATATTTAAAATTGTAGGAAAAGGATTTTGTTAAAACTTGATATATAACTACTCAGCAGACCCATATCCGATTTTCTCAAGATTGTTTACCAATTTTTCTATTTAGTACTATAGTTTTAAAAAGCCAAAAAAGAAATAAAATTTCTTTGTCTTTTTTGGACCTAAAATCCTTTAGCAGACCCATATCCAATTTTCTGAAAAGTATCGAATAACTCGTATTTAGTAGTTTCTAAAAAGGAAAAAAAAATTTGTTTATTATACACTGTACCTTATGGTAGAAAGGGTATATTAAGTTTGTGCAAGCCGAAAATGTATGTAACATACAGAAGGAAACATCGGAGACCTCCCAAAGTTACCTAAAGTATGATCAGGGTGACTAGAGAAGTCTATATACCCACGTCCGTCTGTCCGTCTGTCTGTCTGTCCGTCTGTCCGTATGAACGCCTAGATCTCAGAGATGGTAAGAGCTAGAGCAACCAAACTTTCAGAGTATATCCCTTATTATTCCATAGGAGACAAGTTTATTTTATTTTTTCGATATCGGGGTTACATTATATAGCTCCCATAGGGGTGTTTCAGAGGACCTCGAAAAAAACCAAACATAACATAACATTCAATGTATTTTGTTTGTGTATGAAGGTATCATAACCAAAGTTGGCATTCAGCAGTTTTTTATTTTAAAAATCGATTTTTGTACAAAATTTGGAATGTTTCGTTTGTTTATAAAGATATCGTAACCAAATTTGGCACTCGGAAGTTTTTTATAGGTCCCAAGCAGTGCATCAAATTTAATCATATCATATAGCTCCCATAGGACCAAGCGGCCAAAAAAATGTTTTTTTTTTACAAAATTTGTTATGCTTCGTTTGTTTATGAAGATATCGTAACCAAATTCGGCATTTGGAAGTTTTATAGGGTTACCCAGCACTGAGCCAAATTTGATCAAAATCGGTTGACTATCGTAACCAAATTTTGCAATTCTTTTGGAATTCTTAAGCAATATGCCGGACTTAAATGCAGTGTGGTGATACAGAGTATCCCAAAGTCGTCAGCGCCCGACTTTAACGTACGCCATCTTCTTCTTAACTATTCCAGATGGAAATAAAATACATTTATTCGAAGTAAAAACGCTTTTTTTTTAAAAATGAATAAAAGTCGCGGATTGATGATTTTTTTTTATTTTAGAAAAATTTAAATAAGCCAATTATGCACAAAGACTAGTAAGGAATAAAAAAAATTGTTTGTGAAATTTTTTGATACCTGCACCCAAACTTATTTTTATAGTTCATACAGAAAGAAACGTATAAGAACCCACCAAAACAATAAGCATCAAAAAAATAATCTGTTGTAGCCTTGGTTGTTATTCCTTCTCTGTAGTTTTCCGAAGATTTCTTGCTTCAATGAAAGCCAAACTTATTTTATTTATTTTGAATGCCATCCCTTATTTTTTAGTTTTTTGGTGGCCATCTCAGGTCAGCCATTTTGTAATTTTAAAAATCTAACCCCAGATTCATGATTAGCGACCCCGAAAACCAAACTTTAACTTAAAACACAAAAACTAAAAACACATCTTTGAAACTTTGAAAAACTAATAAGCTACTTATAATCAGCTACCACAATAGTGTCTGAATAGCTTATAAGATATACCGGGGTGCCACAGAAATCTTTAACGCTTTTGGCAACGGTTTGAAACCAATTCGTTAAAAGGTGCCACAGAAAAATCAAAGATTTCATTTTTCGGACAATTAATTTCGAATGTTTACGCTTTTGCAAGAATGGCAGCAAAGGGTTGCTACTTTGCAAAAATTATTTTAGAACATTTAGACACTAGTTTAAATAAATGTTTATTAACAGTGATCCAATAAAGTTTATTCTTTATTACATTAAGCGATAATTGTCAGCATATTTTGCATCATTTTAATTTCCATTTGTACAAAATAGATTTAAATAAAGTTTGAATATTTGAACCGCCCAATACAAGAGTTTGTATGACAGCCCTACGGGTGAACAGCTGTCCTCAGCGTAGTGTATGGAAAATTTCGTTTGTTTACATTTGCAATTTTGCACGAAAATAGAAAATAATTTTTAAAATGTCACTTGCAGGATTGCTAGCCACTGATGCCTTAAAAAAAACACATATGGACGAAATATTAAACACACTTTCCAAATAAGTAATACTTTCATTGAATAAATTAGTTTTTATTGGTGAATTTAATCAAATCTCAAGCAATTTTGTCGAAGATTTTGAAACCGTTGCGAATCATGTCTGTGGCACCAAGAATCGGAATGGCAACGAAATTGCAACGAAATGGTTTTCTGTGGCACCCCAGATAGTGATTCAATTATGGATTTTTTTTTTGCTTTAGCGGCCATTGTAGCTCCACCATTTTGAAATATTAAAAATTACCATATGGTTTTAAATGTAGACGAGAAGGAGGAGGTGGCTGATTTGACAGATGACCCATATATATATTTTATTATATTTACAAAAATTAAAAAAATTTTAATTCGCTGAAAACCTTCAGTTAAAGAAATCTTTTTGTAACTATGTTCTTAAATGCAGTCTATACATCGTCAAGATGGGTGGACATACTTGTGCGAAGTTAAAAATAATAATTCTTATACTTTTCCGAAATCAATTGAAAGCTGAGATCATAAAATTTACTTCAGTAAGACATGCTCACATCAATTTTGGCGTGACGTTACGTTTGTACGACAGAATATGACAATAGAAAAGGCAGAACTAAGTTTTTAACAAGTTTTTTATATCTGCACAGCAATTTAGAATCACTATAAAAAAAATGAATACCATCGATTTTACCGATTGCAATATATAAGCAAAAATATGATTGGCGTGACGTTACAAAAAGTAAAAGTGGGTTATAACTTGGATTACAAAATTGCCAATTTCTGCGTATTGAGCAAGTCTTTTGGAGTACAACTTTTTTAAGTTCGATTTCAAATAATTTTTAATTAATTTTGAAAGTTTTTAAATCAAAAAAGCTTTTCTCATTTTTTTTATTAGCTTTAGTTTTAGGCGTTACGTTATTCCAATTTTCATGCAAATTGCAAGCCATCGATCTTAACGATTGCAATATATAAGCAAAAATACGCTTGGCGTGACGTTACAAAAAATTGAAGTGAATTTTGACTTGGATTACAAAATCGCACATTTTTGAATATGAGGCAAGTCTTTTGAAGTACAACTTTTTTAAGTTCGATTTAAAAATAGTTAATTAATTTTGAAAGTTTTTAATTAAATAAGCTTTTCTCATTTTTTTTTTTATTTAGTTTGAAAGTTATTTAGTTGAAAGACGATTAGATCGAAAGGTATTGATGTGCTCTTTACAGTGACAGATTAATTAAAAATTATAGAAGTTACAAGCAACCAAATTCGAAAAAAAGTGTCATTTTGGACCATTTTTCAAAATTAGAATTTTTTCGTTTGCTTTTTATTAACGAAAAAATTTTTTTAAAAATATGTGAAGCTTTGAACTGAAAGATAATTTTTTACGAACATTTCGAGTCTAAGATCTTTAAAATCGGCTAAGAACTGTAGATGTTATCACTGTAAAGAGCACATCAATACCTTTCGATCTAATCGTCTTTTATGTCGATAAAAAAATTTGTTCACAAGATATTCAGGAATAACTGAAATTACTTAACTAAAACTAACCAAAAAACATGTTTTTTGAAAAATCTCGAAAACGGTGCTTAAGAAAAAAAATGGTTGCCATTTTCGTGTTTTTCGACCCCAAATTACCCTTAAATCACTTTTTTAGGAAGGTTTACTCGATGACCCTTAAATTTGTAAACTAGTGTAATATGTATAAGATATAGCCATTTTTTTTTTTAACTATACAATGTGCAGTCATAAAAGAAATGCTCTTCATTTCTTAAACTAGAGGAGACGACATTAAATCAATCTGTATATAGGACAACTATAAATAAACTATTTCACTTAAAAAATTGTCAGCTTGGAAAATTAAAAAATTTTAATGAAATGAAAGTCTTATGAAACTTACTTTGCTAAAAGCACTGACATAGTTTTAAACAATAGTTTTGTTTCAAAAGTATGATACTTTAAGAGAACATTAAGCAGCCGCCCGTAAATTTTTACTATATGGCGGCAAGTTCTGAGCTCCATTTTCACTTCAATAAATCTAAAGTTAAATTTAGAACATTGCTGTTTATTTTCATATAAAACTTTAAATGAAAAACATTATAGTCCATTCTACAAGAATAAATTGCAATATTGTTGTAAAGAGGAGTCTACTTGGGAGCTGACAAATAACAGCACACATGATTGCCATAGTGACAAATGTTTACTTACAACAACCCAATCCCAATCCCAATCCCAAACCTCGCTCTCTCTCTCTCATCCAATTCTCCACGTTTTTTGGTTTCTTCAAACAAACATACATACAATATATCACTCTTGAGCGCGTTCTCAGTCAGCGCTTTGTCAAAATGACATATAAGGGCATTTGCCTTTTGTCAATCTGCCGACATCGTCGTCGGGGTCCACGACGTTATCGATAGTCTGTCTGGATGCGAACGTGTGTGCGAATGTGTGTGTGTGTGTTTGACGTGCTCCTCGCGTTTTTCCGATAATAAAAACAAACAGTGGAAAAAAAAAAAAAAAATTGTTGCCAAAACCAAAACAAAGCCAAAAGCAAATGTCACTTTATGCCACACACGAAGAGGACAACATCATCGTCAAGTGAAAGGGCCGGCAGCCCAACTTGCCACATTTTTATATACCAACACATGTATGAATATAAACAGTTGGTATACGATTTATTCGTACACTCTTTAATTTGAAGCTTAAAGCTAAGTAACTTACCGGCTTTTGGGTAGCTAAGTGCAAAATTTTTCATACCTGAATTCAGGCATGATAAGTGAGCGAACGTCTCATGGCTTTATGAGAGGAATCAAACTGTAGCGTTAGAAAGGAAACTTCTTTTTGGTTATTTGAAATAAAAACAGAAAAATTCATACTAAGTGGGGAAAGAAAACTTAAAAGTTACTTTTTTACTCATGACATTTTTTAAATATTAAAAAAATTAACTAGATAAATTGTCTTCTTCGACTTTTTTGTTAATGTTTTGTTTATACTTGGTATAGCATTGGCCTTAATAAAGCCTTCCAAACGACATCTTACTCTTTTCACCATGGTATTGGTCTCTTTGGGGTCAATCTTATCTCGATCCGTGGTTTTGCGGTTTATACTTTTTACCTCAAGTTAAGGGGTGTATTAGAAGAAGACATCGGAGACCCTCCAAAGTTATCCCATTATGGTCAGGAGGACACATGAAATTTATATAGAAATGTCCGCCTAGATCTTGGAGATTATACAAGCTATAATAACCAAGCATTAGATTTTGACTTTTTATAGTTTAAATATGGTACATAAAAAAATCGGCTAATCGATTAATACCAAAAATCATTAAAAGTTAATCGGAAATATCAGAGATAATTGCATTAAAGTTCTTTAGAGCAATAGCTTAGAAGAAAGATGGTAGAGTATTGACTTTAAAACTTAAAGTAGGTTCAAATCCCAGGTTTTTAAAAAAAAAATTTCTTTTTTATTTAACACAATAGTAGGTTTCGATGGAAACTTGCTATTATATTTGTATTGTATTAATTATTTTAGTAAATTTACTTATTGTCTAATAAAAACAGATTGTAAATAAAATGCAAAAAAAAAAAAAAAAAAATTTTATTTAAAGCAAACAAGTATAAAAAATTCTCTACTAACTTTGTAGAGTTTGCCTTAAAACCTGAAGTAGTAGCTTCAAGTCTCAGACGAGTCAATTGGATGGAACAGTGTATCTCTCTCTCGGCATCGCCCGACTTTAACGTTCACCATATTTTTAATTTTTTTGCTTGTTACTATTCGTGTTGCCTTCTTTTTCTCCTTTTAATCTTTCAAATAAAAACTCCTTAACGCCTTATGACACCTGTGAGCGCAGTTACAAGGGATGTGCGAATAAATTGTGAGCTGACTGTATCTGAATATATGATATGATATTTTTGATGCCACGAAAATTGTCAACATGTATCAAAGTTGTGTGCTTGACAATATAAGCAAGCCGCCAATATTGAGTGAAACAACAACAACAACAACATTGCAAAGATACATATTTACAGAATTACATATATACTACTTACTCGTACATACACTATTACTATACTTTACAGTTGAGTTTGTCGGCAGTTGACACTGTCATATCTGTGACAGTTATATATATACATAATCATACACATAAACATAAAATGTAACGTATTGTATCTTAAAGTATCATATTTCTCATCATATTCGTAACATGGCTCTTTGTACCTTTGCCCTTAAAGCGAAATAATTGAGTACTTGAGCTTTTTGAGAAGGTTTGTAGTAGTTGGCGTTATGTGACGCAAGAGCATGACTTACTTAGGTACAAGGAATCGAATCGAGAGAGCAAATTAAATACCTCTCCGCTCATTCCGTGCCGAAAAATATTTATGACCAGAAAAAATAATTATAAAAAAATATTTATGACTAGAAAAAATAATTATAAAAAAATATTTATGACCAGAAAAAATAGTTATAAAAAAAAATATTTGTAATAAATTAAATAATTTATAAATTAATAAAAAAAATATTTTTTTTGATAACTATTTTTTCTGGTAAAAAATGATTATCCAAAAAAATATTTTTAATAAATTAAATAGTTTATAAATTAATAAAAAAAATATTTTTTTTTTGATAATTATTTTTTCTGGTCATAAATATATTTCGGACCGTAATTATTTTAAAAAATATTTTTATACCCTGTACCTATAGGTACAAAGGGTATACTAGGTTTGTGCAATGTATGTAACGGACAGAAGGAGGCGTGGCAGACCCCAAGTCCTTTATACCAAAATGCTTATCATAACCTCGGGTAGCGATTGAGCCATGTCCGTCCGTCCGTCCGTCCGTCCGTCCGTCCGTCCGTCCGTCCGTCCGTCCGTCCGTCCGTCCGTCCGTATGAACGCCTAGATCTCAGAGACTATAAGAGCTAGAGACACGAAACTTTACCAGCTGGTGCGCATATTTCCTAAGCAGATGAAGTTTGTTGAATCATGTCAATATCTTGCCCCGTTCCCCCGCTGTAGATTTTCGCGGTTTTTAGCCACACCGTTTAATATTTTCATTTGAAATTTAACAGAGCGATGCGTTGTGGATACATGCATCTATGTGTAAAAAATGAACAAAATCGGACAAATACAACAGAAGTTATAGTCAAAAATGTGCAAATTTCACCTCCCCTTGCCCATAAACTGCGTCAATATTTGACTCTACGCAATTATGGCTACAAGTGACCTAGAATCACAATTTTTGGTAAGCTCATTCATGTGGCTCTAATGAACAAATCCACATCCAAATTTTATCGATGCGGTCCCCCCACCCCCCGCAATCCATTTACCGTGTTTTCTCCCACACCCCTCAACATACCAACTTGAAACTTACCCCATATACTTTAAATAACTTCTTTGACGTAACATTCGAGTTTCATCAAAATCGGTAAAAATTAAGGGAACTTATAGGTATAAATATCGATTTTCACCAAAAAAAAATAAATTCCAATTGGAAAGTTCTTAGATGGATTATGCAGGAAAAATTTTTTTGACACAAAAGGTACAGGGTATTCCACTGTCGGGCACCGCCTCGACTGTACCACATTTTTATTTTTTTATTTATTTGCTAAGTTAAAACTTAAGGCATGCCTGCCAGCATCTTTGATTTAATTTTTTTTTTAAATTTGAAATTGTACATTTACATTATACATTTTTTTTTTAATTGTACAATGGTTAGTAATATCGTTCTATTCATTAAAACTTTCTAGAATTGGTGCCAAACTTCATTTTATTTCGTTATATAATTATAAAGTAAAAATAATTCGAAGCTCTTAACAAATTTATGCGCCAGAGCAAATCGGGCCTACAGGCTGTAGTATTAAAATTTCTGGAAATAGTATAATTTTATTAGTTTTTAGTATTTTTTATTTAATTATGGCAGTTACTACTTGTTTGTTAAATTGTATAAAATTAATTTTTTGCTTTAGTTTAATTGGGTTAATTTCGCACTAGCTTAGAAAGTTAATGCTCCTTAAGTTGTGTAAATTTTTTACTACCAATTTCTATTTCTATTTAAGTGATTAGAGTGAAATTTCAGCTTATAAGTCACAAGCAATTGCTTTGAATTCTTGAGACTGCTAATTAACTAACTTCTTTTCATTTTTTTTTTATTTTAAATATAACACAAAAAAGCTTTTGCAAAAATTTTTGATAACGTAATTTTTTTATAGTTTTCCTTATTTTTTTTTTAGTGAAGGATATTTGTTTTTTTTTTTTAACTCTCTTTTGAACAAATAATAAAATTCTACTCATGCTACATAGGCTTTAAAAATTTCAATTAATACACATAATTTTGGCTTTCAATTTTTTAAATCTTTAAAACATTAAAGCTCTTTAAAGAACATCAGTAAATAACCTATAAATAAACTATATTTAACAAAGAAAATCTTTCTTTTTTTTATTTGCAGATACAAATTTAACTTAAACAGTCAAACAATTCATGTTTTGTCATCATCAGACGAATGGATCCGGAGTTATAGTCAAATATGTAAGACCAACTTTTTTAAATAATGAAACAATAATTTTTTTTAAGAATATTAATAAGCTAGAGCTTATTTAGAAAATTTTCGTAACTTTATAGATTATTTGCGACGCAAGAAAAAAATGCTAACTACAAAAAAACTAAACCGATTCAGAAGAAAAATTTAATTTGTTAAGTTGCAGCTTATAATTCACAACTAGTTAAAGTAGCAGCTGCATCAAAACACAAACTTGCTTTAAGCCGTTGAGCATATTTACTTAAACTCAGTTTTCTAAGAAGTATTGAATATATGTATTTACTTTATTATGTTCTTAAAAGTATTTTTTTTTGTGGATCCATTGCGATCCATTTTGATTATGTGTTTGATTTGATTGTAACCACAATCTAAAAAAGAAGCGATTAAATATCCACCCATAGACTTAAGGGTATTCCACAGTTGTCACATTTATAAAAAAATAACTAATAGCCGACATTGTATACAATTTTGTAAGATTGTCTGTTTCCCGGTTTGTACTTTTTTTTTTTTGTTGAAAGTTGTCTATGAATATGTCACCATGTGTGGGACTCAAAAAAAAAAAAACACAAATCAAGCGAAACAAAATTGTGTTTCCAGTTCATTTGTCTGAATCCTTTTTGGAGCTTATATTGTTTTTCTTCGCTTTTCATTTAAGGCTTTTTTACGCCAAACTTATGTGGCTTCACAATGGGCGGACACATGGATATTAAGATTTAACCAAGGCATAAAATTGTTTTAGAATTTTTGAAGATAAGCGAAAAAGCTTATTGTGCGATTAGTATTATTATTATAGCTTTTTGGCGCTCTAACCCCAACTTTTGGGCATAATATTTTTCAGGCAAATTTGCTTTTGTTGACTGCTCAGCGTTATGCTGTCTATAAGTGACGAATATACGAGGGTTGACTTTAATATTTCAGAAACAGGCAGTACTATTGGGTGCTGAAAGGAAGCTCGGAACGTTTTCATGTATAAGCGGTTTATCGCCAGAATAATGCAAACAAAAAAAAGCTGGTTGCGGGTTATTAACTAAAGCTTCATTGCGAAAATAAATTAAATAATTATTATAAAAAAAAGGTAAAAAGCTAAATTTGAACGAATTTTTCATTGAATTTTTTTTAGTCTGTTTTGAAGCTAGATAAAAATTTGAATTGCATAAAACCAATTTTTGTGACTTTTAAGCTTGAGCATCTTGAGACACATTCATGATATTCATTGAAACATCTAAAATTCATAAAATGTCAAAACTAATATATTGAGTTTGCGAGCTTATAAAAAAGAAATAAAGTCTTGTTTCGTGCAAAACGAAGATCATATATCAATATGATATACAGAACTTAAGAACTCTAAAAAACTTTCGAATGCCAAATTTGGTTACGATATCTTTATAAACAAACGAATTATTCAGCTAAAACTTTTGGTTTTTTAAATAAATTTACATTTTTCACTTTTTACAAAAATTCCTGTTATTTCCACATTTTTTTCTTCGATTTTGATAAACAACCAACCACTCATTTGTTTTCGTAATCGATCAAACGAGCCATGAAAAAAAATGTATTTAACATTTTTTTTTAATTTTTAAATTTTCGTTCGAAAGAGAATTTTTTTCAAAAATTTGCTAAAAATTTCGAAAAATTTCATATGAATGCATAAATAGCGTCCAAGCCGTAAATTTGACAGAAATATGTTCAAAATCAGTGTGGTAGAAGCAGAGATATTTGCTTTTAAGTAAAGACACATTTTTTTTTAATTTCGAAAAATGTTTTTTTCCAAATGGCTCGAAATCTGTTCCATGAAAAAATGTTTGCACTTTATTTTCGGATTTAGCGTGCCATTTTACTACGGAAATGACTAAAACATGTTGAGTATACCAAAATTTTTTAAAATTTGTAAACTAGAGTTATCGATAAATCGATAAATAATCGAAGTTTTGTTAAAAATATATACGGGGTCAAGTATGTACAATTTATATCGAAATGATCAACACTAAAAGTGACCCGTTTTACTTCACATATTTTCGTTCATATATGGTATAAATATTTTAAACACTAAAAAAGAAAAAAAAATTTACAAAAACTATCCAGGAGAATAGTTATATTGCAGCAACCCTCGCAAACTAAATCCCAATTGTGCATTGTTGTTTTGAAAGCCACAAATTGTTTGTTTATTTTCTTTGCAGATTTCTTTCAGCATATTCATTTGTTTTTCGATTTTGTGCGCACTCTTTTGATTTTATTTATTTTATCAGCTGCTTACTGCTACTGTGAATTTTAAGAAAAATAAAGTTTAAGTCACTTGAGTTTAAACAAAGGGTCAGTATTATGCAAATTTCAAATACAGCAGCACAATAAAATGCTCGTGACGTATACGCCAAGTGTGCTTGTAGCAAAGAGCGCAACCGAAGCGGAAATAGAGTTCAAAATTTGTGTAGCTAGTCCAATTAAGAGAGATGGCGAGAGAGCGACAGCTGTGCACAAAAGACAACTTAAAAAATTTAAACAACTCAATTTACTAATTGCTATCAAAATAATGAAGTCTTCAAACATTGCAGTTGGTCTGGCTCGAGTTGGTTTCTGGTTCTCTTGATTGCAACCATCAAGTATCATTCGAGTAATTTAAAGTGCACTCACCGCAATGCAGCACGCTTCACTCTCACACACACATACACACACACACACACACAGAAAGCGTCTGCCCAAAACCCGTATCCTCTCACGCTCTCCTTTCTCAGCAGCTGCCATCATTTAGGTCTTGCTCTTACGCTCGTTTGAGTTTTACAGCGGATGCTGACGTTTTGTGCTGCAATAAAAAAAAACAGCAGCAGTAACAACAACAACAACAACAAATGCAGCAAAAAGTTTTACTCTCACAAATACTTGCAAACAAACAAACACTCAAACAGGCACGCACTCATCTATATATGTATGTGTAAATCGAGTCAAACAAATAAAAGTTGAACTTCCGTTTGCTTATGCAAGTCAAAAGTTCTCATAGCACTCGCCTACTGCCTCTCCCCCGCACTCTTGTATCCACTCTAGCTTTCTTTGAACTAGTTCATCATTCTGCTCCTCAACTTAACTCTGCCGGCAACTTCGTTTCTTTGACGTGTTAGTTGACTCTCTCTCTCTCTGTTGCTTAAAGTTTCATGCCGTCCATTTATGTCTTGTTAAGAGTTTTATATGCTCAAGTCTATTTATAGTTTTTTTTTTTGTTTTAATTTAGTTATACTCTTTGTTCATGGGGTAAAAGGGTGTATGAAGTTTAACTAAATGCATGTAACAGACCTATCGGCCTAATGAAGTATATAATGAAATGTATGATTTTTGGATTATTTTAAAAACTATACGTAAATTTCTTAAAAAAAAGGTGTTTAATAGTGCGCCGGAGATATCAATCTATCTAAGAAACCCTTTTATTGTTTTATTTTAGAGTTTTAAAAAACTCGTTTTCAATGGAATTTCCCTTATTACGAGTTCTTAAAATGTTGGATATTTCAGCTGGGTGATGGTTCTTACAAAATTCGTGATCAGGAATTGCGGGCAACTCTAAAAAAATGCTTTCCCAGTCTATTAAAGAAAAGGACAGCCCTACCAAGCCCTTTTTCAGGGATACCACATTTCGATGGCACTACCTGTAGGTACAAAGTGTATACTAGATTTGTGCAATGTACGTAACGGACAGAAGGAGGCGTGGTAGACCCCAAGTCCTGTCTGTCTCCAAGTCTGTCCGTCTGTCCGTCCGTCCGTCTGTATGAACACCTAGATCTCGGAGACTATAAGAGCTAGAGACACGAAACTTTACCAGCTGGTGCGCATATTTCCTCTGAAGGTGAACTTTGTTGAATCATGTCAATATCATTCCTCGTTCCCCCGCAGTAGAGTTTCGCGATTTTTAGCCACACCGTTTAATATTTTTATCTGAAATTTAACAGAGCGATGTGTTATGGTTACATGCATCTGTGCGTGAACAAAATCGGTCAAATACAACAAAAGTTATAGTCAAAAATGTACAAATTTCACCACCCTTGCCTACAAACTGCGTCAATATTTGACTCTCCGTAATTATGGTTACAAGTGACCTAGAATCACAATTTTTGGTAATCTGATTCATGTGGCTCTAATGAACAAATCCACATCCAAATTTTATCGATGCGGTCCCCCCACCCCCTCAATCGATTTACCGTGTTTTCACCCACACCCCTCAACATACCAACTTGAAACTTACCCCAGATACTTTAAATTACTTTTTTGACGTAACTTTCGTTATTCATCAAAATCGGTAAAAATTTACGGAATTTATTGGTATAAATATTGAATTTCACCAAAAAAAAATAAATTCCAATTGGAAAGTTCTTAGAAGGAAAAAGGAGGAATAACATTTTTTCCAGAAAAAAAAGGTACAGGGTATTACACTGTCGGGCACCGCCTGGACTGTACCACATTTTTTACAGATCGTACTCAGATGAGTGCACCTGTAATGGGCTGTACCCCCGATTATTCTATACTCTTTCTTTAACTCTTGTTAAACCATTTTGACGCATTTAAAAAAATATGTTAAAAATAATCTTTGAAAAGTAAGACAAATTTTTATTTATAAGATAAAAGGAAAAAGTTCATATCTATTTACATACATATTTATATACATTTTTTCAATTCCTGGATAGGTAATAACAAAATAAAAAAGGCCTGTTTTCTTAAATCAGTACAATAAACCTACAAATGTAAGATTCGCCTTACGGAATCGAACTAATGATTTGCTTTGGTTTAGGATTAAGAGGACATCCACACTAATGTTTTGGTTCCTAAAATAAAAAATTTGAAAACTATAAAACAGGCAGTAAAAAGAATAAAGTGTATCACACTGTCGGTCAGCGCCTTTTGCAATGACTCTATCGAAGTAGCTCACGCCCAACTTTGACGTATGAATTTTGTTTTTTTTTTTTGTTTTATCCCAGTCTCGAGTTTCTCAACTAGTTTCTCTATTGGAGCTTCCAAACTAATCTGTATTTCGCCTTGTAGTCGTTAGTCGTAGAGAAGCTTAACCCTTAAGCGTTTGAGTTTGGCTTGCGGCCATGCGGCGCATGTTGATTAATTTGTTTCCGGTAGTCTCTCTCACTTCCGCTGATTTTCTCTCTTTTATTTTTTGCTAACTATTCCTCTAGTTTATTAGCATACTTTTTGGCACATGGCTTGTTTGTTAATGCAAATTTCTGAAGCTCTAGCTGCTTTAAATTTAAAAAAAAAAGATGCAGCATTAATTTCCTAAATGCTTAAATTTAATGGAACTACTTAGCGGCCAAGATTTGGATTTTATGTTGGGCTTTAATTGATGATTTGTAAAGCCCATTTGATTAACGATGGGCTATAAAATTTGGTCAGCTGAGTACCTCGACTGTATCTATGTGTTAAGGGCTGAAGTTGGTTGACCTCATTTGGCGCTGGGCAGATTTTAATGGTTTTTGCTATTTACCTATTTTTAAATTTCGTTTGGGCTTTAAAATTCTTCTAACCAAAGTTTAGCAGAGAACTATTGTAGCATGTTACATCAAATAAAACCTTTTGGGAAAGTAAATTCTTATTACTACAAATATTTTTAGCTCAGTTAGAAGAGAAAATAAAATTGATAAATTTTAAATTACATATCTAAAAGTAAAAATGTTTGGCATATCATATGAGACCCAGGATTTCATTGCCTTTGAGAAGCAATATAATGAATTATAAAGGGTCATCAATCTTGAGGTTTTTTTTAATACGGTTTTTTTTTTTTAAAAATCACGCGTGAGTACAAGTTGCCATGTGTTTTTTATTCAGTTTTCATTGCCATTTCATCGTGGAGAGACTTACACTCCAACAACGTTTACAAATCGTACAAATATATTACGAAAATTCGCGTTCTGTAAAGAATGTTATTTGCGCGCTTAGGCCATTTTATGGTCGCCATAATCGACCTACTGAGACCACTATTCGCCATACCATGAAAAAATTTGAGACCCAATATTCCTTATTTGATGGAACTCGACCGAATAGACCTCATCCAGCGCGTAGTTTATGGGCCGGTGGAATCATCGGTCCATATTTTATTCAAAAATGATGCTGTTCAGACCGTAACCGTCAATGGCGCCCGTTATCGGTACCATGATAACGAATTATTTGCTACCTGAAATTGAAGCCCGAGATCTCGACGACATTTGGTTTCAACAAGACGGCGCTACTTGCCACACAGCCCGTGAAACAATGCACATATTGAGGAACCAATTCGGTGAACAATGAATTTCACGCTCCGGACTGGTGAATTGGTTACCAAGATCATGTGATTTCACAACGTTAGACTTTTTCCTTTGGGGTTTCGTGAAGTCTAAAGTGTTTGTGGATAAGCCAGCAACGATTAAAGCATTAGAGGCCAACATTACCAGTGTTATTCGCGAGATACCGCCGATTATGCTCGAACGCGTCATCGAAAATTTGAACCTCCGCTTGGACGAGCTACGGCAGTTGCGACCTACATTTGAAAGGGATTATCTTTAAAAAGTGAATGACAATAAAGATTTTCCGATTCATTTGAAATTTTTGTGTTTTGTTGCATTTGAAAAAAAACCCTCCAGATTTATGACCCTTTATGATCCAAATTTCATCGTAATTATTTAGGCTATTAAAGAGCTTAAAAAAAAATTTGTCAATATGAACATATTTTTGCTGCAAACCTCGAACTTATTGACTACTTTGAAGCACTATAAACCTTTTTTTTTTTTGTTAAAAATTTATTTGCGGAATATTTTTCAATTAATAGAAAACATGTCGCTAACCAGAAGCTGCAAAATCTATTATTGAATCGCCTCCAAATTCATATATTTTCGACAATCTTTTTAAATTAAATGTTGCTTAGCTTAAAGCTTATTAAAATTTTAAATGTTGAAAATTTTAAAAATAATTTAAAAAATAAATTTTTGGCACAGGTCCTGTTTGAAGTATCACCCAGATACCTGTACGGTTACAAAATGTTTCATTTGAGTTTGTCTAAGCTTTTTAGATATACGGAACTTTTTCCCCAAAAAATGGTTCCACACAGCTTAAATCTTTTAAAGCTCAGCCTACGCTGAGTAGGTTTAAAATATTCAAGCAAATCTTTTAAAATATGTTAATTTCTTAAAGTCAGAAACATTTCGTACATTTTTTGGCTCTCATATTCTGCAATACGTCAACAAAAATATGTCACTCAAGTTGAATTGATTTTTTTGTATATATATTTTTTTTTAAGAATGCTTCAAGCTCAATTCAATGCGATTTGCGCATCAAAGATTTTGCATTGTGTTTTATTTGAACCAAAAAAAATAAAGTATACGACATGGTATATAAAGAAATACATGCATATACTATGTATACCTTACAGTGTCTGAGCATGTTTTTAATTTCGTGCTAAAATATTGTATGCGCTTAAGCAAGCAGCCACAAAAAGTATGTATATTATTTGTATATGTATATGTGTTTATACTTAAATATATATATATAAAAAACAACATAGCAATCGTAAAAACCAACAAACGTACAAAACACAGAACCCACAAAACAGGAAAACAGCAGTAACTGCCACCACTTGGAACAGAACCAGGACAAAACCCCGGCCGGCAAACGTAACGAAATTCAACTCAAAATACAATACATTTTATACACAATGCCAATGTGTCAGTGTGAGTGTTAGTGAGTACAGCTGGGCGTATGAGTGTCATCATCTCCAAGCTTGTGAATTGTTTGGATGCCTTTGAGTGGGTATTACGTAGAAGTGAGTGATGCGGAGCAGTGTGGGGCATAATAAAACACGAAATAAATTTTCAACAAACTGAAGCGAAAATATTGTGGTAAATACTTAAAATTTAATGTAAGTGCATTTAAGAGTGCGGCTTTTACAAAAGAGCTGGCCCAAAAGTGTTTGGCCAATATTTTCATAATTAATGAAACGAAAGAGCTCCGGCTGCGCAGCCTTCTTCACACTTCTTGCACAGCCCAAGAAATAATTACAATTTGCGGTGCAAAGTGAATGTGAGCTGTGGTTTATTGAGCGGCAGCCCACAAATAAAAAAAAAAAAAAAAAAAAAAATACTCCAAGGAACCGTTTCTTAGAGCACTTACTGTCTATACACCTTACTTATATGCCAAGTTTATTTGAGTAAACCTTAAAGATGCTATCAATCAAGCAATTACAGCAAACGGGCAGTAAATGATTGAAGCAGTTAGCGTACTAGGTACCTTCTATTAGCTACTAGCAAAAGTTTTACTCAGTGGGCGTAAAGCAAACTAAGTTGAAGTAATTAAAGAATTGACAATGATAATTACATTGGGGCAGTAAATAAATGGAACTCAGTTTGCAAAGCAAATTGTGTAGGGTTTTTGGAGAAACCAAAAATAGATTATAATAGGCCATGTTTTGCTTACAAAAATTAATTGCTATAAATGGAAAATTTTGCGCACCTAGGCAACATTAGGAGCACATAATATAATTGTAGCTTTGTTTACTATTTTTAGACTTTATATACATATAAACTTGCTGCTTTCTAAGAATAGCTCAAAAAATTTAACTTCTATATTCCTTATGCTAAAATAAACACAATTGCCAAAAGCCTAAAAAATATCAAGTATGCGTCTATTTGGCGTTGAATATATGACCTTCAGGGATTAGGTAAGCTTTGATGGACATAGGTATACACCATGAGGGATTTTAAAAGCCAAGTTTAGCATTTATGTATTTATAGCTGCTGTACTGTGTGGATATGTAGAAAATTTTAAAATAGAACTTAGTTATTTAAACGCGTGAAATTTAAATAGTTTGTTTTTGAGATAATAAAAATAATGTGGCATTAGGCGACATCTATATGATGGCAGAATATGAGAAATATATGATTTTAAGGTGGCACGTACAGCAGTCTTTTCGAAACGTTGTTGGTATATTTTTGAGGCCAGTATGCAGCACCAAAAATCGCAATCGCAATAGAACAAACTTTATATAATTATTTAATATATTTTACAAATAATATAAGATAATAAGAAGATAAACAAACAAAACAGTGATGTCCTATGATGCTTTACGCAAGATGGCGTTATAATTTTACTAGATGGCGCCAGCAGTAATATCAGCTGTTCTATTCTAAAACTAATAGCATATTATTACGGGCGTTTTAAATGACTGGTAACAAAAATCGTTAGTGTTTGTTGTGAATTGTTGGGGAACCAATCCAAGAAACACTTACTGAAAGATAAATGATAAAATATTGGAGGCATTTAGATCAAACAGTTTGTTTTTATATTTTAACAAATTGTCTAAAATTCAATTATAATGGAAATAACAATAATTAACGCACCTATATTTTTAATCTTCAAAAATATCACCGAATTCTTTTAGAGTTACTAAAATATATAAAATAAAGGAAAATTCAGTACATTAAAAAAAATTTAGTTTTGTCTTTATCGATTTTCACACTTTTTCTGATATCTGATGTGATGTGGGCAGGCCGAAAATGATAGCATCATGATTCAAATAAAAAATATAAACTGAGAAAAAATTCAAATTCATTATAAATAAAATAAAAATGTTTTGCATGTCAGAACTGTTTCGGTCTTCCATCAGGGTTTCCCTTGACTTCAAAATGAAACTTTTTATTTTTTTTTTTAATTCTGTTCAGAAAAATGAAAAAGAAATCGACATTTTCCTGCAACACTACGTTTTTCACTCTTTTCCTGATTTTTTACATAATAACAATGCGATGGCTGAAAATAATACAACAATACATCTCAAAAAAGATGGCGTACGTTAAAGTCGGGCGCGGACGACTTTGGGATACCCTGTACCACTGCTTGCAATAAAATCCAGTAAATTGCTTAAGAACACCAAAAGACATTCGATTGCCAAATTAGATTACGATAAACAACCAAAAACAGACGAATTTTTAACCAAAAATGTTTTTTTGACCGATCGTTCCTATGGGAGGTATATGATATAGTCAAGCGATTTTGATCAAATTTGCTGCAGTGCTTGGGTACTCTAAAAAACTTCTGAATGCCAAATTTGGTTACAATATCTTCACAAACAAACGAAACACAACGAATTTTGTAGAAAAAAGGTTTTTTTGATCGATTGGTAATATGGGAGCTATATGATATAGTCAACCGACTTTAATAAAATTTGGTACAGTGCTTGGAAACTCTAAAAAACGATTGATTTGGTTACAATATCTTCATAAACAAACGAACTATCCATCTAAAACTTTTGGTTTTTTTCGAGGTCCTCTGAAACACCCCTATGGGAGCTATATAATATAACCCCGATATCAAAAAAATAAAATAAACTTGACTCCCCTGACATAATAGCGCATCTAATCTGAAAATTTCATTGCTCTAGGTCTTACCATCTCTGAGATCTAGGCGTTCATACAGACAGACGGACAGACGGACATGGGTATATCGACTTCTCTAGTCACCCTGATCATACTTTAAGTAACTTTGGGGGGTCTCCGACGTCTCCTTCTGTACGTTACATACATTTTCGGCTTGCACAAACTTAATATACCCTTTGTACCATACGGTACAGGGTATAAAAAATCCCATTCTCCGCTTTCGACCTATGGTATTGTGAACATATTACAAGACTTTCTTTTACATTCCAAACATCATCATCATAACATACCCTCTACAATATTTCCATACGACTTTACGTACTATTTTATTCCTACTATATCAAGTTTCTTAGCAATGTTCAAGAACATTTATAAAGATGAACAATAAAAACTTATATGAACAATTGTATCTCCAAAAAGTCCAAAGGATTTTTATTTTAAAGTCCATATGCAAAATCAATTCGGTCAGCAATTTTCATAAAAAATTGTAATTAAGTTCCATAAAACTAAATTCAACAAAATGAATTTAAAAATTAAGTCACAAAATCGTTTTTAAGAAAGTTGGCCGATCAAAATTAGAAAAGGAAGTGTTTGCATAGAAAAAGTTATTTAATATTAAAACTAAACTAAAATTAATTTTTAATACATTTTTTTTGTACAAAACTTTTTGGTTTTATCTCTTATGGCCTCCAAGAAACAAACTTTCTGAATAGACTGATCAATTGGATTAATTGAAAAAATGGTTTTTCAGAAAGTTACGATACCCCTACTATGATATACTCTCACGTGTTTTCGTTCAAAATGAGTATGAGTTGAAACATGGGTTGACGCTTATTATTTTATTTTTATAAAGTTTTTACATGGTAAAATTTTCTAGTGACTAACAATGTCAGGAACTGAGCTCAAAATAATTTTTAAATTTATCTCCACATGAGTTGATACACAGATTTTGGTGACCAAAGCACTTTCCAAAAAAAGTAGACTCTTAGTAATTTACAAATTTACGAATTTTTGAATTTCGGACTCCAAAAATTGAAAAAAGTGGTTTGATATATATATACTTCGAATTGAAAAACCGCCCCCAAGAACAAATACAGGATCCGCACCTAGTTGTTTATAATTTGAAAAAGGTCGGAGTGAACAGCAAAATTCCAACGGGGCGTGGTTTGAGGTTTGATCCAAAGGGAACAACTGCCAAGAGCCTCTTAGAAGCAATACCAACTCAATATCTGGCTATAGTCCCCTGCCCGAAACACTTAAGAGCACCCACAGATCTCACTTCAGCCACTCCACTCTCATTTCGTGTTGATGAGCAGTGAAACAAACTTTAACAAGTTGGCAGCACAAAATAATAAATGCCAGCAAAGTACCAGACCAGCAAATCTTAGCTCATTTTCCTACATTTTTTTCCTTTGAAATACGGGTAGTATGAAAAATGGAAGGTGGGATTAGGCTGGGCGTGACACTAATTAATTTCAATTTTTTTTTGCTCTAAATATTTTTTTATTAGCTTTTGGGGTCTTACTTAGATTAATGAGTTTTAATTTGTAATTCACAAAATTTTTCTACTAAGATACAAGAGTGAGAAAATATTTTGGACTTTTGCATTTAATCGATTATTAGCAAAAATTCAACAAACCGACAAAAATTACTAGAAAGGTGTTTCTTCTTTTCAAATCAAGTTTTTATATGCCCACATATGTCTACATATGTCTAATCAGTGAAAAATTAAAGAACAGCCCGCATTTATTTCCTCCCAACACGAGTTACCCAAAAGTTTCTCATCCATAAAAGCAAATTGTTCATAATTTCAACACGAGTTTGACTTGGGTTTTTTTTTTTTTGACATTGATGTGACAATGCAAAAAAAAGACGACCTTATATGTTAGCAAGGCCTCTAATTTATTGGTATAATTTGCGGCTGCTGTAGTCCCTTTTTTTTTTGTTGTTGTTTGGGCTCCAACATTACACTGCATATTAATTTTGCATAAATGGCTGACAAGCATCAACAAATTACCATGATTATATATATAGTACATACATACATATGTACAGGCTTGCTTCGAGGCATTGGCATTGTATTTGTGTTGGTGCGTAGTATCTGTGTATGTTTGTGTTTACGTGTGTGTGGATGTCGTCCATTGTGCCAAAGATCAACATCAAATTACGCTAATCAAATTGACATTATGAATATTTTAAGTTAATGAGCGCGTGAATTTGGATGAAATTAGTAAGGCACAGCTTAGGGCTTGTTAACTCCAAGCATTTATTAGTACATAATGCTATGGATATGTGTCCATTTTTTTTTTTGCTTTAGATTTAATATGGCAGGAATTTATTCAAAGTTGCTTACAATAGCAAATAGGAAATACACACTTAGGGTATTCACGCTTTGTGTTGAGTTGAGGAGTTGAAAAGTTGAGGACTGTTACAAAAACAAATGCATGCTGTAAATCAACCCTGCGTTTAAACTTTCAACTAAACTTTTCCTCAACCCAGACCCTATTCTACTTTTTCCTGTTGAGTTTTTGAGAAAGTGTTGCACAAGGTGGTAATTAGCTGCCTTTTCAGCACTGCAAATTTTGTAATTTAGTAGGCGCCAAATTTAAAATATTCAAATAGCCTGTTGACTTTTTCCTCAACTTTTCAACTCCTCAACTCAACACAAAGCGTGAATACCCTAACTGTCAATACATATGATCTGTTAACATACAGCGTCTCGCTCCCTATGTAAATTAATATTAAGCTAGGCTAAGTCAAGGTATACTTATTTAAGGTAGACTAATGCTGCCGGCGTCGTCACCAATTTTACTGAGAGCAAGAAAAAGCGAGAAAGAGAGAGAACGCATACATATTAAAATAATGTGCGTGAAGAGTACCTACCTCAGTGATGTGCACCCATAGCCCGTGGGGCCCGAATGAAAATGAGTATTCACACAGACACGAGCCGAGCACTTGCCGAAGTAAAAAGCCAAAACGAAAAAAACGAGTTGCGCACTATACCAATACATCTACAATTTTGGCCGCTCTCTTCTTGCACATCCCTGACCTACCTCATGTGCAGTCGCAACGAAACTAAAAATTGGTAACTTTCGTTAAGCGACTTCGGCCGGAGTATGCTACCTTAAATAAGTATACCTTGAGGCTAAGTGAGTGCTCTTTGAGAGAGAGAGAGAGAGCACTCTCTGTTAAGTGTTGGCACAGTTCAAACGTTTACGGAACAAAGGGATAAATAAATTGTTAAGTTAATAACGCAGTTAGTATTTTATTTAAAGATCGGTCACCTACCACACTATTCCTTAGATTAGTACACCACTGATCGAATCACTCTGAATATATGTGGACAGCTGTAGAAGTGATTGAGTTTTTTAATAAAAGCTTTTTTTTTTTTGGTAGCAGACAGGTTTAGAGATCATGGTAGATGGGGCGAAAATTTGAGGCCCAATTCGTGGGGACAATGGTTGATCTTTTGGTAGAGTATCAGAAATCCCGTGAAAATATTCATATCGGCGAAAATAAGTGAAGCGGGCCTCCGATGTTGATAATTTTTACATATTTGGTAGAGCTAATAGTAGCCACGTCAAATTTTATTGCAAAATTCCGATTATTTATCGAATTATCGATAACTAAAAATTGGGTTTTTTATTCTAATCTAATAGTCTAAAGACTATTCTTTGACAAGCCATATCTTCTAAGCGAATAAAGATATTGACGCGTTTTTTTTTCATGGTAGATAAAATATTAAATTTAAAAAAAAAAAATTTATTTTTCTAAGATTTTTTTTTTAATTTTTAATCATTTTGTTTTTTTAATTTTAAAACTCAAAAGTGATCTCCTACTTTAACAAAAAATATATATGTATAGAATGTAATATATAAAAATAATATCATTTTATTTCACTGCGAAAAACAAAAAAATAAAAAGTTTGTAACTCCGAAAATTGTAGAAGTTATGCTTATTTTTGTGATGGCACCTCGCATGCTTGCCATACTAAACAGTACCTCGAAAGATGACAAATAAGCATAACTTTTCGGAATTGAAAGATAATAAGCTCAACTTTAAAAGTAACAATGAATATCATGACCACGTCACCAGATATTTAAGCTCAAAAGTCACAAAAATTTGTTTATTGCAAATAAAAAAAAAAATCGTTTAACATGATAGTTCACCAGCAACGTCTAAAATATATTATTAATTTATTTAGCATAAAAAATATTAAAAGTTTACCTAAAAGAGTCACATAAAAATTTAAGAAACAATTTTTTTGATTTTGACTCCAATCATTCTATTTGACAGCATTAAAGGTTTCATTGATTTAAATTATGTATATATATAATATTTTTAAGAGGTATTAAATCACATTTATCAAATTTATTCATTATAGCCACACCCCTCAACATATCCCCTTGATACTTGCCCAATGTACTTTAAATAGTTTCTTCGACGTAACTTTCGGTTTTCATCAAAATCGGTACAAATTTACGGAACTTAAAGGGATAAATATCGTTTTGCACCACAAAAAAAATGTTTCCAATTGGAAATTTCTTAGAAGGAATATGCAGGAATAAAATTTTTTTCGAGAAAAAAGGTACAGGGTATTACACTGTCGGGCACCACCTCGACTGTATTACATTTTTTTTATTTATAAATCAATTTTTATGCATTCACTTTTGGAAAACCAACCAAATTTTCTTGAATTTGTCTGATTACTTACAACAAGATCAAAAGCGATAATTTGTTCTAGAACGATTTATATGACATTTTATTCGCATCACTTGTTTTTGACGAATTTCATTTATATTCGCTATTGCCATTTGTTTGTAACTACTAACAATCGTTCTATAGTTTGACTACTGAGTTTCCTATAAAAACAACTTTTAAATTTATCATTCAAATTTCTTAAATATCTACTTATAATAATGGCAGATTACCTTGCATAAAGAAACCACCTCCCAGCTCGGATCCCCACAGCTGCGTGCTTGCAGCTTATAAACTTTTAAAAAGCTTTAAGGGCTTACCTGCTGTTCGTATTCAATTAAAACCATGCCAAGCCTCTGCAGCTTTAGTTCCAACCAACTGCAAAAAAATATAATAAAAAAGAAAAGATAAATAACTTTGCATATATGAAAATTTCATAATTATCTTAAATGGTTACAGCCATTAAAGGATGGCCAACAAGTTGTATAATAACCACACACACCCAACAAACAACAACAGGAACAACGAGGACTAAAGCGACCTTCAGTGCGTACTCCGTGGATGCGGCTTATCTATGTGCATAAGTTATGAGCAGGCAGGAGGCTACTCGTTAAAGCTATCAATGTCATGCTTGATGGTCAACAAACCATTTCAGACGCGGTCCAGAACTCAAACCCAAACCCCTTGCGGCTTTGCCACTTATGTAACGTCAATTTGCAGCACATTGCATGTGGCATATACCGCCATAAAGAGAATTCGGTAGAAACCTGTCACAGGCGGCTACATTTTTAATATTTTAATGCAGCAGGACTACAAAAAATTTTATAAGGTTTGGTAAGTGTGGAAGAAGGTGCAAATAAAAACTTGTTGAAAGGCTAAAAAATATAGTAATATTCAAGCCAAGGTCCTAAGCTGAATTATAAAAGCTTTTTATTACATTCGAGACGTCACAATTAAAGATCATATCAAAATCGCTTCGGTCCGAGAAGACTTCTCCGGCCTCAGCTTACAACGCTACATTGATAAAGTGCAGTATAGTGTAGCGGATCAGAAAAAAAGATGGCGTACGTTAAAGTCGGGCGCGGACGACTTTGGGATAACCTGTACCACCACATTGCAATCAAGTCCGATATATTGCTTACAAACTCCAAAAGATATTTCTTTGCCAAATAAACGAAACACAACGAATTTTGTACAAAAAACGTTTTTTTGACCGATTGGTCCTATGGGAGCTATATGATATAGTCAACCGATTTTGATCAAATTTGGTACAGTGCTTGGGAACTCTAAAAAACTTCTTAATGCCAAATGTGGTTACGGTATGTTCACAAATAAACGAAACACAACGAATTTTGTACAAAACACGTTTTTTTGACCGATTGGTCCTATGGGAGCTATATGATATAGTCAACCGATTTTGATCAAATTTGGTACAGTGCTTGGGAACTCTAAAAAACTTCTTAATGCCAAATGTGGTTACGGTATGTTCACAAATAAACGAAACACAACGAATTTTGTACAAAACACGTTTTTTTGACCGATTGGTCCTATGGGAGCTATATGATATAGTCAACCGATTTTGATCCAACAGTGGAATACCCTGTACTTTTGTCTCGGAAAAAATTTTTCCTGCATATTCATTCTAAGAACTTTCCAATTGGAATTTATTTTTTTTGGTGAAATTCGATAAGTTCCCTAAATTTTTACCGATTTTGATGAAACTCGAATGTTACGTCACAGAAGTAATTTAAAGTATATGAGGTAAGTTTCAAGTTGGTATATTGAGGGGTGTGGGAGAAATCACGGTAAATCGATGGGTGGTGAAATTTGTATATTTTTGACTAAAACTTTTGCTGTATTTGTCCGATTTTGCTAATTTTTTACACACAGATGCATGTAACCACAACGCATCGCTCAGATGAAAATATTAAACGGTGTGGCTAAAAACCGCGAAACTCTACTGCGGGGGAACGGGGGAAGATATTGACATGATTCAACAAACTTCATCTTCTGAGGAAATATGCGCACCAGCTGGTAAAGTTTCGTGTCTCTAGCTCTTATAGTCTCCGAAATCTAGGCGTTCATACAGACGGACAAACAGACGGACGGACAGACGGACATGGGTCAATCGCTACCCGAGGTTATGATAAGCATTTTGCTATAAAGGACTTGGGGTCTGCCACGCCTCCTTCTGTCCATTACATATATTGCACAAATCTATAGGTACAGGGTATAAAAATGGGACAAATATATTATTATCTGGAAGATTAGTCCCATGTTAATCAATTGGTTTTGAGTCTGCTTTGCTGCCCAAAGACATCGGCTAGTGCGTGTCCACTCCCTTCACGTTCCATTCAGATCATCCTAATTACTAGCTCCAAAGTTCTAGATACAATATTAATTATAGTTTATGTGAATATTCATGGGAAAAATTTGGCATTCCTAGATTTTATGGTGTTCGAGATGAAGGTATTGATATAGACATATAGAACTTGGAACTATGAAACTTTTTGCCACTCATGGAACAAATCTTTAATACCTTTGACCATATAATTAAAAAAAAACCAGAAAGACCGGGTCTCTCTTGAGTGCATGAAGCAGAGTCGCTTAGACGGATGTTTTACATTAGGCTGCAACCCTATAACGAGTAAGATAAAAAAGACGTCTTGTCGGGTATAGAAATTTAAAGTTCACTTAAAGTATTCATCTGTTTCCTCGGAACTTTTAAGCCGCTTATCGTAATTTGACAAATGAAGTATCATTAAAAGCGTCTTGATCGGCCGCTAGCTATGTGACGTCACCTACGCCTAAGGCATATTATCGCTTACTATTTCTGAAAAGTATTATTTTTTGACACATGACCACGGCTATCCTATAAACATCACTATAAGTATTAAATAGATTAAATTATACAAGAAAAGGCGGTTTGTTTAATAAACGATGAATACCGCAAAATTTTTTTGGATTGTATAGTTTTTATAGGGTGATTTTTCGTGCCAAGTTTATATACCCTGTACCTTATGGTAAAAAAGCTATATTATTATAATTATTTTTTTATCAAAAATAATATCTATGTTCTTGTGTAATTAATTACTACTCCTTAATCGAGTTTTCAAACATAGGTATCTTTATTTTAGAATATTTCTAAAATTTTAATTTTGATTAACTACTTCTTCGCAGTCGTGCTTAGGAGTTTCATACTATATTTTAGATATTTGCTTAACATGTCTTTACTAAAAGTCAGGCTTAGTTTAAGATTTTTATACAATTTTTAATTTCATACATAGAAGAAAATTTTACTTTTATTAAATGTTGTTATAAGCAGTTTTCGGCTTCAGCTGCAATATTAGGAAACGATTTTTGTGTCTTATTCGGTTCAATTTTAATCTTGGTTTTCAGCACGTAAAATAAAATGTTTTCTGACAGCAGGGAGGGAGTACATTAACACATATTTACAATTAAGAATACACATTCAAACTAACACTGACACATACTCAAGGCTATAAAATAAACAAATAAAAACGTTCTTCTTGGCCAACAATCCCCAATGCACTTAGAAGCTTTAAGACAGCCGAAGGCGCAGTCACTCACTCGAAGTTGTCTGCTGGGTAGCATAGAACTAAAGATATATAAAATTTAACAGCTGAAGTGTGTCGTGGGAGTAGGTGGAGGAGCGTAGGTAGGCGAGAGTAACCGGGTGAGAGCAACCCTGCTAACCACAAAGCAAGCAGAATTGGTCCAGGTAACTGCTAACCAATAATCCCAGTCAGTTTTGGCTGACCAAGGAAGCTCACAGACATACTCACACAGTGAGAGCGTGGGAGAGAGAAAACAGGGGGCTCCCACACCCTCAGTGTTGGCTTCAACCGCAAAATGCATTCTATGCATGCTTGGCAGCTGCTCTGTGCAGCAAAGCGTTAAGAATGCTGCTGCATGCAGCAGAACATTGCGCCTTTGGTTATGCTGTAAAAATATTCATACAATCCTTAAATATTTTCTTCTCACCATTTTAAAGGCTCATCTGCAGCTAAAACACAAAGTTTTTGTTCCAAGAATTATGTCCAGCCCTTAAAGTTACTTTACAGCTCATTGAATATTGCAAGAATTTAAACTTTTATTTTGTATGCACGTTAAGGCTTAAAGACTTTGCTTAAAAGTTTCGGTTAGTTATTTGTACATAGAAGAAATTGAGCTAAGATAAAAATTTGTAATAAAAATTAGGTCATTCGAAGTCTTTAATTGTTGAAACGTTTAGTTGATAATTTATGCGCCATGATTAAACTAGTGAGCCAAACATTTTTTTTTTTTTAATTTTAGAGTTGAATTATTACAAATAAATAAAATAAAAAAATAAAATACAATGCAGCCACACCTAATAAACTAATTTCGAATTCAGAGGTCAGACTGTTTTCTATTTATATGTTTTTTGGGGTCGCTGGAAAACGATTTTTTACACCCCATGACGCAAACATTCCAGTTTTAATTTCATAATATTTTTATATATTTATTTTTAATGGTTTATTGTTTGTAAGCTATAATAAATTCATAAACATTATTTTTAGTTCACTTTATCTGATAAGCGTCCACATTTTGCATTAATTCAATTTCGAGATATTTTGGTAAGCTTGAAACCAAAAAAAATGTCCGGTTGTTTAATTTTTTTTTCCTTAAGGCAGTTCGAAAATTTCCATATGGAAATTATTGCATATTATTTCAGATGGAGCCACCACACATAGTGAAGTAGTGGCGCCATCTAACGTTAAGCATTTTTAAAATTAAAAAACAGCATTGTTTTTTTTGTTATCTGCGTACACTTGTCAAAAATTTTTAATCGGAATTTTCGTGACTATTTTTTTTATAAGAACTTTTTCATTCCGTTCGTAAATTTAGCTTGCTGCGTATGGGCTTTTACCCAAAAGAGAAAAGATAAGAGGAAGAGCAAATTCTGTCAGAAAAGGGAATTTTTCTCTAGATATAAAAGAATGTTTTTTGGGTCATAATTTATGGGCGAAATATATGTATATAGTATTAACAAATTTACAACTAATAATTTGAATAAAAAATCCTTCGCGAGCCCCTATTATATTAGCGGAAAGGATTGTAAGTTGACACACCATAGCTTTTTTAGCTACATCTCGATATTAAATACACATAGGCATCAATGTAAATATACCGTTGGAAAGAGAAAACAAAGAGCTATAATCCACAATAAGCAAATCATTTGAAATTTATAAAAAAAACAACTTTTTACAGACCATTTAAAAAAGAGCTTGAAAATGACCACCAAAAAAAAAGGCAAAAATCGCTGAAAATTGGAGAAAACTGAAATAAAAACGCATGATTGCTAAAATTTATGAAAATTTATTGATTTTAAATTTAACTGAGCATTAAATTGAATTTAAAAAAACAAGAAAAATGTAACTTTCCAGCGAAGTCAAAACTGTGGTTTTTTGTGATCGGTTTTTCTTGGTCGCCATACTAAAAATGAATTGTTATGGAAAATATTGAAAAAATATATCCGAAAATGGCAGATAAATGTACTATTTTTTTTTATTTTTTTTCCTGGTATGGGTTCTGCTGACGAGTCCGATAGGCCAATTTTCTGAAGACGGAAACTAACAGTGTGGTGGCCAGATAGGTATGCTACCAGGAGTGCACACTAAAAACAATTCAAATTAGTTTCAATGACAATTCCACACAATAAAAAAGTCATATAAATAACATAGTAATGTAAAAAAATTAAAATAGATGCGTGACAACTTACAAGCCAAAAGGTGTGACAACTTACATTTTTGACGCCATTTTGGAATGCATTGAAAAAAATTTGTCTATTTACTGTATGTCCGAAAACCTTTTTTGATTATGAAATTTCATTGAATTTCAATTCCAGCACATATATGATCCTTGATTTTTTATTTTGTTTTGATCACTTTTTGAGCGCAATCAAAAATTATGTTTTTTATTTTCCGATTTCTTTAAAAACAATTTTTATATTTTGTCACACACACACTGCGTTTTTGAGTCTGTTTGGATTAAAATTGTTTACGGCGTATTTGCCATCGAAGACAGGTTGAATTTTGGTATTTTTTTTTGTATTAGGTTGGATTGGCGCTCAATAATACGAAAACTGCGATTCATAAAAATATATATAGATTTGATTATTTGCATTATAGAATTAAAAAAAAAAAAAAAATAACACAGCTATAAAAAACACCCTATATTGTATTGTGTATATTCAAGTTTTCGAATTTTTATGATAAATATAACAAATAAAAGTTCAGCTTTATAAGTACAATTAAAAATTTTTCTGAAAAATCAAATAAAAAATTATTTTTATTTGGGATAATTGATTGAAGGATGTGTCTGGTGCACCATCGTTGGGAAAAATTTTATGCTTCAAAAGGATATCCAGCGGATATCCATTATAGATTAAAAAAAAAAAAAAAAAATTTCACAGCTATAAAAAACACCCTATATTGTATTGTGTATATTAAAATTTTCGAATTTTAATGATAAATATAACAAAGTTTATAAGTAACTTACAATTAAAAATTCTTCTGAAAAATCAAATAAAAAATTATTTTTATTTGGGACAATTGATTGAAGGATGTGTCTGGTGCACTATCGTTGGGAAAAATTGTATGCTTCAAAAGGATATCCAGCGGATATCCATTATAGATTAAAAAAAAAAAAAATTTCACAGCTATAAAAAACACCCTATATTGTATTGTGTATATTAAAATTTCCGAATTTTTATGATAAATATAACAAAGTTTATAAGTAACTTACAATTAAAAATTCTTCTGAAAAATCAAATAAAAAATTATTTTTATTTGGGACAATTGATTGAAGGATGTATCTGGTGCACTATCGTTGCGAAATATTTTATGCTTCAAAAGTATATCCAGCGGATATACATTATAGAATTTAAAAAAAATAAAAAATTACACAGCTATAAAAAACACCCTATATTGCATTGTGTAAATTAAAATTTCCGAATTCTTATGATAAATATAACAAATAAAAGTTCAGCTTTATAAGTAACTTACAATTAAAAATTTTTCTGAAAAATCAAATAAAAAATTATTTTTATTTGGGACAATTGATTGAAGGATGTGTCTGGTGCACTGGGAAATATTTTATTCTTCAAAAGTATATCCAGCGGATATACATTATAGAATTTAAAAAAAATAAAAAATTACACAGCTATAAAAAACACCCTATATTGTATTGTGTAAATTAAAAATTCCGAATTTTTATGATAAATATAACAAATAAAAGTTCAGCTTTATAAGTACAATTAAAAATTCTTCTGAAAAATCAAATAAAAAATTATTTTTATTTGGGACAATTGATTGAAGGATGTATCTGGTGCACTATCGTTGGGAAATATTTTATGCTTCAAAAGTATATCCAGCGGATATACATTATAGAAAAAATAAAAAATTACACAGCTATAAAAAACACCCTATATTGCATTGTGTAAATTAAAAATTCCGAATTTTTATGATAAATATAACAAATAAAAGTACAGCTTTATCAGTAACTTACAATTAAAAATTCTTCTGAAAAATCAAATAAAAAATTATTTTTATTTGGGACAATTGATTGAAGGAAGTGTGGACATAATTTTTGCTTCAAAAGTATATCCAGCGCATAATAAAAATTATGCTTCTTCAAAAACTATAAAAAGCGTATAATTTTTTGTTGAAAATTAAATTTAACCTTTTTTTTCCATTTTTGAAGCTACGGAAATTATTAATTGAGCTTATTTTAATTCGATTATTTCTTGTGCAATATATTTTCTTAATTAAGTTGGTATTAAGTGAGAAAAATATAATTTATGGCTGAGTGAGTTTATTTGGCAAATTATCCTTGTCTAATTAAATAATTCAATCAACAAAAATCAATTGACTAAAGTTTATGTAATTTATGCAAACCATTTAAAAACGAAATACCAAACTGTCATCTTCTGCACAGCAGCAATCTATTAATCCTCAAGGCATTAGAAACTTCTGCTTCTGCTTCTTCTTCTTTTTTGGTTAAAATATAAATTTTTGGCAACAGTAAAGTTTTAATTTCGCAAATGTCTTGGCTAGCACTTGCCAAAAGGAACCGCAGTAAGTGCTAAATTTTTAGACCGAATGAAATTTTTTGCCAGTGAAAATATCTCGAAATTCAATTAATGCAAAGTGTTGAGTAAGCCAAGTTTTGCGGCTCTCTCTCTCTCTGTGTGGATATCTGTGTGTGGGTTGCCATAAAAATCAGATATGTCTAAAATATTACAACCGCATGGGCTATTTCCGGTCTATTTTTATTTTTTTTTTTTTTTGTATTTTTCGGGTTTTGTATCGATTGGCATGTCAGGACAAGGCTAGGACAGGACAGTTCAGTTCAGTTCAGTTCAGTTCAGGCCAGGCCAGAATATGTTGGCCACAAAAGTTTGTTTACCGCTTTGCTTGGACATTTTTGCAATCAGCAAAACGCAAAACTTTGACTACGATATTTATGTCCTGCGGAGTGCACACAGATACTCACGCACACACACTTGCATACATTAGAACGTTAGTTAGCACTCTCTAATGCATTTGTGACCTCAATGTAGCCGACTTTTTGTGACATTTTTTGGCACAAGATACTTTCGAACTTTAAAATCTGCATAAAAATTTGCCAATTTGGAAATTTAATAAAAATGTCATTTAAAGCAAATTATTCTGCTAATTGAAGTGTTTACTTGGCTTAGTTGGTTTAGTTAAATAATTGAGCCTAGTTCTATTGAAATTTCATATTTTCTATAAAACTTGTTTATGCAATTTATTGGCATCTTTTAAGCTTTTATCAGTTACCTCTGCCACTGGCTTTCAAGTTATTTAATACACTTCACCTGTCAATGAAGCTGACAGGCCCATCTAGCTCGCTTCTTTCTCAGTTTTAGTTATATATCTTAGTTAATAATAAAAACTACTGCATATTTTCATAGCTGCAGCTGGAGCCCCTTGTCCTGCTTCTTCCGTCGTATCTACTGTCAATCAGACATTTTTCCAGTATCCTCCTGTACTGTAGCAAATCCAATTTAGCAATGACAGCTCAAGTTTGATAGATTGGAATTTTTAATCAATTGCATAGTACCGGAAAACGTGAGCCAGAGCAGCTTAAGCTCTCTTCAGCTTTTGGCTGTCTGTATGAATATTGAGGTATTTCTTATTGGGTCGCCTCTGTTGGCAAAATAATATTATTTTTATCACCATAATATATATATTTTCAATTAGTTAGCTGAAGCAGCACTGTGCAGCTGTGCGTTAGGTAAATGAACTGAGTTTATTCCATTTATGCATTGTTATATACTTGATATAAATTATATCAGCTTAATTTTATGTAGTCGAAGGTAAATCTTTTAGCAGAAATTTTATAATTTTGATGCAAATGGAAAAACAGGAAGAGGGGCAAACAACTGTTGCTACAACAGGGTTGTCGACAGGAGGACTTAGGATCAAAGCTGTTTAAGATCTTCGATTTAAAAAAAAATATTATTTTCTTAAAATTGTTTCAAAAACTGAAACAATGATTATCTGATTGCCACAATGTTTTTTTTTTTTAAATAGTCGGGTCCGGGGCCCTTCTTTTCTCTTAACGGCCCTGGTTATTAGCCAATGGCTTATTGGCCCATTTCGGTATCGGGATGATTCCCGTACAGTAAACTCTAAAAAGGAAGTGCGTTCTCAGGCCTTTTACAAAATTGAGAGCTAATTCTGCTTCTAAATCCTACTTCTGTTCCTAACATGTTCCCCATTATCTGATACAAATTGAAGACTACCACTGAAACGTATCAAAAGTTTGGCTTGAGAACGCAAAATCCAATAAAAGGATTCTCTTCTTCACTTCACTATCAGCCTCAAATTTTTGAGTCGTTCTTTACAGCATCTAACTGAATTTCACTTCGTAATGTTTTGAACCTACTATCTTCTTATTTCGAGGTTTACTCTTATTTAACTTTTTTTTTTTTTTTTTAAAGATTTTTTATTTTTTTTAATGTCCCATAAATTTTTTTTTTGTTTAAACAAACAAAATAATTTATTTTAAAGCTTAAAAAAAAGTTTATAAAATATTGAGTTAATGGCCACAGTTGCTGGTGCCCAGCTAGCATTACTGAATTTACTTTGTTAAAATTATTATTAAATTATTATTATTATTAAAAAAAAAACTTTAAAAATATTTTTAAATCAAAAACTAAATAAATATCATTACATAAATAAATATCATTACATATTCGTTTAAAGTCGGTATGCAGTTAATAAATTTACGTCCGCAATAGAAAAACTTCATATAGAAAAAGGGTCACGAAAAATTACGGCCAAAAATTTCTCGCAAGTAGACGCAGATAACAAAACAAGACAGTGCTGTCTTATCATTTTACAAATGCTTAACGTAAGATGGCGCCACTAGCTCACTAGATGTAGGCAGCACGTTTTGTTGTTGCCGCCATAACCAAAATTAATATGCAAGCACATTATTTAGGCCGTAAATACTGACTGGTTGAAAAAAAAAGTTGCAAAACATTTTTTACAAGCCTGTTTACTATTTATTATTTTTTGTAAGCTGTTTAGGAGCCAAGTGATGCCTTAACAATCCAAACAAAGTATTATATTATATATTAGTCATATGAAAATTTTCATCATTTTGAACAAACATAAGAATAAAGAATAAAAAATTTACGACAATTCATGTCGTTTTTAATTAGTCAACTTTTCTCATTTGAAACCAAAAGCAGCTGGTTGTAGCATCACCATTTGCACCTCAACTTGAACTATCGCAAAAAAATTGCAATAAATACCACAATCCGATAAAAAATACCACTTTGCCACATTTTTCAGACACTGGTCATTACAGCAGTAATAATGTGAAAAAATTTACGGCTGTAAGTTTTGGAACTGCATACCGGCCTTTAGAAGAAAAGAAAATTTATCTTAAAATTATTATAGTATTTATATTGATAACTCGATATAAAATCAAAGTTTTGCATAAAATAAAATTAATTTGCATTTTCATCTACAGCAACAATTTTAAAACATCTTAACTTTAAAGCTTTTTTGAAAGAAGAGAAATAAGAATGGTAAACATATGTTCCCATAACAGTTGTATTTGGCAAGTGTTGCCGATATAAGGCTGTGAACACCCCTAATGATATTGCAATGTTGCACTTTTTTTTCATCAGATGATTTAACATAAACAAAATGTGAAAAAATAGAATTCATTTAATTAATTTATTATTGTTAACACTAGTTTAAAAAAAGGCCGCTACACACTTGTGAGGTATTTAGTCCACCTTAGAACGATATTGAAATATTTCTTATTTATAAACTGATTTACTTAAAATAAATTTTGTAGCTCATTTACAGACGTTTATAAATCGGGCAATATCGATCCAACAAATTCAATAGATTCTTTAGTCGCAGTTGGATATTAAAAATACTGTGAAATTTCTTATTTTTAAAACGATTTTCGTTGAATTTTAAACATGTTTATAACTCAATACCGCACTGATCGAAACAAAATGCGATTCTTTAATCTGAGTCGTATATTAATAAGTTTGCATCACACAGAATTGGGTCTACATTTAAAAATTGAACTTGTAATTAATAAACAAACAAACAAAAAGGATATCTATTGGCGCATTTCATATGAATATCCTAATATTATTAAATTATGCCATATTATGAAGTCTAGTGTAAGTTAGAATATGGCGAATCGGAAGCCAATAAAGCTTTTGTCGCTCTATGAGAGTTCGCCCCGTTTTGCCGCAAAAAGATCTAATTGCAATTAGGCTAAGTCAGTTGTCGATACATACAACTTTTTGTTATCGTTCCTTTTCGTTTTCGCAATAAATTATAAATGTTAAACATTTAAACGCGTTCCATTTGTTTTATATTGAAAAAACATTCAAAAAACTCTTATGAATCCACTATGCGGGCAGAAATGCAGAAGTGCGCGACCAACAACGCGAGCAACCCTAACAATGATGCAGAAATGCAGAAGTGCAGATTGCGTAGCAACAATCAAATGTTTAGTAGTGTCATATGAAGTGCTTTGTATTTTTTTGAAAAAATTCTTACTGAAAATTACAAAAGATAGTTTTTAAAATTTGCAAATCAATTTAAAAAAAAAAAAAAGACAAGCATTTGCATAATTTTTGCTGATTTTAACAAGCTACAGCTATTAAATTTTCTACAGCACAAAAAATAGTGCAGTGCAAAACTTTCCCAGTCAAGGATCTGGGTCGTGCAGATACATATGTAGAATTTAAGTAATCTTAGTTATTGTTGGACACTTTTGTCTTTCTGCCTTTCTGCATTCCTCGTTATATTATATTATTCGAAGACTGCACTAGAAGACATTAAATTAAATGCGATTTTAAGATTTAGTTAAGTTGCTTATGCCAACATCGTAAACTTGAAATTCTTGCAACTATTGAATGCAGTTGAAGTCAAAGCTAAATATCTCATTTCATACAATTTCCTGTTTATTGGTTTCTGCAATGGTTTCAATTGAAATTGGGTTTCCATTTCAATTTGGGTCACACAAACAAAACAAATTTTGTGGAAATTAAGTTGAGCTCACGTACAAAATGTATCCAGGGCATGAAAGGCTATAACTATTTGTATGAATGTGAGTGTATTGATGTTGCCAGAAAATCCAAAATAATTTGATTTGACAGAGGTATATATCTATACATATATGCTTTACTTATATGCTAATTATGCACTCTAAAATAATAATAGAAATCCTAAATTGGTCATAATACAAATTAAAAAATTAAATTTTATAATTGTTACCAAGAGGTGTGCTTAAAGAGTAACGCATATTTTGTGCTTCTTTTCTTTGGTGACGTCACATTGATAATTAAGAATTTTTATTGAGTCATCGTAGTAATCGCATATGTTTTAAAATATTTAATTAATATTAACTGCGCAAAATTTTCCAGATCTTAAGAGGGTAGATTATTAGAGCGTCCCTTAAGCAATCTGTTGACATAGTGCTTTTCATATCAAAAATACTCACAACTTCATCAATGACTAATATGATTGGGGTCCTCACGATTTTTTCAATTTTTCCTCAAAATGATAGCTCATGATTTTTTGTTTGCATAAAAACTCTATTATCCAGTGGAACATATTGAAAAAATCGGACAGGTGTTCGTCCTAGTAGGTAGATAGATAGGATAAAATGCATAAACAATTATTTTTCACGTCCACCTCTATCCGCTCCATCCCGCATACTCTGCGACCACACCTCGTACATATATTTATTTTTCAAAAACACTTTTCTCATTTTAATTGGAAAATCTATCGTGTATTATGACACGTACACAATCGCACATGCATGCACTCATACATACATGGAAGTTTTTCCATTGACAAAGTTTTGATATCATTCAAGCTGCGTCTAAAACAAAAATATTTGCACAAATAAAAATCGCATTTCAATTTCAAGCCATTAGTGTTGACGTTTAAAACTAGTTAGAGAGAAAGCACACAAAAAAAAACGAAGCAACAAAAAAAAATACCATTAGAAAAAAGTTTTTGTTTTCACGCTTTTGGTCTTAAAGGGAGTCCCCTATTCAAGGCAAGGACTATTACAGCAACAACAACTAAGAGTATTATAACAACAATGAGCGAAAATTTCGCACAAAGTAAGAGCAAACTTTTATACAGTTTTGTCTGCAGCATTTCGACGCCCCTTTAGTTTTTCCCCCGCCCCAGAATCGAGCACGCCCTTTGACCCTGTTACTTTGCCATTTTTTTCAACTTTTGCTGTTATTTTTGAGTTTGTTTGTTTGCGCAAAAGAAAAAATTAAACGAAAATAACAGCTGTAATGAAATCGAAATAAAGGCGCATTGAACTCAAACTAGAAAAAGCAAAGAAAATGCTTGGGAAAACTGCAAATGAAATGCGGATTGTTTAAATGTGAGTGATTTCTATGTGTGTGTGTGTGTGTTTCTTTTGAAGAAGTTTTAATGCATTAGAAATTTACTCCATTTCCATTGGATTTTGTTTTAGTTTTCAATTGAACGTTTTTTGGGTTTTTTGACTGGAGAGGCTACACAGTTTTCACCTTCATATAGATTATATTTCTTTTTCAGACATTTCACTTATTTATTTTTTCCGCAGGCTTCAATTGTACAACTTAGATCCGTAATTTGACGCATGATTTTATTCGAGTACCAAGCCGGAACTAAATCAAAGTGCACAAAAAAGTTTTGTCGTACCATGTATCCCAAAACCAAGTCCATCAATAACTAACCAATTTTTACCGAACCTCTTAATTTATCGCAACGTATAACGCGTCTAGTTAAAAACTGCAACTTATTTTGCAAGCAAAACGAACAGAGTGTCCATAAAAAGTAGTATTTTTTGGTATTTTTTTAATTTTGTAGTTTTTGGATCAATCTGGTACGGTCAGCTGTTTATACCCTGTACCTATAGGTACAAAGGGTATACTAGATTTGTGCAATGTATGTAACGGACAGAAGGAGGCTTGGCAGACCCCTAGTCCTTTATACCAAAATGCTTATCATAACCTTGGGTAGCGATTGAGCCATGTCCGTCCGTCCGTCTGTCCGTCTGTATGAACGCCTAGATCTCGGAGACTATAAGAGCTAGAGACACGAAACTTTACCAGCTGTTGCGCATATTTCCTAAGCAGATGAAGTTTGTTGAATCATGTCAATATCTTTCCCCGTTCCCCCGCTGTAGATTTTCGCGATTTTTAGCCACACCGTTTAATATTTTCAATTGAAATTTAACAGAGCGATGCGTTGTGGATACATGTATCTATGTGTAAAAAATGAACAAAATCGGACAAATACGACAGAAGTTATAGTCAAAAATGTGCAAATTTCACCTCCCCTTGCCTATAAACTGCGTCAATATTTGACTCTACGCAATTATGGCTACAAGTGACCTAGAATCACAATTTTTGGTAAGCTGATTCATGTGTAATGAACAAATCCACATCCAAATTTTATCGATGCGGTCCCCCCACCCCCCGCAATCGATTTACCGTGTTTTCTCCAACACCCCTCAACATATCAACTTGAAACTTACCCATTACAATAAAAATAGCTTCTTTGACGTAACTTTCGATTTTCATCAAAATCGGTATAAATTTACGGAACTTATAGGTATAAATATCGTTTTGCACCAAAAAAAAAATAAATTCCAATTGGAAAGTTCTTAGATGGAATATGCAGGAAAAATTTTTTTGACACAAAAGGTACAGGGTATTCCACTGTCGGGCACCGCCTCGACTGTATCACATTTTTTTTTTAATTATCTCCGTTTAAAAGAAAAAGTTATTTGCCTTTTTAAATTAAGAAATAAAATTAATAAAAATGGATACCGCAATTTTCAAAAATATAATATATTATTTTTAAAATCATATCCGTTTATGAGGAGAAAAAATTATGTGATTTCTTACATTTTTTTTTTTTAAATTTGATAAAGGAAATTAAGTTACATGGGCTTGAGAATATTGAATGAATCAATTTAATTTAACTTAACTATGCTGGCGGTATTTTTTTTGGTATATTTTAGATGAATATTATAATAATATACAGTGCTTAGTTTGATTACTAAGTATTTTATTTATAAATTCTTTTTACAATAGTCGCTTAACATAAAGAATATCATAGATAAAGGATAAAGTTATTGAAAGGATTTTGGATTAAAGCATTTTTTTGTAGACTACCATTTCAATTCGAAAAATTGGTATTTATAATTAAGAATGCTGCATTTATTCAATCCATCTTTTACGTTTTCTTATGCGATATAGTCTTAAAAACTTTATTTTTATTTTTTTTTTTGCTGCTCGGTTTTACACGTTAGAAAAACTTTATGAAAAACTTTTAAAAAAATATATAAAATTGCTTTGTATTTCAAAACGTATATTTTTAAATAGTCAACATATTTTGTATTAGAGTTATAGAATGTTTACCACTAAGGATTATCTAGTCTGCGTGTGACTCCCCCCAGGAGTCAACCGGTGCAAACTATATATTGTTTTAGTATATAAATATTTAGTACCAAAAAGCTGCACTAGACCACGAGCAATAAAATGCAAATTTTGACCAGTTTTTAGAGTTTTCATATTAAAAAATAATTTTAAATTTCGGTTAAATTTTTTTGTTTAAATTTAAAATTATTTAGTTAAAATTTAATTTTATTTGAAGAGCTCCTGAATTTTCATATTAAAGAAAAATCTAAAATTTTAGCTACAATCTCAGCCGCTTACAGAATCTGATAAGGACAAAAATGGCTTAAAGTAATACTTTATATACCCATCCAATTTATTTTTTCCAGCCACTTTGCCTTGAAGTATGTAAAATATAAGGCTTGACTTTAAAGTTTTTCCGCTCTGCTTTTATTAAATTAAAAATAATTTTTTTTTCGTCGTATTTTGGTTAGGTTTTAGTTTACCCAAAAAGTTTTTTATAACAACAACAACAGGAACAAAAAAAAAATGACTAACGAGTGGTAAAAGGAGCCGCCTACACACGATAAAACACACTCACACACACACATACTTACACACACACACACACGCTCTCTGTATAAGCCAACTAGTAAACTTTTGTTGCTGTTTGCAGTACGTCATATGGGTCAAGTATTCGGTCAAGTACTGACAATGCTTGCTCTCTAAGCCAGGTCTGGTCGGTGCGCCTGCCTCTCTCGCAATTACTCTTTTTCGCTCAGTTTGGGGTTGGGTTGCGTGGGGTTGGCTTAAGTGGTTTTTAATGAAAGTTTGCAGCCGCTTTAAAGCTACTTGTTGTTGCTAATTGTGTTATGAGTTAACCCTAGAACGCCTGACACATTTTTAGCAACTTTCGCTAGAGGCAAAATAAAAATAAAATGAAATAATGTAAAAAGTGTGGCAAAAAGTTTAAGGATTATGAGCAACCATTTGGGTCTTGCATATCATTAATATCGTTCGTGACAATGGGTCCACCACTAAACAGTTTATTATTTGGGGTTAGGTTTAGATGGCTGCTATCAAATACCTTGCTGCTGTAATAATAAAAGATAGCAGTGCAATTCGAAAAACCTTTTGCAAAATTTTATGCTTTTTATATTCAACTGACTTTGTTTAATATTTATTTTTATTTCTATTTTGCTTTTTTTCCTGGCGCGGGTATTTGCTTGGTTATGCTCTATTTTTCATTGTTCTCTGTTTTTTATGCGACGGCTTTTTTGCATTACTTTATCAGTTGATTTCCTGACACAGCTTCCCGATCGGAATTTTGTATTTCCTTTTTATCCATTACGCAACATAAATGCCATTGAGCGCTATTTGTTATGCACTCAAACACTTTTTGAATACTCTTTAAGAAGCAATCTATTTACTTTGACAAAAAGGTTGTTACTATAAAATATTCATATATTAGACTGTATATACAAGGTGGCGCAAAAGAAGTCATCCGATGTTGTTTGGCTCTTATTTTTTTTCTAAATGAAATTCCAAAATTGACCAAAAATGACCAAAATTCGTTGCAGGGACCGCCGGCTGAGGCCCAATTGCGTGGCACGTCGTCTGGTCGATGTTTCGGGGCTCACTTCGACGTCCTCGGCTACAGCGGCGATATTTTCGGCAGAACGGGCGCTCCGGGGCCGGCCACTCTTGGCAACGTCTCGTGTGGTCCCATACTCTTCAAGATTAGTGGCTAAACGGCGCAGTGTTTGCGCAGTTGGTGTCGGACGGCCGGGAAATCGGCGACGGAATTCGCGCTGCGCCAACACCACAGACGAATTGTTACGCAAAAAAAATAGACACAATTATTCCGCGTTCTTGGGGACTGTATCGCTCCATGGCTTATTCACTTGTATTCTGTATCTGTCTAGTCCACAAATGTCAAAACAGATTTGATATTGGCGGCCATTTACAAAAATGAGAGCATCTTCCAATAGGGTGATTTCTTTTGCGCCACCTTGTATAATGACCTATTTATACTCGTAATTTCTAAAGCTTTTATTTAAAATTTAAACTTATAAAGCCACTCCAAAACAAAAGTTAGCTAAACAATTTATTTACAAAGCAACTCTGAATCAAAGCGAACTCGTAATCAAATTAATTGTACTATCTCTAATTAAAGTTTCATCCTTTGTAAGAGTACCCAAATTTGAATGAATGAACCCAATGCGTTGTGAGAGTACTTTTTTTTGTCATACCGTCAAATGTCAAAGGGTCAACAAAAAACATGAAAAATCTCACAAATATTGAGGGTCTTCCTGCTTTTAGCTTAGAACAATTTTTTTTTTTTTTACCATATATTTGTTTTGCTAAGTCTTCACCCCTCCCCTCGCAAAACTGATAACCAAAAAATTTGATAAGCTGAGATGAAGAAGTCTTATGTAATACGCTTTGTACCTTTGTCAGACTTGTTGCCAGTCCAAATTAGAAACAAGTCTAAACGCGAAACTTAGCCAGTAATTTTGTATATAGCCTCCAGTACATTCATCTTGTTTAGACCCACACATACTTATGTACAGCAGCTTCTAGCGCCCCCCGCTTCCAAAAACAAGTTGGCAGCATCTGGTTTAATTTGGTATTCCCCACAGATTTTGTGCCTGCTTTACATGTTCGTCGTTCTGCTTGTCGCTCCGCTCTCTGTGATTTTAATTAACATTTCTGATTTTGTGGCTTACCGGCGCTTTGTCTGTCTGTGTAAGTATCTGTGTGTGGCTGAGTGGGTTGTATCTGTGTGCTTGTAACTGTGTATTTGCGTCAGTTTGTCTGCCTCTTTATTACCACAGGTGACATGGTATTAACCAATGGTAAAGGTGTGTGTATTTTGCTCTCTTTTGGCCTAATTGAATCGCTGCTTATTTAATTAGGTGCGCAACTTTTCCTGTAATTAAGTTCTTTTTTTTTTTTTTTGCGCTCTCGCAACATTAACAAATTAACATTAATACAAGTCAATTAATTTATTATATTTATACTTATAAAAGGCAATCTTCTCATTTACAGATCAACAATAAACTCAACAACAGTTCAATTTAAATAAAAATAAACAGGGTAAGTTTGAGTTGTTTTTTTTTTTGCAAATCTTATATCTAAGCTAAGAGAAAACAGCCATGACTTCTAGCTTACAGTTTTGTGAGGCTAAAGACTAAATTTTGATTACTCATTTCTTTAGTAATCAATCAATGTCCTTGAATGGCATACTTAAAAAATTAACTACTACTAATTGCCAACTACCATTTTTAAAAAGTAATCGATCGATTAAAAAGTATCGATTAATTTTTCTACGCAACCTTTGGCATTTTATTTAGTTATTTATTTTCTTTCAACTCTTGAATTGAATTGGTCGCTATTTAAATAATAAATATTTTCAAAAATTTTTTAATCTTAATTGTCAACAGATTCTTTCTTTTTTTTTAAAAATCTTCACTTCTTCTTTCTTTAAAACATATATTAAATATTTGTATTTCTTTAAAACTAGTCCTTTAATATGTTATTCACACATTTTTTTTTAAACACTTCTTTTAGTCCATTTTTTTTTGTTTGTAAATATTTTTTTTTTTTTTTTTTTTTTTTCATATATTTTTTATTTGCAAGCTGTCTATTGACATTTAACAAATTTTGTAATAATATTATAAATTTAACAGGATTGGTTACGCTCCATTGAGCAACACCAATTTGTTTGTAAATATGAAACAAAAAAAATAAATCTGTTAAAAAAACTTAAACGAACATATTTTAATGTATTATTTTTTTTTAAATAGTATGAAAAAATTATATTTTTATAATTATAGACTTTTTAATTGTGACTTAAACACTGCATTTTTTCGCAACATTTTTAATCTCAGTTTTCAACGAGGCTTATCAAAACAAATTGCTTCTTTTTTCAGTCATTGCCTTTTGTTTACAAAAATATAAAATTTAGTTATATTTTTTTTTGGCCTTTAAATTTGTCAATCACTATTTTTTTAAAACTTCTTTTAGTCTCTACCTTTCATTGTGTAAATATGAATCAAATCGATTAAAAATAAAGAAATATATAAAGATTTTTTTTAGTTATATGAAAAACATTTTTTTTTTTCAAATTGCACTAAAAATAAAGCAACTAGTAGAATTTCATAAATTTTATTAAAAAAAATTATTTTTTTTTCATATTTTACATTAAGTCAGTTAATTTGAAAATTACCTTATTTCGTAGTCCTATGTATTTTTTATATTTTTTTTAAATTAATTAAAAACCAACCAATTTTGTAATCTCAGAACTAAGCTCGATATTTCCGAGATTCGAATCTGATATCTAAGCGATGTACTGCTTACTTGGCTTAAAGTTAAAAAAAATTGAATTAGTAGAACAATATTTTTATTATTAAAATTATTTTTTTTTTCATTGTTTCTCAAACACTTTTAGTAAATGTAATCTTAAAAAATATATTTTCATACAAATTATTGAAATACTATTTAAAAATGTGAAGTATTTGTTTATGCAAGTCCTTTAAATTTTTAAGCGAATTAAAGCTATTGAATTTTTTTGTTTTTGGTTAAATAAATGCATTATTTAGTAGTAATCTTTATTTATTTGTACTTACATATTAATTTGTGCATGATTTCAGCTTTTCTGTAAAGGCAGAACAGAACAAAGTTGTCAATTCAAAAGTTGTATTAATTTAAAGTTGACAAAAGTCATCAGATGCATAAAAAATTAAAACTATTAAATTTATAATTTTTTAAGGGGAGGTTCTTTTAAATTTGGCCGAAAAGAAGGCGAAGTTTGGGAATTATTTGTGGCATGATGAAAAGACATACAAACTTTCTGTTTTGATTGTTAAATGAGGGTTTTATTTTACAATAACTGGGCATTTTTATCTCGACGAAATTCAAAATGGCGGCTGAAAAATGGCGGCTCTTGTCTGCCACTGCACGCAGAACATTGTCCCCGAATTTCTGTTCTCCAGCCTCTTGTAGTGAACCGAAATGAAAAATGTTTTTGTTTATTGAAGTTAATGAAATCCTCTATGCCTTGTAATAAATCAGAATGAGTTTTGATGCAAATTCACTGAAATGTGGACGTTCGAAAAAAATTTGGTTTTTTTTTTTTCACTTTTTTTGTGATTTGACTTTGCTTAAAAATAACAATTTAACACTTTTTCATGTATATTGCTAGTATAAGGCATACAAATATATCCTTCCAAACATGGTTTAAATGAATGGAATGGAATCGGAACAATTGATCAAGAACTATGCCTGAAATGCGGATGAAAGCCATGATTCCGAGAAAAACGTGTTTAAAGTTTTTAGAACGTCCCTCAGCACGAGCGACTTAGACGCGTTCAAGACGCTCTATTTCTATAATTATCGATCGCATCAAAAAATCCTTTCATACACATATTCTCCGAATATGTAGCTTTCATTTTTTGTAAAAAAAAATCGATTTTCTCAACCAAATTTGAAAAAACCTTCGCTTAAGTCAGTATGTTAGAATATGTGTCAAGTTGAAAAGAGAGCAACTCACAAAAATTTATATTTTACAACTTTTTATTAATTTTTCAAAAAGTCCTGTTTTGGTATTGTTAGCTTTATATAAACACATACTAAAAATGAAATTCATAGAAACTTTATTTTGCTTTAAAAATTTATGATTAAATAATAAGTTTTAATAAAATGAAAAGTGATTCTAGTTGATGCAGTGAAAGTATCTATATATTGATTGATCCAAAAATCGCAAACGAATGCATTTGTTGATAAATATTTTTAGCACAAACTTTATTTATGATTTCTGTCTGTTATTGAGTTACTGAATACAGAACTATTCGTAGTTGAAACTGGCAAAATGCCAGAATATGACGTCACGTTGGTGGTTAGTATCTATTGGCATCTGCATCTTGGTTTGATTGGTGCATTGCCAAAATATCAAACTGACAGTTGTCATCTCTACCAGAAATCAATTCGTATCTATCTGTGGGTTAGTTTTATTTTCATTATTTGCTTTTCCTTGACACATAACCATCAATCATCGTAAAGCTTTTTATGTTATCTCTTACTCTGCAGTTCCGAGTTGTGGGAGTTAGTCAGTTAGTAAAATAAAGCGGAGGAATCGAAAGGATTTGGGTCTTAATAAAATTGTGGGATTTACTTTTACATTTTATAATCTTGAAGTTGGAAATAGGCTACAAATTTTTTCGGGGTCGTTTAAACAGTTCGGGAGCTGAGTACTAATACTATTTAATTAGAAGCAGTCATTAAAATTGTGCATAGACTCCGTCAAATTCAAAGATTCTTTTTACTTTAAGGAAACACCACCCAAACATTTCAAGAAAAAAAAAAAATAAGCTGAAGTTTCACACAAACAATTTAATGCCCATTTCCAAGTTATTTTTCAAGACAGCTAAAAATTGAACTAGAGCGCTGTATATAAAAGATCTAGTTCTAGATACAGCTTAAAGAGTACATTTTATTCGGCTTTTTCTCACTGTATCCGAGCCACTTGTTTAAAATTATTTTACGCACATTGAACAAATTTTGTGCTCTTTTTTTTTTTGGCTATTTGACAAAAAATATTCGCATTATTTTTTTGAAGAATACTTTTGTGCGCAATTCAAACATTTAAAATTGGCAAACATTTTCCAAATTAATAAATGAAAAGCAAAACGAATAGCCATAAATATTTATTTGATTATTTACTATTGCAATGCCAGCATTCAAGCAATGTCATAAAATTTATAAACTAAATAAATCAAATATTTATATTCAACTTCAAAGTAGTCCTTTATATTTTATGAATGGCTGTAAATAAATGGACATATGTAAAGGTATTTTTGTATATACCATAAAATGTTATGTTATTGCACTTTTTGACATAAAAGAGCGTGCACATTTGTTTATAAAAAACATTGCATGACATATATATAAAAAAAAAAATAAATAAATTGTATCAAAGTAAATTAGTTGAATTCATAAAACAAACTTCTAAAAGTTGGTTGAAAAATTTATGTTAAAAAATCAAGGTAAATAAACTTCTCCGATTTGGATGATTTTTATATATTTCACCACTGACATCCCCTCTAGGGAATCGTGGTTGGAAACCCGGCCAGGTCCAAGTGACTGTATCAGTTTCTTCACGGACGGCTCCAAGCTCAACAACCATGTTGGGGGGGGAGTCTACTCTGAGGAACTAAATATTCGGCAGTCTTTCCGACTTCCGGACCATTGTAGCGTCTTTCAAGCAGAGATCCTTGCCATTAAGGAGGCTTTGGTATGCTTACGCAATACCGGCCTGGAAACCGGTGTGATAAATATATTTTCGGATAGCCAGGCAGCTATTAAGTCACTTCGAGCACTATCTTCCAACTCGATGACAGTCAACAACTGCCGCAAATCTCTTCAAGAGATGGCACAGCAGTTTGTTATAAGCCTCATTTGGGTGCCAGGACACCAAAATATAACAGGCAATGAAATAGCAGATGAATTGGCCAGACAGGGCACGACCTCTACCCTCCTACCGGACAAGGAGGATATTCGTATGCCAATGGCCACTTTTAAGCTTCAAATAAGGGAAAAATTTAACTCTCACGTACAAAGGCTGTGGCAAAATTCACCCCATTGTACAATCAGTCGCCAAATATGGCCTAAAATCGACCCAAAACGTTCCGCGAGGCTCTGTGGACTGAACCGGTCGCAGTGTTCAGCAGTTGTCAGAGCGATCACCGGACACTGGCTTGTCGGAACACATGCGACCAGAATGAACGCTCCGAGCAACGATTTTTGCAGGAGCTGTAGAGATGAGGAAGAAGTTGAGTCAGTGGAACACTTCTTCTGCTCCTGTGAGGCTCTCAGTAGACGCAGGAAAAAGTACTTGGGAAACTACTTTCTTCATAACCTAGCGGAGCTAGAGTATATATGTCCGAGAAGCATCGCAGGTTACATAGTAGCAACAGGATGGGAATCCTTTTAGTTTTCCTTAGGAGAGGGGTGAAAATTATGATCCGTGCGGTTTCACAACGGGCCGGTCAAGGCCTATGGTCGCTGGCTATCAAGCAAGCTGCCGCTCTTACCTAACTCAACCTAACCTATATATTTGGTGGTAGAGCTACCATATAACCAATAGTTACCACGTCAAATTTTATTGAAAAACTATGATTATTATTATTTCGAGTTATCGATAATTGAAAATTGGGTTTTTAATTTTTCTTTGACAAGCCATATCGTCTAAACGAATAAACATATTGAAGCGTTTTTTTTTCCATGGTAGATAAAATATTAAATTTAAAAAAAAAAACATTTTATTTATTTTTAAGATTTAAAAAATAAAATTGAAAATTTTTATGACAAATTTTTAAATGTTTCTAAACATTTAGAATAAATGGAAAAAATAATAATTTTTTTTTATACATATTAATACATATTCTTAAATCCAACCTATAGGCCAATTTTGCTCTTTATGACTATGACTTAAATTCTATTTTATAAATTTAAATGGAGATTCAAATAAAAAATGTGCCACATTTTTTCCAGTTTTTATTAGACAAAATATTAAAAAAATGTTTTGAAATTTATTTTATATTTGATTTTTTGGAAAAATTGCTATTTTTATTATACATAATAATTATTCTCATAATTGAATATATTATTTTATATATTGTTTGAAAGATAAAAAAGAATAGGGCAATATGAAAGAATTTTACAAAATTCTATGTGAAGCAAATAAAATATATGTGGTAAATTTATAAAAAATTGCTTTTAAAACTTATGGAAATTTGCAAATTAAATACTTTTGTTAATAAATAAATGATACAAAGATATTATACTAATGCCTTAATAGTTTCTAATTTTAAGCTCTTATCTTAAATCAGCTCTAATAGTTCTAACCATTCTAGCTATGGTATTAAACGAAAAGCTGCCTAAAGCCTTGCTGACCAGTTTTATTTTAGCAGATTATTCCATCTAGTATTTTCTTGATTTTGTTAGTAAGACATATCATGACATATCCTTTTAAAGCTTAACTCTGAGATGAAACCTAAATACTAAACTAAAACTGTTGAAACTGAAACTTGTTATACAATACACTGACCATATTTATTTAGCTCTAAGGCATAAGAAAAATAAGGCAAAAAAAAAAAAAGGAAAAGAAAATCCAATAGTTCAGCTCAAACAGCTGCAGGACCAACAGACAACTGTAACAGTTTGTGTGCGGTTGTGTGTTAGTCAGTGTACACAGAGAGAAAAATTATGTTAAGAAACAGAATAGAAAAAAAAATTAAATTTTTACTACAAATTAATGTCATATGAGTACAATTTGAACGAAAATATAAATCAATGAAAATAATTTTTAATAGCAGACAAACAAAATTAAATAATAAAAATTTAAAAAAATAAAGCTACTACATCCAAAAAAAAAACAAGAATGTATTTTTATAATTTTTTTTTACTAACAACTTCCATATTATATATTTTTATGCATTTAATATATGTAGATATATTTTTAGAGATGATCTGAAAATAATCATATCTGTGCCATCTATACGAACAGAAAAGTACACTCTAACAGTATAAAGTAAAAATTTTTGTATTACCTATTATTTTTTTAGTTAATGACTTTGTGTCCTTTATTAAATTTTATATGACGTTATATAGCCTATAACCAGCGGACGACCAAAACGCTTTCGCCTATATAGCATTTCGCAAATGATGATAAACAGTTTAGTTATTATGTGGGAACAGACGAACATGCATACACACATACAAGTCAAAATCTAATACTCCTTTTTGCTTCACCCGAAAAGCAGAGTTTTTTTTTCCTACTTTTGAGGTTATGTACATGGTGTGGTCTATCTCTCCAGTTACATCATTTAGTACCACTCCTACCCTTTAATTTAAGAGTTCAAGATATCAATTAAGATTTTTTTTTTTCGCAAAGTTAGGGCTATTCGAAGTTACGAAATATATCCCTTCGGCGTCATTAGCATTTGCATTGAGACAATAATTTTTTACTGTGTAATTTCTCTTGAACATTTTCACTTGGTGGTTTATTTTTCTGACTTCATATTCGTTCTCAGCGACCACAGACTACACAAATTTTTTGCAGTATAAAAAAACGCAGTTTTTCGGGTATATAACCTCAAATATCTCAAAATCCTGACGTGACGGCCAATTCTGACCCCGAATACGGGTTCTACGCAGCAAATTACTTCGGAAATGACCATTAGCTTTCCAACAACTAAACCATGTTGCCTGTGTTATTATTTAGCCATTTTTAAAAATCATTTGAAAAAAAAGTAGGCTTAAAATTTAAGGCGGAAGCTTTATGTTTTTTTTTATTTTTTAGACTAACAAATTTCAATTAAATAAAATCTTTTGCAAACTAACAAGTTATCTTTTACATACTTGTCAAAAAAGGGCAAACATTTTTCTCTCAGTGTAGAGGGTGTATGTGTGTGAATGTGAGCACATGTCGATATCCTTAATCAGACATTTGAGAAATCAAATTATCAAAACATAGTAACAGTCATGCTCACATATGTACATAACTACACCCACAAAAGTATGCTATACATAGTATAATATTTGCCAACTAAAAATGTTGCAGATAAAAGAGAGGCTTTCTCTATAGCAACACACACACACACACACACACGCACACTTATATAGTGACATACAATACCTACACATATTGACGTCACTGATGAAGCTGATAATGATAAATAAGATCATGATAAAGAATGGTGTATGCCAAGAAAATTTCTTGAAGAAAACTGTGAAATGTCTTACATGAATGAAAAGGAATGGCAGAATGAGCCCAAAAGAAGGAGCCCAAGAAAAATAAAGCAAAATTATGAAAAGAAAAATCTCAAGAATGTGAATAAAGCAGCGAAAATGTAAGCATGTGTTCGTGTGTATGTGTAAGTGTAGGTTTAACACACAATGAGTGTACGTGTGTGTGAGGTGAGTGTGTCTACAGAGTTTCGTAATTAATTTGATTTCATTCATTAAAGTCAAGGGAAATGTAAGAGCAGCCAAGGAAAGCAGTACACGGAAAAATAATAAAGAATAAAAACAAAAATACAGTCAGTTAAATAAATTGTGTAACAAAAAGTAAAAAACGGAAGAATAAATAAAGAGTAAAACAAAATGATGAAAAAGAAACTGGCAATTGTAACGTTAATAATTTATACAAGTTGAGGCTTAAAGCATGTCGAAATGGCAAGACCTTGTGGGTGTTGTATGTGGTAGCTGTAGGTGTGTCTCGATGGAATATCTTATAGACGGTTTACACTTTGGGAACTTACACTTTTCGAATGAATCGATTGGAAATGCTCAGTGAAAAGTGAAATTGAATAATTATATGTTCATGTCATGCGAAAAAAAATGTCTCTGTGAAGAACTTAAATTTTATTCAATAGAATCAATAAAGATGATATGAACAAGATTTTACAACAAAGTAGGTGTATTTATGCGCATTTTTTGTTAGAATCAGGTAAAGATTAGTAAAAACATAAAAACATAACATTGTTATTTTGATGGAATCCATTCAGAAAGATTACGTGGCAAAATTAAAGCATGCCTTGCGTATTGTCTTCAAACAACACTGGCGCTTAACTTAAACAACATTTGATCAGTGGAAACGGTCTAATGCTTAGAGCAAAGGGTATGCGCATGTCATCATCTTCATCGTATTTATCATTATCTTCATCGTATTTACCATCATCTTCATCATTTTTATCATCATCTTCATCATCTATATCATCATCTGCATCATCTGCATCATCTTCATCATCTATATCATCATCTTCATCATCTGCATCACCTTCATCATCTGCATTACCTTCACCATGTTTATCAACATCTTCATCTTAATCATCATCAGCAACAGCCGCAAAAAAAAAACACTACTTAAACGTCAGCGTCCTTGTCGACATTGGTAATAAAGCGCTCACTTGCATTTGTGCCCAGCACATTGTCCATGTGTGTGTTTGTACGTGTATATAAATCTGTCTATGTGTAAGTGTCTGCTGAACGAGGTTAAGAGCTTAATGAGTGCTGACAAGCAGCCTGTAGTTGACACATGACAATTTTATGCATGTGTGTGCACGTTTGTCCCTCACATCCTGGGCTAAACAAGGGTTTGCTATTAATGGCCTGTTGCCATATTTAGCCTCAAGGTAAGTTGCTAAGATTTCACTTAATTAAGACAAAATTAAGTATACGCATTCGTTGCCTTTGTTGCTGTTGTTGGTGCCAAGTGGTGTGACATTTGTAGTTTTGTTTAGTAGTTAGTTGCAACAAAACCATTTTGTTAGCCAATTTTTGTCGAGAGAGAGAGAGGTCAAACAATCTATGGCACACGACATTTTAGCAAAACACAAACATGCGGTCAATTTGATTTATTTTAATTCTAGTATTTTTGTTGGTATTTGTTATAGTTGTTGTAAGCTGTTTTTGTTTGGCAAGCGGCAACTCTTTCAGACAATTAGTCAAAACAAACTACACAAAAAAAAAAGAGTAGCAAAAATGAATTTATGCAGTTGTTGGCAACAATGGCAAAGTCAGCAAGCGTAACGGCAACACTAACAATAGAATGTAAATACAGCTGTGACAAACACACACACATGTCCAAGCCTTTAGCAGTGTCGTAGGGAGGGGGATTAAGGGAGGATCAACTAACTGTAAGAACTGTTAACAAAAATAAACCTATTTTCCATAATCAAAGAAACATTTTTTTCAAAAATTCTGAGCACAAAATCGTCATTTTTATAATATCTTTAGGACTGGGAAAAATATTTAATAACTACAAAAACATATAACAAGAAACAATTTTACAAAACTACATCAACGCATTGGAGAATATCTATTAGAAACTATACTGAAATTTAATCGTAATTTTTTAAATTAAAAACTGCTGAAGACTCAGCCATCTGTATCTGTAGACTCAAAGAAATCTTCGATGATTCAAGCTGAAGACTATATATACATTTGGTGTGCAAATCCAAAGCACTTGACTAATTCGAAACTGCCGAATTCTTCATAGAAGTCTAACCAAAAAATTTCAGTGTTTAAAGTGCTGAAGCGCGCAGTTTGAAAATATATTTTCGTGAGATGATAGCTAATCTATATCTGGACGTCCACGTCATCTTATCGGCGCCTTGTAACGAATATTTTATTAAACGAAAAATACATCAGAAGAATTATCTGCACCCTTCTACGAAGATTTTTTTTAAATTTCTGGCTGAAGAATCAGCAACTATTCTTCTCAAGTTAAAAACTTGTTAAAAGATAATTTATTCGAATAATTTACATCTATCAAGGTAAAAAATGTTTATTTGTTTAGAAGAAGCTACGTTGCGAATATCACCGTCATCTGAAGAACAAACATTTCCAGGCTCGAATCGAATATAGAGCACTATACAAAAAATCGTCATCTCGATTTTATACGTTAACTTTTGCTAAAATGATTAAGAATATATACATTTAAATAAAACCTCAAATATTTCTTCATCAACTTTTGTTTACCTTAAAGAATATACATAGTATATAGTATACAGTATGATAGTAGTAACTATTATCTCCGCCTCACAAAAAGCTGCCTACGCCTCTGACACTTACTATATACAGTTACACTTTCACAATTTTCAGAGTTGTATTTGGACGCTGCTGATGCACTTGCTAGCCATTTTTGTCGCGTACTTCAACACTGGTCTCAGTGCTCTTATCTTTCTGAATGTCTCTCTTTTTTTTTTTATACCCTGTACCGTATGGTACAAAGGGTATATTAAGTTTGTGCAAGCCGAAAATGTATGTAACATACAGAAGGAGACGTCGGAGACCCCCCAAAGCTACCTAAAGTATGATCAGGGTGACTAGAGAAGTCGATATACCCATGTCCGTCTGTCCGTCTGTCTGTATGAACGCCTAGATCTCAGAGATGGTAAGAGCTAGAGCAACCAAATTTTCAGATTAGATGCGCTATTATGTCAGGGGAGACAAGTTTATTTTATTTTTTTGATATCGGGGTTATATTATATAGCTCCCATAGGGGTGTTTCAGAGGACCTCGAAAAAAACCAAAAGTTTTAGATGGATAATTCGTTTGTTTATTAAGATATCGTAACTAAAGTTGGCACTCAATAGTTTTTTAGAGTTCCCAAGCACTGTACCAAATATATAATAATAAATATAGCTCCCATAGGACCAATCGGTCAAAAAAACGTTTTTTCTACAAAATTCGCTGTGTTTCGTTTGTTTGTGAAGATATTGTAACCAAATTTGGCATTCGGAAGTTTTTTAGAGATCTTCAGCACTGTACCAAATTTGATCAAAATCGGTTGACTATATCATATAGCTCCCATAGGACCAATCGGTCAAAAAATCGTTTTTTGTACAAAATTCGTTGTGTTTCGTTTGTTTGTGAATATATTATAACCAAATTTGGCATTCAGAAGTTTTTTAGAGTACCCAAGCACTGCAGCAAATTTGATGAAAATCGGTTGACTATACTTTATACCTCCCATAGGAACGATCGGTCAAAAAAACATTTTTGGTTGAAAATTCGTCTGTTTTTGGTTGTTTATCGTAATCTAATTTGGTAATCAAATGTCTTTTGGTGTTCTTAAGCAATTTACCGGATTTTATGGCAAGCAGTGGTACAGGGTATCCCAAAGTCGTCCGCGCCCGACTTTAACGTACGCCATCTTTTTTTTTGGTCTTTTTCTGTTTGGTATTGTAAAACACTGGTACCCATTGTTTATCTTGTTGTTGTTGTTTATTTTGCAAGTTGATGACATTAATTGTTACGATTTTATTATTGTAAAATAGCTTGGCAACTTTTGTTGCGTTTTGCACGCCTTGTTGGTTAACAATCGTCAGTTTTGGGTTTCAGTTACCTTTTTTTATACCTTTTGGTTGGCCATAAGCTGTGACAGTTAGAGAGGACCCCTTATTCGAGGTTGTTAGTGACAAGAAAGAATGCAGATACCGCGTAGGTAATTAACGGAAGTAAACCATTTCAGAAGTTAACGTTATGGGTAAATAAGTAAATGATCTTTATATATTTAATATGCTTTCATACAACAGCAGGTGATCTCTTGTAAACTTTTAACTGGCTATTATCTCAGATCATCTTGTGATGCCAAGATCAGCCAGCCCTTTGTTTTTTTTATTTATTTATGTTGAAATTTATTTTAATGCTAATATTTAAAAAAAAATAAATAACACTAGTTTACAAATTTAAGGGTCATCGAGTGAACCTTCGTAAAAAAGTGTTTTTTAGGGTAATTTTGGGTCGAGAAACACGAAAATTACCATCATTTTTTTACGAAGGTTCAATTTTCGTGTAAACTAGTGTTATTTATACTTTATTTATTTTCTTATTTATATAATTTTAATGTACCTACATTACAAAGAATTTAAGAGCAGAGCAACAGAGGTCTTCGGGCTGATTTTAAGGTTATGTACATTAGTAATATAAAAACAAAATAAAAAATTTTAATCACTCGATCTTCATTATGTAAAACTGACTTATCGTCATCTTTTGCTAAACAAGTCCATATTTATCAAGTCGAAGCTGATCTGATATCTTTTGGCTATCAAGACGTATACGTACAATATAATTAGTTGCTCTATCGATGTTGTGAGTCTGTTAAATCTGTTGATTTAAATAAAAAAATAATCATCTCTTGATATCATCTTTTATTTTGGTCACTTATGGCCATTATAATGTTAGTGTTTACAGCGATCAAATGTTTATCTTGTATTTTTGCAACTTATATTTTATCATCTTTTCAACTATTCATCTGATTATGAATGATGGCATATAAATAATCGTTTGTGACACCTACTTAATGCAACTTGTTATTGATAACAGTGACCAGACTCATAATCATCTCATTATTATCTTTTGGCAATTCGGATTCTTTATTTACCATGATATTTTAATTCCGTTTTCTAAACGTTTACTTAGATATTTTTTTATAAGCATTATTTACATGAAATTATTATACGTTTAGTTAACTTGTTGATTACAGTGACCATTATCGTCCATTTATGATCTTTCATGATATTTTGATCTAGACATAAATCAACTATATAAAATTTTTTTTTATCAACCTCTCCATATTATTATTATCTTACTTTGAGCTAACACTCATTCATTATGCACAGTATCAGAAGCCCATTTTTTTATACACGGGTCCAGGAATGGACTTAGGCTTCAAAAGTAGTCAGGCTGCGAAAGCTCATAAGCTAATCAATCAGACTGTTGTGAAAGTATATCAAAATGGATGTGTATTTACTTGCAATATATTTTTATCATCTCTTGTCACGCTGCCATCTCTAATATCAATTTCATATGTCATGCTGCTTTTGATTTATAAGCTTCATGTGACCTAGCAACTCTGAATTTTGTTTGTGACGTTGGTAACACTAGCAGCTCAGTTTCTTTCCAACACTTTGTGACTCACTTACCTATCCGCCCCTCGTTACTCCAGAGATTTGCGTAGTTAGACAGTTTTAATTAAATCTACATTAATAATTCATTATGCAGCGAAAACTTGCTTTAGTATGGACCAAGCTTAATGTGTGTGTTCCGTTAGCTGCTGTTCCCGTTAGTTCCCCTTACCGTTAGTTGCTGCTTTTTGCCAAAATTTATGACGAAAAGCATGATGAAGTGTGTTGCATATTTTAGGGAGAAACCATTAAACGAAAAAAGGGGTTTCATGGCTGAGCTCCAAAGCAGATGTATGCCATGGCTAATGATGTAAATCTGGGTAGAGCAGGAATGTTTTACTATATAAAGTATGTTTTGCATTTAATACCAACGAAACATGCTTAAGCACCGCAAAGCTTAAAGCAGCTTAACTTTAAGAGCAACTTGCCCCAAAAATTTTCTTTTAATTAAAACTGAATTATGAAACCAAGTCAAAAAGTAAAGAATTAAATGTCAAGCGAAAAAACTGTGTTAGTTAAGTCGGAGAGGACAAACTTGAGTTAGGGGCACGACAGTGGAATACCCTGAAACTATTTTTCCAAAACAAGTTACTTACTGCAGACATTAGAATCCTGTTTTAAGTACAGCATATACAGTTTCACAAATTGTTTAATGTCTTAAATACATTTCTAGTTAAATAGTTCGCGGACTATAGGTATACATTAGAGAGCTGCACAAAATGTTCTAAACGTCGCACTGCACTACTGCACAGTACTTCCAAGCACTGTATTTCACTGCAGAGCTGACAGCAGAACAAAATGTTTTGATATTCTGTTTGCTTCAAAACAGAACCTTCAGTGCTTGAACTGCCTGTGCTTCAGTGCTTGGAAGTGGTTTAATATTTCAAAGCATTAGAACATCACACAAAATGCTTGAGTGAAGCAAATTTTCGGCAAGCATATCGAGTGCACTAGAATGTTTTGATTCTTTGCGCAGCAGACATAATATTAAGCCACACACAGACACAAGCAGTTTGTTTGTTTGTGTTAGTCCAAAAAACGTTCTACTATGCTTGAAATGTTCTACTTCAGTTTGGTTCTACTTCTATTTTGATCTACTTCAGGTTTGTTCCGTTCCACTTTTGTTTTGAGGTTCTATTGCTTGTTGTTAACCAAGCACTTTTGACACTGAAGTATTTGTTTTGTTTTGTTCAAGCCAAAGACATGAAGTGCTTGAAATAGCAGCTGATGGCTCACAAGACATTTCTCTTGCGCAGCTGAACTCACTGAAAGGATCCTTGCGTGATTTCTCTTTTAGCAGCGAAGAAGTAAGAAGATAGAAAACTTTCAACAACGGCTATAGGACAGCTCTGCATTTCTTGGGAAAAGCACCTTGTACTTGGGAGAGCCTTTTACAAGACCGTGGTGGCCAAATCTGGCTTTAGCGGACCCTGCGTTATTTGTAGAATCCTCAATGAGAGCGAGTAAATCTCGGATAATGCCCTGGGCCATCATACAAAACAAACCAACCTCCCTCTTCTCCTCTCCTTCCCTTCAGTTCCCTTGCCATAACTTCCCTTCGTTTTGTTTCTTTTTAATAGTCATCACAATGGACCCGACGGTCTAGGGGTGATCTCGGTCTGAGTTGATCTTTAGACCGAAACTAACTTAACTCGTATATCACTGTGGTCGTATATAAACTGCACTTTATTTGTAAAGTGGCAAATCTTTAATATTTAAACATTACTCTAGATTAATTGCACCAGTGGCGGATCCACGGGGTTGGTTTTAGGGTCCGGCCCCCCTCCCCCAAAGTTGAAAAAATGGGTTCAAAATCTTTTGCGAGCTCTGAAGTGAAAACCCCCCCAAGACCAAATCCTAGATCCGCACCTGAATTGCACCTATGCCATTTTAAGATTATAAGGCCACAATGCAGCTTTAAAAGGAAGGTAAATCGAGCCAAAATATTGTTCACGAACATCCCACAGGAATCAGGCAAACACGTTGATACCGGAACAATATTGCTCGATTATTAAAAAAATAAAAAAAAAAAATTCAGATGACTCAGCACAGTGGATCTTTGGAGGAAACCAAATAAAATAGAGAGAGTTTTTTGCAATGTCTTTGAGTGCCAATTAATGATTCTGAAGCAGCAAATCTTGGACTTTCCGTATGTAGTATAAATATGTATATGAGTACTGAGTATAACACTCATAAATTACAATGTTATCGATTAATCAAAGATTTAAATCAATAGGTACTGTGTAATAATATGAACCATGTAATAAACACTTCACATCCGTTTTTGAGCAACTAATGTACTTTACATTACATTTCCCGAGAACCCTAAATGGCTTCACTGCGACTCCGGAGTCACTTAACAAACTTCAACTTTTATACCCAACCTTTAATGTTACCCAAGCTCCGAGGCAGATCGATAGCCGGAGATGTCTATTTCAATACAGTATCATATGTGGACGATCAACTTGGTATTCAGAATAGGGTGGAACTTGCTACCTCTTCCCATCAACATGCATTGGTATAAACTTCATGAGCCCTTTTACTCCCAATGCAAGGGGTATTTAAAACTTGTTACCAGAAATGTCAGCACAAAGCCAGCTAAAGTTATACGAGTTTAGGAACTTGCTCGTAGTCGGCCAACTTGAACTTGTACTACATGGCAATATGGCAACTACTAATTAAGTGCCAAACGAAAAGTTCACCAGTCAATTACTCCCACACGCGCACATTCCGTTGCACTTGACCAAATAAGTTGAATGACGGACAGCAGCAGCAAAAACGGAAACTAAATGCTTACACAGATACATAAAACCCACACAGACACACACATACATACGGTATTTAAACATCAACAAGTTGGAAAAGTGTAAGCATGTGAAATGGTTGACTGAAACTCAAGCGAATGGAACGGCCAAAATGAAACGCTTCGCTAGAACTTTGCAAAATTGTTTTTTTTTTTTCGTTTTTCGTTTTTCATATAGCAGAAAAACTCCACCCTAGTGCTACGATGGCTATAAGTACAACCATTCATGTGCAGTTCACAGTGGTTATCTTCAATTTGCAAATACAAATTGCGCACACCTACAAAAAAACTACTAGACCAGCGCAAAAAAAATCAACACACACACACACAAAATACAAGGGAATTGAAGGAAACCGGAAATGATGCGGCTCATTTGTGTGCGGCCACAAAATGGCAACGTTTAACAGTTAGACACAGACGGTCAAGCTTAAGCAATAGGCGGAGTTGTGAAAAAAAAGAAAACCGAAATAAAAACAAACAGAAAATGGTTCAAATAAAAGAAAATGAAAGCAAAACGTAGTTCAGATGCCCTTGAGGTCAAAATGACAATTTTTTACTAAAATGCTACAAAGGCCATAGTGCAGTGGGACGGGAACATTTTTTACAAAAGTGTTCAGTTGCTTGTCTATACAGATGATAAAGTCATCTAGTTTGGTCTTGGGAAGTTAGATATTATCGAAACCTTGGCAGCTTTTAAAAGAATTAAAGTTGGGGCTGATGATAAATGAGAGCCAGATAAAGCATGTGTTGTTATACAATTGAGAGATATATAAATTATGTTTATATTAATTTCTTGACAAGAAAGAAGTTATAGTACTTATAACTTAATAATTTACTACACCCTTTTCATAGCTTCTTCTCTCGGAACATATGGCGAAGACTCCATATCTCGCTTAGTTCCTGTTCCCAGTTCCTGGAATTACCATTTAAACGCCTTTCACTCGGTAGAAAAATTCAGATGACGTTTAAAACCTATAAATTACTTTATTGACCCTACACATACTAAATTCTATTTTTTGTGTAGCGAATAATTTTAATCAATATTGGATTATAACCTAATTTGTATCGGTGGATTGCCAAAAAAAAAAAAATATCCAAAAAAAAAAACTCTACTGATATCTTCAGAGAATTAATTAATTTACGCTGGCAACGCCGTCACAGCAAATAGCGTTGCTAGCATGGATAGAGAGTTTGAGAACAAACTCAGAGTAGCAGCGACCTTAAAGTATAATATTTTTTGTGTTCGTATATGTGAACCTATCATACGCGAGCACATGACGCTAAGTGAACCAGGGTTCCCGCGCAAAAAAAATTTCGTGTTTAATTTCAATATATATTGTTGCTAAAGTAATATTTTTGTGTACTTTTATTTTAAAGATAAAATAATAAAGAACTAGCAATATTTTAATGAAAATTAAATATAAACAATATATACTAATAAGAAGGTGCAGAGCTGCGGCAACCATGTCAGCTGTTTTGTATCAAACAAAAAAAATTTCGCGCCAACACAACATGAAAATTTATCGGAAAAATAAAAGAAATATACGAATTTATCAAAAATAAAAAGGGAAATATCGACAAAAAAAATTCGTTTTCGGAAGCAAGCAAAAATGAAACCGAATAAAATTGTTCGATTTGGTTTTTTCGGCTAAATATTTATTAAATTTATTATGAAATAATGAAAGAAAATGTTAAAATAAAAACTAGGGAGCTCTGCCCAATGCACTTTTTGCATGCAAGTCCTGAGGAACGTTTACAGGCGGGACATCCCGACTGTGCTATGTATGCTCTATATTTTTCTTACTTTCTACAGTGCTCTTCCAATTTTGAGGCGCATGGATTTTAATGGATATGTTGAATACTGATTTTTATACTATAGGTTATATACTATAGGTTGTTCTCAGTGGGGCATTTTTGGCTATAACTACCGAAGTTTCGATTTAAAAAAAAAAACGTTGTTTATTGAAAGGGTCACTCTTATGATAAATGACTATGTCGAGTTTTAATTTCTAAGAGGTCAGGTTTAGCGGTTATAGTCTAACTAAGACGAGTCTGCTCTTATGATCACCGCCAAATACAAATTAGTTGACAGTCCATCGTGATCTTCAAATTCTTCTTATGTAAGTTAAACAAAATTTTAAAATCAGCTGCTATGTATACTGTAAAGTAACTGTACTGTACGATAACCAATATACGAGAGGCCGGATCGGAGTAATAGCTTTTGTTAGATAGTCTGTAACACACTAGATCTGGAGATATCAGTTTCGTGATCATTGTAAGCCAAACTATCTGTCCTAATGAAGTTAGGAAGTATTGAATTTTCTACAAAAAAAAAAATTGTGCAAAAGTAAACCTGAAGCCAACATAATTTTTACCGCTAAGGACTATCTAGTCCCCCAGGGGTCAACCGGTGCAACCTAAACCTGAAGCCAACGCTAAAACTATGTTTTTATAGTTTAAGAGAAAGCACGTAAGGGGCTTATAAGAATATTAGAAAAATCAGAAAATCATCGCGTCACTCGGTCTTTTCAATTTTGATCATTTTTTCTTTCTTTATGCTATAGAGATATTCAACTCGCACATTTTATTTTCATGGCTTGCATTACACAAGTTCACAAATTTATGGATCATCGAGTGAACCTGAAAGTGTTTTTTAGGGTAATTCTTCTTCAGTTCTTACCTGATTTTAAAGATCTTAGGCTTGAAATGTTCGTAAAAGAATTCTCTTTCAGCTTAAAGCTTAATATAATTTTTAAGCAATTTTTTTCGATTATAAAAAGCATACCAAAAATGTGTAATTTTGAAAAATTGTCAAAAATTACACTTTTTTTAGACTTTGGTTGCCTGTAACTTCGATAATTAAATCAATACCTCTCGATCTAATCATCTTTCGTGTGGATACAAAATTTTGTTCACGAAATATTGACGAATAACAGAAAAAGATGTTTTTCGAAAATATCTTGAAAACGGTGCTTAAGAAAAAAAAGGTTTCCATTTTCGTGTTTATCGACCCCAAATTACCCTAAAAAAAAATTTTTTAGGGAGGTTCATTTTTCGCGTAAACTAGTGTTATTTATCGAGTTAGCGATAGCTAGACTCTTATTTAACGAATTATATCATTAAGTGAATAAAGATATTTGAGTTAGTTTTAGCTAATCTTTCCATTCCTAGGATATATTGATATTTAGCAAGCTACTGGGTACTACACAGTGCATTGGAGTTGTCAGAAGAAAAATAAGCCCAACTTACTCAGTTGGCAGTTTTTTTTTTAGTATAGTGAATATAAATTGTGATCTTTCTTTTTTTTCATTACTTAATCATGAAACATCTTGAAAAATTTGTTTCAATATGTAAAAAAAAAATTTTTTTCAATAATTTTGTTTTAGGTTTTTATCTCTTATTGAAAAAAAATGAATTAAATAATTTTTTCGACTATGAGATATGATTTTTTAATTAATTAATTAAAAGTATACACTTACGTATAGTGATAGACCGCTCCATAAAGCTCCATTAGCACTTACGATGTGAATATTCATATCTCAGGGACATGTGTTAAAAACAATAGACAGTGACTTAAATTGAAGATAATTATGTTATTCAGTTAATTTTTTTATTAAATCAAAATTAAATGTCAAGTTCACTTTAATTTCCAAAAATACACGCTTCAAAGGCTGTACCAGGAAATAATTGTTAAAAATAAAAAAAAGGAGTTAGTCACAGTTGACAGCAGTTGACAGTCATTGGGGTTGGCGTGCCACTTGAACAGCTTGTCAGAAGAAGAAGAGGAAGCATGCTATAAACCGGAAGTGACGTAGCAATTGAATTTGATTTTGTTCAACTGACAAACTCACACACACACACACCCCCCCTTGCACACAGTCATTCATATACATATTGCTGTGTGTGTTTTTTTGTGTTATATAATCTGCAAGTTTTTGCTCTATTGTTTTTTTTGTTTTTTTTTTTTTTGCATAGTAGTTGCACATTTTATGCAATGTGCAGCTAAGCGGAAATGAGTTTAGGCTAAGAGAGCTGCCAATGAAAAGTGAAACCGTTAAAGGTCTATATAGAGTACAGTACATATAACTATGCTTGCATGTGTGAGTCTTACCAACATGTGTTATTTCTTTTGTAACCCCCTCTACAACAGCATATAGTATTTTTTTTTATACATTTGTGGGTTTAAGTTTTATTTTTTTATTGTTGCCGTGTTTTAGAACGGAAATTTGTGGTGGGAAATTTCATTTATGCTGACACTTGACTTGTTTCATTCGCTTTTTCTCTTTCCTCTCTTTTGTGCGCTGTTGGCTTTAATTTCGCACAGACCAAAAAATAAATAATGGCCCACAGCCGTGGCCATTGTTGCGTTTGTCCTGGCCACCTCCAATGAAGTTCATAGAATGTTCGACTTTTGCACTTTGTTCCGATTCCTCCCGCCAACTCAATAACTTCCAAACATTTCCGTTTTGAAACTCAGTTGTCATTTGAGGCGAATGGCACACAAAGCGCAAAAAAAGAGACAAAAACGGAAATGTGTTGTATGAAAAGAGGATGTGAAAGCAAAGTACAAAACGTAAAAGCAGTAAGTTGTGCTTTTTGGGTAGTTTGTTTTTTTTATACACTATGTAGATAGGGTCAAGGGTATTATAGTTTTGTGTAATGCATATAATAATTGATCCAGACATGTTCGTCTGTTAGTTCGTTCTTATGAACGCCAAGATCTCGGATAATAAATTGCACCAAAATGAAAAAAAAAAAGTTGAGATCTCATCCCTTTTCGCCTTAGAAGAATCCCTAATGTAACATCCATCCAGTTTGTTTCTTACTAGGGCCTGTAAAGTCAGTACAAATTCCTAAGGCATAGTGAAAATAATATTAATTTTTAAGCCCCTACTAATAAGCTTCAGCGATTGCTGCCTTACCTAGAGGATAGAATATATGCTATATAGATTCATGTGAGCCTAAGAAACAAAAGCCGTTGACTTTTTCGTAAAACACTCTTGCAATCCCTTCTACCAAAGCTTACCATATTCTAATTGCACCTACAAACTCTAAAGTATCAAAAAATTATCCAATTAATAGTTTTTTTTTGGTAATAGTGGCTGCAGGGTATACCACAGTCGGATTTTGCTGCAACTAAATCTCATTTTTATGAACAGTTTTGTTGTTGTTCCTTTTGTTGGTTGGGTTTGTTGGTTCCCTGCTTTGTTGCTGGTTCAAATGTGACAATTTAATTGCTTTGTAATTGTTGGTCTTTTGAAGTGGCTCTTTGATTTATTGATAAATTAAATTATTGTAAGTGTATTGCTTGGCGGCCATTACATTAAAAGTTGTTAACTTGAAATTGATGTCTGTTGCCAACTTAATGGGTAGCCTCAATTAAAATTTAGCCAATGTGACTCTTTTAAGGAAGACAGGTCAATATGTTCTAATTGAGTAGACTTGCTTATTTGAGAATAAATCGGTGCAGATGAAGTTATATGGGAGACGTCCAAAAGGGAACAAAACAAATAGCAATGGAGAGACCTCCAGAAGAATCAGGCTTATACAGATGCGCGTCATCTGATAAGTTTCAACCCAGAGAGAAAAGTAGTTCCCGCTCTTTTTTTTCCATAAGAATTTATACATGTAATGATTTTCTATAGGCCCATCTAAAAAAAACTTTGTGTCCGTAAAAAAACACCCCCTCTAAACCATGATCCATCAATTACAATTCGTTGTTCCTTTCTCTCTGAAATAGAGAGCATAGATTCAATTCTTGTATGGTATAACAAATGTGAGGACTTATTTGAAACACGGAATAAGTCAGATATATTTTTTATTATCGACAAACACATTAATATTATACAAAAAGTTGGATACATAATTTGGACTATTACTTTCAAGATCTATTCACAGAAGAATACTATTTGAATCTTAATAGTCATTTGGGAGGACTATTCTAGTCTAACACAAATACGACAATTTGGAAACATAATTTTGATTACTACTTTCAAAATCCATGCAAGAAAGAACTTATTTTTAGATGTCATCCTTAGTGTAACCAAGAGCTGCTCCCTAATAATAAAACTTTAACTTAAGAAATATTTAATTTTCATTCACATTGCAATAAAAATGAAACTACTATATATATTTCATTAAAAATTACAGCCAACAAAAATGTCATTATAGAATGTAATGCCTTTCCAGATCTTCTCATTGCCTGAGTTTTTATTTTTTCCGCTTCTCTTTACTCTCTTTCTCTCTCTGGTTCCCCAGGGAATTCAATTATCTTTTACTTTTGCATAGTTCCATTCGAACCTTGTCAGTTGGCAGCAGGCAGCAGGCAGCGAAGAATTCAAAAAGTAAAGCAGCAAAATGGCAAAAATCATGCCGAGAGTTAATCAGTTTAACTAACTTAATTTGTGCAACATAAGCTCCGGCTCTTGCTTAGCTGAACTTTTTGTGCCTGCAACGTTGTGGCATGCTACAAGACGCATGCAAAGCCTTACAACTTGCATATACTTATGCAAAGTACACACTGGCACACACTGTTGCTTTTATCGAGCAGGCAAAAAGTGTTTACATTGCTCTCATAAAATTAATATATTTGGTGTGAACATTATTTACTTCACATTGCGGCAGTATGCCAGTGTGCCCAGATATTTGTGCGTACAGTTCAACTCAGCTGCAAGAAAAGTTATTTTCTTAGTGTATAGCAGGGGCGCCGCGCCCTGCGTGCTTTGCATGCCAATCCAACAATCGATCTTATTTTTCTCATTGAGAAAGAAAAGTTGTTCAGTTTTTTCTTTTTTTTAATCGGGTAAGAACTATAGATGCTATGGAAAGTACAAATTTTCACTCAATCACACTTTTCTCTTCCTCAGAGCTTTATATCATAAAACGAAAATCCTCTCAACATTTTAGCCTCCTAGCTGACATATTTTCAGCTGTGAGTTGATCGGCAGTACGGCAGGTCAAAAAGTTTCATATATTATATAAATTATGTTCGTCTATATATCGATTTTGGTCACTATCGATTTTTCAGAAAAATATTTACGAACTAGGTGTTTTTAAAAGGGTTTCTGAACATTTTTGCATATAGCTCTCAAAATTTTTAAGATACTGCTTATTTTATTGAAGAGTTCAGTAATAAGAAAATGTGCGAAAATTTGTGTCTTCTGCAACTAGATAACTGTAGTTGAAAACGTGAATCTTGGAAGAAAGGGGGCCTATATAAAAAAAAAAAATATATGGTAAAATTATATGCTTTCAAATCATACGAGCATCGCGGTTCAATCTATTCTATACAATATTTTGAACTTATTACTCCATCAGCTGTTTGACGTAAAACAAAAAAATTAAAATGTTGACAGATACACAAAATGGTTACAAAACTTAAGAAAATCAAACCAAAAATTGTAATACAAAAATAAATTTTATAAATTTTCTTTGTCGGCACAAAGTGCGAACCTTATCCATCGTAATGAAAGAGGTATCACAATTAAATTTTTTTTTTTTTTAAATGACAGCGACAGTCACATTGTATTTGCGATAAAAGTAACGTCAGCATCCACTGTGAAGCAAAATTGTGACGCAGTGTACACCCAGCATGAAGCATACACATTTCGACTGCTGCGGCAATTTCACGCATTGCAATCTTTTTTACAAAATAAAGTGGCAAAACTTTTTTATACGATTTGCTGTGCACACACTGTGTGCTACTTAAGCCTGTTTACGGCATACTCGAGCAGTTTGCTTTTGCGCCTAAAAGTTTGCTGCACAAAATGTTGCACAAGCACACACACTCACGATAATTCACACAAACACACACACACTCACATAGGAGATGTTGCAAAGTGCAGAATTTATGGCTGCCACAAAAATTTACTACTGCCAAGGCGTAATTTTAAATGCAAGGTGTAGTTTTTACAAGTTTTAAAGTTGGTGTAAATTTAATGAGCCGGAGGCAGCCATTTTGTATTGCAATTGAATTGCAATTGGGATTTTATTTATGCACTGCACACTGGGCAGAAATGCATTTTTCGGGGTCATAAAGTTCAAACATTGTAAAAAGTATCGAAAGATTGTTTTCTCTGCAGAATCTCTTTAAACAGAGAGCAACTTAGATAATTTGAACTAAAAAGTCGCAATGGGCCAAGCTTGACGACAGTCCCTTAAGTTGCCTGTATTTATACAAACGTAGCTTCTTAAATTTTCAAATTTAAGTTTTTAATTAAATTTGTATATTTTACTTGCCAAGGTAGTCTTCTGAGCTGCCTAAAATATTAAGTAAATAAGCTCAGCTCTATGTAATTTATTAGTCCTAGTGCTTGCTCGAAATTGTTTGTTTTAACATAGCAACTTATCTTTGTTCACGACTTACCACGGATTCCGCAGAAGCACTGATTATCTTCAGCCTATCTCAAAGTCAAACTTGCAACTTATTTGATTTTCAATTTACTTAGGCATCTTATAAGCTTGACCTTCTTCATATGTCAACTATTCATGCATAAATAAATCTTCAATGGCCCAAAGCAGCTGTTCATGCGTAAGTGTGCATAACTGTGTATGTATGGGTGTATGTGTGTTAGACAAGCAAAATCTGTTATAAGCAAAAACAATAACAAAAAGCATAAGGCACATGCCCCCACAGGCAACAACAACAACAACTGCTGCCACAGAACCAAGGCAACTTATTCTCTGTCTACTTTGTGCCAGGATGTGTTTGTGGTAGCAACTACTATGCTGCTATGGCCACACTAAAAAGCAGCTGGCGTTGCCAGCATTTACTTTTGGGCGATGAGGCATCAATGTCGCGCCATGTGCCATGTCAACGGCATTCAGTCTACGTCAGAGTTCTTTTGCCTCGTGGCTGTTGTCACACCATTTAGTCTTGTGTTTAAGTTTTAGTGCACTTGCGTCATTTTGTTGCTACAACAACGCTGCTTGGGGCACACATAGTCCATCCAAAGCGTTAAGACCAACACAGAGAAAGATACTCGTAAATAGTAGTAGAAGCGAATAACCACAGCCAACTGCTCTGACATTGGCCATGTTTGTGCGTTTGATAAATGGCCTGGCCAAGACCACACAACAAATTTATACACACACACACACACACACACACACACATACACACAGACACACACAGCTTTGCTTTCATTTGCTGTCATTTAAATTTATGCTTTTTCATAAATATTAAACTTGCGCGACCCTAACACTAACGCACCTACTAGGCACAGTGGGAAAAACATGCAATTTTGTAGCAATAAATTTAATACAAATTTTTAAACGTAGTGTTATATGTGTTTTAATCCAAGTTGGAGAAGGAAACATTGCTTGGATGTTTTTTTTTTGTCTTCTTCACTGCCAACCCATTCGGTAGGAAAAGTGTGGAAATCTTCTGCCAGGCGCCAAAATCGATTCCTTCTATTTTACCTTTAAACTTGAGACCATGATTTTAATTTATTATAATGGATAATTTTATTACCATCAATTTTCATCTAGAAAATATGGGTATCCTGTTGCTGCTGCTCTTCCAAATTTTGAAAGAGTAAAAAAATCAGAGCTCGTAAAAAACTATCAACCCATTTTTCCCATGCGTTCGGGTCACGACCAAAACCGAACAAATAAAACACAAACGGAGCCAAAAACTTTTTTCGTTTCGCTTTTCGGTTTTGTTCCGTGTTTTCGCCTGAGCAAAACAAAAGTGTCTCTCTCTGAATAACACCTATGTCGAGACACTTTGAGCAAGCGCTCACAGAAAAACTGTCTGCCTCAGACCGTTTCGTAAAAAGTGTCCGGAAAAAGTGTCTTTTGTGTGTGTATGCGTGCTTGTGTAAGTCGCCTGTTCTTTTCTCAAGCAAAAGTGTCCGCAAAAAACACAACCAAAAAGGAAGCGAAAAAATTTGTCTTGGTCTGAGCCGAACACTTTTGAGCAAAAACACAATTGAAAGTGTTTTGCCAATTTGTCAACCTTCTCTAAGAGTGTTCGTAAGAGAGCGGTTTTTTTCGGACACTCTGAAAGTGTTGAGCGTTTTTTGCGAGCTCTGAAATATATAAATATAATTTATCATTTCAATTTCAATATTTGCATTTAGGTGATTCTGGTAAATTTTGCGATTATCACTATATTGCATCGATCGTTAATACTTCTTTATAATGGCTCTTAGGACGCTCAAGAAGTATTTTTCGAGTTAAAATATTCTTCAAAAAGAAAGTTAAAGACTGACGCGCATCATGACTTTTAGAAAAGGGTTCACTTTTTCTCAAGGAGAATCAGATATCTAATCCGGCCAAATCTCAGCCGGTTTTAAATGCTTTAAAGAGGAAGACTCCACCCCCGGTGTGGCTAGATAGCCAGCCCCTCATCATACAAAGTGAAGCGAAATATCTTGGGGTGATACTTGACAAGCGGCTAAAATTTCGATTAACCAAACGATCAAAAGTTGTCGCTTTAAAATGACCAAAATGTATTGGCTGCTAAATAAAAAAGTCCTCTTCTTCTACGGTGTAAAAGATCGCTTTATAACACAATAGTGGCACCTACTTGGATGTACGCTATTCAGTTCTGGAGTATGGCGGCTCGCTCGCTTCGCTGATTGCGAATGGAACGTAAGGATTTCGACCCTGCACCACGACCTCAATCTGGATACCGTGAATGAATTTTTGAGTTTTTGCAATAAGAAAAAAAATCAGATATTTATTTTCTTTTTGATATAAGTCCATTGCTAATATTTAGCTTAGAATCCGCTTTAAGGCAATACTATGTTTCTTCTAAAAAAAAGATACTGAGGAACTATCGCAAATCAATACTAGGCATGTTCAAATTCTGCCTAACACTCGGAAAAAAGACTAGGCCTCTATATATACACTGTTTTACAAATTTGCTTCAAAAATAATTTGCAACTTATAGGGTTCCCTTGCCCCTCTAAAAAGTAAACTTACAACTCAACTTTTTCGCTGCCAAATTAACAATATCTCCCACTGTATTGCTTGCTCCTTTCACCTGCAACTATTTCACTTGTTTGTTTTTCACCCCTCAAAGAATTTATATTTTTTTTTCACCATTTTCTCCATGTGTTTTTCTAGTGTGCAATTTGCATGGTTTTGTTTACATTTCACTTTCGCTGGGCGGCAAAAATTCAATGTGACGTATGATGTCATTGAGGTTGTGGCACAGTCAAGGTAAAGCAACTGTGGCGGGCGCATTATGCAGCATTTTGGGCGTAAGTCTGTGTCGCTTTATGAGTTTGTTAGTGGCTTGTGGGCGTGGTAGGAGGGTAGTACTCCCTAACTTGCTCTTATTTACATGACACTTGGTTGCTGAAAGTTGCACCAAGTGCCATAAACAAAATTGTCATAAATCGCATGTGCGCATTTCTAATTCATTTAACAGCTAAAGTTTCTTGTGCTTTCTCTCATATAATATATTCATAATAAGTTTAAGTGCGAATAGTTGTTATATATACATAAATAATATTCATATGTTATTCTTATTTTACTTGCAGCACACTGTAACCATAGCAAAGGTAAGTTTTATTTGACATGTTTTCTGGAGTTAGTGAATAAACACTTTTGCGTGTTTCACGAAAGTTGGAATTATTTTGTGGTATTAAATTTTGAAGTTTAGTTATCAGATTGTAGCAACTTTTATGTAAATCAAAACTATCACAGCAGTCACACTTACAAGACGAATTTCGAATTAAATTTTGTTCTTATAGCAGCTACAAATGTGTTTTAAAATGATAGAACTCTTTTTTTAAATCAAAATAGGCGAACACTATAAAAAAAAAAATATTAAATCTCTCCTGGTGTATAACGAAGAAATAATCCATTATCTAATTCTTGTGAATAATGTTATATTTTTAGGGTTTGTCAGTATCAACTGAGATTTTTGTATAACCGTTCTAAGTTCCGGGTTTATTGTGGGCATAACGAGCCAGCCGTTAACAAAAACTTCTTATTAAAGCTTGATCATGAAAAAAAGGCACCAGAGCAGCATTTATCGAAACTGCTGACCTCTTTTTTTGATTCAACTTAGTTCTCATGTGCAAATTTTCTAGGTCAAAATATGGCTTTACTGTACTTCTTATTATTATGATTTTAATTAGAATCGCTCTTCAAATCACTTAGTTCTCATATTATTTCAATATTTTTTACTGGCCCCATTGATATGGAGCTATGTACCGTTCAAATGTTTTAAAAAAATTCACATTTGGTAGCAAAAATTCACTCCAACAACTAAAAGTCACACAAAATACATCGTTCGTCATTTCGACTACGTTTATTTCGCACAGCAAGCAACAAGCTGTTCATAGCAACTAACGCTATATCAAAAATGGGACCAAAAGAATGAATGAAAATATAAAAAAAAATGGTGCGTCGTCGTTTTGACGAGTGATGAAGCTTCAGAGCTAACACGATCACTCTTAGTCATGCTTCGAGTGCTCTTTCCGTTATGTGTTGCAAGTGGCGCCAGCCAGACGCAGAAGCAGAAAGCCGACAATTTTACAAAAACAAAATACATGCAGTGTGTCCCATCGCTCGACTCGCAGCAATTTACAAAAACAAAATTCTACTACTCCAGAAACTTGCAAAAATAAAATACACACAGTATGCGAGTTTTACGGTGCTTGTGCGACCGTAATGGGACTTTTTTTGTAGATGGTGTAGAACTCTTTCCGTTATTTTTCGTGCTCACCGCTGGAATACTTCAAATTGGGGACGTAAGCCACAATATTTTTAAGTCTCAGAGATACAGACAGACGAAAGAAAGTACAGACGGGCAGATATAGACTTAGCTGTTCATGCCGATCATGGTTGGAGACTCTTTCTTCTATCCGTTCTTATACAGGGTATAAACACATTAACGTTCGCTTGAAATTATATAAGTCACCCTAAAACCGCCGCCAATTTCTCAAAATTTATAAACACCTTTAAATTGCTCGATTAATTTATGTCCTTTTTATTGTTGTGCATTAAATTTGTATTGGTTGGGATATTGTTAATTTTTTAGTTGTACTGACTGACTGCGCTGGATCAGAAATAAAAATATAGTAACATTTGTTAACAAATATGGCTGCTTCTTCAGATAATAATTCAACTTGTGTTTAACTTGTTGGGCTGCTGCATGCTTGTATGTATTTAGAAACCGTGTACCTTCAATTTATCGGCCTTGACCAAGCCAATCTTGGTCAACCATTGGCATATATTCTCACGTTGATCACCCTGCAGCTGCAGCACCTCGCCATACTCTGGATGCTCAACTACAGTGCCATTGCAAGCGAATTCCTTCTTGCAAGAGCGCACAATTTTCTTCAGATCGTACTCCGATGAGAGTCCTTGAACCGTGGTCAGAGTCTTGCGCCCGTTGCGCTGCTGAATTCTTATATGCACCAAGTTATCCTGCACATGCTCATCGGCTCCCTTGGCCGCATCCGCAAATGGATCGCGAGTATTTAGATTCTGTATAGACATTCGAAGCAGCTGTAATTAACGCAAAAGTTTTGAAAAATTATTGCGTCAAATTTACGGAATTTTATGGAATTTGTAGAATAGATTTTTTGGTTTATTGTTTTTTGCCGGAAAACGTGCTGTAGACTGTTTCTATAATATATTATATGCCAAATTGTGGCATTGACAGCACAGTACAAAAGCTTGCTTTGATTTCATTAAGTTTACTTGGTTGGGGGAAAATACGAGAAAAGTTGCTCATTAAATTAGACGCCTAATGAAAACTAATGAAGTCCTGCCAATTGTTGAGCACTTGGACCAAGACCTACCCAAATTACAGCAATTAGTGCTAATAAGCTGTATAAAGATTGAGTTGCCATCTTGTTGCAATTCCAAGTTACTTTCATTGATTCCCGGCCAAGCACAATTATTTTCTAATTTATGAAATTGCGCCAGATTATTTTATGTGGCCATTAAACGCTACATAAAATTTAATAAACGCTGCTGGCTTTTAGCTAAGAGCTTGCAGCCCCCAATACTCCTGGGGGTAGTCTGGAAAATGCATAAATTCAATTTTCACAAAAAGTTACACAAATAAAAAAAGCATTGCCTGCTTTTAGGCGTTCTTGCGTGCAAAATCTTGTTTTTGCTTGATTAATTTTGCGGTTTTAGAAAGAAAAAAAATATGACTTAACATATAAATAAAAGAAAAAAAAAATGTATATAAGAAAAGGTAAAAGATTTTCGCAGACCTTTGGCAAAGTGGAAAATCAAATTAGAGAAATTTGCATATAATATGTGTGTGTGGGTAGGCAGCACCAAAAGTTTCCGCCACATATACATATACATATATATATATATAGATGTAAACATAACACCTGTGCCAAGCAATTGGCAAGTTGCAAAAGTTTATGATGATTTTCATATTTCTTCCAATGCTTAGCTGGCAAATTTTCTTAAAGAAAATATTTTTCGTCATGGATATTTGCATTTTTTGTTAACTAAATTAAAAAAGTTTTTGCCTTTTTGGTTTTTCTTCCTTTTTTTGGTATTGAAATATAATGAGCTTGTCATGTTTTTCCTGATGGAGTTATTTCTGGCATTTGGTTTTTCAACCGAGTGCCAATATGGCTTTTAGTTCCGAATGACTCTTAAAAAATAAGTTAAAGAATAAGAAACCAGCCACTAATAGGTGGCAAGTAATTACGTAATTATTTTTTAAAGGGTTTCTATACATAATTTAAGCGATTTCCAACTACTCAAATAACTCAATTTTCATTTTGAATTTTTCCTAATTTTTTTTAAAGTTTTTTTGAGCATTTTATTGGAGCAAGTACCGACTGGATCTGCACACTAGGCCTCAAAGGTCATATTTTAGACCATATATGTACTTCAAGATAATCTTTTAAGTAGGCATGAACTACTTTCCATGACAGGTTTTTATTCATTAATTTAAATATGTTTTTCAATAATATACTTAAGAACTAGAGTACTAGCAACAGTAGGTATGTAGATTTACAGAGGTTTTATCCGAAAGCTTTTTTTAGTGACCCTGTTCGTATTTAAGATTACTTTTAGTAGGTCTTTAACATCCACTTCGAATGCATAAATAATATATATACCATGTACCTTATTTTTATACCCTGTACCTATAGGTACAAAGGGTATACTAGGTTTGTGCAATGTATGTAACGGACAGAAGGAGGCGTGGCAGACCCCAAGTCCTTTATACCAAAATGCTTATCATAACCTCGGGTAGCGATTGAGCCATGTCCGTCCGTCCGTCCGTCCGTCCGTCCGTCCGTCCGTCCGTCCGTCCGTCCGTATGAACGCCTAGATCTCGGAGACTATAAAAGCTAGAGACACGGAACTTTACCTGCTGGTGCGCATATTTCCTAAGCAGATGAAGTTTGTTGAATCATGTCAATATCTTTCCCCGTTCCCCCGCTGTAGATTTTCGCGGTTTTTAGCCACACCGTTTAATATTTTCATTTGAAATTTAACAGAGCGATGCGTTGTGGATACATGCATCTATGTGTAAAAAATGAACAAAATCGGACAAATACAACACAAGTTATAGTCAAAAATGTGCAAATTTCACCTCCCCTTGCCAATAAACTGCGTCACTCTACGCAATTATGGCTACAAGTGACCTAGAATCACAATTTTTGGTAAGCTCATTCATGTGGCTCTAATGAACAAATCCACATCCAAATTTTATCGATGCGGTCCCCCCACCCCCCGCAATGGATTTACCGTGTTTTCTCCCACACCCCTTAACATATCAACTTGAAACTTACCCAATATAATTAAAATAGCTTCTTTGACGTAACTTTCGATTTTCATCAAAATCGGTACAAATTTACGGAACTTATAGGTATAAATATCGTTTTGCACCAAAAAAAAAATAAATTCCAATTGGAAAGTTCTTAGATGGAATATGCAGGAAAAATTTTTTTGACACAAAAGGTACAGGGTATTCCACTGTCGGGCACCGCCTCGACTGTACCACATTTTTTTTCTTTTGAATCGCTGAATCCGAAACCGAGGTCAATAAATCTCAGCAACTCAAAAAACTGAATTGAAGTTTTTTTGACCTCGGACTCGTATTCAGAGACCCTCAATACATTACAGAATTTTGTAATGTAGGGTTTTAGGTTATCTTTTAGCACAGCAGATAGTGCTTCGTTACCGCAACGCAAAGAAACTTGAGAGAACGGTCCCAATAAGAAGAGATGCTCCATCCAAGAGCATCTCCTACCACCTTACCCGCGAAAACTGTCTAATTAAGAATGCCCTCCACACAAGATAACTCTAAAACTACCTAGCACTGGCGAATTACATATGATAAAAAAATTTATTTTCGGGTTCGGAATTTAGAACATGTTTACTACTAGTTTTTACTGTCGCTGAATCCAAATCCGGAGTCTAAAAAACCACAGCACGTCAGACATAACCTCTAAGAGGAGTTATTTTGGAAGTTATCTTAGAACCCTTAGATGCTAGTTGTTTTTGGGCTTTGGATTCAGATTCAACGACCTCAAGAACAAGAAGTAAACATGGTCTAAACTCCGAAAAAGCAAAAATTTTTTTTGTGGTGACAGCTATGACTCAATCAATTAGGTCAAGCATTTCGGTATAAAGAACTTATGGCCTAACACACCATCTATTATATCCTTGGGCACAGGGTTTAATTAAAAAAATTGAGCTGCCTGATGTTCATTGTCAAGTACAGTTCTTAAATTCTTATTACTGTATTAAACAGTGTTCTGTATGGTCCCTGTTTTCTGCGTGGTCCCTGTTTGAGTTTTCTAGCAAGCAGGGGGCCGGTCCCCCTTATTTTATGAAATTTTTGTCTGTATGAAAAAATCGATTTGCAGTTTTGGAGGCCGGACTATAGTATTTTTATGTATTTGGGATCGCTGAATCGAAATCCGAGGTCTTCTTCAAACCGTATAAAAACACCATAAAATGATGGGTTTTGTGGAATCATAGATTCGGATAAAGCGTCTCAATAATCATAAGGAATACATAAACTGACTCCGGATCCGAAAGTCGGTTTTTCTTTTCTGACGCGCACAAAATATCGATACTTGATGTAACCCAATATGAAAGTGTTGCTTTTTTTTTTTGGTTGGTGTTACTTAATTACTTAATCCCAAGTATAGCAGTGCAGTACATCCCAACAACAATTTATTTTTATGTACGTACCTTTGTTAAGAAGTTTAACTTCTGAAACTATTCAATAATATAAATGAAATAGTTAGGACTCCTTAAAGTCTCTGTTTTGGGCAATTCGACACGTATGTCTTCGAAGAACTTAAGCTCAAGAACTTTATGTAATTTTGCACAACGTTGAATGTATTGAATAAGCTTAAAACTATTTTTTTTTAAATGTAAAGTCAAAGACTGCTTAGTTATTAGTTTGGCTTGGTGATTCAGATTTTTCATATTTTACTCTTTTAAATTTTCTTAGTAAAGAGTATGTTATTGATAACCTTTTCAGTGTAGGATTTTAAGGAGAGGCTCTAAAGAACTTGCTCTTAGTAATACCATCACGTAAGCTTATATCACGAATGTATCTTACATCCAATTACTTTAGTATATACATTACGTCTTCGAAGAAATTAAAATATTGGATAAAGTTAATTGATTGATATTAGAGACTATGGCTAGTTTAAAAAATGCAAAAGGAGATAAAAAAAAAAAATAAATGAATTGTGTTTGAATTTTTTAAATATTTTATAAGTCATCATCATCTCAATTTACTCCAGATGCATTATCTCGCAATTTGGTAAAAATAAAGATTATCATAACACCATAAAAAAGGGATCATCTCCAAAACAATTAAGGGGTTTTATACACTTGTGTTGGTCAAAAAAAATCGAAATTTTTTTTTTTCATTTTCTGAATGTACATGTTCTAGAGAAACTTTTTCCCAAAAATTATAAAGATCTGTGCAGTAGAACCAATTTGGCTGCTATTGATAGCGCGCTACCTGCCTTGCTGCAAAAACCGAAAGCTTAGTCGTTTAAAAATAAAACATTTTAGAAAAACGATTATCATTTTTGTGAAAAAGTTAATTTTGCAGAATCCTTCGTTCACTCAGAGCGTGAAGGTATAAACTACAGTTTTTGTTTTGTTTTTTTTTTTTGTATTTCAGATAAGCAGTTCCTTCTTTATCATGCTCACCGCGAAAGATGTCGGGAAAATTGTGTTTTGGCACAATGGCTGTAGTGACTTCAGTTATAAATATTTTCTTTTGAAAAATTCATGAAATGACATGTACAAAGAAATAGACGTTCAGTTTTTAAAAAAAGTGAAGTTTTTCCAAAAAAAAAATCCTATACCTAAATCCTACCTTTTTTTTCCAGCACAAGTGTATATAACCCCTTAATTGATGAATTTATAATATTAGACTGATTTTCTGGTATGGCCCTGGTGGTGGCTATCTTCTTTTTCATGAAAAATTTAATTGTTAAATTTTTTTTTCAAATCTACAGGCCGATTAAAAAATTGCGGATCCGGGGGGAAATATGCCGTCATCACTTTTGATAGGTCTACTAGTCGTAACAAGGACATGTAAAAACACTTGAGAACTTTTTAAGAAGGCAGTGTGTACTCTTATTTTTAGATAATAATTCTTTTGTTTGTTAAATATAAGATTTTTATGGAATTACTCTAATAAACGATCAAAAAAAGGTCTACTAGTCGTAGTAAACGTCTTGTACGTCCCCAGATCAGATTGTTTCCTTTAGACCATCTAAAGCACAGGATGGATCCTACCTGTTCCGACATTCTACTTTCCATATTCCTTCTAGTTACAGTCTATGCTTGTTTTGCAGCTTATTTTTTGTATTAATGTGAACTCATAAAAATTTTTATAGCTTACAAACAATAAAATGAAAGACAGATTTTCTGCAGAATTTATGGTATGCGAAAATTTTGCTTAATCACTCTCTTACGTTCGCCTCTCTGCAAATTTGTATGGGTTACAACCTCACACTATAATTCTTGCTCGTATAACGAAGACTACCCCCCAAATAATTTCTCGAAATAAAAAATAAGCATTCTAGCGAAAGCCATTTGAATGCTCTCGTTAGCATGTTACGTCAGAGAAAGTATGCCATATTGTTCTTAAAACTTGTTTATTTTGAACACACAAAAAAGCGAATTTTCGCTTAATGTAGCGTAGAGTTTTTAATTACAATATCATGGCCAGATAAAAAGCAGCGAACTTTATGCAGCATGAAAAACTGCTTGCCATATATTTTGTGTTGCCCGTTGGCAATATACAAGAACACACACTTGCATGCATGACAGTGGTGTAGTTAAAGGGGTAAAGTGGCGGAAAAAAGGAGGATAAGCATGTCGGAAATGGATAAAATTGGGCACTCAAATGGGTGACAAAATATTGAGGATATTCTTCACTGTAAACCATTAGAAATCAATTTTCTCTTAATCTAATAAATCTTTTAGCAAGCCGAATATGCTAAGCAATATTCATTAATGGAGGAAAAATTCTTTTTAGCTACCAATCTAAATTAGATAAATATATTTCTGAAAAAATTTTCGTTCGATTAAGTCCAGTAAAAATATAAGTTCGATACCATCGGTTTATTCGATTCGAAGCTGGTTTTCAGTCCTTGTGTCATAATAATATATTTAGTGGGGCCTCTCGATGCACATCTTCTCTATTTGTCACGAGAATCTAAGATGTCCTCTACTATCTTGACCACTTAGTCTCTATAGATTCTTCATCCATCAGCAACAACATAACCAATCCAGTGGAGGCCCTGGATCCTCTTAGCCAAGATTGTGTATTATATGAAGAATATATATAATTCGACTCGATCTTATTTATCACAAGACCCATCATGGCAGATTCTCTTTTAAAAGAGAGAATTTTTTTTATTACTGTGAGAGAACTATCTATAAAGAGTTCGCAGGAGATGTCACTGCCTTAGGTCGAAATACTACAATAGTTTCGTAAGTACCTTGACTCCTATACCTTAGTCCCTACAGATTCTTCATCCACAGCCAAGGCAATGTAGTCGATTACTTCAAGAATATATACAATTCTTTGACACAATCTCCAGGAGAGTAAGTGTAACTTTCTAAGCAAAATTATATTATCTCCCGTCGCAAAAACAAAAAACTATCTACGTCACTGAATACATAGAAACAAACAGACAGAGAGAGCTCAGTTTTAAAATAATAAAATATGATGAATGCTCTAGTAGAAGTTGTAGCTGTAACTGTTGCAGCATGTTTCTTATATAATATTTCAACTTGTGTGTAGCGTGTGGCAAATAATGAAATATTATATACCATATACATATACATATGTATACATATACAAGCATTGCAGCAAACAACTAAAACTGTTATGGCGGACACACACAAAGTGGCACAGACATGCACAAGCATGTATAAATATGACGCAACACCCATAGAAATATGCGTGGCATGCCCCAGCGAAGCGCGTACAACTTTTGCTGCATACTTTTGGGCGCTGTAAAATATAAAATTCTATGAATTTGTACGTACATCATTTGAAAATCGTAAAACTTGCAAGTGTTTTGCTTGTAATCCCTATGCTGGGTCTACACTGCGTCAAAAAATGGCACAATCGAGCTTCATAGTTTAGTGTGAACGTCGCAGAAATGTTTTTTTTTTTTTTGAGTGTGGCTGTAATTGTCAAAGCTTTTGACAAGAATTATTTATATGTAATTCAAATTAAAAATTTTACTAATTAGAATTGTTTATATATAATTCAAATAACAATTTTTTCACTGGAATAAGTAAATGGCTTGGTGTTTCTCGATTAGGCAACCTCGATTTTCTTTATTTGGGTAATTCTTCAATAAATAAATAAAAAGTCAAACCTCTATTATGACTTAAGAACATTAATTTGCATAAAGTTGCTCTCAAAATTTATTTCTATAAATTGATTTTACATTGCGACATTCGTCGACATTATGCCAAGTTCAGGAATGTATTTTTGTTAATGGTCTATACGCAGAATGCAAAAAAATTTACCTAATGGGATATCTCAAATTGGACTTTTTTTTTTTGTATGGTTTTGTCATTCCGTGCGGAAACTATTTGGAAATAAAGTGATTGGAAAATTTTACGTAAAAAGAAACTTAGCTTTGATTTTAACTAAAAATTATTAATGGTGGATTATTTTTTTTCTTCGTACCAGTACCAGTAGTAATTAAAAAAAATATGGTATATTATATAATAAGTATATAATATATATGATATAAGTAAGATATATAAATTTTTTTTTTTTTTTTTTTGATTTTGATTTCGTATATTTTTTTATTCGCAATCAACCGATACGTACGCAAGGTTAGTGTTAGGCATAATAGCACAGCTTTAGTTGTTCGGTTAATGGTTTATTAAGAACTAAACTGATATACATAATATACAACTGCAGATGGCAATTGGCAATATCTTTACAGCAGAGTGAGAGAGTAATTAACAGCGGTTGCTCTCAACTCTGTTGTGTTACATTCTAACATTATGCTTATGCAGATCATATGTGGCTTACATTTTATATAATTTCAACAAAAACTAAACCGATTCAGATGAAAAATTTAGTTTGTTAAGTTGCAGCTTATAATTCACAACTAGTTAAAGTAGCAGCTGCATCAAAACACAAACTTGCTTTAAGCAGTTGAGCATATTTACTTAAACTCAGTTTTCTAAGAAGTATTGAATATATGTATTTACTTTATTATGTTCTTAAAAGTATTTTTTTTTGTGGATCCATTACGATCCATTTTGCTTATGTGTTTGATTTGATTGTAACCCACAATCTAAAAAAGAAGCGATTAAATATCCACCCATAGACTTAAGGGTATTCCACAGTTGTCACATTTATAAAAAAATAACTCATAGCCGACATTGTATACAATTTTGTAAGATTGTCTGTTTCCCGGTTTGTACTTTTTTTTTTTTGTTGAAAGTTGTCTATGAATATGTCACCATGTGTGGGACTCAAAAAAAAAAAAAAACACAAATCAAGCGAAACAAAATTGTGTTTCCAGTTCATTTGTCTGAATCCTTTTTGGAGCTTATATTGTTTTTCTTCGCTTTTCATTTAAGGCTTTTTTACGCTAAACTTATGTGGCTTCACAATGGGCGGACACATGGATATTAAAATTTAACCAAGGCATAAAATTGTTTTAGAATTTTTGAAGATAAGCGAAAAAGCTTATTGTGCGATGAGTATTATTATTATAGCTTTTTGGCGCTCTAACCCCAACTTTTGGGCATAATATTTTTCAGGCAAATTTGCTTTTGTTGACTGCTCAGCGTTATGCTGTCTATAAGTGACGAATATACGAGGGTTGACTTTAATATTTCAGAAACAGGCAGTACTATTGGGTGCTGAAAGCAAGCTCGGAACGTTTTCATGTATAAGCGGTTTATCGCCAGAATAATGCAAACAAAAAAAAGCTGGTTGCGGGTTATTAACTAAAGCTTCATTGCGAAAATAAATTAAATAATTATTATAAAAAAAAGGTAAAAAGCTAAATTTGAACGAATTTTTCATTGAATTTTTTTAGTCTGTTTTGAAGCTAGATAAAAATTTGAATTGCATAAAACCAATTTTTGTGACTTTTAAGCTTGAGCATCTTGAGACACATTCATGATATTCATTGAAACATCTAAAATTCATAAAATGTCAAAACTAATATATCGAGTTTGCGCGCTTATAAAAAAGAAATAAAGTCTTGTTTCGTGCAAAACGAAGACCATATATCAATATGATATACAGAACTTAAGAACTCTAAAAATCTTTCGAATGCCAAATTTGGTTACGATATCTTTATAAACAAACGAATTATTCATCTAAAACTTTTGGTTTTTTAAATAAATTTACATTTTTCACTTTTTACAAAAATTCCTGTTATTTCCACATTTTTTCTTCGATTTTGATAAACAACCAACCACTCATTTGTTTTCGTAATCGATCAAACGAGCCATGAAAAAAAATGTATTTAACATTTTTTTTTAATTTTTAAATTTTCGTTCGAAAGAGAATTTTTTTCAAAAATTTGCTAAAAATTACGAAAAATTTCATATGAATGCATAAATGGCGTCCAAGCCGTAAATTTCATAGAAATATGTTCAAAATTAGTGTGGTAGAACCAGAGATATTTGCTTTTAAGTAAAGACACATTTTTTTTTAATTTCGAAAAATGTTTTTTTCCAAATGTCTCGAAATCTGTTCCATGAAAATATGTTTGCACTTTATTTTCGGATTTAGCGTGCCATTTTACTACGGAAATGACTAAAACATGTTGAGTATACCAACATTTTTTAAAATTTGTAAACTAGAGTTATCGATAAATCGATAAATAATCGAAGTTTTGTTAAAAATATATACGGGGTCAAGTATGTATATAATTTCAACAGTTATAATTCAATATTGACTGAAGAAATAAATCATGTCGTATTCTAAAAATTGGGTTGAAAAATTCGTCGAAAAAAATTTTTTTTTTTGGCAACATTCTCAAACATTTAGATAGCTTCGGGAACGACTGGGATTCGGGAATTTCAAATTAGCTTAAAAAATTATCTCTCTAAACACTTGCTATTTGCGACAACATTGTGTCGCATTATTTGCCAGTGTGAACATAGCATAAGTCGTGCATGCGTGTGTGTGTGTACATGTACGTGCATGTTTATGCGTGTATAATTGTATGCGTGTCCATCGTTCATCATAAAGTGGCATATAAAAAAAAAGGTAAGCTGTCTGCTTTTTATTTTATTTTTTTTTTTTTTTTGTATTCTATATGTATTTTTTATGTTTATTATGCGTTTTGTATTTTTTTATATATTATTTTTTCGCATATATTTTGTGCTTAATTATAATGCTGATGATTATGCCTAAAAAAACGTGCACTGTAATTTGCTTATTTGGGTTTTATTTGTTCCAAGTTTACGACTGCGCAGAATGCTTAAATTTAATGTCATAAAGTTTATAAACCTCTCTTGGGCCACAAAATTAAATTAAACAGCAAAATGTTTAAAGCAATTTTTAGATACTGTAAAATATGAAAATAATATGCATAAAAGAATAGTCGCTGAAATGAACAAATAAATTTTCATGCATAAATTAAATGGAAATTAAATTATAAATAAATACAATATTTAAAAATTCTAATATATTTCAAATTAGCGTAAGTAATATATAGCTTTAAAAGGCATTTCAAAGGCTTTAAAAGTGTGAGTTGAATATAATTTTATTTAAACCCTCCTATGCGAAATCACCAAATAAATTTTCTAAAAAAGTTTATCATTTAAAAAAAAAAGTTTGATACAAATGTAAAATATTGCAAAAAAAGTTCTAAAAATTTAATGTCAAAATTTTGAGAACCTTAAAATTATATATTTTTTTCAGGCTGGCCAAAGGTCTCTTTCAAGCCGACTTCGGTGTAACAAATATCATTATTATCCCATAAACGTTCGAAATATCAATAAGATTCTGAAAATTAAGAAAATATTTAATTCTTGAGCACAGCAAGTTGGGCAGTTTGTCCTACAACCTTTTAATTCATCGCTCCTTGAATAAAAACATTTACCAGAAAGTTGCAAATTAATTACTAAATTTTTTTAATTTTTGTTTATTATTTTTTTAAGCCTTCAAAATTTAATCCCGCTTACTAAATCTAGCTTTTTATATATGGAACTTGTGAGTAATGTAATGCATCATCTCGTCAGAAGTGCCTTCCTGTTTCCAACTCACCCACGTCCGAATATTCGCAATTGATTTCCGTAATAGCACGCTCTTAAATTTTATCGCATTTTAACACATTGTAGTTGAGGTAAGCTCCATAAATTATTTTTTTTTTTTTAAGGATATAAAGTTGATATAAAAACTGAGTTTGTGCGACTCAGCGAGTTTCGAAATAGCCGCCATCTTGGAAATAACGGTCAATGCGTTTATTCGCTTTAAATTTTTCAAGTTTTCGAAAAGCCTCAAAGATGACATAAGCAAAATATCGTGAAGATATTTAGAGAGACTGTCTAAAACTCACTGGCAATTAAACCACTATACATATAATGTGGACGTTAGACGTCAGAAAAGATTTCATATTCTGGGCCTTCCAGATCGATTTGTATAATACTAATTTTTAACAAATAGTATTGTTGTATATGTGTTGGTATCACTGGAGCACAATCAACCCTGCCATTTTTGTTTTACTTATACAATTTTTTTTAGGTTAGGTAGACATCTGAGCTCATCGCGGGATCACCCAGAAGCCTTACGGCGCATTGCAATGGCGGATCCACGGGGGTGATTTTCAGTTCCGGACCCAACCCACCCAAAAGTTGGAAAAATGGTTAGAAAGTCGTTTGCGATCTCTGATGTATATACACTTCGAAATGAAGAACCCCCTCCAAGAGTAAATCTTAGATCCGCCCATTGTGTTGCCCAATGGCTATGTAACCAAAAGTGGGTGATGCCTGAGGGATGGACATTGGTGGGTCGCGAATAAAGCATTTTAAGAGTTTGATAAACGAAGCCTGGTCGCCAATAGTCTAGAACTTTAAAGAATGGCCTTCTCAGGTAATGGGTACTTTCCTGAATATTGCAGGGCAGTCATTCTCGCCTCTACAGCGAAAATAGAAGTCGTGGTGCCAAAAAGGTTTCTTCTTAGCCATGAGGCCTTTGGTGTCGCGGCCTTTTATGACTCTTTTTACCATCCTAGTTCTGTTCTTTTGAAACTGTAAACCATAAAGGTGCTCGGAACATATGTCAGCCGGGCGCTGTAGACCATCCTTGTTATGTATTGGCAGTAGTTATTAACGATATGTCAAAAAGAATATCTTGGCGGCGTCTTTATATGACCAAAACCGCAAGAGCCACCTATAGCCCCAATCCTTTCCCAGCACTCTCATCCGCCACCTCATTACCGGGTATGACAGGCTGATACTCAGACGAGAGCAACCGATTGAGATTGGATATGGGAATATGAATGGAACCTGATATTTGTGGTCTGTGACGAAAGAAGCATCTTGTTAATCACTCCGCTCTTTTATCTAGATTCAAACTTAAACAATTCTACATCACAAAATGATGGCTCTATCGTTAGCGAGAGTAGATGACAACTTCTGTGTCTTCTTTTGTATTCGAGCCACTGATTAAAATTTAATTTTATTTATTTTCACTTTAGAACTGAACATGGCTGTGTCTTGTCCAATTGCTTACTTCTTGGTGCACCCTCGCATAATCCACGTAGCAGCTCAAATTAACATTGTCAACTAGTCGATATTGTATTTTGAGTGCAAATAATTCATTCATGAATTTTGCTGTAACCTTCAAGTCCAAGTCTTACACGAATCACTGCATAAACTTCACATAATAACTTAATCCCAAACCACTTACCAAATACTCGATAAAGACCAGTTTATAGAGACTTAGTTTGGAACTGAGTGCGTTTGGTTGAGTTTTAGCAGCTTCTATGCGGCTGGCGGAGCAGTCAAGTCAGATGACATAATCAATAAAGAGGTTAAATTGCACGTTGACACGTGATAAATGCCGCTGTGGTAAATCGACTAATGAATGTCATACAGTCAGCTTGTCAGTTGCTCAGCTCCGCAGTTTGTCAGTTTGTCAGTCAATCAGCAGTCAGCAGTCGTCAGAATGTCAGAATGTCAGTATGTCCGTCATCTGCGGCAGTCTATCCGACGTTCCTCAGTCATGCAAACAAATAAAAACGTTTTTATTGTAATCCGCAATGTCGAAACATTCCCGAGAATGTTCCGTAAACGATACGAGTAATGGCGGCATACTAAGTATGTGAGCACGTCAATATGTATGCAAGGATATGTGCTGGAGAACCCGTCTCTATCGCATGACACACAGCTCTGCTTTTTGCAGCAATGACTTTGGCTTTAACCCAATTCAATGTGGCTTTCGCCTTTCGCCAAGCTAAACTATAAAATGCGTATACGTAATAAAAAAAAAGGTTTAAGCTGCTCTATTGATTTTCCATTGATAAATGGCTGACATTTTTTAGTCTTATTTTTTTTTTTTCTACCCGAACAGGTTAAATAGTTTTGAAAATGTCTGCCACATTAAAAAACAATTTCCGCTAAATCACTTTTAAGCATAGCACGCACAAGATGCCAAACAGGACTAAAGCACTAAAGGCAAAAAAAAAAAAAGGTAGAAAGAGAAGCGCAAATATGAAGAGGACATGACTTGAAGTAAGATGAGAAATTTTTGCAAAGTGTGGTAAACGGGAGGAGCTGCAAGAGCGCAGAGTAAATGAAAATGAAAACTGTCTTTGCAGTGACAGTAAAGTAATGCCTTATGTGAGGAAAAATCAAGTACCCGGGGGATTATTTTCTTACACTTTTCTTTCCTTTTATTATTTTATATGACATATACTGCAACATATATGTATATATTTGCGACATGTGACATGTGACATGCAACGAGCATGTTGATTTTGTAAAGTGGTTGATTTACGGGCTTTTTTCTGGAAAGGGAGTAACATTTTTCTTGGACGGCGATTGAATATATTATGTACACTGGTGTGTGTATATATATACAAAGGATTGGAGAAATTGCATTTAATTTGACTGCCGGGAAAAAGTTGGCCAAGAACACATATATATATTAAATCCTGTCACAGCTACAAATGGAGCTACAGATCTGTACTTTGTATACCCTAATCTTTGCAACAAAATGACTGTTTATCAGTAGGAGTTTATGTGGAGAGCTGATCTGCTATATGCCAAGATTTTAAACTTTGAAAGGAGTTAATACTATAAAATATGATCACTTCGTCAATTTCTCTAGATTTAAAATATATAGAATTATAACAAAATATGTTGAAGGTGGAATCTTTTTCCGCTGCTATAATTTAAGTTGACGAACTCTTTTTTCATTTTTTAACTAGAGCAAAGCCCCAGAAGATAGAGCTTGTGAAGCTATTATTTGGCTTATCCGATGATTGAAAAGCAGTGCTTAGAAATGTCTTAAAGCACCAATAAACAAAAAATTTTTTTTAACAAATCGACAAGTCGTAATCGGAACCGAAAGCTAAAGCAGCAACGATTGTTATATTCTATAGCTGATAATATTCGCGAAAGCGTCAAGAAATTATTGGAAATTGTATGTATTATTTGGAAATATTTTTATTGCTTTATTTTATCGTAAGTACTACTATTTATATAATTTTGAAAAAATATTAACAAAAAATGTTTTTTTTTAAAATTTATCAGTAACACTTATGCACAAAATATTTGTTAAAATATTTGATTTATTTGCGACAAATAATATTTTCGAAAATATGGCAAAGAAAATATTTCACCTACAATATGAGCAAATAATGTTTGCTATCTATTTATCAGCTGTTTGTCAAACAACAAATGTATAAAAAATTTTCCATAGTCTGATACCGTGAGCAAAGGTTTGCTGAATGAAATAATTTTCAAAAAAAATAATTTTTTTTTTAAATTTATCAGTAACACTTTTGCCAGTATTACACGATGCAAATATTTGCTCGATTTGTTTGCGACAAATAATATTTTGTAAAATCTGAGGAGAATGTGTAATGGCAAAAAAAATATTTCCCCTACAATATGAGCAAATAATGTTTGCTCAGCTGTTTGCCAAACAACATATGTACAAATAATTTGCCATAGTCTGATACCGTGAGCAAACCTTTGCTCAGCACTGACATTTTACAAAATAATTTCTTCAACAAAGAGAGCAAATATTTGCTTTGCATAACGCCAGCTTGTATAAAGTTAAAGTTACATTGATATCACTAGTATACAATGTATCAAAATATTTTTTTTTTAAATAAATAAGAAAATAAAATAAATAAAAAATAATTTTTTAACAAATTCGCAAATTTTTTGCAAAAATTCAAGGAATATCAGTGCCGTGGAATCTCAAGAATCTCATCCGACAGCAATTTCTCACTGAGCTTGATTTCTGGCACACATCTAATTATACCACAAAAAGGCTTTAAGCTGCTATTGAATAACTGCAGTATTCAAAAAAAAAAAAAATGAAATTTGCAAAATATTTTCAATAATACTGACTTGACATTTGCATATAACCCTGGCCACATGCCATTCCAATGCCTTAACTATAAAGCATACACATTTCGACCAATCCCAAAGTTATTCACATTTCAACCTAGGTTGCTCTCTTGACCCCTAGCCGCCGGCAAAGAGCAGCAACAGAAAAAGCGTAAAAAATCTCAAAGAAATATTAATAAAAGATGAGCGACATTAGTGTCTTGTCCAACCCAAAACCGTAAAAATATAAAAGACACTCCCATTCACATATAACTTACACACTCTCAACATACTTTTACTACTTCCAACCGAATAGCTATGGCTTCCGGTGTAACCTCGAGCATTTTGTTGACCTTTTTTTTTCTATTTTTTTTTGTGTGGATCTGGCCACTTTAAAGACGCAAAAATTCAAACGCAAATTGTCATAAATTTTGTAATAGTATTTGTAAGACGTTTCGGACGCAGACGCCATGCTTGAACTGTTCCAAGTTGTGACAGGATGTGGCATGCTGCACAGAAGGAGTATGTCACAGTTTGGCTCTGCTGCCTTTGAGCAGGTTACAAGCCTTATAAACATATACGTATATATATATACGAGTATATGACAGCTACATGGAAATAATAATAAAAAGCAAGACAACAAATAAAACTTAGCCTTTGGCATAGGAATTGTTTACCAGTCTAAGTTGGAGTTGTCTCTTAGACTCTTTGAAACTGTTTTTACAAATCCTAATTTGTTGTTGCTATTTTATTAATATTAAATTGTTTAGTTTTACAACAAAAGCGAAGTTTTTACGCCCTCTCTATGCGTCTGGCTAATAAAATATGAGGCCGGAAAGTTTATGGCAACTCATCAAAGAGCAGACTAAGACTGGGCAGTCGGAGTCAGTCAAGTGTACCAAACAGTCAGTCTGTCAGTCTCAAATTAGTCATGCGCATATTTTGTGCATCATTTATGTATCAGTTTGTGGAATTCCGGATCTTTGTGTGCCACATTTAACCTCGGGCTCGACCAAAGTCGAGGCGCATATGTTTTGTGTCTTTGACTGAATAATATAGGTCCTGTTCTAAATATTACAAAAAAGAGCAGCTGGCAAATGACAGAGAACATCTTTCTTGGGCTTGCTTTGAAATAGCGATGAGTGTGCGTCCTGGGGCACCTAGGAGTCCTGTGAACCTTGTAGCAGTCTAGTTGGTTAAGCTAGACTTGTGGGCTATATGCAGCAGTATATTCATCCATATCAGCCAATCTTGCATTGTTAGTTGACTTCTATTACAAAAAGAATTACACCACCTTGAGGTTCACAAAAAACAAAAATTCTTTTTAAAAATTTATTTCTAAATTTTTTTGGATTGTGTCTAGCTCAATTGTAGAATTTTAATTTCAATTATAACAACAATATTTTTAAAAAATTACACACAATTTAAAAAAATTTCCAGTTTTAAGAAAGTGTTTCTAAATTCCTAACTCCTACGTATTTAAAAATAACACAGGTCTACAAATACCGGAGTCATGACAGTTGTCAGTTGTTGTGAAAGCTAACGATCATTTCCGAAGTAATTTGCTGCGTAGAATACGGGGTCAGAATTGGACCATCACGTAAGGATTATGAGATATTTGAGGTTATGTTCCCAAAAAGCTGAGTTTTTTCCTACTTTTGAGGTTATGTACAGGGTGCAAACAATTTTTTGTGGTCTGTCTCTTCAGTTTCATCATTTAGTACCGCTCTTACCCTATAATTGAAGAATTCAAGAGATCAATTACGATTTTTTTTGCAAAGTTATGGCTATTATGAATTTTTTGACGCTTAGCTTTCCAACAACTAAACCATGTTGACCTGTGTAATAGTTGCCTTATGTTTTCTTTATACAGCAGAAATTTTTCAAGAAGAATGACAAAAAAATTGAAAAAAAATATTTAATATCGAAAAAAAAACATTTGTTAGAGTTTCTCGTACTAAAAAATTAAATTACGCATACGCTGCGTGGACTGAAGATGGGAGTGAATGTATTTGTGTTTGTAGAAGGATTTGTTGTGGATTTCCTTTTTTGTAATCGATATGGACAGTGCTACTGTTTTATTTTGGTAAATAGGTACAATGGACTACCAACTCGTACAGTGGGCATAAAAGTATCGTGGATTTAATGTGACTTTAAAAAACAAAAATTTCTTCTTACACCAGAAGAACAATATATTTTTCAAACTAAGTTTTGTTTATTTCTACTACAGCAAGGGTAGTATTCTGAAGATTATTCGAATGAAACTTTTTGGTTTCATTATTATTGGAATAGTTGGCATTCAGTAGCTTATACGTTCTACAATACTTTTATGCCCACTGTACCAGTTGCTAGCCCATTGTACCAAAGTACCAGAAAACAGAACATACTCTCTAAAGAGGCAGTGTGTAATTTTATTGTTAGATAATAATTATTTTGTTTGTTAAATATAAGATTTTTATGGAATTACAACAACAAAAAATCAAAAAATAAAAAGTGCGCAGAATATTGCCAGATGGCTCGCATATTTTGCCACTCTCAAACACCACGAATCGACGAAAATCGCAAATATCCTTTGCATATACGATTTATGTCTGTCTGTCTTTCACAGTCCATATCGATTACAAAAATTTAAAATCAAGTAGAAATGCGTAACAAAATTTTTTCTACAAACACAGATTCATTTGCTACCATCTCAGTCCGCGCTGCGTATGCGTAATTTCATTTTTTAGCTTGTTCCATTTGAATTTTATTCAAACTGTTTCCGTTTTCCATCGATATTTTGGCTATGATTTTTATGCGTTTACGCATTTTGTGTTGTGTCCTTTTCATCCTTTTTTTTTTTGCTCGTTTTTTCTTCTTCTTGCTTTTGATTATATCTCAATCAATTGGTGGCAGTTTTATGTTTGCACATTTCAACCATCTATGGGTTGTATTTTTTTTCTTTTCGTTTACGATGCCTGCGGCCATTTTGCTTTTCGTCTCTTGAAAATTTGTAAGCTTTTCAAGTTGTTGCCCTTTTCTTTCAGCTTGTTTGCTATTTTTTGCTTAAATCTGTGTCTGTGTATTAGTTGAAAAACTTGTTTATATCAAATAACAATTTTATTATATTGTTAAAATGTTTTGCAAATTGTTTAAAAATATTTGAAATTGCATTTTTGTAGTTTCATTTTTTTTTTTATGTGAAATGTTTTAAGAGTTTTGCATAAAATTCAATGCGCCTGAAATGAGCAGCCATTGAAAACAGGAAAAGCACAATTCAGCGTAAACTTAAAAGATAAAACAAGATGCTCAACAATTCTCTAGATAAAGTTTATACAATAAATACAAGTATGTGCATAAGTTGTTGTCTTTTTATGCCGCTCTTTGTTTTCTTCAATTGCCTCAAGGCGGTCATTTAAATTTAGATTTTATTTCAAAAAGTTCTTTTAAAGAACTGCCACAACCTGCCAAATTTTCAGCTGCTACTGCCCCCAAAAAAAAAAAATCAAATGGAGCTGGCCAGTGTTTTGCGTATTTTCTGTCACCGCCCACGGGCACAGGTCTTAGTCAAATACAATTCAATTTTGTGAGTCAAGAAAATAAAAAATGAAAAGAAAATTTTCTTGTTTGTGTTGTTTTTTTTGTTTTTCTAACGAGTGGAATGAAAGGGTATGCTTGTTTTAAGGAGTTTTTTGTAACAAGAAGACAATTGTAAAGCTGTCTAAGCAAAGGGATTTGGGGATAGAGGATTTAGTATTATAAGGGACGCTTACTCAAGTTCCAATTCTTAGAGATTTACATCAATTTGGTTCTCTCATCTTCACAAGTTGCTAGCTTGCTGAATTTGAAATTAACGAATTTTATGCAAATTGATTTGAGCAGCATTGCCACCCTGGTCGACGCATAAACACATATGGCAGCACTGAACATTAAACTTACTTACTTACTCACTGTAGTCCACTTCTCCTTGTGGAGCATTGGGCCTCTACAACAGATCTACATCTTACTCTATCGGGAGCATCACGACAAATTTCATTCCAATCGTTCTGCGCCAGGTTTGGGCTGGAGCCCCCGGATGTCGAGACTCCTGACAGGCTTTCCAAGCGTGTGCCCGATCTAACGCCATTTACGGCGCTTAATCTCAACCAGCGCCATTTGCTGATTTGTCCGTTTCCAGAAAGCTTCATTACTTATTCGTTCGAGCCATCTAATCTTGAGTATTCTCAGCAAGCATTTATTTATAAAGATTTGTATTCTTGTGTCGATGCTTCTCGAGCTTTTCCACGTCTCGCATCCGTAAAAAATGCAAAGTTTGGTTATAATCGATATGTGGCTGGATTTCCAGATCTTGCTGAGAATCCCAAAAGAGGATTTGGCTTTATTTATTCGGGCTGTAACGTCTTGGTCAGCTCCACTTTTACCAATGATAACGCTTCCGAGGTAAATAAAGTATTGGACATGTTCAATGCTTTCCTCCTCCAGACGGATCGCGGGGTGTTGAATGGAACAATAATACAGAGCTGATTCAGGTTCGATTCTAGATCGGCTAACTTGTGGCTGACTAAGCAAACGTCATCCGCGTACTCAAGATCCTCTAGATGTGCAAACGGTGTAAACATTAAACTACTACTATGCTAAATATGCCAGCTGTATTTTCAACAGTCTGGCCACAATCTCAGCCAGGCTGCCAATTTCAATTTATCGCGTTGCCATACTTGCTTAAAACATGTGAACTTTAAATCCGCGCACTTAAGAAAAGCAAAAACTAAGAATCTACTTGGTATTCTAACATAACTATATCTTGATCCCCAAAAGCCAGAGAGAACTGACCAAAATTGTAATATTATATATTTGCCCCAAAGGTTAAAGTTTCTAAGACTGAAACAAATCGAAATTAATATTTTTTTTTTTTGAGTAACGCTGAATCGGAAATCAAAGCAAGTGAGGTAAAATATGGGTGCGTGGCATGCTCGTTCGTTAGAGACTTTGTTGTGTAGAAATGCAGAAGTGCCCGACTTCGAATGTGGGTAACCCTAAGAACGAAACAACAAACAGCTGTTTACAAGTGCTTACATGCTTTATTTTTGTTAAGAAAAGTTAAGTAAAAAAAAATGATATTTAAAAGACTAAAAGATTATGTTTAGGGTATCTGGGATCTGGGTAAAGTAATTACAACTTCAATTATTGTACAAATAAATAAGTTTCAGATACTTTTTACGATACAGATTTGGGCAGAAGTGCTTTATTTTTCGTATTCAAGAGTTTGGGTGGGGCACAAATGAATCTGAACAAAAAACTGAGAATTTCAGAAAAATTTTTTTTAAAAAAATAGGTAACAATTTTAATAAATATGTTTAACCAGCAATATAATTTTGTAAATTTATACATTTAATTTGTCAGCTATAAAGATACAATATCTAAACTCTGATTGTTTATGTTAAGCTTTACGAAGTATTTTCAATTTATTTTGGCAAATAAAGAAAAATGTAAAAAAATTGATTGTTTGATCTTAAAAAGAATTTTTATAAATGTCTTGTAAAATTGAATAATATTTATAGTATACAAATATGCAAATATATTTAGTCTTTTGTTGAGCAATGTTAATATTTTTATATTTACATACAAAATAAATTAGCTTTTTTCATCATAAAAACAAGAAGTATGTACTCTACTTTAAAAACTCTAAATGTGATTGACATATTTAAGAAAAATACTTTTAAAAAAAATAAGAAAATTTCATATTTATTTTTAAGAAAATGTGTTGCTTAAAAAAAATTAAATATTTTTTAAATATCCCTATTACTAGCTAAGATAAAAAAAAAATTGGTTCCAAAATTTTTAGCAATTTAGTCACAATTATATATTTATTTTGCCATATGCATCGAAGTACATCATTAGTTTTCAAAAATGGCTGGGGGCAGTTGCCCATTACCACCTTTCTTGATTATATATTTTCTAGAATTTGGTGCGCAAATACCGATAATAAATCTTAGGATTAGAAAAAACTTAATTTTGTAAGCTATTTAGCTCGGTTAAGACCCAGAAAAAGCTAGATCTATGGGCTGTTCCTTTGAACCATCTTGTGAAGACGAAATTTATGTTTCAACCAAAAAAATACTAAATTTAAATTCGCAAATTTTTAGCCAAATTCTAAAACATTTGCCTTAAACTATCTATGACATTGTCTTAGCGAGTTCTCTAACATAATTAGCTTAGGATTAGTTATTGTTTTGTGCTATAATTAAAGCAAAAACGAGTTATGTAAATTTACAAAAAATTCTATAAATATTAAACAATTTTGCTAAAACTTACTTCAGTCGTCTACTCAAAGTGTCCCATTAAAAACAACCAAAGATTTTACGCATAATAAGTCGTCTCTGAAGAGCATCACACAGTAGGTACTCTTTATTTTCTACTCGTTCTTTTTTTCTAGTTAAGAAAATGTCTTGAAATCAATTAAATGCGAAAAGGGAATTCATTTCACAAACAGTGCTGTACAATTCCACTTTGCTTTCAATTTAGCCTCTTACAGCGTATTTACAAGTCTAAAATATTTCTTTGGCATATTACTTTAAATTGTTTTGTTTTGTTGTTGCGCAGTTGCTGGCAAAAGTTCAGTGATCTGTAAAAAAAAGGGCCAAGTTATTTTATAAAATTATATTTCATCCGGCACAAACTTGCTGACCGTTAGGCCCCGGACCCGGTCCCGTTCCCGTTCCCATTCCCCCTACCCAGTCTGTCCGGCTCGGTCAACTAGGCATTTGGCTTTTTCTCCGGAGTAGCAGCATAATTCTCATTCAATTTCGCTCATTCGTTCAGAAGCAGCCTCTGATGATGTTGTTGTTGTCGTTGTTGTTGTTAGTGGAAGTATTTCCTGGAGCTATGCCTATTAGTTCCACAATTGTACGGGTGCATTCATGGCTATTTGTGTGTTTATCCACTTAGAAATGAAGCTATTTGATTTTGTGCTAAATGAGCTTTATTTCGCTTTATTTCGTTTTAGTTCTGCCTTTTTTTCAGTGCAATCATTTGCATTGACTTGCTTAGCCAAGCAGCAAAATAAAATAAAGAATTTATTTATTTATGCTTTTTGTTTTTTTTGTTTGTGTAGAAGTTTAAAGCTGCCTTTTTGGGCATAACTTGGCACTATGCTGCAATTTACAAGTTAAACTTCTTAGCCCTTAAGGCAGTTTAACAAAATATACGATTTCGACGTTTTGCTTAATTTTTGGAGGGGTTGGGTGGTTTGGGATGAGCTCTTTGACGACATGCATAAATTATATTAAATTTAAGCCAAAAAATCGATACCATACACACATTTGGCTAGAGAAAGAATAACGTTTTTTGGCCTTATGAATGCAATGTCTTATTCGAATGTAAAATTTTTGGAAAAAAACTTTTTTGAAAAATTGGACGACTCAAAATTCGTTTTAGAACTATAGTTTCTTGGACAAAGTTTCTCAGAATGACCCATAAAATCAAAATCGCGAAGAGCCGCTTTACTGAAAAAAATTGACCCATCCTATCTATACACTTACTCCAACAAAAGCCAGTGCAATTGTAGATTCGAAGAAGGAAATGGAGCCAGATCGGCCACATTCTGCGCAGGGGAAGGGGCGATCTAACAAGAACCGCGATTGACTGGAACCCCCAAGGAAGCCGTAGACGACAGCTAGAGTCGGAAACCCACGCGCCTTAACTGGAATGAAGTACAGAGACTGGCACAAAACTGAACCGAATGGAAGAACTTCGTTGCGGCCCTATGTTCCACCTTGGAACCCTAGAAAATATATATGTATATCTATACACTTTGAAGTGAAAAACCAACACACTACAAAAAAAAATTTACAGTCAAAAAAAAAATTTTGTGTTAAGGCCCATACGCAGCTCAAAACATTTCGCACGGAATGACAAAACTTCATATAAAAAAATGATTACGAAAGATATTATTTATTTTTTTTTTTTTCTTATAAATAGAAAACCTATATTTCCTATTATAAATAAATGAGTTACTTATTTATTTCGTAAACTTTCAAACATCAACATAAGTACATAAATGAAAGAAACTAAAAAAAACAGGTTTCTATCAATAAATTTTGGTCAAATTGGAATATTTTTTTAGAATTTTTTTTTTTGTAAAACTATAACCATACCGAATAAATTTGAACGGAATGAAACATGGCAAATTTTATTACCTACAACTTGATGCAATTTATTAATCTAATAATCTATCAAACTTATTTTAACTTTTTGTGTAACAGTAAAGTTTATTATAATTCAGTTTTTTTCTAAAAATTGGGAAAAACCTTATACCCAACGAGCAAACCGAAAAAATTTTGCTGAAAAAGAATATGACTAGTTTTATAACCTATAACTTGACGCAATCTTATAATCGAATTTATCTAGCAAACTTCAGTAGTATACGAGAATGAAAAAAAAATTACAAAAATTAACTTTTAACCAAAAAAAATTTTTTTTTTTAAATTGCTTAAAAATTATGAAAAATTTTATACAAAGCGAAGAAACCGGAAAAATTGGAACGGAATGACACGTGAGAAACTTTATTAGCTGCAACTTGATTCAATCTAATAATCTAATTAATCTATCATACTTAACCATACATTAATGCAAAAATAATTGAAAAATTTCGTCAGTATCTAATTTTATTAAAAATTGATTTTTTTCCAAAAATTTCCTAAATTCATTAACCCTAGACCTGTGCTTCATCTTGCCCGTCCTAGGGACACTCAGTGCCCTTTTTTTCATAAGGAAAAAATAAGAAAATAATTAAATTTGAAGTTCATCTGGGGCCCCTAGGGTAGGACTAGTGTTCAGTACCAAAAGTACAAAAAAAGTTTTTTCGCAATATATAAAAATCAATTTTCGACTGTATTTTATTTTTAATTTTTGTTTAAACACTCCATTTTGCTACGGCAACGAAATAAACAAAATAATAAAATTACTTAAGCGTACTTTTTTATTAATAAGTTTAATCGCTAAAATATGTATTTATTATAGATCCTTACATATAAAACTATATATCCGTATATAAAAAAAATATACTTTTTGACTTTTTATAAATACTTGACTAGTAAAAAAAACTCACTCACTTACTTGTTTTTGGGTCTTGAAAATATTAGTTTTAAATGAACCTCTCTGGCGAGCTCCGGCTTTTCCCAATGCTCTCCACTTTTCACCTTTTCAGAAACGTAACGGTGATCTTTTTTTATTTTTCTAGTTACCAGATGTCTAGACTTTTTTCACATTTAAATCAACACACAAATTTAATATTCAGTCAATGCGTCTGTTGTGGCTGGCAAAAAAATAGAACTCAAGCCGAACTTGCTGGCACAATGAGAGAAGGGATTGAGCGCAGGAGAGCGGTCGAAATTTGAGACCTGCCACACCTAATCAGCTGTTATGTTACAATCGATTTGCAAGTGTTGCAAAACCAAGGCAGGTTCGGGTCTTCGCTAAGCTTTTGCAATATGGCGCCGAACAAGAAAATTGATAATCATTTATTTTTTCATCTGGCACAACTTTTGTATGCACTTTTGGTAAAAAGGTTATATTAGGTTACATAAAGAATTAAGTACAGGGTGACACAAGTCGATAGCTGGATGTGTCCATCTGCCTGTTCATAAGAACGCCTTGACATCAGAGTAGATAGTGCTTGAGCAAACAAACTTCTAGTTATATTCACTAAAAACAATTTTTCTACATCAGCATTTTATTAATTAGCCCTATCGAGGTATTATATAAAATAAAAAATACAAATTTTTTTAATTTTGGAGCATAACTTTTTATTTGGGCAAATGTCGTAAAATGCAATTTGGAAGTTTTTCAAAAATCTCAAGCACTGCACCAAGTTTCAGAAAAATCAAATCTTTTTGCTTAAGGCCCATACGCAGCACGAAGAAATTTCGCACGAACTGTCAAAACCAAATATCAAAAAAAAATTCCCTTTTTTGGCGTATGTGCCATTAACCCATAGACCCAACCAGTCGTGAAAACCTTTTCGATTTACTTGAGATCATTTTAGAGCGAAATATCCATCACAATAAATTTATGAAAGTAAAGAAACTAGATAATTTTACACATAGCTTTAATTTCTACTGGAACAGACCTACAACTTCCAACAGATCACTCAAAATGCACCGTCTAGTTTACCACATTTAGATCGAATCTTATATCAATTTAATATGGTACTATGCTCAAACCTCAACTTGGCAAGCAGACAACAGCAAAAACTTAAATAGACTCAAAAATGACCCCAACGTCCATGCAGGGTTAAAGGCGAAGCCAAAAATTTGCAAGTAAGGGTTAAAATTTAAACTTTAATGTCTCGCTTTTGAGCATCATTATAATAACTGTAATAGTTGCCGTTGCCGTTGTTTTTTTTTTGTTTTTGTTGTTGCCATATTTTTCCGCTTGTCAACACAGCGTTGCCACACTTTGACTTGGTGCTGCTAAGTGGAAGTGCACTTTAGAACAAATTTCCTTTTCTTGTTGCGAGCTCTTTCCTTTGTTTAATGTGCGCTGTTTGTCGCTTGTGGGTTAAGCGTCGTTTGTTGTTGTTACTGTTGTTGTTGTTGGACGTGCTCTTTGTTGTTGTTGTCGTTCTAGTTTTCCCGGCACTAAAGTGTTAAATCGCATAATTATGTCTCTCATGGCGTTCACTTCACTAAACTCAAAAGTTTTTTTTCGTATTTTTTGCAAATTTTTTTCCACATTTCTTTTTTCTAGTAATTTTTATATTTTTTTTGTCGTCTCCTTTGCCGACGTCGTTTGTTATTGTGGTGTGCTTTAGTCTCACATGACGCTACTTTCTTTGTTAAATTTTGCTTTCTTTGCTTCTTTATTTCTTTCAGCGTATGTGTGCGTGTGTGTTAGTGTGTGTTTGTGTTGCAAATAGCGCGCATATTATGAGAAATTTTTCTCATGCAGCTTGCAGCAATTTGCGGCATTCTTCTTTGCCTTTTGTTTGGCGCTTTTTATTCACTTTACTTATAGCGTAAAAGGGTATGTAAAAATACGCCTAATGTAGGTAACAGGCAAAAGGAAGTATATCCGATTGCGTAAAGTATTTGATTAGGAAGACTCCATAGACCATTTGGTTACAGGAAAGGTGAGATCTGGCGGATCGTAAGTGCTTTTCTAATCTCTCTCTACATTTTTCACAGCAGAATTACTTAAGCCTATTTATTGGGATCTCAGCAGAGAAGCCTTTCCCCAGCCTGATACAATGTTTGTTTATCTCTCCTGTTTCAGGTCAAGGCGCCAGGTGTTGTTCAGAAATATCTTGAATTTTTAAACGATTCGTGGCGTAACTCCTGGTACTTACCACTAACATGTTTTATAAGGCTCTCTTGCAATGGAGTGGGGAGGTTGCCCAGAACGTTTTGGGTATTCTGAACTTTTTATTATGCGATCTATATGTGGTCTAAGGATAAGATGCTTATTCAGGGTCACCCCAAGCTATTTGACTTTATTTTTTATATTGCAGTGTATAGCACTGTCCTGCATGCCTGTTTGTTAGGGGCTTACCGAGGTCGCTCACTCTCGACTTAATGAACGCATTTTTTTTGCAGCAATTTTTTTTCTGTCGTTTGTTTGACTCAACTTAATTATATTTTTCAAGTTTTGCTTTAACTTGCTGCTTATTTTGCTACAAAAATTATTTTGCTTGCCACAGCAGCAGAAACGGCAACAAGAAACTTGTATATGCCACAACGCCTACAACTTAATGACTAAATTGAAGACTACTTTGCAGCAAACTTTTAGAAAAAACAACAACAACAAGAAAACACACATTAAACAAAATAATTTGCATACTTTTGTGCGTAAAGTATTTAGTCAACTATTTAACCAAACAGCAAAAACAACAAACAAGTTAAAAGCTCAAAGTAAAAGTAAAAGTTCCTGTTGTGTTTTTTTTTATAGAATTTAATTGCAAGACAAAGTTAGAGAGCGCCATGACAAGGCGAAAAATGGTTTGTCATAAATCTCAGTCGAGATTTTTTTTTTGTGGGGAGTTGGGGACTACGGAAATATCCTTAAAGATAAGCCAACTAGCGGCGCTTATCTGGCGTAAATGCCGCACAAATCCCTTGTCGGCAATTTGAAACATTTAAAGACTGACTGAGATTTTGTTCTATGACGACAAGAAAGCAGATTCTGACTTTCTGACTGACTAATACTGCCTGCTGTTGGCCCTTTTATCGCACGCTGCTTTGTACTGTTGCCTTTTCGTTTTGTTCTCTTGCTTTTCTTAGCTATATATACGTATACTTAATATAGATATTTTTTCTCGTGTACTTTGCTATTCCCTTTATGGTTTGTGCGCCTTGTTATTGCAATCATTGCCGCTGGTAATCTATAAAAAAGCGACTGCCCAAAGTATTCTTATGGAAGTAGCTCCTCTTCTTCTTGTTGTTGCTGTTGTTGTTGTTGTTGCTCCTGCGTGGGCCGCTGGTCGCACAGTAAATCTTGAGAACATCAAGCACAAGCTGAGATGTCCTGCTGCCTAACTGTTGCGCTACTGTGCATACACTACATAATACCCTGGGGTGAGGTATATTAGCTATGTTGGGAAGTACGCCAGGGCAGTTAGCAAAAGCAAAGAGAGCATAACAAAGAGCTTTCTCAGAGTGACACCATATTATTAAAGTGATTAAATATTCAAAGCTGTGTGAACGTTTTTTTTAAAAATCAAGTCGCTCTTATCTGTGTATCTTATGATAAGTGTATATAAAGCTAAACACTTCTCTCAGCACAGTTAAGTAGCCTGCAGTATGTTTGCTGTTTGTTTCCATCTACAAATGGTCCATTATGTTGACTTGCTTTGATGGCTTAACTTGGCTGTTATGATATAAAACAAGTTTATAGCTAACATATGACACATTACGCATACGCAATGTTTGTTCATGCAATTAAACAATTTTTCGCTCCGTTAGTTGAATAACAAATATTAACATTCAATTACAAAAATTATATAGCAATCGGTTTGCTCAAATAACTCGTGCAAAAAATGTAAACAAATTTCTTTTTGTCAGCCATTTTGACGTTTTTGTATTTGCTTTAATTTGTCACAAGATCAAACAGCCAAAGTTTGCTTGATATATATAAGAAAAACAGTGCGTCAAAAAAGTTTAGGCACAGCAATATTTATAAAGTTAAATGGAATGTTTTATTAATTTTTTACGAATTGGTTATTTATGGCTATTTTTGGTTTTAGGTAGAATATAAAAATACCTTAATGCTATATGAATTTTTATTTATTTATTTATTTAAATGGCGTACAACAAAGTGCAGTTGGCCTTTAATTATAAGAAAAGTTTAAAAGAAATATTTAAAATTAAATGAGGAAAATAGATAGATATGAACTAAGCCGCGTCACTAGCCCGGTGGGTGAACTTTTTCGCGATATGCTAAATGTTATGAAAAATAATTTTGTCGAGTTTTAAAAGTAGCTCACGGCAAACTTGGCCGATGTACTGTAGGAAAAGAAGCAAGGAACTTTGCTGTTTAAAAAGAGCTCCATGCTCGAAAGTTATCCGAGCATTCGAGCTAGTGGGAACTCACTCATCAAGGCTTAACGCTCCTCTTCATGACTTCTACAGAAGTTGTGGCGTTGAGGAAGAGCTGGAGACGGTGGAGCCCTTCTTCTCACACTGCCGTGGACTGTGTAGGACAAGGTTTTGCTTCCTCAAGTCACACTTTCTACATGATTTATCCCAGCTCTCAGAACAGAGTCCAAAATGCCTCTTGAGGTTTATTCAGGCAACCGGATGGCTATGAATAAGTAGACTCAGAGGACCTACTAGTGGGAAAGGGTGGAGGAAAGTCCACCATTGCGGTACCACAACGGGCCTATTTTTTGGCCTAAGTGAGTTGGGACTTGTGCCAGCTGCCGCCCTAACCTAACCCTCACCTAAAAGTAGCTCCAAAATCCAAGAAGAAGGGTTTTTCTAAAGTGTACAAATTCTTAAAGATGATTTTTTCGTGTTTTGAAGCTCCCTAGCTTGATACAAACCCTTAAACTGTTTATATAAACTAGCGATGCATCCCAAAAAAACTTGCTAGTATGCTGTGGTTTATGGAATACGCAATGGTTCGTAACCGTAAAACTTTCAAAATATCTCTACGCCTAACTTTTGTGCCTCACTGTGTCATATGTGTACAAACAAATTACGTATACGCCAATTCGTCTTAATGTCTAATCAAATAAATTCTGATGTACGTCTTTTATATAAGAACGGTTGTAATGCACTTGAACAAATAATAAAATTAAAGCCGGGGGCTGCACACACTCACTGCTCGTGAGTATGAGTACGAGTGTTTTAAGCACACGTTGCGTATACGTTATGCATAATATGCCAAAGTAAATTTTCAAAATTCCACTTGAATTACGCGATGATGTTGAACAAGCCGAGGACTAAGAGTGAAAAAAAAAATTAGAAAATATCAAAAACTGGCAGACACGATGACGTCAAGAAAAATGAACAAGAAATTTTCAGTTGACTGTTGGCAAGCAAATCGGTAAATTGCAAAAACATGTTGGCACATACTCGCATAAGTAAGCCAAAGCGGAACAGCGGCAGGGGTGTAGGAGGACAAGGGTTTTGAGAGACTGAGACACGAACTGAGACAGAGCCAGAGAGTGAGCCAGTCAAGCTTTTGAATGACTGATGAATGAGTTGAAGTGCAGCCAGCCGTCTGAGTGAACGAGTGAACGAATGAATGAGTGAATGTGAGTGTTTTTTTATTTTTTTTGTTGGTGTGTTTGAAAGTTAGACAGTTATGCGCTGCTGCTGAATGAAAAAAAAAGGCATGCAAACAATGTTTTTCCCTGGAAAAGAAGTACAAAAAAAAAAAAAATAACGACGAAAATTTCGTGGACTGATCCTGCAAAGTGAACAACTTTCCATCATCTGCTAAGCACTTACAGACAATGGTGTATGTGTGTTTGTGTTAGTGTGTGTGTGTGTGTGTGTGTGTGAGTATGAGTGTGTCGGTATAGGTATGTATAAGTGTTTGTGTGTTCAATGCTGTTTGTATTTCATATTGTTTGCGCTCACGTAGCTTTCTTTTTATTTTTAGTGCACAGTGTTACGAAAACACAATTTTTAGCAATAAAAAAATTTTTTTCTTTTATAAACATATCTTGTTGTCCAGTTTTAAAAACCTCACGCGGTTTTTTTCATTTTTGCCAAAAAATTTTCAACTAAAGAGCACTACTCAATTTATTAACAATTGAGTTTGATATGCTTTGTTACCACAATGCAACTTTTTACAAATTATTAAAGTGGACCGAACAGGAGCGGAAAGGGAAAAACGTCTGGCTACGATTATGTAAATTTCAGACGACCCACAATTTCACAATAAAACAGATAATTTTTCTTCATAATTTTTTCCATTTATACAATTTTCAATATATAATAATTATGTATCAACTTATACCATTATGTTTACAGTCAATTCAAATTTTTTAATATCAAATAAAAATTATTTTTCATAAATCTCTTTTATTGCCCAGTTTGAAATACCTCACGTGGTGTTTTTTCGTACTCTGTATTTTGTACAATGCACAGTGGTCGAACTACTCAATTATTGGAAAAAAAAATAATTCGTTTTTTTTTTATTGTACATTGATTGGACTCACTGCAGCACAATCAATCCTGCCATTTTTGTTTTACTTATAAAATTTTCTGATTGTTTTTAGACAGATTGTAAATAAAAATACATAAATAAAAAAAAAAATAAAAAATAACATTTTTTTTTATTCATTTTTCTTACTGTTTAACATAGTTATAGTTCTATTTTTGCAATCCTGCCAGCTGTTTTGAAAAAATTTAAAGTCCTCACAATGGCCAAATGTAAATAAATTTACTTTTTTGTAATAATGAAAAATAAATATATTTTTTCAGAATAGTACCATATAAAATAATATTTATGATAATTTAATCATTATTTATAATGTAATTTTATATAATATTTTTTATTCATTTGCGATATCTTTAACAAGTATTAACTTAAAATATTATGAATTTCGACCACTGTGCAGTTAATCATTATTTATAATGTGATTATTTATATAATATTTTTTTATGCATTTACTATAGCTTCAACAAATATTAACGTAAAATATTATGAATTTCGACCACTGTGCAGTGTTCAACTTACCCAACTGTTCGTAGCTGTTACTTTGTTTATCGGCCATTAAATTATTGTTGCATAGCTTGAGGCGTTGCGCCTTAAGCGCTAATTACTTATGAAATGTAATAATTCGCAGGCAGCAGTCTTAAAAAAAACATTTAAAAAAAGGAAATGCTCAGTCTATTAAAAGTTTTTTAATGAGCTGCGGTATGAGGAACAAAAAAAAAACATAAAAGAGCTTAATCTAGCTGATTTGCACTTAAATTTCTATAAGTCGTTGGCTTTAAATCTATACATTGAAGATAATAAAATAAGTTGGAGTTTATGACAAATGGTGTGCTGGAAATAGGTTCTGAAAATACCTTCAATCAAATGTTAGTTCTGGCACCATTTTCAGTATTTAAGAGAATTTAAAGCAACACATGGATGATTGTTTTCATCTGATGGTAATAAAAATTTATTTGGTATGAAATTCAAATATCTAGCTAACCACCAAATATGATTTTAAATATAAATTTAGTAAAAAGAAGAGAATATTTGGAAAAAAAAATCTATCGTTTTAGGAACTTACTTCGAAATACTCTATATACACAGCTATTATATGTTTTCCTAGCGAGTTTTTTCAGCAAGAAAAAATATATTAATTATATGAAATTTTCTAACATTTATTCGCTTGTGTATATTAATAAACGTTATGTTTATTTTTTCACTTTGTATTTATTTTTGTTTGTATTTACTTTTTTTGTTTCTTTTAAATGTATATATTTTTTATGCTTTCGAGCCTTTTTTCTCTCTAAAATTTTTTGCAGTTAAATACAAAAATTTAAAACGAAAAAGCTAAGACGAATTGGTTTTAATCCTCAAAAGGTCTAGCTGGATAAGGTACTGGAAACTGCCCCCAGCGATAATGATGCAGTTCGATGCATACTGAAAAAAAAATTTTTTTACTGAATATTTTTGAACCAATTATTTTTTTTTTAATCTAAGTTTGGCAATAGGGCTATTTATTAATATATAATTTTAATTATTATTTAATTTTTTGTTAACCAACACATTTTCTTAAAAACAAATATGAAATTTTCTTATTTTTTCTAAGTATGTTTCTTAAATATGTCAATCACCATTTTTTTTTTAAACACGTGTTTCTATACGTTCTTTATTTTGTACGAATATGAATCAAATCAATTTGGTGAAACAATGTTAAAAAAAAAAAAAAAAAAAATTTTGTATTGCTTTTTAAAAAAAAGTATGAACAGTAGAGAGACAGAGTACCTTATCCAGCTAGACCCTTTGTTTATAGAAAAAATCTGGTCCTACAAAGGTATACGGCTTGGCTGAAAGTGATTTTAGGCACCTTACCCCATATTTGCATTCCTCTTCAGCTCCTTCCAAATCAGCTTACATTTTAAACAATTTAAAGCTCAAAATATTCCATCAAAATCCCATCAGTGAGTAGCTATAAAACTCTCACCTTCAATTTCTCTTTAGAGTGCAGCATGAACAACAACTGCATTGCACAAATATTAATCAAGCTTAAGCTAACTGGCCAAAAGCCAATAGCCAAACTGCAAATGTTGGCAGCTGCTTTTGCCCAACTACGCCCATACTAATACAAACAACTCACACAACATACACATACCTCCACTACACTATGCTACTTAAAACATAAACCAAAGCTTAAACGTTTTTGATTAAGTGTGCTTTTGTGCTTTTTTTATCCTCGTTGTTGGCATTCATTAAGATGAGCCGCATTCCCATTGACTTTTATAACTAATTCAAAGGCATTTATTAGCGACTAAAATTGTCGTTGTGCAGCTGTTGAGATAAGCTCGAAAGAAGAAAAAAAAGAACCAACGAAATGACAACAAAATCATAATGACGCTTTTGGCATCACTCATACGCCATGTGTGTGCCCGCCATATTTGCGGTTTTGAGCATTGTGCGCGCCTGTTTTAGAGCTGGCTTTAAGCTTTAAGGGCTTAAATGAAAATCCTGCTATTTTTCACGGGGAGTTGCTGCAATCTCAGTCCTTAAATAAGGGGTTCAATGAGTTCTCGTCGCAGGCATTATAAGTGTTTGAAGCGCCTAAATGGCCAACAGCAGCACGCACATGCACATAAGTATTTGCCAAGGGCGTAGTAGTGGATTGCAAGGGAGGCTAGTTGTTACAGATTCAAAAAAAAAATTTGGTCTTAAAGAAAATGTGTGTCAGTGTGACGTCATAGCTAAAAGAAAGATCTCTACGAAGCTTCTTATTATCTCTTTGAAAAAAAACACTTGATTTGGCCCCCTTCGAATATAAGCTGGGTACGCCCTTTGCATTCACTTTTAATTTTGGCGCGCCATTTTGTCAACCAAATGGGCTTGTTACACTCACACATGCAAACACACTCTCACACATACCAAAGCAAACTAAAAGTGTTTACACTTTTAAATGGCTTCAATACAAAGCAAAGGCGTGCAGTGTGTGCTGCCTTTTGTAGCACAGTCTGTGTGCAACACTATGTCTGCGTGTGTGTGTGTGTGCTGGTGTTTCTTGGCCAAGTTTCTACGCAGTTTTAATTAAAAACTATGATGGGTTTTTTTTTCTATAGCTGCCGCTACTTGACTGTAAACGTTTCTTAAGATTAAATGCGCTGATATATGCGTATAATTTAATTTAATGGCCATTGTGGTATCCACACGCACACACATACTTATGCACACACACACACACACACACACACACACACACACACACACACACACACACATGCACATAATTAAAAATTCAATTTAGTTTGCTTTTAAAATTGAATAATTTATGATATTCTGTTGCTATTCTTGACACTTCAATGTTGGCTAAGCTTATAAAAGCGCTCATAAGTAGGCTAAAGTTTTTTGCTTTTTTTTCAAAAAGTTTATTGCAAAGTTGAAGCTTATGAAGCGGAAAATGGCATAAGTTAGATGGGGAAACCATTAATGGATTTGTGGCTTTTTAGGCATGTTGAAAAGAAATCTTTTCTTGCAATACGACAAATTTGACAGTAAGAGGGCGCAAGACTTAAAGAATTTGTCATGGTCAGTGTGACATCGAAATAAATTTAAAGTGAAAGCAAAAGAATTTATATAACATGCCATGAAATTTATATATTTTTATGTTAGGTAGATATAATATATATATATACATTAAAAGCAAATTCAAGCTAAAAAATATTTAAAGCAAATTAAGATATAATACCATTAAACTTAGTAATCATAAATAAAACTTTTTTCGATTTATATTTCGATTGGTCGATTTTTTTTGAATATATTCTACGTCGCCTCAAATATGCTCTGGGGCACAATTTCTCTCCGGCTGAATTGTCCGAAGAAAACAAAAAAAAAATTTCAAGCAAAATCGGAAGCTACTTTTCAGAGCTATTGAATGACAAAGAGAAAGTGTATTTAAGTATCCAATTATTATGCATTTTTTGTGACTCTGTAAGAGTTAGAGATTACAAAAATAAATATACTATTTCTTATCATTTTAAAGCAATTTGACGAAAATTATTATCTTAACCCTCTAACGCCCAATAGTGCCTTGAGGCACTTATTGTATTATTATAAAAAAATTCGAAGCCAAATCGGAAGCTCCTTTTCAGAGCTATGGAATGACAAAGAGAAAGTGAATTTAAGTATCCAATTATTATACATTTGTTGTGACTCTGTAAGAGTTAGAGATTACAAAAATAAATATATTTCTTATCATTATTAGTACCATACCAAAAAATAATAGAATCATTTCATACTATAAAAGCTTTTCATAAATAATTAAAATCAGTCTTTTTTTTTTTTTTTTTTGATATTTATTTTTTTATTGGCAATCAACCGATACAAATTTGGTTATAATCCAATATTGATGACAAATTATTCGCTACACAAGAAATAAAATTTAGAGTGTGATAGGGAAAAATCAAAATCTAAAAATTCCAAAATCAACTTAGAACATTTTTCAGATTTTCTCACCTTACAGTTAAACGAACATAATACATACTTTTAAAGCTCATTTTTTAATTTATGAGTAAAAATTTAGAAAAAGTACCTTAGAAAAAATTATTCGACCATTGTTAAGCCAATAATTTCAAAATGGGCATTGGAGGGTTAAATGATCTTGTGGAGCAGTGGATGGGGTAATTAACATTCATTTTTAGTCCAAAATTGTATTGGACAATTTTATTTTACTTACGAAAACAAAAACTGTGGGAATAATGATCTGCTTGAGCCACCCTTATCTACGCCACTGTTGCTGTTAAGTGTTCATATATTATGTTAATTACAATCAAATGCTTCCATATAATAAATATAAACTTGCTGCAAGAAGCAAATGTTTTGTATTAAAATTTTGAGAACTTACACTTAATATTTTATGTTTTTTAAAAAGCTTAGAAATACTTATTTCAAGTACATAACGAGCTTTTTTTCTGCAGAAATCATGTTCTTAATTCATGATTTCCGGTCTAACAACACAATAATAAAAATGCGATCGAAATTCTACTACTTTCAAGCATGAAATACCAGATTTTTTTCTTGGTACATACTAAAACAGTAAAAGATGTGTACACATCATAATTAAAAGTGTGTACTTATTACAAATATACTTTTGTACTCAAAGTGAAATAAATCCAATGTATACCCTCGGTACGGATGGTTGGTACAGGACAAGCAATTTCAGTAGGTACCAGGTAATGACCAGTACTTACCTTGCTATATACCTCTTCATTTCCGTCTTATTAACAAATGTCATAGGCGGTAGGAAATCGCCACCACCCCGTTTACCAGTAGACAGCGGCATCGCTACTTACGCTTTTGTACACTAGTAGACAGCGTAGTAGTCGCCAGTATTTTATACCTACTTATTTCATTTAAATTGAAAACACATATATATTTTAATATTATTATATATTATTTTAGAATTAATTTCATTTACATTCATTATTTTTTAATTTAAAATGCTTGTTTTTTTGAAAACGCTTTTTTTTTTTTGAGCCGGGGGCCTGTTTAAGGTTGACTTCTGACGGTCCGGCTCCATTTCCAATTGCATCTGAAATTCCACAAATTTAATTATAGCGCTGAAAATATTTATTGAGAGCTTTAACAAGCTTAGCGATTATTGCTTCATAAACTTTTGGACTGCTTTAGTTTCCTTGCAAGCTGTCAAAACTTCTCCGTCGGTACGCGACGAATACGCAGAAAAAGAATAGCCAAAAATTCGCCTTACTTTATATTCCCGTATTAAGAAAAGGAGGCGAATTGTTTTTTTTTTTTTCTTCTTTATTCGCTTTGCGTTTGTTGTTTATCATATTTCGTTCGTCGACCGTTTACCTCGCGCATTACCAGGGGTTTGGAAAGTAGGTAACAAACGATGTAAGTGCTTACTGGCGGACAATAGCCATCAGCCATACTAGAGGGATACGAGAGATATAATGTTTAATTTTTATCTTGCTTCCTTTTTTCAACTTTAATATTGTAAATCCAAGTTTCTGGCCAGTTCTTGATGTGAGTTGGTGCATATCATTAAAAAGTTCACCCATCGGGCTAGAGACGCGGATTAGTTCATATCAATTCCCTCGCTCTATTTTCTTTTCTAAATAAATTATATGTACTTTTTTATAATATAATGTCAACTGTACGTAGTTGTACCACTCAAATAAATAAATAAATAAATAAATAAGTTATCGTTTCAGTGTTATTTTCGATAAACAGTAAAATTGTGTACAAATTATAATAAACAGTGTGTACATATAATACTTTTTTCTCAAATTGAAATAAAACCATTTGTTCGTTAATTTCAAATTCAATTCAAGTTTCTGCGACAGATTGTGGGATTTTCTGTTATAACATTTCCGATAAACAGCCTGAGCCAATTTTTTGAAATACATTGCATTTTTTTTTACCACTTTATACATTATTCGGCTCGGTACATGCCACGCTCAAAATTTTCAAAATCACCAACGTATCACTTTAGTCGATTTAAAGGCAATTATCAATGGATAAATTTCAATAATTTCGCTTAAATTCTCTTTATTTATACATTCTTTTAATTAATTTTAATCATATTTTTGCATATTTACTTCATTTACTGTTCGCAAGCTGTTAAAGCCACCCTTTAAATACTTTTTAATTATGCATAAAGTTATATCAATAAATTCATTAAAATACAAAAGTGTTGAAAAAGGGTTAAAGCAACTCTGTAACTTGACCTCACGCACATCTTTGGCAACCCTTTGGCAATTCATTTGAGCACTTGACAAAACTTTACACAATTATAATTTCAATTAAAGTCAAGGCAACCCTTATTCAATGAAATTAATAATTATATATAAGGATTGCTACCTTTAAAACTTATGTACAGTATGTGCATGACAGCACTGCAACCCTGTAGAGCGGGTAATTAATCATTTTTTTATGCGTCATTCGCAGTGTGTATATCGATATGCGCAACCACAAAACTCGATAATTTTTTTTTTAACATAAATGCCAATAAAATGCCACAGAGAGTTGGGTAGTTGGCAGTCCCTTTTTCTACCCTTTTCTGCGCTGTCATTAAGAGGCATCAATTTTTGTTCAATAAACTCAATTGAAATGTCAACTGAAAGTTTCTGCTCCAAATAAAAAGAAAACTCACTCATTAATTTATCAGACCAAGTTCCAACTGTTTTGACATACTTTTGCTCAAAATTTTTGCATTTATCAATATTTTTTTTTATTTCAGCTGCCACTTTCAATGCTTATTATTTCAATCAATTGTAGTGAGAGCAAAGTATCCCAGCATCCATACAATTCTTGAACCGCGTACATTTTCCAGCTTGCAAAAGCTGTGTTGAAAGAAAATATTTTTACTGCCACAAACCAGCAGCTAATTTATCAATGGCGACTTTGCAAATATTTCAGTAATGGAAAGTAATTTTTCCTTTTTTGGTTCCGCTTTTTGCAAAAGAGTTGAAAGCTGAAAGCCGGCCAAGAACTTTTTTCACTTCATTTATTGGTTTACTTGGCTGCTTGTCCTTACTGGGGTTTGTTTGTTGCTTTTGCTTTATTTTATATTTTTTGATTTGATTGAAAGCAGTGACGTAGATAGCTTTGGCAAATGGGCAGAGCTTGTGACATGCTTAGTTGCTTTCATTTGATATTAAAAGACATTTTTTTTTTGAAAAAGCACTTATGTTTTTTTATACACTAATAAAATGCCATTATTTCTCTAACCCCCCTTTTCTATGCCACTGATCAAAGCATATTTCACTTTGATTCAGAAATTTATGAGTAAAATGTCATCTGGTCATCTGGTTGATATTTTAACCTTTACCTTTGTGCAGCTTATTTGTTTTTCTTTCATTCCTCTTTAATTACATTTTGTGCTTGAAATTCTTTTTTAGTTTTTATGACAATTTTCGTTAAAATTTTGATTGCATACATTTTTTTTGGGCATATAAAAGCTATAAATATAATACAGTTGTATAGTAAAAGGTATTTTTCCATTAAAGTTTTCAGTTTATGTTTATCTATTTACTTATTTTTTACTTTTATGGCATTTTATCATTTCTCGCTGCTTTTGTGGCACTCTGTTGACTTTTGAGCACATCAACCGCATTACATCAACCACAAATACCGCAAACGCATATGAGAAAACTCAATCAAACAGTTAATCGACGTTGCCTTCAAGCTCTCCCCCAACCACTCAACTCACATCAAACTCGTCCCACTGTGCAGCGCTTAACCCACTGTTGCCTATTGTGTGCAAAGCAAACAAAGGCGTCGCTCCATGTGGACAACTGTGTGCGTGTGTGAGTGCGTGCGTGCCTATCAACATGCCAATCGTGCCTCAAAAAACAAACCCCTAACCCCTTTGAACTTGGTTTCTTTTTTTTATACTCGTATCAAAAGTATGGTAAAAGGGTATGATAACTTTGACACAAAGTATGTAACAGATTGAAGAAAGCCTTTTTGATTCCTTAATCTGAAATATTATAGATCACATAAACCAAACGGAAAATAAAATATTCGCGTATAAAAAACAGTTTTTTAGGAGCAAAAGTAATTTTGTTGTTTTTGTAAAATTCTTTGTTGCGTTATTTTTAGATGAGAATACTTTAAATTTTATTCGATTTTTCGACAAATTTTCGAAAATCATGTTCTTTAGATAAAATATTTTCGGCTTCACTAATCCAATCCCCAATAAATGCTGGTGTGCCACAAGGCAGCGTACTTGGGCCGGTGCTATACACAATTTTTACAGCAGACCTGCCGATAACAAACAATGTTGAGGTTGCAACATATGCCGACGATACAGCAATTATTTCAAGTAGCGAGAGCTCGGCTGACGCATCCCGGTATTTGCAAAAACAGCTTGGATTACTCGAAGCATGGTTAAAAAAGTGGAGAATTGCAGTAAACAGTCAAAAATCAGTCCAAGTAACTTTTACTTTGAGGCGTGGAAAATGTCCCCCAGTTACCCTTTTTGGCTTGTCGATACCGGAAGAAGAAGAGGTTAAATACCTTGGCGTGTACTTGGACCGAAGGCTCACCTGGCAAAAACACGTTAGGTGTAAGCAAACCCAGCTCAAAGCTAAGACTAGGCAAATGTATTGGCTTTTAGGACCTCGGTCCCAACTCAGCTTGGAAAAGAAAATCCGTCTTTACAAAGCAATTTTAAAGCCAGTATGGACCTATGCCTTGCAACTCTGGGGTACGGCAAGTACATCTAATATCGAGATACTTCAAAGATACCAATCAAGCACACTCAGAAATATTGTCAGGGCACCCTGGTATGTTAGTAATTATCAAATACACAAGGACCTCAACATATGTTATGTAAATGAAGAAATTAAGCAACGAACAAAAACATACATAAACCGACTAAATTTTCATGAAAACTCATTAGCTATAAACTTATTAGATAATAGCGCAGATACTAGACGATTGAAGCGATATCATATCCTAGATCTTCCCCATAGATTCTAAATTAAAACTAAGTCTGCCTAATGTTATATTGGTTTAGCTCATTGGAGTCAAGCCAATCATAGAAATATATTTTTTGTAAGATTTTATAAAATTTGTTGAATGTCCTTTGGACAGATTACAAGTAAACAAATATAAAAAAAAAAAAAAAACTAATCCAATCGATTAAGTTTTTAGAATGAAATTCTTTAAAAAAGCTTTGAGTGAAATACCTCAAAAATCGTCACGTAACGAAATAAGGTATGCTGTGTTTGTATGCGTGAGAGTATCGAATGTCTGACAAAAAAATTTTGGACAAGCTTTTTTTTTATTCCTTTAGATAGTAGAGGGTTAGGTTAATTCAAAGCCAAAACCGAATTCCTATATTCTATCATTAATTCAGAAGAGCAACTGACAAAAAAAAACCAAAAATGACAAAACTTCATATAAAAAAAAAAATCCCAAATGGGATTTTTTTTTAACCAAGAACCAAATCTCAGATTTAATACGAACATCGGAAATAAAGACTCAATCCTAAACAAGAACAAATACTGGTGGTTGTAGATAGAAACAAAACCTGATTTTCTTATTTTATAAATCACAAATATAAACCTAATTTTTTGTAAATTTTTTCATACGAATAGCAATATGTTTATACATTATACATATATATATGTTATTATAATTGTCAGATTCTTTTAATTAGTAAATATTTATAGATAATTAAGTATACTCGAGAGCTCGCTAGAGACACTGTATAAATAATATCACAAAAAGCTTCTTATTTATAAAAATTAAGGAAAACAAAAAAAAAAAAAAGGTTTGGTAGAATATTAGACTCAAAATATTTAAAATTAAATTTTTTTGAGCCTAAGGTTGAATTCTCGAGATACAATTTTTTTAATTTCGCACTCTTTGGTAACTGGCTTATCTCAGCAAATATTATTTATGCCAAATACATAATAACGAAATTTTTAAAAAAATGTTATACGAATAAAATTTTTCTAGGTTTAATTGGTGTTCGGCTCATCTTTGTGAGTCTAACAATCAAATCGTTGTCAACCATTTTCCCATAAAACCCAAATAAAGTCCTCAATCGATTTGCATTGGTTTTCGGGAACGCATAAAATAATCAGAGAAAATATCTGTACAGATAAGCTTTCTACTTGCAAACTTCTTGGTAGAGTATTTTTTTTCGGTTTTTCTTCTCTATTTGGAAAGGGTATTGGACTAACCTAATAACGTGTATATCAAAGTCGGTCACTCTCGACTTTACGTGCGCAATTTTTTATTCTTCTTTGTTTTTTGCCTTTGTTTTTTTATTTTATTTTTATAGCCACATAAAATGTCAATAAAATGTGTGTGGTATTTGTGCTCTCGTACAAAGATATGTTTACACTTCGTCTACCAACATTTTGTGCTCTTAACCAAGTCTCTGCCACTTTGCAACAAAAATATCAAATATTTAGTTACACTTAGCATATATTGAACTATTTCAAGAGCTGTTCACTTTGTTTCCATTTGACTATTGATAGACTTCATTGGCCTGAACTTTTGTCCTTGAAATAAGCTCTGATTATGCCACACACACACACACACACACGCGTTCCACTGTGCAGCTTTAATGCATTTGAAGTGGCATGAACTTTAAGTCTGTGGCATGTGATTTAATTTGATGTTAGCCATGTACTGTCAGCCATTCAGTCAGCCAGCGTCAAAGTGCCGAAAATAAGTTAAATTAAATGAATCTAATGAAGAGCGTGTGATGTATGTAAGAGATGTTGTGCCTCCACCCCGAACCACTTTATATCTCTCTTTCTGCTGGTATATATCTCAATGCGGTGGCAAGATATACGACTTAGCCAAGAGACCAAGGACCTAGGATAAATGCCGCAAATGCCGCACGTGCGCTTTTGGCTGTGGCAACACACACACACACAAACTGAGAGAGATACCGAAATTGTTGTAATTTCTGACTGAAGCCATACCTTCATTATGCTCTCTATCAAGCAGGTAGTCTTGCTTTTCTTCACGTGTTTGTAACTTATCGATTAGTAGGAAGGAGCTGATTTTTTCTGAAAAGTGCTTTGAATTTATATGAAAATTTTTGCATCGTAAATCAAATTGTTAATACGAACTGTATTCTCAATCAGATAATTTCTTTTTTATTCAAGCTTCGTTTCAAATACTTAAATTTAGAAAAAATTATATTTACTTGCAAAAAATTTTCAGTGTTGGGGAACCATTTAGGGCGTTCACTTTGTAGTACAAAAATGCAGAAGTGCACAAATGCAAAAGTTTTTTTTGTTGATTGCTCACTTCATTAGTTGGGCACTTCTACATTTCTGCCCCTCAAAGTGAGCACCGTAATTATGTAATTTTTGTGTTACTGTTCTATTCTTTGGTTAATTGCTCATTTTGGTTAGAGCTCTCTATGAGTATTCCCTGCACCCAAGCAATCCACAGCTTTGAACCCACCTGGCGTGCCTTAAGTTATATTTTTTAAGATTCTCAGCCCCGCTATACGATTTGTGAAAACGACTCGAATTATTCTTCAAGTCTCTTTTAACCCAATTTTAAACCTATAACATATCGCTAGTAGGCACCAATCGGTCAATGCATCAGAAATATTCGAAAATCTTTTGCCATGTAGATTTTTTATGGATTTAAAAAAAACCAATCAAAATAAAAGATATTGAAAAATCACAGAAATATTGTAAAAAAAAAACTGTTAAGCATTCGAAACTCTTTTACTCTGTAGATTCTTTAGGTATTTAAAAAAAAAATCAATGAAAATAAACAATACCTGAAAATCACAGAAATATTGGAAAAAACTGTTAAGTACCACCTGACAAATTAACTTTTAACTTAAATAATCTTACCTTATCCAATCTAACCGAGAAGACTGTAAAAAAATAGTAGTGACCCAGTGGTGACTTTTGACGCACTGCTATTATCCGAACAATTTTTGATTTTTTCAAATATACGGAAACCTTTATAGAAATTCCGGCCCCGAGGGAATCTCTCATTACAGGCCAGATAAAACAAACATTTGTATGGATTACTTTATTGAAGGGCAATAATCTATAAAAAAAAAAAAATATAACCAATCCTTACTTGCCCATACCAAATTATTTCAACCTTTATATAGCACAAAAGAACTGACTGTACTTGATATAAAAACAAAATGGCGATGTTTAGTTCTGATGTATTGTATTCCAATGGGATTGATTCAACAGTTGGAGTAGAATTCATTGGGCTCTGTTATGGCTTAATCTCAAGTTGCCCCTACCTGACATTATAAGAATAATATGTATAAACTTCAAGTTCTTCTTTAACCCAAAAGTGCTGCATACGACTAAGGGGTTCTTCCCTGCTCACAGACAGCATTAATCTCATAATGTGCATAATGTCCTTGTATCCTTGTTATAATGCTTATATAAACATAATTTTACCATTAATTATATCACTATCATCTTTAACTAACCCGCAGACATAAAGCAGTAGTTATACCTTTGAGAGTACTCAAACGTCGAGAAGTAGTGTATGACATGATTTTTTTTTTTTTTTCTACCATTATTTCCAAGTATCCTTGTATTTGGAGTCAAAGTGATATGAAGCAGCTTTATGCCGCCAACGCTAACGGAATCCCACTCCTCGGCATCTTTTTCTTTGTCGTTTTGTGCGCGTTCTCATGTGGTCCTTACGCGTCTCTCTCGGTCCGCCTTACTCCCTGTTACTCTGGCAGGGAATCAAAAAGGAAGCCTCGAGCAAGGCCATCTGCCATGTAGCGTTATGTGGCTACAGAGACACATAGACCGAGAGAGATAGAGAGAGAGAGAGAGAGAGAGAGAGAGGGAGAGGCATAGAGAAAACGAGAGGACTACATCGAAATGAACAAGCGGAAACAATTAGCGTTGTAACATTATTATGTAACATGCTGTTTGCCTTGTTGCCTCCTTTCACTAATTAAGTGTCTCATTAAAAAATGATAAATTTAAATGGAATTATTTTATACAATGCTCAACAGCCAGACCGTTTTGAAGTGTAACCACATACTAGTGTTCCTAGAATTCCATATGGTTCCAAGTTAAATATTTGTGTTTTGAGATTGCTAGAAAAAGTCACGCATGAGACTTTAAAAATTTTACACTACACAGAAAAATTGAATACGTTTAGTCACGCCTCAACGATTTTGACTTTGAGTTTTAAGAGTGTCTTTAATTGATTTTAAGCTAGAAAAATTTTTACATTCTGTAATTTCAGATAAGAGACTTTATTATTTTTTCTATCATTCGAAATCGAATAAAAATATTTGGAAAAAAAATTTGAAGGAAATTAAGTTACCATAAGTCATCGATATGCGATATGTTTGGAATTCCAAAACTCAAGAAAGGAGAATCTGATTTCCTAAGGGACTTGGCACTAATATTTAAAAATATCAATAATTCAAAAATTCGATTGGATCAAAATATTGTATACAATCGTTGGCCATAAACGAAACTATATTTTTATTGGCAAAATTTAGGAATGAGAAAATAATTTATTAAAAAAAATCTAAAACACAACACTTTGCATATTAGTTTTGGTTCTGGCGGCAAAACAGAAAAGCTGCTATTACTGCTAGCGCCATCTAGTGAACTAAGTGGCGCCATCTTACATAAAGTCATAAGACAACACTGTTTTGTATGTTTTGTGCGTAAGCTTTTGTAATATTTTTGTATACCACAGTTTTTTTATTTTCAAAATATTGTTTCAATTGCGTTTTCGGTATTACCCAAAGAGGCCCATACGCAGCATGCAAAAATTCCGCACAAAATGTCAAAACTTCATATAAAAAAACAAATTTCCTTTTTTGGGATATTTTTTTTTATATCAAGTTTTGACATTTCGTGCGGAATTTTTGCATGCTGCGTATGGGCCTTAAGCAAAAAACCATATTTTTAGTTAGTTTAAAATAAATAATAATAATAGATCTTAAGCCAAAAATAAAAATGTGCATATTAACAAATTCGTTCTTTTTACACCGCTCTTCATTTCGCTGCTTAAATTTTCACACAATTTCTCTCAGTGTAGCTTAACATTGTACTAGCGCTGTGGCTTTTGGCTATCGACAAATTGGCGCCTTTAACCATTTTACGTGTTTTGGTTTTTCTCTGCACGCATATCGAAAACTTTGAAATTTTTACAAGTTTTTGCTATGCTTTATAACTTAAAATTTTTTCACAACTCTTGTTTTTCTTTTGATTTATTTGTTTGCTACCAAAACTTTTAAGATTCGTTGGTGTTGTTCAATAAACTTATTTGTGTGTATAGCGTTAAGCAAAAAGCTGTTGGTTCAATAAAATTTGTGCAAATAATCCCGCTTGAAGTTATACCAAACCATTAGTAATGACAAATCAGTCCGAATTTGTTTTTTGTCAAACAAAAGTCAGCTTAAGTTCCGCCATTTTCAACTTTTCAGTCGCTGTCAACTTGTCCGATGCCGATTTTCATTATTCACAGCTTATGAAATGGAGTACATATTTTTTATTAAAAGTTATTTAATATTATTATTGAAAATGTTGCAAAATATTTACCAGTTACAGTTCAAAATGAATTTAACCAGGGCTCTGAAATTAAATTAAAATAAATCCAGTGTTATGTTATGTGTCAGCTAAAGTTACATTAAGAGGCATTAAATATTCAAAATGGCAAATGAAAAAAAGTTCTCTGGCATACTGATAAATAAGTATTGTTAAATTGTTAAAGTTCATAGTGAATATATTAATAAAATTGGCAAAAATATTTATTTAAATAGCATAAAAAGGGTTTCCGTGGTGGCCTGTTATTTAAAAAAAATTACGACTTCGAAAATTCAAACTAGTACCTATAGTATATTCTTATGTTTTAGTTTGAAAAATATTCAAAGATTTTTTTGTTCGTATCCTTTCTCTAAAAAAACATAACCATTGAATAGTCTTTTTTTTTTTTAATGTATTTATATTTAGTTATAATCCAATATTGATAAAAAATTATTCGCTACACAAAAAATAAAATTTAGTGCGTGATAGGGATTGAATTGTAAATATTCAAAATTTAACAAACAATTGTAAAACTGCAAATGTGTAAAATTAAAAAAAAAAAACATAAAATTTATTTTTAATATTTTTTTAAGTTTAAAGGCCCATACGCAGTTCTAAAATTTTCGCACGAAATAACAAAACTTCATATAAAAAAATGGGATATCCCAATTGGAATTTTTTTTTTATATGAAGTTTTGTCATTTCGATCGAAATATTTCGAACTGCGTATGGGCCTTAAAGAAAAAATGTTAAAAATGATATAGGATCAAAATTGAGATAAGATGAATTTATCAAAAACACGGAAATTTTGAAATCCTCGAATTGCCTCTGAAAATCCTTAAGATCATTTTCTTGAAGAGAAACAAGTAGACAAGCCCACAAATTGCTTTAATTTTTGTACATACCTAGCTGGATACCTTATCCAAAACTGGCCCCAACGATTTCTACAAAAGAAAAAAAAATTCCCCGAATTACAGTTTTTAAATTTATCGTATTATGGCTTTATGGAATTTTTTTTAAACATTGTTTTTTAAATCATTTTATTTTTTTTACCGAAACATTAAAAAAAAAACAAATTTTTTTTTTATTTTACAATTTTTTTTTTTTTTCAAACGCCTTTGTCTGTATATGGTATAGATATTAATCAAATTGATTTGGTGCAACATTTAAAAAAAAATAGAAGCAAAATATTTTAATTTTTTATCTTTTTAATTATAATTTTTTTTTTTTGTAAAACTTTTGTATATTATTTAAAAACAGCTTATATACTATTGAAAATAGGCAAGTAGATATAGGACTAGGCCGTAAGTTTCTTTTATTAAGTATTAATTAAATATAAATTTCAAAAATTTATTTAATTAAATATGTCGACAGGAATTCTTACAAAAAAAAAAAAAAAATACAAATCAATATACTAAGCAAAAAAAATTTTTTCGTTTTAAAAACGAAGTACCCCTATTTAGTGTACCAGTATTTCTTCAGAGTACCCTCTCAGTTCTAAAAAATTAAGAAAGCTTTAAAAGATTCATATATTACGTATTTTCCGATTTTCTGCTCCAAGTATTAAACTGCACTAAAACTTTTACCAAAACTTCAAGCAGAATGGCAAATTTTCCTTTTCCTATTGAACCTTAAATTATGCAACTAAATCGCAAACACCTATAAATATGCCCAACTAATACCCCAAATGGTTGCTGCCCTACTTAAAAAGTGCTAGGCCCCTGATCTTTGCTGTCTCCACTTAAATATTAAATATGTATTACCATAACCCATTTACCATAAAAGACAAGCCTCACAACAAAAGTAGGAATAGGAAAGGTAATTTTGCAATTTAGAAGCCATACGTGTTCACTGTCAAGGCATAAAATTTTTTTCAATTTTGAACGACAGACACCCGGCTAAGTCCATGTTGTTGGCCACATAGGAACAGCTCTAAGCCATGGCAATAGAAGGCATTGGCGGTAACCTGAATATGGCTAAAGCCGTAAGCTCGAGGATTGAACAAAGTGGCAACGGCGCGTGATTATGCTGGACAGAGGCACAAGATGATAGACACACTATGCTGCAGAGCATGCTCAAAGTTCTGGGAATTGTTGGTGTTGTTGTTGTTGTTGTTGTTGGTTGGCCACAAAGCGACAACGCCACCGCATGAGGCATAAAAGACTTGAGCGATTAGTTGAAGTACGTGCAGTGCATGCAAGGAGCCAGGAGCCGGCAGCCAGCAGCGCCAGTTTCAGCTTCATTTTTTATATTTTGTACTTCAACTGCAGCCAGCCAAAGAAGCAGCCACACATTAAGCAAAGCTGGTCACACTGAACAGTTTGTTACAGAGCACCATAGAGAGGGAGAATGCCAGATATAGAGAGTGTGTGCGTTTTTGTCCTCTCACACTCTCCCCTATAGCTGCTCTTTAAGCCGCTGCAAACGTTTGTGGACCTGTGGGATTTATATTTCCACTGCAAGCTGCAAGAAAATTGTTATATTAATGTCGGGCAATTCGCCAAGCGTCATTTTAGTTGTAACACTGAGAGAAAAAATAGTTGGCTCTTAAATCAAAGTAAAATTATTTTTAAACAATTGGTTTGGAGACAATTTAATTTTTATTTATATTTAAACTTTGTCATAAAAGGATTAATACGAGACTTAAATGGATTTATTTATTTATTTTATTTTAATTAAAAAAAAAAAACAGTTGGTTAAAAATAAATAAATTTTTTTTTCAAGGGCCATACGCAGCATGCAAAAATTCCGCACGAAATGTCAAAACTTCATATAAAAAAAATATCCCAAAAAAGGGAAATTTTGAATATTTGGATTGTTTCACCAAATCGTTTGTATTCATATTTATACTATTTATGGAAGGGACCAATACGAGAATAAAAAATAATGAAAGCGAAAATGATTCAAAAATGTAATTTTCTTATCTTTGCGCTGACCTGCTTCTTTTGTATTTCATAATCCTTGGTGGCGTTAAATACCCAGGAGACTTCCTTGCGGAAGCACAAGTAAATCTTATTGCTTTAGTATATCCAGCAATCCATTCAAAATCCATTCGGAAATCCCAATTTAGGCATAAAAAAAATCAAGTTATTGATTTACAAAACCAATGCTCTAACTGAAGTCCTTACAATATATTTGAAGCCCAAAGTACTTAAATATTTTTCACAGTGTTTGTTTGCTCTTATTGTTGTAATTGTTGAAACACGTGTTTGACCACAATTACAATTACGCCCAGTTACAAGGGCTGTCCACTTTTGTTTTTGGTTTTAAGCGCAAAAAATACATATATACTATATATATTATATATAAATGTATATATATATATTTAGTTATGTGATTTATGTTTCACGCCTTCAGCTGAGGGAATATCATATGTGAACATGTGTTTGACTATGAACGTGTGTTAGTGTACATATATATATGTGTGTGTGTGTGTGTGTGTGTGTGTGTATGTAATTGCTAAGTGTAGACATAAGGAAATTTATATAAATTGCCACGAAATCCCCACACACACACCCATGCACATACATGCTCGTTTAGTACTTGCTACAATGTCCTTGTTTGCAATCAGTTGCAGATTTTGGCATCGGTTTTGGTTTTTTTTTTTTGCTTTCTTTGTTGTCGATTAGCTTGAGGCCAGTGCTGGGTAACAGAGTGTGTCAGTTCATACGCTGCTGGTTAAGTAAATAGGAACACTACGTTGAAGGACTCTGATTCGGTTTGGTATCTTATTATTGTTAATTAAAGCTACTCAAGTTAATATAGTTAGTAAGATTACAAAAGTGGCTCAAAGATAAAAAAAACGAGTTTAAAAATAAAAAGTTTTCAAAATATCAGATAGAACAACAGATTTCAGGAATCCGTTTCTATTAAAAAACCAACTGCGGGGCTGTGCCCCCTAGTAAAATTAATCGATATAGAATTTATTTACATATTCTTCAGAACGATTCGATATGTTTTTCTTTTTTGCACATTTCTAATGCAGACCTCTGAGTCAAGATGCTTTATTAAAAATACTCGGAAAGCGATGTATATTGGAAAGTAGTAAAAAGTACCTAGTGAACCAGTTTGTTCTCATTGCTTCCAAAACTGTGCATACATACAATATTGGACAAAAGTATTTTGACAACACTGTGCGAAATGTATTACCGCTTACATATAAAAACTGAGAGATGTAACGGAATCCATTTTACTTTTGAGAGAGAGAATCTATTATTAGCTTTAAGAGAGCAAAAAATTGCAATGATAATGATTTACATTTTCTGTATATTTTACTTTAAATGTGAGATGATGCCTTTTTGGCTGGACAAAAGTATTTTGACATTGCGATCAATTGCAATTTCTTTGATTCCCGTGCGGTACAAACAATGTGTGGCAATTTTAAAAGTTGTTTTTATTTATTTTTAAAAATAATATCCCATTTTCTTGCCTTTTATTTTTTTTTATAATCGGCAAAATACCTGCCGGCCAACTTGTTCGAAATGAAATAGTCACAAAATATAATGCCGGTTTTCCGGCGGAATACCATATCAGATTTTGCAAAATGCCTAGAAAAACCATTTATTCACAAATTATGAGGCAAAACAAAACATATTCTATAAATAATACAGCCAGCTCGGGCAGAACACGCAAAAGGACGCTATACAGCACGGCATTAAACTAAGAAAATTTTAGAAAGATGCCTTAATTACACCAAAAGCTTTATCAATTGAATTCAATAAACAGCATACAAAATTTTTACATTTACTACCTTTGTAGCTCGAACAATCAAAAAATAGGCTTGAAAGGTTAACATTTGCTACATAATATAAAAACAAGGCACAAAGCTCCTTTGAATAACCTAGATCGAAAAAATAAAGTTTATTGAAGGTAATTGAACAATGTTTGGGAAAAAACCAAAGCCTGTATGGGTACGTGTACCTCTTGGTGGAGGCTCGTTATCTTTTGAGTATGTTTAAGCTTCATTTGCTTGGACGATTTAGTACCAATTGATAGCACAATGAACAAAGACAAATATTTACACATCCTAAGTGACCGGGCTTCCACCTCCGGTTGCAGAGTCATTGGACAATCCTTTATTATGGAACAGTATAATGCTTCATGCCATAATGCCCATATGATCCAATTTTTTGAGAGAAGTCAATACATTTAATTGGCCACCTCAAAGCTTGGATCTTAACGGAATCGATAAGTTTAATTTACATCTGCCCATTAAATAAATAAAACTATGCCTCAATTGATCAAGATGGCGGGAAGAGACAGTTGTTGACAAATAAAGGCTTTGTAGGGAAATTTTACGGGAAACATAGAAAAAATTGGTTAAATCAATTCCTGAAATTTTGCAAAAGGTCTCTGATGACAAAGGAAGGTTTACTTTTTATTATTAATTTTATTTCATCTAAAGTTACAGCTTTTTTCTCTTCATCTGTCAAACTATTTTGTATTGTCAAAATACTTTTGTCCACTAACATTTATGAAAAATCGTTCTTATATTCTAACCTATAATATTATTATAACAATAATAAACTTATGCGTTTTGAGGAGCTTAAACTATCATTATTCTTAAAAAAAATTTATTAAAAGCTATATAATTAATAAATCATAAGAAATTTCCAAATCAATTTTTTTTACTTATGTCAAAATACTTTTGTCCACTATTGTATTTGACAGGCTCTGTGGATTAGTGCGTGGCTAGGAAGAACGAAATGAGATTCACCTACAAGTCCTGAGCTCTTAGTTAACCAAGAATTACGACTAGTGTCTGTATAAAAAGACTCAGCTTTGTATCTGCATATTTGTGAGTGAATGTAAATCCTTGCCTGAGCTTTGAGCTCCGAGTCTACCCAAAGTAGCGCATTTCTTTTCAATCTCAGCAGTCGAAAGTGTGCAGACATTAGGCTGACATTGGCCAATTAGGTTTAGTAAATGAGCAATCTTTGGACGCAATGGCATTTTAGCCAAGGCCAAAAAAGGCCAGAAGTATGGGCAGTAAATATATTGCGTGTACATTAGGCTCAGAGCTGGCAATAGGCTATAAGTAAAGGATGTGTGTGTTTCTGCACGTAGTATTTAGCCTTTAGTATGGTTCAGAAATTAAAGCCAAGTGTTATGGAGCTGAGCCAAGTTGAGTCGAGTAGTTGTGTTTCAGTTTAAATGGCATGAGAACGTGGCTGCTAGGCCAACCCTTCACTACTAAGCGGCTAAAGGAAAACAGATACATTGATATATCTAAACTGTTTCAAGTTTCAGTTGCAGAACTTAAAACCCGTCGGTTGATATTAACTTACAACTAACCAACGATTAAAGCCCCAATTGAAAAGATGTTAAAGTCTTTTATATGCTACTTGTTCGCCAAGTTGCTCCCTAACTGCATTCGTGTCCATGGTCACAATTTCTTTATATATTTTTTTGCATTTAGTATGTAGCTCTTGTAGCTCGGGCCACCTTTTGTGCTTTTGATTGCAGTTTTAATGCTTCACGCCAGGGCCTATACAAAGTCAGTCAATCAACTCGACCATAAAAGAAAACCATGTTGCACTCGGCTTCAAAAAAAAAAAAAACAATACTAGCTAAGACTTTTCACTCATTTCAAATTGTAATATGGTTTAAGAAAATTATTTAAGTTACATTTGGCTTTAAAAGTTAGAAATTTGCACTAATTCATAAAAATAATCTGAAACGATAAAGAGTTCTCAACAATTTCAAAATGGTGCGAATTATGAATCCGAGTTCGAGGTGCGAAACCACGAGCTCATTGTTGTGACATAACCTCAAAATATAATATATATCTGTTTAATGGGATTCCGATTCAGCGACGCCAAAAACAAATGAAAAATATAGCCGTATCTCGAAAAGAATTCTAGTGAGGTTTTTAAAGTTTATCTCAGTATCCAACTGTGCTGGAATTTTGTTCTGATTCCTGACAGCGTTTTTACAACAAAATGCAGCTTTTCTGGATCTCGAACTCAGCGACACTGGATCCAAAAGTCTGTTTTATTTTTAGAAGCAGAAACTACTTTTTTTGGTAAACATTTTATTTTAAGTGTAATCAGCCGACCATGTGCAACATTTACAATTATACAAATCAATACATAACTACTCATTTTCAATACAGATTTCTTGAGATGGACTTTATTGGGTAAAATTAAAACAAAATATAAAACCCACAAAAAAAATATTCTTTTTCTCATTCCCATCAGGATTGTAGTCCATAACTTATAGCTACTCTTGCTTGCGCTTGTGAGAGTTAGTTGATTTGGATGCAGCGGCATAAGTAGTCTTCTCATTGTGCTCTCTAACTTTACTGCTGGAATGTTCTTCGTGCAACTCTATTTTCTGCTTGGTGAAGCTTAGGCCAGCACCACCACTTCCACGGGTTGTTGTTCCTTTGCCACAAGCACAAGAGGCTTGCTGGCCACCACCACATGTTAGAATCGGTGGAGGTATATATGGAGCGCCCGTGCAAATTGGACAACTATATTAAACAAATGGCATAAAATAAAATCTTTAGCTAATGAAAAATAATAAACGGGCCTTACCCGCCCTCGACATGAGTCGCTTTAGCGGTGTACAGACCAATTCTTCTGTAAAGGCATATGAGCTTATGTGCGACCCAAAGGATTGGCAATAAAGCTAAACAGCTGAGTAGCACACCAAGCCAAAAGGCATTCTGCAAGCATAAAAAAAAGCCAAATGCTATATAGTGCTACGTCTTAAAAAAAAAAAAAAAAAACAAACCTACCAAAGGATCAACTAAACGGTGACAAATAAACTCTACGCTACGATGGTAAAAATACGCCAATGGACCACAGTGCCCCACGTTTTCGTTTGATTCCTTCACAACATATTCGACATATTCGCTAACCGACCTTTGTGTATATGCTGTTAGATTCTTGGATAAAGCATTTATAAATTCTACGCCCCTCTTCTGTATAAATTCCTGAGAATATATGACTGCATTAACGAGTCTTTCTATTCCTTGTCCAAAGGGTTCGTTCTCATGCAGAATTAATTGATCGATCTTGCTCAGACTTTTCAATACTGTCTCTACTAAGGGCTTAAGCTCGCCTACCATAAAATGATCGTATCTTCTTAGACTATATGCGTCATTCCAACATTGCATTCTTTCTGTTTTCCAGTTGCCTTCCGTGGATATGGGTTTTATCACAGTAAGTATATGCTCAGACAATTTCAGCAGAGGAATGTTTGAGAATTTTGTGGACAGATAATTCGTGAAAAGCTTGCTGTGGTAGGAAGATAGATAGCCATCGCGCAAATCCATTAGTTTTGTTGCATTTTTTTCGTCAAAAAGTATAAATTCGGACCAGTCAGCTGAGAATTCGATTGGTTTGTCATTCAACGTTATTCTAAAGGCCTGTAAATTATTTATATCAAAGGCGCCAATTTCTCGTAACAATTGAAAAATGGTGCGATTAGCTTCGCACAATGTGATGGCCTTGGACAAACGCATTTTGGTCACAGGATTATCAAGATGTTTTGGTACATAATGATGTAAATCAATAGATGAGTCTAATTGACGAAATTGAGCATTTTTCTCGCGATCCCTGTGAAAAGCATATATTAAATGTTCTAATTAAAACATAAAATACTTACCTTAAAGGCGCACATGCGCCATGATATGTTACCAGACCGATCATGAAATAAAATAGTCCAATTAGCGCAATAAATGAGAATACCATAAATATAAGCACCATAGCTCTATTGGAAAAAACAAATATGATACGATACTTTTTCGCAATTCAAAAGTTCAACTTACAAAACCAGAAAAGAAGAACCTGTGCTCTTGTTACAGCTTTCATAGCCATAACCACGGCGGCTTCGCCAGCAGCAGCCTATGATCAGCGCAATGATTAAAATAATCAAAATCTTTAATTATAAATGTTTTGATCAGATAGCACAAAACAAAAAAAAATAAAACTTACCAAAATTAATAACATATACATGACATAGTTTATAACATTGCGATCAGGTCCGAATTTGTCATAGACGTCTTCATACGACTTAGTCGTACGCAATGTATGCAGATGTATATCACTAATGACAGAATTAATGATATTTTGAATCTTACGTGCATCTTCTGAGAATACTTCACGCCCATTTCTCAGGTCACTCTCTATTAGTGGAATGATTTTCTTCATCAGTATGGTGATAGCATTGTGCAGAGGTTTCAAACGTTCCATTGCTGGTTGTATGATATCAAGATAATTTTCGTCTACAATTTCCGTCATGGTATCATTATAAGTATTCGTTGCTGGTAGCTGTAATGTAGATCATAAAATTAGCTTAGATTGGTAGCACTCTCAAGCCCTACATACTTCATCTATATGTAAACTTCTCTCCGCATCCAAATATCCTATGTCATATTGGTATAAGAATTGCTGACAACGAATTACACTACATAACTTGAAAATATTCTCGAAAATATTCGTTTTCACCCCTCGAAGCGCTGCAAAAGAATTGTTTGGATTATGTTCTAAAATCTGTTCAAATATTATTTACCATCTCGCAGCTGCGATGTATAGAATTTTAAATCGTTACGCACATCACGAATTTTGCTCATTAACTTCAGCGCCTCAGGCATATTAAGAAATATCCGTTCCAGATGTTTTAAAGCATCGGCACCCGAAACGTCAACAAGATCCAAAAATATATGCTTATCGGCCTCTAAAATTAATCTATAAAGCAGCAATACCGAATATCAAATATGGTGCTAATTACCGCGTAGTTCTTGCATAATGTGTGTTTCTAGTTCCTGATAATTATTTACAAAAATATGATGAAGATGATCTCCCACATGTTTAAAAAATCTGCATGTATCCTCACTACCACGTCTCATGGTCATGCTGGTGTCTTTGAAACCTCGATCCAAAAGTTTACCGCTCACAATAGCTATAAAAAGGCCCAATCTAAAAATGATAAATATGCACAAATGTAGAATATTATCTAACTTAGATTTTACGCCAACTTACAAAAGCAATAAAAGCAGCAGCAGCAATAAAATGCCGAAATAGCACTGCAAACATGCATCCCTCTTGTGATCACATGGTGGACATCCTTGCGAGCAGCGACGACAACAACAGAAGCAAAAATAGCAAACACTAAGCCAAGTTTAATGCAACATTCTATGGTATGATAAACTCACGATGTACTTACGCTAGAAAGGGTATCAATATTATCCAAAAAAGCCAAAAGACAATCCACAACAAAACCACCCAGTATCGTGACAGCAAGTCATGCCAATCGTTTTGCTCCACTTTGGGACCCAAGCCAAGAGTATCTTTATCTTTGATTATCACATAACCTTAAAGTAAAAAAATGTTAAGTGCGCTAAGGAAGATTTTTGTAATTACTTACCCTTTGGGAAAGCCTTATCGTTCGTAAATACTTTATCGAAAAGAAAATGCGTAACATTGTAAAACGGATACATGAGACCGCTTGAATAAGGCAACTCCTCAGTATAGTTTTCTTTAGGCACATAATGAGTGTAAACGACAGGTGGGAAATGCGGCTGACCTAGCATTTCATGGGTAGTGCCATGACCTTCATATCCTCTACGCCAGTACAAATTTTTTGTAGTATTTTTGGTATTTTCAGTATTTTTCAACTTATCATCTCCATCATCAACGCCACCATCTCCGTCACCATCTGCCTTATCTTCTTCTTTACTATCACCACCTCCAGCAGCAACTCCGCCAACACTTGCATCACCACTTCCGCCACCACCTTCTCCGACACCTACTCCAGCACCACCTCCGCCTCCACCTCCAACACCACCTCCGCTACCTTCTTGTGTAGTGCCAGGCTGAATCAATATGGCCACGAAAATAAAATATATAAGCAAAACGCTGGTTATGGTCAATAGTCTTAACGAGCCCAACTTCCCCAAACGTGACTTGTATCGCATGTTATTTAATTTAATCTTCACGAGTTTACATTCAGACATCCTTGGACACACAATACTCTTATAGTTACTTATATTACTTTAGTAATCCTTAGTAACACTTCTAGCTATAAGAGTTTACCTGTATATGTTTTTTTTAAGTTTTTGACTTTTTATACTTTGATATATAGATAACACTAGTTTACACGAAAAATGAACCTTCCTAAAAAAGTGTTTTTTAGGGAAATTTGGGTTCGAGAAATACGAAATGGCAACCTTTTTTTTCTTAAGCACCGTTTTCGAGATATTTTCGAAAAACATGTTTTTGGGCACTTTTTTCAGTTATTCCTCAATATATAATTTTTACTTAATCTGTACATATTATATATCACTGGTAAGAGCACATCAATACCTTTCTATCTAATTCATGCCGATACAAAATTTTGTTCACGAGATATTGAGGAATAACTGAAAAAAGTGGCCAAAAACATGTTTTTCGAAAATATCTCGAAAACTTAAGAAAAAAAAAAAAGTTTGCCATTTTCGTGTTTCTCGAACCCAAATTACCCTAAAAACTTTTTAGGAAGGTTCACTCGATGACCCTTAGCTTTGTAAACTAGTTTAATAGATAGATACACTAGCTTACTGTTCGGTCCACCAGCCTACCTTTAACTATTAACCTTACATGAATCATATTTTTATTTGTCTGCATTACTAAACACCACGATCCACATATCAGTCGCTCACCAGTGAATTCAACAGTAATCTGAACACCATCCACAAACATGATGCAAAGAATTTTACAAGAAAAAATGGCGGCTCCGGGTTCACTTTTTGTATGGTAGCTACATGAAATAGTGGACCAATTTTGATCAAACTTCATACAAATGTAAAGACTTATACTAAATTAAACTAACCAAAAATTAAAGAAACCTTTCAAGGATTTGAGTTTTCAAGCAGTCTCAGGTTTTTACAAATTAAAAATCAAAAAAAATATTCAAACTTTGATAAAAATCCATTACATAATAAATTTATATATATAAAATATAATATGTGAAAACGTAAGAGAATTTTATTTTTTTTTTTTATTTTACATTTTATTTTAATTGTAATAAGCCTATTATCTGCAGCATCCAAATTTAAGGTGACTACCGCAAAAATATTATTTCTCTCGTTCCCATCAGGACTGGATGTCCGCTTTCAAATTGTGTCTAGCTAATCTTGCTTGCGCTTGCGAGTACTATTTACTTTGGATACATCGGCCCTAGCAGTGCGTCTCTTCTGCCCACTAGCTTTACGGATTGGTTTTTTTTCGTCAGAATTAGATTTCTGGACTGCATTTTGCATAGTAGAGTCTAGGCCACCACCAGCACCGCGTGTCTTTGCTCCTTGAGTACAAGCACAAGAGGTTTGCTGGCCACCACCACATGTTACAACAAGTGGTGGTACATATGGCGCACCCGTACAAATTGGACAACTACAATAAACAGATAAATTATTAAATACCCATAAGCTGGGGAAAAATAAATAAGAGGCCTTACCCGCCCTCGATATGAGCCCCTGCTTCATTGTACGGACCAATCTTTTTGTAAAGACACATAAGCTTATGTGCTAACCAAAGTATTGGCAATAAAACTAAACAGCTGAGTAGCACACCAAACCAAATTCCGTTCTGCAAAAAAAAAAAAAAAAAATTAATGCTAAGGACCATACGCAGTTCAAAAAATTTCGCACGGAATGACAAAACTTCATATAAAAAAAAAATCCCAAATGGGATATCCCAAATGGGTTTTACAAAAAAAACGAAACAAAAAAAAAAAGAAACTTACCAAAGGATCGACTAAACGGTGACAAATTAAATCCACGCAACTTTTGTAAATATACGCCAAGGGTGCACAGTGGCCAACGTTTTCATTTGCTTCCTTCATAACATAGTCTATATACTCGCTAACCGACTCTTGTACATATGATGTAAGATTCGTAGACAGTGTGTTGATAAAATCTTCACCACTGGTATGAATAAATTTTTGAGCATTCATAACTCCCAGAAGGAGCCTTTCCCATCCTTTTCCAAAAGCTTCGTTTTCATACAAAATTAACTTATCGATCTGGTTAAACTTGTTTAATAGTTTCAGCACTTCAGGTTCTAGCTTGACGACAAGGAAATTATGAAATCTTCTTAGAGTAAATGCGTCATTCCACAGCTGCAGTCTTTCTGAAACATATTTATCTTGCCAATTCGGATGATTGACCATCTGAAAAATTTCTTTAGAAAGATCAGTAAGAGCAACGGGTGAGAATTTTGGGGATAGCAGTTCCGAATAAAGTGTGCTATGGTAGCTCGTTAGATTACCATCGCGCAATGCCATTAATTGTTGTGCCTCCTTTTCGGTTAAAAGTTCTACATGAGCCAAGTTGGCTTGGAATGGTTTTGGATTCTCATTCATCAATATTCTGAGAGTATGTAAATCATTAATATCATAGGCACCAATTTGTCGTAACAATTCAAAAATGGTCTGATTTGCTTCGCACAATGTGATGACCTTTGACAAATGCAATTTCGTAGTCGGATTAGGATTAATAAGATATTTAGGTACATAATGATGTAAATCAATAGATGTGTCTAATTGACGAAATTGAGCATTTTTCTCGCGATCCCTGCGTAAAGCATATATTAAATCTTCTAATTTGAAAACAGATTAAAACATAAATTGGTTACCTTAAAGGCGCACATGCTCCATGGTATGTTACCAGACCGATCATAAAATAAAAGAGTCCAATTAGCGCAATAATTGAGAATACCATAAATATAAGCACCATAGCTCTATTGAAATAAGAAATAAACAGATTTTTTTTTTTAAGGCTTAGACGGGTAACTTACAAAACCAGAAAAGAAGCACCAGAGGCCTTGGTGCAGCGGTCATAGCCATAACCACGACGCCTTTGGCAGCAGCAGCCTAAGATTAGCGCAATAAGCAAAATAACTAAAATCTTTAATTATAAACATTTTGATCAGATAGAACCAAACAGGTACACAAAAAAAAAAAAAAAAAACATACCAATATTAATAAGACACACAGGATAATGTTTATAGCATTACGGTCAGGGCCAAATTTGTCATAGATATCATCATAATTTTTAGTCGTGCGCAGCGTATTGAGATGTATATCACTAATGACCGTATTAATAATGGATCGAATCTTACTGGCCTCGCTGTTTAAGTGTTGATGCCCATTTTTCAAGTCTGCCTCTATGGGAGGAATGATTTTCTGCATCATATCGTTGATTAAACCCAAGATACCTTTCAAACGTTCCATTGCTAATCGTACTACATCTACAAGGTTTTGGTCTATAATTTCTTTCATTCCTTCGATATAAGCTGTCGTGTTAGGCAACTGTAATGGACTAGATTAGATTGATGGCACTAGCAAGGACAACATACTTCATCTAAATGTAGGCTTCTCTCCGCATCCAAATAGCACACTTCCCAGCGGCGTAAAAACCATTGCTTTTTACCATCATCAGGGCCCAAACGGAAAATATTCTCAAGAAAAGTAATTTTCACCCCTCGAAGCGCTGCAAAAGAATTGTTTAGATTGTTGAGATTTACGAGAATGTGTTCTCCAATAACTAAAAATTAAATTAGTAGTACTCAATTAACCAAAATGTTATTTACAATCTCGAAGTTGCGAGGAAAGGAATTTGACTTCTGCCTGAGTTTTTTCGCTTTCCTCCATTAACTTCAATGCCTTAGGCATATTAAGCAATATCTTTTCCATATGTACCAAAGCATTGGCCTCCGAGACATCCCCAAGGTCAAAAAATATATGCTTATGGGCCTCTGAAATTAATTTATCAAGCAACCATACCAAATATTAAATATTACTGTACCGTGAAGTTCTACAAGTAGATGTGTTTCCAGTTCCTGATAATTAGTTACAAAAATGTGTTGAACATGATCGCCCACATCTTTCAAATACTTGCACGTATCCTCACTACCACGTCTCATGGTCATGCTAGTTTCCTGAAAACCGCGATCTAAAAATCTATCGCTTACAATAGCTATGAAAATACCCAATCTGAAAATGATAAATATGCACAAATATATAAAATTATATATATTATACTTAAGGCCAACTTACAAAAGCAATAAAAGCAGCAGCAGTAATAAAATGCCGTATAACCACTGCAAACATGCATCCCTCTTGTGATCACATGGTGGACATCCTTGCGAGCAGCGACGACAACAACAGAAGCAGAAATAGCAAACACTGAGCCAAGTTTAATGCAACATTCTATAGTATGATAAGCTCACGATGTACTTACGCTAGAAAAGGTATCAATATTATCCAAAAAAGCCAAAAGACAACCCACAACCAAACTACCCAGTATCGTGCCAACAAGTCATGCCAATCGTTTTGCTCCACTTTGGGACCCAAAACTACCGATTTTCCATCTCTGAGAGCAACATAACCTTCAAGAAAAGAACTTTAAGAATGCTACGAAAGATTTTAGCTATTATTTACCCGCTGGCAAAGCCTCATCGTTTGTAAATACTCTATCGAAAAGAAAATGAGTAGCGTTGTAAAATGGATGCAGAATGCGGCTTGAATAAGGCAACTCTTTGGTATAGTTAACTCTGGACACATAGTAAGTATATGTGACAGGTGGGAAATGCGTCTGTCCAAGCTGTTCATGGGTAGTGCCATGTCCGTCATATCCTTTACGCCAGTACAAACGTTGCTTTGTATTATTTTTAGTGTTATCTGCATCATCTGAACCACCACCTCTGCCACCACCTGTGCCACCATTTCCACCACCACCTGCGGATCCACCTGCTCCACTATCTCCTCCAGCACCTGCTCCACCATTTCCGCCACCAGCTTCTTGTGCTGTGCTAGGCTGAATCAATATGGCCACGAAAATGCAAAATATTAATAAAACGCTGCTTATGGTCAACAATTTGCACAAATGTGATTTGTATCGCATGGTATTTGATTTATTCCTCATGAATTTGCATTTAGGCATCCTTGGACAAACAATACTTATGCTGTCACTTTAATAATCCTTAATACTAGGGAGACCCATTCCCTGCTGCAGATGCCTACGCGTAAAAAGAGTTTAATCGGTTAACTTTGGATTACCATCCAAAGAAGTGTTTCAAATTTTTGAACGAAATTCGTATTATTTTTTTTTATATTTTATAAAATGATATACAGATGTGTATATGGGCAAGTGTGATGTGTTATATGACTGGGGACAATAGGTTTCAATATATTAAAATTGAATTAAAAAAAAAACAATTTCTACAGCCTGCTAGGTTTTCTGAAATCTATACCAATATAAGAGTATTAAATATGTGATATAATCGTGGCGGTGTCCGACAGTAAAATGTTTTCCTCGTATCTTGTATATGGTAAAATTTAAGCGTATAAGTAGTTCCCTCATTTTGAATACGTTTGCTTAATTCAAATACTCATTGGATTCAAATTATATCTAAAAGTGAAAAAAATTGACTAGAAAAAAAAAAAACTAAAAAATTCATTGCGTCCGTGTTGTGCATGAATAAATTTTGTTGCCGCTCTTATGTAAAGCAAACTATTGATATCTTGGAATTTTTTATTTCCCATCTTACTAAACTTATAGGCTATTGATCTCCTATATCAACTCTATGTATATAAGACTACAAAATTACTGATAAAATGCATTTTAATAACAAAATGTGGCTTTATCTTCAAAACAATTTATAACATATGATTGCTTTGTTCCTATTGTTATTTATTTGATTACTTAAATTAAATTTTGATTTTTCATCAAACTTTTGTGCTGATAAATTGCAACCCATTTACATGACTGCTATTAAATAAAAAACAAAACCCAAATTTCATGAACGATAAAATAAGGACCCATAATTTAAAGACGCCCATACACACTACGGCAAACCAAACACGTATACGCCCCATAAATAACAACGGAATATATATATATATACATAATGTATATACATAAAGAAATAATACAAGCACATAATATGTATAAAATTGGCACAAAATGCACGCTTTAAAATCACTTGGCAGGCAAACTCATTCTTCAAAATGAAATACAAATCTATAACACGACCAAGTAGGAAATCCACCCAAAAAAAAAATAAGAAACATGGTATTATTTCGTAATATAATTTCTACAGCGTAAATGTAATTTATCAATTTGTGTGGACTTTGGCAACAATACGGAAAAGCGCTGCTGCACAGCCGAGAAAAATTTAATAATAAATATTTAAAGCGTCGAAGTTTTAATGCTCTTTATTCGCTATAAAGCTAACAAATAATCACTGTTCTGGGAAATATAATTTAAATAATTTTTTTAGTTAAGTTTCTTAAAAAAATATTGTATGCAAGAACTATAATTTTTTATCCCTGATGCCAAAAACTATAATGGGTACCTATGCCAAAGATATATAGAGATACATAGAGATTCATAGATATACATAGAGATGCATAGAGATGCATAGACATGCATAGAGATACATAAATACATAGATACATAGATACATAGATATATAGATACATAGATACATAGATACATAGATACATAGATACATAGATACATAGATGCATAGATACATAGATACATAGATACATAGATACATAGATACATAGATACATAGATATATAGATACATAGATACATAGATACATAGATACATAGATACATAGATACATAGATACATAGATACATAGATACATAGATACATAGATACATAGATACATAGATACATAGATACATAGATACATAGATACATAGATACATAGATACATAGATACATAGATACATAGATACATAGATACATAGATACATAGATACATAGATACATAGATACATAGATACATAGATACATAGATACATAGATACATAGATACATAGATACATAGATACATAGATACATAGATACATAGATACATAGATACATAGATACATAGATACATAGATACATAGATACATAGATACATAGATACATAGATACATAGATACATAGATACATAGATACATAGATACATAGATACATAGATACATAGATACATAGATACATAGATACATAGATACATAGATACATAGATACATAGATACATAGATACATAGATACATAGATACATAGTTACATAGATACATAGATACATAGATACATAGATACATAGATACATAGATACATAGATACATAGATACATAGATACATAGATACATAGATACATAGATACATAGATACATAGATACATAGATATATAGATACATAGATACATAGATACGTATCTAGAGATGCATAGATACATAGATACGTATCTAGAGATGCATAGATGCATAGAGATGCATAGACATGCATAGAGATATATAGATACATAAATACATAGATACATAGATACATAGGTACATATATACATATATATATACAAAGAGACACAAATATATAGATTATTAGATACATAGGTACATATTTACACACATACATAGTTACTTTGATATATAGATACATAGTATCTTAGATACATAGATAGATGTACATTTCTTGTAAATTTTCGATTAACGAAAGCGCATAATTATGACCTGGCTTTAATTGAATCACACAATCCATATACCCCTTTATCGCTAAGCGTATCCTAAAAATACTTTTTGTGTCTACATATATACATACTTGATATAGTATGTGTTTGTGTGTGGCGCCTGCTGCCGTATATAGAACGTGCTACAGTCAAGACTTTGGTACGACCCGAGCCGTAATTGGCAATAAATGTGTTCATGAATTTTAATGTTCCCTGGTCGTAGCTGGTCAGCAGCAAACCTGCCACAAATCGACCACGCCCACCAGCTGACCAACTGACCTTGCCGCAACTATGCATCCGTATAACTCATAATTTTGTGCTGGGTTTGCTTTTTGCCTTTGCTAGATTTGATTTTAGGTTTTGCGTAATTTGATTTTTATATATTTTCTGGCTTTTTCTGTTTCCTTTTTTCTCATCTGGCTGTGCCCCCAAATGCTGGCGAATATTGAGATTTATTTGATTTTGAATGGTGTTATTGCTCCTAGGGGGGTGCACACGCAATACACATACATAGTTAAAACAATGTAAGCATTCAATTTAATACAACTTAACTACTCAAATGACTTTGAAATAAATAAATACATGCTGCCCCCATCCTACTGTTCTCCATCGGCATTTACAATACAAATCAGGCCAAGTAATATGAAACCATTTTGTGGAAGCTCTATAGCACAAGGAACTGTGTTAAAGGCAGTGGCAGCAGCACAAGTTGTGGCAGGAAAGTCAGAAGCCAATGTTATACAAAAGGCAACATCAAGCCGCTTCCGCTTGGTTTGGGTTAGTTCGTATCTGGGTGAAAGGAAAACTACAGTACGCACAAAACCCTACGCTACATAGAGTAAAATTTGAGTAACTTTTAGTTTGATTTATCATATTCAATTACACAATGAGTAAACTCGCGCTCGCCCGACGTATTAAATGCCACATCCGTTGGCATTTCGGGCCACACCATGGCGTATGAGTAATTTAGTTCAACCCCACTCTACACTTTAATGCGCGCTTCCGGCTTTCTGTTTGTTTCTCTTCACATTCTGTTACTTTATCTGCTGATTTTTGTTATAGGCAAATGTTCTGAGTCTTTAAGCCCAGGGCTGCAAACCAACTTTAAGCTGAAACAGTTTGAGCCAAGTTATCTGAATGTTATTGCAATAGGAACAACTGAAACGTTTAAAAGCCAGATACAGAACACTTGTAACCACTTTCAAGTTTCGGAGCGCATTTAAAACAATTTTATATAAAATTATTAGACCCGACTGTCCTGCTATTAGCCGGTTCAGGCCAGCTTTTTATATTAACTATATACCAAGCGACATTTGACTTTAATTTGGTACGAAATTTTGTCTTAAAGTAAATCTTAGTTCATAGTTGCCCTCTCACCGTTGGTTCGCACGTTCAAAACTGTTAAGGCTTGCAGCCCTGGCTTAAATAGTGGCTCAAAGTAAAAGGCCAAGAACTAAGGCAAAGGCAAAAAGCAAAAAAAAAAGACGAATGCTGAAAGCCGATATCAACAACTACTTTAGCCAAGTGGCGCTTCCTTCGTCGCTCCGTCCTTCCGTCATTCCCACGCTGTTCTTACTTTTGACCATTTCGCGTGCGCCATATGCAAGACTGGCCCTCCAAACCAGACCCAAAAGTATCCCAAAACGCGAACGCAAATAAAGTTTCGCAAAGTCTAAATGGAGCGTGTACTACGTCAGCTTGCTTTATGTTTGTGTGAGTCTGTGCATAAGTTTGGGCCGAGTTCTCGGAATTTATTTTCTTTAAGGGATTTTGCTTAAATTCTGGCGTTTTTAACGAGCTACGCAGCTGCTGATGTTGGCCCAACTTATGAATGTCGCGTATTAAATATTATTCATTTTCAATAGGGCTTAGAATTTAGCAAAATTTTCTTTTTATTAATATTTATGCCTTATTGATTATGTTGACGATGTTTTGGGTTAATTTTGTTGACACTGGGGAATAATATTATTATAAAAATCGACTTATTAAAAGTTAGTCGAACTAAGTTAAATTTATTTTGATTAAATGATGTGACATAATAAAATTGATGGTTGTTTTTGTATAAGGTGACGTATATTTTTTAACATGGATTGCTACACATAGTTGTCAAAGAAATTAACTGAACAAAAGTCTTATTGTTTTAAGAACTTATTTTTATATAACTTAGATTCTTCTTATGTAGTGCGACATATAAACAATCGTATGTATCTTATGTGTAAACCTTACTTATGTAAAACTTTCACAATAATTTGTAATCAATTCAATTCAAAGAAATTTTGAAATTGAATTTTGGGCGAGCTTAAAATTTTTTAAAATAATTGTTATAATAATCAAAAATTTCTACAAATTAGGTTTAAGGGTATTTAAAGTAGCATCTGTGCATGATAAAAATATTTATATATATTATAAACGACTATGTTAAAAAAATACTACAAAGTTGTATAAAATCGAAATTGCTCTATGGCTGGACTAGCCCCACCAATACTATACTGACGGACATTCTACTAATAGGGTTTTACTCTTTAAAGACGGAGAATACCTTTTCCTTTTTCTTTTTGTGCAATGAAAATAATATTGTATGTAAATGAATTTAAGTAAAGATCATATCCCCATAGAACCTCATATTTTAAATATATGTATAAGGCAGATATGTGCTGAGTTTGATCCGAACGGAACAACTATTTTATATAGCTGTCACATAGGGTAGAGTTTGTGACCAAACAGTGCTGCCCATGTATGGGCTATTGACATGTAGATGGCGCTAATAACAATAGATGTCGCCAAAAAGTAAATATAAAAATTAGCCGTTTGTTCAAATTGGTTACAAGTATATAAAATAATAAAGAGTGCAAAAATGAATCGCCATATGAAAATATTACTTAACATTTATTATATTATTATTATTGCCTAGTTATTTGCGAAACTCTAGTAAACTCATATTTAATACGCAGAGCTGAGTGTGGAAAATTTTGTAGAGACGTACGAATTTTGAAATGAATTAATATTGCAATTCAATTATTCACATTTTGCGGAAAATTATCAATTCAAAGCCATGGTACAGAATCCGGCAGCATTTTCACATGTCCTCGGATGTTTTCAAGACATTGTTTGCGTTGTTGGAGCCCTAAATGGTCCCTTAATGACTATTTTCTGCTCTTTAGTAAAATTTGTGCCTCTGTGTTGCCTACGCGACGTTGTTTCTGCTATCAAAATAAGTTGCTGCACATTAATGTTTTGTTTTTAGCGCGCAAAAAAAAAGCTGAGCTTTTTACCGGCGCCATCTACATGTCAATTTCACAAAAAATGGGCAGCACTGGAAATGCGTACCAATGAGTAAAACTCTTGGCGCTAAGAATTTTGACAGTGTTTTTTTTATATGAAGTTTTGTTTTCTTTCAGACTTATCGTTATGTGTCCAAACCATGATCTCGACACAATGCAGCCTCTCATTTTTCAATTATTCGTCTTATTTGAATTATTTTTGACTGGTTTCGTAATATGAGAAAAAATCAAAATTCCAAATCCAAGCTTTAGTTTTCTTTATCTATAGCAAGTCATCACTCTCTTGAATATAACTTTGACCCTATAAAGCGTCCAAATTTAAACGTTGATTTTCGTTCCAATTCATCTAATTTCCAAGTTGGTTGCTTATACGATATATGCTTCAAATAGTTGAAGATTTTCCCAGTTTGCAATATAAATTCATTGTAAGCATCCAACATCCTTTTTGGCTCTTATCAATCAAATTCATATAAATTACTACGTACATTCAAACCAGCTCTAATGTGGCATAAGTTTAAAGAAAAGCAATAAACTTAAATTCCCCAAATCAATTGAAATCAAAAACTTTTCTTTAGGCATATTTCCATATCAGCATTGACAAAAATATTTATTTTGCTGGAAGAATTTCCTGCAGTTTCTTTACATTCTGACATGTCAAATTATGTGCAAATTCTCAGTTTAATTGTGTGTAAGAATGGAAATATGGCAGAAAACTTTTTGGTAGAACCTTAACTCAAAATGTCTGTTGCATTACGTTGCACTGCAGTGCATCATAAAAAGATGTACAACGGAGGCGAGTACGAAGTGAAAGGAGCAGTAGTTAAGGATGATGGCGCAGCAGACAGTTGATAGGGGGAAAGTAGGGGTGAAATTTTTCACTTTTACCGCAACAACTTTGCAGAAATATTGCTCAACTGCAACTGCAAAACCCAGGAGCAATATATACTGACAACAAATACACGCACACATGCACTTATGAATACTCACACTATCACAAAATGTTGCATGCAGCATGTAGCATTTTGTATAAGGTGGCAACGCCGAACCAGGCAGTTGACAGTTAGTGCAGAATCGTTGCTTTCGCTGTCTATCTCTTTTGCGCCTGCTTGTTGCTCAGCATGCCCTCTCACTGCTTCTACCCCTTTCTCGACCCAGCTCCTTTTAGACTGTATCTTTTTGCGCCTGATATATGTAAAATGAAAAATATGCTACACATAAATCCTGTAGCTTTCACATTTTCCGACATTGCCACAAAAGCCAAAGCAACTTGGCCCAGAAATTCTTACCAAAAATTTCATGGATTTTCGCTTTGTGCTCTGCAAAATAGCATTATGGCCAAAATGCATATGCTTTGGCTTTTAGCTAAATGAAGAGTATCCCCAATGCCTGCTTGCTTTCCTGCTCATAATTTTCAATTTTTAGTTGCTTAGTTTTTGGAAAATTGTTGTTGCAATTTTTTCATGTGAGCTTTCTTTGTTGTTGTTTTGGATTTTTTTTTTTTTTTTCTAACTAACCGCATAGTGCTGCGGCTAATTTATGCAGCAACTGCAGTCGGAGTCTGTGACTGTGACTGCGACTGTGGCAGCCACAGTCGCCGCGTGCAACACACGACCGCAGTTTATCGCTTGCTGCACAAGTGTCCTCGGTGAGCGCGAACCACAAATCACTGACGCTTACAAATTCACACAGATACTCACACTCTCAAACAAAAACAAACAAACACATGCTGACATCAACCATGTATGTACTAGGGAAACCACTGACCCTACAGTAAAGCGCAACCACTACAACTAACAAATACATACACTGAGAGAAATAGGGAGTTTAAGAACCAAGATGCAGTAGAAAAAAACAAAACATTTTTTAGTTATAGAGAGAATTTCAGCTAGAAGTCTTATAGTCTCTGAAATCCATGGCAGACTTGGTTATATTGACTCAGCTGCCACGCCTTCTTCTGCCCGTTGCATACATTTGCACGAACTTATTACACCCTTTGGTATAAAAAATTTTAATAGATTCAGAAAATATGTATGCTAAAAACTTACATTTTTTACATGTACCCTAGTTCGCAGCAGCCCGTAACGCTTCCAAACAAATATAGCATCAAGAAGATGAAGTTTAAATCAGTTAATAAAATTCAATCTTTTAGTATAATTTTTTTTTTTGTTTGTTTTGTGGAATTTTAAAAAATTTTCTTGTGGTATTTCAGGCTACTTTCAACCCAAACTTAATCGGTACAGCAGAGAGTGAAAATTTCTTGGAATCGTATTTAAATTTATTTAAATTAATTTTACTATATAAATATCTTGATATTCGTGGCAAAATTTTATTTCGAAGTCGTAGTACAGCAACCGTAAAATGTTGAGTATTCAAATTATATTGAAAATATAAAAAAATAAACTAAATAAACCAAAAAAGTATTTTGGTTGATTACAACTTGATAACCAATGGCTCAAAAAAAAATAATCAACGGCTTTGTATAAAAAAACCTGCCTTATTTTCTGTTGCATCGGCACAACTTGACAGCTTTAAAAAAATCATGTGGCAACACTGTTTTTTTTCGGACCTCTGCATACTGCAACCGCACGTTTTTTGTTACCAAGCTATTGAGGTCATTTATTTTATATGCAGTTAATTTTTTTTTTGAGAGCGTTAAAAAAATTAAGTAATTCAAAAAATATATGAAGAATGTTTAATTTGCGCAAGGTTGATTTTTTGTTGTGGCTCAACTGAGACTCGACTCAACCTTAAGTTTTGAGCCCAAGACTCTTCAAACTCAGATAGCCTTTTATTATGCATATATTTTCTACTACTACTTATCCAACTCTGGCCTCTAAAATACTTCATTGTGATTATGTGCGATATTTATTGTAAAAATAAAAAAAAATATGAAAAATAAGGCTAATTTAAAATTATTGCAAGAATATTATCATATTCAACGTGTGTCCGGAAATTTTTTTTTTGGTTTGTATTTAAAATTTGGACTTTTAGACGCCCTATGCTCCAAATAGGAGTTAAAGGAACATATATATATATATTTCGTTTGGACTTTCAGCTTTCAAGCGATTCCTCCACCAGTCTGCTCCGAGTAGTTAGCGCGCCAGAATCGCTGTTTCCCCGTCATCATGGCGTCATTTTATTTTTGAAGTTAGATTCTGCGATGTTTCCATCTCTAAGTAAGTTACAAAAACCTACCTATCCTTAAATTACAGTGTATATATACATAGTCCCAAAGACTCATGTGAGCCTTATAAGTAATATAATGTGGACATTTTTGCAATGTATGCTTTTTGCTTCTGCAATCCTGTAGGCAGTGTTTGGTAAGGTTGTAATTTTTTGTTGTTAGTTTTTAGCTTAGTGTCTACAATTTTTCTTGCAGTGTAGTATCATGTCAACATGCCAACTCACGTTTATTTCAATTTTAGTTTTACATGCAGTACAAAACAAGTAACTATATATTTCAATATTGTTTTTTTTTTTTCGTTAGCTTGTTTAAAACAGATTAACAGCTTTGCAGCTTAGCTGCAATTTAGAAATTAGGTACGCTTAGCCATGCAACATGCAACAACAAGAAACTTTAAGCAAAAAAGTTAAATTAGTTTACTCTTGCTTTAGTCATTAAGTCAGTTGTTCATTCAGTCAGCCAGTCAGCCAGTCAGTCAGTCAAACTGTCACTAATTGCTGGCAAATGCCAACACAGCATTTCAGCTCGCACCAGAACTTGGCTCTCTCATCAGTCTGTCGCACTCTAACTTGCTAACTTGCTATCTGTTTCACTCGCTCTTTCAGATGCTGCTCAAGTGGTTGCTGTTCTGCCTGTGCTTTATGCCCGCCATGTTCAGCAATACCCAAAGAAAATGCCCCATGGAATGCAATTGCAGTTTGGATGATTTGGATCGTTATCAGGCCATCTGTACCAAAGGTAAGTGGCGCAATAAATGCAAAAAGCGTGTGAGAACAAAACGTTGGAAATTGTCGGAAAACGTGGCCAACAGAGTCAAATGTAAGCCAGAATATAAGCCAAGTCAAGCGACTAGCGGAAATGAACGTTGGCTGTGTGAGACAAAGCGTTAAATTAGAATAAAGCAAAAATAAGGTAGAATGAAAAAAACAAAAAAAAACAAAAAAAAAAGACGAAAAAGAAAACACCAAGTGAAAAGGAAATATGTGCAAATTATACGAAGCAATGAAATGTAAATTGCATATAAGCAGACATATTTGCAGTAAATGAGCAAAGACGAACGTGTTTCCTGCATAACCATATGAATATACTAGTCGTATACGTAATGTGCTTAAAATGGTTTAAGTAATGCGAATAATGGCAAGAAAAATTAAATTCGGTAACGACATCTTTGCCGCAATATTGAAATGTATAGCGCTTAACTTTATAATTTACATATTGGATTATAGCCTTAGTATTAAGTAGGCTGATTGCCAATAAATATACAAAAAAAAAAAAAATATTGAAATCGTTAAAGAATTTTTCAAAAAAAACCTTAAATCAATGCAACTAAAATAAATAAAATTTAAAATTAAAAAAATAATTGCCACAGTTGTAATCAATGAGGAACATAATTAATATTACTATATGTTTACTAAGTTGAAAACTTCTATGAGACAAGAGAGAGACATATTTTGAAAAAATTCATAGCATACCTTAAGGAGCAGCCTTATAAATAAATATGCCTGGGAAGGTGTATAATTTTTAAAACCAATTATCTTGTAAGCCTGACGTAAAGGGTTCCGACGGACTGCAAATTCAATTTCAGTTACCCAAAAAACATTATATAAACATTGTCTGTTTAAAGCCATCATTCAATTATTCTTATAATAATATTTTTTTCATATTTTTAAATTTTTTTTAAATTTTGAGATACATATTTATATTTAATGATTTATAAGATTTTGATTCGCGATTTTATTTTATTTTATTTTTGCTTCATTTGGTTAGTCGCTTTCGTGTATGGTACATACATTCTCTAAAATACTCGAACTTTAATTCTATAAATCTCCTCTAATTCAGAGCTGCGATTGAACAGTGTCTTTTTAAGCAACTTAAAAACGAGAGCTTATTAAATTGATAAATTGTTTAAAAAACAACTAAAAAAAAAACAATTTTCGCTTTGTGTTGGAGCAGCATTTTGCAATCTTCTTAGTTTGTCTATAGTGTCATTTTCATGAAATTCTTAAATGCTACGCCAATGACACACACACACACACACATACAATGACACCAATACACACAGATACACTCAGACGCACATAGATACGTATATACACAGACGCTGCTTATGTGGCAGCAATTCACATTACTTTTAAAGTGCGCAATCAATTTCTTTAAATGCTCGACAATTTCAATTTGTTCAACTGTCATTTGCCGCCATTCGTCGAGGCCAGTCATCTATTTTTTTATATGTGAATGACTCTATGTTTGTGAGCGCGAGTGTGTGTTTGTGTGTGGACGAATTGCTTTTGTGTTTTTGTATTACCAAAAATCTATAATTTCAATTTAACGCTTGTTTGGCTTGTGCACTTATTAGGTATGTGTATAAGTATATAAGCATATACAGCAGTCGGCAAAAGTATTCTGACAGGGGCTAATAAGTGTTGCAGAAGTTCAGTATGTGTGTTCAAATTTGTAAGATGCTTTGTTGAGGATTTAAGAAGATATAAAAGTATGTTAAAAGTAAACACCCGAAATGCCTTCAAAAAAAATTTGATATACGAGGGTGGTCCGATAAGTACTTAACCTCACCGACCGATAGCGCTACTATCGCAAGAGAAATTTACTATCGTGTAGTACATTCTCGTAGACGGCTACTGTACCTATATATATACGAGTATATAGGGAATTTTAAGCACATACATTCAAACATTAGTGTAAATGATAACGTCTCTAGGAAGAACAAGAAAGACGACAAAATATGACCTGATAGCAGGTTGAGGAAAAATTTGTAGGTTTTGATACAGATTTTGATTTTTTTAAATCTTTCAACAACAAATTCATTATAAATTTTATTGATCAAAAGTTGGTTGGGTTCTGGATAATGTTAAGCGTGGGGTAGGGCTTAATAACTTGTAGGCTATGCAATATATTTGAGTGTTCACACAGACTATAAATAATGAAATACTGTATTATAAAGCACTCTTGTATACTATGCAGCTCTGTGGGACGTCGCGTAGGTACAACATTAAAATCGTCCAAAAATAAAAATTTGCAACTCTAAAAAACATTGCAGGAGCTGCTTAGTATATAGGAAATCAGTAAAATATCTCGAAGATAGCTAGGTAGACTGTCATGAAAACTTGCAGGCAATCAACTCATAGAGAGAACTTTGTACGTTATATGTCTGAAAAGATTTTATACATCCAGATCGATAGTTTTTTTGTAAACACAATCAAACCTGTCTCAGATATATAAAATTTCATCTGACAGATTGCAAATAAATATACGTTAATGATAAAAAAAAAAAATATTTCATAGATTAACTTATGACAATCAATTTTAAGATTAAATATATTATAATAATATAAAGGGTCATCAGTCTTGAGGTTTTTTTTTTTAAATAAAAAAAAAACACAACAATTTCAAATGAATCGGAAAATCTTTATTATCAATAGAAAGAACCGTTCTTGCCATTCACTTTTTAAAAAAAATACCTCTCAAATGTTAGCCGCAACTGCGCCATAGCTCGTCCAAGCGCAGGTTCCAATTTTCGATAACGCGTTCGCGCATAATCGGCAGTATCTCGCGAATAACACGAGTAATGTTGGCATCTAATGCTTCAATCGTAGCTGGATTATCCACAAACACTTTAGATTTCACGTAGCCCCAAAGAAAAAAGTCTAACGGTGTGATATTAGCGAGATCTCGGGCTTCCATTTGAGGTAGCAAATAATTCGTTGTCAGGGTGCTATAACGGTCGCCATTGATGGTTACGGTCTGACCAGCGTCATTTATGAAGAAATATGGACCGATGATTTCACAGGCCCATAAACTACGCGCTGGACGAGGTCTTTTGGGTCGAGTATCATCCAATAATAAATATTGGGTCTCAAATTTGTTGAGACCTGTAGATCGATTATGGCGACCATAAAATGGCCTAAGCGTGCGAAAAACATTCTTTGCAGAACGCGAATTTTCGTAATATAATTGTACGATTTGTAACCTTTGTTCGGGTGTAAGTTTTTCCATGATGAAATGACAATGAAAACTGAATAAAAAACACAGACAGTACTCCCGCGTGGTTTATCAAAAAAATATTATTGAAAAAAATACCTCAAGATTGATGACCCTTTATAATAAGTATGTGTTAATAAAATTTGTATTTATTTAAGCAATCAAACTCGTTATATAACCGCATATATTCATTCAATTTCATTAGTTTAAGTTTTATAAATAAATTCTAATTTATTATCACCTAGTTTTAGTGAAAACCAAAATCAGTACCTTACATAATAAATATTCTTCATATATCAAACATACCAAAAGTTTGACTTTTTTTTTTTGTCAAAATACTTCTATCGACCATGGTATGTAACGCATATATGAGGCCCTTTCTCCACTAGGAGAGAAGGACGACAGTAGTAGTAGTATATAACGCACAAAACATTTATATACTCAAGTGTTTGTGTATATGCTTATGTATCGGATTGTTGCTCTTGAATTTCACTTACGCACGTCACATTTGCTTTTGGAATTTAGTTCTATTTTTATACCATGAATGTAAGGAATATGGCAGGCGTATTTAACGCCGAAGCCTTAATCACCAGTAATGAGCTTCTTTTTTTTTTAACTTCATAAAGTAAATATAATAGAAATTCGTATGCGTCAAAATAAATCTCATTAAAACCAACCCACAATGAAGCTACCAAAATTTAACTACAATCTCTGTTAATTCTATGCATTTTTATGAAAATTTTTCGTTGTAAGCTCTGTAAAAACCATTGTAAGGATGCAATACAATATAAACTCTGCTTTATAATGGATCCACACACATACGCACACACCCTGATATACAGCCTCTCGCATACACCCATGTACATTTATATAGAGCAACAAAATGCATAATACATGGTGCGTTTATACAATAAAGGGGCAACTACAAAATTGCACTGCATACAATTTTGCATTGGGTTGGCAGCCCACAACAATCTACCAACCATGTTTATAGTAGCTGCGTTTTAATGGAAACTGCCCTTGAATTATAAACAGCAAATGCATGGCCAACAACAACAAAAACAACAATGAAAATACAACAAAAATTAGGGCTCCACGGTACATTGTATGCATACAAAAACCGAGAGACCCCATAAATTGGGGTTTTTGACTATTAGATACTCTGCTGGCAATTTCTTTGAAAGCATTGCTTGGCAGTCTACTTTTTGACTTCGATTTGTGGTTATTGCCTGTTTTTCAGTTCTTTGCCCTTAAAAGTCGAAGAGTTAGAAGTGCAAACAAATCGTCTCCCGCTGAAATGCAAAATGGTAATTTGTAACATGGTGGTGGCACCAAATTGAAGGTCAAAATGTGGAGTATGGCTGCTCGATCGAATTACTTATGTATCCAGAAGCTACTGAATACGATCTTGCGCCTTATTACTGAATGCAAATTATATTCGATCTTAGACTGGAGACCATATTAATATGAAGTACTCCAGTCACTACAATGCACAATGGGCCAGCGTAGCCAGATTTTGGCCAAAAGTCCCCCAGAAGAAAGTAAAAATTTGGACAAAATGACAATTTAATATGATTTTCCTCCTGAGCAAAAAAAAAATTATTAAATTATAATTGAAAATTTTATAGCATACGGAAATTAAAAGAGCATGCTAAAAAAATTATAACTTTTAAAAACCAGATTGATTGGTGGTGTCGTTTTTTTGTAATTGGCTTGGAAAGCTGAAACTGTTTGTGGCTATAACTTTAAATATTTCGGGTATAGGCAATTTTTTCTATATATCTGTAGCTCATATAAAATATGTTCCAATTCCAATTCACTGTTTTTTTTTTATTAAGTTAAAAATATTTTTTGGTTTTCTTAAAATTTTTTCCGATTTCGGTCTAGATTATCCGTGTCTTAAAAAAAAGTGAGGAGGCTCAAACATCCCAGAAAAATAGTTCAATCCTTTACGAACACGTATTATTATGGAAATGACAGATTTTTGGCCAAAATATGACAATCTGTGCCCACAGTTCAATGTAAAAGTTACGGACATATCAAAATTGACTGGTGAAATCTCTAAGTGATGCCAATCCTATCAGAAGATTGAGATAGAGCAGCTTCAGAATCTTCAGTACACAAAATACAATCAACTTACACAAAAATGGTCATACTTACCATCTTGAGAGACCATCACGTCAGGATCTTTATATAAAAAGAAATTAAGAAACAGTGATAACAAAATACTTGTTTGATTAGATAAATCCAGGTATATCAAAAAAGACTCGAGCGGCAGAAAACCCCAACAACATGTTACACTAAAAAAAATACTGCATTTCCAACCGACTCAGCCAATGCTATGTTATAAAAAGCGATAATATTTACCAGTGTGTACATTTTTTTTTTTAATATTATTTTTGCTATTATTTAGTGTGGTATCATTATAATAATAAGTATATGTAAACAGCTCCTAAAAGTTTGTAAATCTATAATAGTTTTTTTCTTAAATAGTTTAAGCTGCTATTTCGTGGTAGGGGAAGTTCAGAGAAAATATGTTGTCCTGAAAAAAATCAAAAGATTAATCTCTGATAATTTCAAATGGCATTTTTTGATACAAAAACTTTTCTTAACAAAAAAAAAACAGGTTAAGGTGATATAGGTGAACGTTGTTCTTCACATTGATAGTCTGGCACTTCTGCATTTCTGCCCGAAAAAAAAGAGTAAATTTACTACTTTTGGAAAATTCTGGAAAAAGACTAGGTATATATTGTTATTTTGGAGATTTGTTTGTTTATGATTTTTTTATTCTCCATACTATTACTTCGACTTTTAGAAATCGAAATCCTTAGATTTATATTGCACAAGCCTTGAAGCAATTTGGATATACTCTACCAAGAACTTAATGATCATAGTGTATAAAAATAAGATGCAGAAAGTTGCTTGAGTTGGTAACAAAAGTTTTGTTAGCTATTCATGGTCTCATTAGGTTTAGTCGTGTATCTAATTGTATTGTTGTAACCATGGCAAATTAACTCAGAATTCATGAGATGACATAAAATTAGACGAAATAATGCTTATAGTAACTCTATATCTATAAAGCTTTGTATTTACTTTTATTTTTATTTACAGGTGGCTTGAGCTCACTCTCAGCTCAACAATTGGATATAGATGTAAAGGTCATTATCATTAAAGGACCTAGAAATTCCATAACTATTGGACCAGCTTTACGTCAATTTATGCAGCTTCAAGTGCTGCGCATTACAGACTCCAATCTGCCGGCCATTGGCGCCGAATCTTTTTGGGGACTTAAGTATCTGCGCATATTAGGTGAGCATCTATCATAAAATTTATTATAAAAAAAAACAAAGTTCTTTTTGATATGCTATAAAAACAAAAGTGGTTAGCTTTTTTTTCAATTTAAGTCAGCGAAAGTAAATGAAAGTCAGTGAAAGTAGTTAAAAGCGCAGCGCAGCGCAGTTTGTTGATATGCAAATAATACAATGAAAAACGGAAAATACAGGATATGCAGTGTAAACAGGATATACGGAATATAAGAATAAATGTGGGGTAAACACAGTTAAAAAAAAAGGAAGATTGTTAATGCCGCGGCCTCGTAAAAACCAAAAGCTTATAAAGCTTGGACATTAAATGAGTGCTACTGTGCTACCGTGCCACTGCCTGGTTGGGGGGAATCCCTTAACCAGGGATAACGCATGTCAATAAAATTGAAATTGATGCGCACTGAACTGGTGCGGGGGAGGGAAAAACACACAAAAAAGGCATCAAATGGCAAAATGGCAGGCAAAGCAGTTGAAACAGTCGAAAAAAAAAGAGAGACAGATAGTCAGTTAGACGGATAAAAAGCAGTTGGTAGAAATAAAATAAGATTGAAAAATCACAAGCCAAAGGAAAATGTGTCGATACCGTTGATGTTTGGACCATTTTCCTTTTTGCTTTTTGCTGTTTTAAACTTGTTTATTTGTATTTTATGGGTGCCTTTTGTCAGAGTCCCTCCTCCGTGGTTCCCTTTGTTTACAACTCAAACTCGTGTTGACTTCATTTACTGGGCTCTTTGGCATTTGCATACCCTATACCTATCAATGGGTTCAAGAGTATTATAGATTTGTGCAAATATTTGTACAGACCTACCTGAAGTGATTCCTTCGTTGTATAATTTTACGTAAATAAATATTTACTATAAAATACATCGAGTTGAAACTTGGTATAGTTTTTTATTGCGCCTACAACCTATTAATCATTTGACAAGATTTCAAATTGTATAATTACAAAATATATAAAAATTACTTTTAGAAGAGAAAATTCGGAGTAACTTTTTGCAGGAATTTGAAAATCTGAACTGGTCACACTAAAATTAGCTCTTAGGCAATTTGCGAATATGAATTGAGTTTAATAGAAATAAATTATTATATGAGTTAAACACTACAAAATAAAAACAAAAAAATTAATATTTATATTGATTTTTTTTTTTTTTTAATTAAATAAATACTCATTTGTTTCCCATGAGTGGGTAAGGATATATATTTATAATATTTCCTACTATATTTTCTGAAAAATTAAAAAAAAAAATTCGTTAAACCTTTATATCTCGTGTGCGATTAAGGATCCATTTGATTTTTTTAATTTTATGTAAAGGTATTAAAAAAAATTTTGTTACGCTTTTTAATACCTTAGTTTTCAATATCGAAATAAAAAAATTTTCTCAGTGCGCATAAGATAAGTAAGAAAAATAGGGACTTATGAATAGTATTATCTCAAGAATTTTGTTTTAAAATTTACGTTTAAAGGTTTTTGCAAAAATTTTCAAAAGATACATAGACCACAATTTGTTACTCTTCTAAAAAAAATATATTTATTTAATAGAGAAGACTACGATAAATTCTCTAAAAAATCGTTGGTTTATATCTCTCTTGAATATATCAAAGTCAGCAATATTTAAGAAATAGCCTGCTTAACTTATATTTCCCATTCAAAGAGCTACAGCCAAAATAAAGGAAATTTAGACTCGTGTGAGCCTAATAAGCAAAAGAAAGTTGATGTTTTACCAAAACAAAACAGATATACATTTTATCTTCGCAGACGATATTCATGTGTCTAAACAAAACTAATAGGGTATAATGGAACAAAGAAACGTTTGTTTAACGAAAACTGAATGCAGGGTATCCCACAGTCGTACATCGTTCCGACTTTTTTAAATTTTCCATTTGCTTGAAAAAACTCGCAAAAATTGCCACAACAAGTAAGGGGCAATGAGTTCAGCAGAAGCAGCTACAAAGCCAGTTTAAAGTTTGCTGCACTGCAGTACGGGCCCCTTCTAAGCCTGGCCCTCTCTTGTGACCCACCCCTTGTCTATTTAGCAAAATGCCAAAGGAATGCTTTGCTTTTATTTACCAACTCGCCATTTTGTATTTAAATTAATTTCGTATATATTTAAGTGGGCGTAGCTGTGTGCTCCAAATGTTAACATTCAAAAAGCATCACATATGCTTTGCATCAGTTTTTATACATCCCTCTTAGACAAAGGGGCGTATGTGTAATGTTCTCGGCAAAGCAACTTGGTTTAAATTAAACTGACTATACTTTGATTTTTTTTATGCGCTTGTTAAAAGCTTTATACTCGAACTTTAAAGCAAATGCAACAAAAAGTTTACGCTGAAATTTATTACGTTCATTCATATATTTTTTTTATGATTTTTTAATTTGTTTGTTTGCCATGTGAAATTGCATTAATAAAAAAGATAGTACATATATGCATTAATAATTGTTTTTCTGCAACGCCGGCATGCCCAAGTTGGTAAACAGAAATATATATCTACTTTTATATTACAACTTGCCATAAAAAAGAAGCTCATAATTTTGAACACTTGCTGGCGTTGGCATATATAAATAAATAAATTGCATATGCCACTTGTTTCATATATTTTTACGCTCATCATTGTGCTGCCACTTGCAGATCTCTCCAAGAATAATATTACAAATATTACGGAAAATAATTTTCGCGGACAGGATAATCTACATGAATTGGATTTATCGAAAAATAAAATACTGCGTATGGCCAGCTCAACGTTTCGCCATTTGACGGTGAGTATAAAAATACCTCTGATTTTATTATTTTTTTTTAATTATTATTTTTTACGAGTATGTCTTTCAAAAACTAAATAATAATAAAAACTTCAAAAATATAGTGTGCCTGTATATAACGTCCTTTTAAAGTTAATGTTTATTTTAAAAATATTTTTTTTTTTTAATTAATTAAAATTGAGACTTTCTATTATTTCATAATTTTTATTTTTAGGACACAAAACAAAATAATAATTAAAATTCAATCTTTTTGAAAATAAAATAAGAATTTATAATTTTTTTGTATAGTTCTTTTTTTATGAAGCATTGTGGCTTATATTTTAAACTAAAAAATTTATTTCGCTTTAACTTATTTCAACCACATAACTTTTGTTTGCGATTCCTCATTTTAAATGTGCAAGAATCGGTCTCAAAAGGGTTAAAAAAAAATTAAAAAAAAGCATATTAAAAAAAAAATTTAAAAAATTGTTTATTTTTTTATTAAAAAAAAAGAAAAAAATTTTAATTGATTAATATCGTAAAGTAATAATAATAATATCTTTGACGTCTTTAAAAATAAAAATTTCATTTTTTGTTCATATTTTTTTTTTAAATTTTAAAAATTATTAATAATTTTTTTAATTTTTTTAAAATAAATAAAAAGGAGCGTTTTAAAAAAATATACAAAAATATGTTTATTTTTTTATTAAAAAAAAAAGGTATTATTAATTGACTAATATCGTAAAGTATAGAATATCTTTGACGTCTTTAATGATAAAAATTGCACTCTTTGTTCATATTTTTTTTTTAACATTTTACATATTTTTAATATCTTTTTTAATTTCTTTAAATATTAAAAAAAATTTTTTTGGTTCATATTTGTACTTAAAAAAATTTGGAATCAAATTCAAATATTACCAAAAAAAAATAAAACTAGATTTTAATTGACATATTTAAGGAAGACACTTAAAAATAAATATTACATTTTTTTTAATATGGTATTTCGTTAATAGCATTGACTTCTTTAAGTGCCTTCTATATGCAAGTTAGAGAAATTTTTAATTTTTCTTAAATGGCAATAGTATTATTTTTTTTTTTTATATATGTCAAGGATTATATTGAATTTTTGTAAGAACGAATAGAGAACGTATTCGGTGTTTAAATAATTAAAAAACATTAAAGTTGTAGTTTAAAGTTGCTCAACAACAAATTTTTTTTTTAATTATTTGCATTTAAGGATATATCAAAGAAAAAAGTTCTCTATTTATTCATCTTCTGTTTTGATTCCATCAGATACACTCCACATTATTCATTACAACTTAGCTTTGAATGAAAAGGCAACAAAGTTTATTTAGTATCCTACTATTATAAGATAAAAGCAAATAAAATTTCAACGTACTTAATCTGAAATTTTGTCTTCGCTGCAGTTGAGCTAATTTTTTTGGAATAAACTCTCTTAAAGTTACCGGAAGTGACTTTGGCAAAATGTTTCATTTCGCGTTGTCTTTAATTTTGCTTTCGATTTTGTTTTGTGCTGTTGTCTTGACTTGCAACTTTTAACTTGCAACTTGCTGGTTGCAAATTTTCAGTTGCATTGTACAAGTTGGCGCCGCAGCCATTTTGGTTTGCGCCATTTTATGTTGCAACTTTTTAGCCTGTTTTTTATAATTCATTATTGCTGGCGAACTGGCTGCAACTTGTAACTTTATTTTGAACAAAACGTAATAAAAATTATTTATATAAATCAAAAACTTTTCGCTAATGTATGTATACTATATGTATGTGTGTGTGTATGTACAATTGTTTCCTTTTGCAGGATCTGCGTCGTCTTAATTTGGCTGATAATTCAATCGTCGAGCTTGTACAGCGTAACTTCTTCATGCTGAGCAGACTCAAGTACCTGGACTTGAGCGGAAATCCGTTGCAGGATTTACAGCCGGATGTATTTCGCGATGTGTCTGTAAGTACAGAAGTTCACAGAGAGCGAGCGAAACTCGACAACAACAAGGACAACACACGCAACTTACGCATTTCTCTTGTTTTCAACTCATGTTTGTTTTTTTTTTTTTGTGGTTTCTTTTACTTTTACTTTTCAGGAACTCAAAGTCCTGAAATGCCGCAACTGTCAGCTGAAGAAAATCAATCCACAGTTGTACAATTTATTGCCACTCTTAAGCGAATTGGATTTGGGGCGCAACGAGGTTTGTCCCCCATTTTATTTTTATTTTTGCTCTTTTTTTTTAGCCATTACTGTGCTTCCCAGCGGTATTTCCCAGAAATTATTTTCAACAATTTCCGTTGCTTTTATTCCTTTCTGCAGTTTAAATTTCTCGACAAGGATGAATTTCGTGATGTGAAACGTTTGACAAAAGTTTTACTCGACGGCAATCAATTGTCTGTGGTTGTGGACCAACTCTTTCGGATGCAAAAGAGTCTTAATCACTTGGGTACGCTTTAAATTTTAGTGCACTTATATAAGCTCTGATTTTTTACTCTCTCTTTCTCTGTCTCTACTTGTAATAGATTTGTCTTACAATCGGCTGGCCAAAGTCCCGAATGATTCCTTTTTGCATTTGACCAATTTAACTTTTTTGGATTTATCCTATAACAAATTGGTCAGATTGGAGCCACAGTCTGTGCGGCGTCTAAACAATTTGGAGACTTTGAATGTAAGCGGCAATGTTTTAATGGACTTGATGGAAATTAAGGAGACGTTTGAGGTGAGTTTTTGGCACTGAAGCGGTTTTGTGGTCTCTTCTTATAAATAGTAGCTTATAAAAATAACTTACTTAAGAGAAATATTGGAAAAAAAATATCGTAAAGACCGGCATTTGTAGATTGGTTATAAGATGAGAATTAACAGAGTAAACTGAATGACTATACCATCCAAAGAGTTAGACCGTGACATGTGTAGTCACTCTTATAAGAATGAACTCTACGCTGGGAAAATCAAAGCTAATGTGATTTTCTTAGGCTGAACTGATCACACTGTCTTTTACATGTTAGCCTGGTCACACTAATTTCTCACTTCAACGAATTAAACAACAAAATAAACGGCCCAAACGCACTGATAAAAACTTTGAAACAGTTATGCCGGGTCTGGACAGTTGAATACCCTGCTCCCACTTTTTCACAAAAAAAAAAGTTAGGCATGTCTGTTCTGAATTTAAATTCGAATTTCGAACTGTCAATTCTGGAAACAAGCATTGGAAACTTCCTAATACTTTTATTTTATTAATTATATTTACTATTTATTATTTACTTATTTTCTGAAGACAGTTTGTAAATAAAATATTAAGAAGAAAAAAAAAAATCAGTAATGTAGATTTTTGTTCTAGTTACTCTTGTTTATTTATTCCCAAAGCCTATTGTAATATTTTTTGATAAGTGTAACTATAATGATGAACTGCATTGTTTATGGACAAGTCGAAATCCGAATCGAAATACAGAATTTGCACCAATTCGTTGTGGTTTGTGGAGGGGGTATGGAAAAAGTCAGCGTTTTAATTGTTTATTGGGCACGCATAAGTCCAAAGCCGGAATTTAGTCTCTGTAGGGCCGTAAGTTGTTGCCCTTTAAAAGTGTTAGTGGTCTTAAAATTACACATTTTTTCAAAAAGGAACACCCGCTGTATCCACCTGCTGGATCTTCACCTGCTCATAACTTTCACCACAAAAAAAATTTGTTAGTTTAAGGTAGTGTTATATGTAGTTGAGTCCGCTTCAAAGGAAATCTTACCATATTCCACACATACTCCAAATGAAAGCTATTGTATAAAATTTAATTAAGGCCAATCAAGTCTCCACTAGAACCCCAAGACAAGCACTCACTCATGCGCAACCAACATAAAACATTCACAACTTCAATTCCATTTCAGGTGATTCCACAACTAACCCATTTGGCCATTGCGGATATGGGCCGACTACCTATGGGCTTGTTAAAGCCTTTCAAGCAATTACGTTATCTAAATATATCGGGTAATTCATTGGACAACATGGCATTGGAAGTCATTGATCCATGTCGAGAACTAGAGGTAAGCTTTATTGCTTGTTTTTGTTTTCTTTCTGCTTTTTTTTTTCTCCTATAACTTATGTACATGTACTATATATATGTGCATGTGCTTTGGAAGATTTGTTGTTACACTGCGCAAAAGTCCTTTGTTAAGCTTGGATTGTTACAAATGGCAAACAACAACAGGAACAAGGTTTCTGGACCCCTCAATGGCTGCAAGGTTGCAATACAATACAATCAGTATTGTTGCAATTGTCGTTGTCAACACTGGTTGCTATTTGTTTGTCTGTATCTGTGTGTGTGTGTGTGTGTATTTGTTTGTACGTGTGTGTGTATTTATTTGGCTGATGATAACTTTTTGGCCAATTGCAAAATATTTCGCTTTTTGCAATATAAAACAAGCTGCAACAACAACAACGACAACATTGTCAGAGCTGGCTTAAGCGTCAGACGTTTACAGTTTTCGTTAGTGCGCCATTTTGTTTATACATTTTTGACAACAAACAAACTCCATTGCCCTAGCCACTCCTTTCGACACTATGTTCATCGCCATAACCCTCTCTCAAAATCCTCTTCACGTTTTGTTTCGTGACTGCAGCTGCTTTAATTCTGCTATATGCTCTTGTATCTCCATCTTTACACTGAGAAAAAAAATTCCGTAAAATTACTTAATATGGTAAACGAGGCAATGAAAAATTTTAATCTATGAATAATTTATCTTCGTGAACAATTTTCATCAGCATGTAATTATGAGATAATGGTGACGCTATAAAAGCCAAAGTACCTTGTTGAACCCAAATAAATTTCCCAATAAATTTTCATTTCGAGACTACAGAATACAATTTTTCTTTTTAATTTCCAACAGACGGCCTATAAATATATTATGATAAATTTTTGACTGCCAAAATTAAGCAACTTACTTAACAAATTGAGAGAGTAACACTATTTTGCCTATTTTGTTCGGACCTCTGCGTACTGCTTCAGAATAAGTTTGATACCAAACGTTCGAGACAATTTTTTTTTTATCCTTAGGTCAACATTTTTTTTTCTGTTTTGTTAGGACCTCTGCGTACTGCTTCAGAATACATTTGGTCCCAAACGTTCGGAAACATTTTTGTGGCCATCGATAGCATAGTGGTAGCGTACTCGCTTTGTAACCCGTTGGTCGGTGTATCGATTTTCCGCAGAGGCGCTGATGCATTTGCCACGCTAGCAAAAGGACGCTATGTGCCAAGAAAATCTCTATCAATTCAAGCTACCACCGTTCGGATTCGGCTATAAACTGTAGATCCCTGTTTTCTTCGAACAGTTATTAATAAAGATCCCCATGCTCTACCTAGGGGCGACTGACAGAGAATTATATATATATATCCATATAAATGTTCGGAACCATTTTTCTTCACGTTAGGGTAACAAAGTTTTGTCTGTTTTGTTGGGACCTCTGCGTACTGCTTCAGAATACGTTTGGTACCAAACCTTCGCAAACATTTATTTTATATGGGTTGCGTTCTATTCTGTAGCTATTTGCACTGCTAGCTACTTCTACTTTGATTTCAACTACATGTTTTCCTCACAAATATTTACTTACATCAAGAACTAAATTCTTGAATTTTTTTCTCAGTGTAAATGTCTTTTGCTTTTGCTGTCCAACTGACTTTGCTTTCGTGCTATATAATTTCCATGTTATAATCGTTGTTGTTGTTGTTATTCCTGGCTCTTTCAAAATGTATTGTACAGCAACAAATGCAACAGCAACAACAGATAACAACAACAATAATAACAACAATCATTTAATAGCCATTAAGCCTTTCGTTTTAATTGAATTTAATTGTGTACACACTTCAGCTTGAAGCTTTTTGAATTGTTGTTGTGGTTGCAGCTTTTGCTGCTTTTTTTTTTAAGTTTTTGTTGTTGCTTTGTTTGGCCAAAAGCGCAATTGGCCATGCATTGTCTAGCTAATCACTTTTTGATAAGCGGCTTTTGACTTTCAATTGTGCATAAAATCATTTTAACCAATTTAAATTTCATACAAATTTACTTAAAAAAATTTAATTTTTTTTCCGTCTACAGTTTTTGGATCTATCACGAAATCAATTATACGGCATCAACGAGGACACTGCATTACGCATTCAGGGTATACGTAATGTTCGGTTGGATAACAATCCTTTAATATGCGATGAATGTCACATGGGAAAATTAATAAATGTCGTGCGTCAAGTAAGTTTCAAAAGAGTTTTCAATTTAGATCAAGTTTATGCGCTGGGAAATTGAGATTATCTGTAATATGGAGCAAAACATGACTAAAGTTAGGTATTGCTCTTAATAAGTTCTAGAAAAGTAAGTCTTGAGAAAAGTCTTATACAAATCTCTATCTTTTCAAAATAAAATAATATCTTGAAAAGGAAATATTTTTTTATAAATGTTAACCCAGAGTCATTTTCGAAAAAAGCAGGCACTCTAACTATTAGGTTCTGTTTGAAGGGTTAGATTCTTTTGGTTTATAGTTATAGTTCGAGATTCCCGATAAAACTTCTTGGAAATAAAAATAAACATTTTTTTTTTTAAATTTTAACACATTTTAAGCATTTCCTGATTGCAAAATTTCCATCACATAAACAAATAAAATAATGTACAAAATATCAAGTATACGACTCATGGCTTCTGATTGAAAATTTGTATACGTTGTATACAAACTAGTCGTGATTGATGATGCTTCACTGTATATATATATATTTATACAACATTTTATATATATGTATAGTTGTGTTGCCTGTAAATACATAAATAAAAGCGCTTGACATTGCCACACAGTGGCAGCAAAAAGTATGCCACAGCACATTCATTGATATGCCAATTTCATTTCATGTTTTTGCCCCTTTGTTGTTTCTTTCAACAGTTGCAATGGAAATGGGATACATATCCGATTTGTTTTTTGCCAAAAAGTTTACGAGGCGCTGAAATAAATAATCTGGACATTGGTGGCCTGCACACGTGCCTGGATTACATCAGCGATGAGGAGCAAAATGCCGCCAGCACTTCATATAATTTTCTCGAGCATGGTAAGCCAAAAAGTTAAAATATTTCCTATAATTAATTCAGTCGAAATGCGCTTAGAATGTCTTTGTGGCACATGTTCTCATGCGGTTTTTATATCTTATTCGTTTAATTATATAACAGGTGGCCTTAATACACTTGCCATTCTGGGTGGCATCATCTTTGTTCTAATTGCCATCATTATATTGTCAATTGTGGTGTGCTTCTCAAAGAATCGTGCTCGCTATTATACCAGAGAGGATCATCTAAGTGGAAGTGAGTATGCGCTCTTAAATAAGAATTAATACATACACTGCGAGAAAAATCCACAAGCAACACAGAAGAACTTACCTTAAGTTAAAATTCCTGAAGTAAAAATTAAAAAAAAAAAACTTATATTTGTTTTATTATGTTTGAATAATTTGTTCAACCTTTTTAACCTTAAATTATCCCAGTTAAGCAGGATATGACATACTTTGTTGCTGTTAATATTTTTTCCGATAATTCCGATAATAATTTTCAGTTAAAAATGAATTTTCTACGGCAAGGTTTTTTTTCTCATTTTTTACGATTTTTCGTAGAAGTTTCCGCTAAGTACGAAATTAACAATTAATTTTTGAGCATTTTTTTTACCAAAAAATTTATTTTTATTTATTTGGCAATTTTTTTTAATTTCAAGTTTTAGATGAGTTAAAACTGAAACTGTTTCTACTGAATAGGTTTTTTAAGGTTTAACTTGTTAATGCTTTTTATTCAGCAATGTGCGGGAAAAAATAATTTCTTAAGTAATTTATTTTTATTTCAAATCATTTTTTTAAGTTAATTTTTGGAAAAAGTTACAAAGAAGAGATTTCTATTGAAAAGTAGTTCTTAAATTTTTAACTATTTTTACAATAATTCCAGACAAAAAAAAAAAAAAATTAAATTCATTTTTTTATAAATATTTTTTTTTTAACATTTTTGGAAAAAGTTACAAAAAAATGTTTCTATTGAAAAGTAGTTTTTTAATTTTTAACTTATTTTTTTAAAAATGACAGCTAAAAAAAAAAAAAAAAACCAATTTAATTATTTTTTTTTTTAACAATTATTTTTCAGCATTTTTGTCGAAAATGTATTAAGCAATTTTTTTTTAATTTCGCAAGTTTTAGAAAAAGTTTGTTTTTAATGTTTAACTTATTAATGCTTTTTATTCAGCAATGTGCGTAAAAAAATTATTATTATATATTTTTATTTAAAATCGTTTTTTTTAAGTTTATTTTAGTTTCGACAGTTTTGGAAAAAGTTACAAAAAAAGTTTTCTATTGAAAAGTAGTTTTTAAATTTTTAACTTATTTTTATAAAAGTTGCAGCTAGTACTAAAAAAATTTTTGTTCATTTTTTTTATAAATATTTTTTTTTTAATTTTTGCCATTTTGCAAAAAATAGTAAACAAATATTTATTGCATTGGAATATTTTATTTTTTACTTTTAACGAGTTGGCTAAAAATTTAGTTAAATTACGAAATTAAATTGATTTCTTTTATAAATTTTTTTTTTCTTAAAATTTATAATTTTTATTATTTTTCAAAATTTTATGTTTACTTTTTAATGATGAGGTTTGATTTTAAATTGTCTTTATTTTAATTTTGAACCTGAAAATATTTAAAATATATTAGCCATTGCAATATTTTTGTAATATTTAACGAGCTTTGTAAAAGCTTCAGTTATCAGGAAAATAATATTGATTACTACGTTAGTTTTTTTTTTCAATTCAGTTTCTTTTAAATGTAGTTGGTTTTGAAAAAATTTAATTTGACTTTCATTAGTTTCTAACGAGTTTCAAATAATTTTTGAAATTTTCGTTCAATTTTTCTTTATTGTTTTTGTTCTAAAAATTTCAATTTGTGAACTTAATTTTTCTTTCTGTATGTGGGGTAGACAGCTATTTGTCTGGCTGGCAGCTAAAATTCATTAAGCTTATTTAATTATACAACTTAAAGCTTTGGCCAGGTGCAAAAAAAAAAGAAAAAAGGCAAGAAAAATATATGTCTTGCGTAAGAAAATGTTTGCAGCTTAAGAAAAACGCCAAATACAAATGGATAAATTTCTCAGGCAACTTGTTAGCCAGCTTTGCTGCGTCTAATCCTTTTTATTTTTTATTTTTTTTTTTTGTACTATATTTTTGGGCAAGGTGCCAACCCAAACAGACAGAAATATCTTTGCCAGGTTGGTTGCCAGACCAAGTGCAGACGGCAAGCGTTGAAATGAAAAATAGCTACATAAATATTAAGCACCACAGTTCAACAGCTGTGCTGAAAAACTGTACCAAAGAAAATTTCATGAAAATAAAACGTTTTTACCTGTAAATGTTTTTCTTATGTACTTTATACATATATAATTTCAAAGCGAGAAAAAAAATTAACGCCACACACTTAATTAATTTGAAGCACGTGCTTCATTGTGTGTGGTGCTGGGAATTGGGTACAGCGTCCAGAGCTCTCAACAACTGCACGACTCTTAATTGAGGAATAAATAAAATTCACACTGACCCACGCAGGCGAATAAAAAAAAAAAAACCTGCCTAACTTGGTTAGCTTTTGTTATAGTGTGTGTGTGTGTATGTTGGCATAAAATTGGCCCAAGGGCGTTGCCATTCACTGGAAAACACTCGAGGGAAACGCAACAATGTGAAACTTTTTGAATTTTTGCAATTGTAGCATTTTCAGTTGCCCAGGCAAACGTCGCCAAACACGATATGGCCAAAGCAACTGGGACTTTGTTCTAATACTCTTTATGTGGAAGTTGGTATTATTATAAAGTCACAAAGTTTGTAACTTTAAAGAGTATTTAAAATACAGTGCATTTATGCTGCCAAATTATAATTAGTAAAACTCAAACAATTTTCATATGAAGCGCGAATTTAGGCATTATAAAATTTTTCGTGTGATTTTCGGATCTCGTAAGTTTTTCTGCACATACTTCTTATAGCTATTCGGAATCGGAAACGTAAACCAAAACTGTTCGAATGGTATTATACAAAATTTACAATAAATATAAAATTGTATATTATATGTTAGTTTTTTTTTAAAAGTTTCACGATCTTGGACATATTGTAAAGTGTTAGGGAGGTTCCGATTCAAGATTTTGAAGTCGGTGATAAAAAATTAAGAACAATCTATAAGAATGTGGTGCCCGCCCTATGCTCTGAATAAGAGCGACAACGCAGTGTAATTTAATTTAATTTAGAAATGGATATAACTCTGTATAATCTAGGAAACAATAAATATAAGAATGTGGTATATAGTTAGGTTGGTGTGCGTGTTGCAGACGTCAGACGTGGGCATTGCCATAATCGGAGATGAAAAAGTTTGATAATGTCAGTTCGGGAGAGTGAGGAAAAAACTTCTATCTTTAATGCAGCAGTTATTGGTTTTAATGTAAAATTTTGGTATTAGAAAGGTTGGTATATTTTTTTGAATTCTAAGGAATTATTGTTGGGGTTTGTTATATGAGGTAGAGAGTGTCAATTTTCGCAGCTGAGTCAACTAATTTTTGAGGCATATAACTAATAGCTTACAGACTTAAAAACAAGAGTTATGGACTCTATAAAATATTACCAAAATTTATTATAATTTTTGACATCTTTTGACAAATAAAAATAATTTGTTTTCATACATTTTTTTAAAAAAACATTAAAAAATTTTCGTTTTTTTTTTTAACATTGTTCCACCAAATCGATTTGATTTATATTCACACTAAATAAAGAAAGTATAAAAACACGTGTTTAAAAAAAAAAATGGTGATTAACATATTTAAGGAACATGCTAAAAAACAAATAGGAAAATTTTATATTTTTTTAAGAAAATGTATTGGTTAAAAAAAAAATATATATTTTTTTTTAATACTAACTTGCTAACTTAGATTAAAAAAAAATTGTTTCAAAAATTTTCAGTAGGTTAGACACAATTAAATAAAAACGAAAAACACGTTTTTTTAAATTAAGCCGCAACGCGTTAAGTTTAAAAACTGAAATTTTGCGAACAATTTTTATTTTGCTATATGCATTAAACTGCATCATTAGTTTTCCAAAATCGCGGGGGGCAGTTTCCAGTACCTTATCCAGCTAGATCCTTTATGCGCATAAAATGTAATAAAATTTTTTAATTTTTTTTGATGAAAACGAAAACACATGTAAGTTTTAATATTGAAAATTGGCGAAAACCTAATAAAAAAAAATTTCAAGGTTCATTTCTATATTTTCAATTTTTGCTATATTAAAAAAGTTGATATCTTTTTTTTACGGAATATAATAAAAAAAAATCTGCCCTCGATTCATATTAATTTCTATTATAAAATGGCGTGATAAACTAAAAACGCAGTTGAATAATTTTTCTAAGCAATCTATTTCGATATAGCGAAAAATATATTTTTGGGATTTATCGCAAATAACTACTGTTGTATGAAGCTGATTTAGAATATTTTCATTTTAAATTCTTTGTATAATTGTATCCTCCTAAATTTATAAAGAATTTTTAACAATTTTTCAAAAAAAATTTTGTTGGAGAGTAAATTACTTATGGGAAAAAATGATCAACTTTATTTAGTTTAAATAGAATTCTTAATTTTTCAACTGGAGTTTCGGTTTTTCAATTTAAATTGTGAAGAAAATTTAGCACCGCAGAAAACGTTAAAATCAAATAGTTCAATTTTTATTTTGATGTGGCGTGAAGAATTAAGATTATATAATAATATTGCGGTATATCCAATTTGGCAATAATTGAGCACAATGTGAAGCGTATCTATGCTTCGGCAGAACATCAGATTCGCGTTTGTTTTTTTTTTTTTTGTCTTTAGTGCAGCTGTTTTTTCTGAATTCCCAACGCAAAATGTAAAACAAAACTTTTTTTGCCGCACGATTCGATTCCCATGATAAGAGCGCAGAAACGGCACACACACACACACACACATACACACACTCACACACACCATAAGCCCATAAAGAGCGGCTGCGGCCCAAGGAAGAGGAGATAACAGCTGTCTCCTGCAGTTCTTGACTTGAGTGCAATATCTAACTAAAATGCTTGCGTTTCGGCTTTTCTTTCTTTCTCTGTCTCTAATGCACCTTAGGCGATAGCAAATGTTTGGAAAAGAATTTGGAGGCCAATACAATTACGACGCTTGCCAACGGCAGTTCCCCCACAACAACAACAACTACCACACTGACCCTGGCCACAACTCCAGCCACAGTCACGACAATGGGCGGCGGCGGCATAGGAGGAATGGCTACAACAAACGGCACGAGCACAACCAATGGACTGAGCAGTCCTGGACATAAAGATGCGGCCAACAGCGAGCAGAGCAAAGAAATTAACTTTACATTTCCCATGGACGATCGCGTTTGTACTATGGATGAGCTGGTGCTGCCGCCGGCTCCGCCGCCACCACAAGTGCGTCACGAGCTGCCACCTCTGAATATGGGTCTGCCCCCGCCAGTCAGCATGAGTAATCTAATGTACAGCGTGTCACATTCGCCCAGCAGTAGTGCTGGTAAGACCACGACGCTGGCAGCTGTAGCAGCTGCCGCCACTGTCATACCGCCGGGTGCACCCTCTGCCAGCAGCTCAGCTGTGGCTGCTTCCTGCGGCACTCCTAGACGCTCGCCCATGCCGACACCAGCCGAGGCCATTGTTGTTGTGCTGCCACCGCCACCGCAGTTGGGCAGTGTTGCATCCTTGAGGGAGGCGCAGCAATTGGTGCATTTGAGTGGCACAATGGAGCCACTGGTCAGCGTTAACTGACCCAGGGGCCAGAATGCAGCAGCAGTTGCAGCAGCAGTTGAAACGTTTACTCAATCCCAAACAGAGTGCACGTTGGCGACGTAAACTCTTCCGGGGCGTAATGTTGCCACAGCGTAGTTTTCGCTGTTTGAACAGCTGACAGGGCGTATAATTAATGAGAGAATTTCGGTAGCATACTTTTTTGGGCTTAAATTCGAGAGTAATGTTTTTTCTTTCATTTAGAGTTTAATGCTCTAACTTTTAAAGTGTATGTAATTAAGTTAATTTTTCATTTACGAAATTTTTAAAACAAATTACTGCCATTCATTTTGTATATTGAAATAATATTGCGCATACGCAAGGTGGTCGAAGAGTTTCACTAAAATACTTTGCTTTTTGATTTTGAATTTTTTATAAATGAAAAAAAAAAGCACAAGATACTACTATGAACAAGTTTGTATATAAAATTTTGGGCAACTTTAAAAGAAATAACACAAATATTAGGGGTATTCACGAGTGATTTGTAACGATTTTAATCATTATTAATGATTTCTTTTGCAATAAACCATTCAAAAAAATTTGAAACTGCCTTTATATTATAAATTATTATATTATAAATAATATATATTATAGTATAATATAAAAGGCTTTTAATTTTTTTTAATTTTGGAATGTACATTTTTTGTACCTCATAATATACACATAGGCGGACTCATATAAGAAGCAAGTTTTTCGGCATTTAATCTTGCTAATTTTTTCGATTTTATTCTCAATTTCAAATCCCGCATAACTCTTAGTGGTAAGAGAGCGACTGACACTTCCTAGTTCGTTCAACTTTGAAAATGCCTACGTTATCTATTTTTTAAATGAAAAACACAAAACTCTGGCTTCGGAATCGTGTTCAGCGAAAACGAATATATTACATTTACATATTTTTATATAAATAAAACAAAAAATTTGACTTTAAAAAACGTTTTCAAACATTACACTAACCAGCCAAGTCAACAGTGAATACCCCTAATATTACTTAAAACTACAAGAAAAAAGAGTTTTAGCATAAGTCATTGGAAATTTGCATAAGCACACATTCAAAATGTGATAAAACTATATTTTGTAAATAAAATAAAACTAAAAATTCAAAAAAAAAAAAAAAAGGAATAAGAAAAATATAATCATGGAAAAAAAATTTATACATTTGGCAAAATCGATTCAAAATTGTTAGCCATATTAAGAACGCATTAAATAATAATAAAAATTAATAATAAAATGTAGTTTATAGTTAGTTTAAAAAAAATGAAACATATAAGACAAGCAAAAAATACACATAGGTTTAAGTAAAAAAAAGGACAAGAAAAATTTTAAAATAAACTAATGATAAAAGATGGATGAAATTCAAAACAAAATGTTCTTTAACATCCTACGTTTTATTTTAAATTTATTTACCTTAACTGACTAAACAATAAATATTTTTTTTATGTTTTGAAAGCAATAAATACATATTTTTATAAACACATAATATTTTTTAAATGCATTGAGAGCAATAACAAACATTAGTATTTTATTTTCATATCTTTCCCATATTTTAATGTAAACAGTAAGTTTTATTTATTAAATTCTGGCAACTATAAAAGTTTAATTGTATAAGCGCTAATATTTGAATTGGTAATAAAGTGTGACTGTTTAATAAAAAAAAAAATAAATCTCGTATTTATTAGCAAGGGGCATCATAAATTTTTATTAGCATACTGTAACAAAAGGTTTGTAAAAACTACGGTAGAGCCTACTAAATGGTGTCTACAATTATTTTTGTAAAACTAAAATTTTTTAAAATATGGTAAAGTATTTTAATTTAAGAATATTTCAATGCTTCTGCTTGTTTAAAAAAAAAAAATTCAATAAAATTTAATTTGAATTCAATTCATTGAATTTTCATTTTATTATCTTTATTTTATGCTATTAAAGGAAATATTATTATTTTATACAAAAAAAAAAAAAAGTCTAGTTTTTATAAATTCTTTAAAAATTAAAAATTCCACTAAATATTTGTTTGCTTTTCGATAGAATTATCAAAAAAAAATATTTTAATTGTTTAAAAAATACAAATTTTTTTGACGTAAATATTTTACTGTTTTGCAATAGAATTAGCCATATAATAATAGCCAAATAGAAATAATATAATATTATATATAAATAAATAACTAATATTTTTTTGTTTTGAATTGGAAAGAACTTGAAATATTTATTTTAAAATTACTAGAAATACATTTATTTATTATATTTTATTTTAAATATTTTTTTTCTATAACATTTTTAAAAACTATGTTTTAATTTTTTTTTCGGTTCTACAATTTATTCAAGGATTTAGATTTTTAACTTTTTAGATTTGGTACTTTTTATCCTTCTTTTAGTCATTTTAGTCTTGATTAAGAAATTGGGCTTTCTACATACCGCTCAAAATATTCCATTTTATGTGAATCATGTGAACCTGATCAACTAAAAAAGATGTTGACATTTTTATAAATGCACAAATGTGTTTTTTAGGGTAACTCTCTGTCGTACACAATCCGTCCTGTTCCAATTTTTTTTTATTAGTTATGTGGCTTATATTCTTACATTTATTAAAGACCACATTTTTTCCAACGTCGTTTACAATAATTTTTCTCTCTTTGGGCGCTTACTGTACTTATTCAATAACTCTTAAAAAAATCCATTTAATCCATACCACGTTTATGTGATCTAAAAAAAATATATAATAATAATAAAAAAAAGAAACTAACAGAAAACCAAATCGACCGTTAGCCAAAGGCAGCAGCTGCATAAACCGCCGCAACTTGCAATTTATTGGTTTACAAGTGCGCTCTGCCGGTTGCATCATTTGTGGCTTATGGCAAGTCGAGGCGACACTCGGCACTTGGCCATATACGTACATATTTATAACACACACACACAAAAACACATTGAGAGTGTAAGTGTGTGCAGCTAAATTATGTTTACTTAAACTGACTTTTGGCCGAGTGTGCGTCTGTCTGTTAAGTATTTAGACTTCCTCAATACGACGATTGTTCTAAACGCAAATGAAAATTGCTTCCGTTTCCGTTTTTGCACACTTCCGTGCTACTTAATATCCACAATGGCGTTTCGGCCAAGTTAGCCATTGTTTTGTGGAACAAGTTGGTCAGATTTCAATTTGCGCATCAAAATTAATTAAGTTGGAACCAAGGTATTTTGACTAGCAGCTTAAAAATGAAAAAAAAACTTCTATATTAGCCTTGAGAATTCATGGCTTTAAAATTTATAGCGTAAATGTGCTGTAACAAAATGTTGAAAATCTTTGGCACACTGTGAGCAGGCAATTTGCCGACTCACAAAAGTTTTCTTGTTTTGCCAATAGGGCAACAGGAAAACTGCTTGGACTGCTTGGTGAGAGTAGCGGTTAAAGCGCTTCTACTCGCACCAACACTAGTTAAAGTATAACGGCCTTTAGATAGGCGCGCGAATCATTGCTAAGTATTAGTGCGTAGGTTAATGGTATTAGTGCATAGGTGTATGTGTAAAGTAGGTGATAGGGATAGTGTTAGATACGGCGGACTCTTTCTTTTCTATGAGGATAGATAGATAGATAGAAGAGGAGAGTGCCGTTTGGGATTTATTAGTATAGGTTTGGAAGGGAATTCCAGCATTTGGCGGCGATCGAGGCCAATATAGGGCGGAAGCCAAATCTAGAGAGGGTGCGTCGGAGTTTGTAAATTTTTTTAATATAAATGGTGCTTTTTTAAGAACGTCCAAACTTTAATTTGAAATAAAACAATGAAAAATTTATAAATAAAATTAAAATTTTTTTCAGCTTGAAAGCAAATTTCTTGGTTTTTATTTTTTAACAATGATATCTGATAAAGGACCACCAAGCTGTTTTGACTAGCACATCATAAGACAATTTTTGAAGAAAATCCGGGGTTATTTCATTTGACTTCCTTTTCGCCACAAATTATCATCAATGTCATCATAAGACATGGATAAAACGTACTTTGATTCTTCAAGAGGCATCATATCGCTCGGAGGGCAACAAACAGATCCATTTCGTGAAATAACATGACCAAATTGACTTTGTAGGCACTTACTCCTGTTTCCTCGTTAGAACACAGATCTTCAAAATAAATTTTCTAAATTTAAAAGCGTTGCTGAACGGAAATATTGTATCGTATAGAAATCTTAAAATAAATTAGAGTTTAAAGTTTGACTTATAGTAGTTATCCTTATTGAAAGACCGGCAACACTTTAATTGGTTTAACTCAGCTGCTTTAAATCATAAAAAGTACTAAATTTATGTAAGCACAAATTTTGCTACTGTGTACTACCTGGGAAATTTTTTTCTGCTGTTGCACCTATCTCGACTTTGCAAACTAAATAACCGTCTTACGGTCAAATTTTTTCGCAAAACGAATTTAAAAAACAAATCTTGTCAATTTCTTTACGCTTTGGCTTCAAACTGAAACCATAAAGTCCAAGAGTTATGGCCAAAATGGTAATAGAGAGAGAGTAAAAGAGGGAGTGTAAGTATGAAAGAAAGAGTAGAAAAGAAGCTGCAGCCATTTGTTTTGTGGCAAACTAGAATTCTAGTCATGAATCTCGCAGACAATTTTAAGTATCTCAAGCGTTGCACGTGCCACCATATATCCGAGCGTAGCAAAGAGAGAGAAAGCGAGAGAGATAGCGAGAGAGTGCAAGAGCAAGGGCTCAGCATGCGTACGTCACAGGCTCTGGTTTGTCCAACCTCATTTTTAAGTATATTGTACTATGCACTTGTCTAGCTAGGAAAAAACCATTTGAATTTATGCATGAGTGTAAAGCCGCCGCCGCCTTCTTTCAATTTCGATCAATATGGTTATATGGTTGCAGTTGTGGAAGCTGTTGCAACTGCAACTGCCGCAATTTTAACATTTGCATTGAAAATGCATTGGAAATTGCATAGAAAATAGGATACAAAAAAATCATTACAAAAAAGTATGCGAGTCAAGTGTATATGGAAAACACCAAAGAAAAATGGACGACTGTTTGTCCATCCCAAGCTCAGCTGGCATATTCAACTTGTTCATGTGGCCAAGCCCAGTTTGGACAAGTGGAGCATTGCTTGAGGATTCCACATCAATATTGCTACACTTGACAGATGGAATGTATGGAAAATGGCATTGATTAAAGTTTCAAGTGGACAAGTGGAAATTTGTAGGGTAAGTGTCCAGACACAACGAAGGGAAATAAATTGGTAGCGTGTTTGCACTGCTTGAATGTATACATTATTTCGTTATGCTGCATCAAGTTTAGTCGGTCAATTACGTCCTGGATACATTGATGGCAAATGGTGCATCAGTTGCCATTTATTCGTTTAGGGCGTCAAATGGATGCACTTCAACTATACGATAAATCTGGTTTTGATTAAATCTGACTTGTTCTTAAAAACATAAATTTTTATTGAGTTTTGCGTCGTTTGGTAAAGTTGTTAAACGGATTTGATTACTTGTCAACGGGCGATACAAAAAAAAACGATACACTGCATCTATTATAACCAGAAAACCACTAAAATGCTTCTTTTTAGTTTTGAAAGCGATTTTTTATTTTTTTTCCCCTTTGGTGGTGTAGTTTAAATCAATAATGCTTAATCAAATAACAATATGAATCGAGAAACTTTCTAATAGGTAGGTCCTCATAACAACTGACGCATAGAGTGCCATGATTCAATCGAAGAAAGTGCATATACAGCACAAATCTCTAATATATTTCACCCTAAGGCTATCGGAAATTCAATTTCCATTTAATCCAGTTCATTTCTGGTAAGCAAATCTCTTTTTCAGAATAAATCTAGAAGAGAATATGCGCAGTGAATTCAACTTGAATAACTTTTCACCTGGTGCTACGAATGATGACGTCACAGTATGCACTTACTGACGAATGATATATATTAAAACACAGCACACAGCTCCTTAATGGCAAAACTTGTTAGAAGACACCTTAGGAGTTTTAAGACAAGCCGATATTTTGCCCCAAACATTCCTCGAAGCTTTCAAAATTATGATCGTATAGAGATGTTCGGTTCAAAGGTATCGTCTCTCCATTCGTCATACAACACCAAAACATTGTTTAGAATATTCAACTTCCTCTGATTGGCTGTAAATTTATATCGTAGCTCTCTGCCGTCTCTAGTTTAGAAAATAGACGATTTAAATAAAAATAAACAAAATATATTTGTAGGAAACTAATTTAGGGGCCCGTACCCACTATATCGGGCCCTTTACATAGGTTGGGAAACAATCTTTTCCATAAAAACTGATAAAATTTTGAAACAGATAAATGTCATTCATACTTGTAGGCAAATTAGTTATCCAGACGCTCCATATTTGTCCCTGTCCTTTGCTTTTAAAAGACCCAAGTCATCAAACCTTAGAAGAGATGCAAATTATAGAGGGTTATAATTGAATAAAAGAAAACTAGCGCTGATACCAAAAACTTACTTGACATTAACTCAACTCAAAATTTTTCAATTTATTGATTGCCGGAAGGGGCGAAGCTGAAGACAAGTTTCCATTTTGTATTCTCAAGCATTGAACGCAAACGAGAATCAATCAGTTATTGTACTTTCAAGTGTCAGGTTGTCTTTCACTTTGAAATATACTACGATTAAATGGTTTCCTTACATATGATGAATGACGCATATGACATTGCAATGCAAACAGGCTATGAGTGGAAAGAGACAGAGTGAAAACAAGAGTGAAACAACAACAAAGCCTTTGCTATGAATGAAAGGAAATTCAAAGTCCAACCTACCAACATTTCATATAAACACGATAAAATTGCGCATACGCCAGGTAAGCCAAGGCAAAATCACTTTTATGAAGATAACATAAAACTTTTTACAACCTGCACTTACAAGCAATTGACGAAGATGTTCCGACCAACTGTTGTTTGTTGGTTAGCTAGCTCCTGCAGCGCTGTGCCCCAGCTGTGCCATCCAGCCAGCCATCCAGCCATTGATTTTCAAGCTAAGAACATAGCCCGACAGATGAGCCAAGCAACCAAATGCGCAGCATATGCTCGCTACACAAGGACTCAAGTGTATTGAGTGCAGCTCCTTTTGTACCATGCTTGATAGATAGAAAATGTGCTGCTTTTATGGTTTTTATTAGTTTCCTGCCTGAAAACAAGCAACCGGTTGCGGTTCAATGTGTAAATTTAATCAGTCTCCTACGGCTCAGCTCTGTTCGAAAGTGCTGTAAAGTGGCTTGCTGCCAGCCGGAACATTTTTATTACTTGGTCGAATTTTTGGCAACTTCGGGGTTGTGGCAGCAACTGTGTGCCACATTAAATAGAGCGGCATTTTGAAGTTTTCAGTTTTGCTTTTAAAAGCCTATAAAAACAACAAACAACAGCTGTCCAAGATCTGCTGTTCCTGTGCTCAAGCTGTTTTCCATATGAAATATGAGCACACTAAGTAAGAGCCCTCCTTTAGCTGCTATCTAATCAATCACTTTGGCTTTCAACAATTAACCCTTTAAACAAATTTTGCCGCATGACAAATCGCTTTTGTTGCGCACTGTAGCGCCTGACAGACAGCAACTTGCCCTAAAAATTTTCCTCGAATTTTCTTTTGCTTTTTCTTTTTTTTAAATGTTAAAGCAAGCATTTGTCAGCACTAATTGCTTTTCGAAGCGCATTGTAAAAACAAAACCATGTCAACAATTAGGTTTCTGCTTTGCAACTCAAACTGACAGCAGGCTCGTATACGCAAAAACAAGCGCAAAACAAGCAAAAACCCAAGAAAAACGCCAGAAAAACAATGAAAATAACAAGTGCACAAAAAGTAGATCTAGAGATTTGTGCTTTGGTTAGACTTTGGACACGTGTGACAAGTCTGCTGAAATGTGTCAGAACACAACGATTTTTATTGAGGCACGACGCAGTGCAAAAAATTAAAAAAGAAGAAAAAAGAAAATATCAAACCGAAGTGAAGCACAAAAAATGAAAATGGAATCAAAATTCTTTTTGTGGTTTTTCACTTCAAATGAAAACAAAAAAAAATTCAAATAAACCAACGTGCAATGTCAGCTAAGAAAAAAAAAAAGAAAGAACTTATACCATCAGCCTTGTGCGTGCTGACGTATACCCCAATCTGCAAAATTGGACACCAAAAAAAAAATAGTAAAAGGAGTAAATATTAGACTTGCAATTCCATCAAAGCAACTGGTACAATCTGCAATGCAGCTGCTAGATTTCTAAGCTTGGAATTTAATTTGAACATTCAATAAAGACAGAGAAGACGTTGCCTTTTTTTAAAATTTAAATGAAGCTAGTTTTGACTACTAAGATAGAAAAAAATAGCACTTGCAATCATATGGTAAGTATATAATTTTTAAGATATGTAAAGGGTCATCAATCTTGAGGTTTTTTATTCAATTATTCACGTGTGAGTACTGTCAAGTACTGCCACCCGAATAACGTTTACAAATCGTACAATTATGTTATAAAAATTCGCGTTCTCTAAAGAATGTTTTCCGCGCGCTTAGGCCATTTTATGGTCGCCATAATCGATCTACTGAGACCACTATTCGCCATAACAACAACAAATTTGAGACCCAATATTCATTATTGGATAACACTCGACCGAATAGACCTCATCCAGCGCTTAGTTTATGGGCCGGTGGAATCATGGGTCCATGTTTCTTCAAAAATGACGCTTGTCAGACCGTAACCGTTAATGGCGACCGTTATCGCACCATGATAACGAATTATTTGCTACCTGAAATTGAAGCCCGAGATCTCGACGACATTTGGTTTCTACAAGGTGGCGCTAATTGCCACATAGCCCGTGAAACAATGGACATATTGAGGAACCAATTCGATTCAAGATTGATGACCCTTTATATATATCATTATATTTATGTATGTACATATTATTTTATTAATTGTATTTTAGGCCATATAGGCATTCTGTATCCTAATATTATTCACTTACTTCTAAGCAAGCCAAAAAAAAACAGCCCAATATTCATTCACAATTTCGTAAGATACAGGGTGGGCCATCTGTTGGTTTGGTTGTTAAACGCTCAAAATGCGGCACATACCCGCCCAAAGTGATTGCTCTTCGACATGTGTCAAGTTCAAAGCTACTCAATTTTAGTCTTGGATCATTTAACATCCAAAGAACACGTAAAAGTGGTACAGGCGTACTATGAATATGTTTGTTCTGTGAAAAAAACATGGTTGAGGCCAGTGTCGACGAGTCACATCAAGGAACATAGACGCGCCATCGTTCACAAGAATTAAACCTTGCTAGGACCACTTTGAGTCGAGTTTCAAATTCGTCGCTTATTCGTTTAATGGATGGGAGAACAGCCAGATGAGTTTTTGTCAAAAAAAAATCATCGAAAATTACGAAGTTCGTATACGGACCTGTAAAGCCAACCGCGGCGATAATATTTGGCCGATATTATTTTTCATATATAAATGAGTAGTTTCAAACTTGTCTTTGGTATATACATACATTGCTGGGAAATATACAAAAAAAATGCAATTGACAAACAAACCAACAGATGGCCCACCCTAAACTTAGAGATTTCTCTGCTTTTCTTTCGCATTGATTATCTATTCAGATTGCAGTTGCGTTTAAATTCGGTTAAAAGAGATTTCTACCAAAGATTTTGAACTTTTGTTTGAATCCTTGAAAATATTCAAAATTATTAACAATATTTTTAACAATATTAATGGAGAAAACATTACTGGGACCATTAGTGCCGTCTGTAAGACTTAAAGCTTAAGCTTAAAGGTTAGGTTACTAACACTGAGTAACTAATTTTATTCACAATTCACAATATAGAATTTTTAACTTGAATACCAACAATAATTCTTCATTTCAATTTAATCCATATACCTCATAAATCTAGAAGATGTCGAATTTTTTAGTTTAGGTACAATTTGTATTTTTTTTGGACGGACTTTCGACTGTTGAGAAAAAATACTATTGAGAAATTAGTTTTTACTGCTGTTTTGCTGTTTACAAATTAAAACAAATTTGAAATGAATTTTAGTAAATATTTTTCAGATAAAAATGGTATATGGTAAACAGCTTCTGCCTAGAAGTTAAAAAATCTAATTTTTTTGACGTCGTCTTCTACTTCGTTGTCGTTTTTTTTTTGAGCGTTGGAATTATAAAAAAATGGTCATGGTCAAAGACAGTTCTCAGACTTTTGTTTTTTTCTAATTTCTTTCAATTATATAAATATCTTACTTTTATTAGATAGTTCTTTATTCATAAAAAATCATAATTTTGTATTATATTTTCATCTGCAAATAATTCATCAATAAATACCAAAATTTGATGATGATTTTTATTTTTTTAATAATTTTCATTAATTTAAGAAAATTTCTTTTTTAAATTTGTATTCATTTTGATATAATTTATAATTACTGTTTGGTGTATAATTTTTAATAAAAAAATATTTTTTTTTTATACAATACACATAATATAATTTTTTATTTTATTTACAATCTATCCGTAGATAATAAGTTAATGATTTGACATAATTACATAACAAGATTGACTGAGATTCAACAAAATAATATAATAAAATATTCAATGAAATGCACATTATTTTTTTATTTAGTATTTTTTTAAATTTTGGTATTAATATTTTGTGTACTATTTTTAATGAATAAATGCATTAAAAAAGATAAAGAGAGGGAACCTCGTTCTAGACGGGTATCCCATGACCGTGCCCAAGTTTAAATAGTAAATCGGTTCGTGCAGACTTCAAAAAATAAAAATAAAATTTTAAAGTACACCCAATTCTGTTCTGATCAAGGTCGAAAAAATTTGTTTTCACTATTTCATTCGATTTAGCACGACTAAAAAAAAAAGTAAATAAATCTGTTGCAAATTGTAAAGAAAAATATTTTTATTCTAATTCTAATCTAATATTTTCATTTATTTTCTATTCTAATATATTTCCAAGGCAGCTTAAGGAATTACTTCTTACTTCGTGTCTTTTATTACACGTTTTTTTCTGGAACTATCTACCGTGTTAAAACAGAATTGGGTGTATTTTTAATTTCTTTATACTTTGGCAACAGATTATAAATGCTTGAAACCAAGCACTTCAAGATATAAGATGTACCTATGTTTTAATTCTTAAGCCGTACGAAGCAAACTACTTAGATTGATGCAACTATTAATAAATTTAACAAATTTAAATTTCGATGAAAATATTTAATCTCAGTATCAAAACGAAAATTTAGGCCGCTTTTGCACTACCCAATAAATTCCACGTATAAATCCAAAGCAAACTCAGCTCATCAAGTAAAATCTCGCAAAAGTAGTAGAACAAATTTAATCAAACTTTTCAAACAAATCTCTGCCTTGCTATATCGCTGTTTAGCAATATTCACTGTACTTTAGCTCCACATACATAATATCATTTGGCGCTAGAAACTTTCTGTGTCATGATATTTTTGGGCTATTTTGTTTCTAAATTGCCAACGATATATTTGCATTGCTGCCACCGTGGCTGCCACCTAAAAAGTCCCCCTGGGCATAATCATAAACTTTTCAAAATGCATAAATTTTAAGCGACTTTAGTGGCAGAGCAGAGTTGAAGGCCGTGCTTTGGTTTCTTGGTGCAAAAGTTTCCAAATACATTTTGGTTGCAAACTCCATTCTCTGAGCTGCTCACGTTTTCGAGATACTAAGATACATTAATGTTATGATGATTGTTATTAGTAAAGTATTGCCTTATTTTTTGGGGCAAGTTTTGGGCTCATAAGTTTTGTCCATTTGGCATATGTCTAAATGTGTGGTAAATACAAATCATAAATCTATAGTCCACATTGGTGAGTGACTAGAATTTATTATATATATGTATGTATGGTTTTTCTTATATAGACATCAAATGCTTATAATGAGCACATTGTCAGCCATTTTGGCTACAAAGTTTATGCAACAATGTCGCGAGTTTTTCAAAGCCCCGAGGTGGTCTCAGCTTTTTGGGTTACTACGCATGTGTGACTTTATAAAGTGCCTTAATGGGATAATGTGCCAACCAAATGAAAATGTATAAGAAAATTTATGCAAGCCTATTTATTCAAGTTTATTTCAATAAGATTTCTCAGCTCGGGTCTGTCAAGAACTGCGACTCCCTGTTGCTTTTTCCAAAATATTTAATGTAAGGCAGGCAACCCGCTGGCCTGAAAATATTATAATTGTAAATATAAATTTAAATTGCAATTGTTTCAGGGGGCATCCAGCTCGACATTGTATATTAGCTGAAGGTAAAACATTTAGCTCATCGACCTTAGCTTGTTTTTGGGTTTTCGGGGCTTTGGGTTTTCAGCTTGTTGATTAATGAAGTAAACGTCATTGGCAGTGGCAGTTCAACAGAAAACACAACAACAACCACAGTAGGCAACAACATGGGTACCTCATCTATGGCCAACATGTCTCCACATACAAAGGGCGGAACATAATTTTAGGCATGCTCTCGGCAAAAACATGCACACATGTACACTGAGAGAATTTAAAAAATTACAATGAACATTAGGGAAAATAAGGAAAACAGAGCAGTAAGCATATTTTTAAAGCAGTCCATGCAACATTTTAAGATGCTAATTAAAAAGTCAGTTAAGAAAAGTTGTTCTATATCTTCCAAAACAATTAAAATACATATTTTTTTTTAGAGCCGCCGTGAATAGATTATGGAGTAATGTGGCTAAAACGTTTCCCTGCGGTACCCCAGCTCTAATTGATCTAGAGAAGAAAGAACATTTTTAAATTTAAGGCCCATACGCAGCATGCAAAAATTTCGCACGGAATTACAAAACTTCATATAAAAATAAAAATTCCACTATTTGCTAAAATTTCAGTTTTCTAAAAATGATCTCAGAAGGTCAAAGTATGGTGCAGGCAGCAGATTCTTGATTTTAACCAGAAGTCCATCTAGCCATACTCTGCCAAATGCCTGCTTCACATCAACGAAAATTCCTAAACAGTACTCCTTATCATCAAAAGCTTTTACAATATGATTCGCCACTCTGTCCACCTGAGCGACAGTACCGTGATCTTCTCTAAGTCCAAATTGGTGATCAGGAAGGTAATCGCTGTGTTCAAGTAACCTTTGACCAACAGTCTCTCCCAAACTTTTGCAAGCGTGGGAAGGAGGCTGATAAGCCGAAACAGACAAAACGCGTTTTTAGGAGGCTTGAACAGCTGGACTACAAGCCCCAAGCCGGTTATATTCTCTGGAAGATTACTAGATATATTAAGAGACAGCCCCACCTAACTGTTCTTCAGATGAAGCAGAAAGCTTCCTGAGCCATCTGGAAGAGCGTTTGTCACCTTTTAGACTGGCCTCGCACAAAGTGTTGGAGCAAATACGCATACATTTTGAGAAGTTTAATGATACCATTAAAAAGCTACCAAAGTCAAAAACTCCGGCTCATGATGGCATATGTCAGGCTACCCTGCAAACCTTAACTACAAAAGCTCTTCTTTTTATAACATTGGTGCTATATTAATGAAGCAGCACTTCCCTGCTCAGTGGAAGATTGCCAGGATTACAATAACAATACATATTATCCAAAAATACTTACTAACATCTTATATTTGTATATATTGGCAAAACTGCATCAAATGGAGTCCTTTTAGGGTTAAAAATGTATTTATTAAACAGCAGCTAAAAACGTGCAGAATTTACAGAAAAATCATAGCATACTTTTATGGGCAGCCTGTAAATGCTTAGAAATGTGTATCAACTTTTTTTAAACTAATTATCGCGTTATTATATTGTAGTGTGGTTAAGCTCCTTCGGATTATTTGTGACTAACTGACTAAATTTTCAAAGCCGCAGATAAAAACTGAAAAATGACACACCTTTAAAAAAATTAACCTTCTTATTTCTTCGTTTAAAAATTATTCAACGTTGGCAGTTTTCATTATTTTTAATTCTAAAACTTTTCCATTTAATTTTGTAAGCTACATCTGCTCATTCTCTAAATTATAGCTATCTTTTTGTAGATCACAAAATTTTCTTTGCAGTGTGCTCACCCTCACACAGTTGCATGCCACAACAGGTAACCCTAAACACGTGCTGCCAACAAATATTAACACACACACACAAGCACACACATACAACATATATGGACGAGTGAACTTAAGCACGCAGCTTTGTGTATTGAACATGTCATCGACAAAATTGTGTCAAAAACCTACCACAAATACCTATAAACACACACATGCACATGCACACACACACGCAGCAACTTTGAACCACACACGTATTTCTATCCGTATTCTATAGCATACTTTTTAGAGCAATATGGTTGTTCTTGTTTTTGTTGTAAGTAGTACAACAAGAACCATTTTCACAATATTTCGTTATGGCTGGGGCAACATGGCTTGCCACTTTTGGTTGGTTTATTTGGATATGGTCGGATCTGCTTGGTACTACATACTACATAGTACATGGTACTACGAGTTCTATGGGCTACCTTGGCTATACATCAATTTAACAAGCACAAGCATGCACATGGGAAATTAGCAAGTAATAACGGTATTTTTTGGACAGCGACAACAACAACAACAGCAGCAGCAGCAAGAACTGACACTAGACAAGAACTAACAACAACAACGACAACATCAAGAACAACAACTCAAGGTACTCAAGTACGTTTTGTTTTTGCATGCTACTTGAATATTTGCAGTTTTATGCAAAAATTTCTGCTTTATGAACATTGAAATATGTCAAGTTTGCATATATGAAATTTTGAAGAAATGTGCATATAATAATGAACCAACATGTGCGCTGGAGAGAATTCATCTTGTCATGTGTCCAAATAAGATAAAGCGAGCCATTTATGTACAGCATATCGGTCTGCCAAGTTTTTATAAACAATACATTTTTTTTTTAGAGGAAAAAGCTTTTTCAAAACGCTAATTATTTTGCAAGTAAGCGGCTAATGAATATGCAAAACATATTTTTTATTTGGTGATTTTTACTTTAATATTTCTAACAAGTAAATATTATTAATTATTTTATTGAAATAAAGCTAAAAGTTTTTTCGGCTGACAAATTTTAATAAGGACTGACGATTAGAAGTCACTATAGTGTTCAATCAGCTTTGATGAAGTCTTTCTGGAAGACATCGTATTCAACACTAAAATTTTTATTCAAATCATTCCAAAAAAAAGAGATGCCTCAGTAGGCCAAAAAAAAGTCATTGATACTTTCTGGGTAAAAAGATTGCTATAATTTGTAACGCATTTGTGTTATCGATTAACAAATTTTAGATGTCTTAAAGCAAGGCATACACTATACAATGTGCTGTACACCGAGGCTGTTTATCGAGCGCGTTGTATTTCCATTGCATTGTGTGTGATGCTGCTGTATGAAGGCGTACGACGGTCGTACGAAAAATCAAAAAGTTTTGATTTTTTTGGCCTATCGTACAGACGGTCGTATCGAGTATGTGCCTATTGGAATTATTGTTTGAGTTTATCGAAATAATTGAGCGCATGGTGCCGGCAATATTTTACAAATTAAAACTTAATAAAATTAAAATAAGCAAAATGGAAGACACTGCAGAAATGCGTAGCTTCATTGAAGCGTATAAAAATATGCCAGAATTGTGGAACTGCAAAAGTGCCAATTATAAAAATAAATATGTGCGCAACAAGTGCTATCTTAACTGAATGGAACAGTATACCATAATGGACGACTTAAGAAAGAAAATTGCAAATATGCGCACATCATACAAACGGGAATTAAAGAGAGTTTTGAAAAGTGAGCGGTCTGGAGCCGCTGCCGAAGACGTGTATGTCTCGAGGCTGCTTCTCCGAATGTGGTATGTATTAAAAACACAAATCTCATAACCCATCGTAAACAAATGTTGTTTTTCCACAAATAGCGTTCGAAAAGGCTGTCTAGGAAGGCATGTGTTGCTGATGCAAGGATCAATTTTTTAAAATCAGTAGCACCGCACCTGGAATCTCCAGCTAAAATGCCGAAAAATGAAGACGAAGCAAGCGCATTCTCATACGGATGGGCGCATATGTACAGGAGCATGGAGAAGGAACAACAGCTGCTGGCAAAACGAGTAATCGACGAAATATTGATGGTCGGACGATTGAATGAATTTTTGAATGTCTTTTGCTACAACCTTTGCTAATCCAGCGGCACCTGTAACATCTTTTCATCATAACCCAAACTCAGGTAGATTTTTGGCAAGCGGACCCGTGTCTTTTGCAACAACCTTTCCTAAGCCAGCGGCACCTGAAAAATCTTACGGCAGTGTAGCAGACCTGTTAAATGATACGGAGTATCAATGAATACTATTGAAATTTTGAATTTTGTGAAACAAATTGTATGCCGCACTACATCTGATACCATTTGTTTCACAAAATTCAAAATTTCAATACTCCCTTTAAATATTTCATATGACAATTTATAAATTCTAAGAATACTCCAATTATGAGAACTGATTCATTTAATTTGTTATTACATATTTACTAATTCTAAGAATACTCCAATTATGAAAAAAATAAAACAAAAAATAGTTCATTTTCATGAATAATTTATTGCATTCAAATTTCTTGCAATTTTTTTAAAAGTTTTGTGTTGGAAAATTCATTTTTTTGCAACAGCCACTCTTTGGCCACTGTCTTTTTACACCTGATCTTCGGCTGTTCTCCTCTTCTTCGTCACATATGTCCATCACTTCGTCAATAATGAAGCATGCAATAATTTTTGACTCCATTTCACACAAAATGTTTGTTTACAAATTCTTTATTGTAAATTCGGCTGTACAGCACGTCGTATCGTGTGCATGAACAACATACAGCTCGATTAACAGACGTATCGTACGACACGTCGTATAGTGTAGGGCTTGGGTAACGAGGAAAACAAGCCAAGGGCAATCGGTATTTAGCGTGGCAGTCATGGCCAGTTAAGAGCCAGAAAAGTGCCGCCATTTAATTGTATTTTTATCTAAAAATCCTTATATACCGCACTGGACAGGATTAACAAATTATTAGAATATTGTTGCGAAATGATTGTTCGAAAACAATGGGTTTCACAATGATAACCCTATTCCGTATACGTAATTTTTTTAAGAATTGATATAATTTTATATTGTGCACTTGAAATTGTAAAAATTAATGAGTATTAGTGGTCACGGTAAATATAATATAATTCAATTAATTTTTATTTATAGTATATTTTACATTTTAAAGTTTAAATCGTATACAGAGTTTAACTTTAATTCTTCTTGCTGTTCTACTGAATTGTTGTTCTAAAACTTTATAACTATTTAACAAGAACAAAAATAAAATTTATTTAGAAAAAATTGGGAAAACTATTCTTTTATTAACCCATTTTTATTGGAATGAAGTCAATGTAGAGGCGTTACATATGCCTTAGACAAGATATTTGCAAAATTTCAAAATTTTCTGACACCTAGGAACGCCGTGGTCATGTTGCGTGTACGCAACGCTGTCGTATTACTCGACAAATGGATAGTCTCGGCCTCATATCAAATCGTATCATTCTTGATGATTTATTTTACCAAAAATTATTAAAAAAAAAGTTGTATTGACTAAAAATAACATAAAAGTTATTTTTATTTATTAATGCAATGATAAAATGGCGGTGTCAATAACTGAAAAATAACAGTCCTACTGGTGGCAAATTCGAATTCATTTGTCGAGCAATGCGCCAGCGTTGCGTGAACGCAACACAATCTTTAAGCCTCATGTCGAACTCGCACAATTACTTCTGCATATGTCATAAACTAATTTAAATTCTTCGTTGTTCACTTGTCAACACATTTTTATGACGAAAAGACAAAGAATTTACATTCAGTAATTTTTAGTGTACAGTTCAAAATGTGTCTAAAAAAGGTGTGTACACATACGCAAGTGATTATGTCAGTGTGAGTTTTGGATGGTGTCGGATTATGAAAAGGAAGAAAGTCTAAAGATATATCGTTAAAAAAAAAAAAAAAAATGGTAGCGATATATCATACACAGGGCGCATAAGAATTTTTTGAAAATGGAGACAGAGGAAGAAAATGGGTTAAAATTGCACAATATTTATATTATTACCATACATTTGGTGTAGAAGTATTTTGAACTCAATCTTAAAATATGAATCAAAAATTAAAAATTAATTTAATAAACTTCCATTTCAAATTCAAATAAATCTACAGAATAAGAATAGGAGTTGCATAGAATTTACACAAAATTTTGTACCGATCTATGAACACAATCCGTTACTGTCTATATGAGGCAACTTTGCGAATGGCCAGATTTTGGCCCTCCAAACGAAATTCAAAATTTGGACACAATGACAATTTAATATGATTTTACACAAATTAATTTGTCCTGTGCAAAAAAGAAATATTAAATTTTAATAACTGGTTCTTAAGTTATTAGCCATCAAAGATGACATTTTGTATTTTTGTAACTTTTGCGATAATTTACAGAAAAAAAAAATGCATTTACTATGATACATATAGCTACGAAATCTTCATTCACTTTATTATTTATAAATGTTACTTCAGAGTAAAAATAAAAATGAGCTTCAAAACTTTTTGGTTTTAAATATATTCGAGTAGTTATAAAGATTTTGTTGGTTTTTCATCATTTGGCTACTTTGCTTTAAGGGTGCCTCCGACTACCACTCGATATTTGATCGAAAAAAATTTTATAAATTTCTTCACATGTTTTACAACAAAATGTAATTCCTCCCAATTTTCGGAAATTGAATTTTGTATCTAAAATTTGAATATTAAAAATTGACCTATTTGTACTATTTTTTGAATTTCTTAGCTGCTTAATTTTTATCATTTCAAAAGTTGTACTTAAATGTAAGAAAAATGTAAAATTTGAAAATTTTATAGCATGCTTACAAAGGCGCAAATCCAAAATTGTAAAATTGATAAATTTTGAAGAAAAAACGTAAAAATGTAAATATTGATTTTTGAAAATTTTTTTCGGAAACTAAAAGAGCATGCAAAAAAAAAGTTATAACAGTTCAAAACCATATGTATTAGTGATGTCGTCTTTTAGTAATTTGCTTGGAAAGCTGAAACTATTTGGGGCTATAACTTCAAAACCATTCAATATTTTGGGTATAAGCTATTTTTTCAAAATATGAAGAGCTTATATCTACCTCTGTGTGAAATATGGTCCAATTCCAATACACCGCTTTATTTTTTAATTACGTTAAACATTTTTTTTAAATTTTTTTACCAATTTTGGCATAGATTTTCTATATCTTAAAAAAATCTGAGGAGGCTCAAACTTAAAGTAATAAAAAATAGCTCAATCCTTTACGAACACGTGTGTAAAATTTCATCACTCTAAAAAAATTATTATGGAAATGCCAGGGTTTTGGCCAAAATATGAGAATCGGGGCCCATAGGGCACTGTTTGAAGCAAATTATACACAAAAAATTATTTAAAGCCTTCAAACCAAACCTAAGCCTCAAACGTTTCTTTTGACTTTCCGCACGAAAGTTCTTGTCAATTTCTTGATTTCCTCAACATGTGCAACGTACGACCAACATTGCCCCAAAGTGAAAGTACGCTCTTGTCCTCTACTTCATGGAACATATTTTTGGGTATCCTTGGCAAATATGTCAGTAGTCTAGTTGCCTTCGCTGTATTGACATACTTAGCATGTTGATATGGGGCAGAAGTTGTCCAATTTCATCAGCATGAAAAATTGCAACAACGCGAATACAGAGCAACTAAGAAAGAAAGTGAAAAAGAAAAAGAGTAAAAGCAAAATAAAAACAAAAAGAAAATGTTGTCTTATGGCAAAGGAAAAGTAAGAAAATTGGCAGCAATACGCTGGCGGCGGCAATGACGCTGAAGCTTTGGCGACGGCGACAACAATTTGCAGCAGCAGCAACAACAACAAATTGAGCAACAATTCAAACGGCAATCAACATGGCTGCCGCCGTCATTGGTTCTGCTGCTGCTACTGCTGCCATTTCCAGTTACCATTAGCTTTAGGAAGGACATGTCGCGCGCCCTTAACGAAACCTCAACGCCCCCTGCCAAACACATACGTACGCACACACACAAACAAGCAGAGTAGAAAAGAGCGAAAAAAAAATTGAGAGAATTACGTATACGTATGTGCTGCATGAGCGCACTTGGCAGCGACGGCGACGTTGTTGTTGTTGTTGTTGTTGTTGTCAACGATGTGCAAACTGGCGAAGTGACAGCAAATGGCGCGGAAACTGAATGTATATAAACGTGTGTGTATGTTTGTGTGTGTGTGTGCCAACTAATCGTGGGTGAACAAATCTCTACCTTCTACATATGTATTTGTGTATGTGTGTGAGTGTATGACAGCGCTGCTTAGGTGTAGTTATGGGCTTGTTGTTGGTACAAATTGACAACGCTGACGTTGGTCTGTCAACAGTCAATGCCATATGTCGCTTACTGCTCTGTTTACCTATAAGATACAAACACTCACACATGCACACATTCTAACACACACAATGATTTGCGTTAACATATGCAATTTGATGTATTCACTATTGAGGTTTGTTTTTAAGCGAATGAGCTGCAAGGGTTCATTCACTCACAAAGACTTGTGCGAAAACCTTTGAATACGTATATAAGCTATACATAAGACATATCAACTTTTGTGTATACACTCGAAAAAAAACCTATCTAATTTAAAGTACGAATTTTCCCAAAATTGTTGCAGTCTAGAATGCATGTGAATTTTTAATTTTAATAATTATAATTTTTAAATTAAAAATCAAGCACGCTAAATATATTTCGAAAATGGTCTAACACAAAAAAAAAAAATGTTCAATATATTGCAGCACAATCCAGGACTGGGAATCTTTCATCCTGATGACGAATTTTTTATGCGGAAGCAGTTCAATTTTCAAAACTAGTAAACTTCTTGATTCCGAATTCGCAGATATTTGAAAAAAATATTATAGATATTAAAAAAAATAACAAAACAAATAATATAATATTTATAAAAATAATTTAATAATTTCTTAAAAAATGGTAATTGGGAAAAAAAAATAAATTTTGTAAATTGTAAGATGTTAAGATATTTTTAAATTTACATCAGTTAATCTTCTTTATGACGGTTTGAAACGGTTAGGCCGGGACAGTCAGATGCAGTAAAATTGTAGTCGCATTTAAGGAAAATCATTTGCTGTAGTAGGGGTTTGATTATTTCATTAAGAATCTACTTACCAAAACGTACAAAATTTGATGAATATATTTTGTAAAGATTTGAGAAAAACGGAGAGACTGATTGGTTGATAACCGATTCAATGCTGATTATTTTGCTAGTACAGGGTATAGAGACCAGTTTTCGATAATAACTAGAGCTCCTCTAAAGCTAGGCATACATTATACGATGTGTTGTACAGCGCGGCAGTTTATCGAGCGTGCCGTATTTCGATTGCATTGTGTGTGGCGCCGTCGTATGAAGTCGCATGAAAAATCATAAAGTTTTAATTTTTTTTTGGCATATCGTAGCTCTTACAACAATAAAAAAAACTTACCAATAGGTAACAGAAGTATCTGTATATATTCGGATAGCCAGGCGGCAATTAAGTCCCTCGCCTCTTTGAAATCATGCATGAAGTCGGTGAATAAATGCCGCTCATCTCTGAAGGAGGGGCAACTGTATTGCGGACGAACTGGCAAGACAAGGAACTGCCACTATCCAATACGTGCAGAATCTCACGGCAAACTGTGCCGGTGTACTGCAGGAAAAGAACCAAGGAACTTTGCTGTTATCCGAGCAATCACTGGACACTGTCTAGTGGGAACTCACGCATCATGGCGATGAGGAAGAGCTGGAGACGGTGGAGCACCTCTTCTGTCACCGCCCTGAACTGTGTAGGGCAAGGTTACGTTTCCTCAAGTCATACTTTTTTCATGATTTATCCCAGCTCTCAGAACAGAGTCCAAAATGCCTCTCAAAAGTTTATTCAGGCTAACGGATGGTTGTGAATTTGAAAATTAGAGGACCTACGAAACTCCACCATTGCGGTATCACAATCTAACCTAACCTGGGCATATCGTACTGACGGTCTTATTGTGTATAGGCATATTTTATGATCGAATTATTGTTTATGCATACCGGTATCGTCAAAGCTCAAATTGCCGACGCAAACATTTTGCAACAAATTTAAAACTATTTTAAAACTAGGTTACAAATTTTGCCGCATCGTTTGAGTGCAAAACGTACAGCTCGATAAACAGACGTGTCGTACGACTCGTCGTATAGTGTATGCCTTGGGTAAAAATGTTTATCTACGCTCTGATCTCTTCGTCAGTATCGATATATATATATATACTTTTTTTATTAAACTATTGACCACTCTCTACGAAGAAGACAATGGAGACTACTTGTGGATAGCTTATGCCCAGCATAGAGGCAGTTCGGAATCTTGCTCCCATTACTCAATTCTTTCACCGGAGGCGAGGTCCACCTAGTCGCTTTCCTTCTTCAGCATCTGCAATAGACATCTTAACGTCTTCAACCATACGCACAACATGCCCGAACCAGCCACGCCGCTAAATGTCAATCCACTTTATCGTGTCAAGGCCATTCTGGAGCTCTTGGATTTTGTCGTTGCATCGCTGCCTTATTATGCAAACTTCTACGTCACTTAGCAAAACAACGTAGATATTGTGGATGCAGTTTTGGAATTGCTGGGCCTTTCATTGTCATCGTTAACGGCCCTACTCACATAACACGTTCAATGGTTGCTAGTTAACGAAAGAGATACGTACACAATATAGTTGACGCATATGGTCACACTTTTTGAAGACTTTATTAACAATACTGACATGGGCACTCTATTTTTAGCCTAAAAAAGGAGCAGCTAAGCTAAAGAAATATAAAACCAACCCATCTCATTACAAATTGAATGGTGACCACAATTTTATTTTAATCAAAACGTTAATCAAATTATAAGTATGAGGCCTTCCAAAAGCTGCCACAATAAAAGAATTGCAATGCTTACTTGGAATTGCCCTTGGGCTTGGCCATTTTATACTTGCCCATCTGACGTTTGGCACGTTCCCACTCACGTTCTTGCTCCGATAGCTTCCAATCGTAAATGTAGTCATAAGTTAAATTCATATTATTGAGCAACGTACAAAACAGCTGACGTAGGTACTTATAATCCGGTTCCTCCGTAAAACCCAATTTGCGGCAATAGTTCATGTAAATTGAAAATTGAGACGGAAAACCTTTGCAAATCTTTGAAATTGTAGTACTTATTTTTGTTTCCAAAATCATCTCATGCTTTTGTTTTTTATTCTCACACTTAATGCCTTGCCAGGGCAAACTGCCGCGATTGAAATACATCAGACAAAAGCCCAGGGACTCCAGATCATCACGACGGGATTGTTCAATGCGTTTTTGAGCACGAATCGAGGCATAGCGCACCGTTCCCACAAGACTACGATCATTGCGAAAACCAATATGCATATTACTATTTTCATAAAACAGACGCTTAGCCAAGCCAAAGTCAATTATGAAAACCTTATTGCTCTTTTCACCATGGCCCATAAGAAAGTTATTTGGTTTGATGTCGCGATGTATAAAGCCACGTGTGTGCACGATCTCAATGCGCCGTAGCATCTGATCCGCCAGCATGAGTACGGTCTTCAACGAAAAACTACGTTTGCATTTTCTAAAAAGATCCTCCAGCGAGGGTCCCAACAGTTCTAGTACCATGCAATTCTTTGAATCATCCTGAGCAAAATGATATATGGTAGGCACTCCCGAAAGCCGGCCCAGCTGCTGATACACCTTGGCTTCAAACATCAACTGCGGATATTGCTCCTGTGATGATTCCATTTTTATGGCAACTGCTTGACCATTTTGTAAATTTATGCCCTCGTATACCTCGCCAAATGAGCCGGAACCTATGAGTTTAATTACTTGAAAAACGCCACCAATCAATTGATTTTTTTGGTCAATTTGAAGATCTTGAGTAGCTGCGTCTGTAGACATTATGTACCTTACTCTGCGAGCTACCTATCGAAATCTCTTTATTTAAATTTTTTTTAAATTTTGGTTTTTCTCTACAATTTTTATTTTATTGTAATCTTGAACAAAACTATGCACTATGAAAACCAAAAATAATATTTAATTTTCTTTCACCTATGAAAATAATGACGTTTAAGTCCAAGCTGTAGTGCTTTAGTTTCATTACTGACTATAAATTTCAGTGCTAGAGACTCCTTGTATATTGATCATTGTTAAGTTTGGCGATTTGTTTGTACCATGCACGCGGGTCCTAGATTATAATTTTTTGACAAAAAGATAATTTTAATTCAATTTGAATTTCGTGATGCTAATACAATCAAAAATTTGAATACACAATGTTGCCTTACACGGGTGATAAACGAAGGCGTTGCCAGATGCTATTATTATCAATACCAATAAATGACAGCTTGTTTGACATTATCCCAAGGGAAAATATGGCAACCATAATTTTAGTTTCGGGACGCTCCAGAAAGGACTGACAAATATATAGACATATTCATTTTGATAGAAATCTTGTAACTTCTTCTACTTCTTCTATATGTTATCTATATATAAATACGTCAACAAAAAAAATCTGTGTGGTACCGATTGTGTTCGTATGCGTGAACGTATAGGGATGAAACTTCGCTATTTGATAGCCATAACTCATACGGTGTGCACAATGTAAAGTTCACCTGGATACGCTGAAATCATGCAGGTGAAAACTCATACGAAACATTAAAATGTATCATGAAAGGGGGAATAGCAACGGCATCAATAGCAAATCTTGAACAACAATTCAATGGACAATTATTCAATTTTGTTGTTTACATTTGTTTAAATATTTAAAGGCGTTGCGTCGCAAAATAGAAATATTCCGCAACGCGCCGACCGTTCCAATAATTCCTACTGGGGTGCTTGTCAGTCGCACTTCCAGTAACGGATCTTATACACTGTGTGTTTGTCTCGCTCGCACCTGCACGAAATGCGGCTTGAGCCAGCCACATGCTGGACTGTAGCAGCTACTGCAATAGCTTCTGCAGTCAAGCTTGTGACCGGCTCAAATCAGTTAGTGAGAGAACTTGATTGAGTGCAGTCAAGGAGGCGCAGGCAAACCACAAGTGTAAGTAAAATAATGTAAAATAATGAAATACATATGTAAAAATTAATGAAGAAATAAAGATTTCAGTTCCCTTCAAATTTACCTGTACCCGAAGACTTGTCATAAGTGGACCGCGTTGGCGCCATGGGCGTGACACCACTCAACAAAAGGCATTAATCCTTTGTTGCAACGGTTGATTTCAAGAATAGTATTAAATTTTAGATAAATTGCAATTATCTATTGGTTAAATTAAGGTAAGCATTACAATAGTGAAAAGAATTTTTGAGAGTGAATAAAACAAAAACATGGAAACAGAACAGTATCAAAAGGAGCCATTGCTCCTATTCCAGTTGCGAATCAGAGCAGCATGTAGGTCGCTGCTGTTCCAGAGTATTGTAAAGTCGGGTAGGACCGACTGTAGCATGGCAATGAGATGAGCATTATGGAAATAAAGAATTGTACAGGATATATAATAGTCTGGATGATCTGAATTCAATAAAGAAGAGCGGATGTTGCCGAAGCCCTGTAGTATATATAATTTATTATCATTAACTTAAAAATCTAATTTGTGGCGTATACATTCAAATCAAATCTTCCTGTTTGCCTTAAAATAGTTAAACCCATACCGATATATCGATTTTTTTTTTCTCTCACCTCTAGCATTTTATTTACCAAACCAAAAATTCGATTTGTTGGCCAAATTTATTGGATTTTTTCCAAACTAATAACTGCCTTAAGTTCTTTTAACCCAATTCATCCGAGCACATTTATCGACAGAGTTCGTTAGCTGCCATTGGGAGCAAGTTTATTTTGCACCTTCCTACTGCTTTATTGTTGTTGTTAGCTCATTCTATTCTGCTGCCTTGTAAATGGTTTTGGCCAAGACTTCAATTGATTCGCTTTGGCTGCCAATTTTGAGCTGCTGCAATTGCATTTAACCAACAAATTGTGAGACTACAATTTCGCTGATTGTACGCTGCAATTTGGCTGCAACGCTTTGTCTTGGATATCCTTGTTTTCTGCCTTTTCTCTGGCGCTCTCGATATATACATACAATTGCCTTAAGCTCTTTTAAAGCAGTTAGGCTGTTCGCAATCGAATTAACCAAATAAGTTCGGCTGCTGTAGAGACACTTTCATTGCGATCCTTTAAGAGCGTCTCAATAGTTCCCAACTACCAAATACTTTTACACAACTTTTCCCAGCCATACATAGGGCTGGGAAAAAGTTTTCATACAAGTTTCAAGTGTTTATTTTTCGTTTTATTTTTAGGTATTTGGGTATAAAAAAAAAGAGACTAGTATATCGAATATGCACAAAAGCAAGGACAATAATAATATGGAAATTCAAAAGTTTTACAAAGTGCGCTTGGCGCATAACAAATAAAAATATGTAAATGGGGCGTATGAGTTATATTTTGTGGCCACAATTGAGCTGCAGCCACACAGAGAGCAGGGTCCAGAAACTAAAAGAAATGGGCTAGAGAGTAAAGTGCATAGTGAAAATACAAAAATCATTGTGCCTTGACTTTGCTTTGATTTCCAGCTAAAAAGCAAGAGCAAAGCGGAATCAAAAACAAACAAAAAAAAAAACAAAACAAAAAAAAAAAAAAAAACACCAAAGGCTTAAGAAAATGCAATTGAAAAAGTGAAGGCGTGCTGACAAAGCAGAGAGGGGGTGGCAGCACATTACGGTACTTGCACAAATAAGAAAAGTTTTTCTCTTTGTTGTGCTCTCTCTCCACTTTGTAGTCAATGGCATGTGGCCGAAACTTTGTTGCCATATTGACCAGATCTGGTTATGGTGCCAAGAGACTTTAAGCAGTATTCGACTATTTTGTTTATTTTACTAAAGAAACATTTTTTTTTAAATTGTCATGTTTAGATAAATACGAAAATAAATATGTTATATGTGTTAAATGTTATTTTTAAAAAAGAAAGAAGGCAAAAAATATAAAGCAGTAGAGGAGATGCTTGTTATATAGTCATTATATTGTACATAAGTTATATAAATCCTGAGATTCTGGTGTGGGGCTTAGATATTAACACATTTAAATAAACTTCACCCGAAGCAGTATTATGCATTATTATTATTGCCTTAGGGCAAGTTTGAAGCTTGTAAAATTTTATACCCCTTGAATCTGGCGTTAAATTTGAAAAAATTAAGCTTATTTATAGCTCTCGATATTTTTTAGTTATATGTAGTTTGGCTCTATAATTGGTGGAACTTTATGTAATGTTTTTCGGATCTATTTGTCGAGAAAATTGCCGAACTGTATTGTATCAGCTTTTCCTATTTATTGATTACGTGGTCTGTACAGTCCACCATCAAAAATGCAAATTTTCGACTTGTGAAGATGGTACAAATCCTAGACTGTATATACTACTTTTTCGGGGGCGTCATTTATAAAGGAGATAAAGTGCTTAGACCTTTCTAAAGAAAACTTTTAACATCGCCCATTTTGTAGCAAAGGTCAGAGTATGTCTTTGAGGTAATGGCTGATTTCAAAAATATATTTTGTATTCATCTAGAGGTATTGGGAAGAAATCTGTTTTTATCATATTTTTTTTTTTTTTTGTCCATTGTTTTCAAAAAATACATTAAATATAACATGCCATAATTTTTCCAAAATATGGCTTAAACAGCAAGTTGGTTTTTCAATTCGAATTCCAGTTTACAATACTCGTATAATTTTTAGCAGTTGTCTAACCTATTAAATATAATTTTCATTTTGACCAACAGTTCCCATATATCGAATTGCAAAACTTTTTAACATTAATCAATTTTGTAATTTTGTGCGTAAAAAGAAGCTAAAAACAAGTTTGCACCTTTTTTAAATGTAATATAATAGTAAATTAAAATGAAAATACATATGGGTCATTCTCTGTCTATTCAGCCACCCCCACCCACCCCCCCCCCTACGCGCTTCAATTTTTAAGATAAATGAACGTTTTTGGGTTTACAATTTACGTCATCTTGTCAACATTTTCAAGCCGTATGGTGATTTTTAATATTTCAATATGGCCGCCCATTTTTTAATCTTATTCTCTGAAAAACATTATTGCAACCCTCTGTTATATGCTAATCAGATACTTTTAAGGTAGCTGATTATAAGTACCTTATCAGTTTTTCCAAATTTCAAAATGGCAAATCCAAGATGGCCGCACCACGAGTTGGGTATCCAAATATGAATTTTCTGGGGCAAGAATTTCAAAATGACGGACTTTATGTCGAAGGTTAAGTTGGATGTACCCATATTTCAAAATTTTGTATTTTTTGTAAAATTAAGGTTATTATTATCTAAACCCTGATTGACTATGTAAAGCTAGCTTTAAATAATATTTTTATTTTATTACGGCAAATAAAGCATATTGTAAACTTTACATATATAAATGTAAAATATATTTTCGAATAAAATTTTGTATATTTTTTTTAATCTTTATTGTGTAATTCCTCAAAAATACAATTACAATCAATAATCAAAAAATTATATAATAATTTTCTTTGAATTGAATACAAAAAAATAAATACAAAAATTTACTAAAAGCTTTTTTGCCATGCTTAATGTAATGAAATAAAAACTTAAATGAAAGTTTCACAGAAATATATATTAATAAGTTCTAGCGAAATTTAAAACAATTACGCCTGCAAACAAATAAAGCAGAAACGCCAATGAAAATACTTTTAGCTATAAACAATAACATGATATTATAATTACATATGTATAATTACATAAATACTCAACTTGTTTAAGCATATCAAAAACTCTTTAAGTTTACTTATTGTTTTAACCAACTTAACCATTTTAATTAGAACAGCACCAGCCACACCCCACTCACCCGCCCACAAACCACACACACACACTCTCACACAGATTGAGAGAGGAAAACTTCTAATAAGTGCAAAACTTTTGCTATTATTAAAAGCCGCTCTGTCAGTTTTGTTGGACCCTGGTGTACTATGACCAGACTCTGACTGCGTCTCCTCATACTCACATATGTATATCTATATATACATATATTATAGTAGTACATATATATGTATATACGGTTGTATTACATGCTAATGTTCTGTAGCTGAGCACAACCAAAACGCGATAGACCCCACCCTACATATAGTATGGACCACACATACTGTATATATTTCACACAACTTTGTTCATATTTTTAATGTCAGGAGCATAATAATTACGTTCATTGACTTTGTTAAGTAGGCTACTTTATGTTAATGTGATTTTCAGTGTGCAGTGTGTGTGAAGTGAATGTATGTATGGTATCTGTATATACAATATATAAAATCGTATATAATTGAAAAGTAAAGATTTAGTTTTTTGTCTTAAGTAACCAAGTACGCATGTTAAGAAAATTCTGCTCGGATAAAAATTTGCAACAATTCCAGCCATTTATAATAAAGTTGATAAGCGAGCAAAATTTTATTAAGCGAAAATTCGAGCTCAGAATTATGTTTTACGTAATGATTTGAACTAGACGAAATAAAATATATTTTGGCATTGACTACTTACGAGTTAGATTATTAAGAAGAAATTTTGAGGATATTTTATTTTGTAACCTCTGATGACCTCCAAGCAAGGTTCCAATAACAAAAATACGGGTAATAAGATACAAGGCTTTCAAATTCGTTATCAGGAAATTAAAACCTATTGGTGATTGATATGTTATTACTCAATATCTCAGATGTTCTTAAAAGAAATATACTCGCTCGAAGAAAATTCCAAGGTACTGCATAGATAACCACAAATCTTTAAGAGATGTTATATATGAATTCAAATTTCAGGCCATATGTTCATGTTTTTTCAAGATCTTTGTGATAATTTACTCATATACAAAGTATAATTGATATGAAGAAATGCTCCAAAATAAGGTCATTCTAATATATATTCGTAGGACTAGATTATATCGACATTGATAACTCCTTGAGATATTAAGGAATTCCAAGGAATCTATTCTATCCTATCCGATCGTGTTCAATCCTATCCGATACGATCCTATCCTACCCTATCCGATCCGATACTATTCGATCATATCCGATTCTATCCGATTCTATCCGATCCTATCCGATTCTATCCGATCCTATCCAATCCTATCAGATCATATCGAACCCTATCAGATCCTATCGGTTCCTATCCGATCCCATTCGATCCGATCCGATGCGATCCTATCCGATCTTATCCGATTCTATCCGATTCTATCCGATCCTATCCGATCCGAACTGATCCAATCCTACCCGATCCTCTCCAATCCTATCCGATTCTTTCTGATCCAATCCTACCCGATCCTATCCAATCCTATCCGATTCTATCCGATCCGATCCGATTCGATCCGATCCTATTCGATCGCATCCGATTCTATCCGATCGTATATGATTCTATCCGATCCTATCCAATCTTATCGGATCTTATCCAATCCTATTCGATCCTATTCTATCCTATCCAATCCTATCCGATCCTGTCCTATTCGATTCTATCCGATACTATTCTATCCTATCCGATCCTATCCGTTCCTATCCAATCCTATCCCATCCAATTCCCAAAGTCTCCTGAATCACTGCTGTATTCTTAAATCATTTCAACTTGCTTTTTCTAGCATACTTTTCCAATTCTGAATTACGTGCCAAAAACTTCATCAACAGTGCCGTCTTAGATTCCTGCTTTTCTCAACTTTTTTTTTTGTAAATCCTGGTTAGTCTATCCTAACAGGTCTTTCTCACCCCATAATTAGACACTTACATTGTTGCCATTCGTTCCACCACAAAAAAAAAGGCAACAAAAAGACATTACCCGTATTGATTTAAACGATTAGCTATTTTTATATTACTTATACGCCATGTTGCTGCATGCTACATGCAACATTTAAGCCTATGTGCGAACAACATTCTACACTTCATGCTGAACAATCTAATCACAAAACATCGATTTTCCACATTGTACATCGACCAATGTCAATATCAAAGACAAACAAATGCCAGACCATGTGAGTCACTTTGCTGCACCTAACTCAAGCTACCTGTATAATATAATAGTACATGGTACATAAAGCAAAAAACAAAAAAAATAAATGTTCTATTTGAAACTAGAGAAGCCTTAGCAAAGAAATGCCAGAAGCAAACCGTTGACGTTAAAACCTAATTGAATTTAGCTCTGGGCTACAATGCCAGGTATAAATGTTGGATTCCCAGTGGCCCTTAATTGAAAAGTACGCGAGCAGCTCAACGCGCAACGCGATAAATACGCAAAAAAAAACTTGTCAAAAAGCGGAAAGAAATTAATTAAACAAAATGGTTGTCAACTTTAAAGTGTTTAAAAAATGTTCACCGAACAATATGATCACGCTGTATATGAATCGGCGTGAATTTGTGGATTCGGTGTCGCAAGTGGAACCAATTGGTAGGTCGCAGAACTAGTTGTGCAGCGAATCAGTAGCTCATGAACCAACAGCACCAAATACAGTACAAAGTTTCTACGAAGTTTTATAACTTGAACATCAAACACTTTAAATATTTTGTATTAGTGTGACCAACAAACTTAAAAAAAATTCAATTTTTAATAAAATTCCATTTGAAAATTTAGCTTATTTTGCTAGGGTCGGCTAAATTCGGAAAGTCCAAAATATAATATTCACTGGAACAGCTACAAATCGATATAAAATTTATATATGTATATAGCTCTAGTTCGATTCGCGTTGGCATTATAACTTATCGGACTGTCCCTTTTAAACAATAATAATGTTCAGTTTTCTTAGCGTAGGTGTTCTAATTTTGCAAGTCTTCTGTATTTAATAATATCAAATTTTTTTCCGAATGACCCAATCCCCAAATACATCAAAAATTCCAAAAATATACCATGTTCTGCGCTTCAATTCAATTTCTTATAGAGAAATGGATAATACTAACTAATAAATTTTGTTACTACTGTTTAAAATAAATAAACATCTTTAAAAAAAAAAAGAAAGAAGGAAAATTCCAACTATCGATATCTCCCCCAAAACGTTAGAATATATATATTCCTACCACGAACTCTTTGGACTAGTTACTGGCATACTAACTAGACACTTACTTATGGATCAACTGAGAACAATTAGAATAGAGCAATCCTCGTAAAACACCCCCATTTTAAAGCAACCCCTTCTCGATGTAAACAAAATCTGTATGTCTACCTGGTTGGGAAAGAAAACATTAGTAAGCAAGTAAGAATTAGGATTCAGAATTATCCGAAAATTTCTACACGCTTAGGATTCTTAAATATACCTTGGATTGATCAACGAAGTTTTTTTGGATTACATCATTCCCCAGTGCCGAAGAATTCTTATAAAATTTTGTTAAGCAAATTAAAAAGTGTTTGTGGCAGTTTCAATAAAGTACTAATTGCTGTACCTTAAAAATACCATAAAATACCATATTTCGCATTCTAAAAAAATACAGCAAAATTATACTAAACAAAATTGAAAAATCGATAACTCGATAACACATAAAAATGCCCAATACTGCACAGATTTTTGGTGGCCTTGTTCTAACTTTTACTTTTGTTAACTTCAACTTAAACTTGGTCAGACTGCCACCAAGTCGCTCTCATACTTAGTAGACATGGCAACGTCTAATTAAATTAAGCCATAATTTATGCAATTCGTAAACACAAAACACAAAGCCACGAAGCGGCTACTAAGCTGCTTATTAGTTACGTGACAATTAGATGACTTGCCCGGATGGCTTATGTAATGAAAGCCTCGGAACACGTGACAGCCCAGACCTCCAAGACCTTGTTGTGATAGGGTAGAGTAGGTGTGTTGTGTGTGTGTGTGTGTGTGTGTGTGTGTGTGTGTGTTGATTTTGGTATTTGGCGTTGGTGTGCCTAAATACGCACATAAGCCGTCAAAGTAACGCCCAATTAATTGCACACATCTCCTTCCTACAATCCTCTTAGATGGCATCATTGTGCTGGATGATGAGTACGTGCGTCAGAATCGTAAAATCTTTGTGCAGCTCATCTGCAATTTCCGCTATGGCCGCGAGGATGATGAGATGATTGGATTGCGTTTCCAAAAGGAGCTTACACTTGTCTCACAACAAGTGTGCCCGCCGCAAAAACAGGATCTGCAGCTGACCAAAATGCAGGAGCGTCTGTTGAAAAAGCTGGGCTCTAATGCTTTTCCATTTGTCATGCAAATGCCACCCAGCTCCCCGGCCTCGGTGGTGCTGCAACAACGTGCCAGCGATGAGGGTCAACCCTGTGGTGTGCAATACTTTGTAAAGATCTTTACTGGCGACAGCGATTGTGATCGTTCGCATCGTCGCAGCACCATTAATCTGGGCATACGTAAGGTGCAATATGCGCCCACCAAAGATGGCATTCAGCCCTGCACTGTGGTGCGCAAGGACTTCTTACTGTCGCCCGGCGAGCTGGAACTGGAGGTTACTTTGGACAAACAATTGTATCATCATGGCGAAAAGATTTCGGTTAATATATGTGTGCGCAACAATTCCAATAAGGTTGTGAAGAAGATTAAGGCCATGGTGCAGCAAGGTGTCGATGTGGTGCTTTTCCAAAATGGACAATTCCGCAATACTATTGCTTTTATGGAGACCAGCGAGGGTTGCCCTTTGAATCCGGGCTCGAGCTTGCAAAAGGTTTTGTATTTGGTGCCCACGCTGGTGGCCAACTGTGATCGTGCTGGTATTGCTGTAGAGGGAGATATTAAGCGCAAGGATACGGCTTTGGCCTCAACTACGCTGTAAGTTTGGATAACTTTTTAACCCCTGCAAAGATTTAATCTTTAATTCTTGCAGCATTGCCAGTCAGGATGCGCGCGATGCTTTTGGCATAATTGTCTCCTATGCAGTCAAGGTTAAGCTTTTCCTGGGCGCTTTGGGTGGAGAGCTGTGCGCTGAGCTGCCCTTCATACTTATGCACCCAAAGGTATGTGAATTTTACAATTACGCATAATCACTTGTAATTACTTAAAATTACTTACAATTACTTAAGCACTTTTAAGTAATAATAACAAAACTGTTTTGGTTAGTTACTCAACACTCAATTATTACTTAATTATGTCTTCATAAATGATTGATGAAATACTTAATTAGAATTATGCTTAATAATAAAATAAATTAAGTCCGTCATAGGAACATGCTCTTAAATGGCTCAGATTTTAGATGAAAAGACCGCACGTTTTCTCAGATAGATACACGGTCACACTTAAATTCTCAGAAACTAACTTGCGAAAAACCAAGCATCTCCTAATGTGGCCAAAACCACTTTTTTGAATTATTCCCAAGCAAGTACTGAGCCAAAAAGAGCGTCTTAATGAACTGGCTCTTCTTGGAATTAGCCAAATGCAGAAATATACTTAGATTATGGGAACTGTAGATTGAGAAAAATTATAAAATTAAATTAATTAAGTATCTAAGTTTTGAAGTCTGCACGCCCATCGTGTATTATTTATTTGTTTTATTGATACAATTATGAAATAGAAGTTAATTCTAAATTATAAAAGGTTTCAGGCTGGAATTTATAATTTGTATAATTTGATTTATTATATAGGCAGGACTAACAGGAGAGCTTTTAAAATCCAATTCTGCTATAAACCATTTATTTTGTGTTACTACTAAATAATCGTTATAAGTTACAAGTACTAATTACTCAGTCATCATTTTTTTAGTTTTATACTCAATAAGTAATTGAGTATAATTACTCAGAACACTCGTTTACAGCAAAATCAATCCTCAACATGTTTTACTCGTTTCCATAGTAAAATGGTACGCTAAAATCGAAAAGGAAGTCAAACAATTTTTTCATGGAACAGATTTCGAGATTTTACGAAAAAAACATTTTTCGAAATTATAAAAAAAAGTGTCTACTTAAAAACAAATATCTCTGGTTGTACTAAACTGATTTTGATTATTTCCTGTTAATTCTACATTTTTTACCGATTTTCATTTCTTCGTAATCGATGAACAAATTTTTTAAAATTTTTAAATTTACGTTCAAAATAGAATTTTTCTCAAAAATTCTCTGAAAATTATGAAAAATTTCATATGAATGGGTAAATAACGACAGAACCGTAAATTTGACAAAAATATTTTTCAGATGTAATCAATGTGTAATTCAATTATCTGCAGTTTAGTACAACCAGAGATATTTGCTTTTAAGTAAAGACACTTTTTTTTAATTTTGAAAAATGGTTTTATCGAAATATTCCGAAATGCGTTTCAGTGAAAAATTTTTGGACTACATTTTCGGTTTTAGTATGCCAAAACATGTTGAGCATGCCAAAATTGTTTAAAATTTGTAAACTAGTGTAATTACTAATTATTTATTAATTTTAAAAAAATTTTTCACAATTTACTATTTCTTTTCACTCTACTTACAGCCCAGCCGCAAGGCTCAGTTGGAGGTTGAGGGCTCTGTGGAAGCCTAAGAACTTTCTTTTTTTTTACCTCAATCAAATAATACACCAAAGTGCATATTTATATGTCTAAATAAACAAAAATGTCAAAGCTGATGTTGCTGATGAAATGTTCTGAACTGCAGTCGTCGTCAATTTTTAATTATTCTTATAATTGTATACTACAAATCATTAATATATGTGTGTATGTGTATATAATCGAACTATATGAAATACTTGTTTCTATATATAACAATAACAAAAAAAAAAATGAAAATCAAATTATTAAACAAAAAAAAAAAAAACAATTTTATGCTAAGCTCTTAAATTGTCTTTAATTTCAAAATTAATTAATTTACAACTTCATAATTAAATTTTATGAACTCATTAGACACTTGAGCAAACACATTTTGCCAACTTAAGTGGAATTCTGCTGATTATATTTTCCCACATATACCACCACCTGGATGCTCCAAACAAACCCATACAATTCCACACAATTCCACATAATCCCATTTATTAGAGAGAAGCTCCTATTTGTTCAAGTGCATTAGGGAAATGTACAGCATTCAACATGGAACAAAATCAATATCTTATGCTAATCGCTACGTTTGTTCTGTGGCTTTCCAAATTTCAATTAATTCACAATATGAATGCATTTTGGGAACTACAACAATAACTTTGGAGATGTATGTATATACTAATACTATAACTAAAGGCATTGATTGGATTGTCTGAAATTAATTCAAGGCAAAGTCATACAGCATAATTCATTGGAATGTTAAGTAAGTTATAACGGGCAGCCAATTCAATGCAGATTAATTATGCTCTATGATAATTTTATAAAAGAGTATATTAGTTTTTATACAATGTATGTAACAGAACGACGGAATTTTAAGCCTAGTGAACTTAAAGCAAAAAAGAAGCAGTGGGCTTTAAAGGAGGCCTTCCAAATAACTAAGAAAATGTCTAAAAAGATTTAAAGAAAAACTTTCAGATGTCTTCTATGAAATAAAAAATCAAGATGTCAGTCTTCTGCAGACATTTCTCAGTGTCCATGCGTCTTTCTTTATAACCTATACTTTAAGGTAAAAGGTTTAGCAAATGTAAATAACATAGAGAAGGAGACGTTTCCTTTATGGTGAGAAAGCTAAAATAACTTCATATAGGCATCTTCTTTCCGATTGTAAAGGGTCATCAATCTTGAGGTTTTTTTTTTGAAATGCAAAAAAAGACAAAAATTTCAAATGAATCGGAAAATCTTTATTATCAATAGAAAGAACCATTCTTGCCGTTCACTTTTTAAAAATAATCCCTTCAAATATTGGCCGCAACTGCGCCGTAGCTCGCCCAAGCGGAGGTTCCAATTTTCGATGACGCGTTCGAGCATAATCGGCGGTATCTCGCGAATAACACGCGTAACATTGGCCTCTAATGCTTCAATCGTGGCTGGAAACACTTTAGACTTCACGTAGCCCCAAAGGAAAAAGTCAAACGGTGTGATATCACACGATCTTGGTGGCCAATTCACCGGTCCGGAGCGTGAAATTAATTCACCGAATTGGTTCTTCAATATGTCCATTTTTTCACGGGCTGTGCGGCTGTGTGGGATCTCAGTAGGTCGATTATTGCGACCATAAAATGGCCTAAGCGCGTGAAAAGCATTCTTTACAGAACGCGAATTTTCGTAAAATAATTGAACGATTTGTAACCTTTGTTCGGGTGTAAGTCTTTCCATGATGAAATGGCAATGAAAACTGAATAAAAAACACAAGGCAACTTGACAGTACTCACGCGTGATTTATCAAAAAACAACCTATTGATGACCCTTTATAAACGCCTAGAAGTTGGAGTTTACAATACCTAGCATAACCAAACTTAAAACTAAAGTTTTTCGAAATAATTTCCAAGCGCTATATCTTCTACACTTTTAAAGATATGCCTTCATGTTGCATAATTTGCATAAAATAACAAAATGTTACGAATAATATCAGCTTACTGCCACACAAAATATTCAAAAGCAACAAAATTTTGGCAACCATTTTTACTTATATTTTTTTTATACAAAAAAAATTATAATACCTACATATAAAACATATCTGCTGCTTAATTAAAAATCCGCTTTTTGTACCATCACCACGTCTCCTATTGCAACAGCTCATTAAAAACTTTCCGAGTACGGCTTTAAATGAAACTTCATTACAAAAAAAAAAAGCCAAACCCACATAGTGCAACTCATTAGCGTTACAGTCAAAGCGAGTGAATACCATCATCATTATCATCATCATCATCGTCATCATTCTCCGATGACAGCGACGAATGGCTTTTTATTAACACTCAAAGCCACATTAAATGTTTGCCTTATGAGCTTTCATGGCCATAATTACGCGTTGCTCCTTATAAACCATTTGGCTGCACTTTTCCGAGCCAAATGGCCATGCAGCTCTTTCAATCAGACCAGATAGATTAATGCTTATACTAACAAGTTTTGATGAGCTGCCAAAGCCACTTTAAAATTTCATGGTAAAGTTCTCTCTCAAAGATTAAGCAGTTTTTGGTAAACTAAAAAATTTTTTGCATAGTTTTATAAACAAATTGGTTAAATCCCAAGTTAGAGCCAAAAGCTGATTAGATTAGCGCATTAAGATTAATGCACCTGCTCTGGCTAGCTATTAAATTTATATGGTTATTACTAAATGGGGATTTTTCGATTTAACTAAATGGCACATTGGGTCAGAAGTAAGTTATTTTTAATGCACTTTATCTTAAGTGTTTCAAATATGTATCACTGCAATTAGTTCTGAACAGTGACACAAAATAAATTTAAAAATTTTAGTAAGATTTTTTGAAAAATTTTTTTTATTTATTTATATCAAACTTAGGTTACAAGCTTAAGGAACCAATTCTCAAATTATTTTTAGGTTTTATTAAGATTTAAAAATGCTTAAAGTAAAATAAATTAATAATCAAATCCGCGCACAAAACTTAAAAAAAAAAAAGATCAGTCAGAAATTTTTTTAAATTTTTTGGCTAAAGAGCATTTTATTAGTTTATTGCCTGTTTAAAAAAAAATCAACAAATCAGTTTTAAATTGTATTATTTTTTTTTTTTAATTTGAACACAGTTCATTAAATTAACTTGTATAGGTGTAGTAGTGATGAGCGATACTGTGAATTTTCAGTCACAGCGACCACTGTGACTGTGACAAAAAAATATCAGTGACAAAAGGTCGTGACAGTGACACCGAGTACATAATAAAATGTTTACTAAAGAGTATCGCGGATTTTTAGTATGCTTTTATAAAATTTATAGTTTATAAAAAATTAATATCTTACAGCTTTGCGTAATTCCCACGTTGGATGCTTGCTCTGAATATACTTTGATAAATTGATTTTTGAAGATCCTATTAACTGTTACAAAATACGCGCCAAGTATTTCCGTACCAATTGCATCTTGCAATATTTGCAATGCAAAATTATCATCTAAAACACTCAATAATTTCCAATTTCCAAATTTCACATTTCTTATTCACTATTATTTACTCACAAACATTTTAAAGGCACTTGTCTCTTCAACTACTAGACACTTACTTTGCATGTGACCCTTCTTCATATTGCAACAAATACTTCAAAACTATTGTATTCATTAATACTAGCCACCTATTTTGTAACCGTTCGTAAAAAAAAAAAACAAAATACAACATACGCGCTAAGTATTTACCTGCAGTATTTACTCTTGCAATATTTTGTTACTATTGGTACGGAAATACTTGGCGCGTATTTTGTAACAGTTCATAGGATCTTGTACTTACGAATATTTTGTCGCGGTTCATACGAACTTATATATCCACGAGTATTTTGTCAACTTGGTATGAAAATACTTGGCGCGTATTTTGTATCAGTTCATATACCCACGAGTATTTTGTCACCGTGGGTTGTGACTGTGACAAAATACTCTTACTCTCATACCAATAGCGACAAAATACTTGCAGCGTATTTTGTAACAGCTCATGTTACGGTGACAAAATACTCGTCACTGATACGACTCGTTACATTTTGTCGCCGTGACAAAATACTTGTCACAGATACGACTCGTTACATTAAAATACTTGTGACAAATCACAGATTCGTAAATATTGCTCATCACTAAGGTGCAGTAAAGAATTAAAAGTTTGGATCTCAAAAATTAGTTCATTTCTTAGAAATTTTCGTTTGATTTGGTTCTTGCGCAATCAGTTTAAGATAACTTCAAAACAGCCATGTAAGCAGTATCCAGTAATAAATCTATATTGTACTTAAAATTGCATTATCACATGAAAAAATTTGTACTTAATTTTTAGATGGATGAAAAATGTAATATTTTATGACCCTATTACACACTAAAATCTATTTTTTGTGGAGCTAATTTGTATCGGTAGATTGCCAATAAATTATAAATAAAAAAAAAAAATAAAAAAATAAAAAAAATTTTATGATTATAAATTAATTTCAAAGTAGTTGCTAGCAACTCTGAATTCATTTGATTGCATGATTTCGAGCTGGCAGTAATTTTGGAAACAAAATTGTTTTTTAATTAATAAAATTTATTTGTATTTGAAGAATTTCAGTATTTATTGCATATCTCAAAAATGAAGTGAAGTACAGAAAAAAAATTGTGTTAAAATCAAAAGCGATAATTTATTTATAAAAACTTCAAAAGTTCCCTGAGGTCCGCCATTTTGTCTTTCCAAACCTAGCTACTGTAACAAAAATGATTGTAATTGCACACAATTTTTTTTTTAAATCATCAAAGCGAAATAAGCAACTCTGAAAATTCCTAAATAGCCAATTTCGGTCGAATTAATCAATAACGCACATTTCGCTTGTCTCTCAGCCCACTGTGCAATTTCTTTGCAAGCAGTTGTAATATCAAATGTATAATACTCGTTATTATGGCCTTTAAAATGGAACCTTGGCGAAATAAGGAAGTTAAATCAAAGAACTATTACAATAATTAGCTAAATAATCCATGCCACTATTTAAGCCCAGTTAGGAATATTTGTGCTTGCCAGTTTAAACTCAAAAAACCGTCCAGACCAACCTCAACTGATAACAAACACAACTAAATTAATGGCCAATATCAACCAGACATGAAGGTCATCGTGCTGGCTGAAAGCAAACGCAGTGCAGGCCGGTATAAACTTTATAAAGTATACGCAACGCTGCCGTCTCTTATACCAAGTGCTGATTACAGCCAAGTAAACAAAAGAAGAGCAGAAAAAAAAAACCCAGCAAACATGACCATAAAATCAAGTAGACCACTTCAGAGTCGGGTTAATCTTTAAAACGATTATAGCACCCAATCATAATCGCTTTTTAAAGAAATTTTAGTTGTTATATCGATGGAGTGCTTATAGCTCAGTGCAGTTGCAGACTCCTTAGCAGCAAGATGTGCTGTAGTTGCTGTGGTGTGACCCAACAAAAGGTTTGGGTTTTTGGTTTTGGTGCACTTTTTACGGCATCCGGACTACTATGCATACTATGGTGGCCTGGCTTTATAGATGAGACCGTTCTAAAGGTAAGCATAATAAAATAATTTTTGCTACACTTCACTAAAATACTGTCAAACAAAGAGCCTGCCTCTAAAACCCGATTCCAGAACGTTTGAAATGTGGGAGACATTGCCCATACCTGCTTATATGTATATGTATCTCTGGAACTGGACAAATGCCGAAGATGCCTGGACGCCGGGTGTTAAACCACATTTTGAACAACTAGGTCCCTATGTTTATCGTGAGGAGCGCAAAAAAATGGATCTGGTTTGGCATGCAAACAATACGATAACCTTTAAGATGCAACGCACTTGGCATTGGGAAGCGGAGTTATCTGGCGGTCTGCAAACTGATAATATTACTGCGCCACATATTCCTTCCATTGTAGGTAGCAGCCACTTCTAACTTTTGCGCCAAACTAAAGTGTTCCACTTTTTCGCAGGCTGCTGCCCACAGTATGAGAGACAGCAATAGACTGCTCAAACTCGCCTTTAACAGCGCTCTCAATGCTAATGGAGGTCATTTGTATGTCACCCACACCGCTGCGGAATGGCTTTTTGATAGTTTCTATGATGAGTTCCTGCACTATGCCATGACCCTAAACAATCCCTTAGTGCCAGCCATTGAAGATGATCATTTTGCTTGGTTTCTACATCGCAATGGTTCCAAGGAATTTGAAGGTGACTTTACCATACACACTGGTGTGGGTGATATCAATCAATTGGGTGAAATACAATATTGGAAGGGTCAGAATCATACAGGCTGGTATGAAGACGAATGCGGTAAACTCAATGGCAGCACTTCCGATCTTTTTGTGCCCGGTGAACCACTGGAGAAACCTCTGACCATCTATATCACAGATACCTGTCGCATTCTCAACTTAGAGTTTACGGGCAAAAGCGAGACAATCGAAGGCATAGAAGGCTGGCGTTATGAATCCACACGAAATACCTTCGACAATGGTCAATACAATGATGATATGAAATGCTATTGTCCTGCAAATAGACAACCGGATAATTGCCCCGATTCCGGCGCCACAGACTTGGGACCTTGTGGTGGGGGTGCGCCCATGTACTTGTCAAATGAACGCTTTATGTATGCGGATCCCAGCTATACAGCAAATATAACTAGCTTGGATCCTGATCCTGCGCGTGACGCATTCTATATCATTATTGAAAGAAAATTGGGCGTGCCATTGAAAGTGAATGCTGCTATATTGGTTAGTTTGTTAATAGAACATGATGATGATATTACGTAAGTGCGGCAACTTAATGATGTGAAAATCAAAATTTATAACTTTCCTTCTTACAGCATTTTAAAGGGCGTCCAAAAGTTCTATGCTCCACTATTTACCACAGCCAGTCGTGCTGTCATGAGTAAGGAATTGGCTTCTGAGTTAAAGGTATGAATAAAATACAGTGGAAGCTATAGTATGTTATATATAGCATCTTTAAATCGATTACTTACAGCTGGCTCTGAACCTGGGCTCTATTGGACTCTATACAGGCATTGGATTTCTCTGCTTGGGTTGTATTCTCATCATAACTGGCATTGTGCTGACCGTAAAACGCAAATGGTACGGTCAGGCCGCAGCTGAAAAAGAGGCTACTGTACCTAGTCCCGAATGAGATCATATCTGCAGAAGTCAGCAGTGAACACGTGACCACTTGAAGGTTGCTTTGCGTTTTGGGATTATGCTGGGACAGCGTTTAAACGCATTGCGTTATGTGATAAAATTATTAAAAATATATTTTTTAATTTTATATATATTATACAAATTTGCCACTTTGCCTATTTTGATTCTGAGAAGAAACACTCTTCAGGCGTCACTGTCAAGATTCCAGGCTATTGAGGTCGCCATCGACCATTTTAATTATCTTTTGAACTTTATATCCTGTTCGTAAGCAATAGTTGTTTTTGATCACGCAGCCCGACTTATAGTTCCTTGAAAGTTACTTCAACATAGAAGTTATTCCTTTAATAAAATCAAAATAATATGTCGCTTTTTTCTAGAGCATAGGGCGAAAGAAGGACTTGCAAAAGGATTGTGAAAGACCACTTTACCAACGTAGTTCACATTGGGACGACGAGTGTCTCAGCATTTACCTCTTTATTTAGGAATAAGACGAGGACACATTGGAAATATCTGTTCTCCAGATAAATTTAAATTGGTAGATATTGAGAAGAGGTACTGCCTACATCTTTAAAATTTGCTTGCTAAGGCTTCATATAAACATAAACCAAATTCAAATATTTCTTGAGATCGAGATGGTTTTAATTCTAATCCTGTGTGAGCATAAAAGACCTTGAAATGGTTTTAAGTTATGGGTCAAACTTTTTGTGACGTGTGATTCTTCAATATCTTTACTCAAAGTTATTTACAATAATTTTAATCAGATGCTCTAGCCGGATAACTCTCAAACAACTTTGCTACACTTATGAACCGTTTTACCACCGACGCCACGCTTCTAAAGTAGTATATTGCGATTATCTCTGATATTTATGATCCGATTATAAAGCTGTTTGGTATCAATCAAAAGATTAATTTAATAATAATTTTGATTGGCCCCATGTTGCCCATAGAAACTAAAACTATATATTTTTTTGGGAAAGGAAGCTCTAAGAGTTCCCAATATCGTTCAATAACGTTCATACTGATGGAATAAATTTGGGAAGCCTTCGATGTCTGTTTCGCAATTTTTCAATAATATCAAAATATTAGGTTCTCTATTAGTTCTTTCAAAATATAAATATCTACAAAATCCAAGTGAGCGCGTTTAAAAGTGGACCAAGGAAACCAATGGCGGATCTACGAGGGGCTTTCGGGTCCGGACCACCCCCAAAAGTTGGAAAAATGGGCTGAAAGTTTTTTGAGAGGCCTGATATATATACACATCGAAGTCGAAAATTCCCCTAAGATCCGCGCTAGACGGGAACAATGTGTCGTAGCTGTTTCCTTCTATATCATCATTAACTATCATTGCAAGCAACAAAAAAACTCTGCTCCAGCTTTTGTCTTCGGATTTTAATAAAATTGTTACTTCTTCCAAATATATGAAAATCTTAAAAATTGCAGAAAGCGCATTTGAAAGTCGTCAACGTAAGCCATGTATTTTTCCTGTCTATTTCCTTATTTATTATTGTTTAAGTTATCGTTACAAGCTCTACGACACTCATTGTATTGAAGTTCCTTTTTATTTGATTAAAAGGAGAATAAGCAAATTTTAAAGAACATCAAATAAGATCCAAGACATCATCAACAATATCCAAGGAGCTGCAGAAGATTGACCCCAAAGTGACCAACAAACTGTTAAAAAGTTTAGGATATCATCGGAAAGTTGGTATTTAGGCCAAACCTACCAAAAAAATTACTACTTTTCTAATTATATATACAATATTATAAATAAATTTAGAAATAAAAACAGGAGTCGGAATAATTTTTCAATATTTCTATAAAAAATAAGCATTTTTGTGTTTATCGGAGATCTTCTCCAACTGAGTGCTTCGTACGTCGACTTCGGTCTCTATCTTCGTTTCTCCATTAAATAAGAAGATTCAACGTGTTTTCTATGGAGATGATTTGCTCCTCAATAAAAATGTAAATACTTTAACTTTTAACTTGACAGCTTAAAAATAAACACAGTTCCATAAAAGTAAACTAGTAATTAGGCCCAAGTCCCAAAAAGTGTCATCTTTAATCGTCATACAGAGCGACCTCCAAGTCGATTGTATAAAAATTATCCATAGCCCTCAAAATACCCCGTTGATGGCACCTTCACAAATCTCTATACTATATACTCAATCCTAGTTTCCAGTTAAAAAGAGAAGAGAAATATATATATAGGGTGTGCCACCTGTTTGTTTGTTTGTTAATTGCATTTTATTCGTATATTTTCCAACAAAATTCGGCGATTGTTTATACCAAATACAAGTCTGAAACTACTCATTTATGTATGAAAAATAATATCGCCCAAATGTCCGCCGCTGCTAGCTCTACGGACCCGTATGGTAATTTTCGATAACTTTTTTTTTTACGAAAACTCATCTGACTGTTCTCCAATCCATTGAACGAATCCGTGGCAATTGTTGCGTTATTTGAATCTTGTGACCTATAGTTTATAGCCAAATCTGAACGGCGGTATTCTTAATAATATTTAGAATTAAACAGGGTCTTTTTGCTAGCGATGCCAGTGCTAGGCAAATGAACCAGTGGCTCTGCGGGGAATCGAACCACCCACGATCGGGTTACAAAGCGAGCACGCTACTGAATTGAGTAGTTTTGAACTTGACTTATGTAGACGAGCATTCACTTTGGACGGGTATGTTCCGAACTAACAACCAAGCCAACAGTTGGCCCACCCTGTAGGTTAGGTTAGGTTAGGGCGGCAGGCGGGACCTAACGTCCCAACTCGACTGGGCCAAAGAATTGGCCCGTTGTGATACCGCTAGGTGGACCTTACACCACCCTTCCCCCAACCAAGAGGTCCCCTATATGATCTAAAAGTCACGTCCATCCGGCGGCCTGAATAAACCTCGACAGGCTTCTTGGTCTCTTTTCTGAGAGCTGGGATAGGTCATTAAAGAAGTATGATTTGAGGAATCGGAGCCTTGTCTTACACAGCCCGGGGCAGTGACAGAAGAAGTCGGCCCACCCTATACATAGCTATACAAATGAAATATAACTGTATCCCTCCAATTCGAATTTTGGTATACGAGTTATGCAAAACCATGAAAAACCCTTTCTTTAATAGCCAAAAGAAAGTTATAAATCTATATAAAGAATTCCAATTTAATAGTGTTTGAAAATTTGTTATAGTCACTGTAAAAATTTACGCGAAACTTCATAAGCCAAAAAGTATGCCACAAAACTAACAAATCGTATTACTCTTACTCTCTTGAAAACTCTCTCTTAGACTATTGGTCTCTCTTTAATAGTTGCGCTCCAAAATGCTATTGTTTGTTTGGACATAATCTTAATCTACAATAACAATAAAAAAAAAACGAGGACTTACACGTTTTGGTTTTCTCTTTTTTTTTTAAATGTTTATATATTGTTAATCTTAAGTACTTGAAAATCTAATCGGCTGCTAAATATTTTATTTAAACAAGCAGTTTATAAATAAAGTTCTTTGTATGCATATTAAGCATAAAAAAAGCGTGCCTCAAACTTGTAGTAAATAAATTAATAAAAATTCTTAACAAGTTATCTATTAAAAGGTGTAGAAAAATTTACTATCACTAAACACTATTATCAAAAAAAAAGGTCACTAAACCGAAACAGATTATACAGAAACTAACAGTAAAGTTTTATAATCGCTTTTGAAAGTAAGCAAATAAAAAGCGCCAATCAGGCTTATTCTAATATTTTTATCAGTTAAGCACTGCAGTCTATGAGGGGGGGGCGCTTCATCCAATCTTATCAAGAAAAGTCCGCCTTCTATAGCCACTTTCGTTTAAAAACCCAGCGAATTAGTGCAAAAGAGTTTAGTAAGTGTTTTAAATCCGCAGGGAACGCATCAAAATGTGTTGCAATTGTTGCAGTGTGCGTCAACAGAAATTATGGGTTTTTGGTATAGGCGGTGTGCTCACAGTACTGGGCCTGATCTTTGCAACAGCCTGGCCAAGTATGTCGCGAAGCATGCTGCGCGGCATGATGTATTTAAAGCCCAATTCTTTTATGTACAACAACTGGGTGGAGACACCCACGCCGGTGTATACCAATGTTTATCTATTCAATTGGACCAATCCGCAGGATTTCAATAATCCAGCTGTAAAACCCAACTATGAGCAATTGGGTCCGTATTGCTTTAGCGACTACAAGATTAAGCAGGATATGCTGTGGGAACAACCACACATCACCTACTATGGCAAACGCACTTGGCACTTTAAGCCGGAGCTATCGAATGGCACTTTGGCGGACAAGGTGGTGGTGCCCAATTTTGCGACACTGGTAGGTGGTTTGAAAGCGTTTACCAAGGCAGCAGCTATTTAAGCCATCCATTTGCAGTCTGCTGCGCATATAGGACGCAAGTTTAAGCCAATCATACGCAAAATAGTTAATTTTGCCATAAACACCGAAGGTGGCACTACCACATTGGAGTACACGGCTGGTCAGTGGATGTTCGATGGTTTCTACGACAGTCTTATAGACTTTGCCTATCTGCTGCATTCACCGCTATTGCCACTGCCCAGCAGCAACTTTGGCTGGTTATATGGACGCAATAACTCCAAAACGGCCGAGGGCAACTTTACCGTGCATACTGGCCTGGGGGATTTGCATCAGCGAGGTGAAATGAGCAAATGGAAGGGTGAAACTCAGAGCGGCTATTGGCCAGGTGAATGCGGCAAAGTGAATGGCAGCACGGGCGAGCTCTGGGCTATGAATCGTCTTTGGAATGAAACTATATCCGTTTTTATATCCGATTCCAAGCGTTTTATTAATCTGTTTAGCGTCAAAAATGTTAGCTTTGAGGGCATCGATGCCTGGCGTTATGAGACCACTGCACAAAGTTTCGATAATGGTGAAATATCAGCGGATGCCAAGTGTTTTTGCCCCAAGAGCGGAGAGTGTCCCAAGAGTGGCATGTTGGACTTTTCACCGCCCGCTTATAGAGCGCCAATTTATCTATCACATCCACATTTTCATCTAACCGATGCTATGTATAGAGAAAATACAACTGGCTTGCAACCTGATCCCGAGCTGCATGCCATGTTTTTGACCATGGAACCGACGCTGGGCATACCCTTGGATCTAAATGGACAGGTTATGGTCAGTGTGCGCGTGCAACGTGATGAGCACATAGAGTAAGTAGCTAGCAAGTACTCATTGTGATATATTGATAAGATACCACCTAAATCTTTGGCTTAGTTTGCTCAAGGACATTGCCTATGATCACTATGCACCGCTCTTTACCATGCAAATGCGTGCTGTACTCGAGGGCCCTTTGCTCAAAACGGTCAAGGTAAGCTAGCAAGTACTTTTTTTAAAAAGTACTCACTCATTAATTTGATCAACTGCTTTTTAGCTCTCTCTAAACATGGCCAAAATAGGCGTATACGCGGGCGTGGGCATACTGGTATTGGGTTTGTGCATGATCATAACTGGTTTCGTGATCACCAAGCAGCATAAATGGTATCACGATACTCTACCCGCTGCAAATGATAAAGTAAAAGTACTCGACAGCGTCAAGTGAAATATTATTGATAGCAAATATTTGCGCAACGCTGCTGATAAGAAGACTGTTTTTTTTTTAGCTACTAATCTTCATAGATTTAAGGCATTAAAGTGCTGCACCTACAGTAATCCATAACAATGTACCCTGCTCCACGGCTCAAGTGTGTTGGCATATTTTCCAATTTCCTCTAGGTGTTGCCGGACCGCACCTGAGTAACGACGCCCCCCATGGAGTGCAGGGCCAAAACAGCTGCTAAAATTACACAAAATTATGGCCTTTCAAGTATGCTAAATTTATTAATATGTTAATAATTGTTTTTGTTGCTCTTGTTATGCGATACTTGTTGGCCATATCTTAAGCACGTTAGCTGCATGCTTTATGGCCAACAAACTCTTTTACCAAAGAACAACAACCACCAGCAACAACAACAACGAATACTAGCTGAGAATTTTGAAAAATGCCAACAGAATATTCTAAGCGGTTAATTTATATGCGACCGACACGCAAACTTACGTTTTGGCCATAAACTCACACAGCTAGCAGTTTGTTGGCCAGGCTCACTGCTTTGGCTAAAATGCGGTTCGTATAGAATTACATATTAGCGCATAAAACATACTATATATAAATTTTCCTAAGGTGTGTGTATATTAATTTTATTTTTGTTTTTTCTTGAGCCAAAGCTTTAAATATTTTTGTAGTATCCAAAATTTGTTCAAAAACTATTTTATGGCTTTTATGAACAACCAATTTGGTTGAAATTTAAATTTAAGCTAAACGTGTTTAAAAAATTGCGTTAAAAATATGATACTCTTTAAAATTATTAGAATTTTATTTATGGCATCCAAGTCTGGGGAACCGCAGCTAAGTCCAATTCAAATTTTGCAAAATAAAGTCTTGCGCAAAATTGCTGATGCCCCATGGCATCCATCACAAGGATCTAGGCATTCCTTTTGTAGGTGACTTGTTAAATAAACTAAGCGACCGATACGCGGATCGCTTACGATCCCACCCGAATTCTCTTGCTTGCGCCCTGGCCGGTCATAGACCGCGTAGACGCCTGAAACGTCTCCACCCATGTGGAAAGCTCGTGTGAAGCTCGTGCTTCATATCTATATATTATTATGAGAAAATGTTTAAAGACGTATGAATCTCGCTGCCCTGTACTCTCTCAGATTAAAGGCATTTGAATATTTTGTAGATTGATTCGAATCTATTGGTAAATTTTGTTTTTGTAAATATTGTGTAAATCTGTAAAGTCTCTGTAGATATTTCTCACTGACGTACCCGAGCGTCATTGTAACTTCCAAAATTTCTCATAAAATGGCAAACCGCACACTCATACTAAGTTTTAGTTCAATATCTTTTAATTTCGAGTATTTATCATTTTTTGACAGTATTACAACGTACTGTGTACTATGGCGGCCATTGCACAGTGGTCGATATGTTGGCATAAAGTTCATAAAAATTTAAGATTATAGGCAAGAAAGTGGCCACCAAAGTCAACCGATTTTTACCATTCGATTTAACGTTATATTGCATAGGACCCCAAAACAAGCAATCAAGAAAAAAAAATGTCTGATTATTATTCGATTACTAGTACACGATATGCTCGACAATGTTCCAATTTATTGAGTTATTAATTTGATGTCATTTATAAAAAAGGTAAGAAGTTCAACAAACAAAAAAAAAAAAAACGGAGAAAACGATATCCAACAAACTTAATGGCAGATAGTTAATAGTTAGCATTGCTTAAACGGCTTACGAATTATAAGCACAAAAATCATGAAAATGTTTATAAAATGTTTACCGTGACCAAAAGCTTATTTTCGAAAAAAAGAAAAAAAAAATATAAATAATCTTCTTTCAATTTTAAGTATTTGTTGTATTTTTAAGATTGAAATTTTATTTTGTAAAAAAAATTGTAATTTAACTGTTTAACTTTAATATAAGAGTTTTGAACATATTTTAAGAATTTTTTTATTTTTTGGTTTTGTTTTAAGAATTATGGTGTTGTATAAAAAATTTATGGTATTATTTTTTTCTCAATATGAGAATTTTCGATTATGCCAATGATTTTAATCCTCTTTCATGATTATTTGATTTTTTTTTAAGAATTATGGTCTTGTATAAAAAATTTATGGTATTATTTTAAGTATTAAATTAAAAAATACTAAAAGTCTTAAATTAATTCGATTAAACTTTTTGTTTATTAGTTTAAATTAGAGGGAGCCACCGAATTAGATATAAGGACTCATAAGAGCCTTTTTAACAGGGAAGAATTTAATTTTCACAAAACATGCCCCAAGCATCCTAGCCTGCTTTACCATTCCTGCGAAAGTCGCTACTATCTTTAAATGTCGGTGCAGGGCATCCAATGTCGGTTAGTTCTACTGAATGGGAAGCTAAACAAAAAATACTGATGGCTAGGATAATACTGATTAATGTTAACGCATACAAATAAATTTTAATAATTTTTTTTTGTATTAACTCTTTCAATTCTTCTTCTTCTGCTATACTTGACTCCTGCTATACTTGACTCCCAGCCTAAACCTTTCCCATACATAGTAAGTATTTATCTACTGACATCATTAAAATTAAATACTTGGCATAAACTCATTTAATTGTGTCTATAAAAATATGATTTATGAACGCAAAGTGATAAGCCAAATTTTATTTAATTTTATGTTTATCTTGTAAATTTGCATAAATAAAATCAAGATATTTAATTTAAATGTGTCTCAAATGCAAAAAGTTAATACCAAAATAATTGCACATTTTTGTTTACTATTTAAGTTAATCAGATAAAGATGTCAAAGTGAGTCTGGCTAAAACCTTTCAAGCTGCTTTTGGCCATGACCAACATGACCTAAGCTAGTTGTTATTTATATAATATTTTTGTTTGTTTTTTTTTTATTATTATTTTGTCAACTCTCATGTTCTAGCTCTATATATTTTTTTTTTCCAACCTCTTTTGTCTGGCATATTAAAACATTTGTACCAAAAATGCTTGTTGGTCACTTTTTTATATGTACTCAGTTGTTTGTACTGCTCCACATAGTTGGCCAGCTCACGGATTTGTTGTGTACCTGTCTGCTCCTAACTCATCTGCCAAATACCATCACTCTTGGCCAAGTTGACCACAGAAATGTGGCAGTTGTGCAAGGAATTTTTAATGAAATATTTAACAAACACCAAAATGAAAAAAATTTTTACCGAAAATTAAAGCAAAGCCAGAACTGACCTTTTTTATTTTTTGGGTTATTTGGAGCTGGACGGCTTTTATGCGTCCTCAACAAACAACAACAGTAACAACAACAAATCATTTGGCAGTCAACCTGTGCAGCCTGAAATATTGTTACATTTTTTTTTTTCCAACACTGGTCCATATTGTAGTACATATATATTTTGGCAAGGTCTGCTGCGGTTTTGCATGAGAAATGTGCGCTATTTACAAAGCAACAGATCGCCTCGACCGACTTCATTATTGTTGTCTGTCCAGGACAAAAAAAAAAAAATTAATAAAAATATGTGCCTTGTATGTATGGTACAGTCGGACCTCTTCGGGCAAGCACATGTAGCAAATTCCTTCAAGTGTTCAAGGAATTCCAAACATTCGTAAATGCCTTCATGTAAAAGACTATATATAAAAATTCTAGTTTGAGAGTTTTTATAAACAGAATTTAAACTTTGTCGACCAAAAGCGAAATCTATAGATTAAGATGTTTGCAATATGGAATTGCAGGCATTTGAAGAAGTTACCAATCACCTAAACGTAGCCAAAAACTTGACAAAAAAGCAGTTCTTCTTCTAAAAAATAGTCTACTCATAGGGTTGCTAGCCTACTTTGTATGGGTATTGTAACCATTTTCTGCTTCTGTCCCCATTTTATAAAAAATATGTCAAATTTCAACAAAATTGTCTTGATACCAAATCGAAAAGAATATGCAGAGTTGCCACTTTTTCGGATATATTGTAATCCGCCGGGTCAAATTTTTTGCGACAAAGACACATTGTGATTTTGGTTTTTGCAGTTTTTTTCGGCCCCCTACAATTTGATGATCCACCTATTTTAAAAAAGTGGTCTACTCGAAATTTATTTTAGAGCCATGGTTTCATTTCCATGACCCATAGTAGCGAAATCGCGATGCGCCTTTATAGCTAAAAATTGTAGCGACCAAAAAAATCAAAAAAAAAAATGTAAAAAAAAAATTTTTTACCTTTTTTCGGCCTCCTACAAAATGACCGGCCTCGATGTATTTAGTTCGTCTCAAAAAGAAAAAATTGTTATGAGACTAACAATTTTACCCATCAATAATAATCTGCAAACATTCTTTGCTAATATCTTTATTTAAAAAAAATTAGATTAAAAATAAGACCAAAGAGAAGAGTCAGAGTTGCCACTATAGTAAAAATTTTTTTAATGCCGCATTTTGACAAAAATATCCAAATTAAAATTTCATTCAACGGCAAAGTGAACTGGAAAAATGTTCTGTTTAAAAAAAAAATTTCAAATTTTTAAGAAAATGTCTAAAACAGAAAAGAATACAAGACATTGTTTTTACTTAAATCGTAATGCAGCCATGGCTTGCCTTTGTTTCGTGTCTAGCAACGATTTCTAATTCAAAGTCAACTGAGCTGGTTTGGTATAAGAATAGATGACGCCGAAGTTTGAATTAATTGCAAATCCTTTGCTATTTTAGTTTTTCCAGCGATCTGGCAACTCTGAAGCAACAACTGAAGCTGATATAATGTATATACAAAAATTCGCAATAAATATCTAAAAAAAATAAACACTTCCACAAATTATTCCACAGTACATATTTATAAGTAGATAAAGGGTCATTAATCTTGAGTACTGTCAAGTTGCCGTGTGTTTTTTATTCAGCGTTCTGTTTTCCACTGTTTTATTATTAATTCCTTATCCAATTTTAGAGCCGAAAACTTAGCAAGACACTGGCATTCCTCTGGTTTTGACTAAATAAATTGACTTAAAAAAAAATTCACCAAGTTTCGATTTAAAGAAATTTTTCAAAAGCAGCAAAAGCAGCAGATCACCTTTCTTCTGAATCTTTAAAATAAGTGTAAATGTAAGACATAAGTCAATAATTTTTAGAAAGTCTCTGGCTGCAGATGCTTCAGCAAGTACATAAGTCTTACAACGCCGATGTTGATGAAGGGTAGACTCGCCTCCGTGGGAACGACCCGAAAGTAGACTTATCTTTGGTATCACGAAATAAAGCAGATGTGTAGACCCTATGTCTTGATTTAATACTAATTCAGAACAGATTTGAAAAAGTATGAATATGGTATGAAGTTTGACAAGATCATATTGAAAATATTATACTAATGAAAATTAGTTAACAAAAAAATATTGTAAGCTGTAGAAGAGACAGTGGCCTCAAGCGGTTGCATTTATTGAATTTTCCTTAAAAATTTGAATTACTAGTTAATTAAATATTTTTGCTGCCGATTATTATTATATTGTTGGGTTTATCAATAAATCATCTCAAAGACATTTTTTTATTATCCTAAAAAAAATTGCAAGTTCTATATAAATTAAAAAAAAAAAATGCAGGGTAAAATTAATATTTTAACTTAATCCTTTCTTTTTCTTAGAATAGCTTCCTTTTTTTTCGTCAGAATTTCATCTGTAGACCGCAAAAACTTATTTTTTCAGGAAAAATTTGACACCATTAAGCGAGGTCCAACTGTATCTAAATGAGCTTGTAAATGTGTGTCCTATGTAGTATATGTATGGAACTCTTACAACATGGACACAATTTTCATTGTTATTGTTGTTGTGGCTATTGTTGTTGTTGTTGTTTCGACTGTTGTTCGTTTATGTCGCGGTCATCACCGAATAAAGCGCACAAAACTTTGGTGTCCTAATCTGCTGACTGACTTGCATACTAATTTGTTTGCTAACTGGCTTCTCTTGCTTCTTAAAGCCCGGTTCCTGACTCCCTAGCCCTTCACTTCTCTCTTGTTTCTATTCTCTCTGACCCTCTCTTTGTCCATCATTCTGTCCATTCATGGCTTTTTTTCTTTCGTTAGCCTTGCTTCCTTTATGGTCTTTGGTCGTTGCTTGGTTTGTTGACAACCCTTAGATTATGTTGTTGGATTTGGCTTTTGTGTGTTTAAGTAAAAGTATTTCTGTGTGTGTGTGTGCGAGAGAGTGTATGAGAGTTTATGTGTGTGTGTGCGTGTTTGAGTGTCCTGTAGTAGCTGGCCAAATGCTCAAGTGTCATGTTGTCTCGGCTTATGCATTCACTTGGATCAATTCCCATACACTTAACGAAAAATAAATGTACTTGCAAAAAAAAATAAATAAATGTATAATAGAACTATTCGAGAAAGACTTTTAAGGACTATCTAAGAACTTAGTCTTAATTAAAAAAGACTTTTTAAGACTATTTTGTAAATATTTGTACTGAAAATCAAACGTTTATACCTTATTTTTGTTACAAGCATCGATTTATAATAACTTCTTAATGCCATAAGCTTTTGTCCTTGTTTATCATTTTATGTGTGCCAAACAAAAACAAAAATCGATTTTCGAATCGATAACATAGCCGCAAAAAACGGAGTATTTTGAAAGTTATGTCATAAATCTGACATCCTTGGATTTTTCGTGTCTTAGATTAAGATTTAGTTACTTCACAAATATGTAGAAAAAAAATGTATTCTTATTTCATCCTTAGAGTCAAATAAGCAGCTGTTCATTCTTTGGCAGTGAAATTACAAGGCTTCCTTGTTTATTTTCGATATTCCCAAAAATTTTTAAAATCTCCTTAACTGTGCTACCGCAGCAGGTTAAGTATAAGATCCTCATAGTTACAACGACTTTGTGAAGATATGCAATAGCAATTATTTTTGGCTAATAATCACCTACTACCATCAGAAGAAGATAAGCTCTAATCAAGCCTCGTTTCCTATAACGTCCAAATACATATTTCTTAAAATTTTCCATTAAGCACTCTACGAAATGACTAACAGCTGGTTAATCACGAAAAATTTTACTTGGGTCACCCAGAAGCTCCAAGCTCAGAAATACCTTCAAGTTAAGACCAATCTAACGCGCGGAATTTCAAAAAACATGACATCTTGGAATTCTTAGACGCATGTAGTTTGTTACCGTTCAGCCCGGAAAAAATTCAAAATTTCCGTGAACAAAGAGAGTAAGATGATAGCACTCTACTTAATCTGCATCCAGTATCTAAGTATCTATATATGAGGTCCTTTGCTCCAACTAGTAACCTAATCTAGGACACTAAGTATCTATCTATCTTAATTAGATATAGGCATCTATTTCTCGAAGCCAACTAATTTTCTTGGATTACTTATTTTTCCATAACCCAGTACCAATTTACGAATATAGCTCATTCTAGAATTGTCTTTGAGAATGACATAGGCGTCTAAAATATTAGTGCCTGTGCAGCGAAGGTCGCCTCTCTAAGCTTCTCTAACCTATGGAACTAAAAAATGCTTTGAATATCGAACAGTGGGACCAGATTGTCATATTTTGGCAAAAATTCTGACATTTCAATAGTAATTAAAAAAAAAAATACGGTTAAAAGATTGAATTTTTATATCTTGTAACTACCAGAATTAAGCCACCGCATATTCTTTTTGTAAATAGTTAGTTAGTTAGTTAGTTTGCTTTATTTTTTAATAATTTTTAAGTTTTGCTTAACCATCTTTTCAACTGGAATATAGTAAGGTAATAAAGTATTATATGAAAAATAATTTTAAGTGTATTAACGTTATATAGCCAAAATTTAATAGAAAAATCCAGAAAAATTTGAAAAAAATAAAAAAAAATAATTTTTAAGTTAACTTGGGTCAGAGTTTTTCGATAGCATAATAAGAAAGTAATGGCATACCAAACCACAGTAGTGCTAATAAAGTTCTGGCGCCGCAAAATTAATTACTTGAAAAGTATGGCATTAATGTCGTCTGTCAAAATTTGTTTATATAGTAATAGAAAACACCCAATTTTTAAAATATTTTTTTTAATATTAAAAATTCTTTTCAGCTTTTTTTTTTTATTTTATTTTTTTGGTTTGTTTAAGCAATTTTCATGGGTTCTTTTTTTTTGTAAATTTTTTTTTAATATTAAAAATTTTTTTTAGTTTTTTTTTATTTAATTTTTTTTTTTTTTTTTTCAAAGTAATTTTCATGAGTTTTTTTTTTTTAATTAACAAAATTAAAAATACACATTTTTTTAATTTTTTCAACTCACAACTGCGTGAATTTAAAGTCATCCAAAAAAAAAAAGTAAAAAATATCGGCTTAGTTAGCAAGTTTGAAAATGGACTTTTGCGGCGCTAGGAACTTCATTAGCACCACTGTGCAAACCCATGAACAGGGAATTCAAAGGGTTCCCCCTAAATTCTGAAACATTGTTCAAAACTAAAATTTTAAAAGTATGTATCTTTTACTATCATAAAAATCCGAGGCAATTATAGACATCATAAAACTTTGTGAGATTTTTAGAAGATAAGAAGTACTTCCAAGCAAAAATTTGCTCTAGGGCTTCCAATTTTTCTGCAGTGTAGCTTCTCCTCTCTGAGTTCCCCTAGCTTTTTTTGTTTTATTATTGTTGTTGTTGTAGCTGCCTATAAACCGTTGTTTGGATGCTTAATTTTTCTTTTGTCATGTTGACAAGAAATTGTTTTTTTTTTTCGTTTTTTGTCGAGGGGTTCTCGAGCCGCGTTCCGTTATTTTGTGCTTAGGGTTCATTTTTCGCACAATTTAATGTTATTTAATTGGCATTTAAGTTTATGAAAATGTTTGTATTTCAGTCTCGTGATAAAAACTTGATGTTGTCATGGTCGCAGTTGACGTCGCCGTCGCCGTCTCTGCTGCAGTTAACGCAGACATTTTTATCTGTAAAGCATTTTTTATTTGTTTTTGTTTTGTTTATCAACAACGCTTTGTCCTTGACCTTTTTTTGTTTTCTTGCGTCTTAATGCTGCTGCCTAAAATTTGCAGCTTTTTAATGTGACACCGTCCCAAACAAGAAAAAAAGGTTTAAGCTTAAATAAGAAAAAAGAAGTTAGTACAAATTGCGGGCAATAAATATATTCGACGTTTTAAGTGCAACATTAACCGCAAAGTTGCACAAATTTTTAACACTTTGTTGAATGGCATTTTTTATTTTCTAAAACCGCTGCGCTTTATTTTTGGCCTTTGTAAATTTGTTTGCCATTTTCTATGCATTGTGTGTGACACATTTTAAAAAATTCTTTTTTATTTACTTTTATTTTTTTTGTAATTTTTTGCAGTTTTTAATTCTTTTTTTATAGTGTGTAAATTGCACTGGGCCTTTGGCACATGCACATTCCTCGACAACACAACAAAGCAGACCGTAAAAACAACAAAAAAAAAAGAAAAATGGCGGAAATAAAAAAAAGCACACATACGACTCGTTGGCCAAACGAAAACACAGCATCAACTAGAAACTAAACAACAACTAGCACAACTCGCCATATTGTTGGCAAAAATTTAAAAATTCAATTTAAAAAAAGCAGCTAAAAAAGCGTTAAGGTTATTTTTGTTTGCCTAAAATTGGTTATGGACGTGTGGCGGCATATGGAACAGGGCTAAAATTTATGTAGTTTAAATTTCTGCACAACATTTTTATGGTGTGCAGTCAGGCTTAAAACTCAAAGTAGAGTACTTGCAGTTCGTTGTAGGAAATACATTCGTATATGTTCTTACTTTAATAAAATGGTAATAATTTACGAGCAGTCATTGGGGCGTTTAAATTGAAAAATGTTCTGCAGCAGGCTAGCCCAAAATATTTAGCTTTAAAACTGAAAAATATTTTAAGAAAAAAAAAGTTCGATATGTTTTTCAGGTCCAAAATCTATTTAAGAGCTAGGAAGAGCCCTAACTATTTAATCATCTAAAATTTCACCCAAAAATGTCTTATTTCCTGCTACATGTTGATTCACGTTTCGGAGCAACTGTGGATTTGGAACGGCTATTAGGGCCACGTTTGTTCAACAATCTTAAACTTTTTTTGTCCGAAAATATTTTTAGCAACGACATACAAAAAACATTGGGTCCCTTGAGAAAAGAGTTTGGTGCGCAATAAATCTAATGTTGTGAATTAAATGAGCTCGCGATGAGTCTGGCCTTGAAAGACAACTTCACGCGTGACGTCAGCATGATTCAAGCCGATTTGCTTGTCAAGGTCAAGTCTTATACAGAAATTCTTAGCCTATCTACATTTGTATGTATGTGTTATTTATATTTACTTATCGAATTTGATAGAAGGGCTTAATGAATACCACTCTAAATTAATTAAAGAAAATAAACTTACCTCAAAATTAAAAATATTTGGCGTGAACATACCTGAAAAAAAAAATATAAAAAATAGCGATAAATAAAACTTTATAAAAGGAAAATTGTTGAAAACGTGAAATGTGTGTTGAGTCCCTCGGTCTTATAAGCTTAATACAAGCCGCCTTTCAGACTTACATAAAAAAGGCTTAACTTTTCATTATCATTATTCATTTCATTATTAAGTATACGCATATTTCAATTTCAACCGTTGCTTGCTCTATTATTAAGTATACGCATATTTGAATTTCAACCATTGCATGCTCTATTATTAAGTATACGCATATTTCAATTTTAATTGTTGCTTGCTCTATTGCCTGCCATCGAAAGTGGTTTATATATTTTCAAAACATAAAAATAAAAAAATTTTGCAAAAATTTAAATTCTGAATTGATATGATAAATAAAAAGTATTAGATGTTGTTCATGCCAAAACGGCATGAGTGGGTTAAGCCTAGCTCCGTGCTTAGCTTCGCTCAAAGAGCGTAGGCTGCGCTTACTAAAAGAGCGTAAGCTGCGCAAGAGATGATCTCGACCCCGCTCAGCTTATGCTGCGCTTATGCTATTCTAAGCTGAGCGCAATAGAATTAGTTCTCAATAACAATTTAATGTATGCACACCCGTGCACGCGCATTCCCCGACTTACCATTTCTCTACATTAAACATACACTCACATAAACATACATTCTACCAATAAAGACAATCCAACACATTCAAACACACCAACATCTCATTACTGGGCAAGGTTTACACAAACGGAACACTAAGAAGACAGCTACATCCATACAAGAACCACCCAGGAATCCATCCACCTTAACAGATGTATTATTTAAATTGAACGTTTACATTGATTTTTCTTTAATCTGTACCCGTTCCCAAAATTTTGCTTGATTGTAGGCAATCAATCCCCCAATATATCAATGCGAAAGTTGTCCACTGCACTGATAATATTTTTTTTTTATCTGTGTAGAGCATACAAACTTCGACTATGCCTTAATTTCTCAATATATTTATTAATGTATTTTCTTGTTTTTCTTTTTTGCTGCATTTCGAAAAAAGTTTTAAATTCTATTAAAAACTATATATTAATTTATATAAGCTTTTTTAACAAAATTTACAATTATTCTTGTTATTTTTTTTGCATTACTACTAAGCCATTAGATCCTGCCTGATAATTTGTGGCCTTAACGAACAACTGGGTCTAAAAATTTAGTAATTAAAACTATACATTGCAAACAATAGTTGCAACATGCCGAAACAGCTGCCAAAATTGGAGTTTAGGTTTCATTTGTGAATGGAAAAAAGTTTGTTTGTGGATCGTGTATAAACATTACGCATACGCCATGTGGTGGATGTGCCATTTGGAAATGCATTTATTTGCGAGAGTGTGAGCAACTATGTGTGTGCGTGTGAGTATTTGTGCGTATGCATGTGTGTGTGGTGTATTTTAATTGCCGCTGCGTGCTTTTATGAAGTGCGCACAAAATGGCCGCTCTGCCGTTGCATTTGTTTGTGGACGCCATATAAAATTGCAAAACAGAACGCAAAACATTTGATGTTGACTTTTGGCTTAGTGGCTCGTGAAATGTTTGGCAATTGGTTTCAAATTCAGCAAATTCTACTGAACTGACTTTGACAGTCAACTATAAAGTGCATTTACAAAACGAAGGCTTTAAGACTGGGCTGCTGCTTTGTGGCAAGTATTTAAATTACCATGAGCTTAACTGCCTTGGCCCCAAAGCATTTTACGCCATGGCAACTTGCCACATTGCATTCTACTTAGACTACAAGAAGCGCTAAGAAAATGAAAGTCCAATAATGCCAAAGGGGAAAGAACAAAAAAAAAAAGCGCAACATAAACTGCTTTAGCTTGGGCTTTCCCTTTGGCTTTGGCTGCATCTAACAATCACTTGAAAACTGCTGCCACTGCAGCTTGCAACATGCCTAGGAAATCAAAGAAAAAGCGGTGTAGGAAGTAGTTCCAGAAATGGTAGTAAAAGTGGAAAAACAATTTGCCAAAGGATGGAAACATTAAAATGCGCCAGCAGCGCATAATACACAAAAAAAAAAATATAGAGCAGAATATCAAATCGAATTAAGGCAAAGCGAAAGTGTGCATACTCTTGAAAAATCTTAAATATCCATAGAATTTCAACATCCTAACTAGTTTTAAGTAACTTTTTTGTCTGATTGCAGGACCTACATTGTAAAATATTGTATAGTTTATTATATTAAATAAATCAGTAACTAAGTTCAGCTGACGTTTTAAAATACATATTTTACCTATAAAGTCATAAAAATATGTTTTATTCTGATTTATAGTAGGGCCGGCTCTTGAACACCCATTCGATTTTATGTGAGATTTAAAGCGACAAGTTCAACCCAAAATCGAAATCACAGCATATTTCAGTCATTTGTGAGCGAAATTATGATTCTTATTACTAATTTTATTAAATTATTTAAAAAAACGATAAATATAATTTTTAACGTACTATTACTGTGCGCCTAAACAGATAGACTCTTATTAAACAACTCTGAAGACTTTATGAATAATCCTGTTCTCCAACAAAAAACTACAATTCTTTTCAAATTGGCTTGGGAGCCTGAACTGCAAAAATCAACTCCGTTTTTAGGGACGATACCACCCCCGTTTTTTTTTCCGAAATATTTTTAAAAATTATTACATTCCTATATTTCAACCAATTTAAACCAAAGAACTATACTACGAATTTTGAAAGCCTTGTAAAAGAATAAATAATACAACTACTCCAAAACTAATTTTACCAAGCATCAGACTACATTACAGCTCCCTGGCTATGGATTTAGGATATCGCACATCGGTTTTAAAATTTCTTGGAGTTTTCTAAAAATAAATTTATTTTAAGTAAAGCTTTGGGGCAAAGAAAGGGAAAGAGAAGATAAGATTTTCTACAAATTCGAATATATGAGGCACACTACTTCAAAACCAATTTTACGAACCATAAGATTCCATCATAAGACCTATTTTCGATATCAAAGTGGTATCTTATAATCTCGATAAAACGTCAAAAGCCTGAACTGCAAAAATCAGCTCCGTTTTTAGGGACTTACGCTACAACACCCCGTTTTTTTTTTTTTCCAACAGTGTATTTGGGATTTTTCCGAAATATTGTTAAAAACTATTACATTTCTATATTTTAACCAATTTTAACCAAAGAATTATACTAAGAATTTTGAAAGCCTTTTAAAAGAATAGAAAAATGGATTTTCTTCCTATTCGTATACATAATACATCCACTCCAAAATTAATTTTACTAACGATAAGACTACATTACAGCTCCCTGGCTATGGACTTAGGATATCGCACTACGGTTTGGAGATTTTTTCGAGTTTTTGTTACATAATTTTATTTAAGGCAGAGCTTTGGGGTAAAGAAAGGGAAAAAGAAGATAAGATTTTCTACAAATTCGAATATATGAGACACACTGCTTCAATGTCAATTTTATGAACCATAAGATTCATCATATGACCTAATTTCGAGATCAAACTGGTTTCAAAATTGTGCAGCACCCGAACATTTTATAATCTCGATGAAATGTCAAAATAATTCGTAATTCTGTATTTCGCAACATAGCCAACCTAAAATCTAAGCTACCATCCAATCCAAGCGTATTCAAACAATAGAATAAAATAGAAACAGAAAGAAAAAAGGCAAGTATATCTAGTGTTGGAAAGTGTGGAGAAAAAGTGCCTGTTATTGCTACTACTCTTGGTGCCGCTTTTGAAACTGACCATTATGCAAGTTGACTACATAAATTGTTGCAAGTCTTTGTCTAGCAATGCTGACATTGTCCTTACGAAGAGAAAATGAGTGTAGAGGGAGAAACCTTGAGACAGAGGAGTCGCCATTAAGTACATATTGCAGAGCATCTGCTCTGATCGTCTTCTATGCTCCGGCATACGACTATGCATATTTGAAAGGCAATTTCCAGTCGGTCATCGATGCAAATGTAATTTTCTTTCTATATTCCTGCTCCTTGAATCTGTTGGTGTATGTGTGTGTGTGTGTGTGTGTGTTAATATTGTCTAACGCCATAATTTTATTTTATATCCATTTCACAGGGTTTGGTAAAGAGTTGATTGGTTTGTGTTGACCTCGGGTCACACATTTTTGCTGACAATAACAAGCACATGGCATTAAGCATGTGTGCTTGAAATACTATGGATCTATGTGAGAGGCAGCCAACACTGTCGGTGAAAAGTTTTCGAACAATCGATATGGAATTTATGTATGATAAACACAAGAAAAATTGTAAGTACGTTTTCTTAGCGGGGAAGAAACTTGTGGTCCTGGAATTCGTGTTTTTTTTTTTTATTGGCAATCAGCCGATACTTATAAGGTTATGATGCAATACTGAGTACAAAAAATTAATCGCTGCACATTAGGTTGGCCGCCGCTGATATGGAGGATTTTTAAACCGTCGATATCAATAGCGGCACCCCTAAAAAGTTTCCTTTTTACCTGCATATAGCTCCTGTAAAATTTAAAGACGACCCGAAAGAATTTGATGGGCGCGAGAATAGGTCAAACGTCATAATTTTCACTTTTTTCGTTTTTGACTGTATTGTTCTACATAAACTTTAAAAACCTATTTCTAAACAAACAAATTATGGTTCAAAAAGTCTCATATCTATCTAAACATAATTTTAAAGAAATATAGAGTCGGCCTGAATAAATTTGGTAAGCTCTAAAATTGATTAAATTGAATAATTACACCAGTTTACATATAAAAAAAAATGTCGTATCCTTAACATGTTTCAGTCGTTTCTGTAGTCAAATGACATGCTTAAACCGAAAATGCAGTCAAAAATTTTTTTCATGATAGCGGCTTTCAGATATTTTGAAAAAACTATTTTTCGAAATTAAAAAAAAAAAAAAAAAAGTGCCTCTTCTTAACAGCAAATATCTCTGGTTATACTAAACTGATTTCGATAATTTTTATACTTGACTGCAGATAATTGAATTACCCATCGATTACATTTGGAACATGTTCTTGTCAAACTTACGGTTTGGTCGCTATTTATGCATTCATATGAACATTTTTTATGACCTTTGACCTTTTTTCGCGTCCATCAAATACATTCGGATCGCCTTTAAATTTTACAGGCGCTATATGCAGGTAAAAAGGAAACTTTTTAGGGGGTGCCGTTATTAAAATCGTGAGATGTTGCAAAAATGGCCATCCTACTACACAATTTACTTTTTTTGTTTAGAAGTTGGTTATCAATATAGGAAACAATATTTCTCTCCAAAAGTTATGTGGAAATACATATAAGTTCAATCAGCTAGAACTATTGAGTCTTACAAATTTCGACCTAACAAATTGGCGGATTTAATTGAATATTAAAAAATAATTATTGATAGTAAATTGATCAATAAAATGTGTCGCACTTTTTTTGTGTAAAAAAATGTTAATCTTCTTTCAAATTTGATCGAAAAAATCGATTTTTTTTTTTGTAGAAAAAATGAAAGCTACATATTCGCACCTAAGTCGCTCGCGCTGACGGACGTTCTAAAAACTTTAAACGCGTTTTCCTCGGAACCATTTTTTACATCCGCATTTCAAGCATAGCTCTTGATCTATTGTTCCGATCCCCTTCATTTAAATCATGTTTAAAAGGATATAATTTTTTGAATGCCTTATACAAACAATATACATGAAAAGTGTTAAATTGTTATTTTTAAGCTAGTTCAAATCAAAAAAAAAGTGAATAAAAAAAAACAAATTTTTTTTTCGAACGTCCACATTTCAGTTAATTTTTCGTCAACACTCATTCTGATTCTTTTATAAAGAAAAAACATTTTTCATTTCGGTTCCCTATAATAGGCTGGAAAACTGAAAAGCGGTGACTATATTCTGCGTGCAGAGGCAGACAAGAGGCGCCATTTTTCAGCCGCCATTTTGAATTGCGTCGAGAAAAAAATTTTCAATTATTGTACAATAAAAATCGCATTTAACAATCAAAACTTTGCCTTCTTTTCGGCCAAATTTGTAAGAAGAAGGGAAGTACAGGAATTGGAAATCTGTGAAATGCGAGAAATCAATTAAACGATCTGTTTTCATTTCGAAGGCTACCATCTTTGCTTTTTGTTGTCTTCTAACTTGATAAGTTTGAAAATTAAGTAATTTATAATTTTTTTGACGGTTTTTATAAAATATTGTCAAAAACTTGTCAAAGATCATTCTTCTGTGAAAGCATTCCGTTAGTTCTATAAGAAAGTCGTATTTTTACCGAAAACAAGCGGTGTTCCGACTAGTAGAATTTTAATTTTTTTAATTTTTTAAAATTAACTCTTTTAGAATACCAAAATCACTTTTTAAACATTAACATTTACATTTCGATTTTAAAGACCAATTTTGAAGTGTTCGAAAACCTTTGACAGACAGTGTACTTGCGCATGCTTTAGGCTTCACAGAGTTGCATAAATAAATGGCCGAGTGACCCACACAGCTGCTACAACTATGTACTGCCTCTGCTGTCATTTGCTTTAAAACAAAAAAAAAAACAAAAACTTTCCAATCATTCCAATGCACAAATTTCACTTCCGTTTCACTTTCCGTTTTCCGTTTCCGTTTACACATTGACTGTGCGCTGTCGCATTAAAACAAAACCTGCTGACCCTCAGCAGTTTTCACATTTTACATATATGTATTTCTATGGCATATACATCGATCAGCATACATATTCAAAGAGGCTGCAATTTTCCGGCAACGCCTGTGTTCAAATTGCATTTAACAATTTTCGCACTTATACCGCAAAATTTTGTTAAATTTTTCATTAAAAATACATACATGAATGCATATAGTAGTAGTGGTGGTACAAAGTACATGACTTTTTGTTTGAGTGCTCCCAGCTGCGAGAATGCTTAAATGTCACGATGAAATCCATGAATGCTTTTTCATCCGTTTAATGCAAGAGGAATTTCCATTTGGGTGTGTGCTTAAGGGACATATATACATAGATGAGGTATGCATATATATGTTTATATGTACATACGATATGCCATGTATACATTGTGGTCGTTTACAGTATTTGAATATGGCTATGCGAATATTATACACGTGATAGCCACGTATCCAAACACAATACAGGGTATTGCAATTATATATGCAAATATGTACATACAAACAGCAACAAAAACAACAATAAATACAACAACAAACTGGTGTGTTCATATAGACAAATATTTTCTTCTATTAATGTAACAACATTCAGACTAAAGTGGTCCCAAAGTGTGCAGCTCTTGGTGCATAGTAAACAGAAAATTTTAGTTGGTTTTTTTCTAATTTGACCAAATGGTCTTAAAATATATAAGAGGACCTATGTGAGCCAAGAAAAAAAAAATGTACATACAGTTGGAATTAAGCTTTTTAAAAACCAATGAAATTTCAGAAACTTTAAAAAACATTGTTGCTATGAGGAAAATATATAATATTAAAAAATAAAATTATTTATTTATTAATATAAAAATTTTCTAGTATATAAATATATCGGAAAAAATAAGTAAAGCGAGCCAATTTTAGGGTTGATTACTTAGTTTTTGATGATTTTTACATATTCGTTCCGGTTATTCATAGAGTTATCGATAGCTGAATATTTAGATTTTTGATTTTAGACGTTTCTTTGACAAGCCATAGCTCCTAAGCGAATAAAGATTTTTTAACAGTGAAAATGCGTCAAAAGCCATATCTCCGAATAAAGATATTTGAACAATTTTCTAATTAAAGGCCAATACGCAGAATGCAAAAAAATTTCGTACGGAATGACAAAACCATATAATAAAAAAAATCCCGAATGGGATATCCCAAATGACAGTTGGAGTTGCCATCACTAAAATAAGCATAACTTTCTCATTTATAGAAGTAAGCGATTTTTTATTTTTTTTGGCAGTAAGTGCACGCGTAAAATGAAATTGAATTAAAAATTAATAAAAAATTGTTGAAAATAGCTTACAAAAAAATTAAAAAAAAAAAAATTCTTTTTCTAATTTAATATTTTATTTCAGAATGCAAAAAAATTTCGCACGGAATGACAAAACCATATAATTAAAAAATCTTTTTTTTATAATTTTTTTGTAAGCAATTTTCTAAAAAATTATTCTTTTAATTTTTAAATATAAAAAAAAAAAATCGCTTACTCCTATAAATGAGAAAGTTATGCTTATTTTAGTGATGGCACCTACAACTGTCGCCATAGTATTTTAATCTTTTAATATTAACAAATAAGTATAACCCTTTGGTATAAAAAAAAAATAACTTCTTTGGTATGAAAATTGATTTTTATATCAGATTTTGAAAGTAGTAGCAAATATCGTTTCCGCATCTCATGAGAATAAATTGAAAACTCTCTGGAGAAAAATGGAAGTCTGCTCAGTAGTATTCATCGAAGTAGCACAAGCGTGCGGTAAGGTTTGGCATGAATGTCTAATGCATAAAATAAAAACGATATTACCGAAGAGTTTCAGAGATACTTGAGTCCTATTTAAACAACAGATACTTTAGAACATAACATAACATAACAAACAATACTGTGATACTGCGAAATATCTTGGTATGAGACTAGACGCCAATCTCCGGTGGATTGAGCATGTGAATAAAAAAAAAGAAATTAACTTAACCAGAAATTTTAATTAATGATGTGGTTAATTGGGAGAAGTTCCACGCTCTCAATTCCAAACAAAATCATGCTATACAAGCAAGTTCTTACGCCTATCTTGACATATGGAGACCAACTATAGGGTTGAACTTCAACAAAAGATCGGCAGATCATCCAAAGATTTCAAAACATTGTAATTAGGGCAATCACAAATGCTCCATGTACGTTCGTGACTGTGACCTGCATAGGGATCTCAATATAACAACAGCCACATCAATGCTGAAGAATCCTGTCCTGACCAGAGAATGCGTAGATAGATAAAATAACTTATGGTTAATACTAATGTGTATACACAATGTGTAATTACAAAAAAAATTGCTTATTAGTTTATATGTACTAGGTGCCACATGCAATTTGTTTCCTTTAGCTTGTATGAATTAAATTGAAAAGAAACTAAACCAAAAATAATAAAAAAAAAAAAATCTCATGAGAATATCTTTTAAGGTCAAGGTCGAATCTTATTTTTGTAAATAAAATTTAGCTTTACAATGTTCTAAAATAATTGTAGGAACTAAAAAGATAACACAATAAATATTTACTTACCTATATTAATAAAAGAAACGTTAAAGACTTTTCAAGTGTATGAAAGAATAAATACTTAATTTCATTTCGTTCGTAACTCTGCCGAACGCTAAGCTAATAATATTTTACTTACTCAAATCTTTAAAATCACACAAAAGATTGCGATACGTCTCCGTGACGTACTCTTCGTGCATTTCTCAAAATTACGTCAACTGACTAAGCAAACTGAGAGAGAGAGAGAATTCGGCACCACGAATTTTAGCATTACGAAATTTCTCTCACTGCACACACACACACACACACATCTCACTTTAATTCTGTCCATTTTCAAAGTTGACCATCATTATTTGCCACCATCTCTACTCTTATGGTTGACCATGTTTCGTCCCACATTTGGTATTATTCAATTTCAATAATTTATCGAGCTTAATGCCAAGCGATAGCTATTTAATTATGCGCCTGATGAATACAAAACCCGGGCTAGCCGGGCTTGGCACAAACACATGCAAGTAGCCCATGTGCAGCTCCGGACAATACCAAAAACCGCATCGCATTTAATAATGTCAATTTTAGATGTCATGTACTCTGATTTAGAGTTAAGAGCAATCGATTTATTTTTCATTTTGTAAATAGCTAAACAAACTGTTCAGTTGAAATTTACAATTCCATTTGCTGCTCTTGTATTTGCATCTGCTGCACATTGTAGGTCAGATGAAATCCTGTTTCCGATACATTTGTCATACCATCGCTGGAAAAATAAATAGTAAAGGGTGGACGCGAGCGCAGCGTGTTACCGGCCAGACCAGAGCCACAATAATAAGTGGGCTGAAATGCCTGATGATTGGCCATATACGAATTGGGTATAAGCAGGTAGTCGGTGGCACGTCCCAAAGTGTACACTGTGCTGTGACAATCAGCATCATAGCCGGCACCGCTTACATTCTCGAGGTTCTTGGACAAGGCAAAATGATCAATGCTATAGCTGTAAAGAGATGACGCTTTAGTGGGGTTCAGATTCAATCAAAACCAACTCACCTAATCTCATTGTTTGCCGCTGACTTTACGCATATGGCATATTTCATATTGGGCAAATAAATGCCATTTCCGTAATTGAAGCTGGCAATGCCGCCAGACTTACTTCTATAGTACTGATCACAACCCAAAGGAGCCAACATCTCAAAGTCTGCAGTGGCAGGCGCTGCAGCTGTCAAAGTATTAAGCAGCTGCTGACCTGGACCTGGATTGCCAGCGTCCATGAAAAAGGTGCGTGGCAGCAGATTGCCCAAGAATGGCAATATTGGTTGTACTGTAGGCGACGCTGCTTGAGTGGGCTCCAACGTCAATGATATCAGGTTCTCACGTGGACACTCCAACTGTGTCAACGTCAGCTGCCAAATGGTTTGCGTGGCCTGTGAGCCCAAGCTAAACACCAGTTGCAAGAGCTGACCACGCTGCAGTGGCACATAGAGATGTTGCCCATTGTTGTGGCCACATAGCCTGAAACGTTGCACCTGCAAAAAGTCCAGACATTCCAATCTTTGGGAGCTAACATTCAGCTGCGGCTGTGGCAACTCAAAGCGTTCGAAATCAATTCGCACTTGACACACTTGAGCGCTCCAGGGCGACACATTATACTGGCAGCTCTTCAGCTCGGCCAGCTGCCGCGTTGTCGGATTACGTAGCACAATGCGTTTTTGGCGTATACTTGGTCCGTTACACGCCAACAGCTGACACTGCCACATGGGTAGTAGCTGCAACATGAACAACCAACAGATATGACCTGTCCAATGCATTCCAAATATAATCTATTATTACTGACAAAGAATTCTGCACACGCGACTAACTAAGCCCAGAGTTGATTTGATTTTATTACCTATGACTGCTGTCAGAGTTGCTTTTATTTGGCGCTTTTTTTATCTATTTATCAATTCTACTGATTACATTTAATTTTTGTATTGACAAACGTCAAAAATATTTGCTGTTATCAGTTAAGATATACCTAGGTAGGGCTTGTCTTGCAGCATCTAACTTTATCAATCGTATCTTTAAAATTTTCCCATATTTATTGAAAGCGAATGAGAAGTGCGAAGAAGAGTTCTACAAACTATAGGTTACACTTTGAGCAAATTGTTTGTTTTGGCGCTAAAACTTTTTTCGCCTTTTTTATACCCTGTACCTATAGGTACAAAGGGTATACTAGGTTTGTGCAATGTATGTAACGGACAGAAGGAGGCGTGGCAGACCCCAAGTCCTTTATACCAAAATGCTTATCATAACCTCGGGTAGCGATTGAGCCATGTCCGTCCGTCCGTCCGTCCGTCCGTCCGTCCGTCCGTCCGTCCGTCCGTCCGTCCGTCCGTCCGTCCGTATGAACGCCTAGATCTCAGAGACTATAAGAGCTAGAGACACGAAACTTTACCAGCTGGTGCGCATATTTCCTAAGCAGATGAAGTTTGTTGAATCATGTCAATATCTTCCCCCGTTCCCCCGCAGTAGAGTTTCGCGGTTTTTAGCCACACCGTTAAGTATTTTCACCTGAAATTTAACAGAGCGATGCGTTGTAGCTACATGCATCTATGTGTAAAAAATTAACAAAATCGGACAAATACAACAGAAGTTATAGTCAAAAATGTGCAAATTTCACCTCCCCTTGCCAATAAACTGCGTCAATATTTGACTCTACGCAATTATGGCTACAACTGACCTAGAATCACAATTTTTGGTAAGCTCATTCATGTGGCTCTAATAAACAAATCCACATCCAAATTTTATCGATGCGGTCCCCCCACCCCCCGCAATCCATTTACCGTGTTTTCTCCCACACCCCTCAACATACCAACTTGAAACTTACCCCGTATACTTTTAATAAATTCTTTGTTGTAACATTCGAGTTTCATCAAAATGGGTAAAAATTTAGGGAACTTATAGGTATAAATATCGATTTTCACCAAAAAAAAATAAATTCCAATTGGAAAGTTCTTAGATGGAATGTGCAGGAAAAATTTTTTTGACACAAAAGGTACAGGGTATTCCACTGTCGGGCACCGCCTCGACTGTACCACATTTTTTTCTTATACATATGAAGTTTCGTTTTGTCCCAACGCTTTTTGAGATGCTGCGTACTGGCTTTCAAGCTAGTATAAATATTGACCCAAAAAATTTCCCCACATGTGCTTATGTACTACACAGCTGCACAAAATGTTCTAAACGTCGCACTTCACTGCTGCACAGTACTTCCAAGCACTGTATTTCACTGCAGAACTGACAGCAGAACAAAATGTTTTGCTGTTCTGTTTGCTTCAAAACAAGACCTTCAGTGCTTCAACTGCCTTTGCTTCAGCGCTTGACAGTGCTTGAATATTTCAAAACATTAGAAGATCACACAAAATGCTTGAGTGGAGCAAATTTTCGGCAAGCATAGCGAGTGCACTAGAATGTTTTGATTTTTTGCGCAGCAGACATAATATTAAGCCACTCACAGGCACAAACAGATTGTTTGTTAGTGTTAGTCAAAAAAGCCACCACCAAAATCATTGCAGCAACAAAAACGTTATACTATGCTTAAAATGTTCTACTTCAGTTTGGTGCTAATTCAATTTGGTTCTAGTTAAGTTTGGTTCTAGTTCAGTTTCGTTCTGCTTCCATTTTGTTCAACTTCAGGTTTGTTCTGTTTCAATTTGGTTTGGATGTTCTATTGCTTGTTGTTAACCAAGCACTTTTGACAATGAAGTATTTGTTTTGTTATGTTCAAGCCAAAGACATGAAGTGCTTGAAATAACAGCTGATGGCTTACAAGACATTTGTGAAGTGCTTGCGCAGCTCTGTAGTATGTACTTCATCATTTAAGTGATTTGTAAATCAAATCTTAAAAAAAACAACTTTTATATGGGAGACGGAAGATCTAAGCACATAATTTTTAAACTGGGCTTAACTAAAATAATATTGAGATAAACCAACAAAAGCACTATGCAATTAAATTAAATATTTGTTCATACCTACAATATCATAAATCATAAAAAAACAAAAATAAAATACACACCGAAAGTCCCAACAAAAATTCGAATTTAAGATAATTAAATTTCTTAAAATTCGCTCGAAAATGTTTGACCTAGTTCAAGTGGACTAAGCCCCAAATGAACTTTATTGTTTCAGTTTAACGCGTAATTGAATAAATTGATGCTCTGCAAAACGGCGGAAAATATTTTCAAATAACTTTTCAAACTGACTAACTTTCAATTTGATGAAGAAAATTAAAATTAAATATAAAAATTGGCTAACAGCTGTCAAAGGATTGTTTTAAAAATGTCTAACGTATCATAAAAAAATGTATATGATAAAAGCTAACAATATGTAGAGACATCTATTTTGTTTTTTTCTTTTTTGTACTTTTGAAATTATTTTTATTTTATATCTAGAAAAAGCTGTCACAAATAAACAGGAAACGGTTCAACTAGCTGAAACTTATTTTTTTTGATTTATTTCTAAAACATTATATTAGTTTAGCTCATTGGAGTAAAGCCAATCATGTAAATCATTTTTGTAAGATGTTATAAAATTTGTTGAATGTCCTTTGAACAGATTACAAATAAACAAATATAAAAAAAAAAAAATTTCTAAAACAAACTTTTTTAATAAAAATAACGATTTTATTTAATAAGTAATCTAAATAATTCAGTTACGATAGTAATTATCTTTAGTATATTTAAGGTAGACGCAAATTATAATTTCTATTTAATCATTTTTAAATAAATAATAATATTAAATTGATTAAAAGCCGATACGGCTTTGTTAATTTATAGAAACAAAAATTTTGTAAATTTTATTCATTTTATTCTTTTTATTCTTGTTATTTTATATAATTTCTAGCTTTAACCAAAGCTGACAAAGCCAAATTAGTTCTAAGAAGCATGTTGAAAATAAAAAACACCATATTTTTTATGAAATCTATAAAAATGAAAACAAAATTAAATTTTATAGAGCTTATTACAAAATGTATCGGCCTGTGTTGAGTCAGCAAAGATCCAAAAATTTTAACAGCTAAAATTTGTAAGACCCAATTGTATATGTATGTAGAATGTGTATATTATATACGTTTTATCAATAAATTTCGCATACAAGTTTTACGCACATTATTTTATGTCTGACACACGCATACTTATATACACACACTCACACAAATACATACAAGTTAATACATAATAATACTATTAGAGGACTAAGCGTTTATTGCCGCTTACACCTTTTATTACCCAAAACTCAAACACACACATACAAACTTAAACAGACACATGATCTTAATGCCTAAGCCATAAAAAACCCAGCAGAATTTGGAGTCTGTATGTGTGTGTGTGGGTCAAAATATCTAAAGACAGCCATTTTAAAAAGTGGTCTTTTTGATTTTGATGATTGTTAAGTATACGACAAGTAATGTTATGAAGTTAAGAGTATCAAGTTAAACTTTTTCTAAAAATTAGTGTCCCTTAATAACATAAATAGGTCTGAGAACATATAAGGTTAGGTTAGGGCGGCAGTTGGGACCAAAGTCCCAACTCACATAGGCCAAAATAGGCCCGTTGTGTTACCACTACGGTGGACCATTCACCACTCTTCCCCACTCAAGAGGTTCCCTATGCGAGATGAGTCCGCCATCCGGCGGCCTGGATGAACCTAAAAAGGCATCTTGGACTCTGTTCGGAGAGCTGTGACAAATCATCAAGAAAGTATGACTTTAGAAAACGGAATCTCGTCCTACAAAGACCAGGGCAATGACAGAAAAGGTGTTGAACTGTTTCCAGCTCTTCCTCATCACCACAACTTCTGCAGAAATCGTGGTGGGGAGCATTTAACCTGGATGCATGTATCCCCACCAGCCAATGCCCTGTGATAGCACAAATGACAGTCGAGCACTGGGCTCTGTTCAGACAGCAAAGTTCCTTCGTTCTTTTACTGGTGTATACCGGCCAGGTTTGCCGTGAGATTATGCACGTGTTCGATGCCCGATTCCACGCTTGGTTTGCAGAGAGAGCGAAGTAATTTCGTATTCTCAGTTTGCAGCTGGCCATGGGTATACCCAGGCCCTCCTTGTCCTGAAGGAGGATGCTGGTAGTTCCTTGTCTAGCCAGTTCATCCGCAATACAGTTGCCCTCGATATCCCTGTGTCCTGGGACCCATATGAGGTGGATTGAAAACTGCTCAGCCATCTCCTCAAGAGACAAGCGGCAGTTATTCACTGACTTCATGCTCGAAGTAAATGAAGCAAGGGACTTAATAGCCGCCTGGCTATCCGAGTAGATACAGATGGTCTTATTCTGTACCCGTAGGTTTCTTATTATTGTCAGAGCCTCCTGGATTGCGGTTACCTCTGCTTGGATGAGAACATATAATATTTCAAAAAAAAAAAAAAAAAAAAAATTATTATTATATTTGATATTATTGAAAAAACGCGTTAAAACTTAAGTAAAATATGTAAAAAAAATGTTTTTTCTAAGAAAAATTAAAATTCTTACATTACATTAAATTTTTACTTTTTAAAAAATAAAATATATTTTTTCTCTATTTAAAAAAAAAAAATATTTTGTTTTTTATAAAAAAAAATTTTTTTTTTTCAATTTTTAAAAAAATTATTATTTTTTAATTTGATTTATATAAAAAAAAATTTTTTTTGTTTTTTGATATTAAAAATATAAATATGTATAAAAAAAAAATTTTTTAATAATTAATTAATAATTAATAAAAATTTTTTTTAAATGGAGAAAAAATATTTTTTTTTTTAATAAATTTTTTTTTTAAATTTTTAAAAAAATTATTATTATTTAATTTGTTTTAATAAAAAAAAATTTTTTTTCATTTGATATTAAAAAAATTAAATTAAAAAAATTAAAAAAAAAATGTTTTTTATATTAAAAAAATTTTTTTAAATGGAGAAAAAATTTTTTTTTTTTTAAACGTAAAAAGTTTAATGTAATGTAAGAATTTTATTTTTTCTTAGAATAAACATTTTTTACATAATTTACTTAAGTTTTAACGCGTTTTTTCTATAGTTGAGGTCAAAAATTTATTAGTATCTTCATCGAATATTTTCAACAATAATCAAAATCGACGAAATCAATTGAAAAAAGTATTTCGCTTCATTTATTTTTACCCATATGGGAATGTTTGAGTATTTTCCCTTCACAATTCATTTGCATAATATAAATTTTATAGCATAGTTCAAGGCGCGCCATTTCTTGCTACAGCATTTTCGTACAAATTAATCAGAAAATTAAAAATTACCACCCATTTAATTTATGCAAATTAAATGCCGATAAAAAGCGCCAACACAAACACAAACAATAATAATAAAAAAGCAAAACATTCAAAGCAAACGACAATATAATAAGAAAATTGCATGCACTTGGTGATTAACATATTTCAAAAACTGAAAACTGTTTGCAGCAAATTTTCATTTAACATATTATTTGCATGCACAAAATCATAAAAAGCGTAAAAAAGTGCACATAAAAATAAGCTTAAAAAAATAAGCGTATGAACAGCCAGAAGCGCAAACAGGGGGTGACTTAAGGGATGAGAAACCCTTTTGTGCGTATTTATTAACTTTAAAGCTTACACCAGTTTAAAAAGAAAAACTAGCTTGTCTTCAAATAAAATAGTGTTAAGCAAGAAATCAACTCAAGAATCTATTAAGAAAATATATACCTATAACTTTAACCAATTTTTTAATCACATGAAAGATAGTTTAAAGTTTATTAATATAACTGGGAAGTAATCGCTAAGCGCCCCCTCTTAATCTACACCACTGACAACAGCTAAGCATGCACCATGAAACACAATTGCGTTAAAGTTTTTAAATTTATGGAGCTACAAACAAGAAGAACTGAGAAATATACAACAACAAAAACAACCAAAACGTGCAGACGGTGCATAAAAATAAAACTACTTCTATGTAAAAAAAAAAAAAAAAAAAAAAACAAGCAAAAGTTCAGGCAAAAACTGAACAATGTCGTTAGCAAAAACAATAAAAAAAAAAAGTACAAAAAATATATACTTACTACTTATACATAAAATGGAAAGTTCGGCTGCACAGCAGCGTCCACGTAAATATGTCAATGTTTTATAGCTGTTGTTGTTGTTGTGGGTTGCATGTCGTACCTACTTGTACCTTTGAACTTACAACAAGCTCAAACAAAAAGTAGTTGACATTGTTAGGTCTGACTAGGACTCCTTTTCTTGGCTTATATTTGTATGATCAACAACATGTTTTGTTTTACTCAAGAGACATTAAGTATAAACCACAGCATTTAATACTCTTTTCAGAGTAAGTTTTAAGTCTATCATCTGGACAAGGATGACATATTTTCAGAAACAATTCATGCTTCTTCTTCTCTTTAAACATGCTTGCAATTGCTTCTAGAAATTTGAGCAAAAATAAAATTATGAGAGGATGTTCAACTCAAAAATCTACTGTCTTCTCTGTGCGCTAGCTCAAACGATCGGAGATCAAAATGAATGGCAAGCCACTATATATCGTATTTTTGAATAAGGAAGAATAGATTTGAGTTTTTTACTTATTTAAAAAAAATCAATTTTAAATTTTTTTGTACCTAAAAATACAAATTATGAAATATAATTTTTTATTGAAAAATTATGATTTTAAAATTTTTGAATTAAAGTATATATTTTGTTCATTTAGTTATTTTTCAATTTTAAATAATAATAAAAATCATAAAAATGATTTTTTTTAAGTAACACTATGGTTGATGCATTTTATCCAACTTCATGATATACAATTACCTTCAATGCGTGATATGTCCTTCAAATATTAATATTAAGGATCCAACGAAATAAAGCTTGAATGCAAATATTTTTTGACCCTTTGGTAAATTTTCTTCTTCTTCTTGTGCTATCCTTGACTCCCAGTAGAGCATAAGGCCTCAATCTTATACTTGTTACAAAGGGTCATCAATCTTGGGCTTTTTTTTTTAAATAAAACAAAAACACAAAAATTTCCAATGAATCGGAAAATCTCTATTATCAACAGAAAGAACAGTTCTTGCCATTCACTTTTTAAAAAATAATCCCTTTCAAATGTTGGCCGCAACTGCGCCGTAGCTCGTCCAAGCGGAGGTTCCAATTTTCGATGACGCGTTCGAGCATTATCGGCGGTCTCTCGCGAGGAACACTGGTAATGTTTGCCTCTAATGCTTCAATCGTAGCTGCATTATCCACAAACACTTTAAACTTCATGTAGCCGCAAAGGAAAAAGAGTAACGGTGTGATATCACACGATCTTGGTGGCCAATTCACCGGTGCGGAGCGTGAAATTAATTGTTCACCGCTTTGGTTCCTCAATATGTCCATTGTTTCGCGGGCTGTGTGGCAAGTAGCGCCGTCTTGTTGAAACCAAATGTCGTCGAGATCTCGGGTTGCAATTTCAGGTAGCAAATAATTCGTTATCATGGTGCGATAACGGTCGCCATTGACGGTTACGGTCTGACCAGCGTCATTTTTAAAGAAATATGGACCGATGATTCCACTGGCCCATAAAATACGCGCTGGACGTGGTCTATTCGGTCGAGTGTCATCCAATAATGAATATTGGATCTCAAATTTGTGGCCTAAGTGCGAGAAAAACATTCTTTACAGAACGCGAATTTTCGTAATATAATTGTACGATTTGTAAACGTTGTTCGGGTGTAAGTCGTTCCATGATGAAATGGCAATGAAAACTGAATAAAAAACACATGGCAACTTCACAGTACTCACGCGTGATTTTTCCAAAAAAAACCTTATTGAAAAAAAACATCAAGATTGATGACCCTTTATTATATTAGGGGCTTTATGCGGAACAAGGAGAAGAGGACTACAGTAAGTAAATAAGTAATTATATTATTATATTATATTATATATATATTATATAGCTATGGTTGTCCACCTCTCTGTTGCTTAGTTTTTAAATTTCAGCAGACAGTGCAAAATATCATATAATATAAATAAAATATATTTTCATTAAACCAATTTTTTAAGCAGATTACATACAGTTCGATTAAATGGGCTGGCTGGATGGAGGTCAAGATCGCAATGAACAGATTTGACAGACATCGTAGGTCTTCGTAGAAGCGTTTTTCCGGGCACAGGTTTTCTAAGGCGTGCAAGTCCCATAGCAGGTGATGGATGCTTTTTATCTAATTTCTCTCGGAAGGAAATAAAATAAAAAATGTATGTAAAAATGGTTTTGCAGAACGTAGACCCTAAGCCGCAGCAGTACATAAAGTTGACTACCTCAAACGATCCTTACCACAAATTTTTTATGCTTACGGAATTTTTGAGAATATGGTATGACCTAAATTTCTAAGAGTTTGTTAATTTTTGAAGGTTTCTAAGCAAATGATTATTGATAATAATTTATAATCCGCAGCTTTAAAACTAAATAACAAAAATGAATAAAATTTTAAAATTTCGAAGTAGTTTCGCTAAAAACAATAAAAAGTTAAGGTATTCAAAATTAGTCACCATAAACTTTTTTGTCACTTCCAATTTTTCTACTTATAGTTTTTGCAAAGAAAATATAAAAAAATAAAAATAAGCCAAACTTTTACAAGTTGTGCAGTTTTCTTGTTAGTTTTGAATAACCGCCTCATAAAAATAATATGGCGATGTCCTCGTGAGTGCAAATTGTTACTCAAATGCAAAAGGCAACAATTTGTTGTTGTTGTTGTTGCTATTATTTTTATTGTTTCTCTCAGTGTTGCCACTAATGTTGTTTTTTGAGTTTGTGTGTGCGCGTGTGTGTATCTGTGTGTTCCAGCTCGTTTTTCATGCGCAGCTTGATCGAAATTTAGTGTCGCCTTAAAGTTTGCTTATAAAAGTAAAACTTTATTTGTGTGTGTGTATGTGTCTGTATCTATGTGTATATATCTTTGTGTATAAAACTGGGTTAGCAGTTGCCTGTAGATGTGTCGCCTGTGTATGCCAATTAAATACAATTCGATTAGTTTTGATATTGCCGCGTAGATAAATAGCAGCTTGTACATAGTTTGGCTTCACATAAAGATTGCAACAAACTAGTGGCGCGTAAATAAAGTGGCAACTCTGACACGCATACAAGTACACAAACACTCACACACCCGCAGACATACATATAGTTTGTATATATGCGGGTACCATAATCATAAACAATGTCAGCGGAACAAACTTCGCTGGCGTTCTCGACATCCTTCAGCTGCTGCTGCTGCTGCTGCAGCTACTCATTGTCCTTGTTGTTGCTGTTATTGTTGTTGTTATGGGGTCTGTTCTTGCCGTCATCTAAAATGAAAATCTACCGGTAAAAACAACATGCATATTTTCCGGCTTGTGTTGATTTTGACTTGCATATTTCTTTTGCAGCAACACCGTCTTGCTGCTTATCAAGAAATGCATGCAACAACAATAATAGCTACACTGAGCGAAAAACTTGTTTTGGGCAAAAAATAATTTTAACAATATTGCTAAATTGAACTCTATCAATAGGTTCCGGTCTAGGAAGTTGTGAAGTTATTTAGACAAAAGTCAACATATTTTTGTTTATAGGATTCACAGATCTTGATCTGCGACAGGAGGGCTTTTATAATGTGGCTATGATTCGAAAATACTTCTTCCGGACTAGGGATAAAGGATCACACCAATAGATAGGAAGCAGCTGTCAGTAAAATTTGGAGCTGATACGGATGAATGAACAGACTGACATAGCTAAGTCAATAGCCGAGGCAATGCTTATTATTCGGATGTATCTTATAGACTGCTTTGACTTCCGCTGACTCTCGTCTACTTATAAAGAGAAGGATCTATTGTGCTCTATCCCTCAAAATCCCCAGCTAGTGCAATCCTCAATGAGTTGGTTCTGGTAGGATGACATCTTACAGCGAGGTTCTTTGATATATGTCCATCTTCTGGCTAGCGTGACCACTTAGTAAGAAAGTATAGACGAGATTGCGTTCCCAGAGATCCATGATTATTTAAAGTAATTTAAATAAGATACTTTCGACAACAGACAAAGAGCTGGGAGCATCAAATTTTGGTAGAATTCTGTTTTTTACATTGGCCACCCTTCCTTCCAAGTAGGTCTTAACGCTTCACCCAGCTTTCAGTATATATTTCTGTCATTTAAAATGCTTTGGAAACCTTAGGAATTACCGACAGATTTGTTCTCTCAACAGCTCAACTCTTTTTCATTGTTTGCTTCCGTCACAATAGGATGAAAGTTATCGAAAAAAAGAAACGTAATCGATAATCTAAATGTAATTGTCTCACTTGTTTATACATTTATTCCTTGACATATATTACATACATTAGATTGTGAATCTAGTACAAAAAAAAAGCAAAAATTGAATACATAATACACTCCCCGAAATTCAATTAAGAACACCTGTTTTTATTTAAAAATATTAAGTTTTGAGTTATTCAAAAAGCATTTGTGACTCAAAAAATATTTTTAGCGTTACTTAATACCGATTCAACTAAAAAATTATCCTAAATAACCAAAAAAAAGGCTTGAAACTTCAAATAGTATAAAAAAATTGAATTTATACTGCGAAATTCAATTAAGAACACTTTCTAAAAAGGACTAAAAAATAAATGTTTTGTAAAAAAAGAAGGGAAAAATACTAAGTTAATGGTGAGTCCAGGCTCCCGACTTATTTATAACCTCGAAAGAACCACCTTCTGAAAATCTGATAGTGGGATTTGAGACCATTCTTCGGTAACTGTCCTGCGCAGCTCCTGCACCATCTGAAAGTTGGGTCCGCCAGCGAAGACGTGACGGGACAGGTTCCCCCACATGTTCTCAATGGGTTTCAAGTCCGGCGATCGATGTTTTTGCTTTAAAACCAACCACAACTGGCCTTTGAGACGTGGATCGGAGCATTATCTTCCAAAAAAATAGGATTTTGGTCAACTCCTGGTTGGAGCATAGGGCGGAAAAAAATTTCCGTTTCTTGAGTAAAGGATTCTTTCCGGTCGGGTTACTAGCCCAACGCAACCCACTTTAAGATCTGTGGGGCGACCGTGATGATTTTATAACGGAGTGGGCCTTCTCCGACTTGTGTGGTCCGCGGAAGGTATTTCATTTTCCTCCTACCACCCATGTCGGGGAGGCTTTCCCCTTTCAGCCACCTTGGTGATGCGCCTCTAGGGATTACAAGCTCCCCCGAGGGACAAGCTCACCCGAGGGACAAGATCCTCCGAGGGCTCACTTATTGACAGTTGGATTACTTCTTGATTCAGGAAAATTTTTATTTATTCGAAAGAAATTTATATTAAATTAATTTATTTTAATAAGGGCATTATTTTTTGGGGCTCATTTTAGATTACTTTAATCACTCGAACTAGTTTGGGTTTGTTTTTGAAATAAATTTTTAAAATTATATCATAAACTTCAACCATGATATTTTAAAAAGTCAAATTTTGAGCAATTCACTTGTTTCGACAATTTTATCAAAGGGTTCTTAGTTTTTTCTACCTGTGTACAACAGCACTCTATCAGACTGGCGACGTATTGTACAGCATAAGAATCAATGACAACAACAACAACGATGATTACTATAACAATAGCAACATTTAAGAAAAACGAGCTGTTTCCTGAATTCAAACACTCTTCGCAACAACGTCAACATATAAAAACTGATTGCAAAGGCATTCAACAAATCCTGCTCCCCATCAGCAACAAATGCAATCCAAGGCAATATTATAATAAAAACTATAAAACTATTGCAACTCATTCACAACAAATAAACAGCTGTAATAGTAAAAATAAAAACAAAAACAGTGTTGACAAACTTTATGCAGATAAAGTGTGAGACAGTCAGGCAGACAGAAAAACACAAAAAAAAAAGTCAAATCATCTTAACGCTTACAGCACTGAGAAATTTGTAGAATTGTAAAATTGCAGAACTGTGTCTGTCATTTATCGTTCATTCTTTATTTAATTTAATGCGATAAACTTTTTACCAGTTTATTATTATTACTATTATGCACAGGCTACAAAACTTTTACGCACACATTGTCAGTCAGATTATTCCCAAAGTCTTAAAGTAGAGTAAGGCATTTGGATTTATGCAAGATGTTTGTAACGCTTGCGAGTTGGCAGCATAAATGCGATGAAGAAGATTCTTTTATGACTCAATGTTGGCAATGATCCTATTCATCAAGTATTCCGACTCATTTAAATAATTTTATATAGTAGTTTATTTGACTATTATTTTTTTAAAAATTTTTTAAGTTTAACATATTCATAATTTCATATATACATATTTAATTATTAAACAAATTGAATTTTGTATCTTTTTCAAGCTGTTCCTCAGAATGATTTTTATATCATTTCTTAGCTACTAAATACTAACGCTATTAAAAATAAATGAAAAAATTTCTTAATGGGCTTTTTCAAACTTTATTACTATTTTTGTTTAATATAAAACCTATGAGATATTAATATAATTTAATCTTTAAAATTTTTAAATGAACAGTTTTCATCACCTATTCAAAACTATTCAAATCGTTAAATACATTTTACTAAACAACAATTTACCAAATTTCCTAAAGCTCTAATTATAAGAAGACAAATCTTTTTATCTGAAATTACAGAAACTGCGAAAATATAAAAAATTAAAAAAATTTCTGTTTTAGTTTAGGCTTCTGCTTTAACTATGTATGTTAAAGTATTCTTAATTTTTTTTAATGTTTATTTAGTTTATGACCATGTAAAATATCACGCCAACATTGGTATTTGAAAAAGTTAGTTCAAGAAATCTCCTTATATAAAAAAAAAGGAATTTGATCATCTAAGCGGAGAAGTATAAAAAAAGATTGAATGCTACACAATTCAGAGCGCATATAAATTTTTTAAGATATATAATGATTAATTATTAGCCAATGCATAAAATTTTGAGATAATATCAAGCTATTCAAAGATCGTAAAAAAAAACCCATCATCCGATATAGTAAAGCATATATGTAAGTACCTAGGTCACACACTAAAAGCTTTTCAAACTAAGTAAGAAAAAAATAAAAACTCTTAACTTTTTTGGGTCGCTGATTCAGAATCCGAGGTCTGAAAAATTGCAGCAAGTCATAACCTTAAAAGCGAGATTCAGCGACTTATAAAACACAAATATTTCGAAAAAAATTTGTATGGAGTTTTTGAGGGCTATCTAAGCACCCTTGCATATTGGGATTTTTCGAATCTCAGATTCATATTTGTTTTAGATAAAAAATATATAATTAATAATGAAGAAATTCGTTAATCCGATATAGCAAACAATATAGGTTTCACATTTTACGAAAAGATGGACTAAAATTATAAATACATTTTTTAGATGGTTAGCATAGCATAAAAAAAACGACAGAGTCAGCTCTGGAAGAAGGATATCTTTTGTCAGCATGATTCAACAAACTTAAAAGCATGTCTAAAAATCTAAGCTTCCACATATATTGTCTGAGAACTTGGTGCATACCCCAGATTCTTTGTGTGCAGAGTATAAAAACTTTTCTGATTTAAGAAACTACAAAATATAGCTACATATAAGTACTTAAGCAAAGAGCATTACATTTTAGGCCTTAACCAAAACTCACATTTTTCTCGTTTTAACAACACTGCGTATGTGTGATTTTATTTTTGCAAAATGTCATATGCACATAAAAGCTGCTCTTAAGCACTCACATAGACATGTACAAAATAAACACACACTTAAGTCGGGACTTTTATGATGACTGTACATAAAATTCAAGAAAAATCGAAACCAAAAATTTAACTCTTTAAAATGCAGCAATCAAATTGTGCACAAAATACGCTTAAAAGCCCAACATCAGTCAATGTTGTTGTTGTTGTTGTTGGTTGCAAGTTCGTTGCCTCGTATTGGGGCAACATTTGTCAAGAGCAAAGCTTATTTATGAGCGTCCATTGCAGCGACAGCAGGAACAGCAGTAACAGAGGCACCGCCATCATGAATTGACTTTGTGACTTTGTAGTTCCGCCATTCACAACAATAATGTGCATGAAAATCTGCTGTCAACGGCAGACGCTGCAGCAGCAGCAGCAGCAACAGCGCCAGCTCCTGACTTTACCCTTCAAATCCTGTCGGCAAGCGCTCTTGTCCTGAACGTCATCATTATTTGGCCTTAGTTTACCACATGATGCACTCATGCACTCGACAGCGGCCACAGCCGTCGCACAATCTGTCTTTGATTTCCGTTTATACTTTCTCCAGACGCATTTAAAGTTAACCACAAATCTTCCAGATTCGAGCTGTGCTTTTGTGTACGTGTGGTTTTAATAGATGCACATTATTACTTTTCATGCCCCAGACACTTCTAGCAGTTGAATGGGTTTTTGTGTGTGTGTGTTTAAGAGCTCTCTACGTCAAATCTTGTTATTGTAAAACTGATTAAAATTTACTGGCAAACAGAAATTGCTAGATTTATGAATAATACAATAAGCTTTGACATACTCAAGTAAAAACAAATATAAATAAAAAGACATTTGGCAACACATGTCGTATGCTTAATATTTGCAAAGAGCTTTATGCACACTAACAGAGTAGAATATTGACATTGGTTACTTGTGGTTGGCTTATTTTGTTTCACTTTAATCAGATTGTGCTCATAACTCTTTTACCATTTATTTTTATTTTTATTTCATTTGCTTTAATAATACTTTAGATTTGTTAGGAAAGGATTTTTACATAAAAAATAAACATTTTTATACCCTGTACCGTATGGTACAAAGGGTATATTGTGTTTGTTCAAGCCGAAAATGTATGTAACGTACAGAAGGAGAAGTCGGAGACCCCCCAAAGTTACCAAAAGTATGATCAGAGTGACTAGAGAAGTCGATATACCCATGTCCGTCTGTCCGTCTGTCCGTCTGTCCTAGATCTCAGAGATGGTAAGAGCTAGAGCAACCAAACTTTCAGATAAGATCTCTTATTAATCCATAGGAGACAAGTTTATTTTATTTTTTGATATCGGGACTACATTATATAGCTCCCATAGGGGTGTTTCAGAGGACCTCGAAAAAAAGCAAAAGTTTTAGATGGATAGTTCGTTTGCTTATGAAGATATCATAACCAAATTTGGCAATCGGAAATTTTTTAGAAACCCCCAGCACTGTAGCAAATTTTATCAAAATCGGTTGACTATATCATATAGGTCCCATAGGATCGATCGGTCGAAAATTTGTTTTGTTGTGTTTCGTTTGTTTGTGAAGATATTGTAACCACATTTGGCATTAAGAAGTTTTTTAGAGTTCCCAAGCACTATACCAAATTTGATCAAAATCAGTTGACTATATTATATAGCTCCCATAGGGCCAATCGGTCAAAAATACGTTTTTTGCACAAAATTGGTTGTGTTTCGTTTGTTTGTGAAGATTTTGTAACCAAATTTGGCATTCAGAAGTTTTTAGAGATCTTCAACACTGTACCAAATTTAATTAAAATCGGTTGACTATATCATATAGCTCCCATAGGGCCGATCGGTCGAAAAAAAGTTTTTGATTAAAAATTCGTCTGTTTTTGGTTGTTTATGAAGGTATCATAATTTAAATTGGGAATCAAATATCTTTTGGTGTTCTTAAGCAATTTACCGGATTTTATTGCAAGCAGTGGTACAGGGTATCCCAAAGTCGTCCGCGCCCGACTTTAACGTACGCCATCTTTAACGCAACTTTTTTGTCTGCAAGATGTTTAACTAAAACAGTATTTTACAACAGGTTGATCAAAAAATATATACCTATAGAATTTTTTTAAAAATTTATAATAATACAAAAAAAAACAATAACAATTGCGACAATTCTTTGTTTTTGGAATTCGTTCTTGTGCGAAACCATTTTGGACTCCTGAAAAATTTAACAAAAATGTTTGAGAGTCGAAGCTATTAGGAAAACAATCAGTTTGTTGATTTATACACTTAAAACTTTTTAGTTCCATTTTTCAAAAATCTTTGTCACAAAAAAATACTTGTACAGCTTCAAGCCCGACACAATACCTGATGATAAATTGACACATTCCTTTACTTATTTCGTCCTTTTACTAAACACAAACAAATCGAATTTCGGAACATCTCGAACTACTTTCTCTATCACTACCAAAGTACTCATTCAAATCTTACAAAGCTCATACCACAAATGCACATACAAAAGCAAATATGACCAAGTCTTCTGCAATACTTGACGTATACGTAATATTTACAAAAGACTACCTAATCAGCAATAGAATTGACTTTTGCAATAAAATTTGCAATAAATTGCTTTTAAATTTTACATATTTACATATTGGTGTTGGTAAATTAATTTTTGTTGAATTGTACAGTTGATTGCCAAACAAAAATAAACAATACTATTTTATTTACACTATTTCAAACAATATTGGACAAATATAATTGCCACAAATTGTGGCAATTATTTGTGTTATTGTATGTAATACTAGAGGAAAGTTTTGAAAATTTCAATTTTAAATTACTAGATGTTCATATGTTTTTATATACAGAGTGAGTTCAATTCGGTAAAGACGTAAATTGCTGGCTATGATTTTTAATGTGGGTAACTATGCTATGTGGATAACACGTAGTTGACATAAAAATGCTGTTGAGCAGGTGAATTCAGTGTGTTCTGGAACTGAGTCCCATTGCTGTGGAGACAACGCGGCGTATGCTTAACGCTCACGTATAAGTTGCGTGACCAGTGCTAAAGACAACAGCAAATTTTCTTTACGCATATACTTGGTTTATGTACGTAAGACTTGCGAGTTTATTTAACTTAATTTAAAGAAGTTGCTGTTGAAATACTATAAAAACAATTGAAGTTAGACATTTTTCAATTATTTATTTCATCTTTTTTTTTTAAAGTTTACCCGACGAGCTAGACGCGCGGATTAGTTCATATCTATTTTTTTTCTTCGTTATATATTTCAATATTCAATTTAACTCTTTTTTTATAGTTTTAGGTCAACTATGCATTAAAAATAAATAAATAAAATAAAAAAATAACAGATTACAAAAATTACAAAATATTACCTAATATTCAGCTAATTATAATATTTTTTTTTAATTTTTAGGATCGTTCAGCGATTTATCGATAACAAAATATTTAAGCAGACTAGTTATGTCCCAATGTGTCTATCCAGTGATCCTTAAATGTCGATCACCTACCCGTGATATGTAATCATCATGCCTATTTGTGTCTATCAAAAGATTATGACCTTCAGGAGACTATCACGTATCATGTCCATAACATTTTTCTGTCATGTATATTATATATCTTATCGATTACTTGATAAATAACATAAGTGTACAAATTTAAGAGTCATCGATAACAGTTATCGATAAATCGATAAATAATTGGAATTTTGCAATAAAGACGTGGTTACTATTGGCTAGTAGCTCTACCAAATATGTAAAAATGTGGTACAGTCGAGGCGGTGCCCGACAGTGGAATACCCTGTACCTTTTGTGTCAAAAAAATTTTTCCTGCATATTCCATCTAAGAACTTTCCAATTGGAATTTATTTTTTTTTGGTGAAAATCGATATTTATACCTATAAGTTCCCTAAATTTTTACCCATTTTGATGAAACTCGAATGTTACAACAAAGAACTTATTTCAAGTATACGGGGTAAGTTTCAAGTTGGTATGTTGAGGGGTGTGGGAGAAAACACGGTAAATCGATTGCGGGGGGTGGGGGGACCGCATCGATAAAATTTGGATGTGGATTTGTTCATTAGAGCCACATGAATGAGCTTACCAAAAATTGTGATTCTAGGTCAGTTGTAGCCATAATTGCGTAGAGTCAAATATTGACGCAGTTTATTGGCAAGGGGTGGTGTAATTTGCACATTTTTGACTATAACTTCTGTTGTATTTGTCGGATTTTGTTAATTTTTTACACATAGATGCATGTAGCTACAACGCATCGCTCTGTTAAATTTTAGGTGAAAATATCAAACGGTGTGGCTAAAAACCGCGAAACTCTATTGCGGGGGAACGGGGGAAGATATTGACATGATTCAACAAACTTCATCTGCTTAGGAAATATGCGCACCAGCTGGTAAAGTTTCGTGTCTCTAGCTCTTATAGTCTCTGAGATCTAGGCGTTCATACGGACGGACGGACGGACGGACGGACGGACATGGCTCAATCGCTACCCGAGGTTATGATAAGCATTTTGGTATAAAGGACTTGGGGTCTGCCACGCCTCCTTCTGTCCGTTACATACATTGCACAAACCTAGTATACCCTTTGTACCTATAGGTACAGGGTATAAAAATCATCAAAATCGGAGCAGTTTGGGTGAAAAGTGGCCCGCTTCACTTATTTTTACCGATTTCTATACTACCCTAAAAACACTTTTTTACGAATGTTCATTTTTCGTGTAGACTAGTGTAATGGAGATTTTACAAAAAAATGAATTTAACGCGGCTTTCGGTATTCCTGATAAACATTAATCTATATATATTTGCAATCAACAAAGAGATCGATTTAAAATTTATGTTAAGATAATGTGCTTTTCTAAGTATCAGATGATTTGTTTGTCAGTTAGATGTTCTTTTCTAAATATCAGATTTTCGACGCTTATCATATTTAATCGTTTTATTAGATTTGTGTTTGAATTGCAATCATGTCGCTCAGAAAAAAATAGAAACAAACGAAGTATCTTACATCTATACATGCAGTTTTAAGTCTTTAGTCAGTGTTTATAAGCTTCATGAAGAATTCTTCATATCTTTGTTACAAATGAAAAATGTTTTGCACAGATGATGATGTCACATGCTTAGATAAACTTTTCTTGCATAAGAAATATAGAAATAATAATCTCTGATCATCTTTAATAGCGTTTTAATTCTTAGATGACGCATTTCAGTTAATAATCTTTTATCTCAATACCAAAAAAGTCAATTTTTATAATATAAATTCAAAATCATGCTGCAGTCATCTCGCTAGCAAAAACATAAAAACAAACAATGTACCTCTTACTATTATCTAGACTTTTATTTTTAAATATAAATGAGAACATTGACTTGAATTAAACTTTTCTTCTTACAGATATCAATAATTAAAACATGTTTAATTTTTATTATATATAAGAGCTTGTCTTGCAGTCATCTGCCTTAGACACATAAGACACCTTGACTTATGTTTTTTTATGTCTAGATGATGCCATAGTTGGTTAGATACTAGATAATCTTTGGCTCCATAGGTAAAAATAAGTTTCCGAAGGCCATGTACCAGTTGGACCAAATACAACTTGCTTTGATATGATAATGTTCCAGAAGATGTCATTTACTTGGATGATCTTCTTTTGCACCAAAGCCCATATAAGTTTTTTGGTGCGCCCCTTCTTCTGCGTTTATTTTTGATAAAAAAAAATATGAAAGCTTACTTAAGCTATCAGATGATTAATTTCCAATGCATTTGTTGTAAGATTCGAGTTGAAATTTTCAATCATCTCTCACGCATAAACAAAAAATACGCATTACCTCTTATTTTTATGCTCCCCAAAGTCTTATATCCTTCCTTTTGCTCTTCCCTTTCCTTAAACTCCCGCTGCTCTGCTCCATTTGAAATCTCATCTCTGCTGACTACTTGGTTTTTATTGCAGCTTGAAAAGAAATCAACTTAAAAATGTGCAAATTGTTTATAGTTGGCACCAAAAAAGGCGTTGCCAGACCACTCAAAAAAGCCCGAATCTACAGAATCGCAGATGATATGTGCATGGAAAATTCATGTAAGTATGCGTCGGACATTGAATAAGATTAATGAATGTTTTGTTTATGGTCATATATTTTTTTTTGGTTTGTTTTTTTGCAGCCTCTTTCTCTTTCTTTTTAAGGCCGCCTGCTGTTGCGGTGGCAACGTTGGCCACAGACTTCTGTTGCAGCCTTCTGCATGCCTTCTGCCACAATATTTTCAACATTCCTTCTTGTTGCTGTTGTTGTTGTTGTGGTTGCTGCTGCAGACGAAAAACATATTTCAATGATGCTTTTGAGCATGAAACAATTGGTAGGTTGCTGTGCCATACGTAATGGCAATAACGAAACCAACAGCCAACGACAGGCCCTACTGAACTACATATGCACATATATGGTATTTCAATACATATATGTATTTATAGTATATAGGTACATCAAGTACAAACTGACCCACATATAAGTGCTATGGAAAAAGGGAGAAAATCCCACAGAAAATGTCAACAAACGTGTTGGAAATTGTGACGTTTTTGGTTAATGGTGCTGCTTGTACATTTTTTTATTGGGCTGCCTGGAAATTATTTCAAATGCGGCCAACTTAAAAATTATATGGCCTTGGTAATTTTTTATGGCATTCGTATAAAACAGCAAATAAATTAAAAAAACTTGCTGATATTTAAAAATATTTTATGTAATGTGTTAAATTATGGGATACGAAAAAACATAAAAAATTATGCCTCTGCTGTGAATATTTAATATTAATTTAGTATTCAGTACATTATTTATACACGCCTATTTAACTGACACATGTTTGATTTCTCACATATTCGTTAATAATTTAGCGCAGGCCATCATTGTCGCCCTTTCCGATCGAGGTCTAAAAAACCCACACAAGTCTTAAAAAAAAATTCAACAATTAAATTTAAAAGAGGCGTGGAAAATGTCCCCCAGTTACCCTTTTTGGTTTGTCGATACCGGAAGAAGAAGAGGTTAAATACCTTGGCGTGTACTTGGACCGAAGGCTCACCTGGAAAAAACACATTAGGTGTAAGCAAACCCAGCTCAAAGCTAAGACTAGGCAAATGTATTGGCTTTTAGGACCTCGGTCCCAACTCAGCTTGGAAAATAAAATCCGTCTTTACAAAGCAATTTTAAAGCCAGTATGGACCTATGCCTTGCAACTTTGGGGTACGGCAAGTACATCTAATATCGAGATACTTCAAAGATACCAATCAAGCACACTCAGAAATATTGTCAGGACACCCTGGTATGTTAGTAATTATCAAATACACAAGGACCTCAACATATGTTATGTAAATGATGAAATTAAGCAACGTACAGAAACATACATAAACAGACTAAATTTTCATGAAAACTCATTAGCTATAAACTTATTAGATAATAGCGCAGATACTAGACGATTGAAGCGATATCATATCCTAGATCTTCCCCATAGATTCTAAATTAAAACTAAGTCTGCTTAATGTTATATTGGTTTAGCTCATTGGAGTCAAGCCAATCATAGAAATATTTTTTTTGTAAGATGTTATAAAATTTGTTGAATGTCCTTTAGACAGATTACAAATAAACAAATATAAAAAAAAAAAAAAAAAATTATATTTAAAAAATTTAAATTAGAACGAAATGAGTATGAGTAATTGATTTAAAAATATAATAAAGGCACCTTAGCTTGTAGAGTATTATATTTAATCCATTTTAATTCCTAGGAGGAACATAGGGCTGTTACAAAAAGTTTCCACTGAGCCCTGAGGCTAGGTGATTTATTTCCTGCCTCTTCCAGGAGTTTCATGGGCGGCTTTGTTTACGGGGATTGAAGTCTAAGTCTAAATCTTGTAGAGTATTAGTATTTAAATATTTTTTTAATTCCCATATTGTTTATAATTTTTTAATAAATAAATATTTTTTTAGTTCTTATTTTTTTAATTTAATAGTTATTTTTATGTTGAAAATATTTTTATACCCTGTACCTATAGGTACAAAGGGTATACTAGATTTGTGCAATGTATGTAACGGACAGAAGGAGGCGTGGCAGACCCCAAGTCCTTTATACCAAAATGCTTATCATAACCTCGGGTAGCGATTGAGCCATGTCCGTCCGTCCGTCCGTCCGTCCGTCCGTCCGTCCGTCCGTCTGTCCGTCCGTATGAACGCCTAGATCTCGGAGACTATAAGAGCTAGAGACACGAAACTTTACCAGCTGGTGCGCATATTTCCTAAGCAGATGAAGTTTGTTGAATCATGTCAATATCTTTCCCCGTTCCCCCGCTGTAGATATTCGCGGTTCTTAGCCACACCGTTTAATATTTTCATTTGAAATTTAACAGAGCGATGCGTTGTAGTTACATGCATCTATGTGTAAAAAATGAACAAAATCGGACAAATACAACAGAAGTTATAGTCAAAAATGTGCAAATTTCACCTCCCCTTGCCAATAAACTGCGTCAATATTTGACTCTACGCAATTATGGCTACAACTGACCTAGAATCACAATTTTTGGTAAGCTCATTCATGTGGCTCTAATGAACAAATCCACATCCAAATTTTATCGATGCGGTCCCCCCACCCCCCGCAATCGATTTACCGTGTTTTCTCCCACACCCCTCAACATATCAACTTGAAACTTACCCAATATAATTAAAATAGCTTCTTTGACGTAACTTTCGATTTTCATCAAAATCGGTATAAATTTACGGAACTTATAGGTATAAATATCGTTTTGCACCAAAAAAAAAATAAATTCCAATTGCAAAGTTCTTAGATGGAATATGCAGGAAAAATTTTTTTGACACAAAAGGTACAGGGTATTCCACTGTCGGGCACCGCCTCGACTGTACCACATTTTTTTATTTTGTGTATATTTTAAAATTATATTTTTTTTTTAATAAATAAATATTTTTTACAACATATAAAATAAAACTTAAAATATTTATTTTTTAATACTTGTCTCATTACAAATTATATGACTCATAATATTTGTCTTAAAAAAGTATAAGTGAAAGAAACCTCTTTCCTGGTGGAGACCGCAAACCAGTTTTTTTACTTGGAAATATAATGCTTTAAAAATAGCTACAGAAAAATAAATTTTGTTTCCTTTAAAATTATAAAGTGTTTGCAAAAAATAATTTAACAAAACAAAATATTAATAATAAAAATAAAAATATAGTCACCGAGACCAAAGGACCATAAAAGGACAACATTTTTGTGGTCTGTCTCTCCAGCTACATCATTTAGTACCACTCTTACTCTTTAATTTAAGAGTTCAAAAGATCAAATATATTTTTATTTCGCAAAGTGATGGCTATTCGACGTTACGAAATATATCCTTTCGACGTCATTAGCATTTATGACAATAATTTTTTACTCTGTAATTTCTCTGGAAAATTATCCCTTGGGGGTTTTTGAGGTCGCTGAGAACGAATATGACGTCAGAAAAATAAATACATTTTCAAGAGAAATTTCTTGCACCCTGTAGCTAACCTCAAAAGTAGGAAAAAACGCCGTTTTTCGGGTACATAACATCAAATATCTGACCCCGTAATCGGATTCTACGCAGAAAATTTCTTCTGAAATGACCCTTAGCTTTCCAACAACTAAACCATGTTGACCTGTGTTATAGCTTCGAAAAGAGTGCTTGAAAAAAATTAATTTTTTCAAAAACAAAACTTTTCTAAAGTGGTCTAAATCTTTTTTTTAAAGTGCGTCTCTAGCCAAATAAAAAAAATGAATAAACTGAAACTTTACAAAAAACTACGTTCCGATATTTTTAAATTGTAATACTTTCAAAAGTTCAACTTTTTTAAATTTTCCTTTAGCAGCAACAACATATAATTGTTATGTTTCACAAAATGTGCTTAAAACTTAAATCTCTATTATTACCCACTTTGTACTCACTGGTTATCTACTTATTCGTTCAGAATCCCTTGCGTGCGCGCTACTTTGGCTGGACTCTATAAAATAAAGAGATAGCAGAGTTTATAGCAAATAAGCTTTACATAGTGCAACTTCCAGACACATTTAATTAAAAATTTGCTACAAGTTTTCTGGGGGAAAAAAAAAACAAGAAAAAAGGTAAACTAAACGATGAAGAATGAAACTTGTTGGAGAGCACGTAAAAAAATAAAATGAGTAAAAAGTATAAAGCAGAAAGTAATCAGCGTGAAGTACGCGCCATACCTTTTAAATTATCTGTTTAAATTGCAATTTAATGAGCTCATTGACAGGTGTTTCGTGAGCACATGCTCGCTCTTTGAGAGCGCCAAACTACAAACGCAATGAGCAGGAGCTGCTATAACTAGAAAAAAAACGAGACAAGCAGAAAGATGAGCAAAGCAATGGCTAGTAAAAAATGAGTTAAAAACAAAAATTAGTTAGTTGCTGGTAAATGGCGCGTAAGTTGCCAGATAGAAGATTTATGTGGCCAGCGGAAATTAAATATTAATCTTGCACAAAATGGCGGACAACGAATTTAAGGTACTTTAAATTGCTGAACCCCCAAGCAACAAAGCGCTGTTCCCATTTTCTTTTTTTTTTTTGCTGCGTTTTTCAACACTACGTCGTCGTAAGGTTTTCCCTATGCTTCATTTTTTGTTTTAATTAACCACCAGAGGTCGCTGCTGTGTCATGCCCTGCCGGCTCGCTGTCAGTTTAGCGGAATGTGAAGCATGTTGACATTTGTTACCTTCATGCGCCATTTAAAATACTTGAAGCTTGTCACTGACTTGCAACGTCAGGCGTCAAGCGTCCTCAGCGCACAGGACGCACAGTGTGGCAAAAAGGTTGCACGTATATGTATGTCTCTCTATATTGTATGTGTGTGTGAGTTTGTTCAAAACTTGGCAAATGTTTCAAAGTAGTTGTAGAGATTTTGTGTGTGTGTTTTTTTTTTTGGCGTTGCAAGTTAATGTTAATGAATAAACTTGCTGGCAAGTGACATGCAAGTTTTTATGCACTCTCGGAAATGTTGCGCAACGTTTTTTATTCAATTTACATAAATGTGCATTTAAATTGTAGTATATTTGCAATTTTGCAAGCACAGCAAAAGACAATGCCCAGTGGGCTGCCCCTATATGTTACGTTACGTATACGCAACGTTTGCAAGCATACACTCTCTGTTCGCTTTAATTAAGGTTAGTGGTTTAATGAGCATGTTTGAAAACGCTTAAATTTTATTTGAAAGTTTCAAAATCAGCGAATTTATTAGTGTGAAGTATGATTTTGGTTTCGAAAACAAAAGCTTGAGTAATAGATTTATTTAGAGAACGTGTTGAAGGAAAATATCTCTAAACAGAGTTGAATAAATCTAGCATTTAGACAGCTTTGTCGAAGTCCAAAGGAACATATTAAAATGATCCAAAGTATTTCAAACACACTTATGTATCCTAGGCCGTACGGGAACTAGTTTTAAATACACTCTCGGAAATGTTGCACAACATTTTTTATTCAATGCTCAGAAATGTGCATTTAAATAAAGTATGTAAGTAATGACAATGCACATTGGGCTGCTCTTATATGTTACATTATGTATACGCAAAGTGTGGCAGTATGCACCGTCTATTTACTTTATTTAAGGGTAATGGCTTAATAACAATATTTGGAAAAGCTTAAGTTTGTTGAAAGTTTTGAATTCTTTTATTATAATAAATTTTTTTAAAGCATGATTTCGATTCGAAATACAAAAGCTTGAGAAATATAAATTTTTTTTAAATGTGTTCAACGAAACTCCTTTGTTGCTTTGTCCAAGTTTATGGAGGAAAATTGTAAGAAGGCTTTCTGACAAATGTAAGAAATCTTTTAAACCGCAAAAACTAACAAAAAGAAGAAAAACAAAGCAAAATGAACAAATTTTTTAAATTGCGTTGAGAAATGCTTCTAATAGTGAGAGCATAATAAAATTAACAAATAATTTTTGAACGAACAGTTCACGCCTAACTTTTCCGAAAAAATATGGTTACATTGCGTATACGTAATTTTTTATTGAGAAAACAACATTTTTCTATTTTTGTTTGCAATTATGAGATGTTAATGCAGGCTATTGTGAATGAAAAAATGCTAATTGCTTCATACGCTGACGACCTGGCAATATTTTACACATCATCCTGCAAGTATGAAGCAGCTGACGGGATACAAGAGTACATCCACCTGCTTTAGAGCTGGGCTCAAAGGTGCAATATTACTTTAAATCCGGCCAGGTGTCTGACGGTTTTATATACTTTAAAGAGGAAGACTCCACCCGCAGTATGGCTAGATAGCCAGCCCCTCATCATCCAAAGTGAAGCGAAATATCTTGGGATGATTCTTGACAAGCGGCTAACATTTCGATCACACATTAACCAAACGATCAAAAGTTGTCGCTTCAATATGACCAAAATGTATTGGCTGCTAAATAAAAAAAGATGTAAAAGAGCACTTTTTAACACAATAGTGGCACCTACTTGGAGGTACGCTATTCAGATCTGGGGCATAGCGGCTCGCTCGAATCGCTTACGTATACAGACGTTCCAAAATATGGCTTTTCGGCTTATTACTGGTTGCGAATGGTACGTAAGGAATTCAACCCTGCACCACGACCTCAATCTGGATACCGTGGACCTCCAAATTAACAAGCACGTTAGCCGATATAATGAGCGTCTAGCCAGACACAAAAACAGCTACACCCTGCATTGCGACAATAACACATGTGATAAATGCAATATATAAAAATATATGAACATTTGAGTTTTTGCAATAAAAGAAATAAAATAAAAATTTTAGATATCTGTCCACCCTTTCCCTGTAGATCTTCGTACATATAGGATTTAAAATGTTTACATAATGGCCATATCAACTATTCCATGTACTTATTGTAAAAAACTTAGCTTTCAAAACATATTCAGCCGTGCTCCGGAATCCGGATCCGAATAATTTATGCGGATTCGTTTTGAAACCGAATATTTGGTGCTCCCATTTAAACCAATCCGAATTTTGTATGTGCTTTGAAACCGACTGCTTTGTTGCAAGTGGAATTAAAACGAATCGTCAAAATAGTATTAAAAAGGCACAAATTTTATTCAGAAATAATTTTTTTTAAATTCTGTGATATTCTTGGATTCTATTTATGCCAACTTTAATTGGCATATTAGCTGCTAACTATTTTTAATAATTTTTTTCCTGACACAACCCAAAAATAGCATTTACAAGCCAAACCGAATTTTCGTTTTGTATGTGTGTATCAAACATGCAAAATTTCCCTTGTAACAAAAATAGTTAAATCGTGTTTAAATTTAATAAACATTGTTGCTAAATTAATATTTTTGTGTAATTTTATTTAAAAAAGATGGCGTACGTTAAAGTCGGGCGCGGACGACTTTGGGATACCCTGTACCACTGCTAGCAATAAAATCCGGTAAATTGCTTAAGAATACCAAAAGACATTTGATTGCCAAATTAGATTATGATACCTTCATAAACAACCAAAAACAGACGAATTTTTAATCAAAAACTTTTTTTCGACCAATCGGCCCTATGGGAGCTATATGATATAGTCAACCGATTTTGATAAAATTTGGTACAGTGTTGAAGATCTCCAAAAAACTTCTGAATGCCGAATTTGGTTACAATATCTGCACAAACAAACGAAACACAACGAATTTTGTGCAAAAAACGTTTTTTTGACCGATTGGCTCTATGGGAGCTATATAATATAGTCAACTGATTTTGATCAAATTTGGTATAGTGCTTGGGAACTCTAAAAAACTTCTTAATGCCAAATTTGGTTACAATATCTTTACAAACAAACGAAACACAACGAATTTTGTACAAAAAACTAATTTTCGACCGATCGATCCTATCGGACCTATATGATATAGTCAACCGATTTTGATAATATTTGGTACATAGCTGAGGGTTTCTAAAAAACTTCCGATTGCCAAATTTGGTTATGATATCTTCATAAACAAACGAATTATCCATCTAAAACTTTTGCTTTTTTTCGAGGTCCTCTGAAACACCCCTATGGGAGCTATATAATGTAGTCCCGATATCAAAAAAATAAAATAAACTTGTCTCCTATGGATTAATAAGGGATCTTATCTGAAAGTTTGGTTGCTCTAGCTCTTACCATCTCTGAGATCTAGGCGTTCATACGGACAGACGGACAGACGGACATGGGTATATCGACTTCTCTAGTCACTCTGATCATACTTTAGGTAACTTTGGGGGGTCTCCGACTTCTCCTTCTGTACGTTACATACATTTTCGGCTTGCACAAACACAATATACCCTTTGTACCATACGGTACAGGGTATAAAAAGGAAATTATCGACAAAACATTCTGATTCCGGAGCACGCAAAACCGAATCCGAATAAAATTGTTCGGATTGAATTTTTCTGATTCCGGAGCACGTCTGATTGTATAAATTTTTGTTAAAAATTAGTGCAACATATTACCCAACTAATACAATTTCTAAAAAGTCTTTCAACTTACAAAAAAAAAAAACTTCCCTACAAATTAAATACCAAGCTACCATTAAAATTTGTTTATAATTTCGCTCACTTTTTTGTCTTTACTAAGAGTTTTTTGTTTAAGGTTTCCGCTAAAAATTTTTCTTATTTTTTTTTTTCCGCAACACATTTGCACTTGTCATTGAAATGAATGAATATGGAATTGACATCCCTTTGCATCGGTCCCTCATATACTGCAGTATTACAACTGCCATCAATCATCCGCAGCCCAAGAGATTTGCCACAACAAACGCAAACGTAACAGCATAGAGTGTATCTTCTAGTGAAAACCCTTGGTCTATATCCTACTTAGTACTCTTTTTAAACATTCAGGCTGGCAGTTAGAAAATGCAAACAGCAAAAATCAGTTTAAATGGAAATGTTCGCGCACAATTATGTAACATCAGGGGAGCTGACTTAACAAATATAGAAAACAAGACACAAAAAAAAAAAAAAACAGAGATGAGATGAGATGAAGAAAAATAGATGATGAAAAAAAATCAAATTTTTTTTACGCTGCTTGGCGTTAAATTAAAACAACAAAAATTGTTGCGAGTTTATGTTGGCGCATGGCATAAATACCATAAAGAGGCAAGAGGCATTGGGCAAAGCTGGCGGTAGGTAGAGACTAGAGGACTTTCAAAAAAAAAAAAAAAATTGTAGTCACCGTATAAATTTGCACTAAACTGGGATTCGAAATGGATTTTCTAAGCTAAGAATACAATGGCGCTGGATAATCGCCATGAATAAAAAGAAAAAACGCAACGTCATCGACGCGCGCGTTGCAGAGACTGTGACGTAGACTGAGAGAGGCAGACGACAAAGTTGGAGAGAGAGAGAGAGAGAGAGAAAGTGTACATGACAATGACGGTGATGAGTGTGTGGCAGAGACCAGCAGCCATGACAAGCGGAACAAACGAGCATGGTACAGCATGAACCCATGGTAAGCCATTTTGTATAGTGCCTCTGTGTCTCTCTGTCTGTCGGTTAGTTCGTCAGTCCATCAGGCTGTCTATCTGTCCCGCTTGCTTACTATCCAACAGCTGTCCCGCTCTTTGCTGCCGCTTCTTAATATATTTGTATTTGCATGATGCGGGCTGTGGCATGCCACCAACTAAGACTAACAATGCGGCGGCACGAGTAGCATTATAAATCGCATTAAGTGGATCATACTTTGCATATGAAGTGCCTGACTGACTGATATTTCTCCCTACTTTTTTTTTCGCACAGTGTACTCACCCACTGTGCTGCGATAAAAAGCAATGGCGCCAACTTTACAACAAGAAAAAGTAGAAGCAGCAGAACAACAACAACAACAACAACAACTGTGCAATCAAAATTCAAAAGTTTCATTCCAGGTGGATTTCTTCAAGGATTTTAGTTTCACAAAATGTTCGTTCATATCTTAACGCTCATGCTTTACATTGTCAATTGTTTGGCATCATCTAGTAGCAAGATGATGAATGATGCCGATAGCACTTTGCTCTCTTTCAACCTCACTCACTGCGTCTCTTTGCGTCTCTCTGACAGCGTTGTACAGTTGCTTGTTGCGATGTTGCAGATAGCGAAAATTTGTTGCCACATTAAGCAAAAGTTTTAATATTTTCACACAGCAGTTGGTAAAGATGGCGGACAGATAGAGTAAAATTTTTGTTGTTTTGGTTGTTGTTGTTGGGTTTTGGGTCTTATTGGTATGCAAAGTGAAGCATAGTTGAAAATTATGCAAAATGCATGAAAGTTAGATGACTTACTTTTAAGATGTATAGCATAAATATATTACGAAAATTACTAATGAAGTTGGCAGTCTCCAGTGGGGAATAGACCCAGGTGAAGTTAAAGTTATTTGGGCGTTTATGAGTTTATTAAGTTAGAGCGGCACCAAAATCGATTTGGATAATATACTTTGTTTTTTTTTTTTTTCGATGTGAATTATTGTTATTACATTTTATTAAAGTTCAAGAAAAGTACTTTAAGAACTAAAACTTTTGGAAAAATGATTTGATGCCTGTATTTCAGTGGTCGGCAAGGACTACACTTACATTTTAGATTGCGTTAGTGTGAGTAGCGCAGCGACGTCAACACGAGCATCAGCATTGTGGCTTCGTGTCTGTTACTTCCCACACAAGCGCAAGCGACGTATATGTAATACACTATACGTGTGTCAACGCCACTGCCGCACTAATCTCTAATATACGTGGGAAAGTGCCAACCACTGCTGTATTCTATTAGGGAAGACAGGATCATAGAAAACTTTTGTAGTACTAAGAATGGCAGAAACTCAGAAAGTTCCTTGTTCTCATACGGGATCATCAGTCGCATACCAGAATAGCCTTAGTATTACCAGGAACGAAATTGAGGGGTATCTGCATCTTGTCTGGTTGGAAAGTTGGCATCAAAAGAAGCAAATCAGTAAACGTATTATTCCCACTACGGCCAAAAATCCCGGCAGAAATTTGTATCAATGATAAGCAAATACCACCGAACACATCAGAACCGCTTGGCTATGCTACATCAAAAGGAATCGACTACAACCTTCCCCTTCGCTGAAAAACCATTGTCCATAAGGTGATCATGACGAAGATATGATATTTAGCTGCTGCTTTCAAATCTCGTAGAATAAGCTTCTTCGACACACTTAAAGAGGCAAAGGTTTCGTCAATAAATTAACCTTGCAAACCAAGTACCGCAAAAAACAAGATCTCATTTTTCTCCAGCAGATATAATGATAGTCTACTAGCCCATTGCATTAAGAAAACTGACAAGGATATGATTTAACCATCTACTGCCAATCTCAGCTTGAAGATGAACACTGATAAGGAATACACTTTTCAAAAGATGGCATCGCATTTAATTTGCTTTGACGAATACTTAAAATATTTAAATTTCTTCACAGATGGCTCCAAAAGCTCAACAACCAGGTTGGGGGCGGGATCTTCTTGGAGCAACTAAACATCCGGCAGTCTTTTCGACTTCCGGACCACTGCAGCGTCTTTCAGGCGGAGATCCTCGCCAAAACCGAGGCTCTAATCTGCCTACGTAATGCTGGCCTGGAAACCGGGGAAATAAATATATACTCCGACAGTCAGGCAGCAATAACGTCACAACGAGCGTTGTCTTCCAACTCGTTGACAGTCAACCACTGCCGCAAATCTATTCAAGAGATGGCACAGCAGTTTTTTATAAGCCTTATTTGGCTGTCAGGGCACCAGAATATAATAGGCAACGAAATAGCAGACGAATTAGCCAGACATGGCACGACCATTTCCCTCCTCCCGAATAAGGAGGATATTCGTATGCCAATGGCTACTTTTAAGCTACACAAAAGGGAAAAATTTAGTTCCCAGGCACAAAAGATGTGGGAAGACACATCCCACTGTATAATCAGTCGCCAAACATGGCCTAAAATCGACCCAAAACGTTACGCCAAACTCTTTGAACTCAACCGCTCACAGTGTTCGGCAGTTGTTAGAGCGATCACTGGTCACTGGCTTATTGGAGCACATGCGATCAGAATGAATGCTCCGAGCAATGACTTGTGCAGAAACTGCAGAGACGAGGAAGAAGTAGAAACAGTAGAGCACTTCTTCTGTTCCTATGAAGCTCTATGTAAACGTAGGAAAAAGCACCTGGGAAATTATTTCCTCAACAACCCAGAGGAGCTAGGTCCTATTTATGCAGGCTGGGATTCCCTTCAGGCTGCGATTCCCTTCAAGAACATTTACCTGGAGAAGGGGGCCAGTCTAGGCCTAAGTGTGCTGCCTTTTTAAGCCAGCTACCGCCATAACCTAACCCTAACCTAACCTAAATTATATTTAAAGCCACCAATTTTGTACAAACAAATAAAAATAGTACATTTTTATGTGGCCGATATGCAGCGTCCAAAGCCTTTATCCATAATGTATACATCCAAAGATGAGCCAAAAAATGCTTAAACTCAAAAGAGTGACATCGAACAGCATCGTAGAACTTTTTAATTTTCAAAATTTATGGTCTCACATGATCTAGTCACATTGACAATTTTTTATAGATAGTTTAAACATTTTGCCAAAACGATATCAAATAATCGCTAAACTTACTTATAAACTTATAGTCATTTATCTTTTCAATTACTAATCGTTAAAGATCCTATCACCAACAACTTAAACTGTCCCAAAGCATCCTTTGACATATATTTTCGCACTCGTAGCCATTGTTTTGCTATTATTCCCACTAGAATCAAACTGATTATTAGCATGAAAATGTTACAAAATAACAATTGTTTATTATTCATTGTCTTTGCCAGAGTTTTGCTTGTTTGTTCCAACACTTGGAATATAAGAATACTTGAGATTCATTCGGCATTTGGCATTTGGCGCACTAAACGGCACAGTGCGTCAATTATGCTAACAACCTCAAATACTCATAATCACTCCACAGACAATCGTTTAGATAAGCGTTAAACAAACATGGCTGCCGGATACGCCTGCTCACGAGTGACGCCTAGACAAATGTACAGCTATAAGTGGAGAAGATTATGGGTGAAGAGGAGTGATACAGAGTGGTAGAACGCGCGAAACAAAAGGCATAACAAGCTAAATAAATACCACGATAAATGCCATAAACAAAGAAAACTTTTAGCAGTTACATACACAAAAAAAAAAATAAAGTAAATAAGTAAAATAAAATGTATAAAAAGAAAAGTCCAATAAAAGTCGCTTCAAGTGTAAAGTCAGCAGAATCAGTATGAAAAGAGAGTGAGTAAAGATAGAGAGAAAACGAGTCGAAGAATACTTACTAACAGACACGTTGAAGTGTATAAAAATAAAATGCGTGCTTTAATTGCTTCAGGAAAACCCTTGCGTACAATTTGCAACTAGGTGGCAACGCTATGTGGCTGTTCGTTTGGCATTTGCTGCGAGGGTAGTTTGATGGGTTAGTGAGAGCCGTTTTTATACCCTGTACCTATAGGTACAAAGGGTATACTAGATTTGTGCAATGTATGTAACGGACAGAAGGAGCCGTGGCAGACCCCAAGTCCTTTATACCAAAATGCTTATCATAACCTCGGGTAGCGATTGAGCCATGTCCGTCCGTCCGTCCGTCCGTCCGTCCGTATGAACGCCTAGATCTCGGAGATTATAAGAGCTAGAGACACGAAACTTTACCAGCAGGTGCGCATATTTCCTGGAAAGATGAAGTTTGTTGAATCATGTCAATATCTTCCCCCGTTCCACCGCAGTAGAGTTTCGCGGTTTTTAGCCACACCGTTTAATATTTTCATCTGAAATTAAACAGAGCGATGCGTTGTCGTTACATGCATCTGTGTGAAAAAAATGAACAAAATCGGACAAATACAGCAAACGTTATAGTCAAAAATGTACAAATTTCACCACCCTTGCCTATAAACTGCGTCAATATTTGACTCCTCGTAATTATGGTTACAAGTGACCTAGAATCACAATTTTTGGTAAGCTGATTCATGTGGCTCTAATAAAGTAATCCACATCCAAATTTTATCGATGTGGTCCCCCCACCCCCCACAATCGATTTACCGTGTTTTTTCCCACACCCCTCTACATACCAACTTGAAACTTACCCCATATACTTTAAATAAATTCTTTGACGTAATGTTTGAGTTTCATCAAAATCGGTAATAATTTAGGGAACTTATAGGTATAAATATCGAATTTCACCAAAAAAAAAAAATTCCAATTGGAAAGTTCTTAGAAGGAATATGCAGGAAAATTTTTTTCGAGACAAAAGGTACAGGGTATTCCACTGTCGGGCACCGCCTCGACTGTACCACATTTTTTTTTATGAATTGTTTCGTCAAAATCTCCAATGAGCTTAATAGACTTGGTTAATAGTTTGACCAATGCTGATCAAACAAAAGAAGAGCCAGTTGATGAAAAGAAAGTACGATGAATTGAATGAAAATGACGATGCTAGTGTTATACTGGTCAAAGATGACGTAGAACAGGAGTCAAATGATAATGGCTATGAAGAACACGGGTCTGAAGTAGAGAATCAAGGCGAATTGCAGGACAAGCCAAACGTTGAGGGTCAGGAAAATCGCAGCTTGGCCTTCTTTGCTGCACCATGAGCTGGCATCGGACTCGACGGTTCCTTGGTCACTACCTTGCTGTGATGGCTATATGTATCATCCAGAATTACGCAAAAACTTATTCGGATTGTGGTTAAGCATCTTTGGTCGAAAGTAAGCAATCGCCCTAAATTTACCCTCTCAGGTAATATGTCAAAAACCACCTATCGCACTTTCGTTCTTCGGTCCTTAAATATCCATCCCTGGCTTTTATTAATGATTTCTAATCTGACGACCTCTTTTGGGTGACCTCGATGTTTGACGTCATCTGTGCTGGTAAAACGTTTAAATCCAGTAGTCCCCCTGCTTGCTTTGGTGATCATAATAATTGATAAAGTTTTCCCGACTTTTGCCGTGGTTGTCTACATTCAATGATGTTGCTTACTTAACAAACTGCCCTCGCATTGTCGAAGTCATAGTGTGCAACGGTAACAACTCTCAAAGGACAAGATTTATGCGATTTCTGATAACAAGCAGCCATGGTAATGGCAGTTGTGTCTTTTGTTTTGTTGTTGTTATTGTTGTTGTTGTTGGTTTGTGTAATGGCATTGTGTACTTGGAGCGGGTTTCTTTTGTAGCCTCAGGGCCACGTGCCTGGGCATTTAGTCTTGTCCTTGTCACTGTTCCCTTGACTGCTGTCTCTTATAGTTTTATAACTTGTGCTTAGTTTTATGCAAACAAACACAAAACACATTTCAATTTATTGTTATTAAAATGTTTATTTCAATTAAAATCAACACACACACCTACATCTATCCACTCACACACAGACAAAGCACTTTAAGCTATTTATTAATTATTCATATTTGACGTTGTTCAACACTTTGTCAGCCATTTTTGACATTTGTTTGTTACTTTTACACTTTATTTCTCTTCCTTTCTGACTAAAGTATTTATTATGACACTTGGTTTTAATTGTTTTGTTATGTCTGCTAGAGTTTATTTAAACAGCATTTTTTATAAGCTTATTTATAGGCAGCCATTTTTTTTGTCAGCGTAAATGGGCGTGGTTTGTGGTATTGAATGATGGCATTAATATTTATGACAGCCTGTGTGTTTTATTTTTGTTTTTTTTGTTGCATGCCTAAGTTGGCTTTTTATGGCCAACAAATGTTGGCCTTAAGTCTAGACAGTTAAATGAATAAGTCTTCCTTTTTGAAAAATTAAATACACAATTTTTATGTGTTTAATAAAAATTTATGGAAAATATATTAAATTTCAAAGAAGTTATTGTAGCTTAGGTTTGATTTAGGCAACTTTGCTTTTGTGAGTGTAGCTCGATTTATGGCATATTTTTCTTAAGTAAAAAATGAAAAGAAGCTATGTAAAATATTAAAATACAGTCGAGGCGTCGCCCAAAAGTGGAGTATCCTGTAATCTCTTCCCGAAAAAACTATGTTACTTTTGCATACATAGCAGCTTTCGTATATGAGCACAAACTGCTTGAGAGCAGTATACAACGAGTTTCCAAACGAAGTACATTTTTTTTTACAAGAAAAAACATGACTTTAATTATTGATTCAACTTTTTGTTAGAATTTAGATTCAGCCGATATAATGCAAATAATTTGGGAAATTAACTCTTTAAGCACATTTGATACAGACATGCAGAGTACCATTTATACTGAAAAAAAATTATAAAACCGAAATATATAAAAAATTATATATAGAAAAGGCATTTTTATACCCTGTACCTATAGGTACAAAGGGTATACTAGATTTGTGCAATGTATGTAACGGACAGAAGGAGGCGTGGCAGACCCCAAGTCCTTTATACCAAAATGCTTATCATAACCTCGGGTAGCGATTGAGCCATGTCCGTCCGTCCGTCCGTCCGTCCGTCCGTCCGTCCGTCCGTCCGTCCGTCCGTCTGTCCGTCCGTATGAACGCCTAGATCTCGGAGACTATAAGAGCTAGAGACACAAAACTTTACCAGCTGGTGCGCATATTTCCTAAGCAGATGAAGTTTGTTGAATCATGTCAATATCTTACCCCGTTCCCCCGCAGTAGAGTTTCGCGGTTTTTAGCCACACCGTTTAGTATTTTCACCTGAAATTTAAAAGAGCGATGCGTTGTAGTTGCATGCATCTATGTGTAAAAAATGAACAAAATCGGACAAAAACAACAGAAGTTATAGTCAAAATGTGCAAATTTCACCTCCCCTTGCCAATAAACTGCGTCAATATTTGACTCTACGCAATTATGGCTACAAGTGACCTTGAATCACAATTTTTGGTAAGCTCATTCATGTGGCTCTAATGAACAAATCCACATCCAAATTTTATCGATGCGGTCCCCCCACCCCCCGCAATCCATTTACCGTGTTTTCTCCCAAACCCCTGAACATACCAACTTGAAACTTACCCCGTATACTTTTAATAAATTCTTTGTTGTAACATTCGAGTTTCATCAAAATGGATAAAAATTTAGGGAACTTATAGGTATAAATATCGATTTTCACCAAAAAAAAATAAATTCCAATTGGAAAGTTCTTAGATGGAATATGCAGGAAAAATTTTTTTGCACAAAAGGTACAGGGTATTCCACTGTCGGGCACCGCCTCGACTGTACCACATTTTTTATTTTCAATAGGGGAAACATAATTAAAGTTTTAAATATCTAAAATATATAAATACACTAAATTCTGTTTTAACACAGTAGATACATTCGAAAAAAAAAACTTGTTAAAAAGACATGAAGTTTGAAATAAAATAAATTTGAAAGGGGATTTCCCTAACTAAATTTTCTTAAAGATTAGGACAATGAAAATATTTTTCTTTACAATTTCAATAAAATAGGTTTTTATACCCTGTACCTATAGGTACAAAGGGTATACTAGATTTGTGCAATGTATGTAACGGACAGAAGGAGGCGTGGCAGACCCCAAGTCCTTTATACCAAAATGCTTATCATAACCTCGGGTAGCGATTGAGCCATGTCCGTCCGTCCGTCCGTCCGTCCGTCCGTCCGTCCGTCCGTCCGTCTGTCCGTCCGTATGAACGCCTAGATCTCAGAGACTATAAGAGCTAGAGACACGAAACTTTACCAGCTGGTGCGCATATTTCCTAAGCAGATGAAGTTTGTTGAATCATGTCAATATCTTTCCCCGTTCCCCCGCAGTAGAGTTCCGCGGTTTTTAGCCACACCTTTTCATATTTTCATCTGAAATTTAACAGAGCGATTCGTTGTAGTTACATGCATCTATGTGTACAAAATGAACAATATCGGACAAATACAACAGAAGTTATAGTCAAAAATGTGCAAATTTCACCTCCCCTTGCCAATAAACTGTGTCAATATTTGACTCTATCAATTATGGCTACAAGTGACCTAGAATCACAATTTTTGGTAAGCTCATTCATGTGGCTCTAATGAACAAATCCACATCCAAATTTTATCGATGCGGTCCCCCCGACCCCCGCAATCCATTTACCGTGTTTTCTCCCACACCCCTCAACATACCAACTTGAAACTTACCCCGTATACTTTAAATAAGTTCTTTGTTGTAACATTCGAGTTTCATCAAAATGGGTAAAATTTTAGGGAACTTATAGGTATAAATATCGATTTTCACAAAAAAAAAATAAATTCCAATTGGAAAGTTCTTAGATGGAATATGCAGGAAAAATTTTTTTGACACAAAAGGTACAGGGTATTCCACTGTCGGGCACCGCCTCGACTGTACCACATTTTTTTAATTATGGTAAATCAAAAGAAATTCTGTACAAATTTTTTTTTGTAAAAAAAGATAGTTTAAAAGAAGAATTGGGTGTACACGATTATGTTAGTATAATGTTGGGCCTCATCTTCTTCTGTCTGTTGCATATATAACATAGTTTTTTTTTAAGTATTTTAGATTTTAAAATTATTTTAAAATTTAATAGTGTTTAAAGAATATTTTTATTTTCTCTTATTTATAATTGAGCACACTTTTTCTTAATATTTAATGCATATATGAATAAAAAAAATTGTACTTATTAAAAAATACATAACAAAATTGTTTAATTTATAAAAATATGTCCATAAAATTTTTTAAAAAAAATGTTGCGTTTTCCTTGTGTAAAAAAAAATGTTATTTTAAAAAAAATTGTAGCATTTTTTTTATTTGAAAAAAATTCACTTTTTTGGGATTTTTTTTTTTATGAAGTTTTGACATTTCGTGCGGAGTTTTTGCATACTGCGTATGGGCCTTAAATATACAACTTTTACTGGCCTATGATATGCAAAAAAGGAATTCTAGTTAATATATACAAAATATTTTCGTGTTTTTCTTAATATTTAAAAAGGGAAAAATATGAACATTTCGACGACTTTCATCTATAATGCTTAGCTTCAAAAGTTTGGCTCAAAAATTGAGAGTGGTTACTTAGTCATAATAACATATTGGGTAAGACATTTTTTTTAATTGAAGGTGTTATAAAAAAAATAGAAATTCTCAAAAAAAAATGATGAATTGTTATACAAATTTTTTTTGGATTAGTATGTCAATTTGTAACATTAATTTTTTAGCACACATATTTTTTTTAGATTCGTGCTTTTTTAAATTCTTTAAGTATTTGCCTCTTTCAAATCGAAATTTCCTTTGTTTCTTGCCTTTAACTTAAAACCAAGATGAAAAACACTTCAAAGAATACTTTATGTATTTAGCATTTTATCTACTCTGGCATTTATTTAGTCAATATCCCATTTCTACATTTCGCTTAACGGCTAAGCCTTATATCGTCCACTGAATACATTTAAATACATTTTCTATTACTTTTGCTAGTACTTCAACCTGAGAGCTGTACTAAATTTGAATTGTCAAACATTTTCCAATGTTATTACAATTCTAAAGTAAAGATCTACAAAGTCTTTAAAGTGTTAAGCATTGCGTTAAATGGTTTTTCAATTCTGCTTTCACCTTTTTTGCCTGAAAACTCGGCACAATTAAAAGGACACCTTCACACACATACACCGACACACACTCACTTAGAAGGAGCCAAGTAATCATGCTAAAAACACCGCAAAATGCAGTGAAAATTGCGGCAAACTAACTCACACACAGACAAGCACACAAAAGCCGCACTTACACAGATACTCACACTCACACACTTACACATAAGCAGACACTTACACAGACAGACAGCTTTTAATTGCACGCATTTGGAAATGAAGTGCAATGACGTCAACAAACCAAGTAAGCTAGCAAATAACCCAGACTCTAAGCCAAAAGCGTTGATTTTGTTGGGTACGAGAAAGACTTGCTAAACTTTTTACACTTTTTTAGAGTAAAAGAGTATATTACATTCAATCAAAGGTATGTTACAGGAAACGGGCAGGAGATCTATGAAATTGAACTAAGTGAATAATCAACTCGGTATAGACACTTCCGATTGTCTGTCGGAACGCTGAGAGCCTCGTAACCAGAAGAGCCTAGTTTGTTTTTAGGCCATACTGAAGTTTTGCTCTAAGACATTGACTTTACCTAATCGCTGATGTCCAAAGTTTTTCCTACTCATTGATAACGTACGTTTATTATTCCACTAGACTAAAAAGGACCAAAAAAATAAAGATGCTACTGCCGTATAACGCCATATTCGTGTGAATTCTTCAAAGGAAAATAAATGAATATAAATCCTGCAGAGTACAAGTTTTAAAATATGGATACATCTAACTTATTTAAAATCGTAACAAGATTTTACTCTCCGGCGACCATCTTGGGTTCACCATTTTGAAATTCAAGCCTATGAGCATATCATTAAAAAGTTCACTCATCGGGCTAGAGACGCGGATTAGTTCATATCAATTCCCTCGCTCTATTTTCTTTTCTAAATAAATTATTTTTTTTTGTATAATATAAGGTCAACTGAACTTAGTTGTACCCCTCAAATAAAATAAATATATAAATAAATGATGATTTTTCTGTTTTCGGCAGCCATCTTGGATTGAGCATTTTGAAATTTTGAAAAACTAATAAGTTACTCATAATCAGCTACCTTAAAAGTATCTGAATAGCAAATAACAGCGGTGGCAATAATATTTTTCTGGAGATACTTTGCTATGGCGGCCATTGTAGCTCCGCCATTTTGAAATTGTGAAAAGTAAAAGACGAAAATTTAAAGTTTTTTTAATTTATCATAAAAATTAAAAGTGTGGGGGGGGGGATGATTTGACAGAGAATGAGCCAGATGTTTATTTTATATGGAATTTTTTTAAAATTTTTCTCTTATTAATTCGCTTTTTACTATTATTATTATTAATTGATATTCAATAATAAATCTTCTATAAACATTATTTATAATGGATTTGTAATATATAAGAAGCTTACTGATATAATATATAATATAGATATATAGCTCGGCTGATACCAAATATGTGTTTAAAAAAACCAAAGATAAAAGAAAAAAAAGTTAAAATGGTATTAGAAAGGTATGAGATAATGAATTTTTACGGATACAAGAATTGAGAAAGCTTTGGGTTTAAATTCTTTTCGGGGCTGCTTTAATATAGTCTAATTAAATTGTTTCAACAAAACATCTCCCAACCCAATGAATCTCATCAAGTAAATACGCCTTCACAGCCCAACGTATTAATGCAAAAGTTGGTTCAAATATTTACATTTTTGGCTTAAGTGTATGCAGGGTATGCAGCCGTCCGACTGATTCCAATTTTTTGAATACTCTTTTACCTTAAAGCACTTAAACTGTAGTAACAACAACTGCGTGTTTCTTTAACCGATAAAATGCGGAAATGTTGTTGAGCACAACAGCCATGAGAACAAGTACAAAAACAACTATATCAAGCCAACAAGAAAGCCAAGTGAAACACGACAGCAACAACAAAATCAGGCAACTTGCAACAACTACAGCAAACAACAATAACAACAACTGCGTGCAACAACTAAAGATTATTGTTGACGCTTAAATTTAAGCGAGATTGTGCGAACATTTCAGGTTTTGTGGTCTGCAGTCAGCACACACTAAAGTTGATTGCGCAAACAGTTTGTTTTAACCACATAAAAGCTTTGGATGCACCACTGACAGCAACAAGAACAAAAATGAGGATAATACAAACAACAGCAACAACAAGATTGGCAACAACTGGGCAGCAACGAAATGACTGCATTTGACATTACGCATACGACCTGTTGAGGCATTTTGAGTGAAAGGCTGTTGACACTTCAGACAGACAACTTTATTTGTTGTTTATTGTGAATACCAAAAAAATGACTAAAGATAATGTCTGGTTAAAAGTAATTAAGACAAGTGCTGAGTCGTTCTCGTTGCAATATAAGGAAATGCAACAAGTCTCAACCTGGGTATGCACGAGTGAACGCAAAAAAACAGTCACGGTTAAGGACCAAATAAAGGTTAATGCCTTCTGCCACGAAATAGTCACGGACGATTAATCCACTTAAAATTGATTATATACATGAATATAATCTATAGGAAGCCATCTTCCTGATGTGTGCCGCGATTACTGCGGCGTATGCGTAATGCGTATTTAGAGCATCTTGATAAATCTTATACAATATTTTTAAAGGTATACAAAAATTGGTGGGCTAACTGAACCGCTCTTAAAGAGGATTATATTGAGAAATTTCTTAGTTTTGTAGCTACGTTTAATGGCACGTACTTACTTTCAAGAAGGCAACCATGACATGGAACGTCGACATTGAACACGTCATCACATCCACAAAAACATTTTTTAAGTACTCCCAATTTCATCGACTATTAATGCTATGTATTGTCATATGCCTTTCCAGGGCCAATCATCATTACCAACTAACATTGTATACATTTGGCTATCACTGTCACTTAATCACTTATTGTTGGTCAATCAAATCAAGCGGCAAACAAGAAAATAAGCCAACAAAGTCGAGGCACATTAATCAGAACTGATTTAAGCTTAATTCCGGGCGTCGATTTTACTAATTAAAATGACACGCAAAATGGAATCCCAAGGCTTAATTGTAAAGGCGTTCGGACTGCCTGCTGTGGCTCTGATTATGTCCCTGACGCAGCAATCAAAATCTTGATTTCGCTCACTAATCAAATGCAAAAGCTTAAGCACATATGTATCTACATACCATGTGTACATACTATATGTATGTACGAGTACAATGTGTAAACATTTATACAATATCCACAACCAAATGTGGAGATATGCTAAATCAATAGCCACCACATGTGAGCTGTTGATGCTGCCACGTGCAACAGTTTTTATTTGCATGCCCCAAAAAGTTTTCAATGCTGCAACGCGCAAAAATTATTTCTAGTAATTGTAATGTCGCCTTTTTTTACACTAACTGAGGGTATATTGGCTAGGTCAGCGGGTTTGAGTAACAACTATTTTAGGATACCTTTCTAAAGATATTTGGGGAAAAATTAGTTAAACGGCATACTATAACAATCGATAAGCGATAAACTCTGCAATTCAGAAACTATTATTATTAACGTGCAAAGAATAAAAATAAATATTCTATCTGATAGCCAAGCGGTACTTAAAGCCCTCAACAATTACAAATTTATGTTCAAATCTGTTCTCGAATGGCATAACAACCTAAACCTACTTGCATCCCATAATAATAAGGTAAAACTTATTTGGGTGCCTGGGCACAAAGGTTTTGAAGGTAATGAAGCAACAGATGCACAAGCCAGAAAAGGGGCGGAGGTTCTCTTCACAGGACCTAGCCCTCTGTATGGCTTCACAAAAAATGATATTACAAACATCATTTTAAAAAATACCAGAAAAGAGGCAAAAAAGTACTGGGATAACGTGGAAGGGCTCCGTCACTCCAAAAAATTCCTTCAGTTCGACTCAAAAAAGGGGGCAGCAGCTCTAGACTTTAATAGAAGAGACCTACGCATCCTATGCGGTGCACTTACTGGCCACTACCCATGTAGATACCACATGGCCAAGCTAGGTCTATCGGACACGGTAACTTACAGATACTGCAATGAAGAGGAGGAAACCATGGAGCACCTTTTAGCCAACTGCCCAGCGCTAACCAAACGCAGAGCAAAATTCTTTAACAGATATATACTGGATGAAGAGGACTACAAAACCCTACCACTAAAGGGTATAACTGCCTTCGGCAAAACATTAAACGACGATTAGTCATATAAGGGTGCACAAAAGACCTATATGTTGGTCGCAGTGCAGAAGGAAATTAATACCCTATTCACATCATACATCATACATAACAATCGATTATTAGGGGTACCAATATTCACAACGTAATTTTATTGAAAAATTCCGATTATCGATTCTTTGACAAGATACATCTCGAAAACGAATAAAAATTATTGGAGACTTATTTTATTTCAATGAACAAGTTGTATAAATTTACTAAGAACTATTTATAAGGTCTTGATTTTCATTGATTTTTTGATTCAAGTTTCTTGTTGCTTGAGATATAAGTTTATCAATCATGTCAATAATAGCTTTTATATGTAAATATTTTGTTGGATAGTAATGAGGGAAGGTTGAATATCATTCAATATTTTGTTTTGTGCTGTTTGCAGTTTTTTTAAATGAGTTTTAGAACTGCTTCCCCATACTTCATAGCCATATAACATAAAATGTAAGAAAATTGTTTAATAGATAATAATTTTTTTTTTTTTTAATTCTTACGTTAAAATGTGATCATTTAAGGCGCATGAATTTAATGAAAAAAAAAACCAAGAAAAATAAAAATAATTAAATATTCACCATAGCGACAAGTAAATACAAAACTACGGAATGAAATCATAATAAAATAAAACTAGCTTAATAAATTTTCGATTGACATTACATAAGACATTTTTTGAATAACTTTAATGTGATCTTCCATCGAATATGGCTCCATCGTGACAAAAAAATCAGACTTTCAACTTACAAAACAGAAAAAAAACGAAACGTGATAGAAATTCAAGATGGCGAACTTTCAAAAGTTGGACCACCTTATATTTCATAAATTTGAATTTATTTTTAATGTTATTAACACACAATAAATTGCACAAAATAATTAATTATTGTTAATTAATTTTTCTACATTTAGAAGGGCCTCTGGCACGTGATCTTTTTCCATCCAATTATTTTGTTATATTTAAAGTTTTTTTTTCAATTTTGTTCAAAAAGTATTTGTATGCATCGGATAGTAATGAAATTTTTAAATGATTTAATTCTCAAATAGAAACTAAAATTATTTTATAATTTATTTTTTATTACAGATGGCTTAATATGTGTGTTGCTGTTTTGAATTTTTATACTTAACCCTCCAAAAATGTGTGAAGAAAAGTGCAAAACTCGAGTTTTTCAATTTCAGTCAAAAACAATCGCTAGCGAAAATTTTAAGCTTATTCATAAAAATTCGAGTCGAAGGCCCCAGTAGCTAATGCTCGTTAAATTCATATTAAGTTAAGTATTAAATACTGTATTTAATTTTTTAAAATAAAAACAAAATAAAAAAAATAATAAACACTTTGATAGCAACATAATTTACCAAATAATTTAAATAATACTTTAGGAAGTTTAATAAAGAGAATAATATTAACACACAATTTTTTTTTTTTTATATCCTTTTAATAGAAAAAAATTTTTAAAAAAAAAAAACCTATTTGAACTGCAAACATTTTTAAAAATTTAATTTAAATTTTTAAACTAAAAATAATTTTAAATTTTTACATTAAATTTTTTTCAAAAATTTTAAATTTAATTTTAATTTTTAAATTCAAAAAGTTAAAAAAGGCTTTTTTGCTCTATCATGATTAAAAGGAAATAAATAAAATATATGATTATAAATACTAATATTCATATTACAGATGAACAGGATAAGACTTAAACACTTATTTTTTAAGAAAAATGCACTTAAAACTCAAGTAGAATGGAATTAATAAGCTTAATATGGTTTTCTTAAATAAAAAATATAAACAAAATTTATAATAATAATATATACCTACAAATTTTTTTCAATTCAAAAAATTTAAATATTTATTCAAATTATATTATTTTTGAAATTTTTATTTTTAAGCGTTTTTTTCTGTGTACCTACAGTTTTGGGCAATCCATGAGAACTTATTCATACAGATAAATAAAAACGCTTTTTCTACAATATTTTAACATAAACTTAACACATTTACAATTCACACTACGTTCTTAAATTAAAACGTTAAAATCTATTTATGCCTAAGCACTTAATCATATCATAATTTCTAAAGGTCCGAAAGGGTATTTTCGATCTGAAATACTAAATTTCCATTTTCATTACGTATTTTAAGCAAGCTTTTCAATTGGTTTGTATACATACACGAATTTATACGATATGCATGCACATATAAATATTCAAAAAAAAAAAAAAAGTTAAAGGACCCTATGTGCAATAGTATGTGTAAATCCATATCTGTGAGTGTGGTTTGCCTTGATGGTTTTGTGACGTGCCTGGCGTTTTAAATAAGCATGGAATAAACATTTTCAACGCATATTCGTAACAAAATCACAAAAATCACTGCCGAAATTCATTTAACTTTAGCTCTAAATGCTTCTAAAAAGCAATGAGTTTTCCAATATTTCAAATTTCGCATTAAATTAGCTCACAAAAAATATAAATATTACGTAACGATGAGCAAAATCCAGATGAGATTTGGATATATACAATCACGCAATTCGAAAGCCATTTGTCATGATAAAATGGTAAAATGCTTGCCAAAATAGTCAAACATTGCAATTTCGAATTTTATGATAAAAATAAAAACAAAAAAAAGTAAATAAAATCTGTAACTCAAAGTTAAATCTAGTTTTGCATCAATAAACATTGAAATGGCATTACTTAAGTCTGTGTGTGTGTTTCTATGTGGCACATAAATAACTTTTTCAGCAACTAACAAGAGGGACATACCGACTATAATGTACACTTTGCTAGAGATGGGCTCGCGACGGTAATTAAGCGGTTTACAGCAAGGCATGTGTGATGGATAGAACTGGAAAATATGCGTAAAAATTATTTTTTCGTGATCCCGAAATTTCTACGGTCTCCGTACTTACAGCAAGGTCCCGAAAAATTGGACACAGGACGGGTCGTTCAAGATAACGATGACTTTCGAACTCAGAGGTCAGATCATCATCATTTTCGTTATGTTTTTGTGGTTACCAAATCCGAGGTTCAAAATATTTCAGCAGCTGGTATAAGATGTGGAATATGTGTTTTAAATGAATTTTTTGAATGAAATTTATTTGAAAAAATAAATGAAAAAAAATCCATACTTAAGTGAAGAACTTACTGGTATCTTTACATGCACCTAGCTGGTTTGATCTTCGAGAAACAAGTATTCTGGTTTGCGGACACTGTAATATATACTTTGTTGGATCTTACCAGTTTCCTTTTAGCTGCAACTCGCAACAACTTGATAGACTCCCAACTTTTTGTTTACAGTGTATTAAAAAAATAATGGAACAACAAAAATGCATTTACTTGTAGTCGATAGAAAACGCAACATAAATGATGCATGCTGCGGCTGTCAGACCTACAACAGCATCACAGACACACCAAAACAGCAGCAACAAATAAACAACAACTACAACACTTTCAGCAGAACAACTAAGTTGCCACAAACAAGAACAACTTGCAACATGCTACCACCAACAACTGCAGCCAAGGCGGAAAGCGTGTAAGTGCAACATAAAATCTTACATACGCACACATGATGCTCTGGGAACGCCGCTAAGAGACTCCAAAACCAAGATAATGTATAAGACGCCGAACTAAAACCAAACTCACTCTCTCCATCCCAAAGCTAGGCAACAAGAGTGCAGTCAGGAGAGTTCTCTCTCAGTGCGCTCTTTATAAAACTTTTACACATCAGTGATGAAAAATCTATTTTTAAGCGAGTTTCTCTGTTTACCCATCAATGGCAGCATATGTCATTTGTGTGTGCATATGACTTCATATAGTCCAGGATAACTAAATAGGGACAAAGATGTTGCAGTTGAATTTTTAATTTTAGAAAATTTAACAAAAATTAGCGAACATTTTTTTATCACTATTTAATTTATAATTGCCCTATGCTCCGACTAGGTGCGATATCTTGTATGTACTATACATAATATATAGGAAATAAAAAAAAAAAAAAATTATATTTGAACTACTTTGCAGGTAGTTTTCTAAAAACTCATCATAGAACTTACATTTAGTCGTTTTTGTCGTACCATGAAAAATATAGCCTTATATGATTTATTTTAAAGCATAACTATTGGAAACCTTCAAACCTTCAGCAATTAGTACAGACATAGCTACTTTCCGAATTCTACGCTTTTTTTTAGTTGTTTTTTGAATTGCTAGATCTCCATAAAAATAGCTACTATGAGTTTTTGTAGCTTTGGTCCAATACTTAAGTTCTTCTTTATGAAGCAAAGAAAGGGTACTCCCTAATTTCCGAGGTAAACCCCATTTTTTTTGTTAGCTTCGATTTTACCATCTGGGTCTATGTGACACTGCACATGATACCAGATGCTGGAAAAACAGCGAAAATGATTTCGTAATAGTACACTGAGAAAAAAATCACGAATTTTAAGTTCAATAATAATGAGTGAAATGTACGCCAAAAACGATTTTTTTATTGTTGAGAGTTAAATTCTTATTTAAAGAGAAGTTTTAGGAAGAGCACTTGATTTTAAATAAGTTACAAAAAAAAAAATTATATATCTTGTAAGCTTTGAACAATAAAAGCACTTAATTTAAAATTATTTTTAAGACAGAAATCGTCGATTTGAGAATGTTTGGTACGATTGTAGAAACAAGTGCCCTCAGTACATACACTTAAGCATTAATAGGAGCCTTTTGTAGACATTTTAAGAATATTTATTTCTAATACTGATATTAAGTATGTATTTGTAATTAAAGAATAATAGAGAACAACAAATTCTTTTAAATTCTAGACTGAAGCTGTCTTGTTTTGAGCAAATTCGATTTAGAAATTTTATTGGGGTTTTTCTAGGCGTATCTCTCAACTGCTTATGTTCAACAAAATTCGTAACTAAAGTCATCCATTTGCCGATCTAATTCCTTACCCAAGTAAGTAAAAGAACTTGCTAAAGACACTTTTCTAAGCCTTAAAGCAAGTTAAAACCAAATAATAAAAAACAGAACAGAATTGAAAAAAAATCTCGAAATTTATTAGATTGATGATTCCAAACAACAAGCAAACATTATCATATTTTATGAAAAAAAAATTTGTGCTAATCAGAAAGCTTTTTTATGCATAAATTATATAATATAAAATGTACTTAAGAACTCAAATTTTCACTTAGTTGTGGGAAAAAAGAAAGTAACGGCAGCCTACTATACAAAAGAGAATATCTGCACATGTCACTATTCTAGCGCCTCGGAGTGTTTGCATAGATATGGAAAGGAACATATGGAATATTTGCATAGACACAAAAAAAATTTAATGCGTTGTTAAATTATGCAAATATAGATTGAAATACAATATTTGGCCAGCGACTAGACGCCTTTTGAAAAAGTTCAGAGCGTTCACATAAATTGGTTTAGATTTGGCTATATTTGATTTAAATATGCAAATTTTTGCAATATAAAAAAAAATTAAAAACTATTTTTGATTATTTTGTCTTTATTGGGTTATAGAGGCTTGTTTATAATGACTATAAATGAGTTTAAAACGTTACGAAAATTCGGTATATAAAAAAATAAATCTACTAAAATTTCAGATTGATGATTCTAAAATTTTGTCCTTGAAAAGTTTCATAACTCTAAACATTTAATCAAAATGCTTGTTTAACTCAGAGCTTCGTCTACCAATAAAAGAATTGCTGGTTATGGCATCTTCTATACAAAAGTAATTACAATTAAGTTAAATTTTTATGATTTTGATGAGCTTGAACATAAAATCAGTCAGAAATGGCATACAAGTCCCAGCTGGTTTAGGATTAAACCATCATTAGTTTTTAGACCCTTGGTCGTCATTTAAATTAGAGTATGCCAGAATCTTTCAAATTTACAGATTTCAATTAGCTCAAAATCACCCTGACAAAAATACGAAATTGAAGGCATAAAAACGGAAATGTTATCCAGAAACTTGTTTTCTACTTATCATTTAATGAACTCTTCAGACTCTGTTCATCTTTATAATAATTTTGGTCCATACTCTTCTTGATATTCCGGACATTTCAGGCAACAATCCAAAATCAAATTAGTTCTAAGCTGTACCATTAATTTGTGGCCTTTCTTGCCACAATCAAAAATTCAGAGTTCTTATGGCTAAAAATTTTTCATAAGAAAAGAAAGAAAAAAGGGTATTCAATAAAACAGACTATATGTTTTCCAAAACCATTTTCTTAGTTTGTTTATTTTTTCTGAATTTTGTATGTTATCATAAGCACATAGCAAGCTAATGCCCTACTTACTTACTTATTGTTTATGCAAGTTGACCAGCTGCTTTTGTTATTTTTATTATCTACATTTAAAATGTGGTTTAACACTACATAAGCATACATACATAAGTTAGCCAGCTTAGTATATGGCTTAAATGCCATAAGCAAACAACATAAACATCTGAGAAAGCTTTTAAGTCATATACCGTGTATAATATATAAAAACTCTGCGAACAGCTGACAAGTGTTTATGCAGCTTGTAAACTATTTAAAATTTATGTGTTTTAAATTAATTTAAAATGTCACAATTTATATGTCAAACATATTAAAAGCCAAGGCAGCAGCTACTGTGGCAACAACATAGGCTTAGGCTTAAGTTGACACAGGAAATTTGCTTTAATTTAATAGCCACACAGAGGCAGTTTACTTTAATACCCCACAAAAGAAAACCTTCTTAAAAAAAAAAAAACGCAAAAATGTATATGTATCGTAAAAGTGTATAAGGAAAGCATTAGCAAGGCTTCGAGCAGAGCAAGAATCATAAGCTTCTAATTTTAGTCAACTCAAGGCAATGTGCCAAGCTTGCGTATACGCAATATGTCTAATGCAAAACGCAGGCTCAAATAAAAGTGATATGCGCACACATACACTGGTAAAATGAGAAGCACACAGATACTCACTCATACACAGATACGCACAGCAAGATGTTACGCAAATGTATTCGTAAGCAGCCACTTAGCACACTTACAGTTTTGAAATATGCTGCGACTGAGACAGCGGCTGCGGCGCCGACTGCGACTTGGCAGCTGACTGCTTTCAACGCCTGACGTCAGAATGCATAAAAACAAAGCAAGGCTAAAAATGGCAACTCTATTCATAGGGTTGTTTAGTATAATTTTACCAATTTAATACGCTGTGCTTATAAAGGTTAAAGGGTATTATAGTTTAGTGCAACGTACTCGTATCGGAGACTTGGATGGAAGCTGATCATTAATCAGAATTAAGTCTGTCTGTTTGCGCTTTAAACACCTAAATATATTAATAAGCCCTTTATTTTTTAATTATTTTCTTATTTATTATAATTTTAATCAAATTCTATACACCCCATTAATATCGAATATGGATAATTCAGCCGCTTGCACAGTTATCGCTGGCATTAATTCCGATTCTTTGGTAAGGTCGCACTATGGTTCATTATGCAGAAAACGGTTGCAAAAAGCAAGATTTTGATAAAAATATTTTTTTTTTGTTTTTTTTTTGACATATTTTTTATTAGCAGTCAACCGATACATATAAAGTTATGATCCAATATTGAGAGCATAAAATTAATACATGCATCTGTTAAAAATTTCCCCAGAATACAGAAAAAAATTAATTTTAAAATTCAAATTTTGAAAAATCATTTTTAAAATGATGTAATCTGCATCTGGTTAATAATTTTGCCGAAACTCAGAAAATATTAAATTTAAAAAATTAAAATTTTCATAATAATATTATTTTTTTTTCAATAAAATCATGCATCTGAAATATTAATTTCACAGGGTCTCCGAAAATTTTAAAATTATTTAAAACGGATCAATAGTTTATTGAGTTGAATTGAGTATATTTTCACCTTGAAGTTTAAAGCTCAATTTTAAGATTACATATTTTCAAAAAAATTTTAAAACCAAAAGTAAAATTTTTTGTTAATACAAAATTGCATTTAAATTAGGCATGAAAGAAGGAAAAAAGTACTTTACATGCTTTTAGTTTTTAAAATTTATAAACTAAAATATAAAATGATTTATAAGGAAATTTTTCATTAAGCGTTCATTGATACAAAAAAAAAATTAAATATTTAGAAGTATTCACAGTCAAATATGAAAAAAAAATTCTGCAGTTCCTAGATATCATCACTTATATCAAATTTATTTTTCTTTCAAACACAGGAAAATATTTGTAGGAAAATATTTGTACTCGTCTAAACGTTGTGGTTTTTACAAGAAAAATATCAGATGGTGCCACTGCGCTCGCCGAAGAAAATAGTTGTACTTAGTTGCCTCTTTATTTTCGAGTTTTCTGACTCTGATAAATTTAATCCCATCATCTACCAATCTTTTAATTTTCTTCTTTTTTGTTTATTTGGGACACTCCATAAAGAATCGATAAAAAAAATCTACAAAAATGTATAGAACCAAATCTTGATTTAGAATTTTCCACAGGCTGGTTCTGGATCGTGAACCCTATCACTTTATCAACAAATCTCACAAGGGAAATCTGTGGCGTTCGATTAAGCTTCATTATTTTATTTTAAAAAGCTTATTCAAAAATCAATAAATTCATTTTGAACAACCCAAACTCAAAAAATGTGTTTTGGATGTGCTGGTATATATTGTATCTAAAACTCTTATGAGAATTTGACAAGATATTCACACGGCGCACCAAGGCACCAAGACAACTGGGAGAGCAATCTCAGCGCGTGCCGCACGCTTTGCACATTTAACGCGTATTTTGCTGTTGTTGCTGTTGTTGGTAGTGTATCTTTTGTTGTTGTTGTTGGCAATGCTGACACGCTTGGGGTTGCCTGGTTTGTATCTTATACATATTTTCATTTTCTGTATATGTGTGTTTGGGTGTGTGGAAGGCGTGTCACACTCAACTGTTGTTTTTGTGGTTGTCGTCTGGCATAGAGCTTGCCTTGTTGCCTCCTACACACACTAACTAAAATTGTTTTTAAAGTCATGTCAAAAGCCTGCTAAGCTCCACATGCATTGGATTTGACCTGGTCTTGTGTTTGGTCTTATGACAGCTGCATTTTAGTCACTATACATATATAGTAGCTAAAAGATGCGACCTGCTACGTCAACTGTAACGTTACAACGATACATTTTGCATATGCAATAGTCAGCCATACCCACATGCATACACGTTGGTATCTTTGAGATAAATAGTTGGGCGGCCAGAGTATTTCAGTATACGCCCCCTGAAAGTATGCTTGCTTTGCGTTGTGTCTATCACTTGGCAAGCGTTGACAGCTACCACAAAAACAACCATGATAGATGTCTTTTAGTGGCCAACTCTGATTTCAACCAACTTTGAGTTAAGTGATTTTAGGAATTTCACATGGGGTTGTTTTGACAATCGTATTGAAAGTGTTTAGTGTTTCATTTCCCCAAATGTTAGTTGCGTTTTCCAAATGTTTAACTAAACAGAGAGTAGAAATCATGGCGATCAATGAAGAAATTTCTGGCATCTCACATGAATAAGTAGAAAATATATGGCAACATTACTTGTATACAGGAAAGCTGTCGATCAGATAAGACAACCATATTAAAGAAGTGTAGATAACTAGATACACGTACCAACGAACAATAGACGCAGTGGGAATAAATAAAGAAAAAGCCCAAGAAGGGTCTACCAGCTAAAAAGGTGATGTCAAATGGCGTCATAGTTCATATCGATATCATTGAACCTGGAAGTTCGATAGCCAGATAATTTTGCTTAAAACCTATATACCAATATAATGCTAATTTAAAGGAAAACTTTTAACTTATCTGACAATAAAAAGTTATTTGTCATTGAGACACCACAACTGCCCCGTTGACATCGCAAAATTTGCATAAATTATGCTTCGAATTGGTTCGAGATACACCATGTTCTCCGGATTTGATACCCTCTGACTTTATTTATTATTATTAAGCATTGTTCGGCGTCAAAAGATTCCGAACTGCCTCTATGCTGGGCATAAGCTATCCACAAGTAGTCTCCATTGCCTTCTTCGTAGAGCGGTCTCCCTGAGCCTGCTATCACGTTCCACGCTGGCATTAATCTCGCTCAGGACTGATCGTCTCCAGGTAATTTTCGGGCGGTCTCTGCGCCTATTGCCTTGCGAGCTGTATTGCAAGGACATATAGTTGATGTCGTTAGGTGGTTTGCACAATGTGTGGCCGATCCAAATAGTTGCAAGATCTTACGAGACATCGGTAGACATAGCTGCGTATTTTCTGCCGTGCTTGTTCTGTTGCGAACCACGTTTCGCAGCCATAATGGAGCACGGATAACACAGAAGCTTTAAAGATCGAGAGTTTGGTTCGGATACTATAACAATTCGATGACCAGATCTTATTTAGTCGTGTAAATGCACCGATTGATATTTTAATTCTTGCAGTTACATCTGTCATTGTGCCTTCGCTAGATGTTATTGAGCTTCCCAAATATTGAAATTAATCGACTCTTTCAATTTGTCGGTCGTACAACTTTAAGGGCTCTTCTGACGTCGCATTGATTCGCATTTCTTTTGTCTTGGTCACGTTAATGGGCAGACCAACCTTTGCTGATTCGAGAGATACATCCTCTAGCTTTTTTTGCATGTCACCATGTCTATTCGAAAGTTTGCCGTTATCATCTGCATAGTCGAGTGATTCCAGACTTGCTGTAGAGTACAATGGGTTCCATTTGATACCCCTAGGTTTCTGAAGAGTTGCTCTCCCGAAATTGTTGTCAATGGCTCTGATACTTTGCCGTCATGAATCACTGAGCACTTGAAACCTTCATAGCTGCGTTTGATCAATATAATTATTTCAGGTATAATATAATTTTTTCAGGTGTTCCGATGTTTTTGAGTTCAGCTTGAAAAACTTGCTTGCTGACAAGAGAATTCCTTTAAATGATCTCATCACTAAGTTTTCACTTTCCATGCTTTCTGTATAAGGCACCCTGTCCTGACAACAATCTCGACCTATATCATTTTCAGCCCCTATTACTTCTTGAACTTTAAATAGTTATCTGACAAATCAAAACTTCCCTCGTTTTTTATTTTTAAAAGCAGCCCTTCCGCTTTAAAAATGGCAATTACATAATATTAATCAATTCCACAAAAAATAACGCAATGTCTACCAACGTCAACATATTCCCATAGAACATATTGAAAAAAAAAAAACCCACAAAAGTAGGCAACAATTTTTTATATTTTTTATGTAAGCCGCCGCATATGTTTTTTAAAGACCAAGAGCGTTAAGAAAACACTCAAGGCAACGCCTTCCTTCAAGTACTTCAAGGCTTTATCAGCGAAAAAAGTAACAAACCCATTTGATACATTTTGCGTTTGCCATTAGAACATTTTCATTTGAAATTCCATTATGCCTATTTACGCGCATTTAGCTGTAAATAGCTTTTGCGGTAGCTGACTGCTAATATTATTTTTATTCTTATTTTTATTTTTGTAACGTGTCTATGGCAGCACATTCATTTTCAGTTACCTGCCAACATTTGCCAATTGGGCTTAGACTTGCTCTATAACGACAGCGACTAAAACAGGCGTTGGCGTCGGGTGGTGCAGCGGTAGGAAATTCCTGTGGGATTTCAACTTGGCATGCTTGAAATACATACATATACTTTAGAATTTATTTAATGTGCGTGTTTGTAATTTTCTGATTTAATTAGTAGCTATAATTCATTTGCCTAAGCAAGACAAAGATTACAAATGGACTATAATTGTTGTGAGAATGGTGCGTACAGCAGGGCGTATGCGTAATTAGTAGTTGCTCAAGGGACTAGCTTATAATAAATGACTGCTGAGTTTATCAGTGTATCCTATACCAAGGCCAATATATAATGAATATATGAATAAATGAATGAAATGTGTGTGCAGTGTTGTAAGTGTGCTGTGAGTCTAGTGTTGGTTAGGGGCAATCGACTTGAGAATGTCGGTGAAAGCACGTGCCTAAAATTTCAACTTTTAAACAATAATTTGAATTGCAAAGTGTAGATTAAGATAGAAGCAAAAAGTTTAATAGCAGAAAAGTTAAGCTAAATTATTTTATTGCTTCGTTTTATTTAAGGTTTGATTTGCAGAATGGCATTATAGGTTAATTGACAGTTTAGCAGTAACACAAAAAAAGGTGGCACTAACATTTAAAATTAATTGACAGTTCATTTGCATAAAGCTTATCTGCATAAGGAAATTTCATTCGGCCTTTACGGACACTGATATACTTGTTGCTGCTCAGTTTAAGCATTCGTTTGAAAAATATTGCATTGAATACTTGTTGGAACGATCAGCTCTGTGGCAGCTTTCAATAAAGTACTTGGATTATTTCAACTGCTTTTAGAAAGCTTTCAAATGAGCCCTTTACATAATAACTCGAATTACTTTATACTTAATTCGAAAAGATTCATGTTCATTTCTACGCCTATTTCCCTCATAAAAAATTAGCGGCTCACAGCCACACTTTTATAATATAAAAAATATTAAGATCGAATAAATACGCTTAGAAATATAACTACGTACTATAATTCATTTCCGTCTGACATTGTTCTAAGTTAGTTGATCTGCAATAACTAATATTGGTTCACCTGCGTCACATTAGACATATGTAATTTGTATCTAAAATGTGGTTAACCACTGTGCAACATTTCCAGGAAACATACACATATATACATTATAATAGAAATATACTCGTATGTACATAGAGAACGACAAACGAAATTCCAAACATTTCAGAACACGCACAAACATTAAACAATAATTAATAATCATTAGTAAGCCACATTATTAAGTGGTCGACTAAATATTGAAATTACAATGATATTAATGCCAGTATGAACAACATAAACAATGGCATTATTATGGCTGCAGCAACAAAACCAACAACAGCAACAACAATGAGTAGGACAGTAATGAAAACAACAACAACAAACAGATTCAGTGAAGTAGATAGTTTTTAGCTAGCAGGGGCACAGACTAAGTATTAAATATTGTGCATATTGTTTTCTAAGATATATTTTTCCTACTTTAAACTATCTTTAATGGGTTACAAAAACAAGCAAATAACCTGTTAGATATCTAGTAAGTAAGGAGCATAAGATCCTGACAAACTCTTACGAGAATTTCTATAGAAATTCGATTTTCATGATTTTTCTTGTAATTTTTTAAATCGAGTTTATCCGTTTAGAAATGTGAATTTGTGCATACCTTTATAATTTCAATGTTTATGGGTATTCCAACTCAAGGGCTCATTAGGTCATTCTATGGCAAGACCTTTAGTTTGGACTACGTGGCGGTTCTCGGATTCATACTCCCCCTGTTGAGACCTTTGTATATTCGTTTTAAAGATATTTTATGTTACATGTATTGGATTAAATGGAAGTTGTAATTATTATGATAACTCATGGTAAAATCCTGCAGTAAAAATAAATCAATCTTAAAAAATTTCCTAAAATATGTGTCCAACCCTCCGATGAAAATATATTAGGACTCTCATAGTTTATACTAAAATAAACAAAACGAGTTGCTTTTAGTTTCTGGACGGCGCCTGATAGGTTGTGATATTACTAGGCTCCCTCTGCGCAAATTAGTGTGATTTTTAAGTCGATCTCTATACGGACTAGAAGGACACCAGCTGTCCCATCCAATATCAGATTGAGTAAACAATTGAACTTTATTTGCAGACGAACCAAGGCGTTCAGTAATCCAGCAGCATGGCATGCTAGGATGCCATAGTGCAGCCTTGCAAAACGCTCTTCTAAGTAATTTTTCTGTTACTTCATCGTCATTTCCTGTATCTCTCACTAGATCATAGGGCCTCTGGTACTTACCGTTCGCTTGTTCTAATAGCATGCAAGACTCATTTGTTGAAAAAGGCTTGCAGTACTATATTCGGCTTTTGGTCAACACTTCGACGTCACCTACCCTAATCAGACATCCCCCGAGCTAAGCCACTGGCTAGAGCAATAATGATAGTAATGTGCAGAATGCTTTAAACAAGCTGCCAGCGGATGGCTGCTAGGGACAAAACCAAATGCAACATTGTCAAGTGTGTGTATCTGTGTGAAAGTATCTGCATGTTTGTATGTGTATCTATGTGGCTGCTTTGGCAAATTATGGGCATAAGCGTGAATTACAAGCTTGTAAATTGAAACGGTGACACGCCCACATTGCCACCCGCCCACTCGCACACTCGCAATAACAAAATCCAACAACACACACACACACACACGCACCGAAAACTCTCAGCTTCGACTAACAGCTACGGATACAGCTTCTGTGCTTGGTCTGGTAACATTGTAAGCAACCCTGCTGCAATAATAACACGTAATCATGAGCAGGAAATGATTGTGGTCCCCAAAGTGGTAATAGTGGCAACAGTGGCAACATTGGCTACAGTGGCTACAGTGGTGCCAAGTGCCACCGCTATCATGAGTGCAATTGCATTAATAATGTAAGTGTTAGTGCAGTGCAGAAGCCATGCACCGCATAGCCCTAGAGGTTGCTGTGGTACCGTGGTCTAGGGAGTGGGTGTCTGCCCCGTGGCATACTTTTTGAGCTTGTAGAAATTTAATATTTGACAATAATTATGCGTATGTATCCGCAAGTGTGTCTGGCTGTGTGTGTGCATTAACCCAAGGCCAATGCAAATGCCTAAATGTATGCAATGAAATATGTGTGTGCGTCTGTCATTATGTTGTATAATTTATGCATGCATTTAATTAAATTCCAGCCCCTTATATCTGTCGTTGTTGCTATGGTTATTTAGCCAATGGCACCAATGACCCAATTCCCATTTTGGTTATATTTAATTGTCATTTTTAACTTGGATTAAGTGCGCTATGAACACGCTTTTGCAATAGTGACAGTACTGTCCTGTATATTCTACTTCTGTATATAAGCACTCTATGAAACCTGACATAAAGGTAGTGTCTAAAAAAGTATAATTCCCATTTCCTTACCCTATGAGTATTGTTTATAATTTAAGATTTCTTTAAAATATTTTTCAGCATTTCACCTTTTCTAAAAATAATATATTTTCAAATCAAAATTCGTATTCGATATAGAAATAAAATAAAGCTGTGCAATTCATCACCAAGTTTCAGGCTGACGTATATAAAACTTAGCACCAAGTTCTTTAACGTGCAATAAATCTAATAAAATGCGCCCAAAATTTAAACTTAATCTAAGGAAGAGAATTTTGAAGCTTTTCATTAACTTAATTTTTTTTCGAGTTTTGGCTCATAAATAGAAAAGAGTTTTCATTTTTTTTGATTTGGAAGACTCTCTTAAAAAAATCCGTTTTGTTTCAATTACAATTTCTATCTTACACTAGAAGTTCCCCAGGTAACATGTATCCACAAATTTCTTAAAAATGGCTTAATTGCACTGTGCAACAATTTTTAACCTTTTTTTCGTGGGTGGATGATAAGCTTGTTATTTATCCAACGGATAATACGTATCCAAAATCCATAGCAGCAGTCTTTTATATCTTTTTGTTTTAGCTCCAAGTCTTTTTTAGTGTGATCTTCAGCTCTTCTTCTTTTCAGCTCTTATGGTACTTGCGGTGACATGGTGGCAACACGGACTGCCTCTAGCCAGCGCCGGATGGAGCAAAACATCGAACCCTACAACTTCGAAGTGGTTGAGCAGTTCTTATACCTCGGCTCACTTGTCACCTCTAACAATAACAGCACCCTCGAAATTAAACGCAAAATACTGCTCGACAACCGTTGCGCGTTTGGCCTGAGCAATTTGTTCAGATCGAAAACAACATCTCGAAGCATGAAGATAGAACTATACAAGAAGCTGGTTGTGCTCATCGCTATCTACGGCGCCAAAACCTGGGCTATGACAGCTTTTGATGAGTAGCTTTTAAATGTGTTCGAACGAAAAATTCTGCGTAGGATTTTCGGCCCACGATTTAACCACGAAATATACGGCACAATATATACAATAACATCAAAATTGTTGCCCAAATCAAACAGCAGAGATTAAGATGGCTGGGGCATGTGCATCGAATGCAGGAGAACTGCCCCACGAGGCGTGCTCTTTATAGCGACCCAGTGGGCGCTCGACGTCGTGGTAGACCAAAGCAGCGTTGGTTTGACGCTGCACAGAGGGATATAGATGCGCTGGGTATCCGCGATTGGAAAAATAAAGTGGAGAACAGGGAAGAATGGAGGCGAGCGATACAGGCCTAGAAGATGGTACTTGTGATATAGGCGCTCATGGTATAAACTTTATACTAGTTATAAAGACAATAAAAATATGTGTACGCATTTCTTATTTGTAGCCCACTGAAATTCAATATCCTTTGCCTTAAAACACGATACAAAAAATGGTAAATTTAAAATAATAGACTGCTTCTGATCAAACCAATGTTGAAAATAGAACAATCAAAAAAAAATGTTTTCTTATTTTTGCTATTATATAATATTTAAAACAAAGTTTACAAGTAAAAATATAAATCTTATCTGTAAAAAAAAAAAAAATTCCATTTAAATATAATATTTTTCGAAAAAATTAACAGTTCGATGAAATCAAGTAAAATGCTTTCCCGCATTATTTTATCTTTTGAAAAAACTTAAAAAGCTGTTTATAAAGCTTTTACAAAAAACAATTTGCTGCATAAAATGGTGAGCGTATTTTTTATTTAAGGCCTGTACGCAGTTCGAAATATTTCGCACGGAATGACAAAACTTCATATAAAAAAAAAAGTCCCAAATGGGCTATCCCAAAAGGCATACGCTCAACATTTTATGCAGCAAATTGTTTTACAGGCCTTAACATCACAAATAACATAAAAAGCTTTACTTACCTTTCTCAATTTTTACTTTCTCTTCCAAGCTCGCGATCTGCCGCATGCTGCCAGAGTTGACAGCAGCCGAACCGAACCGAACAGAACCGACGCGCATGCCGAAGTTGCACCACGAAACTACCCGAAGCAATCTGAAGCTACCACAAAAACAAACACATACAAAAAAAACAACAAAAAAAGCACACACACTATATCGGCATTTTGTGAACATTTTAATTTATTTCATTTAATTTCTTTTTTTTTATTTAATTAATTTTATTTTGACTCTTTTATATAACACTTTTATATGCACCTTAACGAACACTTTTAATTTTCCATTTTTGCTACGCTTTGAATATATTTTAAATATTTTTTTATTCACTTTTTGGAAAAATTAATTTCATTTTTTTAAACTTGATTCATTTTTTGATGGATATATTTAGACACTTTTATATAAAAGTTTAACGAACACTTGATTTATATATATATATATATATATATATATATATTAGGGTGGGTCAATTTTTTTCGGTATAAGGGCACACTCGGATTTTGATTCTTTGGGTAATTCTAAGCAAATTTGCCCAAGAAACTATGGGTCTAAAATGAATTTCGAGTCGCCCACTTTTTCAAAATTTTCAAGAAAAAAAACCGAAAAAAATCAAAAACCAACACTAAAGCGACCTCTGGCGGCACCCAAAATTAAAAATAGATGTCAATAATGAATTCCTCGACCCCAAAAACCCCCAAATTCACATTTGGCTAGAGAAAAAATATCGATTTTAGGCCTTTTCAATGAATTTCTAAGTTGATTTTTGAATATGTCGAAAAAAACCTATTTTGAAAAAGTGGGCGACTTGAAATTCATTTTAGACCCATAGTTTCTTGAGCAAATTTGCTTAGAATTATCCAACGAATCAAAATCCGAGTGAGCCCCATAAGGTTTTTTCGGCCCCATACAAATTGACCCGCCCTAATATATATATATATTTACCATAAAAACCAACACATACAAAAAACAACAACCAAAAAGCAAACACACTATAGCGGCATTTTTTGAATATTTTAATTTATTTCATTTTTTTTAATTTAATTAATTTTTTTATGGATATATTTTGACACTTTTATATAACACTTTTATATACACCTCAACGAACACTTTTGATTTTCCATTTTTTCTGCACTTTGAATACTTTCTAAATATTTTTTTTTCTTCACATTTTAAACATTTAAATTCATTTTTTTAAACTTGATTCATTTCTGATATATTTCGACACTTTTGTATAACACTTTAACGACCACTTGATTTTTCAAATTTTATACACTTTGAACACTTTTTTTTCACATTCAACTTCATTTTTGATTGATTTCTTGATATACATATATATTTTCTTGATACATAACACTTATACATACACTTTAACAAACACTTTTAATTTTTCACGCTTTTACACACTTTGAACATTTTTAATTTAATTATTTGTTCATTTGCTTAAACACTTTCATAGACAACTATTAAAAGCCGCTTTAACTTTATTTTTATTGAACACTATTTTTCGTAGCATCGTCATACATAATTCGAAACACTTGTAACAATAACGTTGTACATACTTTTTACATAAGCAAGCATGCAAAAACAAAAACAACATTTACATAAACGATATTTGCGATACGACAAATTTATTATGCGCAGCGGGTCAGAGGCTTAAGTCGAAGGCAAAGAACAAACGCAACTAAATTACTTTGCAGCTTAGATATTAAATTTAACCCACTTCACAAAGAAGCCAGAGAGATATTAGCTAATAAAGAGCGCGGAGCAGCAAAAGAGAGTAATCCTAGCTTATTAAGCAAATGCAGTCGGCTGCCCAATGTCAAAACAAATAATAACAAAGAGGAGTAGCAAAAAAGTTTGTGACTGTGTGTGTGTGTGTGTGTTGCAATAAATATATTTTTTAACAGTTAAACTTTAACTACGATCGTTCCACTAACAACTGCAACGTCACGCGTATACAGCGCGCTGAGATGAGCTGAATTTATCAGCGCTGATTTTTTTTCAGCTAATGCCCGCTGTATAGGCGCTCTTATTGGTTGGGTATTAGCTGGCTTTGCAAATAAATTTATAAAAAATCAGCGCTGATGTTTTTTCTGCAGAAAGTGCATTGTTCAAAATTCCACGATTGGTATCGATGCTTTCGAGCATCCATAGAAATTTTCTAATTCGTCTTCTGTTTAATAAAATAAATGAAATGAGTTACGCAGAACGGCACAGGTGACTGAAATAATAATAATAAATAAAAACTAAACACAGTGGTTACTTATGTGGTCATTCGCTCACGTCTCTGAGCTTGCACGGTCCGCTCCAACGTAAATTAATGTATGAATTTCATATTTAAAAATGTATTATTTTGCATTTTTAATATTTGCGTAAGTAGCTTAAATATATCCAAATAATTGAAAAACATAAATTATAAAGTGTTTTAAGCCTTGTGCGTCCACAATTTATTATATTCGCTTAAGTAGAAAAGTCTCTTAATTTTCCGATAATTTTAGTTTGATACTAAGTCGACTTGAGAGTTTGTAAACTACTTAAAAAAATCAGTAATTATCTTAAATCTTGCTAAAACGCTACTCTTCTTGTGGTTGTGTCAAAATAATCGGAATATTTGATTAAGCAGATTTATATATTCCAAGCAATGGATATGAATATGTAAATCGGCGAAAATTGCGATTATTTATCGAGTTAGCAATAACTGAAGATTTAGGTAGACTTTTTTTTTGAGAAGACATTGCTATCAAACGAATAAAGATACTGGAATATTTTTATACCCTGTACCTATAGGTACAAAGGGTATACTAGATTTGTGCAATGTATGTAACGGACAGAAGGAGGCGTGGCAGACCCCAAGTCCTTTATACCAAAATGCTTATCATAACCTCGGGTAGCGATTGAGCCATGTCCGTCCGTCCGTCCGTCCGTCCGTCCGTCCGTCCGTCCGTCCGTCTGTCCGTCCGTATGAACGCCTAGATCTCGGAGACTATAAGAGCTAGAGACACGAAACTTTACCAGCTGGTGCGCATATTTCCTAAGCAGATGAAGTTTGTTGAATCATGTCAATATCTTTCCCCGTTCCCCCGCAGTAGATTTTCGCGGTTCTTAGCCACACCGTTTAATATTTTCATTTGAAATTTAACAGAGCGATGCGTTGTAGATACATGCATCTATGTGTAAAAAATTAACAAAATCGGACAAATACAACAGAAGTTATAGTCAAAAATGTGCAAATTTCACCTCCCCTTGCCAATAAACTGCGTCAATATTTGACTCTACGCAATTATAGCTACAAGTGACCTAGAATCACAATTTTTGGCAAGCTCATTCATGTGGCTCTAATGAACAAATCCACATCCAAATTTTATCGATGCGGTCCCCCCACCCCCCGCAATCGATTTACCGTGTTTTCTCCCACACCCCTCAACATATCAACTTGAAACTTACCCAATATAATTAAAATAGCTTCTTTGACGTAACTTTCGATTTTCATCAAAATCGGTATAAATTTACGGAACTTATAGGTATATATATCGTTTTGCACCAAAAAAAAAATAAATTCCAATTGGAAAGTTCTTAGATGGAATATGCAGGAAAAATTTTTTTGACACAAAAGGTACAGGGTATTCCACTGTCGGGCACCGCCTCGACTGTACCACATTTTTTTTTCTATAAAAGATAAAAGTTTGAAATTAGAAAAAATTCAGTTTATTACCTCTGTGCCGCTGGTTATGTCGGATTCGGTTTATTAATGTAGCATAAGGAGATTTTTCTATATTCCAAAAACTGGATATATACTTATGTATCGGCGGAAATAAGTAAAGCGGCCACTTTTTAAGTCGATCTTTCGATTTTAATAATATTTATATGCAAATTAGCGATAGCTGAAGATTGAGGTAGACTTTTCATTGATGACACATTGCTCTCAAATGAATAAAGATACTTGAATCATTTTTTTTCCAATGAAAATAAATATAAAAATCCTTTTTTTATCTCTGTCACGCTGTTTATGTCCGAGTCTGTTCTTAATGTAGCATAAGCAGATATTTCTATTTTCCAAAGATTTGATATATATTTATGTATCGGTGAAATTAGGTAAGGCGAACACTTCGATCTTTTCGATTTTGATAATATTTATACATATGTATGACATTTTTGTACAAAATTTCTATTATTTTTCGATAAAGCGATAACTGAAGATTTAGGTAGACTTTTCTTTGACGAGAAATTGCTCTACTTGAATAATTTTTTTTTTTATTATTAAAAAACCAAATCCAAATTAAAAAAAAAAAAATTTTGTATGTTTTTCAAGAATTTTTTTAATTATTAAATTTAAAAATAATCTCAACTTTACACCTTTGAAGAATCTTCGCAAAGTCTAATTTTTTGTAGCTAAATTGGTAGACAATTCTGTCCCGAAGTGATTTTTCAAAAAAATGTTTCCCCCACTTATAAACCCGTTTTTCTCGAAACCACTTTTATTCGAATGGCTTTAAGAATACCTCAGTCAATTTTAATCCGATCGATTCGAAATTTTGACACAATCTTTATAATATCATTTTCTAGTGAATCCTAAGTGGTTCATAATAGTAAAAACTTTTTATTTTACAATTACATTTCATGATTTTTTTGGACGAAAATAAATTTTTATACCCTGTACCGTATGGTACAAAGGGTATATTGTGTTTGTGCAAGCCGAAAATGTATGTAACGTACAGAAGGAGAAGTCGGAGACCCCCCAAAGTTACCTAAAGTATGATCAGAGTGACTAGAGAAGTCGATATACCCATGTCCGTCTGTCCGTCTGTCCGTCTGACCGTCTGTCCCTATGAACGCCTAGATCTCAGAGATGGTAAGAGCTAGAGCAACCAAACTTTCAGATAAGATCCCTTATTAATCCATAGGAGACAAGTTTATTTTATTTTTTTGATATCGGGACTACATTATATAGCTCCCATAGGAGTGTTTCAGAGGACCTCGAAAAAAAGCAAAAGTTTTCGATGGATAATTCGTTTGATTATGAAGATATCATAACCAAATTTGGCATTAAGAAGTTTTTTAGAGTTCCCAAGCACTATACCAAATTTTATCAAAATCGGTTGACTATATCATATAGCTCCCATAGGATCGATCGGTCGAAAATTTGTTTTTTGTACAAAATTCGTTGTGTTTCGTTTATTTGTGAACATACCGTAACCACATTTGGCATTAAGAAGTTTTTTAGAGGTCCCAAGCACTGTACCAAATTTGATCAAAATCGGTTGACTATATCATATAGCTCCCTTAGGGCCGATCGGTCGAAAAAAACGCTTTTTGTACAAAATTGGTTGTGTTTCGTTTGTTTGTGAAGATATTGTAACAAAATTTGGCATTCAGAAGTTTTTTGGAGATGTTCGACACTGTACCAAATTTTATCAAAATCGGTTGACTATATCATATAGCTCCCTTAGGGCCGATCGGTCGAAAAAAAGTTTTTGATTAAAAATTCGTCTGTTTTTGGTTGTTTATGAAGGTATCATAATCTAATTTGGCAATCAAATGTCTTTTGGTGTTCTTAAGCAATTTACCGGATTTTATTGCAAGCAGTGGTACAGGGTATCCCAAAGTCGTCCGCGCCCGACTTTAACGTACGCCATCTTTTTTTCAAACTTTGGCCATCAGTTTTTTAAAATGATACCCTACGTGGTTCAGTTGCTTTTGGTCCATAGATTAAGAGGAAAATATTTTTTTATGTTTCAGAGCGACGTCAAAAAGCTGCAGGCATGTAAGCCACTCCGGAAATTAGTCATGTAGCTCTCTAAAGCCGCCATTTTGTTTTTTATATCTTTGAAAACATTAATTCAAAATATGTTTAAATATGGTCAACTATTTGGATTGTGAATATAAAATAAAGTTTTTTTGAAAAAAAACAAAAACCAAAAATTACCTTAAAAAACCATGCTCCACACAGGTGTTACCCCTTAAAAACAATAATGGTCACATTTTATGCGCGTAAACAATAAAGAATTGAATTTAATTTGTAATATTTCTTTATATTATGATAGATTTAGAGTTTTTGTTTTTAAACATTTAAAATTTATTTTCCAAAAATATTCATGCCTGATCTGGATACCGGCATCAATATCGAAAAGTGTACAAGTGTAACTATAACGATAAACTGCATTGCTTAATCGTAATCGAAATGGAAATCCAGAAATTTAAGATAGTTACAAACTTTTTATAGTTAAGTAAAAAGAGTCAAAGATAATTTTAGACATACTTATTTCCACTATGCCTTTAAAAGTGTATTTAAACATAGGTGCCTAAATTCTCTAAAAACATAAAATAAATGTTTCACAAATTTCTAATTTGGCAAACCACCAAAAATTTTGTGTCGCAAAAACTGCAATTTCAACACTTTGAAATTAATTCAAATGTGCATGTAATTAGTTAATTTTTCATTTGTAAATTCTCATTTTATTAGATTTTAGTGTACAGTAAATGACAAAATTTATTTCGAAAATGAAAGCAACCGCATATGATAGATGTACATATGTTTTAGAGTACATAATATGGAACACGTTACATAGCATTTAACTTTTAATCAGCATTTAGCGAACGCCAATAATACGCAAAAAGTTAATTAGGCTTAATGCGTATTAGCCGTAAGCCGATTCCGTAATTTTCTCTACTTTTTTGTAATGAGTATTCTGGCCTTTTTTTAGACGTAAATCAATTTAATTAGATAAGCAATAAACAACAAAGCTCGTTGTATTAAATAACATTAAATTAAGCTGATTTATTGTTGGCACATTGGTAACAAATGTTGTATTAAAAGCAACTAATGAAATACCTAAATACTATAATATTTTTACGGAAGCCTAGGCAGATACGTTTTTTCTTTAAATCTTCTGAAAATTTAATTGATGAAAAGATATCACACAAATGCTTTTGTGTCGAAATTCAATTAGAATATGAAACAGCTTCATTGACAGATAGATGATATTTTAAATTTAAAGCCGGTATGCAGCTCCAAAATTCACAACCGTACAAGAACTGCAAATTAATTACTGTCTTAATGACCAGTATGTGCATATAAACGCAAGCTGGTATTTTTTGTCGAATTCTTTTCGTTTTTTTGTGGTATTCATCGTATTATTGTTGCGGTACTTTGGGTTAAGGTCACACTACCATGAGCTGCTTTTTGTTTCAATGTTGAAATGTGTTAAATAAAACTAATAAAAAACAATATGAATTGTCGTCAATTTCTATTCTTGCATTAATTTTTGTAAACAACGCGACATTAGTTGCCTACAATTTCTATAAAAATGTTTTGTGCAAAATTAATTAATTTAAAACTTTGTTTGGTTTGTTAGAGCTTCACTTGGTTCTTAAACAGCTCACAATAAATAGTAAACGGTTTTGTAAAAAACTTTTCGCAACGATTTCTTGTTTTTTTGCTTGCACATTAGTTATGATTTTGGTGGCAAAACAGAACAGCTGTTGCTAATGCTGGCGCCATCTAGTGGGTTTTTTTTTTGGGCTGTGAATTTTGGTGCTTTAGTTAATATTCATTTCAGATACATTTGCATTTAAATGTAAATTTTCGCTGTATTAAGCATTTGTAAATACATAAATCATGTAATGTAAAATGTATAGAGTCATTAAATAAATAAAATATAATAATTTATTATATAGTAATCATATTCAATAATCTGGAACAAAACTCCAAAGCGGTGGGGATAACAATTAATACTGATAAGACAAAATATATGGTTCGATCCAGCTTAAATACTGACTCTAGCAATCTAGCCATTGGCGAAATTGTTTTTGAGAGCGTAGAAGAATTCAAATACTATCGGCTATAAAAGACTCGACAGAAGCAATTAAGGAAAAAATACAGGCCGCAAACAAAGCATACTACGCTAATCTAAATCTATTCCGATCAAAGATTCTTTCACGCAGCCAAAAATACAGAATGTACAAAATACTAATAAGACCAGTACTCACATATGCCGGCGAACTCTGGGTCTTGAAGAGCACAGATGCAACTGAACTGTTGTGCTTCGAGAGAAAAATATAGCAAAAAATATATGGCCCTGTCAAACTATCGGATGCACCTACCGGATAAGATACAACCATAAACTAGATTCGCTAGCAGGATATAAAACAGTTATAAGATTTGTTAAAGCACAGAGGATAAGGTGGCTGGGTCTGTGCTAAGAATGTCCACTGAAAGAATAGCTCGAAAGGCCTTTGTATTGAAACCGATTTGAGGAAGAAGAAGTGGGCGTCCAAGAAAACGATGGCTGGATGATGTAGAAGCCGATCTCAGCAAAATAGGAGTCCGACACTGGAGAGAGGTCGTTGTAGAGAAGGACAAATGGAGAGAGATTGTTGCGGAAGCTATGGTCCACCAAAGACTGTAAACCTAAGAAGACGAAGAAGTAATCATATTGTTGGGACAGCTGCATTGCAGACCTAAGGATGTAAAAGCTGTAGAGCTCCACAGCTAATCCAATTGGTTCTAGTTGGGTGTCATGAGTCAATCCTATACTACGGCAGTGAAACATAGAAATGTAGGAAGAAGCTCTTATCGCAAATACAGGTGTTAGTGAATCTAGTGGCCTAATGGCACTAGATAGGCCATACCTTGAGACAACCCGATACCTACGTTGCCAAATGAGCACTAAGATGGAATCTTCAAGGCAGTCGAAGAAATGGGGCACCAGCAAAAACATGGGAAGAACTGTCGACGGCGTATTACAAACAGCCGGCTACACATGGTCGCAGATTTGCAGAGAAACAGCAAATAGAATAAGATTTAAAGTTCAGGAAATAAAGAAGAAGAAAAAGATGGGTGCCATAATGCATTGAGATTATATGACTGCCAAAGAGAATGCTCTTCTTCCAGCAAGAGCGACAACACTCAATTAATATGTGCTGGGAAGATTTGCTTGATATGCCTTCTTAGTCCAGCCTTGCTGATGCCGTCTCTCTTATCTTAGTTGCTACTAATTAGAAGAACAGCTTAGTTCATATTAGTGGCACATTTTATCATATATTTTCCAACAAACATTTAGCTGCAATGTTCCCGGGTATATTTTTCTATGTTCAGTGATCTATCTAAAGAAGATTTAATTCCGTTGATCTCTGATTTCCTGAACCTATTTTGAGTATATTTTTAATCCATAGGCACACAAACAAATGTTTTTTTTTTATAAAATATATTGGGCTATACTTTTTAATAATTTTTATAATTTTTTACTTTAGTTATTATAATATTATAATGTGATTCGCCAGCGAAAATTTCACGCCTCTTCTGGATTTCACTTCCAAGTCTATAAGCTCAAATAGAGTTCATAAGTAATATTCAAGATAATTTTTTTCTATGTGCACCGGAACATTTACTTGAATTTTTTGTGAATCAACAATTTGAGACAGCAGTCTGAATATATTGATTGAGAACAGGTTGTAGACAGTCAAATCGGTTTTGGTTGGCAGTCCGGTTAGAACACAAGTTTATCGGTTGGCAGTCCGGCTGCTGGCTGTAATGCGATCAAACCAATTCAGTCGCATTCAAATTAAGCGCAATATACCCGAAGTGGCCGTCGGTAGCGTAGTGGTAGGTGGTAACGTACTCGCTTTGCAACCCGATGGTCGGTGGTTCGATTCCCCGCAGTAGCACTGATGCATTTGCCTAGCACTTCAAGACTCCGCCGTTCGGATTCGGCTATAAACGGTTAGTCCCTGTTCTCTTCCAACAGTTATTAATAGAGATCCCCAATGCTCCGCCCAGGGGCGACATGAAATAGTCAGTCAGGGAAATTATTGTACCTGAAGTGACCTCATGATCGCAAACTTCAAAAGCAATCATACCAACTGTCTGAACTGATATAGAAAATGTTGCGTTTAATACTTAATCGCACTCGAACATATATCGCTCACTCAAACTTGTCGAGAGCTCGTTTGATTGGAACCGCATTTATAGCAAACATGATTGATGTGACTCGTTCATACCTATTGCAGGTCTCTGGGCTGTATTGGCATAAAAAGAATTTTATACTATATACAAGATTTGTGCAAATCTATGTAATGATAATACAGAAGGAGCCGTGGCAGACCCCAAGTCCTTTATACCAAAATGCTTATCATAACCTCCGGTAGCGATTGAGCAATGTCCGTCTGTCCGTCCGTCCACGTTTCTACCACATCACTCAACATATGAACTTGAAACTTACCATATATTTTAAATAACTTCTTTGACGTAACTTTCAGTTCTCCTCAAAATGGCTAAATATTTACGGATTTTATAGGTACCTATAAATTTTGTGTTGCTTCTTTGAAGGACTATGCAGAAACGTAAATTTTTGGAGAAAAAAGGTACAGGGTAGTGCTGGAAGTAACATCGATGTTATATCTATGCATCGATGTTTTTTATTTTTTTCCGATCATCGATATTATTATTTCGATTTTCGATTATCGAACATATCCCATTACGGATAAAATATGGGCAATCGATGGCATACACCTTGCAGACACTTTTCGCTTTTTTAGAAAAAAACAAATCTCAAAAGATCCGAAATAGTAGGGTTGACTCAATTTTGGCACTTCGACAATATTTTAATGTTGAATTACTGGAAGGTAATACCTTTTAAAGTTTAGCAAGGCTGACAATCTAGTGAGCGACAAGAGGAGTTCCATAGATAACCATAATGAATGGATCTCAAATTAGTTTAAAGATTATGAGACTGCAATTCTGTCTGAAGCAGAACATTTTTTTGTTATAACTCACAGGCTCAAAAAAAAAAGTAGTGTAAACTTTACATGTGATAGAGGCAGCCCTTATGGACTTTGGGCAGCTGATTCCGAAGTTCAAAATACCCCGATCCAAGGATTCCTTAGATAATATCCAAATTATCTCGTTTTATGGGAATTTTTGGTCGTTATCCAAAATCCATGTGTGAAGAATTTTTTTGGACTTCGGCTGCTCAAATGCCATAAGGGATGCCTATGTCACCTTTTAAGTTTACAACACTTTTTTTTGTGTCCTGCATTATCTTTTGCTTTCGTTGTATAACCTTTTGGATTGTTATTTTTTTTTGTTTTTCTTATTTTTCTATGAAATATAATTCATTTGGAAATGTATATTATGAAAATATAGTTATCTCTGGGTTGGTTTGTTAATTCCATTTTATTATTTGAAAATACTTATATAACCAAACCAACAGATGGGCCACTCTGAATAAATTTAAGCATTAAAAAAAATGGCGGCCACATGCACTTCGATGTATCGAAGTTAAAAAATATCGAAAACATCGATGTTGGCCAACATCGATGTTTCTTCAGCACTAGTACAGGGTATTACACTGTCGGGCACCGCCTTGACTGTATCACATTTTTTAACATCTTTACGGTCTTTTGTATATTGAAAATGTTTCACATGGGCCTTTAGCTTTTAAAACGCAATTATCTTGTTTCGAAAAGGTGACTGACGAATATTCTTAAAGATCTTCCGCAGGCAGCTGCATTGATAAATCGACAAATCGGAACCGAAAAATGTTATCCTAGAATAGATTATAGATTTCACGAAACTTTAAAAAATAATCATTAAAATTTCATGTGCATATTAATTATATATTTAAAAAAAAATCAACTTGGCATATTTATAATAGTTTTCAGCTTGAAAATTTCTTGATCTGTATTCTACTGACTTTATTATTGGATATAGTTTTCTTTCTCAAGTCATTTGGAAATTCCATGCGGCTCCTAGTAACCTGTAATAACTGCTTTAGTTAAAGAGCTGAATTTATCTGAGTGACTGAGAATTTTAAGAATAAAAAAGTTAAATTTTTTAACTTTTATGGAGTTTTGAATATTTTTGAATGAACTTGACATTTGTAAGGCGTTGCCCAAGCATATGCTTAGACATACAATTTCCATTAGATTTTTGAACTTATTTCCAATTATCGATGTTTCAATTTGCCATAAAATCGAATTAACTTTAAATGTCAAAAAGGCACTAAGTTAATTCTGCTTAGCAGCCGCACATTTATTGTAGCATACTTTTTGAGGCCTATAGAATTTAAAAATTATTTGCCACATAAATTACAAGTTATTCATCATCAAAGCAATCATTAAATGCCTCTTTTGAATTGCAACAAAACAAAATTTCAGGCCACATTTTTCGCATATTTCTTTCTATAGAATTGTAAATATTTTCCCTAAGCAAGATATTTATAATCTTTGCCAAAACCGACACCCAACTGTCTCTAAATACATTGTGCTCTTTGCCACAGGAATTTCAATAATTTGTTGCAACAAAAAAAAAATACCAAACTCAGAGCTCATTTGTAAATGCCCCAAACAGCCGCAGTTAGTTTAAATAATATATGTTGATACAATGTTAATTAAAATGCTATTGAAATAATTTTGACTAATTTATAATTTTATAGAGTTTTAAAATAATTATTGTGGTATTTGTGGCTAAAAAAAAAAAAAAACAATCATTTATAATCTTTTGAGTGCTTACACTGAGAGAAAAATATTTTTTGCCGCGTTAAAGTTTATGAAAGCGAAAAGTAAGTCCAAACTGCACTTTAAATTTTTATCAAAAAGAGAGCGCTCTATGGCTTGGTTTTATTTTTTAAAGATTTGTTGCTCTTATTTTAGTTTGGCTTAAGAGCACAGAAATTTGCTTAAAAACCATATTCATATTCGAAGTTTGTGTTGGTCTCAAAACTAGTTACTTTTAAAAAGAGAAAAACGAATAATTCCATTCGTAATCTCATATTACGAGTATAATTATTTTTGTAAAACGATATGATTAAAAAAAATTTCCAACTTCTAAAAAAAATGTATATTTCACTGATATCTGTCTATATCTCTGTCTGATATCTCTCAGCTATTAATTTTTGAAAGAAAAATCCTAAGAAAGGTATATGGACCTGTCAGATTGGAAGATGGATCGTACCGAATAAGATATAATCAAGAACTTGAAGCAATGGTACAACAACAAAATGTGATCCGTTTCATAAAAAGTCAACGTATATGATGGCTAGGCCACCTTAGTAGAATGCCTAAAAAGAGAGCGGTCCGCAAAGCATTTCACAGACAGCCGATTAGAAGAAGAAAACGTGGACGTCCAAAGAAAAGGTGGTTGGATGTAGTGGAAAATGATCGTCGTTCTCTTGGTGTCTTGAAATGGAGGAATGCAGTGGTCGATCGAAGAACATGGAGAGGAATAGTTGCGGAAGCTATGGTCTGCCCAAGACTGTAAAGCTAGTGATGATGATGATGATGATATCTGTCTAATCAAACAAGCTATGTAAAATTTTTTGATATATTTTTTTTCGTAGTACTTTAAATAACAATTAATAGGGTTTAGCTGGATAAGGTACAGGAAATCGTTCGATTTATATATATACGCAGTTCGAAAATTTTCGCACGGAATGACAAAACTTCATATAAAAAAAAAAATCCCAAATGGGATATCCCATTGTTCGCAAAATTTCATTTTTTAAACTTAACGCGTTAAGGTTAATCTTTATCTTATATGTATGACAAGTAATAATCTTAGAACAAAAGTTTCTCTTGTTTTTTTTTAATTCAAAACACTTCTAAAATTAGAAAACAAGAAAAAATATTATTTTAATATTTTTATCCTGCATCAATTTATTTTTTTTTTAAGGCCAGCGTTCTTGATTTTTTTCTCACAGTGTACTTCTATTAATTGCCTTTTAAAACATTAAAATTTCTCTAGTCAAGCGCAGCAAGCAAGAAAGAGATAGAGGCAAGTGTGGCAACAAATGTGCAACCTGGTTGCATGTTCAACAATTTGCATCAACATTTAATCCAATTAATAAATAATGAGCATTCCTGCTTCTTCTGACTTTAGCTCCTGGCTACGGCATGTGCTGGCTTCAAGGTCCTTTGCTTGTTTTGTCATGCTAGTGAACTTCTGCCCCTTATATACACTGAGCTGGTCAGTGGCGTAGTTGTGTAGTGAAATATGGGATGCATTAAGTCAAAAGCCAAACAAAGCTACATTCACTTATTGTTCAACCACATAAGGCATAATTACCCTAATGACTTGACCCCCCTGCACAAAAACCTAACTACGCCTCTGAAGCTGTGGCATAAATTGAACAAGACCAGGAGCTAGCAAACTAGAGCATGTGTGAAAGAGAGTGAAATTAGTTACTCTGACGCACACATTGTTGCAACTTCATCTCGACATTATGCCGACATTTTGCCTCGAACCACGTCAGTTCCACATGTAGCATGTAGAATGTGGCATGTTAGTGACCAAGTGTACGCTTGATCTATCATCATTAGTTGAATATGTCACAACAGACACTTGGACCAATTGATTTAGTATATTTCAGAGGCTTAACGTCGCCACACGAAGCTCTAGGCCCCGGACATGTTGTATGGGTGTGGAAAACTAATAAGCCTTAAGTAGCCTGGAACCATGTTCATGCCACATGGATGACGACAAACATTTTACAAATCGATGCGCCATTGTGGCATTCATTTTGGCGACTGTATTCAAGTGCAATGCATCATTTATCATACGGTTTAATGAGTCAGCATGAGTCAGTTGAGGTTAGGAAGCCATTGTAGGATGTGGATGCTGCCACTCGAGGCATAAATGCTTGCATGTTAGACCCATGGGCAACTGTTGCGATAAACACAAAGGTGACTAGGAAGGTGAATGAACGCAAAATGATTTGATGAATTTGCAGATTTAAGTAGTTTATTGAGATATATCTATGACGTTTAAGTAGCTTCCTATGGAGCAATTTATAGGATATGAAGTAACTTAAGTACGTCTAGTTTTGCCTTTGAGCTCTTCTTGCATGCGTAATAGTATTAGAGCCTTTACTGAAGGACATCAAATCTTAGATTTATTGATTTTATTAAGTTGTTAATTATAAAGCATTTTGGCTTACTTGGTTAATTGGTGGATTTTTTTCAATTTAAGATCCATAGCGAGTTAAGTCTCCTTTGAAAGCCATATAAGAATGAATTTTTGGGCTCGATTCAAAAAAAAAGCAAATAATGGGACGGGTATGGCACAATGGCATCCCAAAAAAGGGGATTTTTTTTTATATGAAGTTGTGACATTACGTGCGGAATTTTTGCATGCTGCCTTAATATAAGTATGTATCTAAACTTAAAAAATATGTGTGTCCCCCAAACGTGACGATAATCGTTAAAATTAAATATTATTTTTTTTTAAATACTTGGCAAATTAAAAGCTGCTTGTTGTGACTTTTCTGAAATAAGTTAAATTATGTCGAATTAATTTTAATACATTGCATAAAATGTGCACCACTTTGTCACTTATTAATACATTATATTATGACAAGTCAATATTATTATTAATTTTATGTAACCAAATTCTTTGCAATATGACATTCAATTAATGGAAGATTAATTAAATTTTGTATTTACAAGCATTGCATTTAATATTGCAAAAATGTTTGCCAGCCATGATATATGTATATTCGCAAATGAAAATAAATATATTAAAATACAAATAAAAGTGTTTGTACATTAAAATCATAAAACACATTAAAGCGCATTATTTAACCGAAAACCAATAATAACTGAATATACAGCCATTTTTTCATTTGTAATTAAATTTTGTTATTATATATTTCTTTTTTGTACTAGTATATAATGTAAGAATTTTTCACTTTTCGTGGGTTAATTTGAAAAAAAAAAAAATATAAGCGCGGTTTATTGCTAAAAGCGACTAAATTGATTGTGGAATGCCAATAAAAATTACTCTGCCAGGCAAGCCCAAGATGCTAAATCTTAAGATCTTGGATCTAAATATAGTCATATCTGCGTGAAATTCAAAATTCAGGAAACTTAAACCCAAGCTGGTAAATATCTTGGATCTAAATAAAGTCACATCTGCACGAAATTTAAAGTTCATGAAAATTACTTTGCAAAAGCTCAACAACGTTTATAGGAAACTCGATGATACTCACGACTAATCTTAAAAAAAAAAAAATGACTCACAAGGTACATTCGTTAATTTTCTACAACGCAGACCATTGATCTAGAATTGTCTTCTGGGCTTATTGATAACTATTAACTTGAACTATATATGACGGAAACGCAAATTTAGCACGATAGCTTTAAATCATAACAACATCGTCATTGAAAACGTTGTACAAATAAAAAATATTAGGTGCAATTTTTGATAATAAATTTATTTTTAAGCCGCACTGTCTAGCTCTAAGAAAACAACTTGAATCTCACCTGAACATTGTTTGTGTTAACTCCAAGTGCTCTAGCATTCCCATTAGGCCACCAATTGACGTCACAAGAGCTCTAATACTCTCCAAGATTGACTACGGCCTCCCCATTTATGGGTAGTGTGCCAAGTCACATATAAAGAACATCTAAACCCCATACCACATCGCTGTCCGCCGCGCGATAAACGCCTTCCCAACTTCTCCAACAAGATGCATTCTTGCCACAACGTTGCACCTCTTGCCGAAGTTGTACTGTAGTGGCGACACTTCATCGCTGACCTATGTTCAAGCCTCAAAGGAAACGCTTGCTCGCTCCAGGCTCTTCTGTTGAAGCTTTTAAAGCCGAGTTAGACAGAAACATTAACATCAACATTGAGCTAAATTCTTCTGAAGACGTCGACGATGCGGTTTCAGTTTTCATGCAAAATATAATACAAGCAGCTATGTGTGCTGCCCCCAAAAATCTGCGAATGCCCAACGAACAACGCCCAGTCCAGTTACCTCCAACTGCTGCTGCTCTTCTTTGCCTCAAAAGGAGGGTTAGAAGAGAATACGCCAGAACAGGGAATGTAAGACTGCATGCGATGCATAAAAGATTGGCCAACCGTCTGCACAAGGTACTCAATAAACATAGGCAAGCTGGAATAGACGAAATTCTTGCCAACGTAAGTCCTGATGAATCTACGAATTACTCTCTATGGAAGCTCACAAACAAATACAAAAGGCAGGTAATTCCGAAAAGCCCAATTCGAGATCCAGCAGGAGGTTTGTGCCTTTCAAGCCAGCGCCAAGCTGACGTTGTTGCAGACAATCTGGAAGACAGATTTAAGCCACTCAATCTTACCTCGGAAGAAACTCGTGGAATGATCAGTACAGCTTTGCAAGAACCTTTCCAAATGTCTCTGCCGTCTAGTCCAGTCACATTACAAGAAGTGGTGCTACAAGTCAGGAAACTAGTACACAAATTGGATATTATTGATTAATAAAATATACACATTTTTTAAAAAAAAAAAAAAAGAAGTTGTACTGCTCTCTCCCAACCGTTTGCTAACCAAAGATTTCATGTGCGCCTACAATCAAGACCGGCAATAGCACCCAAACCGTCTAATTTTATAGACCCTACTGCTCCATGGGCAATTAGTAGCCTCAGCATTAATATAGCCCTCCACGATAACTTAATAAGCGAAACATCCAGCGCCGAATTTCAACAATATTTCCTACACGAAAAGAAAGCTCTTGGCCTCCGAGAATGGCTATACAGCGATGGGTCCAAAGCTAATGGTGTCACATCCTATGCTGTACTTACAGCCAAAGCTAAAGCTATACTCAAAGCCTGTCAAGCTGCCAAAAATATTAATGGCCAGTCGGTTATTTGCAATTACAGTTTATCCGCGATATATGCTCTACAAAGCTGCGAGAGCAACGGTAGCACAATTAAAGAAATTCGCAAAATCTGCTCCCAACTACGTAATAAAATCAGCATACTTTGGGTCCCTGGCCACAAAGGGATAAAGGGAAACGAAATGGCAGATCAGGCCGCTCGACACATGGGCACCTCTCCCTGTCCCCTATTTACTCCCACCAGCGCAACGGACATAAAAAACATATAAATGGTTGTCTCCACAATACAAAAATACCTGCCTGGAACGATTTCAACCACCTATATACCTCCATCAACAAGTCCTGCAAGAATATTCAGCTGGATCCTAACTCACGCCGGAGATACGACAGCCTATTCATAAGGCTGCGTATGGAGCATACCAAATTTACCCACCATCATCTACTAACACAGCCTAACCACTTTCTAGATTCCTGCAACGGCCTGGGGAGTTTTAGAGCCTCTTTTTTCAATAGATGTCCTGCCTCTGATTTCCTTAAGCACCCCACCTCTGATAGTATCACCACAATGTTTCAGTTTTTTAAAGAAATAAAAAAAAAACTTTTAACACATGCAATGTAACTAATTATAAGTTAATAATATAATAATCCTATTAACAATATGCCTTTTATAACCCCGCATCAATATTCGAGTCGATGACCTTGTTGCTCGCACTCTTCCCTTAATATTATATTTAGTATTATATACTTAATCTAATGTAAATAAATAAATAACTATTAACATCACCTCACAACAAACGCTGTTGGATTTATAGAAGCCAAAAAACTAAAGTTTTTTAAAATTAGCACCAACGCCAGAAGAAGATTCGGCAGAGTAGGCTAAGTAGAATCTATATTTATATAGATGGGGTACGAAGACTCATACCCCGGTTAAAAATTCTCTTGAATACATGTTAGTGCTTCACTGGGCACAGACACCAGGACTTAAGCAGGCAAAAGCCCTTCTCTCTAACTACAACCGCAAGAGGTTTAAACTCATGATAACTCACGGGAAAAATACCGTTAGGATCATGACAGGCCTATTGACGGGACATTGTAGGCTCCACAGCCACTTAAATAAAATTGGCAGAAACTTCAGTACATTTACTATGTGAATGCATGGCCCTCATCAGCAAAAGAAACAAGTTTCTGGGCATGTACGTTCTCCCACCGGAGATCGTTGTTACCCCAAGTCCAATCAAAATACTGGAATATATGCAGGCCATTGGAATGTTGGGAGAGCTCTGAGCCGTGAGGGGGGTACAATAGATCTATTTGGGTCGCAGTATATCTTTATATCTATTAATAATAATAATGTTAGTGCTTCCAGGTTATCCCATCAGTTGTCTACCCAAGTAATTTAATTTTTTTTTTCCTCTATAGTTTTAGATTCTAAAGCTTTTGATTTATAGGCGAGTTGCACATGTTAGTTCTGGAGGTACATACTTCCAGCAAAACATTTTAGTTTTTTAAAAAGAATTTTACCACGTTTTCCATCGCCTCGGACATAGAACATAAAAAATTCTTGTTGACAAGGCCTTTATGCCACATACATATACATGCACTTAAGCTTTTGAGTAATGGCAGCTGCTCATATGTAAACAAAATGGCCGCCACTAGCTGCAAATGCATTCAAAATGGCCGCCTTGAGCGTAACCCTGAGGCACATCAAGTGCAGTTCAATTACAGTTGGCGACATAAATAACTTTTGCCGTGCAAAATCCCGTGTATGTATATGTATACTACTTATAATGGACCCAACACTAAGGCAAAAATCTCACGTTAATTTGCAGTCGTTGCATTTTAAAATTTAGTGCTTGGCTGGCAGCGCATTATGGCCGCCAGGTTTCATATTCCTCCCCCCTAATTAATTAACACCTTCGCGTAGAGAGTGTTTGTTGTCGCCGATGGCTGGCGCTGAAGCAGGTTACAAGCTACATGCTCCATGCTCCATGCTGCAAGCTCCAAGCTAACCACTTCAGTCACACTTTTGTGCGCCGCAGCGGTGTGCACTGACGCAAAGCGGAAGTGGCACTTTATAGTGATGCCTTCGCCAGCAGCAGCCAAGAGTCGTCCGGTGTCGGGAGTCCGGAATCGGCGGCGGCAGCCGCAACCGTAGCGTATCGAAAAACCGAAACTTTTGATGGAAAAAGTTTGCAACAACAACAAACAAGCAAAGGAGCAGCGATGACGTCGACAGCGGCGACATTCAGCGCCTTTAAAATCATCAAGTAAGTAAGTCGCCATAATTCTCACGCAGCGCGTCATGAATTTTGATTTTTTTTTTATACCCTCTAGGTAAAGCTAAGGAGTATATAAGGTTTGTGCAAAGGTGTGTAACATTGCAGAGAACTTCAAAGACACCCAAAGTTAGCTTTAATATGGTTAGGAGGACAAAAGAATTTAACCCAGAGCTTAGATATTATAAGAGCTCAGATAACCAAGTCCAGCGCAAGTTGGTTTAGTTTTGGCCACCAAAAAAAAAGTAAAAACTGTTTTTATTTATTTATATAATTAAAAAGTAGAATATAATTCTATATTATAAAAGTTTTATAGCCAGAGCAACATAAGACTTCAGGAGAGGCAATATTATTTTTGATGCATATTTAAACTTAAACTTAACTAACTTAAAAATATCGGTAAATATTAAAAAAAAAAAAAATACTGATTTTAAGAATTTTTCGTTTAATTTTAAAAATTTTGATCTTGCTTTAAAATAATGAAATTCAAGAATATTATTATTATACAATTTGGGATTTTTTTTTAAAGACATTAATCATAATTATAAGAGCTAGAGCAACCAAACTTTCAATTAAGATCCCTTATTAATCCATAGGAGACAAGTTTATTTTATTTTTTTGATATCGGGACTACATTATATAGCTCCCATAGGGTGTTTCAGAGGACCTCGAAAAAAAGCAAAAGTTTTAGATGGATAATTCGTTTGCTTATGAAGATATCATAACCAAATTTGGCAATCGGAAGTTTTTTAGAAACCCCCAGCACTGTACCAAATTTTATCAAAATCGGTTGACTATATCATATAGGTCCCATAGGATCGATCGTTCGAAAATTTGTTATTTGTACAAAATTCATTGTGTTTCGTTTGTTTGTAAAGATATTGTAACCAAATTTGGCATTCAGAAGTTTTTTAGAGTACCCAACCACTGTACCAAACTTGATCAAAATCAGTTGACTATATCATATAGCTCCCATAGGACCAATCGGTCAAAAAAACGTTTTTTGTACAAAATTCATTGTGTTTCGTTTGTTTGTAAAGATATTGTAACCAAATTTGGCATTCAGAAGTTTTTTAGAGTACCCAACCACTGTACCAAACTTGATCAAAATCAGTTGACTATATCATATAGCTCCCATAGGACCAATCGGTCAAAAAAACGTTTTTTGTACAAAATTCATTGTGTTTCGTTTGTTTGTGAAGATATTGTAACCAAATTTGGCATTCAAAAGTTTTTTAGAGTACCCAAGCAGTGTACCAAATTTGGTCAAAATCGGTTGACTATATCATATAGCTCCCTAGGACCAATCGGTCAAAAAAACGTTTTTTGTACAAAATTCATTGTGTTTCGTTTGTTTGTGAAGATATTGTAACCAAATTTGGCATTCAGAAGTTTTTTAGAGTACCCAAGCACTGTACCAAATTTGATCAAAATCAGTTGACTATATCATATAGCTCCCGTAGAGCCGATTGATCAAAAACCCGTTTTTTGTACAAAATTTGTTGTGCTTCGTTTGTTTATGAAGATATCGTAACCAAATTCGGCAATCAATTGGCTTTTAGAGTGCTTAAGCAATATTTCGGACTTAATTGTAATTAGTCGTACAGAGTATCCCAAAGTCGTATGCGTCCGACTTTCACGTACGCCATCTTTTTAAAAGGAATATTTTGAAAATATTTTGGTTTTATTTTACCAATCGGCCGTGCTAAAAGTTCGTTTTGGTTTTTTCGTTTGCTGGATCATGGCTTATTTTGTTGACTTGCTTTAAATTTACATTTTTACATTTAAAAAGAAAATGTATTTTTTTTTTTTAATTCACAACTTTAATTTTATTTTAAGAATTTTTTGTTTTATATATTTAGAGAATGACATCAGAATTTTTGGTTTATTTAAACATTTTAATCCTATTTTAAGCTTAAGAATCAAAAGCCCAATAGCTCAAATTCATAATTTAATTTTTTTTTCTATCAGTGAATTTTTGTAGACATAAGCTTGCCTTGTACTGTTAAGGTATAGGGTATCTCAAAGTTGGCCTTGCCCGATTTTAACGTTCGCCATATTTTTTTGTTTAACACGGTAGCTCCCAAAGGCATTGAAAGGTCCATATGGTTTGTGGTAAAGCATGCTGCATGCATTTCCGGTTCCGGTTTCGATCAAAGTTATTGCATTGGTTTCTGAGTGCGCTTTAATAAATTGTTGTTTTATTTTTGTAATTTTTTTGTATACAATATAAAGTGAAATGAAAATCGTAAAAAATTAACATTTTGGAGATGACAGCTCATAGTGTCCAATGCTGAAACAAGTTTGCGGTTGTCTTTAATTGATATATTTTTAAAAACTCGCTGCGCATAGAGTAAAAGGGTATTGTTAAAAAGTTCACTAAGAGGCTTGAGCCGACGATAAGTTAAAAGCTATTATCCTTCTATATACATTAATTTTAATATAAATTTTTTATATTCTAAGCTCAACTGGGCATTGTTGTACCCTTTAAAAAGAAGGATAAAATCATTTTCGAACCTTTAAAGTAGACCAAATAGACACTCCTTAATAGCCGAGTTGATACAGACATGTCCGTCTAAGGACTTGAACTCTGAGTAGATCTTGGCTATCATATGAGCAAGGAAATTTCATTCTCCCTATCTAATCGATAGCACTTAATGTATCGAATTGATTTGCGTACCACAATAGTATCGATCAAAATTTAAAATAACCTTTTTTTAAATTTTTAAAAAAAAAAAAAAAACTGCAGAGTATCCTTCTTTTGGAAAGTAGGTATACCAAAGTCACTCATGTAATCATAAAATTTAATAAAACAAATCAAGCGTAAAAAATTATTATTATTATTATTATTATTATTGAAATTTAAAAAAAAAACACTGAAAAAAATTTAAAATTAAAACATTTTTTAAATATTTATTTTAATTGAACTTTTATTAAAAAGTTATCGTTCTCTATTCTAAACATTCAATAGATAAGAACTGCTATGATTATATTATACATATTTTGAATTATGGAAAAAATATTTAAAATTAAACCAAAAAAAGTACAGAAAAACAAAAAAATTTATAAAATTTAAAAATTTGTTAGTTAGTTAGTTAGTTTGTTTTGTTTTTATAATTTTTAAGTTTTGCTTAAAGCTAGCCATATAAATTTACAGAGTTAGATAAATAATCTTTTCAACTGGAACATAGTGAGGTATAGTATTATTGTATATGAAAAATTATTTTAAGTGTATTAACATTATGTAGCCAAAGGAAAGTGAACACAAAAACCTTGGTTCAAAGAAAAAAAAAAAAAGAAAGTTGTATAAATAATTTAAAATTATCTAAAATTTAAAATTTTTTAAAATATTGCAAGACAAATTAATTTTTTTATTTTAAATGTACATAAATTTACCAAGTCAAAAAATGTTAAAAACAAAGAAATGTAGCCAAATTAAGAAATGTTGTAAAAAAAAAATTGTTAAATGTTTTAAAATTAAAAAAATTAAGACATGTTAATCTCTTAGTAAGAAAATTAATAATAATAATTAATACTGAATTAATTTTTGACCATTTTTGAATTTTTTTATCGTTTAAAACTGAAATAAATCTATGAATTCTTAAAAGTGGAAATTTTATATTAAAATTCACAAGTCTAGAGAATCGTATTGTTACAAAAAAAAAAGATGGCGTACGTTAAAGTCGGGCGCGGACGACTTTGGGATACCCTGTACCACTGCTTGCAATAAGATCCGGTAAATTGCTTACGAACACCAAAAGACATTTGATTGCCAAATTAGATTATGATACCTTCATAAACAACCAAAAACAGACGAATTTTTAATCAAAAACTTTTTTTCGACCGATCGGCCCTATGGGAGCTATATGATATAGTCAACCGATTTTGATAAAATTTGGTAGAGTGCTTGGGAACTCTAAAAAACTTCTTAATGTCAAATTTGGTTACAATATCTTCACAAACAAACGAAACACAACGAATTTTGTACAAAAAGCGTATTTTTCGACCGATCGATCCTATGGGAGCTATTTGATATAGTCAACCGATTTTGATCAAATTTGGTACAGTGCTTGGGAACTCTAAAAAACTTCTTAATGTCAAATTTGGTTACAATATCTTCACAAACAAACGAAACACAACGAATTTTGTACAAAAAACAAATTTTCGACCGATCCTATGGGACCTATATGATATAGTCAACCGATTTTGATAAAATTTGGTACAGTGCTGGGGGTTTCTAAAAAACTTCCGATTACCAAATTTAGTTATGATATCTTCATAAGCAAACGAATTATCCATCTAAAACTTTTGCTTTTTTTCGAGGTCCTCTGAAACACCCCTATGGGAGCTATATAATGTAGTCCCGATATCAAAAAAATAAAATAAACTTGTCTCCTATGGATTAATAAGGGATCTTATCTGAAAGTTTGGTTGCTCTAGCTCTTACCATCTCTGAGATCTAGGCGATCTAGGCGTTCATACGGACAGACGGACAGACGGTCAGACGGACAGACGGACAGACGGACAGACGGTCAGACGGACAGACGGACAGACGGACATGGGTATATCGACTTCTCTAGTCACTCTGATCATACTTTAGGTAACTTTGGGGGGTCTCCGACTTCTCCTTCTGTACGTTACATACATTTTCGGCTTGCACAAACACAATATACCCTTTGTACCATACGGTACAGGGTATAATAATAATTTCCAAATAGAAATTTTGTAATTTGGCAACAAAAATGTTATTTTCGTTGAAAAGTATAAATTTTAACATACTTTAAAATATTTCAAAAATCTACAAAGTAAAAAAAAAAATTCCTGAAATTCCTCAGTTTTAAACAAGAAAAAAAATTAAAAAATTTACAAGATTAAAAAAAAAAAAATTTGTTTTCATAATAAAAATACATATTTTGAAATTAAAATGATTACAATATTGTGAAATTAAAAAAAAAGAGGCTTTTAGTTTTTGATGTATTTTTAAAAATGAAAAAATTTGGCAAAACTTACATATTTCTTAGAACAGCCCCCTAGCTCTCTGACTGGTTCGCAAACCAATCTTAAACTTAAGATTCAATTAAGGATATCCAGACAATAAAATTCTTTGTACTTTTCTCGGTTTCTAAGGATTTGAAAAAGCTACAGTCGTGCCTGCCCGAATATAAAAAACGCTTCACCAACGCAGTTCTCGCAGCTTTTAAAGGATCTTGGTTCTAACTCCCGAAGTTCTCAGCGGATTTTAGAAGTTTAAATTCCCCAAAAAAATAACTTTTATATATTAGTCAAAGAAAAGGCATGAAATTATTATAACTTCAAGTGTATAAAAATATTGCCAAAAAAAAAATTTGGAAATTTGCAATTTTTTAAAACGGCAAAATATTTTATGAATCTTTTACTTTTTACTAAATAAATAAAACTATAATATAATAAAAATTTAACAACAAGTCAATTTTTTGACAAAATATTTTTAAAGTGTATCAAATAGTCACCATCCATCTGAACTTAAGTTTCTTATTTATTTAATGCTAAAATCTGAGCTTAAACTTTAACTCATTGTATGGACTAATACAAGTAAGTGTTCAGTGAGCCACGCCCCTCAAAATAGGCAACAATCTTTGTGGCTATTATAAAAAGCAAATTTTCTTAAAGATTTATGGACCAAACAAATTAAGCTGGCCAAGCTATGCATATAAATAAGCTTTAATATTTTATTATATAGATAAATAAGTTGCGTAATAAAATTGTAAATTTGATAAATGTATTTGCACAGCGTCCAACAAATTAGCTAAAAAATTAACGAGCTCCGAAAACAATTTCAAAAAATTGAGTTTAGCCAAAAAGTTACAAACAAAAGTTTTGTGGTTCTTGGCTGGACCTGAATGGTGGCACAACCACAAAACTTGCCCAAAAGACAAACTTTTGTAAATTGCATTCTGTCTACGTTTAAGGTGCTCATCATGTGCCCCCAAAAACTGCCTGATAGAAACCCGAAAACTCTATGAATTACTGCGAACTCGGTGGCACAATGCCAGCTCGTACTTCAGATGCATTGCAACAGTTTTTGGCAAAGGCCAAAAGGCGCACATAACTCAAAAGTGCAAGCGGAAAGTAATCTCCCGTAGCGGCTCTTGACCAACGTGACACGGCACGACAATTCGCGACAAGTCATTCCACGATTTGTTGGCCAAATCGAAACCAGACAATCTCCACAATGACTAGAGGCAAGTAAATTCAATCGCTTGGCAGGCCAAATTGCATGCGAATTGGCTAATGAATGCAGCATCATAGGCAGCCTGCAACTTGCCACTTGCAACTCGGCTGCAAAGTTGCAATTTTTGACTTTAAGCTACTTTTTTTTTTTGCTTTTTGTGTATTTTGGTAAGACAGCTTTATGTCATGTATTATGCAAATTCCCGCACTGCCAGAAATTTAAAACTTTTGCACTTTGCTGTGCTGACTTTGAATAAAAAACATGGTCAATAGCAGCAGCAGAAATACCCTGCAAATTAACTTTTTCTGGTATATCAGGGTTGGTCGGTCTACACGATGCAGCGATCCGTCCTAGAAAAAGCCGAACTAACATACTAGTGATGGTAAATGTTTGAAAAATAAATACAAGGCGAAACATCGTATTTTTTTTTATTTATTTTATGTAGTTTGGTTTTGGCCGGTATTACTAAAGAAGTTGAATGAAAAGGCTACGTAAATATGCAGTTATCGATAACTTGATAAATAATCGGAATTTCGGGAAAAAAAATGGTCCAGTCTTAATATAGTGCCTAAAATCATTCAAATCAAAGAGATCGACTTATAAAGCGGAACGCGAAAATAAATTGCTGCTATAACTTTACCCTCTTCTGAGTGCTGAGAAGATTTTTGGAAAACAGGAACTATTTGATTGTCAAAAAGCTGAATTTCGATCTTGAATGTTTAAAACGTTGCACTATTCGAGCTTTGCTACAAGTAGGATCAATTACACTAGTTTACACGAAAAATGAACCTTCCTAAAAAAGTGTTTTTAGGGTTATTTGGAGTCGAGAAACACGAAAATGGCAACATTTTTTTTCTTAAGCACCGTTTTCGAGATATTTTCGAAAAACATGTTTTTGAGTACTTTTTTCAGTTATGCCTCAATATCTCGTGAACAAAATTTTGTATCTACAGAAAACGATGCTTAAGAAAAAAAAAAGGTTGCAATTTTCGTGACTCGAAATGTTCGTAAAAAAATGCTGTCCAAACGCTCTTCTTTGCTACAACAAAATCCTAGAAAGATTTTAAAATAAATTTAGTTGAGACTGTGACAGATTGAGAGTACGCTACATGCAACTTAACAAAAAAAAAAGGGTTTTTTTATTTTTTATTGTAACTAATGTAATACGTTTTTATATTGCTTGAATCCTCTTATGTAATTTAATTATGTCAAATCATTTACTTATTATCCACGAGGAAAATTGTATTGCGGATGATCTGGCTAGACAAGGAACTACCAGCATCCTTCTTCGGGACAAGGAGAGCCTGGGTATACCTATGGCCAGCTGTAGACTGAGAATACGAAACCACTTTGCACTCACTGCAAACCTAATGTGGAATCGGCCATCGAACACATGCAGGATATCACGGCAAACATGGCCGATTTTTTGCAAGAAAAGAACAAAGAAACTGTGTTGTCTTAATAGAGCTCAATGCTCGACTGGACTGTGCAGAACAAGGTTCCGCTTTATAAAGTCATACTTCTTTGCTGACTTATCGGAGCTCTTTGAAAAGAGTCCAAAAAGCCTCTCGATGTTTATTCAGGCCGCCACATGGATGTGACTTTTAAATTATATAGGAAACCTCCTGAGAGGGGGAAAGGTTGGTTTATGGTCCACCCAACGATAATATATTGGGCATATTCGTGGCCTAAGTGAGTTGGGACGCCAAGTCCCAACTGCCTATATAACCTAACCTAACCTACTTGTTATCCATGGATAGATTGTAAATAAAATAAACCAAAAAAAAAAAATTTACCAAAAATATTGGATTGATGCGACTGTGGGGTTCATTCAAAGAAAGGAAAACTAATGGAATTTTTAAGGAAAAAAAAATTGCCCTTTTGAGGTTTATTAGGCTTACATGATGCTAGTATATACCAAATTAGATAGATCCTGCTTATAGGTATGTTAATAAAAGAAATTGGAATATGTAAGGAGGGGTTAAAATTAATCAATTCTTTTATCTGTCTTTGAAGTTTTCAGCAGACTCTATAAATTTTCGCAGCATGCTACTAGTTAGCTAGTTTGATACTGAATAACTTTTATAGAGTGCATTTAATTTAATTTGTCTAATAAAAAGAGGGCTAAGATGTCTACAAACTTTAAATGCGATTAATACACACGTTTCATTCAAATTTTGTCTCTCCAGCTCTTATCATATCATATTTTGCGCATGGTTGCACAGTTCTAAATCTAAATGAAGTATATAATGGGTCATCAATCTTGAGTTTTTTTTTTAATAGGGTTTTTTTTGATAAACCACGCGTGAGTACTGTCAAGTTGCCATGTGTTTTTCATTCAGTTTTCATTGCCATTTCATCATGGAAAAACTTACACCCGAACAACGTTTACAAATCGTACAATTATGTTACGAAAATTCGCATTCTGTAAAGAATGTTTTCGCGCGCTTAGTCCATTTTATGGTCGCCATAATCGAGCTACTAATTTGAGACCCAATATTCATTATTGGATGACTCTCGACCGAATAGACCTCGTCCAGCGCGTAGTTTATGGGCCGGTGGAATCATCGGTCTATATTTCTTCAAAAATGACGCTGGTCAGACTGTAACCATCAATGGCGACCGTTATCGCACCATGATAACGAATTATTTGCTACCTGAAATTGAAGCCCAAGATCTCGATGACTTTTGGCTTCAACAAGACGGCGCTACTTGCCACACAGCCCGTGAAACAATGGACATATTGAGGAACCAATTCGGTGAACAATTAATTTCACGCTCCGCACTAGGTGAATTGGCCACCAAGATCGTGTGATATCACACCGTTAGACTTTTTCCTTTGGGGCTACGTGAAGTCTAAAGTGTATGTGGATAATCCTGCCACGATTGAAGCATTAGAGGCCAACATTACCCGTGTTATTCGCGAGATACCGCCGATTATGCCCGAACGCGTCATCGAAAATTGGAACTTCCGCTTGGACGAGCTATGGCGCAGTTGCGGCCAACATTTGAAAGGGATTATTTTTAAAAACTGAATGGCAAGAACGGTTCTGAAATTTGAAATTTTTGTTTTTTTTTTTTATTTTAAAAAAAAACCTCAAGATTGATGACCCTCTATATAGGTAACTTAAAACTTTTTCAATTTTATCACAAACTATTTCAACTATTTTTATACCCTGTACCTATAGGTACACAGGGTATACTAGATTTGTGCAATGTATGTAACGGACAGAAGGAGGCGTGGCAGACCCCAAGTCCTTTATACCAAAATGCTTATCATAACCTCGGGTAGCGATTGAGCCATGTCCGTCCGTCCGTCCGTCCGTCCGTCCGTCCGTCCGTATGAACGCCTAGATCTCGGAGACTATAAGAGCTAGAGACACGGAACTTTACCTGCTGGTGCGCATATTTCCTAAGCAGATGAAGTTTGTTGAATCATGTCAATATCTTTCCCCGTTCCCCCGCTGTAGAACGTTCGCGGTTTTTAGCCACACCGTTTAATATTTTCATTTGAAATTTAACAGAGCGATGCGTTGTGGATACATGCATCTATGTGTAAAAAATGAACAAAATCGGACAAATACAGAAAAAGTTATAGTCAAAAATGTACAAATTTCACTGCCCCTTGCCCATAAAGTGCATCAATATTTGACTCCTCGTAATTATGTTTACAAGTGACCTAGAATCACAATTTTTGGTAAGCTGATTCATGTGGCTCTAATGAACAAATCCACATCCAAATTTTATCGATGCGGTCCCCCCACCCCCCTCAATCGATTTACCGTGTTTTCTCCCACACCCCTCAACATACCAACTTGAAACTTGCCCCATATACTTTAAATAACTTTTTTGACGTAACTTTCGATTTTCATCAAAATCGGTACAAATTTACGGAAGTTATAGGTATAAATATCGTTTTGCACCAAAAAAAAAATAAATTCCAATTGGAAAGTTCTTAGATGGAATATGCAGGAAAAATTTTTTTGACACAAAAGGTACAGGGTATTCCACTGTCGGGCACCGCCTCGACTGTACCACATTTTTTGTACTTTTAATTGTAAAAATGTATGTAATTTTAGAAAAAAGTTCTGCAGCAATTTGGCTACATTTCCTTTTTTTACAATTTTTTTGAGGCTATCACACCTTAAACTTATTAGTTAGTAAGTAAGTTAATTTTGCAACCCTTGCCGGAACTTAAATATTTGGCATCCAAAATGTTGGCCAGTGCTTAGCTGACTGGTAGGCTATATCTAACCAATTTTGGTTCAACAATATTAGACTTCCGTTCCTTGACACGGACATTACTTTAGACTGCAGCTCAGCTGAAGTATTACAACTTTGTTAACAACTTAAATTGTTTGGCTTTGTTCCCAACTGCAGAGAGGGAATAGGGCTGCAACGACAAGGGCAAAGTTTAAATGCATTTAGGGAAAACTCTGGCTGGCGATCAACTTGCAGTAAGTTCTCGACTGTAAATAGTAGTACTTTTTAAGTTAGTATAAGCCTTGACAATAGAGTTGACTTGCTTTTATTGCCATAGCTAATTTATTTTATTTTATACATGTTTTTTGTTTAAATAAAAACAGAACAAAAGCAAAACAATTAGAATATTATAAAAGATACACAAAAAAATGCTGACAAAAGTCCAATTTTGGCAAATGGCCTGTTTGCAAACCGAATTCGATTCCATTGTTTCGGAAGCTACATTTTCCAGTGCTTCATTGTCTGGTATAGCTATACATGTAGCATTATTGACTGGACTGTTGCTCAACATATATTCCTGGCTTCAAAAAAATACAAAAACACAAAAAAAAAAAAATTTAGTGGCATGCAACTTGAGTTGAACTTTGTTGTATTTACCGATTTTGCATTTCAAGCTGCAAACTTTTTAAAATTTTATAAAAAATATTATGCGTTTATTTTTCCGCTCTTAACAGCTGCAAAGCCCTTGACAAACTGATCAAAGTTCAACGGCAGTCGGGATATACAGCTCGAAATCGTTGAACTGAACCTAAGACAATGTGTATACAAAATATGTTGCAAGTTTACTGTAGCGCAGCTTGTATACTCTTCTCGCATGTCTTTGTTTAAGCTAGTTTCAAAAACCCAGATATGCGGCCGTGCTCTAGAAAACGAAAAACGAAAACGAATAAATTTTGTTCGTTTTCATCTTTCCACATCGATTTCTTCAAATCTTTCCCTTAGTCTTTGTTAGCACAGCTCTACACCTTTCGAAAAAAATTTACCACAACATGCTATTTTTATTACAAGAGAAATATTTTTTATGTAAAGGCCCATACGCAGCAAGCGAAAATTCCGCACCAAACGTCAAAACTTCATATAAAAAAAAAAAATCCCTTTTTTGGGATATTTTTTTTATACGAAGTTTTGACGTTTGGTGCGGAATTTTTGCGTGCTGCGTATGGGCCTTAAGACATGAACCATTTATGTAATACTTGAACATTTGGTTTTGCAAGACATGAAACACCATATGAACCTATGCCAAAAATTGGTTTTGAGTTGTCTATGCTATTTTTTGGGTTGATTTAGAAAAAAAAATAAACAAGAAATGAAAATCTGATATCTCAAAAAAAAAGTAGTATTTGTAGTATTGAAGTATCTAACTGTCCGCGTACATTTTGCAACTTCAACAAGTTGTTTCAAAATTTACAATTGAAGTTGGGACCCCCTTCCATATACAAATCTGATACAAACTTCATAGCAAACTTATAATACTTGATTCGTAAAGTGTATAAACTTCATTAGTCTCCCATAAAATGGTTTGTTGTTGCAGCTCGTTTCAATTACACTAGCAAAAGATTCTAAGAAATATGCAAGCGAAGCATTTAATCATTGGACATTGTTTCAATCTTAAATCGTGAAACCCCCGATAGATCTACAAAATCTTCTGCTATGTAGTGCTGTGTGACTAAACTCAGGCAAACTAGAGTACTCAGCAACCGGAAAATAATATGCTTATCTCAAAATAATAGGCAACATCTTGAGTATCGATTAAGCCATTAAGCCGTAGAGCAACAAAGTTTCGTAGACCATAAAAACCACTAAATTTTTAGAATTTAGAATACTATTTGGCTAATTTAATACCAAACTCAGATATCTTTCCCTATAAACAACAACATTTTGTGGTGAAAATTGTTGCAGTATATTTCAAAATTTGTAAAATCCAAAACGAGCCATTTTATTCGGATTCGTTTTTGCGTGCTGCGGAAAACGAATATTTTTGTCGATAAAGTCGCATATTTTCCTTTTAATTTTCGATAAATTCGTATATTTCACTTATCTTTGCGACGTGAGAGTTACGTTGTGTTGGCGCCACCTCTCTATTACTATCAGGCGTGCTCCAAAAAACGAAAAATCCAAGCCGAACAATTTTATTCGGATTTGTTTTTACGTGCTCCAGAAAACGAATATTTTTGTCGATAAAGTCTCATATTTTCCTTTTAATTTTCGATAAATTTGTATATTTCACTTATCTATCCGACGTGAGAGTTACTTTGTGTTGGCGCCACCTCTCTATTACTATCATCCGTGCTCCAAAAAACGAAAAATCCAAGCCGAAAAATTTTATTCGGATTTGTTTTTGCGTGCTCCAGAAAACGAATATTTTTGTCGATAAAGTCGCATATTTAACTTTTAATATTCGATAAATTCGTATATTTCACTTATCTTTCCGACGTGAGAGTTACGTTGTGTTGGCGCCACCTCTCTATTACTATCATCCGTGCTCCAAAAAACGAAAAATCCAAGCCGAACAATTTTATTCGGATTTGTTTTTGCGTGCTGCAGAAAACGAATATTTTTGTCGATAAAGTCGCATATTTCCCTTTTAATATTCGATAAATTCGTATATTTCACTTATCTTTCCGACGTGAGAGTTACGTTGTGTTGGCGCCACCTCTCTATTACTATCATCCGTGCTCCAAAAAACGAAGAATCCAAGCCGAACAATTTTATTCGGATTTGTTTTTGCGTGCTCCAGAAAACGAATATTTTTGTCGATAAAGTCTCATATTTTCCTTTTAATTTTCGATAAATTTGTATATTTAACTTATCTTTCTGATAAATTCTCACGCTGAATTATTTTTTTTTTTGATACAGCTGACATGGTTGTCGCAGCTCTGCACCTTTCTATTGCTATCAGCCGTGCTCCGAAAAACGAAAAATCCAAACTGAACAATTTTATTCGGATTCGGTTTTGTGCGCTCTGGAAAAAGATTTTTTTTGTCGATAACTTTCCTTTTTATTTTGGATATATTTGTAAATTTCCCTCATTTTTTCTATAAATTCTTCTGTTGTGTTGGCGCCAAATAATTTTTTTTTGTTTATACAAAACAGGTGACTTGGGTGCCGCAGCTCTGCGCCTTTTTATACCCTGTACCTATAGGTACAAAGGGTATACTAGATTTGTGCAATGTATGTAACGCACAGAAGGAGGCGTGGTAGACCCCAAGTCCTTTATACAAAAATGCTTATCATAACCTCGGGTAGCGATTGAGCCATGTCCGTCCGTCCGTCTATCCGTCCGTATGAACGCCTAGATCTCGGAGACTATAAGAGCTAGAGACACGAAACTTTACCAGCTGGTGCGCATATTTCCTAAGAAGATGAAGTTTGTTGAATCTTGTTGATATCTTCCCCCATTCCCCCGCAGTAGAGTTTCGCGGTTTTTAGCCACACCGTTTAGTATTTTCATCAGAAATTTAACAGAGCGATGCGTTGTAGTTACATGCATCTGTGTGTAAAAAATGAACAAACTCGGGCAAATACAACAGAAGTTATAGTCAAAAATGTGCAAGTTTCACCTCCCCTTGCCTATAAACTGCGTCAATATTTGAGTCCTCATAATTATGGTTACAAGTGACCTAGAATCACAATTTTTGGTAAGCTGATTCATGTGGCTCTAATGAACAAATCCACATACAAATTTTATCGATGCGGTCCCACCACCCCCCGCAATCGATTTACCGTGTTTTCTCCCACACCCCTCAACATACCAACTTGAAACTTACCCCGTATACTTTAAATAAGTTCTTTGTTGTAACATTCGAGTTTGGAATATGGAATATGGAATTTGCAGGAACATTTTTTTTTTGACACAAAAGGTACAGGTTATTCCACTGTCGGGCACCGCCTCGACTGTACCACATTTTTATTACTGTATGTTGTTTATGAAAATATTGCTAGTTCATTATTATTCTATCTTTTAAATAAAATTACACAAAAATACTACTTTAGCTACAATATTTATTAAAATTAAACACGACTTAGCTAATTTTGTTATTAGGGAAATTTTCTTTATGTAACGTGGGAGCGCTGTCACACTTATCGGCCATGTGTTCATGTATGATACGCACACATACACAAAGCAAAAACAAATTCCTTTTGCACAACGCATGCTAATTTTTAATTTGAGTCAGAAAAAAATAATTAAAAATAATTGTCAATAAATTTCCAACTTCAAGTTGGCACAAACATAATCTAAGAATATTAAGGAATATTTTAAAAATTATTTGAGTACCAAATTCGTACTTTTTTAAATCTATTTTGCGGATTCATTTTAATTTCTCTTGAAAACCACGTAAAAATTCGTTTTGGTGAAATTGGGATCATCAAACATTCGGTTTGAAAACGAATCCGAATAAAATGTTCGGCACTGATGGCCGAAAAGAAAGCAGCTTGCCCGAAAGCCAATAAAAACATATTGCATGACTTTGTTTAAATTAGTTTTAGTAACACTTTTTATGAATAATTCTACTGTAAGATATCGGGAAAAATCACTTATCGGCAATATTCCACTCTTATAGACAAATTTTTCTAAAAATGTAAAGCTTTTCGAAACACATGGACGATTCTTTTTAAAATCAAGCACACAACAAATATGCCTAAAAAATTTAGTACCACTTTTTTCAACTTTAAAGATTCATTTTTATGTATGTATTTTGAAATTTACGTTCAAATTTTTTTAGGGAGTAAAACTTATTTGAAGTTTTTTAAAACTGGGCAAAAGGTATAAATGGTCATATACTCAAAATATTGTGCTATAATGCCGGTTGTACTTAATTTAGATTAATTAAATGTATATTTTTCAATATTTTTTTTTGGCCTGTTTAGGTATAGCGATATGCATTTAAATGTTATGCATTAAATATTTTTAATTTTGCTTATGAACTATATAAACAAATAAAATACTATAAAATAAGTATTGTAATATTTAATTATTTATTTATGGATTATTATGGATTATTTATTGTAATATGCGCTTACTTTTTATTTAAAAAGGTGTTTTTTTTTTTTAAATTATATTATTTTTTTATAAACTTCTGAACTTAACTTAGTGAGAATTTGTACAAAATTCACGTAAAATGTGAATGCCGTACTCCGGAAAACTAAAACGAATAAGATATTCGGATTCATTTTGATTTCACGTATTGTTACTGCAATATCACCAAAACGAATTTTTTATGCAGTTTGAAACCGAAAACAAAATAAATTGGCACAATAGCTGCAAAAGTATACACTGAATTAATTTTTTAAATATTCTTTGATATTCGAGATTCTACTTATGCCAATTTCAATTTAAGATATTTATTACTAAATTTTTATATAATTACTATTATATATATATACATAATAGCATGCACAACTCAATACGAATTGGCAAATCAATAACTGATAGGATCGGCATTGTTGGTAAAAAAAAAAACAAATAGTGGTTAATTTCTATAAATACAATATTATTAAGAAAGGATGGCGTACGTTAAAGTCGGGCGAGGACGACTTTGGGATACCCTGTACCACCATATTGCAATCAAGTCCGATATATTGCTTACAAACTCCAAAAGATATTTCTTTGCCAAATAAACGAAACACAACGAATTTTGTTCAAAATACGTTTTTTTGACCGATTGGTCCTATGGGAGCTATATGATATAGTCAACCGATTTTGATAAAATTTGGTACAGTGTTGAAGATCCATAAAAAATTTCTGAATGCCAAATGTGGTTACGGTATGTTCACAAATAAACGAAACATAACGAATTTTGTACAAAACACTATTTTTTGACCGATTGGCCCTATGGGAGCTATATGAAATAGTCAACCGATTTTGATAAAATTTGGTACAGTGCTGGGGTTTCTAAAAACTTCCGATTGCCAAATTTGGTTATGATATCTTCATAAGCAAACGAATTATCCATCTAAAACTTTTGCTTTTTTTCGAGGTCCTCTGAAACACCCCTATGGGAGCTATATAATGTAGTCCCGATATCAAAAAAATAAAATAAACTTGTCTCCTATGGATTAATAAGGGATCCTTTCTGAAAGTTTGGTTGCTCTAGCTCTTACCATCTCTGAGATCTAGGCGTTCATACAGACAGACGGTCAGACGGACATGGGTATATCGACTTCTCTAGTCACTTTGATCATACTTTAGGTAACTTTGGGGGGTCTCCGACTTCTCCTTCTGTACGTTACATACATTTTCGGCTTGCACAAACACAATATACCCTTTGTACCATACGGTACAGGGCATACAAATTTTTAAAAGACAGAATAATAAAGTAGCAAACTAAACTATAAGCGATAGAGCTGTAGCTACAATGTAAGGGAAAATTAGATTTTATCGAAAAGATTAGGGAAATTTAAGAAGTAATCGAAAACAAAATACAATTTATTTGTTTCTGTTTTATGAAACTCAGAGTATGGCTTTATTTGTTCTGTAAAACTATATGCTATATATACAAAGCAAAGATAAGCGTGTTTTCCCTCTGACATTGTCACCAAATTAAAGGATACATATAAATTTACAAAGAATCGAGTTAAAATTGAAACTAAAGCTATTTTCAAGGCGTACGGAATGCATATAGAAAAAATAAACAAAGTTTTTTCATAAATTTTTTGTATAGGGGTAAGGCTTGTAAGTTGACACAGCTTGTAAGTTGGCACGCGCACACCTGATCGATTTTGACGTTCCAGCAATGAAAATACCAAAATTCCAACTGTCTTCGATGGCAAATACGCCGTAAACAATTTTAATGTGTTTTTCATGCGAACAAACTCAAAAACGCACTGTGTGTGTGTGACAAAATATTAAAATTGTTTTTAAAGGAATCGGAAAATGAAAAACATTTTTTTTGATTGCGCCTAAAAAATTATCAAATCGAAATAAAAAAAATGTGGTACAGTCGAGGCGGTGCCCGACAGTGGAATACCCTGTACCTTTTGTGTCAAAAAAATTTTTCCTGCATATTCCATCTAAGAACTTTCCAATTGGAATTTATTTTTTTTTTGGTGCAAAACGATATTTATACCTATAAGTTCCCTAAATTTTTACCCATTTTGATGAAACTCGAAAGTTACGTCAAAGAAGCTATTTTAATTATATTGGGTAAGTTTCAAGTTGATATGTTGAGGGGTGTGGGAGAAAACACGGTAAATCGATTGCGGGGGGTGGGGGGATCGCATCGATAAAATTTGGATGTGGATTTGTTCATTAGAGCCACATGAATGAGCTTACCAAAAATTGTGATTCTAGGTCACTTGTAGCCATAATTGCGTAGAGTCAAATATTGACGCAGTTTATTGGCAAGGGGAGGTGTAATTTGCACATTTTTGACTATAACTTCTGTTGTATTTGTCCGATTTTGTTCATTTTGTACACATAGATGCATGTATCCACAACGCATCGCTCTGTTAAATTTCAAATAAAAATATTAAACGGTGTGGCTAAAAACCCCGAAACTCTACTGCGGGGGAACGGGGGAAGATATTGACATGATTCAACAAACTTCATCTGCTTAGGAAATATGTGCACCAGCAGGAAAAGTTCCGTGTCTCTAGCTCTTATAGTCTCCGAGCTCTAGGCGTTCATACGGACTGACGGACGGACGGACGGACGGACGGACATGGCTCAATCGCTACCCGAGGTTATGATAAGCATTTTGGTATAAAGGACTTGGGGTCTGCCACGCCTCCTTCCGTCCGTTACATACATTGCACAAATCTAGTATACCCTTTGTACCTATAGGTACAGGGTATAAAAAAAGGAAAATATTTGTGCTGGAACTGAAATTCCATGAACTTTCATAATCGAAAATCGTTTTCGGACATACAGTGAATAAACAAATTTTTTTCAATGCATTCCAAAATGGCTTTAAAAATATAAGTTGTCACAGCTTTCGGCTTGTAAGCTGTCACACATCTATTTTAATTTTTTTACTTTGCTATGTTATTTTACTAATTTGAATTGTTTTTAGTGCATTTTTCTGCCATTTTCGGATATATTTTTTCAATATTTTATGTAGTATGGCTGCACGTCGACCGATCACAAAAAACCACAATTTTGACTTCTCTGGAAAGTTAAATTTTTCTTGTTTTTTTTTAAATTCAATTTAATGCTCAGTTAAATTTAAAATCAATAAATTTTCATAAATTTTAGCAATCATGCGTTTTTATTTCAGTTTTCTCAAATTTTCAGCGTTTTTTGCAGGTGTGACAATTTACAAGCCTTTGTTTTTTGGTGGTCGTTTTCAAGCTCTTTGGAAAATTGTCTGTAAAATGCTTCTTTTTATAAATTTCAAATAATTAGCTTATTGTGGATTATAGCTCTTTCTTTTCTCTATCCAACAGTATATTTATATTGATGCCTTTGTGTATTCAATGTCGAGATATAGCTAAAAAAGCTATAGTGTGTCAACTTACAAGCCTTTGCCCTGTATATATACAAAGCAAACATTAACGTGTTTTCCCATTGACAGTGTTAGTAAATTATAAAATATATCTAAATTTACAAGGAATCGAGTTAAAATTGACTCTAAAGCTATTTTCAAGGCGTACGGAATGTATGTATATAGAACGAATAAACAAAGTTTTTTCATAAATTTTTTGTATATTATTTTTTCTGTTAATTTGAATCGTTTGTGTGTAAATAACAACACATCCATACTAACATCAATAAATATACAAATATATTTTGCTTAACAATTATTACAATATAAATAGCAAATGTTAATGGTATGTAAACAACAATATGGTTTGTTTATATTGGAAATTGAGTTAGTCCTTAGTGAGTGTTTATGTATCTAAATGTTTACATAGGTCAAACATTTAAAGCACTATATGGAGTTTGGTATTTAAATACTAATTATATTATAATTTCTTTCAGTACTTTTTTGTTAACTTAAAGTCTATACTATAATAAATAAAAAAAAAATTTTTTTTTTAAATTGCGTTGGTGAGACACTCGATTACACAGGCCTACAAATACCGGGGACATGTCAGTTGTTGGAAAACTAAGGGTCATTCCCCAAGTAATTTGCTGCATAGAATCCGAATCCGGGATCAGAATTGGAACATTACGTCAGGATTTTGAAATATTTGAGGTTGTGTACCCGAAAAACGGCGTTTTTTCCTACTTTTGAGGTTATGTACAGGGTGCAAACATTTTTTGTGGTTTGGTTTTTACGAAAATCGTAATTGATCTTTTTAACTCTTAAATTAAAGGGTAAGAGTGATACTAAATTATATAACTGGAGAGACAGATCACAAAAAATTGTTGCACTCTGTATATAACCTCAAAAGTAGGAAAAAACGCCGTTTTACGTGTACATAACCTCAAATATCTTAAATATTTCCGGACTCGGATTCTACGCAGAAAATTACTTCGGAAATAACACTTAGCTTTCCAACAACTAAACCATGTTGACCAGTATTATAGTAACATTGATAAAAAAATGTGGTACAGTCGCGGCGGTGCCCGACAGTGGAATACCCTGTACCTTTTGTTTCGAAAAAATTTTTCCTGCATATTCCTTCTAAGAACTTTCCAATTTGAATTTATTTTTTTTTGGTGAAATTCGATATTTATACCAATAAGTTCCGTAAATTTTTAACGATTTTGATGAAACTCGAATGTTACGTCAAAGAAATTATTTAAAGTGGGAGAAAACACGGTAAATCGATTGCGGGTGGTGGGGGGACCGCATCGATAAAATTTGGATGTGGATTTGTTCATTAGAGCCACATGAATCAGCTTACCAGCAAATTGTGATTCTAGGTCAATTGTAACCATAATTACGAGGAGTCAAATATTGACGCAGTTTATAGGCAAGGGTGGTGAAAGTTGTATATTTTTGACTATAACTTTTGCTGTATTTGTCCGATTTTGTTCATTTTTTATACACAGATGCATGTAACCACAAAGCATCGCTCTGTTAAATTCCAGATGAAAATATCAAACGGTGTGGCTAAAAACCCCGAAACTCTACTGCGGGGGAACGGGGGAAGATATTGACATGATTCAACAAACTTCATCTTCTTAGGAAATATGCGCACAAGCTGGTAAAGTTTCGTGTCTCTAGCTCTTATAGTCTCCGAGATCTAGGCGTTCATACGGACGGATAGACGGACGGACGGACATGGCTCAATCGCTACCCGAGGTTATGATAAGCATTTTGGTATAAAGGACTTGGGGTCTGCCACGCCTCCTTCTGTCCGTTACATACATTGCACAAATCTAGTATACGCTTTGTACCTATAGGTACAGGGTATAAAAACAATCCAGCAGCTACATATATTTAACATATATGAGTGATTAGTTATATCTGTATAGCTTAATATAGTAAGTACTTAATATATAAATGTAAATTATTTTATATAAAAAATATAAGTCTAAACAGAAATGCAATTTAGCCAGTAGCTCTTAATTTATTGTGCAGAACTCAAATTAACGCAATTAATTGATTTTAAAATTGTTCTGTTATTAGAAGCCAAACAATTAACTGAATATTTTTTTGTTGACAATTAAAATTCACCAGCTCCGCTGAATTTCATCTTTTTGTTAAGCTACGCTACACAAAAAAAAAAAGTTCAGTGGCTTCACTTGAAATACACAAAAAAAAAAAGGTTCAGATACATTGTTGCTGTATTAATTGGCTTCTGAGCTAATAAATTCAGCTGTTTATTATATACAGCAGCTCTTATATCGTGTATATAACTACAACAAGTATATGTTTGCATATATGCGTATGTATATGTATGTCATAGAGTTGTCGTATCGTATCGTATAAGAGCTGAGTTGAGAATCATAAATATTTGTTTTTTTTTTTTGTTGATTCGTCAAATGCCAATGGAAACTGAAAGATCTCTCATTTTGAAATACATATTCTCACACAAACATTGACACCCACAACAACAGCAACAACAACGAAAATACACAATGGGAAGCGAAAACAAATAAAAAGTTTGTTGGTTTTCAAAAACGAAAACGTCATTAGCACCAACTTTTTTTTTTCTTTTATTATACTCTACTTTTTGTCAGAGAGTTTAGGATTTTGAAGCACATTAGGAAGTTTAGTATCGTAAAATTTATCAGACAAAATAGTTCGAAAACTTAGTTTCAGGAGCTTATAAAGAAAATATCAAGTTCGTAAATTTGAAGATATCTAAAATTAAAAAAGTCGTGTATATTGATAGTTAACATGATTTTTTTTAAAAAATTCAATAAATTCCTTAATAAACCTTATTCGAGCATTTCGTTTCACTAAAAAAAGAATTGTGTGGTTTTTTGAAGAATAATATAAAATACAAAACCGGTAACCTTTTAACCGATATAAAAATATCTTCAATTTAGATCTTTGCACTCTTCATTTTAGTATAACCGGATCATAATTCTTAAAATAAAGGCCAATAAGTTTTTATACCCTGTACCGTATGGTACAAAGGGTATATTGTGTTTGTGCAAGCCGAAAATGTATGTAACGTACAGAAGGAGAAGTCAGAGACCCCCCAAAGTTACCTAAAGTATGATCAGAGTGACTTGAGAAGTCGATATACCCATGTCCGTCTGACCGTATGAACGCCTAGATCTCAGAGATGGTAAGAGCTAGAGCAACCAAACTTTCAGATAAGATCCCTTATTAATCCATAGGAGACAAGTTTATTTAATTTTTGTGATATCGGGACTACATTATATAGCTCCCATAGGGGTGTTTCAGAGGACCTCGAAAAAAAGCAAAAGTTTTAGATGGATAATTCGTTTGTTTATGAAGATATCATAACCAAATTTGGTAATCGGAAGTTTTTTAGAAACCCACAGCACTGTACCAAATTTTATCAAAATCAGTTGACTATATCATATAGGTCCCATAGGATCGATCGGTCGAAAATTTGTTTTTTGTACAAAATTCGTTGTGTTTCGTTTGTTTGTGAAGATATTGTAACCAAATTTGACATTAAGAAGTTTTTTAGAGTTCCCAAGTACTGTACCAAATTTGATCAAAATCGGTTGACTATATCATATAGCTCCCATAGGACCAATCGGTCAAAAAATCGTGTTTTGTACCAAATTCGTTGTGTTTCGTTTATTTGTAAAGATATTGTAACCAAATTTGGCATTCAGAAGTTTTTTGGAGATTTTCAACACTGTACCAAATTTGATCAAAATCGGTTGACTATATTATATAGCTCCCATAGGGCCAATCGTTCAAAAAAACGCTTTTTGTACAAAATTGGTTGTGTTTCGTTTGTTTGTGAAGATATTGTAACCAAATTTGGCATTCAGAAGTTTTTAGAGATCTTCAACACTGTACCAAATTTTTCAAAATCGGTTGACTATATCATATAGCTCCCATAGGGCCGATCGGTCGAAAAAAAGTTTTAATAAAATTAAATAATTTACGTATAATTAAAATTATATATTTAGGCAAATAATCTTTATATAAGATTAAGATTCTTGAATTAAAAAAAAAAATAATATCAAACTTTAAACGAGACCAAAAATTCTGATGGCATGACCAAAAATTCTTAAATAAAGAAAAAAATTTTTATGATTAATAAGAATTTGTAACTAAGATTTTGAGCAAAATAAAATTTTAAACTTTAAACTAAAAGGCATTTTGAATTTCATACTTTAAAAGCACAAAAAAAGATTACTTAAAAAATATTCAGTCTTAAATTAAGTTAAAAAAAAATTTAACTAAAATTTTTGAACTTCATTCTTTAACAGCAAAACCAAAACTAATATTAAAAGTCTTGAAATTAAAAAAAAATTTCGTAAATTGATATTTTTAGCATTAATTAGACCAAAAATTCTTAAAATAACAGAAAAATAAAAAAAATTTCTTAAATAATATAAAAATTCTTCTAAATTCTCAAATTTAGATATTCACAATTAAAATAAAATTGCAAGTCTTTAAACACATAAAATCCTTTAATAATATTTAAGTCTTGAATTAAAATAAAAATTATTAAATTTCGATTTTTGGCATAATATAGCTTTTACAATAAAACCTGAAATTCACAAATTAAGATTTTCAAAATTCTTAAAATTAAATTACAAGCCATTACAAAAAAAAAATAAAAAAATGAAAAAATTAAAAATTTGTAAGATAAGAAAATAATATGATTTTAAAGTTTCATTCTTTAAAAGCAAAAACAAAAATTCCTTTAAAAACATTTAATTAAGTTAAAAAAATATTTAACTAAGATTTTGAGCATAATAAAATATTTAAACTTGAAACTTAAAAGCATTTTTAAAACTAATTTTTTAACAGCAAAACCAAAAATTTCTTAAATAATATAAAAAGTCTTGTAGTAAAATATCTTAAATTGATATTTTTAGCATAATTTAGCTGTTAAAATTAAACCAAATATGCTCAAATTAATATTTAAAAAAACTTAAAAAAAAAAATAATTTAGCAATTACACCAAAAATTCTTAAAATAAGAGAAATATAAGAAAACTACTTAAATAATATTACAAATCCTGAATTAAGTTAAAAAATTCTTAAATTGCGATTTTTAGCATAATTTAGCTATTAAAATTAAATCAAAAATTCTCAAATTAAGATTTTCACAACTCATAAAATGAAACTACAAGAAAAAAATGTGAAATTACATTTTTTAACATTTCTTAAATTTTTAATTGGACCAAAAGTGCTTAAAATGATTCTTTAAAAGCCAAAACACAAATTCCTTAAATAATATTAAATATCTTGAATTAAAATATAACAATTATTAAATTTATGTTTCTAGCATAATGTTAGAATAACAACAAAAAATTCTCAAATTAAGAATTTCAAAATTATCAATATAAAATTACGAGCCTTTAACTAAGAAAAAAAGAGTGAATTTGAAAAATTTTTAAGTAAAAAAATAGAATTTTTAAATTTCATTCTTTAAAAGCAAAAACAGAAATTCCTTGAATTAAGATACAAAATTCTTAAATTTTGCTTTTAAGCATAATGTAGCTATTAAAATGAAACCGAGAATTTTTAATTCTTCAATTAAAAAAATTATGAAATTTGATTTTTTACATATCTTAAATTTTAATTAGACCAAAAAATCTTTTAAAATAAGTTAAAAATAAGATTTCAAATTATTAAAAAAAAGTTTTCGACATGGTTGCATTTCAAACGCTTTATCTTTTTAAATTAATTTTTAATTTAATTTTTAAATTAATTTTTAATTTAATTTTTAAATTAATTTTTAAATTAATTTTTAATTTAATTTTTAAATTAATTTTTAATTTAATTTTTAATTTAATTTTTAAATTAATTTTTAATTTAATTTTTAAATTAATTTTTAATTTAATTTTTAAATTAATTTTTAAATTAATTTTTAATTTAATTTTTAAATTAATTTTTAATTTAATTTTTAAATTAATTTTTAATTTAATTTTTAAATTAATTTAAATCTAAATTTTATTTTTTATTATTTTATATATTTTTTTAATTTAATTAAATCTTTTTTATTTTATTTCTCTCCAAAGCGCTACGCGTTTAATTAGAATATATAATAAATAAAATTTTTTATTTACAAATACGTTGCTTTCCACAAAATTTAGAAAAAGAGCATCTAGATTTTGTTGTTAGGTTAAAAAAAAACTAAGCTTGGTATAGAAATTTGGAAAATGCTTGATAAGATTGCAATTTTGAGTATCGAAGCATATAAACACATGTATTCATGTGTTTGTTTATGTACTATTTGATGCCTGCATATTGTTTTATTGTTTATCGCTGTGGAAATCTATCTTATCTGAGTCATAGAAACTACGCGACAAACTCAAATACACATATGTACATATATATACAAGTACATACATAACACAAAAGAGATTGTCACTCACATAATGACAAGCACGACAACAACAACAACTTGTTGCCTCAATTAACACCTTTGAATGTGTGTGCGTGTGTGTATACTTTTGTATGTGAGTGTATGTACAATGGTGATAATGACGCAGACAACCGCGCTTATTGGTAATCAACGAAGTACGCAGTCCGACGTCTTCATTGGTTTTAGTTGTTGTTCGAACACCTCCCGATATGGACACGGATGAAATGAAAGCAGCTGCGCCCCCACTAGGGGGCCACGATGAGGTGGACTTTACCAGCGGCTATGAGACACAATACAAAAACGAATACAGGCCCTTAAAAGCCCAATATGTGCCGCCGCCGGATAAAAAATTAGCCTGGTATCGAAACTGGGGCAACATTATAATGATACTCTTTCTGGCTGGAGTCTTTCTGCTAGGCACAATTTTGCTGGTGGTTAAAGTATTTACCGCGGGTCCCTTACAAGTGCTGATCATTGTGGCCTCCTACGTGATCTTTGCGGCGCTGATGATCTGGCTAGACGTGAAAAGCGGCATGGTGCGTTAATTTAATTAAACGAAATTAACTTTGAATGAATTCAAGTGTTTAAAAAAAAAATTATGCCAATTAATACAAATTTTGTGACTAATTTTTGTGTGTGAGCAACAATTTATGGTGCGTGTTAAATACACTTAAGTCTTAGTCTTAAGTGTTATGTAAACATATTGAAAATTGTCAATAAACTGAGACTCTGCCTGGTCAGTTGTTAAACTAAGGTCTTATAGCTAATAAATAAAAATAGAAACAAAAAAATTCGCTATCTAAAATAAACGTAATAAAAAATTTAACCAATTGTTATAAATTCCTCGATAACGTGCTCTGCGATATTTCTAATAACAAACTTTTGCTACTTGTAATCAAAGTCTTTAGCAGAACTCAACAACTTCAATCTAATCTAGAAGAACATAGCTTTTGTTGCTGCTTTTGAAAATTATTTCGTTCAATTCAATCAAGCAATATTTAACAAAGTTTAATTTGAGACAACCTTAACCCTTCGATGGGCAACATGGGCTGTTTATTGAATGCTATACAGACGGGAGCTTGCATTGAAAATAAACTCTAAATTGACGCAGAAAACCCAGACAAAGAACCATCTGGGACAATGGAAAAAAGTCTTCCTCAGCTAGATTCCACGACATAAGAAGTACCCCTAAGAGGGTCAGAGACCTTCGGTGACTTTGGTAGACAAACCATCAAACAGCTACTACAGGATGAGAAGAGAAATAGAGTAGACTTGGACTAGATCAGCACGGCTGGCCTATGGCAGTCTAAGCAAACCCTCGGTTCCAATAATTTGAATACACTTAAGAAAACCTTCCATGCGAACACATACTCCCTAGGGAAACTGACTGGACTCTTACAGCACTTTGCAAGTTTAGGAACCATTTGATAACAAATTCTCTAAGAAAACAGACTGGATACTTACAGCACTTTGTAGGGTTAGGAAATACTTGAGCAAGACGGTCATCACGAGGTCTAACACCTTGGTTTCTATAACTTGAGAAGATTGGAGAAAGTCTCGCTATTGGGAAACTGACTGGTTACTTAAAGAATTTAGCAGGCTTTGGCAATACTTGAGCTAGATGGTCATCGCGGCTTCTGCCATCTGCAGATTCTATGAGATTGATGAAGTATCCACCTAGCACTCCCTCCCTTGGATTCAAAAACTTTTAAATGTTCAAGAAAATCTGCCAATCGGGCAAGAATTTCCTGGATACTGGCTACTTACAGGATATTACAGGCTCAGGAAATACCTTAGCAAGATGGGCATCAGGGATTCTAACACCTGTAGCTTTCTTTATGAATAAGGAGGAATCCTAAAAACACATGCTTACTGAGTATGACGCACTTTCCAGAAGAAGAGCTTCCCTGGTCATTGAATCTGGATACACAATTTTACCTGACTAAAATCATACTAAGAGGTCAAGACTGTTTCGAAAATTGTACTATCTGAAGAGCTCTAGGGCTAGAAGGGAGCATACAAGATACTTTTCCGTCGCAGTGTTGTCCCAAAAACATTATTATTATTATAGCCGCTTTCATTTAAGCATTATTTTCTAGATTCACAGATATAATAAATGATCTAACTGAGTTACAAATCATCCATAGTGCTAAAGACACTAACAAATCACTCAACAATATGAAGGGTCGTCGATCTTGAGATTTTTTTTCCATTAGGTTTTTTTTTTGATAAACCAAGCGGGTGTACTGTCAAGTTGCCATGTGTTTTTTATTCAGTTTTCATTGCCATTTCATATGGAAAATCTTACACCCGAACAACGTTTACAAATCGTACAATAATATTACGAAAATTCGCGTTCTATAAAGAAATGTTTTTCGCGCTCTTAGGCCATTCTATGGACCAAATATTCTTTATTGGATGACACTCGACCGAATAGACCTCGTCCAGCGCGTAGTTTATGAGCCGGTAGAATCATCGGTCCATATTTCTTCAAAAATTACGCTGGTCAGACCGTAACTGTCAATGGCGACCGTTATCGCACCATGATAACGAATTATTTGCTACCTGAAATTGAAGCCCAAGATCTCGACGACTTTTAGTTTCAACAAGACGGCGCTACTTGCCACACAGCCCGTGAAACAATGGACATATTGAGGAACTAATTCGGTGAACAATTAATTTCACGCTCCGGACCGGTGGATTGGCCATCAAGATCGTGTGATATCACACCGTTAGACTTTTTCCTTTGGGGCTACGTGAAGTCTAAAGTCTTTGTGGATAATCCAGCTGCGATTGAAGCATTACAGGCCAACATTACCAGTGCTATTCGGGAGATACCGCCGATTATGCTCGAGCGCGTCATCGAATATTGGAACCTCCGCTTGGACGAGCTACGGCGCAGTTGCGGTTAACATTTGAATGGGACTATTTTTAAAAAGTGAATGGCAAGAACGGTTCTTTCTATTGATAATAAAGATTTTCCGATTCATTTGAAATTTTTGTGTTTTTATTATTTAAAAAAAAAAACATCCAGATCGATGACCCTTTACAACAAAATAATCTAGTTGGATTGTGTAATGTCAACTATAAATCAATTTGGTTGTATGGAAAAAAGATATAAAACTCGATGTCTTATTTTTATACACTGCTTACAAGGTGTAAGGTGTACATAATTGATATGTATAAGAGCTGCATAGAAACGCTTTGGAACCCCATTAAGATACATTTTAGGTCAGAGCAAGAGTTCGAAGCAACTCCCAAGTAGCAGCATTTTAAACAATCTGCTTACATTTTTCGATTAACTTTTTATATTACGCAAAAATAACAAAGAACTTTTTTTTTAAGGCAAACACATTTGCTGATGTTTGCCCAACGAGAACATGCTCAAAATTGCAATTTAATAGCCGAACATATTGTAAACAATGTCAAAGTAAACAAAAAACAAAAAGATTTGAGTATACCCGACTACACCCGACAGTGGGTTGTCCTGTACTCGTTTTTCACAAAAAATTATTCCTGCATACTTTAAAGAGAGTTGTTTCTTTCTTTTTTAAATCAAGCAAATATGACGTCAGAATTTGGATACGTAAGAATCTTTTTTAGAGAAAAAAAAAGGAAACGAAATTCTTTAAAGAGTATTAAATTTCTCTTCTGTTTTGGTGAAAAATATTTGTTCAAAATAATGAAGGCTCATGCACTTTAGTTGAATTCTTTGTTTAGTCATATCTCAGAAATTTTGACGAAAATTGTCGTTTTTAAGGAGATTTTTAAAAAATGCACAAATACATTGAAAGCCTATCAATATCTTATGTATTGGTTTTCCAATTAGATAAGATTATTTTAAGATACATTCCTACATATCAATCCTGCCATTTTTTTATTATGAGACAGATTGCATTTAAAAATACATTAAAAAAAAAAATAATTTCCTAACTTAAGATTTTAACAAATAAAACTTAGAAATAGCTTTGTGTTTGAGAAGAGAATATGCGCAAGTTCTTAGACAAAAATTTGTATTTATTTAGAATTTCTCTAAATTATTATTAATTTTTTTTTTATTTTTAAAGACCGCAAAAACATAAGCCTACATATTCTAAGCCAGTTTTTAAAAAAACTTCAAATAAACAAAAATAATTTCATCCTAAGATATATGAACGTTTTTTTTCTATTTATGTATTATAAAAAAAAAAAAGTTGAATGTGAAAATTTGTGAAATCCGTTTGGTAATTGAGGTTAACTTTGAAGTATAGGGTAATTTTTTTTTAGTTTTTTAGTCTATTGTAAAATTATTTTGTGGGTTCCTTAATATTCATCTATCAATAATCATATAAATATTCTAACTCTTCTTATACACCTCTTTGTGCAAAAGATCAATCAATATATATTTCTCAATTTTTGTTATATATTTTTTTTTTTTGTTTTAATAAAACAAAACACGCTACGGCTTTATTACAAAAAAAAAAATGTGCTACTAAACTACTGAATATTTTTTAACCATCTTTTTATTAGTCTAAGTTGGCAACAGGGCTCTTTAAAAAAAATTTAAAATTTTTTTAACCAACATATTTTCTTAAAAAAAAATTAAATTTTCTTATTTAAAAAAAAAATTTAAATTTCCTTTTTTTTAAGTATGTGCCCAAATGTGTTAATCACATTTTTTTTAAACACTTCTTTTTATGTCATTTTTTATATGGTGTGAATGTGAATCAAATCGATTTAGTGCAACAATCTTAAAAAAAAAGCGAAAATTTTTCAAGATTTTCTTAAATAACATTTACATGTTTTTATAAGTCTAAGTTGGCAACAGGGCTCTTTAAAAAATTTTTTTTATTTTTTTAACCAACATATTTTTTAAAAAAAAGATGGCGTACGTTAAAGTCGGGCGCGGACGACTTTGGGATACCCTGTACCACCACATTGCAATCAAGTCCGATATATTGCTTACAAACTCCAAAAGATATTTCTTTGCGAAATAAACGAAACTCAACGAATTTTGTACAAAAAACGTTTTTTTGGTCCTATGGGAGCTATATGATATAGTCAACCGATTTTGATCAAATTTCGTACAGTGCTTGGGAACTCTAAAAAACTTCTTAATGCCAAATTTGGTTACAATATCTTCACAAACAAACGAAACACAACGAATTTTGTACAAAAAACCAATTTTCGACCGATCGATCCTATGGGAGCTATATGATATAGTCAACCGATTTTGATCAAATTTGGTATAGTGCTTGGGAACTCTAAAAAACTTCTTAATGCCAAATTTGGTTACAATATCTTCACAAATAAACGAAACACAACGAATTGTGTACAAAACACGATTTTTTGACCGATTGGTCCTATGGGAGCTATATGATATAGTCAACCGATTTTGATCAAATTTGGTACAGTGCTTGGGAACTCTTAAAAACTGATAAATGCCAAATTTGGTTATAATATCTTTACAAACAAACGAAACGCAACGAATTTTGTACAAAAAACGATTTTTTGACCGATTGGTCCTATAGGAGCTATATGATATAGTCATCCGATTTTGATCAAATTTGGTGCAGTGCTTGGGAACTCTAAAAAACTCCTTAACGCCAAATTTGGTTACAATATCTTCACAAACAAACGAAACACAACGAATTTTGTACATAAAACAAATTTTCGACCGATTGGTCCTATGGGAGCTATATGATATAGTCAACCGATTTTGATAAAATTTGGTACAGTGCTGGGGGTTTCTAAAAAACTTCCGATTGCCAAATTTGGTTATGATATCTTCATAAGCAAACGAATTATCCATCTAAAACTTTAGCTTTTTTTCGAGGTCCTCTGAAACACCCCTATGGGAGCTATATAATGTAGTCCCGATATCAAAAAAATAAAATAAACTTGTCTCCTATGGATAAATAACGGATCTTATCTGAAAGTTTGGTTGCTCTAGCTCTTACCATCTCTGAGATATAGGCGTTCATACGGACAGACGGACAGACGGACAGACGGACAGACGGTCAGACGGACAGACGGACAGACGGACAGACGGACATGGGTATATCGACTTCTCTAGTCACTCTGATCATACTTTAGGTAACATTTTCGGCTTGCACAAACACAATATACCCTTTGTACCATACGGTACAGGGTATAAATATGAAATTTTCTTATATGAAAAAAAAAAATTTTATTTTCTTATTTTTTTTAAGCATGTGCCTAAATATGTTAATCGCATTTTTTTATTAAACAAGTCTTTTTATGTCATTTTTATATGGTATGAATGTGATTCAAAACAATCTTAAAAAAAAAAAGCGCAAATTTTTAAATATTTTTGTAAACAAATTTTTTTTTTTTTTTTGAAAAAGAATTCAATGGTTATTACATTTTTATGACATTTATTAGAATACATATTTCTTGTTTATATGATGAAAAAAATTTATTTATTTTGTAAGTAAATATAAAAATATTAACTTTGCTCCACAAACGATTTTTAATATTTTTTTAAAGAGACCTGTTGCCAAAAAATGGTTCAAAAATATTCAGTAATTTTTTTATTAGTTAATTGTAAGTATCCACTAAGGACTATGCAGTCTATGTGTGACTCACCCCCCCCCCCCCCAGGGGTTTTTTTAAATTAAGCGTTAAATTAACGCATTAAGATTAAAAACTAAAATTTTGTAAACAAAAAATTGTTTTTGCCCTATGAATCGAACCGCATCAAAACTTTCGTAATCGTTGAGCACAGTTTTATTAAACATTACTTTTATTTGTAGGCTAAAAAAAAATACCATTTAAATTAGTTTTGCTTTAACAAATACCTTTTAAAATATTTTTTTTAAATAAATATAAAATTTAAATTTAGTCTTTGGGTTTTACCCATTCAAAAATTTCAAATATTTCACATTCATCTAAAACACTTTTTTTCTGTTCTTAACGAAGCTATTAAAAGTAGATACTAAACACAAAACAGCTGTCAAAATGACAGAAAGCTGTCAAAATGTATCATGATCAAAAAAACATGAATCAGTCGGGTCGCGGTCCGAAAGTTGGATACCCTGCAATTACTTTTTCTAAAAGGAGTATTTGTTTGCCACAAAATTTAAACTGATACAGTAAGGATTTTAGCTGCGTTTAGGTAAAATCGTTTATGAGCATAATTGGTGGTATTTTGGGAAAATATCAAAGTTTGGTTTTTGATTAGGCTCACAAGAATGGAAAAAAGGGCGTTTCAAAGTTTCTAAGGGAAGAATTTGTTTTTTTGATTACGGAATAATGGACGTCTTTTGTAAATCCCGAAGTCTCTAGCTCTTAAGCTCCACGACTACCCAGCTGTCATACAGACTGTCATAGACTTAGTTATACATGCTAATCAATAGCTATACACTTTATAGGGTAAGAAATACATCTTTCTATCTACTATATTTTAGACAGCTTCAGAAGTTGTACAAAATATGAACAAAAATTATTGTCAACTATTAGAGTTAAATTTAAATATTTCAATATCATATACAGATTTAAACATTTTTTTTTAGCTTAATGGGTCTACGCAGAATGCAAAAAAATTTCGCACGGAATGACAAAACCATATAAAAAAAAAATCCAATTTAGGATATTCCATTTGGGATATTTTTTTTTATATGAAGTTTTGCGATTCCGTGCGAAATATTTCATGCTGCGTATAGGCCTTAAGGGTTAAGTGCATATTTTATGGGCTCTTCACGTTGTGTTTTTCTTTAATGATTCATGATCATCATGAGTTCACAAAATTAAATGGATGAATTGGAAACGATATACTATGGTTGCGAAATTGGGAACTAAATTTGGCTGTGAGCTATTAACCATACATTCTTGACTGTGAGAGTCATTCATTATATCGTACTTCTTAGGTTGTTAAATTTTTGCTTTAACGTTTAACTCCCTGTTGCAAACAATCGGCAGAACCTAAAGGACTCTTAGTAAGTAATGGATACACGTAAAAAAAAAAAAACTGTATACAAAACAAAAGATGGCGTACGTTAAAGTCGGGCGCGGACGACTTTGGGATACCCTGTACCACCACATTGCAATCAAGTCCGATATATTGCTTACAAACTCCAAAAGATATTTCTTTGCCAAATAAACGAAACACAACGATTTTTGTTCAAAATACGTTTTTTTGACCGATTGGACCTATGGGAGCTATATGAAATAGTCAACCGATTTTGATAAAATTTGGTACAGTGTTGAAGATCTCTAAAAAACTACTGAATATCAGAAGTCAATATCAATATCTTCACAAACAAACGAAACACAACGAATTTTGTACAAAAAACGTTTTTTTGACCGATTCGTCCTATGGGAGCTATATGATATAGTCAACCGATTTTGATCAAATTTGGTACAGTGTTGAAAATCTCTAAAAAACTTCTTAATGCCAAATTTGGTTACAATATCTTCACAAACAAACGAAACGCAACGAATTTTGTACAAAAAACGATTTTTGACCGATTGGTCCTATGGGAGCTATATGATATAGTCAACCGATTTTGATCAAATTTGCTACAGTGCTTGGGATCTCTAAAAAACTTCTTAATGCCAAATGTGGTTACGGTATCTTCACAAATAAACGAAACACAACGAATTTTGTACAAAACACGATTTTTTGACCGATTGGTCCTATGGGAGCTATATGATATAGTCAACCGATTTTGATCAAATTTTGAATAGTGCTTGGGAACTCTAAAAAACTTCTTAATGCCAAATTTGGTTACAATATTTGCACAAACAAACGAAACACAACGAATTTTGTACAAAACACGATTTTTTGACCGATTGGTCCTATGGGAGCTATATGATATAGTCAACCGATTTTGATCAAATTTGGTACAGTGCTTGGGAACTCTTAAAAACTTATAAATGCCAAATTTGGTTATAATATCTTCACAAACAAACGAAACGCAACGAATTTTGTACAAAAAACGATTTTTTGACCGATTGGTCCTATAGGAGCTATATGATATAGTCAACCGATTTTGATCAAATTTGGTACAGTGCTTGGGAACTCTAAAAAACTCCTTAACGCCAAATTTGGTTACAATATCTTCACAAACAAACGAAACACAACGAATTTTGTACATAAAACAAATTTTCAACCGATTGGTCCTATGGGAGCTATATGATATAGTCAACCGATTTTGATAAAATTTGGTACAGTGCTGGGGGTTTCTAAAAAACTTCCGATTGCCAAATTTGGTTATGATATCTTCATAAGCAAACGAATTATCCATCTAAAACTTTTGCTTTTTTTCGAGGTCCTCTGAAACACCCCTATGGGAGCTATATAATGTAGTCCCGATATCAAAAAAATAAAATAAACTTGTCTCCTATGGATAAATAACGGATCTTATCTGAAAGTTTGGTTGCTCTAGCTCTTACCATCTCTGAGATCTAGGCGTTCATACGGACAGACGAACAGACGGTCAGACGGACAGACGGACAGACGGACAGACGGACAGACGGACATGGGTATATCGACTTCTCTAGTCACTCTGATCATACTTTAGGTAACTTTGGGGGGTCTCCGACTTCTCCTTCTGTACGTTACATACATTTTCGGCTTGCACAAACACAATATACCCTTTGTACCATACGGTACAGGGTATAAAAATCAAGTTTAACCTTGCACTCTTGTTCGCCATTAAACTTTAATTTCCGCTGACAATGTGCGACATTTTGTTTTGGAGCAACTGGACCAAAGGACAACAGCTGACTTTCCTTACCTTATCTAACCTTAATTACTCACTGGATTTCAAGCTATGCTAATTATTTGCATACTGCACACTAACCAAGGACTGTTTTGTACCAAACAGCTTTCAGGGTTGCAGTGTTTTTTTTTTTAATTTTTTTTTTTTTTAGCCTGACAGCGACAATCGCGCCATTTTAATTATAATGGCGTGCGCCGAGTTAAGGCATTAATGCCAGTTCCGGTCAACGACAAGAGAGAGTCGGGTCTGAAGACACAGTTTTGGTTGCCAAGAAAAACGTACGCAGGCGTTTGCCTTTTGTCGGACCCAAGACAACACTTCGTGCTCTAATTAAAAGCAAGCTAAGCCAAGGATTGGCATAAAATTATTTTTGTACAAGACTTAAAAGGGAATTATGATTTAAGAGCAAAAATACTTGAATGCTTTTAATTTTAATTCAATTTTAACTTAAATTGCTTGAACTTGAAACAATAAATATGGCACACTTTCAAAAAAAATGCAGCAACAGAAAAAATAGTCAAAAAGTAGTTTATTGATTTATGGGCAATTTATGCATGTGCACGTAAAAAAATGAACAAGTTGACCGACTATTGAAGACTCTTTAAATAGCTAACAGTTGAACATCTCTATAAAGAGTTTTTAACAATTAAAACACAAAAAACAAAACTAAAAGTTGTGCAGTGACAGTGCAAATTTATTAAGACTCCGCTGGCACTTTTTATTTTCTCCTAGTGTTGTGTGTACACACTGTCCGCGTGTGTACATAAATACCGTGTGTGTACACATTGTGCATGTGTGTAACTTTAATCTAATATTAGTAACAATTTCAGTGGCTTATTTTATGTATTTGGTATTAATATACTAATAATAATATTTCATATTTTGTGTTTTTAAACAATTTTTCGATTTTTAATATTAGAAGGGTGTAGTCGCTTAAGGCGTCTTGGAATTTCTGGGATCATTACGCTTCTCGCTGCTTCATTCGGATGTCTCGTCAGCCTGTCGTTATAACGGCTACTGTGGTAATTTATTTGATCACCGATTTTTGGTATATTGAGATCACGCTCTAAGATGCTGTTCCGAACAAACCATGGGGCACCAGTGATTGTCCTTAAGGTCTTCGCTTGCAGAATTCTTATTTTGTTTAGGTGAGTCTTAGCCGTACATCCCCAGATTTGGATGGCGTACGTCCAAACGGGTGTTATTATGGTCTTGTAGAGCAGAACTTTGCTGCGTAGGGGAAGTTTGCTTTTAGGGTTAATAAGCCAGTGGAGCTTTTTCAGTTTTTGTTGGCATTTAGCGACAGTTGCTTTGACATGAGGTCCCCATGTTAATTTTCTATCAAAGTGGACTCCGAGGTAGCAGTGACTTCTCTTACGTGGGATATTTTGTCCATTAAAAGTTAGACCTGGCGTAGTTTGGCGTCTTAAAGTAAAGTCTACATTGACTGATTTACTTTCATTAATGGTTATATTCCACTTTTTTGCCCAATTTTCTAACGCGTGGAGGTAAATTTGTAGTTGTACAGACACATCATTGTTGCACATGGATGATGAGAGAATTGCTGTATCGTCAGCGTAAGTTGCAACTAGAAAGTTTCTCGGGTTGATATTCAATTCGGTGTTAGGTAGTGGCATGTCATGCGTAAATAATGTGTACAAAATCGGCCCAAGCACGCTTCCTTGGGGAACACCTGCTCTGACCATTCTTATTTCCGAAGAATCATCCCTAATGGATACAGTAAATGTTCTTTGACTAAGAAATGAATGGACGAGTATATACTGTGGGGCGGGTAAGAGTAATTTCAACTTATATAAGAGTCCATCATGACAGACTTTGTCAAATGCTTGTTTGACGTCCAGAAACACTGCTGTGCAATATTGTTTTGTCTCAAATGCATTCAGAATGTGCTGAGTAACTCTATGCAGTTGTTCTGGAGTTCCGTGCTGTTTTCGAAAGCCAAATTGGTGTTGTGGAAGAGCTTTACTTACACTGCTTACTGCCAGCATTCTGCTTAAGAATATTCTCTCGAATATCTTAGAGAAAACTGGGAGAAGGCTGATAGGTCTGTATGAATCTAAGGCTGTCTCTGGCTTGCCTGGCTTTGGAATCATTACAATCTTGGCACACTTCCTATAAAGAGTAAAGCTTAACTTCAGCCATAGTGTTCATGTTTGCATTGCGATAACATTTTGAAAATTTGTTGTTTTTTTTTTGGTAATAATTTGAACCAACTGAATGAAAAGCCTGCCAAAGAATTTTTAGAGGGCGTAATTTGAACTAATTGTAAAATATGTTTAGTCGAAGTTATTGATGGAGCCACTGTGCAACAATTGTGGATCAAATTTCTGTGGGCGGAATGATGCAAATTCTGAATAGAAGTGAATTCTTAATGGGCTTTACGTTCTTATGCCAAACTTTGTATTAGAATGAACATTCTTAACGAAGCTTGTAGAAAAAATTATAGAAAAATCTTCACGCAACGAAATAAGGTCTCGAGAGAAATTATTATTTACTTCGCATTTTCTGCTTAAAGGCCCATACGCAGCATGCATATTATCATAAAGTTTTGACATTTCGTGCGTATTTTTTGCATGCTGCGTATTAAGAAGTAAAAGTAATTTTTAAAAAATTTTCAGATTTGCAATTTTTACTTTTCCCCCCGAATACAGATGAACTTCTTATACTTTGTAAGTATAATCTGAGTCTTCAGATTATGCCAGAGGCAAATTTTTCTCACAGCTTTTCAAAAAAAATTGTTCCATTCAAAAAAGCGTAGAAGTTTATCCTTGACGTGAGTCCTTCTAAGGCTTTTATTATATTTTTTATTTTTTTATTAGGTATAGGTACAACTTATAGGTTTTACTTAAAAAATGGTAAATAAATATTCTTTCAAATCTGGTAAAATACAAGAATTTTAAAAAATTCTAACTCAATAATTTAAACATTCGCTATAAGTTCTGCATTAAAAGGATTAATGAAACCAATTGAGATTATTTATCACAAAGCCCACTGATGGTAAGACTCACTTTGCGTTTTCTTTCAGAAGTGGATTCCTGATTATATAATAATAATTTCCCCGTTGCCCCTGGGCGGAGCATGGGAACCTATATTAATAAATGTTCGAAGAGAAACCTACAGTTTATAGCCGAATCCGAGAGGCGGTGTCTTGAATTAATAAATTATATACAAGAGGCAATACTATATATGCACCTATATAAGGCTTCCAATATAAATAAATATTCTAAATAAATCCTTTTTAAACTAACATATTTAATCATTAATTAAACACAAGTTGAGATATTAGTGAAAACAACATACCATAAATTATTCTTGTTTCAAAAAGGAGAATTCCCAAATATTGAAAAAACTGTGTCTTATCTGTTCCTACAGTAAAAATAGGATATTAAAGCGTTGAAACAAAATTCTCCATTCTATATTTAGGACTTGATTTGCTCATCTTAAAATAAAACTTAAAGCTCAACTATACGTATACTTGATATTTGTTTGCTTTTATCATCGCTCAGCAAAATGATCCTGTCTTAGTATCGCTTTCAAATTGAAATAGACAAACAAAGTTATTTAAAAAAAATAATTTTAGCATAAAAAAATTAAAAAAATATTTAAATGTGAATTTTATTGGTATAAAAAACAAAAAATATAAAAAAACGAATAATATTCTTTTTCAAGTTGAACCAAAAATAAAAAGTTTATTTACCATTTCTTGGAACTTTTAATAAAAAATTAAAACATAAAAACTAAAGCTAAAAAAAAAATGCCAAATACTAATAATACTAAATAAATAAAATACTAGAATAAAAACATAGTCTTTTAAGTTAATTCAATATTTAAATTGTATACTCTAAATTTGGGGAAACCGTAACCTTCAGTAATTTTCGACAAGTTTGCTTTGAATTCTCCGCCGACCCTGTAACTTTAGACCAGGGGTGTCCAAAGGCTGCTTATGGAAGAGCAAACACCAATACATATGAAAGAAAAACACTAACACAACTAAAGCAAACAAAAATAGTATTCGTTGTAACTCTTTTTTCTTTGCAAGCTATGCCTTAATACTCACATTTAACACATGTCGTACAAAAATTTCGTCTCCGCGATCAATCCTACATCCTTTTTTCTAAGTGGAAGAGTTCAGAGAGCACAAACGAAAAACAACAACAAAATTACAGTGAAAATCAGTGGGGCCAACAACAAATATACACAAGGGTTGTTTCTGTGCTCATGAGCTCAGAGAGCAAAGAGAGTAAGGAAGAGAACTCGCGAAATTGTTTTTGTAATTTGCATTGGCATTAAGTGATATACAGTTTGGGCCGTGCATGTACACGCGCATTGCTGCCTAAGCCTAAGAGCCATTACAAAAACAAAAAGAGCCAGATGAGCAATGGGTCTGGACACCCCTGCTTTAGACATTCTTTAAAACAAGCAAAAATACTCATAAAGACTAAGAAAACCAGCCTCTTCGCTTTTATGTTCCTAAAAAAGTCAGGACTAAAAAAATAAATATACGTATACTTAATATTTTTTGATTTTTAATTTACTGACTCTTTTTGAAAAATATCTCGAATTTCAAATTTATTGCTTAAGACTAATTTTATAAAAAATTTAATTGTAAATTGAATATTTTTTGCCAGTTTGTGTAAAAAAGTTGTCTACTTGTTTCCAATTAATTGCACAAATCTAATATACTCTTTATTCCTAAAGTATAAATATTAAAGAATTTGCTAGCATATGCACAATTTTGCATGGTCTACACATATACGAAGCATTTTAAATAACTGAAATTTATGTAAATCCCTTTTCACACACTCAACAACGTTTATAAATAAAAATAAATAATTTATTGTATTGTAAAATAGTGTATTAACTTACACCAGGTCAATTGTAGAGCAAATGCTTCAAGGCAAAGTAAGAATAATTTATTTATATATTTAAAAAAAATGAATAAAAAAGCAGAAATAAAAATGAAAAGCTGCACATTTGCATAGAGCAAATATTGTAGCAAGTAAATTCAAGTATATACTTCAAACTGTATCCTTGGACATGGGTCAGAATACATGATGCGGGGTACTTTAAATGGGATTTATAGCATATTTAAGAATCTTATATATTGTATGAAACCAAATACAAAATATAATAACATAAATTTTTCAAGAAATAAATTTAATAAATATAATCAAAATGTTTAAAATAATAAGTTTAGGATTTTACATTTAAAAAAAAATCCCAAATTTTTTCTATTAATTTTTGTAATTAAAAAAAAAAACCGTCGTCCCAGGTCCACACAAATGGAAAAATATCCATGTCTCGGAAAGTTCAACCATAATTATAAAAAAAAAAATTATTATGGGAAGGATTCAGGAAAAAATAGTTCATTTTTAATTAATTTAACTTGAAAAAAAAATTCCTAAATTTTTTCTATTAATTTTTGTAATTAAAAAAAAGACTTTTGTCCTAGGTCCACACAAGTGGAAAAATATCCATTTCTCGGAAAATTCAATCATAATTAATAAAAAAAAATGTGGTACAGTCGAGGCGGTGCCCGACAGTAGAATACCCTGTACCTTTTGTGTCAAAAAAATTTTTCCTGCATATTCCATCTAAGAACTTTCCAATTGGAATTTATTTTTTTTGGTGAAAATCGATATTTATACCTATAAGTTCCCTAAATTTTTACCCATTTTGATGAAACTCGAATGTTATAACAAAGAATTTATTAATAGTATACGGGGTAAGTTTCAAGTTGGTATGTTGAGGGGTGTGGGAGAAAACACGGTAAATCGATTGCGGGGGGTGGGGGGACCGCATCGATAAAATTTGGATGTGGATTTGTTCATTAGAGCCACATGAATGAGCTTACCAAAAATTGTGATTCAGGGTCACTTGTAACCATAATTACGAGGAGTCAAATATTGTCGAACTTTATGAGCAAGGGGAGGTGAAATTTGTACATTTTTGACTATAACTTCTGTTGTATTTGTCCGATTTTGTTCATTTGTTCACAACGCATCGCTCTGTTTAATTTCAAATGAAAATATTAAACGGTGTGGCTAAAAACCGCGAAAATCTACAGCGGGGAAACGGGGAAAGACATTGACATGATTCAACAAACTGCATCTGCTTAGGAAACATGCGCACCAGCAGGTAAAGTTCCGGGTCTCTAGCTCTTATAGTCTCCGAGATCTAGGCGTTCATACGGACGGACGGACGGACGGACGGACGGACGGACGGACATGGCTCAATCGCTACCCGAGGTTATGATAAGCATTTTGGTATAAAGGACTTGGGGTCTGCCACGCCTCCTTCTGTCCGTTACATACATTGCACAAATCTAGTATACCCTTTGTACCTATAGGTACAGGGTATAAAAATATTTATGTGAAGGATTTAAGAAAAAAAATTAATTTTTAATTAAATTAATTTTAAAAAAAAATTTTAATTTACACAAATGGAAAAATACCTATTTCTCAGAAAATTCAATCAAAATTAATTTTTAAAAAAATAGTTATGGTAAGGATACAGGAAAAAAAATGAATTTTTAATTAATTTTTGATTTAATTTTTTTTTGTCAGATTTTAAATAAAAAATTATTCATTATTTAAATAGAAAAAAGCTCAAGTGTCTTAAATTAAATATATATACTGTGCAACATTTTTAAAACTGAAAATATTATTTTATTTATTAAAAAAAAAAAAAAAATAATTAAAAAATTCTAAAAACACGTCTCAACAACTTTCCCAAACAGAACTTTAAATTTTATTCTTAATCCTCTTCTACTCATATGCAAAAACATAAAAAAAAAATGGCAAAGTGGGCCGACTCATATATTTCGACCCACATACAAAGCAGAAATGTGTTGCAGTCTAGGGAATAAGTCTTAGAATTTTCTAAGCAAGTTGCAGCTCAGCTCTATTCATTAAGAACTCAACTTGCAATGCAGGCAAGCAAAAAGAAAATGAAAGGAAAAACCAAAAGCCAAAAGGAAAACTGCAAACTAGCATGTACAATTTTATATATGCATATGTTTAAATATATATATATATATATATACATTTGTATGTATATGTAAATAAAATGGCAAGTCTTGCATATCTTACTTAGCTCCTTGGCAGAAACTTGAGACTTGAAAATTGTTAATAAATAAAATTAAGTTGCTCACTTAGTTTTTCGCCTTTTCTGCACTGAGAGCAGCTGTTGGATCTTTAGGGATTTAAGCTGTTGTCAGTTGTAAGCCACTCGAGAATAGAAGCAAAAATGTTGGTATAAATTGCCTTGAGATTTGAAAAAGTTTTAATTGATAATTGTCATATTAAGCATACGCACAGTTATGTGAACACTTTGGGCTTAAAAATGTCTTTAAATAAACAAATTTATGTCAGTTGTATAATTATTTTATTAAGATGATTTATATTAAACTATCTGGTTTTGTTTATAATTCACAAAGTGTTAATATAAATTAAGCATACGCACTGCTCACATTTAATGCTTTAAATTGATTTATTTAAATTTAATTATTTGTTTAAGTTGTACATATTAAGTACATAGATTAAATGATTACTTTTCTGTAAGGCATATATTGTATTTGTAGTATAGTCTTTATTTTAATCACTTGGACATTACGCTAAAGAAGATACTGAAGTGCGCCACGGAAGCCGGAGTCAGCATCAACGCGGACAAGTCGGACCTATTTCTCATCACCAAGAGCTACAAGGTACTGCAATAGACTCCATCAGCGATAAACGGCACTCCGCTCAAGCCTAAAAGGAGCGTGAAATATCTAGAACCTGAGCTCTGGCATCAAGACTAATGCAATGGATCTTCATCTCAGTCCAGCGGCCGGTGCTACTCTACGGAGTTCTGGTATGGTGGAGAGCCACAGAGAAGTCCACATACCTACAAATAATGGTAAAAATCAAAGACGTGCACTGATGTGCATAATGGAGGCTTTAAGGTCCACTAACACCTAGGCCTTAGAAACAATACTTGGAGTACACCCCCTAGACATTCAGGCCAAACTACTGGTGCAGATGATAGCGCAACGTCTCTGTGCAGCAGGGAATATGGCCCTTGCGAACTACGGGCACAGCAAAGTTGAAGAGGTGACATTCAATAGCACGGACTATATGACCCCAGTAAGCAACTTATCCAGAACGCTCACTCTACTGGGAGCTGAGAACTGGAAAATCGGTATGGACCAACGAGCCCAAAAATTTTCATGGACGGATCCAAAATGGAGTCCGGCGTTATGGACGCTATATACTGTAGAGACCCACCCATGGAGGTGTCGTATAAGTTGCCGGACCACTGCGGCATTTTCCAGGCGAAGGCTGCAGAACTAGCTTACACTAGAGCTTACCCTAGAGCAGAACCGAACTAACATTTTTGTTGATAGTCAAGCGGCAATCAAATCCATGCAAGCATTTAGCATCAACTCCAAAAGTGTACTGGCTAGCAGGAACACACTAGATGCACTAAGCACCCAGAAGGCGGTCTGTGTCTTCTGGGTTCCCAGCCATCAGGTCATAGATGGAAAGGAAATAGCTGACAGGCTTGCAAAGGAAGAAGCCGTGAGGATCTGAAAATTCCTCTAAGGACGACCAACCACAGATGAGAAGAAGACGCTGCAGTCAGATCTGACAGAAGGTGGCGTAACACAACGAACTGCAGGACAGCTTCAACAAACTAGCCCAGTACATTCTGACATTCCCAAGAAGAGATTGCAGACTTATAGTGGGCATACTCACTGGTCACTGCCTGACAGCAACCCACGCTAGGAAGCTAGTCATTACCAACAACGATGTTTGCAGGAAGTGTAGGGAGACAGATGTCAAAGAGACTCTGGAGCACCTCATTGGCCGCTGCCCCGCCCTATGTGCATCGAGACTAAAATACCTAGGAAAACCCTGGCTTACCTCACTGGAAGCGGCAGCCGACAGGGCATCCCAAAAGCTTCTGGCGTACGCGCATACTCAATGACTAACGTGCAATGTACAACAGCCGCATCCTCCGGTACCACTAAGGACTATCTAGTCTATGTGTGGCTCCTCTCAGGGGTCAACCGGCGAAAGCTAACCTAACCTAATCACTTATTAAGCATACGCATTGTTGGCACTATGCAAATTTTTAAAAATCAATTAAGCTAAGAAATTTTTTTGTTTTCATTGTATCTACGTCAGATCGGTTTTTTTTAATTGAATCGAATAGCAAAGGCTCACCTGGATTAGTTTGGTCAATGAACCGACGAACTTACGAAGCAAGCAGGATATTCAGCTAACAAAGAGATCTTGAAAAGGCAAGATAGACTGACAAATGATCATACGAGGTGGACTAAATCTTTAAAACATATATCAACTGAGTGTGAGGACCTAACCAGAATGACCTAACATGGTCTTGAGCTAACTCTGATAATAAAGTTTATTTTGGGAATAGAACTGGCTAAAAAACTTTAAGACTGAGTCTTTAGGATCCCAGCGCTAACTTACCTATTAATTTTTATACCCTGTACCATATGGTACAAAGGGTATATTGTGTTTGTGCAAGCCGAAAATGTATGTAACGTACAGAAGGAGAAGTCGGAGACCCCCCAAAGTTACCCAAATTATGATCGGGGTGACTAGAGAAGTCGATATACCCATGTCCGTCTGTCCGTCTGTCCGTATGAACGCCTAGATCTCAGAGATGGTAAGAGCTAGTGCAACCAAACTTTCAGATAAGACCCCTTATTAATCCATAGGAGACAAGTTTATTTTATTTTTTTGATATCGGGACTACATTATATAGCTCCCATAGGGGTGTTTCAGAGGACCTCGAAAAAAAGCAAAAGTTTTAGATGGATAATTCGTTTGCTTATGAAGATATCATAACCAAATTTGGCAATCGGAAGTTTTTTAAAAACAACCAGCACTGTACCAAATTTTATCAAAACCGGTTGACTATATCATATAGCTCCCATAGGACCAATCGGTCGAAAATTAGTTTTTTGTACAAAATTCGTTGTGTTTCGTTTGTTTGTAAAGATACTGTAACCAAATTTGGCATTAAGAAGTTTTTTAGAGTTCCCAAGCACTATACCAAATTTGATCAAAATCGGTTGACTATATCATATAGGTCCCATAGGACCAATCGGTCAAAAAATCGTTTTTTCTACAAAATTCGTTGCGTTTCGTTTGTTTGTGAAGATATTGTAACCAAATTTGGCATTAAGAAGTTTTTAGAGATCTTCAACTCAGTACCAAATTTGATCGAAATCGGTTAACTATATCATATAGCTCCCATAGGGCCGATCGGTCGAAAAAAAGTTGTTGATTAAAAATTCGTCTGTTTTTGGTTGTTTATGAAGGTATCATAATCTAATTTGGCAATCAAATGTCTTTTGGTGTTCTTAAGCAATCTACCGGATTTTGTTGCAAGCAGTGGTACAGGGTATCCCAAAGTCGTCCGCGCCCGACTTTAACGAACGCCATCTTTTTTATAAGAATAAGTAGTAAGATCCAGGATCGATTACTTTTTTGCTTAAAGTTTAAAATCTTTTCAATCCAGCTGCTGCCTCTTTAAATCTCATGTTGAAGTACTGCTAAAAACTTGGGCTAAAACGCATTTGAATATTTAATTAAGTCTAACTGGCAATTCAGTGATAAGCTGCTACTCGTTATTGTTTCCATTGTATGGACTCTCTAGTTGCCTAACTGAGGCACTGACAAACTGAATGACTCTTACCATGCTTGGAATTGCCCAAAATGATTGCCAAAATAAACTCAATTGTCGAATAGTCTAAGACAGAAGCATGAATTTGGCCAAGTAACTTCCCATGCAGCTTATAATTTAAAGCCAACATTTTTAAATGGTTAGCAAAAGCAAAGCCTTGTCAAAACATTTTTGTGAGCTCTTTTATTTATTTGGTAACTACAAAAAAGCCAAACCCAAAAGTCAACGTAAATAAAGTGCATAAATTATCAGAAGCACAAAAAAGAAATATGTACAAAGAAGCTGCAACGAAATGCAAAATTCACTTAAAACATTTTCGAGAGAAATTCATTTTATTTTATTTTTGTGTTTTTTTCACAGATAAGCTGCATTTTATTTTATTTTATAGTTTTGCTTTTATTTATTCACAAGTTTGGACAGTTTTTGAAAGCTTTAACTGGCCACTTTGCGTCTCAACCGCAAACTTTTGGTACTGCTCTCTTTTGGGCCTTTATTTTCTCTGTTTGTGTGCCTTTCATGTCATTTAACTATTTTAGGCTGGTCACACTAACACACTACCCAGCTAGCTAATGTGAACAGCTTGCTCTGACTTGCTTTTGAATTTATGGAAATTTATGTTATATAAATAAAAAAATAAAATATTTAACCTACCTCAATTGAGGTAGATTTTCAGTTGACCGTGTCAAACGTATACAATTTAGGGCAAGTGCAACTCTAGAGTAGTATGTAGCTATCTATATGTACATATACGTTTTATCCTTTACACTAGTTAAAGTTGGGCCTATAAATTTTTAGAAGCATATGACACATACTCGATACGCCATCTGATCTGATCTGAGCTGTAGCTGCTCAATCTAGTCGATCACGAATACAGCTTCAGACTGAGGCTGGGAAGCCTAAAGGACCTGTTCCTTCCCCTTCGCAGATAAAGTGCCCGGTTTAGAGGTGCTACTCCACAAGCCTCCTCTTTTGGCACATAATTTACCAAATGAAACTTACTCATAAAAATGTGTATGATTTTTTTTTTTATAATTTTCAAACAATATATGTCAAAAATAGCTCACCCTTGACACTATGGATACAGAGTATTAACAGAGCGAAAAAATTATTTAAAATTTTATATTTTTTATAACTTTTTGCTTTAAATTTCTAAAGTATTTTCAAACGTTTCGTTAATTTAGATGATGATTGCATTAAAGAGATCAATAAAAATAAAATCTTAAATATACCAGGCTTTAACCAAAGCTAAATATTATTAATATAAAAAATAAAATGAGATTCGAATAATTTTTAAACGCCGCACTGTGGGCCCAGATTGTCATATTTTGGCCAAAAATCTGGCATTTCCATAATAATTTTTTTAGATTGATGAAATTTTACACACGAGCTCGTAAAGTATTGAACTATTTTTCTGGGAAGTTTGAGCCTGCTCAGATTTTTTTTAAGATATAGATAATCTAGATCAAAATTGGAAAAGATGAAAAAAAAAAACAAAAAAAAAAATTTAACTTAATTAAAAAAAAAACTGTTGATTGGAATTGTACCATATTCACACAGAGGTAGATATGAGCTCCACATGCATTGAAAAAATAGCCTATACCCAAAATATTGAATGGCTTTGGAGTTATAGCCACAAACAGTTTCAGCTTCCCAAGCCAATTACAAAAAGACGACACCACCAATCAATCTGGTTTTTAAAAGTTATAATTTTTTTGGCATGCTCTTTTAATTTCCGAAAAAAATTTTGGAAAAATCCATATTTAAATTTTTACGTTTTTTCGTCAAAATTTATCAATTTTACAATTTTTGATTTGCGCCTTTGTAAGTATGCTATATAATTTTCAAATTGTACATTTTTCTTATTTCATTTCATTTAAGTTCAACTTTTGAAATGTAAAAAAATTAAAGCATACTTTTAGGCAGCTAAGAAATTCAAAAAATAGCACTATTTCCTGGTGGTCAATTTTTAAAATTCTACTTTAAGATACATAATGCATTTTCCGAAAATCGTGAAGAATTACATTTTCTTATAAAATATATAAAGAAATTTATAAAAATTTTTCAATCAAATATCGAGTGCTAGTCGGAGGTACCCTTAAAGCAAAGTAGCCAAATGATAAAAAAACCAACAAAATTTTTATGACTACTCGAATATATTTAAAACTAAAAAGTTTTTAAGCTCATTTTTATTTTTACTCTGAAGTAACATTTATAAATAATAAAGTGAATGAAGATTTCGTAGCTATATGTATCATGGTAAATGCAGGGTTTTTTTTTCTGTAAATTATCGCGAAAGCTCATAAAATACAAAATGTTCACTTTGATTGCCAATAACTTAAAAACCACTAATTATAATTTAATATTTTTTTTTGCACAGGATACATTAATATGTGTAAAATCATATTAAATTGTCATTTTGTCCAAATTTTGACTTTCTTCTGGGGGACTTTTGGCAAAAATCTGGCTACTAGGCACGCGTGCACCAAATCGAACCATAATTTTAAACTCTGCCACATTTTTATTAGAATACTGAAAATGTTTTAAAAGCAAACATAAAATCAATATTATAATATGTTTTTTTTTTAAATTTTATTTTATTTTATAATTTGTTTAAAAAGAATATATATTTATTAATAAATAAAATATCTCAATAAGTAACACGATCTTACCGCCATTTTTCCCACAACAGGCCATTAGGATGTGTGTTTGGGATCCATAAAAATTGTATCGAATGGTTCACTCTTTTGAAAAATTATGAAATTTTTTAAAATTAATTTTAAGAATAAACCATATAAGGAAGTTCCAATTTTCACCCAATTACACTTTTGTATGAACAAAAAATTTTTCAATCAAAGTTTTTCATTTGCGTTCAGTTACGTCTTCACGAATTTGTATGCAGCTGTAGTCGTGATTTTTCGTTAATGGTTCCATAACATCTACAGTTCCTATCCGATTTCGAAGATCTTAGACTCGAAATGTTCGTGAAAGAATTCTCTTAAGCTTAAAGCTTTACAAGATTTTTAAAAATTTTTTTTACTTAAATAAAAGCAAACCGAAAATTTGTAATTTTGAAAAATGGTCGAAAATTTTTCGACTTTGGTTGCTTGTAACTTCAATAATTTTTACTTAATCTGTAAAGAGCACATCAATACCTTTCGATTGTCTTTTATGTCGATACAAAATTTTGTTCACGAGATATGGACGAATATCTGAAAAAAGTGCCCAAAAACATTTTTTTTCGAAAAAATCTCACAAACGCTGCTTAAGAAAAAAAACAAAATTGTCATTTTCGTGTTTCTAGACCCAAAAATTTTCTAAAAACAACTTTTTTACGAAGGTTCACTCGATGAGCCTTAAATTTGTAAACTAGTGATTATAATTTTAAAATATTAAAAAGAAACAATAAATATAAATAATACCTATAATTATAATAACTATTTAAAATAAATTTTAGTTGAAGATGTATAATTTAAACAAAAAATTGAATAAAATCAAACTAAAATTTATTTTAATTTGAAATCCATAATCTTTTTTTTATCTAAAATTTTCATCATTCTTTGATGAGACCAGGCGCGTAATTATATTAAAAGCTATTTGTTTAATAATTAATATATAAACATTAAAAAAAAATTGTTATTAAAAAAAATATTATTATTATCTATCTTTATTCGTTTACGACAAATGAATTCTTAAAAAAAAGCTACCTAAGTGCTATGTTATCGATAGCTCTAAAAGTAATCGCAATTTTGCAAAAACAAAATTTACAAGGTACCTACCCCTAAAAATCATAGAATTGTGAGAGATAGATTGCAACAAACAACCCTAGGCTCTGAACAGCCGCTTAGAGTATCTCTTAGTCATTAAACCAAGATTCTAGTTCTATTTCTATTTGTATTTGTGAGTCATATACTTTTGCCTTTTTTAAACTTGACTCGAGTTTAACGCTCTATTATTTATTTATATTTATATTGTCTTTGGTTTTGGCTTGCTTTGTTTTATAAAAATATTTTTTGCTTATTTTGCTGCATACCAACTGAAAGCAAGCTGAAAAGTTAATAAACAAAGAAGGGATAAAATTCTTTTGAAAGCATTGGATTGTTTATTTATTTTAGCTGTTTGTGCATTTTATGGCTTTGAAATTAATTTTAAATTAAAAATTGTTTGCTTTCTCCTTGTAATTTATTTATTGCTTTTGCTCGGTTTTTTTGAGCGAAATGTGCATGAAAAATGGAATCCTATAGACGATAATTTCATTTGTCCCTTGTCATGTGATGCCTGTAAATAATAAAAGTATTTTTATTGCATTACGTTGTTTGATATTGTAAATCATTCGAGTGGCTGTATTTAATGTGTTAATTAATGGTAGATGACAAGGTGTAGTTAATTAAACCTTTTGTTTGACGCTCAAAGCCATAAAGGAGCATATCAAAATGCATTTATGGCTGCGGAAAATATGTTTGTAGAAACATATCTTCTTTTTATAGAGAATTCTTGCATGGCACTGCTTCTAAACGGCTGAACAAAATTGTGATGAATTTTTTATGTGTTTATTTTTTATTCGCAATTGAACCCGATTGGGTTTTTGGCTGCTATTTCGAGTACATTTCATACTACGCTTAAGCTCAAAAAAATTAAATTTTAGCAAAACATGAAAATTTTAAAGCATTTTCCTTATTATAACATCCAGATCGGGCCTATGGGTGCTATATGTAATAGTAGTCAACCGATTTTGATAAAATTTGGTACAGAGCTTCAGAACTCTAAAAAACTTACGAATCCAAATTTGGTTACGATATCTTTATAAACAACCGAATTTACATTTTTCACTTTTTACAAAAATTTTTGGTATTTCCACATTTTTTCTCCGATTTTGATAAACAACCACTCATTTTCTTCGTAATCGATAGAACTTTACGAGCCATAATTAAAACGATACAAATTTGTTTATTCATTTTTAATTTTGAAATTTACGTTGAAAATAGAATTTTTCTCAAAAATTTTCTGAAAAGTACGAACAATTTCATGTGAATGGATAAATAACGACCAAACCGTAAATTTGACAAAAATATGTTCCAAGTAACAAAATTTAAGAGTCATCGAGTGTTTTTTAGGGTAATTTTTAGGTAATTAGTTTACAAGAAAAATTAGCCTTCCTAAAAAAGTGTTTTGTTGGGTAATTTGGGGTCGAGAAAGGTTGCCATTTTCGTGTTTTTTAGGAAGGTTAATTTTTCTTGTATACTGGTGTAATCGATACGTAATTCAATTATGTACAATTTGATAAAAAAAAAGATGGCGTACGTTAAAGTCGGGCGCGGACGACTTTGGGATACCCTGTACCACTGCTTGCAACAAAAGCCGGTAGATTGCTTAAGAACACCAAAAGACATTTGATTGCCAAATTAGATTACGATACCTTCATAAACAACCAAAAACAGACGAATTTTTAATCAAAAACTTTTTTTCGACCGATCGGCCCTATGGGAGCTATATGATATAGTCAACCGATTTTGATCAAATTTGGTACAGTGTTGAAGATCTCTAAAAAACTTCTGAATGCCAAATTTGGTTACAAAATCTTCACAAACAAACGAAACACAACGAATTTTGTGCAAAAAACGTTTTTTTGACCGATTGGCCCTATGGGAGCTATATGATATAGTCAACCGATTTTGATCAAATTTGGTACAGTGTTGAAAATCTCTCAAAAACTTCTGAATGCCAAATTTAGTTACAATATCTTCACAAACAAACGAAACACAACGAATTTTGTACAAAACACGATTTTTTGACCGATTGGTCCTATGGGAGCTATATGATATAGTCAACCGATTTTGATCAAATTTGGTATAGTGCTTGGGAACTTTAAAGAACTTCTTAATGCCAAATTTGGTTACAATATCTTCACAAACAAACGAAACACAACAAATTTTGTACAAAAAACAAATTTTCGACCGATCGATCCTATGGGACCTATATGATATAGTCAACCGATTTTGATAAAATTTGGTACAGTGCTGGGGATTTTTAAAAAACTTCCGATTGCCAAATTTGGTTATGATATCTTCATAAACAAACGAATTATCCATCTAAAACTTTTACTTTTTTTCGAGGTCCTCTGAAACACCCCTATGGGAGCTATATAATGTAGTCCCGATATCAAAAAAATAAAATAAACTTGTCTCCTATGGATTAATAAAGGATCTTATCTAAAAGTTTGGTTGCTCTAGCTCTTACCATCTCTGAGATCTAGGCGTTCATACGGACAGACGGACATGGGTATATCGACTTCACTAGTCACTCTGATCATACTTTAGGTAACTTTGGGGGGTCTCCGACTTCTCCTTCTGTACGTTACATACATTTTCGGCTTGCACAAACACAATATACCCTTTGTACCATACGGTACAGGGTATAATAATCAAAATCAGTTTAGTACAACCAGACATATTTCGCTTTAAGTAGAGACACTTTTTTTTAATTTCGAAAAGTGTTTTTTTTCAAAATATCTCGAAATCCGTTCCATGAAAAAATTTTTAGACTTCATTTTCGGTTTTAGCGTGCCATTTTACTACGGAAATGACTTAAACATGTTGAGGATACCAAATTTTTTTAAAATTTTTTAACACTAAAAACAACTGACATTTTTATTAGTTTTTTTTTTTTTAATTGGACGCACCATATGCATCATGTATTCTACATTTAGATAATATAAGTTTCTCCAAAATTTGAATATGCCTCAACGGCTGGTAGCAAATAAAAAAAAAAATTAAACACTTTTATTTTAAACGCTTTTAGCCAGTAAACAATTATACTACGTTTTATTCTATTGTGTCTGAAAAAATATTTAAAAGTCTTTAAAACAAATTATTTATATGTACAAAATAGTAATAATAAAATGTAATGTATTTTTTTATCAACATTGGAAGCCAACAACGCGTATACGCGATGTAGTTAACATTTCAAGCTGGCAACTTCCATGGTTTGTGTCTTGGCTTAAAAGCAATACAATCATATTCAGAGCTGCGTCAGACGACATTAGTACAGCTTTAAAAGCTTAAAGCTCTGCTACATGTAAAGCGACTTGACTAACGGTGGCATTTACATATTGAAAGCTTTGAAGCTTGACTGACTAAAAACTAAACTTAAACTTACACTTTTTTTCAAAACAAACATTTTTATTCTATTAAATGCATATTTATGCCTTATTATATTAGATTATTATGCACTAACCATAAGTTCTCTTTTACTTTTACGAGTTGTGCTGAGCACAATATAGTTAATTAAATAAATGACCTTAGTTTAAAATTTTTTTGTATGGAATGTTAGCTTGGGTAACATAGTTTCATTCTTAAATATGTATTTTCCTTATATATATATTAAATTCTGAAATAAATTCTGATATAATAATTTTGTGTGTTTGGAAGAGTCACTTAAAGGTTAAAGGTTTTATTTGGGTCAGGAGAAGCTGCTACTTGGATCTTTCTATTTCACATGAACTCTTCAAAGGCAAGATCCTTTACTGAAAACTATGACCATATTCAAACGTTTTTCCATTAGAAAAAATATAAAAAAACGTGTCGGAAGATAGATAAACGCAATTTTAAATATAGAGTAAACGAATTTGTAAGATAGTGACTGGCTGTAAAATGGGTGAAATTGTGAAAGTGACACAAATGGACGATAAATAAGTCACAGGGTTAATGTTTCAATAAAGTTTGACTTTTTAGTTCAATTAGACCAAACAATATACATATTTATATAACAAAGATGGCGTACGTTAAAGTCGGGCGCGGACGACTTTGGAATACCCTGTACCACTGCTTGCAATAAAATCCGGTAAATTGCTTAAGAACACCAAAAGACATTTGATTGCCAAATTAGATTATGATTCCTTCATAAACAACCAAAAACAGACGAATTTTTAATCAAAAACTTTTTTTCGACCGATCGGCCCTATGGGAGCTATATGATATAGTCAACCGATTTTGATAAAATTTGGTACAGTGTTGAAGATCTCCAAAAAACTTCTGAATGCCAAATTAGATTATGATTCCTTCATAAACAACCAAAAACAGACGAATTTTTAATCAAAAACTTTTTTTCGACCGATCGGCCCTATGGGAGCTATATAATATAGTCAACTGATTTTGATCAAATTTGGTATAGTTCATAAGCAAACGAATTATCCATCTAAAACTTTTGCTTTTTTTCGAGGTCCTCTGAAACACCCCTATGGGAGCTATATAATGTAGTCCCGATATCAAAAAAATAAAATAAACTTGTCTCCTATGTATTAATAAGGGATCTTATCTGAAAGTTTGGTTGCTCTAGCTCTTACCATCTCTGAGATCTAGGCGTTCATACGGACAGACGGACAGACGGTCAGACGGACAGACGGACAGACGGACAGACGGACAGACGGACATGGGTATATCGACTTCTCTAGTCACTCTGATCATACTTTAGGTAACTTTGGGGGTCTCCGACTTCTCCTTCTGTACGTTACTTACATTTTCGGCTTGCACAAACACAATATACCCTTTGTACCATACGGTACAGGGTATAAAAATGAACTACCGTCCGAAACATTAAGGTTGAAAAACGCTCAATAAGAAAAAAAATTGGGAAAGATATTTTATATTATATATTTTTTTTTTTATACTTTCTCTGTTTAGTAAAAACAGTTGGTTGATTGGTGACAGAATTGGTAATTGGTAATTGGTAAAAAATAAATTTATTTACCCACAAATTAAATATTTCCTTTTTATAGCTAATGTATTCATGTTTTACAAACACAATTGTCCATTAAACAGGCTCACAAAAAAAAGTGGTATGAACTTTACATGTGCCAGGGCTGCCCATATGGATACAGATCTGCTGACTCTAAATCTAAGGTCCAAAAGCTCCAATACCAAAGCGTTTCGAGGTAACCTCTAAATAACCCATACATTTTTTTTTCAGTTAAACACCCAAGAACCCCTATAATTCTGAGTTCTGCATGCCGAAAATTTTATTTTTTTATGAAACTCCTAATAATTCAAAGTTCGGACTTAAACTCCAAAATACCTCTTCTTTGGGATTATGTCAGAACCCTGGAGTAACCAAAGCGCCTATTTTGACGTGATAACGTCTATTGAAACGATGTACAATGGCAGAACCGCAAAAGTGTCACGTTCCGTTTCAGCCTGTGCGTGTAAACGAGAGCGCGGAACAAGCGATAGAGAGGCATGAACGGCCTAAGCGTTTGAACATGGTAGAACAACAACAACAAGGTAGAGTAATTGAGAGCATAAATTTGTGAGAGTACAAAAAGTGAGAGCGTGAGAAAAGCAAGCTAAAATTATTATATTAGCTGGCACACAAGCTAATGAATGCATACTGTTGTGAGGTTATGTCAAAACCCTGTCGTGATGGGGTTTTTTGGACCTCAGACTCGTACTCAACATGTTAAAATCCTTATGGTTGGCCCTTGTGGACCTGTGCTACAAATGACCTTCAAATGTTTGTAAGCATTTGAAAACATGTAGAAATATCAGTTTAACAGTCGTATTTAATTGGTCTAAATGCAATACCTCAAAACCTTTTAAAAAAGTATATATGAGATCTATTGTACACATAAAAGTCCGTTATTTCAGTCATTCAAATTAAATTTTTATAGTCCCAAAAAAAAAAATTTTAATTTAATATTTCTTCAAAACTTCGACTCAAATTGTATGTCATCTCAAATTTGCTCTGACAATTGATGAGTTTCGGAAACTATAAAATTTTTAGATATTTTTCCTGGTATTGAAAATTTTCTGGAATATCAAAAAACTTTAATAGCAGGGTAGCCTAAATTTTCGTAGAACAAGGTCTTATTGCAAGTAGACTGTGTACTTGTGCTTAAAAATTAGCTGGTTATTTTCATGTTATCTTTAACGCCTGAAATTTTTTTCCGATTTTATTTTTTTTTTTAAGTTGTACTATACGATACAAAGCTGATAGACCAAGAAATACATTTCAGTATATTGCCTTTAAGCCAAAAATCTGATGAACACTTTCAATGGAAATGAAAAAGCTACCCTGTAAACGCCCTTGTTTTAAATATAAAAAAAAGTCTTCCAGAATCTCTAGTTTAACATATTAATTTTGGAACGCCTTTTTTCCATACCTACCAAAGCTTTAGCAAGCTTCAGAAACTTTGCGCAAGCTGGCAACCCTATAAATGCGCTCGCAAAAGTTTCGCGCTCCGAACAAAAGGAGCCCTCAATGGGGGCTTTTCGGCGAACTGAACAAACGACGCAGCTAAAAGTAAAGCTTCATTCAATTTGTCGTAAATTTTCCGGCACAACAGACGCAACATTTTCACCCAACGCGAGAGTTGAATGCGTATTTTCGGAGAAAATCAAAAAGAGTAAAAAGAAAAACTAATTAAATTAAAAGAAAGTGCAAGAGCTGTAAAGGTGAAAATTATGCAAAGTAACTGACGAGAAACGTATCTCTATTAAAAGTATCTTTAACTGTTCCGTATTCCAAGTATAAGTGTGTGTGCGCGTGTGTGTGTGTATGTGTTGGGGGAAAGCAATGAAAGAAAATTGTGCAAGAAAAATAAGTGCAATAAACTGTGTATAATTCAGAAAATTGCAAGTGGACTTCGTTTATTCTATTGCTAATACAATACTTGAATGATGTCCAGTTTATTATATGCAAATTAAATTCAATTGGTTTGCACTCTGGATACATTTTTTGACGTGTTTTTATTGTTGTTGTTAGCTTTGTAGTAGCAACCCGTAGTAGCAACCCGTAGTAGTAAGTAGTGTAGTTTTTCATTTTTTTTTCCCCTGTTTTTCGTATACACATTTGGACAGCGGCTGCTGTCAGTTTAGTTCTTCGTTCTTGTTTCGTTTTAGCTCGGAAAAACTTCTCTTTTCTCGCTTTTGTTAACTAACAAAAAGTATGGACTCCATATAGCTACGTTTGTGTGTGTGTGTGTTGCGCCTTTATTTGCCGGCTTTTGCCTTTTGTCAGCTCGAAGGAAAATTGTTTAAATCATATGGCATTTAAGAAAATTGCCAATATTGAAAAGTTATAGTGCAAACTATTCATTGGAAGTAATTAAAAAAGTTTTTAAGCACAGCTGCACTTATATACGATATGCAACTAATCAGATACAGATGCCAATTACGGCAATTTTCGTTTTAAACTAGTTGAAAATATTTATATTGAGGAAATAAATATGAGTTTAGCACTTGAATGGAATTTTCAAACTACAATTTAAGTTTATGCGTAATGACTGATTAAGATTACACAATCGGTGAAAAGGTTATACAATAAAATATGTACAAGTCGGTTCAAAATACACTAAGTATAATACACAATACTCTAACTTGAATATTCAATTAGAATTTTAGTTAAATAGAAAGTACAATAATAATATTGACAAAAAAAATCAAGTAGCTGCCTACAAATATATATAGGGTGGGCCATCTGGCTTGTTTGTAAATATATTCTCCAACAAAATTGGGTAAATATATATCCCATATGCAAGTTTGAAGCTTACTTATGTATGAAAAAGAATATCGCCCAAAATAATAGCTGCCTAGAATGTATATAGGGTGGGCCATTTGGTTTGTTTGTAAATATATTTGGCAACAAAATTAGGTAAATATATATCCCATATGCAAGTTCGAAGCTACTCACTTATGTATGAAAAATAATATCGCCCAAAATAATAGCTGCCTAGAAATATATATAGGGTGGGCCATCTGGTTTGTTTGTAAATATATTTTCCAACAAAATTGGGAAAATGTATATCCCTTATGCAAGTTTGAAGCTTACTTATGTATGCAAAATAATATCGCCCAAAATAAAAGCTGCCTAGAAATATACATAGGGTGGGCCATCTGGCTTGTTTGTAAATATATTTTCCAACAAAATTGGGTAAATATATATCCCATATGCAAGTTCGAAGCTACTCACTTATTTATGAAAAAGAATATCGCCCAAGTGGCCGCCGCGGCTGGCTCTACAGGCCCGTATGCGAACATGACTTTTTTTTGACGAAAGTTCATCTGGCTGTTCTCCCATCCATTGAACGAATAAGCGACGCTGCTAATGGTCCGCGGGCTTCAATTGTTACGTTATTTGAATTTTATAAACGTGTAAAGGCAGATCTGCATACAAAATTCGACACAAAGTGGTCCTAGCAAGATGTAATTCTTGAGAACGATGGAGCTTCGATGTTCCCGGCGACTCGTCGAGACTGGGCTCAACTATGATTTTTTGACAGATCGACCATTCTAATAGCACGCCTGTACCACTTTGGCGCGTTGTTCGGTTTTTAAACGATCCATGACAGAAGTGGTCGAAAAGCATGCACTTTGGACTGATATGTTCCGAATTATCAGTATTTAACAACCAAAGCAACAGATGGCTCACCCTATATAATTAAATTAGATTCATTTCAGGGCTTCGATTCTATATAGTTTAATTTATTTAGATCAGCCCCGACTGGTTCGCAATAAAGGCACAATAAAAGAAGAAAATTTTGGTGACAAATAATGTATCGATACATTGAGTGATGGGACATTAGTCCAGGCAAATGATTTTTAACTAGCTGTCGAATTCAATTTAATTCGTGAAATTTTTTATTTACTTGAGGCCTTTTTGGTATTTTACAGTTTGTAAGAATTACAGACCTGACAAGAAAATCGACTGTGCCTCATGGATTTTATTATTGTCATCATTATGATTGGACAAACTTCAACGCATCCTGTGTATCTTTAACTCTAGCTTAAGTAAGCTCCGAGATTTAGATGTACTATGGGATACTGGATTTTTTATAATCTGCACTTTGAATACAAGAGTAATTTACACAAAAATGTACAAGAAAACGAGTAAGACCCACAATCTTTATACCGAAATGACTAGGACGAAAAAAAAAATCGTCTAGGATATGTCCGCCATTCTGTCCTTATTGACGGTTTCGCGAAGGCCGACAGATTTTGAAGCACGAAATATTCACTCAAGTTGCGTCTTATGGTTTAGTTCAGTTCATTCAGGATTTTTAATATTGTTCGCTTTTTCCCAAACCGATTGGGGCTCATATTTGAAGCCCTTTTGCCTACAAGAGCCACTAAAAATGTGCTATTTATAAAACTATAAAAAAAGTTACTGTCACCAGAATCTATGTATAGTTTAGACTGAAATCAAAATATACTTCTTTGGAAATTGAAACTCGATTTCTTTTTGGGATAATCCATCTGTCAATCTACATTTTGTTGACATCAGTTTGTAGTTGTAATCAAAAATGGTCGAAGGACCATTAAAAACGTTTTTTTGAAAATTCGATTGCAGCTCTGAACTTTTATCTATTGTCTATCTATTGTCTTGTAAAAAAAAATCATCGTTCTAAATATTTAGTTATCGATAACTCAAATGATGGCGAACGTTAATGTCGGGCGCGGACGACTTTGGGATTCCCTGTACCACCACATTGCAATTAAATCCGGTATATTGCTTCAGAACTCTAAAAGATAGTTGTTTGCCAAATTTGATTACAAAATCTTTATAAACACACGAAACAAATCGAATTTTGCACTAAACAAATTTTTTTGACCGATGGGTCCTATGGTAGCTATATAATATAGACAACCGATTCTGATCAAATTTGGTACAGTATTGAAGATCTCTAAAAAACTTCCGAATACCAAATTTGCTTACAATATCTTTATAAACAAACGAATTATCCATCTAAAACTTTTGGTTTTTTTTCGAGGTCCTCTGAAACACCCCTATGGGAGCTATATAATGTAACTCCGATATCGAAAAAATAAAATAAACTTGTCTCCTATGAAATAATAAGGGATCTAATCTGAAAGTTTGGTTGCTCTAGCTCTTACCATCTCTGAGATCTAGGCGTTCATACGGACAGACAGCCGGACATGGGTATATCGACTTCTCTACCATACGGTACAGATATCGACTAAAAAAGTTAAAAAAATGAATTGTTTTCTTAATAAAATTGTATCTTAATTTCGTTCTCGATTTTTTTTAAGTACTGTCCAAATTTTTTATAAACCTTAACTTACTCCAGCCCGCAAAGCCAATCTCGAAAATTGTAATTACCGGTATATGAACATTTGCGACCTCACAAAGTTGCCCCAAATACGCTGCCTGGAGAAAAAGATGCAAAACTTGTACAAGCTGACTCATAAAAACCTAAGAGAGGCGTCACTTTTTGAACACAAATCTGTGTATTTATTATATTCTATGCCACAAATCTGTATCTTTATTATAATCTCTACCACATAAAACTTTTATAAAATCTTTAATTGGAAATTTTCCAACAAGCTATATAAGACTTCGCGTTTAAAACACACTTGCTTACATATCCAAATTAAATAATTCCCATATAATTGTTAAACTTACTCAAAAATGAATTGTATATAAATGAAACAAATTAAGCAACACAATACAATTTCAATGAACATAAACAGCCAACATTCAGTTTGCATTAAAATGCAGCTAGTCAAGTCAGTCGATGAGTCTGCAGCTCCAGCTCCAGTCACTACAAGTTCCTCACAGAGAGCTCATAAAAACGACGAAGCTGACTAAAAATAAAATCTCAGCATGACAATAATATCAATTACAATGGATAGTCAGTAGTAGTCGGTAGTCAGTTGGTTCTATAATAAAAACTGACTGTACGACAACAATACAAAGTTGCACGAGACTCTCATTAAAATAAAAAAAAAATATACATATAAATCCCAAAGAAGCAGAAGAAGTAGAGAAGTTAAGTAAAGCTAGCCAAAGACTGCGCAAAAAAATAAAAAAATAAAAATAAATAAAGAAATGAAGCCAAGCCGAAAATGTAATTTTTTGTAATATGTAGCGCTGAGATTGCTGAAGCTGAATTTGTATCTGTATCTGTATCTGTATCTGTAGCTATGCCGGCAGACAATAACAAAGATTACTTACCTCGCCTGTCACGTACCGCAAACAAAGAGCAGCAACGGGCAGCAGCAGTAGACGACGCTCTGACGCAGTGACAGACTTGGGGTCCAATGCGGTGGGGACCGACATATCCATGTGAGTTGATGTCGGCTGCTGTGACAACGATGTCCACGACGTCCACGACGACAACGATGTCGGCGGCGGCGACAGTTGCACAATTTTGCACAAAAAACCAAAGCATAATCATGAATAATGAGCGTTTTGATAAGTGCCCGCTAGGTGCCCAGTGCCCACTAGGAAATTAAGGGAACACTCTGAGCTAATATAAGTGGGAAATCTGAGGGAAGTAAAGTCAGAATATAGGGTGATGTTTAACTTAATAAAGAAGCAAATGCTTTTGTTTTATAATCAGAGAAGGCTACGAGCTCTAATCTCGATTTTTCTTAAGTATTGAATATATTCAATATATGATCTTCGTATGACTGTTTATTCTACTTTTGGTGTATTCACTCCTGAATCGAATTTTCAATACATTTTATTCAATTTATATGCAGTTAAAATAAATAAGCCAAATTCTTTACTTAGCCGAAGCTTTGCAATTATTATAATACAATTTTTATCAGTTATCATGTCATATCTATTCTTATATTTTACAAACTCAAATCAAATCTTATTGACTAAATGTTCCTCGACTGGCAACTGAATTCCATCATCTTAATTAATAGTATGATCATCTGATACAAAGAAGGCCTTCTCTGCGTCATCTTTTAGTACGTGCAGCGAATGAAATATTTTTTCAACGTCATCTTTTATCTGAACTTTAGTTTTTTGTTTATTTAATTTTAGTGGTCGACCTTTTTTAAGGTATATTGAAGGTTTAACATAGTGACAGCACATTGAAATTGTACCTTACTGGTGACATATGTATATTACACATGTTAAACATTTGGTTACAGAATTTAAAGTTTAATGATAAAAACGCTGTAATTTAAAAATAATTTTATGAACTGGACAATTTATATATGCATAGTTCTATTAAAATGTGTAAAATTTCATTACTTCAAAACTTTTGTTCAATAATAAAAATTAAATTGTTTTTAAACAGTTTTTTTAAGTCAAAAATCGTACTATCTTAGTTGTCCCGATTAAAACTATACTTTATTAACCAGTTAAGTAGCAACCCCTGAATTGAACTAGTTCTAGGTGGAGCAGATCAACTTTTTTTATCGATATCTTCGATTTTGATGACATTTACATATGTACAGGCAATATTCGGCGAGAAATGTTTTTTGCCAAAGTCCGATTATCCGATATATCGAATGTTTATAACTGAATATTAGTAGACTTTTCTCCAAGAAGATTTAACTCGTTAACGAAAAATTATGAGATTTCTTTTGAATGAAAAATAAAATTTACAGTTTAAAAAATAACGGAATTATTTGTTTTTAATTTAATAATTTAAACATTTTTTTTTCATTACTATTAACTTTAAAAATATGTGTAGGTATTATTAAAAAAAGTCAACTATTTTTTTATATTTTTAAAATTAAAATGTGATAAAATTTTACGTTTAAAAAAATTTAACTTTTTAATTTTTAATTAATTAATTATTACAATTTTTTTTAACTAAAATATATATTAATTAAAAAATTTTATTAAGTTTTTAACTATTTTTTTTATAATTTTAAAATTAAAAAATTTGCAGCTAAAAAAATTTAGTTTTTTTCAAATTTCTTTTTTTTAAATTTATTATTTATGCAATTGTTTTTTGACTATAAAATTTAAACAATAAATTAATTAAAATTAAAACAATATATATTAATTAAAAATTTTTTAAAATATTTTTCAACTGTTTTTTTGTAATTTTAAAACTAAAAAATTATAAAATTTTCAGTTAAAAAAAATTTAATTATTTAGTAAATTTGTTTTTAAATTGATTATTCATCAATTTTTTTAAGAATTTTTTTTTAAATTCTTTTTTGAAAATGGAATTATTATTAAAAAAATTTTGTAGCTATTTTTAAGATTAAAAAAATAAATACTAATTATAAAATAGTTTTAAATATTTTTAAATTATTTTTTTTATATATAAAGTAAAAATTGATCTGCTCTTTTCTGCATACATATTAGTTTCAAATATAGGAGCTAAAATTTTGTTCGTAATGAATACCTATATATTAAGTTTCTGCATTGTATTTTTGTAAATTTAATGACCGCCTCAAGATACTTAAAGTCAAATGTCACAATAATCGGTTTTTTTGCACATTAAACATTTCCTTAAATATTAAATGTGCGCCACTTTAAGCCAAAAATGTTTGTTTTTTCTCGTCAATGAAGATGTTTTGCGGTTGATTTCAGCAGCTTGCGTCATTTCTCTTCAAAGTTCCATTTATGAACACCAACTCCAAATAGGGTAGGCCAGTTGGCGAATGCAACTACTGCTGCGGCTGTCATCTTCCACATCCCAATTGTTCACATCATAAGAAACAAACAGGTTTCGCTTGCGTGCAGCGCATTTCCAACCGGGCACTTTGACTGACTTGCGCCCGTTTTGTGTCCAGTCGAAATTGTCCAGCAACGAACAGTACGAAACGGGAAACGATCCAAAGCGGTTGCTTTGAAAGCGCGAAATAAGTATCTGCATATATCAAATATATATGTTTTATTAAAGAGAATTTATTTAAATTGCCTGTAATTTTTCATGTAATACTATAAACAAAAAAAAAAATAAGAAAATAAGTGCTGAAAATGAAATTGGTAATTTTTTATATTAATTAAAATGTTTTCCCAGGCGTGTGCTTAGTTTTATATAATATAGTGTATACATAAATAAGTTAATATTTATTTTATTTAGTATTTGCCGCCAAGTGTTTATGTCACAGTTTGTATTTATTTACGCAGTAGTTTTTCGTTTAGTTTTGTTAACTTCAATTGATATTAATTCAGTTCTTTATCTAGTAGATATATTAGATGTGGCAGATATAAAGCTTAAAATGTGTACAGTGTGTGTGTGTGTGTGTGTGTGTGTGTTAGAGTGTGTATCTGTGTGTAGACAGCCTTGTTGGCGATCAGATTTAAGCACAGAGGTCAGCAAATAAATTGTCCCAGCATCATCAAGCTTTATTGTGTGCAAAAAAAAAAAGCGAAAAAAAATACTAAATAAATAAATATATTAAAGACGCAAATTTTCCCAAAAGACAATCAATTTTTTTGCAAATTGCAAATTGCAAATTCTATGGCTTCAAGTTTTTTATTAACTAAGTTCAGAAACTCGCTGAAAAAAAGTCTCGAAAAGCGTCACGAAAATTATGTCAAAGACAGGTTTTCCAGCTGGCTTACAAGCATGTCTAAACTTGTCAATTAAAATTCAACCTAACTGTGCCATTTACGTTAAAAATTTAAAAAAAAAAAAAATACCATTCAATAGTTGGAAAAACCCGTAACAAGCCATAAACAAAAAGTACCGACATTTGCATACAAAACAATCAGCTAGAAAATAGTAGAAAAAAAGTTTTATAGAGGTAGCTTTGCGCGCTTGGAATTTGGAATTAGAAATTAGAATTTGGCCATATAAGCCTTAAAAAAAAAAAGTTGCTAAAAAGTGTTAAAAATTATACAACAAAAATTTCTTTATAAATCCACAGCAAATACAATGTGAAAAGTTTTTAAAAAAATTCAACAAAAATGAATAAAATCGTGGTGCCATAAACAAACAACAAATTTGAATTAAACCAGTGCAAAACTAAATAACTTTTAACTACAAAAACAAATATATAAACAATTTAAAAAATAAAAACTAAAACAAAAATCTAAAACCTCAAATGCTACACAAAATGTTGCAAGTGTCGTTGGCAACATTTTTATTGCTGTGCTTGTTGCAACTAACAACGTGCAGCGAATTGCCAACTATTGATGGTAATCTGAAGAATGCCAAACTGATTGAGAGCAAAGTCTTGCCGGATTTGGCAGACTGGCCAAAGAATCTGGAAGATGAGAAGAGCCAACAAGTTTCTCGATTTATTGAGGACGGTTTTCCAGTATTGGAGCTATATGGCTACAAGACCAAACAAGGTAAGTCAAGTTAACTCTTTGAAAACTAGTTCATTTTTTGTTGCTGAAAGGTGGTTCCAGAAAGTGGAGCAGAAATTCATTTAGTTCATAACTTTCCACGATATAAAATAATAAATAAAATTAGTGTTCTATGAAGACTAGTTCATGACATGATGTTTGATTAAAGTCAGTTTAAGAAGATGACAAAATAATATTTTATATATATACATATAAATAATGATAAAGAAAAAATTCCTATATGTTCTTGAAATATAAATAAATATCCAAGATAAAAACATTATTTTTTTTTAATTATTCGCTCTATTATCTTATTTATGGCTTGTTGTTGATGAGTAGCAAACATTTTTCTATGTCCTTGGACGGCAGATTTCTAAGATATTCAAAAATATAATCTACTAGTTCATGGCTTGAGAAATAGTTCTAGAAGATCTAAAAAAATCTTTCTTTTAGATCATAACTTTTCAAAACAGTTCATGGCTTGAGAAATAGTTCTAGAAGATCTAAAAAAATCTTTCTTTTAGATCATAACTTTTCAAAATAGTTCATGGCTTGAGAAATAGTTCTAGAAGATCTAAAAAAATCTTTCTTTTAGATCATAACTTTTCAAAATATTTAATCAACAAAGTATAGATTTTTAAAAAACTTGGTGTTTTATAAAAAGTTCAAGAAGATTGGGGTAAAGTTTTATTATGTTTTGAAACATCCAAGGTACAAAAAAAATTCTTTTTTGAACTGCAACGTTTTAAAAAATTAAACATAAATACTTTTTTAAAACTTAAAAGCTGGTTCATGAACTAATGTTAAGAAGTAGCTCCAGAAGATGTTAGTGAAATTCTTTTATAATTTAAGACTTTAAGTTTTCAAGACAAAAAAAAAATATTCATTAACTATTACAAAATAAATTCATCTTCTTTTAAACATGGGGTTATATTATTTTAGTATACCATAGTCTGTCTGTTTTCGGTTGTTCAGTTTTTAAGTTCGGAACCTGGGATTTTCTGATCATGTCGGTCGCCAGATGACTACTTTGCTCGATTAGGTTTGTTTAACTCTTTGTCCTAACCCTTACCACTCAAACGCTCTATAATTTTTAGTAATCTTGAGCGCTAAAGATTTTCGCAAAGTGTAGTAGAAGGCATCATCATTATTGGCCTGGTATCGGTATAAACACATTCATGCGTCTATATGAACACTTACATCTCGGATACCATTAAAGCTTAGCAAACAAAATGTTACCAAAATTACCACCTTGATCCACCCACAAATGTATTTACTGCAGAATGTTATTACAAGCAATTTATTTTTTAATTTTTAACATTTGTAAATCTTTGCTCAAAAAAAAAAATTCAAAAAAGAATTCTAATCATTTTTTTTTTGATATGACTAATGCTACGGCTTTGAATGCGGCATTGGTTTTTGCACCCAATTCGCATTGGAATCTATTAGCAAAGTGTTCAAGAACATGGCAGTTATACCGACACGATTTAACAAATGCAGAATTAATGATCGATCCAGATGAAAAATATTTTGCTCGCTTTTTCCTTCAATTGTATGCAGTAACATCTTGTGCATGCTAAGAATTTGTATCTTGAAGAAAATAAATCAGTTATTAAATTCTTGTATTAAATTAAAGTTTCAAAACTAAATCAAAAACGGAAAAACCATTTTTTTAATATCACAACGTTAGCGTATCGATATAACGAACTCTAAATGATTTATCGAATAGAAGCGATTGACAAGTCTTGAGATAAATTGAAAAAAATCAGAAGATCCGTGTTTACCCAAGCCATGCGCAATGCGACTGGTTGTACAACTTGGCAGGCTGTATAGGGTAGGCCATCTGTTCGTTTGGTTGTTGAACACTCATAATTGGGAACATACGCGTCCAAAGCGGTTGCTCTTCGACATATGTCAAATTCAAAACTACTGAATTTTAGTCATGGAGCGACGAGTTGTCATCGAAAATTACAATGTTCCCATACGGGCCTATAAAGCCAGCCGCGTTGGAAATTGGAATCATATTTTTTTTTCTTACATAAATGAGTAGTTTCAAACTTGCATTTGATATATACTTGTTGGATTGATGTTTATCCCGAGTTTATTTAATGTAGTTTATTGTATAAAACAGTGTCTTAAACCTAGTGCGTCTTTAACAACTTTAGCGACTTTAACAACTTTAGCGACTTTAACAACTTTAGCGACTTTAACAACTTTAGCGACTTTAACAACTTTAACGACTTTAACAACTTTTAGTCTCTGCTGCTCTGACTACCGCTTTGACGACTGACTGTTTCGACTGATCATTCACTACTCTTAATTATCTGCTGCTGACTGCTATCTGCTTCTTCTTCTTCTCTCTCATCCGTGCTGCCAACTCCTGCTGTTGTCCGTGCTGTCAACTCCTGCTGCTAACCACGGCTAACCATATTTACATACATTTGCACATATGTATATATAATTTACTTATAAAATGAAATTAATAAAAAAAAAAACAACCGATGGCCCACCCTATACATTTTTCATACATAAATGAGCAGTTTCAAACTTGCATTTGGTATATACATTTGCACATATATATAATTTACTTATAAAATGAAATTAATAAAAAAAAAAACCAGATGGCCCACCCTATACATTTTTCATACATATATGAGTAGTTTCAAACTTGCATTTGGTATATACATTTGCACATATGTATAATATACTAACAAAATGAAATTAATAAAAAAAAAAAAAACAGATGGCCCACCCTATACAATTAATTGTATCGTGTCTGGGGTTGTTGTTTTAAATTGGTTCTTAGTACGGCGTTTCGAAACTTGCCTTGGGTTATATTATTTTGAAAATGTAATAATCGAATGCAACATATTAGTTATCGATATACCATTTGTTACGATTATCTGTTGTAAACTATAGCTTCGAGATCCTTACCTGCCGTTGCTCCTGTTTTTTCAAACTTGGCTGCTTCTTCTTGCTGAACTTGAAGCGAAATAGTGCGTGTCCAAACTGCGCTTCGGCACGTCTTATAGCAATGACCTCATAAGTCAAACCCAAGGGATACAGTACCAACTGAACTGCTGATGCACACACTTTGACAATCTTGGACGGATCTATTAGATAAAAATGCACGCATAGCATGCACAAGAACAGCTGAGAACCGATAGCAGTCAAGACAAATGGTCGTAGCAGCACTTCGAACTTTCTTCTCAGCCTTATAAGTTCCAAATAGTAATCCAAGTAAACCACATATTGTCTGATCTTCAAACGTTGTTGCTTAAGTAGCAGCTGATGACGTCGCGCATGCTCGCAGCTGGCATGCAGCAGCAGCAGACCCAGATGAGCCAACAGAAACAACCACAAGGGCTGCAGACCCATCAACAAATAGCCCAGCCAGCGCAAAAATTTTTCCAAAAAAGAACCATGGGGAATATAGGGTGTGCCGGCTTTGACGTTTATCGATGCTCGAATCAGTAACGATAGAGCTTGCTGCACATATATTCCAAATATAAACCAGTTGATTTTTGGTTGACAGTCGTAGTTTAAGATAAATCTATCGTAGATGAGCACAAAATCATTTAGCACGGTTTGAATAAATGCTTTCTTATAGACATAGAAATATGCTATAGCAATGCTAACTACGAAGTTCTGATACGCTGCGGCATACAAGTCTACCAAATATATTAATGCCAAATAATGGTCTTGGGTATGTTGCGTTAATAGATTATGTAGAATATATATCACATGCAGGGAACACATAATAATTAACCACGGTTTCAATATGAAATTATGTAAAAGTCCAACTTTTGTTTCTAGCGCCGGTGCACGTTTAAATTTCCTTTTTTTGGGTAAAAATTTGTATATATTACAACCACAAAAGGTGGCCAGCACTTGGAGTACTTTGAGAATAAACGTTAGACAGGTCATTGCACGACTAAACCGGAAAACTTGACGCTACAGGAAATGTTTTGGAAAAACAATATTAATTGATGGCAAGTCCATTAGTTTAACTATTGCTTATAAGAATTATGAATTTACTAGAATGGTTTTTGGGTCATTGTATTATGCTCTGCGTCAGCGCCGTCCACACACAGTCTTTAACAGTGAGTCAGTGAGTAAAGCGGAAAATTTGAACATGGAAAAGTTAAGTAATATATTAAGTAGTATATACTAGAGTTAAATGAATTGAAGCAACATGAATTGCAGCACATAAAAAAAATTTTTTATTGTACAAAAATTTTAACAAAAGTTTAAATTAAGTATGCGCGAAGTACAAGCCAGTGTTAAATTCTACAAATAATCATTTCACATCGTAGATACAGCAAAAAATATTTATCAGTTTTAATATAATATGATAATGCAAAAACTAAGCTTATACACTTAGAAAAAAAAGGGGGTTCGTAAAAAAATTAATTTCTTAATTAAATCATTCTTAGACAACAGTGAGTTTTTTGATTTTAGTTCGACTAAGACTTAATACATATACTATATATCGGCGAAAATAAGTAAAACGTTTTCGATTTTAAGCCTATCTGTTCGATCTTCATAATTTTTACATACTCTATAGAGATTAAGTTTACTAAGTAAAAATTTGTTTAAAAAATCTTCGGACGCTGCTGCTATTTTTATACCCTGTACCGTATGGTACAAAGAGTATATTGTGTTTGTGCAAGCCGAAAATGTATGTAACGTACAGAAGGAGAAGTCGGAGACCCCCCAAAGTTACCTAAAGTATGATCAGGGTGACTAGAGAAGTCGATATACCCATGTCCGTCTGTCCGTCTGTCCGTATGAACGCCTAGATCTCAGAGATGGTAAGAGCTAGAGCAACCAAACTTTCAGATAAGATCCCTTATTAATCCATAGGAGACAAGTTTATTTTATTTTTTTGATATCGGGACTACATTATATAGCTCCCATAGGGGTGTTTCAGAGGACCTCGAAAAAAAGCAAAAGTTTTAGATGGATAATTCGTTTGTTTATGAAGATATCGTAACCAAATTTAGCACACAATAGTTTTTTAGAGTTCCCAGGCACTGTGTTTATCAAAATCGGTTGACTATATCATATAGCTCCCATAGGACCAATCGGTCAAAAAATCGTGTTTTGTACAAAATTCGTTGGGTTTCGTTTATTTGTGAACATACCGTAACCACATTTGGCATTAAGAAGTTTTTTAGAGTTCCCAAGCACTATACCAAATTTGATCAAAATCGGTTGACTATATCATATAGCTCCCATAGGATCGATCGGTCGAAAATTTGTTTTTTGTACAAAATTCGTTGTGAATCGTTTGTTTGTGAAGATATTACAACCAAATTTGGCATTAAGAAGTTTTTTAGAGTCCCCAAGCACTGTACCAAATTTAATTAGAATCGGTTGACTATATCATATAGCTCCCATAGGGCCAATCGGTCAAAAAAACATATTTTGAACAAAATTCGTTGTGTTTCGTTTATTTGGCAAAGAAATATCTTTTGGAGTTTGTAAGCAATATATCGCACTTGATTGCAATTTGGTGGTACAGGGTATCCCAAAGTCGTCCGCGCCCGACTTTAACGTACGCCATCTTTTTTTTTTGTAAAAGTTAAAAAATTTTTTTTTTTTTTTAATTTATAACATTTTAAAAGCTACATTAAGCGAAATTTTATATATATTTTAATATAAATAATAATATAAATTTTTTATATTTTATATATATATTTTTTTAAATTATTTTAATTAATTAAATAACGTTTTTTTCAAATTCAAAGTTTTAATCTTTATTAAAAAAAAAAGGGATTTATCATAACGAAAGAGAAAAGTCTACCTAATCCACGCCGTACACGATGTGGCTGCTTGTATAGGGTAGGCCATCTGTAGGTTTAATTGTTAATTGCATTTTATTCGTATATTTTCCAACAAAATTTGGCAAATATACAAAATGCAAGTTCGAAACTACTCAACATAACGAAATATGACTTGTTTGAGAAAAGTCTATCTAATCAAAGCCGTTAACGATGTGGCTGTTTGTATAGGGTGGACCATCTGTAGGTTTGATTGTTAATTGCATTTTATTCGTATATTTTCCAACCAAATTGGGTAAATGTATATACCAAATGTAAGTTAGAAACTACTTATTTATGTATGAAAAATAATATCGCCCAAATGGCCGCCGCGGCTGCTTCTACAGGCCCATATGCGACCATCGTATTTTTCGATGACTTTTTTTTTACGAAAACTCATCTGGCGCTTCTTCAATCCATCTTATAATGATCCGTGTGCTTTAATTGTTGCGTCGTTGGAATCTTGTAAGCGTGTAAATGGAAATCCGCATGCAAAATTGAACGCAAAATGATCTTAGCACTTTAGTAAGACAGGCCTCAAGTAAGTTTTTTTCACAGAACGACCATCTTCATAGTACGCCACTGTACCACTTTTACGCATTGTTCGATTGTTAAACGATCCATGACCAAGAGCATTCGCTTTGAACGAGTATGTTTCGAATTATGAGACCAAACAACCATATATTGACCCACCCTATACAACTCGCTTGTTTATTGGAAATAAAAGCAACAATCAACAAAACTTCATGCAACGACTAGCTCGATATCGATAGTGACCTGCGTGACGATACATCGATGTTTTTATTTTCGATAGTTTTCCGATAGAGCTTATACAGTGCTACTTGAGGCGGGAATTTCTTTGTGGAAAAATTAAATCTTAAATAAATTAATATTATACAAAATAATAAAATAAAAACATGCTGTCCTAGCACGCGTCTGAAGCAAAACTTTTTACGCCCCACATCAACTGCCTGAAACGTAGAGCCTTCGCACCTCCCTTCCGTCTCCATCGGCAGTACGACTTTCCTCCTCCCCCGCGCCTTCTTCTACGCCGTTCTCATTACTTTACGACTTTCATTCTTCCCCGCGCCTTCTTCTTCACCGTTCTCATTCCTTTCTAACAATTTTTGCTCACTTTAACAGAATCTCAAAGTTACTCCCCTTCGAAAGTCACAATACCGCCTATAAAGTTATACTTCAAAATTTTGAAATCAATTTATTTTAAATCGTGAGGTATAAATGTTGGCATCGGGAATGCAGAATTTTATATAGGGACTAAATGTTGAGAGTAAGATATTTTGTTTCTTTATATTTTGCTTATGCACTTGGTACAAACGTCCATTGTAAAATATGTACAACTTGTTCGATAAACAGCCGAGTTGTACAACCAGTCGCATCATGTATGGCTTGGCTTAAAATATGCAGTTATCGATAACTAAACAAACAACCAGAATTTTGCAAAAACAAAATTTACGAGATATATATTGCATATTACAACTACCGTATATGAAAAAAAACATTGGATTCAAAGGCATCGGTTTAACATGTAATCCGCTTTATCTTTTTCGGGCCTTATATAGTATTTTTTTAAAGTATTACACTTACAAGTGATCAATATTATAACTTTGCAAACTTTTTGACAAACAGCTTTCAAGCTTGTTTTCGAATTTAAAGCTTGGACATAGCATCTATATAAACGATTTTGAGATACTGTGTTCCATAGTATTAAAGAAAGTAGTGCACTGTGGCTCCTATGATATAAAGGGTCATCAATTTTGAGGTGTTTTTTTTCAATATGGTTTTTTTGATAAATCACGCGTGAGTATTCTTTATTCAGTTTTCATTGCCATTTCATTATGGAAAAACACAAACGTTTACAAATCGTAGAATTTTATATTACGAAAATTCGCGTTCTGTAAAAAATGTTTTGGACGAGGGATTATTTTTAAAAATTGAATGGCAAGAAGGGTTCTTTCTATTGATAATAAAGATTTTTCGATTCATTTGAAATTTTTGTGTTTTTTTTTTTATTTAAAAAAAAAAAACTCAAGATTGATGACCCTTTATTTATGGTTCTAAAATTTATTTTTTTTTAAATAATTAAAATTGAAATTTTTTACAATAGATTCAGCTATATATATTTTACTGACATATTTGCAAAAAAACATGGCACGTTGTATTACATGTGTAAACAGCTGACAGTTTTTAGTTTGACACTTTTGCTTTTATGCCAAGTTGCTTAGATTATTCACGTCGGGGCAGTTTTGCCTTTATGCATTTTTGCCCGACAAAGTGCACATACCAATTATGCTTATCAACATGAATTATTTGTATTGTTAAGAGATCAAATAAATTAATAAAATTTACATAACATTTTTTTAATCATTTATTTAAATAACACATTTGAGATTTGTTTTTTTATTATTTGAAATAATTCGCATTTTATCCAGCAAAAATTGCAATAAAAATCTTAAATTTATAACATTTCCATATTACGCTCAAGTCACTCATCAATATCAATGTTTCGCCCTCAAATCTGACAATGCCGGAGCCGCCCATTCAGCGTCGGATACCAGTAGCAAGGTGTTCATGAACATAGCAGTCACCCAAACAATATGCAAAATTTCTAATATTAATGTCCGATTTAAATGGAAAACATTCATTATGGCCTTCGACTCCGTTTTATGTATTAACAGCTTTTCCAAACAGAAAATAGAGACCTTGAAAAAGAAATATATATAGTATGTATAAAATATATTACTACTGTATTATGTAATCACTCAAAAACTAAATTTAACATTGTAAATTGTTAGGAAAGAAGTATATTGTAATATTTGAGGTATGTACTATGTACCCTGTTTGGTCGTTCAGGCCTGTAAAATTCAGACCTGAATTCAGGCATGACTTATCAAAGTCAATCAGCACTGAATTCATAGCAGATTGTTACGGCTAAGATTCAGGCCTGAAAGCCTATGAGTATGACAAATGAATGCGTAGATTCATGGCTGGTACTGAAAAATTCAGGCATGATTTCATGACTAATTCAGGCCTGAGCCAAACTGAAGGGTACATATATAAATAGTCAGTATGATGAGAATTCTCCGATAATATATTCGATTAATTCATTTATTTTTAGCAGGGAATCATACTGCAAGAAATATCTTCTATATATCTATATTATAAAGTTCGATACCCTTAACTAGCGCTAGCTAAAAACTGCCATAAAATTCCACATCTACCAAAAAGAAACTATCCCTTTTAATGTACCCTATACTACAGACCCAGCAAAACTCATAACTTGAGGTTAAGGGTGTTCCACTGTGAAATGTTTTCCATATTTATATGTAAAATTCGAAAAAGTAATACTGGACTTTTACTTACTTGTCGCTGCTGTTGTTTAGCCAGACTTGGCTGCCTTTTCGTGGAATATTTGAAACGGAACAACATCTGGCCTAGCTCCTGTTCCGCACGACATATACCAATGGTCTGGTGCATAATGCCCATGGTATACATAAAATATAGCACAGCGGATAGACAAATTTGGTATATCTTAGATTTGTCAAGAATATAGAAATGTAGGCATATGATACATATGAGAAACTGCGAGCAGAAAGCAGCCCAGACAAATGGTCTTAAGAGTATTTCAAATCTTCTTCTTAAACTTATCAGATCCATATAATAGTCGAAAAGTGTTCTATATTGTTGAATCGTTAATTGCTTTTTCTTGAGCAGCTGCTGATGACGTCTCGCATGGTCATAGAAGTCATGTAGCAGCAACAGACCCACATGTGCCACCAAGAACATCCACATAGGTTGTAGACCCAGAAACAATAATTTCAGAAGTCCCAAAAGTTTATCAATCATAGATATGCGTGGCAAGTATGGAATGCTTCCTCCAGTTGTTGTATATTGTCTGTTAAACATAACCAGCATTTCTTGGACATATATGGCAAATACATAGCCATTGATATTGGGCTTATGGCCAAAGTTCAAGCAACACTTATCATAGATGAGCACAAAATCTTTTAGTACGGATTTTATAAGACGCCTTTTATACTTATAGAAGTAGACGCAGCTAATGCTTACGAAAAAATTAAGATACCAAGCTGCATACAGTGTTAGAAAATATATGAATAACAAAAATAGTTTTTTGCTCTCTTTGGCAAGTTGAATAAATTCAAAAGTTGAGAAATGCAAAAAAAACGCTAGAAACAACCAAGGCTTATGCACAACATTCTGAAGCAACTCTACTACGTTTTGTAAAACTTTCCGACGTTTAAACTTTCTTTCTGTTGGACAGAATTTGTAAATATTACAACCGCAAATGGTGGTTAACACCTGAAGTAGTTTTAAAACGAACGTTAGCAAGGACATTACGCAACTGAACAAAAAAAATGTGCTGCCAAACTAATATCTAGAGCACAGAATGAGTTTAAGTATAAGTAATAATAGTACTATATAAAAAATACATTCTCTTTTATTGTTATATGTACATTTGGCAACATTTCGGCACTTATTTAGAGTGCCTTGTAAAGGGTGTTTTTTAACAGCGTCCGGATTTCCGAAAGTGATATCACTGAAACCAAATTGTCACTTTTGACTAATTTAAATTTAATTTTATTCAGTAAAGGCTAACAATTCATCATGGTAACAATTACACCACAATAACTACTTCAAATCTTCGAGATTTATAATAAAAATCAGTGTTCCATTGTAAAAACTTAAAGAGCTCTTCGTACAATTTATGGACCGAATAATCGTCCAACAGAGCATGCAATTCGTCGTGTTATTGATCATGTTCGAACTAGTTTGACATTCCACGATGTCCGCCCAGCAACCAGATTGAGAACAGCACGGTCCGAAGAAAATATCGCTGTTGTAGAGGCCAGTGTAGAGGAAAATCCAAGTTTATCGCTTCGCAACGTGTTACCGTCAATGGTGATCGATACAAAGCAATGATCAACGAATATTACGTGACATCGATGTCGAAGAGTTCTGGTTTCAATAGGATGCCTCTACTCTATTTACTGAAAACTCAATTCGGTGAGAAGGTCATGTGATTTATCCCTTTAGATTATTTTCTTTGGAGACACGTCAAGTCGTTGGTTTATGTAGACGAGCCAGCTACAATTGGCAACTTGCAAACCAACCTTGAACGTGTGATTACTAAAATAAATGCTCGAAAGTGTGGTCAAAAATGTGACTGACAGGATGCGCTTCGTAGCTCGTAGTCCTGGTGGTCACATGCCAGAGATCTTTTTCATATACTAAATGATACGAAATTATCTTTCGAATAAAATCATATTTGGGATCATTACATTAATTTTTCTATGTTTTGAAATCCGGACGCGCTTAAAAAAACACCCTCTATATTCCCTAATTGGGAATCGAACCTTGGTCTCTTGACGCCAACACTTCAACACACTAACAACTCAGCAAAACTCATGCAAACTTTTACCACTGCACCATGCTCAAAATTTCCAAATTTTTCAAAAAAATCGAGATATTGCTTTACAGGGCTGAAATTTGAATTTGCATTGCGTATACTTAATTTGATTTTGTTTTCATAGTTTTTTATTGTTCCAATTAACAAAGCAAAAATTCCGGCTTTGAAAATTTGACCTACGCCTTGAAACTTTTTTTTTTTTGTTTTGATATTTAACTTGGTGGCTTTCATTATTTGATTACGTATACTTACTTTTTCTTATTTCTTAGTCTTGATTGTTCCAATTTACCATACAAAGCGATATTTTTTGAATTCCTGCTTTGAAAATTTTGCCAACGCCTTACATATGTTTATGCCTTACTTAGGCTCGAAAACGAATGATAATTGCTTCTTAAGTTTTAAAGGGTCATCAATCTTGAGGGTTTTTTTTCAATAAGGTTTTTTTGATAAACCACGCGTGAGTATTCTTTATTCAGTTTTTATTGCCATTTCATCATGGAAAAACTTACGCCCGAACAACGTTTACAAATCGTACAATTTTATTACGAAATTTCGCGTTCTGTAAAGAATGTTTTTCGGGCGCTTAGGCCATATTATGGTCGCCATAATCGACCTACTGAGACTACTATTCGGCATACCAATAACAAATTTGAGAACCAATATTCATTATTGGACGATACTCCACCGAATAGACCTCGTTCGGCGCGTAGTTTATGGGCCGGTGGTATCATGGGTTATTTTTTCCGCCGTCTGTCATCTATTAACTTTTTTTCATCTATTCTTTAACAGGCTGGCTGGTTTTTTTTCGTAAACGAGTTTGGCTGTTGGCTTCAAAAAGAGAGTTGACAAGTTGATTTGTGGGTGACGAGAATTTATTTTTATATTTAAACTGGTGTAGTTTTTTATTGAGTCAAAATCTGAACAACTCCAGAATTTTTAAATTGGAACGAGCTTTGATCACTGCATTTTTAGACTGCACGATAAATACAAAAGTCTTTTTCAATTCGTTTGATCAGACTGTACAATAATTTTGGAAAATTGTGGAACATACTGCTCAGTGGGTACAGTAAATTCTGAAAACGATTAAAATTTTTGTTTTTGTTTGTTCCTTTAAATTTCCTTTTGTTTGTACTTTAAATTCCACTTCCAAAACACCACTTTAGCAAAATTTCTATATGTACCAAATAAAGAGGACTTCTTGGAAAGTTTTAGAGTTTGATAACGACAAAACTTATTGGCTTATTGGTTATTTATCGAAAAATTAAAGCATTTTGATTTGTCTGACAACTGTACAACAACGACCCTACGCACGATGCAATCGATTGTTTAAACTGTTCGATAAACAGCAGAGTTGCACAAACAGTCGCATAGTGTATGGATTAGTAAGAAAAAATTGAGAACTTATCAAAGTAAACCTATCGATAAAATTCTCAGCTATCAACAGCTGAGTTACTTTTTACCCAAACTGCAATATTAGAGTAACAATCGGAAGCTCCTCCAAAGCCTCCAAAATACTTTATTTAAAGGGGGTTTCTGGGCTTATGTCAGATCCCAGACGTGCTGGGGTTTTTTTGACTTCGAATTCAGCGGCTCATAACGTAAAGTTTAGAACACTTTTTATTTGTGGGCCTGTGAAGGCAAAACGAAGCTTATAATAGTCTCTCTTTTATGCTCAACAATTCAAATTTTGACATAAATTCATAAACAGCTGTTCTAGCCGAAAATAATCGTTTGCAGGTTGGAATGAAATCGATTTGAAATCACTTGAAATATAGACCACCAATTATGGGAATCTCTAGTTTTAAAATTTAAAATCTAAAACAGACCTGAAAGAGCCACTTAATTTTTTTTTTTTGAATATCAACAACTTTTACTCAATAAAATGACTCTCTTAAATTAGCTATCAAAAACTTAGCTGCTTATTATGAAAACAAGCTAAAGTTTCTGTAGATTAAAATCATAGCCTGTCATAGCCTGAGATGAAAAAGTTTGTTTATGAACAAACCTAAAACGTGTGGCATTTTTCCCTCGACACTTGGTGCTCTTCATGGCATACTAATTAAAATGTATCTAATTTCTGAACACACCCACAAAAAAACTCACAAAATATTCACAGGTGTACACCCGTAAAACACGTAATTAGATAATTAACATGCAGACAAGACACAAAAACTATCATAAAAATAAACATACCTTTAATAATGAGTATGAGTAGCACTTAAATTAGACCAAATAAAAAGAGTTTTTTATTTTTAAGTAATTGAAAACATTCCCAACTCCATTTTGTCTTTCAGATACGCCCTATACATTGATAATACCCAAAATCGATGTGCGCACCATTGAGAAGCCACGTTTAAAGGAGTTCATGTTGGAACATTTGGTGCCGGGTAAAATCTTTGATGGCTATATGCCGCATGGCAATGCAGGTGCTGGTGCCAGCAAAGAGGGCGAGGAGGAGTCCTATGGCAATGGAAATGGACATAAAATCGTTTTTCGTAAATTGGAAAAATCGCATAATAATGTTTGGCTGCTGAATGGACAGCAAATACTCTATAAAATGCTTATCAATGAATATGTAATGGTCATTGCAATTGATGGTTATTTGGGTGATAGAAAATCTCCTTATTCCAAGCGAAACATTCAGGAAACGAATAAGTAAGTGCATTTGCTTTGCGTGTGTGTTGGTCTTTATACTACTGACCAGTGGCGTGGCTAGGGGGCGTGGGTATGTGAGGTAGCAGTATCAAGTATAAAAAATCTGGCTTGCCTTTTTAATAAGCTAAAAGATTATACTTATTAAAAAAAAAGTAGTTTATCTTTTAAAACATACAGCTTATTCCGGTTATCAGTAAAATTGTGTGAAATTTAATTTTCATGCTGTTTTTTTATCTAAGAAGATTATTATAAAATAATTTTTATAAATATTATTATATGTTAATCAACCAAACTATTAAACGTTTAAGACTTACATAATCAACTCAAGTCTTGCCAAAAAGCAATCAATGTCTGGAATTTCAAAAGCTTCAAAATAAATAAGAATAGTAATTAGACAGAAGAATTCTAAAATCATCTGGTTTAAAATACGGAAACCAACTTTTGTATAAGGATATCTAAAACATTCCTGAGTAAGAAACTCTGGCGCTCCTGAAAGCTCGAGCCGTTCAAAATTTAAAAAAAGCAGTGGATAGATATATCGAAATACTCGAGAATTATCGAAAAATGTTTGCCTAGTCAACCGCTCCAAAAAACCTGATCATACCCAATTTGCCTTAATAAAATTATAACAAATTTTCCATTTGGATTGTACAACATAAAAGATGGCGTACGTTAAAGGCTTGCGCGAACGACTTGGGATACCCTGTACCACCACATTGCAATTAAATCCGATATGAAAACAGTCGAATTTGGCAAAACCAATTTTTTTTTTTGACCGATCGGTCCTATGGGGGCTATAAGATATAGTCAACCGATTTTGATCAAATTTAGTACAGTGATTGCGAACTGTAAAAAACTTCCGAGTCCCAAATTTGGTTACGATATCTTTACAAACAAACGAAAAAAAACGAATTTTGTGCAAAAAACGATTTTTTGACCGATCTGTCCTATGGAAGCTATATGATATAGTCAACCGATTATGATAAATAAAATTTTGTACAATGATTGGGAACTCTAAAAAACTTTTGAGTACCAAATTTGGTTACGATATCTTCATAAACAAACGAATTATTTATCTAAAACTTTTGGGATTTTTCGAGGATCTCTGAAAAACCCCTATGGGAGCTACGTAATATATCCCCGATATCAAAAATATAAAATAAACTTGCATCCCCTGACATAATAACGCATCTAATCTGAAAATTTGGTTGCTCTAGCTCTTACCATCTCTGAGATCTACAGACAGACAGACGGACATGGGTATATCGACTTCTCTAGTCACCCCGATCATAATTTGGGTAACTTTGGGGGGTCTCCGACGTCTCCTTCTGTATGTTACATACATTTTCGGCTTGCACAAACTTAATATACCCTTTGTACCATACGGTACAGGGTGTAAAAATGTATCCATACATAAAAATATCGCCCCCCAATAAGTAAAAATTTTATGTACATTTTCTATATGGCTTATACAAAATAAACAAAGTATCCATAGGGTTTTATGAACTCCCCTTTACAAAGAGCTATCTACGTCACTGTCTACGTCACTACAACTAATACTACTACTATTTGTGGTCAAAAGTGCACTCAAGCAAAACTTATCGGTCTTAAAGTTTGTTGTGTTTTCTTTTTGCTAACTTTTGCACAAACTTACACACAATCTCACACACACATCCGTTTTCCATTTCGCAGTCGCTACAATGACCCGCAACCCTTGGAGCAGCCCAACATAACCAATGCGCATGCCAAAGTTGAGCCCATTATTAAGGAATCAAAGGCCAGCCCATTGATGTCCTTTCTGGGCAACATGAAGACAGGCACAAAAGTTTTTCAACATTTTCTATCGAAGAGCAATCTAACACGCATACTAGATGATCTAACCTATACAGTACTAATACCCTCCGACAATGCCTTCCAACGTTGGCACCCCATCGATTGGGGTTTCTATCCGTTCAGTGTGCAGGAGTTCACCGAGAGTGTATTGCGCAATCATTTTCTACTAATGCCGCATCCCCTGCGCATGTCAGATGTTAAGAATATGGACCAAACGGTTTTTCCCACCATGGGAGGTGAGACTGTTGCGTTTCATGGACAGCGTAAGTGCCACATAAATTACATATGTTTATTACACAGGCACAGATTTTGCTCAACTCTGTGCTGGCTTATGGCCTACAAGTTATATTTATGATTTATGTTTTGCAATTGTCAGCAACGCCCACTGTGAATAATGTCAGCATTACGGCGGAATATACGCTTTCCAATGGTAATCAGGTATTTATTATATCTGAGGTATTGTTTGTTTCCGAGGCTGTGGTATCCAAATTGCATCAGGTAGGCTGCAAACCAATTTAAGCAAGAAAGAAATTTGAATTTATTGTCTTTTTTTTGTGATTTATAGATGCACAAGGATAAGGAGACACCGCCTTTGCTGGCTTTTCCTTGGTTTGGCGCTCAGTTTTTGTCGCACTCTTTTCTGGCCTTAGAGCGGGATCCACGTTTCACGCAAATTACCAGGTGGGTAGTAGTAACTTAATCCCACATAACGTCCCAAATCATAATTGTGGCTACTTTATATCGAAAACACAATTTCGATATTCTTTGCAAATCAAAATTTTTCTCAGGACCTGTTTGGGTTTTCTATTGCATAAAATAGTATTGTCTCTTTTTTAAAATCTTTTTCATTTTATCTCGTATAATATTGTTACTCTTTAACTCTATTTTTGCATCCTATCCCGTCCCGTCCTATCCTATCCTATCCTATGCTATCCTATACTATTCTATACTATTCTATACTATCCCATACTATCCTATACTATCCTATACTATCCTGTACTATCCTATACTATCCTATACTATCCTATACTATCCTATACTATCCTATACTATCCTATACTATCCTATACTATCCTATACTATCCTATACTATCCTATACTATCCTATACTATCCTATACTATCCTATACTATCCTATACTATCCTATACTATCCTATACTATCCTATACTATCCAAAACTATCCTATACTATCCTATACTATCCTATACTATCCTATACTATCCTATACTATCCTATACTATCCTATACTATCCTATACTATCCTACACTATCCTATACTACCCTATACTATCCTATACTATCCTATACTATCCTTTAATAACCTATACTATCCTATACTATCCTAAACTATCCTTTAATAACCTATACTATCCTATACTATCCTTTAATAACCTATACTATCCTATACTATCCTATACTATCCTATACTATCCTATACTATCCTATACTATCCTATACTATCCTATACTATCCTATACTATCCTATACTATCCTATACTATCCTATACTATCCTATACTATCCTATACTATCCTATCCTATACTATCCTATACTATCCTATCCTATACTATCCTATACTATCCTATACTATCCTATACTATCCTATACTATCCTATACTATCCTATACTATCCTATACTATCCTATACTATCCTATACTATCCTATACTATCCTATACTATCCTATACTATCCTATACTATCTTATACTATCTTCTACTATCCTACACGATCCTATACTATCTTATACTATCTTCTACTATCCTACACAATCCTATACTATCCTCTCCTTAAGCCATTCTACCCTTTTCTTTTCTACCGCTTCCTATCCTATCTATCCAAGGAATCGATTTTATTAAGTTGTTACTTAGTTCTAACATTTTCTAAAAAAAATTATTATTCAGAGCATAAATAAATTTAAAAAAAAAAATTATGTAGATGGTTTGAGATTCATTAAAAGATTTTAATATTATTATTTTTATTTTTTATTTAAAAAAGTGTTTTTTATTCATACTTAGGTATATTATTATTGTTAAGTATTTTCTGCGGTAGTGTTTTCTCTGCTAGACTCGCAACAGTAACAGTTCCACTTATCTCTCCGGTTAATGGAATTACGAATTGTCCCGGAAAAGTTTTTTTAATAAGAGTTCTAAGGCGACATTAAAAAAATTATCCTAGTATCTAGATCGTTAATCTTATCCTATTTATTCTTGCACATTTTCAGATATCTGAACAATGCGGAAATTGCGCCACATATCTCAGGTGCTAACTATACCTTCTTTGTGCCTGAAGATAAGGCCTTCGAGAAGTTGGGCTTTGACAGACTATCCGATGATGTTATGGTGAGATGATTTACAAAATATTATCTATGTGGATCTTAATCTAAACTCTTTTAATTACAGGCTTCCCAACGTGGTATTAAAATGCTACTGAATCACTTTGTGCGCGGTCGTCTCTACAATCGTGATCTTAAAGATAACGAAGTCTTCGAGACCATCGGCGGTGGTCATATTAAGATTACACGAAATCCGGGCAGCAATTATACCAGTGTCAACAATGCGCAGATTACAGAGAGCGAGGTGTTCGTATACAATTTGGGAACAATGTACTATATAGATGATATATTGTACTCGCATATGCTGCGCGATCATATTGTAAAATCGACTAGAACGAGATCTGATCGAAATGGTGGCGAAGCTGGCGGAGGTGCACGCAGTACTATGCGTCCTATTGATGTGGAAATTGTGCCCAATGAATTCGAGAGTGAACACAGCGGTGGTGACTATGCCATACATGGAGATGATGATGATTTCGAGGATGAGATTATAACGCCAAAAGCGCTGCCCGTCCAGATCTATGAGTTGCCCAAGTAAGAAGTGAAAATGTTGTAAAAGTTTTTGAGAAGACACTGACAGAATTAGGCTGAGCCAAGCAAGAGTTTGATATGGATTTTGTGTGAAGTGTTGATGGAGGCGCTTAAAGCGTTTTGTATAGTTCTGAGCTAATTTTTAAAGTTAATCCATATTGTGTTTTCTGTGCGTAAATTTTTTTTTTAGTTATTAGTCTTTAGTTTTGTGTACAATTTAAGTTAGCGTTGAACATGGCAGTGAAACGAACGAAGTATACTACAAAAGTAAAATACATATATACGAATACCTAATCCTAAAAACTAAAAAAATTCGAACAAAACTTATCAGCTAATTAAATAGAGAAACTAGCAGGCAAATGATAAAAAATGCAAAAATTTAAGGTAACTGGCAATTAGAGCGTTAAAAAAGTTACGCAAATTTCGAAAAAAAAAAACAAAACGAAAAAAATTCCATTCTCTACTATTATATAATTAGAGCTCTTCGGTGTTTATGCTTTTTTTGAGTCTTACATATAGAGGAGCGCATAGCAAAAACATATCGGCTAGTATCAGAACAGACAATGATTAAAAAGTAGTAAAAATTAAACTATTTAAAGCAAGAAAAAAGCAAAGATAACATTGTAGATGCAGTAGTTGTGAACATAAAAAAAAAAAAATTATATAATATATATATAAAGCATATATATTATGGCAAATATTTTATCATTATTTTAATTTATGTAACTTCTTTTAGTCTTAAACAATTTTATATATATTTATGTATCTGTGTATATGAACAACAAAAAGCAATGAAAAATGAAAAACATGCAATTTTATAATAGTTTGTTAAAATAAAAACAAAAAATCAGCGAAAAACCAAATCTAAAATGTGTTTTTTTTTTTTTAAATGAAACTACTTTAAAAAGTGTGCACACTATATGTACTATGTTCCTTTAAATACTTTATTATGAATTAGTTAAACGCAATACATGTAAGTATATAATGTGTATATAGTTATATATTTGGAGTATTTTATTGTATTTTGCTTTTTGTTTTTGTATATATGTTAAAATAATACCTGTAATTCTAATTGACTTAAAATATAATTTGTATTGTATCTTTTGCTTATTTTTTTTAGCATAAAACTTAACGCATATTTTTTTTAAATTTTAACAAAAAACCAATTTTGGAAGTTGCTGGAATGCCCAACCAATACCTTAATGTGGATGCTTTGGAGTAGGCAGTGTTACGTTTAAAGCCAGGATCTATAACGTTAACAAAACGATAACAGTATTTTTTCTTTTTGGAACAGTTTCAAAATTATTTAAATTATATATCAAATGCATATTGCTTATAGGTAGTAATGTATTTGCGTTTTTTGTATATAATTGTTTATGTTTGATATGGCGCTTATGTATTTTGTATGTATGTTATGTAACTACGAGTATACATATGAGTCGATTAAAAATTTTATATAATAATAATAATAATATTACAAGTTTTGCTCAATTAACTTAAGCCTTAAATTTTTACAAATTAACAGGCATAAGCTATTTGCACAATACTTGCTTTTAAACATGACACATACACATATATAAATTGTCTAAATACAAATTTGCACAACTTGAAATGAGTTCCTACAAATATTCGAGTTTGTTTAGGTTATTTTTTTTTCTTTGTGCAAAATATGATGATCTTAATTAAATTCTTAAGTTTCTTTAACTTTCTTTTGCTTGCCAATTACTTTTGGATGAGGTGAGATCTTAATTTTGTTAAGCAGCGTGCCAATGAACAAACTTTCGCGATCTTAAATATAAAAACATTTTTGCATTAGCTTAAAAAAAAATACATCTAAAAACGCTGCTTTCGAATTTCAGGCGATCTCTGTTTCTCATTTTCTCTCTCCATAAAAACTGTGCTCTTCAGTTTTCGAGTCGATCTTTAATCACTTTGCTCGTTGTTGCTGTTATTGTTGTTCTGTGCTGCAGTGCCGTTGCTGTTGTTTGTTGTTTCAGTCTCATTATCACTCAAATTGACAGCTTCAGGCTCCGCATCAAGCTCAGCTATAGGTTCAGCAGCTCCACCCACAGCACCGTCCTGTTCATCAGGCAAATCTGCAGCCAGTGCAGCAGCTGCCTGCTTGGGCCTAAAGGTATTATTATTAGCATTCAGCTCATAGTTCTTGAAAGGATCGGCCAGTTTCGAAGACTGCGTTGGCTGTGCAGCCTGCGCTGCTGCACGTTGCATTCGTCGTTGCTGGTTACTAAAAGTGGGACTCTCCGAACGTGCTCGCTGCAGTTGTGGTCGCTGCTGTTGCTGTTGTTGTTGCAGCAGATGCAGGTTCTGATCAAAGTCCCGCGAACGTCCAAATTCAAAGCCATTCTGCCATTGCACATGCACATTTTCATAGGAGGGATCCTCATAGCGTTGCTTATTGGCAGCTGACAAATTGTTACGTTTATCTGTGCCAGTGCGCAGGCGGCTTAATGTGCTATGCAGGGGGCGTGCAGCATTGGTATCACGACGCATGCTTGATCCCATGCCAGGACTACCGTAGCCGCCATGGAATCGCACCATGTCTTGAGGCAAACCGCCCAAACGCGGTGTACTATACGGATTGGACATTTGGGAGGCTACCGAAGCGGTGTCACAAGTGACGCAGTCGCGGGAAAACATAAAGTTAAAGTCGATGACCTGCTGAAAGTTAACAAAGCATTAGCATAAAAGTTTGACACTTTATAAACTAAAACCCACCTTGCATTCTGGTCCCTGACCCATCCAAAGCGGTAGCCATTTATTGACCAATAGCCATTGCAGGCTAGACTTGGATATACGATTAAGCGTGCTATTTCCACTATCGGTGGAGGAGTTACTACGCCGTGCTGCTGCCGCTGTTGTTGATGATATACCGGCCTTCTTGGCTACTGCAGCGCTTTTCGATGTTGTGCTTTTATCACCGACTGCCACTGCAGCTGATGACGACTCTTTGGTAGACTTACTACCGGCTTTGATTTTGGGTATGGCGCCAGTGGGACGACTTCCGCTAGCTGCAGCAGTAGTAAAACTGCCAGCGCTCACAAGTGCATTAGCCTGTTCCTCAGCAGTCAAGCCAGTTGCTGGACCCGCAGAGGCTGAACGAGCGGCACGCTCCATCGACACATTCGGAGATAAGGGCGAATGGTTGACCGTCACGCCAGCCGCGCCTGTTGTCTTATAAATATTTGTCATGCTCTGTGAATTCTCACCATGCAGACAGCTGAAAAACGAAGACGCGCTGTTTTTAACCGGTACCTTGGCATTAGCATATTCCATGCCTGCTGTGGCGCTGGAACAACCCGCGTATGCCTGACATGAGGGCACGCTGCAGCCGGTGCTACTAACACCAGAACTGCCATTTGCATTGAGCCGAATGTGTCCAACTGTACCAAAATGCGAGTGTCCCAGAACAGCATAATGTCCGCCTAGATTATAGTGATCGATGTTGCCACATGAAGAACTCAAATGCCGCTCAATGCGTCCTATACCATGGCCCAGCACATCTAGACGTGTATAGAGCGGCAAACGATTACTGGTGGCCGCACTGTTGCTGCTCTGGCCTGTGGCTAGACTGCGATATATGGGCTCGTCACGTATTTGCTCATAGATGTTTTCATAGCGCATGGTACCACCGCTGGCATAAGGCCAGTTATAGCCATCACTGGATTCCGTGTCATCAAAGCTGCGCTGACGCCCACAATTTGTGCGATTGTTAGCGTACAAAGGAGCGCAACGGAATCCATTGCCATAGCGATTGCCTGGAATAAGAAAATGATTAAAGTTTAGTCTACGGGGTGATCAGGCTCATTCAGATATTAGTTGTAGTGTTTCCTATACAAATTTTTTACTTCCATCTTAGTTAAAATATTTTTTCTCTTCTCAGAAGCTTTTTGCTTTAGAGAATCATCGGAACGAAGTTGAAATACTTCTTTTTTGAGAAGTGGTGAATCAATTGCAATTCCAAATATAATCATTTCATAAAAGAATAGAATTATTATAGCGAGCTGAAGGTCGGCCACTTAATTAGCCAAGTAGCCGTTCTAACATAGACTGAATGTTTCTATCCAAAACTTATTAAGCATTTAAAATCTTAAGCCTGGGTCAAAGATTGCCAGAAAACTTACTTTACTAAATTGCTTAAGCCATTTTTTGGCCCCGCAAAAAAAGACTTACCATTTTGCATGTCTATGCGAAAGTTGCGGCGATAGCCCAAACCTGATCGAACGGCTCGTGGTACATCATAGGAGACGCTGGAACCAGACGTGGAACGATCATACAAATCATTGCGATAATTATTCATGGGTAGCATGCGTGGCTGCTGCGGTTGTTGTTGTTGGTTGTTATTGACATTGGCTTCAATTTGCGCTGGTTGTTGTTGTGCTTGTGCAGCTGGTTGTGCTTGAGCAGCACCTTGTTGTTGGAGTGGTTGTTGTAGTTGTTGCTGTTGAGCTTCCTCAACATTTGCAGGGGCATTGGCATTAGCGTTGGCACCAACATTGTTGTTGTTATTGGGTTGGCCAATAGGCGCGTAGATGTTTTCGTAGTGAGGATGATTTTGTTGCTGTTGCTGTGGTTGTTGAGCTATTGGTGGCTGTTGTTGTTGCTGTGGCTGAACTGCGGGTAGGTTACCATAAATGGCACCACCTACAGCTCCTTCCATAGTGCCCTCAGCCTGGCTATTCTCATCATCCAGCATGCCTAAGGCCAAAGTGCCAGCTTGTCTATAGTTCAAGAGGTATTAGGTTTTTATTTACCTTTAAAACTTTGTATTAACTTACCGCGCCAAGGCACCCTGCTCTTCCATTCACATGGGCTTATCTATCATACACACGCCCGCGTAGCTGCGTCCAAGTGTCATTGCTGCCGGCAAAATACGCCAACTATCCGAGTCCGGACAATACACCTCCACAGAAGACAAATTCGAGGTGCCATCATCACCACCCACTACATATAGCAGGCCATCATGCGCCACCACGCCAGCATTGCGTCTACAATAGGACATATCGGCCACTGAGCGCCAGGTGTTAGTCTCGCAATCATAGGCCTCTACAGACTTGCGCACAACTGGCCCATCATGACCGCCAACAGCATAGAGTATATTGTGTAAAACGCCAACTCCAGCACCACTACGTCGTGAACACATCTCTGCCACAGCAGACCAAGTATCCAGTTCTGGATTATAACGCTCTACTGAACTCAAACATTGCCTAGAGAAACCATCATAACCGCCTACAGCATACAGCAGTCCATTTACAACGCCCACGCCTACCGAACTTCTACGCGTGGACATAGAGGCTATAAAACGCCAGATTTCAGTCTTAGGATCGTACATCTCAGCGCTGGAAAGTCCTGTGGTACCATCAAAACCTCCCACAGCATAAATGCAGCCATTAAGCACGGCCACGCCAAGTGTAGAGCGACGCGCTTCCATATTACTACAATTGGCCCATTGATCCGTGGCTGGATCATAGACATCGACCGTACGCACACGTAGTGATCCATTAAAGCCACCTACGGCATAAACTTTATCGCCCAGCACCGACAAACCGGAGCGACAACGACGATTGGGCATTTCGGCAGCCTGATACCATTTCTCTTCTCGCAAATCGTACCACTCTACTGAACGTATGGCCTTGGGCGCTTGTCCTCCTATAACAAGCAATATTTTGGGCATGCCCACTGGTTTACGTGGTACTGTGCGTGCCGACTTGGTTTCCGTTGGCAGCAGATGATAGGTAAGCGCTTCTATAATGAGATTTTTGCATACTAAGTTACCCTCTAGCAGCAACTCCTTATCTACGCGTTGGGTAAGAAACTCCTTGGAGAGAAAGGGCAAACGCACATGCTCCATTAGTATAGAGGTGAACTGCTCACGCATGGGCACATCATAGCGTAGCCAGGCAATGACACATTCATAGACGCGTTCCTCGTTTGGCACCGAAATGCGATCATTGCCTATCAAGTTGATGACTTGTTCATGTGTCAGATTCAGAAACTCATCGAATTGAATGACTTCACTAGAAATAAAAATATCAATAAGAGATGAGTATTATTTAACAAGCCAGTTTTAAATTACAATAATTAACAATGACTAACAACCCATTAGTCCCCTCAAGTGTTTTTCTAAATCATTCCTAAAGACACAAAGGGGATGCATAGTCAGACTATTTATTCAAAGGCATAATCTCTTTTTACTTGGCGTATCAGTTCAATCCCAGTCAATATGAATTGATAAGGTTGTAGCATAGGAATCACCTTCTATGGCCTTTTTGAGAGCGATTAGTCAATATTAACACAAGTTTCCGCTTATATAAGCTGTAATGGAAGCACCAAGCTTATCATTTCAAACTATTTAAGAACTTGGGCTTCTTAAAGACTTTTTTTCACTTGCTAATGATATGTCTGCAAGGAATTCTGCCGCATCTTTTCGTCTATTTCGACTAACGCAACATATTTTTATTTACCAAGGACTATGGTTTATATGACTATCATTACATCGAATATAAAATCTGTACAAAAAATTGTTCTTGCATGGCCCATACTAGGTTACCATTTGCCATATTTACTAAGTTAATACCAGCTCTTTGCATCGAAGATCCAATTTCTTTCTTCTATTCTTCAGCGCGAATTATATATCTTTGCACCGGTAGCCAGTGGCACTTTCTTTCCAACTTACTTGAAATGTTGCTCTATATATGTTTCAGCATAATTCAATAGTTCCACGCAGGAATGCAAATCCGCAAACTCGCGTATGCCCAAACAATTACTGGCATCCAATTGGGTTTGTAGAAAATCACAGCAGGCATCTCGTACATCAGTCAGCTGAAGCAGATTGGCAGCAGTTAGCAAAACCTGCACATTATCCTCATTCACCTCTACTTCCGAGGTATAAACATAATCAATAAGCAGCTCCAGAGCGCGTGCATCAACAGTTTGAAGCGTAATGCGAGCTTGACGTGATTCCTCGAAGCTGGTAAACATGGCATAAAAATAGGGACTGCAGGAGGCCAAAACCATGCGATGAGCATGTATTTCCACATCATCGGCCACAAGTATGACATCGCAGAGCAACTTTTGTCTGAAAGAAAATATATTTTAGATTGGGTCGATAAAATTCACATTTTAGAAGAAAGATTAAAGTAGACTTCAGATAGGGTAGGTATATCCTGTAAATTTAAGTATGATGTAAGTAAGCTACGAAAAAGCAAGAAAAATTAAGCCATAAATTTCATAGGCAAAAATAATGAGCATCGAGTCGTCTAATCGTTCCAACATATAATTCTCGAAGATTTTTGTTTTAGACTTAGGGATAATAAATATTTTTTCTAGAACGATTCTCAAGGTATTAACAAATATGCACGAATTCTCTAGATTCTAAAGTCTCGACAATCCCAAAGTGTATGCATTTTAGACTTTGTTGAGTGCGGAGGCAAACTAAAAAACCAAGAGGCAAAGGTTATTAGTGATTGAAGTAGACAGATATGATTAACGGCCTAATGTTAATAACGAACAGGGGAATATTTAAAAATGACAAGAATTTGGTGGAATCTGAGTAATTTTAAGTTATACAAGCAGAATAAGCGATTTTGGACCAGAGATGATATAGAGGCTGAGAACCCATGGAATAAGTACACAGCGATGCGAACAAGCTCCCATCCAAGAATCCAGTTGATTTTGTTAAATTTTTTGTATGGATTTGCCACAGACGTGATCTTGGAAAGTATAGTGCAAAAGTCAAATTTTCGAACGAGCCAAGAAACCCGTGGATTGTCTCATCATCATAACATAATCATAACAAAGTGACAAGTTTTCAGGGAGACCAAAATCCAATTTAGTCTGTTTACTGTAAAATGCATTAACGAGATGGAACTGAGATGACCTAGGGCGGTAGCACCTCCAAAATTTGTTTTAAATTGATGCGATTCTCTTCACTTTACCACAAGATTTTGCTCTTACTTTTATAATATAAGATCAAAGTCAAAGGTCAAACATAAGAATAGTTAAACTTTATAAAACGTGTTCAATTCAAGGCCAGCTTAAGATCAATTTAGGTCAATTCGAAATTTGTCTGTTTCTACCTGTTTCCTGTACCTGCTTCTACGCTATAGTAAAAGTGAAGGATTTCTTGTTGTTTAAGTTATAACCTTCACATTACATCATACGATTAATTTAATATTAAAATATTTTACAAGCGTGTTTATTTGTCAAGTCATGCGCTTCGTGCACATTAGCTGAAACATAAAACCAAAGAGACAACAAACAAACACAAAAAGTAAAACTTGTTTTGCAGTGACAGTCAAAAAATTTTCCAGTACCCCCAAAAAACCCGGAAGTGGAAGCATTCAAAAATTAAAGAAATATATAATCAAAGCAAAAAATAATTATGATCAAGTTCAAGGCCAAAAGGCAGAAATAGCGTTCATTATAAAAACTTAAACTAACACACTATACTATAATAATGATATTAATGCGAATGGCCTCTTGACAAAAGCGAAGATAAATATAAATAACTAAAGCAAACAGACAAACAAATTTTTAAAGCGTAAATATGTATGAAAATGAGCTGGCAAAAGGCAAATGCTATTATTTTTCATATTTTTGCAAAAAATGGCTTTTAGCCAATTGTCGTCGTCGTTGTCGTCGTTGTTTAGACCAAAATAAACATAAACAAATTTGAAACCATAATATCCCCACCTGCTCAGATCACTTAATGCTTTTTTTTTTAGGTGCTTACTTGCGCATCTCGTTCATGGCGTCAAAGGAACGCGCTGTATGCTGCTCATTGCAGTATTGACCCACTGTGCCGCGTTCCTTGCCGTTGGGTCGTTGTATGTGTTTTTGCGAGCTCTCATCTAGGGAGTTTTGGCTGGCATAACGCAGCAGACAACTGCCGCGTTCTATGGCACTGCCCTCAGCAGCGGGGTTCTGTGCATGCTGCTGCTGTGGCTGTTGCAGCAGGCGTTGACGTTGTGCTGGACTAAAGGCTAGACCCAGTTCCATAGGATTTACGACTGCTATTGCTGCAGCCGCAGGCGCACCCGCGCCCGCTGCCTCATTCTGTGGCTGTTGGGGCTGTGCCTGTTGTTGTGCTTGCTGATTCTGTTGTGGTTGTTGTTGGTTGCCATTGCTTAAATTGCTCATAATACCGATTGTGTATTTGGTTAGTAGTGCACTCAAAGCTATCATTCACTAGCAGCGTTTCCAACGACACCAAGCGAGGTGAGCGTTTTTACGGATGTTGTTTTTTTCACACTTGTATTTTTCGACTGCTGCTTCTGTTCTTCTTCTTCTTAAGCCGTAGCGCTGCCAGACTGCACATTGGCTGTCCAACAAAAGCTGGCATGTACAAACATTTGTATTTTTTTGATGTGGCAACATTGCTGCGGCATTTAGCTTTTGTCTTGCTTAATATTTTAATTGCATTTTTCGAATTGGCGGTTAAATGACGTTAAGGCAAAAATTTATCTAGCTGGTCAGTTAATGCTACATAAAATTTGTGTTCTAATATAATTAATTAAAAATAAGATATAACAGTTATAAATTATGACTATATATAAATAAATAATATATAACAGTTGCAATACAGTTCTTTAATGTAATTAAGAACTCATAAATGTCAAGACAAAAAAAATACTTTGAAAAAAAAGCATACTCAGCAATGGTCCAGAAATCTGTTGGCGGTTTTGCATAAATCATAAGAATTACGCCCGTCAAATGGTTTACTGGTTTATTCCCGAGAAAGATCCTTCTGGCGAACAGACGGACTGCTTTTGGATCAAAGGCGATATCGGCGAACTGTCAGATTGCTTTTATTGTAAAGTTTATTTGAAAGATATTTCTTCTTTACCTTAACAGTGCGCTATAAAAGCTTGTATCTCTGAAACTAAATATTGATCAGATTTTATTGAAAATTTAAGGACATATTTTGGAGAGACTGTGAATTTAAAAAATTAATTCATAACACCAGACTAGAGTGTGTAGCGATTAACTTTATAATTTACCTATTGGATTATAGCCTTATCAAGTAGGCTGATTGCCAATAAATAAAAAAAATAATTTTTTTTTTTAAATTTTGATTGGTTGTAGCAAGAAATTGGTTGATGGTAGTGGTACTCACCTCCACGGAGACTAATTTCGGGAACGGAACAAAGTGTTTCTGAACACATCTCTAAAAAAAATTGTCTTGATGCCTTAGATGATGGAGCCGTTTAAAAAGCCCAGCCCGGAGGTTTTTTTTAAAGATTTCCCTGCATAAAATTTGGAACTTTTCTCACAATATCGCTATGGTGATAAATAAATAAACAATAAATAAGCAATTTTTATTGTCATCCTCGTCGTTATGCAGTATCGGGTGTTCCATCTATACGCAGTTCGAAATATTTCGCACAGAATGACAAAACGTATAAAAAAAGACCCAAATGGAATATTCCAAATTTCGAACTGCGTATAGGCCTTAAAATGGAAAAATCAAGTCCATTATGGGTCTGACTTAGCATTTGCTTAGCAAGCATGATCAAGTTAGCACTGATCGTCAGAGCAGCCATTCCCGGAGTTTTTAACTTTCAGGCTATCAAAAGAAACGTCCATAGCCAGCAGTTTGAAAATCCCCAGGACCAAAAAAAATAAAATCAAAACCATCTAAATGGTGATGTCAACTTTAAACGCAAAAAGTACCGACGAAAAATGTCAAAAATATGCTCACTTTAGTACACCAGTCTTCTAATAAAATAAACCGAATTAATAAAATTTAAATTAGTTTAATAATCTCTCCCAATGATTTTGTTTTTATTTAGTTTATTCAAGCAAATTTATGCTTTAATAAACAATACAAACAGCACACACACACGCACGATGTGTAAAATCCATAAAACTAATTAGATGGAAGGTCCCATTTTCATTTACGAGGTCATTTATGGCCAATGGATCAATATAGCCACAACCGGTTTTAATAGCTGCTCAAATTAATTTAAAAAATTTAGGTAAATCACATATTACGATTGCTGGGAGGTCCAACCAAAACTTTGGTTGCGCGTCTCACCTGGCAACACTTCACTTTTTCAATAATAAGCTGACTCCCAAATACAATAATGTACATCCCATTTGTGCATAGCCACACCGGATGCGTGACATACGTAAAATTTGCATACGCAACACTTTTTGTTTTAAAAAATAACAACGCCAGCATGTCTGATATGTAAATATTTATATATTTTTAAACAACTGCATATTTCCATAGTTTTGATGTTTACGGTATAACACTAGATTGTTTATAAATTAAACATTACAAATAACCTTTAAATTTGGCTAATGAGAGCTTTACACTAACTATTGTAATAATATATTTATAACGTTTTTTTTTTATATATACTTTATGTACAAATAATATAAATATATATTTAATAAAAATATAATTAAATAAATAGTTTTGTTTATATATCTATATATAGTAAAATACTTAAACAATTCAATTCAAAATTGCATTACAAAAATACTTTTCCGAAAATTGTACACATAATAATAAAAACAAATGCAAAACGAGTGTTTGTGTGTTGGTGTCTATTCCTTTACAATTAGGAGGAGAGTTTAGTTATTTAATATTAATATTAATACTTATTATTATTAGCAGGGGCTACTTTGATTAGCTATACTTTTTGTTTTGTTTAACACTTAGAGGCTCATTTTCCATAGAAATATTTGGTGTCTGGGCGCATAAGCGGCATGACGCACTGGGATTGTCTCTAGAATTTAGAATGTTTACGCCAAATACTTGGCTTAGAGTTTTAGGCACGCCTTTTAGCTGTTGTTCCATGCTGCTGATAGCAATTCAAGTTGGCCGAAACGCGACTGAATGCGGCCAACATGCGATTTGGCAGCCTTAGCAGCTGCTGTTGAAAGTTGCGTCTGGCTGGCGCACAGTTACGCAGTTGTGCTACAACCTCGGCATGCTGCACATAGGAGACGCGTATATTCACCGCATCATCATCATCATCCGCATCTTTGTCGCTGGCGCTATCCACATCCTCATAGTAAAAGCCCACAGGCGGTGGTATGGGTGGCGGCAATAGGCGCGGCTGCTGAGCAGCTGCTAGCACTGCCGCCTCGGCCGTGGACTATATATTAGCATAGAAGGGCGTATTCGCATCGCAGGGCTTGACGCGCAGCTTCTGCTTGTAGTGATATTCCTTGAGGTAGGACTTGAGCCTTCCAGGCAGCTCTAGCTGATTAATACCATCGTATGTGGTATTGGAAACAATGGCAGCGCGTGACAGCTGCTGTAGCGAGAAAGTTTGACGACGATGCAACGGCTGGGTCAAGCAGGGCTCAAAGAACATAACGCATGAGGGATCCTTATAATGCTCCAGTAGTCCAGTGACCGTTGGTGCCGTAAAAACGCAAGGATCATGGCAATCAAAGCTGTAGATAAAATTTTAAATAAGTAAGACTTCTTTTAAGTGTTGTATGCTTTAAAACGTACCTAAACTTGTGTCCACTCTGCTCAATGCGCGCATGCAACGAGCGTCCGTACTTGCGGAATGTAACCGAGAATAAAAACTCCTCCTGCGCCGAATCGCGCAGCAAAAATGTGCCTTCTGGCTTGCCCTCAAGTAATCGCTCGGCTTCATAGCGATCCATTTTGCCCCAGTAGAAGCTAGCGTTTATAATTCTTTGCAAATCAGGCACCAGGTAATGCATAAAATCAATTTGCGAGTGCACAGTTAGCCCCCCGCCATAAACTTGTAGGCGCTCACCACCGTGCTGTGAGGGAGGAGGAACAGGTATATTGGGTTCTGGCGCTGCCACAAGCCGTACTGGCACATTAACGCCCGCTTCATTAAGACGCCCAACCGTAACCAGCGGCGAGGTGCACACACTGCAGCCAGCTCCAGCGACACCAGCAGTTACTGCACCCGGCTCCACCACAAACTGTGGCGAACTAATGCGTATGAAGACATCGCCATTTACGCGAACGCTCGCAGCCGTGGGCGTCCAAAAGGCAGGCAGCTGCTGTGGCGACATTGTCGCTGCTACTGCTACCGCTTCAGGCACTGCCACTGAATTGCGTTGCCTTTGAGTTTGCTGACGCACTGCGCTGCCAGAGCTCAGTGTGGGCGGCGTGGAACGACGATGATGCTCAGCACTGCTACGAGATTTACGCAGAGTTGCTGGTAATTCCTTTTCCCGTTTGGGCTCCTTGCTGCTGTTGCGCTGCTTGCCTGCCGCCGCGGATGAAGACGACGATGAGCTGGGATCCAACATTACGCGTAGGCCACGCATCACATCCCGGCATTTACACTTGCAGCAGCGACGCGTTGATGCTACTGTTGTGGGTGTTGCAACATTTGTTGTTGCTGTTGTGGATTTGTTGTTGCGACTGAGACAGCAACTGTTGCCACTGGGCGTTGCTGCAAAAGACAAAAGATGATAATTAAAATTTAATCACTATTAAAATGAAATTAATATTTTTTTTGCAAAATCATTTCTTCCAGGAATTGAAAGCGAAACCAGTTTATAGATTAACGAGCTTGATCGATGGATTTTTGCGCGGCGTTAACCGGAACCGAAAAAGTAATTTATATGCCATTTCCCAAATACCAAAAGTGCACCGAACCGGATAGAACCCGTTAAGCCGATTTTTGAGCTAGGCAACAAAATTGAACTCAGTTTAATGCCCCTGGCTTAAATAAAATAATATTTTCACATTTCGCAATTTGTTGAAAATTTTCGTAGAACAAAAAAAAAAAAGTTTCGTTTCTAAAATCTTAATTGTGCTTAAAAACAAGAAGAATTTACGAATAAATAGCAAATAATCTCAAAATTTAATAAAATAAAATGTATTGATGATAAATTAGGCTTATAGGCAGAAAAAAATATTTTTTATTTTTTTTTTAATCTTTACACAATATTTTCCAATATATTTTTATTAGTGCTTGACTTTTCAGCTAAAAACTCAGGCTTAAATCTTTTTGGCCTAAAAATCAAGAGGGTCTAATTATGAGTAATGAGTTTTTAATATGGTATATAAAGCCTTTTCGACCTGTCGCAATTATTATCGAAATAGTGAACAAATTTGATTTTTGGGTCTCTGATAATTTCAGTCAGTTTTTTTAAATAGTATTTCAAAAATAAATAATATTCTCAAGACAAGTTCGAAAAAATTCGTCGGTATAATATAGTTTATACAAGCATTTCGTCGGTTCAAAATGGGTTTCGGAGTAGAAGCCGACAACAATTTGCTAGTCTGAACGCAGCATAACTTTGCTCTTTAATAATTTTAACTTTAAAAATTTAATTATTTTCGTTATTTCTTTCATTTATTTTATAGTCTTAAAAACATGCAGAAAGTAAAAGTCACTTCATAAATTTATTATTATTATTTTATGTTTGTCTCATTTGGATTTGATAAAGAATTCGCAGCAGCAAACAAATGATAAGCCATTAAGCTTTCTTTTAACGCACTTGTCACTGTTTTTTTTTTTTTTTTTTGTTATTTGTTACTAAAAATAATTTTAAAATTTCTTTACAGCTTCCAAAAATAAAACATAAAAAATTGTTATATTTTTTGCACTTGAACACATTGCTCGCAAAGCGTAACGTAAATTTATGAACCGTAACGCATGGTAGTTGCCAAACGTAAAACAATTTAACGTAACATGAGTAACCGTTTAAACGCAAACTCGTAAACAGTATATAGGAATTTTTACGCTTCACTGATGTTTCGCCAAAAAAAATAATATATATATTTTTGCGAATTTCAATTTATTTTTTTATTTTTAAATTATTACCTTGCGCACGTTGTGTACTGCTCGACCACATTTCTTCGACTGTCGGCGTCTGAGTTGGCTGTAGCACCTCGCAGTAATCAACGCCTTCGGCGCTGCTGCTGCGACGTCGACGCAGCAATGCCGCCGCTGTCATTTCCGATTCATCAGCTTCGGCTTCGCTGTTAACTTCGTCGTCGCCGTGCAATTGTAGCGTGCTAACAGCCGCTGTCGCTGCCGACGTCGCTGCCTGCGACGCAGCTGCCGCATTTTCCACAAAATTGTTGTTATTCATGTGTCTTTCCATTTTGGGCGCTTCCGTTGAACTGCCCGCAGTTCTACGTTCCACCCCCGCCGACAGCGTCACATTTACAACCTCATTGGCATTGAGCGCATCTGTGACAGACGCTGCGGCGCCGCCGTTGCTGCCATTTTTACGCTCCCGCTGCGGCTGCAACTGCTCCTGCTGTTGTCCAGCCTCATTGCCGTTCTCCATTTTGGCCAATTGTATTTTAATAATTATTTGACGCACCTCTGCTGCAGCGTCCAGGCTGCTGCACTCTGGTATAATTGCCTGCAATTGTTGTTGGCTAAGCCGATTTGCAATTTCCAAATTGATTGTGGGCCTAACTGGGCTGTTAGTTTTGTTATCGTTAATCGATTGGCTGGCTGTGTCAACTGTTGTCTGCCTGCTAAAATGTTGCCCCATCGGAAGTGGTTTGGACGCTGCTCTCAAGTTTGTTCTGCAAAAGGCAAATGAAAGAATAATTAATTATAGTCGGTCTTTGTTATTATTATTGTTGTTGCTGTTGTTTGGCTGTTGAAGTCTTTCAATTTGGCGTGTGAAACGATGTCTTGACCTACAGCAATGAGTCTTATATGACGCCCACCATCAGCAGCAACTATAGTTGCAGTTCCAACTATAGCTCCAACTTAATTAAGCTGGTTTTCACTGCTAAATTAAGCTAAAGTTGGTAGCCGCCTCAATGTCTGCAGCGGTCAATGGGCAATTAAGCAAGATATAACTAATTCTTCTTTTAAACACTACGCTCTCCAACATTCTCCACTTGTTTGCATGTTTATGCAAGCTTTGTGCGCTTAAAGAGAGTACATTAGCTGAATAATGAAGTTTTTAATGCAAAAGATTAAAATTCTTCTATTGTGCAAATTTTCAGATCATTAGCGCAACTTAAGCGTTAATTAAGTTCAAAGTCTTATAAATAATACAGTCCAACTTCGCTATAACATACTCCTGTACAACGTATTTTTTCATAATATACACTTTTTTTAAGTACTCTGCTTATATGATCTTGTATATAACGCCTCAATATTCTCGTTCCTTTCGAATTCAACTTTATGTGTCAAACTCCAAATTCATCATACATTACAGATACAAATTAAAATTAAACTTTTGGATGGATTAGTTTTTGATACAAAATTTCGAAAGATTGTTTTTTTTTATTGATAAATGGGATATGTCCAAACCCGTTTTCCTTTCAATCTTTTTGATTTGATTATCACTAAGGCTATTCAGATTGTTCTTGGATCATTTTTTTTTGTAACTGTCTCTGCCTGGTTTACTGGCGAAAGTCCTCGATTCAATCATAGTGCCAAGAAAACAAGGACTTCTAGAGTAGGCCAATTATATGCGACTGTACATACTGTACAGCAGTTCGACATTTTATGAAATTTGGTTTACTGGTAACCGGTCTATCACGTCTAAGTTATCAGATTGATTTTCGCCACGGTACAAACATAAGCATCCAACAAAGATTCTAGTGGGCTATTTATATGTATCTTAGTAAGACGTACATCCTGTAGAGACATTCGAAATATTTTAAAAGAGTGTGGCGAACGATTTTTAAAAACTAATCGATTAATTTTTTTCTAAGAATTTCAGTTTTTTTACGTTACGGCTTAATTTTAAAAAAAAGTGTTTTTCAATTAATTGTGACTTAGATGGTCACTGAATATTTTTGGCATTTTTTTATTTTTTATTCTTATTCTCTTTAAAAATTGTTTTCATAAATAAAAAATGCAATTGTTTTTTCTGAAAATTTCAGTTTTTTAAACGCGTTACGGCTTTAAGGCCCAAAAAAGGGAATTTTTTTTTTTTATATGAAGTTTTGACATTTCTTGCGCAATTTTTGCATGTTTAATTTAAAAAAAAAAAACTTGTTTTTAATTTTTCATTTAATTGTGACTTACTGAATATTTTTGGGATTTTTTATTTTTTAAACTTATTCCCTTTAAAAAATTTTTTCATAAATAAAAAATAAAAGTTTTTTTTCTGAAAATTTCAGTTTTTTTTTAACGCGTTACGGCTTAAAGGTCCAAAAACGGAATTTTTTTTATATTAAGTTTTGACATTTCGTGCGAACTTTAATTTAAAAAAAAAAAACGTTTTTAATTTTTCATTTAATTGTGACTTACATGGATACACTGAATATTTTTGGGATTTTTTATTTTTTAATCTTATTCTCTTTAACATATTTTTTTTCATAAATAAAAAATACAATTTTGCTATCTGTAAGCAGTTCCCTAAATATGTCAATCCCAATTTTTTTAAACACGTCTTTTTATTGCCTCTCTATATGAATCAAATCCACTAATAGATTAATTTTGTCATCAGTAAAAATAAAATCTTGATTTAAACTTGGTATAACTTTAAAAGAAATGATTCAATTTATAAACCAAGTTTTTGATGAGCACGGTTTATCCCGTAGCAGAGTTCATATGCGGTTTTTAGGCGTTTTAAAAACGGTCATGAGCACATCAATGATGACCAACAAAAAAAACTTCGTTGAAATTCATGGAATTCAAACTGAGCGGCTCCAAAACGAAAATTTATCACATTTTGAACGAAAAATGTGTGAACAAGCTGACTGAAGACAGTCAAAAATTACTCAGAAATTAGCATTCAAAAGAAATTATTAAAAAGGCCAATAACTTTCTTAACCACGTGGAACGAGCTGTCCTTAATAATATTCCGTCTAAATGGCGCCATTCATTATATATGTATCAGCTCGCTGACTTACGATAATTCCATCTTCTACTATCACTTTGTTTAGTTAATAGCTTTCATTTCGCAAATTACTAGACTTCTAAAGAATTGTACTCTAGTCTGAAAACCACTGAATGAGATATTTTATTTACAAATAATTTGGCTTCTTAAGAACTGTATGTTCATTGTTATAAAAACCCGTGAATGAGTTATAAAGAATTCAATGCGAATTTGTTTACAATGCTGTATTTTAAACAGAAAATAAATTTATTTATTTCCAAATGAAATTTACCTTATCAAAAACTGTTTCCTTTGAGATCCAATTCCCCAAAGCCATTCATGGTTTCATTTTTGCAAAAAAGAGCAAATAAATGGAAAAAAAAACACGCTTTATCTACTAGAAACCAATACATAATTCTTTCTTTTTTTCTTCTTTTTTTTTTGTTAACCATAAACCATAAAAATGCTGCAAGTGTACATAAACTTTGCCAAGAGTTTTTATGACTTTTCAGCGAAATTCTCCACCCACAGCGCACTACAAACTATATGGCTGACTCACAGGCCAACAAATGGCATGCATAACAATCCCACGCATCAGCTGGAGTCAGGCGTTTCCTTCACGATATGCTCGTTCGGGATCTTCTTCATGCCGCATTGCCTGCAATTTGCGCTATTTTTAGACATGGCAACTTCCATTCATTTTTACGCTGCCATTTTTGTAGGTCAGTTTCAATGTTTGTCTCTTATCGGGAATCGCGCAATTTCACAAATGATTGAAAACTGATACACTTCCCTTGGCGGTTTATTTTAAACACAGTCAGCTCTTTCATTAGAGTAGCTAGTCATACATGGAAACGGCGTTGTAAGCTTGTCAAGAGTCATGCATTTCTCTAGAAGTTGTTACTTGGGATAGTACCAGGTCTTCTTGCATATGACTAATTAACCGTGGTCTTTCTTATCGCTATTGTCTAGCTACATGTTGGTATGTGGGCTGGCTGTCATGGTACAAAAAATGTGTCATCAAACTGCTTTATAGCTACGATGCCTAACAATTATTAAATCACCAAATTCAAGTGACTCATTATAAAGAGGCCAGCCCCCAAAAGAATAAATCTTGATTATGCTATCAAAGCACATTGAACTTTTGCCCTCATACAGCAACATATAGTAATCATGCATATGGCAGATTTAATGATTACATTTCAGCGAACTAATCAATGGCGGGCTTTAGTACTCTATTCAAAGAAATACTCATTAAACAATTAAACATGAGTTTCCAATTTGAGCTGTACTTCCCGGAAATGCCGCCCGCCCACAGTGTCCCGTCAACTACGTTTTAAAACTTTTTGACAAGTAATTCCTTTTAGTGAGAATTTGAATTTGAATACGTTTTTAGTGCGAAAAGCTCAAAGTTTGAGTTGAAGTAAAATTAGCGCTAAGCTTATCAACGGTAATTTGTATGCGACGTTAACTAACGGCAATTTGCAGTTCTTCGAATCACAAAAACAAAAAAAAAATGTACTACAGGAACCAACAGATAGAAATTGAAAGCTTTTATGCACATAGACATACATACTATATAGCACGTGTTCATGCCTTAAGCTTCCATAATGACTACTTGGCGTATGAGTAATAGTTACAATATCTCAATATGCCTGACATGACCTGTTCAGTGTGACCATATGCCACTAAAAACATAAAAAAAATACACACTGTATTAATTTGCTTTATACTAAAAATCGTTAAGAGTTTATTTATGATCATGATGAAATACACACATCAAGACCAACCCGCAAAGAATCAATGTTTTAGCCCGCATGAGCCCGTCCCTCATTCCGTGACAGACACTTGCAACTTTCAGTGGAAACCAAAAAATAAAGTAAAAAACTTAAATAGCAGATAAAACAAGAATACAAAAAAAAAAAAAAACAAAAAAAAGAAAACGCCGAACCAACCAATGAACGCATTGTCAGTTAACTTAGGTAGACGACGACGAACAACCGACCAAGAAATGAGTCACATTTTTGCCTCGAATACGCAGCCGGCATGTCTGACGTTCCGTGGAATAGTCGCTACGCTTGTCCGACAGTCCTACCGTCAGATTGTCAGTATAACTCGAGGGCTCGTTGCCTTGTGGTTGCTACTACGACTACTTTACTACGATTTACTTGGGCTCGATGAGAGAGCTCGTGAGCATTGTATTTGGTATATAGGGAGTTTTTGTTGAAAGCAGACAATGCAAAAATTTCAACAGAAATCCAAATACAGATTATGATCTAATAACTTTTTTTTTTCATATGGGTCGACTGGCTGATGTAACTGTAAATTATAAAGAAATAATCATAAAGTTATGTACGGACCTATGTATGTCCGTGTTGTGACGAAAGCGCGTGACTACGCCAATGTTTAGGTTCTTACACACAGAGCCTCCTTAAAGAAACCCAGCTCATCGCTCTAGCAAAAGACAGTGAAAGTTAGAGAACCAACAAATGCTGATACGGAAATTTTAGAATGATGCTAATTTAAAGAAATAATGTTTTAAGGACTTTTTAGAGATGAAAAATTGTTGCATGCCCTTTTCACAGCTGGCGTATTTCTTTTTAAACTAAAGTACTTTTGTTCTAAAGTTTCAAACATTTCCCCGCCTTTTGGACGGACTCTCCGATCGTTTGGAGTTTCTGGCATAGTTATCTTCTTCTTCTTTGACAAAAACCCCTGTGTGCTATTACAGCGGGGGGGAACCACGGTGAACTTTCTCCATTCCAATCTATTATACGCCAACCTCTTCATTTCGCAAATAGATTTTCGTCTTTTAATCCCTATTTCTTCAATACACTCCACATACGTGATGCGAGGGCGCCGTACCGGCTTTCTTCCTTCTGGCTTTGTTTCCATGTAACGCTATGGAAATCTAGATGGCGGCATGCGCTTATGCATAGTTAATATTTTCGTAAACTCTATTCGAATCGGCATAAAGTGCTTTTTCAAAAGTTATGGGTTTACATAAGAACTTTGGTGAAATCGATAAATGTTGCATGCTCCTTAAAATAAGTCCGCAAATCGTATCATATTTCTTCTTTTGAAGATTCAACAACTTCCCCGCATTTTTGGATGCTACGATCGTTTTGATACATTCCATTCGAATATTGATAAAACGACTTTTTCAAAGGATCATAAATATAATACATGCGTCAACTGATTTGATACCCATAGCGCACTATACCAGGTGTTTGTAATAAACGCTTCTATTAATAAATGAAAAGAATTTCCTAAAAATTATTTTTAGATAAGATAAAATAAGAATTTCTACTTTTTTTTAAGATAACGTTTTATTTCAATCACGGCCGAACTAACATTTTCGTGTCATTATAAAATTGGCAAGCCCTCAAAACGATTCAAATCTCCACGAAGTTTTCGTAAATTTATGGATTTATGTTAAGTCAATAAGTCCATCAAGTAAAATAAGAAAGTGTTCATGAATGAACCATGAACCAGTCTCCCCTATAGGTCAACTTACTCATGATTACGTAAAAAATAAAGAAAATCTTATTTTATCTTATCATTCTAAAATATTTATGCCAAATTTTTTCACTCTTTCACATGGTAGATACTTTATTCACCAAATCGCACTACCATGTGAAAGAGTGAACAAATTTGGCAAAAATATTTTAGAATGGGTCAATATGATAAGATAAAATAAGATTTTCTTTATTTTTTACGTAATCATGACCGCATAACCATGAAATAAGTTGACATATAGGGGAGACGGGCAAAATGCGCCACCCGGGAAATATTCAACCAGGATTACCGTGACGGTGATCGCTGGAGGTTTGAAATTTGTTCTTTGGTGGAGAGCTCTAAACGTCGTGAAGCGCGTTTCGTTTGCTCGTAGCATTTGTTACTTGTTAAAGGAAATATTTCGGTGAAATATCATCTTTTGGTCAAATTTTTTCATCGGACTTGATGGAAAGTGAGTTTTTATAGTAATTTGTGAGTGATGAACACGAAAATTAAATCGGTTTGGCGAAGTTTTAGCTCGCTTTCGAACCACGCTTTACTGACTTGAAAATCTAGCCATGGGGCAAAATGCGCCACGCCTTTTTTCGCTGTGTTACGTCTCGAGCTCGCAAAAAACAGGTAAAGTTTTCACTCCATTGATACCTTATTTTTGGTCTGAGCGAAAAAGCGGGAGAGCCGTCTTCGGGCCGTTCAAGAAAGCGGTTAACTATTTCACCGACGGCTGGATGACTGCGCATCCCGGCCGCTCAATGTCTATTTACGACATTCCCGATATCGTGTCGTCAGCAATGGATTTGGCCCATGAACGAGTTTGTCTTCGACGACACCGACTTCATGCCGACGGAAGTGACTGAGCAGCCGGAAGCAGATCCAGAGCCTCAGCCAGCAGAAGAAAATGTAGATCCGGGTGAAGGCACTTCTGCGGTGGGTCTAGCGGGCGATGCGAATGACGAGTTGGATGAAGCGTTTGGCCGCCGAATTAGTTTATCCACGCTGAACGGGTCAAAAGCGGTAGAAGAGCCTGATTTTGATCGCACTCTCGACTCGGTTCGCCCGTACCCAAAAACAAACTTTACGCAGGGGCCGAAAACGTTGCGTCACTGCCATCGTTACCGATCCCGAGCCTATGGAAGCTCTGACAAATGAGAAACAGAGTAAGCAAGCCAAATAAAATTCATGCGCACCGCGTAAAATCGTAAATTGAAGATGATTGTAATTTCCTTGACATTTTCAAAATAAAACTTTATTATAAAATTGCTAATTCAATCTTGCATTTTATGTTTCCCACACTTTTTTCACCAATAAACCCCGTGACAATTGCGTTTTCCGTAATGGCACGGTTTGCCCCAGGGCTATAACTATTATTATTATTTTACCCCACCATGGGGTAATTCATTTATTTATTTATTTTAAATGGGGTACAACAAAGTGCAGTTGGCCTTAAATTATAAGAAAAGTTTAAAAGAAATATTAAAAATAAACGAGGAAAAAAGATAGATATGAACTAATCCGCGTCACTAGCCAGGTGGTGGAACTTTTTAGCGATATGCACCGACTCTCATAATAATAACCAAGTGGAAAAAGGAAGTTCAAATAAAATTTAAACATTACATATATTAGAAAACAAAAGCCAAAAGAGCATCAATGACCAAATAGGTGCCTCATAATACAGGATTGGTCATCCCCTCAGCCCTTTGGCTGCCTCACAAATGCAAGAATATCAAAAGTGGCGCATTTTGCCCCACTCTACGTGTTCTACTTTAAAGCGAATAAAGGGGCTTGGCTACCTGTTCGTTTCGCTAATTGGTTAACGTGCGTTTGCAACTTTCTTGCTTATAAATAATGAGACTTAAAGATAAATCTCGGTTTGGAATTGTGAAATAATTTTATTAAATATGTGAGTACAGCGCATAATTTAAAATGTGCAATAAATTTAATTTATGACTAGTTAGACATTGAGTTTTAACTATAAAAAGCAAAATAAGGGGGTATCGCCCCACTTGGCTTCAAACACATGTGGTTTTTATTTTTAAAATTATAATGTTTATCTTTTTCCTATAGTAAAAGCTGTCATAGGGGAATAACTTATTATGTAATACAACGAATTGTTTAAAACATCATACGTTTTTTTTTTACTACAATATAATCAGTTATAAGTGAGTGACTGATGCAACTGTTGTTGTTTATAACTATAATAATAATACCTGCTACTATTAGCTAGTACTTATGCATATATAGAAAATCATTCACAGAACTTGACACAATGCAATATGTATTGCGGTCAGCTTTGTGTGACTTGCCAAGTGTAAACCACAAAAAACAATCGAAAAGTCAGGGAAACCTTGCTGAAAGCTCTCTGAAGCATTGTAGGATTTTTTTTATTTATTTATTTTTATTTTTATTTTTTTTTTAAAGCGAATTCAATTACTTTTTGTTGCCTGTTGTTGTGCGTCGTCTTAAACTTTATACGTTATACACATTTTTTTTTTTTGTGTGCATTTACTTGGAATTGGCAAATGAAGTTCGCTTGAAAACAAAATCACATGCAAAGCGTAGGAAAGAAGAAATATAATAAAATGAAGGAAAAGTAAAGCGCAGGGGCCGCCACAAGAAATAAAAGCAGAGCAAAGTGCAAAAGAAAAAAAATTAAGACCGTTTCTTAGTTTGGGGTCTGTTGTTGGTGAGAAAGTGTATTTCATTTTGATATTTTTCGCAGGAAAATTGAAATGAGATTTATTTATTACGTTTTGCTTGGCATATAACAACGTGCCCCTATAATACATACTCTTACTTCTCTACCCTACTGTTTCTTAGCAGCATATTGATTGCACGCACTTGTATATAAACTTTTTTTACGGCAATTTAATTAGCAATTCCAATGAAATCAACAGCTCTTAGCACCCAGTGCTCGAGCTTTTTATCTAGTCCACAGTGGCATCTGCTGCTTATCATGCGGTTCATGACTGATAGTCAACAGAATCTACACGAAGCAGCACAATTGACGTAGATAAGCGTAATTCACAAGATTCTGCCTCCCTCTAGTATTTTATATATTCTTTTCAATTGTTGAATTGGCCAGTCGCCTTATCGGATTTCGCTGTCCAGCGGCAACACTAGCACTAACAATATCACCTAGGGTGTGTGTGTGTGTGTGTGTGTATATATGTTTGATAATCATCAAAATATTAACATTAATGTGAAAAATGGCAAATTCTTAGAAGGCTCCACATGATAAATTCACACATACATACACATACAGTGGGCCACAACAATTCTTGGAAAATATGCGCACGTTACCCATTACCCACCACATATGGTATGGTAACGTCATGAACAACATCCATCCAAGTACTTTAAAGGTAATGCAGGCAAGGCATATACTATATACTAAAGCACTAAATGCGCAGGTGTATGTTTATTTTATAATCACGAAAAATAATTTTTAGACTTAAATTGCTTTACTTAGGCCTAAACAGACATTGAGGCCCCTCAAGGTTAGGCTGGATGAATGAAATGTTTATCAGACATACTATATAAAAAGAAATAATGTTTATGCGTTAAATTCCACAAGATATGAGTACTTTTTAAGATATTTAATAATATTCGAAAATAGCATACAATCGCCTTATAAGGCAAACAAAATATTTGCTTAACCTTGAAGTGGAATAATTTTTAAATATACCCATTTCGTCAAAAATTTTATGCCTTAAATGTGTTACTATATGTAATTTATTTAAACAAGAAATTACTGAAAATTGCGCATTTTACGTAAACAGGGTAAAGTTTGTCGATTGAATCTTGAGAATGGGTTCTCCCGTTGAAGAATTTCATGGTTCTCTTTAACACTACATAAGCCATCCGGTCGAAATTTTCCACAGTTACACACCTTTGTTTCTAAGAAAATATACTGCTAAAATTTTAAGAACTGTTAAGAACTTTAAAAGATAATATCAAAAATATACCAATTTCAGACCTCTTTCGCTATAGATAACCTTTCAAAAGCTTTATCAAACTAAAGCCGTTATGGCCTCTATAAATAGAGCATTGCTTTAACCCTAAGTGATTCTATTTTTTTATAAATATTGTATATTCAACTTTTTTTAATTTAAGATTGTGAAATCGAAAAAGTTGTATGAGTTATTCTGCAAATTTGCATAAACTCCGAATTTATCATCTAAATTTTGAATACGTTTTTATCAAATTTTTTTTATTTTCATTTAAATGAATTTTACTAAAAATTTGCATAAAATATTAATTAAAAATTTAAAAAATTGTTTTTTTTTAATCAAAATTTTTTTAAAAATTAAAATTTTGTTTAAACCTTAACAAATAGGTGTTTAAAAAATCTGTAATCTTTGGACTGTAAAAACCAAAAATTTCTTTTAAATATCCAAAATATTTTTTAAAAACTTAAACTCTTTTTTTGAAACCAATTTTTTTTTAAAAATCCAAAAAAATTTTTTTTTTATTTTAAAATTATTTTTTATTTTAAAATTTTTTTTTATTTTAAAATTTTTTTTTATTTTAAAATTTTTTTTTATTTTAAAATTTTTTTTTATTTTAAAATTTTTTTTTTAAATAATCGTAATTTTTTTTGTGTAGTTTTACCTTTTATGAAAAAAAAATTTTTTTTAAAAAAATTGATTTCTAAAAAAGGGTAATTTTTTAAAAAAAAATTGATTTCAAAAAAAGGGTAATTTTTTAAAAAATAATTTGATATTTAGAAAGAAATTTTTGGCTTTTACAAAAATTTTTTGGATTTTGTTTGCGAGTTCGAATCCAGTCCAAAGATTACAGATTTTTTAAAGACCTATTTGTTAAGGTTTAAAAAAAAATGCATTTTTTAAAAAAATTGGGTTAAAAAACACTATTTTTAAAAAATTTGTATTAATATTTTTTTGGGAAATTTATGGAAATTTATGGAAATTTATGAAAATTTTTAGTAAAATTCAAAGAACAGTCTGCCAAATAGTTAGTTATCAAAAAATCTATATGTATCCGGAACTTTAAAAAAAAAATTCAAATTAAAAATTAACAATCAAAAAACATAAAAATCAAAGAGACCGACTTAAAAAGTGGTCAACTTCACATTTTTGCACTATAAATATTTGGTTGTTATTAAAGTATTTGAACTATTAATATGAAAAGTAAAAATCTTTAAAAGATTAAAACATATTTGACATGCAAATTACAAGAACCAATAAATATAGAAGCTTCAAAATGTTGTTTCACGGAGCATAAAATTTGCATACAAGAGAAATGTGACCATTCTAGGGTTAAAGAAAATATTTTTTAAACGTAAGCGCTAAGGAATTTATATTGGAATACAAAAATAGAAATATGAAAAAATACTTATAAACTCAGAAAATCACGAAATTTACAATAAAAGCACTTAAAGTTAAAACAGAGAAATTTATATTGGAATTTAAAAAAATCTTTTGAACTTCAAGTTTTATGCATGGTTCCAAATTTAATTTTCGTAAAGGCCTGTTGTTCAAAGAAATCGGTAACACTTCTTTATTTACTTTCCAAAATCAAGATAAAAATTAATTTCCTATGTAGTGTGTGCCAATAAGTTCTCAAATCCATTATAAAAAGCAATTAGTCAGAAGTAAATGAAATAAATTTCAAAATTAGTTTTGCTTAAGCGTGTTGAGAATTATTTTAATTCCGAGAAACACAAGTCATTAAAAGTGCAATTACTTTGTAAAAATATTACAAACTTTAAGTGCTACATAAGTGCAATGAATTTAAAAACAAATTCCTGGTAAAAATAAGCTTTGAAAAGTTTATGTCACTGCGGACAGCTTTATTGGGTTAGTGTTTTCTTTTTAAAATGACATCGCACATATTTTACGATTAAATCGAAAAAATAAACGAATGTTTAGAACAGCATGATTTTATTATGCCATAAATTTTCTTTATTGAATAATAGAAATTCATTTAAAAGTTCATTTTAAGTTCACTCATTCAAGAAAGTTTACTTAAAGTGGTCCAATAAAAAGATTTTAATGATGATTTTGATTAAGAACTGACATAAAATCATTTAAGAGACGTGTCTAGGAGACTTGTTATAGACACATCAAACAATTAAGACAGTTAATGAATATTAATAATATCAATTAGTCAAATTGGAGGACCATCTGCATACTATAAGCCGGTCTCTTTTGATAAAGCTGATAATTTAAAACTTCCGCAGGCAAAGCAATCTAAATTTGCACATTATTATAATTTTTGTTTTTTAAATAAACCTTATATTTTTAAATAAACGAGACTAAAAGCTTTTAGTAAGCCTTGATCAATTATACTTGAGTACATTCACAATATAAGACTTAGGAATTTTCTTTGAACTTGGCAAAAAGTAGTCGTTATAATAAAACCCTGAAATTCTTAAAATTCTCATAATCTTTGCACATGCTTGATTATACTTAATTCTATCTATAATTATTACCTTATAGCTCACCGTAAAGATCTCTAATGAAACGAAAAACGCAGCCATGCCAAGTTTTATTTGGCAATTAGTTAATAACTTTGATTAAATTTTATATATTTAGCGATTACCAATGCCGGAAACAGATATGTAAGCATATAAATATTTTGAGCGTCTTGATATGGCTAAAAATAATGCTAGGCAGGGCCAAAGCCCATTATAATTCTAGTTTACAACTAGTATATACATATATATATATATGTACACTGTTTTCCATACAAACAAGTTTTTTTTAGATTACAACGTCTACAACATTTCATTGATAAATTACTACGAAAAACTAAAAGCAGATAGTTAATAAACTTTTATACACGCTCAAGTACAGAGCGTTTATATGCGTAGAGTATACGAGTATAGTATGTATATCTATTGCATAGTATATAGCATGTGTTTGTATCTGCTTTAGCTTATCAGTGTTGTACAAAGCTTGGTTAGGGAAAAACAACGTTGCAAAGTTTACTGAATTTCCAAGAACAATCAAAAGCATTTCGTTTTATTTATTTCGTGGAAAATAAATATGTGCATAGGAAGGAGACGTCAGGGGCATAGATAAGTGTTTGTCTTTTTTAGTACATATGTATACATAGATATAATAATACATACATATGTATGTATCTGTATGCGTTTAAGGTCAATGGGTGGACAGATATTAAGTCAAGTGAGTTGTTGCAAGCTGTTGCCAAGCAAAATATACGTAGATAAGCATGTCATTACAAAACTCCGGCAGATGCAAAGAGCTTACAGACAATTTACATACTACATGTGGCAGGCCCCATAAGCAAAGAAAGGAAATAAAGGCGGTTTATGTAGATACTCTTTAAGTATTCGCAAGTTTTGAATTCTCAATATAAGAAATGCGATGATTTATTTATGAGTCTGTTTAACTACTCCAACAGTAAAACTAAACTTTTTGTTGAGAAATTTTTCAGTTTTCTACATTTCGCTCACAGTGATAGGATTTGGATCCTAGGACCACCCAGACAACAATCACAGAGCCGTCGAGAGTCCGTTGAGACAATCAACTGACTCTAACCGCATGAATTTAAATTTTTCAATAAATCTACGAGCCCCTTTGAGAATTTTGAGTTCGTGGGATTTCCCCCCCGTTCGACCCGTGTTGTTGAAAAAATTGACTTTTCGTCAGCGCTTAACTGAAACAGTCAAAATTTTTTCGATTTATAAATCAACTTTACAAAGCCGTTCTAAAACTCATTTGGACATATGGCATTCAGTTATGGGGCACGGCGCTACCAATCCATAACTTTGACAAACATTGTTAACGCTCCATGGTATGTGTCAAATGGCGACATATACAAAGATCCTTAATTTTTGTTGCAGTTGCACCAAAATGCTATTTTTCTGGAAGACACTGCTCCGATCCACGTCTCAACGGCCACTCGTGGTTGGTTCCAGAACAAAAACATCGATCGCCGGACTTGAACCCCATTGAGAACATGTGGGGGAACCTGTCCCATCGCGTCTACGCTGCGCAGGACAGTTACCGAAGAATGGGCTCAAATCCCACTTTCAGATTTTCAGAAGGTGGTTCCTTCGATCCCATCCCGAATTTTCGAGGTTATAAATAAGTTGGCAGCCTGGACTCACTATTAACTTAAGAGTTTTTCCCATCTTTTTTTACAAAACATTTATATTTTGCTCCTTTTTTGAAAGTGTTCTTAATTGAATTTCGCAGTGTAAAATTAGTTTTTTAATGCTTTTTGAAGTTTCAAGCTTTTTTTGTTTATTTAGGATAAGCTTTTAGTTCATTCGGAATAAATTAACGCTAAAAATATTATTTGAGTCACAAATGCTTTTTAAATAACTTAAAACTTAATATTTTTAAATGAAAACAGGCGTTCTTAATTGAATTTCGGGCAGTGTATATGAATGTTTTCGATTTAGATTCCAACTCTAGGTTGAAATGGCTGTATTGTTCAGACTATTCGGTCGCAAGTGCTGTTGTAGAAATAAATATTTTATAAGGTTATTAGATCCAAATATCGGCGTCGACACCCATACAAGACATAATTATGCCTGTTCTGGATTTATATTCCTATTCCGACTTATTGTTACAGTTTGTCATTACATTTGCACTTATCAGAAAATATCTACAATAGTCTTTGGGAAAAACTCTGCAACGATAAACTGCATTGTTAGAATCAGAATGATAGTAGGCATGATAGTTGGTGATCAACAATTTATTTTAATATGCAATAGTGTACATTTATATTTTCCTGTGAAAAACCGACGTTCGGATAAAGTCGTCTATACAGTTGAAACTTGACTTCACATTCGGTTTTATTGCAGCCCAGCAGTTAAGTTAGAGCTGTAATCTTTTAAAAATTGGCCGCTTAGATGCCTGCCAGTTGCAATACGCAAACTAGTTATATATTGCTGCGACATCTACTAAGGTTGGTCATATTGCGATTAAGATAAACTCGTTTCTTTAAATTATTTTGAGGACTGGTTTATATCAAATTCTATTAAAATATTGAAAATATGTCAGAGCTTCTTAGTAGTAGCTTTCATACATTTTGACACACCTCTTTTGATTCCCAAAAGGTAAGTAACTTCAGCCAGCGTATCAAAAAATAAAAAACAAAAGTAAACCGGTTCAACATTTTGCGTTTCAACTAGACGACGCAACTACAATAAATTATTTCGAAATATTTAAATGCAGACAAGCTGCGCGGCCTGCTCTTAACTTGGTCAGCAATGATGTATTTATGTACAAAAAATGTATATAAGCATGTTTGTACATAGTACACTTACATATGTATGTGTATGCATGTAATGCTGCAATTAGGCAGCCAAATGCCGTCGTCGGAGCGACACAATCTCGACTACAATAAACAATTATACATAATACCTAATAATAATAATAATGAATAATGAAATCCACTCGAACAATTGAGTTATTTTGCACACATTTCACTTTTGGCATTCACAATTTAATTTCATTTCAATTGAAAAAATTCACGCGAACAATTAAATGAGAAAATAAAATAAAACAATGCTACAACAACAACAATAACGATAACTGAAAGAGCCAAAGCAAAAATTTCCTCGAAATCTGCTCGAAATCGACAATAGCAACAATGACGTGGTAGCAAACAGAGAGAGCGAGAGCGAGAGTGCTGGTTAAGTAGACGCTATAGTGCGAGGGTTGACTATAGAATTTCGGAAACAGACATTAGTCAAATAAGACATCTGCTCAAAAATATTTGGCACAATGTGACATACGAGCGCTATTTGTTGTGTTTACAGAAGTCATTTTCAGAAAGAGAATACACAGAAACTGAATTTCTTCGAAAAACTGGTGATACGGCTAAGTACCACAAGAGCCAGCCAATTATGAATGGTATAATAAAATAATATTATTATTGGGCTAGCACTGTCATGCAACCCTTAGAGCTGAAGTTGAACTGCCATAGCGAACGTAATATTTCTATAAAACGAATATTTTTCAAGATGTATTTTTGTTTTTTGAACTCCTTAGCGATTTTTTTAGAATTCTATCTTGGGGGTATCTAGTTATTTTTATTCGGCTTTTGCCCCCCCGTAAATTCTCCACTGTATGAGTCTGCATCACAGGAATACTTTTGGTCTAAGACTCGGTTTAAGTACATATTCAACATACCAAAGTCTTGCTATTTGATTGAAGTGCGATTGTTCGGAATAACTGGCACACCCTTAACATTTTCACAGAAAATTATTTGTTTTGTTCTCTCTACTCGAAGCACAAATGGCAGCCCTCGTTTATTTTATTTGTGTGTGTCTGTGTTTTTGTTAAAACGGTTTCATTGTAATGCCGTCAAAGGTTCAAGGGGGTTCCATATACATATGTACATACATGCATATACACAAAAATATGTACTTGCAGACGTTTTTTTTGGCATTTGGCACTAGGAACTACCACAATTTGAATGATGAGCTAGCAGCTGGCTATAGGAAAAACAGAACAACAACAAAAAAAGTGCTCAACTACCCGCCAAGAAGTCAGTTTATGCCGTGCACATTTTAGGTAACGCCCCATTGATAATATAAGCTCCCATTACACACATCCTTTAAACATACCAGAGTATGTGTGTTGGTTGCTGTGTATGTGTTTGTCTTGGTGTGGTGAACATTTTCACATGAAAAGCTATTAAAACGAAAACATTCTCAAGTTTAATAAAAATTTCAAGGAAATGAGTGCTGGATGCTGGACGGCGGAAGAAGAAGCTGGTAAAACTTGCTTTTACCAAGAATAATCAAAAGAGTACACACACTCACAAAGGATTGTACGCACACACGCATGAGTTGCAGCAACAACAACAACAACATCAACAACAAGAGCAGCAAATTGACGCATTACACTCGACCAAACAGAGTTAATAACACCTTCTTTTTCTTGTGAAGGGTACCCAAGACGAATAACAACGAAAAAAATACTACTCAAAAAAAAAAAAAAATAAGAAGAAACAAAAAACCGTATGTAAGTTTGTAAGTGTATGTGTATGGCTTCAGCCGAATTGTGGCGGCTACACCTTTAGCAACCGAACAAACCAATATCCCAGCCTTGTATCTGTGTGTTTCGAGTCTCTGTCAGGGCTGTGTATCTGTGTGTGAGCAAAAGAAATACAATACACCACTCGTCACTTGAATATAACACTTTACTTTTTTGTGTGCACGTAGTGTTAAGGTAAGTATACGAATTGCTTCAAATAAATGTTTTTCGGGAAAAAATTATAAAAAGGTGTTAAATGCGTAGAAAACAAGATGCTTTTACAATTCTCTAACCCAGATTAGCCATATCTGGGATAGTGTACGTTCTTTATAATATATTTATTTTATTTATATATTTTTATATTATATATTATATATTTATATATAGACATAAAATTGTAAATGCTGGACCAAAGGTCGGCTACATGGGTCAAAATCAAACAAAACGTGTGTACTAGAGACATTTTCGTTTTAAAACGGTCCTCTAGTAAAAAATTATATGTATATTTATATATATGTATGTATATCAATATACCTTATCAAATGGGCCACTTGATACGTGTGCTAGACAAGACTATGCATGTAGCAGGATGGCAAATTTTGGCTGTGACTGTCATATTTGCTTTAATTGATACATAAAAATGAAAAAAACTCGAAAAAAAATAATTAAAGTGTATAGATCCAAATAAATATATAACCAAATATAAAATAATTCGAAATCAAAAATGAATAAAGTTTCATTTAGAGAACGCTGGCAACTTACTTTTCAAAATTGAGCATTTTTGCATGGCCATTTAACTTAAGCAATAAAATTGCTACACTCACCCTTTTTTTTAAATTTTATTTTTTATTTAGGATAAAATAAACTAAAACTTTTTCTGTTCTCTATCTTGAGTGGGCCATAAAACTCATTTGGCCGGAGGCGCATATTAGTTCTTATGTAATATATTTGTAAATTCTTATTTTCCTTCCAAATATTTATTTTCTGTTATCTAAGCTGAACTAAGTAAGCATTGTTGAACGCTATAAACTTATAAATAAAAATAAATCTGCTTTACAATATAAAGTGTTTTTCATAACTATAGGACTGTCGCAAATTTAAGTTTCAAGTGCAAACATAACGGTTTATAAGCACGATCCAGCCAAGCTTCCTTTTACAAAAACAACTACCTAATATTAATAATTTCCATGACTAACTATTTTGTCAGTTGCCCCTGGGCGGAGCATTGGGGATCTCTATTAATAACTGTTTGAAGAGAACAGGGACCTACAGTTTATAGCCGAATCCGAACGGCGGTGTCTTGAACTTATAGAGATTTTCTTAGGCAAATAGCGTATTTGAGCTAGCGAAGCCAGTGCTAGACGATCCACCGACCATCGGGTTGCAAAGCGAATACTCTACCACTAAGCTACCGACAGCCAACACGCGAAAACATTCTTGAGGGCGACTCTTACGGTCAGAAAGCCTGCGAATTTTTATAAACATTATTTTTTTACTTATTTCTCAATGTTTTTAAAGAAATTCCAAATATAGTTATGAAATCGGTTTATATGTTTTTTCATAAATTTTGACCATTCTAAGTGCCATGTCGTTTTTGGCTATAGTATGGTCTCTCTCCTCTAAACTAAAAGTCATACCTTGTGGCGTTTTATCATAAAACGATCAAAAAGTGCTTCAAAATTAAAATTAAATATATTTATGCAATTAATACAATTAAATATTTATTTCGCAATCTTATGGTTCATAATTTTTAGTCAAAAAAACTGGCATTACATTATATGGTACTTTGCAAAGGAACAATTTTTGCTGTACGAAACCCTAATGTGATGTGATGTTTCACAATTCATAAATTCAACTTATGTATATCGAAATATCTACCGATTTCTGGCACAATGCTAAATATCAGCTTTTAAAATGAAATCTCTAGCACACTTTGAAAGTTTTTAGAGATTTCAAATTCATTTTAAGACAAAGTTGTATTTAGCGAAGTCTGGTAAGCTATGATCTATATGCTTCTCGCAGCTATCAGCTACCATACCAATACTGAAAGATATACAACTGCCTAAATTACTATGCCTACAGTTTCTAAGAACACAAACAAAAAAAAAAATAATAAAAATATATACTCGTATGTTAATTTTAAAACAAGTTACTTTTTGTGCAAACCCTAAGGTGTGTAAATATTTTAAATAAAAAAAAAATTCCATTTGCAAAACAGTTTTTTTTTGTTTTGCTGCTTTAAATATTTAACAACATTAACAAAGAAATTTATTTTAATCAGTTATGAATAAAATATTAAAGTGCGCTATTCAAGTGGCGCGCAATGTATTTGATAGTTTCAAGCCTCTGTTACTGCCCTGGCTGTATGCGAGCATAAATATCTCAGTGTGAGTCTCGTGAGTCTCTTCAAAAGCCAGCTTGGCTTGTGGTGTTAAATGTTTGCTGCCGCAGCAGCAGCGCAGCAGCGGCAGCAGCAGCATTTCATTCAATTGCCGTCGTGCCAACAGCAACAACAACAGCGAGCAGCAGCAGCAGCTGCCAACATCACCACCCGCCAACTTGTCCTCGTTCGCATGCCATTCTTCTCGTTATTGCTGTTGTTGTTGTTGTTGTTGTTGCTATGTCGTTTTGTGTTTGTGTGTGCATGTGCGCATTGTTGTTGGTTGGTCTTGTTGTGCGGGTCTTGCTGTCGCTGCTTGCTGAGCCGCTGCTGCGCTGCTTTCGTGTTGTTGTTGCTGCTGTTGCTGTCTGTGTCTGTCACTTCTCAGAAATCGGTCTAAATTAGAAAATGCGTTTCTGGGAATTTTTCGTATCTCTTTTGGGCACACAAAACACAGCATAACGTATACATCGCATATATATATAAGTATATCTATGTATGTATTATATGGGCTGCTCTCCGACCGATTTCCTAGAATATCCCCCCAGCAATATAGCACAATTACAAATACAACCACCAAAAATTCAACAAAACTCACAAATTTGCCACATTTCATATAAATATGTTGCCAGTACTTGCTTTTTGCCCACACACCAATTATTTACCTTGTTTTTAATTGCGGCTGTTGTTGTTTCCCGTACTTTTTATATATTTTTGCTAATTGGCAATTTTATGGAAATTGTATTTTAAGCATATTTTATGTTGCCAGTTGCCAGCTCAATTATTTTCACTTGAATTTTTATTATCAATTTAAATTTTGCACATATATTAAACTTGCTTGCCACAAAGTATGCACGCACAAATTACTTGTTTTATATATTTAATGCACAACACATTATTTAACTTTATGTAGTATATAAATCACTTTTATTCAGCTCTATGTATTTCAACATTTTTGGCAATTTCTCTCAATGAGGCGACGTAACATTCATTCATGAACTCAAAGTATGCAAAATCAAGCGTCCGCACCACGACGTTACGCCTCAAAAATTTAATTCAACTAAAAAAAACTAGCTACGAGTGTTATTCACAGCAATAAGTTAAAAGAGCAGACAATGGGACGCTATACATTTGCATGTAAGTTTGAGAGAGATGGCATCTGGTATAGAGGTTTGGTGATGCCATACCGATATGTCGCGGTTTTGCGATAGGCAGCAGAGATGATATTTTTGATATCGATATGTTATAACGTTTACTTTTTTGCGTTTTTTTTTTGTGATGGAGTCCTCTATGATGAATTACTTTGGGCTTCTGTAGCGTAATTTGTGTACAAAAACGAGTAAAAATAGTCCTTAGATCTTAGAGGTGGCAGCTATGAAACACAAGTTGCCTACATATTGCTTACTAAAACTAAACATTTTTCAAATTCATCAAGGACTATTAACTGCGATTTTGGAATAAATAAATAATTTAAAATAAATCGTGCATCAAGATGCTTCTCGATAAATGGACTGCCACACTGCTGAAAATACGTTTGCATTGAATGCGCGCGCATATTCAAACATTGTCCTAAAGATAATAGTTATCTTTTAAGCACAATTTTTGGATGAACTTTTGTTGAGTACACAATAAAGATCTCAGAAAACTGCACGTTTACGTTAGATGTCAGCTGATATTTGCATTCTGTGACAATTGTTTGCAAAGCAAACGTAGTATGCACAAGCAAAATAGTTGTACTTGTACCATAAATAAAAACGATCTTTTGACGACCTAATCTCAGCGGGCATGTCGAGAGCTTACTTATACCTATGAATGCGAGCAAACACTGCACGGAGACTATTACAGTTCACATCACATCATGAAGATAATAAATAAATTAAAACGCATATCTTAGAGATGCGGACAGTTTATACATATATGTGTATACACATGTACAATATATATATTTACTGTCAGTCGCGACGACCCTGTGTGCCAAAGAAAATCGGAAAGCACGCTTTATTATACACACAGCAGCCAAATCTGTATAGTCGGTCTCAAGCGGTCAGCCAGTTCGTTAGTTGGGCAGCAAAATCACAGAGTTTCGTAAGCTGTTTGCCACTGTACATAATTCAATTAAAATTAAAACGCAAATCTACGAAACTGAAGAAATTGTTCCAAATTCACGACAATTATACTTAGTTCCTGTGTAAGACGCGTAGGCAGCGGTACAATGAGCGTTGGCGTTGCTGGCGAACATCTCGAAATGCATCGTTCTACATCTATGCCTGTTAAGCCCAAGCCGCTGGAGACAAAGCCCTTGGCACGCTCCGCCGAAAAGGAAAAAGTCAACGACAATGAAGTGGACTACTATCCCGAAAGTCCCAGCTTGCTACGCCGACGTAAATCCAAGTCGGTGCCCGATCAATTTGAGACACGCAGTGAACTAAAGTGGGTCACAATACAGCTCGTTACGAGTACATCATAATTTACTTATGTAATTCTATAGTTTTCCCTATACGCACGATTGGGCTGGCAGTACAATAGAGCTAAATCCCGAAGCAGGATGCTCGGGTGTAGATGCTGATGGCTTGCGTCGCAGCATGCATCGTGTTATGGATAAGAATGGACATGAAAATGTAGTCTTTCGACGTATACCTGAGAAGTCTTGGCGCTATTTTCGTGATTTGGTCACCACTTTGGTAAGACCCTTGCAACGTTTATTGTCCAACGCAAACGGTAATGCGAGCTCGGAATCCACTGTATTGCCAGTGAAGGCTTATGAGCGTTCCGACATTTATAGCATAACGCCCAGCATACAGTGCAAGCTAGATGAACTGGCCAAGGAAACGGAACCCAGTAATTTAGGCAATCTTAAGAGCAGTGAACGCGTCACATTTAGCATATAACTTGTGATTTGGGTTTTAAACAAAGGTTGATAAAGAGGCCAAAGACACGGAACCCTCCGTTTCTCACTGCTATAACCATGACAAATAACTAAACTTACTAAACAAATAATACAGCCCAATTAATTGGCTAGGCTGAGGAGTTACTTTAAGCATCCATATAAACAGGGATTTTTTGCACTTGCTCCTCACCCAAGTCACTGTAACCTACATGACAATTTACTAAAAAATAAACTCGCATATTTTAACCACAACCAAAACATGATTAATCATTTTACTAGAGGCACACACTTACCATCACACCATTCCCAGCAGTCGCAGTGCCAATGGTCCCATATGGAACATCTGATTCCCATAAAATTTTCTAAATAACTTGATTTTACTAGAGTGTGTGCATTGTGCCTTCCACAGATTGAATGGAATTGGAGCTACATGTTAGGCTTGTTCTTTGGCAGCTATTTTCTAAGCTGGTTCTTTTTTGGCATACTCTGCTATGTGGTGGCCTACTCCCATGGCGACTTTTTGTTTGATGCCATTACGGGCGCTCGTCTGGGTGAGGGCAAGGATCCCTGCATCTATGGCGTACGCAGCTTTGTTGAAATGATGATATACTCCATTGAAACACAATCCACCTTGGGTTTTGGTGAGAAATATGCTAGCGAGGAGTGTCCTGAAACTATATTTCTCTTTGTCGTGCAAATGATGTGCGCTGCCGCTATTGAGGGCAGCCTGGTGAGCGTCATCTATGCCAAAACAGCACGTCCAGCCAAACAAATGACAAAGCTCAAGTTCAGCGATAAGGCAGTGGTGCGTAAGAGACTCTCAGTAGTAGCATTAGTAGAGCCTCAATGTCTGTCCGTTTATCTTTGCAGATATGTTATCGCGATGGCAAGCTTTGTTTGCTCTTTCGAGTCTGTGATCCACGCGAGCAGCAAACTATAGAGTCCAAAATACGCGTTTATATGATAGTGGACAAGCCGTGAGTCATGTTTTATATTGTACATAAGAATGCCATTGGCCTAATCTGCTCATTCCAAAATTACAGCACACGTGAGGGTGAGCTTATCAAGACGCATACAGATCTTAAGCTGGTGGGCAATGGCCAGCAGTTGATAGTTTGGCCAGAGATTGTTTGCCATGTTATAGATGAAACAAGTCCATTATATCACTTCACCAATGCCAGGCAATTCAATGCTGCGCAGTTTGAGCTCTATGTGTCCATAACGGGCGCTTCACCAGCCACTGCTCAAATGACCGAGGCCAAGACTTCGTTTGTGCCACGTGAGATCTTTTGGGGTCAGCGTTTTGTCAACATCATACACTATGATGCCAAACATGAGCGTTATATTGTGGATTATGAGAACTTTAATACGACCATTTCGGTGAGTGGTGTGGTTGACGAATGCTTGGGATTTTTGCTTTGATATCTCTAAAAATTGTAGGTGGATATGCCCATGAGGGTTCAGCCTCAACAGCAGTTGCAATTGGAGTATAGAAAGTAAAACTGTAGCTGTTGTTACATATGTTGTTTAAATTTAAATTAAAACACAAATCCTTGAATAAAATGTAGGCAGCTGGAAATACTGATAAATTTTAGTTCCATGGATATAAAAAGATTCCAAAACATCAATACTATAAAACACACAATTTTCTTAAACAACAAACAATTGGTAGGAGCAAAAAACATGAAAACTAAAAAAATACATAATTACAAGGACATCAAGGTAAACTGACATATTGAAGCTTAATCTAAAGAGTCCTTTTTAAATGAACTCATAATTTGTTAAACTAATTCGCAATCTACTGTTCATTGTCTTCCCTCTCCTTTAACAAGTGCTGCAATTGAGCTTTCAACAATTGATTCTCCTGTTGCATGCGCAAAAACTCCTGAGTAAATCGATCGGTTTGCAGCAATATAGCCAAGGAATCGCGTATTTCCTGCGTATTATCCAGCTGCTGATTCCAAAAATTGCTGACCTGTGTAAAAACCTCCCACTTGTTTGTTTCGCTGACATATTTTACATCGCACTTGAGCTGATCAAAACGTTCTTCGAACAAATCACGCAGTTCGTTTAGTTCCTTGCGCAAATCAACAGTACTGTCTAAGGCTGACAATCCACTGGAGGTTTTGGGTAGCAGCTGGTGTGGCTTTAATTGCTGTGCAGGCTGGGGTGATGTGATCGCATGATGTGGCGTGGAATTGCGACTGGCAGGCAGCAGGCGAAGACGACGTTTTAGATCCATATCAACCATAGCTGGATTCTCTTTGTCACTGCTATTGCCGCTGCTGACCATGGAGCAGTTAGCTGATTGTTCCTGCAATATGCTGTGCTCATCTGTCTCAGCAATTTGCTTGAGCTTCATATCGCCCGAAATGTTGCTGCGATCGCGTAATGGGCCACTGAGTGTTTCTATTTAAAACATAAAAAAATTAATTTAAATTTATTTATTTTGTCAGGTGTTAAACTTACGTTGCAACTTGCCCTCCGTGGAGTCTGCCTCAGAACTATTGACGCTGTCAATTGAGCTCAGACGCTGTTCCTCATTGCTGGGCTTGCGATTAAGCGTCTCCCAGTCAAAACTGTCTCTGCGTTGCATTAGGCGCGTGGACATACGATCCAGACCACCACGCTGACCTTGTGCATCTAGAAAGTCGCAAAATGAGTCACGTTGTGCTCTGGCCGCAGCAGGCGTCACAAAGCTAGAGCTGGCATAGCCCAAGCTGCTCAAGTTTTCCAATTGCTGATTTGTGCTTAGCAAACTGGCAGCAATTGATTTACGCAAATCATCACTAGGCACACGCTCTGCTTTGGCTGCATTGCCTTCTACAGTAACATTCGAAGAGCTGGAAAAGCTGGCACTCTGCTGATCATCCGCAGGTTTGGGTACAAAGGCTACGCGCGTGACAGCGCTTTCGTGCACATTCCGCACTGCCAGCGGCGACTTGGTGCTGCGCATATCGTAGGCAATAAGCTCGCCTTTTAGATTACCGGCACAAAAATAAGTGCCACATTCGCTCAACGCCACCGTAGACAACGGATGTGAGTAGCTTAGACGATTTGTAGGTGACTGCGCCTTGCGACGTATATCAAAGATGTTTATTTTGCAGTCGTAGCCCACGCTGACCAGCAAAGCGGGCTGTGTACTGCACATGCTGACATCACGGCAAGGTGCATCATGCGCATCGTTAATGTTGAAGATTTTGCGCTTAAATTGCATGTCATAGACAGCTACGGCGCCTTTATACGAAGCAACTGCCAGCTGGAAGCGCTTTCGCGGATGAAATCGCGCTAGGGTGGTGCTGTTGGTTAATACATTATATAGAGCAGCAGTTGGAGCCTAGGACTTTTCTTTAAACTTACTGTTCATCAAAGTTGAGCGTTTCGATTTTGGTCTTGGTTTTGATGCCATAGATATTGACCTCGCCGCCTTCACGCACTGCAGCTACGTACTCATCCGTGCTATTGTAATCTACATAGAGCACAGAGCTGCGTGGTTGATCCGCCGAGAAGCGATGTATGAGTTGTGCCGTGCGATAGTTATAAAGCTTAACATAGCCACTGGACTGACCCACAGCAATCTCCTCATTGCTGACCTTGCCACAGGCCACACAGTATACATTATCTATGGTCAATTTACGCACGCGCTGTATTTCAGGAGCTGTAAGAACGTTGTATAAGCAAAAGATACGTTAAAATCTTTTCCAATAATACCTCTTTCTTGCTTTTCCTTGATGCGCATAACGGCCAAGCCCGCTTTTCTGTCCACTTCCACAAAGACGCGTCGCTGAGCGTTGAACTGAAAGTCTGTAGATTCGCCATTTGCATGCGCATATGTGGATTTAGTTTCAAGATCTGCAAAATCCGAAAGCACAGTTTGCTTGCCCGTAGATATTAAATGCATTTTAGAATAGCTTTTTTTTTGTTAAAATTTAAGCAGTGCAACGTTCTGATAAATACAAAACTGGCGGCAATGAGCTAAGGCTACTCGGCCGTTAATTAAAATTTTAACGGCGTGCAAACAGGGCTGCAGCGTTATTTCAGCTGTGTCTAAAGCGGCTTTATAACAAATTAACACACAAAAAAACGCTGTCAATTGTAAATTTATTTTATAGCAAAAATAAAAAAATTCATTTTACAAAATGTTCACGCACATACACTTCTACACTTCACAGCTTTAAATCAGTTAAACACGGCGCTAGCAAACTGAAATTAATGGCTTCGAACTGGCTTACGTCAAAATTTTAGTAGTGGTAAGAAGAAGAAGAGCAAAAAGCGTATCACTAGTAGAAAAAGACAAAAAAAAAAAGTTGTGAAAATTGTAACAAAGATCTGGAACTGCTTGTATTACTCACAAATTGTTGTCAGCAGCCATAGTAGATATGTTAAAAGGCTTGTAGCTTAGAAAAAAGCACAACAAACACAAACACAACAATTGTTAAATATGCCAATTTTCCTAAGCAGCAAAAACAACACGCAGCACATCAAGTTGTTTCATTGAGGGGTGACGGAGCAGCCAGAGGCAACGGAAGACAATTAGTTGGCGACCCGTAGTGAGTGTAGCAGCTGTAGAACTGTTGCGAACCTTGGACAGCGCGTACACGCAGGTAAATTTTGATTTTAAATACAAAACTCACCCGAAATTAATTCACATAATTTTCTAGAAAGCAGCACTGCCAAGCCTATCAAAAAGTTTTGAATAAAAGTTAATATAAAAACAGCCACAATATGGAAGCGGACGGACTAACAAATGAACAAACAGAAAAGGTGCTACAATTTCAGGACTTGACGGGCATTGAGGATATGAATGTATGCCGTGATGTGCTCATACGACACCAATGGGACCTGGAGGTAATGAACCCAATTCATAATTAAACCAAACAGCAATTTATATGCAACACATTATTATTATTTGCAGGTTGCGTTTCAGGAACAGCTTAACATACGTGAAGGTCGACCGACCATGTTTGCCGCGTCCACAGATGTACGCGCGCCTACAGTCGTCAATGATCGTTTCCTGCAGCAAGTCTTCTCAGCTAGCATGCCTGGCGGACGCACCGTTGCGAGTCGCGTACCCGGTGTGCCCATACCACGCAGCTTTACAGGCATCATTGGCTATGTGATTAACATCGTTTTCCAATATTTTTATTCAACACTTTCGGGCATTATTAGCGCATTTGTAAATATTGGCGGCGGCAATGAGCCGCGCTTAGTCACAGATCCTTTGGGCGATGTTATGAAATTTATACGCGAGTATAATGAACGCTATGCCGAGCATCCCGTCTTCTATCAGGGCACCTATACACAGGCCTTGAACGATGCCAAGCAGGAGCTGCGTTTTTTGCTCGTCTATTTGCATAAAGATCCCAGCAAAAATCCAGATGTTGAGTCATTCTGCCGCGAGACGCTAGGTGCACGTTCTGTGATTGAATACATTAATACGCATACGCTGCTTTGGGGCTGTGATGTATCCTCGCCAGAGGGCTACCGAGTCATGCAATCGATTACAGTAAGAAGTTATCCGCTTATGGTTATGATCAGTTTACGCAATAATCGTATGGTAGTTGTGGGACGATTTGAGGGTGATTGCACGCCCGATGAGCTTTTGAGACGGCTACAGACAGTAGTCAGAGCTAACGAGGTTTGGTTAAGTCAGGCACGTGCCGACCGTTTGGAGCGCAACTTTACACAGACACTAAGGAGACAACAGGATGAGGCCTACCAGCAGAGTTTGCGCGCAGATGAAGAAAAAGAACGTCAGCGTCAACTGGAGCGGGATGCCGCACGACAGGTACTAGAGGCTGAGGAGCAAGCGCGCCGTGATATAGAACTGCGTAAGGAGGAGATTGCAAGGCAAAAGATTGAATTGGCAAATTTGGTGCCCGCAGAACCGCAACCCGATGCATTGGGTGCTATCGCAGTGGTCTTTAAACTGCCAAGTGGAAAGCGTTTAGAGCGACGCTTTCAACAAACTGATTCCATATTGGTAAGTGTTAAAAATCGTAAATTATAAATGCGCTTTACGCTTAGTTGTTTTATTTCTTTAGGATTTGTATCACTTCTTGTTCTGCCATCCTGATTCGCCCGATGAATTTGAAATAACATCGAATTTCCCCAAACGGGTGCTATATTCTAAGGCTGCCTCGGAAAACGCCAGCGAGGGCACGCCGCCAGATACCATCAACAAGACACTAAAAGAGATGGGCCTTAAGAATCGTGAGGTGCTCTTTGTTAACGATTTGGAGGCGTAACCAAACACCAATACCTTGTAAAAGCAGCGTGCGTGCGTGTATGTGTGTCTGTGTAGGCTATAGAAACTTGACACCAAGTTGTTAACAGTCCATACTCCAATGTAAACAGGAAAACGTGTTCCCAATTGGATTAAAAAAAAATACAGTTGCAAGTAGAATTTAATCCGCAATTACGTGAAAGATTCCTAATTTGATCATGAAAATAAAAAATATAATTGTTTAACAATGTATAATTACAATACCACCAACTTATCTCCAATTCTTTTTCTATTATCCATACCATATTGATGAACAATATTAGATATCTCTTTAATATGTTGCTTACATCGTACTTATGTTAATTACGCCAAAATTGTGTTTAAATCATTTGTAAAAACTAAATAAATATGAAAGACAATTTTACCGACAAATAACTTGTGCTATGCGGTTGACATTTCATCCTGAAGACAACCCATCTGTTAGTCAGAAATATCTGTGACCATGTTGGTTATCTTTTATAAAAGATTTTGTGCGGCAAATCTATGAAAAAACCCAATTTTTGGAGTTTTAATATATCTTCTCGTAAATCTTAACTCATTTTTTGAGATTTATTTGTTTTGTCAAAAATTGGTTCTAAATTCGCCCATATATTTTTTTCATTTATTTCCCAAAATGCACTTTAAGGTCAATCTAATTTAATTCAGTTTTAAGTTAAGCTTTGAGCTAAATGCGAATCTTTGTGTTTACGATCAAAGTACTCCGGTTCAAAGTGCAAAATTAAGTTTAGTCAGCTCGTTATCTGGCCTGTAAATTTGCTTTTGTAGCTAACTTAACGGAAATCAATTTGAATATCGGTCTAATTTTGCGAATTTAAATTTTCTACAAAATGTGACGGCGTTTGTAGTCCTCATTACACAAAGCAACTTAAGAACTCGTTTAGAACATCTTAGCTGATTTGCGAAGTAGCTAATTTTTTTTTTAGAAATTGTCCCAAATGGGATTTTTTTTTATATGAAGTTTTGTCATTCCGTGCGAAATATTTCGAAATGCGTATAGACCTTAAAGGCCCATAAAAAAAATTCCCTTTTTCGGGATTTTTTTTTTTTACATGCAATTTTGACATTTCGTGCGAAATTTTTGCATGCTGCTAATGGCCCTTAAAGGGGTCTACGCAGATTGCAAAAAAATTTCGCACGGAATGACAAATCCATATAAAAAAATCCCATTTGGGATATTTTTTTTATATGTAGTTTTGCGATTCCGTGCGAAATATTTCGTGCTGCGTATAGGCCTTAAGATAGGAAATTTTGATTCCGCTCAATAACAGGCCCAAATGGGACTTTTTTTTTATATGAAGTTTTGTCATTCCGTGCGAAATATTTCGAACTGCTTATAGGCCTTAAGATAGGAAATTTTGATTCCGCTCAATAACATTTACTTGACCTCTGCCCAGGATTTAAAAATATAAGGTAATTATTTTTCCGAAGCCAAATACCATCTTCTCTACTATAGTAAACAAAAACCGAATCGAGGCTATATCTACATATGATCCATAAGAACAGGAGCATATTCAAGGATATTTAACAGCTACGTGCGATATGGTCTTAAACAGTGACGAATCCACGGGGGTCATTTTCGGGTCCGGACACTCTCCCCACCAAATCCTGGATCCGCACCTGGTCTTAGGTATAGTCATATTAATGTTTTATTACTTATAATACTATTGTATTATAGCCAGGGCCGTAGAGAGAAAATCCGGGCCCGGGGTGAAAATGTACCGGCCCCTCTATTACAGCTTTAGCTTGAATCTCGACAGTATGACAGTAATTACACCGGGTCCCTGAGAAGACTCCGGGCCTGGGAGGGAATCCCCCTTTCCCCACCCCTCTCGACGGGCCTGATTATAGCTAATGTGTAAATAAAAAAAAATTCCGATACAAATTTAAGGATTCATATTTGCTTAAGAAAAGTGTGACAACAAAAATAGTAGTATTTAATAAATAAAATCTTTTTAATAACATAAGTTAAAAATGTTTTATAACACGTAAATGAACACAAAGCGTTTATGTGCGAATTTATAGAAAATTTAAATTTTTCGGAGTAACAAACTGGTGTAAGAATATTTGGACAGTTTGGCGTACACTGAAATTTGTCTCAATAAGAATTATTTGCTAATTGAAATTTTCCTTCCAAAACATGTCTTGACGTAAGTTAAAGGCAATTTTATTATTTTGAGTAAAATTTTGGACAAAAATAATTTTTAATTCAGAATAATATTGAAAATGTTGCCATCTGGCAAATTAATTTTTGCAATGTGGCAATATTAGACAGTGTTGCACAGCGCGTCTACGAATGTCAACGCGAAGCAGAATGTAACTAAGTATCGATACCAATACTTTTTGTTGTACTTGTACATTTTTTATTCGCCAAAAATAATAATAAAAGTGAAAAGAATTTTTTTGTTAATACTTTTTTGTTGTACAAAGAAAAAATGTTGTTAAACTAATTGGCAAATTTTGCCATTATAAAGGCCGTTAAAAACGCATAAAGTGCAATAATACAAGTGCAAACGCTGGGTAAGCTAACAGCAAACGCAAGGCGCACCACAAAAAAAAAAAAAAAATCAAAATAGAATTCCGAATTTAGAATATGACAGACCAAAAAAAATTTTCAATTCGAACGCATTGCTGCTGCTGTTGTTGCTGCTGCTGCTGCCGCCTGCCTGCCTGTCCGTGGGGGGACTTGGGGGTCAAACTTGGTGAAACTCAGAAGCAAAAGCAGATCGACAGTAGCAGCAGCAGCAGAGCGGCAGCAGCAGCAGAACTGATTTCCGATTTCATTTCGTTTTGCGCGCGAGCCATTGTGAATATTTTTGTGCTAATTTACGCTTAATTTGCGCCCCGTTTTTGCTGATATTGCTGCATATTCATTAGTGTAATTATTGTTTTCTTTCTTCTTGTCTTGTATCAAAGGACAGCGCGCTTTTCATTTTGCCTCAGCCTCGTTATCACGCAAAAATTTAAAAAAAACGCCGCCGCATCACATACGCACACCAACAACAACAACAAGTACACAACGCCACCAACAACCACAAGAACAAGAACAACAACAAGAACCACACCAACAACCACCTTCATATACTAATAACCGCGCAGCAGCTACTACTATTTCTACTGCTATTGCTACTACTAAAACGTACGCCATAATTTATACCAAAAAGCTAGCAAACGCATACGCTAAAACGCTGCAACTGAGTGAAATGTTAAAGTCTACCACAAATACACAGGAACTGCGTCTGCCACGCCCCGAGGAACAGCAACAGCAGCAGCAGCCCCATCAAGCGCCGCCACCTCCACCCACACATCAAGTCGCCGCTGTTATCGCGAACGTTGCCGCTGTAGCGCCAGCAGCGCACACTATGGACACCTTAAAGACCGCTTTTTTACCCAACCTCAGCATGGATCCAAATGTCTTAAGCACGCACTATTGTCCCATGTGTCATCAGCAGTTTGAGCGTGGTCAGCATGTAGCCGATCATATGCAGCTGTGCCATGGCATAGCGCTGAATGCACAGGGCGCCATCACAACGTTGGAGGCAGCGCAGCAGCAACAACAACAGCAGCAACATCAACAACAACAACTGCAGCTTAAACTGGGCTATCCCTGCGTCAACTGTGAAGAGAAGTTTGTAAGTGCCGAGGCGCTGGACCAGCATCATCGCTTAGCTCATCAGGCTACAGCTTTTTTGGCGCGTTGTATAGTCTGCAGCGTTTATGGCATTAATACGGCCACGCAGAATCCTAACGAATACAAGTGTTCGCACTGTGGTTCTGTGTGCACGGCAGCCATGCTAGCTGCTGGACAGCAATCGTTTATGGAGCAGCAGGAAACGCCGGTAACGCCGGACGAGCTGCCTGCCATAGCACCGCGTGATATGAGACTGACACCGGAAGAGCAACACCATCAGCAGCAGCTGCAACAAGAGCATCAACATCATCAACAGCAACAACAACAACAGCAGCAACAGCAGCAGCAACAACAACAGCAGCAGCAAGAGCTGTTAGAGCAGCAACAGCGTGAGCTGCGCGAGCAGCAGGAAGAGCTAAGCGATGCACAAGTAGCGCTTAAAGTGCCACCCTTAACTGTTAAGCTGAACAAGAATGGCAATGGCGGTACAGTCAGTCATCCGCAGGTCATCATCAAAGAGGAGCCACTCAGTCTGAGCGATAGCGGCGATGTTAATTCGGTGCCCGTCTATGCAATACAAGCCAATCCAGGCGTGCCCACGGCGCCGACAGCAGGCGCCACCACAAGCGTGTTAGTTAGCACACAAACGGTGGCTGCCGACTTGGCGCATAAGATACGGCATAAATGTCCGGATTGTCCGAAAACCTTCAAGACACCCGGCACACTGGCCATGCACCGCAAGATACACACGGGCGAAGAGTAAATTCACTTTATATATATATATCTGTACAATTATAACACAATTTACAGCGCGCTAACTGCAGCATGTACGGCTTATGATCCCTGGATATTGAGAGCTTCCTTCACAATGTCAGCCGCTAGTGTGCTGCAGTGCAGCGCATAGGTTTATACATTGTTATTGTTAAGTTTTGATGTTTACAAAAGCGAGCGTATGAGTACGCCGTGTGCCCTAAGTAGGCGTGGCTCATGCGCTTCCCGCTGCAATTTTGTTTGATGTGTTTCTGTGTGTGTGTAATATTGAAGCTAATCCTTATATATATATAAGATTCTAATGAATTTTCTTTCTTTTCTTCTGCGCTTTTCTTTCTTTTGTTATCTTCCAAACTCTTTCACTACTTCACTTGCAACACCACAACCACCACCACCACCACAACAACAACAACAACTGCCTTCTATTCAACAGCGCCCCGCCCAAAGAACGCCCCTACACGTGCTCCTACTGCGGCAAGTCCTTCACTCAATCGAATACACTAAAACAGCACACTCGCATACATACAGGTGAGAAACCATTTAGATGTGGCTATTGTGGCAGGGCGTTCACTGTTAAGGATTACCTGAACAAACATTTAACGACTCACACGGGTGAGAAGCAATATTTTTCAAATCAAATCAGTCAGTCAATCAATCTCTCTCTATCTTAATCAATCAATCGACCAATCAATCAATCGACTCGTTCAATCAAACAAATCAATTCAAATCACCAAAAAAAAAAAAAAAAAGTTTGATAACTCTTAAAAAACACAAATTTTTAAGCAGTCAGCGCATATTTGAAAAAAAAAATACAATAGTTGTTTTGCAAATTGTCCCATACTCATTTGCCATTTCAATCAAATTCAATCATGCAATATATGCACGCTGTAAACGCTCAGCTGACATGAGCCTCAGCAAAAACTGAAGAGCTGTGCATTAAAAAAAGCAACAGTTGTAATGTCCATTCCATATAAAATAATGGTACAGTAGACGCTCTATAATTAGAACGCTGCTAAATTAATGAAGTACAATGTTTCTAAACGACAAACCTATTCCTTGATCCGAGTTTCACATATACTATACTAAAGTTTCTGATGCTCAAAATTAAAAACTTCTAAAAATAGAACATGGCTATAAAAATCTATTTAAGAAAATGTGTTTTGAGTTACGAAATCTTTAAAAATCAACAATTTAAAAAGCAAGCAAGCTATTGAAGCAAACAAATATTTAATTGAAAATGACGGAATTTCCAGAAAGATCTATATTTTTATACCCTGTTCCTTATGGTACAAAGGGTTTATTAAGTTTGTGCAAGCCGAAAACGAGACGTCAGGGAAACCGTAAAGTTAAACCTAAAGTATGATCAGGATGACTAGAAAAGTCGGCAGCTGGGATTTAGTGTCCCAACTCACTTAGGCTACGATAATGGGAGTAAGTGATAAGGATGTAGAATAGACAGGAAAAATTAGGGGAATAGAAAAAATGGAAAGTACAGGACCATGCTTTACTTGGGATTCGAACCCACAACCTCTGGGACTGCCGCTAGGCTATCGAGGCCGCTCAAAATCGATATAGCCATGTCCGTCTGTCTGTATGAACGCCTAGATCTCAGAGACAGGTTTATTTGATTTTTTTGATATCGGGGTTGTATGATAGGTGTGTTTCCGAGAACCTCGAGAAAAACTAAAAGTTTTTTATGGAGCTATCGTAACCAAATTTGGTGTTTGCCAGTTTTTTTAGAGCTCCCCAGCACTGTACCAAATTTGATCAAAATCGGTTGGTGCAGGGTTTGGTGCAAAATTCGTTGTGTTTCATGTGTTTATGAATATATCGTAACAAAATTTGGCAAATAAATCTCTTTTAGAGTTCTGAAGCAATATACCGGATTTGTTGGTACAGGGTGTTCCAAAGTCGTCCGCGACCGACTGTAACGTACGCCATCTTTTAAATTAAATATGTTCATTAATACTCTAATTTAAATGCTTTTTAAAGCGATAGGAACTATGGATTAAAATTAAGTTTGATTGTTTTTTAATTTAATATTTCCACAAGTATAAAACACGGTCATCATTAATAAGGAATAAGCAAGCCTGTTCTAGATTTCGATTGTTTGACTTAAGGCCCATACGCAGCATGCAAAATTTATGAACGGAATGAAAAATTCATATAAAAAAAAATTGTCACGAAAAATTCCGTTTAAAAATTTTTAACAAGTGGACGCAGATAACAAAACAAAAGTGTTGTCTTTTAATTTTAAAAATGCTTAACGTTAGATGGCGCCACTGCTTCACTAGGTGTGGTGGTCCCATCTGAAATAATTTGCTATATGGAAATTTTCGAAATGCGTATGGGCCTTTAATCAAAAAGAATACTTGAGTATTATGGGATTTTTTATTTTATATGAAGTTTTATCATTCCGTGCGAAATTTTTCATGCTGCGTACAGGCCTTAAAAGTAAAAACAAACTTCAACTAAAAGAGAAAAATTAGATTTCAAGCATAGTAAAAATATATTTCCATTTTTAGCAATTTGAATCATGTTATACAGAAAAATATTTAAGGTACATACAAATTTGGATGGTACGGAATAATGAAAAAAATCAATGACTAACTAGTTAAAATAAATCGCCCCATATCAGGAGCTGTTATTGTAGAACAGTAAGCTGTTTAGACTACTCCTTAATCTATACGATAGACATTTAAATCTTACTACCAGCTGCAATAACTGAATCGCTCAGAAAATATAATTTTTAGGCCCAATGGGAATAAATGATTTCCATGCTCTAGGATTTAGTTTTATAACGTATCTAGTTTTCGTTTAGGTACTGTTCAAGAAGATTTCAAATCTTTATGATTTTAAGTGTAATTAAGAAGTCATAAATGTAGACGCGAATCCATTTTGACTCCTTCCTTGTTTATACGATATATCGATTAAACTTAATACTGTTTTAACTGAATATGTTTAGATATGTTCCAGAAAAAAACGTATAAAAAAACAGTGTAAAAATAAATTTGAAAGGGGAATTCCCCAACTCAATTTCTAAAAGATTCATCATCATTGTTGGCTCTGCGATCCGTAACGAATCTTGGCCTCCTGTACAACAGCTTCCATCTAGGTCTGTCTCTTGCTATCGTCCTCCAATTTCTGATTGAAATTTCCTTCCCATCTTTTTCGTGTTTGGTCTTCCAATTTTCCGTTTGGATGCCGGTTCACCCATATACACCTTCTTTGTAGGGTTTTCTTCAGGCATTTTTATTATATGATCAGCATATTCAAATTGTCTCAATTTCACCAGTACCTTATTGTACCTTAATCTAAAGGTACCATTGTCCTCTCTGACGGGACCAAGTATGCGTCGTAGTAGCTTGCGCTCAAATATATCCATTTTATTTTCATCAGCTTTCTTAAGCGTCCATGTCTCAGCTTTGTACAGAAAGACTGGTGCTATCATAGTTTCTAAAAGATTAGGTTAATAAAAAGTTTTTTCTTTAAAATTTCAATCAAATAGTTTTTTTAATCGTGCTAAATCGAATTAAATGTTTTAAAAAAATTTCTTTCCTAGACCGTGTTATCTTAAAACCTTGTAAAAACTGAATTGGGTGTATTCTCAATTAGGCTTATTTCTGAGTATGGCAATACATAATGTATCGTGTTTATCACTACTGCAAGAATCGCTCTCTGGCCTATATTTACGTTATTCGATTGATGGAATAAAATTAGTGTCTAAATAAAGACTTTAAATTTTTAAACTAAGCTTGTAGATTTCAGAACTCCAAACATGCTTTAGGCTTTAAATCAATAAGAATTAAAGCAGTGCTGGCTCTTTTTTAGTTTATACGTTGTTATCGTTTATTTATATTTTCAAAATGCAAAGTTTTTTACGATATTCGCTATTTTCAAATAAGTGCTGCATAGTATCAGAAATATATAGATTATAAATCACTGCAAACTAAGTATTTGGACTGTAGTCTACCAGAATTGAACAATTGAAGCTCCAATTAGAAAAAAGTTTATGCAATATACCTATTTATAATTATTTGACGCTTCAGCAGCATACTAAGAATGTTAACACTCTTCAATAACAACAGTTCTAATTTGTTGTTGTTCTGCTGTACCAATTAATTTAATTAAACTTTTGCTTCATTCTTGCCCTGCTCTTCCGTCTAGCAAAACAACCAGTTTCAAAAGAAAAGAAAAAATTCTACCAAAATTGAAATGAAAAAAAAGACAAAAAAAAAACAACACAAATCTCGCCCGCCGCCTCATCTCATTACGTAATAATAATATGTCGTTTGCATTTTAACACTCAAAAATCAACAAAAATATATATACATATATATATAAAATATAATTAGTTTTATATATATACATATATATAGAAATTCCAAAATTCTTTTTTGGTACTGCACGCTTCATAAAGTGTGGTGCCATTATATGCTAATGTTTCCAAATTCCCAATTCTGCACGTTTTGTAGGTGAAAAACCCTTTCACTGCGGCTACTGTGAGAAAGCTTTCAGCGTCAAGGACTATCTAACGAAACACATACGCACACACACCGGAGAAAAGCCCTACATCTGTCCCTACTGCGACAAAAGGTTCACGCAGCGCAGCGCCCTTACCGTGCACACAACGAAACTGCATCCGCTCTAGGGAAGGCCCAGCGGCGGGCGCTCCATAGCTGACCCAAAGAAACCAAGCACAACAGCTTAAAGAAAATTTAAAAAAATTTAAACAAAAAAAAATTCATAAGAAATGAAAGACCTTTTCAAAGACGAACAACCTTAACTGGCGGATAAATAGATGACGTAGTGAAACCAGCAAGAATTCAAGCAACCAACGACTGGCATATAACTTTAAAGTGCTGCTAGACTCTACTTTTGCAAACTACAATTATAAAAAGAAAAAAAACAATAAGTACATACTAAAAAATAGCTTAAAATTTTATTTAATCTTTAAGTTTTGTGCAATACGATTTGATTTTCAAGAACACACATATTTTTTGTTATACACATACTTTCAATGAGATTTTATTATCATGCTTGATAATGTTGAAATGATTATGCACATACACATACACACACACACGCACACTATATATGTATATATGGCTGCTCTATATACATATATAATTTTACATACACATTAGTATGTATGCAACTATATATATAAACACAGAGAAATATTTTTTATTCATATATATTATAATTTGTTTTAAAAGTGTTTGTAGAATTTTTTCATAGTTAAAAAAAAAAGGATCTTTACGCTCAAAACTTAAATTATTTTTACAATTATATTTTGAAAAGCAACAAATTTCATTATTTATTATACGAAAACAAAACTCAAACAAAATTTTCGAAATTTTTACTCAAAACAAAAACAAAAAAACAAAACTAAATTAATTATTGACTTTATTTGCATACGAGCAGGATCTCGTTTGTTTGGCTTTAAATTTAAATTTAACTTAAAATTATAAATTGTTTATGTTTTTAATTAATTACACTTATACACTAATACTTTAACATTGTTTTTGCTTAACAATTTTTACATTAAAAAATGTTAACCTTTGTTTTAAATTTTAAATCATTTAAGTTTTAAGCGCTGCTTTTTATTTTGTTTGCCCAAAAACCAAACAAATCAAAAACAACAGTGAGATTGTATAAAAAAAAAACAATTTAATAATTAAACTAAATTAACTTTAACAAATTTGCATTTTAACGCAAAATAAAAGTATTTAAGTAGCAAGTCAGAAAACATTAATTAAAATTAATAATGAATTCAAATCTATGCAAAATGCAACACAGCTTTATGCGCCAAACTAGTTTAAAAAACAAATCAAATCATAATATATAAAAATAATTCTCTAATAAACTAAGCTTTTAAAACAAAAAACAACAACCACAACAACAACAACAACAAAACTAACAAGCTTATAACTGTTTTTGTAATATAATAATTAAACAATTTAATTAAATTTTAATACTTAAAGGAATTTTTTAAACTATTACATGCAAGTTGTACGTACGAAACTGTAGCGAAACCAAAATTATGTACATTTTTATATATATATAAAAAAAAAAAAAATTAAATCAACTTATATAGTGTTATATCTAATATTAATGCATAAAAACACTCAAGTGAAAAGATAGTCTACCTAAAATGACACACAGCATGAGAAAAACAAAATTTAAAAAAAATATATATAAAAATTAACGATGCGCAGCGCATGTAAAAAACCAAAATAATTCTTAAGTACGTTTACATACTAATTAATTATTTAAGTTTTAAAAAACTCGAGTTGTCGATCAAATGCAACAACAAAGCAAAACGGCTTATCTAACCGCAACTAATCTTAAGCTTTGTATACAGAGTAGTTAAAAAAAGATGAATTAAAAAAAAAAACACACACACACTCAAACAAAAGAAATTACAAAACAAAAAAAAACATAAGGAAATCGAGCAAATATGTAATGAATGCAAACGAACTAATCATGTTAAATACGATACGTACTAAATACCATTTATAACTATTAGCTCTTAACTAAAAAATGGTGAGAAAACAGAGAGATGAAAGAAAAACAAAGTAAGTAGAATTTAAATTGTAATTAAAATGATATATATAATAATATATATATATAATAATAAATATGAAACAAATTATGTGTATGCAATCTACGTACCGAAAGAAACTAACGAAAGTGCATAATAAAAAAAATGCAAGCAATATTTCAATTAAAAATATATATAAAATTATTATATATATACCGAATAAAGTCCGATTTGTAGTAGTACTATACGTAAAAAATGCAATTCCCTACAGCTTACGTTACGACTTATAAGTGTGTACAGGTGAGATGGTGTTGTGTCAGAAATCTCTTGCAATCGAATAGCTGTCTAAAATAGGCGATTTTTATTTTAAGTTTACTCCGAATTGGCCATAAATATCCATGAAAGCAGCAACTAAATATTTAAGCATTGGAATTTCGTTTCGACGTAAACGTTAAGAGAATTCTGGCATACCCCAAAAGCCGACGACATGAGTTCAAAGCTGCAGTTACATTGAGATTGGAACCGTCAAGATCGCAGCTCTTTCTAAAATTAACTTTTAGATATATGTACGTTGGAAGATATTTTAAGCTCTTCCTCTTTCCTTCACTTTGCACTTTTTCAGTTATAGGGGTCTACGCAGAATGCGAAAAAATTTCGCACGCAATGACAAAACCATATAAAAAAAAAAAAAAACCCATTAGGGATTTTTTTATATGGTTTTGCGTATAGGCCTTATATTATAAAACAAAATTTGACCATCAAAACAAACTCATAGTAAAGGCGGCCCATAGGCAGCTCCAAAATTTCCATATGGAAATTATTGCGTATTATTTCAGATGGAACCAGCACACCTAGTGAAGTAGTGGCACCATCTAACGATAAGCATTTTTAAAATAAGACAACACTGTTGTTTTGTTATCTGCGTACACTTGTCAAAAATTTGTAATCGGAATTTTTCGTGACCATTGTTTTTATATTTCATTCCGTTCGTAAATTTTGCATGCTGCGTATGGGCCTTAATAAAACTTTTTTTTTTTAGTTAAATACTTTATTTTATAAAATCATATAAACTGTACCCCCCCTGGTTCCGGCTCTGTCAGCAGCAAAACATTGGTACCAAAGAAAAGTCACGTTGCCCTCTGCATGTTCAAACAAAGAAATATTGGTCTAGCCGTGGAAAGACGGTTCCTAGTGCTGTCAAAATTGACATTTGCAACGTCTACCTTATGTATTTTTGGCTAAAAATAAATGGAACGTTTTCACACTCGAGCGTTTTTTGTTGTTTTTTTTTTTTTGTTAAATCTGTCAAAAAATTTAATTGAATCGTGAGCCAGCATCGATAAACTTTATGAAATTTTGACCAGTGAGTAATCATCTGAAAATGTAGAGTGCATATGTTTTTTTTTATAAGTTTAAAGTTAACCCCGTGATGTACTTCAATTTATGAGTTTTCTCAAAAAAAATATCATCCAGGATCTTGTTGGAATCTTCTCTTTCAAATATTGCTTTCAACCAAAAACTTCGTATATGTCGTAAAAATATAATTTTGAAATCTCCGTATTACGAAAGTCTTTGCCTGACAGTTTTTTAAAGATTTCAAATTGCAAGAGATTTTTGATCCGCTACATAATAAAACGAAAGTCCAAAGGGGTGTCCTATTCGTAGAGTCAGAAACAATAATGGAATCGAACACGAGCCAAAGCACACAGAGTCTCCTGTTCCTTCGCCATTCGTTTTTAAAAGCTCTCAAGTTCGAACAAATCATTTTTGGGCATGGTTTTTTATAGTTCATTTGTCCAAAATCTCAACTGGATAAATCATGATTGTCTTTATTGTTAGTTTATAAGTTTATTTGTGCTTCTTACCCGATTATATTACAAAAAGATGGCGTACGTTAAAGTCGTTGTAATCGAATGCGGTAAATTGCTTCGGAACTCTATTAGATATTTATTTGCCAAATTTAGTTACGATATATTCATAAACACACGAAACACAACATTTGCAACAAACACTTTTTTGACCGATCGTTCCTAAGGCGGCTATATGATATAGTCAGCCGATTTTGTTCAAATTTTGGTAATGCTGGAAGTAACATCGATGCATCGATGTTTTTATTTTTTTCCGATCAGCGATACTTTTATTTCGATTATCGATCAAATTCTATTACGGACAAAATATGGGCAATCAACAGCATCCACGTCGCAGGCATTTTTCGCTTTTTAAAAAAAAAACAAATCTCAAAAGTTTCGAAATAGTAGGGTTGACTCAATTTTGGCACTTCGACAATATTTTGATGTCGAAAACTTAGATTTAAGCATGTGCCCGTTGAATTACTGGAAGGTAATACCTTTCAAAGTTTAGCAAGGCTGGCAGTCTAGTGAGCGACAAGCGGAGTTCGCTTAAATCAGAAAACGTTGACATGATTTTATAATTTTTAATAACCATAATGAATGGATTTCAAATTAGTTTAAAGATTATGAGACTGCAATTCTGGCGGGAACAGAACATTTTTTTGTTATAACTCACAGGCTCACAAATAAAAGTGGTGTAAAGGGGATAAGGGATGCCTCTGTCACCTATTAAGTTTACACCAATTTTATTTGTGGCCTGTTTTACCTTTTGCTTTGATCCCTATCTGAGGCTCTTCTTGCATCTTTCATTGAAAGATAGTTTTTTACATAGGTGGGTTTCAAGCCCTACGCCACAACCTAACTTAAGGTATTAGGAGACACGCCGCGCACTTCAGTTTGCACCCAACAGTTGTTAGGTGAGTATCCAGAGGAACCACGAGGAGGTAGTGCGTCGGCTTGAGGAAAGCAAGAACAAGGATCATGCTGGCATCCACCAAGTTGAATGCAATCAGACACTTTGCCTTGTATGCTATCCCCCCATCCAATTTTTGGTCCTGTTTGCGTTGGCGGTACCTATCGTATTCGGTGGAATGACGAGCTGTACGAACTGTATAACGATGTTGATGGCTGGGTCACGTCGTACGGATGGAAGAACAAACTTCAGTTCGTAAAGTGTTTGATGCGGTAGTGGGCGGACAACGAAGAAGAGGAAGACCCCGTACCCGTTGGGAGGACCAAGTGACTGAAGCCCAGTCACGGCTTGGTGTTACCAACTGTAGAAGACGCGCGCAAGACAGGGGCGTGTGGAGGCAAATCGTGCATCAGGCTATGACCCAATAGGGTTGTCAAACGCCAAATTATAAAAAATAAATAATTACTTTTTGCTTTCGTTGTATAACCTTTTGAATTGTTATTTATTATTTCTTTGCTTATTTTTCTATGAAATGTTATTAATTTTGAAATGCATATTATGGAAATATAGTTATTTATTTGTTTGTTTGTTAATTCCATTTTATTATTTGAAAATACTTGTAGAACCAAACCTACAGATGGCCCATTCTGAATTAATTTAAGCATTCAAAAAATGGCCGCCACATGTACTTCGATGTATCGAAACATCGATGTATCGAAGTAAAAAAACTACTGGGAAGCTCTAAAAGACTTCCGAATGCCAAATTTGGTTACGAAACAAACGAATTATCCATTTAAAACTTTTTTTTTTCGAGGTCCTCTGAAACACTCTATTAATGTGCATGGGCATATCGACTTCTCTAGTCACCCTGATCATATGGTACTTTAGGTAACTTTGGTTGGTCTCCGACGTCTCCTTTTGTATGTTACATACATTTTTGGCTTACACAAACTTAATATACCCTTTGTTCCATAAGGTACAGGATATAACGACTCAAAAATCAGGCAATATTAAAGTGTTGAAATGGCCGCAAAAAGCGTATTTTGCAACACTAACTCAACAGCTAGAAACTAGATTAGAATCCGAGTGGGGGAAAAGTTGAGTTTTTTTATATAAATTTCTTGAGATTCAACAAAATATTTCGTTTCTTGTCTTTTAAGTTTAAGTCATCTTTAAATAAAATAAAATAAATAACGGTGAAAATAAGTGAAGCGTGCCACTTTTCCCCCGAACTTCTCCGATTTTGATGATTTTTACTAGCCAATAGTCACCACATCAAATTTTATTGCAAAATTCCGATTATTTATCGAGTTATCGATAAATGAAAATTTTTATTTCTAGACTATTCTTTGACAAGTCATATCTTGTAAACGAATAATGATATTTAGGCGATACAAAATCGGTATACAACATAAACTTCTACAGATAATCTTTCTTGAGATAGAGCTTGGAAGGTGCGCAGTGCTTTGATGCGGAAATTCCATAAAAATGCGTCTGTTGGCGTTTCACTCTTATCACGTGATGGTTCAGTTGTATGAAATATTGTAGCATGACGATTTTGTAGAGAATTTCACGTCCTAAAACTTTTTAGAACATTTGAAAAAATGTTAAAGCACGGGTAAAATGTTATTTACAAAAAACCGACATTTGTGTCCTTTGACCTTAAATATCATTGTAACTTTTAAAATTGATTTTAAAATGTCAAAACGAACATTTATTTCAAGTTTGAACTTATTATCTTTCAATTTGTAATAATAATTTGTAATTTTTCGAGGTATTGTTTACTATGGAGAGCATGCGAGGTGCCAGCACTAAAATAAGCATTACTTCTACAATTCTAGGAGTTACAAACTTTTATGTTTTTGTTTTTCGCAGTGAATTTACACACATAAAATGACTTAAGCACTTTTTTTTTTAAAAAGTGGGAGATCACTTCTGAATTTAAAAAAAAAAAAATTAAAAACTAAAAATTATAAAAAATTAAAAAAAAGCCTAAAAATAAATAAAATTCTTTTTTTTTTAAATTTAATATTTTATCTATCATGGAAAAAAAAAGCGTCAATATTTTTATTCGTTTAGAAGATATTGCTTGTCAAAGAATAGTCTAAAAATGAAAAACTCAATTTTCAGTTATCGATAACTCGATAAATAATCGGAATTTTGCAATAAGATTTGACGTGGTAACTATTGGCTAGTAGCTCTACCAAATATATAATCATCAAAATCTGAGAAGTTTGGGGAAAAAGGTTGCCCACTTCACTTATTTTCAACGATAAATATTTCGTTTAAATTTTTCAAAAATTTGAAACTTTTTAATTCTTACCTTCTGTTTCCCCAAAAATATATGAAAAAGTGTTGTTATCTACTCAAAAAACTCACTGTAAATGAAATTGGTTGAAACGTTTTGAAACTCTTTAGAAGAATCCTCTTACAGGCTCAGTTCACAGCTGTTCAAAATAAATTCTACAAAGACTCTGACATAAGAATAAAAGACAGTTGCTTTGTGTTGTTATCTACTCAAAAATCTCACTGTATATGAAATTGGTTGAAACGTTTTGAAACTCTTTAGAAGATTCCTCTTACAGGCTCAGTTCACAGCTGTTCAAAATGAATTCTACAAAGACTCTGACATAAGAATAAAAGACAGTTGCTTTGTGTTGTTATCTACTCAAAAATCTCACTGTAAATTAAATTGGTTGAAACGTTTTGAAACTCTTTAGAAGATTCCTCTTACAGGCTCAGTTCACAGCTGTTCAAAATGAATTCTACAAAGACTCTGACATAAGAATAAAAGACAGTTGCTTTGTGTTGTTATCTACTCAAAAATCTCACTGTATATGAAATTGGTTGAAACGTTTTGAAACTCTTTAGAAGATTCCTCTTACAGGCTCAGTTCACAGCTGTTCAAAATGAATTCTACAAAGACTCTGACATAAGAATAAAAGACAGTTGCTTTGTGTTGTTATCTACTCAAAAATCTCACTGCAAATGAAATTGGTTGAAACGTTTTGAAACTCTTTAGAAGAATCCTCTTACAGGCTCAGTTCACAGCTGTTCAAAATGAATTCTACAAAGACTCTGACATAAGAATAAAAGACAGTTGCTTTGTGTTGTTATCTACTCAAAAATCTCACTGCAAATGAAATTGGTTGAAACGTTTTGAAACTCTTTAGAATAATCCTCTTACAGGCTCAGTTCACAGCTGTTCAAAATGAATTCTACAAAGACTCTGACATAAGAATAAAAGACAGTTGCTTTGTGTTGTTATCTACTCAAAAATCTCACTGCAAATGAAATTGGTTGAAACGTTTTGAAACTCTTTAGAAGAATCCTCTTACAGGCTCAGTTCACAGCTGTTCAAAATGAATTCTACAAAGACTCTGACATAAGAATAAAAGACAGTTGCTTTGATTTAATCATTATTTATATTTATTAATATCTATTTGTTTTCAATTTGTTTTTTTTTTTTTTTTATATGTATATATAATTTATTTGAAAGTATTTGCATTACAATTTGTTTCAACTTTATTCTCTTCACGACGTCCTTAACACACATAGATCAAGTAACACTTTATCCAAGTTTTAGGTATAGCTCATAGACAACAGAATAAACGCCTTGTAATTGCTATGAAACATTTTGTTCTTCATTATGTATTTTTTTTTTTTGTTTTGTTGTCTTAAATTACATAAATTACATTCATTGTTAATTATTCTCGGTTTGTTTTAATTTTTTAATACAATGAACAAATATTATGAACACTATCACACTTTCAAAATGCTTTTTTGTATGCCTCTCGTTTTAGGTTTTTTTTTTTTTTGTTTTTGTTTTTATTATTGTTTTGCTGCTGTCAATTACATTCACATAGATTTATGTATATTTATATATAATATAAGTACATATTTATTTATATATATATATATATGTTTATGTATATACCATTTAATATTAATATTTTAACACACACTTTTGATCAAACGCAATCAAAAATTTGTTTTTGTTTTAATCTTTTAATCTTTTAAATGCTTAACTTTTTTGCATGCATATTGTATGTTTTTTTTTTTTGTTGGTTTGTATCTAATTTTACCATTTGCCATTATATTTTTTATTTGTATATACCTCATATAAATGCCTATGTTTGTATGTACTGTATGTATATGGCTTGTATATATATATATCTTTAATTTTTTTGTTTTATATACTTATATTTGCATGTACTTGCACACAGTTGTCGACTCATTCAGAATATTACGCTTTTAGTTTTCAACGAGTTGTCGTCTACAAACTTTTTAAATTTAAATACATTTGAAATGCATTACGCTTCATTTATGTATTCATTTATAATAATTTTCATAATAACCTACTAAAAACAATTTAAAAAACTTTTATAGCTGCTTTAATTTGATTTTTCACATGACAGAATTGAAATTTTTTACTTGGTAAAGCGAAAAAACAATTTTTGGACAAATTTTTTATTTTTTTTTCAGCTACATTTCAAATTTACTTACAGTTACACTCATACCAATACAATTACAAACAAGTTTCTTTCAAAACCACGCTATGCAACACTTTTTTATTATTCTTTTGGTTTTAAACTTTGCTACGCTGCGCTCTCTCACTCTCATACAAAGTTTTGTGTTGCTTTTGATTTCTTTTAACGCTTCCTCTTCATTGCCAGCTATCTTACATACGTATTTACAGGGTGCATTATAGCTAAGTAAGTTTTATACCCTTGCAGCGTACACTTACAGCTTTTACAACACTGTTTTTGTTTTTTGATTTATAAAACTATTATGTCTAAAACTGCTTCTTCTAAAGGGTCATCAATCTTGAGGTTTTTTTTCAATAAGGTTTTTTTGATAAACCACGCGGAAGTACTGTCAAGTTGCCATGTGTTTTTTATTCAGTTTTCATTGCCATTTCATCATGGAAAGACTTACATCCGAACAACGTTTACAAATCGTACAATTATATTACGAAAATTCACGTTCTGAAAAGAATGTTTTTCGCGCGCTTAGGTCATTTTATGGTCGCCATAATCGACCTACTGAGACCACTATTCGCCATACCATCAACAAATTTGAGACCCGATATTCATTATTGGATGACACTCGACCGAATAGATCTCGTCCAGCGCGTAGTTTATGGGTTGAATCATCGGTCCATATTTCTTCAGATATTGAGGAACCAATTCGGTGAACAATTAATTTCACGCTCCGTACCGGTGAATTGGCCACCAAGATCGTGTGATATCACACCTTTAGACTTTTTCCTTTAGGGCTACGTGAAGTCTAAAGTGTTTGTGGATAATCCAGCTACGATTGAAGCATTAAAGACCAACATTACCCGTGTTATTCGCGAGATACCGCCGATTATGCTCGAACGCGTCATCGAAAATTGGAACCTCCGCTTGGACGAGCTACGGCGTAGTTGCGGCCAACATTTGAAAGGGATTATTTTTAAATAGTGAATGGCAAGAACGGTTCTTTCTGTTGATAATACAGATTTTCCAATTCATTTGAAATTTTTGTTTTTTTTTTATTTAAAAAAAAAACATCAAAATTGATGACCCTTTACTTTAAAGGGCTTTGTTACTATTACTAATACTACTAAAAAATTTTCAAAAATTTTCGAAAATTCAAATTTAAATAAATTCCCACACAACTGTTCAAAAAAGCTTGCCAAAATCGCAGATATCTCTAAATTTCAGCTGATTGTAAAAAACTTGGCAAAATGATTAGACAAATTATAAATTAAAACTGATAGACACAACAAAGTCAAAAAAAGGGAAAAAATAAATTTGCATACTTTATAGTCCTTATAAGATTATCTGGGGAGATCATATGACTATGTGTAGATAGAAAACCTCTGTGGTTCTTACTTTAAGGCCAATACGCAGAATGCAAAAAAATTTCAAACGGAATGACAAAACCATATAAAAAAAAAACATTCCGAATGGGATATCCCAAATTGTATTTTTTTTTTTATATGGTTTTGTCATTCCGTGCGAAATTTTTTTGCATTCTGCGTATAGGCCTTTAAACGAAAAAAACTCATGATTGAACATTAGGCCCACTTTAATTTCTATTAAAATTTTTTTCTCATTAAAAATGTTCTTATAAGAAAAACAGGTTGGAATACATTTTCTAATTTTAAAATAATTTGAAGCATTTCAAAAGCTGATGCTATAAAAAAATTCCAATGACTATTGATATAAAGGGGAAAGGCTTGTAAGTTGACACAGCTTATAAGTTGGCATGTTGATGGTCCAGCAGAAAATACCAAAATTCCACCTGTCTTCGATGGCAAATACGCCGTAAACAATTTTAATGTGTTTTTGATGCGAACAGACGCAAAAAACGCAATGTGTGTGTGACAAAATATAAAAATTGTTTTTATAGAAATCGGAAAATAAAAAACATTATTTTTGATTGCGCTCCAAAAAGTGATCAAATCAAAATGAAAAATCAAGGAAAAAATATATGTGCTGGAACTGAAATTCAATGAGCTTTCATAATCAAAAAAGGTTTTCGCACATACAGTGAATACACAAATTTTTTTCAATGCATTCCAAAATGGCTTCAAAAATGTAATATGTCATACCTTTTGGCTTGTAAGTTGTCACACATCTATTTTCATTTTTTTACTTTGCTATATTATTTATATGACTGTTTTATTGTGTGGAATTATCATTGAAACTAATTTGAATTGTTTTTAGTGCATTTTTCTGCCATTTCCGGATATATTTTTTCAATATTTTCCATAACAATTCATTTTTAGCATGTCCATCAGGAAAAACCGATCACAAAAAACCTCGGAGAGTTAAATTTTTCCTGTTTTTTTTTTTAATTCAATTTAATGCTCAGTTAAATTTAAAATCAATAAATTATCATAAATTTTAGCAATTATGCGTTTTTATTTCAGTTTTCTCAAATTTTCAGCGATTTTTAAAGGTGTGCCAACTTACAAGCCTTTTTATTTGGTGGTCGTTTTCAAGCTCTTTTGAAAATTGTCTGTAAAATGCTTATTTTTATAATTTTTAAATGTTTTGCTTATTGTGGATTATAGCTCTTTCTTTTCACTTTCCAATGTTATATTTACATTGATGCCTATGTGTATTCAATGTCGAGATATAGCTAAAAAAAACTATGGTGTGTCAACTTACAAGCCTTTCCCCTATATATAAAAGTCTCCGATTGTTCTCATTTTAAATGGCCATACGCAGCATGCAAAAATTCCGCACAAAATGTCAAAACTACATATAAAAAAAAAAATTCCCTTTTTTGGGATATTTTTTCTTATATGAAGTTTTGACATTTCGTGCGGAATTTTAAAAAAACATGATTGTTCACTAGGCTCGATAAAATTTTTAGCTAAATTTCCTTTTTAAAGAATAAAAAAAAAACTTTGATAGTTTTAATTTTTAATATAAAAAAAAAAAAAAAATTGCCCAATGATGGCTCCAGCTGCATCCTGGATTGGCGACAATAAAACATATGATAAATGCAATATATAAAAATACATGAATTTTTGAGTTTTTGCAATAAATAAATAAATAAAAAAAAAAAAAAAAAAAAATTATAATTGAACATTTATGTACTTTGCAGTTTTAGGTACTATATAGTTTTTTTAAAACTAGCGAAGCTCATGAGTAAACATTAGGCCCACTCACAATTTTTTTTTGTTTAGGTACTCTGCAAGAGTATGTAAACTTCGGCTGGCCAAAGTTAACTTTTCTTAGTGGAATTTTTCAAGTTCATTATATGTGTGTGACATAGCAATAATAGTGTGAGTTATACATAAGTGTAAATGTGTATAAGTAAACTCTAAGCACATGTAAGTATACAAGTAAAGGACTTTTATTAAATATATATTAAGTTTAATGCCTATAAGCTCAAATTTACAACTGATTATTTTGGGTTTCAAATGATTTATCTGTCTAGGCTTAGCTACTCTATAAGTAGTACTCTGGTAACACACAAAAAGTTTAACTAAAGGCAAAACATTAGTAACTGTTGACTCAAAGGAACTTAAGTTATTGGCTTGAAAATGAGAGTTAAGAAATATTTTGATCGCTGCTTGATTTTGGCGTTACTTCAACTACAGTTCGTATTGCATTTACTTGTATAATAAGTAAGTAAAGTTTAACTCTTTTTTTTGTTTTTGTCACAGTGTATTATTTAGCTACAAAGGTGGGCTCTCTTTTTTATTTTTTTTTGCACATGTTGTAGTAAAATTAGCTTGCTATATTTTTTTCGAGAAAAAAAAACTCAGAGCACACATTTAAAACAGCTCTAAAAATGTATCAAAATTGTACAAAAAATGTTGTTGCTTTTAAGCAGTTATGCTCACTTTCAGAGCCCCTTGTTAAAATAAAGTAATTTATGTTATTATTATTTGTATTAAATGTTGCTTTTCATAATACATTTCCTTTCTGCTTATGCATTTCGAAAATTAAAGTAAATGTTTTTATTGTTTGTGTTTGTGCTGCAGCTATTACACAGTTGCAGTTTGCCTAATAACTATACGTACGAGTAGTGTTTAAAAAGTAACGAGAATTTTGCTACAGTGTTGGTAAACACTTCTGTAAAGTGGTTTTTCTGTTGGCAGCTGTCAAAGAGGTTTTTTATTATAAGGGCCATACGCAGCATGCAAAAATTCAGCACCAAAAGTCAAAACTTCATATAAAAAAAAAATTCCCTTTTTTGGGATATTTTTTTTTATATGAAGTTTTGACGTTTGGTGCAGAATTTTTGCGTGCTGCGTATGGGCCTATAGCTCAGTCACGGCGATCTACTGGTATGTTTGAGCCTTAGTTTCGAATATTAGCGAATTTCGCTATTTTTCGGATCGCTACAGTGTTGGTAAACACTTCTGAAAAGTGTTGGCAGCTATCAAAAAGGTTTTTTATTATAGCTCAGTCACGGCGATCTACTGGCATGTTTGAGCCTTAGTTTCGAATATTAGCGAACTTCGCTATTTTTCGGATCGCTACAGTGTTGGTAAACACTTCTGAAAAGTGCTGGCAGCTATCAAAAAGGTTTTTTATTATAGCTCAGTCTCGGCGATCTACTGGTATTTTTGAGTCTTAGTTTCGTATATTAGCGAATTTATGTTTCTTCGGCTGTTCTAACAATCTTTAGTGGCTCTGTATTGCTGTCGCTTTCATTTTCCGGCTACTGCACAACTTGCTCTTGTTCAAAATTTAAAAGTTTTTGAGTCCTGTTTTCAGTTATTCGTGAATATCTCGTGAACAAAAGATTCCATAGCATCTACAGTTCTTACCCGATTTTGAAGATCTTAGGCTCGAAATGTACCTAAAAGAATTCTCTTTCAGCTTAAAGCTTAAAAAAATAAAAGACATTTTTCTTCTTAAGGCCAAATAGGATATCCCAAATGGGATTTTTTTTATATGAAGTTTTGTGATTACGTGCGAAATATTTCGAACTGAGTACAGGCCTTTAATAAAAAGCAACCTGAACATTTGTAATTTTGATAAATGGTCGAAAATATAATTTTTTCGTCTTTGGTTCAATAATTTTGACTCAATTTCATATATCATATATTGCTGATCTATATTTTATTTTATGTCGGCAATACATTTTGTTCACGAGATTTTCACGAATAACTGAAAACAAGACCCAAAAACCTGTTTTTCGAAAAAATCTCGAAAACGGTTCTTAAGAAAAAAAAAATAAATTCATTATCGTGTATCTCGACCCAAAATTACCCTAAATAACACTTTTATACGAAGGTTCATTTCTCCTGTAAACATTTATCATATAAATGTGTCAACTATTGTAATACAGCTTGATTCAAAAGATGTTTGAAATCAATTATTTTTTTTAATTTTAAATAAAACTTGCAAAGTAACTCTTTTTTTTTAATTATTAAAAGAAATTTCAAAAAGTACATATTATCAATTTTGTATTATTTATAATTAAAGGCCCGCAGTTCGAAAATTTTCGCAGGGAATGATAAAACTTTATATATAAAAAAAAATGGGATATCCCAAATGTATTATTGGGAATGTTTTTTTTATATGAAGTTTTATCATTCCTTGCGAAATTTTTACGTGCTGCGTATGGGCCTTAAGCAATAAAAGTTATTTTGTGATTTTTAAATAGAAATTTATACCATTAACCAACTTGATTTGTTTAGTTCATACCTAATTAAAAAAATAAATATAAAAAATTTCTTTCGCTTTGATTTTTTCAAGCAAATAAATTTTTATTGCAATTTCTGTTATATAAGGCCCAGACGCAGCACGCAAAAACGGGAATATTTTTTTTTATATGAAGTTTTGACGTTTGCTGCGGAATTTTTGCATATGGCCCTTTAATAAAAAAAATCATATTTTCATATTTTTAAAACGAGATAGCACTTTATTTCGCTCTACTAACAAAATTAAGTTCGAATTAATTTTAAACATATTTATTATCGTCGATTAATCATTATGACAGCTGTCAATGAACTAAACATCCAACATCGATTAATCATTATGACAGCTGTCAATGAACTAAACATCCAAAATGGCGAACTTTATGCACACAATTTGCTAAAATGTTTACCAACACTGCAATAACTTGGTTTAGTACAATTTGAGGAATTTTAAATATCAACAGACTAAACATCCCACATGGCTGCACATTCGAAAAATTTACAAATTCTCATTACTTTTTGAGCACACCTCGTCTGCTTATATGTGTTTTTTTTTTTTTATTATATATATAATTCATATATACAACTTGTTTTAACTCTCTGGAACACTGAATTTTTTTTGTTGTTTTTGGTTTTTGGGGATTTTGTTGGGATGCGCTTACTTTGAATGCGAGACTACTGAGTGTGAGACCATTGAATGGGATAGCATTGAATGCGATATGCCCGATATTTCTGCATAGGTATCTGTAGGACCCTCGGCACTGCAAACTGAGTCCTCGGGCGTGCGTGATGGCTCCGCTTCGGTTATTTCTATATCCTGATGATGCTTGTTGCTGCGATGTTTGGCACTTAAAGCCTGTGAAGTGTTTTGGAAACAGAAACAGACAAACAATTTAAAGCCGGTCAATAGCCAAGCTGCTTTAAGCCACTAAAGAGTACTACAACTTAGTATGTGCTTATGGTTTTAGACAAATTTTGGGTATGAAGTGCTAATGAGCTGTTTCAGCCAGGGGTGCATGCATAAGGGTTAAAATGCAAGGGTTAGGCAATACGCACACGCACACACACATACACATACACTGCTTGGACACACTGTATTGCGTAAAACATTAGACAGTTAGTAGAGACGTGGTATCGATACTTTTGTTGCATCAAGTACTCAGTATTAGACTAGATACGCATACTTTTTTAGACAAACGTGCGCAGTTTGGGAGTTTAGCTAAGTACAACAACAGTTAGTTGGGTTTTGAGGTTAGGGATTCACACTTAAGTAACAGTTAGGCTAACAGTTCTTACCTTATCTTTGCTGCCCTTTTTCTACATTAAGATTTTTTTTTTGGTATTGATGGTAGTACATAGTAGGTTTGATGTTTAATTTTTCATATATAGTACAAGTCATGACAAGAACAATGATATATATATGTTTATATGTTAATAATACTTATATATTGGCATACAAAATAGTTTACAGAGTGCGAAAAGAAAGTACATAGAGATAATAGAGAGAAAGAGAGAAGTTGGGCAGAGCTGGGTAGCTTAAGTTAGGCAGCGCAAGTTTTAAGTTTTAAGGATAGGGGGCAGTTTATAGCTTTAGGCCCCTAGAAAAAATAGGTTGGCGCCAGTTAATACAATTACTGGTTTGGTTTACTTTATGCCTTTTTTTTTTTTTGTCGCTGTTTTTAATGGATGGCAGTAGCTATTGATTGATTGAGCTATAGTACAATGAGCGCTCCTTAAGTTACTAGGATGGGGCCGTCTTTGTCCTTGCCACTTACTTGCAATGAGAAACGACGATGACCCGCCTTGCGTCCACCACGCCTTTTGCTTATATGTGGATTGTCTTGTCGTAGCGTTTTGTTCTTCAGAATCTCGAGTTGTGTATACAGTCTATGGGGGGGGGGAAAAAAAAACAATTAGTTAGGATGTAACGTAGTCCTGCAACAATTTTTTTTTTATAATGCTTTGAGTGGTTTTAGAGAGTAAGCGTTAATCTTCTAAATTGGCTCAAATTTTTATTGAACAATCTTTTTTTAAGTTCTTGAAAATCAAATATTTTAGTTTTTGACGTCATGTTTAACACAACTGTAGCATAATAAACTTCTATGAGGGATTGACTATAAATTAGGGTTACCAGAGCGGACATTCCACAAGCGACAAATTGGTTAATTTCTTCAAGTAAGTGGGTGCTTGATCATTAACGTTGAAAGCTTGTTTTTCAAAATGATCACATTCAGCAACTCGGCCTTCACTTCGGGTTTTCGAGAGAATACGTTTAACTTTAAAAGGCAAAAATCTGTGTTCGAATCTGTTGCGCAAAGACTTGAGAACAGAATCAATCACCTACAAAGTTTTCAAAATGCTGTTAGATTCTTTTTCTAGCGCTAACTGTTTGTCATGGAAAATTTACATATAAGAGAGCATGAAATATAAAAAACATTCAGAAAAATCGCTCATAAAGAAATTTTTTATGATTTTAGGGAGGTTCTCTTGGGACAGAAAATATGATTTAAAACCTTAAATAATTTTCAAAATGCGCTCAACTGCGGCTTTGTTTTCGTACTCTGATCCACTTTTGTGGAAAATATAAATATTTTTTTTTAAATACTTGGTAAACGATATGAAAATATGTATGACAAAAGTTGATCGGTCTAATCGAGCCAAAAAAGCGGACATGTTCGCTTATAAGCGGACACATGGTAACCCTACCATAGATTGATTATTAAAAAAAAGTTTTTGAAACAAATGTTTTCCGTATAACTTCCAATAATTTTTCTACTTCACTTTGAAGATTTTTTTTAAATCTATTTATTTTAAGAGCGTTTTTCCAAATTTTACCATCACACTGTTGGACCAGATTTTCATATTTTGGCCAAAACACTGTCATTTCCATAAACATTTTTTTAGAGTGATGAAATTTTACACACGTGTTCCTAAAGGATTGAACTATTTTTGAGCCTCCTCACATTTTTTTTAAGATATAGATAATCCAGACCAAAATTAAAAAAAAAATAAAAAAATTATTAACTTAATTAAAAAAAAAAATTATTAATTGGAATTGTAAATTTTTTTTACATTTTATTACAAATTTTGAAAAAATAGTTATTAAAGCATACTTTTGCAGCTAAGAAATTCAAAAAATAGTAAATTTCCTGGAGGTCAATTTTTAAAATTAGATACAAAATTCAATTTGCGAAAATCGGGAGGAATTACATTTTGTTGTAAAACATGTGAAGAAATTTATAAAATTTTTTTCGATCAAATATCGAGTGGTAGTCGGATGTACCCTTAAAGCAAAGTAGCCAAATGATAAAAAAACCAACAAAATCTTTATAACTACTCGAATATATTTAAAACCTTAAAGTTTTTAAGCTCAATTTTATTTTTTTTCTGAAGTAATATTTATAAATAATAAAGTGAATAGAGATTTCGTAGCTACATGTATCATGGTAAATGCAGGTTTTTTTTTTTCTATTAATTTTCGCGAAGGCTCATAAAATACAAAATGTCAACATTGATGGCTAATTACTTAAAAACCATTAATTATAATTTAATATTTTGTTCTGCACAGGATACCTTAATATATGTAAAATCATATTGAAATATCATTTTATCCAAATTTTGACTTTCATCTGGGGGACTTTTGGCCAAAATCTGGCCACGCGGTCCCATTGTGCATCATAGAAAATTCGTAGGTGATATTATTATGATGATGAACTAAGTTACCAATTTTCAATTTATTAAGAAATCTTCAAAAAATGCAGACGATCACATGTTTTCTTTATTTATTAAAAAAAAAGTTGATATACGATAATGATGAATAAGTAATCGTTCTAAAGGATAATACTCAAAATATTTAATACGTCATGAAAAAACAAACCGCTGGGGACACAACATTTGTCTCTATTGCACTCTTCAGTGTCTTTAAAACCTGGAGGTTCGGAAACCCCTGAATTTCTCTTAAATTCTTCTCTCTAATTTTTTAGTCAAGAATAACACAGAGAATAAAGTTTAAAACAATTAATTTTCATATTGAAATGAGTGGAACTGTAGCTAGAATTATATAAGACTAGAAAGCTAGTTTAGCACGGTAACCTCTGTCTCGAGTTCATCTGGCAGTTGCTAGGTATTAAAATCTATCCTCGTTTCCTCACCATTGAGGCAGTTGATTCGGTGTGTTTTTTTATAGTGATTCCCATCTGTTCCTAAATGGCAAAAAATAAAATAATTTAATGGGAGAAATTTCTTTTGTAGTTTTGACCAGCCATTTCTCCTTCTTGGGGCAGTATTATCCAAATACTTCCTTAGTGCGCACCTACACCATACAACGCAGCTCCATACTCCAAGTTGTAAAAAAATTCTGCCCATACAAACATTGTTTCGTCCCAGCTCTCAGAACAGAGTCCAAAATGCTTTTCGAGGTTTATTCAGCCCACCGGATGGGTGTGTCTTTGATACATATGAAGACCCTCTGAGTGAGGAAGGGTGGTGAAAGGTCCACCACTGGGGATCACAACGGGCCTACTTTTTGGCCTAAGTGAGTTGGGACGTCAGGTCTCGACTGCCGCCCTAACCTAACAAACATTGTTCCACCATTTCCTTCACTTGTTTCAGTCAATTAGCTTAAAAATTTTTTCATACATCGATTTTTAAAAAATTAGCTAAAAATAAGATTTAGAACCGATTTAGAAAATTAGCGACCGCTCTTTATTTTGGTGAAACCAGTGTTGATTAGTGTATGTAAAGACTATTTTACGCTACCTTTTGAGTTCAGCACGTATATCCTCGGGAGTCATTTCGGATATGGTTAGCTCACCAATGTCGGGATCTCCCAGACAGAGACCAGCATAGCCGCCACCCAAACGCTGGCCCGCATCATGTGACGTACCCTTGAAAGCATCCACAGGTAAACGTATTGATAGATCATAGGCAAGCGAACGAACCTGCAAGCTATGAAGATGCAACAAACACCGCAAACCACACTCAGGAAGTAACGGAAAACGGAACACGTATAAAGGATAATGGAAACCAGGAAACAAATCAAAACAAAAACCAAAAACCATAGTGTTGTATAAAGAGCCAAAGTAAAGTAACAGAAAGTATATTAAAGTTGAGAATTACAAATTGTGCGTTGCTCTATGTCTAGTTGTGCGTATTTGTGTGTGTGTGTGTTTATGTGTTTGTTTGTGTGTAAGAGTCTAATCATGGGCTGTGTGTGTGTGTCTAGAGTGCTGTAAAGGAGAACAAAAAATCAAAATCAAGAGATTTTAAAGGCTTAACCAGGTAAAACTTTAGCTAGGTACTACTACTTGAGTATGGGTTAATACAAAGAGCTAAAGAGATAGAGAGCGAGTGGTACAAAGTTATAAAGAGAGTACACGGTACATATTTAAAGACAGTTGCAGACAGTTAGAGAGAGTAAGAGATTAAATAACTTTTAATGAGACTAGTTAATTTTAGTACACATGTTTTTTTTTGGTATGCATGTTAGGTATTTAAAGGAAACCGATTTTTGTCTTTACGCTGATTTAATTTGCAAAATAAGGTTTAAAGAAAACATGCAAATAAATAACTGTACGCCAGTGTTGTTAAACAAACTAACTATAACTAAATAGTAGTACAGTTGTGAGCAAAGCATGCAAAGCTTAGTTAAAGTTACAAAGGCGGCAAAGTATATTTTAAAAAAATAGTTAAATCAAAAAAGTACTTAAAAATTTTTGGCTTACAGTACATAGAATTCACAAGCGCAACATTCTGAGTTAAAATTGATTTTTAATATATTTTTTTTCGATATATACAAAATGACACTTGCAGCAACTTCATAGCTTGACTAAAATTCATAAAGTGTTAGCTTAGATCTAAAATTTAATTTTTTATTTAAAAAAATAAATAAATATCCAAATGTAAATTAAAGCTAATTAAATTATAAAATTTGTCTTTTAAAAAAAGCTTGTTTTTAGTTTTAATTTTTTAATTTAATTTCATATTTTTTAAGCAACACAAAAATCGTTTCCTCAACCAATTTGAATACCAATTATAGTTAACAAATTCTGCACAAAATGTTTTTGCTCAATTACGATGACGTAGGGAGAGCTAGTTAAAGAGAGGACAACTTCGCTGGGCGAAGCACAAATGAGCGCACAACTGAGCGCCTAAAATACGGCAACGGTCTAGCATGTACTCAACAAACTTTCACGCAACGTTTTACGCACTTTTTCAACACGAAACAAACGAAATGAAACACTTTCAAAATGAAACTTATTAAATTTAAATTAAATTAAATGTAATAAATTAAGTTTAATTGAAAATAAAAAGCTTTAAACGCTTGGTTACCTGCTTGTGCTGATACCATAATTTTGGCACAAATATCAAACCCAATGCAAAGCTATTCGTGAGCTGAGAGCGCACGAAGAGTGCCAACAAAATGGCGCTTGGGCTCATTTCCGGTAAGTAGAAAAAGCGCAGAAAGTAAAAGCTGGTCGAAACTAGAAATTCCAGCGTCAAAGCGGTTACCAAAAACTGACGTTCCTGTAAAGATATGTAAAGAAATATTTCGTTAGTTTGGTTTTATAAAGAGTTTTTAAGCATGTATGTAGAGTTTCTAGCTTTGAGAAGTTGCGTAACCTTTAACAATTTTTACATTTTTAGTTTATAGTAGCAGGAATTTCTTGAAAAATAATAATTTTATTTGCTATAGACTAGAACTTGAGTTAAGGTTCCTAAGTTACTGTAACCACCCCACCAAACAAATATACAATGTACCCAAAACTTTGTACTTACCCTGAACTGCGTATTCGCATTGCGACTGGCTATGGACAGATGCAGACCAAAGCATAGGATGAGCACTTCACTGGCTTGCGTCACCAGCTCCCATTTGAGTGGATGGCAGGTATTGGTGCTTGCCTCTCGCAAACTGTCCAACTGCGCGCTCTCTAGCAGATCCAACGATGAAGCCGTAAAAGCAGCCATATAACAGAGCACGGAAAATACCATGGTGCTCAGATATTTCAGCAGATCCACATCACGCAGCACCCAGCGATGCGCTTTACGCGTACGAAAGTCCACCAGATGACGATAAAGTTTGAGTATGATGGCGCCATAGCATGTAATGAAGCCCAGCTCACGCAGCCAGGGCTCGAGCAGGCAACGTTCGGTGGAGGCGGGAAAGAAATGGACGGCAACCTGGAGAGCAAGAATATGTTAGGATTCTCAATAACGGCTGAGGCATTATAATATCCTGGATTTCGTGCTAGAATGTTGAAATAAGCTAGAAAATCAGGTTAGGACATAGTGCATATATACTAGGGTGGCCATTTTTGCAACATCTCACGAATTTTAATAACGCCATTCCCTAAAAAGTTACATTTTTATCTGTATATAGCGCCTGTAAAATTTAAAGGCGATCTGAATGTATTTGATGGTCCCTAAAATAGGTCAAAGGTCATAAAAAATGTTCATATGAATGCATAAATAGCGACCAAACCGTAAGTTTGACAAAAACATGTTCCAAATATAATCGATGGGTAATTCAATTATCTACAGTCAAGTAAAAAAATTATCGAAATCAGTTTAGCATAACCAGAGATATTTGCTGTTAAGTAGAGGCACTTTTTTTTTTCTAATTTCGAAAAATGGTTTTTTCGAAATATCTCATTTTCGGTTTCAGCATATCATTTTACTACAGAAACGACTAAAACATGTTAAGGATACAACATTTTTTTATTATTTGTAAACTGTTGTTATTACTCAATTTTAGAGCTTACCAAATTGTTCAGGCCGACTCTATATTTATACCCTGTACCGTATGGTACAAAGGGTATATTGTGTTTGTGCAAGCCGAAAATGTATGTAACGTACAGAAGGAGAAGTCGGAGACCCCCCAAAGTTACCTAAAGTATGATCAGAGTGACTAGAGAAGTCGATACACCCATGTCCGTCTGTCCGTCTGTCCGTATGAACGCCTAGATCTCAGAGATGGTAAGAGCTAGAGCAACCAAACTTTCAGATAAGATCCCTTATTAATCCATAGGAGACAAGTTTATTTTATTTTTTTGATATCGGGACTACATTATATAGCTCCCATAGGCGTGTTTCAGAGGACCTCGCAAAAGCAAAAGTTTTAGATGGATAATTCGTTTGTTTATGAAGATATCATAACCAAATTTGGTAATCGGAAGGTTTTTAGAAACCCCCAGCACTGTACCAAATTTTATCAAAATCGGTTGACTATATCATATAGGTCCCGATCGGCCCGGTCGAAAAAAAGTTTTTGATTAAAAATTCGTCTGTTTTTGGTTGTTTATGAAGGTATCATAATCTAATTTGGCAATCAAATGTCTTTTGGTGTTCGTAAGCAATTTACCGGATTTTATTGCAAGCAGTGGTACAGGGTATCCCAAAGTCGTCCGCGCCCGACTTTAACGTACGCCATCTTTTTTTTTTAAATTATGTTTTGATAGATATGAGACTTTTTGAACCATAATTTGTTTGTTTGGAAATAAGTTTTTAAAGTTTATGCAGAACAATACAGTCAAAAACGGAAAAAGTGAAATTATGACTTTTGACCTATTTTAGGGACCATCAAAAACATTCGTATCGCCTTTAAATTTTACAGGCGCTATATGCAGGTAAAAATGAAACTTTTTAGGGGGTGTCATTATTGATATCGGCGGTTTAAAAATCCTCCATACCAGCGCCGGCAACCCTAATATATACAATACTATATGGAACATAAGAACGACTTTTGGGGCTGGTCTCTGTATCACAATTTCTCAAATCATAAGTAGCTATAATAACAATATTTGTTTAACTAACTTTTTGAACCCAACAGAAATTTAGAAAAAAAAAATTTATTAAAAAAACCTCATGGAACATTGTAATCCATGTAATTCAGCAATCCAGAAGTAAGCCAGTATATTTGGAAGAGTTGAAAATCTATCTAATCACACCATAAAAGCTTTTAAATACAGATTTTTTCTTAAAAGATTCGAAATCAATCAGACGTGATTAATCAGAAAAACAAAAAACAAAATCGAAAAATTTCATTCGGATTTGTTTTTACGTGCTACGGGCCCTATTTATTTTAGATAAATTCCCCTCGTTTTTTCGATAAATTCTCCTGTTGTGTTGGCGCGAAATTATTTTTGTTTGATACAAAACAGCTGGTATGGTTGCCGCAGCTCCCATCTTTCTATTACCATATGTTATTCACATTTTATTTTTATTAAGTACTTTGTTATTCTGACTTTTAAATAAAATTACAGAAAAATATTACTTTGGCAACAATATTCATTGAAATTAAAAACGACTAAGCTATTTTTGTTACAAGGTAAATTTTCTTTGTGTAACGCGGGAACCCTGTCGTACTTATCGGCCTTGTGTTCATTCATATATGATACGCACACATTACAAACAAAAAAAAAAATAATTAAAAATAATGAATATCTGCCTTAAAGTTCTAAGTTCTAAATCTAATCTAAAAAATATAAAAGAATATTCAAAAAATTATTTCAAAAATTCGTTTTGGTGGAATTGGGAGAACCAAACATTCGTTTTCAAAACAAATCCGAATAAATTGTTAGGATTCGTTTTCCGGATCACGGCTGCATATTAACTTTTTCAATAATTACAGAAACTAAAAAAATGTTCCCATTGGAAACTCCTGTGGAAGTCTATATTAAATAAAAGCAGTCCGCCAGACATATCTTCAAGGGACTTGGAAATCTACCTAATTATGGTATTAGCTTTCAAGACCGGTTTCTCAAAAAGCGATCTTTGGCGTACCGCATATGAAATTAAAGCAATCCGCTATTTAATTATGATAAAAGCTTGCAATACGTGTTTTTCAAAAATATTTTTTAACGAAATTTAAAAATAATATTTCAACTATCAAAAACTTTAAATCTGTTAAATGTTGTTTAAAATAAAGCGTAACATCCCTAATTCGGTATACAATTATTACTAACCCGTTGGAACTTTGAAATTACTCTAGTCTTGAATCATTCACAAATCAAGGTACCTATTTTCAGAACCAAATTGATATTTTCTTTATATTGTTAGTTCTTAAAATAGCTAATTTCAGAACCAATTTGATATTTTCTTTATATTGTTAGTACAAAGGCTAAATGGTAGGAAAAAGTATCTTTAGGTACCAGATGTTAACCTATGAGTTACTCCTAAACTGCACTAAAATTAGTCCTCAAATAGATTCGCGATATTATTTTTTTAACAAGTTCTTTTACTTACCGATGCATAAAGTAAAACAATGCCCAGCAGTATAGTCTCCAGTACAGTCCACATGCTCGAGGCAATCGCCTAAAAGTATGCAAAGTTTTATTAAACAATCGCAATTAGTCAATCAACACTTTTTCGAATTTGGATGCCATAAATAAATGACATAAATTCAAAAAAGTACTGAATATTTGAATGAATTCTCCTACTTTGCATTTTCGCTGTCTAAACACAATGACGCTCAGCACAATGCAGCACAGGATGCAGGCACCCAGCACAATGGCCACCAGTAGACGCAAAGCAGCATCCATATTAAGCGCATCCTCCTCCTGAAACAGACAAACGCCATTCTGATCACAATTAGCGCAGCCACCCGGACAAGGTATGCATGAATAGTTGTCAAAACCCTCGGATAGCTCTACAAGATCACCGCGAAAGCCCTGTAGCGTAGCATTGGGCAGATAAAAGGATTCGCGGCACAAACACGTGTAAACATCACGTGTGGCAGCGGGTTTGTTCTCAGTGAGCAGGCAAAAGGTGGTATTGCGATCGCAGCTAGAAATTTAAAACCAAAAGTTAGAGTGCACTTCTTTATGGAAGCTGTTTGTTAGTAAGCTACCCATGGCGACGACCAAAAACCTCCTCCAGACCATCATTGCACACATCCTCATCGGCAGCGATAAAGGCAGCAGCAACGATTCTGTAGGGGAATTACAAAATTTAATAGAGTTTTTTAATGCCCTAGAGCTGAGCTACTTTACTCACTTGATTTTATGCTCTGTGAATGATATGCGAAATGGCCATAACCAACGGCTGGTCAACAGGTTGCAGTCACGAAAGGGCGCGCCCCATTCTTGCGTGCCATCGGTGCTGTTCCAAGCCACTCTATGAAATCAGGAAATTATTTCGAGAATTAACAAGCCATCATATTTCCCTAGATATGTATATGTTTAACAGCTTTGTAAGCAATTGTAATCTTAATTGTGGTGCACTTAAGAGAACACGAAATGCAAATTTTTAATTGTATGTTCTGATCTTAGAAAGCTAACGAATGCATAATATTGTAGGAAAGTGAGAATGCGAGTACATGATTTGAAAATGCTCTTTTTACAATTTTTAAATATTAGTCAACTTCGCGACTCAAATCTTTACAAAAAATTATTTTTCTGGAGCTATTAAAATACGAAGAATATATATGGAAATTTTAGATTTTATAGCATGTTTCGGAAGATTTTAGAAAACATTTATTTTTTGATCTTTTATTTTTCGAAATAAAAAAAAAAGAATGTAATATTTTAATATATGTATTATGATTTGAAAATGGGACAAAAATATCAAATAATTGTGGCTGATTAAAAAAAATTTTTATTTTTTAACTTGAATCGTTTATAATAAGAAATTAAAATTTTTAAAAGGCGGATACTATTTCGGCGAACTTTCCCAATTCAATTATAATTATTTGTTATGTGTTATAAATTGAAAATGGGACGGAAATACCAAAAATTTGTGGCTGATTGACATGAATCGTTTATAATAAGAGATACAAATTTTTAAAATACGGATACTATTTCGGTGAACTTTTACAATTCGATTATAATTTTATTTTGAAAAAAAAAGATAGTATCGTAAATATAAAATGTGCCTTATTTTATTCATTAGCCGCATTTTAAATTTAAAAAGTGTAAAATTCAAATGTGACAAAAATAATAAAAAAATTTTCTTTTTGTTTTGATGTAAAATAAAATTAAAAATAATAAATTTTTTAAATTAAAAAAATATATTTGATTACTAACCAATATTAACAAAGTCAATTTTTATTGCAAAATTTCGATTATTTAACGAGTTATCGATAAAAAAATTTGACTTTTTAATTTTTAGACCTTTTATTGGCAAGCTAGTATATCTCTATATATCTACACAAAATTTTTTTTTTGATGTAAAATAAAATTAGAAAATAAAAAAAATGTGGTACAGTCGAGGCGGTGCCCGACAGTGGAATACCCTGTACCTTTTGTCTCGAAAAAATTTTTCCTGCATATTCCTTCAAAGAACTTTCCAATTGGAATTTTTTTTTTTTGGTGAAATTCGATATTTATACCTATAAGTTTCCTAAATTATTACCGATTTTGATGAAACTCAAATATTACGTCAAAGAATTTATTTAAAGTATATGGGGTAAGTTTCAAGTTGGTATGTAGAGGGGTGTGGGAGAAAACACGGTAAATCGATTGAGAGGGGTGGGGGGCCACATCGATAAAATTTGGATGTGGATTTATTTATTAGAGCCACATGAATCAGTTTACAAAAATTGTGATTCTAGGTCACTGGTAACCATAATTATGAGGAGTCAAATATTGACGCAGTTTATTGGCAAGGGGAGGTGAAATTTGCACATTTTTGACTATCACTTTTGCTGTATTTGTCCGATTTTGTTAATTTCTTACACACAGATGCATGTAACCACAACGCATCGCTCTGTTTAATTTCAGATGAAAATATTAAACGGTGTGGCCAAAAACCGCGAAACTCTACTGCGGGGGAACGGGGGAAGATATTGACATGATTCAACAAACTTCATCTTTCCAGGAAATATAGCTCTTATAATCTCCGAGATCTAGGCGTTCATACGGACGGACGGACGGACGGACATGGCTCAATCGCTACCCGAAGTTATGATAAGCATTTTGGTACAAAGGACTTGGGGTGTGCCACTCCTCCTTCTGTCCGTTACATACATTGCACAAATCTAGTATACCCTTTGTACCTATAGGTACAGGGTATAAAAATAAAAACATTTAAAAAAAATAAAATGTTTTCTTGGTTTTTTTTAAAAAAAAAAAAAGTGGAAGATCACTTTCAAATTTTAAAATTTAAAAAAAATTTGTTAAAAAAAAGGAATACAATTTTTTTTTTTCAAAAAATCAATTATCAAAAAAAAAATTTTTTTTTCACCATTTGTTTTTAATTTTTAAAATTCAAAAGTGATCTTCCACTTTCACAAAAACCGAAAAATTTAGTTTTATGAGCGTAAAAAAAAAATTACTTTAAATATACATTTTATAAACTTTTTTGCCGAAACATGGAAATTATAGAATACACCCAACGCTTTTTGGATTAATTTAATTAATAATTGTAAAGGATGCCATAACATACCCCAACTCTCGCCAATAGGAACCCAGATACGCTTTATTATGCACCTGATCCGGTGGTATCTGAAACGTTAAAAAAAACAAACATTACAGTTACAACTGTAAAGAACTATATTGAGAATACCGTTTTGCCACTTACCGTTACATTGTCCCTAAACTTAACCACAACCGTGTGTATGCTGGGCGCTGCGATGGCAAACGCCAAGAGATTATCATCCTCGTTGAGGGCATAGCTGGCAATTCCATTGGCACGACGACTAATCTCCGCCCGCGTCTGATCGTCAAGGTTGATGGATGCCGCACTGGGAAACTTGTTGGACAAAAACTCAATGAACTGGCGTGCCGCATCCTCAGCGATGTCCGTGAAATCATAGAACTGCAAAAACAAAAGAGTGCACGAAAACCACACAATCAAAATCCAATTCGAGCTTAAGGAGTGGGTAAAAGCTAGTGGGGCAGAATGCCAGCAAATGGCTGCATAGTAAAGGTGCCAGGGTGCTAGCTATTAATTATTTACCAACATGCAAGGGGCAACACCTTTCGTGAGTGGCACGCAGCAGATCCCCAGAAAGTATGCTACAAGCCGTGTAATGTGTAATGCGATTGTTTCAGAAGAAGTCCAAGCAAAATGTTTATAATCCTTGTTTGTATAGCTCTTAACCGACAAAATATTTGTACATAATTTACACGTCACAATGGTAGGAGCACATACACACACACACACATATATATACACTGACATTAACACAAACAACAAACACATTTGTTTTCTACATGCGGTGCGCAACTTTGATGACATCATTATGGCTTTTGGAAACAAAAGTAACCGCAACACACAGATACGCACACACACACACAAAAACACATACACTGTGTCAGTATCTGTTATGTCAAAGTGTGTGTGTGTGTGGTTTTGTTTTTCTGTGCCTGTGTGAGTCATGAGTTGCAGGCACCTTTTTGCTTTTAAAACAAATATTTCCCATTAGCAATGTCGTGAGGCTGACGCCATGTCGTGCACACGGCACCCAAGACACACATATCTTACACATACAGTGAATCTGAAAAGTTTACACCCAGCGTTATTTTTTTTATAGTTTAAGTAGCTTTTTTGAAGTAACTTGCAAAAATAATTAAGATAGGGTAAGGCGGGGCAAATCCGACCTAGTACTTGATTTTGGCTATAAAATGCTTATTTGACATCGGACATCAAGAACTACTGATTTCTTCTGATCATTATTAATTTTTGAGATATGACCATATTTCAAAAACGTAAATTTTTGTAATTTTCAAAAATGGTGGGGTAAACCCGAGCGCCCATTTTTTTGGCTGATATACCACAGATAAACATACATATATTTTTAAAAAAAGTTAATTTGTGTCATTTTTAAATATGGTGGGGTAAACCCGACCGCCTTTTTTTTGGCTGATTTAGCACAGATAAGATCTAAATTTAATGGTTTATCGATTATAAATCAAAACAGCATGTTATAGTCGTAAAAATTTGTATTTTTTTTTAAATTGGAATTTTTTAAACATTTAAATCGAAATGAAAGTTGAATGAATGTCAATAAAGCATGATTGGATAGAATAGCTAAGTAACAAATCGGAGTCCTAATAAAAAATTAAATTGAATATCGTAAAAATATACTTCTTGTCGTTTGAGCATCAAAATGTAGACTGAACGACAACTGTCATGCTATCATTTTGGTTATTTCTAATGCTCTACACGATAACACTAATATGAGCTCGCTCAGTATTGGCGTTTTTGATAAGCAGTGGGAGGTCGGGTTTGCCCCACCTTAACTTACCATTTTTTAAAAGGAACATTTTTGTATCTGGTCATTTTCACGGATCTACCCATTTGCTGAGATTCTGTCAGAGCTGCAGTGTTCGCCATTGTCATACCGAATGCTGAGAAATTCTTTCGTGGGAGCAAATATGGGTGGTCTACCCAAAGCTGAACTGGCTCAAAATTGAAAGATTTCGGTTATCAACATATGCCACAAAATTTTTAATGTTTTAAAAGAAACAATTATGGGCAACAATACGGAATACACAAAACAGCGCTGTATATATACTGTATGTACCATAGTTCCCCGAAACTACACATTTTGTCGGCATTATTTAGGCTCATCGTGATATGTGACGGCACACTAAAATGTTGGCAAAAATTAAGCTAAGAGCTTCCATAATGGTCCCAGCAGCTAGTGCTCTTAAAACTATCATTAAGTTATACAGTCAAACTTGCCTATAAAGAATTTTTTTATATTAAGAATTTTTAGAAGTACACTGCTTTGATGATCTCTTTATAACGAAACAACATGTTGCACCAGTACAATTTCACTATAGAGAAGTTCATAGATTTAATATTTAAAAAATATATTTTTTAAAATTTAACTTTAAGATGAAACGCTGTGCCCAAACTTTTTCGCTTCACTGTACGTATGAGAAAGTATGACTGTGACCACATTGCGTATACGTTATATGGCATGTCTTTGCTGCGAAATGAAAAACCCAATGAATTATTAACAGCAAACAAACATATTTGTACACAAATGACTTGCACACACAAACACAGATACACCACACAGACTCACATAGATATACACACAGATAGAGACGTGCTCAAACACTTAGGCAACACAGCTGTGAATAGGAAAAGCCGCAAACACACCAAGAGTGCAATAAAACATATATATGCATATGCAAAACATATGTAAGCATGTCTGTACATAAGTCCAGCTACTATGCCAAATGCTGTTATGTGTTTATGGGAGCGAATTAATTGCAATTAAAAACTCATGATCTGAAAAATGTGCGCTGATGTACTAATTATGGATATTAAACAAACAATTACGTAATAATTATGTCTAAACGAATAGGCATTATTATAAAATTAGCTTCAAATGGGATTTTAATAGCAGTTTTACAGTTGAGCAGATACAATTTATCCGAAAATTAGGTTTCAGTCTACTGAAGCAACGATGTTGAAAAACTAACTTAGGAATTAGCCAGAAGCAATGCAATGACTTTGGTGGAAAACTTCGGTGTTTGGTAAGGAGATCAATATAGAGGATTTTCAATTTGATGAAGGAGCACCCGGCTTGCCGCTAGCAATATAAATAATATCTTTAAAAACTCACCTACCTAAATCGAACAGTTTTGTCGAATTTTGATAGTCTTTGGAATATATTTTTAAAATAATCTGTAATAATCAGCCGTGCTCCGGAAAACGAAAAAAACAAAACGAACCATTTTATTCGGATTCGTTTTTGCGTGCTCACAAGTCCGAATGACAGTTTTAGACCTTTCGAAGGAAATTATTCACTTTTTTTATACAAGACATGAACTATTTAAGCAAGACATGGGGTAAACACGACCTCCCACTTTTTCTTAAAAACAGCAACACTCATAGTAGAGTTCGTGTAGAGCATTTAAAGTAACCAAAATGGTAGCATGACAGTTGTCTGTCAGTCTACATTCAGACTCTTAGACGACAACAAGTATATTTTTACGATTTCCAATTTAATTTTTGTGAATATTTGAATACACATATTCTTGTTAAATAAAGTGATTGAAAAAAAACTGGTTTATACACTAGTAATCGTTGGAAGTTTCGTAAAATTTTTTTTATTTGCGTCGTCATGAAAAATTGCACGGTGGGGCAAATCCGACATCCAAATGGTGGGGTAAATCTGACCGCTTTTTTTCATTTGTTTTTTATTGTGGCATTGTTTATTTATATGATTTAAGTGATCAGCCAGTATTTTTATTGATGGATAATCCATAAGCCGTCGATGAAAAGTCTGGACCAGACATTTGACAACTGATCGGCCATTAGAAGAAGTTAAAATGGATGATAAAGTTGGAGCTGATCAAGAACAAGAAGATGATGTTCCATTCAATCCATCACTCACCACTTCAACACCAGCAACATCAACTTCAAGCTTGAATGAGAGCTTACAATCCATTCTTCCATTTCCATAGCCAAGAACCAAGACGTGGCCGTAAACCTGGATGACCATCGATTCTGACTTCAGATGAAACAATTTCTGAAGTTGCAGAGGCTGAGCGAAATAGAGCCGAAAATAAAATCAACGTCACCAAAATCATCAACATCGCAGCCAATCACACGTTCAGCTCAAATCAAAAATACGTCAGCAAGCTATTTGAACAGCGAATCAAATAACTCTGATTAGTTACTTAGCTATTTACTTTTTTTTCAATTCAATCATCCTTTCTTAACATTCATTAAACTTTCATTTTGTTGTATAGTATACGTTCTAAACATTAAAATTTTTTTAAACAAATACATTCAGTTTTGTAAAACAATACAATGGTCTTTTGATTTATAATCGAAAAACCATTAAATTTAGATCATATCTGTGCTAAATCAGCCCAAAAAAATAGGCGGTCGGGTTTACCCCACCATTTTTAAAAATAACAAAAATTGATGCGGACGAGTTCAACCGACGTCAAATATGCATTATATAGCCAAAACGAATTACTAGGTCGGATTTGCCCCACCTTAACCTACTTAAAAACAAAGTGCAAATTTGTTGCTATTAATATGGAAGTTTGACCAGAAACATTATGGCCTACATTTCTTAGATTTTTAACCTATCTCCAGAAACAAGATGTATAAACGTGCCAGTTTCGATTCATGTCTTAAATAGTGTCACAAATTTTATTTGTGCATTTATGGGGGAATGAGTTTAATATCCAGATGAATCGACAAACTTGAACGCAAAGATAAAGCTGTTCATATGAACAGACGGACAATCACTAGCGGAGTCGAGCATCATTAATAACACATGGTCTGCATGACTTCTTTGCCTGTTACACACATTCCACAAATCCTTAACAACATCTACCCTACCCTATCTGCAACCAAGGTATAAAATTGTAACTTTCGTAGGTATAAACTGGATTATATGCTATGTATGTACAATATATACATTAGACATATCTACACACACACGCTCTTAAAAACTTCTAAAGAGCCCTGCAAATGAAATCAGTAAAACGCGTTTAACGTTCAGTGGGTTGTTAGTGTCCATACCAACGCCCCTGTGGTATCTACCACCGCCTCATCGGTTACCCTGCTCTTATTCCTAACTTTCTTTGCTTCCTTGCCTTAAGTCCTGCAGCATTCGTATATGTCAACGTTTGACATGTAAGAATCTTACTTATGACCATAAAAATATTTACATACACATTAACATGTAAGTATCTGTGGCAGTGTGGGTATCTCTGTGTAAGTGTGTGTGTGTGTATCTATGTGTTCTGTACAAGCAAACAATGCTTCTGCTGGTTTTGCTGCATGGCGACCATGTTGGCTATACTTGGGGTTTCTTAGGGTTTCTTGCCTTCTGTTGTTGTTGTTTTTTTTTTTATAGTGTATGTTTTGGTTATTTTTTTGTTGTTGTTTTTGTCATTTGCATGTTTGCTGCTTTTTTCAGCGCTTTGTGCTTAATGAATAAAATATGTTAGCTGCTTTGCTTTACATGCTGCCAGAGACTTGCTAGCCTGGGTTATGCCATGTTTACACTGCCCCACGCTGTGACGCAAAGGCATGGTACGTTTCGTTGCAAAGGGTATCACATAACATCACACTGACGTCACAGAAGTCGATAATATTTTGCGTCACAAAGTTATGCAGCAAAAAATTTCCAAAAAGTAAACAATCAACAAGTTCGTAAACAAAAACTTTGTTTAATTCCTCATTCTACTATTATTTCGTATAATAATGAATTACAATTAATACTACATTACAAATGAAGCATGCTTTTATTTTTTTGGTATGAGACACCCCGACTATAGTGTACCTAGTTCGCTTCCTGGAAATTATTTATAGTTTTTTATTACACTTCGGAAATCTGGATATAAGTATGTGGAGAGGTACATCTTTTAACCGATTTTAAAAATTTTGTAGTACCTTTATTTTTATTTTATTTTTAAATAAGAATTTTTACTGTGCCTTTTGGTGTTTATAGGGACAGCTGGATATGGCACCATCGACAACATTCGATGCCGATATTATTTGATAAGGACATTTTTTGTCTGACTTCGTTGTAAATGTTGATAACCAAAAATTAAACAAGTTCGATATGCAGCTTGATGTAGTTCATATTGATGTAAACCAAGCAATTTTATACCCATTTCCCTCTCAGGAAATAATCCAAAGTTTTTATCAGATTCAGCCTGTTATTTCTTAATAAGGAAAAATTAAATATATGTAAAGAACAAGAGCTTAAGACGCACCTTTTAACCAAATTTTATTTTTCTAAGGCTTATTGTCTTCGCAAATCTTTTTCCTGACGATATTGTGTAGGAAAAATGTAACATGCTTCAGGAAAAATATTTATTTCAACTATCTATCATAATGCCACCGATGTTTAAATAATAGGTACACATTTCTTGGCAAACAAACGTGACAGCTACTGCCACATTGTGTATGTGACACTACGTAGGCAACATGTTCGCATCGCCGCAGTGTGAACCTAGCATTACTGCTACTTGGCTGCTGCTGCTGTTGACACTTGGAAATCTCATGTAGAGCCGGAAAGTATGCTACATCTTTTATTATTTAAAGCGACAAAGTAAATTTCATAAGCTGCTTGCTACTGTGCATGTGTGTGTGTGTGGCAGAGTCTATTTATGTGTAAGTGTGTACATATGTATTGCTGTGTTTGTGGCTTTTATGTTAACAGATTCGTTTTGTTAAGATTTTTGTTTTTTACATTTATATTATAGGTTGAATAATCGGTTGCAGAAATATAAAAAAATTGCTGCTAGATTTAATTTTTTTTGTCTACTTATACCAATAATTTTTTATTGTTAAAACAATTGGTTTTAAATATGTTCTTAAATTATTTAAGTATAGCTCTGCAGCATTAGATATGTTGCTTTTTCGACCTATGTTGCAATTTAATCGAAATTTAGCGCTCATGCAGAACCCACAGTTTTTGTTAATATTATATTTTAAATAAATTTAAAAAAAATATTTTCTAAAAATTATTATTTATTGATTTTCAAAAGATTGTATCTCAAATACAAATTGCGACCAACTTAAAGTTTTAAGTAATAAATATGAAGCATTTTAAACTATACAATTTACTTTGTTTTAATTTGAAAAAAAACTTAACTTTTCTCTCAGAAACTTCACTTAAAATAATACTTGAAGTCTAAAAGATCTAAATTAATAGTTTAACGCGTTATATATAAATACTCCTAAATTAGTTCTTCTAAAAATGATATTTTGAAATATTATATGTACTTGTCAAGGCTTAAGTCATTAGCAGTGCCTAAGTAATCATTCATTATGATATATTTTTCAATAAATTTTAGACCAACAATCGAATTCAAAAGTAAATATGTTTGAAATTTAACGAAAGTTTTTCTGATTTTGTCCAAAGGATCCAGATAGTCTTAGTACAAATTAAACTAAAGGCTAAACTCTATATATGTTCTGTAATTAGCCAGTAAACGAATATTTAAAATATTAGGGTGAATAAATACTCTAATATTATGAAGTGTCTCTCTAATTTTTGTTTTATAAGCCATTTTTTACTCTAAACTTTATTTTAAATCTATTGAAGTTATTTTATTTTACCAATCCATAAATTTAGGATATTTATTTGTATTTAATGAATTTTGAAACATATATTCAATACCAAACTCATCATAGTTGGCTCTACAACTCATGTCGAGTCTTCGCCTGACCAAACTATTGAACTGAAATTATGCATTTTAATTTATTTTTTTTTAAAATTGTTATGCCACTAAACAAATATTTAAATATTAATTAAAACAATGTTGCAAATGTTGCTGCAATAGCTTCACTTAGTTATTTATTAAAAACCTTAATTTTATTATTTATACGTTATAATTAATAGCTCAGTTGCGAGCTGTCATTCAAACGAATGTACAAAAAAATCCAAAACAATTAAACGCAAAGCTGTCAAAGAGAAACAGGCAAATAAATTTGCACAGATGATGGGAAAGTAAAAACGGTGATGGTGTTGGTGATGGAGAGGGACAGACTGCGGAAGCACATGAACAACAACAGGCAAAATGGATGCTTTGACAGGCATTCGACAGTGTGCGCAGCGTTGACCACAATGCAAAAACAAAAGCCGGATGGCGGCCTGTTGTCCAGTCGGGCCACTTGGCCAACATCATCAGCAGTCACAACGACAACAACAACAACAACAGCGACAACAAAGCGCAGCAACAGAAGCAGCACCAGGGGTGCCATCTGCCAGCTGTTGTGCTCTTGTGCTCGATGCTGTTGTCAGCGTTGCTGTCGCCGCCATTTTGCTAAGTGACAACGGAAACATAACGTGTGCGCCATGTTGTTATTTATTATTTTTGTAGTTGTACACTTGGAGAAAAGAAATCAAGAAAAATGTAGTCAAATTGTGCACATCCGTTTAGTAAAAAAAACTGTGGTAATCCTTTGTGAACATGTCAACGTTTCCTTGGGAGATGAGCTACGTTCATAAAAAATAATATTTTAGCAGAACCTAATCGGCCATTTGCTTTGCCATCAGCGATTACACAATAACACATAAAAAAATTTTGGGATTTGGGTTTCCTAAGCAATTTAGCGCTTTCAGAATTGAAGCTTTGCGAAAAGGCCAAATGTAGCTCTGGATCTACCCAATATTAAATACTTAAATCTGTTAAAATCTTAGGTTTGTTAATTTCGTCAGGCAGTAATGCAGAAGTGCACGACATACGACTTGAGCAATCATAAAAACGATAAAGAGCAGTAACAATAAGCTTTTGACAAGTGTCATACGGCGTGCCTTGTTTTTGTTAAGAAGTTTTTTGAAAAAAATATCATTAAAAGCAATTTAGTTTTCTATCGCATTAGAAGCAAATAATACCAAAATTAGTAAAAAAAAATATATGTACACACAGTATCTACATACTGTTGCTTTTTAAAGTAGATTTTTGGGCAAAAGTGCCCTACTTTTCGTAGTCAAATATCATTAAAAGCAATTTAGTTTTCTATCGCATTAGAAGCAAATAATACCAAAATCAGTAACAAAAATATATGTACACACTGGTAGATACTGACGCTTTTTACAACACATTTTTGGGCAAAAGTGCCTTACTTTTCGTAATCAAGTGTTTGGGTCGGACAGAAATGCAAATTTTTTTAGCGTAAGTTGTTGTACAATTCTGAATTTCTGCCTTTCCACATTTCTGGCCGAAAAAGTGACCACCCCAAATATTATAATAATATAATTTAGTTTGAAACTATAAACATAGAGTACAACTAAATAAATTATGTTAAAAATTTTTTTTCAATACTAAAATAATTATTGAACAAACTTAAATTCTCAATATTTATATTTATAAATACATATATATATTGGTCCGCGCCTTCAGCGATTTCACCTATACCATAATAGCAAAAATTTTATGATTATTTTTTCGATTTACTTTAGCCAGTCTTTCTATAAATAAAATTGAAATTCTGATTGATACTTTTATTTAATTAAGTTTATAATCTAACTTGAAGATAATTTTAGTCTTTTATATTAGATGTACCCATTGTACTCATTTCAAGTATTTCGCGACCAATTCATTGTCAAAAATTTGCTTTCATTTTCTGTTTGCTCAGCATTTTAATAACTGCACGTCTTTTTTCTCACTGTGTTTATGCTGAGCAGGGGTGACTTTGCGTGCTCCACTCGAGATACAAATCTTGTCAAGCCGTGCGCATACAAAGCAAAAGAAAAGCCGTAATGGCAATTTACAAATTTGTTGGCCATTTTTTAAAAAGCATGACCTTTAATTATGCACAAGTGCTGGACAGACACAGTCGTGTGCTTTAAGTTTTTGGGGGTGCTGACATCGATCCATGTACTACATACGTCATAGTTACAGCTGCGTTGGCGTTGTTTACGCATACACTGGCATATTGAATATTTAGACATTTCGCGTAGTTAAGCATAGCTTTGTTTACTTTACGGCTAAAAATAGCAGCTGATGTAAGGTGGGCTGGTGAATCGGTGTTGAATGGGCGTGACTATAGTGGGCGCTCTCTGTGGCCACACGTGTGTTTGGTCTGCCGCTAATGGAAACAAGTCAACAAATGGCTCTGGCTTAGAACTTAAACTTTTGGCATGCAAATTCAATTAAAATATATGTGTTCTACTTGGCGTCACTTGACGCACTCACTCAGGCTTACTCAGCATCACTGAGGCACACTTCATTAGCATCTTTTAATTAACTTGTAAGCCAGGCACACACACACACACACACACATGACGCACACCAGAACACACATGTCATGCACACATGCACATACACCAAACCAGATGATAAGAGTAAAACTCTTCTGCTACGCCTAAATCCTGTGGTTCTTGTGTGATACCTGAGCGACACTTGGGAGCAGCAAAACTTGATTATAGGGTGATTTTTTTTTGAAGACTTATAGAGCAGTAGAGTAAGGCAGTAAAAAGATTTCTACGAGTTATATTACGGCACGAACTGAGTTTGCTTTACGCACATCAAAGGTGGAAATTGCGCCACCTATTCATAGCGAAGTCCGAGTAACAAGATTCAAAGTCTTAAGAAATTAGCGAAGACACTTATCGGTTTTATGTTTCACAAGTCCACCATAGCCAAAATATTCATTCAATGCCAAATTTTAAAAGGCTCCACAAATATAAAAGTAGCACCCATAATTTTTTTGGTCGATTATGAAGCAGCTTTGGATGGCCCGCGTTGCATATACCCCAAATGATGCAAGTCCTTGCAAGAACAATAAGCGCAGCTTAGTCAAGTCAGAAGCCGATTTTTCCGGTATGCATCTACTATTGTCTTATCCATCTCCTTATATCGAACAGAATGTAACCTCAAGTTGTTGTATAAAAAAAAATTAAACTATCCAAGTGGCTTTAATTGGCTAGTCTGCTTTTGACCAAATACTCACACTTTACCATATTCTGGAAAACGGATACTTGGTATTCGTATCGCGCCAAACCAAAAACTATTATACAGGAGTATTTTATATATTATGATATATATTATATATATCATGAGGCGGAGTTCGGTATCCCTTAAAGGCTGGTGTAAATTTATAGAGTGATGTTGAGAGAGGAGCCCGCTGGTTAAACAAAGCAAATAATCTTCAAAAAGCTATCCTTCCCATTTCGCTGTATTTGCACAGAAAGAACATTCGGCCTATTTCTTGTGGAACCATTGTCATTTTGCTAACTGACAACGGAAACATAACGTGTGCGCCATGATGTTATTTATTATTTGTGTAGTTGTACACTTAGAGAAAAGAAATCAAGAAAAATGTAGGCAGATTGTGCTCATCCGTTTAATAAAAAAATGTTGTACAGTCGAGGCGGTGCCCGACAGTGGAATACCCTGTACCTTTTGTCTCGAAAAAATTTTTCCTGCATATTCCTTCTAAGAACTTTCCAATTGGAATTTTTTTTTTTTGGTGAAATTCGATATTTTACCTATAAGTTCCCTAAATTATTACCGATTTTGATGAAACTCAAATATTACGTCAAAGAATTAATTTAAAGTATATGGGGTAAGTTTCAAGTTGGTATGTAGAGGGGTGTGGGAGAAAACACGGTAAATCGATTACGGGAGGTGGGGGGACCACATCGATAAAATTTGGATGTGGATTTGTTTATTAGAGCCACATGAATCAGCTTACCAAAAATTGTGATTCTAGGTCACTTGTAACCATAATTATGAGGACTCAAATATTGACGCAGTTTATAGGCAAGGGTGGTGAAATTTGTACATTTTTGACTATAACTTTTGCTGTATTTGTCCGATTTTGTTCATTTTTTTCACACAGATGCATGTAACCACAACGCATCGCTCTGTTCAGATGAAAATATTAAACGGTGTGGCTAAAAACCGCGAAACTCTACTGCGGGGGAACGGGGGAAGATATTGACATGATTCAACAAACAAATATGCGCACCTGCTGGTAAAGTTTCGTGTCTCTAGCTCTTATAATCTCCGAGATCTAGGCGTTCATACGGACGGACAGACGGACCGACATGGCTCAATCACTACCCGAGGTTATGATAAGCATTTTGGTATAAAGGGCTTGGGGTTTGCCACGCCTCCTTCTGTCCGTTACATACATTGCACAAATCTAGTATACCCTTTGTACCTATAGGTACAGGGTATAAAAATCTGTGGTAATTTTTTTGTGAAAATATCAACGTTTCCTTGGGGAGATGAGCATCGTTCATAAAAAAGATTTTTTTTAGCAGAACCTAATCGGTAATTTTTTTTTTCCCGCCCTATGCTCTGACCAGGAGTGACATACATTATGTATTCAATTTTTTTCTTTTCTACTAAATTGTGATATTTACTGCATGTCAAGGAATAAATAAAATAATCGGTCCTTTACTCTGCCATCAACGATTACACAACCTATTTGTTTATTTTAAAAACTTATTTTTTTTGAGTAAAATTTTTTTTTACAGATTTAAAATTTTATATTAAATGGCGAAAAAAAATTATAAAAAAAATTGTAGATATTTTTTTTTTGTTTTGGAGATATGGTTTGTGAAAGAAAGGTCTGAAAATTAAAAATCCAATATTCAGTCGTCGATAAATAATCGGAATTCTGTAATAAAAACTAAAGAGGCAGTGTGTTATGTTATTGATAATAATTATTTTGTTAGTTAAATATAAGATTTTTACTAAATTATTATCCGAGTGGATGTCCTAGGAGTAGAATAAATAGCCTTTGCAGCAATAATTATAATCGAAGCTTCAGATGGTAGCCCCTATTCACCCTATAGGTACCTTACTCCCGTGCACCACCACTTCTAACGATACAAAATTCTATTCTTAGCGCCGCTTTAGTTAAAATCTCAAGAATTGGCTGGATATGTTTTTGTATCTAAGAAATTTGTTAGTTTAAGAGTGTAGGTATATGTTTTAAGCTATACAAGACTAACCGATAACATTATTTATGCAATTCCATTTGACAATTGCTAAGGAATTCCAAGTGTAAACCCAGGGTCCCTTGACACTACTCAAAAACGCTATTTAGCTTCCACAGCTACAAAACGAAAAAAAAAAAAACACCCTGCACCATATGTGGTTATGTATTTATGCTGTGTCTCACACACTGAGCGTATGCGTAATATTTTTTTACGACTTTTATGCCATAAGCAGCCGCAGCAGGAAAATTGTAAAGGCGCCGTGGTTTTGAATTTCAGACGCGCAGATTTTACGCAAAGATATTTTTTTGTCAGAGCAGCAAGGGGAAATGAGCGGAAAATGAAATGAAAATCTTATTGATTTTTAGCGCCTGCCTGGGGCTGCTTGGATGAGTCTATCTATCTGTGTGTGTGTTTGTGTGTGGGTCTGCGCCTTCTCCAATGACAAGTTGGTAATTTTCAAAATTGACACTAATTTGTGGGTGTCTATGTACGTGTGGGTGTCGTCTCAGTTTGTATGTAAACCAATATGTGTTTATGTCAAGTGCAAGCTGCAGTTTTTCTCATGACACTTTTCAGTTAGCAACTGAAAGCAGCCAAGGCCTTAATTAGTACCGAAGGAGTCAACAAAAATGTGTGCACGTATTTGTGTAGCGTAATATTTTATAAGCCAATATACAGCAGGTATGTAGCCATGGCTCCAATAGTTCGGTAGTTTACCAAGACTGCCAAAATTAAAAAAAATAATAAGATTAGATATATCATGACGGAAATTGGGATATATTGCAATGTACCAAAGACGAAGAAACAGTCGAATTTGTTGAATTTTTTTTCAACAAAGAAGTCCAAAGTGTTGGGGATCTATCAGCCAACAAGGATATGGCAACGTTTTTGGAGTACCTTAGCCTTATCTAAGGCAAGTCGAATAGGAAACGATAATATTGGAGACCCAGTATACAATGAGAAATACTTTTGGATTTAGACCCTTTTACGTAACCTCGCATTCCATACTTGAAGAATTGGCTTGGTAAAAAAAGAATTTCTTTATCAATCATTTGTGAAACAAATGCCATAGGCATTGAGTACACTGACAGATCATATTATTTGGAACACAAGGAACCATTGAATACCTTCAAGTTAGTTAAGGAACATTATATTTTGTTAAAATAGTTAAAATTTACGCATCGATTACTTTTCAGCAAGTTGCGATATGTAGTAGTGTATATAGAGGAATCGAGGACTTGGGAGTACTACTATGTGTATGCCATGTATTACTTACCGGTTGTACGGGCACCTCCTCCAGCACCTTGGGCTCACATTTCTCCTCGTTTTTGCTAGCCGCTGGTGTTGCTGGTGTTGTTGGTGACGTCACAGCGGGCGTACTCGTTGCGCTGCGCTTGCGTAAACGTTCGACGCTGCTGAGCGCCGAAACGACACTGGACGTTGGAGTCAGTTCATCAAAGTCCAGCGCTGCTGCATTGCGCAGCTGATAGTTGTAATTGTTGGCTGCCTCGTAGAGACTCTGACGCAGTTGAGCGCGTTTGTAATAGGCTAGCAGTGCATTGCGATTGGAGGAGGGTGAACTCTGGACAGGATTCAGAAGCAGTAGCAAGAGCAGCAGGTAGAGCGTATGTAATTGGGCGCAACAATTGTTGCTATATTCTGTCTTTTTTCTGATTTTTGTTGAATTTCGTTGGTTTTGTTGTTGCTTGTTCAGGTGGTCTCTGTTGTTGTTGTTGCTGGTGTTGCAGTTGTTGTTGTTGTAGTTGTTTGTGTCTAAATTTACTTGAGTATTCGTTTGATTTTGGTGGCATTTTTGATAGTTGCTTTGATGCATTGAACTTTGAGCTTTTGGCTTTTTATTTTTATTTGTTATGCACAGTTCCATATCACTGATGTTGTTTTATTAGTTTTTGTTATTCTTGTTGTTGTTGCTTGGTTTTTTGTATAAAAAGTTGCAACAATTTGCTTTAAATGTGGCAGCAGCAGCAATAATAATAATAATAATAGTTGAAGTCTGTGTAAATTTAACGTGTGACACAGCGCGCACATCTGAAAGTAGGAAAAAAATGGGAAATTTTTTAAATTATACTCAATTTAAGTAGCGGTCTATAGAAAAGATTAATGTTAATGGGGGAAGATTTCATATAGTATTTACTAACTTATACAGGGCTGCATGGATCACGCATACACTTTTTTGAAGTAACATTTAAGTAGCTACTGCTACTGCTCTCTTGGTGGTTGTCGCTGTTGTTGGATCAACGATTGTTAGATTAAGTGCGGTTTTTGTTGTAAAGGGTCATCAATCTTGAGGTTTGTTTTTCAATAAGGTTTTTTTTGATAAACCACGCGGAAGTACTGTCAAGTTGCCATGTGTTTTTTATTCAGTTTTTATTGCCATTTCATCATGGAAAAACTTACACCCGAACAACGTTTACAAATCGTACAATTATATTACGAAAATTCGCGTTCTGAAAAGAATGTTTTTCGCGCGCTTAGGTCATTTTATGGTCGCCATAATCGACCTACTGAGACCACTATTCGCCATACCATCAACAAATTTGAGACCCAATATTCATTATTGGATGACACTCGACCGAATAGATCTCGTCCAGCGCGTAGTTTATGGGCCGGTGGAATCATCGGTCCACGCATCATCGAAAATTGGAACCCCTTTGAAAGGGATTATTTCTTGAATGGCAAGAACGGTTCTTTCTATTGATAATATTTGAAATTTTTGTGTTTTTTGCATTTAAAAAAAAACAAACTCAAGATTGATGACGCTTTAGTTGAGGCGGTATAGGTTTGCTGGCGCTGCTGACGTAGTTATTGCTGCCGATTATAAAGCCACTGTGGGGTTTAAGCCGCTGCGCCTAGTCCGTGTTATACGGAGCTGGCCTAAGAACACAAAAAAAATCCTTAAAATCTCGGTAAACCATTACCGCAGTATATTATCTTTTGCTTTCGGCAATTTCCAACCCCAAAAAAGCCAAATAAAAATAAATAAATGCACTTTATAGAAGGTGCAGTTATATGATTGTCGGCCATGTTAATTGTTTAATGCAGCGAGTCGCAATGTGTGATTGTAGTCGGTGCAGAAGCTCACTCTAAACTGAAACTCACTGACTGCCGAATGCGCGCCTATAGACATGTCACTCAATTTACCCTTTCTGCATCTATCCTTCTTTCTTACTATTCTCTCAATCCTCTCACAATGCGCCACGCTCAACTAGGGCAGTACATACTCTACACCAGAGCTGGACAGCCCCAAGGTATACTTATTTAAGGTAGAGTAATGCTGCCGGCGACGTCACCAATTTTACTGAGAGCTAGAAAAAGCGAGAGAGAATGAACGCAAACATATTAAAATAATATGCGTGAAAACAACCCTCCTCACGCGCAGTCGCAACGAAACTAAAAATTGGTAACTTTCGTTGAGAGCCTTCGGCGGGTGTATGCTACCTTAAATAAGTATACCTTGGGACAGCCCATAGCCCAAACTGCCGCTTTTTTGTTCGTGCATTTTGGTTTTTTTACGGCAGACCGCTCTCCATTTTCCCAGCTCTGCTCTACACCCAGCAGCGCTCAACTGTTAACATCACATAATTTTGTTATCTCTATTTATCATTTAACATCTCTATGTTAGTTTACATGTTTGTCCAATCTTAACATACCAATATCAATGTCTATACATGTAGATCTTCGACATATATATAATCTTTAAAAAAGATTTGCAGATATATACTATATATACTGCCCAGAAATAAAAATGGAATTTGTCACGCACTCAACTGCATAATTGCACTGCCAAACTTGGACTGACCTTCACGTTTCTAATCACTTTAAGCGGCAGCGCTTATGCTAAGCTTTGAAAAACCATAGAAACATCCCTATGTGAAGAAAGAGCGCAATGCATATGTACTTTTTCTCTCACGCCATCTCCCACGCTCCAACCTACTCATTGCTGCTCGCGCCAAAAAATATTAACAGCATAATCACATGATCTAAGAGCAGTCGTTGACCCCTAAAGAGCGCACTACTTAACTACGCGAGCTTTTAAGCTCGCTAAGCTTAACTTTTATGCCTATTTTAAAATATCAACATGTAACGACTTTTTGGATCGTATAACTTTATGGGATATAAAGGGCCATCAATCTTGAGGTTTTTTATAAAAATAAAAAAATAAAAAATTCAAATGAATCGGAAAATCTTTATTATCAATAGAAAGAACCGTTCTTGCCATTCACTTTTGTTGGATCAACGATGCGCCGCAGCTCGTCTAAGCGGTGGTTCCAATTTTCGATGACGCGTTCGAGCATAATCGGCGGTATCTCGCGAATAACACGGGTAATGTTGGCCTGTAATGCTTCAATCGGATTATCCACAAACACTTTAGACTTCACGTCCCCACTTCAGCCCCAAAGGAAAAAGTCTAACGGCGTGATGTCACACGATCTTGGTGGCCAATTCACCGGTCCGGAGCGTGAAATTAATTGTTCACCGAATTGGTTGCTCAATATGTCCATTGTTTCACGGGCTGTGTGGCAAGTAGCGCCGTCTTGTTGAAACCAAATGTCGTCGAAAACTCGTGCTTCAATTTCAGGTAGCAAATAATTCGTTATCATGATGCGATAACGGTCGCCATTGACGGTTACGGTCTGACCAGCATCATTTTTGAATAAAATATGGACCGATGATTCCACCAGCCCATAAACCACACCACACAGTTGTTTTGAGTGGATGTAACGGCAGAGTGTCATCCAATAATGAATATTGGGTCTCAAATTTGTTGATTGTATGGCGAATAGTGCTCTCAGTAGGTCGATTATGGCGACCATAAAATGACCTAAGCGCGCGAAAAACATTCTTTTCTGAACGCGAATTTTCGTAATAAAATTGTACGATTTGTAAACGTTGTTCGGGCGTAAGTTTTTCCATGATAAAATGGCAACGAAAACTGAATAAAAAACACATGGCAACTTTACAGTAGTCCCGAGTGGTTTATCAAAAAAAACTTATTAAAAAAAACCTCAAGATTGATGACCCTTTACATATATGGCCACTACACAACGCAGCAGAATAGTTTGAATGGATAGCGGATCGTTCATCATCTCTAGAAGAGGATGCTTTAAATTCTTCAATCGTTTTAGGTCTTTGAAGCCAGCTGTTGAAGCCAAACAGCTTACTACAATCTAAATTAAGTTAAAAAAATATAAACTTACCATAGAAGTCAAAAATAAGCACCACTAAAACATAAATGTTAGTCAACTTTCACCAATGTAAACGAACATAATTTGTACAGAATAATCTCTTAAGACATCACAAAATTATGTTAACATAGAGTACACAAAATGTTAGCAACATAACCTTATAAAAGCTCTCTTTCAGTTGCACTTACAAATAGTTGATAAAAATTCAGTTATCAGATTTTCAAAATTAAAAATGGCGATTCCAAAATTCCCGATATGTATACAATTTTTATCACGCTCTGAAATATATTTTGAAACTCAGTCCGCCATGTTGCATGCGCCATCTCGGCTGATTAACAGCATCAAATTTTCTTTCAAATACGTCAGTTAAAGAATTACATTGTTGGACTATTTTTAAATGCAACTTAATTATTGCGTACAAATCTTAATCTTCAAGTTTCGTTTTACTTTACTCAAGTTTCCATTTTAAAGTATCAGTTACGTAGTATGTACTATATATAAATGAAACTTAATAAGCTTATCATTTAACAAAAGAGCCGACTCACAATTTAATTTTAAAAGTGGCACTTAGCTACAGTACAATTGGCTTGTACTTTTATTTCTGTGCAGGATGACTGACAAGCTGGAAATCACTTAGCATAAATAAATAGTTTCGTAGGCCCAATTGTTTGAAAATTAAGTTTAGCGGACAGCTGTGTTTCAGCGTGAGCTCATTTAAATTTTTATTGAAAGTCCTCACGAATAGCTCAAAGTGTGCTAAAAATAAAATGAAACAAATATACCAAGCAATATTTGCTTTAATGTTTTACTTCGCTTCATTTCAACTTGTAAAGATTTTAATGCTCCCATGCTTAAGGACAATATGCTAATATTCCCTAATAAATCTACGATAATGTCACGGCAACAAGAACCTTGTCAAATCTTATCAACTGTTCAAATTATTCGCTTCGTTGAATATAAACTTATTTGAGCCTAAGTTACCTTTAAAGTTGTAAATAAGTAAAATGTTCATTTATGCATACGTACGTATACGTATTATTGCTATATGTCTATACATTAAACGAAATGAGCGTATGGTCTGATTTTTTTATTATCAAAAAAGTTTTCTATAGCATAGAATGTCCAATAAAAGGACATTCATATTTAGCTTGCTGTGTGTATTAAATAGCTGCAACAAGAACTTTCACAAGATGGCGGCGTGCCTTGCAAATGGCTGGTGAAAAAAATATAGCAGTAATGAGAGAAAATTTGCAAAGAGCAAAAAAAAAGCCAAAATTATGTGCACCAGATACCAACTCGTAATTGCTCTTGATCTTGGAATTGCTTGGAAAAACAATTTTTTTAATAAAAATGCAAATACACAGAAAAACGTGTTCGTGATTATTCTAACCGACACAATTGTCTCCGAATCCGCGTCAAAATGAGTTCCCAGCAATGTGGGCACTGGTACGCTATAATGCGTTAACAAGAAAGAACAGACGAACAAACGCAACAAGATAACGAAAAAAAATTTAAACAGAACAAAGGAGCCATTGTCAACAATCAGAGCAGCACACAGGTCGCTGCTGTCCCAGAGTACTGTGGGCAGGACCGACTGTAGCATGACAATGGCTTAAAGATTACGGAAGCATTATGGTCTGCATGATCTAAATTGAACAAAGAAGACCGCACGGGGGTTGGTGTGCGAAGCACGCAGGGGGCGGAACCCCCTAGTTATGTATAAATGGCAAGATTATATAGCATAAATGCGTTACCCCAACTGTGTAGCTGCTGAAAGTAAACTTTAAAGTTATGGCATAGTTTTGGAATCTTAACTCCTACTCCTATTGGGGAAGTTTTTTTTGTGACGATTTCAAAGCACTTTATAGCACTCAGTTGCCAGCTATACGACAAAGAAGCTGAAGCCATAGAATTTTGATTCGTATCGTATCCCATCTCAACACTACTGGTAAAAATCTTAAATCTTCTTCTATTCCCGGGGAAATAAAAGTAGGCAGTATTTCAAGGTATGACGTATATATGTAAAAATAGTGTTTCCGCCCTCTATGCTCTACCTAATTTATATTTATTGTAAGTAATGTTGTGCAATTGCCAAGGAACTAAAAAAAAAGATGGCGTACGTTAAAGTCGGGATTTTTATCACATTTGGTACAGTGCTCTAAAAAACTTCTGAATGCCAAATTTGGTTACAATATCTTCATAAACAAACGAAACACAACGTATTTTGTACAAAAAACGTTTTTTTGACCGATTGGTCCTATGGGAGCTATATGATATAGTCAACCGATTTCGATCAAATTTGGTACAGAGATTCGGAGCTCTAAAGAACTTCCGACTGCCAAATTTGGTTACGATATCTTCATTAACAAACGAATTATTTATCTAAAACTTTTCGGGTTTTTCGAGGTCCTCAGAGACACCCCTAGGGGAGCTATATAATATATCCCCGATATCAAAAATATAAAATAAACTTGCATCCCCTGACATAATAACGCATCTAATCTGAAAATTATCTCTGAGATACAGACAGACAGACGGACATACAGACATGGGTATATCGACTTCTCTAGTCACCCCGATCATACTTTGGGTAACTTTGGGGGGTCTGCGACGTCTCCTTCTGTATGTTACATACATTTTCGGCTTGCACAAATATATAAATAAAATAAATATAAAAATTATTTCCAATAATAGTTAACCTTGAAATAAACTTTATTTTACGACTTAGACACAATCACTTTTTAGCAATTAATTTGTCACACATTTTTCAATGACACTAGCCCCACTGTGCCGTCTCCCGGCCTGCCCCTGTGAGCCAAAGTAAGCAGCGTTTCAACAGTTTTTTTTTTCTACTAACATCACATGGACTAGTTTTGAACTAGCATTGTCATAAAAGCTTAATCACAACTACATAACACCTTTAAAGTTATGAGTCAATCGGGACATCTTAGTCCAATTCATCAAACATTTAACACACTGTGCCATTTAACTGCCAGTCCCTTGTGAGCCACCATTTTGGCTTGTCTAGCTTTCATAGGCAATTAAACATTAACTGCATTTATCGTTAAAAATGCTGATTGCCATTTCATGTGGACTCCACTGCACTGCGGTAAGGTCGCAAATTGTACACTGCAATAAGTATTACACCATGTTGTAGTTACATTTATGGTTATGGTTATGGTTACGTAAGCCCTGAAGGCAAACAGACCGCGCCAAAGCCATGCCAATAACACCAATAACAATTTTATATCAACGCAAATTGCAATTTAATTGAAAGTACAATGACAACAACGACAAGCACAACAACAACATCAATGAGGACGATGACGATGACAACCCTAACCCCAGCAGCGAAGCTAACAGCGACGTCGACAGACATCAGGTACTTGCAATGGACATGCAATATGAACACCAACTAAAAATCGCATGCCATGCGACGCAGCACTATGGTCGAAATTTTGTATTTTAGAAATAAAATTCCATCTGATTTTGGGGTCATAATAAAAAAGTGAATAAACTTTTCAAAGTTTGCATTCTTTTGTTATGAACATATTTTTTATTTTGGTTGTAAATTTCTAGACCAGTGGTCGGCACAAAATACACTCACATTTTTTTCTTGCGTATGTATTGAAGTTTTCTCTGCCGCAGTGACGTATTGCGACGCTGACGTTGGTAAGCAACAGACACGAAGTTGATGGTGCGTGGCTTCGACTCTTGTTGCTCTGCTTTACTGCCACTGCAGGAGAGAAAACAATATCAGAGCAACAAGAGCCGAAGCCACACACCATCAACTTCGTGTCTGTTGCTTACCAACGTCAGCGTCGCAATACGTCACTGCGGCAGAGAAAATTTCAGTACAAAAAGCACGCACACATGCATGCGTTTTGTGTATAACACATGACGTGTGTCGACGTCGCTAATCCCTATGCTCGCGTGCATAGGCCGTGCCGACCACTGATGTAGACTTAGAGGAAAGTTTGACAAAAGATGGTTAAAGCATCTCCTCTTCAGAATGATTCTTTGGACCGTTTCTACAAGTCCCATGCCGTCCAGTAAACGAAGAGTTTCAGCTGGAAAAAAATACTTAGTTGATTAAACTTTTAGGATTTGTTTGGGATCCTGTTCTAAGTCTAAAACCGATTTTTAGTATTTTTTTTTCGTATTAATTTATATGAATAATAGTTTTCCAGCAACCGAAATAATAAGTCGCTGAATCTGAAAACCATGACTATACAAAAAAAGATATTATGCAAAAACCGTACCAACTTATATTGCCAGTGGGCGTATCACGCCCCCTCCACAAATACAAAAACTCGGTTTTAGACTTAGAAATGGGTCCTAAACAAACCCTGAAAGTTTCATCAACTAAGTATTTTTTTCCAGCAGACATCGTTTTTGAGCATTCGTTTATTGTACTATAACTAGTGAAGAAAAATATGTTTCCTTTAATTCTAATTTTCCGGGCAATCCAGTCAATCATTGAGCTTTTCATAGTTGGAGTTGCGATTTATTACACTAGTCTACACGAAAAATTAACCTTAGCAAAAAAGTGTTTTTTAGGGTAATTTTGGGTCGAGAAACACGAAAATTACATTCAATTTTTTTTTCTTACGAGCCGTTTTCGAGATTTTTTCGAAAAACATGTCTGTGGGCACTTTTTTCAGTTATTCGTCAATATCTTTTTACTTAATCAATCACATCAATACCTTTCGATCTAACTGTCCTTCATGTCGATACAAAATTTTGTTCACGAGATATTAACGAATAAATGCAAAAAGTGCCCTAAAACATGTTTTTCGAAAAAATCTCGAAAACGGTTCTAAAGAAAAAAAAAAAAGAATATAATTTTCGTATTTCTCGACCCAAAATTACCCTAAAAAACACTTTTTTACGAAGGTTCACTCGATGAGCCTTAAATTTTGTAAAGTAGTGCTATAGAAAGGATCGGAAAGCCCATAAGACGGGATCGAACGAAATATTTTGATAATTAAAAACTGTAAAAGGAAAAATTCCAAGATATTTAATATAAAGCAATATTCAGTTTCGTTAAAGGCTCACTCATTACGAAGACATGAAAACTCCTCGTAGTAAATTTTTTTTAAGAAATTAATTGATTATTTTTTTTTTGATTTAAGAAAAAATTAAAAAAAATTAATGTCTTGCAGACGACTATGTTACAAGCGTGACCCAAGGCAACTTACAACACCTAATTTAATTACTTTTTAAATTTTTAAAAGGGATTTCAAATTTGCAAATTTATTCGTAGTATATTTAAATACTACGAACCAAGTTCCAACATTTTTTGTTTGCCGATTTATACGGAAAAGTTAAGCGCAGAAGCTCTTATTAGTTAAAGATTTAGATTTAATAAGAAACTAAAACATGACTTTTTTATAATAAAGGGATTTTAACAATATCCCTTTATTCAAATCAACCGAAAATTTTAAAACTAAAGCCAAAATAGTTTGTAGTCTACATTAGCAAAATTATTGCATTTAAATAAAAACATTTGTTGCACATTTTTGCAGCATGCAATAAATATTGAATTGTTAACAAATACAAAAATTTTTAATTGCCAATTGAATGGTATTTCAGTTATCAGCAGCTCTGAAAAATGTCAGCATTGATTAACTTTTGCAAAATTCAATTAAAATTTTGAATGAAGCGTGAAAATTTTCTTTATTTACCAAATAAATGGAAAAGAAAAATTTTAAAATTGAATGCAATTTATTATCGACTTTTTCGGCTAGACACAATAAAAATATCAATTTAAATAAAATTTTTTATACTTTTCACATGAATGGAGCTTAAGTTTTTCATAAAATTTAATTAACATTGAAAATTTGAGCATTGTTTAAGTTTTTCTGTGAAAACTAATTGAAATTTGAAAAAAAAAAAAAATATTCTCTATTTTCAAAAATAAATTAAACTTCAGGCATTGTAAGCAAATATTAAATATCAAAAATAAAATATTTAAATAGTAGTGTGGTTGAAAATTGTTGGCGCAAATCGCTTATTTTATTTTAAGTTATCAGATATTGTCATTTTTATGAAGTCTAGTGTAAGTGAGAGTTGGGCGGAGCGGGAGCCAATAAAGCTTTCATCGCTCTTTGCAATTTCGCCCCGCTTCGCCGTGGTAGTATAAGCTAAACTTAAGAGATAAATATGAAATTAGGCTAAGTTCAGTTGTCGTTCTTTCGTTTTCGCCATAAATTAAAATTTTAAACATTTAAACGTGTTCTTATTATTCATTATTCAATTCTAATCATAAAAACTCTTATGATTTTTCTTTCTTCTGCAAAATAATCGTTTTGAAGCTTTTCTAATAAATTTCTTACATTTTTAATAGCTACTGTGGAACATCGGCAAATAGCGTTTAGTGGAGTAAAAAACATTCCACCCACTGTGCAACACCGCTTGTGGCTTTTAGTTCCCCATGGACTAGGCGCGGTCGCAGGAAAAGCACAAACGATTTTCAAGTGCCGCCCAATGGTATGCTATAATTTTTTTCATTTATATTTGAGCTTGTTTGCATGTGCAGGCATTTAAAAAAGGCGAAATCTCATTTAATTGCATTAAAAGTGATTTCATTCTAAATTTTGTGAATTGCGAGCTGGTTAGTCAATAAATTAAGCAATTAGTTGCAATTTTAAATGGCACAAAATGGCCGAAATACGCTATGCAAGTCACTCGACAAATTAGTCCAAAAAATAAACTTCGAGTGAGAATTGAAAAGAAACAAGTGTGAAATGATTGCCACTAATTGAAATTAATTTTTTACCCAAAGGCTAAACAATATAAACTTAAACACACAAGCAAGGCTGCCAATACAAGCGTAAGAGGGTTGCCATATCTATTTCGGTTACAGAAATAAGTATGTATAAGTATATAAAAGTGTTGCCAGTTTCAATTTGACATATGCGTGGTGAAGGTAGTGTTGCCAGATGCAATTTGACATAAGCATAGTAGTACACGTATGTGCACGTAATGTTAACGTAAGTGATAAAAATATAATTTTGATTTTTTCAAAAATTGTAGTTATTTCAACATAAAAAAGAGAGCAAACTCGTACGAGCAGATTTGTATGGCATTTCTCAGATTGTCTGCCGTCGTTTTTTTTTTGGTTCTATGAGTTTATGAGAGTCGAAATTTTTGCTGAACTTTTTTGTAATAGTCGGAGTCCACTCAAAAATTATGTGAAAGATGTTGTACTCAATTACCAATTGTTTCACCTTTATTGCTACAAACCAGTGGATTAACGTGGATCTTCGAAAACGAGCAAAAATTAACTAAAGTAATTTTCAGAAAAAGCTCTCCAAAGTCTTTCTATGTATTTCAAAACGTATTCAGCCACTGAGGTCTTCGTGCCGTTGAAAATGAATTATCATTCTTGACAGCGACAATGTGAGCTCTTACACATGGATTCATTTCCTGATCAACCTCAATGTCAAATCGCAGGTTCATCGTATAATTCAGATTTGGCACCTTCTGACATAATTTTATAAATATATTTTAATCTTTATGGGTTTTCTTTTAAAACAATGAAACTGAAGAATGTTTTGACGTGATAACGTCTATTAAAACGATGTACAATGGCAGAACCGCAAAAGTGACACGTTCCGTTTGAGCCTGTGCGTGTAAGCGAGGGCGCAGAACAAACGATAGAGAGGCCCGATCGGCCTAAGAGTTTGGCCATGTTGGAACAACAACAACACGGTAGAGTCATGATGCAAAGAATTTTACAAGGTGACGCAAAGAAGTGAGCGAATTCGGCTGCGCGGAAAAAATGGCGGCTCCGGGTTCACTTTTTGTATGGTAGCTACATGAAATAGTGGACCAATTTTGATCAAACTTCACACAAATGTAAAGACTTATACTAAATTAAACTGACAAATATTTGGTTGCGAAATTTTAAAAAACAAAAAAGTTTTTCTAGCAATAACTATTGTCATACAAAATATTTGTTTGGCAGCAGCTGGCAGCAGCAGTTTGTATTGAACTAACATACAAATGTTAATTTACAGATGCAGGCATAAGCAAATGTAAAGAAACATTTGTATGTTAATTCATTACAGCATGCTGCTCTCAGCTGCTGCCATACAAACAAGGAAATATATACAAGTAAAAACTTTTTTGTTTTTTTGAATATCGCAACCAAATTTATGCCAGTTTAATTTAGTATAAGTCTTTACATTTGTGTGAAGTTTGATCAAAATTGGTCTACTATTTCACATAGCTACCATACAAAAAGTGAACCCGCTCTCTTTTGGGAGAGACACGAATAACGGACCTGCGCGTTGCGTGACCTTCTAATTGTTGGATCATGCGGTAGAGTAATTGAGAGCATAAATTTTGTGAGAGTAAAAAAAGTGAGAGAGACAGAGAGAAGCAAGCAAAAATATTAGCTGGCACACAAGCTAATGCATGCACACTGGCTCGCAGTGTGTGTGAGTGTGTGCAGTAACGCTCTGCTAACATCGACAGCGCAGTCAGCTTTATTTCTCTGGTCTTTGTTTTTTCATTTGATATTGTCGTTGTAGCTGCTGCTGCTCGTTGTATGTCGCAGAATTTCTTAATTTTTGCAATATTTAAAGTTTTAAAAGTGTTTTAAATTGTGTTGACAAAAGTGCCTTAACTCTAAAAACTAACAATTTATTTACAACTTATATATATATAAGTTATATATTTTGTGCCTTGAAAAAGTCAAATCGATGCTTGACATTACACTTGAAAAACTCCCCTTGATTTCCAAAATATATATAAATATCACACATGTATATAAGTTGTAAATAAATTGTTAATAATTCAATTCATAAAAGTATGCAATTTTTTTTTATCAATGTTTTCTTATGACGTTGTCACGTCAAGTTTTGTTTTTTGCACTACTATTCCCAAAACATTAAGTCAACCCTCGTTCACACACACATTCACACATATTTATATGGCAATGAACAAGTCGTGATTACGTGATTTGGCCAACTGCCAGAGTATAGTATGCCAAGTCGCCAAGTTGTTGCCCAGTTTTTTTTTTTTTCGTATTTACAATTTTATGTATTTTTTCCCTACCTGGTTTCTGCCTGGCTGCCCAGCTGGGCTGTTTTTACCTGACTCACCTTGACACTCGCTCAACTGCAGCTAATGCAGGCCACAGACTATCTCTAGCTGCCGCTCGACCCCTTCTACTCTCGCAAGTTCTCTTGCAACATGTGAGTGCGCATTGGCATTGGTGTTTGTGGCGCGCTTTACAATTACGGCTTAGTTTAGACAACTTTATATGTAGAATTTTCAATTAACAACACAAGTTTGCAAAAGCGCGTGCCAACAAGCAGAAGCAGGAGACGATCAGGGAAAGTTCCCGTTTTCTTATTTTCCTGTATAATTAATTGTATAAATTTTCATGTGATTTTTAATAATTTCCCGCTTGAATTTCACACAAATTCAAGTTTGTTCAGATTTTACAGCACTTAAGCAGTGTTGAAAAGATTGAAAATATATCTTACACAATTGTTACAACATGTTACAACAGAATTTGAATGAATAAGTTATTAAGGACACACTGGCAGAACGGCACCGCGCAACATGTTAGAGGACACAGCTGGAGAGGACGAATGCTCCCCCAAGACTTGAGAGACTCGCTTCGTGAGAAATGAGTCGAATTCTTCTATTGTGGCAGTCCGCAAAGTTTTGTTTTCGTCACCACTTCCTAGTGTAGACTGCACTTTATCCAGCTCATTCTTTTGCAGAATTAGCGAGTATGTACTTGCTTCCCGTTTCTTCAATAGGGAATTTGTGAAGCGCTGCATTTTCAATTGAGGACGCGAACCCGACTGCTTCGTAGTCGAAGTAGTCCGCTCATGTTCTTCCTTCAGTTAAATTAAAAATATTTATAGATACGGATTTTTATATTTATGACTATAAGTATTACAAAATACAAATAATGTTCTGAGCTCTTAGAATATACACAGAGATTAAATTTAGGGCTCACACGAAATTTTTTTTCGATAACGCGCCTAACCCTAGAGAATACATTTTGTTTTTAATAATTTGAAAATCTTTTTTGAAACTGTCAACTGATTTTTATTTTATAGAATGCTAAATATTAACTCTGCAAAGTGAAGCTATATGGAGATTAGTAAAGGTATTGCCTTTGGTCTCATCTCATATTAAATCGACTATTTTTCGAAAATTTTGTTGATTTAGGGTTTATTTATTTATTTATGTAAAGCTAGCTTATACTTAAAAAGATATAAACTAACAGTTAAAAATAGAAAGCCATGGTTACCGGGGCCTTTAGGTAGTCTTAGGGCTATTTTTGAAGCGATAACGTCTATTAAAACGATGTACAATGGCTGAACCGCAAAAGTGTCACGTTCCGTTTGAGCCTATGCGTGTAAGCGAGAGCGCGGAACAAGCGATAGAGAGGCACGATCGGTCTAAGCGTTTGGCTATGGTAGAACAACAACAACACCGTAGAGTAATTGAGAGCATAAATTTTGTGAGAGTAAAAAAAGTGAGAGAGAGAGAGAGAGAAGCAAGCAAAAATATTAGCTGACACACAAGCTAATGCATGCACGCTGGCTCGCAGTGTGTGTGAGTGTGTGCAGTAACGCTCTGCTAACATCGACAGCGCAGTCAACTTTATTTCTCTGGTCTTTTTTTAAATCACAATATAAACGCCTTTCGGATCCATGCTTAAAAATAAAAAAAAGATTGAGTGTTTTCAAATTAGCAACCCCAAGCTTACCAGAAACAAAATCTGAACACCAGGGGAGCTGAATTATTAATTGGTAAAAATGAAATTTCGTATTATTTTAAGCAGACTAGAGATATTTTGAAATGTAGCAAATATCTTGATAATTCTTTTATATACCATGATAACTATAAACATTTCGCAGCAGGTCTGAAATTTTTTTTTATTAAATCAAGCTTTTATTTCATTTTATTTTATTAAGAAAATTAATAAATACAAAAAAGAAATGAGTGGAAGCCGCAAACGTTAGTTCAAAATAGTAGTTTGTTTTTACAAAATTTTATCGAAAATGAGAATTGGAACAGGCCTAGTTAGATGTTGCTGCTGCTGCTTGGTAGGCTTTGAAAATTTTCATAGCATACTTTGTTGCGCAGCCTACCAGCTACCAGGCTGCTGCTAGGCTGCTGCACATTGAGTTGTTTCTTGATGTCTCACTGCTTACTTTGTGTGTGTGTGTGTGCAGTAACTGTGTGAAAATCAGTATGTGTGTATGCATGTGTCTTCAGTATTTGTGTGGGTATGTGCATGGTAAGCAAAGTGCCGTGTCATCTCCATGCGTTGCCATAGAAAACAAACACAGGCACACACAATCGCAGACAAATTCTCACGCAAACACACACATACACATACACGTTTTTATGAAATTACGTTTTTCTTTTTTTTTTTGGTAGCTCAAATCGTTACTGCAAACATTCGCAAAATTGTGCAGCATTTTGTGTTGACCCAGAAAGAAGTTTTCAAGTTTTAAAAGTGGAACAACATTGCAGTTACGACCTAGAGTTTTAGTGAGCTATCTCCTGCCGTAGAAGTTGGTCAAGTTGAAACTGTTTTGAAACTTTTTTGGCAGTGCGCTGAAGGTTGTAATGGTATAACTTGGCTTTAGTTTGTGATTTCAGCAATAGTAGAGTATACATTGTAATGATACTAACTAGGGCTAGTAAGTGAAGTTTTTATTCTTTAGCCGTGAGAGCATAATAGTAAAAGTTTGAAAATCAAGACACTTTATTTTGGTTTTTAGGGGAGATCATTTATTTTACTGCCAACACACAAAACTCAGTAACTGAACAGAGAAACTTTAAAAATTTGTTAAATCGGTAAAAGCTGTTTCGGTATACAAGCCAATTTTTTTTTTATTTAAACATAAGAGGTTCTCGAAACTGATTGCACTATATTTAAAAATTTGTTAATATAATGATACAAATGGATTTATATTATTTGATTTTTTTGGCTGCTCGTAATTTATAACAAGCCAACAGCATTACATTAATTATAACCGAAATATTGGATGACTGTCTACTTAAGGATACATTTTAGCTTAAGTTAATTTCATTTATTTTAAAAAACTTATTAGATACAATATAATGATATAAATCAAAAAATAAATAGTAAAGTCTTTTAGCTTTTTCTGTCCAGATACTGATTCTGTATCAGATATATCAGATAGTATTATGAACCTGCTGGACAATAGCACCCAAAGATATTGGGTAAAGCGTTTTCACGACCTCGACCTTTTATTTAGATCATCCAAATCAGTAACTGTTAGTTCCAGATATAATATCAATTACGTATAGCATAATAAATTTTTCAAAATATCTAATATGAACTAATTTACTATTTATTGATTAACCCGACTTATGAGACAGATGATACTCGGGCAAAAAAAAGATTGTTAGATAATTAAAGTAAATCCCTCAAGAAAACAACAAAATTAAAAATAACATAGATATAAGTAGTTTTAGTTTTAAGTTCTTTTTTTTCTTTTTTCTTTAGTTTTAAGTTTTTATTCTAAAAAGTATGGGTTTTTTTTCTCCTGTCTAAATTTTTCCCTAAAATGTAATAATAAGCACGTAGTTTTAGAACAATAATAATTTCCAATTTTATAACAAAGTAGAAAAAGACTGGGGTCTTGAGCTCTTAAGAAATATGTATATTAATAGCATAAGCCTTATAAAACAATATGAAAATGCAATAAATTGAATTGAATTAAATTGAAATTAAAGATTTACTTTTTTTAGCTATTGAATAGCATTTTTTAATTCAATATCGACACTAGGCAAATCCTTGTGCGGTAACCAATAATTTTCACACAACTCAGTACTCAAATGTGTTTGAATTCATAAAGTATTTTTCTTCGTAACTTCGGTACAGGGCACTGTGGGCCCAGATTGTCATATTTTGGCCAAAAATCTGGCAAATCCATAATAATTTTTCTAGAGTGATGAAATTATACACAAGTATATGTAAAGGATTGCACTATTTTTCTGGGAAGTTTGAGCCTCCTCAGATTTTTTTAAGATATAGATAATCTAGACCAAAATTGAAAAAAATTGGAAAAAAAAACAAAAAAAATTTTTAACTTAATTAAAAAAAAAAACTGTTAATTGGAATTGAACCATATTTCATACAGACGTCGATAGAGCTTCATATACATTGAAAAAATAGCCTACACCCAAAATATTGAATGGCTTTTGAGTTAAAGCCCCACACAGTTTCAGCTTTCCAAGCCAATTACAAAAAGACGACATCACCAATTTATCTGGTTTTTAAAAGTTATAATTTTTTGGGCATGCTCTTTTAATTTTCTAAAAAAAAAATTTCAAAAAACGAATTTTTTTTCCATACGTTTTTTTATCGAAATTGATAATTTTTACAACTTTAAAAAAAATGGTTATTAAAACATACTTTTAGACAGCTAAGAAATTCAAGAAATAGTAACATTTTCGGGGGGTCAATTTTTAAAATTCAACTTTTAGATACTACATACAAAACTCAATTTCCTAAAACCGTGAAGAATTACATTTTCTTGTAAAATATAAAAAGAAATTTATAAAAATAAATAAAATAAAATAAAAAGTGGTAGACGGAGGTACCCTTAAAGTAAACTAGCCAAATGATAAAAAAACCAACAAAATCTTTATAGCTACTCGAATATATTTAAAACCAAAAATAAATTATCGCGAAAGCTCATATGCCACAAAATGTCAACTTTGATTGCCAATAACTTAAAAACCACTAATTATAATTTAATAATTTTTTTTTACAGGATACCTTAATATGTGTAAAATCATATTAAATTGTCATTTTGTCCAAATTTTGACTTTCTTCTGGGGGACTTTTGGCCAAAATCTGGCTATGCGGGCCCATTGTGCAGGGTATAAAAAAAAACATACAAAAATAAATATTTTTAAGCGTTACATTTATTGATACCACAATCACAAAAATAAAACCCATTTTCAGTTTCAAGATTTTTGGACCTTACATTCAGATTTAGATTTATCTTTTATCTTTGTGGCTGCTTAATCTTTAAATATAAATATACTTTAAAATTAATATCGTTGAATTTTGCTTACCTATCAAGTTACATAGCCAGAAATCAATAGCACTTAATTCAATTATAGCATTTTTTGCTCTAAATTCGCATTCACATTTTTATTGCAATCTAAAAACATTCTATTCAAAATTCTGCCAGAGCATTTTATTTAATTGCTCAAATTTCAAACTATTCAATTTATTTGCATCCCTGTTTTTATGAATAGACTCCCTTTCCTGGTAGTAAAACGAAAACAACCAAAGACGAATGAAACGTAATTCGACTCTATTCATGCTCTGTCTGACCCTGTTCGCCAAGTATTCAACTTGCATACTTAATCCACAATAGTTTGGACCATTATATTTGCAAAAAAAAAAAAAAAATGAAAAAAAATAAAAACTTGTTTTCGTTTTGGGTTTGAAAACATTTTGATAGATGCGACAAGCGAGTCATGAAATTTGTATGTCTTGCGGGTTGCTCAACAACAACAAAGATAATAATAATAATAATAACACAATAACAATAACAATAAGCGAAAACTAGCAGAGCGTGTACTGCACTTAAGCTAGATAGAGAGAGCAATAAAGTGGGAGATATATTGCTGTATCTGTATGGGTAAGCAGCACACGAGAGAGGAGTCAAGGCAGCGCTTTTCATTAGACAAATGTTATTACACTCACACTCAGACTCACGCACACATATAAAGTGTACAGTAGACGCTCATAAACTAGAGCGATAAGCGATTTGTAAGTATGGACGATATGTGAGATGATTTTTATGATTGAAATATAATATAATGCAAAGCAATAAATAAAAGAATAGAAATTTATTTACAGGATAACTGACGTTTACGGTAATAGATATTACTATTTTCAAAAGGGTAAAACTCAAAAGCTCAGAAGATCGATCTGTTAAACACTATCACATTGCTGTTACTCCAGAAATTTCTTTGAGTCCAAAGGAAATCCTTGTAAGTGTTGAAAATCAGTCATGAAAAAAAAATCGTCTGAGTTTAAGTTTGTTGGTCATGAAATTGTGTTCAAACGGTTGCAGTAGGCTTTTTTTCTTATCATTTTAAGAATACTATTCATGCAAAAAGATTTTTCAAAATAAGTCCGAAAAGTTTTGATTAAATAGTTAATTATTTTTATTTTAAAAACCAAAATCTGCTTTCATTTCTAAAATGGGTGCACTAATTTTGAGAAAATCTTTAAACTTAAAATATTAAGTTAGCAAAAAAATTAAAATTGTGAACAATTTAATTTAGAACAATCATGAAATAAGATTTTTGTGGCTCACATAAAGAACAAATTGATTTCATGCCTAGAATGAAAGACATAAAAATTTTAAAAAATAAGACAGTTAAAAAAGACTGAAAATTTGATTTTCAGATTTAGAACAAGCTTGAAAAAAAATTCAATCTTTTCCATAATAGGTAGAATGAGCTCAAATTTTGGAATAATTTTTTTATTTATTTAATAATGCTGAAAATAGTAAGTTTTTTTTTTGGTTGAAAACAACTAATTTTATAATATTTGATCTTTGTTAGTTAGTTAGTTTGCTTTATTTTTATAATTTTTAAGTTTTGCTTAAAGCTAGCCATTTAAATTTACAGAGTTAGATAAATAAACTTTTCATCTGGAACATAGCTAGGTATGAAAAATTATTTTAAGTGTATTAACGTTATATAGCCAAAGGAAAGTGAACACAAAACCTTGGTCCAAAGCAAAAAAAAAAAATAGTTATATAAACTTACTGAAAACTATTTATAAGGTCTTGATTTTCATTGATTTTTAGATTAAATTTTCTTGTTTTAAGTTAAAAATTTATTTCAAGCACTTCTATTAAAATATATTAAGAATTTTAAGTTTTTTGTTCATATTTGGTGCTTCTAAAAGAATTTTTGGTCTTTTAAGTCTTAAGTTAAATCATTTTGTTTTTGCATTTAAGACTTTTAATCATATAAAAAGATTTTTTGAATTTATTTTAAGAATTTTGGTCTTATCTTAAAGAGTTTTGCGCTTATTTTGAAAATTTTAAGAAACTCAACCTAAGATTTAATTTTTTTTTTTAAGAATTATATAAATGGATCATTCATAAACTACGTGACGCTCCAGGGGGGCAGGGGGTCGTCTGGCGAAGCGTCACGAGGGGAGGGGGGTCTATTTTGACGAAAATCATCGTAATAGGCTGGCAAAGGTCTACCTGATGAGAATCCAATAAAAGGCTAAAAAAAATCAGTTTTAAAAATGGGAATCCACAAGATATCATCTGAATCTCCACCTAAAGATGCAAGGTAATGTTGACCATTTCTTGGTGCCCCTTTTATGATATCTGCAGCTAATCATTCTGGATTGGCGATTATTTGCATTATAGAATATAATTAAAAAAAAAAAAAAAGTTACATACAGTAAAGTAACTTTAAAAATCCCATTCGCCAGCTGAAATTTATGTCCTACTTATAGCCTCTCTTAAAAAAGTAGGATATGAAGAGGAGACAATAAATAAATTGAAAATTTACGCAAAAAATTTTAAAAAGCGGATGCTATATAAATGTGATGACTATCAATAGCATGCACCAGATAATATGTAGCCCGATTTTTAGTAAAAAATTATGATATGATATCAGACATACACACTTCAATCTACTTCCACGTATGATTATAAACAATTCCTTTGATAAGGCTTTGTTATGGGCATCTATCTGGATATTGTGTCGGCTAATATTAAGATTAAATTCGGTCAACTATGATGAAGCCTGAATGTGGCCGGCCTTGTGACGTACAAAAGAAGGGACAAGAAACATTTGAAGAGTGTGTTCCAAATTTGATTCAAAGGGTAATTTCTGATTCAGCCTCGAGTCCCCCCTGGTGACGCACGTGCATCTAATGCTTGAGTTTTGCATTACTTGAACTATAGCCACATATCAAACCATGATTCTATGTAGGAACAATTATGCACTTATAAATGAGTAACTTATTTTTCAAGCTCAACGGGCTGCTTCTGGAGGCAGAAGACTGTTCAACCTAATATTAACTAATGCTGAAACGAAGTAAATATGTTTTATTAATGAGAGCCCACTGTGTATTTGTCTTGCTTTGGCAGCATCAACTCACACACACACCCATAGACAGTCAGACAGACTGACATACACGTATGCACACTAGCATACAAAGGCAGCCATGAAACAATCAAACAATGGACCAACATACACACACACACACACTCGCACACACAAAAAAATCTTTAACAATTAAACAATGGAGAGCAACAAGCAAAGCAATTGCAGCAGCAGAAGCAACAGAAGAAGAAGAAGAAGCAGCAGAAGCCGCTTCCAAGTGCCGCCGAGCGAAGGAACAACAACGCGAACAACGCCGTTGAGGACAAATTGTTTGCCGGCTTGAGTTGCCTTTGACTTGTCTTCCTTTTTTTTGCTCCTTTCTTTTACTGTTGCTTTCTGTTGCTTTGCTTTGTTGCTTCTCTTTGCCCAAATAAGCTCAAGCGGCAGCTGCTGCGGTTCAGTGAGTAAGGGACCAAAGGGTAGCAAAATTTTTTTAGGGGTTTGAGTACTACTGCGCTACAAAGCCAGCAAATCATTGAACATTGGCAGCGGACGTTGCACAGTGTGACATATTGCCAATCTGTAGGGATTTCACGAAGAAACAAATCTTAAGTAAATTTAAAGTACTTGTTAAAAAATACAACCCTTTTTTTTTTTTTTGAAAATAAACACAAAAAGGGATGAAAAAACTGGCATTAGTATTACACGTAAAATTCAAAACTTGACGTACAATTTGTCTATTTCCATTTAGAAATTATATAGGTACAGCTAAAAATAAGTTTGGAACAGTGCACTGTGGGCCCAGATTTTCATATTTTGGCCAAAACCCTGTCATTTCCATAATAATTTTTTTAGAGTGATGAAATTTTACACACGTGTTCCTAAAGGATTGAACTATTTTTCTGGCAAGTTTGAGCCTTCTCAGATTTTTTTTCGAGATATAGATAATCCAGACCAAAATTGGAAAATTAAAAAAAAATATTTTAACTTAATTAAAAAAAAAAATTTTAATTGGAATTGGACCATATTTCATACAGAGGTAGATATAAGCTCCTCATACATTGAAAAAATAGCCTATACCCAAAATATTGAATGGTTTTGAAGTTATAGCCCCAAATGGTTTCAGCTTCCCAAGCAAATTACTAAAAGACGACATCACTAATCCATATGTTTTTTAACTGTTATAATTTTTTTTTGCATGCTATTGTAATTTCCGAAAAAAAATTTCAAAAATCATTATTTGCATTTTTACGTTTTATCTTCAAAATTTATGATTTTTACAATTTTTGATTTGCGCCTTTGTAAGTATGCTATAAAATTTTCAAATTGTACATTTAAGTACAACTTTTGAAATGAAAAAAATTAAGCAGCTAAGAAATTCAAAAATAGTACAATTTCATGGAGGTCAATTTTTAATATTCAACTTTTAGATACAAAATTCAATTTCCGAAAATCGGGAGGAATTACATTTTGTTGTAAAACATGTGAAGAAATTTATAAAAAATTTTTCGATCAAATATCGAGTGGTAGTCGGAGGCACCCTTAAAGCAAAGTAGCCAAATGATGAAAAACCAACAAAATCTTTATAACTACTCGAATATATTTAAAACCAAAAAGTTTTTAAGCTCAATTTTATTTTTTTTCTGAAGTAATATTTATAAATAATAAAGTGAATGAAGATTTCTTAGCTACATGTATCATAGTAAATGCATGTTTTTTTTCTGTAAATTATCGCAAAAGTTAAAAAAATACAAAATGTCATCTTTGATGTCTAATAAGTTAAAAACCACTATTAAAATGTAATATTTTTTTTTTGCTCTGGATACCTTAATATGTGTTAAATCATATTACATTGTCATATTTTCCAAATTTTGAATTTCGTCTGGAGGGCTTTTGGCCAAAATCTAGCCACGCGGGCCCATTATGCAGTGTTGCAAAAACATCGAGGCATCAGTGGCGATACCTGAATGCAGTTCTTTTCGATAGTTTTTATATGTATAGCTTCACGTAAGATGAAAATTTCTATCTCTAAGGACGTTACAATATCACCTGGTAGAACTATGTACATTATGTACAAATTGAAAATGTTAAAACATGTTAATATTTTTATGATTTTGATTGTATAGAAAAGTATTGAAAAATATATAAGCCATTTCCTTGTAAGCAAAGTTTATTTTAAAATTTAGTTTTAAGCTTCTTACATAAATCTTAGATCTTGCTTGAGTAAATAAATAAATTAAAAAATTAATGCGATATTAAGAGCAATCTGAAAATAGGTTGCTTAATTAAATATTCACTACTATCCATGTTTTAAAAGTTTCTGCTTTTACAGATTTTAATTATTTATTTATTTTATTTATTTTTGCTTTATTCCCTTTAAGTATTTACATTTTCATTAAAGCTAATGGTTCATTATTATAATTTTACAAAGTTTTAGCATATGCTTTCAACTACAGTAAAACCTATAGAAGACTTAAAAGATTTCATGTCCTTGATCTCTCAAGTACATTTTAATTCAGAATTTTCTTCTTTTTTTTTATTATTTATACTTACAATAACCACTAGTTCGCATATAGCAGCTATTCTCAATGGAGACTAGCTGCTTCTGTCACTGTTTAAATAATTTTATATGTGTCATTTTTGACCTTACATACATAGATTTTAATTAATCATGCTCCAAATTTGACTGATAATATTTGTCACCTTTTTTTTTAAATGGTTATGAATAATATAAAACCCTTATTGATCTGCACCATGGGGCAAACGACCACTTTAGCTGGCCAAAACCCATATTTTAAAAGTCGTTAAAATATTTTTTTTTATCGCCATGCATCATAAAAACATAAATCTGTAATGTTAAGTACCAAAAATTTTAGCAGATCGCGCCACTGTTAAGTTATCAGCTGTTAAACACTGCTGTTAATAAACAAAAACACGTGTTTTTGAAATGTCAATTTTTTGCATGGAACTTTAAATTGATAAAATAGAATAAGTGAAATTTTGAGGATGCAGTTCAATGAGTTTGGTTTTTAATATATGTTTGTGAATGTGAATTGCTAAAATGAATTGTACCCAATTGTGTGTAATTGCTAACCACTCAACAAGCAACAATTTAAAAAAAAAAAAAATAAATAGAGCTACAAAAAGTGAACCCAGCTCATCCCATCAATTAAGTTTGTTGTTTGTGTTAGAATGTTCAATCATCTTTCAAATGCATGTCATATTAAAGCGCACTTTTGCGCTCTTTTGCGCAAATTTCATTTTATAGGTCAACACCCAAGGCTCGAAAATGCGAAGTTGTTTGCCACGTGGAAGTTAATGTCGACGTAGAACGTAAAAGAGGATGGCATTTTTAATTGCATTAAAGCGGCAATAACTGGCACCTGTTTTGAAGACGAAGCGAGAATTTAAGCTGATAAAAATAAACGCATCTGGCAAGGAAAAGCACTAGATTAAATAATTTTACTGACGTATTCCTGAGAGCAATAGATACATCACATCCCATTATATCATCAATTAACCTAGACAGACGTATCCAAACACAAAAAAGACTGTGTCTTCCTGTTGAAGTCTTAAATTTTTTTATCAAGCTCATTGAATAGTTCAGGCAGCATGGTGCCGTTTAAATAAATAAAAATAAAAAATTAGTTCTCCTTCTTCGCCGTATAACTCTAAATAACTGAATGAAAAAATAAATTTAAAACCTTAAACTTAAAAAAAAATCGTTAAAATGAGATTGAAACAATTTTCAAGAAATTGCTAAAAAAAAAAGCCAAGAAAGTGTAAAGAATAAATTTTCAAGTCGATAGCTCTTAAACTAAGTCTGCAATCAAATTAAGTTCCTGCTGATTGCCAAAATGTCACACTGTGCATTGCTTGCTCTTGATCTGCTCCTTGTGCTGCTTCTTCTTCTTCTTCTGCTTTTTGTACAGCTTTAGATTTTGCCTTTTGTCTGACATTTGAGCTAAAAGCCTCAAGTAGGCAGCCCAAAACACTTTTCCAATTTGCGCTTCTATAATGAAAAACTGTAACGGTTACGCCGTTTTGCGACCATTTTCTCTCTGTTTGTGTGTGTTGGAGATTTTTTTTTTTTTTATTTTTTTTTTTTGCTGCTCAAGCCTTTTGGGCACTTTGTAACACGCGCAGTCGGCGATTTTAAAACCCTTCCAAGGACATGGCAAATTAAAGGGCTGCCAAAGCTGCCTTGGTTGCCAGCTTGTTGTACAACAAGTTTTTAATCACTTTTCAGGGTCTAACGCGGGATTTTCTTTTTTTGAATTGTATTGTATACTTTGGCCTATTAGCTTTGTTTAGAAATTTGCAACGTGAAGTAGCAAGGATGTTTAAATATTTACTATGAAGTTATATTAACTAACAGATTTCTTATACGTTAAACCAAGCTCAAAAGCCATACATCTACAAGCCAAGAATATCCTTAAAATTGCAGAAAATCTCTAATAATGACTTTTGATAGGAGGTTTTTTAAGAGATTTCATTTAAAGTTCCATATACCTTCGACATTCGCTTTTATAAGATATGTGCGTTGAACAGGATTTGAATTCAAATATCCGTGTGTTTTTTCATGTAAAATAAATTTTAGTATTTAGCAGTATTTTCTAGCCATTTTCGAGACTAATTGCTTGCAAAAGTATCCTGAGTATTCGAACTATCTCCAAGAACCTTCAGGACCGTGGGCAAGACGCCAACAGTTAATACTGTTTAAAGGAGGTGCCTTGAAGACGACCCCAACTATATCTCTAAAAAAGGACTCTGTCTCGCAAGATTGTGCATTTTGAAGTCTCTAGATTTTTTATGGGGTTATTTGAAGCCTTTGATACCAAATTAGAGTCCTATCAGCAGTCCTTCATTTTCCAAATGGTCAACTGACTTAATCAAATATTTTTCACACTTGTTTTCTGAATTCAAGTTTAAAAAAAATGATTAAAACCCACTTAGAGTATTAACTATGTCGGGCAGAAATGCCAAAGTGCCCGACTAAGCACAAGAGCAACCCTCAAAACGATGCAGAAATGCAAAAGAGCCACTGGACACCCTAACTCTACAGCATGTCTTTTGCAATTATAATTTTAAGCAAGTCTCGCTCGTTAGTGAAAATTTCATAAGGGTACTTAATTTTCGTTGTGTCGCCTGAAGCTTTTCCAGCTCGTTTTGTTGAAGGCTGGCGCTCTACTTGATTATGCCAAGCCTTTCCTTGCCAGGGACGGAAATTTGCAAGCGATTTCTTTGGGCTAAAAATTAAGCGCTTCTCTCTAAATTTAGCCGTCTTCCTTGCTCTTTGTCTGTCTGCCTGTCAATCTAGTTACACTTCTACCCCTCCCTGCCCCGCCCAGTCACCCGTTCTGCTGTTCTGTTTACATGCGCAATTTACTCAAGTGCTGTTTATATCATTAAAGACAAGCAGCACAAGAGTGAGCTCTGGGCCTTGCCTTACGGTTGTCTCTTGCCATTGTCTTGGTGGATTTAAGTATATATATATATGTGTGTGAGTGTATCTGTGTGTGTATATAAAATTTTAAAAATAATCGGCAGCACTTGGCAGGGGCATAATCTACTTGGCCTACTTTGGCTAAGTGCGCTTTTAGATAAAGTCGAAGCTGGCGTGGCACGGCACGCACGAGCCACAAAAACACAAGCTCACGACCTCTGCAACCCACATATACACGTATACACACACATACGCCTTGAATCTAAAATGGTCGCCTTACGTGTATGTGTGGGTGCGCCTAATGTTATGCTATGGCATAATGTGTTGCTTGAAGTGAAAAATTGTGCTACACGCTCACACACACACACACAGATACAACACTCACATACATGCATAGGCACACCCACGCGCTCACATAAGCGCACTTGAAAGCAACAATGACAACAACAACAGGGAACAAAAAAATTGAACTTTTCGAGGTCAAAGGTTTTTCTTATTAGCTTTTTTGTTGTCACAAAATATGCGCACACATGCATACAATACCATACAGTACAATAAATGCTACACTGCGAGAAAATTGCCATTGCGACATTGAGTTTTGGAGTACTCAAAAAAGTAACGAATAATTTTAAATAAAAATTGATTTCAAATTATTTTCTTCAGAAATTGCTAATATTTTAAGATATTGTTTGTACAAAAACGGGTTTAAATATGTTAAATAAAGTAAAGAAATTTGGATTCAGTCAGAGTCTTCTTTTACTAGTTTACTACATAGTAGAAGTGGGATACTATCGATGGCACTATCGATAGTTTTATTTTACGAATACTTGGTACGATGGTTTTGTTCGATATATCGATAGTATACTTTTGTATGTTAAAAACGTTTTTGACAAATCAACGGACAAAAATTGGCAACATGTCAAAATGAATACAAAAGCAGTGTTAACACGTCGAACCTTTTCGACCATCCGACACCAAATCCGATGGGGACCATAAAAAATTATATAAGTAAATCAAATTTTTATAAAAATTCTTTGCATAACAAACCAAAAATCGATGCCGCATTAGCCTCAATGATTGCCACAGACGTCCAGCATTTCCGGATAGTAGACGACTTTGGCTTCCAAAATTTCGCATTTCATAAAGTTCGTGTTGCAAAAAACAGAAAAAAAAGATCTCTAAACATTAGGTAGCAGCAATATTTGATATTCCACATTATTTGGCCAGTCAAAATTTAAGCCAAAATACCAATCCATTGAGCTTTTGGAAGTTTAGTATAAACAATTAAAAAATTTAACTAAAAATTATTCTACTTTCAGGGATCCGACTGCGTGGGACTACAAAACTTAGTCAACAAATATTTATGCACTCCTGCCACTTCTACTGAAAGTGAGAGGATGGATATTCAGTAGAAGTGGAAACCTAGAAGATGTAATTGTAAAAGGATCTCTTTTTACAATGTCATGAATAAAACGTTTCTGTTAAAAATTTTGAAATACTATTTTTGTAAGTATTAAAATTTTCCCCACTTGCTCTATGCTACTTATTTAAAAAAAATGCCCATATTTCACTTTGTTCGAAGGTGCTATCGATAGTATCGATAGTTTAAACTATCGAGTGATGGCACTATCGATAGTATCGATAGTTTCAACTATCGAGTGATGGCACTATCGATAGTATCCCACCGCTACTATATAGCCAGGCTGGTTGGTAAGTACATTTTTTATGTAAGTATAAGTTCACAAGTATTTGATAACTAAACTTTTAACAAATAGATTTACCTTTTTAAGCTTAAAAGTTTGTTTTTTCACGATAAAAACTGATAAGGATAGTTAAAGTAAAATCAATCCATAGCTACTTTAGCTACAGGTTCAATGAAAGATGATTTTATGTTCTGTCTCGGCATTTTTAATTAAAGTTTTTGAATTTTAATGAAATTTATACCAATTTACAAATGTAAACAAACACAGGAAAGAAGAAGAAAAGTCAACTCATAAAGTCAACAGGAGGGATTCATGCTTTCAACAAATTTTCAACTCCTCAACTCAATAGAATGCGTGAATACCTCAAATATAATTTTGCAGATTTTTTTATCTGTTTTTTTTTTTTTTGCGTTTGATATCCGATTGGGCCAGAAAATCCCGCATATAATCCTTAGGCACTTGTTGACAAATGACTTCAGTTTCGACATCATTCTTGGCGGGGTCAGCCACGTCTCGCTGCCGTACAACAGGATGGATTTGACGCATGCATTGAAGATTCGCAACTTCGTTCTTCTGCTTATTTGCTGGTTTCTCCATATGCGGAACAAGCGCCCAAATGCTGATCGCGCTTTGTTGAGACGATTCTCTATATCCTCATCCACCCCACCACAGGTGGATATTATGGTACCAAGGTATGAGAAGCTATCGACAAAGTCGATAGTGTTCCCGCAGATGGTTATGCTACCTTGGCTGGTGTGGTTGAGGCGCATCGCTTTGGTTTTGGATGCGTTTATTGAGAGTCCAACTTTGCTGGATCTCGAGGTCATTCGCTTTTTATCTGTTGGCCTTGTAAAAAATGTTATTTCAAAACCGTGTAAAAAAGGCCGTGTAAAAACTGAATTGAGTGTACTTTGTTTCTAAACTATGTTTTTATTTAAGAACTTGGTTTTTTTTACAATAAGTTATTTTTGTACTGATTTTCAAGTTTAAAATGGTCCTCGAATAAGCAGAAGTTACTCGAAATAAGTTTTGTCAGTTATTAAAATAATTTTAGCTTGAACTTGAAATAACAATTTTTAAAAACGTAACAAAATAACTTAAATATTTAAAAAATTAAAAATTGTGAGAATACTCAGCTATTCCTGCACTGCTTTCCTAAAGAGAGAGCAAAATATTCTTGGTTTTTTCTCTCTGTGTAGCAGCAGCTGCCTTCCTGAGACACACACACACATACTAGTACACACAAGAGTACGTATACATATGTATATGTGTTTGTGCGCATAAAATAGTCAAAAACATTTTCATGTTTATTTCGCTTGGAAGAGCGTAAAAATGTCGCTCTGATTCTTTCGTAAAAAAATCACTTTTATTTTTTTAACTTGTATTTTCGCTTTTTACAGAGTTGAATTTCACTTTTTTTACGCTTGTTTTTTTATTTCTTGCTGAAACAGCAGGGGAACTTGTCCCATATATAGTGCTACTTTTTGGGGGGCGTTTATTGCAACATAGCAACACTGAGCGAAAAAAAAGTATAAAATAGAAATGTGTCAAAAGCAGAAATCTCCATGTCAAAAGGTGTGACAAATTTTGATCTACTGCGCTGTTTGAGAGCTTAACTCCAAAATCCATTTAAATCTTCTTACTTAAATTAAATTGTTTTGGGTTGCTTATCAGCACAGTGTGAGGCTTTTATTATAAAAATAAATATTTTATGAGCTTTTTTAAGTTAGACTTTGGTAAATAAACAAAATGACAATAAAAACAAAAAAAAAAGGCAGTGAATTGACTTATTATTAAATTAAATATATTTTTCTTCGAGAGTTTCATTTTATATAGAATTAGCATTTGCGTGCGTGATAAGCGCATTCCATAAAATGTAGAACAAACTAGTAGGAATAAATTAATTTTGTAATTTAAAATTTTGTTTAAATTTTCTTACTTTATTTTTTTTTTTTATTTTGCTAGCTTCAGGAATTTTGTAAAAGTAAATTTCTTGGTTTTCAAGTACCTTGATGCACAGTAAATTGGTTTAAAAAAATATGTATATCTCGGTGAACTTGGAGAAAGAATGGTGATAAGGTGACCATTATTTCAAATTGTAAGACCACAAATTTTCAAATTTCAACCGAAGATGTATTTGGAATGTATGCGCACTAAAAATGCTTAGGTTACATCGGTGGACCCCTGGGGGAAGTCACACATAGACTACATAGTAATTAGTGGTAAAAAATGCTTAGTTTCAAAAAAAATATTTATCCTAAGTATAAAAACAAAAAAAAAATTTTTTAAAAATTAAAAATAAAAAAGTTTTGTAAAAACAAGAAAAACATATTTTTAAATTATCAAACAATAAAATACAAAAATTGTGCTTTATTAAAACTAGAATAATAAATATAAATAATAAATAAATTAATACAAAAACAAAACCCCAAATATGTACTAAAAAAAAACCATTAACCTTGTTTAATTTTCTGAATACTAACAAAAAATAAATTACACTAGCTTACAAATTTAAGGGTCATCGAGTGAACCTTCCTAAAAAAGTGTTTTTTAGGGTAATTTGGGTCGAGAAACACGAATATGGCAACCTTTTTTTTTCTGAAGCAGCGTTTTCGAGATATTTTTGAAAAACATGTTTTTGGGCACTTTTTTTAATTATTCGTCAATATCTCGTGAACAAAATTGTATTGTAATTGTATTTGTATCGACATAAAACACGATTAGATCGAAAGGTATTGAATTGCTCTTTGCAGTGATATATAATTATGTAAAGATTAAGTAAAAATAATAGAAAATAAAAGCAACCAAGTCTTATTTTTGACCATTTTTCAAAATTATAAATTTTCGGTTTAATTTTTATTAACGAAAAAAATTTGTTATAAATTATGTTAAGCTTTAGGCTGGAAGAGAATTCTTTTATGATTATTTCGAAATTGCAGTGCTCCGGATAACGAATCCGAACATTTTATTCAAATTCGTTTTAAAACCGCATGTTTGGTGTGGTTTGAAACCGAATTTTTTGTTGCAAGAGAAATTAAAACGAATCGGCAAAATAAGTTTAAAAGATGGCGTACGTTAAAGTCGGGCGCGGACGACTTTGGGATACCCTGTACCACTGCTTGCAATCAAATCCGGTAAATTGCTTAAGAACACCAAAAGACATTTGATTGCCAAATTAGATTATGATACCTTCATAAACAACCAAAAACAGACGAATTTTTAATCAAAAACTTTTTTTCGACCGATCGGCCCTATGGGAGCTATGAGATATAGTCAACCGATTTTGATAAAATTTGGTACAGTGTTGAAGATCTCCAAAAAACTTCTGAATGACAAATTTGGTTACAATATCTGCACAAACAAACGAAACACAACGAATTTTGTGCAAAAAACGTTTTTTTGACCGATTGGCCCTATGGGAGCTATATAATATAGTCAGCTGATTTTGATCAAATTTGGTATAGTGCTTGGAACTCTAAAAAACTTAATGCCAAATGTGGTTACAATATCTTCACAAACAAACGAAACACAACGAATTTTGTACAAAAAACAAATTTTCGACCGATCGATCCTATGGGACCTATATGATATAGTCAACCGATTTTGAACAAATTTGGTACAGTGCTGGAGGTTTCTAAAAAACTTCCGATTGCCAAATTTGGTTATGATATCTTCATAAGCAAACGAATTATCCATCTAAAACTTTTGCTTTTTTTCGAGGTCCTCTGAAACACTCCTATGGGAGCTATATAATGTAGTCCCGATATCAAAAAAATAAAATAAACTTGTCTCCTATGGATTAATAAGGGATCTTATCTAAAAGTTTGGTTGCTCTAGCTCTTACCATCTCTGAGATCTAGGCGTTCATACGGACAGACGGACAGACGGTCAGACGGACAGACGGACATGGGTATATCGACTTCTCTAGTCACTCTGATCATACTTTAGGTAACTTTGGGGGGTCTCCGACTTCTCCTTCTGTACGTTACATACATTTTCGGCTTGCACAAACACAATATACCCTTTGTACCATACGGTACAGGGTATAAAAAGTACGTATTTTATACTGAAAACATTTTTCTTAAATATACTTTTATATCTTTAGATTATATTTATGCCAACTTAAAGTAATATATTTATTGACAATTATTTTGAATTATTCTTTTTCTGACTATACGCAAAAAATAGAATGCACAGCCAAAACGAATTTTTTTGTTGCGTTCGTGTATGTGCACATATCATACACGAACACATGACGATAAGTGCGGCAGGGTTCCCGCGTCACACAAAGAAAATTTTCCTTGTAACAAAAATAGCTAAGTCGCGTTCAATTTCAATAAATATTGTTGCCTAAGTACTAATATTTTTGTGTAATTTTATTTAAAAGATAAAATAATTTAGAACTAGAAATATTTTAATGAAAATGAAATGTAAACAACATATAGTAATAAAAAGGTGCAGAGCTGCGGCAACCGTGTCACCTGATTTTTATCAAACAAAAATAATTTCGCGCCAACACAACAGCTGGAAATATGGACAAAAAAACGAATCCGAAAAAAATTTTACGGTTTGGTTTTTTCGTTTTCCGAAGCATTGCTGATTATATATTTCCTTATTTCATATTTGGTAACATGGGATAAAATATGAATATAACAATAAAAATTGGAAAATCCGAGATTGAACCAACAAATTATTTACTTTATTTGAATTCAAACATTTCTAGGATATTCCTTCAAATATAAAAATTTTCCAATTTTTTTTTCAGTGTATGACTTTATTACATTTTTCCTGCATGCTCTATGCTATATAAAGGTATATGTAAATGCAGCCAGGCGGCAAGGTGAACAATCCAGTGGTTGGATGAGAAAGAGGAACTTGCTTCGTCGAACAAGGATCGAAGCATGAGCAACATGGCGTTCTGGTTGTTTAATCATTTTATGTCAATTTAAAGCTTGCCTCTGTCAATATACTCGTAGTACATATGTTCTATGTATCTAACCAACCGACTATATAAGTATTTAGAAACTGTCATGTGCATGACAATATGTATCTGTTAATGCATTTTATAAGTATGTAATTGTGTAAGTGTCTTGTTTGTATCTGTGTGTATGTGTATATGGACTAAGCTGTAATTGAGTTGCATCCAGATTAAGAGCAAAGCACTTTAAAGATTCCATGGAATGCACGAGATTGCATAAAGTAAAATGTTAAATATTTCTTAATGACTATGAAAGTGATTTTCAACTGTTAGTTACGAAGAATTAATATTCCAGCTTGTTTCCAGTTAAGTGGCATTACAATGCATTCCTAAGTGCACAAAATACTTCTTAATTGTCATTGATTGATTTTTAATGTCGTTTCGACAAATACTTTAGTTGGAAGTTGGGGACTGTACTTACTATCAAACTATATGGCTTGTTAAAGTAATGGCATGTGCAGTCTATTCTTCTTATTATAACATAGATTATATTTATAATTATATTAAAGCATAACAAATAAACTTAAGTTTAAATAAGTCCTTGCTAAAATAAAGCCGAAATTAAAGCTGATTAGATTTTCTACTTTCTTAAATCCTTTAACTGATAATTAAGTACTCTTGATAGCAATTTTTAACTAACTTGCTTACTTAGGCTTAATTTAAGCAATAATTGCGTCAGATTGGACTTACAGATAGTTAGGTTAGGTTAGGTTGAATAGGCTGTTTATTTAATAAACCGAGATCACCCGGAGACCATAGGGTCCATTGTGTTGCCTAATTGTGGAGATAAAGAAAGAAGCATGAAAAAGGAAAGGGCGGACGGGTTTCGGGAATGACCTTGAAAAGTTCGAATGTTAAAGCTGGTGGGCATTCCTACCCTTCTAAGTCTCTCTCCTTGTAGAACGATTTTACGGATCCGATGAAAGTGGCTAGGTCCACTCCCCAGGCACATTCGCCAGACTACCCAGATCCTCAAAGAATGTTTTACATAGAAACTAGGTGCGTTTCCTAAGAAGTGCCGAGCAATCACATACCAGATGATGATGATGATTTATTTCTTTTCTTAGAAGTAAGGTCGAAGAGGAGTATCAAAGCTAAGATCAATCCACAACAAATTAAATCTTAGTGCCTTTTTGGGAGCTAATTGCCACCGGTTAAGCGCGTGCTCTCTCTCTGTGGTAAGTGGCGGGCTGCATTTATATAGATTATTGGGCCCATCACTCATTGATCTCTCTAATGATGTCAGTTTAACATGGAATCAAACCACAACGGAAATTTGTCTCAAAGGGGTACCCAGCAAGACAATGGCATTCGGAGCCATTAAGTCATGCCCAGGGAGGCTATTAATGTTCTGACGCATACGCTACCAATAGACTTACATATTATGAAAACGGCGACTACGGCAGCGGGGCGCTGGAAAGAAAGAATTCATGGCCACGGATGCTTATTAACAAAACTAACGCAAAATCTTTCTGAAAAGACTGAATATATTGTACCAAAGATGATATTCATATGGACTACGGGATCTTTGCTAAACAACTTCGACACCACAATCTATACGGATGGCTCCAAAATGGATTGTGGTGTCGGAGCAGGTATAAACTCCGAGAGACTAAACATCAAAAAGTCAGTGCGCCTTCCCAATTTATCCAGCGTCTTCCAGGCGGAAGTATTTGCTATTGGGGAGGCTTGTAGGATACTAATCGCTGACTACACATTCAAAAACAATATTGCTATTCTGTCGGATAGCCAGGCAGCGATTCAGGCCCTGAATTCAGCTATCATAACCACTAAAATGGTGGAACAAAGCAGAAGGAGCCTCACCACCGTAAGCGAAAGGCATAACGTTACTCTAATCTGGGTTCCGGGACACAGAAATATAGAGGGAAACGAAAAAGCCGACGAACTGGCAAGAAATGGATCTGCTCTTGCGGAACCGGGGTTCACACCCTTAATGTGGTCAAGAGAAACATAAATACAAAATACCTTCAGATAGCGGGTCGTAGATGGAATAGTCTTGTAACATGCAGGACTAGTAGATCCCTATGGCCTATTTACAACCTCAAACAAACACATCGCTGATAAACAGGACACCTCTAAACTGATGGCAGTCATCACTGGCTTCTGGCCTATTGGAGAACAGGCGGCCAAAATGAGGCTTCCCCACAATATCCACTGTCACAGTTGTAACCAGCCAGAAGAAAAAGAAACCGTTCTTCATTTTCTTTGTAAATGCCCTGCTCTTTGGAAGCAGAGAATGGACACCCTAGGAAAGCCGCTTTTCAATGGACTGGGGGAGCTGGCGGAAATAAACATCAACGACCTCCAGAGGTTCCTAAACCGCTTGGACTGGATCTAACCGAGCTGTCAACACAAACAACCAAGTAACGAGTTGGAAACGAGGATGTGGCAACAAAATGGTGCGAAAGCGCTAGTTGGGCTCATGGACTGAGCCACCACTTCAACCAACCAACCAACCCAGCAAGACCTGAAAAATCCCCCTGCTTCGGCAGCCAGCACAGAGGATTTGGAGGTGCTAATTTCAAGTTACAATGACAATGAATGTAACCAAATTGAGTTTTGCATATTCAGCTGCTCAGATGTCTGCTCGAAGAGATACTTGAGCCCAAATTGGATTTGGACTCTCAAGAAATTACTAAGGCTTGCAGCACCAGTATAGTGAACTTTCTTGGCCCCATGGCCCTACTAGGTATTGTAGATTGCTTGGAAATAGTTAGTGCTAACGCATTAATATTAAAAAAAAGATACAACTACGAAGTCTTCAAAATCTTACATTTAAAAAATAATACAGCTAAACCACAATGAAAATTTACTAAAATCTTTGTTAACAATTTAAACTTACAACCAAAAAAAAAATTAAAATTATTTCTTATTTTATTATACCAGTCAAAACTCATTAAAGTTAAAGTGAAATTCAAGACATTAGTAGGCATGTAAGCACAGCATAACCATACCATAACTTTCATATCGCTGCTTTACCACAATAACCCCCTCTTATAAAACCACCAAAAACTTGTATAATTTTCCTAAACTCATTCTGGCACTCACATTTTCAGCTTCCTAGTCCGTGGCTCGTAACGGAAATGTTTGACACAACTTAAGACCTTAAAGCAAGCGTACTCTGGGTACTACCCAATAAAAGCAACAGTCAGCCCAGGGTCGCACATGCACGGAGCACATAAACCAGAGCAATAAAAACAAGTAAGTAAAGAGACAACGGACAACGGACGTAGGACAAGCGACATAAAACCAAACAATTGCTAAAAATCAAATGTGACAACTTTTACCAAAATTAAAATCAGCAAAAAGGAAAAAGAGGAAAAACCAACACCATAAGCGGCAATAGTAATACCAACAGCACATAAAACCCACAAAAAAAAATAAAAATAAAGGAGGAAAACAGAAAACACAAAAGGCACACGGACAAGCCACTAGCACGGGACTACGGTGTGTGTTGTACCCGTGGCAGTATTGTAAGGCGTAGGAGCTGGCGAGCTGGCGAATCATTGATGCCGAACGGAAATGTGCGCACTTTTAAGAAGTGCACTAAAAATGGCGACGAGCACTTCCGCTGATGGCCAGGCCGAGCCAAGCTGTCCCTGGACTCACAGACTGCCCGTGGCCTGTGGCACTCGCTCTCTGCTGACTAGCTTGCTTATAGACTGCCAGCCATTTGGGCCCGGCTGACACGGACACGGTTGTGGCCAGGCAATGACAGCCACGACGATGTTGCACAGTGGGCATAGCTGGGCTGCTAAAAAGTCTACTTTTAGAGCTGTGTCAAAATGTCGATACTTTCTTACCGATAGTTTGCGTGATTTAAGTTGCATTTTTTATCGATATTTGCACAACTATGAGCTTTTAGAGTGTTCCAACACTACTTTGAGGCAAAATGTGCTTCCTTTTTTTCAGCAGCCCGCCATTCCGTAGTAAAATCTTAAATGTTTTACAACACTGTTCAGCAATAGAACTTTTCTTAATAGAGTAGAGAAGATAATGCATTCTCAAGCCAAACTTTTACTTATCCTTAAAAAGTTTTTAAAAATACAATTAATTTTTCAATATTTAATTCATTATTTTTTGTTTTTAATTATATTCCATAATGTAAATAATCAAAAATACATATATTTTAATGAATCGTAATTTTTAAATTTTTGATCGCCAATCCAGCCTGATTAGCTGGAGATATCATAAAAGGGTCCCAATTACTAATTTTAATTTGTTGTATTATTAATAATTCAAAACAACAAATCTCCAAAAATATTTTTTAAATTTAAGGCAACCATTTTAAATTTTCAGTTCACCAGGTATTAACAAAAATGTCAAAGTAAAAATTGCGTATTTGTTTTTGCGCATTTTTTATAAACTAAAAAAAGTATTAATAATTACAAAAAAAATTTATTTTTTATAATTTTTTGTAAACAAAAAATATACTACAACAAAAAATTACATAAGGCATTTATTTACAAATTTTTTTGGAGCTTTTCCAGTTTATGTTTCCAATTACGACTGTACTCTAAATGACTGCACAAAATTAATTTAAAATAACTTTGTTGTTCAATCAAGCATTCAGAGTCTAGAACGAGTTTGATTTAGTCTGCAGCAAGATTGCCAATTTCGCCCACTGTGCGATGACTGGCTGAATTCACACACACACACACAGATACACAGACACACACACACACACACACAATTGCAGACAAACGAGCGCAGTAGAAACAAATGTGCGCATAAAAGTTGAATGATAGTTGCAAGTAAACCAAAAGAAATCACAAACCACAACGTTTTCATTGGATGGGCGCACCCCGCGCTTTTTGGGGCACGCCTGCAGGCCCCTTTAGCCCTCAAGGCAAGCTATTGCTTGTACACTATGTAAACAAGCGCAATTTCGCAAGTAATTTCAAATTGCATTTAAAGTGCTTGAAATACTCAACATTAGCTCTACTTTTTTTTTTTAATGCCACTGTTGGTTGCTTCATTAGTGCAACCAGCAACGTGGCGTATGATTAATATTATTACATCTAAGTAATGAACTTTGCTTTCGACGTTGGCGTTGGCGTTGGCGTTGGAGTCGTCTAATTGCTAATGGCAACCTTGTGTTACATAAAAAGCTGCTCTGCTCACTTAAGCAGAAATGAAATGTTTTGGCCTGGAAAAGGGCAATAAAATTTTGGTCAAAAGCAAAAGCACAGATAAGCGCGCCAAATAGTTCACACATTTTGTTTTGTTCGTTTTCATCGTTCTCGCTCTCTCTCTCTCTCTCTTGTGCAAGCTCTTTATTCCTGTTTGACCATCTGACTCCAGGCTGTTTGCCCCGGGTGAAAATGCGCTCAAGCGTGAATATTAAATGTTTGCTGCTCATAAAGTTGAATCCAACATGAAAATAAGCATTCCCACGCTTGAGGGAATTTTCGAGAAACCCTCGATAGGACTAGCAAAGTCAAGACTTAATCAAAGAAAGCTACTTCAAGTTTTCTTTTGCCGAACCAAAATCTGAACAGTTGCGTTAGATAAATTAGCATAATAAGTGAATGCACTCGGAAATAAAACAAGAGGTCCTTTTAGAGAATTGGATGAGAATAAATTTCATTATGTAAGTGTAGTTTGTATTTACATATGTATAGAAAACATTTGCGCTTATTATAACAAAAATATTGGTTGTTGTTCTAATCAAATCTGTGCAGCCTTTAATAAGCTATCTTATATGCAGATAGCACAAATAAGTGATTTAGTTTACATAGATAGACACAAACAGAATTTTGAAAGTTTTTCATAAGTTTGTGTTATATGGGCTGATTAAAAGTTGTAATAAAAATTTCGACAGAAAATTTATAAAAGTTATGTATATAAATATCAATTTGTAGGAAAAAATATTTTTTGGGCTGAATGGATGCCGGGTAGTAAACCCATTAAAAGACAACATTTTTTAAGTAGAAGTACGCAAAAAAGTATGCTACAAAAAGCTACAAAAGTCCAAGCACGCGACTTGTAATTGGAATTCCACGTCTCAATTTTGGTATTATTTCTGAGTCAGCAATCTTAACCCGATTTCGGTCATCAATTAATGTCTTCACTCTCACATAGGCGACCTTATATACTCACACACATACACAGCAAAACAGCACGTTCATTTTTATGAAATTAAATTTTACTTTTTGGCATATTTTTCTTTGCTTGAGACTTCCGGCCGTCATTACGTATACGTAACTTTACTTGCTTGTGGCTTAACCATTGTCTATTTATAGGCGCAGCACACGCAGCACAAGAAATTGAAAAATAAATGATATATATTTGCCATTGCCTGACAGCAGTAAAGTAGACAAACTGCGTCAGCGTTAACTTCGACGTCAGCATAACGATGTCTAGAGGACTCTTTATACACTGTAACCCAATAAGCAAGGAATATATTAAGTTGGAAGCATAGAAAAAGTTTGCATATAAAACATCGAGAGAATCTTGTAGGACCCTTAAATCGGTAGTCAGCAAGACAAAAGGAATCGATCCGTATGAACACCAGCAGATCTCGAAGAGCACAAGGAATAGAGGATTTTTCCCATAGAAATTTTGCAATAATTATCAAAACTGGTTAAAAAAGTTTAAAGATGTGGAACGAAATTTGTCTATATGAACTGCAACCTTATTCCATATATGGTGGGTATATAAATTATATATATAAAAATTCTATGTCACCAAAAAATTTGTCTTGAAGACGCCAACAATTCTCAATGGGTGCAGGGTATATCAAGTAATTCAAATTTTTCAAGTTAAAAAATCGATTATCGCTAGATAGAGTATATTCTAGTCAGTCACTTCCGATCGCAGTCAAAACCACTTGTTTTGAAATGGTGTAGAAGTAAATATGTATGTATTGACGCTTTGGCCGTTCGCTTAACCCCACGTGCAATGCCAAGCACGCCATATTTCATAAGAGTCATATACACACACGAATATAGCAGAACAAGTATACGCAACGTTGTTTTGCGGAATTTATTGAATTTTTATTGGATTTCTTTGCGTTCATTTGAACTGACTGGCCCTCCAATGTGCTGCCGATGTGTACTTGCTAGGCGTGGCATAATTCATTATGTTGACTTTGTGTGCTGTCACCCCAAGAAACTTGCGCCCACCATACCAATCAGCACTCAAGGAGTCAGCACCAGAAGTAGCAGCGAGCAATCAACGCCGTGCTTTGCATGTTAATGCATTCCTGTGGGTTCCAATTTATGATTTAAAGAGCTGTCAGTGGCTGCGCCTGCTGCCAAGTTACAAAAAACTTTGCCAGCTTGCTCAAAATTGCCAAAAAGCTAGAGAACCGGCAGTTCACTGAATTTCATTTACATTTCCCGGTGAGTTTCACAAGAACATGGCCGGGCATTGAGCTTAGTAGTGTAGCTCAAGACTTGGGTTCTTGCCAATAAATATGCATGTGTATTTATGTTTATATATTTTTTTTTGGAGCTGCAAAGATCAAAAACGTGTGCGGCCACGTGAACTTCAACTGGCCTTAGCCATTTGCCAAAGTTATCGTTTATGGGATTGCCTAAATCGTAAAGTGGGAAAGCATAATAAAATCACAAATATTCTGCATATATCTTAAGCAAAGCGAAATTTTCAGAAATTTATGATACTTTTTGGGTTTATATGTATATATTTCTGTTTTTTTTGTAGCTTGTGCACAGAGGGTTAAGGGAAGTACGGACGGTTGGGAGAGAGCATAAGCAAACTCTGCAAAAATAATTATCATCGATCCAGTTGTCGATTTAGTTTTGTACTTATGAACACCTTTAGTTCGGAGAGATGGGAACACTAAAAAGCTTATCGAAAAAAGAGAGATTTTCGTAACTTATAGTGTCCATTAAAAATGGCAGCATTTTAAAAGCTCCTGTAGTTAAATGCTCCACAAAAAATCTATTTTGGGCTCTGAATCCGAATCTTCGGATCTTCTTCGTTTCACTTGAGGGTTATTGATTTTCAGATTATGCACTTTTCTTATCATTTGCATGGTTGCTATGAATTTTGAAAGTCTGCATATTTTTCAGTTTTTTGAGGTTATGTTGAACGATATAGTTAAACTGATCTCAGATTCTGATACAGCGACCCAAAGACAAAGCGTCTACATGTGCAGCTGCTTTATCAATACAAATTCTTATAAAGTTAGCAAATATTTTAAACGATTGATTTGATAACACTAGTTAACAAATTTGATGGTCATCGAGTGAAACTTGAAAATGAAAAGTTTTTTTGGGTAATTTTGGGTCGAGAAACACGAAAATTACATTCTTTTTTTTTCTTAAGAACCGCGAGAGATTTTTTCGAAAAAAATCGAGCAAGGCGAAAGATTCCATCAGGATCGTGCAGCTATTGAAAGCGATATGAGGGTCTTGGGGAGAAAGGTGACTACTGCTGGATGTAAATTCGTGAAGACGTAACTGAACGCAAACGAAAAACTTTGAGTGAAAAATTTTTGTGTGATTGAGGGAAAATTGGAACTTTCGCATTTTTCGCACATGGTTCCATAACATCTACAGTTCTTGATGAAGAAGATCTTAGGCTCGGAATGTTCGTAAAAAAAATTGTCTCTCAGATCAAAGATTTAAAAAAATTTTAAAAAAAATTTTCTTGTTAATAAAAACCAGAAATTTTTATTTTGGAAAATGGTCGAAAATTAAACTTTTTTTCGACTTTGGTTGCTAGTAACTAACTGGTTAATGTAATGTAATTTTTACTTAAGGCCCATACCCAGTTCGAAAAATTTCCCACGGAATGACAAAACTACAAAAAAATTTTTTTTTTATATGAAGTTTTGTCAATACGTACGAAAATTTTCGAACTGCGTGTGGGTCTTTAATCTTAAATCACATATCGTATATCATCGTAAAAAGCACATCAATACCTTCGCATTTTTTCGTCTCTCATGTCGATACAAAATTTTGTTTGCGAGATATTGACGAATAACTGAAAAAAGTACCCAAAAACATGTTTTTCGAAAAAATCTCGAAAACGATACGATAGAAAAAAAAAAAAAAATTTAATTTTCGTGTCTCTCTATCCAAAATTACGCTAAGAAACACTTTTATACGAAGGTTTATTTTTCGTGTATGAACGATATAAAGGGTCATCAATCTTGAGGTTTTTTTTTAAATAAAAAAAAACACAAAAATTTCAAATGAATCGGAAAATTGTTATTATCAATAGAAAGAACCGATCTTGCCATTCACTTTTTAAAAAAATTCGCTTTTAAATGTTGGCCGCAATTGCGCCGTATGTCGTCCAGGCGGAGGTTCCAATTTTCGATGACGCGTTCGAGCATAATCGGCGGTATCTCGCGAATAACAAGGGTAATGTTGGCCTCTAATGCTTCAATCGTAACTGGATTATCCACAAACACTTTAGACTTCACGTAGCCCCAAAGGAAAAAGTCTAACGGTGTGATATCACACGATCTTGGTGGCCAATTCACCGGTCCGGAGCGAGAAATTAGTTGTTCACCAAATTGGTTTCTCAAACCATTGTTTCACGGGCTGTGTGGCAAGTAGCGCCGTCTTGTTGAAACCAAATGTCGTCGAGATCTCGTGCGTCAATTTCAGGAAGTAAATAATTCGTTATCATGGTGTGATAACGGTCGCCATTGAAGGTTACGGTCTGACCAGCGTAATTTTTGAAGAAATATGGACTGATGATTCCACCGCCCCATAAACTACGCGCTGGACGTGGTCTGTTCGGTCGAGTGTCATCCAATAATGAATATTGGGTCTCAAATTTGTTGATGGTATGGCGAATAGTGGTCTCAGTAGGTCGATTATGGCGACCATAAAATGGCCTAAGCGCGCGAAAAACATAACGCGAATTTTTGTAATAAAATTGTACGATTTGTAAACGTTGTTCGGGTGTAAGTTTTTCCATGATGAAATGGCAATGAAAACTGAATAAAAAACACATGGCAACTTGACAGTAATCCCGCGTGGTTTATCAAAAAAAATCTTATTGAAAAAAAACAACTCAATATTGATGACCCTTTATTTCTTATGAAACAACTGACGAATTTGATGGCCGCTTGACTACACTGTGTAACAGCAAAGTTGGAAGTTGATGATCCTTTTATGGATCCATTTTACCATAATCAATGAGCACTACAATCCACAATAGGAAACATCTATTTATTAAAAAAATGTTCCGAATGGTACAAAGGATTCGTATTGTCTATTAGATGTTATAATGCCGCACTTATTGCAAGATCCTTCACATGGAGCGAACTGGAGTTGACCGTTGGCCCTAAAGTCAGAGCCGAGTATACTCTACTCCCAACTAGGTAGTGTAGCTTAAAGAAGATGTCGTCAGCAAATCATGGAGAGTTCATTCATTTGTACAGATGCAGAGTAATCTCCTTTTGAGCTGAGTTGCAACTGATTTAAACATCAAATTCTTTAAGCCTTGGGTTCGTCTGTGGTTTCCAAAACTCATACAAACAAATATTTCTTTGTGTGAGTAAAGCGCACGAGAGAGCAAGAGCCACAATCAAGCAAAAACGAGAGAGAGATTTGACCAGAGCTGGGCAGCCCATTTTGTTCACCGTTTTGTTCGTGCATTTTGGTTTTTGTACGGCAGACCGCTCTCCATTTGCCCAGCTCTGGATTTGACACTTCGCTTCGGCAGAATTTTGTGCCCTATACACGCGTGTTATAATAATTGAGAGACTGTCTAGTTAGTGTCCTAGATTAGGTTCCTAGTTGTAGCAAAGGGCCTCTGAAAACTTCCTCGTGCTTTCTGTATTTTTCGCAATAGCTTTTATTTCCCATGTGTTCCTATTAAATCATTAAATCTAGAAATCTAATTTGGAAGCGGCTATTGCTACTACAAGCATTTTCACTAGCGTCAGTTGGTATTACCTTCAATAAATGATCCCGGAAATGGAATAATAACATGACTTTCGCAATTTGTTGGCATTACATTAGAGCAATGAATTTCATTCCAACTTTTCATTTTCGTTTGTAAGCTTAGGTACTTCAAAAATCCCTGTATAGCTGCCGTAGACAAACGACTCATATGATTCATCAAAAAAGTTAATGCTTTTAATTCCAAGAAAAACAACAAGCTCCAAAACTGAAAAAAAAATTTGAATTTTTAAAGTGTCTTCAAGCTTTTAAGGTATCACTACTAACGTCTGGAAAATCCTGTTACCAGGAAATCTAATTTGCCAGCATCTACTGTAGCACGTAGCAGAGAGTGAGTAAGATAAAGCTTATATGGTGGATGGGACACAGCGCGGTAGAAAGGAAACTGAAATGGCAGCCATTGGATTGCTACGATCCCAGCTCATGTCAACACAGTCATCAACTGTCTGTCGTTTTAGATTGCTCTGGCATTGCCTTTACCGTGGCGACCTTTTTTTTTATATGCTGCCAGGCAAATGATGCCTATTTGATCAGGCAAAAGGATAAGCAGCAGCAGACGAATAAAACGACAGCAGTCAAGGCGCAACAATACAGTGCATCAAAAAAGTTTTTGGCCTAGCGTGATTTATGAGTTTTGTCACTCAGCGAATTTTTTTTTACATCTAATTAGGATTTCAGCGAAAAATTTGTATTGCACTATATATCATTAGCATTAAAAGGTATATCGAGTAAAAAAGTTTTTGGAACACTTTTTTGCTCATATTACGTCATAGCCTACGTCGGCGGTACAAACAATTAAGATAATTAATTGTGGCATGAAAAAAGTTTTACAATCCTCTCTTAATTTAAGACTTTAAGGCATATTTTAAGGTAATTCCTTTTTGAAAGCTAAAAATCGTACTTTTTTGTTGGAGATTTTTTTTTCAATTTTGGAACCACAAAAAATTAGTAAAATAATTTTAAAAGCTAAAAATCGCATTTTCATGTGATAGACGCTATTCATTCCAATTTTTTTTTTCCAACGTTGTCGATGGTTTTTTTCTATTTTTAAGCCCATTTGGGATATCCCATTCGGGATTTTTTTTTTTATATGGTTAGGCCCGTATAAAGCAAAAAGTTTTCGACTTTTTATAAAAATGGTCAAAGAATCCTAAAAAATCACATATTTTTTTCGTAAATAGTTTGCCCTTTTTACAAGGTAAGTAGATACGCTCCAGAAAAAACAGTGACAAAAAAACCGTGTAACAAAGGACATAAAGTAACTTCTGAAGCTACTATGAAAATAAATTTAAAAGGGGAATTTCCCAAATACATTTCAAAAAAAAAAAAAAATGAATAGAACATTTTGCTTTAAAATTTCAATCAAATAGCTTTTTTTAATAGAGCTAATTCGATTGTGTAATAAATTGTTTTTCTAGACCTTGTTATTTCATAACCGTGTGCAACTTATTCCTTAAGAAAGCAGGGCCGTAGAGACAAAATCCGTGCCCGGGGATAAATGTACAGGCCCCTCTATTATACCTTTAGCTTGAATCACGACAGTACGACAGTAATTACACCGGGCCCCTAAGAAAACTCCTAGCCCGGAGGGTATATTTCTGATTTTAAATATACACGTTTTATAAAGTTTAAAATAGAGGGTGCTTTTTTTAAATATCAGTTTTTTTTTCGCCAGAATGCAAATCGCATACCGACTTTGACATAACGCCGTGCGTAATCTTTTTTCACCCACTGTATATATACATATACTTTTTTTTTTGCAAAAATTCAAAATTGTTATAGGAGTGGTGAGGTGTAGGGGTTGTAAGGACTACGACATACTAACCTAAAGTCGTGTGCTGGATGCTGGCGGGTCAGCAGTTAACGGTTACGCCTTTTCAACGGTCACAGCACAGTCAGATAACTGTTCCTGCTGTTGTTGTTGTTGCTGTTGTTGTTGTTGTTGTTGTTGTACATGTCCTTTGCTTTTGCGGCTCAGTTGCTATTTGATTTGCTTAACGTTGTTCCACTTTCCACTCTTTCTTCTCCTTTTTGGTGTTTGGTTGTTTTGTAGTTGCTTTGGTGTTGGTTTCTATGTAAATTTTTATGAGCGCGCACTTTGTGCCCCACAAAAGGCCAAAAAAGTATGCAGGCGCAAATAAAATTAATACGAAATTGCTGTTGTATGTAGTAGATGTTGTTGTCAGTGTTGTAAAGTGTTGCAGTGGTATGTTGGTTGTTGGTTGTTGGCTGTAGTAGTAGTAGTAGTATAGTATGTAGTATATTTTATTGTTGTATTAGTAGTTGTTGTTGCTGTAGTTGTCGTAGTATTTGTGCCTTTGTTATTGTTGTTGTTGTTGTTGTGGGTTAAATTATGCGCAGCATTTCGTTAGGGCTGATAGCACAACAAAGTTGTTTGGTTATTTGGCATGAAAATTGTAAGAGCATTGACAAAATTTAATATAAATTTTATGCAAGTTATAAATTTCATTCAATTTAAATAAATGTCTGCGCTACAGACGACTTGTTAAATAAACGCACACTGTTTGAGCTTGAGCCTTGGCTTTATTTTATTTATTTATCTTTTGTACTGACTATTTCACTTTCATTATATATTTAGATTGATAAATAATTCACGTTGCCGAGCACTTTAAAACTTTAACAGCAAAACAGCACGACGCAAAAATAAAAAAACAAAAAGCAAAAAAAAATATACTCTCAAATGAAAGAAAACATAAAAGCGGCGACGCAAAAAATAAAAAATTCGAGAAAGTCAGCGAAACTTTTGCCATACAAATATCCTACGACGTACGAGTATATTTCCTGAATTTCTTTTATGTGCCTCTTTTTTTTTGCGTATAAGAAAAACCGTCTGCTTCCTTCACAAATACAAGCACAAGAAGCGCGTTTGAATTGCTCTGCGCTGCTTTCAAAATAACTCTAGGATGTATACACAAAAATACGTAGAACAGCAGCAAGCTGCGCACAGTGGTACAAATCTCTAAAATGTCAGCAATAAAGTCATGTTTTGAATTTGAATGTTTTTTTTAGCCCAATCACACACTAAATTTTTTTTTGTGTAGCGAATAATTTTTTATCAATATTCGATTATAACCTAATTTGTATTGATTGATTGCCAATAAAAAAAATAAATATCAAAAAAAAAAAGAATTTTTTTTTTTAAATTTTCTACTAGACCCACAAGTTAAGCAAAAAAGAAAAAAACCGCATGTGTGCATTTTTTGCAAGACTTGGACAAGATATTATTCAATATTTATTTTATTTAAAAATACTAATATTTATTTGTAATTCTGCAGCTTTACGCAATATGAACAAAACCATTTTTTATCAACTCTGAAGTATCCCAAACGAGCCCTACAATAAAAATAAAATTTATTGGTTTTTTTAAGACTTAAGTTGCATGGCTTGTGTAAGTATTAACGCCTCCAGCAGAACAATCTATCTCTATTATGAAACGTAAAAATACGATTCAAAGAATAAAAGTTTATTACTTAGTCAGAGCTATGACGTCATTATTTGCATCTGAGTCATAAAAATGAGCAAATGAAATAAAGGCGTTAAAAGTTATAGTTACCAATAACAAATAATAGTTAAAACCACGTCACTCTTTTGATGAAGCCACCACCCAACAACCGCAATCGATCAGCTAGTTATATTCTTACGTTAGTTATAAAGCTTAAGCAGGTGATTATAAAAATATGAAATTATGGAATTAAAATTGAAAACTGTTTTTCGAACTGCGTTGAATCGAAACGGAGTGTAAAAATCACAGGCGTAACTTCAAAAGTTGTCAATTATACGTATTCAGAAACAATTTTTGTTTTAAGGCCTATACGCAGAATGCAAAAAAATTTCGCACGGAATGACAAAACCATTTAAAAACCATTTTTTGCAGTCTGCGTAGACCCCTTTAACAAAAAAGTATAGAGTGTGTCACAATGTCGGGCACCGTCTCGTATAATTTCATTGTTATCATTGGTATATTTTCTAAATTCTCTTTATATTTTCTAAAAGTATTAAAATATCTAACATTGCTTCACTATCACAGCCTTTTGCTGCCAACTCATGCTATAACAAATAAATAACTTTTGTAACTCTTTTATTTTTAAAAACTTATTAATTTATAGCTGACAAGTTTACAAATTTTCCCACTGTGCCAGCGTCCGCTTAGCCCAAAAGCAGCAAAAGGTGAAATTTTTAGCAAGCTCTGCTGCTGCCAGCTGCCGCTGTCTCCGTGAGCGGCAAATGCTGACGCTTTCGATAATCAGGAGTCTAACGATGAAGACGACGAATTTTGGCTTAGAAAAGCGAACGACAAATTAAGGACGAATGAATGAACAAAAACGAAGCGAAACGAAAATGCACGAAAAATGCGTATAAAAATACTTTTAGTAATAAATTAAATGATTTGCACACTAACCCCAAACATAAAATCCGACACACAAACACGCGCGCAAAACTAACGAAGCGGCGCGCCAGGACACGACAGCAGCAGAAGCAGCAGCAGCAGCAATAGGAGCAGAGCAGTGTTGAGCAACAGCGGCGGGCACAACAAATAATAGTAGTAGTAGTAAGTCCGCTTGATTTTCGGCCTATTTTTGTTGGCATGGCCCAAAAGTGATGTGGAACAGGACGAGAACACGACGCTGGCGACGTCTATTAATGTTTCTACCGCCGTGGCTTATGCGCGCAAAAACCGACAGATACACGAGAGCATTTAACAGCCAAAAAATGCGTAGCGCATGTTAAAAAAAGGGAAGTAGCAGTAGCAAAAAAAAATAAGTAGTATGTAGTAGAAGTTGGCAAAACGGCCAACGCAGTGTGCTTTTTCAACTTTTATTTTATATTTTTTTTCGCTATGTTGTAATAGAATTACACACTCATAATTTATTTTGCACATATTCTGCTGGCTGCGTCAATTAAATATGTACACGCACACATACACATACTATACACACTGAGCTGATTATTATTAAATTTGCGCAAAATGAGGGTAGCACTAGATAACTTTTTCTTTTTTTTTTTTGCTTTTTTGTTTTAATTGTATGTATGCGTGTGCTTATTTACCGCACTTTGTTGATTTCCGGCGTCCGTGTACCGCACACGCGTATATCCTGCTAAGTAATAAGTAGTAGTATCAAAAACAGGAGTACATTTCAATGACAAAAACGTTTTGGAATTGAAACGGAATAGACTTTGAGCATGCGCAGTGTTGGTAAGTAAGAGAGAACAGAGCTGATATAATAGCAGCAAAAGGCGTGTACACACTGTTAGCTAAGTTTTAACGGACTTCAAACTAGACGTTAGTTTTGCAAAGTTTGAATCAAAATACAAATATAACACAACGCAAATAAAATAAAAATGTTTGTGCAGAGCGTAAGTAAAAGTAAGAAAAGTCTGCAATATTGTCAAACGACAAATTTTGTGACAAACTTCAGCAGCAAAGCAAAAAAACCAGCCAAAAATGCTAGCTATTTGCTTAATTTAAGTCGCAGCTCGAACCGTTTTTACACTGTTGATTGTATGCCAGCTTCAAATCTTTTATCAACTGAATCTTGAAAACCTTCAGAAGACTATCTGATCTATACCTAATTTTTAACTTGTTATGTTGTGCTTTGAAACACACAGGTCTGTGGTTCTTTCGAACACTTTCGCTAATAGCATTGTCATTTTTAGGTGAATAATAATTTAAATTAATTAAATTTACTTAATTCAATATATTACAAATGTACATTTTAATGTGAATTCGTTAACATTTGTATGTATAGCATATATGTATAACAGTCGGTTGTACATAAGTGCAGCCACTTTGTCTCACAATTTCGTCTTAATTTGTTAACAATAAGTATGCATTACTTACGTTTAATATAAAAATAGTTACATATATTTCATATCTCACAATTATTACACATCAAACAAGCGTGCAAGGCGCTGCGCTATGCAAATGCTGAGCAGAACTTTAAGGATTTAGACATCCAACAGTGGCAACAACAACTATGTCTACTGCTATGCTTAAAACGTTGCATGCGTTTTTATAAAATAAACATCGTATTCCTTTTCAATCCATTTGATCAGCTTATCTACATATTTTATAACCGTAGCTTTGTCCACAATTGGCTCAAAGACTGCATATAGCTCATATGTAGCTGTTACCCAGGCCAACACCACATCACGTTCCTTGACCTCATATATAAGTTTTAAAGGTCTATCGCTATTATGTATGCGATGCAATAGATTACAGTAAATAGCCTCCAGGCGTTCAAATTCTGGCAGCGATTTATATGGATGCCGCAGCATTGGACATAAGAGCTGCGCCGTTGATTTAGGCTTGTACAGGAAATGTCGCATTTCCGGCACACCCAAGACCTGCTGATACAGTTTGGCATTATAGGGGCGCTGCAATTCCTCATTTATAGCCTCAAAGCAATGGCTCTTGCGCATCTTTTCTGTAATGCGCGTCTTGGCTTCGGAAAGCGTAAAAAAAGCATCACGATCTACAGAGAGCAGCAGTAGGCAAGCCTGACAATCGTCAGCCAGGTAAGAGACATGTGCATGCAAATAGCCGTTCATATCAAATTTGGGCAAGCAAATTGGTGTCCAGTTTTCGGAGCTCTTTAACGATTCAGAGCATTCAATGAGGTTGAAAATTAAACGCAAGTCTGCTGGATGTATGGAGTATTTCTTCATGCGCACCAGAGCAATTAGTTTGTTATTGGCTATGAGCACTGCAAAGACCAAGTTTTTAATTTTAGAGCAGTTACTCTGTATGGCGCTAATGATATTTGAACGTATGGCAGTGGGCAGCGGAAAGACGCGTATTGAGTTGGTCAGAAATGTAAAGATGTTGTTGGACACTGCAAAAATATAACGTTATTCAATGGTACATCAATTTGTAGGTCAGAAGGTACTCACCACGCGAATTGCTGCTGTCATTGGCTAGCAAATTAAAGATGAGACGCTCGCTGCCGCTTAGTAAACGTCGCAAATCAAAGTTTTTTCGCTTTTCAAAGATTTTTGTCATGTGTGAATATGTAAGCGTAGACAGAATTTGATTGTACACATCGCTGAAATATAAAAGACAGTGTAGAAATAGTTTTTAGCTACTGTGAAACGAATGACCCTTACCTCAATTGTAGTTGCAGCTGCTGCACGCTCATTTTAGTGCGTGAAGCCGCTACGAGTATTAAAGAATTGCGTTGCATAAATACAAACTTTATTCCGCGCGCATGTATGGAAGTAATGGCATCCTGTCCGTGCTGCACAAAACTAACCAAAGCTTGGATCACACCAAATAGCGTTGCTAACTTATCCTCTTTGCCATGTAACGCGTAGATGGGCTTGCCTGCTTCGCTTAATATAAATATATGTTTCTTCTGGCCTCGCCACACGCTGTCATGCTGATAATCAAACTCTTCATCCAAACCACTACCACTATCTTCGGTCTTGGCACTGGTGGACGTGCTCAGCGCTAGTGACTCTACCGAGGCAGCTAATTCCTTAGATTGTCCCGTTGTTGCACCCGGTTCAGGACTGAGTGTGGCACGCGTGCCCAACTCATCGCGCAACTCTGAGATAATACTATGTTTATGATTTTGTTCAGCATCTGCTTGGTCTGCCGCCTCCTGATAGTAGTCACTAGTGTTGAGCTCGCGTTCGCCTAGCTCTGGTTCGCCTTCGGCATCCATGTATTCCGAAGTGGAATTGGAGTCCGACGTGGCGGCATTTGTGGGCGTATTCTCAATTTCCATGGCGTGTTATTTATTAAAGTTTAAATCGCTGAACATTGCAAAAATAAATAGTCCGTCTTTGTATGCTGCTAACTACTGTTTTCCAACACTGCGTAGCGTCAGCTGTTTAAAAAACTTATCGTAAATCGATTGCAGCGATTCTAATTGGATAATCGCAAGAAGCAGAGTTACGTAGATTATGAAAACAAGGCAGCACGAGCAGAATGTTAAGAAAATCATTGAATAATTGTAAGTAAAGCATAAAAGTTGTATAAAAATCATTTCATCCATATTCCATCTGCAGTACCACGCTTTGGCCAGTTCTGTGGCTTGCGACGGTTGCAAAGTACACAAGCTGAACCGGCTACAACACCTGCTACAACGGTTGCAGAACCCGAAGAAATTTCGGAAATCGAGCAGCGCATCTTAAAGCACCCAGATTATTTCCAAGTGCACGATCTCTTTACCGTGCGTGATCTGTTTAATGCTCGCGTGCACTATGGCCATAAAGAAGGCTCACTAGATGATCGCATGCGTCCCTACTTATATGGCAGCCGTTTGGGTCATCTCATCTTCGATTTGGACCAGACCGCTTCACACTTGCGTGATGCGCTTAATTTTACAGCACACATTGCCTTCCGAGACGGCATAATATTGTTCTTCAATCGCAATGCTTTAAACGCGCAACTGGTAGAGAAAAAAGCTCTAGAAGCTGGCGAGTATTCCCATACGCGTTTCTGGCGTGGCGGTATTTTTACCAACGCGAACGTACAGTTTGGCGCTGTTACGCGCCTACCTGATTTGTGCATTTTCCTAAACACACAGAACAATGTTTTAACACAACATACTGCTGTTAGGGATGCAGCCAAAATGGCCATACCTACTGTGGGCATAGTGGACACAAATTGCAACCCCAATCTGATAAGTTATCCCGTGCCCGGTAATGATGATTCACCTGCGTCAATTGAGCTCTACTGTAATTTGTTCAAGGAGGCCATACTGCGGGGAAAACGTAAGCGTAGAGAGCTGCTTGGCTTGCCACCGCTGGATGAGTCCGTGAAACGCAGCACCAAAGTACCCAAAAAGTTAAACTACACTGTTTCTTTGGATTAACGAGATTTTTGTTACAATTTTATCAATTATATACCATGCTAATGCACTGATAGTGTTTTTCACTTATGACTACGTAAAGTTATTGCTCCATGGCATTCTAGCGGCGCCCTAGGGTGGCAACAGCGGGTCAGCCTTGATGTAGCCCGCATAATAGGAATTGCTAGTGCTTGGCTGTTCTCCATAGGTGCTGCTGCTATATCCCTGGCCAAAATAGTTTGAAGTTGCTGGTGGCTGGATTGCCTGCTGCATATGCTGTTGCGGATATTGGCCAATGGGTGTGGGCAATGGCGGCGCTACACTAGTGTCTATGCCAGCGCCCTTAATGGCTCGTCCCGTACCAAAATATTTTTTTCCTTGCGGTGCTCCAGGCTTAAATTGGTTTATATTGTTGCCAGTTTTCTTTTTGTCCCAGAAAGTGGAAATAGGCTTTCGCACAAAAACCTGCCCTTGACCAGAGTTATCTGTTGCTGATGCTGTATTTGCGGTTTTATTTTCTTGTTGTACCCAGCGCTCGGCATGTTTTATCGTTAACATCGCTTTGTGTGCGCCTATATATTCCTCGGCTTTTTCCAAACGTTCTAGTTGCTTTTCATCCAATTGATCGCGTGGTATTTTGCTTAAACGCTGCACTGAACGTTTCCAGTTAAGAAATTCACGGTTCTTGAAGGGTTTCATGGCCTGCCGATATTCCTTCCACTGACGTTGACGTTCTTCCTTAGTGCCGGGTGCACACTCATCCAATGGTGGCGGCGCTTCTGGTTTTTGTATCCATTGACCATCTATTTGCACAAATGTACCACCATTGCGTTTAATTTTTTTAGGCGGTTGAGACCCGTTCTGTTTTGATGAGTTACTGGTCGAATCGCTAGCGGCAGTTCTATCAGGGGGTGGAGGCGGCGGCGGCATCATAGACGCATCTTTTCTTCCTTTGCCATTATTGTTTTTGTTATTGTTATTGAACTGCTGTGGTCGTCTGTTTTGCTGTTGCTGGCTTCTGTTAGGACCCTTGTCTTTCGGTACAAGATTCCATAAGCTCGGGCACTTGGGCATTGGTGGCTGTATTGGTGGCGGACGATGTTGAGGCGACATCATATCCTCCCAAAAGGGTGGCGGCTGTAGCGGTCTGTGGCAACGTGAAGGTCCCATATCCATATTACACTGCGGTGGCGGCATTGGCGGTGGTCCAAAGTTGCCAAAACTTAAAGACATCAGCGGCAGTGGCATTGGCGGTGGCCTGTTTAAGGGAGCCGAGCCAGCATTTCTTTTCTGATTCATAGGACCGCTTGGAGGCTTATCTCCATGCTGCTGCTTATTAGGACTGTGAAACTTTTGATGTTGGGGCTTGTTGCGCTGCCCATTGCGTGGTATAGCATCACCTTTAGCCAAAGGGGGTTTATCTAGAGCTTCTTTGCACTTTTTCCAGTCGGCAAAAGACATTTTTACGGCTTTTTCTGGGTTAGGTGTAGCGCTATCTGTACCGGCCGAAGCATTTTCGCTTGAAGCGGAAACTGGAGCTACATCGGTTGCCGTATTATTGGCTGCAGAATCGCCAGCGTCATCCATTTCAACGAAATTTCTCTGCTTTTCACTTTTATACACACAGAAAATAATAAAAATTTTTGTTAGGGATGGTAAATTTTACTTGCTTGATGCTAGCTTGGTATTTTTTTATTTGCATTATTTTTAACAGAACTTAACAAAAAATACTGACAAGTTGAAGTAATTTTCAGATCTAAAATTTTTGATGAAAAACAAGTGAATTTTCATGATATACAAAACAGTATGTAAAATAGATGATTAATATATGTAAATTAACGGGGTTTTTTTTTTAAAAATCATTGAATATATAAGAGTTGTTGTTAACATCGCATAAAATTCGATACACTGTTTTTAATTTATTTATTAATTTTGTTACAGCGTAAACTTTGTCTTAATAGTGTACCATATTTAAAAGTTTTCTGCAATTTCCTGTTTTGCAAAATTTTCAACTGGTCTTTTAAATATTTTTACTTACGATTTTCATATGCATTTTACATTTACCTTCCGGGACGATTTTAAATTTTCCGCACGGCAATAAGTGTCAAGTGATCGATCTATAATTAATTAATCAAATTCTATATTATATTCAATACTAAAAATAGTAAACTTAATAAATACCAAATATACGTATACCGATAATTCGCGTTTCTGTATTATTTCTACAACCAATCGATACAATACATCGATTTTGTTAACAACCAACCCTGCCCATTCATCAACTCACGAAATATTTATTTAGTCGCGGAGATTTTTTTGGTAAGAACTTTTAACAAATGCATATAAATATTAGTTAATGCGTGTTTAAACAGTTGTAAAGCAGCACCCTAAAATGTAGCTGCAATTTTTAGCCTAAACAATTAGTGTTATGCTGCATTTAAAGTACAAACCGTGAAAACTAAAAATCAAGTGCAAAATCGCTGCTGCGCAGCCAACGCAAATTTTTATACTGTCTTGTGAGATTTATACATATTATTATTTAATTTCTATAGTCTACAAGCTACGCCTTACTCATAATTATTGTTGCAATTTGTAAAACAAACATGAAATAAGAAAAATTTGGCTCGTTCTTGAAAGATGTAACAACTTTTGCCGTACACCCAAGACGCTGGCAGCGCTGCTGCGTCGCCGCCAACGTCGCAGCCTAGTTAATCATATGTATTTGTTGTTGCTATTCTCGAATATGATTCAATAATTGAGCACTGTCAGTTTTTTGTAATGTTTGTGTTTTGGTGGCTGTAAATGTTATTTTAAATCTGTGCAGAGAAGCAAAAAAACTAACGCGCATCTTTTAGACGTATCTTTAGAATAAGAAATCGTGCAGCTTAAGGTTATTAGCAAAATAACAATTAAATACCGCGCACACTTTGACAAACACACAATTTTGCTTGTGCTCGTTTATATACATACATACATACTTTCTTTAAATGCTAACAACAAACAATTTTGGAATTGTGCGCAATTATTAAAGCTTATTAGTTTTGCAATAATATTCGCAAATGATTCATATTGGCCTTTGCGTGAGTCGTGCCATAAAAGCTGTCAAAGGGTTTTAACTGCCAAAAACACGTTAGCTGGTGCCCGACAGTGGTATACCCTTCAACAATTTTCACCAATAAAAGTTAACGATTTTTATAATAGTGTACTGGTGCAGGGGGAACTGCAGGTTCGTTTAAGAAAAATTCAACCACGACTTCATTCAACCACAACTTCGCCTCTACTGATAAAGGGCATCCTTTAACACAATTATGTTACTCCAGTCATTGAAATCTAAATGATCATAAAAACGTGTGCACAGACGGACTGCGCGCATTTATGATAAGCAGCGTTTTGTATAAAATTCTGTTCCCAAAATTGACGAATCTATAATACCCTTGCTCCTATGGGTACAGTGTATAAAAACTTAATTTTATCTTTTTTTATTAAAATGTTTAAGAATGGCAAACCACCAACTATTAAGAAATAACGCAAATGCGTGCGACTTAATTGTGTATATAAATCTTAATTGCTTCGCATATTGCAAATTCCAACGTCTATGGTGTTGACAAACGCATTTAGACTTTGCGCTTTGCTTTGACATTATTATTTTTTTACAAACGTTTAGTTTTGCATTGATTTTTGATTAATATCAACCATACTAAAACTTTGAGCATTATGCAGGGCCGTAGAGAGAAAATCCGGGCCCGGGTGGAAAATGTACAGGCCCCTATATTACCACTTTAGCTTGAATCACGACAGTATGACAGTAATTACACCGGGCACCTTAGAAAACTTCCCCCTCCCCTCTCGTCGGGCCTGCCTCTATGAGTCTACGAATATTACGATAGAGTAAATTTACAGATTACACTAGCATACAAAAAAATTAAACCTTTTTTTTAATAAGCAACTTTTGATGCAGACAAAAATTTTTTCTATTTACGATTTACATTCATTTGAAATTGATAATCGCCTTATAAAACTAAAAAAAAAAAAAAAAAATATTCCTGATGATGAGAATTAGGTAAAAAAAAATGCAATACAGTGCCTTTTATTCCTTTTTTCTCAAAAGAAAATTTTATTCCTGCATATTCCATCTAAGAACTTGCCAATTGGATTTTTTTTTTTTTTTTTGTGGTAAACGATGTTTATACCTATAAGCTCCGTAAATTTTAACTGATTTTGATGAAAATCGAAATTTACGTCAAATAAGTTATTTAAAGTACATGGGGTAAGTTTCAAGTTGGAATGTTGAGGGGTGTGGGAGAAAACACGGTAAATGGATTGAGAGGGGTGGGGGGCCACATCGATAAAATTTGGATTTGGATTTGTTCATTAGAGCCACATGAATCAGCTTACCAAAATTGGTGATTCTAGGCCACTTGTTACCATAATTACGTAAAGTTAAATATTGACGCAGTTTATTAGCAAGGGGAGATGAAATTTGCACATTTTTGACTATAACTTCTGTTGTATTTGTCCGATTTCAAATGAAAATATTGAACGGTGTGGCTAAAAACCACGAAAATCTCCAGCGGGGGAACGGGGGAAGATATTGACATGATTCAACAAACTTCATCTTCTCAGCAAATATGCACACAAGCTGGTAAAGTTTCATATCTCTAGCTCTTATAGTCTCCGAGATCAAGGTGTTCATACAGACGGACATGGCTCAATCGCTACCCGAGGTTATGATAAGCATTTTGGTATAAAGAACTTGGGGTCTGCCACGCCTCCTTCTGTCCTTTACATACATTGCACAAATCTAGTACCTATACCCTTTGTACCTATAGGTACAGGGTATAATTATAAAATGTATTCGAGGATTTGTTTTGATGAAAATATACTTTCTGCAATACTACCAACAAATGGTTGTCGGCTAGCTAAACTTGTTTTTCAAAACTTTTGGCAGTTTACCTTCTGCGTTTCTTTTGTTGACGGTCGTGTACGTGGTGAGTTCGACAAAAACAAAAGTACAAGAACTTTAGGCTGTCAGAGGGTTAAACTTTAGTAAACAAATGAGCACTAAAATGTAGATAAATCTCATTTTATCAGTTTTAATTTCTTATCAAAGTTGCACATCATTAACGAATAAGATACAGCAATACATAGTAGTTATACATAAGGTACATAAATGTGCCCAAAGCATGAGCTGCGTCGCAATTGGAAGACAATGAATGACAAGTAGTCAGTTGCTATAGTGCCAAGCAACAATCGGTAACCGATGCAAATAGTATATTGTATACTTCTAAAGTGTGCCACTTGACTCTTTAGCGTAAGGTTTCAGTGGGCCTGGTAACCGCGCGCGCACCAACTAACTAGGCCAACAAACATTTGGCTGTGTTTATATAAACATATGTACATATATACTTACGCTTTGATTTTACTTTACGTTACTCATGGTCGATTTTTTTTCCTTTTCAGGGGGAGGTGCGGAAACGCTTTTACGATTTCTTCCACAAATTTTCACATTACTCAAACGAACGAACCTACAAAAATCATCAACCAACATTGAAACTAAAAGTAAATATACCTGACCAGAAAACAGTGTACTTCGAAGAAACACACATAAAAAACAAAGCTAAAAAACACGCTCTATTTTCGGGAGTCATGGCACACACACACTTGGGACGCGCTGTTAAAAACATTGAACCGCCGCGTCCACTAAAATCACAGTCGCGTTCCTCATTGAAAAACAACTATCTAGTTATAGAAGACTTGATACAGTTGATCGAGAGCGTAGCACTAGGTTTGCAGTCATGGAATATCTCTACGGAAAACATCACGTTGCTATTGCATAATCTACGTGTACATGGACCTCAGCTGGAGGCGGTATCCAAGGATACGCTGGATCGTGCATTCGTTGTGTTCCGCAATGCTTCGCAGGACGAACGTCAGAACATAATGGCAAGACTTAAGCTGCTTGAACTGATTGAATTACGTGCCAAAGGCTGGGAAGATAACGATACGATTCCCTATTACAAAGCCAAGCAGCAGGTGTCAAGTGTTGAGGTAAGCATGTTTAGTTACAATTTGAGCTCAAATAATTTAATTGTTTATCTTATATAGCTACCCAATGAGCAATATCAACATGATGCCGCCGGGCAACAAGCTTTTCTCAGCACCTCCCCCACATTTGGTGTCGTCGGTGGCATGGGCGCTGCTCAAGCTGCTGCTATTGCTGCTGTTGGCTCTCCGAATCAGCAGCACATGTTGCTGCCACCCGGTGAAGTCATACGCAATTCGGGCAAGTTTCCCAAGCCAACAAAAATACCCGGAAAAACCTATTGCAAGGATGAAGTTGTCATACGCAATGCTGACTCGGGCAAGGGTAAGTACGCAAGTTAATACGATTAGTACATAATTTTAGCTGCGAGGCCATTTTGGAAGCAAGCATCTATTGAAAATCCTAATATGAAATCTATCTTTTATTCTAATTTTGCTACTACGTCGTCCTTAACGCCGTCTAGTAATGGGCATAAAGGGACGACGCGTGCACATGATTGAGGAATTAAGCGAAACGATAATATCGTTCCAAAGAGGTAAACTTTAGCAACACTTTTGAGGGTTAAAGGCACGCATTACTACTACTTGTTTGCACCCATAACAACACTTGCATCATGATACTGAAAAAATATATTTCAAAATTGCATCCACGCGCAACACTTGTACATATATACACATACATACACATTTGTAACCCGCGTAATAAAGGGGCTCCAACAACATACACACCAGTGGCGTAGATAGCTTTTTGGCTAAGGATTAAATTCCACTACTAAATATTTGTTACTAGCAAGATGTGTGATGTGCACAATGACCAATAATAATGTAGCTTTAGAAATTTTTCTTTTCACAAACTCAAATTTTTAGCTTCAAATCGCCTGTTTATGTCCTACCAAAAATGTTATATAAAATTAAAAACTTTGTTAGTATGAGACATATATTAATTTTCAAATAATTCATGAAATTAGAGCACCATAATTAAAAGTATTGTTTTGTGACGAAGCTCAAACATGGATCTTTATACCCTGTACCTATAGGTACAAAGGGTATACATACTAGATTTGTGCAAAGTATGTAACGGACAGAAGGAGACGTGACAGACCCCAAGTCCTTTATACCAAAATGCTTATCATAACCTCGGGTAGCGATTGAGCCATGTCCGTACGTATGAACGCCTAGATCCGGAGACTATAAGAGCTAGAGATACTAAACTTTACCAGCTAGTCCTTATGCATCTGTGTGTAAAAAATTAACAAAATCGGACAAATACAGCAAAAGTTATAGTCAAAAATGTACAAATTTCACCACCCTTGCCGATAAACTGCGTCAATATTTGGCTCAACGTAATTATGGTAACAAATGGCCTAGAATCACCAATTTTGGTAAGCTGATTCATATGGGTCTAATGAACAAATCCACATACAAATTTTATCAAGTGTGATATATTTTTTTGCAAAAACGTATTACATATTGCTGGAATAAATCGACGCTTCGAAGTTCGCGATTCATATGCACAGAAAGTTAATAATAGGGCTTACAAAAATTAAAAATTTTTTACAAGTATTCCTAATTAGAAAAATGCGAAGATAGACAAAAAGTCGAGTATAAAAAACATATTAGCGAACTTATCTAAAACTTGCAAATAAAAAATGTAAACGTCCCAGTAACACAAGAAGAAATCCAAATACACTTTAAATTATCCAATGAATATTCCATGTCTGCGCCACTGTTTTACACACAGCCATTGCTTGCGTTAAAAATTTAATTAAATTCTAACTTTTTTTTGTGCAAATGCTAAAAATCATAAAATCACTTACATTGCATTAAAAAAAAAAGTTTATGCTTACTGCTATAATAAAATATCTAACTATTAAACTCTTTAATGTAGTCAACCCTGGTGCCAAGGAGCGGCTGGTGCAGATTACCGGACCTGCTGAAGAAAAAATCAAGTAAGTTGCTGCTTAGTCCAAAGAATCATCAGATTACAGGGCTGCAAACATAAACTTTTGCTTGTGGGGTTCGTTAAGAGGCCTTAGAGCTAGAGAAGACCTCTACATCACGAATTTGGTTTAAACGAAGGTTTCTCTGAACCAATTTAATGTACATTTTCAATAATGAATTAATTTAAATGTTTTAAATTTGAACTAAAGTAAAAAGAGCTTCGATTTAAAGTTTGTTCGTGTTTTGTAGCTGTGCTTTGCAGCCCTGTGCAAACTCTCAGCCGTCATTCCTGCATTTTTGGTACAAGGTTTAAGGTCCAAAATTAAAATATGCACACTTTATTTAATGCCAGCTATGCCAAACAATTAATGGAGGACACTATACGTCGCAATGCTTCACCAGTGCGCCTTGAGCCGGCACCAGCTGCAGGCGGCTCCTGCTCCTCGCTCAACTCATCCAACTCTGACGAAGCGAGCGTACAGCCACGCACTCCTGGAGGCAGCAGTTTGGCCAATCGTCTTAGCTTTAATTCGGCACAGAATTTCATGACAGCCACCGCTGCAGCACATCAAATGTCGCAACATCATCATCCGCAGCAGCAACAGCATCAACACCAGCAGCAGATTGCCAACGCCGCTGCACAAGCGGCAACAGCTGCTGCCGGTAAAGTTATGCGACCAAATCAGCAGCTATTAATGCATTCATATTCCACAAACGATGCTTCCGTAGGTGAATACAAGTTCACGGTCAATGTGGGCCAGCACCTGATCAAAATCACGGGCGATTGTTGTGAGCTAGTGCGCGTGAGTTGTCAGTTAAAGCCTTAAAAGTGAAGAGCAATTAAAAGTTATTATATATCATTTTATAGGTGGCCAAGCTGGTATTGGATGACTATTTCAGCAGCGCAGATTTTCTCGCCTCAATGGAGGCTGGTGCAGCCTTTGATGGCACCTCGTTAGTCAGTCCTGTGACTACACCATCCACACCTTTGCCTGGTGCTGGACCACCGCAGTTCATGATGGGTAATGCCTTACATTCGGCTGGCGCACCTTTGGCTGATAGCGGCATTGGTCTTAATCATGCTGCTCAAGCTGGAAATAATTGTGACGGCGATGATGAGGTATTTGCCGATGTAAGCGGAAATGGTGCTGCTGGCAGTGTGAATCAAAATGGACTGGCACGTTCGCGTCGCAGTCATTTCTCACGTAAAGAGTCTACGCCCGAGTCCAAAGCTAATCGCGAGAAGTTGGAGGCTGAGGGAGATGCGGCTAATGCCAGCAAGGGCAATAATCGTAAGCTTGGAAATCCTATGCTTTAAATCTTTTCAAACAAGTTAATTATTATATGATTCTTTATAGAACGTTTGACTTATGACATTGAGCATCTGCTTGACTACTCTCAGAGTGTACACGCCGCTAAATTGCCCAGAGATTGGTCAAAAATGTTGCAGATTGCACCTTCAATCCTACGCAATAAGGTAATACAACCAAGCGATACTTGTTCCGTTAAGAGCAGTCCAAACACCACAGCACATATTTCATCAATATTAAAAGCAGCATCTGCATCACATTCAAGTAACAATGGTTTGGCTCCCAATTATGCTTCAGCCTCAGTAACTAACAAATATTTACAGAACTTATCTGTAATTATTGATAACAGTAAGCACAATTTATTCGAACGCAAGATTGTTGTCAATGAAAAGGATAACGAGAATATTTTAAAGGATAAGGATAAGGTTTTCAAGTCTTTAAATGTCAATATTGATAATAACAACAAGCACAATTTAGAGGAACGCAAAACTGTAGTCAATGAATGTGATCGTAAGTTATATAACAAGCAACTGCAAATTATAACAACTACCATGGAAGCTGCCTCAGCTAGTAATTGGCGTCAACCAAAAAAAACTCTTTTTCAGCGCTATGATGGTGACAACGATGAAGTAGAGAATATAACGCTTGATAATTATAGTCTAAGCGATGAAGATCCCCATCATAATTTTGAGCCAAACAACAACGATTAAGTTTGTCCTGTAAACAGGACAACTATGATAGTTGATTGAATTTTTATTTCCTTTATATAAAGCATTTTTGTAGTGCAGTTAATTTAAAAATTTCTTTACAAAGCAATCTCATTGTACGAACATGAGAAATCTATAATTTTCCTTATGCGATCACTTTATTTATAAGCCTTTTCGTTTACCACCATATCGTTATTTTGTTGGACATTTTGCAATTTTTATTAACAGCATTGACAAATTAAGTCAAAAAAAAAAGTAATCAATGTAGTTTAATCACTCGCAAGACTTCAATATTTACATGGACACTCGTAGATTAGATTTAAAAAAAACTAAGAACTTGCCAAAGATCTCTTAATACAAAAAAAAATATTACAAATAATTTGAAAAGCTAGTCAAGAAGCTACATTAAGATACACAAAAAATGAAGTAAAAGAAACTCAACAATCTTACTAGTCCTTAGGCAGTAAATGACATACAAACATACCGTTAAGTTTAAATACATATTTATATTATGTATGGAACGAAATGAAGACAAAATTAATTTGTAACAATTAAGAAAAGAATCTGTGTTTTGGCTGTGAAACAGATTTTAGTGTTCGCTAAATATTCTAAAGTTGTTGGGAAAACCCGAAACAAACACACAAGCTATAAAAAAATATGGCAATCATTAATTCATTTTTGTAACATTTATGACACATTTACACAATTAAAGCCAAACCAAAAAAGAAGGCAATGTAATAATCCTAGCTTAAGAACGTTTTTTAACATACTTAATAATCAATTTATGAAATAAACTTGGCTTTAAGTCAAAGAAAAGAGAAAAAAAGCTAACATTAATAAGCTTGGTCTTACCTGGTCCTAAAAATCTTATTCGGATAGCAGCTAAACAAAAGTTTGTAAATTGTCCTTGCCACCCAAACACATACACTCTAACACCGCACGAACACATAAACCGCAATCCATAACAAGTGGCTAATGTACATGTAAATATATAAATAAATTTTTAAATAAGTTGCTTAGACCAAGGTAAGCTTTTATAGCTAAGATCATTTAAAAACTTTAAAGCTAATATATTGTATATAATTACAGGATCCTCAAGATGAGAGCCAACGCTTTGATGCAGATAAATATCTAGCAAGCATTAAAAGTGCCACTAAACGAAATATTCATGCTGCCGACGATGCCGAAAACTTGGATGAATAATACAAGGCATAAAATGCTATATATATAATCAACAAACTGACAATCGTTTAGATAGAGAGTTATGTTGCAGATGTGTATGGCCCAAGTGCTGCAAATGTTATGAAAATGCCAGAAAATTGGCTCAAGCGCTGTTTGGCTTTCTAAATGAAGCATATACTTTTTCATAACATTTGTGCTTAATATCATATATAAGTCAGGCTAAAATTTCTTTCTGTTTTCATACTATGGTTTTTAGTTGTTAGCTCTGGTATATTTCTTAGCAAATCTTTTGCAAAAACGACCAAAAAAAAATTATAAAAAAATTTAAACAAACTATATAAAAATGACTAATATATTAGTAGTTAGATAACGACCACAAGTTCTGTAAATTTTTTGTATTACATTTTAAAAAGCCCAGAACTTGTAGCTAGCAAAAACTCAACGATGCTCGTAGTTAAGTTTCATACGATGAGAACTATACACTAACAAACATACATATTACACAAAAAAAACATTATGCAAAAGCAGGTAATAAATAATCAAAAAAAAGGTTTTATAAAACCCTAAGCGGTTAGCTTAAAGTTGTAATCAAAAAAATTAACTGAAATGAACTTGGTAAAAGCGAAATTGCATTTTTCAGTAATTTAATTCATATAAAACCATCCAATTTAGCTCATCACATCAATTTCATTATAGAAAATGGGTTTTGAAACTTTAAAAACTTTAATTTTGTAAAAAATAAAGCAACTAACTCTCAAAGAAATGGAAATGTATTAATTTTTATGTGTTATAATTTATTTTTTTAACATCTCTGTAAACTACCCAATGAATATCATATTCAGTTTTTTGTATTTTTATCTCTAGTCTATGCGAAATTTAACTTTTTTTTTGTTTTTCTTTGCAAATGCAGCAACTCTTTCTGTTTTAACTTATTTATTTAATTTATATTGTAATATTTTCTCCGCAGAGAGAAAATTCGATAAACATACACATGTGCAAATAAATGATATCAAAATTAAAAAAACCTTTTATTAATTATAGTTTTATACGATAGATTTTTTCAAGTTAGTATAGTGCCTTTCCGAATCTTTTAATACATTGCGGGGTTCACATTTATGTCGATCGAAATTGGAAGATAATGCGCCAAGGTGGTATGTGGGTATATGATTGCAAGAAAGTAAGTAGAGGAACAACGCGACTTCGTCTTTCTTGGCACCACTATCTGATACCGGTGCATACCTGAATGTCTCTGGAAAATAACTGTTCCATCTAATTTATAGTAAATTTTAAAACCCACAAACATCAATAAATCAATCATTAATCTGGCTCCCTGACGTAGCTGGATTTGTTTAAGATTCGTTTGAAAATATTTCTGGCACAACACTGAATAGCTTTATTGTATAGATAATTTTATTATACATATATTTTGGCTAACGCACAGATCATATACAACGAAAAGATTATAATATTAATAATAATCATTGATTAAATCATAAATTGTGCGATTAGTAGGATATGTACCAAGTTACGCAACAAGACAGAGAGATAATATTAACAACATCACATTGGTTAATTATAGTACAAATAATACATTTATGTAAATGACATTCAATTGCCCAATAGAGGCCGTCGATCCACAATGCCGCGTTGAGTCAAGCTTTCGAATGAGACAAAATGAATGCAGTTAAAGAGAGAATTGTTCGATTAGTCAAATTAATAAAATTGCTACCTCAACAGCAAAAATATATAAACACAGACATTCATCATCATCAACTTGACTCAATATTCACGTACATTGATGTATGATATGTAGCCCTCTGAGCGGGGGACATGTTCAAATTGCCCTGATGTTTGCGATCATAGGCCCAGATCATGCAAGTGGATGCCAACGAAACTGCAATAGAGGAATTATTAATGTGAATGTTATACTTTCATTGGTATGATGTTGGTCTAGAGACCGTACTATATCGGTTTAGCCATAGCTTAACATAATTTTAAACACCAATATATAGTATGTCAAAAAAAAATCTTGTCTAAATTAAAACTTTGACTAACCAAAATGAACTCTTTGAAAACTTCAAGTATCCTCATATACTTACTCAACAGCACAACCATAAAGAACACCTGCAACCAGAAATGACTGCCTTCACTGCTGTCCACAATAATACCCGCAACTATGGTAACTACAGCCAGACCTAGATTTTGCACAGATTGACAGCTGCATACATATACATAAATGATAAGCAATTATTTAGAACACTTTCATATACTATATGATCTACTTACAATCCATAGGCCGTGCCTAATTGATACTCCGGCACTATCAACGAAACCATTGGCCATAAGCTGGCCGCCAACATCGAGTATGATAAACCCATAACAGCCATGCCAATATAAGGATTCAGCTCGGTAAAAGTCAATAGCATGTGGGCCACCAATGTTGAAATTGTCGCCAGAAAGACCCATGTAACATTGCGTCCAACTTTATCGATGACAAAGCCAAACAAGGGTGAGGCAATGGCCGAAATCAAATAGACAATGGAGTTTACATTGTTTGCCTGTTCTGCCGTCATATGGAAATGTTTTATAAAAAAGGCCTGACCGAGTGCAATAAAAGGAAATATGGCTACATAGTAGGCCACACAGACCACCGAGACCATCCAGAAGTCAAACTTAAATGTCACTATATCGCTTAGCTTTGCAATTTCACCGCTGGGATTATTATTACGCTTGAGTATACGCTCGGCGCGTTTGTCCATCCAGCCTGTAAGTATAAAAGATTAATTAAGAGTATTCTTATTATACTAAAGACGCTTTTACTTGCCCAGAATAAGCGTGCAAATCAAAGACATGACACAAGTGCCAGCTGCCAGAAAAAGCACTACACCTAGGGCTGTGTAACCTGAATAGAATTTCGAGACATAGGCATACAAAGGCTGCATGACCCAAAAGTTAACAGTGCTGCCAAAACGCGCCACAGAAAGCTGCAGGCCAAATACCATATTTAACTCTTTGCCTTTGAACCACAAGACCGCATAGTTGTTTTGGGCCACGGCTAGCGATTCGGAGCCTATGCCAAATATAAATCGTCCGACAATCATAAGCCAAAATGAGCCCAGCAAACCGCCAGAGGCAAAGATTAACTGGCCTAGCAGTACTATGAGCATGTAAATAATGGTGCCTAGACGAATGCCGAAAACACGATCTATCAAAAAGCCGCCAACAAAACATAAGACTATGTTAGGCCAGGAATAGATTGAATAGATAAGCGTGAATTCTGTGGCATTCATGTTCATTTCCTTTGTAAAGACATCCTGCAAGGCAGCAGGACTGTCATAGCAAAAATATCCACCTATAAATAAGGTGCATAACTTAGTTTGTACATAAAAACTGATTATATTTGCCAAACCCACTCACCGAAGCCCAGCAGGCACATAAAAACCAAGGCCAGAAATCGATGCGGCATGCTGTTGGGATCACAGCAACTCCCTTCGTTACGGGGTGGAGCCAGCTCAGTATCCCGGGTGCTACGCCTACGTACAACAGGTTTTTCATCGCCGCTGCTGCTCGAAGAGTCCACGATGGGCTGACGCTCCTCGCGTGACATATTCGCGCGTACTGCAGTTGGAATGCAATAAAAGTTTACAGTTTTGGGTGATGTCAGTGGGTGGGTGGGCTTTGCCTCTGCGTGACGCCTTTTTTTTGTTGACTTTGTTGTGGGCTGCTGCTGGGAGTGTGTATGAAGGGGTCTTTGGTTTGCCTTACAGGCTGGGCCTGGTTTGCCTATTGTTGCTTATCACTGGCCCATATCATTTTACTTATTGTTTGTTGTGGTTGTGTTTGTAGTCGTCTTTGTTGGGCACTGTATTGATTATTTCACTGGCAGACGAACTATAGACGACGGCACAGCTGAACTATAGCGAGAGGTTAGTTGGTTTGTTTGTTGGATTAATCTGCAATTAAATGTCATGGAAATTCTTTTAAAACAGGAAATTTTCCAAGTTAACAAACACGCACACACACACAAACAAATGTAAATTTAGCTGCAGCGCCCCACAATATGCTGACATCTGTGGGCGGTCTTTGTGTATCTATCTACCTGCAGTATGCATAGTGAGGCATATACATACGTATGTATATAAGTATGTGCGTGTGAGTATATAAATACCGTTAATCAACAAGCAACATCTAGTCAATTTAGCAATCAATTAAATGCATTATGAGACCAACACCTGCATAAACTTTTTATAACTATGTAAATATTTATAGGCATTTCAGAAAACAACTTAATACATAGAATTAGTGAGTAAATGGTATCTATCTTCTTATCTATCTACAAAGCGGCACCGAAAATCAAATGTTTCTTATCAATGCCAACTAATCACGTCAGTATAATTATTCAAATGTAGGAACTGTTATGACGCTGGCATTTGTTTGAAATTGTTAAAAGGCGCGCGCCAAATACTTTATTTAAAAACACTGATAAGAGTTGTGTGTTTGATAAGTAAATAAACAATGCACTGCGGCTTCAATACTTAATGTCAACCGCTCAACAGTTTGTATTGATTGATAAAATCACTATACAAGTTTTTCCAATAGACCAAAGAACTCACCTGCGTTCCGCACAAGCGGAAAATCAGCAATGATTTATAAAGTTTTCACAGTCGTTGCTAGTTGACCAACTTAGGGCTGCAGCAACAACTTGCTGCTTGTCGATAACAACTAGTAAGTTGTGCGGCACTGCTCAACACTACTTTTTGTTATCAACACCCACGCGTTGTGAATATTGCTTAGAAATTCTAGCAAAATGAATTAAATTAACAAATAAAGTACGTAAATAGTACACAGTACTTGCTATTTAGAGCAATGTCAGCTTATTCTATTGCTTACAACGTCAAAACTAACAAGTTGCTTTAACTTAATTTAAATTATTGCGCACTAGTTTCTTACAAAATTTGTGCGCACTGTTTAGTAGTAACAGTAAACACACAATCTAATAACATATGATGTCGTACAGCGCAAATATCAGCAGAAACAATAGATTTTTATACAACTTAGATTAGTTTTAATAAATATATAATATACATGTATATTTTTTTAATGTTTACAACGGGCGTGATATATTATTTAGTGTAACAAATAAACGCATGTTAGTAACAGCGCTGTCTGTAAAATGGCTGCAATAAAGGTAAATGAAAATGTGTTTTCATTTTAATGCGTTGTAATTTTACGTCATAACAATATGTACTACATGCAGAACATAACTTTGGGCATTTTACATGGCTTGTGGGACAGCATAAGTGGCATGACTCTAGTGCTACACATAGACAACGAAGTGAATCGTCAGAATGCTGAAATGGATACAATACGTCAGCTGCGTAGATTGGATAGGGAGCATATACAGCGCGCACGTCGCACGCCATCGCCAGTTCCTAGCTCAGCGGCAGCTATGATGCGTGAGGAGTTTGAAAAACAAGCGGAGGAAAACACGGATGAACGTAGGCTGGAAAAGATATACAAGAAAAAGACTGCAGAGGAAGAAACGCTGCCAGCGGGGTGAGTCTACTGCTAAACTGTCGCATCAGCATGACTAAACCATTTATTGTTTGTTACCTTTAACACATTACTTGCAGGGAGAAGAAAATAGCCAAGAAATTATTTAAATGCTGCATGCTTAATGGCGGCTTTACATGGCTTAGTATAGTGCTGTTCGAATCAGTTCTGCTGCCCACACTTAAATTCTGCCTGACCATTTTCTATGGCGCTCAGTCAGATACACTGCCAATTGTTTGGGGTTGGCTTCATCCTATATTATCGCTTATATTTGGCATGATGTGGGTCTTGCCCATATTCATGCTAAGCAAAGTGGTCAGTTCGCTATGGTTTGCGGACATAGCAAATGCAGCGTATCGCGTGCGAAAAGGACGCCCACAACTTATACCAAGCATAAGCAAGCTAGTAGCTGATTTTCTCTTCAGCATGGTCGTGCAAATGCTATTTCTGGTGCAGAGCATGTTGGTCAATCTGGTGCCAGTCAAGTATGTTGGCTCCTCGCTATGCTTTGTGCATCTTTGTCTGCTTTACTCGCTTTACTCCTTCGAGTATAAATGGTTTAACATGGGCTGGGAGCTGCATCGACGACTGACTTATATTGAGAACAACTGGCCATATTTCTTTGGTTTTGGCATACCCTTGACCGTTCTAACGAATTTATCAAGTTCTGTAATTGTCAGCAGCTGCATATTCTCCATATTCTTTCCGCTTTTTATACTTAGCGGCAACGAGGCGAAACCTATTGTGGGCACGACGTAAGTACTCAGCTTTTTTAGCTAAATTTTCAGCGCTTAATTTTTATTACTCTGCAGTGATATTTCGATGCGCTTGTTTTCGCCTGTGGTTTTTATATCAAACCTCTGCTTTGGCGGCAATCCTTGGAGCGCAGCAAACCGCCGTATGGCAGCTGCACAACGTCAGGTCTTTGAACTGAACCAGCGTATGCGTCAGGAGCATTTGCTGAAGCAGAAAAAGCAGCAATATATGCAGCAACAGCAGCGTTTGCACAGTGAACAATTGCATAGGGAACGTTCGCACTCGCGTTCCCAAACGCCTCAAATGGGTGGCTCATCAATGCAGCAGACACACCATCGCTATGCACAGCCACCTGTATTTGATGCGCAGCGTGTGCGTGACTCTTCAGCCTCGTCAACACACAGCTCCACCTCGCCCAGCAGCTACAGACATACGCCCTATTTTGGCGCAAATTTGCGCACACTGGTGCCCACGCCTGTGCCTGGAGCGCCACAACCTCAACGCAGCCCGCCTGTTATACGGCAAGAATCGGGCCCAGATGACTGGAATATGTGAGATTTATATTTATATATACACACACAAACACTTATAACCATAAGTTAAATAAGCTATGTACATGAATGTGCTTTATGTTAAAATTATTTTAAGTTTGCAAGATGACAATGTTCGCTAGTCCTCAAAGGGAGGCCATTCAATTATGGCTATTGCTGTGCGTAACTGCATATTTGATTAGATTCTTAGGTTTTTAATTCTTCAGGCGTAAAGTTTACATAAAACAATAAAAAACTTTTGTACCAACAACAAATCTAGCTCCAGACTTGTACCATTGATTATTTATATCCATCATTATATTTATGTTTGTTATGTTTGTGACTAAACAACGATTCCTCCTCTACCATCTCAAGGGCGTTAACAATTACCGCACGTAAAGCGTAAGGGCGTGAACAATAACTTGAAAAGAACGACAAACTTTAACTCATCGAAGTTTGAATGCGCTTTCTGAAAATTAGTGCCTTTGTGGATTTGGAAAAAGAGACACTAAATAAACTTAAAAACACAAATATCTAACTACGTTGATGTTATATAAAACAATTCTAAGGAATACTTAGTGTACGATCTATCTCTAGATGTTTAAATGGTCGTAAACAAAAAGGCAGCCAAGATTAGCCCCGACTAAACAGCCAGAATTTTCGACATGATTATTTATGCGCAAATAACTGACTAAATGGAATATACCCTCTTCCACAAAGGTATTTCAATTGTCTGGTCACTGCGCACCAATTTCGATTATCACCAAGGATACAAATGTGTCCACACATTGACATACGAGCCGATGAAAGCGAAACTTCTGTTAAAGAACTCGTTAGTTCCGGTATTCTATTGAAAGTGGTTTATAACCTCGTCGACCGTTAGTCGTCGTTTGTCGTTCCTGTTGTTAGGTTCGGTTTGCGCCTAAGCTCCATAGTCTTGGCACGCAATGCACTACAATGTTTCATTATAATTTCAAAATTTTTCAATATTTATTTGCTTTGTGGTTATTGCTTTTAACTGAAAGTCCCTTGGGTGTTCAAGCGCAAACTAGTCAGAATATAAACGTGTGTAAGTTGTAATTAAGTTGAATACGAAATTATGGAACTCATTAAGTAAACTTAATGACCTATTGACTTATATTAAAACTTTCTATATAATACAACTGGTTATAGTATTTATCAATGAGGTGGATAACGAACCAGCCGCTAAAGCAATTGATGTGGTGCAAACCTTTTTAAAAAAGAATCCCAGCTATGGTTTATCAGTACAAATCGAAAAGATCGAGGCAAATAAAACGGATGCCAAGATACTACTGGAATCAAGTTAGTCGCTCTTAAGCAGCATTTAATTATTATTATACTAAGTTCTGGACTTTCAGTTTGCAACAATTATGCAGAGAGCATTGAAAAGAAGCAAACACCGCATCTCGTACTGGACACTACAAAATCGGGAGTAGCCTCCGAAACGGTCAAGTCTTTTACACAAGCGCTGGGTTTGCCCACTATAAGTGCCTCCTATGGCCAAGAGGGTGACTTGCGTCAGTGGCGTGACCTGGATGAGGTCAAGCAAAAGTATTTATTACAAGTAATGCCCCCAGCGGATATTATACCAGAGGTGGTTCGCAGCATAGTGCGCAAGATGAATATTACCAACGCAGCAATACTCTATGATGATACCTTTGTTATGGATCACAAGTACAAGTCGCTCTTACAGAATATACAAACACGTCATGTAATTACTGCCATAGCCAAAAACGGCAAGGGAGAGCGCGAGGAGCAGATTGAAAAACTGCGTAATCTGGATATAAACAACTTCTTTATACTAGGCAATTTGCAGTCTATTCGCATGGTATTGGAGTCTGTGAAGCCTGCATATTTTGAGCGCAATTTTGCCTGGCATGCTATAACTCAAAATGAGGGTGAGGTAAGCAGTCAGCGGGATAATGCAACGATTATGTTTTTGAAGCCCTTGGCGTATCCGCATTACCGCGATCGTCTGGGCTTATTGAGAACCACTTTTAATCTGAATGAGGAGCCACAATTGGCATCAGCTTTCTATTTTGATCTGGCGCTGCGATCTTTTTTGGCTATTAAGTAAGTGTTGGAGGTCATCCCCCTGGATCAGCCCTGATTTTGAACGTAACTCAATCTAGTTTTAAACATGATACATTTTCTATGATTTACAGAGAAATGCTGCAATCAGGCGCCTGGCCCAAAGATATGGAGTATCTAAACTGCGATGACTTTCAGGGCGGCAACACTCCAACACGTAATATTGATTTGAAACAATATTTTACACAGGTGTGTGTGGAAATCCATGTTGTTGTCCAATTATTACTGATTATTGTTTTACACTAATCATACGCGGTGCTTAAAGGTTAGCGAACAGACATCCTATGGCACGTTTGAGCTGGTCACGCAACCGGGAAAGCCCTTTAATGGCTTTAGCTATATGAAGTTTGAAATGGACATAAATGTGCTACAAATACGTGGAGGAAGTTCAGTGAACAGCAAATCAATAGGCACCTGGACAGCTGGCCTAGACTCGCCACTGGTCGTGAAGGATGAGGAGCTTATGAAGAATCTGACCGCAGACACGGTCTATCGCATATACACGGTGGTGGTAGGTTTTATAAACATTAATTTTGACTTCATTGTGACTAAACGCGCGCACTCCTTATAGCAAGCGCCCTTTATCATAGCCGATCCAACAGCACCAAAGGGCTATAAAGGCTATTGCATTGATCTGATCAATGAAATTGCTGATATAGTGCACTTTGATTACACCATACAAGAAGTGGAGGATGGCAAGTTTGGCAATATGGATGAAAAAGGCGAATGGAATGGCATTGTCAAAAAGCTGATAGACAAACAGGCGGATATTGGCTTGGGTTCCATGTCTGTAATGGCTGAGCGTGAGATTGTCATTGATTTTACGGTGCCCTATTATGATCTGGTGGGTATAACCATTATGATGCAGCGTCCTAGCACTCCCAGCTCGCTGTTTAAGTTTCTGACTGTGCTGGAAACGAATGTGTGGCTCTGCATATTGGCCGCTTACTTCTTTACCAGCTTTTTGATGTGGGTGTTTGATCGTTGGAGCCCATACAGCTATCAAAACAATCGGGAGAAGTATAAGGATGATGAGGAAAAGCGTGAATTCAATTTAAAGGAGTGCCTTTGGTTTTGCATGACCTCCTTGACGCCTCAAGGTGGCGGAGAGGCGCCTAAGAATCTGTCAGGACGGCTGGTGGCTGCCACTTGGTGGTTATTTGGGTAAGTACTAAGAGGTTTCCAGCATAAAACTATAATATCATAATTAACACCGCTCGCCAGTTTCATCATTATTGCCTCGTATACTGCTAACTTGGCTGCTTTTTTGACCGTGTCCCGTTTGGATACGCCCGTTGAATCCTTAGACGATCTGGCTAAGCAATATAAAATACTATACGCACCTTTAAACGGTTCCTCAGCAATGACGTATTTCGAACGTATGGCCAATATAGAGCAGAGATTCTATGAGATCTGGAAGGATCTCTCTTTAAATGATTCATTATCGCCGCTGGAACGTTCGAAGTTGGCTGTGTGGGACTATCCTGTAAGCGACAAGTATACCAAGATGTGGCAAGCCATGCAGGAGGCTCAGCTACCGGCTACATTAGAAGATGCCGTGGTACGTGTGCGTAACTCATCTACTGCTACGGGTTTTGCTTTTCTTGGTGATGCCACGGATATACGTTACTTGGTCATGACAAATTGTGATCTGCAGGTGGTGGGCGAGGAGTTTTCTCGTAAACCTTATGCCATAGCAGTGCAGCAGGGTTCGCACTTGAAGGATCAGTTCAATAATGCGTAAGTGTTAAAGGCAGTTTTAGTTTCAGTTACTTTTTAGAGTTCTTTGTTTAGCATTCTAACTTTGCTCAACAAACGCCAACTGGAGAAGCTGAAGGAAAAATGGTGGAAGAACGAGGATGCCCAGGCCAAGTGCGATAAGCCCGAGGATCAATCGGATGGCATTTCCATACAAAATATTGGCGGTGTTTTTATTGTCATCTTTGTGGGTATTGGCATGGCCTGCATTACCCTTGTCTTTGAGTACTGGTGGTACAGATACCGCAAAAATCCGCGTATTATTGATGTGGCCGAGGCAAATACGGACAGCAAGGACAGCGGCAAACTGGTCGATGGCGTTATATTGGGTCACAGCGGTGAAAAGTTTGAAAAATCTCATGCAGCGCTGCGTCCACGCTTTAATCAATATCCGGCAACATTTAAGCCGCGTTTTTAAGAGGACTTTTAAGCAATAAAAACCATTACTTACTAATATAAGCACAAGCAGTGAGAATGTCTACGTCTAGAAATAAGTAAATACGCAATTTAATGCACAAAACTCAATTTTAAACACTTTTTACTAAAATTCATTATATGTCAGGCAATAAAATAAAAAATCAAACGTTTATTTGAATTTTCTGTCATTCGCTGTGAACGCAGGTGAATGGCAATTCAGTAAGAAGCAGCAGCGGCGCATGAGTCAGCTGTTCAGTAGCCAAAGCCGAACACCAAGTGCAGGGCACGGTGCTTTTTCCGTTTTTTAGCTTTATCTCATTTTTGCAGCCGATAAAATATAACTTAAATTCATTTTACCCAACTCCGCCCAACTGAGCAGTCGTAACCGACTTTAAATTAGTACAAAATGAGTGACAGTTCTGATGACGATTTTTTAAGCACCGGCTGGCTGCCTTACAGTGAGCGCCCTGAATGGTCCGACGTTACGCCTTTGCCACAGGATGATGGTGTCAATCCAGTGGTATCTATTGCCTATAGCCAGAATTGTGAGTAACAACCATAAAGCATGTGTCGGCCAAATATAACATTCAACTTGTAAACAGTTCAAGAGGTGTTTGACTACTTTCGTGCCATTATTGCACGTCAGGAGATGTCAGAGCGTGCCTTAGAGCTGACTACGGACGCGCTGCGCTTGAATCCGGCTAATTACACGGTCTGGCAATATAGACGTGACATACTGCGCGCACTGGATGCCAATTTAAACACTGAGCTGGACTATCTGGGCGAGGTCATTAGACAAAATGCCAAAAACTATCAAGTGTGGCATCACAGACGCGTTATTGTCGAAATGCTTAACGACGCAAGCCAGGAGTTGAAGTTAACAGAAGATGCGCTAGACTTGGATGCCAAGAACTATCACGCATGGCAGCACAGACAGTGGGCCATACGCAGCTTTAAGTAAGTTTTAAATATATTATATTCTTTATAAGGGCAGATGTGAACCATTAACGCCTTTGCAGCCTCTACGAGGAGGAGCTGCCATTTGTGGATCGCTTGATTTGTGAGGACCAGCGTAACAATTCAGCCTGGAATCAACGTTTCTTTGTTATAAAGCATTTAGGCTTTACGCCCGAAGTCATTGCACGTGAGCTGCTGTACACAATGAATCGCATACGTATTATCAAAAACAACGAGAGTGCCTGGAACTATCTGGTAGGCGTGCTGCGGCAAAGTGAGACAGGACTGCTCAGCAGCCATCCCGAAGTTGTAGAATTTGGCGAGGAGTTATACAATGCCGGCAATCGTTCGCCATATTTGCTATCCTTTCTAATTGATATTTATCAAGAGCAAGCGTTGCAGCATAAAGCTGGTAATGAAGAAAACGCGGGTGCCAACTCGCTTGAGCTGCTGGCACGCAAAGTGTACACGTTGTCTGAAGATATGGCCACTAAACACGATGTTATACGGCGTAAATATTGGCAATATGTGGCAACAAATTTGAAGTCTAAGCTGAGCAAAACTTCGGAGCAGTAATCAAGCTTTTGATGATGTTCTGCTGATGCATTAGTTTTATTTTATTAGTTTTATATTTTTCCATGTGAAGAAATACATATATACACATTACACCTACTACGAACTCAGGTTTATATATGCATATTTCTGTGTGTACTTTTGTTACATGTATGTATCGCAACGTCTATGTGAGCTGTCTGTCCGCATTGGGCTTTGTATGTGCCGCATAGCTGCCATATCAGTTTGCCTGCCTGTCGGCAGTCTTCGTTGTTTGTTTGGCTTTCAGCGATGCTTGTTTGTACACGTAAATTTCATTAACAATGCAAAGATAATTTTAGCACAGTTGCGACTGGGGCTGCTGGCTACGTTATGGTGTGCCCTCGCATTGAGGGCCTTTGCCCTGCTGCAGCTAGAATTATGCCATTGGTTTTTATCTACAATGTATGTCTGTTAGATCAAGGATAGATTGGTTACTCTTTCGCATTGGTCCCAACAAAATGTCGAGCGTCTCGTGCAGAAGGTAGTCAAAATTTTCGCCCTGAATTCCATTGCATTGAATCGATGCAAACAATTTGCGCTGTGAACCGGACAACGAATCGAACCTTATCTTACCTTTCTTCTGTTATTAAAAACCGGCGAACCGTAAATTGGGTTTCAAATTTCCCAAAAACTTTTTGGTTCAAGTATGAAATTTTGTCTGCAGTAAAGAACTGTTTAGGTTTCCAGCACTAATACGAAAATTTTCAAGTCTGATAGTCAAACATTGGGTGCTACCAATTCAAGCGACTTAGTATCCAATCTGCGTGGGAAAATCTGTAGAAAAATTAAAATTTGTTTAAAATAAACATTTGTTCGTGCTGTTGTCTCAATAATTGTTATTTATTTAAATTTTTTGTTTCTTGCATTTTGTTTTTAGTTGAGTACATACAATATAGCAGTTGTAATATAACTTTTAAATTTGAATTTGTTTTTCTTGCATATATTTTGAGTTTCGTTTTGATAATGGAAATTTTTGTAATAGGCAAATCTTTAGTTTTGCATTACGGCTTCGTTTGATTACATTGACATTTGCTTTTATTTCTTTTCTTATTTGTTTGTATTTAATTTTTATTACATTTTTGTTTTCCAAGTTCGAGCATTGAAATCAACGTTCACCCATTTACCCATACATAATATAAGTATATTGTAAGTATTTACTTAAAATGAAGCAGAAGACATCTTTGGCGTGTTTTTGTTTTCATTTAGGAGCAAGAAACATTGAGTACTCTTTGCCAAGTTTTGATAAAATTTATAATAATAAAATATATGTATGTAGTTTGTTTTTTTTTTTTTGGTATACATAAGTATATATAAATTTGAAAAAGCCTATAAATCCAAAACGTATTGTACTTAAAAAAAATCAAAGCTTATGCACTAGGCCATGGAAAATATTCAATATTATTTGGAAATTGTGTAAGCATTTGCAATATGCTAGAGTATCCACTAGTTCCATGGGCCGCATAAAATATTTGGTACCAAAACCATATTCAAAATTGTTCACCTGTTTTGCAGAGTTTCGTGTGGAGACAGGAAAGTAGTTGTGTCTTGTGTATTTCTTTAACAATTTGATATATAGAGTAATTATATAATATAATAGTTTTTCTTTTTTTTTTTTTTAGTGGATTTATATGCACATTTGAGCGCTTGGGTTCTTGTTTTTTTTTTTTTTTTTGTGTTACTCATTTGTAAAGCATTTTTAGCAAAAAGAATTAAATTAAAAATCTTACTTTTGCTACTTTAAAATTTGATTTTACAAACAGCGTGTTCAATTTATTGTTTAGTTTTACGTAGATTTTAAAATGGATTTAGCTTTCGTTTGCTCTCTCTCTATATAAAATAAATTATTTCTGCCACAATTGTTAACATTTTTTCATTAGCTTTTGAATTTTGTTTTAAATTTCAGCTTGTGGTATTGAAAACACGCTGCATTTTGTGTGAGGAAGCTTCATATACCATCTATAAATATGTATATATATATATATATATATATATTATGTATGTATATATATGTAAATACTATATAGATATACTTCAATATAATTGTTAAAAAATCAACGCCACTTGTGCCTTGCTATATATAATAAGTATACGACCTACTGCCAACTGTATTCAGTTTCCTATGTAAACATACATAAGTATAAGTACATACATATGTACAAATACAGCTTATCCTGTCTAAGTGCTTAACTCTCTAGAGCTCTAGTCCACTAAGCGCGTATTCAAGGAGACACGCTGCCTCTGGCTCTTTGAGCCAGCTTCTCTACTTATCCTCGCCGATACCTTCATCAGTGTTTGTTTTACGTTCTCTAGCCTCTTCGTTGCTGATATCACATTTTTCAGCCAACATATCCTCGATGCCTTCGTCCACAGTCTGGCCAATCTCGCCGGGCACATGCTTAGCCACTGCCACAACACACTCCAGTTGAGGTAGAGGCGGAAATTTGCCATAGGGTGTGTTGGTAATAGTGCCGACAGTGTCATCATCATAGCCATCGGGTGTCATTTTAACGCGGCACGTCTCATAGGCCTTAACATAGCCAAGTTTCGTATATAGATTCCTGGAAGCATCATTCTGCGGACGTATGACAACGAAGGGTGTGTAGCCTCGCTCAATAACGAGCTGCGTCAACGCTGTAGCCAGTCGTATGCCGTAACTATAACAAACAAAGAATTAGTTTTAAGTTCGTAGCTGTTGAAAAACTATGTATATTTTACTCACCCCTTACGCCTATAATTTGGACGTGTTTGCATCGAAAACATAGCGCCATAGTATGAGTGCACCATCCATGCGGCCAGCTCATTAGTATCCTTACGAAAGATACCCAAACCGGGCAGCACACGCACTAAAATGTCAAATACCTTTACGCATTCGATTTCATTGGCCGGATAGAGATCGTGTATGCTGTCAACATCCTGCAGACTAAGTGGACGCATAACAGCATCTTCGGGCAAAGGTTCAAGCTCCAAATCGGTATTAAGCTTGTCACACACATAAATATCACCACTAAGACGTTCCATAATGCCCATTTTTGAATAGAAATCATCCAGGCGATTCATAATAGCGATGTGCGTAAAGTTCAGGTACAATGGCTTTTGCCAATCTATAAGTACATCTTCGGTGCGCATCATATCGACATGTTCGATTTGTGCGGATGGACAAAATATGCCAAAGCTTTGGTATATATTGTTGTTTGGCTGTAAGGAAACAAATGTTGTGCTTAGTATAATTTTGAAAAGTTCAAGGTCGCATTTAGGGGGCACTTTGAGATACGGATGCCAGAAGAAATCATACAGAGAATGATTTTGGAGCTCACTTTTGTGCAATGCATGCTGTGGAGTGCATAGTACACAATATTTTACAAGTGGGTTAGTTAGTATTTCGAGAACTGACATAACTCCAAATGGATTAAATTCACAAAGGGGTGGCTCTAATTAGCGACTGCTCCGTAGCAGCATAAGGTAGTGCTCTTGGCTTGCCTTTTGGTGTCCCTAGGTCATATGGAATGCGCAACCTAGGTATTAATACCGCTCGGACCATTGACCATTTTGCTATAACAATTCGCTGCTTCATGGACATTACTCGTACAAGGCTATTTAAGTCGTATTGTAACGTATTATGACCAACTCCGGAACTTTGTAATTATATGTCAAAAGTACGAGTTCCGATTACTCTTATTCCAAGAGCGCTGAAAAGTGGCATTTGCATGACGTCACATAAAGGGTCATCAATCTTGAGGTTTTTTTTTCAATAATGTTTTTTTGTTAAACAACGCGGGTGTACTATTAAGTTGCCATGTGTTTTTTATTCAGTTTTCATTCCCATTTCATCATGGAAAAACTGACACCCGAACAACGTTTACAAATCGTACAATTATATTACGAAAATTCGCGTTCTGTAAAGAATGTTTTTCGCGCGCTTAGGCCATTTTATGGTCGCCATAATAACCCTATTCGCCATACCAAGAACAAATTTGAGACCCAATATTCATTATTGGATGACACTCGTCCAACGCGGGCCGCTGGAATCATCGGTCCATATTTCTTCAAAAATGACGCTTGTCATACCGTAACTGTCAATGGCGACCGTTAACGCATCTTGATAACGAATTCTTTGCTACCTGAAATTGAAGCCCGAGATCTCGACGACATTTGGTTTCCGCTACTTGCCACATATCCCTTGAGACAATGGCCATATTGAGGAACCAATTCGGTGAACAAATAATTTGACGCTCCGGACCGGTGAATTGGCCACCAAGATCATGTGATATCACACCGTTAGACTTTTTCCTTTGGGGCTACGTGAAATCTAAAGTGTTTGTGGATAATCCAGCTACCATTGAAGCATTAGAAGCCAACGTAGCCGTGTTACTCGCGAAATACCGCCGATTATGCTCGAACGCGTCATCGAAAATTGGATACTCCGCTTGGACGAGCTACGGCGCAGTTGAGGGGGATTATTTTTAAAAAGCGAATGGCAAGAATGGTTCTTTCTATTGATAGTAAAAATTTTCCGATTCATTTAAAATTTTTGTGTTTTCTTTATTTAAAAAAAAAATCTCAAGATTGTTGACCCTTTAAAACTCTTTATCAGGCTAGGTTGGAACACTTAGTGAGATGGGCGTTTAGACTCACAAACGCAGAACAAATTAATTTCCTATTGTTACTTACCGTGAGCGTGCATCCTGGAAAATGTAGAATTATTGGTTTCTCTGGCCAATCTTTAGCAACGTAAAATTTAAAATCCCAAACGCGATCATTCAGGTACGTTTTTATGGTTTGATGAAACTGCAAGTAAATAAAAAGCAATTCCAAATAAAGTTAGTTACGTAGCAATGCTTTAAATTCAATTTCAAAGACGTTGGCCTGATTCTGAACGCCACTCGAACTTGGCAACTTTAAAGCAACGTTGCAACGTCGCTCTTGCCGCAACATCCTTGAAGAGCTGACTGCCAAACCAAGCAGCCCTTAGGCGGCAACAATCAAGTCCGGGCAAAGGCAAGGCAAGGCACGTGATGGCATCAAAAATTGAAATGAAAATGAAACAAGCGTAAATAGTGAAACAGGTCAACAAAATGTGCGACCCGTGCGGGTTGTGGGACGGGCTTAAGAGGAGTATGAGATTGCATGTCTTGTGGTCTATGTTGTTGCCATCAGACAGTGGGGCGGGCTGGCGGCAGGCAGTCAGTTCGTTCGAGGTAATTGCAGGCAAATTGACTGAGAAAATGAGCGCATATGGATGTAAAATGGATAAGCCAGTAGCCAGTAGTGTAGCCGGCTTAAACCGATCCTGTAAAACTTACCTTTAATGATTCCGGTAGATAGCGCTCTAAATACACCAAAATTTCTGGAAGCTCTGATTCATGCACCAAACGAAAGTGTTTACCTTCAGGAATGATTTCCATTTCTGCAAGAAAATATGCAAAATTCAAAAGTCAAACATTTGAATATTAAATCATCTATGCGTAAACATAATTCAATGTGTACAGCTGCTTGGCCATTAATACTTATGGCCAAGTTTGGCATATGCTCGCCATGATTTCCGCTTGAAAAGCGTTTGGCGCCATTAAAATCGACGTTGGTAGGGGGAGGCGTATGGTGGCATGGCCAAATGCAAACTTGCGCCATTATGCAGCTTTTAAAAAATAAAATCTCAACAACTGCTATTACATCTACATACTACATATTTGTATAAGCTTTTATTTTAATATGCTCCGTACATTATCAAGGTCTCACGTTTTGGCCTCTTTCAAGGCCAGACCAGACGGCAGTCTAAAAAGGCGCAACGTTGACAGGATAAACATCACAACGTCAACCACGATGACTATGTCATTTTGCATAATCAGTTTATGGTATTCAACTTATATGTATATACTTATATAGTAGTTAGTTCGCGTCATGGCTTTCAATTAGCACTAAAAGCTTTGTATATAGCTCATATGTGCCGGGGTTTGGCCAATTGAGGTACTTGTACCACTTGGATACAAGCTAATTAGCCAGCTTCCCATTAATCACTTTGTTTCGATTGCTTGTTACGTGTTTGTCATTGATGTTTTATGACAATCAATTATATCTACTTTGGCCAATATAGGATTCTCTAGTTCTCTGGTCTACATTTGCCTGCGCCTAGACATATGTACATAAGTACATACATAAATATATTTGATTGACCATTAAGCCCTATGTGATTGATGATTTGATGGATTGACTAACGTTAAATGGTATTGGGCTTTGTTGTTGTTCACTGGGTTACTATGACTATTTGTGCCAAACACACACACACACACGAACAAACAAATACACAGGAGCACACAGTCACTACAAAATGGCGCAAAAAAAAAAAAATAATGGCGTACGTGTTGATGTATTAATATTTGCATGTACACTGCCAAACAAAAATGTTCGGATACTAGAATTATGCAAAAGGGAAGAATAAAACTTTTTAGATTCATTGTACAATGAGAGAAGGCAGCATGGAGTGGCAGGTTCAATTTTCTAATCAAAGCTCAATTAATCAAGTAATAGCTAGTTACATGTACACTGACTAACAAAAGTTTTCTTATACTGGAACTACTGATATGGAGTTTTTGCAACAAAATTCTTGAGTTTCGTATTGCAACAAGACATGGTCCCATAATGGTCTTCAAAACTCTGTGAGAACTATTTGCTTTATAATCAAAAAGAATGTGTATATCATGGAGCTGGCTCACTTTTCAGATCTAGGAACAAATAACTCTCGTATGTACACTGCCGAATAAAAGTTTTTGGATAGTCGAAAGGAACACTTCTGCAACTTATTGATCGTCGAGCAATGAAAAAGTATGTAACTTCAAAGCAAAACGTTCAGACTTATGCATATTAAAAGATATCTAAAACCTCAGCGAACATTCGAACATCCAAACCGATTATTCTAACTTTTGGTTCTTCTGGCCTAATGGTCATCACGACTTTTGTCGCAGCTGCGTAAATGAGAAGGAGATTCAAATCATACAGCATCTGCTATATGATTGCTCTGAAATTTTTAAAAAACTCAACCCGTATCTGGGAAAGGCTTTTCTCGAAGATCTAGGCTGTAGAGCTGGGCTCTATCTTCAGTTTTCGAGAATCGATTATTTCGACCGATTCTACAAAAAAATCGATTTAATCGATTAATCGCACTAAAAAGGTAGGCGCTAGCAAGTTAAAACCGCAGATAATCACAGAAATGGAAATCTATGTTCAAAAAAGAATACTTAAAATACACTTAAATTTATTTCCATAATTCACAATTAATGAAAATAAAAGTTCAAAACTTAATAAAAGATAAAATTCATAATTCGTTTGATTCAAAATTTAAAACTTAAAAGAAAACATAAACGATGGCGTACGTTACAGTCGGACGCGGACCACTTTGGGATACCCTGTACGATTACATTGCAAAAAGATATAATATTTATTTTTCAAATTTGGTTACGATATTTTCTTAAAAAATAGACAAATTTTTTTACAAAAAATGTTTTTTTGACCGATTCGTCCTATGGGGGCTATATGAAACAGTCAACCGATTTTGATTAAATTTGGTACAGTCCTTGGGAACTATAAAAAACTTTCGAATGTGAGGTTTGATTACGATATCTTCATAAACAAACGAAATACAACGAATTTTGTACAAAAAGATTTTTTTGGCCGATTGGTCTTATGGGAGCTATATAAGGGGTATGGCCCCTTACGTGACCCTATTTTAGGGTTACAGCCCCTAATATAGTCAACCGATTTTGATAAAATTTTGGGACTCAAAAAGATCGATTCTCAAAAATAAAAATCGATTTTATTGTCAGAAAAAAAGAATCGATTAAATCGATTTAAAATCGAATCGATGCCCAGCTCTACTGGGCTCTGCGGTCCTGGTTCTTATTATCAAATCATGCCTAAAAGAACGTTTTTTTTTGTAAAACCATTCAATCTGTAATATCAAATTATTGAAGGAACAATTTTGAAAAGCTTCTTCAATTCTTTACTTGACTTTAAGAAATAATTATTAAGTGTCCGTAAACCTTTGACGAGCAGTGTTACATAGTCCAACATCTCTGAAACAAACTTTTTTGAGCACTGAACTAAAAGTCTTGAAACAAATTTCTTGGTATTTGAATATTGAAACGAAATTGTCATAGAAAAATAAATTTCTCGTGAAAATAACTATACTCAGAAATAATTCAACAGAAAATTTGTACACTATAAGTTTTTGCACAAAATTGATTTTGTTTTTTAAATTTGAAATTGCGAACTTTGAAAGAGTTAATGTAACAAAAATCTGATCAATGCGCTTGGAAGTCTATTTATAAGCTTCAATCTGTTCTTGAAAGTCTGTCAACAAAAGGCCTTCCTAGGGCTTTGTATTACTAAGAAACTTCAGTATTCTAAACGTTTAACAAAAGTTTTTATTTAAATTTTTTATTGTTTGCAATAAATGAATGCTAAATACTTTATGGTTCATTGCACTTTTAGTAATCAAAAGACATTTTTAAAACAAAGAATTTTTGAAGTTTTTCTACTAAAGATCTGGACTGTCGAGAGAAAAGTACGTGGTAGTACCGACTTTCGACCTAATTTTAATGTTTTTTTTTTTTCTAAACTACAGGCTCTTTAGAAAAATTAGAGCCCGGGTGTTATACACCCTGTCGACATGCCTGTGTGTAGTAGGGTGGGCCATCAGTTGGTTTGGTTGTTAAACACTCAGAATTCGTAACATACCTGTCAAAAGTGGTTGCTCTTTGACATATGTCAAGTTCAAAACTACTTAGTTTTAGTCATCCGAACAACGAATGGTCGTTCTGTGAAAAAATCATCGACGTGCCATCGTTCGTAAGAATTACATACACATTGCTAGGACCACTTTGCGTCGAATTTTTCATGCGGATCTACATTTTCACGCTTACAAGGTTCAAATGACGCAAGAATTGAAGCCCACGCACCATTATCAAAGTCGCTTATGCGAAGGGAGAACTGCCAGAAAAAAATTCATCGAAAATTACGATGCTCGCATACGGGCCTGTAGAGCCAGCCGCGGCGGCCATTGGGCAATATTATATTTCATACATAAATAAGTAGTTTCTAAATTGCATTTGGTATATACATTTGCCCAATTTTTTTTTGAAAATATACGAATAAAATGCAAATAAGAAACAAACCAACAGATGGCCAACCCTATGTATATATGTATTACATGTCCTTTCAAGTTGTTGACATCTTTAAACATGTTTTTAAAAATGGTTAGGAAGGGCTTAGTACAAGTATAAATTATTAACAATCAACATGGTATTGTTCAGGGATTGCAATTCTTATTATTTTGTGAATAAAAAACACCAAATAATTATTAATTTTTGATTTTTTTCATCAAAATTGCAAAAAACTAGAATTTTTGAAAAATAAGAGTAATTTTTAAATTTTTATTATATAAATTGACATTAAAATATTATTTCATAATTTTTATTTAAAAATTGCAAAATAAGAGTTATTGTTCAATTTTTATTTATAAATTGACCTTTAAATCTTATTTTGCAATTTTTAAATAAAATTTGACATTCAAATATTATTTCATAATTATTTTTAAAGTCAAAAAATAAGGGTTACGCTTTATGTTTTTGATAAAAATTAAAAATAAAAATTTATCCATATTTCAGATAGTCCTTTCAAAAATATGATATATAGTGGCTTGCACTTTCATCTAAAGCACTTTTTTCGCTTTGATTTTTTTCAACCCCATAGCTCTTATTTGCGATCCCTGGTATTGTTATTACACATCCAAATAATCGAGTCTTTCAACAAATCCACTAGAAATTTGAAGTCGATATCTCAATAAAATTGGTAAATTTTTCACAAAGATTGGCTTCTATCTAATATATATTAAAATTATATTTGGATTTAAACATTTCTCCAGGCTTGAGAACAACGGGGTGGCAACGGCCGGATTAGCTCCGGATCCGTAGTTCTCTAAATGGGCCCGTAAACAAAAGCAATGTGTTGTACTAATAAGTCTATTTGTTAAAAAATAGAAAACGATTTTAATGAAAGGCTGATTTTTTTTAGGTTATACTAATTATACCCTGTACCGTATGGTACAAAGGGTATATTGTGTTTGTGCAAGCCGAAAATGTATGTAACGTACAGAAGGAGAAGTCGGAGACCCCCCAAAGTTACCTAAAGTATGATCAGAGTGACTAGAGAAGTCGATATACCCATGTCCGTCTGTCCGTCTGTCCGTCTGACCGTCTGTCCGTCTGTCCGTATGAACGCCTAGATCTCAGAGATGGTAAGAGCTAGAGCAACCAAACTTTCAGATAAGATCCGTTATTAATCCATAGGAGACAAGTTTATTTTATTTTTTTGATATCAGGACTACATTATATAGCTCCCATAGGGGTGTTTCAGAGGACCTCGAAAAAAAGCAAAAGTTTTAGATGGATAATTCGTTTGCTTATGAAGATATCATAACCAAATTTGGCAATCGGAAGTTTTTTAGAAACCCCCAGCACTGTACCAGATTTTATCAAAATCGGTTGACTATATCATATAGGTCCCATAGGATCGATCGGTCGAAAATTTGTTTTTTGCACAAAATTCGTTGTGTTTCGTTTGTTTGTGAACATACCGTAACCACATTTGGCATTAAGAAGTTTTTTAGAGTTCCCAAGCACTATACCAAATTTGATCAAAATCAGCTGACTATATCATATAGCTCCCATAGGGCCAATCGGTCAAAAAACGTTTTGTGCACAAAATTCGTTGTGTTTCGTTTATTTGTGAACATACCGTAACCACATTTGGCATTAAGAAGTTTTTTAGAGTTCCCAAGCACTGTACCAAATTTTATCAAAATCGGTTGACTATATCATATAGCTCCCATAGGACCAATCGGTCAAAAAATCCTATTTTGTACAAAATTCGTTGCGTTTCGTTTGTTTGTGAAGATATTGTAACCAAATTTGGCATTAAGAAGTTTTTTAGAGTTCCCAAGCACTATACCAAATTTGATCAAAATCGGTTGACTATATCATATAGCTCCCATAGGACCAATCGGTCAAAAAATCGTGTTTTGTACAAAATTCGTTGTGTTTCGTTTATTTGTGAAGATACCGTAACCACATTTGGCATTAAGAAGTTTTTTAGAGATCCCAAGCACTGTAGCAAATTTGATCAACATCGGTTGATTATATCATATAGCTCCCATAGGACCAATCGGTCAAAAAATCGTTTTTTGTACAAAATTCGTTGTGTTTCGTTTGTTTGTGAAGATATTGTAACCAAATTTGGCATTAAGAAGTTTTTTAGAGTTCCCAAGCACTGTACCAAATTTGATCAAAATCGGTTGACTATATCATATAGCTGCCATAGGGCCGATCGGGCAAAAAACCTGTTGTGCACAAAATTCGTTGCGTTTCGTTTGTTTGCAATTTTTGCAAAAGACATCTTTTGGAATTCTTAAGCAATATACCGGACTTAAATGCAGTGCGGTGGTACAGGGTATCCCAAAGTCGTCTGCGCCCGACTTTAACGTACGCCATCTTTTTTCTATATTTTTCTACTTTTCAGTTGAGTGGAACTTTGATGTGAAATTAATTTTTATATTTTAGTCTAAGTGTATTAGACTACATACTAATTTTGCTGACTGTAGATTTTTTACAAACAGATTAACAAGAAGACCACAAAAATTACATTGGTGGAAAAGTGGGTCAATTTAAAAAATAAAGTTTGTAAGTTTAGAAATAGAGCAAGAGACACAGCTTTTGAAAAAATGTGATACAGTCGGGGTGGTGCCCGACAACGTAATACCCTGTACCTTTTTTTTTGAAAAAATTTTGTTCCTGCATTTTCCTTCTAAGAACTTTCCAATTAACAATTTTTTTTTTTTGGTGAAATTCGATATTTATTTCCGTAAATTTTTACCGATTTTGACGAAAATCATAAGTTACGTCAAAGAAGTTATTTAATTTTATTGAGGTAAGGGTACCCAAATAACGTGACCCAATTTTTGCAATCACGTAGTCATTCGTAAGACATTTCTGGATCGAATAGTACCAAAAAAAAAGGTAATTTCCCTACACAATATTATACACTACGTGACATACACCTCTAGCTCTTATAGTCTCCGAGATCTAAGCCTTCATACAGACGGACAGACAGACGGACATGGCTCAATCGCTACCCGAGGTTATGATAAGCATTTTGGTATAAAGGACTTGGGCTCTGCCATGCCTCCTTCTGTCCGTTTCATATATTGCACAAATCTAGTATACTTATTGTACCTATAGGTACAGTGTATAAAAATTCCATGCTCGTAGTTTAATGGTCTTCAAAAACCAGGTGCTCCCGCCAAACGGACGGACAGACATGGGTTACCTCCTTTTTCTCACATTTAATATTTATACAATGGCTCATATCTTGCTGTACCAAAAATTCGCTCTAGGGAAGCTTCACTGTATAAAAGTTGTATGCATGAGTTAGAATGCATAAAGTTAAATATGCCTCATACAATTGAGATCAATCGTACTTTTTCAACATGAGCCATACAAATGTCGTGCCCTGCTAAGATTACTTTAGTACGATGCTACCACATTATGGACACCTCTTCTACGAAACAGCTGCCAGACGTTGTGCCTACATGGATTCTTTCGGATTCTTTGTTCTTTTCGCATACAAGTGTCATAATACAAAATCAATATTAAGCAGCCATGCTACACTAAAGAACTGTGGTGTGCACGGGTTCAGGTAATCGGTAATCCAAGCTGTCCACAGGCCATATGCTCGCATTGTTGCGTTTGTTTACCAAGCTGGGCGTGCGCTTATTATACCAGGAATAGCGTTGACATTTTGCTGAACCGCACTCCGGGGAGGCGCAACAACGGCACGCCGCGTTGTCTGCACAGTCTGTCCCAATGAATGCTAAGTAGTAACTACCCAAGCCCTGCTGTTATCGTCACCATCTTTAAGCACACTTGCGAGCCAATTAATTTCCTTGGCTGCAACTGTTTTGTTCCAATTATTATGATGCACATGGACAGCACTGGTCATGAGGCATGCAGCAGCAAAGCCACGTAGTATTTGTAGTTCTAGATATATGACGCTGCATGCCGCAATATTTGGCGTGTCCATTTTTGTGCCCAGCTAATTGACATGCACATGTGTGTTGGCTTAGAGAGCGCGGCAAGAGCAAGGTGCATGGGAGCATGTGCATCAAAATATGCCGTATAGACAATTAAAAAGAAAAAATACAGCAAAAAAAAAATTGTTAAAACTGATATATACTGTGTGTGTTAGATTAGGCATAGCAGGAAGCTGAAGGGTTGGTGGTTGCTTGGGGGTACTTACAAAAAATATTAAATCCGTTGACCTTGTATGAATTGGTTTCCTAGCTGCTGCGTTTCCGTTTGCGCTTGCTCGAGGTTTGCGTGTATTATATTAATTTATTTTAGCTCAATTTTTTTTTTTTTGTTTACAAGTGCTTTGATTATATTATAATTTGTTGTAGAAAATTATAATTTTGCGTTTTGTTTTTAAATATTATATGAAAAAAGTGCAGTATGAAAATAATTTTTTTCTAATCACAGATGTCTTTTTAAAAAATTGTTGTATGAATTAAGGTTATTTTTTATTTTTTTATGAGATCCTTTTATGTTTGTTATTTGATTTGGTTTGCTTTTTATGTCTTCACTTTAGCTGTACTATGCTTTTAGGGTTTCCCACAAAGCAATATGCTAGGCTTTTTGATTTCTATAAAATCTTGCTTTCCTTCTAATGGGTTAGGCCTCTTTAAATGGAGATGTCGGCAGGCTAAGAGCCACTGAGCATGCACTTTAACAGCTTGCTTTTGTTATTATTATATAGTATATATGTGTTCAAAAAAAAAACAACGCGAAAAAAAAACGCTTTTCGTTTGTAGTTATATTTTGGGGGTTTCCTGGAAACGCCTTGACTTGGACCCTTTTACGCTTAGCCCCCGTTGCACCTCCAAAGACAGGCCTAACCGCAAGTAGTAGCGCTTTTATGTAGCACTGGCTGTGTCTAGAACACGCTCAAAGCTGGTACATGCAGCGTGCGTCTGCTAGTCCAGCATGTGCGCAGGATGCGGCTGGCTCTGCTGTCGAAGACCACTTTCCGGCTACTGCTTAACGTGCTGCTTTACAGCAAAAGTCTCTATGTGTAGCTTGTAGCTTTGGTAGCGCCGCACTAACGACGGACTGTCTGTCGGATGGTTCTGGCTGGCGCTCGTTGCGGACGGTCTGTGCTTAATTTTATGCTCTTTCACTTGGTTAATTTTTTTTTGCAATTTATGTATTTTCACAGAAATTGATTTTCTGTTGCTCCCATGCGTTCTTTTCTGGCCTGGTTCTTGCCAATGCTGCTCTGCTACACTTTGGGCTGGCTGTACGTACACACACTATGTAAGTTTTTTTTTTTTGCTAGCAAAGTCCAGCCCACGTTTATTAGCTGAGGTCCAGAGTAGCGCGGCGCAGCGGAGTTGTCTCGCCTTTATCCTTGCGGTGTTGCACGCGCTTTTAAATCCTGGTACTTGTATACCCGTTAGCCACCCCAAGGGCAGTCGACTTGCTTTTCTTGTATACACACACGCACAAACATGTACACTTGCAACACGACGACGACGACAACGACAACGTAGGCGACACACAAATCAAATTTCTTCAACTAATTTTCCTCTACGCGTTTGAGTTTTCTTCTCTGTTAAATTTTTCTTTTTTCTTGGCTTTATTTTGTTGCTGCAATTTGTTCTAATTCGTTGTTGTTGTTGTGTAGGTTTGTGTGTGTGTTTTCTTTTTATTCGCTTGGTAAGTTAACTCCGAACTAAACTGGCTGACTGACGACAACGAACTGATTCTGTTGTTTGGCAAGGAGCAGATGTTGCCACAAGTTTATATGCGTCGCGAATCGTGCCGCAAACAGCAACAGCAACAGCAATGGCAGCGGCATCGACATCGACATCGGCAACAGCAGCACTGAGCAGAGTAATAACAACAAAAACAACAACATTAGCAGCAGCAGCGGCAACGTGGCAACCAAGCCATCGTCAACATCCGAATCGCATTCGGCTCTTAATAGTGTGGCCTGCTGTTATAAAGGGTGTTTTTCGCCAGAGCATTGCAGGTATTTAATCATGCTGTCAAGTTTCTACAGATTATGTCCGAAATTGCTGGAAGATCTGAAATGGTAGGGAAAACAAAAGGCTTGCAAAAACACGAAGGGATGAAAAAAGGAAAAACTACAGTAAATAGTAAAAGCAGGTAGTTTTTCCGGTGACCCACATTACATCCGAAATGCATTTACTATTAAGGCCTATGCGCAGAATGCAAAAAAAATTCGCACGGAATGACAAAACCATATAAAAAAAAAATACCGAATGGGATATCCCCTTTAAAAGAAAACGACAAACCGCCAAAACTGTCTCAACAGCTCATTTTACAAGTTCCTCAAAATTAATTTAGTGGTGAATAAGTCAAAAATTAAAAACATCTAAATAATATCTATTTGCAGTAAATTTTTAAATTAATAGATTATTGATTGATAAGACTCTTTAAAGGAGTTTAATTTTTTTAAATTTAATTAAGCTCAGGTCTAACAGGCAGAGTGCAGTGCTGGCTTCTGAAACTTTTACTCATTTATTAGATTGTAGAACGATAAAATTATGTAATGCAAAAATTTTTGATTGAATCTTTTTTGAATAAATTTGCACTATTCAAAAAAATTTACATTAATTTTAATTGTAATACATCGTTTTCGTTTGATTAATCAACTTTTTTAAAAGTAATAGCTTACTTTAAACTTAGAAGTCGACAAACTCGTTTTGAAGTCTGTAATATACACCTAATTCTGTTTTTACACGGTATATACGTTCCAGGAAAAACCGTGTAAAAGAAACAGCGTAAAATCACATGAAGTAAAAAATGAGAAAGCACTGTCGATCTCAAAAATATCAAAAATATGTAGAATCAAATATAAATAAAAAAATGTGGTACAGTTGAGGCGGTGCCCCACAGTGGAATACCCTGTACCTTTTGTCTCGAAAAATTTTTTCCTGAATATTACTCTAAGGATTTTCCAATTTTTTTTTAGGAAATTCGATAAATATACCTATAAGTTTCGTAAATTTTTACCGATCTTGATGAAACTCGAATGTTACGTCAAAGAAGTTATTTAATGGGGTAAGTTTCAAGTTGGTATGTTGAGGGGTGCGGGAGAAAACACGGTAAATCGATTGCGGGTTTTGGGGGGACCGCATTGATAAAATTTGGATGTGGATTTGTTCATTAGAGCCACAAGATATTGACATGATTCAACAAACTTCATCTTCTGAGAAAATATGCGCACCTGCTGGTAAAGTTTCGTGTCTGTAGCTCTTATAGTCTCCGAGATCTAGGTGTTCATACAGACGGACGGACGGACGGACAGACGGACATGGCTCAATCGCTACCCGGGGTTATGATAAGCATTTTGGTATAAAGGACTTGGGGTCTGCCACGCCTCCTTCTGTCCGTTACATACATTGCACAAATCCAGTATACCCTTTGTACCTATAGGTACAGGGTATAAAAATATTTAATACAAATTATAAAACTAAGCCCTTAGGCGGATATGTGCGTTATGTGACGCTACACGGGAACCTAACTCTGCACACTGTACAGGAGCAGATTGGAAGGAATAAAAATTGAACAGTCACCTTAACAATCTAGAGAACGGTCTTCCCTTTTTGTTTTTTTTTAGACTTAAGCAAGTAGGATAGTACCTTTCACTCCTTAGTTTATAATAATCCTCGTGTAAATCGTACTGGCTTTGTTTTTAGTTACTAATTATTGTAACGTAAAGTTGCTGAAATTTTTTTAGTGTATATTCGTTACTTAATATATGATCGTGATAAAATTACTTTTTTTGTATATATCAATTTTTGGAACCTTAATTATAGCTTATTTTGTATTCTTTTAGTTAGTTAGCATATAGGATGGGTGGCGCCTCAGGCGTGACAATGACTCGCGAGTTTCTTTAAGAAGAAGTCTTATTTCTACGAAAAACTGGAAAATCTCATTTTTCAAGGCTTCTCTAAATTAAATACATTTTAAATTTAACTGAAACACGTGTGGCATAAAATAAATCTGCTTTAAGTATTTTACAATTAATTTTGAAATCACTCAATTTTTCCCACCCTCAAGTATTATATAAAATAACATAAGTCGCTTGCAAGTACTTAACAATTATCCTTAAAATCAGTCAAAATTTCCGACCGTCAATTATGCCATATTTTATGAGCGCTTAAATTGGTGTCATAAAAAAAACACCCTTTTTGTTATTTGTTGTTAGTATTACATTTAATTGCCGCTTGCAGTTGTGTGTGTTTTTGCTCTGTGCGCTCACTGCGCGAATTTGCCGCAAATTCTCTCTTTCTCTCATTTTATTTGCTACAGCTCTCGCTGCGCGAGCGAATGGCATTGTTGCTGTTGCCATCGCTGCTGCGTTTGTTGGCGTTGCATGCAACACGCGACCGACTCTGCCTGACCGACTCCTTTAAGGGAGTTTTTCCGCGGCTGCTGCTATTTTGATATTTTGCACGTTGCTTAGCGCAACTGTACATCGTGTACTGTACGTCGTGATTCTCTCAACACAAATTTCACAATGTGCCACGGGCGTCAGCCTAATGCGTATACGCCATGTAGGGCGCCGGACGCACATGAAAATGCCACGTCGTGCACGTGTCCCACGTTAAGCTCTCAGCACGCGCACGCTATTTATCCCGCACTCTCTGTTGCTTTTCTATTTCTCTCGCATTTCTCTTTGAACTCTGCTTCTTTTTCTTGTCCGATTTTGTTTTGTTTATGCCGCTCATCGTCGTCATCTACGTCTTCGTCGCACAGCTGTGAAACAGGCGTTAAATTTGCAAGTTTATAACGCCCCCCGAAAGTCACTTGAATCCTAGTCATAATTTGCATGACACGCCTGCCGCCTACAAGCTGGCTGGCCATAAGTTACGCCTCTATGGATTATAAATTGCAATCAATTAATTTTGAGTGTAATCAATAGTTTAAATGGAATGCATTTTTATACTATTTCAAAAAAAAATAAGCGAAAGCAGAACCCTATACAATTAGTAGTTCAAGGACGCACATGTCTGGGAAGTTGCTCGTTATGCATCAAGCAATTGGTCATTGCAATGATGGCAGATGCCCATTGTATAAATGTGCACTGAATTAAAATTAAATATAGTAGACGGTTTAGTTGGTACCCCTCTTGGTGGTTATTATTCGCTTTGGAATCCATTACAGATAGTACCGATGAGAAAAAAATATGACGTGTGATGCTAGTTTCGAGTCTCTAGAGGATAGATATGTAATCTTGATTACTAAACATATTCTTGTATCTTAGTCAGTGCTGGAATATTCAGCTTATTCCAAGACATCTTAACAAAGCTATTCTAAGGTCCTTTCCATCTATCATAACGAAGAAAAAATTTGTCATACCAAAAACTTATTATAAAAGTTGTAAAAAAATAAATACAAAAAATAATGAATATAAAAATTTTTAAATTTTCAATAAATTTTTTTCTCAGTTTTTTCTGCAAATTTTTCTAGCACACTCAGGATTATTATCGTCAGAATAGTATTTGATGAAATTTACAAAAGCGCTTTCAATTTCCTCGCTTTTTGAAGTACAAAGCTCTCCTTGGCATATTATATGACCAGTTTCTAAAACACTAGAATAATTGAAAAAAAAGCTGGTCACACTGGCAAGCTTTGCATAAAAAAGAATATGCAAGTGTATAGGACTTAAAAATGTACTTTATTTTTCTTATCAGCATGTTGGGTCCCCAGACGGTACAGGGCCCCTGGACGAAGCGGCGTCTATAAGTAAGGTACATACGATGTAATATAATAGAAGATTAGTAAAAATCTGGTCACACTGCTAATCTTTGCCTACACAAAAAAAATCCAAGTGCATAGGTCTAACAAGGTGCAGCTTTAGGATTTGGTCTTGGGGGGGTTTTCCACTTCGAAGTGTACATATATCAGAGCCCGCAATAGACTTTCAACCCATTTTTCAACTTTTGGATCCCACCGCAGATCCGCCACTGGGTCTAAGTAATTCATTTTTTTTTTAAGCATGTTGGGTATCTCCAGACGGTGCAGACTCGCAGACGAAGCGTGACACATAAAAGGAGTTGGCCCATAGGCAATTGTCTCTATGTTTAATACGATCCAGGACTTAGTCACACTATTATCACTGCAACGTAAATTCTGTGTCTATAATAAGTCTGACCATAAATGATCAAAAGTTTTAAATCAGGTTGAAGTCGATGAGCGGTGGATAAGAAGCTTGCGTAATTACACAAAAACTCACCAATGCACAATGGGCCCGCGTAGCCAGATTTTGGCCAAAAGTCCCCCAGAAGAAAGAGAAAATTTTGACAAAATGGCAATTTAAAATGATTTTAGATATATTAAGGTATACTGTAAAAAAAAAATGATTAAATTATAATTAGTGGTTTTTAAGTTATTGGCAATCAAAGTTGACATTTTGTATTTTATGAGCTTTCGCGATTATTTACAGAAAAACAAAAACTGCATTTACCATGATACATGCAGCTACGAAATCTTTATTCACTTTATTATTTATAAATATTACTTCAGAGAAAAAACAAAATTGAGCTTAAAAACTTTTTGGTTTTAAATATATTCGAGTAGTTATAAAGATTTTGTTGGTTTTTTTATTATTTGGCTACTTTGCTCCGACTACCACTCGATATTTAATCTAAAAAAATTTTATAAATTTCTTCACATGTTTTACAACAAAATGTAATTCCTCCCGATTTTCGGAAATTGAATTTGGTATCTAAAAGTTGAATTTTAAAAATTGATCCCCAGGAAATTTTACTATTTTTTTAATTTCTTAGCTGCCTAAAAGTATGCTTTAATAACCATTTTTTCAAAAGTTGTACTAAAATTTAAAAGAAATGTACAAAATTTCCATTTTGACGAAAAAAAGTAAAAATATAAATATGGATTTTTGAATTTTTTTTTCGGAAATTAAAAAAGCATGCCAAAAAAATTATAGCTTTTAAAAATCAGATTGATTGGTGATGTCGTCTTTTTGTAATTAGCTTGGAAAACTTTAAATGCTTGGGGCTATAACTCCGAAATCATTCAATATTTTGGGTATAGGCTATTTTTTCAATGTATGGGGAGCTCATATCTACCTCTGTGTGAAATATGGTCCAATTCCAATTAAGAGTTTTTTTTTTTAATTAAGTTCAAAATTTTTTTTGTTTTTTCTTAAATATTTTCTGATTTAGGTCTAGATTATCTATATCTTAAAAAAATCTGAGGAGGCTCAAACTTCCCAGAAAAATAGTTCAATCCTTTAGGATCACGTGTGTAAAATTTCAACACTCTAAAAACATTGTTATGGAAATAACAGGGTTTTGGCCAAAATATGAAAATCTGGGCCCACAGTGCAATGGAGAAAGCAAAAACTTTCACTTGGAACAGGGTTCTTAACCTGTAAAAATCTTATAATTAATAGATCTGTGAACCTTACATATTTTCTAACAATAATCTTACACTGTGCGCAAAATCTCTTGCAACCGAATTTTAAACCAAAAGAAATCCTTGCATGTGGGATCATCCATAAATTACGTGACGCTGATTTCCGTCAAAATAGACTCCCATCCTCCCCCTTCTGACGGAATATTTTTGAAGATTTTCCATATGATCGTGACGCTTCGCCAGACCCACCCCCCACCCCCTGGAGCGTCACGTAGTTAATGGATGATCCCCGTGCAAAAAATTTTTATGAAAGGTGTCAACAGAAAATTTAATTTAAAAATTCAAGCAGACGGTTTTGAAGAGATTTTTGACATACCACATTATAGTTTGTTTCCATTGCAACCTTCCCAAGGACTTTAACTACTTATAACTTGCTGAAAACGCCTTGGAGGGATATGAGGCATATACCAATACTGATAAACAGCTGTCTGTCAGCACTTGATTTGGTTACTGCTTACGCAAGTCCCCGAAACACCTGCCAAAAAAAAAAAAATAGATCTAAAAATGATTCATTCCTTGTTAGTAGTGGTAGCCACAGTTAGTTGTTGCTTTTGTTGATTGTTGTTGTTTTTGGTTTCGCTTATTTTTATGTGTGCGCTGAATTTTTTATAGTTAAAGTTTCCTTGGAAATGCACTCATCAAATAACTGTTATAACAACTAAACGAACACACACAGACACACACATATGTATGTATACTATATAGGACTCTGATTGCCAACAGTTAGACACGCGTCCTCGACACCAAGCGGAGTGCGAAATAACAGACATAAAGACAGACAGACAAAGAGACGGATAGACGCAGAGACAGACTGGCAGGCCGTTTGTCTGGTAGTAGGCTGGCAGGAAGGCCTAATGGCGTCACTGTCTTTGGCTCAGTCTTTGGCCTGAGATTGCGTGATTCATGCCACTGACGCCGCATTGGGGCGCAAAAAATGCCTGAAACTTCTTTTGAAACTCCTTTTGCTACTTTAACACCAAAAACCAAACAATTTGCGAGTTTATATGTCTGCTTTAATTACTATTATATTGGCATGCAAGCAAAATGAAGGCGCTCCCAGACTACATTCCCGTTCCTCGACGCACGCCTTGTCAGTTTATAAAAAAATTGATATATGTGAAGTTGTACACAAAATTGCAGTGACCTTGAAAATTTGCATATATGCAACATTTTGCAATGCAGTAGATGCTTAGAGTTTGCAAGTTTTCGATAGATGGATAATAATGATTTATTTATGAACTAGGGGCTCTGCTCCCTGCGTGCTTGTCGAAATTATTAGAATCTATTCTCGTTTTTTTACAAATTAATTTATTATTATTTTTTGCTAGCTTAAATACATTTGATTTGAAAAAAAATTGCTCATACGCAACTAGTGAAAGAAAGAGGTTGCTAGTGTCAAAAATTGACTGCTTGCTGGCCTGGTAAGCAGTACGCTGCTTGCATTTAAGTTCAACTGTTTGCCGGCTGGGGGATCAATTTTGTTAGTTAAAAAAATTAAAGCTGACAATAACAACTGTTTTGTTGGTTTATGTGTGGGCTATAAATTCGCGAAAAGAGATCAAAATGCAGGAGTCTTGGAAGGAATAAATAAATTACAAAGATATCGAAAATCACTACGTTTTTATCTTTAAATCAAGTCGATTAAATCTTTTTTTTTTTTGTTTTTATTTATTGGCAATCAGCCTATTTAATAATAAGGCTATAATCCAATATATAAATTATAAAGTTAATCGCTACACTCTCTAGTCTTTTGTTATGAAAGATATTAAATCTAAAAAATTATTTTACAAAATTAACTACAATTATTTACAGGATTTACAAAAATGAGAAACATTTCATTGGTTTCTCTAAATTTGAAATTTTCAATTTTTACTGATCTTTTCGGTTCTTTAGATCCGAAGTGTAGTCTTTTTAGAATTCGCCTTGGTCTATGACCCGCAAGAGCACAGGCCAACGAATTTGGATGGGTTTCCAATCTACTCTCTGTGAAACTTATGTTAAGGTCTTTATGTAGGTTCCTCCATTAAATCTAAAAATTAAAAGGAGAAAGGGAAGGGAAATTTAATGCCGTCACGAACTTTCCCGAAAAACGTATTTTCTACACCATCCTGGGCATCGGTATTTTTTTTTTTAATTTAATCCGCCCATAACAACAAAATGCGACTCTTAAAAAATTTCGGCTAAAAATCCAAAAGATGGCGTAATTTTTTTTAAAATCGACCGGCTGCTCAAGTGTTTCGTGTGTGTGCACCCAAGTACTTTGTCATATTTGGCATTGCTATCAAAATTTATTGAAAATTGTAAGAATTTTAATTAAGTGCTGTTGAAAATCCGAAGGAAGGCCCAGGCCTTTAATTTAAAACATTTGTTTATTAAAACATTGCCAATTTTGCATATACAACCGCACAAACACACATCCATAGAAAGACACAAAGGTCCCCCAAATATCCTTCGTTGTTTCGCTTGATGGCCTTTTCCAAACGGACGTCAGTCGTGTTTGTTGACAAACGGATAAAGCGAGTTGGCGCCTGTGTCCTTGGCTTGGTGGAGACATTTAAAGTTTTGCGGCTATATGGTTTACAGCCAATGCTTTAATTAGCTTTACCATGGATTACTCATACGCCGCGTTGTACGGACGGCAGCTTTGTTTTGGTTTTGGCTGGTTCGCTCGTGCAGACGGGGTTTTTTCTTTTTCATACACTGCACTCATTGGGGTATTATAGACTAGGATAATGTGTGTTACAGAAGATTAGTTGGTAATACCCAACGGATCAGCATTGATTGGAATAGCGATTGATTGGTGTATGTCCGGCTGTTCGTAAATACAAAAAAAATACAAAGAAGACTTTTTTTTATATGGTTTTGTCATTCCGTTCGAAATTTTTTGGCATTCTGTGTAGACTACTTAAGACACAGTGACGGAATATTTTTGAAGATTTTCCATATGATCGTGACGCTTTGCCAGCAGCATATGCATATGCAAAAATTCCGAAGGAATATCAAAACTTCATATAAAAAATTATAGTTTAAAAAAAACTGAAAAAACACGCTTTAATAGTAAACCGAACTAAAAAAATTATTTTCTACTATTTTGATGTATCAAGAGTTTGTATTACAGCAATAGAAAATTCCGACAGTCAATTACGACTAATTAATTTGGAATAAGATTAAATTAGAAATTAAATTGTTAATAAAATAATACAATTATAGTAAAAAAAGCGTGGGGTACTAAATATTAAATGTTACAATTATTTCAGTAGTAGCTATTTATAAAATTAAAGTCATTATGAAAATAAAGTAAATTGCACCCCACGCTTTTTTCACTATAATTAAATTATTTTATTAATAATTTAATTTCTAATTTAATCTTATTCCAAATTAATTAGTCGTAATTGACTGTCGGAATTTTCTATTGCTGTAATACAAACTTTTGATACATCAAAATTATTTTCTACTTTTTAGCTCGGTTTACTATTAAAGCGTGTTTTTTTAGTTTTTTTAAACTATAATTATTTATTTTAAGACTAAATACAAACATGGACTTTTGTCAACAAGCCTATTAATTATTTTGAAAAACTTTTGTATACTTTTAGTGTACATTTTATATTTTAAATCCTAATGATTCTAGTCAGGACATTAGAACAAAGTTATTAAATAATTGTATTGTCATCAGTCCTTGACGCCTGTGCAAATTTTCAAGATGATCAGACTTCTTGAAATTGGTGAAAATTAAGCTGAAAGATTTTGTTACATACATACATAACAATGAAGCTAATAAAAGCATGTTAAAAAAAAATTTCCCCTTTTTTGGAATTTTTTTTACGGTATCCCACCAAATCCCAAATAGAGGGATCTTTTTTATATGAAGTTATAATAGTGGGATTTTTTTTTCAATGAAGTTTTGTCATCATTTTGTCCTTAAAGGCCCATACGCAGCATGCATTTCTGCGTATCGGCCCGTAAGCAGAAATAAATTCTATTCGGGTAAAATTTTTTAAAATCCAAAAATCTAAAGGCTTATACGCAGTTTGAAAAATTTCGCACGGAATGGCAAAACTTCATATAAAAAAAAAAATACCAATTAGTGGGATATTTTTTTTATATGAAGTTAAAATAGTGGGTTTTTTTTTATATGAAATTTTGTCATTCCGTGCGAAATTTTTCAAACTGCGTATAGGCTAAACCATTAAAAAATAACGTTAGTAAAGGTGCTAAATATCCTTTGGCGCAATGAAGCAAGCTTTTGGTCGAAAACAGATTTGTTTTTTAAAAATACAGTGTATCTAACTGCCGACATTTGCCACGACTTTAGCCCATTTTTTTTTTGTATATGGTCAAACGTGCATGCATGTCACGTGTTTGGCTATACATACACATAGAGTTGAGGCAAGTTAATGTCAGGGTCAACAGGGCCGCAACCGCATTGGCCAAGAGGAAACAAGCGTTCTTCTATAGATTTAGTGTATGCTATTTTATTTAAATATTTTATTTGTTAAGCATGCATAAATCAAGACAAAGGTTGTCAAATAATAACAACAACAACAAAAATATTTTCAAAAGAGCAGTCCCTTGATATCATCCGCATTGTAGTGTGTCAACGTCCATGCAAATTATTGGATGAGCCATAAAATTGCCAAAACAATATATATTTATGTACATATATTTATTTAAAAGCAATTGACAGTGTGCCGTGTGCCGAGAGCTGAGTACCGAGAAGCGACAACATGTAGACAGCTGCTGAACACTTTTGGGACACTCGATGACTATGACAAAGACACGTGTTGTGAACAAATGGCGCCCAAAAAATGTTGACCTTGACTTGCAACTGGCTCGCAATTAGAGTTATTTTCATTTGCGATTGGGGACATGTCTTTATTTAACGATGTCTGCTATGCAGCCCAAGTGGCCCACTGGGTGACTAAGAGTCAAGTGCAAGCTTTAAATAATATATAAGTCTTTTCAATAGCAGCAGCATTAAGTTGCCAAAATCTTTTATAATGCGCTGTATCCAATGGGGTTGCATCCTAATTGCAAACGAAAATGCTTTTCAATCGATTCTTAGACAGTACTTTAAAGTCGAGCATTACCCAGATCCTACAGGCGTTGCTCTTTATTGGAATACTTAAAAAAATGTATTTCAACAGACCATATATATACAGCCATTTACTAAACAGTATGAGAGTCAAAAAGCCGAATCACTTGGGGGGGTTTTAGTAGCTGTATCATCAAAAAGGCAACATGGTTTCATTTATAAGGCTCACATGACAAAATATACCCAATTTGGTGACCTTAGCTTATATAAAAAAAACTTCGCATATTGATTATTATTAAAAGTAGTTAGAGCTTTTCTAACACAAATTTTGCTTTATTCTCGTATTACAGAAGCAAGTTAACCCAACACTTCGGTCTCCAAAAGCTGAGTCCAAAATTGCAAAAACTTCATCTGCGTTGGGATTCAGCAAATCTTCGATTGAAATTTTGCGTCTCTAGCTCACGTGTTAGAAAAAAATTCCAAAGGGACCCACTGTGACGTGTCGGCCTAAATACATTTAAAAATCTGCGCGCTCTTGTTAACGCTTCGCTGTGAATGCTTAAAAAGAACGTTTTACAGCACACAGCCATTTGCAGCTCACCAACACTAAACTGCAAGCGTTGCCACCCGACACACAGCAGTAACATAAACAAGCCGGCAAATAAAACACAAATTTATAAAATATTAGCAAACAATTTATAAAAATCCACTTCAATGGCCACCTTTAAACCAAAATTTATAAAGCCCGATACGGATGAAGCTATTTCTGAAAATATTGGCAACAGCGAGCAGAACTCGGCATTTGTTTTCAATTCCAATCACAATTTGGGCATTGTGGAACAGCGTGAACGTTTGCCCATACGCAAATATCGCGATCAAATACTCTACTGCCTGGAAAACTATCAAGTAGTTATACTCGTGGGTGAAACAGGCAGCGGCAAGAGTACACAAGTGCCACAATATCTTTACGAATTTGGCTGGCATACCAAAGGACTCATAGGCATTACACAGCCACGTCGCTGCGCCACTGTTACCTTGGCCAACCGTGTCGCTCAGGAACGTGGCGAACTTGTGGGCGACACTGTAGGCTATGTAGTACGCTTTCTGGAGCGTATGTCAACAGAAACAAAGATCAAATATATGACTGAAGGCATACTGCTGCGTGAACTGCTCGCCGATCCCTTACTCACACAATATGGTGTCATCATTGTGGATGAGGCGCATGAACGCAACATGCTGACAGACATGGTGCTAGGACTGCTCAAAAAAATACTACGCAAACGCTCAAATTTAAAGTTAATCATATCTTCAGCCACAATTGATGCTAGTTTCTTTGCTGAGTTCTTCAGTTGGCCCAATGCAGGACGTGACGTCAGCATAAAGCTAACCATAGAGGGACGCATGCATGCGGTAACAAACTTTTATTTAAATGAACCTTGCGCTGACTATGTGCGTGAAACAGTGGAGACCATATGGAAGCTACATCAAAAGGAACCAAACGGTGATATACTTGCTTTTCTTACAGGACAGGAGGAAGTTTTAGAAGCTTTGGATTTGCTGCGCGAATACATAGCCAGCTCGGATGCAGAAAATTTGAAAGTACTGCCCATGTATGGCAGTATGACAAGCACAGATCAGTTGGCTGTGTTTTTTACGCCACCAAAAGGTGTGCGCAAAGTTGTGCTGGCTACAAACATAGCAGAGACCTCCATAACCATACCCGGCATTGTTTATGTCATAGATTGTGGCTACGTCAAAGTTAAGTGGTATAATCCAGCTACCTGCAGCGATAGTTTAGTCGTTGTGCCTGTCAGTAAAGCCTCTGCCATACAACGTGCTGGACGAGCAGGGCGCGTGCGTCCGGGTAAGGTCTATCGCCTCTATACCAAACAGGATTATGATTCTCTCGCGCCTCGTCAACCGCCTGAAATGCGTCGCAGCGAAATGAGCGGCGCTGTGCTACAGCTGAAAGCTCTGGGCATTGGAAATATTTTACGCTTTGACTTTCCATCGCCACCACCAGCTAAAAACTTGCTTTCCGCGCTGGAAACACTATACGCTTTGGATGCCATCGATGAGCAGGGCAACTTGACCAAGCCCGTTGGTTTTCTGCTCGCTGAGCTGCCCTTTGAAGCTATGTTATCAAAGATGTTATATGTTTCTGGACAAATGGGCTGCGCCGAGGAGATCATTACCATCATAGCCATGCTGCAGGTGCAGTCTGTGTTCTCTAAGCCACCTTCTGCGCTGGCTCAACAAAGCGGTCGCATAGCGCATCGACATTTCGAGGTTGCCGAGGGAGACCTTATAACGCTGCTTAATGTACACAGCGCGTTTGTTGAGGAGGGCATGACAAAGGAGTTTTGCGGTCAGTACTATCTAATCTATCGTAATCTCAAGCGCGCCTGTGAGCTAAGGGAGCAGCTTTTGACACTGGCTCGCAAGAAGTACGGCATACCCATATTTTCTTGCAAGGGCGATGTTGAAATGATCTGTAAATGCATCACCGCTGGCTTCTTTACTCAGGTAGCCTATTTACACCACTCCGGCGTCTATAGGCAAATTAGCAGCGGCACAGAATTGGCTGTGCATCCCAATTCCACACTCTACACACTGCCTCAAGCACAATATGTGGTCTACTGTGAACTGCTTCAAACAACAAAGCTGTTTATGAATAATTTGACTGTAATTAAAAAGGAATGGCTAACCGAAGTGGCGCCTCATTACTATCATCAGACAACTGTGCGGGACTAGCAGAGTGCTTAGGACTAAGATGGGTAACTATTTTTTTTTATTAATGTAAAACAACTTAAACTAAAACATTGTCTTGTAGTTGCTAGGTTGTTACTGTCGTGGAAGCTAGCCTGCTGGGACTCGACCACGTCCCTGGAACAACATCATAGACTCTGGACCGCGTATAATGCGTGACATCATCTCCCAACACATTTTAGCAGGCAACAAGCTAGAAGAGGAATTTTAGGAATACAAAATGTGGCTTAGAAACAGATAGGCATACTAACCACTTCAAGGGCGTCAGCAGTCGTATAGAGTTGGGCAGCACACACCACACCTCATTCTGGAGGACAGCTCTCTCAATGCGATCGGCCACATATTGCGGCTCTAACATAGGCATCATACGCGGCTTGACGCCCGAAAACATGCCTGTATTAATGTAGTAAGGACAAATCAAGCTCATCTCTATCTGATCATAACCATGTGCCTTTAAGTCTGTCAATAGACTTTCATGGAAACCAATGCAGGCATATTTTGTGGCCGCATAATCACTGCAGCCATAGGTGCCCAGCATGCCGGTAACAGAGCCAACTGTGACAATATGACCACGATTGTGACGCATCATATGTGGCAGAAATGCCTTGACTGTCCAGTAATGTGCAATAATGTTGATGTTGTATGTGTTTTGTATAACACGATCGTGCAGCTCCCAGAAGGGCTTGCAGCATACAATGCCCGCATTGTTGATGAGTATATCCACGGGTCCAACATCTTCAGTAACTTGAGCAGCGCGTTGATAGACCTGTTCGCGATCGGAGATATCTACCACATAACCCTTGCAGTTGTTGAGGCCATGTTTGCCCAGCAGATCCAGCGTGGTATTAATGGCTGTGGAAAATTGTAGATATAAGAAATAGACTTTATGTAATTATAAAAACTTTCACCCTAGAGAGGTCCTTAACCCTAAGCATTTCGCTGTGCCAACAGAAACTGCTAACAGTTGTGCTCATGCGTATTACGAAGTGCCAAATTAATTAGCGAGTTAATGTAAATTAAAACTAACAAAAAGCAGACAATTTTGTATGTCAAAACATGTAATTTACCTTCTTGATTGATGTCCCAGATGACAATGCGCGCCTGCAGCTTGGCAAAGTTGAGCGCTATCAAACGACCGACACCTCCACCGCCGCCGGTTATGAGCACCACCTGACCAGCTACATTCTGTGGGCGAAACAAATTCAAAATTTACGATTATTGGTATATCGAAAGTGAAACTCATTTACGCGGGCTATTAACGCCGTCAACGCCCTAGTTACTAAATGCAATCAATTTGCATAAACATGCCACATAAATAGTACCTTAGAAATGTTTGTATTTTAAATGCAATTGTTAGCCTAATCTTTGGTGTAGTTTAGTTTTTATGCTCGAAACCGGTTTTGTGCCCTAGGCATTACTATTTCCCGCTGCTTAGATAATTAAAATATTTATCTTATGTTTCGTTTTGTACGTCAGACGTTGCTTTCCTTTTCCATTTTTAATTGGCAAAAGGTGCGACGCATACGGCTTTTAAATTTGAAAGATTACTCAATGCAAAGCCCACATTTTGCATACTTAATGATGTAAGGAACGACATACTACTATGTATACAGCGCTGTTCAGCTAAACGGGAACCCCCAAATAAATGTCATTTAAAAAATATAGGAATATATCTTAAATGTTCAAGTGATAATGTTAAAGAAGTTTATTTTCAGTTGGTAGTAAAATTCACTAGAAATATACATATTCAAGAAATTAATTAAAGCAAAGTCTGGCTTGAAGTGGAAAAATTAAGATGTTTCGTTGTCTAATATAAAACGTGAAAAAATCCGTATATACCGGATCATACCGAAGGTGCTCTTTGGAGCCTGTGGAGTCAAAAACACCGAAAAATTTCGCGTCCTTTTATTGATCGCATGATATTGATATTGATCGAAGTAATTTTTATTTTTCCAAACCAACTAATATTTAAAACTATTAATGGCACACTTTTTTTTTGCTGCGTTCCTATTCAAATGAGCAGCACTATAGTATGTATCATATATGCATGCGTGACTGTAATCATATGAATACTCAACTCAATCCCAACTACAGATTAGGTTAAATGCAAATTTATTTTACCAAACGCAACACACCTTTAGCAACACAGCTATTAGTTAACATATGCATATACATATGTATATAAATGCGTTTTAATGTATTATGTATAAAATATATTTTGCAAGCAACAATAAGTTGATTGTGTGTTTTGGCCATTTTAAGTTGGCCAAAAGTTCAATCAAGTTCAAAAGCGTCTTATTTATCTTATAAAGTCTCTCATACGACTTGCTATGATCATAGAAACCACAACAATTATTATAGGGTTTATATATAGTAGGTATAAGTATATAGAGGTGCATTTCGTAACGTATATTTATTTTTTTAACGTGATTTTCATATTTATTTATTTTTTTTTGCTAAAATGTGCAATACCCGAGAAACCGAGAAAAACTTTATATAATGACAAAGCACATGGCAGCTGTGCGCATGCGGAAAACTTGTCTACGATATCTTTAACAACAACATTGGAAAATGTGCACTCAAACGGACAAATTAACAGCCAGGTTGTTCACTTCTTGGCAAAACTTAGGAAGCCAAACTTCTGACTTAAGTTGTATTGGTTATGTACATGTACAATAGGGTGGGTCAATTTTTTCCGGTATAAAGGCTCACAGCGATTTTGATTCTTTGCCCAATAAACTATGGGTCTAAAATGAATTTCGAGTCGCCCACTTTTTCAAAATAGGTTTTTTTTTCGAAATATTCAAAAATCGATTGAAAAGGCCAAAAAGCGCTATTTTTTCTCTAGCCAAACATCTATATCCATTTTTAACATCTATTTCTAATTTTGGGCGCCGCCAGAGGGCGCTTTAGTGTTTTTTTTTTTTTTTTAATGTTTTCCGTTTTTTTTTTTTTTGGAAAATTGACAAAATGTTGCGAAAATCGACGAATATTTCAATTTTTCACAGTTCTCAGACACTGTCCCATAGGACCGATCGGTCCAAAAAACGTGATTTTGTTTGCTCTATTTAGTTTAAGTTTTACTAAAAATATACTCTACTCTACACTGTTTTAAACGTTTGAAAAGGTCATAAAGTCTCTAGCAAATACATTTTTTTTTGAGAACGATGTGGTTTGGTAGAGCAGAGAGTGAAATGATGGACAAATCGTCACGTAACAAAAAGAGTTATGCTATGTGTGTTGTATTGTGTGAGAGTATCGAGGAGACAACAAATATGCAAAAAGCATATATAAGGATAGCTTGTTTGTTAGAGAATTGGCCTTAAAACTTTTGAGCCCAGGTTCGATACTCAGTCGTTATATTTTTTTCAATTTTGATGTTACAGCAATGAAAATACCAAAATTCCACCTGTCTTCGATGGCAAATACGCCGTAAACAATTTTAATGTGTTTTTGATGCGGACAGACTCAAAAACGCAGTGTGTACATGACAAAATATAAAAATTGTTTTTAAAGACATCGGAAAATAAAAAACATTATTTTTGATTTCGCTCAAAAATTGGTCAAATCAAAATAAAAAAAATCAAGGAAAATATATGTGCTGGAATTGAAATTCAATGAACTTTCATAATCAAAGAAGGTTTTCGGACATACAGTGAAAAGCAGAGCACGTAAAAAACTGTCAACACTTTCAGAGTGTCCGAAAAAAACACTCCTTTCCGAACACTTTGAGAAAAGCAATTGACAAAACACACTCAATTGTGTTTTTGTTCAAAAGTGTTCCGCTCAGAGCAAGACCATTTCGGTTGTGTTTTTCCCAGACACTTTTGCCTGAGACTTTCAGCAAAAGTGTCTTTTGCGTATGTGTGCGTGTTTGTGTGAGTCGCCTGTTTTACTTCGTGCATGTACACAGAAATGAGGCCGAAGCAAGCCGAAGTAAATGCACGAAGTAAAGCACAGGCGACTTACACAAGCACGCATACACACGCAAGAGACACTTTTCCGGACACTTTTTACGAAACGGTCTGAGGCAGACAGTTTTTCAGTGAGCGCTTGCTCAAAGTGTCTCGACATAAGTGTTATTCAGAGAGAGAGACACGTTTGTTTTGCTCAGCCGAAAACACGGAACAAAACCGAAAAGCGAAACGAAAAAAGTGTTCCGCTCAGTTTAAGACAGTTTGTGTTTTATTTGTTCGGTTTCGGTCGTGACCCGAACGCATGGTAAAAATGGGTTGACAGTTTTTTACGAGCTCTAGTGAAAAGACCAACTTTTTTCAATGCATTCCAAAATGGCTTCAAAAATGTAAGATTTAACACTTTTTAGCTTGTAAGTTGGCACACATCTATTTTAATTTTTTTACATTGCTATGTTATTTACATGACTTTTTTATTGTGTGGAATTGTCATTGAAACTAATTTGAAGTGTTTTTAGTGCATTTTTCTGCCATTTTTTTCAATATTTTCGGTAGCAACTCATTTTAAGTATGGCGACCAAGAAAAACCGATCACAAAAAACCTCAATTTTGACTTCTCTGCAATGTTAAATTTTTCTTGTTTTTTTAAATTCAATTTAATGCTCAGTTAAATTTGAAATCAATAAATTATCATAAATTTTAGCAATCATGCGTTTTTATTCCAGTATTCTGAAATTTTTCAGCGATTTTTGCTGGTGTGACAACTTACAAGCCTTTATTTTTTGTGTTTGTTTTCAAGCTCTTTTGAAAATTGTCTGTAAAATGCTTATTTTTATAAATTTCAAATGATTTGCTTATTTGATACTAGCTCTTTCTTTTCTCTTTCCAATGGTATATTTACATTGATGCCTATGTGTATTCAATGTCGAGATATAGCAAAAAAAAAAAAACTATGGTGTGTCAACTTACAAGCCTTTCCCCTATTTGTCTTAAGTAGCATTTTTGTGTATAATTTTTAATTAATATTTTGCATGTAATTTTTAATAAAAAATAATTTTCTTAAAATATTATTTTATAATCTTAAATTAATATTTTGTATGTAATTTTTAATAAAAAATAATTTTTTTTAAAATACTAAACGTATTATTTTATTTATTTTTTTTTTTATTATATGTACATATTTTCTTAGTATTATTGTATTATTTTTTTTATAGATTTTTTCATCTACGTTTTTTTTATAAAATTGTTAAATGATATTTAATAAGGAACTTTGTTCCTGACGTGGATACCAAATTTGGGTGAACCAAAAACATTTGTTTCGCATATTGAAAGCTTTTTATTTTAAAACTTGTTTTTGTATTGGGGTCGACTCTTTCTAGTATGGCTAGCTTTTCCATTCTAAGAAAAGTGAATTCTTCGAAAAATTCCACAACTTGTGAAAAAAATGCTTTAAAAATATGTCAACTAAAATATTGCCTGCGAGCTAGTGTAAACGCAGCTCCAATTTTTTTTTGACAATTTTAGAAGCTTTAACACTCCAAATTCTTATGCAAATGCTTTTTAAACTGTTTAAGTAAGCTATTTGCCTGAATTAAAAAATATTTCAATGCCAACTAATTGAAATCAAAGCTCATAAAACAAAACAAAAATTGAAAAAAAATTTAAATAAACATGAACATTGTTTGTAGTGCTGGCAATGGTAGCGTAGATCCATTATAAGTGACGTATCTTCAAACAACAACTGCCAAAATTAAAAAAAAAAAAAAAACAAATATTTAACACTATGCCAATAAACAAATAAAAACAATATACATATAGCCAGCCATTCATTCATAGCCAGAGCAGTCCATTAGGCCAATTGTTCGAGCATATGCGTGTGAACATTTCTTTGGTTAATGAAAACCAACCAACCATAAAACCAAAAAAAAAAAAAATGACGGCTATTTGTTAAAATTAATGCTGGAAGTCATTTACAACAATTGCAAGTAGATGTTGTAAAAATTGTATACAAATATAAACATAAAATTGGAAATTGGAAAGTTTATCTGGGTCTGTCAAAACAAATTGACTCGCAAGTCGTTAAAATTTTTGTGAAATTGTTGCAAAAAAGAAGATAAAAATAAAAAATCATAAGGGAAAATTGGCATCTTGAGCTCCATGGTAGCTATAGCCTCCGGATATTTTTATGATTTCTAGTGGAAACCACAAAACTTGCCATTTGTTATGACATTGTATGTGGGAGTTATGACTACTCTAACTGGTTGTATAAAGGCGCGAAAAAGTTGTAGTTTAGCTTAAATTTCAGTTAAAATATTATATTTAAAATGTTGTAAATCACGAGTAACCTTGCGTTTGGGAGTTATGACTGTTTGTGCATGGCTTGTTTGGTGGAGCTCATAAAATTAAACATATTTATACTATGTGCCCGTAGGGTTCACTGTCAAGTGGGTTTTTAAAATGCATATAACAGGAAGCAGGCATAAAGCAAAAATATCATCATTGATTTGGATATCATGTCATGATAAAAGATGCGTGTGGTGCCGCCACAGATAGATATATATAGTAGTAGTATACAATCAGGGCCGTAGAGAGAAAATCCGGGCCTGGGGGAAAATGTACCGGCCCCTCTATTACAGCTTTAGCTTGAATCATTGTGATCTGTAAGTACGACGAACTTTTTCACTCGAAGTAGATAGCGTGAAAAAAAATTATACATACCTCAAAAAATCCACCCTTTCCCCCTCTCTCTTCGGGCCTGTATATCCCAAATGGGATTTTTTTTTTATATGAAGTTTTGCGATTCCGCGCGAAATATTTCCTACTGCGTACAGGCCTTTAAAAGGTAAGGGGCCGTACCCAAATTACGTGACCCAAATTTTGCACTTTTTGACCCTCCATCGTGACCAACCGTAGTGTAAAAATTTGCACCATTTTGACCAAGCGTGGTATTTTCAAGACCCCCTAAACGGGTCAAGTAATTTGGGTATGGCCCCTAAGTAAATTGGGGGATCTCAAGATCTAGCTGCGTGGGGCTAGTAACCCGACCCTTTAATAAACCAAGAACCAAATTAATTTATTTAAATTTAACATTGTTAAATTTGGCTTTAACTTTTTATCAGGGAATAGAAAAGAAGTTGGCCTAGGCTAGAATAATAGGCTGGAAATCATATTTTATAGTTCTCGTAAAATTTCAACTTTTGTTGTGAGAAGGTTTGCAAGCAAACAGTAAAAAACTATTGTGTTGGGCTGCAGTTGGTATCCCATAGTCAGGGCCGTAGAGAGAAAATCCGGGACCGGGGGGAATCCCACCACCCTCTCAAAGGGCCTGCCCATAGTACTAAAGTTATATATGAGCAAGCTGTGTTCGATGTGAGTACCGCGTTTACAGAAAATGGACCAAAAACGACAACGCGTCTATGATTCCGAGCGCTGTTTGGAGCTCTTTAGGCGCAATAAAAAAATTTTTTTCATTCGGTAAGTGACATTGGACGAAACTTGGATCCAACATTGCACACCGGAGTCAAGTCAGCAGTCAATAGCGACAGGCCCGATGAACCTTGTCCGAAACGACCAAAGGCTCAACAGTCGGCTGGAAAGGTCATTGAGTCTATGTTTTGGGATGCACATGGCATAATATTCGTTGATTGCCTCGAAGAAAAGAGGCCCTATGCTTCAGTGGGAGATATAGGAAATGATAATCACCTCGAAAAAAGAAAAAAGATCAATAGCGAGTATGATATCGGCCGCAAATGAAGAAGAAAAAATTGCCGAGGCAATGAGCCATGTCACAAGTCGATCGCAACAATGGAAATATTGCACGACTGCACTTCGAATTGCTTCCACATCCACCATATTCATCCGATTTGTACCACAGCGACTATTACTTTGGAGAGGCGTTGGGCAGTCTCTCAATTTACATAACTCGCGAGGCTGTTGCACCAAAATCTGCCACAGCGCAGTCGGCTCCAAGGTATACTTATTTAAGGTAGCATACTCCCGCCGAAGGCTCTCAACAAAAGTTAAAAATTTTTAGTTTTGTTGCAACTGCGCGTGAGGAGGGTTGTTTTCACGCACATTATTTTAATATGTTTGCGTTCTCTCTCTTTCGCTTTTTCTTGCTCTCAGTAAAATTGGTGACGACGCCGGCAGCATTACTCTACCTTAAATAAGTATACCTTGAGTCGGCTCATGCACGATCCAAGTGTGTGAAATCTCTCTCTCGTTTTTGCTTGATTGCGGTTCTTGCTCTCTCGTGCGCTTTTGCTTACTGCGCTGCTTACTCACACAAAGAAATGTTTGTTTGTATGAGTTTTGCACACTACTGCTCTAGAAGGAAACTTTGTTGATGATTGAAATGATTTTTGCTTCAAACTTTTCAGGCGATGTAATTCCAATGGAAAAAATGGCATAAAAAAATTGAATGCAAGCTAAGAACCAGATCATGAGGCGTCCTGTGAAAAAATTGCACGCTCCTGGCGGTTAATTGTTCACAGAAGCCATTTTAGCTTAAGAAGCTTGGTTTAGAGTACAACAGTGGTCGTGGCTATAAGCCCACACTAGCCAAGATATGCCCATATTGCAAAGTCTGTCCGTGTAATAAGCTTTTTTCCTGGTCTTCAAGTATTGACAGCATTAAACCACCTGCGCTAACCTTTGGGAGTATCCATAGGGCTAGACCAAAGATAATAGAAAAACATAGAAAATAGAAATAGGTGTCTATATTGTCGTTGGTCACACCCTGCTTCGAAATATGTGAGTTTATTCCAAATTTTAAATATGAAGTAAGAGTTTACTTTACTTAGTCAAAAATAATACTGTGTGGACCCCATCGGAATTTTTTCCGTATCTGATACATACCAAACCCTGACACATACTAAACTTATTTGCCAAATATTCATACAACAAAGTGTGAACAGGGCTAGGCCTGGCGCGTTTGCTGAGTGCAGATATCCTCGGCACATTCATGTGAAATGGGGCCTTAAAAACAAATAACTTTTTGTCACTTTTTTTAAATTTTTTATGATTTTAGATTTCTGAAGAGATATTTGTTCGCTGTATGCATCAAAAAACGCATTAGATGAGTTACACAAGTTCCGGCTGTATAAACACAGCAAAAACATAGAGTCTTACAAATTTTGTTACCTTTAGTTTTACATACCTTTAACTTTCTAAAACGCTGCGGTAGTAGTGTTAAGTAAATCGACTCCAAAATGTAAAATACAGACTTAAATGTGAACACTATTAAATCCCAGATTAATTGAAACAATGCACGCAGTGGTTGATCCATGTGTAAGAGGCCCGGAGACGCGCTCATGGTAATAAAGTTTTTGCTCAAAATTTTTGTTTTTAATTTTAAAAAAATTAATGATCGATAGCTTTTTTAAATCGAGTAGGCCTTCAAGCGTAAAATATCTAATTATAATATTATACAGCCAACACGTGTGGGTTTGAGGGTCTTAGCCACTGTCCGGGGGTTTTAATTGTTTATGCGAAACGTATGCGTAATGGAATTGCAAATTAAGGCAACATTATAAAAGCGACAACATTGTAATTTTTATAGCTTTTATTTTTTTTTGTTTAGTGGACTGTCGTGTATGGAATAATAATGTTTAGTTTGTTTTATCAGCGTCACTCGATCTACGACACAAACACTTCACACAAAGCAAATTTAACTCGAATTTCTCCAAGTATCTGAAGTTTTTTCGACTATTTTGCGCATGCGCGCGTTGCGTACTAAAATCCGTCGTTTTGTATCTTTCGCTAGCTGCAAGACCTGAACGTCCGTTTGAGTTGAACTCACGATACAGACTGAAACGCAGCTGCGTTGTTTGGAGGTTTCTTGTGTCTGCTAAGCCTAGCGCTTTTTCTATTTTGCTTTTTTTTTTGTTTATTTGAATGTTGTGCTACAAATCCCTTCAAATGAATTTTAGTCCAACAGCGGTCAGTGTGTTAGATTTCTAAAAATAAAACAAATTTGCGGCAGAAAATTTATGGAGACTGTAATGTATGTGAGTAGGGAACTGGTCTCTTCGATCGCCAACTTCCAACTTTTATTTTTTATTTTATTATATTAAATTTGTGTAACCTTTAATTTGGTTTGTATTATATGCAAATATGCAAAAACTTGCCTGCGCCATCTAGTGACAAAAACTGACTTGCGCCATCTAGCGTCCTCACTAAACAGAAAATTAAATGATGGCTGGTACGATTACGTCAAAAAACATTTTATATATCATACATATCATATTAGTTACATATTTTGTGACGAAAATGGAACAATTGTATAGCACTATTTTATAACTTTCGGCATTATTTTACAAAAATTCTAACATTGCTTTGGTTTGTCGTACTAAGATTGTTATATTTTTTAACGCTTTAAGGCCTTTTCGCAACATGAAAAATTTCGCACGGAATGACAAAACTTTATATAGAAAAAAATGTGGTACAGTCGAGGCGGTGCCCGACAGTGGAATACCCTGTACCTTTTGTGTCAAAAAAATTTTTCCTGCATATTCCATCTAAGAACTTTCCAATTGGAATTTATTTTTTTTTGGTGAAAATCGATATTTATACCTATAAGTTCCCTAAATTTTTACCCATTTTGATGAAACTCGAATGTTACAACAATGAACTTATTTCAAGTATACGGGGTAAGTTTCAAGTTGGTATGTTGAGGGGTGTGGGAGAAAACACGGTAAATGGATTGCGGGGGGTGGGGGGACCGCATCGATAAAATTTGGATGTGGATTTGTTCATTAGAGCCACATGAATGAGCTTACCAAAAATTGTGATTCTAGGTCACTTGTAGCCATAATTGCGTAGAGTCAAATATTGACGCAGTTTATTGGCAAGGGGAGGTGAAATTTGCACATTTTTGACTATAACTTCTGTTGTATTTGTCCGATTTTGTTAATTTTTTACACATAGATGCATGTAACTCCAACGCATCGCTCGGTTAAATTTCAGATGAAAATACTAAACGGTGTGGCTAAAAACCGCGAAACTCTACTGCAGGGGAACGGGGGAAGATATTGACATGATTCAACAAACTTCATCTGCTTAGGAAATATGCGCACCAGCTGGTAAAGTTTCGTGTCTCTAGCTCTTATAGTCTCTGAGATCTAGGCGTTCATACGGACGGACGGACGGACGGACGGACGGACGGACGGACGGACGGACGGACGGACGGACATGGCTCAATCGCTACCCGAGGTTATGATAAGCATTTTGGTATAAAGGACTTGGGGTCTGCCACGCCTCCTTCTGTCCGTTACATACATTGCACGTTACGTCAGTATTTTCAGATATTTGAGGTTATGTATCCGAAAAAGTCTTTTTTTTTTTTCCTACTTTTGAGGTTATGTACAGGGTGCAAAAAGTTTTTGTGGTCTGTCTCTCCAGTTACATCATTTAGTACCGCTCTTACCGTTTAATTTAAGAGTTCAAGAGATCAATTACGATTTTTTTTCTCAAAGTTATGGCTATTCGAAGTTACGAAATATATCTCTTCGACGTCATTAGCATTTGCATTAAGCCTTTGAGACAATAACACAGGTCAACATAGTTTAGTTGTTGGAAAGCTAAGGGACATTTCCGAAGTAATTTGCTGCGTAGAATCCGAATCCGGGAATTGGCCCATCACGTCAGGATGTTGAGATATTTGAGGTTATGTACCCGATAAACGGCGTAACTTCGTATTAAATATTTACATTTTTTTTTTAACTTTTTAAAATGTTTTATTTTATTTTTTAATTTCTTTTCAATTTTCAAAAAGGTTTTTTCACTTGTTCGACTATTTTTGCGGCTTTAATTAATATAATATACAAAAGGTTGTGCTTTAAGCATTTTCATTTTAGTGTATTTTTGAGTTTTGGTAAAAATTTGGAATTTTGTCCGATTAGAAATTCAGATTCATTTCATCCATTTTATTCTATAAACTATGTTTTATAAAGTTTAAAGAAGTTTGATGGTTTTATTTTAAAGTTTCAGTAAATCCCAATCAAAGCGACATATTTTTTTGACACGAAATCTGAAGTCGTTGTGTGAGACATCAGATCTAATCAATTTGCTGTAACTCTTCAATAACATCTTCGAAAACATTTACCATATAATATTCATTCGATAGACGATTTTTTTTTACAGATTGAATAATAAAAGTAAGGTAAATCGTCTAGAGACTTCTGGCACACTCCCATGTTTTTCTTTCTTCATGGGCGCTGTTTGCTTGTCCGCTGCAAGATTCACACAAAAGTCGTGACCGTTCGCGCAGAAATAGAAGAAATAATAAAAAAACAACTCTAACAACAACACAAACTTTCTTAACTGGGCTTACTTGGATTGGCCAAAATAATGTTGCAGTTGGTTGTATGCAGCGTCTATTAAACCAGTTTGTTGTTGCTATTGTTGTTTTTATTGTCTTTTACAAAGATATCATTTATTTGTTTCCATTTGATTTCTCTGCATTTCCGTGTTAATTTGCATTTTTAATTATAGTTACGAATTTTCATTTTTTTAATTGTAACGAAATCTGTAAAAATAAAGTATCCATTGCACGGTACTAGGGTCTTATGAATTTTATTACAGTGCACAAATATATATACTAGATGCAAGTTGGTTTGGCTCAAACTGGACCATATATAAAACTTCGGCAATAAGCAAAATTTCATGTGTTTTGATTTCTTGGAAGTTCAAGCGGTCGGTTATAAGATTAGTCTGCGTCAAAGATGCTGACCAACCTCTACAATAGTCTAACGGTTCGATTCCAGTTACATGCAGCGTTTTTTTTAAATTTTTTTTTTTTTATTATATTAATTTTATTCAAAATTTTGTAATTTTTTTCAACTATTTGATGCTCAAATTGTAAGAATTTAATGTATAATAAAAAATCAATTGCAACCCAGCAGCTATGCCGCATAAACTAAATATTTGTATAGCACTATGTAGACAGGCCGTGGTTCAAATCCCAATAGATTACAATTTTATTTTCCATTATTTAAACTTTTTTGAAGTTTATATATAAATTTAAAATTTTTTAAATTTTTCTATATACAAAATGTATGTTTGTTTTTTGTTTTTATTGCATTTTCTATAAATAAACTGTGAGGCACCCTTAACAAGCAGCATACATATGTGCGTTTGTGTGTATGCCAGCGCTCACTGGCCCATGCATTGAAGCGAGGCAACATGCTTGTGGCATATTGTTGGTCTGCTTGTACACACTAATATAAGCATTTATTTTTTGTCGTATTGTCATCAATTGCTTGTGCGCTTATAATTCACAACTGCTTTTTCAGCAATTTGCTGCTTATATACAACATCCACTGCAGTGTTAGTTGGAAGTGTGTGTCTTCTGTGATGGCACGTAAGCTGAACATTGATCGATATGGATTTTCTGTTATCAGATCTGCTCAGTGACACACCCCCGTCACACTTTGTTTCCCAGTAATATTCTATCTGGCCGACATTGCTGTGGCAACAGGCTTCGTTGGCTTTCCGCTGCCTTTGTCCGACGGCGGGTCGGGCAAGAGACGCACGGTTATTAGCATTCCAACCACTTCGCCTCGCGAATTTCAGTCCGTGCGCCGCACTTCGTAGAAGTGAGGTGGATTGAAATACGTATAGGTTGGGGTCGGGAGGGGCGCTAATGTAGAGGCCAACGACAGTTGCCCAAGTCGGCCATTTTCAAAATTTCTTGGTTAAGTAACTTTGTAGCTTAGCTTCGGATTTTCGTAATAAATTTGCTGTTCAGAACACTTCCATGTACGCGGCATTGCCGAGCAATTTGCCCATTCTTTTGCAAAAAGTTTTGGCAAACTATTTTGCATACTAGTAGCATCAGTTCTGTGTGCAACACATGGAAGGAAGCAGATAAGACCATACAAAGTTTGTACAATAATGTGCAGGAGGTTTAAAAGTAATCGATTCGGATATGTAGGCCTCTCTGGTTTGTCCATATTGCCTATCATTTTAAAACGCGACATAAATAAAATGAAAATGTTTTTTGTCGGAAATTGAACCAATAAAATAATCGTATCCAAGGTACGGTGCAGTAGTGGTATTAAAAATCGTCCAAGGTGAGGATTTTTTAGCAGTTTAAAGTTTTTTTTTTTTTTTTTCTTATTTTACTTCTCTTGGGAGCTTAGGGCCTCTACAAGAGCTTTCCATCGAACTCTAGTTTGCGCCGTATTTTTAAGCTGTAACCCATGTTTTGTTTTGCTGCGCCAGTTCTTGAAAAGCAATCCGCCGCCAGGTTGCTTCCTTGTTGATTCCAGTCTAGTGCCATCCTAACAATGCTGCTTGGTTCTGAGAGCATGATCTGTCCATGTCCATTTACGTTTCCTGATTTGGAGGTGGATAGGGGACTCACAAGTGATGCGCCACAGTTCTGCATTTGACCAGAATATCCCGCATATAATTCGCAGGCACTCGCAGTCATCTACTTTGGTCTGGATGTCACATAGTCTATGATGTCGTCCACGTAGTTCAAATCTTCAAGGGTTCGGAAGAAGCTCCACGTGATGCCACGCTAGGACTTGCAGTAAGTTAAAATAAGATTTTCGGACCTCACGGGGTTATGGAGTCGACGCCACCTTGAAATTCGGGTAAAAGAGTTTTTCTCCTTTTACATAGAAAATATACTCTTTCTAGAAAATTGATTAATACGTTTTAGAATCTACCTTCTTCATAACTTTTTTTTTTACTAATAAACCTTTGAACATGGGATTGACACGAAACTGTGTGTTAACAATTAAGATGCAGGGTATATTGTATAATGTCAGTGTCATGTTGCACTGCGATCCTATTGTGCGCCCTTCTAGACTTAAAGCTTTCCAGCCATTTGCAATTTTTCTCTGCCCGCTGATGAGAAATGTCCTTCTTCTGTTTGTCAATGCCGTATAATTTGTTGGGGATTTCCAACTCTCTCTCAATAGTTTATACTTGATTTCTTTTCTGTTTTGTGCCCAGCGATCCAATTGAGTTGAATGATTTGTTTGACTGTATGCATATATGTTCATCTGTTCTATATAACCTTCTAAGCCGCTTATCATAATTTGACAAATGAGGTATTGTTGGAAGCGTGTAGATCGGCAGCTGGTTATAGGCTATGAAAAGCACATCTTAAGGAATGTGACGAAATAGAGTCTTGTGCTTAAATAATTCCAAACAAAATTATTTTCACCCTTACCTTTTTTTTAATTCCGAAAAATTAGGTTTTTCCCCCAAATATGTTGGGTTTTAAGGAAAATCACCCAATTACAAAATTCTGCTGAACAACACTATAGGTGGCATATGACATTAAAATATATTACGAGTTAGTATTTATTTAAGAGATGATGAGTTTTTTAATAACTTGTACTTAATAATTTTGGTTGAGAATATTTGCCTGTTTTATACATTTTATTTTGTGTTATACGTTTTATTATCTGATAGTATTGCTATTTCCCTGTTCTGGTAATCCCGACTAAATCTTATGCATCCTGTTGCAAAGACAATTTTTTAAATGAAAACCACAAATTTTACTTTTTATATAATATAATTTTTTATTTGGTTCATGTACTTGTGCAACAATTTTTTAACATTTAAACTATAAAATATAATTTTTATAGTTAGTTTAGTTGGTTTGAAAATGATACTTTCAAAGCTTACATTAATTAGATTTTTTTGTTGATTTAAAAATGGCCCTTTGGAACTTTATAACTAAACTAAGTGACATTGGTGGCAACAAGTACAACGAAAATAAATACATTAAGATGTGGGGATAGCGCGTTATTCCTTGCAGTGCTATCTGTTTAGCTCTGTCCTTCGTAAAGACAGCAAGGAACTCTTGCTTTAATTTTTCTGCAGAAAAACGGCTCTGCTGCATAGCTTCAAGCTGTTCTTCAAGTTCTGATATTTTTGATGTCAAGCTAACTTCTTTTTGGCGCAGTTCATCTAGCTCCTTAGAGTTTCTACGAAAAAAAAGAGAAAATGTATTTTTTTACTTTGAAACAGCATAGATAGATTTTGCGGCCGCTAGATGGCGCAAGCGAGTTGCTGACACTAGATGGCGCCAGCAATTTGTATATTTGAGAGAAATAAGTAGGGGTGCAGGCGAAGTACTTATGTTTACTTACACGCTCCTTTCCTGCAGTTGCTGTTGGATACTATCAATTTTTATGGTCATATGATGTAAAAGGTCATCTTTTTTGGTCATATCCTGACAATACATGCGTACAATTTTTTTAAATTCCTCACAATGGTTGCGTAGTTTAACAATCTCATTATTTAAGTGGATATTATCCTGCTGCGTAAGTTGCAAGGCATGCAACTCTTTTTCGTAACTATACTGCTTGTTAAGAGCGCGATAAAGTTTGCATTTATTTCGATCTATATATTTGCACAGATTTTCACACTGGAACATATATAATGCATTTAGTGCCACCATACCGGAGTTCTCCATATTGCAACTTACCTCTAGTTTTTTGTTACTTAGCTGCTGTTCTAGCAATTTCTTTTCAGACGACAAGCTGAGCACAGAACTGCTCAAATTATCGCAAGAGGAACTTTTTTCGTGTAGACTTAGAGAATAGTCCCTTAGTTGCAGCTGCAGATCCCTGTTGCGTTTCTGCTCTACACGCATAAGTGTGGTAGAGACGTGCAATTGGTTTTTGGTCTTCATGTACTACAGAGCAATGGAACTCATTTAAGTTTCAAACCTTAGCGCTAAAAATCCTTTACTTACATTCGTTTCCAAATGCTTCATAGACTGCTGCAGCTGCTGCACCTCGGCACGTCGTCTTCGCCAGGCATGCAACATTATCGTGGAGGCTACAAATACGCCAGCCTTGTTCTCTTGATAGCAACACAAAGAAGTATTCGATGATTTTAAAACATTATCTGAGGATGTTTTTTCCTCATCTGTTGGATTCTTGAAGTTGGCTACTTCTGACCGAGCCTGTTGTGCCAAGCTTCTTGAAGCGCCGTATTTTTGTGGACAAGAACAACTTTGACCTAATGAGTTCATTTCGTAAAACTTTCGGCAGCAGCTTTTGGCAAAAACTTTAACTTTAGTCTTAGGTGTTACGTAAGTGTTTAATACTAAAGAATGAATAAAATTTGAAGTCTGTAGAAACCAAAATTATTGCTTAAAAAAAAAGGAGTACTAGATGACGTAATTTTTATCTGTTCTCGAATTTGTTCAGTTTAAAATATCAATTAAAGTGAAAAATCTGGCATGGGAAGTGAAATTCAGAATAGCCCGGAACTTTGTTTATATTATGCCAAAGGCACACTTGTCACTTGACAATTTAATTTGTATGCATGTTCAACCCATCATTAATCCGTGATAACCGTAGTGCACAATACGCTAATCGTTACATAAACTGTGCCGCTACAACAACCAATAATCCGTTGAGTATTTCACAAGAAATACTTGGAATTGGCCAAGGACATCTGCCGATTGCACGCATACCTTAAAGACCGAGGAACTCCCAAAGAGGTGTGCCACATACAAAAAAGCAACCCCAAAGAGCCTCAAGGTCTGGCACGCCGCCGGCATTGGCACAAAAATCAGTGTGACTGGACTTATACGACTTCTATATGCGCTCTATGCCTCATTCGTAATCCTGACTACTAGCTTAAGGAGAATACTTATATACATAGAAAATATGTAGCATGAAACCCAAATTTTAATATAACCTGAGACCGTGTTGGAATAGTTTAAAATAGGGTGGGCCATCTGTTGGTTTAGTTGTTAAACACTCATAATTCGAAACATACTACTCAATTTTAGTCATTGATAGTTTAACAACCGAACAAGGCGTAAAAGTGGTATAGGCGTACTATGAAAATGTTCGTTTTGTGAAAAAAACATAGTTGAGGGCAGTGTCGAGGAGTCGCCGATAGAACCACTATGCGTCGAATTTCGCCTGCGGATCTGCATCAAATGACGCAACAATTGAAGATCACGGCAGATGAGTTTTCGCCAAAAAAAAAGTCATCAGCCGCGGCGGACATTTTTCATACATAAATGAGTAGTTTCAAACTTGCATTTGGTATATACAGTTGCCCAATTTTGCTGGTAAGTATACGAAAAAGATGCAAATAACAAACAAAACAACAGATGGCCCACCCTATGCATTCTTAAAAAATTGTTAGGCAAAAACTTTTTTTTTAATTTTTAGAATTTTTCTTAAGTATCCTTATATTGTTGTCATATCTTTCACACTTGTTCGGTTGTTAAACGATCTATGACTAAAATTGAGTAGTTTTGAACTTGACATATGTCGAAAAGCATCCACTTTGGACGGGTATGTTCCGAATTAAGAGTGTTTAACAAACAAAGCAACAGACGGCCCACACTATACATCTAAAAAATTTCAATATATGCTCTAAAACCATTAATTTGTAATTCAGCTATATTTCTACGAACATACCAACAAATATACGAAGTTTACCGGACCGTAGCCGCAACGACAGGTTTTTTTTTAAAGAAACGTTCATTGTGTAGCAGATATCTTAAAAATTTGGTCACAAAGTTCGAAGATACAATTGAAATGTCCGACGAACGTAATGCCTGTCATGTCATTCTATATATTTATTTATTTATTTACCCCAATATTTTAAATATTCATTTACTGACTAATGACAGAACATATATAGAGTTTAGTCATTTAGTCATTCTATATATCTTCTATCGCTGACTAAAAAAAAGTTAGTTTCTTTTTACGTTTTTAGACAAGTATCTTTACGATTTTTCGAAAGATAGTACTTGCATTCAAATGCTTCCTTGTTAAATCAATAATCAGACTTATGACCCCAAGACAGTTCCAGAACGAAGAGATTGTCATAGCAAGAAGAAAAGTGAAAAAACCTTGCATTCGGATAATCTTCTTTTATTATCATTGAATCTTCATTTAAACCAGGCATATAGCTGCTCCATTATATCCTTGCCCAACTTGTTCGAGCATACATATCGGACTGATACTCTTCACAACGCTGAACGCTGCGACAAAGTCACAAAATCCTGCCGAAGAACAAGCATTTCCCGATTTTTCGAGTCGATGTAGTGTTAATATAGACAAAGCAGCTCAGTGCCTGAAACATTCCATTACTAAGAATACGAAAAGATTTGGTTTTATTTACTCTATCAATTATTTTCTGAGTATAAAAATATAAAAGCATATAGTGAGTGGCATTTTTGACGATTTTTTTTTGAAGTTTTGGACTAAAAACTGTTTTTATTCCGGACCGCGTTGGTGTTCTATCCCACATAAAGAATATTTTAAGTCGAAATATGATGCACCAAAAAGCATTTAGATTTACGGTTCAACTGAAAACTTACAACTAAAGGCCCATTGGGATATCCCATTTGGTATTTTTTTTTTATATGAAGTTTTGTCATTCCGTGCGAAATTATTCGAGCTGCGTATGGGCCTTAACGTTAAAATCTCTAGTGATTTTTCCAATACGCCAATTTGGAGTAAATTTGGTAAAAGATACTAAATAAAGGGTGATTTTTTTGATATTTGGTTTAAACCTGATTTCAACCTGATTGTTCTGACAGCTCACGCGTGATTCAGGACATATGTCATGTAAATATGTAAAGTCGCTTGTCTATACAGACAAGCCAGCAACTATCACCCTTTATAAAAGATAAATATTATGTACGCGATTTTCAGTTGCGATGAAATTATGCGGAAAGTGATCTTCTTTCTGCAAAAATATAGGGAATGGTCACACCTAACCATTTATGATGAACAAGTTACTGTCGGAAAGAGGATTAAATAGCCTAAAAAATACTTTTTCGATAATTTTTGCTTACAATTTTGAATGTTTTTTTTGTTTGATTTAATTGGAATGATTTATGAAATGCTTAAAAGTTTTGTGGGTAAAAAGGTATTTAACTTTAACGATTACATTAGCTTACACGAAAAATGAACCTTCCTAAAAAAGTGTTTTTTAGGGTAATTTGGGGTCGAGAATCACGAAAATGGCACCCTTTTTTTTTTTTCCTTAAGCACCGTTTTCGAGATATTTTCGAAAAACATGGTTTTGTATCGACATAAAAGATGATTAGATCGAAAGGTATTTTCGTGTTTCTAGACCCCAAATTACTCTAAAAAACACTTTTCTAGAAAGGTTCACTCGATGACCCTTAAATTTGTAAACTAGTGTTATCAAGTAAGTGTGATCAAAGATAAAAAAAAACAGAAGAATGTTTTGAATGCAAAACAAAAATTTAAGGTTTACTACACTCAGCTAACACTTTCACCCAGCATTGGAATAATCCCAGTGAAAACTTACATTCAGATGGCATTGTTGAGTTTTTTAAAGCGAGTAAAATAACTAAATTAAAAAAATTTTTGAGAGCTTCGATCAGTAAGTTCGAATTAGTTCGGTTTAAAATTACGTAGCCGTACGTTGGATTTAATTTTGTGCACAAGTTGGAAAACCCGAAAAATTTATATTTTCGTTTCCAACCGAAGAGAATTGGATTTAAAAATTTTTTTCTTTTCGAAACATAAAACATATAATTTGGTATTTAAAGACAAAAAGAACTGCTTTAAAAACTACTACTGGAAACTCAAAATGTTTACAAAGCTGTTGTATTGAACCTAGGTTATGTAGGGTACGTAAGCTTTACAAGGTCCTTCACCGCAGTTTTACCTTAACATTGAACGCCTTAACTTTGTTCGTTTGCCTTCACCGTGCTACACGTCAAGGACATTCATAGTCGTCGCAGGAAGTTCAAAGAGTTTAACCAGCAAACCAAAACAAAGCCGGAAAATCAATATGTTGTATATAAGCTACATGTACATATGTACGACTATTTGTAATACATATGTAGCACGTGTCCGCTTTATAGTCCGCCTGTGTACCTGGTCCTAACCTATTAAAATTTTTTGGTCACACTCTTTCTGGGAAGGGACTGCGATGGCAACAAATATCGCGTGATTTTGCCGACATTAGCTTTCTGATTGGTTGAATGCTTTCGAAAGTTTTGGGGCCTAGGGGGGTACGTGTTATCGCACTTATATTGTTTGATCGATGTATTATGGCCTGTCTGACTCCAGCTCCATTAGTGCAGGCACTTGTTAAATATTTGCCATGTCGTTGATGGTTTTATATGCCACCAATTCGTGCTACTGCAACATTTTCTATAGTGTTCTAGGTAGTAGCTAGAGTTTGGGATAGGCATAAACCAGGGGGCGCATATTTGATGTGAAATTTCAATAGAGCCGCACTACTGACATAATTTCTATTTATTTGGTGTTTAGCTCATGTGAATGTTATTGGGGAAATTTGTGACATTTTCCGGCTGTTGCATGTATTGCGTGTTTAGGCTGAAAAGCTGTGTTTATGATTTTTGCATGCTGATATGACTGATTGATGTTTGAATAAATTAATGCCCGATAGTTTTTTGACAAAATAAAGTTCTTAACAGCGGGAATTTCTGGAGAATTTGTTCTGAGAAAAGACTTCATAATCAGTTAAAGCAGCAATTTTCAAAGAATTGAATTTTTGAGGTTTTTAACAATTTTATGATAAGAATAAAAATGGCAAACCGAAAGACATGCTTTCGATTTATGTTCTTGCTTATCTGTAGTTTTGGGAAAAAGTTTGGCAAATAATCAGATTTGACTTTAATTTTAAATATTTCCAAAACTTAAACTGCCCAGTTCTAATTTTTCGCAGTACTCTCTAATCAAAAAAAAAAAAACCACTTCACATTTATCGACGGTCGTTCTTACAAAAATAAATAAATTTTTTTTCGAATTTTCAAGAAAAACTTTTAAGAGTTTCACGAAACCTTAATAAATGAAATCTGAAGCAAAATTAAAACCTATGTCAACTTTAGCATGCAATTTTTATACCCTGTACCTCATGGTACAAAGAGTACATTAAGTTTGTGCAAACCGAATATATATGTAACGTACAGAGGGAGACCCCGAAATGGTACCTAATGTATGATCAGGGTGACTAGATAAGTCGAAATACCCATGTCCTTTTGTCTGTCTGTCCATCCGTATGAACGCCCAAATCTCAGAAATTATGAGAGCTAGAGTAATCAAACTTTTAGATTAGATCCCGTATTATCTTGCGGGAGACAAGTTTATTTTATTTTTTCTTGATATCGGTGTTGTATTATATATAAGCAAGTGGGGTGAATCCGAATACGCACCCTAACGAATTTCTGGGTTGACATTTAAGTATGAAACCAAGTGTCAAATAAACCTCATGACCGATGCTAGTTTTTGATAATACTCCAACTCGAGTACACGTGTTTTTCTGTTCAATATAATTTTTTTAAAATTGCTACCTTGAAAGTTTTATATTAAGTTTTTGTGTCGCTAAAATTTCAACATTTTCTCGAGTAAAAACAAATGTAAGTATATCCATAGTATTAGTTAGACGCTAAAGGATTCGTTTCGATTTTTGCAAGCCACCAGAATAACGCCACTCCGTTTCGAAAAAGTGGATTTTGGGTGAATCCGGAATAAATAATTATTTTGAATATAATTTCAGATTTCAACTGTGTCAAAATGCCATGTAGTGAACCTTCCTAAAAAAGAGTTTTTTAAGGTAATTTGAAGGTAAGGTAATTTTGAAAAATGGTAAAAAATTACACTTTATTTTCGACTTTGGTTGCCTGTTACTTCGATAATTTTTACTTAATCTGCACATATTATATATCGATCTAATCATCTTTCATGTCACAAAATTTTGCTCATGAGATAATCAGGAATAACTGAAAAAAGTGCCCAAAAACATGTTTTTCGAAAATATCTCGAAAACGGTGCTTAAGAAAAAAAAAGGTTGCCATTTTCGTGTTTCTCGACCCCAATTTACTCTAAAAAAAAACTTTTTTATTAAGGTTAATTTTACGTGTAAACTAGTGTTATTCAACCTTTTTTTTTATCAAAAATAAAAATGTTTGCTATGAAATTTTATGGCGGTTTTTATCATTTTTGGACACTTCCGGATTCACCCCAAAAAAATCGAAAATCGCGAATTTGACATTTTTGGCTCGGAGATCAATCTACCTGACAAAAAATCTTTGTATCGATCTGAAATTTTGACACAAAAGAGCTAATTCTATACACTGAACGACACAACTTTCAATTTTGAAAAAAAACTCCACTCCACTCCAAAAAATCTACGATTTCATCCCACTTGCTCCTAGCTCCCATAGGTGTGTTTGAGAAGACCTCAGGTATTTCGAAGTCGTCCGCGCAAGACTTTAACGTACGCCATCTTTTTAACGAAGATTCGTCTTAAAATAAATAAAAAAATAATTGTTATTCATTTATAGGATTTTTTTGACGAAGTTATAGAATATTTTAACACACAATCTGGAATTTGCCTGAGACTAAAGTCGTAGACTAAAATGAATTAGATGTTTTTTTTATTGAACGCCAATTAAATTGAATTAATCGGATTCGATTCAAACCAAACGAATAGCACATCGACTGCAAGAGCAATATGATTATTATTTTATTTTATTTTATTTTATTTTATTTTATTTTATTTTATTTTATTTTATTTTATTTTATTTTATTTTATTTTATTTTATTTTATTTTATTTTATTTTATTTTATTTTATTTTATTTTATTTTATTTTATTTTATTTTATTTTATTTTATTTTATTTTATTTTATTTTATTTTATTTTATTTTATTTTATTTTATTTTATTTTATTTTATTTTATTTTATTTTATTTTATTTTATTTTATTTTATTTTATTTTATTTTAGTAGACTCGCAAAAAAATTCTTCGTAAAAAGGGGCTCGACGATAGTCATCACCGGTCTCGTAAATTTCGCTCGACGACCCTGCTCAAAGCTAACCCAAAATTGTCATTCTTTGAATATGAACATTGGTTTACACTGTTAAGTAAAAGGTAATCAATTTGCTGAAAAAAGATAAGAAATGTAGCTTGTAAGGTATCAAATTTTTATTTTTGAAGAGTTTTTCGTGCCAAAACCTATTAAAACGGCCGTTGTGAGTGTGACCAATCCTCCCTACATCAGAATGCTTGCTTCGCAGTGTAATTTGTGAATAAATTTTAAAATACTGAAGCTATAATAAAAGCAGTTTTGGAATCATCTTAGAATTTTAATATTGCTACTTTGTCTATGACAGCATGAATACTAGTACTAATCCTTATACATTTTCCAGGAAGACAACTATCATGCCTATATCTAAATGTATGTCTTTGATTTACATTTGAATTGTTAACTGACAATAAATTGTAGCATGAATCAGCAGCAGCCAACCTTTTGCTTTTAGGTTCTATGGAATTTCGCATCCCAAATGTCAAAGTTCGGAGTGAAAGTGAAAGCATATCTATCCCTGCCCATTATTGCATGCTGTACGTACGGGTAACGCGTGAGTCACGGTCACACGGCCTGCTGCCACCCAATGCCGCCCAATGTCAAAGCTGAAATTAATGCCACAACAAATGCCGGCGCATGATGATATCCTTTTCCAGGAATTGTAAGCTGAATCAGTCGCCAATACATAAACAAGTAGCGAGTGTAGTGTATACAAGTGGGTGGTGGGGTGTGCGGCCGCAATAACTACACACAAATTTTCATTTTCATTCATAAAAGCGTTTAAACGGCGACTGCGTCTAGAAAGCTTTTCCATGCAGTCGTCGGTCTCATGCGCGCATTATGAGTCACTGACTCGAGACACTGCGAGAAATTTTCCATAAGCCGTAAGTCATGCACAGAATTCTAGGATTTTGCGGCAATTAAAAACATAAATTAAGTGCGATCACTGTGAAGCTGCTTAGCGTATGATGTCACAAAATTAATTTTTTATTAGTAAGCTCTGTTAAGATTAAGTTTAAATAAATTTTGATTATTGTATGTTTGATATATTGCAGATTGGATCGTAATTATAAATTACGTCAAAGCTAAATTTTTGGCGTACCAGCTTAAGTTTACAAAATTAATATTCTTTATATTTTTATAGAATAAATTTTTATAGTGTAATTGAAAATATTAAAACAATTTTCTGATTCGGCAAAATTAAGAATTTAAATTATAACTAAGTTATTATCTGTATTCATTTTTGTTTATTTTTATTGAAATATATGAAGACTTTACCATTTATGTTAAAAAATAAATAGCACTCAAATGTCCGTTACGACTTTTTACACGCAACTATTTTTTTTTAATTTTTAAATTATATTTTGGCATAATCGTAACTTATATTTGATATTGAGCGGTATAATTGATAGTGCATATGTTCGATCTTCCAAAAACCCCTAAGGAAAAACGCATTTAATTATTCGAAAACTAAAAATACCAATAAATTGCATTTTGAATACAAAAGTGAGATTTACGCTGCGTTTAATGGTATGCTTATCTGTTAAAATTCCAGATCACTCACTTCCTTATCATCAATAACTATTCCTACTTTGTATTTTGATTCCGATTTCGATTTATGGATTTAATAATGCAGATTATCTTCATAGTAACAATAGTATAATTTCTGTAAAAGTCTATTGTAGTTTTGTTATGCTTTATAACAAATATAAACCACACCTGCACGACAAGTATATAAGTAATATATAATTGTTTAAATTACTACAAAAAAAAAATATTAAGTTCTCGCTGTTTTTTTGATGAAAATGTAACTTTATTATAAAAAAATGGTTATCAATGACTCATTCAAAGTATTGCCCATCGCTAGCTACAACTTTTTCCCATCTTTCTGGCAGAGTTCGAATACCTTGACGGCAGAAGTGTTCGTCTTTTGAGGCTATCCACGAATCAAGCCATTTTCCGATATCTTCATATGAATGGAACTGCTGATTAGCCAGACCATGTGCCATCGAGCGGACCAAGTAAAAATCGGACGGCGCAATATCTGGGGAATATGGCAGGTGGGGTAGGACTTCCCATTTGAGCGTTCCCAAGTAGGTTTTAACAGGATTGGCAATGTGAGGCCGAGCGTTGTCATGCAGTAAAATCACTTTTTCGTGCCTCTGCTCGTATTGTGGCCGTTTTTCTCGCAGTGCTCGGCTCAATCGCATCAATTGAGTTCGATACCGTTCCCCAGTGATGGTTTCGCCTTGTTTCAACAGCTCATAATAAACAACACCGACCTGGTCCCACCAAATGCACAGCATAACCTTCGCAGCGTGAGTATTCGGCCGAGGCGACGACGTGGTAGCATGACCGGGTAGTCCCCAAGAATTTTTTCTCTTTGATTTTTTGGCACAAAACTAGACATTTTCACACAACCACAAGTAAATAATGCAAAAAGATATTCACTAATGTGCCATAGCAGTTTGCTTACCATATGCCTAAGCTTCGTTTATGAAGTTTTGGGTATGTCAAAATCGACCAGAACTTTCTGCTAAAGCCATCTATTGACAATCAGCGAGAACTTAGTTGCGCACCTAATACTAAAAGAAATTGATTATACATAAAGTACTTGAGCGATCATTTAGAGTTCATTAGTACAAACTAATTTAAAATTGTTCAAATACTGTTTATTAAATTGAATAAAAAAATGTAATATATATTTAAAAAAACAACATGCTGTAAAATCAAGCATTTGAAGTAAAACTTTATACGACTTTCCTCCTCCCCCCCGCCTTCTCCATCGCCGTTCTCGTTCCTTTCTGACACTTTTTGCTCACCTTAACAGAATCTCAAAGTTACTCCCTTCGAAAGTCACAATGCCGCCTAAAAAGTTTTACTTCAAATAGGTATTTCATACCTTTAATTCAAAATTCAACAAAGAATTATTAAAATTTTAATAGTTCCAACAGTTCCACACGGGTATGCGCATCCTTCTTTGCTTTAAATCATGTGCGCCCGCCCACATGAGTCATTGATTCGAGACACTGCGAGAAATTTTTCCCCCACAACAAAGTCACAAATACATAGTAGCAAAGACAAAGCCAGTTACTTGTTTGACTTTGCGCCTACGTGACTCAGCACAGCTGTGTGACGTTGTTTGCATACGACATCTTTTCCACCTCTCTCTCACACTCTCTCCGCAAGCTTAACTTGGAGTGAGCGCGCTGCACTTGTTGTTACTGCATTTGACGTCAGCATTAAGCCTTGCTTGAGAGTTGTCTGTCTGATCTTTGTTTTTGTTGTTATCTTTGTTTGTTGCTACAACTCCACGGGCATAAAGCTCTCTCTATCTGTCGCTCCAGCTGCGTTTGGCATTTTTTTTTGTTTTTGAAATGGCGTCTACTTTGTTTTCTTGCACGCTTGTCGTTTAGTGTTCAATACGCTGGCGTCGTGATCGGTAGCACGCTTGTTTGGCGTTAGCTTTAACTTTTGTTTGAACGTTTTATAACATTTTTGCTTGATCGTGTGCGTGCTCAAAGCTTTGCGGCGCTCTCTTAGGCGCGCTCTTAAAGTTTTAGACAGTGGCAGCGGCAAGTTAAACCTGTGCATGTCAAGTGTTGTAAAAAAAAATTGTAGATAAAAAATAAAGTGAAATAAGAAAAATAACAAAAAAAAAGGTGCATAAATATGTTATTTGTTGTTTTTTAATGACAACACGAAAGTTTCACTTGCAAGTTTTTGACAATGGCCAAAAACAACATGTGTGTGTGCGTGCGTGCGTGTGTGTGTGTGTAGGAAATCGTTATAAGAGCGCACGTATAGATAATTTGTATTAAAATTAAACGTTCGTATGTGCGTACATACATACATATCGATAAGATTACTCGTGTCGCAATTTGTCGAGCTTGATACACGTGCGTGAGTAGGCAAAAACTATACAGCAGTGCTCTTAAAATCCAAAACACAGCTACCTTAGCTATAAATAAATGCATACCCTCTCTATACATGTGTGCGATATAAACTAATCGAAATTAAAACCGCCACCACAATAACAAAGCCTTGCGATGATCGCATAAAAGCATAAAGCCCGGAATTCCCCAAAAGACGTTATGACAAAAGCGCGCGCGGCGCCGCGTTTGCTCATAGTTATCTCTAGTGGCGTCGGCGGCGCTCTCTTGCGTTTATGACGTAGACACGCGCGCTCTCTCTTTTAAGCGTTACGCTCTCGCTTTCGATTGATTTTGAGGCGCTTCGATGTCTTACCTTTTAAGTTTTGTGCTTTAAACATTTTTATGTCGTTGTTGTTGTCTTTGAGTTTTTTTTTTTTTTCCGATTATCGCACTATTCTTTATAATTTGTTCTGCGCTTTATGCCCATAGCTCTAACACTAAATTCCTCTTTTTTTCGCGCAAAAATTTAATAAGCGTATAAAAAACAAAAAAAAAGAAGTTTATTTAAAAAAATAATAAATAGCCAACCGGTTTTTGTAATATCTGTGTGTATGTGTGTGTGTGTATTGCTGTCACTGTGTATCTCAAAATGAGCATATTGAATTTAAAAGGAATTTTATTTGTTTAGTGTATTTGTCTGCTGCTAAAAATAAATTAATTGCATTTAACTTATTTACATAACGGCACAGTTTTCCTTTGTATTGGGAAAAACAACGCTAGGGCGTGCCTTTTTTCGCGGTTTTAAGATAACAACTTACAATACAAATCAAATCCTCAAATAATACGTATTTCTTTTTAGAGCTACAAAACGAATTTAAAACGAATTTCACAAACGAGTTAAGTGCATTTTTTTGAATAAGCTGGAAAAAAAAGACAGCAAACTAAAACGACGCTCAATGCATATGGAACTAGTTTTCACACATTTTGATTGAGGTGAGTACGAGTCGAAATAAGTTGATTATATAGAAAATAAAAGTGCATAGTGGTTTTATATAATATTCTTATTAACAAAAATCAATCTTAATTTATGGTCAGAAAAGCAAAAGGTATCTGTATTGTTTGACCTGGTTACCCAATGCCTTAGTTTAGTTTAAATTAAAGTTGCTTAAAGACTTACCATAAATATTGTGTAATTAATATTCCCTCACAAATTATGTTTGTCTTGAGTTCTGCTGATCTAAAGGAAAGGCCCGTTTTTTGAAATACTCCTCAGGCCCCGAGTCTCTATCGACTTAGCTAATGATTAGTTCTTAAGCACCACCTGCCATACAGAGCTACCCTAACTATCACAGCTGACTTGCCGGGTCTTTCCCAGATACCGCATCGTATGTTTTATTGGTAGAGATTACCTATGTTATGTTTTATATATAAAGGGTCATCTATCTTGAGGTTTTTTTTTAAAAATAAAAAAAAAACACAAATATTTCAAAAGAATCGGATAATCTTTATTATCAATAGATAGAACCGTTCTTGCCATTCACTTTTTAAAAAAGATGGCGTACGTTAAAGTCGGGCGCGGACGACTTTGGGATACCCTGTACCACTGCTTGCAATAGAATCCGGTAAATTGCTTAAGAACACCAAAAGTCATTTGATTGCCAAACTAGATTACTATACCTTCATAAACAACCAAAAACAGACGAATTTTGAACCAAAAATGTTTTTTTGACCGATCGTTCCTATTGGAGCTATATGATACAGTCAACCGATTTTGATCAAATTTGGTACAGTGTTGAAGATCTCTCAAAAATTCCGAATTCCAAATTTGGTTACAATACCTTTACAAACAATCGAAACACAACGAATTTTGTACAAAAAATGTTTTTTTGACCGATTGGTCCTATGGGAGCTATATGATATAGTCAACCGATTTTGATAAAATTTGGTACAATGTTGAAGATCTCTAAAAAGCTTCCGAATGCCAAATTTGGTTACAATATCTTCACAAACAAACGAAACACAACGAATTTTTTACAAAATACGTTTTTTTGACCGATCGTTCCTATGGGAGCTATATGATATAGTTAACCGATTTCGATCAAATTTGGTACAGTGCTTGGGAACTCTAAAAAACTTCCGAGTGGGAAATTTGGTTACGATATCTTCATAAACAAACTAATTATCCATCTAAAACTTTTTATTTTTTTTCGAGGTCCTCTGAAACACCCCTATGGGAGCCCCCGATATCAAAAAAATAAACTTGTCTTCCCTGACATAATAGCGCATCTAATCTGAAAATTTCGTTGCTCTAGCTCTTACCATCTCTGAGATCAAGGCGTTCATACAGACTGACGGACAGACGGATATGGGTATATCGACTTCTCTAGTCACCCTGATCATACTTTAGGTAACTTTGGGGGGTCTCTGACGTCTTCTTCTGTATGTTACATACATTTTCGGCTTGCACAAACTTAATATACCTTTTGTACCATACGGTACAGGGTATAAAAACACATGGCAACTTGACAGTTCTCCCGCGTGGTTTATCAAAAAAACCTTATTGATAAAAAACCCTCTAGATTGATGACCCTTTATTTTAAGCAAGGGTCTTTAAAATTCTGTTTATTGTGACTAGTATGAAAAACTGGAATTTTTTTATCATGTTCTCTACTTGCAATATAATTCTCAAATCGGATTTAAATTTGTTTGTGACTAATGTACGCTTATGAGTATACAGCTCTTTAGTTTACACAAAAACTTCCGCATTATTTTATAGTTTCTTTTTATCACTTGCGGACCAGAGTTTTATTGAGTTCCGCCCAATTACTCAACTCTTGTCAAAAAGTTGTTTACTGTTTTATTTCAAGAGAGGCTTCAGGGCTAGTTTCTTTAACATAATGCCATAAAGTCTACTTATTTTCAATTTACAAATGCTAAGAAATAATCTAGAATAAATATTTTTAAAATGTAGCTTTCCCTTAATTTTAAAATTTAGCTTTCCCTTAATTTATTAGTGTTAAAAAAATATAAATCTGTATCAGATTTCGATTCTGACAACTTTATGTGTATCGTTTATTCTTCTGAAATAGGGTACACTCATGCTATACATTTTGCGCTTGTGTGATTCCCCTAAATAAAAATCTGAAATATTGCTGCATATGCGGAGAGGGACTTCGGAACAAAGCTTATAGGAAGCTCAAATAATATTTGATTTTGAGCATATCTCGACTGAGTGAAGCTGGTTCACGTTTTAATATGTTCATAGTCTTGTATGGTCGATGATTCATTTTGATCGCAATTTGTTTTCAAAGCACGCATTCTTTGCGTAACAAAGTAATCACTTTGGAAATAGTTTTTCGATGTTTTCAACGTTGTATCTCTAATACTTTGACCACGAAACAGCTGTATGTAAACTTGGCGAATGCCTCACATTTATTTACTTTCAATATTTTGAAAGTAGCTAGGTAGCAAATAAGTTTTTTTCTTTTTAAATTTTTGTGTCTAGGCGTAGACTTGCATGTATTACTCGACATCGTAAAATAAAGCTATGTTTTGTGGTTTAGATGATAAGTTCGATAGATATCAACCTAACTATCCGTATTCTTCAGTCTCTCTTCTTGATAGTCTTAGTCCTTAAACTCAAAAACCTATGTTTTAGCTAAGCAGTAGAAGCTATCCCTAGTATCAACTAGATTTCTCAACTAGTACTTTTTAAAGTTTTTTTTAGTGAATATTACTTTACCAAGTCGTAATTTAAGAAGTTATTTTTTTTAAAAGTTTTCTAACAAATTTCAAGAGCGTCCAGTTTTTAGAACACTTCTGAATACTTTTCGACACAATTGTTTTTTAAAAAGTTTTATAGGAAAGAAGATGGCGTACGTTAAAGTCGGGCGCGGACGATTTTAGGATGCCCTGTACCCCCACATTGCAATTAAATCCGGAGTATTGCTTAAGAACTCCAAAAGACATTTGATTTCCAATTTAATTTACGATATCTTCATAAATAAACAAAAAACAGACAAATTTTGGACCAAAAACGTTTTTTTGTGAGCTATACGATATAGTTAACCAATTTTAATAAAATTTCGTACAATGCTTGGAAGCTCTAAAACTCTAACTTCCGAATGCCAAATTTGGTTACGATGTCTTGATAAACAAACGAAACGCAACGAATTCGGTACAAAAAAGTTTTTTTTCGGTTCTCTAGCAGCTATATGATATAGTCAACCGATTTTGATCAAATTTGGTACAGTGCTGAAAAACTCTGTAAAACTACCAAACACCAAAATTGGTTACGTTATCTTTATAAACAATCGAAGCACAACGAATTTTGCGCCAAAATCGTTTTTTTGACCGATCGTTCCTATGGGGACTATGTGATATAATCAACTAATTTTGATCAAATTTGGTATTATACCAAGTATTAACTTGAAAACTCTAAAAACTTTCGTATGCCAAATTTGGTTACGAAATCTTCAAAAACAAACGAATTATCCGTATACAACTTTTGTTTTTTTTAAGGTCTCCTGGAAGCTATATCATATAACCCATATAACATAAAATAAACTTGTCTCCCTTGACAGAATAAGGCATCTACTGTGAAAGTTTGGTGGTTCTAGCTCTTACCAACTCTGAGATCTAGGCGTTCATACGGACAAACATACGGACATGGGCATATCGACTTTTCTAGTCACCTTGATCATAGTTTGGACAACTTTGGGGGTCTCCGACTTCTTCTTCTGTATGTTACATACATTTTCAGATAGCACAAACTTAATATACTCTTTGTACCATAAGGTACAGACAGGGCCGTAGTGAGAAAATACGGGCCCGGGGTGAAAAATATACCGGCCCCTCTATTACACCTTTTTTGATTCACGACAGTATGACAGTAACTACACCGGGACCCTGAGAAAACTCCGGGCCCGGGGGGAATCCCGCCCTTCCACCCCCCCTCTCGTCGGGCCTAGGGCATAAATATTGGATTTAAATGTTTATGCTTTTGCGCAGGGAATAAGTAGTCTCTGGTATAGAATGTAGTTAAAAGCTAGAACCCATTTCAACAGTTCTTCGCTTTAAGACATTGATAATTTTTGGCTCCACTTTCATTTTTGAGATCTGAAAAATCCATTGGTTAAGAAAAGTTTTTTCATGTTTTTAAACAAATGTCTAGCACAATTGTCCTATTGCCATGGCTTTTTAAAATGAGGTTTTTGTTTTTTAAAAATATTTTGAAGGCAATCATCACACCAATCGTAATACATATATTAAATTTGTAATTTTTATTTTGGCTTAGGAACAAAATTTTAGCTGAAAATAGCTACATTTTCAATTTTAGAGAACGTTAGTTAAGATACCCCCGACCCGCTTTCTAAACCTGTATCCAAGCGCCCCTCTGTCTCGAGGTGGCATATTATTGTCTGATTTTTGTTTAGTAAAAATTCGGTTAAAAAAAAATATATCCATTTCTCATGTAAAAATTTCTTGCTAAGACTTTTTTGCCAGTGTAGTAAACCCAAAGCTTTGCTGCGGCATTTTGGCGCGCATATTTGTTATGTCTAGTCCTGCCGATTCATCGAATCTGCCAGCAGCGAACCAACACCATTATAATTCGTATTACATATGGGTAACGTAGAACTACTACAAACAAAAATTCTTATATACAATAACATGAAGCGAAAACCAAAACACCTGTGCACATGACTGCGCTGCCGGCGTCGACGCAGACGTTGCCACTGCGCGCGCATTCGAAAAGTTCTATGTACAAAGAGGGAGTCTAAGGGAATGAGTAAAGCTTTTGCGGCTCTACGTAGAACGTAACGTAATTCGCTTTCGGCGCACTTGGCAATGTTTTGGATAGTACTTGGAAACGCGTCGACCGGCAGTGACTGCCGCAAAACTCAAAAACGGCGTGAAACTTTCAAATGAAAATCATTCTAAGATCGACTTAAGACCACTGCGGTTGTGTTGTCGGTTAAACGCGTCAGAAACTATTAAAACTATAGTATTTATTTAGTATTTTAATTTTAGTGCGCTTTTATAAAGTGTTTTGTTAGTGAAAAGTATTTGCTGTTTTTCGAAAAGTTTAAAAAGTGTTTAAATATTTTTAATAATTTGTGTGAATTGTGACACAATGTTTTAACTGGTTATCCTTGTTTAAATTGCTGGTAATTACCATCATCATCGACATCATCGTCATCTTCATCATGATACACTTAGCTAATTCAGCGTAACTTAATACATAATGCAGTGTGCAGTCTAAAACCAGATGCTGACTCATTTTAAAAGTGTAAAAGGCAAATATAAAATTGGCAAGTCATGATATTAAAACTAGTTAACGTTACTGTGTGATGTTCAAAGCTCAGTTCAGTCCCGACGACATTGTCAATTCTACACAACAAATAACTGAACGATATTTCCCAGAACAATATAAATTGTTAGCATGCAAATATGTTTGATAGTAGCTCTGGGTAAAGCCCTAAATATGATCAATCAAAGGCATGCTTGTGCATAACGTAATCTTATGTGACTAGTCCTATGCACCCAAAGGGTGCCTAATTAGAAATTAATGCTCAGACTTGTGACAAGATAAGCTCATTATCGAGTTAGTTCGATAAAAGTTTTTTTACTTGTTAAAAATCAAGTTCTAAACGCCACGCGGTGCTGTGCCAGAAATCTCTTGCAATGGTCGGTATTTCAAACTGAAAATCAAGCTACAATACAAGTGCTCTAAGAACTATAAGAACAAATTTTTGTTATTGAACCAAAGTCCAAATTTTATAGCCGAAAACGGCCCCTGACTTCCTAAAGAGTTTATGAACCAGGCCTCGTTAATATGGTACTAAATGTAACCTATACCATAACAAGTACTTTGTCAAAAAAAAAACTGAATTTAAGATTTTATGTGATATAATCGTGACAAGCTATTTTTGTTGTCAGTTTTAGAATGGCGTTTTTTAATAACGATTTTTTAAAATATGCCCAAAAATGTTGATTTAAGAGTTTATTACGATGTAACACGGAAAAAAATAATTCCAAGTTATTAACAGCCTTGTTGTTCCTTGACCAAAAAATAATAAAGATAAGAATTTTCAAGATTGCAACAAGACTGAAAAAAAAACAAAATCGTGACTAACATCTTATCTTTGGATTTTTTTTGAAATACGATTTTTGCGGTTCATTTTAAAAACAAATTGTTTTCTCATTAAGAGTGGAAGGAATGCTCTTGAGACCAAAAAATATTAAAAATAATAATTTTCAAGGTTTAAATTACACTAGACCATGATCAAAATGTTTAATAATTTTTTAAAGGTTTTTCTTAATAATTTAAATTTAATTTAAAATTTATTATGCTAAAAATCATTATTTAACATTTTTTTTTTATGCTACTTCAAGTTTTTAATCTTATTTTAAGAATTTAATTTGAAGGTTTTTGGTAACGCCATCAGAATTTATGAATAATATCAGAAACGCCAATTTTCATAATTTTTAGGGCAGGGGACACAGCAGAAAACTGCTTGCTTTTTCGACTGCTTGCTTTGGTATCGCGAACGTGGGCAGCGTAGTACAAAAGTGGCGCTTATAAGCAACTTTTTGGTTCGATTGCTCGAAATCTGTTTATCGTAGAAAAGTGATGGAGAACTCATTTTGTAGATAATTTCAATTACTTTAAATTAATGTGTAAAATTTTCGAAAAAAGTTTACCTATTTGCAAATTATTCGAAAAAGACCAAACACCATTTCCAACTTTTAACTTAAAACAGGCATTGTGCTGGAACCAATTAACCCACAACCTTGATTTAAGTCTTGTTTGATAGCTCCTTTTATTGTTAACAATATCGACTCATAAATCATGACTCTAAGTTTAATAGTAAAAAAGACATCATGCAAAAACCAATATATATTGTCAGGGGGCGTTGCCACGACCCCTACCCACAAATACGAAAACTCGGTTTTAGACTTAGAACAAGCTCACTAACGATCCCTGAAAGTTTCATCTATTAAGTATTTTTTTCCAATAGACGTAATTTTTGAGCCTTCGTTTACGGTACTATTTGGAAATCTAGGAATTATATTATCAATTCGTTCCATTTTGACTTTTTTATACCACACGCTGACTAGTAACGAATAGGACTAGTTCAGAAGCGCATTCAAGGCTGTTCTGCGGAGTACTGGTTCGTTTTATACTCCGGCTCGCCACTCAATTCGCAAAAGTTAGTGAACAACAACAAAATACATTTTTAAGTTAGTTGATATAATAAACAAGCTTTTTTATGTGCAAGGATGACAGCATATCGTTTATATATATATGTATTTATTTTTTATATACTTAAGCTGTAAATTGTTTGTTGCTAAAAAGCATAACAAATTAATGTAAAAAAAAACTAAATAAAATAAAGTTGGCGCCAATCTTTGCCAACTAGTTGGTCCAGAACTTGTTCTAAGCAAATTTTTTGTTATGCGGCTTGGACTTTGATGTTGATCTTAATCTTAATTTGTTTGGCTGGCGCCAAAGACTCAATGTTTAATGATAATGTTGTTCATCTTTCACGCAGATCACCAATTGCCTAGAGGAGATTCTGTTTTTGTATTTGTAGCTAGCTTAAAATTTGCATAGTCTAGAATTTTGCAAGCCCTTGGTTGTTTACTAGTATTCTTTGATTGGGCTTAATCAATTTTATGGGTATTTACTTTTTGCGTATTTGTGAATCAATTTATCAAGTGGCATTTGTTTGTGTTTTTTTTTTTTTGTTATTATTTTTATGCTACCAATACTACTTTTCAATGTATGCCCGTAGCAAAACTTTATCATCGATTATTTTATTTTTATACGCCTATCAGCAGTAGCTCTGGTGATATCTAGGCTGGTTTCCACGGTAGCTCGTGCTTGTCAGCAGCATGTGTTACGCTCACGGTTAGATTGGTTAACAGTTGGAACTACAGCTGAGAGATCTTACACAGTGCAGACACTAACGTGCACTTGTTTAGGGACAAAGCTTTTAAAAAACGAAATAAACATAAAAGAATCGGGGGGCGTATAGAGATATTTCGAATGAGGTGAAAAGGTCCTCCGTGCGCCCTAAAAAATCTTCCTTGATATATTACAGCAGAAGATGATGCTTCTCTTTTGGCTCACCAAACGTCCATATCAGCCAGCTTTTGGCAGCCTTATTCTGTAGTGCATAAGATGCAGATCGATCAACAGGTTTTGGGTGGTTTAACCGCGAATTAAATAGTTTGATATACTTTTTAAAAACTCGTTTGGAAAACACCAACAAAATAGTAGTAGTAGTACATTCTATCGATTCGTAGTGGGAATTTCCCAGTCAATACACAAAGTCGGACTGAAAATCAATTACATTGCCGATGGTGCCTACTTTTTAACCACTACAAGAGCAATAGAAGCACAACGACAAAAGTTTAGACCACGGAAATTTGAAAAGATTTAATATTTGTTTTGGCAAGGTTACTTTTACCTAGCAATGAGTTGGATGTTTTAAAGTGATTTTAAAGGATTTTTTTGAGAACATAATTTGTTCTAAAATCGGCAAATTTACCTTGTATCAATGCTTAACAATTGTTATAATTCCGAGTTTTTTATAAATATTTATTTTTTTGTCTTCAGATAGAATAATTAGTTAGCTAAAACGGTTCAAATTCCAAATTGCAAAAATACGTGGAAATTGTATTCCCTGGTTGAACTGGTTGCAGAAAATAAAAGTTTTGCATAAGATAGAAAAAAAAGAGTTATAGTACGTCATATTGACTAACTATGCTTAAAGTGATTAATATGTCGATATACCAAAGTCTGCTGATTTGTAGAATGCCTTTGCAAAATTTTTCTTTGACCACCTTAGTACCGTTATCAAAAACCGTTTCTCAAAAATCCAGACAGCTCTGGAAAAATCAAGGAAATCGGCCGGCCTTCAAACGTCGACGACCGTAGTAAAAGGCAAATTTTTCGTCTAGCGGTTCAAAAAAATATGTCCTGCTTGGAAATACTAGGTCATTTGGGTCTCACCGTATCTAGAAGACGGGCTTACCAAATTTTGAATGACAACGAAAACATTAAATATGCTTCCAGGAAGCATGTTCCCAAGTTACAGAAGCGCCATATAACCGCCCGTTTGGGTTTTGCCGAAAAATATAAATTTTGGGGCGCAGAATTCGCAAATGTTAGTTTTTCGGACGAAAGAAAGTTTAACTTAGATGGCCCCGACCACTGCCACAAATATTGGCGAGATGTCAGGCAGCCGCGGGACACATGCCACAAGCGAAACCACGGCGGAGGATCGTTTATGATTTGGACAGCTTTTGGGTATAATGGGAAGTCCCCATTGGGCTTTATTCTTACCAATTCCAATTCAGACATCAATGTAGAGCTTCTAGACAGTTTCCTTATTGACTTTGCTGGAGACCACTATGGAGTTAACTGCACTTTCTAACAAGACTAGGCCCCAATCCATACAGCACACAAGACAAAAGCCTTTTTCACGTCGAGAAAAATACCATTATTGGAATGGCCGGCTATCAGCCCTGACTTAAACCCCATCGAAGACCTATGGGGAATACTTTCTAACAAGGTCTACAGGAAGGGTCGTCAATTTGAGACCTTGGCAGACTTTGCTTGAAGAGTGGTCGAAAATAGATGAAATAACGCTAATAATACTCTTGTTACCTCGATGCCAAAACGAATGAACAAAGTTTTAAACAATAAAGGAAGGCAAATAAACTATTAATGTTAAAAAAAATTAACTACTTACTTTTGAAGATAAAATTTTTAATTTTGCACATATACTTATTTCGTATGAAGCGATATGTTTTTATTTTTGTAAGGATAAGCAAATTGTAAATTCTTTGTTATGTTTTTTGTTTCTTATTTTAACTACTATAAAAAAAATGTTGTTTAAAAAACTTATTTGGTTTTTTAATAGATTAACCAAACAATATGAATGCACATATACTTATTTCTATGAGGTAAATCGTTGTTAATCATTATACCATGTACCCTAAGAAAAAGGTATAAAAAGAGCAGAAGAAGGCATGGCAGACTCCATAAAGCATACTATTCTTCATCAGCTTGAACAGCTTAGCAACATAGCCATATTTATCCGATCGTATGAGCAAAAGCATCTTAGTGACTATAGGAGCTATAGATCCTAAATTTTAACAAAAAATTAGACTGTCCAGGCTTCCTGTACAGAGCTTAAAAAACTTTAGTAGTTGTCTAAGAAAGCCCAAGAAAAACATAAGTCTAATCATATTCGTAACTAACACTTATCTTTGGAATTTACTTAGTCATATCGATATGATCGATATATATCGATATTGAACATTTTCTTATAAGTAACTTATGGTCCGCCATGCCCTTTTTTATGAGGACAGGTTCCAAAAGGCTTTAGAAAACTCGAAAAAACATTAATCTAATCATCATTCATAGAAGTCCAAGAAAACACGAAAATAACATAAATGTAGTCATATTAAATGACCTCTGGAAGTGACCTTAATATATCAATATGTTTCGATGTTGATCATTTTGTTATGAAAAAGTTCAAGAAATCCGGAAAAAACATAAATCTAATTATCATACCTCCGGAAGTGACATCGATATATCGATACTGATCATTTTGTTATAAACAAATTATGGTCCGCAATGACCTTTTCTGAGAGTACAGCTGCCACAAGGCCTTAGGGGAAGTATTAAGAAAACTAGGAAAAAAAATTAATCTAGTCATCGTTCATAGAGGTGCAAGAAAACCCGAAAAAATCGATAATTTTCTTAAGCCTATTCTCTTATCTCTGAAAGTGAGCTTAATGTATTAGTAAGAATCGATGTTGATTATTTTATTATGGAGAAGTCCAAAAAAGCCAAAAAAATAGAAATCTAGTCATAGCTAACACGCAGTGGCCGCAATATATCGATACGATCGATACATATCGATATTGATTATTTTATTATTAATAAAATATGGTTGGCCACGCCTTCTAAAAAGCTTTACGATTAGTCTAAAAAACCCGAAAAAACATAAATCTAATCATATTCGTAGCTAATGCTTATCTTGTTTAGTGACCTACGGACTACTCTAGATAAAGTAAATCATTTTGTGTTTGACAAAAAAAAAAAGGTTATCCCTATTCAATTGCATGACAGTGTATTTATATAACCCATCGATAGTATCAATATTAATAGTTATACCAATATTTCTCTATAATCGCCGAAAAGTGTGCCTCGTCTGGGGACTATTGTTTTGTCTGTGTTTTTCCGGAAACCGATTAATATGATTGAGCGCAATATTGCAGTCGAAATGTTTGTTCGAAAGCCTCATATATATGCACTGATTCTTAGTCATTTATATTTGATGGGTCTTAAATTAAATGTTTATGTTTTGTAGGTATAAGCCAAAAAAACACGCGTTTTGTGAATGGTTTTTGGCCACACGAACGCATTCCTAGCATTTTCAAACTTGTATATAAAAACAAGCTATACAAGCTATATACATCATTTAGATTTTCAAACTGATTCATACTTTTCTTGGAAATTCGCGTGTTTTTCGAAAAGTTGCAAATTTTTCTGCATGCCGTATATTGTTGATATATTGTAGAAAAGACAAAACGCTGCCCATGGCATATATGGTTCTACATATAACCATTGTACGGATCTTTATATAAGATATAGATTGCTACCGCAGAATTGTGAGGAGGCGCCATGACTGCCAAAAAAGTGTTGTTGTGAGTTTTGAACGGAAATGCCAATATACATATGTATGTATGGGGCAGCGATTCCCAAACATCAAAGAAAGCATAAATAATATTTAACAAAATTTAACATACTACTTTTACTTTTATAGTTGGCTGATTCGTTGAAGATATGCTCAAAATTTTGAAAATGAAAACTTTTGCTTATCTTTGCAGGGTTCATTAAGAAGTTAACCTAATCAGTTTTCTTAAAAATCAGGTTCGGTTTATTAAATAAAAATTTTCAACGAATTTAAAATTTTTCATATTTTTTCAAACCGGCATTACATGAAGCAAATATTTGCTCCGAATTTTGGCAGAGATTTGATCAGTGTATCAAATATTTGATCAAATATTTTAAGCATTTTGAGCAAATAGTTTTGTCTTTTTAAATTTGCATTTTATTTGAAATACTTTTTAAATATATTTTTGAAGAAGTTTATGAGCTTTACAGCAAAACTTTAATTGATAAATGGTATAAATAAGCATTAAAAAGTAAAAAAATATGTTAAAATAATCACAATGAAAAAGTTTTTAAAAATCGATTTTTTATACCCTGTACCTATAGGTACAAAGGGTATACTAGATTTGTGCAATGTATGTAACGGACAGAAGGAGGCGTGGCAGACCCCAAGTCCTTTATACCAAAATGCTTATCATAACCTCGGGTAGCGATTGAGCCATGTCCGTCCGTCCGTCCGTCCGTCCGTCCGTATGAACGCCTAGATCTCAGAGACTATAAGAGCTAGAGACACGAAACTTTACCAGCTGGTGCGCATATTTCCTAAGCAGATGAAGTTTGTTGAATCATGTCAATATCTTCCCCCGTTCCCCCGCAGTAGAGTTTCGCGGTTTTAGCCACACCGTTTATTATTTTCACCTGAAATTTAACAGAGCGATGCGTTGTAGCTACATGCATCTATGTGTAAAAAATGAACAAAATCGGATAAATACAACAGAAGTTATAGTCAAAAATGTGCAAATTTCACCTCCCCTTGCCAATAAACTGCGTCAATATTTGACTCTACGCAATTATGGCTACAAGTGACCTAGAATCACAATTTTTGGTAAGCTGATTCATGTGGCTCTAATGAACAAATCCACATCCAAATTTTATCGATGCGGTCCCACCACCCCCCGCAATCGATTTACCGTGTTTTCTCCCACACCCCTCAACATACCAACTTGAAATTTACCCCATATACTTTAAATAACTTCTTTGACGTAACATTCGAGTTTCATCAAAATCGGTAAAAATTTAGGGAACTTATAGGTATATATATCGAATTTGACAAAAAAAAAAAAAAAAATCCAATTGGAAAGTTCGTAGAAGGAATATGCAGGAAAAATTGTTTGCGAGACAAAAGGTACAGGGTATTCCACTGTCGGGCACCGCCTCGACTGTACCACATTTTTTTGTTTCTAGACCGGATCTTCTAAAGTTGCACTAATTTTTTATAGCTAAGAAATCAAAATTTTATTTGTGTTTAATTCGCGGAAGCACGTTGAATCCTTTGGGAAACACTGGCCCAGAGGGCACCTGCATACAATATGTCTATTAGGGTGGCCATTTTTGCAATATCTCACGATTAGGGGCAAACCCCTAAAAAGTTTCATTTTTACCTGCTTATTACGCCTGTAAAATTTAAAGGCGATCTGAATGTATTTGATGGATGCCAAAATAGGTCAAAGATCATAATTTTCACTTTTTCCGTCGCGACACTTTAAAAATCCTCTATACCAGCGGCGGCCACCCTAATGTCTATTTTACCTTAGATAAATGCAATTTAATTTGTGCCTCAATAATTTGCTTATTGTAGCGAATAATAAACAATGACCTTCGTTTGATCTCTTTAGAAGTCTTTAGCTGCATTTTTGCGTCGAATGTTATTAAATTTTTCATACGCACTGTTGGCTGCTACGTATTTTTTTCATTTTATGAGATTTTTCTACTCAATGAATTCTTTCGTTTTTGTTTGACTTTATGAATCAGTCTTGTTGGAATTTTGATACCATACACATGTGCGTAAATATATTTCAAGTTGTTATATACCATAAATTTTTATTATATTTGTTTGTATAGTAGAAATACTTTTTAAAATGCATTTGTTTAAAGAATTTATTCTATATGTTTTTTGATTACTTTATGTTTATTTGCTTTGATAATAAAATAAATGTACACTAAGTACATATAGGCACAGTTGTTTTTTCAGTAATTTCACTGAATAATGATATCATTCTGATAAATATCACAAATGTGAATGAATTGACGTATTAATACTTATATTTAGATACTTACTTGTGCATTGATTACGTCTTGGAAATATTAAATATTTAAATATAAATTTAAACACTTGTGAACTAGTTCTCTGCTGGCTGCACGAATCTAAGAACTTTTTTTTTATATCAAGTTTATTGACTCCAACAAGTGCATTTGTATAAAAAATATATATTTGTTTTTAAAAGAAAATTCTATAAGAAATGGGGCAACAGCAAAGAAAACGCGAATTTCCTAGAAAGTGAGCAAGAAATATATAGTAGAATATGGTATGGTAAATGGGTCATTCTATCTGATAATCATTTGTATTTTTTGTTAAGAAAATTTTAGTTTTCTGTGGGTGTTTGTAGAATTAAAGGCAATTTGGAACACCTAGTTTAATTGGTACTTGAAGCCTTGACTTAAAAAATACTTTTCAGCGTTGTCTAAAATTTTTTCAAAAAAAAACATGAAATTTTTATTTTTGTTGAAATCCTCAGATAAAAACAATTGAAATTAAATCTAAAACTTAAACACGAAATATTCGCAAATTTTAGGCAACTTTAATGTTTACAATTAAATTTGAAATAAAAAATCGTTTTGTAATCATCATATTTGTTTGTGTTTTTTTAAGTCAGAGTTTAAAAAAACAATAATTCTAGAAACAAACAAATTTTTTTTAAATTATTTTATTTATTTGCAAGCTTTATATATTGAACAATAATGAAAATCAAATAGTTTTTGTTTAAAACAACATAAAACATTCAAAATTTTAAACGATTTAATGGGTTTTTATTTAAAACAATTTGTTATGCAATCATTTTTAGCTTAAAGGAACATACGCAGCATGCAAAATTTACGAAAGGAATGAAAAACAAAAAAAAATAGTCACGAAAATATCCAATTAAAAACTTTTGACAAATGGACGCAGATAACAAAACAAAACAGTGTTGTCTTTCATTTTAAAACTGCTTAACGTTAGATGGCGCCAGTACTTCACTAGCTGTGGTGGTTCCATCTGAAATAATATGCAATAATTTCCAAATGGAAATTTTTGAACTGCGTATGGGCCTTAAGAAAAAAAAAATTGGAAAACTTTAAGATAACATTCTAATGTGAAAATTTTCAACAAAAAAATCAAAAGACTGTCTCTGAAGTGAGAAACTAGTAATTAAGTATGAAGATTCTCAATCGTCAAATAGTTCAAATGTTCTAAAAACAATACTTTTTTTGTATCATTAAATTAAGATAATTAAGCCATAAATAACAAATTAAAAAAATTATTTTACAAGTTGATACAAGTACAAGTTGATAAAACTAGTTTGCAAATTTTAGGGTCATTGAGTACACCTTGTAAATAAAAAGTTTTTTAGGGTAATTTTGAGTCGAGAAACACGAAAATTACATTCGTTTTTTTTTTTTCTTAAGAACCGTTTTCGAGATTTTTTCGAAAAACATGTTTTTGAGTACTATTGTATCGACCCGAGAGATCGAAAGGTATTGACGTGCTCTCTACGTTGATATACGATATGAGCAGATTACATAAAAATTATTGCGCTTACAATGGTCAAAAATTACACTTTTTTTCGAATTTGATTGCTTGTAACTTTAAAAATTTTTACTTATTCTCCTCATATCGTATAACTCCGTAAAGAGCACATTAATCGATCTTTTCGTCTCTCATGTCGAAAAAAGTCCCCAAAAACAGGTTTTTCGAAAAAACTTCGAAAACGGTTCTTAATAGAAAAAAAGAATGAATGTAATTTTCGTGTTTCTCGACCCAAAATTACACTAACAAACACTTTTATACAAAGGTTAATTTTTCGTGAACACTATTGTTAGCGAAAAAGAAACCCCTTAGTCTTTTAAATTTATATTTTTCTAGAGGGTCATTCTCTCTTAAATCGACCAAGAGATTAATTTCTTTTTTTCAATTTTTGAATATATATAATCCGAAAAAAATACAATAGTGTTCAAGAAAAATTAACCCCTTTGAAAAGAAAAATATTTTTTTATCAAAAACCAAAAAATACTTAAGAGTGTTGGAAAACTTATTATTTTTTTCTGATTAAATACATTAAAAAATGTAAAAAAAAAATTAAATCTCTTGGTCGATTTGAGAGAGAATGACCCTCTAGAAAAATAAAAATTTAAAAGACTAAAAATAAAATATCAAAATAATAGCAAAAAGCTTCGTTCAGTTTGTCGTTTTCGACGACAAAACTTTTGGAAGGCACATTTTCAATACGAAAAATTCGCCCGGTTCAGTGTTTGACGAGAACTCAAGAAGTACGTTTCGTGCACAAGACGATGCAAAAATTATAAAACATTATAAGATATATACTCGTATACATAAATCGCGACATATATTGTTGTATATATTATACACTTGGTATATAGAAACCATATTTTGTACACTTTTCCGTACCTGTGCAAACCGGTGAAAACTGAACAAGCAAAAACATTTTTTGTGCTGCTTCTAGATACTTTTGTCGTTCAGCCAAAAAGATACAATTCGAAATTGTTTAATGTCATTGTGCATTAAATGCCAAGGCAGCTGATATACAAATTAACAACAATTTATTACAAAAAGAATAAACCAATTACAATTCTTGTATTCGATTGACCTTAGTGCGTGAAAATCTTTGGCTTCTCAGCCAAGAGAAATAAGAAGAGTTTTGATAAGTGATAAAAGGCACAAGTGAAAGGTGATTATTGCCAAAGTAATTCTTGCATGTAATTATTTATATAGTATTATATCAACTATATAGTTAATACGTTTATTACAAATTTTGGCTACAAGCCATTTTAATTTTCAAGCATATTTGTTTAATGCTAAATACAATGACGTAATTTCTTAAATGGTTTTTTGTTTTGTGTATGCTTAAAATTGAAATTTATGTTTAATTTTATTGCTTGAAAATGTGTAAAATTTGGTTAGATTTTGTACATTTGGCTTATAAACTAGAATGACAAGCACATTAGCTTTGACGTGAATAGAACTTGTGTATACCTACCCAGACTAGAATATGACAGTTTTTTGAAAGTTCAAGGGTTTGATGTGATTTATGGTATCTGATTTTCAAAAACGATATCTTTGCGAAAATTGTACAAAAATCTATTTTCAATGAAATACATAAATCTTAAGAGCATGCTTTTTTCTTAAGCGTTTTAAATAAAGAAACGGAAAGTGGATACTAGGTTGAGGTTATAAGTGACACAAAGTCCCTTACTCATATACCATACTTTTTTTATATTTTTATGCTACCCTATCTTTTTTATTTTATATACTTTTAGAGAGTTTATACTACGTACCATAAATTATTCACCACAATTTGTGGTACTATTTCTGGGGAGTATGTCAACACTCGTCGTTTTATTAATGGTCTAATATGTAATTCACTTTTCTTTGTTGTATCTCTCTTTTTTTTAAAAAAAAAACAGTTTTAAGTCGTCATCGTCATCATTTACTTTTCTGTTTAGTGTGGCCGCATATTAATACTTTATTTTTTTGCAGCTAGGTGGCGGCACGCCAAGTTACAATATTAGTGTGGCCATATATTGTTTGATCAAAATGTATAACGAGTTTATACCACTTATATATTTTATATGTTTCCATGCCAGGTGTTGTCATCTTTTATAGAATATCCGCAGCTCAGGTAACCTTTTGTCAGCTCCTATTAATATACAATCAATCTTTCATATATAGTATGAGCATTGGAACAGATTTTTAAACAATTCGTTTTACAGAAATTCGTTGAAGATAACATAGCATAATTCCAATTAGGGCTCGTGTTTGTGTAAACTATAAACGAACTGAATTTAAATTCTCTAACAATTCAAATGTACCTTAGAAACTTAACCTGAATTAGATACAAACGATACTGCTTGAACGCACTGCCTACAAAGCAGTGCAGTGTGACTGTTGTTTGTAAATTTTCTTTGGAAGTCAGAGTTTCAATTGTGGTAGAGCATTCAAAAGACATTGAGAAATAAGAGATCATCAATGCAACGTTTGCTATAATAAGTTGGTTTACGATTAGGAGAAGTTGTTCGTAATTGATAAATGTTCTTTCTACTATACCTGCACGAAATTCTTGTTTTTCCAACACATGTAAATTATTCAATTTTGATTGTACATCACGAAATTGGACAAAGGAGTAGAAACAATTTCTGGTTATGTTTGCGACAAATACTGATGGTTTCTTTGTCTTTTCGCCTTTTTATATAACCCAGGAAAAAAATTTCACGGCGCTTGGTTTCAATACCTTAAAGTTATAATACTTAATCGAATATATATTTACCAGCTTTTAAATAATGTGAAATATTTTTTAAGTAAGTAAAGTGCAGTCTTCCAGTCCTTTTTAATAGTTTTTAAAAGTTGACTGTACCTAGAACTATCTTCAAAGTCACGTTGGAGCTTTCTTTAGTTGTCATCTCCCTCTCTTTAATCCTTTGCACTCTTAATTTTCCAACATTATTTTTACAGTATAAACAATATAATTATTAACTTCAAAGTTTGTTCTGAATCACGTACGAGCTTTCTCTTCCTTTCATCTTCCTTTCTTTAATCTTTCTCATCTTTTATTTTCCACATGCTTTTTACAATATACCCTTCATCTCTGCTGAAAATGGGCCAAATAGATCACTTAAGCTACTCACAAGTCTTTTTAAGTAACTAAAGTGCAGTCTTCCAGTCCTTTTTAATAGTTTTTAAAAGTTGACAGTAGCGAGAACTATCTTCAAAGTCATGTTGGAGCTTTCTTTAGTTTTCATCTTCCTCTCTTTAATCCTTTAAATAAATAATATAATTATTAACTTCAAAATTTATTCCGAATCACGTACGAGCTTTCTGTACCTTTCATCTTTCTTTCTTTAATCTTGCTTATCTATATATTTTCAACATTCTTTCTACTTTTAATATACCCTGTATCTCTACTGAAAATGGGCTAAATAGATCACTTAAGCTACTCACAAGTCTTTTTAAGTAACTAAAGTGCAGTCTTCCAGCCCTTTTAATAGTTTTTAAAAGTTGACAGTAGCGAGAACTATCTTTAAAGTCACGTTGCAGCTTTCTTGAGTTTTCATCTTCCTCTCTTTAATCCTTTGCACTCTTAATTTTCCAATATTCTTTTTACAATATAAACAATATAATTATTAACTTCGCAGTTTGTTCCGAATCACGTACGAGCTTTCTGTACCTTTCATCTTTCTTTCTTTAATCTTGCTCATCTTTATATTTTAGATTAGATAGATTACTTAAGCCCAAGTCTTGTTAAACAAAATTGAATCTTTTTGTTTGGTAGATGATTTTAGTTTGATTTACGATCCAGCAAAATCTTCTCGGTTGATGTTAAACATGACACAAATCTACTCAAACAACTACTGCTATCTTCAAATGAGTTTCTGGCAAATTAAGCTTTTTGAAGATCTGTGTGGAACTATAAACAAACATAACAATAAAACAAAGTACCTACTTGTTTTTGTATTTAATTCCCAATTCCGTCTTGTTTATTTATTCAGAATGTTTAATAGGTATGAAACAAATTAAGCTTTGTGTAACAAAAAATAATTTTTAATGATTTGAAGTTGATTCCTCTAATTGTATATCTGATGACAAATTTTACAATTAGCAGACTCTAGCTGTATATTTTTAAGTATAGAGATATATCAGCCATATCTTTGGACCAAAGCAGCGCACAAATTGTTTCAACAATTGACGTCTTCTATTAATCACAACTCAGTGTCTAGACAAGAGTCTGAGGTCATAGTAGTAGCTACCTTATAAAATAAAACAAATAGCAATAACAACAACACCAAAAAAAAATTCAAGTTTTGCGTTGACAAAGCCCCATCATTGATAAAAAAGAAAAGAAAATTTGTTTGGAAACGAATACGTAGCAGCTGAAAAAGCTTTGGGGAGGCCAGTCTGCAAAGCGCTCTACTATATAATATAACTATATATAACCAACAAAATATATAGAGCATTGGCTGCTGTTCCGAAATGCGCGTGGAGCGTTTTTAATTTTTTTTTTGTCGCTTTTGCGTTACGCAAAATGTTATTTATAAGTCTGCGAGTACTACAGCTAGTCCCGGAGCTGAGACGACTAGGCCAAAAAAAAAGCGAGCAATTGCACGGTCCGATCTGCAAGACACAGTGCAATGCACGGTGCAACTTGCATGTGGTGCGGACCAGATTTCTAATGACCCCTAATATGTGTTGAATAAAAATGATTGAAAGTATACAAAACGCCAACGTTTTGGGTTGGATTCATGTGTAGGCGTTTTGTCTGGGGGTGCTCTGCTAGAACTAGAGAGCGGCCAGTCCATAATACAGAGCGCTCTACAAGTTGTCGTGAAAACTCTTTTATGTTTCAGTTTAGTTTTTCGCCAGATGCTATACGGTGCACAACCAATTCGCGGCGTCATCTTGAAACTTGGCAGAGTCAGTGGTGCCCAAAAACTTAATATAGTATACTATATGCTCTAGACGTTGTTATATATTTCTATATACATACATATATGTGTAGAAACAGTACATTTAACAAGATAATTTTTTGTGCGCGGAAACGTTTTTAGACTTATTTTGGGATCATAGATTCATCGTCATCGGCGGAATCAGCACAGGCGTCATTGGTTGCCAATATATAGTTTGCCATAGCTTTAAAACACAAAAAGGTGTGCAACTGCGAGTATACATACTAATTGGAAACAAAATACTTTTAATTCACAAATTTTTTCTCAGTGTAGTGCTTAAATCAGTTCTAACTTTTCTTCTTCTTAACTTTCAGTTAATATTTTGGCCTTGAAATGTTTCAAAATCAAAATAATGTTGCCGCTGGCGGCACAAATGGTGCAACCGCTGCGGCAGTTCCAAGTCCACTGGACAATCAACAACAACAACAACAGAGCCTTAATTACAATGGATTGCAACAAACACAACAACAGCAAGCTCAAGCGCAGACAGCCAAAAATGTGCGCAAAAAACCGTATGTCAAAATTACGGAACAACCCGCCGGAAAGGCTTTACGTTTTCGCTATGAATGCGAGGGCCGTTCGGCGGGCTCTATACCCGGCGTCAACTCGACGCCCGAGCACAAGACCTATCCAACCATTGAAATTGTAGGTTATAAGGGACGTGTGGTGGTGGTCGTCTCTTGCGTGACCAAGGACACGCCTTATCGGTGAGTACTGCCTTTAACTGCCTTGAAATCATAGCTAATTTGCGTATTCATTTATGCCAGTCCTCATCCGCATAATCTGGTGGGCAAGGAGGGCTGCAAGAAGGGTGTTTGCACGCTGGAGATTAACAATGAGTCTATGCGCGCGGTGTTTAGTAATCTGGGCATACAGTGTGTCAAAAAGAAGGACATTGAGTCAGCGCTAAAGGCGCGTGAGGATATACGCGTGGATCCATTTAAAAGTGAGTGCATACTTAATTCCTAGTAGAAGTTTTTCTAAATTTCTCTCTTTTGCAGCGGGTTTCTCACATCGTTTCCAGCCCTCAAGCATTGATTTGAATGCCGTGCGTTTGTGCTTTCAAGTATTCATGGAGAGCGAAAAGGGACGCTTTACACAGGCACTGCCGCCCGTGGTCTCGGAGCCCATCTTTGACAAAAAAGCCATGTCCGATCTGGTCATTTGTAGGCTATGCAGCTGCTCAGCCACTGTAATGGGTAATACCCAAATCATTTTGCTGTGCGAGAAGGTAGCCAAAGAGGATATAGCCGTGCGTTTCTTTGAGGAGAAGAACGGCCAGAGCGTTTGGGAGGCTTACGGAGATTTTCAGCACACGGATGTGCACAAGCAGACTGCCATAACGTTTAAGACACCGCGTTATCACACGCTGGACATAACAGAGCCCGCCAAGGTGAGTGAACAAAATCACTCTATGGAAGAGTTTACTAAGTCATAGTTGCTTTTTCAGGTTTTCATACAGCTGCGTCGACCATCGGACGGCGTTACCAGCGAGCCATTACCCTTCGAATATGTGCCTTTGGATTCAGGTAGGCATACGTTTTGGAATCTTCACCGGCATCTTAAGCGAAAGCCGGACGAAGACATATTTCAGCAAATTTTGTCGGTCGATGCTGGCGCTGCTAAGCGTGAGCCACCTACAATTGAGGTTATTGACTTGAATACGCCGGTTTTGGAGCAACCGGAACAAACTGCTGAACTTATCTTTGCTGTGCCCAGCACAGCACCAGCCGAAGATGTTACAGATCAAGCAGCACAGTATGTTTCACACACAGAGCAGCAAGAACCCTGTGCAGAACAAGACTTTGTCGACTCTGTCATAGCACCTGCTGTAGATGTTAGAGATGAGGCGGCTCAGCTCGAAGCTGAGACGGCCGAACGCCTGCGTACTGAGCAGGAAATTGATAATATAATCGATCAGAAAGTGCGCGAATTGGAACAGGCGCAGGCAGAGGCAGAGGCCATATCCGAACAGCAGCAGCAGCAGCAGCTTCCACAGCAGGAACCTCAGCAACCGTGCCCCTTGGTAACTAGCCACAAGATTAATGAGTGGATGCATTTCAATGAGCTGCAACAACCGCGTGAACGGAGTCCACCCAGTGGTGGTGATCCCACGCTGGGTAGTGCACAACTAGAGGCAACAGCCGAGCCAAAACCTACAGATGAGGATGCGACGCTCAATGAACTGCTGAGCCAGATGGATGAGCTAGATGAAATCTATTCAGAGTACAAGTTGGAACGCGATACCTTTATGAACACGCTACAGAACGAGCCGGAGAGCCTGGAGAAAGCCAGTGCTAAACGAGCTCCTATGGAAGTTGAGGACAGCTTTGATGATGCTGCCACATATACAAGCTTGCAAATTGCCTTTAAAAATCCCATTAGCATACCCATGGAGGACATAATGCCACCCACGCCACCTATGTCGCAATGTGCACCCGAAGATGCACAGCATTACGATCCCATAGAGATAAATTCACAGCAGCAACCGCTACAACAACACAGTCCGGTAATGACACAAGCACCACCACCACCCAGACCACCTGTACACTCCCAGAGCTCACCGTTGATGCACATAACAGCAGCTGAGGAGGAGAAGCTGCCACCATTGCCGCCCAAGCGTTTGCGCAAGCAGGACAGCAATGCGGAGAATCGTTCAATTGAGGCAAATAATGTCAGCAGTGTTGAGAGTCCGGAGCGCAAGTCTCGCCTGCCGGCGCCTATTATAATAATGAGACCAGAACAGTCACCGCCCAACAAACGCCTGCCACCCAGACCTACTAATTTTAATACGCTGCCCAAGCAGAAGAAGCCCGGATTTTTCGCCAAACTATTTTCACGCCGCAAGAGCAAACCGGAGCTAAATCAGTCTAATGAAAACTGCTCCAAGTTGGGCTCCAAAGCGACCAGCCCTAATGCCAGTCGTGAGCCCAGCATTGGACACTTTAATATGCAGGATCCTTTGCGTGCTTCACTGCGCTCCTCCAAGTCTTTGCAGCCCAGTAAATCGAATAATTCTAGTCCCGTCAAGTGCAACAGCAAGAGGTTCAACAAAATGGCGAAACCCGTCGGACGCAGTGTCAGCAGTGTATCCGGCAAGAGACCCGCACATCTTAATGCAGATGTGGTGCACATACCACTTAAGGGCGATAGCGTGAATAGCTTGCCACAGCAGCCACAGAATGAGGCATACTCGCTGGCGAGCACCGCAACGCTGAGTGGCGCGCTGGATCGTCGCACTGCCTCAGCTTTACAGCTGGCAGAAATACCCATCTCAGAGGGCGGCATGGAACTGGTGGCAATTGCAGATCGTCAGAGTCTGCGTAATTTGGTTAGCTCAATTGAGGGTCAGTTTGATGTGCAAATCGATCCGAATATGGATCTCACGGAGGTGGAACACTTTGCTTTGTATACAAGTGTGCCACCGCTGGGCACGGCGAGTGAATTTGATGAAACCTCTGCCTATTATGCGCCTGTAGATGCAGGTGAAATACTGACGCCGGAAGAGGTGGCAAGGCGTTTAACGGCAGCAAATGTTACGAATTAAAAAAAAAATTGGATATTTTTTAGAGTTATAAAATCTTCAGCTTATTTGCTGAATTCCAGGCGGTGCAATTGCTGTGGTTGCTGCTGCTGTTACGGCGGCCCAAATGAGGGCCACGATACACGAAACTTCAACGAACAAAACCCACGACTGCGCAACGAACTCTTTTTGTCGCAAAAAAAAAAAAACACTTTTTATAAGCAAATCAAATGCTATTTGTAAAAGTGTGCCCCAAATCAGGCGCACAATGGTTAACTACTTGGTAGTGGGCGCCCAATTTGGGGCGCTAAAAATTTGTATTTGTAATTGTTTTAAATTGGTATCGTATATGATATGATAATTGTACCTAATTGATCAATCCACTGATATTTTGTCCCTAGATTTGTAGGCAAGCAAATAAAGCTTGCCAAAAGGAAACTCAATCATTTTTGTCTAGCATTTCAGCGAAAAGTGCTGAAAGAAAATTTGTTAAAGCGCAACGAAAAGGAAAATGCGCAAAATTTGTATTTAATAGCTCAGCTTAAGTAATCTAAGATTTTAAGCGTTTAATCAATGAAAAAACAAAACCAGTTTACTTGCCAGGCTATCAAAGTTTGAAATAAAACAATTGTCCTATTGAAATTTTTTTTATAGATCCAGCACATTTGAGGCGAAAACGTCAAAAGACTGGCGGGGATCCCATGCATTTGTTGCTACAGCAACAACAGAAACAACAACAGCAACAGCATCAAAATGATCATCAGGATGGTAGTAAGTTTGATTTTTCTTTTACGCTACGGGTTGTGGTTTAGATACACTGAGCAAAACAAGGGGATCGTTATTGAAATGATGAAAAATTTGATTGCAAAGTAGAGCTTAGAAAAATTCCTAAGACATAGTACATAAAGTGTACTATGAAAATAGTCTAATGAAATATTGTAATGAAATAATTTCAAGAATTTAAAAATGGAGCTAACGAAGACAAGGCCTTAGAAAATCTCAAATTAATCTTTTCCTTATCTTATACTTACTTATATACTTACGTACTTATATACTTTCGAAATCTCGCATTTTTCATTTAATTTCAAGTTCTCGACTTTTTGCTCAGTGTACATACTTACGTTCTACTATCTGGTGCTGGTACTGTTCATACAATGTATTCGTGTTGTTTCTTGTCTGGTGTCAGTTTTGGTTGTGGTATTTTTTTGGTGTTGGCAACTCTAGATTTTGGAGTCTTATTTTTGGTAACTTGGCAATTTGGGAGCGAATATATTTGGGCAGCAAAATTTTGGTGTTGGATCTATTTGTTGACTTATGTACAGGTCTAAAACTTTGTTCTCAATAGAGCTATTAGCTCTTGAAGGCAAACAGAACTTAGTAAATTAATAAATAAAAAAATACTTATTAAACTGAGCCTACCTAAAAAAATATATTTTTTCGTATACCAAAGACTTAACTTATTACAATGTATTAACTAAATAGACTATTAGAAAATATTAATATATTATATAAAAAAATAACCAATAAAGCACAAAATTTAAAAATATGGCAAAAGTTGTAGTTGAAGTATATAGCAATATTGTTGTTGTCCAAATACATATAAAGAAATACAGACATAAAAAAAAATTGTTTAAATTAACGCTTTTCTACTTGAGTATATAAAACAAAAAAAATTTGATATTTTTATAAAAAAATTTTAAAAAATGAACAAAATTGTTTAAAAATATTTTATAAAAAATAGCAAAATAAAAATGTTTACAAAATATGCCATCCGTCTTTTTGATAAATAAAAAAATAATTTTTTTAATTTAAAGCGAATTTAAGTAAGTAAGCACGTGCTTTTCTCAAAGCTTTTTTTAAGTTCAAAACTTATATTAAAAATTTTCAATTAAAGCTGCTTTTTGTGTCTTGCTATTTTTTTGTTTTTTTATTTTTAAGTGTAGAATTAAAAAATTGCAAGAAAAATATTTAATTTATCTAACTTCTTAAGCACGCGTTGATACTTGTTTTTTAAGCCTTATATTTATACAAATTTTTTTTTTCATAAGACAAAATTATATAATTTTTAAAAATTTTGGGCGAGGTTTTTTTTTTTGTTTAAAGCACTCATTTAAGGTTTTTTGCCTATACAAGTTTTTTTTCGCTGCTTTTGCCAATTTTTTTTTTTTTTATTTTTTATGACGTATTTTTTTCTTACAAATTTTATCAAGCATTAGATAAAATTGACTAATTTTTTAAAATCTCCCAAATTAGCTTTGGCATATCAAGCCAAATTTAATTTAATTTTAATTAAAAAAAAACCGAGTGGATTGTTACTGTTTTGACACTTTTTTTGGTAAATCTTTTTATGCTTTTCTTTTGGTAGCTACATTTTTTTGTTTTATTTTTTTTTTATCCATCAAATTATTTTAAAACAAATTTGAGATTTTTTTTTACAACTTACAAAAAAAATTTAAAAAAAAAATACATTTTTAAGTTGTAAAAAAATTTTATTTAAAAAAATTACATTAATGCGTATTAAAAAAATTATTCAATAAAATCAAATAACTAAGAATAAAAATTCGTATAAATTTAAAATTAAATTTTGCAAGTTACTTATTGCAAATTTTTGTGTCATAAATTTACGTATTTTTTGACCGATTTTTTAGAATAAAAAAAAATAATGCCAACTAAAAAATAATATTACGCTAATTTGGTTTATGGGCTGTTCTTTTTGCTTCGTGTTTTCATTGTTTGTTGGAATGGTTTTGATTTTTCGTTAAGTTTTATTAAGTATTTGTTTCTTAAGTTTTATTATTATTTATTAATGCTTCTTATTATTTTATTAACACGGCTGCTTTGCTTTTTTTAGGACAAACCAACATGAACTGTTGGAATGCATCCAATATACCACCCATTAAAACTGAACCGAGAGGTAAGTATTATGATTTTTTAAAGGACTCCGTAAACAAGCCAAGATATATTCATTAAATTTGGTGGACCTTGTCAGGACTGTTTCGGAATTCGATTCTAATCCCGATTGATGAAATATGCTGGCAACTCTTGACTAAACTAGCCTTGTTTACAAAGTCCTTAAACATATATTTTTTTTTGACTTTCTAACTTATTACCTTATACCTCATCCTGAATCGCAGATACCTCACCACAGCCCTTTGGTCAGTATCGCGCACCGCCGGAGCTGACACCTTCACCACAACCGCTATCACCCTCAAGCAACTATAATCAGAACAGCACACCCTCGCCCTACAGCATGGCTGCGGCTACAGCGCCAACAACTGCCAATCCTCAGCAGCTAATATCCCCAAACCATCCGCAGCAACAGCACCAACAACAACAGCAGCAACAACAGCCACAGTTTGCTGGTGGTCCTGGCAACATGGATCTGGGCAGCAATTACAATCCGTTTATGCACCAAGCTATGGCTCAGCAGCAGCAACAGCAGCAGAACCAGATTCAGGCACTGCAGCAAGCTCAGTTTCATAGCAATCCTTTTGTTGGTGGCAATCCTGCAGCACATTGGGAGAGCAAGTTCCCGGCTGCTGCTGTGGCTGCAGCGGCGGCTGCGGCAGCAATGCCAGCTGTTAGTAATAGCAACAATCTCAGTAATCTCAACAATCCCTTTACCATGCACAGTTTGTTGGCTTCAGGCGCAGGAGCTGGCAATAATGGTCACAACATGCAGTGGAACCTGACCACAAATAATTTGGTAAGTATATGAGTTTTAACTGGCATAAAGTTGTTTTTTAAAGTGGTAGACAAACTGGTAGGAGGAATTTGTACAATAGAAAAATTTTATTCAATCCTTTCCCAAAAAATTACTTTTATCTACGCCTAGTTGTGGACTAGTATGCTAATATGTCTATCTTTACGTTTCCACAGCAAAATCATCATCACATGCAGCAACATCATTTGCAACAGCAGCAGCAACAACAACACGCATCCGCCATGCATCAACAACAACAACAACAACAGCAGCAGCAACAACAACAACAACAGTATGCCAATGCAACCAACAACATTGGAGCTGCGAGTAACAACAACAACAATGATAACAATAACGGCAACAATCCCAACACTGGAAACACCGAAAATGGTCCCACGATAAGCAATCTGTTGAACTTCGACAGCGAACAACTGGTTCGCATTGATTCCGAGGATCAACAAATGTTGCGCCTTAATTCCGAAGATCTGCAAATATCAAATTTATCCATATCCACGTAGAATATAAAGCAAACAAATGTCAGCGTCAAATTGTTAGTGTTATACTTTACTTATACCTATATATATATATATTGTATGTACCTATATTAATACGAGTGTATGTGAATTGTCTGTTTTAAGCATTATGTTTTTAAATACGAATATGTTAATGAAACCGATTAAAAATTTAAATTTAATTTAAGTTGATTTGGAAAAAAGGCAGTTTTTGTGCAACAGCAGAGCAAGTCGGATTGAAACCGAACCAAACTAAAGCCGTTCTGTATTAACTCCTTGTTACAAATTACACTAGTTTACAGCAAAATGCATCCTCAACATGTTTTAGTCATTTACGCTAAAACCGAAAATGAACTCAAAGTCAAATCAAAGTCAAGTCATCTAAAACTTACGAGTCACAAAAAAAAATGTATGACAAAAATTTTTAAAATTTTTAAATTTACGTTCGAAAAATTTTTTTAGAATTTTTTTCAAAGCTTTGCATATGAATGCATAAGTAGCGTCCAAGCCGTAAATTTGACAAAAATATGTTCCAGACATAATCGATGGATAATTCAATTATCTACAGTTTGGTAAAAATAAATAAAAAAATAATTAAAATCAGTTTAGTACAACCAGAGATATTTGTAGACACTTTTTTCTTAATTTCGAAAATTTTTTTTTTCGAAATATCTCGAAATCCGTTTTATGAAAAAATTTTTGGACTGCATTTTCGGTTTAAGCATGCCATTTTACTACGGAAATGACTAAAACAAAGTTTTTAAAATTTGTAAACTAGCGTTACCAAGAATCAGTTTAGTACAACCAGAGTAGAGACACTTTTTTCTTAATTTCGAAAAATGTTTTTTTCGAAATAACTCGAAATCCGTTCCAAGAAAAAATTTTTAGAATGCCATTTTACAACGGGAATGACTAAAACATGTTGAGGATACAAAAAGTTTTTAAAATTTGTAAACTAGTGACCAAGAATGAGATAATTCCGTCTAAGCTGAATTGAAAGGAGCTCGTTGACGTCACCTTCAATAGTAATACGAAGTTATCGTAAAATACAACACCTTCAGAAGAATAGCCAGACCGATAGGTATAAGAGCCGAAGTGGCTATGGACCAGAGGGTAACGTTTCCAACCTAGATTCCATAAACTCAACATCGTTTGATGCACAGACGGGTATCCAAAAATGAGGACAACAATCTTTTTGTAATATCAAGAATGGGCTCTGTCAGAATCTTAGGGCCTCAACATGCAAACATGGTTCTAGGCGGGATGTACCAGAAGAGGGACAGCGCAACACTATTTAATATAATAAGGAACAATCTTCAAAATAATTGTACTAATCCAATAAAATTCAAAATTTAGGCCAACAGAACTTATTTCCCCTTTGTTCCCTGGTCACATTAACATACCCAGCAATAAACTTGCGGACGGACTTGCAAGGATTAAATTCTTCTTCTGGACTTAACAACACTTTCTTGCTTGGGTTACATAGAGCTTTAATACAGGTGATTCTGGCTTATTCTTGGGTAATCCGCTTCAACAACACTTTCTTGGGTTACCTAGAGCCTTAGTACAGTTGGCTCTGCCTTGTACTCGGATAATCCACTACGTCGTACCCCAGCTAGCTAGTGCCCCCTCTTCTATGCCAGTCCTCAACAGCTGGATTGAGTATCTTTGCTCCTGGCAAAGGTTCACCACAACCTTCCAGGTTGGTAAACTGGATTGTTGATTGAAAGCAGTGCGTGAATCGTTCCAGCACCTGTTGGTTTTTTAGAGATTACAATGAAGCAGCTGTAACATAGTCGTGAAGTATGATGTCCCAGCGAGAGTGAGAATATTCCTATAGCATAATCCAGCTAGAACCATCTTAGATGTTACAAGATTTGTTGGGCCGTCAAAAGACTCCTGTAGGTTACAATAGATACCTAGGATCGCATGATAATGCCCCATTAACGGAACAATGCTGGTTGGACAAATTTATTTGCAATATTTGAAACATAAAAATTTAAAAAAACAATTGAACCTCAACCAAGTTAAAAACAGCAACAAAAAAAACAAGTAAATTAAAAAATGTGAAATCAAAGAAATGCCTTTTACTTCAACTCCTTGGGAACAGCACGAAAGCGCGCATGAACCAAACCACGCAGCTGTCCAAGGGCATCCAGGAAAGCGGACAGCGGCATAGTCGGTGGAGAATTGCCCGGCAGCATATAGGTGGCCACAAACTTGAGTAAGCCATAGGTGGCCTTATTGTAGGCCTCACGTTGGCGAAACAAGTGCTTAATGCGCTCTGCCATGGTGGCGGCCAGACAGCTATCCAAGCGAGCCAGCTGCTCATGCTTCTGCTGCAGCAGCTGCTCCAGCTCATTGATCTTCAATCGTTGTAGCTCGAGTTCTATGAGCTGGCTGTAGAATTGTTTAGAAAAAGTTAAAAAATCTCTATAAGTCTTGTGGAAAGTCTTACCCGCTACACTGCTCCGAAATGTGTTTATATTGATGCAGCTTAGCTCCAGCTAGGGTCAGCTGCTCAGCAATAACAGCTATATTCTCATGTATGTTATCCATATGTTGCTCCTTTAGTGATAACTCCACCTGTAGCAAACTAAGCTGAGTGTTCAGCTCCTTTTTGTCCAAATCCAAGTCCTGAAACTCGCGCTGTGTGCGTGCAAGCTCCTCCAGCTGCTCGCGCTGCTCCTTGCGCACAGTAAACAGCTCGCGTTCCACATTTGTAAACAAGTGCTGTAGATCATCTTTATCTCTAGCCAAGAGATCATGCTGCTTGGCTTGCTGCTCCAGCGATAGACTAAGCTCCTCACATTTTGCCTTTAGTTTATCGCATTCACGTAGGGATTGGTTAAGCTTATCAGTCAGTGCATCATTGCGACGCAGCTCCGTGGAATAGAGACAGCTGTATACATGCAACTGGTTGCGATTGTTGGTAAACTATTCCAAAAATATAAAAAAAAATTGCATCAGTTAGGGCTACCCTCTACTCCCTTCTCTTCCACTTACATTACGTTTATACTCGTACATCTGCTCGCTGATGCTGCGCAATTCTTCACGACGACGACGCCAGGAGCGCAACATAACCGCATTGAATATGCGCAGACTAGCTATGCGCAAATCCTGGTCAGAGCTGATCACAAAACGCACATTACCCTCGCCTGTGTTGCACAGCAAGGCTGCATCCTGTAGCCGCAATTTGGCTAAACCCTGCTGATTGGCCAGCTCATTGGATTGCTTTTCCTTGTCATCCGTGGCTGGCATCATCATGCTGGGCAGATGTGCCACCAGCTGATAGTTACCAGTGCGGCGTGCCTCCTTGAAATCCATTTGGGAGACAGCTTTGCGAGCACGGAAATTCAACATGGCCGCAGTGTGCTGGCGCTGTAAGGTAAAATAGGGTGCTTCAGCGCCGGGTACGGCCACCTGCAACTGCTTGTCATCTTTGCCAGCAGCCGGCAACACCTTATATATAGGCTTGCCATCCACAGGGCTGTCTTCAACCAGCACGTTCTTGCTTGACTTTGGAGTTTGCAGCGCCGCCTCGGAAATTTTCGGCAGCGGCTTAAAGACTTGTAATTTTTTGGTAGCACTGGACAGATTTTGTATGGTTGCACTTAAAGTTGCATCTTTGGAAATTTTAAAAACTTACACTGGCGATTTTTTGGCCACTAGCGGCACTGGTCGCTTCTTCATCTGAGTGTTGATTATTCCTTTAGTGTAGCATGTACGCGGAGAGCGTGGAAGATCCTTGGGTCCGCTTGAATTTAGATTTATCTCTCGAATACGAGGAGTTTTGTTATGCATTTTGTTAAATGCGCCTTTGCGGTTATCCATTGTCTATCTTAGGACGTTAATAAAATTAAATAAATTTGTTATTTTTTTTAAATTATTTTTTTCTCTCTATTGAACAGCTTGAGCACACAACCAAAACTAAAATGAAATTTTAAATTTAGTTAGCAAGTTGACAACTTGTATTCAATTTTATTTTGAAGTTTAAGTTTTGTAGAGCCTACTTAAAGTTGTTTTGGACTAAATGTAGTACAATGTTCTGGGTTTCGAAACAACATTGGCTAGGAACGAATGCACAATGGTCAGTCAAGTTGCTAAATCTTTTGAAAAAGGCAAAAAGTGAAGAAGGACCCAAAATCCCAATTTTAGCTATATTTCCTTTTAGCGCATATCTGAAGCATGTACAACAATTTCAGCAACAAAAAAAAAAAATGTGGTACAGTCGAGGCGGTGCCCGACAGTGAAATACCCTGTACCTTTTGTCTCGAAAAAATTTTTCCTGCATATTCCTTCTAAGAACTTTCCAATTGGAATTTATTTTTTTTTTGGTGCAAAACGATATTTATACCTATAAGTTACCTAAATTTGTACCGATTTTGATGAAAATCGAAAGTTACGTCAAAGAAGTTATTTAAAGTATATGGGATAAGTTTCAAGTTGGTATGTAGAGGGGTGTGGGAGAAAACACGGTAAATCGATTGCGGGGGGTGGGGGGACCACATCGATAAAATTTGGATTTTGGATTTGGAAAATTTTTCGAAAAAATCACGAAAACGGTGCTTAAGAAAAAAAATGGTTGTCATTTTTGTGTTTCTCGACGTAAAATTACCCTAAAAAACACTTTTTTCGGAAGGTTCACTCGATGACCCTTAAATTTGTAACCTAGTGTTATTGGACCTTTCGATTTACCGTTAGACCTTTGCATTATTGCTTCATACGATTTTTCGCAATAGGTTCATTATTTTTCTTTTACTTTTTCTGCAATTTTAAGCGTTTCATAATTATAGGACAGTAGTCTATTATAAGGAAATTAAGTGTAAGGATGGCTTAAATATATGTTATTTTAAATTTAAATCACTTTTTGGTATGGCTTTAGTATGGAGGAGATATACCGAATTATAGCAGATAACTACATGCCTTAGAATGGTAAAAAATCTTTTGAGAAGCACTGTATATGACTATGCCACTATTTTATATTAATATAAATAAGTATTGTCAAACCGTGCTATAAATGTATTTGAATATATGAACTCTCTTTTTCAAAATTAAGCAACTTAAAATTAAAACGTATACGCAATGTTGCCTTATATGAGCGGTAAAGTTCGGTAAAGATGGACAAATGTTAAGCGTGCTACCATTGTCAAATCCATCAAGTTAACGCTCTGCACAATCATTACTTATTTTTTTTTTTCAAACAATTGGAAAAAGGGTCTAGCTGGATAAGGTACCTACTGGAAACTGCTCCAAGCGATTTTTGAAAACTAGTGATGCTGTTCGAGGCATAGGGCAGAAAAACAATTTTTCGCAAAATTTCAGTTTTTAAACTTAACGCGTTGCAACTTATTTTAAAAAAAACATGTTTTTCGTTTTTATTTAATTGTGACTAAACTACTAAATATTTTTGAACCAATTTTTCTTTTCAATCTAAGTTGGCAATAGGGCTTGTCAAAAAACAAATATTTATACATATATATTTGTAGCTTTACGATATTGTCAGGTGTATCCAACTTCTTTAGAGGAATTTCGAAAGTTGCTGCGGGAATTTTCGTAACGTTCCGGTATATATTTGTGGCCTTGGGCTTTAACTTATTGTCAGTTATGTCCAAATTTTTCGTAACGTTCCGGTATATATTTGTGGCCTTGGACTTTACGATATTGTCAGATGTGTCCAACTTTTTTTCGGTACTCCTGAAAGTTGCTGTGCGGGACTTTTCTTAACATGCTGGTAATTATATGTGGTCTTGGACTCGTAAGTTGTTGTCACATGTATCTAACTTTTTTAGGGGAGTTCTAAAGGTTTCTGCGGGTCTTTTCGTAATATGCTGGACGTTATTCTTGGCCTCGGGCTTAAACTTAAAGTTGCTGAATTTTGAAAGTTGCTGCGGTAATTTTCGTAAACTGAAGGACTGACCATAAGTTAAAGACCAAGGCCACAAATATATACCGGAATGTTACGAAAAAGTTGGACATAACTGACAATAAGTTAAAGACCAAGGATACAAATATATACCGGAAAGTTACGAAAATTCCCGCAGCAACTTTCAAAATTCCCCTAAAAAAGTTGGATACACCGGAAAATATCGCAAATCAATGTGTCCACCTATTTTTGTGGAGTTCTGAAAGTTGCTGCGAGACTTTTCTTAACATGCTGGTAATTATTAATTGTGAGTAAACTACTGAATATTTTAGAATAAATTTTTTTTTTGAATCTAAGTTGGCAATAGGGCTTGTCAAAAAAAAATATTTATACATATATATTTGTAGCTTTACGATATTGTCAGGTGTATCCAACTTTTTTAGAGGAATTTCGAAAGTTGCTGCGGGAATTTTCGTAACGTTCCGGTATATATTTGTGGCCTTGGGCTTTAGCTTATTGTCAGTTATGTCCAACTTTTTCGTAACGTTCCGGTATATATTTGTGGCCTTGGACTTTACGATATTGTCAGATGTGTCCAACTTTTTTTCGGTACTCCTGAAAGTTGCTGTGCGGGACTTTTCTTAACATGCTGGTAATTATATTTGGTCTTGGACTCGTAAGTTGTTGTCACATGTATCTAACTTTTTTAGGGGAGTTCTAAAGGTTTCTGCGGGTCTTTTCGTAATATGCTGGACGTTATTCTTGGCCTCGGGCTTAAACTTAAAGTTGCTGAATTTTGAAAGTTGCTGCGGTAATTTTCGTAAACTGAAGGACTGACCATAAGTTAAAGACCAAGGCCACAAATATATACCGGAATGTTACGAAAAAGTTGGACATAACTGACAATAAGTTAAAGACCAAGGATACAAATATATACCGGAAAGTTACGAAAATTCCCGCAGCAACTTTCAAAATTCCCCTAAAAAAGTTGGATACACCGGAAAATATCGCAAATCAATGTGTCCACCTATTTTTGTGGAGTTCTGAAAGTTGCTGCGAGAATTTTCTTAACATGCTGGTAATTATTAATTGTGAGTAAACTACTGAATATTTTAGAATAAATTTTTTTTTGAATCTAAGTTGGCAATAGGGCTTGTCAAAAAAAAATATTTATACATATATATTTGTAGCTTTACGATATTGTCAGGTGTATCCAACTTTTTTAGAGGAATTTCGAAAGTTGCTGCGGGAATTTTCGTAACGTTCCGGTATATATTTGTGGCCTTGGGCTTTAGCTTATTGTCAGTTATGTCCAACTTTTTCGTAACGTTCCGGTATATATTTGTGGCCTTGCACTTTACGATATTGTCAGATGTGTCCAACTTTTTTTCGGTACTCCTGAAAGTTGCTGTGCGGGACTTTTCTTAACATGCTGGTAATTATATGTGGTCTTGGACTCTAAGTTGTTGGCACGTGTATCTAACTTTTTTAGGGTAGTTCTAAAAGTTTCTGCGGGACTTTTCGTAATATGCTGGACATTATTTTTGGCCTCGGGCCTTAACTTAAAGTTGCTGAATTTTGAAAGTTGCTGCGGGAATTTTCGTAATGTTCCGGTATATATTTGTGGCCTTGGACTTTACGATATTGTCAGATGTGTCCAACTTTTTCGTAACATTCCGGTATATATTTGTGGCCTTGGACTTTACGATATTGTCAGATGTCTCCAACTTTTTTTCGGTACTCCTGAAAGTTGCTGCGGGACTTTTCGTAATATGCAGGACATTATTTTTGGCTGCGGGCTTTAACTTCAAGTTGCTGAATTTTTAAAGTTGCTGCAGGAATTTTCGTAACATTCCGGTATATATTTGTGGCCTTGGACTTTACGATATTGTCAGATGTGTCCAACTTTATTTGGAGAGTCCTGAAAGTTGCTGCGGAACTTTTCTTAACATGCTGGTCATTATTTGTGGTCTTGGACAAATATTATTATTCGTAAATAAATCGAAAATTTTTTGTTTTTTTTTAAAAAATGTGTGAAAACAATTTTATTTTTTACTGTCAAAAGATGTCAAAAATTATAATAAATTTTTGTAATATTTTATAGAATACGTACTTCTTGTTATTATGGTGAAAAAAAAACTTAAATTTTTGCGAACAATTGTTTTTTGCCCTCAAAAATCGCTGTGGGCAGTTTCCATTACCTTATCCAGCTAGAGCCATTGTGAAAAAATTATCGCAAAGCCACTGATGTGAACATTGCATACTCGAGAACACTTTGGAGAGAGGGGCTAGAAACACTCGTTTAAAACCAGGAAATACGCAAGTGTAAAAATATCGATATCTACATTTATAGAAACGAAATTTTTCTGAAAAGTTAAGCTTCTTACAAGATATAAGTAGCGGGTCACTTGCCTATATGAAAACCAACCCGTTGATACCAAGCTAACCAATGTTAGCCCTTCAACGCCTGCCTGTTGTTTCCACTTTGAAATTTGAGGGACATTCCCTCAACATTTCCAATGTCCAATTGCGTGGCATTTCATTATATTTTCCTAAAACATCCAACTGTCTCAGTTTCCCCTACCTTTTCTTTAAACACGCCTACAGTCTTCGATATAAGTATCTAAAATTATATTTCTTCCCAAAAGTATTTGGAGAATATATCACTGTGACGCAATACTTAGAACATCAATAAATGCACATTGATAATCAATGACCAATCAATCGAGTATTATTGGGTTTTTCCAAACACATACTACTGTGATCAAACATATAAAAAGTAATTGACTTGTGAAACATCTTTGTTTATTCTTGCGAAGCCATTTCGCCACAGGTAAAGTAATTCATAATATAATAATTAAAAACGGCGAATGGGAAAACCCCGGCTATATCTTTGGAATTCCCAAAGCTGGACGTAATTATTGATCGTATTTGGCACGTTTTTAATTTTCGAAGTCGGCTTTGCCTTACTTTAAATTTAAAATCTCTTCAAAAATACGCAGCTCTACGACAGAATTATTATGCCCCGATATTTCGCCTATCTAAGACGTCGAATTTTTGATATTGGTTTGAAAGGGTTTTGTAAAACACCTCTTTATGGGAGGGCACCATTAGGTTGGTAAGTTAGGCACAGAGAGAAAGGAAAGAAAAAGGAATGGGAGTGCAGGGTGTTAGGTTACGTTAGGTTATGGCGGCAGTTGGAACTTATCGTCCCTCGTACTCACGTAGGCCAGGAATGGCCCGTTGTGATATCGCTATGGTGGTCCTTACACCACTTTTCCCCACTCCCCATGTCTCCTAAATGACTTTAGAATACGGAAACTTGACCTGCACAGTCCAGGACAGTGGCAGAAAATGTGCTCTTCTGCCTCCAGCTCCTCCTCAGGGTGTTAGGTATTATAAGTTGTGGGTATAGCTGGCGGGCGCTCTTAATTGGCCTCCTTGTTGAACATCCTATTTTGACGATGCGATAGAAAATAGTCAAGATCTTCGAAGAAGAGTTTTTTAAGAAGTGCAGGGCAATCAAATAGTAGGTGTTGAATACTTTCTATCTCCTCCTCTATTCCGCAGATACGTTAGAAGCCGTGATGGGCAACGTATGTGTAGCCTCTCGGCCATTAGGCCTTTGGTGTAGTGCTTTATATATATCCCGTCACCATCCTGGTTCTGTTCTTGTAGAACCGCAGGAGTTCGGATGTTCGCTTTCTATTGAACCTATGTAGGTTAAAGAGCTTAGAAGATATACCAATAGCACGCAGTGTCTCATTCTTATTCTGCCTTGGCCCTGACTTCATCTTCGTAGTTTTCACTATGACATCTTGTTGAATTTTTATGCGGATCCACGATTTGGTCTCAGTGTTGGTTTTTCACTTCGAAGTATACATATATATCTCAGAGCTCCCAAAAGACTGTCAACCCATTTTTCCAACTTTTGGGTCCGTACCCGAAATCCCCCGTGATTTCACATTCCCCAATTGTAAGTTAGTAACACAGAACTATCTGTGTTCGAATCCAGGGCATTTGAAAGAAAAGCACCAACTGGGATTTTTGTGCCGGGTCGGCGGCAGCTCAGTGATGAGCACCACGACCCCACATGAACACCTAGATCTTGGAGTGTCTAAAATTTTACCCCCCCGCCAGACAATAAAATGCATCAATAAAATCACCAATTTTAGTAGGAACATTTATGCGGCTCTTATAAAAATTCCACATCGAAATTTTATCGATGCGAGCCCCACGCCCCGCTATAGATTTACCGTGCTTTCTGCCACACCCCTCAATATATGCACTCCAACAACTTCCTTGAGATAACTTTAAATTTTCATCAAAATCGGTAGAAATTTGCGAAGCTTACAGGCAGGGCCGTAGAGAGAAAATACGGGCCCGGGGTGAAAATGTACCGGCCCCTCTATTACACTCTTAAATCACGACAGTACGACGGTAACTACACCGGGCCCCTGAGAAAACTCCAGGCCCGGGGGAATCCCCACTTCCCACCACTCGTAGGGCCTGCTTACAGGTAAAAAAATCGAACTGCACCAAAAAAAGTTAAATTACCAATTCGACATTTTTTAGAAAGAATATGCAGGAATATAATTTTTGTCGATAAAAAAGGTATCACATTTTTTTATATCTGTAACCGCAGAAGCCGTTGGCACCTTTGATATGTTTCTGGTATGCTCGCCCGCCCCCTCGTTACCAGGTATGTAAGAGTAACCAGCTAGTTAGCAGAGGGTAACATTGAATATGGCTTAGCGCCACCATCCTGTCACAAAGAAGCTCACTTTTTGTGATGTGTGACGTGAAGACTTGATAGCAGCTTGGTTGTCGACAAGGATTGATACGTTTCTTGGACTTTCATCCAAGGTGTCTAGTAGCTTTGCCACTACGGTAGCTTCTTCTAACTTCCAGCCGTCTGTGTAAAAAGTTGGCTCGTTCTTGCTGGTGAAAGTTTTTCTCTTCCAATCTTCCCAACAGCCGCTTAGTAAGTAACTAAAGAAGAATTTAAAATTTTAAAAGACATCACATCACCCAAAGGTTTCAAGTGTGAATAGCAATCATCCAAGGATACACTCAAACACACAAAGAGTGTAGTCAACATCGATTCAGTCGTTTAGAAGGATTTTATTGACATGCACTTCGGCACAAGTGCATATGTCAAATGCAATATAAGGATACATCTCTTAAGATACATAAGTATGTGTGGACTTATAGTGCCCTTATCGCATAAAACGCCTAAATCCTTGGCACACTGATTGTAGGGAATTTCATAGTCAAGACAGCTTAGATGCTGAGCTGCTACTTAGCATTATAAAAGCTTGACTTAATTTGATTTGCAACCCGAAGGGCTTTTATGCCTGTTGACAACTGCATCCTGCCAGAGGCATATTAACAAATAAGTATGCTACATAAAAAAAGGGCGCAGCCATTTCAAAGCAGCTGCAATATCCTGACCTTGTGCCCACACATCCGGCATATTCTCATGCACAGATACATTTAGGCATACACAGATACTCACACATACACAGCCACAGACAGAGTGCCTCAATTTGGTACATCCGTTCATTTATTTGTAGCTCAATTGTGAAAAGAAAAAGGCAAGGCAAAAAAAGAAGAAAAAAAACGCTTGAGGCGCACAGATATTTGCCACATAGACCTACGAGTATTTTTATTTTACGCCACATTAGCTACACATGTGGCATGCCACACAGCGTAATAGAGTGCTCCAACGTATTTTAGTCATTCAAAAATACATTCAAATAAAAAGCTTCCTACACACAAAACTCACCACAAACTTGTCAAATTTTGCGTTTGCGCAAATAGTGTTTGGCCAAAAAGCTTTTTTTGTAAGTTTACGTTTTTCGGTTGCAACGGCAACTTGAGTTTTGGTTAGCCAAGACTTTGGTCTCCTTTGGGGTCCGTCAGTGCTTCATTAACGGTGCGACGCTGCTAGCTAACGGTGCTTATAGACGGTCTTAGCGGTGCTAACGGTGTTTTCGGTGTTGTATAGCGGAGAAAGTGCACGTAACGTAACGAATTTCAAAAAAACAAACAGAGCTTAACTTTTTAGAAAAAATATTTATTACTTTAGCTAGTAAAATTTAAAAACGAAAATATAAACACTAAAAAAAAAACCGCGCATTTAAATTGTTTACTTGTGCAATACGAAAACCTTAAACGAACATTTAATACAATTTAAACAAAGTGTTTGGAATTTTTCTATTTGGGTGAGTTTTGTGAATAAGGAATTTTAGAATTTTAATGCCCATAGTTTGTGTGCGTTTTTGGTTTTTGGATTGCATTCCATGATTTATGCGCTCAGCGTTTACAAAATTCCCCAAAAGCAAATGCAAAAGTTGTTTAGACTATAAATAAAAAGGCGATAAAATAAACAAAATTTTGTATCTAGAACCGGCCCGTCAGACGCCGTTATTAATACATATCAATGAAATGGTTTTTACCCAAAACTCGACAAAAAATTAAAACATAAACTTAAACTTAAACAAAAGAAAAGAAAATAAAAAAATTAGCTTATTCACACTTAAAAAATCCTGACGTGTTTAGCTTAGTCACAAATTAATTAATTTCAAATTCGCTTGTTTTCGATTGCGTCTTGGGGAAAAAGTCATTAAATGTTTTAAATAAAAGTAATCTTTATATGGTAAGTGTGTATAAATGTATAGACCCTGCTGTGTCTGTATGCTTGAGAGCTACTGGGCAACCATTGGGTCCAATCAAACCAGTCTCAGCGTCAGTCATGCTTAACTATGACCAATTTTGCGGTCGCTTGATTAGCATTCGGAATTGGAATTAGAATCAGAATTCGCTGAAGGCGCGCACGCGTTCAATTCCCGGAATCTACCAAGTCTCTCTTGTTTCAGGTAACAAGTGCGCTATATTTCTGGCTAATATGCAACGTCAGTTTTTATAGAATTTTATACTAAGTAATTAAATATTTCTTAGAAGTGCATTTTTAACAAGTTAGTAGCTTTATTAAATAACTCTACTCAGTTGGGTCGGTTATGCTAGGTTTACACTGCCCATGGCTGTCTTAGCTTATACCAAGTGTTGCCCTGATTTGTCGCAAAAAGTTGATAATAATTGTTAGACAATTTTAAATTAATCCATTTGGTATAAACTGTATTTCACATTGTGGCAGTGTGTCCATAGTAGGTTCACATTACATTGTCATACAGAATTTGAACTTGTAAATACAGCTGAGGATGTGTTGTCATTTTAAAAATCAAAGATTTTTTAGTTCCTTTTAATTGCAAAATGCTCTTATTTGTCAGAAAAAGTTGTACAAAAAAAATGTTTCCACAAATTTTTAAGGTAGAAAAAAAGGCCATTTGGTATACACTGTTTTTCAGATTTTGGCAGTGTGTCCATAGTAGGTGCACATTGCAATTTTATGTTAATACAATATTTTAATTATTAATCTACAATAAATATGCAATAACATTTTTTTGTCACAAGCGCTGTATTATGGCTTGCATGAAAAAATGTTCACAGAAAAGCCTGTCTTTACTCTTACGCCTAAGCGATCAACTCTCCGCTCTACCAATTCCAAACGGTCCAAGCATTCTGCGATTTGTGCTTTACTATAAAATCTCTGGCATTATTTTACAGAAGCAGCCTGAATGAATTTTAGAATTGTCTGAAGAACAAAATCTTTTGAAAACTCTTTAGATAGCAAGTCACAGGAACAGATTCCATTTAAGACAAGATTGCCGGTTGACACCAATTGGTGAACACCACTTGGTGAATTGTCTTTGTTTTCAAGAATCGGTTTGAGAATACTACTAAACAAAGCTTTTGATAAAAACCTGAAAATCACATATTAAATAATAAAGTTTTAGGGAAAGCTGCACTGTGACCCTAAAGATATTGCGCTCCCTTCTGGTTCAATATCCGAGACACTCTTGATTATATGGGATGCTTCTTACACATAATATACATCCATGTTTTGGAAATTGAAAAAATTATGTAAAAATTTTCGTTTAGTTGAATAAAATTTAGACCTGGCTAAATTGGGACATCTAGTTTTCTATATATTTAAAACGATTTCTTTTTGGTGTGGTTCCTGAATCTCAGCAAAATTACAAAAACTATAATATTTGGCCGTGCTCCGGAAAACAAACTCGATAATTTCGTATATTTCCCATTGTATTTTCGAAAAATTCGTATATTTCCCTTATCTTTCCGATAAATTTTCATGTTGTGTTGTCCCGAAAATATTTTTGTTTGATACAAAACAGCTGACATGGTTGTCACAGCTCTGCAACTTTCTATTACCATATGTTGTTTACATTTTATTTTCATTAAAATATTGCTAGTACTTTGTTATTCTGTCTTTTAAATAAAATTACACAAAAATATTACATTAGCAACAATATTCATTGAAACTAAACACGACTTAGCTGTTTTTGTGACAAGGGAAATTTTCTTTTGTGTAAAGCGGGAACCCTGTCGCATTTGTCGTCATGTGTTTGTGATACGTGCACCTTTGACTTATTCTCGCGCCCATCAAATACTATCGGATCGTTTTTAAATTTTACAGGCGCTACATACAGGTCAAAAGGAAACTTTTTAGGGGGTGCCGTTATTGATATCGACGGCTTAAAAATCCTCCATATCAGCGGCGGCCACCCTAGTGCACATACAAGAACACAAAATATGCATAAAAAATAAATATAATCTAAGAATATTAAAGAATATTTAAAAAAATATTTCATTATAAAATTCGTACATTTCAAACCTATTTTGCCGCTTCGTTTTAGTTCATCTTGCACCAAACATTCGGTTTCAAAACGAATCCGAATAAAATGTTCGTATTCGTTATCCGTTTTTTTAGTTAAATTAAAGAAAATTTTTAAATTTTTGTTAACCGCATTAAAAAAATTTTTGGGTTCCTCAATTGTTATTCGATCAGCTTTAAGCTTTGCGTTTGCATTACTTTTTAAAAAAGATTTGAAATTTTTAGCGGCAAGTATTGACAGATCATTTAAAAACTCTTTTTCAAAACTAAGACAGAAAAAATTTTTATTTTATGCTGTCTCCAAAAAATTTTTAATGATATTTGTGCTTTTCCGAAAATTTCTTATGTTTGAAAAGGTTTTTGAAAAACTAGTTCGATTCAAATTGAAAAAAGTGAAGATTCAGTGCTTGGTCCACTTTTCTTCTTAAAAATATTTTGATATCGGTTTTGCAGCACGGACTATCACTATGGAAACACCCTTTATATTTAAAATCGCTTTTGTCACACTGTATATGTGTCCCCTAACGAATACTTGTGTTCACATAAAGTTGTGCCGCTGTGAACTAGATTGTGTCATTCCGTGACGCAGTGCGAACATAGCATAATCGTTTAAGGGGCGCCACTGCAGTTGAACTTTTGTAGCACTTTGAACTCTCACAAATTTGCAGCTTATCTTGACAGGAATGCTGATAAGATTGGGCCACAACTTTTTTCCCGACTTAGACCATAAACTTGTGTATTACGTTGGCTTACAGATCGAGAGCACATTAATTAATTAATAGCCTGACATTTAGCCATTTTCATTGTTGTTGTAATTACTTCATTTGTTGACCGTTGAGTCAATGAAGCAAATGTTGGAAAAGTTGGTTTTGCGGTGTATCTCAATGTGTGTGTGTATGTGTGTGTGAGTGCGTGTGTGTGCCAACTTGTCTATTGTTTTGTTTGTTGCTGATATGCCCTGTCAGAGAGTGCCTTGATTGTGCCATCAAGTAGCAGGAAAAAGGAACCTACAAATTATGGAAAATGGAGAATTGGTTTAGAAGCGATGCATTTTTTAAACCTAATCTTTGAGAGATGACATTTGCTTAAGCCTTAAGTTATGCTAATTAAAAAGCCGAAAAAAAGTGTTTTAAGAAGTTTCCGAATGCATCTTCAATCGTATGCACTTGTGAATAAACTTAAACAAATTGTTTGTAAGTTTAAAAGGCTTAAAAAAAACTAACAAGAAATAATAGGAATTTAAAAGATTAACAATTAATTAATAATAAGAATAATTTATTTAATGCTTAATTTTCATTATAGCTTGGAATTACTACTTAAAAACGTTTTTCATCAACTTTCTTTTATATAAAAATGTTTTTTGACCTCGTCTTCGTCAACATTTATTTTTCTGTTTAGCGTACCCGCTAGATGGCGCAAGCAAGTTGTTGCCGCCAGATAAAACAAAGTTTTTAATATTTTTAAACTTTATTTACATTTCGTTGGATATTGTAAACAGAAAAATTATCAGTAAATTAAATTCTTTTCAAAGAAATTCCTAAAATATATGTTTTTTATAAATTTTTCTCTATATTGTGGTAGTGGAATCGGCAGACGTTATTCTGGCCGAATGGAGGGTAACTGGGTATTCCCTTTGGACCCAAAGCTCTCTAAAAGCAACCGTAGCTTGAATTCATATTTTTAATTTTTAGGAAGTATTTGAGCAGAAGGAGTAATCCTGTCAGTAGTTACCAACGGGACCAACTTTCTGCTTGACGGCCATGGGTTCAGGCAAGGTTTTTTAATATTCGGATTTCCGATGGACTATTTGACATTTAAGAGAAGGTTCTTTCAAATTTGGCCGAAAAGAAGGTAAAGTTTGGGAATTATTTGTGGCATGATGAAAAGACATACAAACTTCCTATTTTGATAGGATATAGATATTTATTGTACAATAATTGAAAACTTTTTCTCGATGAAATTCAAAATGGCGGCTGACAAATGGCGACTTTTCTCTGCCTCTGCCCGCAGAATATCGTCCCCGAATTTCAGTTCTTCAGCCTCTTGTATTGAGCCGAAATGAAAAATGTTTTTTGTTTATTGAAGTTAATGAAATTCTCTATGCCTTATACTAAATCAAAATGAGTTTTGACGAAAAATTAACTGAAATGTGGCTTTCGAAAAAAAAGGGTTTTTTTTCACTTTTTTGTGATTTGACCTTGCTTAAAAATAACAATTTAACACTTTTTCATGTATATTGTTAGTATAAGACATACAAAAAATGATATCCTTTGAAACATGGTTTAAATGAAGGGAATCGGAACAATAGATCAAGAGCTATGCTTAAAATGCGGATGAAAAACATGGTTCCGAGAAAAACGCGTTTAAAGTTTTTAGAAAGTCCCTCAGCGCGAGCGACTTAGGTGCGTTCAAGACGCTCTATTTCTATAATTATCGATCGCATCAAAAAAACCTACGAATATGTAGCTTTAATTTTTTGTAAAAAAAGAAATCGATTTTCTCGATTAAATTTGAGAGAACCTCCCCTTAAGCGTGTTTTAGAAAATATAATATCAAATCATACGTTTTCTCAAATTAGCTCTTGGGAAAAATATTCACGCTTTTTCAGCTACATTTTTACGTATCTCGAATGTCCGAGATGAACTCAAACCGGCAACATATAACACTTATATAGTTTTTGTATACATCTGGTTTTAACACAGTAAAACAGATTATACTGATCTAAAAACAATTACTAAATGTTTTTAGCAGAAATAAAAAAAATGCAATGAATCAATTTTTGTTATTTTACAAATCAATTTTTTAGCAGATTTATTTTTTCAAAGATAAATTTTCAAGTTTATCCGGTAAATGTTAGCATATTTCCGGCGTCTTATTGCCAAACTGTCAGTCTTAAATCTTGTTGGATGCTCAGTCGTTCAATTTATATGCTATCAACCAGGTCTGACGAGAGGAGGGTGGGAAAGGGGGGATTCGCCCCGGTCCCGTAGTTTTTTTAAGGGGCCCGGTGTTAGTACTGTCGTACTGTCTTGATTCAAGTTGAAGGTGTAATAGAGGGGCCGGTACATTTTTCCCCCGGGCCCGGATTTTCTCTCTACGGCCCTGCTATCAACATTGCTTATATCACCCTTAACTTAGAGGAAATGTTCGTCTTAAAACCTTGAGTCGCGGTAAGGGTATGCAATGTTCGTCTTTACATGCCTCTATTGCCCCGGTTGTTTATTGTTTTTGAGTTTCTAATAAAGCCACGTTGTGAAATTGTGAAATTGCATTGAAAACCACGTTGGGAGCAGACAACCTTGATGGGAACGCGGTTGGTCCGGCTTTAGTGGTCCACAGCAGCTGGAGCAACTTCATCAGTCTTCACCTTCGTCGCCGTCGCCGTTGTCTTTCACAGCTGCTGTGGCTGCAACTTGTTGCATGTGCGTCATAGTTCAACATTTCACTTCCATGGCATTGCAGGCGGAACTCTGGCACGGCTGCTGCTGCGCAATTATGTTGTAATCAACAAGCTACAAAAACAGCAAGTCAAAGTATAATGAAAAAATAAAAATAAAAGCAAAACAAAAAATAACAAAAACTGGAAAGTTATGCGACTGGAAATGAGCGAGAAATAAAAAAAAATATGCTGCGCTCAGAGCGGCGCTTTATAAAGTAGTTGAGATTTCCGCATGAGCAGTTGCTACAATTGTATCTGTGAGATACTTTATGCTTTCAAAACGCAGCCGCAGCGTTTGTGTTTGTGCATGATTCATACACGATTCGGGGAATCCATTGAAGTGCCAACAAGATTTTTTTTTTGGCTCTACCGTAGTCGACTTTATTAAACACATACCTATGTTGTTTTTTTTTTTGGGCCTATCCAAAAATGAGTTTTTATTTTAATTTGCTCAACTTGTTTTTGGCCTATTGATACCACGTCTTTGGCTGCCATTCGCCTATGCGCTGTTGTCATGTTGTCTGTCATGAATTTTAATGCGTTTCGCTCTTGGTTTGTTGTCTTCGCTTTTAATACTCTGTAAGCGTTGGTAAGCAGAGTATACGTTATTTATGCATAAAAAAATATTTTTCAAATCCCGCAATTATGTATACTTAAGAAGTATGCCTATTAAAGCGGTCTAAATCCAATAAATCAAGTGCCTAAATGGTCAGCTCAAAACACAAATCGATAAAGTTATTTTTGTTTGCCTGTTTTACGGGAATCTAAAAAAGCTAAGAAAACTCTTAAGGCCGAAACACGCGTCTATTCGTTTGGTCTAAAAACTCTTTAGTGTGGGCTTAAAAATTGTTTACCTTTAGTCACTTCTGGATTTAAGAGGTAGAGTATTTTGGAAAGTTTATTATAGAGTAATACGCAAACTTACTCTGCCAAGTTTTAACATAGAGTAACTGGAAAGACCCGGAAAGCCAGCTGTAGAAAATGTTAGAACAATGGATGCAGATGTTGATCAACGGACATTAAAATATACCTAAAAACAAAAAAATTCCGTGTATGCTGCATTCTCTTTCTATCTCACAGTCACGCGCATCACGCATTCCATCAATGCGGTCTCACTCTTACAAATTCTAACGAACTTTGGCTTTGGAGAGAACATTTCGTGCATTTAGAAGTGATTTTTGAAAAAAGAGCAAGTGAGAGAGCACAAAAGAGCGTAAATGGGATTTTATTATTCCTTTTAAGATGCTTTGTGCTTACATCAAGAATATTCTTCTTATATTAAGTAAAATATTCTTATTGGCAGTGTTTTGTAACAAGATTAAAAAATTCTAAAATCAAGATCATTCAAACTTAATTTTACCAAGCGTTATTTTTCTCTGTGTAATAATAATTTTCTTAAATAGATATATTGCAATTAATAACCTTATTTTAAAGTAATTTTTTAGTACTTTGTATAGATTATTTTTTCAATTTTTTGAACATCTCAAGGTTATCCTATCTTATTTTTCAGCCTATGTAATACATTATAAATTGAAATTGTTATATTAATAAGTTATAAGTACAGCTAGACTAGCATTAAATTAGATTGAATTTCTCGAGTAACAAGCTTCAACGTATCATTTACTCTCATAAGTTCCAATTAAATAATACTTATACCTACATATATTAAACCTCTTTCTGTCCAATTTGACAATTTGATTTTAAAGCAATCTGACAATGTTTTAGAAGTCTCCTCAACTGCAACTCTTTAAAAATTGTCCAACTTTATACTAAGTTTGAAAAGTTTCCGGAGACTTTTCTCAAAATTTAAAAAGTCCATTAAAGATATCTGTCTTAAAGATTTTTATTTTTACCCATTAGTAAATAGACATAAGGCAGGGCACTTCGCATAGAGAGGAATGACGTGGAAATCTAAAGGAGTTAATTTTTAACTTTTCCATGATATTGGAGTTGGGAAAACCCTTTGCCAATGTGTTTTTGTGACGTAGAAAGCATTCATTGTTATGGCTATAACAAAGCAAAGTCGTAATCGACTTAACACTTCTGAAGTTTAGGCATAAAAGTCTTTCTATAAAAACTCTTCAAATACGTATACCCAAAAAGTTTTAAAGAATCTTTGTTTTGCTCGTCATTGCACATTCTTGGTACTCCCAAACTTTCATCAATTCTGACAACATTCCCCAGAAGCTTGGCTTTCTTTTATAAAGTTTGTTAAAATCATATCAAAACTCACTTAAACATAATAAGTGTCTTAGATCTTACCTTCTTTTATAGATTACAATACATCTCGGTGAAGCTCTAAAGTTTCTTAGTATTGTCTAAAAACTTCCCAAGTCAAAGTCAAACAACTTCAACTTCTTATATGCAACGATTACAGTGTATCCCCTAGTCCGCTTTCACCTTCAGCATTGCCATCTTAAATTATTGTTTTCTTAAGCGTTAGCTAGGCGACCTTTTGCGTGACTTCTTCATTGCATGCATTAGCCCCAAAAACAAAGGGGCCCTCTGGCTAGGGCTCGCTTTAAACCACAAAAGATGCCAAAAAATGAGAACACCACCAACAACAGCAATGACAACAAGTGGTTATGGACAGAAATGCTACCACTTTTTACCATACCGTCACCATTGTCGCTCTACAAAAATTATCTCCATCTTTATCGCTGCTCTGGAATGCTTGACTTGCTACGAAACGATTCGACTTGTCTCGACTTGGTTTGGACTGATTTGACTTGGCTCTGCCTTTGTTTGCGGATTGTACGCGTGTGACCTTGAGCTCCGAACATGTGCCAGAACTGCAGAGTGCCGTAAAGTGCCAATTGCTCTCCGTTTGTGACACACTCTCGCTCTGTCTCTCCTCTCTGCTCTCTTGTTGCTTTTTGCACTTGTATAATAATTTTTGCAAAAACTTGTTTTGGTTTTGGTTTGTTTTGTATATGGTTCGGTTCAATCGTTTGACAGACGAACTGACCCTGCGAATGGCTTTTGAGCAAGTGCGTCAGTGCGGTACAAACTCTGTTGATGGCTTTTGTCACAACCGTATGATGTGTTATGCATTCTGTTTGATAAAATCTGTTACAGACTTGCCTGCTGTGGTTGGCACTTTGTTGGCGCCGCATGGTGCACACAACTAATACGTCATCTTTTATGTGGACAGCCCATGACTACCACCACACTTATTGACGTCAAAGTGGCAACAAAGTCCGCAGACAACCTGGCAGCGTGCAATGACCCAGCCAATAAGCCACTATGTCTGCGTCTTTGGCTCTATTGATAGCGCTCCATTTTCTTGGTACTGATTTTCACCCTTACTTGCGGGGGATATTTGTTATATGTATATTGACAGGAGTAGTGGCATAACCAATAAAGAATTTGGCAAATTGGTTAGTGTTAAAAGCTGATTGTACTTAAGCAAGTTCAAAGGCTGTGTCTAGACGAGCATTGGCACACTGGAATGAAGCCATTTTTGAAATAAGCTTGTGTGGAAATTTTTTTAGATGAATCTCTAAAAATATAAAAATAAGCTGCTTGGCGTAGTTGGGTACAACTTTTTTTAACTGAACGATATTTTCATTTCACTAAACATAAAACATAATAGAGTAAGTGAACCTTACGTCGATGGTACCTAGAGTCTTGATGGTCAGCTTGCGCGTTTCCAATGCCGGATTTAAAATTCTCATGGTTTATACACCAAAAAATAAAAAATAATATGTGGGGCTTGCCAGGTTTATCGTGATTTTAAATCGACACAAGGATTCTTTAGACCAAACAGGAATTTCAACGAATTTCACGATTTCTATTTTGACTATACTTAACTCGGATAAGCATAGGCTTTAGGGAAAATTTTTTTCCCAGTTTCGGTTCTAAATGTATGTATAGTCCATAATAAAAATAGAAAAATTATATTCTAAAATGTTGTCCTGCGGTTAATCTAGACATTAACTGAGTACCCAATTTTCAAAAATTCATCATAGAATCAGAAAATGCACTGAACTTAAGTTCATCTTTGAAATGGCATTAAAAAATGTTATTCAACTTCATATTGAATAGAGGGAACAAGCCGTTAAAATTAAAAGTACGTGCGGCATAGAACCTCTTTATATAAAAGAAAGTTGTATTAGCTACACCATTTATAACTCAAGAACTACTGGACAGATTTTGATGATCTATGGTTTGTTGGATTCGTCTCCGAACTGGTTAACAGAATAGCTATTAAAACATCGGAAAAATTCTCATAAAGATAAGTAAACCGCGAAATCCTCTTACGAGGGGAGGGGCACAGATATCGGCATAAATCGAAAATTTTGACTATTATGCGCATCTTTTGGTATAATTTCAGCTCTATAGCTCTTATAGTCTCTGAGCACCTTTAACTCATACGGACAGACAGATATGGGTATATCGACTCGGCTGTTGCTGCTGCTCGAGAATATATATACTTTAAGGGGTCTGCCACGCCTCCTTCTGATCGTTACATTCATTTGCACACTGTCGCTCAGGAACTGCTGGACAGATTTTAATGATATATGATTTGTTGGATTTGCAGAATAAGTATTAAAATATTGGAAAAATTCACATTAAGAGAAATTAAGAAAGATAGTTTCATAGATCGAGTAGATTGATTTCGTTTCCTCTAAATTTTTGTACTTTTGTGTCATAGAAGACGAGCTCATCAACAACGTATGCCCGAAAATTGTTGCTAACCACAAAAATAACGAAAGATTGAGTGGATGGTTTAAACTTTCTTATACAGAATCAAATCTTTGGTACTTTGTATTCATTCAAATCTATTGACTGTGTTACAAACGAAGACGAAGCTACCAACTCAACTGAATTTTTAAACTCCTTGGATATGCCTGGCTTACCACCACACAATTTAAAACTAAAGAATGGCGAGGTAGTCATCATCAAAATATATATCAACCAAAACTATGTAATAGAGCACTTTTGCTGGTAAGAAAACTGATGATGAATGTGATTCACGCGACGATACTCAAAGGCAAATTTAAAGGTGAGGAAGTTCTGATTCCGAAAATTCCAATGATCCCAACGGATGTCCGCTTTGAGTTTAAAAGAATTCAATTTCCGATTCGCCTTGCATTCACCATGATGATAAACAAATCACAAGGCCAATCTTTGTAGACTGAACTTAGAAAATTAATGTTTTTCTCATGGTCAATTGTTCACGTGTCGACAAAGCATCCGCTTTATTTGTTCTTGCGCCTAATAAGGTGCTTCAATGAAAAGAGTCAATCAAAATCTAACCCTTTCACCTGAATACATAACTTCATCAAACTTAGCGATGTGCCATGAAGTATTTAATTTTTGTACCTTTGTTGAAATAAATTCTCCGGAATCGAGCGATTAAGTTTCGTTTTTTAATTCGAAGAGCGGTAAAGAGTATTTTAAAATCGGGTAGGGCTGACTATGGCAAGTACATTATGGAATTAAAGAAATATACAAGGAATATAATAATCAGGATGATTGGAATTGTTAAAAGAATATGGGGGTTGGCCTGCGAAGCACGCAGGTGGCTGAGCCCCCTAGCTATCTATAAATCAAGGCTTATTTGACCAGGAAGAGGTGCTTATGTGTAAATAAGGGTCATAACTCTTTGTCTTTTTGACTGAGATTACGGGCTTACGAGACGTGAAACAAACGTAGACTGTACGTCCTCTGCAGGACCATCGAGAGCAAAGCGTGGAACTATAGTCGGGCCCCAATGGTGAATGATCCGCCCGCCTCTTGAGAGGCCTGGTCCTATGCGTGGTTATTTCTATTGAGTCTAATCTAGTCTCATTCGGCGTCTTGCTGCAACAGGTGCATTAAATATTTTTTCCTCTGGAGTTCTTATGGACTCATAAGCATTACAGAACAGTTCTGTAAGGTTTGCTTTTAAACACTTTAACTATTAGTATTAGACTCGCAGCCACTTCCTGAGTATGATATATTACAAATTTGGTTTAACTTAGTATGTGTGATTATATAGCTAAAAATACGAATATATTTAACTTAGGCGTGCTTGGCGCACGCTCGTCTCAAGGAGTTTTTTCAGTCGACCATGGCTGGCATAATTAATGACGCTGTTCCCAAGTGAGTGTAGGTGTCTTTTGAAACGGTCGATATATCGACTTGGCAGGCGATTCTTATCCTTTATCACCTTCGCTAATTGCAAATTTATGTGATGCATGGAGTTCCTCAACAGTCACTTCTTAATTTGTCGAATAGTCATGACAATGCAAAGTCCGCAAGAACATTATATAAATATGAAAATTTTTTGAAAGTATATTTTAGTTGTTGCAGTCAAGTAAATATTACTCATTGAAATTAATTAATTTTTTTTAAATACATTTTTTTAACTTTTCTGAGACTTACACAGCACAAGCTTCTGTGGATTGAACTCTCTGCATTTTGAGAAAGTCAATTTAAATACCATTTATTCGAAATATATCGGGTAATCTCAGTTTCCTAGTCACATTATTGCAAAGAATGCTTTTTTGTAAGCTTAAAAGAAATAGGCTGTATTAAGGTTTAATCGATTAGATCATTTTATAAATAAAAAAAGGTACCAAAGACAATTGTGAACTGTGACCTGTCAGACATCCTTACTAAGTACGGTCTGCTTAGGTTGTGCCATTTACTTAGTCTATACATATCTGCCTGCAATAAGATTTAAGTGGATTCGTGGAAGTTGTGCCTTTGGCGAAGTTCTAGAGGTCTTGCAAAAGCAATTAGATTTAATGGCTTTTGTGTAGGTATTATATATAATTTTCTTAATGAGCTGTTACTGTATTAAGCAGGGCTAAAAAAAAATTATAGAAAGTGTACATAATGCGTCGTCAATTTGCATAGCGTGGGTCTGCAAAGATTGTCACAGTAGCTAAGTTTCAAAGACCTTGGACAAGCACTAACTAGCTTAATGGCTTGCGAACTATTGGTAAATAAAAATATTTTTTCACGGTATTGCTATTTCCATGCAGAGGTGTCTTTTTCAAGGAAAATTCTAATACACTAAAAGTCAGAGAGGCCTGAGCACAACCTGCTGATTTATAAGTTAGGTATTTTTTTGTATTTAATATTTGATCATTTTTGTGGCAATTGTAATGGCTTTTGTTTTAGGTACTTATATACGGGCATTAATATATTTTGGCATGCATTTTGTAAATGCATTTGGTATGCTTGGTAATTTTTCATTGCCCACGCGGCGTATACGCGATTTTTGTTTAAACGTTGTTTTTAGTTTAATGCACGTAAACATTTCACAGCCAGCAAATAAATTGTACAAATATGCATACACATACGCACATGCATATGTATGTATATATATACAAAGAACAATATGTACATTATAAACCAAAATATTAGTGCAAAATAATATTTCAATATTTAGTTGTTTGTTTAAATGACTAAACATTTGATTGAATGCCAAAGTAAAAATTGACTTAATAACTGATTGTGTCTGGGATATGATGACCTTATAGCTGTTGCTTATTTTTCTGGGTATTTTGTATATTTAAATTAGCGCTATATGGACCTAAGAAATTTGCGTAACTTGGGGGTCAAGCAATTTTTTTTTTTTTTTTTTTGTGCGACCAAACGTGAAGTGGGCTATAAAATTAGATAATTAATTATTATAAAAGCTGCGTACTGCAGTGCTGGTAACATAAAAATCTCAACACTTGCCCGAACCACTTAAAAATCTATAACATATTTTTATATAAACGCGTCTGTTACGTCATAAAAGCGAGAAAAAAAACAAAAATTCGAAAAAGAATGAACACACGCCGAAAAATCAATAAATAAAAACAATAAACAAAATAAATGTGTGTAGCCACAAAAAACAAAAAGAAATATAAGAAGTAACAAAAAAAAAAACAACAAAAAAAAAAAACGAAACAAGTAATCAAAAAAATGCTGGGCAATCAATATACATTCAAAGGCAATCAAAACAGCAACAACAATAAAGCTAATATGACTCCCAAAGAGAGCGAAAACAATAAGAAGCAGCCAGAGATGGAGTGAGCGAGACAAAGAGAGTAATAAAGCAAAGCGCTGGAAATGAAAACGAAAACAAAAGTGCGCTCCAGCTAAAAAAGCAACAATAGATCGAGCGTCGTGTGAAGCTATAGAAAAGAGAAGGCGACACTGCCTACTGAATAATTTGACTCTCTTTGCGTAGCTACGTCACATGATCGAAATTTTTGCGCGCGCTTTCTCAGTATGATAGTAAATGTTAAAATTCTATACGCAGCACGAAATATTTCGCGCGGAAACGCAAAACTTCATATAAAAAAAAAAATACCATTTGGGATATTTTTTTTTATATGAAGTTTTTTCATTCCGTGCGAAATATTTCGTGCTGCGTAGACTCCTTATTTAAGAAAAAGCCCTAAGTTTAGTAAAGGACTACAAAACATTTGAAAACCGAAGCGGCTTGGAAATGTCACATGTCTTTGCGTTGTAAGCTACCTTTCAAACCGAGGCAAAAATATTTTTACTTCTTTCATCATAGAAGGAAACGCTAAAACTTTCATTCCAAAAAGCAATTAATTTATTAAAAATTATTTTTTATTAAACGACCAATATATTAGTTACTAAATCATTAAAAATTTGAATAAAAATGCGAGAATAAGAAAAAATAATATTGTAGTATATTTAAAAAAAATATACAAAAATTATTAAAATTAAATAATTTTTTTAACTTAAAATTAATTTATATTTTTAATCAACTATCTAAAAATAAAATAGTTATTAATAATTATAACTCATATATATGTATCTAAATAAAACGCCGATTATAAAAATAGTCAATAAAATAAATAAGCAAAAATTTCGATTAAAAAAATCGATTTATTTTATTTACAAACTTACTTTAAAATTAATTATATTATTTTTACAAATAATTATAAAAAATATATTGCGACTTTAGTTGCTAATATATGCATATATAAGTCAAATACGAAACTGGCAACATAAATATTCCATAAAAAACTACAAAAATTGAGTTTACAATTTTTTTTTTAATTTTGTAAATTCTTAATTTAGTAAGCCTTAGTTCAAAAGAAAGTCTCGGCTCAGAATTGCAGTAGAAACGCTACCCACAGGTTTCAATCAATGAACCGTACTCTGATTTTAAAATATTTAGTAAATTATTAAAAAAAACACACATGAACTTTAAAACTTTAAAAACTCTAGAGATACATAATTTCACCAAAAAGGCGTGCTCTTGCGTTCAACAGATGAATTTTGTTGACCTAAGTCAATATATCGTTTTGTTATTCAACACATGAACAATCTTTGCTCTTTTGTTCTCAATATTGGATCATAACCTTATACGTATCGGTTGATTGCTAATAAAAAATATGTGTCAAAAAAAACTTATAAAAAAAAAAACAAAAAGCACTTTTGATCTTCTTATAAAGACATTTCACATAACAAACCAATATTCTGCTTCCCTGCTAATCACTATAGCGAAAGTTGGACTCTGTCTAAATTAAAGTTGAGCCTACCATATTGCTTGAGCAACTCAGATATCAAAAATTAAAAAACTTGTGTTGATTACTTCCACAATTTTTGAGTGAATAAAAAATTTTGCTCATGTGACGTCACTCGCTAAAATGCGCCTCCTTTATGTCACATGGAAAACGAGCGTGAACGTGCGTTAGTGTTTGTGGGTATGTAAGTGTGCGTCAGTCATATCAAGTATACGCATACGTGTACCATGTTCAGCTTGATCGCGTGCCCTTTTGCTGAGAGTCAAATGAAGTCTTCGTCTCCGACGATTATCGAGCTGCAATCAAAATTCATTGGAAAGCCGAGGCAAGCTGCTGACTACTCGCTCAGTCCATTGCTCAGTTCAAAACCGAACTTGGCGCGCGCTGGACGTCTGTAATCTGACAACGGAACGGCATTAGATCGTCGCGTTACTAGCTATATATATTATAGTGCTTATATATACGTATTGTGCAAGTCACACACAAATACTGATAAATTTATTTAATAATTATAAAAGCGACTGCTATCTATAAATAAGTGACTCTCGTCTGCTGTGCAGTGAAGTGTATAAATTGCGGTGGCTGTTTTTTGTGTATCCGTATCTGCATTGTTATTTTTCTGCAGTTTGACGTTTTTTCGTTTGGCTTTTGTTCGCCCAGGAACGCCGGCTTTTTAATATAATCAAGAAACCTAAAGAAATTATCAGCGTACAGTTCACAGCTAGCATTGAACCTTATCTGCTCTAGTTCGAGTGCTGTATCCCCAAATGCAATCAAATCGCATCAGCAGTCAATAGCAATGTAATTATTAAACAAAAAAAACAAAGTAAATAAAAAGTGTATTAAAAAAAGTTAATCAAAAAATAAAAAATAATTTATAAATGAATTGCTGCAAAATCTAATAGCATTCTCGCTGACCGCGCGCGTGTTTTAATCAAGTTTAGCGCAAAAACAACTATTACAACAACTAGCACAAAAACAACAATAAAGGTTAATACTTATAAATAAATGGCATAAACTAAAAACAAAAAAAAAAAATAAATAAAACTAACGCGCAGTTTATTTGCCCAGCCCCAAAGCGGCTTATACGCAGCATCCAGTTTAATAAGATAGTTATTGCATTAGACACTGCAAAAAACTAGCTGAACTCGAGATTATCTGGTAAACTAAAATATTATTGAGATAAATCAAGAAGAAGGAATATTTATTATTGTTTACAAATGTGGGCTGCACAATTGAAATTGAAATTACTTGAAGAGATAAATGCTCATTAATGCTGCATTGTCGGAAAACTATGCAAATTAAATGTTGATTATATTAACACGTGTGTATTGGGAAGAGATACATATATAGGGTTCGATATTAGACAGGTTTTGTAAATGGTTGACTAGTTATAATATAAATACAAAATGAATCTAGTTACGCGAAAGGAGTGTTGAAATGCATAAAGATCAACATGTACTGTACATAAGAGCTATGAGTAGCTTAGAACAGAAAGAATGATGTTATATAAGCAATTAAGATCGAGAGATAATCTACACAGAAATAGGCATACATGTGTTTGTAGTATGTAAGTACAGTAAAGTTAGCCAAATATGTGAATAGATACTTGTACAAAAGTTGTTGATACTTTGACACAGTAAAGAATATAAAGTTGTTTAAATGTATCGCTAGATTAAGAGAGAGGAGATAACATATTGTGAGTGATCTCACAAAAATACAAAGCTATACAAAAATGTACAATAACAAATAATATATAAACAATTCTGTATGTGAACTTATCAAAGAGGAATACAAGAATCAAATAAATAAAGAGATCGATCCTAATTTTTTGCATCCATTGAGTCTCTCATAGAAAACCAAAATATACATAGGCAGTTGGATAGTTAGATTAATGAAAAATATCATATATAGATAAATACAAAAAAAATACAAAGCATAACTAAAAGATACATTTGAAGATATACAAAATTTAAGAAAAGGAGATAGATTGATAAATAGAAATATGTGTATATACAAAAAAGTTACTAAAATAAACGTAGACAAAACAGCAGATAAAGGAATAGATGGATAAATAAAATAAAAATGTAAAGATATTTAAAGATGAATATGATGACAGCTAGAGAGTTTAATAACTAGATAGATAGATCATTGAAAGAAATATTTGTACAGAAGAATGGATAGCATTAAATGTAAAAATGGTATTAGCTGTTTTATTGATTTGTTTTACTTTTATAAATAAGCACATTACTAGATAGATAGAGAGTAAAATAGATAAAAGGTTCAATAGTATTAGAAAAGCACATACATCGGTTCAAAAACAAAAAACAAAGTTGTGTAATGGCCATTTTGCTTCCATTGCTTTGTATTACAAGTGAAGTTTTGTAAACATTTTTAGATACTTAGATTGAAACATAGATACATGGATACATCGAGACATAGATTCATAGATACATAAATACGTAGATAAAGATACATTGATACATAAATATACATAGATACATATATACATATATACATAGATGCATAGATACATAGATACATAGATACATAGATACATTAATATACATAGATACATATATACATATATACATAGATGCATTGATACATGGATATATAGATACATGGACACATAGATACATAGATACATGGATACATAGATACATAGATACATAGATACATAGATACATAGATACATAGATACATAGATACATAGATACATAGATACATAGATACATAGATACATAGATACATAGATACATAGATACATAGATACATAGATACATAGATACATAGATACATAGATACATAGATACATAGATACATAGATACATAGATACATAGATACATAGATACATAGATACATAGATACATAGATACATAGATACATAGATACATAGATACATAGATGCATAGATACATAGCTACATAGCTACATAGATACATAGATACATAGATACATACATACATAGATCCATAGATACGTAGCTACATCGGGACATAGATACATAGGCATTGATACATATATACATAGATACAAAAGGTACATAGATATATAGACATTGAGACATAGGTACATAAATATATAGATACATAAATACAAAGATAAATAGATACAAAGATACATAGATACTTAGATACATAGATACATAGATACATAGATACATAGGTACATAGATACATAGATACATAGATACATAGATACATAGATACATAGATACATAGATACATAGATACATAGATACATAGATACATAGATACATATATACATATATACATAGATAGATAGATAGATAGATAAATAGACACATAGCTACATATTATAGATACATAGACACATAGCTACATACTATAGATACATGGATACATGTATTAATTATATGAGAAGCTTAACGCTTTAGGAGTATCTTTCATGAGGACTATAATATCTTAATTAAAGCCAAAGCATATAAAACAGAAGAGTACAGAGATTGATCTTATTAGCACTCCCGACTATAGAGCTTTGGGAGAGCTCTTAATTCTTATAAGCATGACTGGATGCAATTCCTTCAGTGTATTGAATATTTGAATGTAAACAATTCTGCGTAACGTAATGGCGCTTCAAATTCTAATGCACTTTGAGATATTTTTGATTTTGTCATAAGTGCATTCATTGTTTATTATTAACTTTGTCATTATTTATGAATTATTTATGCAGGCAGATACTTAAAGCAAGTGCGAAGATATAGTTCAATCAATATACTATTCCAACTAAATACTATTGCCAATTTGTATACAATTCAAGCTGAGTTCAAGAATTGAGCTCTAAAGCTTGTTATTATAAACATCTTTAAGTTTTGCGACGCATCTTATAGAATAAAAAAAACAATTTCATATAAATCGTTCCATTAAGTATGCGCCTTGTATACGAGAACAAAAAAAAGTTCCCCTTGTTTAGTGAGTTAATAATTTTGCAACATTGCTAAAAGTATACAATGAGATTTTTTAGAGTGTATCAACAGGTTTGAATTACATATAGTATATAAAATATGCAAATAAATCTTTGTCTCACCATATACATTGTTTATATATACAGCAGCAATGGGGTGGAGATATAGTGACTCTAAGTTGTTGTTTTTATTAGTTTTGAATGTATACGAAAAAAAAAAAAAAAACTGTCTAACTGGTCGTTAGTTAGTGTGACTTGTCAGCTACAAAAAAACAATTAATGCACATATTTCTTTGAAATTGCTAATATTTTATAATTTTGCATACCGGTTTTACTCATTGTTATGTACTTAGTTATAAACAAATGTATCTAGTAGATAGATTGCTACTTGTTTGGCGCTACTACATACCATATATGCACGTGCGACTTGAAAGTTTTGCGCCATTTCTGAAGGCGGCGTGTGCCAGACTCACTTGAGATTTATATATATACATACTGGTATATGCTAATATGATTTCCGCCATGCCAGAGTGGCATAATTTATATGATTTTTAATTTAATTTAAAGATTTAAAAACAAAATGCTACGTATAGTTAACTTAAGCCTGACAAGGAATGTTCACATAAGTACTCTTCATCTTTGCAGCTTATAAAGAGGCACAACTGATAAGCGTATTAAAGCATATTGAAAACTCAAACAACCAACAATTACTGATAACTCAATATAATCACGCAGCATACATGCATATGCATATATGTACATAAATGTATTTCATATATATAATATAAAGACGCGCATGTTAAGAAAAATTCATTAGGCTGTGCAAAAGTTTTTTTTTTACACTGTGTGTATATGTGTGCTTATCAACATACAAATCTATAGGGAATTTTTAAAGCAAATTACAACAAAAATTTATATATATAATAAATTTATATATATAACTGAAGAATATGGCTGGTAAAGGTAAGTAGTTAGAGCTGCTTTTGAGTTTTATTTAAGCTTATTTATGCGTACTTTTCTAATAAATCAAATAAGCCATAAGCTCGTTTATATATTGAAAAGTTTTGAACTTGGCTTAGACATATCACTCATGCATCTATGTGACTTCTGTCTGTCTCTTGGTATGGGCATGAGTAAGTGCTTGGTAAATTTTTGCTGTCAGTTGTTGATTTCCATTTTAATTTTCCTGCCAAGCTGACAAGTCCTTGGCATAGCCATGTGTGTGAAAAAAGTTTTTCAATTTTAGCAAAAATTTTTCAAATTTGTTTGACAAAATGCTTGCGGAAATGTGCTTGTCTATCTATGGAACTATGAGCTATAAAAATCTCTTAAACTTTATTGACAGTTCAGCAGCAGGGGGCAGGATTATGTTCTAAATTGGTAGCTTTGATGGTGTCAACCTCACTTGTAAAAGTTACAGCTTTCTAGCTCAAATCTACAATGACATAGATAGTAATCCAAAAATATTCGCAGCGTTTTATTGATTCAATGTTAATTTGGTTTCCATTATACTAGTTTCAAGTAGATACGGAATCCGCTTCTTATGCATTCGTATCTAAAGGGTTGGAAGCTTCAGTTCAGTAAGACAGTACGATTTAAAACTTAATCCAGTTGAGGGATTGGCTCATTTATGGAAACCATTAACCGATGGATATAGCACCTTCCCTGATTCTACATTGTTGGAATAGTTTCTAGTCCCTGCTTTATTTGAGTAAAATTTTCTGCAGTCCAGCCGGAATCAGCTTCTGACTATGTGATCCTGTTATGCTCATATTTACCTTCAATATAATTGAAAACTAATATCTTTCTTAAAGGAATTTTTCAATTGCTTTGATATTTTGTATGTAAATCACTTTATAATGCAATAATCTTTAAATAGCATTTAGTGATTGCATTGAACAGCGATCCCAATTGTGCTTGACCATGGCCAGTATCCAAGATATTAACACAGACAATTATAAAAATCCGCAAATGCAAATATTTATATAAGAAAATTGTAAATATTTTTACAAGTGCACGAGTTGAAAAAAAAAAAAAAACTTCAAGAAACAAAATAAGTTTATAAAAACTGCTGCGGCATCTGGAACATTTCGTTTATTTCATTTGTAATCAAAGCAACACGTAAGATATACCAAAAAGGAAACTGCAATTAAATAGCTACCGCGCTGAACAAAAACAAAGAAAATTAAAGAAAATATATAAGAAAAACGAAAAGATATAACAATAAAGACTTTAAGACTTTTTATCCAATGGCAAATGTACACAAATGGGTTATAGTAGCTTTTAGTATGGGGGCAGAGTCATGGTCAAACTTACTTGAATATCGATTTATCTTCAGTGTGTATGTATGTGTGATGTATCTGCGTGTGTGTGTGTGGCATGTAGAACAATAACAAGAGCAAAAAACAACAAAAAAAATGCGTCAAGGTATAGAATTGTTTTAGTAATTTACGAAAGCAAACAAACAAAGCACAAATTTCACACCTTTTGGTGCCTGCCTGGCAACAACACACACACACAGCTACAAGCCCACTCACACAGATACACACACACACACACACACACACATAGTCAAACAATCAGCAAGTTGATCGATGCAGCAACAAAACTTTTCTTGCTACATGACTTTTCAAATCGTAATGAAGCACGGCAGCAAGAACAACAAAAAACATAATAATAAAAAAAAATACTGAAGTTACACAAAATATTCCAAATTAAACGTCGTGCAAATAAAGAAAAAAAATAAATGAAAACCATCTAGAAGAAATAAACAATTAAAAGTGAAAACTTTTTTTTATGTTCGTTTTATGAAAACTTTTGACATGGAAAATGGCCGCGACGAGTCATAACAGCCTGATGAGTTTCAATACGCATACGCCGTGTAGTACGCGTAAATTAATTTAAAAACATGCAAAGAAAGTTAAAATGGGAAAAAGACGAAGTTTAAATGCGCTTTATTTTGCAAATGGGTTTTTTTTGTTTTTTGGAAATTTATAAGCATCAGATTTGTTTTTTTACAATAAAATTAAAAAAAAAAAAACCAAAAATATTGTTGATCTTTTGATATGTATATTTGATGGCATATTTGATATTTAAAATTATGTTGAGGCCTATTGTGGCCTAAATATTTTTTAAACAAAGATTAAATAATTTTATTTTATATTTTTATCACATTGTTGCATCACACTGATTTGTTTCAAACTTACAACATATAAAGATGAGAAAAAAAGATGTGTTTAAAAAATATGGTGATTGACATGTTTCATTTTTTTAAGGAACTTACATTAAAAAAAAATTGTTCAAAAATATTAAGTAATTTTTAATTTTTTTTTTTTTTTTATTTCCTTGTTATGATGTATAATACAAGATATCGCTCCTAGTCGGAGCATAGGGCAGAAATTTAGTCACAATTAAATAAAGAATGGAAAACATTTTTTTTTTTTAAATTAAGCCAAAAATCTTTACGCTTGAAAACTGAAACTTTTGGAAAATATTTTTTTACCTATGCATCTATTTGCATCATTAGTTTTTAAAAATTATTGGAGGCAGTTTTCGGTACCTTATCCAACTAGACTCTTTAAAAGAATTTATTCTTAAAAACCACGCCTCTAAGAATAATAGCACAAACAATGATCAATGATTGTAAAAATCTAGAAAGTATCTTAATTCTGTTTCGAAAATGTCAACCAAGCAACAATCTGATACCTCTTACGAGTGATTATATATTATTATAAAAAATGTTGCTGAAATATTTTTGGGAGCGTTGGAATTCTCTAAGGTTAGCTTTTTATCGAAAGATTTTCTATAATTTTAAATTAAGATACAAATAAAATAATAAATTAAATAAATATAAAAAATTTATTTTTGCTATATTTATTTTTCAAAACCTTGCAAATATTGGAACCAATTTCTTATAAAGATTGATCAAAAAGTTTATCCAACTTATTTCGAAAATGAACCCATAACTTAGTGTACATTTTTGTTCAAATTATATCTCTTTAAAAATTATTAACGTAAACAATTTATTTAATAAAAAATTTGTAGTTTTTGACGCATTCAAAAAAATGAAACATTAAAAAATGTTTGCTTTTTTTTCAACACTGTTATTTTGGTTTATATTTATATATAAAGTAAAAAAAAGTAATTGAAATATTACTTAAAAAAAATACCAAAATTTTAAATTTTGATTTTTGAATTAATGACGGTTAAAAAGGAAAATTTCTTGTTCCCAAAAAATTTTGGTTTTAAAATATTTCGTTGTTTAGTCCAAAATCAAAAAATCTTTCGTAGTTTAAAAATTGAAATTTTTAAAATATTTTTTTCACCCATTACACAGCTTTTAATAATCTTAGGGGGAACTTACTTGATCCTTAACCAGATACTACCCTTTACTTAAAATGACTGTTAAAACTGAAGTCTCTTGTTTAATTAAAAACCAAACGAATTTGAAATTATTAACTGCCAAACAAAAAAATATAAAGTAAAAGCTTTTCTGTAAAGGATATAAGCCTACCAAGTAGTGCTGGAAGTATCGATGCATCGATGTATCGAAGTTAAAAGTAGCGAAAACATCGATGTTGGCCAACATACAAATATATAGATATTTTTAACTTCGATACGTCGATGCATCGATATAACATCGATGTTTCTCCAGCACTACTATCAAGGATACAAATATAAGTAGGTATATTCAGGTATATTCGCAGACCCAAGCAATCCAGAAAATAATCATAAAAACTCTAAAGAACCATTTTTTGACTCCTTAAATATGCAACAAACTTCTGCTCAAGCCCATAATGCCTTTTATACAGCAAAGAGTGTAATACATATATCTTTTATTTATCGGCGTATTTGTGAGTAAAGAAAATCCAAGCGAATTGATTGAATTGCAGAAAGTTTTCCATAGTCATCTATATTTATAATCAAGTTCTGCGGTTCTTTGGCAACTTTTCCAGCGCGATTTGACTTGCCATTTGCATTTTTCATATAAAGAACCATTTGGTGTCGGTTCGTCGCTCCTCAAAATGTTTAGCATTTTTCAAAAATGGTTCACAGCAAAGACAAGAAAATCGATTTCGATTTTTTAGACTAATTGTATTTGGCTGCCTTGCGGTTTCTTTTGTACTTTTTCAACACGAAATCATGAATGAAGCGCACAATTTGTTAGTACGTTTTTCTTGATTTTTTCTCTATTTACTTGGCTTATATAAATGTTATGTACGTTATGTATGTATGTATGTAGAGAACGTGCAAATTAATTGCTTTTTAATTAGTCGAAAGCATTAACAGTTTTTCTTTTTTATAAAATTTCGCGCACATTTTATTTTTCATACGCTGCTCTTTGCTCTGTCCAGATCTAGACGTACAAATGTTTGTACTATATACTAATAAATACTAACAACAACAATTGACTTTATTTATATTTAGTTAATGTTTATGGTTTTTTATTTGCTGGGGATAAAGGTATCCAAGCAGATGACTCATTTTTTTTGTTCAATTTTTCATTGTATTTGTAGTTGTTAAATGACAGTTTTATCTGGAATCTTTGAACTTTAAACTTTATATGCTTGTAAATTGCATATACGCGTGCTTATCTAGATATTTTTTTTTAGCTACGGAACACTTACTCATGCTTTTATACACTATGACGTTGTTAGATAAAAAGCAGGTTATTTTAAATGGCATATGTTCTCTTTTTTTAGTTACCTGGAATAACATTCAATAATACATATGTATAAGAAAAGGCCTATATTTTGAATTTTTTATGTTCTTTTAAGAGTTTTTCTAACTTCTAAGATAATTCAGTTTAAGAGCTTTCTAACGATATCAGCTATCGGTTTAAAAATATGGTGAACATTAAAATATCTTACATAAAAATATTACTTAAAATACGAATTCGTTTTTTGATGTTTTATTAAATTTACAATCTATTCTTGGATGATAACTAAATGTTTTAATATAAATAAGGTTCCTGTGTTTCAATAAACTCACCGAATTTGAAAACGTATTTCATTAGTTACACAAAAAAATAAAAATAGTTAACAAAAAAAAAAATACAAAAAAATAAAGAAATAAATAAAAAAAGTAAAATAAAAAAAGTAAAAAAAATTCACCAACCTACGTCTCTAGACGACCATAAACTTGTAGGTCAAGACGCTGCTAACTGAGCTACATAGATAACAAAAAACAATAATAAAAATAAAAAAATTACATAAAAAATAAAGAAATAAATAAATATGAAAACGTATTTCATAAGTTACACAAAAAAAAAAAAAAAATTACATAAAAAATAAAGAAATAAATAAAAAAATTAAAATAAAAAAACGTAAAAAAAAATGCACCTTTACTGGCAATCGAACCTACGTCTCTAGACGAACATAAACTTGGAGGCCAACAAAAAAAAATAATAAAAATAAAAAAATTACATAAAAAATAAATAAATATGAAATTGTATTTCATTAGTTACACAAAAAAATAAAAATAGTTAACAAAAAAAAATAATAAAAAATTACATAAAAAATAAAGAAATAAATAAAAAAATTAAAAAAACAAGGTAAAAAAAAATTCATCATTACTGGCAATCGAACCTACGTCTCTAGACGAACATAAACTTGGAGGCCAACACGTTGCTAACTGAGTTAGTTAACAAAAAAATAAAAATAAAAAAAATACATAAAAAATAAAGAAATAAATAAGTATGAAACGTATTTCATTAGTTACACAAAAAAAAATAAAAATAGTTAACAAAAAAAAAAAATAAAAAATTACATAAAAAATAAAGAAATAAATAAAAAAATTAAAATAAAAAAGGTAAAAAAAAATTCACCATTACTGGCAATCGAACCTACGTCTCTAGACGACCATAAACTTGGAGGCCAACAAAAAAAAATAATAAAAATAAAAAAATTACATAAAAAATAAAAAAATAAATAAATATGAAATTGTATTTCATTAGTTACACAAAAAAAAAATAATAAAAACAAAAAAAATACATAAGAAATAAAAAAAAATCACCGTTACTGCCAATCGAATCTACGTCTCTAGATGACCCTAATCTATGAGGCCACTTTGCGTCTAACTCAGCTACCCTTATGTATGTTTTTGCAGAGACTGTTTGGACTTTGGCCTCCTAAATATTATTGTGGTTATCTCCAAAATTTATGTTACGATTATAATAATTTTTGGTGTTAATCTAAGTATGTTTTTATTTCCCGCATTTAACCCATACAAACAAAAGCTGAAACTTTGAAATGATAGAAAATATAGCGTTTTGAAAATATTTCAATAATAATGACCAAAATTTCAAGTTTGGTTGTTCTAGCTCTTTAATTCTCCAAGATCTAGGCGTTCATACAAACGGACAGGTAGACGAACGGATATGTCTATATCTATTTATTTTTGTCCTCCTGACAATATTGGAGATAACTTTGGGGGTCTTCGACCGCTTTTACCATAGTCACATGTCGAAGCACTATCATCTCAGCCTCTAGAAAATTGTTCCATTTTTGAACAGCAATAAAAATTAAATTGAAATTAAATTTTTTCGTCTGGTTGAGCAGTGACCGACCCATCACTGGAATTTTCACCGAGTCAACTTTTTTTCGCAATGTGGGTCATATTGGTTGGTTATCTAAAAAGAGCACTTACCTTGAACCATTTTAAGGAAAACTGTCACAATGCAAAGTGGACTGACGTCACTGAATATTCATAGTGTTCATCCAAATTTAAAGAATATGTTGAAAACGATTATTTTATTATTCGTACGGGGGACTGGAGCTCTGGTATAGCCAAAAGCCAGGTCCTCAAGCCTAATAGCAAATTTACCAGAGCGCCCAGGTCCTCCAAGAATGGTTTCCCTAAGTACTGTGTAAAATTCCTTAGAAGTTTGGTCACGTCACATTTCTTGGATGCTTTCTATCTTCTCCTCATCTGTACAGCTGCGACTTAAGTTGTGGTGGGGAGCATGCATCATATTGGTCATTAGCTCTGTTTTTGTGAATACCCAGCGGTTAGGATGTTCGTTTTGGATTATACCTTGGCCAGAGTGATCGGAAGTTGTAATAAAAGGACGCAATGTCCCTTTGTTGTTTTGCTTTGGTTCTGCTTATCTCCGATAATTCAAATAGAATATCCTTAAGGGCTCTTCAGGACTGCAGTGTTATCAAAAGACTTTTTTTTAATTTGGAGTCCCATTTAAGTTTTAAAAGAAATTTCGGTACTTTTTTATAAATAAATTTTTTGGCAATGGAAAACCAAATAAATGGTAATTAATATACAATTATTGACGTAATACAATAATTATACTTAGAAAAAATTTTCTTTAATTTTTTGTATAAAAGGCAAATCAAAATATTTGTATTGAAATTGCCTCATGAAGTGCAAATATAAATTTTTCTACAAAATAGAACAACAATTCTTATTATATAAACATGGAGTACTATGTGCTCTGCACAATAACAAAATACAACAATTTTTAATTATTTTTGTTGTCTTATACAAAATAAATTTTTTTTTGCATATAATTGTTTTGTATGATTTTTTTTGCATTGTTGCACATAAGAAAATGTTATTTTTTGTTTTAACTGTACTGCTCTAAAAAAATTAAGGCAAGTAAAAAAAAAATTAAAAGAATGACGCATTTTTTTTTAATCTTTAACTTGTACAGCTTCCGCATAAAGTCAAACTTTTATTTAACAAGCATTAATATGGTTTCAAATTACTTTGCGGCTAATCTGAAAACTTAAAACATTTGTTTTCATATAAAAACTCAAGTTCTCTTTAATATTTATAGTAATAGTTAAAAGTCTGGTACTTATGGCAAACACTTTATGTGCTACTCTGATTGTGAGACAATTTTCAAGGCCCTACTTAACTGTTATAACTTAATAAACACGCCTTATATAAGTAACTTCGGCCATTTTGAGTGCTGCCAAAACTAATTAAGTAAAAATTTGCTGCATGAAAATGTTAATGGAAACAATAAAGGCGCCTCAAGTTAACGGCACGAGGACACTGGCGTGGCCCAAAGCACATCTAAAAAGGGGTCAATGATAATTTCTTCATTTATGGCAAAGTAAAATTGAAGTTAATGAGAATAATGACCCATATTTAAGTTGGCCAGGCAGGATGTACATTAAAGGGCACGCGAAGGCGCACAAATTGAGTAGGTAGCATATTTCACGAAGATTTTCTTTAAGGTCAGCTCTCTTTTGAAAGGGTATTCAATAATGTCGTCATTGTTAGAAAAGGTTTATGAAAAAATGCTATCAAATCAGTCTAGTATATACTTAACGGTAGCGTTAACCTTTGCGCTGGAGCTCCTTTAGCTTCTACAGGCAAGCGATATTTATTTATAAGCGAAATTTAAAAATTTAGTTTAGCTGCTGTCTTAATAAGAAATTACACCAAGTCATCTTCACAGCTTTAATGTATTCAAGGCCCCGTCACAGCATCTTTTTGAATTCCATACTTTAATAATAGTATGCACACCCGTGCACATTTACCCAAATGGAAGTATATAATGATGACAAGCTCAGAGTACCCGGATCCTTTATTAAGCTCGTCACTGCGGAGGATATCGAAACTTTTCCTAGGATACCTTGATTTGTATTGGAACTGTTATCAACAGGTAGTTCATTTATAGAGTGGAATAAGTTATTATCTAAAAATAGGTATCGGAGATACTTTTGTAGAAAATAAGACACCTCCAGACTCAGCAAAAACTAAACCACGACTTTGATGCTTGCTCTATTGATTTTTAAGGTTATTTTTCGATTTTTTTTTCAAAGAAACTTTATTTTATATTGAAAATCCAAATATGGTATTATACATATTTTAAGCTACAAAAATTAATTTTGCCAAAGTAATAAAAAACAAAATGGCGCCTGTAGAGAAGTACGAGTACATGACTAATTTTCGGAGAGGCCTCCACGGCTGCAGCTTTTTGATGTCGCCAATAATCTGAAACATAAAGAACATTTTTTTCCTACTAATCTACAGACACAAAAGCAAGTGAACCAAAATGGAGTTTTAAAAAAAATCAACATAAAAAAATGGAATAAATAAAAAAAAAAAAAATTTTTCGTCCAAAAAATTCATGAAAAAGGAGTTGTAAAATAAAAAGTTTTTACGTACTAGTAGAAAAAATGACAGTTTGTTACACTGCGCAAATGAATTGTGCTGCAAAATGTTGCTGAAAGTCTCAGGCAAAAGTGTCTGGGAAAAACACAACTGAAATAGAACCCAAAAAATTGGTCTTGCTCTAAGCGGAACACTTTTGAGCAAAAACACAATTGAGTGTGTTTTGTCAATTGCTTTTCTCAAAGTGTTCGGAAATGAGTGTTTTTTTCGGACACTCTGAAATTGTTGACAGTTTTTTACGAGCTCTACGTACTACACTAGAAAATGATATTATAAAGATTGTGCCAAGATTTCAAATCGAACGGATAAAAATTGACTGATTTATTCGTGCAGCCATTCGAAAAAAAGTGGTTTCGAGAAAAACGCGTTTTAAGTTTTAAAACTGGCCCAATGGTGCAAACGCTTATAAGAGGGGGAAAATCTATTTTTTTTTAAATCACTTCTTGACAGCATTTCTAAGATAATTGTCTACCACTTTAGCAAAAAAAAAATCGACTTTCTACAGATTCTACACTGGTGTTACACTTAAGAGGATTTACAAAATTCTCTAAAAAAAACGTGGGAATGCTTCTTTTACCATTCTTAAAATGTTTTATACGAGAACGTCTCAACAAAAAATTATACTTATAAAAGAAACTTGGCTAAATAGGTCAATTCCGAATTTGGCCCATTTTTCGAAACTTTCGTTCTTAGACTTACTTTTATTTAAGAACTTGCTGTTTTAGATTTATTCTCGACTTTAACTTTTGTAGAACTGGAATATTGGTCAAGCTGCAAATCTGAAGCGGTCTGATGAGAAGGAAATTGGTAAAGGTTTTAAGAAAATTGTATTCTTTTAAATATCGGAATACCAAATTTTCGTTTTGAAATGTGGCGATCCCCTCTGTTACAACTATTATTACAGGCAGTGGCGTATACACGGGGAGGTTTCCGGGTCGGGACAAAAAAGTTGGCAAAATAGGTGAACAGTTTTTTACGAGCTCTGATGTATACGCTTTGAAGTGAAAAACGTCCCCCAAGACCAAATCGTGGATCCGCACCAGATTACAGGCAAATTAACATAATTTCGAACTTAATAGGTACCAATTCTTCATCTGCAAGACGAAGCACATTGATAAACGATAGAGCACATTTTCTGTTGAAGCCCGGTTCTATGCAGAAATATCTCACAGCTACTGTCAGTTATAGTCTTCAAACGCATTTTAGATTACATTTCTGCATTTAGTCTCCTCTGGCCGGATATGCCTGTGCGAGCGGAGAATGGTATTTTATATAGTATATGGTATTGCAAAGGGCCTAATCATAACTATGCCGAACCATTGGCTCGGTAAGCAATCAAACTTATCCTTATCAAAAATCGAAACCTAACCTATGCACTCAAAATTTATTCAGCTTAGTATTATATAAAATAAATTAAGACAATGACAATAAATTATTTGAAAAGAGAGTGTTTGGCTTTTGGATTAACAAGCACAGCAATAAAGTTAAGGTTGAATGAGAGACTTCAGAACTCTTCTTTTTATCGGGACATAACAATCAATAAACTGTTTACGATATGACGTAAAACGTCCCTCCAGGCGCCTCTGCTTCGCGCACGCTTTGTCCACTCTGAGATAAGAAAGGTAACCCGTTTTTCCAACGGAGGCACACTCTACCCCTTCACCTGGTTTTCACAATAACCTTAAGGCTGCCTTCACAACATGGAAATTCAAATACAGGGTGGGCCATCTGTTGATGGGTTTGTTAATTGCATTTTATTCGTATACTTTCCAACAAAATTGGGCCAATGTACATACCAAATGCAAATTTGAAACTACTCATTTATGTATGAAAAATAATACCGCCCAAATGCACGCCGCGGCTGACTCTACATGCCCGTATGCGAACATCGTAATTTTCGATGACTTTTTTTGACAAAAACTCATCTGGCTTTTCTCCCATCCATAGATAGAATAAGCGACGCTGATAATGGGCTGCAATTGTTGCGTCATTAGAATCTTGCATGCGTCGAAATGCAGATCCGCATGCAAAATTCGACGCAAAGTGGTCCTAGGAAGTAGTACTTCTTGCGAACGTTGGCGCGTCAAGGTTCCCGTCAACTCGTCAACATTGGCCTCAACTATGTTTTCTTCACAGAACGACCATTTTTAACTTTTACGCGTTGTTCGGTTGTTTAACGATCCATGACTAAAATTAAGTAGTTTTAAACTTGTCATAGGTTGAAGAGGTTCTTATTTCGACGGGTATGTTCCAAATTATGAGTCTTTAACAACCTAACCAACAGATGGCCCACCCTATATATATAACAAAGATATTTGAAAAGATTTTCAAAGTATTAACACTTTTCACTAAAAAAATCCCTTTGACTCCTCGTATGTCCGGTAACGTCTCTGTTATAGCTACATTGTAGTACTAGAGCTGTAAGGAACGTAATTCATAATTTTTTTACGGCTATTGATTTTCCTATAATACCAAATTTAACACACTTGGCCATGCAGCCAACAAAAGACCAGACAGACACATAGACGGACACAAATACACACAACCGCACATACACAGAATAAAAAAAAAAAAAAAAACTGGTGGATGTTGGTGCACTTAAAAACGTCCAAGGAAAATTTGTGACAGGCTGTTGGTAAAGTTTAGACGCTGAGATTTGGTAGCTTGAGTTTGATTTTTATCCATAGACACTTGTTCTGTCGTTGTCATTGTTGTTGTTGTTTGTTAAATTCTCTTGAAGGAATTTTATAATTTACGCTTGAAGTATATAAAGTGTATATAAGCACAGATACAGATAAACACGCACATACACACACACACACTTTCAAGCTGTTACCTACATAAATAAATGTCGAAAGCATTGAACAACTTCAGCTACGGTTTATGATAAACTCTTGTTTAAGTGCTCAAGGTGCGAATGGCATTTACCTGTGTGTGCCTCTGTGTGTGTGTGTGTGTGTGTGAAGGGAGTATCTGTGTGTTTGATGTAGGACTTCATAAAATGTGTGCGTAAGTGTGTGTGTGTGAATTGCTGTTGTGTGCCAGAGTGTGATTAGGCCATCATCATCATCATTGACAGTGTTTGTGGCAATGGCATTTTGGCAAGCAAGAGCTATTTGCTACTCCATTGCCTTGCCATTGGTTTGTCCTAGTCTTTCGTACTGTCCCCAGACCTACCAATATTTTCTCTATTTAGCTGTGTTTATTTTCGGTTCAGAACGCGATTTTCCAATCGATTGAACAGCACCGTGACAAGCTACTGAAGTATATGGCTTAGCACATATGGCTAGCAACAACAATAACACACATGCACACACACATACACGCATACACAACTCCCACATACCTACATGAAATCAGTGGCTTAGATCAAGTTTTGTAATGGGCAGATATTACTTACTATATAATATTTGATGCCTTAAATGTTTTTTTGAAAGTTCAAATTTTCATTACCGAAACTATCGTTTATGAGGTTTTTGAAAAATTAAAAGAGTCGGTTCTATAACTTGTACAAACTCCTAAAAAATCATCAAAAAATTAAAAAAGAAAATCAAACTTTGTCGATGGAGAATGTTACGGACATCTCGCTTAGCAAAGGTTGCATAATTTGTCTTTTTGTGATATTCAGTATCAAATTCGACCGTTTTAGATATTTTTTCCGAGATGGCTTGTTCTCAATCGTAATAAACCTTATTTCTCTAGTAAGCAAGTCGCCCTATGCCCGAAAAACTCCTAAGTTTAAAACACATAGAACTTTTTTATATTGTGGGGCATTCTTCGTCAAATCAGCCCCCCCCCCCCCCCCCCCCCTCCCCTTCACCATCACCCTCACACTACAATTTTTAACATAAATGAACGTTTTTGCGCTTCAAATTAAGACTAAAATTTGTCTTCTTTTTAAGCTGTATGGTAATTTTTGGTATTACAAAATGGCGGAACTACACTGACCGCCAAAACAAAGTAACTCCAAAATTAAATGACTATTTTTAATCACATTCTCAAAAAAAAATTATTGCAAACCTTGTTATATGCTATTAAAATACTTTTGAGTACGAGTATGATTAATTTTTCAAAATTTCAAAATGGTGAATACAAGATGGCCGCCAAAATCAGAAAACTCATTTTTGTGATTATAACACAAGTTGGGTATGCAAATATGGGTTTTCGAGATCGCTGATTACGAATCTGAATTTACAGAGAATGATCCATATAGTTTGAAAGGATTGTAATTTTTATTTTATGCTTTTGTTGTCTTTTGAGTAATTTAGAAGTTGTTAAAAAATGTTAGCAGTTATAGAACAAATTTCATTTAGTTTCAAAAAGTACGTTTTTCGGGTGAAAATTTAGGAATTTCACTAAAATTAGAAAAACTTAAACTATAGAAGTCCAATCTGGGCTAATTTTACATTTTAATAAATTTTTAAAATCAACCGACTTGTTTAACTTTAAAAAAATATTATATTAATATTCTGTAAATATTTTCTTCGCCTCTTATGACTCACATTGCATGATATATAATCCTAGCAATTTAATAACTAAGTAGAAAAGCTATTTAATTAAAAATTCAACTCTTTATTTTTAGAACATTGTAATGCTCAATAAAATTTAATTGAAAATATAACAATAAAAAAATTATTATCTATTATTATTTATTTTGTCAAAATTGAAAAAATCTTTAAAAATGTATAAAAAAATAATAAAAATAAAATTGCAATTTAAAAATGCATCAAAAAAATATTAAAAATAAAATTTCAAAAAACGTTTTGTGACGGTTAGTAGGAATTGCTGTTTGCAAATTTTTCGTGCGATTGAACCCCTAAGCCCCATCTATGGTAACCACACCACTGCCTCAAATCATATGTATTCGAGCATTAGCAGCTTTAAGCGCCATTTTGGCTAGCACAATTCATAAAGGGCAACTTAGCGTGGTAATTCAAAACTTTGGCAGGTAATTCGAAACCACATCGAAAGAAATACAATAACAGGCGTTTTTGGTAGGGAACTCTGGCTAAGGGAATTTTGGGTTGGGGTTGATTCTGATGCGTCGGGGTGGCGCTTAGTTGCCGTAAGTCTGCACAGAGTAGTACAAATGTTGATTCTATTTTTGACATAATATTTAATTAACATTTTTTGCCAGCTCGGCTTTGGCTTTGACATCCTTTTACTCTGCTTTATGTGTGTGTGTGTGTGTCTCGTTGCTTTCATTGCGTATTTATTTATGCATCAAATCATTTGTATATGTGCGTGTGTATCTGTATGTGGGTGTGTGTGTGTTCCAGTGTTGTAAGATGTCTGCGCTACCTAGCACTGATTTATGTCAACTCAAACCCAACGGCAGTGTGCCAACAGCCACGCCTACTCTCTGGGCCCCCTTCCACAGCCGTATTCACCCAACCGACATAAAAAAGTAAATTGCTCTGCTTTCGCCTAAATGCGAATTAAATTTGTTATATTTTTTTTTTTGCTGCGTTGTTTTGATACTCTTTATAAAGTGCCTAGTTTTATTTCGAGTTTGTCAAGTGATTTGTAACGTGCTTGAGATGATCCCAAAAAGTATGTAGACCCATGCAAATTAGCCAGGCAGTGGTTTTTCGAAAATTTTGTTTGCTATGAAATTTTTGGTTGACAATTTCAGAAATTTGTAAATACTTCACATTCTATAATATTTTGCGGAAAAGATTTTCAAAATTTATGAAGTGTCGTAATATTATTACACTAAACCGTAATAATCGCACATTTTTATTTATTATATATAATTTTTATTTAAAACCCATCTTATCTTTAACCCACGCATCTCTAAAAATTCTGATCAACTAGAATCGAGGACTCTTAAATGCTGAGAGCGTCCTCAATAGCAGCGAAACATAAACATGAGCTTTCTTTCTATTTTTTCAAACATTTGCCAACACTAGTATGTATGTTAGGTACTCTAATTCAGGGACGTATTATTCGAATTATAGAAAAAAAAGTTTCCAGGAGAAATATAGGTTAGGTTAGGTTGCACAGGTTGACCCCTGGGGGGGAGTCACACATAGACTAGATAGTCCTAGATAGTGCTACCGGACGAGGAGAAATATAATTCAACATAAAATAATTATTCCAACTCAATTCTTGCATAGATAAAAATAAATAGAAAAACGTTTGGAATTATAAAGAATCTCAAAGATGATCTTCAGTTAAATCAAGTTTAAAAAAAAGTTGAAGGATGACGTCAATCAAGTCAATCAAATCTTTTTTCGCTAAGATTTAAAAAGTGTATGGTTTTAAGCAATAAAGTAAATCTCGTAAAACAAAAAAATATGACAATAATTGGGTCTAACCTTGTTTTGACCGTGGAGACCAATTCAAGTGGAACTGTCGGAAATTTAAGAAATAAAGACATAATTATAGAAATTAGCTTTTAAGCCTTCGAGCTTTGCATTGAAATGAATTTTTCTTGCAGTGTTTGTTCCCAATGATACACTCTAGAAAATGGTTTCACTCCAATTTTCGTTTTATTGTTTCGAACTTACTATCACCTATCACCTTAAGAAGTGATAATTTAAAAATTCTTTAGTTTTCACTTTTTATAGTCGTGTAGACTAAGATAGCTTATGATATAGGGCTTGTTTTAGTGTATGGCCTAGAAACTCTTGTCAGCTTTCCTTACGGTTTTAATCAAAAAATGTATCTTTTTATTTATAACAAAAATCCTAGAACGTATTAGCACTAAAAATTTTCGAACAATTTTACAGTCAAAAGCTTTTAAATCGTACCTCTCCTTATTTTCCTTTTTTACTAAAGTCTTAGCACTGTAAGAGTATCCAAACTTCGCTACTTCAAAATCAGCCCTTCGTTATTTTGTGATTTTATTTTTTGTTGTTTTCTGTTGTTGCTGCTGCTGTTCTGGCGAGTGCAAGGCACCCGTTGGAAAAATGGAAAATACGCACCGCGTGGGCCTTTGCCAGCTGACTGCTTGCTCCTGGCTCCTGGTGCCGCTGCTGGCTCCTGGCTGTTGCTGTGGCTGTCATTGCTGTATTAAAGTATTAGCAGCTTAGTTTACTTAAAGGACCCGCGCGCCAGTTGCCACAACTTGTGCTGCCTTTTCACTCACACTTATACGGTGCTACTCCCAGCCTTAGCTATAGCTATCCCTATTCCACTGGCCGCCGTGTGCCCAAATGAGGCAAGTAATTTTGTCATGTTAAAGCTTTTTGTAGGTTGAGCGTTTAATTAAATATAAAAATTATTAGAGAGTGAAAAAAAAAAGCCACAAGCAAGTGCCACAGCGCATCTACTTAAAACTTCCTGATGTCATTTTCCTCTCTTGAAAGTACTTACTTATATGTGAGTGTGTGTGTGTCCGTGTACATAAGCAAGTTAGTATGTGTTCGTGTATGTACGGCCACGCTTCGTTGATACTAGATACAAAGTACATATAAATTATATGCTAGTGGCCCACTTTTATTTAACGTTCAAGGGGGTCTGTGATCTTAGCCATGGCCAGAACTGGACCGTGCCGTCTCACCGTAACTCGTGCGTCGTAAACAAAACAGCAGGAAAGGATGATGATGATGCTTTGTTGTTGCTGTTGACTGTGGTGTCAATTGGTAGAAAAACTTGTATGCAAATTGTTTTTGCAATGTTATAAATGTAAACAAAATTAACATATGCAAATTTTTGTCTGTATACGTGTCAGTGGCGTGGATAGATTTTTGCAATGAAGGGATGTACATTGTTTTTTTCAACTTTAATCAATTTTAGCTTAATTTAGAAAATTGTGTACAGATAGAAAGGAAACTCTTTTTTTAAGTTTTTAAAGTTTTTTTACTATATACTTTCGGATCGTCTTTAAATTTTACAGGCGCTCAGGTAAAAAGGAAATTTTTGAAGCAGTAAGTGTATTCCTATGGTCGGTTTGAAAATTTATTATATTAGCGGCGGCCACACAAATATACAATCTTAGTATTTATTTTCAGGCATTTATCATTGATGTGTTTTTCATCACGGAAATTATCTTTCTTGTGATACAATAACAATTTAATTAAGTGATAAATTCTTTTTTGTTGTAGTTGTAGTACTTCAAAACATTCTTTTAAAGTTTATTTTGTTATCAGTATCTTTAGCAATACCTCGATGATCTGCCAGAAGTTTTATTGGTTTTAGAAATCGCATTTTTGCACCAAAAACGTTTTTTTGACCGATAGCGGCTATACGATATAGTCAAAAAAACTTCGGAACGTCAAGCTTTGTTCATAAATAAACTAATTAGTATCTATCTAAAACTTATGGTTTTTTTTTGAGGTCCTTTGAAACACCCCTATCACCGATATTTCTATTTCAATTTTCGATTATCGACCAAATCCTATTACGGACAAAATATGAACAATCAACGGCATCCACGTTGCAGACACTTTTCGCTTTTTTAGAAAAAAACAAATCTCAAAAGATCCGAAATAGTAGGGCTGACTCAATTTTGACACTTTGTCAATATTTTAATGTCGAAAACTTAGATTCAAGCATGGGCCCGTTGAGTTACTGGAATGTAATACCTTTTAAAGTATAGCAAGGATGGCAATCTAGTGAGCGACAAGCGGAGTTCGCTTAAATCAAAAAACGTTGACATGATTTTATTTAATAACCACAATGAATGGATCTCAAATTAGTTTAAAAATTATGAGTGTAAACTTTACATTGGACAGAGGCATCCCTTATGGACTTTGGGCAGCTGAATCCGAAGTCCAAAAAACCCCGATCTAAGGGTTCTTAGATAATAGCCAAATTATCTCGTTTTATGGGATTTATTGGTGGTTATCTCATAACCCATGTGTGAAGGAGTTTTTTGGACTTCGGATTCGGCTGCTCAAAATACATAAGGGATGCCTCTGTTACCTGTTAAGTTTACACCACTTTTTTTTGTGGCCTGTATTATCTTTTGCTTTCGTTGTATAACCTTTTGGATTGTTATTTATTATTTCTTTGCTTATTGTTCTATGAAATGTAATAAATTTTGAAATGCATATTATTAAAATATAGTTGGTTTGTTTGTTAATTCCATTTTATTATTTGAAAATACTTATGTAACCAAACCAACAGATGGCCCACTCTGAATTAATTTAAGCATTCAAAAAATGGCCGCCACATGTACTTCGATGTATCGAAACATCGATGTATCGAGACATCGATGTATCGAAGTTAAAAAATATCGAAAACATCGATGTTGGCCAACATCGATGTTCCTCCAGCACTATTGTGTACTTATTACAAAAATTCCTGTTGCTTACACATTTCTTCTCCGATTTTGGTAAACAACCACTCATTTTATTCGTAGTCGATCTGAGTTTACGAGCAATAAAAAATAATAATAATAATTTAAATTTTTGAATTTACGTTTGAAAAGAATTTTTCTCAAAAATTGTCTGAAAATGATGATAAATTTCATATGAGTGACAAAAAATATGCCTTAAATATAAACGATGGGTAATTCAATTATCTACAGTTTAGTAAAAAAAAAATTCAAACCAGAAATATTTGCTGTTAAGTAGAGACACTTTTTTTCTTATTTCGAATAATGTTTTTTTCGAAATATCTTGAAAAAATTGTTTGTTAGCATTTTCGGTTTTAGTATGCCATTTTACTACGGAAACGACTTAACCATTTTGAGGATACGAAAATTTTTTAAAATTTTTAAACTGGTGTAATTGCCAGATTTTTGAAAAAAAAAACCTACTTCGTTAAAACTTAAATAAATATTTCACTAAAAAATACAGAGGTGTCCACTCAAGAGCTCAGCAGCGAATATTATACCTGATTCATTATCAGTATTTGTTCCAAGTAATAATCATCCGTTGAATTAAGTGGGAGTTCGTGCTTCTATTGCCAATCCACTGATTAGTACATTCTTTGAGACTGTTGAGCAAATCTTCACTTTTTTTCAAACTCACTCATCGTTGGGATGTTCATAATAGAATTCGTCAAGGTCACGGTCCAGTGCCAGTCCGTTAATAGATGAAGTGCCAATAAAAAAGTAGCTGGCAGTTTATCAATACAGCTTAATAGAGTACTTTAGGCCCAAGAAAAATTACAAAGCAACTAAAGCAGTTAAGACAATGGCTAGCTCTGGAAAGCCGCCTTTGATGTTTATTGAGCAAAACAAACTAATTTTAGGCTTATTTCTATAATAACATAATCTTACTTTAGATCCTCTGTCCTGACGAAATTTTTCACAAAATTTCCCATTGGGATAGCCCATTTGGGATTTTTTTTTTTATATGAAATTTTGTCATTCCGTGCAAAAATTTTCGAAAAGCGTATGGGCCTTTAACATTAAAAAAATTCTGCAAAAAAATGTCGTGAAAATATTAAAAGACCCTAAAGTACTAAATTGTCATAACAAAAAATTATGCTGTCAAAAAATCTGCTCAAATATTCTCTTCAAATCCTAAAACCGAAGCATTTCGATTCGAAGTTTCAAATGCCACGAAAATCTTTGGATGCTTACAACTTCGAACCTCGTAAAAAAATATAGCGCCCTTACACATTCGTGTTATATTAAGTAATGGGTGTTTTTTTAAGAGCGTTCTAAAAATTAGCGAAATTTAAAGAATTGAATGAAATTTTTATTCGGTTTGCAGTTGCATTCCATGAAATTTGTTTTAAAAATGATAGCGCATCTTGTCAGTCCTATTTTCGACCACTTTTCCAAGAATTTTTGTTGTTTTTTTTTCATTAATTACATTCATTATGTTGACCTCACATTGATTAAGAGTTGTTCGATTATCAGCATTACATATGCACTTAAGTTGTGCCCAAAGCAATAATCAAGAGGCGTCAAATCGCATGAACTTGAAGGAGAAAGAAGTCCATTTCGTAAGATAACATCGTTACCAAAATTAAGTATCAATATTTCGTTTCATGAGATGTATGTATGGATGACGTTTAGTTCAAGTAATTTTTCCTTGATATAAAGTATAATAAAAAATATCGCTCCTAGTCGGAGCATATGGCAGTTCAAGTAATAGTAGCTAAAAAAAACACCCTTTATTATATTTGTCTTAACTAAACTGTTTGCTAATAGTTATAAAGGGGATTAATTTTATGATAAATTGAAAGTCCTTTATTCCTTTGAAATTTTGAAAAATCGTCAAGTGTTGGTCAGACTATATGTCTCTCGATGTCAGTATAAACAAAAAGCTGAGGAAGCCCTTTTATCACAGGGAAAGATATTTTCTGAGTAGTAGTAGATAAATTTTATTTAGTAAGCTTAAAGACCTGCATTAGTTTGGTATTTTATTAAAATATTTTTTGTTGTTTGTATTAGTTTTTTGCTTAAGCCCCTCTCCCAACCCCACTTTATACGTCACTGGTTCATGTATCCGTGCATGTCTATAAACGGAGTGTGTGTGTGTGTGTGCGTGTGAACTCTATGCCAACGTTTGACATATAAGAGCAAATAGGCCAGCGGCAGTACTATAAGACCAACAGCCTGGCCATTTGCCTTCCTGTATCCGTACTTATATAAGTATCTAAGTGTATCTGTATCTATGTCTCTAGTATCAGTTCCATTCTCAGTTCATAGATTCCTTTGTTAGTGGTTAAAGTTGTTGTTGTTGTAGTTGTTGTTGTCTTTGTTAAGCGTGTTTTGCTGAAAAAGTTGAATAATGTGAAGAAAATGCAAATTGCGGGCATATGTTACACTTGCCAAGTTGTTTATCCTTAGCGTTATTAAATGTACGTTATGCAGTTGTTGTTCTGATTATAGCCAAAAATAATGACCTTGATTGCTATGAAAGTGTTTTTGTTTTTGGTTATATAAGAGATAACTTGCGCAAATATCCATAATGTATGCAAATGGAGGTCATTTCGGGGTTAAATAAAATATAATGTTAAAGATAATAAACATTTAAATTGAGTGGTTTGCAGAGTTCTGGTCATTAGCGGTGTGATAAAGGACTTTAAATAAATATTCTAATGGACTGTTTCAAACTGCTGGCCATTAGTGATAAGATGTGCGCCATAGAGAAAAAAAAAACTTTACTTCACTTTAAATTTTCAAAAACTTGAGAGCTTTAACGCAATTTTTGAGTTGGAATCTTTAGACATTTGTAGTCCCTAGAAAACAAAAATCCTCTAAGTTCAATTTGTAAACTGGGATATATATTATTATAAAAAAAATAATAATAATAGAGAAAAAATTTATATAAAGTAAAATAGAGAGTTCAGATAAATAGGTAAAAACATTGAGTGCTTTAAATTTTAATAGAAAAGATGGCCAGTTTAATAAAACAGAATTCCGATAAATCCTTTAAAATTTAATCTGATAAATACCAAAAGAAAAAAATTCAGAAAAACATAAAATAAAAAAATTTTGAGCGCTTTCTTTTCTAAAATTTTTTAAAGGACAAAAATATATGTATGCAGAATAAGGAGTTCTGAAGATTTTTCAGAAAATAATTATATAACAAAATTTAAGACGTTTTTAAAAACTTTTCCTAAATTTGTTGACGCTTTAATTTTTATAGAAAAGACAATGAGTTTTAAAATTTAATTCCCTTCAGCAATACACTTAAATAATATAGGGTGCTTTTTAAAATTTCTTAAAAATCATTTTAGAAAATTTTAGCAAAAATAATTATAACCCTAAGATTGCCAGAAATATCTTGATGATTTGTTCTTAAATATAATTTATCTTACAGAATATGTTTGTCCACAAATTTTTTGAAAAAATCAGTAGCTTTCCATTGCAAATTTTTTTCTTAATTTCCATTCTGAGCCTTTGTTTCTAGAGTACACCATGTCAGTTTTTTTTTAATTTTAATTCTCGAAAATCAAACGGTTCCATATTGGTCTATAATGGTTTAGATATGGATTTTTTTTTTTTTCCAAGAGGCTTCCCGAAAGTGGAAGCCCGACTTGCACGAGTTAAATCTCCACCCCTTCTTTTGGACCTCCTCTACCCCGGAACAGCGGTAAACAATACTTCAGGGAAGGTTCCCTAGGTGTCGTTTCTCGACAGTTTTTCATGCCCGCATGTAGGCTTTCGGCATTCAACTTGCGCCGCGACTCGGGGAAGGCAGGTATGTCAAGCCCGTGATTCGTACCATGGAGTCCCCCCTGCCTGTTTAGATATGGATTTGAAGTGGATAAAAAGAAAGTATTAACAATTACACTTTTACTTGTCTGATGTCTATAACAGCCCGTTTATTATTTAATTAACACAGTTAAGGCTACAGATTAGCGTTTTTATAAGCAAATCACTGAGCCATATCTCGAGATCGATTCCACAGAAGACTTTTCCTTATTGGCCTCAATGTTCAGGAATAATACAAAAACTTTGCATTTTAATGGGAACCAAAATTTTGTATAAAATAAAATAGATTTTTAAAAACAATAACCTGGCAAGTCCATAAGCCAAAGATTGAATAATACAATATAATAAATCTCTTTGACGCAACTCCTTTTTCAAAGATTGTTTTTACCCATTGCGTAATTTTGACTTTGCTGAACTTCTTTACTATATTCTTGATTCTCGATAAGAACGTGTGATTATTGTATTGGAATGCTGCCCAACCAGATCTGCAGACGTGCTGATAATACTGTGTCAAAACCCTAGATAAGCTTAAAACACTAATTAACCGCTGTACCCGCATTACCCGTTTTCGGAATTCCCCAATTTTATGAATTTTTTTTTTTTGAACTGATTGCAGCTATGAATCAAACTTTGTATATATAAAATATGGGGAAGTGCTTTCATTTAAACATAGTGTTTATAAAGAGCGTTCTTTCAGTGATTACGAATGTTTGAAGTGATTAGAGTGAACATGAATTTCCCGGAAATTCCGAACAATAGATTTATAAATAGATTCAGACAACTAATTTTATTTCTAAATTTTATTGCCAGAACTGTTTAAAGGTGTTGTGATTAGAAAAGTCAGATCAACATAGTACTGCAAGGCCGTTTGGTCATCTATTAAGGAAATGCAATATAAGCTGTTATGCAATTTACGACTTTATTGTTTATTTCGATTTAATGTTTCTTGTTTACGGATTTCATTACTTTATTTTCACTTTTTACAAACTGAACTTGCATGCAAATATTCGTATAGCTCTAAAATTTGCAAAACAAAAAAAAAAATGGTATGACGTCATGGAACGAAATGGAGCGAAATTCATTTGGCTTTTTTTCAAGCAAATAATGTAATTTTCATTAAATATATAAGGAGAAAAATTTATTAAAAAATATTAGATGAAAATAGTACATTTTATAATATATTTATAAAATAAAACACCAAATAAAAGGAAGTCATGTTAGTTTCATTTAATATTTTAAGAAAAATTTTATTTTATACGCAGCACGAAATATTTCGCACGGAATGACAAAACTTCATATAAAAAAAAATATCCCAAATGGGATTACCAAAAAAAAATATTTAAAAAAAAATACATAAAATATATTAGTTTAAAAAAATATACACGAAATAAAAGGAAATCTTGTTAGTTTCATTTAATGTTTTAAGAAAAAATTTTATTTTAATTACTAAAATAAAAAATAATTAAAAAAAAAAAAATTTTAAAATATATTAGTTTAAAAATATACACGAAATAATAGACCAAATAGGAAATCATGTTAGTTTCATTTCATTTTTAAGAAAAAATTTTATTTTAGTTACTAAAAAAATAATAATTTCAAAATTTAAAAAAAAAATATAAAAAATATATTAGTTTATATTATTATATTTATACACAAAATAATAGATTAAAAATTAAAAATATAAAATTTGTTGAGTACATAATTGTATCAAGCTAACCTTGAGATTGATTTAATCACTTTTCTCTACTTTATACTCTCACGCATACACATACAGCTTAGCTCACATTGTTACTGAATACTCTCACGCATACACATACAGCTTAGCTCACATTGTTACGTGACGATTTTTATATAATTTTTCTATTTACGCTAAGCTCCGTTAAAGAACTTTGTTTTAAAAAATTAATAATTTTCAAATAAATGCTTCCACTCTGTAGTAGTCCAATGGCTTGGAATAGAAATTTGATCGTTTATAGTTTTCGAATGCAAATGATATTATAATAAATACTACTCTTGATTTCAAAGCCAGATTTGCATGATGCATTGAATTTTACAAGGTGCCACAAAAAAGTGCGCAAGTTTGGCTGCGCTGAACACTGGTTCAATTTTTGTATGGTAGCTATATGAAATAGTGGGCCAATTTTGATGAAACTCCAAAAAAATGTTTTGCCTAAAGGCCCATAAGCAGTTCGAAAAAAAAAATACAAAATGGGATATCTCAACTGGGATTTGTCATTTCGTGCGAAATTTTTCAAACTGCGTATGGGTCTTAAAGCAAAATAGAACTGACATAAGTTAGGTGGCGTATTTTAAAAAAAAATCTTGACATGTATTTATGTGTTTCATATTGATCAAAATTGGTTCACTATTTCATACAGCCAACATACAAAAATGGAACCTGCGCTCTCTTTTTATGAGAGACTCGAATTACGTAGCTGCACATTGCGCGACCTTTTAATTGTTGGATCTTGTCAGATTTACATAAAAAGTTTGCCTTAGCAGAACAGCTCTCGTTCATATAATTTTAGATACTGCTTTCCTAATTGTCATTGCCATAAACTGGTATGGCAGTTTAAATTGAAATTGAATTTTTATGATTTAACTGATTTATTCATTAGCTAAGTACGCAAAACACACATAAAAAAACATTCAGTTAATCGATACTAAAACTGCAATAAAATACTAGACAACTTGGTTTTAAGTCATATTAATAGTTCAGGTATTCATTTCGTAATCTGTTGTAACTGACATATATGCTTTAATATATTGCACCCGGAACTTGGAGAGGTTTCCCTAATGTCTCAGTTTTCACATTTATTTCAGTATAAACCTTTTGGTAAATGAAATAACAGTTTTTTATATTTATTGATTTCTATAAAAATAATTGAAACTCTGTGCCTTGTTATAAACTTACATTGATCAATGTAGTCTAAAATTTAAATAAAATTAAATGTAACTCAAAACGAGTTTTTCGCAAAAAAAAAAAAAAAATAAAGCTTAGTAGATTTTTAAAAATTCTTGGTCAAAGTGTCATGAATTACACTAGTTTACAAATTTAAGGGTCATCGAGTGAACCTTCCTAAAAAGTGTTTTTAGGGTAATTCGGGGTCGAGAAACACGATAATGGCAACCTTTTTTTTTTAAGCATCGTTTTCGAGATATTTTCGAAAAACATGTGTTTGGGCACTTTTTTAGTTATTCCTCAATATCTCGTGAACATCTATCTTTGCATCGGCATGAGAGGCGATTAGATCGAAAGGTATTGATGTTGATTGAAATGTTCGTAAAACAATTCTCTTTCTGCCTAAAGCATAACATAATTTTCAAATATTATTTTCGGTAATAAAAAGCATATCGAAAAAGTGTAATTTTGAAAAATGGTCATAAGTGACACTTTTTTTCGACTTTGGTTGCCTGTAACTTTGATAATTTTTACTTAATCTATACATATTATATATCACTGGAAAGAGATATTGAGGAATAACCGAAAAAAGTGCCCAAAAACATGTTTTTAGAAAATATCTCGAAAACGGTGCTTAATAAAAAAAAAAAAAAGAATGCCATTTTCGTGTTTCTTGACCCCAAATTTCCCTAAAAAACACTTGTTTGGGAAGGTTCATTTTAGGTGTAAACTAGTGTTATCCTTGATTTGCGAAATCACTTCCACCACATATAGAAGGATTTTTCGCTTCCGACCTTTAGGAAATAAGATCTTTACTTCTTTAGTTTAGGCTTCGTCTGAAATCTTTTGACAATTACGCAGCGTATGTAACGAACTCTCCTTAAGATATTTCTGGTATCTCTGTATATCTAACAGATGAGCAAATTGTTTTTGTGTTCAAATACAGTTTTAAAGAGTTCGCTGGAAAAGTAATTATACAATCTTTTTCATATACTATACGTCCTTTGGCTTAAGAGAGCACCCAAAATTTTCATAAAGCGTGTACATCAAAATAAGGTTTTCCAACTGAGTCGGTTTTCGATTTTAATACCAACTGCTCGAAATGGCTGTATTAAGTGATTCTTTAAATCGACCAGTCGAAATCGAATAATTCTGAATATTGCCGAAATCTGAAACCGTATAGGAAATTTATATGTGCTTATTATGTTTGTGTTATCTTAATTCTTTCAACGGAATTTTAGCTCAAAAACCCTTCGTTGTTGCGTAAAAAAAATATTTTTGAGCGTATGTCTTTATTACTTCTCGCATGGAGCTTGTTGAAGGGATTTCACATGAACTTTAACCTAAATATATTTAAAAAACATCCTTATAGCCATCCTCGTAATGGAACGATATTCAATTTTATTTTTTAAATTGAGAGTAAATATATTATATAATAATAATAATAATATAATATAATTTGGAAAAGTCCGAAAATTTCAGAAGTATGTTAAAAATACAATTTAAAAAAATGAAAAGGGTCTGACTGGACCCATGTGCCAAACGGAGGGTTAATGGGAAATTTGACTTGAAATTTCGGGCACTATCCTGACTTTCCCGTTTTTTGTACAAAGATTATTCTTTCTTGTCTTAAGCGTTGACGAAATTTAATTATTCGATTTGTTATCAAGAAAAAAAAGTAATATACTCAGACATAGGTTTGACTCTTTGGGTTCAATGTATAACTAATTTTGCTCTTGTTTTCTCTCTACAAAACTTTTCTAAGAATTCAATTATATGTATTTTGTATATATATTGGCATAGTTGTCCCACAAGATCTATTCAAAAAAGTTTCTTAAGAGTTCAATGTGCTCACATTTAGTACACTTATGGTACATCTATAAATACATAAGCCGTCTATACCATAATTATAATGCTAATGATTCATTTATCGATATTTGCAGGTAATCAACATCAAATGGCCGAGGAGGAGCTCTTTGGCGATTTACGTATGTATAAATATTTAGCTACCGACAATAAATACGCCTAATTAATAAACATCACTCTGATTACCCTCAAGTTAATTAATGCACACAACTTTTATAAACATATGGTGGGCATGCAGGGAGAGTATGACTTATAAATATTATGGTTAATTTTGCAATGAAAGCACTTTATGCCTGCTGTGTGCTGTAATCAAGTCCATGAGTTATCCCTAATCGGCAACAATAACTCAATCAGCTGCATGTTTAATTAGGCGAGATATATTTTACTTTTTTTTTTTTGGGTTAAAATCTGTGGAATTTTTAGTGCTAGAAAAGACAAATGGCACATGGAATTCCGGTGTTATGGCATTCTACATAATATATATATTTAGCTACTTGGAAGTTTGTTGTTTGGAGGCTAAATAAATGGCATAATAAGTCTTGCAAGTGGCCTGTTTGGCGATTGTGACGTCAGACGTCAACATCTGGCAAACAAAGGAGCTCAGACGCCTAACGCCTAGAAGAGACACAGCTATGTACGTACATAGACACGCATACCAAGACCAAGTACAATACAACAATGATAGATGGTACACTACATTTTAATGCCATACGTATGCATAATTCATAAATAGCTGCCGTTTTGCCGTGTTCTAGCCGTGCGTATCTTATGGATACAGAACGTTCTACACGTAGTAGTACATGGCAGCGGCTTGCGCAATATTTGCTAAATTGTTTGAGGCGTTCAAGAAAATGGCTTCCAGCTACTGTTAGTCCGTCCATAGTATGTCTATTGATTTTTGTTTATTGCCACGTACCGTATTATTTTATCTATACCATTTACTATATATACTCTATATATACGTAGGTAGGGAGTCTAACTTAACGGCATTAACCTTACCTTGCCTTACGTTACGTTCCGTTTGCAGAGGCCATTATCAACGCCAGCTACGACCGCATTGCACCAGAAACAACAAACGCAGCCGTCATGCCGCAGGTTTTCCCACAGTCCAGCTCCCTGCCGGTTATGCCATCGCACATGCCGCCAGCTACCAACTTGAATGCTACCAACAACACCAGCACCGCTAATCGCAAGCCCTACATACACATTGTGGAGGAACCCACAAATAGCGTTATACGTTTTCGCTATAAATGTGAGGGACGCACTGCTGGCTCCATATCCGGCATGAAATCAAATCCCGAAACGGGCAAAACATTTCCCACCATAGAGATAGTGGGCTACAAGGGTCCCGTGGTGGTAGTGGTCTCCTGTGTCACGCGAGATATGCCCTATCGGCAGCACCCACATTGGCTGGTCAGCAAGGATGAGAAGGAGAACTGCAAGTTTGGGGTTTATCGTGTGCGTCTGCCGCCGGAGCAGCGACGTCTTGAGCTGCAAAAGGTGGGAATACAGTGCGTGAAGAAGACAGATGTACGCAATTCATTGCTACAGCGTGAGCAGATGAATGTGGATCCGTTCAATGGTGCGTATACTTAATTTTAATGTTAGATGTAGATCTTGGGTAAGAAACTAGCTGGTAGTCTAGGTATATTTTGAAGAAAGGCTGGATCCAGTACAGTCCAATCCAATTCATCCCAATGCAATGCAATGTAATCCAATCCAATCTAATCCATGATTTAAAGCTTTCATTCGATACGATTTCCAAAGAGCAGAATTGGGAAGGTGACAGGAGTTGCGTCAGCACTGCGTCATAGGCGTCTTCCTCATTACAACTTTTGTCGCAGCTGCCGAGATGAGGAGCAGATATAAAGCATCTGACACTAACTATGTTACTACCCAGTATTTCTTAGGAAAAGCACACAGTTTAAAGAAAACAGGCCTGGCTAAGCCGAAGTACCACTACCAGCTATTCTCCAAGAGAATGCTTCTTTCTCATAACGACTTTTGTTGCAGCTGCGGAGATGTGGAGGAGATAGAAAGTATACAAAACTTTTATGTGACTGCCCTCCATCCAGAAACTGTGAAGCCCCTTCTTTGAAATTCTGGGCTGTATGGCAAATTTGCACATAACGAACCTGGCTCGAATCCTCAAAATGGTTCATCAAGAATAAAGCCTAAGCAGAAATATGGTGACTAACCAGCTATTCCACACTATTACAACTAGTGGAGGTAGTAACTTACCATTCCATTCTATTCACTGCCTTCTTCGGGCCTCACCTACGCTCGCTTTTTTATTAGCAATGAGAGCGATTTGCTTCTCACTCTCTTCTTAAGTTACCCTCTTATAATTGTTTACTCTCAATGGCTCTAAGATGATCAGCCGGTGGAATAGTACTACTAGGCTCGGAAGGGTGTCGTAACTTCTTTCTCTGCGTGATTTCTGCAAAAAGCAAAGATAATGCGTATACTTTATACAAATTCGATTAGAAAATGGAAAGGGTCGAATTCAGGTCCTCAAAAACATGATTGAATGTCAAATCCAAACATATGTAGGAGAGCCAGTACGAAATTAGGAAGTTTGAAGTATACTAAATAAGTTTTTAAAAAAAAAGACTTATTTAAGAAGCCTTAGTTAAGCCCACATCTTTCATGACCATCGCTAGCCAAAGCTCTTCATAATTGTAACTAATTCCCTAAATATTACAGCCAAGTTCGATCACAAGGACAATATTGGTAGCATTAATCTCTACGAGCTGCGTCTTTGCTATCAGGCCTTCATTACAGCCGGTAACAGCAAGGATCCCGTAGTGCCGCTGGATCCAGTAGTCTCCGCGCCCATTTTTGGCAAGAGCAACGAGTTGACCATCAATCGCTTGTGCAGTTGCGCGGCCAAGGTGGGCGGCGGTGATGAAATCATTCTGCTGTGCGATAAGGTATCCAAGGATGACATACAAATACGTTTTTTCGAAACAAATGAGGCTGGCGTAGAGGTCTGGGAAGCTTTGGCGGATTTTCAACAGACGGACATACATAAACAGACGGCCATAGCTTTCAGAGCTCCCCGCTATAAGAACACGGATGTGACGCACAGCGTGCAGGTAAACTAAATATTAAGCATGCGCCGCGTGTGTTGTTCATATAATCATTGTTTTGCTTAATGCAGGTTGAACTACAGCTGGTGCGACCATCGGATCGCGCCACCAGCGGCTCGCTGCCCTTCGAGTACTATCCCAATCCAGGTATGCTTACTTTTGCGCGTCTGCAGCGCAAGCTAAAACGCAAACAGGATCTGGACATATTCCAGCAGATACTCTCATTAGATAGTGAAACAACCGCAACCAAATACTCTTGCCCACCAGTAGACCTCAATAATACCGAGGATGAGAACAATACTGTCAGCTCCGATGATAGCGCCAGCAAGCAGCAAAGCTCTGGCACGCTCAATGAGTTCGATGTGGCCGTCAAAAAGCTGCAGGCGGACTATGATGCCGAGTGCAATGAAGCCGACGCCAGCATAGACAATGAGAACTATAATGACATGGAAATAGAGCTGGAGGTGCCACAGCTGTTGCCGCAGCTGGCGGATGATTGCACGCAGACCTCCACGCCCATGGAGGAAATACTGCAGCATCCGCAGCTGGAAATACGCACGCTCAGCAATGTGGACAAGATCAATGAGTGGATGCGCTCCAGCGAGTTCGAGCGCACAGACAGTTTGACCGTAGAAAATGGCGATACAGTCTCATTGTCCACCAATACGCCACAGACAGCTTTTACCAATGTCAGCAGCCTGACGGCCAATACAACCATAACCAATAATTTGGATGAGGATAAAGCGCTGGCCGAAGGCAATGCCTCACGCCGCGATACTATGGATAATACGGCGGTCAAGGAACTCAATGACTTAATAGCCGAGGTGCCAGCGGGCTGCGCCAGCGCACAAGCTTCTGTGGACATAGACGAAAACTTTGATGAAAACGCCACCTATACTAGTCTACAAATAGCCTATAATAATCCTATTGAAATACCCACAGAAAGCAACATTGTCAAATACTTGACCACAAATCCTTTTGGTCAAATGGACGAGGCAGAGCTAGTGGTGCTGACCAATCCGCCAGCACCCAAGATTAGAGTAAATGCAGCCCAAACGCCGGCCACGCCGCCATCACCGCCTTTGCCACTGCCACCACGCACGCCCTCACCCGATCCGGATCAGAGGCTGCCACCACTGCCGCCCAAGCCACGCCATTCGCAAGATCTCAGCGTGAGCGATCATAGTCCCTCCAATTCTATATCCATAAGCCGTTCGCGCAATGGCAGCGTTTCCTCAACGCGTACCACACCTTCGCCTATTATTATAATGCGCACGCCAGATCAGAGTCCCACCAAACGGCAACCCACGCCCAATGATTCGCCCAAGAAGCGTCAAGGTTTCTTTTCGCGTTTGTTTTCGCGACGCCGCAGCAAGGCCGAAGATGAGGTCTCCAATAGCAGTCCCACCAAACAGCAGCAGCAGCAGCCACAGCAAGCTGGCTCACGATTAGGCTCGCGAGCCACCACACCCACGGGCAGCCGCGAGCCCAGCATTGCGCACTTTTCGCTGGGCGATCCTAATCGCATTTCGACGCGTTCGGCCAAGTCCATGCAGCAGAACAACTTAAGCTTGAGTCCTCAAAACAGCACCAATGCAGCACGCAGTGGTCGTGCTGTTGGACGCAGTTCCAGCAGCGTTTCGGGCAAGCGTCCAACGCATCTTAATGCGGATGTTATACACATACCGCTCAAGGGTGGCGACAGTGAGAACAGCTTGCTGCGTCCCGAGAGTTATTCCAATGCTAGCACCATGAGCTATGGACGACCGCTGGATCGCAAGACTTTGAGCACCTTGCAGCTGGCTGATATACCCATAAATGATGGCAATATGGAGCTGGTGGCCATAGCAGATCGTCAAAGTATTAAGAATTTGTGCGAGGGCGCTTATGGTGTGGTACTAGATCCCAGCGTGGATTTGTTTGAGGCAGAGCACTTTGCTCTGTATACCAGCAAGTCGCCCGAACCGGGTGAGGGTGAGCCCTGCGTGGCAGAGGGCACAGAGTTCTTAACTGCGGATGAGATAGCGCGTCGTCTGGCCGAGGCCAATGGGCTGCAGTGAAGCAATGCTCAAAAATTTTATATAGTTAGGCAAAAAGCTGTTTGTTTTGTTTTTTTTTTTTCTTTCTTACAGTATTATCTGGCACTCGTATATAGTATATAGACACACACACATATGCACACAGCGTTTTTAATGTTCCAACACTGTCTTTATAGATCTTATGACCCAGCAACGTCGTCTAGAGGCACGCCAAGCCGTTGAAAAAGTCAAGCGCAAACTTTTGAATTCTGATGTAGCTCATCAGAGTCCAAAACAATATAAGATGTTAAGTAAGTGCTGCTTGAATACACTACAAATCTTGCGGTCTTGGGTTTTAACTCATATATACACATACTATATTCATACTAAGATATTGTAGCATACAACTTGGTGTCTCTGTTTCTCTACTTTGAAAAGTTCCTAAACATATACACGTTCTTAATACCCTACATATGCGCAGTATCACAATTTATAATATGAACAAATCCTAAAGGACCAAACTAGTCAAGTTGTTTGAAATCTATTTGTTAGCATATGAAATCCCAGTGTACCCCATATATAAGGATTTGTATATACACAATACACGGTTTGTTGAATATATGGTAATACAATGTTGCTGACATAAACAAAATATTTATTACATACATAAATGTAATTACATTTGATGAATAAAGTTTTTGGTAGAAATTATGGATTACTATTTTTGCGTACAATACATAAGAATGAACTTTCCAAAAAAGAAAATGTAAAAATGCTAACTTTCCGAAACAAACTAATTTACATAAAATATTCAAGATTTTAACAGTTTCTTAATCTCCATTTTGGCCCTTGACCCAATATTACTTAAAATTTTTAAAACAAAACTTGCTCGAAAAATAGGTTATCTTCAAAAAATATTTTCTATTAAAAGGTGGTGGCTACGTTAACCGCTTCGCTAGTCAAGTCATTTCGAGGCTATTTTTTGAGTTTAAAGGCCTAAACGCAGTTCGAAATACTTCGCGCGGAATGACAAAACTTCATATAAAAAAAAGTTTTTTTTGTTGGGATATCCCATTTGGGACTTTTTTCTTTATATGAAGTTTTAATAAAAAAAAAAATTATTTTGCTATAGACAAAGTACATAACTTCCCTTGGCATTTCTTTTCTTCAAGTTTACATATTTTGAAAATAAACTAAATTAAATTACGGTAAAAAATGTCTTACATACAAAATTTATTGTAGAAGCGGAAACTAATCCCTTTCTCTGCAATATTAAAAAAAAATTCATTACAACTTGGGGGCCACGGCTGTATCTCGCTACTCTTACCAGCCATTGGGGTGTCTGCCTTTTTTTAAGTTTTTGTTTTTGTATAAAATATTAACTTAAATTAAGTTTATATAAGATACGTAGTATTGCGAAAAATTCCAAGCCTTACTTGCGCCATCTAGCCAGAACAACTTGCTTGCGCCATCTAGTGGCTGCAACAAACAGAAGAAAAAATGGCGGGCGCACCAATGCCTCCAAAAAACTGTTTAATAAAATAAAGCAATGCATACATTTTCATTACCAAACTCATTAAATTTTAAATCTTGCCGAAATTAATATTTTTTCTACCACGCTCCTGAATTTGGTGTGATTAAACCGAGATTTGAAAAGTTATCGTGCAATAAAAATCAAAGGAATATAAAATTTGGTTACCGGAGAAAAAAGCGCAAAACGAATTTGAATCTTAAGTCCTATACGCAGTACGAAATATTTCGCACGGAATCGCAAAACTTCATATAAACAAAAAAGTCCCAAATGGGATTTTTTTATATGAAGTTTTGTCATTCCTCCTTTCGAACTGCGTAGACCCCTTTAGATAAAAAATGGCTTTCCCAAAACATTCCTTTGATCTATTTATCAATAATCTTTGTATTGAATACAATGCTCTCAAAGTGACTATATATCCCTACAACTGAGCAAGTTCCTAAACCATAATTAATAGTTCCTAAAATCTTAGTTTAAAAATTAAAAAAATATTGATTTCCTGAGTACCGATTTAAAAAAATATTTTAAGTATTTTTATTTTTTAAGAAACTTAAGTTAGACTTTTGGAAAGAGCATTCTATGCTTCGGCTTGCCGAAGTTAACTTTTCATTTTGTGGTTTCTCAAAGCATTCATTCAAGCTTGACTATCAAAGGATCCATAACGAAGGCTCATAAGCTGGCCGTAAGTTTCATTGTAATTGTTGTTGTTGCTGTTGCATTTTCTTTTAAGTTTTCCGTAAGCTATAATTTCAGTTTAGTTTTCGTATATGTACCCTTTTGTACTAATCTATTTGTTTCACTTAAATGCTTTTTACGCTCATTAAACTTGAATGTCACAAAAGTTTTAAATCCCACACAGACAATTCGTGCTAATTAAGTTTTTAACTATTTTGCAGCAACCCCAGCGGCGCCGCTGGTCAACAATTATAATGGCAACAGTCGCAGTCCCAGTTATGTGCCCGAGATTAAGGCTGAGAATGTGCTCTTTGATATGGATACGCGCAGCTGCGCCTCAGCCAGTCCCTACAACAACTACAACTATCCCACTTCACCGAGCAGCTGCAGCACAGTGGATAGTATAGCGCCACATCAGCAAGGACAACAGTTTCTGCAAATGCTCAAGCAGCAGGAAATCCAACAGACCTCCCCATTGCCACAGCTACAGCAGCAGCAGCAGGAGAGTCTCAACTTTACCATAAGCATCAATAATAATGCAAGCAATTGGAACACAACGACGACGCTCTTTAATGGTGGCAGCATTACGCCCACAAACTCAAATATAAACTTTGTGCAACCAAACAATGCTGCATCGCCGCTCGGCAATGATGGCAGCAATGCTTACAATGCCAACTTGAATGCCGTGCATCCTGCCCTGAATTCAACCACAAACTTTATACAACAAAATGCAGCTTATCAAAACTTAAAGCAGCAGTTTGCCATACAGCAGCAGCCACAACCGCAGCCGCAATTAGAGCAACAGACACAGCAGGAACCACAATCATTTAGCGACTTAATCCTCTCCAGCGCGCTTATGGATTTTACACAAAGCGCTAGTGGCATATTGGACAATATTGATACCAACGATCTTATACAAAATATACAAGAAACACTTGGAAATCTGGATATGGAGCCAGTAACAAATCAGACGAACAAATATTAATATTTTTAAATATAATATATATGTATATAATAATCCAAACATAGGAATTGGCTAGATAGCATACATATTTCATAGTATATCAATTTGAATCTCATTTATCATATAACATATGCTTATTATGCCTTATAATTTTGTTATACATTTCGTTTGTGTTTTTTATAAAAAATAATAAATCATTAATGTACTTGAAATTTTGAAAAATGTTTCTTGTTTATATATGTATGTAATAAGTTGTGTTTTTGGGAATGTGTATGGTGTGTGTGTGTGTATGAGCAAATACTTGTTTAAAAGTTTTTTATAGGTCTCCGCCTAGGGTTCTACTAACGACAAAAATATGGCTGTCCCACATTGGCATTATTCTCATTACGCATGCCAGCAAAGAAACGATTGATATCAGCTTCGGTAACCACCTGATTATTCTGTGCAAAGGAATGCAGAAAGTCCTTCAACTTATCCTTCAGACTGTTATATGCCATAATGGCATCAATCTGCTGTGTGCGTCCCATGGTGGAGAGTGCACGTGTAATGCCCTGCTCATAGTTCTCTTCCATACGTTTCATGCCACGTTCTTCATAGGGTTTGTATGAATCCTCAGGATCTAAGAGATACTCCACAGCTTGTTCCTTGTACATAGCCAAGCAGTTGACACAACGGCAGAGCGACTTGCGCCAATCATTGGTCCAAAAGATAGCGCCTAAAATTAGAGCCAAAAAATGTGTAAATTATTTTATATAGGCGTTGAAATACATATCAATATTTATCAGTCTTAAAAAAACGAAGCATAGTTAGCAGCACATATTTTGAAAATAGCTTTTAAAATTGAAAACCAATATGAATTTGGAGTATTTCACGGAGGGCCTTGACTGCCTTATGTATAGCGGTCTAAAGTTCTCACCGGAACAGCGCATTTTACTGGAGAACTCGCTTATATTACTACAAAACGAACATCGCTTTACTGGCATGTATCTTTGGGGTCGCATAAATGGTACCAAAAATGAATACTATATTGCTTTTGGTTATACAAACGATTGCCTAAAGGATCGCAAGTATTTTTATAGTTTGGATCAATTTCAATGGCAGCTGCTGCCTTTTGTGCAAAGTCCCAAAATTTTTCAGGCAACTATACTGGCACGTGTACCATTTGTTGGAGATCCCAGTTTGCAAACTTATGTCCAATTGGTAAGTTAGTTGAACACGCTGTGCATCTAAAATGGTTAATGATTTTCGTCTTGCTAGGATCCCACTTTTAATATAGTTGGCAATCAAGTGATGAGCGTAAACCCTCCTGAGGTGGTCACGTTGAAGGAGGAGGAACGTTTAGCTGCTATTGTTTTTATTATTACCGAAGAGACTGCCATATGTCCACGCGGCGCTGTGTATAAGCTGACAGACGGACGTGTTGTGCCTAACCAAATGTTTCACGGTCTTAACGATTTGGAAATTGATAATCTAACAAATTATCAACTATTTCGTTTACCGCGCAACGATCTCAAAACGAATTTGGCTAAGCGCAGTGACTATAACTATGCTATAGATTTTTTGGATACTCTTGATGGAGTTATACCGACTGGCCAAGCATATGCCTTCAATATGCAGCGCAATAGTCGTTTGGCAATCATTAAATCCTGCATTTGGATGGGCATGACCTTTTATCACAAGCTCAATTCGCGTAAATATGGCTTCTTGTATTTGGGCGATGGAAAGAAGAACTACGACTTGCTTTCCATGTTTTAAAAAATTATAGTTTGATTATTAAGTTTATTAAAGAAGCAGCAAGAACTTGCCTTTGAATTCCTTATCGGGCTTGGGGCGACGGCATTCATCGGCAGCAAGCTTGGGACGTTTGCTAGCTGGCTCATCCGCTGAATTAGACTCAGTTTTGTTGCTGGAAGCTGCAGCCTCTGTAGCGCCGTTCTGTTCGGCCACGTTCATGATGTCCGAGATGCTGCGATCCAGTTTGGACTTAAGTTGCTTATCTTCGACATGCACAGACACCTCAGTGTCTGCATCAGATTCATTTACATTTTCCACCTGCTGCATAGCCAATCCACTGTAGTCACGCAAAAATGTGTGACGTTCCATGCAAGTGTCGCAAGTCATTTCGGCACCTGCATCAAACCATTTCTCTGCACCCGTAGGCGCATCTATATGATGCAAGTGATGCCAATCCTCACAGATAACGCACTGAAACATGACTTCTTCCGTTGTGCGGTCTGGATCCGGATAAGGGCGCTTACATTTGCAGTATAAGCCTTGATAATTCTGATTGTACAGATTACCAGCATTAACAGCCTGAGCAGCATCAAATTGTGGATTCAAGAGGCAACGCTTCTCAGCTCCAAAACGCAAAGTGGGACAATCGCAACGAAAGTTGCGCTTTGTATAAAGTTCAACCAAATCGTGGTCTTCATGGCAACTATAAGAGCAAGCCAGACAGATGCCAGCGCTTTTGGTAACATCCGTACGTGCCTCCGGACAACACGTTAGGCAGGAGTACAACGCCTGTCTTTGTATGGCGCCTTTGGCGTAAGTACAAGCCTTTTCATCGGAGGCGCCCAAAACTGCAGCGTACTCTTCTTCCATTTCCTTTTCTTGTTCAAGCCATTCACCCATTGTAATTGTTGATTCCTCTAATGGATTATTTTCGTCTGCCGCTGCGGCTGTTTCGGTAGTATTTGTATCGCTCATTTTATGCAAAAGAGTAATTACACACTTGAATTTAATTGAAATGCGCAGTATACAAGAGTAAATGCCACTTTGGCGCGTTTGTAAAAATTGCAAATAATTGAACAGCTGCCCAAACGCAGGGAAATGTTTAAAAAATATCGATAAGCATTAAATATCAATGTTGCGATACGATGTCTTGTCTGGTGTTGGAAAACGATAGTTCTGTCACTCAACTATTTTTGTAGAAGCGCTTAAATTTTGTTTTTTAATAACTAATTCGCATGCTTATAAATTTTATAATATAAAATATTAATGAGGCTTTAAGCTGGTTTTTTTAATTTTTAAGACTACTTAAGTGTTTTTATCGATAAGCGATAAATGCATTTGGCTCAATCTGCGTTGTTGTGCAACACTCAAACAGCGCGTTCTGTTGCGTGCGGCTTTTATAAACAATTTTTATTTTTTTTTGTAATTAAATTGCTTAAGAAATTTATAAACACTCAAAATGAATGCGCCACCCACCTTCGAGTCATTTTTGCTGTATGAAGGCGAAAAAAAGTAAGTGCAAACAAGTTTACTTACATATTTTGTGTCACAGCTATTTTATATTTCCCAACTTGCATACAGAATCATCAAGGAATTGGACACAAAAGTAACGAATGCCGCAATCTTTACAATAAACAAGGAAGACCACACCTTGGGCAACATGATTCGCAAGTAAGCTAATTTGTTATTACTGTTATCGTGCTTCTACTAATTAAATTACTTTTGCAGCCAACTGTTGAAGGATCCTAATGTGCTGTTTGCCGGCTACAAAGTGCCGCATCCATTGGAGCACAAGTTCGTCATTCGCATACAGACAACTGCGGATTATTCGCCGCAAGAAGCTTTCATGAATGCTATCACTGATCTCTTGGCAGAGCTATCATTGTTTGAGGAGCGTTTTAAGGTGTGTGCAGACATAGGCTGCCCGAAAAGTATAGAGGAAACATTTTTTGCAGACGTGTATGTTCGGTTATGGCGAGTCTGACCTTATCCACCTGCAACCATTTCTTTAGGCTAAAGACAGTTTTTGGGACATGCTTTTATCATTCAACACTCGTGCTATATGTCTCAGTACCCGATTTTCTTTGGATGCATCCTGAGCGGGCACTAAGCCATTTGATAGGGGCTTGCTGAAGATTAACTCTAAGCTGCACAAATAGTCGCAGCTTATTAAGGCATTTTACGGACAGGAGGTCAGAAACCCCACAACCGAATCTGTCCATTTCACAAAATTTGTTTCCCCGATACTTTTCAAACAAACCTTGTACATAATCAGAAAAATGTGTAACTACAACGTCTTATCTTTTACAGGATGCCATAAAGGAAAAGAAGGAAGGCGGTGATTAGTAAAGTCATGGCTGAGCAATGTAAAATGTAATTAGTCTAAGCTTTAACTATTAAAAAGCATATATTCCAGGATTTCCATTTTTATTTCATTTATTTTTACACAAGCAATTTACGAAACAGTATATTTTTCACTAATTGTTATAAATAAATTAAAACACTTTAAAATAGGCAATTGATTCATGTACAGAACAGAAAATAATCACAAAATTTAAAAGAATGTTAGTGGCTAGCCGTAGCTTAAATATCGCACACGCAATTTTGGAATTACGCGAAGATAAATCCTTGCGCTTCAAAGATTTGATGATCTTTAGCTACTTAAGTGTAAACATATTAGTTTAAAATAGAACAACCAACAAAATGTATGCCTGAGCTTTAATAGGTCTCATCGTCCGCACACTCGCCTGTGTCGTGGCCAAAAACTGTAAGAAGTTGGAATTTTAATATAGGTAAAACAAGTTATGGACAAGTTAAACGCACCTTCACAGGAATCGCAGTATTTGCGTGGCGCCGGCAATTTGCGCTGCTTCTTTTCGTTGTTATTGGCCTCAGTGGCTGTGGGCGGAGGACTATAGTCGCGTTCATCAGAGGCTTGCAGCGGACAATCCTCCGTTTCATGCTTATCAAACTCATCGCAAATGTCACAGAACAAACGTGGAGCTGGCTGCCGTTTGATCAGCATGTCAAAGGCATGCGGTCTGCAAGTTAACAAAAAAAGTAAATGAAAGATATTCTCTTAGACTGCTGCCTCCTCAACCTACTTGGTGAAATCTGTGGGCAACATTTCCAGCGTTTGCACTTTAGCCTTGAGCGCATCATTTTTTTGCTGCATATCGGCAATAATCGAATTGAGAAAGTTGATCTTGGCCAGACTGGTTTCCGTATCCAAGTTCTGCAAGAGTAATCAAAAATTTAAGCAAAAAACAAGCGAACAGCTTGAATGCCCAAACTTACCTCATCACCACCACCTAGGTTGCTGATCGTGCCATTGGACGGTGCATGCGTTGCCATTAGCGTCTTTTCAAGCTCCACAGACTGCAGTTTACGTGCTAGATTCGTGCACTCCAGCTGTGTGGCACGCTGAGCTTCTTGTGCCGCATGCAGAGCTACCTCCAGCTCTGATATGCGTATTTTTAGTTGATCCAGCAGTTTGTTCTTCTCCGTACCAGAATCGTCCATTTCGTCGATGACCTTTTGATATTCCGCCAGACGCGCATCAAACTCGTTGCCCTTTTCCAACAGCTCTTGTTTTTGCTGCAGCGCCTTTTGTAGCTCCACGTTGGCTTGTTGCAACTCTCGCAGCTTCTCAGTGCTCTCTAGTGAAGCAGCACGCAAGTCTTGCTCACTTTGTTGCAACTGCTCTAGCTCTGTTGTACTCGCCTTTAGTTTTTGCTGCAAGTCCGTGCAATTTTCTTGTTGTGCTTCCAGCTGCACATGGGTTTGCTGCAGCTCCTGCTTCATACCTGTAAGTTTCTCCAACAAACGCTCTGCGTTCATGTCGGCCTCCATTTCGAACAGCTCGAATATGTGCGCCGTTTCGCTCTTCTCTGCTTGCAACACTTCTAGCACGGTGGACAACTCAGCATTGGTAGCCGATATGTTGGCATTGGCCACTTGTATGGCTTCTACCAGCTTCTTCAAATCGGCAATCTTTACGCCATCCTCTTGAGCCATTTTTTCCTTATGCGTTAGCTCCATGTTAGTAATATCCAAGCGCTCCTCCAGTTCCTTGAATTTTTCTTGCAGCTTGACAAATTCCTCGGAGCCATTGCTCTGTTGTAGTTGCAATTGAGTATGCTCGCTTTGCGCCTGCGCCAGAGCCTCCGTTTTGGCTTTAAGTTCCAACTCCAAATTGGTTTTAATTTTCAGCAGCTCTGTGTAAGCATCATTGGCAGCGAGCCCAGAGTTCTGCAGCGTATTCAGCTCGTTGTGCAGCTCCTGTTGGGCTTGGTCGCGTGCCGAAATCTGCTGCTGCAGCTCCTGCTCACGAGTTTTGCTATCCAGCTGTGATTTACTGAACTGCTCCTGGGCTTGCTTCAGCTCGGACTGTAGCCGATTTACGTTCTCCTCCAATGCAGTCTTCTGGCCTTCCGCTGCTTGCAAGCGCGCTTCAAAGTCCACCACTATACGTTCGCGTGCTGCAGCTTCATTAGCTTGTTTCTCGGCCAGCTCGTTGTGTGCTTTGCTAGTGAGCTCTGATTTTAAGCTGGCAAACTGCGTAGCCTGCAGCGACTTGGCCTCCGTAGCACTTACCAGCTCAGCTTGCAGCTGTAATGCCTCGGCTTGGCTGGCTTGCAGCTGTTGACGCGTCTCCTGCAGCTCTCGCTCTAGCTGCAAACGCTCGGCACTGCGCGCATCCGCTTGACTCGCCAGCTCCTTTTGAGCTGCAGCCAGCTGTTCGGTCAGCTGTACGAGCAATGTGTTAAGCTCGGAGCCGCTGTTGCGTGTAAGACTCAGATCCTGCTCCAGCTTGGCATGAGCTTGCTCTTGTTGTGCACATTTAGCGTTTAATGCCTCCAGTTTCCGCAAGGCATCGCTTAGCTCTAGCGATTGCTTGCCGGAGAGCTCCTGTTCCGTCTTGAGTGTGGCATTAAGTTGCGTGTTCTGCTCCGTGCTGCTCTTTAGTTCCTGAGTTAGTAGCTCCACCTGACTGCACAGCGCATCAATGCGTTTCTGACTGGCCTGTAGTTGACCCTCCAAAGCGGCGCGTTCATCGCTGCTCTTGGCGCTGAGTTCTTCAAAGGCCTTTTGTTTGTTTACCACATCTTGCGCGAGCTTGACCAGCTCCGCATTGGAGTCTGTGGATGTGGTGTGCAACGTGGTCAACTGCTGCTGCAGCGTCTCGTTTTGCTGCACCAAACCTTCGCAGCGCGCTTGCAGATTCTCCTGCTGTCGACTGGCATCGCTTAAGGCCAGCTCCTGTTTGATAGTCTGTTCCTCCAGCTTGGTCAACTGCGCCTCTTTTTCGCTAAAGTCTGCTTTGAGCTTGCTTAGCGTTTCCTTACATTCTCCCAATTCGCGCTCCAGCTTGATATTGGCCTGCTGCAGCAGCTCATTATCGCTGGTCAGCTGCATGCACTGGCTATTGCTTTGAGACTGCAGCTCCGCATAACTATTCAGCTTGGTCTGCAGCTCTTCATTCAATTGCTTAAAGCTTTGCTGCAGCTCGCTGGAGCTGGCCCGTGCCGCTAGTAGTTCCGCCTGCAACGTATCTTGTTGCTGTGAAAGAGCCTCACATTTGGCTTGCAAAGCTTCATGCTTGCGAGTCATATCGCCGAGCTCGAGTTCACGCTGTGCACAAGACTCGCCACTGTGCTTTAGCTGCGCTTCTAGTTGCACACAGTTGGCCTTAACTATCTCATGCTCTTGGCTTAGTTTTGTGAGCGTGGCATTGGTGGATTCTAAGGTTTCATTGGAGTTAGCCAGCTGCTTGGTTTGCTCCTCGTATTTGGCTTGCAAGCTCATGTGCTGCTCCTGAGTTTGTTTGGCTGTTTGCTCAACTTGCTGTAGATGCTCCTCCAGCTGCTTTTTCTGTGCCTCCAACTCAGTAAGGCGCGCGCTCATGGCGCTGGAGGCATTGCTAGACTCGCTCTCTGTTTGGCTAAGAGAAGCTCGTAATTGGCTAAGCTCTTCATTGAGGCGCGCCAGTTCCTTGGCGCTTTCTTCTTTGCTAGCCGCTGCCTGCTTCTGTAAGCTATCCAGCTCGACTTGGGTTTCTTTGAGCGTTAGCTCATAAATCTCAGCCTGCTTGGTGTGCTCCGCTAGCTTTTTTTCCTTCTCCTCCAGCTGTTGACGCAATTGCTCGCTGCTTTGTTGCGCTTCACCCTGACTTTGGTTGAGTGTGTTTAACTGCTCCGCCAATGCAGTGTTCTTAGCCTGCTCCTCCAACAACTGGGTTTGTAGGCTTTGCAGTTGCTTGCCATGTTCCTCCACTGCAATCTGCTTTTGGTTATTAACCTCACTGCTTGCCTTAAGCTGCTCCTCTACTGTCTTTTGTTGCTTTTTTAAAGCGTTCAACTCTGCACTGATTGTACCTAGCTGTTGTTCTAGTTCCGTCTTTCCGCGCTCTAGACTCTCATTTGCAAGCTTCAATTGGCCATTCTCAGTAATCTTTTCCGCTAGCGCTGTCTTGCTCTCGGCACTGCCCAACGTTTGGGCCGTAAGCATCTCATCGAGAGCCGAGCTATCCGCCTTTTGCACGCTCAATTGCATCTTTAGCTCATCCACCTGCTGGCCAAGCTCCTTTATCTGTTCATCGCGCATTTTAATTTCAGTCTGAAGAATCTCACACTCATCAGTTACATTTTCGCGTTCACTCTCTAGTGCATCCGAAGCGCTTTTAAGCTTATTTAGCTCAGCAGTTATCTTTTCCAGCTGCTCAGTTTTGCTTGCGAGCTTTTGGTCAAAATCAGCTTGGGCCTGTTGGGTCTGTTTTTCATTCTCTTCCTTAAGCAAGGCTAGCTCTCTGCGCAAGTTCTCGATGCCGCTTTCAGAGAGGGAAAACTTTTCCAGATTCTCATCTTTGCCCACCAGCTCCGTCTGTAGAGTTTCATTTTCGCTCTGCAAATATTTGATGCTCTCCAACAGACGTTGCTCCTCATCTTGTAGCTCAGCGAAACGAGCTTCGTTTTGTTTCTCTTGGGTGTTCAGCTTTTCCGTGAGTTCTGCTATTTGAGCTTGGGCGGTGGCCAAAGCCGCGCTTTCCTCTGCAGGTGCTGAAATACTCTGTAGGCTGGGCGAGTCTGTGAAGGGATAAAAGTTTCATAAGTGCATGCTTTATGGATATAAAAGTTTAAAACTAACCTGAGACTAGTTGAGTTATCTTCTTCTCCAAATCGTGAATCTTCTCTTTGTACACCTGACTTTGCGCCTGTAGCAATGATAATAAGGATTAATTTTAATGAAGCTATCATCAAGAGAATTGTCTTAAAACATGTGTATTGATTGGCAAACTAGATTGTGGAGGTGTGATGATACTAATTTCTAAGGATATAGTTTCTTTCAATTTCTAGGCTCTAACGAATTTCTAAGCTTAATGCTGTCGAATATATATTATATATATGTATGTTCAACTTCTAAGCCGCTTATCATAATTGGACAATTGAGATATACTTGGACGCGTATTAATCGTCAGCTAGTTATAGGCCGTGTGACGTCACGTTAAATAAGTATGGCGCTCTCAAGAAAACATTAAGCCATGAATAAAAAAAATAAAAAATTTATATGATGCCGTCTAACCAATTGGATTAATTGGCATAGTTCGCAGATATACATATTGTTGGCTGTTGTCCAAGTCCGTTCAATTTTTAAGAGAAACGCGCATTTATAAACTCCTCTATTTTAACCTACGTAGATAAAAAGCAAAAAATCTTTAGAAAAAGGTAAGGGGACTCTTTAAATCCGAGAGGGGGAAAGGGCGGGATTCCTTCCGGACCCGGAGTTTTCTCAGGGACCCGTTGTAATTACTGTCGTAGTAAAATTTAAAGCTTAAAGTGTAATAGAGGGGCCGTAACATTTATTCCCCCTGGGCCCGGATTTTCTCACTACGGCCCTGATTATGACCCACCTAAAGCGTATTTATCGACAACACTGTGATCTGAATTCTTATTCTATGGATTCTAATTTTTTAATTTTCGACAAAAAATAAAGCGCTTTAAAATTATTTGGGTAAGGGAGGTTGGGAAAAAAATGGATCTGCCGGCATATATTAAAAGTTCGAATCTAAAATTTGGCTATCCTAACTTTTATAATCTCTAAGAGCTAGGCGTTCATACAGACCCACGGATAATAATAGTAATTCAATATTTTTTTGTTCTCCATATTTAAGCTAACTTTGGAGGCTTTCATAGTCAAACTTAGCTTAAGGTACAGGGTATATTATATCAAAAGGGGAATAAAAAGTTTCTGATATAAAAATCGAAAATAGGGATGGTCTTTATAAAAAGTCAAAATTGCGAAAAGGTTTGTATAATTTTGCAAATTTTCTTCTGATTTTAAAGTGTCGGAAATGTGTTTATCATAAAACAAGTCTACAAGTACCAGGGTCATGTCAGTTGTTGGAAAGCTAAGGATCATTTCCGAAGTAATTTGCAGCGTAGAATCCGAATCCGAGGTCAGAATTGGCCCATCACGTCAGGATTTTGAGATATTTGAGGTTGTGTACCAAAAAAAAAGTACGTTTTTTCTTACTTTTGAGGTAAGTACAGGGTGCAAAAAATATGTGTGGTCTGTCTCTCCAGTTACATCATTTTTTTTTCGCAAAGTTATGGCTATTCGAAGTTACGAAAACCATGTTGACCTGTGTAATCTATGGTACATATACCTATTAATTTAAGCTTCCAATTTGTTGAGTATCACATACAAGATGGGACCCTTGTCTTGAAGACAAGGGTCATTCCATTAACAGACAATTGTAGCCTCTAAAGTCTGCAGCTTCTTAAAAATAGTATTGCCTATAGACTGCTTCATTTATTTACTATTTAAAGGAAAAACTACTATACAATCTTATCTTCGCTATTATGACCTTTCTGTCATCTTGATAAGAAGTTGGTGAGATAAAACCTCGAAATTTCTTTTAACACATCATAATTTCTTAGCTGAAATAGCATAGTAATTATAATTTATATGCTCTTCTATTATCTTGAAGCAAAAAATGTGGTCTAGATTCTTAAATGTATTTTAGTAGCGCCGAAAAATTTAACTGCAAAAACCCACTAAATAAATCACTGTGTTTTGTCTAAAAACTTTGTCTAACTACTTTAAGAAAAAAAAAAAAACTCTAAAGTGTTAGAGATTAGACCTGGCTAAGGCAATGTTAAGCTAGTGGACTTCGCTACCTGGGTGCTACAAACGCCGACCTCCGTAAGGCCTTATACCATACGTTGATTTTCGAGACATCCCGTCTATAATATCCTCTGCGCACTTCTTATTTATTTTGAGGCCCTATGCTCCAGTGGGAGATAAAGTAATTGATGATGATGATGACTTCTTAATTTTTGAGAATTCAAGAATACTACATTTGACTCTAAAATACCCTGTACCAGCGCAGTCCAAGTAGTTTTTAAAGGATCTTCTAAAAAAACCTGGAGCTCTCATCTGATTTTAATAATACTTGTATACACCTATGGGATGATTTGATAATACGGAGGAACATTTTGAAAGGCTCTGAAGTAAATAGTAAATAAGTGTTTTGGAGAACTGTAACTTTTTCGCAAAAAGTTTTAAAAATAGCTTGATTTTATTACATTTTATAGGGAAGGTGTCTAAGAAAGGCACATTTTTATACCTATGTGTATAGGTACAAAGGGTATACTAGATTTGTGCAATCTATGTAACGGACAGAAGGAGGCGTGGCAGACCCTAAGTACTTTATACCAAAATGCTTATCATAACCTCGGGTACCGATTGAGCCATGTACGTCTATATGTATGTCTGTATGAACGCCTAGATTTCGGAGTCTATACTTTACCAGCTGGTGCGCATATTTTCTCAGAAGATGAAGTTTGTTAAATTATATCAATATCTTACCCCGTTGCCCCTAGTAGAAAAAATACAATTGGAAAGTTCTTAGAAGGAATATGCAGGAATGTACTTTCGGTACTGTCGGGCACCGACTCGACTGTATTACATTTTTTTACCTATAACTTTGGAAGTTTTTATCCAATTAAGCAGCATACTAAACTTATCTGAGATCATTTTGCCAACAATGACAGATAGTTATGGCTTTATCGACTCGAATGCTGGTGCTGATCATGTCACGAAACAGGGTATAGGATGAGATGTTTGCAGTTCAAGGTTAAAGGTCCATACGCAGCATGCAAAAATTTCGCACGGAACGACATATAAAAAAAAAATCCCACTTGGGATATCCCATTTGGGATTTTTTTTTTTATATAAATTTTTGTCATTTCGTGCGAAAATTTTCCAACTGCGTATGGGCCTTAAAAGTGTAATTTTCTGATCGTATTCGCTGCTGCCCAATTAAAGCCAAATATTAAATAGCTCTCAAATGAGTAAGACCTCTAACTAAACCAGAAGTACATCTGTATTTCTAAAATTCTCTTAACTCTTCAATCGTTTAAAGCTCAGCAGTTTGTTTTAAAATTTGATTAAATTATATTTCCGGCTCACAGGGTAATTAATTGCTTAAGCATCATTTACAATTAATTTAAAAAGCAAACATTCATTAATTAACCATACATAATTAATTATTATTAGATCGAAAATATGTTTTTTTTTTTTTTTTCAAAATTTGCTACGGGTAATCCCAAATGTGTCATAAAAGCCTTTTTTTTGTATTATTTCAAATATTTAAAGAAATTCTGGTTAAAAAGGGATCTGGTGTGCCTTAAGCCCGGGGATAAAAAATGCTTATACTATTTAGACGTCTTTTTTCATAGGCATTTTGCTTTTCTAAGACACTTTTTCTTTAAGACATCAAACAAGAAGAATTGAAGCTTGAATAATTTTTAAGCTATTTAAATTCTTCAAGGAGGGGATCTCTTAGGTCTTAAGCCCTATAACCAAAATTAGACGAAAAATGAAAACTTGTTTAATTTTAAGCCTATAATCCATACGTAATTTTTAGTCCACAAAACACATACATATATGCAGTTCCAAGACAACTGATTATTACCAAAACTGATCTTCTACAATAAAAGAGCCCTATGCTAAAAGTCTTGTAATTTTACAGTTGCTGTTCCAAGGAATTCCGAGCACTGCTTGAGGTCTTTTCTTATAAGGTAATCTAGTACTCTTTCTCTTACTTTTTGTACACTGCACTGTGGGCCCAGATTTTCATATTTTGGCCAAAACCCTGTTATTTCCATAATAATTTTTTTAGAGTGATGAAATTTTACACACGTGTTCCCAAATGATTGAACTATTTTGCTGGGATGTTTGAGCCTCCTTAGATTTTTTTAAAATATAGATAATCTAGACCCAAATTGGAAAAATTAAAAAAAAAAGCAAAAAAAATGTTTAGCCTAATTAAAAACAAAAACTATTAATTGGAATTGGGCCATATTTCATACAGAGGTAGATATGAGCTCCACATACACTGAAAAAATAGCCTATACCCAAAATATTGAATGGTTTTGGAGTTATAGCCCCAAACAGTTCCAGCCTTCCAAGCAAATTACAAAAAGACGACAATCTGGTATTTAAATGTTAAAATTTTTTTGGCATGTTTTTTTAATTTTTTTGAAAAAAAAATTTTCAAAAATTCATATTTAAATTTTTACGTTTTTTCGTCAAAATTGATAATTTTTACATTTGTAAGTATGCCATAAAATTGTCAAATTGTACTTTTTTTTACATTTTAGTACAACTTTTGGAAAAATGGTTATTAAAGCATACTTTTAGGCAGCTATGAAATTCAAAAAATAGTAAAATTTCCTGAGGGTCAAATTTTAAAATTCAACTTTTAGATACAAAATTCAATTTCCGAAAATCGGGAGGAATTACATTTTGTTGTAAAACATGTGAAGAAATTTATAAAAATTTTTCGATCAAATATCGAGTGGTAGTCGGAGGTACCCCTAAAGCAAAGTAGCCAAATGATAAAAAAACCAACAAAATCTTTATAACTGCTCGAATATATTTAAAACCAAAAAGTTTTTAAGCTCAATTTTATTTTTTCTCTGAGGTAATTTTTATAAATAATAAAGTGAATGAAGATTTCGTAGCTGCATGTATCATGAAAAATGCAGGTTTTTTTTTCTGTAAATTATCGCGAAAGCTCATAAAATACAAAATGTCAATTTTGATTGCCAATAACTTAAAAACCTTTAATTATAATTTAATAATTCTTTTTCACAGGATACCTTAATATATGTAAAATCATATTAAATTGTCATTTTGTCCAAATTTTGACTTTCTTCTGGTGGACTTTTGGCCAAAATCCGACTGTAAAATGTTACTAGGTCTATAATTTTACACCGTAGACACTTGCTACAAATTTGATCACCCTGAGCATTTTCCTAAATGTCTACCTAACAATCTAACAAAGCCAATCAATACACATTCATCAATATGTACAGCTCTTACATTCAATTCATCGCCACAGAATTGAGCCTCATCTATGGAGAATTGTAATTCCTCAGATTTTTTGCGCTCATCTCCCAGTTGATTCTCCAAATGCACTATGCGTGCCTTAAGCTGTAAAACAGTGAAGCAAAAACCAAAATATTATAGTTAAAATTAAAACAACAGTGCTTAGAATGCTTTGTAATAAACATTGCTTTTAATATAGTATAATATATTAATATTTTGCAATTAAAATATTTTTAATTGTTTTTATTTTTTATATATTTCGTAAATAAGTAGTAGTTTTTTTTTTTTATCGTATATCGTACAACTAAACCAACAGCAAGAAAATTCGCCTTGTGGTAAAAAATATTTTTATGCAAGTTTTTATAGTTTTTCAATTTTTGTTGGTTTTTTTCAACGCATATTTTTTTCTCAACTTCCTAACAACTTTTTCAACTCATTTAAGCCAATTAATGTAACAAATTCGAGTTATTTTAACTTGTTGCTGCAATTGTTTGGCCATTGTTGTGGTTTATTGGATGTGTATGTGGGTTTGTTGAAGATCTCGTAAATATTTTTTGGTTGTTTCAGCTTAAAACGCTGTGCAGACTCTCACTTCATCATTTTCAGTTGTTTGCAGTTTTTTTTTTTGCGTGCCATAAGTATATAGTAATAAAAAAAAAATCATTTCTCGTAAATAACTTTTGAGCACTGGAACTGTGTGCGTGTTTCTCTTTTTTTTTTTCTTTTGGGGCTTAAGCAAATCCAACCCAGCATTGTCCATAACACCAACTCTTACATCCATCTAAGCTCTACTTGATGCGCAAAGGCGTCAGCACACTGTGCAGTATGCAATGCCGCTCATGGTTGCCCGTCCAGCCGCGGAACTCACGTCTCAAGTCCCGTCTCAAGTCCGCCAAGCGAAAGCTGTGGCTTGCTATAAGGCGTCTCCAACGATCGGCTTCGATCAGCAGTTGCTATAAAAATGAATTGACAGTAGTGCAAAATCGTTGTGGTTCTTGTTTTTTTGAGATGATATTTTCAATTAGAGGCAATTAGATAGAGATTTTGGTTTTGCGTTAAAGAGAAGTTGGGGGGGCGTTCTGGAAATGGAAGCAGTAATTTGGTTGGAATTCTTTTGTAGGTTACACATACCCTTGCTAATTGAACACAACTCAAAATGCGCACGACTGTATGAATATCAATAATAAAAAAAAATGCAATTCTTAAACACACAAAAAATTGTACAATTCAAAGCTATTTTATTTTTGTTTTTTATATTTAAAAGCAAAACAAACAGAACACAGAAAACAAAACAAATAAGTACCAAAAAAAAAAAAAATACAAAGTCTATGCTAAACATTTGCTGAAGCGTTAAGCAATAAAAAACTGACTCATCCAAAACAATTACCGTCAAGCTGTCTACACAGTCTACCAGTAGGGATTTAGTTTTATTACGACGAAAACTTGGCTTGGACGTACCAAAAATGAGCTAAGAGTTTGGGAGCAACCAGTCATAGCTGGTTAGATGATACTAGATAAAATGTTATATTTGTCTATTAGCTGTATGTGTTTGGTTTGTTATGTATTAAAGTGTGTCAATTTGTAACAATTTGTTATGAGATAAAATCCGATTATTTATGTCTTTGACGATTTCGATTTGACAGTATTTGCATTCGACTTGTATGCATAATAAGCTGCACAGTGCTTTAAAAACTTAATGATTTTTGCTGCATTTTTAACTGCCTGTTTTTTTTTAGTGTGGTAACACTTACAGCAATTTTTGAATAAATTTAAAGTATGAAAACTTTAAGCTGCTAGTACAGTAAAAATAGGTTTTGACCAGGAAAAAATTGCATGCTGGAATTTCTCTTGCTTAATCCAAAAAGTCTAAAGCCAAAAAGGGGATCTCCTACCCCCGTAGGGTTTACCGTTATTTTGACATATGTTTGAGGCCATTTATCTCGAATTCTAAAAGTCTTACACAAAAACATCCAAGGCAAAAAATGTTCAAAATTGAATTTAAAATTTTATTTTTAATAAGGTATTCCCAGAAGTTCATATTTTAGGCGGTAGAGGGCGCCAAAATGACTAAATCGCATTTTTTTCTATTTTTAAACCCCTCCCCCTTGCCCTTTTTTGTTTTTGGTGTGCATCAAAAAACCTTTTTTGTTTATTTTTACTGTACTTAGCATTGCTTCACTATTTAAGCGCCGTACTGCTAACGTAATAATACTACAGGGCTGCAAACGCTTAAATTTTTGCTGAGGCACAGTTGGTGATTTCTAATCTAAAAATATTAGAATATCTTATATTATGTATCAGATAATATAAAAAACTTCAATAAACTGAAACTGCCAACCATTGCTAATATTTTATTCGCTATATAGTTACTAGTTTTGAATTTTTTCAAAATCGTCTGTTTTGATATTTTTTTTTAAAAGAATTTAGTATTGCAAAAATCGAACTTTAGCTTTTACTTTTTTTCAATTTAAAAATTTTTAGTTTTTTCTTTTAGAACTTAGAAAATTTTTTTTTAAAAACTTAATTTCTTTCAAATTTTGTGTTTTTTCTCCAATACTTTGAAACTGCCAACCATTGATACATTTTTTTTCGCTATTTAGTTACTTGTTTTGAATTTTTTCAAAATCAACTGTTTAGTTTTTTTTTTTTTAAACGAATTTAGTGTTGCAAAAAATCTAACTTTAGCTTTTAGTAGTTTCACTTTAAAATTTTTTTTTAAATTTTAAAATTTTTAGTTTTTTTTTTAAAACTTTGAAAACATTTTTTTAAAAACCTAATTTCTTTTAAATTTTGTGTTTTTCTAAAAATTTGAATTTTGTTTTTTTTTTTTTTTTTGCAAAATTAGGGTTTTTAATGCGCAGTTCTATTTTTTTTAAGCCTTCTACTTAAGAGAAGTAGTTTTGGATCGAAATTCTTGTTAAAAATTTACAGATAAGCCAAATGTTTTGTTGCACAAATTTGAAAATTTATTTTGTAATAATTTTAAAATTTATATAGCACGTAAGGGAAGTCGTTCCGGTTCAAAAAAAAAAATCAAATTTTTATCTATATTTGGCCGTGCTCCGGAATACGAAAAAAAACGAATAATTAGATTCGGATACGCTTTTGCGTGTTCCTAAATCCGAATTTTTTGCTGTTGCCATCTACTCATATTTCCCTTGCTCATTGTTAGCACAGCTTTACTCCTTTCGAGGGAAATTATCCACCTATTTCTAATATAAGGGAAATTTTTTTATGAAAGACATGAACTATATAAACAAGACATGAACATTTTTTTATGTTGAATGACGAAACTTCATATAAAAAAAAAAATCCCAAATGGGATATCCTACATGGGATTTTGTTTTTTATCTGATGTTTTGTCATTCCATGCGAAATTTTTCGAACTGCTTATGGGCCTTAAGACATGCACCATATAAAAATGCGGTTTAAGTTGTGAATACTATTTTTTGGGTCGATTCAGTTAAAAAATAAAGACAAATGTTTATCAATAACTATTTAACTTGAAATTGGTATAAGTGGAATCTGAGAATATTAAAGAAATTTTTAAAAATTATTTCAGTTTAAAATGGGTACACTTTTCAACCTATTTTGCAATTTCGAAGAGGAAATACTCTTTCAACAAAACATTCGTTTTCAAACCACATAAAAAATTTGTTTTGGTGAAATTTGGAGCGAAGAAAATGTTCGAATTCGTTTTTCGGAATACGGACGATTATTTAGTCATATAATTTTTTTTATGTTAAAAAATGAATTCAGTCTAAAAAAAATATTTTTAAAATTTGTGTTTTTTTCGTAAGAATTTAAAAATGTTTTTTTTTTAAGTTTAAAACTATTTTTTTTTTTTGATTTTTTGGAAGATTTTAAATGGTTTGGAGATTAAAATAAACGAATATGTTACTTTGATCTGTTTTGATTAAAAAAAGTTTGGCAGCTCTGCAGTATTATGTTTGGAATTACTAAATGGAACTACATTGCGAAATACAATCGAAACGAAATCGTAAACGGAATTTGATTAAGACATGAAAAATATAATATAATATAATAGTTAAAACAAAATTATTTTAAAGTTAAATGGTTTAAAACAAGTCACTAATAATACTAATGACTTTGCTATAACCTTTAAGGATGATCTTTGAGATGTAGGATTCTAGTAATATGCAACTTGTCGATAGTTACCAAGTTGCTAGTTGGTTAAAAACTAACCGATAAAGCATTGTAAAAAGAGCAATAAAATTTCTTCTAAATTATGTGCTTAAATTGTTTAGAACAACATAAATATTAACAGATATAACCAAACTATATTTTATTTTTTATATGTATGTATATGGAGAGCTATATTTATCATATAATAAACATATATATTTACGACGCTTAGAGTTTTGTTTTATACCAGGAAAGCTATTTATATTAACTGTGTGTTTAGTTTAGCTTAGTTTTTTTAATATCTCTTAAGGTGACTTTAAAGCTCTTAAAATTTACTTTAAAAGCCTCTCTCTCTTAGTAAGGTATGAAAATGATATAATATGTAAATAATCCCTTGTTAAGCTTATGGAATTTGTACTTTTCGGTGTGTTAAGTGGATGCATTTCAGCCAATTAGCATTTCAGGTGAATCGTTTAATGGAGGATCTGACAACTTTGCCCGTTAGAAGTAAACAAAGACAATGCGACAATAAACGAATTAAAATTACAAACAAAAAAACGTGCGCAAATTAAGTTTTTGTAAAATTAACAACAACAAAAAAGACAATGATCAAAATAAAAAAAAAAAAAAACAAATAAAAATCAAAACAAAAACAAACAAATAACTGTGAAAAAACGAGCAAAAAATAAAACAAAAATGTTAATTGAAAATAAACACAGACCAAAAGGAATGCCAAAAAGAAAACCAACCAACTGTGAGACGACGATGACGCGACTGCGCACCGTGAAGCGCGCTTTAACAAAATACATCTTTTTGATGTCTTCAGGACAGAGGCGGATCCAGAAAAATACATTCGAAGGGGGATTTGAATTTGGTTGACTGTATGATTTCGAACGGAGTACTATTGAGATGGGATGGGCGGGATATTCGTATGATACCGAATTTCCCTCGCTAGTGTCCCAAAATCACTTTTGGGTTCCTTTCGAAAACTACGACTTTTGTAGACCCATCAAAAGTTTTCGTGTTTCTTGCATGGTCCGTCTTTCTAAAAGCACGTGGCTGTGACGACAAATAATAATTTTTAAAATTACTTTAATCCTTCAAGGTCAGCTCCTTGGAATAATATCTCCGGTACATACAATCACAATAGTTCAAATTTTGTTGTTTTTTCTTTTCTTTCCCATATCTAAAATGTGTAAAAAACTCGAATAGTTCTTGATGTTGAGTCTGAACCCCAAGCGTGCTCCCCCTAGATCCGCCACTGTCCTTGGAGTATGGGAAGTATGGGAATTTTGGTGTATCTGTATGCAGCTATAAAGCTTTGTGTTAGGGTGAGCCGAATTAAAACCGTGAACAATTTCAGCGAAAATTAAACGCCTGCACAATTGACTGAGCAAACACTTTGGCTTTTCCGCCTGACGTCAAACTATCGAGCAGTAGATCTAAGCTCCGCTCAGCTCAGCCAATTGGAAAAAGTTTCTTTTTATCGCAAAACCAAACTTTCTTTGGCGCCGACGCCGAAGTAGCTGCACGCTTCGAGCCCAGGAGCAAAGTCGAGTGTCTAGGCGTTGGCGGCAGTAGCAAAGATGCGGAAGTTTTTTGTTGTTGTTTCTTGGCTGTGGTTGTTGCAGTTGTTGCTTTCGATGATGTCTTGGTTTTGGTTGTAGTGCTGCTGCTGCTCTGCGTGGGCACCCAGCGTTGGCTGAGCCGAAAGGGACGCCGCCGATCTGCATAGGGCATCGGTGTATACATGGTATCGGTGAAGATAATTACCTCATTGATGTTCTTTTGCAGCTGCAATGCCTGGTTCTGTGCATCTTCGCGATCTAGTTCACGCTCCACCATAAGCTGCTCCACATGATGTTGTTTCTCGCGCAGCAAGTCCTGCAAGAGAGTAAGGAACAAAGAAAGAAAGAAGCGCATGGAGCGTAGAAAGCGCATAAGTTAGGAAGTACAATTTGGACATAGTTGAGATTACACAGAGTATAATATAGATGGAGACATATAAGGAAAGGTGTGTATGTGTGTGGGTGTGTGTATACTTGATTGTGTGTTTATGGAAGAGCATTCTATTTACGCAGAGCTGCATTTCTTGATTACCATTACAAATAATGATTATTCGAAAAATAACTTAATGGAACAATATAATTCTGGCCTGAAATTTTTTGGCAAATAATCGTCTATAAAATTTGTACACATTATATATATAAAGTTTGAAAAAAATATATCGGTTTCCAAGTTCAAAAATCTTGCGGAAAATATCGAAAATACAACAAAAAATGAAGTACACCATTTATTCCCTAATTTCCACCCGATGAATCATAGTTTAAAAATGACAAAAAATCCGATGTATCTATCAACTTTCTACGTTAAAAGATTTTATTTTTCTATTGGGATAAAAAAAAACAAAATCACATTCGAAAATTTATTTTAGCCATTTTTCCGCCATGAAAATTAAGTTTTTCGACTTTAGTAATGGATTCTAGTGAACGAATAGGGATCATTGATAAAGTTAATACCAAAAGGTTGCTTCTAAATAATATTTCAAAATTTATCAGGGCTGCACAAAAAATTTCGATCAAATTTAGCCTGAATTTCAAATCTCGGCCACACGGACCCCTCTTGGACTGTTTGAAAAATCACTAGTTTAACTCCAGATTCGAATGAATTCATAAATAAAAAAAATTCGTATCTCTATAATTTAATATATAACATGTTTGAAATTCATGATTTTCGATAATAATTTTGAAATAAATTTCAGCAAAAAAAAAGTTTTGCGAGAATCAAAAATCTTCTGTCAAATTTGGTATGACAGTTTTTAAAAGAATTAATCGTATATAGAAAAGTAATTATTTTATTTATAAATAACAAAAAATGGTAATTAGAAGCAGCTCTGTTAATTATATAAACAAATAAGGATATGTGTATTTGTTGTGTGTGTGAGTGTGCGTGTATATAGTATTTATGTGTACAGAAGAGCGTGCGACATAGAGCATATATTTAACCCTTACCATTCTCGAAACATACCCAATATATACTGTGTGCACATGCATAAAATATACAAAAATAAATAAAATAAATTTGCAAAAAATTTACAAGCAAAAAAAACAAATCAACAACAAAAAGCGTGCATGTAAATAAACTTTATTATAATACAATAGAAAAATGCAAAAAATAGTTTAAAATAAAAATAATCGAAAAAATTGAATTCGTACACATAAAGTTAAGATAGCAACCGGCAATACATATGTATATAAATATGTATAAAAAAATGTTTATCATATTTTTAGATTATTGTACAAAAAAATGTAATTTATAGGTGGGTGGGTTTTGTTTTGTTTGGGGCGGGTTGGGTGCATATTGGCATATTGTGTGGATTAGTCATTTTAGCCGCACTCTTAAAAACTAAGTTAGTTAATCAGAACATATACACACGATGAAAAACAATTAACAGCAATACAATACAGCAGATAGAGCGCATAAGTACAGTACAGTACATATTAACTAACAGAGCAGCTGTACAGTAGCGTAGGCGTGCATGTTAGCTTACAGCGCGTTAACATAATCAATCGATTAGCATACCTGCATGGAAAATTGACTTTTGGGCGACGTTACAATGGGCCTTATGGGCGTGCTCGATTTGCGCTGCTGCATGGTAACAATTAGAGAATATTAAGGGGTTAAAATTAAACGCGTTAGTACAGGAACACAAAAATTAATATAAGTAATTAACATAGCATTTAAGTAAAAAAAAATTAAGCCGGCTTAAGGCAACTGGGCTGCAATTTGTAACAGTGTATAAAACTGTGTACGTATTTTTTTTTGTGTAGGGTAAATATATTTTTTTTTGGGGTGGTGCGCCAGCGCGCTTCCTGCTTATACCTGAGCATTCATGCGCATGCGCGATGTATTTGTGGTGGCAATGCTATTCATGGTGCCAATAGAGGTTAGAGATTCGCGCGAACCAGTGCGCGATAGACGCGTCTTCTTCATGGATGGTGATAGCGAGACCTTGGCAATGGGCACAAAAACGCCATACTTGGGCTTGCAATCAAAGTATCTACAAAAAGCCAGCAAATAAAGTTTAAGTTTTAGTTAGTGGCGCCTACAAGCTGCTGTTTACCTAATGCCATCTACAGCGCCATCATTTTTGCCACTGGCCTCATCTAGCTCCACACCACACCAGTTACCCGGCGCAAACTGTGTTTCACCCAAATAGCGTAGAAGACCCGGACGACTACCAAAGCCCGAGGAGACTATGACGCGATCGCCCACAGTCAAGCCGTTTTCTGCAAAACAATTAATAAAGCAATTTAATGCTGTTTTTATGGTTTACCAAAGCAGTCACTTACTGCCCGTGCCTGGACTGCGCAACATGGAACTGCGCAAGCTGGCCGTGGGCGAGACTGTGCGCGAACGTTCCGGCGAGTGCTTGGCCAGCGGCGATGTGGGCGTTACGGCGCCTGACATGGGATACACTGTAAGACGTGTCAGGCGCGAGAAGATGCCACGCTTGGGTTCGCATTGGAAGTAACGCTTGCCCGAAACGCAGCCATCATTTTTGCCTAAAAAAAAACATTAGAAGTTATAGTTTTAGCATAGAATCGTTAAGTGTTGGAATTTTAAGAAACGAGCCACTTTAAAATCGCATTCCTAGGAATTCCAAGATTTTTTATGTGTGTGATTGTATCCATTTTGGTAATATCTATCGTTATCGATGAATCTATACACCTAATTCTGTTTTTGCACGGTAGATGCGTTCCAGAAAAAAACCGTGTAAAAAAAACATGAAGTAAAGTAAGCCGATATGAAAATCAGAGCTAGTAAAAAACTGTCAACCCATTTTTCCAATGCGGTCGGGTCACGACCAAAACTGAACAAATAAAACACAAACTGTCACAAACTGAGCCGAACACTTTTGTCGTTTCGCTTTTCGGTTCTGGGACGTGTTTTCGGCTGAGCAAAACAAACGTGTCTCTCTCTCTCAATAACACTTATGTCGAGACACTTTGAGCGAGCGCTCACTGAAAAACTGTCTGCCTAAGACCGTTTCGTAAAAAGTGTCCGGAAAAAGTGTCTTTTGCGTGTGTATACGTGCTTGTTTAAGTCGCATGTGCTTTACTTCTTGCAGTTACGAAGACACGAGGCCGAAACAAGCCGAATGAGTGGTTTTTTCGGACACTCTGAAAGTGTTGACAGTTTTTAACGAGATTTGATGAAAATAAGGAGAACTATATTTTTGAAAAGATTAGGTTAATAAAATTATGTTTCATTAAAATTTTAATCAAATACCTTTTTTTAATTGTGTTAAATCGAATTAAATTGTGAAAAAAATTATTTTTCTAGACCATGTTATTTCAAAACCGTGTAAAACAGAATTAGGTGTATTTCGAAAACCACTTTTTTTATTTTTCAAAATCTAGTAAAAAAGTAGATATCATTATTGGTAAGGATAAAAAAAATCGGCTTCAAGATATATATCGATAAAAACGTTTTTTTTCTATAATAAAATTTACATAATTAAAGAAAAATTCACAGCACTTAATATTTTCAACTCTCTCAAATGAATATTTTTTGCAATTTCTGATTAAATTTTTTTTAAGTAAAAAACGTATTTTCTTTTAAAAAAAAATATTCGTTTCATTGCTTGGTTTAAATCAGTTTTTAAAAGTAAGACATGGTATAAATATTTTGAAATTTCGGGTTAAATTTTCTTTGAATGTAAACTATTTATTTTCTGTTAAAAAAATTTTCAGACCATCGGTTGTTTTAAATCAGTTTTTAAAGGTAAGAAAGACATGGTATAAATATTTTTTAATTTCTGATTAAATTTTTTTTCGAAGTGGAAAATTTATTTTCTGTAAAAAACAAAAATATTCAGATCATCACATAGTATAAATATTTTGTAATTTATGATTAAATTTTTTTCGAAGTAAAAAATGTTTAAATAGTTTTTAAAAGTAAGACATGGTATACAATTTTTTTTTTTTTAATTTCTGAATACATTTTTTTTCGAAGTAACGAATTATTTTCGGATCATCGCTTGGTTTAATTCAGTTTTTAAAAGTAAGACATGGTATAAATATTTTGTAATTTCTGGTTACATTTTTTTTCGACGTAAAAAATTTATTTTCTGTTAAAAAAAAAAAAATATATTCAGATCATAGCGTAGTTTTAATCAGGTTTTAAAAGTAAGACATGGTATAAATATTTTGTAATTTTTAATAAAAGTTTTTTTGAAGTAAAAAAATGTATTTACTGTTAAAAAAAATTATTGAGATCATCGCTTTATATTTGAGTCAGAAAAAATAACATCTGAGAGACGAACCAAAAATAAATTTTATTACCTATACTTTTTGAGAGATTTATCCTGAATTAAAGGCACATTTTTTTTCAGATATTAAATTTACTAATTAATTTAATTTAATTTTATTCCATGGCACTAATATTTAGTTTTAACAGATAAAAGGAAATATATAAAGACTGAATAATAACAATATTAATTCGTTAGGAAAATTGGAAAAAACCTAAAGCTGATAAATTTCTTAAACTACTTCTTAAAACTAAAACTCTAACTATAGATTGATACTTAAGAGTAGTATTCTGTCTGAGGGCCTGCTATCTAAACTAAATTACGTCTTCCAGCGTACTTGATTACAAATCCGATAACGAATTTTTTTACCATGATTTTACATGATTATAATGATTATCGAAATTTAGAATGCGTCCGGCCACATCGTAAAAAAAAAATCGGATTTGTAATCAAGGACCAAATATTTAAACCAAACGGTGTATCAGCTAAGGGCATTAAATTAAAGTCAATTTGGTAATCTAGATAATTATAAATTATTATATAATTAACAAGCCAACGCTGCTTTTATCGATAACTCTCAAAATAATCGCATATTGTACCTCGGAGTTGTTTAGCGTAAAAATCTGTACTGTTCCGATGAAATCTCTCAAAACCTTTTTTGTTCTAAGTATAACTTGGCTCGTTTCACTTACTATAGCTTGAGAAAAACTTACCATTTGGCTCATCCAGCACAATGCCAGCCCAATCGCCGGGTGCAAAATGTGTCTCGCCTATATACGCAATCTGACCTGGACGTATACCACCAACCCATACTCGTTGACCAATTATAAACTGTTCTGTGTTGGCTGTCAGCACGGCGCTGTTGTGATCTGTTTAAAAAAATAAATTTAAGAAAATTGTAAAAATTTAATTTTAGATGTTATTTACGTTTAAGAGAATTTCATCAATCATTTGGACTTTTTAGCTTTTTAACTATTTATCATTAATATTCATATATAAGACACAGCGTGTTTGTTCTCAATTACGTTTTATGAAATCATACAACAGTTAGAACTGTCTAGATGAACTATGATGTCATATGCTATAACTCAAAATGCATTTGCATACACTTTGAGTTACTTTGAGATACTTTTCTATAAATATACATTTATGCAGTTTTCTCAATGAAACTGTCGAAGCTTGTCATGAAAAGCTCATGTCAAACTATAGAGGATACTCCCCCGCGGCAATTTGTAAAACGGATATTGTTTATTATAGTTTGATTTAATTTTTATATAAAAATGCCAGTGTTTACATACGAACTTGACATGTATCTATGAGCTACATGACATTACAAGAAAATTTTGACACATCATAAGCTTAAGTTGAGAAAGAAAAGGTCTTACATCAAATAACTTAAAAAACGCCTACATTTTTTATAGAGACAAGCGACAACGCCTTGAAAACTCTAATTGATTTTGATGAAAAATGACTTTTAGCAGCTGCAAAACCATTAAAATAACGAAAAAAATGACAAAAATTGCAAGCGACTTATGCAGTCACAATATATTGTTGTAGTTGGGTCTATTGCGCCGTCAGATATTAACACATATTGCGCCAAGTTTGGCTTTTAGCTATGCAGTTACTTGCTGCAACGTGCGCCCACATCCGAAAGATACTTTTTGTAAAAAGTAGCTGCTGTGTTACGCTACACTATATACTGCATACTGTACTGCCTTAAGGTGTCAAAGTGGGCATGAAAAATTTCCAAAAACATGTCTCAAAAATGTTGTATAACTTATGCAAATTTTGTTTAGCATTTTGGGACGGCAAAAAAAGCGACGACAGCGCTTACCCAACCCATCATTATTGCATATGTATCTATATCTGTATCTGCAACTCTTTAAACCGTAGCTAATGTTTGACGTTAGCTACCGACATTTAGACCCACACCCACACATAAACAGCGGCGACAATTGCGGTTTTATCTCATCACAAACATCTAGCGCTCTTTAAAAGCCTCATTGCAGCGCGCTTAATTTGACAATATTTATAAGCTTGTTTTTTTTGGTACGAGGGTTGTCTTGTGCATTTCGGAAACAGGCTAGATTTGTATCGTTTATTCTTGTTTTAGCTTAAAATACTGAGTACTGTGCCAAAAAACCTATTCCAAAAAATTTCAAGCAAGTCCGTCGCTGTAACATGTATCCAACGTTCCCCCACCACGACTTCTGTCGTAGCTGCAAAGATGAGGAGATACAAAGCTTTAGCATTGCCTGCATTTCTTTAAAAAACACTTCTTTAAAGATGTTGGATATCTAATAGCGGACCTGGCTCTTATAATCGAATCCTCACAATGGTCTAGCAAGAAGCACAATTAATACGTAATAAGAGCGCCCCAACCCACCCAATAAAAGCGGTACAGTCAGCTTTGGAAACAAGCATGTATCTCAAGTACAGTCGAACTTCCTCTACAATGAATTTTTCCACGCTTCTTATTTGATCTCCTTATAACTTAGTTCGGTATGACGAATTTTTTTATATAACGAACCAATATTCTGCCTCCGTACGAGTTCGTTATAGGCAAGCTTGACTTTTTTGACATATTAAAAAGGTTTCCAGGCAATGCCTTCCAAAGCGACATATTTAGAGATCACACGAAAATTCCCTCAGTACGTTTTGAAGCGACTTTTCATTCAGTTCGCCATTTGTTTACGGATGAAGATGATGAGATGAGATATTCGTCTGAAATCAGTTAAGTTGTCCGAAACCATCGATCTTGTGCACCAACAGATCTTAAGATTGTGGAATCTTTGGACTTTAGTTCCATACATAGCAAGGTGTTTATAGTTTTCAAAGCACTCTTAGCCGTCAAAAAGATGTACTCCCGTTGGATACCGCAAAATGGATGTCGTGTCAATTAATTAAAAAAAAGTTAAAGAAACACCCGCGGTGTTTCAGAAGACATGGATAAGATCGCGCCAAGCGACGAATTTTTGATATATTCAATGTTTTTTATACCCTGTACCTTATGTTACAAATGGTATATTAATTTTGTGCAAGCCGAAAATTTATGTAACATACAGAAGGAGACGTCGAAGACTCTCCAAAGTTACCTAAAGTATGATCAATGTGACTAGAGAAGTCCATATACCGATTTCCATCTGACTGTCCGTCCGTATGAGCGCCTAGATCTCAGAGATAGTAAGAGCTAGCTTTCAGATTAGATCCCTTATTGTTCCATAGGGGACAAGTTTATTGTATTTTTTGATAGGGGTGTTTCAGGGGACCTCGAAAAAAAAACCAAAATTTTATGTTGGGTAATTCCTTTGTTTATAAAAGTTTTTTAGAGTTCCCAAGCACTACTGTACCAAATTTGATCAAAATAGGTTGACTATATGCAAAATTTGTCTGTTTTTTGTTTGTTTTGAAGATATCGTAACCAAATTTATCGAATTTGATTGCAATGTGGTGGTACATCGCAATTTTTTTTTAATGTAATCTGTTACTTGAGAGAAGTTAATAAAAGCAAATTGAGTGGTACACGTGCCTGAATATCGGTTGTTTCTTTGAAAAATATGTTTTGGAGCTACCTCATTCGGCCTCTTCAAAACTATATGGGAGCAACACAGGCATTTCTACAAACCTAACCACTTCTTGGTCTTCCGCCAAACATAAACGAACATAAAAACATTTTTCCAGCTTTATCCACTCTAATAAAAGTAATCCGCAATAAATCTACATAATTGCTTTAAAAATTCGTTTAAGAGTCTTCAACAAAAGTATTTCCAAAAACTTTGATTTCATCTCTCAAAGTTGTTCAACTTGCTGGCTCTCTCTTCCCGCAAATAAAAAAGACAACCCTCGAAAGCTTCTAGGCTAAATTATCATACAAAATGGCGCATACAATAGTCATAAATCTTGGTTAGTGTCCAATGCCCGTTTAAGGTGCGTGCAACTGACATAGATTTTCCATATTAACTATATGTATCTCTCTTTCTGTAGCTTAAAAAGTATCTCCAACTACGTGTAAGCCACCTGCGCAAATACCAGACACAAGTTTTGAAAAATACAAAAAACATAAACAAGTTGGCAGCCCGAACACGTTCTAAAAGTTATAGTTAGACAAGTCGAGATACATTGTGGGTGGCTACCAGTTGCCAGTTATTGCTGTTGTTGTTGGAGTGCTTGATTTTTGTAGCTTACCTGAGCTGCGACGTCGACCTGTGGCCTCAAGATAATAATCATCTGCAGGTACAACACGAACAACAAAAAGCCATAAACAAAACAAAAAAAAAAAAACAATACATAGTTACAGTTAAACATGCAAAAAACAAAAAAAGATACAAAAACAAATCCATACATTGGCCACTTTTGCAACTTACAAGATGTTCGACGTTCATTGTCGGACAGGGGCGTGGAGGTGCGAGACTTGGTAGATCTCAGCGAGCGGCGTTCCCAATCGGATGTGGGTGAGAGCGAGGAGCGCGTAAAGCGTTTTACAGTCTCTTGATAGAGATCTATAAGCGGTTTGGCATATAGAATTTACATAAACATTGTATTTATTGGTTTAGTTCGTTTTTTTTATTTTTATCTTCAACATTTTAGTTTGTGGGTGGATGTTAAAGCAAAAGCTTGTTTTGGATTATACATTTTTTGCATTTAGTTTTGGCATATGGTCAGTTATTGCAGTTGCTGTCATTCCGCTTGCTGGGTTAATATTATTTTTTTTTTGCAAGCAATGGGTTAATCATAAGTAAGAGGGTTAAGTAGCACAAGAGCCATTAAAAAAAAAAAGAGTTTTATTAGGCAGTTAACAGAAGATATGAGCTGCGCGCGTTGCAAGACTTTAGTGTCAGCTTTACGCTCTGAGCTCTTAAACTGATCATCTGTTTGGCTATATCTAATCATCAATCATCAACCATAACTCAAGAAAATTGCTGCACATTTTTGCAACTGATTGGTTTTGAAAGTGTACTAAAACTTGTAATTTTTAAAATTGATGAACAATACGACGCAAGAGATGATCAGTAGAAGACTCAATTTTAGAAATGGAAATAAGTTTACGCATAGACCAACAAAGTGTTTGTAATTTTTTTAGATTATTTAAAAACTCATTTTTATTGAACTATTGAACGACAGAACAGTATTTTGTGAGTCTGAATTTAAAAAATTGTCATCTTTACTCACAAAATGGTCATCTTCGCTCAAAAAGCGTTCATCTTAATGAATATACTGATTAGTTTTGAAAGTGTACTAAAACTTGTAATTTGTAAAATTGATTAACAAATTTACTTATGCACATACGACGCAAGAGATGATCAGTAGAAGACTCAATTTTAGAAATGGAAATACGTTGACACATAGACCAACAAAGTATATGTAATTTTTTTTTTAGATTATTTAAAAACTCATTTTTATTGAACTATTAAACGATAGAACAGTATTTTGTGAGTCTGAATTTAAAAAATTGTCATCTTTACTCGCAAAATGATCATCTTCGCTCAAAAAGCGTTCATCTTAATGTATATAATAATCATCTTTTTGATTATGGATATTTTTTACTAAAATGCTTTTTTGCTGATAGTTTCAAGTAACGCCAAGTGGTCTCTGGTTACAAACCAGTCCATACTATCAATAATACAATATGGCAGCATTCGCTTCGAACTTGTAAGCAGTCTGTAGTTTCCTGTTTACTCTATGAGTAATATAATAGAAAGTCTCTATTAATTAAAGACACCGCCGTTCGGATTCGGCTATAAACTGTAGGTCCCTGTTCTCTTTGAACAGTAATTAATAGAGATCCCCATCCCCGCCCAGGGGCGACTGACAAAAAATTGTCAGTCAGGGAATTATTATTATTATATAATAACAACTATTTTAAGCAACGATCCAAACTTAAATTTTAATAACTTGGCTATCAATCCAAACGTAAATTGAAATTTTATTCCAGCAGATGGATCTTCCTAGCATCAATTTGTCTAATTAAATATGTCTTGTACCAATATCAAGAAATAACAAATAATACTAATTTTTAACTGCGTTTTCTTTTGTTTAAACTGGATTCTGATAACTTCGTCAGTCTTATATTAAATTTTCCTAAGGAATCTTCCTAGAGTAGATTTTTCTGCTTCAATCTGCTTTGGACAAATAGAAGAAAATACCAAGACAAAACGAATTTTCAGCTTCGTTTTCAGTTCTAAGAAGATACATATCTGTTTAAACTGTCCAAATTTTTTGACATCCACTTAATTACAATACATTTTTTTTTCTTTTTTTTGATAGACCTATTACTATTAGTACTTAAAGCCTGAAGAACTTGTTGCTCTGGCTTTAAACTACTTTTGTTCCATAGAATTAATTCAAAGTTACAATATTAAATAAATAAATAAATAAAGTACTTAAATTCTAGACTCCTAAGTAGAGCATAGAGAATCAAAAAAAAAATGATAGGCCTATTAATTTAAAATTAAATATGTTTTAGCATACTTATTTTCGCGATTGAGATTTTTATTCATTCAAGCTATAAAAAAGAACGATAACTCAGTAATTTTGATTATCTGTCCTCATAAAATGGTCATCTATAATCAGAATATCGTCATCTGTGCTTAAAAAGCTTTTATCTAAATAAATCAAATGGTTATCTTTTTAATTAGGCCTAACTTTTGCTGAAATTGCTTTTCTATAGCAGTATCGACTAGCGATACAGTTTATAGGGACTATAAATCATTAAATTAGTAAAAAAGAGTTGTTAGACGCGCCTTACAATCTTTTTTTTTTTACAGAGATGACTACTTTCAGATACTTCTAAGCCGCTATTAAACTCTTTTACTTTATCGGATGCAGCTTAACTGTTACATGTGAAGTTTTCTTACAACAAAAGACACAATTTGAGCGACTTTCTAAATCAATTGTCATAAAAAGTTTTTGGCAACAAAAGTCATAGTCACAAATCAATTAAGTTGTCTACAGTTGGTAAAACATATTGTAAAGAGTGGAAATTACATTGTACAAAGTTGGCTAGACATTTAGAGAGCGCGCTAAAGACAGACAGCCAGGCGCTAATTTCAATTGCAAAACTTTTGCCAAGTCTCCACTTACTTTGCTGCATGATATATGAGTATAAATATAGTAGCTATATAATTTTAATAGCTAATTGTGTTTCTTTTAAACGTAATTAACTTTTTTTTATATTTTTTTTTTTTGTTTTTCTCTTGTTTTGTAATTTACGACACACATGTTGCATGTCTGATAGCTGTAAGATATTGTTGAGTATCTGACAGATGCGCCCAAGTCTTGACCTATCTTTGTTGTGTAGCTGTCTCTTGGCTACTGTGCTGCTGCTGGCGCCAGCTCTTATGCCAGCGGCATTAGTGGCTTTATGGCAATTGGTAGCCGTCAAGCATGACCAAGACAAAATGCCTCAAGGTTCAATTGTAGCTTAAAGATACGCGCAATGTATCTGACGTTTGCGTGCAGCAGCCAAATCAGCCAAGACAATTTGTTATTAGTTTCATGTGCAAACGCTTTGCTATTGCTACTATTATATATCATGATGTTGGCAATATTTTTTTTTTTTTTTCTTAATTATTTCAAGGGGCGTTGTAGCCATTCATAGGTATAAGCAGCCATCTAACGTTTTGTATCGTTGTATCTACGTTTATTGGTAGCTCCCTTATTTTTTTTTTCTTATTGTTTTCCAGCTAAAAATCAAAGCAAAACTTTCACTAAAAACTCAAGTTGGCGAAACGCAGCCGTTTTTCTATAGCTTTTACCACATTTTGCGGCGCTTTTGTAGAGCCCCCCTTTACACAAAAACAACAGCAACAGCAACAACAACAAAGTGGAGTGGCCGGCAATCTGTGAACTATCTGTGTGCCACTTAAGCTGTTCTGTTGCCGTTAGACGCGCGCTTTTGTAAAAGTATCTTGAAAGTAGCTCTCTGCTTTATGTAATGCCTTCAATGTCAGCGCTGGTGTAAAATGCTAATAAATCAGCTGGAAACAGCAAGTATTGGCTAGAACATTCACTTCATAGTTAAAGCCAAGTAATGTGCAAAATCTAAATTGTTAATTTTTTGCATGTAACTGTGAAATAACACATACTACTTGGCTCTAAGTTTAGAACACAATTTCCTTGCAGTTGACATTCAGTCTACACTAATGAACTCATGCAACTGACAGATACGCGCACAGATACGCTCACACCCGCGCCTCAATGATTCATCAAAGCTTGCCGCCGTGAGCATACTCCGTGAGTGTGTGCGTTAGTCGTGTGAGTGTGGCGCCTCAAGCCTTATGTCTAAACGTTAATGCCTCTAATGTTGTTTTAGCCTAAAACGCATTCTACGACCCACTTTACGCACAGTTCTGGCCAAAAATCTCTAGCTTTTGGCCATTTACGGCACCAAACAGCGAGAGCAATAAATCTTGGCCTGACAATGCACCACCACAGACACAGCTACTCAATGCGTCAATGGGATCATTATCTTTTCAAAATGATTAAACAACATTTAATTAAACTAAACTGTATGCAGGCAGCATGCTGAACACGCAAATTCATTGAATCGTGTGGGTCGAAATCCGAACGATCTATAATACTATATATAAGGCGTTTTGGTCAGTGTAAGCAACGGTCGTTGAACGTGCGCCTGCCTGACTTACATGATCTTAGTCGTCGTTATCTTAAAAGTTTCCCCAACTAATGTGGGCTGAACCTGGCCATAGTTATATGCATAAATGCATTTCCATTTATCGCAAATTGATTTAATTTAAGTTCATTGTTTTGCTCACTAGATAATTGCTAATGTTTTCAACGTACTATTCTAGAATTTCACCCTATTAAAATAACAGGTTTTTATTAAAGATTTTAAAGATGATTATGTGTAGAAGGCTTCAATGACGCGCTATGCTGTAACTTATAACTTGTAACTTATTTTATTATTTGTTATTTTTAACTTATTACTCGTGACATACAAAATCAAAAAACTGCCAAAAATCTTTTTAAAGAGATGATCAAAATATAATCATTTTAATGAATAAAGTTCTACATTTATAAATGGTCATTTTAGCTCAAATAATTTGCTAACAATGTATGACTAATTGCAATTTTGTTTACAAAAAAACGTTTCTACTTTCCGTTGACTTTAAAAAAATCTTCAAAAATCTTTTTTACGGCAAGAGATGATCGATATAAAAGGTATATTAATAAAGTGAACTTATAAAACGATCATCTTTACTAAATCTTCTTCGCATCTGGACTCAAAAAATTATCATCTGCGTTCATAAAATAATTATCTAGTAGAGTTTGATAGTTTTTTGAAAAACTGCCTCAAAATCTATCATAAGAGATGATCGACATTAAAAGTATATTAATAAACTGAACTCATAAAATGGTCATCTCTATTTATAAAAAAGTCATTTATACTCATAAATTGACATTGACATAAATTGCACAAATGCTCATGTGTGCTTATAAAATAGCTATCAAATAGATTTTTGTATAAAAAAAATATAAATTTTATTGCAGCTGAAGTTAATAAATTGTCATAAAACCATTTTAAGACAAGAGATGATCGATATAAAGAATTATTAATTAACTAAACTCATGAAATGTTCATCTTAGCACATGAAAAGGTTACTCATTCATAAATTCATAAATCTTTATACAAAAAATTATCATCTGTCTTCCCAAAATAGTTATCTAATAGAGTAAGTCTAATTTGATTGCTTTTTTCCAACTTCTAAAACTATAATACAAGAAATTATCGATATTAAAGGTATATTAACAAACTAAATTCATAAAATGGTAATCTCTGATTATAAAGTTACTTATTTAAACTCGTAAATTGTCATCTTTGCATATAAAATGTTCATCTGTAAAATCATCATCAAATTACATACGTCTAATTTGTTTGATATTAATAAATAAAATTATCTTTAGAGTTAATTAACACTAAACCAAAATTATATAAAATAGTTATCCTGTAGATCATATCGAATTTGATTGTTTTATAGATTGTTTTATAAAAAAATTGTCAAAGTCAATTGTAATTCAAAAGACGTTGAGAAAATATTGATAAATTGAACTCATAAAATGGTCATCTAAACAAATAAATTGGTTAATTATACTCATTTATTGTCATCTTCATTCATCTGTACTTACAAAATAATCATCTTTGTTCACAAAATAGTTGTCTAATAGAATATGACCAAGTTGATATTTTTTTTTTTTTACAAAACTTTATTCCTACCTGGCGTATAAAACAACAAATGATCAAAAATAAAGCTATATGAATTAATTGAACTCATAAAATGGTCATCTCTACTTATAAATTGGTAATTAATGCTCATAAACTGTCATCTCTCTTATAAAATGCTCACCTTTGCTCTTAAATTGCTTATCCGTGCGTATAAAATAGTTCTTTAATAAGTAATGTCTAAATTGTTTGTTATTGTGAAAAGACTACGTGTCTATATATTCCTGACTTTAATAAAAATAGGCGAGAAATATACTCTAAGACAAGAGTTGAACTTATAAAATGGTCTTCTATATCTTTAAAATGTCATTTGGGCGCGCAAATTAATATACATATGTGCTTCTAAAATGTTCATCTGTACTTATAAAATTCGTATATTTGCTCATCAAATAGTTATCTCATATCTAATTTGTCTGATATTAATAAAAAAAAACTAACTTTAATTTTAATCAAAACTAAACCAAAACTAATCCAATTCAACTTTTTTATTCTTATATCCTAGCTAGGAAAAGTGATTATAAACTTAAAAAAGATATCTTAAAACAAGGCAGATAATCCTTATAACCTTATTTTATTGACCTATTTCTACAAAAACTATGTTGAGTTTGAGACGGCCTCTACTTTTTGACATTTTTTTGGAGCTAATCCAAAACCCATCACCTACTTATTTATGAAAGGCAAAGAGATGACCATTTTTCGGAAGATATTCTAACTCACTGTTAAAATATTGTTGATTATCTTAAGGACGACAAAGATTTTACCATATTCTATCAACTAAATCAATGTACCTAGAGCAATTTGTAGCAGCATAAATGTTTTTTTAATGCATTTTAAAGTTGTAGAAATTTAAAAATCAAGCAAATACTGTTCAATTGCTCAATTCAATCAAGTTCATTTGAAAGAACTTTGAATTCACGGAATTTCACAACTTCTAGAATTTCTCCCAACTAATAAAAACTGGTTTTTATTGGCTATTTTAAAGATGCTTACGTGACAAGCTCAACTGTCACGCCAACCTGTAAGATATAACTAGTATTTTTGTTATAATATTATTATATTATTATTTTTTCTATGACTTCGCATGAACGCAGAGCTCAAACGACTTTGAAAAACTGCCAAAAATTAGTGTGGCTATAATAAGTTTCTGTCTATGAACTGTCAAAAGCTTGTAATGTCACAATGAAACTAGAAGTGCCACTTGATTTAGCTGGGCGCCACGTTCCGTCCGTCTAAATAATATAATTAAATAGAAGATATAGTACTTTCAAATTATTTTATTGACTCATATAAAAACGCGATTTAGTTACTAAATATAAAGTATCTCGAACTCACTCAATAACAAATTAGTTTTTTGATAATTTCCTTATTTTTGAATGCCAAAATCTATCAAATTTTAAAGCTACAGTACTGCGGGCATCTATCAAATTGTGTGCCTCCTATATTGGATTTGTCTGGAGGTGATTTTTTGCGTGATTGAGATTTTTATAACAGATCACTTGTAAGCTACTTACTAGGGTTTCTGTTATTTAAACCTCAGAGTTCCTGGTACTATTCCTAAAAAGTTTTGCGAATTATTGGTACTAACTGTAAAAATAATGTTTCGATTTGTCCTTTAAGGCCCATACGCAGTTCGAAAAATTATATATCCCAAATGGGTTTTTTTTATATGAAGTTTTGTCATTCCGTGCGAAAATTTTCGAACTGCGTATGGGCCTTTAACAGAAAAATAAGACTTTTTAGTTTCTGGTGCCCTATTAGCATTTAAATTTTTCAAATGAATTTTTTTTAGTTTAACATATTTTTAAAATTTTAACATTTATATAATTTAAGAAATTTGCACATTTCAAAATTTTAAAGTATAAAAAAATTTCAATTTCAAAATTAATTTTATATAAATATTGTTTTGATTTGTTTTTAAGTTTTACATTTTTCATGCGAAATTTTTTTAACTTAAATTTCGTTTGTTCAAAATTAAATCAATTTAAAAAATTTCAACATTTTTTAAATTTTTAAGTCTAAATATATACATTTTTTTTTTGTAATTTTAAGTTATTTTTGTGTTTTTACCTTTAAAAGTTCATTTTTTTTAGCTTTTGAAGTTTATTTTTTTAGTTTTAAAATAACAATTTTTTTAAATTTAAAGTCCACACAAAATAAAAAAATGTCAATTTAAAAATAAATTTTATATAAATAATTTTTCGATTTGTTTTTAAGCTTTAAATTTTTCATGCGAAATTTTTTTCACTTAAATTTCGTTTGTCAAAAATTGTTTCAATTTAAAAATTTTTTTTAAATTTGAAGTTTATTTTTTACCTTTTTTTATTTTTTTTCAACTTTTAGTTTATTTTTTTTATCTTTTAAAGTTAATTTTTTTAGTTTTAAATTTAAAAAATTGTTTTTTTTTTTAATTTTAAAAATTAAATCTTTTTTTTTTTAATTTTTGATTTTGAAAAATTTAGAGATGTTATTTCTAGAGTTCAAGTCAATAGCCTTGAACTGTTAGTTTTAGACATCCAGAATTAATGCTTAAAGTTAGCGAAAAAAATGTTATTAATTAACTTGGATAAATTATGAGGCAATCTAGAAGTCTATTCTTTAGGCACACGTTTTTATTAATTTTTGCCGGCCTGAATTCTTCCGGGCCCGAATTTTTCTAAGAAGCCCGTAGATTGGTAAAAAAAAACATTTATTTTCTCGTTTTTTACGAAAGCTAAAAAAAATTCAGAAGCTATCACATGATTTTGAAACAATGCAATCTATTTTCTAATTATTCCCACCGGGATCTACTTATCTCTCGAAGGCTTTAATTTTCACAGAAGTACTTTTTGCCTAGTCTTGGATCAAATTCATGATTTATTTAATTAACTTATAATATAAACTCCCAACTCAATATCAAATGGAATTTTAATAACAAAAAATTGTTTAGCTAGATTTTTACTCTCAAGCGTTTGAACTTCAAAAGTGGTATGAGGAAAAGTTATTATTTTTTAATATAAACAAATTAGTTTTAGTCTTGATTGGGTTGGGTTAATTTTTGTATTTAACCTTGGTACCAAATCAAAAGGTTTGATATGCCGCAAAAGGCCAAATTAATTATTTAGAAAAATGTGCCATACTACGTATATCTAAATGAATAGTTCATTGATAGTTGTTGTTTAAGCTTGAAGGAATTATCAATTAAATCTTGATTTGGAAATTTATAATGCTCAATGCTTAAAAGATTATATTTAAATGTATGCTGTAGCTTGATTTATTATCAGGGTTACTCTTAAAAAAAAAAATGCTTATATGAAATTTATTATGCTCAATTGGCGCTTCAAAATTATGCATGCTGGCATTACCAGTTAATAAAACCATAAATAAATAATTAAAAGTGTAAAAAGCCAAATGACAAATGAAGTATTAATAGGTCTGTAAACAAATTGTAAAACTTAAAAATAAAAAACTTTAAAGATGATATTTACCTGTGTACGCTGAATTTATCGAACTCAAGTTGTCATCGCTTTCACGACTCATGCTGTTTGTATCTATAAATAAAAGTTAAAAAACAAGAAAAGAAAACAAGCGCAAAAAGAGGTTGTTAATAAAGTGCAAACAAAAGCAAATTGATAAACAAGAAATAAACAAATAAAAGTAAAAAATAAATTGCAGGCAAAACTGGCTGACAATAACAATTGCAATAATAATAATAAAAATTAAGCATTAAATATAAATTATAGCTGCTTGCAATATTAAAAGTTAATTAAACTTGAGCCGAGCAGCTTAACAAGAAATAAGCAAATTGCAACAGATTTAGGCCAAAAGTTTGCTGTTGGCCGTTGGCAGCTAATTGGCCAAGTAGCAAAAAAGAGACCAAGTCCAAGACAAGGCGTCGGCAAATTACAAAAGCGGCAATGTGCAAATAAAAATTAGTAGTCAGTGTATGTATCTGTATCTGTAAGTTTGAGTATCTGTGAGTCAGTGTGTAGGCTGGGCCGGTAAGTTGTGTCAAAAGCAGTTAACAAATTGCTGGCGCTCAGTTAGCCAAGTTATTATATAAACAACAAGAGTAGGAGACAAAAACAAGTCCCAGAGTGATAGTACATTGATGGCTCTGGCATATCTATCTTTTGCAACTAGTAGACCCAACTAACTATCCATACAAGTATATCCCATCAGCACGTTTCTATTGTAAAGAAACCCGTTCCGTAGAACGAAAAATAATGAAACCAGCTATTCGAGTCTGACCTAATATTGAACCACAAAACTAAAATTTCCTCCAGCAAAATTTGGCACAGCAAAGAAATTAATGCCAAAAAAAAAAAGGAAAAAAAAATACTGCGCGTCAATAAAATCTTACTGAGAGATGGAGAGAATATCAAAAAATAATAAGACAAAAAACGTGTTGACTTCTGATCTTTTGCCGGGTAATCAGGTCTTGAAATATGGACAAACCAAATGCCGGCTAAACAACAAGATTTTATGCATACAAAAACATTTGTGCGAAAATTATACAATAACAACTTTTAATACCTCTTTGTTAATGCTTAATTCAAAACAAAATTAAAGAACAAAACAATTCGTAATTTGAATACTCTTTCAGCCATTACCCAGGCAAGGCCGGAATCAAATCTTGACTTAAATACGCGTCTTTTGCTTTCCCTCTTCTTTTATTCCTTTAACTCCTTGAGGAGCATAGGGCATAGAGACGCAAGCAGAGACTTTTTGAGTAAAATTTTAAAAAAAAGTCGATGAAAAAAAAAAAATAAATACAGAACCGAGCAGGAGGATATCGGCTCCGAGGTTTCCGCCAATCCTAAGGTCGGACTGGAATTAAATCTCGGCTTGAAAATAAATCTGTTGCTGTGCCTTGCTAAAACAAAGACTTAACACCTGGAGGACTTTGAGATTAATGTTTCCGCTTTAAAAATTTGGAAGACAATTCTCAAAGAAAAAAAAAAGATTCTTGGGAAATCTTTCAAAAACACGGAACGAGCACATAAAAATTAGTTCAATAGTACTTCTCGAAGACTTATTATATATTTTTAAATTATAGCCAAATCGGTAAATATACTCGAACATATTATTCGGATTTGTTTTGAAACTCTCAATTTCACCGAAGCGAATTTTTTATGTGGTTTTGTAGCAAGAGGAAATAAAACGAATTGGCAAAAATAAAATAATTTTTTTGAAATTCTTTGATATTCTAAGATTCTATTTATGCCAATTTCCAGTTAAATAGTTATTGATAAATATTTTTAATTATTTTTTTTCTGACTCAACCCAAAAATTAGCATGCACAATCCAAAACGAATTTTTGGCATACGTGCACATACACGAACACATTGCTTTATTGATAACTGATAGGTGCGACAGGGTTGATGTGTTACACCAAGAATATTTCCCTTATAATAAAAATAGCTAAGTCCTGGTTAATTTCAATAAATATTGTTGCTAAAGTAATATTTTTGTGTTTTGTATCAAATAAAAATAATTTCGCGCCAACGCAACATGAGAATTTATTTAAATAAGGGAAATAAACGAATTTATCGAAAATAAAAATCTGCGAATTTATCTTAAACAAAAAATTGTTCGTTCTCGTTTTCCGGAACACGGCCGATTACATAAATGTTTAAAAATATTTGAATTCTCCAAAATATAAAACAAACTGTCTACAACGAATCAAATTGCAAGCTTTTCAAACACTTTTGAGCACTGGTTCATTCTATTGAAAGCTTTCTTCAAAGCTTCACAAAGTCCCAATTTTGATATTTTTTTAAAATTTGTAATTTTATTTTAAGCAATTTGCCAAAAAGTTTTAAATTTTAGCTAAGCTTAGTATAAAAAAAACTATCAAATGAAATATTCTGCTTTAACGAGAACTGGTATCAAAATATCTTTGTTCAAGCTTCACGATTCAAGACTGAATTTTATTTTCTATTGGTGGTAATGAAATCCGGAAGAGACCTGAAAAAACGTTCTGCCTTAAGGCCTATACGCAGTTCGAAATATTTGGGGTATCCCATTTGGGATTTTTTTTTTTTATATGAAGTTTTGTGATTCCGTTCGAAATATTTCGAACTGAGTGTAGGCCTTAAGGCAGAAAGTTTTTTCAGGTCTCTTCCGGATTTCATTACCACCAATAGAAAATAAAATTCAGTCTTGAATCTTGAAGAAAGATATTTTGATACCAGTTCTCGTTAAAGCAGAATATCCCAAAATAGGGAATTTTTGTTTGTATGAAGTTTGTCATTCCGCGCCAAATTTTTTGCATGCTGCGTATGGCCTTAAAGATAAATTCTTTTATTGGATCCTACATAATCAGGCGAAATTAGGAACAGTTCAGAGTATGTTGATTTGGAATTTATCACTTTTCAATGCATAATCGCCTAAAAAACATCTTATAGACACAACGTTTGAAGAAAGAAAATTATATTATTATAAGAAAATTATTTTTACAGAAACTTAATCAATAATTGATTGATTTGAAGCCCGTTGCCAAAAGCAGTCTTTGTCAAAGGAAGATCTAATACACTCTATAGTACGAAGAAATATATTTGTCCCAGAAAAATTACTTTAACAGAAACTGAAAGAAACCCGGTGTATGTGTAGCATTCGTCGATACGACCAACAAGTATGTCGTTCCCATGACCACAAATTCATTCAATAAATATTCATTGATATCCCATTAAAATGGCGCAAAAAATAATACACCTAGCAACATGAAAATTAATCGTTTTTTAAACTCATAAAGAAACCACGCCTGCTCTTAAGCGTTACAAATATAAGATCAAATCGTGGACACCCTACTCAAGCAAGCAAAACTTATATAATCGCACAAAAACACGCTTTGTTAATAATTAATTGAAAAAAATTGAGACAAAAGGTAAACAAAACGTGCAAGGCAACTCAATAGATACTTTTTTTTTTAACTTTTTTTTATGATTATTAATTTGTTTTTACTTCTTGACGTTGCTGAACATTAATAATACTCAAAATTTGTTGCCATTTGCGCGTGTCCATGTTTCGAAAAACAACTTAATTACTTTTAAAAAAGAGCCTTCAAATTTGGCAAAAATTGATAGAATCCAAAAAAAAAAACTTAAAGCCTGTAATTTGCATGTTGCTAAAGCAACGGTCGGTAGCTATAAATAATAGTTCAAAAATTTGTTATAAATATTTTTGTGCAAAGATTATGCAGCCTACACGCATTTTTGAGGTTTGCTTATGTAGCAACTTGTTATGATTTTTATATTGCTGATTTTTCAATAACTCTCAAAAGTGGTGGGCGTGAGTTAAATTGTTTTTGGTTGGTGGCTACAATTAACAGCATTAATGTCATCATTAGCAAGCGCCCATTGTTCAAAAAAAAAAAAACAACAGAAATAACAACAACAAATGTTCAGCATCAGCAAACAAACACATACAGATACTTTGAGCACAAACAAAAGATACATAGCTACAAAAGATACACAATTACGCACACGAGCTGCAGAAAAGGTTCTCTAGCAAAGGTGGTAGCTCAAGGGGCACTCATTAAATATGTTAAATGAGATTTTTTTTTTTTTTTTCGAGTACACAAGCCGGTTCGAGTGGTTCAAGCGTTTACCCATAGCAAATATGCCGGCAGTTTTCGAGGCGGATACCTCCCAAGAATTTGACATGTTAATTTATTTGTCATTTGTTTAGAACCAAATTGCAATACAAAACAATTTAAGCTCAAGTGTTTCGACTATTAAAAACATGAAATGACTTGCAAATTAATTAAATACTCTGTTTAATTGTTAAGTATTTCGCACACAAAAGTGTTAAAGTTCAAGAACTCTTAACTAAGCTGGAGCGTGAAATAATTAAATGAGCTTGAAAAAGCGTTGCCAATAAGCTAATAAATGGTTTCTATGTAGCTACCCCAACAGTTCCATTATCTATAAAATGAGTCATATTAGATCTTAACTAAACAATTGGCGGTTCCTGCACTTTGAAAAAAATAATTCTCTTATTTAATACTACTGAGCACTGTACATTATAAATTATAAATAGTGTAATTGTAAAGAAAAGTTGTCGATATTTAGAATTGGTTACTATGTAATAAGAAGCTGAGCTACGTCACGAAATTCATATGATTCATATCAGCTAAATAATTAAATTCTTTCTGTTCTTTAAAGCGGAAAAAATTACAAAGGTTTTTTATATTTTTGGTGAACTATTTGAAAGTTCATGAGTGCACTTCATTTAATAAAATAAGCTCCAAACCAAGATGATGCTGCTAGTTTTAATTTTTTCCCTTAAAGGCCCATACGCAGTACGAAAAATTTCGCACAGAATGACAAAACTTCATATATATATATTTTTTTTTAAATATAAAGTTTTGTCATTCCGTGCGAAAATTTTCGAACTGCTTATGAGCCTTAACCCAGAAGAGAATAGACAGAAGGCAGAATAACGTCTGTCCAGAATAAGGTACTAGACATTAAGTATACTATCTTATAGGTCCTCTCTAGTTAGGGCACTTTTTCTGCGAGTGGGAAAATGTCTACTTTCTAACCTGGTTTTTATATTGGCGTTAACAACAGCCCTGGCTGATCTGTTCTAGTGACGTAGAAGATGTTCATGGTAACGACTAGTAGTATATAATATAGGGCCTTGAGATTATTCGGATGAGGAAGGGCGCAATGCAGAAGAAAAATAAATAAACTTTATCTCTCTGGACACATAAGCTGTTCAAATGTAGTTTTTGTATACGAGCTCTTATGAACACCAAGATAAACGGGTTAATACAGACGGATATGTCTAGATCCATTTATCTTGTACTCATGACAATATTGAAGGTAACTTTAGGGAGTCTGCGTTGTTTCTTTTTCTATGTTACATACATTTTCACAAATTGAATATTCCCCTTACCTTTGGTACAGAGTATAATGGGAAAATTACTCTAAAAAATTAAACTTAACAAAAAATATATTTAATTAAAAAAATTTTTTTTTCCGAATTTTGATAGCCCAAAAAAACCTATTAATGACGACGGTTAACACTAAGAATACGGCAAGTAAATCTGAGAGGTCAAAAAAGAGAAAATATAGAGTATGCCCTTTGCTTAAACACATCGTTTCCGGGAAATCGCTTAATACAAATTTGTCTTTTTTTTTTTGTTTTTCCAACACTCTAAAGCTATTAAAAAAAAAAAAAAAACTTTCGACGTGGTTAGCCACGTTTGGCTATATATCCAAAATCTAACTGGCAAGCAGTGATAGATGGTTCACCTAAAGTATCTATAATATACCAACAACAAAAACTACGTTTAGGCATTCTCAAAAAGTTTTGGACTAGTGAGAGTCAAGTTAGAATGACAGAAGCAAATGTGTTTTGTGTTGTAGATTCCAAGTTCACTTTTTTTCCGTCCATCATTTATTTTTATTCTTAACCCCTCTTATAGGCAATTGGGAACTTGCCATGTTGTCTAAGATTTTCTTTCTCTCTGTGGCGGACAGTTTTAGAGCTGTTTTTCCGCAAATAATTTATTTATTTTTTTTTGTAATTGGCGAGGCGAGATTGGCGGGAAAAGTGAGCAGTGGTAGATCTATCCAAATTTATAAAATTCGTAATATATTAATACAATTTTTTTCTATTTCACATGTGCCTTCAATATATTGATTTTTGAAGAACATTCAAGGCGTTACTTAATAAATAAATAAAATTATGAAGGTATTTGAGTTTATAGAAGACTCTACGATCAGGTCAGATCATGCACTTTTAGGTAGATAATAGAAACCTATATATGTCACATTTATACAAAAATTTTAGAACGGAATGACAAAACTTCGTATAAAAAAAAAATTCCAAATGGGATATCCCAAATGGGATTTTTTTATATATATATATATTTATGAAATTTTTCGAGCTGCGTATGGGCTTTTAGGAATAAAATAGGAAGATGATGCATTATTATGATTCTTTTATGGAGACCTATCCTCTCCAACGATTCTAAGGAGATTCTAATAACAAATAGATTAGTTTTTGAGAAGTTCGGTGACAATATATTTGGTTTAAAAACATTTCTAGATCCAGTTAAGATGACAAATCCTATGATAATAGAATTTTTCACAACAGATAAAATGATCCATATAATTAATTAATTAAAGATTATGGAACAAAATAAGATCATGAAACATTATCATGCTTCACTAATGAAGAGGATTGGGAATTTCAACGAGATGCAAACAACGAAAAGAGTAGTTGGTGTAAAGTTCGGCGGCAATATATTTGGTTTTTGACAACAGATGATCCACAGCTAGAGATGATCTATATGTACCTTTCGAATTTTCTGGCATTTTAAAGTTCAAGTTTAAGTAATTTTATTCAACAGTTATCATTCAGAGCTTATGCTCATTAGTAAGCGATTATAATAGATTCGTCGTTAAAGCATATTAAAAATTCCATCAAAGTATACAACAAATGCTACCAATTATTTTGATTAGAAACTAGCTGCTAATCAAAGGTTTTTAATAAGCAAATTTAGCTGTTGCTGTAAGCTTGATAAATGATATGCAATTTAATAGATGTTGAAATTTTCTTAATATTAAAAAATTGATTTGGTGGCTTGGGTGGCGGCTAAAAAAAAACAGCAGCAAAATGAACTAATCCATTAAGCTGATTACAAGAGGCCAAGAGGCAGACCAAAAGCCAACCAACTAGTCATTAATGCGTTAGAACACATATAAAAAGATGAAAAAGAAATGCTGACGAAGATGAAGAAAACAACGAAGTTAAAGAGAAGACAGGCAGCCGGTAATTTAGTTAAAACTGTTGCCGTAACAAAGTAAAAGATATACAAAAAAGTACATAGCTAAAGACCTACACATAAGTGTGTATACAATAAAATTAATGGGTTTGTTTACACTGCAAAAGCAATAGCCAAGAAACGTTAGTGAAAAGAAAGTAGCAAAAAAAAAAAAAAAAAAAAAAAATTTAAATTATGGTTAATATATTTTTATTTATGTATTATGAGTTTAGGAGTTTATAAGATATAAGCAGGTGGACAATATGCTGGACGCAACACAGCTGCAAAATTTCATTCATAAACTATGAAGTGAAAAAAAAAAATACAGCTGGGTTATTCCGACTATAATATACACTGTAAGCTCAACGACTTTCATCTGATTTTAGCGTGCTTTAAATCACATCTGTCAAGTTTGGATGGAAACAGCAAACATTTTTTGGGAGTATGCCTTTTAAGTAAAAGATGATTCCAGATGTCTATTCTGCAGATTAGCTTTTATACTAAATTTTTTGGCAGTGGGGCATGACTAAATCGATTTATTTACATTTTTTGCACACTCCTAATATACATCTTACTGTTTGACTAAAGAGTATAAAAAACGCTTAAGACATGACAAACAACAACAAAAGCAAAGCTTAATTAACAAAATGTGGCAAAAACTCTTTGACGCAATAGAAAACAAAGTAAAAGGCGCCGGCGAAAAACAAAAAAAAAATATTAAATAATCTATATATAGGAGTGTGCAAAATTCATTAAAATAAATCATTTTAATTGCCTTAAACAATAAAACTAATTATTATTACAACAATTTATAAAGCTACAAGTCTAAGGTGCGTATACATCATAATAAAAGGTGACAAAAAATATTGCTCATACGCCACCTACACGACCCGAGACTAATGCGTTCTAGAACAAATATCATTCAGTGCTGAGCTCATAGCACAATTGAGCTCAACTAAAATGGCAACAAATACAAATAGTAGTATATTATATATTTATTTATCTAGAATAATAAAACTGTAAACAAACCAAATGAGTGTAGCACACAAAATGATTTTATTTAAAAGCAGCCAAATAAAAAAAAATATAGACTAGGATGACGACAGTGGTATTTGTTGTTTTCAAAAAATAAAAATCTTCTAGTTTCTAGTTTCTTCTAATTCAGCAGTTGCGCATGCGCAGGCTTTATTTTGGATTGTCGTAGTAAGTTCTAAGTAATACAATAAATACGTATACGGCAAATGATCATCAACGCCTACGGGCTTGTACAGGTGGCATTTATAATCAATAAAAAAAAAACTGAAATTGTTGCTGCCATAATCCATAATGGCTCAGTTGTATAAGCCAGTTATAAAGATACATACAAGCAGCGCAGTCGTCAATTTGTCTGGAAATAAGTTCGACTTTGTCACTTTGTAGCTACTACCAAGGGGCTGTCCCCAGCTGACTCGGGCTAAACAGCTTTTAAGACGCAGTAAAAATGTTTTAAAAATAAAAATTAAGTTCAGATGCCCTTAAAAAAATTATATACTTTGCTCGCTTTCAGTTTTTTCCTTAACGAAATTGCTTATGCTAGGTTTACACTGCTTTTTAATGTGACGTTGTGACAGCTGTCGATTTGTATCTATCGTTGTCATAAGTAAAGATATTTTAAAAAGTTGATCAATGTTCTGAAAAATGCAAATAAATATACTAGGAGCAAGCGATTTGTGACAGGTGCTTGCAAATTATTTACTAATGAACTGGTTCGTGAACCAGAAGTTACAAATGTCTAAATTAGAACTACATTGCTTGACTAGATAGAAATGATAGTTTCTCCAAATAATATGCTTAACACCTTACGCCATCAATCAGACAGAGAAGAAAACGAACCCGGACAAGTTTCGAATTTCACCCGGAAATGTCCATTCCATACCGATCAGTTGAATTATACATACGTTAAAACTTTTGCTGACGCAATAAATGAAGCCGGACGACCAAGTGCTTGCTAATTGGGCACTGGAAATGTTGGTCAAAGATCCGGATTATGGCTGAAAAGATCTGCCAGCGACCATTTGAAACGGAATAAAATTAGCTTCGAAATGTAGCTAGAATAAATTTTATATCATCCACCGTTATTGGTTTGTTTGAATTTTTGTTTCCCAACCTTGCCAACTGGGCAGACTGTAATATAATTTTTACTACAAGATGTTGCCAGACTTTTCTTAGTTTACAACTTGTTTAAATGCATTTTATATGCAAATATATTGTGAAAAGAATTTTATTTCGATAAACCCATATTTTTTTACTATAACTTGGAATTATTTATTTAATAATTTCATTATCACAATGACGCTGCGTTACTATAGAAAAAAGTTGACAGAATTGTTCCATTAATTTTATCACCACCACAACTAACCAAACCAAACAAACTATAATTTTTTTTTGTAAAAGAAAAACCTTTTAATTGATGAATATAACTTAAATTGTGTCGGATTTGTAATCAATGTATCTCTATCTACGAAAAGTCACTGCTTCATATGATAATCAGTAAGCACGATTTGTAAGCTAAATTCATTTCATCAAGCAATCGATAGTTAAACTGAGTTTATCTAAAGCTTTTCATGTTATTCAAGGTATTATCTGAACCGTTTGGTAAATCAATTTTAAAAATTAATAGAATAAAAGCATATCTGAAGTATGAGTAATAATATAATTTCTTTTTTATCCGAAGCATTAAGTTGTGCGTCAGAAAAAGATCTTAATCCCGACTGTTAAGTAATGAATGTAATTTAATAACTAATAGATTTATGAATCTGAAATTATATAACTGGAGCTATTGTTTTTAAAGTACATTAGCCTTTATTGTTTTTAACCATTACAAATCAACGTGACTCGAAACCAAAAAATTTCATCCAAAATGCCAAGTGCTTACTAACTTTCTACTTTTTAAAAAATTTAATGTGTTGAAATTTTTAGTTTATAAAGAAATAAACATTTTTTAACAAATGTCCAGAAATTAGCAATTGTTTTGAACCAGAGATATTGAGCTTTTGAACATTTTTGCCCATTACCTCTAAAAAGAGGTGTCAAAAAACACTTCTCAAATTTTGATTTAGTTTTAACATTAAGGCCCATACGCAGTTCGAAAAATTTCGCACGCAATGACAAAACTTGATATAAAAAAAATCCCATTTGGGAAATTTTTTTTTGTCTTTTTTTTTAACCTAAGAGAATAATTTTACCACGGTAGAAATAGTGTTAAAAAGGCTTTTGTATATATGTAGATCAAAATTCTGAAGTTGGAATATGTGGTTGGTTTAAAAAAAAACCCAACAGAACGATTCTTTTGCAACCCGAACTGATGTATGCAAACCAAAATATCCCTTTTTTTTTTGAAAGGAAATACTTTGAAGGACATATTTTCATGCTATTTATAATATTAATACAATACAGCCTGAAGGCCTATGTTGCTCTGGCTTTAAACTACTTTGTTTCATAGAATTAATTCTAAGTTACAATGTTAAATAAATAAATAAATACAACACAAACTAAAAACACACCCTGATAAAAAATTTAAGATCATACAAAACAAGAAAAATTGCATAAAATTTGAAATTGTTTTGAAATAGGAAATTTATGAAATTTTATAAAATTTTCTTGTTTTCAATGTTTTATAAAATTTCAAAAAAATTAAAACTGATACAAATTTTATTTGCTGAAATCTTTAAATACAAAATTTCCAAAGCTAAATACAAAATTTTGTAGAGCTGCAGAGTTTGTATTTTAAGGTCCAGGGCTTCCGGTCGCGTTTTTCGAAAAATTCAAATATTTGCAAGTCTTCTATAAAAAAAAAAATTTCATTCAAAATCCTAAAATACTTGCTTCACCGAAAGCAAAAGACATTTTACAACAAAAAATGTTATGCGTATAAAAATCACCCACATGCACTTCTCTGTCATCTCTTCGATTATTTATCGATACAACTAACTTACAACTGAAACATTTTTGTCTAAGCTAACTGTGTCCACATGGAATTTTCTCTTAGGCCGCAAGTTGATTCACAGACTTCATCCGGCTTATAAAAAAAAAACAAAAACAACATCATGGCAGTAAATCCCCCAACATCTGTATCTAGAAAAACTACATAACTAACATCATGACCCCCATTACAGCTGTTTACATATTGGTCCCATGCTGAATAATCCACTAATCGACAACTGTGTAAACTTTTATGGGATTTATGAAGGCCCCCTAGCGAATGTCAATATATATATGGGTCGAACTTAATGATTTGTCCATAATACTAGTTTGTAGAAATTACTATCAGAAAAAAAATTTTCAAGCTGGCAAGGCCCTGAAAAACACACAGCAATGCCTTATCAGTCTTGTCATAAGCAGCCGGCAGAAAGAAAAAAAAAAAAAGCGATACATGGTACTAAAAACAATACCAAATTTTTTAGCTGATAAAATGCCATTGGCAAAAACAAAAAAAAAAACTAAAAACAACAACAATTACAAGAGAAACAACAACAAATTGCCAAGAGCACTTGCTTTGGGTTAATAATGTTCAAAAAAATAAAACAATTCGTTTAGACAGTTCCGAAAGAATTGTGTAAAAAGGTGAAATACGTCAATAGCGAAAAAGAAAGCAACAAAAAAAAAAAATACAACAAAAACAATAGAAAGTTGTGTGAGAAATAGAGGAGAAAGAGAGGAGTATAAAACTGCGGTTTGTTTAAATTTGCATAAAATATTAGCAAGTAAAACGACGGGGTTTTAAAACATTATTACCTATGTCGAATTGCAAAGTGGAAATATCAATAGAAAAAATTGCATATGTCCAAAAGTCGTTTTTAAGTTGACAATAAAATGTAAATAATGGAATGGTTGAGACGAATTTGAAGCTAATTTGCCTATATGTTTTATGTTTTGATTTATTTTTAATTTTTATAGCTTCCAAGTTCCGTTTGGGAATGAAAAAGAGCTAAAAAAAACTGTCAAAAGTTGTCTATTTTGTATTGAGTGTTGAACACTAATCGCGAATTCGAGATTTTATGATTTAACCGAATTAGTTAAGTGGAAACAGCTATAAAATTACATGTTTAATTTAATCAACACAGTTTTTTAATTTATTAGTAAAAATTTAACGATTGATTTATTGAGATGGCTTTAAAGTAGACGTTAATATGCAGAGATATACAGATATCTCTTTTGGACAGATTTCTAGTAATTTAAGGCTGCACTTTTTATTTTATAATTTATGGTTCCGCAAGAATTCTTCTGTCAAAGCCTATATTATATATGTTTTTTTATGCAAGCTAGCAATCAGTACAGTCTTTTCCAAGAATGGGCAAGGACCTGAATCCTTTTAGAGAAGCAGACTTTTTTTTAGAAATTTATTAAGTAATATTATTCCTTATTCCCAAATTTCCAAAAGCACACCTAATGAAAAAAAACAAACGAAAAAACAACTAAGTTGCAGTCTGAGAAGGGATCATCATAAAACTCGTTCCTTTCTCTTATTTGCGACTTGACTTCAAACTGAAAGTCGTCTTGAGTTTTAACTCCGATTACTTTCAGATTGACGGCAAGCGACAAGAGTATCGAATTTCGAGAAGATTTTTCTACAACTACATTCTACCCACAAGCTTCATTGAGAATATAAGTTCTTTTTTATAAAAGGATTTTTTAAAACTTTAAATAAATATATAATTTTTTTTATTCGTGAGTTCCGCAAAAGAAGGCAGTCTTTCAAGGCATATTTAGAGCCTTGTCGGCCTTCCAGTGATCTAAAAAGTATAGTCATTTCAAACAGTCGAAATCGAAACTGCGCAAAAATCATCATATTTTCAAAGTCTACTAAAGGATACATTTTTTCTATTTCAATCTTCGCAAGAAATATCGTATTGAAACAAAAGAATAATTATAGCTATATTATGTTCTAACAAAAGATAATGTATTTTTTTTGTGAGTTCCGCAGAGAAAATCTGTAAAGATTTTTTTTGTACTCCCGAGCTCAGCAGAAAATTTCTTTAAAAATAAAAATTTTATGAAGTTTTTAAGTATACCTAAGAAGAGTTTTTCGCTCTTCTATTGGTCTAAAAACTACAGTCATTATAATAAGTAGGAATCGAAAATAGGCAAAAACTAGATATTTTAAACGACTTACTTGCAAAACAAAATCGACTTTTTCTCAAAATATGTATATATCTTTTTTTTTTTTTGTTAAATTTACAAAAATTTACAGTCTATCACTTGGACAAAATATTTAAAAATAAAATTTTGATGTCTCAAAAAAAAAAAAAAAAATTTAAGTTGTATCTTTTGCTTATAAAAGTTTCTGTATCAGAAGCTGTTATTTTTGGAAAGTTAACCAAAATGGTGTAGTCCCGCTCAAAGAAAAGTCTGATTTTAATAAGGCTGTAATAGGTTTTTGGAACGAAGTTCCGAAGGAACAAATATCATCACATAACGAATCAAAGTGTAGGGACACAATTTTTATTTACTTTTAGTTTTAAAAGTTGTGCAAGGACGTATTTTTAGGTCGCCTTGAACATGTTTAAATTTTAAAGTGATTTTGGTTTTCGATTTAAAGATTTGTGATTATCACTTTTCGCTGCCGGGTAACTATTTTTAGGCACGCTCTTGCTGCTGAGCTTCAGCTTTATAAGTTTAATCTGTGTCTTCCCTTACCAGCTATTGATCTAACAAAATTATAAATTCATGAAAACAAAACGAAAGTAGTCGCGGATCCAGGATTTGGTCATAGGAGGGGTTCTATCAGAGCTCGCAAAAAACTGTCAACCCATTTTTCAACTTTTGGGGATGGTGTCCGAACCCGAAAAACACCCGTGGATCCGCAACTGAACGAGAGGAACTTCTTTTTCTGAGAAGAGTTCCCCCACCGCACTGCAGTTTTTTTTTTTAAAGACAATCGAAAGTACTTCTTTTAAAAGTGGTGATCAATTAAATGCATGAAATCGTATAGCTAAGGCTCTATCGATTGTATTTATCTATCAGAATTTTTAGAAATCCGCTGTTACAGAATCCTACGCGATCTTAGTCTCGAAAAAGTGTATAATACCATTCAGGAATATCAAAACTAGCTTATTATGGTATTTTCATGACGCCTTCTATTTTAAGTATTTGCAGTCAGAAATGTTTAGAAATCTTCTACTACTAAAACGTTGTATCCCCAGAAACATCATCTGTCCGAAAAATCCGGCAAAGCTTCCCATGACTTTCCTTTCGAAAATCAAAGTTATTTTATTTTTGCTATTTGAGAGACAATTTGGCATGGAAAATATTATTAGCTATGCCAAATTGCAAATGGCAAACACAAACAAAGGTGCAAATTTTGTTTCCCCAGCTGTTTTTTTTTTTTCATAATTAACAGCTTAAATCAAGAGTTGGATACACAAAGATGCCATTTAATTTCTTTTGTCAATATTTTGGCATTATTTTGCTCGTTTGGATGCGATGTGAAAGACCAAAAAACGGTAAAACTTGTGTGTATTTTTTGTTTGTTTTTTTTATGTCTTTTCTAGTTACTTAAACTTGATAGACGAACTCAAACTGCAGGCAATATCATATTTAAAAGAAACTAAGCAATAATAGCAATAACAAATATTTATACTTAATTAGTGGTTAACCACAAATTTCAATACAACAAAAAAATATTAGATTTGCCTCGCGCTTTTGTTGTTATTGTTGAGCTTTTACTTGATGCACGGCGGGGCGGTCATTTGTACGACAACTTTGTTGTAGTTTTAAATTTTAGTCTTAGTATTTAGTTAATAATATGCTTAAGGTTAGAATTGTGGCATGTTAGCTAGTAAATTGCAATAGTTTCAATGTTTCAAAGCCAGACGACAGACAGGTCGCCAGCCTATTTATATATTTATGGTTTTTTTTTTGTTTTTCGAAATGTTATCTAGAAACTTTGAAAGTTTGGCAACATAAAAGTAGAACAGCAGAGACAACATAAACAAAACCCAGCCCTAACTATAAATTAAACAAGAGAAGTGAATGCAGACCGACTGAAATATACCCTAAGCCTCTATTTGATTTTTTCCTAAAATGTTTAGTAAAGATAAAAAATTTGTACAATAAAAGATTTAGTTTGAAATGGACGTTGGTACTTCCAAAAAGAAAGCTTTTATTTGGATGACTTTTAGATTATCCGCAAACAGATTTACAAAGAAGTTTATATCTTGACATTCTTGTGTGAACAGTCAAATTTCCCTATAACGAATTCGCACGAGAGCAGAAATTTCGGTCGTTAAGTCCCATACGCAGTTCGAAAAATTTCGCAAAGAATGACAAAACTTCATATAAAAAAAAAAACCCCATTAGGCATATCCCATTTGGGATTTTTATTTTTATGTAAAGTTTTGTCATTCCGTGCGAAGATTTTCGAACTGCGTATGGGCCTTTACATAGAAAATTGTATATACAGAATTTCGTTATAAGCAGATCAATTAAGAAATGTACTTTGAAAAATTTCATAATATAAAAAAAACACAACATCTCTTTCTTTTGATTTTTAATGGGATTTTATTCCTATTGTTTACCATCGATTTTAATTAAGTTTTACCCATCCATCGATAGTATCATAAGAACGTGTTTTGAAAGATATTTGCAGAAACTGCTTAGTTCAATTTAAGAAAAATGGAACTATTCGATTAGAACTGTAGCATAAGAATTGATTTACTGAACAAATTGCTTGCTTTTAGATTTATAAATTTTTCAAAATAGAAAATTTTAATTTTTTTTCTCATGCTAATAATTTTGGTTAATACTTTTCGGTATATTAAACTTCTACAAATTACACAAAAAAAAATTAATATTTTTGCAGCAACTTAATATAAGTACATCTTACAGCATGAAAAGTTTCGCACGGAATGACAAAACTTCATATAAAAAAAAAAATTTCATTTGGGATATCCCCTTTTTTCATTCCGTTCGAAATTTTTCATGCTGCGTACAGGCCTTTAACTACAGTGTATATAGTCATATAAAATCTGCGTACCTAGATAAAGCTATTTATGTAGAGATAAGACAAACTTTTGTTTATATCTTATCGCCAATGAAATTAATCAATTAACATTAAATTAAGCGAAAAAAAAGGCCACAAATTTATTGTAAATTACTAAGTCAACAAAATAAGTATGCTGGAAATTTTGCAATTCGCAAATAAGTTTTTTATTTGATAAATGAGCATTGAATAGAACAAAATGTCAAGGTCAAGTCTAGCTTATAGCTAAACAAACGCCATTCAAAAAATTAAAACTGCGGGCTTGGATTTGTCTAAGAAAAATGAGCAGCCATTGTTACAAGCTGTCGACGCGATATTTTTTTTATAGCAACAGCTAACAAAAGATTATCAAAAGATCTGACCAATTTATCAGAAATACGCATAATACGTATCCGACAAGGCAGCCGTTGACAAGCCAACAAGCCAGCTACAAACCAATGACCAAGTTTCAGATACTTTATCTTAAGTTATTGTAAATAAAAAGCTAATTTGGTGCATTTTTGCGAAATCAGTGCCTAGTTTTACGAAATACGCGCACTTGACAATCAACTATTGTCATACTATATTATATTATCGAAGCTGGTAAACCTTTGCACTGCCTAACTAGGGCATTGTCGAGGATAACAAGTTGTTTGTTCAAAGGGCCGCACACAAGACACAACTTTTACTTTTTTTTCAAAATTCATATCGAATTCAGTTTGTTTGTAACTTTATCACGTTATTTATTGTAAACTTCACCTTTTTTTTTTTGCGATTTGTAACAACAAATTAGATGCGGCTTAGCTGTCAGCCAAAGGTTTTTTTTTTGCAAATATCTGCTAGATTTGGGTTCCACTAATATTCACGAGCTGTATAATATATAGCTAGTATATCTCCTAGTGAGAGCCAATAGCAAGTGCTGCCATCTGTTCAAATAGTAAGCGCGCTACACGTCCGTTTCGCGAAATGTCGTTGAAGTAACTAACAAACGAAGACGCGACAAGCTCAGCGCTAAGCTTCGAGCGCCAACAACTGAGCGCAAGAGCGCCATAGAGCATCGTGAGCGTGCGCTGTGTCCGAGAGAGTGAGAGTGGAGCTATCGGGCTGCTGGTAGTGCTTTGTAGTGCAGTGTAGTTTGCCGTGTGAGGCAATGCGACGCTTAACTTTGCTGTTGAATTAAATGACTACACGGAAAACCGTAAACATTATATTTTTTTTTTATCTTTTTTAAAAACGTTAGAGGGGGTATCTCCACTTGTTTCCAATATTTGTAACAGGCTGATGAAGTCAAATATGTGCAGGTCTTTGGTCACCATGGAATTTTGATCCCTGACTGATTAATTTGGGGAAAAGTGGGGCATGGATTAAAAAAAATAAACTTTATCTGACTGGGCACATAAAGGAGTATAAATGTCAAAATTGTTTTTATTGTACTAGATTTTATGCTCTCCAAAATACAGGAGTTCATACAGATAGACGAATGGACATGTCTAGACAAAATTCTTCCGTTTTTTCATCATATTGAAGGTAATTTTGCGGGGACTCTGGCGTCTACTTTACAGATTTGAGAGCAAATGGGAAGTGGGAAAACTGCAAAAACTAAAGCATCTTCGCCCGGTCAGTTCTCTAAGCAACAGTGATGCCAGAAATTGGCAGACAAAATACGCTAGATTTGAAAAAAAATTTGCTAAAATAAGCTAAAAATCAAAAGAAATATGCTAAAAAAAAGGCTATAAACTTAAGAAAACCCTCTTAAAAAATGGGATATTTTCAAAAAAATGTTTCTAATTGTTAAAGTTTAAAGATATTTTATAAAATTTCATTGCTTTATCTGCAATCAAGCAACAAAATATTTTTTGATAATATGCTGATACTGTTTATGAAGAATTTGACCTAAAATCGTCAAATTCTTCATAAACATTTTTAAAAATTTTTAAAATTATTTTATTTTTTCAGTCTCAAAATGCATATTTTTTTCCAAACGAAAATTCCTTTGTTCTAGGCCCATACGCAGTTCGAAAATTTTCGCACGGAATGACAAAACTGCAAATGGGATATCCCAAATGTGATTTTTATTTATATGAAGTTTTGTAAAAAAAAAAATTTTTTATGAAGTTCGAAATTTTTTGAACTGCGAACAAGTTTTGGGACTTTTCAAGTAGCCAGTAATGAATTAAATCGATAGATGCAATGGTTGTTGAAACACCTAGCTTTTGAAATATTCTCGTTTAAAGACATGAATATTATAGGTTCTAGTGCTCAGATCCTTATGAAATTAGAAAAATAATCTCAAGAGTATGTACTTTAGCTAAATTGAAAAAAAAAATGTTTTTCTTTATTATATGTATTATAAGCGCATAAATTTCCATAAATGTTCCCAAGAAAAATACATTTTTGAGCTCTCATTCGTTCATTTAGTAACTTTCGTGGATTTTTTTGCACATAGAACATTTTTGCCGGAAGACACTGACTTTGTTTCGTATTTCAATATTATTGGGCAATCTAAAATTAGACAGCACATATTGACGTTAATTCAACTTGCCCTTGGTTGCCTTATCAACTCCTTAATGAAATTCATGGAAGGCATAACCCAATTCAATGGAAGGCATAATCCAAGTGCATATGTGGGAAAAACGGCTTTAAGAATGTCAATTTAGCTATCCAGTGGTATAATCTTATCCTTCAGTAAGTGAAGAAGACTTTAATCGATAAAACGTAGATCTAGCTATAAACAAGCTAAAATGGCAACACTGCTAAGCAAACATAATTATCTGGGATGGTTCAAAGAAATAATATCGAGCATATAGACTTTATGCCCGCTAAACGAATACGTTAAGCCAAACCTGCTCAGATATTTCCTTACTCATACCCATTTAAGAGATTTGAACCCACTTAAATAAAAGGAGCCGATAGATAGATTGGCCTGCGCCGGACCCTTAGTATTACTATCAAAATTTAAATAATTGTATGGTAATTGAAATCTGTAAATGCTTAAAACTTGGAGTCTTCTAACATAGACTAAGTTCCAATTTGGTCCCTTTCACTTATTATAAATAGGTACACTTGCATTTTTTTTTTGGAATTTATAGCATAAAATTAGGTTCAGTAAAGTAAAGAGAATCTTGAATCCTGTTAAAATTAAGGAACCGGCAGCAATTATTTGTAGGTGGATAGAGGTAAAGGGTCATCAATCTTGAGGTTTTTTTTCAATAAGGTTTTTTGGTTTATCGCGTGAGTACTGTCAAGTTGCCATGTTGCCATTGAAGCATTAGAGTCCGCCGATTATGCTCGAACGCGTCATCGAAAATTGGAACCTCCGCATGGACGAGCTACGGCGTAGTTGCGGCCAACTTTTGAAAGGGATTATCTTTTATTTTAAAAAAAACCTCAAGATTGATGACCCTTTATAATAAGTTCCATTCACTAGTTGAAGTTTCATATTGTTATTATCATCAACTTTTCCAGTTTTACAGACTCAATCGACGTTGCTCAATTCTAGATACAACCAATTGTTATTATTCATTTTTTCTGTATTACACTAATTGCCTTTTAAAAAAATTGTTTTTTGTTGGGATTTTTAAACAATAGCAATGAATAAAAAGCGAATAAAACACGATAAAAGTGATTACAAAGCCTGATGTACACTTAAAGTGAAATAATTAGTCAACTCAAATAAAGAATATAAAACAATTGTTATCGTTTCAGGAATCCAATGCTTAAAATAGAATTCAGAGTAATCCATTGTTTTTTTGGACGCCTAAATGGAGGCAAAAACAAAACGAAAAACATCTGTTTAAGAACTCACAAACAAATGAACTGGGAAAGTGGAACTAAAATAATGACTGGCAGAGTTCAGTAGTTCATTTGAATGACCTGTTTAATTAAACTTTTTTTGATTGAAATACAATTGCAAAACAACGAATTGTGGCTTATTGTTATTTATTGTTATTGTATTTTTATACATGTATGGAAAAAACCTGCTAGCAGGCCCCTTCCAACATAGTCAACTTTACCGGATAAAATTAGCATCAAAATTGTTTGGTTAGAAACTTAGCCGTAATGTTCAGATGAACATCAAAAGATGAACTCTATTATTAAAGTCCAGATTCAAAGGAACCTAAAGTTTAAAATTTTTAAAAATTTATGGTTTTTCGAAAAAATACCCCTAAATTTTGTCTTTTACCTTAATTTATAGCGAGAAGTTTAAGGCGCCTAAAAGTAGTCTTAAAAGTGGATTATTATTATCATGATAAGAAAATTATCTTTTATAAATAGTAGTATCCTCACCCTTCTGAAAAAATGAATCAGTTCGTAAAAAAGAATTAGTTTTCAAATTAAGTGTTACAGATCTCCGAATATTATACTCTTTGTAGGATTGTTGGGATGCTTATTAAAAGTGCGCTGTCTTCCTATCTACACAGTATCGTCTAGTCTTATTAAAAGTGCTCTGTCTTCCTATCTACAGAGTATCGTCTAGTCGCGGAAACTCAACACCGCCTACTTGTTATTTTTACACGTTACGCTTAGTTTAGATCGCTTTTTATTTTGCAAACAAAAAGCGTTTATCATTTTTATAACGAGGCAAAGCTTTGCAAGCGTTGCCACATGGCCGCAAAGACAGACAAGAAGGCGCGACAAACATCATAAAAGTTGTCGAAATTCTTATATACCACATATCTTGTGTATCCCTTATATTACTTGCATTTCATTAAATTTTTTTTTATTTTTTTTTGGGAATTTCATTTTGTAGTTTTCGATTCGGAAATGGGTGCGTTTAATGATTGATGGATGTATCCATAAAAGTGTGCAAGCTGAGATTGCTTTTGGTGCTTTTATTGAAATTTATCGTCGTCTGGCATGTTTCATTGAAAGCCCAACAAGTGGCGCATGGAAAGTGAAATTTTTTAGAATATACACTATGAATGAACCGAGAGATACTTGTGCGTTCTATGCACAAAAGTCACGCTAAAGCAGATAAGCATCTTATCAAGAAATAAAAGACTTTGCGCTCTCTATCTGCGGGGTTTGTGTAGCTCTTAAAGTATTAGCATAGGAATTACTTGATGTGGCAAGATGCTTTAAGAGGCTCAGGTAACGCAGCGCATGTATGTTCTACTTTGCACAACTCAGATTGTATCTCATTGCAAAGACAAATGAGCTTTCAACTTAATAACAAATAATAACTTATTTCAATTATGACGAGGCCCCTATTCCCAAAGAACATACGAGGCTTACATGGCATCCGATAGAAATCAATAAGATGACATAAGCCGGTCCACGAGTTCCGCTGTCTAGAGGCAATACCCAAAGCTAACGAGAAAGTCAGCAAACTTGTGAGTATATAACTATCTCTAAATGTATCTGTAAGTTTGTAGGTATTTATATGTAGCTGTAGTTTCAATTGCGCAGCGCAAAAATTGACAAAAGTTGCTAAAACAACAATGTAGTATGTGACTGTGCAGCAGGGACGTCGAAAGGGGCATTTAAAAGGGTCAAATTGCCAACCCCAAGAGTCTACAAAAATAAAAGAATAAAAATCGAATGTAAGCTCGAATCATTACACTTACACTTCTTGAATTTAATTTCAACTAAAACGAACGTGGAACAATAAAAAAAAAGGTTACACTTTCTGAAATACATTCTAAAAAGGTAATTTTTTGGAAATTATTTTGTGTGAATCCAAAAACGATATAAAGGGTCATCAATCTTAAGGTTTTTTTTTAAATAAAAAAAAAAAAAAATTTACTATCAATAGAAAGAACCGTTCTTGCCATTCACTTTTTAAAAATAATCCCTTTCAAATGTTGGCCGCAACTGCGCCGTAGACCGTCCAAGCGGAGGTTCCAATTTTCGATAACGCGTTCGAGCATAATCGGCGGTATCTCGCGAATAACACGGGTAATGGTTGGCCTCTAGTGCTACAATCGTAGCTGGATTATCCAAAAACACTTTAGACTTCACGTAGCCCCAAAGGAAAAAGTCTAACGGTGTGATATCAAACGATCATGGTGGCCAATTCACCGGTACGGATAATTTTTCACCGAATTAGTTTCTCAATATGTCCATTGTTTCAAGGGCTTTGTGGCAAGTAGCGCCGTCTTGTTGAAACCAAATGGCAAATAATTCGTTATCATGGTCGCCATTGACGGTTACGGTCTAACCAGCGTAATTTTTTGAAGAAATATGGACCGATGATTCCACCGGCCCATAAACTACGCGCTGGACGAGGTCTATTCGGTCGAGTGTCATCCAATAATGAATATTGGGTCTCAAATTTTTTGATGGTATGGCGAATAGTGGTCTCAGTAGGTCGATTATGGCGACCATAAAATGGCCTAAGCGCGCGAAAAACATTCTTTACAGAACGCGAAGTTTCGTTATATAAATGTCGATTTGTAAACGTTGTTAGGGTGTAAGTTTTTCCATGATGAAAGTGTGAAAACTGAATAAAAAATACATGGCAACTTGAAAAAAACCTTATTGAAAAAAAACCTCAAGATTGATGACCCTTTATTTGGTCGTGCTATTAATTTCACATAATTAAAAATTGTATTCGTTTTTGCGAGCTTAATTTCACATTTCAATTGCACCAATTTCACATTTTTTGTTGTCGATAACTTTCCATATATTCTTCACTCTTTTCGATAAATTCTTTTATTTATATGAACGTACTCCAAGAGCTCGTTTAAGGTTGTACTTGCTATTTTTTGGTTAAATTAGAAAAAGCTAAATAATTATAATTAAATATCTAACTTGAAGTTAACATAAATAGAATCTAAAAATATTTAAAAAATATTTCTGCTTTATATATCGTTTTGATAAAGCAGTCTGATTCAAAACACATAAAAAATTCGATTTGGTGAAGTTGGGAGCACCAAATATGTGAAATCAAAACGAAAGTAAATATTTTTTCTGGAGAACGGCTGATTAAATGTGTTAGAAGTGTTTTAAAAATTGGACATAGCCAAAGATCAAAGAACTCTAAATGACTTGAGCATCTTGAAAAAAAAAAAAAAAAAAAGTTTTAACACCATGACTCTTTTATTTATAAAGCTGGAAAGTTTTTTTGAGTGCCAAGGCATTGTGCCAAATTTTTTCAAGATCGCTTGACTAGTACCGATCAGTGGAAAAAAATTTATGAGGGCATAACTCGATTATTTATGAAAATATCCTAATCAAAATCGGTACACTTATTTATTTATTTGCAGTGGTATTACAGGGTATCTTAAAATCGACCGAACGTGACTTTAACGTCCGAGTGTTTGGTCATAATTAAATTAGCTTAAAAATAAAAAATTGAAAATCCTAAATTTCTTCAAATTTTTATAGGATTATAATTTATACACGTATGAATAAAACCAAATCGTCTGCTATTTTTTGAACTACAAAAAATTTAATTTTCAAGTTTAAAAATAGATCAAAGAAAACTCTCTGGCTTGTTAGTCATACAGACCCCCCTTGACTACACCCCTGCTGCTCACAGAACAAATTCAATTATAAATCCGAAAAAATAAATAGATGATGTGTTGTCATTGTGAGCTTTTACCGGCCGGTGGTCTGCTCATATGTCTCAATGCTGCGGGTTGAGGCACATACCCAGTGACATTGAGAGGTGAGAGATAAATGACACAGATACAATATCTCACAGATACACACACATATGCACATAGCCATAGTTGAATCATACTTTGGGGTGCTGCTGTGGAAATGAGATACTCTGCTGAGGCTTTCTAGTTCCAGCCTGAAAAGTGTAAGAATCGAAGCCTGCGGTTGCATTAGCTGTCATTTAATTGACACTTGTGGAAAAGCTCCACATATCACATACATAGTTTCGATATGGGGCAGTGGGTCGCTCGATCCACTGCGGTTTGGCACAATTATATGCCTCAAAAAAAAAAAAAAAAAAGTGTCACTACTTTAATGTTTAATGAGGCAAGCAACTGTAATACGTGGGTTTTACTTTTTTTATTTTTTATTATTACTATATCTTTTTTATTTTTTGCACAGTTTTACAGCCTCCACTAGTTTACACACCGTTTGGCTTAATTAAATGGTAGCCGCATTACTTAATTGGCCATAATTCATCTGACAAAACATTTTTGGGCCTGTATAATTAGATGAGGCATGCGTGGGGGCAACAACAATTGTTGGCGTTTTAAAGAGTAACCATTGTGTCTGTTTTTAGCTGTCTATTTGCTTTCCGTAATAGTAAAATGAGTATTTGTTCATATTCATGTTTTGCTGTTTGTTTGCAAATAAACAATTAAAGTGTCAATTACCAAGTTGGCAAACTTTTCAATGCAAACAAAGTCAAAGCTTTGTCCGCATTTGGTTAGGGTTTTCCACTGTCTACGATAAGACGCGAGTAAATTAGAAAACTTTGGCAAAGGTTCACGTGACATGCACACATTCCACACTGACAGCAGTTCAAATTCGTTGCAAATTGCAAAGTTGCATTTAAAAGCGAAATCGAATTCGTAATTTAAGTTTAGAAAGGGGAAAACTTGACATTTGGGTGCGTCATAGCTTAAAGATACAATCGAAATAGTGCATTATGTGCACTATGGGGCAAATTGAAGCTTATCTGGAAGTCGTTTTTAAAACAAAATGTTCTGCAACATTACATTGTCAATACATCAAACTGCAGCATTGCACTCTGTTAAGTTGACAGCTGTCAAACAGACCTGTTGCTTGCGAATGAAATGTAACATGAATTTGGGAACTGTGGTTTGAAAGTGTTACGAATTCAAGCAAAAAAATTTTTTCGGCGAAGTATTCAAATGGAATATTATAAGCGTATAAATTGAACACGCCATTTTTTTAAGTTAACAGAGTACAACTCTGTTAAGATGACAGCTGTCAAACAGATCTGTTGCTTGCGAATAAAATGTAAAATGATTTTTGGAACTGTGGTTTGAAAGTGTTACAAATTGAAGGAAAAAAAAATGTTTTTGGCTAAGTATTCAAATGTAATATTATAAACGCATAAATTGAACTCGCCGATTTTTTTAAAGTAGTTTAAGTAGATTAACAAATATTGAAGTCTTGTATACAGAAAAAAGTAAATATATTCGAATTTGCTCAAAGCCAGATTGTTGCAGTCTAGAATTTTGGGAAATTTTGTGAGCTCTTTAATTTGTATTTTTATGCCAATTTAAGTATTAAGACTAAACATTTTTAAAAAGTGTGCCTAATGCCAATTATATAGGTACTGTAAAAAAAATTGTATGCGCGAAAGGCTCGCTTCTAGGAGTGTTCTACGGACAATTCCTTGTCGCTTCTCTTCTATTACTAAATAGTTTTTTCTTTATTTTTCACATATGTTCTTACCGTCTACGGACAATTCCTTGTCGCTTCTCTTCTATTACTAAATCCTTTTTTCTTTATTTTTCACATATGTTCTTACCGTTTAAGTTGAATTTGTGAAGAAAAAAATAAATTGAAATAAGAAAAAAATATGCTTTGCTCTTTTGGTCGATTTTTTAAATCGATTTTTTTTTTTTTTGACTCAGTTCGTTTAACTTAATTTTTAACGCTGAACATTTTGCGCTAATAAAAATTTGGATTGAAACACGAGAAAGTCAAATATTTCTCAATTTTCCCAAGAAATTCTTAATTTTTCTCGAAAAAGAAGCGAAAAAATGGAAAATGCATGAAACGGCCGCACTCATAAGTAAAAATGAACATAAAAAATAAATTCGTTGACGCCCAAAACCCCCTATATACACATAAAAAGATGACAAGTTTTGCTTTAAAAATCCAAATGTTGAATTAATTGTCGTTATAGGGAAAAAACCTATTTTTAAAAACTGCAGGCTCGAAATTCAAAATAGACCGATGGTTTCTTCGGCAAAGTTGCTTAGAATTGTCCGTGGAATACTCCTAGGGGGCGCCGTGCATCGACTTTTTCGTCTCCATACAAATTGACCCACCCTACTGTTTTAACACTATTCTTAAATTGATCAATCAAGAACGAGATCTAAGACATTAAATGCTTTTTGAGTGGATTTTTAATCCAAAAAAGGTAAAATAAGGGTCTTTCCATTTGCTAGCCAACATACATCAGAAAATGTAAAATTCAGTGAACGTAACGTTTCAAAACACCTATTATAAAAAGGGCGGAAATAAATAATTTACGAGAATGGTATTAAGCCAAACCCTTCATGAGAAAAAGTGTTTCGGCTTAGGGTTGGTTTAAAGTGAAAATCTAGACGGATCGATTTTTTGATTTCTTGACCGTTTTACAGATAAAAAGAAAAACAGTGGCGTCGAATTTTACCTGTAGCAGTTCCAAAACGCTGCCTAATAATAGTGCGCATCTTTATCTTTAAAATTGCAATTTTTGTCAGAAAAAATTCAAATTTTTCCATAGTGCACTGCAACAGCTCATCCATTAACGGTTGTGGGTGAGTATATGTATGCAGCTGTAACTTGATAAAACCGGAATTATAGATGACTTGCCTCAGCTCGACACGAGCTGCAGTTAATATTTATAGACGGCGCGCTATTTGCCCTTTAGCTGAACTTAAATTAACTTACATTAAGCTTACTTGGCGTTAGATTTGTTACAAAACTTACCTCTGGGTGGTGGTCCCGCTTTTGGCGTGGCATGCGTGCAACAAGGTCTGCCAATCTTTGACACAGAGCCCGTGGAACCAAAGTTTGAGGGCGTCTTGAGCTTGCTCACGGGTATGCCGGTTACAGATGAGGCAGGCGTTGGTATATTTGAGCGACTGTGCGCAGGCTTTGCAAAGCTCGGCGTTTCAGAGCCGCTAACCGGTTCCGTTTCAGCAGAAGCCGCTGCTGCAGCTGCGGCAGCTGGCTCTGCAGTAGGTTCACTTGCTGCAGCTTCACTCATTTTGCACTAATTTTTCACTTTTTTTTATTAAAATTACTTTTGTTGAAACAAAACACACGCGTAAAAAGAGCTAGCACGTTTGAAACAAATTGCATTTAAACAATTTTGAGGAATATTTTTTTCACCGGCTTTAGTCGGTAAGTCCTGACTATATATACCCTGTACCCTTGGTAAGTCACTACACTTGTTCTACATAGCTTAAACATTAATTATACAATAAATCCTGTGTTAAATTTCAGGTTTTTTTCTTAAAAGGTTGGTTTGAAAATAGTAAAAATCTATTCTAGATATGATCAAAACAGAACAAGAATTTTTATTTTTATGTGTACTTTAGTCCATAGGCTGATTGTGCGAAACCCCACCAAATTTGTACACAGAATGGGTAACAATTAAAAAGAAAGACCAATGTTGAATTTCTAGATTGATACTCGAAAATTGTGTTAAAGGCGTAAACCGAAAAATCCTCTAAAGGACTGTATCAAAAAAACTGATTTAGAAAAATTTGTATGGTCTAGAGCTTATGAATTTCGAAAAACAGGCACCCAGGTAAACGAACAATGTCCATTGTTTCTCTTTAGCTGAAGTCCCCTTGCAGCTCGTTGCAAACCACACATTGGGTACAGGGTATAAAAATGTGTCCTTTTGCTTACTTACCTTTATAAAATATACAAATATGCATACAAATTTTCTATGAAGATATTTCAACTAAATTTCGTCGCAGCTTGACACACTGTGCAGCTTTGCGGCGTTTTGGCGCGCACACAGGCTAACTCACTCGCACTTACTGCGGCTTATGACACTAGCGCACAGCTGATTGGAGCCCCCTCTTTTCTTTGTATGTGGGGCAGCTTAAAAAATAAACAAATAAATATACGGGTTGTTGTTGTTGTCGGTATTGTTGTTGCGCGATTCGGTTGATTTTTTTTTACAATTAAAACAAACGCGGAACTGGATTTGGCAACCGCTTAACGACACCTTGAATTAATTAGGCACATATTTGTACACACACATCACGCTGCTTTAAATAAAAAGCTTCTTGTAGATTTGGCCGACCTTTTGTTGTTGTTGTTGTAGTTACCGCACTGATTTATTTAAATTAAACTAGATTGCTTTTAAATTGCTTATCAATTTGTTGCACACACAAAGCACGGCTTTTGTTTTATGCGTCCCGACGACACGACGTTGACACACTTTTCAACGCTTAGCTGCCAGAGCGTTTAATATGCCACAGATTTGTCTAAATCAAAAAAATTTAGTTAACTAAGCTAGCGAATTGCACGTACACATTGAGAAAACGAATTTAAAGGAAACGCGTTAACAATTAAACACAATAAAATGCAAGTTTTTGCAGAATTTCGTGGCGTTGCGTTGGAATTTTGTTGTTGCACTAGTGATGCGCGACAATTACATGCATTATTAACGATATGAACGTTGGTTTGTTATCGTTATATCGATGTTTGCAGCTGGGCAGCACTGGCACAGCTGTTTATTGACGATGTGGCAGCTCTGCAGCCAAGTGGTTGAGTTGGCGCTAGTTACAGTCCGCTGGAAATGTTAACGCATTACTTTTAGCGATGTTGGTTTGAAAATTTGAAGTTGTAAGCGTTTAAGCAATATCGATAACAAAAATTTTCAAAAACAACAGTTTAATTTTAATTATTTTTAACTTAAAGCTGTTATTTCTTTTGAACAACAAAGTATCATCCATAAATTACGTGAGGCTGATTTTCATCAAAATAGACCCCCCGCGTCACGTATTTTATGAATGACGTACGGAGCTTTTATAAAAATAATTTTCTTGAGGCTAGAAACCTTTCAGAATAGTTCAAATATTAAATATTTTCTATGTATTTAAAAGATCGGAAATCAATCTGAAGATTGTCTTTGCGGATTTGATTAAATTGGGCAACACATTCTGAAAGATAGCATTCGAATTTTTTTGATTGCGTGCCATATTTTAATGCTTTTCCTGATTTAAATTGAAAATTATGAAAAAGGTTAGTAAATTTTGGTATTTCAAGAAAAAAAATATTTTTTTTTTAGTAGATCCCTTTGAAATATGCACAGCATAACAAAAAAATATATACCCAACCACGCAACATAGTTTTTGAGAAAGTTCGTTCTGGATTCGTACAAATATCATTTTTTACATTTTATCTTATAAACTAGTCCTATTTTTGCTGGAGTTTTGTAAACACAGCTTTGATTTTTAAGAAAATCTGATAATACTGAGCAATAGACAATTTGAATAGTATTGCAAAAATTGACTTTTAAATTCATTTTAGTGTTAACTTCATGGGATCATCCATAAACTACGTGACGCTGATTTTCGTCAAAATAGACCCCCCCACCCCTTGTGACACAGTGACAAAATATTTTTGAAGATTTTCCATATGATCGTGACGCTTCGCCTTCTTCTATTTTTATCTGTATTCCTTTGGCCGCTCGTATTTTATAATAAATTTACATTATATAGTCGAAAGTAGAATTTAATACCCTAAATTTATTTTTAATAACTTTTATGTAAAACAAAAAGACGAACCACGCCTAATTCTTTTAAAATGTAACTATTTTAAATTAAATCTTAACTACTCACTCATAAGTAACCGCCAAGCAGTGATGAGCATAGTTTCACAAGAAGATATCGATGTTTTGCCTATCGCACGCACAACTCCACAGCGATATTTAGCTATCGTTTTGCACACATCGATACAGCGACAACAATCATATTCTCTATGCTGTTTAAAAACGAAAAAAAATGGAACCAAGCGGACGTGCGTGCGGTTGTTTAGTCAAATATTAAAAATTGTAAAATATTAAACAAAAACATTGCTAAACGTGCGCTTAATAATAACAATTGTGCTTAAATAAATTTATTTATTTTTATTACAATTTGGTGCTGCAATTTTGTTTCTTTTTTGGCTACGCTTGGCGGCACTCGTGTTCGTGTGAGTGTGTGTGAGCGTGCGTGCGCTTGTGTGTAACAAGGAAGGCATACCAAAAGAAATCCAAGTCTTGAAGATTTCTTATCAATGTGCTTTTTAATAGCATTTCAATAAAGTGCCAAGATTAAAAAAAAAAATGCTCATGTTATAAAAGAAGTGGTTGCCTTGTCAATAAGTTGCACGCTTTTAGTCTCTGCGGCAGTTTGTCGTTTGCCGTGCGCGGCTGCAGCCAATAGCCGCCACCACGCCTACACGCTCAAGAATGGCTGCCTCGGTCTACAATCGCCTACACAATGCCAGCGTCGGTGGAGTCGGCGGGGGCGTTGGTGCAGGCCTTGTGTCCGCTGGCAGCGGTCCCAGCTCCAATAGCGCTGGCGCTGGTGCGGGCGCACTGTTGGGTCACTCGCAGCTGGCACGCTCCTTGGAGCGTATACTGGAGGAGGCGCATTTCAGCGGAGAGCTGATACTTACGAATCGCAAGCTAAAGGATTTTCCAAAGACGGGCACCAAATATATGCTCACGGATACGGTAATTGCAGGTGCGTACCTTATGTAAATTTCCTCCACTTTTGTTGTAAGCACATAAGCCGTGCATATGTGTGTGCGCGCGTGTGTGTGTGTTGGCCGGTTTGTGGCCTGTCTGGCATTTATGGGCGCGGCTGCTGCTTGCATTTTCTTACCTAAAGTCTTGTCGTCGGGCTTACTGCACAGTGTCCTAAAAATTTAGTATATTGTAATTATCTTTTGTTGCTGAAAATCAATAATTTGCAGCAGCCCGTCATCATCATCACCATCATCATATTTTCCCTTTTCTGCCCTGTCCATTGTCAGCTGCTTGCTGCGTTGTGCTCTCTGTGTAACTGCCTTGCTCATACTCTCACTTGCGCTCTCGCGCCTTCGCTGCCCGTTTATGACTTTTGTAACGGCTTCTGCATTTGCAGAGTTTTGTCTCTTTCTCTTGCACGCTCGCTACGTACGCCCTTCAAGGACAATTGCGAGGGTTGACTTATATATTTCGAGTATGGAAACAAAAATGACGAAAATCTGCAGCAATCGCTTTTCTAAACGTACCAGACATTTCTCCCAATCCATAAACAATTCTTTGATTTGTTATGAATATTTATGGATACTCTAGAAATTTTGTATTAGCTTTTGTTTTTAAAATTACAAAATTATGTAGAAATTTGGCTATTTGTGAACTATTTGTAAAACAAATTTTTACCACTCTTTTTTTTACCATATCATAAATTTTTTGCAGAATTGCTTTTCAGAGCTACTGTTAATTTTTAAACTAAAACATGTTTACCATTGACTGCACTTTTATTTGAATATTTCCTAAATTTTTGGCACAATGCAGTACCGGATCCACCGGGGGTTTTCGGGTTCGAAAGATTGGTTGATGACAGTCTTTAGCGAGCTCTGATATATACACACTTTGAAGTAAAGAACCCCCCTAAGACCAAATTCTGGATCCGCACCTGGCACAATGGTTTATCGTAACTACTGTGCGGGAAAATTTTTTTGCAAAACCGACCCAGCGATAAAGTCTGACTACTAAGAACCTTAAACAGCGCAATGAGTAATCAGACTTGAATATCGAAGCATATAAAAAATCTTTTTATTTTTAATGTTAAAAACTAAAGCCAGAACGGCCAGTAAACATTAAACCTACCATGATATGAAAGAACTACCTCTGCCGCGTTTGATAGTTTAAAGTGGCTAAGATCACATATTTTAAGTATTCCCATGAACGCGGACGAAAGCACAAAATTTTTACTTTTAAAAAAGCTTAAGAGTAGAAGAGTGCACTTCCATTGAGCTACACTGCTTCATAGAAGTTTTAGTTTTCTCAACATTAAATTAATTAACTTAGATTTATTGAAATGAAAGAACAATTTTTTATCACCCCGACGACTGCCGTGGCCGTAAATCATATTTTCATATTTTTATTATGCTACTGTATCCAAAAAGTAAGACCCATTTTTAATTTAAAATTCTCCACTTTATCAGTTTTTAATAATTTATAAAGATGGCAGAGAACGCGTTGAAGAGGAACAGCGCTCTGGTGAACCATCAACCTTAAACGGCGAAGCTTACGAAGTCCGTCGAATTTTAAACAGAGACCTTGGTGATAATGCTTGAATTTCAAAAGAATCGGTCAATTTCATTTCAAAAATCAAATCTCGATTGGTACTGAAAATACTGATTTTTTTGAAAAACATGGTAACACACTGGATTGATTCTTTACGATTTTTTTCGTCAGAAACGACACCCCTATCGTTCCACAAACTCCGTATTCACCTTCTGACTATTTCCTAAACTCAAAAGATCACTCTGTGGACACCATTTTGAGTAGATTAAAGAGATTTAACGTGAATCGACGCGCGCTATTGATTTGCATCCCTGCCCATGACTTTTTAGCATGGATGAAGGATAGGAAAAAACTTTGGTATAAGTGCATTGTGTCCGGAGGGGATTACTTTAAAGGCGACGAAATACAATTGGATGAATGAATGAAGAGTTTGGAAAAAAAATGTACAAGATGAGTGTTTGAGTTCATCAATCGTTTCTTTAGGTGCCGAAAACATTTGTTTTTGTCTTATTAATGACTATACGGTAAATAACACTAGTTTAAAAATTTAAGGTGCTTAAGAAAAAAAAAGGTTACCATTTTCATGTTTCTCGACCCTAAAAAACACTTTTTTAGAAAGGTTCATTTTTCGTGTAAACTAGTGTAATTTATCTGTGTTCCCGCAGGCTTTCTGCCTTAAACACTGTAAATTTAGCTTTCATGAGGTTCAAATATAGCACTGTTGGTACAATGTCCCTCTCCCCACTTTTTGCAAAACATAAGTCTTTTAGATTCGAGCATGCGCTTCATGCCCAACTTTTAGGATGATTTATGAACCCAAGTGCCTGAAAAAAAATAACACTAAACAACCGCATGCCAAAATTTTCTAAGCACGCTAAAAAATGTCAAACTTCAGTGTATGCTCTTGGGCCAACTGTTCACAAAAATTATAAAGCAACCCTCGTATTGTCGTTGCCTTTACTCTTCGTGCCCATTGTTGTTGTTACCACTTTTTCGCTATTTGCAGTTTGCACTATTCGCATTGCAGTTTCGGTAGGGGTATCTTTTTATGGAGTTGCATGTGTACATATCCTGGCTCGACGGTGTCTATAATTTCCCTGTTTCAAGTTCGGCCAACTTTCATTTTTGTTACGCCCAAAATGTAGCCGGCTTTTATTTGACTACCTACAACGAACCAAACAACCACCCACCCTCGCGACGCAAAAAACCATCTGTTCTGGAGCCCTGCCCATCGCCCAAGTGAATGTTTATCGATTTTTTTATTTTTCTGCTTAAGCTCTTCAATATGTTTGCGGTAAAAGTTTTTCCGGCTTTTTTATTTGCTTTTTGTGTGCTTCTTTTTCGCTATAATTTCCAATTAAATTTATTTGTGGTTCAATGGCTGTTGGATTTAATTACTCACGCGTTGCAATTGAGTCATCAAGTTTTGGGGCTGCTTGAGGTGTGTGCTGTGGCAGGAATGCCTTTAAAACAACTTGAAGCGCGTAACTAATTGCTAATTAAAACGTTGCCAGGTCACTCTTGATGCTACCCTAAATTGTTCTAGCACTTAATCAGTTGGTGTGTTGAAAAATATTTGTTAATATTGCGCCCAACAAATTGCTTTTCAACACACATCTCACGCATACACATGTCATTAATCTACCCCACATGGACAGAGAGAGAGCAACACTTTGGCACGTTGAGGTGGCAACCCGCTGCTGTTGCACGGTCCCAGGCGGCGGGCTTCAAGTTACCACTTGGACAAGAAATCAATGAGAGCTTACAAAGATTTCCATTTCTTTCAACTTCTTTGCTGCTTTGGTCGGTCTTGCAACCCTTAAAAGTGTGCTTTAGGGTTTGGGGCGCAAACGTCTGTCCAAATTTTTTTGTAATACCAAGAATTTGTATCGCTTGCTTTTGTGTTTGGTTTCTTAAAGGTTGAGGTCTGGCAAAAGTCATTTCGTTTTCGTTGCATTTTACGCTGGGCCTCTTCATTAGCACTCGTGTCACGTAGTTCAAGCAGTACATAAACAAAACCCAGACAAAGCCAAGTCAGAAGAAGATATGAAAATGAGCAACAACAACAACGATTTGCAGAGGCGCAGGAAATTGTTTAAAATAATTGCAGTAGTGTGGCAGCAGAAAAAAAAGCACTGGAAGCAAACTATGCAAAGTGCTGCAAATGCCACTAAAAATTGCAGCTGCCAACAATAAGTGCAAAAAGTGGGGGTATTCAGTAGAGCTTCCAGATTGCAGTTGGCCAAATGGCAAAATTCCAATAGCAAAAACAAAAGAGTCCAGTTCTCGGGAACGTTTTGAATGAAAGACAATTTCTCAACAAAGCCAATTTATTTCTTAACGTAGCCACCTTTTGGCTCGATGCATTTAGTACAATGCTTTCTAAATTTTTTTATTCCAAGGTCCCCAAGATAGGCATATTTTCAGTGGCGAACGACCTAAATGTATAATTTCTTTAGGTTTGGATACAGGAAACAGTTGCTAGGCGCCAGAACCCATTGATCATGTAACTATTTGACCAACTGCATTGTTTAATCGTCATCAAATATGACGTCACAGAGTTCAGAAAATGTGCTCGAACTTGAGATGTCTTTAATGATATTTTTCGTCTGATCGCGTTACGATCTTGGAATATTTCCGAACCGGCCTATTTTATATTTTTTAAACTTGAAACTTAAAGATAATGCGAAGTACATTTATACAGTTCGGTAGGGAATTAGTCTCATGAAATAAACGGATGCATTAATATTTATTCTTAAATAAAATCTTTACTTAATTCCTCTAAACTTTGCAGTAATTTTTTTATTATTACAATTATTGTTTAAAATTTTTAAGCCATTTAAATTGTGGGTAGTCGTAGTAATGCAAAGATCATTTACTTTCAATAAAGTAATTACCGGAAATTAATTGTTTAACACAGAATGCGCCTTGTTTATAGTCGCTGCAGGAATTTTATAAAATCCCTGAAACCGTGCATCTGTTCTCTTGTAGCATTTGCAATTTCTTTGTATTTAGTAAATATATGCCTACTGATGGGATATATTAAAAATTCACTTTACATACATTGACAAACTTGTGTTTGCAACACCTGCAAGAACCAGTGAATACCCTTAATATATTGAGTATTAAGTAAGCTACTATGACACACAACACAGAGCCAAAGAGAGTGTGAGAGAGAGAGAGAGAGAGAGGGCGACAAGGAAGAGTTAGCGGTAGACGTAGTATGTAGACATGGCATAAACGGCTGCCAACTGGCTGTTATGTCGTTTGGCAGCTGCGCGACGCAGACGCACGTCAAAAGCTTGTCGCTGCGGTGGAGCTGCAAGAAGCGCGCTGAGAGCTGAGCAGAGAGAGAGAGTGGAGCAGGAGCAGAGGTAGCGGCAGTAACCAAGTTGGGAAACAAGAAACGTTATAAATGGGATGTTGGCAAACAAAACAATTTGTGTAGAGTCTGTATGAAATAAATGACTTACAGAAGGGGGCAGCAGCACAGGAGCAGGAGCAGCTCATAGAATGTTAGTTCTGACTTTTGTATGTTGTTGTTGTTGTTGTTGACATCGTGTGTATCTGGCAGCGCAGCTTTTGTTGTAATGGGTAAATATGATGCGACAGCTAGTTTTTATTGTCGCCGTGTGTACACACTAAAACATAGTACATACAATACTTATCCATTTGTAATGTACATATGTACGTATGCTTGGCTGGAGGGTGGGCTGAAAAGTAATAGGACAACTCTTCTAACAGTGATAGACTTAGTTAAGTGATATTCCAGTTTGTAACCTTCAAAAAGTATGATTTTCATGAAAAAAGTATGACTTGGTAAAAATAAATTTCCTTTAAAAATCATGGTCATCTATGTAAGACCATGATTTTTGAAGAAATTTCTTTTTACCAAGTCATTTTTTAAGCTTCGAAAAAAAAAAACCCCTTATACACAGAGGAAAAAGACGCATGCTAAAATCAAGTTCGAATGAGCTAGATTTTAGAATTTTCAATCTTGTGAAAAAATACTTGCAATAAGAAGAGTTTACTCAATATAAGAAGAATATTCTTGATGTATTCATAAAGCATCTTGAAAGGAGTAATACATTTTTTTAGATCCCATTTATCATACTTAATTTAAGAATCAAGTACTTAATTTTAACAAATCCGTGTTTGGCTTGACAACAAGCTCGAAATGTAGCATTTTAAGTATGAAATACTTGATTTTTTTTTTTCAGTGTATCTTCGAAAAAATAAATATCCTAAACTTTCTAACAAGAAGCATTCGTTTTCCATGTGACTGTATAATCTGGAGGAAATCTCATACTTTGAAGTTATTTTTTCTAGCTTAGAAAAAGCTAGAGATCGATATATCTGGTGGACTGGAGATCAATCCTAATTGTTGGTCACAGAAAAAATTTCTGAATTGTAATTTTTGTAAAATATAAAACTTTTTGCATAAGATGCCTAAGACCTTGACAATCTATGATACTTTTAATTGTCCATCATTCAAACTTTCTGTGAACTCATCTATTTCATCATCTATTTTTGAAATGGTGACTTCTCTTGGCCTAACTCGAATTACCTATGGTGGCTTTCTGTTTATGCCACTTACTTCTCAGCTTGCTCTCGTACGTGCGTTGCCGCCGCTGCTGCTGACAGAGGAAGCAGCGTGTGTCCAAATGCCGACGACCGCCAGCGGCAGCAGCATAGTCGCCAACGACAACATCGCCGCCGACGTTGTCTACGTCATTGTCAAGCAAAGCGCGTCAAAGGGCAACGAAAACAACAATAATCGAGAGAAGCGACAAATGTTAGCCCGTTAAGCCGTCGACGCAGTGCCTCTAAAACTGCGCTTTTTTTTTTTTGTGTGTCTTCTCTTTATGGAGGGGGGTCTTTTGTGATTTGCATGCGCAATGAGCCACATCGCTGCAGAGGCGCTGCACAAAATGGCGACACAATGATTATTAAATGCAATTTGTCTTTAATTTGCATATATGAAAATGTTATCCACTCTATCTTATCTACAAAAACACACGTCGGCAAAAACGCAGTGGCGTGGTAAGCTAAGCACTATGGTGGGCGGTCTACTTTTTCGTAGGAAAGTACATGCATAGATACCACTGAGGAATATATACTCTATGTAACATAGAAACAAGTAGAAGAGTTGTTGATGGTTCTAGTCGGTTGAAGAGGTACATTCTTGTCAAATTTTTGAAAAGAAAATTTTAATTTATTTTCTTATCTGAGAATTCCTTAAGTTCTTATTCATTTCAAACTAGGTATAGAAGTATTTTTGAAGACTCGTAGTGCTTTTTCGTGTACTCTCAGTACTGAGGTGGAAAATTTTTCAAGATAAACTCGCTTATTATTAAAAATACTTATACCTTTACACCCCCCCCTAACCACACCACTGCATCTGCATATACGTATTGCATGTATTTCTGAATGTATGAATTCATACTTTGTGCTTATACATATCTGTCGCACATTGAGGCCAAACATAGTATCGCAAACTTGACATAGATACTTTAGCGAACTGCGGTGCTGGTCAAAACTCTTGACTCATTCAAGTGCCATTAATTTATTTATACATTCGTAAGCATTATTTAATAATTATAAAAGAAAAGAAAATTGTTGCAAATGTCTGACATGGCATAACAATTCAGTTTCAATTGGGGGGCACAGCACGCGCTCTTATATATACACATATAATTTTATATGTACAACTAAATGAGCAACTGTTGTGGCTGCTACGCACAGTGGCAGCATGCCACCGGGTACTGACAACAACAACAACAACAAAAATAGCTACTTAAACGAATGCCAGCTGGTATCAGTTTACAACAAATGCCCATAAATTCAAGACAATAGCAACAACTATTGCTAGGAAAAACAATAGACATATAATACAACATAGTGGCGAAATATGCATACTCTATCGCATATCTTACTATTATGAGCCAAGATCTGAATACTTTTGGTATGTAGTACCTACTGGAGGCAAGCTCACCTAGTACAGATGACTCATCGTTCGCCATAAAAGACCTAATAAGGTACACACACGCAGCTTACAGATACTACTACGTTAGAACAACTTTATTTATATTTAAATAAAAATATACCTTTGGCGCTTGTTCACCAAATGCAGTTTTCTAACACACTAAAATTAATTTAGTGCTCAGTCTAAAAAAGATTGCCCTTGTAAATATTGGCACTTTTTACAACACTCTTTGGGTTAAATTCATAGTCTTTGCTCTTTTACCATTATGCATTTATGCCCGATATAGTGAACACCCCAAATATGTTATATCGTGAGGAAAAGTTCATCCTGTTGTTTTTTAAACTGATAAGTTCCTGTAAAAGACTTGAAGGATAGGTAAACAGAAGATACAATATAAATCTTCATATCTCTCTATGAATGTCTAGAAATTGTACATCGAGCGCATATCGTCCTTACAATATCAAAGAATACAAAATCGCAGCGAATACGATGGATAGGAAGACTTAGCTACGCGAAGGAACACCGTAAAAAGTATAGAGCAGGAAAAACCCTAAATTTTCAGTACTTAGACATATTAATTAATTGAACCTGTTTAGCTAATTCCATGAGGGAACGAAAGTTAGTAGAAAAATAGTAGAAGAGGAAAACTACCCAAATTTAAACACGCCATGTCATCATGCCATTAATCAGGAACTTGCCCAGTCATTTGAGGTTTTATAGGCACTAGAGAGCTGCGCAAGCACTGCCCAAATGACTTGTAAGCCATCAGCTGTTATTTCAAGCACTTCATGTCTTTGGCTTGAACAAAACAAAACAAATACTTCAGTGTCAAAAGTGCTTGGTTAACAACAAGCAGTAGAACATCTAAAAACAAAAGTGAAACAGAACAAACCTGAAGTAGAACAAAATGGAAGTAGAACCAAACTGAAGTAGAACATTTCAAGCATAGTAGAACGCTTTTGTTGTTGCAATGATTTTGGTGATTGTTTTTTTGACTAACACAGACAAACAATCTGCTTGTGTCTGTGTGTGGCTTAATATTATGTCTGCTGCGCAAAAAATCAAAACATTCTAGTGCACTCACTATGCTTGCCGAAAATTTGCTTCACTCATGCAGTTTGTGTGATGCTCTAATGTTTTGAAAAATTCAAGCACTGAAGCAAAGGCACTGAAGGTTTTGTTTTGAAGCAAACAGAACATCAAAACATTTTGTTCTGCTGTCAGCTCTGTAGTGAAATACAGTGCTTGGAAGTACTGTGCAGCAGTAAAGTGCGACGTTTAGAACATTTTGTGCACCTCTCTAATAGGCACCACTAAGATAGGGTTGTCACCCTGATGTGACTACAATTTAAAATTAAAATTAACTAACACAAAATCGGTGCGAATACAATGACTAGGACAGAGTTAGATAGCAGAAAATGATTAGAGGAGGAAAAGTACTCAAATTTAGAGAGTTGGTGCTGCTTGTGTAGTTAGGAAGCTAAGGTTAAGGTTCTAAAAGTTCCATTATGGGGGCAATCCTAAGTAGCTCCGGCTTACCAAGGTGACAGCCTGCTTATCGATTTTGTTATCGATCACTTTATCTTAGACTGGCTTTCTGTAAACGTGTATAGTATTAAGGAATACAAAATCGATGAAAATACGATGTTTACGACAGAGTTAGCTCCACAAGAAAGACACTGTGCATTATGTTTCAGAAACAAAAATGGAGCAGGAGTGGCTGTAAGAAATATATCATGGCGACAACCCTAAGCTGATCGGCTTAAAACAGATGACGTCCTGCTTATCGATTTTATTATCGATCACTTTGTCTTGGACTTTCTGTCATTGTGTCACAAATGTGATATCATAATAAATGTACACTCACTCAGCAATATATTGATAGTATATCAAGACCAATTAGATAACAACAAAAACTACAACAAATTCTTGAGTACTTTGCTACTGTGTTGTTTGCTTTTCGTTAGTCAGAAAAAAAACCGTCTTGTAAACTTGGTGCGCGCAGCTGTTGACCAACTAAAAAAATACTCGAAAAACTAAACAGAAAATTTGCAAGTTGCAAGAAAAGTGAATCAATATGCTTCAAATGTTTCAAATAAATATTTATTTTAGATGTTGTCCCGGCTGCTGTTTGTTTGCAAAAATAAACAAATTTGAAAACTAAACAGTTTTTGTTAAGTTTGGGTCCGATGATTAAATAGAGCATATCAAATTGCAGTTTTCAAAAATATGAATACAAGTGTGTGAGCTTGTTAATGTATGTGTGTGTGTGTGTGTGTGTTGGTGTGTAACTGTGTAAGTATCTGTTTGTTAAGTGCATGTTTGTGTGCGTTAAGTGGCAAGCCGCTTTCGAAATCAAATGAAATCAATTGAAGCATCAAAATATGGATTGCGTTATCATTTCTACAGAATATTTTTGTTTTTGTTGTTGTTTTTTCAAGGCAATCAAAATTTTAGGGCAAAGTATTGGTCGACCCATATGGAGGAAAAGTAATAAATATGTGCATGCCATAATTGTACTATGTGTGTCATATTTGGTATGCTAAAGTCAAACATAGGTCTCGCTCGGTGCAGGGCCTTATTTGTTTAAATCGTTCTTTGTTATAAGACATTTCCAGGAAACGATAAAAATTAATATGTAAAATGCAAATGCGCGTCTTAAGGGAATATAAATTTATTGAGAAACCCTTGAAATATTTTGTAATGTCAATATACGCTACCGTCTTGCTTAAGCATAAATTTAAATTAGCGCTTCCAATAGTTGGTACACTCAGAAGAAGAGCCAAACTTAATTTAAGCCAGATTGCTTCACTGTAGAATTTTTCTAAATTTTATAGTTCTCTTACAATAAGAATAAGTTACTCTCAATCGCAGCATTATAGCTAAACATTCCCAAAATGAGCACGAAATGCTGTTTGAGAGCACTTCTTCTGAAAATCATTCTAAACTTCGCAAGTTAAAAATTTTTGTAAAAGAAGCTATCTAAAATCAAACGTTCTTGTTCTTAAAATCATTCTAAACATTCTCAGTTTGAGAATTTCTTTTATTATATTTTACTTTACCTATTTATTACTTTTTTGCAATTGGAACCCAATAATAATGTCAACCTCTTCCATTTTTCTGAAAACAATCATGCCTGTTTCTTGCCTCAGGTTCTTGTGATGAATTCTGTTTTTTTTTAATTAGTCAAATATCTAAAGAATCTTAAGGTCAAAAAAAAAGACGAGAGTTAATGAAATTCAACCTAAACCTATTCATACTTATATTAAATAATTTTCTTGAGGTAAATTTTCTACAAATAGATTTTGTGTGATTTTTGATTGGTTTTAAAAAGAATCTTAGTCAAGCTGGCCCAGCACTGAGCGAATTTCGATTTAGGCTGACATTTTCCTAACAAATATTTATTAAATATAAATTTAACCAAGAAAATAGACAAAGATGCTGATGCTTATAAAAAAAAAACACTTTGAAAAGAATTTTTTTATTGTAATCTTTCATGTGGGCATAAAAGAATTCGAAAGCTTCTTTAATCTTGACTTAAGCACTGCGTGAGTTCTTTATCGAATCACGAAAACTCAAAAGAAAATATTAAAAGAAGAATTAATCGACTATCATCATAAAAGATATACACCTTTCTTTTTGGATATTTTTTAGAAGCCATTAACAATGCTTTTTGAAAGCCTCTGAATTCTTTTTGGAAGTGATATGGAAACACTGTTCAAAAGAATAAGACTTTTACTATTATTGAATTTTGACAGATTGTTCGTGTTGAATATGCATAACTTGTCTTTGGCTATTTTTTAGTTTTTATAAACGTTCTTGTGTTACAAAGACTGAAATTTAATCAGACTTGCGTGTTAAGCTTTCATCTTTCAAGACTGACATTAAACGGCGTCGTCTCATATTAATTTTAATTTCATATCTTTCATTTAATGGAAACCAGTTCCACTGAAATGGTACGAAATGCTTACTATTTACATGCATATAGATTGGTTTTGATAACTTTGGAAAAAAAAAATGGAATGCACTGGCTTAAACCATACCGATAGGATACACAGCATCATCTTCTAGATCTTTGATATCATAAAAAAAGAACCTGTATTGTCAAAGTATCTTGTATCCATACAAATGTTTGCGACATAAAACTTAGGTGAATATATTACTTCGTTTTGGACATTAAAGAGATTCTCTAATGATCTCATTCTGCTTGCCTAACAGCTTACAGAGTAACTCACAATGGGACACTTTTTTAATTACTTGTTAGTTCTTTTTATTTTATTTTTTTTATTACAAAATCACATTTTTTTCTAGACCAACTTTGGCTGTAAAAGTGGTGAAAACTGATTTCACTGGTTTCGGGCTTAAATGGTGAAAAATGGAACACAGCTTAGCTTAAGCTTATGCCAGCTAAACCGGTACTGGTCTAATATTTTACTTAATTAAAAAAAAATCTTAGCCATTGAAACTTTTTAATTAAGCATGCATCACGAACATTTAACCTAAATTTGATTCTCGTAAACCTCTTTCAATCGCTTGAACTTTACATAATAGCTCATGCAGCATTTATAAGCAATCAAACCCTGGTTGAGGCCGCTCCCTAACGCATAGCAGCATAATTCCCGGCACCTCTTGAGCTGTATAAACAACTCATAAAATAATATAAATAAATTTGCTCCCTCTTAATGCTGCACCCTACAATATGTCATCATAAACTCCAGCACCCCTTGATTTTGTACACGTTATTCTTGATTTTGTGTGATGTGACACAGCTGAGGGCTGCACACTTATGAAATTGCATGGCCAGCAATCAATTTGGAAAATTAATTTCAATAAATTCATCAATAGAAGCAACTCCATTGACTCCGGCTTAGCCCAAGCGCCTCGAGCGCCCTCTGCTTAATGAAGTTAAAGCAATCTCAAAGCAAACACAATAACAGACCTAACGAATTCAAACGACGAGTTTTGCCTATTTCGACTACCAAATATGAAAGGAACGCGTATTCAAATTGACGCTTTGAAAGTCCAAACCACCCATATAAAGCAATGGCATGTTGCTATGGCACGTGGTCATCGCCATTGACGGAGGAAGGCGCCCACAAAGCCAGTGCCAGTCATCAATTGAATTTTTCGTTGCTTCCGGACCAAAAACGCCACCATGATGCCCTTACAGAGGGTATATGGATTTGGACGTAAGCTGCAGAAGACACGAATTGGAGGAAGTATGAAATTTCGAGCATATTTTAAATTCTCTACCGAATAGTCGCTACTTTTTTGGTTGACTGCGACTTGGTTATTTAAAACATATGTCCGATACTTTTGTATTTGTAACAGCTGTTATGTTATCGTTTGGTAATCGATAGTTTTACTGAAGCATACAAAAACAGTTGGTTAACATTACAGTAGCATGACTTTTTTATTCCTCATTATATTCCTCCTGGCTTACTACACTATCTTTGATAAACAACGAATAAGATCCTGAAACTAATAAAAGTTTTGTTATGGTGGTCCATGGACTTAGTTTTAATGTATGAAAATTGTTCATTAGAAACGAGGCGCCATAGATGTAGAGTTTATTTGGAAACCGTTGAAATCAAGAAAACTGGTCGAATTTAGGGAGAGGTTTCGAGGGGTCTGAACGTGTCGAAATATCTAGAAGATGCACTTTCTTAAGAATGTATCTATATGTTCTACGGAGAATTTTAGAGTTAATACTGCTAAGTTCGAAATCACTATGTGAATGAAATTATGTAATGGAGGTCCATGAACTTGGTTTTAATATATGAACAATATTGTTCGGAATTTTTCAAGCGGCAGTGTTCATTTGAAACGAGGCGCCATAAGTGTAGAGTTTATTTGGAAACCGTTGAAATCAAGAAACCTGTTCTAATTCACGGAAACGTTTCTAGGGGTCTGAACGTCTTAAAATATCTAAAAGATACAGTTTCTTAAGAATGTTTATATATGTTCTACTGAGAATTTTAGAGTTTATACTGCTAACTTCGAAATCACTATGTGACGTTTTTTCTAAATCCGCCCCTGACATGCGTACTTAAAATTTAAAATTGAAAAAAATGTGAAAAATAAATATTTAGGCTTGTTACCAATTTCCACTTTAATACTTCGAGAGAGCAATACAGTTCATGAAGTCAATTTGATAAGTCGAAATCGAAATCAAAAACCGAAAAACTCTTGATGTGAAAACCGTCACAGTATAGCAATAGAATAAAACATTCATATAAATCTTATAAATGTGGATGTGCATTCCGGGGCAGGGTTGAATAATTCTGTTAAGAAATGTTTTTTACAAAATAAACAGAACGTGGAATCGAAATCAAATTTCAGGCATGTGCTAAATATTGTTGAGGGTGTGAAAACCGTGAAAGTATAGGAAATTACTAATAATTACACTAGTTTACAAGTTTAAGGGTCATCGAGTGAACCTTCGTAAAAAAGTGTTTTTTAGGGTAATTTTGGGTCGATAAACACGAAAATTACGTTATATTTTTTTCTTAATCACCGTTTTCGAGATTGTTTCGAAAAACATGTATTTAGGCACTTTTTTCAGTTTTTCGATAATATCTCGTGAACAAAATTTTGTATCTACATGAAAGACAATAAGATCGCTCTTTCGAGTCTAAGATCTTTAAAATCGGGTAAGCTAAGGAACTATGTACGGCAGTTCCAATCTTCACTCAATCACACTTTTGTATGAAAAAAAAATTTTTCACGCAAAGTTTTTCGTTTGCTTTCAGTTGTGATTTTTTGTTCATGATTCCATAGTCTCTACAGTACTTACCCGATTTTAAAGATCTTAGATTCGAAATGTTCGTAAAAGAATTTTCTTACAGCTTAAAGCTTAACATAATTTTTAAAAATTTGTTCTCGTTAATAAAAAGCAAACCGAAAAAGTGTAATTTTGAAAAATTGTCGAAAATTACACTTTTTTTCGACTTTGGTTGCTTGTAACTTCAATATTTACTTAAACTGTACATATCGTATATCATCGTAAAGAGCATATCAATACCTTTCGATCTAATCTTCTTTCATGTCGAAAAAATTTTTTTGTACAATTTTGTTCACGAGATATTGACGAATAACTGAAAAAAGTGCCCAAAAACATGTTTTTCGAAAAAATCTCGTAAACGGTGCTTAGGAAAAAAAAAAGTGAATGTCATTTTCGTGTTTCTTGACCCAAAAATTACCCTAAAAACACTTTTTTACGAAGGTTCATTTTTCGTGTAAACTAGTCTTATCGGCTGAAAGATAGTACGAACCAATGTTCGGCATTTTGCTAATTTTTTTTTCAAAACGCTTCAGTTCCTTAGATTGTTAATAAAATCCGTCACGACGTATCTATATGCCATTTAGATTTAATTAGGAAGTCTAAAAGAACGCCAGGAAAAGATTTGTAATACATTTTGGTTCTACAACAGTCAATCTAAGCATAATCTAAATTAAAATAAAGAAAAGACCTGACTAAGTCTGGGTATCTGAAACGATAAGAAATGACTTAATAGGCGAAAACAAATGTAGACGTGAATTCCGTGGCAGGAACGATGAATGTCTCTCTTACAACACATTTTCTAAGTGTTCCAAAGTCTAGTAAATACACGTAGTATATGATTTACAAAGCACCTGGAGGTTTTCAAAAGAAAAGTAATTCGTTTGGTTCCCATTTGGAAACGCATTGGGCATGCATATAATTTCCAAACTTCGTTTAGGGCATGCGTACTTCGTCAGTTCTAAGAAAATATTTCTATACCATTTTTCTATACCATTTATATTTGTGTTTGGTCAAAGCCAACATCAACGGCTAGAGCCATACTGTCTGTCTGGACAGTGGATACGCCTGGAACCACGCCCTTTAAAATCAAATACCAGGCCATATTGAATTTCCTGGCGCATGCCAGTGTTTGTTTGTTTGTCCTGTTTTTGTATGTGCGTGTGTGTGTGTTGTCAAGTTGTCTGGGCAGGCTGTGCTTCAAACATGCCGTGTCAGTCATGGTTTGGTCTTGCATGCCTCGATCGGCGGCTGCCACACCCTCGTCTCATTTGGGTAATTGTTTGTGCGCCGTCATTTTTTGTGTTGACTTTTTTAGAGGACATTTTTGCATTATTTATGAGTGTGCTGCAGGTGTGTGTGTGTGTGTGTAACCATTCACATGTGGCGTCTGTCTGGGGCTGCTCCGCTTTTCTTTCGCTACACTACTTTTTTTTCTTTTTCAAAAAAAGCGAAACATTAAAATTTGATTTATTTTCTATCAAAAACCATTTTATTTTGCGCAGTGCGTTGTTAGTGGAGCGCTATTTTGTTTTTATTTTTCGCAGCTAGTTGGATAAGTGCCAGCGGCACAGTGTGGCAAAAACTAGACGAATTTGTTGTGTTTCATTCCATTTAGTTGGCCTTGTGCCAGCGGCGTCGTAAGTATGTGGCATGTGCTCGGGTTGAATGCCTTAAATTGTTGCCCACTTTGTTGTTCCACTTTATGAACTACTACTTGGTGTCAATGTTGTTGTGGCTGCCACTCTGGTGCTAAACGGAAACGTGCTCCAATCCAATTTCCGCCTTTAATAATGAAGCCTATAAAGAAGTGAGCCAGCCAACGGGATGCGCCCAGACAGTATCTGCACAAAAAGCAACAAATGAATTCTGTCAGCCAGGTTGTTGGCTTGATTTACGAGCTGAAGGGATTTCTCGCAGAATGCCCAACTCCTCCTCCCTAGCAGTTAACTTTATCTATGCCTGACTGCATTGTAATGCATTGGCTTGCATATCCAGCCTGTCGTTGACATATCCTAAGGTTTATTCAACCTTTTGCCGTGGGTGCCAACATGCCACCTCCTCCAACTTATGTCATTGCCATTTGAAGTGCACCATGGATGATGGTTTTTTGTGTTTCAAGAGCTGCTCGCGCTTTAGTGCTACACGAAGCCATAGAAAGAACCGTTTAAGCACAGACCCACTCTAAAGGCACATTCAATTGCTTTTCCAAGGCATTTACCGCTGAAAGATTTCAAAAGCCGCTTTGTTGTTGTTACACTTGTTGTTTTTGTTGTTGTGTAATGTCTTGTTTAGCGAAAAAAAAAAAAATGGTTAAGAAATGTCTTGCTTGACTGGTTCCATAGATGATGATTTGCTACCCACTTATGTGCGTAAATCACAACAAAAAATGTCAACTGCCATCGGTTAGACAGAGTCAAGTCAGCTAGTTGTTCCATCAACTACTCCAACAGATAGTTATAGTTTATGGTCACAGTAAACACTCAGGGATTATAACAATTATGGTTAATAGGTTGGCTCCAAATTAAGAAAGTATTAGGATTAAGTGGCATGTGTCTACAGATTTGTTTTGCCCTCCTTCAAAATGTAAAGAAATGCATACTGACGGTGATTTTTGGGTGGATCCAAATTTGAAAATTATTAGTTTCTAAAATTTGGAATGTTGTCTAAATTCCTGTTCATCCATAAAAATATACTCTAATAGAAATGTCTAACACTACGACGTATTCGCTTTAGGTTGTAATTAGGTGAAAGTGGGGGTGGCTCCAAATTTCAAAAGAATTAGTTTCAGTAAGTAAAGAGGATTATTTGGTAATGTCTAATAATTTTAGACAACAAAATTAAAATAAGTTTAAACTTAAAAAAATGTGATTTAATAGAAATTTTTCAAAATTATTTTTTAGAAATCTCTTACATTATATTAGGTGTACAAGTTTTCTTTCGCCTCAATCATTGGCTAGGGGCTTTATTGTAATAAAGTGGAAATATATTTATTCTTGAAAGTACTGCCCGTCGTTAGCGACTACTTTTTCGAATGTTTCTGGTAGGTGTAGGATACCATCTCGAAAAAACGATGAATCTTTTGAGGCGACCCACGAATCGCTCCTCTTTTGACTTCTTCATAAGAGTCGAATTTCTGGTCAGCTAAACTGTGTCTCATGAATCGAGAACCATGGTAATCCGAGCAGCAATATCTGGAGAGTACAGCGGGTGAGGTAGGACATCCCATTTAAGCATGTCCTGGTATGTCGTGACCGGTCTGGTCTGTCGACATGTGTCCGAGCGTTGTCATGCTGGAGGATGACTTTTACGTGTCTCTCTCGGTACTGTGGCCGTTTTTCCTTCAATGCTCGGCTCAAACGCATCAATTGCGTTCGATACCGATTTCCTGTGATGGTTCCACCCGATTTCAAAAGCTTAAAGTATAATACACCGAGCTGGTCCCACCAAAAACAGCGCATAACCTTTGCGTCGTGAATATGAGGTCTGGCCATCGACGTGGAGGCATGTCCAGATCTTCCACATGGTTTTTTGCGATTGGGATTATCGTAGTGAATCCATTTTTCGTCGCCAACCACAATTCCATGCAAAAACCCCTATCCGATTGTGTGTTTGAAGCAGTTGTTCACAAGTGAAGAAAAGCCGCTCAACATCTCTCTGCATTCAATTTCCTTGTTTCTGAATCATACTGATGGCTTTAGGGCGTTTTTAAATAGCTTGTTGAATAACTCCCAATAAAATTTTCATTTCTTTTTGCGTTTGGCACGAGTCTTCATCAAGAAATTCCTCCAATTCGGAGTCTTCGGAAACTCTCTCTGGCTAGCGCCCTCTACATCAAAATCACCGATTTTGAAGTGCAGAAATCATTTACGAAATTTTCTTTTACTTAGAGCAATCTCACTATAAGTATTTTTGAGTATTCGAGGCTCAGCAATTTTCTTTTAATTGTAGCAGAAAATCAAAACTTTCCGCAAATTACGAAAATTGGGCTAGAACACTGGCATCTGCGATCAAAGTCGATAAAAAATATCCAAAGGCGGATATATTTTTTTTTATGGTACCTTTCGGAATTTTTAAAAATCGACAACAATATAAAACAACATCGTATTTTCAAAAATCTCATAAATCTTCATATGATTCATCTTTATAGAAAACTTCCACTGTATTTTTGATAATCAATTTCAAAGCTAATCGAATTCTTCTTTCGATTTAGTGCAACTGTCAGCATTTATTGAACCTGTCAGCATTGCAACTTATGAGCCTTCACTGTAATCACTTTGATTGTAGGCAGATTGCATTTTTCCTTGTTTTTTTTTTTTTTTGCTCGATTGCCTCTTCAGGCATTTCTCTATAGCCAACCACTCCCACGTTTCAGCCTAAACCCACACGCAAAGCTCATATCATGCTCAGTGCCTAACCAGGCCAAACCACAACCTGATGACTGCGCCCAAAAAACCACTCCACCAATGCATTTTCAACTTTACGCACAATTTCACGTAATTATTTTGGCTGTAGCTTTTCATTTTTAGACCTGTACTCCGAAATCCACACACCACTTCTTTTTATATAGCCTGCCATTGTCTTGGCACGCAATTTCGTCATTTCCTCCCTGTACCCCATCCCAAAACCCGCTGTGTTGGCGTACATTATTGTTGGCGTACATTTCGCATGCAAATTCATTTAGTAAATTAATTGCTCACTCCATACATACTTATACACACTGGAAACAGTGTTTCCACATTTTATTACAGGAGGGGGGGAGCCCCATAGCAAATTGCTATGAATTGAGGTCACAATAGCTCCACTGTGGCTAGCGAAACGCATGGAATGAAACATGCTGGCATAAGACCTTAATTTATGAATCAAAAACAGTGTAGAGACACGGCTTTAGTGCGTGTGCGTGCATCTATAAAAAAAGATATACCAAATGTGCCAACAGATACTCCCTCCACTAATTCCTCCAACCAAACTTATGTATATCCAGCACTTCCCCTATTACAGTGGTGTTAAAGTTTTATGGCCGTCTGTCGCACATTCATTTTGTAGCTCTACACCGCTTCGACGCTTTATTAATGACACTCCTTGAACTTTTCAGATCTATCCCGAAATAGATTCTGTGAGCTACCCGAGGAGGTCACCACATTTGCATTTCTGGAAACGCTCTTGCTGTATCACAATGCCATACGCAGCATACCGGAGTCGGTGAAACAGCTGTCCTCGCTTACATATCTGGATCTGCGCAGTAATCAGCTGGCTGCTTTGCCACGCGAGATTTGCTTCCTGCCGCTGCATGTGCTGCTGGTGTCCAATAATCGGCTAGCAGCTTTACCGGATGAATTGGGACGCATGGAACGTCTTACGGATTTGGATGCTTCGCATAATCAGCTGGCTGCGCTGCCGGCGCGCATTGGAGAGCTGCGCTCTTTGCGAGCACTGTCCTTGCGCAGCAATCAGCTAATGTATTTGCCGCGAGAGCTGACATGTCTGAGTTTGGTCTCGCTGGATGTGAGTAATAATCGTATATCGAGCTTGCCGCTGGAGATACGATTGATGACCACGTTGGTGGAGTTTCAGTTGGAGAATAATCCATTGACATTGCCGCCATCAAGTGTAAGTATACAGACTACTCATGAATCGTTAAAATGTTTGGGAAGAATTCGGATGCTTACTCAGTGGGAGCAGTAAATCTCAATGAGTTCTTGGGAGATGTGGCTTGCGAGCTCGGAGCTTTGGGTTGTCTGGGCATAGATAAACCAAAAAAAGCGTCACAAAGACAATCCCATAAATATTTCAGGCTATTTTCTATAGAAATTGTGAGTTTCTGTTCGAAGTGTAAAAGTATATCCGATTTATGTAATTTTTCAGTTAGCTGATGACATAAGTTCTTTATCAGAAGGATTAATTTTCTTGGAGTAAATCCGATTACTGCAAAGTTTTTATAAAAAAATTTTTGTACAAAGGCACCAACAATAAATTGAGTTATCTTCGTAATCTTCTCCATAGTAGTAAGTTGCCTTTAAAGTGTCTACATTGAGCTCCTAAGCTGATAATCGCTCACTATCTTAAGCAAAGAGACAATGCCGATAGCACTTTGAAGACCCATGCATTAAGTTCCTTCCTTTTTCTCGAGACCTTGAAATCGCCTTTTTTTAACCCCATGTCTTTCTTGTCTTTTGATAATACATGTATTTTATTTTATTTATAGCTCTGCGTGCGCGGCTTAGTCCATGTATTCAAGTTTCTGGAGACTCAGGCTACCAAAGATGAAAAGGGCTCACGAGCCGGTGGTAACTATGATGGTTATACCACGCTGCGTCGCGCACCACGTCACAACTCCAGCGGCAATGTATTAGAGTCCTCCACCAGTCAACGCATTGCAGCACGTCCTCAGATTGAATATGGTTATAGCACCGAAGCTTTAGACAAGCGTTGGTCACATGATGCGCCTGGAAAATCCAAAACAGATTCGCCATTGCATCGCTCCACATTGCCACACATTGCGCCCAATCATTCGCTGAGCGTAGATCTCTTGGATACTTCATTGACTTCCAGCACAAGCACCATTGTGGATGAAAGCTTGACTTTAAGCGCTTGTGGTTCGCCTGCTTTGGGCAGATCTTTAAGCACTGGTGCGTCGCCGGTGGCATCACCAATTAAACGCTCGTTAGGGGACATGAACTATGCGCGTTCGCATAGCTCTAGTAATGGTTCATCGCCGGAGCAGGAAGATTTATTGCTGGATCATCAGGAGCACAGCATACACAGCAGCAATGGCAAGCTGAGCGATGAGAAGCTCAATAAGAGTCTTAGTAATATACAGACCTATAAGTAAGTTGACGCTATATATTTTGTGTTTGTAGCCACTAAATCTTTCTATTTTTGCAGAGAGTATAAGGAAGCGCTGAAACAGCAACGCAACCAGGAGATCACTAGCGTCTATAAGCAAAAGCATGCCAATGCCAATCTAAGTCCAAATGATGATGAGCTGCCGTCAGCTAACAATAGTAGCTCCACTTCTACTACTCGTTTGACCAACGGCATCTCAAGCACACTGCCCAAGTCCATAATGAAACAGCCCAGCAGCAATGGCCATAATGGCAATGGTAATGCCAATGGCTATGGCCACGATGATGTTGTTATACCAAAGAAACCCATACAAAAGGTTATACCCTCTCGCAACACGGAACTGATGTCACAGGCCAAGCTGTCTATAAGCGGTGATGCAGCTGCTGCACAAACAGCTGCAATAGATTGTCTGGGCTACGTCAAGCCACAATGTCCTTTAAAGAATGGCGTCGTTAGCAACAGCAATAATAATGGCAAATTCAATGGAACTGGAGCCAGCGGCACGAACATTATAAAGTCACCCGTTTCTGCCACAACCAAGCTGGGCACCGTAAAAACACATCGCACGGTGACTTGGAATCATGATATACCCGCAGAGAAGCTGAGTTTTACCATGCGCCGTGAGTTTGATAGACAAAGGGAAGAAACTGAGCTAATGTCACAGCTGCGTAGCGTAAGTGGAGTGTTTGGAGAGTTTTAAGTGAATTGCTGTTTTAATATATTTTGTTTTAACAGATCATTGAGACACGGTTGAAGATGACGCTGCCTGAGGATATTGCTTCGGCGTTGACAGATGGAGTAATACTTTGCCATTTGGCCAACTATGTGCGACCGCGCTCGGTGGCCAGCATACATGTACCATCACCGGGTGTGGTGAGTGTTGAATCCAGAGAACATGTGCAGGAAATCAAACCGAAATCGAAAGCGATGGTAGTTCAGAATACGGGTGTAACTAGCGTTGGAATATGGAACTTTTTGAAATGTTTACATACAGCTTAGAAGAACTTCGGATTTGTCCACCGGCATATATTGTATAAACTAAAATGGGGTTCAGGGTCACTTAAACTAAGAGTCAAAATAAATTAATGGGGCAACCTTTTTGCTTTTTTGAATTCTATTTGCTATTCAAATTGTTAGTTGGACTCAGAATGACTCCTTGCTGAACAGAAAGCTCTTAATGCCATTTTCTTAAAGTTCTCTTTTTTAAAAGTTTTCTTTAAAATTGTCAATAACGATAAATGTTTTTTTAATTTTTTAAAAATCATTTTTGTCCGATATTTCTTTCTTTAAAAAATCCATACGTACTAAATCTCAGACTTGTAAATTTTCGAAATTGCAATAATATTTTTTTTTAATTCGGTAATTTTTGTAAATTTAAAAGGATACATGATAGGATAATGTATATGTACGGTAGTAAATATTGAACTAATATATTTTCCGAAATTGGTTCGTTGTCGGCATCGGTTTTGGTTTGATTTTCTGCTTATAATTTATTGATTTGTTATTAAAGTACATCTTTTTTTTTACAGAACAAGCTGACCATGGCTCGCTGTCGACGGAATGTGGATAACTTTTTGGAGGCTTGTCGTCGCATAGGCGTGGACGAGGTGCGTATTATCCAAAACCTTAGCAATAAGCTAGCGAGGTATTAGAATAAGCTAGTAAAACAATCCAATGAGAGGGCGAGGTCACTTAAAGATTTAAAGCCTTGCAGTCATTTGTCGTAATGACTAAGCAAAGGAAGCATTAGGCTGTGTAAGTTTTGGGACTTGAAGGTGCTTAGTTATAGTCTAGCTTTAAGTATTCCCATTATTATATCACCCCAACCCAATACTCTAGACACTTTGAAATGATGCATAAAATCTGTTATTGGTGTTGGTTGCAGGAGTTGATTTGCTCCTGTGCAGATGTTGTGCCACAAAACGATGAACGCGCTGAGGCGGACGCTGACTTTCATAATGATGATAATGATGATGTTCATGGGTTTCATGCCAATGAAAACGATGCCAATGGCAAAGGCAGTAACAACAACAACAATGATGATGGCTCAAAGCGCAGCCAAGTGCCTAATCCCATGGCTATATTGCAAACCGTAGCCGCACTTATTGCCTTGGATGATAATCCACATCATCAGCATATACGCTATCTGCAGCAGCAAGAAGAGCTGCAGTTGAAATTGCAGCAGCTGCAAGCCACAGCAGAGAATGTTGCGCAACATTTTGAGCAAGAGCAAATAACTGCACAAACCTGCACCAAACAACAACAACAGATGTTGCAGCAACAACAACAACAAGAAACACTAAAACAACATCAAGATTTGTATGAAACAGAAAGTGCTAGCTATTATGAAACAAGAATTGTAAATGGCGAAAAAGCGTATATTGCTGATGTGGATGTAGAGGAGCATCATGTGGCCACCACCACCAAAATCTCCTGCAAGCTGTATGAGCTGCCAACAAAAGCTGCACAGCAGCAGACCAGCACAGTGGGTCAAATGTTGCGCACGGCCAAAATGAAGACCTACGAGAAGATCAAGTATAATCTGTTAAACGCACATGGACATCATAGCTTTCAAAACAACAACAACAGTCGCTGCAGCGAGACCAGCAACAGCTGCAGCCTGCAGACCATAGTGGAGAGTGAGCATGATGTGGCAGCCGCTGGACCGGCTGGCCACTATCAGCTAATCAATGAGAAGAGCTATGAGCAGAAGTCAACAACAATAGTAACCAAGGGCACTGCACAGGAGCCGCCGCCGCTGGAAACGAAGCCTTTGTCCAAACGCATAGAGTTCTTTGAGCAAGCCAAAGCGCAGTTGGAGCCCACAGCTGGCATCTTTAGCATCTATCGCATAGGCGAGCTGCAAGCAGAACGCGCCAAGTACAAGCCGCAGGAGTCACCCAAGCTGGAGCAGTTGAAGAAGAAAAACGAAGCTGGCACTTCGTTAATCAGGCACGACTCTCATACCTTGACCATAGTTTTGTCTTGTGTTTTTATTGTGACCTTTTTGTTGCTGGTCATCTTTCCCTTGCCGGGTTAGCATGCAACCACGCAGCCGTAGTTGTAGTAGTACATATATAAGTTGCTGCCTTTATGTATTGCCATAGTTTTAAGTAGGGTCTGCCAAGGCCTATGCAGCTTTTGCGCTTTATAATGCTAATCAAACATATACATACATAACTTTTACTATATGTACAACTTTTTCTTGAGGCTGCTAAAAAATTTGTAAACCCAGCATTTATTTGATATATATATAATCCAAAGACTTTCGTAACGCAACAATTGTAATTATTAGAGTATTTGGTTCAAAGTGAAACATTTTAGATAAACATATTCCTAGTTCACACAGAGCTGAACTCTAAAATCACAAAAAATACGATTCTCAAAAAAACGCATTTTATAAACTGACATTAACATTTACTAGCTAGATTTTAGGCAGACTGACTTTTATTATATAATACGCTTTATTTTCAACTATATACAACTAACAAACGGTTTTATATTAAGTTACAACGAACTAAGCTGCATTTGAGTTCCCCCAAAAAAAAAAATATGGCATTTTAAGGCTTCGATTCCCAAACCGATTCAGAAATGACTACACTGTTCAGACTACAGCACTGTTTAATCGATAATTAAAATATTGGAATCGAAGCTTAAAAGTGGCATGAAAAACTAAAACACAAACTACACTAAAAAAAAAAAAACGAGATGAACTTGTTTAGTAGTTAGAAGCTGTAAGAGATTAGAAATATGAGGAAAGGTTTAACATAGTCTAGTTTGTTATAGGAAAGTTATAGTTACGGTGAGCAGGAAACAAACAGAGCGAGAGTTAGAAAGCATACAGAATAAATTTGTAAGGTTTTAATGGAAGCAGGGACACCAAATAGTTATATAAAATCGTCAACTAGTTATAGTATAGCCCGTATATACTCAGCCAACTCCAGACATTTAAAAATACCTCCAGAAAAATATGTACCAAATTTGAAAAAAAAAAACATTTAAAGCACTTCAAACAATTTTATAAAATATTCTCTAGAAAACGCAACAATTAAATAATAAATAGTGCCTTGGACTGTATGTAAATGTATATACAGTCTTAACTGCTAACTATCACATTTACACACAGCAGTTTTCACAAGCAATATTTTTTGAAAAGTTCTCAAATTTAAAAATTTTATTTATTTACTTCTAACTTAACTTACATTTATCTCAACTATTCAGTAAAAGCTTCCCAGTTTTAAAGGCTATATAAACTTGATTATATACTAAGTTCAAACTATTTTTAATATGCTATAAATTATGTATTTATCATTATTATATATTAACTAAAGCAAAAATTTTAAATATTTATGCTTAATACATTCCTAACAAAAATTGTATAATTTAAATATATATTCAGATTTCAAGCTATCTGTAAAAGTTTCTTAAAAAAAAAGTTGTATAATTTAAACTTTAGCGATGTGTGTAACGAGAACGTGATTTTTATTGTAAACATCTCAGAAATGTAAAAAAATCGTTAAAACGTACTGCTCGAACACACCTCGCATTTGAAACTTTGCAACTTTATACAATAATTTATATATATATTATACTATATATATTTTGCATATGTACTTAAAATTAAAACGATATGTGAAGCGATATATTATGAAAAAAAAACTAATCAAATTTCTAAAAGAAACACAATCTATATAAAAATCTAAACTAAAAAGAAAACGATCTAACTAGTATTTAAATAAATAATACATATATTTTGTCTAACAAAAATTGTAAAACGAAAATTGAGAAAAACGAGAGGCAGCTAAAAATATTTTATTAAGTAAAAACTATATACACACACTATAAATATAAAAATTCTATATACACTTTAAAAATTATGTATAACTTATGTCTAAAAAGCATTGTAGCTAGTTTTATATATACCTGCCTATATACTAAATGTGTATATAACTTGCAGTACTGCATAAAAATGAAGCCAAAATATTGTACCAGTTACAAAAGAAACAGCAAACAGTATTGCATTTATTATGAAAAATTATTAAAAAAAAGAAAATGAAGCTACACTTTTACAAACAATCTATTAAAAAATACAAAACACAAACTGTTGCATTTAAAAACAATATATCTCATATTTGAAATCTTTGAAAATGTAATATTTTAAATCCAAAAGCGCTATATAACAAAGATACATTAAAGAAATAGTTTTATACAAAACTAAAACAAAAACAGTTGTAATCAGGGTTGTGCCAGAAATCTCTGGCAAGCGAAACTTAAAGTAAAAGCAAGGAATCGTTACAAAAAAATCATACCATATATCAAAAATCGAGTCCTACAGAAATTGTTCATGTCTATCTAGAATCCTTCTGGTTAACGAATTTTTTAAGATATTTCAGATAAAGCTTTAGACACCGTCTAGAGATTTCCGGCAAATCCTTGAATGTGCATTATTGCAGTATTAAAAGAAGCAAGATAATACCCATTAGTCAGTTCTTATAAAGACCTTTTTTTATGGCAGACTATTACCAAATTATCATAATCTCAGTTGTGTATCCATTAGGCCATTTTCGTCTGTCTGTTTGCACGAGCATCTTTATTTTAGAGCCTAGGAGCTATAAAGACAAAATTTTCCGATTTTGGATAATGTTATATAACTTCTTCTAATCAAAGGGAAGATTTGCAGCAAGTGCGGTTGCAGGATTTGGTCTTAGGGAGGCTCTTCACATCGAAGTGTACATATATCAGAGCTTGCAAAAGACTGTCAACCAATTTTTCCATCTGTTGGCGGGGGGAGTTCGGACCCGAAAACCCCTCGTGATTTGCACCAATACTTCTATTAGTTTCTTAATAAAAAGAAGAAAGAGCCCTAAAAATCAGAATCCTAGGTCCAAAAAACTGTAGCACGTCATGGTTCTAAGATAATCTCCACTGTAGTCAAAGCTCGCAAAAGACTCAACCAATTTTTCCATCTGTTGGTGGGGGAAGTTCGGACCCGAAAACCCCTCGTGATTTGCACCAATACTTCAATTAGTTTCCTTAAAAAAAAAGAAGACAGAGCCCTAAAAATAAGAATCCAATGCCCAAAAAACCCTAGAACGTCATGGTTTTAAGATAACCTCCAAAATAATCAGTTTTTGAGGTTATATCAGAACCGTGACTTACTGTGGTTTTTTACATCTTGGATTCAAATATAGTTTAAAGGCCCATACGCAGTTCGAAAAATTTCGCACGGAATGACAAAACTTCATATAAAAAAAAAAAATCCCAAATGGGATATCGAAATTTTTCGAACTGCGTTTGGGCCTTAACCTACAAATCTAAATATTGCTTTTTTTCGTATAGGTTTGTTATAAAATAATTTCAAAAAACTCTATAAAAAATCTTATTTGAATCCGTGTGTCCGACGATATTTCTTACGTGTTTTTGGTGTCGGTGAACCCGAAACCGAGGACCAAAAATTCTAGACACGTCATGTTCTTGACATAACCTCCAAAATATCTGGTTTAATGTGGATTTTGTTATGTTAAAATATCTCATTTAATGTTGGTTTTTGTGATCCTTGGATTCGGATTCAACGGATTTGCAGCCATAACCTTCATAAATTTTAACCGTTTTTGTAGTTTACTTCCAAAAAGTAAGGAAAGATTTTAAGGAAATAAGTTTGATATCCATACGCTGCATATATATGTATAGGGTTTTGAAAGTGCTGTACCAATCGAAGTTCCAAATCATTTTGTTTATTAGGCTCACATAAATTGTGACTCCCATTAACTCTGTAACGTGTATAAAAAGATTTTTAGCAGACTTCCAAATTGGCTTCATGCCAGTTTTAAATAGTTTTAGAGTGACTATGCTTTGCTGCTTTACAAACAGTTTGACAGCCATTACAACTGAGCCAAGACGCACACCTAGCGCTTTATGCTGCTTACAGACTGCCGAACTGTGTTGCCTGCTTTGTTTGGCCGCAACTTTAAAAGTATCTTAGCAATACTAACTTTTAACTAAAACTTAATAATAAAACTTATTAAATTTAATTTACAGAACCTAATTTGCTGCGCTGCCGACGTGCTGGAAGGCAAGGGCGCCGTCCAAGTGGCCATTACCGTGGGTGAGCTCTTCCGGCTGCATACAAGTGGTCAGATCTCGAATACAAGCAGTGGAGCTGCCACGCCTATAAAATCACCAACCCGAACGACACGTGCCACATTGTCACCGACGCCGCTGGCCTAAAGAGCTGCTCTGCCGCATTGGTTGCAAAAACGAGTGAAATTCTTTTGAAGGTGCCACAAGAAAAACAAAAAAAAACAAAAAACTTTGGGTTTCCTAAAAAGTTGTGAAGTTTGCCGCTTTTTGTTGTACACTAGCAGGTGTTACTTTAAATTTGTTTTGTTAAAATTCAATTTAAATATCTAGTTTATTTATTTATGTAAATACACAAAATGAAACCAAAAGATCACATACATACAGCTACACTTATATACATATACACACACACACACAAGATACATAAGTACCAACGAATTTTTTGAGTTTTAAGAGTCACAAGTATTTATTATTATAATGTTCAGCTAAGTGAATTTATTAGTTTATAAAATATTTAGTCAAACAAATTTCATAGTTTTGCATGCACTGTGTATCAGCAGCTCAAACTGTAAGCTATAATATTTAGTTTTCTGTTTTTGTTATACTTACTTAAAAACACTGCTGTTTACACATATATATATACATTGTATCCCAAAAAATACATATATACTTAAACATTTTGATAAATTATTTATATAAAAAAAAACATTGGCAAATTATGTGCACAACAACATTATAATATATAAATACTGTTTTAAGTATAAGGCGTTGTAGTATCTCCAATGCATATATATTATGATATACATATATATTTATTATGTAGCTTAGACTTAAATGCTTTTTGAGCGGATATTTTTGAACCCCAAAAGTGCACACACATACACATAGAAATTTGCATGCCCATTAGGTCACAATTACATACACACACACACACACACATACTTTATACGAAGCGAAAAACTTTAAATAAATGAATCATTAAACTAAGTCTTCGATTATATCAAATAATAAAACGAAAAGGCCATACGAAATATCAAAAAAAATTCTTTTATTGGAAAAGTAGAAAATATATGTTGGGTACACGAAGTCCATTTTCTAAATCTACATTCTTTTCAAGATCTCGAATATGTTAAAATAATTTATTCTAAAGGCCTATACGCAGTACGAAATATTTCGCGCGTAATGAATGAATTTGGGATATCCCATCTGGGATATTTTTTTTTATATGAAGTACATATTGCTATTCCGTGCGAAATATTTCGTACTGCGTAGACCGCTTAAGCTTTGAAAGTTACTATAAAAAAATGGTTTAAAATGTCCTTTTGAATTCGTCTCTTTTTATATTACAAGTCTATAATAGTAATTGGTAATTGCTCTTCAGCTCGGTTCGTTCCACTGCAATTTGTTTAAACGATATTTCAAAACATCGATAAGGTTTATAAGTCAAATTAAACGAAAAAGCCATACGAAATTTCCAAGAAACATTTTTTTTATTTGACAAGGAAAAAAAAGGAAATTTAAGTAAGAGTTACGAGATCAACATACTTCTCATGTTATAGACTAGTAAGACTAGATATAGCCAGGATCTTAAGGCCTAAAACTTTATTTTAAAAGGAAGATATTTGGGAGAAAAGTAAAAAATAAAAAATAGAAAAACTTATTTTAAAACTAAGCTGCGTACTTTATTTTGAAGCTCCATCATTAAAATTTACATGGAATAAATGATATGCGATAAGGCAAGTTGCAGCCTCACAACAGTTGTCCTATTTTGCCAACTGCTTGGACTGCTTGGTGATAATGAAGCACGCCTGTTCTTGAAACCTTTTCTTGATCTAGCCGCCCGAGGGATATTTTGGACACGATATTAATCGATTTTTGAAGAACGCTTGCAATGCGTTATGTGGCAAGTTGCACAGTCTTGTGGGAAATAAACATCATCCAAGTCAATTCAATTAATCAGTTAATATAGAATGGTATCGTACCAGCCTTATTTTCGAAAAAAAAAGATCGATGATGCCTTCCGCTCATAATGCTTATCACACAATAATTTTTATAGGAAGCTTCGGCATTTCTTGAGAGAACGAAAATTCTCGTTGGCAATGAGCTTCAACGAGCCAAAGATTAATAAAAATTTATCAATTTGACGATTTTTTCACCATATTTGTGGAGTTCCTGAATAGTAGCCTGAAAAAACTAAAACTTTTATAACTTACAATTAACTTCTACTTTATAATTATATAAATAAATAAATTAATGCAAAATTCATTTGAAAATGATTTATCGTGATAAATGTCAGACTTTCAACTAACAAAAACAATGATGATAGAAAACATATATGGCGTTCTTTCAAGAATGACTGTGACTAAGAATTGTTTTTTTTAATTTCTTTTAGGAACATACATTTTTTAACGAGACCCTATTAAGCAAAAACGAAAAAAATTTAACAAGACGATATTCAGGTTATTAGCTTTTGTCTATATATGTATACATTATACCCAGTAGCAGTGCTAGAAAAACATCGATGCTTTCAACTGGAAAACATCGATGTATCGATATATCGTTTTTAAGATATTATAAGTAATGAATATTCTGTTCCGTCCAGAATTTTCGTCTTACAATTAAAAAAGACGAAGTTAGCAATTTTTTAAAAATTTCCCTTATTCTATGAGGGGAAATGTTGATAGCATATGTCTGCACTTAGGAACATTCCGCAGAACTATTCAGGCGCAGAGGTTAGTGAAAACTTCCAAGTCATATAAACAAGATGAGGATCAGATATTGATACTGAATATAAACAGCATTTTAGACTGAGTTATCTGTGACTCAGACTCGAATGAAAGTTCAAAGAGTTGAACTTTAAATAGTTGCAACTGAGGCTTGATCTATTTTGATCTTTTAAGGAAATTTTCTAAGTTAAAAAAAAATATTTTAATGTAGTTTAATTCATTTAATTTCTATGCTCAGTAATCTTTAAGTAAGCCGAGATAATCTCTAAAAAAAACCATGAAACTTTTTAAGAAGTTATGGTTTTCGAAGATATTTCTAAAAAGTTTTTTAGGGTCGTTGAATCTTATTCCAAGACCCACAAAACTTTTTACATTCATGATTTTAACGGAATCGAAAGTTCCAAAAATTTCTAAAGAATGCGATATTCTGACAAAATAGCGAAGTTGTGGCCAGTAAAGCACTAGCCCTACTTCGGAGATGGGTGGTGGAGCTCTGAAATGACCCATTCTGGCTGCTACGCCACATTTAATTTTGAAGCAGTTTGTATGCCCTTTGTGATTACAGGGTATTACTCTGTCGGACAACGACCTGACTAATGAAAAATTGAACACTACTACATCTTTGTGCCAAAAATGGTGCCATTGTTAACACCACAGCCATCCCTTGCTCTACACAGTACATTGCGTTACCTATAGGAGACAATACCACATACGTTACATCTTCCTTGCAGAGAGAGGGAACAATAAAAAATGGCAAAAAAATTTAAACCAAACATATGCGCTCCAGCGCACACTTTTCCATAAACGCTCCAAGGTAAATATTTTTCTTTTGGCGGCTTTTCATTTTCATCCTGCCTAAAACTTTTTGTTTGTTCCTTGCAAATTGAAAGCCTACAAAAAAATGAAAAAAAAAAAAAAAAATGAAAATAAACTACAAAATGAAAAATTTGCATAATTCGCTAGGCAAACAATTTGCCAAAAATAAACGCTCTCTTAACTTAAAGTGGCAGCTATTTTTAAAATTTTTACAATTTTCACAATTTTCCTGGAAACTGGTTGCAATGGAAAAGTAAAAATTTGTACTATAATCGAAATCAAACACTCAAAGGTTATTCAAGAATTTCAAATGAATAAAAGTAAACTTTAGTTGGCATTGGATTTTGCTAGATTGCTTCAGGTAGTGCCGAGCGAGCATGAAAATGGAAAATCGTCCAAGAAAAGTGAAAAGTGAAAAGCTTGAGGAAAACACAAAGGCAAAGCAATGCAGTGCACAAGCGTCTATGAAATGGTTACGAAAACAATGCATTCAATTTTGGGCTAACAAAAAAGGATCGCCCAACAAAAAACCCCAGCTCCCAAAAAAAATACACCAATTCATTTTGCTTATTTTCCATGAGTTTGAGTTTGAATGAATGGGATTAGAAATGGTCAATGCTGGTCAAAATAGCACTCAATAGGTTTCCCAAAAAAATAGAAAACAAAAAAATATAAATTAAAGTGCTTTATGCCATAAAATTAAATGTAAATGTTGGTTTACCAAAAAAACCAGACAGCGGCTTAGATGGGGGTGAAATTTAGGGGATCAATCACACCCCGATTTAGTCTGCGAAGGTCATGTGAAAAGAGATTAGTGCGGGGCATGCCATGAGTATATAGGTTCCCGGGAAGGGCTAAATATGAAAAATATTGCCATAGACTCATTTTTTTTTACGATACATAACTTTATTTAATGTTCTTAGAGAACAGAAAAAAAATTATTCACAAAAAAACTATTTTTGAGATCTGTGATTTTGAATACCTTGAGACTTGAACTTGATATTTATTCTGAAATTTCAGAACAAGCTTAAGCCTATTACACTGCAATTATTTATTCAAGGAACGTTTATCCTGTGGTTCTACTACTACTACTGTTGCCCTCTTCTCCCCGTGGAGCATAGGGCCTCTCTTATCCTGTGGTAAGATATTTCTAATTGGGGTTGATTGTGCTAGGCGTGATCCTTAAGATTTAGCGTTCTGCGGCCAATTTCACTTTTTTTTGTTTTTCTTAGGTGGTCCTATAGTTTTGCCTATATCTTTGGTAACACCTATTCGATGTTCATTAGCACGATATTGTTGGAAACGAAATTTAATAATCTAAATTACATTGCCTATAGCTTAGGTGTACAAAAAATTTCAATTTTATTAAACTATCAAATAAAGTTAGATACTAATTAAAATTTTGTAGGCAGTAATTACACTGGGCCCTTGAGAAAACTCCAGGCCCGGGGGAATCCCCCCCTTTTCACTACCCTCTCGACGGGCCTGCACAGGCCCATAAAAAACTGTTACGAACTTTGCATGTGACAGGGCCACCCATATGGTTTTTGAGCTGCTGAATCCGAATCCGAGGCCCAAAAGGTTCCGAACAGCCAAGGGTTTCGAGATATTTTTTTTTTCGATTTATAGTTTTCAAACTTGTTTTTACTTGTTGTTGGAGTCGCTGAACTTGAATCCGAGTTATAAAAACCTCTAGAACATCAAAGTTCTGAGATAGCCATCAAAATAACTCTTTTAAGGTTTTTTATACCTTTGATTCGGATTCAGCGATCCCACCAATTATATACCGCTTTATGGGTTTTTTTAGAACTCGTACTCGGTTTTAAAAATGTATTAAGCATGGCTTGGCCTCCGAGCTTGAAAATCAATTTTTTTTTTTTGTGTTATAGCATAACTTCAAAAAATTCCACAACATTTTTTCCTGACCGGTTTTTTTTTACATTTTTTTTGGGGGTCGCTGAAATGGAAATGGATGTCAACAAAATTCCAGCATGCCAGGTTTCTGAGACAGCCTCAAAAATATCGCTTTTTATGGAGTTTTTGAGGTTATTTTCGAATCCGTGGGTGTTGGGGTTTTTTGAGAGCCTCAAAATCCATATGGGCGTCGCTGAATCGGAAATGGATGTCAACAAAATTACTGCACGCCAGGTTTCTGAGACTGCCACAAAAATATCACTTTTTATGGAGTCTTTGTGGTTATTTCTGAATCCTTGGGTGCTGGGGTTTTTTGATTCGCATTCAGAGGCTTAAAATCCATATGGGTAGTCTTTTATTATATAAAGATCTCAACACCATTTTTATACTACCTGTGGTCCCATTCGTAAAGATTTTTTAATATTTTTTAATTCACCCAGAATTGGAATCATCCCTTTCATAGATTAACTGTATCACAGTGTTATCTTTCCATTTGGAGGTCTTAAGCTTATTTTATTATAGTAGAAGGTACTAAGAACTAGGAATTGCCGAAATATTTAGAGATCTTGAAAGATTTTCAGTTACAGGGGCTACCGATTATAAAGTTTTATGTTTTCACGGAAAATTTTGTCATTGAGTGGATTTTCCCTCTGCGATGCGTTAGATATAACCAGAAGATATGCCTAGAAGTTTTCCCATTTTTTTTTTTTTCAGAGATTTCATGCTTATTATTATATCGAATAAACTCCATTGCTAACCCTCCCAAAATATCTTAATTCTAAATTTTTTTTAAAATTTTCTATAATCTCTCAGCCGGTTGTCACAAGTGTATGAAATTTGGAACCCCTTGAAAATTTTTCCATGTCCGTCCCTGTGCGGCACTGATACTAGTTGAGTTTTCTAGCTGTGGCAAGGACATTGTGGCATAAAAAGCTAGCACTAATTTGATATAGCCGCAATCTGATTAGTTTGTATAACTGCGCCGAAACGCACAAACAAAAGGAAAGCATGATGGACAGAGCTACCAAAAGGAAAGCGATAGAGAGAAAGTAAGAGTGAGGAAAAACTAAAATATTGCGGCCAGCGTTGCATTTTAATTATCGAAATCCTCCAGGGCATAGTTTAACTAATTGCCGCCATTGTGTCCGGCCTACAAATAGAGTGAGAACGACAAAGGGGCGCAGAGTGGAGGCGGAGTGGAGGCAACAATTAAACTATGCCCCACGTTTGGGGATTTCCACCCACAAAAAAGACAAAAACCACAATACGTACATCAAGTCTTATCGGTGCAAGTGTAAAAAGTGTTTTTCCTTTTTTTTTCGGGAAGGAAAAACGCAGGAGGGAAAAGCGAAGCATTGCCTGACAGTAATAAGTAAACAACCATGACAGTTAGTTTTTGACCCAGTCGGACGGACACAAAAATTACGCATTCCGTGCGAAAAGCTAAAGATAATCATTTTAATAAATTTCACTGTGACAAATGACTTGGTTGCCATAGTAGTCAGATACGGATTCACCAGACTGGAAGCTCTACATTTTATTGTAGGACTAAGAGCTGGAAACAATTGTGGGTCATTTCAATGACGCGAATTACTAGAAAGTGGATGATTGTATTGCTTTGGGCGAATTACCAAAAATTTGTCTGGCTAATTTGTAGTGAGTGGATAGTGGCTAAGTTGGGGTTTGTTTAGCTGTACTAGTCTAAATTCGAGCTGTTTTTTTTTGAAAAGAAGTGCCTAAGCGAGTAGAATGAAATTATAAAATGGGCTAGAAAAAAAATATATATCCACAAGATAAGACGCTGATAGCGAATTATCCTAGCCGCTCTGAGGGCCAGAAATAACGTCCATTAATTCCTAGTTCCTAGTGGCTACCGGATCAAAAATATTCTTATTATCTTTTTATTCTTAATTAAAATGTTTAAATTTTTCAATTCAATAGTATATTTTTTATTTATGTTCTGTTTCTTTGTCAAATCAGCCAAAATATGAAAAGAAAACTGAACAGAAGATTTGAAGGAGCCTACCCCGTACCTGAAACTTCTAAATGTTAGAAAATTTTTCAAATTAAAAAGTATTCAAATGAAAAGGATTGAATTAAATGGTCAATGTATGCAGATAAATAACACTAGTTTTTTAGGGTAATGTTGGGTCGACAAACAAAATGACCTTCCTTTTTTTTTCTTTTGCACCGTTTTCGAAATTTTTTCAAAAAACTTGTTTTTGGGCACTCTTCAGTTATTCGTCAATATCTCGTGAACAAAATTTTGTATCGACATGAAAGACGATTTGATCGAAAGGTATTGATGCTCTTTACGGTGATATATGATATCAACAGATTAAGTAAAAAATATTGAAGTTACAAGCAACCAAAGTCGAAAAAAAGTGTAATTTTCGACCATTTTTCAAAATTACAATTGCTTTTTATTAAGAAGAAAAAAATTTTTTAAAAATTATGCTAAGCTTTAAGCTGAAAGAGAATTCTTTTACGAACATTTCGAGTCTAAGATCTTCGAAATCGGATAGGAACTGTAGATGTTATGGAACCATGAACGAAAAATCACGACTACTGCTGCATACAAATTTCTCGACCCAACATTACCCTAAAAAAACACTTTTTAAGGAAGGCTAACTCGATGACCCTTAAATTTGTATACTAGTGTAATCAATAAAAAATACAAATTTTAAAATATGGATACATCCAATATTCTACATAACATGATTTTACTCTCCGGCGGCCATCTTAGGTCCGCCATTTTGAAATTCTAGCCCCAGATTCGTGATCAGCGACCTCAGAAACCCATATATGCATTCCCAACTTTTGTTAGAATCAAAAAATGATTTTTCTGTTTTCGGCGGCCATCCTCGATTCGCCATTTTGAAAAACTAATAAGGCACTATCTCAAAACTATCTGAATAGAATATAACAGGGTTTGCAATAATGATTTACTGAGAATAATTTTAAAAATATTGATTAAATTATGGAGTTACCTTATAGCTCCGCCATTTTGAATTATCAAAAATCACCATACGGCTTTACAAAGTAGACGAGAAGAAGAAAATTTGAAGCCCAAAAACGTTCATTTATCTTAAAAATTGAAGTATGAGGGGGCTGATTTGACGGAGAATGCTTGTGGCATATATAATTTTGTATCGTTTTTTTTTAATGGCGGAATCTTCTGGCCAAGATTCATTTTTAAGTTAATTCACTCTTGAGATATTTTTTTCTATATCTATAACTACTAGATTATCCTAGTTTTTTTGAGAGGCCAATAATATAACTTTTTTTGTAAATTCGGTTCAGAAGGAACATATATTTTTGCAAAAATAATTGAAGTTCCAGAACAACAGATCTCTTAAATATATTTTATTTCTGTATTTTAAGATAAGCATTATACATTTTGTTCAACATTTTAACGAAATTTAACCAGAGGCCCTATGCTCCACTAGGAGAGAAGGACGACAGTAGTAGTAGTCCAGATACTTAAAGATCTTTACTAGTTAATTCAATTCACTACAGTTCTGGGAGTCCTTCGAAAACTTTGTCATTAAGAGGCAGCATTCTCTCTATAATAATAATAGAATAAAATATTTTATTGCCGTCTATTATTTTTTTTTTTTTGCTTTCACTCATTTTTATTTCCTTTTTTTCTTAAGCCCATGCGAAGAGAGCAGGCGGCAGAGCACTCTATATATGGTATGTAGTTCGATTGTGACCAAATTTAGGATACTATTGATCGAGGTGATAAGATGTTCTTAGCGTCACCTTTTGGTACAGCCAGTGACTTTTTAAGCGCTTTATTAAATAGGTATCTTTCAAAGGTTCCCTTTTATAAGCTGACGCATGCGTTTTTAAAGTTCTCAAAGAAATTAGTTTTAGTAAAATGTTTCAAAGGTTCCCTTTTATAAGCGTTTTTAAAGTTCTCACAGAAATTAGTAAATTTAAGAAAATTCCCGCTTTTAACTTTAATTTGTCTTTGTCTCTTAAAATCAACTCATTTTCATAATTTACAAGTAAAGTTTTTTTTTCACGGTTGCCAAATGTGCTTCCAACTTTTTAAACAAGTTTCTTATGCGTCTCGTTGAGAATATTTTTAAGTCCTCCCTTTTTTCATATGCCACATAGTAAGCGCAGAAATAAATTTGACGCTACCTTCTGTGCTAGCCCTTGTTCCTGTTGTAGTCCTTGTTACCCCCGTTGTCTGTCTGTGAGTTTTTGTGCGCACAGATAATCCAAATCTCATTACGCGAAAGTCGTACTTAAGATTAAAAATAATTATTGCAATTTCTCTGTAGCGCACGTGTGTGTTTGTGTGGGTGTGTTTTTTTGGAGTGTGTGTGCTGTTGCAGGTGTGAGTGTTTTTAAGGGGCGTAAATTCCCGGTTCCCGGCACCGGGTCGTCATAGTCATAGCCAACACTCTGGCTACAAAAAAGTGAAAATTCAATTAGAATGCGCCAACTTCATGTGAACGAGCTTTGGGATTGGGAATGTACGGAGCAAGCCTTCTAACTGTCTGGTGGGAACTGCAATGGCGGCATTTTACACTAGAAATGCCAACAGGACGTGTAATCCTTTTGCCAGCCTGGCAGCCATACCCACTATACCACGGACAGTGCCAACAGATAGATCCTTACTGCGGCAACCGCAATAATTTGATTTTACTTTGCTTTAACTTCATGAAAAAGTTTCCAGTTTTTTTTTTATTACATACACACTAACTAACTACGCCCCATTTTAGCGCCGTAACGTTTTGTTTATACCCTGCACCGTGAGGGTCAAGGGTATTTCAAATTTGTGCAGGGTAACGTGCCAAAGGGGGGTGTCGATTGAGCGGGTCTGACATACATGCGTCTGTATGAACACCTAGATCTCAAAGACCACAACAGTTGGAGACATCAAAACTTTAGCAGAAATAGCAGCAGCCATTGCCTATGGACTACTATTTCAAAACTTATGAATATTTCAATATCGTTAGAAACAAGCTAAGGTTAGATAATTTTTTGAATGGAGTCTCATGCGAACCACATTTCGAAAAATTTAAACCACTTAAAAAACTTAGAGTTCCCAAGTACAAATTCCTTACCTGTTGAAATTTTTTTTGAAGTTAGTAAATAAACTTTCGAATATTTTCATTTCTAATTTTTTAAGCTCATTTGTATCCGTGTACGTCATCTTTTTATTGATCTAGGTTTATTTTATTTTTAATAGTGTTCCTTAAAATAACATTTTTAATCTTTTTAACGATGTAATTCTCGTCTAAGTATTAAAAAACTAGTTTGATATTATTGTTCAATAGAATATTTTTTATTTATAAAATATTACTATTAAAATAATATTGAGAGAATCCAATAAAAAGGCTAAAAAAATAAGTTTTGAACATTTGATTCAAGAACATATGATCTGTTAATTCAAATACAAATTTTTTTTATAGAAAGGATTTCGAGATATATCGAAAAAAAAAATTTTCGAAATTAGACAAAACGTGTCACTTAACAGCAAATATCTCTAGTGGTACTTAACTAATTTTGACTGTATATCTAATCAAAGTTTCAGAAAGGATTACATTATTAGAGAATATTCTTACTTGAATTCTCTTCCGACCAATTTTTTTATTCCCGAAATAATTCCCGTAACTATTTCGCCCATATTCGCTTGTCCTCTGAAACCTTACAATCGAATCGGGCTGCTAATTAAAAAATAAATTAAAAAAAATGAATTATACAAAATATTTCAATACTAAATATATCCAAAATTGTTGGCTTTCTTAAATGGAATATAATTTTTTGTAATCTGCCCTTGGTCAAGCTTTTCTAGAAAATTATAGAAAAGTGTTAAGTTTATGTCTTAGATGAAGAGAGGACCGTGATTACAGGGTATGCAGTAGTCAGTATGCCCCGACTGTAATCAGCCCACTTTTATTTTTTTTTCTGTTCACTGATAAAGTTTTTAATTTTGCTGCTGAAACTCATTTGGAGCAACGAAAGTGCGGCAACAACTTTATCATAGGTGATACGGATACGTGCTCTGGGACGGCTGCTGCATATTAAATATGCTCAGATATTTAGCAGCTCTTTAAAGAGTCGCCTTTTGGCTGCAGAGGTGGCGAAAATGGGAGAGGAAGGGCAATGGCAGCAAGTTAGCTGCTTGGAGGTAGGAACTTTTGGATGCACAGCCGCCGGCTGGCAATTCTAATGCAAAATTGAAATACCAACAAGAAAAGAATAAAAAAAAGGGAACCGAAAAACTTTGGCCAAACAATTTTCGAAAAATGTGCCGCGAACTGGAAAAATACACAATCTCAAAATATTCATCTTCATTACCAAAACATGCATTCAAATGAGTTTGGAGTATGGCGTTTGACTTCCTTAATAGAATAGAGTAGAAAGTAAATGATGTAGCTGTAAGGTTTTGAGGGGTAAAAGAAAAAACTCTAATAAAAATAAGCCAACTGCAAAAACAAAGTAAATGGTATAAATTTCTGGCGAATTTGTAAGGATAATAATGTTATTTTTAGATAAAAACTTGAGGGCAAAGGCGAAAGGTTAATAATAATTTTACACATATTGTGTTGGTAGTTTGAAGGATTTTGGAATAGGATTGATGAGTTTGGGGTTTAGTTGGCTCAGCGTGGTTGGGAACAGGATTACCTTCCAATACTTTTCTTTAAGGCGAACTGCAGAAGAATTACACTAGATGATAAAAATTAAATGATTTAAGATACTTTGGAATAACTTTGACTTTCACTTTATGAGATCGTATCCTCTAAGGAACTCTACCTAATTTATTTAACTGATTACTGCGAAATTTACACATTATGCGACTTTATCACCGAACTCGATGAATATTTAACGAAATTCATTAAAATATGTAAATTGAGACCAATCAGGTAAAAAAAAAAAAAAACCGGAAATGGTCGCCAACGAGCCTGTGTACCAATTTTTATACCCTGTACCGTATGGTACAAAGGGTATATTAAGTTTGTGCAAGCCGAAGAAGGAAACATCGGAGACCCCCAAAAGTACCTAAACTATGATCAGGGTGACTAGAGAAGTCGATATACCCATGTCCGTCTGTCTGTCTGTCCGTCTGTCCGTATGAACGTCAAGATCTCAGAGATGGTAAGAGCTAGAGCAAACTTTCAGATTAGATCCCTTATTATCCTACGGGAGACAAGTTTATTTTATTTTCTCGATATCGGGGTTACATTATATAGCTCCCATAGGGGTGTTTTAGAGGACCTCGAAAAAAACCAAAAGCTTTAGATGGATAATTCGTTTGTTTTTTGTGTTTATGAACATTGTATAATATTGTAACCAAATTTGGCAAATAATCTTTTAGAGTTCTGAAGCAATATACCGGAGTTAATTGCAATGTGGTGGTACAGGGTATCCCAAAGTCGTCCGCGGCTGACTTTAACGTACGCCATAATTTTTGCTGTTCGGATTCAGATTAAAAGTTAAAATATTTTTGCTTTGTAAGTTCAGCTATTTTTATTTATCTTCTATGTGGTTCTTACAATTGAAGCTGCTGTCTAAATGAGCCCTGATGTATTTAAACGGTTTTACTTTCGGAAATGATATTCATTCTTTAGGACCTTTCCACCTTCCATCCGAATAGAAACATATATCTCAGAAATTATTAGATTATGGGTTACTAAATTTTATTAAAATGCTTCGTGTTATCCGTAAGCAGCTAAATAACCTCTTTGAAAATCACCCTACAAAAGCCATCGAAAAAAAGTTCCCTTTTGGAAGTTCGGGTCACCAAATTGTGTGAACTCATGTGAACCTTATAAACAAAACAAGTTTTGAGATTTTGTCGGAACAAAACTTCTCAGCTAAGGTTTTTTTTTTTTTTTTTTTTGGTTTTGATGGTTTCAAGGCATGATCTAAAATGTAAAAGGTCACGCGTTGCGCAGTTGCGTTATTTGCGTCTCTCTAAAAATGAGAGAGCACTGCTCAAGGTCAGACCTGACAGCTTTGCACGGCAGTGCCCGTCCACTTTTGTATAGGCCGTCCCTAACATAGAGTACAGACGCCTTTTGTAGCCGCTCATTCTGAGTACAGACGCCACGTTGTGAACCGCTCTTTGCTTCATTACTATTTCTAGACCTTACCGGCAAGCGTGAACCTACCAGTAGCTATGCTACCGCCGGCATCGCTCTAGAACGTCAAGGTGGCGATCCCCGAGTGTAGAACCGAAAACTTAAGTTGAAGGATTTAGTTGACACTCTAAGGATATCAAAGAAACGTATAGACTTCATTTTGCTTAAACATTTGCCCATGAAAAATTTGTTTAGAAAGTGGGTGCCGCGTTTGACCAAGAGCATCATGTCGATCTTTGCAAAATCGGCGAATAATACTTTGATTTGCTTCTGCAACCACCTTATTCTTCAGATTTGACCCACAGCGACTGTTAACTGTTCGCAAACCTCAAAAAAGTGCTCTCTAGAGCGAGATCTAGCTCGAATAACAATGTGATGGCAGAAAAGTCGCCTATTCTGAGAGCCTCGACAAATCGATCTACCAAAAAGGTATTTGAATGTTACATATACCATTTCCCAGATTATATCGCTCTCGAGTTAAACCATGTTAATGACTAAAGTAAAAATTTGGCCAAAAAAATATGTTTTTGAAAGTTATCCTATGAATTTTTAAGCCGAAGTGTTAGTGAGCAGTTTCGATCAAGTTTCACACGAATTCAGACTTAAATTGAAAATTAATATTTTTTTTTTTTTTAAATTATTATTATTAAGGACATATTCATTATTTAAACAAATTATAAACGTAGTTAAGAGCAGATAGGAAGGCACACGAGTAGATACAGTGACAGACTCAGGTGTCACAGCAGTGAACTTGCCAGGAATCTACTGCCAGCTAGGCCTCTTAGGCGGCTCAAAAAACAAGGTTTCGCTAAAACGATTCAGTCATGACGAATCTCCACCGTATAATTAATCCTCGTGCTTAGCGCACGAAGTTTGGCTTTAGTTTCTAATATTATTTCTGTTATTGTTATGGTACATTATGCGTACGGATTCATTACTTATTTCTTGTTCAAATAAAAAAAAAAAAAAAAAAAAAAAACGTAGTCATTCACAAAAGTAACTAACAAGGGATTTCCAATGCTCTCTGTTTCGCGCCAATGCTCGTAACCGGATAATTGATTTCCCAGTCTCCTGGTTGAGCATCCTTTTTAGGTCTGCCTCTGGATCGATTGCCTTGTGGGTTCCATTCCAGGACTGCATGCGGTATCTCATCATAGTCTTTGCGCAGCGTGTTACCCAACCAACCGTATTTGCGCTTGCGAATTTGTATATCGATTGGTTTTTGTTCACAAAGTTCCCAAAGGCGCCCATTGCTAATGGATCGTGGCCATCATATACGTAATAGGCTTCTCAGACATCGATTGACAATGATACTGGTAATAAACCATATCTTACAACCATATAAAAACACCGACTTTATGCATGCGTTGAAGACTCGTATTTTGGTTTTCCGTCGAATATTCGGTTCTCGCCAGAATATATTTAATTGTCCAAAGGCGGCTCTGGCTTTACGAATTCTGCAGTCTACAACGTCCAATGCTCTTCCGAACGATGTAATTTGGCTTCCAAGATACTCGAATTTGTCAACGTTTTCAATGTGCAAGTCGTCGATACTAAAGGCGCTTGTTTTAGCGGGGCTTACTCGCAATCTTTTCGTTTTTGCGTAGTTGATCTTAAAACCGATTTTAGAGGCTTCTGTATCGAGTCTATCTAGCTGGGTTTGAAGATCCGAATGACGGGAAGCAAAGAGTACAACATCATCCGTATATTCTAGATATCCTAGTTTACGCTTAAATTTCCAGTTGATTCCAAAACTATTCAATTCAAATGCATAATCTAGAACGGTAATAAAGATCAAAGGCGACAGTGTGCGTCCTTGCTTCACTCCGCTATTGCTTTCAAAAGGATCGCTTGGTTGTCCGCCGTGCAAAACTCGGCATGCGGACCCAGTGTACGACGCGTTTATGATATTTTTTGAAAATATAGAGACCAAATTTATGTCAGTTGTATATCATTTTAGACTTAACAATTTTGCAAAGTTTGATCAAAATTGGTCTACTATTTCGTATAGCCACCCTACAAAAGTTGAACCAGTTTTCTGCGCAGCCGAACTCACGCACTTCTTTGTGGCATCTTGTAAGACTGTAACTGTAACATGGCTAAAAGGTATAGCCCCACTTGAAAAGATCAATATTTTAAAGAAGTAGAAGTGCAGCGAGTCTTACAGATAATTTTCTTAACAAAAAGGATTTTCAATACAATATGTTATATTTTTTTTTTTTTTAGGGATCTTATTAGATTTCTCTCATACACCAAACTGATTGATAGTTATTGTAGTTTACTTCCTTATCCGCCTTGCAACTAATGCACTTTTAGTTCAATGTAAAATTCAATAGCGCCAATTTGGTTCCTAGCTTTTATATTGCATACATTTTGACTCCTTCTGAAAGTTTAGCCACAAATATATTCCATTTTCATTAAACTAAAGTTGGATTTCTTTAAGTTTTTCAAAAAGAAATTTTGCGCGTTTACTTAAAAAGTTTTACAAGTTTTTTGGTCTAAACTTTGATGGCAGCGTGTGCTTCTATGTGTCTGTGACTTATAATCATGTGTGCCGTCAAAGAAATGTTGATAGGGTTGATAGAACCGAGAAAGTTTTGAAGGCAAAGACGGCTGTCAGCTGCAGATTGTAGCGGAAATTTGTTTATCAGGTAAGAAAGTTCAGGCTAAGTCAAAAACTTGTCACTCATTTACATTGATGCAATCAGATATTTTAAACTTATTAACAACAGTTTTGCAATTTTGAGCAGAATTAAGTTTTAATTTAGATTTGTAAATTTTTTTTTATTAAAAAGAAGCATGAAAGCAGTACTCACAAATAAAGTGAAAATTTTGTATTAACAGCTCTTATCTCTCTATAAAAAAAAAGTTGTTTTTTTCTCAGTGCAGTAGCTTTCCAATTGTCTACATCTTTCTAGTGCTTCAGAATTCATTTTAAACAATAGCATTTGAAGTTGTTTTGAATTTTTCTTTATTTTTTCCATAAATCTCTCTTCAATAAACAAAAGTCTCTCAATTAAACACTAATCACATAATTATCTTTAAAGCTTTCAATAACTTTTAATTAGTTGCAATAGACAATTGCGTCCCTACTTTCTTTTCGCCTTTACTTTTATTACTTGTTTGCTTTTTGTCATTAATTTCTTTAACAGTAAGCTGGACAATATAGAAAAAGATGGCGTACGTTAAAGTCCAGCGCGGACGACTTTGGGATACCCTGTATATTGCAAAAAGATATTTATTTGTCAAATTTGGTTACGATATTTTCATAAACAAGCGAAAAACAGACGATTTTTACACCAAAAACGTCCTATGGGGGCTATATGATACACTCAACCGACTTTGATCAAATTTGCTACTTGGGAACTATAAAAAACTTTCGAATGTGAGGTTCGATTACGATATCTTCATAAACAAACGTATTATCTATCTAAAACTTTTTGTTTTTTTCGAGGTCCTCTAAAACAACACTATGGGAGATTATATAGCTCCCCGATATTGGAATAATAAAATAAACTTGTCTCCCGTGGGATAATAAGAGATATTATCTGAAAGTTTGGTTGCTCTAGCTCTTACCATCTCTGATATCTAGGCGTTTATACAGACGGACAGACGGACGTGAGTATATCGACTTCTCTAGTCACCCTGATCATATTTTGGGTAACTTTGGGGGGTCTCCGACGTCTCCTTCTGTATGTTGCATACATTTTCGGCTTGTACAAACTTAATATACCCTTTGTACCATAAGGTACAGTGTATAAAAATAACAAAGGAGGATATATAAGTAAAATACTATGAACAAAAAGCAAATAAAAGCTAATGTAATTAGACACTCTACTTCCTTTATTTGTGGAGATTTTATACCCTTTCATCATTGACTAAAGGCTATTAAAGTTCTGTAAGAAGGGTTTAGCTGCATAAGGTGCCAAAAACTATCCCAAACAATTTCTGTGGATCGAAAAAAAATCTTCTTAATTTTCTTCTTTTCTTTCTTCTGACTTAATTAAAAAAAAGTGTTTTTCAATTTTTATTTAATTGTGACTGAAGTACTTAATATTATTGAACCAATTAATTTTTATAATCTTAGTTGTTAATATTGTAACGAAATATTTTTTTAAAATTTGTATATTTTTTTAAACAAAACATTAAAAAAAAATTGTTTCTCATTTAAAAAAAAAAAAAATTTTTGTAAATATGAATCAAATTGTAAGCCCATACATTTTTATTGAAATAGCACCATTTAATTCAAATTATCTTTTGTTAAGCAATGTTAATATTTTTTTATTCACATACAAAATAAATCAGATTTTTTCATTATAAAAACAAGAAGCATGTACTCTGTTTTACAAAAATTTATTATAACTTTAAACATCTTTTGACAAAAAAAATAAATTTTTTTTCATACATTTTTTTAAAAAAATATTAAAAAAATTTTGTTTTGTTTTAACATTGTTCCACCAAGTCGATTTGGTTCATATTTACACCAAATAAAGAACGTATAAAAACACGTGCTTACAAAAAAAAATGGTGATTGACATATTTAAGGAACATACTTAAAAAATAATAAAATATTTCATATTTTTTTTTAAGAAAATGTGTTGCTTAAAAAAAAATAAAACATTTTTTTTTTAAATAGCCCTATTGCCATTTTAGATTAAAAAAAAATTGGTTCAAAAATGTTCAGTTAAGTAAAAACGAAAAACACGCTTTTTTAAATTAAGCCGCAACGCGTTAAGTTTAAAACTGAAATTTTCGAAAAAAGTTTTATTTTGCCATATACATCGGACTGCATCATTAGTTTTCAGAAATCGCTGGGAGCAGTTTCCAGTACCTTATCCAGCTAGACTTTATATTTTTTTTTTTTAATTTTTATATACCTACTTTTTAACCAACACATTCAAAAAAATAAAAATTTCTTACTGATTTTAATAAATAAAAAGTGATAATTGACAAAAAATATTTATTATTTGGTCACTATAATTATTTTTACAATTTTATTATTTTTATTTAAAAAATTACAATCGTTTCTCAAAAATATTCAAATATTTTTTTTATATACCCATATTAAAAAATAAAAATTACGTTTTTTAAGCAAAAACTAACAGTTGTCTGATATATTTGAAAAAAACCTAAAATTTAATTTTGGGTCAAATTAAAAAATATCATGAATATTTTAAAAATTACAGTCGTTACGAGTGCTGCTTTTTAATACACTCTAACCAAGACGGAATGAAAGTAATACCCCATAAAAATTATATTATACCAAAAACTTTCAGAAAGCCAACAAAAATTGTCTTTTCTTTTTTTATTAGGATTTAGTTTATTTTTTTAAAAACATATGCCATTGTTTTTTTAATGATTTTTTTAATTGCTACATTTTTGTACTCTAATTGTTTAAGAGCTTCAGATATCACGTAAGAAAAATCAACTAAAAATAAACCTAGCTGTGACTCGTCTTTTAAAAAAGCTACAATCACCAAAATCGATGTTTAGACTCACTTAAGCTCAAATATAAAAATTCCTTTTACTTTTTGGGAATGCTTCACCCAGTTCCCAGCAACTATTTTACACTGTTTACGCTCAAACCAATCTACACAGATTTTCGAAACTTGAAATTAATGAATGAAATTAATGAAAAAGTATTTCAAGAACTATTTTCTAAAGCACGTCGCAATTGGATACAAATTTTCAAGTGAAGTAAGGGTATACGATGTAACAAGTGATCCTGAGAATTTCAAGTGACCCACTTTAGCTCCGAAAATAAATAACTAAATATTTAAAAATTTATTACAAATTATAATTTACAAAAAGACTGTTTACGAAAATATTTTCCTCACATCTTTTCAATACTTACGCACATTTTGTTAGATTTTGAGCGCTGTTATAGCGTATAATATATTCGGTGCATTCCGATTGTAATCGACAAACTATTTTTTATATTTGCTTGTGTCTGCGTTTTTACACTTTGTTGCATGTTAAAAACACTGAAAATTAAATACAACAGTTTTGCGCTTAACCCACACTGAGTACTTTAAAGGCAACATTGCGCATACGTAACGTTGTACGCGTTTGTTCCAGGCGTTTAGCCAACATTAGTTGGCTGCTGGCGGCTGCTGCCTGCTTAAAAGCTTTGCATTAACTATTAAAGGCAAGTTATATAATGGCACTTGCCACCATCTGTAGCCTGGAGCAGCAGCTTCAGGAGCTGGAGACGAAGTTGGCAATAACAACAAAAGCAAACAAAAAGTTGCATGCAACAAATGCGACACAAATAAAAACGTTAAATGGGGGGCGTTAAAAATTGGTGTCAGCAGCAACAAAAACAATATCCTGCGGCAAAAAAAAAAACTAGTGTGTATGACGTAACAATATCTAAATAAAAATCAGGTAAAATTATTGCTTTGGGCGGAAACAGAGTCCACGTAGTCCTATGTTAGTTGTTATCAAAAAAAAAGCAAATACAATATATAAAAGCATATGCGTGTTTATTGATAAATTCTTATCAGCCAGTGGCTTGCATTTTACAGCATCAATACATTTTATAAGTTTTTAAAGTTTATGTTAACATAATAAATTCAAATTTTGTATATTTAACAATTTTTTAAATAGTAACAATTTTTACTAAAATTATTTGCTAACTTGATACCGAGACCCCATACATACCAAACTGGTTTTTGTTCAGCGTTGTATCGAAAGACAAAATATCAGTTTCGATATTGAATATTCAGTATCGACCATGAAGTGTTCGATTTTCAAACTATCGTATAGAACAATCATTTGATTTTTTGAAGTTTATGTTAACATATAAAAATCATAATTTTCTATATATTTGAATATTTTTGGAATGGATACAGTCAAGACATCTCGTCTATTATATAATGTATCCAGTATTTTCCTTTTTTTTAATTTTTATTAAAAGTATTTGTTATCTTGATACCGTTACTGGTGTTTACACACCGATGTATCGAAAAATAATCGACATCAAATATTCAGTATTGAATGTGAAGTGTTCGATTTTCAAACTATCGTATCGGTATCGCATATATAGTTTAAATACATCGAAATCGATGTATCGAAAGACAAAATATTAGTATTACCATCAAATATTCAGTATCGACCATTAAGTGTTCGATTTTCACCGTAACTGGTGTTTATACACCGATGTATCGAAAAATAATCGACATCGAATATTCAGTATTGAAATTTTAAATTTTTTCCAAGCGATTTAAAAAAAAAAAATGTAATAAAAAACTAGAGGGCTCCGACCCCTGCGCGCTTTGCAAAGTCTAATTGGTAGTTTCGCTTTCAATGTTTCAAATGAGAATTCATAGAAAATATAATTTTGTACTCAAACCAGCTGATGGGGTTTTTTTGATGCTCTCGGCCGCCAAAAAGGCCAGCTTATGCGCATATTGGCATACTGCTGGAACACGCACTGCACCTGACCAATTGAAGTAAAGATGGCACATCTTATAAGCAAGCAATTGGAATCTATCAGGTGACAGCTGCAAATCATCATGAACGACTTGATAGCAAGTTGGCGAAACAGTTCCCAGCCTTACATTCTGCGGTACCAGATAGAAGTCGTAGCATTCGGGTAATGTAATCATCTTGTCGACAACAGTGCCTGGTGGTGGATTTGCGTTGGCAAACATCAAGCGTGTGTTCAATCGTTTGGTGATTACAGCAAATGTCATGGGACAAGCATCTGCATACCCTTCCTTTTTATATTCTTTGTCCAAAGTAGTTAATAATTGGTGCAGCTCCGTATCTACAACTTGGGATAGCTGTCCTTCACCCAAGCCATCGCGATAAAATACGATCTTCGACGGAAGCGTGCCATTTTGACGTTTGTAAGCTTCTAGGGCACGAGTCATGCTTATGGTCATTTTATCGGACAACTCTTGACCTTTGGCTAAAGTATGAACCATCGAAAAGTATTGCGATGAATTTTCCATTTCTAAAGAGGCTACAAAGCCACCAAACGAATTTCTCTGGTTCTTCGGCGAATGACATACATCATAGCCAATAGCCATTAATCCATTAAGTGGCAACTTTATCAACCAGGGCACACCGCCTAGTTTGGCATTCATTTGTATAACGACCTTTGAGGCAATCGATAAGGGATTAACTCCAGGTCCACGCTCCATTTTTAAAGCTAATTTTGGCAGCGTCACAACCTGTGATGGCACAGGGTGTTGCACGCAGGTAAGACACTTAATGAGCGCATATCTATGTTTAGTTAAAAGAAGTTGGAAGTAAATTTTAGAGTTCAGCACAACTTGTTTACAGCACTTACTTGGACTCGTGCGCACGCTGCAGTACAACCAATATTAATTGGGGATCATTCATCACTGCCTGCCTTATACTACCATCTATAACGCTCTCAGCATCATCAGACATTTCGTAACTTTAAACGAAAGATAAGTTTAAGAAACTACAGAGTAGACACATTATCAATATTAGTATACTTACAAAGCAGGCTTGGCAATGAACATCTTCATTTCCTTGCCTGCCTGTATGCAAAGATCCACAAAGGTTTGCGTCTCGCGTCTGTTTTTTATAAGATGAATGACAGCCCAGTTTTTCATGGCGACTCTTACGTGCATGCCACGACGTAATTGTTTTGTCCATTCAACTGTGGAATCGCAAAAATATGCCATTTTATCATGATAGACGGTTTGGCTGGGCAATATGCGTCCGGGTATCTCTAGCAGTTGTGTATCCAGCAATAAATTCCAAGAATCCAGTACCTCCCTGCTACGCTTCTGGTACATCAGTCGTGTATTATAACTGCACAAGCTTTGAATGCGTCGCTTTGGCACCATGCGCGTATGCTCCCCCATCTCCTTCATTAGTCTTAATTGATACAAAAATTAATACGTAAACAAGGCGAATGCAATAAGTTTTGGAGCAAAACAAACCGTGTGTTGGTACGCATTTCATCCGTCAATCCAGTGGGACGGCATAGCTCGGGAATCAACATAATAACTTGATCACGTTGGCTCTTGTCTTTTGACTTGCACATTAAAAGCGGTTGATTGTGTTCACGAATTTGGATATTATAGCGCTGTAGTTGAATTTAAATGTTAGTATATAAACATGAAGGGGAGATGTTCACTTTGTCGGGCGGAAATGCAAAAGTGCACGACTGCACAGCATAACAACGATGCACAAGTGTTAGACTAACAACATGAGCAACTACAAGCAGCTGTTTACCAGTTTGGAAAAAAAAAGGAAACTTGTCAAACTTCATAAGGAGATATCCCAAACATATAACATCTTGTATTTTCTTTTACTTCTAGAGTGTTAATTGGATTGAGAATGCCACAGTCATCACAGTCTGTACACAGGGAACCAATTTGCTTCGTTATATTTGAGTCTACATACCGATTTTGGTGACAATAGTATTTCCAGAAAAAAAAAAAAAAAATTTTCAAAACAATTTTGGGAATGGTTTCCCAAAAAAAAATATTTGGCTCATGAGTCTTCATCCACGGAAGGGTAAGTTGTAAAAACCTCTTGCGGTTCAGTTTTTTATGTTCTTAGAAACTAACTTCCATAGTGTGGATATAAGCCGAGAAATTCTGCTGCGGGGGAAACAGGTCGAAAATCGAACAACCTAATCTGCCTGCAGATAATGCGCATCTCTTAGTAAAATTTCTAGCACTATAGCGCAAATAGTCTCTGAGACGCAATCGTTTCTAGCGATAGATTCGGCTGTTGATGCTGATATAAAAAATACTGGGGGGCTCCGCCAACTGTGCCCACTTCGTGCTAACCACGTACGGTCTACTTTATTCAATATAGATCATACAGACCATAATACCCCCTGGACATTTCTTTATATCCATAATACAAGCATGCATGAATGCTAGAGTCGTTCTAGCCCAACTTTAAAACACCCTAACTCATAACCTTCATCCTGTTGAAACAAAGAATTAATGCCAAAAATGAAATAATCTCAAGTCAATTGTTGTTCAAGGGTTGCAATTGTTACCCTTGCTGTTACCCCTTTCATGATACATTTTAATGTTTCGTATAAGTTTTCACTTGCATGATTTCAATGTATTGAGGTAAAACTTACATTGTGCACTCCGTATGAGTCGTGGCTATCACATAGTGTAAGTTTTACCTCGATACGTTCACGCATACGAACACAATCGGTACCACACTGATTTTTTTGTTGACGTATTTATATATAGAAGAGATAGCTATCAGGTCTACCATGCCTGCTACCGACTGCAATATTTATATACATTCGGTACAGATTTTTTTGCGCGTCGGTCTGGGTCTAGCGTAAGTTTATTTTGGGCACTTTTGCATTTCTGCCCGACTAGTAAACGCTGTAGTTGTAAAAGCAGTTACTAGATTTCTTACCCTGTCGTAATAGTATATGTACGAAATATCTTCATCGTTTGAACTGAATGTGGAGCATGGTGTTGAACGAAAGTCCACATCATCTATGCGATATGTCTTGTTATTATAGTCGGTTAGCACAACCGTACCTAATGGAAGCAGAAAATCATTACAAATGATATAGAACAAATATGGTCATACTTCCAACCCACCTTGAACTTCCTTTTTAAAATCTTTATCATTCTTGTGCTTATGATAAATATCTAGCAACGTTTCAGTTCGCATTACCTTATGAATGACTTCGGCACAGAGCATTATTTGGTGATCATGAATACGTATTGAAGTTTTGTATCCAGGCCATAGCTCAATATGGAACTTATCTAGGTTTATCTAGAAGAAAAGAAATAGTTTCGAGTAAAATCAATATCACTGTCTATGTAGACCAATAACTACCTTCGCCTGCGGATCAAAATAGTTACGGCCAATGAGCTGCAGATTCATTCCCTCCATAGCTCTGCGTAGTACTAGATTTAGTACTTGAACTTCATGGCTCTCAGCCCCCACAATGGTGGTAAGCTTTACCTTAATGCGTATGAGATCGTTGCAGTGGGTTTCAGTTACAAACTCCCATTGATTGAAAATCGTTGGGCTATAAAGTACTTGTCCATCGAATAGGCAACCAGGCATTTTGTCACGATGTTTATCAAAATAAAAACGGCGCTGGCGTGTGTTGTCCACGTCCGGTTCAAACTTTACATGATATTGAAAAATAGTCCACGCAGGCTTTTTTTCAACTTTGTAATAGTTGCACAAAAGCTGAGTTGCTTGCCCGATAACTTTTTTTACACTTTGACTCTTTTGAGCACTCGGTGTCGAAATAGCTGCAAGTAATAACAACAATTGAATCCTTAGATTTAAAGATAAAAAAATGATGAAGATTTGCGCATAACCTACCGCTATTGAACTGTGGCTCTACGGAAGCTCTAGCTAAATCGGAACTAGTAGAAGTAGCAGCTTGTTGTTGCACCACGCTCTGATCATCTGAAAACGCACGAACTGCAGTCTGTGGTGGAATGCTAAGCTCTTTTAGGCGACGCTGAGCTTCAAGCTGTTCCTTAAACGCTACTGCCGAGGTGGCTATTTCTGCATCGGAACTAGCAGACGATGCACATTGTTCTTCCGCGTTCTCCCCTTCTGACGAAGTACGGACTGCAACCTGGGGTGAAGCGATAAGCTCTTTTTTAGCATCGGAACTTGTAGAGGATGCATCTCGCTCTGGCACACTCCGATTAACTGAAGAAGCGCGACCTGCTGCCGGTGATGAAATGTTAAGCTCTTTTAGAAGCCGGTGAGCTTTAAGCTGCTCCTCAATGGCCACTGCAGAGGTGGCCATTTCAGGATATTGACCCTAAGAAATAGAAAAATGCATTAAAAATAATTATTATTTGTTATCGTGAAGTATTAAGAATTACACGAACACTCAGACAAACGCAATGCATACCATACATACAACCGTAGAGACTTGGACTGGTAAAAAAACAAATTTGATCTGCCTGCACACATAAGAAGTCCAAAGCTCAAGTTTGATTATTCGCACTCTTATAATCTCCACGCCCTAGGCGTTCACACAGACTGACGGATATGCCTATTTCAATTTGTTTTGTTCCTCTGGCCATATGGGCAGACGGCGACGGGTCCTAAGCACACTTAAATTTTTTTTTTTTGAGTCTTCCTGCACTTTAATAATTTCGAGCCAATAGTTGAAGAACAACAACAGCTGGCCAACAATCGGTTAATAAAAAAATAGGAGTAACCAAAAGCTCATGTTAAAAATTGAACTGCGTAAATGTTGTAAACTGTACCATTTTTTATGCACATCCGAACATTTCCTAGATGTTTGTATGAAGCAGTTGATCAAACCAATTGTATGTTCGAGTCACTTGTATGAGCAAGCCGGTTATTTGTATGAGTTGCCGCAACACAAGTTTGTTTTTTTTCCGTGCACCACAGTTTGAAAACGTAAGCAATTATTTTGTTTTTATATGAAATTGTTTTATTTTTAAATATTAATTTTTGATAGATTAAATCAACTCGAGTTTTTATTTTTCCCATACAAAGTGAATAAAGTTCAGATTGTTTGTCTATTTAAATAAATAAATATGAACGATTTTTATTTCATTCCAACTTGAAATAAATTTTTTAGTATTATACATTTTTCTGCAATACAACAATATGTACATACATACATACATATGTACTAAATATCTGTACACATAGGCATACGCATGGTAGAACCATGTTTTTGACATTTCGATGTTTGACGTTTAGCTCTCTTACTTGCTCTTGCTCTCTTACTTACTCTGCGTGCGTGTATGACTTGGCAGAAAATAAAGTTTAGTTTGACAGTTCAACAATTTTGCACGTTTTTTTTTTCTTCAAGATTTCAAGATGGCGTCAAGTTTATGGATGAGTCAGACTGCTGGGACATTTTGCACATTTGCGTTCGTAAAAGGCAAGATGGCGATAATTAGTTTATCCAAATTGATTAAAAAATAGCAGAAGACCGATGGTCAAACTAATTGAAATGATTTTATTACTTGAACGTCATACTAAACGATATTTTTCACATTTTTGTTTCGTAAATGCCAAGTTGGCACCCACTATATTTAATTAACCAAATGACTTGGTTTTATTGGTTTTATTAGAGTCAGACTTAAGGAATATTTTCCACATATATGGATTCGAATAACGCCAAAATTGCGAACAGTACAGTATAATGCAGAGTCCGAAAATGTTCTGGTTTGATTCTAAAATTTAAAATCACTGAAATTTCTTCACGAGCCATACGCCATTGCAAACTTTCAACTTGAAAAATTCGTAGAATTTTAGAATTGCGTTATTTTTTTTTTCACTTTAATTATTAAACTTGAAAATTTTGTTGTTTGTTTTTTAACTTTATATTTTTGTACTCGTACCAGTTGAGACTTCTCTGCCTTCTTTCCACGGCCACGGCCACGCGAATGGCCAGCTAAGTAGAACTCCATTATGAAAGTTTTTTTTTTTCTTTTCTTTTCTATTTTTTTTTTTCTTTTCTTTTTTTTTTTTTTCTTGTTTTTTTTTTGATATTTTGTTTGTTTTACGCTTTGAAGAAACACACGGTTAAATCTTTTTCACTAAACTAAATCGGGCTCTGTTGAGAGCTTGCTATTTATAGTAAATCTTGAGCTTAGAGATGGGAAAAACTTAGAGATGGTAGAAAAAATTGTATTATCGTTTCACTTTAAAGACTTCTGCTAGTGAAGTACTTTTTAATGAAGTAAAAACCGATTTCGTCATATTTTAAGCTATAAATCATAAAATACGTTGAAAAAAAAAACTTTTTTGTTTTCTATAAAAAATGTTAGCAAAGTCTGTGGTCGATTGAACTCTAGTAAGTACTTACATTGTTTTAATGATTATAAAAACCAAGAGGCGAAGACTCGATACCTAAAGTACTTAGTAGGGCAAAAACTGTTGGGTGCTGTTATTGTTTCTATCTTGTCTGTCTAATCATATCCGCAAATGTGTACTGTTATGCAATTATGTGTTGGGTATGTATGGGGGTGGAGGTGGGCCAATGGTTATACTTGAACGTTGATCTTGGTAAAGAAAACGTTGATATGATTCTGGTCTAGCTAACTTAAAAAACTAAAATGGTATAAAACATATGAATTTATATTTTTATAGAATGTAAAATTTAATTTAAAATTTTTATTCAAATAAACAAATATGCTACAGACATTCTGTATGTATGTACATATGTAAATGGTGGACATTGCTATAGAAAAATAAAATAAAATGAATTTAGTCTCATTTTTATAAAACTATTCATAAAAATACATTCAAATAAGCAATGTTGCCAAAGTTCTTATATGACGCTTTGTTGTTGTTAAGCGAAGCAAAGCAAACGACGAAGATTGCCAAATTTCTGCTTTGTGGTAGCTCAAGGAATACTTATTTCAGGCAGCATATAGTACTCCGGCCGAAGTCGCTTAACGAAAGTTACCAATTTTTAGTTTCTCGCTCTCTTGCTTTTTCTTGCTCTCACTTAAATTGGTGATGACGCCGGCAGCATTACTTCACCTTAAATAAGTAAAGCTTTGCTCGATTGATGTGACGATTGAATTGGTTCGTACAAAATCAAGTCTTCACCTCTTGCTTTTTATACTCATTGTATAAAGCTCGTCGTCGTTATTACTTAATAAGATAAAAACATTTCTTATTAGCTGTTGCAGTTGTTGAGCGACACATAAAATAACACCTAACTTTTGTTTAAAATCCATATTTTTTAATTTTCTTCACAATTTGCTGATCTTACGTGTCAGCCTGTCAATATGACAGCAAGATGTTATATGTTGTCAGTGCGAACAACTTTTTCACATCTTCAAAAAATCCCATGCGTTCCGCTCAGATGTGCTCAGTGTAAAAAGCCTATAAGTATCGAGTACGCTGTCTACTGGTAAACAACGGCTAAAGTATCGAGTACGTTGTCTACTGGCAATGAGTATGCACTTTTTAATCTTTTTGGCCAACAATGTTCATTTTTTATGCACCACATAAATGTTAATTTCGAGGATGTATAATCGAACTTCCAAAAATAATACTCAGAAAATTAAATAAAAAGCCATTTACTCTCATTGCAAGAAGCTATCCATGCCAATGCAACAACAATACTTTCTATATGTAACCTTGTCGGTGTTCCGCATTTTAAAAATTTATTCCTGATAGAAAAACAAACAGAGCTTAGAAGGCAATCCGGAACAAGTCACGTTAGCCAAGAAGCCGAGAAGCCAACAAGTTGAGCGGCAAAATGCTATAAAGTGCAATCAGCTGCAAGCAAAATGGATTTTACTTTGAAAACAACAACAAATAGAAGTAAACTGTAAAGCCTGCTCTCTAGTTTAGAGCGTAAATAAAAGCAAACCGCAAGAGCATGGAACGGTGTATATAGATAAGGAGATACATGCAGACATAGTATATAAGCATGTATATGGCTTGGCATATTGTGCGCCATTTGTTACCAATCACTTTGTTTTGGCTTATATTTTTGAAAGGAGTACGTGGATAATGGGAAAATACTAAGTTGATATTAATGCATCTTGGAGGGGTAAGTAACTAATAAGATTTTTATTTTTGTTTGGTCATATGACGGAGGAAGGTAGAGCGCACTTTACCTGATGCATCCAAAACAAGATTCTATACTTAAGTTGGATACCTAAAATAGCCAAATTTAGCACCTTTGGCACTGAACATGACCGATGACGCATAAACGCGTAAAGGATCAAGATCTTTCTAAGAACTTTGCTTTCATACAATACCAAACAATCTTTATAAGCATCTTGTTTTTGGGTAACTCTATCCGTCAGTCAAGAGTGATCTCTACCAAAACTCGATTTGGCGATGGTACTAGGTCAATAACGTATTCGATAACATTAAAGGTATAGTTTATCTTATCGAGAATCTTAGAGCCTGGCCCAGCATTCATAACTTTTCCCATTCTGCTCAAGCCCAGATTGATTCTCTTTCAACGAGGAGCTTTCAGAAGAGTGCTTTACCGTGTCCAAAACATTGCGCTGTATCATGGGCTTGAAGACTGATGTTGCATCAACATCATTCTGCTAAGTTGCACCAAGTTAAGACAGGGATTCCGAGATCTGACAATGCGGAAACACGAGAGAGCTTCAAAAAATGCAACATGCTTCGATGGGAGCGCGTTGACGATTAAGCTCTTCTTCTCAGCATGCAGAAGGCCGCGACTTTGGCATGCGTTCGGCTGTGCCTGAGTAGCCGATTGTGCTCGTACCTCTGGCGAAGACTGGTTTAGGTTCTCTTCTTCTAGGACTCATCTTTAGTGCAGCGTAGTGCGATGGATTTACCAGAGCTAATAACCGATCTGTGCCTTTGCGGAAAGTTTTAGTGTCATGAATAAAAGACAATGGAGCTCTAGGTTTCAATAACACAGGTCAACATGGTTTAGTTGTTGGAAAGCTAAGGGTCATTTGCAAAGTAATTTGCTGCGTAGAATCCGAATCCGGGGTCAGAATTTTGAAATATTTGAGGTTATGTACCCGAAAAACAGTGTTTTTTCCTACTTTTGAGGTTATGTACTGGGTGCATTTTTTTGGTCTGTCTCTCTTGTCCACTCTTATCCTTTAATTTAAGAGTTCAAGAAGATCAATTACAATTTTTTTTTTCGCAAAGTTATGGCTATTCGAAGATACGAAATATATCCCTTTGACATCATTAGCATTTGCATTAAGTCTTTGAGACAATAACACAGGTCAACATGGTTTATTTGTTGGAAAGCTAAGGGTCATTTCCGCAGTAATTTGATGCCTAGGATCCGAATCCGGCGTAACTTCGAATATCGATCATGCTCAACTTTAGCCATATTGTGTAACAAAGTTGCAGCAAGTACTATACCAACCCATTACAGTCAGTGTGGTACGAGTGAAGCTAAGCTTCGGATTCTTTGGATGAGCTACTGAGTTTTCTGCTCATTCAGTGATACAAGCATTTTGCAGCAACCGGTCTGCCCTAATATCCCCAATACCCTACTTTGTTGCCTTAATCCTCGTGATGATATGCGTTTACAGACCTCTCTTTGAATCTTGAATTTGTGCGTTACTCACAATCTTTCCAATTTTCTTTTTGTAGTCTTGCTCTTAGAATTTAACATTTAAGATATTTAGGCCGGAAGTTCTCTAAAAAGGACCGTAGACCGTAACAAAAATTTTCTTCTCTTTTTTTAAAACTTGGAACTTCGGAAGATTTTTTAACATTAAGTAGTTTTAATTAATTTCTATTTACTGAGCATACATACCAATAAATCGCTCATATAAATAGGTTGATACTTTTAGTTCATTAGTTTTGGCTCATCTCTTAGCCTCAAACAAAAAATAATCGCTTTTCAACTGAATCTTTCGTTCTTATTACTTTTTTTTATGGGAGATCTCATGTAAATTTGAAATAAAGAATTAATTTTTCATTTTATCATTAATAATTACCTCATCTTGTACAACAAAATGCCTATGTATGATATTTTACTTTCAAAATATAAAATTTTTATAAAAATAAATAATTTAATGTATGAAAAATGTATAACTTTGTTAAATTTATTAGATTTTTATTATATCGCAACTCTAATCGGAAAGCATTGTATATAAATAAAAAAAACTTAACTGAATTTTGATTAAAGTACGATTTTAATTTATTTTTTTAAGTAATTTACGTTCTTCGCAAAAAGGATTATGCTTAGAGCCGTACTTTTCTCTAACCGCCCATGACCATCCCAATACTGTCATCCAAATTGAACTACAAACTACTTTTAATTCCAGTACACTGTGCTTTTTATTTTTATATCCATTCGCTTTGTTAACGAATTTACGTAAATTTCTTTCGTTGGAATGCAATTAAACGGAACTTGAAATATCAGCTGATGGTGTTTTCTATTCCACGTACAATATTCCGGCAAGCAACTCAGGATCTGGCCTTTAAACTTTCCATACATTGCCTGTTTCCCTGCAGTTTGACCTTACGCTTGGGTTAATTTTAATTTTGCACCAGTGTGCAATGGCATTCAGTAAAACTTTTGTCTCCCTTTATTTGCTCTGTGTGTGTGTGTGAGTGTGTGTAGAGAGAGAGTCTGTGTGTGTTTTTGTGTGACAAAGTTTTCTCTACTTTCTGTATGTGTGAGAGAAAGTGTATCTGTGTGGGTTGTTTTATTTAATTTCTGTGAGCGCGGCCATATCCAATTGCATTTGAAATTCAAGCTCTGAAATGTTGTTGCTTTTCCAGCTTGACAGAATTTTAAATAGAAATTCAGAGTTAGAGACAAGGGACAACATTGCGTATACTTCATATGCATGACCTAGTGCAATAAAGGGGCAATATCTTTTACTATATAGCAGGGCTGCAAGACAGGTACGAACATAACAAGCCTTCTGCGAAATTTTTTCAAAAAAATTTTTTTTCCAATTACATGTAACATATATTTAACGAAAGATTAAGTTTTTGCAATAAACGTGCAAAATATTCTATTCTTTATCAGGGCTGCAACGCCAACGTTCAACTTTCCATGAGAAGTTAAGTTTTTAAAAGCAGGTTATGGTCGAGGGACACCAGTGCGTATACCTCATATGCATAAGTTAGTGCCATAAAGAGGCTGTAGAACGTGGAACATGGAAGTGAACATGTCAAAATCTGAAATTATGGTTTTTAGAAAAGGAGGACGGCTGGCAAGATCAGAAAGGTGGATGTTCCAAGGCCAAGCAATAAATATAGCAACGGACTACAAATATCTAGATATTATCCTAACGCCTAGTTTAAGCTTTAAAAAACATGTTGTATCTAGGACAGCTGCCGCCAAACAAAGCATAAATATTGCATGGAATAACATGCTAGCTAAATTTAGCATATCCAGTCAGACTAAATGGAAGATTTTCGATGCAGTGTGCAGAGCTATACAAGCCTATGATGCCCAAGTATGGGGGTATGAAAATCAGGAAGAAGTTGACAAGCTAAAAATGTTTTTTATAAAGCGAATCTATCGTTTGCCAAAATCGACACCACACTACTCTCTAGCTTTGGAAATAGGAAGGAATCCTACCCGATATTATATGGTTGAGCAGCACCTCCGTTATATTTATAAAACGCTATATAAGTACGATGAATGCAGGTTACCCAAAAAGCTCTCCAAACTTGTTATGGCAAAAAAGGAGCTAAATAATACTGATGCACGTTTCAACATATTCTGGAATTGGAATAATGTAAGTTTATGGAAACCAACGGTAGATGCCTTCTTAAATTGTCTCAGGTTGGACAGACACGAATCTCTGGTACAGCAGAAGATGGGAAGCGAATCGAGAATTTACAAAGATCTGGATTCCATAAACAGTAAAAAGTATGCAAATATGGATATGTGGGCGGTGTCCTGGACTCTGAAAGCACGATGTGACATGATACTACTAAACGGAAACATATTCATCACAGGTCGTACTTCTATGTGCGAATTATGCAACACCAACGAAGCCGAAGACCTACGCCACTTTCTAGGGAGGTGTCCAATTTACAGAGAGCACAGGGTATTATGCTTTAGAAAACCTGTGTTAAGCCCTCACGAAATTCTTGAAATTCTAAATGACACAAACAAAACTAGCTGGATGGAATTTGTAGCATTTTTGAAAATGGCCACAAAGTACAGAAAGCAAATAATCACTGAATATTTTTGATAAAAAATTAAATATTTTGTAATACCTACAACTAATAAACTACTGCAGGTGGACTCCAGTTTTTCAGGCAACTTGTCCCAACGATCCTGTATCTCGCGACGAGCGGGGAAGCAGGGTGTATTAAGACATTTTGACTGGCATTCTGGAAACCCACCAATAAACTAAGGATAACAACAAAAAGTACTGCATCTCAAGTCCCCGACGGACGACGTATAGTCATAGTCGCGTATATTATTTTTAAAACCATTGTAATTTGTGTTTAAAAATCCTTTTGTATTTAAATACTTCTCTAAAGAATGGCTTTAAAAATAAATTTATTATTAATATTATGATTATTAAAGAGGCTATAACATTTACTTTATATCAAGGCTTCCAAGAGTGTTTTTTTTTTTATGAAATGCAATTAAGGAACCCCAAAATTAATAAAAGTTCAGTCAACTTAAAGTTATAAAACATTGGCTGAGATTAAGGAGTACAAACAACACATTTTTAATCAATATTGTTTAAAGCTATGATTTCATTTTTTTTTATTTAGCAGACAGATTCGATTTTTTTGGTAGAAAATATTTTTGATCTTTGGACTCCCATTTTCTAAATGATCTATCTCAGCTCTTAGAAAAGAGTCCAAAATGCCACTTAAGGTTCATTCAGGCCGCCGGATGGCTGTGACACATCTCATATAGGAAACATCTTGAGTGGGCAAGAGTGGTGAAGGGTCTTAACCTAACCTTGGAGTAAATAAGAAAAAACCTTATTAATTAAAAAACAATTTTTTTAACTATATATTTTTATATCACTTTGCCAAAGTCCCAAAGTCGATTCTTGATTTTTTTGCATACTATTAATCTAATGGAATTCTAGAACCTTAGTAGCTTAGTAGTACATATTTGAAAAAAATTATTTTAAAAACAAAAAAAACTTATAAAAATTAGGTAAATAAAGCAGAATATTTTTTATGTTATTTTCGTGCGTATATTAAAAAAAATTGTTGTGCAGCAAGAGGAAAATCCAAAAAAATTGCGTACAAATTTTTTTTGGCTCCGTTTTTTTTTTGTTTTGAGAGCCAAAATACATCAGAACTTTAAATAATACCCATATAGTAGGTTTATTTTTTTTTTTAATTTTGCAAACTATTTTAATTCGGAAAACAAAAAATCTAAACCGAAAAATTTTTTTCGGATTTGGTTTTGCGTGCTCCGGAAAACGAATTTTTTGTCGATAACTTCCTCTTTTATTTTCGATAAATTCGTAAATTTCCCAAATTTTTTCGATAAATTCTCATGTTGTGTTGCGCGAAATTATTTTTGTTGGATACAAAACAGCTAACATGGTTCATATTCGTTTACCGGAGAGCTTCCGAATAAATAACTTTCCGGCTTTTAAACAAAAGTTTAAAGATAACTTAAATAGTTACCTAAAACTGAAGCTAAGCAACCAAGTGGTTTAAAATTTTTTTAGTCTAGAGGCACTGTTTTCTATACGAATATTATATATACAATATTTAACTATTTCTATTACTTATATGCCTACTATTTCACTTGATAGCACATTCTATTGAAATTGCCCCAGAGCCAAACATTTTGAATTATTCATTGACTGGACTTTGGTGTGGCAAAAATATTGCACAAAGCATAACTCCAGGCAATTTTCACACTTCAATGGTTGCATACAAAAAGCCAAATTGCAAAAAATATTTTCATTTTTCAGCTATGCAACTATATTGCATAAAATGTCAAAGGCTACAAAAATGAATAAAATTCGACACTAAAATCGTTTTTAATGAACTGTCTGGCGACTGCATTGAAATTATTTGATAAAATTTCATAATAAAAATAAAAAAAATAAAAAAAACCTCAACTAAAAAATTCTACATACCCAAATAGCCTCAAACGAAATCAATCTTTTAAAGGCTTTTTATATATATGGTAGACCATGTTAATAGTTTGTCATGCAGTTTGAAAAGCTAGTGAAAGTTTTTCGACAACAACTTTTTATGTGAATTTTGATGCAACATTCAAATAAACGAAATGAAAATTGAATTTTTATTAAATCGATTGCAATTGGATTTATGCATTTTTTGGGATTGAATATAAACTAAAAAGCTGTTTTTTATCGACTGCCTTTGTAAGCAATTAATCAAATAAATTCTTTATTACGTTGTGAGTATTGATAAATTGAAATATTTGAATCTGTGTGAGTCCAAAGGATTTGCGATTGGGTTACCACGGCTTAAGGCACAATGTTGTGGTGTTCTGGTAACTTTACTAACTTTTTGATGCTTTGAATAAAGTTTAAAGGGTATATAAACTTGGTGTAAAAAAAATGTTTGTGGCACAAGTTGAATAGTGTCAGATGGAGATCTAACACAGTATATATTTACTTAAATGAGTAGGTGGATAATTGGAATCGTTTTAGTTATCCATGTCTGTCTATCGGCGCGGGATACCGGATTCTTCACAACTAAGAGAGCTTGAAGTGGGAACGTTTGTCATAAGATGTAGCTTATGCTCCAGTTCTTTTTTCTTATTAATGATCCAATTAGCTTTTTTTAATCATTTAAAGGCGGAACAGGTTAGGTTAGTCTAGATGGTCTAAGGCCGAGATCATCCAGAGACCATTTGGTCCATTGTGATGCCTAATGAAAGAGAAGGAAAACAAAAAGAATGATGGAGAGCGTAAGGAAAGGGTAATATGGTTAGATGAGTTTAAGGATTCGACAAAAAGAGCAAACTCTGCTATAGCAAGATTATCCTGACAGACCTGATCTTCATAGGAAGGCTCTTCCAGATACTGAGCGCGTTTTCAAAGAACGGCAGGGAATTCGCATAATATAATACTTTCTATCTCTTCCTTATACCCGCTTTTTTTTTTAAAAAAATATTTTTTATTTAAAAGGTTCACCAAATCACCTAAGTCTTAATGTAGACTTATGTGGACTTTTCTATTAGAATTAACATCCATTTGGAAACAAATATACAAAAATTTAATATCCCTATTATCCAATTGGGATCTGCTAAGCAATAAAGCTGTCGTTATTATCGTTTTCAAAGAACGTACCAAAAATGCAAGAGTTCCAGAAATCACAGCTCGTCTGGCTGTTAACATAACAGCTCATCCAAAAATGGGAAAAATAATATTTTTGCCACGAAATCGTGCTCGACATCGGTTCAGGTGTAGCTCCTTGTTCCAGTACACATTGAAAAACGTTGCTTTCTGCAATCTCCTGTGCAATTACACGAACAGCGGCAACACCTTCAGAAGATCTTGCGATTCGATGACGTAAGAGAGTTGATTACTTGTTTACTGAACCAGCATGTGACGATTTGTGAATAAGCTAAAAATACGAGAAGGAACATCTTTAATGGCGACCCTCCTTTTTTGTGAATTATAATATTATATTTTTTTGCTAATTGATTACAATTTAAATTTTAATAAGCCCTGATCTATACTAATACATAAAAGAGTAGCCTCAAAAATAGTTTGTGATAGCGTAAGTTGACAATGCGTCTACAGATTTTATCCGAACCACTTTTAAATTAAAGGTATTTTTATTCTTAAGGTTTTTGAGGAAAAAAAGGAGCGTATTTTGCACAAACACACGTTTCTTTACGGAAAAAATAAAAAAAATACATATAAACGCCCTCTGGCGACTCTCAAAAATCAAAATAAATGTCAAATATCGATTTCTCGAGCTCAAAATCTCGCGAATACACATTTGGGTAGAGAAAATTTAATTTTTTGGGCCTTGGTATATGGTATAATTCGATTTTTCAATCGAGACTGGCTCGTGTTTTTATGCTCATGGCTTACATGGCAGAGTTGACACCTTCGGAAGATCCATTCCCAGTTGGCGTTTTAGAGTAAAAATTAACATCCTTCAACGAAGCTGTCTTGGATTAATTGAACAGCCACCTTTTTTGATTTCTATCTGAAAATTTTTTCTCAAAACTTGACTTTTAGAAGATGCCTCAAAAACATAGGAACCCAATTCTGGATAACAAAACAGTGCATTGTAAGTCCGAAAAGATTACATGGTTTCAAAGCCCATCTAAAAACACTTCAAGAATGAGTCAATCCAGTGGTCCATAGAGCTGGGCGCACTTGCTGCCTGATGTGTCAGCCTTGTACCCTAATCCAATACACTAATTTATACTCTGACTTCAAGATTAACACCAAGCATATTGCAAAAATTTCTACCTTACTTTAATCTACATTCCAATAGAATTTAATTATTTGCTTCAATTTCCTTAGTTGCCTTCATTGCAGTACAGTACACACGTAAAAACAATTGTCCTTAAGCTCAATAAAATATTGGAATCTGTCTCCAGCAGTTCTATAAAATACAGTGCTGGCAAAACAAAGGGTCCAAGGATACGCCCTCACACATACACATACAACAAAATGAATAATAAAAGAGTGCATTCACAGCATGTATTGTTTTTCATTAAGTTGACTGCGGCAAAAGGACAACAACAACAACAACAACAATGGAACACCGGAAACAAAAACAATAACAACAACAAAATAAAAACCACGCCCATTTCCGGCAGCTACTCACCATATTAGCTGCATAATAAGCTCTTGGTGTAGTGCCATGCGAGACCATGCTTCAATTTTGGCCTGGCAACTTGCATTATTTATTTACTTATTTAAAATGTGAGTTGGGTGCCTCTTTTTTTCCCCACCACACGCTCCCCAACCATCAATCGTGCCACAAGCCGTCATCTATTTAGGCTGCAAGGATGCAAGAATGGCCAACAACCTTTTTAGCCACTTTCGCCTTAATGTAATCAAATGAACGTGCCCGGCATTATTTTCTTGCCAATAAATTTCACGCGAAAAATAGATGAGCATTGGCTGCCAGCGGGGTAACAAGCACCCAGTAGGAAATTGAACGAACGTTTGGCATATGATGAAGCAGCGCTATTTTCAGGGCAAGCACAATTTTTATGCTTTTTTTTGTCATTCTTATCGAATACAAAGTTTTGGTTTCAAAATATTTAAAAATGCATGTAATTCCAATAGCCTTATTACTTACCAAAAAAAAAAAAACAAACAAAAAAAATATATTTTTCGCAGATTTATGAAATTGAACTGACCACAATTGGTTAGCTGGGAAAAAAATATTTATTCAAACTGTTGGTCAGGTCCATGAATTATGCACAAGGGTCTTGAAGTTAAGCTTAGAGAGCTATTTAAATAATAATATTTGTAAAACACAATAGTTTTTGGAATGTGCTCTAAATAATCTGCACAAAATATTTAAGCCACCTCTTATCTTATGTTATTTAGAGTTCCAATATTCCTGATGACAGTCAATTAGGTATGGCTTTTTAAAAAACTTGTTTTATCTTTCCGTTACGAGATTAAAAACTGTCATACGAAAAATATCTTCTTTTTGCTCAAATGAGATAAATTCTCATGTGGTTTCCCCAAATAAATGAATTCAAAAAACGTGAGACAGTCGAGGCGGTGCCCGACAGTATAATATCCTGTACGTTTTTTCTCAAACAAAATTTATTCCTTATTTTTTTTTTGGTATTTATACTCATAAGTTTCGAAAATTTTTACCGATTTTGATGAGAATCGAAAGTTACGTCAAAGAAGTTAATTAAAGTATATGGGGTAAGTTTTTAGTTCATATGTTGAGGGGTGTAGGATAAAACACCTAAAATCAATTGCGGTGGTGGGGGGGCGCATCAATTTTAGACGGACGGACGGACAGACGAACATAGTTCAATCGCTACCCGAGGTTATGAGAAGCATTTTGGTATAAAGGATTTTGGGTCTGCCACGCCTCCTTCTGTCCGTTAAATACATTGCACAAATCTAGTATACCCTTTGTACCTATTGGTACAGGGTATAAAAAGGTTGATAACCCAAAGAAAACAGATTTTGTTGTCCTGCAGATAGAATTTATGTATAAGATTTCTCAAGGCTCTAGTATTTTTGAAAATTTCTTTTAAAATTATAGGATTATCAATTATCTCAATCTATGGACTAAAATAAAGTCTTTAGTTTGAACTCTTTTCTTATCAATATTATATTTATTATTATTTTTTCTTCATTTGATTCTTTACCTCGAAGACCAGTATATTGGTACGGCTAGTGGAGAAAATAGAAAATTCAGTTTTTTCAAACATATATTGAAATAATTTTTTTGTTAAAAAATTTTATGAAGTTTTACATATCCCTGAGGCAGCTTGTCTTTATCGGATAAGCAAAACGTTAGACTAATATTAGAATTTTTAAAACAGAATTCAAAAACTTACGAACACAACTACTCGTTCTTCGTATACAGATGATTGTCTTGCAAAGTTTTGCAAGTCGCAATCTAATCGAAATCCGCTCAACACTAAGGAGCCAATACCTGGAGTAAGTTGTAGTGGCTAAATGATTATGATCAGGTATTAAAATCAGAACCTTTTAAATCTAATTAAAAATAATCACAAAATCATTAGCCTCATTCTTTCACTTCACCTTTACGCAAAATTCGCACTAAAAGTTTTTTTTTTCATTTTTCAACACATCTTTAAATAAAAATTTCACTTGCTTTTTAGTTTATAAACATATATATAATAAATAGGTCTAAAGCAAGAAATTTATTATTTAAATTTTATTAAATTAATTTCAACTAATACAAATTAAATTAACTAAACAGAAAAAATAAGAAGCGCAAGTCTGTGCACCAAATTTCGCACTGGGCAGTTGAGCAAAGCTTAAGTGCGTGAGAGAGTTGAGTGGCAACAAGCAGAGAGTAGTGTACCAACCACAAAGCACAACCAAAATAACAATGTCACACACACACATACTAGTGCATAGCTAGCTGTTGTTGTTGTTATTGTCTTGTTGCTCTCTTTTTTTTGTTTTTTGTTGAAAACGTGTAAAATTGAAAAATGTGCAAAGTGCTCGTGATCCCGCTTCTGTTCGATAACTGCTTGCTCCTGCTTCCTGGAGCATAATTGAAAGGGACAACACGTTCTTTGGTGTAGGCTATTAAAGGTTCTATCAAATGCTCTTGAGACGCCACGCCAACACTCAAGAGTTACGCTCCCGCTGCCAAAGTCCGACGACTAATGGATTCAGCGCATACGCATCCCAGTTGTTTCTTTGTGCTCCACATTTAATGCCCATATTTCTGCTTATGTTTTTTTTATTTGTATATTTATTTATTTATTTTTGTGCTGCGTCTTTTATTTATTTATTTTTACTTAGCCGCTCAAGCTACTTTAAAATATATTGCCTCAACAAATAACAATGGGCGTAACAGCCTAAACAAAGCTCCATCCAAAATGGCAGACATGCTACGCTTGAATACCTTTTGGAAGATGCGACTATATGTATGTATGTATATGTATCTGTCTCTGGCAACATGAAAATATGCAAAATAGCTGTGAAAAAATATTTTTACTATTTATTTACTCATCTCACACTTGTAGATACTTTGCATAGACACAGATACAGATACAGCTATGTACGACTCAATGAAGCATGCGGAATGTGCTTAAAGTTTTTCATTTCATTTCGTTTTTTCTTTTTTGAGTTTTTACATTTATGGTCAGGAATTTTCATGTCTTAGCATGTGATTCGCACACAAATAGTTTCTTATCTGAAAGGGTCAAAAGCAAAAATTTCTTTTTTATATATAAATACACTGAAATTAAATTATTGCTACTTAAGTTTTTATTCTTGTTTTCAATAAGAAATTTTAAAAGGGGAATATGCGTATAATTTTTTTTTTTTTGCAAAGTGAAACTGTTTAGCAAAGCGTTTCGGATCTTGTAAGTTGAAGTTACGACTGAATTTGAGAACTTCTTTTACAAGTACAGGTTTTTCCACAATTTTTAATTTATATTTTAAAATTAGTTGGGTATTTGTTTGTTTTTATATTACGCATTAAATTTACACCCGATATGGTTAATTTTTAAAAATGAACTATGCAGTTTTTGCATACCCTCTAAAAGTTTTATAATAAAAAATATTTTCTACTTAAGATAAGACGATTTTTAAAATAAAAAATTTAAAAATATGCGACTACAATTTTTGTAAATATTCTAAAATATGTTTAAAAGAGGTTAAAATTTTATACACCAAAACCAAAGTTTGGGACCTTTAAGTAAATATCTTGAGACGCGGTTATGCTTTTCCTCACCATCACTAAAATGGACATAACTACCTAAATCAAAAAAAAAAAATTTTTACATATTTAAATTTTTTCATGTTAAAAAAAAAATTTTTTTTATTTCAAAACATATTAAAAAAAAAAAATTTTTAATGATGTCAAAAGCTTAAAAAAAATATACATACAAATATCTTTGCTTACGAGAAAAATCTACCTAAATATATAGATAAATATTCGTAGTTTTGCCAAAAAAATTTATGAGTGCAATATTCGCTAGTACCTCATCATATATGTGAAAATTATAGAAAAAAGAGAGATCGATTTAAATAGCGATCTGCTAAACTTATTTTTATAATTTCGATATCGATATTGCCAATATCGATATTTTTGCAAACATCGAATCGAATCCGTGATTTTTGAATATTCGACTTCATATTTTTTTTTTGTTTGGGATCGCTCAGAATACATTTACAAAGCAGCATCTAAAATTTTATAGATTAAAAAAAAGTAGCATACTTTTATGGGCTGGCTAATAAATGCTAGAGAATGCGTTAGGACAGATTATTTTAAAAATCTGACTTCATGGAGCAGTTGGACATCGGTTTCGGCGCACTTAAATACACTGAATAATTAGAATTCTAGATTCATTGATTTGAAATTTTTGTGGAGCTGTGCTAGCAAAGCTCACTCTTTCAGAAGCTTTGACAGCTTTTTTTCAGTTTTTCTAACTTTTACCATTAAGAAAAAATTTTTTTTTTTATTTTTCAACGTATTTTACACCCTCCCAAACAAAATGGATCCATTTGAAATTATATAGTTTTTGTTATGCTCTTAAAATAATGCATACGAGTTATCAGTAAATTTCTGTGTATGATTTTGGTATAGTATAGTTCCTAGTGTCTTTAGCTTTTACCTTAATCCTTAAAGGCTTATACGCAGCACGCAAAAAAATTAAAAACTTCATATAAAAAAAATGCTGGCGAAAAATTCCGATTAAAAATGTTTGACGATAGGTCGCAGACAACAAAACAAAACAGTGTTGTATTTTAATTTTAAAAATGCCTAACGTTAGATGGCGCCACTACTTTACTAGGTGTGGTAACACTAACAACAGCTGTTGCGCGTTGGAGCGAATTAATATACAATACATATATGCACAATTTTTTTAGGTAGAAGAAAATGGTGTGAATTATTTCCAAGAGATCATAAAATAGCGCTTATAAAAGCAGTAGAAGCTCACCCAGTGTTATGGGACTTAACACACAAAATGCACTTTAATGCATTGGCGATGAAAAGTGCGTGGGAGGAAATTGCTAAAATATTAAATAAAGATGGTTTTTTTTTGCAGCCAACCTTTTTACAATTAGGTAGGTAGGCAGTCATACACGCATTGTTTACATTTAATAATGTTAACAATACTTGATACAAATCCATGTTTGTTTTATTTATTTCTTTGTCTTATTTTGCGCGCATTTTTTTGTAAAAATAAAGCAGCTGATTGTAATGTGAGTGTGGCCATATTAACCCAAAGTATCGGAAAAAAATATCGATGTATACCGCAAAAAAAACAATAGCTCGATTAAAAATGGCACTTTGTCTTACTGTGCACACACTGGTGGCTCCATATGAAATAAAATGAAAAAAACTCCATATGGAAATTTTCATGCTGCGTAGACCCCTTAACATACGAAATTTTTTCCAGTGTACAACACTTAGCAGCATCTTTTATTTTCTTTAAACTTTGAACAGCATTTGAACTCTTAAGTACCAATGTCTGACAGATGCTAATCCCATACACTTGTCCCGCCTCCGGCTCCAATTGCCATTCGGCCAACTAAACTAACACTCTCAAAGCTTTTTCTTTTTTTCATTTTCGATTTCTGCCGTTTCGAGACTCTCAATTGAATTTTGATGCACGTGCGCCGCTTGGTTCAATATACATTATGGATATCCTAGTGGACGACCAAAATCCCAAAGGATATCATGGGCACAGAGGAAGCCATTGGGCAATGGGTTTTTCTTGTTTCTGTTGCTGCTTTTCTTTCTACGTTCTACTTTTTCTTGCTTCTGGTACATTCATAATAATTTTTATTATGGGTCATCAGCCATTTGTTTGACGCACACGCAGATACCCACACAGATGTACATACATACACAATACATAGACCATTTCGTTAGGGGGCAGCTATTAAATATGTGTGTGTGTCTAGCGCCCTTTTTTTTTCGTTACTTTTAGAGGCAGTATTATGATTTTTTGTTGTTTTTTTTATTTTTATAATTTTTTTTTTTATTTATGATACTATGACCAGGCTCTTCCTGTTGATAAATGGCTGCCAGCCCGCTTATCACTTTGCCCTTCAGCTTATCAACGTGTTGATGTGATTTTTTATATGTATTTACAAATTATTCATATTTTTATATGCAAAAGAACATTCCGAGCAGAAGATCGATGTGCTCTGCAAATTGATAGATGCCAAGTAGAGTTGTTTGTCCTTCGGCAATGACCGGCATACAGGTGGGCTACTTATTTTGTTGTACTAGCATGATTTCTTTAAAATGTTGTTTCTTTAGAGAAATCAATCTGTCAATGGCAAACTCAATTGATTGAATTTTCAAATTGAGGCATGACTCTTAAGCTGAATGAAATAACAATGACATTGCCAGAACTAAATAAGTTTTGTTAATGTTATTACATTTTTGTGCGCTGTTAACGCTGTCACATTTTAAGCTTATTTGGCAAGGAGTTTTGGCCTGTGTAAAGAATCAAATGTTTTTGACATAGTTTAATATATGAATATTTTATGAAAAAATAATTTTCATAATAAGTAAGGACCTAAGTAAGCTTTTTGTTTTAACAAACTCGCAATGAGAAAAACAAGACTTCAATATTAGAACGCTCTCTTACTACGCGTTTAAAAATTTAAAATATTAGTTTCAAAATAAAATAATTTTTTTGTTTCTAACAAAATAATTTATTCGTTACGTGCTTTTTAAAATTATAAGCGCAAAAAGTGAATATACTTTTGTCGTCATGTCAGTGAAGTTGAAAGGTTTTCAAAAAGTTAAACCAACTTAAAGGTTGCTGGCCTTTTTATACATTTTACCTTATTGAATATGACGTCAGCGGAACTTAAAGTTGCTTTAATCAATTTAAAGAGCACAATTTTTAATATTATATTGGTGAAAAGAAATAAATCTTTGCGAAATATTCGTTATCAATGTCTCAATTCTGATTGAAACGAATAATTATAATTTTTTCAATTTGCTTTTTTTATTTCAAACTAAGGGACAAAATAAAAATATATGGACGAAATGAAATGAAATACTATTTAAATTGCTCGAAAATTATAAAACAAAAACTGCTCAAATATTAAAAAAAATTAATTGAATTGAAAATTTAAAGTTTAAATATTTTTATTCGTTAGCTATATACGTCTTGTCAAAGAAAAGTCTATGGTATTTGGTTATCGATTATAATATATGGGTGAAGTGAAATTAATTACTATTTAAATCAATAGGAAAAAATTGTTTAAAACAGCTTAAAAAATAAATTTTTTCGAATTCAAATTATTTTAGTATATTTATTCGTAACCAACATATGCCTCGTCAAAAAAAAGACTGCCTTAATATTCGATTACACTAGCTAACACGAATAATGAACCTTCGTAAAAAAGAGTTTTTTTAATGTAATTTTGGGTTGAGAAATACGAAAATGACAATCGTTTTTGGGCATTTATTTCAGTTATTCGTCAATATCTCGTGAACCAAACTTTGTAGCGACATGAAAGACGATTAGATCGAAAGGTATTGATGTGCTCTTTATTCACGAGATATTAACGAATAACTGAAAAACATGTTTAAACATGTATTCCGAAAAAATCTTGAAAACGGTGCATAATTTTTTTTTTTTAAAATTGTCATTTTCGGGTTTCTTGACCCAAAATTACCCTAAAAAAAACTTTTTTACGAAGGTTCACCCGATGACCCTTAAATTTATAAATTAGTGTTATCGACTACTGTTTAAATCGATTGTAAATAAACAAAAAAATGGCAAAGAAATTTTAAAATATTTTATAAAAAAATATATTTCTTTTTAATTCAAAGTTTTTTCACTCATTGGAAAACAATTTATTTAAATATATTTATTGGTTAACAATATATGTCTCCTCAAAGAAATGTCTCGCTTAGTATTCGGTTATCGATAACCCGATAAATAGTTACGAAAAAAATTGACGTGGTGAATATTAACTAAGAAAAATCAGAGTGGGAAGATCTATCAAAAAAGTGATTGGCTTCCTTTTTTTTATTTTGCAGAAATTCTGAGAGAAAATGTTAAAAATGTCCGCTAGAGGGAGTAAGATAAAAAATAGGTACAACGCCAGGTTTCAAAATTGTCCGCTAGAGGGAGCAAGAAAAATAGGTACCACACCAGGTTTCTAAATTGTCCGCTAGAGGGAGCAAGAAAAAGGGGTACCACACCAGGTTTCTAAATTGTCCGCTAGAGGGCGCAATAAATTAATATGAGTAACGCCAAATTAAAATTTTTTTGCAAGTTGAAGAAAGAATAATGTTAAAATATGAACGAAGAAAAAAACTTGTTTTACAAAATTTTATTTTATAGAGAGAAACTTTTTTAACAGCATGTATAGCATAATATATTTTTATATGGTCTCTCAAACTCTCGTAATTTATTTTTAGGGAACGTTAGCTTTACAACATTACATTAATTTGTTCAACTTATTCTTAAATAGTCTAACAATTTTGTAGCGTTAAGACATAGACATATATCGAAATAAATGATGAGCTTTGTGTAAAAATGTCTCCCCTTACTTATTTTAATAAACTTTTATTTTAAATATAAATTCTATAATAAACCCTAGAAACATACAAGCCTGTAAATGCTAATTTATTATAAATAATAGAATCTCACGTTTGGTAAAATCAAGTAAGGAGAATAAATTGAATTAAATATGGAATTAAATATTAAATTGACAAAAATTTTTATTATATTTTTTTTTAGCAAAACTATATTTAAAAGCTATTTTCAAGGGTAAAGTAATTAAAATCATTGAACTGTATGCAAATTTTATTGTTTTTGATTGATAGACAAAATTCAATTAAATTTAATCCTTAAAATCTTGCTGAATGTAAAAATTTAAACTGATGCGAGAAATTCATTTGCACTAAAAAAAATTACGAAATTTAAAACCAAATTTAAGAATGTATTTAAATTAATATAATTTATATCAATGCAATTGCATTCTTAAGCTGCTCACATACCAATTAAATCAATACACATATAAAAGTAAAAGTATATTAAATTATTTCCTTATGTTTATTTAATTAAATCAACATTTCAATTATGCGTTAGTTAAATGAACATGAATTTAGTTAGATAAGCTTAAAATGCACAATTACACTTCGAGTGGAACAAAATTTTTGGGTTCATTAAAGTAAGCCAACCCCAAAAAATTTACTCAAATTTAGTGTTGCACAACGACAACAACAACTACAATTACAGCACTGGGAATTACATATAAATCAAGCACTCAATTTAATTGCTTTTAAATTAAATTAGCATTAAATGTTTACAAATGTTGCGGCATGTTTAGTTGGTCGAGTGCTTTATATTCATATATACCCTTTTCGAGCTTATATACAAGTTTTATTTATTATTTAAATGATTTTTATAGACAACATGGTAGCTACACGAATTTTAAATTTGAGTTTTGCTCTATTTAATTTAAAATTTATTTTATTTTGTTTTTTTTTTTTTAATTGCGGTTGCATATTCGCATACACGAACAAATTATACGGCTGATTGTTAATGCTGATATATTATCACTTCATATTTTTCGATATTAACATTTTTTTTTTTTATACACATATATTAAAGGGTATCTACAAATGCATGCCACAGGCGGAAGGCTGCATATCCGACCCTATGTGGTGTTTATCAATTTGATGAGCAAGTAAGAAGTCCAAAGACCATAAAACTAAATTCCATCATAAAATCGGTAAGCGGATGAAATACGTTGAATTGCGTGCTTATCGAATACTCTATAATTTAGCAAAATTTTGTTTTTAACACCAAGCTGTGAAATATTTAAGCAAAAAATATAACTCTCAAGCTGAGAAATTCGAGTTGATACGAGGGCGGGCTGAAAAGAACGATTTTCATACTAAAGACTCTCGCATTTTTTTTAGACACCTACCTGAAAATAAAAATGGGCATAGTTCTTAAATTGTCCGCAAGAGGGCGCAAGCGAAAATTAAACGATAGACGGATTATACAGGGTGAGCCATCTGTTGGTTTGTTTGTTAATTGGATTTTATTCGTATGTTTTTCAACAAAATTGGGCAAATGTATTTAGCAAATGCAAGTTTGAAACTACTTTTTTTTTGTAAGAAATATAGTATCGCTCAAATGGCAGCCGCGGCTGGCTCTACAGACCCGTGTGCATATCATAACATCATAATTTTCGATGACATGACATATGTCTAAGAGCATCCACTTTGGAAGGGTATGCTCCGATTTATGCGTGTTTAACAGCCAAACCAACAGATGGCCCACCCTATACAATTTTTATATATTTTATAGAGTGAAAAAATATTTGCTTTTTAAAAATACCTTATTTTAAGCAATGCATATAATCAAGCGGTCGTTTTTTATCGTCCAAAAATATTATTTTTCAGGGTCTTTAGAATAAGCGTTTGTTCTAAAAAACGCGGTTCACCCAAACATTTACGCCTGTTCTCTAGGTTTCCATGGAAATTTTATTATATAGGAAAAACTTTTTGATTTTGAGAGATTTCGCATATCGATGTTTTTTTTTTGTACGATCTGTCTTCAGATTTCAGATTTGGTAAAGTAAATTTACTAAATAGGTAATAACACTAGTTTACAAATTTTAAATGTTTCAGTTATTTTCGTAGTAAAATGGCACGCTCAATCCGGAAATGAAGTCAATAAATTTTTTCATGGAATAGATTTCAAGATAATTCGAATAAACCATTTTTCGAAATTAAAAAAAAGTGTCTTTACTTAAAAGCAAATATCTCTGGTTCTACCAAACTGATTTTGCCAATTTTACAAAAATTCCTGTTAATTCCATAATTTTTCTCCGATTTTGATAAACAACCACTCATTTTCTTCATAATTGATCAATCTTTACGAGCTATGGAAAAAACTGTATGAAAAAATTTTTTAAAATTTTTAAATTTACGTTCAAAATAGATTTTTTTAAAAAATTTGCTGAAAATTACGAGAAATTTCATATAAATGGATAAATAACGACCAAACCGTAAATTTGACAAAAATATGTTCCAAGTATAATCGATAAATAATTCATTTATCTACAGTTTAGTAAAAAAATTGGTAAAATCAGTTCAATACAACCAGAGATATTTGCTTTTAACTAGACACGCTGTTTTTTTAATTTCGAAAATTGTTATTTTTAAATATCTCGAAATCCGTTCCATGAAAAAATTTTTCAACTTCATTTTCGGACCTAGCGCGCCATTTTACAGGATACATTTTGCTGTAAACTAGTGTAATTAATAAAATAAAAGTACAATAGCAAGTTGCCACTGAAACCTACTATTGTGTTACATATCGATATGTGAGCGTAATGAGTAAACGTATGTTGACTTTTTGTAATAAACTTCCATTTCCCTGCTCATTTGTTACAAATTTTGGCTCTAATATTACATATTTTTAAATCAATGCAGCGTATCTTACAGTCGACATCCTTGCTGCCAGTTTCAAATTTATTATTATTTATTTTTTTTACAACCGCAAATATCAGGCCATACAGCAATACCATGGCATAAATATCCAACAACCATTGTGCATTAAAGTTGTTATTATTAAACAAAGTGCATAAATTAACAATAAAAAAGCAGATCAATTTGTTGTCTGCCGACAAACGTTCGTTAATAATAAATAATGCAGAGACTCCGCTGCAATATTAATATACTAGACATACAACAGTTCATTTAACCCTATATGAAATACATATTTAAAAAAACATACTTATGTACAGCAAGTAAATGCATTCAAATAAAAAACCATCAAAAATTCAGTCAGTAGTAAATTTTATAAATTCATTATCAGCTCATTAACAGCGGCAATAATGTACTTGGCCAAAGGCCGCTTACTAGGCGTATGCGTAATAAATTTCAACAGACCAAACTTTAAGTGCAATTAAAGCTGGCAAAAAGATACTAAAGTTAAGTTCCTGTCCCAAGGGCGAATTCCGGCACAAGTCTGACTTTTTGTGGGCACCAAAGGCTTAAAGCCAATAAAGAGTTTTCTTTGCCGGGAAAAGAGTGAAAAGTGGGCTGTGCTTCAGCCGCAGGTCTAATTGCAAAATAATAGAGGCGCCTGGTCTTTCATCAATGCCACAGTAAGAGCCAACTAAGTTTCATATGAGAAGCGCCAAATGAAGATGTTGCGGGTGAAAAAAAAGCGAAGAAGTAGTACGGAAAAAAAACACAAAAGTTGTGCATGTTTCGGTTAATTAGTAAGTAGAACAGCGAAGGCAACCAAAATGGAGTAAAAGACATAACAAAATTGTGGAAAAAAATGGCGAAAAGCAAATGAGAAAAAGGGTACAAGAAAAGTTAGTTGTGGGTTAAAAGAAGTTAAATGTGTGACTGGAGTCTGAAGTTTTTAAGAAAAATGTAGGGGTTAAAGGTAAAGTATAGTAGGTGCTAGATTAATGTAAAAAATTAAGTTTCTACCCCAAAGCTTTATCGCAAGGAAGCACTTGAGCTAAGAAAAGATGTGATGAACCAGTGCTTAGCTGATTTCCTGCTTCTAAAGTCTACTTACGTCACATGCTGTCCAGGCTTAATTTTTACTTCAAGTTACAGCTTACAAGTCGTAAAATTAAACAATTCATACTACAGTATCAGGGCCATTAAAAACCAAACTTAATGCCTGACTGACATGTCCAGCGCAGTCCAATGCCATTTAATTGCTGCCAGTCATGATGACAATTCCCGAAGGAGCGAAAAAAAAACGCAACTAAGAAAGTAGGAACTCAGTTAAACGGTAAGTGGAGTAATGAGTGTAACTGAACTGTAAGTAAGTGTAGGGTAAGGTGGGGCAAATCCGACCTCCCACTGTTTCTCAAAAACGGCCACACTGAGCGAGCTCATATTAGTGTTGTCGTGTAGGGCATTTAAAATAACCAAAATGGTAGCATGACAGTTGTCTGTCAGTCTCCATTTAGATGCTCAAACGACAGCAAGTATATTTTTACAATTTTCAATTTAATTTGTGTGAATTTTTGATTACACATTTTTTCTTGTTAAATAAAGTGATCGAAAAAAACCGATAAGTGCTTTTTATAGTATTGGTTTGAAATTTAGTATAATTTTTATATCCTGTAGCTAAATGGTAGAAAGGGTATATTAAGTTTGTGCAAGTCGAAAATGTCTGTAACATATAGAAGGAGTCGTCGGAGACCCCCAAAGTTACCTAAAGTATGATCAGGGTGACTTGAGAAGTCGATATACCGATGTCCGTCTGTCTGTCTGTCCGTCCGTATGAACGCCTAGATCTCCCCAGCACTCTACCGAATTGGATCAAAATCGGTTGACTGTATCATATATCTTCCGCAGCACTGTACCAAATTTTATCAAAATCGGTTGTCTATATCATAGCCCCCATAGGACCAATCGACAAAAAAACGTGTCTGGGGCAAAATTGGATTTTTTTTTTGGTTTTTTTATACAAATATCGTAACCAAATTTGGCAAAGAAATTTCTTTTGAAGTTCGTAAGCAAAATATCGGATTTGATTGCAATATGGTGGTACAGTGTATCACAAAGTCGACCGCGCCCGACTTTAACGTAAATCTTTTTTATTTGCGTCGTCATGAAAAATGACACAGTGGGGCAAAGCCGACCTCTAAATGCTGGGGCAAATCCGACTGCTTTTTTTCATCGCTTACAACCGCTCGATGTGTATGCAAAAGCATCCCGGCCAACCAATTCAAATAATAAAAATGGATGTTAAAGTTGCAGATGATCAAGAACAAGAAGATGATATTCCATTCAAACCATCACGCGTCACATCAACTTCCAGCTTGAATGAGAGCTTACAATCCAAGGACCAAGACGTGGCCGTAAATCTGGACGTTGATGGATCTAACTTCAGATGGCTTCACTGGCTCAGCGAAATAGAAAATTTCTAAATAGGCAAAAAAGGCAGCCGAAAAAAAAACCAAACCATCCTTTATTAACATTCATTTAACTTTCATTTGTATTTACATATATGTTCTAAACATTACGATTTTTTTTTAAAGAAATACATTCAGTTTTGTAAAACAATAACATGCATTTGTGTTTTATAATCGAAAAACCCTTGAATTTAGATCGTATGTATGCTTAAACTTAGGCGGTCGGGTTTACCCCACCATTTTTGAAAAATATTCATGTCTCAAGAATTAATAATGGTCTGAAGAAAACGTGAGTTCTAGAAAGTTGCGGCAAAGCATTTTAGAGCTAAAACCAATTACTAGGTCGATTCTGACTTACGGAATTCCGATATGGTGGCCGGTGCTACACAAAAATAGTGCATTGAAATGCATGAATTCTATTCAGAGGGCTAGCTTGAGAATCAGCGGGGCCCTTAGAACGACCCCCACAGCATCATTAAACGTTATGCTGCATCTATTGCCGATAGACCTATATAGTAAGCAGTTAGCGTTGAAATCGTCGTTAAGGCTAAGAGAATCTTCGAATCTAGTTCTAAAGGACACTCGACTATGCTAAGTCAATTTCCGCATATTCCCAGAACCAATGACTTTTCTAGCTCAATGGAGTTATTCTTAGACAGGCCGTTCAGTGTAAGTTTCCCATCTCGTGAAGATTGGGACAATGGTATACTGGACTGTAGTAGCATGATTACCATCTTTACGGATGGATCTAAGCTCAATGATCAGATGGGCGGGGGTGTTTATTCGGAACCGTTGGGCATCAACGAATCCTTCCGTTTACCAGATCATTGTAGTGTTTTTCAAGCAGAAGTCATAACTATAATGGAAAGTATTCTTATCATTAAAAAGCGCGTATTATCCGATAGAGAGATTCAGATATGTTCTGACAGTCAGGCTGCTTTAAAAGCATTACAATCGCTAAGGCTCACATCCAAAACAGTTTTGGAATGTTATGAGCTTCTACTAGATATTACAAAATTCTTTACTATTAATCTGCTCTGGGTACCTGGGCACCGAGATATCGTGGGCAATTGCAGGGCAGATGAGTTAGCTAGGCGGAGCACAACGTTACCGCTTCAGCCTTAAAAGGCGATGGCACCAATGCGGCTAGCGACGTGCAAACTATTAATAGATAGGATTATCATTATTGATGCGAACCATAGATGGGAACAAACTGGAACCTGTCTAATTAGCAGAAAAACTTGGCCACAATGAAGCTTAAATAGAATTAAGCAGCTTTTAAAACTTAATAGACTAGACATAAGAGCAACGATATGGGTTCTTACTGGTCACTGTCTTATTGGTAGGCACACTAATAGATTGGGGTGGCTCATTTTGACTACTGCAAAAGTTGTCAGGAAGTAGAAGAGGAGGAAACAGTGGATCAACTCCTGTGTGGATGCATGGCACTATGCAGGAGAAGACTGAACACACTGGGATCCGAACTAATTGGGAACGTTACTGAATTCGCAGGAATAAGAATAAATAAGACTAATTCGTTTATTAAATCGAAGGGATGGTTCAGAGAAGATCCAGGGGAGTAGAGATTAGCCCAAGTGGCATCACAACGGGCCTTTTACAGGTCTAGGTGTGTCGTAAGACAACCATTTCTAACTACCCTAACTACCTACCTACCTACTAGGTCGGGTTTGCCCCGCCTTAACCTAAGTATGTTTAAAGAGTGCAGACGCTAATCTTACAAATTATGAGATCGTTGGAGTTCCAGAGTTCGCAAAACTGAAACTGCTGCTCTGTCTCTTAGCGATATATATATATATATATATATATATAAATCTATATTACGCTTAATTACGTTATTTAAAGTATCGCGCTCTGATTTATCTGCAGCTTTTCACAATGGAGTTAGATGCCACTACTATTGATGGTCAGCTTTACAAGTTTCATCCACAACCTGCAATTGATTCAGTCAACCGCCGAGTTAAAGGAGCTCAGCGTTTTTAATGGCTAAGTGGCCAATGCACTTTTACTTATGACTAACTTCGCTCTGTTTTAGCCTGCTCTCATACAGAAGTACAGGATATGTTACAATTTGTATGAGAAAAAAAAAAGCACTATAAATTGCATACAACGTGGCGTATACATAACGTAGCGCATATTTTTCGCCTTATGAATTCGTATTTTATATGCATTTTTTCTTTTCACTATGTAATTTTGCAGCAGACCAGAGAACCAACACACACACACACACACACACACACATGCATAAAAACATCATATTTCAAAATGTAAATATATTCTTTTAGCTTTTTTGATAAATGACACCGTGGAGGTCCTGATGGAAATGTTTTGCACGAAACGCGACTCCATACAAAGCATTGCCAGAAAACTCGAATGCAACTATCCAGCAAAAGGAAGAAAAACAAAACTTTTAGAAAAAACTTTTTAAATACCAACAAAAAACACACAAACATATATTGCAAAACATTTTGTGCTGGCAGTTTAATTTAATTTCAATCGTATTTCTATGCATAAAAAATATATGTATGATGTCATAAAAACTTACACATAAAGGTTAAACCAAATTGATGGTATATCCACTACTGAAGCAATTCGTTTCAGCCGATTATCTGAAAACATTTTAATTTGTTTAACAGCCGACTGACTGTAAAATTTCTGCATGCAATTTTCCATTTGCGAAAATTTTATTTTTAAGTGCATAATAAAGGGTTTATGCGTGCAGATGTCGTGGTCTTCTTAGAACCATGATGCGAATAAATAAAAGTTGTGACACTGTAACTACTAAAAGAATAGATGAAATTGGAATTGGAACTTACTTAGTAGAAGGACTGTATTTGGTACAGAGAGGAACAAATTACACCAGCGGATATTGAAATATTTTCACTCGTCTTGGAAAAATAGCTCGGAATTGATTCTCATGATACATTTTCAAAAAGCACTAAATTATACATATATTACAATCATCCTGTCCGATACTGTTACGATATCTTCATAAACAAACGAATTATTCATCTAAAACTTTTGGTTTTTAAAACAAATTGATATTTTTCACTTTTTAAAAATCACAATTACGCATTTTTTTCGTAATCGATCAAACTTTTTTAAAAAATCGAAGAGGTCGACCAAAAAAGTGGCCTGCTTCACTCGAAATATCGTCGATATACACTTCGAAGTGAAGAACCCCTACCTAAGACCAAATCCTGGATCCGCTCCTGCTTTAGAGTATTGACGGGGTTACTTACGGCACACTGAAATCATATTGGCATCGTGAGCTCCAGTATCTGTAGTTTTTGTGAAAATGAGGAGTAAGCCTCATATCATACTTGAAAAGTGTGATGATCTCACCAGAAGAAGAATATCTCTCTTTTGAGATATAGATAGAATAACTATGAAAGATGCCGCCTGACTTGAACCAACAAATTAAGTTTATTTCGAGAATTGGGCTGGCTTAGAAGCTCTACGGCTCTATCCCAAAGTATATTATCATTGAAATTTATTTGCTCTCTAAAGATCACGTTTTGTCTAGAACTTCGCCCCCATAAATGTAGTTACATATTTTTTGTAATTCTGGCGCCTGTTTGTCTGCAGAGCCAAATGTCAAGTGCATGACAGAATATGAAATAAACTACAATTTATAGAACACTTCTTGTTGCTTTACGCTGTTAACAAGATCCAAACAGAGAGCCAGCCAAAAATTTGCTGCCAACAAAAACAATACACATTTTCACGAATAGATCCAGATACAGATAGAGATACAAATATACAGCTGCATATTTTGTAGTATAGCGTAAAAAGCTTAAAATTGCGCTGTGTTCAAGTAGAAAAAACAAGCAGAATTGTTTGCCAGGTTTTATGTCGTATAAAAGTATTTAAATACCTGTTTTTTTTTCCTTCCTTTATATGCGGTACATACAAAAATGCGAATGAAAGAATGAGTGTAACTGTGTTTGTTTGTATGCTTCTTGTTGGCTTTTTATACACTATATCTATAGTGTGTGGGGTACTTCAGACAGGTAACAGAAGGTGTTACAAGCCATATCTGTATATCCTGTCTGTATGAACATCTGTATCTCTTAAGATCCATCCTAAGAGCTGGAGATACCAAAATCTACCAAAAGATTTGCTGGTAAATTTTGACGATACCTATTGATATCAAGAACAGATTCTCCATCACGGAATTTCGCAGCCTTCCCCTTCTCCGCTGACCGCCAACTACCGCATCGAAGACCTATGAGATGGAGTTTCCGCATCCATACGAACTACATGACCCAGCCAGCGAAGTCGCTGAAGGGTTATTCGCTATACTACGTCAATATCGCCGTATAGCTCATTCAGCTCATTGTTCCATTGAGCACGATAATTATCGCCAGCGTAAACGAGACCGAAGATGTTGCGAAGAATCTTTCTCTCGAACACCCCAAGAGCAGGTGAATCCGACCGGGTTACTGTCCAGTCCTCTGCGCCATATAAGAGGACTGGAAGGATGAGTGTCCTATAGAGTGCCAGTTTTGTCTGACGAGAGAGAGCTGTTCATTTACCTACTGAGCCCAAAGTAGCACCTGTTGGCAAGAGTTATTTTTCGCTTGATCTTCAGGAGAGCGAGTCGCCTTGTCTGAGACCACGTTTGGTTTCAGAGGTGTCGGAGAGGTCATTTCCCACCTTGTCGGAGCTGAACGTATTGCTCAAAGTCATTCTGCAAACTTAGCAGGGACTCCAAGTTCAGGTATGGCGGCATACAGGCGATCTCGCAGTGGACTATCAAAATCAGGCTTGTAGTCGACAAAAAGGTGGTATGTGTCGATCTGATTTTCATGGGTCTTCTCCAGGATTTGGGGTAGTGTGAAGAGCTGGTCTATAGTGGATTTACCAGGTCGGAAAACGCACTGATAAGGCCCAATCAGTACGCTCGATAAAACCTTGCAAGCGATGGGAAGAAGACTAACGTATTTGGCCCGTTGTGTGGCATCACCCTTCTTCAGTATGGGACAGATCGTACTTAGATTGCATTCTGCAGGCAATCCGTCAGAGCTCTATTGTTCTAGAGTCGCTGGATTGCAACATAGACTTCATTACGGCTTGGAACCGGTACATCGATGTTGTCGTCGATGATTGGGGTTAGTGGATCATCCTCCCTGAGGAAGGATTCATGTCCATCTGCCAAAAGAGTTGAAAAGTGATACCTCTATAATCTCAGTACGTTTTCCACGTCAGTGAGCTGATTGCCGTCGTCATCTTTGCAGGCAAACGCTCCGGTCTTGTCATCCTTATACACCTTATTATTAAGAAGAATTTTCTTTCTACAGTCGCATACAAATTTTAAAAGATTTTTCTAAAAAAGTTATTGATTGTAGACCCCCATTTCCATTAAACAGCAACAAAATATCAATTACTTGTATTTTTCATTTCATTTGCTATAAAAGACTCGTGTGATCTTACTAAGCAACAAAACGTTGACTTTTTCACATAACAATCATCCTAAGATATTCTGCCTGCAGTGTATTCCACTGTCACACACCTTCCCGTCTGTTTCCAGTCATGAATTTGTTTTTTGTTTTTATTAAATTTTCACATTTACTGTTGACATTTGCCTTTTGACTTTGCAGCGCCTGTCAGACAATGGCAACGCCACCCACGGCGTATGCGCAACATTTAATAAAACATTAAAAATGGTTTACGTGACGTATGCGCAATTTTTTAATTACCAACCGCAGCGTTAATAATTTTCATGCTCTGTGACGAAGCATATATGTAGTACATATGTACAAACATATACTATGCATATATATACTATGCGGATTCTGTTTACTGCTTTGCTTCATCAACTGCTTTGGTTGCTTCTCCTTGTTGTTGTTGTGGTTTGCTGCAGGGGATTTTTTAAAATTTAATATAGCCTACTTTTCAGCGCTGGCTTAACATACACGCACGCTTGATTAAATCTAACCGATTTGTGTTTCTTTTGCTTTTAATTAGTAGAAGCGGGATATATGTTTTAGTACCTTGCGGCTTCTATCAGACTTAGTGACAACAAAATTTATTTAATCTCTGCCCGGAGAAAATGTAGCGGATTTCATATCCAGCAATTGATTTTGTTGTTTGGAATTTTCGCGACTTCCGAGATCTATGAATCTGCAAGACGTTTCTTTGTAGAACAATTTTTGTGGCGGAAGGCGTTTGACCTCTCATAATTCCATCAGTTAAAGTTAGATAAGACTCAAAATGCTGATAAAAAAATATTCCTTGACAGCAAGAAAGATATTTTTTTTTGATTTCTTTTTTTTTTTTTTGTGTAAAAAATGTGCATATTTTATAAAACTATAATATTAAATTAGTTTTCTACTACCTACAGAAAGCAACTTAATCGCACTATATGTAGCAAGAAAGACAGGACATATTAATTTTTAAAAATGTATAATTTTAATATTTACTTTTTTTTTCTAAAGATAATTTATTTACTTCACTTGTCCAAGTAAATTTTTTTGAAATTAGAGTTTATCAGAGGTTATAGCTAAACTCCAATGAGTAATTTTTTTTTTTTTAATATTTACTATAAATTTAAAATACAATTTTTTTTTAATTTCTATAAAAATTTCTCAATGCGTTGCCTTGTCATTTGAATTCGACTCAAAGACATCAAAACTCTTTGACTAAGAGTAAGAGTAAAATAGGTTTTCATAACCATAATTTAGTTAAAGTTATATTTAGTAGATTTTTATCAAGCCCAATGTTTGAGAACTTTACGCGAGAGTCGGGAGAGCCGGCTTTCGATTATTTACAAAATAAATCATTTTTTTATCATAAAAACAAGAAGTATGTTTTCTATTAAATATTATAAAAATGTTTTACAATTTTTGCCATTTTTTGACAAAAACACAAAAATTTTTTTGTAATTTTTTTTTAAAAAAAATTTTTAAATTTTTTTTTTTAACATTGTTTCACCAAATTGATTTGGTTCACATTCGCACCAAATAATAAACGTATAAAAACGCGTGTTTGAAAAAAAAAATGGTGATTGACATATTTGAGGAACATACTTTAAAAAAAATAAGGAAATGTCATATTTTTTTAAGAAAATGTGTTGGTAAATATTTTTTTTTTAAGTAGCCCTATATTAAAAAAAAAATTGGTTCAAAAACATTCAGTAATTTAGTCACAATTAAATAAAAACGAAAAACACGTTTTTTTAAATTAAGCCGTGACGCGCTAAGTTTAAAAACTGAAATTTTGAGAAATTTTTTTTTGCAATATGCATCGAACTGTATTATTAGTTTTCAAAAATCACTGGGAGCATTTCCCATTACCTTTACCCTCCAGCTAGACCCTTTGTTATACAATTTTATTAGAATTTGGTGCTGATGTTCATTGCATCCCAGCCAAGTGTTCAGCCCTGGTTTCGACATTAACTGACACATCGCCAATTGCAACACGTAGCTGGTTAGCAAATTGCATAGCTCAAAACTGAACTAAACCAAAGTCAAATTCATTTTAAAGTTGCAGCTAAAAGCTTTGCAGACTGGCATCCGATGTCATATGCTGTTCTTGGTATTGTGGCTAACACGCCCTCTATGTGCCGGATGATACATGCGCACCCATATCTTATGCAAGGACATCGAGCAGCCAGACAATCACTCCCGTCACTCACTTTGCCATCAAATTTTTGTAGGGGAGCGGTTATAAATAAGCAGAACAAATACAAATTCATGCAAAATGGCATAAGTCACCGCAAAAGTAATTTTTCACTAATGAGCCAAGCCAGCATCATACTGCTGCACAGTGGAGCAAGCGAATCGAAAAGTCGGAAGAAATTTTTATTTATTTTTGGGTAAGTTTATAATACAACGATGTATTGACTGCGTTTCATGGACCCTACAATCAAATCGGTATAACAATATGGAGTGTATTTAATAGCTTGTATTTTTTCAGAAAAATTTAAAAACTTCTCATTTTAAAAGTTTTTTAAAGACAAAGATTAAGTTTTTCTAGTTGAAATTGGCAGACAAAGAGAGATGATGGCATATTAAGTAGTCTTGATCTCTGTTCAATCGAGATGATTTGATATTAATAATGTAAGAATATGCAGTGTAACTAATAGCATGAATTTCATCAGAAAATTTTTAAAAATTAAATTTTTCTAGTTGAAGTAGCCTTCACCACTCTTAATTTGAGATGATTTGATTTTAATAAAACCTTTTTATAGTTAATTAATAAAAGCTCTTAATATGTTAGGATATGTAGTGTATGATACGGAGCGAAAAAAATTTAAAAAATTCTCGTCTTAGAAGTTTTTAAAAGGATAAGGATTAAATTTTTCTGTTTGCAATTGGCAGATAAAATAAGATGATGGCATATTAAGTAGCCTTGAGCCCTCTTCATTCGAGATGATTTGTTTTTAAAAAAGAAGTTTTTGTAATCAATCAATAAAAGTCCTTAAAATGATGAGATGATTACATTTTATACATGATGTTAAGATATCATTTAAGGAAAACGAAGATCTTGTACTGCTTTTGAGGTTCGGTTGTTACATAGAACTACGTCATCTTTGGTGGAATTAATATCATCTTTTGCCAAATATTTACAAAAATTATACTTTGTTCTGAAACTGTTGAGATGCTTAAATTTGAAGCAGTTTTAAATCAAAAATAAATAATAATTAAATAAAAAATCTTGTTCTACGTCATCTTAGGTCGAATTAGTATCATCTTAAGCCAAATATTTAAAAAAATTATATTTCATTCTTTAGCTATTGAGATGTTTAAATTTGGAGTAGTTTTAAATGCAATCATCTCATCGTTAATGTTAATGTTGTGTAAAACCTATCCAAAAATTGTGAAAAAAAAGTAGATTGTAGCTCTTTATATTTATTTTTATGAAGACTGGTACTGCTTATAGTCGCCTTATGCAAAAAAAATACAGATAACGAGCTAGTCGTGTAATTGTACTTTCTTCCTTGTAATTTTCATGACCTACATATATTTGCATACGCAAAACAAATAAATTTAAGCACACTGTGCGTTTGTTGTCTTGGCTAGGATCAAACGTGACATGCGTCGTATCTTAGTATTTAATCTAATGATGTATCTCAGGTGTTTGTTTGTGAAATTTATCGTGAAAATGTTATGCTTATTTTTTGGCTTAAGGCGTTTAGCTACTTTATTCTAGCGCTTAAAGCTGTTCCTCTTGGTCTTATTCCCGAGAATTTATATGCAGCGATTAATTTGGATATAAAACCAAACTGAATATAGTAGCATGAATACAGATCGATATGCGTCAGGTGGTTTGGAATGAAGAAATGCTGCCAAATGTGGAGCAGCAATTCGACAGCTTTATATATAGTTTTGTGGCGTGTGGTTTTCAGCAGATATAATTTCAAGATTCTTAGCTAATTTTCTATAAATGAAAGCTGCAATAATTATAATTAAAGCTAATTAATTAAGATAAGCGGCCCTGGATGCTTTTTGAGAGTTGCTATGAAATTCCGCATATTTTTTTTTCACGAATTCTAGTTATTTATATCAGGATGTATATATATGTACATACAAGTAGTTTGAAACCCGACCCTAGCTTAAACCATCACCACATGGAATTTTTTCAGAGAATTTATGATACCACACTATGATACAGAAAAGTCTACATCTTCTCGTAACTAGTGCTTTTCAAATTGTAGTAAGTTATGAATTAATAATTAAATTAAAGATTTACTCCTTTTAATATAAAAAATATTTTTCATTACATACATATAGTACATAAGATCGTTAATTATTTGGCCAAAAATGCATAGCCTTAAATAAAATTTGAAAAATATACAATTTTGTGAATTTTTAAAATTTTTTTAAATCTGAAAGATATTGTATCTTTTATATATTGTGGATAAATGTGTGTAAATTTTTTATACTATTATTACGCAATAAATGATTATGAGTATAACCATAGAAAGTTAAATAAAAAAATATTGTAATTTATATAATTAAAAAAAATATTTCGAATTTAAAAAATTAAAGAGCTTAACGAGTTAAAAGCAAAAATCTGCTAAAAGAGCATATTTTGGTTAGATTTCCCGAACAAACTTTTGGTTTGTTGCATGAGAAATTAAAACGAATTGACAAAAAAAATTAAAATAATTTTTTTAATAGTCTTTGATACTTTTAGATTGTATTTATGACAATTTTAAGTAAAATATGTATTAATAACTATTTTTTAATATTTATTTTTATTTTCTCATATTTTCTGAGAGGTGCGACAGGGTTGATGTGTTGAAAAAAAAAATTTCCATTGTAGAAAAACTGCTAAATCGTGGTTAGTTTTATTATATATTTTTGCTTAAGCCATTAGATTTATTTAAAACACATTATATTAAAATAAACGTTATCGAAAAATGCAGAGATGTGGCATTGATTTGAAGGCAAGTTATCCACAACAAAAAATGTGTAATCGTGGACCCCGCAAAAACGAAAACGCATAAAATTTATAAAATAATACAAAAATAAGTTTATAAGGGATGCTACAGAAAACAATTTTTCTACAATTTCGCTAAAATACATATCTCAGTGCCAAATTCACCTTTTCGGGACGGTTTTAAATCTCTACTAAATTTGCTCGAGATTTAATAAAATTCATCAATCAAACCATTTTTATTTAAAGAAACTGTTCCTTGTTTAAAAAGGTTATTTAATTTCTGTGCTCTCCGTATCTCTATAATTTAATAAATCCAATTTTTTAATTCATGATTTTATTTTTCAAAATCTTTATTCAAATCTCTCACCATTCTGTGTCTACGTGTAAAACCGTCTTGAGCTAAGGAGTTGCCACCCAGTTTTGGTACTAAATTCTTCTTCTTATGTCCTGTTACTGTTACCGTGGTACTTAATAATGACATTAATTTGACGTATTTATAAATGTTTTTGGTGTACAATTAAAAATAAAAAATTATATTTTTAATTTGACAAAGTTACCATTATGAAATGTGACGAATTAAGTGCACAGTAAAATAAATAAGTTTTGCGCACAATTTTCTGCTCAGGAAGCAACATTCCTTATGTCAGTGATGTTTGTGAATGCCTATAATTTGACAGTCGGTTCAAAATATCAAAATTACAAAATTAATTGCCTAATATGAATTTAGTCTGAAAATGCATTTTGCCATTCACAATGCTACTGACAGCTTGACAACTGATGGCTCGTAGGGTTAGCATTCAAACTCATGTTTTGGGCGGGATAAATATTCGAATTTATTTATCAGAAATTGAAAGCGAAAAGTTGCAAAATATGCCACAAGTTATCGACTAATCTGAAACTTTAATTTGACTATTTTAAATATCTCTTAAAAATGTATTTATTTAAATAAGTGTCTAAATGTACTAAAATAATTTTCGAACAATAGCAACTCTTTACTGCGTAAAGAATTGTCTGAAAAATAAAATCTCTGAGATTTCAGTGGCACCTACGGATTTTAATAGAGATTTGGATTCAAACCGTACCCAAAATCTCTACAGATATCTGTGGCAATCCAGTATTTGTTTTCATTTTGTGAAATTCGGAGCACGGCTCAATAATCAAAAATTATCAATGTCAATTTGAGTAATGTCTCGCCACGTTACATCATGCCAGAACTTGCAAAATAAACCGACATAATTTCAAATCATTTTTATAAAATACTTATTCCAAAAGATTTGCCCATTCGCAGAAGACTTAAGTTTTATTTATATTTTTTGTCACGTAACGCCATGGGTAGTTTTGCTTATATCTTTTAATCAATTAAAACGATTGTTGTAACTATTTGAAATAAAGATACTGCTACGTAAGAATCAAGAAATCGGTTTTAAAAAATACCTTTTTTTTATTTTTTTTTGTCATACAATCGTAACGGCACGCCAAAATGGCAATGTCCAAATATAAAGGCCCTAGCACTCACGGCTTACTTTTTTATCTTCTTATAAATAAATCAACTACTATAGAATTTTCCTTCCCATCTTCCTATTTTGGTAACTGATAAACGAAAGGTGTTTTTTGTTCTTTTATTTTTTATCATGTTGTCATATCATTACAAAATTTCATAAAAAATTACAAATAAAAAATTATTTAATCCAAAATATTTGAATAATTTTTTGTCAATGTATTGTTATGTGATAATGTTAGCTAAAAATGCAGTATTTACAATATTACGTAACAAAAAGAGGAGTCTTTGATACCCTACTAATGCCCAACTACACCACTGACTACAGTGGGCAGTTAAGTATCACACACAATTACAACAACAATCACAGCTAATGCGGAATTTACTGAATGAATATTCATAATTGTAAGCCAAAGGGAGGGGCAGAGGGTGCTGCAGCTTAGACCAAATGAAAACTGGTAGTTTTTCATTATTTTAGCTTGCTTAAATTACAAATCTGTATGCATTTGGGTTACCTTTTTGTAGTTGGTTTTTCCAGGGTTTTTCCAGGTATTATGGTAGTTTTTGGTTTCTATAGCGTTGTATTTTGGACTTTTTTGTTATTTGCATAACTTCACTCGGCGCTTAACAATGAAATTTGCGCATAACCACATGCAAATTGCTAACCCACACAAGCAAACCGCAGCTCTAAAGTCACACAGATACAAACACTTACACACACACACAAGCAGCATTGAAATGTACAAATAATAATCTACGCGCTGGTACAAACAACAACAACAAGAAGTGAAGAGAGAGGAAGAGAGAGCGCAATGTCAAAATGAAAATTGCTGCAAACCAAAATACAGACAGTGATAAAGAGAGCCAGAGTGAGAGTGGAAATAAATAAAAATATAGCATTGTACATACAAAAAAAAGTTTTAAAAACATAAATTGCCATGAAATACGGTTTTCCATGGCACTCCGGGCATTTAGCGTAAATAAATGTTCATAGTTCAGAAACATATTGAAACATATTACTGTGGTCCCCCCTTATGCGTAGGTCAGTTGGTGGATGGGTTGGATGTTGGAATGGGTTGGAGTGACGGGTTCGTGTTATCCACTATTAATCGATAAACTTTATTATAATTTGTTCTGCTCTCATATATTCAGTTGAGCACATCATAGCTTATGTAATATGCATAGGTACGGTAAATGCTCTTAAAAGAGTTTAAAAGGAGATATAATAACATACTATAATCCGCCTTTGGAATAATGGAATATATTTGAAATGATTATGGATTTATCAATCTTGCGCACTTAAACTCATCGCTCATCCGCCTCCGTACATTTTAAGGCAGCTATTTTTGGAGATTGACTACTCTAGAGAGACCTTTAATACTGCTTTCCAATATTTATTGGTTTATATCCAAGAACATTCGCAGCTACTGAAAATAGGCATGAAATGTCAGCGCAGGCCTCATGACTTGGTAAATGGAAAAATTTGCAAGTACTCAAAAATGCATTTATTTTTATAAAAAAAAGTGTGCCAGCTTACATTTTTGAAGCAATTTTGAAATGCATTAAAAAAAAATTTGCCATCGAAGACATGTGGAATTTTGGTGTTTTCATTGCTGGAACATCAAAATCGACCAGATGTCCCAACTTACAAGCCTTTCCCCTATATATATATATTTAAGGGAAACATACAAAAATGACTCTCGGAACGAAAGAAATGAAAACTTAATTTTAATACATACCTGAGATAAATGCAATTTATAAAAATAAATGAATAAAGCTTTTGCATATTAATCATGCCTGAATTCAGGCCTGAAAAATGCAACTTAAAGCTAAAACTATATAAAATAGAATAAAAAGGTAGCTAACGCGATCTAATGTTCTTTTTACGTAAGGAGCCTACCCGAGTCACAGCAGGCATAACAATATGATATTATCAATACCATCACGTATACGACTGGTGGTTGTTCATGCGGTCTACGAAACTTAACAACAGCTCCACAAATATTCAAAACCATAGACAGTAAGCAAAAAATTAATTTTCTTTTAATAACGTGTCACCATAAGCTCTACAAACGAGTGCCCACTGTATTACGCATACGCCATGTTGTCTCTAATGCCTATTCAATATCTGCTGCTTTGTCGCCTTTCGGCCCAACTTTGTGGCAATTATGGCCATGTCATTTAGCCATTTAACATTTAGATTATATTTTGGGCATTGGCCAGACTGCAACGAATGTTTATCAGTTTAAGCCAATTTTGGCTGGCGCCAATTGAAGTTGCAACGGAAATGATTTTCAAAACTATATAAAATTATGGAAAATGTTTTGAATCCGGTTTAATTTAACTTTTTCCAAGCCTTGTTAACTTAACAGTAACTATACGTTTCTTCATTTTTGAGCAACGCTCATAAATTAAAAACAAAAAAAAAACCAATAAATAAAAATGAGAAAAAATTAATATAAATATATATGTAGTAATATCCCTTTTACGGAAATGACAATTTATTGGTGGTTTTTACTATTCGCAATTTATTTTAACTCCGCAAGGAAATGCAATGCGGATGTAACACCCTGACGTATGTGTGTGTAGCAACTGAGGCGAAGGCAGAAGCAGCGGCAGACCCACGTAAATGGCTAGCAAAAGTTGCAGCCAACAAGCAAATATTCGCATACATAGTTACATACTCACATAGATACTCACAAATACACACACAGAGCAACAGACAAACAAACAAATGCGCGGTTGTGTAAATATAAAAATAAAATAAATATAAATATTGGCTGCAAAGTGGCCTTTGCAACGACAAACCAACATGGATATACACAGCAATATGTACACTGCGAGAAAAAAAGGTTTTTGTTACAAGAGATTTATGTTGGTTTCTAAAAAACACCGTAAGTGATATATGCTTCTGCAAAGAGTAAAATGATTACTTTAGTAAAAGTGGAGATATTTTTTTTTAACTCCTTTTGGGCCCGTTTTATCATCCTTTCTTTGCGTAGATAAAATCTAGATGGATTTGAAGTCCATATAAATTTTTCATGTTTAATTTTTGAGCATTGCTGGCAACGCTACACTGCACTGTGGGCCCTGATTTTCATATTTTGGCCAAAACCCTGTCATTTCCATAATATTTTTTTTAGATTGATGAAATTTTACACACGTGTTTCTAAAGGATTGAACTATTTTTCTGGGAAGTTTGAGCCTCCTCAGATTTTTTTAAGATATAGATAGTCTAGACCTTGACTCTCTTTTTACACCATTATCTGTTCTTTTCCGCACTTCATTAAAATATTCTTATCTTCCGGCCATCTGGAATAAATCCTTCATTATCCCTATTCACAAAAAAGGTTCCAAGTCCAACATTGAGAACTACCGCGGTATTGCCAAGCTTTCATCAATTCCAAAAGTTTTTGAAAGGATTGTAACTTCACAATTGCAACACTACTGTCGTTCTTTAATGTCGGGTTCCCAACATGGGTTTGTAAAACGTCGGTCCACTTCTACTAACCTTTTAGAACTTTCGTCTCTTATTAATCTTGGTTTTACGGAAAAAAAACAAACTGATGTCATTTATACTGACTTTAGTAAAGCATTTGACTCGGTAAACCATAGTCTTCTACTTGTTAAACTGTCTCGTCTGGGGTTTCCGTCTTGTCTTTTAAATTGGATATCGTCCTATTTATCCAACCGAGTCCAGAAGGTAGTTTTTAAAGGCTGCGAATCTACAGAAATTATGGTCACGTCAGGGGTACCTCAAGGTAGCCATCTAGGCCCTCTTATTTTTAACTTATTTTTAAATGATCTCCCTCAGGTAATCTCATCTTCTCACATTCTTATGTATGCGGATGATGTTAAACTCTGTATGTCCTACTCCGATAATAATAAGTACTTACTTCTTCAGCATGATTTTGATAACATGCAATCTTGGTGCAATATCAACCAACTCTTTCTCAACAAGACAAAATGTAACGTTATGACATTTTATCGTTCTGCTCCTTATTTGGCTACTTACTCTTTAGAATCTTCTACCTTAGAACGCATCGAGAGTGTGTCTGACCTTGGTGTTTTGTTTGATCATAACCTTAAATTTAATAACCATATTTGCAACATCGTGAATAAGGCTAGAGGTGTTCTTGCTTTTATTAAGCGTTGGTCTAAAGAGTTTAACGACCCTTACACAACCAAACTTCTTTATATTTCTCTCGTCCGTCCAATTTTGGAATATTGTTCCTGCGTTTGGAGCCCTCAATACCACCTTTATCAGGACATGATTGAGTCCGTACAAAAGCAATTTCTCCTTTTTGCACTTCGTGGCTTAAACTGGGACCCAAATATCCGACTGCCGCCATATTCTGATAGACTTCGCCTTATAAAATTGCCTTCCTTAAATCATCGCAGAACATGCCACGACGTGTTATTCTTGCATAAACTGTTACTCGGTCTTATCGATTCCAATGTACTCCTTAGCAAAGTTACTTTGGTCATACCATCCAGAGTAACTCGTAATTTTCGACCCTTAGCCTTACAATTTTGTAGATCTAATTATGCTTTGCACGACCCTTTCCGTGTCTTATGCTCTAACTATAATAACTTTTACAATTTCCTCTCTTTCGAACGGTCTATTCAATCTATCACTTCTTCTATCTTAAGTCACCTTGACTTGCCACTTCGAGCATCCTTGACCAATCCTATATTATGAGTCACCCACTTGGTCAATGGTGATCCATTGGCTTTTTTGCGATATAATGTTTAATTTTTATCTTGCTTCCTTTTTTCAACTTTAATATTGTAAATCCAAGTTTCTGGCCAGTTCTTGATGTGAGTTGGTGCATATCATTAAAAAGTTCACCCATCGGGCTAGAGACGCGGATTAGTTCATATCAATTCCCTCGCTCTATTTTCTTTTCTAAATAAATTATATGTACTTTTTTATAATATAATGTGAACTGTACGTAGTTGTACCCCTCAAATAAATAAATAAATAAATAAATAAATAAATAAAAAATTGGAAAAAATTTAAAAAAAAAAAAATTTGTAGCTTAATTAAAAAAAAAAAAACTGTTGATTGGAGTTGGACCATATTTCACACAGAGTTAGATATGAGCTCCGCATACATTGAAGAAATAGCCTCTAACCAAAATATTAATGGTTTTGGAGTTATAGCCCCAAACAGTTTCAGCTTTCCAAGCCAATTACGAAAAGACGACACAACCAATCAATATGGTTTTTAAAAGTTATAATTGTTTTGGCATGCTCTTTAAATTTACGAAAAAAAATTTATAAACTCCATAATTAAATTTTTAGTATGCTATAAAATTTTCAAATTGTACATTTTTTTTACATTTTAGTTCAACTTTTGAAAAAATGGTTATTAAAGCATACTTTTAAGCAGCTAAGAAATTAAAAGAATAGTAAAACTTCCTGGTGGTCAATTTTTAAAATTCAACTTTTAGATACAAAATTCAATTTTCAATTCAATTTTTTTCGCTAAATCTAAGACATTATGAATACATGTGGAGTTTAATTTTTAAATACAGAGTTCAGGCTAAATTAGTTACCTTTTCTACTGTGAAATTAAATTTTATTTTTTTTATTTTATTTATTAGCTTAAATATATTATACAATAATATACTTAAAATTAGAGTACTAGCATCAATGGCCTACGACTCGATTTTAATAGTATGTATATAGTTAATGCTAGATTTTGTTTATCAAGTTGCAATGCTTAAGATATTTATACACAATTTTAATGTTGCTAAATGATGTTTCTTTGAGAAAGTTAGACGGATTTTCTGAATTGAAATAGGAGGCTCTTATCCTCGCCAAATTTACACATGTATCCATTATATGATCGGTAGAAAGGGGTGATCCACACGAACAGCGATTCGCAGGATTCCCAGATAATAAATGCTCATGCGTCAGTTGCGAATGACCAATACGAAGGCGAACAAACATTGACCACATTTTTTTTGGGCAATCGGCAGGGTATTTGGCTCTTGAGCCGTGCGGGTTCATAGCCTTGTATTTGTGATGGAAAGTCGACCAGTCATCAAGATAATTTTGTTCCAAAATCTGCTTTATATGCCTCTTCAAGTCTTTATCTCCGTAGGGTTTGAAGATTATAGTAGGAGTTCTGGTGATAGCGTTAGCAGCTGCGTCAGCGCATTCATTGCCCGTTATACCTTGGTGGCTTGGCGCCCAGAGTATCGTTATTTTCCTAGGGTGCTGTATGCAGAAATTGCGTATGCTGGATATTATGTTGTTGTGGCAGTTAAGATTTCTGACAGCTTCTACAGTAGAGAGGCTGTCTGTGCAGATGGTAAACAGACCAGTGTTACTATGGGCGAATGTACAGGCTTGAAGGACAGCAAATGCTTCCGCAGTGAAAACTGAACTGTAGTCTGGCAGGAGACCACCTGCGATGAGTACGTTATCACCTGTGACAACTGCAAATCCCGTGTTGTTATTACTTCTGGAGGCGTCAGTGTATAGCCAAGTGCATTTCGCATATTTTTCAGCTTCCGCTGAGAAAAGTTGCTGAAAGGTGGACCTATTGGTTTCGTTTTTTTTTAGTGCGTGGAGCTGGAGGTTGAAGGATGAGTTTTGCAGCTGCCAAGGTGGGTAGTTGAATTTATTTTTGCTTTTGCTTGGCAGAATTATATTAAGTTGTTTCCAAATATCTGCACAACGTCGGATTGTTGATAAAACTTTGTAATTCCTTTTGGAGCTTAAAGCGCTAATAAAAGTTTTGTGTAATGATCGATTAGGGGATGAGCAGAGATTGGCCATTACCTTCATGGTATTTCTTTGTAGGGCTTGCTCAACAGATGGTAGACCAGCTTCAGCTAGAATGCATTTTAGCGGGGATGTTTGGAAAGCATTTAGACTGCGTCGAATAGCTTTGTGATACGGAGTTTGGATCTTCTTTCGATTCGCCCCTGAACTCCAACCAAAAATCGGGAGACCATATTCCAATTTGGCGAGGATGAGAGCTCTAGTTATATTAACTAATGTGTTTATGTGAATATGTGAGAATTTAGAACTAAGAAATTTAATGATATTGAGTCTAGAGTCTAAACATAATCTTACTTGCGAACAGTGTTCTCTGAAGTTAAATTTTGAATCAAAAGTTATCCCTAGGATTTTAAGGTTAGTTACATTTTCGATAAGGGTATTGCGATGGAAAAAGTTTGCGGATTTTGCGGAACATTGGTGCTTTCTGCAAATGTGTAGAATTTTACACTTATCTGTGGAAAGAGTTGCACCTGACAGATCTCCCCAGGATTGGATGTCATCTATGACTTTGGAGAATGTTTCATGTATTGCTTTTGTGTCTTTAGCTTTCGTGTACACAATAGCATCATCGGCGTATATAGCCAGGCTTATATTTTTATGCATTACTATTATTTTGTTAATTTTTTCAAAGGCAATAGTGAACAATATAACTGACAGAGGGGACCCCTGTGGGATCCCATTGTACAAAGAGTATAGGCTAGAGTATGTACCATTAACTCGGACTCGGAAGGAACGCCGAGTCATAAAGGCCTTGACCGTTTGAAAGGTCTTAGGACCGACTCCCCAAAGTCTAAGTTGTTCAAGAACGGCGTGAATCCCCACGCGATCAAACGCTTTTTCAAAATCTGTCGCTAAGATCGAGACGTGATTCCTGGACGAAAGAGCGTCAGACACGAAATTATGAATTTGCAATAGTGCATCCATCGTGCTTTGTTTTCGTTTAAATGCGACCTGATTACCAGAAAGTAGGTTGTTCGCGTTCGTGAACCAGACAAGCCTTTGGGCTAACATTTTTTCAAATAATTTGCTAAGGCAGGGAAGTAAAGATATAGGTCTGTAGCTGGATATCTCGTGTGTTGACCTTTTTGGTTTAGGAACAGGAACAACACTAGCAGTCAACCAAGCATGCGGATAAATGCCGTTGTCAAGGATAAGATTGTAAATTTTAGTTAGCTCGAGTTTTGATTCTGTCGTTAGGTTTTTTAACATGGGGTATGAGATTTTGTCAAGTCCAGGGGTTTTCCCTTTGGTTTTTGATAAAGCGGCTTCCAGTTCCAATAAGGTAATTGGAGACTCAAGGCGTTTTGCAGTTGCTGACATGGGTCTGTGAGAATATGTGGCGGAGAGCGAGATGTTTTTATGGATTCGGTAGTTAACTGAAAAATTACTATCTCTGGAGTAATCGGACCAAGCGGCTCCCAGGGCTTCAGCAATGTCTTGAGACGATGTGAGGATTGATTGATTGACTGAAAGAGCCTTTAAGGGAATATGTGGGATACCAGTTAAAGTTTTCACGTCCGCCCAAATTTTTTGTGTAGAAGACTGAGGAGTTATGCGTTTGGTGAACTCAGTGAGCGACTGCCTTTTGGAAAACTTAGCTGCCCTCTTAAAGGTAGCCCTAGCTTTTTTATACGCGATTAGGTTTGGGATGTTTTGGGTTCTTTTGTAGATGTTCCATAGCGTTTGCTTTCGCTCGCGCAGTTCTGTGAGGGACTGGTTCCACCAGACAATGTTGGCTTTGTTTGATGCTCTCTTGGTTTGAGGGATTGAGCAATTAGCAGCTTTTCGTATTGCCTTAGTGATTTGAGCAACGCCTTGGTTGATATTATTTGGGTTTGGCATTAACGAAAAGGAGCTCAACTGTCCCCGAAATTTATGCCAATTGGCTGCGTCTGTTTTATATTTAGGGATATGGATGGATTTGCTTACATGGCACCGAGTGAGAATGGTGGTGGTGATTGGAAAGTGGTCACTACTGTAAAGTGAGTTTGCAATTGCCCAATGAGTTTTGTGGAACATATGTGGGGAAATCATTGTAAGGTCGACATGTGTAAACGAGCCATGAGAAGAAAAATGTGTGGGTGAACGATTGTTTAGGATTATAAGATTGGCTTTGTCAATAAAACTTTCAATTTTTTTGCCCCGAGAGTTGGCGAGACTTGATCCCCAGAGTGGGCTCCAAGAGTTAAAGTGCACTAGAGAACTGCGTGGTAAGTAGTAGAAGTTCAGAGGTGGAAAACCTTTGACAGGGCGGTATGTAGCAATTTAAAATTGATACAGTGAAGCCGATATTTATGATTAAAGCGTCACAAAGAATGTTTGAAGTTAAATTCATGTATTTGTGTGGGATGTGGCGTTTAACCAAAAATCCAATCCCTTGTTTGGCTGTAGTGTTATTGGAGAGATTCTTGAAGTATCCGTGGTATGTTTTGGGAAAGATTATGTTTTTGCTTTGATACGATAAGTGGGTTTCTTGAATGCAAACAATATCTGGATTTGTGTCGTTAATAAGAATATTTAATTCAGTGTAATTGTTAATGTAACCATTCATTTTCCATTGGACAATTTTAATGGACATTAAACAAAACAAAAGAAAGGAAATAGATATGGCTTGCATGCGAGAGTATGCAGGTATAGCCACTGACTAAGAATCAGCGACTTCCATTGCATCGTCTGAGCAACTTGAGAAGCTTAGTAGAGATTGGAGCTTTGTGTGGCTTGTACTTGGGTTATTTGTGATATTTTTTTTTGGTTCGTTTGCGTATTCTGTGTTGTTATCTTCCAATAATCGTTTGGTTGTGGTTGGTGGGGATAAGGGGCTATGAGGGATTGGGAGACGGGAAGGGCTGGAATCATTGCTATTGTTGTTATCTACGGAGTTAGTGCTTGTGGTGTTGTTTTGATTGTTATTTGCGTTTTTGTTATGTTCAAGTGGTATTTTTAAAGAAGTAGCGGTTGTTTCTGCGTTGTTTTTATGGTCGAGTTGTGGTATAGGAGAAGGAGAGGGAGAGCTGGCGGTTACAGCGGAATAGGTAATATCGATAGTAGATGGTAAGTGTGAGGTTTGTTTGTGCAGAAGTCGGGCTTCGCGCATGCTGCACTTATTTTTTGTTTTTATTTTTAAAATTTCTTTTTGTTCTATATATTTTTTGCATAAGGGAGAGGATGAGGTATGTTCTTCGTTGCAGTTAGCGCATTGGGTGCGGGTGCACTTTTCTGGGGAATGTGGAGGTAGGTTGCAGCTTTGACACGTTGGTGGGTTTTTACAATGTTTTGCAGTATGCCCTAGAAGTTGGCAGGTTTTGCACCGCATGGGGTTTGGAATGTATTCCCGTACTTTTTCAGTGTACCAAGACACGTTAATTTTGCTGGGGAGGTTATAGAGGTTGAAGGTTAGAAGGATTACCCCTGAGGGGGTTTGGCGACCGTCGATCATTTTTGAGAACTTAAAAACCGAGGTGACATGGTGGTTTTTGAGCTCTTCAATTATTTCGGCTTCGGGGATTTTATTTAGATATGGAGCGTAAATTGTGCCTTTTACACTGTTAAGGTTTTCGTGGAATTTGCATGTTATTGCGCAGATGCCTGGCAGCAGGTTTGTTTTCATAAACTTTTCGGCCACGTCTACATTTTTTGTTAGGATGAGTAGTGTTCCATCACGTAGGGGTCTAATTGATATTGTTTCCTTGGATATCAGTTTGATGGCATTATTTACGGCAATGCAGGAATATTCGGTTATTGGTTTTTTTTCATTAATTGCTGAGAGCACTATGTATCTTGGATTTTGTGCGGGAAATTCGGGGAGGTCGGGGAATTCAAGCGGAACACGTTGAATTTGCCTTTTTTTTTTAGTTTTTGGACTTTCACTTAGAAGGGAAAACCGATTTTCCCTGGGGTCAGGTGGCCTAGTGGCCATGGTTTTTTCACGATCCACGCGCCAAAAAAAAAAAAATTACTTTAACTCGAGAGAGAGAAAAATGAATTAATAAACAAGCGAGGAAAGAGAAACAGAAAAGAATAACAACTTCGGCCTGTTCGCACTGAAGACGTCTATGCCCGTTAAGAGTTAGTCGGCGACTGAAATTAAATTATAATGAATATATATAATAGATTTAGAGTAGTTAGAGGCGGGGAAAAAATTACAAAAAAACCCATGATTATGATGGACTTATATCTAGGACTTATTCTATGACTAAACTAGGTATTTCATAATAAATTATTAATATGCGTAAACTCGGAATATGTACATCTATCCTTAAAATTGTTATGGAGACGGTTGACTCTCTCTGAAACGAATTCAATTTTTGCCCTGTTGTGTAAATCAATGGTGGAGTGATACCAAGGAAGGATTAAAAACATTTTTAACAGTTTGTTTTGTGTAACTTGAATTCTATTAGCGTGACGTTTAGCTATATCAGCCCATATAGGGGCTCCATAATACAACACTGATTGAAAAATTGATCTGTATAGATACATTTTGTTTTCTTAATTAAGACGAGAATTTCTATTAATGAGTGGGTACATTAAGCGAATTAATATTAATAATTAAAGGTTAACTTAGTGTCCAAGATTAGTCCTAAATATTTTACATTGCTTTCCCAGTTAACATCAACCAGATTCAACTTAATATGGCTAGTCGGGAGGTAAATATTTTTACGTTTCCTTGAAAAAAATATAGCTTGGGTTTTGTCAGCATTAACAAGAATATTCCATTTGTTGAAATAACTAACAAGGATGTCAAAAGCATCTTGGAGGTTATTAGTGAGTTAGAGGCTAAAGATCCAGAGCAAAGAATTGCGGTATCATCAGCTAAAATAGATGATGTGCACTCCCTGAGATGTGGAAAATCGGAAGTATAGATGTTGTACAAAATTGGGGAAATACATGACCCCTGGGGACAGCCTGCGCATATGTCGCACTTTTGAGATTGCACTACCCAAATGAACGGCGAAAGACCGATTTTTAAGGAAACTCTGTATAATTTTTGTCAGCTCTAGGGGAAATTCCAACAGATTCATTTTGTGTAAAAGACCTTCATGCCACACAGAATTAAATGCTGCTTTAATATCCAAGAGGACCATTCCAGTGGACCTAGATCTAGCTAGATTGGATTTAACAATATTTTTAATTCTGAGTATGGGATGTAGTGTGCTATGACCTCGCCGAAAGCCGAATTGCTGCGGAGATACAAAATTCAATTTCCGAAAATCGTGAAGAACTACATTTCCTTGTAAAATATATAAAGAAATTTATAAAATTTTTTTTGATCAAATATCGAGTGGTAGTCGGAGGTACCCTTAAAGCAAAGTAGCCAAATGATAAAAAAAAACCAACAAAAAATTTTTAAGCTCAATTTTATTTTTTTTTATCTTAGGTTCACCATTTTGAAATTTATTAAAAACTAATAAGATACTTATAATTAGCTATCACAAAAGTGTCTGAATAGCATATAAAAGGGGTTGCAATAATGTTTTTCTGAGAATTGCTTTGGTGGTCATTTCAGCTCCGCCATTTTGAAATATCAAAAATCAGCATATGGCTTTAAAAAGTAGACGAGAAGACGAAAATTTTAAGCCCAAAAACGTTGATTTATCTTAAAAATTTAAGTGTGAGCCACCCCCTGCTGGTTTGACGGAGAATGACCCATATACAATACGGTATCCCGAAAAATTCAATGTGTGGATGTTTTGAAGGAAATTTTTAACAATTTTGCGCTGGTTCGAGGATAGAATTTTCAAAAATCACAAGTCATAACAGCAGGTCTGAAAATAAATATTTAAAGATATTAATTCAATTTAGAAAAGTTTTTACGTTGTGTTGTCTGCTCTTATGAACCTCGAGATCTAATCCACAATTATATCTACATGGCTTTAATATGTCAAAAATGCATACCTCATTCTGTTCCATAGATTTGAGCAAGGCATTTGGTGTTTTAAATAATTTTCATATTGATGCACTTTTATACCTTTCTATTTTTTCTCACATTTTTGGTAAAATTTTTCTGCCAGTGTAACCACACCAGCTGGCTGTTTCGCTGGCGCTCCTTGTCCGCACTGGACTCTCACTGAACTGAGATTGCAAATCCGTTAAGTCATTGCCATTGCTAACCACTGTGGGCAGTTACAGTTACAGTTACTTTATTTTTTTGTTGCTTTGTTGCACCAACAGCTGTCAATAAGTTTGTTTGTATTGTTGCTTTGGCCACCGTCTGACCCTCTGAGAGTCGAAGCATCTGACTGTTTGGCTACTGGCTACCAGTTGTGGGATACTGTTTGGTTGAGCACAAAATCCCATCTCAAATAGCCTGGAAGTTGCTTTTTTTTGTAAATTTACTTTTAATTTAAGGCAGACAACAAAGATCGAATACATTAGGTACTTTAAAAGTGAACAAAAAAAAGGGTTTGAAAGCTTTTTAAGAGGTTATGACAAGATAGTTGGGTTGTTTTGAGAATAGTTGTCTACTAGAAAGACTTAGCAAGCGATACTAAGTGTTTAGTAATGAAAAAAGAACAAGCTAACGAGAGTTGGGACTGCAGAGCCAATAATAGATCCCTACTGTGGCAGACAGAATTCCAAGTAACAATAAGGCGAATAAGAGAGATCCAAGCAAACTAAGCAAATCCTCGGTTTCTGTAATTTAAGTAGACTCAAAAAAATAACCTAAGTGGGTAAGTATATCCTTAGAACAATGACTGATTTACTTCCGGAGCATTGTTGTCTTCGACGATACCTGACTAATATGGGCTTTATGAATCCACATAATTGTAGGTAATGTTCGAGAGAAATATTTTACTACTTTTTGAGTATGACGCTATATCCAGAAGAAGGATATCCTTGTTGCGGCCTTAGAATTTCTATACTCGATGTAAGCCACGTAGACGCATCCCAAATAATTAAGTGTGTCTTGGCGATTGGATTGGTTGAGAAACCTTAGGGTAAGCTGGGAGCACAAAAGGGTTGCAATGCAGTTTTTCCACTACTTTTATGTATTTCGACGCGCTGTATACAAATCCGCTTGAATTGGCCCAACGGGTTTTGGCTCTATGCTAACCTCAAAAAATTGTCTTTTTGGGTCCGGTTGTCTGGAGATATTTTTCTTATACCTGTATTTTTGGGGTTCTGAATACGAATGCGACGTCCAAAAAACAGCATCATGTCAGGGTTCTAAGATAACCCCTACAACAGCTGGCTTTATGGGTTTCTTTTTTCATTGCCTATGAATGCAAATTTTATTAAAATCAGTTGAGAACTTCGGGAGTTATAGCCAAAAATTACCAAATTAATACCCCTTTGGCTCGAAGATCCTGTAAAAACTACGTGAACAGCGTTGACATGAATATAGCGTTCTCAAATTCTTAAAAATTAAAAAAGTGCAAGGGTTGTCTCGAAATTAATATTAAACACGTTACAGGGGTATCACGCAGGGGGCGAAGCCCCATAGTTCCTTCTAAAAAAAATGCACTCTGGCTCTTAAAAATTTAAAAAAGTGCTCGGGATGTGTCGAAATTCATATAAAAGACATTACGTGGGTATCACGCAGGGGGTTGAGCCCCTAGCGCGTTCTGGAAAAAACATACTTTGGGTCTTAAAAATTTGAAAAGTGCTCTGGATGTCATTATGGGGGCATAACGCAGGAGATGAAGCCCCCTAGCGCGTTCTGGAAAAAACTCACTTTGGGTCTTAAAAATTAGAAAAGTGCCCTGGATAACTCGAAATTAATATAAAAGACATTATGGTGGCATCACGCAGGGGTTGGAGCCCCCAAGCGCGTTCTGTAAAAAACATACTTTGGGTCTTAGAAATTAGAAAAGTACTCTCTCTGCCTGTCTTGAAATTAATATTAAAGACATTATGGGGGCATCACGCAGGGGGTGGAACCCCTTAGTGCCTTCTGGAAATAACGTACTCTGGGTCTTAAAAATTTGAAAAGTCTTGAAATTAATATAAAAGCCGTTACGGTAGTATCACGCAACTTCAGATGATAGGTTTCTACGGATGCAATGGCAGGCTTCTGATAGTACTGTCTGTTGTTGACTATTGCACAATACAAACATCATAAAATGACAGCGTTGCCAACTTATATAATCAGAGTTATCCTCTGTCAAAGTTTAGACATATTTAAAGACACTTTGGTGTTCTAGAGCATAGAGTATACGCAATTCTTTTACAAAACCCAACCGATGTTGCAAAAAACAACTTTTTGTCTTTAAAAGTGAGTATAATTTTTTTTTCCGGCATACAACTTCAATGGGTTCTTATATATATATTAATAATATTTTTAAAATTTTATTTTGGTGTATCCATGATTTACAGCCAATGTCCTTACAATTGTTGCACTTAAATTTATTCTAATTTAAAGAATGCCTTAACTATATTTACTCTACTTGAGCTTGCACATTTAATTATATATCCCCTAAATATGCAAGCTGTGATATATATAGACATGTCCTTTTGTGCTTTGCGTATTATTTGATTTCCGCTCTTTTAAAGAACATGTCGTCTAAATTAAATTATGTTTATTATTTGTTTCAGATTCATTTCACATTTGCATACAGCATTTTTGCCTGCCTTTGAGTGTAAATTTGCAGGCAAATGTCAGAGGGAAATCATAATTTACAGTCTCATAAGCGCCCCACAAGCACGTAAATCAAGGCAGGATCGCTTTTTCAGGAGTTCTCTTTGAGTTACTTAAAACAAACACTTGCCACACGACACACACACACAATGCGACACACAATACAAACAACAACTTGCTGCATATTGTGGCAGGGTTTATTCAGATATTCGGTGCCACATAACGTTTCAAATAAATCTAATAAGGCCGCATAATTTGCATAATTTTCGTATTTAATAGACGTAGCGCAGCAATTGAAGCCTGAAAGCGTTTCCAGTAAACAGAAGCCGCCATTGCCACATTCATGAGGCAGGTAATCGTCAGATGGCTTTGTTCCTGTTCCGTGGATCCAGCCGCAGTTGCTACAACAGCAAAAGCCTTGTTGTTGTGGCTGCTTCTGTTGTATGTACAGGCAGCATAAAACACTCAAAGGATATGCTGACAATGAAGCTTAACTCACACACACAAGTACAGAAACGGGAGAGAGAGAGAGGGGTACAGCAGTAAAAGCAAAAGCGACAACGGCGACAGCGCACAGTGGGAGAAATTTTAAGTAACTTAGTGACAAAAAATTAACACTTTTTTTAAATTAAAGAATTTTGTTTCTTTGCTGGTAAAAAAAATAGCAGAAGTTAAATAATCAGGAAAATAATCTAATGAAGTTTTTTTCAAGATCTATTACTTACCTTTTTTATTACTTATTCGTTAACTATTTTTGAACATGGAGTGGTCTAAACATATATTTTATAAAATTTTTTTTTTTTTATCCTGAGCGAAGGGGATGCGTTTGGGTTGACGAGCAAAGTGAGCTATGGGAGGAGCTTCTTGGTAATTAAAAATAGTAATTGAAAATATTAAAATAAAGCTATGGTATTTTATGGTATGGATTAGTTACCAAAGGTCTAACTTGATAAATAAATTTTTAAAAATAGACTGAATCTTGCCATTAGTGAGAGTTACAAAATTTACTACGAAAAGAAAGAACAAATAAAGTTTAACGTAATAGAGGAAAACGAAAAAATCTACTAAATAAAGTAGGTGAAATCACGGCCACAAAAATAAATTTTTTTTAAGCTAAAATATTTTGTTTTACTTATTCATGAGTTTAAATTTGTAGTTACCTTTATTATTGATAATAACTCGGCAATTCGAAGAGATTTATAGTAACCCCTCTGTTCGGCTCAGGCCTAAATTAGTCATGAAATCATGGCTGAATTTTCAGTACCAGCTATGAATCTACGCATTCATTTGACACGGAATTTAATACATGCATGTCTTAGCTTTCAGGCCTGTAGCTTAGCCGTAACAATCAGCTATGAATTCATTGCTGATTGACATTGAAAAGTCATGCCTCAAATCAGGGGTGAATTTTTAAAAAATTGGACATGAATTCAGTGCTGATTTATTTTTAAGTCAGGTCTGAAATCACAAGTGAGTGATTAATACACTGGAACAAATATTCTTCATACATTTTTAACAAAATTTTACTATCAATTTTAATTTTATTTTAATATTATAAATTACAGTGGATTACAGCCTTAAAATTGCGATTGTTTTGCAACTTCTTTGCCTTTCTTGTCAGTCACAAGAAAGAGATAGACAGATACATTTTTGTATGTGTTCTTGTTTCTCTTGAGCCATGAGCGTTTGCTTCATTTTCATGCCTGTTTTCAGGTCTGAATTTTTAAGTTCTGAACGTATGAAAAACCAAAAAACGTTTCTAAAGAAATATATATATTTTTTTGTTTATCTCGTGAAAAAAGTTATCATTATAAACCAATTTTTGAGAGTATATACGGGAACCAGGGCCATACTTTTGAGACTGTATACGGTCCACTTCTAGCGACTCACCTTTATTGAAAATTTATTTATTGAATGGTGTAAATTCTATAAATTTATTTATTTATTTAATAAAGATTAAGAAAGCTTATAAAACTAACTTAACTAAAATTAAGCACTGGCAAACAAATATAAATGCTTTCCAACACTATGCTGCTGCTTAGTAACTTGTGTAAAACCATATAAGACTTAGCAGGCTTGTAAAATATTTCAAAGAACAAATTTAATATAAATACTTCAGTTACTTCTGATTTTTCATTTTGTTAGATCAATCCCAAATTTCACAGTACAATTAAATTAAAATAAGTTTTTAAGTCCGAAAATATTTAAAAATATAATATTTAACGCAGAGGAACGTGCAATCGCAGTAGCCGGGACCTGACTTTATTTTGCGACTTACTGTGGTCTGATCAAAATCTACGCAAAAAGAGTTAGCGCTGGTAAGTTGTGTAAGAATTCCAGGAAAATATGAATTCGAACTCATATGCTGGACATAACCTTGTAGATATTAGAGAGTTCTTTAAAATAGTGCCCCGGTTCAATTACTTTTTCTGCATGATGTCCATGTACGCTAAGATGCTCCTTCTGTTTGGATGCTGTTGATGTAGCTCTCATTCTACTTTTGGATATCAGATATTCCAACTCAAATAGGGATGGAATTGTGTAATGACGTGTTCACGTCATAACTCCTTAGTCGGTGTACCAGGGCAAGATTGAGTTATTTGGATATGGGATATCGCAACCTAAAGTACTACCGTTTTGGAATACGTATACAAGAAAAGAATGGCAGCCCAGAGGTCTACACGTCGGACAATAAGAATGATGTGCCCAGTAAGGTACTATGGTGCTTGTCTAAATCGCCTACGCGTCTCAGTTCGTCGGCTCATAAAAATGCGGGCTCTATACGGGAGGGGCCAGAACCTTTGCTGAAAGTCAAGAACTGCCTTTCATCCTAGGCCGATATAAGTAGCCCTGACTTTGACTTGCGCACCAATTGCTTCGAGGTTAACGTCGAGATGTGCTCTTTTCTAAAGAAGCATTCGTTCAGTGTCTTTTGGATAGTAGCGCTCGTGTCTATTTTTTGAAGGAGAAAAGACTTTAATTTATTATGAAAAGAGTGCCATTTGCAAAGTATTTCTTAAATATTTGTAGCATTTTGTAAGCTGAAGGAATATTCTATAAGTTATTGAGTGGTTACATGTCGGAATTGTTCTTCATCTTCTTATGCTCTATGAGATCTTAGACGGGTATGCCTCAGCTTCATAAAAAATACCTCTAGCACTACGATCCAAAAGGCACTGAACGAATGCTTCTTAAGAAAAGTTCCCAACTCGACGTTAGCTTCTTGATAATTGTTGCTCAAGTCAAACTGCAGCCAACGAAGGCTCTTGATGCGGCAATAGATGAATTGCTTTATTTGGCCATATAATTCCTGAAAGATTATATTATTATTATTAAAGTAATCTAATGAAATTTTTATCGAATTTTAAATGATAAACTTGTAAACGCTATTTTTTTAATCTTTGTCAAATATATGTAACACATGTATATACATACACCTTTGTGCTTCATTTAATTTATTTATTTATCATTGTATTATAACTTGGAAATAATTCTAGGGAGCAAAGTAATCAAAAGCCGGAGCAACATAGACCTACAGGCTGCCTTCATTTAATTATTTTTAACACTTAAGGCTTATCTGATAGATTTAAAGGAGCAAAAGTTTTACAGATTTATTTTGATTTGAAATATATTGTAAGTATTTAAAAAAATATATGACAAAAATGTCAAACTTAAACAGGGATTTTCAAAAATCGTTGGGGGCAATTTCCAGTACCTTATCCAGGTAGACCCTTTAATTATATTTTCTGTTTTTTTTTTTAATATTAAAAAGCAGAATAATAAATTTTTTTCTATTTAACTGAGAGTCGATCTTCTATAAAAATCAAAAAAATTGTTAGTTACCTTCTTTTACATTTGGCTGAAATTGGGTCGAAAACTCTGAAGATAGGGTTAGTTCTAATCATATGAGGCGCAGTTTATATATTATATCTACTCACCAAGAAAGAACTCGCAAAATTACAATTTTATCCACAGTCGCCTTAAACAACATAAATTCAATAGAAAACATATGGACTGGGCTAGTTAGTAAATTTCACTTCAGAAAAAAATGTCCCACTGTGCAGCGGCCGCAAATACTACATACTGCATGTGTGTATGTGTGACTATATATGAGTGTGTGTGTGAAAATGCGCCTAAAAGCGCGCTTAAATGAATTCAATTTAACGTGACTAATACCATTTTATCGCATTGTTTAAAGCGCTGCTGTCGCTGCATTGAGCGTTATATACATATACATACTTATGTACTTACATACATACATATATGCACATATGTAATACAACATGCCTACATGGCGCTGCTCTCTGCACCGCTCACCACTAACTGTGTCATCGCTCTGCCTTTTGTGAGCCCGCAATATTGTCAAAATATGCATGATTGAGGGCGCGTGTAGGCGGAGGCGTGGCCGTTTATATAGACCTACCGCTGTCTACCGTTGCGTGTATTTATGTGTTTGTGTGTATCTGTGTGTATCTGGTTGTTTACCTGTCGCGATTTACTGACTGTCTTCGAACACTCAATGACTGTCGTCGCCTTCAACTTCCTTGTTGTTGTTAAAGTCCTCGACATTGCAATGAGGAAACAATAAATACAACATTTGAGGAAATTGAATTGTGTGTACAGATGTCTGGATTCTGAGCACCAGACAGCGGGCTAATAGTAAATAAGTTAAATAAACTAAGTTTTAAAGAAAAAAATTTAGTAGACTCAGTAAACTCTGTGTAGCGAGGTTTTAAAAGAAAAAGAAAAGATTAAAGAAAGGACTCTACGCCCTCTTAAACTTCTTTGTGGATAAATGTTGGGATAGGTTGGCGAAGGATCAGCCACTAAGCCGAGCGTCGACCTATTGTCATACCAATTTCATTTGTTTAGATTTTTGGTCAATTTAGTTTGGGATTTATAATCGAACTTTGTAGGACGATATGCAAGCAGTAACTTTCAACATTCAGAAGAATTGTTGCAGCGTTTCCAAATCTTTTTTGCTACAGACATAAAATCTACAATATGTATGGAACTTATAAAATATTGCTGTGAGATGCGGCTGAAAAACTAACCTCCAAGATGTTTAATAGTGCAAAGCTTCTGGCAAAAATAGAAATATTCCTCCTTTTTTTCTACTCTGGCAGAATTCTTCAAAAAAGCTAACGCGAAGCACCTTTCTCGCCTTAGCGGACAAAACTCAATGTTATTCAGGGAATAATATTCGAAGATTGGTCACTTAGTGGCAAGGTACGATATAAAAGTTTAAAAAGTCACAAGGAGAGCTCTACGCAGTCGATCTCTTCTAGACTGACGAAAAGTTTGGAGCACTTTAAGATAGCGATAATTATACTCGTAACCAGCAAAATGTAATCAATAGAATATAAAGCTGGCTATATTCCAAGCAAAATACAAATAAAATGTACAAAATGAAATGTAGAGAGCAGTGGCAGATCTCCACAGGGGAGACCCCCCCCCCCATAGTTGGAAAAATGGGTTGAAAGTCATTTGCGAGCTCTGATATATATACACTTCGAAGTGAAGAACCCCCCAAGACCAAATCCTAGATCCGCACCTGGAAGAGAGTTATAAATTGGCAACCTGGTTCAAAAAAAAGCCCTAACATAAGCTCAATGCACCAAAACTGAGCGGATATGGGAGCCACCTACATCTGTATTCATATCTTTCATTCAATCAACTAATAAGCTTCTTGGGTTAGTCTATAAAAGTGGTAAGACGAAGGTAAATTGTTTTTTTAAGGACATAGATATAATTGGAGGAATCCAAGATTGTGTTTTAAGAACTATTTGTAGAGTTATTATGGACTTTGGAACTTCCTCTACAAGGAACAAAGAGCTATGAATTTTGTTTATTCCGTTTTGTGGTAGAGACTCTTCTCGTCATTCCCAATGTCACTGATCCCTGACGCTGAAGGGGGTGATGTTGGGTCATGGCACAGTCTACGGCAGACGATCTTGGAGTGTCTGAGAACATGGCGCTCCATAAGGTCTTTGAGCATTAATGAACCTTATAAATAAATATACATACAATGTATATGTATGTCATACATAGTCAAGCAATTTAAATTTACATGCAGAAGCTTCAGAAGAAAGGTGCTCAGTGCAACTGTTATAAGAAGACTCTGAATCTGTTAATTGGTCCTGATGAAATAAAGAAGATTAGCTTGGTATCACTAATTAGAAAAGCCCTTAAAGAAGAAGACAGCGGTTGTTGGTGTAATATTTTTCTTTGAACTTTGAACCAATTGATTTGACTAGGTAGTTGTTACAAAGAAGATTAGCTTAGTATCACTGGTTAGGGATGCCCCTTCAACCGCTTTGGCCCTTCCATGTAATTTCTTTGAATGCAATATTGCTTCCCTTAAGTATCAAATGTTAATAAACTCATGCCATCTTCCATGCTTAAGAAGTAGTGTCACCTAGGAGAGGTCTCGACATAAATCTCAAATCTTAGATATCGTTAAATGCGTGGAAAAGTACTGAACGATAACAGTTTAAAAGTGCGAGATGTGGCTGAGACTGCAGTCATCTTAGTTCAGCGCATTTATCATTTAATATAAGTATAAATATTTGGACAAATATAAAATATTCTCGCGATAAGGACCGGGAATGCTGAAACTCTATCATTAGCACAAAAATAGTCACCATGGCAGTATTCATGAAGAGGGCTACGAATTTCTGATTCAATAATCATGCTCTCTTATTCTGGCTCTTATCGACTATTTTCTGTTTCAAAGCCTCTCAAAACAATTGGACTGAAAGAGCTTTTGGTCAAAAGGAAAAACGATAATTTTGAGGGCCTTGGAAAAATATAATATTTGAAAAAATATCGCAACTAGACTAAATTTATCGAAAAAAATATTTTTTTTTTCCGTATCGATAAAAATATCGAAACTGGAAAAACGTTTGACTAAATGTATCGAAAAAACTTCTTTTTTTTATAGATAAAATTATCATTTATTAAAATAGTCATGCCTTCGTATCAAAACTAAATTTTTTTGCAATTAATCGAGATTTTTTGTTTTCGATTTTTTACAATTAATATTTTTAGCTCTTTTTGGTAGACTTTTCATATTTTTCTTATTGTTAAAAAATTTTTCTTAACCACATTGGTATATGTTGCCGCCTCTGCCTATGTAACAATTACGTTTAATATCTTGAATATTTTATATACCACTCCCACTCAAATCCATTTACATGTAAATCTCTCACAGAGTTGCCAAGTTGATGCCAGCGGCTACGTTTAAGCTCGTTCAATTATAACAATGCCTCGACGCTGATCATTTTGAATACTTATTAGCATATTGGCAGACAAATGCTTATCAAGTGCCCAATGAAATCAAAATTTGTGTCTTCCAGGCATGGACAATATTCAGCAGAACTGATTATGCAATCATTATGAAAATTATTGCAGAAACGATGCCACTCAATGTCTTTTATGTGATTTGCATTTTTTCGATTCATTTCTTTCAGCTAATTGAGTTATCCACGAAGAAATCTTGGCACAGAAATGCCATCAATATAAAAACCAAAATTTAGCTAAAATTCGTAATAATTTTATAGGAAAAAATAATTATTTTTTATCTTGAAAATGTAATATAATTTTTTTCGCACAGAGAAACCCCAAAATTTAAACCCAACGCATTTGTCAATTTTATTTATGGTCACGTAGTGTTTATAGCAACCTGCTTTAGTATCCACTTAGTGGACGCAACAAACATTTGCAATAATAACGACAAGAGCAAGACAAGTGCAACGAACTGTTGCAAGAGCAACCAGAGCAGGTGTTAAAGGCCACTTAAGTACTAAAAATGTGTTTGGAAGACTGAAAAAGGAGCAGCCTCCTGGTTTTCGGTAGCAGCATAGACCAGTGCTACCTGAGGATGCCTGTAGTGATTAAGCCAAAGAATTTTAAGGTGTCTCTGGTTAGAATTTCAGTATACTTATATGTAGGTAAGTATATACCGACGAGAATATGAAGCATAAAACTTAATGCTTTAATTATTTTTAACATTCTAAAGGAGATAACAGAAGTAGATGTGTGCTAGGATTTTTATGAGCTTAAATACCTTCTATAAAGTTTTTGTATATTTAAAGTTTATACTTGTAGTAAAATAAAAGTATTTAATATGGCATAATAATTTTGCAATTAAATGAATGCATTTGAATGCTTTTAGTTGAGAGCAATATGCTACTAATTAAAATAAATCTTTCAGATTCAATGGCTACAGGATGAAATCAGTATTTAAGATGAGATTTTAGCAAATACTGATACGGTATCGAATTTATAATTGGGTTCCTTTATAAGCGCAGGGTACGGGAGAGATGAAAGCATAAATCATCTTTTTTCGTTTTTAAAAATATGGAAAATTCAGCTTTGACTCTGCTTACCCGACTACGCAAAAGCAATAAATGTGAGAATATGTTTATCTGTTCCCTTTTAACTTTCAAAACGCTTACCATACTTTGGCAAATGGGATATCGTTGGAAATTTTTTGATCGGCAGCTGGTTATAGGCTATGTGACGTCATGGTATTATATTGAATATGGAGCCCTCTTCTTCTTAACTGGCCAATACAGCCCCAACGGGTCTGAGCCTAGCGCAGCTTTTCCCTCCACGCACTTCTGCATTGTGTGTGCCTTCGCCAGTTAATAGCACCAACGCCTGACAGAGCTTCAGCCACTTGGTCCTGCCAACGCAGCTGTGGCCATGCTCTTCTCCGTTGACCGCCAACTAAAGCATCGAACATCTTAAGAGCTGGAGTTTCCGCATCCATAAGCACTACATGACCCAACCAGCGAAGTCGCTTAAGGCTTATTCGCTTCACTACGTCAATATCGCCGTATATCTCATACAACTCATCGTTCCATCGAGCACGATAATAATTGCTTAAACGGGACCGAAGATCTTGCGAAGAAGCTTTCTCTCGAACACCCCAAGAGCAGCTGCATCCGACTGTGTTACCGTCCAGGCCTCTGCGCCATATAAGAGGAATGGAAGGATGAGTGTCCAATAGAGTGTCAGTTTTGTCTGACGAGAGAGAGCTCTACTGTTCATTTGCATACTGATCCCAAAGTAGTACCTGTTGGCAAAAGTTACTCTTCGCTTGATCTTCAGGCTGACATTATTGGTGTTTATTACCGCGGAGCCAAGATAAATAAACTCCTTGACAGACTCAAATCTATAGCTCCCTGCAGTCAGCTGAGAATCAAGACGCCGCGATTCTCTACTGGAGCACACCATAAACTTGGTCTTGCACTCCTTGACTCTGGCGCCATCTAGAGGACAGGTAGTCATGACTAAATACAAATTTGCTATTGCGTGTCCCAGCCACAAGGCTAAAAGATCTTTAGATATTTTTCATCAGACTATCCTACTGATGAGCGTGTTGTACAAAAAATAAAAAGGCATCGATATCTTAATTTTAGTTTGACTGCTTGGTACAATAATCGGCTTTCTTAGAGGATCTTTGATTTGTAAGTAACTCTAGAAAAAATAAATAAAGAATTTGAATATCAAATAACACTATTGCAGTCAGCCCAGCGTTCGTACAGGACAACTTTTGTCAGGACAACTAGTACTTATACAAACTAAAGCCAACAAGCTCACGTCATGTGAACCTAAAAAACAAAAAATTAACGTTTTATTAAACAACCGCCCGTATCTCTAAACCCCTTCCCTTGAATGCACCCAATTCTCCCAACGTTACGTTACAAAACATATGTTAACTTTTTTTTTTTGGAAAGTCCTACTGTCGGGCACCAACAAATTCAAATTTTTAATGTCGGTTTGCTTAATAAAGGAATACCAACTCTTCTTAATTATTTGCCAATTCTGGTATCTAACCGACCATGTCGAGGAACTAGTAACTGTTTCGAATGTTGCTTTACTTTTGCTGCATAAATATTTTAATTTTAATTGAAATTGAGTTTGGCGGGGCGCAACGGGTGCTCCACAAAGATCAAAAGACAAGAGCTTGGCAGTTGCGGAAATCATCGCCCGAAAGCATGCAACATATTTATACATACATTAAAAAATACATACGTATACGTAATGCCGGGACCCTCAATATAGTGTCTGCTCTTCCTACACTTAAAAAGCATCTGCTGGCAGTCTACATATGTATATACTTTATACACACTCACACACGTACAGTAACTCGCTCTTCCACTCTCTCGCTCTCTTTTGTTGCATACTTGTTTACTGCTGTCCGGGCTCTGCCAAACGATTCAACATGAGGGCAGCTTGATAAGTTTATTTATTTTTTGATTTTGAATAACATATATTAATTTTTTTAAAGTGAGGCCCTTTGCTCCAACTAGGCTCCTAGCCTATTTGGAACACTGACTAACTAATTTCTAAAAGTTGGCTATCTTTTGGCTCCATCATTTAAGTCCAGAGTTTTTTCAATATTTTTGTACTTTTCAAATAATAGCTTTTCTAAAGAGTCCTCGTTTACTTCTGACTTTTTTGTTTGATGGCTCACAACCTTTTACCGTCGAGTCTTTTCTGCCAGTTAGGCTAATTCTGGAGAATTTGCTGTATGAGGTAGCAGTACGTAGTTATATAGATATAGATAGACATTTGCCATAGTGTCTGAATATAAGCCTTTTTTTCTTCGCCAAATGCGTCTAGTTTATTTTCCGAACATCGAATCCAATGCTTTGGCCGGACTAAAAAAAAAAAAAAAAAAAAAATTGGAGACCCACTTTATAACCACCGAGACCATTAGGGCCGTGATCCAAAGTATTTACCAAGCAGCTCCTTGATTTCGGCGATTCTCTATTTACTCAAAAAAATGCTTGAAGAAGCTGGTAGATTCACTTTTATTTTCATTCAAATTAACGATGCTGTCAAACTACGCAATAAGTTCAAAACCGACTCATGACTTATCAAACTGCCCTCGTATGTACAACTATGCATACATTCACTCACACACACATATATGCAACACACCCACATCCGCTTCCCTATTGCATAAGGACAACGTTTATGTCTGCACTTTGGCAGCACTTTCGGTTCGCACAATGCACACACTGCGTATGCGTTATATGCCTTGTTATTTAACTTGGGCTTATTGCTCTTGGTCTCTGTCGGACAGCAACAAAAACAACAACAAGGCGTTAGCCCAATGCCTGTTCCATGGTCACTCAAGGGCGTTTAATTGAATGTACGTGTCCTGTTCGAGACCGAGCCTGAATCCAGCCAGACCACCAGAACCAAGCAACATGGCATTCACAAAGACAGACTAAAGGCACATACAACGCGCACATTGACACCTTGACATAATTTCATTGTTGCTCTTATGAGGGTGACATTGAAGTAGCATCCATCATTATGAGTGCTCCACTAGATGGGATGATAAATCTGTATAAATTACGAGATACCATTGATCTGGGCTGGGAACTAGACATGGGTTGGCACTGAAAGCGGTTGCAGCTAAAGCAATTTCTAGGGATTTGGCGTGAGGCAAGTGTGTTTCAGAATGCAGAGCTAATAGAGCAATTTTGAAGATAGAAGAAGCATTAAGAAGATCAACTTTTTTGTGGAGAGTTCTAAAAAAAACTATTTAAGTAGCATTCGGAAAAACGTGGGACTAGTTTTGGTTTGGTTTTTTGTTCATTTTTCATAGCTCTGTTAAGTTTCATATAAAAATACTAAACGGTGTAGCTAAAAAGGGCGAAATTCTACTGAGGGAGAACGGGGTAAGATAAGCTCAGGAAATATGCGCACCAGCTGGTAAAGTTTCGTGTCTCTACCTCTTATAGTCTCCAAAATCTAGGTGTTCATACGTATGGACGGATGGACAGACGGACATGGCTCAATCGCTACCCGAGATTATGATAAGCATTTTGGTATAAAGGACTTGGGGTCTGCCACGCTTCCTTCTGTCCGTTACATACATTGCACAAATCTAGTATACCCTTTGTACCAATAGATACAGAGTATAAATATGATTTTCAAAAGGGGGTAAACCATGGCCTTGATCCGTTTCCGATATTGATCGACCTTGGCGAAGTGATTAAGTGATCGAGGCACTTTGGCATTTCATCATGCTTAACCGCATCCGACACATTCATTAGATCCGCATATCCAGACGGTGTCTTTTTTGACAGAGACACCTGGCTTATCGTTTGGTCAGGAGATGCGTGACTGTATACGGTTTAGAGGTCGCTTAAGCGCGAGAGGTTATGTTAACCGATTTCCAGGCTTCGGGAAATTGGTTCATTTATAATTTGGCATGTTATTGCAAAGATGGGATTTATAGGCAAATCGTGCTAAAATCCCCCTCTCCCCTTGTCGCTCGAATCAACTCTCATAAAGAGAAACGGACACTAGGCCTAGAGGCCACTATTCAATACAACAGGGTGTCAATATCTCGGGATTGTGTGGCACAAAAAATTCCACGGCAACGTTAAGGTACAGCTTACATATCGAGTTTTTTGTGTAACTTTTTGCCTTAAAAAAAATAGTCCTCATCGTTTCCACAAATTGTCTAAAGGCTGCAACGTATGACCTCTAGATTCGATTCACTGGCGGGAACGGTAATAATAATACTCATAATGCGCTCATCCAGAAACAAATCCAGATTTAAAAAATAAAAACAACAGAGATTCGCAACCATGCTGCGCTCCTCCATGAATACCTATATACATAGTTCTTACATGCACTTATATGCGGCAATGTATTCCAGAGATACATATGATATGGTACACATACATCTACTACAAGCTTACATATGTACACGCACACACACATACATATTGCATAATTCCCCTACATGTTCAACATGATTAATTCCTGTAATAACTCGATTGGAATCACGCGCCACCAGCAACTTTTCCATCACGCACACTCTGGAACACACAGATGCTGATACCATTGTAGTGGTTCTCCCGGGTGCAGTTGTTGCCTTGTGGCAAGTGCACGTTTCGCTGGATACGTGTATGCCACATGGAAGCAACTGCCTCCAGTTGAGTGCGCCAAACGCATGAGTTACAGTGGCGGCTTTTAAGCATTTGACGGCAGTGCTTTAGGAAACTACCGAGCTACCAGCGCCATAAGCCACCGCGTAACCCATCCAGTTCCCCACCAACCATCAAGCTCAACTCAAAAATGGTCGCTGGGGCAAGCTTTTGCTTTTTACTCCCTGGCATTTAAATAATTTGCATGCAACTTTCTGCTGTAACTGCGCTGTCTATGCCACATCTTGATGCAGTTCAATAAGTTTTTATGCTCCTAATGAATTTCCAATGGTTGTGGAGTGTCTCTATATGTATTTGCATGTTTCCGACAGTATTTGCTATTTGGCATTTCAAATTGGATTTTTCAAAGTATTTATACTCTGCTAAGGGCTATATTATATTTTGAAGCGCGACCGATACAGCATTTATTTCGCCTTCCGAACTCTAAGGTAGAGATTAATTCTTTTTGGTCAATTAAAACCTTGGACTGCTAGGAATATGTGAAATTTTGTCGACAGTCCATAGTCTATGTAGGCCACCAATAGTAAGTTAATCCGTAGGATCACCCAATCACCTAGGCCAGTGGAACCAAGTGCACCTCAAACTATGAGGGAGGGGACGAGTCGTCAAGGAAAGAACAGCAGTATATAGTCAAAAACTTATCCAGGGTATTCTGACATCACTGAAATATTAGGAGTGATAGCCAGGACAAAGTCAGAATGGCAGTCGGATATTGTGTCCTGAGCTATCTGGCCTGGACATAGACATTGGCTAAAATTCTAGTTGCTGTTCTTCCACATAAACTGGACTAGGATATTCCAATCTATTAACACCTTGGTGAAGAGACTATTCAGAATGACGAACAAAAACTACTCTAGGACATCCAAAAATCACTGAAATGTCAGAAGAGCCCAAGAGGATAAAGGATGGAAGAGTATAGGACACTGCTTCCTAAACTGACCTAAACACAGACGAAATTATGAACTACTTCACTTCCACATGAACTGAACTAGGATTTTTCTAGCCGTGTGTAAAGGGTACATTAAATTCGTTCTGCTTCGACTATAGCCATCCCACTGGATTTTCTTTTATTTTAATTTGTCAATAATAGCATTAACGTGGTACTACATATGTTTGTAGCTGTCTGTTTACTCAATTTAAGTTATTCTAATTCAATTAGTTCATCTTCTAATTAATCAAGTTCGCAATTCCAATGCCGCCCCCTAACTACGCCCATGTTCCTGCTATTTGTTTGTCAGACAGTTTTGAGTTATTTCCCTCTTGACAGACGCAATTCCGAGTCAATTGAAAAAATTCAATTTAGTTGAGTAAACAACGAGTTAGATGGAGCCCTAGATATAGTCGTAGAATGGTTGCTGTGTGGGGACTTGAAAACTGTGGGCTGTAAATACACTCGCTTCGGTTGTTAAGCAAACAGATTATAGCAAATTACAAGAATATAAAATTTCTAGAGTACTTTGAGAAGGCCCGTCGAGAGAGGGGGAAAGGGAGGGATTCCTCCCGGGCCCGGTGCTTTCTCAGGGCCCAGATGTAATTACTGTCCTAATAAAATTTCAAGCTAAAAGTGTAATAGAGGGGCCGGTACTTTCCCCCCTGGACCGGATTTTCTCTATACGGCCCTGACTTTGAGTATAAGCTAAAGAGCTATTTATTAAAATGCTATTGAAAAGTGAAATTTTTCATATGGAATTTGGAGAGATCTTGAGTAGTCAAGCAGTCATAGATAACAACATACATATCTTTAGTAATACTTGAACTGCAGAGTCAATGTCTCTAAAAAAGTAGAGTAATCTAAGCAATTATTTTAACTTTCATAGATTTCAATTAAAACACTACGCAGCTAACAAAAACGCGTCCGTACCAGAACAAACTTTATATAAAGAAAAAAGTCGCAAAAGTTCGTATTAAAGCGTGCGCGGAAGCCCTAAGCAGACTTCCAAACAAAATAAACAAAACAGTGTTACCCAATGATTTTTTAGAAAAACTAAGTACGTTTACGAGACGAGTGGCTGTTATAAAAATTATTGTGAAACATTTATTCAATTATTTATTTATTATTTTTGGTGAGCCGTTTGAGGACTAAGGGATGTCCCAGAAATCAAAATAAATTTGTAATTAATTATTAATTAATTATTATTTGCAAACATACAAAAATTATCATAATTTGGGTGCCAAAACGAAAACAGCTGATTCTATTATGAACGTTTTCACTTTATGCCAAAATACCTTAAAAAATATCGATAAATACCGAAAAAATAGCAAACAGCAAAAAAATGCCATACTGTTTTGTCTTGAAGCACTTAAATTTCATTTTTTGTACCGACGATTTTCAGTGAGCTGCGTACTGGGCTTAACAACGAAGACGGTCATAGCTCGAGAACAGAAAAGTATTCCGCAATTAAGTGATTCCCAGCCTTTATTACTTTTTTTTTTTAAGCCAGCTTTTAATTTTATGTCAAACTAATTTGGTCTCAATAAAACAAAAATTTAAAGTCACCGATTTTAATATTAATTTTCTTTCTCAACAAAATGAGTGCTGGGTCCAATACTACACCCGACGATGTATATCAGAGCATATCGAGCATATCAGCACGTTGTTCGACAAGGTCTTTGGCTCTTACTGAGCAGTTTTTAGGAGCATTGCGTAAAAACTGGCTTAAGAAGCTTACCAATGAGCTGCTGAAGATGTGCAAGGAGCATTCTATCAACCCGAATGGTCAGGAGCGTCAGGCAAACGAGTCCAAGCTCATAAAATCATGTTGGGATAACTTTGAGCATCTTGCAAACACCCTGCAGCCATACGCTCCCATCTTCTGTACCAAAGATTTGTTACAACTTTTGCTGCCCAAGGATCAGGAAGCCATATTGCCTGCATCGGAACGTTTTTTAGGACATCTGGATGTGAAGATTGCGCAAACCAAGGAGCTCTTGGCGCGGTTTGCTGAAAGCATTATAGAAAAGCCACCGAAAGATGCTTACGTTGACGGCTTGATAAGGCAGGGCGGACCCAGACAACTTATATTGAGAGTGCTACGCAGTGGACACACTAATGCAACATGGCGTCCAGCTCTATGGATGCATTCACTAGATATCTCCGCAAAGCATTTGGAAAAGAGGCGCTATTATTTGTTGCACTTGCGACAGCACATAGTTAACACGACGTCAGCCCTGGATCATCTGATGCTACAGGATGTGCGTGACTATGCTGCTGTTGCCAGTGAATACTTTGTATTCGAATCGCAGATATATCAGTTACTGCTCTGCCTGGCACATGACGAGCAGGTGCTCCAGTTAATAGCCGAGACCGATCGTTCTTTACCCTGCAGCCGTATTGCGGATTTTCTATATAGTCCACCCATGGGCATTGTGCCCTTTGCTGGCATCAGCTTCTATGTAGCTCCATTTTGCTTCATCTCTCCGAACCCAGATAATACGTATTTCGTCTTACGCTCCATGTATACCAAACATCTTTATCGGCTGACCATGATTGAGGCACATCCTCAAGGTATTGCAGCGCTTTGTGTGCTGTTTGAGAATCTATTGGAACGACTAGATGCACAACTAGACGATTACTTTCGTCAAAAGTCATTGAATCCTTTGCATATAGTTTTCGATTGGTTAGTGTATGCATTTTCAGGGTTTTTACCATCACCCCAGCTGCTCATTCTATGGGATATGATTATTGGATTTGAGAGTCTAGAAATATTATCGCTCTTTGCAGCTGCGCTGCTGACAGCGCGCAGAAAGGAGTTGTTGAAAGTCACTGAGTTAAAAGAATCCATCGAAATATTCGAAGATTTGACCACGGTGGAAATCAGAGATGTTTTGACACCGATACTGCAGCCTTTTGCTGACAAAGAAAAAGATTCTTAGCTATGTTGTTCTGAAGTTCGGATGAGACATTGGAGCACCTACGGTGACTTTTACTTTCATAATTTTTAGACGTTCCACCTTGCAAGCGGAAACTTTGTTTCTTAAATTGGAAAAAAATTTTAACTGACATAACAAGAAATGAAAAATCCTAAAACTAATGATAAAAGTTGTGTGTCTTTTTTTGTACTAGTTATCTGGGATACCATTCTTCACTGCTGACGGCTGTTTTTTGCTTGTGAAGGCTCGATAGGAGGCACATTGCATAGAAAAAATCTGATGAAGGTGTATGCGATACTTGCTCTCTGAAATGCGTCTAAATAAAGAGAATGCTGAATTGTAGCTGGCATTTAGACCCACTTCTACAAGAAATGCAAAAAGTCGGCCAAGTTTGCCGTGATATCCGATGACCGATTAAACATCAGGTTTGCAGTGATGTTAAAGTGATTTCGTAACCTCAGTTGACAACTGGCCATAGGTATACCCAGGTTCTCCTTGTCTTGAAGGAGGATGCTGGTAATTCCTTGTCTAGCCCATAGGATTGAAAACTACTGAGCCATCTCCTCTAGAGACGAGCGACAGTTTTTCACTGACTTCGTGTACGATTTCAACGAGGCGAGGGACTTTATAGCCGCCTGGCTGTCCGAGTAAATACAGATGTCCTACTTGTAGCTTTTTTATGGTTTTTATAACCTCCTGGATTGGCATGACCTCCGCCTGAAAGACACTGCAGTGGGGGTAACACTAGGACAGTCCAATCTAGTGAACAATCTGAGGTGAACCTCTCTTCTAAGTTGGCTTGGGAAGGGAATAGAGTTTGAATGAGTTATTTATTTATTTATTTATTTGTAAGATCAACATATAATATGATCAGTTGATTAATTTAAAAAATGATTAATTTAAAATAGATTATACAAAAATAAACTTATAAACAAATTATTATAATATATAATATAATATAATTAATATTAGATAGTTTGCCACTGAATTGGGGGAATTTTATTTGCCTGGTGGCCAGCTATGCCCCTACCCACAGCCAATTGTGGTCAGTAGCAAACAAGTTGAACCAGCAATCCAGAAAATAATCGGACTCCGACCCGTTGGGTGAATCTTTAACTGGAGCCAAGGTGGTTCAAGACAGCTCTCATCAAACTGGAAAGCGAAAGTTCACTTGAGAGGATACGCGCCAAGTAATTAAAATTCGAGCATAAAACTCTAAAAGGCTCATTTAAAGCATAATTTGTAGTACATATCTTAAGAGATAAGGGTACAAAATTTCTAGAGGAGCGACTAAGCTTCGTAGAGCAAAAAGGAGAAACTGTTTCTGAACAGATTCAATTCGTGCTTGATATTTCTTGTAGAGTATTAAGGCCACACGGACGGACTCTTATAAACACTTGACGAATAAAGTTCAACCTCCATAGTTGGGTTGAGCAAAGTGTGCTTTAGCCAATCGTTATTCTTATTCATTGAGCATCATGGGTTGGGTGATCACATCAAGACTTTTTAAAAGAGTCGGCAAAATTACCACTGAAAGAGGTGTGGACACTGTATGAGACTGCTCTATCTTCCAAGTTCCGAAACTGTCCGCGAAAGAAGGCAAGATAAAAAATAAATGATGGAGAAAAAGTTTTTATATTATATATTACAGAGAAACTGTTCACGAAAGAAGGCAAGATAAAAAATAAATGATGGACGGAGAAAAAGTTTTTATATATTACAGAGAAATTTTTGCCATTTTTAATTCAAATAAAAATTGTGGTTCGACAAGCGAAAATTCAAAACAAAAAAAACATTTTAAAACTCTACCTTTCTATAGTTTCTTATAAGTGACTCCTAATAAGTTCGCTATTCGAGCCACCAAAACGAAGGATTTTAAGTTCCTTTTAAGTTTAAGCCTTGTCTCTAGTTATCAAATAAAGCTGTTCTAAGCATATGTACCCCTTTATCCCCTCTAGAGTGCCAGCCGAGGTCTATGCATCTGACACCAAACCTCCTAAGCAACTTGGCATCCTAACAATGTCAAAGATTCATTTGTTTTCTTTTCATTTGTGAGCTTAGGGGATTTTTCCAATTTGCCTTTCATTGCTCTATTCAAATATCCTGCAAGTCATTTTGGATTGTGTAAGCAAAGTTAAAGTTTAAAGGAGGATGTTTCACATGCCTTTAAGCTATCAAACTACAATACTATCACATGCGCCACTTAAAGCCATAAAAGTGTATCTGTGTGTGAGTGTGTGTGTAACTGTGTGTGGGTATATATGTCTATGTGCCACATAATGCCTTGTTAAAAATTGCCATAAGCGTGAAAGGGCCAAGATTGTTTGGCCTACTGAGCATGTCCGTGGGCATGGGCGTGTGAAGCAGGCGTGACAGCAGTTACAGCAGGAGCAGCAGGACCAGCATAGAGGGAGTAGGAGCACCCAAGTCTCATCATCATGTTAACAAAAGAGCATACTCAAGTTTCATGCGAAATGCAATTCCACTTTGGCGCACTTTATGCCAACATTTGGTACGTAAATCTTTGTGTAAGACTATGCCAAAACCAGGGGTTCGGAGGGGTGCTCTAGAGCGGGTCTCCATGTCTCTCGGGCAGAGTTGAGTGACTGTCCCAGTGAGTTGGCCAGGTCCGTGTTTATATTTTACATGACAGTCTATGTGTATGTGTGTGTGTGTGTGACTCTATTTGGATATTTGTGTGCGTGGGAAAGTGTCAAAAGTACTTGAAATTTCAGCAGGCTTTTGTGTGCCACAACAGCAACAAATGGGAGTATATGGCCACAGTTACAAACAGATATAGCCAGGCATAACTGGACACACTCAGTTTGTACTCAGAGCACTTGCACCCCTTGAACCCTTTTTTTCCACTCATTTATCCCTGGCAAAGCTCAAATGCATAGAAATCACGCTTATATGCTCAGTTGCACGCAAAGTCAAAAGCCCCTTTGAGAGTGCTCAATGCTCCAGACTCAGCCTCATATGCATATGGGTCAAAATATCAGAAGTGGGTCTTATATGAGTACTTTGGAATTTCGAGCAAATATACCTCTTACCAGTTATTATCCCATAAGACGATTTTCACAATTTCCGATCATATGTCGATTACTCGATAAATTAATATAAAACTTTCTTTTTAACAACTACAACTTGTTATGCCTCAAAAAAGAATAAAAAATATATTATAGGCAGACTTTAAAAAAAATAGATCTCGATGGATTTTCTTGCGAATTAGTAAAATTAAAGGGTCCAGCTGGATAAGGTACTGGAAACTGCCACTAGCGATTTTTGAAAACTAAAGATGAATATGGCAATAAAAAATTTTTTCCCAAAATTTCAGATTTCAGAACTTGACGCGTTCGGCTTAATTAAAAAAAAAACGTGTTTTTCGTTTTTGCTTAATTGTGACTAAACTACTGAATATTTTTTAACCAATTATTTTTTATCTAAGTTGGCAATAGGGCTGTTTAAAAAAATATTTAATTTATTAAAAAAAAAATATGAAAATTTCATATTTAAGTATCTTTCTTAAATGTATCAATCACCATTTTTGTTTAAAACGCATGTTTTGATATGTTCTTTATTTGGTGTGAATATGAAACAAATCGATTTGGTGGAATAATGTTAAAAAAAAAATAAAAATTTTTTAATGTTTTTTTAAATAAAATTTTTTTTTTCTAAAAGATGTCAAAAATTATATCACATTTTTATAATATTTATATGATGGAAAAAATGTATTTATTTTTTAGGTAAATATAAAAATTTTAACAAACGATTTTTTAATTATTTGCTTTAATCACGCAGTTTCAATAACAATGAGTGATGTTACATTCAAAAATAAAACGAAATTAACTATTCGCAATATAAGAAATTCTAAATTTTTAAATATTTATTTAGTATTATATTTATCTATTATTATTTATTATTTTACAACATGATCAGTAATATTTCCAAGTTAATCAGCGGAAATTTTAAATTTATTATTAAAATTAAATTTTTAAATTTGAAAAGTAACGAAAATATTCAAAAATAAATTTTTTGGAAAATTTAAAATTTTTTTTATTAGCTTAACATTGTTTGATTAGGATCCGTATCCAATAAATCATCAAAAACGAAAATATAGCATTTAAAAATGGTTTGTTTTAGATTTTTCCAAGGTGCAATTGCTTTAGAGGAGTTAAAAAAATCATGGCCCTTGATTTTTTATTTTTATGATCTTCTTGCGAATAAGTAAAAATAAAAGAAATTCAAAATTCAAAAAATTCATTAATAAAAATTTTTTGCTCTTTTATTTTAAAAATATTTTTTTTTTTTTTGTAGCTAACATTTTTTATAAAAATTTTCTTATTTTTTTAAACTAGGTTACTTTAATATATCAATAACCATTTTTTTAGCAACTCATTTTATCCCCTTTTTTTTGGCATACATACGAATGAAATCGATTTGGTACATATAAGAATATTAAATTTTTATTTTTAATAAATATGAATAAAATGGTTTCATTTTGTAGGTAAACATTTAATGATTCACAATACTCAATAAAAGTTTATTTTTTTTATATATATGCAATTAATATTAAAGTCAACTTATTTATTAAATACTTTGATAGCAAAAACAATAATATGAATTCGAAAAAAAAAATAGTAAGTAATATTTGGCTATAACCTTGTTCAAATATGGAAATATCTTAACAAACGATAAGACTGTATTTCAATACGTTTTATATATTTTGATCCCTATTTATTTCCACATACACATACAAACACACATTTAGCATTTTTGTCTATTTCCAGCACTTTTCCTGCTTTCCTTTGGCATCACTTGGAAAATTTGATATGCGTATTTGTATTTGTATTTGTTTTTTTTTTTTCGGGCTTTGGTTCTAGACCAGAAACTTTCACACTTCTGCGAGCTGTTTAGAAGTTGCAAATAAACAAACCTATAAAACACTCACACACACGCGCTCTCTTTTATACACAGTGACACACACTCTCAAGCTCACACACACCCAGCTAAAAAGTTAAAGGCGTGTGTGCTTTTGCTATGGAATATTTTGCTGAGTTTTTTACTTTGTGTGCCATGAAACCGGAAATGCAGACATGTTTTTTTTTTTTTTTTTTTGGCTATCAACAGCTGACAGTATGCCGCCCATTTTTTTAAATGGTAGGTTTGATACGGCTTCTAAGTGCGCTTTGTGTGTTATGGGGCACATTTGCAATTTTATTTGTTGATTTGTTTAAATAGACTCTCTTTTTTATTAAAGTTTTTAAAAGATCAATATGCTATCTTATGTGTATATTGTTGAGTATAGTTTCTAAATACGCTTTTATGCAAACCTCTATATACTTACCTTGAGATTCTACCAAATTGCTGAAACTAAAGCTTAATTTAGTTTAAAATATACTTCTTTTTATATACCATCCATATATTTTAGCACTCATTTTCTTTTTTTCGTCCTTCCTTATATACTACTTTTCACTATTGTTTTACTTTCTGAATCCTACAACATATATCATTCTACATCATATTCTATCACATCACATATATCTTATGTTATCCTACCATATCTACATATATCTTACTATATACAACTATATCCCACTATATTTTACTATATCCTACTATATTCCACTATGTCCTACTATATCCTACTATATCCTACTATATCTTACCATACCTTACACTTTCTTACCATATCTAAATATCTTACAATATCTCAATATCGTACAATATCTCACTATATCTCACTATAACCTAGTATTTCTTCTTCTTCATCGACCCACCCTTAGTAATATTCCATGATTTCACATATTATACTGCCTTAGCTAAAAACGTAATTCTCAATTATTATTTTTTTGTCCTTAAAGTCTTCCATTTCTTTTTCTCCAACCTCCTATTCCTATGAACCCTATCCCTTACTTTTTGGCCATATCATATTACACCCCATTTAATTTCGTATTTTTTATTCTCTGCAGTTTTTTTCAATTTCTATTTTACCTCTTACTAATCGCATATTCTACAAGTATCCCATTTTGATTAGTTTCTTTTGCATATATTACTGTAAAATCTATCCAATCCAATATATCTAATCCAAATCAATTTTGAACCATCTACTGCTCATCTACACAGTCTCCCCTTTCTGCTGAACCAACATAATTTCTTCTTTTTCTTTTATTTACAATGGATCCCGCCAAATCTTAACTTTAGATAAGTCAAGCAACCCTTTTGGCATAAACTGTACTTTAGGTAGGGTGTATCCAAAGTTCCAGTGCATTCTTTGAACAGCTGTTCGTTCGTTCGTTCCCGACTTTGTGTACATTTCAACGGTTTTGACAGTGTACTGCACTGTAGTTGACATGCCTTTGAGGCATGCAAATATTACTCGATACACTCGATATATATTTTTTGTTACAATCGATATGGTTGTGACTGAAAGTGGGTCGAGGTATGAATATATGCAATATTGTAATACCGCAACATGATGCATTTATCAATAAACTGCAAAGTTGCAATATTTTATTTGCAGACAAACAGAGAACTCTACCCAGCATCCATCTTTGTATCTCACAAATAGAAGTGTCACATTTCAGAGATAAAATGCCTTGGGCGTTATCCTGTCAAACGCATTTTACATAAGTCTGCGTGCGGGGTGTGCGTGTGTGTAGCTATGTGTGCTGACAGCTTATGATTTTATAATTAAATGCTGTTAAAAGCAAACATAAAGGACGACAGCGAGGACATTATCCCCTTACTATAGACAGCTGAAGACCTTCAACTTTAAATGCTACATCAAATTTCAATGTGACGCTAATTTTGCATTTTATTGAGACAATCAATCAATTCCCTGCCAGTGTTGTCTAACTCAGTACGAGTTAGTGTTGTAAGATGTTGTGTATTTGTTATGCTTGTACATTTCTTAATTAAAATACATTAATCTTCAATAAATACGCACAAAATTATGCAGCGTATTTGGAAAGGATATATGTCTATAGATAGATATTGAGTAATGTTGTATATTTATGTGGACTACAACATTGTGGCCTTTGTGTTTGTTTTAGTTGTAGTGAGTATGTATATAGAGTTTATCCATCTTGACTTTGAAGGACATACTGCATTGATTAGCTGCAAATATATGTTCTATAATTTTCACATGTTCATTTAACCGCATTAGCTCGGGCATAAATATAATTAGTGGCTATTTGAGGGTTTTGTAAGGATTCAGGATTCAAATCACAATTTTGAATCATTTTAATGAATGTTTTTTGAATATAAATGCGATTGATGGAGCACTTTAACAATACTAATAAATTAATGTAACCCAAGACTTTGTTTTTCTCAGTGCATTGCTTTTGGTCGAGAGGGCATTATCTAACTCAAGCTCAATCTTTTTTTTTTTTCCTACCATGGGTTCCTTACAAAGAGATGGGGCACTGTGACCAGAAGATCTTTTGTACCGTACCCATATATTAATGCAAAAGACTTTCCGCTTTCCGTATGAATAGCAGAAGGTCTTTTGTTGGTGTTGACCTAAGATGAAAAGCACTGATCCTTTCCTTTCCCATGTGACAGGCTCTATCCCACACCAGTCACAGAGTATAAGTCTGGTGGATTCATCGTCTTCGAGACGGAGTCTACACTCTTAAGAATCCGATAGGCCTAATTGTTTACCATGGTCAATACCAATACCACAGAAAGGCGCAGGAGATATAGTCGAGGTGGAGGCACCCTGTCGTGCTACATCATCAGCGATCGCGTTTCCATCCACTCCTGAGTGTCCAGGTACCCAACATAGCACGACTTTGTTTAGGGAAGACAGGATTTGGAGCTAATAATGGCATTCTTTAACCATCCTGGAGGAGATGCTCTTTGATGAAAGTGCCCTGATAGCAGCTTGGCTATTTGAATAAATTAAAATATCCCTTGTGAAGGATACTATGATCGCAGATCTCTATGGCATGAATCTCTGCCTGAAAGACGCTGGGACAAATCCCCATTGCAATAGAGATTCTGTTGTTGGGTCCAGCGACTCCAACACCTAAACCCTGTTCAGTTTTGGACACATCCGTGAACCATTGTTATGGAAGTTGTCATAGGGGTTGCCTTCAGCCCAAGTCTCCCGACTTGGGAAAAGAGATCTAAATTTCTTGTTGTGAGATAATTCCGTGATCATAAGATCTGATCTAGAGCAGAACGATACGTCAGGAAGGGAATTTATAAGTGCGGCATGACCAGTATCACTTGCTAAGAGTCCAGATGTCATCTGGATGTGTAGTAGACTCTGCATGGCTGACTTTTTGATAAAAATGTGCAGTGATGTTAGTCCAAGGACTGACTCCATAACAGCTGTTGAACAGGTACGCATAGCTCCCGAAAGGGATAGGCATACCAGTCTTTGAAGCTTGCTGCACTTCTTGGGCCACAACAAAAGGGCTGCATATGTGACGATTGGCAGTACCATCATACGGTATATCCATTCCATAATATTAGTGCTGAAGACCCATGTGCTGCCGAAGAACAGAATTTTATTAATAAAAATATTAAGCTAATGTCTACACATAAGGTATTTCAGGTCTACATCCTGCCTGATATTCAACAATAGTCAAAAAGACCCACGAATACCAGCCAACCCTTCTTAGTTGTACTAATAGTTGTGGCGATATGGTAGAAAAGGTTTGTCTCAAAATTTTTCATATCAGGAGAGTTTTTGAGCCCTATGGGTTAATGAAAAGAGATGCTTCCCGTGTTTAAGTATACCTTCGACTTTGTCAACCTGTTTCCACCGTCCCAACAAACAACGATAGAGGTAAATCGGAATATTTCTTCTGTCAATCGATGTTACTTTGATCTCAGACGGCAGTAATACTGTCTCGCAGGACTGTACAAAACGATCATCTTTTCCGGTAAAACATGGTTAACAGGCTGATGCAATTGCTCTTGATGCGTAAGGGCTTTGGCTATCCACTCGTTGTTGACGATTATCGATGATAATACAGTCTAGAGAATTAAGGTTGAGATGATCTACTGACTCTTTCATTGAATCCGCTTAGATCAAGAACCAGTGAAAGGCGGGGAACATCATAACCCTGCAATGGATTGTCATGAAGTCAAAAAGACAATTACAAATTTCGATTACATACAGGGATTAATCATAGTATATTACCTGAAAAGAACCAACACGGTCAGAGGAACTTACTAGCTCCAACTTTTTGTTAATTAAGTTTAATATATATCTGGATTGGTCAGGAGAAGCAGTAATATTCTGGATTTCCATTTCGATTTTTAAACGCCTTTTTTTTGGAAGACTATGTGTTGGGGGGAATCCCTTGTGGTAAGTGTAGCACCGAATTTTCTGGAAAGCTTACCTCCAGTTCATGTTCAACCAAGAAAATATCGCTTGATCGAAGTCCTCGAATCCTCCAAATGGTTTGGCAGTGAGAGCGATTAGGCCGTCACTAATAGCACCCGCTTACCACACAACTTTCCCTTACCTACTCGCCATTTCTCTTTAACTTCTATTCTTTTTATTCACATTCCAATGAACACCATGTTCTCTGAGTGATCTCAGCCTGAAATGAGCAGCCTTTCTAACCTAACCAACGCAGTTCGCTTCCTTGAAGCTGACTCTCCTATTCTTCCTTATCGCTTGCAATAACTGTCAAAAAAAATTATTAAGCTCTTAAAAAAACATACTAAGAAACTCCAAAAAGATTAAGCAATTATGAGGCCACTTAAATGTGCGCCCTCCAACAATTTATCATTAAAAGGATGACGTCAAAATTACATTTCTGTGACTCCTGGTAATGGACAAACAATGCCTTTAACTTTAAGCTGTCACAGTGCCTGCATTTTTGATAAAGCGCCATCTTTGGGCCAGGAAGCTCGTTTAATTCGATTGCTGCTACTTCAGTGTAGTTTCAATTTGTGCGGAAAAACCCAACCAAGCCGTGAAAAGTTTGTGCAAACATAGAAACCCGTAACGCACCTGGCGGGTAACGTTAACCAAAAACCAAAAGCCGAAAATGAAAACCTAAACTGAAAACTTTGAAGCGTGGCTAAAATGAAAATGCAAAATTCTCAAGGCTGTAGCTTGGGGAACCAGGTGAACCCACACTGGATATGCACAGTTTGCGCATTTCTTATATAGACAAAGTAGATGAGTTGTTGCAGTTGTTACATGGTTTGTTATTGTTGTGCTATAGCAAAAGTTTCCAAGTATAAGAGCGAAACCTAAAAAGCCAAACTAAAGATATGCCAAAATACTTTTGACAACACAAAATACTTGAAAATTAAAATTTTTTGTATTTGTTTCCAAATTTACCAAATCATAGGAAACCATTTAGCATGGCCTAGAAAACTTAAACTAAGACACAAAATATTTTTGTACAATTCAATTTTAGCTTGTGCGTATGTAGAATAAATAACTTGAGCAAATCCAGTAAAATGTATAACATGAGGCTTTAAAACATATTGTCATTTAAAATTTTCTAATTTTCTTCGCTCGCTCTCTTTCTCTCCTATTGCAACTGTCAACTGGAAAACTGTCGCATGCAAATCAATCTCAGTTGCCTGCCAAGCAACAACCACAATGACTATCCTTCAGTACGTTGTGCTAGCACATTAAACCCTTTTGCGGCAGGATTAGTTCTCTCCCTAGCCTCAGTCAATGGCTTTTAATCACGTTTTAAACATTGTGATGGCAACACTGGACTGCTGCCTATTGCCACCACTGCACTACTTTTCAACAGTCATTCGTCACTTACTTGCGGCTAATTTTTTGCTTCTTATTGTTGTAAACCGACCATGACAACTATCTATCGGATTAAGGCCTAAAGTAAAACGTCCCTACAGTCATCTCTGTTTCACGAACGCTGTCTCCACTCCGTGATACCAAAGTTAGCGAGTGAGTTCACTACCTGATCCTTCCAACGTTGCCACGGCGTCAACCCCTTCGCTGGGTTTCCGCAACATCAGCATTGAGAACTTTAATCCTTGGAGCTTCTAGAACTATACGCTCCACAAAAACTAGCTAGCGAAGAGCGGTGGACTTTTATCCGCTTGAATATGTCAATATACAGTTCGTTATCCCACCGAATACGATAGCGTCACCTACGCGCAAAGGGCCAAAGATCTTACGTAGTACTTTCTTGTCAAACACTCTAAGAATGTTCCCATCAGGCCGGGTCATTACCCATGCTTCAGCGTTACAAAGCAGTGCAGGCAGGCGTCTTTGAGTGTGGTTCCTTCTTCTCAATTGCTTCCTGAGACCAAAGTAGCATCGATACTCCCTAGCTTTTTTCAGCTTGATTTCCATGCTGACATCGTTTTTCGTTGTGACGGTGGCATCAAGACGGACGAAGACCAACACAACATCAAAACTTTACTTTTCAACCGCAATCTGATCGTTGGACCATCTGATATTTTTCTTGAAGAAAACCCTACCTCTTTCTCTCATTCACCACCATATCCCGGCAGATGTAACAGGATTATAACAAAAGGAGAGATGAAAGTAACTAAACTTAATCCTGATAATATGTTAATGGATATCCCTCCAAAGTCAATGCACTTGTTCTTATGCTTAAGACCCAGGATTCTTGCTTTAAATTCTTCACCTTGACACTTACATATATATCTGTCGGTATTTTTTAGTATTAAACTTTTATGCGTCAAAAAATGTCAAAAAGGTCGCTTAATATCTTTATTCCAAGCGCGTCAAACTGTCTGCCAGGATGGTGGCAATTGAATCCAATGACTACTTTGTAGTGCTCACACACTAAATTATATTTTTTTTGTGTAGCAAATAATTTTCATCAATATTGGATCATAACCTAATTTGTATCGGTTGATTGCCAATAAAAAAAAAAATATAAAAAAAAAAAAAGTTTGTAGTTTGATGGTGGCAGTTGATCCCAGACTTAGTTAACAGCTTCTGAACAAAAGAGGTTTCTATAGACTGCGTCAAACGAACTGCTTATACACAAAGGTGGTGCAGTGGTGGCTGTTGATTGGGTAAATCGATCTGAGTATCCACAAAGGCACTATAGAACACTTAAGTAGTGCAGTGGTAGCAGTTGACCCCAGTCTACCTCAGATAAAGGCCCTGCTTGTGTACATGGAACTAAGGGACTGAAAGAGACTGGCCATTCAATTGCCACGTACTAGTTCATCGTACTGAGGTTAAGCCATATCCAGCAAAGCAATAACAGATCTCTCTCTCTCTCTCTCTCTCTCCTTCTGCAAAATTTATGCATCCAGTTGAGAAATTTCGGAATATGAAACAAGGCAAAATATGCTTTGTTGGCCCTGGCATTGTCTAGTCCAAAATGGCCTCTAGCCTAGGAATTATTGTATGTATGTGTGCACACATATCCAGTTGGTAGGTGCCAGTTGAGGCATTTATAAATGCATGCAAGTACATATGTATTTGCAAATGCTATGTACTTTTATATAGGTATTATTCTCATTGCGTTTGGTTATGATTCGCCTTTCTCTTTTATGTTACAACAAAATTTTCTGTCATGCATTCATTTATTCATACACTTTAAAAATTCGGAATTAGATGAACATAAAGAAAGAAAGAAATTTTCAACAATATACATACTTTTTAAGCGTATTTTACAGTGAAACTTCAATATAGCGAATTTGCTGGGAAGCAGTATATATAGAAAATAGTTTGTTATTAGGAGTTCAAAAGGGTTATTAGAAAAAAATCGTAATATGATGAAATTCGTTGCAGAGGAGTGCACTATAAGCAAGTTCGCCCTGCGATTAGAGCGAAACACTGAGGTAATATATTTGATCGAATTGCGCTCCACTATCGTTTGGTATAAAACGTTTTTATTCCGCATCAGATTTACGTGTTTATAAGAATCTAGGAACATACATACTAGAATAGAATCGTTTAGTTCGCTATAGAAAATTATCATAAAAAATATTATGAAAGCTTTGTTTTCGAAATCATATCAAAAGGTCTTCAAGTCTATTAAAAATGATTTTTTTTACATCTCCTACAGCTAGCAAGCAGTTCAGTTCGTTATTAAAAACTATTGTAGTTCAAAATTTTATTAAAAATAAATTAAATATTTCCAGTTAAGGTAAGATTTGCCATTTAAATTAGAAAAAAATAAATTTTTTATATTTGATATAAATTAAATTGTTATTAGTCTATTATCAGCTGGGAAGCGGTTTAGGTCGGCACAGAAGTAAAAAAAATTTTTTTTAAATATAAAATAGTCTACTAACAGTTTAAAAACAAAAATAGAAAAAAATGGAATAACTTCAGTCAAGGTAAGCACAAAAAGAAAAAAAAAAATTGGCAAATTTTCAAAAAATATTTTTTTTCAGTGTACCACCAGCCGACGAGTGCTTGCGATCATTATAAAATTTTAGTTACAAATATTAAAATGACAAAATTCAGAAGATGCGTCAAAGGTCAAGGAAGTATGGATCGCGATGAGAATATCCAATATCGCAATCATCATTTCCTTTATCTCCCACTGGAGCATAGGGCCTCAATATCGCAATGCATCATACAAAAAACTGAGAGATGGATCCTTGAAATTTAAGGCAACAATGGAATTCTCTATTATTCATTTTTAGGCCTTGAACATATGTAAATTTTAAGATAGTAACGTAGAGACGCCTGCCCAATTTTACGGAACAATTGCATCAAGTGATGACTTATCATAATAGCACTAAGAATTTGGAGAACACATAAATTTTTCAACTATATCTATGTAATAAAAAATTCATTATCAATTTTTTTTAAAATCCACAACGTCATCATTTATTTTAATTGAGTGTGGCCGTATATTAAGTGCAATATCAGGTATATGATACCAATTTGTCGCTAGATGTCACTAGAAAGTTGTTGAATATTTTAATATATTTAAATGGCAGGCTGAAAACTCTATTTGATAAAGTTTAAAGTTCCGCTGCAATTCATTTAGCTCGATTCGAAGCCGTTTTTTTTGCTTCTTTTAACATACTGTCGAAACAGTTTAATATGCATTCTTAACATGCTGGAACAAAAACATAGAAAGACATATTTATCAGAGATAAAGCCATCTGCATAAATATTCATCCAGCTTGAGTTTTATCCTTTAAGCAATTTAATTTGATGCAGTCACATATTTTCCATATGCAGTTTTCAGAAACTGATTTTTCATGCAATTGGATTTCTTGATTAATAGCCAGTCTTCTTATACAGCAGCTAAGCAGAGACTAACCTAACTTTGATGAACTTTTCAATTACCCAAACAATAGCCAATCCTGAAAGGCCTACTGCCCACTGAATGACATGAAGTTTTGGAGCAGCATTTTTAATTCACTTGAAGATAGGCATAAGAATTATTTACTCTAGGTCCAAAAGCAAACATCCTGAACAAAGTTAAGTAAAAAGCAAATTTCTCAGGCAATTTTACAAATGAAAGGCAAGTGAATTTTGAGTTATTTTTAAGAGTGGCCCAAAGTAAACCAACCAAATGCCTAGTCAAATTTGTGTTGCAAATACGGCAGAGTGCAACAAATGCTGCACTGCAAAATGTGGCAAAAATTATGCAACCTAATAAAGAGCGCAATGCAGTCGTATAGCAAGTTGCAAATGCATCCTGTGCGTTCCTTTGTGCCAACGTTGGGTTTTTTCTGGTCTTCAATTAGGATGCACTTTAATGGTTACAAGAGTTGCGTATTTTAAAAGATTTTTTGGTAATTTTTATCAAAAGAAAAAAAACCAAAAAAAAGTGAAGTGAAAAGTGAAGCTCACAAAAAAAATCATTCATTTTTTTCCTTCTCCGCTTTCCTTTGTAGATTTTTCTGATGGTAAATATAAATGTATCGCATGCAGTCCTTATCAGTGTTTCAAACACTTGGTTCCGCTAGAGGGAGCTAATAAAAAAAAAGTAGTGCTTGTAAATTTCGGCTCACGACGTAGCTTCAGATTCACTAAAAACATACGCCCGTGGTGCCTACTTTTAAGTCCTTTACCATCCTGCCCATAACTTTTCGCTGGGCCCTCGTTATCACCAATCCGACCTATGTACATATTTAATAAAATTGGCGTTTCAAAAATCGCTCTTAATGCTATACGAGGGCCTTCTGAGAATTAATCGACCTTACAAGATCGAATCAGAAAATTGGCAACTGACTCCTACTAGCTACTCCATTTTCTCTAAACTGCCATCGCATCTCAGCAGTCTTAGTCTCAGCGATGACGCATTGAACCAAAACATTCTCGAGCGCCTGCTCAAGATCACCCTTAATTCAAATCTCCGATTAGATAATTGTTTCTTATTTAATTCACAAAAAAAATTAAGCCAACTGCGCACACAGCCAAAAATATTGTTAGCCAGCCTTTAACAACTTGCAACTTTTGGCAACAATAGGCGCTTAGCCATAAACCAGTGGTGGGCAAAACTCATACAAACAAATATATCTTTGTGTGAGTAAACAGCCCAGTAAGCAAAAGCGCACGGGTGAGAAAGAACCGCAATCAAGCAACAACGAGAGAGAGATTGTACCGTGCATGAGCCTACTGCGCTGCGGCAGATTTTGGTGCAATAGCCTCGCGAGTTATGTAAAATGAGAGACTGCCCACCATAAATGCATATTTAATAATTTTTATAATACATACTTACATATAATTTCTTTTTCATAATCTCTTTTGTACCGTTGCCCAGGCGCGCTAATTCTTCTACTCATCGAGCAAAATTATTGTTGCTATTGAAAACTGCACAGCTGGCAATGCTGTCACTGCAGGCTTACTCAGGAGCGTAGTCAACGCAGCATCTTCTTTAACAACATGATACAATTTTTATTTTCCAAAATATAGCACAGCACATTTTACCATTTAATTGAATATAATGATTTCTCTTCCTATGTTAATTTATAAAACAAACAAAAATAAAGTGATTTTATACCCTCTTGGTAAAAGTTAGCTACGCCCCTGAAGAGAGAGAGTCAAATAAAGTAAATCGCGCGCCGAAAGCGGTCACGCGCTGCTGCTCTGCAGTTTTGTTCAAAATTAATAAGTTTGCGCTTTGCCAAATAAAGTCAAAATGTGTTAAATCAATTATTCAAATGATTAGCAACAATTGAAATTTGTTAGCAAATTGCTGCAATTGTTTAATAATTCAATTAAAGAAAATTAATAAAATGTGCATAAAAGTTGGCTATGAAAAGTGGAAAAAGGAAGGCAAAACGAAACTGCGTATAATGTGCGTGTGTGTGAAGAGGTGCGCACGAAATGCAAGCAAGTTGTTTGTTTTTTTTGTTATGTGAAGTGAGCGTAATAAGTGGATGCGTGTATGTGTGTGGGTGCGCAAGGAGCTAAGCTTGCTCTATTTGCTTTTGTTTTTTTTTTTCTAATTTTCTAAAGTGTATTGAATGCAATAAGTGTAAGCAGCGCGGCTAATATTTGGTTTGTTCTCATGCAAATATGAAGAGAGTGAGTAATGTGTCCTGCTTTAGTTTTGTTTTGTTGGCGCATTTTAATGTGGGTGTGAGCAGTGCAATAATAATTTAATACACTATGCGATATTAATAATTTACACAATCAAAACCAAATAAAGGGTTACACAGGTAAGTCATTTAGTATTCTTATATGTATATACTTACATACATACATACAGCAGCTCACAGTCTATTTAATGCAGTAAATACTTTTAATTTTGAAACAACTTCACTTCCAACCAGATGGAAATTGAAAATAATTTAAATTTCATTTGAAAGATCGATCAACTAGGTATAATAATAGGTCAGCAAGTGTTTTATATGAAAAAAAGCAAAATTGTAGCTTTAATTTTATTTTTAAGCCTTTGTAAAAAATTTCTTATTTAAGTTTTTGGAACAGTAAAATCTTTAGGAATCTATAAATGATGATAAAGATGCTTTATATTTTTTACATTGATTTCAATTTAGTTTTTACTACTTTTGAAATGTCAGTAGGTAAAATATGTTCCTGAAAAGGCGTATTTTAAAATTTTGAAGCTCTTTTAATAATAATAATTTCCCTGACTGACTATTTTGTTAGTCGCCCCTGGACGGAGCATGGGGATCTCTATTTATAACTGTTCGAAGAGAACAGAGACCTACAGTTTATGACCCAATCCGAACGGCGGTGACTTGAATTAATAGAGATTTTCTTTGGCAAGTCTTTTAGACTTGCAAAAAGTTATCAATCTAATGAAAAAATAATATGAAATAAAAAAAAAAAAATTCAGAACCGGTCAGTAATTTCGATCCCTTTCCATTTAAAATATTTTCAAGTTTCGCGGCATTTCCGTCTCGTCCCATCTCTAATTCCGTCCATGAATTTGAAAGTTAATAGCAAAATTTTCAATAATAAATGTGTTATAATTATTTACTTGCTTTAAAAGGTTGGAAAAATCGGGGTTAGTAATGAGCTGCATATAATTTGTTTAGATATTGATTTATGTGTATGAACACTTAATGTACATTTTTATATATAATACTTTTAGCTTATTTGCACTAGTATTAGCTATAATAAATAATTATCAATAAAATGAAATTACACTTATAAATAATCATGTAATTAAAATCACCAAATATAGACAATAGTTGCGAATTTCGCACCATTTTTCACTTTTTGCTGACACTTTATGATTCATTAAATGTGCAATATAATTTTTCTGGTTAGTCAATCCTGTGTGTAACCAACCAACATTCAAAAAATAATATTACATTCGGGATGTTCCGACTGCAGTATACCCTTCACGCTCTATTTTCGCAATTTTCATAAAATTTTGATGGATTTTCTAATTGGCTGGAAACGTATTTTTGTGAGAAAAGGTTCGTGATAAAGGCCCATACGCAGTTCGAAAATTTTCGCACGGAATGACATATTGGGAATGGGATATCCCAAATGGAATTTTTTTTTTTATATGAAGTTTTGTCATTCCGTGTAAAATTTTTCGAACTGCGTATGGGTCTTAAACAGTTAAAAATGTTTTGAAAAACTGGATATCTGCAAAAATGAAATACATTTTTTTCTATTTAAGGTATATACGTCCACATAATTATTTTCGTAACTGTAGCTTTTTTGCAAATTGAAATTTTAAAAATCCTGTCTTTATTGGGGATTCTACGGGAAAGGCGTTGTTTATGCCCCATGTACAGTGGGCCCAGAATGACATATTTCGGCCAAAATTTTAGTATTTTTATAAATTTTTTTTAACAGAATTGGAAAAAGTTGTAGAAAGAAATTTTTTTAACTTAAATTTAAAAAAATTGTTCAATGGTCGTGAAGGAAATTTAATATGAGCTCCAAATATACATATATGTATTGCAATGAATGGAAAATAAGACATGAAGGGTCGGTATTTCACTATTTAACTCAAAAAATGTGGAAGCAAGCCGGAAGATACTAGTAAGGAAACAAATTTTGTGATTGAAGATGTGAGATCTTACAAGCAAAATTATTTTAAGCTAACTTAAGATACCATTCCTGAAAAAAAATCACCCTTTAGAAAATTTTTTTAATGCTTATTCCTTGTTAAATTAATATACTCTCGCCAAATATTATGTAAAATTTATATGATTTTAAAAATGCACAAACCAATTACCCAAACAGAAATTTTTGTATTCTTCGATAAATTCTAATAAACTTGGCAAAACATTTTTGTTAACAACAAGTACCACACCGACAATAGCTACAGTGTCATTGGCAAAAAAGTTCATTGTCATAGAATTTGGCTTATTGAATTTGTGATTAGGCAAATAAACCCAATAGCATTACAAGTGCTATACAAGTTAAGAGTTTACAGCACCCCAAAATACTCATTCGAGAACAAAATGAATACACATACACACATATTGGTAAAATAAATATTCATAAGGTTTATTTAAGCCCTGATGGCAACTTGGCCAAGTTCAAATGTCATTTTCAAGCAACTCGGCTAAAGTGTCTAGCAACAACAAAAGCTCACACCCAAGTACTACCAGAAGAAAAAAATGAAGCCCTATGCTGGAAAATACAATAAATTCCCAGTGTGAAAATTGAAGCTGCCTTCAAAACACGCCCTAGCTGGTTGCTGCTTATGTTTTCATAATAAATGCATAAATTCGATTTATTTTTCAATCAAAATAAATTTCTAGCATAAAAGTTGATCATTATTGCGAGTTGTGGTAGCTATGTGCATAATGCCACGTTGAAAAAGCTTAATGTTAAGCCAAAAATCAACAGCATAAACATTGTAAAACTAATTAAAATAATTTCAACACCAACATAGTCCACCTGTCCGTAGCGACAGAGAGGTAAGCCCTTGAAAAAACAAAAAAAGGAAAAAAAAAAATGTGTACTGAAACAATGCAGTACATAAATTATGCGCAAAAATATACAGCGCCGTATTTTATCTTGTCTATCAAGAGTGTTTAGCAAGTTTTGCAACACTGGGAGCCATTATGCAAATATGCAGCGGCTGGGCACACTGGCCAGATGTGCTCAGTCTGGCAACGACAACTGGCGCAACGGGTGGCACTTCCAATGGCACTTTATCAAGACCGTTTTTCCACCTACTACAAAAGCTGTCTATGTATTATACAATGCGTAGTTTATGCTCATATATACATATAATTATGTATATATGTATGCGTAAACTTTCATTTGTTACCGAGTTTTTGCATAATTTTAAAATGCATTTTCATGGCAGCCACCAGAGACGAGATGCCGCAGAGTTGTGTGCTTATCAAGCAGTTATTATCTTCATGGTTAGCGCCTCGGAGCTAACAAGCATGCAGCACTGGATTAACAAGCCCATCCTCGAGAAAATTTGTGTAGTGTATTTGTTTTTCTTTTTATAGAGATACGTAAAATTTTGCGAGTGATTTTGCAGATGTGTGGTATTTTGCACTACTAACATATTATATTCTCTGCTTCTCAATGTTCTACTCTTTCTAGAGTAACCTCTGAAAAAAAACCGTTTCTCGAACGTTTCGTCGATATCGAAAAAATAAAATGAACTTATTTCCCATGGCATAATAAGAACTTCAATTCGAAAGTTTGGTTGCTCTAGCTCTTATCATCTCTGAAGACACGAAATTATCGACTTCTCTAGTCACACTGATCGATTACTTTGAGAGTCTCCGGTGTCTCCTTTTCTATCCAACAAACATTTTTAACTTTCACTATTAACTATTTCGTACCTTAAATTACAATCTGTAATTAAAGAAACTGAGCTTCAATAATCTAAAGATATACATTCTTATTTTTTTTTTTTTATATTTAGTTGTAATTATCCACCGGCAGATTTGAATTGTAAGCTTTGAATAGCTGCTTGATCTTGTCCGGCTCTGACGGGGCAGTTGGGGATGTATTTTTTATCCACCACTACCAGCTTCGCTCCAGGGTAAACCTCACCAACTCTTGAGATCGCGTCCTTGTAAAGTGACACCGATCTCTCATCGTCGCAATCTATGACTTTGATCAACCTGCGTCTATACACGGTGGCGGTGGTCCTGGGTTGCTACAGATCACGTCCATAGCCACACTGGATAGGGCTCGCTGTACATATTTCCATTGGGCCTTAGGGGTTCTTCCCTGCCGGTCATTTTGATCCAGCACGCCTATGAGCACACGGTCGCGCGTAACTTCAGCGTAGGATTTGTACGGGTTTGCCCCCTGTCTTCGCTTTCTTAGCAGCTGTTTTAGGATCCCCTACAGATCTCTGCCTTTTGGATGTAGTAGCCACTGGCACCTGTTTGGATGCTGCTTCCTTTAATTGCTCGAGGGAGAAACCTGGGATTACTGCATTAGCCCATTCAATGGTTGCAACCAGGTCCTTAGTTCTCTCCTCTTCCGTTGGCGGTTCAGTATGCACTCGCTTCAATAGTCTACAGGCAATGCGTTTTTCCGCATTGTTGTTGGATGTTCCTACTCCCAAAAGTTCTGGCTACGTTGAGGAGGAGCCAGTCTCCTTAACATTTTTTTCTTTTAGTATGTATGTCGTTCATTTTTTGACCCACGAGTGTAGGAGAGAGGACGTCCGCCCGCGCATACTTTTCAGTACGCAGGTAAGGCTAATTATCATGGAGGGCGCCAGGTATCCGTAAGCTCATGTTGACGACTGGGCTATTTAGGGGCCCCCAGCCAAGCTGATCATCGGCACGGGTCGCATAACACCTTGATCCAGCCTTCTATAAAAATATGTATGTCTATAAAATAGATATAAATATAGATTTTATAGACTGAAAGCTGTGGCACCTATTACCGGGCGGCACCCTCGGGCAGGGTTCAGTGGGAGATTTTGCCACCCAAGCCACCATATGACCATATTCGTATAAAAAAAAAACCCCATTTGGGATATCCCATTTAAAGGCGTGATTTTTTGTGACCCTCTCAAAATGTTTGCCAAATAGTCAAATTAGTATCTCTTTGAGATGCAAATATGGCTAATTATATTTTTTTTTAGCCTATCATTTTAACACATATAAAGGTTCTAAGTTCTTACTCGTTCAGTCTCGGTGCTATACCCAGCATTTGTTTGAACAAAAATATAATAAAATTTAGGCATGCAGGGGCTTCGGCGATTAGCTGAAAATCACGCCCACCATGTTTCAAAGCGAGAGCCGCTTAAGTACTGTCCTGATGCCATTACTACTGTAAGAAAAAAGCTTATTAAATGCTGCCTTTTTAAACATGCTGATGTACTAATAACCCTGAAATTTGCGCCTAGTTATTTATTAGCTAGGCCTGTGTGAATATTGGAGACAACAGCGGTAAATATACTTATCCTAGTGTCTAGCCCTAGTCCAATATTTTCCACTGCTGTTTCCCGATAAAACTTTACATGTAAACAGAGCTATAAGCTAACCAAAGGCAGCAAAAGGAAAAGAATTGACATAGCCAGCAGAAAACCTACGTATACTTAACATTTCACTAAGTGTACTGGCATTGCTGAGAACAAACAGCTAAATTTTAATAACAGCAAGTAACATAACATAACAACTGTCAGCCGAGCTCAGAGTACTAAGTTAACAGTCAGCAGCGTCAGCAGCAACACTTTAACAACAAAAACAGCTCTTACTGTTAAGCTAACATAATAACTTGTTAACAGCAATACTTTGCCTTAACAGCTTACAGAGTATTGTGGTATGTTAAACGAGAGCAGCAGCAATACATTAACATTGCGGGGAGCAAGGACTTCCAAAAATGAACGCTGTTAGTAACATAGGGTTTTCCAACAGAAAAGGAGAAAGGCGAATGTTAAAAGTGTGTTGATAAGAATGCAAAGTAAATGCAGTGGCTGCTACCCAAGAGATAACAGAGCAACAAAAAGTTTATAAAAAATGATGATAAATAAAAAATAAAAGCAGCGCTGCAAGCAGAGCAGCAGAGCGGCAAATGCTTTAAAAGAAAACAAAAAAAAAATACAGGTACAGTTGGTGCTCAAGCGCCATTTTATAATTTAAGTTGACATAATTTAAAATAAAATCAACAGTTTTATATACACTGTAAATATGGAGTCAAAGTACTTCAGATTTTTAGAATGTAGGGAACAGATATAAAGAAGCTTTAGAGTTGTTCGTGCAATTAACTAAAACCCAGAGACCCTCAAAGCAGTAGACTGCAATCTTAAGACATAACCTATAAGCAGATGAATATAAGTAAAGAGATTTGCTAAAATAACAACAAGGAATGTGAGGACGAAGGACGATTTAAAAAGGCCGCTTCTAACCGGAAGGAAAAGCTTAGAAAGATAAAAAACAAGCCAGCTACAAGCGGACATACATCAAAATGCTTCTTTCTAACATTTAATGCTAAGCTAAGATTCTTTTGTTTTTTTATATTTATTTTTTAGTGGCAATCAACCGATACAAATTAGGATATGATCCAATATTGATGAAAATTATTCGCTGCACAAAAAATATAATTTAAAGTGTAATAGGGAAGCTAAAATTCAAACATTATTTTAAGTCAACAAAGATGTGAAATAATTATTTTTCCAAAGCCCAAAAAATTGGAATAGATACCCTCATTGTCTGGTCCTTCTAGTCCACAGTCAAGTTTTTCCAACCCATTTTTCAAATAATATTTTTGAGCTTAATATTGCCTATGCTGAGTGAGTTTGTTATGACACCCAAACAAAATTGTGGGCTTCTCTTGAAAAATGTCACACAATAATGAACGAAAAAGCAATACCCAAAAATAAACAACAATAAACAAGCGTTTGAAAAACTTGATATGATGACCACTTATTTAAGAAATAATGTTTTCTTAGATATTACTCAATAATTGGTTCTTACTTGTACGAAAGTTCCTTTTAGGAGCCGCTTTCACCTTCTTCGCAACTTATAAATACTGGGCTTCCAAATTTACTACTTAAGTAGAGAAACTAGAGCCCTTAAGTCACGTTTGCAGACTCATGTGAACCTAATGAACAAAAAAAGTGCAACTTTTTTCACAACTAGCCGCTCTCTCAACCAAATGCGCCTTTCATTGTATCGCTACAAAACAGAGTTTTGTATTTTTTTTTGGTAAAAATGGATTGAGAGTATGCCACCTTCGACTATCGGATACCAACTCAATGGATCGAAATTTTTTTTTATTTTTTGCCGCACTTTGGTCACGGCAATTATGTCAAAAGTCAACAAGAAGCTTTTGTTACTGTAGTTTGGTTTTGGAGCGGTTTTTAAGCGGCACTACCTTGACGCTGGCGCTGCTCTCTAGTTGCCTGAGGTTTATGGGGTTTTCTTTCGACACTAGCCAGTGTTGGTTTTTCATTTTGGCCAGTGTGCAACAAAGACTCAAAGGATACTACTACAGTGTGCACTCTTGCCATGCAAAGCAGTAGTAGTTGTTGTGGTTATTGTTGCTGCTGCTGCCACAGAAATGCCGCAAGTTGACATCAGTAATTAACACAAGGCAAAAAGCAGCGGCAGTGGCAGCAGTGGAAACAGCAGCAGCGTCCACTTTAAGTGGAAAGTGTTGCACACTTTGCCGCCGCTTTGCACTTTGCAGTGATTAAAGTAAATACACTGCTTCAACTGCTTGAGTGTGTTTGCCGAGAGTCGGGTTAACCAAACAAAACTGCGTTGTGGCAGTGATTGCAAGTTGTTGTGGCAAGTTGTGGCCTTGAGTGGTGGCAGGTACCTACCTGCAGCAGCAAAGGGCTTAGTGGCTAGGTGGCTTTGCTTTTCACACTAAATTACTTCTTTGCAGTGAGCTGTCCTTGATGCTTATGAGTGTGTGTGTGTGAGTGAGTAAGTGCTGGTCGCCATTTTAGCGCTAGCAGCTGTGCGTGTTGCTGCCGCCATTGTTGCCGCCATTGCTGCTGCTGCTGTTGTTGTTTGTCACTTCCACATGTTTGCCGCTTCCACATTTGCCTCTATCGTGGATAAAATTTATATGCTCAGCTTAGAAGTATGCAACAGTTTCTTGAGCATGTTGCAGCTGGCAATGCATCAATGTCAATGTCAATATTGGGCATCCAATCATGCGTTATCGCTTAAATGCTCTAAAACGATATAATTCAGCTCGTCAAGCTGCCAAAGGATTCTTGAGTTTGTTGACTCAAGTAGACAGTTGGAAAACATTTTTATTTAAAAAAAAATCAACAGTATGTATATGCTTATTTATAGCTTTAAACCTCTTGGGAGCTAACATAACTGACTTGATTACTTACCCGCCTTAAAACAATTTCATATATCAAAGGACAATTCAAATGCATTTGGCATTTCTACATATATACATTTTTACAGGTTTTATGTGTTTTTGCAAATTTGTAGAACTTTCAGCAAACACGAACGATAACCATTCGACAAACGCCCACTGCCACGCCTACTTACATCAACATATGTAGCAGTAAATATGCCAGCTAGCAAATTTTTGGCTGTCAAAGCAACAGCAAATAAAAAAAGGTTCTACTGGCCCCCAAGAGTAGCCAGAGAAAAGGACAATTTGAGTGTCAACATCTTCAAAGTGCCAACGCTTTGTTTTTATTTTTGATCTTACCTGGAACAGGTTTGAATGTGGGTGTTGGGGGTTTTGGGGCATGTAATTTAATGCTGCTTCAAGCAAGTCTGTGAATAATATCGAAATGATGCGTAAAAATTTTGTTGTAAATTTTATTTTATTATACACAAATTTGTATTTTATTTTATTACAAAAAGCAATGCCTAAGGCTGTTGGTTTCTTGTTTTGCCAAGGACATGCAGCATAAATTACAAACAATTCGCGTAAATTTTTATGTTAATTTTATATATTTTTTATATAGCTATGTTATAAATTATAAGTAAGTAAGAAATACTGGACTTTTGAGCACAGCTAATGAGCGTGAGAATTATTGCGCATACGCTGCGTTAGCTAGGGGACGGCTACTAACAAGCGCAGCATTCCAAGAAAATAAAGAGAAAAATAAAACACATCCTTCTTTGGAAAATGGGTAAAATTTTTTTTATGAAATATTATTAAAAGATAACGAAGCGCATAGTTAGCAAAACAAGAAATAATTATAGTTTTGTTGGGAGAGTACTGTAGAGTGACTCTCGGAAACTTCTGTGCCTGCAATTGAAGCTTCCTAATCTTTAAGCCACGATATTCCTTTAAAGAAGCAAGTCCTTTTACTTTACATCAAAATCTGAAAACCCTCTGATATTAGATGCAATTAAGCCAGCCCATTATTTGTAGTCGCTTATGTTCAGTAAGTAATCCAGTTAGTATGATAAGAAAGTTTTTAACAATTCGGTTGGTTGTCTTGAACCTACTTAAATTATAGGAACTGACGAGTTACTTGGTATGACTGAGGCGTTGGTTGAACAGGCGGTCTACAGTTGGTTTGAATGTCTTCACGTACCACAAATCTAGTCTTCAGGATGTCCCTTTTCTGAGTAGTTTCATTTTCGATAGGTTTTTACCCGGATTTATCGTGCTTCTTTTTGCTATGACACCACACACGCAAGGAATCTTCTTCATCTTCTTCGAGATTGTAATGACACGATAAAACTTGTCTATTTATTCTTAAATGTCCTAAGAGAGTTCTTGAAATTTGGGAAATTTTCTTGATCCTACTTGAGTGATAAAACCAACGAGTTACTTGGCATTTCTGAGGACTTGAATGGAATTCCCTTTTTTTTTAGTAGCTGATTTACAATATACCCATATTTATCATCCCATGTTTCAAAAAGACCATAAGTATAATGTACTGGATGCAGTCTGCACTCTGCTTGTCTATCTATCTATCCTAATAGAAAAGAAAGAGTCCGCCGTACCTAACACGATCTCTATCACCTACTCTACACTCACTCCTATGCACTAATACCATTAACCTACACACTAATACAAAACAATAATTAGCGCGCCAAGCCTAAAGGCCGCTATACCTTAACTAGTGTTGGTGAGAGTAGGCGAGCTTTCACCGCTATTCTCACCAAGCAGTCCAAGCAGTTAAGCTATTGCTCTATTGGAAAATCAGGAACAAATAGTACAATGTTTCTCTAATAGAACGCCTAATTTTAATACCAGATAACGATACGTTCAAGGATATTATAGATTTGTGATATCAACTT